>OX465484.1:5000000-10000000 GCA_950022335.1 Eurois occulta | reverse complement strand
CTTCCATCAGGAAAGACTGTAGCACAGGAACAGATATGAAATATTTGTCTGCCGAAGAAATAAAGAGCGATATCGCGTGTGCCATAAATATTGCACATCGGTGTTACTTCTTCACGGATAGATTAGTGCCGCTGTATTTTAATGATGTCGATACATTTTTAAATTATGTGCATTGCAATCTAAAAACTCAGTGGACCGTTCTGTAAATCTACTTATTTTATAGATGCCTGCGAGATCAAAGTAAACTTGCAAAGTTTGCGGAACTGACAACTGAATTTGTTTGCTCGCCTTGCTACAAGTTGCAAGCGCTGTTACTGAAATTTTACTCGAGATCAAGTTTGCGTTCCTTCTTTTTCTCATGGATTTTTTAAAAGGTAACAAAACAAAATATTCCTAGATATAGCACATAGTAGCTTTTCTTTCTTTTCATGTAAGTGTATTTTATTTTCCATTGAGCATCAGTAAACTAGTGATGAATTCAAACACAATACATAAATCCAGTACTTTCCCGTGTTAATTACAGTATTATTAGATACTGATGATATAAACAAATTGAAGAGGAAAGCTTTTACAAGTATATGCAACATCTATAGCCCGCTCATACTTTCAAAAACGCCCACGCTTCGCACGTTCGTGTGATAAGGGTCTTAATCGTCTGTTACATTATTTTATTAAGTGCTGTCAAAAAAGACAGAGAAATAAATCTTTATTAGAGCTGACTCAACCCATACAAAAGATACCTGTGACTCCTTTTACGGGCATACGCATTAACACAGCTGTTAAAATAATAGCTACCTAATAATTTATTTATTGATTCTGTGTACTACAATTATATAATTTCAATATAACGACATAATCAGCACAGCCATGTCAAATTTATCACACCAAGCCTTCGAGTTTGAACAGCTTATTTTTTGCGTTAATACCTAGCTTGAATTATGTTTATTATTGGAATATTAAGCTTATCGATGTCTACTCAAATAGAGGCCTATCGTATAAGGGAGGTTCACCAACTATTAAGGAAAATATGGACAGAGTAATAGAACAACTTTCTATTTGCAACTTTTTAATTAAGCTTGTTTCCTTCCTACTCCGCCCAAACTTATTAGTACAATCATTTACTCTGTTTATGTAGAATCGAGAAAATCGTACCTACTTTCCATTACCAGTAAATAGTCTTATAGTCTTTATATCTAGAGAAACTTTATGCAATGCTATCTCTTCCAGTAATTCCGGCTCGGGTTTAAATCCTAACGATATTGTTACTGAGAAGTATGTCAGGAATTTTGCGTTTCCAAGTAATGATTTTCACACATGGCTCGGTAGAGACAAATATTTACAAGTTACAACGGTGACTATAGCGCATACGGTATAGTTGGGTGTGCACGTGAACAGTGTGCCGGCACATCACATGAACCTGCTGAAGCAGATCGCCACTCGAGCCCATATTGTTTACATTACTCGCATAGCATGGTGATGTCACGAGCGAAACCTAATTCTGATGAATCATGAGCTTTTTACAGGCGATGCACCGATAAGCGCATTGCCGTGCATGTGTGATATCTCGTCGAGTCGCTCGACATCGCCGGACCCACGTGTTGGTGAAGTTATTGATGGCTTCAGTGGGCGCATAATAACTAGTCCGACTCAACGCAGCGTTCAGTTACTGATTGTCCGTTACGGGGAGCGCGTGTCGCCTGCGATCACGAGCCGGTGCGCGAGAGCATACACGACACATCCATACTTATTGACACTTACCAATTTGTTTGAACATCAATTTGACAGGACCCAGTGTGTCTTTGACAGTGTATGTGCTTCCTCATTGGATGAGTTGACCTGATCAGCTGAATCGAAAACCCTACGAGTGCAGGTGCATTTGTTTACATATTTAATATTGCTGATTTGTTTTTGCTTTCTTCAAGGAAATATGCGCTGTATTGTTTTACAACATACGTTTGTCTCAAGGTACAAAATACAATAATACTAGGTCAGACGTGTCTGGTTGTATTTTACGTTTCATTATTGCACTAACGTATAACAATCTTATTTAAATCAAATGCGAAATGAGCATATAATTATTACCTTCAGATAATCGCTGTGTATTGTGATGCAATTATGAACTTTACATTGAGTGGTATATAAGAATGCAAAGTGCACGACGCTACGTGTAAAAAAGAGTTAACAAGCCCTATATAATACGTATATCGTTCGTAACAACAGTAGGTACCTACGAGTGTCGAAATTCGTTGTACATGCATAAATACCGAAGTATTACTATATAATGTGTCGTATTTCACTTGAAAGTCGTTGCACAACAGAAAGGAATGTTTACTTTTAAAATATGCGGTACATACAATCTGTTCCTAATTACACAATTGAACGTACTCGTATGTGCATTTGAGAGTTGGCACCGTTTCGAGTCTGCAACCTATCATAAAATCATAACACAGTTTATATATAAATTATTTATTTACGAGACAAAATGTTAGAGCATAGGTTTACGTCGCGAGTTACATTAATATAATCAGCTGCTTGTTCACATTATACAAATGTTTCAAGGTTTGTTTATATCCGCACTTTTAAGATTACTGAAAAATGTGACCTAGAGATTTAATTTCCCTTTAAATTATAATTAATCATTAACAATCAAATTAAGAATGTAGCTTTATCATCGTTGTAAGGTGTTTGCACAGTAGTTACTATAATGGTCTACATGTAACTTGTGAAGTACGTGATCCATTTTGTAAACATCGTTAGCGTTTGGTTAGCGTCCTCGACTACCTACTGAAGTACTGAGTACTGCACAGCACAGGTTAACTACACATGTTTAGAAACCTATACAAACAGGTGATATTCTTGGAATCTGTGTTACAAGCTATTATGCGCACTCGATCTGAATGCCATACTGTGGCTTATCAATACAAAGCCTTCAAGATTTATGTATGTATGTATTTTGCTAGATTTATTATTCAGGATTATATATTTCCTCAAGCAGTTTTTATGGTAATACATAAAACAGTCGAAACGATCAGCGTAGTTAAAACAATATGAGTCAAAAATATTTATATGCTTTAAAAATATAATATTACGCATTCGTAGTTTAGCGAAATCCATAAAAATCATCCAAAAGAATATTGGTTCGCCTTATTATACAACATGATATAACCCAAGGGAAGCAAGTGCTAAAGTTTATAGTTTCAACTTCTAAAACCGCATCAATATGTTAAGAAAGGACATCGTTAAGTTCCTTAAAGAGACTATACTGTCGATAGTAAAACGTAATATTGACATTGATTTCTATGCTAACATAATTTATAAGCATCGTGAGAAGCCGGAGTTCTATTTATGGCAGTATTAACTATAGTGCTCAATTGCAACAATCAGCGGGTCGGGTGCAGAACTCGGGGAGCTGGCGATGTAGTGCCTGGCAGCAGGAGGAAGTGTGTCGTTAGCCGATTGTAGTGCCAGGACCCACTCTGTCTATTGATTAATTCAAATGATTTTATTGCATAATGGCCATTTGAAGCGAATTGGTTGACTAGGCGTTTAGATCATCGTACCCTGTTGTGGTTGTTCCCAATGTTTTGTTTGTTTCCGTCTCGTAGTCTTATTTGAAAAGGTACTACAAAAACCAGTTCATATTATTACGCCACTATAAACAACTCAATAATATTTCTGTTACATAAGTTTCGATAAATTCATATCACATTTTATGAGTACCGTAACGTAGCAGCGCCTATAATCCATTGCCACAAATCATGTTTTATTAGAAATTTCCAGAAGGTCTAGTCACAGGGCCCGTCAGGCCGTAACCCCTGCACGTTGACCCTGCTCACGGAAGATGTTAATCATGAGCCCCGCTTCAGGATGTAACGTAATATAACTCTCTACGACTATGATGGCACCTATAATATTTTATTCCTATAACAATATTAAGGATGGCTCTATACATTAATTAGTCATTAAAACCAGTAATTCATTGAGCATTTGTTCAACATTATTCATTCACGGTCACACGACGCACGATTAATTGGGATTAAATCATAGAGACGTGTGGTTAATTAATCAAAACATATTTACAATGTTATTATTGTTTAATTCATCAAATTCATTCAGTATTTTTGCGGTTAGGTGACTAATGCATAGTTTCAGTGGAATGTACCTACCTAAAATAAACAATATCTTGTGTCATGGTTAACTGGCTCAAGTCGTTAGTGGGATCAAGTTCAATCATAGTGGCTTATATGAGTAAACAATAGCAATCTAAACTATGTATTGTTTTCTTCAATTGCAGTTAATAATTTCAATCAAAAGCGGCTGTCAGTGACAGTTGAAGCTAAATTCTTTTCTATAAATAATCTCGTAGTTGACAGCGATGCAAGGTCAATCGCATATAATACATATAGTAGCGAGTACCCACATGCCGCCTGCGCTTATTGCACAGTGCACTATATTAATTGCCGTGGATCGAACATACTCATTGCAATGCGCCGCGCAGTATCCAGCCCTGCCTCGATGACCCAGTGTCGCAGCACACGGGCCAAGTTCAAACACGACTCGTGATTGAGAACCAGCCGACGATTCTTGTCTATGCAATGTTGCAACTAACGTGAAAGTTAGTAAGAGCTTTAAGTGTAAACGATAAGAAAAATGCGCCACGAATTGAATTAGAAGCCAATAAAACTGTTATCTTAATTTAAAATGCCGCGAGCCGTTCCCCTTTATTGATCGAGTTTACTAACGTGAACCCACTAGAAGAATTGATATAAATTAAACACAAAACACCAAATGAATATTCTTGTAATGTGAATATTTTACGGGACCTGTATTAGGAATCTTCGAGATAGTGTAAGAAATGTGAACAGCGTGGAGTGTGAGCGCGCGTAGGTCGCCGCGACCGCAAGTGAGCTGTAAGCTCACGTTACATTGCAATGAAAACAATGAGCCCATCTATTGAATGCAGGTGACAAAAGCGGTTGTGTAGCTAGCTTTTCAACGGTGAACCAGCTATACAAACACCTAATAATAAGTATGCGCAGCACAACCCACAGACGCAACAGACTGCGACACATAAGTACCATAGCAAGGACAGCAGAAGATTAATGACTGAAGAAACCCAGGAAGAGTTACGTAATGTGAAAGATTGCGAGTGAGTGAAAGCCAAGGCGAATGTGAAAATGATTGAAGGTTTATTTACAAACAAATCTAACGTCGATCTATCTGAGGACTTTTATAAATATTTGAACAGATGCTTCAAACTCTCGTAGCTAAAACATTGGTTATCCATAACAATCACGCAAAATGATTAAAAAATTAAGTGATTGCGTCAGAACTCACAATTTGCAGACACCGACTAAAGAGTGTCCATTAGGCTATTACGTGTTGCTAACTGGGACATGCGCCATTTCAGCAAATTATAATTGCGAATGCTAGTAAATGTCGTTCACATTTCACCAACTGCACGTATGTAACGTGCAGTTGGTGTCATTTTCGTAGAAGGAATAGAAAAATATTCATTGCATTCGGATTTCTTTTATGTGAGTCACTTTCTCACGATAACGTTTCCCTCGAGGGCGCGGGTCATCTCTAGCGTTTATCAGTAGAGACCGACAATTGTCCCGCCCACGTAAGCCGACGATTTATATGTAATCCTGAACGTGAGGCGCCAGCAAATGCACGCTATAGACACTTCATTTTTCCGATTTCTTATTCCTTTATTAATCTAATACCGGTTATAATATTCCACTGAGCTTAATCTCAACTATCCATATAGTGAAGTTTCAATATCTTTGATGTTCGACGTTAGTTTTGGATTTGAGTAAAGCTTTCGACTGTATAAGCTTACTTAACCAGGATGAGTTGCATCAAATGAGATTCCATAAACTTATAAAGCCCAGTAGGATAAAACAATGTTAGCAAACAAGCTAGAGTGTATTGCTCATAACTACAGGTAAGCAGCATGTATGCTGTTCAGATCGTGATAAGTATTCAATTTATAATATTGTGATATCGCGTACGAAGAGCACGCCCGCCGCGGCCAGCGGTTGGCGCCTCGTCGCGGTAACGGTAATACAAGATGCCTAGCTTAAGCTCACTCCAGTCCGTCTCTGACACTTCCCTTATATTCGGATTAACTGATAGTAATGATACAACTGATATTAACCGGGTGGTCCATACTTGACAGGTAAAAAAACATTTAAATACAGGATATGAGGAATTATAGATGAATAAGTCGACGAGATAGATCATAATCAAATGACACTCGGATGCTTTGGTAATTTTGATTTATTCATATCGTTTTCCTATTAGGAGTAAAATATAATTTCTACTAGCAAGTTATGGTAATTGGGTACCAGCTCGTTTCCTTAGTTTAATGTGTGAAACATGATTATGTCTGCAAATCCACTTTTAATAAAACTTTCACGAGCTGCATTTTCGAGCATAAAGCACGATTTTCGCCGCTGCTTTCATGAAGTGAAATTTTATTTTTATTATAAGTAAATAAGATAATGTTAAGGAAGAGCTCGTGACTTAATAATAACAGACGCACGGGTAGTATTTGCCTAGATTGATCCGTGAATGGATCCATTACATACGGAATTTCTTCCGTACCTCGGAAAGCACGTTAGTCCGGTGGTCCCGGCTGTCAATTGTAGATATCTGACAGTCGTTACAGGTAGCCAGTGGCCACAAAAATCTGACAACCAGTCTTACCAAGTGGTATAGTACCCAGTAGTAACTGGGTTGTGGAGGTCAGATAGACAGTCGCTCCGTGTAAAATACTGGAATTCAGCTGCATCCGGTACGACTTGAAGCCGATCTTAACATAGGAAAAAGGCTAGGCAGATGAATGGATGATGAAAATAATGTTAATGTAGTAGATAATGACTATACAAGAAAACTGTATCTGTTAGTTATGTTTACAAGTGGTGTGAAACTGAATTAGTTTCCCGTCGCAATCAATCGGAAACGCGCGGTATTTAGGCGACGATGTCGGCAGCGCCCGCGCACCAGCACGATCTGTATTGCACGACTACGTACCTACGTACACATATTGTATGCATCTCCTTTTTTGGTCCGACCTAGTAATATTTTCACAAGTATACCTTCAATAAAATTAACGGTTTCTATAAACATAAAAACACGCAAATTTCCAATGCTTCTAGTATTGATTCCACATTAAAGAAAAGAAAACCTATTGTAACCTATAATTATATAAGTCTCTCGAGGGAAATGTATCCGTAAGATGCGGGTAGATAATAAATAGCGTGCCAAAGCCTTTATATACCTAGTTCAGTTCCGTTCATTCTAAAACGTAATATGAGCATGAAGATTAGAATAGCAATTAAAGCAGTATTCAACTTAATACAAACAACGTTTCCTTTAATAATAAGAAAACAAACAATGTAGGTATTATAGGTACGATGAGAATTTGTACAAGCTTACAAAGAATTTAATGAAACTGTCAAGGGAATCAGTTTGGTAATAAAACGTCAGCTTGTTCGGTGTCGTAGTAAAAACAAATTCAGGGCAATGAAACTCACGGCACCGAGACAAAAGTTATTAAAACGAATATTGCTTTTATCAACGTATAACAGAACACCAAATTTAATAGAAACTATTAGTTTTATGATGGTCCGACGCAATAGTGAACCTTTACTAATGAGAAAATGTTGTGAAAAGTGTTTGTACAACTTGTACAGGGAACACTGAAAATGTAATGAGTAGTTACGAGACCTCGAAAGTTTTAGCAGCAAATAATGAATCCGCAAATACTTGACTAGTAAATGAGTATGAATAGTGCGCATTAGAAACTAAACTCAAATACATACATAATATTACCTGAAAAGCTGGCTTAACTCCTCTTAGAAAATATTATGTCGCAATGCCGCCATCCTTCGTTAGAATATGAGTGTGCTCGTCAAGATTATTTGATATAACATGAGTGTTAATATCTGCATACATATGTCTAGTAACATCGCAATTTGTCGCCGACTAGAGGTTGAATTGTTTACATTTAACATTTGCATATTCCTATCGTGTGACGACGTCGCGACGTATTCTAACTAGTTAATTATATCTCTATCATCTGTTATTATTGCGCGGAATTCGACTGATAAACTTAAAACTCAGTGACCCGGTTCAACTAAGTGGCCCTTATGTAAGGCTGTCCGGTAACTCCGCTGAAGTAAACCCTAGCTAGCGTGCACTTGCGACATCGCTGATAAAGTCACGAACACGATTCTGAATTGTAATGCCTTAAAATATGTTTAATTACTTTCTGTAATCAGTAAACCAAGACGGTTAAAAATAATAATTTAAAATGTAAATTTTATGAAAATGGTTTTACGCCGTTATTAATTATGAAATGAGGGAAGGGTATCAGTTACGAGGTTTTGTTTGGAAACATAGTTAAGAGTTTTCTTACAAATATCCTTTTAGGTACATAGGTCTGGGTACCAATTTTTTGCTGGTGAAGCTTCTTAGACCTGTTTATCGTTTCGCGTTTTGGGAAGTCATTTAATACTCGGTCAAACAAATAAATAAAGTCAATTAGCTCATCGTGGCCTGTATCATGGTGTTGAATAATATTCCAAATGCTAATGAGATCAATAAGACACTGGTACAGTCATAATGATAATACTGTTACTTAATCAGCTTATAAATAGCAATGACATAAAATCACCTCTGGAGAAAATGAAATCATCTTCTCAAAAGCCATAAATTCATAATTTTCCGTGTCAAATCCGGATATTAAGTTAAATGCACGTGATTACGTCACGTTGAACATTTCCACGTACTGTGTGTGAGATCTCAGAGATGTTCAATCAAGTGTTTAATTGTAATAGTGCGAGTTGTTGGAACTATGCGGCAATTATAGCTTCGATTACGGCGAGGTGCATCGGTCGCGCTCGGCTGCGGATGCGTGTAGTACGTACCGTACATTGCTTACGACGCGGGCAATGTTTGTGGCTCCCAAAATAAACGTGACCGATGACGATTTTGGGAAAGGCGTCAGACCAGCCGATAATGTGAGTGCAGCTACATAAATAAACAGTAGCCGTATTAATGACAGACTTTTTTCACAGTTGAACACGATTACTACGGTTCATTAACTGAATGAATTGAACTTAAGCCGATACTTGTGCGTAACGCGTGACTCACATGTTAATTTTTCGAATGCGTAAGTAACGTTTTGTCCGTACTCATTATTCAAGGATTTGCTAAACATTAAATAATATTTATTTTGAATATTTCCGTCTCGACCACTAATGCTTATTTACATTATAGCATAACGTGAATGGTGAGCTCTTGTATCACAAGGCGAAGTATAGATACAAACGAAAACAAATAAATACATACCTACATAATTTGATTAAAACTACATGGTTAGTATAAAAGCGTATAAAAACGATGTTCTTCTTTATATCGACGTTGAATCACGACATTTTTTGAAGTTCTGTCTCGGAAAATGTTGAAGTCTAGACGTATAACAGACGAAGCCGATGGTGTGGACAGTGACCGCAGGCAGTGCGAGTTCTTTCAATGATGCACCGTGACGTCATCGCTATAAGCGGATGACGATAAAAGCAGGTATGGCGATACTTTATGTTATTTTATGTGTTTGTACCAAGAGACGTTCGTTACATGTAATCCCAAGGACAACTGGTCATTAACCATTATTTACTTTAACATTGAGTGTACAGTTCTTCGCACTTTGCAGTCAGGACTTTGACGACGGTGTTAAGCTACAAGTAGTCATATTGTGATGGATGGCTTACATTACCATTATTTATTCAATCACCTCGCCCACACGAAGGGGTATTTTATTTCATGCAATATTTTTCTTTGGCACCAGAAAAAAATCTTACGTTCCGTTGTAATAAGTATTTTCAACACATAAAATAAATTATCATCGAAACGGAACCATTACTTTTCGTTTTTTTTGTAAAATTATATTTAATGTAAACATCCTGCAAGTTTTCGGACTGTGAATAACATGATCCAGGTAGTGTAGTCGGTCAAGGTTGAGCGCTGTTTTAGAAACACTCACTGTTTATCTTCACAGCTACTTTGTAGTTTGCTTTCGCCTAACTCCTAGCCAAACTAAAGCATTAATCAGATAAGGGGAGTAAACATCCAGCTCACTCGTATTACATCTTTGGTATGCAAAATTCTTGGTCCATACGCGAACAAAATATTTACTCTACGGGCACGCAAAGGCATACCGTTCGGTACAAAGCAAGCATTTGCATCGTTGTCTTGTAAAATTTTATAGATGTCGTCATCTGATGGTCATTGCTCTAAGTTGAGATTGAATCACAATTGGAATCGTAACGTATTACGAAACATGTTCAGGGAATGTCGGTGTTTCGGCAGGAACATGCCGGTTGATGTATCGTTCCGACACGTAGCGCTATTAATCATCCATTAATATAAGCCCGTTGGATTATAGCCAGAGTTAGCGCCGCGTCGCTTTACAATCCCACGTTAGACGGGTAACGCGTAGAACTTTCCTTTTATACGAACATATTCCGCATTTTACGAGTAAATAAACTGCAGTAATGAAATCTTTTTACGCTACGTCTCATTGTGAAAGTACATACTGTCACAGACTGTAGTCTGAAGAATGCAGACTTATGTGGGTACTTGAGCTTTATGCGCATTTAACTACACTTGAATACCTAACTGACTTATATGAATCAAAAACAATTATAAATATGTATATTAATAATTAAATAGACACAGGTTAGTGTTATCAAAGATAATTATTATCTAGCCTTTGAGTGTTTTTCTTGTAACTGCTTTCTAAGTATCTATTGTTATTCAATTAACTGTAATCATTATCTTGATAACCACACGGGAATAACATTAAATGTATTTTATTATAAACTTTTTACCGCCACGGTGATGCATAAATCTAATGATGGATGTAAATTATAATAATCTTTGAGTTAATTCAAAGTAGTTGGAGGACGATAACACAACGGAATACAAAACGTTGTAGAAAATAATCCTAAATATACATCTGCAAGTATACCAAATAATAAATATGTATGTTAATACCAATATAAAGCATGCGGCTACGATTATCGCCTATATTTGTAACCTTGACCTTTAAGGTGAACTAAAAATCCGGGTAGGCACAAAAAGCTGATACAAAACAGCTGTTGGCATGCAGCCAAAACTTTCTAAAACGGGTTAGCTGCAATGTTTCAATTAAGACCAACTGCCGCGATGAATACTTGCAATAAACGATTTTTAAAAGCTTGTTACTCATGTGTTATCCTTAAGCATCATGTACAATTAGCGAGCATTATTTTTGGTGTTATGTTACGTGCAATTTATTTTTGGCTCACTTTCAACTGCACGAACTGTACTGCTCTTTTTTTTAAAGAGATTTAAAACTGGACGATATTGATTACGTTTATATATTTCGTTTTTAAAGTATCGGTGTTACGCAGTACAATAAGTAATATGGTGAAATTATGAAAACGTTGACGTCATTTACAAGATTACTGTTTCACTTAAGCTAATAAAACATAGAACTCTATGACTAATCGATGTGAAAAGGTGATGAAACATTTAACCGAGGTTCGTAGCGTCGCGTAGCTTGGCGTAGCATAGCGTAGCGTAGACCTACGAAAAGCGTAGCGACTTTTTTAGACATATTTGTTGACGTATTTTCGTCCTGTAACATTATTTTACTGTGTAAAAGCCACGTTTTATGCCTAAAGTAATATCGCGAACATTGCGCCAAATATTTTAAAATGCGCATCTCGTTTTAATGACCTCTTCATCACGCGTTGGCTCAGCTTGTCAACTACGAGTAAAATGCTGTCTGTCCAAAAAAGTGAACACATAATTTTTCCTCAAAAAACCTTTTTTTGTTCAAAATAATGTTGGAACTTGATACACTGGTTATTTGATATTGGATTTTGTATTTGAAACAGAAATGATTACAGGAGTTTTGTTTACGTACGATCGAAGGTTTCCCTACATTATTCACTCGACGTGGAAGAATATCCATTCACCTTACTACTATGAATATTAAAATGTGAACTTTAGGTACCACATCCCACAAATACCTCTCTTTACAAGAGTATCAGCAGCGTGACTTTCAACATTTATGCAAAACATTAAATATTCTTGGGTTTATGTAGGCATACAATAAACACAATACATAGTCATCAAGCCTTAATGACCTGTTGCAAAGGGCAGACACTAAAAATATCTCTATTATAATATTCCTTTCGAATGTGACACGGTTATGAATTGATAATACATTATAATGCGCTGTCAGACGTTGTTTGTTAGAATATGGAAGCAATGGCATTTTTCCCATACAATAAATTAATAGACAATTAATTAAAACACATGTAAATGTGTTCTTGATTTATTAATGTAGGTAAGGTTGTTGTATTCATGTATAGTTGTTGTAAATGTCGCGTATATTTTTCATCGCGCGTCAGGTATCGCGACAAGCTGCAGAGCGCTATAATTAGACCGCGACTCAGATAGCTTATATGCGCATCGACGATGCAAATTCTTGCCCCATTTATTCTGACCAATACACGTGGTTATTATGCCCCGTTTGTAGAACAAGTGGAACACACATCATAATTATTTTATGCACGTCACCAACATACCGATGGCATTAAACAAAGACCTCTTTTTATAATATTAATATTGTCCAGACGTTCTTTCCTGCATTAGTGTCATAATGTTTATTTATAAATGGCAAAATTAAGATAATTTTACGAAATTTAAATATTAATAGTTACAATAACATTAGTGACGTAAAATGCGGTAGTTACTCATGTTGTTTTAGTTGTTTCTGCGAACTGTAATATCAGTTTGTTTATGTATTGTTGTCAGCCGATTGCTCCAAAATTGACAGCGCGTCAATATTTCAGGTGGGCGAAATCATTAGTGACGCGGAATGCCGGTAGTTGTGGAAATACACCTGCCCATAATATTTTTGAAATACTTGTGTTATACTGTAAAATTCTGGTTTTACTATCCAATAGAAGATAAATGGCATTTTTCAAACACCCACATGGACTGTACTGCTTGGTAATGCAGATAAAGAACTCGTTGCGAGCTCGTTGCGCGATCCCACCCAAGCGCCGACACAAAACGATTGAAAACGTACATTTGACGGCACAGTTTTATGACTTATTCAATTGGTAGTTCCGAGAGTGAGAAACTAAGTATATTCAATCATTTCTTTGGTAAATGCAATGGACCATAATCACTATGCAGAAGTAAAGAGCTTGTCTGCATCAATTCATCTTGCTGCAATTTTTAGTACATTGCAAAATGTTTTCGGAAACTTTTAGAGGGTAATTTAATTTTCTTTGTGAAGCACAGCCGAAACGATAAAGTATTCGTGCAAGCCGCGGGGCAGGCCCCAACTCGGTTACATTAGAATTTTTAACCAACGTAATCGATTGAACAAAAACGAAATGAACAGAGTGTGCCAAGCAATAAACTATCCTACGGTTGGGAGGTTTCTGGTTCAAACTGTAAGGTGGGCAGTAATGGTGGTGTTCGGAGCTAATCACCGTGATTACAATGTGGGCCACCGACGGCGATACCGGCCTTATAGCCGCTAGCCCGCCTGCCGACAGTAATTGCTCTTTCCTTCTACTTACAATTAAAAACCCCCATCCGAAAGTTTAACAGGAAAAAGCTTACAGAGTTTTCGTCTAAATTACATATTTTTTGTTACTAAGCCACCTTGAATTTAGACCGCCAATTATTCGGCTGGTTCTAGGAGGAACTGGAAAAGAGCTTATGGGAAGAATGGTGGGACGCCTTTGCAGGAAAATACCTTTTTCTTAAAATTTTTACATTAATACTTTTTTTTTCTTAATATCGTAAGATACGTCAAATTATACCTTATCTTATATGATGTAAGTTTTCTAACAACATTTCTATCGGAATCATTCTGGGAAATAACGTAAAACAGTTATCAGGTATTTAAACAGTCCAAACAAACCGACAATGATGTTTACCTACCTACTGAAAGTGTTATGTACATACAACGTGGGAATTACATGTGATGATTAATTTAAACAGTCATTAAAAACAAACAACGGTTTTATGGTTAACTAGAGTGAATTATAACGTTTTGTTCTTAGAGTCGACCTTGGTCAGACACTACGATAAGAGAGGCATGCAGTCTATGATTGTGTCAGCGAGTCACCGGTGCATAAGATTAACATGATAACGAGCCGCCGTGACACGCTAATCAGAGTTAATTATATTCATAATGACACAGTGATGCTATCGCTTGCTAATCTGGTTTCGCAAGAACCAAACTAAAGTCTAAAAGTTATATAGTTGCATTCACAACTTTGTTTTTCTGACCTTTTCTTGTTGACTTTATGAATACCTATTACCGGTGAAAACATGTTGTAATCACTGGCCAATATTAATTATTTTATGAGATTAAATTTCGTATCGAGGCCAGAGTATGATTATGTTGCATCGAAAAATAAACAACTTTTTATAATATTTATACTACGGATTATATATAAGTCGATACTGGCGCGATTTCCATTAAGTCTACGAAACGATACTATATAAGGATCAACAGAAACTGGGGTAATTGGCCAGCTTTCGAGGACGCTAGACTCAATGATGCTATAAATTGAAATGCTTTATCAAATCGCTAATCGACATATCACAAACGGCTTTATTGTGTTCGGTAATCATGCACACGATGCCTATGAGCTCAAGCTCTATTACTGCGCCAGTCAGCGGATCAATCGACTCATTGCCAGAACTATTTATGTGATAAATGAACCTTTTGTCAATAAAGGATATTTAATCTTTTTGCCTTACAAGCATTTAACGCTTGATAAGTAGACCGTATATTATACGTAATTCTAATGAATAGTTATAAAACTAAATAGTGTTCTATGCAAATATCCTACAACAAAGCTATTTCCAGATGTGTTGGCACAATTCCTCACAGACATGACATGGTATCTGATACGACCAGTCAAAGAGCTGTCACAATAATGTTTCTACGTCTGTCGTCTTCACATGTCCATACATAAATAACAAACAGTCTTCCAGATGTAAAGACGTCGTCCTTCGATGTACAACTTTTAAAACCAGCACCAATTATTCACAAAAACCGAAGATTAATAAAACAAAAATTGGAACAGACAGACGGGGTTTGTTTTTATTATGAACAAGATAATGGATCGTGGAATAAAGTGAACAGGAATTTATACGTCAGGTGAATAAAAAAACCCATCACTCAATGGACGAAAAGTTTATTGAATTAAATACGAGATCATCTTTTATGTACTTTCATTATTAAACTTAGATTCGTTTTTCATCAGTTTACCTTTGCAATTGTTGACATTTTCCTTCGTATGTAGGCATGCAATTATATTTACATTCAGTATAAAGCGAGTGTACTCTAGCTATTGTTAGAATTTCGCGTGATTCACATTGCAATCAGTTACTTCAGTTTTCTAGGAACTGTAAATATCGTATAAACGAAACTTGTCCTGCAGATTGCTTTAATTGCTTATGCTAGGTAGGTAGATGCCGTAAAACTCCTAGAAAAGTTAGTAATATTATGAATCAGAGTTAATCCAATTTTATTATAACGAGAAATAAAAGCGTTCGAATTAGAAAAGGAAATAGTAAGAAACCGTCATAACGAATATTTTCCTTGTTAAGCTAACTTTATGGGAAATTCGCTGAGTAACTAATTAATACTATCAAATGCTGTCAATCGAATTGAATATCCTGATTTTAAAATTCTTAATTTACGAAAAACATTCTAGATATTATGTGAAAGCGTCAACGAGATAAAACTCCGACCGGCTCTTGAGACGTGCTCGTCTGTCAAGAAGTCTTCAGATCTCTCAAAACTTTGTTACTTATTTTTACGTTGTCAAGTCTTAACGACTGTCGGTATCTAGTGAATATAGAGTGCTCAATTTACTTGATATAACGTGTAAAGTATTTCACTTATAAATTCAGTGAAAAACGTTGGTTTCTGTGCTTACAGTCTTTTTGCATTTTTTGGACATCAATTAAATAATCTTTTACAAATAAAGAAACTTTGTTACTGCGTTATCGTATTCATCAACAGTAATATTGATCGAAGCACTTGATATGCTAATTAATTTCATTCACACGACGCGTTTATAATATTCTTGTTCATCGTTAAAAGCATCGTAATTAATCCAATTCACAATCAGCATATCTCATTAATTTAACATAAATCAGTTGCGTTCGATTTAATAATAAATTAACGTGATTTTGATTAACGACGGCACTGTTCCCTCTATTAATGAATTGTTTATTTCAAGGGCTCCATCCCGTGAATCATGGCTATTGATTCATTGAATGAAATTTGAATATTAAGATGGTCCTATTAGAATTTATGTTTCAATCCCAGTTTCCTCAATGATTGTTCGAGTAACTGTTCTCAATATCTAAATAAATTAGGTGTCATGCGACTTCTAAACAGGTCGAGGCCGAGTCTATTGAGTGACCTAGACAGAGCACAGTATATGCAGACTCGATATAGAAACGCATATTGTTGAATGTTTAGAGCTGGGATTGGAAGTGGAGTTATTCCTGGAATATAATTACGAGCACTGAACGATCTAGTATTGGGAAATTCTGTAAATTCGACATAATGTTGCTTTGACACGAATTGCGTTACTCATGGCATTTAAGGAATTTATTATACCTAAGTAGAAGTATGACGGTGCCTTCGAGCTATGCTCAACTACGGTGATCTCCCACATCCTCGACAAATAGATAACTTAGTTAATTAACTTACAAAAAAACCCGTCGCAGTGACTGCAAAGTCGTTTAAAAACATTGGTAGGTACATATATTCCTTATGTATATACCTACCTATGTCTTCCTAAGCATTCTTGTATCCCAAAATCTTTCGGCGTTTTTCTTAAAAAACAGCACAAACACACAGCAGGGAAATTGAAACTGCAAAATGAAGTACATCGGTCAACGTGTTCCCAAACAAATTATCAACTTTTCTCATCCTTTTGCTGCAAGTTGTCAACATACTAAAGTTTCCAGTTGATCACATTAGCAATTAGTATTGCATTACACACGCGCCATAACAGACTAGTCTAACATTCTCACTCCATACCATACCCTGTTTTAGTCTAGGAGAAAGTACAGAATCGATTTTACTAGTGATACCGTTAGGCTAGACTAGACTGACTCATTGTTTACGTCTTGGATACACATTATTTATAGTTCTGGTAATTGTAAGCAATTTTACGAGCCATGTTATCTGTTTTTAGATTTTACCACAAAGCCCTAAAGCATCAGATTTACCGCGAGAGTTAAAGGTTTCTGCGGTAAACACATAGGTCGGTTATGAGTTTACGTTTTGAGTGTGGTTCCGCGTACGTACTTTCGATGATTCCGTGTAAGTGGAGACTCTTGTCGTCTTGTTCAGTGAAGAATGTCTTGGAAATCGTGCGAAGTATGTCGTTAGTGTTAGGCGGCGCGGTGGTGGCGGCTGGCGGCGGCGGCGCGGGCGCCTGACATCTCCATATGAAGGGCCGCTAACTGCACCCGTGTCGAAAGTCGCGCTTCGTTTGTTTAGCACGCAACTAAACGAACATGTTGTAACATTCCAATGTGTGCCTAAACCGTCGCAAATTGGTGAAACCGTGTTGAGTATGTTTACAACAACAAAAGAACTGCAGAAGGGAAACTACCATTATTTACTTACCGCTGCACATGAGCTCCATTTAAATAGTTAAGTGCTACTTTCGACCATAACAAAAACAGAATTAAATTTTATCTGCTGCTGGGAATTTAAAATACAAACAAAACCAATTCGAATTGCCACCGCTTTTGTAGCCATCACATTAAGGCAGAATAGCAATAAAAGCCGACGTAAGCACTCGCAGGCACTCGCAGGCGGGTCTCGGGAACAAAGGGTAATAAGTCTTGAAATTGACTTTTTGAGAACAGGTGAGGTCGCGTCAATCCCAGCCTGAAAGCATTCACTTTCCTTCGCAACAGCCACGAGCATAAATAAATGACGAAGGCCAAACACTGTTTTTACATCCGAAGCCCACCTGGTTTTATGTGCGAATGTATTTTTCCGATTGTTTTTGAACATTCTTTCATAACCTAAACTTCATTTTAAAGACGTGAGCGATCGTAAATCTCAGTTTATGTCAGCACATTTGGAAACTGTTTGGTTCTAATATTAGAAATTATGCAACCAATTCCTGAAAATCAATATAAAATCTATTCATATGAACTGAAAGAGCGGTAACATTTTATTTGGGTGAGGTAGACCGTGTATATTTTAAGAAAGATTTATAGTAAGTATCTATAAATAAAATAATTCTTTTATTTGTAAATGAGTATACTTACATTGTAGTTAATGTGCATGCGCACTTAAAATACAAGTTGCATTAAATTTAATGCAATACGGATAAGTGTAATGCTCACCAGGGTACATTATCAAGGAATAAATAAAATAAAACAGTGGCCAATGACAAGGCTGACATTTACGAGGGTTCACGATTTATAAAGTGTCATGACAATTAGCGTAGATGATCATAAAATTTTATCATTGTGTCACAAGTACGGCCCTAAAAGTATCAATACCCATTATGTTCTGAATAAATGTCATGTGTTCATGTTCTGGATTATCATGCTTTATATGCCATATTTTATTTTTTGTAGTGATTCTTTGGCCTTTTTGCCTTATGCTTTTGCTTTGTGCTTTATTGTACTGTGTATTTCATCTATGCCATTGCAATTTTAATTTATTGACGTATTATTATTAGCGTTTAGTGTTTGACATGAAACTTTATAGGGGTTTTTATATATCAATGCATCTTCTACTTAGTTTTAACTTTATTTTTTGCATTTTATTTTGTAAATTGACATTTGAACACACATTTTTGAATGCCTTCTGGTGGGACATAGTATGGACCAACATTTATTTATATAATATCTGTATATTTTTTTTACCCTATGTTCACAAAATGAATAAATGAATGAGTGAAGGACCCTTCAATTTAGGTGCTTCATGCCCCTTCTTGACCCCATTTTAAAAGATGGGGAACGAAATTTTTTACAAAATATTCTTCATCAATTGTGAAGTATGAATTGATTATTGTCCTCTAGCCGCCGATTACGAAACTCGACGAAGATCAGTCGTGTCTACACTGCAGCGTCACACTTCGTCACCTCTAACTCAATTTGTCGCCGTGCGATAATTTGTCGATGTATCTTGTTCGTAACAGCTTCTTGTGCCGGCGCTCGTTAACGATCCACGCGGTGTCAATCAAGACACGCCTTTCTCATTTTGATCAATAAATTGAATACTCATTTTTTTTTTTACTCTGCACACTGTTCGTTGGTATGCTACGTACTTATAGCTGTGTTGGTATTTCGCTTAGGTTATGAAAATGCAAATGAAAAAGGAAGATAATTATCCCTTGAGCCATCTTGCCATTGTTTCTTGACGTTCATCAGGCATTGTTACAGCGCTAAGCAGGTTTTAAGGATAACTTTAGAAATTTTTTAGTCATTTTTCATTTTGAGTGTCTGAGTTCCGGAGTATTTTACATTGGATATCAAGTACACTCACACACACACGGTCACTGGCTGGAAATTTGGGATTTCATTGGCTATTAACAGATATGCATACATCAATTTATAAAAAAAAAATGCTAGCTCATGACAATAATCTGTCCAAACTGAAATACATCACGTACCGACTGCTAGTACAAATATTTGTCCACGCCTTCAATACAAAAACGCAAACATAAAATATTAATACCTACCTAAAGAACGTTATTTATTGAACTATAAATATAAAATGATAATGCTCTCCTTGGCACTAACTACACACGCGCACTTCCCGGGTAACCTACAAAGGCGTAATAATTTGTAACACTTGTCCCCCCCCCCACCGCACACTGAGCTTAACATGTTATTGGTTTGACAGCGACCGGTTTGTTAAATGTTTGATTTACGGCCGAAGACAAACGACACAACACATGTATGTACGTATCTTTACGACTGTTTCAGTGACACTCAAGTATTTGTGTATTGAGCTTTACTAAGACTTAATTTCACACATTGGTTTAATGAAGAGGTTATCGTAATTCAATGTTTGTGATACCTGAGTTGATCATGCACTTATTTCAGTTGATTTTTTACGTTGTACTCGAATATTTATGTCACACAAATAACAACTTTAAAGTGATTTAAGGGTAAAACGACTTTACAGAGGGGGTAATACAGAGATTTGGCAAAAAAGGTGAAGAAAATAAATGACTGACTTAAAGAATTAAAACAAATTGCTTCTAAAAATGGTGAGACTTATCCAGGGTTTAAGGTTTTATCTTAAAAGCAAAAGTTAAAACCTTGCCAAGATAATCCACTACTTAACACTTGTATTTAAAATGGCAATGAAATTGAAATCAGATAACAAAATGGAAAGGATCAAAATTATTCCGTAGGGCAACGCAACGTAACAAGACTCAAAGTCATGCAAAGATTCCGTTTTTGATCTATTTTTGGTAAAAGGGCAAAGGTAACATACCAGAAAGTCGTTTAATATCTGCGTGATTGATCACCGATTTGGCCGATATTCAGCATTCCTTATCCTTGCAACACATTATTGATGACACCTCATGGTTCTTGTACGCACTTAATCGACGACGATCTATCGACGGATGAAATCTAATAAATATGATTCATGGTTACTTTGTTTCATGGTTTAAATAGGGCTAAGAGTAGTCGATAAAATCTGAAATGTGCAGTAATCAGTCATACAGTCTTTGAATTATTATTATATTTTTTTAATTGAACACAAACAACTAAGCTATTTTCCAATACCGAGGGAAATTGTCGTCAAATCCGCAAGCAATTCATAATACTTTCGACTCGTGAAACGAAAATATAAATTGGAATTCTTAAAATATATTTATACTTTTTGTCCAGTTGGTGTTTGTTTCATAATTTGATATTGAGAACACGATATTGTTATTTCCGCTGAGAAAGATCTAGAACTGTAAATTGTTGGGAACTTATAACGGCGCCCAGTGTCTAAGTCCTGAGGTCGATAAGGTTAGCCCAAAGTTTGTGCTTGTACAAATAAACGAACACAATAAATTCCAAGTTCGGAATGCCATAAATAAAGACCTTTGTTTATTTATATAAAGCTATAAATGGATTTATTTCTGAAAACTACATTATCTGTTCCTACCGAAATAACGAAGGTAACACGCACCTTCGTTTTTAACTGTTGAACGTTACGAAGTTTTAACTAAGTAAGTAATTATAAAGCAAACATAAAGTTTAACTGTATTTTTGAACCAACCATTACCCATTCTATACCTTTTTTTTTTTTTTTTTTGGGGGGTGAGAAATCATCAAGTGACTCACACCCATGTTCCTTCATTGGCCCTTTATGTTCCAGGGCCGCGGTATCTCTTTCGAACAGTCCCGCAGCCCTGGCAGGCACCGGCCCTTGCGGGCCCCTCCCGTTTGCTGACATCTCTTTGAGGCGCGCGTGGAACACGAACGCGCCGTCGACACAGCCTGCCCGTCGTCATACGACGGACGGACGGCGAGCTAGCCCATTACTCGCCGTCCACAGGCCCGCGCCTACGGTGGCCGAGAGCCATCACGGCGTGGCCCCCGACGCCCGGTGCTTCTCCCGCGGCGGCTGGGACGTGAGGAGGTTCTCTCCCTCTCACGTTCCGCCGCCTCCTTCGCTAGCATGACTGCTTCGCAGAAGGAGGCGACGGCTTCCCATTCCCTCTCGCCCCGGACCATGGCTTGAACCAGGGCCGGACGCGAGAGGTCACCGCCGCCAATCGCCGCTACGAGGACACGGCGGTGCTCCGCCCAAGCGGAGCATACCTCCACGGTGTGCTCCACTGTGTCCTCCGGTCGATCCTCGCAATTGTAGCACCCGGGCGTTTCTTCCCGCCCGATTCGGTGCAGGTACCTCCCGAAGCACCCGTGTCCGGTGAGGACCTGCGTCAGGCGGAAGGTGAGGGCGCCGTGGCGCCTCTCAAGCCACTCCTCAAAGAGGGGACTTATCGCCACTATCGTGGCGTGCCCTACCCATTCTATACCTAACAATAATACCAAATTCTGTTTGCACACATAAATAAAAAGGCATGAATTTCATTCCATTTCTTTCCAAAAGTACCTTTCCAACAAGTGAAAAAGTTTAGGGTCTGTATATTTCATTACGTACGATCCTCGATGTGAAGACTCACTTGTGCGTTGTAAGTATAAGAATCTTTGATACATTATTCATATAAAATCGAATTCAGTTCTTTTCCTGAAACTTTCGCAGAAAGTTAAGTATGAACTTAAATCTTGAACATTTTTCATTTAGCCACGTGAAATTCAGTAATCCCTTCAGAATGTCATTATTGGTGGAAACTAAGTAGGTAATTTCCCAAGTTTAATTATCCTTAATTCTCACTCAACGCATTGCTCATAAGTAACGCGAAGATATTTATTTAAAATTATAACTTTTCACCACCAGGAAAATGGAATTTGTATACATGTAATGCAAAAACAAAAGGTAGGTGCTAGTAAGCTGCATGTTAAATAAATGATACATATTTTAATATAATTAAAAGTGCCTACCATTTATTGGATGACACAGATCGGAATAAATAATTCATAGAGTATATTTTTTCGTTACATGGGAATTTCGCGACTCATAATAATTCATTGAGCCAGAGAAGTCTGCATAAATAGATAACATTACCATAAACAGGTGACTGCGAACAAAGAAAATATATTTTTACTTATTTCATATCGTCTGGGAACCGAAGCTCACCCTGAAATACTTCGATTAAATAAAAATAAAAGCATGGTGGCGTATCGCCGCTATACCCTCCGTCCGTTAGCAGTATCGCTTGCTTTTTGTAGCAGCACCATGTATTATTCATGGGGTCCTGCCTCACTTGTTCCTGCATTGTCTACGCGTCTGCAATTACGAAATTTATGCGTAAAGCCTTTAGGCAGATCACTGTATTAATGTAGTGCGTGAGTCATCGTTGCCTGGAATTAACCGAGGTTGTCCACTTGTTGAGCTGACTGATGCTGATTTATCGGTCTCACATCGATATTGATCGATGTGTCTGCAAGTATGATTGTAGAGCTAGCAAAAAATATGAACGAAATGTTGTGTTAAATTACGGTTTACATTTACTATATAATTATACTGAGCAGCATCGTAAAACCAGTGAGGAGATCTTTTTTGTCCATTCATCATCGTTTTTATAAACAGTAATTAAAGTTCACTCCCTAAGTTAGCGTATTTATGTATTTTATGAACAACAGAAACAATTTGTACTTACGCATTTTCGCCATACTCAAACGCATTAATGAAGTTGTCACTGCATGTCCAATTAAAAATATCAGTGGGCGTGAGAATCATCGTAGTTCGTAGTAAATAACACAGCATTGTGCTAAAAATAATTTTGCGTGAATCATGGTTCATTCAATGGTTATGCAGAGTGACGCAGCTTTATAACTCTTATCGTAGCGATAAACGCAATTTCTACGAAATCAATTTAATTGATGCACGAAATTTTGTAATATCATTCATTTTATAATGTTTACATTTGGTAGCAATAGTACATTGACATTAACAACGTAGCAGACAATGTTTAGATCGGCGCTACAATGTTGACAACATCGAATAGATGTAACAAAATATCAAAATCTGTTTGTGTTGTACTAAAAGCTATCGAAATAGGTACTAAAGGTACATAAAAAACAAGGTACTTTACGCTCGATGCGTTAGCAAAAAGAAATAACTATTTGCGTAGTAGGTAATATTCGGCGAATTCCCGTATAATGTAAAATTAGCATGACGGTATCGATATGCCGCCCCGCGGCGGTGTATGGTAATGTGGCCGAGGACATACTTTCTGCTTGTCAGTGGAGAATAACATTTTATTATTTTTGTAATAAACTTAAACTATCCGGCCAGCAAGGCGCCAATGCTCAAGGTGCGGGTAAAATTAAAAAGTTACATTACACCGAGGGAAATCTTTTAAAACAGTGTAAAAGTTTCATGCTTAGGTAGGTTTTTCTATGGCGGCAGTGCCCGCAGTCTAAGGGCTTGTACTGGGCGCAGCTGATGAGTCAGCCAACAAAGATATGTCTATGGTATAGTCTACGTTCTCACAATACATTGTCGTTTGCTTAAGCTCTATGTCGTGGTTATTATATTAATCTCTGCATACCATTAGTTGCTTGCCATAAAGGTTTGATTAGTAGCAATTACACAGGTACTGGGGTAATTATTTTATGTTTATTCTTTACTGCACAATAAAACGAGATCACCTTCTGGTAAAATAATTAAGTACATAAGCCCCTTAGCAAACAAAGTCTCTCTGAAGTACTTATAACTCTTATAAGTAACGTTGCATACTAACGATCAAGTTGAGGCGTAGAAAGTTTGAGGAACAATACAGTCCTTATGTATTTTATTAGTCACTGGAAAAATAAATCCAATGCAATGTTCCGAAACTGGAATTTTTGAAGACACTTTCTTCTTCTTCTCTCACTTCGACATTCCTCAATATGAAAATATTATGAAGTGAAAATTCTTCCGAGCAAATTTTGATCTTGTTCTCCCGGATAAGTTAATGCAAGTGTTGCATCAATTCCGCCATAATATGCTCGATCGGGGGCTGGCCGCGAAAGTTAACCTTGAAGCTTTAGTGCAGCGTGAGATTAACGGTGCGCCCGCGCGGCTGCTTTCGCCGGCAAATAGCGTTTATTATAAGAGTACATGCTCATAGCGCGACTCCCCCCGCGTCCCCGTCGACCCACCAGCCTCCAACATAATGCAAACATGAACATCGCATTATTATAATGACTCACAACATTGTCATAAATATTTTTAGAATGTTTGTAAGCTCTTCACTATGTAGGTAACCAATACCAATTAGTTAGCATTTTAATTTAGATCTTTTTATTCATACTAACTACACCTTAACCTACAAACCAAACCGCAAACAAGTTCTGTTGAAATCCAATTAAAAATAAAATAAAATTGAATACGCCCCTTAAACAGCAGTGTGGCCAGATTGATAGATTGCGATCAAAGTAACGTGGATATGCGATACATCTCACCCATATCGATTACGAGATAACAGTATCGGAACAAAAGGAAAAATATTCACACCATTTTGACATAGCAGTATTGTGATCCGACAAAATTGGCGAAAAGATTTATTACGTGTCGCCAACTGGAGATCTCGTCTCATAAATCGATGTAATGGTTCGATCAGAGCCGATAGGGTGATATCGAGAGCCGCTATCGATGTACTTTGTCGGATAATGGTTGTGAAAGCTCGGAAGGCCGAAGGTGCGGCGGGCAGCGACGAGCCCGAAACCGAAATCAACTGTAGTGCGGTGAAAAGAGTGACAATGATTGATTTAGTCCGATAGATACGTTAATAGCGTAGTGAAACACATGGTGTTGTGGAGTGTATTGATGCGCGGAGCAGATGCGTGTGATGTGTGGTGGTACATGCGGCCGCGGCGGTGCGGCTTGCTCTGTATCTAGGGCTAAGTGTTGCCGTATGATGTGTGTAATGTATGTGGGCGGTCAAGTTCGCTAGTTCTGTTGTAATACGTTGTTAGAGGCACGGGGTCAGCGCTCACTGCCTCGTACAGATAGACAAGCCGCCCAACTGACTCACGCGGAAACTAAATTTGTTATTATAACAACAGGTTGTTTGCTCACATTTCGCAGTAATTGGCTGTATTGGTTAGTGTATGCGGTTTGAGTGCCGATACACAAATAGTGAATGTTGTATAAATTATGTGGTCAAATGAATCGTCTTCAAACAAGTGTAAACTGTAACAGCGTAAAGACGGCTTAAGGATATTAAAAGCGTTTCTAAAATCACGTAGGACGACTTTATTTTAAAATCGTGAAGTGACGTAATTGTGAGTGAACATCAATAGAACATAAAATAATTGTGATAAATACGAAGTTTAATGTTTTAAATTCATCAAAGACTTGCCGTCACAGTTTGAATAACGTGCAAAATTTGTAAATATTAGTATTTCCGGCAATAGTACATCAGTATAATGTGCGAAGTGGGTGCATGCGCGTGCGCCGGCGCCGGCAACAGCGACGGCCGCAGAAAGTCCACATCACCGCTATACGTGAGTTGGCCACACACCAAAAACACTCATATCCCTTATACGTGACATTGCCTCATTGTGAAACTTTGTGAAATTACAATGTTTTAATATTCAAATCCTATTTTAAATTCCAACTTCATACTGTTTAGTTTACGTTTATAAACCACTAAAGTGCATACAAT
This sequence comes from Eurois occulta, assembly GCA_950022335.1. Lineage (NCBI taxonomy): Eukaryota > Metazoa > Arthropoda > Insecta > Lepidoptera > Noctuidae > Eurois > Eurois occulta. Next base: position 9,973,622 of record OX465484.1, on the reverse strand, counting down.
ATTTTATTAGTAGTCGTTTACAGGTGTAATTTGTATTTACGATTGAATCCATGTACAGAGAACTAAACACGATCCGCTCCCAACGCCGCGTGTAGCATGCATCGTGTTAAATAAAATTAGGTCAGGAACTACCGAGCCAATTGCACTTTATTACCACTGTACTAAACCCATATAACCCTATAACTGTAATTGCACTGCTATAAAAAACTTCCAAGTACTTTTAAAAATATAAACCTCTGTTTCTCCAACGTTCTGACTTCGTCCCAAAGCTTTTGTTAAAAATATTATTTTAATTTTATTTTTCGTGTTAAAGTGCTTAAGGCATTAAGCTTCGTATGCTGAAAAATGTTATTATTTTAAATGGAGCGTTGATTAAGAGCAAGTGTTTGTTATTTAAACTTTCCTGAGAAGCGCCGGGGTACACGCTTTACTTCGCTGACTTGAACTGACTCCTGTGTGCGATTCACACTTAAAGCAGCAACTTTCCTATCCTAAATCTAATAAAAACTATCTAAAATTAACGGTGAATACAATTAGCCTGTTTTTATAATTAGAATGAAAAACTATTTCGGTCATGTTGCGTCTGTACGTATTTTAAATAAACAACAGCGTATTTTCCACGCGCGTTACATAGTTGTTCTATTTTTATTTTATTTGTTGATAACGAGTTTTAATAAGCGCCTCTAGAGGCCATAATGATGCAGATTTGACTTAACCACTTAACATAAATAGGTATCTGATTGTAAAAAGAATAAAAGGTAACAATTTAGCATCCAAATACTCCTACGCCACAATTACGGGCCACTTACGGACATACGAACGGTTAAATTCAAAGAAAACGAGCTTTAGGCCATGTTAGCGGTACGCAGGCTTCAACCAAATGAGTTTACCTTCCAACGTCAGAATGTAGAATTGGTGATAATAGCTATCAAAGTGATTACATCCACCCATTTGGGGTAAGAATGTGGTCTTAACAAGCTGGCGCTTTCTAAATGAAAACACATTTCGCTTTTTATATCATTTATTTTCAATCTCGTTAATGTGTTAGTAATTATTATGAACTTCATGTGAGAATTTATAGTGAACATTCAGCAGTTTATTATGACCCTATGCTCAGGCTGTTGACACGATAATTTATTTCATGTGTATGGGTCTGCCACGAGAGAATTAATTACAACAAACCATTAATGAAAGTGTTCACGTTGAATGAAATACTTCTTTCCTAAAACTACATATTAGTTGTGTAGTGTGTGTTGTGTAGTAGTGATGGCGGGCTACTATGAAAAACAGAACACTGTTTATTTTTTCATAGCAGCCCGCCATAATTCTAAATGAATTATAATTAAATTAATCGTATGAATGTAGCTATACACTTAGCTACATTTAACAATGTTGCAAGTATGCAGTTCATAGTGTCACTGACACTTGGTAATCTGCCCGGTCTACAATAGTAATGGCCGTGAAAATCAGAACACTGTTGAAACGCATCCACGCGATTCGACTCAACTGAGTAATGATGAATGAGATATAAGAGTTAAAGAAGAAGAGGGAGAGATAGATTAAACTTGTTTTTTTTCTATTTATAGTGTTAAACAAAACCTTCTCAGCTCCATTGTAACACCCGAATGCCTCGCAGAGATCTCAATACTTTCATTTGTTTAAGAATAAATAAGGGAAGTTGTTCGTCAAGTAATTCCAGTTTATGTGGGCTCGTGTGGGCTGACACAGGATCGCTTTCAACATTTTGATGAGAATACATCTTTTATGACGCGAACTAAAACTGTTTTCACATTTAAGGCGCGCGACAACGTGGCATATCAAATTGAGGCGACGAGCAAGTCGTATCAAAGGACGTGTATGTGATCACTCACATTTTCCTTTATGAGATGCCCTTTTGAAAGGCGGCGTAGTCAAAAGGCCAATAAATAAAAACACAAAAGTGCAGCGCAACGCGGTCATGGTGATTTGTGTCAAATGATGTCAAACATGTTTGTGTGGCAGTGTCCTGGCAGGGCCGAGTCTCGCATAATACAGACAATACTTACTGTATGAAAATGTAACCTAGATCGCATGCCTGAAACATCATAAGTAATAGGTGGTAATCAAAAGTTTAACATTGAATTTACTTCGGTAGGCGGCGCATGAACAATTCAGCGGGCTTTTTATAATTAAGTCGGTTTCGAACAAATGTGAAAGCTTTGAATTCGCTTAAAATGTACGAATTCAGCGCCTCGTGACTTTATTATCTCCTTTCCTGACGGTCGTCCGGTTTTATAGCCTATATGTTACCGCACGGCTTCGGCTCCCTTTTAATGTATGAATGTCTTATTCTTACATTTTATTAACTCGTGTTAAATCGAGTTTAATGTACGCTACGAAATTGAAGAACTTAAATCTCTTGGTGCTTTTATGCCACTTTTAAATAACTACCTATATTCTATTGTGATATCTATCTGTTTTTAATTCTAAAGTTTGGGTATCGTTACAATATACATAGATAAGACAACCACAATTGTTCTCGTAGCGATTGCAGAGTGTAACCGTAAAACCATTGGACACTTGCAATTAATGACGGTTTCCACTAATACATTATTAATAGCAATGCAAACGGACACCTGGACACCTGGGGTCGCACTTAATTAGTGTTTCTGATATACCTTTAATAACTGTTCAATGTGAATGTAATTTCAAATAGATTATGGAGTATCTACGTTGTTGTTATTTTACATTCAAAAGGGCTGGGACAGAACAAAAACTTTTAATTTGAGTTACAACATGTACTATGCAGTTTTCTTTCTACACTGTGCACATTTATTCAAAAACTGTATTTTCGTTTTGTGCGACCCCATCCTTTAAGGTTCGAAGTTGTTTATATCGACGGGGTTAAAGTCAAAGGCAAGCTTAGATAAGTATCTCTGAGTTAGAATTGGCAATAAACTTCAGCGAGTGGTTGCTGTGATTATGTATGAAAGGCTAAGTTTATGATAATCACACAACAAATACACGCAACACGTTTTTTTAAACAAATTATGTAAATATTTCCTCACAAAATGTATGCATATATCTTCCTTTAACGCGTCGAGAGGCGTGTTAACGTCAATCGAGCAAAAAAATATTTACCTTTATATTCAACACTTAACATTTAACACTTCATTTTATGAACTTTTTTAAAGAATCTTTTTATCGTGTTCATTTGTGGAAATGAATATGCATATTGCACTTAAGTAGGTACTGTCAGCGTCAACACCTCTGACATAAAACTCTCGCTTACATTTCAGTGAAATATCGTTCGTATATCAATTTTCAAGATTTTGAACATGAAACTAGCTGTTCTGACTAAATTATTTATAGAATCTTACTTTAAACTATTTTTCTGTGTTGTTTAGAAATACATTTAAGTACTCCTTGTTTATAGGTAGTTTGTCAAACTCATCACATTGTGAACAATAGATTGAGAATCTCTACGCGAAAGTTACATTAGCTCATTTTTCTTTTCATTATTCTCGCGTTCTATTGTTATTGTATAAATGTGATGTAGGTATGTCACAAGGATTACTACAAGGATTTATTTGTCCTCTTTAATTAAAGGATAAGAATTGGTCCAACTTTGCGTGACTCAAACCCATGACTAAATACATCGCAGAATGTGTAGGTCTGCTGATACCATCATTCACTTCTTACGATATTCATCTGTATGATGTATCATTGACTAACATGGTCACCACGATAAGCGATGACTCGAGGATTCCTGTAACTTTATTAAATCATGAATGATCTCCAGTGAGCTTATAGCAAGTTTCCTTTGAAACAAAACTAAAACTCGATTGTAGATTAACCTTTGATTTGCCTTTCATGTAACCCATCCGTAGCAAAGGATAGCTAGACCTTACATTTATTGACTATGTCTGTAAACTTTGACTATGCATACTTGATACTTAAACGAAACCTTTCGCGATGCTATCAAAAGTTGAACTATTCAAACGGACCCTTAATCTTTGCTTCTACTAACCTTTAAATATATCACGAAAACCATCTATCTCATTCATTCATTCTGCTCATTTAATAACAACAAGAATCACGTTTCTCATCCGTGAGTTATCTGTAATAATGATAATGGACATTTTACATTTTATTTAATCATGGGAATAAGATTTGGGCTGATATTGTGTTCTATTCTTTGATCAAATTACTGTGGCATGACAATGCTTGTAATTCAATTATTTCTGTAGCAAAGCTGTATTTTAATTCTATTGAAAATGTTTATCAAGAATTCTCTTTAAGAAAAGATTGGTTCCAGACCTCTCGTTAATAAGAATGACTGCGAGATACTTTTTACGTGCAAGAAGAAAACGCATGAAGCTGTCAATAGTCACGTCGACACTGACATACAGGTTTTAGAGAAAAAGCCTAACATTCCTACATTTCCTACACTGTAACTAATGGGTGGACATAGAAACGTCGAGCGAGCTTTTTCCATCAATTTCGCTGTCAAGTGCGCCGACTGTATAAATATGTTCAGACTAATTATTACTTTGAGATTTCTTATCCTAATTATATTCATCCGATAAACCTACTTACGATAAGCAGTTACCACGATGACTAATAGCCCATGGGCCTACTTAATTTAATATTATTTGCTTATCTCGCCAGTTATGCCATTCATGGGAAAATACAGTTTCATATAATTAGTATTTTATTCGATAAAACATTATTAGTAGCTAGGTTTTCATCAAAAACCCCATTAACCGAATAAGACCTATCCTTATCTACTATTTTCAAATGCGAACTTAGGTAAATCGAATATCTAGCTGTTTTTATGTAGGTACCTTCCTGTTACCAATAATCGTCAAAAACCCCCAATTTGGGGAATTACAAACTCCTGGTTTTTGCCTTGTTTTCTGAAGTATTTGTAACTGAGGATATTGGGAAAAGCAAGTCAGTAAGATACAGCTGAAAAAAATACAGGAAAGCTGTTTCAATATATGTATTAGACAGCTTATGCAGCATAATGTTTTGCATTTGATAACGTACATACATAGTAGACAATAAAACCCAACAAATCGCGACCTCATTATCCCGCGACACATATAAATATGTTATTAAAGAAAAACTCAGTCAATCCAACATCAGGTAAACCGCAAAGATGAATAGATCACAGTGAGAAGATTGATTGACATGTTTACCGGTATAATTGAAGTGTCACGAGTCAGCCTAGGGACTGGCGGATAGATTTATGTGCTTTGTGTGTTCTTATGACTGCTGACGACGTCAAAGATGGTCGTTATTCGGTTGGTAATGAACCACGCGTCCTACGGAACGATTGACGACCGGCGCCGGGTTGCGTAACCCGCCTGTATTGAGCGTTCGTTGCAAACGCGAGTATTATTGTAATAGCATTTGCAGAAACATTGTTTTATTTTATATTAGTTTCATGTGGGGATTCGATTATGGTTTGGAATGCTTTGCGTTGGTGTGTAAGAAAAGATAGAACTTTAGTATAGCCAGAGTCAGCAATTTTTATGGCATTTTTGCAGATTTAGTTTCACTAAGTTTCTGTTGGACTTAATGTACCAATGCAAGAAGAGACTATATTAATTACCTTAAATTGTACCAAATTAGTGCCTGATTCAAGTTAGATTAGAGCGAAAGCTTAAAAGTAAATAATAAACCCTTAGGTACCAATTTATTCCTAGTAACGACCAAGTACCAGTACCTCGTACTATTGAGGTTCACTGACAGCGCTAATATCAAATAAATCACTTTATTATAGTATTAATGTTGCACGTGGACATGAAACTTCAAGCTAATAAGAATTCCACGTATTCCACTACCAAAGAAAAAAAACTTATTTAATACTCTATTCAACTTGGGCAAACCGCAATTCAGATCACGCCTTGACCGAAAACCGCAGAATGTTGGTAACTCACAAGTCATACCTACATACATATAAACATAACAAGCAGGTAAATACATGAATGTAATACATTTCTGATGAATAACTTACCGGATTATGATTTACCTTATAGTTTCATATTTCAGGGAAAATTGAGTGTACCTAATCTACTTATCGTTTTCTGGTGTTACCATGCGATTACTTGAACTGATAAGTATTGTGTATATTCGTACAGTAACAAAAAAATCGAGACAATTGTTTTTTTTTAAATATTTCAATCAATAAATCTATTCAAGTTTTTATTCAACAAATTACACTTACAATACTTAGAAAACGATCTAAGATTACAATCGCACAATTCGTGTAGGTACGGACAACAACAAAATGTACAGGAGCTATGTACAATTTGTACGCTGTACAGTACACGCCACTTAGTCAGCCTCAGGTTCCGTGAAGGGACGTGTTCCAATTTATTTCAACAGATAACCGTTGTTACCGTAACACTAGCTACCTATCCAAAAAACACCTGTCTGTCATGTTCTCGTTTTTACACTCGCTGCTAGTTAATGGTCGAGCAAAAAGCTGTATAAAAACGTGTTGATGGTTCTACCAACTACATACATTGTTAGTAGCGATTTATGACGCTGATTGATGATATAATAATTATTAGACAGCAATGCAAGCTTGCAATAAACGACGGTCATATTAATATTATAAGCTTCTTTAGAAAACCCTTTGGCACGGAGACGAGTATTGCACCGTGTACCTATTGTTTGAGTGTTTATATCCCCGCAAAGAATGGATAGGGTCAATCGTTTGTTGCCCAAGCCCTAACAAAGCAATGGACATAAACATTATTGGCGTACCAACATTAGAAAACAGACGTTTTACTATGCAATAAACAGCTATGATATGTGATAAACACCGGTACTTAAATGTTTCCCGCAAGATATGCGTATAGGGAAACGTTTTCATAATAAGGTTACTATATTTCAAAATTCTAACTTTAGAGACATGTTGTTGATTCTGATAGCAGCATCGGTCTAAATCATCATATAATATGCTTTTGCCCGCGGCTTCGCTCGCGTGGATGTCGAAAAATATTCGACGGGAACGTACTACCGGGATTAAAAAGTAACCTATAGGTTAATCCGAGGATTTCCACATAGAGAACAAAAAAAAGGTTACCTACGGTAACAAACATAGTTACATACCTTCATCACCCTTTTTAAACCTTTCAGGGTGGAATTATCAAAAACGCTGAGACACGTATAAATTAATTGTCAATAGTCAGCCTAAACACAGAATTTGAAGATTCTAGCTTCAAAACTGACGGACTTTCATATAAACTTCCATCTTCTATTTTACCCCTTTAGAGATGGAAATCCCAAAAATCCTTTCTTAGTGGATACTTACTCTTCGCAAAAAACACACCCTCCAAGTTTCATGTCTCTAGGACCAGCGGTTTGGGCTGTGTGTTGATATATCACCCAGTCAGTCAGTCAGTTTACCATTTATATGGTATTATGATATTAATAATATTTAGATGATGTATGTGTGTAAAATTTTAGAAGTGCTGATACTTCCAAGATTCCGTTTCATAGACATATAGTATCACTACATTACAAGAAAATTAGCAAACTATGTAGTTAAAAAAATACTTGTAAAACTAATCTAATCCAGGGACTAATCATCTAGGGTATCCTATTGTCGGGCCATACAATCGAAGCTTCTGGCACATGGGAACCAATATAATTTGACTCGAATGCTTTACAAACGTGCTCACGCTTTATGTTAGATGTCGGTAAACAAGTATAAACACATAATGTCAACATTCACCTCAGGTTTCTCGACGAACCCTGACAAACGAGGCATTGTTGCAGTGGCCCGCGGTCGGAACCACGGGTGCGACTATGGGAATGCACCCATAAAATTTCCGCATTGTGATTTTTATCCGAAATCTGTATACACCGCGGGATTATACCGCACTCATCGTAGGGGTACAAAAGGTATGAGCGCCGCATAAAAACGCAATCGCAAGAATACTGCGGACCGGAGTGCAGTGGGTTATGTGAATTTTATCTCGCGTCTATGTGAGTAGACTAATTAATTTTTGTTAATAATTAAATAATAATTTTAACAGTATAGTATAAGTGCTCTATCCTCAGTGGTCAGCTGCAACGCCTAGCGAAAATTAATATTTTAAGTTTGAATTTGCATATAATTTTAATTATCCAATTGATTGACAGGTGCAACCGGTATAGGAAAATACATATCTTGAGAAAATCCAGACGTTAATATTCTTAGCGTGTATCGTGGACCTACATGTCACATAGAATCACTAATGATTAATTGAATGTTAACTAAGATGATTAGAATAACATTAATCATTTCTAAGAAGGTAGGTAATAATGAATTTACCATCGTTACGTCATTTAACCAGCTTTAATCGCGAAGTTACAATAAAATCCTGTGAGGTATCTGAAGAATTTTCACAGACTTTTTTAATAATGACTTTTTTAACAAAAATATTCATTGTATAATTTTGACTTCGCTACGAACATAACACACTTTGTTCAGCAATTCAACCTGTTTGTTTCAAAGCCATAAATTCATGACATAATCATACAGTCAAGCTTGTATTTTTATTAAACTTGTAACTTTTATAGCCATGTAATTTCTCTAACGAATCGCCTTTATAAATAAAAGTTGTCATTTTTATTGACCATTTAACGTTAATACATGGGTACGTATAGTTTAATTTTTGTTTTAATATTGATATTTTATAACCAAGAAAAAAATATTATTTTTTGTCAAGGTGGATTTAAAGTTTATATCGCGTGTTGTAAAGGCAATCAACTCTAGCGCATTTCCGTACTCTCCGACGAGTCAGCCTCCCACACACAACTCGTAATAGCTGCTTTAGCTCATTGTTCCCGACTAAGCCTAATAACACATATACAACATATTTAAGAATTATTATCTTAATCTTGAACAAACATTTTGTGTGCGTCAATATCCAACCTATCCTTGTATTTCGATTTCCAAATGGTAGAATAACATTAACATGTGTCTTGCGTGAGACAATATTTCATTTGAAACGCGTGTAGTAATCCCCTTACAAAAGAATCACAGGGCGTGAGTTAATGTGACCAAAACGGATTAACGTCAACAATTATAAAAGAAACTTCTCATGTAACAATATCCGTGGCGGCAGACACATCGCTCTAGTCAGTCAGCGTTGGATAAGCTTTAACAACCCTAGTACAAAGTAACAATGAACACGAGGTTATGACATGGCGGCAATGCGGCGACGACGACCGACGTTTTATTCTCGTGGATACAAAAAGTAGAGGTACGGTAGATAATAAAAGTTTATTGCCGCGTTATAGAACAACAAAGTATCAATGGAATAAAAACAAGGCTCAGATGTGGGTCACAAGCTCACAAGCGTCATCGCGCAGTAGCCCAGAGGTGGTTAAGCTAATAAATTATCCGGAACATGCTCTCGCCTCGCCGCGCCCGCGATACAAATTGATGGGCTCCTTCGCAAACGTAATTAATTTAAAGTGTGAAGTCTTATATCACTTATAAGATTAGATTAGATGCTTTCATAAACAGTTTTCTATTTAATTTATTGGAATATCGATCAATAGAATGTAATGAGATGTCATAAGTTTGTTTTATTAAACCGACTTCAAAAAAAGGAGGAGGTTTCTCAATTGGACCGTATATATATTTTTTGAGAATCTATTGCTTGGACTTCGGACCTTAACTGTAATGAACTGATAGTTTCAGGTTTCATTGGAGGTAATGTATTGAAGCATTCCCGAAGGTAATATTAATGCAACGTGAACGCATAGTTTGCAATCGACATGATTAGGTACTCGCTAAGTCGTTACATTGTAATGGAAGAACTACATTACATATAATGTAGTTGTAGGTATCACTATGACTTCCAACTACAACAAATAGTGAGAGGTTTACAACATCGTGTTTTACGTAGTCACCTTCAAAATACGAGAGAAAATAAATAAAAGACAAATAAACAAACATAAACGTCCGGCAATATCGGACGCTTGCCAAAGGACACCGAGGGTCACACAGAGTCGTCTGCAAAATATTAGAGATGAAAGAAAATCGTAGATTTTAAACAAAATTAAAGACCACTTATCAAATTAAAGTTCAATTACACTTATTAAGGGTTGTAAGAGTTATTTTACATCTTGTTTTATGAGTGCGGCGCGTTGATTACAGCACAGATACGGTGCGCCAAACTTTGTGGAATTTCGGATCGTTAGTTATGACGGCATAACAAACGTACATCAGCGATGGAAATCATAAACCGACGTATTGTGTTGTTACTGTCGATCTGATGGTATTCATCATTTAATTTGCGTGATTAATGTGTGGTCCGAAACAATGGGATTTTCTGATCTCTATATGCTGTATGGAGGTCACGCCTACAACGTGTGTCGTCTGTTTCAGATCATCAGATATAGCATGCTGACGAGGTGGTTGGCGCTGGCGCTGGTGGCCGCGAGCTATCGCGTCGCCGACGCCTGCACGTGCGCGCCCGCGCATCCGCAGACACACTTTTGTAACAGCGATTTTGGTAAGTTACTCCAAATAGATGAAATCTACATACTGAGTGAACTGACCATGTATGTACCTACACACTACACACATGGTCAGTTCACTCAGTTCTAGCTTCAGATCCGTCTAATCTAAAGAAAAAGTTACGGTTGATTTGATCGGCTACGTACGAACGTTTCGTGTAGGTAATGTACGCCACCGATCTGAAGCAGAGTAGTCTATATAATAATAATAATAATAATGTTTATTCACATAAATATGTCTGTTATTATTTATTTATTAAAACAAAGTTTATAAAAATGTTAACTAACGATCTATGCCTCACAAAACCGTTGTCACGGTTTGTCTGTTGGTTAGTCCCTTCTTTGGTGGCCTTAATATAATCTTGTGAAAATTAATAACCATACAACAGACACGAGTAGGACAAAAGGACGCCCTTCAAAACGTAAGCAAATATTGGAAAGCTTAAATTACAAGGTTTCAATTAACTGTTTCGGCTGGATCGTGGTTAATTAACATAGACTGTAACGTTAAAATTGATAAATAATTGGAATTTTCTGTTTTCAGTGATCGTTGGAAGAGTACAAAAAACATTTCGAGGCAAAGATTTTTACGACGCGTACAAACTGAAGATTCGAAACACTTACAAAGTGAGTACGGAAACAATAGTCTGACCAGATAGAACAACAATATACTTTTGTACATATTTGAATTATAATTCTTATTTGAATACAATAGCTTCATTGTGGATAAACGTGTTTGGAACTAGGTAAATGAAAGTTTAGAAAACTTGCTCTATTTGTTCGGTAAGCTAAAGAAAATGTTATTATGTTGCAGGCGACACAGAAAGCGAAGGTAGCCCTACAATCTGGCCGTTTATTAACACCATCTCAGGAATCTCTGTGTGGGGTGAGCCTGCAGCCGAGGGAGACCTATGTTATTACAGGTGAATATCCTCTCTACGACATGTACGTAATACGATTTAGATGTTGCTGCGGGATTACGAATGTTCGAGTCGATTCAAAGGATAAATTCCGTTCACCCACTGCCGGGTTACCTCAACTAAGCTGCGAAGGATCGATATTGCTCCAACGTAAAATGCTGACAGGGCGCGAGGACGAAGCCCCAGCTCGGCAGGAAACATTCAGATTATTTATTGCTGTACGGCGTACGATATTCTTATACAATTCGAACAAATAGAATTTCAAACGGATGTTGCGTGAAAATACTTTTGGGAATTTAGGCTGATAGTAAACGTAAAAGTCCAAACAAGGCCACAACAGACGTTTCGTATAATACCTAACACTTGTCTGCTTCATTAGTATTAGACTTTGTAAAGAGATAAGCATTTGCTGGTATCGCTTAATATAGACATGCAAGACTTTAAGTACATTAAGCAATCGCATAAGCAAACAAACTGGCGCCTATGCTTGCGACTGAACAACACTAAATTGGAATGAATGTATTCTTTGCATTGCCTTCAGAAGTTTTAATTTATTTCTGTCAATGTCTGACTGTCCCTGTGACATCGTTCTATTTGTCCGGATAATTTATTCATTGAAAAATTGTTCTGATTTTAAATAGGCCTGCCGGATAGAGTTGGTACAGATAAAATGGATTCCGAATAAGATAAATGTAACAGAGGGGTTTTCGTGTGGGTAAATTCCGAGGTACGACATTATATAATAAAGAAAGTTCATTTATTATTTCGTTACGAGTCGTCTACCGTCTACGCGGAAGATTTATGAGAACGCGAGGTTGACGGGTTATTACCGCACCTACACAAACTGCAAATGTATCATAATTCCCCCTTTTCATGTTCCAGGTCGAGTAGTCCATTTGGAAGCTCACGTGCATTTGTGCGGTTTCGTCAGCAAATGGCGTGACGTCACTCCTCGCCAAAGGAAAGGATTCCGTCTCCTCTACAAACAGGGTTGTACTTGCAAAGTAAGTTGTCATTTATATAACTATACATACTTATAAGTACAAACTGAGGGCACATAATAACAGAAGATGTTTTTTTTATGAATTTAAAATTTCACAACTGAAGAACTTTAAATAACTATAAATTGTTTTGCAACGCAAGATGCCTGGAAAACGGAAACACGGAAGCTTTATAAAGTTTCAGCTTGCAACTACACGACTAACGAAACGAACGAACGAAACGAACTATTAAAAGTTATTTTATGTTTAAAACTGGAAGCAGCGCCAAGAAAGTGTAGTTTGTACCAAATAATTGCCACAGATCAATAATAGCGCCGAAATATATGCAGAAATATTCGTGGGCCATTTTCCTTATTTTCTTCTCAGCTCATTTTCCGACACATATTATTCATGAGTAGAACGGATGAATATTTTTCTGAGCAAGGCGTGTTACTCTGCCTACTGCATATTGATATTTCACGGTCACTTAGGTCAGCTGTATAACTTGGTCGGTTACATAAACCTGTGTAATAAAATATATAAAGTGGATTTATAATACTCAATATTCCCTTCTAAGGATTACGGAGGTCAGACAGCAATCGATCTATGTAAAATGTTGATAGCTAGCAGTATCTGTTTTAATGAGGTTAACTTGCTACGAAAAATGCTACGAGTTTTCGGCGTAGCACTTAGACAGGCTTTTGTTTCGCTATCTTACTGCTACAAGATATGAAGATGATGGATGTGTAGTAAGTAGACTTGTGGAGATTAATGTGATTGTGATGTCAGGTCCACATGAACCGGCGGCGGACCAAGTCGCCGAACACCTGCGTGACGGGCTACAACGAGTGCTACGAGCGACACGGCATCTGTACACACGACCGCGAACACCGGTGCCGCTGGTCTAGGTAAATATTATATTTTACAATCAGCTTTTGTTATAAACTACAGGATGTAAAATCACGACAATCTGATGTCGATGTTGGGAATATGATAATAACAAACAACAAATAAAAGGACGGAAAACTCCGGCAAGTCTTTTATGTAGGAGTCTGTATGTGACAGCCTATTCGAATACACTAGACCAAACGCTCACATGTTTTACCCAACATAGGTACCTAAGTAGCACAAGGAAACAATAACAATCCCACATAATACCTACAACTCTCTAATTAGTACAGTAAACTAATCATAAACAATGCATTTCATAGGCAACCTTGAAGCACATTACTAATTTGCACTCCGTGTACCCGATTACTCATACAATGAACGATTTTATGCTCCCATTCAAAGCTATTTTATAAACACTCCAGAAATTTCGTAATGTTAAGCAGTTAGGTTTCTTATTTCAAACAATATTAAAATCGAATAAACACCTACGTTGTCACTGTTCGTTTGTAATATGGGGAACGAGTTACAGTCGTAAACACGCGAGCGTTTGATGTTGTACTGCCGCGCCGCGTGCTGCTAATGTCACTCAACACTGATGTTTATGTTGCAGGGCTCCCGCTCTCACGAGGTGCCTGCAAGCGACGCGCTTCAACAGCACCATGACTTGATTCACCACTACGATGCACAAGTTCACTCTAAAATGTACCTTTTGAACATCTCATTACGACGACGTCCTCGTGAAAAATTACAAATTCATTCGACCTCATTACTAATCGTACGCTATCACAGCAGCTGATACTAAACCAAACATTAATGTAACACTTGATTCATTCTCGAACTTAAGTTATTTAGTTGGATGTTGTGTGTATGATCTTTGACGTTAAATTAGCTCTATTGGCAATGTGACGAATTTATTGGTTGCAAGTTTTCGAAAATTGTTACTCTTGTGATTTTTCTTTTGGACGCTTCTAAATTGTTGTTTTGTCTTCCTAGACAGAAATAGTTGTAACGTTATTTTTGTATTATTTATTTTTAAGTTAATGATTGTAAATTAACTAATTATAGTGATATATAGGTTAAAATAAAGAAATTTAAACGAATCATATGGAGTTTGAATATTTTATCCAGAGCGTTTCGTCTGGGGACATCGTCCGGAGCATGTCCGAAGCCTAATATAAATTGAATGGCAAACTTGCGCCGCTGTGGCACATCTCCTACATTATTTTTGATCATAAACTACAAACTTGCATCAAATACAAAACTGAGATGACATACTTAGGGTTTTTTATGGGTTGACATTCATAACGTCACATTACATACATTGTAGAACTCACGTACAAAAACCGGTAAAGTACCTGTTAACAATATTTCAGGTAAATATAAATCTATGTACTTACCATATCGGTGTGATTATGATAGTAGGTCTGCTCGATGAGAGGGAAGTTCTCTCTCCCGAGACGTCGTTGTAATTGAAGGAGATGACCGAACACCCACGGCCGATCCTAAACAAACACGATTTATAATAAATATGGCCCATTTTATATCACAAAAGAAAAATGACTGAATATTACGTACGCCGTTGTTAAATTACCTGGAAGTGGTAGATTGAGTTGAGGCTGTTGATGGAGGGCACTCCTCCGAACTTGAGGCCCAGGAGAAGGGCGCGGTGGTCGGCACCCGCATCCCGGACGTTCTGTCTCACTAACACGAAGTCCGGCCTAACAGGAGCACATTTGCCTTGATTATTTATCAATTTTGAATTTAACAGAAAAATGGAATGTTAAAATCTGGTTGTGGAACATTAAAAACAAATTGAATTTATTTTAAATATTTCTATCGTCTCTAGGAATTTGACTTTAACATAGATATCACCATGTAAGTATGTAGCACCAACATACAATGGAAACAATATTGTAAGAACAAACGTTTTTCAAGGCGTTGGAGGAAGTAGTTTACAACAGTTTTGAACAAACCAAGTTATAGGTTGTGTCTATTATTATGTAAATCATAAAGCGCCCACACTTCAATCATAGTAAGACAACGCAAACAAAAGTTGTTACGAACTTCAATTTATATTTTGTATACAGTTTGAGTCATCGCAGTTTTATCTATAAATAGGATTTCGTTAATGTGTTTGCTTAGCGCGGATTATCTCATCGACCAACTTATAATACCTTCACAACTCTACCTGGACCAATTAGATTGTTCTCGAGATAATAAATATAATTATTAACTTAACTAACCATTAAAACTTTAATAACACTCACAATGTTTCTCCTACTAATAATCCCTCTGGAGTACGTATTTCTCTTAGAATTTAAAATTAGCTAAGTGCTTCTCTTAATTAGGTAAGTAACTTTACGAAGACTCTAGACAGAATGTGGCGAGAAGTTAGTATGAAAATGGTATTACTTACTTGAAGCACCGAGTGACTTTGGTGCCGCTGCGATAGACTGCCATAGATACGTTGGCTCCGTCAGTATTGGCCGTCACAGTCAACTCCTGTCGGGACAAACGGTACAAGTTCTAAAACAAATTGATTATCCCTTTTAACATTTACATCAAAACTTCATTCCTAAACCTGTTGACCCTGTAATATCCTTCAAGAATTACTTTTTAAAGTATCTTGAAGTCTCTGTATAAAGAGCTTTTCTCAATACTTTATGTAGTCTCGTGGATCTAATTTGGAAACTGCTTTGAACTTAGAATTATCAAAGTAGCTATAGTTAAGCCTTTATAATATCATTTTCAGCGCTGAATTTTCCATAATGGCAACTTGCCATATTATGGGTTCCAAACGATCGACATGAACATCATATGTTGTAGGAGCCTTAACGACGTTATCAAAGTGGCCAAATGTGCAACCAATTTTACAAAAGCTGCAGTTTTTCACAGAGTAGTACGGAACATATGTACGTAGAATATGAAGGCCTTTTTGTAATACCAGGCGTCTAATAAAGACGGTATTAAGAAAGATTTCATGAGTTTACGAGGGTAAGGTTAAACGTTGGTAATAATTAATAAGTCGAGGGAAGCTCGGCATACGGTGACGTTGACACGGGCACACGAGCACACGGGCACATGGGCAGTGTACTCTGCATATTACAATAGTTTGTTCTACAACACCTATTTTGAGGCGAGGGTACATAATTGATTGGAATGTTATGTGTGCGCCTTTGCTATCACGACTTTTATTTCAGGTTGGATTTTTAGCAACGTGTTGTTTAACTAAATAATTTCATTCGTTGAGCTGTAGTTTACGATCTGTTATTTTACAAAGCAATGTTACGACGCTCAAATAAATTAATTGGCCCTCAAAAAGGTTTCGTATTTATAATCCAATTAATTTCAGCAGTTGTAGAGCCCTTGCATAGTACAATAACGCCCGAAAACGTACGAGGCAACCATCTGGCGCCGGCAGCCAATCAATAGTTCTGAATAGAGGCTGCGGGTGACAAAAGTGGATGCGGAGAAATAAAATGAGGTTAACAGATATATTAGCCGAATTGTATATGAATGTTTGCGAAGTGTAATTAAAATAACTCAAAACCTCAGAAACCCTAGCTCAAACTAATTGTTTTTGTAATAAATTGATTGAGCAAGAGTTATTCACCATGAATTTAATAAATATCGGTAAATTTTGTTATAAATCAACATCATAATCGAAAACATAAAATGAACCTTTACTTTTGATAGCATTAAATAACAAAACTCAATCATGTAAAAAACAACATTAGATTATGTTGATTTGTTGATGTAAAAAACAACATTAGATTATGTTGATTTTTACATGATTGAGTTGAGTGGGTTGGTTAATACTTCATCCAATTTTGAACAAACTTGTTTCAGGTTTTGAGTTATTTCAATGACACCTTTCAGTAATACGTACATTGTGTTTACTCACCCTAAACTCGGCTTGTTCGACGCGGATGTCCCACTCGCCGGGCAGGCGACGCCCGCGGAAGTACTTGGACCAGTCGGTGTTCTGGTCATCCACCACCAGCAGCGTCACACATCGGTCCCGGTTGTACCCGCGACCCACAGACGCCACAGACGTCACGCTCCCTAAGAAACCACTAATTGTTTGGGCCGCTGACCAACGGAGCTCTTCCAACCGACTGACTTAACGGGCAACCACGTCACCAGTACAAAAGAACAGCAACTGACGTAGTGTTATTGAAATTACGCAGTACAGTAAAAGCTCTTCCGAAAAGTTAAACAGCTATTTTGTAGGTTATGTCGCTTCAAAAATCCCAAAGCCAAATTCAGCCTTTTAATTTCGGAGGCATTTGTTATAAGATAAAGCCCGGAATTCGAGCCAGCCGAGTGTAAAACGTGCGGGCCCTCTAGGGATGCCTGTAATCATACGTTACCTAATAAATTGGCGCCTTGATCTCTTGCCGCGCCAGTGAGGGATTGTACTCGTTGGAGGAGCGACTCGCGGGACTTGGCCGGGGAGGAAGGCGCGGATGTACCACGCGATCCTCCCCGCAGGTTCAGCGACAGGTCTCCTCCGCTGTTCGCTGCGGCCGCTACGGCCGCGGACGGCGCCGGCGGAGGACCCGAAATACTGGTAATACTGCCCCCGGTGGCTATATCAAAATAAACAACACTTGGAACATGTTTAATATCATATATATGTAAGTCTTACTCATGCATGGGTATCCGAATTTTTAACACTAATCCTAAAATTATAGATAGTCTGTTGCGTAATCCAGATTGAGGTTGCGTTAAATAAGCGTAGCCTAAGTAAAGAAACTGATTCTTGTTAATAAACTCTGTGTAAGTTATTGGCTTAGAGAACTTTGGTCTTACCCTGGGAGGTCGGCCTTTGATTCTGCGGCTTCGGCTGGCTGGTGGTGGCCGGGCGACCGGTGTAGGGGTCCACCTCACCCTCATCACACTCGGACTGCAGGTCTCCCGAGCTGAATCTGCGCAACGCCTCCGCTGAACTACTCGCCCCACGCCACCGCCACGCCGCGCCAACACACAGGGACACGCAGAGGAAGGACAAAATCGACACACACAATGTAGCCACTCATGGTCACCTAACCTTAACAATTTGCCGGCCAACGTGAACACTGCCATTAAAGCTAACATAATCAGAATTAGCTCCTACAGTGCTGACAACTGAGAAGCTTTCTATCTTATTCGTTATCTGATTTAATCGGAATGAACATAACTGTTAAGAAAAATAAAGGATATCCCAGCTGTAACAATGGCTCTTGTTAAGCAGCAACATCGAATCACGACAATGACATCGATAGGAAGCGCCATGCACTGAATGCAGGTAGTTCAGAACTGTTATTTGTTATAGGACATGGGTCCCAACAAGTAGCAGCAGTGATATGGTCACATACAATCACAGTCGTGGCTGATGAGTGGTGCTACACGGCATGTAGAGTGGAACGGAGCCGGGGGGGAGGGGGAGCGAGCGGCGAGGGGGGAGGGAGCAGGTCGAGTGCCGGCGGGGGTGGAAGCAGCGCGGTGAAGCGGTTCTGGCTTTTTACGGTGTCATAAATTTTGTTTTATCCTTAAATTATAAAACTGAGCTTCATATAAAAATGTGATTTTACCCAAATTGTGTTAACAAAGTAAACTATCTATCTACGGTCTACTCTAAAGAGAAGAAGGGCAGTAGAAAGTACGTAGACTAGATAGAAACAATTTCAAATTCAAGTTACTTAAGCCATTCTAATTGTGGCAACCCTGTCACTGAAATAGCTCATTACTATTGCTGGATAAATCATAAAAAATCTGACATCCGTTTTACAAAAGGGTACACTTATATCATTCATCACGAGGTAACTGTAAAAGCTTTAAGTAGGTACAAATATTAATCATGCATTTACATCAAGACGGAAGATTAGGTAGGGGACAGGTAACATGCGAACTAAGAACATACCTTCGTTTCAGGTAATTGACATTGCTGGTGAAGGAGGTCCGAAAGCTTGAGAAAGACAGGGTTGATGTGGTCGCGGCCTGCGGGCCACAGATCCCAGGGCACCCCGAACGGTCTATTTTGCCGCCTCCTTTCAGAAAAACCAACCAATTAAAAACACTGCAAAAGTATCATAAAGTAGGTCAAAGAATTTACAAAGGCAATCTTGAAAATAAGAATGTAGAAATGTTTTCTCATAGTTCAAATGTGTTAGGCGCTACATATATACCGTAATTTTATCACAGAAAGTACATGCCCCAATTCCGGCCCGTGACAATGACAATTTCGAGTTCCGTCGAAAAAGCCCAATCACCTTTTTACCCGAGCTAGTGTTACTTGTGAAGCGTCGAACTGGGACAAGGGAATATTATTTTAGATTTTAAACGTAAAAACATTCTCGTAGAAGTACTCATAACATCACGCCTGAATTTTCCCGATGGGTAAGGCAGTTGTGCTTATAAGTACACGCACATTTGGGTAGTTATTTAAAAGAATTCGTTGTTTGAAAATGTACCCATCACAAAACACTGTCACACAATGTCTTAGAAAAATTTAATATTTCCAGAATTCTATTCTAGTTACAGCCATATTCCTGTTAGTTTCAGCAAAGGAATTTTAATATGCCTGCATACCTAGCCAGTGGAGGACATTTGTCACTGTAATAAACACATTATACTAGTAGACCAGGGTAGAAGCCTTTAAAAATAATAAATAGTGAAAAAAAATAATAGTAGGATGCAACCCATTACAAAAGGAGGGGAATATTATAAAAATGAAAGGAAAAATAATTTACGGGCGATCTGAGGTCGGGAAGGGGATGGGGGTGAGTTTTTAAGGGTAAAAAACGGTTTTTCTCGATTTCCGGCAAAACTAAAAGTCCTATCGAAAAAAGTCAAATGGCAAAGTTGTAGGTAATAAAAAGATCTAAAACTTTTGTATTTACAATTTTTTCACATAACCTCAAAAGCTATGTGAAAAATTCAAAAAACCAAGTTTTTGGTTTTTTATTTTTATCTTTTACAAAAATTTGTTTTTTTTAACGACATTTGGTGAAAACTTTCCTTTTTATGTCCCAAATACGCTGTAATTTATTTGATTAAAAATATTTATTTTTTCACCTCATTTTGAATTAATATCGAAAAAGCAGCCTAATTTTCAATCGAAAATTCACCCGTCAAAATATCGGCTTTTTTCAAAAAGTTGGTATGTTTTCTGTTCGTTGAAATCTCTACTTTCCGATGGTGAAAAAAAATATATATGTTACTATAGTAAATCTTCTCAGAAAATGCAAAAAATCGAAAAAAACTCGAATTCGAATTTTTTTTTATTATTATAAATAATTTTGAGCTATTTATTAAAATTTACACTTTAATTACTCGAAAAACGTTAGATTACATGCTACATTAATAAAAAAAAATTGCAAAACAAAATATACTACTATAATTAACAAACAAATAAGTTAATAAAATTAATATTTAATAAGACATCTACAATATTTAAAGAAAGTTGTCCAATCTTATTTAAATTATATGCGTAGATGCCTATTTATAACTATTTTAAGATAAATTATATACCTGAGTGACCTACGAAAAATTGTAGCCCATCAAAAGGTATTTCATGGAGAAGTGGGGAAGGGGCTAGGCGGGTCTGGGTCTTACTACATACATACCTACTATTTCGTAACAGCTGTTACAACCGTTAGCCTAGCCAGTATTCGAAATACAGTACAGTATACAACATCGTTTATAAAAATACACGTGCACGCTGAGTTTCTTGAAGATAATTGTGACAAATTTACTTTAAAAAATCATGTATATTTTATATATTTTAAATACATTTTAGATACATTCAAAATATATCCTAAAAGACATAAAAAACATAGCTAAAAATATAAAAAAATATATATTTCGTATATTTTTATAAATTTTTATATATTTTTTATGTATTTTGAAACATATATTTTTTTCATGGGATTAACTAAATTTGTTTGTGCAAAATTAAGATTATTATTTTTTAATCTTGTACTAAAATATCATTTAATTTTAATCTTTAGGTTATGTTACGTTAAGGATACAATTTTTTAAAGAAAATATTACTATTTTAATGTTTGAGTTGATTGATACAGATAAAAATAGAGATAGTATTTACCTTCCTATGCAGATTCGAAAAGTTTTTTTTTTTTTAAGTAAACTTGTCACAATTATCTTCAAGAAACTCAGCGTGCACGTGTATTTTTATAAACGATGTTGTATACTGTACTGTATTTCGAATACTGGCTAGGCTAACGGTTGTAACAGCTGTTACGAAATAGTAGGTATGTATGTAGTAAGACCCAGACCCGCCTAGCCCCTTCCCCACTTCTCCATGAAATACCTTTTGATGGGCTACAATTTTTCGTAGGTCACTCAGGTATATAATTTGTCTTAAAATAGTTTTATATAGGCACCTACGCATATAATTAAAAAAAGATTCGACAACTTTCTCCAAATATTGTAGATGTCTTATTAAATATTAATTTTATTAACTTATTTGTTTGTTAATTATAGTAGTACATTTTGATTTTCAATTTTTTTTTATTAATGTAGCATGTAATCTAACGTTTTTCGAGTAATTAAAGTGTAAATTTTAATAAATAGCTCAAAATTATTTATAATAATAAAAAAAAATCGAATTCGAGTTTTTTTCGATTTTTTGCATTTTCTGAGAAGATTTACTATAGTACCATATATATTTTTTTTCACCATCGGAAAGTAGAGATTTCAACGAACAGAAAACACACCAACTTTTTGAAAAAAGCTGATATTTTGACGGGTGAATTTTCGATTGAAAATTAGGCTGCTTTTTCGATATTAATTCAAAATGAGGTGAAAGAATGAATATTTTTAATCAAATAAATTACAGCGTATTTGGGACATAAAAAGGTAAGTTTTCACCAAATTTTGTTAAAAAAAAACAAATTTTTGTAAAAGATAAAAATAAAAAACCAAAAACTTGGTTTTTTGAATTTTTCACATAGCTTTTGAGGTTATGTGAAAAAATTGTAAATACAAAAGTTTTAGATCTTTTTATTACCTACAACTTTGCCATTTGACTTTTTTCGATAGGACTTTTAGTTTTGCCGGAAATCGAGAAAAACCGTTTTTTACCCTTAAAAACTTACCCCCATCCCCTTCCCGACCTCAGATCGCCCGTAAATTATTTTTCCTTTCATTTTTATAATATTCCCCTCCTTTTCTAATGGGTTTCATCCTACTATTATTTTTTTTGGTTTTAAAAATTATCGACCCTGGTCTATAGTTTATAACCTCTGCTATTACTGCATAGAGTTCGAATGTTTCTGTTCCGATATGCATTATAGCTACAATTAGCTGAAGTTTAAATGGTCGAGCATTATTGAACTTATAGGGCGTTTGAGATCATTCACATCGTTTTGCCGACCGCGGAAATCCACGTGTAAGCTTTATCTCTCTCGGAACCAAGAATAATTCAGACCACAGATCAAATCACTATTTTCCAACAAACATCACTGATTCAAAGTACAACTGCGAAACCCGTAAAATTGTGTTATGCCCCCTTCAAACGTCTCTCCACTATGCTTGTTCTAACCTCGCGTCTGTTTGTTTCAAAAGAAGCTAAGTATGATGTAAATTCTCTAAGAGTCTTTACTCTATAGCATCACAAAAACACACAAGTGGTACAAAGGAGACGAGTGGGACTTAAGTAGGTGCTACTCTACACCTTTTTACTCACATGCCCCTTTGCCTGCAGCCGACGTGAAGTTTGCAGGTTGTTATGCTGAATGAAATGACCTGCCGTTTTATTTTTATGTTTCAGGTGAATAAGCTCAGATTTAATTTATAATAAAGGAAAGTGATAAAGTTTTTATTACAAATTCCAGGCTTTCCATTTTTATAACAAGATTGTTGTTCGTTGTTCGTAAAAGCTCGCCGTTATTACACCAAACGCTAAACGCACTATACGTAGAGAAGGAATAAGTGGTCTATTCCACGATTTAACAATTTATAACAAACACATTTGTAAAGAGAATAGTAGCAAAAGCTTCTAAGTAAATACCGTAACCTGATTTACTATAAACCCAGAATACTTGATCTACGAAAACACGATTTTCATGGATCCGGAATAGCGGTAGGAACAAGCTTTGGGTAAATGTAAACCGAAGCGTAAATCCGATTTCCTTTGCCAATGGAACAGCAAATACGGCCTAACCCTCCTTTGCAAAAAGATCATTTTAGATCTTCCGACACTAGATGTTTACGCAACTTATTCTTTTATATAACAGAAATTTCATTCTGCGTAGGTACGATACAAGGTAAATATGTACATAAACTTACCTTGGGATATCTACAAGCAAGTGACGCAGATGTCAACTGTGTTAATGGAATAAGCGCGGCTAGGTGTACAGCTCGTGAGGTAGAGGAGGATCTACCTGTCGACAAAATATTAGGAAACATTTTAAATTGATCACACATTACAGTTTTTTTTGTTTAGGTTAAGGGGTTCCATTCTCTGATCCTAATATTAAATCATTGATATAACACGTTATAAAACAGCTCTTGGAACCGTTAAACCTTTCCACCATGCAAAGGTTTATAGGTAAGGGTGCGGTTAAAGGCGACAAAATGAACACCAGGATCCTTCATTTGGATCCCCCCAACCCAAAAATCTTCAACTTGTAGAGAACTGAAAGGATGTACACGACCACTGGTTGTGGTCGGGGGCTGGTAGACTAATATGTGGGTAGTTGCCATGAATAAGACACCTAAAAGAAAACTTAATAAAATATCGTACAAAAGATGAACGGAGGAAAATTTTCTCATTAAATAGTAACCTGAAACATTACGAACGGAAAAAGTACCTACTTCAGCTTTTTACTTTATCTATAAAGACAGTCTGTTTTTTATTTCAGTTTCCTATCATTGTTATTCTTACATTTTCTCGTCTTTCGACAGAAAAAATATAAACGTTGAAAAACGACATTCAGAAAGAATACCTCACGAAGTCTTACTAAGTCAGGTTAATAAAGATAAAGTATTATACCACAATTTAAACATGTTATTTCAGGTTTCCGAATTCCTGAAATTGAGAAGAAAATTTAATTTGATGTGATATTCTCGGTTCCTACATACCGAAAACATGTAGGACTGAATAGTTAGTGTAATTTCTCACCTTTTATATGTATAATTACTTATGAAAGGTAAGTAATGACACTTATACAAAAATGTTACAGACATGGAGAGAATAGAAGGTAAGGTATAACAAAAGTTAAACAAAAAACTATCCTATCATTATTGTACAAGATATTAGCATGTCCTCCAATTTGTATTTCTGTCATGAACTTGGGTAATGTTACTCGTGGAATAATTTATTCGTTGGGCTCCGCTGAGGGCCGAAATGTCAACCGTTATCTCCAAGTTTAACGTATCTAATGTTTTGCGTATTCTGCGGTGGATTAAACCACCCCTTTGCGGTGTGCGTGTTAGTTACACGAAAAAGGTAATTAAAGTTTATGTTGTTATCAACACGTCACACTGCCAACATGTACAGATTTGATAGTAACGGTTGTGGACGAAGTGATCTTATAGGCTGTGTGCATAATCCGTACTTCTGTATTTAATTGAAAAAGTTTATGACGTGCGTGTAAACTTCTAAAGCGCATAATTAGATGGCCGATTTTTGCTATAACACGTCTTCAAAGAACTTTGATTGAAATGGGTAATGTTTTGATTTGTTGGCTGGTGATTTGGCAACGTTTGCCTTAAAAAGGGAAGTAAATCCTTAACCTACCGTGGTGCAACTCCGTGGTAGAATATTGGTGCGCGACGCCATATTACAAGTATCGAATTGGTTTTTATTACCTCGCAGTAGGTGTGAAAAATAGAGTACGCTCCTCGGAGATAAAGGTGTCTTCATCTTGAGCTAGTCTAAATCACTCACTTCTCTCAGGATTCTAGTCTTAACTCCCTCGCTCCGCTCAGGAGTAAACTCAAAGCTTTCAAAAGACCATAGATTTAGAAAGTAATTAGTAGGAATAGAAGCAATGTTGCAGAAGACCGGACTAACAACTTTACTAAAGTTACAATAAAGTATACTTGATCAATTTACCTACCATGCTAAGAACTAGAAGTTTGAAGAAAAATGGACGGCATTGCGGGACTGCCCTGTAGCAGCTATAACTTTTTTTATTGGAGCCTAATGTCACCCTGTATGGGGAATACAAATCGCTACTTTTCTTTGTTTATTACACCTACGCTCGTCGCATTTGACACGATATACGATCCATAACGTGGACAATAGCCATGGCTAAGTAGGGTGGCAGCCTGATAGTATCATAGTCAATAATACTCTTATAACTGACATTGTGTTTTAATGGTAACGTATAAATAGAGTTTCACTTTCTAGTTTAGTGTTCCTAATAGTACGGCATTATGCTTAAGTGCCATGTAATAGGGGCCGAGTGTATTGCCATCAATCGGGCACAAAACCAGACTCCGTGGCTGTTACTGAGAAATTCCTGATGGTAAAAACCATTAACACTTTGCCCGACCTAGGAATCGAACCCAGGACCTCATGCTCAGCAGTCACGCGTGCGACCACTAGACCAACGAGGCAGTAATGACTTCACTACCTACTATCATTAATGTGAATTGGTTAGAAACGCAAAATAGATGGTAATTTATGTTCAAATGTACGAAAACTTGGGTTTACCTTCTCTGCCTACAATTTCCGTTTCACAAGTTTTTAGCACAATATTCGTACTCTCACTCGACAGTTTAGTGTCATTGCGCTCAGTCACGTTGGGTACTGGCGGGCGGCCAACGTTCATCCCTCCGGCAACCATCGCGACGCCTGTTACGCAACCAACCCACCCCGTAACCTATTATTGGGCCATTCACTTACCTATATTCGGACGTTTCTACTTTCCCCTAGATTGAATTTTAAAATTTACAGTTACAGGTTTTGTTCGTATGGTTTGCTAGGCGTAGCGGAGTAGACCTAAAAATTTAAGCTCGAAATGATCTGTTATGGTAAAGAACAGAGTTTTTCTCAAATATAAACGGTAAATTCAAGGGTCGGAAACCTCTAAGGGACAAAAAGCGAGGGGTTTGCAGCTGCTAATGTTAGGGCAAGGTTTAGGAGGCGCTACATCAACCGTGACCTCAGGGGGCGCGTTATTGCCCTTCAGCTCTACGAATCGTGTTAAATAGCGCGAGTGATAAGTTCAAGTCGGGTTTTTGTTAAATAAAATAGTGTAGGTTTTCTAACCTTTAGTGTTTTGTTCGAATATAGGATCATCCGATGAAATGAAAAGTTAATAGGTAATTGATTATTTATTACAAAATAAATAAATAAATAAACTTTATCAAATTTTAGCTACGAAATAACAGAAGCTAATAAGCTGTTGCTATTTTACTGCACACCTAGAGTCATTATCATTTATCCAATCGCTGCATAAGTAATAGATTTTGAATGGAATGTCCTAAGTTTTCAGCTGACTACAAACTACCTGTATAATATGCTGAACACAAGCATTATTATTTGTTCCGTGACTGTAGCAACAACGCAACTGCAAACAATAGGTACCTCGCATAGTCTAGATGTCTCGAGTCTTGACTAGATATTCGAAACTCGGAGAAACTTTCCAGTTATGTGGCAGAATTCATGAAAATGAGACATGTGAAACTACAAACTATTTCTAAATGCCTGCAGTGCGTAATAAGCATGATACCGAATAAAATGAAAGTTAGAAAACGCCCCTAGGAACAAAAATTATATTTGGATAAATGAAATCAGATTTTTTTTTCAACGACGCACTTTTGACGGCCACAAGAGAACTAAACAAAAGAAACAATAAAATATTTTTCTAAGAAAAAATAAAACAAAAAACTGTCAGCTTTAGCATTCACAAAGTTCACGCGACCATTAATAATATTTTTTAAATTAAGGCACTCCAGCATAAAAGGGTCAGTAATGTTAAAAAGGTTCACCTGGAAAAGGTCTCTAAAAATACATAAAGGCCTGGGTTGCTCTAAATAACACTAATTTATTATGATTATTAGGCTCATTTGCATAATCCCGTTCATGTTTGTACAGCCTGCTATTTTGTGTATAAAAAATTCGGTAATAAAAAATGACATTCAAAGATAAAAAGTGAGAAATAAATGTCTCGGCACACTATATATCAAATAATAGCGAGTATAAACAGAGGCTGCTATGTAGGGGATGGCGGGCAGCCAACCCGTGACGTGCTAACGTTACGCAAGGATCGATCCTAGGAGCCTAATGCTGGCACATTCACAAACAAGCAGCTACGTGATTCAGCATTAAGTTGGCCCGCTAACAATAGCTACTACAGTAATACGTACCTCTATTCTACTACATTTCAAGTCCAAAAACGCGAGCGCTTCGTGAAAACATGAAGTTACTCTGTAACGATATTTCATGCCGACGGTATACAAACTGTACTACAGCGCTGTTAGTAATGTTACGTTCGCGTGCACCACTTTTGCTATTCATTATGTAGCAGGAGTTGCGAGAATCTGCGTCGGTACAAATCTGAACATAATAGGAAATAATTGAAAGCATGTCCGAAAACATTTTATAAGGTAATAAAGCGATCAAGTTCGATAGTTAACTGCTCCTAATGCCGTCATTAACCATATAGAAAACGATGTCTCATGTGGCCGCTGTGGGTTATGTTCAAACTAATAAAACGGAATAGCTAGTTCGGAACACTGGGTAATTGCCCACTAAACGCTGTCGATTGCCGACCGATTTCTTCCGCAACTAAATAGAAGATATTCTTCGTTAAACGCCCTTACTGCAGATAAATATACCTACCGTATTTTTCTTTCCTTAGAAAGTTTGTAACATGGAAAGAAAATAAAATATCACGTCCGAATACTCTTCTAACAGAATAAAGTACTGCATAAAATTGCTTTTTTTCTCCTCCCTGGAGGTTACGTAAAATAACTTTCCTACACTCTATCGTCAATCCTCCGGAGAGTTGGCCAGTCCATCGGTTATAACTACATTATATGCATACGAATATAGTCTCCCTTTTGCACAATAGTAGAGCAAATAAAACTGTTATCTACCCCGTAAAAACGTTGACCATTGTTATTAACGTCCCCATTTTATTTCTAAAAACAAATGGCGCACTAACACAGCTTCGTTGTTTTGTGAAAAACCCACAATATAAATTGATAGATCCTTTCGAAGTTTGCCGGAAATTGAAATGTTCATTCAACATTTTCTCGTCCCTTGGGGGTATTTTTCTATAGACACCGATTTTCTTTCTACAGAATAATCCTCTATGAAAGTATCTCCTCGATTTTATGCCGCGTATTATTAATTTCATCGTATTGTTAACGCACAATCAGCTTAATTATAATTTACATAATGACTATGAAAATCTATGTTATTAGATGTACCTATATTTGTCTTGTTAAATTAGGTTTTGCAATCAGGTGGGTACACAATTACGTATTATTATTACTAAGCGTTCTGACTAAATATTATACATAGATAAATAAATGAACCAAGTAATGAATTAGTTAAAAACATAAATTTAAAAACACCCTTTTATTTTACATGCGGTTTTTCATTTTGCAAGTAGTTCAATGTTTCCGACACCGTTAACCTCACTCTAAATGTTTAAATCATTTTCGGTTATTATTGGATATAATAACCGAAAATGACCGTTAATTACAGTTTTAATTCGTTTAGGCAACAGTTCCGCCCTTCGAGGTCAAAACCCGTCCTATATACCGACTCTTAAGTTGACTGTGTCGTAATACTTCCAATCTAGACGCACATATCTGGAGATTAATGAATGAATTGATATGTCTGGATGTGTTTTTAATTTAAATCTTTTTACTATTTAATAGAAATAATTGGTTTTGTATAATAACTTACGGATTATAGGGATAAGTCCAAAGATGCGTGGAATCCGCTTATAGAGCACTGGTTGCGCGTGTAACTGTATGAAATGTGGGCCGTTAGGGGTGCCTCCTGAAACACTGAGGAAAATCGGCGGGACGGGGCACGCCACACGAGATATTGATTTTGGGCGGCAACGTGCCCCCGCCACGCTAGCGACATCTTTACCTGACACAAACATGAAGCACGAACCTTCTAGAGCTACCTTCAGTCGCCGATAGATGGCGCTACAGCCTTGACCGTAATGTGTAACCCTCTGTTATTGTTTATATCCTATCCGCTATTATACTTAATTTAAATAACAATAGTATTTACCATTTTACTGATAAAGTGTAGAGATTACCTCAAATAACCTACTTTAAGACCCCCAGTTTATTTTGGTAAACGTGAAAGTCTACTGACAAACGTAGTAATTTCAGCATTATTCAGTTTGAATAAGAAGTACCTACGTTTAAGTGATTGCGAAATAATATATTACTTGCTTTCTGACGTCATTAGAACTGCGTCTGTACAGAAAACGACTTTTCTTGTTGTACAAACTTCCACATTGATAGTCATTTTTTGGTTAAATCTGTCTATTTATTGTGTTAAACCATTTTTACTTTAATAGTGTTTATGGCCGCTGATCTAGAGGTCTCAAGCCTTGCTGAACATCCTGGGTTCAGTGTGATTAACCCAGGAACAGGAGTAGTAATTACTACGGGCCCCGCGCAAACGGGAGCCCCGCGCATCCAAACCCGCCCAAATCCGTTGGGGGTTCAACCCCCCCCCCCCCAAATCTCGGACAACTTTAGAGAAACAAACCTATCCCAGACGAATGCTACAATTTTCGAGGTCGCTTCACTTGCTAATACTTCCTATACTTAGGTACTCAATTCAATAAAAGTGGACAGATTTAGTCTAATTCTCATTTCTGAGTAAATGAACAGGTTCTTTTTGAACCTGTATCCGAGAGTTGTCAACCTTTTTGAGCTCGCTTCGTTCGCTCTGGCATTCTCTTGGTTCTAGAAACTACTCTGCATCTAGTCGACAAAGTATCACCATAACTCCTATTTTAGTATGAATGGTCAGAAGAAAATATAACCTTCGATTAAATTTTCGCACGTTCTTTGTATTCATGAGATTTTTTTATAAGTTGGCAGATTTTTTTCTATTTTTGTATTAATAGACAAAAGAAAACTCATCAATTTCGAGGTGCATTCCAAAATTTTCGAGCTCACTACGATCGCTCTTCAATCGTACGTTTTCTCAATTACGAGTAGTAAGTTTTTCTGTATAAATCGACAAAGTTAGTCCTATTGCATAAATGGTCAAACGAGAGTTGTCTTCCTTTTTTTTATAAGCGTTTTACTCATTGGCTACACCCCCCCCCCCCTATTTGCTTTTTTCATTTCCCCGAATTAAATTCCTAGCTTCAGCCCTGCCCACCACCTATCCCTACAATGGACAACTGGCCAATGGATAGTTTGTGGTATCAAAAGGTACAAGGTAAAGGTAAAATATGTTTTGGGTTGTACCCTCTCTGGCAGATCAAGGGCCCCTCAATAGAATTTGCTACGGGCCCCGCGCTTGCCTAATCCGGCACTGTCTGGGTTCCAGTCCCAGGCCAGGCAAAGTATCATTGGGAGGATCGCCCGGAGGACACGGTGGAGCACACCGTGGAGGTCTGCTCCGCTTGGTCTGCTTGGCTTGGGCTTGGTTTGCACCGCCGTGTCCTCGTAGCGGCGATTGGCGGCGGCGACCTCACGCGTCCGGCCCTGGTTCAAGCCATGATCCGGGGCGAAAGGGAATGGGAAACCGTCACCTCCTTCTGCGAAGCAGTCATGCTAGCGAAGGAGATGGCGGAACGTGAGAGGGAGAGAACCTCACGTCCCAGCCGCCACGGGAGAAGTACCGGGCGTCGGGGGCCACGTGGTGGCTCTCGGCCACCGTAGGCGCGGGCCTGTGGACGGAGAGTAATGGGCTAGCTCGCCGTCCGTCCGTCTTATGACGACAGGCCGTGTCGACGGCGCGTTCGTGTTCCACGCGCGCCTCAAAGAGATGACAGCAAACAGGAGGGGCCCGCAAGGGCCGATGCCTGCCAGGTCTGCGGGACTGTTCGAAAGAGATACCGCGGCCCTGGACATAAAGGGCAAAAGAAGGAACATGGATGGTTTTTACTCAGTAAAAGTCTGACACTCCTTTCCGCTCCCCCAGAGCGGGAGGAGTCATTTCATGACGTCCTATCCCAAAAAAAAAAAAGGCCAGGGAAAGTGTCATTGGGGTTTTCCATCAGGAATTTCTCAGGAGGTTTCTCTTACGTCCAGATGATGGCAATAGGGTCAAAATGTGGGGATTACAGGCGTGATGTTATGTGTTAGCTTTAAATATTAAAATATTTCTAAAATTTGCATTTCTGGCCCTTAAATGCCCCCCTATAAAAGATTCCTATGCCATACATAACGGTCATAAGGGAATATTGCCTATAATAATAGCGTAACACTTTCAGGGGTTATCTTTAAGAACCTGCCCAAGTTACATCTATTTACACTATAAAATAATAATATTATAAAGAGGAAAGTTTTGTATGTTTGTAACGAATAAACTCAGAAACTACTTGACCGATTTCAAAAATTCTTTCACTATTGGAATACTACATTACTCAGGGGTAACATAGGTTATTTTTATTACTAGAAAAAAAAAATCTCCACCCGTGCGAAGCCGGGACGGGCCGCTAGTCATTTATAAAAACTAAGTGGAGTCCTTAAAACATATCAACTATTATTATTACCGTCTTATGCACAGAAAAACTAGATCGTAATATTTATTAAGAAATTCCAAAAAACCGAATAAAACAGTTAAACAGCAAAAAAATAATAAATCCATGAAAGTGTCACTGAACGCGTTGAATTCTAATATGTGTGCTACGCCGCCCGTCTGGCTTCGTAGGTTCGTAGCAATAATATCGGTATAACAATAATTTTCTAAAACAATGCTACATTTCTTTCTTTTAACGCTCAGAAACGTGCTAGTTTATGTTTCTACGAGATACATAAAACGTGGTTCAGTTCAGCCAAGGTTTTTCTGCTAGCCCCGAGTTCATATGCGAAAGGAAGAAATAAAAAGGTAGGCTGGAGTATTATCGGAGGGATCTATGTGGTATACCTGTGCGTTGTGTGTGTGTGTTTGTGTGGTGTAGGTGTGGGTGTGTGTCGTAACGCCTGCCGCCGCCGCCGCCGCCGACGCGCGACCCAACGTTGCGTAGCAGCTGTGCGTTCACACTGGAGCTACTTTACTACTATGCGTGGAATTTTTTTTATGAAAACTATTATTCTTTGTTCTATTATGAACCCTATATTTGCTATTGTTTCTTTACTATGACAATTGGTTAAATTAGCCAAATACAATCTAAAGGAACCATGTAGTATTCTTTCACGTTTGCACTTATCATCCCGAAGTTTACAAAGTAGGTATATCAGACGGTTAACCAATGATATCATTATATTTCTTTGTTGGTTTTCTTAGACTTATAAGAAAGGTGACCTGTATTATGAGGTCACGTTTGTTGTATAGTAGTACAAAAAAAGCAATCAAAAACAAATTATTTGTTAATTTCCGATACTCTCTCCTACCAATTGACATATTGAGGGGACCTCTCTGTATTTACAAAATGATTAAGGCGAGGTGGGCGCACATTTGAGTTTTTTAAAACCATCTGAGACAAAGAATATAGTGATTAAAAATTTAAAAAAAAATATATGTTATAGTTAAGGATCTTATCTAGTCACAGTCGCATTCAGTTGCAAGACCTGATGAACTTCACTCGATAGAAAAAAATCGCAAAGTTACCCCTTTTTGTAACTTTTTTTCAATATTGTGACTAAATTACTGATATTTTACATTTAATTTTTATACTAAATTAAAGAAACTAATTAGTTCTAGACAAAGTGGCAGAGTTTGACTTGATAACATTATTTTCTTAATTACTATGTTTTAACATGAATTAAAAGCGTTCGCGGCGGCTCGGACAGGCCCGATTAGTCGCGCGCTGGCGCTTACCGACGACGGACCTGTGTCAGTTTTTTCCGCGACAATTTCGCGTACCATACCGTCTGTTTTTGACCAAGTTTATTATAATTGTTGCAAGTTATAATGGGCAATAAACAACGCAAGCGAAAAACGTCGTGTATAGCAATAAAAGTAACAAATAAAAAGAATGCACTCCAAAGATATGTCACAGTACAAATATATACAGTATTGTGACTCGGCCCTGTCTTTGAAATAATTACCTACAGCCGGGTGGTACGTACGCGATAGGGCTGCGCCGGGCCTATAATAAATATTTTAATTTCATCTACTGTTGAGTTTCTTTCTAGTTTTGTGATTGTTAATATTATATTTTTATTAAAAAAAATGAAATTTGTTTGAATGAAATAGGAAGGTTCAATAAAAATACACTTATTGCAATTTACACACAAACACATAAACAAATCAAAATTTTATCTTTACAGTTCTCGAACCTACTAATAGCGAACTGGCTGTTTATTTTCAATTAGTTACTCAAACTGCCCAATTATGATTATTTTATATTCTTATATTTTATAGACAATTATTTCATTTATTAACGAAGCTCTAATTTATCGCTACTAGATAGTAACAAATTTTGATCATAGAAAAAATATTTCATAAAAGTCAAGTAATATTACTTATCCAACTGCATATTTCTATGCTGTGTCGCTGGGCAAGGTCACGCGAGTTCACGAACGCGCTGTGTCCACGCGAAGTATTTTGCGCGCAGCCTACAGCGCTAAATGCCTACTTTTGCAGGAATACCTCGCCTTAAGACACAATAGCCGTAGCGTCCGGTGTGAACACGGCCGCTCACAGAAAGTAAAGTTGGTGAGGCAGTGGTGGCGCAGTGTTGCTCCGAGCGGCGCACAGACCGGTCCGCCATGTCGCGCTGACAGCCCGCGCACCTACTGTCAAACTGACAACTACTCACTGACAACCTGCGACTGACAAGTGAACAATGTGGCCAGTGCTCAGCCTCCTCACCGGCGCCCTCCTGGCGGCCGCACACGCACAGGTAACCAAGTGCACATTAACACAAAACACAACGCATTATCATGCATCATGCCCATTATTATCAACACTGTCTGCACCTCCAACAACCCGTATCTATTCTCTATACCTTAACATAACACATCCACGGGTTTTTGTTGCGTTAATAACTAAATGTCGTCATCACGACACAATAGAATAAGCAAAAAATTATTAACGGACCTCTGGGTCGGACTCAAAATCACTTGGATTCGAGTCTTAAAAGATGTTGCAGCTGGGCGACTTAAATCTATTTAAGTTTCCTGTACGCCTACAATCCTCCAAAGTCCTTGCAAAAGTATGTGTTATCTCAAGTTATATCATTGGCACAGAACCAGAACTGTATATAAATGTTACCTAATTGGTGCTGACCGACTAACGAAAGTACTTTAAATGCCGAACCATTAGCATAGCCTTGACAAAATTGATAGTCAGATATTTACTACTAATAAAGTTTACATTGTTTATGTGAAGCACTAAACTTGTTCTACAAATACTCGAGACATAAAATGTAAATAAGATTACATAAAAGAATTGTAAGTTAACTAGATCGCTGTAATTTCATTCCGAGAACTAGTTATTAGATGATTCATTGGCAGAAGAAATAGAAATCAAAGAGATTCATTTGTGCAGTATAATTGAGGTAGTTCATTACGTTGTTAACTGTTGTAATACGATGTCATGTACGTGAACGTAACTCATTGTAACCCACATCTCGCATCAAAGAGTTCGCACCATGCCACTACGTGTTTAATCAAATGCCATAAGCAAATATGGGGCAAAATGTATGTGTAGTTTACTTACGTAGGTATGTGATGAGGTACTATGTAAATGAGTTAGAGGAAGGTTGATCAGCTGCCGGCTGTATAAATAGCTGCTCAATTTAATACGCCTCTGCTTCAACATTGTTTTTATATCATGCTTGTCGTTATATATTTTATGATGTCCTTCAATACGTTTCTTAGAACAGAATTATATTTATCTGAGGTGATGAATGATTAATGCTGCTGTGCGGTCGTTTCAGTTGGTATTTTGCTTTAGGCTTATTGACTTAGTGTGGCTCTATCTGACCTACAACATACTACAGTAGAGAGTACAGATACATAAAACTTCTGGGCATGTAGTCTATGCTGATTTATCATGATTACAAGCTTATTTCATGCATTCTATTAGTCCATTGAAAGAATCTGAAACGATCAGATCCAAGAGAGAGCTTGATATCGGGAATCTAAACACAGATAATGCTCAGGTAAGCTGTTGGACGGAAGCAGTAAGACACAAACAATATGCCCTGTTATGTTAATAGATCTAAAACCTAGCTTACCAAAATCAGCCTTACACAATAAATTAATCAGCCTTTGCCTTGTTTCCATTGCTGATAGGCCTCCTCCTAAAATGTGCTTGATTCTTTAATTCATAGGTCAGCTAACAATAACCCTTGCGTACAGTTTATTTTAATTAACATCCTGTATCCAAAATGTCAAACAGTAAATGAAAAGCGGAAATGAAGCCCTACATTATCGCAAAATATTCATGCACCTCGTAGGATCTATACTGGTGTACATAACTATATTCATAGCTGTTAAATAAACGATTAACTACAGATGTTGAACCTGCAGGGAGAATAGTAGATAATGCACAGTCTACCACTAAGATACAGATTATATAGAGAAGTAACATAACATCACGCCTGTAATCACCGGAGGGTTAGGCAGAGGTGTACCTAATAGTACACTGTGCAGGTACAGCCATATTTCGCCAGTTATGTTTAGGTCCCATGTAATATGGGGCAAGCGTATTGCCATCAACCGTGCACATATTCAGACTCTGTGGCTACTACTGAGAAATCCCTGATAGAAAAACCTAATAACACTTTGCTCGACCTGGGAATCGAACCCAGGACCTTATGCTTAGCAGTTACACTTGCGACCACTAGACCAACGAGGCAGTCTATAGCGAAGTGCACTAAGAAAAGCTTATTGAAACTTAAACCCTGAGCGGGTTTAACTGGTGATTGAAGTATGTATGCCAACACCGGTCGCGGATAACCGCTAGTCAATTATATTTCGATACTGCCTGCTGTATCAAATTACCCATTCTCCAAAGTCCTTAGTTACGGAGCTCTACTCAATTTTCAACCTCAAACAATCGGTTTTCTTAATAATAGATCATAGTAGTAAACTGGATACAAAGTTACGCCACAATACTACACGAGTTTTGCATTAAGTAGTAACTGATCATAACCCAGTTAAACTAATAGTTAACCGAGAACAATATCTTCGGTAACTTTAAACTTTAAATTAATGATCCACCTGCACAATTGCACCAAATTTTACTATTTACTAGTATGAACATAGTACATGGTATAACATACATTTACATAATATTTTTCACAATATGTCAGTTGCATGATGGCGTCAGCAAGGCGCTAATCATGACAAACTCACACTTCCCAAGCCTGCTCCAATGCTCTTCTAGTTTTATGTTTCTCTCAAATAAACATTAGGAAACTAGATCTTTGACGTTAGTGTACCAATGAATTATAGTTTAACATATCAGGATATGAACTCTATTTTGATAGGATCTCAAATATCTATAACTTACTGAATTTCGGGATTCTATGAAATGTGAGATAAAACAATCCCGAATTGATGTTTAGCCTTATGTCGTATCTTTATTATTAAAATCAAACACCTTTTTTTCATTTTGCAGTTGAATTGGTAAAATAACCTTTATCCATTTGCTAGGATACACAAGAACTCATAAAGCAAACATGTTATAAGTACACATATGCTAAACGAACCCTGCCTCCAATTTAGGCCATATTAGGTTCTACATGGCACGCCAATGCCAGGCGTCTAGCGGCGCGGGCGCAAGGTCACAGCGACCTACGCATCCCACGCCTCAACCAATACTCGACGATTAAAGGCTTTTGACTTTTAAATGCTAAGAATTACTGCCCTTTTATGTTGCAATTAACTGGACCAAGCAAAGGACATTTTTTTAGGATATGTGGTAATAGCCGTGTTCTAAATATTTGATCGAGACGGTATTCTTATGCTATAGCAGGATGCTTTACCCATATGAGTTCAAATAACTCGTTAATCGAAGCTCATTAACATGATTTTGTCCAAGAATCTAGTGTTTTTCATCGGGACTATTCCATTATGTTGATCCATAAAGCTTAAGCGCAAAGTCTGAAGGTGCAAACATAGTGTCGTAGGCGCTGCATACCAAAACTACGATTGTTCATTCATTCAAGGAAACCAACGGTGAGTCAAATCGCAAATATTGACTCATACGGCGTACATAATACATACTTACATAAATTAATTATAATACTGAATCACTATTTCTTTTAAAATAAGATATTAAACAGGTTTTGCAGTTGGTAGAGCACTCTACATGCCACAACGATAAAGCTTAAGGGTGTTTAAAATCCTGGCGTGCTTTAAAAAATCAGTTCACGAGGTTATTTGTACAGCCTTAACTAGAGAGCTTATATGATTTTTATACCATGAACCTCAGTCATAATTTAGCGAATCATTCAGTTAAAGTGAACTTTTTATACGTAGACTTCTTTTGTTCAAACGATGTCAATCACTTGCTATCAACCATAGCAATAGGTCAAATCAAAGTAATGGCTATATTTACTTGATCATTTGATCTTGTGGTTTTCACTGACAAACAAAAGCCGAAAATCTTTAAAAGTAGTTCATGGTATTTCTAACATATTTCAGACAAAGAACATATAATTTTTACAAGAAAGCTTCCGGTTCATGGTCAATAATGATGTGATCAGGTTGAAAAATAACTTTACAACATAAAGAAAGGTTATACCACGAAGGATTATACTTAATATAAGGTACCTATTGTTACAAGTAGGTACACTATAAATTTATTATCACTGAAGCAATAATATTGTCATAACTGTGATGACTAAGTGACTACTATTATTAAAATCCCTATGGCGTATTACATATTTTTGTTAGATCGTCACAAAAACAGCTTTATAGGAAGGATTCTTTGCAACTTGGAAGTGTTAAAGGATTTATTTAATTACCTACTTTCGTACATTTTTGTTTTCACGATATTAAATTTTATCTACAAAGTCATCTTGATGATTATAAAGAAGAAATTAGCTCATATTTTTGTTAAACAAGGTTTTAATTCCACTCACAGCTTCCAACGAAATATAAGTAGGCAATATACTCGTACGTATACATATGTACAAATATCCGAGCCGGCTAAGCTATAACAGTGTATTCCGCTGTTGAATCATTGGTTTCTAACGCAGCAGCAGGATTGGGATTGGCGCTGGAATTGTATGACTTATCCTTCTGACAAGGAGTGCGACAACTCTAGAATTTAGAACGATCAGAGGATTCTATACTAAACAAATATATACGATACCTTGACGAATCAAAACTCTACTTTCATGTTAGATTGTGACATCCTTCGTATCTGTTTATGGTATAATTAAAACCATCTATTAATACAATCCAGTTCCAATTGTATGCTAATGACCAGTTACGCTTATAAATGGTTTTATGCTCTCAGCAGGAGTTATGTACAAACAATCAATATTTCTGCCATTTGGAATCCACTGAGTGGTTTGTGCATTGCGTTCCTCTTACAAAAATCTATCGTAAATGCTGCCTCCCCAAATGTCTTTTCATTAATAGGATTTTTCGTCGTTGAGCTCCTTGACTGTCCTTGAGTTCTAAGTTGAGCTGGGTAATCGTGTACCTAGCTCAACTGACACAACATGATCACCTGCTGGGGTCATTGTGAAGAATGCAATTGTGTACCCGCACCTCAGCCAGAAGTGACGAGGAGCAACACCGTGTAAAAAAAAGGTACACGATTTCTGACAAATCTGTACACAGGACTGGTCGCCTTTCGTCCATGGCCAATTTTTTTGCATTTCGATACCGATGTCATGAAGTACACACGTTTAATAGCAAACAACATCGGAGCTATGTTTACATCGGCTACGTTCAGTAATACATGACATCACATCAGTGTGAACAAATGGGACATGACTACGCGCGCGCCGAGCTAGTGCAACGCGCATCGCATATCTATGTGGCACTCAAGGCGATTTGACAATTAACACAGCATTTTTACACATACGAGTACGTTACTGGTTTATGTATGGTTAGTAGGTTTTTTATGGATTGTTTTATATCGTCATATCAGCTGTCGTGTCGTAACTGTACCGTTGTTGAAATTTTTATGATACCTAGTTGGGATGAGAAGTATCTTTATTAAAAACAATAAGACAACCTTAAGCCTATAGACAAACGACAAACATAGATAAAGACTTATTACAACATTATTATGACTGCAATCATGAAGGGAACTTTAAATATGCCAGAAACAAACTTTTAACTTAGGGCTACGTTAATTTACTGGTCCCGTAACTGAAAACCCAGCAACGGCAATAAACTGTTAACTAAACGTACAGTGTTTTCACTAACGAAGGCAGAATATTGTACAGGAATAACAAATATAAATCTTAATACCTAAAGCAAAAAGACATCATCTCATCGTACCGAGTAGTAAGTAGAGCATACACGATCACTATTACAAATATTACACAATGCATTGCTTACGTTTTGCAACTGCAACGCCTTGCATGACTGCGTGCATTCAGTAGTCCACGTGTGAAGTGTCCCGAAAACTTGGCATTCATTCCTGAAAGCGCACACAACCGAGCACGACTCCAGATTCTGAGCTTTTACTGAGAAAGTCCTGATAGAAAAACTTAATAACACTATGCCCGACCTGGAAATCGAACCAAAAACATACCTGGCGAAATGTGGGTGTATTGTTGGTACATCTAGGCCTAACCCTTCGGAGATTACAGCCGTGTTGTTTTGACGCATTCCTGAAAGGGAAAGCACATAATGAGTTGGTTGTTTGTACTCTAAAATACATTACGTTTGCGTGATTGAGCCGAGAGGCAACTTGCGGCCTCCACGACACGAGCCGAGGTCGCATCTTCCTCTGCTCATTACCTTGTTTAGTTTATGCTTGGCTTCATTAATGCTCAGTTTAACTAGGTAATGAAACGAAATGATATAATGTTTAAAATTATCAGAGCATTTAACTGTTACATAAACATATTTATTTTCATATCTATCATTTTAGACCTGAGTTGCTGACATAATAACAAGGCTGGTTCCCACGTGCTTACTTATTCTCGGTTAATTGTCTGATAGATCTTGTAGAATATTTTCGGTGAATATGCTATAGTGGGCGCTAAGACATTCGCCACGCATGCGCGGTGCAGGCAACGCTCTGATTGCCCCGTGGGCTGATCGAGCCTCGATAACGACGCTCGCGGAAGTATCCATTGCCCCAGCGCCCCAGCCGCACCACGTTCGGTATATTAAAGCGTAACATCATCCTTTCTATCTATCAAATTCATAATGTTTTGCAATTTCCAGGAAAGCTATTATGAGTTTATTATTATTAATTCTGCTTGAAAACTTTACGTCGAAACTTCACAACGCAGTAATTCATTTTCAAACAGAACCTTGGTTCGTCAAAGATGTATTGTTAACAATATTTGTCAGGAAACAT
This sequence comes from Eurois occulta, assembly GCA_950022335.1. Lineage (NCBI taxonomy): Eukaryota > Metazoa > Arthropoda > Insecta > Lepidoptera > Noctuidae > Eurois > Eurois occulta. The sequence goes on along the minus strand of OX465484.1, from coordinate 9,932,748 downwards.
GACAACACTGTGCTAAAATGTAAATAACACAAGATATCCACGAGATTGGTCACGATTGGCATCTTACGTCACGGCTTGTCCAACTTGTTTCTCGGACAAGCGAACATATCGCACTTACAGGCGTGTCTGTGACACATTGTATTCGTCCGAAATCTTTGAGAAGCGAGCTGTTACAAAAGCCCTGTCTAATTTTGGGACAGTGCACAGAGGTAGGCATACTCGTATGTATTGAGTATTATTTTCGATAATTAAATATTTGTATGAAGCGGTCCTTGGCACGAAGGTTTTTGGACAAAAAACAAATGAAGGTCTTTGAAGATGTTGTTTTGTCGATGATCTTGTCAACTCTTGCTTTGTATACGTATTTTACACAATATGGTGTCTTAGTACTGTCGTCTAACCCATAAACAATTATCATTAACTAGCGACCCGCCCCGGCTTCGCACGGGTTCAATGTGTATACATATACATATAAACCTTCCTCTTGAAACACTCTATCTATTGCTGAAACTGCATTAAAATCCGTTGCTTAGTTTAAAAGATACAAGTGTAAAATGTACAAACATCGGGAGCGACTTTAAAAAAAATCAGCTGTTCCCTACAAATTTTATGATCGATTAACTCGTCAAAATGTAGGGAACAGCTGATTTTTTTTTCGCGATTTCAGGTTTGGTCCCATAGTAAAAGTTGTTCATAATGATGAGTACAATGACCTCTTAAGAGGTTTCTGGTGTTTTACAAATAACCCTGTATAATAAAGATAACGTTAATATTCAGTCCTGTTCAATACAATTATATTGCGAACCGAAGCTTCATTACTCGGCACAAAGCACATATTTTATGCGCTGACCTATAAAATGCCAACATCATTAATCGTAACTAGACGTTACCATCAATCATACCCGTGTGTCATAGTGTCGAAAGATTCTGAAACAATCACTTACGACAGTTTGGAAATACAGCGGTATTTACATAGAGTTTTTATGCAATTTGTAAAGTTGATACCTTCGGATATGCCGACAACATCGTCGTTCGTCAAATGACGTGTCATTATTTACGCCGATCGGTAGCTACCTGTCACACCTGCAATCATCATTGACCACTTCCTACTCAGCAAGTGTTGTAGGCACAAACAATACCCTTTCCGTGGGAAGTCGCAAATTGGTGGAGTCGTTCTGCCTACTTTTATGTTCCCATTCTGTTAATGATTATTTTATGGGCCGGCCGTAGGTTAACTGGCCTTTTCTTAGAAACCTCATCATCATCAACCTTTTCGATATAAATTCGTTGTTTTCGAGTTATATGGATGCGAAGCGTATTGGGAATAACAGCGAGTTGAGTTACTCTATTTCATCTTTTTATGGAATTTCATAATAAGTAGGTACTTAACCAATTGATAGATTGCCAAATAAATTATGCATTCATATTTAGGAACCATTTTGTAACAGTGACTAATCAGTCAGAAATAAAGCTGCACCTGCATATAGCCAGTACGTATATGAATGAGGCTTAACTTAAATAGCTTGTGCCTGTTTTAATCCCTGGCCAGGCTTTAGGCTCTTGTTAATCCGTCGACATTTACCTAGGTCACGTACGACTATATATTCATACGAATATATACCGACAGCCATGACGTATAAAAATAAAACACTCCAGCTTAAGCAGGGATAATGAACTGATCCTTATCCCCACTTCTGCTTGAGTGTCTATTGTGTTCCTTGCCGTTCCTCCCTTAAAATGGTGGAAATCGATTACTAAATTTAAATTCGGAAAAACTCATTTTAAGGATATTGGGAGACTGACTATTTTTTGGGGAAAGCATTTTATGTAAAAGGAAATTAAGCCTCTTTACTAGGGGATCACGGTTTCAATTATATAAATTCCGATTGAGATTGCCGGCGGCAATCTTCGTAAATCCGGTATTTATATTAGAACATTTTTTGCGTCATGCACAACACTGACTGATTACTAGTTATATTTACGCTAGTGTCAAAAGAAACATCAAGAATTAAGTACCTTCAAACTAATGTTAAGGTAAATACAAAACCAGAATAAGTCATTAGCACATTGCTCGAATCGTACTCACAATGCACTCCGAACAAACGTTACATAGGAAGAACTTGAGAAAAAGACCAGAAACGCAATAATTTAAAAATAAATAGTGTGTAAGTTACCTAAGCAGTAAAGCACACCCACTGTGCTCTGAGGCTGCGGTGACGTAGTCTCGACAGATATATTGGGGCCGTTGGAACCGGTCGGCCCACTGTGCATTGCATCAAATACTATACATATGGGAATGAGAACTTCGCAGCCGATATGTATTATATAACTTTGCGTGCCAATTATGTGCGCTACTTTTTTCTTAAATGTTTCAGTTCTGACCTTTAGGTGTTGAGCTTTTTGTAATAACAGTTATTTTTTCTGGAAAGAAATTACGTCAAAGGTTTTATTAAAAAAAAATTGACGAATCATTCAAAAAAACCCGTGAAAAATTCAGCAGCCTCGACTCTCGATACAAAAGTTGACGCCAGCAAGTTGTTCCTCGAATCGCAAGTATATAGACTACGCGAACCTAATGATGCTCCAAGAACAGATTTAGCTTTCCAATTACGATAATTATGAAAATGTACCTATATAATTTTGTTCATAATTATATTACCTTAATAGAGAGAGCACTTCTTTATGTATATTATAACTCAATAACTACTTCATTGCCATTACCGACATCTTCAATTATCATAACGGTGGATACGAAAAGTCAGCTTCGCAAATATAGTGGTGCTTTTGATAGTCTCTAAGAAGAAATGGTCCAGTCATGCGATAACACAACGCCCATCAGCGAAACCCATCAATTTGAAACAAACGGTTCTGTATCACAGATTTACCACTAATCTGTGAAGTACTCCGGATGTGCGTGACTTTTTGTACTTACTTCCATGCTATTAGAAATAGAAGGTAACATTTTCAAGTTATTGTAATTATAATTTGAATACCGAGTGTGCTGACCGTTAAGCAAATAGCGGTGAATCTCCATAAACGGCTTCTTCTGCAACACACGCTATTATTATTAGCGTTATTCTTGTATCATTAGATATAAGATACAATACTCAATTGCCACTAATTACCTCACATTATTTCCGGCCCATATATTCGAAGCTCGTTCATTTGTGTATAACAAATTACTTCCACGTCGATGTGCCAATGGGCGATAATAAAGTAGGTATATGATGAACAGTTTTAATAAATCATTGCAGAGTTACCTAATAGGAGGATTGTAAATTCACCAAAAGCAAACATGGCAAACAAAACTGAAAATAGTAGAATTGCAACGGGGAAAATTGCAGTTGCGATATATATTTGATGAGCTTTATTTGCTTTGTGTATGAAACGGGAGGGAACCCTCCCCTTTCCACCAAAATTCATCAAAATGCAATTTGGAAACAGCCGGGCATGCAGCCCCTGAAATCTAATTCTCGGTACGCGTGCCGCATGCGTTCATCAAATTGTTTGTTACTACGCTCGGCTAGATGTTACGGATGTCACTACTAATACAGTTTACTATAACTACTTCTACAAACATGTTTACACTAGAAGTGACTTACGATTTATTTACTGAGAAGTTCGTAAGCGAATGTGCTTGGCTGGTAAAAAAACAAACGAAATGACATTGAAACGATCTTATAAAAACACATATTACAAGGCTACTGCAGTTGAGAACAAATTATTAATGAAACTGAAAAGATAACTTTAGACTGGTTGCTCAACTGTAATTATAACAAATTCTAACGATACAATGAGTAATTAACTTTTATCAGTTTTTAACTTACGCCCAGACCTGAGGTTCAAATAAGGAGGTCAAATATGCATGTAAATGTCTCGACATAAAACATAAAACACTGACCCGATGACCAAATGACGAAAGGCTAATATTAGTGGAATGATGAATGGAAGCAATCTCAGCGAGTTATGCGGGTGGCGATTGTAGACTCTGATTGCAAGTGTAAGATAGTGGCCTTCGAGCTTTCGGCTAATGTGTAGGTAACGGGTCCTATACCATTATATACATATAGCTTTGGTACCTACTCACTTTGTTTGCCAATTTATTTGGGATCGGCGCAGCAGGTCGCTATTAGCCGTGATCTCATGTGTACCCCTCTTTCTAACCATATCATCTTTCATCTACTAGGCTCACTTCGTTTGATAATGATTTAATTATTTGAAAAGTTCATAATATTTTAGCTCAAAAATCCCACCCATACTCAACACAAACAGAACCCGTTGCGCTACCGCTTATTTAATAATACCATCTTCGGTATTATAGCCATACGCTAGTAGCCTGTCCAATAAATACTCCCCATGGCAAAGTTTAAATTCTATAAATTCTTTAGTGCTTTCAAATAAGGAAATTCACCGTGTATGCAATGGGAAGATAACATGACATTCCTGAAATACCAATAACAAAGGTTCGTTTTACATGGCTGATGCGTAGGGTGTAATTTCTAAAATATTAAATTCCTAACGGAAGACTTTCATACGATTATAAAGGGTCTAATGCTGGAATGCGGAGTTTGTCTACTGTCCCACTGTGGTTCCAGTAGTAGGGTAATTGAATCTACTTGTGGCTAGCTCATTTATCTCGTACAAATTGCATAATAAATGTGTGATATTAATTACGATGCGTAGCTCGGAGTTTGTTTTAAAATAGGTGAACACCTAAATTCTAGAAATATAGAAGTTGTATTACGAACTTAAAGGCAACGAATAAAGACTTAATTGCGCACCATCGCTAATTTGTTGTGGTCAACTTCACCGTATTTTCGCTAGAAGCCTTTTGGCCTATTCCTGGAACTCTGTGTGGAGAGACCACACAGAGTTCCAGGAAAAGGCCAAAAGGCTTCTTTATCTACTCAACATCAATGAAACCACAAAAAGTGGTATTTTAGTATCACTAAATCAACTTCGAAACAAAGTCTATACCCCAGGCGGATCGATCTTGAAATTCTGTTAATGGTACAACCTAACTTGGGCCAGTGCTCCATTTTAAAAAAGAAAATACGAAAATGACGTAAACTTATTTGTTACGAATTCCGTATATGGAGCACCCGTTTGACCGGCTCCGCATGTTGAAAATCTGCCGGAATTTATGATGTGAACACAAAAGATTGCATCATGGAAAACTTCTTGGTAATATTAGGCGGTGCGTATTATTCCACGATGTTTTTAAGAAACCCACGTTGCAAAGTGACCTGAGTCCCGGCGGTCACTCGTCCGTTGACCTCGCCAGCCCCACAACATCCACATTGACAATTGCCGACGTTATTGTACGAGAACTATCGGCGTCTTGAAATGTTCACGATTGCCTTGTTTCCAATCAAATTTGCATACATTCTTTTACTAGGGCTCATGAAGACATAATGATAGATATAAATGCAAAATAAACGCAGCAGGCACGATCTCGAGACTAGAACAGGAAATCAAAAGAGTTGCAGCTGTAGTTATGTAGCCAATTAACGTAATGTACTTCTAATAAACATAAAATGTTTAATGCAATTAAGTACCTATCTCACACAATTAAACCGAGTTATAGTATCAAGAGGATTAATGAAGAGGGATAATGCTTCTCTCCACACATTTTGATAGTCTTCGATGGATATGATTTCATGGTTCACTACGTACGGTACCTAAAATCTATGCTGTTGAGCATATTGCGTCGAGAGTTAATACAATCTTTTCCAGAATGCCAACCTGGAATATTCTCGTGAGAGTATGTAATAAAATCGTAAGTACGATGCACCTAGATAGAATTCCAAAAGTAAGCTATGCAACTTATAAACTTTATTATAACAGAAAACTTGTTTTACGATGTTTACGTCAAAAACAGTGCGTAAATTATATTTCAATGTCACTAAATATTTATTATGGTTTAAAACGAAATCTTAGGTATTCCAAAATCTTGCCTGACACTTGTCTCGTCAATCTTTTTGTCTTACACAGCTCAAAAACATTCCTTACAAAAAAATGTCGAACAAACAACGCAATTTCATGGCAATTCGTTATTACGTCCAATGTATTGGAACGTCAAACTTGTCAAGCAACAATATCAACCCGTTTTTGACCTTGATGGCGATGACTGGTATACTTCATGTTTGTTTTTTGCTAATCATCTAGCTATACACCTCTAAACCTATAAATAACAGGGGAGATCTTGAGGCGGATCGTGAGCTCTGCAAACAACAGCAATCAATGCAATCATCCTCTTAAATCTCCAGAGAAAGCCCATTGGTCCTCTTAGTTCCTTGTGTTTCCTGCGAATGATAAATGGTCAAGCATCTCTCGAACTACATAGGAAAATGAGCATGTATTCCTGATATTTTACAAACCATTATTTTGCGAGGAAAACAAAGCAATGTCACAAGTTAGAGACTTTAAAAACAATTTGGAAATCACAGTTGAAGCCGTAAATAAAAAATGAGTTGTAACGTGATGGAAAATAGTATTGTAAACAAGGAAAATCAAACTGGTCGGTCACGCTACGACACACGCAATAATGTGCTTCATATGACACAATAATCTTATAACAAGACGGACAAGGTGCAAAAACTGTGACCGTCCTCAAGGTCTGCACGAAAACAGACGATTATTAAATATGTAATGATTTACTTCGATTTTAAATCTAGTAATCTGCACTAGCATAGATAATTCTAGGAAACTATCAAGTCGGATCGTGGGGACGCGATCGTGCGCGCGTGTCACCCTGAGGGCCTGAGGGCGCGACCCTTTATAGCCTGTCGGTTTACATGGCCGAGCCGTCATGCGACTTCGCTCGCGACTTCCTTCATTCTCTAAGATCATAAGATAATTATCTCCCGTATGCAAATATGCCTTTGTAATACATCTCCCTGCAGGTAGATCTCCGACACGCCTCACTTTGCAGGCTAATGTTCCACTATGAGCAGTATGAGCATACTCTATTCATTACCAGTTACATTCTCGCCCACATGAGCTCAACTAATACAAACGTTTTCGCTAAAGTTTTATAAGGCATTCAAACAAGACCGAACGTCAGAGGATAACATCTATATATTTTTCACGCTCGTGCTATTTTCATATCTCTTCATACGTGTGCAGAAATAAGGAAATGATAATAAAATTGCACGTACGATCTGTGCCATAACTCTTGTCGTCAGTACAAAAATTCAGTTTTATAGCATAAAATATGGACAATATTTTATTTTATCGTGCTGAAATTGAATCAGATCAACCGTAATCGATATGATGCAAAGAGCTCCTCTGGGTTTACATTATTTATGACTTCCAGGTTGTCATTTATAACCGAAGGTCCAATTTGTTATGTACAATATTTTATTGTGATTTCGTTTCGTTTTATAAACGTAGATAAAGTTACTCGTACAAAAATGAATTTATTATAAAACCAACGACACGACGACGCGCAACGTTTAGAATGGTTAACATCATTTAACAAAAGACTGCAGCAGAAAGGTATTCCCCTATCGCACCATCAGGCCGGTACTCTCGGTGCTCGGCAGCCCTACAGCTGGTAAGGCCGCGAACCGTCCACGATACAAAGAGCAGTGATTTGTTGTCGGAGATTTTACATTGTGGTGCCCGTGTCGTAACGGTTTGTTGGTTTATTTGTCGACTATAACGTACCCACGTAGCTATATTTGAGGTCACAATTCGAAATTAACTTGCGCTCTAACATCAAATGTTATTGCAACCTTTGTATTGCCTATTAAAATAACTGATATTTGTGATTACGTTAAAGAAACGCAGGTTTCCAAACGTGTCTACGCAACATGAGAATCATTTCCTGCAGTAATTTCAACTGACTGAGATGTCTGAAGCTTTAACGGTGAAACTATAGAACATATTTTTCCTTTTTTCTGGCAATAAGTCAAGCTAATGATGCCACCTAACCTAAGGAGCATGTAGCCATTGTGAACATATAAATCACAGAAACAATGCGAGTCCAACATGCCGATGGATCGCGTGCAGCGCCTTACAAGGCGACTCTGACGGTAACGATGACTACAGGAAGTCCTTGTATATCGTTCCTTATGAGTAAACCGAACAAGTTATCAGTGATAAATTAAATACACTCAAAGCCTTAATCGTTCTTTACGTCACGTATTATAAGAAGTTGTATAATATTTTCATTCATGTTTCCATAATTCACATTATGGAATGAGCGTGAATTGAATTTCATTCTAATTCTCATTGTTTTTAGCAGTAGGGAGGGTTTCCCCATTTGTTGCTTTAATTAAAATACCATAACATTATTGTATGTAGTTTAGTTTTTGTCTACTTGGCATAGTTTAAAAATTCCTTTATTTCTTTGTTACAGAATGCAGAAAGCACGGGAGAGTTCTCGCCGGTGGTCACGGCGACATGCAAGACTGGCGTCATGGCGATCAACATACAATTCAACCAGCCATTCAATGGTGTTACACATGCCAGAGAATTCAGGTGAGCCTATGTCAATACAGGTCTTTTTGTGTTAATAAGTGACAACTTTAAACATGCGGCCAGGAATGTTTGTCGTCACTTCGTATGGACCAAGCTACCATACCATTTAACAAGATTGATATCAATGAGGAAAAAAATATTTAAACCTAAAGTCAAACAGAAAAAATTGCCAAATGCAGTCCATGATTCTCTTATTATACTTAATATCTTTTTCTCAAGGCAATGTTCGACGATCAGGGATTAGCGCCTAGAACTCGAATTTACTTTAACTGTGCTCATGTCTTCTAATATCTAGGTTCGCAATATTTCAGACTTTGGTCCAAACTACTTCCGTTATTGAAAATGGAATTGCATTCCGTTTGAAATCGATACTTTTCGTAGACACTAATCTATATTATTATTTATTACTTTAACTGTAACGATTTATCGCGCTCCATAAGTGTAAATGGGATCAGTATGGCTGTTCTATGAATTATGGCTTGCTTAGGTAGGTACACTTAGGGCGTGTTCTTATAAAAATAGTTTAAGACCAAGGATACGATGAATTGCCCTTGCGATGGCGTAAACGATGATGGTCTTCTTAAAGCTAGTACTTTAGCTTTTAGGGTGACTGATTTTATCGACACACCAGCCGTGTCTTTGATGGAATTTGAGTCGCCAAAAATGGCGAACTGCGTTCAAACTTACTTCCCCTATTTTGTTAGGTATATAAGAAACTCAACATTTCATGGTTCTAGACCCAGCGGCTTAGGCTGTCCATCGTCTGTTAGTGGGTGAATTTAAGATTTGTATTTAAGTAGAATACAGAAAAAGGTAGATTATTTTAAATTAAATATTAGTGTTCCTCACCTACTTGCACGTTTCAGAACACCGGCGTGCATGGCGCTGGGTAACGGCAGCGAGACGCTGAACTACGACATCAACCTCATGGCCGCTCAGGGGGCACCCGACTACTGTGGCGTGTTCTGGAACAACGTGAGTGCCATTATCTATATTTTACCAACTAGTAGTGAAGATGTAGTGAAGATCTGAAAATATTAGCTAATAAATTGACTAAGGGCGAATTTTATTACTAAAACTGAGCGCGATCAACACATATAAATCGAGTTCAAGATTTTTCAGTGCGATCATCATCATTGTCGAAATAGAAAAGGGTTTTTTTCTCTTACTTCCCATCTCTACAGCTGATTACATAAACGAAACATTACATCATCAATTAGATCGAATTAAAATGTTCTAATCCCTTGAAAGTGAAATAAGTAGATAGATGTTAAGTTAGTATTACCTACTGATATGATTTATAGTTTAAATAATGGCAATGGCCCAAAGCAATTTCAAACACTTACCTGCTAACAGATAATCAGAAAAACATTTACCTTCACTTACACACCGAACGTAAAATCCCCTTACATTCTTATCGCCACATACCTAATCCATACAGTTCGAAAGCTCTACGCCCATTACCCTGTACTTAGCCAACATTACACATGCACATTTCAGCGCACAGACGAGCGGTCGTTGCCGCTGGCGGTCCGTGTGCACCGAACCTTGGAACTGGCTGATGACAAGTTCTACGTCATCACTTGCGGGAAGGCAGGCTTCAGAAACGCTCGGTACTTATAACTTTTTGTACATTTTGTAGGCACCTAGACCCGTCTATAAGGAAAACTCGACGCTTTTTATCTTGAGTTAAGTTTCTGAACAGATGGTATGCGCTTTGTGTTAAATACAAATGTCTGAGTCCGATATTGAACTGCCTTTGGAATTCGAATGAAACCTAAAATTAAAAAAAAGAAAGATGTTTATCATTTTAGTTACGAATGATTTCTATCGTAAAGTTTTGATTACAAAAAGCGCCTCTCAATGCAATGAATTTACATTACTTGGACGTGTTTTATTCATAACTATGTACATTATAAATAACTAATGTCTATTATTGTTATATTTTTACAGAAACGAAACTTCGCTTGTATCGCTGCGAATGTTAGACTCGCAAGGTCGAAAAGTGTTGAATGCAGCGTTTGGTCTACCGTACACGCTTAGAGCCGAAATCAGCAAGCCTGATGGTTAGATCTTTATCATTGTTTCGTAAATTGTTATTTGCATTAAGAATGGATTACAACAGAAGCGTAATGCATAATATTTATGATTACAGGAACACACGGAATACGATTGAAGAATTGTTTTGCTTTTAACATGCGAAATAATACCGCTGAACTTCTGGACAATAGAGGGTAAATATAAAACAACAATTAACAATTACTGTATTTTGGGAGGACTGTTGTGTATTTTACGTACAATAACATTAAACACGGGTGATGTTTACAGATGTCCTGTGAAACAACAGTCGATTGTGGTCAGGTCAGAGACGGGTGCGGCCGAGCTCGCGATAGCGTCCATGTTCCGGTTTCCGGACTCCTCGCAAGTCAACTATCAGTGCGACATCGCTATTTGTAAAGGTAAACATTTACTTTGAAAGCTCAACGCTTTGGAAAACATACATAGGTACGTGCCTTGGAGCCTTTTTTCCATGGGGTTGGCAGAAACTACTTTGGAAAACGAACACAGATTTTATAGAGGGTGGAATAGACACCACACGTATTCAGTACATCATTCTGAGCCCCCCTACATAGATTTTTTTCATCGATTATTAAAAAAGCAATCAGCTGTTCCATACGTTTTGACCGTGTAGGTATTGCACTTTTTGTAGGAAACAGCCATGGGCGCCGCCGGCAGGATTATTTTCAGGGCGGTGCATCTTCAGTTCCATGAAAACAGCTCGAATTTTTTTGCACTCCACCTCGGATATATTAGATTTGCGTTAGTCAATTAGTCAAGCAACTTTGTCGATTTATACAGAAAAACCTATCAATCGAACAAAAATAGGATTGCAGAGCGAGCGTAGCGAGCTTGAAAAATTTGCGCCCATCTCGAATTTTCTTTTGTCGTTTATTATAGGAATAGGGCTAATTCTACCCATTTATAAAGAAAAGCTTATATAAGAGCGATGTCTGAGAGAGCAAAGAGAGCTCAAACATTTTAGGAATTTCTCGGATAAATTACGTTATACAAACAGAAACGAGAATAGGAGTACAGAAAATTTTTGTTTTCAGCCTTAGATAAATTTGTTTCTCTATAGTTGCCCGAGATTTCGCATCCTCCCCCGACAGTGTTCACAGAAAAAGAGTAGAGGCGAACACTATTGACAATGTGATGAACAAAGGATAGCAACCTAACACGCTTTAGTTTTACTAAGGCGTTCTAGGTTACTGTATGAACACAATAATTTAATCTTTACATAATAAACGCTCCCGCTGTCTGTACGCTTAGATCCTTTAGACTACGCAACGGATTTTAATGCAGTTTTCAGCAATAGATAGGGTGATTCAAGAGGAAGGTTTATATATGTATATTGCACCCGTGCGAAGCCGGGGCGGGTCACTAGTTAAAAATAAAATCTAATTCTTATCTACTTAAATATTTTCTTTCCCGACAGGAGGGGCGGGGGTGTACCCCTTTTCACCCTGCTGACGGCACCCATTGAAACAGCAGATTTTTGAAGTGAAAACTTCTTTAGCGGCGTTGAGCACTTTTTCTGTAATGGGTATAAAATCTTAAACTCGCGTCAGGACACGTGACCTGATCGAAAAAGCGTAAGACGGAGGGAGTTCTGAAGTGTTAAATTTTTAATGTAATATAAATGGTCATGCTTGTGTCCGATAGCGCAATAAATGAATATTGTATTTTACCACATAAATGATAGTACTTTTATATTGATAATTAAAGCAATTCGTGCAAAATTATTCCCTAACCATTTCAAAATATCAAAAATGCACAACGTTAATATTCAAGTTTTCACTTCTGCCGGCACTCCCGGAGTGCAACCCGTTGTTTTTTTTTAATAACTTCTATGTGGCCCGGGGCTCAGAATGATGTGCTGAATACAGGGTAACAGTTTTCGCGTCGGTGTCCCTTCCACCCTGTATAAGGTGATAAATAAGTTAACTACTTAATTGAATTCATCAACATATTTAATAGACTACGTAATTCAACTGTCAAAATCAACCATTCTGCCATCCTCGTCCAGCAGCCCTTGGATTGACCCAGCGACTTGAATTTTTAGTATTAAGATTTAGAGCAGTAGTCGACAATTATCCTAGCTTGTGTTTCATTGACGCGGGGAACCCCGTTACTAATACTTGGACTGTATAATTTCAGGTCCGTGTTCAGTAATAGACTGCAGTACGGAGGCCCGCTACGAGAAAGGCGATGAGGAAAGCACGGTCACCGCGTCCACGGGAATCTTCGTACTGGATCCTAACGATAATGGAGGTAAACAAAGACTAGAAATAATATTAGCTATTAGGTACCTAAGTAACTACGTGAAACATCAGCCCATTCTAGACATCTTCATCTTCAACAACATAGGTAGGTAGGTACCTACTGAGGTTGTGGACAATGGGCAATATTTTGTAGGTAATGTGTCAATACCTACACATATGTAGGTTCTACTGTGGTCACCGACGGTCAACCACTTTTCACCCTTATGCATGCCTAGAGTAACAAGGTTGAAAAGTGGTCGACCGCCAGTGAACGCGGTAGTAGGTACCTACACCACACCAAATGGCATCCATCACCTTGGTGGTGGCCAAAGTAGTGCCATTTGGTATTGTGTCATACATAAGATATGAAGGTTTTTTTTAAACTGATATTTGCAAGGACATCACGAAATTTAATTTAATAAATATTTAAATTTCAAAGCCCGTCGCTGTGACATGGCACACATTATAAGTAGTAAGTACCTACAATCCTCCTTCATTATTGTAGAACTCAGACAAAATTTCAATCAACTGTTTCATTTGGCTTCTAACGAGAGCAACAAAAGGTAATTTGTAAGGTATCTACCACCTAAATCTACGCAATTTACCTACTAATAAATCAATGCCACGTAATCTTACACAACTCAGCAGGAAAATAAAGGTCAGATAGGAATCAGGGTAATAAAGTTTTGATGACCTTGAACAGTTGGACAACCTAGCTACGTTACGTATTAAAACATGTTCGTTGTAATAAATAACTTTCCATCTTGAAAAGTAGTGATGAATGATGTCGATGACATGCAAAAAAGCCATTAATTATTATTATTCAAGACGGACAATTAGGTATCTCGTTCAGAAATATCGTTTATATTTCGTCTGAGTTACTAGGTGTATTGCATACAACAAAGAATAGCCCCTAAAGTTATACGTGGATCTTTTGGGTCGTGGCCTTAATCATCTTGAACGTTTAATATAATTTCCAATTTTCTTTCTGCACACAGCGTTTTCCTGATAATGACGTAAAGTGCTAAAAGAACCATGTGCAATAAAGTATATTGTAAATCTCTTTTAATTTTTCTAGTGGCAGCACTAACGTGTTCGGACGGCAGCGTGCGTCCGCTGTGGCTGCTTTACCTCGCCATCGCGCTCGGTGTCATGTTCATCGTGATGCTGCTCGTTAACTGCTTCCTCTGCACCGCCATGACGTGCTCGTGTGCGAGGACCGACGTGAGTATAAATAGTCGTAATTGAATACAGTATTTTGAAATGATATATCTGTTTAAAACTGGAAATGTTAGAAATCAATCACATCTACAGTGCCGGATTAACCCAGTAGCAGGAGTAACAATTGCTACGGGGTCCTCACAAACGGGGGCCCCGCGCATCCAAACCCGCCCACCTCCGTTGGGGGTTGAAAACCCCCCGAAATCTGGGACAACTTTAGAAACGCCGTTGTGTGGTTGCGTAATAGATGGACTATTCTAGAGTGATAATAGACAATTACATCCAAATAAGACTATCACTAGTGTGAAGACACTTGACACATTTTGATACGCTAGCAGAAACCAATCAATCCCAGGCGAATACTACAATTTTCGAGCTGGCTTCACTCGTTAATTCATCCTAAATTAAGGTACTGAATCCCAATCCTAACTTCCTAATTCTATCCTTCCCAACTTATATATATATTTTTTAATATTATAGATGCGAAACTTCCTAACCTTCCTAACTTATGTATTTCTCCCCCCCCCCCCCCCCGAATCAAATTCTTGGCTACGGCCCTGCCCACCACCTATCCCTAGAATGGACAACTGGCCAATGGATAGTTTGTCATATTTCTAAAAGTTAGCTCCAGGTAGACCGCAAATTATTTATAACCAAAATTGGCAAAATCTTTTTTGGGTTGTACCCTCTCTGGTAGATCAAGGGCCGCTCGATAGAATTTCCTACGGGCCCCGCGCTTGCTTAATCCGACACTACACATCTCAGTTCTATTATAATAGGTAGCCAATTGGTAAACACTTAAACAGTGTTTTGCTTAGGGCGTTTATCCAAAGTATTGCGCAAGTTGACGTAGGCACTGCGTAGAGGCTCCGAAGTACTCTTGACAACGCGTGGCGTGTAGATGCGACGCAACGCCGACGGTGCGTAACGCATAGTAACAAAGACTACACAAAAATAATTCGTGTCGGTACCAATACTTAATTACTCTTTATTGCTAAAAACTAAATTATTGGGAACGTGAAAAGGAGTAGCTTGAGGTATTTGTTATTAACCAAATATTAATATGTGCAGGTGATTGAAAAGGACCCGTCCGTGGTGGAGGACTACGACCCCTACCGCAGCTGGCACGGCAGTCAATACGGAAGCAGGTACCCGTCCTCGACTATTCACTCGGCGAGGTATGTACACTCGGCCTGCTACTGCCACACTATGCTGACACTAAATAGGTTCCTGGTATCCAAGTGACGTGGAGGAGGCTTTGCTATTCTGCATTATGCACCATTACGCAGGCTTAATTCTCGCACCAACACTAAATATTAAATTGCATTAATGAATATAAGGCGTGCTACACACCTGTTCGTATGATTCGATAATTAATATTATGTAGGTAGCTCGAAATGCGGCACAAAGAAAGCCAAATATACGTATGATGTGCAGTAACTGCTTCGGGTCAGCTTAATTGTTCACCAAAAAGTTGGTATTGCCGAATCGAACGGTTCAACTTGAACACGTGTGTAGCACCTATAACTACAGAATATGCACCTAATATTCATATTTGTATGCACTATTTAATAATACTACTAATATTGTCAATAACCACAGATCAACCATGTACCTATTATATGTTTTATAGGTCAGTTTCGGACAACAGTGACCACTACGCGATAGTGCAATCAAGGCCGGGCAGTCGACATTCCGGCATGCACCGAAATAGGCATTAACCAGGTATACGTATTACGTTCACCTTTTCAAATTCCTTGGTTGACGTTTGTTTAAATATAGTCTAAAACCTCGTATTCAAACAGTGATAAACTGCCCACGATTTTTATAGATCTGTGAAAGAATAAGAGCGTTCTCTCTTCCAATCTATAAATGGATATCGTAAAACGAATCTGAGAATTCGGTCAATGAGAGAATATACTTGTGCTGAAAAAAATACCTATTGTTATCAGCCCAATATCTGATCATGATGATTTTCTCTTCCGTTTATCTGCTTACCATCCTGGAATCAATGCCGCACCTACATGTTCAACGGACAAGTGGTAGCTAAATACGATGATGTTGAAACGACACCATAGAATAGTTAGGTACATAAATATACCGATATGTATTTCCAATCACTCACCCTAATAACTACGTGATAACAACTTTGTGTACTTACCAGTTTTCGAAAATAAGTTTACTTTACCTGACTTTTTTCTCTAATTGCAGAAAGTGAAGTGAACCTGTGATGCAAGCGGATGCAATAACGATTCCTACAAGCGTTGGTACATAATCATCATAGTCGATTTACCAAAAGAGGCGTTATGTACGGATACGATCAATAGGTATCTACAGATAACTACGCAATCTGTAAAATTAATAATTATTACAATATTCCTAACAATATTATTTGAATTAAATAATGGTGCTTTGAATCTCAAATAGTAAACAATACACTAGGCAAGCGATGTTACCTTTACGGAAGAAATGCGTTCAACTCTTCATGATGAATTTAACTTGTGCCATTTTTATATGCATGTACCTTATGTGGTTTGTAAGATTGTAGGCAATATTTTATGATTTATTTTTAATTATTTCAATTTGTAGGTATACCTGAATCGATACAACGAATCCGTCCAAATTCATGTGTCAATTATTTAAATTCATTAATTAGAGATGTAGAGTAACAGAAGAAATATTTAAGGTCCTAACTGTAAGCAAAACTTTAATCTATGTACATTTAAGGTTGTGTTTGTTCATTTATCTGTAAAAGAATTGTTAGCATTTACTGTGATTTTGCGCTACACAACTTTCTGGCTTTGAACTATTGTGAGATCAATGTAGAACAATGAATTAAATGTGAAAGAAATAATAGGTAGTAACCCTTGGCAAAAATATATTTGCTATATTGCTTTTAAAGAGACAGGATCAATATTTTTGCTACAAACATTTATAAATCAAAATATAAGATTGTTTTAGTAGCAGGAAAGTATATCTAATACAACCGATTACCTATTGATAAAATCGTAGAGGTTAAAATAGTGCTCATTTGACTCTATTCCATCAAATCGGTTACAATCTCTATCGAAACCTTAGCTGTAGATAATAATTTAAAGTTTTATACCACATCATCACTGTGAAATAATATTTAAAATAATAGTTTGTATATTACTTAAACGTAATTAGGATTTTAAAGAAGTGAATTTTTATTTTTAAGTGAACGATTTTGTGTGTTTAGTACTCAGAAATGGATACTATATTTTTAGAGCGCGAGTTCTTAGTTTTATGAAACAAAATGTATTAAAAAGAAATGGAAAAGTGTGTGAATATACTATAAGTTCCAAACTTACGTTATAAGTGTGTATTTGGGTGTGAAACCAATAAATTCTTTTAACGCTATCGATATTGTATGTTTTCATTCATATTCTTTTGAAACTTTAGCTAGGCTTTGCCTAGCTAGGCTTTTATACCATACGTTTTGCTTTTTTACCTGCTTGATTATCTCTGCATCATGCATTAAGTCTGCTTTTGTACAGTTTTTTCTTGTGCATAAAGTTTTAACAAAAAAAAAAGTTATATGTTCGATACTGTACAGCTCTTTGGTATATTACTTTTCAAGAGATCAAATGTAAACCTTCTACACATTTTATTGTAGGCGTATTTGATACTCGCAATAAATTTAAACAAGGCAGGTATAAGAAGCAAGGTATATAGGTATGCTAGGTAGGTAATTACGAAACACCAGATGAATTTTGCACACAGATCATATTTATTGATGTGTCTAACACACTTCCGTGAATTAATTTAGATAAAGATTATATCAGTTACATATCATTTATGAATATTTCAATATATACTATAGAACATTTTACAGGGTATATAATTTAAATCCATTGCCAAACTTTCTTCTGGCCTATAATTTACTTTGATAAAACTTACTTTAGGTGCTAACGTCACAATAAATGTCCACACATACAATAGAATACATATTTATACATTAATCAAAAATGCTCCTAAGTTACGTACACTCAAAAAGAACTATAAAATTGGACTAGAAAGTTCATGGTCATGTGCAACAACAACTATAAAACATTAAGATATCTAAAAATATTTCATTTATTGGTAACTAATCAAATTGCTTGCATCTTATGGTGCTCAATAAAAAAAATCCAAAACAAAAATATAGGTACACTTATCAATATTATCATATAATTAAATCGTTCTACAAACTAAACGTCTGTTGATATCATAGTTCTAAGTCCTAATACTGATCCAACTTTCTATGGCACATCATAAAGTTATTTTGTGAATAGAGGTTTAAAAATTGCTATTATTGGGCTTAAAAGTTGTGTTATGAACTCAGTAACTCGGTGTCGCAAAAAGTACTTAACTATATAATTATATATCCTAAATTAGGTACCCCTTTCAACCTACTTAAAAGCTACATACATACATAGATCAAGTAAATATAACAATTAACTGCCTTTCGCCTTTTATGTACCTAATTTTTTTTAAGTACCGTGGGATGATCATTTATTGTTTTTGTTTCTCTGGTTCTCTTTTCTCTAACATGGTTTTGGCCACTTGTTCGTAAAGAGATCGTTTGTATATCCGTGGCTGACCATCGCGCAGTCCATGCGGATATGTGCCGAAAGAGGAGTCAGTGTCGAACCAGCTTGTTCGGGGCTGAAACATAATGAAAATATATTATACTTAAATAAGTTTCTTAGTAGACAAGAGAAAGTTGAAGGGAGAGTTCTTCGTAGACCGTTACGGTCTAGTGGCTGCAGGCACTACTGCTGAATGTAGGATCCTGGATTCAGTTCCATTCGGTATGCAGCAGCATCGTTTGGATTATTTACGCCCGTTACTATAAATACCAGTCAGTACCTGTTAGTAGATACTAGTGCATTGAAGCCGTTCTAGGCTATGCTTCGGTTTGCATAAAAAGTTTTTACTTTTACAATTCGAAAATTCATATGCAAAGATTGTGTATCGATAAGTAGCATAATCATTAAATGGCAAGCTGTTTAACGAATGATTTCCGCTGTAGTACTTAACGCATGTAAGTTATGTAGGTGTGTTTTCAACTTTATTTTCATTTGGGTGCATAAAGAAACAGCACTAAAAGTCCCATAGATGTAATTAAAGTAAATAATTAAATTACGAGTCTTTCTAATGGGATTTAGAGCATTATCCATGGATAAAGAATTTGATACTGCGCCCTTCGACCAGCTTAGCTATATGTGTTAAAAACTGTAAGTACGATTAACATCCTATAGCGAACCTTTTGGTGATAGAATAACAATGAATCCATACATGAATCTGAACATCTGTCGCATGCTCTAATCTTTAATCGAACATATTGATTATTATTGGCGCAAGTTGTAAGGTTAAACGGATGGCACATTAAGTGATAGTGTTATCAGCGCTCAATGACCGTTAAATAAATATATTCATATCGAGTACACATCAATATGCATCAATACTGCGAATTTGATTCATTGGCGGCAACGTGCAGCCAAGTCCTGTTTGATAACACACACCAGTGGCAAGCAAACTGTTTCAATATTAATAAAGTAACCTTCTTCAAATCTTGATTTGGGATAATGGTATTAAAGTCCTCAATATTTTCTTTAATGTCGTTTTCCTGTCCTTCAAACTCCGCGGTGAATAATATCACGTGCAACCTTTATGTCGCTACCTTCGTCACCGTAGGTCACATTAATTCAACATTCATTTATTTTTGAACGCGTGGGACGATAAGCTTGCGTCAAAGCTTCAGTTGGAACCTTTCGTGTGACGCGGGTGTGCCGTCATAGGACACACAATATGTCGCGAGCAATCAGGTTCATTGACTGAACAGGGGTTGAAAGAGTTTCTTTACTTGATAATAAAATGGAAGCATGTGGGTGTTTCGCGAATTATTTACTGAATTTTACTCTTTACACAATAATTATCACTTATATTGTCAAGCAATGGAAACCCAGACGTAAATATAGATCTATATTTTTGGGTGGTAATAAACCATTGGCACCGCCACGACTTCTCAGACAGCGATCGTGACAAAGACAGCAGTCTGTCTTGATCGATTCTTCTCGGATTTGGTTTCTGACTTTATGAGAAAGTTTCAAACCGGCTTGTCTTATTGAAATTTTTACTCTCCGCCACTAAAAATAAGGAACAGGTCCAAAAATGGGTTCATACACAACTCACCTCCAGTTTAAAGTTAAGGATATGTGCAGCGGTCTGATATTTGCGCACGGTTGCCACGCGAGACACCGGGAAGTAGCCGGGGTGGCTCGCTGTCACCTCGTAGTGACCCGGGGTTAGCAGGCGGTAGTAGTCACCGTATGCCCCTAGAATCAAATGACACCCATTGTTATTATGGCAATAGCATTGCCTCTTATAAAGTTTCGGTCAAAACGGTACGGACAAATTGCGGACGCAGCTCCGGACATCGGACACTAACACATTTTGTACTGCAGTGTCTGTCATTGTGGGGTTTCCTCATCCAGTTTCTTTATATAACGTGTTTTTTTTTATATCCCTTATGTAACTCTAGGGTTATATTCTATAAGTAAAAATAATACAAAAAATAATCCCAGAATATGTGGTCCAAAAATGCACAGTTTCGAAGATATCATCTATTTCTCGATGTGTGTATCTAAGTTTCATTGATAAATACGAGTAATTCATTTTCATTCGAACCAATCCCGACGCGTCTAATGCGACGTTGTCATATTTCACGTATATAGGGTGTTTTACATTAATAATCGCGACTTTGTCGAATTGTTTTGTACGAAAAATGAAAACAACAAAAATATTATAATTGAAAAATATTTCCTATGCCATTTGGTTCTATGATATTCAAACCCTTGAGTTATGGGATATCAAAAAACACCTTGTATAGAACTCACAACATTAGGTACTGCTTAATAAAGGTGTCGTATAAGTTCACCATTTATTTATTTATTTATTAATAAAGGTTTACCAACAGCTTGTGTGTACAAAATATTTTGAGTACAGGTACATTTTCCTAGTAACTGACCGTTGGCTGTGAACTGACGAAATATTGACAACGTGCTATTGATAAGCATGTGAAAATATACGAAGTTTAGTTTATATTAAGATCTTATGACAGTTCTTTAGATAACATATTTATCTCATTGGAAAACATACTTATGATAATTACATTTCTTCTAACAAATCAAAAAGGTCTAAGGTCACTGTCAGTCTTTGGTAATAAAGATAGCAAATATAATGAATATGACCCAGTCACGTTGTTCCGTAATTTAAGACAAGTTTAATTAGCAATCCATACATGGACATCTCTAGATCAAAACATCGTGTTGGCACTTTCATAATCATAACACTCGTAACAGTGAATCAATGAAACAATACATTGTTTATCGCATTTTGTAACGAGCCTAAGGTACCTACTCCGAGTTGCTTAGGGGTTTCATCTCGGAATAAGAAATAATAAGCTGTAGGTAAAGTATCGTATACCTACGCCTTCATTTTGATGTTCTAAAAGTTGTCTCAAAAGTCTCATAAATCACGTGTCTGCGTAAGTTATCAAAGGCCAAACGTCACAAAAAACATTTTCCGAATTATCTCGGTTTCTATAGCTCCAAGGATGTTAACATTTAATTCAAAAATTGTAAAGCATAAAATTTGCGACAAAATTTTGTTTTCAAATATTTTTCATTCGCCCAACTGTTTTTGAGATAGAGGGCAGAGAGAGCCCGCAGCACTCATCCATAGTCACTGCAATGCATATCAACCGTGAATCTCAGTGAATAATACCTTTATACAAGGCTGAGATTCACGGTTGACCTTTTTTTCGGATGGGAAATCATCTTATAACCCCTCTCATTGCAAGGTTGACCCCTTTTTTGCTTAAGTGACTGGACCTTTTTGTTTACTAAAATGAAACGTGCTCGTGTTTTCATAAGATCAGTTCCATTATAATGATAAAATAAATATTGACATATTGGCCCGTAGCACATAGAGTTGACTGACCGTCCCGTTGACGAAGCGTTAGCGTAGCGTTGGCGTTTAACGGACGCCTACGCAGCGTACGCTAGATGTGACAGGTGTCAAACTGGCAAAGGGAGATATCCGCTGGACGATTCATTCGGTCTAACAAATCCTAGCCAACGTCCATTCGCTGAGCCAAGTACCTAAATGCTAGCGTGCACATAACGACCGATACACAATACTATTTCCGTCCTTCAAATGCCCATTCATTTACGTATTTAATAAATTGTTTGCCAACTTTACACGCATTTCTATTCAAGAAGAGTAATGATGCTCTTTTGTATTCAATCGTATCGTCAACCTATTTTCACAGAGTTACGAAATAAAGTTAATGCGTTCTTGTATGTAATCCGCATACCTACTTTGTTGATATGTACTTCTTAGTTGTACCTACTCGCTTAGGCTAATACACTACTAATAATCCTACTCGAAAGGTTGGCCCTTTCGACTAGGATTATTTATGCCCTACATAAACACGGTGCATCACATTAGCGATAAAATATACTTATTTAGGTAGAAATAGCAAAAAACTGCGTAAGTGCGTATTGTTTGATAAAACCTAAATGAATATCAAATGTCAATAGAGTAGAAGAGAGTCCGATAGAGTGTGAAGTACCTATGAATGAATCGGGAACTGGCGCCAGTAGTAACATGTATTAATAGCACAACACAAATAATTTAGTAAAACATCATCATTCATCAAAAAGTAGGTAGATTATCTGTCTAGTCTAGATACCATTATTTCTAGAGAGTAGGTACGCACATATTAACTATTACAGCATCCACAATGGTATCAAAGATTCATCATCAATCAGTTACTACTCTCATTGAAACGCGTGACCATCCTTGGTCACTTAGTTAGTGGGTACAAACGATTATTTGCCATCCCACTACGACATATAGGGAGCGAGAACCAATTTAAATAAATAGGTACATTCAGAGACACGCAACCTAGGGACCGCGACGAAGTTATACAGTGCAGCGGGCCGTAGAACAAAAATGATCTCAAATGAGTCAAGACGTCAAGATGTCGCAGACTCGCAGCAAGGAAACGCTTAGTTACACCAATCAGTATCAATTACCGAACTGAATGCAAACAATCATAAATTTCCTTGTACCAGACTAAGAGTTCGTTTATATTCTAGTTGTAATTGTGCCGCATTGTTCTACGCGTGACAGTTGGAATTGTAACTAATGTTGGATTATTTTTCAATGGGTTTTACGGTAGACTAAAAAAAATATAAAAAACGGTAGATAAATAGATAATTTAGTTGATTTGTTTTAATAGAAACTAGAGAACATACTGATACAATAAAAATCTTAAGCCCATAACTCGGACCATATCTTCAGAAGTAGGTAATTAGGTATAGGTTGTGCCTAAGTATCAACCTCTTATCGACTCGGAAATAGCCAGAGAAACAATGTTCATGTTGATGTTGAGCAACATCCGTAGTTTGATTAGACTTTTCTCATTACTTACCTATATTTTCCAGATGCATGTACTTTTAGCTATCTCTTTAGTTGCGGGTGTCTATCATTTCGATAAAGAAATATTATTAAGATATCACCGCCCATTCGTGCAGATTTGATTAAATCTAGATAAATTATTGCGTGAATATTTTTTCCAGATTAATCAACACATTTGACACTTATGTATCTTGTTAAACAACGTTATGCACAAAACAAACAATGTTATGTAACTGTATTCTATACGGTTTAATATAATAACACAAAGCAATCACTAAAATTAGATACAGTTCCTGTTAGCTGAAACAAAACGTGCAGCTGAAAAAATATTACAAGTTAATAACGGAATTTATGAAATCTAATCTTACCTGTGGTGACATCGTGACGAATTGGTCGTGGCACAGGTCCAGTGATATTAACGACGGATATTATAGCGTTCTGTATGAAGCCAGAGTCGTCGGAAACTATTCCTTTGACGCCAGTGTGTGCCTTCCATATGTATGCCAGCAAAGCTTCGCGGTTCCTCTCCCACTCATTGGCAAGGGTATTCGTAGGAGGATATTTGTCACAGCCCAGCTCGAGCGTGATTTCGAATGCGTTTGTCGCAAGATAGTTGAAATCTTGCATACCTGGAAAATTCTCAATTTTATTATACATATGAAAAGAGTTAAGAGTCAATCGTAAAATGTACATACATTGCTGCTGAAGTACTGACATGCATTACCTAGACTAAAATGAGCTTTTCACAATCAACAAATTTTCCCCCCAAAAGGAAGTAAAGTGATATTTCAGGTCTTGCCCCAGGCCTGACCTCTGAGATTACCTCTCCTATATCGGTGTGAGTAACCATTATTTATCCCGTTCCCTCCATTTATAAACAACCTATCTATCGCTGTCTCTATCTCGGGCAGCAAGTAAATAAGAGCTTGATGACAGCAAGCGCAGAAATGAACTAGCCACGCAGAACACTGTCGACCGATATTCGATACTCAATAAGTAGAGACGAAAATGTGAGTGCTTACGTCAGCCGTATTTTCTGTTCTCCTTTCGGTCTATTGTTAACTGACATGCATCGCTAATTCGCTAATCATTCTTAACATTTGCCATAATATAACAATCACTCAACGACGCTCGCGTGCCAGTTACAATTGTTATGATTAAAAATCATTAAACAATGCAGCTAAAATTAGCATTGCTAAGCTATCCGTGTTTCATGGTCAACATCAATTAAATGCCAGAGTATAAAGAAGGTAGGTATAAAGTCAAGTGATCCATTGCTTTTGCTTCCTGCTTCTTTGACTTCCTATGTTATTAAAGGTGTGATTTTTAAAGGGCAAAAAGTTGACAATCTCTTTTTTATAAAAAAAAGTGGTCAATTTTTTTTGTAACTGGTTATCGTTCATATTTTGTGTTTTATACACTTAGAAAGAAGAAAAGACACAACAGAAGAGCTAAAATAGTCGTGACGAGAATAAAAGAGTTTGGGTAAAAGAATTTATTTTATCCTTACTCACAAATGAATGAGTCTTTCAGTAAATAAAAGTTGTCACATTTTAATACGCGTGATATAAAAATACGTAGGTAGGTAATTTAGGATTAGTAATATTTATTAGCTATAACCTGTTTTTTTTTTCTTTCGAAATCATAACGACCGATTTACCAATTTAATAATATCAGGATTAGGTCATGTATAGAGAAAACACGTGACTTAATTTACTATAGGTAGGTACTTTTTTTAATGTGGTCTGCTTTCCGTTGCACCTTTTTATACAATAGCAAATATTGATGAGAACATGGAACTGCTTACAATGAAAAAAGTGAAATATTCTCTGATAAAAGTAGTAGGTAGTAGTATTATTTCTCTCATAAAAGTAGCCAGAAACTATTTTATGAATTAACAAACATTTTTAAGCCTCTGCCAACAGAACACGCAACTAGCCTACTAGGCCAACAGCCTATGAAAAATAAGAAAAAAGTCGTTATGGACTCAAAAGAAAAAAATGACATTTATTGTTCACATTTTTCTCATTAAAACTGACAGGAACTATATAGGTATTTAATAAGTTTATTAACCACTAGCGACCCGCCCTTGCTTCGCACAGGGCCACCTATCGGGTCCAAAACTATATCTAATGTAGCCTATATTTTAAGCAGTAGAGCGCTCAAAACTGCGTGCTAATCCATGCAGTAGTTTTTGCGTGATGCGCGTACAAACTACAAACACACAGGCACAAAGATAAACAGACAGACGAAAATTCTAAAAACTGTTGTTTTGGCTTCTGTTGCTCTAATAAAGACGGGGGTCTTTATTAGGCCCCCCATATATTTTTTTTTCAATATCTCAATGTACAGAATCTAAACATAATTATTATGTATAATAAAATTGTAACAGGTGGATCCTGTTACAATTATATTATATATACATATGTTTAGATTCTTTTTTAAGCGTCTGTTAACAGAACATGGAACTGGTCACTTCCTATGAAAAACCAAATGAAATGCCATATAAATTTCAAGAGAGAAAAACACAAATATTTATTTTTATAGGGTATCTTTCATCCAAAGTGCCAGTAAGAAAATATTGACCAATCTTTTTCACGCTTTTGTGTAAGTAAATACAGAATACTTAAACTTTGAAGTACCCACCTCCTTTCAGGCTATACCATGCAGCTCCATTAGTAACTCCTCCTTGCTTGCCAAAGTTGTATGTAGCGGATTCATCAGAGCTGGTCGTATGGCAACCGCGACGGGTTGCTGAAGCCATGTCTGCGTGGGCAGACGCGTACGTCATAGCTAGATCCCTACAAATACGTAACACTTCCTTAAATAGACTTTCCTGTTTGAAATCTTGTGTAATTCAGGGTATATTTAATTTCTCAACAAATGAGTAACAAAAATTCTAGTAATAACTGGAAAACACAACTTTTAAAATAAGTGAAGGTATGGAACAATATGCTCATAAATACCCATAAAAATAGAAATAAACAATGTTTGTGTCATGATTAATAAATTACAATAAATATTCGAAATGTTACTACATAGTGTTTCTAAGAAAAAAATCTGTAAATAGGTACCTGAATGTATCATCATCAGGGCTAGCAGAATACTCAGAAACCGGTGCACCACTCCGACTCTCATCATATGGATAGTTGGCCACAAGGTCTCCACCGTGCATGGCTGCACTCAACACAAATGGTACAGACATGATCCAGCGCATAACAGCCCGGGTTTCCGGCTCCAACTAAAATTAGTAAGCAATTGACATAAATGTTGATGTATAGGGAGACGCATACAACTCGTGCATTAACTTTAAATACAGAGTTATTATAGCTCCTTGCTTTACATAGAAAAAGTACAGTCACCATAATCAGTCCTCCCAAGTAAACTATGTAAACAAATTAAATAGGTACTATTACAATGATAATCTCACCGGTGCAGCAAGACGGGTCAAATCTTTCAACAAATGGTTGTTATGGTTGATGCCCTGGCGTTCATATTCAAATGTTATGGCATCCAAGTCTGGGAAATTCCTATTTAAATCCACTGAATGGTTATTTGTACGCCCAAGGAGGTAATCTAGGGTACCCTGTAAATATCAGTGTATTATAATAATATTCTCTCAACAACAAAAATGTTCTTATAGGATATTATTAGTTATGATGTTTTAGCCACTTACAGTTTCTGTTGATAATTGCCATCCATCTGGATTCATAGATGGTAGTAAGTGAATCCGTGTAGAATGAATAAGGGCACGGATTGAACGGTCACGACTGTTGTACTGATCACAAAGATAATGGGCTAGGCCCAGAAGTAATTCACGTCCCAGAACCTCATTTCCATGGATATTTCCAACATATTTCACTTCAGGTTTATCTGTTTATAAATAAATGGAGGTATTACTAGAAATAATTACACTACTCACTCTCTTACTTTCTCTCTTATTACTCTATTATTACTTAGATGAATAAAATATATGTGTACTACTGAGTAAATAAATAACTAAAGCATAACACAAAAATGAGGAGTTCCCATATTGTTATTTTTACTTACAAGGCTGATGAAATCCAGGTGTGTCTGAAAACTCAATAACATACAGTGGAACACCACAAACTGATGGTTCAGACAAGGCGTAAACTCTCGTGATATTAGGACATCTGGCGTGAACTTCTTCGAGCAACACGGGTAGTTGCTCATTATTATGGTGTCTCCAAACAAACTCAGCTGACGTCGAAATTAAGAAAGCGAGGCACAAAAACAGATAAGACGCCATATTTATCTTTTAAAATATAAATTATGCACTATAGATTAACTGAACGTTCTTTTCGTAAATGTTAATTAACTATACACGCGACTGCACGGCCAGCTGCCGAAACAACTAAACACTCTTTGACTAAAAAATATCGATTTTCCCGCCCGCACGCACACAACCAGCAAAATTGATGACGCAAATCCACCACACTCAGTAGAGAGGTGCAACAAAAATCGACTAAAAGGATTTTATTATTACTAATGAAATAGAGATTTAATTGATTCTGGTTAAAAAAATATTGATATAAAATTGAGTAAAATCCATTGATATTATATATCAATGATAAGTTAAAAAAAAAAACAAAAGGAAATTTTAAAAAGAGTCGCGAGTGGAGATTTTTTTTACTATCTTCTTCACACCTCTAGGAAATCAATAAAAAAAGTCCCATGAAAATCCGACCATTGTTATACTTCGTTTCACCACACTTTTGTCTCACTCGAATATGAAGTATAATGAAGTTTCTTTGCTATCTGTCGCCCAAAGAGTAAAATAATACTAGGGGAGCTACCTACTGTCGCCTCTGGGGCCGCTACCCTCGAATCATTCGGAGGGTGTACGTTGTCTATGGTATTATTGAATTTGGAATCAAGGCTTTGGAGTTCTGTAAACGTTCTGTAAAGAAAAAGTTAAAAATATTTATTTTGTAACATAATATGAGTATGTATACATTTGACAGGTCTTTTAAATAAATGAAAGTAGCAACATGTTTTGCCATTTAGGATTAGCGTACAAAAAATGTTTGACTTAGAAAATAGCAAGCAAGGATTTCTTGTCGCATGAATGTTTGTGACTCGGGTGCGTAAACAAGATTGTTGTGTTAGTTACAATTTATTGCTTATTTATTACCGTTGTACGCACGACGACCAATCAAGCGATACAAAACCAGTACAAGCGGATTTCTCATCGTACGGGCAATCTATACAAAGCGAGCCCATCTTGTGCTGGAAATTCATGGCTTGATGTGTCACCGTGTGTACAGACGCCAGCACATCAAGCTACTACAATCTGTCTTTGTTTAATAGATTTTCAACTTTGTCTAAAGCATAAGGTTCAAGGTTGTTTGGGAAAATCTAACAGTTTCGGGTAGGTTGACCTGCAGCTGACGACTGTACGGGCTATCGTTTTTAACCTCATCAGATGGCGCCACTGGTGAGTAAGGTCCTATCATTAATTCTATTTCATATTTAAGAGGACCAATAGTAAAAAGTTTATTTTATTAGGTATGTATATACAACATTGTCCCTAAAATTAGCCAGCATGAAACATTGAAGAATCATTTTTCTCTGTACATAATTATATAAAATCGATGTTATTTAAAAGTAAAGATCTTCTATAACAAAATAAAAAAGGTGCATATTGCTCACCAGTCTTGGACAAAAGTTATAAAGGTTTAAGAGGGTAAACCCTCTGTGGGAAGTTGTTTTTGTCACTACTGCTAAAGTATTTTTATCTATATTGTAGTGTAGGTATATATGCATAGAAATCTGTCCCAGGCATTTTATAAACACAGTACCCAGTTTATTGGTTAAAAAACACTGGCAGATAATTACTTTTTAAACTTGTCTCAGTTTAAAAAGTAATTATCTGCCAGTGTTTTTTTATATCTATTCGTTTGTAACAAAAGAATCACCGGCGAAAAAGTGGGTATATAATTAATCTCATAATCTTTGTATTCTCTTTGTTTTGAAAATGTCTGGCACTAAACCAAACATATTCAAATTATAACAACATATTGTACATCATTTATGTCAATCAAATTGACATTGACTATGAAGTAAAGTATACCAGCATAATAAAAATCTGTACGCTTCCTTTTTATTTAAAAAACTATTTCTGTTTAGAAACCCCTAACAAAGTTAGACTGACAGTATCAGTATACTCAACTAAGTACCTACTTCGCAAACTAAACTATTAATTAAATAATTCGATATACCTATGATTAAAAAAACATAAAAAATAACAATTTAAGTTATGAATATTTTAGGCCCGGTATGAGTATTTTTGATACTTTTTTGTCAAGGTATTGATATTTACTGAAGTTTTTGCGTATTTTACTAACATTTAGACGTAGATTCCATTTGGTTTTGTTAGATTTCCTTTACTCCAAGAATTTTCACACATGACTGTATAACTTTCCCTGTGTATCTACAATAATAATTATGATGTTTGGGCGAAGGCCACATTGCGACTCAAAGAAAAGAGGGGACTTTTAGGGTATAGGACGTTACTACGAATAATTTTCACTTCTAGGATTACTTCAGCCAACTCAACAATGAAAAAAGTCTATCTCTAGATACTTTTTTTTCGAATTTAGGCCGCAGAATGCGGCCTTCGGCCGCACTGTGAGACGCCAGCACATCAAGCAACTACAATCTGTAATTTTTTTTTAATAGATTTTCAACTTTATCTCTAAAGCATTAGGGTCAAGGTTGGTTGGGAAAATCTGACAGTTTCGGGTAGGTTGACCTGCTGGCGTCTGTACATTTATAACATACTGGTAGATCTTCTACAAAAATAAAAAGGTCCATATTGCTCAGTCATGGACAAAAGTTATGATGGTTTAAAGAAGTCATTTTAAGATACCTACGGTAAGTTACGAATATTTTACATTTTAGGCCCGCTATGAGTTTATTTTTGCCTATTCTGTTCCTTGTTAATATTGTATGGCAACATTTAGGGTACTTTCGACTTTTCGAGTAAAATCAAAAATAAAAATCTTTTTTATTATGAGTTCTCTTCAAAATCTGCTATAGTCAAAGAGATTTAAAAGACATACTTACATAATATTTGAATGTCTTTAGGCCACAGTACGTTAATCATTTTCCAAAATTCTTAACTTTTAATATTACAATTATTTTTAATAAGTACCTACTTTTATATTTGTACACTTTTGGGGCACGTTTTGTCCATCTCCTTAGAAATGGTAGGCTGTCTGTCAGTGGTTTCAGGAAGAAAGATTGATAAGGTTATTCAAAATGATGATAATATTACCTATAATAAGCACTACTATGTATTGAATATGTATTTACTATATCTTATTCAAAATGCACGAACTCATTCTTCGTTCTACGGTGATACACATACAATTCTCCAACAAAACTCACTGTGGAGACCATTAGCCCGATTGCGTATACGATGAAGACTCCCTGAAACATAAGAACAACGTTAGTAGCCTTTAATGTCACAATCCACAGGTGGACCTAATGTAAGCCTTACCAAAGATGCACATTGTCTACCTTCCTGCTGTCTCTGGCGAAGCACACATGTTGAGAAGCACAGCCCCCTAATTCTGTTATGATATGTCTGTTTGTTGCTCTGTTAGGTAAAAATGATAAATAATGACTTGGATAACGTAGTTGTATATAGTTTGATATCACTAGTAGGCATTATACATCTCTTTTGATATAAATCCGTTTGTAACTTCTTAAAGTTGTAGAAGTTACCAGTAAATTTAAAAATCCTTGGTGAGACAAGGTTCCATCTATGGGTAAACAGACCCAGTGATTGGCCGAGGGAAGCCCATTGTTGTCTACATCCGGGTTCCCACGGTCTATCTAGGTCACAGGGGTGAAGAGCGGGGAGCGAGGGGCAGGGTGATACCGGCTCCCCCGCTAACAATAGGATAGTGGGCGGCCATGAGAGTGGGGCCGACCGCAACTTGCGCCTACGTGGGAGTAAATAAAACATGCGCCCACAGGTGCAAAAAGTAGTCTTCCAGTAATCTTCGTCGAGTCCTTATTCTGCGCGATAGCTCTGTCATAAGTTACGGATAGAGTTCGGTATCCAAGTCGTTGTGTTTATATTGTATTGTGTGTAAAATCAAGTTGTAAAAGTATCCGGCAAAATCAAAGTGTTCTTAAGTTAATATAGTGTTTAAATAGTGTTAAAATCTAAGTCAAATATAAATATTTAGTTACACTCATCTTATCGTGTTTCCATTTCAACCCTTGCGCCTGAATCGTGTATAATTTTTGGTCCTTCGAGTGCCGGATCGTACGGAAATAAGATGAGTGTTAGAAGCACAATTACGACGCGAAGTAAATTGCGCAAAATAGAGGCCGACATGAACAAGCGGCGCGAGTTGGAGGCTGACAGCGCAGGGAGACGCAAAGTTGGCCGTGGAGGATTTGTTGCGCACCTCGACTAACCCAGGTGAAATAATCAAGACGCTTGATGAAGAGTTCGGGCATCCTAATTTAGTGCTAGAGTGTGCTCTAAAGAAAGTGCGTGCGTTACCTAAAGTGACTGAGAGTGGCCGTGAACTCAGAAAGTTCTCAACAACTGTGAGAAATTGTGTGTCGCTGCTGAAGAGTGTACGAGCTAACGGATATCTGAATAATCCACAACTGGTGAGTGAACTTTTGAATAAGCTTACATCTGTACAACGTGCTCAATATGGTGATTTTGCTATGGGTATGGCAACGACCCAGGGCATAGATGTGCGAGTTTCACCGAGTCTAGAAATACTCGCAGAGTTCCTGAGTCATCTAGCCCGAGCCACGTCCTTTTATGTTCAAATGGAAATGAGTGCGCCCACATCATCGTCTAGCACGGCTAAGCCCCGAGCACCTGTACAGATGTTCAAGCAGCCTAGAAATATTCAACGCTTGCACGTTCACTCTGATAATAACCAGCAAGAGAAGGCCATGGAAGAATCATGCACGTTATGTGGAGAGAAACATAAGTTACCCAAGTGCGTCAAGTTCACCGAGTTGAGTGTCGACGAGAGGTGGCAACATGTCAAGAAACATAGATTGTGTTTTAAGTGCATAGTTCTTCCCGTGCTTCTTTAAAGCACGGGAAGAACTTTTGTCGTGCAAGTAGGTGCGCGTCGTGTGATTACGCGCACCACACATTGTTACATGCCGACAAGAAGAGTGAGAGCGTCACGAACGTTAGTGACTACACTGGGAAGGCGTTATTAAAGATAATGCCAGTGTGTGTAACAGTGAACGGTGTTGATAAATATTGTTATGTCCTTCTGGATGATGGGGCAACCGTATCACTGATAGACGATTCGTTAGCTGAAAACGCCAGTGGAAAGCAAGTTCCGCTAACTCTGCACAGTGCGCGCGGTCAAGAGATTGTTGACAACACATCAAAAGTGATCAGTGTATCAGTGCGTGGACCGAACGGGTTAACACATAAAGTGAAGTGTCGTACGTTAAAAAGCCTGGACTTGCCCGCGCAAACAGTGTCCGCCGCAGTGTTAACAGAACACGCCCACATTCGCGACTTGGGTTGCGAGGAAATGAGAGGAGCCAGACCACTGCTGTTGTTGGGCCAAGACAACTGGGAGCTGTTGGTCAGCCAGGAGACTCGCCGAGGAAAATCCGGTAAGCCAGTTGCCTCTTTGACCAGTTTAGGGTGGGTTGTGCACGGACCTGTAGGCACTCATCAGAGTGTTAATGTTCATTCTCTAAATTGTGTAGTAGAATCAACTATCGACTTGCACGAGTTAGTTAAAAAACAGTTTGAGCTAGAAGCGATAGGAATTTCAGAGGTGCCTCGAAAGCACAGGGATGTGGAGAGAGCTAAGGCTATTCTAGACTCCACTAGCCGTCAGACAGAGAGCGGCCAGTGGGAGTTAGGGCTACTGTGGCGTCGCGACGACCCACAGTTACCTAATAATTATAGGTACGCGCGCCAGCGTCTAGCCGGTATTGAGCGTCGGCTACATAAGGACGCTGTGTACGCCGCAGCCTACACAGCACAGATAGATAGGTTGTTGGCAGAAGGGTACGCGAGTAGGGTAGAGGGCGGTGTCAAGTCCGATTCGGTATGGTATTTACCCCACTTTGGGGTAACGAATCCAAACAAACCGGGAAAATTGAGATTGGTTTTTGACGCCGCGGCTAGTTACAATGGGACGTCTTTAAATGACAATTTGTTGACTGGACCTGACTTGCTTAATTCCCTGTTAGGCGTGTTATTTAAATTTAGATTGGGGCCTGTAGCTTTTACTGGGGACATAGCCGATATGTTCTTGCGAGTTTTTATAAGAGAACAGGATCGAGGGGCACAGCTGTTTCTTTGGACGACTGACGGCAATAAGGAGCCTGACGTGTACGTCATGAACTCCATGATATTCGGGGCCGTGTCGTCGCCAACGTCGGCAATTTATATTTTAAATAAAAACGCGGAACAGTTTAAAGAAACGTGCCCCGAAGCGGTAGCCGCCATACACGAAAAACATTATATGGACGATTACCTGGATAGTGCTTGGTCTGCCTCACAGGCCAATAGTTTAATTGAGGAAGTGACTCACATTCACGCCAGAGGCGGGTTTAATATACGGGGGTGGGTCACTAACTCTCAAGAGCTGCGCGATAAGCTCAGAGTGGAAATGCCTGACCGGGTTTCCTTAGATAAAGGCGAAGGTGCGACGGAACGCACGTTAGGCATGATATGGTCACCGAGCTCGGACCAATTAGCCTTTGACCTGTCATTTAAGAAGTTGCCTAAAGCCATAGTAGAGGGACACGTGGTTCCAACCAAACGGGAATTCCTTCGATTTATCATGTCAATCTTTGACCCACTAGGTTTCTTGTATCCATGTGTCATACAGTCGCGCATCCTTATGAAACGGATATGGCACACGGGGATTCAATGGGATGAGAAATTAAAAGAGTCAGAGGCCAAGTTGTGGTTTGAGTGGTTGCAAAACCTGTATCACCTTAACAACATATTCATACCTAGGTGGTACGGCCTCCAGTTAGAGCAACTAGAGTTGCACGTATTCGGTGACGCGAGCGAGTCCGCTTACGCGGCAGTAGCCTATATAGCGGGGTTAAACACAGAAGGGGATAGGGATGTCGCGATAGTAATAGGTAAGGCGAGAGTAGCGCCACAAAAGGTGACATCCATTCCACGTCTGGAATTACAAGCGGCTGTGTTAGCCTGTAGACTAGCTGATACAGTACTCAAGGAATTAGGAGCAGTTATTAGTAGCATTCATTTATGGACTGATAGCAAAACTGTCCTCAAGTGGATAAATTCAGACGCGTTAGAGTTTCAAAGGTTCGTGTCACACCGTCTAGCCGAAATAGACAAAAGGTCAGAGAGGGGCAGCTGGCGCTGGGTTCCGTCGGCGATGAACCCCGCAGACAAGGCTACCCGGATGGACTGGCCTAACAACAGTAATGAGTGGTTGTCGGGTCCCTCTTTTCTTCGCTGTCCACAGGAGCAGTGGCCGGCCGACACCGAGCTCGACGCGGTGGCAGAGCAGGACCTAGAGAGAGTACAGCGAGTGCACACCGTTGCAGCACAGGTTACATCGCTGCTACAGTATGAGCGGCTACCTACGTGGACGC
Organism: Eurois occulta; assembly: GCA_950022335.1. NCBI lineage: Eukaryota > Metazoa > Arthropoda > Insecta > Lepidoptera > Noctuidae > Eurois > Eurois occulta. The sequence goes on along the minus strand of OX465484.1, from coordinate 9,897,604 downwards.
GCGCCGCTAACGTCATGGCGCGTGTACATATTTTTATAGATCGATGTCGCAAGCGGCGTCAGACATCCCTAGTGTCGACAGATGACCTGCACGAGGCCGAGATGCGCCTCCTGCGTCTGATACAGGGGGACAGCTACGCGGAAGATATCGCTGCGCTACGAGAGGCTCGCCCATTGCCTCGCAACAGCAAGTTGCGGGTACTAGATCCCATGTTTTATGAGGATGGGCTGGTGAGAGTACGTGGCAGGCTGGGCGCCTGCAGCGAGCTCAACTTCGGGGAGCGCCACCCAATCATCCTGGATGGGAAGCACGCGCTCACGCGGCGCCTCCTACTCAAGTACCACGTGGAGGCGCTGCACGCCAATCAGGAAGCTGTGGTGAACAGAGTCCGCGAGAGGTTCTGGGTAACCAACTTGCGGTCTGCAGTAAAGACCGTCACTGCAAGCTGTCAACGATGTCGACTGGAGAGGGCCAAGCCGGTGACACCCAAGATGGGTGACCTCCCGGTGGCCAGACTGGAGGTGACACGAAGAGCCTTCGTCCACTGTGGGGTCGATTATTTTGGCCCCATGGAAGTGGCTATCGGACGTCGCAGGGAGAAGAGGTGGGGCGTGCTGTTCACATGCCTCACCACACGCGCTGTCCACCTGGAGCTGGCGGCATCGCTGAGTGCCGACTCGGCAATACTGGCCCTGAGGCGCTTGATTGCGCGCCGCGGGCGTCCGTCCGACATGTACTCCGACCGTGGCACGAATTTCGTCGGGGCGCACGCCGAGCTACGCGCAGCACTGCGCGACATGGACCAAGGCAAATTTAGAAGTGAAGTGTCGGGACGCGGAATTGCCTGGCACTTCAACCCCCCGGCATCTCCACACATGGGCGGGTGCTGGGAGCGACTGGTGCGCTCAATTAAGAACGCACTAAAGGCGACGTTACGAGAGCGTGCCCCCCGCGAGGAGGTACTTTATACCCTCCTTGCCGAAGCCGAGCTCATTGTGAACAGCCGGCCTCTCACGTACGTGAGCAGCGACGTCGAGCAACCAGTGGTGCTGACCCCCAACCATCTCCTGCTGGGCACAGCCGCGGGAGATGCACCGTGCACGCGTCGGCATGCCGCCGACTTGGATTCCCGCCGCATGTGGCGACGGGTGAACGCGCTGGCCGACCTCTTCTGGAGGCGCTGGCTGCGCGAGTACCTGCCGACGCTCCAACGTCGTAATAAGTGGTCCAGTGACGTGCCAAATGTGAAAGTGGGTGACGTGGTAGTGATCACAGACGCTAATAAGCCACGGAACCAGTGGACCAAAGGGGTCATCCAAAGTGTTTTTCCTGGTGCGGACGCTATTATAAGAGTGGTAGACGTAAGAACAAACCATGGGGTCCTGCGTCGGCCTGTTGTAAAGGTGGTTGTGCTTCCGACAGACGGAAATGTAGTCGGATGAACCCTTCTACAGGGGGTGGAAATGTTGAGAAGCACAGCCCCCTAATTCTGTTATGATATGTCTGTTTGTTGCTCTGTTAGGTAAAAATGATAAATAATGACTTGGATAACGTAGTTGTATATAGTTTGATATCACTAGTAGGCATTATACATCTCTTTTGATATAAATCCGTTTGTAACTTCTTAAAGTTGTAGAAGTTACCAGTAAATTTAAAAATCCTTGGTGAGACAAGGTTCCATCTATGGGTAAACAGACCCAGTGATTGGCCGAGGGAAGCCCATTGTTGTCTACATCCGGGTTCCCACGGTCTATCTAGGTCACAGGGGTGAAGAGCGGGGAGCGAGGGGCAGGGTGATACCGGCTCCCCCGCTAACAATAGGATAGTGGGCGGCCATGAGAGTGGGGCCGACCGCAACTTGCGCCTACGTGGGAGTAAATAAAACATGCGCCCACAGGTGCAAAAAGTAGTCTTCCAGTAATCTTCGTCGAGTCCTTATTCTGCGCGATAGCTCTGTCATAAGTTACGGATAGAGTTCGGTATCCAAGTCGTTGTGTTTATATTGTATTGTGTGTAAAATCAAGTTGTAAAAGTATCCGGCAAAATCAAAGTGTTCTTAAGTTAATATAGTGTTTAAATAGTGTTAAAATCTAAGTCAAATATAAATATTTAGTTACACTCATCTTATCGTGTTTCCATTTCAACCCTTGCGCCTGAATCGTGTATAACACACATAAAACATGTTATCTGTTAAAGATGTAGGTAAATTTCAACTAATAGAAGATAGAGAAATAGGATTTTCAAACTTGTTCCATGTGAATATTTCGCCAGTGCGAACCCACGGTTAGGTCTAGAGTTGATATAGAAAATAAGGTTTAGAATCTTGTCTTTACGTAGCTGGGTAGGTATCGTATGTAGTCGATAAGTAGGTACGTACCACAATATTGTCAAGATTCAAAGGCTTCGTAGTACCGACATCATTCTTGCTTCTCGATAGTCTCACTTCTACTTGTACTTTATAATTCAAGTGCTTGAGCGCCACCTGCAATTAAACATGTTCTGCAATAGGTAATTAATTATTAACCCATAGTAATAGTGCGATCGATCCATGCAATGACGTGCAAGGAACAAACTTCTTGCCAAATATTATTACGATCCGATCAGCCGTTCAGTCGTGAAAAGGAAACAAACACAGTTACTTTCGCATTCATAGGTAAGTACCTACCTACTATGGTAACTAAGTGTCATTTATGTAGGTACTAAAGGGGGAAGAAAAAGGAACAGAAACGAATGAAGTTACCCCAAAATATTACACTGTTCTTTACTTTTAGTTGTATCATATTTCTGCATACCAATCAACCACTGCGCGGTGTATCTAAGTGGTGGCACTAACTTTTACCAATGATTCAATACTTACCTAAACGATCGTAGACTATTATCTATACGAGTATAGCACCTACATGTTTTTTTGCTATCAACATAATTTTATGTTATAACCAACGAAACTTTACCATTCCTGCAGTAGTGGTAATAATCATGTAGGTAGGTACTGAATCCATAGTTAAAGTTCCACGAAATCTCTTACCCACACCGTGTATTTTTCGAACCTGAGTTTCCCAAGCCAGCAACAGTCCAGATTGATGCAGGCGCCCCACCAGTTGGCTGACTTTATCTGTGTATGGAGAACTCTTCCTCAGCATCACCACACACTGCTCGTAGTAAAAGTCTTCTAGCATCAGCATCATATCCAGGACAGCTTCTTGCGTTACGTACTCGCCTATAGCGAAGTTACCTACAGTAATCTGTATTATATCAGTTTATTTTATAAGCACCATAATATACAGGGTGTTTGGCGCATGGACCGACACAATTTTTCCAGGGATTTGGGAGGTCATTAGCTAGGTTCTACCCATACACCCTTTGTCCCAAATGTCACGGTTGGTTACATATGTTTTTGACGTGACAACGTCTTAAATTAGGTTGCGGCTGGGAGTCACTTATGAAAAAGTGTAACGCTCGGTAACGTTACGATGAGTCACCGAACGAGAGAGAGGCCCGCCGAATGCCTTGCGTCTCTCTCCCACTCAACTATGATCGGTCTGCCGCGCGCGCAGCACTAGAGAATTAGGCGCATTGAATCGGCGCATGCTTGTGTCTCTGTCTTTGTCTTTCTCGAACGTTCTTGGCGTTGGAAAAACAAGAAAGCGTCATAATACAAGTTCACACGTGTGGTTAAAGTATCGTCAGCTGTGTCTGTAGTGAAAATGTGGAGTGCTTAGATTCGTCATTTACAACAACTACAACAATAAAGGTAAATAATTGTACACTGATATTTCATTATCGTAAACTATGATTGATTGATTAATTGTTAGATTGACACAAAAGTTGAGAAACTGAGTTTATAGGTTATGTCATACTATTGATAAATGTTGATAGTGTTAAGTAAATTATTAGTTTAAAATTAATTAATTAATTAATTATTATTGACGTGACAACGTCTTATAAATTGGTTTGCCGGGTGACACTTCAAGAAACTGCGTTACGCTCCGCTCACGTTATGCGCTCACAATGAGAGCGAGTGAGAGGCACGCGTCCCTTCCACTCGGGCATGGTTAGCCCGCCTAAGAGCGAGAGAGACAGACATAAAAAGTGTTTTACCACTCAAAGTCGTTGTCACGTAAAACTTTCGCCCGTATACCGACTTTACAGGCAACCAATTTTTTTTTTGTTTAAATGAAAAAAATGCCCAAAATGTTTCCTTTAATTCGAAATAACTTTTTTGTTTGTGGGCGTAGTGGCACAAAACAAATTTTGTTGCATTCTCCAAAGTCTTTTAAATCTAAAAACATCTTTGTTTTATACAACTGGTTTCAAGAAAATTCCTTACAAGCTTCCAAAGTAATTTTTTTTATTTAATGATTGAAATTTTACAACTTCTAAATTAATTATAAAAAAAAAAAAAAGTAATTTTGAACTTAGCTTTATTTTAAAAAGTTCTTTAGTTGATACCCTTTCTAACGGTATGCTACATGTCATAGAAATTATTCATTATTTAGTGAAAATACTAGTTAGGAGAGTCAGGGTTAAGAAAAGACTTTTAAAGGTTATTTTGTTTTTAATAAACTAAAGTTATAAAAAGGAGGCAAAACACCGGGAGAGGTGGAAAGTAATGGGGGAGGCCTTTGCCCAGCAGTGGGACAGAATAGGCTAGTTAAAAAAAAAGTTATAAATCTTGTTCAAATTGACCTCCTCCATTTCGTATGCATGCACGACATCTGTTTCTTATTATTTCAACTGTCGTTGTACGTAGTGCCCGAACTTGTTGTGCCTGTTTTGGAAGAAGGTGTGCCGATAGTTTTCCAAAATGACGGCTGTCCAGCACACTACCAACTGGACGTGCGAGAGCATTTAAATAATGCCTTTCCAAACGCATGGATTGGTAGAGGCGGCCCTATTCCGTGGCCCGCACGGTCCCCAAACCTGACGCGTTTGGATTTTTACGTCTGGGGACGTGCAAAAGAATTGGTTTACCAGACAGAAGTGCCCACTAGGGAAGTTCTAATTGAACGAATAACCGACGCGTTTCAAACTATGGAAGAAGAAATGCGACTACGTACAACGACAGTTGAAATAAGAAACAGATGTCGTGCATGCATACGAAATGGAGGAGGTCAATTTGAACAAGATTTATAACTTTTTTTTTAACTAGCCTATTCTGTCCCACTGCTGGGCAAAGGCCTCCCCCATTACTTTCCACCTCTCCCGGTGTTTTGCCTCCTTTTTATAACTTTAGTTTATTAAAAACAAACTAACCTTTAAAAGTCTTTTCTTAACCCTGACTCTCCTAACTAGTATTTTGACTACATAATGAATAATTTCTATGACATGTAGCATACCGTTAGAAAGGGTATCAACTAAAGAACTTTTTAAAATAAAGCTAAGTTCAAAATTACTTTTATTTTTTTTATAATTAATTTAGAAGTTGTAAAATTTCATTCGTTAAATAAAAAAATTTACTTTGGAAGCTTGTAAGGAATTTTCTTGAAACCAGTTGTATAAAACAAAGATGTTTTTAGATTTAAAAGACTTTGGAGAATGCAACAAAATTTGTTTTGTGCCACTACGCCCACAAACAAAAAAGTTATTTCGATTTAAAGGAAACATTTTGGGCATTTTTTTCATTTAAACAAAAAAAAACATATGTAACCAACCGTGACATTTGGGACAAAGGGTGTATGGGTAGAACCTAGCTAGTGACCTCCCAAATCCCTGGAAAAATTGTGTCGGTCCATGCGCCAAACACCCTGTAGAAATAATTACTTCTGGAACATTGGGATATTTTATTGTGGCCCCTTTGTCATCACTATCATCACGGTAATGGAGGAGCTCGTGGTTTAATAATAACAGGCGCTCGGGTCGATGTTTAGGTTAAGCCGTGCTTGCCTAGGTTGGTCTGTAGATGGGTGACCGTATTACATACCTACCTACCGAGTTTCTTCCGTGCCTCGGATAGCACGTTAAGCCGTTGGTCCCGACTCCCGACTGTCATTTGTAGATCTTTGACAGTCTTTACAGGTAGTCAGTGGCCCGAAAGTCTGACAACCAGTCTTACCAAAGATATCGTATTACCCAGTGTGTTGTGGAGGTCAGATAGGCAGTTGCTCCATGTAAAATATTGGTATTCAGCTGCATCCGGTTAGACTGGGAGCCAATTCCAAGATAGTTGGGAAAAGGCTAGGCAAATGATGATGTCACTATCATCACGGTGAAATCTATACAGACTTGGTCCAAACATTGATCCTTTCTCTCACAGATTTAGATTAGTAATTAAACTTGTATTATTATTTACCTGCAGGTAACTTCTCAATGCTGTATGCCATACTTCGTGTTAAACTTTTTTCTTTTAATACATCGAAAGAATAAATGCGAAATTGTCCCACTAACTGTTTCACCAGCGGCTGGAATCGAATAATTGGACTATTTGAAAGCATTCCGAATCACCGTCTTTTAATGGGCTTAATTTTGAAAAATATTAGTAATTTATCGAGTAGATACTTTAAGCACACAAATGCCTCTGTCTATGAGGCTGGAATAATGCCATTTTCTGCCAGTCAATCTTTGAGTGATGTAGAGACAAACACTTATAATTGCAATTACGAAAATTCTCGGTTAAAATCAGGTTTATTTGTATCCTTACTTCGGTAGACAGAGTTAGCGAAAAGATCCAAGCATCATGTGTTGCGCCCCATTCCATGTTTCTATCCACTATATCTTGTGCTGTGTCGATAGATGACTCGTATTTGGGCACAGTAAATGTGGAGGCCAGACCAGCTCCGTAAGCACTGCTCAGAATCAACCCCGCTATCAGCAACCAACCAGTTACACTTCTCATCTTCCATGAACCACTTGCAGTGTTCTCGTATTGGGACTGAAAGAAAGATTTCCAATCTCGAATTACTTAATTACGTAGGTATAGAATTCACCTATATATGAGTCCTCCCTGAAACAATGATATTTATTTTCTAATACGGCATAATCACTTGAATGTATGTGTGAGGTGCATGAAAGGAGCCTCTTCGAGCGACGTATCAGCTACCCACTATAGGACGTATTAGTGAGTAGCTGATACGTCGCTGCACCCTGGGCAGTCAGCGAGTCTCCACGCTGACTGGCTAATCCTTTCACCACTATGGCAATCAGCATCGAACGATCAACATCGAACTTGAATGTAAAATCGATTCGATTATGATCTACTATTTTCATAAAGCTGTGTACTTCTGTTTGAAATGTTGATAGAACGATCGCAAACAAATGCATGAGCATCAACTTACAGTTTTATTAGCATTTTTACCTATAATATGTAGGTATATCTACTGCAAATACCGTAATATTGTAGCTATTGGGCTATTTGTACGTGGAAAATAGTCCAATAGCTACAATTATAGTAAGTTAGCTCAACTTGCCTCATAGGACTTTTAATATTTCTATTTCAAAAAACACTGACTAATACAATTTGTATTTAAACATCAAATACATACCTAACTAGTGGCCACAAAACAATAAAATTCTGCTTGACTTCGGATAAAATATACTTAGTCGGTACCTAACATATTACCTACTTGTCCGATCATCATTCCAAAGGTTTTAAGGAAGGGGTACGAAGTTGTAGCACATCCTTGCGCCGTTAAAATTCCAGTAGACGCATAAATGTAGGTTAATACTACAGCAATCCACATATACCAAGTGAACGGCATCAAAGGCATCTCCCAACTTGATAATAATCTGGAAACCCATTAGGAGAATAGTAGGTATCTTCTACATTTGCTGAACTAGTTTGAATGAACGTAATTTTGTCTTTCTTCTGCCATCTCTCATCTCACCTTGGTGCTGGAGCTATGCAAGTGATAGCAGTTCTGACACCAGCTACTGAAAAATCCATCACACGCCACTCTTCATACCAAGAATAGAGAGCAGCTGAAAATCAATTTGTTGTATGAGACATGATATGATAGGTTTCTTGAAAAATGATATCTGTGTTTACTTTACTTACTTATTCCAACGTCTGCGCGATCTTCTACGACGCTGCCAATAACTCCAATGCCACCAGTTTCGTTCGGAAAGATTTCTCCCCATTGATCTACATCTTCTCTTACAATTTCAACAGTGCAGTTTATCCATCTGTATTTAAAATATAAAACTTAGCATTTATTCTAATTTGACCGATCCGCTTTCTTATACCTACTTGTTTTTTTTACCTGCAAAGTTCATCGACGATCCTAATCTCCACGCCATCTCTTCCTGAAGGTTCAATAGCAGTGTCTACATCCAACAACGCGTAAGGTTTGTAAGTAAAACAAGCCACCTTTAACGTTTTCCCATATAAATTAGTCATATCGTGAGGAAATAGATTTGCTTTGTTTAGAAACTCCTGTGAACAAGAATCCCAACGATCCAGGTAGTTTGGCCGGTTGGTTTCTCCATCTGGACCAACGAATTGATGGGTTACTAAACCGAAACTTTTGCAGTTTGAGTTATTGCTTGCAACGTTTTCAATCATCAAAATATTTGCAACAAACATGCTTCCTTTCATCGAAAACACCAATGAAGGTAGGTCCATATCATAATTTTCTTTGTATTCCTCCCCATAAGGCAAGAAAATAATTTTCCTGTCACTTCTTCTTACTGTTCCTGTATGAACAACTGTTTCAAAAGCTGTCATAAAATTTTGCGGGTTTTGCATACGCACTATGTAATCGGAACACCCCATTTCGGACACATTATATACCTGCTTCACCAGATCTTCTTCATTTGGGATTAAATAAATGAAACTTATTGGCAAGGAGAATGTCAATGGTACCTCCGAAATTATCGTTACACAATATGCTGACTCTAAGTACTGTGTAATAATTGTATTTAGAAGTACCTCTAAAGGCAATAACGACGACGATGTCGGGAATAGCATCTTTGGGCCAGACCTAGTAAAGAATGACGTTAATTTCTAATCGGACTCGAGCCTGTTAAGTGCTAGGTAGGTACAAGTCTAGCTCATTTAAATATTTTAGGATTCCATGAACAACAGAGCGAAACACAAAATCGATTCTATGAAATGTTATATAATAGGTACCTAGGTACATAGTTCAATGACAGTAGTGCGGAATAGAAAATTAAAATATTAATTATACGTACGCTCACTAAGTTCACCGTTATAAATTATTCGATTGTTTTTCAATATTCTCTGTGCTAGGTACTGGCGTGCTTTGATCAGATGCCACATAGTCATACATATAAATCAATATACCTAACATATAATGACAACCAATGTAGGTACTCTTCGAAAGGTTAGGCAGAGGTGTACCTTATGGTACACCCCCACATTTTGCCAGTTTAAGTCCCATGTAATGTATTGGGAGCGAGCCTATTGTAATCAACAGGGCGCGAATTCAAACCAATATACCTTGTATATGTAACTTGATTTTATTTCTTCTATGTAAAGTTGTTGCTCTGACAGCTTTACAAAGCAAATCTCAATTTTATTAACAAAATATTACGCAGAACCCACAGTTATTGTTTTATCGAACTCGCAAACATTAAATAAACACTTGAAAACTGTGAATATATGAAACCGATCACTTAAATATTCTGAAAGAGCATTTCGTTTTATGAGGGTTATTTACCATCATCAGTTTTATTTACTATCATATAAACGGTTTCAAGGAAAATTTATGATAATTGGAGTCGTAACAAAGAGGTTTTTATATGATACATTACCTATACTTAAAGCTCCTGTCCTGCAGTGTCAACATAGACTAAACCGTAGGTTGATAATGGCCTGAAGATTAAACAAAATAAAACGAATGTAGATGACTTTGTGTTTTGTCGGCTGCACTGAACAGAAACCACTAAAGCTAATGGATATTTTGTTATTGTTGTGCGACAAGACACACGCGGTTAGCGCCACCTTTAATTTTAGAACGTGTAAGCTGCCTTGATACTTGATCTTATTAAGAACCACTTGAGTTCAGAATATAATTTCGATGGATGCTTGGTCTTGAACAACACCCTAATTATCACCAATCTGTTTTCATTAAAAGTTGTAACAGAATAAAAAGATAAGTTTTATGAGGTCCAACTTAGTTAGGAAGAAAGCTAGACAGAAGATGATGAAAAGTCCAAGGTAAAGTGAAATAAAAAGCACAGGTACTACCAGGCGTATAAAATAGCTACCTATAGTAAGTATATCAAGGAACTGTAGAAATTATAATAAACATTCAGCAAATAACGGAACTGCAATTTTGTTTACTTTTAGACCACGCTGTGTGTGTTATTTAATATTTAAACATATACGTTGGCAAAAATAACATAAGCTAATCAAAATATTGACTGATAGTTACTTCAAGGTAAATTTCTTACCCCTGTTCATGCTAATCCATTTCTTTTCAATGTCAAACTAGGCAAGGTTTCAAGAATTGTAAGAATAAAAAAATATAGAGAAAGCAGCAGGTAGCAGGTTTTTAGATACTCCGTAGTACAAGTATTGCAAAGATATTTTCTTAAAAACATAGCTTAAATCTAGACGATATCTACATATTGCCAATTAAATTAGAATGAAAGTATGCAGAATGAAGACTGTTCGATCGCAGTACAAAGTGTGTGTGGTCGGGAGCTTCCTTGCCGCCGACGGCTAATTAAGGAACTCCCGAAAAAACTGACTACTTCACACGCACCGACTGCGGTTACTAAAAATATGAATCACACATTCACACCACAACTTCAGAACTGAATAATAATTTCTATTTATAATGAGGATTAAATGAATTGTAATCAACAAATACTACATACCTACCTTGATAGGTGCGGTGCAAGTGCTTGCGCATGTAAGTTCCTACTTACATATTATAATATTTAAGTACATTTTCATTTTATATTTCAATAAAATAAATGCCAAGTAGTTAATAGAATCTTTGATGTAAATATGAACTGAAATTCTGAAGGTGACGAAGGTGTCATCATTTATTGAAATAAAAAAGTGCTACGGAGCTGCTACGGCGTAGCAACTCTTCCATTCCAAATAATTATTGTATGAATTTATATATTTCGTCTGAATATAATCCTATCCTACTAATATTATTAATTATTATAAATGTGAAAGTTTGTGAGGATGGATGGATGGATGTTTGTTGCTCTTTCACGCAAAAACTACTAAACAGATTTGAATGAAATTCAGCCCACATATAGTTTATAACCTGGAAAAACACATAGGATACTTTTTATCCCGGTAGTATGATCCCGTGGGACAATTCTCGAACACCACACGGGCGAAGCCGCGGGCATAAACTAGTCATTTATATTTGTGAACTCTTAATCTCTTTTAAAATCTTTATCTAGTTTCAGAAGTGGCGACACCGGAATTTCACCAAGTGGGAGACCAGTAATCAGTGGATGTTGATCAAGATCTCAAGATCTTGATAACATTTATGTGCGTAGGCGTTTGGCCATCGCAATGTCATCGTCTGCCTAGCCTTTTTCCAACTATGTTAGGGTCGGCTTCTCCAGGCTAACCGGATGCAGCTGAATACCAGTATTTTACATGGAGCGACTGCCTATCTGACCTCCACATTCCACAACCCAGTTAGGATAATACGATACCCCTTGGTAAGACTGTGGCTGTCAGACTTTCGGGCCACTGACTACCTGTAATGACTGTCAAAGATCTACAAATGACATCTGGGAACCACGGCGTAACCGAGGCACGGTGGAAACTCGGTATTAAATGGGTGACCTACCTAGGCAAGCGCGGCTTGACCTGGAGATTGATCCGAACGCCTGTTGTTGTTTAGCTACGAGCTCCCCTGTTGCATCATCAAAATATGCTGTACGAATAATATTATTTTGTACTTTCGTGATTTTATTTAACAGGATTTGCATAATGGAGCATCAAAAACCCAAGCCAAGGCCAAGTGCGTGTCAGGCCACGCACAATGTAGGGTTCCGCTTCCAATGCACTTCTGCAAATCGGACCGTAGGTACGATTTGCCTCCGAACGATGATTTTTATTGTAATAATAAAAATACCTACAAACTTACATTTGCAGTTGAAAAACCTGTGCTCCCATACATTATTTTTAAAAATTATTCGCAGTATTTTTAAAGACCTAAGTATCCAATGACATCCCACACTATGGGGTACGCGAGAAAAAAAAAATCCCACTTAACATGTAGGTAAGTACAGGAGATATCCTAAAAAAATACTTTTCGAGATTTTATTTTACCACTTTGTCGGCGTAACTAATCTGTATATTCATGCCAAATTACAGCTTTCTAGTACTAAGAGTTTTTGAGCTAAGCTGCGGACAGACAGACGGACGGACATGGCGAAACCATAAGGGTTCCTTGTTGACTACGGAACCAAAAAGAAAATGCAGAGCCGGTTTCCTACTGAAAAAGTATACAGTGCCAACCATTCTTTTTTTATAGCGTAGCTTTATAGGACACCCAATAAATTATATTTATTCTACAACTTTCTGAATTGATTATAAAATCCGAGTTAAAGTTAGAACAAAAACATTTAAGCTCTTATTATGACAAGTTAATGGTTAAATTGGCTTGAACATGATCTTATGTTTGTACCTTTTTCCACAAAATAAAAATTCAATACGAGCTCATGACCGGGGTGGACGTATCAATGCTGGCTGAAATATTTTGAGCTTAATTTCGGTGGTAGAAGATCTAAAATGCAATGTGGTAAAATTAGATGTACATCACAAATCCCTAAATTCGTGTCCATAATGTGCAGGTTGTATAAACAGTAACATTAGCCGGTGCGGTGACAAGCGCCAGAGTGCTGCCCTGATGCGTAATACGATACATCTGTGTTATTTTGCTTGACTTTTTTCAACATCTGTTTTATCGAAAAGATTTTGAGTGAAAATAAAAAGTGAGTCAGTAGCCGCAACCTTTATTTCTGCATAAACACGTTTTAAACAAACATTCATAAATAGACCATAACTTAAACAAGATTAATGTCTAATATGTAATTTTAATCCTTCTTTCTAAGCTTGGCGCTAGATATTTCGATAGCCTGCAGCCAATGTTTGATCTCCTCAGGGCACTCGGGCTTCTTATCAGCTCCGGGAATACCTTGGAACAGCCTGTCTGCGTCCACATTGATGAGGTTTTGTCGTGACATGACTACGGCACGAACGAAGCCATCGTTGAGCGTGATGAACTTCTGTTCAATAAACAGAGTTTTATCTTCCCAATAGGCCAGCTGAAACAATTGAAACAGGTTTAGGTATTGAGTACCTTGTGCAGCTTAAGGCTGGAGCGTATCTACAGTCATTGAATAAGTTACACGGACAGCTTATGCAGACATTATCAACTGCTGGAACTGACACTGTCCACTGCTTAAGCAGTCGTTTTCAACTGCTAGGTTAGTTGGCAAATCAACTGCAGTTCCAATCAACTATAAAATAGCTTGTAGACGTGAAGCCGCCGAGCGGAGGGGCTAGCTGCGCTTGACCAGGCGACAACTGCAACTGCTTGACCGCAGGGCTGAATTTCGTCATACTGCTGACTAGTGCTGATCGGCCAGAGCGCTGGCGACTGCTAAACGGTCTCGTGTATTCCAATGAATAGAAGATTGTAGTTCGTTATGCAGCAGCTTGTAGCGATCGGCCATAACTGCTTTAAACCTCCGGCTTTAAGCTTCCCTTTTGTGTTTTCCTATGTCAAACTCTGAATCTAAACAGACAAATTTGAGTACACCAAAGTTTTGTGTTTGAATGCGTTGATACTTTAAAAATTACTGCTAATTAACATAATGCGAATCAATGCCTTTCCCAGAAAATTGAAATACACACAAATTTTGCAGAATGCGTCATTGTCTAGCCTCATATAGTTAACATGTAATTAACCTGCAGCAGGAACCTTGATCTCAAATAAACGCACCTTGGTTTCAACTTTATAAGCAGTAAATATGGGGATGGTTCTCCTGTAGCGAATGCTGGAAGCGCCTTGCAGAGCATGGCCGTCAACAGCCTTGATATTGTCGTAGATTCCGGTGCGGTCGTAGAAATGGAATCTGGCGAAATCTAACTCTCGAACATAACGAGCGTTGTTCATATGTCTGAGGAAAATGTCCACATCTTGCGTCGTGCAGAAACCTGTAATGGAAAACAGTTAGTTATGTAAAATGTATAACTGACCATAATTACGGTATCAGCTCTGTATGTTTTAAACTGTTTTCATTTTAATTCTTGGTTATGTCTACTTTGGTGAATTCGAAGACAATTTTTTCGGCCCTTTCGGATAAATGTAGTAAATACCTACCTTATGTCCTGTTTTAGTTTAGGTATACTTTGTCTATTGAACAACAAAAGCATGTCGCAGCAGTATTATGAAGTATGAAATACAGAAATATGAAAATAGTGTTTTGATGGTAAGTAGGTATGTTTAATTTGAAAAACCCCGTGTAGTGTAGCAACGATTTTCAACGATACCTAATAGGTACCTACGTAAAGATACTTCGACTTGTCTTTTGTTTTCACAAAAACAAGAATTTTTTGAGTGGAAAGTTTTCTGTAGGTAGGTACCTATGTTGGTTTAGGAAATATGCTAAATAGCTTTGTCATACATATTTAAAGATAGATAGGTACATAATAATATCTACTTACTACTTTTTCACAACTAAATATTTAGTACTTTGGGTATTCAAGTATTCAATATCTAAGTTTAAAAATATACCTTTTCTTTGTCACTGTATTATTATTACTTAAGTTTGTAGACCCCGAGTCTCATTAAATAAACATGAAATAATGATCAAACATATAGTCACGTAGGTAGTAATTGCACTTCATTATTATACGCGTGTTTAAATCACTAACTTACCGTAAATAGTCGTGGTATCATTAACACCGCATTTCTTTTGGAACAATCTACCAATTCCTATGGTGAAAGCTATCCTTAGGAAGTAGTTAACATCCCAGAATACGTAAGCAAGAGCTATGAGTGACACTATAATACAATACATCGTTAATAATTGTAAATTAAAACTAACTTCTTATATAATTTCTATCAAAAAAAAGTGACCGTAGGGTCACTCTAAATGCTCAAACTAAACTAACTTCAATATAAAAGTTTTAAAGTATTATGTATTCCTATAAAATATGCTTGGCCAAACATAACGTTAGTATGAGAAAGACAGCAATAGGTACCTGTTTGAAAATATAGCTGTCTTTGTTTTACTTATTGATTGCTGTTATGTCAAAGAGAGACAGCGCATCACTTCAATTATGCTGAATTGTTGAGCAACTTGAACATCGTGTATAAAGTAGTGACTATAATACAAGTTCAAGAGCGAATGTGGTTATCTCCGAGTCACTGACCATTGCGACAGCGGAGTGAAGCTAGCTGCATTATTTGGAGCCCAAGTGCCCATGTCCCAGAAAGTAAAATTTATATTAGCAAACACTGAACATTAAAATATGATTAAGCAAGTAGATAAGTACCAATCACTCTAGCAAAGAACTTGATGCTATTATATTCTTGTTTGAAAGCTAAGCTAAGAGAAAATAACAAGAAAAGTATGATAACAATTTAAATAAACCTCCTAGTGTATCCTGTAATAATAAAGCAATTTTAGCCAACTAATTAACATGAAAACGCTAACTGTGACGTATGCTGCACAGACGATACAGCAGCAGCAGCAGTACGTATCTGCTGCAGTTAATAATAGTCATTAACTATAGAAAAATATGCACCAGCTTAAACTAGGTGCACCACAAGGCTCTATTCTTGGTCTTGTCTAAATAAAAATCAAATGCACAAAAAACTATCTTTATTTGCCAGATTTCACATCCTTCTTTAACTTCAAACTGCTAATCTCCATGCTTCGAAGCCAGTGTTCGATGTACTCGGGGCAAGTAGGCTGAACTTGCGATCCAGGCAGACCTGAGAGTAGTGCATTTGTCGAGTCTGCATTTCTACCTATGGCGTGCTGGCGAGATAATAGTAGAGATCGAACTTTACCGTCGCGTAAAGTAATCACTTCATGTTCCAAAAATAGGGAGCGATCATCCCAGTAAACCAGCTGAAAATAAAATGAATTTTCATTTGTTTTAAAATATCTTGCACGTAAAGTATAATTGCTAAAACTCAATTCTCCTAAGAATTTTTGAGTCATCTTCATTTAATTTATATTTGAAATATGGTTTTGACTTCAACAAAATACGAATAAAATAGCGATTTAAACGGCTTATCATAATGTTGACTGGAAAGAAACATGTTAATAGGTACTCATCATCATCTGCCTAGCCTTTTCCCAACCTTGTTGGGGTCGGCTTCCAGTCTAACCGGATGCAGCTGAATACCAGTATTTTACATGGAGCGACTAGCGACGAGCCTATCTGACCTCCACAACCTAGTGAGTACTAGGTAATACGACACCCCTTGGTAAGACTGGTTGTCAAACTTTTTGGGGCACATAATAATAGGTAAGTACTGTATAGGTACGTAAATTTTTACCTTGGTATTAATTTTATAAAGTCCAAACAAAGGCACCGGACTGTCAGTTAGTGTGAAAGTGCATCCTTGTAAAGACTTAATGCCAAGCTCTCCACTTCTGTGATAGATACCGGTTCTCTCATAAAAGTGATATCTCGCGAAATCGAGATCCCGAAGTAGCCTAGCTATTCTTATGTGTCTGAAACTTATGTCGCAGTCTTGAAACGTACAAATACCTGAAAAATTTAAATATTACGTTTGAGTTTGTATTGTAAATCAACGTGTCGATACCTATGCGTAGGAAAAAAAAACTATTCTTATCAAACAAAATTACCATCTCATTCAACACAGTATCTTTTTTCTTTTCGGATGGGAAATCATCAAATGACCCCTCTGAATGGGCGGAGCGGAAGGGAGTGTCAGACTTTTACTGACTAAAACACATCCATGTTCCTTCTTTTGCCCTTTGTGTTCCAGGGCCGCGGTATCTCTTTCGAACAGTCCCGCAACCCTGGCAGGCATCATCCTTTGCGGGCCCCTCCGGTTTGCTGACATAATCTCTTTGAGGCGCGCGTGGAACACGAACGCGCCGACACGGCCTGTCATCATAAGACGGACGGACGGCGAGTTAGCCCATTACTCACCGTCCACAGGCCCGCGCCTACGGCGGCCGAGAGCCACCACATGGCCCCCGACACCCGGGGCATCTCCCGCAGCGGCTGGGACGTGAGGTTCTCTCCCTTTCACGTTCCGCCACCTCCTTCGCTAGCACGACTGCTTCGCCTACCGCTTCGCGTACCTACTATCATAAGTAAATCCGCCAAAAGACGCTGGACCCTTAGGCCTCTCCAAGCATCACCAACAATCTTAGGGTGTCGCTAACGATCTGAATTTTTATTGTGTTTACAAGCCATCAAGAAATTAGCCAGCCAGTAGCAAACACCGTGTTACCAATACCCTAGCTGGGGTACCTACTGGTCCTACATAAGTATTCATACATACATTACGTAGATATACAATATAATAAGGAACGTGCTTCAACTCACCGTATATCGTAGTAGTTTCGTCCAAAGAATATTTGCGTTGATACAACCGACCGGTCAGAACAGAGATGAGCGTCCTCGTCAGGTAATTGATATCACAGACTACGTTTAATAATATAAAAAGTAATACTGCGAACACAAACATTTTACTACAAAAGATTTCATTAACTTATGTTTGTAACTGCCTGGGCGCAGTTTTTTTAGCTGTGTTTGGAGCAGTGGAGTCATTGTATGTTAAATAGCTGACGTTTACTCGTCTTGACCTTTTGAATAGTCGGTAAGAATTTGATTGATCGCTTTGAAGGCACTTCCTCTCTTTTAATGTAATGAAGGAAATGGAAATCATAGGATTTCAATTTTTTTCTTGCTAATATGTAGTTCTTCAATCAATCAACAAACTAGGCCTATCACAGATCTGTAATGGACTTAGAACTCTATACAAATTACACTACTGCACCCGGTTCTCCGCCTGTGTGTCTGTGCGCAAAAAATTTAAACCCTTTATATTGGTAACAAAATTCTATTCAAAAAGGGAAGTTTTATTTTTTTGTAATAATTTAACAGTTTCACGCGAACGAAGGTCGCGGAAAACAGCTAGTCATAATTAAAATTAGCAGCACGCTGATGCTGCTGATGACATTAGCGACTCTTTGTAATGTTAGTTCATTTTGTTATTTATTATAACTCTTTTACGTCTCATCTTCTTGTCAACAAGGATTTTATTTATACCCAATTTCAAGAGTATGGAAACCCTACACGCAGATGAACTTTTGTTTAAAGGTGAACTCGTAGAGCATTGGTCATCTCTGTCACTTAAATATGTGTTCACCAATGTCTATATTCTTGGTTTTGATATTATTTTATATTTTCCTATATTCTTATTCTGTATTGCACACAAAATTAAAAGATATACACACAACATTACAATATATAGCTTAGGTATGTACAACGGCGAGCTTAACCCAAAATTGGGTTTTCTTACAGCAAACCTTACTTCGATTGCGAGATTAGCGCAATTATTGATTTAGCTATATGTCAATTTTTTTATTAACTAATCTAAGAACCCCACACCAATAAACTAAATCGTACTAATTTCTAAATAGTGTTTCACTACAATGTAGACCAATTATTTCGTGTCTCTCAATCTTTATTTGTAGGATTGGCACGCATTTGTAACTGACAACAAAAATTGCCGCTGGCAAGAGGGCGCCCGATGCCACCGCACATTGTTTGATTTCTTCAGTACACCTACTTTTAGAAATATTTTTACCACCTCAAGGTGAGTACAAAAGTAAAACAAGAGTGTTTAACCATACAATTTAATAAGTAATAACAACAGCCCTTTAAACAAAAGTAGATAATAAGTAAAAAGCTTAGGTACATACAAATTCTTTGGCATTAAATATTGTAGCACTTTCGATATGAAATAATAAATACAAGGCTACGCTAATGATACAAGCATTGATGATGTAGTATTCTAATGATGGTTGCACTGCCTACAGTCGGGAGAGCAAGGGTTGCATGACGGCGGTGGGGCATGTGGATGCTGCAGGGGTAGAAGTAGTGGGCCCGACAGCGCGGGGAGAGCCGGCATCGGTATGAGCCAATCAGAGCCACACACCCTGCCCATGACCAATGCAGGCAATATTGGAGCGCGAGGCCCCACCGGACGGAATGCTGACCACCTCGCCTCTACTTCCTCAGAACTGGACACGGAGGCGTCGTAAGCACTGCCCGAGCTGAGTCCTGGTATTTTGTCTCGTTGATCCTGTAAAACGACCCTCCATTGTAAAAATGCCAAACGGTACAATTTAACCTTAAAAGTTAAAATCAGTATAAGAGGAATAAAATGTCTCTTTATGTGCATTCACGGGGATATATTAGGACGTCAACTATCTACTACCCACATAAGAAATACCTGTAAAAGAAGACCATAGTTATGACGGTGCGTCAGTAAACATGATCTACGTACTCGTGTAGCGTTGAAATGTTCTACAGCTCGCAGTAGGTCGTGGTTGCAGCGCCGCAGCACCAGCTCAAGAACGGAGCGCTTCTTGCCGGGGAACAGCTTGCGCAGCATCTCTAGACCAGCCGTGCTCACTGTGTTCTCACTCTCTGAACCTTCTTCGCCCACCCTGAAATATCATATCAAGGTTCTTTTTTTAAAGACTGTTCTTGTGGCAAAATTTGCTATCGCAACTGGCATAGCAAACCAACGACCAGTGGTCCACATTAGCCCTGGGTCGAAACAACTGGAAGTCATGGGGAGAGGCTTTTGCCCAGCAGTGGGATGACAGGCTAACAGTACCTATCAGTATCAGTAACTGGCAGAGATGCTAAGCCAATCCGACTTGGCCAAAACATTAAGACTGCTTTTTTTGTCTTGAAGAGAAGTTAAAATAAAAACAATAATTGCCGTTCACCTAGTTGAAGTGAAACTCACCGTAATGATGCGGATGCTGAAGAGTTTCCAACAGAATCGGGAGAAACGGTGCAACAGTCAGGCATAGAGTCACTCGTCTCGCTGTCGATGTGGATGGGCTGTTGTGCAAAAATGTAGGTACAGCCATAAAACTTTATATCATTAATGATGGAGCTTAAATGCCTCAAAGGTAAAAAGGAAAATTAAAATGATGGCGTACATAGGTACTATAAGTCAACATCGAATTGGCCAAATGCGACAAGGAATAGCTTACTTGAGTAAAGAAAACTTCACGACTAGTAAAATTCAAAATCTGAGTGGTCAATCCCTTACAGTATGGTCATCAGCGACAGAATCCGGCTCCGGTCCAGGACTTGGGCAAGGGCCGGTGACTCTCATCCCATATATCCGGCCCGGAGGAAGCGAGTCTAGGGCCGTTCCGCTTTCTACGGAAGCCAAGTGTAAGGCTATCTTATCTTCTGCAGCTTGCTGTCGTTTTAATGCCACCTGGTAACAAAATAAAAGACTGATGTCAATGATTTCGTTTCCCTGTCTTCCAAACTAATTATTGAGCCTGCCACTAAATAGAATTTGGAGTACATAGACACTAGACAACTACTTTGTACATTTGAGTAGATAACTGATAGAACAAACACGGATAGAAAAAAAACAATAACAGAAGTTGAAGGGAGGAATGATAAATAGATCGCCAGGAAATGTAATACTGTCAAATTAATTTAGCGGAAAATCAATGACAAACACTTGGTGTTTATATTTGTTGTGTGCGACCACCCCAGGGACCGCAAGGACCGAGCAGCGAGCCGGGCGCCACCAGCCCGGGGCCTGCCTCGGTTTCATTGCTAACGTAAACAGAACTCAATCTCTGGCAAATCAAATAAAACGCTGACTGGAATTTATATGAGTCCTTTTGTTTTTGGTTAAATCTCAATAATACTGAGAAGAAAACGCGAAAAAAAAACAATTATCAGGACAATAAACCCTAAACAAAGTTCATTAATGCGAATCTAACATAACATCGCAGCTGCAGCATCCCGAGTATAATAATCGAACCGCGTTTATCCCAGATTAGAGATGCAAGTGGTGGGACATCGACAGCGATGCATTACTGTGTAAACCGATCGATGGTTCATCCGGCGTCTACAGTAAACACGTGCCACTTGTTTAAATAAACCGAGACGCTGCATTAGCTGGTCTCGATTTCACTACATTAAAACACATTAACTCCTCCAAATTGCGTGTTATTTCTGTACTAAATAAGGTATTAGTGGGGAATTTCCTTGTAGCTTCGGATCGATTCATACTTTGTTTGTTAGTAACACCCGAATCTTTAGTAGTCTAAAGATTTGATGTTTTTTTACTGTCTCAGTTTTGTTCTTTGAGCACGGTTTGGCCGTCCAATGAAGCAAGTGGACGTGGCGGTATTTTTACAGTGCTAATCAAATTTCATAGGAAGCGCTGCAGCTGATGCTGCAGTAGAAACAAAATAAACGAAAGCCGACGTGATAGATTTTTGAAAGACGATTTCTACGGCGTGATGTCAAAACGAAGAAAATAAATGTCACATAACACTTTGTACATTTAAAGAAATAGGGGAAAGATGTACGAGATGATACTTTGAGGCAAGATGATCCTTTTCGATTGCTGCAATATAAACACCATCTAGGTGTTTGTTGTTGCGTGGCAACACCAGGGCTGTAGCTAGAGTCGAATTTGAGGTAGGGCAGCATTGGTTACAGGTAGGGCGGAAGTAAAATATTTATCATAATTGATCTGCGCTCAAAGCACGGGCTCCTAAATCAATCACCTTATCACCATGTTCATCACTGACATCTAGGTCAGTGATGAACATTCAATAGATATTCGTAGACAAATAATTTCTGGGACAGAACATGAGCATGGATCTAAGAACTCTAATTAAATCCTCAATGATGAAGAACAGGCGAACAAGATGGTTGAACTTCCAGATTTGGATGTAGAGATCCACGTCTGGGTGAGGTAGTAATTAATTGTTAGGTGGGGTGATACGAGTAAATAGATACGACCAAAAATACCATTTAGATCATATTGTTTCTGCAAACTTATTACAATAATTAACATATTAATAAAAATATTTAAAACAGCTGAATTCTACGATTAGCTATGTTATTAAAAATGCGAAGAACTTCGTTCAGATCAACTGATTTTGTTATTTTTTTTCAAAGGCCAGAAATACCATACCAGCCATTCCTTCGTGAAGCATTGACAGCCTTTGAGGCCCATTAATTGCAGTTAAAGTTGAAAACGGGGATGTAAGGGGGCACACCTTCCATCTCAGTGCCCCAAGTCAACCTCACATGCTCGTGGTGCATCCTGCTTAACAACAAACGAGGCTCTCACGACCGATAAATGGCGGTATCTATAACCATTGTAAAGTTCATATGTATCTTTGAAAGCCTCTCGTTGCCTGTACAAAACTTGCAATGTATTTTCCATTTTATTATTTCCATAATTAAATAGACCCATCGCTTCATGTGATGGCGCTTCAAATGCCGTCTATACACAGAACAAAGAATTATTATATATAATATGAAATGAATGTCACAAACTGTGGCATGTTCGGAAAAGTTGAGATACATATCGCTACATTTTTTTAAATCTCTAACTATGAACAAACAATTTAATTATAATAATGTACTTATCTTAGTTTTTAGTATTTTTAAGGTAGGGCATTGCCCCACAATGCCCCCCCCTAGCTACGGCCGTGGGCAACACAGCCACTGTATGCTGTATGTGGGTTATGCCTTGTCCATGGAAGCTGTGTGGGCGATTAAATAAATAATTGGATTGTACCTACTTAAAAAGATTTTTCTATACAAAATGGCTTCGTATTAGCGCAACGTGCAGTATTTGGATCATCCTGGAGACTGGGGTGTCCTAGATGATCCTTTAGTAAGGTTTTAAGAATAGTGAAATATTTTAATGAAAGATCAATAAAATATTAAATCTTTCGAGTCTGACAAATGGTAGACATAAGTTTGCTATCATTGAACGCTTTTACACTTAGGTACAATAAGTTGAATATCGTTTAAACTACGAGGATTCTCCCTTAAGGGGATCATCTTGTACACATTTCCCCTTTATGTTAATGTGACTATTCTTAGTAGTCTACCTACAATAGAAGTTGTGCAATGCTATGCGTTCTGCATCACCCATAAACTGAGACCAATTCTCAACCCGACGGCACCGTAAATTGATAATTTTGTTTTGAACGATGTTCTGACTAATTTCTGACGGACCGGATGGATGACGATAGTTCCAAAAATTACCTACTATTTAAACAAGCATTTATCTTTAGGGGGCCGGTAGGGTGGTGGGAATGCTATGGGGGATGTGTGGTGTTACGAGAATGGATAAAATAAGAAATGACTGAAAAGTTCTGTGGTAATCGGTTGTCGTGGTATGGGCATGTGATGCGGAGGAATGAGGAAAATGTCTTGAGAAAAGTTTTGAGTATGAATGTTCATGGGTATAAGAGTAGAGGAAGACCAAAGTAATGATGGGTGGACTGTGTAAAGGATTATATGGCAAGAAAGGCGGTGTCTTATGAGATGACGAGTAATAGAGCCTATGGAAGAACATGCTGCGCCGCCCCAAATGAATTGGGATAAGGGCAAGAGAATGATGCTACCTACGTACCTGGTCCACCAAAAGTAGGTAAAGTTAGTATGGAAAATAAACTACAAACAAAAACACAAATAAACTACTTTTACATTACTCCAAACTAAAGATGGAAATGAGGGAAAACACCATAGGTATTTAATATAATTAGGTTCTTACAATAGTTTGCGAAGTACCTAGGTCTTGATATCGCTAATTCAGCTAGGTATCACTGCAGAGTGCAGGTCAGAAGATACAATACCTACACACCACGCACGGTTACCAGGTGCACTATGCCCAGTAGGAACACTCCAGGATGCTACTTTTGTACAAGTTCCAATGATAGTGATAGTACTAAGTAAGTACTAAGTATACGAGAAGCAAAACCCTATCCTATCTACCGAAACGGAGGTACGCATAAACCTTTATACTTAATAAATAGGTAGTCATAGATACTTAAATAAATATATTCAAACCTCGATCTTATTAACACAACAACAACAAAATCAATTAATTTGTTTACAAAGGTCTAGAATTTTAGGATACCTTACCTAATACATTTTTTGTGTACCTACTTAACTTTTGTATCTTGCGTGATTCCTTCCGTCTATAATTTTATAAATTGTAAGTATCATCATTATTTCCATTAACTGACATCATGACATGGTGGTTGGTTAATGTGGTATTGTATATCTAGCTACTTCAAAATCACATTTGCGCGGCGTCTGGATGGCGAACTCAATATAAACATGATGCAGACAAATGCTGTTGTTCCACTGTATAATTCAAATACTTAGTCGAAGTAGGCACCCGCCTATAATACTTAATATGCGTATCTAATGGTAATTGCACAGATTCCTTGAGCATGGATACCGAATATCGGAAATATGATAAGTAAATTTAAATAAAGCAATTTTATTCTAAACATTCCCGTGACTAGGTCGCCGCAGAATTCAGTAAATAGGTTTCAGGAATTGGGTAGGTACTGCAGTAGCACAATTAATTATACAGCCTTCTGAAGTAAGTAACTACTTAGCAGTCAATATTTAAGAAATGTAAAATATTAGATATATGTATACCTTTATACATACCTGAGCGGCCATAATCCGTTGCCTCTCCTTTATCAGACCACACTTGGGGCACTGACAGAGTCGGTAGGCACAGGCTTTCTTGTGGCCTCTTAGACTTGAGATCAGGCCATGGTTTCGACACCGGGCACACTTTGGGACCCGGGCACGCCCACTATTCATCATTAGAAACCACTCAATGTTGTGTCTATCAAAAGGTTTTGTAGGTATGTCGTCGAAACGTAACTGCAATGAGGAGGTAATTATTTTTATGAATAGGTATCTACTGCAGTAGGTATGTAGCACACAATTTATTCAGTTGAAGCTACTTACTTCGCAATGGAAAAATGTATCAAATTAAACAATATCAAGTAAAGGCAATCTTTACTGATCTGTGTATTAAAACCTTCGATCCTCAAAAACAAGGTATCATAGCACTGTTTCACAAAATTAACTGAACACAATCCGCAGAGCAAAGCCGCCCGCCCATATAACACTCCGCCCTGAAACTAATATCGATATGAAAACGAGACGTCGAGATGATAGATGCATGTGAAATTGGGAGGAGTAGCAACTGACTGTATCTGAGATGAGGTACACGGGAACATAAACTCCATCATCTTAGTAACAAGTGTCAAGTTAGTGATTCTTTTTGTATCGACGTCGCAACATCCCGCTCTTCCCGAACCGCCCTACTCCACAGATGGACCAATGGCAAGGTGCCCCCGTTAGGATTGGTTACAAACTTAGAAAAACATCGGAAGCTGATCCTTTATGATTGTGTTTCATTTAAACAAGCAACAGTATAAAATAATGTTATAGTGTAGTGTTAGTGTGCGAACTTTCAGTTTTTGTTCAGTGAAAACATACCGTA
Organism: Eurois occulta; assembly: GCA_950022335.1. Classification (NCBI taxonomy): domain Eukaryota; kingdom Metazoa; phylum Arthropoda; class Insecta; order Lepidoptera; family Noctuidae; genus Eurois; species Eurois occulta. The sequence goes on along the minus strand of OX465484.1, from coordinate 9,872,102 downwards.
ACAAAAATAATAAAAGTGCTATGCTACTAATTATAGCTAGGTATGCTTGTAGGTACATACTTTGAAGTATCTATGTACTATTTACATATAGGTAGATATGTCTCCTATGTAATGTGAATTTAAGTTCAACTGCATCCGGTTAGACCCGGGAGCCGACCCCGACGTAGTTGGGAAAAGGCTACACCTTATGATAAATGCAATATATTAGGTACTACGTTGTGATGTGAATGTACTTACGTACGTTTAATGTGTAGGTCTGTATTACAAAAATCTAGGTTATCGTGTTAAATTTATTTATGAGTTGTAATCCTGTCTACATGTATTGTTAGATACAGACATTTATTTTCAAAGTCCATTACGTACCTACGTAGGTAATCCAAAGTAACCGGAAGAAGAATGCCATGGCCTCCGCTCCGAGTCTCAGTAACTCTTAGAAGTAGACAAGTGCGCCTAACGGCTACCAATATTCTGACTTGGGTTTGATTCACATGTCGGGAAAAGTGCTATTGGGTTTTTTCATCAGGAAATTCTCAGTAGCAGTCTCGTAATCTGGATTTGTGACCGGTTGATGGCAACAGGCTCGCCTCCAATTACATGGGACTTAAATATATCTAACTGGCGAAATGTGGGAGTACGGTCATCATTAGGTACACCTCTGTTACCATTTCTATTAAAAATATTTCCGAAGAAAACTCCGGATCTTTTTTCATTTTAATTGTAATGTTTATACCTTCTGCGTTTTTTTTGTGGAAACGTGTAGGTAGGAAAAAAAAACCTAAAATGCTATCGACTTACTCACGATATAATTAGGTAAGTAAGTATGTGACCTACACATGATACTGGTAATTCAAAGATTGAAAAACGATATTATTTTTATTACTAGCTGTTGCCCAAATTATTCCAAAAAATATTACTTCCCTTTTTAATCGAATTTTGTTACCAATTTCAAGCCATCAACCGGACACAAATCGAGACTCCGTGGCTGCTACTGAAATATTATCTACGCGTAAAAAAACCATATAACACTTTAACCACCCTGGGAATCGAACCCAGGACCACGAGCACAGCAGTAGCGCTAGACAAATGAGGCAGTCAAAACTCAATATAATTCATTCATGCATGATTTGGGAGGTTGATACTCTTTGTCATACAGCATAACATACTACAAAAAATAAGGACTTTTAAGAGTTGTACATAGTACGAATGAGTGTTTTTATTTAGTGTTGTGAATCTGTTTGTGTGTCACATGATACCCAACAACAGGGGCGGATCTATATAAGGACTATTTGGGCTGCAGCCCTGGGCCCCGTGGATAGAAAGGGTCCACCATTGAAGATGAAATACCCGAAAAGGACAATATATTATCAAAAAAAATACCAGGTGATCAAAACATATACAGTTGAATCCTTCAGGACTGGGCCTCATACCATAAAAATCAAAGTCGGTCTTCCAATAATTTTATCACGAAACCTAAATCCGCCTAACCTGTGCAATGGAACTAAGTACACTATTAGGTAGTAAAATCACATTGTAATAATGTTTTCGATTGTATTATTCTTACATGACCAACGGCAGCCTCTCATTTGGCTCATACTCTCCGTATTCTCTACAGGTTTGTCATTCCAGTATGAGCGAATACATTTCAACGAAAAATTTTTTGGCCAACACCATCAATTAATCTTGAGGCCTTTTTTTTTTTTTGGTGGTTGGCAAATCATCAAATGACCCCCCCCCCCCCGCTCTGGGCGGAGCGGAAGGGAGTGTCAGACTCTTACTGACTAAAAACCACCCATGTTCCTTCTTTGGCCCTTTATGTTCCTTCTTTGGCCCTTTATGTTCCAGGGCCGCGGTATCTCTTTCGAACAGTCCCGAAGCCCTGGCAGGCATCGGCCCTTGCGGGCCCCTCCCGTTTGCTGACAACTCTTTGAGGCGCGCGTGGAACACGAACGCGCCGTCGACACGGCAATCTTGAGGCCTAACATACAAACTTATAGGGACTTGATTACAGGTAAGGTTGCTTCACCCATGGGCAATCGTATGTTAGACTCTCTGATCAGGAAATGCAGAGAATAAATTTATATTAAAGCCTCAGGGAAGCAACGAGAAGAAGAACAAAAATGTGGTATACGTTTTTAAAAAAAATAATTCTCATCACGATAGAAAATTGTCCAAGCCGTTTAAACCGGGGCGAGCTGCTATTAATCGTTAACATAAATATTATGTAGATACAAGTGTCTTGCTAAGTGCTCTTTTTACGCGACTGCGTCAGGAGGCTAATGTTTTCTAAAGAATTAAAACTGATAAACTCGACACAAATGACATTTGAATTGCACTGGCGTGAAGCCGGGGCGAGTCACCAGTATTAAATAAATAAAATAACTATTGTCCTCTTTTTTCCTACCTTGTACATAATTATCGAAAACAGTATATTGACAAATTGGCAATTAGGCAGACCCCCAAGTAGTATTAGCCCTGGGCCCTACAAACTCATGGTCTGCCCCTGCCCAAAATCATGTATGTGTTGCTTGTGTTAGTTCAGGGAGGTAGGTATTTAATGAATCAATTGAAATCAGTGTACTACTTATTTTCGTTATTTTTTTATATATCTTAAACAAATACACTTATCAAATGCATAATGATAAAAATACTAGCTAACATAGGGCAATAGAACATATTTCCTATGATAGCCCAAATACACTTTCGCAGATATACACATTTTGCTAGTTACATTGAAGAAGGTATACACATAAAACATTTCACTTTTTCAAAACTAATAAACATTTTACAAGTGCTATTATTTTGCTTATTGTTTTACTTTGTTTCATCATGTTCATGAAACAAAGAGTCACTATCATTTAGAACTTTTCTTCTTTTCATGCTGTTTAGCTGCTTTCTTCTTCATTATTTGCAGCCTCTTATCAGCAGAAATAATGTTGATACTTGGAGTCACAACCTTCGAGGGTGATGATGATGATGAACTGCTTGAGGATATCTTCACTGGTGTTGTGGAACCAGATATATTCGATGGTGACTTGGGACCGGCTGAAGTCTTGATATAATTACCAGTAATTCCTTGTGATGTCAAACAAGAGGCACACTGCCAGCCAGGTGTTATGTCGTTGTCACTGATAGCAGGTTTGTGGCAATCCTGAAATTAATTTAAAACAAGTAAACAATTTAAATTTTTGAAGATAACAACAATACGACAACATAGGCACATTTGCCTGGGTGGGTACTCGGTCATGTTACATATGAAGAAAAGAGATTGATCATTAAGTTGTGTTTTCATTAAATAATGTGTCTTGTTGGCCTTTTCAGTGTACAATATAGAATATTCATATTCAGTGATTGACTGTCAAAAATTTGCCAAACCAATAATAACTACATAAAGGGAAGAGATAACATTTTGGAAACTAATGTAAATATCCTTGAGTACCAGACATTCTACTAAAGCTGTAGAATCAATAGCGGTAGAAACATGAAGGGAGATATTACAAGAAGAAAACTGTTTACCTGGTGATATAGAGCACGACACGCATCACATTCCACTAAGCGGTTGCCAACTTGAACTGAAATCTGTCTGCAGACGGCACAAGTCAAATCTTCTTCCAACAAATCAAGAGACAAGTCTCCATCCATAACAGAGCCATCATCATTTTCACGCTCTGGTATTTGTAGTTGCTGTGGACTTTGTTGAGGCAATGCTACAGTGGCAGGTTTATTTGAGGACTTATCTGTCTTGTGCTTAGATCTAGGAGATTCCAACTTTTCCTCAGCCAAGTACTTCTTCGGCAAAACGTTGCCAAGGGTTTTAGAACTTCCATAGCCACTTTGACGAATGTGTTCGTCTAAAGTAAGCCGTAGTTGTTCAGTGGAATCGGATGCGCTTGAATGTAAATATTTTAGGCACAGTTTTATCGAAGGATCAAAATCTATAGAAGACATCGCTCGATTAGTTCAGGTTGTGCAGATAGCTGAACGCTAGATAGTAAAAAAAGTCACTAATCAATTCACAATTTATTCATTTTCATCGTAAAATCATCACAACGCTACCTACAGTTTTGGTTTTCTTTTTGCTTGACATTTGATTGACATTGACATTTGAATAACTTTTTCTACGGGGACCATACACGATACACGATTGATTTCAACTATTGTCATTCTGATATTATTGCCCTTGTCTTGATTTCGTAAACTTGCCACTTAAATAACTCCTTCACGTTATATTTATAACGGACGTCACTAATTTAATGCATATTATCTGTATAAACCGGTATAAACGATGACACATCGTGGCCGTGGCAACACTGCAACAGTCAACAATGTCAGTGTCAATGAAATCAACATTATTTTTAAATCGTGTTGTTGACATAATTTTATAACACAGTATTTGATAATTTATTAATTGTTTGTACTGAGAAAAATACTGTCGGTTCTTAGAAATGAATTACCATTTATTAGCTTTCGTTTTGTTAGGGTTTTGCAGCATCTGTAGAAGCAATATACAAGCTGGACCAGACCCTTGGAACTACGAAAGTATGCAAGTACCAGATAAATCACATGAAGCAGATTTACTTCCAGATCTTAGAACACCTTTAAAGAAAGAAAGACAAACAGAAAGTAAATTCGTCTTTGGAGAATGGTGGTTTAAAAGATTACTTGCCATAATGCTAAAAAGTGGCCAATTTAAGGTTAATTATGCATGTTGATACTTATCGTTTTTAAATGTAAACATTGCTTTAACATATTTCGTTTTTATTCGTACAAGCCTACAAGCATATTATTACTGATTCCCAAACAAAAGTACTGCAAAAGAGCTGTGTAAAATAAAAAATACTGTAAACTTAACTATCAAACATATTTGCTACCAACTATGTTTGATAGTACTCTTTTTTAATTCCTCCAATCTTAAATTTTTCCAAATTTGGATTTTAATTCAAACCTATGTAAATTATTTACTTGTATAAAATTACAGAAAAATGAAGATGGTACTGTTGATATATCACTACAAATGAGGTTTGATGCTGACAGATGGGATGTATTAGACCAGTGTTTGAAGTCAGAGTCTACATTGTCTGATGATAAGTTCAGACGTACCGTGGGATATGTTGAAGATGCCATTTACAAGCCAACCATTACTGATCAAATTGTATTAGCATGGAGTGATTACATTCAAGTTTATCTTATGGAATATAAGGTAAAAATATACCATTTTTTTCCTTCCTTGGTAATGTACTATCTTTTAATTATTTTGCAGGTAAAGATTAAAAGACTGTTAAATAAATATTTACATGTATTTTGTGTACTGAAAACATGGTATAATTTCTATTCAATGAAACTGTTATGGATATTATTATACCTATGTTGAGTGTAGAATATCTAAGTATTATATTATTATAAATTATAATTTTTTCAGATGTACATCACTTTACTATTTGGTTTATTTGGAGCTGTGGGAGTAGTAATTTGGCTATGGAGACACATGTCTCACAAGCATGTTGTCATCATTATATTTGCCTTGTTATATATTTATGAAGGTTTTATATCTTACAAAGTGAGTATTCCTTAAATACCAAAAGAAAACATTAGCCTACACTAATATTATAAAGAGGAAAGGTTTGTATGTGTGTAACGAATAAACTCAAAAACTACTGGGCCGATCTCAAATTTTTTTCACCAATAGAAAGCTAAATTATCAGGAAGTAACATAGGCTATAAACTAAATTTACATTATGAAAATTAGTTGAGCTATTACAATTTATTGGACGAAGTCACAGGCGAAGTGCTAGTTAGCTATAAAGTGGTTAGCCACCCTGTGTTGTTCCACTGCCTGATTCTTAATGATTCAAAAATGGAATTTAGTCTAGAAATGTAACAGTATTATAAAAGCATGCCAAGCATGCAATGCCTATGGCATTAAGTCCGCCTCTGTACTCTGTGCTTGAAGTGTTAAATAAATAAATAAAAGCATTTGTATTTTTCAATGTTGACACATTAATGAGTACTTAATTGGCTATAAGGCTTATTCAAGATCATAGCTGTCCACTTTATAACTTTGCCAGCAACTTCGCCTTATTGCAAGAAAATTATCCCATGGGAATATACTACTGAGATATGGCTCATGAGAAGATATTATGGTCCACCCATGTGGCATATTTTATCCAAATCTGTTTAGCTTTTAAGATGTGATTAATTAACAAACATCTAAACATACAAGACTTTCACATTCGTAATACCTATTAGTAAACACAGTAAGAAAGAGAAACAAAGGAATAGTCTTTCTATGTTAAGGGTTTTGGTTTCCGCACTTAGTCCTTAAAGTGGACCATTGTGCATGAGCCATGGTGGCCATTTCTCCAACCAGCCCACCAAAAGCAGATCAAACTTCCTCCAATAGTCTCCTCTCGGATCAGGATCACGCCGGTGCACTCGAGGAGTACATGCACTACCGTTTCCTCCACCTCCATGCACGCTCTGCACAGGGGACTGTCAGTCATACCTAGGGTGTGGAAGTGTTTGTTCAGTGAGCAGTGTCCAGTGATGGTCGTTGCCACCAGTCGGAGGCTATCTCTGTCCAGACACAGAAGGTGCTTGGTCAGCTTCGTATCCAGGGATGGCATAGCTTCCTTGGATTGCCTACACCCTGGTGTAGAGCTCCAGTATTTCTCTGCTTGTGCTTGAGTGTGATCCTTTAACCACTCGTATGCCGAGTATATAGACACAATTAAAAAGCTATTGTGTCTCGTGTAGATATACGTTCCGGCACACAAAAGGTTAACCAACTCCTTAGCTGCTTGAAAGGGATGGGTTCGGGTTTGCAGGCTTTTGTGCTGGATCCCCTTCTGGCAAGTGGATCAGCTGTATCTTTGCCAAGTGATCCACTGTGTCCTTTGATCCATTGTAGTGTCACCGTGTTGCGGTTTAGTATCGTAACTCGTTCTAGAGCATTCTAGTATTAGTCTCGAAGTAATAACTCGGAATAGTCTTTTTCCAATCTCTGTATGGCTATCTAGCATATAAATACGAAACATTTTCATACTGTTTTTAAAATAAATCCATAATTATTATGAGTCATCATTCTCCTGCCCTTGAGTATGGTTTAATTATTGTTATACATGATATAAATGAATTTACTTTTTCTCCTTATTAATACAGAAATATATTTCAGGAAGCTGAACAACAGGAGTATGAAAAATTTATTTCAGCTATTAATACTTGCAAATGGTATTTCTGGACATCAGATTGCACAGTACCACCACCAGACCCTATTTTATTCATGAAGCACATGAACCCATTAAAAATTGCCATCAGGATGTTTACGTCTTTGATATCTGAACCAGTTATTGCTATTAACTCTACCATAAAGATAATTCTTCATGGTGTCACTGGTAAGAGAAATTCATTTTACAAATACTTATAATAATTATTTATTTATTTGTACACAAGGAAAAAAGAAACTTACATATCAGTAAATAAAGTTGTACAGTGAAGACATATTAAAGTGCAAACTTGTGCCTCCTAAACTAGGCCAGGTTTTAGGAGCAAACTTATACTTAGGGGCTTTCTCTACGAGCGAGAGAATCGCGGCGATATTACGTATTTGTATGGGATAATATCGCCGCGCTTCTATCGCTCGTGGAGACGGCCTCTAAGAGAATGTATAGAAATACGTGGCACGGGCGATAATATCGTCGCGATTCTCTCGCTCGTGGAGACAGCCCCTTATACTACTAGAGCTTTAATGGTAGTTTATTACCATGAAAGTTTGCCATTTGTGATTCAATAAAGTGAGTGTAATGAACTTTCAGATGTAATGTTCCATGGCCTAATTTTTTAATTATTGATATTTTAAAATTAAAACATTGTTATTCTGCCTTCTGCTTATTGCTAATTAATTTAATTGTCTTTTCCAGATGGATTATGGTTCCCCTTCGATAAGATTGTGTATGGGTTTTCAATCCTAGTCGTCAATATTTCTTTGATATATCTGCTAATCATGATTGTGTTCAATTTTATATTTAATATTCCATTCAACTTAAATTTCCTCGGCGTCGTGAGTATTGGTGTTCGACAAAATAGAAGATCAATGTTTCCCACAAATACAAATGAGCAACCAGCACAAGTCGGAGCTGATACAGACAGAATAAGTGGTGATAGATTGGATAGACTTTTAAATGTTTGTTCACTAGCTTTAACAAATGTTAATAATGTTCAAAGTAGAACTAATTTACGATTAACAAATAATGACAATCGTCCAAGGTTACAACGGTCAGCCAGCACTGGACGGTTACCTAATTGTTCGTCAGACAATAGTAATGACCAGCTGGCTAGAAACTACAACATTAGAAGAAGACAAAATCTTGCAAGTGGCGATCATTGATAATAATAAATAACTTCACTGCCTCGTTGGTCAAGCGGTCGCAAGCGCGACTCCTGAGCATGAGGTCCGGGTCGGGCAGTGTTACGGGGTTTTACCACCAGAATCTCAGTAGCAGCCACGGAATCTGGTTTTTTGCCCGGTTGATGGCAATAGGCTTGCCCCTTATTACATGGAACTTAAACATACCTGACCAAATTAATGTGGGTGTACTATTAGGTACACCCCTTCCTAACTCTTCGGGGAATACAAGCGTGATGTTATGTATGTAAAATTGAAATGTATTGGGCTGCCTGACAACAAAATATCAACCTTGCCTCAGTTGAAATAAATTAATCTCTATTCATCCGAGAGAGCCTCAAAGCAGCCAGAAGTATTAATTTCGGTATTTTTTGTACATTAAAGAGCTTCATATCGCTTCACTTCATCAGTCATCACACACACAATACATTTACATTAGATCTGAATTACAAAAAATAAGTGAAAATATGTAGTTTAATATTATAAGAGCACAAAATATGGGACACCGCCGTCCGCATTCTTTCGCATCGACCGCGACCGTACCGATCAATGTGTCGTGAACTCGTGACCCTAAGTGACAATGGTCAAGTCCAGAGTTCTAGCTGATATTACGCCATAATCGTCGTAAAACAAGTTTTATTTTAATGTAATTAAGACTCCACTGTGATAATTATTAGGTATGTGTAATGTTAAGTTTTATATTTAGTTATTAATTAATCAGCCAATGTTTTTTTAAACAGTAAAATAACTCTTTTGTAACTGAACTTGATTGATGCTTGAATTGAAATAACTCATCACAATAAACAACTAGCTTTTATACGGAATCAATCCTGAATTCGTGTAAAATTGCTGCCATAGGTATGTACATAATGTTCACATAACAGCATGCCTAACTAACTCAACAAAATGTGTCGGTAACGGCTCTTTTTTATGTTCGCAGTTCCAGGTTTGGTAATGGTAAGGAATTATTTTAATCTTGTATAAGTTTACAATAAAATGAATGATGCAGGTTTTAATATTTTCGTACTTACAATAATTAATAAACTTTTATGAATATGCATATTTTTATGTATAGACGGTATAGACGCCGGAAAAATCCTTGCGCAGGCTCGAGCCTCCTCTGGTAGCAATTCACACCAAGACGAGAAATTCGCTTCGAGACGGTGTGAGATTGAGGGAACTGAGACCGAGACCGCGCATGCCGACTCGCCTACTCAAAAAAGTGAGATGTGAGATATAGTAGAGCACATCAGAACTTGCTCACGCTGTGTGCGTCTGTTGTGTATCCTCGAGGACTTCCGAGAATGCGTGTCCGCGTCGATATTCATACAATTTCCTACTTTAAACATTGGCAATTCGGTCCTGTTTTAAATGCAGCCAGAAAATTGCACGAGGATTTTCCGTTCTGTCTAAATTGACCCTAATGATGTCGCCAAAACTATGTATCATAGAAATATGGGCTAAACTGTGTAAATCGTTATCTCAGATGATTCTGATTCCGAGTAGGTAGGAATAAGGAGCGGCGCTGAATGTCTGTTCTTTCTGCACGTCCTTTACCCAGGTGGTGCTTTTTTGCTCGTAACCCTGGCGCGACGGTGCAGATTTATGAAAAAAATTCGGAATTATTCATCTAAATCCAGAATATATATAGAATACTCTTTATTATGTCCACCATACAAATAACAGGTAGATATTTCTATTCTGTTAAAAAACTAATCTAATCTATCGATATTCATATGTTTTCGTCGTATTGCTATGATGCAAAAATGTTGGTCGTTAGCTTTGTATCTATTACGCTTTTAAGAAATAAAACCATTAAATAATATTTTTACAAGTATTTTATTTTCGTGATGCCTTAGTGAGAAGTGTCACAAACAAGATCAATTTAAAATATTTTAATACATAATTGGAAACATATAAGCATAAATAATTCTTACGGTATCAAGTAGATATTAAGCAAATTCTAGTCTTGATTTGAAATAAACGCTTACACCTATACTGCTATTGGTCAACAAACATTCGCAACCTCTCAGTATAAATAACTTAAAAAAAAAAACAATATAATTATGTACAATACAACTAGAACATACGTCTCCCAACAAGGTGATCAGAGAATGCACTGACTCAATGTTTATCAATACACTCTCTGACCTACCTGATCAAACTTTCACCGTGATCCAACGAGGCGCTCCTATCCGACTACCCTAATAGTTAATGTAACTCAAAGCAAGTATGTAACTTCGACTGATGGACGATGACAAAAAAAGCACACTAACTTTTGCTTGGAAATCGTCAAATGTTTGTTGTTTGCGATTGAAACTAGAATAAATATCAGGAAACTAAAGCAATACTTTATCTAGGTACATAGTCATTATTATTTCTAGTAAAATTTTAGATTTCTATGCTTTCTCGATATAATCGGTTAGATTGCAAAAGGGATGTTGATAATATTATCCTATTACCTAACTTCCTATATTATTATTGCCGTGACATACATTGGGCACCATTTTCGAAGATTATAAGGAAAAGAGCAGAGAAAGATAGCAATCTCATAAGAAACATAATGTTTATGTTTGAATGCTGTAAATATAATGTAGAAATTTGTATAAAAAAATCTATAATAGACGTTAAGTCATCCTAATTAAAAGCATGTGCTATATTATAATGCAACTCGGAGCTTAAAATTAATGTACCACCGAGTCTTCTGAACAGTTAATGGCTGAAATGATTACCTATCATATTGACCATGACCAATCAATGTACCTTTACAATATAAAACACTATTTTTGATTATGCTATGTTGATCCTTCGTTGATTACAGAATTTCTCTAAAATCTAGCTACCAGAACTACGATTCCTAAATCCGTACTAGTTACAAGTAATATTAAGTCGATTAATTAGAAACGAGAGGACGAGGGAATTGAAATGATCGCTTGGATAGCCAGCAGATAAATATAGACGCTGGCAGTAAGATACCATGAAATAGAAGAGATGCCAAAATTAAAAGTGGTTTCCCGGTAAGTTGAGCTCATACACGAACAAGTGTTAACTGGTGATTGGCAAAGAGCCCGCGGCGCATAGTTATTTTTCACAAGGTCTCACCAACAAACTAAAATGCTACAACTTACGGTTGTCGACGTAACTTCACTAACTACTCACTCTAATCTAGTCCAATTTGAGATTTGAAAACATTGCATGTAAAAGAGAATCTATATATTTGAACAATTTACAGTCACTTACCGTTATTATTAGGTATATGCATTACCTTTTTTTTTTTACTTGAGCTCATGACTGATGGCTGCATTCCAGGTGTGTCAAGATATATAATATTCCCATCACACAATTAGGAAATCATGTTTTAAAAAAATACCCCTATTTTTGGAAAGTGTAACACTTCACTAGTAACAGAAGTAAGAAAATAGAAGACCCTAGCAAATCCTAAAGCGGTGAAAATTTAGAAGACAGAGGGGTATGCCAAGAAGTGCTATTTTTTAAGCACCTATGCGGTTATGGCAAGGTTTAACGACAATTGTAGCGCTCATTTTAAGTAAGTAATCAAGTGTTAAGGAAATAAGAAAATACCAAGAGTACAAAAAATAGATACACCTACTACACTGTTAACTTACGTCAATCAACACGAAACAACTTTGGTCCAGCTATAACAATTCAGTGTTTAACAATTTTTTATCTCTATAAATACAATATTTTATAGATTCTGCCAATAAGCAAATATTCGTAATTAAAACGTGCAAATATATTATCAACTTATGTGCATAATATTGAAATGTCTTTAGAAATACATTCAAACAGAATAAAATATTAATAATAATCCTAAATAGTACTGATATAGAAATAATCACATCTGCATATTTTTTTTTCTTGGTTATTTTGTGAACTTACAGTACAATTTATAATTATATTGTTATTTTAAATTGTTAATAAACGCCCTGCTGACCAATTAAAAGTGACTGAACTTTTAAGTACATAAATTATGAAGTATGGAATGAAAAACATAACAGTTACATCACAGGATATAAATAAACTACTAAGATCAGTATGCGAATGATACGGCTACAAGCCGAAACGGGGCTACATTTTCTTTAATCCGGCTGGATTACCAAGCAGTGAACATGACAAGTGTCTCTGGCGTGGTTCACCCGATTGATAGCACAACCCGATGGATATTATGAGTAACAAACGATGATTGGACCCAGCTGTAGCTTCGCTTAAGGCTCTAGCCGTATTGCACTAGCATTTCAACCACTATACATCTTCATTGCATACAGATACTTCAATATATATTATTCGTACAATAATAATCGACTAGATACTTATATATCATGGACAAATCTATATAACTGGATATGTGAGTGATATTAATAAATAAAGTGCATTATATAACTAGCGACAGCTACATTTAAATATTATGTCTAGATAAATATTTAACCGTGAACATTGTCCATTTATAACAAATAATATTTAACCTATAGAATCTAAAATAAACGTGGTTCAAATCGATAATGTCATCGCGAGATCAATCTTGGTGGATACTACAGTACCTATCTAAGTAATAGTGTTTATATTGTCGAATATTTTTAATACAGTACTTATTCTATTTCTTTAATGTAATGAATGTGTTGTTGTTGAACCAAAAAAGAAAATGACCAAATTGTTGCAATTTTATTTTTCGCGGCCGCTTACGAAACTAAATACAGATTGGAGACAATAGCATTACAAACAGAATTTTGTACGGCGTTAAAGCTCGAAAGTCAGTCCTGATTAAGTTTAATCAGTTTATCAAGGCTGATATTTACGACGACTCATCAGAGCTAAATACGAAAGTATAAGAAATATAGCAAAGTGGTTAAAAGAACCATGATCTTAATTTTGAAGGAGAATTAAACAGCAGTATTAGTGTTTTGATAAAGCTTTGGCCGCAGCCAGGAATCGAATCTGGTATTTTTACAAAAACAGCACCCTGCATTATTGCACTAATCGACAGTAGCCGCAAAGAATAAAAAAGCACCATTGCTTTCGGTACTTTACTCCTGCAATCTAGAAAAAATTTCTTACAACAAAAAATATTTGATTCACATAATATTATTTTTACATTAGACATAAAATGTTGTTAACATAGACATAAGTTACTGACTTTATGGAGGCGTTATAATGGGCTCCACTAAAGGGTGATTATTTGGCGCGCTACTTTCCTCAGAAACTTGAGGATTCATACTTTTATGCCTCTTGTCATAACATACATAATATTCTTAAGCCACTGTTACTCTCTCGTGTAACAATATTTTGAAACATAAATATATTGAATATGTATTATCAAATTCTTCTAGAACCAGAAACACTGTTTATTGGAATTTAATTAAACCATGGTTCTCATGTAGCTGCTACTATTTGGCACTGAAACAACTTCCCATAATGACATTACCTATCGTTTATAATAATACCAAAATTAAATAAGAATATAATATTCAATTCTAGGTCTATACCAATCATGCCATCCCATCATTCTCTAAAAAATGCTTGGAACAGATAACATGGATTTTTGAGTAACAAGTTAATGTCCTTGAAATTATTGATAAACATAACACTGAAACATATTTTAAGTACCTTAAACTGCGTCTATGCTAGGCGAGCCGAACACGAGCAGACCACAAATTCTCTTGGCGGGAGTGCTCGGTCGAGGCTTCTAAGTCCGTCTACGCTAAGCGAATTCGTGCTCGGCTCGTCTAGCGTAGATGCAGCTTTACCTTCCCATGTCACTTTAATTTATTAATGTCATATTAGTAAAAAGAACAAGACATTTTATACTTAAATGTTATGCTTGTCACATTATGAATGTTTCATACGCAAAATTGTTTCATATAACAGCTCAGTATGTATAATTCAATAACAGTAAGTCCTAAAAGACCTCATTTCGTTGTATTTCACACTAACAATATATGGAATATTTCTCATTTCTTTGTCATGTCAGTCATTACTAAATTATTAGTAACTAACAATTAGCAAAATATTTAGGTTTTCAATGGCTTCTAAGCTCCATTACAATCAGAACTAATATTGTTTAAAAGGCATTGTAATTACTATACTATGATATCGATTTAAATGTGATACTGGCAATACTTATATTCTAAATCTGGTAAATAACTCGGCTGGGACATGGATTTAATGACTAGGATCAAAATGACTAGGAATTATTGTTATACAATTGGTGGGATTAGATATTATTGGAGTTTTAGATATATTTACATAATCCGACATTTCTCTCTTCCACTGGCTGATGCTTCTCCACCATCTTTTGCAACTTTATCTTTCTTTTTCTTCCCTTTGCCGTCCACTTGAAGTGACACATTTCTGTTCTTCTCCATATTTAATAGTTCCTGCAATGATAGTTTAATATATTAATTTAAAAAAAAAAACTCATGAAGGCCTTTGTAGAGTATTTAGTAGGTTATTAGTATTATTTCAGTAACCTCTGTGCTGCCACCGACAATTCCCGTGAAAGTGGCAGAGTTCTGGGCTAACAAAATATAAATACTGTTGTGCCATTGACACGAAGAAGTATTATATATATTATAATATCATTTCAAAATATATTTCAGCAGTTTCTATGAATAATTAAGAAAAATACATACCTGAAAAAGTTGGGTAACATTGTGGTTTGTTTTAGCTGATGTCTCCATGAACGAGATGCCCCATTCTTGAGCTTGGGCTTGTCCTTCTGATGCTGAAACTTCCCGTATCTCTGGACTTTCGTCACATTTGTTACCTGCCAGCATCACTGGTATATTTGGAAGCTCTGTACCTTTTATTTCCTTTATTGTTTGCCATATTGGCTTCAGTTCTTCTAATGATTGTCGACTGCTCACGGAGTACACCAATATAAATGCATGTCCCTGTAAATAAAAAAGAGTAAATTAAATTTAAGGTCTTAGATATTGGAATTGCGAGTTATGGAACTCAAATGGAGCAGGGCAGGACACCTAGCAAGGCGCGGTGATGGTAGGTGGAGTAAAGCTGTGACCGAGTGGCGTCCAAGGACTGGAAAGAGATATTATGTTGGTCGTCCGGCGGTGAGATGGGCAGACGAAATTGTTGGCATCGCGGGAATATCCTGGTAGAGACTGGCAAGAACGTGGAGCTTGGCCCAAGCAAATAGAGGCCTATACCCAGCAGTAGATAAAGTCAGGCTGTGGATGATGATGAAATTAAATTTTAATATTAATGACTTTATACCTGAAATCCTTTTATTAAATATACTCTAGATAAGGATCACAAACAAACTCTACAATACATTAAGAGTCAACATTTATGTGTGTGCTTTCAAATAAGAACAAAAAAATGGATTCTAAAATAAAACTTAAAAAGTGAAAAAACAAGTGTTTGTTGCTAGTTCTCTTATTGATTGCACAACACAAGGCTTTGTTGTCTTATTTTATCGGAGTTTTACAGGCGCTAATCCTGAACGTAGTGTATTCTGGATTGAAGCAAAAATCCATACACTAAGACCTCTGGGAAAAACTTGGTTCACTAAAGTTTCACCAAAACTCCATTGACAAATTTACATTTTACAACCAATGTTTACTATTTATTTCGAAAACAACTTATTCTGCAAATGTATTATTTTATAAACACTCGTTTTACAAACATTTATTTGGCAAACAATTCTTTTTACAAATGCATCAGATGATATTTAATCATTTATACATTTGTCATTTCTTATTTAGATTCATTAGGATAAATCACGTTTCTACTAAATATCATTTAATTACAATACATTTCGACACCTCGAGGGTTTAAACAAACCTAACTAAACCTAACTCCCCGTGATATCGACCGTCTAGGGTTAGCGTTTCCGTCAGCAGGTCGACGCGGGGCTCCTATTTCTGTCTGCAGGGTTTACAGGAACCTAACTAACCGAACCTCGGGGTGCCCCTGACATTGACCGTCTAGGCATAGGGTTTCTGTCAGCATCTGTTAAATTTCAATAACGTTATATTAAATCAATTTGTGTAATATCTTCATTCCAAACGTTATTTATGGAATAAAATTAAAAAATAATGAATTGCTTGTCAAATAATATGTTATTAAATAAAAGTTTATCGGATAATTATTTTGCTAAGTGAAATATTTTGTAAACTTGTTGTAGAATGATGAAATGAGAAATTCAATATTAATATTATTATTCAATTTCTTTTTTTTCAATCGTTGCTTGTCAAGTAATTTGAATTAATTTTTTTTTTTTTTTTGGTGTACTGACTGGTAAAAATCTACTTTAGTGCAGGATTCTTATTTTGTTAAATATAGTTTTACCTTGCTAATTGATAGCCTTTGCATAGCAGGGAATTGATGTGATCCAGTAGTATCAGTTATCTGTAATGTACATATTGTCTTGTTGCTGCTTATAACCTGAAAAAAATAAACATTTTATTATTATGGAGTCATCCAACAATTTCATTTGAGGAATTTTCTTTATGATTTATTTCGAAGAAGTAACTGTCTGTTACCTCTTGATGCCATAACAGCTGAACAGATTTCACTGACCTTATGCCCAAAATGTATGGAGCAATGGTGCCTGTTTTTTCAGTGGTCTTTAATGAAACTTTATACACTTACTACAGAATTTTGAATGGCTAGCCAGCTAGGTTGTTAGCTCATAATAACTAAATCCAAAATTATGGGAACCACCAGTTTTAGTTTGTTGATAAAGCTTTTGCCAAAGCATGGAATCAAACCTGTGTTTTTTCCATAAAAACAGCAACCTGAATTAATAATAGAGTCTATGGTATATGTCTCTGGTATATGTATGATTTTATAATAGGTACAATAAAATGTGGCATTTTCACTCTGTAATCAATACCAACAAGCAACATACCAATATAGTCCTTATAATGCAAGGAATAATCCTGTCTAGGTTATGGGCCCCAAATTTTGCAGGAAAGGAGCTACTGGATGATAAATGTTTGCATTAAAAATCTAAAGGGTTGATCAGATTAACTCGAAACTGGGCAAGAAAACTAATTAAAAGAAATTATAATATCTGCCATTATTGGTTTTTCAAAAGAACTCCTCAGAAGAGAGTAAAAAGAAGTGTAGGGTTGAAGTTTGTATGAAAAAGTAACCTATGTGATTGAATCAGCTCGATACTCAGTAATAACACAATTGATCAAAAATCAGAATTTGTGTAAACAAAGCCCATAGGGGAGGATTTTACTGTGGAACTTGGTTACCCCAAAAACACAACAGTCTACTACATCCCCGCCACGCCACTTTCATAGATTCTCAGCAACTCTCATTCAGTTGGTACCAGCCACCCTGCAAAGATTGTCGCTCCACCTAGCTTGCGTTCCACCTTATGCCTTGCCAAGTTCCGCATTAACTTGTTCATATTAATTACTGGAGTTTTGGTTCACAGAAAGTGGACCTCCTCCTTTTGTCAGGATATTTGCATAATTCGGATCAAGGTAAATTGTATGTAGAAATGATGAAAATACAATAAGTCAGTTTCAAACAAACAATCGTTCTTACAAGGGAAAGATAATTAATGATATGCTGCAAATAAATTTCCACTTTCTGGAATGACAATAGCACTGTTAGATTTTATATAATTCTTCCACAAATACACATAACAATCGGCTTGTTTCATAATCTTATTCAATACTCGTAGATACCGTGTACCCATACAATCAAATACTTATGTAAAATTAATGAACATAAATAATGTTACCTGTCTATAGGTATCCTCGATGGTAGGTATGTAAGATTCCCTGAATGTTCCCTTTACAAATCGAAGCACTAGAGAACTTTTGCCAACACCACCCGCACCAAAAACTACAACACGATAATCATTACTTTGCTCCGGCATTACTTAATTTTAGCAATATAATATCCTTTGAAATCAATTCAAAATGCCAAATACTGTTTAGGGTGCTGTAACAACTCTAAAACATTTTGCATACAACAATATTGTTTCCGGATTAAATTTTATTCGCTCCAGCATGTAGCAATGCACCCATTCTAATTTCCCATCTTTTCATAGAATTATTATAATCTCCTGGTTTGGATTTACAACGCCCCAATGCAATAAGCAAACCAACCAATACAAATTATTCCATAGCACTTTAGACACACAGACTAACAATTTTTTGTCAAGATGACAGATCCAAGATACAGTGCATTTGAAATCAATCAAGATCATAGTGACCCTTAGTCGAGTATTTTATTTAAAATTGAGTAAAAAGAAACTTTGCGTGTCAAATAAATAAATGTAATTACCGTGTGCTTCCTATGTCTGCCAAAAATCCCGAGTTTCTTTCTTTAGGCGAATAATAAATGTTCTAAATACTGCGTAGAGGTAATGCAGGCAAAGTATTAATAGCACTTAAAACATAGAGGAATAAGCTTGAAGATTGCATAACTGAGGTTACCTTTAAGGCTTTACACGTTATTTATACTAAGTTTATTCGCTGATCGCCACCATTGCGTAACGTATTTATATATTTTATTTATTATCTCATGTGACTAAAACAGTAATGGACATGAATGTTGATGGATGGAGAGGGAGAAGAAGTCCAAAAAAAAGATGGATGGATTGTGTGAGAAATGATATAAAAGAGAAAGGATTAATGATGCCGTGACGTTTGACAGAGAAGAAAGGAAGAAGAAAACGTGTTGCGCTGACCCCAAATAGAATATTATTATCATATTGTGTATTTATTTATTTATGAAATTAGTCAAGTCATTACATGAAAATTAAATAGTATTATAATTTTAATCATTCATTGGTTGAACGTACCACATCAGTAGCAGTTTTTGTTTGTTGTTGTTGGAAAATTATATATTCATGCTAATTTGTTAACATACAACATGTTAAAAAAACCCTGTCCGATCCGAAGGATACCAATGATATTGCCAAATAGAATAACAAACATAAAATATTCATGAAAGTAAAAATATTAATGATATGAATAATTTTTGTCCCAAATTAGCACTGTTTACCCTAAATTTTAATTTACTTTTAAAAAGTGACAACACCATCTTCGGCATAAGCATAGTTATGCCGAAGATGGTGTTCACGTTTCGATCGTCTATTGTAGACAGTAGGACGACGCCTTTGATCTCTGGAAAAATGCCGACAACGTCTAGACAATCTCGCAACGGCGTACGGATGCCAGGGTTGTCACAAGTAAACAATATTTATGAAATTATTTATTTATTGTAGAGCAACATGGTTAGCAATATTATAATTAAAACAATATTATAACTTAATACAAGAATGTAACCAATTTTAAACCCGCTCTTTACTGCATATATTATTAAGAAGTTGAGTATGACAAGAAAGAGATTTATGAACTGCAGGTATGGATTGAAGAATTCTACACTATTAGGTAAGAACCTCGTTAGCTCTGTTGGTAAGAGCGTCGGGTGTACTGAATGCGAAGGTCGCAGGTTCAAATTTCGCTCGCGGTTCGAATTTTTATTTCCATAGAAAATCTTTGAAATTCGCGACGCATGCGTTAATGCGTATAATATTTAAAAATCTTAAGTGTAGTCAATGAAAAAGAAATATTTTAGGATTTACTATTACTAGCCATTTACTGCACGGAATATACCTTACATTTTTAAAGCAAAAGTGAAAAAAATACAAAACTCAGTTTGGTTCAGTAATTTTCATTTTATTAGCATTTTTCGCTTATTGTTTACTTTGTGATACAAAAAATCAAATCTTTATTTATAAAAGATGACGACTTGCAATCTTTCACAGCACACGTCATATTCACCATTTTAAATAAACAAATATAACACAAACACGCGTTAGCCCTGAATGATGCCTAACGAACTACTAACATCGTTTTGTTCGCAGTTCGGGAGCGGCTTTCCCGCGTCTCGCCCCTCACACCCCGCACGATTGACCTGTCTAGACGGCTTCGTCGGACGCAAAGACTGTCGGACGACTGGACGGTCTATTGTGTTTTTATGACGTCACTACCCTAGAAGCGACCGCTCGCGCCCGTGTGCTGCCATATAAGTTTCCTCATTTTAGTACATTTTATTTAATTTTCATCGGGGTATTTATTTTTACTTGTTTTCCAAAAAGGATTACATAAAATAGAATCTAAACTCGATACCTAATAATACCCTCACGGATCGGACAGGGTTTTTTTAACATATTGTTTATGTATGTATGTGTTTGTAAAGAAACCCACATTGTGTGGTTGTTTTTCTTCGTGTGCATTTTAATGGATGCCTTTAAGTGTAATTGTCAAATTCCCGGGTCAGTGGGTCGTCTTAGGGGTGGATTCGTAGGAGTTAGAGTATATGCGGAGTATACGCTTAGAGGCACTATGAGCAGCAAAGAAAACAAAAAAAAATGATAGAAAAAGAATTTTTTGAGACTTCATAAAAATTCAAACTTAAAAACGTTTTTTTTTTCGGTCGTAAAAAACTGAGGCCCGTAATTCGTAAACGGTGCGTAGGGCAATGCTTTTCAGAACCTAAATGGTTTCTATGGGATTAATAAGGTGCAGCCACCGAAATGGCCGTCTTCAACGAAAATTTCCAAAAATTTGGCAAAGCCTTTGCCCCAAAGCACATTCAAGGTCGTCCGACACAGAAAAAAATTCGTGATTTTTTTTCAATATTTCGCGGGTTTTTTTTCATCATCTCATTGTTTGCGACTAGAGCAACAATTTCTTTTCCGAAAAGTTTTTCATCCGAGGTACCATCATTTGCCTAGCCTTTTCCCAACTATCTTGGGGTCGGCTCCCTGTCTAACTGGATGCAGCTGAAGTGAATACCAATATTTTACATGGAGCGACTGCCTATCTGACCTCCACAACCCAGTTGGTACACTGGGTATATACGATATCCTTGGTAAGACTGGTTGTCAGACTTTCGGGCCACTGACTACCCGTAACGACTGTCAAAGATTTACAAACGACAGCCGGGACCAACGGCTTAACGTGCTTTCCCGGAGAAAACTCGGTACGTAATACGGTCACCCATCCACAGACCAACCTAGGCAAGCACGGCTTAACCTCGATCGACCCGAGCGCCTGTTAATATTAAACCACGAGCTCATCCGAGCTACCATTTTGGATATATAGAGCGATTTACATAAAATGAAAATAAAAACAAAGGCCATAATTTGGAAACGGTGCGTCGGAGGACCATGCGTCTCAGAATGGAAATGGTTTCTATGGTCAAGGTCAACCCGATGGATCCATGTCGGTCACGGAGAAAGAATCTGACCACCCCATTTCGTCCTGTGGGTGTCGTAAGAGGCGACTAAGGGAGCTAAAGACCCAGTGTAAATCATAAAGCAAGTACTCTGGGTCACCCGCACGGTGGCGGGTAAACCACCAGCAATCGCATTCCCAAGGAGGGTTAGTGTCTGGCAGGCCCACTGTAAAATCCAAGCCAAAACCTTCTGCAACACGAGTAAAAAAGAAATGATGTGCGATAGGACTAGGGTGTACCCCGCAGGCAACGCGCAGGGGCAGCACCCTGCTCCTGCAGGAAGTGGACAAGGGTTGTTGCACCACCCTGGGTGGGTGCGACGTAAGAAGCAAGCTCGGGAAATGAGATTGAGGTACGCTTATTGGAATGTTGGGACGATGACTGGAAGAGCCAGAGAGTTAACAGATGTATTGAAAAGAAAACGAATAAATGTGACGTGTTTACAAGAAACGAAATGAAAGGGTACAAAAGCGAGGGAAATTGGTGAGGGATACAAGTTTTTCTACTGTGGAAGTGACAGGAAAAGGAATGGTGTGGGAATAGTTTTAGATAGTAATTTAAAAGAAAGCGTAATGAATGTAAAAAGAGTTAATGATAGATTGATAGTTTTAAAGGCTACATTCGAAATTAGTAGTAGTAGTTATTGTATATGCGCCGCAAGTGGGATGTGATGAAAGAGTGAAAGAGAAGTTTTGGGAGGAGTTTGACACCGTTTTGATGAACATCCCGGCGCATGAAGAATTGATAGTTGGAGGTGATTTCAATGGACATGTGGGAAGAATGAGAGGGATTTATGAAAGAGTGCATGGTGTGTGGGGAATCGGGAATCAAAACAATGAGGGGGAGACTCTACTGCAATCCGCTACCGCATTTGATCTGGCAGTAGCCAATACTTGGTTCCAGAAGGACGACGAACACCTTGTTACATACAAGAGTGGTAACCACAATACACAGATAGATTACTTCCTAGTCCGAAGAAACAAACTAAAGTATGTCAAAGACTGTAAAGTCTTACCGGGAGAAGACTTGGTTACACAGCACAGACTCCTAATTATGGAAATAGTTACAGAAATAAAACTCAATAGAACCAAAAACCGACCTCCCCCTAAAATAAAAATGGTATATGTTAGAGAAAGATGACTGTGCGAAAGAATTTAAACAACGAGTGGTGGATAAAATGGTAGAGATGGGAGACATGAGCGAGCGAAGTGTAAATGAATGTTGGAGTGAGATGGCTGGGTGTATTAGGAGTGTGGCAAAGCATGTCTTAGGAGAGACGAAAGGAAGGGGTACGATAGATAGAGATACATGGTGGTGGTCGACAGAAATCCAGAATGTGTTGAAGGAAAAAAGAGGAAATTCAAGGAATGGCAGAGTGTTGAAGTTGCAAGTGTTAGTTTGAAAGCTGAAAAGAAGAGTGAGTATGATGCTCGCAAGAAAAAAGCCAAGAAAGCTGTGGTCATAGCTAGAGCAAAGGCCCAACCCAAGACAAGCTTTATGACACTTTGGATAGTACAACAGGCCAAAAACAACTATATCGGCTTGCTAGAGCTAGAGAGAGAAATGCGAGGGATGTATGTCAGATTAAATGCGTAAAAGATGAAGCTGGAATGGTTCTTTCAGATGATGAGGAAATTAAGGATAGGTGGAAGGGGTAGTTTGAAAAACTGATGAATGAGGAGAATGATTGGAACGGTGTGCTGGACAATAAACCAGTGAATGAGGGGTTAGTGAGAAAGGTTAGTATGGATGAAGTGAGAATAGCAGTAAATGGAATGAAGAATGGTAAAAGCATTAAGACCTGACGGTATACCAGTTGAAGTGTGGAAGTTATTACGGGTGGATGGATGGACGTGGTTAGCTTTATTTTTCAATAAGTTGTTACTGGAAGAAGCCTTACCTGACGAATGGTGCAACAGTTCGCTGATGCCCATCTTTAAAAATAAAGGTGATGTGCTGAAGTGTAATAACTATAGAGGAATAAAGATAATGGCGCATAGTATGAAAGTTTGGGAGAAAGTTATTAAAAGACGAATGAGATAAGAGAGTGAAATTTCACGAAATCAATTCGGTTTTATGCCTGGTTGGGGAACGACGGATACCATTTTTGCCATCCGCCAGCTGTGCGAGAAATACAGAAGTGCGCACAAAAACTTGCACATGGTGTGCATAGACCTCAAAAAGGCATACGACCGGGTACCTCGTGAAGTTTTGTGGTGGGCCCTGAAAGAGAAAGGTATGCCTGGGAAGTATGTGCAGTTGATCCGAGCGATATACAGAAGATGTAGTACCCAAGTCCGGTTTACAGCGGGCACTACCGGCAGCTTCAATGTCGGCTCTAAGCCCTTACCTCTTCCTGGTGATAATGGACGCACTTACGTCGGACATCCAGGAAGAGGCTCCCTGGTGTATGCTGTTTGCCGACGACATAGTGTTGGTTGCTGAGAGTGGCCTAGAGGTCCAGAGCAGATTGGAAGTGTGGTGGCAAAGACTGGAGAATGTTGGCCTGAAAGTCAGTAGGACCAAAACAGAAAACCTATTCTGTGATTTCCGGATCAACTCAGGATGGATGAAATGGCGACAGGTCACTGGAACAACTTGCGACCCACGGATTCAAGTTGAAGGGGAAAATATACAAGTCCGTGAGTAGACCTGTCGTACTGTATGGATCGGAATGCTGGGCTGTGAAGAAGATGGATGAAAAAAGATTGCATGTAGCGGAGATGAGAATGTTGAGGTGGATGTGTGGTGTGACAAGAATGGATAAAGTAAGGAACGAGTATATTAAAGGAAGTTTAAAAGTTGCGCCAGTTACAGAAAAGTTGAAAGGGAATCGACTGTCTTGGTATGGACATGTGATGAGGAGGGACGAATCGCATGTGACTAAAAGAGTGATGAATATAAACGTTGATAGATGGAGAGGGAGAGGAAGACCAAAGAAACGATGGATGGATTGTGTGAGGAATGATATGAAAGATAAAGAAGTAAATGATAGCGTGACGGTTGACAAAGTAGAATGGAAGAAAAAAACGTGTTACGCCGACCCCAAATAACATGGGACAAGGCAAGGGCAGGAAGATGATGGTCAAGGTCAACCTGATACTGCCATAAAATAGGGAAACTTGCGAAAAATAAAAAACATAAAAAAAAATCTAAGTCAATTTTTCATCAGTCTGTATTTTTTTACTAAGTCCTCGCTCCATAGCGGCCATAATACTAAACAATCGATTAAAAAATGAATCGATTCGAAATCTCGTTTCTGGTTTGCTGGCTCGCACATACATACCGAAATGACATTCGTATCGTAAAAAAAAATTACAAATGGCTTCCGTTTTTAACTTACGCCTATCGTAATCCTCTGTTGGTATGGTTTTTTAATAAGGTTCGATAGTTTTTTCTTATTTCCATTGTTTCTTTAGTTTCCATAACTGTAAAACGTTTTCCATGTAGAATTACAAATTGATCTTAACTAATTTGACCTTCGCCAACTACGTGCCGGTAACTTTCGTATCTCAGTATTAGACTTTATTTAGACTTATTTTTAAGTAAATTTTATCGGATTGTGTTTAACTGATGAACATTTAGTCAAATTGCATCTTAATTATAAGTCTAATAGGTGATTATCTTTCCTGATTTGTGAAAACTATCGACCTACTGCTTACCGTCATAAATATTTTTTCTCTTTCAGGCTACTAATTTAACGTGACGAACGTGTTCGATCGAATAATTACATCGTTTATTTGAAGCAATGGGTATACAAGATCTTCAAACGTTTTTAGAAAACGAAGGTGTTGGGGTTGATTTATTCCGAATAGCTAGAAATCATGCCGGCGGGTTCCGCTTGGTTCTCGACGCGGAAGGATGTTTAGATCGCTTATACGGAGGATACTTCTCAGGTAAGTGTACAATACGCTAAAAATATATTGTCTCCTATTACCTTACTTTAAAAAAAAAATACTTATATAAATATTTGTTAAAAATTGTGCACCTGATAGTTTTTCTGAAATCTATTACTATTGTAAATATTCCTCAATTTGATTCTAAATTGGCTAAAACTTGACTAATGCTTACGTTCCAAAGCAAAAAGACGTTATCAAATCACAAATCATTACAGATTGGGCATGTGGAGGCCAGTGGGCACGCTGTGTCCAATTTTTGACCACGCTTGCTCAGGCTCTTGCTGAACATCAAGTTGCTTTATGTGTGTGTTTCAATGGTGCACATCCTACTCCACCTGCATTGCCACAGCATTGGATACAGACCCAAGCTACGTATCGCCAGAGAGTCAACTCTGTAAGTGTTCATTCTGCTCAATTGTGATCTAATAATTAGTGAGAAATTAAATAAGCTTTCACTGACAAGGAAATCAAATATTATTTTTCAAATCAACTTTGAATCTTTTTTATTACTACTCATAGAAATTTCTCATAAATTATAATTATATTTTAGAAAATAGATTTTTATTCCACTAACAAAGTTAACATTTGTGGGTGGTTGGGGTGGAAGGGACACCAACGCACAAACAGTTACCACATATTCATGACATCATTCTGAACCCCTCACATAAATTTTTCATCTATACAAATAAATAAAATTAAGTGTATGTTTGGTATATCATTTTTATTTTCAATTTTTGTCGGTCTATCTGTTTGTTCCGGCTAATCTCTGAAACGGCTGGACTGATTTTGACGGGACTTTTACTGGCAGATAGCTAACTTAAGCTACTTTTATTTTTTTTATGGGTATTAAATAGCAAACATATCCATGTTCTTAAGACTCCTACAGCCTTAACCGCTAAACACACAGTAAATTGTAGTTTGTCACAGAGGGGTGTAATAGTGTCTAAGAAAGCATTTTGCGAAAATCAATTTTTAAGGGGGCGAAATGGGGTGAAAACGCTTAAACGAAAAATCTTATTCCTTAGGCATATAAACTTGAAAAAACTGCATTTACCTTTATGCTCAGGTTTTTCGAAAATCACATCCCAACTAGGTGAAAAGGGGTAATCTGTTTTAAGAGGAGTATTTTACTGCTTGCTTCGATTTACTTCCAATTGGTATAAATAATCCTTAAATTAAATAAAGGAAACATGCCAAACAAAATTTTTTTTTAATCAAAACTTCTATTTGAGTTCAAATCGGGAATACAGTTTGTATGAAAGATATTATTTGCTCAGTTTAGAAACTTTAAACGTGGCACAAATATTCTTTAGGAATATAATAAGGATTGCTATGCTAAATTTACCAAAATGACCCTTTAAAGTGGGTGGAGGGGGTATTGAACTTATTTTTAAGAAACTATAATCAAATGACACTTATGATGAGACCCACCCCAGAAACTGCATAAGCTTACCTCCTCATAAATTAGTAGAGAAATAACACCGAAGAACTCATACAGTAGGGTTTTTTTGCGAAAAGAAACCTTAAACCTTTGGTATTCAGACTGGATCCGCACAATCCCGTTATCCCGCCGGAACGCAGATATATCAAAGGTTAAAGGTTCATCCCTTTAACCTTTGTGGTGTATTTTTTTTGCTATAGATTTTGATCATGGGTTATTTAAAGTTGATAATGATTAATACAGGTTTTATATTTTGAAAATAAAATAAAATGGCGGAAGTTAGATACATGCGGCTATAATAGCTTCATGCAAAAATCTTCCAACCCGTTTTGGCCCACCTTCGAAGTTGGTTAGGCAGCCTTAGCCTACTCTATTCTCATCACATAATACAATAAGTTTGTCAGGCTGAGGTGAAGCTTGTACCAAAGGCGTTCACTCATCCCTTTTCTGGCCCAACATTCTGAGACATACAAGACAGCTGGTCTAACTATTGTTTTATAAATTTTCCCCTTAAGTAAGGAATGCGGGAGTCGCAAATTGTTCCCTTGACTTGCTGCCATTTCATCCATCCTGTGTTTATTCTGTGCTTTACACTACGATCTATTTCGCCATCGCTTTGCACGAGTGAACCGAGATAGCGAAAGTCGGAGCAGACAGGAAGAAACGCGCCATCAATAGCTTGTACCAATGTAACCACACCTTAATATTTGTCTAGTATTGTGCATGCAATAGTTTATCCTTGTAATTTTGTTTTTACCTATTAGGCATATATCATAAACTCATCTCTTATTGGTTTACAACTAATTCTCAGCTAGTCTTAAAATTTTATACAGGTGCTGCGCCACATTGTAACGAAAGGCACTCCTCCTCCTAAAGTATGGTGGGTACCACCAATGGGTCTACATTCCTGCCTAAGAACAGCACTAAGATATCTTAACATCCCAATAGTAAGTAGAAAACTTGAGAACTTGATAAAAACATGCTATTAAACTATTCAATTCATACAAATAATTTTGTAATTGCTTTTCAATAGATGGTATCTTCTGATGATCATTGTCAAGAAGTGGTTGGTCTTTGCCGGGAGAAAACATATGCTGGACTTGTTGGCTGCTCTGGAGAATACTTAGTATTTCAACCTCCAAGATACTTTAGCTCTTCACAACTGAAGCTTACATACAGGGTAAGATCCAGAAGTTTGTTTGGTACCAGAAAAATAATGCTGCTTTTTATAGCCAGAGAATTTGATAGTTAAGTTTTTGTTTTTATTTCAAAAACGTAACTATAAATTTTGACTGATCACATTTTTTTAAATGTTATTATGTATGTGTTCATTGCAGTCATCATTGGAAACAAAAGAGTACATGGTGCATGAGCTGCCACAAGTGTTAGAGGTACCGCAAGACCGGCTTTGCCTTATGGCCGCCTTACTTGGTGGGACTATCCTCTCTGAGCAGAGCTTAGTTGATTTCTATAAACGTTTGGGAATCACACAAAAAAAGGTGCGCAAGCAATTATTATTTTAATACTGCATTACATGTTTCAAGTTTTTTTTCATTTCTTGATAAATAGTAAAACGTTTTTATCATAATTTTGCTTAAATCGAAAATATAAAACTACTTTATGTGAATTTTTGAGACATTGCCTGTTTCCACCAACCATGGTGTCCACATTCTGGAAAGTCATGGAAAAGTTAGGGGAGCTCAAGGTGGTCAGTAAAATAGAGGGGCGCCCACCTGGAAATTCAGGGAAAAATTGAGACTACACTATTTGCGTCCCAAATTTCCAAGTGATTGTAAAATGAGGGATATAATGAATTCAAGCTATAGTCAACCCTATCAGTCCCTATCAGTCAGTCCTATTGGTTCCCAACCTATAGTCCGCGGATCGTGGAAAATTTTCGCAAACTGGCAAACTTGTTCTTTTTACAAATTTCGACTAACTTATTTTTAATTCTTATTTCTCTATGGATCGAAGAAAATCCATTCTATTCCAGGCTTAATTATTATCCGAGTTCACTTCGAACGCAGTTGAATTCTACATTGTCTTAATTTTAAAGTATTTTTATCCTATTTCAAACGGGGTGCGATATTTTTCGAGGTCACTTCTCCAGAATTCAGTATTTTTTCAAATATAGCTCGCTTTCGTATTCAATTCTTTATTTTCTGATGAGAATAAGGAAGTGCAAACTAGAGTTCTCCATGGGTAATATTAATTATACTCAATGAAGTGACCAGTGCTAAACAATGTACATTATTTTAATAAAGCATGGAAGAACTACGAAAATTTAAGCTTATTACATATTTCTAAAATATATTATATCATGCTTTATATTTCTTTCAAATGAATATAGTTTGTAAAGTACATTTAAATGATTGAATTCAACTTGTGCATTGAAAGTCAGAAAGCCCAAAAACACCCAAAACGGTTAAATGATCAACTCGCGGCGAACGAGCCCTGTTGCTGTTAGCCTAAACGATGCTATGCGACAACTGATCGCTAACTCAAATATGCATATTTTATTGGTTTTCTGAGAGTCGATGTCAGCATAAAATTCACAGAATTGAGATGTACGGGTCAGCTCTCGTCTGATTTTAGGAAAATGTAATGAAATAACTATCAGGACAACAAATGTATTCTAATAAGACACAAGTTAACAGTTAAAACACAAAAGTTATGAGTTTTAACAATATTCGAGTGAACAAAATCAAGGGGAATAATTAGTAAGTGGGCGCCGCCGATTAAGGGAATGAGTCCTTGGCCACGCTGCGCGTTGACTTATATAGGCTCGTTCATATGGTCCGGTAGTTAGTCAGGGAAAATAGAAATAATGGTCAGGAAAAGTCAGGGATTTTTTGGACAATAGCAGTGGACACGCTGACTAATACTAGAAAAGGATAGGAGGTTGGAGAAATGCGACTCCGTGCTGCTAGATGAGACGCATCCCTAAAATATTGTTTTTAACACGCTTTTATTACCTTCACATGTAACTATGTAAACAAATCTTAGAAGTTAAAATTGACCCACTTGCTGAAATACTGAAATTTTGCATACATGTTAAATTTGGATGCATGGTTAGCTAAGTTATGTCATTCTAAATCCAATATAGCAGACTCCCGAAGATGGGGGACTAGTTATTTTTTATGATATTTGTATCAAATGAAAGGGTTTGCTGAAAAGAATACATGAAAGCGTGTTTTTATAATTAAACGTGTTTTTTTCTACAGTTTGTGTTAATTAAAAAAAAAACCAGCCACATCACATTGCTAAATTCCCATCATTCATTTGAAAAGTACTGAATAAATGTTAATGGTTTTATGATACCAATTGTCTAAGACTTAAATCGTTTATGATATTTATAAATAAGTTCTGACTAGACTGTAAGCCGTTCCCAACATATTTAGTTTGGGAAAAGGTACGACAACATTATCATGATGATATTCCACTGTTTAGTTATTTTAGCACTAAGTGCTTTTTGTTGTTGGAATTCAATGCTTGTCAACATTCTTGATTAGGCTTTTTTTAAAGGCGGCAGAATTACTGTTCCGGTCCTCAACGGGAAGACGCTACGGATCCTTTTTTATGGAAACTGCGTCACAAAATTTCCCCACTGCGAAACTTAGTGTGGTGTGTGTTAGGTGTGATTGCTTAAGAGTTAGACATTACCTAACCTGGTGTTGCTAAACTTGACGTTAGTGTAAACGTGCACAAGCTATACTTATTTTTAAGGAGTCATTTGTTATCAACAAGTGCGAGTGGGACTCGAGCACGAAGGGTTAGGTACCATTATCTATAAAAACGGCAAAAAATCATGTCTGTTGTATGGGAGCCCCACTTAAATATTCGTTTATTCTATTGTAGTATTTGTTGTTATAGCGGCAACAGAAATACAACATCTGTTAACTGTCAGACAGACAGCGGAGTGTTAGTAATAGGGTCCCGTTTTACCCTTTGGGTACGGAACCCTAAAAATGAAGTTTATAACAAGTGTAAAATATTTTCAGCAGCAGGTTCCTCCAGAAGGTTTAGTAAAAGCCATTTGTCAATATGTCCGAGAATTGCCTTCGTCTGATGTAGATGCTGCATGCATTGATGTATTTGGTGACCTTAATGATCTCCGAGCTGCCAAACTGAAACAAGCTGTACAATATTATTTGAATGGTACTAAAGATGGATTTTTGAAGTACAGAACTGCATCTGGTGAGACAATATTTGTGAGAAAATTAATTTCATTTGTCATGTTTTCTTAATCAGTTTTAAAAACAAACAATATAATGACATTTTAATTTCAGGCCGTCGTCCTAAGAGTAACAAAAAAAATCAAAAAGCTGATATGAGTCCACAGACATCTCCTACCGACTTAGACACATCCAAACTGGCAGCTGAATCGTCTGAACACGAGGTTTATATTTTATTCTAACAAGTATAAAATTGCTATAGTCATCCACGCCTTTTACATCGTCATCAATACCATTGGCATCCATTGGCAAATCGTCAGATATTTTTGCATGATCACTAGTTCTAAATTTAAATAACTATTGTCTAAGTGCAAGTGACCTATTTTTTAATCAGTTGTTTTTATTCTCCCTACACCTTTTTGTATTTTATCCCCTTTGTTATTTACACTAAGCACTTCAGATAGTTAGAAAAACTGCAAACTCAATAAATTGCAGCAAAAAGGCTTGGACGACTACAAATTGGCAACAGCAAATGCATCAATTAACGCCGACTTTAGCATGGAAGAAAGACCTTCTGAGATACAGCAGGGACTTGCGGCGGTATCATTGGAGTCCGGTGACGCGGGCGCAGCCAAGCAGCAAACTGTCCATCCGGCTGATAAAAATGAAAAACCACAAACTGCTCCCAAAGAGGTCTGAAATATGTTTATGTGTGTTCTTGACTCTTTTAGGTTTTATAAATGTAAATACAACTTATGTGGTTCAAGTTAAGCTTTAATTAGTGTGAAATGAGCCACACAATCACGTGGCTCAAAGTTTCCCTAAGCTTGTTTAGTGTACATTTAAAAATAGCAATAACAACCTTTGATGAACCTTTCGCTCCTCTAAGCTGATGTTAGTGTGTGTATGGTTCGATACGAAAGCTGGACGCTGCTCGACACTTATTTATTTAATAAGATAATATGGTGGCACATTATACATAAGTATTTGTTGTATATTTATAGGGGCGCCCGAATTTGAAGCAGGTACCAAACGAAGACAATTGTCCCCCGGCTCCTGCTGAAGTATTACGTACTTGTGCCGAGCGCCACGCGCGCGGTCTCATGCACCCTCAGATGTTGTCGATCCTGACACACCGTCAAGTAACTTTGCCGGTGCTTATGGAGGATGATAATCACCGCGAAATACCGTCGATACATCATTTCTTTAGACCTATCAGGCAAAATGTGTATGCAATTTTGTATAACATGCATCATCACCGCTTTATGGCACAAAAAGCCAAAGGTAACCTGCTGATTTATAAACATTGTATACTGAGACATGAAACATTGATTGCTGACGGTGCTTGTGTTTTTTTTAGAGGAAGGCTCAACAACTTCTGTGAATATCGATCGCCTTTGTACTGTTCAAATATCCGAATGGATATATTCCCGCGTGAACCCTGGGAAGA
The DNA here is from genome assembly GCA_950022335.1 of Eurois occulta. NCBI lineage: Eukaryota > Metazoa > Arthropoda > Insecta > Lepidoptera > Noctuidae > Eurois > Eurois occulta. The sequence goes on along the minus strand of OX465484.1, from coordinate 9,839,488 downwards.
GTCCTGAAACGGTGCCGGGAATCGTTCTAGAATGGCCTGTGCCAACGGTGCAAAGGCTTTGGTTCGGGTGAGCTTATATCTTTAGGTATCTTGCTCATCATTAGTCTATCTTCGTTTACGGGCATACCTGCAAAGATACTGAATGTAATTTAGATAAAATAATGTTTTCTAAATTTTTTCCTACATTGCAACTCCTTACTAAGATTAGGAATAAAATATGTTGTTTTTATTCGACTTGTTACAGAACTGCCCAAGATGATAAATGTCGCCGTATGAGAGCATTCCTCTCTTGCATGCGCTCGGATACTCCATTGATGTTAAATACGTCATACGTGCCGCAACATTTGCTTATTTTAGCTACTGTCTTAAGGTGAGACTACACTTTTACTATCAATATTTCTTTATTTAACCAATATGCAGAATACAACTAAGCAACTAACTTATTATTAACGTAATATTGCAGATGTCCGTAGGCGTCTGTTACTAGTACTAAAATCGCACGAGTCCTATTTTGATGTTTATTAGCATTCCGGTGGAAATTGGCTTGTGCAACAAGCGTGTCTGTATCCCCGAGATCGCGCACTGTGGGAAGCTTTTTGAAACACCAATGTTAGTTAGGTCTTTCTGTAGTTGTTGTGCCCTATAGGCCTCCACACCAATTTATTAAGTGAGATATTCTCTTGTAAGAACAGTTTAAAACTTATTTTTCTCCTTGATCAATAATTTACAGATTTATAATGACATCTCAAATTCAAATTTTGAGGCGCCAGGAGTTGGATGCATTTTTAGCTACAGCTTTTTCAAATGATCTCATGAATGCGCTTCATTTGCAAGAAATGACCGTAAGTGTGAAAAGTGTCAGTAACGTTCTATAATTTTATACCCTATGGCCGACAAACATAAAAGTGTTGTGACGTCACTTCTCATATATCGACGTCGTCACCCGAAGAGTTACTTGAGAATGATATATGAAGATTTTGCCCTGCGACATCGCGCCGCTGTTATGTGTGTCGGCACTTATTGATCACCGCTGTAATGTGAAGCGAATAATGTAATGAATATTTTAGGTGAACGGTATAAACTCTCGTGGCGTGCAATTGGGTGCGCTAGTGATGGCGGGAGCGGAAGCGGCTCTGCTGGCCAACGACGCGTGCGGCGCGCCCGTGCCGTGGCTGGTGGCGGCGCCGTGGCTGTACTTCGACGGCAAGCTGCTGCAGCGCAACCTGCACCGGGCCAACCACTGCAAGCACCTCGCTCAGCTCTGCGATAACCATCTGGATACAGTGGTGAAGGTCAGTTACCATTGAATTCGACTTAAATCATACTATTTTCTATACAACATTCGCAAATATCAGAAAATCAATACGCTTTTCGTCGACAACAATGAACAAGGAAACAAACCAAATTGGCGTTTAATGGATGCACACTGGTCCCACTATTACGCCACAATATAAATTCAGCGAATTTCAAGTTATTCATAAACGAAAAAAAAAGAAAATGATGTGTAATTTTTTTTTAGCTTTCTTCTCCACAACTGTAGGTTCCTACAGAATAAAAAAGCCCCATGATCAATCTGACCACTATAAACTTCGTTCCACCTTATTGTCTAATTGCACTCGACTATTTATAGTGACGCGTCCCTATAAATAGTCTTTTTACCACTTCGTCCCGTCCGGACGGGACGAAGTGGTAAAAAAAAAAAAAATGCGAACGATGTGTTGATTTGATGATTGGTTCTCCTATAATGTTTATACGTTATAGTTAAAAGACATATAGACCAACGTTCGCCGAGAAAAATCTCTGCAGGCGAGCGAAGCCGCTGGCGAAAACTAGTAACGCTCTTTCTGTAACTGATGCAAGAATTCGTTCGTGTGCGTGTACAGGTGGAGCGCATGCGCAAAGCGATCCTGGAGGGCCTGGAGGTGGAGTTTGCGATGCCGCCGCTGCCGCTAGTGGCGGGCGTCGTGGGCGGCTCGCTTGGCGGCTGGGCGCGCGGGCGCGGCCGCGGCGCACGTCTTGAGATCGCCGGCGTTGTGGTTGGCCAGTGGGGTGGCGGCAGCTACCCAACGCGCACGCCGCGCTACCCACAGGTGAGTCTCATCTACATTGTGATGTTTTTTCATTACGAATTACGTGGCCGACAACCGTAACCCTCAGAACATATAGGCAATATTTTATTATAAAAGGATGTAAACGTTATATTAGTGTCGTATAACTCATTGCAGGTGAGCTACGTGGGCTACACGCCGCCTCCCCGCAACGCATACGGCGGGCGCGGATGGCGCGGGGCGCGCGGCGGGCGCGTGCGCGGGCGCGGGCGCGGGGCCGTGGCGGCGCCGCCCGCCGGCCGCGCCGCGCGCCGCTCCCGCCGCGACCAGGACGAGCCCGCTAAGCCCGCCACTCTCACTGTTAACGGGTAAGATATTAAGCCAAAAAGTTACCTCGTGATACTGGTACTGGGCTCAGTGCGTTAAACAAACTTGCACAAAATTGTTGCGAGAAACTTGCATGTGGCGAAATCATAAAATGATGAATCTCCATTGGTTTTTCAGGAAGACTGTGAGACCTGAGGATGTGTGCCAGCAAGAAGAGGGCAGCCCACACGAGGACCCCTCTGCCCCCGACACTGATGCTGACGGTTAGTATCACTTTTTTCTGCTAAACATGCTGCACATAGCAGAATTAGCAGATTTTTTTTAATCAAGCAAATAACCCAATAAAATAATAACAGTTGAATCACTAGATTCAGTGAAGAGGCCTGAGTGAAAACGCTGGCTGATTATCTTATGTATTCACTTTATATCTATAAAATTCACAACATTTATCAAAGAAAATTTTCGTTTATAGGTGCCCAGCCTCAAAAAATTAAGACTGTTAAAAACGCCAAGAAGAATATGGGCAAAGGAAAGAAAAAGAGCTCCAGCCAGAAGTCTGATCCTGCTCAAACGCTGGAACCTAACGGCCCACTCGATAAGCCTAAGGTGACTGCAGAGTAAATTACAGCAACCGCACAATGACGACAACCAAATTACGGAATTTACAACCGAGCTTTCCTACTCAATTTCTTTTTTTTTTATCCTCATGACAAGTTAGGTGACAGCCAGACAATAATATGATGATATATTTTAGGTGGCGGAGCAATGCCACTATTCTGAAAAGGAACACATTGGTCAAGGTGATGCACCAGTGTCAAACTAAAGTATTCATTTCTAAAGGTAACTTCGTTATTGTTTAATTTTTATTTAGTATTGATTGATTTGAAATCAACTTAGTTTAGTTTTTTCGTGGCTTGTGTTTTAATAGTTCAGTAATATTAATTTAATGTTTGAAGGAAAGCTTGCTATACCTATAAGTCATACAGGAAAAAAAAGCTAATAACATTTTTGCAATACATAACGGTTTAAAATCGTATCGGTAAATAACATACATAATACACAATCAAAATACATAATGTGTTTAAACACTTCTTGGGAAAATACGTCGGAATGCGATTATTTTAGCACGTATTTGTGAGGTTGCATAATAATATATTCCTAAACGGGATAATAACTAAATCTATTTTCGAGATTTGGTTATAGCTTGGATGGTGAGTATCCACCTTTTAAAAAGTATACGTGCCTGAAGATCTAAAAGACTTCCCTATTTTGAGACTGATTTTGTATTACTTTAATTGGCACAATAAGTGTTCAATTAATAATATTATTAAAGACAAGTGACATAATATTGAGGCCCATTTTATGCCCCAATAAACCCTAATAAGACGAATATGGCTCGATTATTTTGTATTTTACTATAATGAGACCAATAAATACTGATAACTGAAAAACAAGATCTATATTTCTAGGAAAATAATGTGACCAAAGGAAATTAGGTTCTATTAATTGAGGTAACAAATGTCTCTTAGAGTAATAAGGACCGAAGAGCACCCATTATTTGACAAGTGATATTTAAAATATAATTATATATTACTAAATTGACCTGTTGATTGTTAAGTCATGTTTTATTAAAAAGTGAGATGACTTAGTACTTCATATGCTTTATTTTTAGGCACATGAAGTACTAAGTCAGTATTATTTATTTACACATAGTATATTTACAATTTACCAAATCATAATTTTTTTACTTTTAAGTGGTTTGGTCTATGAAATCTCTTCGAAATAATTGTTTAAGAGTTCTCAAGAAATATTAAAGTAAAATTTCAATAAACAAGCTGTAGCTGTTCACACGCATTTGCATCACTATTAGGGTGTTACCACACCAATCGATCGATCGACATCGGTCGACGTTGATAGTTTGGTGTGGGTAGCTTTGGCCGACGACGTCGACTAATCCTTTCTACCATCGATCGATCGGTGTGGTAACACCCTTGGAAATTAATTTCAAAAATATTGTAGTTGATTGCATAGACTAAACCAAAATACTTTCAGACTTGTTTTTGGGATCTCTTGAGTCATTGTTTAGGCGTTATTGATGTGTGTGTGAGTGTTGTTGTGTTAAAATAAAACATGTCTGAATTACCTTTATATAAGACGATCTCTGCAGTGAATATAAAGGTACAACAGGCGATATCAATGTGGGAACTGTGATTACAAAATGTTAATTGTTAAATGTTCCAGTCAAGGGCGAAACTCTGGGAAATGGAACACTAATGTTAGTATAAAAAGTGCATTTATTGAATGATATGTGGTGCTTACAAAATTGTGGGACTGCCTGAAACGAGTCTGAAACTCATAGATTTAAGTCTAACGATAAACGTTTATTAAAACTGAACGAGCATTCGCATTTTGATACTTCCCACGTAATATAGGGTATTGTTTCGATAGGAAATCGTAGATTTGTTATTAGTGATATATTTATATGCATTTTTGGGAATTTCAACATTGCGAATGTTCTTCAATTTATATGTATTTTTGTAAATTTGTTATATTGTTATACTTAAATTTAGCTGGAATGAGAAACATGGATATAAGGACAGTCTTACTAAATAACTCCGAGTGGTGGAATAACTGTCGCAATTGGTTACGTAAATTTACATTCCATTCAGATCTTTCCAACGGTAATTGCACAGTTCACGCCAGTCGGGAATGGAACTAAATGAAGACTTTACAATTTTGAACGCTTTAAACCCTGGCCAGAACTAAACACAAAATATGTTGCTACAATAACATATAATTATAATTGTATGAATTGAAAAATCAACTCATGATCAGAACTTGAGTGCTGTGCACACATGCAGCAGCCACTACGCTGTTCCAAGACACTTAAATGCAAATCAAAGTATATGCCTCTGACTTCGTAACGTCGCCACAATGTGGCAGGGGCGCTGGACCGTTGTCCTTCGCCCTGCAGCTCGAGCGTTCAACTTGCATGTGAACGCTCACATTGCAAAGTATTCGCAAGCTGTCGCCCAGAGCGATATGCACTTTATATTATACATTTAAACATTTATATAATTATTGCTTGCTTATTAAATAGACACCATGTTAGCGTTTAGAATTTTAACTTCAATGTATTTTGATTTGTTTAAGAATTATGTATAACAATGGTAAAAGCATGTGAAAAATAATAATCGTATAATACGGGAGATAATGTTTTCTGATTATAATGTTAAATGTCACCACAAAAGGTTAATTTTTTAAATGTTACCGAAACCTTATAAATTGGATTGTTAAGATCATCTTTGTTATTCTCCATTTTCATGCTATAAATTATCACATACTTTTAAAAAACTAGTTGTTCAAAGGAAGGAAGTAGATTTTATTTATCTCTTTTAAATCCATTATTCACTATAGTTTTAGATTATTCTCAACAATATAATAACTTTTACTATCTACATTTATAAATTTTGTTTGGTGACAATGGTCATGATTATCAACATATAATAATCAAAATATATTAGAATACTTGTCATGTTAAACATACATTTTTCGTAATTGAAGTAGCAAACGTGGAACCGTGGCTTTTTGAAAACACTTATAACTTAGAACCTACGTACGTAAAACCCGCAATGTAAAATTTTAAAACTGTTCATTACTTTAGAATATGAACATAAAAAAAAGTTTGGATGAAATTTAAATTGTAAAGAGTTGTATTTGTCTTCAAATAAAACGTTCCATTACTATACCAAGATATTTTATTTCATTCCTTTAATTGTAACCTTGTATGTACCTCAGTGACGGTGGTTTCTTCTAAATTTGCGATATGATTAATGACTACCTGAGCCGCATCCTTAATATCGTTGTAATGATGAAGCAGCCTCACTTGTACATATTTTTTGTCGCTGAGCATTTGATCAAGTGCAGTTTCCGCCTCAATAAGTTTGTTGTAATGTTCTTTCATGCTTCTGGACATTGCTCAAATAATTGTTCCTGTTGAATAATAATGATTGTTCTTGTCAATTGTGAAAGTCAGTCTTTTGCTAGACATTGGCCTCTCCAGTAGCGTCGCTAGGCGTGGTTGAAGCGGCCCACGGCCTCGTGCTTAATGGAGCACCTTGATCAAATAATAAAAATGATCATTTAGGAAAATCTAAATCTAGCGTGAAATTTTTGAACTCGCTTCGGTCGCCTGCATTCTACAACTCTGAATTGTTCAATTGTCTTTTATATGTAAATCGGCAAAATAACTTCTGTATCTGAATGGTCACAAGAAAACCTATTTACCTAATTATTTTTGGAAAAGTTCACGCAGGTTACAATTCCTTTTTTAACATTTATGTGTAGATACAAAAATAATTTATGATAGGATCTCTGCATTGATCTTGGAAAAAGATAGATATTAAAAGAATAGGGCCGCGCTGATGCGACTGCCCACGTCTAGAGTAGGCCACGCTACGCCACTGGGCCTCTCCCAAGCTGCGGCACAATATCTTGTCCTCCGATTTCCGCATCGAGACAAATATGTATAATGAGAACAAAAAGATTACTGATTAATTGGTTCCTGAGAAACCCTCTTGCCTCTCTTCCATCATGTTCCTTCACCAATGTTGCGCAATTTGGCTTATCACGAATACTTGTTGTTTTCCAGCAACTGCAACTATATAAGTAATAAATATAAGTGTATACTAGGTACTATACACTTATATTTATTAGAACAAAAGTATTCGTGATCAACAAAATAACGCAATCTGGGGGGCAACAATGTTACGACTGTTTCCAATGAATACGCGGCTTCAGGGACAAGAAATATGAGTGGCAGCTTTCAACTCAAGGCTAAGATTTGAGTGCCCGGCTGATTTAAGAGGTGAGAGCAGCCGATCGGCCGCGGCACGTAACGGTAGCAGGTTTGATGCCCGGTCCGCTCCCACGAAGGGTGTAAATGGTTAAGTTAAATATTGACGTTTTGGTCGGCTTCAAAATGTTTTGGGTTAGCAACTTCATTGACTTGTGAGAGTTTTGAAAAGATTTAAGGGAGGGTTATAGGTAAAAAAAACAAATGTATATAAGGAAATACATTTTATTTATTCAAGATCATTGATGTCAACTGGTTCACTGACACCCATAGCACAAGCTAGCATACTATTTATATGTCTACCTTCTTCAGCTTTAAAAACATATCCACTTGATTTATCTACTAATTTTCGAATATTTAGTAAACTCTCTGCTTTACATAAATTAACTAATTGAAAAGTAACTAAACTATAATCTTCAATTATGGAGACAAAAGCACTGTTTAGTTTTTTGTATTTACTTGTAAATGCATCAGTGTCTAGACTGTCCAACAAATAATTCAAATCAAGCACTTCTGTGTAGAAATCTATCCCAAACTGCAACTTTTCCATATGTTTCTTTAATAAATCAGCCTTTGTTAATAAATTGATATGAGGCAATCCAATTTTTAACATAGCATTTAGTGATAACATTAGAGCTGCAATAAATTTTCCGGCATCTGAACAATGGTGTGAATCCACTAAATGCACAACACATAATTGTATGTTTCCATTATTGGCAAGTACAGAAAATATGTTGCTCAAACTTTTATGATGACAATACAGTTCTACTTGTCCTGGTAAATCAAATATGAAATTTGTGTAATTGTCACCTTGGATTTGATTTAGCAACCAATCAATATTTTTCTCTAAAAACTCCATACAGTATAGCAGGGCTCCATTAGGACCAAGATTGTGTTGATCCATCACTTCCTCAAGAGCAATTAATTGTCTGATGTCAATATCTGGTTTGTAAGACGTTATATCATTGGCTGGATCTAAATTGATGACTACAACATTTCTTCCCAATTTCCGCAACAGTTCTGCCATTTTGCAACAGTAAGTTGTTTTTCCAGCACCTGGAGGTCCCAAAACCAGTTGACCATAATATTTTTGTACAGACTTGAATCTTTTAGCACTTAAAGCAGCCATTTTAAGATTCTGCTGCTTTGCTTCTTAGATCCAATACTATGTCTTTACAGGCTTTGACTGTTTCAATGTCATATGATTTAAGATTAATAAAAATACAAAGTGGCTTTGTAATTTTTATTGCTTCTGCCAAGTATCTCGCTGCAACTTGCTGCTCTTCTCCTGTAGCACCAAAAATAACTTTTGTTGTATAAATATCATTAGTACCTAAAGGACTATGAACTTGATCTTTATGTATCATTAACATGCTTCCAATCTTCTGATACTGAGATACAATAAGCATTATTTTATCAGAATACTCAGCATAGACTATTTCTGTAGGAACATCATCTATATCTGCAGCTATGGATTTGAACAACTGTTGTTCACTTTCGTTTGGTATTTGTTTTATAGTTAAACTTTTCATAATATCTAGAAGTTCCATATTCACAGATATCTAAAAGAGAAAAGTTAATTTAATCTCTGGTAATTTTTCTGTTTCAATAAATTAAATTGAGTTTCAAGATTCTTTTAATAGCATGCTGTTGTTGTTACAAAAAATATTAACAAAAGAAAAGGAAGATAACTTAGGCTGCAATATACTTATTTATTTTCATAATCCTGCAAAAATAGGAATTGATCCCATTCATAAACATAATTTAAGTGGAGCAATATTTGAGAAAAATATTAGTTAATTATTGTTTTGTGGAACATAATATACTCAGCATATAATTGTCTAATAAATATATGTCTGGAATATTCAGAATGTATGTTATTTAGATAATTTATTCCGTTTGTGTATAACACATTATTAATGAACAAATTGTACTAAAATCTCAATGTTTTGTCTACTAGTAAAAACTGTAAGTAAGTACAGTATAAACAACAACACAATCGCTTGCAAAAACAGAGACACATTGAAACTGACATTAACAATTCTATAGAATCAATGGTAAAATCGTTGGAAAACAATAACCTTAAGATAAACCTTGGTAAAACTAATATTCTGCATTTTGCCAAAATTTGGTATGGATGATTCCATACCAAATGTCCATTATTGTAACAACAACATAAACAAAGTGAACATTACCAAGTTTCTTGGTGTAACTATTGACAGCAAATTAGATTGGAAGGCACATACGGAAACATTAAGCAAAAAAAAATAGTAATGTTGATGCACTGCTAATTACTTATCACGGCTTAGTGTCCTCTCAAGTTAAGGACTAATTTTTTGGGGAAATTCAACAAAATAATAAGGATGTGATTTTTATAAAACGCAAAAGAGGTGCCTGAGGGCTATGTTTGAATTTCATGTTGTTACAAACCATTTTTTAAAGCATATAAAATATTAACCCTTCCGTCAATGTACATTTTAGAGACCATTATGTTTATCAAATCAAAGACACACCTATTCCCCTTAGTGTCAGATAAAGTAGTTCAAAATAGATATCCCGGACAACTCTAATGCAATAAGTATATTTTATATGGTGCCAATCCTTTATAATACATTGCCAAACAATAGGAGGGAATATACAACAGAAAAATGTAGAAATATATTAAAAAGACTTCTGTTACAGAAAGTTTATTACAGCAGTAACGAATTCCTAACCAATAAATTAATTTGACTTTTATCAAACATCCTAATTTTATTAATAATTACTTTAATATTTAATTTTCTAATTTATATTATTTATTATGCTGAGCTTATGACACTATTTTATTGTATTTCATTTTACCTTTTAATTTTAAGTTATGCTCTAAATTGAATTGTTATTTGGTATGTGTAATGGTGGATCAATTTAAAATTGCTTTGATCCTGTATATCACCTACCTCTTATATTTGTACGCCGTTACGCCGGCAAAACATGATTGTGATGTATAATTTAATGTAACGTCTTGCATGCCATGTGTGTGTATTTTTATGTTTTGGACAAATAAAAATTATCTTCTCTTAAATTTAAAAGGACATGGCTACTGAACAAACTAAATAACAGACTACTTTTTAACTAGACAAGTTGAATACCGCTATGTCACAAATAATTCTTTACTAACAAAACAATGACATGCATGAAGATAACATTACTTGTCAGTTTTGAAGCGAGCTCCGTCATATTTAATTATTGTTTGTTTGCACATTTGCGTACCTTTCGACTTTACTGATGTATTCTTCTGGTCGTTTATCTTGATGGCAATGAACCAAAGATCTATATCATCTAACCCGCCTGCAGCTGTTATAGTTAATTAGATTCAATTTTTAGCTTATATCTTGCTTCACTACGTAGTCACTAGCTTGCGTTTTTGTTGACAGCTGAAATGAAATGACACTTGAAAAAATTGTCATCATGACATGGCATGGCAGAAGATAGTTGCGTACAATCCACGGCGTTGGCTGCGGCCCTTTTTTGTGTATGGCATCTTGCAGGTCAACCTTGAAGGTTATCGTCGAGCATAAGACCTTCAGCCCGGGGCAGAAATCTTAAAAACTAAGCAATTACACGCTAAGGGCATCCCCTGGGGGGTATGGGCCTCGGCTTAAGGCGTCACTGGTGGGGGACAGCAAGGAACAGGCTGAATCGGAACAATTGGCTGCGTCCCATTGAACCAAGCATTGAACACTTCTGTTCTTCAAACTTTCTGACGGCTCAGAAGTTAGCTGCGAGTGTGCGCTTAAGATAGAAGTTAAGTTGTAATAAAAAACATTACTATTAAAAGTAAGTACGTTTAATATAAACCACTCGTAGCATTGTTCTTATAGGAAGGGTTCAGGACCAGCTCTGGGGCATAATTTAATTTTGAAAATACTGTTATTATAATCTTTTATAAAATAAATACAATCGTTATCGTTCATAATTGTCATTAATACTGGCCTACGCAGTTTCGCAGGTGCACTTATCCTAATAATATTTTTAATTTATTTATTTGTGAAATTTGTCAAGTATAAAATACAAGAAATTAAAATTATTTGCCAACCAAATTCAAATTTTCTTACGCATGTTGTTACAGGATCATAATAATAATTAAAATCATCAATACAAATACAATACATTGGTTGGAGCATTCACCTTAAGGTGAATGCTCCAACCAACCCGCGAAATTCAAATTTTCTTACGTTTTTTTGTTCCTACGCCTTAATGAACTTGGGGGGTTGTATTGGTGATTTTGATGATTATAATTCTGTAACTACATATGTCTTACAGCCGCGAATAATATTTTAATCAACATACAACCTAGCACTGGCCTGCAAATTGCAAAAAACGTAAGAAAATTTGAATTTCGCGGGTTGGTTGGAGCATTCACCTTAAGTCATGGATGACGAATGAATACCATTCATTCGTTGTGCCACAACACTGGCATTTTCTGTTTGTTGTCGTAGGACAATATTGCATGCATACATGCTAATTGGTTAATGAGTGCGAGTTTCTTTATTGTTTGGTTGTTTTTGCTTCGTGTGAGTTTGTAGCAAAGGGTGTCTGGTGGAAAAATAATCCCAACGAGTCACACTATGACACGCTTGCGTGTGTCTCGTTGAGAACCCACCAATCCACCATCTCTGTGTGTGATGATCGTCAAACTCACGTAGTGTTTACTTCGCCGCCAGCAAAAGTGGCAAAAAAAGTTCGCTTCTTCCATAGCTTATTCTTCTATGAGTTTAGCCCACTGTGCGCAATTAAATAATTCGAAACAACCTGGCAGCCCTGAGAATTTTTACATTGACAACTTTGAATTTTCTCTTATTCTGGTAACATTATCCAAGTTGTCTGACAGTTTTGTTTTCTCTTGGCTTGTCAAATTGTGACAAGATGGTACTGTATAGATTTTATATTTTAAAAATCTAAATTAATCTTTTAAATTAGATAACATTTCCATCTATTTTTGAAATAATCACTTGTGAATTAACTATGTAGAATTAAAATTACGCATATTAGTGATCTTCTGATGGGTTCCCTATCATAACCTGTAAATGTTGATTTCAGACGAAGGGTACTTCGAGCTTTGGTAAGCGTCGTAACAAGACACACACCTTGTGCAGAAGGTGTGGCAGGTCATCGTACCACATCCAAAAATCAAAATGTGCACAGTGCGGATACCCCGCAGCCAAGCTGCGTTCCTGTAAGTACACATACATGTACCGGCCTTACTAAGTTTTAGTGTTGTGTGAAACAATATAGGTTATTACATCGATTAAATTGATTCTTGAACATATAGTAACCATAAATTCTTGAATAGTAAACATTGTTGTACCCACACGTTGATTTCTGTTGCATCTAAAACGTTTGATTTGCCTATAGTATGTCTATGTTAGGACTGTGGTATGTGCGTATTTTTAGAAATAAAATTAAGGCTCGTTGTTGCCCCTTTGCCACTGACCTGCATAAAAAACCTAAATTAGGTATTTGGTCTGAAAATGATAAAACTATAGTATTCAGATAGCCATGGTTTACCTATACAGTATACCTGTATAGGTAAACTTCAGCTGCCTCTTGAGGAAACCTGCACAGCTTTGCAACATACATGCTCCAATTCATGTAGTTGTTAGTTCCTTAAATAATTATATGAGTGTGCATGTTAGTTGACAACAACGTCAAGTAGTTGATATTGTTTCTTATATCAAATACAGATCTACTTTGAAATTCTCTCTTTTAACAGTCATTAATTGTGGAAAGTGAAAAAATACTGGTATTCAGCTGCATCTGTTCGAAGCCAACTCCAACATAGTTGCGAAAGGCTTGATAAATTATAATGACATTTGTGCGGTGAAACCTACTCTGATTGAAGAGATATTTCCAATTTAGAATGTTTCTTTGTAAAATGTAGGCACACTAAGTTGAAATCTGATTATGATAAATGTCTTATTAACATTTATTTGATCATGTAAATTCATACATTTCATTCAAAATGATCTCATATGTTGTCTGTCCATTACTGAGAAGAGCTGAGCTTTGTAATTATAAGCCATCATAATTTCTACTGAAAACCAACATTGGCTTTAGCCTAGAAAAAGCTACTGACATTTGGTTTGAATCATTTTAGCCGGACGTATAAGCCATGCTCCTCCACTACTGTTCACTGATCCCAGTCTCTTCCCCTACTCTATTGGAGAGGCAGCCTTACACCTGGATTTACTAAACCAATTGAATTTTTAAACCTGTTGTGAAAATAGTTGTGTATATTTAGTTCCTCTAAATACATCACAATACAACAAAACCGTAATTCACTTGTATGATTGTCTTTTTCCTTCAGGATTCTGAAAAAAAAAATCTTTAAGCCCCCTGCAATAACTTAAATCTCTTTGAGGCCAACCAATCTCAATGATAACAGTGAAAATGCTATTTGCTAGACATATTAAAGTTTATCCTAAAATATTATTGTTTACAGACCACTGGTCAGTGAAGGCTAAGCGCAGGAAGACCACCGGAACTGGCCGCATGCGTCACCTGAAGATTGTGAGGAGGCGTTTCCGCAATGGCTTCAAGGAGGGCAAACCCACACCCAAGAAAGCTGTAGCCTCGTCATAAACTTAGTGCTAAACTAATAAAAAAAAACATCCATTTCCATCTTTTATTTAATATTATTCAATTTCAACATGTCAATTTTCCCGTACATGCATATAGAGTGTATTAGAAGGCTATTCTGTCACTGGCACATTGAATAAAAACCGGCCAAGCGCGAGTCGACCTCGCGCACAGTGTTCCGTAGCACCAAACAATATTTTCAACGCTCTTTCATAATATGTCAATTTGAACTCAACAGCAAAACTAAACTTGTTCTTCATTTATTATGTTAGTGAAAAATATTGTTACTGCTATAATTTCACGAAAGTGTCCCATATCAAAAATTAAATATCAAATCTTATTCTAATATTCTACAAACCCTTTTTTTTTTTTCAGAATATCTAGAAATTAAACGGGGATTTTTAAGACTAAGCAAATATCGATCTAAGTCAGTGACTTGGGAGTGGGGAAACTGTTATTGCATTGGAGGCGGAATTAACACCCGAGCTGTAGGCGAGGGTGTAATAGAGCCGAGAACTGCAGTAACACATCCCCACGCGTATCAATGGACGTTTTTCAATACACTTTCGAAGTAATAAAATATTAGAACTGAAAGTAGGTATTTTTGTTAGGAATTATTACGAGACGATTTATTTATATTGCTTTCGCCAGTTTGAAGAAGAAGCAAAGGTATGATGCCGCGAAACAGCCTAATATGAAAAATAAATATTCAAATATTTTTTAAATTAGAACACAAATGTTAATTTGTTCATAAAAGTAAATATTTTGTTTTAAATAATCATCAATATGATATTCTATTTATAAACACAATTTAAATATTCAAAAAATGTTTACGCCATAAAGTCGCATTCATTTCCTTGCAGAAGTTAAAAAAACAACAATCACCGCCAATAATAGGCATTGAACCAACAAGGACTTAGTATAAGTCAAAATTGGACATCCAACATCCATCCATTCATTTGTCCATCTTATCTGTGGAAATAAAAAATACCTTCGGACCCCTAAAATTTGGAAATGGTTTCGGAATCGGCATTGGTTCATATTTACTTCACCTATAAACCGAATTCCGGACGTTTTAAAATTCCCCCCGCATTCTGGACAGGCTAAATAGTATGTCCGGAAAACTTCGGACCTATGGCAACCCTAGATTAGAATGTCGCATGAAATGTGTTTTGCAAACTCACAAAATTCATTTGGGTTACTGATGTATAGACGCCAGCACATCAAGCTACTACAATCTGTCAAAATGTACCTACTTAATAATTTTTTTTTGTGTATTTAGAGATCGCTACCAGCTGTCAAAATTTTTCCAAAAAGCGTTGAAGGACAGTTTAAATTCCACACTTAATGTCCTGTCCCCTAGATGGGGCAGAGGGCGTCCACAGATGTCCTCCATCGCGATCGGTCTTGAGCTTCACGCTTCACCTCGCTCCACGACATTCCGATGCTCGCCGCTTCTGCCAACACGGTGCGACGCCAGGTTTGACGAGGACGGCCACGCTTTCTTTTCCCTTGGGGATTCCAGTCCAAAGTTTGTTTGGGTATGTGATCGCGGTCCCTTCGGAGCGTGTGGCCAATCCATTTCGACTTGCGACGCTTGATCTGGCGGTCGATCAGACTCGTGGCATTTCTCCAACAGCTCTACGTTGGAGATGGTCTCGGGCCAGTAAATTCCGAGAACGCGAAGAAGACAGCGGTTGACGAAAACTTGGATTTAGCGTGACATGACCATTTCACATTGGACCCGAATATCTTAAGTTTAATCCTTCGAGTCAGTTTCCGCGACTGCCAAACAGGTCTCGGCTGCGCGAAGGTAGCTCGGGCTTTGGCGATCCGTGAAGCGATGTCCTCTCCACTACCCCCACTCTCTGCCACGACGCTCCCGAGGTAAGTGAATTTGTGGACGCGTGCCACTGCCTCTGTGCCAATCAGCAACGGTGAGTGATTCTTCACACCAGTTCTCATCTCCTGGTTCTTCCTGATGTTTATTTTAAGCCCCGTTTCTGTCGCTTCTTGACGTAGATTGTTCAACTTTGCTTGCATGTCGGCGTGGGTATGACTCAGCAGGCATAGGTCATCGGCGTAGTCCAAGTCTTCCAAGGCGTTGGATAAACCCCACTATGCCGCTGCGCCTATTTTCAGAGATGCTAAGCAGAATTCCGTCAAGAACGACTGAGAAGAGAAGCGGCGACAGGAGGCAGCCTTGGCGGACACCCGCGTGTACTGCTACGTCATCCGAAATGAGTCCGTCATGGGTTACCTTACAAGAATACTTCCTGTAAATACTCTCCAATAAATGGACGATTTTCGGCGGCACTCTAATTTCCAGTATCTGGGACCAGATGCTAGACCACTTCAGCGTATCAAAGGTCTTTTCGAATTCGACAAAGGTTAGATACATCTCCCTCTGCCATTCTGATGCCTGTTCCAGTATGATACGGAGAGTGTTGATCTGATCCGTACATGAGCGATTTGAGCGGAAACCAGCCTGTTCCTTGCGTAGAAAAGGATCCACAGCCTTCGACAGTCTATCCAGGATGATCTTGCAGAAAACCTTTAGGGACAGACACATGGGGGGAGAAGCAGAAGAAGTATGTTTTGTGGGAATCGATGTTGGTGAGATGAGCATTACCTATAAAGTGCCAACATATAAAGCAGAACCATAGCCAGTCCGAGTCATCCACGTCCCCGTCGTTCTCCCTGGGCAGTGCTGCAACCGCGCCACCTCGAGTTGCAGCTGAGCTAACGGATGCAAGAAGCAGGGCGAATATTTTGCGCCTTAAAGCAAAATCGCCTCGCTAGGGAGGATACCCGAAACAAAACCGAACACATCCGAAGGCTCTCAAGCGGCAGCCCCGCTATCCCCCTGCTTGCCCGACAATAATTGATTCTTGAAACTGAAACAGATAGAAACCGGACCGATCTTTTACTGACGACAGTTTAAATGAAGGTTTCATTTAGGTGTTTAAATCACATTTTACGTGCATCCCGACTTCGGAATTCGTTACATTGCGCGTGGTTTGACTCGCACTTGTCAAAATAATGTCATTAAATGGTACAATAACGTTTTTTATTTAACTTTCAGCCATATGAAAATGGTTTCTTAATAGTTTTTTATACGTCAATATACCGCGGGTTTGGGTCGTTTTGCAGTCGCGTCAGCGACAATAACGTTGAGTAAAAATCACGTAGACGTTGTAAGTTTAACTAGAAAGATTTGTAATATATGTAGTTTCTAGTAATAGTCTTACATAACATAACTGTAGACGTTTTGTTAGGCTGGTGATCGGTCAGTGGTGCAAGCTAGACAATATTTGTGTGACAATTTATCTATACTTATAATAAATCTGTAGAGAGGTCAATTCTGTACATGAAATATATTTACAAAATAACTATCGGGGGGTGATTAGTGATCGATACTGATGCCAAAAATGCAATCAGTAAAATTTTTGTCTGTCTGTCTGTCTGTCTGTCTGTATGTTATTTATAGAAAAAAAAACTACTCGACGGATTTTAACGAAACTTGGTACAATTATTCTACATACTCCTGAGCAGGTAATAGTATACTTTTCATCACGCTACCATTAATAGGAGCAGAGCAGTGAAAGGAAATGTTGGGAAAACGGGAGAAGTTACTTGGTTTTTTTAGCTTCCGTCGCGTGTGCAGCCTTAATGGTTAAAGCTACATAGAAATCATGTATAACGGAAATATTCCACATAAAATTATATAAAAAATATCCCAAGACAGCATATGTCTATCTTTTATAGTTGACTCACAATAACACGTGTAACTCCCGATAGCTTAGCAGTTCGGAGATTTGTTATTATTATATTTGTTTACTCTTACGTTTATAATATTCTCACTCAACCCCAATTAAAAAAAAAAACATCAGTTATTCTTCGAACTCCTGGGCAGGTTATAGTATACTTTTCATCACACTACAATGAATAGGAGCAGAGCAGTGTAAGGAAATGTTGGGAAAACGGGAGAAATTACTTGATTTTTTAAGCTTCCGTCGCGTGTGCAGCCTTAATGGTTAAAGCTACATAGAAATCATGTATAACGGAAATATTCAACATAAAATTATATAAAAAATATCCCAAGACAGCATATATCTATCTTTTATAGTTGACTCACAATAACACGTGTAACTCCCGATAGCTTAGCAGTTCAGAGATTTGTTATTATATTTGTTTACTATTACGTATAATATAATACCAATAACACTCACCATCATCCTTATTTTTTTAATGAATATTAGTACCTATTTAATAAAAAAAGAATCATAGAAATCGGTACAAAAACACCAAACTTATACATGAAATACCTACGCTAACAAGCCATCGCGCGTGAATAGAGAAGCAAGCTGTAAGGATCATTTTTGCGTAACTGTTGCCGCGCTCGACACGGCTCGCGGCGGCAGAGTATAAAAGGGGCGGGAGGCGAGCGCAAGCTTCAAGCCCTGGCTGGGGGCCTTAAAGTAATTTTTGGCCACCACAGGATTGTTCGGTTAAGCAGCTTCAACCTTAGCGAGTTGTTGCGCTGCGAGAGGCCATACAAAAAAAAAAAAAAAAAAAGCGCAAGCTTCATTCAATATTTGGCTGTTGATGCGTTCAGAGTGTTGGACTTTATTGACAGACAATAATTGTTATTTTATAAACCGTGCTTATCAGCGCGACTTTTAGTCTTTAAATAGTTTATTTTAATTTCTTTTGTTGTTATTTTATGAATTAGGTTTAGTTTTGTTTAAATTGTAAACTATTAATAGTTGCTATTTTTTTTTAAGTGAAGTAGTAGTAGGTAGAATAGAAGTAGAAGTAGTACTCATAGACTTTTAGATAAGTACTGATAGGTTAGTTTTGGGTCATTCATGTTTATTTTTTTTGTATTGAGTAGGTAAAAGCGTAGGTACTTTTTCAAAACTATGAGGGAGGACATCTGCTAATTTTTTTTCGAAAAACGACGGAAACGCGGACGAAGTCGCGGGCAAAAGCTAGTTAAGTTGTAATAAAACTTATAAACAAATGTTATAATAATCATTAATATTTATTAATTTAATGTACTTAAAGAAAGCTTGTCGTGGTGGAAGATGAAGAGCGGTGACTTCTACATAGGAATTTAAAATTTTCGATTAAAATAAACATTTATTTTAACACTGCCCGACCCGGGCATCGATCCCAGTAGTCGCACTTGCGACTACTCGACCAACTAGGCAGTCTCACATACACACCAAAATTTTCGCGTGAACGTCATCATCAATAAAACGCTTAGAAGTTCATAAAGCTGTAGGAATGACTTTTTCTGGTTTTTTTTTGTTCCTACGCCTTTATGAACTTGGAGGGTTGTATTGGTGATTTTGATGATTATAATTCTGTAACTACATACGTCTTACAGCCGCGAATAATATTTTAATCAACATACAACCTAGCACTGGCCTGCAAATTGCAAAAAAAACGCAAGAAATTTTGAATTTCGCGGGCTGGTTGGAGCATTCACCTTAAAGGGGTCAGAACGAGGAACATCTCGCTCTCTCCTTAGTGGTTTTAAAAATAGTATGGTTATATCTCAGAATATAAACTAAAGTAATAATGTGCATGTGTGTATTTTGATTATAATAATAATAATCGTTTATTTATAAAAAAGGGCACATTTACAATGAAATATCTTAACAAATAAAATAGAGCACAGTTGGTTATTGCCTGAACTAGGTTGAACCTGTGTTTCAGGCTACAAGGTGCATACATTTCTACTTAAAATAAATAAATTAACGTTCAATGAAAAGTAAAGTAAAATTAAAACTTACATTAAATAAAAATAAAAAACAGCGAACCAGCAGTTTACTTGCAGACAACAAGTAAGTCTTCTGTCTGTGCATAAGATAAGATTTGTAAAAAAGAAATTATAGACTTTTTACAGCTAAAATAATTTAACTTAAATATACTTAGTTTTCTATTTAATCTATTGTACAGAAATGGGCCTAAAAATGAAAAAAATCTTTCCACAAAAACATGTTTGGAGGTTGTATTAGAAATGCATACTATATCATTCCGTCTCTTGTTAGTATTGTCAGCATTGTACGTGAGCATGGTGTGCTGTTTTAAAACTAGGTGCATAATGAATAGCTGGCGCACAGTCAGCACGTTGCAGGATTTATACAGCTGATCTGTGGGAAAGTAAAAGGGATGGAAGTTTGCTACCTTTAAAATTGCTCTTTGAGCTCTTTCAAGGGGAAGCAGGGTAGTTTTTGATGCGCCACCCCATGAAATGATACAGTAATGAATTATGGATTGACATAGGGCGAAATAAACTTGTGTGATCAATTTTGAATCTGCAAAAGTTCGTATTTTTTTAAATACGTATATTAATTTGCGCACTCTTTTAACCAGACTTTCAATATGATACTTAAAAGAGAGTGTGTCGACTATTATAACACCGAGGTATTTAATGTTACAGGTTTTGAGGATAGGAGGACAGTTGCACATGTTGACTGACAGGTTATCACATTGATGGGCATATAAAAGGAAGTTAGCAGTGTTAAGTTGAGGCTTGCGCATGGAGAAGTGAATATATTTAGTCTTGTCAGCATTTAGTGTTAGTTTATTAGAAAGTTGCTCTCAATTTGTGAGCGATATGCCGAACAGCACGGGTTAAAATATAACCCTACAAAAAGTGAGCTGTTGGTGTTTCGAGGTAGGAATAAAAATCCAACATTTGTCCCTCCTGTGAGGCTAAATGGTTCACTTTTGCAGAGAGTTGCCCACTTTAAATATTTAGGCCACATTGTTACTGAGGAATTAAAAGACGACTTGGATATGGAAAGGGAGCGCAGGGCACTGGCTGTGAAGGGAAATATGATATGCAGGAGGTTTCATGGTTGTTCAGTTCCCGTAAAAATAACTCTTTTTAAGGCATACTGCCAAACATTTTACACCAGCAGCCTTTGGGATAACCATACCCTAAAAGCAGACAATGCCCTGCGCATTCAATACAACAATGCCTTCAGGGCGCTGTTGAGGCTTCCACCTCACTGTAGTGCGTCAGGTATGTTCGCTGATGCGCACACTGACGATTACTATGCGATTATGCGGAAGAAAGTTGCCTCAGTAATATTCCGAGTGAGGGGAAGCAGCAACAGCATTCTGAGGGTGTTTGCAGAGAGGCTGGATGGGCCTACAATAGGGAGGTTTACCAAGCTACATGTTGGCAACAAGGCTTGTTAAACCTTCCCGTGAAAGTGAGTGATTTTATTTCATTTTCTTTTTTATCTTTTCTTTTTAGTGTTCCTGCATGTTACTAACATAGGTTTTAAGTAAGATGTAATACTAACACCCTATGGGCCTTGATGCCTGACAATAAAATATTTTTATTTTTTTATTTTTATTTTATTTATTTAGTAAATTGCTTTGAAGCCAATTAGTCACACTATTAAAACCAAGTTGGGCGTTTTCAAATAGTTCGCTGCTGTTTTTAGCAGAAAATATTAGCGCCGTGTCGTCAGCATATGAAATGATTTTGCCGTGCTTGATATTTAGATTACACAAGTCGTTAATATAAACCAAGAAAAGGGTAGGGCCCAAAATACTCCCTTGGGGAACACCAAATCCAGTATTTTTCTGCTCATCGCTCGTAAAGTTGTCAATCCTAACACATTGGTATCGGTCGTCTAAGTAGTCAGTAAGTAAAGTCAACGGCGTTCCCCTTATTCCTATTGCCTCTAATTTTCTTAGAAGCACGGAAACAGAGACAGTATCAAAGGCTTTCGCTAAATCAAGGAAGACTCCCAGGACCTGGTTCCCTTTGCCAAGCTCTTCTGTGACATAATCGGTCAGGCTATGCACCGCATCGGCTGTGGATAATTTGGCTCTGAAGCCAAATTGAGCAGGTGACAAGATGTTGTTTTTCTCTAGGTAGTTAACTAGTCTGTTGTTTATAATTTTCTCAAGTATTTTTGAGATTGAGGGGAGTAATGATATGGGCCTATAGTTATTCACCAAGTCCCGGTCTCCAGATTTATATATAGGGATTACAACAGCCTTTTTTAGACAGTTAGGGAAAATTCCTTTGGAAAGACAGATTCGAAATATATGCGTTAAAGGAGGTGCCAATACATGCTTAAACAGTTTAAGAATCTTGTTGCTTATATTATCCCATCCAACTGCACAGTCATCTTTAAGGCCCGAAATGATTCGGGATATTTCGTTTTCGTCAATATCCAGCATAGCAAATGATTTCAGGTTACAACTGTTGTTCAATGTTTTAAAAGATGGTTGGGCGCAATTTTTCGGTATCTGTTCGGCCAGAGTTTTCCCAACATTAACAAAAAAGTTATTTACTTTGTTAGCGGATAAGAGAGGTGAAGTATTAGTAAGCAGTAACCTCGAATTTGATTCACGTTGTTTAGTCATGTAGGTGACGTTTTTAATATGCTTCCAAATTTGCTTACTATTGTTGCCTGCTTTATTTAATTCATTTTTATCGTAGTTATTTTTAAGCTTCTTTAGGAGATTGTTGCAGAAATTCCTGTATCTTTTATAGGTGTTTAAAATTATTAAATTATCAGGATATTTCTTAGTTCTCTGGTGAAGTTTATCTCTGTGCCTTATACATCGGATTAGTCCAGGAGTAATCCAAGGTTTAATATTACGAAGACGATTATTTACTGTCACAGCTGTCGTATTACGCAATATTGCTTGTTGGACATGTTTTATTAAGTACGATAAAGCCAAATTAGCGTCAGCAGTATTGTAAACTAGACTATAATCAATGTTGCGTAAATCATATTCGAGTTTGTTTACGTTTAATTTAGTCTTTGTCTGGGGGCAATTTTGCTTAGGCAGCGTTAAATTTACGGCTAGAATGACAGAATGGTGATCGGTTATTGTTGAGTTAGTAACAAGCGTAATAAATGAATAAGTGGTTTTGATCATCACATGGTCGAGGCATGAACCGCTCTGATGAGTAGGCAATGTGTGAGCAGGCAGAAAACCATGGTATGAGCAGATGTTAAGGTAGTCTTGAGTCCCTGCGTCGTAGTTTTCAGAGCCAATATTAATGTTAATATCTCCTGTTAGTATTACATTCTTAAATGGGCTAAGTGCTTGAAAGATCTGGTTTAGGGAACTGTGGAAAGAGGTTAAGTTTCTTGCGGAAGGGGATCTATACAAAGCAACTATCGCTGTGGTTGTACCAATTTTGATGATAAGGCAGTTACTAATACAATCTTGTAGATCAGGTTCTTCAACTTTGACCTTTAATGATTCCTTAGCAAAAACAACGACACCATCGTTTTGATTGTTATTAATTTTAGTGTACAATAATTTATATCCTGGTATTGCCGGGAGATTTTCATGGCGCTTTAATAGCCAGCATTCTGTTAGAACCATAATATCGCAATTAAAGTTAAGTCTATGAAGAAAAATGTTAAAGCTATCGATGTTCTTATAAATACTTCGTATGTTTTGGGTTAGTATGGTTAGTGACTTTTGATACTTGGAAAGATATTGATTGCAGTCTTCAACCTCACATGACTTTGACTCAGTTAAAAATGAGTTATCTATGTCGGTAATTAAGTTAATATCCATTCTATTTAAAAATAACAACAATAAATTACGTCTAGGATTTAAACAAATAAGTGGCGCTCTTAGGCGCCTTTTTTTTTTTTTTTTTTTTTTTTTTGGGGGGTGAGAAATCATCAAATTACTCCTCCCGCTCTGGGCGGAGCGGAAGGGAGTGTCAGACTCTTACTGACTAAAAAACACCCATGTTCCTTCATTGGCCCTTTATGTTCCAGGGCCGCGGTATCTCTTTCGAACAGTCCCGCAGCCCTGGCAGGCACCGGCCCTTGCGGGCCCCTCCCGTATGCTGACAACTCTTTGAGGCGCGCGTGGAACACGAACGCGCCGTCGACACGGCCTGCCCGTCGTCATACGACGGACGGACGGCGAGCTAGCCCATTACTCGCCGTCCACAGGCCCGCGCCTACGGTGGCCGAGAGCCATCACGGCGTGGCCCCCGACGCCCGGTGCTTCTCCCGCGGCGGCTGGGACGTGTGGAGGTTCTCTCCCTCTCACGTTCCGCCGCCTCCTTCGCTAGCATGACTGCTTCGCAGAAGGAGGCGACGGCTTCCCATTCCCTCTCGCCCCGGACCATGGCTTGAACCAGGGCCGGACGCGAGAGGTCGCCGCCGCCAATCGCCGCTACGAGGACACGGCGGTGCTCCGCCCAAGCAGAGCAGACCTCCACGGTGTGCTCCACCGTGTCCTCCGGTCGATCCTCGCAATTGTAGCATCCGGGCGTTTCCTCCCGCCCGATTCGGTACAGGTACCTCCCGAAACATCCATGTCCGGTGAGGACCTGCGTCAGGCGGAAGGTGAGGGCGCCGTGGCGCCTCTCAAGCCACTCCTCAAAGAGGGGACTTACCGCCACTATCGTGGCGTGCCCTGCACGGGGTTGCGATAGTCGCTCTCTCCATGTCGCCATGAGATCACGGCGGAGGTCTGTCCGCCGCGCGACAATATGCCGCGGCAGCGGAGTTACCCCCCGGCTCTGTACCTCCGCGCGCCACTCGTGCAGGCGCGCGAGGACTATGGCCTCCAGATCCCATGGCGGCAATCCGGCAAGGAGGCTCGCCGCCTCGCGGGAGATCGTGCGGTACCCCCGGATCAGCCTTACGGCTACCACCTTTTGGGGCGCGTTCAGGTAGTGCTTTGCACGCAACCTCAACGAACGCGCCCACACCGGGGCCCCGTAAAGGGCCATGGACCGCAAGATCCCCGCATAGAGCCTCCGGCAGGAGGCGTTTGGCCCCCCCAGGTTGGGCAGGAGCCGCTTGAAAGCAGCCCCGGCCTTTTCCAGTCTGGGAGCCAAACGTCGGAAATGCTCAACGAAGTTCCATCGGCTGTCGAGGACGAGTCCGAGGTACCTCAACGTCGACTCGACGCCGACGGGAACCCCTCCTACCGTCAGTGTGGATCCCGACGGTGGCGCGCTCCGAGGCCCATGAAAGCACATGGCCTCGGACTTGTGCAACGCCACCTCGAGACCCAGTTGCCGGATCCTCTCAACGACTATCGCAACCCCGCGTGTCATCAATTCGGCCGCCGCCTCGTGCGACCTCCCCTGCGCCAGCACCAGCGTGTCGTCAGCGTAGCAGACTACGCTGACGCCGCTAGGGAGGTCGGCACGCAGCACATAGTCGTAGCCGATGTTCCACAAGGGCGGCCCCAGAACCGATCCCTGTGGAACACCGCACGACATCTCTCGCCGGTTCCACTCTCCGTTGTGACCAGGGTATATGACGTACCTGTCCGTCAGGTAGTCCCCGACCACACGACGAAGGTAGGTCGGCACCCGGTGATACCGGAGTGCCTCCCTAATGCAGCTCCAGGGCATGGAGTTGAAGGCGTTGGCGATGTCGAGAGACACCGCCAAGACCACCCCACCCCTGGACACCGCAGCCCCCGTCGTGAGGGCTCTCACGCGCATGATGGCGTCCACCGTCGAGCGCCCCTTGCGGAAACCAAACTGGTTGTCCGCAAGATCCGGCCCCATTCCCGCAAGGTGCCCGGCGAGGCGGTTTGCAATGACCCTTTCGAAGAGCTTGCCCACCTCGTCGAGCAACACAATGGGCCGGTATGCGGACGGAGAGTCCGCAGGGCGCCCCGGCTTCCGGATGAGGACCAGCTTCCCTGTCTTCCAACGAAGCGGGAACTGGCCTCTCTCCAAGCATGCGCTTAGGAGCCCCTCCAGTCGGGGCCCGAGAGCCTGCAAGGCCAGGACCCAGGCTTTGCCAGGTAAGCCATCGGGTCCCGGGGCGGTATTCCTGGCCTTAAGCCGGTTTACCGCCACTCTCAGGTCTACCCCAGTCACCTCCGGAGTGTCGTCATCGTCGTCGTGGTCCGCTTCCGGCACCGCAAGCGGCGGAGCCATAGGCGGGGGAGGATGTTCCCCTCGCGAAGGGAACAGAGCGCTCACCACGTCCTCCACGAGCTGCGGCCGGAGACTCTGCGTCAGCGGGGGGGCCCAGGTGCGGAGTTTGTTCCGCACCATCTGGTAAGGGCGCCCCCACGGATCTCTGTCGAGAGTCGCCAGCATCTCCTCGCGGGCCAAATCCTTGGCCCGCTGGACAGCCTCTTGGAGGGCGGTCTTCGCTGCTCTGTACCCCTCGTACAGCTCCGCCTCAATGGCTGCCGCATCCGGAGGACGGATGCGGAGCCTGCGATGCCTGGCGTACAGGTGCCGCGCGGCGACGCACGCCTCGCGCAGAGACGTGAGCTCTGGCGACCACCAGTGCACCTGACGCCGGGCGCTTCCTGGCCGAACTCGGGGCATTGCCACGTCACAGATCTCGGACATGGCCTCCTGGAACCAACCCGCCTCGCTGTTGACATCGGCAGGCCTGCCCGGTGGTGTCACCCAGGCCTGCACGATCGAGGCTTCCAGGAGGAGCTCCCGGTCCAGCTGCTTCAGCGCCCATCGCGGACCACTCGGGGCCTGTTGGACCGGCGCGCTTGAGGGGGCAGAGACATCGAACCGGATATACCGGTGGTCGGAATAGGTCTCCACCCCCTCCATTACGCGCCAGTCAAGCACACGCGGTGACAGAGCGGGGCTAGCGAACGATATGTCCACCACCGACTCGCCCCGCATCCGCACACACGTGGGGACAGAACCCCGATTTAGGACGACCAGGCCTGACTCCAGAGCCCAGTCCTCCACCATCCTTCCCCGCACGTCCGTGCAACGAGAACCCCAAGCCAAGTTCTTGGCATTGAAGTTCCCGAGCACAAGCACGGGGAGGGAATGGCCTCCGATGACGACACTCAACTCCATGAGGGAGTTGTGGAACTCGGCGAGAGTTCGGCTCGGAGAGAAGTAGACTCCCGCTACGACAATCTCCCCGAACCGGGCTGCTACGCACCCCTGACCCTTCCTGACACTCTCAAGGGTCGGGGTACCGGCGGCGACCGACGAAATTATGGTCACTGAGCCGCTCAGGTCCTCCACCCAGTCTTCCCTGGGTGGGACAAAGTACGGCTCAGCGACCACGGCGACATTAATCGACCACTGCGCCATGCTCTGGAGCAACAGATCCTGAGCGCAGGCGCAGTGGTTGATGTTCGCCTGGAGGAGGCGTAATGGGGCCATTATTGGCACTCCATTTCAGCCCCCTCCCGGGCCTCCTGTGAGGGCCCCGCTGCGGGAGTTGCAGCAACAGCGGCGGCGGGGGCGGCAGCGGCGGCGACGGTGGCGGCGGCTGCGGCAGTGGTGGTGGCGACGGAGCCAATATTAATGTTAATATCTCCTGTTAGTATTACATTCTTAAATGGGCTAAGTGCTTGAAAGATCTGGTTTAGGGAACTGTGGAAAGAGGTTAAGTTTCTTGCGGAAGGGGATCTATACAAAGCAACTATCGCTGTGGTTGTACCAATTTTGATGATAAGGCAGTTACTAATACAATCTTGTAGATCAGGTTCTTCAACTTTGACCTTTAATGATTCCTTAGCAAAAACAACGACACCATCGTTTTGATTGTTATTAATTTTAGTGTACAATAATTTATATCCTGGTATTGCCGGGAGATTTTCATGGCGCTTTAATAGCCAGCATTCTGTTAGAACCATAATATCGCAATTAAAGTTAAGTCTATGAAGAAAAATGTTAAAGCTATCGATGTTCTTATAAATACTTCGTATGTTTTGGGTTAGTATGGTTAGTGACTTTTGATACTTGGAAAGATATTGATTGCAGTCTTCAACCTCACATGACTTTGACTCAGTTAAAAATGAGTTATCTATGTCGGTAATTAAGTTAATATCCATTCTATTTAAAAATAACAACAATAAATTACGTCTAGGATTTAAACAAATAAGTGGCGCTCTTAGGCGCCTTCATAGTCAATCGAGTTAATGTACCTGTATTCGGCAGCTAGTTTAGCCGGACAAACTGTGTCTCCCGTCTTGTGGTTGGCTTGTTTTTTAAAGCGCATGCATGTAGCACATTTTGGATCTTCAGCTTTTTTAGCGCAGTCTTGGCTCGAGTGTCCTTCTTCACCGCAATGGCCACAAGCCGGGACAGTGTTCTTGCATGTCTTAGATGCATGACCATACTGCTGGCACTTGTAACATCTCGTAACTAGTGTGAAGTCTCGTACCGGGCAGGACGTCCAATTTATAAATAATCTGTCCTGTGTGATGAGGGCCTTGCGAATGACGGCTGAAACTTCTAGAATATAATTACAGCTCTCAGCATCTTTCCTACCAGATTTGTGGCTAAGTTTAATTGAGGTCAGAAATGTATCTAGGGTCATAGGCAGTTTATCCGTTATATTTTGGTCGTAAATACATTTATAAACCTCATTTTCAGCCATTGATGCGGGAACTCCTATTACAATAATGCGAGGTTTGCGCTTCCGAGGTTCGTCGACGGTAAGGCCTGACGAAGCGATTTGGACTGTTTTTTTGAGCTTGTCTAGGTCATCCTTAGTCTCAGTGCTGATGATAAGTCCGCCCTTTCCTATTTTACGTACGCCTCGTACTTTCAGCTTCATTTCACCAGGGCATATGATTTTTTGTACCATGTTCTTTGTTTCATCACTGGTCTTTGTATTGTCGCATGGAAAAATCGCCACGGAGCTGAGATTATTAGGGCGAATAAAACTGCTGGACCCCTTCTTCACCATATCAGCAAAGGATGTAGAAGTTGCAGGTTGCTGCTTCGCACAGGACTCCTGAATCGTGCGG
This sequence comes from Eurois occulta, assembly GCA_950022335.1. Classification (NCBI taxonomy): domain Eukaryota; kingdom Metazoa; phylum Arthropoda; class Insecta; order Lepidoptera; family Noctuidae; genus Eurois; species Eurois occulta. Next base: position 9,810,898 of record OX465484.1, on the reverse strand, counting down.
TTCATCTCTGTAAGACACTCCGCTAGGTCTCGAGCTTCGGTCATAGTTTTCAGGGCGGTATGCGTTTGTAGGGCTCTTGATTTCATCGACTGGTATTGAACAGCCAATTGCGAAACACCATGTCCAACTTTTCGACAAAGATTGGTAATTCTTTGCTTCTGGTCGGAATTAAGTTTTCCCTCAGAAGCAATAACACAGACCTCATTCAGGTACTGCTCAATGGTCCCCAACCAATTTTGAATCTCCGGGGTAGAGATTGGTTCAACGGGTTCTTCTTGGTACTGCTTTGGTTGTTGAGGTGGTCTCGGTGTTGGTGTCGACGGAGGGCTGCGTGGCGTCATCCCACTCCGATTAAAGGGGCTGCTGTCCATTTTTCCGTTTATAATAACTATTTACACTTCAGTTAGTCCATTATTTTGAGTAAAAACCACTTACTACGCTGATTTGTATATCACGCTAATACACTTAAACTGGGTCAGAAATTATTGCAAATTATTGCACTATTTGCGTTAATTTATTTATTTTTATACTGCATTGATGTGCACGTCTGTATGCGATGAGCGCAAATACGTTTCGATTAAAAGTGAAGTTTAAATATTGTGCTGTAGTGTTCTGTAGTGGTTATAATACTTAAATTAAATAAATATTAGCGTTTACTCGGTGTTCTTGGTGAATATATTACAGATCTTCATTTGTTTTTTCGAGTTTTGTTTATACTTCCGTATAGCAGAGATTTGTATAAAATGAGTTCATCTGATTCAGATATGAATTTAACGCTTGATTTTATAAGAGAAGAGGCTAAAGCGGTAGTGGAAATAAAATTAAATCACCAAAGTTGTTGATTTATTTAAAATAAAATTTACTCATTTTTTCTTTAGCTAATTCATGTTTTTATTTTTACTTTCCTTGTATTCGTAATGAAAAGCACAGTGTTTACCTCGGGTTCAAGACTTATTTAGTCCCTCGAACTTTCACCCCTAGGGTAACAATGTACTATTAAATATGTACGTTACGTACGTATTATTGGGTTATTTCATCAGGAATTTCTGAATAACAGCCACGGAATCTGGATTTGTGCCCAGTTAGTGGAAATAGGCTCGCCCTCTATCACATGGACTTCAACATAACTGGCGAAATGTGGGTGTACGATTAGGCACACTTCTGCTTAAACCATCGGGGATTACATGGCGTGATGTGCGAGAACTGACTGGCTAATTAAAATGTGATAATGGGTTGCATATTAGAAAATCAAAACTTTTCTGAGCAAATTTCAAAAGAACAACGTACATACAAATCAACAAAGTTTAAAATAACGATGGTCATTTGATCAAAAGTTCAGCTGACCAAAGTCTGGAATATCAATGTTTAAATTATTTATTACACTATTGATCAAATCCTTTAAAGGTCAAAATGGATCACTGGATAAATTATTAATAATTATCAAATGGATTGACTAATATAACGTACTTCATTGAAATTTAACAGATGTTGACAGAAACCCTAACCCTAGACGGTCGACATCAGGGCCACCCCGAGGTTCGGTTAGTTAGGTTCCTTGAAACCCTGCAGACAGAAATAGGAGCCTCGCGCAGCGCTACGTCGAGCAGCTGACGGAAACGCTAACCCTAGACGGTTGAATGATTTGATAATTTAAAATATCTAGCAACTTTTGATCAGTCGTTCATTTGATGTCACATACATTGGGATTTTAAAATTTTTCTAAATAAAACATTTGGTCATTTAAATTTTGTTATTTCGTTTATTGTTCTTTTGAAATTTGGTCGAGAAAGTTTTGATTTTCTAATATGCAACCTGATAATGTGGGTGATGACTACAAAAAGAAGTCCCAGATAAAATGAAATGGCGACGATATGGCTTAAAAACCGCTTATTTTGGAGCTATACAACTTTCTTTTCAAAGTGAACCATCACACGCCTTGTTGGGCACTATTTATTTTCTTGTCAATTTTATGGTTTGGGCCTGGGATTCGTTGATCGTCATTGTAAAAGCCAGTTTTAAGGGAAATTGTAACCTCTTAAATTGAAATAGTGAGCATGCGGGGAATTATAACGCTCTCTCCTTTAGCAGTTCCGTTTTTATAATGTTACTGTCCAGCTCGATACGAAGATCTCTCTCTCTGACTCTGACTCTGTGATACGAAGTCTAGTGCCGTTGCACAGTCTGGTTGCATCAAGGTTTCGCATGACCAGAACTGGAACGCCAACTTAAAGCTCCAGCTGATGGGAAAGCACGCCCGTTAACTCCAAGGAGTTGAGAAATTCAACGGGGTAGGCAGTACTATCGTCATTAGCCGTCATAGTGTCTATGGATGTGTATACTTTTGAATCGCCGAAGATCATGTCAATATTTTATTTTAATTATTTTACTGACCTACTCGTTCTTTGGCGATAGCACTGCCCACTCCACAAAACTGCTCTTTCTTCCAGTTTGATCTCTTTGAGGCGCGCGTGAAACACGAACGCGCCGTCGTCATAAGACGGTCGGACGGCGAGCTACCCTATTACTCACCGTTCACAGGGTCTAAAGTCGCCGAATGATGCCACCTATCAGCGCCTGGTTGCCGCGGATGTCCTGCAAGCTGCGGTTCAACGCCTCTAATGCATGCTTCTGCCGCATTGTGCACTCGTCCCACTTCCACTCCAACTTCCACTGCTGCAAAAAGACAAACAAAGGACTCCCCCGTTTTTGGTGATGTTGCATGTTGGGGTATCTTCGCTTGCAAGATTCAGCGGTAATTTGAAAATGGAATGTGCAGTCCGGCCACCCTTAAGCAAAGTTGCAGCAATGCCCGAAGAAGACATAACCAAAGTTATATGACGGCACGGTTGGCGCAGTGGCTGAGTAATTGATTGCGGCTCTACGTGTCGCGGGTTGGATTCCCGCACGGAACAAATTTACAACGTCGTGGATTTTATTAAATTTTAATTTTGTTTTGGTTTTTAAACTTTAATAAAGGTTTTATTTCGTAATGGGTTGTACGTAGTACTTATTACTTCCATGCAAAGAGTAAACATAAAACGTAGACAGAGAATGCTATAGACTAATTGATATGTTTTGTCGCATTCACACAAGAAAAAGAACAACTTATGCCGATGTCGTGTAAAGAAATGAAACAGAACGATAAAATTTTTTGTTTCATCGAGCGTGCCACGTTTTTTCAAGGTCAGCACACTAGTTTGCTAAACAAAGTTTGACAGCTGACGTGCAGCTAGCCATCGTCTACCTTTAAAATACAGTTTTTACGTGTTATATGTTAAGTAATTTATGTTATATTTTGTTTTGAACAATTTAGACTTACTATTTCAACCATTTATACAAAAAAATGGTGTGGTGTAGCGTTAAAGGGTGTAAAAGTGATAGTGGAACGAAAATCCCAGGATTGTCTTTTCATTCGTAAGTATGCCACTCTTTATCAGTTCTAGGCATTCAGTAACATTTTATTATGTTCATATATTGTGTATAATGTACGCTAGACGTACGATTCATCCTTAAAAAGCACAAAAATAACAATTATTATTCAATTATAAATTCTAACCTAAAAACGTTGGTGTTGCCAACTTTTCTATAAATTATTACCCACTATTATGGGAAATAATAATATGATGGCTTCTGCAGTGAGTATTAATTAAATATCTGAAATATTTAATGACTTTTTGCAGTTTCCCTGAACCTGATAATTTACGTCAGAATTGGATTGTAGCTACAGGACGAACAGATTGGACACCAAAACCGTCATCAAAAATTTGCAGCAAACATTTTGAGAATTAAAAAGAAGAATATAAGTTAATTAGAAAGAAGAATTCATAAATAATCATTTTGAAAGTCAACCTTTTATTGGAAACCACAAAGTTTTACTTATTAAGGCAATTGCCATGCACTATTTTGAACTGCGTATACATCACGCAACAAAAGGATTTGAACCTAAGCAAAAAATTAGAAACATACGAAGCTTGTTTTATTTAAAGGACAATAATGTGTTAAATCAATAAAAGCTTATTAAAAATAAACATGTTCTATTATTTACCCACAAACCCAGAACCTACTATCACATCAGAAATGGCAGTAATTTAGAACCACATCATCATCATCCATCGTCACTCCTGCCCTCATCGCAATTAATTTGAGTTCGGCAGCATGTCTTCTCCGCATCGCATGCCTTTGCGTACGTCATTGGCATATTCAGGCTTTGTCTTACGTACTAATTTCCAATTCTCATAAATTGTGGGGTAAATTTTTCCTCACCCGGTAACCCTAAATTCGTGACGTATTTATTTTTTTGTCTCTTTTTGCGACACGCTTTGCCGGTGTCTATAGAATACTCTGTCTACGACATAAAAGGAAAAATAAAACCAAATTCATTTTCAACCATTCCGACTACACTGACTAAAACCTATTTACGTAAATAATTAAATTTATGATAGAAATCGCTTATATGAGGTTGCTAACTAAATTTTAAACATTAATATCTTTTTTGCGTCTGTTGGTCGATTTTGATGAACTAAACGCTAAATGTTACTCGGAACAATGCTTCTTATGTTTCAATATTTCGATTTTGAATAGGTACAATGAGGAGCAAAGAGTATAATTTTATTATAGTAGAGGAGATAAGGGGTTTTTACGTGATGCGCGCACAAACGAACAGACAAACAGACAAAAATTCTAAAAATGGTAGAAAGTTCTGTGTGTGATCCTTTAGCACCACTACTATTTTTTTTCTAAATATTTTCAATGTACAGAAACGCCACGTCTACAGATTTATTATATGTACCTACCTATAGATTGCTCATAAACATGTTTTTTATACGATTTATGACGTCCACCGTGATATAGTGCAAATAATTATAGTTGTTGGAAAATAGAAAAAAACCTCTGTGTATAGTCATGGGAATACTTCATTACCTTTTACAGGGATATCATGGTGATAATTATATTTTGGCGTTAAGACGAAGAGATAAAAGATGCTAATTATTGTTTAAGTACCGAAATCAATTGACTTATAAAAGTTATATTAGAATAATGTTTCAACCTAAAAGTTACATAGAGGTGGAAGTATACGACCTAATAAATGACGATTTTATAATAGTTAACTATAAAATCATTACATCACAGTTATTTAAGTGTTGATTATAGGGTTCTAAATGTACAAAACATGGCGACTCATCACTATTTTCTAACTGAAACGTTTACTCGACTTAACGTTATAGGTACCTATGACCGTCATATAAATTATTGAGATTACGTTTACTAATTATGAATACTACTGAATAGTGAATACTACTCTACAACTGTTTAGTTGCTGAAAAAACTGTTAGAAACCCCTTACAAGTCTGTTAGTTGTTTAATTGTGATATTAGGTATATAACTTTTTTTCTAGTTGGGTAATGTTGCAAGTTTCCTAAGTAGGTAGGTACATACCTCCTACGTTCTATTGCAGAAATGAAAGTAATATAGTGGACTTGTGCATGCTGCTTGGACTCCCAGTCAGGAGACACTCTGCTTTTGTAATAAAATCATCTGATGACGTAGAGGCGCCAGCGGTACGGGGGACGCGCGGGCGCGCACCGTATTTTCGTTGCCGTCATTCATAGCATTGAGCAGGCAAGTGTGGCAAGGCAACGCACCGTCAGGCAGTCAGTCGTTCGATTGTCGGCAGAGCGCACTTCGCGTCGCAGCCCGTTCTAAGTGTACTCTCGATTAAACATCGCATAATCTAACCCAATATCGCTATTGGGTGATAACATTATCATGTGCTATGACGCGACGATATATTTTAAAGTTCTCTCAAGATAAGCTACAGTGTAGTGATTAAAATTATATTGTGCACGGTTAGAGAATGTGTGCGCACTGACGTTCTCGCTAAAGGAAAACTTATTACCGTTACGTAGTGCTCTTTTACTATGTCGTTATTTAAGAAGAAGGCTCCTAAATATACGCCGCCACCAGTGGCACAGTCTCCCACCGAGGACCCTCACGGCCAGCAGGCCAACGGAGTGGATAACAACAATGGATCACAGAAGTCACAGTTGGTGTTCCACTGTCAACAGGCACACGGCAGCCCTCTCGGACTCATCTCTGGATTTTCTAACGTCAAGGAGCTTTATCAGAAGATAGCAGAATGTTACGACTTTCCACCAGACGAGGTAAGACTAATTATTTCCTAATAAGCCGTAGGTGAGTAATTAGTTTTAAAAACTTGTATTGGAAGAGCAACATTCCTCATGAACAAGTTTCTGAGTCATTGTTGGTTGGATGAATGGAATACCTGGAACCACGGTTGTGGTGATTGGTGACTCGCACAGTCTTGATGAGGGGCTCGGCTAGATACCTTTAATACGAACCGAATTATTATCACATAACATCATTTTATTTTCAATTGAAATCGGGATGATTGAAATTTAGGTAGGTAGGTACCTACACAACAGAACATTTTAAGAAGGTACATAAATTAGCCTTTACAAGCATTTCATGGACAGCCGCTAAGTACCTACCTAGCACACTGATAAGAGCACATAATATGCCATAAGGAATGCGTCATTGATATTCAAATAAGTACCTAGCTTCTTTTTAAGGTTTCACAATCGGTAGCACAACATTAGGAAAGACTTATTTAAAATTAGCTTTCGGTCATGTTTCTCATCTAATAAGGCTCTAATAGCGTAGTGTAGTGGTAGAAAAACCGAGCAGAGTCGTAAGGCGCCCGCGCCGCCAGCCGGTATCGATTTCCGCATCTGGGACACTAATTATAATGGTTTATTCTGAATGCTTAAGTTATACACAATGGTGACATTGGCGTAGTCATGACTACAGTGAGTAGGTACCTACTAATGAGTGAGGCTTCTTATAATTTATAGGCACATTGTACAAATCCTACTAGGTAGGTACTCCCATCAACTTCTTTAGGCCGTTAATGGGAGAAATTGAAACAGCCCTTTCTAAAGTTTATGAGATGAGTCCATGGTTTATCTTACGTTATTTAGGTATCTACAACTACACTTATCAGAAATCGCGTTGATATTGTTGATATTACGATACAAATGCACTTACCTAACCTAGGTAGGTACCTATAATTTATATAGTCCCTAGACTGGCTCGAGACTCGGAAGGGATCACGGCTGCGGATTACATATCTACGTACCTATAGGCTGGCTAGCTAGACGTTTTACTTATACTTACTACTTTTTGCATACACACACAATCAGCCTACAAGATTCCGAATGCAGGTTATAGGTCTCCTCTCCCTGTGATGGATCTTTTTGCATACCTACATTAAATATAATTAATGCATTTAAAAGCAGCATGTGCTACGCCACTAGCCTACCCGGCTAAGGAAAGACAGTTAAGTTAGTAGGTAGGTATAATATAACTATCATCATCATCATCACTAATCATCAGCATACAGCAGTCCTCTGCTGGACTAAGGCCTATTCAATCGCACGCCACTTTACGATTCTCGACAACTCTCATCCAGTTAGGTACTATAATATCAGCCGGTCTAGCAACCCTGCGGAGATCGTCGCTCCACCGCGACCACCTACTCGTACATGTCGCCCGTAGCCGCCCCACCTTACGATTGACGCGTCGCGGTCTTGACTCGAACACGTCCATCCCAACGGTCATCGGTTCTACGGCTCATATGGCCAGCCCATTGCCACTTCAGTTTACCTATTCTATGAGCTAAGTTTGATTCCCTGTCGGATCAACTCGTTCCGGAGACTCCAAGCATAACTCGACCAACCGTACCGTGAGTGTTCGCGTGTCGGTCCCGGTATGACTAACAGACTGATTGTAGACCTAAGTCTTTCTTTAGGTTCTGTGTAATAGGTACGCGACGAGAAGACTCGATGAAGCTTCCCAAACGCTGTCCAGTCATGCTGAATTCTTCTATTACCTTCCCTCTCAAAGTTGTTCGTACTAAACTGCAGAGTTTACCCGAGGTAAACATGGGTATTCTCGAACAACCTTGAGAAGTCCGCTATTGACAACAAAAGGTCCTAGATGTTTGTACATGGTATTATAGCTGTGCCCTTACGATATTACGATGATCAGATCAATACCCAATGTGAAAGCAGAGCAAACAAACAAACGCGGTTTCCATAGATGTAGGAAGGAAACAAAGGATAAGGAAAACAAGCTTGAAGTCATCGCCAATCCTGAGTCATGTTATTGTTTGATAATATTTCTGTTTAATATATTTTCTAGAATCGACGTTCTATTGTAACATCAAATTGTAAACAGTCGTGTAATAAAACAACTAGAATCGATTTTGCCCCAGAGCTGACTTCAGGAATTAGGAATCAATCATGGTCATAATTAGATTACTTATGTTTTATGTACATCACTGGCTTGTCATCATCAAGTACAGGCAGCTTTAAAACCAAAGAGTCAGTTTCACTCCTTGGCTGAGTTTGTCATTTCTGAACTGATAGTCAGTTCGGATTCGGAATGTCTGGCATGACCACAATACCTCGTGGAAGTAAGAACTGATGTAAAAACGGTGCCTTCCTTACAAGTAATAATTGATGAAGTATCGAGAGAGGATTAGCAAATCCTCACTCGATATTTTTTGAGAGTTAAGGAATCAGCACTTTTTCTGCATGTTAATTCTGTTGTTTAGGACGGTGAGTCAATGTAATTATGATAATTTTCAATCAGTTTATTGGATGACTATTTGCTAGTAAGGTAGGTACCGATCGCAAAATCTGTGTTCACAACAAAATTAAATTAATGACTCGTCGTTCGAGGTATTCTCTGTCTCGAATGTGACTTCGTGCCAGCCAAGTCAATGACACAATTATTTTAACTTTCGATATTAGTGATTGTAAGTACCTACTTAGTTGTTTTGTTTTGTCATTTATCAGTTCACTGGTGAATCGGAAGATCAGAATCGATTGACTTAGCTACAGGCACTTACCTTGATTGATAAGATTTAATTTAATCGATAATTTAAAAGAAAGTAGGTACCTACCTGCATTTAAAAACAATTGCTAATGCATGAGCCGTGATGCTAAAGAGTAATCCTTTGGGTTAGCCTTTTATTTAGACTAGTATGTAGCTTGTATGGGTAAACCCTTTCTTGCAAAATAAAGGCGTTAACCCCATAAATTGATTTTAGAATAGTTACCCTTTATTATGATTTTGTCATCTCTTAGTAGGTAGGTAGTTCTTCTCTTAGTGAGACAGTAATTAGGTAATTATAGACAAAAGAGGAATGACTCAATAATGTTGTAACCCAATGATTTTCTAATGTAGGTCTAGCTGTCATTTACATACCTATTTAAAACGGTTATAACGACCTTATAGGGTCATTTCGCCTGTTCGCGTCCATCACCCTATTCGCGTCCATTTTTCGGACCTCCCTATAACAATTCTCGAAAATAGGTATATTAACACACTAAATCACCGAAAACTCGTTACCGCCAATACCTCATCGTATAAGAGGCGCATACACATAGACAAAAGTTCTGTGTGCCCAATCAATCATGTGTAAAAAAAATAGTTAGTCTCCGTTCTTCAACAAAGAAGCGCGGACGAGCGGAATGTCGGCAAAAAAATAGTGTGTAGGGGCGCGTTCGACGGTAATTATTTTATTGTTTTATGCGTATTTTAGAATACACAGCGGTTTCTAGACATAAAGCATGAAAAAAGGAGTAATATTAATTATGTATTTACTTGTTTTTTTAAAGTTAACAGTTAAAATAAGGTGGACGCGAATTACTACACTGAATTTATAAAACTTCCACTTTGCGACCACAATGGACGCGAACTCGTCTATTTATGATTTAGTTAGTGTTTATTTTTATGTGATTAAATTATGAAAGGGAATTTGTTTTTATTTTTTATTTATGTACTAATATCATGCAATCGTAATGAGCAATTTGCGTCCACATTATTATGATTGTAGAAAAAGATACAAATATCGTTCATCACATGTGGAGTTGTGGACGCAAACTATACCTACAGGGAAATACTATTGTACCAAATTGCGTCCATTTTTTCATTAAATACAAATAATAGCGTAAATATATATTTTTAACTTATTTGTAAAAATAATTTAATATGTAGGTATTCATTTTATCCATTATTTCTCTTATTTAATATATTTTTAAATATTTTAAAAAACAAAAGTAAAAAAAACATTTAAAATATAAAAAATAGATGCCCCATCGGCATCAGGAACAAGGTCCAGGCAGGGTGGTCAGGGCTCCAGGGAAAGGAACCGTCTCACAATGCGTGCCGTGCCGCGCAATGAGAGCCTCCTTCTGCTCCTCCTCGACCAACACCTTAGGCACCAACCGCCAAGAGGTCTACATCAGGTCCATGTAGGGCCCGGAAAAAGCGTCCGTGTAGCTCCTTGCTCTGCCATACCTCCCTACGGTCATTAGTATTCAATATCACAGGTTTGCGCCAGTTCTCGTTACCCAAGGTGAGCGAGGTGAGGCCCTTGTCCACTGAGACCACATCTCGGTGCATCCCCACGTCGGTTTCGAGAAAGTATTCCCTGAGACTGCATACCTAACGGTTGTGCAAGGTCTTAGCATTTAAGAAGCCACGACCTCCGCACTTCCGCGGGATATACAGTCTCATCACCGATGATCTTGGCTGATGCATCCGGTTTGCTGTCAATAGTGTGCGGACCCTCCTATCCAGGGCGTCAAGTTCCGTCTGAGTCCATTTGAGTATGCCGAAAGAATACATCAAAACCGGCATGACCCAACCATTAAAAACGCGCACTTTGTTTCCGCCTGATAAAAGACTGTTTAACACTTTATTCAGGCGACCAAAGAAGCGCTCCTTCTATGATTGTTTCATGTCAGCAGCATTGATGCCAAATGCTTCCGACATACCCAAATACTTGTAGGTCTCGGTTGAGGAGAGGGATCTAAGGAATATGGAATCCGAGAGTTGAGTTCCCAAATAACTATATTCTTGAATAAAGAATCTGTTAAAATATAATTTTTCTTTACATTATCTTAAAAATATCACCCCTACATTCCTTTTCTTAGGTGGTGGACGCAAAATGGTCTATGGGTGGACGCAATTTAGATTTTTTGGACGCAAACTGGGTAAAACGCGTATTTTTGAAGTTTGTCTATTTATAAAAAAAACACAAGTAGTTTCGAACAAAACTGAAAGCGAACCCTATAGTAGACTATATAATGAACACATTACATAACTTTTTCATTGAAACTAGTGCTGGAACATTTTTATCTTCTCCTTCAAACTTGCCAACTGCACTAAATGGACGCGAACAGGCGAAATGACCCTACTTTCTACAAATTCTTGTAGAATACCTAATCAATATTATGATATTGCTGATTATGTTATCTATTAAAATATCTTGCCGACTTGGTCCAACGACCGTTTTGTTCACGCCTTAAAGGTCAGCAGCGAAAATGGCACGGACGCTAATTTCCTGATATTTCACGGCTTGTGAAAACGCTCAAGGCTTATTCGTTGTCAAGGCCTAGTCGTGTGAGAATGAAGATAATATGTATAGTTTACACCATTTTAGTCAGACTGTAAGCGGTAGTTTACACATACCTATGCATTATTAAGTAGGTAGCTGGTTATGTAAAGAGTACCGGACAAGCAATTGTAATTTACACGGCTACCTATAGAAAGTATGTTAGATTTTAAGTGGATAGATACGTACCTACCTGTCTGTTATATATTTTTACTAATTGGACTCCAAAAAATATGACAAACCTGCCTAGGTTGGAAAAAAACCGGCGAAGTGCGAGTCGGACTCGCGCACGAAGCGTTCCGTACCATTATCTATAAAAACGGCAAAAAAAATCGTATCTTTTGTATGGGAGCCCCCCTTAATATTTTTTTTTTAATTTTTAGTATTTGTTGTTATAGCGGCAATAGTAATACATCATTTGTGAAAATTTCAGCTTTCTAGCTATCACGGTTTATGAGATACAGCCTGGAGACAGACAGACAGCGAAGTCTTAGTAATAGGGTCCCGTTTTACCCTTTGGGTACGGAACCCTAAAAATGATCTACGAATCGTAGATATTTTTTCGTAGACTACGATGCTGTAACGAAAGACATCTTACGATAACTAAAAGTGCGTTAGGTAATACGTACCTACCTATGTAGCTGGTAGAAATAACGTGACAGGGAAAACAAAGTTAAACATTCTTCTATCTAATCTTAGATAGTGCATCACCAATTCATTATAATATCTGTCGCCCGCAAGGCGCCTGTATTGTTGAACATGGGACTAAACTGTTATATTCGTCCGAGTAGGTTCATGGCCTAACTAAAACAATAGTTTTTGTAATTCTGGTTCTGAATATACATAAAAAGGTGATAATTTATCAGTCAAGTCATCATCATAGTTATATGGTGTAGCTCATGTTGGTATCTTGGTACTAACTGAGTTAACTAACGAATAAATCTTTTGTCAGAAAAAATATTCTCGTCAAGTTTTCACGTTTTGCAGCAATTACAATACGTGAAATGTTTAGTAAAGATAAATCTGTGTAACTATGTAGGTAAGTATGAAAATGTCACAGTGTGCGGATGTACGCACGGCTGAGCAGCCAGGAAGTGGATCAGCCCAGGGGCGCAGTCTCTCGTTGATATGAACGCGGCAAGTGACTGCAGATACGCTTCGCCGCCGTATGTGTGCCTGTGCGATGGCCTACTACACGTGGGTCAAGGACCGGAGCGCGGTCATACCTGCAACGCATGCCTTGTCATGCAAGCATTTCGCACTTACACTGTCGCAATTCAATCAATAGTGCGTTTTGCTAATATGTAAAACAAATTTTATTGAAGGTTATTCAGATACTACATTCGGCTCTGAACCTGAAACACAGTTTACCACTCAATATGCTGTATTATCTACAATCTGATAGGTGATTCCTGGTTATCAGCAAACATATTCGATACCTAATTAATTTAATAAACTGCAATTTACGGTAATCGCATAATTTAATTGCGAGAAGTTCGTCTTTCGCATTGCATCAACACAAAATGGCCGTTTCGAAGATAGTTTGTCATTTTAAATGTTTAACATTAATTAGGACTAAATACAATCAATAAAATGGTTTGCATTGCCCTCTAAAGAATGTTAATGTAATAAATTCAAGGTACCTATTAGAGATTAATAGGCTCGAAAGAAAAATAGCTTTCAGTCACGCACCGAAGTTAGGCGTGGTTAATTAGGTTAGTTGTATTTATAATATTACCAATATAGTGCTATTTCCATTAAAGCTTACAGTTAATTTCTTTGGTTTCAGATTCTGTTTTGCACACTGAATACTCACAAAGTGGATATGAAGAAACTCCTGGGTGGACAAATAGGATTAGAAGATTTTATATTTGCACATCGAAAAGGACGTCCTAAAGAAATCGAAATAGTTAAAACTGAAGATGCTTTGGGATTAACAATTACAGATAATGGTGCTGGATACGCGTTTATAAAGAGGATAAAGGAAGGCTCTATTGTGGCCAATATACCACACATCGAGGTACGAAAATATTTTTTCATTACTCATACTCTGAAAGTAGGTCTGAAGTTGCTTGAGGAGCGGGATGAAAGTAATACTTTTCATCCCTAGGGAGAATCGCTTTCAACTGACAGCTGTCAAATTATTTAAAAAAAACTAGTTCTATTTTCACATTTCTATTGAATCATGTTCCAACTTTCTATACAGCCACGATGTAAATTTAAATAAAATAAAGTATTGATTAAATAATATAAATTTTTTAAATAACTTTATTATAATTTAGTTTCAACAATTTCATTAAAATAACATAGATGTGGGCAAAATATTTACCATTTTTTCAATGATGAAAATGAAAAATGGCTGAATAGCTGGCCGGCCACAGAAAAAAAAAACAAAATAGGAGGGAAACGGGAAAGCGGCAATCCGATCTTCATTCATTTTTTCTTTAGCTAATTCATGTTTTTATTTTTACTTTCCTTGTATTCGTAATGAAAAGCACAGTGTTTACCCCGGGTTATAGACTTATTTAGTCCCTCGAACTATTGGCCAAACCCCGTCTCGAGACTAAATAAGTTACTTTCACCCCTAGGGTAACAATGTACTATAGATCATATCTTAGCTTAGGTGCTAGTTTTCGTAGAAATAATTAAACATATTTTTGATATTATGCTTCCAATTATCAAATGCTCACCAAAACCAGGGTTTTTCATAGGGTTTATAATAGTGGTAACCTTCACTAATAATGTAATCAGGAAACATTGGAATGCGATTATTATAATAAATCTTTAAGTTCATATCTTTTACATTGATAATGATATTTTTTGACTGTTAATAAGCCAAGCCTATGTTACACCACAAATGACTTAATAAATTCTAGAAATAACTTTTTCAATTCAATATTTTAAAACATCATTTATACGCGTTGTCGTTCCGTGATAAGTAGTTGTTTTGGCCCAAACGACTTGGCTTATAAAATGTCAAGGTCAGATTCTCTCCCCCTTCTTACATCCTCCTTAACCACACCCAAATCATGAAATAGATATTTTACCGGTACCGGTAAACTAACGAAGAGTATACAATTACAGGTTTTTTAAATTACGTTCAATCCCACTAAAGAGTTAGATCATACAAAGGGTTAGCCGTTCAACCGTTAACCCTAATAAACCCTTGTTGACTGTTTGTTTGTAAAAAATTGAATGGGTTAAAATTATTGTTCTGGTAACTTATTGATTCAATTGACATATTTTGTGCTATATTCTGTTTGATGGTTGTTAGTCTTCAAGAAATTATGCATAATAAATAAGTATAATAACTTGTCATACATTTAACGTGGGTGCAATACATATTCATGTTTACCTATGTTTTTCTTGTATACCTTTTTGTATAATTGTAGTTTTTAACGTTTTCAAATCCTATCATCAAATGTAATCCACAGTGGAGTTCCCCAAGGCGCAGTGTTTGGGCCACTTGCTTCCATACTACAGAACGGTTTCACAGTAACCTTTCTTCTGGCCTGGCCCGCTTGTATGACTTCTCACTACTTTCTTACGCCGTTATATTATGTAATACCTAATATTGATTAATCGAACTAGTGGGACCGAAGGCACCCTAAGTTATTTTAATCGTTAAAGTAAATCGTTATTTAACAGAATGCAAAAGTTGGGAAAAAATTCTGCACAGTGATTTAGATAACACGAGGATATCAGTTAAGACTTCTGGCCCAGACTAATTGATTTGTACATAAATGATGAAATATGGAGCTGTTAGTTAATAAAGCGTTAGTATCCCGTCCCCAATTAATTGTGTATTATGCAGCTGGTATAGGTACATCGTCGTTAACTCATGAAGCTGCCATGCGTTCTGTAATTATCAACATTCGGGTCGAGTTAAAAATAGTCTTGTACCTGATCTGCTCATCTGCTGTTTATGGTTTAAATGATTGACCTTTTTACCGTACAAGATAAAAATGTAAAATGCATGTTTAAATCACTTTTTGATTCAGAATTCAAAAACACGGAGCTTATCAAACTATTACGGTGGTGGTTTTGTGTAAACAGTGGGCGTTATCCTGCTGCGATATGGAAGCTCGGTTTTTATCGCAATACTAACCGAACGTCCGTTAGGTACCTACCTTGCGTAATAAGTGAGATTTCATAAAGATGCTGGCAGAGTGTGGTCGTTGGCCTTGTTAAGAAATTCACCGGAAATGACCGATTGTAGTATTAAACTTGTTCACTTTAAATTCAGGTTGGAGACCACATTGAGAAGCTGGATGGAGAAAATATGGTCGGCAAAAGACATTACGAAGTTGCTAAGATATTAAAAGACATTCCAAAGGGAACTACTTTTACGATTCGATTGGTAGAACCCCTTAAAAGTGGATTCGGAAGTATTGGACCCAAGACAGGCGGTGCAAAGTCTGGAAGAAAACAAAATTATGGATCCGGCAAAGAAACATTACGGTTTAAGGCCAACGGTCAGGCTACAATAGAAAATGATGTAAGTTTTCATTGACCTACTATGAAAACACTTGAACACATGCGTTTCACAGCTCATCATACACATTGGTATTGGTAATGATAAAGTACCATTAGATAATCACCGTTTACGGTAGTAAATTTGTTTTGTTGTTTATGTATTTAGTGGTCCGTTGTTATAATGAAACAGGCTACAAAAAAACCGCGGCTTAAGTCCGCTTATGTACCACTATTGTACATGAAGTTTAAATAAATACAATGTAGAGCATAAAACACAACTTAAGAACCACCTTGACACCGACAGAAAAGACAATTTTTTAGTTGCCAGCTTTTATTATAAACGCTTGAGGCTGTCGTGAATTCGTGACTAACGAAGCACGTAGGAGGTAAAGTTGTTTTAAAGAAGAAATCTATCAAAAAGATCGACCTTATATGTGTCTGTTGTTAATGCAGTTTTAGATTCGTAGCAAGACAGGATTCCGTCATCTTGAAATCACGTTGGCAAGTTAATACGGAATCAAAGATGACGTAACTAGTTAACAATAGAATTGGAATTTAATTGAAAGATAGGTAAACAATGTAGGTACACAATATCTATGTAGTATCGTTATATTCCATAGATTGCTCCATTACATAAATATATATCTTATTATTACTGATATGGAAGATTTAACTACTAACTACATATAAGTTAGTACCTATAACAGATTCACAATATTTATCTCGAATAATCTCGATATGGTAGTCAGTGTCAGAATTTTTATTGAATTTTATTAATTTTCCAGCACGACGATAGATCGAAAGCGGGTATCGAGAAAATCAACAGCCTATTGGAATCGTTCATGGGCATTAACGACTCCGAACTAGCATCGCAAATGTGGGATCTTGCCGAAGGGAAAGCCAACTCTATGCAACTAGCAGACGCCATCGACAATAGTGACTTACAAGAATTTGGATTCACAGACGAGTTCATAATTGAATTATGGGGTGTTATTACTGACGCTAGATCTGGTAGACTCAGCTAGAAACTATACATTTATTTAGATTAGGTAACACGGAAGTTTTAAATGTAGATAAAACTGTCTTTATGATAATAAACTATTAATTTTAGAGTTGGAATAACAGTAAGCGACCTACTTTCGGGCTGCTGCTTTCAACGTATTTTAAACTTTACCAAGTATAACCGCTTCTGTTCCAATCTACTCGTATGTATGAAATGATTTTATATTTTGGTAGACTGTGGTTCTGATATTATTAGAATTTATACTTAGTACTTTGATTATTAATCTTTGGTAATTCTTGAAGTAACATGAATGTAACGACGCCGAATGAAATAGTTGAAAGTTGCGATTAAGTGAAACCAAAATATACATTTACAACTTTTATTAGTCCCACAGTCCCGCTGCGCTATCCACATCACGAGTTCACGTGGTGCATTCTTCTCAGTCATTGTAATATCAACGTTGACTATCATAAAAGTAAATGACTAATGCGTAGCTATATACAGGGTTGAAGGGACACCGACGCGAAGCCGATTACCACGTATTCAGTACATCATTCTAAGCAATTTTTCATCGGTTATTTAAAAAAAACAGCTGTTCCATACATTTGATCGTGTAGGTATTGCACTTTTGTAGGAAACAGCTGTTTTTTTCGTGTGTGAATACGTGGTCGCCGTTTTCACGTCGGTGTCCTTTCCACCCTGTATATAAAATGGTCGCGCATTATCACCAACTAAAATAAATGTTCTAATAAAACCGAAATGGTATTTAGAATTATATAATGTCATCATGATATGAAATAAAATTACAAATGATATCTACCATATTATTTCAAAATGGTATCTAAGTACCATAGTTGTTGCGTTAGTTTTTTTTTAGATAATTTTTTGCTCTATTATCCTGCTAGTGCCTTATAAGAAAAAATCTATGTTTATCAGTCTGACTGAATATCTATTAGTGAATTGAGCCTATTATCGCTAAACGCCAAGATTCTTCAGTCTAAAACCAACCACACTATCTAAATACCTACCGATCGAGCATTGGGTTTACATACATAATTAACTTATTTGTATTAGTCTGTGCTGTATATTCCTAAGAATGTTCATTATACATAGTTAAAAGTTATCATTATTCGAGTAGAAACAAGGCAATTGTGGGTACAAAACATAGTTTATTACAAACTTATGTACAAAGATAGGATACCAATTGGGGTAGCCATGTATTTTTTTTGAGTAGGTATTTAAATTTTCTCTAAAGTAGGTACCAACCAAAATTTTATCATGACATCATGATTGTACTTTTAAAATAAAAGCTATTGCGAGGCGACAGGTGCTGCAGATTTATGAATGTAATTTATCTGCCAAAGAAAGCTCCCTAGGGAGCTCAGTTAATATTTTCCTGTATTATAAGTAAGTAGGCACTTGGTAGGTGGCGTTCTGTAATATCTGGCCACCCCCTTGGAAAAAACCGTGAGTTTATGTATGTCAAACGTTAATGAATTCAGTTATAAAGACATAGTCGTATCTATTGTAATAATATCTAGGTGCTGTCATTAAAATGACATACTTTATAGATAGTAATATCGTTCTCGTATCTAAATAGCGAAGATATTAATGTCATTCGTCATAATATTAATGTCATTAGTCATTCAAAGTAGGTAGTTAAAGAGTAAATTAAAGAGTAGCATTAGCATTAATTGCGAGGCCTGTTTTGTGAAAAAATAAGTAAAAAAATGTAATTTATTTTTCTAGGAAGATGCAATATCATAGTATCATCGAGGAATCCTCATCCTAAGACATCCCATGTGGCAACGACAAGTACCTTTGTACCTTTTATAACTTGATTATACAGGAAGACTTTTTATCACGTTCCAAATTTTAATATTTTGACCCTTATTAAAAATAATAAAATACGTGTTTTTTCTTTTAGTAGTATCACTCAGTACTAAAATATTAACTTTGATAGTTATAATTTTATGAAACTCAGCCTTGTCACATTGGTACAGTATTTATTTGAATAATGCTATGTGGTATTATTATTTTTTGTTTTGGACAAGGCGATGAAAAGAATAAGGTGCCTAATAAACAAAGTATAGTGCCTAGGTATTTCATATCATAATTAAGGTAAAAAACATTTCTATTGACTTTACATATAATTAATTTGTTGTAAATGTGACTAGATATTAAATAAGTACCTAATTGTATGTTTACAAAAGTTGAATGTTTTTTCGATACTATACAATATCATGTACAGTCATTAGATAGAATGTATTTATAATAGAGACTCTTATCGATTAAATTGCTATTATTAAGTTCTATTTAATAAAAATGTTTAGGTACTTATGGACCTACCTACACATTATTTATAGAAAATAAAAATATTTTTCTGTATTTTGACATATTGTTTTAATTTATTTATTGCTTAGGTGTTTTAAAATGTAGCAAACAGATAAACATTGAGAAAACAAAACCAATCAAATACAACCTCACAAGTCGAATCCTAATTCCTTAAACAACGAAAGCGATCATCGTGTTTCATGCGTAAAGTAGAACCTAGTAATATAATAATAAATAAAGAGTGTTGACACGAAGACAAAAGTCAATTTTATGGGTGAACCCTTAATTTGGTAACCCTTTTTGATGACATGTAATAGCTTCAAAACCTGTAGCGACATCTGTACCGCCACATACAAACCAACCTGACATACGCGTCAAATCTACCTCGGGCCTCGGATTCTGACAGCTGCAACAACAGCAATGACTCAATGAGAATAAAGATAACTGTCGTGACAGACTTGTCAGTGGAAGCAACCCAACAAAAAACTTATGACAAAAGATAATTATATTAGACAGCTATACCAAGTCAAGTCAGAGGCAAAATAACTGAAATTACTGTAGTTATCGTCCATGTCCGCTAGGGTTGCCAACATTTCTTGAGCGAAATATAGTATTTTTCAAAATAAGCTATAAAAAATATAGTACATAGTATACTTAAAAAAAAATTGAGTATTTTAAGCCAAAAATAGACAATGTTATCTGCGTAACTTATTTATTTTTATAAAAACCATTTGTTTTGCACTTGTTTAATTTTTTGTCTAAAGTACCAAGTCTTGTACCAGTTGTGTCATACGCTTTATTACATTCAATTTTAAATTCATGAAAGTCAAAAGCTCATTTTAAGGTTTCCGTAATCAACAAAGAAACCTTATTGGTTCGCCATGTCCGTTTGTCTGTCTGTCCATAGTTTATTTCAAAAATTCTTAGTACTACAAAGCTGTAATTTGGCATGAATAAACAAATTAGTTACGCCGACCAAGTGGTAAAATAAAATCACGAAAAGTATTTTTTTAGGGTATCTCCTGTACACGTAAAGTGGGGATTTTTTTTCTCGCGTACCCCATAGTGTGGGATGTCGTTGGACAGGTCTTTAAAAAATATTGCGAGTTTCTTCAAATAATTTGTGAAATATTAAAGTGTTTTTTTTTTTGACTCAAGTGTTAAAAAATTCCCTCTGCTAGCTAAACGGTTGTGTTTGGGTGTGTGTAAAAAATTAACGGTTTTAGTTCCTGGAACATCAGGACGTTCGGCCAACTTAATCTTCGTAACTGAGGACCTGAGAGAAACCGTTAATGAATAAAGATTTAGTGACGAGACTGAAACGAATTTTTATTGCTTTATTTTTTTTGTGACGGCCCTTTTAAATAGTAAAATGAAAATTTTACATATAACCTCTAAACATTGGGATTATCGATTCCTCCACAACGAAGAAGCCTAGGATGTTCCAGGAAATAAAATTAATTTTACATTTAACCGGTGGCATTACGAGTAAAAGTAAAGCAGTGGTTGTTTGTCACCAAATCGTCACTAAATCTTTATTCAGTAACAGTTTCTCTAAGGTCCTCAGTTACGGAGATTCAGGTTGGCCGAACGTTCTGATATCAGGTTGTTCGGCCATAAATAAATGCTTCCAACTTTCGAACTGTTTTGTTACAAATTCTTTCAAAATCTTTATGCGTCACATAATGGTCACTCAAACTTGAAGTAGCAGCCAGCTCCATATCTCGACTGGCCGAACGTTCTGATATACCTACATCATTTTTCGGGGCAATATTAATAACACTGGCGAGCTTTCAAAAAATTTCATCTCGGTTCTTGTATCCCTTGCTACGCTCGGGATTCTACTCTAGAATCCTTCGCTGCTCTCGGGATCCAACTTAGTCCCTCGAACTAAATTCCCTTTTTCTTCACTTGTTGTATAATCTACTATATTACCACTGATGAACTAGCAACACTTAATCTTATAGCAATAAATAACGAACAACACGTATTTTAATCACCTCAGGGTGGGTTTTATCTTTATCTTACGCTTGCATAACTTAAATATTTCTCGCCAAACAAGAATATTAGAATGGGTGTGTTTATGTAATAAGCACGTAATAAGTTATGCGTAGGTATGTATAGCAATCAAGCTACTACAAATTTGTCAAATTTCTTTAATAGATTTTAAACTTTATCGCTACAGTGTTAGGTCCAAGCTTGATTGGGAAAATTTGACAGCTTCGGGTAGCCTGATGTGCTGGCGTCTGTACCTACCTACCTATAAAGTATTATTAAGTTGCAAACATTTCTTGTCTTGAATGCCTACGAGCCCCCTGTTGACCTCGAGATAGTGAAACAAACAACTGCTAAATCTCATCAGTCAGTGTCTTTATCTCCTTTATCGTGGTTGGTAACACAACGGTTGCACAATAAAAATCAACTTGTCACATTTTGAATAAAAATAGGTAGGTACCTAATACTTTTTTATTTATTTAAGTAAAATAGCATTTATGTGTGCTTGAACCTGAATGTTGTGTGTGAATGATCGTAAACAAACAAATTAATTTGAGTGAACGGAACGTGTTTTTGAACGTGACATAGGCTGTTTTTATAATTAGATTTTTAACTGTGATAATTAAATTGTTTATGTGGTTGATAAAGATAACATAATTTTATCAAGTGTAATTATTATTTTAGAGCTAACACCATGGCAGCGACAGTTTTAGGACGGTTTTTTGTGATAAAATCGCATGCTTATTCAAATAAAAAAGTATACACCATTGCAAAGGTATGAATAAAAGTTTTAATTTTAATTTTGTTTATGACAGTACCTAAAATTAATATTACAAGAAAAACTCGTTTTGCAGATATTTTCTTGTGCCAACTATAGCACAGTAATACGCACAAACAAAATCTACGAGAATGCTAAGGAAGCTGTCAGTGACATACAGGATGGTTCTAAACTCTTGGTGGGTGGCTTCGGACTTTGTGGGATTCCAGAAAATCTCATAGTAGCTGTAAACAACAAAGGTGTTTCTGGCCTTACTGTGGTCTCCAACAATGCAGGTTGAATTAATTTAAATACATTAATTTATTATTATTCCACTTATAAGTTAATTGTATGCTGCAATGCTAATTTAGCTGTTTACTTGAGTTATGCGGTTATTATTGTATTTTCAGGAGTGGAAGACTTTGGTCTTGGAATTTTATTGAAGAGTAAACAAGTGAAAAGAATGATCTCATCATATGTTGGTGAGAATGCTGAATTTGAAAGACAATTTCTGAGTGGTGAACTAGAGGTTTGTACCTCCTTGGAGTACATAACTACTGCATAAGAATACTTGGGTTGGTAACAATGACATTTCTCAATGATTCCAGGTTGAACTAACTCCACAAGGCACTCTGGCAGAACGCATCCGAGCAGGTGGTGCCGGGATACCTGCATTCTTCACACCAACAGGTTTTGGTACTTTGATACATGAAGGTGGATCACCAATTAAATATACTAAAGATGGAAAGGTAAGCTTTTTACTATATTATATACAAACAAACATATTTTTTATTTATTACATAAAAAACTTAAGTGCATAAAAACATTTTTGAAATTTTAGGTTGACATCCCAAGTGCAGCAAGACATGAACAACAGTTCCAAGGAAAGAACTACATCATGGAAGAAGCAATTACTGGTGATTTTGCACTTGTCAAAGCATGGAAAGCAGACAGACATGGCAACCTGATATTCAGGAAGAGTGCTCGGAACTTCAACCCAGCAATGTGCAGAGCTGCTAGAATCACCATTGCTGAGGTAGAAGAAATTGTAGATGAAATAGACCCTGATTTTGTACATGTACCATCAATATTTGTACACAGACTTATCAAAGGGGAAATGTATGAAAAGCGAATTGAAAGAAGGACAGTTAGCAAACCAGTCCAGCAAGGAAAGGGATCAGACTCAGTGAGGGAGAGGATCATTAGAAGAGCTGCTTTGGAATTCAAGGATGGAATGTATGCTAACCTTGGAATTGGTAAGACTGTTTATATAATTATATAAATAAGGCTAAGGGGCCGTCTCCACGAGCGAGAGAATCGCGACGATATTTTCGTCGTGCCACGTATTTCTATGAGGCCGCCTTCACGAGCGAGAGAATCGCAGCGATATTTTCGCATACAAATACGTGGGACGACGATAATATCGCCGCGATTCTCTCGCTCGTGGAGACGGCCCCTAAGCAGTGCTCTAACTATTTAAAATTCCTTATAACAGAACTTCAGTTAACAAAACATTTATTAATTTGAGAAAAGATGGACACTATAATAGAAAAATCCAATCTATTGCACAGTTAAAAGAAACATTTACACTAAAGAATGATAAAAACATTATAAATAAAATACTTAAAAACAACAAGCAATATTTCCTCGTAAACATGTAAGTATATCTTTTCAGGTATGCCCATGTTGGCAAGTAATTACATACCTCAGAATGTTAAGGTTCTCCTCCAGTCAGAAAATGGTATTCTTGGTCTGGGTCCTTTTCCAACAGATGAAAATGTGGATGCTGACCTTATTAATGCAGGCAAAGAAACTGTCACTGTACTACCAGGTAGGTAATTTTATATTTAAATTGTTTGTTTATTCACTAAGACAAATATTACTGATACTGTTATACTGTGATATCCCATTGCTGGACAAAGACCTCTCCCCATGACTTCCAGTCTATTGATCCAGGGCTAAGGCGGACCACTGGTTGTTGGTCTTGTTCAATGTGTACAAGATATAATAGTACATTACGATATTAGTGCGTTAAGATGGTTATAACATGCGAGGCGGAATTTCAGCCCGAGCCGAAGGCGAGGGCGTAATTGAGCCGAGCATGTTATAACCAATACGCACGTATGTCGTACGACGTTTTTTAACACATTTGCAAGGAAACAGAAAAAAAAAAGATATTCACAATACAAGTACAAAGAAAAGAAAATTTGAGAAAAATGGCGCGAGGATTATTTTCTGCCGTGGCTGCGTGAAAATGTTGGCAAAGACGCTAGAGCATGCAGCCAAATTATTAAATTACCGAATAAACTGTTTTATTTTTATTTTAAATAAACTCAATCTGTGAATGCACACTGTTGCTTTCCCGTCATTTTAACAGCGCGCTAGCGCTGCCTACTGACTGGCGCCGCGCGGCGATTAGTTCGAAATTTGAATAGCAACAGCGCACTGCTCACTAGCTGGAGTTGTGCGGCGGCGATCAGTTCCATATTTGAAATGCCAAATAATACTGTTATGGAATTTGTATGGACTATAACTTAATTATTTGCTTTCATAACACACGCGTTTTTTATGACCCGCTTTACATATTTAAAACCGGTGGAATTACATCAGCTTTACGAGCAAGGGTGTTAAAAATAAATTAACTTAATTCATTCATTATTTTACAGGTTCATCATTCTTTTCATCGGATGACAGCTTTGGCATGATTCGTGGAGGTCACATTAACTTGACTATTCTTGGTGCTATGCAGGTTTCTCGTTACGGTGATTTAGCTAACTGGATGATTCCTGTAAGTTTCACATAATTTATACAGCAAACACAAAATCTAGTACGAATATAACCTAGTCTTTGGTAATAGGTATCTGATTATTCTATTTAATTTTTAAATTTCAGGGTAAAATGGTAAAAGGTATGGGTGGAGCAATGGACTTAGTATCAGCACCAAGAACCAAGGTTGTGGTAACTATGGAACACACTGCTAAGAACGGAAGTCATAAAATACTGCCAGAGTGCACACTGCCACTGACTGGGAAAAATTGTGTGGACATGATTATAACAGAAAAGGTAATTTAGAACTTTACCATAATGTTTAGCAATAAGTGTAACTGTTGCAATCCATACTAACATAATAAATTCAAAAGTAATGTTTATGTCTTAACAACTGAACTGATTTCTATGAAGTTTGGCAGATAGGTAGACTATGACCATGACCAAGGTTTTTGTCATGGTAGGACATTACCGTGGAAAATATTTAGACCTCTACATGGGCGAAGCTACGGGCTAAAACTAGTATTTTCTATAATAATCTTTCTCTTTTCAGTGTGTGTTTGAAGTCGACAAAGAAAAGGGGTTAACATTGACTGAACTAGCCGATGGAGTAACGGTAGAAGATGTCTTGGTAAACACAGGCTGCGAAATCAATGTTGCCGAGAAAATTAAGAAAATGGGTGATGTCACTCAACCAGAGATACATTCCGAATAAGTTTTGTCAAGTACTTATCTGAAAATTGAATACTGGATGCGTTTGTAGTGCCTTATTATTGTAAAAATTAGGTATTATATTTAATGCTATTATTAAAAAATCTTGCCAATATACATTGCTTTTATACCTACTTGTATTCAAGTAGATACTTATGAAAATGAATGTTAAGTTCTTTATAGATAATAATATTAAGATGTATGCAGCAGCACAACAATATCGAATTATTTGTAGTGAATGTCTGACAATAACTAATTTAAAAAAACAAAATTTGTTTTTTTAAATTAGTTATTGTCATTAGTTATTATTTATTAGTACATTTAATGTACTTATAAATATTTTTTAAATCGAGTTTTTATTTTAATCAAAATTATGACAGGTGGTTGGGAGATTTATTTTTGTAAGTATCTATCGGTTTTTCTTGTTTATCTTAACATTCCGATTGAATATTTTTTTTGTTACGTTTTCAAACTTATATTGTATTCTAGTCTCTAATTAAGTTTTATTTACATACTTACTCAATTTTCAATCGATTTAATTCCATATCAGTGATAAAAGAAGCTGATGCAATTTATAACATGTTTTGTTTTCATATTTCGACGAGTTTAAATATACGTACGTATAACGTCAAATCCGAGTGTCGAGTGTTATTCCACATTAGTTAAGTAATACACACCCCCTCCCCCTTCCTGTTACATCCCCTTTTACATGGTATAATAAGGCTGGACTCACACATTCTGAATTGAATTGATTACCTGTCCTAGGCTGCACTAAAAGTATCGGGAATGGAATATTTCCACTGTTCCTGTCATATTAAAATCTTTTTAATTGAAAACTCCTTGGTTTTAAAAATCGAATACTTACCATTTATTTATTAAAAAAAAACTAGAGAGGTGTCAAGGGACACCCGGATGGAACGAAGTTCCTTTCGATTAGGTAAGTAGTGAAGGAATTGTAAAACGAAAATTGAAACAAAAAAAAACCACCACCACCAGCGCCACCACCAATGAACAATTAGGTGTAAAAAAGTTGTTTTTACCGATGGATACCGCATTCGCTCTGTGAAGAGCAAAAAGCGGCTCGCGTTACTTGGTGCGTCAGAACTCTCGAAAGATTTCATGCAGGCTCCTCAAATGCTGTATACAACATCGTATCAGGTGATGAATCCTGGATATACGCGTACGAACCCGAAACAAAAAACCAGTCACGAGTTTGGGTGTTCGAAAATGAGCCAACAAAAATTGTTCGTTCACGGAGTGTTGCAAAAAAAATGGTGGCCACGTTTGTCTCCAAAACCGGCCATGTTGCGACTATTCCTCTTGAGGGACAAAGAACTGTTAATGCAGAATGGTATGCTAGCATTTGTTTGCCACAGGTCGTTTCTGAACTCCGTAAAGAGAACTGCAACCGCCGCATCATCCTCCACGACTCGACTCACGAAGTCACGACAATACGAGTTCTCACACCGCGCACAGAACAAAAGAGTTTTTAGAGCAAGAAAACATAGAATTATTAGATCATCCGCCGTACAGCCCCGACCTAAGCCCTAATGATTTCTATACTTTCCCTAAAATAAAGAATAAATTGCGTGGTCAGAGATTTTCATCACCTGCAGAAGCTGTGGACGCCTACAAAACGGCCATTTTGGAGACCCGAACTTCCGAATGGAATGGTTGCTTCAATGATTGGTTCCATCGTATGGAAAAATGTGTCAAATTTCACGGAGAATACTTCGAAATGCAATAAATACATTTTTAAATAGTAATGTTGTGTCACTTCCTTCATTCCCGAAATTTTCAGTGGCGCCCTCGTATTCTGATCTGATTATGATTTCCTCAGATCGATCTGTAAGAATGACACTGGCGAGCGTTCTGAATTCCGGATCGGAGATATCGGAATATTTAAGATTATGATTTCATAACGTGCGTTTTTCTATACATTTGAATACGCGAACACATACACATCGGAATCAGATTATGAGTAGTTTCAGTTGACACTGCGAGCGGTAACGGTTAGACGTGTTGCAAATTGTGAAGTTGTAATCTTTTTTTTTTTGGGATGGGAAATCATCAAATGACTCCTCCCGCACTGGGCGGAGTGGAAGGGAGTGTCAGTCTTTTACTGACTAAAACCCATCCATGTTCCTTCCTTTGCCCTCGCGTGGAACATGAACGCGCCGTCTACACGGCCTGTCGTCATAAGACGGACGGACGGCGAGCTAGCCTACTCACCGTCCACAGGCCCGCGCCTACGGTGGCCGAGAGCCACCACGTGGCCCCCGACGCTCGGAGCGTGTCTCCCGCGGCGGCTGGGACGTGAGGTTATCTCCTTTTCACGTTCGCCATCTCCTTCGCTAGCATGACTGCTTCGCAGAAGGGTGAAGTTGTGATCTGGCGTGATGGCTGACACGGAAAATTTAATATTGTGCGTCGAAAGCCGCCCTTGTATATGGGACACTTCTATTGAGGATTATCACGACAGGGAAAAAAAGATAGAGCGTGGTTGGAAATATACCTACCTATACAATTTAAATTCCAAATTGGGAAACATTGATATGAATGATGTTACTGACATTCTGTAGTAATCAAAAAATGTGTCAGGATATTGTCGTAATTTTCTCGCCGTAATGTAGAACTGACTGTCCCTTACTCTGTTCACATTAAGAGGATGAATCCAGTGTATTCGTTTGCGTTTCTTTTTTTAATTGGTTAAAGCTAAAAGTAGTGCGATGAGAATTAATTCCTCTTCCATAGCCAAGACGTTTGCCTGAGCCAAGAAACACGAGACTACTGATTTATCTGAATTTTTAAGATATGTGTGAGGTAGCTAGCTTGCCGGAATTCAAATGATCAATTCCGACTCTGAATTCAGTCGGAATTCTTATTATTAATTAAGAAACCACGGTAATGTATACAATTTCATAATGCCCCACACACATTCTGATTTTTTCAGATCATGATTTTCTCAGATCGAATGACACTGACGACCGTTCTGAATTCCGGATTGGAATATTTATTTGTTTTGGTGTAATTTTCTCGCCGTAATGTAGAACTGACTGTCCCTTACTCTGTTCACATTAAGAGGATGAATCCAGTGTATTCGTTTGCGTTTCTTTTTTTAATTGGTTAAAGCTAAAAGTAGTGCGATGAGAATTAATTCCTTTTCCATATCCATGACGTTTGCCTGAGCCGAGAAAGTGAGACTACTGATTTATCCTTGATTTATCTGAATTTTTAAGATACCTATACATATGAGGCGAGGCAGCTTGCCGGAATTCAAATTATGAATTCCGACTCTGAATTCAGAGAGGAATTCAGAATGTATGAGTCCAGCCTAACAGGCTAATTTGAATAAATGAATTAATGTGATTAGGGATGGGCGACAGGGTCTGTGAGACTATTACTAACTAACACCACACAGTGTTCTACTACTTGGGTGCTGGAGTAAGAAAATAGGTTTTTCTTACTCCGGCAGGGGTGATCCCCGTCACCTCTGCGGTCATTCACGGACGCAGGTTTTCTTGAGAGGCGCCGGCAGACTACTGTGTGCCGTCGTCGACCTGTTTGTTAAGCTTACAGAATCTCCAAATCCACCGCCACCCGCAGAGGCCACACTCTATGGCGTTCCTGTAGACGCTCTCGTATCCCCATTAGACGCACCTTGATCTTTCGGTCAAAGTGCGTCGATTGGGGATAGGGACCGACCTTTCGCTCTATATTTATAGTTTATACCTAGCGGAGGAAAGTACGGTTAATCCCTTTTTGTGAGTAACCGCAGAGTCAGACAGCATTCGAAATAACGTCTTTAATAATCCTAATTAAATATGTCACGCGCTGGACCCATCATATTCCCTGTCAAATGAAGGGTAGGTATCCGGTATTGGGAGATAGGTGTGCAGCTAGGCTAGAGCGGGGAGGTAGAAGTTATGTTTCGAGTTGACCCTGTGGTACACACAAACTTATCTATGACTATCAAAATCATTAGCAACCTCATATTAGCTCATTTCCGTTTATTTGTCAAACAATTTTGATTACAATCTTGGTCTATGATATCACCAAATATGCCAAAAACTTACTAATGACAGCAGTGTCAAGTTTAAATGGATGGTTTTGTTTTTTTACGATAATAAACATACACAAATAGATTAAACAAACGTTTAGTAGGTATAGGTTTACTTGGTTTCTACAGGTATATGTTGGTTTTAAGATAGAGTTTTTCTTTTTATCATGACGAATAATCTAAATTCTCTGACGGCCCCTAATCACCCCTTGATGGTGTGGGAATCCTGTTTCTTGTGGCTTCTTTCTATGTTTTCTATAATGTGGTCTCTTCTCCTATTCTTTTGTAAGTATGTACATTATAACACTACACTACCTATACTACTACAGGTACATAACTGATGTGATGAACGTATGGTACAATAATGAAACGTATCAATCATATTCGATACCTGTCCGGTTTGGGCGAATTGTTAGGTTCATCATCCAGTAGCGCGGAATCGCAATTTTCCATGCGGGCAGGCATGCTATCGCTCACGGCACTGTTTCTCGCTCTAGCAAATGACGGTTCGGAACGACAGAAAAGGACAGGCTCATGGAAAAGTGAGATTCCGTGCTGCTAGATGAGGTGCAACCCTAATGCGATGGTTATTATCAGTAGCAGCTCGGTTTTGTAATTATGATCGGTGAAACGAAATAAGCTCATCTGGGACATGGGACATGGGACTCACCAAACTAAAAATTTAACCTTCACGGTCAAAATATATAAAACGGCAGATTAAATTTTCAGGGATTACCTACTGGTAATGGGTGCTGACGGTATGCTATGTTACTCTTATCCTAAGACTTTTAATTATCTTAAATCTCATTGATCTAATTCAAATTATCTAGGTGGGTACATTTACGGCGTCGGATAACTGGGGGTCTAAAATGGCTTCGGCAGAATCATATTAATGGAAAATAATATGAATTACGTTAAAATGGTCATAAAAGACAATTCATAATATTAACTGTGTCCGTCCATTTTAGGCCTCCTGTTGGTGTACGTTACCCCAGCAAGAAAGTATCTCCTAGAGTTATATGAGTAGAACGTATAGTTGGTGCCTTATCTGCTGTAAATGTGCCCCCACATAAAAAATGTGTGCCCCCTGTCGTTTTGAAAAAAAAAACGGAAAAAACGATTCTTGCTGGGGTAACGTTTTTCTAGCAGGAACATTCTAAACGAATGATCGGAGAGAGAAAAATTGTGCATGGCCAGAGAGCTTATATGTGTGCCTTAATGTGCCCCCAAAAATAAAATCTGTGCCCCTTCAGGTTTTCGAGATATTACATTTTCTGCTGGAGTAACGTTTTGATGAATCGTATATCTCTAAAACCAATTGCATGTGCCCCTGTAGAATAAACATACACGAGTAGCTCTTAATGTGTGCCCCTTAGTGCCCCAATTAGATTTAAGAAAATATTTATAATTTTCAAGTTATCGCGGTTTTATGAAAACCCGAAAAAACATCGCAGCGCTTAAATGAGACAAGGTATAAGTTCGCTGAAAACTGTATTCGGTCCTTCTTGACGCTAATAATAACCCTACAAAGTTTCAAAACTGTTCATGCATGCGTTTTTGAATAATCTTGCTAAAAGTCAAAACGATGGTGTCATAACTTTGACGGCAAAATACAAGGAACCGGCTCAATTCCAGATGTGAATATAATCCAATAACAACTTTATTTTATTACTTATTACTTTTCTACTTCAGTGTAGTCAGGCACAACACGTGTGAACCGGTTAGTGAGTAAAGTAAAGAAGGTCATCGATATGTATGAATCCGTCGCTTTTTAGTAGTCATTCAAATTTGGTCGGATAACCAGCCGTTGCTTACATATTTTGGTTTTTTGTTAATATTTACTTAATGCGAAACATTCCAAGCTGAATATTTTCACCATATATTTTTGATTAAAGGCACATGATTTTGGTACACCTACACATCTGGAATTGAGCCGGAACTTTGTAGGGTTATTATTAGCGTCAAGAAGGACCGAATACAGTTTTCAGCGAACTTATACCTTGTCTCATTTAAGCGCTGCGATGTTTTTTTCGGGTTTTCATAAAACCGCGATAACTTGAAAATTATAAATATTTTCTTAAATCTAATTGGGGCAATATGGGGCACACATTAAGAGCTACTCGTGTATGTTTATTCTACAGGGGCACATGCAATGGTTTTAGAGATATACGATTCATCAAAACGTTACTCCAGCAGGAAATGCAATATCTCGAAAACCTGAAGGGGCACAGATTTTATTTTTGGGGGCACATTAAGGCACACATATAAGCACAATTTATCTCTCTCCAATCATTCGTTTAGAATTTTCCTGCTAGAAAAACGTTACCCCAGCAAGAATCGATTTTTCGGTTTTTTTACAAAACGACAGGGGGCACACATTTTTTATGTGGGGGCACATTTACAGCAGATAAGGCACCAACTATACGTTCTACTCATATAACTCTAGGAGACACTTTCTTGCTGGGTAACGTAGTAGTACCTACACCTCCTGTTGTGGGTGATGGAACTTCTATTCAGGAACTCTACAGGAATCACTGGCAATGATGATGGGACTTTTATTTTTTACTAAGACAGGACGATGAGTGATAAAATGCTTGCTTTTTTCAGGTGTCGGTGATATTTTAGTGCTAACAGGGACAGACATAATTAACGCGATCGTTTTGCTTTCCGGCATAATCATGCTGCCAACGAATGTGCACATATTGTGCTCAATATCCCATGGCAGGAAGATTGAGTGAGTAGATATGCTTATAAAAGTTTTCTTTTTAACATTTTCTTCTGTATTGTGGACCGGGTGCGTTTACAAACATTTAAACTCACATACACAAACAGCCAGACCCGGAACAACTACCTATCGGCTATACAAATATTTGTTCCGTGCGGGAATCGCACCCACGACACGCAGCGCATTAGCAAATCGCTATCATTTGTTGGTGCAGAAATGCGTCATAATTAGCGGGTGGATTACTCACTGCTACATTTACATTTTATGCTGCATTCATGCAGGAAAACAGCTGCAGTTAGCCAATCATAGAAGCGAGTTTATTTACTTTGAGCAAACTGGTTTTATTTCATTAGACCTACTTCACGTAATAGTTACAGGTGACAAAGCGATCCAATCGTAACACCAAACGTTTGTCATTTGTGTTTGTGTTTGAATTTACCTAGGTAACATAAACACCTACTTACAAGTACCTACCAGTGGCGAAGGTTCCATACAACTCGATTCCTACCGGCTTCCCTTTGAAAAATGGCACAGTCAGTATTTTATAGACAAATAATATAATCACATTAAAGATATGTAGTCCGGCTTACCTCTTACAAAAATTGATCCTTCGGTACTGGTACCTACAACGAAGTTACTTATTTTATTTACAGTTACAAGTCAAAAGTGGTCTGCTGCCCAATGTGGTTATGCGTCATGTGGATTGTACTAATAAATTTATTAGGAGTAGGGTGCTGTATCCATAAGATGTACATTGGCAAAATTGCAACAATTGACAGAGTAAACAGGACTATGAAACATTACCGGAGCGTTCCAAAATTCAAACATTTTGTAGATAATCTACAGTGGTCTTTGAAGTGTTGCGGGGTGAGCTTATCAAGCTAGTATTATCTTTTTTTTTTAGTTTAACCGTTATTACCAAATAATAATGAATAGTTTGTTAGTTGTTATTGTTAGCTGCCTCGTTGGTCTAGTGGTCACAAGTGCGACTAAGGTCCTGGCTTCAATTCCCAGGTCGGGCAAAGTGGTACTGGGGTTTCCCACAGGAATTTCTCAGTAGCAGCCATGGAATCCGGATTTGCGCCCGGTTGATGGCAAAAGGCTCGCCCCCTTTTACATGGGACTTATACATAACTGGTGACATGTGGGTGTACTATTAGGTACACTTCGGCCTAACCCTTCGGGGATCAGGCGTGATGTAGTTATGGTTAATGAATAGTTCCGTTCGAATTTTTCAGCTCCATTCGTATCAAGATTGGTTTGAGCGCGACTGGTATGATAAAATACGTGATTACGAGTGGGATCCTAATATAATGAGACGGAGTGGGCATAAAAGGCAGGAGATAGAAGTAACCGACAGTGTTCCATTGAGGTTCGATTTATTACAAAATTTTTTTCTGTGATAATAATTGCAAGTGTAAGACTAGCCAGAGCAAAAGAGAAATAAAAACCTTGCATTAG
Source organism: Eurois occulta (assembly GCA_950022335.1). NCBI lineage: Eukaryota > Metazoa > Arthropoda > Insecta > Lepidoptera > Noctuidae > Eurois > Eurois occulta. Next base: position 9,777,125 of record OX465484.1, on the reverse strand, counting down.
AACAGATAAGCATGATTTATTTACTGGGTATCAGACCATCAAAAATAAGCACAAAATAATGAACTACAACATTACATTTATAATTATATTATTACAATTCACTGTACTTACACACGTATTACAGAGCTCATTACACTTCCACAGTTCAACCACTACTCCTTGCTAAAATGGCGCTGCCTCGAACTTCTAAAATCCCCCTCTACCAGACAAATAGTCAAGCGACATCGCAATATCCGTTAGCGCCATTTTAGTATTTTAAACAAGTCAAATAACTTACTAATTTTACCTAATACATTTGTGTAATTTAAAAAAATACTGTAAATATCTTAAAAATACATAAACTTATAGTATTTAGAGTTTAAATAGCTAACATTCGGCCATCCAAAACCTCGTACGTCCTCGTACGGTAGACAAATACTCAAAATCAAAATATTTTTATTTCACATAGGCCTACATGGGCACTTATGAAACGTCGACAAAAAGGTGCACGGTTCGGGTTGGTCGTTTCCTATGGAGAAGAACCGGCAAGAAACTCCATGGTTACTCTATTAAAATGATTAGTTTTACAATATTATCATGTTACAGCATTAGTACTCAAGTATGGGGGGACAGCATAGGCCCGACAATAAGTCGTTGCTTACTACACAAGAAAAACGGAAAACAAGATAAGAGGTTAACAAAAGTTAACACACATCTAGGAATCTACAAGGCCTACACTGTTCACACATTCACAAACAATCGTTAAAAAGAATCTATACAAAGGTAAGAAAATATTATAAAAGACTAAATTAAACAAGTGACAAAAATATTGTCATCAGTGCTGCAACTATTACTATTCAATAATGAAATAGTAACCATACAATAGTTGTTATAACAGTTTAAAGTTTATTTACAATTTAAAGTTTATCATTTATTTTACTTTAGGTTTAAACATTGAATTATACACATAAAATTAGTATTCCAACTTACGTACGTATTCACTTATTCATTCATTCATTAGCCTTTATATGCCTTAACATTTCTTTTATTACAATTCATTTAACATTACATACCTTACATTTTATTTTCACTAAACATTACATGTAGCAATACACTTAACATTTCACCTCATTTAACTATATACGTACGTACACGTTACATTAATGTTGAAAAGTTTGTCACATTTTCTTTTTTTTATAAAATATCATCTCATTATATTATACAATACATTTTTATAAAATAATGTCCTGAATACCATTAGTAACAGGCCCCAATATGTCCTGAATACCAGTGGCAACAGGCTACAATTGCCCTGAATACCCCTGGCAACAGGCCCCATACGTCCTGAATACCAGTGGCAACAGGCCACAATTGCCCCGAATACCCCCGGCAACAGGCCCCACTACGTCCTGAATACCAGTGGCAACAGGCTACAATTGCCCTGAATACCCCTGGTAACCTTAATACCAGTGGCAACAGGCCACAATTGCCCCGAATACCCCCGGCAACAGGCCCCACTACGTCCTGAATACCAGTGGCAACAGGCTACAATTGCCCTGAATACCCTTGGCAACAGGCCCCATACGTCCTGAATACCAGTGGCAACAGGCCACAATTGCCCCGAATACCCCCGGCAACAGGCCCCAATTATTGTCCTGAATACCCCTGGCAACAGGCTACAATTGCCCTGAATACCCCTGGCAACAGGCCCCATACGTCCTGAATACCAGTGGCAACAGGCCACAATTGCCCCGAATACCAGTGGCAATAGGCCCCAATTATTGTCCTGAATACCCCTGGCAACAGGCTACAATTGCCCTGAATACCCCTGGCAACAGGCCCCATACGTCCTGAATACCAGTGGCAACAGGCCACAATTGCCCCGAATACCAGTGGCAACAGGCCCCAATTATTGTCCTGAATACCCCTGGCAACAGGCTACAATTGCCCTGAATACCCCTGGCAACAGGCCCCATACGTCCTGAATACCCCTGGCAACAGGCCCCATACGTCCTGAATACCAGCGGCAACAGGCCCCACAAAATTTTTCGTTACGTAGCCATAATCAACTACAGATAAATCACCTGTAAAACCAAATCAGTTAATAAACATATCTTTTCAATAATTAGTTTCAGTTACCATCGTTCTATAACCAACAAATATTATCAGTTTACCATTTACTATGCAAAAATCAATCAACATAACTTTTATTTATTTATTTAATCACAACGGTTGGTTACAAACCAATTGCAGTAACTAAAATTATAAAAATAAAAGAGACAATTATAACACATTAAAAATAACAAAGTAAAGCAAAATAATTGAAGTGAAAACAAATAAAAGAAAGAAGGTTTACAACACTTTCATAAATTTCTCTCGCAGTACTTCTGACATGCCACTAAAATCTTCATCCATCTATCAGCAGACAGATCGTCTGTTGGATTAGAATCCAAGAGATCATGGGTGTTTACAGACTATTTCGGCACGTTATCAAACAATTGGAAATTATGTGTTCATGTTTTATGCTTTACAGAACACAATATGAAGTAGAATGACTAGGTATAACGTACTGAATATACCAAATTACTGTTTAGCTGCATGCTTCATTCATTAGACATTTATGTAAGAATAGTTTTTTTTTTTTTTTTTTTATGCGTACATAAAATAATAATTTGCGGAGACTTTAAATGTTCTTCAGGAAACCAAACATGCGATACTATTTAAGCTATTAAAGGAGTTTAATCTCAAATTAGAAATAAATGAACCCGCGTAGGTTCATTTAAGCAGTGGTACGTTTTTAGATAATATTCTCCACAACATGCGAGGGTACAAATTTGAGATTATAGAACTAGGTGTATCTAACCACATAGCCCAACTTATGACGTTCCCGATACAACGAATGTGTTCTTTGAAATATTACTATGTAAAATAAAACGAGATTACGGCAAAGAAAATATTGATCTTTTAGGAAATGTATATGTGTAGTCTTAGTTTCTCCGATGTTTACGAAGCGGATGTCGTAAACAAGTTTTAATATAATTATATATTTATTCTTGATTTGTTTAAACTTTTTTTTTTATGATCTATGTTTTCCAATAGTCAAACGTAAACTATACAACAACTAGACCACAGTGGATTCCACGGGGAGTAAAACGCAGAACTAGGCGATCGTTATTGTGGAAATAAAGGCTAACACGAGACAATGTTTGAAAAATTTCTCAAAAAGATACCAAAAAGTGATTAAATTAACATAGAAAACAAAACAGCAAAACAGTTACTTTATTGGAACGAGTACCAACAAATCTAAGGCTATTTGGAAGGTTATTAATTCAATAAAACCTAACTTTCCGGAAACGGATGTAAATGTTATTAATGACAATAATAAGTGTTTTAAAAACCCCAAAAAGATAGCGTAACTAATTTCATAGACCGGCCATTCTACGAACCTAATTATTTTTTTAAATAAAAACAAATTCAATTATAAGGTGTTTTTATTGAAGTAGGAAGAAATAAAATTAACCTTAATTTAATCTAAAAATAGTTTTAGAGATCATCAATCACAAAATTAGCATTTGTGGCACTTTTAAGATTTTTGCCTGTCGACAGATGTGACGCCATTATCGACAGAATAGACAATATTGCAAAATAACGAAAATAAATACAATTTAAGAAAAAAATAACGTTATAAACTCAAAAAATTTAAGTGTCTTCTCACTTGCTAAGGTATAATTATCATGAAAATAACCAACGGTTACAAAATAAAAAATACATAAACTATGTCTACAGATGTGACTTCACTTCTGTAGATATTATAATGAGCTTAATAATAAAAAAGAATATAAGAAATAAATCAGTTACGTAGGATAATTAATCATTTATAAAATATCAATATCATTATCTCCGTCCGAAAAAAATCCTTTTCCATATTGCTTTACTCCATGAACCAGTGAGTTCTTCTCTTTTTTAAAAAGAGAAATTATCTTTAGTAAAACTATCATCATGAGTGCTGCCCAATCGAATTCGTTTTCTACTCTTCTTCTCAATCACATCACTTGGTAGATTAAATACTGTTTCTGATTCAGCTTCGGTATCAGATGAAATGCTGTAGCACACTATAAAAGTGTTGGTCAACATTCTGGGCTCTGAAAGCCCTTCTTGAATGGGACACGGCGGGTTCGACTCATTCCGATTCGAGTAATCGTCTATATTAGGTTCCACAAGCAAGGGGGTTGCAGAGGACCTATCTGGGCTCTCAATCATCATATTTCCATTTGATGTTTCTTTGTTTTTGCCGGTTGTCGACAGAAGTGAGTTCGACAAATGTGATGAACAAATACTTTAGTCCATGCCGAGGCGAACATTTGCGGTTATAAAACCTAGCTTCCATCACGTTCTATCATTTTACCGCTAATTAACAAGACCAAAGTAAAATAATAATTTTAAATTAAGAACTTACTGTGTTTTGGCGACTTTAGAAGTGACGCACCAACTTTTACACTTTGTAGAATGACTCAAATCTTATAAAAAACTAGGAAATAACGTCTCATGGCTGGCAATAACAGACAGACGATGATAACTACGTGTTTCAGTGTTACTAGCAAAAGTAAATAGTGTTGTTATACAAAATATTTAAAAAAATACCAGATTTTTCATGTTTGTCTACAGGAGTGATTAGTTTTTTGCGAACACTGTAGAATCTTTTGTAACTTGAAATATATAAACGTCGTAAATTTAATAAATTACACGAATGTTTACTTTATAATATCTGCAATATGATAGGTTCACATAAGCTACTTCAAAATACGTGAAAGTATTTTTAAAACATCTCTGGATCCGGCAACCTATGTCGCGAACAGTCTACAGGACGTGATTTGGTCTACAGGAATCGAGCAAAATCTTAATAAATAAAAGATATAATGTGGTAATTGAAATATGTGATGATAGAAAACATTAAATACAGCAAAATACACACTTTCGTTAAAATGTAGCTATATTTAAAAAGGAGATATATGAAGCGAACAGAATTTTGGCCACTTCGTAGAATGGCCGAGACTCTGTTCAATCGAATAGTAGTACTCGTCCAACAAATAATAAGTTTAGCACGTCTGGTTCGGACTAATCTATGTTTATGGCGCCTGAAAAACACCAACAGCACAGGCTATGACGACATTGGTACCAGAGTGGTAAAAGCAGTTTCTTTTCATTAAGCCCCCATATTAAGTAACATAAATAGTATTCAATTTGGTATTTTTTTTTGAAAAGTTAAAAAGTTTCTATAGTCAAGCTAGTAGGTACATAAAAAGGAAGATAAAACTGATATTTCTAATTACAGGCCTGTAGCGCTAATACGAATATTTTCTAAAATTTTGAGAAAGTCTTCTATCATAGTATTTATAATTATTTGTAAAAGAATAATATATTTTGTAAGGAACAAATAGGCTTTAGAAAAACTAAAACCATTAATATGGCTGTATTCAACTTCCTTGAAAAAGTATACCATAACATGGACAGTAGAAAACCAGTGATGGCTATGTATATAGATATGACCAGGGCATTTGACTATGTGGCTCAAAAAATACTATTAGCTAAGCTCTATAAATATGACAGAGGTAACGTGCTCCTGCTAACTAAACTTTGACCCAACAATAACGGAACTTGTAATAACTGATCAGAGACTAAGCATTGGTACTGCCTTCACGGAATCTATTTCGATGTTTACGTCATATTTTCCTGAACAACTAACCATGGAATCGCGAAAACCTCTCAAAACTGGCAAGTCATTCTTCGACCATATAGTTGTTAAGTTACGGGCAACCGACTCTCTCAGCATGGAGCATTGACTTCCGAAATCAATAAAGCAATCTAGTGCTGTACCATTAACTAAAGCATTTGCAGTCATTTTCATGTTCTACGGATATACCTAAAACCGCTTTGTATCCGCCGAGTTGTATCCTTTTTACCGGGACAGTCGTTATTTAAATGTCCCACTTTATTACAAGCACGGTGTACACCGTTTGATTGTTTGTTTACACTCATAGTACGTGTGGCCTTCTTCACCACAATTGTAGTATTTAGGTGTGAATTCTGTCATATTGGTTTTAGTTCTATAGGTTTTATTACGTTTATTGTCAATTACGCCTGCCTGCCGCACCGTTTTGTCGATTCTCTTGTTAATTTAAACTCCCTTCAAATACAATAATAATTTATCGAGATCAGAATACTGGGCTGCTTCCGCACTTGTGTTTATGGAACAATCTTCAACACCAAAAAGTATACAGTCAATGGAATTCTTGCCGATAATGTTACATCTATTTAGTAACACTGTTTTGTCATATAAATGTTCCTCTAATGACTCTCCAAAACGCGCTTTACAAGCAAGCATATCTGACAATAACTATAGTGTACACTGTACTTGGAAAAGTGGAATGTAATTTGTCTTGCCATTCAGACCAGGAAAACATAACACTGGGAAGTCCTTGGTACCATTTTTGTGCAAAACCTACAAGCTTTGGCAGTGCGTAATGACTTGTTTGCCTGTCCGACCAGTTATAAATTTGTGCACACTCATTTACTTTGTCTATCCATATTTCTATCGTTTGCTTTCGTTTCGATGGATCAAATTCGGGTATAACATTAAAACAGGGAAACGTTCATTGTTTCCATCAGTTTTCATGGTCTGAACAACTTCTTTTAACATTTGTGCCAATAAAATTTTACCACTGACCTGTTCGGCAACATTAGTGTTACCCTGAAAAAGCCTCGTGTTGATGCGGACGCTCCTAGTTCCACTATTCCTGTGGCCGACGTCAACGTGGCTGCGCCTCGGCCGCTGCGGCTGCGCCTCGCATCGCTCCGGCTGCGCTCCGCACCGCTCCGGCTGCGCTCCGCTCCGCTCCGCCTGCGCTTCGCACCGCTCCGGCTGCGCTTCGCACCGCCCCGGCTACGCTTCGCACCGCTCCGGCTGCGCTCCGCACCGCTCCGGCTGCGCTTCGCACCGCCCCGGCTACGCTTCGCACCGCTCCGGCTGCGCCTCGCACCGCTCCGGCTGCGCCTCGCACCGCTCCGGCTGCGCCTCGCACCGCTCCGGCTGCGCCTCGCACCGCTCCGGCTGCGCCTCGCACCGCTCCGGCTGCGCCTCGCACCGCTCCGGCTGCGCCTCGCACCGCTCCGGCTGCGCCTCGCACCGCTCCGGCTGCGCCTCGCACCGCTCCGGCTGCGCCTCGCACCGCTCCGGCTGCACCTCGCACCGCTCCGGCTGCACCTCGAACCACTCCGGCTGCAGCTCGCACCGCTCCGGTTGCCACGTCGGGCATGACAACGGATGCCACAGACACTGCTGACATTACGCTGCTTGATGCTGCGACTGCGAGAGTTTAGCTGGAACAGTAATTTTGTAAACGAGTAAACCGTTATCTGGACTACTGATTTTCAATTGTGAAATAAAATAACAAAGTATGTGTGTTTCATTGGTTAAAACAAAACCTTACGAGTATTAATTATAAAGGTGAACCATCAGTATAAAATTACCAATTTTAAGTAAGCTCACTAACTATTAAAGCACCAACTTGTTTAAAAACATTTTCATTTAAAATATCAATCCATTTCATTAGGTACAAAAACAATAATAGCGAAAGTTAAGTTTAAATTTATCTAAATTACTAATGATTAAATTCATGAAAAGACAAAAAGGAACTGTACCTTATTACTGCACTTTTACCAGGGCGTTCGGGTACACTGAGATACCAAAGTATTCTAGAAACTGACATCGTTCGGCTGCTGATCGTTGTTCTTGACGTGATCTATGGCTGCATTCGGTCTCGAGTTGCGTCTTTTATTCCGGGGCTGGCTGAGTGATCGGCTCCTGGACCGACAACTGCGCCTATCGTGGACGTGGACCCGCAACGCGTGCCTCTCCACGACCACGGAACGTTGGCGGCACTCATGCCACGATACAGCGTGAGATTGCCCAAGAGGCGACAACTGATGCACGTTATCCATGATTTACTGAAATAAGAAATCAACGGACAAAAAATGTTGCAAAGTGCCTACACTAAAACTACACCTATGTTTTGGAGAACAAACTAAACAAGCTAAATCAAAGACAGGATCAAATAACCCTTTATTTGGATTACTTCAAACCGTTTTGTAGGTTAATCAAAGATTTCATGCAATAGAATAAAATAAGAAAGAGAAAAAAAATGTTCAAAAACAATTTACAGTAGTTAGGGCATAAGTTATCTATCTCACTTCTGAAATGTAAGACTAGCCAGAGCAAAAGAGAAATAAAAACCTTGCATTAGAACAGATAAGCATGATTTATTTACTGGGTATCAGACCATCAAAAATAAGCACAAAATAATGAACTACAACATTACATTTATAATTATATTATTACAATTCACTGTACTTACACACGTATTACAGAGCTCATTACACTTCCACAGTTCAACCACTACTCCTTGCTAAAATGGCGCTGCCTCGAACTTCTAAAATCCCCCTCTACCAGACAAATAGTCAAGCGACATCGCAATATCCGTTAGCGCCATTTTAGCATTTTAAACAAGTCAAATAACTTACTAATTTTACCTAATACATTTGTGTAATTTAAAAAAATACTGTAAATATCTTAAAAATACATAAACTTATAGTATTTAGAGTTTAAATAGCTAACACAAGGTACTTAGATATAATACTTTTTTTTGTTTTTTTTTTTAATTTCTTAAAAATTAATAGAGGGTTTTTATCCACATGGCTTCGCCAACCCCATTGTACCTTATCACTACTCTTACACCACTAAAATTAACATATAATAACAATATTCTTATATCCTTATTATTTAACATAATTATATATAATACTTAAAACCTGTCTATTTACAATTCAATTCAATTTCAAGGTTTATTCGCGGACCTTATTTACATGCCAGGCGCGGATCCAGCCTTCAAAATAGGTTGTGGTCACGGCCCTAAAATCGGCAAAGTGACTCCGAAATAAAACCAAGTGCGAGTCGGACTTGCGCACGAAGGGTTCCGTACCATCATCTATAAAAGCGGCAAAAAGATATGTCTGTTGTATGGGAGCCCCACTTAAATATTTTTTTTATTCTGTTTTTTAGTATTTGTTGTCATAGTGGCAATAGAAATACATCATCTGTGAATATTTCAACTGTCTAACTATCACGGTTCATGAGATACAGCGTGGTGACAGACGGACGGACAGACAGCGGAGTCTTAGTAATAGGGTCCCGTTTTACCCTTTGGGTACGGAATCCTAAAAAAAGGGAAAGTTTGGTGGAGTGGTAGTAGTTTAATGATGAATTTTACAAGAAAAAACTAATAATATGCAAGAGCAAGTGCAGCGAGTTCGATTTTTTTTGCACCCGCCTCTGATATTGTTACGTCGTCGGGTGCTTTACGATAACATTCTAGATTACGTACGAGTCTCGAATGTTCCAGTAAGCACCTGTCTAGAAGATTAGAGTCTAGAATGTTCCACCATAGAGCTGTCTAGAAGATTCGAGAAAGTTGTGGAACTTTCTCGAAGGATGATGTTGCACTATGGACTGTGAAGAAGGTTCGAGAAAGTTTTGGAACTTTCTCGAAGGATCGGTCGTCATATAAATAGCCGTCGTGTTTGCGGGAGCAGTCAGTCTGATTTTGGCTACACAATGATCGCTTCATTGTGTAGCCAAAATCAGACTGATCAAAGTGAACTAGAAGTGCAATATCTAAGTGAATCAGTAGGTACCTAGTCAGTAGTAGATCAGTAGTGTATTTGTGATTAAGTTTTAAGTGTTTTGTAATTAAAAAGTTATTTCGTGTTTAATCGGTAGTAAGTATTTAATTTATCCCATAATCAGCTCGTAACAATATGTTAGATTTTCAAAATAATCAACAGGCAGAAAATTTAGAATTCAGGAGCGGGCGCAGCGATCTCGAAAATTTTAGCAGCTCCTTCGATTTGTAACACTTTATTTATGCCATTTATATGTATGCGTTATTGAAATGATTTTGCCGACTTTCTCAAAGTCTCAGTACCATGAAGACTAAGAGGTGATCTTCTTACTTTGCCGACTTATGCATAACAGATTCAGAATAAATAAGTAAATTGGACTCCAGAATGCGAGCGAAACAATCTTGAAAAACTTAGGTACCTAGCAGGCCTCGGATTTGTATAGGTTTTCATTTTTGCTATTCATACAGGTAATATGTATTGTCGACATAATTACGCATAAAAGTTTCTGAACAATTTTAGAGACTAGAGTAGCGAGCTCGAAAAAAAACAGCCCGTTTCGGATAGGTTAAGTTTTCTTTTGACCAGTAGGCAATACTGAGAAGCTACTTAAATATGAGGAAAAGTATGCTTGTATCTACCGTGTATTAGGTCCACGCAGGTAAAACCGTGGGACGAACACGAATAAATTAATCGTAAGCCTGTAAAATGTTAGTTCACATTGTTGTTATGTTTACTTTTAAATATTCCATAGATTGAATCATTAAGTAAAATATCATTAATGAAAATGATCTCTCCGCGGTGGTCACGCTGACCGGGCGAGGGTAAACTATATAGGGTTATATTTTTTCTTCTTCTTGTACCCACAACGGTGGATCCGCGCTTGTTACATGTTGTATGAATGTAGGTAATATTTTAACAGTCTCGTTGGTATAATGGTCGCTAGCGCGATTGCTGAGCGTGAGGTCCTGGGGTGGATTCCCAGGTTGGGCAAAGTATTATTGGGTTTGGGTTAGCCACGAAGTCAGGATTTGTGCCCGGTTGATGAGAATAGGTTCTCGCTTCCTTGTACTAGTACACCTCTGCCTAACACTTGGGGCATAACAGGCGTGATGTTATGTTATTTTGATTCTGTCGTGTCGACCACACAATTCTGGACGGCGATCCACTACAGAAGGAATTATATTTAATTATTTATAGGTAGGTACAGAGTATCCATTGCAGCATATAGGTACCTAACGTCACCCTGGCAGCTCATGGACGTAGGTACCGTAACTGACTCTCGATTGTTTTAACTCTTTTAGCTGCTGTAAAAGCGGTTCATGCATATCAAATTATCTCCTGGAACTGGGAACTCACTATATTAACACTCAAGGATGTGGGAATATGCTGCATCGCATTATAATGGCATCTATGATAGCGCATCTTATTTTGTTCTTGTCTGTTATTATACTGGAGGTAAGTTGTTTATTAATTCCGTTTATTTAGTTTTATTGTAGGTAAACAGATAGTATAAATATATACCTAAGTATATTGTTCTCCAATAAAAGTGCTCGTACTTATGTATTTTGATGTACCAAATAGGTAGGTGCATACGAGCAGGTACTGTATTTAATTTGAAATCGTTATATTTTTTGACTCGTTGATTCTTCTTTATCCACCAGCTTTCAATTCTGAAACTAATATTTCGACAAGATAAAGGTCGGAGAGCCACAAAAATGGACGACATGAATGTAAGACATATAATGTCCATGAATGATCGTTTTGCCGCCTCCAGCAACTCTTTAGAAATAAATCCTGATGATTCTGATTATGAAAATGAAGTTCATCTTAGAGAAATAGAATTATCGGAACCCGATCCCGTTCCATCCAGGTATTTAATAGTCGTTTCTAAACACAAACTTAAATCGGTACATGTTTCGCCAAGTATCTATAAAGCTCATCCGTCCATTACGGCATTATGAGCTCTGCTCCGTAGGGGCTGTCTCCACGAGCGAGAGAATCGCGACGATATTATCGTCGTTGCCACGTTGCTCGTGGAGATGGCCCCTAATAGAAATACGTGGCAACAACAATAATATCGTCGCGATTCTCTCGCTCGTGGAGACAGCCCCTTAGACGCCGATACAAATACGTAGTATCGCCGCGATTCTCTCGCTCGTGGAGACAGTAAACGTTTTCATTAAGTTTGCCGTTTGTCATAACTTCCCAGAATTTGATTTTTATTTGCGACACTATCGAATGGTATATTGATTTTTTCCAAAATGCACGGGTTCGATTTCTGGCACAGAATATTAATTTTTCAAAAATGTAATGATACAGTTTTAGTTTTCATCAAATTCGGGCCCGAGATTCCTTTGAGTATTTTTCGCTATTCTTTATAGTTTCGGATTTGCCCATTCATGCCCACCCACTTGAAAAATTCTGTTTGTTAACAAGGTGACCCAAGAAATGACGTCCAATAGAAAATCTTAGGAAATCTCTCTTCAACTTCTCCAAGGGCTTGCCAAAACACCCCCATGTTTGTTCCGCGTTTTTTTATAGTTTGGAACTAGACGCTTCGATCTTGTCACAATTTTGTTTGTACTGATTTCATTTTAGATAATTTTTTTTTTCAGAGCGGCAGTAGTCAGTCGTGTTACCATCGATGATGAAGATTCTGAAAGCCCTTAGGTTACAAACAAATAGGAGGATTACAATAAATAACGATAATGATAGATTTGGATAAATAAAGAAATTAAATAATAAAATACATCTTTTTTTTCATCAGTTTACATTAGCTAGCCCACCAGCGGGCGCATGACAGGCCTCTTGCAACACGTGGTCCTCCACGCATAGAATCTACCTACCACAGGCGTGATCTCATTAACAGTAGACCTATAAATACAAAAGAACTAAATTTCATTTGTACCACCACGCATAGAATCTACCTACTACAGGCGCGATCTCATTAACGGTAGACCTATAAATACAAACAAAAGAACTGAATTTCATTGGTACCTATCTCAACACCAGTTCTAAATATTGATCAATAAATTGTACGCTGACGAAAGTGTAAGACTTTTACGTCCATAGTCGATGAGATAATAAATATATAAGGTCCCATTTAAATATGGACAAATTTTAACACAGCGTTCAGTACCTACGTCTAACCAAAGATATCCAAGAAAAAAAACACTGATTAAAATGATACTGAACGCCATGTTAAAATTTGTCCATCTATTTTAATGGGACCATAATTATATAAACTTTATTTCCGTTAAACTTAGCCTAAGTTTACTATTTTATAACAATAATGTATGTTTATGTAGCGTAGAAAAAAAAACAATTTTGCAATTATTGATGATGGTAGGTATTTGAAACTTATTGGCTTTTGGATTTTGTGACAAACAAATTAGATAACTACCCTCCGTACTATTTAGAAACTGTACGACGACGGCAGAGTAGTGCGGCCAGTTTGCTGTCTCCGATGTTTCCGATGTTACGCCACTTCGGGTAGGTTGACCTGCTGGCGTCTATACATAGTATAAGCAAACTGAACAGATTAACTGCATGTCATGTTTAAAACAATATTACTTATTGCAGGTGGTGCAATAAGTTTACTAGACTTACACAGTTATACTCATAATTCCTCAACATTGCATCAATTTATGCCATTATAATGTTATTCAATCAAAAATACAACTGAATGATAAAATAGTCTGACTTGACCTTGTAGCTTTAACGTAAAAATGAAAGCAAAATATAAATGCGTCATGCAACATTAAGCAACGTGTGTTAGCACTTTACACGTGTTATTAATATTGTAAAAAAAAAAAACATTTTAAAATACATTCCTTATGAGTTACGTCAAACAACACTTATTATTAATAATTTTGCTGTTGATTCGTAGTCCATATTTTTGCATACTAACTTGCTGCTTTTTGACTTAGAGATTATCTTTTAAAATATACTTAAGGTGAATGCTCCAACAAACCCGCGAAATTCAAATTTTCTTACGTTTTTTGCAATTTGCAGGCCAGTGCTAGGTTGTATGTTGATTAAAATATTATTCGCGGCTGTAAGACATATGTAGTTACAGAATTATAATCATCAAAATCATCAATACAACGCTCTAAGTTCATTGTCTGTTTCCCCTGATTATAAGAATTAAAACTACTACGGTACTATTTCTAAAAGACTAGTTTCCAATTCGTATGCTGGAAAATCTGGTCTATAATTGTCTATGAGTGTTGACAGTGACAGTGACGATCTGACAGAATCACAGAGAACGTTTTTTTTTTTTTAATAATTTATTCATGACCATGGATACATGTCCTTCAGTCGTACAGAGAACGTTAAAATTCAGTGATGCCAGATTGGGATGAATCCCCCTAAATCTGGGGTTTTTTTAAAGTTAGGGGGGATAGTATTTTTAGGGGGATTCGTGGAGGGAAAAAACAGGTTTTGGTTGGAATTGGGGGATTTGTATGATATTTTTGTAAGCAAATTGGCATTAGGAATTTTGTCGTTGCGTTTTTCGAACACAGTTGTGCAAAGTGCCTTCTCCCAAGTAGCAATTCCATTCATCTTGGGAACACTGCCAAATCCATCTTGGAAATTAGATATTCATTGCTAGAAGTATGATTTAACTCGGAAAAAATGTACGGAACTGCAGACGACGCGAGTGAAGAAGAGGATTCTGTAATGGAAGCTATTGCTCAAATTAGTATTTGAGCAATAGCTTCCATTACAGAATTGTATGTTTTATTAATAAAAAAATATTTTGCCATTTGTGGAGGATTTTTTTTTCAGAACCTCAATTTTGGGGGGATTTCGGGGAAGGTCTGGGGGGAACGCGAGACGGTCATCTGGCAACACTGTTAAAATTTGACAGACTATTTTGTGCTTGACAGTTAGTTTGTCTTGTAGATTGTCGCATTTTGTGTTTTGAATATTATAAGCTAAGGTATATCTTGAATTTCATGTAAAAAATTGTGTACCTATCTCAAAAAATACTTTTTGATCACAAAATTACTTGCTTCAATTTATGTGTTTTGTAATACAACCAATTCGCAACATAACCTCATTGATTTCAGCACACAATGGTATTCCTGACAGTTGCTAACTGGATTCGTTCCCGTGGTCCTGATGAATTTTGGAGAAAAAGAAGGGTATTTAGGCTTGCTGCACATTATATTGGTCGTCGCAGAAACTGTTATTCAGTTGCAGTGCGTAATGTCCACAGGGCGCTAGTTTACGCAACTAAAGCTCGGAAGTTGAAGAAACAAGACATGATTGATCTCTGGTCGACAAGAATCACTGCTGCGTGTGAACAACACAACATATCACCATATGTATTAAAAGAAGGCTTGGATAGAGCTAACATTATGTTGGATCGTAAATCTTTATCAGATTTAGCTTGCTGGGAACCACGGACATTTGAATGTTTGGCTGCAGTAGCTAAAGAGAAGTTAAATCTTGATGGTGTGATTGACAATGCTGATAAGCAGTATCCTACAGGAGTAAATCTAAAACTTAAAGATGTTATGCTAGAAGCTTTGTTAAAAGAAAAAAAACAATAACTTAGTTCAACATTATAACTGCCTATTATCTAGTTACTTTATTTTAGTTCCACATTAGTTCTGTAAATAATAAATATTGCCTTAATCAGAATAATGTATTTGATTGACTAGTTTCCTAATTCCTTTTTCAGTTTCTTAGTTAATTCGTTTTGTTTTTCTAATATGTACAAGTTTTCTATCTTGCGCCTTTGTTGCCTTTCAACATCCTTTACCACACCTTCATGCATTTTTTCCCTGAAACAAAAGTGCAATATTATATCCTACTAATCAAGTTTGTGAGTATTGATACTATTGATTGAGATGGATGGATATTTGTTACTCTTTCACACAAAAAATACTGACCAGATTTGGATATAATTTGGCACACAGATAGTTTATTACTTGGATTAACACGTAGGATACTTTTTATCCCTGTAGTACGATACCGTGGGTCAATTACTGAACTCCGTGTGGGCAAAGTCACGGTCATCGGCTACCGTAAAACGGGGTGATTAGAAATGCAGGGGTGAATCGAGACAAAGCTTTGAGACGGATTTTAACGTTGAATTAATATAATATGTTGCCAAAAAGGTCACTAAATAATAAATAAAACTTAAGCAAAAGGATATGTGTACCAACAAGTAACATATCATTTTAATTCAATGTTAAAATCCCTTTCAAAGTTTTGTCTTGATTCACCCTGCGTTTCTATTCACTCCGTTTTACCCGGTAGTTAATCTATATTTTGTTAGAAGAAGTAAACACATTACATTCGACAATGACATTCTTTGACATTGTGTGTGTTTAAGAGATAGACAAATATTTCCTAATCGTCTATTTCTGCTGAAAATTTGCATGGCTCCTCGCAACAACACTCTCCCAACACAAGAGTACTTATAAATTTAGAGTCTACCTACACTGTTACTTTTTAGTACCTTCTATTAATTGTTTTTAAGTGCAGGGTTTTCAACTCAAACGTTGGGTTTTGTAATCCTATAATCTTCTGAAGATAAGGTATGGAAATATATGAGAATACAGACAATTTAATGTTTTTACCACCACATGTTACACAAAAATTATCCTATTTAAATCACAGGTATCAGAAACTCGAAGTAACATGTTGTATTATTTAGTAAATAATAAGTATTGTTAAAATAATTGATAGATTACCTATCTGATTGTTGCTTAATGTGAACATACGATACAATTCCAATAGTTCCGGAACAAGAAAGCATCAAAACTAATTTTGAGGTTGGTGAAGACATTTTCACTTATTGTACTTGAGCTTGGTTGAAAAAAATTCAATCCACATTGTTTTAAATGCACGTATTCAATATTGAATAAATAAAACTGTTTCAGTTTCATGCAGCAGATAAATTTCATGTTAGGTGGACAGCATCTGTCAAAGTTTGACGTATGACGTTTTCAGACAGACAAAATTTGCGTTGAGAAATTAATGTTTTACAATGGTTTTATGATTTTCTGAGATTGCAAATGATAGGTAATTGTAGGTATTTTCATTGAAATATTTAATATTTCCTGGCATCTAAAACTATCCGCGGTGGGATAGTTCCAAGCAAAGTGTGAAATATTTCAGGCTATTTGGGTTCGCTCCAGTAGCCTATATTCTCGTAATTCTTAACCGTGTCTGTATTTAGTCGACTAAGCAACTTTTTTGTGAAGTTGGCTGGGACAGCGTATAAAAGTTTTCGAGTTCGCTTCCCTCACTCTTGCAGCCTATATTCTCTTCGTTCTTAAACGGGTATAATAATGCATATAAGTCGACCTAGAAATTCCTATTTCTGAACGAAGGGTCATAAGAAATTCAAACCTATCTAGCGCGAGGTGTTAAGATTGATAAGCTCGCTTCGCTCGCTTTTGCCGCCAGCCTGAATTCATTTTGTTGTAAAAAAAATATCAAAACTCGAATAACTCCTATTCAGAAAATGTGATCCTACAAAGTTTTCGAGCCCGCTTCGCTCGTTCTTGAGTTCTAAGTTCATGTTAGGGGCTGTATCTGCGTCCGTTAACACTATACTTAATATGTGCAGATGAAGTTGCAACTAATTAAGAATTTCCGTGCGTTCTTTTCCTGACTTGTAATTTAGCAAAAACCTAAAATATCACAATTTTTTGATCTCCCTTCGCCCTATAACTACCCTTGAACCGATACTGCTATTCTGTACAATGTAAATGGACACATTCATACTTAATATGAGGCATGGTACTGATATTTTCGAATTTATGCTTATGAAGCGGAAGATGCACCCCCTATATTTAATCCTACCGACACCGAGGTGAATATCTAGAACCTTTATGATTTCTGCGTAAAATAAAGAAATCAAAATTGTCTCTGGTAAAAAAAGTTGGGATTGGGAACAACTGATTTGATATAAGTAATTGTTTTATTTTGCTTTGCCGGACAGGGTCTTCATATAATTCCTATAAAAACTGTAGCACAAATTTAACTTGTGGAGAGCAAGTATTGAGTATTTTTTCATTAGAAAAGCTACCTCGTTAGTCTAGTGGTCGCGCTGGGTTCGATTCACGGGTCTGGCAAATTGTTATTGGGTTTTTCCATCAGGAATTTCTCAGTAGCAGCCAAGGAGTCTGGATTGGCAAAATGTGTGTGTACTATTAGGTACGCCTCTGCCTAACCCTTAGGGGATTACAGGCGTGATGTTATAATTTACGAAGGAAGGCGCACATTTCTAATTCTTGTCCCAGGCGCCATTTCATCGATACAGGCTCACCATTGGCTATGGATGACAAAGTTCGATCAAACACAGCATCAATTTTGCATTACTGGCGTTATGTGCATTGAAGATAATGATTACTTATCCTTTAAAAAAAATAGGTACCTACGTAACCTATTTTTTTTTTCAGTATTTATTGGGAAATCTTTTTCGAGTACTGAGATTCTATAATCTTCCAAATATTCTATTCTATGCTGAAGACGTGGGTGCTCCCTGTCCAGCCATCAACATGTAAAACTAGTTTCAGAAACTGCAAAATAAAAAATCATGTAAAAATTATGTTTTTATTTCAGAATTTGTGCAGCTTTGTTTGATGTAAAGATAACATAGTAAATAATAGATATTGTGTTTTTTACAGCTGAAATCAAACGCCCAACCCTATACTGGGTGGAAGAGACACCGGAAACGCCTACCACGTATTCAGTTTCTATATAGCGGGGCTCAGAATTACCTATGTACTGAATACGTGGTAACCGTTTTCACGTCGGTGTCCCCACCCCGTATTTATTTAACATGCATGGGTACATAAGGTTTCCTATTATGTGTTTAACTATAAGAACATTTGTACAGTTAGCTTCAGTAGGTAAGTCTCTCTACTTAGTTACAAATCTTAAACACGGAACCAATTTCATTAAGGTATGCTGTTAAAATAAGTTGTACTAATATTTTTGTTGTCAGTTAACTCTAAGGAATTGATTACTTAACATTTTTTAATGATGATGTAGATTATTATTATCTTTTCTCGATTACTATTACTTCTTTTTTTACTAAAACATGATATTTAAAATGATAGGAAGGTACCTAAATGTAAAGATTATTAGGTTTTATGAAGTGGTCTTGTTTATGAAGTTGGTCCCTGTCACATAGTGTTTACTAAAATCAATAGCTAGGTGCAGGCTGATCTTTGCTGGACTCTTGGTTGGTATCCATTGAGTCAGCAGCCGACAATTTCTTAGGTAGGTATATCAGCCGTTATTCCATCCAACACTGTTACACTGTTGCATGTTTACCGACATTACAAGTGTGGAATCAGCGCTGATACAGGCTTCTTCGATGTAAATCGATCATCGAACTTATAAAAATATAAATACAAAACTTAAATAAGTATTTACAATAGTTTTTACTATTTCTAACTATATTACAAGAACTTTGAGTATTCCACTAATCGTTATACAAAGTTATGTTCAGTCAGTTCCCTACTGAGTTTAAACAATATAAATATCTGAATATAACATAGAGTTAGACGTTCAAGATTTTTATTTAATAATCTCGAAGAATCCTTTGTTCAAATGCGTAGACTATGTACAATATTGTATGTTAGTTGAGTATTTAATAAACAGTTAAACTGTTGTAGTTTACAGTCCAAGATTCAAAATTTAGCTCGTGTAAATCTAAATCTAATAAAACCACAAGTGTTTATAATTTAAATAAACGCAGCTAACTGTTCACCCCGTAACAACTTCACGCTTGAAAAGTTTCACTGATTCCATTTCGACGAATGTTTCCATTTCGTTACTTTGTCCACTTTTCATTTAAAGCTTTCTCTCAGAGTCTATGTAAATAGACTACAATAAAGTCTATAGTGGAATGCCTACGTATTATTTATGGCACAGCTACCTGCCGCAGTTGTCGTAGAAACTGGCAGAGCCCCGGTTAGGGATTTCAGCAAACTCACGCTTCGGCGTGCATAATTTCGTGCTGAAGTCAACGTTACGCTTCCTGCAACAAAGTAAAGTATGAAGAAATATTAGAATAGTAACATGTAGCTGTACTTTATTAATTAACCAACACTGTTCTGTATCCAAGGCTGGGTGGGTTCAGGTTAATATCTGTTCAAATAATAACTATAATACTAAGTACTATTAAGTGAATTATATGCTAACCCTCTGCTTGGCAGTTCCATTTGGTCGACGAGAACTGACTTGACGTACAGGCGGTCATTACACCACAGTATACAAAGAGATCGCGGCTCCAGTACATTCATGTCATACTCCCACGATAACTCCACCTGAAAATTGACTTTTAATTACTATGAATTGTCGTGAAAAGTCTAGTTAGCAAGTCCATAATTAAATAGCCACAAAGTCTAAAAAGGTTTCCGACACTGTCCAGGCAGGCACAAGTCAGGAAACAGTGCATTGTGACTACATTGGCATAACTGCGTCTAGATAACATCATCATCATCTTGGGGTTGGCGCAACACGTGTTTTTCCATTCTCCTCTGTCAACCGTCACGCTATCAACAACTCCTTTTTCTTTCATATCTTTCCTCACACAATCCATTAATTTTTTTCTTGGTATTCCTCTCCGTCTCTATCCATCAACATTTATATTCATCACTTTTTATGCGCAAGCGATTTATCCCGCCGCGTGCGTCGTCGTCGCATTTTTCTAAAGGTGCATTTATAACAAATATACTTTTTTAGAACAACGTTTGCATGTGTGAGAGTACGTGCTGCTAGAAAAAACCTTGGTGTGGTGCAATAAAAATTCGGGAAAGCTTCAAAATGTTCTTGGATAATTTGAAACAAAGCTTACCTTTCTAACTTTCCCGCCTAAGTCCATGGGGTGGGTGACTACTATGGTGTAGGTAGTACCGTGCTCAAGCCTGAAATAAAATAATGGTAGGGTGGTTTAATGAAAACCAAAAGGTGAAAGACTAAATTTCAATTATTAATTTTAAGTTGTAGAGTTGCTTACTTCACGTAGTTATTTGGTGTTAGGTCCATTCCTCGAATTACGCCTCTGTCTGACAGCAAAGTTACTTTTAGGAAGCCCTGTTAATTAGAAACATGGTTGTATTAAACCTTTTTTAGTAGTTTGACAATCCAATTTTGTTAATGCTGTCTATAGGTAGGTGTACAAGTTGTAAACGGACCCTTTACGAATCCGTCAACTAAGCTTTCTGTACATCGAACTAAGTAACTCTACGCAAAAATGATTGCTTGGAAACTACATTTTTTTTGGGGGTGAAAAGTCACGTTTTACGGTAGGACTCAATGTGACGCACTCAAAACAATGTACTGATGGATGCATTGAATAGTACAAGGGTTGTGGACGTATTTATAGTAAAGTCTGTTATAACATTAAAAACTTGAAAAAGTTGAAATTTTGACCCCCTATATCTCCATAACTAGAAGGTTCCCAGGTATGGTCTAGAACAAAACAAACGATCGCAATGACGGGGAGAACAAGTGTCTTTCAGCTTCGTTAAGGGTTCTTTTACACCCATTATAACCATGTTCTTTGGGAGCTTTACGATCAAATTGTAATAAAATCAAAATACCTGCACCCACGATTCTGCTCCTTTGGGATTTGCTAGCTGGATAGCCACCCGGTAGTGTCGCTCTGAAACAAAATTAACAATCTATTATCATTCGAATAAATAAATGTAGTAAAAGAAGAGATCAGATATGTCTACGACACTATAAACCAAAGACTGTAAGGAACTGTGTTAAATTTTCAAAAGATCAGGTTTTTAATAGATATTCAAAATTAAAGGTTGGGAAAATATTGCTCTTTTACACCTACTTGTTTTTGGTAAAGTTTTGGTGAACAACATTAGCCCTGTTCTTAACGACATTGCCATACAAAGGAGCTGTTTTGCATAATGTTAAAACTGAAGTTATCAGTTCTAGACTCTTAGGAAATCCTTAAGCAAATGTCATATGACTAAACCACATTCTAAATTGGTAAGTATTGTGTTGTAACACGAGGTTGAAAGCAATCAACCACACGCTGTGATTAGGGAGAAAGGAACCTCATTTTAGATGCTATGTTGAAATGAGTAGTTTACTCGGGGGTCAACCCCATCTAGTCGTGATGAACCCTTGCTAATGAACAAGCATTGCACAACAACTTGAACGTCCATTAAAGCATGCATCCATCATAAAATGAATATCAACCTACAAAAAGTCCTTAATCGCGTTTTCACAGCTTTGTTGTAGACACTAGCTTCTACCCGCGGTTTCCGTCGCGTTATGCTCGTAAATTATCCTACGGGATCGTTTTGAATAATATAGCCGATGAAACTCGGGGATAATATAGCTTACCATTAGTGAAAGGTTCACGGAATCGGATCAGAAGTTCCGAAGAGAACCCCTACATCCAAATGTACAAACACACGAACTTTGCCCCTTCATAAGATTAATGTAGATAAGTATTAAATATAAATAAGTAAGACAATAAATAATTACGCTGTTTACAAATCAATACTAACGACAATACGGTAGATCCTTCCCTGTGCTGAGGTAGTACTTCGCTCCGATCGTATCGTGCTCTTCAGACGGAAAGACCTCATTCTCCGACTGATTGTTCTTGTCCGTGATCAAACCGGGAGAGCTGTCTGCGTGGAATCTACGAAATCATTCAACGTGAATTAAAAAGACATAACATAATATCACGCCTATATTCCCCGAAGGGTTAGACAGAGGTGTATCTAATAATACACCCACATTTCGCCAGTTATGTTAAAGTTCAATGTAATAGGGGGCGAGTCTATTGCCACCAGACGGCCATAAATCCAGTCTCCGTGGCTGATACTGCGAAATTCCAGATGGAACCCAATCACACTTTGCCCGACCTGTGAATCGAACCCGAACCATATGTCCAGCAGTCGCGCTTTGACCACAGATGACCGCTTTGATACAGACTTGAATGAAAATAAGAACATACCCCATAATTGCACAGCCGTGACCGCAATGGAAACACTTTCCTGTCTGAAAATGCTGGTATGACGGGCATTGGTGTCCTGAAAATGTTAACAACTTTAACTCTGATACTCCCAGATTAAAAAAAATATTAATTAATGTTTACGTACCTTAAAAATAAGTCACGGAAAGTGATAGGAAGGAGAAGAAAAATAAATAAATAACTTTACTCAAAGCTAAACAAGTTTCCTTACCTATATAAGAACACTTTCCATTGATAGATTCTGTGAACAGTTTAATGGCTCTGACATGATTGCAGGCCACAAGGACCCTTGAAGCCTCTTCGAGTCCTTGCTTCACGAGTGTCAGCGGAACGAGAGGTCCTTCAGTAAGGTCACACCCTGGCTGCTCCTTCCCGTTGTTCGGATAGAAATCCAAATGACCCACGGGTTGTGACATTCCATATCCTGCCATAAACACAAAATCTGTCGCACGCGTGAAATAAACCGTTGATTAATTAGTTACCATGTCACGCGATATATAAATATTCAGATATACTATACAAATGAATGATGAAAACGAAAAGCAAATAAGCGTATGGTACATATTTACATATAATAAATACATATAACATATAAATATAAATAAGGGTTAGTAGTATGATTAGATGGTAAAGCGACGAAGCTTAATCTTGTTAACAACAAACGTCATATTATTATTACGTGTTGAACAAATGTACATGAATACGATAGTGCGTGTGGATTATAAGAAGCGTACGTGCAGTATCACGAATGAACACAGAGTTACGTCCAAGGCATTACCTAAAAGGAAAATGCTCTTTCCGTCAGTATGTATGACGTCGACGAGTTGCGCGTCAGTCGGGTCTAGTCGTACATGCGTCGGCATTCCTTGGAAGTACGGTTCGGCTGGATCCAGTCCCGTAATTCTTCCTAAACCCTATGGAACGAGAGGCTGAATCAAAGAAAATATGAAAACGATATACGTAACATCATGTAACGTACGATTTAGTAAAGAATGTTACAGTAATTTTCACTTACCTGTATTCTTTCGCCTGCGTAACCTGCTGTGTGAGCTCCTAGGGAGTGGCCTATAATGTGGACATCTAACGGATCTACTCCGTGTTCTTTCTGTAAAGTTATTAATTTTTTATATAAAACCTATTATTTTTATGAAATAGTTTCAATTTATTATTGTTTTGTTCCCCACGTTTACCTGTAAAGTGTTGATGAAGTGTGCTACTTCCAGTCCTACTAGCCTAGTGTTGGCTGTAGCTTGTGTGTACAGTGGTAGACTTCCTCCGGCCCAGTCTACTATGACAACATTGAAATCGCCTGCTTTCACAAGCTCATCTTTCATTTCACTGACCTGAATTACAACGCATTAGGGTTCATTTACTGCATGTTCAATTATATAAAACGATGATTTATTATGTTTGATAGACATATTAGGGATATAACCACCTACCCAGTTAGAGAGTGGTGTATCGATGAATCCGTGAATGATCATCTTTGTAAGTCTCTTTGGATTGAAATTGGACTTTACTATTGTTTTGTTCACGTTCACGTTTAACAATTGCCCATCAGTCGGGTTCTTCTTTGTATATAAAATGAACCTGAAATTGAAATTTCTCTATAGTCGTGTGACAAAAGATTGATTTAGGTGAAATCTTTGAAATATCTTGACGAAAAAATTGCAGCGATTTGTGACGAACCGTCTACCGTTTCTTAACCTGTCTGTACCGACGATTTAATAGAAGTACCAGTTCATGACAGCTATACATTACATTTATTATGATGACCGGTTATTAAGTTATTATATCCGTGTTTGGATGAATGGGACATTATATATTACCTAGTATTGATGACAACTCTCGGTAGCGGGAAAACATTGAAGGGTCTATGAATGAGGTGGTACCAGCTTCTTGTGATGTTCAGGCATCCTAGCTCGTCATAGCATCTGGTTTCATTTTCAACTGAAATGATAAAAACAATCAAATAAACAATCGGAAAATGCAAAGACATATTCTTTTTTTTTTGTCGAGAATTTTATCTATGGGATGCATTTTGTCACAGATGAGGTGAATACAAAAACCAACATACATGGCAACCAGGGAATGTTGACCTCTATCCGGTCTGAACGCGCCCAGTTGAAGGGGTCCAGGATACCAGCGAAGGCTGGCTGCAAGCCGAGGAGAATGCACCACAGCATGACGCGAAGGTGTCTGTCTGTCAAGTAAAGCCGTCGCATGCTCTGAGGATCTGGAAACAAAGATTATCATAAGATAACGATGAACTGGACTGCTAATAGACCGGTAAAAAGAACGGTCCTTTACTCCTAGCACGAATTTCAAGCAAATTTGTATACACCGTTATGGTTTCGCCTTTAACATTATTTTATTGCCGTGAGCATATTTACTTTTAAACTAGTATGGAAATCAAGGTAAGTTAAACTTGGCAGATATGTTTGATGTCATTATTGGCGGCAGGGTCATTTTTGACGAAAAATTTTGGGTTTTGAGAAGGATTACTATTTAACCGACTTCAAAAAAAAAGAGGAGGTTCTCAATTCGGCCGGTATGTACACCGATTACGCCGAAGTTTCTGAACCGATTTACGTAATTCTTTTTTTGTTTGATGCGGAATAGTTTCGAATTGGTCCCATAAAAATTTGATTCAGGTAGGCCCATTAGTTTTTATTTTATGAGCATTTGACTCTGAAGTCTGTTACTTGTTTGTTGTTGTGGAGTTACTTTCGCATTTATAATATTAGTAAGGAAGTAAGAATAAGCCTATTACCATGAAATGTATGGTTTACAATGTAAAATGAACGCATAGAAAATATTTGTATAGGATATTGCAACTAAAAATGAAAAAATATAAAAAACTTTTTTGCAAAAAATAAAACCGACTTCAAAATCACAAAAAAGTGAAAAATAATTTTAGCTTCAGAAGTCGGTGCCAAAAAACTGAATTAAACAAACTAAAGTCACCGACTTCTGAAGCTAAAATTATTTTTCACTTTTTTGTGATTTTGAAGTCGGTTTTATTTTTTGCAAAAAAGTTTTTTGCTATCTACAAACATGACGTTCATAACCATACCCCTTATGTGCCTGACGTGAAATAAACATAGCCTGTAGCTAATAAACATAGCCTAGTAACTGACATGGTAATACTCACCATATGTACGTAGTTCGTACCTACTCTATTATTAGTGTGGTATCTACGTTGGTAGTTATCGTGATGATCCCATCGATGACTAATACGTCTACACGATCACGGATGCTATTTACTATTAAATTATTCTCTTTGTCACTATTTGCTTGATTTGAGATGCGGGAATTCAAAATGTGAACAACTGCATACCTACTCATAAGTGTTGGTTCCTTGAGCAAGTAAACATGAGTAGGTTGAAGGACTGAATAATTCAGTTCTTATAACTTCACAAAGGCACGAGCTTATGCCCGTGGCTCTGCTTGCGTTGTAGTCGGAAGTAACCCCACGAGGAAGTCCTCTTTTTTAAAATTTACTCTTGACCCTCGATGATAACGTAGCTTATTGTTAGTGAAAAAATTTTTGGAGTCGCATCAGTAGTTCGGAAGATTATCCCCTACTACTTTGTCTCTTTAAAATATTAGTGTAGATGTAGACAAGAGCCTGTAACATGCGTATATCCCATCACAGAGCCGAGATAACAAGCAAATGGAAAGTAAAGTATATTCATAGTAGTTCGTGTCGTGATCCCTGTGTTAGTAATTCACAGTCATGCTCAGATTGCGGGTTCTGATTGGCTTCCCTTGCTTGGGCTCGCGGCTGGCTTCCTTGCCTAGGCTGGTTACGCGGAAGACATCCCCCCTTACTTCTTATGCAATGGGTGGTGTGAGCGGTGGTGTTACGATGTAATGTGTTAACACAAGAGAGGGTAGGATTTATGTTATTTACGTTTGTTCATATTTTCTGTATTGCTTAATTGAGCGGGGATGATATATCAACTTGGCTATGTTGTAGCAGGTAAGGAAAGTGGGAATTTATTTTGGGAACAGTTTCAATTTAATTTGAAAATAAGAAAGAACTGAATATAAAACAGTTCGAAGTGAAGGGTTGCATCGTCATTGAAAGTCTTATTATCAGTTACCTTACTTATGTAACCTTATCAAAACTTGAATAAAAAATATCCTAATGCATTTCAAATGAGAGTTTGTATTGTGATTTCTGACAGATAAACGTAACATATTTTGCGTAGCAAATAGAAACTTGTAACCTTGCTTTGAAAGCATCCATTCTATATAGTTATGTACATGCACCAAAAATCACTTGTAGAACTTCTAGTAGGATATTCGATACTTATTTAAGATCGAAGTTTAATCATTGGTTTTTAGTATTTATATTATTTGAGATCTTACAGACGCCTCAAACAGGTACAAACTCTTTGAACTATTGACATTACTGATCTTTCTTTATCGTGTGGTTAGTGCCTAACCTGGTGTCAGAGTTCTTATCGCCACCCGTGGGCCTCTGACTTGGCTTTAAATGCCGTCGACAAATATCTTTCAGGTATGCTGGTTTCCTCACGATGTTTTCCTTCATCGAAGCAAGTGATAATTATACAATAAGCTCATGAATTCGAAAAATCAGAGGTGCGTGTCTTGGGTTCGAACTCGAGACCGGCGGACTTGGCAGTCCAACTGTTACAGCACTAAGCTATCTGATGTTCAGTAGCCTCGAAATCTTCACTTGAAATTGCAATATCAAAGTCAAGTGAAGATTTATGAATGCATCAGTTACTTTTTGAAGTAACCTATATTTTCATTGTCCAAGGCGACACACGTTATTAATGTAAAGGTCTATTACGAAAGTATTCATATTTTCGAATTCACTACACGCGTCGCTGCCCGTAATCGTATCGCTAATATATGCGAGTAGAATCTGAGTGCCTAATGATTGCCAATAACAATAATAACATCATTCAATTGGATGCCGAGTATTTTTAATATCGTAGAGGGACTTATCTAAGATATAAATATAAATATTAAAATCTTTATTTCTGGTTTAAATGGGTACAGTAAATCTCCTTAAATACTAATTTCTTAGAATGAATGTGCACTTAAGTGCTAAAGGAGTGCTTGCACTCGTACTAGGATTACCCTCCATCACCTTCCTCCGGACCAACTAGGTAGTTCTTTACATAATTTATTTTGATAAAAAAAGAAGAAATCTATACAAAAATAAAATAAATAAAAAATATAAACTAACTTTTATAAGATATTATAAACAAAAGGAGTATCATGTTTATGGTGTGTGCTGTGGTTTGTGTGAGTGAATGTGTTTGTGTGTGTGTATGTGTGTGTATGGGGCAGTGTGTGTCCTGTATTCTACACGGTATAAGTAAATATTCGTTGGTACTATAGACAGTCAACTCACTAATTGTATAAGTCTCTCAGACTCTTCGTAGGTGAGACCATTTAGCCAAGCACTTACAGAGGTCTTGCATTGGTGTTCGGGGAGTAAGCAAATATTCCGAATAGCATTGACTTTATCGTAAATCCGTGAACCCAGTATCCAATAATACGTACGCATACTGAGCTAGAGCGGTTCTGTGTCTCTCCTAAGATGTCTATTATACCAGGTAGAACAAGGGAAGTTGGTAAGTTCCCTTTATCTAAAGGTCACAGAGTAATGCTAATGACCCTATCCACATTCAAATTTGTGTTTAGCCTCAGACTTCTACGGTTCTATCTACCATAGTTAGTGCTAGAGTGATCTTGGAGCATTAAACAATAGCCTCCATTTTCAGATATGCACCTACCACTGTTTGTCTCTATATCACCCCAAGGTTGACTGGCATTCATTCCAGTCAACCTTGTAGTATCTCTGTAGTATGTCCTTTAATTAAAGTATTAACTAAATCAACACGGTGAGTAGAAGTTTAAGACAGCATCTTTACGAAACTTTAGTCGAGACAAGAATATTTTCTTATCAGATGAAATTCTAAACAGGAAGCCTACTCGTTGACAGCTGGATTGTAGTAAGGGGTTAGACAAAAATATTTTTAGAATAGTCCCTAGCAATGAATTTTTAGCAGAGACGAGCTATAAATTAAGTTGGTAGAGCTCTGATGCAGAGATGAAAGAGCTCGTCGAAATTCGTGTTTCATAATGCCGTTTTATATTTAAATTATTATAACATTATTAATATGAATTCTGTTGAATCAATGCACATGTAAGGTGGGACGCCCTCAGGCTCGGTGGAGTGACGATCTTCGCGGGGTGGCTGGTAGCAACTGGATGAGAGTTGCTGAAAATCGAGTTGAATGGCGTGCGATGGAGGAGGCCTATGTCCAGCAGTGGACTGCTATAGGCTGATGATGATGATGATGAATGCACATGTGTGTGCTTCCAAAAAATTCCAACTGTTACTTCAGGTTTCGGTTAAGCTCTATTATGTGGAATTATTTCAATGATAAATTCATTACATCAGTATGAAGTAACTTGTACTCTAAACTTAATGAAGTTTAAAATAAATAGAGATTGAACCGCTAACAGCCTATTACATCTATTGAATAAGGCAAGTAGAATGTATTGTAAGTAATTGTATAATCCAAATAACTTCATGATATAATTAGATGGGACATTTCACTTTCACTCTTCATTTGGACAAGAATTAGAGCTGATTGCGTTGCCAGATAAACAACCGGAAGACTACAAGCAACTCATCAAATGATTCGATGAAAAAACCGAACGGCCATCACGTTACAAATAAAATAAGGCACTTCCCTCGGCGGGGCTGCGCGGGCGCCGGCTCGCGCGGAAGTAGCACCGCGCCGGTGATGCAATGCAGCGCGAACGCATTGTACCTTAACCTGCTAACTCTGATATAACTGTTAATGTCAGTGTGCTCGACTTATGGCAACTTTATGTAAGCTGATGGGACTACGAAAGGCGTCCTCCCAACACATGACAACTTGTAATTTATTATTATAGTCCACCAATCACCATGATGGTTGATGCAATCCAAGAACGGCAACACTCACTTCATATAATGTAAGGACTGTAAATACAAGGCAAACTAATACCCATACTCGTCAATACTTCAAAAATTATATTTTATCATGTTCGCATTGTGTAATGTTGTGATTGTATAATATTTTTGCAATTGTCAATGCTTATATTACATGGTACACAAATATCGGACGGCGACCTTCTTCTGCTGTCGGTATCTCGTTGACCTACATTAAGTGTTGTTGTGGTCAATGTAAATTTAACGAAGCGAATGCAACACCCAGAACCACCAGTTTAATGTTTTTAAATTATGACATTTTTATTACCTTTTCTGAGATAATTGCTCATATTTTGTGAAAATAGGAACTCGTGCAGAAAACTTGCGTTAGTACGCACCTAATATTTTTGTAAAGTAAAAATATGTGTGTCAAAAGCTTGCTGTTGAGTATTGTTATATTATTTAAGTAAACAATATTTATTTATATTGTAAAGTTAGTCTCTGTATAATATGCCATGCATTGTTGCCATGCAAACATGGCATAATCTCGGAAATAAGTACGTAACACTTGATTGATCTCAAATCTGTTGATTATACGGCCGGTTGCAACAGATGTTACACTTCGCCGTGAGACTGTCTTGCAACTCTTTTGCTCGTCGTTGCGAATAGCTTTCGAGAAGACTATTGAGACAGAATGTAGACGTGAGTGAACTATCGTCGTTCTCATATCGTTTTCTTATGTTACGCCAGTGGCTGCTTATTTGGGACGCGAAACCGCGGTGCAAGCTACGTTCGGTTTGCATATTGAATTCCGCAGTTGCATTGTAACTGATTTCTGTTAAATTATTGCAGCCATTCTACTGGACTTACAAAGACTTGTTACTAACGCAACGTTGCAAAATCGTCAAATAGTCTGATTACAGTGTAATAGAAGACATTCTTCTATAGTCATGTGATTTTGCACTGATGCATTCATTCTTTAATTGCTTGGCAATTGTCCATTACATGCCACAATTAGTACATCCAAGGGAAATGGATAATTAAGTCGCTGTAATCAGTGGTTCAGTCACCCATAATTATTAATTATATGCTTTAGCAACTGTCTGAGTTGATATGTCATCGTTTTGTGTACGTGACTCCAAGTTACCCATGTACTAAGTCACGCAAGTTGGTGGTTACTGTGGCACACCTTAGGTTAAAGGTGTACACACCCCAATAGTGGAATACCGGTACATTCGATATTAGTTTCATCAGTTTGTTAACAGTGGTCGTTAGCGACAAACAATGTTCTACAATTATAGAGAAATCAAAGTGCTTTAAGCGCGGAATATTTGAAAGAGCCCTTTAATAACCCATACTTTTTTCCGATGGTAATCGAATTGAGTAATCTGTTGAACTAAGTAAACATAACCTTGACATAAGACTGTTTCAACACTTACGTAAAAGTTCGGAATGGATAACTGGAATTGTCAATAGTTACTCATCGTAAACTTTAAAGTTAATACATTGACGTAACAGCTGTTATACAGCCAATACTAGTTGTGTTATAAGTAATATCTGAACTGTAAAAATAATTAAATTTTATAATGAAAGGTTTGACCTTTCGCGGATTCCGAATTTATTTTAAGTATCAGGAAATTAGTGTTTTAACCAGGCTTGTAGGTGAACATTTAATTTGTCAATCCGAGATAGTATGCACTAAACAATCTTTTTAATACGTAACAAATATAATTTTAAATTAAAATACGATTTTAAATACATAACAAATGTGATTTTAAATTAAAATAAGATTGTAAATTAAATTACGATTTTAAATAAAAAAATGATTTGTACGTTTCAAATGCTAAGTAGTTGGTTGATTGATACAAACTTAATATTCTAAAACTAAATTTGAGTTGAGATTAGTTTAAAATCGGTTAATTTTATCGAGATTCAAGTCTTCAGAATTCGGATATAAGTCAAATCCACTATCACCTCTTGTACATATTAGCTCATAATACACTATCGTGACTACATATGTAATTGTAATTTTGTGTAATAAAGTGTTCATTGTACAATACCTAAGAAGATATCTGTTGGATCTTCTACAGTGTACAGTCTAGTAAACATTATGATAATGATACTTAATACTCAACCAGTTGGTGAACAAAATGAAGTTAAGCAATGCAGAGCTGAAAAAACAAGATATCTATTTTTGGCGCCTCGCCGCGCCTCCGCCGCGCCGCGCCGCTCCGTCAACACTTTAAAAATTGTTTGCGAATACATGTGAATTATGCGTATGCACTTAACATTGAATTGAGGAGTCTTTTTAGTTTACCATTATGAAGAATCACACAGCTTATTAATGGCACAGCTATTAAATGATGAATTTAATGCTTATTAATTTATTTTGACCATGGTGTTTGATCGGAATAGATGACCTTTATTATCGTGGTGTCGCAAAACTTTCTTTTCGAGTTCGAATAGTTTCCACGAGTGTCGATTCGTCAATACGCTTCCTTTTAGAATAGTGTACCAACGCAATGCTACTATCTAGTTGACTAGGTATTTAAGTGCACGAGTAGAGTTTTTCGTTTTGATACGAGAGAAGTAGTAGTATGGGGACTGAAAGATTATAGAGTTGGGCAAAGGTATCATTTTTGCGCTAATAGGTATAAGTACAAGTGAAGTATGCAAAGTTTGAATTTATGACGGTTTGTTTCGGCGACTGTTCAGTGCACCGTGAAGACAATGGCAAGTACTTCCATTACATACGTGCAAATGCTGCAATAATGTATTGAGTATAACGTATAAATTCATAGTAATGTGTAATTGCTCATAGATTGGTAATGTCTCGTACGATTGCCGCATTGACCCGATTCCCTCGATAGGTTAATAATAATCGGTTTAATGATAATCTTGCGAATACAAATCTGTTTTCATCTCTTTTATGTGCAAACTTGGATGTTAAATTGTGAAATTGAAAGGCGTGACCGTCGTGACTAAGTATGTTTATGTCAATACCTGATCATTGGGGCCTTCAACCTGTGCTTCAACTAACCTTTTCAATTTCAACGGGGACGTACCGAGAGTGCGTACCAATTGTAGAGGGATGTACTTACGCAGACAATTTTGATAATCTATTATGAACGTAGGTCAAATTACTTATAATTTTGTCTAGGCCTAGTTCGTATTAGTACGACTACTCAAACTACGTACATAACATCTAAATGATGTGGCCTAGCAAAGTAAGGTTTTGCACACCGGGGAACTTCATGCCTCATTATTTAATTATGTAACATTAACATGGTTAGTATTAATAACCTTGTACATGGTCAGTAAATAACTCTTCCAAGTTATTCTTGTATCGGTACATAATTACGAGAAAGCAGTCTGACGTAGGATAATAATTAATATGCATCCACTTGACGCAGTAATGACGTAGCTGCGTTCGAACTGAAGTGATTTATAAACTAGTTCTCGTGGTTTTAGATAACATAACATAACAACGCACCTGTCCTCCCCAAATGGTTAAACGCAGGTGGAAATAGTAGTACACCCACATTTAGCCAGTGATGTTTAAGTCCCATGTAATGGGTAGCGAGCTTATTGCCATCAACCGGGCACAAATCCAGACTCCGTGGCAGCTACTGAGAAATTCCTGGTGGAAAAAATAAATGACACTACCCGACCTGGGAATCAAACCTAGAACCTCATGCTCAGCAGTTGCACCTGCGACCACCAGACCAACGAGGCAGTACATAAGTAGATATTATAATATTGAATTCTTCATTCTACATCCCATATTAAAGTAATAACTAGACATTCCTCGAACGAGGATATTCTCGATACAAGACGAGTCGTTGACATTACACGCTACTTTGTTTACACGCATTAAGGAAATGTCGTGTTCTGCATTGTAAATGTATCGATTTAAATACCGCTTTTCTTCGCAATCGATTTAAAAGCAAATTGTTTTATTTGCTTTTTAAAAGTTCAAGTACTTATAGAATCTATTATCGAAGTCATTTACTTAAAATTCCGGATGTGAAGAAAATGGCTACAAACAATGGCAATGGCTACAAAAATAGAATGACTTGACCATGTTCACTTAAATTTTATTGAACAGAGAACCTCGAACAACTTCCAGTTACAGTTAGCAAATTATCACATTCTCTTGATTGCACAATTATTGTTGTTACAGTAACGAAAGAGAAATGAACGGCCTTGCCGAAAACATTCATAACACAATATTGATAAGAAATCAAAATAAATGTTCCCATAAAAAAAAAAATGTTTGTAATTTTTCGTAGAGGCTCGGTGTTGGCGTAGCGGTTACGCTTGCGTTAATAGAAGACATCAACGCACATTGAAATCGTTTGCCGTAGTATGTTTACATGCTAACTCAATAGATGTAACGTTAATTTTCTAGAATTAGAACTATAGACTTTCATTACCTGTATTTTAAGTATATCTAGTATTATTTTTTTTAGTTCAAGTTATAAGTTTCAATCGACATCTGCCCAGTTTTCTAACTATGTTGGGGTCGGCTTCCAGTCCAACCGGATGCAGCTGAATACCATTATTTTACATGGAGCCTATCAGGTAGTATCTATCTAATGGGTAATATGATACCCCTTGCTAAGACTGGTTGCCAGACTTTCGGGCCAATGACTACCTGTAACGATTGACAAAGGTCTACAGATGACAGCCTAAATACTCGTAGATAATGTCACGAAATTGATATGAACCTGCATTTGTTTAGTAATAGCGTATAAGTGTTAGTATAGTTAGACGACGGATCGTTTCCAAAAAGGAAACCAACGTGAAAGGAGTATTACAAACTAAATCTACACATAGACAAAACAAAACAACAATACTTGCTCAACGTATATCGTAAACCGACATGTACACAATCACACTTTACTAAAAGAGATTGGCATACCGAAGGTATATTAGCAATAATGTTTATTATTAGCTATGCTAACATATCAATAGATGCATTGCGATGACATTAAAACAATTCACTATTTGTACAGTTGGTCTAGCAATCGCAAGCGCGACTGCTAAGCATGAGCTCCTGAGTTATAGACCCAGGTCTGTCAAAGTGTTATTGAGTTTTTTCATTAGGCGTTTCTCTGGAGATTAGCAGCCACGGGGTCTGGATTTATGTCTACTTGATGGCAATAGGCTCGTCCTCTATTACAAGGGACTTAAACATAACTGGCGAAATATGTGTGTACACCTCCGCCTAACTCTTTGGGGATTATAGGTGTGTTGTTATGTTTCTATTAGTACAGCTCACGATTGGCACACGAGTGCGAAGGAGATGGTGTAACGGCGTAGGCGCAAGACTGAGTGCACCGATACTTTCTCCTCTTGCACTTGTCAATGCGGTCACTGTCACTTTTGTATATAGCACGAAAGCTCAACCGCACGTACCTCTACGTTCTTTTTAAATTTGTTAATAATCAGTGGTTTCACAAATGAGTTCGAATACCTTCTGTTTAACAACCTTCGTTTAATCGGTCCTTTTTTTTCAGTAGAAAAGTGAACAGGTTTTGTTTGTTATCCATAGTAACACATACACGTAGCGGCGTTGGTAAACTGCTGTAGATATTGGGCAACTTCTTAAGTTTAATTCATTACTAATAAGCAAATTGGTAAGTCGGACTGCCAAGTCATAGGCCTCGAGTTCGAACCCAAGACACGCACCTCAGATTTTTCAGATTCAAGTGCGTATTGTATAATTATCACTTGCTTCGGTGAAGGACAACATCGTGAGGAAACCAGCATACATGATAGAGATATTTCTATGATATGCAGAGATATTTCTTGAAGGAATGCAAAGTTAAATCAGAGGCCCATGGGCGGCATAAACACTCTGAAACCAGGTCAGGCAGGCACTAACCACACGATAAAGAAAGAAGAAGGAATTGGTAAGTGTATATTTCACAGTGAAAGCTTCTTGAAATTTACTAAGTTGGCATAAAAGTTTTTAATTATCTCTGTGATTCCCTTTTGTCTTTATCAGAGGTCCATACTCATGTTCAGTATTGTCCAGTATTGGAATGCCTTGGGCTGTCAATGCGTCTTCTTTGTTTCAGTTGCGTTCATCTCTGTTTCCGTCCATAAGACCTGCGTACACGCAGCTGAAATAGTAATACTATTCAAACACGCTTTGAATGCAAAGTAGGAGGAAAAACCAGTACAATACATTAATCTTTTGGTGCACTACCGTTCTATTGAAATATTTTGTAATCAGTTTAAAGGACGTATTGATTAATGTGTGATATGAATTATGTAAAAAATATTACACTGTCATGGTTGCACTTATAGATGTGGGGGTGAGGTCAGGCGATAGTAACATGGCGACGTAATTTGCGTCACTTAAAATTTGGATGTGGATGTGGAGCTATGTCACATGTAATCAAAAACTGGTTTACCTCCAATCCTTCTTTCATATGTCCCATAACATGCAGTAAAACTGTCCTTTGCAATCGAAAGTTTAAAAAAACTGTCGTGACTGCGCCAGTGAATATACACGCTGAAATATTACGTTTTCCCAATTTTCTTTAGACCGGGCTCATAATGTGTCCATTATAGCGCCGATTGCAATAAAACCGAATGCACCGTGTTTTTGTAACTCGCCTTGAGCTGCTTTAATTACGATGGGTATACTTTCGTCAGCCCCTCTTTAATCTATGCAACGCATAGTCATAGTGACGTTACGATTTCGTGAAGGTTCAACTGCTGCCAGTTTTTTATGGTCATATTAGAGTATGTGGAGCAGCGGTCAAAGTCACGCGAAGCATTATGTCATGAATTTTGATGATGTAGGTAGTCAACTGCTGTGTTCCAGTGGCATCATAAT
The DNA here is from genome assembly GCA_950022335.1 of Eurois occulta. Classification (NCBI taxonomy): domain Eukaryota; kingdom Metazoa; phylum Arthropoda; class Insecta; order Lepidoptera; family Noctuidae; genus Eurois; species Eurois occulta. The sequence continues at coordinate 9,740,600 of OX465484.1, read as the reverse complement.
TTTAAATTTATTTATGTTGTATTCAGTTATTTATGACAGAAACACAATGTATTAATACCTAACATAAATAAATTCTTCTTAGTAGGTACCTACATATTACGTCAAAACAATTTAAAACCTACTTAATACAAATGCAAGTTTTCTACTTTTTAGACTTTAAATGCAGTATGTAGTGTATGTTTACTTTTTATGTTAATACTTGTTTGTTTTATGTAAGATATAATTAAACTGAGCATAAAAACAGCTGTTAGATGCATTGTCTGCATAAATTATTGTATTACTTGGTCGTTGTGTGAAGTTATGTGCAGATTTTGCTTTACTTTTTAAACCATTCGAAAAGTGGTGCATGTGTTTTCCCATGACGGTTTTAACGCTGCACACTAATGCGTTAATAACTCACGAAATAATAATTGAGGATAAACATTAACACTCGTCTGTAGGATTGTTTCCCAACACTAGTTAAACTAGTGTGACGTAATTTCAAAGTTGATAATTGGAAATTAGCTATGTTTCTTCACGATAATGTGGTTTATGCGAAAAAATTACAAAGTTGTTGATAAGGTAAAGACGACTTTCGAATAGGTCATAGGACCTCATATGTTATTTAAATTGTTTGTGATAAAATCTTATGACGTGTTTGCATGGATGCTAAATGGCATATAATTTATATTAGTTAGAATCAAATTATTGAATATTGAATTATATAATGCAGCAGCTACAATAAATTATCCACCATAACGCAGCCAGAGCTTAGCGACAACATACTTTCTCCGCACGATTCGGCAGTTTCGCACTATAATTATTCCTCGTAATGCTAACTTGTGAGATAACAAGATAATAATATGTTGACAACAGACATTACTACGATGAAAAATTATAGATATTTGTTATTCAAAAATGAGAAACGCTGATCATAATAATGACAGCAAATCAAGGCGAAAAAATAAGGAACCGTAACATAACATCACGCCTGTACATAATGCCCGAAGGGTTAGGCAGAGTACACCTATATTTCACCAGTTATGTGAGTCCCATGTAATAGGGGGCGAGCCTTTTGCTATCAACCGGGTACAAATCCAGACTCCGTGGCTGCTACTGAGAAATTCCTGATGGAATAACCTATTATAACTGCCCGACGTGGAAATCAAAATCAGGTCCTCATGCTCAGCAGTTGCGCTTGCGATCGCTAACCCAAAGAGGCAGATGAAGAATAATTTTTTACTATTGTAAAAAATTACTGTGTCTCTAGATCTTATCATTTCCTACTCCTACAGTAGCAATTCGTTAACTTGACTACAGTGTATTCAGTGTTTATAAAACGTAGAAGCAAGCAGTTTACTAAGCTGCAGCTGGGTGTGCTTTGTGCTAAAATAATGTGCATATTTGCTCACAATTAGTTGGCACATGTTCGCCTTCAAATGCCTCTGTGCTGCACACAGAACACCTGTTAGCCACTTTAAAAGCTAAACAAAGTACCGTAGAAAATGTGAGAAACTATGAGGAATACTTTTGTGAAGATTCGACAGTTATGGACATGCTGTTAAATTATATGCCATTAGCTTACCTAATAGGTATTTTGCGTCTTTGATGTCATTGTTAAGTTCCTAATATACTATTCAGATATTAATTTGCATATCCTATATCCTTAACTAAAAAAACAGAACCTCAGCATCCCTCGATGACATTCCATTGACTTGGGAGGATATAAAGTGTGTTAACCCCGAGAAATCAATCAGTGCTCGACACACAAGTGATGTTGGAATTCGGGTCATGATTTAATAGGGACAGGCTCCGTTCTCGTTGAGAAGACGTGTTTAGTAATGAGGTCACAGGTGCAGAGAAAGCTTCCATCGGTGCAGTATGCAGTAATTACAATAAAGTGTGGAAGTATGTTCTTTCCCTTTACGGGGTGAGTCATCTTTTAACGAGATAGTTGTATAAAGAATTATGGACCAGAAAGTACCATTGAACCACAGATTTAGATCTGTGGTTCAATGTTTTAAAACCGTGTGTAATGGCGTTGACCTGACCGAAAAGTTTAGTTGGCCGTCGCATCGCCTCTGACTGACTCCTTATACTGGATGGACACAAAAATCACAATATTGACAATTGAGTGAATTATCATTTAATCGTTCGCCATCTCAATATGCTAATTACTGCAGCATTCGATAACCAAATTATTGATCGATTATTCAAATGAGATCTGCTTAAAAATTGTTTATTGTTTGGTTATGTAATTACTGTTCTTGATTTAGAATTTATTTGTATTCTATTTAAAGTATATATTTACATAAATGCTAATTAAAATATTTTCATTTTTATAAGGTAAATAATGTTATAATGACAAGAATATGAACTTCCTCGTTTTAAACAGTTAGTTACCAACGTCAGATACACTTCTATCTATTTAGTGAATAATTATTTAATTATCTTCGTGATGTATTATCATTATGTGAGGGATTTTATTATATTATAATATCTACATACTTTTTTGATAAATGTATTGGTATTCTTAAATAAATAAATTATTATCTTTATGCATTTCTTATCTAATGCGAAAAAAGGCAAGTATGGATTTTTGATACAAGCGTAAACGCGAATAATTAGTTTATGAAAGACCGAGCATGAACCAAGTACCTAGCTGTAAATGCTGTAATGCTATACTAGTCCTCATTTCTTTGAGTAAACACTTCCCTCTGTCCCGTCCTAGGATACCCTATCATTGCATCTGACTTAGGCAAATGAGGTTTTATTGTAGATTTATGAGCTGATTATATCCCTCACCGTGTTACGTGGTCTATGCTATATCTCCTTTCCAAACACGTAATAGTTTATTGGACTTTTCAACACTGAAAATATTTATCAAGTAAAAGTGACACCGAGATTTTATGAACGCTAGCTCTTGTTTTCTAAATAAAATAAAACTACTTAACTAATCTACTAAATAAATCTTCTTTCTTTATCGTGTGGTTAGTTCCTAACCTGGTGTCAGAATCTTTATGCCGCCCATGGGGCTCTGACTTGTCTTTACATGCCGTCAAGAAATATCTTTCACGCAAGCTGGTTTCCTCACTATGTTTTCCTTCACCGAAGCAAGTGATAATTATACAATAAGCATAAGAATTCGAAAAATCAAAAGCACGTGTGGTTCGAATTCGAGACCTAGGACCACCACTAGGCTATCACTGTTTTAAAATAATTTGACTAGATTCGAGTATGCAGTGTTAAAAAACAGATTTTTGGATACACTATACGTAGATGCATACCTACTTACTAATAAATAAATATATTATAATTTATGGCAATAATAAGAATGGTATTTAAAAAAAATCAAGTGTGTGAACTGAAATATAAAATAAGTCATAATGATCTAATCTATTGTTTTACACCAACTAACTAGAAACTACTGCAAGCCATTAATCTTCTTTCTTACTGATAGGATTAACTCGATGGCATCAAAAACCTGCTCCAGTAATCTTGAATGGAGAAAGTATGGGACTGTTCTCACAGTGCCTACTTCATGCCTCTTATTTATTACATAAACACCCATGGATGAGAAGATTTTCATTAGAGATTGTGTTTTTTTAATTAAGAAATTAACTAAATACTTACAGCTGTTATGATTTTGACAGACTTATGTAATCGCATTTTTTCTAAAGTTTTCTTTACGGCTAAGTTATGCTAGCTAACTTCTTTTTGCAAAGCCAAGTTCCATATTAAAATCTTAACATTAGAGGTGTGATTGAACATTTCACTAGAACAGCAGAATATTATGATAATATTATAAATTTACATAGCGAATTACAAGTGCTAATAATAATAAACGGTGTACAGAAAGGACGATCGTTGGATTCAGGACGAATGCAATGGCGTACCGCAAAATAGCATTGATTTAACATTCCCATGCAGTGGCGAAATATTGATTGAATCAATTCAAAAAATATTTTTAACGTGGATAATTTTAAATTGGGTAATTGAACATCAGTAAAATAAATTATTTTGTGCATATAATCTTTATCTGGAAGAGATTGAACGCAAAAAGTTGACACATGTGCTCGATAGATGGCGTTGTCCCACCCTTCTGAATCGCGCTATGGTTTCGTTACACGAGTTTAATAGGGTGTCTCGCGTGAGTCGGGGTGAGCAAACGGAAAAAACAGTTAACTGAAGTTACAATATTTTTTGTGAACCTCTCCGAAGTCAAATTCGTGAGGTTTTATAATTTAAATAACACAAGAAGTACTATTTTATTCCACGTCAAAGTTACACCAGTGATCGATAGAGGATGTTGTTCCTAGGTTTCAAGATGTTGTTCTAGGGAAAATTCCGGACCTTTCCTTGGTATCACACCTTGAATGTATGCAGGATACATTACAGGTAGTTACATTATAGTACCTATTAGGTTAGTAAAATCCTATGTATCATGTTAGTCAACACCCATCACAATATGCATCCATTTGTTCTGGATAAGGCAATCCGCACGAGATAAATAAATCTACAGGATACTGTTGCTACTGCCTCGCACGCGCTGCAATAAGGAGGCTACTTTCTTCCGTATAACCGCATGAAAGCCGTCCGTTCGCGCCTTCACAAACATTCCGCATGCACTACAATAGCGAGGCAGCCGTATCAGCATCCTGAAGACGTTGTTGTATTGGAGACACAGATCACTAGCAGCCCGGCGAGTAAAGGTTACCCACAGACTGCTCGAATATAACAATTGATAGTACGCCTTGAAAAGAGTAATTTTCACTGCCCTCGAGCAGCGAGCGAACCTGCGTGCAACCATATTCCCCCTGACTGCCAATGCTCTGCGCTCCCGCTCTATGTCTGCGTCCTCTTGCAACTCTTCTGTCACAATGTGGCCTAGGTACATGAACCTGCTCACCACCCGCAGAGCCGCACCATTAAGCATAATAGGCGGAACATGCACTGGACTACGCTTTCCACTCTTGAAAACGAGCACTTCGCTCTTCTTCGAGTTATACCTCAGTCCATGTTCCGCCGCGTACACCTCACAGATTGACACAAGCTTACGCACCACCGCCCACGCCGTATTGATGGTTTTTTTCTTCTATTATTATTCCTGTAGCTACCTACTGTCTTTTTTCACATAGCAAGAAGTGCTGCCTGGGAGGCCCGAAAACAGTGAAGCAGTAAGTCCTTAGTCCTACTTGTTTACAAAATCAGACATGATTTAAGAAAATAAACACTTTTACGCACACTACACACTTATATTACGTCACATACCATGAGTAACATTGGAGGTGGGCACTCTTGGGCAATGGTTTCTTTTCCTCCCAACACTGATTGAATATCGTTCAAAATAAAAAGACGTGGAAGTGCGTCGGCATGCTGTATTACTTCCTCTTCGTGGGTGGTGCGTAATAATATCTATTGTTGATTTCTATAAAAGCAATCTCAAGTGCAATCATTGAAAGAACCGCTGTTCGAAGACAAGCTGTGACTACAACCTCCATCTACTATTTGGCCAGTATCGAATGCTTTATTAAGACACAGTGTTCTTCCTGTGAAAGTTGGCTTACCAGATAATTAATAATATGAAAGCCTATGAGACGAATAAACTCTCTGCTGAAATAAATAATTAATTAAAGCTTGTATTAATGATAGCGGTGACCGAGCATAACGTAACAGTCAATTGTACGGAAAAAGCTCCGGTTAGGCGAGTCTTAATATCTAGTTTTGCTCGTTCACCTAGATTGGTGTTAGTTTTTTTTTCAATTAAAGAATTTAGCACGATTTATAAGGTAGATAGTGATTGATCGATGGACTTTCCGCCATATCGGTGTCTATTACTTGTTATTGTAAAGTTTATTACTTACTAATTCCATTTATCTATCAACATGTTCGTTGTTATTTATTATTCTCAGTCGCAAAATTAATGTTTTGTGTTTGGTAGAAATATTTTTATAGCAAAATGACTTACGAGACTTAAAAAATAAAATACTTTTGACCAAAAATTTGAAATCCAATCTTAGAACTTTATTGCAAGGCTCGCCGTTTCATTAAATTTTAACTAAAGAGAAATTCTTAAAATTTTCCTATTAATTTAATTGATTCCTGTCCTTGGATAATGTTATTTCTATTTGTTCGTCATTACGCTGTATTTGCATTGGCAACGGGATATCCTTATGATGGTAAACAAACTACCGCATAAAAATGAAAGTGGAAATCCGGAAGATATCATGGAAATTTCATTGGTATTCAAAGACACTATTTCCATTAAAACATCGTTAATTGCAATTCTGTTCACTCTAGTATAAATAGAGAATAGTTAAAGAAACTTAGCATGGCTATTGCCCATTATATGTATTTGCAATATTAGATAGAAAACAGGTTCCTTTACAAAGAAAAAATAATTAAAGCTTTCTGCCTATTTTGGAATAAAAAGTGACAGACGTAAAGTGTATTTAAAAAGTTAATTGATGAACTACCCGCCAAGGCGCGCGAGAGCTGGCTGGAAGTGCAACAGAAAGCACTGAGTGCACCGACCACCGACCTTGTTGGCTGGTCGCTGCGCATCTGTCACTAGAATAGTAAGCCACCAGGTCACACGTACCGAACTTTATGGAAAACAGGTAAACCGGCCAGATAAAAAGTATGCCTAGTGGCTTTCTTTCATCACGTCCAGATAACGGCACTGATTTAATGACAACGTGCCGATGAATCTGGCTCAAAGGCAGCTTTATCTCGATTTTGGGGTTTGTGTAGCGTAAAGTCATTGTAAAGTCTACTTACAACACTTTAGTCATGATATTTTCCGGAAGATTTTATCATTATGTGGTTGATTTGTAATTGTAAGTTCAAATGCCAAGGATATATTTTACGGATTAAAGAATATAAACGTTTAACGATCAAAATGCTATTCTTAATTCCCGTCTTCAGAACAATGAAAATGGTCGTAATTACGAATTAGATTTGTTTAAAATTGCAGACAGACAGTAGACAATATTAATTGTACAATTAACTCGACGAAACAATACAAATTATACATACAAGTTTGATTAATTGCTGTGCTCTTGTTAAAAGCAAAGCATATCTATCATTAGAAATAAAGGAAGTTAGATAAGCCATTTTTAGACATCGAATGCACTAAATCATACGAAAAATTTATATACAACTATAATTACTACAAGTGAAATGCAACACGTTGTGTGGAACATGGCTCTTTAATTAAGAATTGTAAGTACCTATATGATTTCGTGGGTAAAAAACACAACATGAATTACACAATTGTCTCCACTTTTGTAATGAGAAAAACGTTTCCGAAGCTACATACAAATTAGTTCATAGAGTAGACTCAACTGTTGTTAACAAATTCGTTAAAACAGAAGTGTATTCACAACAATACATGACATTTGCATGTTTACGCCACTCTGCTGGGAATTTTCTTTTTCTAGATGTTTTATTAAACAGACGGTTCTATGGAAAGAAAATAGCTGTGGTGAAAGATACACAGCGAGGAGTAGGTACCAAGTTGTTATGTAATTAACACATGTCAAAGAATGGCTGTAAGTTGAAACCACATTGTGATAGTAATAGTTGTGTCGGCGTGGGAGGTAATGAATGCAGCTCTGATGCTGTTGTACAGGACTGGGTCAGTTGGCAGTCAGCGAAAGTATTTGTTTTCTCTTGAGAGTCGGTCTGGTTTAGCTTCTCCAGCGGCGGCCGTATAGAATTTCTTTTTCCACTGGCACGATGAAAGTTATTAGAAAATTGATTACCTATAGCTTTCAGGTTGGAGGTGAGGATTTGATACGTTAGTCGGAAATTAAAGAAAACTTGTCATTTCAATCACGTTGCGAATAGGGAAAATAAGTAAATCATTAGGAATTACCTCCGCTATGCAGTGGAACGTACTACAATAATAATAAAAGTTGAACATATAATCTTTAAAGAGGTAAACGTGATATGAACACAAAATAAGGTGCTTGTGACACGGAGTAGAGGAGCAGATACATGCATTTTTTAGTCCACAGAGAAACACTTGCTTTACTTATTCATGCTAAAGCGTTACTAAATGTTTGTGCAACTTTCTTAAATGTAAGAGTGTTTCAGAAAGCAGCAAGTTATCTTATCAGTGCGTGGTTTCAATCTGTGCGAGTACAAAGGCAGTATTGCATTGTTTCTGCTACACTGATTCCAATAGAACTTAGCGTGATTCATAACGCAATTGCGCTATTTTCAGATAACAGGGTAGACAGCGTATTAGAAAAGAATGATGGAACAAGGAACGTTGATGATTGTGTAAACAGTGCGGTAGTATGAAACGATTGGCATGCGATAGGCGTTCGAGCTGAAACCCCGATCATTGCTATGCGCGACGCGGTCTGATAAGCCAAATAATTTATTAACGCATCTAGAAACGTGTCTATCTATGTGCAGACATTGTCGCATTGTATGGGAATTTAATTTATGACTAGCTAAAATATTTTCTGGTAAGGCGTCATGCGATCAAGATTTTGCACAGCCAACCAGTTACTTTACTATTAATAGCTTGTGGACTTCTAATGCAGCTTTTGCTACATTGGAGGGGTTAACAAGAACATCAGTAATGTTGACCACTCCTTGCTCGTATTCTTTGATTTGTTTATTTACATCACCTTTTATGTCAAGGAAGGAAGTCAAGAGGCAGTTTGCTTTTTAGTGGTAGTTAAGATAAGGTAGACGCTATTACCGTTTACCTTAATTTACAATTATAGAGCAAGGAATTTTCATCGTAAGGAAGCTCTCGTAAGTATTTGTTTATGTATCTATGTTTGATTACATGTGTGTGTGCGTGTATGTATCTCTGTGTGTGACCATAAAGGTCTAGGAAACTTGGCTTATTGTAACTCCTACTTTACTGATTGTTAAATAAGGTTGAGTTGGACTTACGATAAGGCAAGGTTGAGTTGAAATCGAGAAAAGGCTTTTTGTCTTCACTTCGTCTTTAGAATGAAGGGCTGGTAAACTCGAGGTCTCCCCCGGGCGAGGTGGGGAAATTGCGGGAGGAAGTCGCCCGCCTGACGGCCGCTACGGAGCTTCTCCAAAGGGAGAACGAGAAGCTCCGAGCAGACCTGGCCGGTCTGCGCGAGTCCGGCTCCCGCGAGGCGCCCCAAAGGGGGGGCCAGCAGGGACAAGGCCAGCCAGCGGCGGTGGAGAACCAGGTGCTTGCCCTGGTTCGCCAGGAGCTGGCTGCCTTCCAGGCGCGGTTCTCCGTCCTGGAGGGCATTGTCCTGCGCCCCCCCCTGGCGGCTAACAAGGCCGTACCGGGCCCGAGGGCGGCCTCATATGCCGCTACGGCTGCCGCCCCCAGATCGGGGCCGCCCAGCCAGCCCTCCGGCAGGGCTGCGTTGGCCCCTGAGAAGCCGGCTCCGGCGAAACCGGCGCCAGTGGCGGGCCAGCCGCCGCCGCCGCCGCCGCCGCAGCATCGGCAGCAGCGGCCGCTCCCCCCGCCCCCGCCCCCTAAGCCAGCCGCGGCCGAAGCCGGGTGGCAGGTGGTCGGGGAAAGGAAGAAGGGGAGGAAAGCGGCCAAAAAGGCCAGGCAGGCGGAGCGGAAGCGCCAGGCCAAGGCGAGAAGCGTCGCGGCTAGGCTCCGCGCCCCGAAGACCGCAGCTGTAGTGATCACACTACAGCCGGACGCGGAAAAGCGGGCGTGACCTACCGCGACGTGCTTGCGAAGGCGAAAGCGACCGTGAACCTCGGTGAGCTGGGGATCACCGGGGGACTCCGGCTTAAAGTCACCGCGACAGGGGCGCGAGTGCTGGAGATCCCCGGTGAGCGGGAGCGGCTTGTGCTTCCGCTGCAGTCAGCCCGGTCACATGGCCGCGGCTTGCTCCGCCACGCCGCACTGCGCTGCATGTGCGGCAGCTGGCAAGCCGGCCGAACACCGGGCTGGGAGCAAGGCCTGCGCCCAACCCACCAAAGCCAGGGGCAGGGGAAGGCGAAGGCCCTCCGCCACCACCCCCACCGTCGCCACCGCCGCAGCCGCCGCCACCGCCACCGTCACCGCCGCCGCTGCCGCCGCCACTGCCGCCACTGCCACTGCTGCAACTCCCGCAGCGGGGCCCGCACAGGGGGCCCGGGAGGGGGCTGAAATGGAGTGCCAATAGTGGCCCCATTACGCCTCCTCCAGGCGAACATCAACCACTGCGCCTGCGCTCAGGATCTGTTGCTCCAGAGCATGGCGCAGTGGTCGATTAATGTCGCCGTGGTCGCTGAGCCGTACTTTGTCCCACCCAGGGAAGACTGGGTGGAGGACCTAAGCGGCTCAGTGACCATAATTTCGTCGGCCGCCGCCGGTACCCCGACCCTTGAGAGTGTCAGGAAGGGTCAGGGGTGCGTAGCAGCACGGTTCGGGGAGATTGTCGTAGCGGGAGTCTACTTCTCTCCGAGCCGAACTCTCGCCGAGTTCCACAACTCCCTCATGGAGTTGAGTGTCGTCATCGGAGGCCATTCCCTCCCCGTGCTTGTGCTCGGGGACTTCAATGCCAAGAACTTGGCTTGGGGTTCTCGTTGCACGGACGTGCGGGGAAGGATGGTGGAGGACTGGGCTCTGGAGGCAGGCCTGGTCGTCCTAAATCGGGGTTCTGTCCCCACGTGTGTGCGGATGCGGGGCGAGTCGGTGGTGGACATATCGTTCGCTAGCCCCGCTCTGTCACCGCGTGTGCTTGACTGGCGCGTAATGGAGGGGGTGGAGACCTATTCCGACCACCGGTATATCCGGTTCGATGTCTCTGCCCCCTCAAGCGCGCCGGTCCAACAGGCCCCGAGTGGTCCGCGATGGGCGCTGAAGCAGCTGGACCGGGAGCTCCTCCTGGAAGCCTCGATCGTGCAGGCCTGGGTGACACCACCGGGCAGGCCTGCCGATGTCAACAGCGAGGCGGGGTGGTTCCAGGAGGCCATGTCCGAGATATGTGACGTGGCAATGCCCCGAGTTCGGCCAGGAAGCGCCCGGCGTCAGGTGCACTGGTGGTCGCCAGAGCTGACGTCTCTGCGCGAGGCGTGCGTCGCCGCGCGGCACCTGCACGCCAGGCATCGCAGGCTCCGCATCCGTCCTGCGGATGCGGCAGCCATTGAGGCGGAGTTGTACGAGGGGTACAGAGCAGCGAAGACCGCCCTCCAAGAGGCTGTCCAGTGGGCCAAGGATTTGGCCCGCGAGGAGATGCTGGAGACTCTCGACAGAGATCCGTGGGGGCGCCCTTACCAGATGGTGCGGAACAAACTCCGCACCTGGGCCCCCCCGCTGACGCAGAGTCTCCGGCCGGACGAGGACGGACGGACGACGTCCGGAGGACGTGGTGAGCGCTCTGTTCCCCTCGCGAGGGGAACATCCTCCCCCGCCTATGGCTCCGCCGCTTGCGGTGCCGGAAGCGGACCACGATGACGATGACGACACTCCGGAGGTGACTGGGGTAGACCTGAGAGTGGCGGTAAACCGGCTTAAGGCCAGGAATACCGCCCCGGGACCCGATGGCTTACCTGGCAAAGCCTGGGTCCTGGCCTTGCAGGCTCTCGGGCCCCGACTGGAGGGGCTCCTAAGCGCATGCTTGGAAAGAGGCCAGTTCCCGCTTCGTTGGAAGACAGGGAAGCTGGTCCTCATCCGGAAGCCGGGGCGCCCTGCGGACTCTCCGTCCGCATACCGGCCCATTGTGTTGCTCGACGAGGTGGGCAAGCTCTTCGAAAGAGTCATTGCGAACCGCCTCGCCGGGCACCTTGCGGGGATTGGGCCGGATCTTGCGGACAACCAGTTTGGTTTCCGCAAGGGGCGCTCGATGGTGGACGCCATCATGCGCGTGAGAGCCCTCACGACGGGGGCTGCGGTGTCCAGGGGTGGGGTGGTCTTGGCGGTGTCTCTCGACATCGCCAACGCCTTCAACTCCATGCCCTGGAGCTGCATTAGGGAGGCACTCCGGTATCACCGGGTGCCGACCTACCTTCGTCGTGTGGTCGGGGACTACCTGACGGACAGGTATGTCATATATCCCGGTCACAACGGAGAATGGAACCGGCGAGAGATGTCGTGCGGTGTTCCACAGGGATCGGTTCTGGGGCCGCCCTTGTGGAACATCGGCTACGACTATGTGCTGCGTGCCGACCTCCCTAGCGGCGTCAGCGTAGTCTGCTACGCTGACGACACGCTGGTGCTGGCGCAGGGGAGGTCGCACGAGGCGGCGGCCGAATTGATGACACGCGGGGTTGCGATAGTCGTTGAGAGGATCCGGCAATTGGGTCTCGAGGTGGCATTGCACAAGTCCGAGGCCATGTGCTTTCATGGGCCTCGGAGCGCGCCACCGTCGGGATCCATACTCACGGTAGGAGGGGTTCCCGTCGGCGTCGAGTCGACGTTGAGGTACCTCGGACTCGTCCTCGACAGCCGATGGAACTTCGTTGAGCATTTCCGACGTTTGGCTCCCAGACTGGAAAAGGCCGGGGCTGCTTTCAAGCGGCTCCTGCCCAACCTGAGGGGGCCAAACGCCTCCTGCCGGAGGCTCTATGCGGGGATCTTGCGGTCCATGGCCCTTTACGGGGCCCCGGTGTGGGCGCGTTCGTTGAGGTTGCGTGCAAAGCACTACCTGAACGCGCCCCAAAAGGTGGTAGCCGTAAGGCTGATCCGTGGGTACCGCACGATCTCCCGCGAGGCGGCGAGCCTCCTTGCCGGATTGCCGCCATGGGATCTGGAGGCCATAGTCCTCGCGCGCCTGCACGAGTGGCGCGCGGAGGTACAGAGCCGGGGGGTAACTCCGCTGCCGCGGCATATTGTCGCGCGGCGGACAGACCTCCGCCGTGATCTCATGGCGACATGGAGAGAGCGACTATCGCAACCCCGTTCAGGGCACGCCACGATAGTGGCGGTAAGTCCCCTCTTTGAGGAGTGGCTTGAGAGGCGCCACGGCGCCCTCACCTTCCGCCTGACGCAGGTCCTCACCGGACACGGGTGCTTCGGGAGGTACCTGCACCGAATCGGGCGGGAGGAAACGCCCTGGTGCTACAATTGCGAGGATCGACCGGAGGACACGGTGGAGCACACCGTCGAGGTCTGCTCCGCTTGGGAGGAGCACCGCCGTGTCCTCGTAGCGGCGATTGGCGGCGGCGACCTCTCGCGCCCGGCCCTGGTTCAAGCCATGGTCCGGGGCGAGAGGGAATGGGAAGCCGTCGCCTCCTTCTGCGAAGCAGTCATGCTAGCGAAGGAGGCGGCGGAACGTGAGAGGGAGAGAACCTCCTCACGTCCCAGCCGCCGCGGGAGGAGCACCGGGCGTCGGGGGCCACGCCGTGATGGCTCTCGGCCACCGTAGGCGCGGGCCTGTGGACGGCGAGTAATGGGCTAGCTCGCCGTCCGTCCGTCGTATGACGACGGGCAGGCCGTGTCGACGGCGCGTTCGTGTTCCACGCGCGCCTCAAAGAGTTGTCAGCATACGGGAGGGGTGCCTGCCAGGGCTGCGGGACTGTTCGAAAGAGATACCGCGGCCCTGGAACATAAAGGGCCAATGAAGGAACATGGGTGTTTTTTAGTCAGTAAGAGTCTGACACTCCCTTCCGCTCTGCCCAGGGCGGGAGGAGTCATTTGATGATTTCTCACCCTCCAAAAAAAAAAAAAAAAAAAGGGCTGGTAAACTCAATGATCAATTGTCATTTAATACAATCCATTAGTTCTAAATAGTCGCAAAAACCTTGCTTAGCTTAAGTATTCGTTGGGCACAAGACTGGTTTCTAACGAAATGAGTGTGATTGTCATGTTTGGTGCAGATAACATATTTGGTGCACATTAGATTCACTTTTTAGTATGCATTAGAATTGCATGTATATCTGCGTGAAAAACTGACAATGGATAAATCATAAGTCATTTATTCATTTGTTTAACATAGGTACAATAATAATGGTATATCAAAGCAATAAAGAGTACGCTATGTTTTGCCAGAGGGCGTACAAATGTTTGTAATATAAAAAAATAAAATTAAAATTATGAAGAATTGCTTAATACAAATTAATTAATAATAAATAACGATAGAAATCAATGTCTTCAAATCAATTAAAAACTAGTAGCTCACCGGCATCGGGAACAGGGTCCGAGCTACCGGTGGTCAGGGCTCTTGAGAGAGGAACCTCCTAACAATACGCGCCGTGTCCAGAAGAGCTGCCTTCTGAATCAAGCGCTTGATCCAGCTGCCCAGCGAGAACCTCCTCAGATGTTGGTCGAGCCTATTGGCTATTAAGCCATTGGCCGACACGACTATCGGCACAATGACTGCTGTACTCACGTCCCACATGTCGACAACCTCGCTAGCCAGATCTAGATATTTGAATTGTTTATCTTTCTCTGCATGTTAGAACAATGGATAAAGAAATAACAATAGAAATCAATGTCAATAAAAAGAGAGAAAAAATCAAAGTAATATAAAATAAAATGTCAAAACAGTACATGACAAGGCACAGACTGAAAACAAATAATAGCACATTGTCAATATACAATACTAATTTCAATATCCAATTCAATGTCAATATACAATACTAATGTCAATATACAATACTAATGTCAACATACAATACTAATGTCAATATACAAAATTATTTACAAGGACAAACAATCATTGTATTTTATTAGCATGTCAACAATCTATCATTAGATTTCTGTCTGTTAAGAATTCCGAAATACTGTAATATGCTTTGTTCACCAGTAAAGATTTTAGCCGTTTTTAGGGTTCCGTACCCAAAGGGTAAAACGGGACCCTATTACTAAGACTTCGCTGTCTGTCTGTCTGTCTCCAGGCTGTATCTCATAAACCGTGATAGCTAGAAAGCTGAAATTTTCACAAATGATGTATTACTATTGCCGCTATAACAACAAATACTAAAAATTCAAAAAAATAAAAATAAGGGGGGCTCCCATACAACAGATATGATTTTTTTGCCGTTTAGATAATGGTACGGAACCCTTCGTGCGCGAGTCCGACTCGCACTTGGCCGTTTTTTTTTAAATAAGCTCACGTTCAATTCTTTGATTGATCGTGGTAAATGGTTAAATATAATTGGCGCCATACAAAATGCACTCTTATGCATTAATGCTGTGTGGGACCTTCTTACGCATAAGCTACTGTTATCCCTTCGACTTCTGTTATGTCCGACATTTTTTTAAACAACTTAGTATTGGTCTTAACAAATACAACAACTTCAAAAATATGTAAGGATGGAAGAGTCAATATTTTAAATTTAATAAATAATGGTTTACATGTATCTATGACCTGTAATTCAAACATTGTCCTGATGCACTTTTTCTGTGCTTTAAAGATTATTTCTCTATTGGTTGTATTCCCCAAAAATATAACACCATATCAGCATTTTGTTATATGTTTGATATCTATACTGTTTATCTTAAAAATCACTGAGTTACAAGTCCATAAGGCAGTTTACACATAATATTTGCTATTCAAATATGTCAAATGTCGAGTTAAAATGCTGAAGTTGCGTGAATACATTCGAGAAAAACATCGAACGTAGAGCTAAGCCAATAGTTCAAGGCAATGTTTTGACAACCTTACGATGCCAAACGTTAAAAATATTTAAATTTAAGTGAGTTAAGAATAAAACCACCATGTTCCGGACACAACGAATTATCTGCATGTAGGTTGTTATAAGAAAATTGTCTCTTGATGCAACAACAAGGAAACAGCTGCAATGCGTTGCTGTATAGGTTATTATGAGACACAATAGTTTGGGAGCATCGGACTAGAACTCGAACGTAACACTTATGACTGTTATGTCACGTCATATTAAGGTCGTTGGTAATGCGCCGGCATTAGGCCGCGCTTTTCGAGGTCTCACAAGAAAAAGAGGACCGAGATGGATTACTGTTCTACCTTGATAATGTCTTTTTAAATTATTCGTATTGGAAGAACAATTTCGCAGGCTATTGTTTGGTTTGTTTGTTATGTAATGTGTCAGCACGTGGGAAGTTCAGTTTTGTTTTGAAAAAAAAAATACTATAAGTTATAAGTACATAGTATTTAATATGATATCGTGTACTTTGGATTAGAATAATTGAAAAGTCAGAATGTGATTTATTGTTAATTAATCAGAACTGATTGTAGTAGCTATAGTGAGCTTTAAAGAATTTGGTGTTAATTCAACCTTCAATTAAATTTTGAGAAAATAGTTTTCATATATCAGTTTTGTGATCTTAAATACCTGCTCACAATAAGAGCCATTACCATTGGCTTAGAACGAGTTATAATTAGGATACGAGTACAAACTTAGTACACTTGTACTTAGTACAAATCCATATCCAATCGTGCACGGTGCAAACCACAAGAAACATCGTGTATCTTTTGTTATGGTGTCGGCTAATGCAAATAACGTGACACAGGCAAGGTTACAATTAAACAAAAAATGTAAATAGTCGGATAGACTCGTTCTAATATCTGCTTTTATACTTTTGTGATAAGGCTCCAAAGACTTGTCATTCAAAAATTGTATCTGTTATCTGTCAAATTGATTAACAATTACTTACGTAATATTTTAGAAATGACCCGATAATCGGTGTTAATAATCGAATTATCCAAATCATTTGTCACAAAAGGCGTTGTTGATAATCGTAAAATTAACTGTAAAGTTATAATTAACGTTGTTATATAAATGGCAGACAGTGGTCGATTGTCGAGCGGATACTAAAACTATAATGCGATATTGTTTTCATCACGCTACGACCGGTGTGTCGAGTCGTGGCGTGGATTTCTGCAACACCAATGGTACCTGCCTGCCTATATCTGCGTTAATTAAAAACGTAGCAGATTAATGATCATTAGCCAGGTCAATCTGAGCCAAGGCAATGCACATACGTGTAGGTGAACGACATTCTTGTAAAAGTCAATCCTTGACGCCATCTTAACTTAATCTATTCGTTTTATTTTATCGAAAATGGTTTGATTACCTTGGCATCGTTCAATCAACCATTTGTGGCCAGATTTATAAGAAACCAAAAATAGATATGTGTTTCATTCATGTCGTAATATATTTTCCTCAAAATTTTACGATCAGCACTGTCCTTATGTGTAGCGATAATTTGAATTAAACGTTCCATGAATCAAACACGATTCACGCTGAGGACAGAGAGGGTAGAAGGGATCGAGGAGTCGCTGAGTGGTACAGTCATCAAGAATGAAAACAAATAAATGAGTTTGATCACAATATTGTATTAGTGTTTCATAAACAGTTCTACGTGGTATTGTGTTTAACATTCTTTGCAAAACAATCTAGTAATAGAGATAGTACCAAGCTGCAGCCGAATGGAAAATAAGCTGAAATATCGTGAAATTCCGAGCTAGACTTTCCACGAATAGAACAGACAATAGACTTATCTGATTAAGATAGAATTGATTACAACCTTATTAGCTCATTAATATCGTTCAATCTTCCAGTTTACATTGTGTGGAAATCGATTGACACGTCATAGAGGAAGGGACATCACTTCTTAGTCGCATCACGTTTGGTTTTGCATTACAAACGATACGATGATAGTTGATAGATTCAGTTTATAAACTAGAAGTCGTATATCATTTAATATTGACTCAAAGGGAAGTTTCTCTTCGTATAATGTTACAGGTGTTTGAAAATATTCGCAATAAGTCTCAGCTTAGACATTTATGGAAGTAATGTGATATACACTTACATCGCATTACTTACATTGACAACTGTATCGGAACTGTTACGGGTAACAGTTGGTTATCATCCGGCAGTTATTATGTTGTTGGCAGCTAAGTAATATTTAAGTTTGACCGTAATGGCTATGTAACGTGCCGTAATGAGTCGGTAAGATCATAGATTACAAAACACGTAACTTGCTGGTAATCGATACTTAACACATGTATTTTGGTTTTGAAGATCGATAATTTCGTTTAGTTGAATACCTAACTTAATATTTTCGTGTATTTATTTCAAGACTGTTCAGTTTAAGTGTGTTTAGAATTGAATACACTTGTGTGATTTACCAACTTTGTCGCGTTGTGTCCTTTTGCTACGCCAATTGTTGTGAAAGACAGTGTAATCGAACCGTAACCCGGTTTTATCTTACACGGCTGTGTTCATCTAATGCCGTAATGCAGAAGCGGAGCATTAAAACGCAGGGACGTAATGTTCTGCAACCGTTGTGCAACTCATTTTACATATTCACCTACTGCACTGCACAACTGCCGTATCAAACGATACCGTTCGTTGTGTAATTTACTATGAACTTTCACACTTCACCAGCTTTTCCTAGGGACCTACTGACAGAAGTACGCATTAAAACGTTATTAAAACCGCATTAGGCATAGATCGCAAGAAACAGACAAAAACTATTTTGTACAAGTAACTAGTAGTTACTGTTATGTTATATTACAACAACTCATCCATCATTATAATACTATGATATTATCATCATGTAAGTTCATCCTGGAACTCGACGAGTGCGTTTGACTGCCGCTTCCTTCTAATTTAATACCAGCTGGAATGGATTTGGTTCAGCAGACACATTAATTTCATAATATGCGGAAAACTGAAATGACTGAATTTCTAGAGCTCGAACCAAAAATTATCATACAACTTAGCATAAATTATCTAGTCTTAACTAAAGGTTAACATAGCACAGGTCGTATAAATTCGTCTACTTTAAAATCGATGAAACTCAGGAAACTAATAGTGCTAATAAGCATTAAGTGTAATCAATTATGTTCACAGCTTTCTAATAACAGTCCGTCGGTTGTATCTTCCAATTATTGACTGAGAACATTAATAACAGGCTGTTGTAGTTTCCTGTCATTCAGACGTGAATGAATGGACGATGAGAAAATTTGTGGTAAAATGCGATGAAGACATTTGTTCAGCGGCACACGTAAAGAACGCATCGCTCGCGTGTGAAATGTCGCATTGATTAAATCACATGCTTAGCGCCCAACAACTGAAGTACAATGTATTTTAATTATAGCACTTTTCTGTATTTTCGAAGGTTCTAGTGATTAGAAAGCGATGCGTTTTGCAAGCGGCTGGTCGCTGCGGGCCCACCGCGCACATCGCATGTATCGACGGCTACTTGCTTAATGCAACGCACGTGCTTTGCGTGCTGGGCACACACAGCCAAGGCTTTACGACAACAAATATTGAGTAACTGCCGACCGTGATAACGATCTATTGATATATTCAATTAAATGCAATCATGCACATCTGGAAGCTAATCCTTACCTACCTGTTGCGTGATTGTCACCGCATTAATCGCTTTACAACTTTATCAAATGATATTCATTTTAATGAGGAAATAGAGAACAGTTATATCATTAAATCGATCTGTGAACTATCACCGACGTATCTGAAATTAACGTAACCAAGTTCACTTTTAGATCTTGATTGGATACAAAGTATAGAAAGTTGTTTTTTCCGTTTTAACTTACTCGTTTAAGTTAGAAGATAATGTGACACGAACTAAGTAAGTTAGACGAATGATCTCAATTGCTTTAATTTGAGTAAAGGAAATACCAATTCTTTCAGTGTTTGTCGTGGAAAAGCCTGAGAGATTATAACAAGGGAGATGGGCAACATCCACTTGTGTAACGATTCCTTTGTATTGTGATCGTATGGTCCCCAGCCAAGCGTGGCGAATGTCTGTGGCGATTTTACAAGATTTTTCAGCAGCTTCATGGCATATAGAAGGAGGTAACTTTCTTTTTTTAAATAAACTAAAATAAAAACCAAAGAAAACGTTATAAACTATACCTATAACATTATCTGTAGGTTTTTTAAATTCGTATTCGAATGCATAATTATTTTGGTGCTGTTCTATTATTGTGAATTTCTCCAAAGGAGCAAACGTAAAGTATATTCACAAATCGCATGTACAATCACAAATGCAACAAAAAAGTTACAAAACAATATTTCTGATTGCATCTACCTACTAGATGTGAATCTAGCATGCATATTATATGAAAAACATTTACTATAAAAAAAGACTATTAAACCAATTTTACAGATTGTGAACTTTTCCAAAAATAATGAAAAAGTTTTGGGAAAGAAAAATTAGAAAGGACAATGACCAAAGTTGGTACCAAAAAGTCTCGCGCCTCAAAACCAAAATATTATAGTAATTAGTTTCATATTTTTTTACGGCATTACGCGTCGGGGATTTGATTTTTGAACTGGAAATATACTTTTCGAGTTTAAAAGTACGAATATTGTTTTACTCCCTTTATATGACGTTCCGTTTCAACTGAATATAAATGACGTTCCGTTTCAATTGAACAAACCCTTGTCTGTCGAGCGGACTCTAAAATTAATTACAATTAAGTAAGATCAGTACACCAAATCGATTTAGTTTGGTTTATTGCTATTTGCAACAAAATAGATTTTCTCAGCCTAAAGATTTTGATTTATCGATTACATCCCTAAATCCCGACTAGTTTATAGCACTTACTATACTCTATGGTTTATAGTTATCTTATCTGTGGCATCTGACATTTGTACTGTACTGACTGACTATTGGCAATGTAAAGGTCTAAAATAAAATCGAGTTTCAGTCAAGCATACTGTGGATGTTACTTTAACTCGTAATTCTTACTAATATTAGTGTATTACGCTGTTTTTAGAGCAATAATGTAATGTATGTGTGTTAAAATACGTCGTTGGTAGCGTCGAAAAAATAGACCTACTTTTTAGGTTAGTTTCGATTTTATAAAATAACTCTGAAACGCGGGTTTTTTTGTCAAAAATAATTTTTGTAGGAGTTAATACGATCAGTGTAGTCTATAAAAAACAAGGTTTGATTTTGATGCAGCATGGTACGGGATTCCATACTTCCATGAGCATTCTCTTTTATAAAAAAAAACATATTATACAATGAAGACTCAAGTTTAGTCCTAACTGAGGCTACAGCACCAGCAAAGACATCTATTTCACTATGAATGGAGTTGGCAAGAGAATGCATGCAGTAAACGGGTGAAAAATTACCTATATTAGTTCGACTATGCGGCAGGACGAAAGTCCTTAGGTTAATGAAGCGGCTACTACTACGTAGGATACTAAATTTCACCTTTTATAAAAGCTCAGGAGACCGCCACAATTATTAGTTTAAACAAACCAATACCATTTATTAGTTTAAACAAAAACATGAAATCTAGACATTTCCGAATTAGTTACTGTTTGTGCTTTTCGTAGCAAGTTTTTCCTAATTTATCTATATTAATTGAATCGGACTGCCCCGTTGGTATAGTGGTCGCAAGCGCGACTGTTGAGCATGAGGTTCCGCGTTCGATGCCAGTAGCACCCATGGAGCGTGGATTGGTGCTCGATTGATGGCAATAGGCTCGCCCCTATTAAATGGGACTTAAACATAACTGGTGAAATGTAGGTGTACTATTAGGTACACCTCTGCCTAACCCTTCGGGGATTACAGGCGTGATGTTATGTTATGTTAATTGAAGGTCGCCCAAATTTGAAAAAGTACATCGTGTGTTTTGTTTGCCTTCCAGGTTACAACTCAAACGTTTATACACCATATAGTTATTTATTTAGAGTTCCAACTTCATGATAAGGTTTGTACCGTAAGCTGGTTGTCATTAAATGGCAATGGTAATGGAGGTGGCATTAAATTATTTACATGCAGCAGCCAAAACTATTGTGAATTTAATTAATTCATTTGGGCAATGTGAGGTTAGTTTTTAATGTGTTGTCAGTTTGGTCTGTGAAATTAAAAAAAAAAGTTACGGTAAGGTTTTTCTTTAAATAGAAGTAAAGTACCTGATAATCTTCAAGAGCGTTACAGTATCTACCTACTATTTATCTCTTTGCTGTTTTGAAAGTTAGTAAACAACAGCATCTATGTACCTAACATACGGTTACCAGATCGGTGATTTTTTTTCGGAGAAAACATCTTCAAATGACCGGACATTTGAAGAGAATTCCGGACTTTTTCTTTTAATTTGTGCAGTTTAATTTACCTTAATTTATAATGTTTGATAATTTTGTTTTTTTTATTTAGCCTGCTGGGCAAAGGCCTCCCCATAGATAGCCTTCCACTCTTGTCTCCGTGTGGTTTATTTTATTTTAATATCAACAACAATCATCCGTAAATTGCGGACGTTTTAGAATTCCCACCGCATTCCGAACACTGAGCTAAAATTCCGGACATATTCGGAAGATTCCGGACATGTCCGGACGTATGGCAACCCTAATGTAGCACCAGTAGGTGTTACGGTAGACGCGGTCATTAACCTTGTTTTATCGCACCATAAAAATTCCTTGTGTTTACTATTTGCAGAATTTTAGAAAAAATCGAATAGCTTCCAAATAAGGAAAACAAATGATGTTGTTTACTACTTAATATTATGTGACGCTTTATACTTGTATGCCATGATCAAGGTTCGTAATCCAAGATTCGATTTTGTACAGAAACAAGTGATTGTTACAAATTGATCTGATCCTTACAGGGTGTTCTCCTCACTTTCTGATGTAATGGTCGAATCTGAACTGTATATTACAGGCGAATGCTGCCTTTAGGTAACTAATGAGACTTCGGATACTTTCAGACTTATCAAAATAACGAAATGTTTTTGCTCTTTGATCTTTTCTTTTAAGATCATAACAAACCTAGCTCTTAAATTATATTAAACAATATGTTAGGAATGAAATTTAGAACTAAGTGATAAGAGAACAGACCACTTTTGTGTTTTTACAAACAAGTTCTAAGTAATGATAAGAAGTTCGCATGATAAATAGTACCTAAACAGCTTTTCGCAATGATGCTGATAATGCAGAATGGCTAGTTAACGTAATGATACTTGATAGTTTTGAGTGATTACGTAGGAACTTGGAAATTGATTGCGGTTCGCATTCAGGCGTAGATGGTTTTTTCATGATTCGCTGTATTGGTTACGAACTCGGAAACAGTTCCTCGGAATTATAGGCTTGTGAGTATTTCTTGACATAACGTCGTTGGCGTCGCCGCCTTCGTTATTGTTTTTTTTTGACATTGGACCCGTACTCTGGTTTCGTTTTCTTCACATTGTGCCCTTTACTTCTTACTTCCAAAGCCTTATTTGAAGAACACAAGATGTTACTTTTCTTTGGTTTTAATGAAAAATGTGGTAAGGGTTCCACGTGGATAAACTTACATAAAGGTCACTTGCCCATAGTCTAAAGTTCTTAAACGTCTAAAAAAAATTAAAATAATACGTGATTTCTTTTGGTGTGATATAAATAAGATTAAGATATAACATATGTTATAGAAATTACTGTACTATACTCATAATGAAAGGTGTGAATATATAACGTCAGCAGGTTCTGAAAAGTCTAAATTCAATGAAAGTTTTAGGAAGGTCGCCCTGATCTTCTAATTAAATAGTAACTGTCAATTATTTGTAATTCATTTGTGTTATTATTGTGTTAATTATTTTTATTAATTTCTTTGTATAGACAAAGGCACTTTTGTTTTTAAAGTTAATTTTGCAACGAATAATTTATGGCTGTAACACCGAGAACTCGTTACATATTTCACGTTTAGGTGCGCGGTACACATACGCGGAATAATGAATATGTGTAATAACTAATAACTGAACAGTGAAGCGGTTTTTTACTAAAAAACCATACGTATTTCATAACTACAGCCAAATTAAATATTTTCTCGCTCACCCAAGATCCTGCAATCAGTTTGTTTGCCGGTCGCTCCCAGATTTTCCGCTTTTCTCTACTATTTGTTACACCGCTGAAAACTGTCGTGTATACACACGAGGCTCACATAAACAACCACGGGATGAGACTGACAAAACCCCGTTACTTAATAGTTTTATATAACAATCAATCGAATTTACTTGTAGTTACACTTTGAATGGGAATGGCTTTAAATGGAATCACGTAATTTCGGAGCGTTTCCGAGTGTTGTAATACAGGCGAACATACGCGCGTGCGCGGTTCGGGAAAGTGCTTCGTGGACTGCCTTGCGGGTCGCCGGCGCGCGCGCTGCTAGACCGGCTGCAGACGCCGCACCACTTTCATTGTACCTTGTATGCAACCTGACGAACTGCGAGAAGTCACTTCAGGCAAAGATAAGCCTTTGCTAGCGCCTTTATTTCGTAGCAGCAGGGGCGTGTTTCGCGGTTCAAAATTAACGTACAGTTGACCGTACATATCGTAATTTATTTTGTTGATTGATGGCTAGATGATATTTCAAGATCGTGAAATTGTTTGATTGCGATCTCTACTGTTAACGCTTAAGTGCATCGATAGTCAGGGAGACAGGTGAAATGAAATGGCTATGAATAAGAAAGTCTGCAATGTTTAGATTTCATGCAGCTAGGTATAATTATGTTGTAGTTGCGCATGCCAGATTTTATGTGGTAGAGCTTTTCTTACTGAAAATTGTAAATTGATTGATTTTTGATGTAGGCTTTTAGTATCTAGTGTGTTTTCAAAAGCGTCCATTCTCTATATTCTTCAAAAACTTCGTGGTGTCGTATCTTAGACAATGGGCTAACCATTCTAAGACGCTACGAAATTTTCCACAAACAGTTTTCGGGGCCCATACCCATAGATTTATGATAATATTTTTTTTTTGGCATGCTATCAGCAATCAGAGCGGATAAATAATCTAAGAACGACAGTCTTCGTAGCCTTGACACAGTGGGTCAAGAGAAATGAGGTTGATGTAACGTTTTGGGCAGTTAATTGCGATAATTACATAATTATAGTTTAATTGAAAGGTAATGAGATGGTGCTCTTAATTCAAATTTAAGCTGCTTAAGTAGAAAGTTTAACAGTACATGAAGTTTTAATTTAATCTCTGTCGATTTGTTGGGAAGTTACTTAAATCATAGTATTTTAAAGTACCTGTTTGGAAGTACTAAACATTCATCCATAATTGAGAGATTCTCCCATGACGTATGTAGGTACCTGCCTACATTATTTCGATGTGATTCCCAGATATGCACGATTGTAGCGAAATGAAAAGGATAATCGCGGAGAAACTATTAATGTAGAATAAATGTAACTTTTAATACGTATGAAGGTAGTAATTAGGGTCTTGGGAGGACCCCATCATTCCGTCAATTACTCTGTTGTTTGTGGCAGATAGAGTCATCTGTATGAACTAACCATCCATTAGACTATCTTTAAAAAAAATCTAGATAAGCTACGTCTTTAACTAAATGAACGTTTTCAACGATAAAAGTTGCAGACTCTTTACATAGGTACCTCTCTAGTTTCATGTTTGTAAATAGGTCCATTGTTCAGCTTTGTTTGATTTAAACAACTGAAACTCTACGACCAACGCGAAGGTAATTAATAATCGCGTTCCACCAACGACAAGATCTTCTCACAGAACTAGATCATTTATGAGAAAAGCCTGTACCGAAGGATGGTACCTATAAGGGCGCAGACAGCCAGCCAGTAGTTTGGTAGCAGTGTTGATTGCTACATAAGTTATGTCACTGGAACCAAGTACCTTTTAGTGTATTATGAGGGAGTCATCCAATCTACGAACCAACAAACTACTTATCATCAACACTTTATTCAAATGTGTTACTTTATAAAACCTCTGCATAGTTGAAGTGTAAAAGGTTAAAGGTAGAAGGTGAGGTAGGGTCCCGTGGGTTACAATCTTCATCTAAATCTGCTAGATACCTAGTTAGGTACCCACTAAGTCAGCCTCCTGGCCGTTACCACATCTTTTTCGTAAGATGTTAGGTGCAATGTAAGTACGTTCCAAATAGATTTCGTAAAGCTCAACCAGGCTATTCCTCTCTATCTATTCTGCAATACATAGGCAGACGTAATTATTATTATGCAAAGAAGACGAGAGATTCATTCGCCAAACTACGCGGTCACACGCGATGCAGTTGGTTTAACACTTCCAGTATTTTTGCTATAAATGCCAGTGTTTGTTATATAATATAAGACGATAGACGTACCTTCTACATATTGCTACAGCTATTATTTATCTGTCTAGCCCAACCAGTTTGCACGCAATGTCCAATAATTTGTTGCAACAATCTGACAAATGGCGCCAAGTCTGCAGTTAAAAATTGCAAAATTTGGTTAGGTCACTGTGTTCAGATCACGCTCTTTTAATGTTGCCAGTTACTGTGTCAGTAATAAAATATTAATATACGAATGAATTCATAATTTACGTGAAGTTA
Source organism: Eurois occulta (assembly GCA_950022335.1). NCBI lineage: Eukaryota > Metazoa > Arthropoda > Insecta > Lepidoptera > Noctuidae > Eurois > Eurois occulta. Next base: position 9,714,453 of record OX465484.1, on the reverse strand, counting down.
TGTCAGTACCTATTATGATCCTGTATTATTTATCTAGAATTCTAGATGTTTTATCAAAATATTGTTACCCAAAATTAGTTAATACAATGTAGGTACCTATTTATGTAAAGCATATCAGCAATTTGTTCAAACAATTACATATAATGATTATACACTTTGGTCTCTGTATATATCTATGTACCTGCTGTAGATAGCAATATCAATTGTTACCAACATAAGTAGATACCTAATCCAACTATCAATTTAACTTTCTCCTGTTTTTATTTGTAAGCTGCTTATTAATACAACCTAACAATTACTTACTCTGAAATGCATGGTCATAATTATGGGACTTACCTATACTTACTTATGTTACTCAGTGGTAAATATAGGCATGTATAAATTGCTGTTAAAAGATCATAATGCTTGTTATTACATGATATAACTACTGATGATGATGCTAATTACGTGTCATATTTAAAACAACTACGTAGGTGCGAATAGCCAAATATGGTTCTTAGGCGCAAACGTCGCGTGATTAAATCCTGTTTTAAGTGGTGTTATGGTAAAAAGTCTAATGTTACGCTTGGTATTTATCTCTACCTATTTAACATTGAACCTACTCATTCGTTTTTTTAAATCAAAATCAAGTCATTTATTCATATTAGGCCGATTATTAGCACTTTTTGAACGTCAATAAATTATAAGTATATAAATATATATATATAGTGTAATAGTGTATTCTATATAGGTATTGTACCTATGCGTTACACATATTATATTGTATGTATTAGTTTAGTTTATAAAATAAGTTAGTTTAAGTTTTTAAATTTACTGATTGTGCATGTAGGTTATCCTCTATCGCTAATCTCGCAATCAAAGTAAGGTTTGCTGTAAGAAAACCCAATTTTGGGTTAAGCTCGCCGTTGTACATAAGCTCTATTTTGTAATGTTGTGTTTATATCTTTTAATTTTGTGTGCAATAAAGAATAAGAATTATCTACATGAGACAGACACATTTCCCAGTGTTTTAGCTGGGAAGACAAAGTGGCGGAAAATAAACTCATCACTTTTACCCATTGCATTGCATTTTACTTGTGTCAAAGTCACCATCGAAGCTTAACTGTGGCAGCGGATCAACAATTTTTTGGAGTAGGTAGGTAAATAACTTCGTCAGTATACAGTTAACCCCCTTTATCCATAAACGTATTTGACTAAAATGGTGTTACAATCTAATGGCCTCTCACTCCATAGACATGAAAACGACAAGGACAGGTTTTTTTTGAAATGTTGATGGTCAATAATCATAAAGCTCAATGATCACTTTGACCCCATAATTTATGGATTCCTATATCTTCAAACTAGGTTTTTTCTTACTCATTTGTAAAGACAGATGCGCAGAAATGGTTATATAAGTTAACATTAATGATAGTGCTACGATTACGGCATCTGCCTACAATTTGCGTTCCATTTGGCTTTTTGATTTATCTAGCTAATATGCATATGTAATTGACACCTGTTGTCAATTAAGAATTAAAGAGCTGTCGTTTTTTTGCAGTACGAGTTGAATTCCAGTGACTTTGGCTAGCTTTAGTAACAGATAAAGTGTTGACCTTATGTAACCGCAATTTAGCAGTTCAAAGAAATTTTCTTCCGAGAAGGTAAGCAGGTTTTGCTCGTATCCAGTTAGCTTCCAGAGCTGAGAGATCTTTTAGGCCTCTAGCTTACTTATGATATGCTTGCATCACGGTCCCCATTACTGCACTCTAATATGGTTCTAGTTACCTACTTTGGTACTTGCTAACAAGTGGATAATTAGTAGGTAGGCTTGATTTTAGATGATAATACCACGAAGTAACTTTTGGAGGCCACTGTACATATGTAACATACAATTTGAGTAATTCGAATAAAAATATATTGGTACTAATTAATTAGGTAGGTAGATACTTATCACATAATAATTGTTTCTGTAACAAGTTTTATTATTGTTATATAAAATTATTAGGGTGGTACCTACATACCATTTACCTAGAGAAGAGGTACCTATGTACTAACTTAAAATATGACCAGTCATTAAAATTCACTTTCCGAAAAACAAACTGTTGTGTGCCTAAAAAGTACACTAATCACAACACTCGACACTAGTCTACTAACAACTTTCAGGTATTTCAATGGTCACTTCATGTGTTCAAACATTAGAAAACTGTTCTAGGAAGAAAGTGTTGCTGGTTGCGTGTGTTGATGATTTTTATTTTTTATTGATTAATAATTAAAAAAAATAATAATAGTAATAATTAAAAAAATTAATGTAGGTACCTACATGTGTTTTATGTGATTTTAATTTTATATAATGTATGGAATATGTCTGAAATAAATGAATTACCTAATTAATTACTGGTTAATATGAGAGGTCAGGTGGTGACCTGACCTCTCGTACCTATTTAAGTTGCGAGTTAATAGGTTTCTTCTGGGTAAGCTCGTTCCATCGTCGACCTCATCTCTGTCCTCAGGACTAGAATGAGGTCAAGAGTAGGCCCATTTAGTATAAAAAAAACCTCTCGTAATAACCAGTAATTAATTAGATTATTAATATAAAGCTTATTCATATTTTAATAGACGTTCTGTTGTATCTGTATGTTATATCTTATGATCTGTGGGACATAATCTGTATGTTATACGAGGGCGGCACTGAAAATTTCGGGAATCAAGGAAGTGACACAACATACTATTTAAAAATGTATTTATTGATTTTCGAAGTATTCTCCGCGAAATTTGACACATTTTTCCATACGATGGAACCATATCATTGAAGCAACCATTCCATTCGGAAGTTGGGGTCTCCAAAATGGCCGTTTTGTAGGCGTCCACAGATTCTTCAGGTGATGAAAATCTCTGACCACGCAATTTATTCTTTATTTTAGGGAAAGTATAGAAATCATTAGGGCTTAGGTCGGGGCTGTACGGCGGATGGTCTAATAATTATATGTTTTCTTGCTCTAAAAACTCTTTTGTTCTGTGCGCGGTGTGAGAACTCGCATTGTCGTGATGGAGGATGATGCGGCGGTTGCAGTTCTCTTTACGGAGTTCAGAAACGACCTGTGGCAAACAAATGCTAGCATACCATTCTGCATTAACCGTTCTTTGTCCCTCAAGGGGAATAGTCGCAACATGGCCGGTTTTGGAGACAAACGTGGCCACCATTTTTTTTGCAACACTCCGTGAACGAACAATTTTTGTTGGCTTTAACTCATTTTCGAACATCCAAACTCGTGACTGGTTTTTTGTTTCGGGTTCGTACGCGTATATCCAGGATTCGTCACCTGATACGATGTTGTATACTGCATTCGAGGGTCCTGCGTGGAATCTTTCGAGAGTTGTGACGCACCAAGTAACGCGAGCCGCTTTTTGCTCTTCACAGAGCGAATGCGGTATCCATCGGGAAAACAACTTTTTTACACCTAATTGTTCATGCACGATTATTTGTATTTGACTCATGCCAATGTCTAAAGTTGCCTGAATTTCGCGGTATGTCACATGTCGATCTTCCTCAATCAGTTTACGCACAGCATCAACGTTTTCTTGGGTGACTGCAGTTTTTGGACGACCTTGACGGGGATCATCACTGAGCTTGACAGGTCCACGTTGAAATTCAGCAAACCAGCGACAAATTGTGGATGGGGCTTCATCACCAAATGCAGAAATCATCCGGTCAACACACTGTTTTTGTGTTAAACCACTTCGAAAGTCATAAAAAATTATCGCTCTTGAATTTTCTCGAGTCAATTCCATTTTCTCAACGACTAAACAAGTTTGACAAAACCTTGTGATAAGACCGAGAATCTTTTTTTAAATAAATAAATAGTATTCGATTTTTAAAACCAAGGAGTTTTCAATTAAAAAGATTTTAATATGACAGGAACCGTGGAAATATTCCATTCCCGATACTTTTAGTGCAGACTGCGTATCTTATGATGTCTGTAACAATGTTGTCACTGTACTGAAATAAATAATTTTATTATTTATATTTCGCACGTCCTCAGCTACACCCACATTTCGCCAGTTATGTTAAAGTCCCATATAATAGGGGGCGAGCCTATTGCCATCAACCGAGCAAAGATCCAGACTTGGCTGCTACTGAGAAATTACTGATGTAAAAACCCAATAACACTGCCCGACCCTGCAATCGAACTCAAGACCTATTATTACATGGGACTTAAACGTAACTGGCGAAATGTGGGTATAATATTAGGTAGGAACATCACTGCCTAACCCTCGGAGATTACAGGCGTGATGTAATGTTATGTATGTACTTGCCTTAAGGTCTACGTACCTAATTGAGGTAGGTAACAGGTTTAACATAAAACAAAAACAACAGTTCTTTAACGTTACCGACAGACATCTATCGTGTTAGTCTGCGACACAGATGTTTGACGTGAAAATTTAAATTAATTAGTTAGGTAACACGACTGTGTTGATTAATGCATTTGTCTCACTTAGGCATTTTCCAGCTGCTGACCATTGTAAATTGTAACATGTAATTTGTTAATCACATTCTATGAGGTACCTAACTACGTAATTAAGTTAGAACTCAATAAACACGCTTAGTGGACTGCCTCGTTGGTCCAGTGGCCGCAAGCGCGACTGCTGAGCATGAGATACTGGGTTCGATTCCCGGCTCGCGCCAAGTGTTATTGGATTTTTCCATTATGAATTGGTCTGTAGCAGCCACGGAGTCTAGATTTGTGCCCGGTCGATGGCAATAGGCTCGCCCCCTATTACATAAGACTTAAAAAACATAGCTGGCGAAATGTGAGTGAACTATTTGGTAAATACTTTTCTGGACTACCTATAGCATTGAGCAAGAAAAGTGCTCAGGAGCTACTGGTGGCTACGAGAAAAAAAAATTGCTACGAGCGCATTCAGCGTAGCATACTATAAGAACGTTACTTGTCCGAGCTACGCTGAAAACGCTCATAGCATACTAGTCAATTTTTAGCTTGACAGAGCTGTTGAGTTTCAGCAAAATCATGAGGATTTAACCAAGAAATAAAGCAGGCAGGTTTTCACTACCACATAGCTATGCTATAGGTTCGAACTCTGTTGCTATAATTACCTACTCGTGTCAATACGTCGTGTGAGTAACAAGATAGGGCTGGTTGGAAAGCCTCATTGTTAGACCTTATGACATCGCTAGAGAATGTATTCCTTGTTAATATGTAATTAAGGTTGTCTGCATGATTACCCATTCATTCTTAGATCAGGATACTTAGATAAAGTTTTTACACGAGGACTTACGGATGCGACCTACATACAGGGTGTAAAAGGACCCATCACAAAGACGTTAATCAAGCATTCTGTATATCAAATTAAGTAACACTACACCAGAGTAATATTGCTGGGAAACGATTTTTATTTTGGTGTGGGTAATCATTTGCGTTCTCATTGGGGGACCACATTTGAATGACTTCTTTTACAAATTAGAGGTTGAATTTACACTCGTTCAAGTACTAGACCCATATGTAAATTTCAAATTCCATTGTGGTCCCCACTCAAGGCGAAGTTATGCTGATCAGTTGAGGGACACATAGAAGACACACATACAAATCTGGACGGACAGGGACAGGACAGGGATCAGGACATAGAAATTTTTCGTCAGTTATTAAAAAGAAAATGCTGTTACCAAACAAAACCGCAATACCTAAAGGATCAAAATGGATGGAACAGCTAATTTTTCACCTTGTATTTATATTATTCATAGTAGCAAGATAGTCACGCATGCTAAGCTTGGAGATCTGTCAAACCCAAGGTCTCTTACACAGCTTGTATAAATTATGCTCTTGTTGCGTATAGACAAGATTCACCTTATAAATACAGACATTGTGCAAGTATCTTAAGGCACCTAATATGCAACCACCGGTGAGTGGAGAGCCAGAAACTGAAAACGTGTTGTTTATTTGACAGGAGCTCGCCGGCGGCAGCGGTGTGAACAGCCAGGGACATGAGACCTATAATCCTTTGAAATGTTTCATGAGTGAAAAAATGCGGTGGGGCAGTTGCTTCTACTGAGTGTCAAAAAAAAGCAAACTATAAATAAAACATTTATTTGTACATTTGAACTTTCAGCCAAGCGTGATCATATTGTCTGTGGTCTCGGCGTGTAGCTGGTGATTGCTCGAGGTGGACGGTGCGACTTCGTGGTGCGGTCCCACGAGGCAGTACTGCAGGTTACAGCCAGTGTCTACCGTCGCGCCGGTGTACATCACGCAGTCTTGGAGGACACAACTGAGGACAAGGGATATTTATTTATGTAGCTTATTATGGTATTTTCCATACATAAAGTTACGCTTTTTTCCCATGGGGAGGCAGAAACCACAGAACGCCACCTGCTACGATCTTTACATACACCATTGTATTTTATTGTATATAAATAATACAGAGTTTTAGTGCTCTATGTTCTACCTTATGGATAGTACCACTGCCAATAAATACCACTCAAGAGCTTTGCCAATCCTTGATATAAGTGACGAATAATGTGTATTGTGCGCTTTTCCCTAAATTTTACTGGCAGAAATAGGAAAGGCGGTAATTCCCCAGTTTCAAAACACCTCTAGTTTCTTACAGCTCTTCAACAGTCAACTGTAGTGCAAATTTAGCGATTGACATGAATTGATTGGAGTTGAGTGAGGTCATAATTTCACGTTAATTATGTAAAATAATATTACAAATGTTTTTGAAGAGTCTCATGCATTATACCAAACATCCTACTAGCGCCATCTAGTTTTAAATTTTAAACTATGCAGACAACTAAGACACACTCTTTTGCTTCAAGTTGTGATCAAGGGGCAGAACCTTTTTTTATAGTTTCACAATGCAAATATTAATCTATTGTTGATTGAGTTGATTCATCATCTGACTAGCCTTTTACAAACTATGTTGGGGTCAGCTCCCAGTCTAACCGTATGCAGCTCAATACCTGTAGTATTTTACTTGGAGCGACTGCCTACCTAGTACCTAACCTCCACAATCCAGTTAGTACCGGGTAATACAATACCCTTTGGTAAGACTGCTTTTCCGACTTTCGGAACACTGACTACCAATGGCTAAAGATATACAAATGACAGCCAGGACCAACGGCTTAACGTGCTTTCCGAGGCAAGGAGGAAACTCGGTATGTGTGGGTTGTCACCCATCCACGAACCAACCTAGGCCAGTGCGGATTAACCTGAAGATCAATGTGTGCCTGCTACCATTTTTGCCATATTAATAAAAAAAAATATAGCTTACCCTTCTTTAATAGTCACATTGTTCATCAATATACAGTTGCTCAATCTAACTTTGTTCTCAACTGTACAATTGGCACCAATAAATGTATTTTTGATGGAAGTCTTCTCACTGACAACACTTTTCTCTCCAACTGTACTAGACTCATCTATTTGCTTTGTTTTCACTTCACTGTCTGGGTGGAATCTATCAGTTATTGGAGTTCCAGTCAACTCTTCCCATTTTGACAGTATCTGGAAAATTAAGAAAATAATATATGATACCTATTATTATAATTGATACTAGCTGTTGTCCGCGTCCGCATGAAATTAGTGGTGTGAAATATACCTTACAACCTACCAAATATACATAAAGTTTTCATAAAAATTGGTTGAGCCCTTTCAGAGAAGTGCAACCACAAACACCGTGAAATGAGATGTTTAAATATAAGATTATTAATTTTAAAGGAATACAAAGAATCATTTAATGAAATACTGCAGTACTTACAATAAACCACATGATTGGTCATTGTAATAAATGTTGTTCTGAATGTAGCTATGCTAGGTAGTATAGGTACTACAATGTCCATACTTAAAGAAGGGTTAGTTTTAGCAAAAACTTAATAATATGTGTTGATTTCTTACCTTATTATTTGATAGGTAAAAAGATGAAAGTGTATTGACTCTTGTACCAAACGTGTTCTTACTAGGTATATGGGCATAGCACCTCAATATGTCATTGTAGAAGACTCCTTTACTTCCTAGTTTATGATCATTGTATGCTGTGAGCTCTCTTATCTTGCTCTCATAACCATTCTCTACTGCAAAGTCAAATATATCTTTTGTGACTTCTACATTTTTCTCCGAAGTGCCCTTCTTCTCTGCTGGGTTTTTAGGCTTTGATAATTGTTTTTTTACAATGTGAGGTATAAGTTCTCCTTTGATAGATGTGAACTTGTCAGACTCTACAACATAGTCCATGACCCATTGCTTCATCACATATACATGAGCATCTAACAATCGGCTGTACATACTTATAGCATCAAACTTCTTCACTAGCATTCTTGGTATTGTTACATTCTCCTCAAAGTCACTGGCGCTGGCCAGGAAGACCAGTCTTTGTGTTTCTTTGTCTATGCAAACAAGATCTCTGTCTGGTTTAGCCTTAGTTTTTGGTCCTGGGAGTTCAATCCACTCTTCTGGGCCATTGTTGAAGAATAAAGTAGTGAGTGCAGCATCATACTTTCTATGAACATTCAATACTTCATTGAGATTGATGTTAGTGATCAGATCGCCAGAGATGACCAGTAGGTCAGTGGTCACTCTGCTACTGATATGTTTCAGTGAGTTTGCAGTGCCCCAGTCCTCATCCGAAGGGATTACTATTAATTCATATTTAATTTTTAAAGGACATTTTTCTAGAGCATTCAAAATGTTAGACTTATCTTCATCCAGTACAACAACAAGAGTTTCTGAAACAAAAAAAAAAACCATAATTATTGACTGAAATCTTCAACTTCAATAAAATTGTGTGTATCATATTTACTGCTTATTGAACAGACAATTATAAACAATTAGTAAAAAAAACAAAATATTCGCCTCTTATCTCAGGTAAGTAATTCTCAGACCCACCTGTAAATAAAAAAACAAAAACGTACCTTGGAACCCAATTTTCTCAAGCAAGTTCAATGAGTACCACAGCACAGGGTAAGGCCCAACGGGTAGGAGACACTTGGAGACCGAACCACCTACATCAGGCAATCGGGAGCCTCTCCCTGCTGCCAGCACAACAGCTTGAAATTCAAGTATTTTATGCATTCTTACAAACGTTCAATCTTGCTGAAAATGAAATGATAAAACACCACTAAGTATGTACATGGTTATTTGACTTAACTTAGCTATAGACAATAATGGATGAATTAGGTTACTATTAAATGAATTTACCTTTTATGTGGGGGCATAAAATAAAATCAAAATAATTCTTGTACACTTTTCATCATAACCCCACAAAATTCCGTAATTCCATTGCAATTTACGTCAGAAGGATACGTCAAAATGACAATGACGTTGGCACTTTCTTTGACAAACACAGATTAGTAATGTACTAGATAGGAAGTAAGGAAGTCCTTTTAAAAGCAATTTTCGCGAGAAATGGCGATGGGTACTTGGAGGCAGGAGGAGCTTTTTCATAAAAATATAAGTTCCAAAATACTTACTTACGTTCGTAACAACATGTCAGGACAGTAGGAGAAAAATACTTTTTAAAGTTGTTGTGTTTATATTGTGTTGGTGTTCGTGACTGTACACATAGAGGAATAAGCTATGGAAAACGCAAGGCCGATTTCTGAAAATCTCTGCCACTTTTTGCGGGGGGTGAAGTAAACAAATACAGCACACTACGGGAATTTGATAATCACTCACAGAGACATGCATCTTATTGCTATGGCTGATTTTATAGTCACGCGTTTCAGCAGCGCCGTCGGGCCTGCGCGCGCTCGGATATGTATTGGGGTAGTAGTAGCGTTTCAAATTCGCGCGCTTGAGCAGCGCCGTTCGGTGTTCCTGTTCAACAGCGCGCTGCCCAACGGCGCGTCTAGCGGCGTGACTATAAAACCAGCCTATAACGTACACGAAGAAAAAACAACCACACAATGGGGTGAAAAACTGCCTTTTTATCCCACCAGATGTCGCATAATCAACTTTGCCTAATTGTGTTCTGTCACCTGTCAAAATCCATACTAATTTACGATTTTTATATGAACAAATATCGAAAATAATTAAATACTATAAATATGACGCAGTGTTGTGCTCCAGACTGCAAAAATCAAGGAAGACATATATTTCCAAAGGATCCAAAACGCCGAAAAGCCTGGGAAAAACCGTTGAGAATCCAAAACTTTAAAGCAACCGAGCACTCTGTGTTGTGCCCTGCTCATTTTAAAGCTGATGATTATTTTATATGTACGTGTGATTGATTCATAATAACTCGTGGATAATTGTAGATCATTTTGCATAGAAAGTAATGATAATATGTTCAGTGTATGCGCCTAAGGCTAAATTCTTAAAGAAAACTGCAGTGCCTTCAATCTTTTCTTTAATTTCTTCAATTACATTGTTCAATGTTGCGTTCATTGCTCAACAGAATATTTACAACATAGACAACTTTTTTCATTTAGGCCTTGCATTGGCCCTGTATGTATGTGTATGCACCTTCAATGCTATACCGTGCAGTCAACAAACACCTGGCTTCATACATAGCCTGTCCTTTCGGCTGAGCATTCAGAGCATTGAGTCTGAAAGAAATAGAATAGCACTTTAGGCACTTTGGTAAATCATGTAACATAGAAGGTACCTCCTATAATTTTAGTCCTAAGGTCTAAATATAAAGGTATCATGAAAGAGATGCTACAAGAGATTTTAAAAATGAACTCACCTTTCGAAGTACGACTGTATTTCTTGCCTATTCAGAGCAGGAATCGGCGAATCGGCATTGATGTCTTTGTAAGAAGAAGTTGGTGGGCACCGATATTGTGGGTCACTGAGAGATGTGCCAGGCTCTAGGTTGACATTAAAATTAAAATTTCGGTCGTATGCTTCTAATCTGAAAGTCAAAAACATACATCATAATAGATTCGATGAGAAAATCGATTATTTATCAATATAACCTTAAAATTATTTATTGATTACCTTTCAATCAAAACTGCTTTTTCCCTGCTGTTGATGCATTTCTTTTACGTAACTCGACTTTTAATTGTGAAACAGTCCAAAAAGAATACATTTTAAATATAAAATTATTCGAAAACAGCAATAACAAATTCACTAAATCGTCAACATTTATCTGACAAGGTAGGGTCGATGCTAGCGACATCTAAGTCGACCTTTGAGTTTTTCTCCTCATTAAGAAACACACATTGACAAATTAGCGTGTATGCATACAATTGTCCTAGGACAACAAACAAAGAGTGCTAATGATGTAATACAACCAATGTATGGTAAGTATTTCGTCATCCATGAATGAATAAATAAAATTTATTGTTTTTTTTTTTTTACTAACATTTGGCTAATTTCACAAATAAATAAATACATGTCGGGTTGTCAGCATTTATTCCGTTAGACATAATGTACAAACATTATGTGGGCAGCAGATGGGCTTCGTGCAATGAAAATGCACTGGGTGCGATACTGTTTCTATTAAATTAAGAAATTACTTGAAATTACAATTTAACACAATAAAACAGAGCAAAATAAATCAGGGTATAGTTTCAGGACGTCTCAACTCCACTGTGAAATGACTTTCAATGTCCACTGCGCCTCAAGCTGAAAACTGGGTATATTTACTTGCCCGTGCCCAGTTTTTCGTGTAAATTTTGGTGTTTTTGTATTTATACGTTGAATTGAGCTTTAGTTCCTGCGTATAGTCCAGAAATACCGAAATTCCAGCATAGATTGTACTTTGTGTAAGTGTGAACACAGTGTAGACATAGACATAAATCTTTGTAACGTTCATTAATTACTTGTTATGAAAGCAATGACACTGATTCCATGTTCCTCCGGGCTCGAGCACATTATAATAAAACAGAACCCTACAAAGGCCAGGATAAACGGTGGAAGGGTGTGAAACGAGAGAGGCAAACAGGTGTAGTAATTTATGTTTAATAAATTCATTCAATAATATATTTTTGTTTTATTATTGCCTCATTGAATTTACCCCATTACGCATCATATATTTATATTTCGTTTATTAGTATCTACACACAATATGTAGGTAACATCCATAAAAATATACGCATATTATTATGTACGTCAAAACACAGTCAACGAAATACGTAGCTATAAATATCGATATAAGTAGACGCACCTACCTATTAGAAATATTCATTTAGACTCATTTAGTTCATTGCTTGGCGTTCAGAGGGTGCTGATCGGTAACTAAACCGAAACGTTACCAGTCTATCTCATTTTATATTATATTAGTCTATGCTGAAAACATTAGGGCTCTGTAGAAGTACGCAGTGGTGAGGGCAGACTTGTAGCTAGGTCGCGTGATGTCACCAGTGGCGTACTTGCGATTTATTTTAAGTCCGTACCAATGACCGGATTCGATATACATAATATGACGTGACCAGCAAAACTGCGTAGGTTATTAATAAAGACCATATTAACGTTATTTTCAAAATTAAAAATGCCCCATAGCTGGGCCTGCACCATTCCTATAAGAATGACGATACAAGTGGGTTATACTCCAAGTACTTAATTATTATAGAAATAATGAATAGAGAATGCCTTGTGGCATTAAGTCCGCCTATGTACCACTATTGTACATGAAGTTTAAATAAATAAATAAATTAGTTTATCGTGCTGAATATTATTCTTGAACTAGCTGTTGCCCACGATCTTCGTTCGCGTCACTCTTTTTATCCAAATGCCAAAAAACGGAACCCTTATAGATTCGTCATGTCTTTCTGTCTGACCGTATGTCACAGCCTCTTTATTCCGAAACTATTAGGATTAAACAGTTGAAACTTGATAGGTGAGACGTATTCAGTGAACTGCTTTACGAGTTTTATACCTACAAAAATAAATATATAAAAAGATTAAGGGGGGAGGGGGGCTGCTTCGGAGATTAGCCGGAACAAACAGACAGACAGACAAAAACTGAAAAAAAAAGTGTTTTTTTTTAAAGTGTTGTATATATTTTCATATAAATTCCGTAAAAAGCTGTTATTTTGGTGCTACAGACACTTCAATTTTATTTTTTTGTATGTATAGATTTGTATAGATAAATCTCTGGGGTCTCCAAGCAGTTGAATAATGGGTTGACGTTGATGATGACGACCGACACTTGCAGCGATACTCCAGACAATGAGGTACCAAAATAAATAAAAGTGTGATTATGTTAAAATAAAACTATTATTTTATTCAATTTAGATTACATTAGGCCAAATAAATTAGTATGATATATTTTGGGCGGGCGGAGTTAAAGAAATACCCCCCCATTCATCAATGGTATCAAATGGAGCTGTTGACAAGACAAAAAGTATATTACAAAGTTTGAAACTTTGAAGTATGGTGGAGTTACCTACAAGATACTAATGCCCGCCTTTCATACGGGCTTTGATAAATATATTCTACATAGTATACTAAGTAGGTACTATACTACACTATGGTGGTTCGTTTTATACTAAACGAGGACTCGTGTATCGAGCGGCTGGAAATGGACAGATCTTTTGCCACGTGGCAAAAATCGGAACTAATTCAGAATGTCTACCACCCGTTTTTTTTTAGAAGTAATGAGCAACCTAGTTATAAGTACAGACGCCAGCACGTCAAGCTATCCGAAACTGAAATTTTACCAATCAATCTTAAACCTAATGCTTGAGCGACAAAGTTAAAATCTATTAAAGAAATTTAACAGATTGTAGTAGCTTGATGTGCTGGCGTCTCTACAGTAATACTACTATTTGCTAGTCTACATGGCTTCTTAAAATGTAAAAAATAAAGCAAATGTTTCGCTGACACAAAGCGATACCTAAATTAATGCTGTAATTAAAGATAGAAGTTGGATAATCAGTTAATCACCTAAGCGTCGAACATTTAAAATTCAACAGAGTTATTTTATGCAAACGGTCAATATTACTACCTACCTTGTTTGGGAGGCTCCGGTACGGGAATAACTGGTGGGGGTGTTGGAATATTGCATGCCAGGCATGGTACTTTTTTGGTTTGCTCATCCACCATGTATATCTAGAAGAGATATTATTTTTGTATATTAAGATTATATATAAGTAATAATAATGTAATTTATCAAGCGAAATTGTTCGAACCTTTCCATCAGTCCCAGGTGCAGTATTGAACGTTCTATTGACTGGCTGTACAACCGGGCCTGGTAGAGTTCGGTTTAATCCGTCAGTTACGTTAGTATGTGAACCGCCGCAGAACCGTTTACATATATGAGATCTGTTAAATATACCAATGTCGAATAAAACATACTATTACTATAAAATCTATTTATGTCTTTATAATAATCCTATCCTACTATCCTACTCCTACTATAATAATCTTACAACTATTATAAATGCGAAAATTTGTGAGGATCGATGGATGGATGGATGTTTGTTTACTTTTTCACGCAATAACAACTGAACAGATTTGGATGAAAATTATAACCTGGATTAACACATAGGATACTATGATCCCGTGGGACAATTATCGAACTTCACGCGGGCGATGCCGCGGGCATAAGCTAGTAATAGTTATAAAGACATAGATTGTTTTTAATTGTGTCATTTACCTTGGGTCCCTTGGGTGTGGTATAGGCAAATCAGGATAACAAAGTTTAGAATCTCCGCCTCCTTTGGTTTGTGATTCTCCTTCAGCCCCTTCCGCGGGTTCTCTGCCCGAAGGAAACTTTGGCAGGGCTGGTACCTTGTTAGGTTCTTCTAAATCCATGTGTGCTGGACTACCACAAGATAGACATGCAGTGTCTCTGAATACTTTCTTGCTGACCATCGCACTTTTCGGTTCCCCAACAATGTCTGCTATAATTTGCAAGCGGTCTTTTATTCTGTTAAGATGCTGGTTGATATCGTCTTTCAAAGTTTCTACTTGAATCAGGTCCCCTTTTTCGTTAAGTACTTTAATCAATTCATCTATGGCTTTCTGAAAGAATATTTAGATTGAGCAAGAGTAAAATGACAATAAAAAGGATTTTAAAAGTAGATTAAGTAGTCGACTGTTTCGTTGGTCTAATGAATGAGTCCTGGGTTTATTTACATTAGAAAGGAGAATGCCTTAAAATAGCTGCGTGTTTTCCATTTTTATCCGAAAATCTTTGAATTATCATTTCACATATATTTAAGATAATAAAAAATAATTAATTTGTGGATTGTTTTGAAGCTAAGCATCTGCCATATTTTCGCACCAAATGATACAATGTAAATATTTTAATAATTTTCATTTTTAATGGTATAAAAATATTTGTCGAAAAATAAAAATATAAGTTCAGTTATTTTTTACAAACCATTTATTTTTACAAGAATTTATTTAACGAAACTGGAAAAGTGATTAAAAATAACATACTTGATCTATCTGCACGCTTGCTAAACCTCTATAAACAACCACAAATACAAAAATACGGTAACGACGTTGGGCTTTTGCTGCTAATAGTGTTATTTTTTTAAATAAAACCAAAGGAAGCTTAAATATGAGTATAGATTTTTATTACGCTGGTAAGCTTATTTCGTAGTCAATGTCAATTTGATTGACACAAAATGTATGTATGTTATAATTGTATAATTTGAATAAGTTTTATTTTGTACCAGACATTTTAAAGCTCTTTTTTTGCTGTTATGTCAAATCAGTGAAGGTCGGGAAGAGGAGACGAGGAAGGAGGAACATGCTGATTTCCTCACGATGTTTTCAGTCTCTTTGGTTTAGTGAGTACATAAACTGTTAAATAAATAAATAAATAAGCAAAGATATTAGATACCCACTTTTTCGCCGGTAATCATACGGTACAGCCGGTAATGTGCGACAGCACAATGATTGTAGGATTAAAAGTTCGATTTATACCAACTGTAATCGAATACATATTAATGGTTTTTACATAAGCTGGACGGTATCAGGTCAGTTGCGCGAAAGAAATTTGCGCGAAGGACACTTGCACGAACCCAGTTGTGTGAAAAAACATATGCGCGCATGAAATTTTGCGCGCATGGACTCTTGCGCGACTGGACTTTTGCGCGACTTAATGACCACTGCGGTTTACTCTGTTGAGTAAACATAATTTCACGCCTGCTGTTACTTGAAGCTGGACTGAGTTGATGAAAATAGTTTTTTTAATTCTTAATTTGAATGGGTGTTTTTTTCATCAGTTTTTGTCAAAATGAAAATCTAAGACATAAGACAAGACAAGCCACGAGTATCAGGATACTTGCGCGAAAGACATTTGTGTGAAGGACACTTGCGCGAACCCACTTGCCCGAAAAGAAATATGCGCGCATGGACTTCTTTCTTCTTATTTAATATGTTAAAGTGCATTCGCGCAAGTCTCCAGCGCGTAAACATCCGTTCGCGCAAAAGTTCATGCGCGCATAAATAAGTGTTTTCGCGCAAGTGGTTTCGCGCAAGAGTCCTTCGTGCAAATGTATTTCGCGCAAATGTCCCAGATCCAAGCTGGACTACATTTTCTATATTTTATCGAACTCCCAATCAAAATTGGGCATTGTCCTTTCTTGGTAGCAACTACAAGTTTGAATATATGCCCAGTTGATGGCAATAGGCTCGATCATCGGACTTAAACATAACTGACGTAGTGCAGAAGTCCTGTAGATACACCTCTGCCTAACACTTCGGGGATTGCAAGCGTGATGTTTAAAAAGTCGTTTAGCAAGAGAATACGAAAACTGACCTGCCAGACATGCTCCTGATTGTTAAATTTATCATATGCGGCGCCAATACGTTTTTCAAAATCACCTCGCACAGCTTCAAATTGTTGCAAGGCAACTAGCCCGTTGAGCTCACCGATACCAGCCTTGTCGCGTAGAGCATCTGCTACTTCTTCTCGGTCCGACTTCGTATCCCTCAACATTTCTATCTCTTTCCATAAATTCTGGTGAAGAAGACAAATATCTCCAATACTTTGTCTACACTAATATTTTACTTAGAACTAGCAAGAGGTAAAACTTGTCAGTTTGGATGTAGGTAATCTATGGAATTGTAGCGGCACTACAAAAAGTACTACAGCAACGTAGTACAAAAGTACTACAGCGCCATCTATGACATATGAAGAACTAAGATCAAAATTCTAATTCGCACTATTAAAGTTATCCGCGGCTTAGGACAACCTGACAACAACTGTCGGCTCCACTAGACCCCGCTGCGTGACGTGTTATAAGGATAAACCATACATGCACCTCTCTACCCTCGAGAAGACTCACGCGATGACGCACGCACACAACACAATATCGCCCACACATACACGGCGGCTCTTTAGTCTGGACTATTACTGGCTAGCTCTGGTAATGGGACGGACGGGAGCCACACATCCACTGTAGGTACATCGTAGTCGGCACCTCTGTCACTGGTCGTCTCCCGCTGGGCCTCCCCTGGGCAACTGGAGGTCTCACTCGGCGGAGACTGACTGCCGCGGTGTCATGAATAAAACAGCGCTGTGAGACAGCGCTGTGGTGCACCTACAGTAAAAATCACAGCAACCACAGACATGCACACACCTAAACAGGCCACACAATGACGGGTCCGTACTTACGGGCCAAAGTAAAGCCCTCGCGGGCAGGGCGATGCTAGTGTTCATTATAAATAATACTTAGAAAGCGGTAGTACTTAAATACTAACTTCGAGATCATACGCTGTTGAATTTTGAGATTCCTTCAATTCTTTTTGTCGGATCGCCATAACTTCAAAGTCCGCTTGAAGATTCGAGAAATTGGAATGCAGCTCAGCCACCGCTGTAAATGATAAAAAGATATTCTTATTAAAATAGTTAAAGTATTCTGTTTAAGCAAGTTATTTTTTGTGGCTCAATTATTTACCTTCGACATCTCCACTAGCGCTAGCTAACAATTCAGATATAGTTTCCACACCAATTTCCAAATCATGTTGCATTTGCGTCAATTGTTCTTGGTAACTCGTCATCTAAAACCAGAAAAGAACGCAGAATATTGTATTCAACTATAATTTAAGTTTAGCAGCAACATCACCATTGGCAGCCTTGTTCCAGCCACCTGCTGAGTATCCCTTGTGCCATCTTCTTTTTCCCGAATCTATCTGTTGTTTGCCTCACTTAAGTCCCGGACGTAACCTGACTCAACTCTTGTGCCATACTTTTCTGATATGTATGAGTATCAACCAGGTCTTACCTGTTTAACTTAAGAAAATAGAGTTTTGTACCTGAGAGGACAGGCCAGTGTCGAGTGCAATTACTTGATCTGCATACTGTTTAACTACATTTTCCAATTCATTCATACGCGATGTAACCGTTATCGCACGATCGAGTTTTGATTCTGTTGATCAGATTTAATTATACTTTGGTTAGGTTGATATGGCTGGATAAATAAAAGCGAGAAGAATGGATAAAGAATTTGTTAGGTAAGTAAGTGAAAATAAAATATAAGAGCTATTTATCTGCTGTCCGTTTTCTAATAAAACATAGGCGATTCCGTAGCTGACAAACGTGCCGTGGTGCTTGTGAACGCCGGGCTTCTCCTCGGGTCTTTCTCCTCACATACCTTTCTACAAAGATCTTGCCATAACCCGTAATATTTTTTTGGATCTACAATAGCATACTAAACGTGAGTAAGTACAAAAAAAAAACAATTTACCTAAATTCACTGACAAGCGGTACGCGGTTTCGGCGGTGCTGGTAGTACGTAATGTGTCGACTTTTACTTTTTTTAACAACTCATCATACAATTGTCTAGCTGCTTTCCTGAAATACAAATTAATTATCATGATCTAAATTTTGTTAAAAATTTAGTTTACACTAATGCACTTTTCCTTACTACTTCGAAAAAAAGTAAGTTACAACTTGCAAACGTTTAACTGTATAGTAAGCCTAAGATGTTTAATATGTTATCGGCAATCTATATAATCCAGTATTATAAAGTATACCAGGCATTCTGTAGAATGCTTAAAACATTCCAGCAAAGTTGAAGTAAAATTTATACCATCCTTTGACTAGGCCTTCTATACGGGGAGTGATTTTGGTAAACAATGAAAACCATTTAATGCAACCATCTTGGATCTAGCGCTCGCCAATCGGTGACTCGGCACCGCTCGCTTCGCTTACTCGGCTCGCTCGCATTTGGTCATGGTAGTAGGAATTACACAAATAGAATCTAATCTCGATACTTCATACCGTCAAGGATCGGACAGGGTTTTTTAACATATTGTATACTAGCGACTCGTCCCGGCTTTCCACGGGTGCCTATGTTACTCAGGGTGAATGTAGCTTTCCAATGGTGAAAGAATTTTTGAAATAGGCACAGTAATTTTTGAGTTTATTCATTACAAACATACACACACAGAAATGCAAATTTTTCCCTCTTTATAATATTAGTATAGATGTTTTATACATTATCTAGACGAGCTCGGCATTGCATGGAATGACTAGGTATTCTATAAAATGACTCAATTATATGCTTTGCCGGTAACATATGCAGGGAAATAATGTATTCCATTGTATTGTATAAAAAAAAAATATTAAGTACCCAATATATATTCAATTTGGTACAATATTACGGCATTAAGATTGTAGACAATGAAATGAATTCTTGTTGGTGTTCAAATCTTTTTGAGGCGGAGTGTACTAACATAGTTGGCTGCGTTGACCATAACTACTAAGAGCAGAAAAAGAAGGTAAATTTGTAACTGTTATATGCATAGGTATTAAGATAAATCACAATAACTTACTTTAAAGCTGAAAAAGTAACGTAAGCACCATCTGTTGAATCTTCGTCGGACGGTACATCTTCATCTGGTGCAAAACCCTTGGCTGTTTGAGTTATTGCAGTTGGTGCACCGGTGTCGACCCGTGAAGTTCTATCCATTGCGGAGGCGGTGGGGGAACTGGGGAAACCTTCCTTAAGACTTTTACTGCTTTTAACAGGACCACCAATGGTAGACAGTTCAGGTCCGGCTTCTAATATTCCACTAACTCCAAACCCTGGAGTGCTGGGATCAACGCCGGCATCTTCTCTCTGGATTTGCTCAATTTCGACAGAACTTAGAAAAGTTAGCTTCTTGCTTTCCTTTCGTTTAAATACAAATATTATTTAAATGATAAAATAATTTAATATTAAAGTAATGCACGTAATTACGATTTTTTACTTACATCTAATTGTGACGCTAAATCGGTGACCATTGTTATCATTTGACCAAGAACTTTTTCTGTGGCTTCTAGCCGAGCAGAGAGCTGTAATGCTGCCATAGCGTCAGTCAGGGAAGCACCTTTCCGAAGTTCTTCCATAAGTTCAGCATGCTCTGGAAATCCAGGGGTGCCAATAGGTAGAAACTTTTTTTCAAGCTGGCGAACAGCGTTCGCTACTTCTTCAAATTGTTCTTGTGTTACCACGGATATATGAGGAGCGCGTTGTTGTCCAGTTTCTGGTTTTTGAAAAATACAGAATTTAATATTTTTTGAGTAAGTAGATAAAATAGTTTAAATAATTTGTGTTGCGTCGTAAAAATTTACCTCCTGATCTTGATTCTTTACTAGGCACTTTTTTAACTGCAATAAATAATTATTTTTGTTAAAATAATTTGATTCTTTCCATAGCTAGAGGCATTTACTGTAAAATATAAAACGGATATCATACCAACAAGTAATGTTTCATACTGTTTTGCTGCAAAGATAATAAAAATTAGTTCAGTTTGAGCTAGGTAGTACTTAATTTATAGATACTGCCAGACTTCCATAAATGCACATAATACTCACGAATCGAAGTAACTGAGGCCATTGGCGTAGGTGATTTCGTTGCTTCTTCGAAAGAATCAGCTCTCTAAAATTTCATGAAATAAGTTTCAATAAAGCTACAAATACCAGTACATAATTATGTCGTTTAGCGGAAAAAGGTGTGATGTTATGAATGCTGCTAGTAAGTTGTGTGGTGAAAAGTGTTGAAACCACTTAAAGCTTCTGGGTGCCAACATTTTTCATGCAGAACTGGTATTTTAAGTTACCCAGTTAGCTAAAGGCTATGGTAATCAGGTGTGTTGTAATATTAGGTTCATAACACATTCGATTTAAAATAAAATAATTACTTACCAGAACTCCACACAAAAAACAGGTAAAAAAACAGCTTCATTGCTAGAAAAAAATATAAAAGAAAGAACAACAACGAAAAATTTTTTTTTCTTATACGATGAATTTTATTGCACCTGATGAATAATACGAAGCTCTCTCTCCCTCTGCTCCTCCAAGGCGCTTAGGATATCAGGGTTACTGTATGGCTGAAGAATACATACACTCATTATGCTGCTATTTTTCTTAAAGAATAACACAGGTAAGCAAACCAACACAGTTACCTTATGTCCCCTGGACATCTGAGCACCTGTTCTTGAAGGTATTTCCTTAGACATTCTATCCGAGGATGTGGTTTTATCAGTAGAAGTTCGATCGGTCGATGTAGTGGTTGTTTTATTCGTTGATGACGATTTGTCAGTGGAAGTCTTATCAGTTGATGAAGTCGTTTTGTCAGTCGAAGTCTTATCAGTTGATGAAGTCGTTTTGTCAGTCGAAGTCTTGTCAGTTGATTTGTCAGTCGAAGTCTTATCAGTTGATGAACTCGTCTTGTAAGTGGAAGTTGTTTTATCAGTTGATTTGTCAGTCGAAGTCTTATCAGTTGATGAACTCGTCTTGTAAGTGGAAGTTGTTTTATCAGTTGATTTGTCAGTCGAAGTCTTATCAGTTGATGAACTCGTCTTGTAAGTGGAAGTTGTTTTATCAGTAGACGTTTTATCTGTAGATGTTTTATCTGTGGATGTTTTATCTGTAGACGTTTTATCAGTAGACGTTTTATCAGTAGACGTTTTATCAGTAGAAGTTTTGTCTGAACCACTGGATTGTTGACCTGCCTTCTTTGTTTTAGTGCCAGGTCTAGTGCCAGTACCAGCGCGGGCGCCGGCACCACCAGGTTTTGCCCCAGCCGCACCAGTCGGTTTAGGTTTCTTCACTTTCTTTTGATTTGCATGTATTTTGACTTCAGTTATACTCAGGGTACTGGCAGGGGGTAATGGCAGATACTGACCAATTTCAATTTCCACACGTCTCTCTAATACTCTCAATTGTCTAGCGATAAGTAAAAGTACTGTTTGCACTAGTTTAAAATTCACGGTGTTTTCCTATAACAAGAGAAGTCCTCAGTTTTACTATATATGCATACATACCTACTAAGTGCTTTTGATGGATGTATGTAAGAATTACTTACCTCGAAATCGCCGAAAGCGCATTCAATTATTTCTCTAACATTCATAATATCAGCTGATGGAACTTCTTTAGCAGCCGACATGATTAAATCAATTACAAAGTAAATAAATAGCTAAATAACTTGAATTACAAAATTATTTCAATTGATTTCAATATTGAAATTTACACTGAATTCGATCCAGATGGTTTTGCTGTGACAGATAATATATTTCAGAAATTAAAAATAATACATTTTATTTAAACCTCTTTTCTAAAACCTTTATGGTTTGTGTATTAATTTGTTCAGGGCAAATCTTGCAAGCTGAATTCGAACAACTTTTACATGTTGCTTCTGTTGAGATGACAATACATTTTTATTATAAGCACGATCTGATTTTACTCCTATGATTCGCTCCCGCCGAGGGAACTCCTCAATGGACATGGCAACTGTGAAAGTAATGGCGCTAGCGTAGCTGCTTCCAAGGTTGTTTTTTTTTGGTTGAAAATTTGGTAATGTCACTTTATATTTCAAAATAGCTTGACCTCATTGGTCAGATCAAAACGTAGCTATGGTCGCGCATTTTCTTCTGGCACGAGACCATAGTTGGGACAAACTTCAATATATCTTCAATATACTACACTAGTACGAAACTTCTAACTACAAATTTGTTGTTGTGTGTAGTTAGTTAGAAGTTTCGTAGTTACGAAAGACACGTGGCGACATCTATTATCATAAGGGCGTTATTGTTGTTTTCCTCGAGAAAAGTACTTTTTTTCGAGATGAATGGTACCCCATGTCCGTATCTGTACACCTGATATATATATAATTTACTAAATATAATTTTATGAACATAATAACGTTTTAAAATAACTATGATATGAATGAGTATACATATTATTATATTATATAGTTTATATTATAACTGACCATTTACGTACCTTAAATCCTTTTTGTAAACTTACCATAATCATGTAACATTTCTCATTCATCAATACCTCATTTAATATTAAAATAACTTAAATCATTGATTCAGAGATAATCAATTAATCCAATTAGCTCGAGACATTATCTCGTCAAGAGGTTCGTTATCAAACCAACTTCGGGAAGCAACCGCAATACGAAAACTACCCGGAGTAGCCTGAATTCCTACCTCCTTCAAAATCGACTTAGCCCAACCAGTCAATAGGTATAGTTTTAGTAGCTGGCTTAGTACAAACTGTAATAAATAAATAGTCATCACTAGAATAAAGCAAACGACGCGGCCTTCCAATTTCTATGAGCTTTTTAAGCCTGGTCAAGCACCTCATTTTCAACATTACCTAATAATCTCCAATCTGACTGTGCGTGAGTTTCCGAATCAGTTTTCGACCCAAAATGCGGTCAAAACATTATGCTATTCTCACCTACTAAACATCTGTCTGAAGATATACTTAGCAATGATCCTACGCCCTTAACATAACAACAAAAGAACTGCACTTACTCTTGAAATGCGTTGATTTTGAAGAGCTCTACTGCCCAACCACCTACCAGAGACTGAGGATCCAAGACAGTGGGTGGACACTTTTTAGGTTGCTGCAACGCTATAGCTTTAATCATTTGCTTAACCAAAATATTTGAACTTAAACGGCTCTCACAACCTTTGTATTGCATAAAGTATACACTAACAAACGATTTATGAAGTAAAGTTGTACGATACGATAATTTTTCTTTTAGGTGTAAATCGGCTAAATATCGAGCCAATTCACTACCCGACGGGTCTGAAAAATTTACACCAAACTAGGAACACCAATTAAACCATCTTTGCCATGCTGACCTAAAGCTATTCAAAGTTGAGGACCTCCAACCTTGTTTGAGCAGACACTTGTGTTCTGCAGATCAGTCACCTAAGGATTGAGACCACGCCCACATTTCCATACTTCTAAGACCAGCTCTTTTACTCGAGGTGGTGACTGTCCGGTCCTCGTGTCCACTAGCATCTTCGATAAGCGAGGAATCGTGAACGGAGGCGCGGTCGCCCTGGTCTTCAAGTCTGCTCTCCAGAATGCTCGGGACCAACTCGGTACAACTATCACGAATACACCTCGAGCCAGATTGAAATGCATCAGGACGCGGGATAACAAACTTGGAGTAGGAAAGACCCAAGCAAGACGAAAGTCCAATTTGAATGCGAACGCGTTGTGTCTCCATGCTCATTGGTCTCGTTAATCTAGAGTGACATAGCAAAAGAGCTGTGCTGGAAGCAATGAGATCTGTCTGGGGAAGACCCTACTTCGCAAAGTGGTGAATTCGGGGAGCAGCTGCCAGTCCCGTAACGTCGAATGACGCGATAGACCGTCTGCGACATTGTTGTAGCTGAATACCAGGGTAAATACCAGGGTATTTGATGGGGGAATAACATGAATGTCGTACTTCTGAAGTAAATGAAATATCCGATATATTAACTAGACCAGGATTCTCGACTTGTTTCCCCGAGAGATGTATGACTCAGAGACGGAGCGAACTCAAACGAGCATTTTAGAAAAGTTAGCATCTCTTTGTGATTCGAATGAAGCCGCTCTTCTTTTGTCCACTTGCCCGATAAATGAAGACCATTTAACTCCGCTCTCCAACCTGAATCGGCTGCATCCGTGGTCAAAAATTTTTTCACTGTTGGTGGATGGAGCCTGGACTTTTTTAGACAGTGAATTTTTAACCAATTCAATTCTTCCAGCACAGCCGCAGGCAAGAAGTAAGTCGGCCCTCTTAATTTTTTATTTTTTTATTTCCTTATACATGGAACTGAAACTAAAAAAAAAAATATTAAACCTATAGGTATATAATAGGTCTTTAAAAATGATATTGAGGTTTCTAAAACCATTATTTTTCAAAGTCAAAATAAGATACTAATTCCTAAAGTAAGAGGTGGAAAATTTCCACCTAAAGTAAGAGGTGGAAAATAACTAGAAGGTATGGTCAATGACGGGGAAAACAAGTATCTTTTGGTTTAAAATAAAGACCTGCATGGTCTTTTACATCAATATTTAAATGTCTTCGAAACAGAGCTTTCTCGCGCACAATCCAGGCGCTATAAATCAATAATAGCTACGGGCACTGCTATCAGGTTATGTTACGTGGTCGGGCAGTGTTATCAGGTTATGTCATCATGAGTTTTTCAGTAGCAGGGCGGATGCTACTGCAACAGAATTAGCAGAATTTGGGTACCTATACCATAGTATATATACCGCACCGCGGATTTCAGGAGTGATGTATGATTATTTCTTGGTTTTTTTAAACTTGTACCTACTCTTGTTTCTAGGAGCGGACTGTAGGTAACAGTAATGTAGTCATTCCCTGTCACCGTTAATATTGCTTGGGGAAAATGAAATAAAAAGCTATAGAAACATCAAGTATATTTTACGATATTTACAAGGTTTCCTTCATAAATATTCATAGGTACTTGTAAAAAGACATGAAAATTTTAAAAATATAATGATATCAAAAAATCAAAACTCGTATATATTTACAATGTTCATAATAATTAGAAAACATAATATAAATACTACAGCTCCCTCCGAACCGGTCTCACAAACGAAACATTTGTGTCTGTTAAAGTTTGAAATAGTTTGAATACCGTGAAGTCGGTTTAAAATTAAATTAGATGACAATGGACTTCATGATCCAAGCAGAAGTTATAGTCTATTGGTCATTTTCACCACCTATTCGGAGGGAGCTTAAAAACGATTTTTTTATAAGGACACAAAACTTTCAAGACTACAAATTCTCAATTTTGATTTATTTTGCAAACAAATGTTATCATTTAGTGACTATAATAGTGCGCCTGAAAAATTGTTAAAAATTTTCTACCTATCTAAATATGTAACTAGGCATTTATCTATTTATCGTATAAAGTGAGCTAATTTAATTAGGCACGAGTCCGACAGTGAGTAGAGCGCGTGGGGGCGCAGGCGGGCGCAGGCGCCTCGAGGAGCGGCGGGGGCGGCGGCGAGGCGGCGGGGGGCGCCCGGGAGGCGTGACTAGAGGTTGTCTGCAGCGCAGACGCCGACGTCGGCTTGGGCTGTTCGATATTACCAACATTCGTTTTGTGATCTCTGTGAGTCTTCTCCTCAACTAAATCGTTCTTCGACAGTCTATCGTGCTTCTTATACTTGTTCAGCTCGTGAGGCACTAGCACTGCGAGTGGTGGTACTGGTGGATTGTAAGAGTGGGGCTCGTAGTTGTCGTCGACGTAGTCGTTGGGGTTCCAGGCGGCGGTCGTGGTCGCCAGCGACGCCTCACTGGCCGCGATCCTGGTGGTCGTCGCTCGAGACGTCACTGGCGGCGTTGAGATTTTCGTTTTTTCCGGAAATAATTCGGATGCCACAGTGGCTGTGGACGGAACTATAAATACATTTCTATTTTTATTAGATCTAGTTTTTCGTCGTTTTTGTAGTTTTGGCACATCGAGAAAGAATGGATCAAATATAAGATCAGATTCTTTATAGTCATCGTAGTTTATCGGCACTATTGGTTTCACCGCGCTCACAACGTTACCAACTGTATAGTTTAGTCTTTTGCCATTGCTATCACTGACCGACGCACTAGCGGTAACAATGACTCGCGGGGGGCTTTTCAATTTGATGTGTGGTTTTTCAGTCACATTTGGCGGAGCGACAGATCGTGCTGATAGCGAAGATTCTGTATCTGGTACCGCATCATCACTTCGTTTGCGGTCATAGTAGAAAGGATTAAAAGACAAAGGTTGTTGAGGCAATGATTGGGGATAATTCTGAGGTCTATTTTGCTTGACAGATGTTTCGTGCCGCTCGGAGGGTTGAGAAGTAGGTCCGGGACGTAATAATTGATCCCGTGGATCAACTGTGGTTGGTCGGAACGGTGCTGGTTGAGGTCGTTGTACAAAAGGAGTAGGTCGCTGGGGCGTTGGCCTCGGAGCGGTTCTAGATGACTCATACTGGAAGTGGTCGAACTGCTGCGGCGGCGCGTGCGTTATGTAAACTCCATCAGCGGGCCGAAAGCTTTGACGTTGAAAGGAGATGGCTTCAGATCCTGGTCCTCGGTGACGGTATATAAATTCTTGTGGGGAGAGTAAGGAAGGGTCTAGTGTTGGTAAAGATGGCGCAGAGGGCGCAGAGGGCGCGGATGGGGCAGAAGGTGCGGATGGAGAGAATAGGTCGGACGGGGCTGAGGGAGCGGATGGGGCAGAGGGAGGATATGAAGGCGACGGGGGAGACAGTGAGGATAAAATGGGGGAAGGCGAAGAAATGAGATGTGGTATTGGAGACGGGTGACGAGAAGATGTCGACGGCAATATCGTTGTGCTTGGTCTGGCCGTAGTTGTTGTGGTCGTAGTGGTAGTTGTTGCTGTCGATGTTGTGGTTGGTTGCGTCGTCGTCGTCGACGTCGGATGACGTGCGTAATCTTCGTATTCAGTGTCTTCGTCTTCTTCTTGGTACTCTGTAATCATAATAATTGAATGTTACTATTTATAAGCACTGGTTGGTTATGGAACTACTGAATAGGATGAATCTTTTATACAGTGTTTTTTTACCCGACTGCCAAGGAAGGGTTTTGTTTAACTTTCTTGCTAAACTTTCAGGAGGAGCTTGTGCGTAAATAATAACAGCTGCTCGGGTCGATATTCAGATTAAGCCGCGCTTGCCTAGTTTAGTCCGTGGATGGGTGAGTTTCAGCCCTGGTCTCAGCTGTCATTTGGTAGATTTTTAACAGTCATTACAGGTAGTGGCGCGAAAGTCTGACAACCAGTCTTATCAAGGTAGATCAGATTACCTAGCACTGACTAGGTTGTGTATAGGCCAGATAGGCAGTCGCTCCAAAAATAATGGTATTTAGCTCCATCCGTTTAGACTGGAAGCCGACCCCAACATAGTTGGGAAAACGCTAGGCAGATGTTGATTCTTGCTAAACTTATTTACATATATTATAAAAACAGATTTACTTTGCTATGCAGATATTATCTAAGCAGCGCGTACCTTCAGTAAGTTCCTCATTGTCTGAAAATGGTAATGGCGGGTGCGTAGGTTTCGTTTGTTGGATTTTCGGCTCATCTCTTTTTATATCCTGAATTGGATCTTCCGTTGAGTCTGTAGCGTCTGTCGAATGCCCCTGTGTTTTATCTTGTGATGTCGTTGGACTATCATCAATTGACGGGTCAGCTTCTTGGTTTGGTTTAGTATGTTGTTGTGATTGCTCAGTTGGTTGTGCTTGAGGTTTCTGTTGGTCTGGCTGTATGATGGGTGGCAAAGTACTGCCGTATAACTCTAAATTTAAACCGTAGAACTTTTCAGACTTTGTACAATCTACTTCGTCGACTCTCTCACACACTCTTGTCTCCTGAAATTAGAAATTATGTTTATTGAACATTACAAGTTACTACATGATTAGTTGCTACGATAATTTCAGGACTAGAAGTGTATTGGTGCGAATGGCGCATATAGCCACATTAGGCGAATATGGGTCTGTGAGACCGACGCGGGTATAGGTGTTACAGAATTTTTCTCCCGTGATTTTGTACTGAAACTTAGATTATGATAATTATGTCTTAAATTATTTTTGTTTATAATAGCTAATAATGTACCCTCTAGGTTTGTAGTATATCATCATGTATCACTTTTACGATACTTCGTAGTATATTCTCAGAGAATATAATATCCACGTATAAGTTATTTAAAAAAAAAAGACCGTACGCGGGTATAGGTGTTATAAAAATTGGCGCGAGTATACGAAGATTAAAAACATCGGAATGCATTTTATGGTTGCCAATCTTATAAAGTGCATTTACATACAATAAGTGTAAGTAGCAGGAAATATTAAATCAGCTACCTATTGGTAAAAGTAAGACGGCATTTAAGCCATCCTTCTTGAGCATGTTCTCATGCAACACTGCTGTAAACACACAGCTCAGACTAAATGGTGGGACCTTACTTTAGCAACATGTACACAAGTTAAATTAGTTGCAAACCGTCCAAAAATTAACCATTATGATTAACTGAACAATTCACGTACGTTATCAACTCACCTGGTCAAAGACGGTGCCATTAAGGCAAAGGAACTTGATGTCCATGGGCTCCTCATTCTGGCCCACTGTGCACACGTGGAACATCTGGCACGAGGTCTCCAGGTCCGCGTAGTACCCGCCGATAACCTTGCCCGTGCACGTGAAGTTAGTTTCGGGTAAGTTGTCAAAGTCCAAGTACTGAAAATTAAAAAAAAAACGACATGAGCAAAAAGTTTTTGGGCCACCTTCAGTGTATTGGCAACAAAAGAGTGAGTTCAAGTATGATTGGCTGAAGTTTTTTGTGCATATCTGATACAGAATTGACTTTATTGTTGATAAAATATTCATTTTACTTAAGTTGTCTACGTGCATTTTTATAATATAATTGATACAATAATTTGCTAAGGTTTCAGTTTTTTTAATAGGCTTCTTTTTATTGTATAATATACTCACACCTGGTTGAATTGACCTGGATATTCGAAACTCGTTCTGGAATATGAATATCAGCAACCACAGCCAAACTGAAACCGAAACAACATCCAATATTATAATTTTTTCCCGTACATATTCACACAAGCACGCATCGCTCATGAAAGGTGGGTGTTCCTATATAGTACACCTCTGTATAAGCCTTCGGGGAATGCAGGCATGATGTTATATTATCTTCACTTCTCAACATACCCACATAGTCATCTAGTTATTTTAAACCTCGCTCATCTATTCGTGGTATTGCTGACAGAAAACATCGTAAAGTATACAAGGGCACAAGGGTGCCCAACAAACGTCCAATTTATTGATACAACCTTTTCTTAATAACGTCAATTAAATCTTAAATCAAATTAAAATAAATATTAAATCGGAATTAAAACTTAAAATGTCAATGAAGTGTACCTTCCAGTATGCAATTAACCTTAACAGTTTATAATAGTAAGAACTTTAGTCGTGATAAATGAACGACAATTATGATAAGTAAAAGATACATTAACATATCTTGAAGGTACAATATATCTTCACTAGAAACTAAGTACTGTGTTAGAATATTGAGCACTGATGAGCTTGATTTCTACAACATTGCTGGAAACACGGGAAACGAGTCGGTCGTAAAAGTCGCAACTTTAATGCTTTTCTCTCATGACTGTTCTGTGAAAATGGGAAACTTTGAGAAAATTACTGTTATAATACATTTAACTTGAGCGAGAAGAAAAGTCGTTTTGTCTCTCGGTTTATTTTCTACTTATTATTACGACACTATCAGTGACTCATTTTTCAAACAAATCAAAAATGAGTATACTAAAGTTTATAATCTATCAATATCAAATCTTTTTTTTTTTTTTTTTTTTGGGGGGTGAGAAATCATCAAATGACTCCTCCCGCTCTGGGCGGAGCGGAAGGGAGTGTCAGACTCTTACTGACTAAAAAACACCCATGTTCCTTCATTGGCCCTTTATGTTCCAGGGCCGCGGTATCTCTTTCGAACAGTCCCGCAGCCCTGGCAGGCATCGGCCCTTGTTTGCTGACATCTCTTTGAGGCGCGCGTGGAACACGAACGCGCCGTCGACACGGCCTGTCGTCATAAGACGGACGGACGGCGAGCTAACCCATTTCTCACCGTCCACAGGCCCGCGCCTACGGTGGCCGAGAGCCATCACGGCGTGGCCCCCGACGCCCGGTGCTTCTCCCGCGGCGGCTGGGACGTGAGCCTCAAATTGTGTGCGATTTTCGTCAGGATTCAAAGTCTGTCCAAGTTTTGTTACTGTTTTCAGTAATTCGTTTTTATTTTAGTTTCTTTTTTGTCCTTTTAGTCCTAGTTTGTCATTTGTTACTTCAAGTTACTGCTATATGTAATATCATGTATATTCGAACATTGCACGTGTAAACGGGCACGTCCTTTATGCGTGGAGCCTTTGTTTTTATTTTTTATTGGTGTGTGCTAGCTGACATATGAGAATTAATCAATTTAAAGGTGTTTGCGATTGGGCGCTCCTTGTGGGGCTCCACATCGCTGTCAATGTGGTGAAGCAGTCGACTGCCTCGGACACCATGGCCTTTCATGCAGTAAGAGTGCAGGTCGGATTGCGCGGCACGCTAGCATTAATGATCTCATCCGTCGTGCTCTTGCCACCGCCGGGGTGCCAGCTGTCTTAGAACCCAATGGCTTGGCACGCGTCGATGGGAAGAGACCAGATGGTATGACCATAATGCCATGGAAGTTGGGTAGGCCTTTGGTGTGGGACGCAACTTGCGTCGACACCCTTGCGCCATCCCATCTTCCTAGCACAGTGGGCTGCGCTGGGGCGGCTGCTGCAGGTGCTGAAAACCTCAAACGGCGCAAATACAATAATTTAATTGGTAATTATGTGTTTGAGCCGTTTGGGGTTGAAACACTAGGGCCATGGGGTCCGAGTGCCCACCTAGTTTTTCGGGAAATCGCCAAGCGGTTGGTCGACTCTTCACGTGACCAGAGGGTGGGCCTATTTTTTGGCCAAAGAATCAGCATTGCCATCCAACGTGGTAATGCTGCCAGCCTTCTGGGCACTTTTCCTGTTGACAGCGATGCGGACGAATTTTTGGATGCCCTGTAACCCTTTTATACTTGTACATATTTAGTTCTATTATAGTTTTGTAGTTTGTAAATCTTTAATATTTTGATTAAATAAAGAAAGAAACTCATTAAAAGGATTATTTGTTTATAATAACTTACAAACTATACAATCTGGTTCTTCTGACCTAACAGACTGATGTGTTGCTGGGGACTATGTTCCGCCGCTTTTTCTTCCCCGCTTAAACAAATAGGGGTAAATGTCTCTGACGTTCAAAAACTGCTGATTTTCAGCCTAATTTGAATAAATGACTTTTGTTTTTGTTGGATTTCGGGATCACCCGTAAAATTATTAACCGCCAAAGATGGCGGCGCGATACACGTGAAGTCCAACAGATCAGCAGAAGGTGCGTCCCGTCGCATGTTACAAGTAATTTTAATAACAATTTGTCGGTATGCCATGGATAGATTATAAATTAATGAAAAAAAATATGTTGCTTTGTAAATGGTTGGTTGCAGTTCACAATTTTTCGATTGATTATAATATTTTTTAAGTTTTATTATCTAACTAACGATTTTCATAATCATACGGCGACATATACAAAATATGCCATGTACAAAACAAGCTGAGACGCCTCGCTTAAATCAGTCGATGCTCCTGCGCAATATTCGTTCAAGCATTCGAAATATCAAAAATTTAGTTTTCCCAGTTCACTGATAGTGCACAAAATCAATGTTCTTTCACAAATAATGTATCTATGTGGTTAAATGTTTGGTTTAGTTATAAAAAGTAGCGAACCTTGTAAGGCAGAGGCGGTGCGCACGACAAGCGCGCCGCCGCCTGAGATCCGAGCCTGCCGCCGCATCTGAAATCAACAGGAAATTATACTATTAATACAGGGAAACATAACACATTTATACACAGCACAGTGGTGGTCCATACATAGATGAATGTCTTGAATACGAACCTAGGCGGGCGGGTTACTTTATGTAATTTATTTCGTCACCCCTGCTCGCAAAACGTTGGAGGAAAATATCGTGAGGAAAACGTTTTAGAACCACAAAATCGAAGATATCTATTATTTATCTAGCAACCCACACTGGTCCCGCGTGGTTTATTACAGCATTTTCAGCCTCCTCTTTCTCACAGTTGGCACATCGTCATCATCGTCATCGTCTCATTATGCTATTCACTGCAAAATGTGCTAGTGGGTGAAAAACAAGCTGACGGCATTTATTGATGCTAAGTGGTCACCAAGCTATATGCATATCAAAAGTAAGAGGTATAACAGGTGTAACTGCCCTAAAACAAAATTGGAATGTCTGATTATTTTGTCGGGATGACGAAAGGTAAAGTACCAGATCGTAAAGGCATATGGGCGTCGGTATCCTTTGGAATACTATACTGATGAAATATAGTTTTATAGGGCTAAACAGGTCATATCATCACATTTAAATAAATTACCTCATCTGGACATGCAGATTCTTCCTAAAAAATTGGGCCCCAAAACTTTCAAAGTAATGTTCTATTAGCGAAAACGATGTTGTCAAAGAAGTGTTGGGATGTAAGCTGCCGGAAAAATTATGCGAATCTTGTAATGGCCCTTTGTCACCGGGAGTATTCGCGTGTAATGTAATAATGTAATGAAGGAGCGCCTTTACACAACGCTATGGAAGTTACACTTGTCTAGGCCCTCAAGTTCAACTCTATCGTCGAATACAACCAAAACAAACACAATAAACCTAATCTTTTCCCTAAAAACACTTTTAAACCTACAGGAAGAAAATCGTTTACTAGATTGTTGTCATATTAGTCATTCCAGAAGTCTGTTAACGGAAATCAATGTTTTCTCCTTGTACATAAGCAGAGGTGTAAACAACAAAACAGTGACAATAGGTAGGTCGCGGTGTTCGCACGCGCATCTACGGAACAATTGCGTTGCATCACCCACAATTAGCCATCCACAGTGAGTCGTTCCGATATGCCTCATCTGAAATTACATCATTTTATAATTACTTACTTCGATGCATAACAATGATCTAGTTTTCCATTTTTTCTTGGGTATTTAACCTCTTTTATCGAGAATTGGCGACTAATTACTCGAAAAATAATCATGTCATACCTACTCCGGTAAAAATTGGTGACCATCTTTACCATGACTTTGGAATGACAGGTCATTAACGATCTGTTCCTGAATCAGTCTCAAACGATAATGTTATTTATTTAACCACATCCTGTTGAAATTGACCCTGACTTTGGAAAGGTCATTGGGAGAAATAAGTGCTGAAGTCATTCTAAAATATTTAAATCGATTTTAACTAACATGTTATCAAAACGTATTAATTTCCGGGTTTTGACAAGCCCAAGTAGGTAGGTAGGTACTGTGCTCATAACATTTATATCGATACGAAAAAGTGACATGGATATAAAAAATGTGATTAAAATGTCAAGGCCTTCCAATTGTCAATGTAAAAGAAAACATGTTTAGGAATGCGACATCATTTATGGAGATCATCTATGTATAGAATAGGTGGAAGATTACCACAAAATATAGGTAACGTCGGAGGCTTTTATAATGACCAGAATAAAAAAATAACTAGAGATTTCATACGGTTAGTTAATTTTAACTAAAAGTTTAACAGCCAAAAACGTGAGATCTGGCAGCTCATTTGTTTAGTATTACATGAGCGCCTTTCTACTCCAAATAATTACACACGTACCTCTGCTCTTAATACCCGAAACGTGCACGTTGATCGAACATAATAGAAAGTATGTCCGACATTTATTAATCCCTTTTTACTAATAAAACCATTAACAAGGCGATTATTGTGATGTAACGCCCATTTAAATCGTACCAAACCGATACGTTTATTTAGAACAAAGTATGGGTATCGAGACTGCGTGCTTTTGAACTAACGATATACTATAATCGTTACGAAATTTGTTTATGAAATAAATAAACTCGATTCGGATGATATCATTCGGAATCTAGATCCAATAACTTTTTAATTGTTGGTCAGATTACTTAGAATTTTATTGGGAATTCGGACTTTTTATTAGATCTGTCAAGAGTTTTGTGATTCAACGTATAAACCACAGGTATTTTACTTGTAACGAATTCACTATTGTGAATTCAGTTTAGGTACTTGAGGTTAATGGTCCTTGTGTTTTTTGTGCTACGTTGATCATTTTATATAGAGCAAAGTTATAGTCAGCCTAGAGTAGAGTAACGATGACTTTTAGTTGTAGGTAACATTATTGTATGAATAATTCTGCCCCATAAAGTAATAATAGGAATTTGAAGCGGACTAGAATATTACTATGAAATGTTGTCCTGTCTGTCAGTATCATAATGTCAGTATTTGCGTCGTAAGAAATCACGCCATGATTCTCGGGACAGTCTCTATTTCTATAATAAAAATACTGAACAAAACCAGTGATTTGCTCGCTGGTGTCTGCGACATATAATAGCGTTGAACGTTATTCGATATCGTGAAAGCTGTTGCAATGGGCAGTTGTGTCAGATTGTCCTAGGGCGTGGTTTCCTTGATGTAAGCAGTAAGACCGACGGCCGGTGGACCGGCACGAAACTGGAGCACTGCCAGCGACACAAACACTAAGGCTATGTGTAGATGACGTTCTGCGTTTAGGACATAACGTTGAACGTTTGTAAACTAAACACGTAACCGCCGCCACCAAATAAGGAAAATTGTGCTGAAAAATTATTTCTGTGTGGGTTTCATTATTTTTTCTGTTGCCTAAATTATGTCATAACATTCTGCATGACGTTTTTTTCTATTTTCATGGCAATCATTATTCAGACCTTCATACACTCTTTTGAAATAAAAGCATATAAGTCTATCAGAATTTTAAATTGCTTTACGTTTGTGCCTTACCAAGAACGAGTCCCGACAATATTTTCACAAAATCATATCTCACAGACAGTCTACAACGAAATTGCGTAAATGTTAAGGAAAGTATGTTCATATTAGATGTATCATAAGTATACTGATTAACGGTTGAGTGGCGAACATAAATTGACAAGCGTATGATATCTAGCCGTACCCAGCGGGATGAACCCACGACTTCAAGTAAATGATTGGGGTTTATTATAGCATTCGCAAGGCGAATGGTCCCATGTTGCTGCAGCTGTTTTTGTATTTTTCCTACCAGAAAGATCAATATGAGCTACCTAAGTATGCACAATGTGAGCACAACAAAAAGATGATTTGCGTCATGGCGCCACCAAGATTCTTCCTAGACTATTCCATGTCTGTAACGGAAATCAGGAAGCTTCTACCATAACATAACATTACGCAAGACAAGAATGATATATGACGAGAACTTTTATTAAAACAATTGAAGCAAATTGCTGATTGTTTATCTATACGTATATCGTGAGTACAATTAAAGAAACAATCTGTTGAAAAGATATAATGGCTTTTATTATTCTTAAACGCAGTTGAGATCGTATAGTAATTAATATGAACTTGTAATTGTTGTGTCCGTGACTGTACTAACCATATTATGCGCAGACGTCTACCTTTAAAAGTACAAAGTGTAACATACACCACCTCCACTGCTTGCAAAGGTCACTGAAAAAGTCTACTTTTACTTTTGAAACAGTCTTGAATATGCAACGATGGTAAATTATCAGGATTTTCTAGCTATTATAAAGGTTTAGTAGGCTAGGCAGCGCAGAGATCGGGATTTTAGACTCATTTATAATAATGACATTCGGGACCAGTTGATGGCAATAGGTTCTCTCAATATTATATGGGACTTAACTTATCTAACTGTGATGCACCTCAAGCTACCCATTGTCATGCTTTACTCCAAGTCAATAAGCGAAGACGTCATAAATTTTTGGACATTCAGAACCTTGAGACAATGTAATGTTTATTCTTCAGGGTTCAATGTTTGTAATAGTCGTAATATTATTGTCCTCGGTAAAGTAGATAATTGAAAACATGTTGTGGTGTATTTATAGCGTCAAATTGTACTGTGGTCAAATTATAATGATTTCAACCACGAGGGGTATTGCACTTTGTGGTCGGTTTCTCACTTGATGTCGGAAGCTTGGAATAGTATTAGGTACAGTAGGTTCTTTATACATCCTGCCAGGGCTGCGGGTTCGAAAGAGATACCGTGGCGCTGGAACACAAAGGGCAAAAGAACGAACATGGATGGGTTTTAGTCAGTAAAACTCTGACACTCCCTTCCGCTCCGCTCAGAGCGGGGGTGGGATGTGAAATCATCAAATGACGCCTCATTTGATGATTTCACATCCCAAAAAAAAAAATCTTTATACATATACTTGTAGACTACCTACGATGTTACCACTTGTGAAGTGTTTACATTGGCTACTGAAAAGTCTATTAGGTATTTACGGTTGTATTCCAAAGCTTTGTATAAGGGACTCCGTATTAAGCCCAATGCATAAAGATACAATATGAATATAATGATGAATATGAATACCTGTAGTAACTGAAATATTAAAATTATCTTAGGTTATTATTTATCTTAGGGTAATTATATTAGGGTATTAGCTTAGGTTCTCTAACATTGACTAACTTACACTTGCTTTTATTTAAGCTATTGCGTGCACAATGGTATCTAACAAATAATTGAAATTAATATAGATCGAGAGATTATAAATGAGGTATTAATTAAAAACACTTTCTTCAGCAATCAGAATTAATAATTCACATGATAAAAGTATCAAACGCTTCGAACGAGGAAGCGGTGGTTCATTATACGAATAAGGCGTAATTAGGCAATTACGGCTATTGTTCTGTTAATTAATTCGATTCAAACCGACACCTAAGTATAGCTTGTCAACATTTTGATATCGTTACTCTACTTACGTATATCGGGATCGAATTATCGCAATACCATACGTTTATATAACTTTATTGCCGTCGAAAACAAATCGATAATCGTTTCTTAACACTCGTACAATTAAATTTAAATCGAGACGTGACTACGTCCTTAATCTATCCGTTTCTATTGACATTCATGCCTAAGTGCGTACTATCACCGCTATGTCAACTAGTGTGGATAATTTGACTTGCAAGAGGTCAAAATACCGTGAGCTTCACTAAAGCAGGAACAAATTAGAATTTTAACGGTAAATAGTGCTAAACGAAGAGTTGTTTTTGATACCAAAAAACCAAGACATGCGATATAATAGTAGCTGATTTAATTTCGTCTGTGACACTTTAGATATGAATAAAAACCTCACGCATATTTTGAAAGAGAATTCCACCGTGAAGGTCGTATCCCACTTCTAGGTTATCGTCGATCATTTGATTAGCAATTTAGTTTTATTTAGATGGATGTGACCGAGATTGATTAACGTCTATTGGTCGTGACTTAATCTCGCAAGTTTACACAATGCCCTACGTCTATTAGGAATGGTATTATGTGTTACGTAGAGATACAACAAAAAGCTACGCATGAACGGTGCACCGATGTAACGGGCCCGACTGCCCGAGTCGGCCGCACTCCGTTATGTCATCAAGTATGTTGAGAGCAGCGTCCGACGATCCGACGGTCCGAAGCACCAGGGGCCCAATTCTGCTATTACAATAGACGACAATAGTGTCAGAATGGTGTGTCATTGATTTCATAATTGTTGATTTTGACAAGTTTTGACAAGTCAAAATCAACAATTATGATATCAATGACAGACCACTCTAATGGTAATTCTAATGGTCTGTCATTGATTTCATAATTGTTGATTTTGACAAGTTTTTACAAGTCAAAATCAACAATTATGAAATCAATGACAGACCATTCTGACACTATTGTAATAGCAGAATTGGGCCCCTGGTATCCAACAGAATGGCGGTCACTACACTACTTCAGACTACACGCACCACGCTTCATCAACTACTCGGTTACGGTACTCGATAGACCCAATTAATATTCAGTTCGGACATTTATGAGAAATATATGATTCAGTTGTTCGTCTTCAATTGCCTTGCCTACATAATCAGCCTAACCGCAATCGAGTTATATAATGTTTTTAGTCATAAAGCCACAAACAGGTATAGTATCCTCGTGGACTGAGATGTCACGTCTCGGTTTGCTCGAAACAAATGACAGCTAACAAGTACTGACGATCGGTGACGGTTACTCACGAAACCACTCTGATTTCTGACCCACAAGATCCTTTCAATATGATAATGTTACATCAATATATCGTTTCGTATTTGGACCCGATAAACAGAAAGATATTCAGGAAGATAATCGTGACGGGGAAATTTGATAAAAGAATCATTGCATAAGAATAAGAGTGGCCTTTGATCGACGATATGTTTCGACCACATTGGCATGTCAAAACCGTCTCAGTGGTCCAGTTTTTAGGGTATGACAATTGGGGTCTCGTAATATTACGACATGATAAGTATAAATAAGGAATAAGCATGAATAAGTCAGTCAGGTCTTAGATAGAGCATGCGATAGTGACAAAAGCACAAACAATGGGTCGCCTACTCACTAAAGACAATTAAGTTAATAATTGTGACCTATGTCGACACGCGTGGTGAATATTACCTGTGCCGTATTAGGACCGTTTAACTACCGGTTGTGTACTTAATCCCGGGCCTGATTCACGACGCGATTATCCTTATCAATAACAGAGACGCGTTCTCGCCTACTCCATTCGTATGCTCAATTGTTGTACATTTATGGGAGTAAAATATTTTTATTGTTAACTCATCTTAAATCACATCTGTTGACGTTATGCAATGTGTCTTTAAGGTCGAAGTGTAAACATGCAATTGTATCAGGGCACGGGTAAAAGCTCTCTACGTACCTGACTGGTTTTGTGTAGCTGTGATACTGTTTGTACAATAATATAGAACGAGAACGTCTGTCCTATTATGGTTGGTGACAATACTAAACACGTGTCGGGATTGTTTATATACTTATACCAGTACTAGACAGTTGGGTCTCTAGTGCTGATTGACAGTGACTCACTTGTTACGCACGATCCTCATATTCACAGGATATGAAACAATTTATGTTTAACCACGGCTAAGTAGGTGCTGTGTAATGTTTATGTCTTAAGTACCCATGTATATTGTTACGCAAGATACTGTAAGTATATCTCATGAAAATTAACTATTCATAACAAGCAGACGTGGAAATGAAAGTAGAACAGCATGCCTTACATATTCCTGAATTTATAATTTTCCTTAGATTGCGAACTATGAGTGTACTGGCGATAACTAGTTAAGATACAACTTGTAATTAATACTGTTGAATAAACACGGATTGAAAGACTTGTGACGAAACTGAGACAGGAAAAACGCTATACACAGGACTGAATCGTACTGTAGGAAAAAGGTGATTGTCTAAGAGTCAACTAGCAGAGGTCGTTGTCCGCCAACGACTTTGCAAATAGTGCGTATCCTGGATGACTGGTTGGCTACATGGAAGAATGCGGGATGAAGGTCGGAGAAACACGCGAACGAGACGGGATGAGAGACGGTGTGTGGGCATCGAGAGTTAAGGCCACGAGCGCACTGATGAGCAATAGCGGATCGTTTAACTTTTGAAAATTTTGCCTATAAGAATATTGAAAAAAAATTCAAAAGACAAACAGTCTTCAGAATTATGAAGAAAAAGAAAACCAGTGAACAATAAAGCGGAAATTTTACTTTTTGTAAGAATTCAGAGGTTGATAGATATTGAAGCATCATTTGCTTTCGATTAAGTATTTTATAACATGACTGAAGGAGACTTTAATATAATTTATCGTAATTAAAAAAAAAACGTTTCACAACATTAGTGTAAAAACTTTAACTACCTGCCGTACGTCTAGTTGTTTCATTGTTAATTTAAAAAAGTAAAGAACGCCAACCGTGTGCACTAAGCTCGTCTCCATTGTGCCGCCTCCGTCGCATTCCTCGACGTTTCCTCTGTCATTCACAAGTTTTTTGTTTTTATTCCTCATTTTACAATGATGGATAAAATCTTCATTGAATAATTGCAGTCACGTCGTCATTACATTGTTTTATTTTCTGATGACAAATAGTGAGATTGAAAACGGATGGGTGTGCAAGCGAACGTTGATACTCTCTTAATTAAATGTCAACTGTTTCAGTTAGTTTTACTTCACCGCGGCTCAGATCATCTTCACGCTTAATTTACAATTATTATACTTAATAATTAATATACTTAGTTATTTCGTACATGTTCTACTGCTGGCATTTAGATTCTAGTAGCAGTTTCGACAGAAAAGTTCCCATGCCGTCCGCTTACGGTTATATAATAATTTAGAAGAAGACCGCGTCAGACATTTGACCTCACTGAGCAATACCGAGACGTGGTGCACTTACGCGCGTATGTCCCTGCATTACTATCTAACTTTATGGAATGGCACACTGTCTGCGACATATTTGTTTATCTCTACCAAATCTATGTAAACATATTTGAATTAAGTGAGGTTAAAGACGTCGTAAATAGTTCTCGAGATTTGAATTGGGCGAAAGGTCTTCATTATGTCACACCTTTTATGGATAACGATATTTTTATCTGTCCCAGATTTATGGCACGTAGATGGCGTGCCGACTTCTAAGCCTTATTCTCATTTATTTTAACAATAAACTAAATGTTTATTAACATTATGTATCTTTAAATGTTAATAGATTGTTATTTTTTATTCTTTGATCTAATCTGCCAAATGAATTATACCTATCAGCTCGGTAAATCCAGAGAAGGATTATTACAAAGAATGTTGCCTAATTTAAGATGAATAGCAGCTAGTAACCTACTGACTACTGTATAGCTGTCATCATATATTTTATTAATTCTCGAAATCACTATAATGAGGTGGTATCATAGAAATTGCCTTGAATTTCGTTATAACATGTGGAGAGAAGTTCTTACGTAACTTGCGTTTTCCTTCGTCGGGTTTGTTCAAGTTTCGTCCCAAGGATTGCTGTTCTTTACTCTATTTCTTCAAAACATTTTTGAGTTGTTGTAAGTTTTGGTGTACCTACATAGTGGTAAGGGGAACACAAAAGTATTTCTTGGTTGTTTTTTTGAGGCTGCTTTCATATTACGTATATTGCGTTATCAAACATGCCTCGTATATTCTTAAAATTGTTTTTTCTCGTTCTCAGTTTTTTTATTTTCTTGTTTGGAATTAAGTACTAAGTATTACACAGTGTAGTCGTAAATCTGAATAGCTATCGACTGTTTTCTAAAAACTCCGTATAAGTCCGTATGACATATGTGTGAAGTGAACACATGAATGTAACATAGAAAGTCTCATGCTTTTTATACCGATGGATATTTCAGAAATACACATTCAAATTCAGTTAGCATTTGATTTTCTTATTCTTTATTGCACACAAAATTAAAAGATATACACACACAATTACAATATATTGATTTTTATACTTATTCGGCATGTTGTCAATGAATTATTAATAAAGTTTTGCAATACCAGTGAAATAAAGCCCTGGCAGTATTTGTGAATTAGTTACAAACTGTGTCTGCATACCGAGGCAGATTTATAACTACACTAGGTAGTAATTAAAAGTTTTGTCATTCAATCCTCCGCATGATGTTCTCCTCAGCGGAAATCGTTCCCATGACCTTTTGTTTCGTGGCCATACGCTAATCTTTTTTATTTACGAGTCAGCCACTTGCCTTCGGTTTACGTACATACATATTATGTACTTGTTAAATATCATTTATTACGCTTTTTTTTAAATAAGTCGAACAGTTGTTCATTTGTGTTTCAAATTATATAAATGTTGGTATATGATTTAATATCCTTTTTCCTAACAATTTGATGCAGAAATTAACATATTTGGCACGAGATTATTTAATTAAAATGATATGTTAAATTTGATACAAATCGATCGAAATCAAATAGCTTTAACGCCCTTCAAGTAACCTAAGAACATTGGCCTAGCTAGGTCTTAGTTTTAATTTAGACAGTTTATTAGATCACAACCGCAGACAACAAATATCTGTTGAACAACATTTTATCATTAATGTATCTAGCGCCATAATTTACTTGTTTGATATTCATCTGACAAGTGAAGTCGTCAGTATCTAATAAGCAATAACTTTGAACATTCAATTAATTTATTAGTTGTGGAAGGGGAGGTCACCTATGTCACGGAAAATTTCTCAATAAATCTATAAAGTTATCTTTTCATGTCCATCTGTGAGTGTAAGAACTTCGTGTACACACCTACGTTGCTGATTGTCGTTTTGCTCAACTTCTAACAGATTCACGCAAGTTATGAATGACACGACCAAAAATTATTAATTATAACCATTGCTCGCGTGTGTTACAAAGCTAGCGCACACGCTTAGTAATTATGAAAAGCTAACACAGTTTCATGCTTCATTGAAATAAAAGAAAAACATATCACCGACAGAATGCGACTGTCGCGCACGTACAAA
This sequence comes from Eurois occulta, assembly GCA_950022335.1. Classification (NCBI taxonomy): domain Eukaryota; kingdom Metazoa; phylum Arthropoda; class Insecta; order Lepidoptera; family Noctuidae; genus Eurois; species Eurois occulta. The sequence goes on along the minus strand of OX465484.1, from coordinate 9,671,303 downwards.
AACTCAGAATGCAATAAAAAGACGTAATATGATATAATTAATGTTGTACAATTTGTGTTGTAGGAAACTTCACGGGCGAGCAAACAGCGCGCGCACGCTACGTGATGGCAGACCCGCCACGACTTCCGCGCGCAGTGAGAGCGCACACGATCTCATCGACAAGGGATGACGCGCAAATTGCTGCAACATGCCTCGCATTGCCATCCTCGCATGCAACCAAAACGTGAATGAGTGCACACATGAAAGGGAAATTAAACATGACTGTATCTGACTCATGATAGGTCTTCTTCATTTCGTTGCAAGTTAAATTTCAGTTCAAGATGGGTATTACATTACCAGAGTTTTCTTGCTTAAAGCATGTCGTTTCAGGAAGGACGAAGGACCCGCTACTTATGATTTGGCAAACACATTTGGTACACAGGAAACGTGTAATGGAAAGCAATAATGACATAAAATGTGCGTAGGAAAAGCGGGAAATGTTCAAATTAAAGGGAAATTATGATCCTATTACATCGGAAAAGTATGAAACTGTTCAGAAAATGTCCAAGACCGGGCATTCTTCCGGTATTTATTGTATCGTTATTTAGCTAATTTATAACATGGGTGGTACTGTCGGTTTGTCAAATCTCAAGAGACAATGAATGTGTGACGATATGTGGGGCGTGGTTTGTTTGTCGGTGGCGGCGTCACACAAACAATGGAGAAAGCAGAGCATCAATCGAAATTATGATCTAGTTGAGAACATAGACACAACAAACATACGTGTGGAAGACAGACAGTGTAATCACTCTCATTGTTATTTCAAATTTGGCTTCTAAAACAAATATAGCCTTATAATTGTATCGGTTGGTTTCTGGTCGTAACCATTCATTTGCCTGTTATTAGCGCAGTTATTAGATGAAACTGTAGTTAGTCGATATGTTAAGGCTATTTACGTCTGGAAAATCTCGTTTGCTCCGTTTGGTGAGCGATATGTGGAAACTTTGATTAGGTCAAATTAAACTTGGATTAAATTAAATAAGTTACTTTTTATCATGTGGGGTAGTTTTTTTGCCTGCAGATGAAAGAACTTTTTCATGGGAACTCAGCTTTCATAATGTTTTTACCGATTATGCTTCATGCGCTACATACCCGCTTGAAGCTGAATTTCATATTTGATAATTTCTCATGAGGACTCAATCAAATTGAGAAGGAAATCTTAATCCAACAATTCACACCATAAAAACCTGTGACTTAGCTTTATATCCATCAATAAACAACCAATTCCACTAAGTAATTATTCAAGCGGCCACAACCACAACATCGAGTGTACTGAAGCGGCGAAAGGCCCACATCAAATAAACCTTCAGCTGTACTACCCATAAAATGACAATAAAACTTGAATCGTGAAATAAAGCGCTTTCATGTGTACATCAATGGAATTCCTATGATTCATTCATAGGATGCGAGGTTCGAAGAGGTGGGTGGTGCTGTGCGTACGCGCGCATCGACTGCAAATCACTGCGGCTTTCCAAGGGCACAGTATTCTATGTCTTATTGTAACCTTCAAGGTCGTTTTACATCATGTATATGCGTAGATTGACAGATAAATTGTCTATGTGTAGATGGATGGGCCCGTCAAGTGTGAAGATGAAGATTACTCATGTACACGCTAATCTATGTACAATGGTAAGTGTTAATTTAAAAATCTGATGTTTGTCAATTTACTTTGTAATTTTATGGTTAAGACACGAAATGATTAGATTCAAATAGACAAGTTACCAACATATCTGCATAGCCTTTTCCCAAAATATGTAGGGGTCGTCGGCCTCTAGTTCAACCACTGCCAATCTAATCAAAACCCGGTAGCGACTAGCGACTGTCAAAGATCTGCAAAACAAAATGTTCTCGGTTTTATTTTTTGCAAAAAAGTCCATTTTTAGTTGTAATATCCTAAACAAATATTTGCTATGCATTTATTTTACATTGTTAACAATACTGTCATGATCATTTTATTGGGGATAAATAGTCCGGTACGTTACAGACGCCAGGCACTTCTCTGCGGTGTCTTTACATTCTGTAGCTAGTTACTGTTGATTGACATTGTCTTCAAAATCGTAGAATATGAGAATGACTATGGCCGTTAACTACATTATTGAGTGAAAACCACGCCTAACAGTAGGCTAGAATTGCCGTAATTTGGCGATGATTACCGACCATTAATTACAGTTTTGGGTAAGGCCCAGGCCCAACAGCAGGGTTCAAACACCGAAGACTGATCTGCTGGTACGCCTCCCGCTGCAGGGCGTCGTGCCGGGCGCGTGACAGCGTCGCGGGCGCAGCGTTGCGCAACAAACAACGCACTCAACCCGCTTTTACTCGCCGCTCGTTTACATGGAACGCGTCAATTACGTAAAATTGTATCAAAAATTGTATTCACGTACCGACTACCACTGGTATGGCTACCGGCTCGCAACGAATCGTTGCCAATGTTGCCACATCTCTCGATAGAAATTCTGATAAAATGATTGTTATTTAATTAGCGGTTCACAATATCCGATACAAGTGCAGATATCGGTTGTGAAATTGTACATCGCATTGTAAATGTGCGTAGAGGTCTAATAATTATAGAGCAACACAGCCAGTCATTAAAACAATAATAACATGTTCTGTCGGTAATAATGATACATCTTAGAATTGAGTAACATTCCTTTTAGGGTGGCGTAATGATAGGGAACTATCACACGAGTATCATTTGTATCGATATTTGTGTAAGCACTAAATTCTAGAACTGTTTGTGTGATTCCTGCAATATACTCATGTCACTATAAACTATTTTTGATAGCTTAAAAATAAGTTGACGTGTCGTTTCTAAACGAGTGAAAAGCTATTTTTTTAAGTATTTTCACTACTAGATTTGTTCGGATACCGCAAGTCTACTTACGCAAGGCAAAGCCACTTTTACTTCCATCGTGACGCGAATAAGAAATAAAAACAAACGTTTTTCTCACAACGACGCGACGTAGTTCTAAACGAAATAACATAGTTATAAAACGCTTAAGTTAAGCCTCTACTCGGCACTGCATAGATTGACATTGGCCCTGATATTTGAACCGTAGTTTAGTTTAGTGATCGATTATGTCTCGTGTCGCGACTTGCAGCCATGATGGTAATTAGGTAGTCGTTAGGTCTCGCATGGTGATAATTTTAACTTAAGTGTGTGTGACGTCACTAGGTAGTCGCAGCTGGTTAACACAACACAACCCACTTCACTGCCTCATAAGGGTTTGTGGTACAAGGCTCTTTAAAATTCACGTCGGGATCATTTTAATGGATATGGAATATACGGCTGCGGAACGAAAAGCGTGAATAATTTGACAGGAAAATTATATAAAGTGAAATTGACTCTCTCTTAGTAACTGAGTACCTAGTAAGTTGTTATTTAGGGGATGTTTCACAAATTATAATAGATGGAATGGTTGCGATCATCTTCAATAAAATAATAATAAGAATAAAGGGTCATGATTAAATACGTTTGCCGTTGCTTTTTTATCTAAAGACAGATTACAGAAAATATATTTTTGTAATAAAAACAATAAAATAAACCCTTAGCACACACCCATAATCAATATTTCTCATAACAGGCATTCATTAAACATATTAGGTAAACGATCATTTCTTCAGTAGAACAAACAGAGCTCGGTCGTCGGTGCTTCGCCCTTGACATTTCGTTACACTTCTCCGGTCGCGGCATAGACAACAGACCTTTAACTAAATTCCTTCATCTTCTAAACGAATACATTTCAACTTAAATTTTTACTAATTATTTACGCTCGAAAATATAATTCTTTTTTCATTAAATTCTTCTGATGACAGGTAGATAATAGCTGTTGGGTCTCTGTTTGACCTACGCTGTGTCTAGATTTTTTGTTCGTGTACCTAAGAGCCAGTCTGAGCACGAGTGAACGGGTTTTGGTGCAGTTTTATGATGCAGCAAGGTTTCTATATAAAAACTAGATAGTAATGTTGTAAGTTTTTAGTTTTTGATCTAAATAAGGTCTTTAACAAATCAACGTGTTGTGGCCACATTTTATGGGCACAGCATGAAATTAACATTTTAGACTACAAGGTTATTGGAAAGTGTAAGAATGCAACAATTCTTCCAAAAAGATTCGGATCGCGAAACAAAGTTGAATATTAGGAAACATTTCAATTAACTTGAACTCCCGCTTTTTCGAAACAGTTATTAAAAGTGTCTTTCATAAGACTTCAGTGCAAAGTAGGTTCATGCAGATTTTATTATCTCATTAACCCTCAGTAACCGTCCTCCGCTTAATATGGACTTTCCAGTCGCAGTAAACTGCAACACTATATTATTGAAAAGTCGTGAAGATATGAATACTTATCAATCTACCCTGCGTTTACACCGTACACGGTTCGTGTGACACATTGTCTACACTTCGAATACGCGGAGCTTACGCATTATATTCGCAACGTCCACGCAGCTAATCGTTACCTAACTTTAAGTAGCGTTGTGGATAATACTGTACCGTAACGAACGTAAACGTACGTTGGGAGAAGTTCTATAATCTCGGAAAATATCAATCTGAACTTACTAAGTGTATCATACACGTGCTTTGCCCACATAGATTTAATAGTGTAATATTAAGGACAGCAGTGCTGTACTGGTATGTGAGTTCCGGTAGCCGCGGGTACAATCGAGCACACAAGGTCGGCGCCACTCGCGGTGTTTGGTTTGCTGTCAATCACTACTCACACCTTTGCGTTTGAACAACGCGGCAACGTAGTGTGGCGTTTGTTGAACAACGCGTTTCAACTGTTTGTTCCCTTTGTACTCATAGATGTTGTTTGGGATTACCGGAGCTTTAACTTTATGAGTTTTCCAAATTGCAACTGAAGGAATTGCGGCTGACATTTTTTCTTGGTCCTCAAGTGATAATGAACATAAATTACGGCTTCGAAATAAAATGATAGAAATTATGCATCTAGAGGATAAAGTAGTGTATTACGTAACGAGCGCTATTTTGAATGTTACAATGTATGTAAATATCTAGGGTAGTAACATATGTACATAATATAATTAACTTTAATGTCTCGTAATGGCATTACATGAACCCCTATTACCTTACGTAGAAATTAATCCCTAAAGTTACAGAGTTTCCGACAACCCTTTGGATTCAAGCCGGCTTTTGAAAGTCAAATCAATTTAACTGTTGTTAAAGCTCATGATAAGTGATTTGATTGACTTTTGTTATCTCAGAGAACCAGTCACAACTAACATCAAGATCTAAGGCAGGCCTAGCAAGCCTGCGCGATGTTATACGATTTCTGTATCAAAATACAGCACAATCCTAATTCTAATACTAAAATTGTTCCAATTTACGGCACGTTTACGTCACACGGTCGTACTAGGGCCTCTGACATGAATTCACTGATTAGGGACTTGTTCAGGCTTTCAGCAACCATTGGTGTGATGTCAAAATAATATTACCACTATGTTTAAGTCCGTAATATAAACACCACATACGATGGACATGTTACTGTAAGTATTTTTGTAAATTGAACTAGATGCAACTTGTTATTGAATGCAGTTATTTTCCTTACTGATGGTTCAATATGCATTTTGACTAAAGCAATGCTAATTATGCGTCATGCGTACATTAATAAACAATTGCGTAAAATGTTTGATTTATCATCTTTTTCGTATAACAGGCTAGTAAATAAGTGTACGACGTTGTTTTAGTGTTTGCAACGCATCGCCAACCATTGAAACGAATGTAAAATGTCTTAAATGCAAGGAACAAGAGGTATAAACGGCTTATGCAATTTAAGTAATATAATGGGTGTAAATGTTCCCTTAACAAAGCCGAAAGGCACTTGTTCTCCCTGCCATTGCCGTCATTTTTGTTCAAGACCATAATTCCCAAGTATGGTCTAGACCCTGGGAATATGGCCCTGATCCTGGGGATACCGTGGAACCTTCTAGTTACGGAGATATTATGGGGACAAAGTTCCAAATTTTCATAAGTTTTTTTTTAAATACAAACTTTTAATGTTAAAACTGTAATTTAAATACCTCCATGACCCCCGTACTATTCAATGCATCCACGAGTAACGTTTTGAGTGTGTGACATTGAGTCCTACCGTAAAGCTTGTTTTTACAGCCCCAAAAAAAATTTTGTTTTCCGGCAATAATTTTTGCGTAGAGTTACTTAGTTTGATGTACAAAACGCTTGGTTGACGGATTCGTGAAGGTTCCGTTTACACCTTGCATACAGGGTGGTTGATTGGTAATTACTTTTCAAAAAGAAATTGACAGATATATTAATTAATTAATGTGTACTCAATTAACGAATTTCTGACCGACAAGATTTTAAATTTCAATTTTAATTATAGTACAGTACTAATTTTGCACATCTTTTAGGCTAGGATATGGTCTTGAGCTCTATTGTTGTGTTCCATCCTAATGTGTACCCATATTTAAGCAAAATTAATGATTTGATTTGGGTGCATTCTTTGAAATGGGACCTATTTTGTAACAATTTTGATCCAGGTACCTTGGGGTCCAAACTGGATTGTTTTTGTTTATAGTTCCTCTTTACCATAAATTGCTGATTAAGAGAAATCTACGATGGTCAGGGTTTTAAAACAACCATCCTGTACATGGTACCTAATACCTACTTCCTTATGTACATAGCTTTTCTCCTAAGCTAGAAACTCTACTTCTAGTAGAGTTTGTGAGATTATGTTTTGGTAACGAAATACATAATCGTTTCTTAGTATTTAACACCATATAATTATCATTAACACTAGAAACGGGATATTTACCATGTCCACTGTTTGTTTTGAGTTCCCGATATTTCGGCGCTGTTGCAAGCACCATGATCACGGATAAACAGTGGACAGGGTAAATATCCCATTTCTAGTGTTAATGATAATGTTAGTGACCATGACAGATTAAAAACTTATACCATACAATTAACTCAATACAGCAAGCCAAAAGTTGCGTAAATAAAAATAAAACAAAAACGTAGTTGAACCACATAAATAGAAAGAAAATCGCGTTTGCTTGCCACATAATCCTACGTTTTTTGTCCTTACAAAAAATGATTGTTTACAATTTGTTTCGCTGTTGCCACACATAATATACGTAAAGTTATATTTATGTTCCAATTACGGTTTATTTGCTTGAACTTGTACAAAACTGTACTAACGATGTTGGTTTTCATAAGCATAGTGATTTGTCCTTCTGCTTTCGCAAGAGGGTCGACATTTGAGTGTCTGTCCATGGCCATGAAAATTGACTGACGGGCGGTCACTTCACATAAAAAGCATATTTAAGGGAAAATGGAGCAAAGCAGATTTACTAGGAGGGAGGGAGGTACTATATATATACAAGTAGCGAAAGACGTCTTTACAATTGTAGATGTGCAATAATAGATATAAATGCACATTTGATTGATCGATTGAGAATACTGCGTAAAAGTGGTTGATCCAGATTCATTTAAAAACGGTCGTGTATCGCAAAAACTCGGTTATCCGCACTTTCAGTGCACAGTGAAAGCACTTAGGTAAGTGTGTAAGTAAGCCGAAAGCCTTGTGCTAATTACGTACAGCAAAATCTGGTTATACGACAGGTGCTAAGTAAATTAACTTAGCCGGACATAAACTAAGATAATTTTTAAGATAAACAATTCCATTTTATTTATGATCACAGCTTAATTGTGCTGACAGAACCATATATTAGGCGCTAAACAAAATTAAATTACATTGTGCATTTCGTTACATTTAAAATAGTGTACACTTTCTTACTAAACATTTTAAAAAACAGTAATAGAATTACGCAAGTTGCTCTTTTGATGATAATTAATAGTGTAGGAAATAACTATTTCGGATAGTTTTGTGAAAGTTTAGTACCTGATGTTGTTACCTGAATGTTTGTTTGGTGGTGTTGGTCGGAGTTGGAAGTAAAAAACGTTGTTTCTTTTTGAAGCAGAAATTGTCATAACGACTTTTGAAACGATCACGGTGTGGTTTTAGACGAGCGCGTTAGTTTTGGAAGCGGAACAAATTGACAATCGAATTATGGATTCCTGCGACGGCACCACTATTTTACAAACATTACATTCTGACTGTAAAGTAGGTCGTGACAATATGGTTTTGAATGTCTGATGTTACCATTCGCGAGAGTCATTAGCGATCATTCGTACAGCGCCGACCATGATTGATGACTTTGATGAGTATCGATCGTAATAATATCGCAATCACTTGCAATAGAATAGAATTATTGTTTTGTAAAGTTGTATGAACATTTAATAAGTTCAAGCGAAGCGTAACTGTGAGGCGGTTACAAAATGTTAAATCTGAAGTAGGTACCTAAGTAACACTGTTGCTGTGTACAAAAACCATTTTAAATCGATATAGCTAGCGGTTGGTTTTGTAGTAAGCGCATTATCTACCGATGCAGCTTACTGAGATACTGTAGCGATAGAACAGTTAAAGTAATTACCAACAGTCGTGTCTTACATCATATATTATCTATACTTTGTTGTATACTAAAAAGCTAAGCAATTAAGCTCATAACAAGCTGTAGTTTGTTAGCAGTAAGAAGCCTATTAAGTGGATATTCTAGCTACAATGTGTGCTTAATACGTGACACGTAAAGGGGTCAATGAGCAACTTCATACCATAATAATGTAATATTGTATTGAATACGGTTTTATAATATAACAAAACGTTATGCGTTGTGTTTTGACACTTGTTCGTAACGATTCAATTCTCTGTGAGTGGAAGTAAGGCCGCATGTGCAGCTTTGCGGGGTATCATGGCGTCTGTGCAATGACTCCGCTTTAATTAATTGCCAACATGACGGACGCTCGCGTTGCAGACCATTTACAGTGGAATGGTTCTTATCACAAGACATTAGTAAATGGAGCTAATTTTAGATCGGCGACGGCGCGACCGGCTCGTTGACCTATCAACTTGCAACTGAGCTATTCACTCGTAATACCTATTCGATTTGAATGCAATGAGATGTCGGACGCTATTGCAGTTTCATTATTATTATTTTCTGCTCCGTCTGAAACATATTTTGAAACTCTGCTATAATGAATCAGTTAAAAGCGTCCACTCGTAAGAAATACTTGATATCGGTGAGCGCTGCAGTCGCATAAAAAACGTGACAAACTGCGAATTTGTAAGCGCAGTTCGGTGCGGCAAACTCTCTCTAGATGTAATATCAATTTGTTGAGTGGCCTTGGCACACTAACGTATTAGAGTTTCTCTTGACAAAATGGGGGCAGAACGTTTTGTTTGTGACTTAAGATGACAGCATGAATCGTCCGGGAAATCCTAGTTGCAGCGTCGCGTCGCATCAACGTAATGTTTCATCGAGCCACTCATTAAACCGTCTGTGCGAAGTTTGTCGCAATGTCTGCTCACCTAGAATAGTTTGTTTACAATGCTCCTTTGAACGACTGTGGTTTGTCAATATAACTTGCTAAAACAAATGGGCGGGTGTTTACTTATTTGGTGAGTGACCGTACAAGTATGGCGTAATTAGTTAGCAAGTTGATATCAGAATTAAAGCACTATATCTAAAATACTTGCTTGTAGATTTAGACGGATACTGACACATTAATTGCGTGTTGCTATTATAACAATGCCTTAGCTCTCAGCGAACAAAACCAATAACATGTGACTTTCATAATCCTAGCCTCATTTCTATTTGATAGATAGATAGATGTGGTTGACTTAGCTCGGTGGGACAAAAAGCGCAATGAGGCCGTGTGGCTAGTCGGCGGGAACTTGAGAGCAAGCCGCTATTATGTGGATAGACTTATTACTTCTACTTAGACTTAATACTTTTAAAAGTTGCACCAGTTACAGAAAAGTTGAAAGGGAATCGACTGTCTTGGTATGGACATGCGATGAGGAGGGACGAATCGCATGGGACTAAAAGAGTGATGAATATAAACGTTGATGGATGGAGAGGGAGAGGAAGACCAAAGAAACGAGGAATGGATTGTGTGAGGAATGATATGAAATGTAAAGCAGTAAATGATAACGTGACGGTTGACAGAGGAGAATGTAAGAAAAAAACGTGTTGCGCCGACACCAAGTAACATGGAACAAGGGCAGGAAGATAACGATGACTTATTACTTCTAAAATGAAAAATCAAGTGTCAGGTAGAACTGCATAGGTACGGTACAGACCAACCTCTTTTATATTAACGCTTAATTGGACCACGACCATAAGGAACTGCAAAAATTGAGGAGTAGAACTATGATAATGATATAGCCTTAGGTTGACTGCTTTACTATCTTGGTCAAGTTTAATCCAAGAATTAGTCAATTCTACGGTGGTCTACGGCTACAGCTTGAAAAAAAAAACAATGGAGGGTTTATGGAAAGATATAAGATGATGATGATAAAGTATTGATGAACATTTAAAAGCTAGTGAAGATATGTTTGCAATATTATACTTTAGATGTAGTGATATACGTATAATGAGTGTCTGAGCAACGCCTCTGACGTCATTTTGAACCTACTGGAGCCAAACACTATGGTATGGATGTACCGTCGACAAAAACAAGAATAAGAAGATTTAGTGGTGCTTACCTCAGTATAACACAAAGCGCAATGAGGCCGTGTGGCTAGTCGGAGGCCACTTGAGAGCCCGCCCGCATGGTGGTGGTCTTCACGTCATAGTACGACCGCGCGACACCGATACTCCCGGCGAATCATGTCCTGGAACAAAATGTACTATGATAATAATTAATAGATATAAAGACCGTTAATCTCGCAATCGATGTAAGGTTTGCTGTAAGAAAACCCAATTTTGGGTTAAGCTCGACGTTGTACGTAGAGCTATATATTATAATGTTGTGTATATCTTGTGTGCAATAAAGAATAAGAATAGATAAGTACTTCAGATTACATAACGGGGAATCATCGTTTTAGCGAGTAACTCTGTTGTGGAGGTCAGATAGGCAGTCGCTCCATTTAAAATATTGGTAGTAAGCTGAGCTGGTTAGGCTGGAACCCACATAGTCACATAGTTGGGAAAAGGCTATCCTACAGGTCTTGGAGCTATCTATGCAGGAAGCAATAAGAATAGCGCAGGTCCAACATATCTGGCTCTTAGCCAGGACAAGAGACCAAGAAGATGGACCTCGCATCAAGATCCACATAATCGTGGGACCGAGTATCAAACAAAAGAGATTACACAGAACTTGCTTTCAAGTACATCATCGGTCTGAAAATATTTATAAACTTAAGGAAACTTACTCAAGGAAATAGAGATTTGATTTTCAGATTTCGGATTAAAAAACGGACGATTTAGAGTAACATAAATAGAATAAAACTGAAACTCTATTGGATGTAAGGTACCCTTTGTCCGTTTCTGTACACCTGACAACGTATATTATATGCAACGTTTCGGGATGATCGGTTCAGTGGTTTAGGCGTGAAAAGGTAACAAACAAACAAACTTACTTTTGCATTTATAATATTAGTTAGGAAGGATGAAAACACACTAAAAGCAATAGGGAGCTGCAACCGATGCAAATATTTAGAAGATTTTAAATCTGTGTTAATTTTATCGATACTCCAGTATTGGAAAACCGTAAAATCGAATTGCCTCTACAATGTGCGCACGGACTAGGTTCGGTCATTTGTTTTTATAAATAAAGGTACCAAAAGTTGTATTGAAAGGAAACTAGTTCTACGGGGCAGTCACCCTGCGACCGTGAGCCACAGTAAGCGAGACGTCGGAAAATGAATAAAAGTTGCACTACGAAACAAGTTTTATATTTGAAAATTAATAATGACGTAAACATTAATGTTTCCTTTTGTTTTTTTTTACCAACAACAGCAAAATATAAGGAAATGTTAGGATAAAAACAATAACATAAGCGATGCATTTACGGATTATGAGGAATTTCGCGATGCGGATGTTATTTTGTTTGGCCACTACCAGACAAAAGTTTCTGCACGGTGATCTTAAGTGCAACATAAGTATGTATCGTCCATATATAGGGTGACTGATTAATTAGTGACCGATACTTATTACACGTGATTGTACTCATGTTAGCAAACAACTTTCCTAAAGTAACATTTTTTAATACTCATTCACTTTTATTACAATAATACACCGATAAAGCTCGTGGCGGCCCGACTGTGGCGTGGGCGCCGCATACGGAGCGGGTTAGCAAGCCTCGCGGGTGTTCTGCCTACCCACTGTTGCACGGTACGATAGTAATGAGACAGAGCGGCGTCACCGCCGTCATTATTGTGATAAAAGTGAATGACTATAACAAAAAATGTTTTTTTAAAGTTATTTATTATCATGAGGACAATCATGTGTATAAGTATCGGTCACTAATTACCAGTCACCCTATATACCGTTAGTCATCGCTATATTTAAAGAAATACTATGAGTACTTTTCAAATCCTTTATTTTATAAATTCCAGCTGATTAGTTTCCCGTAAGTAAACTGTTGGTAATATGTCCGGTATTACCTCCACTGTTGGGTGCGCATAGAGAAACTCCGTGAAATACTATACTTTATTACATATGGCGCACTCTGGGCAGTCAGTCCCTCTAATAACATTATTGGATGGCAAATCTTTTCGCCACAGGAGCTATTTTCGTATAACTCAAAGTCACACGAGAAGATTACCAATATGTCAATAACACTGGACTAGAAGAAAAAGTCTCTTTATCGTCACCCGTACAGGGCACGAGCACAAAGCATAGTTAGATATACAGGATGCATCACAGTATACAAGGGTTGTTTTATTCGTATCGATATCGTCCTTCCAGCTGTGTTTCACTCATTTGAGAAAAGGAATAGTGACCTAAGTTTCAATGGTGCTTGGCTTTGCCCGTTTTTATTTGTTAGCTAATTTTTGGCATTTATGTTTTCATTTAGTGAATGTCATTGCTGCTGTGCTGATCCACATAATTAAATGAATATTTATTAACACGACATTAATCTAACCAATCATCATTAAATTAATCATGAGCCACTCGACTCGGACGCATTTAAAACATAAAATTATAATTGATGTAGGTTAGTAATTAGTTCAATAAAATAATGGGTAGGTAGTGATGTATTTATTGAATGAATGACTTGTTCTTTGAATGTCATTTTAATCAGAGTCATCTGTGGCTGGTGATTCCGATTTAAATGTCAATTAAACATAACATTGGAATGCATCGATGGTAATAAATCGATGTTGGAATGTAACGAGAAATCGATAGGTTTGGATTTGAATCGATAATCACGGGTCAAGTCGTGCCGGTGACGCTACGGTGCTACGAGCTGCTACGCCGTTGTGCCGTCTAATTAGCATTAACTTTTAATAAAGTAGACAAATAATTATTTATCGTAATGTTGCTTTGTTTATTACTTAATAGCTTTCATTTACAGAATTTTTGGAAACTTGAAAAAAATTCGCTGGACGAGTTTGTTATTTTGATTATGTTTTTATGAAATAATTTTATTTTCATTTTCCATTTCAAGGAATTTTTGAATTATAAGTTTACGGAAAATGTAATGTAATTATTTTAATTTGCATAGGTAAGTAGTTAGGATCACAATCTTTCGAAGGCATTTTATGCACCTGCGTTCAATTAATTGCCTACATTTTTATTACTAGTCAGTAGCTTAATAATTGAGTACTGATAACTATTTATAGTTCAATCATGACGTCTTTGTAGGTCAGAGAGTCGTTACCTATGGCCTCAATAGGGGTCACTTGTCGAGACTACAATGCTCAACCTGTCAAAAGTATTCACTGATTGTTGCCTATTATCTGATGACTTTTACATAACTCGGAATCATTATAAATTATACCTCTAATGTTGACGGTGACAGCGGACAATGGCAATCAGATATGCCTGCCGTTTGTAAGTACCAGATGGTAATATTCTAAACGAATAGACGTCGTACTATTCTATCTTAAATAAACGACGTTTGAGACGACGAAATCCTTTCAAAGGTCACACGACTTACGTAATAGGTCTGCTTAGCCGAGTTTTTGGCAGGCGCACGGGAAATGCCAAATAGTCAGAATATCTATGGGGACAAATAATTTGCAGAAATCTGGTTTTCTTAATGGGCGATGGCGAAAGAGGTTGGGTCATCTCATTAAGGTGATTGAGAATGTTAAAGTTGATAACTGGTCGAATACCATCCGACCGGTTGGGTTAATGTCGGCTGCGGCCGCGTACACGCACGAAACTTGATATAACGTCGCTAACTAAATTATTTTTTTAATCCTTTAAATTAGTTTCTAGGCGACTGAGTGGCTGTGAGCGAGTGGGTGGGAGATAACGTGAAAGTCGTCAATGTGTCAATAGGTAATAGGTACAGACAACTCAACGAGGTCGTAATAAAAAGATTTATGTCTAACATATATAGGATCATTGATCTTAAAGATAGACAAATCGAAGTGAGACAATTTTCTGGGTGACCACTGACCAGACTATTGTCTGGTGATAGAAAAAGCCGGAGTTTCAAGGCATGCCGCGGGGTCGCGCGCCTCACGCCCCGACCTCGCCTGCCAAATAATAACCAATCATAGACTACAATAATTGTTCACCCACCGTGAACAGCTAATAGACAATATGTAAACATCACTTGGAAAGTTATCTCGGCTCGTTTAACCACGCGGGGTGCCGCAGACATGCCATAGATGGCTAGTTAACATGTCTCAATCACAATAGCAAAAAGGGTTAATGGAGCTAATGAACTATTGTTCGATTTAACTCAATACGCATTCTACATAACTAAGGCACATTGTTTTAATTAGTCGCATTTTTTTTTGTCAATGTATCGTGTTAATGAGGAGACCGAGAGAGAGAGATGGCCAACTTAGCTATAAACACGTTCTGTCGTTATTCAAGTTCCGAAAAGTTTTGTTAACTAATAAGATTCAGCATCAGTAAATCGAATCGTTGGTGGTTACCTTACACTAGGTTCGGAGATTTGGTCGGTAGTTCAAGTGGATTATGTGCAAGCTTACCGATTGCTAATACTAGGTATGTGTGCACTCCATTAGCGAAACGAATCGTAATTCATGTTATTTGCACGTTTCATCCTCATTGTAGAGCCTTCAAACCTTGACGAAACAAGATTAAGGCTATTCTTTGCACAATTCGGTAGGTGCGTTACAATCATCGAGTTTCCGCATTTCAAAATCAAACAATAGCATTTTCGACTGGTAAAGTAACACAAGGCACGGTTAAAATAAAAATTGTTTGTTCATTTTGTATTCGAACAGCTTATAAGGATAAGGAGTTCGTCGTTAGCTTATTCGATCGGTATGTGCGGTCATTACTTTTGCAGTTTTCCTGCTGCGATAATTTCCTTTGGAGGAATTCCTACACCGGCGTTGGCGCCGTTTTTATTTATATGCGGCTTCGGTAGGTGCTGCACGCATTGCTTAATCGCCATCGTTTTATTGAACAATACATTACGCTGAGTGCACACACACTAACATGATCTCACGAATCTTAATGTGCATATATCCTAAGTAATACTTGCTACAGTAAAATGTTAATGCCAAATAAAATACGGCAATGAAAACGCTTTTCGTGTATGAATGAAAATTGACGGTACAAAAGAAAAGTTGTTATGTGATTATTTTCATCCTTAAAATATTGGATCCTACAAAGAAAAGTTCTTGTGTATGTTAAAGTACTTTAACATTTATTGAGAACCCAACACAGAGTGTTTAAATGAGAGACCACTAGGAGTCGTCAGCTAATAGGTACACTCAACCAAGAAAAGTAAAAAAATATTGAAATCGTAACACAAGATGACATCCCACTTTTAACATAGTATGCGCGAACATCTGTCGTAAATACCGGACTTAATTATTGAACTAGACATACAATGGGCGCAGAATGCTGGCCGTGGGAAAGGAGCTGACATTTAGCTGCGAGCGAGACCGAACATCTTCGGTTACCTAACGACGCAGAGACACCTCGTAAGGGCACACCAATCATTAATATATTTAATGGATTCACATTTACTAAGTTCTGTGACATAGATCTGCTTAGGACTTGATATTAAGTACTTGTGCAATAGACAAGTGCTTAATATCAAATGTAACAAAAGATACTGCAGTCACTGTCATTTGTTATTTTCATGTTTCACAAATTGAACAGCTAGTTCAATAGTGTTGTTTGTGAACAACAGCGTTTCCTTACGAGCGTCCAACTATTTGTTTCTCCTGAATATTACTTGGAAAGTTTGTCGATTTATTTTACTTTTCGTAACTAATGAACAATACAGAGTAAATGATTTAAGATCGTAAAAAAACATATATTTACAAGTAAACAATTGGTAAAATAACAATTACTGGTATTCACTAATTCGGTAGCTTGTTTCACGATTGTTGTCGTTGTCGTTGTACACGATTGGTTGTATGGCAACTTAGCGAGTTTACAAAGTAGGTCTCGGTAAAACAGTGGCTCGTCTCCTCAGCTGTATTGTCACGGTCACGTCAAGATAACGTCAAACATAATTTGTAATAGTTGAAAATATTTTGACTAGTGAAGTTACAAAATGCGTAAAGTTAACAACTTATGCGGCAGTTTGTAATGCTTCACGTGGCTTGCGAAACGTTGGCGGTCCGTTGATGGAATGTGGTTGATATGTGCTAAGTAATATCGTACTTTATGTAAATAGAAAGGTAAGCCATTAAGAAGTTTTTGATGCTCATTCATTGAAATATTGGTCACTAGCACTACGTCATGTTTGACGTCACTTTGGAGTTATTTAAATTAGATAGAGTCGAAGAAGATGAATGACCGGTAGAGTTAGTTTATTCTTATTTCGTTGAAGGAAAACATCGTGAGGAAACCAGCATGCCTGAAAGATATTTCTTGACGGCATGTAAAGTCAAGTTAGAGGCTCACGGGCAGCATAAAACCCAAGACCAGGTTAGGCACTAACCACACGATAAAGAAAGAACCTTATTTCGCTTATAAGTATATTAGATTCAAGTCCAAACGATCGTTTGTATTCGTTTACAATTTCAGTTGTATACGTCTTTCATTAAACATTGCGATACGAATTCGCGATTCTGAAGTAAAATATATATGTCGGATTGCCAGGATTTATTCCGTTAGGCACGTACATCATGTGGGCAGCCGATGGGTTTCATGCAATGAAAATACACTGGTTGCGATACGCTGTTTCTATTTAAACTACCAAATTCCTTGAGATTACAACTTAACACAATAACACTGAGCACAATGAATCGGGGAACAGTTCCAGGACGTCTCAACTCCGCTGCGATCTGGCACTGAATGTCCACTGTTCGTACCAATGACCGGATCCGATATATATCTATATATATGTCGGATGTTTATATTTATATAAATTTATAAGAAATACTAGTTCATAGAAGACTTAGTAATGGAATATTTAACATTGGCCGGCGATAGTTCCTCTTAAGGAAAAAAATGTGTTTAACAGGCATTATGCACGCCAAGGAATTTTATTAATTAAGTTTCTAGTATCTTGGGCGTGCTTGAACATGAATGATACATGTATAAGGAATCAGTAATGGAACAGTAGTTATATTATATTGAGACTAGCGGTTGCGCGCGACCTTGTGTTCGCGAGAAATTATTACTAAAAAATATAACTTCCCTTTTTAAATCGAATTTTGTTGTCAATTTCAATGGTTTTTTTTTGCACGGAACTCTAATTTACTTAGACCTTATAACATCAGCTATCTACCAATAAAGGTCCCCTCAAAATCGGTTCAGTCGTTTCGGAGATTAGCCGGAACAAACAGACAGCCACTCAGACAGACAAAAACTAAAAAAAAAATGTTTTATTTATTTATTTATGTTCTTGTCATAAGTCCCGTATATATTTTCATATGCATTCAGTAAAAAGCTGTTATTTTGATATTACAATCAGACACTTCAATTTTATTTATTTGTATAGATGACAGAAGAAACGATGGACGGTATGTGTAATAGAAAATATAGCCATATCATTTTTCACACAGTCTACTCAATGCTTCTCATCGACGTTTCATAAGTGCCCATGTAGGCCTATGTGAAATAAATATTTTGATCTTTCTGGCTAGAAAGGCGGTCGATATAATAGAGAAATAAGGAAAAAGAAGACATGATCGGACCCCCAAATAATTGGGACAAGGGCAGGAGAATGATGATTATTATGATATTGAAATAACAGAATAGATCTATGTTCTGATATTTTACTTCTTATGAAGAGATTCGTAGATTTGTTGTCAACTTACGCAACATCACAAGATTGAGTTAATATGAAATTGACAACGGCTACAGGTTCATTAAAATAACCAATGATGTCGAAGCAAAGGAAATTGTATAAAGTTACTAAAAACGGTTTCTTAACGTTAAATCGCAATTAAAATTCTTCGAACTTCTTGCGTACAAAACAGCTGTCGTGATTCATTTGTCTCTATATTTTTGTTGTTACTACATTTGGCAAACCACCACAAAACACATTGGAGATCCAACTTCGAGGCTTAATCAATTAATTTTTATTAAACTTGACCGGAACTGTATACGTTTCAGATATGGTGTTGTGTAAAATCCGTTGCAAAATGTAAACATGATCAGTAAATTACTAGCTTCGGCGCAATTACGCTGGCACGCAACAGTTTTCTGTACATTTGCTACACCCCGCCTTGCTGGTTGTTATTTCATTATGTTTTTTATGAAACTTCTTGTAGTTCACAAAAATGGTTATGTACTAATTGCAGTTTTGTTCGAGTTACAGTTTTTCCGATAAGCAGTTACATTATTGTTCATTTATTTCGCACCAAAAGCGTGAAGCCATTACAATCAGAGAATGCTCGCGATATTATTATGATAGTGCATTTTTATCTTTACTATATTAAAATGATTTCATCATATATTTCCGAAGCAAACCAAATAGTGGGTTAATCGGGTTTGGGTCGATTCACTGGTTTTGCGAAACAACTATCCACCTGTGTGACAATCAAATTTTGCCTATAGCAATTTATTTTGTCTTCATCATTTTTAAAGGTCGACGTGAATCGTCTCTACAAAGGTCAACTATTTAAAAAGATATTCATTCAGTCACATAAAATTACTTATTCATCGAATTAAATGCTCACGATCAATAAATTGAGAGGACAGGTCTCCCGGGTCTTGTTTAGTGGTCTCAGATAAAAAACACTGTAGACTAAATGACACAGACAATGCAGTAAGTTTAAAAAATTTCACCAGAAACTAGTCACGACTTCTTTCAACTTCTGTTTGCCACTGAATTTTTACTTTTTGTGACACCTGGCGGAAGCTTACCGTCACGATACAGCTATTAAATCCGGCAGTCTATTATTGCGTCAAGTTGAATAACATTTTAGCTACGCCTACCTGTACCGAGCCGGTACGGACACGGACGTTTATTGTACATTATCACTGGCTTGTTCAAGTTTCGAGTGCCACTGGGCTTGATTTCGGACCCAGCAGAGAATCAAGACACGTCACTCAGCTGCCAGTTAAAATTTGCTTTGCTCTATCAAATCTTTCAACTGCATAATCATAAAATGTTCTTGTTTTAACAACAAAATGCCGCAATAAGATCACCTTTAATGTTGCATTGTGCAGTTTCGTTTTATAGGTGCAGAGAATATCAGGAGATCGGCTGCGAGGTGCAGCGGAAGGCGAATGAGTAAATATGTCGAGAATTCCGATGTGTAAAGTTTAAATGGAGGAACAATAGAGCTGTGGCGGGTCGCGTGAATACCGCGGTGTTACAGTATGGAATGCGGTGCTATTTTGAAAGGGGTACGTGCAAGGTCAAAGGTGCAACCAGCAGACAGTTGTGTCAAGCGATTTATCCGTTCTAATACGTCTACGTTAATCATTCTCTTGCAACAACAATTGCTAACACTTGCCCACAATATCGCCGATAATTTATTTGTTTTATTACAGTAAATCACCCCGGCCACGATCGACTTTATCGACACTCGTAATTATGTTGTTATTTATAACTTAGCTCGTAATGGTGGTGCGTTCGGGCTATTATTGGATTTTTTTCAAGAAGGCTATTTGCAGACGAATGGTAATAGATAAGGTGGTTTCCAAATGTAATTGGACTTATTGTAGCAGTTGATGATAGAAAGTTAAGGATGGTAATAATGAGCGCAGTCGTGACTGACGACGATGGCGATAACTTATCACGCGGACACTCGAACAATTAGCTGCCTGCGCCTGCGCAACACTTGCTATAGTGGTCCATGACGTATGCAAAGAGTGCAATACACTGGATGTGCTTTGAGTATACACCATACAAGTAAGCTTTATACTCGAGCCAGATAAAGATATATTTTGAAACACCGTATTAGGAAATCACTTTAACATTACATGTTTTGCTAAATCTGGGCATTTAAGAAAAAAAGCAGAGATAAACCCTTTTATAATTTTTATATAGTAAGTCAGCGACCTTAGAGGTCAGGCTCCGCGATATCATTCTTTATTCGTGGGTGGGCACGGCTAACAACGTATATTTGCAAAAAATTGTGACGTAAAAACTGTGTAGGTAGGCGCAAAAATTTCGAAGATTTCACTTTCACTACTTATTTTTGTAAAGTTACTGTGCTGCGTGTAAAAAATGAGGAACGTTTGTTTAGTAACAATTGAATAAACTATATTCATTTTCCATTTTTCGATGGTGCTAAAGTTAGACTGTAACGAAGAGTAAAAGTTATGCATGCGACGCAGGAGGCGGCGAGTTTGCAAATAAAGCGAAACTCGCGAATGGTGGTGATTAACTAAAATGAACTTATTTGTAACGACATTGGTTTTCAATTACAATGGCATGTATGGAGGTGGCATGCGGTGCGGCGTCACCGCTGGAGTATTTACACACGGTGTGGGTCGTCGACCCGCGCATCTCTGCCGTCGCGTGAGCAGCCGCCCCGTGATTACTTATCGCCCGTTATTAATAGCAAATAACAATAATTCCATTAATTGTACACACTACTGCTCCTACATCACAGTAACATTTAGCCAAATATGTATTGTTTTACGTTGTAGAAAAATACTGCTCTAGCGAACAGATTGAACATTTCGTCGCGGCCAATCAATGTTTTCCTGAAAGCCAGTCTAGTAATTGTATGGTACAGATACACTGAAAGTGTGCCGAAGCATTGATGCATGAGGGAATGTTAAAACAATAACAATTAGTTTTTACTGCTAGAAATGACAGTGGAGACAAGATAGGTAGTAATTCCTCGTGGTTTCATTTCTTGCAGTGTAATTACAGCAAGCCACTCGGGCTGACTGTTGTGCCATCAAAAATAGGACAGCAATTCTCGAGCAGAAGCAACTCTTTAATAGAGGATCTTTGTAATCTCTGGTTTCAGTGCGCAATCTCGATCTATGATCTGTTTTGATAATACGTTACAGTAATCAACCGCATTGTTAGAAAATGAGTTTTTACATAAGATTACGTGTTATTTTTCAGACGAATTATGTAAAATAATTTTATGATCTCAGAACACGTTAAGTCTAACTAATAATGCGGACAAATGTTATTCAGTTTTGGCTGTTTAGCACTGCCAGAGTTTTACGACTTCCTCGATATTGACGAAACCAAAACTAGGAAGTTCTTGTCTCTGTCCGTCCAACAAATGGCAAGTGGACAATATAAAATAGTAAATATTTTTATTTAAAGAAAAACATTCTCATCTTTCTTCACGGAGGCAGTATTTCATACGCACTTTTTCTTAATATTTTAAGCCATTTTTTGTCCAATTAATTAACTATTGGTTGAATAAAAAGGCCAAGGCTCACATCTACATCACGGCATTGCTCAGAAACGGGTTGTGGTGTTAAATAGGTCGTCTCCGAGTGCGGTGGCACGTACTTGCATGTAACGTTGCAGTTGCTTCACCGTGCGCTTGCGTCAGCGGGCACGCGGCGCCGCCGTCGCAGTGCCGGCGCAGCGCGGGGTGTCTTCCGCGACCCGACGACCTTCACGACTCACGAAACTAAGCGCGAACTATCAAATCTTCATCTTTCGGCTACGAGAAAGACGTCTGTGATATCAGATCACGATCGTGATAAAGAAATTACATGAGGATACAGAGAGAGTTGGTGCAGTCAACTGTCAAAATAGTACGCTGAGTTTTTTGTCTGGTCGTTTAAGTTTTCCGGACGACGACACACGTATTTTCACATAAAAATCTTGTTAAAATTTTGATTACCTTGATTAACTTTTCGCTGTATTTAATTGAACCATTAATAGGAAATAATTTATCAATTTAATGAGTGTTTTTAATTAAAATACTTTTAATCAAAATATTAGGCACGCCATTTTAAGACAAAAAAGTTCGGAAAGCAATTTATGATTACAAAAAAGTGAAGGCCGGGATGAGTCAAAGTCATCACTTGTCTGATAGATTAGAGAGCCGAGCCGAGGTCGCTGGTCGGCAGTGGTCGGCAGCGGTCGGCAATGGTCGGCGTGTTGGCCGCATGCTAAACACCTGTCGAAACACCTCGTTATCCAATGTTGCTGACAGAAAACACATATTGCACTACTACTGGACGAGAGACATATTGTCGTGTTACGTACAAGAATTTATTGTATTGTGTTTAGATGCAATAACAATGGTTGTTTATAACCTAGCTGAGGAACTTAATAAAATGTTGTTACTGATTTATTATTTTATTAATCGTTTGTTCAGGTATTAGCTTTCAGTTATTACATGACAGTGTTATCAAGGTTGTTTTTGAAATTTTCAGGTAAAATATCCAAGCTTTCTGTAGGCGTTGGGGTCGTTGAAAGTGTTCAGTGAAGCGGGACGCGGGTGCGCGCATTTATTCGTTACGCCACCACTTAGAGGTCGCCGGTACCCGACTAGATTGATTGCTTTAATTTCAATTAGTTTATTATTGCTCTTTTAACTTTATGGCGATTAACAGAATTATTGATATCAGTTAAAGTACCAAACAGACCGGTCCAATTTGCGAATGGCAGTTCACAACCAATTTACTCACATCGAAGTTAATGCAATTTCATAAGATATTTAGTGCTCCAATATTTTGAAACGCTCCAGTTGCTAACTTGAGATCAATCGGAGTCTATTTGCTTTTATCGACAATTTAATGTTTCGTATGAAACGACTCATACATACTTAGCATTTTAGAACGTGAAAGCAAGACTTTAAAAGCGAGCAATCATGTTTTATGACTTCGAAGGATCTTGTGAATGCAAATAGTGAGGAATGTGGGTAATGCGTATAAAATCTAAATGTTTTGTTCTGCTACGTGACCAGACTGCCAAACGGCGGAGTAGCAGACATTGCCATCTTTGAACACCAATTATTGTGTATAACATTGATCGGTGGTAATCACTGTATTTATCTATGCGGATGCACTCAACAAGGAAATGTTAGAGGTAAAAACAATCTAGAAAATTCTTATTAATTCAGCAATCTTCTTATTAATTCAGCAACGACTAAGCTGTTATTTCTTACAATAGAACGATTTTATATTTACAAAAGGAAAATGGTTCAAAAAACGGAATCGCAGTTTAATGTAGCGTTACTGTATCCTAATGCATTGCAAATCAGAAGGGGAAAGCAAAATATTGGAGCATGTACCTATAGATATTCGTGAGCGAAATATGCATTAGGCGATTATGGTCCGCCTTGTTGTTTTGTGGAACAGAAGGATTGCAATATCTTTAAGCTAATGGGTGTATTGAGAACAATGTCTCCTGAAAGAGTTACTCGTACCTACTGTTGTTTTTTCAAGTTAATCTATCATTATCATTGTCTCCATTGAGATCAATGGGGCTTCAACTTGTAAGTAGATTGCATGTCGCCTTTGATTAGTGGGTAGATACATCTCTCAGCATGTTGATTGTGTTGTGTTTGTTAAAACAAAACAACAACATCTAATGACATCACTTGAGATGACATTTAAAAACAGATCATATTGAATCCAGCTTCCAGAAATCGGGAGTAGTCCTGTTCTCTTGTTACCGATTGTGGAGCTATTTCTAGCCCAACGTAAACACTCTAGGCAAAAGAAGATGACACTAAAGAAGATCTCAAGTTTCTAAATGAATTATGTCTGATTAGTCAATTTAAATTTTACAAGAGTTGTCAAAACTTAGCCTTGTGCGTCACACCTCCTATAGTTTTTGTTAATTCAACCAATGTGAGCTAAGCTTTAAGTAAATGAACATAAGCTTGAAAAATTGCACAAACAATATATATGCATAATTTCACGGCAAAAATGTGGATATATTGACACAAATGCATCTTGATTGATACGTAACCCTTGCATGCCTTACAGTGATAACTTCGCAAGTTATGTTAACTTGATGAATGCGAAAACCGTTTTTATGAATATCTAAGTTGGAAGCCGTTGTCACTGATAGAGCAAACATTATTAGGTAACAAATATCAATAGAGAACGTAATGCTTATTTATATAGAACCAGTTACCACAATCAGTTTCCAAGAAGTATCGTGGAAACTTGATTTACCAGGTAGGCTTTGTCAAGTAAGGCTTTGATATTTTAGATGAGGCTAACAAAGTAACAGCAGGACAAGACTTTTTTGGTCCAAATCTGTTTATTTATAAACTGTTCTATATACATCGAGTGTCTCAGAAGTAAGTACGCGACACGTGTCTACAAGAAGTTTGAAACCAGTTCTATGATCCGATTGCAAGTTGATTTAATCACTCGCTCACCGACTGGCCGGGTGACCACATAGTAGGCGCTGGCGGGAAACGCACGACCACTTTCATCACCTCATTAATAATATATAAGAATATCGTTCAACAAGTCACTACGTAAATATACGATGTGTGTACAAATACTTGAATAGCTATGTGAAGGAAAAATGTTCGTAAGTAATAAACGGAACTACAGATAAAACTTAGCTAGAAGGTTACAATAAAATACCAAACAAATAAAAAAAATACTTACGTTCAAGTGAGCGTAACATCCAATATTGCCGGCAAGTACAACAACTATAAAATATTCAAATTCTCATTAACGTTATTGAACTTTTGCAACGTTATAAAATAATCACGAAAGTTTTTGCAAATCACATCAAATTATCCAATAGGAAGCACCGAAAATGTTTGAACGCGACACGTAGCTGAAAACTTTTATAGTCTACAAACTGCCACTGACGTTGGTTTCGATTTCGGAAAAGTAAAAGAGCGATATGTCGTTGCGCGCGGCTGGAGTTGGCAAAACTGACGTACGCAGCGCGCAAGCGCCGCCAAGGTATTGTTAAAAGTTACTTTTACTTGCGAGACTCGCGGCGTGCTTGCGCCTGCGCCTCTAGCCGCGCCGCCGCGCCGCGCCGCTCGGGGACCTTGCGACCGTCGCGCCACCCGTTTCACTCTTTACATGACTACGAAAGAGAAAAACAGAGGTCTCTCTCCTCCTCTCTGATACACCATTTGGAAAATTTATATTTGCTGTACGCCTAGGAATACATAAGAATATTTGTGCAAGATTAAATTATTGCTATGCAAAGTAATGGTCACGGTTCATTGAAATTTTAGGTGAGTATTGCCTTATTTCCTTGCGTGGCGAGGCAGTGGAATGAACGGAAAAGTGATGATTACCAGGGCGTCAAACACCGTAATTGTTGCATGGAATTTGTTAATTACCGTGAAGCAGACCTAACAACCAATAGAATTTTCATTTAATGTTTATTTGAACGGTTAATATTTGCGTTGATAGTGATGCAGACATTATTATCATTAGCTTTAGAGACTAGACTGATCTCATTTGCATGCGTGAGCAATGTCATGTGAATTAAAATATCAACATCGAGTGAATGATAAACCTTGATCTGAAAGGAGTCTGTTACCAACTGTATTTGAGTCTATGTTTTTGTTACGTAAAATCATAAAAATGCAACAAATCCGAAACGAATAACCGTTTAGAAAAAAAACACCACTTTAGAGTAGGAAAACGTGTGTCCCATATAATAATACGAAATATAAGACCAGGACTTCTGAAGCGTAGAATACTTTTTCTATCTAATCCCTAGGTATACAAACTATTTTAAAAATGGAACAGTGTGCAGTACACGGGAAAAGTCACGTGAAAATGTTTGAAAAAGCTTTAAAAAATCCGGGTAGAATACGAGGAAAAAGATACAAGATTGCTTTTAACATTCTATGGTAAGATACCGAACAGGCGTGAGTGTGTAATGAATAAGTCAAAGTGCATTATCGTTGACACATTTACCTCCTGGCGAGGTTAATCAAATTGCTGAGTTAGCTAATAAGTTGTGTTTAGCGCCAAAATGCTAAAGAATTGGTGTTGCAACGTGTGCTCAAGGGTTTTCATCAATCGTATTGTCTATGAGGTGATGGAGTGGAGAGCCTGGCGCGGTCGTGCCTGCCGCGGCCTCGCACGCTACCAAATAATCTGATACAGTTGATCCGCCCGCATTGATTAACAAACCCACTAGATATATGAGTCTGATTTGAAATTTCACTAAATACCTGCCGCGTTATACGTGACCAGAACTTTTGATCTACTTTCGCAATTGATCGTCCTAAATAAAATGTTTGAAAGCAAGTGCGATCTGATAACAAATAATGTCATAAGTTAAGATTGGCGCCTAGAGTTCGAACAGGATATCAAGGTAGGTAACTATTAATAAATCTGTTCAGTGCTATGTTGTTTAGTTGCTCACATTTATCAGTAGCAGTACCTATGATTAGTATGAATGGCACAAAAAATATAAGCAACAAAAAAATTGGGTTTCATAAAGTCATGTGAAGAATTGACCACGATGTAAAAGAAAAATGCAGGATGTTTTAATTGGCCACGAATAACATAAATTTTCGTATCTTAATCCTTGATTAAAGGGTTTAAGGTACCACTATATTGCATGCTGTGCAATATATAACAGCTGGTCTAATACAAAATGGGAAGTTTCACAGCTACCGAGTGATCTTGATACAGGTACCTCAATAAAACATTACGTACGGCAATCGTAATTCAAGTGCTACTTTATCACTGCTACCCCACTTATCCACTTGAAGATTATAAGCCTGAAATTATGTATGAATTTAGACGAGAATGATATTACGGCGTGGTAATGTATAGAACCACTCGAGCTAAGAGCTTGTCAAGAAAACTGGTCCAATGTATACTCAGACCATTTCTATAGTGACATCGCTGACAGCTCACAAGGGTCGCGTCTTGAATATGATCTCGCCTTCGAACGTTCGGATATTGAATCCAGCGTTGTGATTGGTCAGTGATTTTTATTTCTTTCGTAGCTGTCAACAAACAGCGGGGGTCTGGCAAATTGGTTTTAAAAGCTGCTAGACTGAAATAATGGTTACGCGTTGAGTTTTGCGAAAGACGTCTGCGAGTTTTCTTTCGAAGATTTTTATAAGCTTCTTGTTGCTTTAAAATTTTTCAGTAAAAAGTGAATCGTAGATTTTTGTTTTTCAATTAATGGATTTTTTTTACGGTCGTAACTCTTGCAAAACTAAAAGTAGATAGGCAAGAAACCCAGGTAGCAACAGTGACAACTGACATACAAAATTAAGTTTTCATTCCCCGTCCAGAGGAGACTGTTACGAACAGCAGCCGTTCAATGGGCTTCCTGTCTGCTGCCAGTTTTTATGTGACTTACACCTTCCTGATTGTTATATAGGTATCACTTATTATGCGCCTAATTATCGTTTCGTAAGTGGATATGGCTATCGATTTAACTAATAACTGGAAACTATTGGGAATACAGGAACTTTATTGTTGCAATTTCTTGCGCAGTTCCAAGATCATCATCTGTTTATCCTTTTCTCAACTATGTTGAAGTTGGATTCCAGTCTAACCAGATGTAGCTGAAGAGTGAACACCAGTATTTTACATGAAGCGACTACCTATCTGGCTTCCGCAACACAGTTACTGGGTAAAACGATATCTCTTGGTAAGACTGGTTGCCAGACTTTCAGGCTTTTGACTACTCCTAACGAATGTTTCCAAAAGATAGGCGTATTTCAATTTGAATACATATCGCTGTGGTGTTAGTTAGTTCGTGAGGAAGCCCACACGTTAATAATAAATTCCGTAGGTGTGTGGCGCCATGGTAGGGTAGGTTGCGCCACCTGTCAGGCACGGCACGAACTACCGCCGAGCGCCGAGCGCCGTGACGCGGTGCAACCAAGTGCCAAGCATTTATGCGGGAACTGACATTCTATTGAATACGTGTATGAGAAATAAGTGTAATGATACTTTGCTTTTTCTCAATAAAGTGGCCTAATAAATATTTGTAGGTGAAAGAAGTATCAGACCTAATGTTGGCTAACGATGTCATGGGTTGAGTATGTGCATGCTTTTTTTTTTTGATTCTGTCCTGTTGTATTTATAATTTTTGTTATGCATTGTATGATTCTTGTTAATTTATTTCTTTGTATGCACGTCATATCCCTGCGACGAATAAATATTTTTTCTTTCTTCTATCATTCTTTCTCGTAGTACCTAACTCTTTTTTATATTGTGTGCACTTGTGGCTTGTGCCAAATAAACATGTTTTCTTTATTTATTTCTAATCGAACTGAGAAGAATTATGTGAAAGAAAAAGGAGTAAATGTTAGCGCCGACCACAGATACTATGAGACAAGGGCAAGAAGATTATGATGATGAGTAATCGAACTGAGATTAATTTAATTAGATAATTAATTATTTAATGACTTTTAAGTACATCCATATTAATTTGATACCAAGATTACTTCAGGATTGTAAAGAAAATCAAATCTAGCAACTTACGGAAGACAATCTACTCGATTAAAGTCCTTCACCATTACGTATGGAATGCTCTTACAATGGCTTTCATAATAACAATGAATTACAAACTCACGTTTTAAATAGCAACCAGATAATTAATAAGTCGCTGCAACATTATTATTATCTATAACGACTGCATTATAAGACAAATCAGTTTCGTTCATTGCCGTGTCGATCACGGTCATTAGGAAAGTCAAAACATACTTATGGTACGTTATTTTGAGAACGTCATATGATGTGTCACTGCGCAATATACCACGTTAGTCAGTGTTCCTGACATTTTGTAAGATCAGTCAAAGTTTGGCCATAAAATCTTATTCATAGACAAACTCATGACACGTATAGTAAAAGGTCAATGCTATATTGTTCCACTTGTATCTATTATATTTATATATATATTATTAATTACTTATAAGAAACATAGACAATAAAAGGAAACGTGGCTAAAATTAATATTTTTAGCCGTAAGGGACAATGGTCATTCATCTTTAGTTCTGCTTATTGAAAATATCTTGCTTTATTAGGATTTATAACCAAGCTCCTTTCGAGGTAAACCAACGAAACAAATGAGATTCTTTCGTTTGACCCGAAGGATAATCAATTATATTCTACAAAGGCGGAACATATTCAAGTATGCCAATACATGTCAATATGTCACTGTTGTAAAATATCTTATTATAATTGCTAGTAATAAATCTAAAACTTGAAAATATTATTCTGACGCTTCTTCTTAATTAATTTGATATTTCAACGTTTTTTTTGGTACTTTTTTCAATATCATAACTTATAAACATGTCGGGTTGTCAGGATTTATTCCGTTAGGCTCGTACATCATGTGGGCAGAACATGCGTTTCGTGCCATGAAAACACGCTGGGTGCAACATTTCTAGCAAAACTAACGAATTACTTGAGATCACAACTTAACCCAATAACACGGGGCACAATGAATCGGGTACAGTTCCAAGACGTCTTAACTCCACTGCGATCTGACACTCAACTGTCTACCGTCGCCTCGAGCTGAAGACATCAGGGCTCTGAAGAAATACGCAGTGGTGGGTTGACTAAGTCGCGTGATGTCACCACTGGCGTACTTGCAGCGATTCATTTTAAGCCCGTACCAATGACCGTCTCCGACAAACATATATATTTTGCTTATTGTATCTTGCATAAAAACCTACAAATTGACCATATAATTGCAATTTTTCTCAGTCAATATTTTATACAAGGTGAAAGGGACATCGACGCAAACGGTTACCACGTATTCAGTACATCATTCTGAACCCCACCAAAAATAAATTTTTCATCGGTAATGAAAAAAAATACTGCTGTTTCCTACAAAAGTTCAATAGTCATAATGTATGGAACACCTGTTTTATTTTAAATTACCGATGAAAAATTTCAATGCTGGGGTTCAGAATGATGAACTGAATACGTGGTAGCCGACTGTGCGTCGTATTCCCTTCTAACCTGTGTTTATCTGTGCCATAGGTTTATAAGTATAAAACGATTATAGAAATCTAACAGCGAATGTCATAATATCCTGTTACATATTTCTCCGCAGGAAAGTAGTAACAAGATAAATATGGTAATGTATGAATATATTTGGATAATTGAATTAAATTGATAGTTACTTACAATAGATAGCTGTAATAAATATCTGTCAACTAATAAATCAATAGACCTTGCACCTATTAAGGCACACATAAGTAGATTTGCTTCAAGTGGGTGGATTTTAAGTAAGAATTAAATCGGTCAAGTGCGAGTTAACCTCACGAAGTAGTTCGTATAGTGTTAGTTGCTTAATGATTCATAATACACGTAACACCAACAGACATCTAGGTAGTTATAAAAAAATGGCTAAACATTAATCAATGCCTTAAGTAATCTGACATCACTTTACTGAAGACATTTTGTTACTGGTTTAAGTATAATTAGGTACCTTTACGAGTAAAAGTGAGTGTATAAAGTAGTAATAGTAGTGTAGTTGTAGTAATTAAATTAGTACAGTCGCCAGCGTATCAAGTTAATACAAGCTTTCAATATTTCTCATTCGATTTTGAACTTAACCATCAACATTTTATGGTTTAAAATCATTTGGAGAAAATTTACAGTTTGTGGTAACTTAATGTGCTGGCGACTGTACATAAATGATTTTTTTTTTAAGTCAGTAAAAGGGAGTTTTTTAATCGTAGGCGTTTCGTAGACCCCTCTACGAACGAGGTCTACGAGAATGTTAAAGATAAATTATTTCCAAAGTGTTACAATTTATTTCTTTCAATTACTTAAACGATTTTGGTATTGTAGATAAGCTTTTCTATATTTATATTATCTATATTTTCGTCTTTTTTTGCGACGAGATGTCGGCAACCACTAAGAAAAGATTTTTATAATTCCTTTGGGAACATAAAAAACATAATAGGCAACTTTTGACATAAACGAAAATGGGGAGCATCCCTACTTTATTTACATAAAATATACTGTATTTGGATATAACAAACCATATAACTTGACGGAAAATGTAAATATTTAGTTCTCCGTCGAACACCAAATCAGAAAAATGAATAAATATAGGAACAAGTAGATGCAAACACTGAAACTCATATTGCATTTGATTTTAGTTTTGAAATGGAATGCTAAGAACTCTTAACTGTTACTATTAAAAATGTGCATATTTTCTATTTTCTAATTTAAACTAATGACAGGACAGGCCTTTCTCAGATAAGATCGGTATTAAAGATTCATCCAAATTCAATTCAGTTCAGAATATTTTAGGCAAGTTATTTGTTTTTTTTTTTTGTGCGAAACCTCACATACCTAATACCTACTAAAGGGAAGAATCGAACTCAATTCGCTTCAAGACAAGTCATTGTCAGAGAGCAGATTTTGGCGTCAGTCCAGAATGAAAGATGAGAATGTGTAAAAATATGAAAGGGAAAAGAAAGGGAGGAAAAAATATATAAGATGAAATATTATACATCACAGGGTTTTATGAAAAGATTTCTCGCAAAAAAATGCCAATGTATTGCTCCCAAACGTATTGTCGGAGGAGAAATAGTGATGTGTTCTTTATGTAGCAAACTAATAAGCATAATCACATGCTATTAATTCTAACGATAAGGCTCATCTCTGTCGTTGCAGAATATTGCCCCGGGGAAGGCAATGTGAGCATTTGGAGCAATAAATCGAGCTATTTAAAATGTTTAAATTGCAACAGTGCGGTGATTATTGTAATTGGCTGTGCATATTATTATCGGTTCGCGTTAATTGAATAGCTATGCAGTCCGGTATCAATTATTTTTGCTTGATAAACTACCTACGAATTTTGTTTGTTTTGTTCTGAAAAGGTATGATTAAATTATTTAATTAATTCTTAATATTTTGTTATTCTTGTATGATTCTTTTTTTTCTCTCTTATTGTTCATTTCAATTATTATTATAGTTCATATTTTGCGTAATTTACTTTGTTTCCTTTGTTATTTGTTTTTTTATGTAATGTTTTTGATTTCTTTAGATTTTTGACCTTGTCAAATTTACTGTATGTAGGTACCTAGATTATAAGTGAATGATGTGATCTTCTATAATTGGAAGCGCACACGTGTATTTGTCCCTGTTATATGTATGCTTGCATGTAATTGTTTAGTTTCTGTTGGAGATCCAATAAATAAATAAATAACTTAAAAACCTACCATAAAATCATAATCTATGGTAGGTTTTTTTTGTTAATAATTTTAAAAGGAAAAGAGGCAAGCAAAATATTTTTCTGACGATGTCACTTTAGTAGAACATTAAATCATTTGTAGTTTATGCAGGTTATACAGTAAAAGGATAAACATTAAGAAATAGGTAGCTTTCTTAAAATTCAGTAAGTCAGAACTAATCCCAACGCCAACCACTGATTCGTATATATATGTAGATTAGTAGATAATATTGAGTACTACCTCAAGAGTATAGCGCAAACTAAGTACGTTGACCAGAGTAGCCAAAAAGTTACAACCCACTTGCAGTTTTAGTTTGCGGGTCAATATTGCGATATCGACCTGAAAACCCCAACTTGCATCGGTGTGGGCCACTAAAACCCGATTGAAAATATATTAAAGTCGAAAGACCATAAATCGAATTTTCGCTGCTAGTACATCACGAGTAAGTCCGTATTTCTAAAACCTCGATAGCCTGAATGTTCGGTACTCTATAGACGCCAGACTGAAAGTAAAAATATTGCCTGTACTGAGTTAATATTACTTTTCCTGGCGAACGAAATTAAAATTCAGTTCAGAGGCTGATGTGCCTTTTGTTGGGTTAGTAACAAACTGGGACTGTTTTAATTAAAATACGTTATTATTTTGCAAACCTTACCTATATCTGCAGCAGTGCTGCAGGCTGGCAATGTGCGGGTTGGTAGATGTAACAATTCTGATAATTTTTGGTTGAACATGTCGGTTTCCTAACGATATTTTCCAGCACCATTTTGAGAACGGTGGTGATGAAATATCACTATCACTACATAGTATAAAACAAAGTCGCTTTCTCTGTCCCTATATCCCTATGTATGCTTAAATCTTTAAAACTACGCAACGGATTTTGATGCGGTTTTTTTTAATAGATAGAGTGATTCAAGAGGAAGGTTTATATGTATAATACATGCACCCGTGCGAAGCCGGGGCGGGTCGCTAGTATAGTATAAAACAAAATCGCTTCCCGCTGTCTGTTCTTATGTATGCTTAGATCTATAAAACTACGCAACGGATTTTGATGCGGTTTTTTAAATAGATAGTGATTCAAGAGGAAGGTTTATATGTAAATAATACATGCGCCCGTGCAAAGCCGGGGTGGGTCGCTAGTACATTATATTACACAAAGTGATGCGCCTGCCTGGCTTCGAACCCACGGCATACAACTCGCCAGGGCCGATAACCCTGGGTCAACACTGCTCTGCGTTTCTCCTAAATCCTTCAGAAATACTCGTATACAAATCGTTTTCGTGCGATGAGTAATAAGCTCTTTTGTACTCGTCTGTTCCATTCCAACTACGAGAATGTTGACCTATGAATGTTTCCAAAAATATTTAGCATGTTTTAATATCAAGGCGTGCATATAAAGCGTCACTTTACATATTCTTGTTTCGATGCAAAACATGTAGAACTCTTACTTTTAAAACAACTTCTAATTTCTTCGTTGAATACCTAAGCAAAGCTTGGAATGATAAAAATTCATCATTCAAACCCAAAATCAACTAAAAAATCAATTACAAATCTTTAACAAAATCTTTATAAATTGGGTACCTATGTGTTTTTTCACACAAACAATGTTTTTTGTTTTTGTTTTCTACAACAGAGCGTGGCTAATTTTATTTCATGTAGTAGGCAAATGTTGCAATGATCTTAGAAACGGCTAGATGCTAATTGTTTATTTTATACTTATACTTTCCTGTGTAAAATGATTGACCTTCTTTACAAAACTTTGTTGTTAATCGGGAAGTCCTAGATCTCGTTGTTGACTGTCAAAAGCTTAATAGAAATACAATAATCTTTGTTTGCGTGAAACATTGAGGTGGTACATTGAGGTGTTAAAGAGAAATAGGTTCTACATATTCCGGTTACTAAAATTTGTTCACTGAGTGACATTTCAGTGTGGAAACCACTTTTAAAAACAGCTCGCAATGCCATTTATGTTTAGAACTAGAACTGAACTGTGTAGATAGGTTGTCAAAATATTGACAACCAAGTGAATAATAAATATTAATGAAGTATTTATCGGAGATAAATTTTTACGACAGATTTAAGTGGTCGATACCTCCCACGCTTTTCTTTTATAAAAAAATTAGCGATGAATCGTAAAAATAGTTTTAACGAACTTTAATAGTCCAATGGTATTAGTTGCATGAATATTCATAACCACGAACTACTAAATAATGAAGTGATCATGTATTCTCTATGGCCGTTAGTCACATAAATATTAACATAATTACTAAATCTAGATAATATAAATGCTGCAAGACAGTGCTTTTACCGATATCACTAGTATTTTAGTGTCTTTGAGGACCAATATAAATAACATCTTATTATTTCTTTGATGGTTGTTCTTAGTATTATTTCACAAATCCGTATTTGAAATGATTCCTGGAACAGTATTCTGTGAGTGATATTGGCATTTGGCTGTAACCGGAGCCGAATCGAACAACACGAGATCCGTTGAATACCTATCTTATGTACATGTAGTGAACGGCAAGGTCGCGGGGTATAAGTTTCTTTCCAATTTTATACACACGTATAATCTCAGTTATGTATGTGTTAATAGTGACGTTAATAAATATTTTTGAAACAGGTATTCTCTTATTATCAGCCAGCTCTATGGGGCGTGATCGAAATCGATTGTTTATAGCGTGTAGTATTTTTTTTTTGTAAATGTCGTTGTTGTGACATTGAAATCAAATATTTCATCACATTCACGGCAATCAATCTACGGCTATTAATTACCAATGCTATTATTACATAAGTCTGGGGATAAAATAAACGACGCATTATCAAAGTATTCGTATATTAATAATATTAATTACGCTTGGGTTCCCAACGGGTTAAGCAGAACTAAATGAGAGCTAAAACACTCCAAAGCCACGCTCGGCATAAATCAAGCGAGTTAAAAGTCGATAAAACACAGACTACTTTGGCATGTAAATGCGCGCTGCAAGAAATTACGGTCTTAATTTAATGTCCAGTCAGCAAAATGATTTGTAGAACTAAAAGCCACTTAGACCGTGAATATCCCCTTTTTGAGATAGTGAAATTTAGCATTATACTTGAAAGTTCCTCCCTTCTCAAAACTTCGTGGCCGTGACATTGAATTAATGGGACACATTTTTAATTCGGAATTATCATTCGTACCTTTCTTCTCCAACTTTGAGACAGTATCGAAATAAGGGGGAATTTACAAGCAAATATCTAACTTTATAATTCAATACCGAGCTTTGATAAAACATGCATTTTGTGATGAAAACAAGAACCCGTAAAGTCTACAAAAATATCTTCAGCATAAAGTAGCGATATCTTGTAGACTCAACTAGCGCCATCTGTAGTCATAACTTGCAATTGACTACTTTCCTTGTTTCGTGGTTTTGCTCACAACACTAGCTCACAAGAT
Organism: Eurois occulta; assembly: GCA_950022335.1. Lineage (NCBI taxonomy): Eukaryota > Metazoa > Arthropoda > Insecta > Lepidoptera > Noctuidae > Eurois > Eurois occulta. Next base: position 9,635,335 of record OX465484.1, on the reverse strand, counting down.
CTTTGTACACGTTAAATGTAGAGGACGTGTCGTTCGACTCGAGGCAGTAAATTGCATTTGCAACGTGATTGGACTTGGTTTAAAAAAGACGATTTTATTTCAAAAACGCTGTTGTTTGTCACATGTAGAGTGGGTTTGATTGGAATAAAAAGAGTTTGGCTACACACGTCTGCCCAATGATTTTATGTAGGTTGATATGTATGTATATCATTGCCTGTATGTCTACTATATTACTAAGCTGTGGTAATGTACACAGTGGATGAAAGTTTCACAATCATGTAAAGTTATGGTGGTAGTTATTATTTTTAATAACTGTTTGGTTTGTATGAGTTTTGTTTGTTTAACATGGACTTTGGTATACTTAAACTAATGAAATATACGTAAACGTTTCGTACCTACGCGCAGCTTGTAACACGGATGGAATATATAAAGTAACGATTTCACTGCTTCAGCTAATGCGTTGTTAATAATTCATTATGGTTGCCTAATTAGGTTCGAGTAATCAGACTACAGTTTAAGCTCCCTTCCCATAATTGATAGTTATAAGTTATTGTAATGGGAGTAGGAAGTAGTTCCATCCGGAAAATTCATTTTTGGTCTAGGAGTTGGGTTCGATTCTCCGGTCGAGTAAAGTGATATTGGATTTTCTGGGATATTCGCAGTGGCAACTCGAAGTCTGGATTTGTGCCTGGTTGGTGGTAATAGTACGAGGTTTTTTTTATATATGTATTAGTTTATTATTGTTTAAGATTATTTTGTGTATTTCATCTATGGGCCTCAGTTGCCTGACAATAAAATGATTATAGAGGGTGAATTTTCCAAGTAGGTGTGGTTGAACAAATCCGAAATTATGAGGAAGAGCGAAAAAAGCTCAAAGGAGTCTCGAGCCCGATTTTGAAAACTAAAACTGCATCATTAGATTTTTGAAAAATCAATATTCCTAGCTAGGAATCGAACCCATTGATTTTGGAAAAAAACACATACTGTATTATATATTACGCCCACTTGAAAAATTCACTCTGCATAATATTATTATTAATGGGCTCGCCTCTCGATTTCATGGAACTTAAGAAAACTGACGAAATGTGGGTTTGCTATTAGTATTCCTTCCCAATTTACAAGCGTGATGTTATACCTATCTATGCACCTATTATTTTTCTTCCTGATTTAAATAGCTTTGGCAAAGATTTAATGCTCGCTTCTTATAATAATACTTATATATTTGCACACAAATGAAAGTTACAGCTGGTATTATAACACGCGTTATTATTTTAAAGAACAGCAAATGCGACCTTGCAATGTCGATGAAACGAAGTTGTGGTACATAATGCTGTTGCGGGTGTGCAAAAATTACGTTGTTTAATTTTAGTGCTCACGCACTTAATCCAATGTTGTTTTTAAGTATGGTCGTTAAATTAATTTAAGTAAATCGAATTTAAAATTGTTTTTGTCTTTAACATATTTGCATTAAGATAAGAAAGTTTTTTCAACTTATAGTACTCATATAAATGTCGAATGTTTCACAGTTTACTGTTTGTATTCATTTGCTTTAGTTTTGTATTGCTTTGCAACTGTTTTGTTTTGCGATTCGGCGTCTGGCACGTGCTTCAAATACGTGGTCTAATAATGGTCAAAGAAAATAATACACCAACAAGAAGAAAATAAGATGATTTTGAGCAGGAGGATTCGTAATATACAAATTAAAATTCGGACGAAGGCCGTTTTGATATAGTAGTTACTCTGTACTACTTACATATACTATTGCCTATTAATCGAGGACTGTTAGCACAGCTTCCACAATATATGACAAGCTACCCGACTTCCAGAAACTCGCGAGCAATATTTGTTATAATTTATTTACTAAAAACCTTGCCTAGAGCATTACATTAAATAATACATTACATATAAGGTGAACCACGACGCGTGAAGCTTAGTAAACAATGCTACAATGTTCCGACATACATTATGTAGGCACAGGCGAAAAGTCAGTAATTCTTATAGTTAACCAAGTGGAAGTTCCTGATCGATTATCTGAAGGTATCAAGTTCAACGGAAGAAACTTTTACGAGGTGCATTCACACTCACTATCAAAAACTTATCCGTTTCCTCCCGAATGAAGGGTCAGTGACTTTATTGTATTTCAGTAAGGTTTAAAATACCCCTGCCTTGCACCCCGTACATTCCTAGTCTTATGTTAAACATTCTTCAGGTTTATTTCATCCTTTTCACGAAAGGTATGGGATGGCTGTAGGCTGTCTTCATCCCGGTAAACGTTTCTTGCGCTAAAGTTATCAGACTTAATAGACCGTAAAGGCCGTCGGGTACTGCGGCTTAATATATCTTTGAAGTCATACGTAGGGACTGGAATTATAGCCAGGTAGGTATGTACAACGAGAATAGGATCATTTGTAGTACTTACTTCGTGTACCCACGTTATTATGTATACCTTTGTCCTTTATTTTAACACTGGAAAACTCATGTATGAATCTGGATGTCATTTACCTGAAGTTCTACTAAAGGTGAACTGGAGACGTTCACACAGTTTCAGTTTGTCTAGGGACTGTTTTAAATATTATCTGAAGCGACTTGGTAGTCCTAATATAACGCCTTAAAAATATTTACTGTCAGAGTGTTTGTGAACATCCTAGTTCCAGTGTCTTAAGCCAAACTTTAACCGCCTTCTGAAATTAGAATTTCGGCTGATCCTCTGATTAAATGTCAGTAATAATTCTTCAGTAACAAATTCTGTTCTGAAATCCAACACAAATGATAATATTAACAAAAGTCATCTAAACGCTTAGTAAAACGGTTTCTTATTAAGTATAAAAGGTTACAGACTTACCAAAGCGTGTTATGATTATGATAAGATCAACAGAAAATGGCAGCAAAAGTCGACGTTAGATTTTTTCGCACACCACAAGCAGGTAGCTGGAACCAAATTGTCGAGGATTTCATTTCATTTCACGGATACCTCCCATTTCATGAAATTTTAATCAGCACACTCTGTGTATCTACTGGATTAATAAAGGTGAGTACACACGTAACAGTCACATGTCACCTAGATGAAAATTGAAGAATTTTGATAGTAAAATTATTAGTGGAAGATAGCTAGCGGAAATAGGTATATTTCCTCGCCGCGCTGAGTAAAATAAATTATTTTTACACCAATTGGAGCGTGATAAAACCGATTGGAAGCGAAGTTTGGTAATTATCGAGTTTAATCACTTTCGGTCGAAGTTGTGGGTTGATGTCAAAGCGAACTAGTATAATGAAAGCTTAACAATAGCACGTTTATAGGTGCACTGAGTCAATCCGATGGCAAATGAATTAATGTCGGATACCGGTCGCTAATAATCATACAACTCCAAACGTATAGTTTATATTAGCCTTTCTGCGTACTGTGTGAGCGAATATATTTCAGTTAATCTTGTTTTCATAGTTGCCTATAAACAGCTTTGGGCAGCGGCAATAAAAGCCTTTATTTTTTCCGGAATAGTTTCGGAATAAAATTATTCTTTCAGAAAGGCTTTTCATATGTTATTTTCGTGCGTAGGAAAAAGTAACCATACCTATTCATTTTAAGGTTCAAGATCATTGCGTGAAAGTATCTGGGAGTATATTTTACTCACGTGGAATTTTCTTGGAAAAAGCTGACAGCCAGCGTTGCACTATCTTTAAAGAGTTGGATCCAGACAGCGTTAAAGCGGAGCAGAGTTATTAGTTTAGACTGTAACACTAATGTAAAGTGCAGAAAGTTATTCTTGACATGAGTAAGAAGTAAAAAGCTTTTAGTGGCACCATAGGGAATCAAAATTATTTGAGTGGTTTCGCTGATGATTTTATAAGAAAAGTATAGTCGTAGGTGATATTAGAACTCGTTGAAAATTTTAGGGTTTAGCCCCCCAATTTTCCCACAAAATTATATAATCGAACATTTGGTCATGGTTCAACATTTTAAATACACCATCATCATGATGACGATGATCTCTTTTATACATTTTTTTGTAGATCTTTAACCTAATCTTCAATTTAAGCTCCGTCAAAACACTTCTATAGGTATTTCAAAGCTATAATCTGACATGAAGTTCCTGACGAGAGAAATATTAATTTTGGAACGCAATTACAAGTTAAAGTAATTCTACTGTCACGATGTACCCATTATGAAAATTAGAAATTCGTGTGTCACTTTATTTGTAACTAACTGCTCAAATTACTGACAGAACATTTACCTAAATTGAATAGATAACTAGAAATTTATGTGATTACACCTACACCGAACAAATGTCTTTTATATCAACGTTCTTTATGTGACACTCCGTAATGGGGAAGTTCGGTATTTTTAGATTTCTGCCGGAAATTGTGCGATAAAAGTGTTGTGAAAGATTCTTTTGTGTAAACCCAAACTTAATGGAAACTGTTAGACAAATAATAAACACTTTTTGACGTTTGCTCTATGTCTACGAATTGTAAAGAGATAGTTTCGTGTCGTTATTTGCAGTAACAGTATTGCTTTTTTGACAAAAAAAAATCTTTTCCGGAGCACAAATCATTTCGAAATCGATACTCATTTGTTTAAGGCTTGATTTTGTTAATTCCGATTGGAGTTTATGATATAAATGACTAAAGCTACAATAGGCAAAGAAAGGTTGCAATTATGTTACGTTTATCTAACAAAAAAGCTTATTAACATTTTAAAACGTTAAAAGAATTCAGCAACCCAAAAACAAAATATAATATCCACCATAATTCCAGGAAGCGCGTTTTACAACGAATTAATTATCCTTCTCTTTTTCTGACCAAAGACCGTGGGATTATTTATATTTAATTTCAGTATCTAACCGCCGCAGACTGCTTTACGACTTGGTTTCTTCGCCATTCTTGGCGGGAAATTAAAGCAATAAAAAAGTTTGGCTAGCCATGGAGATTTCAGCTAATCAAATACTGGCCAGCTTAAAAAAAGAACATTAACAGACTTCTAAATGAAAATTTAAAGTAAGGTGCGGTCACACCGACCGGATTGTCTGCGGATCATGGCGAATACTAGTCTTTGAAAGATATTCAGTACACGTCAAAGACATGTCTCTGCAGTCGTTGTCCAGAGCCCAGTCAGCCAATTTGATAGCACTTTTACCCACATACTTTTATTTATAAATATTTACAAACATAAAGTAACAATCCTTCTTGCTTATGAGTAAATTATGCGTAACTTGGGACTGGGTTATCACGTTTTCTTCAAGGAAATAAAGTAATTTTCTGTTGCTGAGCAAATGAAAGGCATATAAAACTAATGGAGCATGTGTTATATCCTTTTTATTCGTGCTAGTTCTAAGCTCTATGTTTTTCTCAAGGCTGTACGAAGAAAGAAGGGCACAACTCAAGTTAGTCACAGACTTTAAAGTTGTGGTTACTACATTTATTAAGTAGGTACTAATTCAAGACTTTGTTTTTCTTGGCTTATTATACAGGGTGGCGACGACCAAACGACAATAAAATTAAAAATAAATTAAACTGTGTATACCCCATGACATTCCCAGTCGGAATACAAAAATTCAAAATACATTCGCACAGTTTTAAGCTATTTAGGTTGTTTGAAAAAAAAAAAATTTTTTTTTTAATTTCGGTTTTATGATTTATTTGATAGTTTTAAAATATTCCTATGAACTCATATTGCTGTTTTCATTTATTGTCGTATTGTATTATAAAAGTGTACGATGAGCATTTCAGACACACTAAAAAAATCGCATACAATTACGTAAGAATATCTTTTCTCCCAATAAAACTTTTGAAGCTTCAAATGATATAGCTTAATAAAGTTTGGAGAAAATATTTTACTTTGTATCTTTTTATTTGTTTATCTAGAAATAAAAAAAATGTCTGCTGTAATAGATCTGTATGCAGATAAATGCTTGTTTTCTGTCTAAAATATTGCATGTACACGTGTGAAAGTAGGTTTGTCTTCAAGAAATGAGCGCAAAATATTCACCTAGTTTTCGTTCAACTTGTTTACAGTCGCGTGGAAACTATTTATTAGAATGTGGTATTAGATGAATTATTTCATAGTAGTGTTTGAGTCGCGCGAGCGGGTAGTGAGTGTGGGCTCCTGAGTGTGCGATTCGTGCGAAACGGGGTGTCGGGGCTGAGCTCCGTCGGGCGGCAGTGTGGCGGATTGCGCGTGACGTCAGCGTCCGGGCGCGGACGTGGACGCGCAGGCGCCCGGCACCCCCCCCGCCCCGCCGGCCCACGCCCCGCCCACACCCTCGCCCGCCACTTCTCGGGCGGCGTGCGACACCTGCACCCGCTCGTCCGCCCACCACAACTTTCGCCTACCCGCGTCGATGCTATAAAATAAACTTTCCGTTAAAAGTGCGTGTGGCAATTTATCGGACTTGGACTGAAAGTACTTTTCAGTGACATTTTCGCTACTTCTGTGTTTTGTTTAAAGTTCGGATGTTAAAAATTCAGGTAAGTAATTATGCGTAGTTAGAAATAAATCTTTGTTAATTTAGTTACGCCATTAATCATTTTAATAAAAACATGAAATAATTAAAAAAAAAATCGGGTTGACATCATTTTATTCACGCAATAGTCTACACACGACCTATGTCTAGATCTAAACTACAGCTAGGCAATTTTCTCTCTTTTTTTTCTGAAAACGTGTTCATATGCACAACAGCGGGAAATTGTCTCGTATAGATAAACAAACGGTTATTGGGTCCCGATGCCAAGTGCATGGAGTGCGGTGGTTGCGTAACCGGCTGCGCTGAGATCAAATCCGCGACCCCAGCGCTGATCTTGTCAACACACGCGACGTACGTACGTTACGTACTAAAGGAAAATTATCTTCGATAAAACTTTCACAGGAACAGCGAAATTTTCTGAAACCATGCGGGTACTTAAGTGCTGAAGTTCCGCCGACGATATCGGTGTTAGTTTTTGGCTATGTAAAATGGAAGTTGGCAGCGGATTCCCGCCGTGAGAATCGTTTCTGTGCCAATTTCTGGAATCCCTATTAGTGGAAGAGATACCTATAACAGGCAACAGCACTATTGTGTATGGGAGCAAGTTAAGCCGTTAGAGATAATGGTGCGGAACAAGTACAAAGACATTGGAATTGTGATGCCGAGTGCCATTTTGATTTCATTTCGACCTAATACGTGTTTCGCGAGATAATTCCTACTGAATCTCAATTTGAATCTACTTTTGGTCAATGGACCAAAGTAGATTCGAGAGAAGTAGTATCTAGATTTTATCTTTAGCGTTAGGTACTATTGCTAGGCAATTTGAGGAAAGGTAAATCATTGTAATGTGGGATTATTGATTTGAGGGTTTTAAGGTTTTGTGTCTATTTTAAATCCGCGTGTACAGGCACGTGTTTTTATGAATACCACAAAGATTGACCCTGTAGGTTTAGTACTCATCCAGTAACTATTTCACAAAATCTCAGTTCTTTAGAACATTAATTTAGCATTTGAAGTAAGATGGCGCTCATGAATTACTGGTTTTAATCTTATTGTTAACTGAAATATCGTCATGATATCTGCCACGATTGTCAATATTATTTGATCTTTATTAGCCATTATTTAATTAGACATTATTGTAAAAATAAAATATACTAAAATGGTGTGTTATCGTAACTGCGTAAATACAGACATAGACAAGTAATAGTAGAAAAGCCTATTGTGTTTGGTCTGTAGATATACCAGCATAAAAACATTATATAACCTGTGAACCACGATACTTTAACCTGCCATTAAATATATTATGGTTTCAAGCAGGGGTTTTGTACACACGATAAATAACATAGCTCAGCACACATGAGGGTGCGTAAGCGAAATTTTTCTCTCTTTTTGTGCAGCGTGCTTTTTTAATACCTGCGATTTCATTCTATGACTGTTGTAGGTGTTTTGAGGAGTTTGTGGCTAAATAATAACAGCCGCTCGGATCAGTCTGCAGGTTAAGAGCGCTTGCTTAGGTTGGTCTGGGTTCCCATTACATGCCGAATTTTCCGTGCCTCAGAAAGCACGTCAAGCCGGTCCCGACTGTCATTTGTAGATCTTTGACAGTCGTTACAGGTAGTGGCTTGAAAGTCTGACAACTAGGGTATCGTATTACCCAGTACTAGATAGGTTGTGTAGGTCAGCTAGGCAGTCGCTCCATGTAAAATACTGGTATTCAGCTGCATCTGGTTAGACTGGAAGCCGACTTCATCGTAGTTGGGAAAAGGCTAGGCAGATGATGATTGCTGTAGGTGTTTTATTTTAAAAAACATCCTTTTTGGCAGAAGATGGAATTTATACATGACGCGTTGGAATGTTTTAGCACTACTTACTTATAACTCGATAAAAAATGACATAAATAGACTTCAGCGTCTCAGGAAACGAATGCGAGTGGAATGGGAATGGGATACTTTATTCTAAAATAAAAAGTACGATTTTACGATATTCAATACTCCCATGCTTATATTTTATTACGGGAAACGAGTGTTAGACGTTAAAGGCGATGGTACTTGTCATATTACATCGCTGATAACTTTATCAAGATAATTTCATCCGACATCGCTGACAGTAATTTCAGGGGCGAAGAACCTTCCGTGTAGAATGACAAATTCGTATACAAATGAACAAGTTAATTAATTCCTCCAGAGCATTTCAATGGACCGTGTCTATCAAATTACGATATCAATTTCACATCTCGGGCCCACGGAGGAAATTTTGAGACATGTGTTAATTAACAGTAATCAAGGCATTCGTACATTAATTAACGGGATTCATATGAACACCCTTTAGGACGTGATTTCAGTATTTGTATTACTTGTTTACTTTTTTCGTACAAAATGAAAAATATTTGAGTGCTTTCACATCTGTGTTCACTCTTTCAGCCACAATAGAAACTATTCAAATAAGATTTGTATTTTTTTGCTTCCCCCGTGCTACAGTGGAATGTTATTTATTTATTTAACACTTCAAGCACAAAGTACAGAGGCGGACTTAATGCCATAGGCATTTTCTATCAGTCAACCTTTGGGTGATGCAGAGACAAGCAGTGGTAGGTGTATATCTGAAAATAATTATAATGAATACTACGATAAACTACAAGGATATATAAAATACTATAAATATATTTAAAATACTATAAATATATATCAAAATATATATGCTAATGTTCACGTAATCCTTGCTTTGTTAAGAGATTATTTAATGAGAGATTTTTTCTGTCTTCGCAATTAACTTGGTATAGGACGAATTGTTACGTATGACTGAATAATGTCCCGAAGTGCTAAGCGTGAGATAGTTCTGCGTCGTCTCAAGTTAGATCTAAGTGTTAGTAATTGTACTGGATGTGAAGCTGCTAATTCAATTATTCCGACGATTCTAGACATAACACGCAAGACCTTTATTGATTTTATACAGTGCTGGGTATTATTCACCATTAGGTTAAATCGGAAACACGTCTGGCCGGTATTTAAACAAACCCCACTCACGCGGTACGTTTTGGACAAACACACTGACCAAATGTGTACTTGACTGAATCCTATTTGTGTACCAAGGTCGCTTACAGATCCATTCTTGCTTGTATTTGCTGCCCCTATTTCATGTGTAACCATCCACCCGTGGCCTAACACCTCTTAACCATACCCAGTTTCTTTATTACATTCTGGAATTTCCAACAGCATTCGTTAAGAAAACTTCATGTCATACTTTTCTTTATTTTTATTATTCTTGTTTATGCCCGTACTAATAGGGGCCGTAAACACTTTCATAGTTACTCTAAAAAGGCTTTCACGTTGATATATAATAATAGTAGTGCTTGAATCGTGTCATAATTCTGCTGGGAAGTTGCTACAATCATAAAGTTTCTTGCAAGGAGGTTATTCAAAACTAGTTGTTCTTATTATTCGTAAGGCAATTTTTTTGCAATTTATTCTTTGTGAGTTTTAATTAAATTTATTTAAATGAGCTATTTGAAGTCCCCCTTTTCGTAGTATAATTTTGGTAGATAAGACTGCTCTGTTGTTATAAGTATAGGTTGCCTGTTCTAGGAAATGGTTCTAAGGCCGAGTTCTATAAACGTTAACTAAGCGTTAACGTTTATAACTTAAGCGTGACAGGAATAACACTTAGCTAACGTAACGCGTTAGCTAAGTGTTATTCCTGTCACTGAAGCACAGCTGTCAAAACAAGTGATAAGTTACGTTTATAGATTTTGGCCTTAGTGACTCTATTTACGTGGTGGAAAGGCGTAGCAATTAAAGAAAATGTAATCGTGACTTTTATCGTGATGAGTTTTTGTAAAAGTTTTGACATTAATGTTTGTTGGTTTCGTTTTGCAGTGTTCAAGTTTTTTGGCACTGTTCCGTTGGACGCTCTTGATTCATTCCGTCCCGTTCTCTTCCATTTTTATACATATGTCTGCTCGCATTAGTTCCTAAGTTAATTTCTTTCTTGTCATAATGTAGTGTTACGCAATCATTTTCATACTATTTTATTATTTATTAAAGTTCTGGGTTTTTGATAAAAGTTATTGTGGGTTTAAAAATATCCAGGACTAAATAATTTTGGAGTAAATCGACCCACAGAATAAAAAGTTTCACAAAAAATCCAAAAACACCATTTCACCCTCTTAGAGGTGGAATTGCGGAAAACCCTTTCTTAGCTAAGAAAGGATGTATTGCAAGAATACGTTCTTTTAATAATAAACGCTGAGTTAAGCTGGTTTTTCACAAATATTACTTCGTGTTTATTAAATTAGGGTTTTATTTAAATTCTAAAATAAAACTACTAGAATAACAAGCACTTTATAACTTATTCTCTTCTTTCAAAATTCCACCTATTGCAATAATACAGGAAATGCCAGAAGTACCTGCTCAGTTTATTCTTCAAAAATCAAATGTAAATTAGCTCTTTGTGATTAAAGCCCTAAAATGCAAAATAACAAAAAGTCGCTCGAACCGGTAAGCTTGAAGGAGGCTCGGGTGCTAATTGCTACCATAGATATAAAAAAATACTTTTAATAATCTCTGGGTGGAACTGAGACTGAATAAAACTCCTTGGTTATTGTCATAGAACAGACTTTGTCAGGTCGTCGGTTATAGTAATGTGGGTGTGAACCATCTTGTGAAATGCAGTAAGGATTTTAGTTGAATTAATGAATTAAATATACTTTCGTAGTAAATTCATATATTTAAAGTTCGATGAAAACAAGTTCTGTTGTTCAAAATAATTCAAGTTATTTACAATAGTGGTGCAAGCAATTAATTGATAAATGAATAATTATATTATTTTATTTAATGGAGGATTGTTTGTATAGTATGAAACTACGTAACTAATATTTTACAGCAATTTGATATGAAGAAAGCATTGGAAGCACTTTGCTGATTCCAGTATGGTTATTAATGGAAATTTAAGATTTCTTTTCTATTTTGACTTTCGTGGCAAGGAATATCTAACGAGTTAAAAAAAGGCAACTCATGCATATTGATGAGTCAAGTTATAATTTGAATTTCTTGTTGACACAGCCTGTTATTTTAGTTAAAAGCTTTGAAAAATCGTACGTCCTTGGTGAGGGGTTCTTGTCGCTCTGAAGTTATTTCCAACTGTCAGCTAACATTTTAGTGGTCTAAACGAGGTTTATAGTTTACCTCGTCCCGGGCGAATAGAGTTGAAACAATGCAATTCCGTCGTGACGTTACTTCCACAGTTCTGTTTTCTTTAATCTGATGTAAACTTTCATAATGTCCTCATCCTTTTATTTCCAGTCGCTGTGATTTATTTGTTGGATGCGGGACTTGGATACAATTAATTTCACCTGTAGTAAAGTGGAGGGATTTGTCATTTTAGGAGTTTATGTGGGACAGTAGTTCGAGTAGTCTAGCGTTCCTTCCTGAATAAATTGTGTACCTTTATATGTCAGGAAATTTTGGTAAAGTAAGAAGGAATACTCAATAAAGTAAGGCCAGTAATAGGTACCTTATAAAACGCTAAGACTAACAACACAACACCAAACTTATTTAAATTACATTAAACAATAGAGGTATCAGGAAGCTCCTATTACTCAGGTGAAATATAAACCACCCCTGAAAACGCCGCCTGAATTTACTAATGTCGTCTGATATTTTCACAGCTCTTAATACCGTATTATTTATCCGGGCAGTGCGCCCCACAGGGTCATATTTTAGTCAAAGTCCGTGACACCCGGCGTAGAAGGGATCGTTTGTAACGGCACTCGCGGTCATTATCTCATTTCATTTATACTCCACGAACAATGCTAGCTAGACGTCTGAAACAGGCCGTTCTCTGAATTAATATTAATGATCATAGTACCAGCGTAGTGTAACTACATGACTCTCATTTGCGAACACTTAGCCGCAACAGAAATGGCGTAGTGACAGAAAATAAAACAAATCTAATTAATATTAAAACTCTTTTGTATAAGGAAAAGACTCCCAAGAATTAACGCAGACAGTCGACCAGCCCGGAGATATTTTTTCATTAATTTGGAGAAGGAAAAGTTTTCGGGAAATTAAAATACTCTCAGATCCTGTGGATGAGTAAGTGCTTAGAGTTGTACGGGAATACGCGATATTATTATAATTTATTAAAGTTGGGAAGTGTCAAAGTCTACGAATAAATAGAAACTGGCAGTTTTTTTTAAATGGACAGGATAAAATAGCCACTTCTAAGAGTTTAGTAATTGAGGGTGTACGACAACACACATTTACCTAATCATTCGAGAAGGGGGGAGATAAATTACCAAGTGAGACCGAGTAATAACGAGTATGTGTGTAGTTGGCAACAAGAAGTCTCGTTGACCAAGTCCAAAGTAGTTGGATTTATGAGAATCTACCGAGTTATGTGTGGTCGGTGTTTGTGTGCAAATAGCCCGTTTTGTAAGAACCGTGTAAGCGAGACGTCTCGCCGAGTGGTTCTGTTAAAATTTCCACGCGGTTGAAGGGTAGTTAGCTGTAACTACTCACCGCTGGGGCCACCTGCGTTACAAAATGAATGCACTCTGCATGCGAGCGCCACAGAATTCCCTCGTGGCCTCGCTGCTTAATTAATGTCTTCATCCGAGCTACCAACACTTTACGTAAATTGTTTCTACTTACGTATCTTGTTCCTTGATGGCATGTGTTAACTGTTAACTAGAACAAAGTAGATCAATACAGCTCAGTGACACTGATTCCCTCTAGCTTAGTAAAATTAACTCCAAAAATCCTAAACAAAATGAAGTGTTTGTTAGCTTTGTGTGGAGCCGAGAGCGCCTACAAAGATTCCACAAAAGCTAAGCGGATAATTAAAATTAAAAATACACTGCAAAAGTAATTTAAGGCGCTTAATTTTAAAACGAAAACGTACTTTGTTAACAAACACTTGAGCTGTGGAGTGACGTAGGTCGATATGAGTTAAAAGCTTCAGGCGCTTAGGAGCGCGCCCTACGAAAGTTTTCGTATTTTCGCTCGACTTGCGCAGTTATGTACGTGTCGGAGTACCTAGCATATTATATTATACACACAGTGACTTTAACAACAGAGACGAATGACGTTGTATTTGCCAGTAACTTTACAAACTTTTACTTTCTTATTTTTCTTTACAACCAAGCAGGGACTGAAATTGCTACCCATACTTGTTTCACCCGAGATTTCCTTTTTTCTCGACAGTAAAACGGGATTGACGCCACGAATACGAAGTGTTAATTCCCGTTTAAAAATTCAGGGCAGGTAGCACTGTATGAAAAGGTTTCATTATTAATTATATTATGGATGTAGGGGCGGTTAATCAGTTTGTTAACGATACAGATTAATGTTTTAAAGCAGCGATATTTTAACCAATGTATAAAAGGTTAAGAGGTGTTTAGGGATACTTTAATGAAACAAGTGCGAGTTGATCTTGTAGGTTTTTTGTTATTAAACTACGTATTAACGGTTTTCAGAGAGATTTTCCTTTACATGTGCTGTAAGACATTGCTTCTTGCCAAATTTAATCATTCTAGGTCAACGGGAAGAACCCTACAGGTTTTGATGCCCTTGTGAAATCGTAAAATATGCGACATAAACGGTCATATCTTTTGATCGAGTTGAGTTACAAGTTTCATGTTTTCAATGCTCCAAGGGGTAGCTAATTTGAGTATTTGATATTAGTTTCAGTTTGCTATCTCCACGCGTTCCTGAGAAAAAAGGGCCTTGACAGACGGACAACAAAGTGATCTTGTATGATAAATGAGGTAGATACGGATATCTAAAAAGATAGCCTTAGTTGCCACTAGGTTGCATTCATTTTAAACTTAGTTATTTTTGTTTTTCCACGAGGTTTCCAACTTACTTTACCTTCAATTTTTCCCACTGCGACGGAGACTAAAAACAGGCTAATGTTTTGTCCCGAGTCCCGAGTGACCTGATGTTAATCTGATAAAAACGAATAAACAAGCCAAAAGAAGAATAGTTAGCATTTAAAGAGCGAGAAATGGTTGCAACTACTACGAGTTTAAGATTTATGACAAAATCACGTCTTATTATTTCAAACAATGTAGGTATCTAGTTTATCTTCTATGAAGTCGTAAGCGTTTTATAGTAGCTTTATAAGTGTGCATGTCTACTAAACTAAACGTTTACGTCCACCACAATGACGGTCGATTTGCAAGGTATAACGTGTTACAAACAGTCACGTTACGACTAATTGTTAGTGGCTAACAGGTACTCACGTTCCATCGCCGTTACGGGTTCATTTGGCATGGCTCAGGGTAACAGTTATATAACTTACAGCATTTAGATCCCTATTCAGTTAGAAGAGCACGTAAATTGTATAAGTCTACAACTGCACGGTATAATTGTACGTAGTACCTAGGTAATAAGTTTTGCCATGAGAGTTGTGCACTAATTGTCGAAAGTCTCTGTGCGAACCTCCTAATAGATTATGCTGGAATCAAATTTTAGCAAGATGGTAATATGGAGGGCAAAACGAGCTGGACAAAACCAACGACCAGTGGCCCGTAAGTATTAGCTTTGGAAAGAAAGACCTAAGGAAGTCTTTGCCAAGCAGTGGAATAACCTAGGGTAACAGTAATAGTAACTGCTCGCGGTATGTCGAAAGTACAATTATGTAAAGCTGTTTCTTTCGGCCATTTTAATCTGAATGCACCTCAAAACCTGATATTAAACGTGCAGTAACAAGGAAAAACATGAAATAAATTGGTCTGCAATCAAATGAAGATTATTTTTGTTAACAGTAAAATGTTAAGTACCATAACAAAATAAAAGGTTCTTAAATAAAATTATGCTTCAAGAGTGTCCGGAGTAAGCCAACGAAATGTAACAACGAAGTGGATTTGGATGAAACAAAAGGACTTTGAGAAAGGAATAAGACTTTCAGATTAATGATCTGAATCTACTGCTTCGCGATTATCCCAAAGTGATGTATAACGATTTGTTGTAAAATAGCGTCACTCGTTTGGAAAACGCAAACAGAGAATTTTAGCGAAGCAAATACAAACACATTAATTAGGTGTTATTATTAATTTCCAATGAAATGTCAATATAGTGATTTCGCATATAATTAGATTTCATAGAACTTGGTAGGTGTTTATCGTTGAAAGTACCATTGAAAATCCGTTCAACTAAATGTTTAATTTAATGGCATGTTTCAACTGCACTCATAGGCAGGTATTTCAAATTCTTTTGTTCGGTGATTACTGCTTATTATTTCAATAATATTTGTAGGATGGAAATATCCGACTGAAAACACGGAATTAATCAGATTTCAATGTAAAATTAATTGCTCATAATGTTTGAATATTTATGATTGACCACAAATTTAATATTCGAATAATTATCAAATACCGCTGTTTTATTAGCCCCGTTAATTGGTTGACTTCCCATATAAGTTTGTAACTTTTAATAAAATCCTCTACATTATTCGATGGAAATCAGTTGCCTAGCCTTTTCCTAACTATGTTGGGGTCGGCTTCCAGTCTAACCAGCTGAATACCAGTATTTTACATGGAGCGACTGTCTATCTGACCCACATAACTCAGTTACCTACTGGCTAATTCGATACCCCTTGGCAAACTTGGTGGTCAGACTTTCGGGCTTCTGACTGCTCGTAACGACTGTCAAATACTCGTATTTAAAATTGACAGCCGGGACCAACGACTTAACGTGCCTACCGGGACACGGAAGAAACTCGGTTTGTGTGAGTGATGGCCACCCATCCACAAACCAACCTCGGCAAGCTTGCGCTCTTTTATGGAAAATTTGAGTATTATTATTCTCGTTCAAGTTTCATATTTATATAAGGGGAAGTTTGAAAGTAGCAACTGTCGCCAGAAGTTGTGTGAGAAGCGGTTGTCATGCTATGGGCATGTGATGCGGAAGAATGAGGGACATGTTGAGAGGAAAGTTTTGAGTATGAATTTGGATGGGTGTAAGTGTAGGGGAGGGCCGAAGGAACTTTGCACGGATTGTGTGAAAGATGTACTTAATGGCATCAATGGTGAATACTGAGATGACAGCTTGCTAATAGAAAGCCATGTATGGAAGAATACTGCTACTTGAAATAAATAGGGTCCGACGGCAGGTGGATGATGACCTTCACAGTTTCATGTTTCATTTATTCTTTTGTAGTTTTATTTAGGCTGTAGGTACATTTTCAGTCATTCATGAACTAAATTTATTTATTTGTATGTAAGATCATTATATTATTATGTGGATACTCCTAGTATAATCTATAAATTCAGTAAGTATAGATATCACAATTCCAAAAGGACATCTTCAGACTAAGGCTTACTGCTTATTAATTTATATTGCAATAACATCAGAATCCTAATAAAATTATTATTCTTCTGCAAACATTGCTGAGTAAACACATGCCTAACGTTTGAGTCTTATGAATTAATTTGATCCAAGTTGAGAACATTATTTGGGGAAAAAAAACAATACAAGATAATTAATGTTGTAATTGACGGCACGGTTGGCGCAGTGGCTGAGCGATTGACTGCTGTGTTGCGTGTCGCGGGTTCGATTCCCGCACGGAACAAATATTTTTGTATGGCCTACAGATAGTTGTTCCGGGTCTGGCTGTTTGTGTATGTTAGTTTAAATGTTTGTAAACGCACCCACGATACAGGAGAAATTCCTAGTGTGGGGCAACGTTTTAAAAAAAAAAATACAAAAATGTTTTTGTGTTTGAAATGGCAAATTATTATTTTTCGTTAAACAGCAAATCAGAAACCAAAAAGTAATATGCTAATTGATTTTTCTTCGATAAAGGTAGTAAGGTATATACCTAAGTTTTCAATATATACGTAATTTAAGTTTCACATAACTAACTCCAAAGTTTCGGAAACGTTTGTTATAATTCATGAAGATGTTTTAAAATTCGACAAGCTGTAAGTTACGCGGATACGGAGTTCTTATCTAAAAGGAAATTTAGCTTGAGTCAACTTTGCCAGTGTTGATTTGAAAGATTAATGTGCCTTGTCTTTATAAGTCATGGATCCTTGTGAAACTTACATAATTTCTTTAGTCAGTTGTGGATATTTTGGATGAAGGAAATAGGTGGTCGGAGTTCAACAAAATATTGCACTGGTTATATCGTTTTAACTGTGAACTAGACTTAAGATCACCCCCTACTATATGAGACTTAAAAATAACTGGTGATATTTGGGTGTACTATTAGGTATGCCTCTCCTTAACCCTGCAAGGATTACAAGCGTGATGTTAACAGGTTACGTAAGACTAAAATTCACGCTAACAAGAAACCTAACCTAGAACTCTGTGATATAGATAATTTATTCCTTGAGTGGCTTTTTACTTTGAATCAATTATTTTCAAAATCGTTTTCTTCTTGTATTTTAAAGTTTTTGTAAAATTGATGCCGAAGCAAACTTGCAGGTATTTCGTTATTATAATACCCTGAATTTTAAAATTACAGCAGTCTTATTTCACCCCGTACCAATTAAAAAGTAATAAAATCGAATGTCGGTACCGGTGGAGTAAATTACAGAAAGCTTTTATAATTAATTCAGTTTCAGATAGCTGTAATTATCGTTACAAAGTTTTCAGGGTAAATTCCTGCACCCCGACTGAGTAGCACACTTTTTTACCACAATGCGAAGGATTTTGTGATAATTCGTTCATACTTCACGTTTTTGGGAAATTCAGAAGAATTTTCCAAAGATGTAATGCAACGTAAAAACGCTATGATGTTAAGTTGTATTGGGAATGTAAGTATATAACGCAATTACCATGTTGGTTGAAGTAAAAATAACTTTGTTTTTGGTATATAAAGACAAAAATAAAAACCAAAACAATTAGTATTGTTTGCTAAACAGGTTAGCTGCTGCGTCAAAAAAAATGTGTTTGGCGTTGAAGTTTTCAAAAACCATGTTTTTAAGCTTCATAAACTGTCAAAATATACTATTACAGACAACAAAGACGTGTACAACAACAACAACAATCCATCCTACGCCACTAATTAAACAAATAATGTAGTGGATGTCAGTATTCACACGTGGTATGCATTACTGAAGGCTTTTATAAATTCATTTTCAGATAGCCGCCATTAACACGAACCGCGAGAATTTACATCGGACGGTGTCGTTAATTACAGATTACACTTTTTATTTATATGTCTAGCTTTTGGTGTGGCTTTAAATCTCCTGATTAGGGACTATTTATTGGCCAGAGCTCCGAGGGAAATGCCCTTTGTAATTCACGTGTTTTTAAAAAGTAATTGGTATATTAATTCGAACATTGGCTTGAAAAGTCAAAAGTCGATAAAACCACATATTTTGGAGCCGTTTAAAAAAAAATTAACAGTTTATTTAAAAAAAAATGTAAGAAATTCTAATTTAAACGTTTACTATGGACGCTGAGACACGAACGTCTAGAATTTCCAATAGTTCGTAAGCTGCATCCGTACGTTCATTTTCTAACGAGTTGAAGGCTGTGAATCAAAGAAAGCTTTAACAAAAGAAGCTTTTAAGGTAAGGAATAGGTAAGAGACCAGATTTCACTTATATTGCACTAGTCTTGGCCCACGGTTTCTCTGCTTAGACGTATGTAATTATCCCAGGGGAACGTACTATATTATTATACTATTTTTTATTTATTAATGAAGGTAAAAAACCTTATAAATCGGGATCCATATTACATGCCATGAAAAATAAAACTCTGTTTCTAACCAGTGTTCACTAGACCCAAATCGAGAGCTTTCAAAACTTGCTTGATTGAATGTGAATTGAAGGGCCGGCCGTTGGGTTTCGTAAACAAAACATCTACAGGTAAGATAAATTTGGATAATATCACGCAATGTGGCTTTATTTAATTTTGGAATAAATAAACAAAACTTACTGAAAACTTTATCATTGTATTTGAATTGTCGAGTTCGAACCCTCTTGCTACAACTTTCCATAACCTTATTTTAGCTAACAGTTGAGATTCTACAACAAAACAAAGTTATTTGCTCACATCATCATCTGCCTAGCCTTTTCCCAACTGTATTGGGGTCGGCTTCCAGTCATGCCGGATTTAGCTGAATACCAGTATTTTACGCAGAGCGGCTGCCTACCAGACCTCCACAACCCATTAACTGGGTAACACGGTATTTCATGGCAAGACTGGAGTCAGATTTACTGGCTTCTGACTATCCGTAACGACTGCCAAAGATCAACCAATGACAGCCGGGACCAACGGCTTAACGTGCTTTCCGAGGCACGGAATCATCTTTTTATCAGACAATCAGGTGATTCAAGCCTGCAATGTCCTAACCAAACTGGAAACAACTTCACAAAGTATGCTTCCCGTAGGAATCGAACCCACGACCACCGGGTCACAAGGCAAACGCCTAAACCACTCGACCACGGAGGCAGTTATTTGCTCACAACAAGATGAATTAAGTACCTCAGACCTCAGTAGGGGTCAAATAATTAGCCATTGAGTACATAATACACCGAAAACAATGAGGCCAAGTACGAGTAGCACCACAAGTCGCTATACACATTTAACGCTAAACTTATGAAACATCACTGTGTCCTTGTCGTATTCAAACGATTAACAGGAGTAGAGTGACGACGGTAGAGATCAAAATTTCAATTAACAGAAGAGAGACGGAGACAGGGAAAGAGACAAATAGAGATTTATCATGTCTTATGCGAATGTTTCGCCAGTGTGAACGCACATAATTAGACGAGTATCGGAATTGTTTCTAATATACTGTGGTCGGAATTTGAAACAAGGAAATATATGCACAGGTGCCACACACAAACAGAACAAACCTTAAAAATGATGATGACGTAAAATATTGCAGCTCGACATTCTTTATTAAAGATGCTTCTTCACCCTTTGACCCAAGATCTTTGGCAAAGACCTCTCATACTGTCCTAGCGGCCTACTGGCTTAATTTAATCTTAATGTATGATACGAAAAGCGGACGTAGGTATAAAGCTATAAAACAAATGGGTCAGATTTTTGGAGGGGACGAACGAAAACAGCTCCGTAACAAAAAGCAAAATGTAATTCTCCGCTTCGATTCTTATCAGGCGATGTTACATCTTTTTCTGCTTTATAAACGAGCTTTTTTAAAGATGTATTTTTGGGAACATGTCGGCGGGGATAAATAAACCTTGGGACATCCAATTACATTTGTAAGTTTTACAAGGTGTAACGGCGCCTAGCTTGCAAAATTCATGTGCATGATTCTAGATTCAATTTAAAAATATTCAATTTATTCGTCGGTAATAAATAAAAACTCTGCTATTTCAAACATTTCTGTGTAGATATGAATGATATATTATTTCAAACGGCATCCCACATCTAGTCTTCCAGGGCCGTGAACTCGTCAGTATGGGTGAGTGTTGTCTTCGCTAGAACGTTTTCCCATATCGTGTCCATTTGTGGGTGTGCTTATAAAAACAAATCCCACACTCATAAGCATCCAGTTTCATATAAAATTATCTATCTGATATTTTTGCAACCGCCGCCGCGAGCAAACCACAGCCCACGGCGAAACGCCAAGCTGACCCCTTATGACTGACGTATCAATTTAGATGGCAAACCAATTCCGAAGTAAACCCAATTCGATTAAGAATCAGTAGGCTATCTATTATAATCTAATGTAACATAAGGACTGTTCTAAAGCCAGCCATAATTAATTGAGTTGAATCAGTGCAATAATGCCCAAGTTGGTAGTTATTTGCTCACAAGTCCTCGTTCTCGTACTAGTGGACTACAATTTCCATGAAACAAGTTTCTGTTATAAACCTACTTTATTAATAGACAGATAGATATCTATTATAATCGATAATAACTGAGCTTATTTCCCATGATAATTTAGTAAGTTCATGTGATCAAAATACCTTCAATTGAAAAGGTATTAAGATTAATAATATTAACTTTCCTGTACGAAAAAGTGGACAAAGAGAAATGGAAATAAGTAAATACTTAAATATTTTTCTTGGCTCATCTTTTCCTTGAAGGGCAAATTTTGCCATTGAACCAAAAATGTTTTCGTCCTTTGATCTTAAATCGGAAGGATTTCGAGTTATTGTTAACGTAACGTGAAATAAATTGTCTTAGATATCTCATGTTTCTTGCAAGTGGACCTAATCGGATATTTTTGGAAGTAATATTACGTGAATTAATTTACAAGCTATTATTTATAAATCTGAACTAAACGCTGTGACATCAAATCACCGTGGACCGCTCGCTTAATGTCACGTAAGAAAGTTTTTCGCCAGAAATAATTATAATCATCCATTATACTTTGTCAGTTCAGGTCGACTCTGATCCTTTATTATAATTAAAGCCATCAATCCTAGACTTTTTCCGCAAGACAAATAATTAATTATTAGCCCCTGTTTCATTAGACGCAAAAATACAATAAGTCTGTTGTGAATTTCTGCTGGAGACTTAGGGCCACTTAAAAGAATGAACATTTATTAAAAACAGGTCCTGAAAAAAAAAATTCATTTGCAATTGTGAATCTTAACCATAAAAAAATCCACAGTACAATAAAACTAATAGCGGAAATAAGTATAATAAAACACGTTTAAAAAATACATGTTCTTGTTTGCTCGTACTAGATTTGTTGTAATATTCTCTTCATGTTACGCTCAAACGATATGACATAGGTAAAGTGGAAAAGGATGTCAGGTGTAATAAAAGCCTAGAAGGTCCCTGCGCCTCTTTTCGCATCCCTAA
Organism: Eurois occulta; assembly: GCA_950022335.1. Lineage (NCBI taxonomy): Eukaryota > Metazoa > Arthropoda > Insecta > Lepidoptera > Noctuidae > Eurois > Eurois occulta. Next base: position 9,613,143 of record OX465484.1, on the reverse strand, counting down.
TCACATGTAATGTGGGATCAAACTATCCAAATGTAGTATAATAAAATCTCTGTGTAATAAAAGTTTTTCCAGTGCTGCATAAGTCTACATTGAGGCTCGGGCACCGTATTCAACTCGCACCGTAAGCCGAACTTGATTGGACGATTTCGAATGCATCGAACTGAGTTTTCACTTCGTCTCGTGGTACTTGGATTCTAGAAATTTCCAGAATTCTATTTCCAATCCGTTCAGCATTCCTAAATATGGGAACTTACCGGGATTTTACAACATAATATTTGCTATTGTCTGTTTGGCACAAATACGCTTCTCGTGTTTTTGCGCCAGAGGATGGCTTTTTTAGCCCATTAGTTTCTGTGGGTACAAACTACAGCAGTGGACTATGATTCATGTACTTGAAAGTTACCTAAATTATGACTAACGTTTGTCTTTTTCTGAATAGGTTTTCAGTAATATGCTGCCATATTCACATCTTGCATAAAGCAAGTTGCATAAAGCAAGTACAACAACTTTACCGTCGTCGCTGTAAATTTTACCGTATTTGAAATAAAAATGAGTTCTTCGTCAATGCTTGATAAAGTAAAAAAGATGTAAAGGTTTGTATTTTAACTGCATGTCTAATAGATACCAAAGAAACTACAATTTTAATAACTGTTAACGCTTTGTTAAGAGAAAATTTGAAAATAGTGGAGCTCCATTCATAAATGCCAAGTTCTGTTCCGACTTCATATGTTGGTCGGCGTTCCGGAATCCAATCATCAGCCATCGAACCCTTTCCCTGCTACGTGGGGTCAGTTTTTGCTCGATTCCAGTCGGAATTTAATCTCTTTAAAATATGAAATGGATTCTGCGGCTACGTCAAATAATACCGGCCATCAAGCTATAATGTTCGAAGCTAAGACCCGCTTATATCATTCTACTTATCAGAGCAATTTTGTTTTAGAGCGGCCGTTATGAGCAGTATCAAAATAATTGTTTTTATGGTTATGGCTCTAAAAGGACATAGAGAATAGGCGGGGGCGTGGATGTAATTGTTTTAATTATATTTTATGTGTGCTCATAATCACTTATTATGGTTTGGATTACATTTGTAGTGTGTCCTAAAAGTAGTTTTTGTGGTTTGATGTGTTTATTAATTGCTTAGTTAATTAGTGATATAATCCCGTCGATCCTCCATAGATAGATGTATTTATACGTTTAGTTTGTACGTGTAGATGGAGGTTTCCATCATTAGACTCGGCTCTGATCAAGCCGAGGTGCGATAAGTGTATGTCAACAGGGATTAAGAGGGGCGATTAATTGCTTCCTTTGCTCTTCGCAGGAAATACTTGTACTTATATATTTGTTGCTAGGGTAGAAAGGTTTATTTTAATGTTACTTATTGAGTGGTAAACAAGCAAGCAGACCATTATTGTTAAAGCTTAAGCGATAAGTTATTGTAACAAAACTGTCAGCCGAAAACAAACGGTATTAAATATATTTTTTACGAGAACAGAAGAAAAACAATGCATGAGCCGTATCCTTTATATTTCAGACACTATTTCTACGTACGACCCGCAAATACTGTTCCTTCATTATTTTAGGTTCCCAAGTCGTCTGTAGTCGTCTGTTACACGTCATGTTTTGTCGTTTTCATGTAAAATAATGTTTCGGAATATTGTGAACTGAAAAATGTATCTCACTAATAATCTGACTTGGTTCTACTAAAATTTTCAGGCTCCATATCGTCTTATTCGTACAATATTTAACACAAGAGCACACCCAACAGAATAGATTTGTTTGCGTTCACATTACAGATTTTTCAGTAGGTATATTTTGACAGGTTGTGTGGAAGAATTACTTAGTCATGCTGCACCAACCTCAGATAAATTGGGATAAGGGCAGGAGAATGGATTATTGAGGAGCTCGTGGCGAAATAATAACAGCCGCACGGGTCGATCTTAAAGGTTGAGCAGTATTTGCCTAAGTCGGCCCGAGGATGGATGACCATCATTATATACCAAGTTTTCTCCGTACCTCGGAAAGCACGCTAAGCTGTTGGTCCCGGCTGCCATGTATCATTTGTTGTGGTCCGAAAGTCTAACAACCAGTCTTACCAAAAAGTATCATATTACTCAGTAACTGGGTTGTGAAGCTCAGATAGGTATTCGCTCCATGGAAAAACTGGTATTCAGCTTCATCCAGTTAGACGGAAGCCGACCCCAATAGAGTTGGGAACAGGCTAAGATAAATGAGGGGCAGGATTATGATTTGATTATGGCCTTGGTCTATTCCAGCAAGTGTCAACGCCATCATTGTTTCCATAAGTTAGAGCTATGAGTGTTTATTCAGTTTGATATATATGTACTTTTAACTCGGTCTGCTTATAGCTCGTTTAAACAGCTTCCTAGACATAGAATGGCATCAACATTCTAGCTTTCTCTCAAACCCTCTAGGGATGTTTCCATACATATTTGGATTAGTAGCTGGTAAGAGGCCGAGTGCAACTTGGATTGTTAGTTTTCTCCCGAGACTTATATGCCTACTGTGTAATAATAATAATTGAAAACACTGCAAAGTCACATTCTCTTTTATTAAGATCCTTTGTAATTGCGAAAAGAATGATGTTTTTTTTACTACTTCAAGACATTTAACCTAACTTTAAACAATATTTTTTTATTGTAAACCAGTTGCTAGTTTATAGTGTGTCCTCAAAAAGGTTCGCAATTTCCCTTTCCAAAGGATCGAGAGGTTTCTATTATGTGGGTATATAAAATGGCCGGAAATGTAAAGATAATAATATTACTAGCTCTCTCACTTATGCTAAGGGCGCGATTTGCGTTACATACTCACGAGATGTGGATTATTTTATTAAAACTAATGGATGGATAGATTCACACAGGCGTACACTAGTAGGTCAGATAAATCTAGGAATTTAGGTCATAGGTTGGCATTGTGACCACTTAGGATTCATGTTAGTGCGTTGGATAATCCTTGTTATATGTTTGACTTATAAAAAAATAAAGATGACGGAGGGAATTGCTTTTTTTTGTCAACATTAATTATTTTATCAAGTGGTTTGTTTATTAACTTATTCAGCGTTTTTAAATCACATATAATTTAACAAAGTTAAAAAAAATGAGTTGAAAATATAGCGCGATAAAAACAAACAACTGCAAAAATCTATATATCCTAACTAATTTTATAAATGCGAAAGTAAATTTTGTTTGTTTGTTTGTTACCTTTCACGCCTAAATCACTGAACTGTTCATCCTGAAATTTTGCATAGGTACACGTTGTCAGGTGTATTGTAATTTTAATACCCGTTATCCAAATAGCTTTCCCTTGCCAAACATAAAAACTGATCTGTTTAGAAGAAACTGTTACCCCATGTCAATTAAATTATTTAACAAATTACCCAGTGAACTGAAAGACCTACCCATTACTTTATTCCGAAAAAAAATGTATACCTGGTTAGTCAATAAATGTTTCTACACGACCCAGGAATATCTTAGTTATAAGAATAGAAAATTATTATAAAATAGTGAAGACCATGTTCCTATTCTAGTGCGATAATAGCTAGTTAAGTTAGTATAAAATGAAAGAGTTCCTAAGAATAGTCATATCACCCTTTTTGGTTCATTATAATTATAAGCTTTTATTTAATGTTTCGTATACCAGAAATGGTTAATATGAGGAACGCTATTGTTATATTATGTAATGTAACATCTATGTACCATCTATCTACCCATATTATGCGAATAAATTATTTGATTTGATTTGATTTGATTTGGTGTACAGAAACGGTCATAAAGTACCTTTCATCCCGAAAAAAATACTGTTCCCGAGGAAAACAACAATAACGTTCTTATGACAATAGATGGCGCCACGTGTCTTTCAAATTATGATTTAGTTATATTATTATAAAAACTTAAGACATTTTGAAATATTGCACTATGCACAAGTTCTGCTACACTTTTTGATCAAAAATATGTTCTTCAGTTTAAATAGATGATTTTTAACATGATAAATTTTCCCTTAATGTTTCCGTGATAAATGGAAACCTTAGAGATCGCCTAGTGAACCATGACTCAGATATATTGAAGCGATAGGTTCTACCGATTCCTTTATGTGACACGCGGGTCTGAGCTATTAGTCTTCTGCTGGTAGGCTGAACGAATGACTAGGCCAACCTATTTCATTTTTTACCGAATAGTAAATTGAGAAAAAGAAAGTGTGTTTGTAGATAGATTCTATTTTGAGAGATGTGACATAATTTTCCGGACAAGCATAAAAGTTCAGTGGCAATATATGTATAAAAATACTAAAATTAATAATAATAATATTGCAAATATTGAAAATTGATTGAAGTTGGTACACAATATCATAAACAAAGGCTTTAAAACATTGTCTTCCTTTGGGCTCCGTCGCAGTCGGTTCAAAAGAAGGAAGAATACCCACACACGTCAGCGTTACATTTTGAAAAGTAGCTATAATGCATTGAAAATGGCGAAGTGACGTCTCTTGTCTTTCCGTTCAACATGAATTATCGCAGCGTGTATCGAGAGTCATTCATTCACCCACGATGACTGGCACTTGAATAATCTCTGTTCTTTTGTTTCTAACGCCAGAGAAACCGTTCACACTGAACGTCTGTCGCTTCGTTGTCGACGGCTAAATGGACGAAATTCGATATTTTGTGTGACATGTGTTCAATTCTCTCCCCACAAAGCGTTTGTTTGCTAAAACAATAGTTAAGTACAGTATTGTACGCGATAATTTGGATAGTTTAGGGTGTAATTGCGTTATAACTGTTTGATTATGATAGAGGTGTTGTTGGGTCATTAATGAAGAGGAAAATGTTATTGGAGTGGCAGAAATAAACTCATATAATTTAAAAAATAGATAAATGAAAAAATATGATTATTAAAAAATAGTAAGTATGGTTAAGTTTAGCTAAAGTATTGACTGATACGCCTTAAGGTGACTGCCGAAAATTCTCAAGTACCAAATTGAGAATTCGGCAGTGATCAACACATCTTGTTGATCTGAACTTAGCGTTAAGCAAGTTAACTCATTTATCAAACATCTTGACTATTGGGTTACTTGTTAGTGCCTATCTATACCTATCTACTTACTGAACTTATGTATATATGACATACAGACTACAGAGCAACTTCAAATTTAGTGGGCGAATGTACTCCTATAGCCTACAAATTGGAGTTAGTGAATATATTTAGGTACAGACGCCAGCAGGTCAACCTACCCGAAACTGTAAGATTTTCCCAACGAACCTTGAACCTAATGTTTTTTAAGAGATAAAGTTGAAAATCTATTAAAGAAATATGACAAGTTGTAGTAGCTTGATGTGATGGCGTCTGTACCTACCTATTCGGTGCATCGAAATGTGCACGTATTTTTTTTTCATTTTAAATACTATGGCTATGTAAAAAATAGCCAGTAAAAGTTACAAATAAGAAAAAAAAAAATTCAACTGAAACTTTCTCGCGCAACATTTTCGGACCAATAATTTCGCTCAGAGGAGTGCCATAAATCAGAACAGAGTAAGCTCCTGATAAAATCGATACCCCAAGTCGAAAAGGATTCGCGAGTAAAATACCGAATAACGAGAAAGTATTTCCGAACATAAATATCTCCGCCGCGATTTGTGTCCTTTAGCATTCGATCATTACTACAAGACAAGATATATCATGGTCTGTGTATTTGTCTGTTTGTGCACGTACTTAAAATAAACTGCCATTCTTCTTTTGATATTAAAACCGAATAGACGATTTCGATAGATTCAATAATAAAATGGAATAGTGACTTTTGCGAAGTAGCTGGAAGTTAATCTGTTTTTGTACAATTCGAGGGATGCCCGATAACGTCCGGGATGTCAGGAGACCCCAATTTCTATTTTAATTTAGGATCGGTGTTACGTCTATTTTTAGATGTGATTTCCAGTCACTAACCAAGTTCTTGGTGTTTTTAATTTCCTGTTAAGGTGACTCTTAGTTAACTGCGTAGTATGATTTATGAAAGGCGACTAAATCTAATATTGTGACAGGTCACTCCAGAGCAGATATACTATTTTATTAAATGTAAGACTTATCTGGGTTCCGAGCATTCAGCTTTTGAGCTCAAAAACTGTCATAGTCACACCACGGCGAGCTTACATTGGCTACACTACGTTAGACTTGCGACATGCCGGACGGGATATTCTCAGTCGCGGGAAAGCTCTGCACCTTATCTTTATCCAAAATAAGGAATTTCCGAGGACTTATTCGTATGTCTGCAACTGTAGAACTAATTTAAAGTAAGAACTTGGTTCTAACTATCGAGAGAATAAAACTTTCTGCAAAATAAACGTAGAAAAACTTTGAATTTGGGTCGCATTATACAACATTTTTCGACCCTTACTCATCACGAAAATGTGAAAGATACATTAAATATGAACAAAGGCAAATAATATTTTTCCTTATCAAGTAGTTGTGTTCTCATAGCAACAGTGTTCGGGTAAGAGGGTCGTTGTAACACAAAGATAAAGATATTACTTGGAGCAATCCCAATAAAGCAAAAGATCAGGGTTATGTTTCAGGTCAGGGAATGTAAACAATTAAATCCTTGAGGCGACTGCTTACTCCGGCTGCTACCCATGTAATCTCTCAAACGAACAGAGACATTGCCCTACAGAAGTTTGCGTGACGTAGCTGTTTTTGTGTACATTATTTAACTGAATTTTGTGACAACCTGCACTGATGTATTAGAAACTAAAACCATAGTAATCGATTTGAAAAAGCAGGGTTTTCCGAAGCATGATACATGTATAACGTAGCAATGAAGGCTAAAAGAAGTCTAGAAACAATTTTAAATGTGCTTTAGATTTCGCACAATACGATAGTGGAGCACAATTTCCGTACTTAACCCACCTAGGCAACACATTATGATGCTCACGCTATTATTCTTCTCACCCCGCTTTTGTGTTTTGCGCAAAAAGATAAGCTCAGCTTATCCTGTGTTTTTCTTTCACTGTCTGATCTGAACATAGATAGAAGTCCTCTTTGATGTTATTCCGCTTTTATTACTAGGGTCCGATTTCATCTGAAGTCATCTTTACAATCTCCATTTTCCTCTTTCAAAAACTAACGGAAACTATGTTCAAAGCTGTACGGTATTAGTCCCGTCAGACGGCTCTACATCTTCGCGACGGTTGAAAAGGGTCAATTGTTAAATGATTACCTGTTTGACTTAAACCCTGATAGTTCTTGATTTATAGCCGAAAATTTCCGGATATACGGTGACAAATGATATGGGTAAAATTGCTATTGAAGGTTTTGCATTTTTAATTGTTACCAGTTCATTTTATAATTTGTTAAATATTCGTTATCAACAACACCATGTAGTACAAATATACCATGTAGTACAATACAAATAAGTAATATCTACTGACAAATGGCCACTGGAGTAGTGGCCTTTTGTCAGTAGATATTACTTATTTATAAAGGGTCAAACAAACCCTATCGCTCCCATGCGTCATATTAAAAAGCGATTTGCAACATATTCCTAAAGTGCAAAAAATTCGGAGCAGAACCGAGGAGTGAAACTTTTTACCGTCACGTTAATAGGAATGCGGAGTTGGGATCCATGTACTGACATGGTACTTAGATGTCAAACTTGGTAATGTTATTCTCAGACGTCCCATTTTTTTTGGATCGTACGTAGAATGGTTCAATAAAAACTGGGTCTTGTAGTCCCCGCAATAACTGAGTCGGTGTAGGTACGTAAGGTTTTTATAACCTTTACGAGTATCCCTTATGGAAAATGGTAGTTGCCTACTAATCGTTATATTTTAATTAGCCACCGACTGGTGTTACAGAAACAAACTTTACCCACCCTTGTACCCCTGGGGGTTGGCGGAAATCTATCGCGTTACTGCTCCTTGTTAGTTCTAGTTATAATAATATACAAGCATTATTATAAAAGTAATTAATTTTGTTTTGTATTAACCATGAATATCTATTATTGTCGCTCGCCCCCTATTACTTGGGGATTAAACGTAAACGTAACTACGATTTATGACATTTATTTCTCAAAAAGAATATAATTCACTTAATATGAGAAATACAAGGTAATCTTATAACTAAATATAAGAATTACTTATGAAGAAAGTTAATTAGTTAATTAGTAGGCACACAATTTTTACAGTGTTGTGGGTAAAAGGAAAAAGTGAGTGTACTTATTACATATTGATTCTTGAAGGCAAGTCAATAGCTATTACAGATTGAACTATTTATATGTACTGTAATGTTTCAAAAATACAGAGTGAGAGGTATCCTTGTAATCTTTATACTTAGAAAATTAGTCAATAATAATAATTTATGTAGATGTAAATTAAGTTTTGTGGTGGGTTAAAGGAGATGGCCAGTTTTGGGCCAAAGTATGTACAGAAACGATATGTATATTAAAAAAGACTAGATTTTTTACTGATTAAAAATAACATGTAACAATAATAACTTTCTACCGGAATGAGCTAAAAATTATAATTTGAAATATGGTTTTAAATTGAATGTAGTTTTAAAACTAGCTCCGTAAACAAGCTGTCAGGTCATAACTAGTTCGTTCTAAAACTAATAGTTCTAAAGAAGTTACTAAAAAATCGATATCTATTTTGTTTTAGCATTGGTCATGAACATAATAATCATTTATAAAAGAAAAAACATTTGATGAAATTATTGTTGTTTTAGTAATAGTTATTTATTTATTTAACAATAACTTCGTTCAAAATCGTGTATCGGTTGACTGTTTCAAAACGAAAAATATCGATGTTTGTCAAAATGTCAATGTCACGTCACTCCCGTCAAGTCCCGTCATTCGTTTTCGTACTCGTGCGGATGTGCTTATTCGATTTCTACTATTTTTCTGACGACTTTGGATTGATTTTACAAACTTGGACACCGATTGCTTATCGACTGGATAATGGTGAATTGCGTGAGTTGTGGTATCCCTACTGATCGTAGCAACGCTACTGGAAACTCGCTCTGCCTTTACATGATGAAGCAGTTCTTTCCAAAATAAGGGCAAGGACTGTCATCAAACAGTGGCAAGGTACCAAAATACCATCACACCTCCTGCACCATTCCTGTATGATATATTAATTGAGTATGAACATGAAGATGAATAAAATATTGAAAAAATAACTTGTTTTTATTTTACCTACCTAATTCCTTTTTTGTGCTATTCAATAATCTGCTAATAGTAACATACAAATATGTTTTCAAGCAATTAAATCAATATGTTTATCTGATTATGGTATTTACAATACATTTTGGCGTTATATAGGTACAATTCTTACCATCTGCCGCATAACCTAACCTAGTGACCCAAAAACTTATTTTCTTCCTAATTCCCATAGAATTTAAAAAAAAAATCTTTCTGATATGAATATGTTTGTGTTTTATCTATTAAATAATACATAAATGATTACTGTTCATATTTGGCCCAACGATGTATGGATTTCTGGCGATCTCCTTTAAAACCTAGAGAAACCTACTAACCTGGAGGTAACTAGCGAAATGTGGGTACACTTCTGCCTTACCTTTCGGGGATTACAGGCGTGATGTTATGTTATCTATTATTGTTTTCCTTATATTTTTTTTTATAAAAATCATTCTTCTCTACACCACTGGTTTTCTGGTATTTGAGGCCGTGTGCAATCTTTGTCTTGACTTACTTTTAATTTGTTTAATATAAAATGTTAAATTTAATGATAATACGGTAATATTAAACTAGCGACTCGCCCTTGTTTCGCACAATTTGACAAGACATTGAGATTTATTTATTATAATTTTTAATTATTTTATCTTATAAACTTTTAACATAATTCATAGAGTAGGAACATGAATATGTTTACAATAATACATTGATGTAGTGGAAACTGGAGTATATCCTGCGAATACCTGTGTTAAAGGTAATGAATATTAACCCACATCTAAATGTTTTGCGCAGTTTACATGACCAATGACAGTCAGTTAAAATCTCTGAAGTTAGTGTTATGAACGCAATAAAAAAAAAACTTACACTGCTATTTAAAAATTCTCCCAGCTCAAGGTCCATACCTACCTATACATAGGTGCATACATAGCAAGAACAAGTCTAGTTCATCCAGTTCATTGAGTTAGCCACTCCGTTCATGGTTCACGGTTTCACGGGATTCTAGTTTTACGGAGTGTCTGCCATCTGAGTTAAACAACCCGTTGGGAAAGTTCACTTTTCCCCTTTGGACGTTATTTGTGTATTTACTCGTATCCTGGTAAATTATTTAACACGCAACCCTGTAACTTGTAACATTAGCTTTCATTCAGAATTCTGTTTACTTCACGGACCATAACACTATTTGCAGTAGTAATAACCTCGTTGAAATTTAATTGAATATTCAGTTTAATAATATAAGGTTAATGTTAATCAGTATTAATTTCACATCTCATGTTTGCCTTTCTCGGTGTCAAACGAAAATCACAATTATGTTACAATGAAAATAATTTGAGCCGAGATGAGTGACTAATTTGCATTTTAAACCGATGTCAATAAATTGAAAAGAGCGAGAGATCTAACTGGTATTGTGTTATTAATTACCATTGGGTAAAGATGGCGGCTATAAAAGAAGAGAAGCATAATTACATGGCAGTGGATAAAAGCGAGTCTAAATGGAATTAATGAATGTCTCGGACTTAAATTGTAGAAGATGTTAACATTTTTAAAACCTGTTAAATGTTTTCAAAGGGAAGTTTATTTTTCCGCTTTTAAGGTATGTTTTCAAAACAAAAGCGCCGAATATTGTAATTAAGAGGCAGAAATATACCTATGAGTACCTACTTACCTACTGTTTATATCAGAAAATCTACTTTTTTTCAAACGGCCTAAGGCACTGCTATCATCTGTACAAACAATCGTCTTCACTCGCAACAAAAACCGTTACTTTCCCGTGGCCTTCACAAAACCGTATTATTTGTCCAATGGCCACAATCAGCGAATGTTTACTTGTACCTGCGAGAAAAATGTTTGCCCGTAGCGTACAGAGCGGTGAGAAAACAAACATGGAATTAATTCCAACATGTCGACCACGGCGCGTTGTTATACTGTATCGTGGCTTACACGTGCTGTATACACAATAGAGTATACACAACTAATGAAGAATAAATCTAATCTTTAAACATGAGTTCTTGTTGCAAAGTTTCTGAAAAAGTTTAGATAGGCGTTCTGAATACCAATTCTTCTAACTTAAGAACCTCTAGGTACCTTTAGAGCCTATTGGTATGGCAAGTTCTTATTGCTAATGATCCGTGAGAAAAGGTAGGCAGGATTCTGTTGATGAAAAATGTTCTAGATTGTGTTTTTAATCTGTGTGGATGACAGCGCGTCTTCGAGACTTAAGTGTGATCTATTGCTAATCTGGCCTTTCCTTTAGAAAACAAAAGTTTTTATTAAGCTTCAACTAGTAACTATTCATCTGTTTGTTTATTTTATTGTGCCCTCAACACATTGATAAAGCATGTGTCGCCATGACATAGTGGGTACAAGATGTGTCAATTGATATCGGAATCCTATTTATCCCGGAAAGTAGAAATTCGTGATGATACATATCTTGGGTCTCCAATATTTTTATCATTTGATAACAACCGGCAGTTAGAACCCGAAGGTATTCCATTTATCGGAGTCCGTTCGCCGATCAAAAAGGGATTTGCTTTGTATGTACCGTTTAGGTGCCGCAGGTAATTTAACTAGTCGTTGATTCAACGGTTTCGAGTATAAAAGAGTTTGATATCAAAGAGGATTTCAATTATTATACGTATGTAAGAGATATTTGAATATCCTAAAGAATAGTTACAATGGAAAGATTTAAGTGAAAGAGATTCTAAAGCAGCGCTTCTGTGTTTCACATTCAGGCACTGCGCGCCCGTAATTCTAATTAAATGACATGTCTTTTACAACTTGCTCTGCAGTACACAACAAAATATTCCATGCAACCTAATCACATTTAAAGCTTTAATCTACCACTCCTCGAGTGATGTGAGGAAACGCTATCATTTAGCTTAAGTACTGGTAAAAGCGGCTCGTGTCGTGCAAAATATAATTAATAATATAATTCTGCGTCGGTTTCAGAAACGACTCTGCTACGATCATTAATATGAGCTGATAATATTATATTTTATTTGTCAATTAATGAAGGGTGTTTTATTATGTCGATTTATGTGGCATAAAATAAAATTCCATCACCGTCACAGGCGCCACACTTGACATAAATCATGTTTCAATAGGACGCACTCGGCTCGGATTTGTTTGCTTAGTGCTGTTAATTTGGCGGTATTCTCTGGGACGATCATTAGCAATGACAACGGTATTAATTACATGCTTTGTTTTCGATTGAAGCGGGTTTGCGACAACGAGGGAATCGATTTTAGCGCAAGACGCAAAAACATTGGTCTGACTGTTCGGTAAATTGATTCTATAAGTAGTTTTGTTAATTTATTAGAAATCGCGTTTGGATTGCGTTGCGTATACATAAAATGTTTTTGGAGATTGCAGAGCGAGCAAGTTAAGCTCATGCATAAATAATGGCCACACGTACTTGTAGATGCAGAACTATTTCCACTAGGCTTACGATAATTACTCCACTTAACGTAGACATGCAAATTCATATTCCGTTCCTAATTTAGCAGAATTGTTCTATAAATAAGTTGGTGTCATTACGGTTTACATTTAATGCTACATGATGTCGGCAGCTGGTAATAACAGTTACTTCGATCTTTAAGTTGTAAATGTCAACGTCCCTAGTAATAGGTTTGAGACCATTTGCGTCATTCAGATAGTAAAGAGCACAATTTTAAGATCCTGCGATTCCCAATATTATTGAGTTGGCCCCATTTACTGTAATGATGTCGCTAAAAGAATTATGGCCCATGTAATTTTACTTTGAGGCCTACCTCCTTTATGTCGATATATAGATGAAAAACGCTATTAGATTTACAGGTATACATAAGTAGGTAATTCTTTTGGGTTGTCCGTTTGATAATAGTAACTTTCTTGGAAGTTAAACTAAAAAGATCAATTCTCCAATATTAAAATATTTATAAACTTTTTGATATTAATACTTAATGCTGGAAAATTCGCTAGAAAAAGCGAAGTGTTATTCTACGTAACCATGTCAACTCGCTTCACTGACGACGGGTAAAGTTTGAGGAGTGCCCCAAAGGAAATACCTATTCGTCAAAATATTTACGAAGCCAACAGACGTGAACATCGGAAACCTTGTTTATCTATCTAACCAATATATCCATGACTTTTTTATTCGTTCTGGAAAACTTTTTTTGTTTCATCCAATAATTACCTTTCTAATTGATTTCAGTGCAATTTAGATCAATCATAAAGTTATGGATATTTTTGAATTTTATGACAAATCTCCCTTAATTTTTCCTTTACTTTTAGCTTGATATATTTGTCCGTACCAAACCAACATGTCCTTAAATTGCCAACCGTAATATCAGGACCATAAATTACAAGTCTGGGCTGCAATAAAATAGGTACAATGTAGACACGAGACGAAAGGTCCCTCGTATTGTATCTAGGCGATGAAAAAGGAATATCGTGAAAAGGTTGGAAATGAGTGCGTTGCCGCTCTCGGTCGGGAAGTAACAATTTTTGACCCACATATTTCACTCGTCCCCTTTCTGTACAAGTTTAAACGAAGTCATTCTATGTCACTAAGGATTACGAAAATTTTTAAAATGGTTAAACTTCGCTAGACTGTGAACTTAATTTAGCTTTCCTGTTACAACAAAAAATAAACGACAGTACATGGATATTTGTACGTATGAACGCACGTGTAATCACATTTTGTTTGTTTTGAAGTCCGCGCTGTGTCCGTTTTACATTTTAGTTTTAGTAGAATCCGTAGCTTGTATTATAGTTTGAAGCTTTACATACGACGTACAACAACGACATATTGTATTCAAAGTTTGATCATCAATCACGCTGAAGATATTCCGTTTTATATTAAATACGAGAGTAGGTCGGTGGAAGGAGAGAATTTCCATAAGGTGAAAGTGGTGCGCATAAAATCATGTAGGTTGAAGGTTCGTTGGCGTTAGTGGTAGTGTCCCTCGAGGCAGCGAATAGGAGTCCTCATATACATGTGGAATGGAGAACCCTCCTCCCACAATAGTGATTTATTTTGATAGAGGCTACGTTCTTGCTGAGTTTCCTCCAGACTTTCGACGGCTCATCTCGTTGTAATTTGAATAAGGGAAACATCAATTGGCTGAGGTACAAAACTTCTTTGAGTTAACATCTATGTAAGACATTTTACGAAGAAAAAAAAGTTGGTTAGGTGCTCTCAAACACGTTTTCAGTTTAATAAAGTTGAAAATTGAAAACTTATCTAGTTTCCTTTGCTGTAACTGGAGTTGGTCAGAAAATGTGCTCACTAAAAGAATAGAGAAATGGTTTAGACATTTGAGTGGGACGCAGGGCCTATGATGTTCCCCGTGGGGCTATAAACAGACGGGTTCACAACCATGATAAAATCGAGATTGCTTTGAAAACGTGACACGATTTATTTGACGGTTGAGCGAAGGCTAAACGACGGAAACAAATGCATTTGTTTCAAGTTCAAGAGAATGGTGAACAGCTACATTGTGACTATCTTCGCTGCAGCTACATTGTGACACTGTCGGGTAGAATGGTAACTGTACAGGAAAGCGTGAAAAGTAGTGAATGTTTATTCAATTGTTTTTTGTTGAGTTAAAGGAAATAGTATTAGTTTACAATTTCTTAAACTGAAAAACTTTATGAAAAGAACACTCTTGTACGGAACGGTAGATCTTTTACACAAGGTTGTTTTAGAAAGAATTGTCTTCTTGTGAAGTTTATATTTCTAAATCCAACAATGTTAACTGAGCAAAATGTTGCGTTTGTACCTAGTCCTACATGTACTATATCGACACCTTTATTTAATTAAAATATACATGTATTTTTGCACTGTACGTATAACTCCCCTTCGCAACAAACTGCAGATCATTTTGTGAGAACTCTTTGTGAGAACTTTTATTTGATAAGCGTTGTACCGAATATAACACAACCCTTAAGAAGGATACAGTTTATTGTAACAACCCGATGTTTGTTTATTTTGTGGTAAAAATATTTCGGACCGTGAAATATAGGTTTTGGTGTTTAGCCTCCCGAAATGTGCAGAAAGTACACGCACAAATTATGTTTGACCAAAAGATTTCTATTTATTATCTATACTTGCATAAATCTCTATCAGAGAAGGTAACTTTTGATTGATATAAGAGCACTCAACGAAAATTTATTACTGTTAAACGTTTGCTGGTTAGGTTTCCCATTGAGTTTTGTATGTAATTTGTACTTGACGATAATTTGTTCCGACTTACTCTGGAAACTTGGCAGAGGGCGTGGAAATGTAACTTATTCACGGATTAGAGCCGTTTACGAACGAGGTGTACGTATACGTAAATGTTTATTTTCAACAATGAAAATGTACTCGTATTTCGTGAGGTAATTTGCGAAAACCTAGAAAGAAAACCTAGTAACAAAAATATACGAATAAGAAAACAATAGTAACAAATGAGCAATCATAAAAGTAGGTAGTAAGAAAATTTATATGTAAGTAGCGAAAATATTTGGCCAAGTAGGTTAAAGTACTTACAGAGTTATAAATCATCGTAGCCACAAAGCATCAATGAGGCGTACAATGAAAAAACCGCAGAAATGGCCACCGGGAAATATCGTAGTTTTGTATGAACAGCGGTCAGTTTGTAAATGTTTTCAAGCGCTCAAGCTTGACTGCGCCTGCCTACTTGTCCATTTAATGATGTCACGACGAAATTTTCAAATAATGTTTTTGCTCAACTGAAACGAGTGAAAGCTCAGCTTTTTTAGCAGCGAAATAAACATTCATCTTTTGAAAGGACCTGTCAAGTACGACCTGAGGAATTATAGATGTCATTAAAAAAATAAAACAAAAAAATAATGCTTATATTAAGTTTGTAGTACAAAAATGTTTACAAAACGGACACTTTTGTTTTGAATGAATGGTATTTACCGTTTGTTTGTTTATAGTTTGTTTGTCTAATGGAGAAAAATACTAAGTCAGTACACGTTTAGTTAGCAGTCTTAGCTTACTTTAGACTTCGAAGGGAGTTGGTTTTAATTAATTCGGAGCTTAGATAACTGTATACTACTGTAGGAAATACTGATCCTTTGAACAGCTTGTTCCCATGTTTCTAATCTCTGTCTCATGTTAATATATATATTGTTATTTTGATTTGATGTTCTCTGATGTGGTGACTTACGCCTAAATTTACTGAAAGACGATTTATTCCCCTTACTGGGAAACTAAGCCTGAAAACGAACAAGTAATTTTGCTACTATTTCTTTTACCTAGGCATTTCTTGTCTCGTAAGAGCCGAGTTTTATTAATCAAATCCTCGGAGATTTATACGTTACAGATAGACAAACAGAAACCTTGTCTCATGAAAAACATTTCTACTTTCCTCATTGACGGGACCCTAAAAGTGTGCAAACTTTTACGTTGTATATAAATATCAAAGCATATCTTTGGAATACTTTACCTTTTTATTTCGACGGTTTTATTTAGTTGAATTAAATTGTTAAAAAGGCGGAAACTTTGAATAAAGAATACAGCGTTAAATATTTAAGGAGATTGTTTGTGGATATTCCGAGCTTTTTGTTGAAAACATGAGAAAATCACGGTCAAAATAATACCAACCATATTTTCTTAATCGAAGACATAAAAGAAATAAAACGAATGTTCTTTGCCATAAAATAAATACTTTCAAATAAAGCTAAAGCAGATCAGAGCATCTGTCAGTGGGTGTTGGTACATCTTATCAAGGAATCGTGAATCTAGCGAGCACGAACGTGACTAGACGTTTATACTACATTGCTTAGCTTCAAAAAGCCATAGAGAGCCGATTGCAGTCTCGATGCGAATGAAAAAACGCGAGTGGGGGAGAATTATAATAATAGGAATATTTAGGACTATTGCTTGGTACTCACGAGGAATAACAATAAAATGAGGTTTTTATTAAGTTACGGCCAACTGAACTAAATAAATCCCAGAATTGAGAGTAATGCGGGTTGCCTGTAGAAAAAATTAGTACCAGACCAATTAGGTACTCATAGAAATGTAGGTTGGCAGAGAAAATAAACTGTCGTCAGTAATGAATGATGAAACAAAGCTTTACAGTTTTTTTTTTTTGTTAACAACAGACACTGTTCATGTGAAAGGTTAATCACAATATTTCACGCCTTAATTATTTTTGATTAAATGGCTTGTGGAAAATTTACGTGGTATTTTGGTATTTCATGATACATTGAAGTGAAATATAGCCCACAGTGAGGTAGTTTTAAACGACCTCATTGTAGGTATTGTGTTTTCAGAATTTGAGAGAAAAACGGCGTAATAAAGTTGGCCGAAGAGCCATATAAGTAGTTGGGGCAAATTGGCAGTGATTTATCATAACATTACTCAAAAGAATGAATGGAAAAACAAAAGACGATGAAAAGTGTATCCTAGCTGTGACCGCCCATTGTGTTCAGTAGCGAATGTAAGTGTCACCCAAAACAAATAGTCCCGGAACTATTCGGTGAAATGAAAAAGAAAACAGGGTGGGTCACCCTTTATTGCTAGTGGACAAATTCTTTTGACAAGACTTTGTTCAGGCGATGTCAGTCGTGCCTCATGTCCGGAGAAGTGTTCCTATTATCTTTGAGGCATCGGGTCCCTGTAAACGAGTGGTTGGCGCCGCCTCGTCAAGGCTGCGGGCGTAACCCTCCGAATGTCGTAGGACATGCAGATACAGTCAACAAAAAGAGATAAGTAAGTAGACCAAAAACACGAGTCTTAAATTTAAGAAGCTATCTCATTTGCAGTAATTTCCTGCGTAGTGCGAGAACACTTAAGAACAGTTATCGAGCTAAATACGCCAGAGTGAAATGGCGACCAAAATAGTCAACAGATAGGTTAACGGTTGAGGATTTTTCTCAAAACTACACTAACAACTCTCAAACAATCTTAGGAAATATAAAAAATAATTCAGCAAACTTTTTGAAATGAGATTAGTAGGCATCGGTCATAAAATGTAATGGCTCGTCTCTGGTCTGAGAAAAACACATTACTAATATAAGTGAAAGACTTAGTTTGTACTACTCTTTATTCCGGCAGTGTGATGGTGTTCTTAGGTTTACAACTTCGCCAAGTTCATTGCCCTCTTTATTTTCAGCTCTTTCACGAGAGACCGTGACGACAGTGTACCAAATAGATTTGTTTAGATTTCCTTCAGTTCTTTGAATTTTCTTTTGCAAGAAAAAGCTTATTATTAGGTATTTTTTTTATGGTTTCTTGCATAAAAATGTTAAATACCGTAAAATAAAAATGTAGGTAGGAACCAATCAATATTCAACAGTGCATGAGTGAAATGTTTTTTTACAAAGGTAAATATTAAAAAAAAACATGTTTTTGTAGCTAACCGCTCCATTTTCATTTTATTTGAATTCCGTTCGAAAATCCCTGTTTTATTTTATGGAATGTGCTCAAATTATTGGCATGTTTTCATCAACTGTGGTCAGAAAACTTTTAACTGAACATTTTCCTGCTACAGTAAACCAATTTAATCCAAGTTCAAGTTTTTTTTTATAATGGAATATGTTTAATGCCTGTTATCCAGAGATGTCCATTAATTCCAGTAAATAGTAATGCGAGCATAAAATAGACTCAACGGTCTCGGTGAAAGCTGTACGTAAACAGATGCCTTGAGAACACCCTTCAGTACATAAAAATATTTAGGGTCCCTTGTTTCATAAAAAAAATGACAAATTATCACTTCTCAAACAATTTTCCGCATAATTTCATTTGCCAAATTATTACTTAGCAAATAAACTCTTCACAAATAATTGTATCGCAAACGTAATGTTTTTGTTAAGTGAGTGACAATAACTTGCTTACCAACTAGTACTTTTACAAATTTAAATGTAGTCAAATATTTCAATTAGTTGTAACTAATTGAAATATTTAACACAAAATAAAATAAGTCAAATATTTAGTATCGTCAGTTTTCAATTCATCATTTCTATTCAGGCAATTGTTTAGTCAATGACAAAAGATTTGCATCTTTAGGTCAGTTTCACAGAATATACAAATATATCACAAAGTGTTTTGTTATGTGGGTATATGGTAAATTATGATTATATACATAACAACGCTCAATATCCGTAAATCATGAAACAAAAAATGCTACAAAACGCAGTGATAGTGTCACTGTGTTTTGTAGCGTTTGCGGCGAGCGTTGAAACTACCTGCTCCTCAGCTCGCGAGCCGCCTCGCCCTTCCGCGCCTACGCAGAGTACGCAGGCTTAAATTACACTCTAGGGGTAGGGCCGACAAGACTACGTGGAGTCGGTTTTACAGCGAATCGTTTCTATCACAACTTTTGTCGTACAAGATATTGCCTTACTTTTGTCTGTATATTTGTGTCATAACAAATCATTTGACGATGTTTATTGTCTAAAGACTGTTTGCTGTAATAAATCATTTGATTAAAGACCAAATGCCTAAATGACATTAACCTTGGTAATATTCTGCCGAGTCTTTGAGACAAAATCAAAATGAGCGTACTAAAATTATTCCAAAAAATTTCGTCAAAATAATTTTGAATCCCGACTTACGAACAGTAAGTCGTGGGTTCGAACCCAGGCAGGCGCAGCAGGCGCATTACTTTGTGTAATTTATTTCATCACCACTGCTCTCAAATACGGTGAAGGAAAACATCGTGAGGAAACCGGCATGTCCTAGAATAAAAATTCGAAGACATGTGACATCTACCAACCCGCACTGGGCCCGCGTGGTGGATTATAGCCCATTCCCTCTTATAGAGACGAGGCCGTGTGTACCAGCAGTGGGAAAATTATAGGCTGATTGATTATGCTTATGCTAATTTTGGCAAAACGGCAGGCATCCTAATATTTTAAAGGGAATTCTCAGTATTTGTTCTCGACCAGTTAATTGAACCCAAAAGTTGTTTCGTACATATTTTTATTGAACGAAAAGCACTCGGAGATACAGGGTAAGCCTGGTTTAGCCAGAAGTGGCTGAAATAAAGTAGGTTCATAAATAAACGATAATACGACAGCCATATTTTACACCTCGGTTCGTATAGCTTGATATCATAAACCCACAAAATGCTGTTGTGATGAGGTTGAAGCCGCGGAATAAATTGGCATTTATGTGAGAAGTGCACCCTTTTATGTTGGTGCGCAGTGTAATTGAATTGCGTTTACAGGAACAGCTATATTTGTTCGGGAAAGAAATGAAAGAAGAAGCCTTAAGGTGGGAAAGTGTGCCTTTCATTGCCTTACTTAGTACTATGTGATGTGTACTGGAATATTACAAGCCGTGTGTACGACGGTAATTTCCAACGGAAAAATCCTCGAACAGAAGTTTGTATAGAAACACAAACTTTGATTTCACTTTACAGGATGAATGAAACAATTTCCCCTTTATTGGAAACTTTCGTTATTTATTGAATTTTGGTGCAAAATTTCATGCTTCTAGGCCCAGTGGTCTAGGCTTCTGTGGTCTGTCAGTGAATAAATTTAAGATTTTTTCAAGTAGATAGTTACTTCATATGTAGAAAATATTTTCTTCATAACGACACGAATAACATCAGAATAGATGGACAAACCAGTAGCCAACTTGATTAGCAGTCAGCCCGCTAGCAACGTTGCAGTTATGCGACAATAGCTCATGCAGACATGACAGAAATAACGGCAGTGTATTATTTACAAACAGATACTAAAAGATAGAGAATATAATTTTACTAGTTTGAGTTTGAATAATTGTTGTGAAGAGATTAGTCAACATAGACCCTGAATTACTAAGTATTTTTGTGACCTGAGAGCCTAGATATAATGACATTCTATAACAATGATGAGAAAGTCAAAATTGTAAACTTATGTCAATTATAATCTA
Organism: Eurois occulta; assembly: GCA_950022335.1. Classification (NCBI taxonomy): domain Eukaryota; kingdom Metazoa; phylum Arthropoda; class Insecta; order Lepidoptera; family Noctuidae; genus Eurois; species Eurois occulta. The sequence continues at coordinate 9,592,103 of OX465484.1, read as the reverse complement.
TCGAAAATTTATAAGTCAATCCTATTGAACGCGATAATCACTTGTCTGGGTCCCCAAGCAAGTTACAAGAAGCTCTTTTCATGTCATGCCACGAAAAAGTTCATTGGAAATTGGTTAGAGACCAATTATTGCCTAAGTTCTAAGATATGATAAAATTGATGTCGCCGTTGTTCGTAGAAGAGACGGATAGACGCTACAAAGCGCCTTTACGATTCCCCGCGCATTATCAATTAAGTATACCTAAGGACGCAAGTATGTAAATAAAAAGTATGTTCCTTATTTAAAACGCTGTTTCCTCGACTTTTCGCCTCGGGTAGTTCATACAATACGGTTCTTTAATCAAGTTACTTTCAGGTACAAATACAGTATTTCGTTAAACAGATCGGACAAAGGGGCTTAAGACTATTTATGGTTATTGCGAAATTTGTTCAACGTAGCTTACTGTTTTTATAGAAAAGAGAGCTTCGGGGATTAGTAAGACTATAAAGACCAAGTGCGTAAGGTAGTAAGTTACAATGAGAAAGAAACAACACAGGCATTACAATGAATTATTTCAGGATTGTGAAAACTATAAGGGGAATATATACACTCAAAAAAATTCTTCACTTTGATGATCGAAATCTGATTGAAGCAAACAATTTATTTCAAATGCCAAAAAGTATTAAACACAAATTCATTTTGAACCTGAAAACTCAGACATGTAGAAAATCAACTGGAATAGACACAAAGGAGAGCAGTCAAAAGAATACAAATCATATAATATGTAAATGTGAAAACATGGACCGTATAACGAGTTGTAGGGATGCAAGTAACCTCTAAATTGTACGAACGTTATGAATACAAAGCAACAGCTTTATTTTTAAAATTCATTTATCTTGTCAGCCGGAAGTCTGTTGGACGTCCCTATAGACGGTAAGGTAACGGGACAATTTGGGACGGCCACGCTTGGAGGAACGCTCCTCCACAAAATACTGAGGGGCAGAAGGTCAATTCCAAATAACAACGAGTGAAATCAGGGATTGGCACTCGGATGCGTATACTGAGATTTTTAATATCGAAATCAGACACTGCACTCTAGTGAAGTGAACGGTTCACCCGAATTAATGTTTTTTTTTTGTTTCACTCCGCTTTCAATTTTGGTCATTTTTGTATTGAGATAAATTCATTTAAAGATTCATTTTGTGACCTTCGAGTGAAAGACGACGAAATATGAAAGAAAAAAATGAACATAATGATTTCGGCATAACTAGTGCGAGTGTGCTTGCACTCGCTGTACGTGAAGCGTGTTTATTTGTGATTACGTTTTCCATTGTGTAAAGCGGCTCCATACCGCTGGAGTCCAATGGGCCCATGTTGGCCGATAGGCGTCATAAAAATGCTGACACCATATTAGGTACTAACCACACGTTAAAGAAGAAGAAGATTCGGGCCGGTATTCTGTGACTATCTATTATGTGGCTCCACGATGTTAACACAGGTTCACAGGTGAATGCTGCTTGTTTTCCCTTGGAGTAACTTGTTAACAGGATATTGCAAGCGAAAATGAAGCCTTTGTTGATGAACTGTTAACGGTAGAATTTTAAAAGACTTGTTGAGACAAGAACAGGCAAAAATACATGTAGGCTACGAACATACTCACAGGTGGCTTCCTTAGGGCCTAGCCTAGAGGCCTAGAGGCCTAGAGGCTAGCGAGTAGCGCAGAGATACGAACGTTCTAAAATCTTCGTAGTCGGGCGCACCTTACTCGTCGCCTATCGTATATCGAAGTAATGAGCCTCTAAGCGATAAGCAAGCCAGTGCGTAATGTTTTTTTTTATCAAATAACCAAGTTTCGGTTTTCTTTTTAATTATCTTCTTCTTCGTCGTCACACTCTTGGCAGAGTGGTCGTGGTCGTCACATCAGGGGTGGTAGCAAGCTTTACAATCCGTCGCCATTCCTCCCTTACTGTGGCTTTTCTTGTGCATTCGTGGAGTGGACCATTGAGTGCAGCTTTGACTTGGTCGGTCCAACGCATTGGTGACCTGCCGCGCCTTATAATTATCACAATTTGAAAATAATAAAGTGTTATGTATCATGTAAAAAGTTTAATAAATTTGTCGTTTAAAACAATTCCGAGTCACAATCTATTGTAGAATTAAGACACGATATCTACTACTTGCTTGAAGCGAAAGCGACTTTACATACAGAACTATCGTAGTTCGTACCTAGCAGCGCTCCTGAAAATCCAATAGCACTAAGAGTTTCCAAAACAAACTTCTATTTAAACAATATGTTACAAAAACCCTGTCCGATCCATGATGGTATTTTAGGCATGAAGATTAGATTATATTTGTATAGATTCCATCTCTTTGTATTATATAATTGCATATCACACGTGTGAGTACTATTTACTGTAAAGCTACCATTTACATTTATTTATCTTAAATTTACTTGAATGTATCCTGGTGCCTGAAAGAATGTCATGCTCACTCAAATGTCTCGTTGATGGTGGCAGGTGTGTCTGGTCATTTAGTTCCCTTCAATATGGTTGAGCTGAATGGGCCTGATCTATGCGTCATGTTCGTGAACGGGCGCTGTCAGTTGTGACTGGTCATCTCTTGGCTGCCACGGTTTTTTTTAAAATTAGTTTATTTTTAAATTGATGATTTAATATTTTACTTTTTCTAGACGCTCTTAATGTGCACGTCTTTCTACATCGTTCTCCAATATATGTATGTATAATCTCAACATGCATGATGTAACCAAGATTTTGTAACAATATTTTGATTTAATAGAGTGTCCTTGGAGTTTCTTGCCCATTCTTCTCCATAGAGATCTACGCTTTGGAATGTGCAACTACAGTACTCTTTCAAGTTAATATGCCTTGTGAGTCTTGTGACTGAAACTGTAGCATCGCTTCTTTTTGTTTTTTTTTTGACATTCAAAAGTGCCGTAATGGTCTAATTTAAACAAATGCTTTGAGTTTGAGTTTGATTTATGTAATTGTTTTGGAGAACAAATAAAAAAACATACCACGATGAAAATTAAATAAGGGTGCACAAGGGTGCGAGCGGTCGCTTCTCGAGTAATGACGTTATACAAAAACAATTGACGATCGAACATACTTATGTAGAAGATGGTGTTGTCAGGTTTTAAAAGACAAAAAACATGCATTAATATTTTTACTTTCATGCATATTTTATGTTTCTTATTCTGTTTCGCAATGTCATTGGTATACCTATAAGCCCCTTTCGGATCGGACAGTGTTTTTTTAACATATTGTATAACTGTCGTATTTTAAACAGATTTTATAGCAACCTGTCTCTCCAGTGCTACGAACTACCAGTTATTAAAACCTACTATTCCAATTTTACTATACCAATTATGAAACATGCCAATTTTATATTTTATAGAAATTATTTCCAATATTTAGCCATTTTGTCCATCATTGAAATCACTGAATTCTGCCAATCAATTAAATGAAAGCAATATTCAGATCCGGGTGATTTAAAAAAATGTTTTGTTCAACATGCGTTTAAATAGCTACGTTTACTATTCTTTTTATAAAATCCTATTGTAAATATTGTAACTGATCTTTATAAACTAAGATGAAATTATTAAAGGTGTATTTGGTTTGCAAGCTCCTGCTCTACCTCCGCCGATGAGGATTAATATTTTTATTTAATTTGAGATATACTCGTATGACTATTAATCGACTATTTTCGTTCGACAAACGTCCAGTGTCAGAAAGTGAGAAACAGGTAATTAAAGTTGCTCGAAGACTGTCCATATTGCCAGCGCAGATTCTTTCTCCACTAGATAGTGTGCTACACACTAACACACAACTCGTTTATAGTAGCAGGCTCTACTCGTAAGCAGAGGGAAGTTGAAGAAAATAGCTTCGAATACGGTCACGGTGTGAGCATCTTTAAAGGACATGGACAAAAAAGTACATTCCATATACACTTACATAGTCAATATATTATATTAAGAAAAATAGAGAAATGAATTGTTGCATAATTTTTAACCTCTCTGCACTCGTCAGTAATGATTACAATATAATAAGTAGTGCAAGTTGAATTCAAAGTCTCATTTGTCAACTTTAGCCATTATGGACCATAGAGAAAGATAAATAAAATAATAGACGTTCTACAGCACGCATACTATTTGTAGATATGTATGTGAAATGAACGACAAATGCTCTTACCTGAAACATTTTGATTTAAACAAAACTGTTTTCATGGGTATTTATTACATATAATTAAATTATATTTTGAAGTGTTGATACGTAAGATATATTTATTTCACACAATTATAGTAATAACGTAACCGTACCATAAAACAGAACGCGTTTTACAATGTGTCATTGTTTATGTCAAAATGGCGGTACTGCGATTGCACAGATCCTCCGTTGCGTACGAACTGTTTGTTTTATTGCGATTATCTTCTAAAATTTTTGACTCCTGCTTATCTCTACGGAAAAATATTTTTACCAAAGAAATGAGTAATTATTTATAATCTTTTGTTTTATTTCGTATTTCCCTTGTCAATTAGTAGTTAAACTGTTGAAGAAAAACGTCACTTTCGGAGTCTCAATAAATGTGACAATGATATAATAATTACTTTGTCTCAGTTTTCTGTCAGACTTTCTTAGTTCAGTAAATGTTAATCAATATATGGTTAAAAATCCTTAGTTCAGGTAGAATGACCACCTGAAATAAGGATTTTGGATCTTGTTGAAATGCCTAATAATTCACAGCACTTCGCTATTTTAAAACGCCTTGAGGTTTTTAATAGCAAAATAATTATTCATACACTTTGCCAGCAATCTGATAGAAGGTAACATGAAACTGTTTACGTCTAGTTATTTGTAATGAGAAGTTCTTTGAGCTTTTTATTTTTTGCAATTGAATATGGCAATATTCACGAATATAAAACACCAAAAATTATCGTTGTACACTAAATTTGATAACTATGCAAACGCCCATACAGAAATTGGCCATGTCCTTTGCCTCTTACAATGATTATAGGACCACTGGATCCAGGTATCGGCGCAATTCAATCAAGAGAATAAAATTAAGGATCATAAGATAGCGTATATTCTTCATCATTCTCTTACACTTATACCAATTTATTTGGGGTCGGCTCTGCATCTCTTCTTCTTCATAGCGTGTTGTATATTATCCTGATAAAAACCGCCATACCAAAGAAAATTCTTACGATACAAGTGGCAGTATTTCTAAGATAAACCACGGGATTACGGATTTATTGGACCGTTACGTAAAAAAAAGCTGAAACCACGAACTGTCGCTAAAGTTTGATTTATTCCTACTTATGGGATAACTTTGCATTCGCGGTCTGTGTGTGAGCGTCCCCGTCTCTGAATAATAGTTTTTATGTCTAAAAAGAAAATACTATACGGGATCGAAACCAATCCCAGTTGATCAATAGTTGTTAGTAAATCCCAATAATTATATGAGTAGTATGTGTTTGCAAACTTTTATTTAGCTTGCAATGTTTGTGTATATGTGTTTAGGTCAAATCTTGCAACTGAATTTTAAAACAGTTATCTCCAACCGATTGAGCTGAAATTTCGCATGACACGTTTAGTTTGGATGACATTGCATGGTTAGCTAAGTGACGTCATTCTAAATATAATATGGCAGACTCCCGAAGGTGGTAGACTATATGGGTATCTATTAAAAGGGTTTGCTGAGGAGACTACGAAACCAGCAAAAATAAAAAATAATATTAATAGACAAAAAACTTTTTTAAACCAGCTTTTATTTAAATGCTCTAAAAAGTAGAAAATAAACTTTTTTAATCAAACACATCGATTTAAATGATATTAAAGCTGGTCGCGAGAATAAACACACAGGTAAATCTCACGACAAGCTTTTATAATTAAATTATAAATACAATATAAATTGTTAGTTTAATTTTATTTTACCATTGATTTATTTTACAAAATTTTACTTCTTTTGTCTTTGGTTTATAAGTGGATTAAACAGAAAATTGTGTCATTTTCTTTCTATCTTTCTTTGTATATATTTGACAAGACCAGCGGAATGAAACAATTATGTATTCGCCCCATGCGGAACTTATTATTTTTAAATAATGGCCGCTCTGTAATGAATGAATCATTTCAACTTTGTTTAATTAAAAAGTCTTGAATTCTGACGCTTTTTATTAAGATTCAAAGCCGTTATAAAATTAATTAGTGGGTTTACTTTTTCACTTTTAGAAACGGCCTAGTTGAAAGAAAACTAGTGAAGGTAATTTGACTTCTAAACGTTTCAAATGTAACCCACTGTTTTATTGATCTCTACTACATGTTTGTTTTATTCTTATTAGCCAGTTGGCTGGATTCCAACTAATTAGTTCCAAGCCATTACCCGAACAGTGCTTCTTCGGCGGAAGTATCGTTAAAAATATTAAGCTGATTTATAACAACTTAAGAATTTTGAGTGTTGAAAAGCTCCTTGAGGCATTAATGTAACTGAGTAAGTACTTCACCAAGTACACAAACAGTACTCACCTTAACCAGCACGTTCGCCTTTTCCTTTAAAATTATTGCTTTGAACTCGTTGCCGAATACGAAATTGTGAAGCGTACATGAAATTTTATTGATATATTAATGGATTATTAAAATATCAAATCATAAACGTGGGAATAATTTTAGTTGGGCTTTGCGTGATCAATTACTGAAAGACAAAACATTTTTAAATTTAAGTAAAAAAAAATTGAAAAAAAGAGGCATGTTAGGGATGGATATACGAGTATAATACACTTAAATAGTTAAAAAACATGTGATGAATAAAACAAACGCAATAAACGTGTTCACGCGAAACTCATGATTGTACTCAGACAATATCTAAACTAGATATAACAAGCTAGTCTAATATCTTTACAATCATTTTTTTGGCTTCTACCTCTTTGTACAGTCGTAGAAACTTAAGCCTTACTAATAAATGTAAAGTTGTCATAACGGGGAACTTTTCTGCGACTACAAAAAAGATTGCTCGTAACAAGCATTTGCGGCACTCTGGGCAAGCATAATCTGTTTAACTTTAAGATTTTGTTTCGTGTTTTGTACAAGAAATGAAACTTGCACGTTGTTCAAAGCAATTGCTTTAGGTTTCATGCCTCAGATCAATTTCATACTAGCTTTTGAAGCTATTGTACTGAAGCACTAACATCAGAAAAATGCTGAGCTATTGTTAAACTTAACGTTGAAAATATGCGTCACACATTGTTAGTAAATTCTTTGTATAAGAAACATTTGTATCGAGTTTTCTATAAGGCTCGCCAAAAAAAGTGTGTAGAACTTTTTCAACTCAAGAACTTTTAACTATTGTATTTTATAGAAGAGAAAACAACTTTTAATGGTGGATTTTTCTGCTACACCTAATCTTGGTGCGAATTACCTAGTCCAACTTTATCTACTTTAGGAATGTTCCTACATACATACATATGTATGTACTTTCCACAGTCACGTATGAAATTGCAAACGTAACCCATTTATTTGTACCTACAAACGAAAGAGTCTCCATTAAAATGATCTGCCAAAGTACAAAGACGGAGAAACAGGTACATACCTTACCGTACCTTAACTGGAATATGCTCTTATCATCCCCTTTGCCTCGAGTCCAGTGTATCGTGTAATAGGAACCTGGAGCTTTTGAGCGTCTCGTTGAGACCATATGTTTTCGATCTAGTATTTTCTGTGTGTTGAAGTGTTACAGGCTTACCTACTACGTCACGTCCGCCGAGATTGCCACGATGTTCTCGCTATGATTTGTCTAGTTTCAGACCCATACATATTTATTCACCAACTTTGGGATTCTGATTATTTTCACCTCATTTTTATCATTGTCTTCTCCTTTATCATACACACACGCGTGTACATAAATCGTAAGGGACGTAATTTATGGATGCGTTTAATTTTTCTCCTGCGTTGGGCCGTTTTTTTTTTGTTTTGTGATCTGTTTCTGAACAATACATCGTGCAAGCAATTTTATTGAATTATCGTGCACTCCGAACTGAGGATCCGGATGTATTATTTTAGTATTAAGACTTAATACATTTAGACGACATCTAGATTTATCAGACTAAATTGCTCACAAGCTGGTCATTAGTAGTCATAGTAATTATTATAAAGTTTCTCGTATTTTGGACTATTTGTATGTATTGTAATATATATTAGTTTGTTTAATTTTATCAGTATTAGTACGTACCTATTTATGTATTTCAATTAATGTTAACATAATGGTATTTTTCTTATATTTTTTTTGTACTCTACGAGTATCACAATGCTGTCCTATTTGACCCAAAGGTTGACTGGTAGAGAATAAGTTGTGACATTAAGACCGCCTATGTACCACTCTTGTGTATGAAGTTTAAATAAATAAATGAAAGTGGTATCTGAGGTGCAAGTGAGTAAGTAAGGTGTGAAAGGCACTCGTTCTGATGAAATTATGGGTCATTGAGAAATGTTTTGTTGTTCCAGACAATGCCTGGGAACCTTCTAGTTACGGAGATATTGGAGGTCAAAGTTCCAACTTTCTCACTAGTTTTTTTTTAAACAGGTTTTTAACGCTTTTTTTTTACTTTAAATACCTCTACGACCCTCGTACAATGGATCCAAAAGCTCAATGTTTTCAGTGCGTTACATCGAGTCCTACCGTAAAACGTGATTTTTCACCCAAAAAAAGTCGTTTCCCAGCAATCATTTTTGCGTATAGTTACTCAGTATGATGTACAAAATGCTTGGTTGACGGCTTCGTGCTTTTCTATTCATTCCTACCACTCTCTTATTGATTTTGGAAAGGCTAGCGGCGCCCAACCCATAGATACGTATTGCGCTTTTTACTCCCTGGATAATAAAACTAAAGAAAACATTTTTACACTAAAATAAAATCTATAACGATATTAATATATGTTTTTTTTAAATATATTTTTGTAAAAATTTTATGAAAAAAATCTAAACAACCATTGAAGTACGTTTCGATGGGCGCGAATACACATACTTGCACACTAAAGTTTTAGCTCATATGCATCGATTTTCTCTTCGGTTGTTGAACCTCTGAGGCATAAATTCCTGGTAAACCCTTGGGACGACACGAAAACACCCTTTATAAATTACAAACTCTTTTTCAGGCCTTTTTTGATGATCATAAAAATATCGAGTTGATAAACAAAAAGCGTGTGATGAACGCCGGCGTAGTAAAACGCCGTAGACGTTAAGCGCTGAGTGGCACGGCCGGTAGGTTATGTGCCGTTTAACCTACATAGAGTAAAATAAAAATATCTCAGGCCTTTAGTATCCACTAAAGTCTACCCTCTTTTAGTCATAATTATTATTACGTTTCAAAGGGGTAGACAGGCTACAAAATGCTACATTCTACGACCCTAATTCTTTTATGCATACCATTTTTTGCGCCGATAAACATTTTAATAACCATTTCTAACATTTGAAAGGACTGAAGAAATTGTCACACTTTTTTCCTGAATCTGCAAAAAAATATGATTTTATTATAACTCTGCTTTAAAAAAGGGAAAAGGTAAATGTAATTTTTTAACGACGTCAAATGAAATCAACCTTTCCTAGCTCCCACTTAAGTATTTCCAATTCTCAGCGTGAAGCTTTCAGGCGAGTCACATTCAGCCTCTGTTTTATATTCATGTAACAACAGCAAAACAATAAATTCGCATTTGTATGTTTGTAATTTGTCACGTAGGTACTGTTGTACTAAGTCGTTATAATTCTATTGTTGACTTTACCGCCAGTTCGCGACAAAGAAAGTAAAAGCTATCATAAATCAGTCTACAATTTCGGTTGGATTAAATCGATGAGAGCGAAGTATAATTGTATGGGAGCACAAAAATCGTCTACTACCAAGGTATAGAAAGGCTTTATTCTGCCGACTGTTATCTCAAAGTTGTTAAAGACAGATTTCGTTAATGAGTTTTTGTTAGCCTTTTCCAGATGTTGGTTATCAAAATCACTAGGCGTTATCTGTCGGGATTTAACAGAATAAAGCTTATCACGTTCTTTTGTTATGCGTACATTGTTCAAAGAGCTTTTAATGACTTTGATTTGTAGTCGCTACCAACACGCTATTTATTATTTATCCAATAGATCATGTAAGATGGTAGGTACGAGTACCATATGAGAAAAAATAATTTTAATTTGTAATTTTAATATGAATATCGGATAGTAGAAAACTTTTCGAAGAAGCCAGCGTGAGTTAAAATCAATTTTTGCTTGCTTCTTCAGAAGCTCACGTTATTTATGGCTTTTAATTCAGCAGCTAGAGAGAAAAGTGGGTATGGTTTCTAAAGTAAACTCTCTTTATTTTATCAATCATGAATCATTAAGTTCTGTACATCATTACAGTATTCATTCATTTTTTCATCACTGTATGTCATTGTGTTCTGTGTGTGTTGTGTTTTGTTCTACCTATTGGTTATTAACGAAATAAATATATGGAATTTAGATGGAGGGGTCTTAAAAACAAAATCAAAAAACAACGTAGGAAATTTTTCATTTCGATATCATCATGGAAATGTTATTCATCATATCAGCATATAAAAGACAGCAACAGCAAAAACCGGCCAAGTGCTAGTCGGACTCGCGCACGAAGGGTTCCGTACCATTATCTATAAAAACAGCAAAAAAAATCATGTCTGTTGAGCCCCATTTAAATATTTTTTTTTTCTGTTTTTAGTATGTGTTGTTATAGCGGCAATAGAAAAACATCATCTTTGGAAATTTCAACTATCTAACTGTCACGGTTCATGAGACACAGCCTGGTGACAGACGGACAGACAGACAGACAGACAGCGGAGTCTTAGTAATAGGGTCGCGTTTTACCCTTTGGGTACGGAACCCTAAAAACTTCAATCAGATATGTTAGTATTAGAAGCTTCTAGCGGTTGTTTGATTAATGAACATAAGTTCGAGAGCCGATACTTGAATATAGCTGAAAGAGTTTTTAGGTCGCGAACATTCTTAAAGCTGAGGCCAACAGAAGCCTTCGCTTGTTCATATTAAAATTACTAAGCCACGTCTGTGAATAAGTTTACTCTTACTATCACAAATAGCTATAATCATTTTAGCTTTTTAAAGTAATGAACTTTAGGTGAAGGTAAGTTCCATACTTGATTTTACGTAACAGTTCAGAGCACTCGATAAAAACACAAATATTTTATTTTCTGTATAAAAAGCCATATATACGCAATAAAAATCTTATCAAAAAAATCAAACGATTCAGCGGTGTAATTTTTATGGGGCTGTAAAGACAGCGGACCCTTTTCGCGAATAAACACCTAAACTCTGTGAATCCAGTTTCGTTAGGGTGGAGTGCTTATATATAAGTACCGCTTATATATCTATCTATACATTCCTCTAGACCAGTGGTTCTTAACCTTTTAGTCGTGAGGGACCATTTGACTAAATTTCTGTCTTGCCATGGACCAGCCAGTTGGTTTATTGGTTTGGAGGTAATATACAGCACCTAAATGTAAATAAATAATGGGTTGTTCTATCTAAAAAGAAATAAAACAAGCATAAAATTATTCTAAGCTAATTTTTTTTTTCGATGAATGCTACAGTTACAGATTTTAATGAGATTTTTGTGATTGCAAATTGTTCGCGCTCGTCACTTATCTTATTAATAGAATGGCCCTGCGGACCACTTGGGATGTTTCTAGGGACCACCAGTGGTCCGCGGACCACCGGTTAAGAACCACTGCTCTAGACGGTTCTCTATGTCACATGATAACTCAAACTTATTTGGTTGTCGTTGTTTTTTTTTTTTTTTTTTTATTACAAAATGGGCCTGCTCTTGACCTCGATCACGCCTGGTGGAAAGCGATGGATGAGGTCTATGATGAAACGAGCGTGCCCAGAAGATGCCTGTTCACTCTTGCTTTGAAGGCAGACGGGTTATATGTGGGAGGGAACACAGATGCCGGCAGAGAGTTCCACACTTTGGCTGTGCGCATAATAAACGTGGAGGAGAAGCGCCGAGTACGACTTGTCGGGATATCAACCAAGTGTGGATGGTACGCCGCAGTACGTCTGCTAGTCCGGTGGTAAAAGGGTGATGGTGGGATTAGATCGTGGAGCTCCTGCGCACACTCTCCGAAGTACAGTCTGTAGAAGACCGACAAGCAGGCGACATTACGCCGATGAGCTAGGCTGTGAAGCGTTGCTACCAAAGACTCGTCGCCTATGAGCCTTTTAGCTCTGCGTTCCACCGAATCAAGTGCAGCAAGCTGGTATTTTGCTGAGCCATCCCACAGGTGACTGCAATACTCCATACAGGAACGGACCTGTGCTTTATACAAATTTAAAAGCTGTCCAGATGTAAAGTATCGCCTCACCTTATTCAGGATGCCCAGCTTTTTAGCTGCGGTCTGAGCTTTTGACTCGATGGTTGAGCCGAAGTTGAGATCCGATGTCAACTCCATGCCCAAAAGCTGTAGGCGGTCGGTAACTGGTACAACTGTACCTCGAAAAGCAGGAGACAACTGGAACTGGCTCCTTTTTGCAGTGAAGAGACATGCCTGTGTTTTCACAGCATTGAATTTGACCAGATTGTCGTCACCCCACTGGGAAACAAGATTTAGGGTCAAATTCATGCGCTCCACCATGGCCTCTCTATGAGTAGCTGTTTCCTCTCTACTGGCTCTTGCACTCGACAGGTATCTTTCTGCGACTGTGCTGTCATCAGCGTACCCGATTGCACCAAGCTGTAGCAGGTCGTTGATGTGCAGCAGAAATAAAGTCGCAGAAAGAACAGACCCCTGAGGAACACCGGCATCAATGGCCTTATGATCTGATGAGCAGCCATCTATGACCACTCTGATCGATCGTCCACTCAGGAAGTCGGAAATCCAGTTGCAAAAGTCGGCAGAGATGCCGAATGCAGGAAGCTTAGCCAACAGACTAGCGTGCCAGACCCTGTCAAAGGCCTTTGAGATATCAAGCGATACAGCAAGGGCTTCACCGTGTTTCTCAATGGCCTCGCCCCAGCAATGCGTAACATACACAAGAAGATCCCCAGTTGAACGACCACGACGGAAGCCATACTGGTGATCGCTGAGGAGCTCATTGTCTTCGAGGTATGCTAGCAGCTTACTGTTAAGTACCCTTTCCATCACTTTGCACAGTATGGAGGTTATGGCGATTGGTCTATAGTTAGCAGGATCGGCACGGTTACCCTTTTTGGGCACTGGCTGCACATTAGCAAGCTTCCAAGACTCCGGCACCACTCCGGTTTTTAGAGAGAGGCGAAACAGGCGCGTCAAGACAGGAGACAACTCAGGAGCACAGCTCTTCAGGACTCTTGCAGGTATTTCGTCAGGTCCGCTGGCTTTATTCACGTCTAGACTGCATAGGGCCTTACGAACCTCTTTTAAGTGGATTGAGATCATCGGCATTGCGGAGCCACAGTGAGATATATTAGGTGGTATATTCGAGGCCGTGTCTAGGCGTGAATTTTCGGCAAAGATGGAGGCAAATAGATTTGCCTTCTCTTGCGCCGTATGAGCCAGCGTTCCATCAGACTTCAGCATAGGAGGCAGCGTAGGCCGGCAGAAGTTCGTCTCGACCGATTTCGACAGGGTCCTGAACTCCTTGCTACCCGAGGGGCAAGACGCCAGTTTAGCCCCAATTCGTCCAACATGATCGAAACGCGCCTTCCGTAACACCCGTTTGCAATCCTTGGCGGCTGAATTGTACGCTTTTTTTGTTTCACGAGCAGGCTGACTATTGCACCTGTCACTACGGGCCGAAGCCCAGGCCTGGTATGCCTGCTCTTTGAGCAAATCGGCTTGCGCACAAGACGCGTTGTACCAGGGTTGAGCCTCGTAGCCAAGTAAAACATCAGAGAATGGGATAAAATATTCCATTCCCTGGCGAATCACGTCGACAATTGAGTCAGCGCAGTCAGAAGGATTGAGCGAAGAAAAGCAAGTCTGCCGCCATGGATAAGATGCAAAGAAGTGCCGCATCTCGTCCCAGTCTGCCGACCCATACTTCCAAACTCGCCTCGTGCCTCTAGGGCTTAAATCTGGGGGAGAACAGGAAGACACGGATTTCACCAGACAGTGGTCAGACGATCCGAGCGGAGCCCAGACCGATACAGAGTGCCTGTCCGGATCTGTTGTCAGCAGAAGGTCTAAGCAGTTGGGTGTGTGGCTATCAATATCCGGAACGCGGGTAGCTTGACCAACCAGCTGGTGGAGATCTAACGATATCGCAAACTTGCGCGCCTCTCTTCCAGCATGGTCAGTTTTCTGATACGGGAACAACCAATCCTTATGGTGGGCATTAAAATCCCCCAGAAAGACAAGCTCCGCTGTCGGATATTTGTGTTGGGCCAGTTCAGCTGCCTCTGTAAGATGGTCAAAGAGTCTTGTTGTCTCCTGATCACCGCTGTGCGACCTGTAAACACCGACATAAATTGTTTTAAGAGAGCCGGTGTCCACCAGTAGCCACAGAGTGGGAAAACCCGCAACCTCGTAGCAGCGGAGACGTTGACAGCATATGTCATCGCGGACGTACACACAGACCCCAGCCTGCTTCTTAAACTTATGTTCAAGTGAGTATCCTGGGTAGTTGGGGTACGCCACGTCTAACGGGGTCGCTAACTTAGTCTCCGTCAAAAAGAACAAGTGCGGCTTCTCGGTCTCAAGGTGGTGGTGGACCGGGTTGATATTTGAGTGCAATCCACGGATGTTAGTGAATTGCACTTTTAGCGGGAGGAAGTGCCGCCGTTGTTTAAACGTATTCTTTTTGGTTTTTCGCTTCATGGGTTTAGAGAGTTTTAATGGATGTGTGTGTGTTGTGTGTGCTGTGTTTCATTAATTATCCTTGGTACTGAGATCTTTTTATCAGGTTTAATACATTAGTTTTAAACAAGACAGTCTAGGTCTAGATTGTCGAAAGTCTGACAACCAGTCTTACCAAAGGGTATCGTATTACCCAGAACTAACTGGGTTGTGGAGGTCATATAGGCAGTTGCTCCACGTGAAATACTGGTATTAAGCTGCATCTGGTTAGACTGGAAGACGACCCCAAAATAATTGGGAAAAGGCTAGGCAGATGATGAGTCTAGGTCTTGATTTAGATCCCCAATATTCTCAAGGTCAAACGGTCCCTCTCGTATTTGGTCGTGTAGGAATTGTCTTGGAGGACAATAATCTCGACTACTAATAGATTGCCCGTACCCAAAATCACATGGGTAAGATAAGTTAGATTAATTACAATCTTAAGTGAGTGAGAGGCATGACGCTACAGTTTTATCTAAAGAAGGTCTGACAATTCAATGTCTAATACCTACTGCCTTTTAATTAGGTCTTGTCTACTTATCTACGTCGAAATATTTTTAAAGAAAATTCATGAATACTTTGCTACTTTTCAACTTTATTGGCCCTCGACTAATGAGACTGAATATTTCAGCAACCCAATTTAATGTCACAGCTGTATTTCGTTGAATAGTTTCGTGTTCTAAGTCTTGTAAGAGGTATACGCAGGTACAGTTTAGTAGTTATGTCAGTTTGAAGAAGTAGCGGGTGAAAGACTTCTTTTTACACACAAGCACAAAATCGTATTATATATTGTAGATAATTTTAAATTATCTGAAATTTAAGGAGTTTATTGTTGTAAATAATTACTGTCCACTCGTTACAATTTTATTTTTTCATTTTTTTTCACTTATTTTTGTGAATGCTGGTTAACTAGTAATGCATGGCGACTCTGTAAGTACAAGACTATAAAAACCTATACTTAAGATATGTTGTACACAGGAGCTGTTGGTGAACCTATATTAATAAATACATAAATCTATGTTTACATTATTATTATTCCTTTAAGTCGCCTTCCGCGTCTATCTGTGATACCGCTGTGTTATTTTGAACTATCGCAACTAATTTAAAAAATAATTTTTAGTCTTACAATCACTTAGATAATTAAATTTATTTAATACAGAAATGCCCATGTTTTGATGAGTCGTAAAAACTGTGCAAAGCGGAGGCGGGTGTCTAAAAAAAAAAACTATTTATTTGCCAGAATGTAGGTTTACAATGTATGATCTTAAAACTATAAAGGACCCTTTACATTCTACCATTACATATGGTGTGCAAATATTTAATTTTAATCTGCACCAGGTTATTGCTCTAATTATGTGCATTTGGAACAAAAATAAAATAAGAATAATAAATAGTCAGCAACATCAAAATAAAATCTCATGCATCGATATATAGTAAAAAATAAATTATTTTCTATCATTCTCATTATGTAATAATTTACCTAATGTAAGATAACTTTAAAATTTAACGTTTACGGAACGCAAACAATCACTGAATTTAGATATCCTCATTTGAATCGATCATTTCGGCAGACCAATGGAATTTGTTCATTGCGCTCCTTTTATATTAGCATTCGGAACGAGACCGTAGTTTGAGTCCGATTCGGTAATGACTAGGTAAACGATACCGGTTTCGGTTTCTTGAGACTTTTTAGGTCATTAGATTTAAGCTTTCTTTTATATTTTGACGAACTTAAAAGTAAAATTAACTTCAAATGAATAACATACAATATGTTGAAAAACCCGGTTCGATGCGAAAGGGCCATATAGGTAAGTAGGTATAATAATGACATTACCAAATAAAATAAGAAACATAGAATATTCATGAAAGTAAACATATTAATAAATTTTAAAATGTATGTTTTTTTGTGACCAAATTACTACCATTTCCTTAAAATCTTACAATATTTTAAAACGTGACAACACCATCTTCGGCATAAGTAGGTATGTTCGATCATCAATTGTTTGTTTATTACGTCACTACCCGAGAAGCGACCGGAGTGTCACCGCACGCGCTCCTGTATTGCCATGTATGTTTCCTCATTTTAGTACATTTTATAAAAAAATTATAGGGGTTACGTAAATAGAAAGGATTACGATCCTTACATTTCTTTTGTTTCATCCACGTTCATAGGTAATTATATTTGCATGCTGAAACTTCTTCAAAATTAATAAGACGAAATAAAATGAACTTTAGCAGGTTGTCTTTTCATAAGATGTGCCTCTTGTGAATTCAGTATCTTACTGTGATGAGGTTCTACGATCGGAGGTTTTTGCTAACACTCAAGTTTTGTTAACAATTCTAGTTTTTGCCCTAGTAGAAATCCAAGTGTGAAACATAAAATCATCGTCGAATTAACAGGGTCAAGTTGAAAGGATCTATCAAGAATCTATTTTTTACATTAATTATTAGAAGTAGATTTTAAAGTAGGCACACTTTAACGGTGAATTTAATTCATACTATGGGCAATGCTTCTTTAGTTTTTTTTTTAAACTTCAGAGACCTCAGTCGAAAAATTAACATGAATATCTACAGCAACTTATTTTTAATTACTGTGAAATATTCATGTGGCGGGAGAGCGCTAAAATACTAAATTAACATAAAACTTAATTGCGTGCACCTCGTTACTTTTTTACACTTGTTTCATCAAGTTATAAATGTTGTTGCGAGTGAACGTTGCTTGATTTATGTTCAGCCAGCCTTACCTCGAAATTTATTCTGAAAATATAGTCTTTTATTTTTTTAGGTCAACCTAAGTGCTTGGCTCAGAATATCCTTTTCAGGGCTCAGAGATGAATCTCGCTCTATCTACTTCTGATCGTGACAGAGACAAATGTTTTAGTAAATTGTTTTTTTATACACCAAAATGTTTTAACATTTATCCTAATTTTTGCTTGTTGCATTATTTTTAATGTTATTAACACGATGAAAATGAACAAAGAAGTTGAGTGGGAAAGAGTTATTTTGTGTCGAGTTTCCTTAAGCGAAATACATAAACATTTCTTTTTCGCGAAAGCCTATTTGTTTTATTATCTAAGAGAGTAAGTAGATTAACTCGATTTATTAGGTATGTGATGTTTGGGGAACGAATTATAAATCCTGACTATTAAAAACGTGAAGACAGCATCAGAATTAACGGCTTTTCTCCTCGTAAAGTTGTGGGAATAAATTCCCTCAGACGACATTGTTAAGTCCTGCTTTGATCGTGTATAAGTTTGAGTTTATACGAGGAAATTCATACTTACTTTGAAGAACAGCACTTATAAAACTTAGTGTACAAAATAAAGTGATTTTGCGGTGAAGTGAAAGTGTATCGATATATTTTATTAATCGCCTTCTGTGTAGTGGTTCTATGGCTGTATCAAAATTTACGATACGGATATTGCAGAAATATTCAGTTTGCTGTGATCAAACGAACAGTACTTGGGAGCGTAAGCTGTAGAGCTTATGGGTAACGTTCGCTCCTCTGTCTATCCAATCCGTTAGCGCTGAGCTGTTGAGTAGCCGATATCCATAAATATAGTACTTGGCAATGAAAAAAAAAACTAAAAATCACAGATCTGCGTAGACTTGTAAACAATTTTGTGTGAAGATAAAATACGTAAAATTCTCCATGTGGTCATCATCATCTACCTAACCTTTTAACAACTATATTGGGGTCGGCTTCCAGTCTAACCGGATGCAGCTGTACCAATATTTTACACAGAGCGACTCTCTAAATAGATCTGATCTGCATGGTGTAAAACGTATTTTCATCAAAAATACCCTTACGTCCCTTGAATTATTGAAACATTTTTGCACTGATATCATAACAAGCATGAAATATAAGTATTACCTTCCCGGATTAAGAGGAGGGCAGTAATAAAGAACAAGAAAATGGTCAATGCTCTGGCCTGACGTACGAGAGACAATATTCGTACAAGGGCAAACGATAAAAGAAAGAATTTCGTCCCCGGAAAGCTCGGCCTTTAAATTGAAAAGGCCTATTGCCAACATTAAGCTGGGACTGAAACCAAGATTATGAGAAAAGTATGTGATATTTATTTCTGCTTCAATGATGTCTGACATTTTTATCATCGGGTTTCTTGTAATAAAAAGTTCTTGTAATAAAGTGAATGAATATTTTGAATATTTTGAGTGAGATTTTGAGCGTATTCTTTAAAATATTAAAAAAAGTATTTTAAGAATTTCAATAGGCGCTAGATGACCTGGATACACCCGGAGGAGTAGATATTATATACAATCCATATCTGCTATCCTTACTATATTTATGTAATATATTATAATATATTAATATTATAAATGCGAAAGTAACTCTGTCTGTCTGTGTGTTACGGAATCACACCTAAACTACTAAACCGATTTCAATGAAATTTGCTACAGGGATAGTCTAAAGCTTGAGAAAGGACATAGACTACTTTTTAATGCGAAGGATATAGGGGATGAAAGTTTGTATGGAAATAACATCATTTTAAAGCTAGAAGCTTGAATCTTATTTTTTAGGCTTTGGATTAGAATTAAATAATCCATATCCTAACTATCCTTACTTCCTTACTAATCACTTACCTAAAATGACATGGCCAATTTCTGTATGGGCGTTTGCATAGTTATCAAATTTAATGTACAACGATAATTTTTGGTGTTTCATATTCGTGAATATTGCCATATTAAATTGCAAAAAATAAAAAGCTCAAAGAACTTCTCATTACAAATAACTATACGTAAACAGTTTCATGTTACCTTCTATCAGATTGCTGGCAAAGCGTATGATATAATGATTTTGCTATTAAAAACCTCAAGGCGTTTTAAAATAACGAAGTGCTGTGAATTATTAGGCATTTCAACAAGATCCAAAATCCTTATTTCAGATGGTCATTCTACCGGGACTAAGGTATTTTAACCATATATTGATTAACATTTACTGAACTGAGAAAGTCTGATAGAAAACTGAGACAAAGTATACCTATGTTATTATTGTCACATTTATTGAGACTCCGAAAGTGACGTTTTTCTTCAACAGTTTAACTACTAATTAGCAAGGGAAATACGAAATAAAACAAAAGATTATAAATAATTACTCATTTCTTGGTAAAAATAAGTAAAAATATTTTTTTCCGTAGAGATAAGCAGGAGTCAAAAATATTAGAAGATAATCGCAAAAAAAACAAACAGTTCGTACGCAACGGAGGATCTGTGCAATGGCAGTACCGCCATTTTGACATAGACAATGACATTGTAAAACGCGTTCCGTTTTATGGTACGGTTACGTTATTACTATAATTGTGTGAAATAAATATATCTTACGTATCAACACTTCAAAATATAATTTAATTACATGTAAGAAATACCAATGAAAACAGTTTTGTTTAAATCAAATGTTTCAGGTAAGAGCATTTGTCGTTCATTTCACATACATATCTACAAGTAGTATGCGTGGTGTAGAACGTGTTCGTCTACGAACGGTCCATAGTGGCGAAAGTTGACAAATGAGACTTTGAATTCAACTTGCATTACTTATTATATTGTAATCAATACTGATAAGTGCAGAGAGGTTAAAAACTACGCAACAATTCACTTCTCTATTTTTCTTAATATAATATATTTACTATGTAAGTGTATATGGAATGTACTTTTTTGGCCATGTCCTTTACATAAGGATAAAATGGTAAACTGACTGACGGACTGATTCGGTGATATATCATGAAACTTGGAGTGTAAGTATCCACTTAGAAAGGATTTTTGGGAATTCCACCCCTAGAGGGGTAAAATAGGGGATGGAAGTTTATATGACAGTCCGTCAGTTTGAAGTTACGATCTTCAAATTTTGTGTTTAGGCTGACGTTTTTGATATTTCTACCCTGGAAGGGTTAAAAAGGGGGATGAAGGTATGTAACTATGTTTGTTACCGTAACCTGGATTAACCTATAGGTAACTTTTTAATCGACGTTTTCGACATCCACGCAGGTGAAGCTTCGGGCAAAAGCTAGTAGTTAATAACAAAAAAAAATACAATAACGTCACACCTATTTTTCCCGCTAAAATGAAAATAAACAAACAATTCCATGCAAAATTAACGAAAACCAAAACTAACAACATAATTGCCAACAAAAAACAAGCAACTTTTCGACCCAACTAAATCAATAACAAGCTCTCTAAGTTGCCTGCAACTAAAACATTGGATAATGTAAATTAGTTTAGCGCCTCAAGCCGTATCGGGTTGCTATTCCATCAGACGGCAGACCCCGAGTAACCGAAGTACCTCTACTACTTTTTACTCGATCCCTGTTCAAAGTTTCTTAGTCGGGTAGGCAAACAGTTAGTACAGTCTACTTCTATTTTATAAGTAGGGACTCTTGTAAACTTATCGTTGGCTAAAAAACCTTTACATTTAAAATGCTTGTTTGAATTTCTTTGAGCAGTCTTAGACTGACCTGTAAAATTTGGAATTTCGTTTGAGATCTTTCGGCTAAGGGTAGGTAGGACCCCCGTGGTTCCCTTTGTATTGCCTCAGTGACTTATCAAGGTTGTCCCATACGTGTGTCATAGAAGGAGGTGACCATAAAGGTAGATCGGTAGCAAATGCCCAAAGCGTTAAATCCGCTTTCTTAGAGTAGTTTTTTTACATGTGAAAGTTTATTAAATAAAACTTTCGATGAGATGGGTCGCCAGTTTGTTTACAATTTGAAATCTATAGACCGGGGTCGATAATTTTTAAAACCAAAAAAAATAATAGTAGGATGAAACCCATTAGAAAAGGAGGGGAATATTATAAAAATGAAAGGAAAAATAATTTACGGGCGATCTGAGGTCGGGAAGGGGATGGGGGTGAGTTTTTAAGGGTAAAAAACGGTTTTTCTCGATTTCCGGCAAAACTAAAAGTCCTATCGAAAAAAGTCAAATGGCAAAGTTGTAGGTAATAAAAAGATCTAAAACTTTTGTATTTACAATTTTTTCACATAACCTCAAAAGCTATGTGAAAAATTCAAAAAACCAAGTTTTTGGTTTTTTATTTTTATCTTTTACAAAAATTTGTTTTTTTTAACGACATTTGGTGAAAACTTTCCTTTTTATGTCCCAAATACGCTGTAATTTATTTGATTAAAAATATTTATTTTTTCGCCTCATTTTGAATTAATATCGAAAAAGCAGCCTAATTTTCAATCGAAAATTCACCCGTCAAAATATCGGCTTTTTTCAAAAAGTTGGTATGTTTTCTGTTCGTTGAAATCTCTACTTTTCGATGGTGAAAAAAAATATATATGTTACTATAGTAAATCTTCTCAGAAAATGCAAAAAATCGAAAAAAACTCGAATTCGAATTTTTTTTATTATTATAAATAATTTTGAGCTATTTATTAAAATTTACACTTTAATTACTCGAAAAACGTTAGATTACATGCTACATTAATAAAAAAAAATTGAAAATCAAAATGTACTACTATAATTAACAAACAAATAAGTTAATAAAATTAATATTTAATAAGACATCTACAATATTTGGAGAAAGTTGTCGAATCTTTTTTAAATTATATGCGTAGGTGCCTATTTATAACTATTTTAAGAT
This sequence comes from Eurois occulta, assembly GCA_950022335.1. NCBI lineage: Eukaryota > Metazoa > Arthropoda > Insecta > Lepidoptera > Noctuidae > Eurois > Eurois occulta. The sequence goes on along the minus strand of OX465484.1, from coordinate 9,569,679 downwards.
AAATTATATACCTGAGTGACCTACGAAAAATTGTAGCCCATCAAAAGTTATTTCATGGAGAAGTGGGGAAGGGGCTAGGCGGGTCTGGGTCTTACTACATACATACCTACTATTTCGTAACAGCTGTTACAACCGTTAGCCTAGCCAGTATTCGAAATACAGTACAGTATACAACATCGTTTATAAAAATACACGTGCACGCTGAGTTTCTTGAAGATAATTGTGACAAGTTTACTTAAAAAAAAAAAACTTTTCGAATCTACATAGGAAGGTAAATACTGTCTCTATTTTTATCTGTATCAATCAACTCAAACATTAAAATAGTACTTAATATTTTCTTTAAAAAATTGTATGCTTAACGTAACATAACCTAAAGATTAAAATTAAATGATATTTTAGTACAAGATTAAAAAATAATAATCTTAATTTTGCACAAACAAATTTAGTTAATCCCATGAAAAAAATATATGTTTCAAAATACATAAAAAATATATTAAAAATTTATAAAAATATACGAAATATATATTTTTTTATATTTTTAGCTATGTTTTTTATGTCTTTTAGGATATATTTTGAATGTATCTAAAATGTATTTAAAATATATGAAATATACATGATTTTTTAAAGTAAATTTTTCATAATTATCTTCAAGAAACTCAGCGTGCACGTGTATTTTTATAAACGATGTTGTATACTGTACTGTATTTCGAATACTGGCTAGGCTAACGGTTGTAACAGCTGTTACGAAATAGTAGGTATGTATGTAGTAAGACCCAGACCCGCCTAGCCCCTTCCCCACTTCTCCATGAAATACCTTTTGATGGGCTACAATTTTTCGTAGGTCACTCAGGTATATAATTTATCTTAAAATAGTTATAAATAGGCATCTACGCATATAATTTAAATAAGATTGGACAACTTTCTTTAAATATTGTAGTCTATGTCTTATTAAATATTAATTTTATTAACTTATTTGTTTGTTAATTATAGTAGTATATTTTGTTTTGCAATTTTTTTTTATTAATGTAGCATGTAATCTAACGTTTTTCGAGTAATTAAAGTGTAAATTTTAATAAATAGCTCAAAATTATTTATAATAATAAAAAAAAATTCGAATTCGAGTTTTTTTCGATTTTTTGCATTTTCTGAGAAGATTTACTATAGTACCATATATATTTTTTTTTACCATCGGAAAGTAGAGATTTCAACGAACAGAAAACATACCAACTTTTTGAAAAAAGCCGATATTTTGACGGGTGAATTTTCGATTGAAAATTAGGCTGCTTTTTCGATATTAATTCAAAATGAGGCGAAAAAATAAATATTTTTAATCAAATAAATTACAGCGTATTTGGGACATAAAAAGGAAAGTTTTCACCAAATGTCGTTAAAAAAAACAAATTTTTGTAAAAGATAAAAATAAAAAACCAAAAACTTGGTTTTTTGAATTTTTCACATAGCTTTTGAGGTTATGTGAAAAAATTGTAAATACAAAAGTTTTAGATCTTTTTATTACCTACAACTTTGCTATTTGACTTTTTTCGATAGGACTTTTAGTTTTGCCGGAAATCGAGAAAAACCGTTTTTTACCCTTAAAAACTCACCCCCATCCCCTTCCCGACCTCAGATCGCCCGTAAATTATTTTTCCTTTCATTTTTATAATATTCCCCTCCTTTTCTAATGGGTTGCATCCTACTATTATTTTTTTTCACTTTTTATTATTTTTAAAGGCTTCTACCCTGGTCTACTAGTATAGTGTTCACTTGTAAAAACTGTTGTATGAATGTCGTTTATTAACCCGTGTTCAATACATTTAAAAAATATATATTTATTTCACTGTATTATCTACTCTGTCCCGCTAACGTGAATGCTGCCTCATAAGATTAATTAATGCATCCTTTGCCCCGCAGCTGTAGGGTGTATGTATACCGCTAACTACACCCTCATTATACTAGTTATGTTTAACTTCCGTGTAGGGAACACAGTAATACACGAGACTTGTACTAAACAGTAGGAAGATGCGTCAATTTTTTGTATCTGTATAGTACCGGAATGTTGCATTTTTGCATATGGAACACGAATAAAAAAACAAACCGACTTTTTGCCCTCCCCTTATAAGTTGACGCTCCACCCTATTAAACAGGGTCAAACTAAATTAGCTAGCAGAACTCCATTGACGTAATGGATCGATGTATCGATATCTCAACCTTATTAAACAAAAAAGAAGTTGTTGTGTTGTTGTTATTTTTACTTTATAACATAATATTACGCTCACGAACACTAATACAAGTATACACTTAGAAAAACCTATTAATTAAAAAACTTTTTTTAAAACAAGCTTTTATTCAATGCGCTTAAAAGAATAAAATAAAATTTTCCTTTTAAACTTTTACTATCAACTTATAACGTCGTTACACAATTTATATGATATAAAAACTTGTCGCGAGATTTAAGTACTTACTCGTATTTACTTAGCTTGAAAATTAAAAAAATTAAAATCAATTAGGTCAAGTTATTTAATTTACTTGTTTATCTACACTGGTAAATCTCGCTTTCATATCTATCGAATTCAGTTGAATATCATTATTTTACATAGGGCGACTGCCTATCTGACACAGAACACAACCCGGTTAGTACTGGGTGGGTAATAAATAAAAAAAAAATTTCAGGCACGAGCCCATACAAAAGACATATTTCCAATAGACAAAGACAAAAAATTCAAATAATTTCCGGACCTAATTTCACAACAAAATCTAAGTAAAGAAAATGAAAATAAAGAAAATGAAATAAAATTACATTATAAATAATAGTATTAATTAAAAATAAAACTAAAATCGTTAGCAAGAATATTGACAGCCATATACAAAGAAATAATTAACTTCATATATGGCTCTCAATATTCCATTGTCAGAATCATGTACACGGCTCATAAAGGAGGCCCTCGCTTTGCGCAATACAGCATGGAAACCGTCTACTCTGTTCTATGCAAACATGCCGGACGCACTACACCTCCACGGAAGCCCAAATATATACCTAAATGCTCGAATTAATAATTCGCTGCTCTCGGGATCCAACTTATTCCCTCGAATTTAATTCCCTTTTTTAACTTGTTGTATAATCTACTATTGCCTAGACGAGCTCTGCATTGTATACATCGATTAGATATTCTATAGAATGACTGAATTATATGATTTGCCGGTAACAGATACATATTGGTACTCGTGGTTTTACTTAATATTACACCCACATTTCGTCAGATAATGTTTAAGACCTATGTAATTGGCTGGCCTATTTCCATCAACTGATCAAAAATCCAGACTCCGCAGTTGATATTGAGAAATTCCAAATGAAAAAACTCAATTACACTTTACAGCAATACCTATGTATGTCGAAATATTACTATTTGCTCGAGTGGAGGTCAATAAATCGATGTTCTCGCAATACATTGACTGAGAACTAACTCTGTTATTGGCACATCGGCGATGTATCTCAACACTCTTTCAATTCTGCTGGGAGTTCCATGTGTGCTGGTTAAGATTATTTTCTGATTAGTTATGACTTAGGTTATTATGAAACTGTAGACAGGGCGTTTAAATAAGTTGTAGAAAGCTGTTGTATTCCCAGAATACTTTATTGTATACAAGTCTTTAATAAGACTACCTATTCTAAAATCAAGTATGCGAAAAGACACGTTAGCCACATACTTATCGTGAGAAGCTTGATTCGATAATCCCCTTTGAAGCCAAAGTATAACCACTTCAAAGATAAACTCCCTAAGCTTAAGAATGTTCGTTATCATGTCTTGTTTACATCAACGATTTCACAAATCGTTAAAATTTCACGTCACACGGGTAATATGGAACGTGGCTCCCAAATTACATAGATTAAGGGCATGTTCCACTACCCTGCGTGAGGTTACGATGTTATACTTTTACATCACACTTAAGTTCTAATGTGTTAGCAATTTGTGTTTGAAAGGTTGGTTTTGATTTGATAAGTAAATAGGGATTTGACGAGATGTTAAGATTAGATTAATTCGTTAATGAGCTACATGGAAGACTGAGAAGCGTATATGCATAATATAATGTTGGATTCGCTTTTTATCGAGCAGCACGCATCATAAAGCTAAGTGATTTCAACCCAGACGAAATAACATAAATATTAATATCGATATTGATCTCATCATGTATCCATACGACGTTCTCCCAAAGTACCACTACAGCTCATACATACTCAGTGATAATGGATTTTCCAACTCGAAAGAAAAAATCTGGTCGTCTTGGAAAAACAGTCTTGCAATTCAATCGTGGCACACAATGCGAAATGCATTCGAGGCTCCATTTTGTCTGGCTGCACACATCAATTGATTTTTAAAGTGAGAATAAATTGCCCAATCTTCGATAGCGCTTTTTTCGATGGCGAACGTATCTATAATGCGATTTTTAAATGGAGCAATTTTGGTCGCATTTTGGTGTTACAACTGAAATTTATTTTAGATTGATGTCTGATTCTAGATTAAGGCTGGCCAATTTTAAATAAAATTCCACTTATCGGTAGAACTAACTTAATATATGTTTTTGCTAATGGCGTCTATTCTATACACGAACATTGGTAATCCTACTTATTATTTTTCAAACAAGGTTTCAAAGTAAATGCTTCGCTTAATGCTCTACTTCCCTCTAAGACTTTAACAACGTGTGTGCAACGAGTTTATCTTCCGTAATCACCTTGGAACCTTGTATCGCCATAGATGTAAGATGTAAACAATCGTTACTGAACGTGAGGTGTGAAAATCGAATACACACTTGACTGTCTAATTTTATTCAGGAGAACTCGAAATGGTACGTAACGTATGTACCTACTTGTGTACCGGTAATCTATTAGAAATGTTTGCATAATTCCATATAGCGTAAATGCGCTATATGGTTCTCTATGTGTGCGTCATTGGCTCTCTTTGATATTGGATAATTAAGGCTGTCTGAGATAATGTAATTGAAGTTTTATATATATAACTTTTATGTACAACTTAATACAAAATATGACGCTCGTCTCAACTCTATAAAGCTTATTAGCTTCTCAATATGAAAGTCCCCTTACCTGCCGTTAATGAAGTCTGGAATAGGTAGACGATAAGCAGAAGTTTTGACTAGTTTACAATATAATTAGAACCCTAATTATATTTGCAAATAGTTGCAAATGAGTATTCCAACTCAGTCTGTACAGATAAGTCAAGATTAAGGGATTTTTGTGTTCGTAAAATGGGTGTTTGCCAACTTTCCATGTAAATAACAGTGTGTTTTGTAAAACATAGTGAAACTACCCTACTCAGCAATCGTGACAAAGAGAACAAATAATGGCCGGTTGTAATTTTACTTTGGCAGAGAGTAAACATGAGCTCTCTGTGGGCCGGGCATAGGTAATGAATCTGCGGAATAACGTACACGTGTTACATAACTAGTACATAATATAATATTACAGTAGGCACCTAGTAACGATTAGTCACTGATGAAATTGTTTTGTATTATTTTCAGTTGAGTTGGTAATTTTTTTTTATTACTATATTTTACAATATTGTTTGAATAGCAGTTCAGCGTACATAAAACTTAATATAAATATTTAATATTCATAAAGCTACATAGTTTGTACTTATAAGAATCCATATACCTACCTTATTGAATACCTACGTTGAAAAAATATATTCCTTTCATCAATATTTAATGTACATTATTAGCCCATTTCCATGTGAAAATGGCCAGCATTGATAAATATTATTACCAATGGAAATACATTACTTACACGAAATTAAATTCGCTGAAAACGCACGAAACATTTTATAGTAAAATAAATAATTCATGTACCTAGATAACATTACGTATTAATTACCAGTAGGTATCTACAGTCCTCATCTGCCTGCCTTTTCCCAACTATGTTGGGGTCTCTGGCCGCCCTGACTGGCCAATTTCCAAAAAGGTCAAAATTGGGACGGAGCGCGCAACCGTTAGAACCACCGAATCCGCCATCGTGAGAAAATTGTTCTATCACTTCGTGTCCTACCTCCGACCAACGCGCATCTCGAGTGTACTTTGATTAAGCCATTAGATTTATCGTCATCCAACACCATCGTCATCATCATCATCAAGAACGGCAGCTGGAAGGTCAACGGGTGCAGGTCGCAGTCTAAGGTACGTACGCTGCATATATCTTTACTGCTGTCTGCACAGAACTATTGTGAACCTCATCTTAACGTATTCGTAAGACCGCTTGAACGGTCTCCCCAGGGTAGCAGAAAGCCATCAACCCATTTCGGCTGATGCGAATGCTACATTAATTTGGTTCCCAACTATGTTGGGGTCGGCTTCCAGTCCAACCGGATGCAACTAAATACCAGTATTTTACATGGAGCGACTGACTATTCCACATATTACTGGGTAATACTCGTACGATACCCCTTGGTAATACTGGTTCTCAGACTTTCAGGCCACTGACTTATAACCACAGTCACTTAACTTAACGTGCAGTAGCTTAACGTGCTTTCCGAGACACGGAGGAAATTCGGTGTGTAATTGATGGTCACCCATCCGCAGACCGTCCTTGGCAAGTGCTGCTTAACCTTGAAGATCGACCCTTATTTAAAGCAACAGTGTGTATCTACAGTAGGTACTTATAGTTATACTTATATTATATTATTATACGAAAGAGCAAAGATAAGAGAAACATGGTTCTGTACTCCAATTGCCCTGGGGCACGCTCGCGGCGGCTTTGTACTAACTGGAATTATTTTTTTATTCACTTACGAACATACTTTTGAATTATTAAACAGTTTATAGTGCCTTAGGCATAAATACGGGTAAAAATCACTGCGGCTGAAACTGTTACAAAGCGTTTGATGAGTATGATAAATGAAGAGCAAAAAACCAACCGCACAAGCCCGGGAAGTATGACAGAAGAAAGGAGAGACCCATACCCAGGTTTCTTTTGTGATGAAAGCTAAACTTATAAAACGGGTGACCACTGAAAACCAGCGCTGTGCCCTCCATAGCACAGCATCATGCTGAGTGGTAGCCTGCTTGTCGCAGTCACGATGTGCAAGCTGTTAACTTTTCTTTTTCTGTTTCTGTCCTGTTGTATTAATGCGCCTTATGATTATTGTAATTATTTTTGTTTTTTTTTTGAATGCACGTCATGTCCCTGCGACAAATAAATATTTTTTCTTTCTTCTTTCTTTCTAAAAACATGCAATAATGAAGGATTTTACGAAAATTATTTTGCAAGGGGGTGGAATGGGAGATTTCCTTTGTGAGATTTTTTTTATTCCTAAGGTTTATTATCTTCATCTTTGTCGTGTGGTTAGTGCCTAACCTGGTGTCGGAGTTTTTATGCCACCCATGGGCCTCTGACTTGGCTTTTACAAGCCGTCGAGAAATATCTCTCGTACATGCTGATTTGATTTTCTCATGATGTTTTCCTTCACTGAAGGTATTCAGCTGCATCCGGTTAAACTGGAAGCCGACCCCAATATAGTTCGGAAAAGGCTAGGCAGATGATGATGTTTTCCTTCACTGAAGCAAATCATAATTTTATCATACAATATGCACATGAATCCGAACAATCAGAGGTGCGTGTCTTGAGTTCGAACTTGAGATCTATGACTTGGCAGCGACGGTTACACCACTAGCCTGTTTACTGCTTATTTATTTTGTAAGACAATCTTATTCCTCAGGTATATTATTATTATTAACTTTCAACTTGGTTCGAATACAGCTTTAAATTTTACTTATAAATCTGTTAAAGGTCATTCAGCAATAGTTAGACGATGGAGTCACTCCCTCACCCCTGTTTATTTAGACAGACTAGTATGCCTATCAACAATCCTCTGTCCATAAACTATTGCTTTAGCTCATACAGTATTTGCCAAAACGGAACCTTTCGATCTTTTAACGTTTCATAAATAAATTGTTTTTATTGAAAACAAATTAAAGCAACACCAGACAATAACCTGTGAACCCACGCAAATTAATTAAGGTAGCTTTAATCCCATCAATTGTTTATTCATTAAACAACTGAACATATAATATGTATATTTATAAAAGTGTGTCTTTAAATGTTTCGTTACTTTTGAATACATACGAGTACATCCATGAAGTCACGCCTCTTTTGTCATCCTTAAGTACTACTTTTGTTTCGTATACTTTCATACATACATAGTCATAGTACACACTCGTCGGTTGCGCGTAATTGATCTGACCTTCTACATTTTTTTCCTAGCCTGCTCTGTCCCACTCCTGGGCGAAGGCCTCCACTCGAAGCCGCGCGTCCTCCTTTCAGTTCTGTCGGAACTTGTTCAGTTCGTCCCGCCATCTCCTTCGTGGCCTGCCGCGACCCCGCCTCACTGTGTCAGGGCACCATTTTCCTGCTATTTTGGCCAACAGTTTGTCCGGCATGCGGCAGACATGACCTGCCCAGTCTCATTAGAGTTGGGCATTTTTGAATATGCTGTTCTAAATGAGAGCGCCTTACGTGTCTGCATAACCACTAAAATGAATTATTTTATTGTTACAGGTAAAGAAATATTTTGGACTCTACTACCGTGGACAGAAAGGCAAGGACAGAAAAATCACTAAATCATAAGAGCTCACAGTGGAGGTAATCTCCAAAATGTATTTCTTGCCAGTAATTATTTACCGAGTAGTTTATGTGCTACGCACGTATGCCAAAAATGCCTTTTATTACGACGAGCCTCTGAATTATGGGCCCTATCTATATGAAACCAGCTTCTGTTTACACTTGATTGTGAGACCGTATGTTTGTATTACTAACCAGATACTATAACTTATACTCTTCTCTTTTTATTATGATTGATGACTATGATGACACATATATAACATTTATTTTACTTTTCTCGCTTTTTTACCCTGCAAACACCTACAATCTTTCAATTTTCAGCTATTTCATTCCTCGCTCAAGAGATATCTGACGGTGATGGCCTTGTATAAGAATCAATAATCGAATACGAAATCTATTGGTCTATTCATGTTATGGTTTTAACTTTATTAATATTAAGTTAAAAGCACCCACCATCGCTTAAACGGTGCTTCAAGTTAAGTGCTGCTAAATCATAAATTTTTGACGGTTAAAAAGTCTTTTTAACTTTTTTGTCTGATTTTTGTCTTTGTTATTTTTTTCTAGTTTTGTTGCTTAATCCTCTACACTCGAGTATTTTAAATTCTGATAAAATATTATTGTCAAAGATAATGTTTTATTTTTCTTAAATGTTTTGTACCTAAATTAAGAGTATATATATTGTGTTAGCTAGTTTCATTTTAATTTAACTTTTAGTTTGCATGCTGAATGATGTCAGCGAAATATTTGAAACCTTTTAATTTGTAAGACCATAATATACCGTAATTCATGCAAATAAAGAATCTTTAATAAATAAGCAGCGTTTATGGGTAAGGGAGTTTCTATATGTCATACTATCAATCATTCTAATACGAACAAAGTTTAGTAATATGGGAAATGACATTTTCATATCAGAAATGTTTGTGTAAACATTAGAATAATGTGGACGAACCGTAAACATTATGAATTGCGAACAAAGCATTGTTTGAATGAAGTTAAGGGGAATATGGTATTCGTAAAATTTGCATTTATCTTCTTATACTATTGACGGAAAAGAATACCGTTGTTAAATATAATGCTACATTTCTAAAACAATCATCTTCATGTATAATTTATTTATTCATTACAAAATGGGCCTGCTCTTGACCTCGATCACATATATCATCATCAATGCAGTATTGTAAAATAAACACAGAATGGATGCTCTCGAATTCGCGGGAAACTCTATAAAGGAGAGAATCCCAAACCCGAAAAGGCACAGTTTAAAATTATCCGGGAAGCTGCTCCATTTTGACACGCCTGAACGCTTGAAGTTCCAGCCTTTCTCTCCACTCACAGACGTCTTGAAACACGGAGATATTGCAAATATTTCTCACATTTTGTGTTTGGAAGTATTGGTATTTTGTGTTGAAATAGACGTTGAGTAAAACAAGAATAATTCTATTAAAATAAAAAAAATGTAGAACCAAATTAAATTAAAAAAAAAAGAATAATTCTTGAATTCAATCTTAGTCAATAATAATTATATTTGCATGTTAATAAAAATACGCAAACGTATTAATATAGAATATTGCATCGAACACAATGAAAGGAATTTGGTGGTTAGAGCATGGAGATAAATGTTCCTATCGTTACTGCTATCGCGCTAGGTACGTGTAGAGGTTTACTGCCTGCCTCCACGAATATCACCATAGAACCGTAGTACGTACAGAGATAAAAGCTAGCGATGTAGTCAGTATGTATGTAGGTAGGTATGTAAAGATCATAGCGGCATTGGCATTCGGCTCAATGAGTAGCTAGCTACCTACTACACTTCAGTGAAATTATATAATATAGGATTGTTTTAATTATACGTAAGCTGCTCAGATATGCGTCGTCATTAACCCGTGGCCTCAAAAGCGGTAGTTCGGCGCGACAAAGTAACATTGAGCCACTTGTCTCAAGCTCCGCCACTTTTGAATATGCATGATGAGCCTCCAGCCTAACGGGCGCCCATATAGACCTACTCAAGCGGAACCCGTTACTAACTCACGAATAAATGAAAATGAAAATAAACAAGAACAAAGAGCAGTGTATTGCTTAAAGTGAAATTAATCCTTTAGTCCGATCTGTATGTGCTACCCACATTTATCTATGATGAATATGTAACGGCCTCTGTGGAGCGTTTTACATTCATCAATATAGGGTTAGTGTGTGTGTGTAACGATTAGTTGGCAACCGAAGTTGTTTATTTGTTGGCACTAACATAAGCCCGCACTGAATACACATTGATTGGCAATTGGTGTAATTTTTTGCATTACTTACTGGCTGGTATGAAGCTTAAACTCAAATTTGCTTGTTTTAAAGTGTACGTTTTATGTTGAAGCGACTATAAACAGTTTGGTCCGTTAAAAATTCAACTTGCTTCAGTGTCGACCTCCAATTTGCAGGTACGTCGCGGAATAGAGAAACTAGAGCAACTCGGCTCATAAGAATTATACAGATAAACGTCTTCATTCTTGTTGATGACCTAAACTCAATTCAGTTGGAAATCTTCTTCCATATAAAAGCATCTCGGATTTATTATCTTGCACTGGAACGTCTGGTGGTTTGTGCTCCTGGGACAAAAGCAATTTTCGTTAAGAGGCTATTTGGGGGCTTGCAACGGGAGTTTGGCGGGCTCCTCTCTATTTATTCGGTCATACAATTTAGTAGTTTATACTTACTGGCATTTAAGCAAAATGAAAAACTCTATCAACGAAATTGTAACTTCATTAAGCAAATTGCTACACGGTCTTTTGAGGCTAGTTTAGAATATAAAAGCAGACGATGAACACCGCAAACCCTGTAACAAAACAATGCAAAACAGCAAAAGTTTTCTCTAATTAAATACAACTTCGCAACTGGCCCATTTATTCTAATTAACAACTTTTAATTTTATAATCTGTAAAACAAACTTTATTTTCGTTCTTGGGAAATCCAATAAAGTTCTGTGGTGTGGGGACGCACAATCGCTCGGTATTCCCATGGTGTAGTCAAAGCACGTTTTTTTCAATAAGGATGCCAGTGTCATGTGCCACAATACCTCTGCTCGTGACGCACCTAGCCAACAGAACTCTTGTATTGTTTCAGTATTCGTGTATTTTCCACAAAATACTGCAGCTTCGCTTCATCTTTTCGAATGAATTCCTCTATATCTTAAATGTGATTGGAAATATATTTCTTTTTGTATCCGAACCATGTTGCCATTATCCCGCCAGAATAACGAAACGGTAAGAAAAGGGACGTACAAGTTGTTCAAGTCCTTTTCTGTGATGTAAGCTTTCTTCGCCGATTGTTTGACCGCCGTATTCTGCCACAAACGCGATTGAATAACAAAGAAAACACGAAACATTTTCGCATTTAAAATATTCAATTGTTTGCGGAAAAGAGCAGTGTTTAATCGTGCATTTTATCGAACAAAAGGAGCTTTAAAATTATAAACTAATTTGTGATTTGCACGCTGTGCATCGAGTATTATTAATCATATTGCCCGTATTTTAAGAATTTTCAGTTAAAATAGGTACCTGTGTAAAACGTTGTTCGGAGTAGTTTAATATATAGAATAAAAAACCCTATCAGATACAACGAATACTCTCTAATCTAGCGTCTAGAAAGTAACATGTAACTTTACGTCGAGTGCACTTCCAGCTTCTAAAATTCATACAGAAAGTTCTCGAATATTTAAAGTATATTTTACTTTTCAAATACATTATACATTCACATGGACTCAGTTAAGTTTCAATACATTTCATTGCAAACTATGGCGACTTCTACAGACACAGATATTGTTGCAGCAGTAATTATTTAAATAAGTAAATGGTGCCTATAGCCGGGTATAAAATATTTATACGGAATTATCATCAGTATTCAACGAGCCGGATAATCTTCTTCTCCTTATTTCCATAATCACGGCGGGTACGATATTCAACTCACTCGACTAAATAATCTCGACTCTTAATTCTGACTTAACAGATAGTGTGTATTAAGTCTATTGTCTTATAACTGTACTGTCTTAAGTGCCCATTTAAACAGAGTACTCTATCTACTTGGTGGCTAGTAGCAGCTCTCAGAAAAACTGGACTTCAGGTCCAATTGTTAAACTGTTCTGAGTTTTGTTTTACTTCCGAAACATGGAATTTTAGGAACTTTCAAGTGCTTTTTAGGGTTCTGTATCCGAAGAGTAATCTCACGGGACCCTCTTACTAAGCCTCCGCTCTCCGACTGTCTGTCTGTCAGCGGGCTGTATCTTATGATCCGTAATAGGTAGACAGTTGAATTTTATACAGAATGTGTTGTTCTGTGGCGGCTATAACAACAAATAATAATAATAAATTCAAAATTAATGGGAGCCCCTACTACGATGGTACGGAATCCTTCCTGCGCGAGTTCAATTCGCACTTGGCCGGTTTTATTTATTTAAACCTGTCTCCTCCAGTTTCTTTGTCATATTGTTAGTCAAGTATCCTATTACTTATTACTGTAATAAGATTGAAGGTTTTCAGTAGATTAACTGATCTCTAAGTTGATCAGTCTCAGAAACTGTGAGTTATTGGTAATATTATTATTTAATTATAGCAATTCATTAGGTAGGTTCCTAACCCGGAGCCTAGATTTAAGTCCGGTTAATGGCAATAGGTTCGTCCCCCTATTACGTAGGACTTACGCGTAATGGGCAAACGTGATCTCTAAATACCTCTTTGCGACAAACAGACTTACAGTTAGGTCGGTAAATACTTTACTGAATTGTTATTTCGAAGGTATATACGGTAAATACTGTCTTAAAGTTCCTCAATTATACAAATCTATATTCTATCCTAATATTATCAAGAGGTATATTTACTTAACAGATCAGATTCTGAAAATTATTTCACTAATTCACTATTTCATTTAAAACTTTTCCGTGGGATAATTTCCTACTATTACTAGTGCGAAGCCGAGGGCAAAAGTTAGTATGAAATAGTAATTAATGCAAAAACAAACGAAACTAACGCTGTCCGTCTATTGATTCTGTTACTACAAGTTCTAACTGCTGAACAAATGCAATTTGGCACATAGGAGTGTTTTTATCCCTGTAAATAGTACGTCCCAGTGGGGTAGTTTCGGCAATACCGAAATCCGCGGGCAAAAGCTAATACAATAATAAATACACGCAAAAGATACAACTACCTACGTAAAAAAGGAAAGGTACGACCGTGGTGGACTAGCATGACAAAGTTCCTATTGGAGGAAGAATTGCCAGAAAATTAGGAGTGCCGACCCCACCTAAAGTGGGATAGAACTAGAAAGAAGAAGAAGAAAGGTACAACTACATGAACCACAAACTAGGATATCTGAGGGACAGGACCTACCCACTAATAAATTTTCCATAAACGGAAAATAATTCCGTTTCATATATCAAGCTCTACAATGCTTATTGCATTTGTTTAACTATGCGTGTGACACTAACAATAAAATGATTTGGAATCTACAGTCAACAAAAAAACTTATTTAGACAGGAATCAACAACGAAGATCAAACTTTTGTTGAACGTCTGTTGAGTAGAACACTTAATTTTTTGACCATGTCACAAATAGCAAACAGTCGCATTTTTTGCATCAAAAAGTTATTTGGCATTGATTTTTGCTTGCCCCAAGCAAAAAAGTTATCTCTCTCTAAACACAGAATTGTTTTGTTGACTGTACCATAATTTCCATGGGTGAAATTTAATACATGCAGCGATGCTGTGTGATTTGTTTCGTTTTACATTTAACTCTTTGGACGATCGTAAATAATTATGAGCATTCCATTATACTCGATAGAATTCGTGAAATGTATTTATGTATGTAGTTTTGATACCTTTCACGGGATGACGTTTGTCTGACATGTGTTCGGAAACTATAAGCTGCAGTTTTCCAGTGAAAAACTCGATTCTCTGTTACATTTTTCCAATTTCGACTGGAGATAGCAATGAAATAGTGATTTTAAATTTGTTAATGTTTCCGTCTGTAATATTGACAAGTAAAATAATTTGCTAATTATTTTGACTGTACATGTATAAAGAGTTCAAAAAATATCCAACAGTAAATAAGCTTCTACGCCCACGTAATAATGAAGAATGGGCTAAATCAAGTAGAATGGCGTGGTGGCAGTCGAATGGTAATGTTGTATTATTTACATTTTGTAAAAACATACGTTATCATATAAGTATAGAAAATGTTAATAACATATTTATGAACAAAGATGATTCTCTACGACAACATTGGCTACATACAATTTAAAGCTCAAAATAACAATGAAGAATAGTGGTTGCAGTCTGAAATGAAATTGAATCAGAAATAGCAAAACCATTCTACCAATACTGTGAAAAAATAAAACAATAACAGTAGCTATTTGTTGAATACAGCAAACAAGGGTTCTGACATTATGTAGATAGGTCGAAGCAACTAAAAACAGATCAAATAAATTCGTTGGTGTAGTTTCAAACGCAACGACCGAAATTAATCCGTTTATTTCACTGACGTCGTTTTTTTTTTAATTTGTGCGTGGAACACAATTTTTGCTACCTCTTTCCGTAGGTATACCCGTGTTGTCGAGTTTCACAAGCCATTAAGGGAGGGTCTTAATGGAACGACACCCGAAACGAGAAGGTCCGTTGTCGTAAATTGACGTTCTGCCACCGACTTCCTATGCTCTCAATCTTGGGATAAACATTTGTACACACCGAAATTCCGGTTTTGTTTTACTTAACAATGTACACAGCGACCCATTCATTCAACCTAACAATATAAAAAAGTAAAACCAATATTGATTTATTTCTACAATCTTTTATAAAGCTTTTGTTCACGAAGAGTTTGCAAGGAAAGTTAGATTTTCAATAGAAAGTATTTGGCGGAATATCAGGTTACAAAATTAATTAATTGAGAATTAAGGAAGCCGTGGAAAGTGCGTTCAAATTTTCCATAATTTTATAGAAACGTTGCGTAAAAAAAGAAACTAATAAAGTTTTGTTTGTGGACATTTCTGAGAGGAATTAATTACGTAAAGTGTTCTGCTTCGCTTTTATTATAAAAGTAAGTAGTAATAAGTTGCCTTGGTAAGTAAATTTATTTTAACATTAAATATCAAAGTAGCAAGTCAAACTACATTTCCTCTTTTCTTGAACTGTCTTTATTTTTAGTAACAAACTTGGCCCTATCTGGAACGGTATCAAGTGAAACTTCATTTGAGCTGTAATATTTGTCGTGGCACGGAATAACTTAGACAGTTTAGCATAGTTTCAAAGAAGATTCACGAGATTTAAAATTCAGATGAGTTTGGAATACCTAGGTATATTGTATGGATGTTCCGCAATCTGCGGACAAGTTTACTTTGTATTGAAAATATTCTGCGTGAAGCATATCCACCGCGAGCGTCACTCGTTCCGGTTCTCTTCTTCTTTCTTTAATTCTTCTTTTATAAAAATGAACCCAACTGCGGAAAATTAAACATTTTTGTAACGCGATTCTTTTCGTACGGCAATTTACAAAATAAAGGGGCAATACAATTATTTAATCAGGCAAAGGGCGGAAATGCCGTCCATTTCAAATCAACTGAAGATAATTCTCCGGAGACATTCCGTCTAATTCATTCCGGCTACCTGTTTCAAACTCTTGAAGCTCACAAAACTTTTTAGTACAGATTGTCAGATACCGTGATACTTAATTTAGATAAATGTTACCGTTTTGTCCCTATGAAAACCTTTATTAAAACTTTATTTGAGTTGCTACCAACCCAATATAATAAGACGAAATTTCATCCCAAACTTAGGGTTAAATATTTAGTTAGTAATGGGGACAATATCCATCACAACAAAGCCCCGAGTCAACTACTATTAAAAGGTTATTTTCAAACGAAACTGGGGTGTATTATAATGTTAATCTGAGGGCTTTTTACCAGGGAACCTATTTCAATAAAATTATACGTTACTAGCGGGGAGGCTACACATTCAACAACATTTGCATTGTTATTGGGTTGAATGAACGTACCCTTTGTAGTGGGCAAGCGTGCTTATTGAAATCACACGTGCTTGCCGCAAGCGTCGGCTGCCTTACAGGTATTCATCAATGGGCTATAACACGTCATCGTCCATTATGAAAGCTTTGCATGGTAATATGTGATCATTTGATCTTCTGTAATCTTCTTCTGAGTGAGTTCTATTGTCACGTCTTTAGATGTGTCTCGATCTTGATGCGTCTTTGTTTGAAAGTTTAAGGTACAATGAGTGAGTGGAGGACTAGATTCTGCAGTGTGATACTAGCTTATATAGCTTGATAGCTTGATACAAAGCTGTGTTACATAGGTACTTATATTCTTTAGGGATATAATTTTCGTCGAATAATAATATAGGTTGGTTTTCTGACAAGTTTGTTGTCACTCAGTCATTTGAAATATTCCACACTTTTCAAGTTTAGTATAAACTTGATGGAATACTATGTCAATTCGGGTATGTCTTTTTGACGATATTGCACCACATATTGTACATCTTTTCTTTTTATACCATCTATATTGTATGAACAAAGTACTTTTAAAACCTCTTAATGATCTTCCAAGTCAAGTACATAATAAAGTAATGGTTCGTCTTTTAAATCACTTGACTCTATTTCCGTACAAGTGTCAATTTAACCGTAAATCAAATCTTCAAGAGTGCTTCAAATAAAATCTACAGTTAAGAGACACTGTTATTTTATGTAAGTATTTTCATTTAAGGGATTTGAATAAGTGATTTTTTTTTTGCAATTCTACAAATGAATACATAAACACACATTTTATGTGATATGTGCAAAAACTAAATATGCATAAAAATATTTAACTACGTAGCACGTTTGCTGCAAAAAATCCACGAACGCTATTCCGCGCAAAAATAAATAAACTAAAAACTGAAATAAATTGTAGCGCGCGGACTACAGAGTGGTTCGATAGTTACGAATAAACATGTTTCCACCATTACAAATTGTCTACTGAACTGCACCCGCTGGTGAAAATATGGGGAACACAATCTGACCTTTGAAACGGTCTTAAAGTGGCTACTTTGCATACAAAGCACATTTTTACAGCTGTCGTTATCATAGGCCCAAACCGGTTGGTATAAACTACCGACCGGCTCCCTCGGCGAGAGTTGTGTTCACGAGCGATGGACTAGTGAAGTTCTCTGTAACGACTACGATTTATTTGATGTACAATGTTTTTGTAGTGGCAGACCCCTCGGGAGCGAAGGGACTGCGTTTGCGTCTACCCACGTCCCGTTGTAATAGGGGCAATATTGATTGTCACTTGTCCCATAGAAAACTTAGAGATTTTCCTCTGGGGACACTTCTATATCTTCCAAATTGTTAGTTATCCCGGATAATGTTATAATATAAGTGTTTAGGATAAACATTTTCTTTAGGGTAGGTTATCAAAGGGTAAGTCAAGACCTTAGGCAATAAAATAACTGATAAAACGAGACTAAAGACTGAGATAACATTTATGAGACTGCGACAACGCCCTCTGTGATCATGGTAGGTACTTCGGCAGCGATGAAGACTGTCTCCGAGGAAATCGAAGCTTCTTTTTCTTAAATTGCTCTTGGGGCAATTCCCAAAAGATTCAAACGTTGGCATCAGCTCGGGCTTAAGTTTCGTTTACACGGAGATATTGGATAATACCGAGCCATAATTTAAACTCGGTTAATTTTATGATAAATTGTGACATAAATACAAAATCAACCTTTTACGTAGCGTATAACGTTAAAGCGAGATCATTCTTTTATAACTAACTAGCGACCCACACCAGCTTCACACTGGTGCAATATACATATAAACCTTCCCACTGAATGAATCACTCTATCTATTGCTGAAAACTGCATTAAATGTGTAGTTTAAAAGATCTAAGCGGACAAACAGCGGGAGTGACTTTGTTTTATACCAAGTAAAGATAGTCAAAAAACCTTCGATATATGTCATGCCACAGCTCTAAAATCTGCAATAAGCATGCATTGTGTAGCAATGAAGTAATATATAATTATACCTAAGTATACAAACATCAGTATCGTTAAAGTCTGTGTACCAGCAACAGGTACAACACTAAAAGCACTAATGAAATCGCTACAGCTAATAGTTTCAGTTCATCTATTTATGTCGCAAATATGTCAGCTCGTAACGCTATGGCTTTATCGTCTAGCAAGTAATCGAATCATCAGTCTCTGAGGTTTCGTTCCAATGGCTGAAACGTATTCCTGAGCTACGTGTACATTCCAGTTCATTGTTCCCACCATGCATGATAAGTCACAAATTGAATATCAACATTTTTTTCAGCTAAGTTATTTTGGCCGTACGTCATGGTATATTTTGTTTATGAGATTTATTATCCGGCCTACTAGTGATGGATGACTTTCGCCTGACGTCATACTACAACTTTTAACTTTCCCTTCGCACAGTTGTTTTTAGGGTAACTGTGCTACAGCTACTTTGTGATGTATATTGTCGGTCGGATGACTTATACGGGGCTGCTAGGACGCTACATAAGTGCTGGCCTTCCATTTAATCACGGGTCAGACTAATAGCGTAGCCGCTCAGATTGAAGATGCCGCTCTCAACTAAAGTAGGTTTTAATTAATGTAACCAACTTTAGTTTCACAAGCGTAGCACGTAATCCATTCACGTTCGTTAGTTACACATAAAAAACATCATATTCAAGTAGTTTTAGTATGTAATATGCAAATGATAAGCTCAAACGTTATGTCTCTGCACGCGAGTAAATTAACGCAATTTAACGTAAAATTTCGCTCGTTTAATGGCGTCGAGCACGTCTGTAATTTACTTTAAGTTCACAAACTGGAAGCAGTGCTTATATCACACTTAGCTCGCACCACATACTTTACACTGTCATAGAAGTTTTATCTGAACCTGCCGTAGATTACCCAGACAAAATCAATGCTGTGTAAAAACTAGATCTAAAGTCTTCTGAAAATGCAAGGTAAGGCGAACTGGGAAATCTCTTGGTGTGAACTTATAAAACGTTCCGTGAATCAAAATATATCGAGCGTGAAAATGTGTTTTCTCAGCAAAGTGATCTCTTTGGTTTTCGTCACGAGTGTCATACCGATAGTCGTTGGCGTAAGTAAAGGTGCAATTTGACATTATGGGCAATTTGCATGGTAAAAAACGAAAAATTATCTCGTTGGATATAACTAATGCCGCCACAGCTGTCTTTCTTAATTCCATTCGAAATAAGCGGGCCGCTGCTACACGTTCAATTATAGCGAGCCGAGCTGGGCGCTCGACGGAAACTCGAGGCTTATTATAACACGAAAGTGCCGTCGGTTTAAGTTATAAAGACTC
This sequence comes from Eurois occulta, assembly GCA_950022335.1. NCBI lineage: Eukaryota > Metazoa > Arthropoda > Insecta > Lepidoptera > Noctuidae > Eurois > Eurois occulta. Next base: position 9,549,702 of record OX465484.1, on the reverse strand, counting down.
GTCAAATAGTCACTACTGAGAAATCAAAAGCCGTGTAATAACGAATTTATAAAACCATTCTTTATTCCAACAAGTATCCTTATTTCAATGTTTTGTGAAATTAAATAGAAGCTTATACAGTATGTATGAAAGTTATTATTCTGTAAAAAAGAGAATTTCAATTCATATTCAAGAAACGTTATTATTCGAGATAACTGTATAAGTCTGGAACTGAATACTCGTGGACGGATATTTAATTAGATGAATACCGAAGAGTTTCGTAATGCCGCGGGTAATGAATAAATGGGGGCCGAACACTGTATTTTAAAATTACCAAGCTAATATTTTTAAATGTTTTCTAAACAAGGACATAGATAAAATACGCCGCTTCCTTTTTTTCATCACAGTATTATTCGAAAAGTGTCAACCCGCTTTCATCGTTGAATATTCAAATACCTACCCATTGGGGTTGTAATGGCCAGACAATCCGGGAGTGTGCCTGTATGATCGATAAAATAACAAACACGTGCTAGCACTTTACCAATTCAAAAAGGAAGACTGGTATTTGCTATAGAGTAGTAAAAGAACAAAGGATTCAATTTTTCAATCCGTTGCTCCTATTAGGTTGACGCAAACATAAAGTTAGACCTATGAAACATGTTGGGGATGAATAATATTTCATGCTGAATGTGAGTGTCTGCGTAGAAAATATTGTAAAGTATGTTGTCCGTGCAACAGTAAACAATGCAAATTAGGTTTGTGAATTCTGAGTAAAGTTGGTTCGGAGATATATTGAATTGAAGGGGTTTTAAGGACTACTGTATTCATTCACAAGTCTGGTTTCACCATATTCAGTTCTTAATTAATTAGAACACTAGGTATTTATCAGCCCGTTAATGTGACAAAGTTCTCCCCTTTGATTACCCCAACGACTGATCTCAGTCAGCAGGAAAGAAGTTTTTCGAAAATTTTAAGCTTTTGATTAATCAATGCGCCGAGGAAGTTGACTGACGTCTGCAGAACCCGTATCTTTACTCCTTTACCCTTATAATCAGTCCTAATACTTGCCAGGTTTAATATCCGGATCGTTGATCAAAATATCCTTACCGATATTAAACAGATTGGAGATTTTTTATTGAACTCGTGTTCCGAAGTGGTTTAAGACACCCACGGGAACTGTGACTACGCAATATTAGGGTACTTAACAAACTGTAAACTCTTTCCTACCCCACCTAGATAAAGACTTGCTAACCAACTTCGTGCTCTGAATTGCATTAGTTGTATGAACTAAGCTTAACTTGTTAGCAATCACTTACTAAGTTCGGATTAAAACTAAGTCTAGCTGACCGAAGCCGACGTGGCCTCAAAATGTGACCGCAAGTAATTAGCAATTAATTAATCCTACATCCTACTCAATCCTTAACTGAAACCGCGTACAAATTGTAGGTTTCTAGTACCTATATACTTACATCAAAGGAAAATTCGATTAATGAATAAAAAGCCTTTACGAATGGAGAAAATATAGAAGGGAAATTAGAATTTATTCATTCAATTCAAATATTGAAGTAAGAGATGCTCGACCATCTCGGTGAGTGGGAAGATTCGTCCAATCAAATCTTTGCCAACTCGAGACTTGCCGATATTTTTGTGGGAACTTTGAATTAAGATGATGTGTACCTGCTTGTAAATCTATTTTATTTTAAATTGAAGCTAATCATTGTCATTGTGCTGTTGAAATTTTCTTCCTTAGAGAATGTATTTCATTTGCCTAGCCTTTTCCAAACTTTAATGGAGTCGGCTTCCAGTCTAACCGGATGCAGCTCATCATCATCATCTGCCTAGCCTTTTCCCAACTATGTTGGAGTCGGCTTCCAGTCTAACCGGATGCAGCTGAAAACCATTATTTTACATGTAGCTACTGACTGAGCTCCGCAGCCCGGTAAAGTATTTGTGAAAGCAATTTACTATGATAATATTACATGGTGGGTAAAAAATCGTGGATCAAACGAAACAGGGCGATAGTTGGGGTTATCAGGGTACTTTTTGTTAGTGCATTTCTTTTTTACAGTAATATTCTAAAGTATAAAATAGTTTTTCGTGAGAAATAGTGATGATACATTTCCTACAAGCAACTTGTCACCATTTAGTGTTTTAAAATAGGTGCCCATTTTACTTAATACAAATTTTGGTATTTTCTTAAAAAAAAACACCCAAATAGTCATAACTTTTAAGGAGATAAAGTTAAGGCTCTGCCACAGAGATATTTTTTACTGAAAATTCTGGTGAAATTTGCATTTAAAATGTAATATCTGTATATAAAATATCTGCATATAATATCTGTATAAAATCATAGCCTAATACCTAAAATATTTCAAACATAGTTGTATATACCTACCCATAAGACGTGATGATAGTTCAGTAGTACATAGTTTACATACTCGTACATAGTTTCAATTAGCAACATCGCGAAGACGTCGTTTGACGAGGGTATGTTTTGAATCCAAATCAACACTTCACACGGTCTTGACATTTAATCCTAGGGATTTAACTTTGTGCTAGCTTAATCATATTATTATCTATTCAGAAGAAAATGTATAGGAGCTTATAATTGATTGAATGTGGGTATATAATTGTTTATCTATGATTAGAATATTATTTAATTAAAGTCCAATCTTTCAGCTTCAGCCAAATCTGTACGGACAGATTGCGACACTGACAGATGAAGGGAACAGGCGAAAAACAGGAAATTTCACATGAAATTCTAATTAATGAAGCATCAAACTTTGATGAATCAATATGTTGATATATACCTTGTCCCGGTATAAAGTTGGGATACTTTAAACATTAAATTATTTTTTACCCTAAATCCTGGTTTGGTGACTTTCCTTATTTTTGGCCTGTCCTCTTCAGATAATTCAGAATGATCGGTCAGTACCGATTTGACTGAACTCAAATATCATGAACGTCAAAAACTCTATACATACTTCGAAAGTCTCATACGTATTGGAATGATGATAAAAGGATTTTTCATAGAACAAGCTAGGTGAAAGAACTTTCACGGAATATAAAGTAAGACCCAGTCGGCTATGGTATATAGCTTTTATTAATAGTTTATGGTCTCTAATATCCATAACTATGAAAATGTGGCATCGTAGAGTATTTATGGGAACATAAAACTAATTATGTTTATAGGCCCTTAGTGCAAGTTGCGTAATAACCTTATTTGATATTAACGAGAGCGTACTTGGTGTTTTCCTCGTTGTTCTAGTCGATCATGAGATCTTGGGTTCGATTTCCAGGTCGGTCTAAATGTGTTTTATGTTATGAGTGCTTATTTACGTATTGTGCAGTGCCCGTAGACTGACTATCAAAATAAATGAGTTTACTGCTCCACTAAGAATATCCCAAAATAATTAATGAGACATAAACGTTAACTGAACACGTAAACCTATTCATTTGATCACGTATTTCGTGAAAATAAATAGGTTATGTCACGTCAAGACCTCGCTAAATTCGACCGGGAATGGGGTTACTATCTATCCGGATTTCGTTCGGACATATCCGACTTTTTGACCCTTTCTCAGTCTAGGGTTTGTCTGGTCTTGTAAATTGTGTAGACTTTTCTGACTGTTTTTATTTAAGTAGAAAAAAGTTCAATGACCTGTGAAATAAAAGGTTTGAATGTGAAATCCCTACTTCCCTATTATTATAAATGCAAAAGTAACTCTGTCTGTCTGTTACGCTTTCACGTCTAAACCACTGAACTGATTTCAATGAAATTTGGTACAGAGATAGAGTAGACCTTGAGAAAGAACATAGAATAGTTTTTATCCCGGACTTTTGAAGAGTTCTCTTGGAAACGCGATATAACCGAACTCGACGCGGGTGAAGCCGCGGGCGGAAAACTAGTAATAATATAATTATGTTACTGTCCTACTGCATGGCTAAGGCATACATAGATGCCACGGGCGTTAATCACCATGATTATTATAAGTCTAGGTTTAGTCACTATGTTTTCCTTTTGGAACGTCCATATATTTTTTCATACATATATCTGACTTTTTGATAGGAATTTTCAAACATCGAAATGGTAACCCTAACCGGGAACTAAATTGAGTCCAACGGCGAACAGACCAACGAAAAAGTGTGATAACGCCGAACAGAAATTAATTAATGTATACTAGCCAGTAAACAAGATTAAAACTCCACTGCTGTTACTTGAACCGAGGACCCCTTGTAAGTGGATAAGGGCTCTGTTACTAACTGCCTGTTATAGAATGGGATACAAAGTTTAATTAAACAGAAATGGTAGTTTTTTTTTGTACTGTTTATTACAAGTTTAAATAATGATTTCTGAAGATTTGCATCTAGGTGACAACTAGACGGTATCGACAACATTGATTATATATCTACTAGCAAACATCATCTTCATCCTTATCTGTCTGCCAAACATAATAAACACCAAAATGTTTAGGACTAGGGTGAATATGACATACCATTCTAAACAGACGCGGGCACCCAAATATCAGTATTATCCTTAACCAATTCACTTAAATCGTTTTACGTTCGGGGTTCGCTCTTGTCCCCGACCACTTGTACTTACAACAAGTTAGATATTTGTATAATATCTGGGATCAACCATTTGACCGCAACAAAGCTTCCCAAACTCGTAGCCTCGTAGCCACTTGCTACGAAATTCACCGTAGCACTGCTACGCAAATGTTAACATTGATTAAGCCTAATTTGTAATTACAATGTTCTCGTTTATGTCATTACCATACAAATAGATATTCTCCTTTTGTTACAGATACGCAAATGAACCGAGTACCAGGGATCGCGGAACGGAGAAATATAAAATTTAATTATGATTTACCGTCCATAATAATTCTGAACCATAAACAGTAACATTTCACCGGGCAGTGTAATAGAACTGTAAATTACTGTTGTAAATAACAAGTGCAGTAAATGTTGGGGTGGGTGACTGTGTGTGGTGGGACGGTAGCTTGAGGGTGGATGGTGTTGGTGGGGGGTGTGGTATGGCGTGGCGGTGCGGGGGGCGGGGGGGGCGCGGGCTGCGGTGAGGCTCGCGATGCGCGGGCGCCGGTGGGCGGCGTGCGCAGCGTGGTATGCGTGGTGTGCGTGTGCGGTGCTGGCGGCGGCGGGCGAGCTTCGCGTGCTGCAGGCGGACGCGCGCACCGCCTTCTACGTGGGCATCGCCGCGCCGCGCTCGGCCGCCGACGCGGTGCGGGCGTTCAACCGCTCGCTCGCCGACCTGTCTCACACTTATCTGGCCGGCGACTACCCGCTGCATCTGCGCAACATCACGCTGCTGCCGCTGTACATCGAGCTGCCAGAAGATGAAAAGTAAGTGTGGCCTCGCTAGTTTAGCACCTAACTTTATTGATCGAAGGATGCACCGGAAGAATATACGAAACGGTTCCTGATCCGGTAGTGCTGTTAGTATCTTTCATTCCTAATTTTCAATCCAATGCATTTAAATTGAATACAGTCTAAATCCACACATCTATTCTAACAGCTAACACTTCTCTTGAGATTCTATGTTCGATGCTCTACATCCCGAGTTGGCGGATTGTTCCAATCCCCCAGAACATGTCCGATAAATGGAAATAGGCTCGCTCGCTACCCATCACAATGTAACGATTAACTAGGCTGTGGGTGTTCGAAACTTTGATCGCATCGCTATGCCTGAATCTAGCTATCCATACTGATTCAGCTTACAATATTTCTAAAAGCTGTAATAAATTGAGTATGGCTTAGTTGAGGACTTGAGGTATCAGGGTTGACACAGGACAATTACATTATCAGTGTCAAATGGGGCATCAAATGGGGAAACGCTGCGAACCTTTGGACAGGGGTTCGATCCCCAATTAATAATCGAAATGGATGAAAAATGTATATAATTCAATTTTCTTTTCAGAAGTAGGTATTAATTGCCAGTTATAACTCGGGTTCCCGAGGTCGGACAAAAACCCATTAAATTGTGAAAGGATCTCGACCTATCATATGGGGTCTTTGAATTACTGGTACCTACATTAGGATAGACTTTTTGTGTAATTAATGGCACCTCGTGTAAGAACCACACTCTGACTGGTTCTTTAGTCAGAAATCTATCTAGGAAGTATAAACTCCGTTTTGGTATCAAATCTCATTGTTGCAGTTATGATATTTTGACAACTACAACTTGTGCTGGAATTCACAGGTTTTGCTTTAGGAGTTTGTTTGGTTTCAAAAGGACATTGTCCAGAATCGCCCTGTGCACAAAAAATATCGGAGATAGACGATCATTAATTGTCTATTTTATTAAATTAGTTGCAAATACTTTTGTAACACGGACTAGCTGCAAGCCAAAATGAACAAAAGTATTTTGCGCGACTAATAACATTAATTGTCGCCATCTACGCCATACGTCATGTCGTATCAAAAAGGTTTGGGATGGCTCAATCGATTGTAATCGATCAATTGATTTTATAATGAATTGTTGCATATTTTTTAATCTGAATCACATTTTGTATTTATTTCAAATAAGTGCAAATAGAAGCTACAATAAAAACATTCAATCACCATTCCATATATTAAAAAACCTACTAAGTATACTTTATGCATAAGGTCATACTCGATTTTAAATAGGTAGTTAGAATAATGCAGAAGTGAACAAAACCTACGTTTCATTATGATAATTTTTCAGGGTTTTCTAATGATTGTTTAAAAAAGTGTGTGGTTTGCTTCTAACTAAACGATTATTTGCGACATTTTATATAAAATAACCGTCCTTTTGGGCTTCGCCGTAGTCGGGTAAAAAATACTTATCGTTACTGAATACATTGGGTGGGTAGTCTCGCTTGCGCACGGTCAACACAGCTCTGTGTATTTAAGTAATTTAAAAATATTTAAAGCTCATATTATTCTACAAAAATGCAATAATAATAGTTGTAACGCTGTAATAGTGCTTCCGACATGTTACTAGCTACAATGACACAATAATAGTGATACAACAACAAAAACAAGCAGTGACTGAAGTGACAAAATAAAACAGTTCTGTAACAAACGAAATGAACACATCAACCAAAAAGTGCAGTGAATTCTACGTAAGAACCGAAAGATATTGAATAAGTGGCCTAGAAGTGAAAACTGACATAAAGTTTAAAGTTTAAAGTTTATTGACTATTAAAAAATATAAATATATTACACAAATGTTTTATCTCATTCCAAAACCAATGCTAAGAATATAGGTACCTGTGTTAATTAGATTAGTTGCTTTAAACGTTGCAGTTACATACACTTAGGCTTTAGAAAAAACTACAGAGGTACCTAATTATCTAGGCAGGTACTAAAAATAGATAAATGTATTATAATATTGTGTTTCAGTTTCTTAGAACTCGGAGCTATGAAAAACAATACCTAATATCGTTGTTATGGTTCGAATATAACCTTAAAATCTGATACTTTTATTTAAATATATCTATTCTGCAGTTAGTCCGCTATAAAAATAAGATCTTAAAGGAATTTACTAATGTTTGACAATATAACACATACTTTTCCGATGCTCTTGGTTCCAGGGCGAACAATGTATGTGCGCAGAGCAATGTCCTTTAGACAAAAGTAAATACTTGCTACAAAATCTTTGCCTATATCCTGTCTTTTATACCAAGCATCGAATCGGAACAAACAACAAAGATACAATTTAAAGGCTCCGTCGAAATAGTTGAACAACATTGAAGTCAATTGATCAAAAGGAATTTACAGGATTGTGGCTCAATAAAATGTCGCCAATAGCATGAAGCAGCCGTCAATTTATCTCCGCAATAAAAACGGACATGAGCCGTCAAACAAAACTATTCACAAGTTTCGTTTTCAAACAAACCCGATACGCGTCTTGTTCGGGCAAGCACTTTATGGATATTGTTCGAGTTGTTTCGATTTGATCGGAACGCGTTGAAGCGACGCGCCGGACTGCAATAGTTTCGCAGTCAGATGTGGCTTTTACTCGGTACAAATATTAGCTTGGATGTTACATTTTACAACTAATAGAAGGGTTAGTGGATGAGAGAACTTTTATTGCGGCTGCTGCAATTTCCAGTGGTTTCCATTTAGTAAAAATCAGGGTACACTTTCGTACACCGTGGAGGTCTGCTCTGCTTGGGCGGAGCACCGCCGTGTCCTCGTAGCGGCGATTGGCGGCGGCGACCTCTCGCGTCCGGCCCTGGTTCAAGCCATGGTCCGGGGCGAGAGGGAATGGGAAGCCGTCGCCTCCTTCTGCGAAGCAGTCATGCTAGCGAAGGAGCGTGAGAGGGAGAGAACCTCCTCACGTCCCAGCCGCCGCGGGAGAAGCACCGGGCGTCGGGGGCCACGCCGTGATGGCTCTCGGCCACCGTAGGCGCGGGCCTGTGGACGGCGAGTAATGGGCTAGCTCGCCGTCCGTCCGTCGTATGACGACGGGCAGGCCGTGTCGACGGCGCGTTCGTGTTCCACGCGCGCCTCAAAGAGTTGTCAGCATACGGGAGGGGCCCGCAAGGGCCGGTGCCTGCCAGGGCTGCGGGACTGTTCGAAAGAGATACCGCGGCCCTGGAACATAAAGGGCCAATGAAGGAACATGGGTGTTTTTTAGTCAGTAAGACTCTGACACTCCCTTCCGCTCTGCCCAGGGCGGGAGGAGTCATTTGATGATTTCTCACCCTCCAAAAAAAAAAAAAAAAAAAAAAAAAGGGTACACTTTCGTCGGTCCGTATAACCTAGTTTGATAAATTTTCAAATTGCTATCCCGTAACAAAATAAAATCATTCTAAGGAGAGATGGTCTCGTGTTATTCTACATTAAATTTTCATCTGATGTTGCAATAAGCAATGTCAAAAAAAAAAATTGAATGAAAACGAAATATTCAGAAAGGCACCACTTTGTCATCTTGCAGTTAATCAAATAGAGTGTTTGAATTTGTTTCAATTTTCCTCACCTCTGTAGGTATTTCATTCTTCCATTGTGTAAAGAATTACTTTATCTCTCAACTCTCCCTTTAAAACACAAAAAATGAGAAGATAGTCTTAATATTTAGAGAATGAAATATTCTTTCTGTTTAATTCAGGAAACCCTGTTCACTTACCTTAAAGGTACACTCGATAGTTCTGCCTTTGAATTAATGTATTGATAGTATGACTAGTACGACGAGCATCTAAGAGTTTCTTTGCTTTGTATTGATAGCACGTGTACATTTATCCTAGTTAGTTTTATGACCAGTTTTGTTAAAAGCATGGATTTTTCAAATTAAAACCTAAATAATACTGTAACCTTTTGGAATCTACATCTATACAAATAAATTAAATTGAAGTGTCTGTTTGTAATATCAAAATAAAAGCTTTTTACTGAATGCATATGAAAGTATATACGGTACTTATAACAAAAACACACTTTTTAAAATTTTTGCCTGTCTATCTGTTTGTTCCGGCTAATCTCCGAAACGGCTGGACCGATTTTGACGGGACTTTTACTAGTAGATGATTGATGTGATAAAGTTAACATAGGCTTAGACTTTTATTTAAAAAAAAATAATTAGGGTACCGTGCAAAAAAAATGAAAACCCTTGAAATTGGTAACTAAATTCGATTCAAAAAAGGAAGTAATATTTTTTTTAAATAATTTCACGCGAACGAAGGTCAGGGGAAACAGCTAGTACTCAATATTATTATGATGTATTCCTTTAAACAAAATAGTGATGAGGCGATACCTATTGTATCACTGTATTTCTTTCTACTCATATGTGTGTTCTAGTGTCCGACAGCCCACATACTTCGGCCGAAGCTGAAGGTATATAGGGTTAAGAAGAAATTCAGATCAAGATTGGCTAAAAATGAATAATATAATTATTTTTAAAACATTTCAATATCAATGATATTGATATTTCCTGTGTAAGTATTTTATTTGTTCATAAAATAAATAAATAAAATTATAAGTAGACTACATATGAAAAACTTAATGAATTGATTAAAATGATGTTGCGCTTTGTCAAACAAAAAATGTGCGACCAGTGCCCTCAGCGCGTGGCCTCTCCCACCACCTTTTTCGAAACAGTTCGTTCAATTTCGGCGGTTGCCAGAAACCTTCGGCTTCGGCCAAAACTTCGGCCCAATTAGCCGAAGGAGTTTTTTTTGGCTGAAGGTGACACTAGTGTGATCCGAGAGCCAAATCTTCATTTCACACACCCGATTTCTAAAACTATTTATTCATACTCTAAGCTACCTACCTACCCACATTGAAGATAAAAACAATAGTCCATAGTGATCAAAAAGTTAACAATTCATATAACTCAAACCACTTAACCAATTACAGGAAATGTAATTTTCATAACAGGAGTTTTGTAATGTACATATAAAATAAATTCAGTGCGATAAAAACGAAATAAAGAGAAGAAAATAAATTACGACTTTAATTACACTTTCCTGTGCATTGTTACTTTGGCTAACTAAAGTCACATGTAGCCTTTAAAACGCTGGCTTTTCCGTTAACAATGCAGCAAGTTTTAAAATGTTAGACTATCATAAGATAAAGTGAGATTCTCTCAGTGAAAAAATGGAACAAAAAAAAGTAATTATAAAAACAAAAAACAAGCGCATTTGGAAGCAGGCGGGACCTATTGGATTATAAAATAGACTGAAGTAGAATGAAATATTGAATAAATATAGAATGCGTTCTGCCTGTTTGTGACATAGTGACACTGGGGAGTGATGTGAATGATGTATAGTCGCGCTACAAAACATACAACAGCGTCAACTATGACATAAATGAAGAAGTAAAATCAAAATTTCGAAGTCGAGGATAATTTTAATAACGCGAATTAAAGTAATCCGCGACTTACGACCATACAGAAAAACCCGACAATAACTATCGGGCGCCCAAAAGACGCAACACCCGTCTGGTAGGCAACCCTTCCTTTTCTATGGAGTATTGAGGAACTTTACACCCTGTTCTCAATACTCATCATCATCAATATCAACATTCTTCTGTCCATATTCCAATTTATTTGGGGTAGCATGTATTCTTCTTTCATACTTCTCTAAATTACTCGACATTTCAGCAATAACTTCTTGTCTAGTTATATCATACCCCACAAGTACAAACAATTCAATATAATAATTGAAGTGCCAACAGTTTTTTAGTTAAAGGTCACAGCACATATATCAACTCGGAAAGGGATCGGCACCGTATCATCTCGAGCCGTTCAGTATTCTTTGTATGAAACTCCCTACTGCAACGCATACTAATTGGAATCGTAACGTAATCGCCTCACCTCGGGACAAGCTCACGAACCGCGGTGCGGTGCGTGGTCAACTCGCTTACGGTTCGTCGTCCCCGCACTAACGTCTCTCCGTACCCGAGCTCACGTCTCTTCGTCCCCCCTTACGCACACTACTGTTGCCACAAGTGCTGTCATTCATAGGGCAACTTCGAGTTCCAGCGGTTGGCGAGCCGTAAGCGCGGCGTCGCCTAGCCGTAGCCGAGTCGACGTATCGGAGCTGCTGATCCGCTTGCTTACGTTAGGTTGACGTCTGTTTGACGGCAAGGCGAAAGGCGATACGGTGCCGATCCTTTTCCGAGTTGATATGTGTGCTATGACCTTAAGACGTAAATGCTTCAGTCTCTAGCGTAATTTAACCAATTAGAATTCAAGTGGAATGCAATGGCGCTCATGGTTATTCTACGCAATAGTAACGTACACGTTATGAGAGCTCGTGTTGCGAATAACATTTACGCGTTTTTGTTATTTAGATTAGATTGTAGTTGAAACTATTTTTCATCATCAGGCCAGCGGCCATCCATTGCTGGTCTTGCCCAAGCGACGTTATGTCAACCCATCCTGTGTTTCTCGCATCTGGTAGACTCTTGCAGCCTTCATCAGGTTATCTAGTCCAAATGATTTGAAAGTTACATAATTTTGGGATTATTTCCGAACGTTAAAAAATTAAAAGCCCAAAATGCTCACCCACAATCTGGTGACATTGCTAAGTTCGATGTTTATTCAATATTTGATCCTTCGAATAGCTTTCTCCTATGCCCACGGTACATGTTTTTAACCTCTAGATATGAGTCACAAAAATCACATCACAAGAAATCGTAGTTTCCCATAGTTATAATGGGGCACTCCATCTTCCACTTAATTATTGTGTCGTAGGCACAATTGAATTGCTACGCAGTAGTGGTACAGTCTACGTATTACGTAGCGTGCTACGCTTCGTAGCACCTACGACCTACGCCATTCAAAATAAGTACATCAATGTTCTGAAAACCATATCCTGGGTAATCTAAATCTGAATGTATGTTATTCGTAGCTAATATTTATAACTTATTTTGGCAAGTTGGTTTCCACGCGAAAACTATAGGGAAATACCGCAGCGTATTACCATAAAGTAATATTTTATGATACGATGTTCCGATATTAAACCTTCGGTTCTACCCACGCTTTATCGTAATGACTTTATTGAGGATAACATTTTGAACATGTAAATATAAATACATGTATGTATTATGGACACGTGCCCACATCGGAAAATCTGGTAGCGTGTTATGTTCGATATTAAAATCTTTTTTCCTGAAAATATGTTTTTGCCAGCAAAATTATAAAACTTACTTTGTATTAAGTATATATTTTATCGTCATTCAAATGATACTGCTACAGCTACAGGTTTGAGATTTTTTGTATTCCATATTCGAAAGTAGGTAATCAAGAAATACTCCGTTGAAATTGTTTACATATACCTACAATGTCGATACATCGGACCCATTATGATTTCTTTGAAAATTTGAATTTGATATTTTCTCAAATTCCATTAGAAAATAGTCGGCTAGTAGTATTGGACCATGTCTGATCAGCTGCAGAAAATATCTAACAAATTATGCTAATTTCCATGCATATTAATTACCAGTAATAAAGTGAAATCTCCATCCTCTGGAAAGTTACTTGAAATACATACGAAAGAATATTAATTAGATTTTCTGTTTGTGCTCCACTTTGCACTGGACGTACATTATTCATTACGTAATGTGAAATTTTATACAGGAAGTTTGATTTATTATTATTTTTCTAGAATTTGATTTTCGATTCGTGTGTAGAACTCTTATTCACTCATATTCTTCACACTCATATTCTTATAATCATCTGCTTAGCCTTTTCCTAACTTTACCGGAGCAGCTGTCTACCAGTATTTTATATAGAGCGACTGCAAATCTGACCTACACAATCCAGTTAGCGGTTGACACGATACTCCTCGGCATGACTGGCTGTCAGTCTTTCAGGTTTCTGAGTGCTGTTTCCCGACTGCCATTCGTCAAGCTAGCTTGTAAGTGTTTTCCGAAGCATAGAGGAGTCTCGCCCATACAAAGACTGACCACTGCAACCGTTGCATAACGTCCATGTTTGAACCGTGCGGCTGTCAATAATTAGGTGACGAAGTCCTTACTAATTTTCTACTTACAGTGTCCGGTCTCTGTTAGAGGTTTTATGTTTTACTGAGAATTTAGAAGAAATCAATGAGTCCTCAACATGAACAGGTTGATTATGAATTTATTGGCAATCGGCATATAATAAAAAATATATAAATTCGTCCACAAACAGGCCAGTCTTCTTTTTACGGGAAGAGTCAACCAACCGCTTGGCGATGTCCCGAAAGACTAGGTGGGCACTCGGCCCTAGTGTTTCAACCCCAAATGGCAAAAAAATTTGGTTATTGTATTTGTGCCGGTATGGTTATCTTTTTTTTACTCTGGGACCTATTGAAATAGCCTATACATAATCAGCCTAATATTCTCAAAGGTACAATATATTAGGCGTTACATTCATCGATATTACTTCACGTAACAGTTGGCATCCAATTGTTTGAAAACTAACATGAATCGTTGTTCAGCTGTTGGCTTAGCCCGGTGTTATGTTTCAAAGCTATTGCGGCTATAAAATTATCTTGTTGAACAACGGCCTCGCGTTGTTTTTCGTGTTTGGAACTAACCATTTTAATGTTGAGTAATTACACTTTAATTGGCGTCCATAGACTGGGAAAAGAAATGTGGGTCGCCCGGCGGTGTGATGGGCAGACGCCATAGATTGCCATGAGCTGTGAGGAAAAACCTTGATGTAGCTGGCACAGGAACGTTGAAATTGGCATAGGAAAACAGAGGCCTATTCACAACAGTGGGTGAAATCAAGCTTTGGATTATGATGATGACTTAATGACAAAATCGTCTTCTTTAATGTAAGTACTGCCAAGTCACAGTGCCATACTTGATGTTTGATACCAAACCAATCTGAAAAAGGCTGATACTATTACGTACTACCTGATAGAATTAGGTATTCAAAAACAAAAGGTAATAGTTAAAAGATGCTTCAATATAATAACTATTGAATTTCAACCAACTGACTCAACTTATTAAATGTGAATGCAAAATAATATCACTTTAACTAGCGAATTCAAACGAAAATGTTTCGTTCTGTTCACTCTTCCATAAAGAGATTGGTTGTTTTAATATGTCTACATATTCACATTATTTACATAATTATGCAAATGTCTGTTTGGATTTACTATCTTTCGTGGGTCGCAGTAAAACTGTTTAAATTGATAATGTAATAAAGTTAATATTCAAGCTTTATTATTAAAAGGCAGATTTCACTAAATAAATTAATGAAAACAGAGTAAAAATTGTGATTTTAAACTGGTTGTAAACTTTTAATAATATTCTTACTTTCATCCCTACAAGTGCTGTTTGTTAATGTCATTAATTAAACATTAATTTTGCCATGAAAATTTCTAGTGAAGGTATCAACAAACCTACGTATATCAAGCAATGGCTATTCATTTTGTATCACTCAATAGCGTAGCAGGATTAAGTTTCAACTTAGTTATTATCTCAACATGGTGAAGGAAAACATCGTGTGGAAACCGACATGTCTTAGAACCAAAAATTCGAAGAACACATACGACATACAAAATACGTGTACATGTGACATCTATCAACCCGCACTGGGCCCGCGTTGTAGATTATTATAACCCTTTCATAGAGAGGAGGCCTTGGCCTCAGCAGTTCGAACATTATAGGCTGAGTATGCTAATTATACATTTTTTTTTACAGAAACAAATACAACTAGGACGCTCATCAAAAGAAAAAAGTTAGGTGTTTATTATTAGCGCATGACGGCTTACCTCGAAAGAAAGAAAATAATAGAGCACTAGGAAAACATTTAATTAAAACGCAGAATATCATTTTAGAACTGTATAATAAAATAAAGGTAATACTGCCATGTATTATAAACATTTCATGATAGGAATTTGATTACGAAAACATTTGTAGAAAAAACAACACCAATTTTTTAAATTAAGAAGAGATCGGGTTTATTTTTTTGCGGTAAAACCACGACTTGTTATTGCGATGTGTCCTGAAATATGGCCTCGTGGGCATTAAAAAAGAAAAAAATGTGTTTTCGCAAAGTGAATTGGGGTCTAGTTTACTTGTTACTGTTTATTCAGTTCGGATAGCGAATATTTTCAGGTCTTCTGCGTCCGAATCAAACACTATATTGCAATGTTTTCCAAACTTTTTGTATGGGATATGGTACAAGCACTCCATGCCCGCTTTTTCAGCTGCTTTTTGTGCTTTTGCACTTGTAAATATTCCGCCTGTTGCACGGAAGCCCAAGTTCCTTGAAACATTTATTCTGAAAATAAAGTGATACGGGATTTAGATAAATTAATCTAAAACTACTTAACTAGGTTAATATACCCTGGGACGCCGGCACATAGTTACATTCAGTACAGTTGCCCTCAAACGGATTGCATTTCGTAGATATTGACATCGGAATGCAGTTGCGGTTGCTGCCCCTCCCACAGCCGGCACGAGCGCACAGTTCGCAAATTGTTCGGGACGTATTTTTGTTAACTTGCAACTTTGTCGCTTTCGCCCCAGTAGTTCGGCGAAACTTGATCAATGTATTCCTTGTAATATTTTACTGACAAGTTTTTACACAACCCTACATTTTTCCAATTAAGTTTAGATGCTCCACTAGATATGGCGGGATATGAGTGCGTAGATTACCTCGTAGACCTTAATAGAGTTACTAAGGTCCTTTAGAAATGTCGCCCTCGCCGCGGCTACCTGACGTGAGTCGGGCCGTAATTACGGGTACAGTATATAGGCTGGCCAATGGGCAGTTTTGTGAGGATTAAGGTATATCATTTACCTGGCCTTGAGCAATTCCACTGCGATGCCCAGCCTCCGGTATTCGGGTGCGACAGATAGACCTGCTCCCATGAGGTACGTTTTCACGTTGTATTTATCATAAATCGCTGTCACTTTCATGGCCTCCGCGAACATTCGCAGGGATAATAAACCCGCTTTAGACTTGGGCTGTAAAGTAATAGCGTTGTATATTAAGTATAATGTTGTTTGTAAGATGATAATAGCAACGCGTATTTACTGCAGATTTAAAAATATAATGCAGCCATAAAAAGATTTCAATTCCGTGATAGAGTTCTGGTTTTATAAAAGTACAGCATCCATTAGTTTCCAGATAGACCGTCTGAATAATGTGATGAGCTGATGGGTGAAAACTAGGTCGCCTTTCAATGCATTTTTTACGCAAGAGAATGAATGGAAATGGATCAAGAGACACGAGGTAATAAAGACAAAAAAAAAACAGAACAAAAACTTTTACAGTTTCAGTAATAACGTGCATTTTGAAAGCCCTCGCACGGTAGATTAAAAATATAATTAAAGGTGGTTTCAAACCGTGAAATAATAGGGAAGGCTGAAAAGAGGTTAGACAACCGTTATTACCGGCCTGTGTTCAACGAAGCGCCCTTTTTCTTGCGGCAAGCACATGTTCACAGCGACGAGCGTGCGTCCTGAGCCGTCTCCTTCGGCGAGGAAGCACGCTACGCTCATTTTCTGCCTAATGATCGATGTCAGCAACACGCGGTATTCTTGTACAGCGTCTAAATCCTGCGCTGTGCCTGTCAGTAAGATTAGTACAAGATTAATTATCTACATCCTATTAATATCTTCGCTTCAAAATTTACAAGTAGCTCCTCCTAAGTTTACATGACCCAATTCGTCTTCGCGCTTTCACAAAAATAAATATGATTACAGGGTTCATTTCAATGCCACTGATATTCGTAATCGTGTTTATTAATCTAATTCCGTGAATGGAGATTTACTTTGTCGACATTATTTAGATTATGAAACTTTTTCTTTGAAGTCGAAGTCGAAGTTGGTAATCTACTAAATTGATCTGTTGTGATTTTAATATGTAAGTTTAAAGGATTCATGACCCTATCCTAAGATCGTTTCTGTTTATAGATTTTTACGAAGTTTTGCCGGTCGGTGATAGAATTAATTCAGTTTTTCTCATGGCGTTAAACAAAGTTTAAAATTCAGAAGTCGTACGATGAGAAAACTTTCGAGAAGGGCCTAATGACACCACATTTAAGGTTTTTCTCGGCCTCGAGATAATTGGGCGTCGGCGTGGGTCATACTACTGCTAATGACTTGGATATTTTCTTGCGTAAGAAATTGTGTGCTAACCCGAGACGAGATTTTCGTAATTGCAAAAATAACCACTTATTTACGCCACCAATAGATTGGACACGTTGCCTCGATTTTTCTCGAATCATATCAAATTGTGCGAACTCACCGGCAGATTTCCACCACACATCTTCTCGGATGTAGTTGCCAAGCATAAACTCGACTGCAGTACTCCACATACTTTCTGGTATATCTTCTATTTCAAATTTAAGCATTCTACCGTCTTGAACTATTCGTTCAAAATTACTCCACACGTTAGGATACCCATGGGTAGACATTGCGATATAAATATCGCAAGAGCAAAGACTGGAGCCTGAGACGCTTTTAAAGCTTTAGATTTAAAACGACTTCTGAGGCACTGAACGACTGGATTGAGACTGAAGTGTACTTACGATGCGGCCCTTTTGGTTACTATATTACGATGTGATACAAGGTCTGACGCGTTATTGGATAACAATATAAACAGGATGATTCAAATGTTTCAAAATTTTTCTTCAAGTCGTTTTTCGGAGAAAATTTTGTTGTGTAATTCAAAATGTAAAAGGAGAATGGGCAAAATTGTCCTAGCGTCCAGTAGCGTTATGATATATACCAGCAAGCCGAGTACATACAACACGAATTTATTGTCAAATTATAAATTAACGCGAGCGAAGCCGCGGGCGAAAGCTAGTAATAACATAATTCAATCATGATTTAAAAGACACGTGGCGCCACCTATTACAAAAAGAACGTTATTGTTGTTTTTCTTGGAAACAGTACTTTTTTTCGGGATGAAAGGTACCCTATGTCCGTTTCTGTATACCTGAGAATGTATATGCAAAATTTCAGGATGATCAGTTCAATGGTTTAGACGTGAAAGGTAACAAACAAACAAACAAACTTACTTTCGCATTTATAATATTAGTACGGAAGTATGGATGAATAAATCTCTTCAAGAAGAACATTTCTTGCTATGGTGATTTCTCTCGATTCAGAGTCAGAGAGGAGCTACAGAGCTCTAAATGTGAAATAATGAGAAAATAAGTTAAAGTGTATACTGTTATCTCTTCAATTTATTAACTTTCATTGATAATGTACGTCTCAAACATCATATTAAAAATTTATAAATAACGTTTTCAAAATATTGACATCGTATATGCTATTTTAGGAGCAAATCCTTACAAAAACAGTAGCTTGGGCAGATCGTTAATACTATAATACTACCCCAACGTCCAATATCGTTAATGGATTGATCTCAACAATAAGAATATTTCTTGCTTTGACAACTTTTCTCGATTCAGAGTCAGACAGGAGCTAGAGTTCGGTGTCCAATCAACTACCTAGTAAGATCAATAAAACCGAACAGACTAAAAATTAAAAAAGTTGTTTACTAGCAAATATTCTAATTGAACGCTCTTTTGAATGGTGTGTATCACACATGGTGGCCAACACACATGTTTAGGTCAATAACTCCGATTAGACTGCGAATTAGCAAAAGTTATGTTAGTAGCGAGAGCGGCGGTGGCCCAGTGGTAGCGGCCCCGACTTACGAACAGTTAGTCGTGGGTTCGAACCCAGGCAGGCGCATTACTTTGTGTAATTTATTTCATCACCACTGCTCTCAAAAACGGTGAAGGAAAACATCGTGAGGAAACCGGCATGTCCTAGAACCAAAAATTCGAAGACATGTGACATCTACCAACCCACACTGGGCCCGCGTGGTGGATTATAGCCCATTCCCTCTCTATAGAGGAGGCCGTGTGTCCCAGCAGTGGGAACATTAAAAGGCTGATTATGGTGGATGGTGTTAGTAGCAAAGGTTCTCCTTAAAAAGCTCTTTTCAATTATTATGTATGTCTTATGGCTCTTGGAACTTGGGGCAGATGCCAATACTTCGAAGCCCATTCTTCTTTATTCAATAATTTGTCATTGCGTTATATCAAAGCAATGTTAATCGTGTCATAGATTGACCTTTTACATAAATTATTAGGAATAATCCAATCTGGGAGTTCAACATTAAAGACCGTTTGAAACAGCCTGTATGTAGTTACTAATGCAAATAGGTCAATGCGGGCGTTGTGATCCGTGTAAATGATACTCGGAGAACTAATTGTGGTCATAATTGAGTTGTAGGCACACTTGGCTATTCATACTTGCATCAAAAATTCACAGTACATATTGTACGCGGAGAATAACGCCAAGTACAAAGTCACGGCAAGTGCTGGCTTACACAATGTTGGTGGCATTATTATGAAGTTGTTACTCGCATGTTACAGCCGCGCTACAACCCTTCTTTGTTTGTTAAACTCCATAATTTAAGTTGGAATAGTTAAGAGACGAACTCTGCTGAAATTAATGAATGTTACTAGTTACAAGAACAGCGATTTAAACAGCGTGACATGTTTTAAATACGTTCTTGTTATGAATAATGTGCTTCAATTTAATCTATTTCACAATCAGCGCGTGTTTCATAATAATGATCCAAAATGTGATTTAACGTACGATTTATCTTCAGCCTGTCTAGACATATAAAATTTTATGAAAAGTACCTATCTTTTCACAAAGGGTTTTATATTAATGTGATATTGTTTCATTCATTTTTATTGGAATAATGAACTTTTAAACCATGTGGTAGCTAAAAGTAGTGGTTTATCGTAGGGGAAAGTCTTAGTATAATAAACTTCTATCCTGGTGTTATGTAAAAAATTAGGCATATAAATTAAATTGTGAGGCAACCTCGTCTGTCCGTAGAGCTATATTAAACTTAAGTTATGACACCTGCCACCTTAGGAATGGCTTAACGCAGAGTTTCAGACACTCAGCACAATGATTGACACAGGATTATATACTCCTGCTCACAGCGCTCGGGATTTAGCGTGACGACATTGTTCATAGTACATATATTTATCAACATGTAGACTTTTTAAAGTATAACAAATGGCTCTGTTTGATATGACTGCACAAAAATAGAACACAGTTAACTCGATGTGTTTTTTCATAAATCATTCCCCTCTGACAAATGAGGTTTTATTCGATTTATTCAACCCGTAACAGAGACAGCCTCAAAAAGTTCGATATTTTTTCGTAGGCGGGTTCAAAAAAGTGCTTCATGAAAGGTGACCCCTAGACGAAGCTCTGTTATTAAACTGTTGGCAATTTTGTGATTCATTTTACTCTGAAAAACGAAGAGTAATGAGGTTTCTAAAATAACCTCTGAGAGTTCACTAGTAAACTTTTTAGGTTTATATGCGGTTATTTAGGCTCTTGTACAATATACATTTAGATTAATATTAAGATAAAACCTAAAATATTATGATACAGCGTCTAAACATCCATTCTACGTGGGTAAATATTTTTTCACTGGAAACACGATTTTTTACCCTTCATAGCAGAAGCACGAACTCAAATATTTTTATTTGTATTAAAAGGCATTGATTCTTCTTTTGTATCGTCAAAAGCTCGGAATCTGTGAACTGTTGTGCTAAGCTATTCATACAATTTGGTATCGTTCAATTGAATATTCAAATTATTCGTGGAATTTCATTGGAAGCAAGCATTTCATTGTTGGTATTAAAATTAAAGATATGACTGAAAAGTTTATCTCTAAATTCAATTGAAATCAAAGAGGAAAGGGTTTTAGTGTGATCGAATTTGAGAGGAGGTAATTTCAAGTCAATTAATTTGTTTGTTCAGTCATCGATAAAATACAAATGGAATCAATACACCTAAAGACTGTAGTCAACTTTTGACCGAATAAACACCGATACTTTAAAGAAATCGTTAATTTATAACTATTTTCAAATTACAATTAATTTATTAATTTTATGAAATAGGTTACCCTATTTCATAAAATAATAAATTAATTTTTAAAATATACAGATGTTATATAAATAAATGTTGGTCCATACAATGTCCCATCAGAAGGGATACAAAATAGCGTAAGTAATCGAAAACCCAAAAAATAAAGACTTTTAAATATTTGAAACTAAGATGTGACGGACAGACTTGCAAGCAAACAGACAGACATACCTATCACCTCTTTAGTTGCATCCACACCGTACTTTAATTAAAATTAATTTATAAATTTTATGAAATAGGGTAAAAATAAGATGTTATATAAATAAATGTTGGTCCATACTATGTCCCACCACAAGGCATACAAAATAGCGTAAGTAATCGAAAACCCAAATAATAAAGACTTTTAAATATTTGAAACTAAGATGTGACGGACAGACTTGCAAGCAAACAGACCGACATACCTATCACCTCTTTAGTTGCATCCACACCGTACTTTTTGTAGAGCAACTTTTTTCAACTTGATAACTTTAACTAACTTTTGTGGCTTTTGCCCATAACTTATTGCAAACATTGCTGCGCAAAGAAAGAGTAACTTCGGTGCGGATGCACCCTTTGTTTTCGTCGGGGTTTTAAATGCGAAAAATCATAAACTCTTTTTGTCTTCTAAAGTGCAGGTGTAAAGATACCCTGATCCTCTATCAAGTGGGCCTTAGTCTGATCGAAAGCACCGTATTCACACTGAGTGTCTGAAGGATCTTTTAAGGCTGGGGCAGACCAAATGTAATGTTTGTACCACGCACCCAGTTTGACATTTGTCCTAGAGTTATATTACAGCTTGTGCGTGCACGCACACGCTTCGAGCACGCATCTAGTCTGCTCTGGCCTTTGATCCTTATTTTGCCAATTTTCGACCCTAGCTAACCTGTATGTTTGTTCCCAGGTTCGGTGTTCGAGTGCTGGAGCGAACATGTTCAGCGCTCGACGGGCGGCGGGTGGCGGCACTGCTGGTCTGTGGAGGGGGCAGCGCGGCCGCAGCGGTGGTGACGGCGGCTGTCCGCGCAGGCGTCCCCGTGCTGCGCGCCTCGCCCACTCACGCACACCTCTCCTATGCCATCGCCAACGTGAGTACATTTCCATAAGTGACGATAAACACTGTTCGTACTGTCCCTTTGCTGGATATGGAAGTCCCTTCATTCCTTCCATACTTTTTTCTCACGCCTGTTGTGGACCAATCTCATGTTAAGGATAACGTTTGCCACCGCCATGTGAGTAAAGTAAAGAATAATTAGGAAGGAAGGCTACAAATCTTGGACCTCCTGATATTCATTATACACATACATTTGGCCTTATGCATTCAACTGAGCTATTTTCCATTCTAGTGACCAGGAAGAGATTTGTTCCTACGTGCGCATATTTTTGAATTTCTCATTATTGGCCTAAAGTTGGAATGATATTACTAGTAGTATGTTAAGAATATTTCAGTCGTTTTGTACATAAAAGGGAGAACATTTTCAATTCTTCTTACGTATGTTCGAAGAACATCTTGCAAAACTATGACGTGTCTAGAATGTATTTACCCTAAATTAGCTTCCTGTCGTGAATATTCTGGAAACAGTTTTCTTCCCCTACCTATTTCATCTTCAGACAGTCCTTTGATCTTTGCTACACGATCCATCACCTCTTTCACGACAGCTAAAATACCATGAAATTGTATTTTTAATAAAGGGATTATAAAGATAAAGGGACTGTTGGCTTCAGTCATTTGTTAACATTTTGCGCCCCCACAACAACAAATTGGCCGGAGGGGTACTTCTGTAATTGCCTCTCTCCACGGGGGAATTAGTTATTAGTATCGTAAATACTACTGACCGAACAATATTCTGCCACTGGTATTGCTATTAAAAACCGCTTTCACTACTAAACGAACTAAGTTGGATGAGCGGATTACTCATTATTAGCGTAGTACAGTATTATAGTTGACGCACATCAGTGTATTTAGTCTGAAAACTTAAAAAAAGACGTTCTTGATTCAACACCTAACTGTTGGTTCGTCGTTTTTTTTTATAGCTACAAAAAAAAAATAGCCGAAGAGAGTTCATAAAAATAAATTGCATACAAAAGATTCTATGACTTATTGGTGTCGTATATCAAAATCACATAATTGATTTACACCTACTACTACGCAATTATCTCATTGCATTTTTCTTTTCCATTGCTTCAAAAAGCTTAAAACAACAGTTGTTGTTAAGTAGACTGTTCCGACCAAAGTATACTCGTATCTTTTAAAGATGGCAGTGACGTGTGACAGTTGATGGTAAACGTGCTTCCATGCACGGCGCCTTCTTATTTACTCTGAGAAATGGAATCTACTACGTCAGCTTCAAGACTTTTAACTAAGGCGTCGCTGTTTGAAGAAAATGTTTTGTGAGTAAATAATGGTGTTTGTGTGGGAGCACTTTTTGAGTATTTATAACAAATAGTGTGTTTTTATGGAAAATTTAATTACACGACTGTTTACTTACTTTACTGTTTTAGAAGAATTGGATAACAATACGTTATATTCAGCGTGAACTGGCGAGGAGACTATCGATGATAGTCGACCCCTATTATCAAAAGTTTACGATGCCATTACTCGACTGGGGTTTATATGGAATCGCATAATAAATCCTATCGTGCTGTCTGAAACTGACGCGCGACTAAATTCAAGATAAATAACGTGCGATAAAACAAATATTATACGGTTGTATCATAAAAAACACGGGTTGTCGTCGGTTAGTAGGCTGCCAACGGTTCCATTTATGCAGAGCTATTAATCGTCCTTGCTATGATAAAGTTGGGAATAGCCAACCAGCCAGTGAAATAATGCGTCTACGTGACGACCGCACCGACTGACGGTGCGCGCGACACGTTCCGACATTATTTATAGGATATGCTGATGACATTATTAGATATCTCTCTCCTTATCTTTTCTTTGAACTCCTAGGGACCGACCAAGCTTCGTATATGAACATTAGTTTTCAACATAAATCTTTCTATCTGAATATTACCGGGGCCACCTTTTTCGTGTAGGCGAACCGTTTTGTTACGCGCAAATAAAATCGCGTCTAGAAAAACTTTTCAACATTTTAACCTGCGTTTCTCAACAATGAGTTTAAGAGCCTAACAAAAGTTCTTTTGTCTTAACAAAAAATATTCTTTACGGTGTGCTCGTAAAATGAATGCAAAACCGCATATTACCATTGTTGGTTTGAGAAAATATTGTTCATTCGCAACTGTGAGATTGTGGGAGAATGTGACTTGCAAATTCAAAGTTGGTGTTTAAAATGCTTTGACAGCGTACGCAAATTAGTTCGCCACCGTCGCTTAAGCTGTGTGTGGACGTGGGTTTATTCACAGTTCCCTGAAGTTGACGTTTCGAGCTTGAGGAATCCAGTTATTCTCTCACGGAGTAAGGTCAGGAATGCCCATATCATCTTAGTGACTAACTTCTAATGTGACTCACAATAGACAAGTCCGCGTTCTGGTAGGGCATACAATAGCAGATATTGTTATGTTGTAATTTTACGTGTACAGTTACTTGAATAGGATACCTAGGCATAATTAATTGAATTGTAATTAACTCTGTGATGTGGATGATTGTCATAAGCAGGCGTGAGTTTATAGTGTACAAAATATATATACAGAGGTAAATTCGATAAGCACATTAATAAATAAACTTATCGAACACATTCATTGCTTAAAATGCATAATAAATATTAATAAATAACGAACGGTTTGCTAAATTCATATCCAAAACAGATGTTATTATATTATTTTTAGGTTCTAAGTTGAATGACTTGCTCTGCTTGGATAAAGAAAATACCCCTGAAGGTATTATTTAAATAAGTAGACTTACAACCATTCCGAATAAGAACAAACAATGTGAGAAGTAGTAAACCTCGCTAGTGTCTTAAAACACAAATAAAGATACGCGCGAGTTTGTCACATGTGGAGCAAATCAGATTTTTATGAGGTGCATAATATTCCTGATGTGTGGTCATATATTTCCGTCGTTTTGTTGGAAAACTTTTTTGCCAGAGGTGAGATATTCCTCGCAATATCCCGCATTCGAGCCGCGAACACAGGACGGGTGTCGCGGCAAATTATGGCCATTTATTACCCACTTTCGTACCGATTACGACTCGACGTAGACTAATAACAACCTCAAAAAGCGTGGCATGATTAGGATATTACCACTCAAATACAAATTATAGAGATTATGGTCAAATCCTGACGACATAAAGTGTACACAATTAAGTATGACGAGGGTCCGGCGTACGGACATTTAAATTAAATGAATTGTTATTGTAATACAGCTTCTTATGTGAACTTACGTAAAATTGTTTTTTTCACAGGAACTGCTTGCACTAGAGATTCGACTGGAAATCACTGCCCGAGAAACTTTACACGCACTCAGGTAAAGTTTTTTTCCAAATTTAAATATGTATAAAATATTTTTATGGAGTATTATGAATCTTTTTTTTTTCAGAGCAACATTGCTGCACACCCACTGGCACTCCTTTACTTTGCTAGCAGAAGAAGATATTTATACCACGCTATCGCTACGGAAAGATTTGTCTTCAATAATAACTGCTCCGCCTTTAGATCCGAAATGGCTATCGCTTCCAAAAAAGTTCTCCCGCCACGTTCTTTTCAGGTAATTAAATTGATTCTGAATAGAATTATTATTAAAATTTTATGAACGCTTTAAATTGTTCTGGCTTGTAACTATTGGCTGTCGAGCATGAGCAACAATATAGTAGTCCGATTTATTTTGTGTGTGCAGGCGGCTAGCTGAGATATCAAGGCTGACACGAGGCGTCGTTGTCTTGATATGTGATGTCAATTACGCTAAGCTCGTTATGGATGAGGCCAAGCGTCTTAACATGCTCGAAGGAAACTTTTTCTGGCTATGGCTAGATGCTTCAAAAGATGTTGATATCTTCCACAATATAAGTAACAGGACCCTTTATACCGAAGATAACGAAGATTTAGACAGCTTAAGGGATAATGATGAAGCACTAGTATACGAACGCTTTGACCGCAGCAAACGAGGCGATGCTGACAATAATACGATAGAAGATCAAAAAGACCCCGACATTTTGAAGAAAACTGATGAAAATGTAGAAGATAGTTTTATCAGTGATGAATTTTATGTAAAAAATAGTTCTATAAATTCAAAATTTCGTCGTTTAAATCGAAATATAAATATTTCAGAAGCACACAGTGTAAACAACAAATTATTATATTTAAATTTTAGTAAATCGTATGTTAGTAATCGCAATATTAGTTCGGGAAGTATGAGAAATTATAATGTAAATAACAAAGGCGTTGAAACTTCTAAAATCGAAAACAATTCAATTGCGAAGGGAATGCCCTTTCATGATAGAAATAATAGTAGACGTAATAGTTATAGAGAAATGAAAAATGAATCATTTAATAAATATGTAAATAGCATAGACGTAGATGATGTCAATGTAGTTAAAAATGTAATGTCCGGACGAGATGATATAAATAGCAATGATGATATTAGAGAAATAAAAGATAGAATAGATTTATCAAGTGATATTAGTGATTTCATAATGAATCCCAAGGTGCATGCGTCTTCGGTGCATAATTTTAAAGACAAAACTGAAAAAAGAAGTGACAAACATTTGAAGAAGGATGAAGTATTAGACAAAGAAAGAGAAAAAAATAGAGATAATATAACTGTGATCTTCAAAAGCCTTCCTGTTGGACTATTAGCTTTGCATCCGCAGCCAGTGAAAATAGGTAAGTGGCGAAAACCCCAAAAAATTAAATTACCAGGTATTTTTAGTTTAACAGCCTTTTCTCAATAATAGTCTTTCGCTCCGAACTAAAATAATCCTCGTAATTGTTAGTAAAAATCTTTGGAATGTAGTAGGTAATTCTTTGAACCGACATAGCATCCTGTGTTCGATTTCCAGCAAGATTTAACTTTAGATTGATACGACCAAACTTTTGTGCTTCAAATGCTATAGCGGACTCAATTGAATGGTCCTCTAGATTAACGTAGTTTTATACAAAAGACACTAGGAATATAAAAGGCTTAGCGTGAAAGCTTGACAATACGTGACGTTATTGGGATGCGATTGTGTCGAGTTCTTGTTGTGGTCCGCTGTGATTCGTGGATTGAGTTGAGCTTGAAAGTTTTGTCTGCCGTCTTTTACTCACACATTTTCAGCGGATACTGACCTGTGTCTGTGTCTAAAAGTTGTTTTATGTATCAACTTTTAGAAACGGAGGTCAAAGTTCGCTGAAAATTTCAGCTTTCACCTTTTATGATTGGTTAAACAAAATAAATTAATCAAATCTATACCACGTTTCCAAGGCGGAAAGAAATTAGGTAAACCTATTATTTTTTCATTTATTTATTTAGCAGCTGCTTACTTACAATAAGCTTAACAATGACATGACACAAATAAACTTACCTCACAGAAAAATATGATAAGTACATTTAGTTCATTTATCTCATAATGAAATCTCGGCAACAAAATAAACAATAAACTGAGGACTTTACAATATCGAATACTTTTTCGCTCACTTATTATTATTATTTTATGTCCAGATCGGGCGTTTATACGAGCAGCAGTACGCATGACAGTTGGTGCGCTTCGTCGAGTACTACGCGCTTGCGATGCATGGTCTGCTCAGGCGCAGTTTTTGAGCGATGCCACTGCATCCTGTTGGGAAGAAACGAGCGATGCTTCCGCTGACTTTTCTACAGAATTTGTAAGGTAATCAATGTTAAGGAGTTTTCTTAACTTTCATATTATTTTATTTAGTCACTATGTATAATAAGGTTTATAGCACTAATGAATCCAGGCTAAATCCACATTGATATTATAAATTCGACAGTAATTCTGTCTATCTGCCCTTTCACGCCTTAACGGCTGAAAGAATTCTGATGGGTACACACACCTTGTTCGTCGTTTATACGGTGAGCGTTCCCATAGAATATTTTCCGTCCTCAACACGAGTTTAGCCGCGGTTAATATATAGCTACTACCTTATAAGCCGATTTATCTGAAGCAGGTAATTGATTCGAGAATCAATTATTTACTTCACAAATTATTGTTCGATATATTGTACGGACTACAGATAGCAGTGGCGCAGAGTTCATTGAAAGTGAATTTAATACTCTTTAATGCTCAGTACTGTCCTGATCATTTAAAAAAATACAAATAAATAAAATTGAATTGTCTGTTTGTAATTTAAAAAAAATAGCTTTTTGCTGAATGAATATGAAAGATACATACGGTACTTATGATTTTTGTCTGTCTGTAATCTCCGAAACGGCAGGACCGATTTTGAGATAGCTGATGTTCCAGAGCTGCGGGACTGTTCGAAAGAGATACCGCGGCCCTGGAACATAAAGGGCAAAAGAAGGAACATGAATGGTTTTTAGTCAGTAAAAGTCTTACACTACCTTCCGCTCCGCCCAGAGCGGGAGGAGTCATTTGATGATTTCCCATCCGAAAAAAAAAAGATAGCTGATGTTAAAAGGATATTTTAGATTGAATTTGGGCTCCGTGTAAAAAATTAAAACTCTTGTTATGGTTAACAAAATCCGATTCAAACACTAAAGTAATATTTTTAAAATGATTTGAAACTGGTGAAGGTCGTGGGACACAGCTAGTTTTAACAATAAAACCAATGTTACTGTCAGATATAATTATTATACCGACACGGAAACCAATTTCCATAATGACTATTAAAATTGGAAATTTTCATCGGCCCCCAATAAAATAGATAATGGTGCCAAAATTATTCAGCAGAAATATCTTTTGTCAACTGCTGAACTTTGCGCTAAGTTATAAAGCTGCTAATGACCTCGATTTAAGTTGAGAAAGAACCTTGAGGATATCGGGAGCAGCAGCGGCGGCGGTGAGTGATTGCTGCTCACACCATGACGGATCCTTCATATTGCTGGCTTCTTATTAAAATATTAATTTTGATAACGTTGAACGCCTGAGGTTGTGAACCGCAATTAATGAACGTCGATTCTTTTGTGCTCGCAATTATAAGGGTGATAAGGGAAGATTACAATAGCGCCCTTGATATCAAGGCTCATGGTGATAACGAGAAACTCCATGTGGTTTGTTTATATAGTTAAACAAAGTTTGCTACCACGCCTAAGCGGAGGATGAAAAAGACAAAGAACTCAAAAGTCTTTAAGTGACTTGAAGCAATCTATAACTCATTATTTGTTTTGTTTTTATGTATTCTATTTTCTCTTCTTTCTTGTACACACTATGTCTACATCTCTTTTTTTCTACTCTCCTTTCGCAGGTATGCTGGAAGAGATTTCTTTAGAAATAAGCATCACCTTTGTACCTATTTTTTCTGTTCCTTTCTGTATTTAGTGTGTACATAAACTGTTAACTCTCTGCAACTGAGGTGACTTTACTGTTAACATTTGACTGACGTGTTGTCTACCAGACGTCAGCTATACTAGCCTTATTTGGCTATATTTTGACGATTTATTATATATATGCATATTTTATATGTTGTATTGGTTCTTATACTTTCAAAATAAATAAATATCAATATTAACAAAACAATGCATTGACTAATACGAATCACTTTTAATGAGATCAACATTTTACACATTTGGTGACATACAGGTACAAAATATTATTTAAAAAAAACATAATGCTTATTCTTTCTTTGAGCAAACATAATTATTTTTAACATTACATTTAAAAGCTATGAAAAAAAAATTAACAATATCCTATGATAGGTTCAGGCACAAATCAGTCTCAAAGTCAACCCTAATTTTATTATCTAGAACTTACAGTCCTCACAAATTTGAGCCGAGCATTGCAAGCAAATAGCTTTTTGCAAGCACAGCAGCTGAATCTTGCCTGCCTTTTCAATCTGCTGGGGCATATGCTACATAGTCTTCTTGCTGATGGTCCAGGTTGTGGAGGAGGTTGAGGAGGGGGAGGCAAATCCTTACCTAAAACCCTTCTGATTGTCAATCTAAACTCTCTCGGCAGTCTGTAATTATAGACGCGCTCTTTCACGCTGGGAAGTACTAACTCTCTTGCTAAGGATAATAAGAAGTCTCCTCTCCACAATGCACCAGGCACCAGGACAACCTTGGTACAAGACAAAAGCATTCACACCAGCGACGTGTCGATCGAACATTTCTTGTCGATTTCATCGACTCCGGCCTTGCTGTGGTTGTAATCAACAATCATAGTAGGATTATTGGTCATTTATCTTCGGCACATAGGATACGATTGTGTAGTCCTTGGTGAACCCATATAAAGCGCACAGTCTTCAATGTAGGTATCTATATTTCTTGGTCTTCCATTAAAACTTCGTTTGGCGGGTCTGCTATCTGTTCGACATCGGCTATGTTATTCGACATCTGAAAGTAAAAAACATAGGTACTTGAAGAATAAATATTATTACAAGAAAAATAATAAATTGAGGTTACGTAGGCGAGACACTATGGCAGTTTAAATATTTTTACTGAGGTTACGAATGTTGGACACTATGGAACTACAGTCGATCTTTATGAGGTAACGTCTATCAGAATCAGATCTTATTGCTGTACTTACGTCTGAGGGACACCAAATGCTCGTAGCTCCAAACGTGTAGATCGCGCGACCGCTCACGCCACACTGCCCGATGCCGCGAACCAATACAGGAAGGTACTGAGCGAGACAGAGCTACATCACGCGATATTGCGAAATGGCAACGAATTTTGTGATTGACGGTGTCTGACATACTACCACCTCAGTTGCAGAGGGTTAAATAAATAAATCTTACCAGCACAGAAAACAAAATGTTGTATTTGCAATAAGTAGATTGAGGTTAGTAATTAAATCAATACTATAATTGACATGCTAACGACACCCAGTGTTGAGCACAAACTTCATTCTCTATCAATAAACATTAACTTAACCAACGACTTAATTAAGCGTTAAACCTTAACAAACAGCAAATTAGTACTGAATGTGAACGTAGGTAAATAAAATTAGAATTCATTGTGGACGGTTAAGGGAAACAATTAAGACGTTTTACAGTTATTAAGTATTGAGACACTCAAGCAACGAATAATAATAGAAGGGTAACAAGCGGGGAGCATCACCATAAAAGCAAATTGACTAGCGGGTCCAAGAACGAGGCGAGATTACTTTTATAGTGTCTCTATCTTAAAGAGCAGCAGGGTTTATATCGGTGGCCGCATTACGCTACATAAAGTCTTATCTAGTAGACATCGTTGGTCACCCGCAGTAACCTACACCATTCGTTTCGTGTAACGTAATCCGATTCTTGGCATTGTTACATGAATGCTCACCACTTCTGTCGTATGAGTTTAGATCTTAAATCGTTTAGGTTTGAGGTGTGAGTGGCTTGGCGTTGCGGAGGTACATTGGTTACCTTCTTATTTACCATAGCCTCAAAATCCTAGTTAGGTTATTGTTTTAGTTCTGAAAATATGCCAAAGCTAACTAAATGCTCTACCCTTAGTAGGTACACTAACAATCTTCAGTAACTGTTACGTTTATTCCAATCAATTGTACTCGATATTTCAGGATCTGCCCAAAAATAGGAAGTTCGGCATCGCAATGTTTACGATCCTGCATGAGCGATACCTTACCTCATCACAGCTTTCTTACCATGCCAATCATTTTAATTCTAACACTAATTAAAACTATGTGTATATTATGTACATACGTAACTATGAAAAGATAGGTATTTCTTTTTGGTTTTAATATTATCCATCAGAATTCAACCAAGAAAATAGCAGTGACGTTAATCAAAACATGTTTGTAATAAAAAAACGATAATTAAGCCTGGCTTTATGTAAAGCTCATCTGTTATTTTTTTCAATAAACCGGAGT
Organism: Eurois occulta; assembly: GCA_950022335.1. Lineage (NCBI taxonomy): Eukaryota > Metazoa > Arthropoda > Insecta > Lepidoptera > Noctuidae > Eurois > Eurois occulta. The sequence continues at coordinate 9,517,453 of OX465484.1, read as the reverse complement.
TGACCGCATTCCACTTGATGCCAAACGGGAGCACTAGCTCTGCAGTAGGTTAGGAAACGCTTGAAATACGCTCGGAAAAATCTTGGCATATTCCAACCGTATTACTTTTATTTTGTTTTACTCGAGTTTACCGCCAGCTCCATTCACTTCTTTAATAAAGTTCTGATTAAAAAGATCTAGAATCTATTCATCTTTTCACAGAATCTATTTGGAGAGAGAAAGAGAGAGTTGGAATTACCCTTTGATTAAAGTTTATTAGAGTTAAACAGAAAGTATCAAGTCAATTAAATGCGGGGTTGATAGTAAACTGCTTAAGTTTATTTATTGCTTCGTCGTGCGCTCCGTCGCGTTGCGCCGCATTACCACCTGACAGTGACGAGGGTGTACGGCCACCAAATTGCGCAGACACCTCACGGAGTTTATGGTGCCTCTTAAATAGAACAGTCGTGTAGCCGTACAACTACTCGGGTCCAGCACATTTTTGGATCCATCTCAATTAACATATCACCGACCCAAACACATGTTTGACCTTTAGACCCGAAGGATGGGTATTCCATGGTGTTTAGCAATAGTTTCTAACATATTTCATTTTAATTCGGTTTTAGTTTGTGACCCTAGCTTGACCTCAAGGGACACTGACGATTTAGACGGGTAACGGATGTCAGATGATACTTTACTACATGTTTCCTTTGCGAAATTTTAATTAGCTTAGCTACAAGTATTTTCCACAGATTAATAGTTAATTTAATTTTCATTTAAACAATAACAGGTTTTCTGGAAAACTGAGGAGCCAGCAGAAACAACGAAATGCAACAATGAAATTCACGCACAAAACATGTACCTAATCCAGAATTACGCTACACGGTACACGTAGCGTGTGAAAAACGCGTAAAAACAAAACAGTGGCGCGTGACATGTCACGTTCACGTCATATCAGTAGCCTTCATATTTCAATTCAAAAGAAAAATATATGAAACTGCAAACACGTTCGGAGTGTCGCAGTTCCCGCAAGCTTCCGCTGGATCCAATATGTGCTGAGGTCAAAGAGTTACAGCAATTTCACAAACATGTCTCTTCGGGTCCCAGGAAGGCCACTCTGAGAATCAATGGGATACAATATTTTACTTTTGCCTTCCAAGTCGGAATTTATCAATGAACTTGGAACTTTCTGAGCTTGAAACTTTAGATTGTGCTGTTCTGTTAGTTTAGACTGTCGCTTCATCGTCCAGTTTCAGTTTGTTTATTAATTTGAAGTCACAGACGCTTGGAATAATTGGTAACTGAGTTTTCTTTTGTAACGAGGGAAAGTTAACTTTTTGGGAACTGTGCCCCAAAAACGTGGATAACAAAGATATACTAGTCACTATCATTGCCAATCAAGGCATCAGACCTATTATTGTACGGCCATAAAAGTAGACAGATACTTATTTCGGAATATGCCTCTACCTTAACAAAACTCTTCGAAATAGAATGGAAGAAATTGGTTCTAATTTGGATCTTACGTGATTGGAGTGCAAAACGAATCATGTAAACTCCTTGGTAAGGATTTTGTTAGGTCGGACCTACTACGTCGCATTTAATTTAGAATGAGGAGACTCGTTGATTTGTGGAGCTGAGTACTAGATTTACCCTAGGGAAAGCTAGGGTACAAAATTAGATTTTCACTTCTGATTTTCGAAATGTACTAGCATCAAAATGCGAAATAATTATTGCACCAATGCGGATCCCGCATGGGTCGCAAGTTGAAACACTAGTTTTTAAAACACTGTGAACAATTTGATGTTGTCAACGCTTAAATTGTAAACCCAAAAAATTAACGAGGCTATGTTAAAGCAGACTTTTTAAGTCAGTGTATACTAGTTAGGTTAATTACGAAGCTTTTCGACACATTTTCACATATTTTCGTCATAAATATTAAATAATGGCCACTATCGTGAAACAATTTAGGAATATATTGCTTAATTTGAATTTTTAATTGTGATTTACCTAAAATTGATTTGAACCCTTGTTTTTATTACTGGGATAAGCTTTACTCAGTGAATCCACTCGCCCTTCTAATATAAACTATCAGCACGTCCCGTTTGTTATTGGTAAGGAAGACGTAAGGATTACTTATCTTTAAGGGTCAGATCCCAACACCCATATTACTCAACTCAAACGATATAAGTGTGCAATTATATCTTGTTCGTTTCTTAGGGTAGTATTAATGATATTAACTACTGAATATACGCACGGATAAAAAATAAAACGTTTTTTTTTAATGCCATTTGAAGTATAAAAGTTTGTAACTAATCGCAAAAATGAGTTTCTATTTTTCATAAGTATTATTAATTTATTGCTATTCTTTCTAAAACAGAATACCATACATAACATAACGCCTATAATTCCAATTTTGCTAGTTATGTTTTAAGTCCCGTGTAACCTCCGTGTCCTAGGCGAGCCTATTGCCATAAACCGGGCACAATTCCAGACTCCGTGACTGTTGCTGAGGAATTCCTGCTGGAAAAACCCAATAACTCGTTGCCCGACCCGGGAATCGAACCCAGGAGACCATGCTCAGCAGTCACGCTTGCGCACGCAATGAGGCAGAATACTACTCTTGTCAAAATAGGCTGCCTACTTTAAATCAGGTCATGTATCTAGGTGAGACATTCAAGGATCGCGCTCTTGACCCCCTAATACAGGCGTTGGAAGGCACACGCTCTGAGGAACGTTATTCAATAAAATACGTGATCGGCATCCGATCTTAACCCTATTCAGAGATTGCCGTAATGTATCTAGAAGAAGCGCGTAAATGCTTGGTATCCACCAAATGATAAATGAACCTTGTATCGAATCAATTTTCTTCTTTTTTCAAATCACGAGCTTGCTATGATACTGATGAGAGTTTTTGTTCAGAATATCACCGCCATTTTGGATGTTTATTATCATGTTCGTTTTGATATAGCCGTTTGTGAACGTTTTATTTGGACAAGGATTTCAAATATTAACCTTTTTGAGGCACATGAATAAATTTCTACGAATTTAAGAATTTTAGGTTAGCCCTGAACGTTATTTTCATTTAATTTACCTTATTTGTACGAATATGTATATCACGTATTACTTAAATATAATTTCGTTGATTAAAAGAAAAAGTTGAAGCCCTGTACACAAGTTCTGTGAACTTTAAACTCTTTTCTGAAATTACTTAAGAACAAACAAACAAGACTGAAAGTAAGTATTTTATTTAAAACTCTCCCGCGTACATTTCAAAGTAGGTACTTTTAAAACTTTGCCATCGTTAGTATTGTTTTCTGGGCCGCCAGCATCTAGTAAAAAATGTATGTTTTAGCGGTTTGTACCCCGTTTTTACTTTCTCTTTCCATGTGGAATCACCGAGTTACTTTAGAACTTGAGAAAATAAAGGATAGCTCCTGAGATAGTTTGCTCTCTTACTACGATAAGTGACTAATAGCGTTGCCTTCATTCGCTGGCGCTTAAATTAATTCGTGCTCTCTTCCAATTTGAAGCAAAATAGCTCGCATTCCGTCTACCTAAGTGGTAGGTAATATTAAAATCCCTGAACTCATAAAACATTCCTTATCTGTTAGGAACTTTGGATTTAAAGAAAGTAATTTGCCTTGATGTTTGTAATACGATGTTATTAAAATACGAGTATTTTGATGAAAATGGAATCTGTCCCGAACACCAGTTCGTTTAATTAAATCCTTCAAATACGGAGTTAACCAAATAATTAGACTGCGCACAGCCATTTTATTAATTAGTGTTGCCGGACAGCGCAGTCATTAAGGTTAATCCGCCTACTTTGCGCCAATACATCGCTGTTGCATTAATTGTTTATTATGGCATAAACATGCGAAAACGCGTTTTAACTATTAAATTATTTTTATTGTACCTCACACAATAAATCTTATCCATTTTTCTAACCAGCCATATAAAATTAACACGATTGAATTAGAGATACACAGTAAGTTTATAATATTTTTGGGTAAAATCCAACTCGATCACATTATCATAAATCGGTCGGAACTGCACGGCAGCGAGGTTTGGCAGCCGGCCAGGCTTTGCAAGCTGACTCGACGAAATGATCGCCATCTATTGACATGACTTGACGCAGATAGTTCCCTTTTTAGTTCATTCAGAAATTAGGGCAGCTAAATAGGTCAGGTCACTGGTGAATACAGTTTTACGCACTCTCGGCTTAGCGGCCATTACAATGCTTCCTTGTCCGCAATCATTTTCTTTTTTATTACACATGTCTGGACAACTTAACCTTTTCTTCTTAGATAACAAACCTCCATTATTTTCTACATGTTTCATTGAAGAGTGCCTACTGGCGCTCATTTTGTTCGACTCAATAAAATTTAACTATGCAAACAAACAATGTGCTTACCAACAAAAGTCGAAAAAAGGCAACGTTGATCAGCTTCCAATACGTACCTTAACAATATTGAGTGAGGAAAGTATTAGTAGATAAATAATGCCTTTAATTTAAACTTTTTCCGTAACAAAGTTCTTTGGCGTGTTCCGGAAAATCCCTTTGGTTTTACGCACAAGGAATTATAATGGTTGGTAGACATCTGCTGCTTTGGCTTTGGGAATCTCGTGTTTTGAGCCGGCTGGCTGGGGAGACGTCGCGCGTCGGCGGGACGTTTGCCCCGAGTCTAAATCCCGGATTAGAGATGAGAGAAACTTTCAACAGCCTTCGGCGACGGCCGTTTAACGTTTGTAATATCTTAGACGAAACATGTGGCCCTGACCAGCATAATATAATTGCTACATATAATTTATTTTGATTGGCAATTTACCCTTTTTTAATATCTCATAATAATATGCATGTGAAATTATGTCACGAAATTGTGATGCGTCAGAGAAGCGTAAAAATGAGTGACAACAATCACAAACTGTGGCATGTTCAAGCGGCGCGCGGCTTTCACAGGAGGCTTACTTTATACACAAACATTTTTTATTACTTCCAGCGATGTGTGTAAACGTCACCTTATTTACATTGATATATCTTCCGTATCAAAATGAAGAAATACCGATTTCCATTGCTTCTTTCAATTCATTGTTTAGTTGAACTAAATATTTACCCATTTAAAATAGTACTATCAAAAGGCGTTCCTGGGTGGGCAATTTCAAGAAGAATTATGTTTAAAATAGAGCATTAAAATATTGAAACAGCCCGGTTCGTGGCGGCAGTATTATTTTATCATTTTGTGCGGGCCGGGCACGGGTCGAATACGGGTATCGGCGGGCCGACGCGGATATTGCATGTTCACGCCCATTTCCTCGGCTGAGGGCAGAAAACCACACAATTTTATAACTCAACTAGTTCTATAGATATATACGAAAACCTATTTCGAAGGTCGCATGTAAGCTCTGGGAATTAAAGGAAAATATTGTGTCAACCGTTTGTGACGGATCTATGTTTTCCAAACCTTCGATGTTTTTACAGAGTACCTAACTACTATCTATCTTTTAATAAGTTTGTATCCCTGCATTTTAAGAAAATCCATTCATTTTGAAATATTTCTAATGAAAAAGGAGAATGTCAGTTTTACAAGGGGTGTGTGTTGCAGATATGAATTGCACCTTAAATGACAGGTCTCAACCAGTACAACATTTTTTATTACGGTAGCAAGAAAAACATCACGGAAGTATTGACATTATTATATATGTATTAACTTTAAAAAAGTGTAAAATATCGTGATAAGTTCGATAATTACTATACGTTATGTTGTTAATTGATTTTGCAGATCAATAACGGTGCGCGATACGTTTGCTCCGCTATACCTACCTACTCTTTACTCAATACAGAAATCGTCTTAAACATTATTACTGCACTAGGGAAACGCACACTGGGCTGCTGCACCCTTAAAATGTGTAGTAAGGTTTTTAGGGTGGTCTAGGCACGAGGATAATATTAATCGCCCAGGAGACTTTTTAGATTACGTTATCGATGAAGAATAGTAGTTATAATCAGTTTTATCTATGTTAGTAACAAACATAAATAAAATAATATTTTGTCCTCTTTTTCATTCTTCTTTCACCCTTTTTACTGTTTTTTAAAATGTCAATACACATGTAAAATGTCAATTCCTCGGGAACATTTTGTTTTGCTGCTATAATAAAAAACGTTGTATTTCTCTTGTACGAGTATAAAACGTAGTATTTATTACTCCTGTCATTTAAGGTACAGTGTACATCTGCAACACACTTAGACCGAAGTTGTGATAGTAATATTTATCCAACTTTTAAAGCATCACTGCGTATATTAATTCCGTCACTGCATCTGATATCAATAACTCCCAGGATATTACTATTGCTAGTTTTTATCCAAGCTGCCATACTCCATGTACATATTTTGAAATGTCCGATATCCAGCGCTTACTTCTTTGTTATTTTATCTTTGGAAAAATGTTTGTTTTACTGAAATTGGGCGAGTGATATTAAATCTATTATTATCTTTATCCGAGGTTGTTCTAACTTCGTTTCATGGCGGTTTCTAAGCATTTTGTAACATAATGCCACCGTTTTATAAATAAGCTCTTAATTCTTGTTGATTCTTCGGATCACGAAAGTAATTTATCCTAAATGCTCCTGCTAATTTGATGGGTGTATTATATTAATATAAAAAAAAATAATCTGCACTGAAAATTATACTGTATTTTTAGTATTACAAGACTATTATTTGAAAAATCTGCATTTAAAAGCTCATCCTTACTCGTAAGAGATTTAAGTAGGTTCACATTCTACACCGAACATCGTAAAAAAACATTTTAGTGCGCAGTCCAATTGATATTCCCCGATGTTTTTTTTTTTTTGAGTTTTTAACATTATATTAGTAATTTATTTATTTTGCTCACAGAGAGACGCGGATATCTGCAGCGGCGGTGCTTGCCGGAGGTACGGAGCAATCCGAGCGCTCTCTGACGGCTTCATTCGCTCTCCTAAACTTAGTACCTTCAGGAATTGAAGGAGAAAATATGTGGAGACAAGTGGGACGTGTGCTCGGTCGTAGCGTGAGGTTACATACGATCGTGTGGCCAGGCGGAAGGCTAGTAGCTCACGGACAGTCCGACGGTGCCCGCACAATATTCCGCATTGTCACGGCACTCGCTCCCCCTTTTGTCATGGAAGGCGAGCTCGACGAGGATGGCCAATGTCTCCGGGGCCTTCTATGTCACCGACCACAAACGTCCGACCGAGATAATCTAACCCTCGCGTTCAATGAATTGGAAAGGGAAAGCGATCAAGATGATTTTTTCTTCCCCACCTCGAAACCCGTATTCACCAAAATGGAAACGCATTGTTGTTACGGACTTGCAATGGATCTTCTAGAAAACATAGCTCAAGAACTAGAATTCGATTTTCATTTATATATCGTAGAGGACGGATTATACGGATCCAGAAAACTTATCAAACCGTTTCACCGAATATTTGAATATAAAACGGTAGCGAGCGAATATGCCCCGATAAATTATCAGAGTTATCGTTCACAATATCGTAACGGTTACAAATCACTGGAGGAGGACGCAGAAGAAACGCCATACGTATTTGATATTGAGCCAGATGAAAGCGTTGAAAAATGGAATGGTATTATTGGGGATTTAGTGTCCGGGGCCGCTCATATGTCATTTGCAGCTCTGAGTGTTTCCGCAGCTAGAGCAGAAGTCATTGACTACAGTCAACCTTACTTTTTCAGTGGAGTGTCAATATTAGCTGCACCTAATCAAAGACCAGATATACCGCTGCTTGCATTTCTTCTTCCGTTTTCACCAGAGCTATGGATCGCAATATTCACATCTCTAAATGTAACTGCTATAGCTGTGGCCATTTACGAATGGCTCTCACCTTTTGGCTTAAATCCTTGGGGACGACAAAGATCAAAGAACTTTAGCATTTCCAGTGCGCTGTGGGTTATGTGGGGACTGTTATGTGGACATTTGGTGGCATTTAAAGCCCCTAAGAGTTGGCCTAATAAGTTTCTAATAAACGTTTGGGGTGGATTTTCTGTGATATTCGTCGCGAGTTACACTGCTAACATAGCCGCTCTGATTGCTGGATTGTTTTTCCACAATGCGGTTGATGACTACCAGGGTCGAAGTAACGTAAGTGAATTAACGTGGGTGTGGTATAAATTTGGTGTCTGCAGAGTTTCTTATAGTTATCATTACGTTGTAGTGGCTGTCTCTACGGGTGGGGACGTCTAGGTCGTCGGTGTCTGAGTACTACGTTCAACGAAATAATCCGCAGCTGGCGCAACAAATGCGTCGTTACGCCCTTCAAGACATTGAAGAAGGCATTCAGCGTCTCAGGTAAGATATTATACGAACCTTTTCTATAGACGCAGGCGGGTGTAATAAAGTTCGTGCGTCTGGCTTCTAAATTATAATTTAACTCAGCTCAAGTTAGAAGTTCAGACGTAAGATACGCATATAAAATTGCCGAGTTGCTACTTTAAACTTATTACGGTGAAGTTTAAAACTTTGTATTTAAAGTTGTAGGATACTATGTGCTCTAGGTGGTCTTAACTAGCAGAATACAAAATCTATGGTCACTCTGTTGAAACGTTTGTGAATTAGCAGAATTGGTCACGACGTGTTAACGTCCACCGGTAGAGCGCCGAGCACTATAATGAATGGACAATGGGGAAAATCCGCAATTACCACCTTTGACATGGGTTGCTGATTGCAGCTTGTCGATATATCAGACCTCTGGAGATCATCGGTTATTCAAACACGATTTAGCAAAAACCGGTTTCATGATGTAGTTATAACTGCATAATATAAACTCTCAATATCGCACGCGGTCAGTCAGATTGCCAATCTGTTATCCTTCTATTGTGCAGTCAGGAGCCAGACCGCAAACATCAATTAGTCTGAAATGCATATGAAACAAGCCTCATCAAGTCATCAGTAACGTTATCATTATTAATTCTATTGTAACCCTTCAGGAGTAATTAGTTCAATAAATTGCTTTTAACTTAAATCGTAACATTAATTTTAATGAAAGGAAAGAATATCGATAGCGGACTCGGTAATTTGATTCAAAAAACGCTTTGAATTTTATTATCTCGTAAAAATTTCAAGCCCGCGGACTCCGATCGCCACTTAATACCTTTTAGTACATTTGTTTTATAGTCAGATTTAGTATACGCTTTCGTATTTCACCAATTAAGCTATAAACTGTCACCAGTCACAACAAAGGGACCCGTTTTAAGACCGGAAAAGCCCGAACTTTGTCAACTAAAAGCAGAGAGTGGTTGCAATGTGTCACGTGAGGCACTTTGTTGTTAGATATTTTGTACCTTATTCAGACGTCGGATTAAGTTAACATTACTCTGAGAACTATCTGTTTTTATTGTAGTACTTTTTATTGCCGTGACAGGCATTATATTTATTATCCCACTCCGAGTTTTAGGGATCCGCTCGCTTACAGGTTAACGCTTTGCGTTCATGAGACGGGCGCTTGTTTACTTTGTAAATATTTCCATTGCCTCTGAAAACGTTATGAGCAGTGTCGGTTTCCAAATCGTTTTCCTGTAAAAATCTAAAAATGTTGCTCTCATTTTGTTGCAGGAACGGTACTTTAGATCTTTTGATCGCTGACTCTCCAGTCTTAGACTATTACCGGGCCACAGACCACGGATGCAAGCTGCAGCGTATTGGTGATCATGCTCTCGCTGAAGATGCGTATGCTATCGGTATGGCGAAAGGATTTCCACTAAAGGTAGGAATACTAACACATCAATTCATCATTTTCAGCACTTACGTTATGCCTACATAGGTAAAATATTACAAAGATTTAATGTGCCCTAAATTAGGCGGAGTGTGACTAAGCAGCGTCTCTGAAGAAATGTAGCGTAGATTTACATGAATTGGAGGACTTTAGGCGTCCTGAGTGGTGGGGGCAACTCCGGATCTTTGCACGAAAGATTGATGGAGGACGCACACGAACTCCTAATGGTGTGATCGATAGTCGGGTGTCATGTAGCTCCAGCTCAACCGATTATACGTCATTTTATCTTGACGTTCTATATACCCCTGAGGTTTATCCGAATCAGTGACATAAATCAACGGATCCGAAAGAGAGTTTTTGTTTCGAGCCATGACACGCTTTGAGATTTTCCCTTTATATTTTGAAGCTTTGTTATTCAGAAAAATCGACGCAGATGTGACGCTATTGTTTTTTTTTTTTTTGTAATCGGTCGCGCGCGGTCCGCGTTTTCGGACAAATATGTCTACTTGTATAACATTTGCATTTTGTAACCTCCGTGTACGGTTTTAAAAATCACTTTCCTTCTTTTTGTTTCAGGACAGCATATCAGCCGTGATAGCTAAGTACTCATCCAACGGGTACATGGATATTCTAACTGAGAAATGGTACGGCGGTTTGCCTTGTTTCAAACTCAGTCCAGACTATGGCATCCAACCAAAGCCTCTCGGTAAGCTTGAGGTTAAAGAGATAGTTTCACGTGTTCCCAAGAACTTTTCAGCTGTATAGACAGAAGCCATTATATTTGAAAGTGCTTAATAAGTAAAACATGCTTTGTTTGTTTCGGGTTCATGAATATTTGCGTGTTACTTTGTAAAATCAAGTTTCTCTAAAAGATGTTACGAGAATCTTGTTAGTGCTACGATTTGGGCGGAGCAGTGTGTTTTACTATTTTAATGTGTATTCGTAACGTTTACGTAGTCGGATGGCTCGTCTCTGGCGGAAATTTCATTAGAATTTATCGCCACCCCCACGTTAATCCGACCCCTCAACGTCGTGCTCTGAAGGGAGAGGTATTACCACCAGGCGACCTAAAAGATTAAACATGGGATTTATCGTTGGAAAAAATTGAGCTGACACCGACAGTGTGTTTATCTCTTATTTGGGATAAACTCTCGTAGGCGCGATTAAAAGTAAAGTGACACGAGGGTATTTTGTTTGTTATGAATTTTTTACCGTCCTTTTTATAGCCAGATAGCTGTTCAATTCCAATTTCCGTGATCTCTGCAAATATTATGTACATTTCATTAATTAACTACACTAAACTTTTAAATTATCTTTATTTGGAAAAATATCAGAATGCTATCAGCTTAGGTAAGCTCTATTGTGCGAGCCAAGTGATCTGCTATCAGGTAGCGCATCTCGGAAAGCTATAAAACTTCGCGGTTCGCTATGGTTGTTCGCAACGGAGCCTCAAGTTTTCGTATCTATATTTGATATTGTTAAAGTTTCTACACAAAATTTAACGTAATATCCACGAATTCTCCTAACAATTTCAACAAATACCGTAAGAGTGATAAAATTTCCAAAATCTTGCAGGAAAAGTTTGTTACACAATATTTTACGTTCAGAGGAACGTTAATCGTAAATAATTTAGTGAATGTAACATGTGTTTGACACAGTTGTTTTGTTGTTATTCCATATTCACTTGGCAGGTTTTTGGGATATACTATACTCAAGTTTCAGACAAATAAAATGTTGATGTAACCGCTGTGCTGATAACAGACTAAGAAGTAACTTCGTCAAAAATAAAATCCTATTTTATTATGAAGAAATAAAATGTATTTCGTTGTATATCTAGGGTGTAAATAACGTTCATTTTAGATCAAAACTTTCAAACATTATAAAACATCGATCAATTTAACAAGCCCCCTTGGACATGGTACAAATTGCCAATCTGATAGATTACGTAATGGAACCCATACATCGTGGCAAGAACGAAATCAACTTAATATCGAAAGAATTCATCCATGATAGATCAATTCTTTGATACAGATCAGAGAAGAAAAATGGAAGAAATAAATCTCGTAACGAATTTTGATAAAATCTTTTTAATGTTCAGATAGGATCTGGCAAAATTTCTCTGCTTAATTGACCGTGTAATTTTTCGTTGTACCTTTTGGAAATCGTATTAGAGAACCGATGAACGATTAAATTACCCATTGGTTAACATAACGTGATTCCAACCTAGACAAGGTGTAAACGGACCCTTCACGATGCCGACAACCAAGCATTCTATACATCAAAGTAAGTCTCTACGCAAAAATTATTGCTGGGAATCGTTTTTTTTTTTGGTGGGAAAAACCACGTTTTACGGTAAAACTCAATGTAACACACTCAAAACATTGTGCTATGTATGCCTTGAATAGTAAACAGGTCATGTAGGTATTTAAATTAAAGTTATAACCTTAAAAACTAATAATATTAAAAAAAAAACTTGTGAAAAAGTTGGAACTTCAAATATTTCCGTAACTAGAAGGTATGGTCTAGAACAAAAAAATGATCGCAATGATGGGGAGAACAATTGCCTTGCGACTTCCTTAAGGGTACTCTTACACCCATTATAAACTTCAGTGTTTTGTAGAATGTGTGTATGTGCATCTGTCTCAAAACAGGTATTCTCACTGGCTTACTCTAGCTAAAAAGAAAAATCTCTTTATAAAAGAAGCTCATAAGGCTTCGAGGTGTTTCAGTGTTCAAAGAAAAAATCGTTTTAAATTAATGAAATAACCATAGGTACCTACTTGAAAACTGGGAAGTTATATTTAATTTATGGAGTACATTAAATACAAACATTTTCTTGAAGATCACTGAAAACGTTTGACCTTGACGAAATTAATATGAAAGTAACAGAGAGTAATTTAGTAGCCCGGAGCATGCCACTGATAAAATGTCTGTTTTAAATTATAATTCCGAGCGAAACTTTTGCTGTTTTCGTGTTTAATTAAATAAGAAACAGTTTTTAGGCTTTCGAAGTACAAACAATCATAATAAAATAAATTCTTAATGTTTATACCTGACAGTATTATTTGATGATTATTTATTTATTTTGTTTTACTTCAATTCGAAAGTTTAGTTTAAAAGTGGTAAATAAACCATTACCTGAATTTTCTTACAAGAATTCCGTGTAACTTATTATTAGTTTCCAAAATAACTTTAAATATACTTTGAATATGAAAAGGTAAAATAAGTTAGGTCCTGGCCAACCGTTTATTAATTTATTAAGGTGAAACTATTAAAGTTTTATTCAATATGAAAATTAGTCCACGAAAATGAAGCTGATACTTTTCTTCTTTATGTATTTGTGGCAAATATAATTACACAGGCAGTATAAGCTCCTTAAAATTCTGCGATTGTTTACAATTTGGTAATTGGCTGCCAACTTAAATTGTCCGCATAATGAAATACCATTTCAACAACTTTCATTCTTCAAACAGCCAAAAAAAAATCATTGTCTAATAATATTGTAACTGTGAATGCAACATAATATTACGAATATAACAGTTGAGTTTTTTTTAATTAGCAGTGTATTGATTGTCATTCTCTTGCCCTTGTCCCAATTCATTTGGGGTTGGCGCAACATGTCTTCTTCTTCAATAGTTTTCTATTACTCGTGATCTCATCAGACACCTACTTTCATACCACATCATCCTTCACACAGTCCATCCATGATTTCTTTGATCTTCCTCTACTCATAAACCCATCCTGATCCACATTCATACTCAAAACTTTCCCCCGCAGCAGTTTATAGTTAATCATTATTATTTCCAAGTCTGTTTAAAATAATAAAAATAATATTTGTCCTAAGGTGTGGCAGCTGTCGCTGGGGTTTTCATCCTGCTGGGGGTCGGAATGATCGTGGGATGTCTCATATTGGCCCTAGAGCATTTATTTTATAAATACACCCTGCCCGTTCTGCGACACCAGCCTAAAGGAACGATATGGAGGAGTAGGAATATTATGTTTTTTAGCCAGGTGAGTTATGGTTTTGATATTCATTTATATTTCGTTTACGTAGATACATCGCACAGCTCAACTAGTTTTATTGTCCGTAGTAAAAATTGAAATAGTAAGCTAACATTTATTTCTACACATTTTCACAGATTTTTGTTAAAGGAGATGGATAAAACGTACCCCAAAGTGAACAAAAATAAATGTATTACAAATAATTATAACAATAAAAGTTAAAATTTTTGGAAAATTAATAACTTATATAAGTTTTTAAACTGTCATGGTAACTAACACACACACACACACACACACACACACACATGGACATGGTAAATATCCCGTTTCTAGTGTTAGTTATAATGAATAACTTAGATTATGTATTGCAGATTTTGATAAGAACTCAAAAAGATTTTTATTTTTATTTCACTCGAAAAGTCGAAAGTACCCTCAACGTTGCCATACAATATTAACAAAGAACGGAACAGGGAAAAATAAACTTATACCGGGCCGGAAACGTAATATTCGTAACTTAAAATGTAATACATCATTATCGTTTTTATGTTCTCGATACCGAATTCTTTATTATTGAATTAATAGTTTAGTTTCCAAAGTTCTTAATTGAGTATACTAAACCAAAGGAAGCCTAAATATGGGCATAGATTTTTAATACGCTGGTAGCCTTATGTGATAATCAATGCCAATTTGATTGACATAAATGTAACTATTTTGTTATAATTTGAATGTGTTTTGTGTTGTGCCAGACATTTCAAAACTTAAATCTCTTTGTGTAAAGAAAAGAGACAATACAGTGTGTTTGGCTACCGGTTCCCGATACTTTAAGGGTGTATTACATACTCATTTTTATCGACAAATATACGTTTATAAATACTCCTTACCCCACACCCCGCGAATGGCAGCCATTTTATTTGGCTTTAATCGGCTGATAAAGGGTATGTTCAATGAAATGATAATATCTTTGAATCTAAGACACCTAGAGACGACGTGCAAATGATCTTATTGCAAAGGTAATCACCGAGGCTATCAAATTATTAAATAAATTTTCCCGAAAAATAAGCAAAAAGAGCCTAAAAAATAAGAAATCACTAAATTTTACATAAAATAATTAAATTAATTTTCTACTGTAGTGCAAAATGAACCCCTGAATGTCGCGTATTTGTTTATGTTAAATCGGAATTATTTGAGTCAACCTACAAATTGATATCAAAATATTGACACCCTGCCACAGCACATAGACTCCACAATGTTGCAGGTACCCCAGCAGCAGATAATTATATAACCAAATTTAGGAATGGGAGTGAGGTTCCAGTAAGGTAAGTAAGTGAGTGGACGGCACGGAGGAAACTCGGTATGTAATAGATGGTCGCCCATCCAAGGACCCACCTAGGCAATCACAGCTTAACCTTGAAGTTCGACCCGTGCGACTGTTATTATTTAGCCACTTCATTCACTCACTTACCTTTCTGCCGTCTCACTCCTACTCGTAAATTTGGTGCCTTAGCTACCTGCTCAAACAAAGAACGGGGTTCCTGCATTATTGTGGAGTCAATACGGTGTAACTCTTAAAATAAGTGGTACCTATTGAGTCAATATTTTGATATGATTTTGTAGGTTGACTTAAATACTCTTAATTAAACATAAAAACATATGCAACATTCAGGGGTTAATTTTTCACTAGAGTAGAAAATGTAAAAAAATTATCATTTTTATGTAAAATGTCGATAATTTAGAGAGCTAATATGATCGCTCGCAGGTTTGCGCGTTGTTCTGAGGTAGTAAAAAGAACTTTATTTCGTGTATATTGTACCCCATTTTACACGTGCAGCCTGTGTGTAGATTACACTCAAAAATCGTACAGCGCCCTTCGCGTTCAATATAACAATGCGTTCCGGGTATTGATGGGGCTGTTCCGCCTCTGTAGCGCATCAGGGATGTTTGCTGATGCTCGTGTCGATTGTTTCTACACTACGATGCGAAAAAGATGCGCTTCTCTGGTGCGCCAGCCCTAACATTATACTGCAGTGTGTAGCGAGCAGACTGGACTGCTTGTGTGTGAATCGTTGCTGCAAGCTTTCTACATCGGTGTTGAGCTTGTAGCAGGGATTCTCATATATATAAGGCAGTGTTAGGTTTAGTGTGTAGGTTAAGTTTACTAACATAGTTGTTAAGAAATATTGTTACTAACATATTTGAGTCCTGTTACTTGTTCATTAAATATAAATAAATAAATAAATAAATAAATAATTGTATGGAAATAAATCTCAAAAACCCACACGAAACTGTTTCTTTAATAAGGCTTACTTTATACCAAGAACTATAATACAGTACACATAATAGCTGCGTGAAATAAATAAGTAGCTTTTCTGTGAAACTTGAGCACAAACAGCGCCATTAAATTGTAGGTACGTCGTTCTTAAGTACGTAAAATATTTGTAATAACGTTGCTGTTAATGTTACAACCTAAAATAATCCTCTTAACTAAATTGTAGGTAATGTGTAGAGCTGTGCAAGTCAAAGGCTATCGTATCACCGTAAGTTCGCCGGTGGCGTCGGCCACACTCTGAGGGTACTTTGTTTGCCCTACTCAACCGTGACGCCATCATGGCTTCTTCTAGGATTACGTCGACCGCGTCTCTGATCAGAACGGCTTTTAACACTGAACAAGCGCTTCTCTTTGCTGCATTGTCTTACAGAGCCGCATCTTCTTACACCTATTGTTGTCTGCGTTTCTTTTGTCTTTTTTCACGCGATGCATGTCGATCTTTTGTTACAGAAACTGTACAGATTTATAAACTGCGTGGAACTGGTCTCACCTCATCATGCGGCCCGAGAACTTGTCAATACTATCCGTCAAGGACATTTTACTTCCCTCTTCCAGAAAAGTGTCAAAAGGGTAATTGCTTTTTAAGTTATATACAATGAAATTATATTGTAAGTTGGTCAGATTAGATAGGAATGAACGTTTGTTTCAGAAGGAACACGAACAGCGTAGACGTCGAAAAAGTAAAGCACAACTCTATGAAATGATCCAGGCAATTAGAAGGTAAAAAGATTTTTTGATCTATTTAAAATAATGAAAAAACAATTTTTCAAATTGTATTTTATTACAATAAAAGAAATATAATTTAAAAATTGTATTTTTCATTACGTTACCTAAATATAGTCTCTCAACAAAACTGTTGTTTCCAACAGGGTTCAGCAACGTGATCACTCATTAGGTTCCATAAAAGAACAAGAACCAGTAGAAACAGAAACTGAAGCATCGGAAGTAGTAACAGAGTGTAAGTTTTTATCTCCGTCCCCCGACGTGTCCAATCGTTCACCGCGGCCTGGACCAGGGAGATCCCCTCGACAGCTGCGGTCACCAAGAGGCCGAAGAAAAAGATGCAGTCTTGCAGGACTCAATGTAAGGCGATTTAGCACCGATTCAGTCCTTAACACAGACTCAGTCTCTAATATCTATGAACGCACAAGTCATAATATAGGAAGAAGACTTAGTCGAGATGTTCTGAACAGCTCTCCTCCCGATATAAACACTCGTCTTCGAACACCCTCGCCGATGGTCCGGCGAGCAGAAGGCTCCTCCACTCGTTCTTATCAAGATGTTTCAGACAGATCTGACAACTACCTCAGTGCCGACTGTCCTACGTCACGAGCTAGCGTCGAGATTTTAGTTTCTCAAGACGATTCAGACTTGCCACCAGCTCCACCATACCCGAGGGTACCTCCCGTAGGAGGAAGGTCAGAATTGTCATTATTATCGGAAGAGGAACTAATAAGATTATGGCGCAGTTCAGAACGAGAGGTAAGAGAAGCATTGTTGGGAGCACTTCAAGAAAAGAGGGCTAATTTAGATCCTAAACAAGATCCGGGATGAACAGAAGGCTATAATCCGCATTTGGAAAGGAATAGGTCTGTTCAGAATCACTTTTCATCTCTCATTGCCGCTCGGCGAGGGAGCGATAAGGAGTATCGACCAGAATACGCCCGTAGTGGTTGAGTTAGTGCCTTTTTTACATTGTTTGATGCGGACACGTCTCACAGGCGTTAGTTAGTGAATCGGTGTTCATTTCAGTGTCTTGATATTATTATTACATTTGGAAGGCTGCCTTACTTTACATTTAATTGCTTCTTCAATATTGGATCTGCGTCAAACAATTTAAATAATGGTACTCGGTAAGTAAGTTAGGTACGGAGATGTTGACGTCCAGTAAATTGATATAAGCTTTTTATAGGCGTAACATAATATATGAGTAAATCCGTAGAATTGATATTACTGATCGTTTAAGATATAAATGTGGGAAAATATTAAATAGCTATGACCAGACAGATTTAAAGTGCTTTAACCATATAGTCTAGATCGTGATAGATATTTTATTTGATGACATTATTGTATTTAGTGAAATGTTAGAGATATTAAATCGTTTCAAATATCAAGATGTTTCGTCGTAACGGGATTTTGTTTAGTCATTGAAAAATGTAATCTCCGGATGTTGAATGGTATAACAACACTAGAACGTTGAATAAAACCAATTAGTAAATAAATAAACGTTCCTAATTTTACTGTAGCTGATTAATTAGCAAAGAAATGATGGAATTCAAAGCAAAGGAGACTTTAATACTGTATTAAGTAAAAAAAAATATCCTTTATAAGGGAGATAGGACTGCGTCTGGGTAATAAAAGCAAATTAATTTGGTAAGGGAAACAAGAAACCAGTAATGGATGATAAAGGATAGTATGGTTTGAAAGTAAGTAGGTACCTACGATATGATACAAATAGAATTGCGATTGCTGATCGGAATTCCTCTGTTCATACAATTTGATGAGTTTATCAAAGATAAGAATAACCTTATCCACCTTCTTTTTTGTCAAAGCCCGCTCCAATTTTATATATTTCCCCGGTCCTGATATCAATTTATGAAATGTCTTTCATTTATGGATGTAATTCGACTGGATCGGAATTTCGTTCGATCCATCTTTTAGCGGCAATGTAATGCATTAGCACCGTTTGATAAATGATTATCGAATATCAACATCGTCTCTTTAGAGCGTTACTTTAGGAACATGCTTTGTAAAGCGATTGGTGAAAGTAAGCGGAGCGAACGATGTGGCTAACCATGATCGTGGCCAAACGAGGTTTTGCGGTTTCCTTGTACCCTGTTTAAATACTATCTAATTTGTTTAAAGCATCCCCTTTTCGTAATCAATGTCAACTATACCTTACTCTCTAAATTAATGACTAATGAAACTATATTTTGTAGTTAGGAATTTAATTAAATGAACATACTGCCAAACATCGGATTAGATGTTAATATTAGAGTTCACTTCTTCCTAGAGTTGCACCCTAGTAGCCTTTAGTTTAGAATTTTCTCTCTCTATTTATACCCACACATATTCGTATGTGTATTATATTTATCATGTCCTTTGTCTTATATCTTTCATTAATATTCCCTACTTGTTAAGTCTAACAAATTATACTGCGAGATATAAGCAATATTTTCCGAATAGATTTTTATACGTACTCTAGGGTAATGTTTATTTTCTAATTCGGTTTTCTGTTGTGGTTGCATCTTTTGTTCCTTAAATGCACAAATGCCTGTTGCTGGGTAGCCACTTAATGGATCATCTATACTGAATTATCCAATTTTCCTGAGTCGTGATAAAATTCACCCACATTCCATTCACACTTTCTGAAGTGTGAATATTTTGTAACTGCGTTTAATAACGCGTCGCGTGAAACAATTTGCCCAGCTATTTAAATACCCGGTATTTTGGGAAATTCTATTTATTATTCCACCTCTGTTAAATTATGTCAACAACCACATTATGCCACTAACGGTACTGTAATATTATTTTCATCCATTTGTTCTAATTCACTTACTAATAGGATAGGTTCTTTCATTACCAAACGAATCGAAATTGCATGTTTACTAATTTATGTGCATTAATCATATCAATTCGTATAATGGGTGTAAAAGTACCTACCCTTAACGAAGCCGAAAGGCACGTGTTCTCCCCGTCATTGATATATTTTTTTGTTCCTAGACTATACCATCTTCTTGTTACGGAGATATTAGGAGTCAAAGTTCCAACTTTTTCACATACAAGTTCTTAATGTTATAACTTTACTTTAAATACCTCCATGACCCCCGTACTATTCAATGCAGAATTCGTGGTTGACGGCTTTGTGAAGGGTTCGTTTACACCTTGTATTCGTCGCCATGCCATTAGCCCCTTACTGCACTACTAAAAATACCTACTCACGAATCGCTCTTAACTTTTTTAACAGCCTGGTTCTTTTCTGTATCTGTTCTCTCTCAATTTCTTTCTACTTTTCTAATATCGGCAAAACAACGAAACATTCATTTGCAAATACTTTATCACCTATTCCAATTTCGGACCAACATAATTCTTTGAAATAAATTAATGGATTAAATCTATTGGATGTGAGTCATCTAGTGATATACGAAGTCTTATGCATTTCTCTCTTTAAATAGTAGGTAATGTGTAATGTAAAAGTAAAAATATAATATTGATTTTAAGCATTAGTAGGTATGATAATGTTTTGTAAAAAAGACGGAGGGGCATGCTCTTTCAAATTATTTAAATAAGTAGGTACAAGAAAATTTGATAAACGCAAATGAATAATCTAAGCGAATATAATTTGGTCAAATGTTTATTATATCCGTCGTCAATGATGTCCTTTATTTGAGTGTCTTTTATTGCTTGAATATTATACTTGATTGCGGTAATAAGATAATAGCGGACATTAGAGCGTTATTAACACTTTTATGGCAATCATTAGGAACGTATTAGCTGTCAAAGTCAATATTTATTTGTTATGTTTATTCCAATATTAGGCATGAGCTCATTAGGTGAGATCGATAAATATTATTAGATAGATACAAATTGATTACTTTGTTTTTTATAAATGCTTATTATGACAAAGGTTTTATCCTTTTAGGTTTAGAATAATTAAGGTGGTGATTGACTTGTGTAGGTATAAATTCATTTTAATTGTAATTAAAATACCCTTCGGTTTGTGCGGGGTTAGTTTGTAAAGCATACATTTATTCATTCGTAAATTCATATTTATAGTTAAAGAAGCAACCAAAAACTAGTTTTCATGACTTTCAAAGGTGTAATGGGTTTTTTGGCTTTCCCATTAGCCTCTAAATATTTCGATCAATTGCGATGTCCAACGTTTGATGGGTATGTCCAAAAACGGAAGAAACAAAGCTCCAAAAGTCACTGGGTTAAGCATCTTGAACACGTCATATGTCAAGACTTCCGCGTCACATCAGCCATCACAAGTCAACGTCGTTGGATTGTATCAGCTGACTGATATCAATCGTGTTGCTGACATTTCGTTTTGATGCGTATCAAGACTATACTTGCACTGCATTGGTTTCAAAATAATATTCAACCTCTACCAAAACGATGATATTGGGGTGATGCATTTTCTTTTAAACATTTTTCCGATTTTCGTTTGTTTTCTGTTATAACATTTAGACTTAGCCTACAACACGCAATGGCATTTTGGAGTAATTTTGACAGTGGTCTGTTTTGAGAGGAATATGCAATAATACTCGGCGTATCTCTGGATAAGCTAAATTGTCTTGGAAGCCGCTACCAATTTAATCAAAGCAAAGGGAATGGAAAAACGTAACGACTCCATTTTCCTCCTTCGCAAAGCGGGAGACAAAATGAACGATAATATTTTTCATAAATATCACCACTATTATCTGAAATTACTGCAACACGAAGCTATAAATGAAATTCAATACAAATATTTTACTGGCAGCTTGGGAATTCAGTTATTCCACATGAAATCGAGTCCCGGGACAAAATAATATCACAATCCGAGTATAATGAACTGTAGGGAGGCATTCGGGTAATTTTCCATTTTAAACCTGTAATTCCCAGTTAAACGACCGGAAGCTTCTTGAAACGAACCAAATTAAATAACTTGAGTCAGTCACCACCTTTGTTTTATTTGTTGTACTTAATTATAAAGATGAGACGCCAATTTAATATTAGAAATTAAATTGTACGAGTATAATTATCCAATATTTTATCTGTATATTATTGTAAATATATGAATGACTTAATAGGTATTACAATTAAAATAAATATGTACTTTGAACAGATATTCGTTAATAGGACAGTGATGAAACAAATATTTAAAAAAACTATGAAATTATTGAAACATTTTTGCTCATGTGTATTTTATTCATGTGTGAGTATATTCAACTGTTAGGAATTGATAATTAAACCGTAGTAAGAACATTTGTGTAGATGTGAATAATGTGAATGTTCTATAAAGAGCGAGTTTACAGAATAAATTCTTTAAGTACGTTAGTAGGGTGTAAGGAAATGATTACTGTCCTATTAATACATAAAATGATGATTATATACTTAGTTGAGAAAAATAAAATATTTGTGCCAACATTGTTTGTTTTATTTGAGTACCAACCACTTATTTTTCTCCTTAATAGGGTACCGGAGCCGATAAAAAAACTCCTAAAATGATCTGCTTCTAACGTAGACACCGGTCAACCACAACTGTCATGTAACCTTTGTATCTGTGATAACTGATAAGGCAGGAGAGATATGTTACAACATGATCGTAATCAGTGCATCTACAGAGGCATGTCGTGGTAAACCCGCTTGACATTTCTAATATATTAGTCGCATTTACGTCAATTGTGGGACGAGGGAACATCGATGGATATAATTATTAACAAGGGTTAGGTACATCATATTTCCTTTTTATTATTTTACTGTTTATATGACTGCCTCGTTGGTCTGGTGGTGGCAAGCGCTGAGCATGAGGGTTCGATTCCCAGATCGGGCAAAGTTATTCATTAGGAATTTCTCAATAGCAGACACGGAATCTGGATTTGTGCCAGATTGATTGCAATAGGGTCACCCCCTATTGCCTAAACTTAACTGGCGAAATGTGGGTGTCTCTGCCTAACCCTTCGGGGATTACAGGCGTGCTATCATGTTATGATGTTTATATTAAAGAAATTATACCGCGACGGCTGAAAGAGGTGAATGGAAGAAAAAATGGTTTGCTCCGACCCAAAGTAATACCCCAATAAGGGCAGGAAGATGATACACGTAAATATGCCTATTTACAAAAGTAGTTTAGAATCGATTTAAATACATATTACTATATAGATAGGTTGCATCAACCAGCGAATGCTAGTGGCTTTTTACTAAAGGTTAGGCAAAAAGTGCCTAAAAAGTAAGTAGGTAAGTGGATTCTATATTCCTGTTTGGATAGAGTGGTTACCAATGCTGTTTGTGCATAAAAGCTGAAGTGTTGAAATCGACGGCTTAAAACTCTTGCGCGCTGTTACTTAATCGCCCATTCACTGTGGGCTGGGACACTATCACGTAAGTAAACACCTCGAAAAAATACTAATTAAAATTGTTGAAATAATGGTGACTTTTGAACGTAAGGAGTTGTACTGTCCACTACTACAAAGTACTCGTGACGACGGTATCCTATCTATAGGAACAACATCGTAAATCACAACAGCTATTAAATCATGTTTAAATTTTATGGTACCTATGGGTGAACCGGGTTCTCTGGAGGAGGCCTTCACCCTCATTACCTGAGGGGTTCATGCATGCATGTCATTTTAATTTACTATTTTATTAATTCATTTATTTCAGTTAATTATAATCCATATAAAACATTAAATTAAAAATCAATTTTCACATGTATACAAACATTAAATAAAATAAAATTAAAATCAATTTGTAAAATACTATTATTCCTTTATTTGTTTTTACAAAAAAACATTAAAAAATATAGAAAATAGTAGCCCACCGGCATCGGGAAGAGGGTCCGAGCTACCGGTGGTCAGGCCTCTTGAGAGAGGAACCTCCTAACAATACGCGCCGTGTCCAGAAGAACTGCCTTCTGAATCAAGTGCTTGATCCAGCTGCCCAGCGAGAACCTGTTCAGATGTTGGTCGAGGCTATTGGCTATTAAGCCATTGGCCGACACGACTATCGGCACAATGACTGCTGTAGTCACGTCCCACATGTCGACAACCTCGCGAGCCAGATCTAGATATTTAAATTCTTTATCTTTTGCTTTCACGAGGTTCTCGTCATGCGGAACCGTAATATCAACAATCATTGCGCGACGCTCCAATTGATCTATCACCACAATGTCAGGCTTAGTACAATACTATCATCATTATGTTACTTATATAAAATTAAATTAATTTTCAATAAAATCATAATTATATGAAAATTGTGTTAGCATAGGATAACTTTAACATTTATTTCATGCATTAATAGTTCAAAAATATACATGATACACACAGACACAAGCAGGCAGGCAGGCTTTTTATGTTTATTTATTTTATGGGCGAATACACATATTATTTATAAAAATACGATGCAGATAAATTTTGAATCAACCAAGCCACTATAACTTTTGTATAAAAAATACCTAAAAGAAATAAACGCTCATAATTATGAGAATAAACAATAACAACATCTTTGTTGTAAAAAATGAAGCTACCATAATATTATCGATGCAATAAACAAAATCAATGAACGCATTAGAAATAAAACGTAGCAACCGGTATAATTATTACTAAGTAACTCTGTCTTAAACAGTTTAGTCGCCTGTAAGCCTTAGTCGACGTCTGAGCACAAGTGAGAACAAATGCACGAATACATCAAAAAAATATCATAATGAAAATCCTGTTGGTGATAGTAGCACTATGTTCTATACAAATGGTGACATCAACTTTGTGTTTTTGGAACACTGGCTGCCCATACAAATATTTTTCGAATAAAACCCCTTACAATTTCGTAAGGGGTGACATAAGGGATTCTTTAATCAAGTTAGCAGGTGAGTCAAAACATTTAATTACTTTCACTATCACAAAAATATATAAATATTCCACTGTCATCTAACTTCAAGGCCGGTTTATTATCTATGTTGTACCTGGTTTTTCCTAACGGCCCTGATTTATTAATTAATTAGCTAAATAACCTTGAACTTTACCAATACATAATTATGCTCATGCGTGGTGTTCTTATAAACAGAACAAAAGTTGTATACCTAATTAATTAATAACTGGTTGAAATAATAACATACATCTTAAACTATAAAAACACTTAAAATTTATTTTTATTTCCAATACAGGGTTACTGGTAACTCTCATACCTTTTTGGATAGCTGATAAGGCGTAGTATTTTTTTTTCGCTAGACAACATTTCGTATGAAGTAATAGCATAAATCACAAAAAAATGAATGTTTGTTTAGTGATATTTGCCAAGGTTTTTGGCACTTTTGAACTTTTAATTATTAACAACTAGCCCGCTCCGGCTTCGCACAGGTGCGTGTATTATACATATAAACCTTCCTCTTGAATCACTCTATCTATTAATAAAACCGCATCAAAATCCGTTGCGTAGTTTTAAAGATTTAAAAATAAAGACTTTGTTTTATACTATGTAGTGAAGATCTGCTACGGCATCAACTACGATATTAACTTAAATTTCAGTACAGTCGCGCCGTAATTGGCTTCAAATGATTTAATCTGGGATTTTTCATAAACAATCTAACTAACTCAAAAACTACTGAACTTCGGTAGAACATTTGGTAGCTTAATTTGTTGCATTTTAACCCTACTCTGACGTCGAGCAAGGAATACGTCGACTTACCAGTAACCCTGTATAATTCTATCATTTAAACATAATTAAAGCTTATCAATAGTACTGTAAATAACAAATCTAAACA
Source organism: Eurois occulta (assembly GCA_950022335.1). Taxonomy (NCBI): domain Eukaryota; kingdom Metazoa; phylum Arthropoda; class Insecta; order Lepidoptera; family Noctuidae; genus Eurois; species Eurois occulta. The sequence goes on along the minus strand of OX465484.1, from coordinate 9,491,924 downwards.
ATCATGAGTCTCAACATGTACCTAATACATAAACTCACACCTTTTCCCCGGGAGTAAGCAGATATTGCCATACTTTTTTACACATGTATCCTTTGGAAATTGTGTAAAAAATAGGCTGTACCAAGTTATCACAAAAAGTAACAAGAATAAAAACGCATTTCAATAAAAACAAATATGTCGTGGTACTGTCTGCACAAGATGCTAAGTAACACTGTCATTACTATTACAATGTTATCAATTCTGTGAATAGTCTTTATTTTGGGTTACGGAGGTCAAAGGCCATTGACCTCAACTTTTTAAGGAGAAGGTCACTATAATACCAGCCTATTACTGTCCCACTGTTAGCCAAAGGCTTCTCCTCATACAGTGAAAGCACGCGCCTTGATTAATGATCATCACGCTTGCTCAAGACAGATTGATGATTTCAGACTTACATTAATTATGAGTCCAGGTTTCCTCACGATGTTTCCTTCACCGATGTCATTGATGTCCAAGATAAACTAAAAAATTACATATGTATTGAAATAATAACTTGCCCGAATTTGAACCCAAAACCCGGGATCAATATGGGAGGCGAGGTCATCACGACATTACAAGGTCATAAGGCCCTTGAAAGAACTGTAAAATAAAAATACAAGAGCAAATACCGCAGCACTTCACATCGTGGTTGTTTACGAAGCGCATAGATTTAAGGATAGTTGTCAAATACAATTGAATTAAAACGTACTCAACGTCTTGTACCACATCGATCATTAGTTCCTCGGCTAATATGGCCGGCCCATTGCCTCTTCAGCTTGCTTATTTCGTGACCTATGTCGACCACTTTTATTCCCTTTCGGATCAAATTCGATAATCTCTTAATAATGAGTTCCTTGCAATGTCATATAATTATTTTGAATTCATTTGAAATCACATAACATTACAGGTTGTGAACCAGTTAGCATTTGGGGGCTGGTCAGACATGGCCAAAGGTATCCTGGTATAGATTTTGGGAAGTACATGAAAGCAGCTTTGGTAATAAAAGATTACGTCGTATCTAGCTACGAGAGAGGTAACAGCTCACTTTGCGCTCAAGATGTGGAAAATTTGCGTAACTGGCAACTTAATGCAGAGATGTTCGATAAACCTTTCCAACTTACCAAAGAAGGGTATGAAGAATCTGAAGGTATTGGGCGAAGACTGAAACAGGCTTTCCCAAAATTATTGGAAAATCTGGACCATAATGATTATCAGTTCCGCCCTGCACCTGGTGCTTGGATGGCAGATAGTGCTAAGGCCTTCGTTGAAGGTCTTTATGATAAGGATCTTACTATAGAACCACCCAAGACTGACTATGACGTATTGTCGGTGAGTGTTTTCAATTCCATATAAAAGAACTAACTTATGCCATATTTTCAATCCAATACTAAAAAAGGACTTGGCCAACTGCTAATTAGAAATAATTATTACAGCAGTAAGATAAAAACGAGTTTTATTTTTCAGCCCTATGACACGTGCAATAAATATATCGATGTGAAGAAAGACCCAAAAACGTACGCAGAACCGGCTAGATATCTGAGCTCATCCGATTTTCTTGCTGTAAGATATGCAACCATATTTTTTGCAAAACATTGATATTTCACTTGAAGTGCAATTTAAAAATTTTAATTTCTGTTTCAGTCAAAGGACAGAATCCAAAGACGTCTTGGAATTGATTACCCTTTAACAGATACAAATGTTACGGCTTTGTGGGACTTGTGCCGTTACACTTCATCGGGGCTTACTAGCACACTCAGTCCATGGTGCGCGCTGTTTACGACCGAAGATTTGAAAGTGTTGGAGTACATAGCTGACTTGAGGCATTACTACAGAAGCGGTTACGGAACACCCATAAACGAGCTATTCGGCCAGATTACTTTGACCGAATTGCTCAAAAGTTTTCAGGATGCCAAAAACGGCAAAGGAAAAAAGATAACAACTTATGTTTCTCATGCTACTATGATGGACATGATATATACAGCCCTTAAATTATTCAAAGACGATGTCCCCTTAACTGGCTCACTGAGAAATCCTGATCGGAAGTGGAGAAGTAGCAAACTGGCAGTATTTTCGTCCAACCTAATGGTCGTCCTAAACAAGTTAGTTTCAGTAGAAGTTTTATTTTTCTGTTGGTTCTGTCACAGAAAAAGCAAAGTTAATTTAGTTTAAGCTTCAAAGTCATTGACAATTGATTAGTTTAGAAAGTTTTTGGCTCAGGTTGCGCTGTATTTTGGAAGCGTGCGCAAACGTATTGGTCCAAAACCAGCCTACTATTTTATCATAGTCTGTTACGGTGGAAGTGCCAGGGTAGCCAGGGAAATTCAACTTTTCTTACGTTTTTTGCGATTTGCAGGTCAGTGTATTTTAAACAAAACATAAAAAAGTGATTAATTTAAATTTCGCTGGCGACAGATTCTCGTAATAATTACTGTCAATTTAGTTTCACGCTGAAAAAATCAAAGCATTTATTTCAAGTAGGCCCGTTACAGGCACTTTTGAACTGTCGAAACAAAGATTACAATGAAATGTAGCTACAGTCCCAGTCACAAGGCATAAAAACTGTGAAAGTACTGTAGTTGCCCATTCCCTAACGTAGATCTCTATGGAGAAGAACGGGCAAGAAACTCCATGGACACTCTTTTAAATCAGAATATTTTTACAAAACCTTGGTTTATCATTCATGTTGAGATGGTACATGCTGATCTTAGTAACAGCGATGTCCCCAGTGTGAAGATCACATTTAAGCTAACAACTTGCCTGCTTATTACTTAACCAACGTTCGTTGACACTTTCCTTGCATCATATGCATATATGCATGAATTTTACCTTGGCCAGGGGCTAAATATTGCCATCCTTACAACGTGTCAATTCGCCAGACTTTTGAGCACAATATCAGTCAACAGGGATGTCGAATAAATTTAAATTACTTTTTTATGTTGTTACAGGTGCAAACAGGAAGCCGACGAGTATAATGTTGTTTTTTACTTAAACGAGGAACCTTTGCAGTCAATTTGCAAAGAAGGAGTATGTACTTGGAGAGAATTTGAAGATATGCTGACACCATTCCTGAATACAAATACCGACTTTTGTGGATAGTTACATATTTGTGTTAGATAGTTTCAGTACGCCAATGTAGATACCTAGATAATTTTTTTTTATGTCTATTTAAAGTATATAGAGCAATAACTTAATACGTGTTAAAAATATCAAATTAAGTATATTATGTTATTTTATTTTGAAATCAGTCGTAATTAAAATATTTTTGGAGAAACAATATGTTACCTGCTTTAATAAATTTATGAATAAGTGTAACTACTGTTTTTCTGTTCTGAATCAAAGGCAAGACTATTCATTTCATATCTGTAAAATCATTTGACTCTTTTGATTTTCCTCTTTTTTTTAGTTACCTTGAACCTAGAATTCGATGAGTAAAGTTTAACTAATAAAACAGGCCACGTGCGAGTCGGACTCGCACACAAAGGTTTCCAAAACAATACAAGCACCAAACAATCATTATCATCGGCCTAGCCTTTTCCCCGGATGCAGCTAAATACCAGTATTTTACATGGAGTGACTGCCTATCTGACCTCCTCAACCCAGTTAGCGCTAGGTAATACGATACCCCTTGGTAAGACTGATGTTCGGGTCACTGACTACCTGTAACGACTGTCGAAGATCTACAAATGACAGCCGGGACCAACGGCTTGAAATCAGTCGTAATTAAAATATTTTTGGAGAAACAATATGTTACCTGCTTTAATAAATTTATGAATAAGTGTAACTACTGTTTTTCTGTTCTGAATCAAAGGCAAGACTATTCATTTCATATCTGTAAAATCATTTGACTCTTTTGATTTTCCTCTTTTTTTTAGTTACCTTGAACCTAGAATTCGATGAGTAAAGTTTAACTAATAAAACAGGCCACGTGCGAGTCGGACTCGCACACAAAGGTTTCCAAAACAATACAAGCACCAAACAATCATTATCATCGGCCTAGCCTTTTCCCCGGATGCAGCTAAATACCAGTATTTTACATGGAGTGACTGCCTATCTGACCTCCTCAACCCAGTTAGCGCTAGTTAATACGATACCCCTTGGTAAGACTGATGTTCGGGTCACTGACTACCTGTAACGACTGTCAAAGATCTATAAATGACAGGCGGGACCAACGGCTTGAAATCAGTCGTAATTAAAATATTTTTGGAGAAACAATATGTTACCTGCTTTAATAAATTTATGAATAAGTGTAACTGCCGTTTTTCTGTTCTGAATCAAAGGCAAGACTATTAATTTCATATCTGTAAAATCATTTGACTCTTTTGATTTTCCTCTTTTTTTTAGTTACCTTGAACCTAGAATTCGATGAGTAAAGTTTAACTAATAAAACAGGCCACGTGCGAGTCGGACTCGCACACAAAGGTTTCCAAAACAATACAAGCACCAAACAATCATTATCATCGGCCTAGCCTTTTCCCCGGATGCAGCTAAATACCAGTATTTTACATGGAGTGACTGCCTATCTGACCTCCTCAACCCAGTTAGCGCTAGTTAATACGATACCCCTTGGTAAGACTGATGTTCGGGTCACTGACTACCTGTAACGACTGTCAAAGATCTATAAATGACAGGCGGGACCAACGGCTTGAAATCAGTCGTAATTAAAATATTTTTGGAGAAACAATATGTTACCTGCTTTAATAAATTTATGAATAAGTGTAACTGCCGTTTTTCTGTTCTGAATCAAAGGCAAGACTATTAATTTCATATCTGTAAAATCATTTGACTCTTTTGATTTTCCTCTTTTTTTTAGTTACCTTGAACCTAGAATTCGATGAGTAAAGTTTAATTAATAAAACAGGCCACGTGCGAGTCGGACTCGCACACAAAGGTTTGCAAAACAATACAAGCACCATACAATCATTATCATCGGCCTAGCCTTTTCCCCGGATGCAGCTAAATACCAGTATTTTACATGGAGTTACTGCATATCTGACCTCCTCAACCCAGTTAGCGCTAGTTAATACGATACCCCTTGGTAAGACTGATGTTCGGGTCACTGACTACCTGTAACGACTGTCAAAGATCTATAAATGACAGGCGGGACCAACGGCTTAACCACTCTGCTCGACAAGATTTTGACACATGACACATCAGCTGAATCGGGGGGGGGGGTGATGCGAATTGTCATGAAATTCAAGAATTTTCGTGAACATTCAGTATTCGATTTTATGAAGATAAATATGTCACGGCAGCTGTTTCACACGATAAGTTTGTGTTAAATATCTTCATTACCGTGTTGAGGTTCGTAAAACGGCGTCAGTCTATTGCCAAATATGTGTAAAATACATATTACGGCACGCTTCCAAAAAATAGGTAACTTAGATGCGCTGGAAATAATGTCCAGAGAAAAGTTTCTCGTTTGCTAAAAAACTCGAAAAGGAAAAATAAATACAGTAACATTCTATCTGCGTTCTTATTTTTGCTATTATTCATACATAATTTCATAAAAAAACACGATCAAAGTCTTGACAAATATTACTAAAAAACTATGTTGCAAGTGTTGCAAAATGACACTTCTTAGTGCTGACCGTAAACCCAAGTTCTATCATTACGATTAAAAAGTGGTATTTGCAGCGTGAAATTTCGCAAGAAATAAGTCTCACAGTTCAAACAAAGAAAAATCTGAAAATGGATCGATTTTCAATTTAACTGTAAGCACGGACAGAACCTATGGCTAAATACGCGTCGATTTTTTTGTTTCAAAATTTAAATTAAGAATAAGCTCGCAATTCACAATTTTAAAGTATTTTAATTTACTACATCATTTAAGTATTGTGAATTTGGTTTTCTAATATCTGGCGGTTGGACTGGAAGCCGACCCCAACATAGTTGGGTAAAGGCTAGGCAGATGATGATGAATATCTGGCGGTTGGATATAGAATGCCCAGGATCTCGACAGGCATAATAAAAAATTAGTTTGATCCGTCAAAGACACATTATATTACTTATTCTACAAAGTTGTGTATATTGTGTTAGGTTGGGATTGGGACAAACTTTTGTTTTGTTTAGATTATTATTTCCTACTGCTGGGCAAAGGCCTCCCCATACCTTTTCAACTCTCTCGGTGTTTTGCCTTCTCTGACCAATCAGTCAAGAACGAGTGAGTCCAAATCTTTACGCCAGTGTTTCTTGGGCCTGCCTCGGTGACGACGACCGACAAACTTATTGTCCTATATTTCGCAATCAGCAGTGCATAGGCCGTATCCTAAATAAACATTAGTTTATTTTTTCAAAGCGGTTCACGTCCACTCTAAAACCTCTTTTTACAGCTGCAAAGTTCAGGTTATCCATCATAGGCCGTGGGCCGTGGGCCGTGTCACTTGAGTGAGGCCGTGAACAGCTATAAAACAGAACCCTCAGGGCAAGAGTCCTACTCGCATTTCTAGAAGTTTTCTTAAGAATACAATTTTATAGTTTTTGGGGTTGCTACTAAACCAAGCTTATCTGCGCATCAAAAATAATGACGATTAAAAGTATTGGTCGGAGAAGGCAAAAGATAAAGAAAATTGGAAAGCCATGGGGAGGTTTGCCCAGCAGTGGGAGAACACTGTCTGATAAAAAAAAAGTATTTGTAAATAGTGAATAGGTACCTAATAACCAATCCATCTAACAATAACCCAATTTTGTAGACTAAATATAATTTATCTTGGTGGGAACCAAACAACATAATTAAATGGCCTACCAAGATCCTTGGCGTTCTATATTCAACCAACTAATTGAAAAAAAAATCACAATAAATTATCTAGTAACTATAAATACAATATAAATTCTAACAGCGAGTGCATTCCTAATTTAAATTTTGACATGGAAACAAAATCGGCGCGAATTTTGCCATAGATTAATCTGTTCTGTTTATTGTTGGGTCGGTTTTAATACCTACAATGCACGAAAATCTAAGATTACCAATATAAAAGCTTTAAAAAATATTATAATTTTTTTTATTGTATTTAACGCTTAAAACAAAATTATTTTAATTTCTATCTATCGATTTCTTAAATTCCTTACATTTAATTACTCGATTTAATCGAAATTTACAAAACAAGAATCGATTGAAATAATCGCTTTCACACATCCCAAAAATTAAAAAAAAACAAATGGTCGTCAATTTCGAATACAAATTGAGTAGTGGTAATGAATATTACGTGTTATTGGTCCTGAATTAGTAAATTACGCTAAGATCTGGGCATTTTCATGTTGTTTATAATATTTGAAATTATATTTGTCACATTTGTTATCGAATCTATATGCGTTTGTGTGATATAATGTGAAAAATAAAAATGTAAACACGCACTATTGGCGCGAAACTTCGACTTTAGATACCAAAATTCATCATTACCACTGCTTATTTAAATTGAACTATGGATGAATTCGTCACATAATTAAATGACGAGTTAATTATTATCAATAAAGTGGAGTTTGAATGTCCGAAAACCACAATTTTTATGATTTTTAGCTTCAGCCAGCACTGCTGTCAAAATGGCGATGACCGTATTTACGCACTTGGATTTTGTAAGGTGAAATTAAGAAACTTGCGCGCTAAATACAGAAGTTTTAATGGCGTTGACATATGAGCTTTTTATCCAACTCTCTTAATTAACGCACACTCATAGTATTTGATTATCAGAATATTAAATATTTACATAAATAATGAGGATGACGTATGACTTAAATGCTAGCCCCTTTCGGGACCGATACCGAGCCAGCGGAGGTTTGTATGTCAAGCCCCCGAAGGGGCCCGTACCGAACTATATGGTTAACATGCTTTCCGAGGCACGGAGGAAACTCGGTATGTAATGGGTGGTCACCCATCCACGGACCAACCTAGGTAAGCACGGTTTAACCTAAAGATCGACCAGAGCGGCTGTTCTTATTTAGCCACGTATACACATACATTTAAAAGCCTATTAAAATTGAAATGAAATGTTTAGTTCTAGAGTCAATTAATTTAAAATATGAACAAATAAGTACAAAATTAATGGCAGGTTTAATGTCAAATTCAATGTCAATATATTAAAAAAAAACAACTTCGTCAAGGTCCTAGTGATGGGCATAGTGCTTAAATCAAAAGATAATTTAAATTAAAGCTTGTTCACTGCTATTATATAAGTGACTATTTTTATCATCGATACATTGACTGATATATCAACGCACAGCCCAAACCGCATATTCTAGAGCAATGAAATTTGGAGGGTGTATTCTTTGTGAAGAGTAGGTATCCACATAAAACTTACCATGGGCTTAAAGCTAAGATACAGTTCAGATCTTGCAAGGCACAGCAAAAAGTATACACGAGTGTTTTTTTATCAGTTTCGGTATAATACATAAGTGCAGGTAACCTACCGATTAATCAATTCGGTATTCCGGAGTCCGCTAGACATAGATCGGTGAAGATGTACTTCAAAGAAGTAATGATGCGTTTGCGTGATTTACACGTAGATATATTTTTTCGCTAAATACGGAAACGAAAATGCGAAAATTATAGAACGATCTTTTCACTTCGCTCCTCGCAAGATGACTCACTAGGCTCTAAGTGGTAAGCAAGGCACTAGTCAGTGCGTAAGTAGCCTTAGGTTTTTTTCCACGAGACTCGAAACAGTAACACACACCTGTAAATATCGTAGCAGCATCGCCTCGTTTTGGGATCAGCTAGTAAATTGCAAACACCGAGCTCTCTGTTGGTTGTGCACCAGCTTACAGTGGACTGACTACCCGTTTACGACGAGCCGATAATTATCTTGCTTATGTAGGGTCAACACCAAGTTCACCGGCGAGGCGAGGCGAGGCCTAGCTGCTAGGACGACGTCAACCTCAGGCAAGCGGAATAACCCTCACGCGTCACCTAGTTCATCCGGTAAGGTAATGCTTACGTTGGGTAAACGCCTGGTTGATGAACCGATGAGTCGACATGACGCCGATCCTGTGTAGTGCTTATAACTGTATGTTGACCTTTAGTAGAAAGCATATCAATTAAGATTGAATACCGAATGTTGAAAGTGTTTTTTATTTATTAATGCTATATCTAACAGTTATCCATGTAAAATAATGGTTATCAGCTGAATCCAGTAATACTGGAAGCCGTCCCAATAAAGTTGGGAAAGAGCTAAGATGATGAATAATCTTCCTGAAGTTTTTACTGTAACGGCAGCCAAAGCCTTTCTTGAGATTAGTCATCGGTACAGTGCACATATTATAGTGCACAAGTGTGTGCGCAAAAACACAAGTGCACCCTCATAGTCTGATGGGACGGCAATACGACACGACCGGAGAGAGATCAGGCGCAGCACCAACGGGTTAACATGGTTCCGAGACACCGGGTTATCATACCGCCAACTTCTAAACTTCGGGCTGCTGCTGTGAAATTTTTAAAGAAGTTCTTTCTTCTTTGGAAAAATCCGATGAAATTTTACACGACCTGCGAAACAAACAAACAACTCCCGACTTCTGACCGTGGGGCAGGACCCCACGGTCAGCAGTCGGGAGTGAGGAACACTGATCTAAATTTGGCTATAACTAAAGTTAAAAAATACAAAAACACTCATAATAATTATGTGTGGACAAGGCATGGAAGTTGCCACCTGAAAACGAAATTGTGAGAACATAATTTTTGCGAAAATGTTTTTCATCCATACAGTTATCAATTAAAAATAATGGAGACAAACCAAATATTTTTTTCTGATTCTGTTTAAATAAAGAGGCCACTGATGCCGTTTGAAAACAAAACTGAAGATTAACGTATGGGTACACTATTCTTTAATTTTGTGTGTGGAAATCCACATGTATGTCTACTGCTTGGGACGCGGACGTACAGACTGTCAGACTCTTTCTGACGTACACCACACGTTGTTCTTCATCTACTTTAGGCTGGGGTGCTTGAGGTGGGCAAGTTCTTTGAAAGAGTCATTGCGAACCACCTCGCCGGGCACCTTGCGGGGATGGGGCCGGATCTTGCGGACAACCAGTTTGGTTTCCGCAAGGGGCGCTCTGCAGTGGACGCCATCATGCGCGTGAGAGCCCTCACGACGGGGGATGCGGTGTCTCGGGGTGGGGTCGTCTTGGCGGTGTCTCTCGACATCGCCAACGCCTTCAACTCCATGCCCTGGAGCTGCATTAGGGAGGCACTCCGGTATCACCGGGTGCCGACCTACCTTCGTCGTGTCGTCGGGGACTACCTGACGGATAGGGCCGTCATCTACCCTGGTAACAGCGGAGAATGGAACCGGCGAGAGATGTCGTGCGGTGTTCCGCAGGGATCGGTTCTAGGGCCGCCCTTGTGGAACATCGGTTACGACTGGGTGCTGCGCGCCGACCTCCCTAGCGGCGTCAGCGTCGTTTGCTACGCTGACGACACGCTGGTGCTGGCGCAGGGGAGGTCGCACGAGGCGGCGGCCGAATTAATGACACGCAGGGTTGCGATGGTCGTGGAGAGGATCCGGCAATTGGGTCTCGAGGTGGCATTGCACAAGTCCGAAGCCATGTGCTTTCATGGGCCTCGGAATGCCCCACCGTCGGGATATATACTGACGGTAGGAGGGGTTCCCATCGGCGTCGAGTCGACGTTGAAGTACCTTGGACTCGTCCTCGACAGCCGGTTGAACTTCGTGGAGCACTTCCGACGTTTGGCTCCCAAACTGGAACGGGCCAGGTCTGCCTTCAAGCGGCTCTTGCCCAACCTGAGGGGTCCAACCGCCTCCTGCCGGAGGCTCTACGCGGGGATCGTACGGTCCATGGCCCTTTACGGGGCCCCGGTGTGGGCGCATTCGTTGAGGCTGCGAGCCGCGCATTATCTGAACGCGCCCCAAAAGTTGGTAGCCGTAAGGCTGGTCCGTGGGTACCGCACGATCTCTGACGAGGCGTCGAGCCTCCTTTGCCGGATTGCCGCTATGGGTTCTGGAGGCGATAATCTTCGCGCGCCTACACGAGTGGCGCGCGGAGGCACTACGCCGGGGGGAAACTCCGCGGCAAATTGTCGCTCAGCGGACAGACCTCCGGCGATTGGCGGCGGCGACCTCTCGCGTCCGGCCCTGGTTCAAGCCATGGTCCGGGGCGAGAGGGAATGGGAAGCAACACCTCCTTCTGCGAAACAGTCATGCTAGCGAAGGAGGTGGCTGAACGTGAGAGGGAGAGAACCTCACGTCCCAGCCGCTGCGGGAGAAGCACCGGGCGTCGGGGGCCACGTGGTGGCTCTCGGCCACCGTATGCGCGGGCCTGTGGACGATGAGTAATGGGCTTGCTCGTCGGCCGTCCGTCTTATGACGACAGGCCGTGTCGACGGCGGCACCGACAGGAGGGGCCCGCAAGGGCCGATGCCTGCCAAGGCTGCGGGACTATTCGAAAGAGATACCGCGGTATCCCTGGAACATAAAGGGCAATAGAAGGAACATGGATGGTTTTTAGTCAGTAAAAGTCTGACACTCCCTTCCGCTCCGCCCAGAGCGGGAGGAGTCATTAATTTGATGATTTCCCATCCCCCCAAAAAAAAAAGGCCAGTGTGCTGGAGCACTTACACAGAACGTCACGCTTCCCCGGCTAGGTGTTGACACATGTGACTTTCATGTGAACCCCGTCAAAGGTTGATGTCACCTCAATGCATTACAAATAAAATTTCGCAACCGGTATTGCAAAATGACTCTGTTTTAAATATTCTTGTTTAGTTGTCTCTAAGAGCTAGTCGAAGTCTGAGCAGTAAAGTGCTAGAATAGATAAAACAAATATCATAATGAAAGTCCTGTTGGTGATAGTAACACTATGTTCGATACAAATTGTGAAATCAACTTTCTGCTATTGGAATACTGGCTGCTCATACAAATATTTCTCGACGAAGACCCCTTACAATTTAGTTAGGGGTGATATAAGGGATTCTTTAGTCAAGCTAACTGGTAAGTGGAAACATTTGCATAATTTTTATTATGGGCCTGAAAGTCTAACAAACAATCTTATCAAGGGCTAATAATCAACCTATAACCTTCCCGCTACTGGGACATCTGGCTCCTGTCTGTAAGAGTGAATGAGCAGTAATTCATTTCTTGTGTGGGTTTTTGAATGTTTTATATGTTAAAATTTTTGACCGGAGCCCTCAGTATGTGAGGAAACATTTTACAATGTTTTAAGAACAGTAGCGATAAAATAAATTTTACAAATTGCCTGTCTGAGTTCGAACTCACGACCTTTACCACAGGACCATCAATACTCTTGAGCCACCAGGACTCCGTGAATCCTGTTATCCAGATAACTAGGTTGTCGAGGAATTTCATAGATCTATCTGCATTGTCAGTCGCTATACGCAAAGTTATGGGACTCGGGTACATCATGTTAGACAGGAAACTGACTCTGATAGAAAAAGCTGGATCATGTCGAAGAAAGAAAACAACAGACTTTCACCTATCACCTTTAAATCAAGGCCGAATTCACCTTGTAATAGTTCTGATCTATTTATTAGTTTAAGAAAATAACCTTGAACGTTTAAAAAGTCACAAATGCGAGCGATGTTCGCGTAAACAGAGCAAACTAAAAACTAACAAAAAACTTGGTTTACAATAACAAGTAGACTTGTTATTGTAAATCAAGTTTCGGGCAAACATGCTATTAGTATGCATGCTAAAAAAGAGAACACCAATGTTAGTGATTAGAAACAGTTTGGGTTATGAAGATAAAAGGCCACTAACCTCAACTTAATCAGGAGAAGAATATAATGATAACCTCGTGACAATCATGACCTATGAACCAACTATTTTGTGATGAGATGACAGCAGTGTAAGAACTATTTATGTGGCTTATGCATACCATATATAGTGGTCAAGAGGTATTTGACCCAGTTTGATCTGTAGGAACTTTTTTTAGTTAATGATTTTGAGAGTAATTGCAGTTTCATACTGCATTTTTTTCAACTCTAAGAATAGTGGCATATCGATAAGTGATTTCAATTTTAAAGGTAACAATATCGTATATGCATGGCAGTACCATGTGAAGGGCTGTTTATTGTTACATAGTATTTTTCTATTGTTACTAAAGACACACAACTTCTTACAGTTTAAATGAACCAAGCGTAACTTTTTTAAACTGCAAATATGGACAATTAAGAATCTATAACGTAGTACTTTATTCTGAGGTAGAACCAGTGGTGACGGGGCCCATTTACGAGTTTATAGGTCGTGTGTTCGAATCCAGGCCGGTATTTTCCTTTGTGTAACTTACTTTATGACCACTGCTGCTCTGATTTAATTTTAAATATCGATGTCAAAAATCAACTGATTATTTCCAGGATGCGAGCCAGTCAGCATTTGGGCACTCGTTAGACATGGCCACACGAATCCTGGTTTAGATTTTGGACAGCACATGAAATCAGCATTAGACTTAAAAGATTACGTCGTAGATAGCTACGAAAGAGGGAACTGCTCACTTTGCGCTCAAGATGTGGAAAATTTACGTAACTGGCAAGTTAATAAAGAGCTGTTCGGTAAGACTTCCCAACTTACCAAAGAAGGCTATCAAGAATCAGAAGGTATTGGCCGAAGACTGAGACAGGCTTTCCCAAAATTATTGGCAAAACTTGACAAAAATGACTACCAGATCCGCCCTGCGGCTGGTGCCTGGATGGCTGAAAGTGCCAAGGCCTTCGCCGATGGTCTCTATGATAGGCAACTAACTGTGCAAATGCCTAGGACTGACTTCGACATATTATCTGTGAGTATTGTTTTATCATTTCACAGCAACTTAGAAATAATAACTACAGTGTGATGTTTTTTTTTTCAGCCCTACGTCACGTGCAAAAAATATAATGATGTTATAGAAGACCCAAAAACGTATGCGGAATCAGATAAATACATGAGCTCTTCCGATTATCTTGCTGTAAGATTTGCAACCAATATTCTGCAAAAGGTCATATTGTCATAGAAGTGCAACTTTTATCATTTTGTTTTCGTTTTCAGTCAAAGGACAGAATCCAAAGACGTCTTGGAATCGATTATCCTTTAACAGATTCAAATATTACGGCTTTGTACGACTTGTGTCGTTACACTTCATCGGGGCTTACTAGTAGGCTCAGTCCATGGTGCGCGCTGTTTACGACCGAAGATTTGAAAGTTTTGGAGTACATAGCTGACTTGAGGCATTACTACAGAAGTGGTTACGGAACACCTATAAGCGAGCTATTTGGCCAGATTACTTTGACCGACTTACTTAGAAATTTTCTGGATGTCAAAAGTGGGAAAGGAAAAAAGATTACCACTTACGTTTCTCATGCTACTATGATGGACATGGTGTACACAGCGCTTAAATTATTCAAAGATGATGCCCCCTTAACTGGCTCAAAGAGGAAGCCCGATCGGAAGTGGAGAAGTAGCAAAATAGCCGTATTTTCCTCCAATCTAATGGTCGTTCTGAACAAGTTAGTATCAGTTGAAGTTCTATTTTTGTATCGGTCGCAGCTCTAAAAGAAAGAAAAAGAGCAAAAGTTATTTTTCGACGCCTGAAGTCATCGATGCTAGATTTCTTTTCAGTTTACGCTATCTTTTGTAAACGGACACGAATGTTTTGATCCATTACACCACTCACCCTATTTTATTTATCCTATTTTATCCTATTATGAAAGACATCCGCGTAATCTGAAGTGCATTAAGTTAATAAATAATGTAGTTTCATGCTGATTTAAACAACAGTTGGGTGCGAACTTTGGCACAATCAACTTTGTATTCTATAGTTCGATGACTACAATGTGCAGACCATAAAGTTTTAACAACTAACCTGTTTATAAATTGAATTTGTGTAAAATAAACTGTACAATAATGTTTGACTGCCTCGTTGGTCTAGTAATCGCAGACGCGACTGCTGAGCATGAGGTCCTGGGTTCGATTCCTAGAGCAGGCAAAGCGTTATTGGGTTTTTCCATCAGGAATTCCTCTCTCTATTACATGAAAATTAAACTTATCTGACGAAATACACCCAGTACTGATTGGTACAACTATGCCTAACCCTTCGGAGATTGCGTGTTATTGTGTTTGATAAAATTTCTTTAATTTTTTTCTTTAATTAATTTCTTTTTTATGTCGTTATAGGTGCAACAAGGGAACCACCAACGATCATAATGTGGTTTTTTACTTGAATGAAGAACCATTACAGTCAATTTGCAAAGAAGGAGTATGCACTTGGAGAGAATTTGAAGATAAGCTGTCGCCATTCCTGAATACAAATACTGACTTTTGTGGGTAGATATTTATTTTTAGTGGGTAATTTTATGCATTACACTTTCAAAATTATTTATGTAAAACAATTAAGATTAATATTGCCGGTTTTATACCTTGAACGTGTTTAGTAATGCTAATCTTTCAATAATATATATTTTTTAATTCCTTCCCAAGTTGTTGTTGACTTGTTGAGGACACAATAATTATGTCATGTTAATAAATGTTTTAATAAGTACTGTTTTTCTATTCTGAACCAAATTCCTGTTACATTCATCATCATCTGCCTAGCCTTTTCCTATGTTGGGGTCGGCTTCTAGTCTAACCGGATGCAGCTGAATACCAGTATTTTACATGGAGCGAAATAAATTCATGTTGGATTCATTTCACATTTTATTAAGACAATATTTTGTATAGGTTTAAACTTTAGTTTGTTTACAATGAATTGTATGAAAACTGTTTTAAAAAACTATTTAGAACATTTTCCTCAAAATATATATATTTTTTTACATAGGTATAAAGACTACCAAGCATCCGAAAGTAATGTATGACCTAGATGTACCTAAATATACTCAGCAAAAGAATCAGGATAGAATTTACTGGGCTAAGCAGCAACAGACTTCAGAGAAGAGTATTTTTTTCGGGACAGTTGCTCAATCCAATCATAGCCACAGCTGAACATCTGGGTTCTTAGTTGCACTTCAGAACCCGATTCTCCATCGCTTGTAACCTATCTCTATCAGCTACCTTTACCAAAGTCGTCCATCTCTCTCAATAAATCAGTATTATCAATAATGTCGTAATCTGTTATTTTATTTCCATTAAATAACATGACATCATACCTGTAATCCCAGAAGGGTTAGGCAGAGGTGTATCAAATAGTACACCCACCTTTTGCCAGTTATTTTTAAGTCCCATGTAATAGGGGGCGAGCCTATTGCCATCAACCGGGCACAAATCCAGACTCCGAGGCCGCTACTAAGAAATTACTAATTGAAAAACTCAATATCAATTGGCTCGACTCGGGAATCGAACCCGGCACCTCATGCTCAGCAGTCGCGATTACGACCAACGAGGCAGTCGAGGCAGTTTTATTTAGTGAATAACTATATAATTAAAAAAATAAAACAGTAAAAATCCCTAAGCTTGCAAAAAACTAAAAGATAGCAATAAAAAGCTCCTCCTCAACACTGTCAATCGGTAATGTGCCCAAGAGACTGGTGGCATTGCCACATTGAATGAAAATACTTAGCCTGTGTCCAAGATATAACCCAGCCCTTGGGTCACGGGAAAGTCAAGCGTTTGAATAATTATTTTGATATCTCAATTTATTTTGGCTTCAGTTTAATTATGTAACACCAAACTAAAAGTTGTTAAAAGTTCTAAATATCTTGGTCATATCGTAACGGATAAACAGCGAGACGATGAGGACTTGGAAAGACAGAGGAGATTGTTGGCAGCGAAAAGTAACATGCTTGCTCGGCGTTTCGCTGAATGTACCAAACAAGTTAAAGTCACTCTGTTCAATGTGTACTGTCGGTCGCTTTACACTGGCCACCTCTGGTACAAGCACACGCAACGCGCTTATAACACCTTACGTGTGCAATATAACAACGCGTTCAGGTGTATATTTGGGCTACCGTGGAGGTGTAGTGCGTCCGGCATGTTTGCGGAGAACAGAGTAGATGGTTTCCATTACGAAAAGCGAGGGCCTCCTTTATGAGCCGTGTACATGATTCTGACAATGGAATATTGAGAGCCATATATGAAGCTAATAATTTCTTTGTATTTGCGGCTGTCAATATTCTTGCTAACAATTTTAATTAATACTATAATTTATAATGTAATTTTATTTAATTTTTCTTTATTTAGTTTTTCTTTTGAAATTTATCTTTCGTATGAGCTCTTACCTGGAATAAATGTTTTTTTTTTAATGACACCAATGTTTAAAAAATGTCTCAACACATATTCATGACAGTACGTTTAGGGTTAATCTTAGTTTTGATAAACTTCCTAACTATGACTATTTATTTGACGACGCGAAACGGTGACCACGTATTCAGTACATCATTGTGAACTCCTCCACATAGAAATTTTTCACAGGTTATTTAAAAAAAACTGCTGTTTCCTACAAAAGTGCAATACCTACATGGTCAAAATGTATGGAACAGCTGTTTTTTTTAAACTGTTTTCGAGCCAGTGTCTCCCTTCCACCCCGTATGGATAACGAAACATTACATCGTGAATATTTTTGAACACAACTACTAGAATGTTGAGTGTTGTGTCTTATGTAGCGTTTACCTTTCCTTGCAAAATGTCATCATCAAATCTTCATGTTTAATTACCAAGTGGTAATTAAACATGAATATTTTAATACCATTAGTGCATATTTGGTTTTTCGCAAAACATGTGCTGACCGTAGATTGTTTTTGGAACAATGGATGTTTCCATTCTATACATATAATAAATCTGTAGACGTGGCGTTTCTGTACACTGAAAATATTTTGAAAAAAAAAATAGTAGGAGTTTTAAAGGATCACCCACAGAACCCATTTCTACCATATTTAGAATTTTTGTCTGTTTGTCGGTTTGTCTGTTCTTTTGTGCGCGCATCACGTAGAAACCCCTCATTGTATTCAAAATCGAAATATTGAAACATAGGAAGCATTGTTTTGAGTAACATTTAGCGTTTATTTCATCAAAATCGACCAATAGACTCAAAAGATATTAATTTCAAAAATTTTGTTAGTCATCTCTGGGATTTCTATGAGAAATTTAATTATTTACGTAAATAGGTTTTAGTCAAAGTGTAGTAGGAATGGCTGAAAATAAATTTGGTTTTATTTTTCCTTTTGTGGTTACTCTTTGCATGGAAGTAATAAGTACTACGTATAACAGCAGTTCTTATAGTACAGTCCTATTTTAATAAGGTCACCCTTCGTTATATGTAAAAAGTAGGCTGAGAAAATATAACATTTATCTTACTACTTACTCTTTCTTGCGCCAACCATGCTGTCATATAACTGGTTGTGGCTTCCTAGGGCATTGCTGCCACTTTGCTTAAGGGTGGCGGTCTGCACATTCCGTTTTCAAATTGCCGCTGAATCTTGCAAGCAAAGATACCCCTACATGAAAAATCCATCACCAAAAACGAGGGAGTCCTTTTGCAGCAGTGGAAGTTAATAGTATGGGACGAGTGCACAATGTCGTACATCTAAATTTCGCCAGTTATGTTGAAGTCCTATGTGATAGGGGGCAAGCCTATTTCCACCAACCGGGCTCAAATCGAGATTCCGTGGCTGCTATTGAGTTCCTGATGAAATCCAATAACACTATTATATATAGTATTTTTTTTCAATTGCATACATTGTTTAATGTTAAGTGGAAGAGCGAGCAGCGTCACTTAACACAAGCATCTCCTTGCTTAAAAGGTGATTATGTAATTAAAATAAACATTTTGTTTAACACTGCCCGACCCGGGCATCGATTCCAGGACCAACCAACGAGGCAGTCTCACACATACACACCAAATTTTCACGCGAACGAAGTCGCGGGCAACAGCTAGTTACAAATATTTTGTAACTAAAACTCCATACGAATTTTTGAGGTGAAATACGGGATTCGGTTGTAAATCAACATGTTAAGTTTGAAAATTGTTCTATTTTGATCTTTCCTAGTCACATTTTCTGGTTTTTTTTTTTGACCCGAGTAATGTAGATATATATCCATACGCTCTTGTGACAATCTACACGGTGTACCGTTTGAGCATTGCTTTCCAATAATACTCGTATGAACGAAATTTAACTGAAAATAACCCTTAGGTGCACAAACTTTTTACTGTCTTCTGGATACTTATGTAGGTAATAAATTATTCTGAAAGATAATTATGTCACTCGCAACTTTTCTAGCAATTAAAATTCTTTAGTTTTCAATGTTAGTTTTTGAATTGTCTCCAGGTTGTGAACCAGTTAGCATTTGGGCACTTATTAAACATGGCCAAAGGAATCCCGGTAAAGAATTTTTTTTTTTAATCTTTAGCTTTTATATAAGATTACATTTTATCTAGCTACGAAGAAGGTAACAGCTCGCTTTGTGCCCAAGATCTCTAAAACTTACGTAATTGGAAAGTTAATATGGATATCTTCGATAAACCTAGCGAACTCACAAAAGAGTGATATCAAGAAGATATCTGAAGCTGGCTTTCCCAAAATTATTGGAAAAACTCGAAAATGATAGTCATCTGATCCGTCCTGCTTGTGGATATTGGATTGAAGAGAGTGCTAAGGGTTTTATTGAAGGCTTTTCTGATAAGCAATTGACTGTACAACCACCCAGAATTGAGTTTGCCATATTAACAGTAAGTTGGTTTTCAATAGGAGAATCTTAAAAAAACGATTTTGACTTTTACTTATTACACCAAAAATAATATAACTATTACATACAATTGCTGATTTTATTACATACTATTACTGATTTTTAATTTTCCTACGCTACGTGTACATCTACACTAGTAAATATCGCGATGTAACGAATAGTCCGGAAACGTATGCAGAAGTGAATAAATATCTGAATTCTTCAAAATTTCTTACTGTAAGTTAGACGATCGTTTTTTTTCTTGCAAAATAAATGAGGTAGAAAAACTCTGCAGACATAATGAGCATCGATAAACAAACACGGGATTAAGAAAAAAAAACAATGCTTGTTTCGGGGGTCGATGATTTGTTTATAATATATACCCACAACATCTATTATGTCCCATTAATTCTGAAGAATTGCTATTTAAATAATTTCCTCTTCGTTTTAGTCAAAAGACAGGATCCGAAGACGTCTTGGAATCGATTAACCTTTAATAGATTCAAATATTACGGCTTTGTACGACTTGTGTCGTTACCCTTCATCGGGGCTTACTAATACACTCAGTCCATGGTGTGCTCAATTTACGACCGAAAATTTTAAAATTCAGGAGTATATTGTAGCTGACGTGAGGCAATACTACAGATGTGGCTATGGATGTGATTATGGATCTCCCATAAACGAGCTATTTGGCCAGATTACTTTGACTGACTTATTCAAAACTTTGCAGGATGCAAAAAATGGGAATGGAAGGAAGATAAGTAAATTTTTCTCATGCTACTTTTATGAAAATAGTTTAAATTATTCAAGGATGATGCCTCCTCAACTAGCTCACATAGAAAACCCGATAGGAAGTGGAGAAGTAGCAAACTAACAGCATTTTCGGCCAATCTAATGGCCGTTCTTAACAAATTAGTATCAATTGGTGTTTTATTTCAGCGTCATGATGTAATACTCCGGAAACTTCTTCACAATCGTCGTATCCGGGTCTACCTTCTTTCGGAAAAAGTCGTTGGAGAGTACAAAAATACGGCCTACCCCAAGGAAGTAGCTTAGCACCCCTCATCTTTAACATACACAGGATGGAAACTTTCAGTGGGGCAGTTAGGGGAACTACCTTAAACGTTGTAGCTACACTAAAATGGTTTAGGACATTATCTTTAATTTTTCGTGAAATTATGATCCCCATTAACAGATTGACAGAACGACCAACCATCCAGTCTAAACACGTTCCGCTTCCTCTACACAGACAACCCAGCTCTCAGCGTACAAGTAATCAACTTTGAGAAGGTCGCGGTCTGCTTGTCAGATGCTCACGTTGACTTAGCAAGGAACTAGCTTGCTAATTCACTTAAGCCCAATCCGTGCTAAACGCAGTATTGCATTTTCCACTTTAAGAATAAAAGCCAAGCCGCAAAAACGTCGCTTTGGGCCACCCCAAACGATGTTAAATTTGCGGCTTGCCTTTAGTCTATGTAACACAGCAACTTTCCAAAAGTAACTTGGAGTTTCTTGTACTCAAAAACAGATGCCATATCTACTAGCAGGTATAGAACCACCAGAAGTTTGCAGAGTGTTGGCAAGCAAAAGAGCTAATTCCTCCAGACACACGACACACCCTTTGTACAAAAATACTCTTGTTCCGCAAAGGCTGAAGAGCCAAAACAGCCTTGCCTTTCTAGATAGCCTTATTCTTTTTGCTCACTCATTGTCTCCACTTGTTGTCGGTTTGAGGGCCAAATAGGTACTAAGTGGAACCATGACACAGCCAGAAGGCGACGCGGCAGACCTAGTAAAAGATGGCTAAGGCAAAATCAAGAGTATGTTTTATTGCTGTAAAAAATAGGTTGTTTTGTGAGAAATCTGCGAGAGCAATGATTAAAATATAATTTGGCGGTATAATTTGGTCAACTCTCCCCTAGATCAAGAATAATATAAGAATAACTTCTTCTAATTTTGAGCTATTGTCTTGCGGGCAAGGTTTTATATTTCTTGTGATACTTAACATGAAGTTTTTGATACCAGTAGCGCTGTTTTGGTTTAACCTAAAACATGTGCTGACATCCGATGTCCATAGGCGGTATGGTGGTGGATTAAAAGCTAACTAGCATTAACTTTTGGTTGGGTTAAAGCGACGCTCACAAATTCATTCTCATGACGGTCCAAAATTTTGTGATACGCCAGTGCAATTTAAAAAAGGAATGCATATAACCACGGATACAAGCAGTTTATATTTTTGTATCTAAATTGTCTCCAGATTGTAACCAGTGAGTATTTGGGTACTTATAAGACATGCCCAGAGAAATCCCGGCAAAATGTACGGAGAGCACATGAGATCAGCCATAGCTATAAAAGATTACGTAGTAACTAGCTACGACAAAGGAAACTGCTCGCTTTGCGCTCACGATGTTGAAAATTTGCGTAATTGGAAAATTAATATGGATATATTCGATATCACGCTAAAGAAAGAGGGTTACCAAGAATCGGTAAGTTTTGGACGAAGATTAAAGCAAGCTTGCCCACGTTTATTGGAAAACATCGAACGAAATAATTATCTGATTCGTCCAGCTCACTGGCCAAGGATTGAAGATAGTGCCAAAGGTTTTGCCAAAGGTGTCTACCTAAACCTTTGGCACTATCTAAAACACTAAAAAATCTAAACAATTGACTGTACAACCATCTAAGACTGATTTTGACGTATTAGCTGTAAGTTACTCGTACGAGTATCTATCTTGTTTTAAAAAGTCGGAAGTGCTAACGCCATCAGTGCGAGTAACGCGATGTAATTTGGGTCTGAAATACTGCAGATGAAAACCTGTCGTTGCGTATGTTTCAGCAGAAGTGTCATTAGACTCTAATGATACCTTCTTTAGGACTCATCATCATCTGCCTAACCTTTTCCCAACTACGAGTATGTTGAGGTCGGTTTCCTGTTTAACCGGATGCAGCTGAATACCAGTCGCCTACAACCCAGTTAGTACCTACTTGGAAAGACTGGTTGTCAGACTTTCAGGCCACTGACTACCGGTAACGACTGTCAAAGATTTCCGAGGCACGGAGAACTGCCATTGTCAAATCACAATTGACTTTGTCAAAACAGAACACCTTGTAATGCTCCTTATCAGCGCTACTTAGCATTTACAAAGCTTCACTTCCCCTCTTCCGTTCATTTTCGGTTCCGTATAAAACAAAACTGTTGAATAGAAACTGACCTATCAATAATTTAAATTTTCAGCCTTTTGAGACATGCAGTAAATATCTGCACGACGTGAAGGACAATCCTGAAACATAATTATACAGAATCGGTTAGATATCGCAGCTCTCCAGAATTTCTTACAGTAAGTTGTTAGAATTACGTAGTATGTACCCACTTTTCCTCAGTGCTAATTAATTATGTGTTGAATTTCAGTCAAAAACTAGGATCCAAAAACGTCTTGGCATTAATTATACTTTCCTCCTAACAGATACTAATATTACGGCTTTGTTCGACTTGTGTCCTTATACTTTGTCTAGGCAGGCCAGTAAATTCAGCCCATGGTGTGCGCTGTAATAACGGTTGAAGATTTTAAAGTTATGGAGAGGAGCTCGTGGCTAAATAAGAACAGCCGCTCGGGTCAATCTTTAGGTTAAACCGTGCTTACCTAGGTTGGTCAGTTGGGTGACCACCCATTACATACCGAGTTTCCTCCGTGCCTCGGAAAGCACGTTAAACCGTTGGTCCCGGTTGTCATTTTTGTACATCTTTGGCAGTCGTTACAGGTAGTCAGTGTCCCGAAAGTCTGACAAACAGTCTTACCAAGGGGTATCGTATTACCTAGCACGAACTGGGTTGTGGAGGTCAGATAGGCAGTCGCTCCATGTAAAATACTGGTATTCAGCTGCATCCGGTTAGACTGGAAGCCGACCCCAACGTAGATGGGAAAAGGCTAGGCAGATGATGATGGAGTATGTAGAAGACTTGAGGATTTACTACAGAAATTGTTACAGAACGCCCAGGAACAAACTACTTGGAAAGATTACTTTGACCGAGTCACTCAAAAGTTTTCAGGGAGTAAAAAGAGGGAAGGGTAACAAAGTTACAACTTATCTCACTCATACTATAGTGATGACCATGGTATACACAGCTCTTGATTTATTCAAGGATGATGCCCTATTACTAGGTTTACAGAATAACCCTGATAAGTGGAGAAGTAGTAAACTATCAGTATTTTCCTCCATTCTAATCGTCGTTCTTCACATGTTAGTGCTAGTACGAGTATCCATGGTGTTTTATTTCAGAATCATGATCGCAAATCTGATCGATCCGGTAGGAAGAAGAGTTATTTTTATATTTTGTGACTGCTTTAGTCATGTTTGAAATTTAGTTTAGTATTTTGGTATTAAAAAAAAATGCCAAAATTAAAAAATAAAATGCCAAAATTCTTGTGTTGTAAGTAACACTTGTGTGTTTATGTATAACTCTTCAACCCTTGATTTATTTGTCTTAATTGAACCTTCATTATTCCCTTTCCCTTATTCCAATTCATTTGGGGTCGGTGTAGCACGTCTTCTTCTTCCATAGTTCTCTATTACTCGTCATCTCATCAGACACCTCCTTTTGTGCCATATCATCCTTCCACCCTAGCCATAACACGACAACCGACTACCACACAACTTTTCAGTCACCGGCGCCACTTTCAGACTTCCTCTTATGTCCTCATTTCTTATTTTATCCATTCGCGTAACACCACATATCCTTTTCAGCATTCTTACCTCAGCCACATGCAAATGCATTTTATTTGTCCCTTTTGTGGCCTATTGTTTTATAAATCTTCCCTTAAGTTTAAGGGGAATGCGGGAGTTGCAGATTGGTCCCGTGACCGTGATCATCGGCGGACGGCGAGCTAGCCCATTACTCACCGTCCACAGGCCCGCGCCTACGGTGGCCGAGAGCCATCGCGGCGTGTTGAAACACCTTCATCTACTAAAAAGTAGATGTTTTTAATAGGTTGTGTGGATTATTTAAACTATATTAAATGAATAAATTTGAAGTGTCCGTTTGTAATCTATATGTATGCAAATAATGTATATGTTGCAGCCAAAACTCTTAACCAGTCAAAAGTAGTTTTAACCGTATGCTTTCGACAATACTACTTTTAAATATTTTTATAATAATTTCACTCAGACGAACGTTGCGAGCAACAGCTAGTGAGTTTAGATAAATTAATGATAATTTATGCATATTCTAGGACCTATTTAGAAGCAATTACTATAGTCATGATAAACGTAACATTGATATTAATAGTAAATTAATCCATAATGATCAATTTCGTCTCAAGATGTCATTGGTACTAAAATTGTGCCTTGATTTATTTTTAGGAAACCAGTTTTTGTTTGTCCAATTCAATTCAACAAATTTAACAAACGTTGATTTTTCGGATTCATGTGCGTATTGTATAATTATCACTTGCCCGAAGCAAGTATTGACATACATTGCATAAGTATAAATTGACGGATTTTTCTTTTCGGAACTTGGCCTCCCCGTAAAGCGTAAGAGAAAAAAAATGAGAATGAAATGAGATACAATACCAGAAACGATGATGAAATGAAACGTATCCCACATACATAGATAGGTACGCGTGTTAAACAGCACAATGTCCTTGAAGTTCGGTTCAGTCGGGTAAAAAAAACCGATACACTGTTGGTCGATTTCAAAACCTGTTTTAGTTGCTTAAACTTAAGTATGATTTTAGTTGTAAAGTGACTAATTTCCCGGAAATTAATACCCAGTTTTGTTATTTTAGAGAAAACGTACTAGTTTTAGCAAGCGCTAGGCCGCGCGTCTCGCGTTTTGTATAATACAGGTCTGGCACAACTTTGCTTTTGCGGCCGCACTATTTTTGCAATTTTTGAAATCTTAAACTGTTTCTTTAACTTTTATTTGTGTGAATTGCTAGCAGAAATGTGATCTTTGACATTAAAATAATATAGTGGTTCAACCAAATACGAATTGAGATTATAATTATGTTAAAAAACCTGTCCGTTAGTTCCGTCAGATAAGATATTAAAATACTATGACAGCTAATAGCCTATAATTATTCTAGCTTATTACGACGATCAGCGTCAATGATGAGTGTAGTGTGTGTTTTTAGTAGTAGTATGTAACTACCTTAGAGGTGTTAATTAATCTTTAAAGTGGAACATCCGTGAATAAATCGCAATGAGGTTTTTAATTTTTATACCAGTGCTCATTAGCTTTGTGATAAGCTATGTTACGACTCTGGACTGTTATTGGAGCACCGAATGTAAATACAAATATTTCTCAAGTAAGACTCCGTATGAAACTGTTAGAGGTGATTTAAGAGATTCGATAGTAAAAACGGAAGGTAAGTCCCGAAACTAGCTACTCTATTTTTAACGAGCACTATCGTAAGGCAGTATTGTGTCTATTTCTATGCTATAAAGCTCAGCGCAGACAGAGCGGCTAGTGCTTGAGAGACCTTGAAAATCTTCTGCGTAAACTCGGGACTCTAGCAGTCTCGTGAATGCAGGCATGTTCTGTTGTCACCCGATTAATAACAACACAGAATACTCAATTATCTGAAACTCTCAAAGCTTTGTAGGTATATAGGGTATGTATATACATTTGATGTAGCGGCAACTATTCACAAGCAAAGAGGAACATAATTATATCCGAGGAATCACGTGGAATTATAGTCCGCCTCTGTACTTTGTGGTTGAAGTGTTAAATAAATAAATAAATGAAACACTATTTCTACTGCATTTAAGTTTATTTATAAAATCTGTTAAAATGCTCGAGCAACTAGTTGCTCTATCTGTGCGGACTAGGGCTTCTTATCGAGATTTATTTATTTTGATTTGCGGATTTACTATATTTGATGACAGTTCAGTAACTCCCTTATTAAGGCGGCGTTTCCACCAGAGATGTGCTAGGCCTCTGAGCGGTGCGAGGATGCGTAGCGACGCTGTGAAACGGTGCGCAGATAAGCGGTGTGAGGATGTGTAGCGGGCTCGTTTCTGACTGACTGCTATTTTATCGCTCGCGTAAAGATATAAAGATATATTTATTTTGTAAAACACAGTGGTGATAGTAGTGCCTATATTAGGTGACGGTAGTGCCTGAAGCCAGAGGCCCGACTCCCACTCATCCACAGCCAGTCGGCGGGCACGCTCTGCAGTATTGGTAGACGTATTACTAAGTTTATTCCGTACCAACCTGCTGAGCGGCTCATCCCACTGCTTCTAGAGGAAAACGGGACTCTCGGGCCAATCCGTATCCGAGCAAGCCACTTTCCAGGTGACCTCTGCGTCGGTCAAGCACGGCACTTCCGAGTCAACCAGGGAGAGAGTAAAAATTTTCCTAGTTAGCTTTTCAGTGCTGTGGATAAAGGACAGCAACGCCGCCGGTAAGCTTACGAGTACACTAGAAATTTTAAGGACGCCGAGGCCACCAAAACGAATTGGTAACCCTGGCTTGCAGCCACGCTCGGTCGTACAGGGCCACATTAAGAATGGATGTTAGTGTGTTCCAAGTAATTTGGTCAATTTTGTCCAAAAGTGGTGATTTCTTCCAAAGCGGAGAACAACGGAGAATATACATACAATTTGGACCAAAACAGCGCAATATCTGATCAGGGTGAATGCCGAATGTAAATTAATTTTCGAGAATTATCCGAAATATCATTAAAATGTTTGATTTTGTCATCGATGAAAGATGAATAACTTTCTTCTAAAATAGGGGAACCTAGAAGCAGGGAACTTTTTCAAAAATTTTGTTTTGAGGGGCTATTGCATTAAGTTTATCTATAGTCGATTGTCTGTCGGTAATTTCAGAGAGGTAATAGGCCAATAGATTTAAATTGATGTTTGAGGAGTTGTAGGTCATCCAAAACGGTGTCAACATCACCACCTAGGGTTCCATCATCTAAATACCCTCACGTTAAATTTTGAATTTAGTTGTTGAATTACAGGATAAATGAAGAATGATAGATGAAAATGATAGGGTCGAGAGGGTCACCTTGTTGGCTTTCAACTGCAGATTCAATTAACTGATTTCTTTTAAAAACTCGGGAAATCTCGAAAAAAAATTGTCAGGAAGTCACACTTGAAAAAAAAAACGAGAAATGAGAAACTCTGCTAGCCCTAATAGTGATATAGCCCGAATATATATTTATGATTATTTCAACCATCATTTTTTCTTAGGTTGCGAACCAATCAGCTCTTGGACCATAATGAGACACGGAAAAAAGAATCCTGGAATAAGATTCTCACAAGAGATAAAGGTGGTTCTGGATTTTAAAGACCATATTATTTCAAGTTACGATAATGGAAACAGTTCACTATGCGCTCAAGATATAGATAACTTTAGAGAATGGAAAATTGATGCTAGTTTTATTAATAAACCAAATGAAATTATGAACGAAGGATACCAGGAAATGTTTAGTATTGGGAGCAGATTTAAAGAAGCTTTACCAGAGATATACAATGATCTCCATGAGGGAGAGTATTCATTTCGCCCAACGTTCGGTCCTCGAGCTGAGGTCTCGACAGAAGCTTTTATTGAAGGACTTGGATATAAAGACTTGATTATAGAGCTAGCTGAAACAAACTTCAGCATCGCCAATGTAAGTACCGGCTTTATTTGCAATTGTTTCTATAACTCGGTTGAGTTAAGTTTGCACCTTGCTTCGATGCCCGTTCAGCATTACAGACTTAGTTCGACAGGGTTATACATTGTTACGCCCATCCTCAGTAATGGTGTTACTTTTTGTTGAGCCATAATTTGCAAGAAAATAACGTTTAGTATTTTTTTGTAAAACTTCAGTGGCTTTTGCTATGTTTTGTTGTCCGTTGTTCTCACACTTGCAAAATATGTTGCTCCACAAAAAGTAGTTTCAGTGTGGATACAACTTAACAATAAAATTATATTATGTGGGCACAATAGATGCACTTCTATTTTGCCATCTGGGTTTAAAAAGTTAAAGAAACAAAGTTGCTTTATTATGTCAATAATTGTAAAAACATATATCGCTCTCTGACAACTGACTTCTTACCTCCTTAATTATCTTGCCCCACTGCTCGTTAACAGTTTAAAACGATTTTGGTATTCCAGTTGTTACACGTGGTAATAAATTGACTAACCTTTTAAATAACAAGCAAAATGGTACAGCCGCCAGCAAGTTAACCTACGCGAAACTGTCAGATTATCCCAACCAAACTTGAACCTAATGCTTTAGAGATAAAGAAAAATCTATTAAAGAAATTTGATAGATTGTAGTAGCTTTATGTGCTGGCGTCTGTACATTGATACCAAGTGAAGTACCTAACGCAAGTACCTAAAATCTACAACCATAGATCCAATTAATTTAAAAGTTTTTTTGCAGCCCTATGGAACGTGTCGATCATATCTGAAAGAAGTTTATGCAAATCCTGATGCTTACAAAATATCACTTCAATATATGGAACAACCAGAATATTTAAAAGTAAATAAGACTACTAAGACTAAATTCAAACCTTAATCTTTGTTTTGTTGATGATTGATTCTTACTATTTTGTTTATAGATGAAAGAGAGGATTGAAAAGAGATTAGGCCTTAATTTTTCTTTGACGAACAAACATGTTATAGCGATCTACGATTTGTGTCGATACACTACAGAGGGAATCGGCAACAAACACAGTCCCTGGTGTGCTGTGTTCTCCGAAGAGGACCTGAAGATCGTTGAATATGTCGGAGATTTAGAACATTACTATAGAAGCGGTTATGGAGCAGAAAAGTATACCAGAACATTCGGTCAGACTACGCTATCAGATTTATTCATAAACCTAGAACAAGCCAAGAACGGGCAAGGAAGGAAAACTTTCGTATACTTTACCCATTCTTCAATGATGGACATGATCCTGATTCCTTTAAATCTTTATAAGGATGCAAACCCCCTTACGGCGGCTCATAGAGACTTGAATAGAAAATGGAGATCCACATTTATATCTACTTTTGGCGTGAACTTGATTGCAGTTTTGAACAGGTTTGTAAAAGTAATCATTTATCATCAAAGGAAGCACTTAGAGCCGGAAAATGTTAGTTATACTGTCGAATTGAAGTCACAATCGATCACCCCATAACAAAGTTATTTTGTATATCTTTTTTTTTGGGATGAGAAATCATTAAATGACATCCGCTCTGGGCGGAGCGGATGGGAGTGTCAGACTTTTACTGACTAAATAAAACCCATCCATGCTCCTTTTTTTTGCCTTGGTGTGTTCCAGGGCCGCGGTATCTCTTTCGAACAGTCCCGCAGCCCTGGCAGGCTATTTTGTATACCTAACAATACGTTTTCTGACCATTTCAGATGTAGATTAACTGATGGAAAGTACGACCACAACATTTCGTTCTATCGGAATGAGAGACCGTTTTTAGAACTGTGCAATGGAGTCTGTTCGTGGCAAGAGTTCGAGGACATGTTCAAACCATTCTTGAATGCAACTTTAGACATTTGTGAATAAGGTTTAAAAAAAGCATTTTTGTACCTATTTGCTTTATGATATATATTTTTTTAATTTAAACATGTAATGTAATCTCTTATTTTATTTAAATTTTATTGTAATAATACTTGAGTTTACCATTTTTTTACGTTTGAATCTAATAGTAAATTGTTTCAATGATTCATTATATTACTTTTTTAATTTGCCAAATTCTAGTTGGTATCCCACTGAAAAGAAAGCTAGAAGAGTTTTTCCGAGGCAAGCACAAGAACGCTGGCGTGACGATCTGGACTCATAACAAAACTGGAAGCCATGGGGGAGGCGTTTGCCCAGCAGTGGGGTAGAATAGGCTGATATAAAAAACAAAAAGTTTTTCATTAGTGTACCTCAAACAATATGTTTTTGTCTTTTTTATTTATCGTCGTTATTATTGACAAAAAGTTAGTTTGTCTAGGACCTCAGGTCATTGGGCCACCTTCTAAGGGTCCTATCAACGCTCCAGATTCAGGTCGCCCCTTCAGTTTCTTCTCGGACTTCTGATTATCCGTAATGACTGCCAAAGGCTCAAAGATCTATTAACGCGATGAAATGCGCAACATAATGGAGAGATTGGCTCTCAAATGACTTGGATAGTAACGTTGTAGATAAACATTTTGAAAGAATTTCGTGTAAAATACAAGCGTGTACGGTGTACGTTCCGATTTTAGCCACACACGAAAAGATCCTTATATAATTAACTAGTTCTTGCCTGCGACTTAGTTCGCGTGGAAATTTTGAGGTGTATGTGTGAGAAAAAGATGTGGCCTATGTGCTTTTCCAGACCATAATCTATTTCCGTGCCAAATTTCATCCAGATCTGATCAGCCGTTCTGGCGTGATTGTGACAGTGACATCAATCTAAACTTTCGCATTTATAATATGTAGTAGGTACGATGATAGATACTGCATTATTATAATACTTACGTCTCAGGAGACAAGTAGCACAGAATATAGGTAAATTAGATAATTTAATCTGTTCTGATGGCCAGTGAGCTCATCAACGACCGCGAAACATGACGGGACACTAGTTCACACTAGATTATTTGCAGTTATTAGTACATAAGAAACCAGTATTCTGCTTACCTACACTACACTCACATAAATCCATGCATTACCGATGCACCCGCGCATGACAGAAACTTTAGGGGCTATCTGCTACGAGTTAACTCTATCTGGCAGAATCTTGATGCTCCGAGATTTATTTGGCATTACACTCCCTAATCTATTATATTTATCTTCCCTAAACGAATATTATTAAGGCATAAAAAATATTTATTATTTATTTATTTTTCCAAATACAACATGTATCAGAAAAATAAAATGCAATTTTGGTACAGCTCCAAACATTATTATGAGTCTTTCAATAGTAGTTATCGTTATGAAAGAAACGGTCCTGTAAAAAAAATTCAGTACTCTAAGAGGTTGATGAAAAATCGCGTGCGATTGTTAGATTGAAGGCCCATTATTAACCATTATTTGAGTGGTGATTGCCTTTTTAAAATCTTCTTAGCAACTACAATATACTATAGTCAAATTACATAGGTCAATATTCATGGTTAGTGACCTTGAGGTCAAGGCCAAGCGTCCTTATGGTCAAGGACAAGTGACTTTGAGGTCAAGGTCAAGTGATCCCGGAGGTCATGATTCCTTGGACGTCAAGGTCGTGTGACTTTTGAAGTCATGGTCAAGTGACCTTGGTAGTGTCTGAAATTCCAGTGCCCTGACACTACCGACCCCTTGACTTCGAGTGCAGAAATAGTATTTCTATTTTTCTTCTAAAGCTTATATCTCGAAAACGGTGTGTCCTATCGCAAAAATAATGAAAAATTTGCCCCCCTTAGTAACCCCCTACTGCGTAATTCTCAACATGCAGGTAACAATCAATTTTGAAAAATTTCAAATAGTATCCAAAAAATATACATATTATAGTCAGGCTTGTCAATTGTAGGTGCCGATTGTGCCGCTGGCAACGAGCCCTCCTATTTCTGAATGACAGTAATGATAAGGTGTAGTCGATGTAGCCCCGCTGCGCGGGGCTCCTATTTCTGTTTACAGGGTTTAAAATAACTTAATACCTTTAAAGGGGATGGCAGGGTCTAGTGAGCGAGCGAAGCGAGTGGACATGTCCGAATTGGGGTGCCCTAAGTACCGAGCTCGTTTCGCTCGCTCTTGCATCCTAAATTCTCCTAGTAGAGTAATATTGCATTTTGACGCCCTAAGCCCAGGCTCGTACCCCACAGGGGGTGCCCTTAGCACGAGCTCTTACACTCAAGGCATCCACAGGATAGTCCGGTTAATTGTGCCCAAAAGTGGAAAACTGAAAACCAATCTATTCATTGCAGTCGGGGGACGGTTCCTTGGAATAGTTCTTTACAGGTCCCCCGACTGCAATGAAAAGATTGGTTTTCAGTTTTCCACTTTTGGGTACAATGGCGTTTTAAATGCACAGTAAATATTATAATCTACTAGTTTTCCGCCCGCGGCTTCGCCCGCGTCGAGTTCGGTTATATCGCGTAATTTTCAGTACTGAATTGATGCCGACTCTTGACCAATAGATGGCGCTGTATTTCCGGAATAAATTTTATTTTATTTTTTGTAATAAAAACTATCCTATGTCCTTTCTCAAGTTCCAAACTATGTCTGTACCAAATTTCACACAAATCGGTTCAGTAGTTTATGCGTGAAGCAAAGACAGACAGACAGAGTTACTTTCGCGTTTATAATATTAGTTTGGATTTAGTACCTTGTGCATGCGGTCATTAGTGTCTAATACTATAATGGAATAACCTCAAATTTTTTACCTTAAATTTCACCAAAAAAAAATTGTTTTTGTTTTTTTTTTCAAATTATTATTTAATTGTATCGTATTTTGATAATTAATCAATTATTTCTTTTTTTTATTTTATATATCTGAGTAATGCTAATCTAGTGGCACCTTTTACTTTATCCTAATTTTGTTAACATGCGGATAATGCAGTGGGCTGCAATATTGTTAATACTACATATGTATATTATTGTTATTTGTGAACATTATATATTGTAGCTGTTTTTTGTCCCATAATAAATAAAATAAAATACTCTAGGCTTGCGCCAGTTCCCGTTAGCCAGGGAGCGCATCCCCACGTCGGCTTCTAGGAAGTATTCCCTGAGACTGCATACCTCACGGTTGTGCCGGGTCTTAGCATTTAAGAAGCCACGACCCCCGCACTTCCGTGGAATATACAGTCTCGTAACCGACGACCGTGGGTGATGCATCCGATTGGCGGTCAGCAGTGCGCGGACATTCCTATCTAGGGCACCAAGTTCCGTCGGAGTCCATTTGAGTACGCCGAAAGAATATATCAAAACCGGCATGACCCAACCGTTGAAGGCGCGCACCTTGTTTCCACCTGACAGAAGACTGCCAAGCACCTTATTCAGGTGGTCGAAGAAGCGTTCCCTCAACGATTGTTTCATGTCGGCAGTATTGATACCTAATGCTTCCGACCTGAAAACAGTAAACCTGAACCCTCTAACAGTGTGCTGAGAGAGTTCAAGGCTAGACAAAACCACAATAGACTCAGACTATCACCCTGGAATATCCTTATCGGTTCGCTGTTCCCCTGGATCTGTCGACATCTTGGGTAGCGAAGGACCGTTCTCCAGTGCCCCACACATGACATCAGGAAGGTACGCAGAGTTGCATCTACTTTATACAACTTCAGCACCCTCATGAGCTATGTATGCCTTTTGGGACCGGTGAAACTGTTGGCTAATGGCCATATCAATAAGGAGTAGCTCCTTAGTACCGCGGGACCCGTTCCTACATCCATTCTGAGAGGCAGACATGATAGAATTACTCTCAATGCGTTGGTTGATTTTAGCTCTCAAAATGGATGCAAGGAGAGGATGGATAAGAGGACTTCGTGACTGACGGTATTGAATGCATTGGAAAAATGTATCAGCACTAAGATGGAAACCTTGGTGTCTTCCATTCCCCGTCTTATATCAGTCACTTTAAGGAGAGCTGAAATGGTACTGTGGCCGGGCCTGAATCCGCATTGGAATGGACTAATGAGAGTTTTGGTGAATAAAGTGAGAGAATTGTTTATGGACACAGGCCTCGACTACTTTAGATAAAAAGGGAAGAATGGAAATTGGTCGAAAGTGACTGGCAAGAGTGGGATTAGGAATTTTAGGCAGTGGTCGCACAAGGGCTTTTCGCCAGAGCGAAGGGATAACACCGGTGTAAAGGGAGAAGTTAATGATATGGGAGATTGCAGGAAGAAGCTGTTCAAGAGCCGTCACTATCATCTGGCAACTGATGTTATCACAGCCCAAGGTTTTGGATTTAATGGAGAGGATAATCTTTTTGATCTCTCCCGTGTCGACTGGGGTGAAGGCAAAGGGCGTAATATTGGGTCGCCTCAGATCAGCAAGATAGCCAATGGTTTGACATTTGGTTAGACTATCAAGAGTGGGAACAGTGGCGAAATGGCGATTTAGATAGTCCAAACCAAATATATTAGGAAGATCTGAATGCCGCGAGCTGCCGATACCTAGAGTTCCAAGGAACTTCCAAATATCAGCAGGAGAAGAAGAAGTGATATTGTGAAGAATGTGGCGGCGTTTAGCGTTACGTATCATCTGATTACAAAGACTGCGAGCAGTTTTGAACATGTAAAACTCTTCAACCCTTAACTTATTTGTCTTAATTGAACCTTCATTATTCCCTTGCCCTTATTCTAATTCATTTGGGGTCGGCGTAGCATGTCTTCTTCTTCCATAGTTCTCTATTACTCGCAATCTCATCAGACACCTCCTTTCGTACCATATCATCCTTCCACCCTGCGCATATCACGACAACCGACTACCACACATCTTTTCAGTCACCGGCACCGCTTTCAGACTTCCTCTTACGTACTCATTTCTTATTTTATCCATTCGCGTAACACCACATATCCTTTTCATCATTCTCACCTCAGCCACATGCAAATGCATTTCATTTGTCCCTTTTGTGGCGTATTGTTTTATAAATCTTCCCCTTAAGTTTAAGGGGAATGCGGGAGTTGCAGATTGGTCCCGTGACCGTGACGTCATCGGCAAATAGCATGCACTGGGGTGCCCCTTCCTGTGTGTCCGACGTCAAAGCATCCATAATCAGCAGGAAGAGGTTGAGACCTTATCGGTGTCAAAAGATTAGATATTAAATAAGCATACGAACAAATACACAAATGATTTTGTTTTTATTAACTTGTATAAGTGTTATTTCAGATGCGATAGCGGTATCGAAGACTATAACGTTGTATTTTACATGAATGAAGAACCATTGCTATCGATTTGTAATGGAGGAATTTGCACTTGGAAAGAGTTAGAAGACATGCTTTCGCCATTCTTGAAAACAAACACATCCTTCTGTGAATATGATGTTTAAACACCAACTTCAGCTTCTAAAAAGTAGATGTTTTTAATAGGTTATGTGAATTATTTAAACTATATTAAATGAATAAATTTGAAGTGTTTGTTTGTAATCTAAATGTATGCAAATAACATGCATACATACATATACATGTATATGTTGCAGTCAAAACTCTTAACCAGTCAAAAGTACATTTAACTGAATAAAACAAGCAAAAGTAATTTTGACTGAACAGGTTGGTCAAAAGTGGTTTAACTGAAAATCATTGGTTTGTTGATAGTGCTTTTGACTGAAAGAACAATGCCCACTTCCCATACATTTAAAAACCTGAAAATGAAAGTTAATGTATAGTTATAAGGTATAGTAGAAAGACCTATAAGTTTAGAAAATATATCGTTAATCCTTTTTTAAAATAATTTTTAACCTTAATTAAAATAAAAAATATGCTGTGTTTGTAACGAATTTTTTATACCACAAACTTCAATGATGATAAAGCGTTTTAGTCTACTGTACTGTCAAGGCGTTTTTTTCTACATATTTTGCGTCTTCCACATCCATTGCAAACTTTTCAAATTGTTCTTTTGTCATCACATTGAAATGACTATCTTTCATATCTTCTAGCGCTAAAATTCTTTGCAGAAAACGTTCTTTCTTTTCGTAGTCACTATTTTTTTTTCTAACATCAGCACGTTTTCTACTAATATTTAGTAACATAAAACTTTATGGGAGAGGTTTATTTTTTTATTTTATCGACCTCCTAACTGATATACTAGTCAAAACCACTTCTGACGGAATCAGTTAGTCAAAACTTTTAACCAGCTCCGTTGGGCAAAACTACTTTTAACTGTTATTTCAGTCAAAAATAGTATTGTCGAAAGCATACGGTTAAAAATATTTTTGACTGTTTTTGCTAGTTAAAAGTACTTTTGACTGTTTAAGAGTTTTGACTACAACATATACAAATAGATAAAATTGTAAAAATGAGATACAATACCAGAAACGACGATGAAATGAAACGTATCCCACATACATAGATAGGTACGCGTGTTAAACAGCACAATGTCCTTGAAGTTCGGTTCAGTTGGGTAAAAAAAACCGATACACTGTTTGTCGATTTCAAAACCTGTTTTAGTTGCTTAAACTTAAGTGATTTTAGTTGTAAAGTGACTAATTTCCCGGAAATTAATACCCAGTTTTGTTATTTTAGAGAAAACGTACTAGTTTTAGCAAGCGCTAGGCCGCGCGTCTCGCCTTTTGTGTAATACAGGTCTGGCACAACTTTGCTTTTGCGGCCGCACTATTTTTGCAACTTTTCGAAATCTTAAACTGTTTTTTTTTATTTGTGTGAATTGCTAGCAGAAATGTGATCTTTGACATTAAAATAATATAGTGGTTTAGACAAATACGAATTGAGAATATAATTATGTTAAAAAACCTGTCCGTTTTTAATTCTGTCAGATAAGATATTAAAATACTATGACAGATAAATTGCCTATAATTATTTTAGCTTATTACGACGATCAGCGTCAATGATGAGTGTGGTGTGTGTTTTATAGTATGTAACTACCTGAGAGGTGTTAATTAATCTTTAAAGTGGAACGTCCGTGAATAAATCGCAATGAGGTTTTTAATTTTTATACCAGTGCTCATTAGCTTTGTCATAAACTATGTTCCGACTCTGGACTGTTATTGGAGAACCGAATGTAAATACAAATATTTCTCAAGTAAGACTCCGTATGAAACTGTTAGAGGTGATTTAAGAGATTCGATAGTAAAAACGGAAGGTAAGTCCCGAAACTAGCTACTCTATTTTTAACGAGCACTATCGTAAGGCAGTATTGTGTCTATTTCTAAGCTATAAGGCTCAGCGCAGACAGAGCGGCTAGTGCTTGACAGACCGCGTGTTTCCTTGAAAATCCTCAGAGTAAACTCGGGACTCTAGCAGTCTCGTGAATGCAGGCATGTGCTGTTGTCACCCGATTAATAACAACACAGAATACTCAATTATCTGTTTGAAAACTCTCAAAGCTTTGTCTATAGGGTATGTATTTATTCATTTGATGTGGCGGCAACTATTCACAAGCAAAGAGGAACATATATCCGAGCACATGTCACGTGGAATTATAGTCTGCAATGTAGTTTGTGGTTGAAGTGTTAAATAAATGAAACGCTATTTCTGCTGCATTTAATTTCATTTATAAAATCTGTTAAAATGCTCGAGCAACTAGTTGCTTTATCTGTGTGGACTAGGGCTTCTCATAGAGATTTATTTATTTTTATTTGCGGATTTACTATATTTGATGACAGTAAATTTCAGTAACTCCCTTATTAAGGCGGCGTTTCCACCAGAGATGTGCTAGGCCTCTGAGCGCTGCGAGAATGCGTAGCGACGCTGTGAAACGGTGTGCAGATAAGCGGTGCGAGGATGTGTAGCGGGCTCGTTTATGACTGACGGCTAGTTTTTCGCTCGCGTAAAGATATAAAGATATATTTATTTTGTAAAACATGAGTATGTAGGTATACATAAATGAAAGTAATAAAGTTTTACCATATAGGAATGGCTTACAAAAATGTTTGGCTTAGACAATAGGTTAAACTTAATTTAAAAAATAGAGGTTATTACCTAAAAATATTAAATTTACTCGTCATTTACGCGTCCGTCCCTTGCACACATCCTTCCCGAGCGGAGCGAGGTTTTCTATGAAAAAAAACTCGCTCCGCTGAGCCGTTTCCATTTCCACTGGAGCTGAGCTGAGGGAAGCTAGGTACATAAAGTGATTCTATTGGATCTTAACAAACGCATCCTCTCATAATCTCTGGAGGAAACACAGCCTGGTCACAGTTAATTTTTATTCAATAAAAATCTTAATAAAGTATAGTTCAAATATTTGAATTTTTAATGTTCTTGAGAAAAAAAAACGTTTGATGTGCAAAAAATCAATTAACTTTTGGTGGCCACTGGTAACGATAATTCATCTTATTATTTTTTTCTAATACGAAATAAATAATGAATATACTGACAATTAACCTTGTTAATACATGGTTTATTTTCATGATATTTAAATTTTTACAAACTACAAAACTATAATAGTCTATACAATTATAATACATCTGTTGAAGTGGCGTTTCTGTACATTGAAAATATTTAGAAAAAAAATAGTAGGGGTGTTAAAGGATCACCCACAGAACCCATTTCTACCATTTTTAGAATTTTTGTCTGTTTGTCGGTTTGTCTGTTTGTCGGTTTGTCTGTTCGTTTGTGCGCGCATCACGTAAAAACCCCTCATTGTATTCAAAATCGAAATATTGAAAGATATGAAGCACTGTTCTGAGTAACATATAGCGTTTATTTCATCAAAATCGACCAACAGACTCAAAACAAATTAATTTCTAAAATTTTGTTAATCATTTCATACGCGATTTCTATGAGAAATTTAATTATTTACGTAAATAGGTTTTAGTCGAAGTGTAGTCAGAATGGCTGAAAATGAATTTGGTTTTATCTTGCTCTAAGGGTTTTATTTTTCCTTTTGTGTTTACTCTTGCACTGCATGGAAGTAATAAGTACTACACAATGACATTCAAAAGTGCCGTAATGGTCTAATTGAAATAAATGCTTTGAGTTTGAGTTTGACTTTTAAGCACTTACGACCACTCGCGCGACGAAGTCGCGGGCAACAGCTAGTATTATAAATATGTACAAGTATCAAAAGGTTAACAGGGCGTCCAAAAATTCGTCCACATCGCTGTCAATATGAAAAATGCCCACAAGGCTGACAGCATTGCCACGTTGGATGGCCATGCTGATTCTTTGGCCAAAAATTGGCCCGCCCTTTGGTCACGTGAAGAGTCGACCAGCAATTTCTCGAAATACTAGGAGGGCATTTGGACCACATGGCCCTAGTGTTTCAACCAAACGGCTCCAACGGGTCTCCCTTGTTTGACCGAAAAGAAATTGCCAAATTATCACTTCCCAAACAAATTTTCGCATAATTTTATTTGCCAAATTATTACTTACCAAAAAATCTCTTTACAAATAATTGTTACGAAAACCTATGTTTGGCAAGTGAACGTTTGAACAATAACTTGTTCACCAACTAGTACTTTTACCATTTTTTATCTAGTCAAATATTTCAGTTGGTACAACATATTTTACGCAAAATTAAATAAGCCAAATATTTGGTGTCGTCAATTTTAAACTTACCATTTCATTCAAAAGCACTATTAACTAGCTGGAATCTCCTATTTGGATTCGGTTGGGGCTCCTATTTCTGTCTGCAGGGTTTACAGGCACCTAACTAACCGAACCTCGGGGTGCCCCTGACGTCGACCGTCTAGGGTTAGCGTTTCCGTCAGAAGGTCGACGGATCCCCGCTGCGCGGGGCTCCTATTTCTGTCTGCAAGGTTTACAGGAACCTAACTAACCGAACCTCGGGGTGCCCCTGACGTCGACCGTCTAGGGTTAGCATTTCCGTCAGCAGGTCGACGGATCCCCGCTGCGCGGGGCTCCTATTTCTGTCTGCAAGGTTTACAGGAACCTAACTAACCGAACCTCGGGGT
This sequence comes from Eurois occulta, assembly GCA_950022335.1. Classification (NCBI taxonomy): domain Eukaryota; kingdom Metazoa; phylum Arthropoda; class Insecta; order Lepidoptera; family Noctuidae; genus Eurois; species Eurois occulta. The sequence goes on along the minus strand of OX465484.1, from coordinate 9,451,841 downwards.
GCCCCTGACGTCGACCGTCTAGGGTTAGCGTTTCCGTCAGCAGGTCGACGGATCCCCGCTGCGCAGGGCTCCTATTTCTGTCTGCAAGGTTTACAGGAACCTAACTAACCGAACCTCGGGGTGCCCCTGACGTCGACCGTCTAGGGTTAGGGTTTCTGTCAGCATCTGTTAAATTTCAATAACGTTATATTAAATGAATTTGTGTTATGTCTTCATTCCAAAATTTTTGCCTTTATATTTTTTGTCATAACAAATCATTTGACTAAACGTTTATTGTCTTAATTTTGTTTGCTGTAATAAATCATTTGACTAAAGACCAAAAGCCTTAATGACATTATCCTTAGTAATAATCTGCCAAGTAAACATTTGACCAAATGAAAATGTGCGTACTAAAATTATTCCAAATATTACATTGGCATAAAAAAAGGTTGCTAAAATTTGTTTGGGTAATGAAAATTTGGCAAAATCTTTTCGGCAAAACGGCAGGATCCCGGCTCCAACACATAACTACCAATTAAATTATTGTATTGGCGCCGTTTCAGGTTTTCAGCACCTGCAGCAGCTGCCCCAGCGCAGCCCACTGTGCTAGGAAGATGGGTTGTCGACGTAAGTTGCATCTCACACCAAAGGCCTACCCGACTTCCATGGCATTATGGTCTCTTTCTATCGACGCGTGCCAAGCCCGGGTTCTAAGACAGCTGGCACCCCGGTGGTGGCAAGAACACGACGGATGAGATCATTAATGCTAGCGTGCCGTGCAATCCGACCTGCACTCTTACTGCAAGAAATGCTATGGTGTCCGAGGCAGACGACTGCTTCACCACATTGACAGCGATGTGGAGCCTCACAAGAAGCTCTCAATCGCAGACATGTAGGAAGCCGGTAGGTTGTGTCACCTAACATAGTGCCTATATTAGGTGACGGTAGTGCCTAAAGTCAAAGGCCCGACTCCCACTCACCCACAGCCAGCCGGCGGGCACGCTTAGCAGTATTGGTAGACGTATTACAAAGTTTTTTTTAGCTCATCCCACTGTCTCTAGAGGAAAACGGGGCTCTCGGGCCGATCCGTATCCGAGCAAGCTACTTTCCAGGCGACCTCCGCGTCGGTCAAACACGGCACTTCCGAGTCAACCAGGGAGAGAGTTAAAATTTTCCTGGTTAGGTTTTCAGTGCTGTGGACAAAGGACAGGAACGCCGCCGCCGGTAAGCTTACACTAGAAATTTTACGGACGCCGAGGCCACCAAAACGAATTGGTAAGGGTGGCTTGCAGCCACGCTCGGTCGTAAAAGGGCCACAATATGAATGGATGTTAGTGTGTTCCGAATAATTTGGTCAATTATGTTCAAAAGTGGTGATTTCTTCAGAAAATACATACAATTTGGACCAAAACAGCAATATCTGATCAGGGTGAATCATCATCATCATCATCCACAGCTTGAATTCACCCACTGCTGAGTATAAGCCTCTCTTTTCTTCTGCCAATCTCCACGTTCCTGTGCCAGCCTCATCCAGGTTTTTCCGTCGATGGCAACTATACTATATTCCCCGTTCTTGGACGCCATTCGGTGACAGCCTTAGTCCACCTGTCATCACAGTGCCTTGCTAGGTGTCCTGCCCACCTCCATTTGAGTTCCGTAACGCCATTTCCAATATCAAAAACCTTTGTACGTCTTCGGATTTCGACGTTAGGAACTCGATCTACCAGCTTTATGCCGAGCATGGAACGCTCAATGGCTCTCTGTGCAACTCTCAGTCTGTACACAGCCTCCTGCGTGAGCGTCCATGTTTCAGCACCGTACGTCATGGTGGGTAGAACACACTGGTTATAGAGGCGGGACCTTAGACATAACGGAATTTTGGCTGATTTCAAAATGTCATCCAATTTACTGAACGCAGCCCACCCAAGCTGTATTCTTCGGGATATCTCCTTTTGTTGATGCTCTTTTTCAAATGAAAGCATATGGCCAAGATAGACATACTGGTCAACCATCTCCAACTCCTCATTTCCAACTTTGACAGAAGGATTTGAAAAGCCGTTGATGTTTGCCATAATCTTCGTCTTGGCCATATTCATCTTGAGACCTACTTTAAAAGAAGCATCGTACAGGTCTTGAAGCATATTTTGAAGGTCCCCGAAGTTTTCAGCAAAGAGGACATGGTCATCTGCAAATCTTAAATGCGACAGGTAGGCACCATTGATATTAACACTGCAACAGTCCCAATTTAAGAATTTCACGATGTCTTCGAGTACTGCTGTAAAAAGTTTTGGTGAAATGGTGTCACCCTGTCGCACTCCCCGTTTGATCCGTATGCATGCGAACCTGCAGAGTGGCCGACGCGTATCGTTCCCGCAGCACATCCACGTACCGGGAGTCGATGTGGCAGCGATGGAGAGCGTGGAACACGGCCCAATGCTCAACACTATCGAAAGCCTTCTCGTAATCGATGAAAGCCATGTATATAGGTAGGTCGGTTATATTCTTGACACTTCTCCATTAACAGCTTTACCGTGTGGATATGGTCGATGGTCGAATATCCGCTGTGGAAGCCGGCCGGCTCGATGGGCTGGGCTGAATGCCGAATGTAAATTAATTTTCGAGAGTTATCCGAAATATCATTAAAATGTTTGATTTTGTCATCGATGAAAGATGAATAACTTTTTTCTAAAATAGTAACCTAGAAGGTGCAGGGAACTTTTTCAAAAATTTTGTTTTGAGGGGCTATTGCATTCGTGCGGTGTTCCACAGGGATCGGTTCTGGGGCCGCCCTTGTGGAACATCGGTTACGACTGGGTGCTGCGCGCCGACCTCCCTAGCGGCGTCAGCGTAGCAAACTACGCTGACGACACGCTGGTGCTGGCGCAGGGGAGGTCGCACGAGGCAGCGGCCAAACTGATGACACACGGGGTTGCGATAGTCGTTGAGAGGATCCGGCAATTGGGTCTCGAGGTGGCATTGCACAAGTCCGAGGCCATGTGCTTTCATGGGCCTCGGAGCGCGCCACCGTCGGGATCCACACTAACGGTAGGAGGGGTTCCCGTCGGCGTCGAGTCGACGTTGAGGTACCTCGGACTCGTCCTCGACAGCCGATGGAACTTCGTGGAGCATTTCCGACGTTTGGCTCCCAGACTGGAAAAGGCCGGGGCTGCTTTCAAGCGGCTCCTGCCCAACCTGAGGGGGCCAAACGCCTCCTGCCGGAGGCTCTATGCGGGGATCTTGCGGTCCATGGCCCTTTACGGGGCCCCGGTGTGGGCGCGTTCGTTGAGGTTGCGTGCAAAGCACTACCTGAACGCGCCCCAAAAGGTGGTAGCTCCTTGCCGGATTGCCGCCATGGGATCTGGAGGCCATAGTCCTCGCGCGCCTGCACGAGTGGCGCGCGGAGGTACAGAGCCGGGGGGTAACTCCGCTGCCGCGGCATATTGTCGCGCGGCGGACAGACCTCCGCCGTGATCTCATGGCGACATGGAGAGAGCGACTATGGCAACCCCGTGCAGGGCACGCCACGATAGTGGCGGTAAGTCCCCTCTTTGAGGAGTGGCTAGGGAGGCGCCACGGCGCCCTCACCTTCCGCCTGACGCAGGTCCTCATCGGACACGGGTGCTTCGGGAGGTACCTGCACCGAATCGGGCGGGAGGAAACGCCCGGGTGCTACAATTGCGAGGATCGACCGGAGGACACGGTGGAGCACACCGTCGAGGTCTGCTCCGCTTGGGAGGAGCACCGCCGTGTCCTCGTAGCGGCGATTGGCGGCGGCGACCTCTCGCGCCCGGCCCTGGTTCAAGCCATGGTCCGGGGCGAGAGGGAATGGGAAGCCGTCGCCTCCTTCTGCGAAGCAGTCATGCTAGCGAAGGAGGCGGCGGAACGCGAGAGGGAGAGAACCTCCTCACGTCCCAGCCGCCGCGGGAGAAGCACCGGGCGTCGGGGGCCACGCCGTGATGGCTCTCGGCCACCGTAGGCGCGGGCCTGTGAACGGTGAGTAATGGGCTAGCTCGCCGTCCGTCCGTCGTATGACGACGGGCAGGCCGTGTCGACGGCGCGTTCGTGTTCCTCGCGCGCCTCAAAGAGTTGTCAGCAAACGGGAGGGGCCCGCAAGGGCCGGTGCCTGCCAGGGCTGCGGGACTGTTCGAAAGAGATACCGCGACCCTGGAACATAAAGGGCCAATGAAGGAACATGGGTGGTTTTTAGTCAGTAAGAGTCTGACACTTCCTTCCGCTCCGCCCAGAGCGGGAGGAGTCATTCGATGATTTCCAACCCTCCAAAAAAAAAAAAAAAAAAGGGGCTATTGCATTAAATTTATCTATAGACGATTGTCTGTCGGTAATTTCAGAGAGGTAATAGGCCAATAGATTTAAATTGATGTTTGAGGAGTTGTAGGTCATCCAACACGGTGTCAACATCACCACCTAGCGTTCCATCATCTAAATACCCTGACTAAAAACCACCCATGTTCCTTCTTTGGCCCTTTATGTTCCAGGGCCGCGGTATCTCTTTCGAACAGTCCCGCAGCCCTGGCAGGCATCGGCCCTTGCGGGCCCCTCCCGTTTGCTGACAACTCTTTGAGGCGCGCGTGGAACACGAACGCGCCGTCGACACGGCCTGCCCATCGTCATACGACGGACAGACGGCGAGCTAGCCCATTACTCACCGTCCACAGGCCCGCGCCTACGGTGGCCGAGAGCCATCACGGCGTGGCCCCCGACGCCCGGTGCTTCTCCTCCCGCGGCGGCTGGGACGTGAGGCTCTCTCCCTCTCACGTCTCGCCACCTCCTTCGCTAGCATGACTGCTTCGCAGAAGGAGGCGACGGCTTCCCATTCCCTCTCGCCCCGGACCATGGCTTGAACCAGGGCCGGGCGCGAGAGGTCGCCGCCGCCAATCGCCGCTACGAGGACACGGCGGTGCTCCTCCCAAGCGGAGCAGACCTCGACGGTGTGCTCCACCGTGTCCTCCGGGCGATCCTCGCAGTAGTAGCACCCGAGCGTTTCCTCCCGCCCGATTCGGTGCAGGTACCTCCCGAAACATCCATGTCCGGTGAGGAACTGCGTCAGGCGGAAGGTGAGGGTGCCGTGGCGCCTCTCAAGCCACTCCTCAAAGAGGGGACTTATCGCCACTATCGTGGCGTGCCCTGCACGGGGTTGCCATAGTCGCTCTCTCCATGTCGCCATGAGTTCACGGCGGCAGCTGCAGCAGTTACCCCCCGGCGCTGTACCTCCGCGCGCCACTCGTGCAGGCGCGCGAGGACTATGGCCTCCAGATCCCATGGCGGCAATCCGGCAAGGAGGCTCGCTGCCTCGCGGGAGATCGTGCGGTACCCACGGATCAGCCTTACGGTAACCCCGTTTTGGGGCGCGTTCAGGTAGTGCTTGGAACGCAGCCTCAACGAACGCGCCCACACCGGGGCCCCGTAAAGGGCCATGGACCGCAAGATCCCCGCATAGAGCCTCCGGCAGGAGGCGTTTGGCCTCCTCAGGTTGGGCAGGAGCCGCTTGAAGGCAGCCCCTGCCTTTTCCAGTCTGGGAGCTAAACGTCGGAAATGCTCCACGAAGTACCATCGGCTGTCGTGGACGAGTCCGAGGTACCTTAACGTCGACTCGACGCCGACGGGAACCCCTCCTACCGTCAGTATGGATCCCGACGGTGGCGCATTCCGAGGCCCATGAGAGCACATGGCCTCGGACTTGTGCAATGCCACCTCGAGACCCAATTGCCGGATCCTCTCCACGACTATCGCAACCCCGCGTGTCATCAATTCGGCCGCCGCCTCGTGCGACCTCCCCTGGGCCAGCACCAGCGTGTCGTTAGCGTAGCAAACTACGCTGACGCCGCTAGGGAGGTCGGCGCGCAGCACCCAGTCGTAACCGATGTTCCACAAGGGCGGCCCCAGAACCGATCCCTGTGGAACACCGCATGACATCTCGCGCCGGTTCCATTCTCCGTTGTGACCAGGATATATGACGGACCTGTCCGTCAGGTAGTCCCCGACCACACGACGAAGGTAGGTCGGCACCCGGTGATACCGGAGTGCCTCCCTAATGCAGCTCCAGGGCACGGAGTTGAAGGCGTTGGCGATGTCGAGAGACACGGCCAAGACAACCCCATCCCAGGACACCGCAACCCCCGTCGTGAGGGCTCTCACGCGCATGATGGCGTCCACCGTCGAGCGCCCCTTGCGGAAACCAAACTGGTTGTCCGCAAGATCCGGCCCCATCCCCGCAAGGTGCCCGGCGAGGCGGTTTGCAATGACTCTTTCGAAGAGCTTGCCCACCTCGTCGAGCAACACAATGGGCCGGTATGCGGACGGAGAGTCCGCAGGGCGCCCCGGCTTCCAGATGAGGACCAGCTTCCCTGTCTTCCAACGAAGCGGGAACTGACCTCTCTCCAAGCATGCGCTCAGGAGCCCCCCCAGTCGGGGCCCGAGAGCCTCCAAGGCCAGGACCCAGGCTTTGCCAGGTAAGCCATCGGGTCCCAGGGCGGTATTTCTGGCCTTAAGCCGGTATACCGCCACTCTCAGGTCTACCCTGGTCACCTCCGGAGTCTCGTCATCGTCGTCTGAGTGGTCCGCTTCCGGCACCGCAAGCGGCGGAGCCATAGGCGGGGGAGGATGTTCCCCTCGCGAAGGGAACAGAGCGCTCACCACCTCCTCCACAAGCTGAGGCCGGAGACTCTGCGTCAGCGGGGGGGGCCAGGTGCGGAGCACCATTTTGTAAGGGCGCCCCCACGGAAGCATCTCCTCGCGGGCCGCATCCTTGGCCCGCTGGACAGCCTCTCGGAGGGCGGTCTTCGCTGCTCTGTATCCCTCGTACAGCTCCGCCTCAATGGCTGCCGCATCTGGAGGTCGGATGCGGAGCCTGCGATGCCTGGCGTACAGGTGCCATCATCTAAATACCCTCACGTTAAATTTTGAATTTAGTTGTTGAATTATAGGATAAATAACCAAACTGAATATGATAGGGTCGAGAGGGTCACCTTGTTGGCTTCCAACTGCAGATTCAATTAACTGATTTCTTTAAAAAACTCGGGAAGTCTCGAAAAAAATTTGTCAGGAAGTCACACTTGAAAAAAAAAACGAGAAATGAGAAACTCTGCTAGCCCTAATAGTGATATAGCCCGAATATATATTTATGATTATTTCAACCATCATTTTTTCTTAGGTTGCGAACCAATCAGCTCTTGGACCATAATGAGACACGGAAAAAAGAATCCTGGAATAAGATTCTTGCAAGAGATAAAAGTGGTTCTGGATTTTAAAGACCATATTATTTCAAGTTACGATAGTGGAAACAGTTCACTATGCGCTCAAGATATAGTTAACTTTAGAGAATGGAAAATTGAAGCTAGTTTTATTAATAAACCAAATGAAATTATGAACGAAGGATACCAGGAAATGTTTAGTATTGGGAGCAGATTTAAAGAAGCTTTACCAGAGATATACAATGATCTCCATGAGGGAGAGTATTCATTTCGCCCAACGTTCGGTCCTCGAGGTGAGGTCTCGGCAGAAGCTTTTATTGAAGGACTTGGATATAAAGACTTGATTATAGAGCTAGCTAAAACAAACGTCAGCGTCGCTAATGTAAGTACCAGCTTTATTTGCAATTGTTTCTATAACTCGGCACCTTGCTTCGATGCCCATTCAGCATTACAGACTTCGCTCGACAGGGTTATACATTGTTACGTCCATCCTCAGTAATGGTGTTACTTTTTGTTGAGCCATATTTTGCAAGAAAATAACGTTTAGTATTTTTTTGTAAAACTTCAGTTACTTTTGCTATGTTTTGTTGTCCGTTGTTCTCACACTTGCAAAATATGTTGCTCCACAAAAAGTAGTTTCAGTGTGGATGCAAATTAACAATAAATGATATTATGTGGGCACAATAGATGCACTTCTATTTTGCCATCCGGGTTTAAAAAGTTAAAGAAACAAAGTTGCTTTATTATATCAATAATAGTAAAAACATATATCGCTCTCTGACAAGTGACTTCTTACCTCCTTAATTATTTTGCCCCACTGCTCGTTAACAGTTTAAAACGATTTTGGTATTCCAGTTGTTACATGTGGTAATAAATTGACTAACCTTTTAAATAACTAGCAAAATGGTACAGCCGCCAGCAAGTTAACCTACCCGAAACTATCAGATTTTCCCAACCAACCTTGAACCTAATGCTGTAAAGATAAAGAAAAATCTATTAAAGAAGTTTGATAGATTGTAATAGCTTGATGTGCTGGCGTCTATATATATACATTGATACCAAATGAAGTACCTAACGCAAGTACCTAACATCTACAACCTAAAATCCAATTAATTTATAAGTTTTTTTGCAGCCCTATGGAAAGTGTCGATCATATCTGAAAGAAGTTTTTAAAAATCCTGATGCTTACAAAAAAATACCACTTCAATATAAGGAACATCCAGAATATGTAAAAGTAAATAAGACTTAAAAAAAATTCAAACCTTTAATCTTTGTTTTGTTGATGATTGATTCTTACTATTACTTACTATTTTGTTTATAGATGAAAGACAGGATTGAAAAGAGATTAGGCCTTAATTTTTCCTTGACGAACAAACATGTTATAGCGATCTACGATTTGTGTCGATACACTACAGAGGGAATCGGGAACAAACACAGTCCCTGGTGTGCTGTGTTCTCCGAAGAGGACCTGAAGATCGTTGAATATGTCGGAGATTTAGAACATTACTATAGAAGCGGTTATGGAGCAGAGAAGTATAGCAGTACATTTGGTCAGATTACGTTATCAGATTTATTCATAAACCTAGAACAAGCCAAGAACGGCCAAGGCAAGAAAACTATCGTATATTTTACCCATTCTTCAACGATGGACATGGTCCTGATTCCTTTAAATCTTTATAAGGATGCAAACCCCCTTACGGCGGCTCATAGAGACTTGAATAGAAAATGGAGATCCACATTTATATCTACTTTTGGCGTGAACTTGATTGCAGTTCTGAACAGGTTAGTAAAAGTAATCATTTATCATCAAAGGAAGCACTTAGAGCCGGAAAATGTTAGTTATACTGTCGAATTGAAGTCACAATCGATCACCCCATAACAAAGTTATTTTGTATATCTTTTTTTTTGGGATGAGAAATCATCAAATGACATCCGCTCTGGGCGGAGCGGATGGGAGTGTCAGACTTTTGTTGACTAAAACCCATCCGTGCTCCTTTTTTTTTGCCTTGGTGTGTTCCAGGGCTGCGGTATCTCTTTCGAACAGTCCCGCAGCCCTGGCAGGCTATTTTGTAAACCTAACAATACGTTTTCTGACCATTTCAGATGTAGATTAACTGATGGAAAGTACGACCACAACATTTCGTTCTATCGGAATGAGAGACCGTTTTTAGAACTGTGCAATGGAGTCTGTTCGTGGCAAGAGTTCGAGGACATGTTCAAACCATTCTTGAATGCAACTTTAGCAATTTGTGAATAAGGTTTATAAAAGACATTTTTGTACCTATTTGCTTTATGATATATTTTTTTAATTTAAACATGTAATGTAATCTCTTATTTTATTTAAGTTTTATTGTAATAATACTTGGGTTTACCATTTTTTTACGTTTGAATCTAATAATAAATTGTTTCAACGATTCCATATATTACTTTTTTTATTTGCAAAATTCTAGTTGGTATCCCACTGAAAAGAAAGCTAGTAGAGTTTTTCCGAGGCAAGCACAAGAACGCTGGTGTGACGATCTGGACTCATAACAAAACTGGAAGCCATGGGGGAGGCGTTTGCCCAGCAGTGGGGTAGAATAGGCTGATATAAAAAACAAAAAGTTTTTCATTAGTGTACCTCAAACAATATGTTTTTGTCTTTTTTTATTTATCGTCGTTATTATTGACAAAAAGTTAGTTTGTCTAGGACCTCAGGTCATTGTGTTATTTTGTAAGGGTCCACGCTCCAGATTCAGGTTGTCCCTTCAGTATCTTCTCGGACTTCTGATTATCCGTAATGAGTGCCAAAGGCTCAAAGATCTACTAACGCGATGACGCGATGCGTAGGCGCGGGCCTGTGGACGGTGAGTAATGGGCTAACTCGCCGTCCGTCCGTCTTATAACGACAGGCCGTGTCGACGGCGCGTTCGTGTTCCACGCGCGCCTCAAAGAGATGTCAGCAAACATGAGGGGCCCGCAGGGGCCGATGCCTGCCAGGGCTGCGGGACTGTTCGAAAGAGATACCGCGGCCCTGGAACATAAAGGGCAAAAGAAGGAACATGGATGGTTTTTAGTCAGTAAAAGTCTGACACTCCCGCTCCGCCCAGAGCGGGAGGAGTCATTTGATGATTTCCCATCCGAAAAAAAAGCCCATTATTAACCATTATGTGAGTGGTGATTGACCATTATTTGAGTGGTGATTGCCTTTTTAAAATCTTCTTAGCAACTACAATATGCTATAGTCAAATTAAACAGGTTTCATGGTTAGTGACCTTGAGGTCAAGGCCAAGCGTCCTTATGGTCAAGGACAAGTGACTTTGAGGTCAAGGTCAAATGATACCGGAGGTCATGATTCCTTGGACGTCAAGGTCGTGTGACTTTGGAAGTCACGGTCAAGTGACCTTTGTAGTGTCTGAAATTCCAGTGCCCTGACACTACCGACCCCTTGACTTCGAGTGCAGAAATAGTATTTTTATTTTTCTTCTAAATTTGCTTATATCTCGAAAACGGTGTGTCCTATCGTAAAAATAATGAAAAGTTTGCCCCCCTTAATAAGCCCCTACTGCCTAATTCTCAACATGCAGGTAATAATCAATTTTGAAAAATTTCAAATAGTATCCAAAAAATATATATATTATAGTCAGGCTTGTCAATTGTAGGTGCCGATTGTGCAGCTGGCAACGAGCCCTCCTATTTCTAAATGACAGTAATGATAAGGTGTAGTCGATGTAGCCCCGCTGCGCGGGGCTCCTATTTCTGTTTACAGGGTTTAAAATAACTTAATACAAAGGGGATGGCGGGGTCTAGTGAGCGAGTGAAGCGAGTGGACATGTCCGAATTGGGGTGCCCCAAGTACCGAGCTCGTTTCGCTCACTCTTGCATCCTAAATTCTCCTAGTAGAGTAATATTGCATTTTGACGCCCTAAGCCCAGGCTCGTACCCCACAGGGGTCGTCCTTAGCACGAGCTCTTACGCTCAAGGCATCTACAGGGTAGTCCGGTTAATTGTGCCCAAAAGTGGAAAACTGAAAACCAATCTTTTCATTGCAGTCGGGGGACGGTTCCTTGGAATAGTTCTTTACAGGTCCCCCGACTGCAATGAAAAGATTGGTTTTCAGTTTTCCACTTTTGGGTACAATGGCGTTTTAATTGCACAGTAAATATTATAATCTATTTAGCACCTACCTTTTGTCTAGGTATGGCAGAGCAAGGAGCTCATTGCTCTGCCATACCTCCATGCGGTCATTAGTGTCTAATACTATCATGGAATAACCCCAATTTTTTTACTTTTAATTTTACCAAAAAAAAATTGTTTTTGTTTTTTCTTCAAATTATTATTTAATTGTATCGTATTTTGATAATTAATTAATCAATTATTTCTTTTTTATTTTATATATCTGAGTAATGCTAATCTAGTGGCACCTTTTACTTTATCATAATTTTGTTAACATGCGGATAATGCAGTGCGCTGCAATATTGTTGGTAGAGTATACATATTATTGTTATTTGTGAACATTATATATTGTAGCTGTTTTTGTCCCATAATAACTAAAATAAAATACTCTAGGCTTGCGCCAGTTCTCGTTAGCCAGGGAGAGCGGGGTAGCATTCCCACGTCGGCTTCTAGGAAGTTTTCCCTGAGACTGCATACCTCACGGTTGTGCATTTAAGAAGCCACGACCCCCGCACTTCCGTGGAATATATAGTCTCGTAACCGACGACCGTGGGTGATGCATCCGATTGGTGGTCAGCAGTGCGCGGACATTCCTATCTAGGGCACCAAGTTCCGTCTGAGTCTATTTGAGTATGCCGAAAGAATACATCAAAACCGGCATGACCCAACCGATGAAGGCGTGCACCTTGTTTCCACCTGACAGAAGACTGCCAAGATCCTTATTCAGGCGGTCGAAGAAGCGATCAACGATTGTTTCATGTCGGCAGTATTGATAACTAATGCTTCCGACATACTCAAATACTTGTAGGTTTCTGTTGAGGAGAGGGATCTAAGGTGTATGGAATCCGAGAGTTGAATTTCCCCGGATTCCATAATCTCACCAGTAGTCATGTGTAGTCATGCATGTGAAGCGATCACATGCATGACTGCACATTTGTCCACATTGATTCCATCCTGATGGTGCTACATAAGGTTTCTGTTACCTTCAGTAGCATCGGTTGCAAATTGTTTGGGGCAGATCATCCATGTAAAGAAGGTGAGATTTGACCTGACCACTTCTCCTCAACCGAAAGCCTAAACCTGAACCCTCTAGCAGTGTGCTGAGAGGGTTCAAGGCTAGACAAAACCATAATGGACTCAGACTATCACCCTAGAATATACCGCGCGCGATCCTTATCGGTTCGCTGTTCACCTGGATCTGTCGATATCTTGGGTAGCGAAGGACCGTTCTCCAGTGCCCCATACATGACATCAGGAAGGTACGCAGAGTTGCATCTACTTTATGCAACTCCAGCACCCTCATGAGCTATGTATGAGGCACCGAATCTTAGGCCTTCTTATAGTCTACCCAACATGTAGTTGTAGACAGATCCTTTTGGCAGCTGCAAACCTGTTGGTTAATGGCCATATCAATGAGGAGCAGCTCCTTAGTACCGCGGGACCCGTTCCTACATCCATTCTGAGAGGCAGACATGATAGAATTACTCTCAATGCGCTGGTTGATTTTAGCTCTCAAAATGGATGTAAGAACTTTATAGACCGTTGGTAGACAAGTGATTGGTCTATAATTTTTGGGCTCCGCAGTACTACCTGATTTTTGAAGCAGGTGGGTAATTCCGGTCGTCAAGAACTGGGGCAGCGACCTTCATAATATCAGTTCCCGAGAACGCCCGCCTCACAAAGCGTATCACTCTAGGACGAGTATTGCCCTCCCTGAAGCAGATTAACTTGCCGATGAGTGCTCTAGCCTCACCGATACGCCGCTCAATCCTGCACTGCCAAGCTGGAACAGCTAATTTTGGTCGTGTAGCTCTGTCATTGTTGGGAAATTTGACATGAGCTACACGACCAAAATTCCGACAGTCGTTGCGCCAACACGCTGACACCTGGCTCAAGCACCAGAAACAGAGAGAGCATCCGACCACGGTACGCAGTCAAGTTGCTTCCCCCCTCAGTAGCCCCATAATATGCGCGCATGACAGTCGTTGCGCCAACACGCTGACACCTGGCTCAAGCACCAGAAACAGAGAGAGCATCCGACCACGGTACGCAGTCAAGTTGCTTCCCCCCTCAGTAGCCCCATAATATGCGCGCATGACGTTCTCATTAATGGACTGAGTCCATCGCATGCGCGACACATTTCCACCGGCAGCGGGGACCCTGTTCGGGGCCTGTTAACCTAGAGGTCTCAAGCCCGCTGGTGGCCGTCCTCTTCCTCGTCGTGGTGGTGGTGATGGAGTCGACGGCGGGGAGAAAAACTCGTCGTTCGAGTTCGACGCAACTGCAGCAATCGAAGACACAGCACTCATGGTTGAGGCGCGTCCCGGCTGCGAGGCGGAGCTGAGTGACGAGTCCGGAGATGGTGGGTGTGCCCGTTGTTTGGCTCGGCTTCTAGTCAGCATTTTACTTATTTGACGGTTCGTTTCTGTATTCGTTGGTTTCTGCGTTTATATGGTGTATATGTAGGTATATTTTGTAGTTCCAAATAATTGTATTCTATTTTTGTTTTTTTTTCTTGTATTTTATTGTCCAAAACATATGAATTTAATTAAATTTTAGAAGAAAAATTTTACTAAATTTTATATCGGCAGAAAAACTGTTGCGTCACATTGACAACCCGGGCCACAGATTATTAGATTTATTTTATTATTATGTACATGGTATACAAACTACAAATATAACTAAAGTAATGATAGAAAAGTAAAATAAATAAGTATAATTTCTTAGTTTTTAGTACAAAGGACATCATTCATTTTCAGAACATCGTTCAATTTAAAATTTGGTATTTTTTTTTCTCAAAACGTCCATACTATAAAAATGAATCGCTGAATGTGTTGCTAAACGCAAATCTCGAGAGCAGGTGAACCGATTTCGCTAATTCTTTTTTTAGACTATTCCTTGAAGTACGAGGATGGTTCTTACGGAGAGAAAAATTTAATAAAGGGTAGTTTGGTAGGTAGGGTAGGTGGGGTAGAGTAGTGGAAGTAGTAGGTAGGAAAACATGCATTGCAACGCAGGGCTCAGCTAGTAGTTTATGAAAATATGACTTTTGGTATTCAAAATTAAATAGCAGCGGAAAGATTAATTGTATCATCATCTGCCTAGCCTTTTCCCAACTATGTTGGGGTCGGCTTCCAGTCTAACCGGATGCAGCTGAATACCAGTATTTTACATGGAGCGACTGCCTGTCGGACCTCCACAACCTAGTTAGTGCTAGGTAATAGGTAATACGCTTGTCAGACTTTCGGGCCACTGACTACCTGTAACGACTGTCAAAGATCTACAAATGACAGCCGGGACCAACGGCTTAACGTGCTTTCCGAGGCACGGAGGAAACTCGGTATGTAATGGGTGGTCACCCATCCACGGACCAACCTAGGTAAGCACGGCTTAACCTAAAGATCGATCCGAGCGGCTGTTCTTATTTAGCCACGAGCTCCTCGCTGCACTCCGTGGTTGTCTCCTCAACACAGGAGATGGATACGGGTGCCGAAATTCTCGAAAGAGTGCGGAAAGCGGTGGACGCGAAGGAGGGCTGGGTGCGCGTGGAGAGGGTTCGTAAGGCCAAAGACCAGAGGGTTATTATGGGGTGCGAATCGAAAGAGGAGAGACGAAAGCTAAAGGCACGTTTGGAGGCGGCCGGAGAGAACCTCGTCGTCGAGGAAGTCAAAAACCGAAACCCGCTTCTGATTCTTAGGGACGTGTTGCTGATCCACAGTGACGAGGACGTGTTGCGAGCCCTTAAGAATCAGAACCGGGAGTTATTTGAAAACGGACGAACAAAAAGTTTCCATCAAATTTAGGAAAAAGTCGAGGAACCCTCACGTGAACAGCATTGTGCTGAGTGTTTCCCCTGCAATCTGGAGGCGCGCACTCGAAGGAGGCAAGCTCCGCATTGACCTCCAGAGGGTGCGCGTGCGCGAAAGATTAATTGTATATTCTCATTTAAATACTAAAAAATCTTGAGGGTGCTGCTATTTCCTATAAAAACCGATGTTTTTTTTGAGTCGGCTTTTTATTTCTGCATACGTAATGATCTAAACATGAGTGATGTCCTTATATTATTATATTATTAAGCCATTATCGATCAAGGTATAGTGAATAGTACGGAAGCAATCTATAATCATTAAAATAATATCCTTCCTCGTGAATACGCAAGATTATTTTAGCAATAAAACAGAAATATCCTCATAATATCATACGGAATATTTAAAACATTATTTACTGCTTAATGATATTATATATATCGTGTTTATATATCACACAAGGGTCAATGTTGAGTGTAGTGTTTAAGCAGTAATCTTTCCCTATGTCAACATGAAGTTTTTAATAACAACAGTGCTTGGGTTTTTTTACGTAAAAAATGTGCTCACCTTAGATTGTTATTGGAATACTGACTGCAAATACAAATATTTTTCAAGTAAAACTCCATATGAAATTGTTAGAGGCGATTTAAGGGATTCGATCGTAAAACTGGAAGGTAAGTTACTTTTCATTCGAAGATTGTTCTGACATATTTTGCCATCTTTATTCCTCTGGAATATTTCTGAAAGTGGAGCGATCTCATTAAAATTTACTTGTGAGTTTCTTCCATAAAACTGTGATGTGATTTGGTAGAAATGTAAAAAATTAACGTATTTATAATTATTTTGAATGGTGGGACTTTACCATACATCTTCTTTGTTTTTGTAACTAAATCGAATGAAAATATTTTCGAACTTGTCCATACTTTTAAACTGTTTAATTCTTGAATAGGATGCGAAGCAGTCAGCGTATGGGCCATTATGAGGCATGGAAAAAGAAATCCCAGTCAGAAGTTCGGACAAGGCATAATTGACGTACTTAAAAACAAAGACTATTTAGTATCAAGTTACGAAATTAGAAATAGTACGCTGTGTGCGCAAGATGTGGAAAATATAAAATATTGGGAAGTAGATAAGGCTATGCTGGAAAAACCAAATATAATCTCTAATGAAGGCTATGAAGAGTTGTTGAGAATTAGCAAAAGGATAAAGGAGACATTTCCAAAGTTGCTAAACAATCTTCAAGAGAAAGATTACTTGTTCCTTTCAGGATTTGGCCGTCGTTTAGAAGAGAGTGCTACAGCTTTCACTGAAGGTCTTAATAACAGTAACTTGGCTAAAGACATGGATACAAATGATTACTGGATTGTAGCAGTAAGTTAAAGTTAGTTAATGTTATAAGATTAATCTGTTACATAAATTAGTTCCATTATTTCGTAAGTAGTTATAGTTTTATATTTTCAGCCATATTCAACATGTGGAAAATATCAAGTAGAAGTGATACATAATCCTGATGTTTATCACGAAGAAATGGAATACAAGAAAACTGTAGACTACATAAATGTGAGTTTTTATTTAACTTTTTTAATAACTTCCTGGTTTAGGTATATAACCACCCCGGAATTCGTAGTCAGTGGTAGTAAAAGCAGCCCGTAACCGGACTGCCTTTGCTATTACTAGACTCCACTACCTAAGCACTGCAAAGAGCAAGTTGTCACTCAAGTGCAAGTTGCGTCTTTACACAACAGTTGTCCGCCCCATTATGACGTACGCTGGCGTTGTCTTTGCCCATTCTCATTCCCGTCACATCCACAGGTTGCAGACCTTACAGAACCGGTTCCTCCGGAAAATAACTGGTGCCCCCCCCCCCCCCTATGTCCGTAATGACAGTCTCCATCTAGACCTTAGATTGCCTACCATACTTCAGTTTATGAAGCGTCTTTCCAAGCGCTTCTTTGACGGTGCTGTCAAGCACAAAAATCCCCTGATCGTATCGGCCGCCCGCTACAATCCATCCCGTATAAGTAGAGTTCGCCGTCCTCGGCATACCCTTGTCGCTCCCGATGACCCTATTACCCTCCTTCAAGAAAGTAATAGGGAAACCAGTACTCTCAGAAAATACAAAACAACACCGCCGTCATTCCGACCTCGCCGCCGAGGTCCGTCGCGACGTCCCAGTAACGTTCCCCCCCGTCTCTAGCCAGAGCCAGAGAGCCAGTAGCTTTAAATCAGCCCCTAAATAATGGAAATCAGATCCAGCCTGTCCCCTTGCTGCCCTCCCCAGCGACGCCCTAAGCCGAGGCCCGTACCCCACAGGGGGTGCCCTTAGCGAGTGGTCGCTTAGTATATAAGCTTAATTTTAAGCCCCTGGCTGGAGGCCTTACATTCAAGGCATCAACAGGACTTGCCTGGTTAAGCAGTAGCCAACCTCCTAGGTTGAACTGCGAGATGCCTAAAAAAAAAAAAGTAGTATATCAGCTAGCTATATTGTACCACTACAATTCTCTTACATAGAAGTAACGTGCGATGCTTGCTTTGCGTAAACGTTCATGATTTGAGATTTGATATCTATAATTCCTTTAATGCCAAATCTCTCAACTCGATACGACTAAAAATTGCAATAATTTTCAGATGAAAAAACGAATCGAAAGAAGATTGGGCCTCAATTTCACTTTGTCGAATAAAAATATCACAGCTGTGTACGACTTATGTCGCTATTCTTGGAACGGGATTACCAATACACCAAGCCCGTGGTGTGCTGTATTCTCAGCCGAAGACCTGCAAGTTCTTGAATATATTGACGACCTGAGACATTACTATAGAAATAGTTATGGAATACCACAGTATAGCAAATTGTTAGGCCAGATGCCTTTAGCGGATTTGCTGAGAAACTTTGAACAAGTGAAAAGCGGAAAGGGCAAGAAAATCGTGTCATACTTCACTCATGCTACAATGATGGATATGATTTTAGTCGTGCTTAATCTTTATAAGGACGCGAACCCACTTATGGGAGCCTATAGAGATATAAATAGAAAATGGAGGACTTCGTTCTTATCCACTTTTGCCAGTAACATGATTGCTGTATTAAACAGGTATGTTATAAAGACTTAGGTATTAACCGAAGTAAAACCTCAGCTTATTATAATTGCAGGATGATAAGTGCACTGTCAGGTCTTCGAATGTCACCTTCACGTTATCCTGTTAGGTTCTTATGTATCGTGTTTTTGTTAGTTGGTCTACATTATAGGTATTTGTTGAGTAAATATACGCTTGCTTTGTTGGAGCAACGAGAAACAAGGTCTTTCAATGAATGGACTGACTGAATTTTAGGACATGCCTTACATTGCAATGTGAATTGCAATGTAAGGCATGTCCTTATGTGTGTGTGAAATTGTGGTGAAATGTATTGCATTTACAATACATTTCACCACAATCACCGTCACACAATCTTTACATAATCAAAGTAATCAATTACAGATGCAGTATACATGCAGAGGACAATTATGATTATAAAGTCGCATTTTATTGGAATGAAAAGCCGCTATTAGACATGTGCAATGGTGGAGTCTGTTCGTGGCAAGAGTTTGAGGACACTTTCAAACCGTTCTTGAATGCAACAGACAGGCTCACAGACTTCTGCGAATTTAAATGGACGGCTATGGATTTATAAGTTAATTAATAGAATTGTATTATTATCTCTGTGATTTATATGTTTATTAAATAAAAAAATATTTTAGAATTTAATCGGTAGGTTAGGTTGTTGAATAAAATAGTCAATAATAAAGTTAAAACTGAGTGTGTGTGTGTGTGTGTGTACTGTACAAACTGTCTTTCAGCAAGTATAGCTGCTCGTAACTGTATCAAGTTTATAGAAAGCAACAGTGAACTCAAAGAACCAATTTTCTTCTATTATGGACATGGTCCTGATTCCTTTCAATCTAAGGATGAAAACCCCCTTACGGCGGCTCATAGAAACTTGGATAGAAAATGGAGATCCACATTTATATTTACTTTTGGCGTGAACTTCATTGCAGTTCTGCACATTATATTTACTTTTGGCGTGAACTTCATTGCAGTTCTGCACAGGTTTGTTAAAGTGATCATTTATCTTCATGGCAAGAAAATGTTTTTTATTTGCTTACTAACTTATGCCCGCGGCTTCGCCCGCGTGGAGTTTGGGAATTGCCCACGGGGTCTTACTTCTGGGATAATAAGTAATCTATGTGCTATACCAGACTATAATCTATCTCTGTGCCAAGTTTAATCCAGATCTGTTCAGCCGTTCAGGCGTGATTGAGTAACAAATATATATCCATCCAAACTTTTGTATTTAGAATAGTTTATTTAAGATATACTACTGTCAAGAAAGTAGGTACCGTGAAACGATCAATAATACAAAAATGTTGGCTATTCATCCAAAGTTATTTTATCGCCTTCAAATTATGCTCCTTCAGAAACGATACACTTATGCTAACGAATAATCCAATCATCAAAACATTTTAAACGCTTTTTCCGGAATTGTGTTCAGTTCTCGCCGCGAATTTCTCCTTTATGTCTTCTACCGAATAAAAACGGGTGCCACGAAGTGGTAATTTGAGTTTAATGAAAAGAAAGAAGTCAGCTGGAGCCATTTCTGGTGATATAGGTGGTTGCTCGATGGTAGTTGTTGAGGGCAAAAACTCGTTCACTGTGTAGCCTTGTGCGAAGGCGCATTATCGTGGTGCAAAATCCAAGAATTTTCTTTTCACAAATCTGGCCTTTTTCATCGAATTTGCTCTCTTAAACGGCGCATAATGCTCAAATAATATTTTTCATTTACTGTTTGTCCTTCCGGCAAGAATTTCAAGTGAACAATACCGCGATAGTCAAAGAAAACGGTCAACATGACTTTGGCGTGGTTTTTTTCGGTTTCGGTTCAGTTGGAAGGCGCCATTCCGAAGCTTGTTGACTAGTTTGCATGTCAAACTCGTAAACCCACGTCTCACAATCGACAACAATCAATCGTCGTCACAATGCGTTTCATGAATGTTGGGTCTAAATTGACTCGTTCGAGCATTTCTTCAGCACCTCTTATGCGATTGAGTTTTTGAATAAATTCAGGTCTTTTGGGACTAGACGAGCGGCAACATGTTTCATAGTTTTCTTACCCAAGTGATTATTTAAAATGGTATGGATCGACTCGTGAGACACAGAAAGTTCAGCGGCTATCCCTCTCAAACATGAATGAGGATTTTCAGTCACTATTTCATTCACTTTACTTTTGCGATGTTAACTTCAGTTGAAGGAGTTGATGGCCTACTAGAACGAGGCAAATCTTCCATCACATATCGCTTTTGAACGCTTTGAATGATTTACCGCTCATAAGCACGTGTTTTTAATAAAGTCGATTCACCGTAAGCCTTCTGTAACATTTTTAGGGACTCCGAACACAAAATTCCATTGGCGATGCAACATTTAAGACAAACTCTTTGTTCGATGTTTTTGTCCATTATGTAATTCGCAAAACACACTAGATATGATCTAATTATAAACAGAACTGTATTTAATCTAAATAACAGATGCTCGCGCAAATGGAAACATTTGTGCCAATCAATCAACAAAAAAATAATAAGTAATTAAAATTACAAAAAAAATTGAATTTGGAACCATAAACAAATCCTCCATTCCCGACACTTTTTTGACTGTATGTATGTGTAATATTAGTTTTTACATTTAAGGTTGAATAGGTATTAAAGAATAGTTAGTGTAAGTATTTGATTTTATTTGAGTAGGTAATGTAGACACACTCGTGTTTTACATGTTACTTGCAAATATTAGTTCATAGTAATATTAATATCAATACAATTGACAAATTATTGCTTTTGCCCGCGGTTTCGCCCACGTGGATATCGAAAAATATCCAAAGGGAACGTACTACCGGGATTAAAAGGTAACCTATAGGTTTATCCTGGTTACGGTAACAAACATAGTTCCATACCTTCATCCTCCTTTTTTATTCCTTCTGGGGTAGAATTATCAAAAACGCTGAGATACGTATAAATCAATTTACAATCGTTAGCCAAAACACAAGATTTGAAGATTCTAACTTCAAAACTGACGGAGTTTCATATTAACTTCCATCCCCTATTTTAATCCTTTAGGGGTGGAATTCCGGGCTGCGGGACTGTTCGAAAGAGATACCGCGGCCCTGGAACATAAAGGGCAAAAGAAGGAACATGGATGGGTTTTAGTCAGTAAAAGTCTGACACTCCCTTCCGCTCCCCCAGAGCGGGAGGAGTCATTTAATGATTTCCCATCCGAAAAAAAGGGGTGAAATTCCTAAAAATCCTTTCTTAGTGAATAAATAAATAAAATATAAATAAATATCCCTGGACATTTCACACAGCACCATCTAGTCCCAAGCTAAGCAACCTAATGCTTGTGTTATGGTAACTAGATGGCTGATAAACTACATATATACATTTTTTTTTTTTTGTAAATACATACATATTATAGATAGAAAAACACCCAGACCCGGAACAACTACTTGTAGGTCATACAAATATTTGTTCCGTACGGGAATCGAACCCGCGACATGCAGCGCAGCAGTCAATCGCTTGACCACTGCGCCAACCGTGTCGTCGAATACTTACTCTTCACAAAGAACATACCCTCCAATTTTCATATCTCTAGGACCAGCGGTTTGGGCTGAGTGTTGATACATCACCGAGTCAGTCAGTCAGTCAGTTTGCCTTTTTATATAAATATAGATAGAATAAGATAGACTCCGTAATTCTCTATATTTCTTCTATTTTTTTATTTTCTGGGCCGTAACCTTATTTTCCGACGTCATCACACAAAAACTTTCATCCCCTATTTTTACCCCTTTTAGAGTATTTTTTTTACAAATTTTAAAAGTTGTATTTATTTATATCTAATCAAAAGTCTAATAAATAAGATGACGTAAAAAAACGACGTAAAAATAACTTTCATCCCCTATCCTATCCCCTTTACAGCCCTTTTTTGAGCATCAAGATTCTGCCAGATAGAGGAAATTCTAAAATAATATCCTTCCTCGTAAAGATTAATTATTCAAGATTATTTTTGGTTAAAAAACAAATAACGATCTCGCTCAAGTCTAAAGGATGATTTCCACCAAACGGCTCGCATCGCATCGGATCGGAACCGATTTTACAAACTTTAAACGATATTAAATCGTGTACTTGGGTGAATATTTGAAGATAGACATATTCAGGATTCGTAAATTAAGGTCAAATATTGCTTCCAATTACAACTTTTATGGATTTAACCTAAAGTTTATAGTGCAGATTAACGAAATAAATCAAACGCACAGTATTTGAACTGCTATATAGGTCTGAATCTAAAGCTGAAAATTTTCGTCGAACGGTGATGAGATATGAAACACACGGTAATTAGCATTTTAAAAATGGTAATTATGCTTCGTGATTGGTAATTAGAAATAAAATGAATAATGTACTTGAATCACATATTTATTAATTATTTAGGTGACAGTAAATGACATCAAACTTAGCTATTAAGCGAAGTTATTTAATAAAAAAAAATATTCAAAAATCAACCGGTTTTCCTAAAAATCAATAACATTATCTGTCTAGTAATTAAAATAAAATCAACTAGAACACTAGTTCAAAACTCAGTGTAAATAGAACTTAGACCTACACAGGGATTTTTGTAAAACACCATGCAACCTCATAAGAGGTCATTGTACCTATTCATCATTATGGACAACTTTTACTGTGGGACCAAACCAAAAATCGCGAAAAAAAAATCAGCTGTTCCCTACATTTATGATCGATTAACTCGTCAAAATGTAGGGAACAGCTGTTTTGTTCTTTGGTTAGTGTTCTTATCTCTCTCACTCGGACAGTAACGTATTCCTCATTGCTTCTCCAAATAAAATTTTCTTCTTAGCTTCTTCTACTTTGGTTTTGTCTCTAAGTAGTGCTGTTACTTTAGAATTAGGACTCTGCAGTCGTTTTTTCAGTCTTATAATTATTTTCCTTTAAGCATGATTTTTTCGAATATAATAGAATCACTGCAACGAAAAAATCATGCGTATAGGAAAATAATTATAAGACTGAAAAAACGATTGCATTTCACATTTACTAATTTCTTTTTTGACATGAATTGTCTATTTTCATAAATATTATTTTCGCCGTCACTGGGACTTGGTGTATTTTCATTCATGTTTAATTTCTTCCTTCATTAATTTCTTTTGTTGAAAATGTGTTCTTAAGTTTTCTCTCCATTTGGAGAGAAAACGCTTGGCGTCATTTCTACTACTGACAAAAGTTTTTTCTGTTCTCTTCGTTTTTTGTATCATTGTCGTTCTTTTTCTTTTTGAAGGGCGTATAAAATAGGGTCAGCTTTGATTTTAGCGTATCGATCCGGGCGCGCGATTTTGGCTTTAGCCAATGTTTCCTCCTTCGATTGCTGCTTTTGCCGAGGCATGTTTAGTCTGGGAAAAATAGTGGTAGGTGGGTAGTCAGTATGTAGGTTTATTTTGTTGCGGAAGTCCCAGTTCACACCGAACGATCAACAATCGATCACGCGTTGGTAGTAACAATTCTACCTTGGGCTGGCCTAGCGAAGTAAGGCGTTTCAATATAATAAGAGGCCAGCTTATACTGGTACTAATTACCATTTTCAATTGCTCATTACCGTTCGCTAAAATACGAACGGGAAAAATGGTAATTATATAAATGGTAATTAGGTTTTTGTACACTTTTTCACATTATACGTTCTTTGTAGAACTTAAAAAATTGAGAACTTGATCAAACCAAAGAGTATCCTATGGCGTCTATTACAATGCATAAAAATGATAAATAAACATATTAGACTTACCAGGGGAAACTCGAACGGTAAGGAGATTTTTGTTTGCCAAACACAATTTCTGGGCGATTAAGATAGGCTAGAATTGGCGCCAAAATACTTTTTGACATGTGACCCGCATGAGTCGAGACGCGAAACGGAGTGCGACCGCCGAGTTACTCTTACAGATAGCAATACACTACGCAGAAAAAAATTACCCTGCGACTGTGTGAACAAATGGTAGTGAGTATAAAGTGTTGGGACAATTTTCAAAGTCGTTACAAATAACCTAAAAGTGTTCTTTAATGTGTATAGTTTTGCTAATTAGTAAAACATGTTCTGTACTATATAAATTGCTTCTTAAAAATACGATCTTTAGGGTATTTTTATAACTTCTTGATCATGAACTGCAAAAATTTGGAAATTGGGACACGAATGGTGATGAGATTTGAGGAACGTTTATGAACATAACTTAGTTGTTTATAACAATAGGAATATATTATGTACATCTGTATATAGTGCTGGAACTATGTTTTACGAGAAATAAAAAAAACATAACTTTATATCTAACTAAGTAGTTATTTGGGGAGGGCCGCGTGATATGCACATGTTCAAATAATCACCCACTTAGTATTAAAAGCGTCTATTACTAAACCGTGCACAGCAGCTTGCCCGCGGGTGACAAGCGATCGTAGCCGAAAGTATGCTGCGACGCGCGATCGGCTCCGTTCGTCTGTTGTCGTATCCGATCGGATCAAAACAAAAATTAGAACACGCCGACACAATAGAAATAAAACTGTTTGACTAGGCACAGAAAAAGACACGTTCGCAAGCGACGCGTCGCTTGCGAACGTGTCTTTTCGGCTCCGTACCGTCGCGACGGTACGGAGCGGATTGTATGCGTCGACATACTGCCGGACGCGATCGACTGTCGTCGCATCCTTTGGTATCCTTTCCGATACGATACGATGCGAGTTTGGTTGAAATCATCCTTTAGGCCGAGATTTTTCACGGTACTTAGCACGTCTTTTGATAAACGTTACTCCTGTCAGTGTCTAACTACAAGAAAAAGACAGAGACGGGAATATCTCTTAGTCTAAGTTAGTGCTAAACTGCTAAGTAGGTAAGTATAAATAGATCTCGGGATTAGATCCTCTCTTCATATTTGCATCAGATACATCCTCATAATATCGTAATGAATATTTAAAGCCTAATGTTATATTTACCGCTTAATGATAATTATATTCATAATAGATGTAAGTAAGCAGATAAGTTATGATATATCAATTCGTGTTTATTTATTCTACGAGGGTCAATGTTGAGTGTAGTGTTTAAGCAATAATCTTTCCTTGTGACTATCAACATGAAGTTTTTAATATCAATAGTGCTTGTTTTTTTTTACGTAAAAAATGTGCTCACCTTAGATTGCTATTGGAATATTGATTGTAAATACAAATATTTTTCAAGTAAAACTCCATATGAAATTGTTAGAGGCGATATAAGGGATTCGATCGTAAAACCGGAAGGTAAGTTGCTTTTCATTCGAAGATTGTTCTGACATATTTTGCCATCTTTATTCCTCCGGAATATTTCTGAAATTGGAGCGATCTCATTCAAACTTTCTTATGAATTGCTTCCATGAAACTGTGATGATAGTTGGTAGAAATATAAAAAATCACATATTTATATTTAGAATGTCCCACCATTCAAAATATAAATACGTGATTTTTTAAAATTTCTTTACCATACATCTTCTTTGTTTTCGTAACTAAATCGAATGAAAATATTTTAGAACTTGTCCATACTTTTAAACTGTTTAATTCTTGAATAGAATGCGAAGCAGTCAGCGTATGGACCATTATGAGGCATGGAAAAAGAAATCCCAGTCAGAAGTTCGGACAAGGCATAATTGACATACTTAAAAACAAAGACTATTTAGTATCAAGTTACGAAATTAGAAATAGTTCGCTGTGTGCGCAAGATGTAGAAAATATAAAATATTGGGAAGTAGATAAAGCTATGCTGGAAAAACCAAATATAATCTCTAATGAAGGCTATGAAGAGTTGTTGAGAATTAGCAAAAGGATAAAGGAGACATTTCCAAAGTTGCTGAACAATCTTCAAGAGAAAGATTACTTGTTCCTTTCAGGGTTTGGCCGTCGTTTGGAAGAGAGTGCTACAGCTTTCATTGAAGGTCTTAATAACAGTAACTTGGCTAAAGACAAGGATGCAAATATTTACTGGATTGTAGCAGTAAGTTAAAGTTAGTTAGTGTTATAAGTATAATCTGTTATATAAATTAATTGCATTATTTCGTAAGTAGATATAGTTTTATATTTTCAGCCATATTCAACATGTGGAAAATATCAAGTAGAAGTGAGACGAAATCCTGATGTTTATCACGAAGAAATGGAATACAAGAAAACTGAAGACTACTTAAATGTGAGTTTTTATTTAACTTTTTTAATAACCTCCCAGCTAGCTATATCGTACCACTGCACTTCTCTTACATAGAAGCAACGTGTGATGCTTGCTTTGCGTAAACGTTCATGTTTTGAGATTTGATATCTATACTTCCTTTAACGCCAATCTCTCAACTCGATACGACTAAAAATTGCGTTAATTTACAGATGAAAGAACGCATCGAAAGAAGATTGGGATTCAATTTCACTTTGTCTAATGAAAATATCACAGCTCTGTACGACTTATGTCGCTATTCCTGGAACGGGATCACCAATACACCAAGTCCGTGGTGTGCTGTATTCTCAGCCGAAGACCTGCAAGTTCTTGAATATATTGACGACCTGAGACATTACTATAGAAATAGTTATGGAATACCACAGTATAGTAAATTGTTTGGCCAGATGCCTTTAGCGGATTTGCTGAGAAACTTTGAACAAGTGAAAAGCGGAAAGGGCAAGAAAATCGTGTCATACTTCACTCATGCTACAATGATGGATATGATTTTAGTCGTGCTTAATCTTTATAAGGACGCGAACCCTCTTATGGGAGCCTATAGAGATATAAATAGAAAATGGAGGACTTCGTTCTTATCCACGTTTGCCAGTAACATGATTGCTGTATTAAACAGGTATGTTATAAAGACTTAGGTATTAACCGAAGTAAAACCTTAGCTTATTATTTTAATCGCAGGATAATTAGAGCACTGACAGGTCTTCAAATGTGACCTTCACATCATCCTGTTAGGTTTTTATGTATCGTGTTTTTGTTAGTGTTTCTACATTTTAGGTATTTGTTGAGGAATTATCCGCTTGCTTTGTTAGAGCAACGAGAAACAAGGTCTTTCAATGAATGGACTGACCGAATTTTAGGACATCTTTTTAATTAGAAAGAAAAGTCCTGACTGACTGACGCACTGACTCATCAACGCCCAGCCCAAACCCTTGGACCTAGAAAGCTGAAATTTTGCACAGAAGTTCCCTTTGTAATGTAAACAAGGAATAAGGAAGGAATTTTTGAAATTCAACCCCTAAGTAATTTTCTGTGAAAATTTATTTTCTATGAGTCTATTGACTCAAAAATTGGTGTAGACGTACACTCTTCAATTAAAATGATGAGATACGTGTATCACAGTTTTTCCAAAATCATCCTCCAACTTAGTCAAATAGGGCTTCGAAACTCACGTAGACAGGTTCATGGCGCGCAGTGTGGCGCAGAGGGTTGGAGGGAGTTGGAGGGTGTATTCTTTGTGAAAAGTCTGGATCCACTAAGAAAGGGCTTTTCGAAATTCCACCCCTAAGAGGCAGAAATTTATTTCTGCCTCTTAGGGGTGAAATTTCGAAAACTTTTTATTCTCGGGGTCGATTGGCTTGAATATTTGTGTACTTTGTGAAACGTATATCACAATTTTTCCAAAATTCGCCAATATAAAATTCAAAGTCCTGACTGACTGATATATCAACGTGCAGCCTAAACCGCTGGTTCTAGAGACATGAAATTTGGAGGGTGCGTTCTTGGTGTGAAGAGTATGTATCAACTTAGAAAGTGTTTTCCGAAATTCCACCACTAAGAGGGTGAAATGGGTGTTTGAATTATTTGTGAAACTTTTTATACTCTGGGTCGTTTGACTCCAAAATTGGAATATAATTATACTCCTAAATTAAAATGATGAAAATCATCTATTACTTTTTAGGGTTCCTTACCCGAAGGGTGACTAACGGGGACTTATTGCTAAGCCTCTGCTGTCCGTCCGTCCGTCTGTCTGTCAGCGGGCTATATCTCATGATCCATAATAGGATACAGTTGAAACTTTCACAGAATGTGTATTTCTGTTGCCGTTTTGACAGTAAATTTTACTAATACTA
Organism: Eurois occulta; assembly: GCA_950022335.1. Classification (NCBI taxonomy): domain Eukaryota; kingdom Metazoa; phylum Arthropoda; class Insecta; order Lepidoptera; family Noctuidae; genus Eurois; species Eurois occulta. The sequence goes on along the minus strand of OX465484.1, from coordinate 9,423,539 downwards.
TAAATGCCAAAGGTTGTGAGGATTGATGGATGTTTGCATGTTTTTTACTCTTTCACGCAAAATCTAATATGGATTTGGATGGAATTTATGACACATATAGTTAATAACTTGGATTGACACATATAATACTTTTTATCCCAGTAGTATGATCCCGTGGGACAATTATCAAACTCTACGCGGGCGAAGCAGCGGGCATAAGCTAGTACCTAATACATTTAACCACAATCACCGTCACACAAAACGGTGTAACTGTACTATATGTTTATCCATATCTTTACATAATCAAAGTATTCAATTACAGATGCAGTATACATGGAGAGGACAATTATGATTATAAAGTCGCATTTTATTGGAATGAAAAGCCTATACTAGACATGTGCAATGGTGGAGTTTGTTCGTGGCAAGAGTTTGAGGACACTTTCAAACCGTTCTTGAATGCAACAGACAGGCTCACAGACTTCTGCGAATTTAAATGGACGGCTATCGATTAATAATTTAATTAATAGAATTGTATTATTGTCTCTGTGATTTTTATGTTTAGATTAATAAATAAAAAAATAGTTTAGAATTTAATCGGTAGGTTAGGTTGTTGAATAAAATAGTCAATAATAAAGTTAAAACTGTGTGTGTGTGTGTACTGTACAAACTGTTTTTCAGCAAGTATAGGTGCTCGTAACTATATCAAGTTTATAGAAAGCAACAGTGAACACAAAGGACCAGCTGTGACACGCAGGCACTCAAATACAGTGAGTCGGAATCCTTATATCCTATAAAGTAGGAGTTGCCAAATAATTTCCAAGTTGAGCGCAACTGAACCTCATTTTATCTTCATCATTCACCAGTAAAGGAGACTATTTCACCTTGTTAGTAATAACACAGTTGAAGCCGCAAAGTGATGCATTCGAAGAAATGCATTCAATTTTACCGAGCATTTGCCCCGTACATTCAACAAAATCCTAATAACTTAAGTTTGTTTATGTACTTAGCGCGGGCTCGCCTAACGAATCCCGAGAGCGTGGGGTTGAATATCGTCTCACTGGATTGCCGGTGTGGATCCCATACGTCCAACACAAACAAAACTGAACACTTTTCATGTGTGCATAAGGTACAATTTTGACCAACATGTAAAAATAACACAGTACACGGTCTTCCAAATTTTGGCAAATTAATTCGTTTAACATATTTAAAAAGTTAAGGAAGAGCATGAATTTATTTACAAATACGGCACGTCTTTTTTACCATCACGATATGATGTATTTTATGGGCTTAATTTAATTTGGTTCGTTTTGGGGTCCTCTATTAGATCATGCGGTGAGATTACATGCTGGAAATGACTTCCTTTCATTAAGATTTAGCTCGGCTATTACATTTCAGATATCTTGAAAACTTTCACAGTAAAAGTCAGTTTCTATCTAATTCATGGGCATTTTGTTGAAAATTCCTTCTGATGGTCTTAGTACTGCATTTTCAAGGGTTAAATTAAAGTTCTTAGTCCAGTAATGTAAACTCATGCAAAACGATAAAGATCGCTGCACTGCAACAATAAATAGCGGTACTATGTCAGCTTGACACTTAGAAGTACCGTGATAATTTGTTGCCTTAATAGACTCGTAGCGTATCACAAACTGGGCGGTAGAATGTAACGCGACAGTACCTTAGAATATAATTGTATTTTTTTTGTTTCAATTGTGCGTATGTTGGGTATTGTATGGTATAACATACATACATAACACATGTATTCCACATGTATATGTAAGGGCTTGGCAGAGGTGTACCTAACAAGTACACCCACATTTCACCAGTTTAAGTCCCAGTTTTAAGTCCCATGTAATAGAGGGCGAGCCTATTGCCATCAACCGGGCACAAATCCAGACTCCGTTGCTGCTAGTGAGAAACTCCTGATGGAACAACTCAGTATAACTTTGCCCGACCCGGGAATCGAAGTCAGTCGTGCTTGCGACCTCTAGACCAGTGAGGCAGGCGAATAAGCGAGATATGAATTTCGATTCCAGTCCATTTGGCCCATTTGAGACATACCTATCATATAGACATCTTCTTTATCGTGTGATTAATGCCTAATCTGGTGTCAGAGTTTTTATGCCGGCCTCTCGGCTCTGACTTGACTTTACATGCCGTCGAGAAATATCTCTCAGGCATGTTGGTTTCCTCACGATGTTTTTCCTTCTCCGAAGCAAATGATAATTATACCAAACGCCCATGATTCCGAAAAATCAGAGGTGCGTGTCTTGGGTTCGAACTTGACACCTATAACTTGGCAGTCCGACGGTCACACCACTAGGCTATCACTATATGTATATATGGACATCAGGTTTTTACGATATTGTCAGATTCGGTGACCTTTTTTATTCGGAAATGCTCGTAACATCTTCAACATCCACAAGTGATGGTTGAAGGCGTCGAAATTGTAGATGTCATTCACATTCAAGATCATTTCACAAAATATTGCTACACTTACCAAAGAAGATAAGATTTACATAAAATTTAAAGGTCGGTCGTCCCGTTGACCTTTGACAAATTCTTTATCTGTATTCTACGCATGCAAGAAATCAGCCAAGGTCGCATTAATTCAAGAAACTCTTTTAGTTTTATAGGCATTTTGCTCTTTTAATAGATTGAAACGTCTAGATGTATCTTGCAGTCCTTTATATGAACTTGTGCAAGTAAGTTTTTTTTATGCTTTTTAGATGTTTTCCTATGCAGTCTTCAATAACGGTCAATGACACGGAATCTATTAAACGTGTTTTAGATAGATTCAAAATGATTTTTGTGAAAATGGATTTTAGTGCATTTCAATAAGATACATTTCGTTAAAACTCTTAAAAATACATCCTGTGCTTCGATAGTAGGTACCTAATAAAAAGATATACTCCTGTACAGTCCATAAAAGACAGAATATCTTAAGGGTTTAAGGGTTCAATACAGTAAAGGTGAAAATGAAAAGTTTATGACGCGATTCACTTTTCTTTTTCTTTTTTAAGTTAAAAGGCAGAGAGTTCACAAGTTGTAGGTACTAAAATGAAAATGTAAAAAGGAACTAGGTATCGTTTATGTTATTGATAGTTTCTTTTTACATTTTAGATCCTTTTCACACACAACAACTACATACAAACCTAGCACAACAACAACATAACATAACATGTAAGCTCAATCTGTTACTAACCACTAACAACTTATGGACTGATATATTATATTCATATATATATTTTTTTAATATTGCTCAAATGGAAAGAAAACAGTAATATTGTAGAGAAAAGGTTTTTATAAAAGCTGAACACCTAAATCTGTCATGCTGTTTAGTTGTATAGCGAGAATCATTGAGATATACATACACACCTAAATTCACTTTTCCCGCGGAGTTACAAATAAGCTACGGAACTCCGTTCACTTTCACACATCTTATTGCCAGTGCTACGCACCTGACCTTTCTGAAGTACAACACCATTAAAAGCCAGTGTACGACATACCGTAATAATGGTGCAAAATAATTGATAGACGGAACCCCACTGATAGTGGAAAACAAAGTGGCTTTCACTTCTCATCTTCTCATTCATAGACGGGCTTTCCACGATGTCTTGAAAGGCTCTTCAATGAAGAGCCGTGTCGGCAACTTTGGTTCTGCTATCAACTTCATTACTCCGTATACTGTCTGGAGGAAAACGTAAACAATCATTGAACCTTTATTACTTTAGTCAAATTTGTTTAAATGTACAGTCGCCAGCACATCAAGTTTGTGGTAACTTGATGTGCTAGCTGACTGTCAAATTTTCTCCTTCGAATTTGAACTTAACCGTCAACATTTTATGGTTTAGAATCATTTGGAGAAAATTGACAGTTTGTGGTAATTTGATGTGTTGGCGACTGTACAATCACGAGCATAAACACGTTACATTTACCTCTGTATAATTTAGAAGGGTTTTATTTTACCTCATAAAGTATTGACAGAAATATGGTTTCTAAATGGTGTATTTGGTAGTCTCAAGAAAGTTGAATCTAACGAAGTGTAAGGTACGTATGTAATCGTGACCATGTCGATCGTTTGATTTAATGCCCGTGTAATAATCTTATATCCATGTGACGTCATTAGCATTAGCATGCTACATAACGGCACAGTTGGCGCAGTGGCTGAGCTATTGGCTGCTGCACTGCGTGTCGCGGGTTCGAGCCCCGCACGGAATTAATAATTGTATGACAAACAGCTAGTTGTTCCGGGTCACCCACGATACAGAAGAATTTCCTAGAGTGGGGCAACGTTTAAATAAAAATGCTGTCTAATAGGGCATCATGAGAAAATATTAAAGTACACAATGTTAAAAGATCTTATTTTGATGTTGCTGACTATTTATTATTCTTATTTTATTTTTGTTCCAAATGCACATAGGTAATTAGAACAATAACCTGGTGCAGATTAAAATTAAATATTTGCACACCATATGTAATGGTAGAATGTAAAGGGCCCATTATAGTTTTAAGATCATACAGTGTAAACCTACATTCTGGCAAATAAATAGATTTTGATTTTGATTTTGAAAACATCTACGAAAAACCGATAAAAATCTCAAACTCAAGCAGGAAACTGAAAGACTGTTAGCAAACATGTCATACCTATTAGATTGATAGGTTACACATTTACAATCTCCATAAGTACCTACCTATCCTAGAAAATAAACCAAGCAAGTCAAAGCGATCTATCTCAGGGAAACGAAAGCCCACGTAGCATCTATGTATCAAGTAGTAATTGTGCTCCACTTTACAAGACATTCATTTAAGTGAGACTCGTTTATTTCTCCACAGGATATTTGATTCCGTTGTTGTGTGTTTTTTTCCTTTAACGATCTTTTGTATTAAACTTTGGTTTAACAAGGCAAGTATAGAATTAAGTGTCAATCTTGGTCTACAACTGCTTCCTTCCTGTTTCTCCTTGTCTTCTTGTATAATAATGGTAAACTCATAACACGTATAATCCCCGAAGGTTAGTCCTAAGTGTATTTATAGTACACGCATTTTGTTCCAGTTATGTTAAAGTCCCTAATCTAACGAAATGTATGTAATAACAATATACTGCGACAAGCTGCCACCATGCATTATTTATTTTAACTTCATGTATGTACAATAGTAGTACATAGGCGGACTTAATGCTACAAAGCATTCTGATTATGGAAATCCTGTAACTGGCCATTGATGGCCAGTCATGGCCATTGATGGTCTTTAGAAATCAACATACTTAAACCTACACTATGAGCCTATTCATTTTGATGACAGGCAAGTATTAGGTAGGTGCCCACCTAAATTATAGGCAAAAGTGAGATTTAGCCTATAATTAAATATATTATTATTATTTAAAAATGTATTTTTTTATTTATTTATTGATTAGAGACTTGCCAAACTTATAATCACAGACTTGCTAAGCTAGGAGGAGATGGATGGGAGATAACAAAAGTTTTTTTGCAGTACGTTAGCAACTAAATTCTTTTGTTTGCAAATAATGAACCTTACTAGTAGTTCTACTAACCCTGTGGTCGAAGCAGTCGTGACGATATATACGTATACGTGACGTCATAGAATGCTTTATCTTAACGTTTGGCCTGTGTCCAAACCGAAGCACGTGATAGGTCATGGATTGTGCCCACACAGCGGTAGACACATCGGCTAAATGTCACGTTTTCCACATATAATGACCTTGGGGTATTAGACAATGTGGTCCTCGCAGATATATCGTCTTAGATTATTGATCTTAGGACTCCTCGCACCATTCATTCAGCGCTAAACGCGTTTAAATATCGTTCCATTTCTGCCGTTCATTTGAACAGTTCAGATCAGTTCATGTGAACGGGCGCTGTCAGTTGGGACTGGTCATCTCTTAGCTGCCACGGTTTATTTTTATTACTTTATTTTTAAATTGTTGGTTTAATCTTTTACTCTGGACGCTGTTAATGTGTACGTCTTTGTACATCGTTCTCACATAATTATATATATAATCTCAACATGGATGATGTAACCAAGATTTTGTAACAATAATTTGATATAAAAGAGTGTCCATGGAGTTTCTTGCCCATTCTTCTCCATAGAGATCTACGCTTTGGATTGTGCAACTACAGGACTTTCGCAAGTTATTATGCCTTATGACTGTGACTGTAGCTTAGCGTTTTTTACTTTCAAAAGTGCCTGTAATTAGCCTCATTCGTATTATCTAAAATTATGTTATTATTATCACAAAAAAAAAGAAAACTGTGGCATATTTTATCGAAAAATTGAACAAGCAGTTCATCAACTTCGGTGAAAGCATAATCAGCCTATAATATTTTTACTTACTGCTGAGACATAGGCCTTGTCTTTATGAGACGGAATGGACTTTAATCCACCACGCGGAGTGCGGGTTGGTAGATGTCGTCACATGTCCTAATATTTCGTTCTTGGACATGGATATTCTCGCGATGTTTCTTTCACGATTTAAGGGTATTTCAGATGTAATAAATTACCCAGAGGCGCAGGCGCATTAGCCAGCCTGGGTTCGAACCGGTGTCGTACCTAGGGTCCAACAATACGGCAAGCCCATATGGCAAGCCAACCAGAAAACCTTACATCATGAAGAGTAGTAGGTTATAAGGTCAAGCCAAGCTTTAAGGCTTGAATGAAAGTACCGCCACTACGGTTCGAACTTCGAACCCACCACCTAAAAGTCGTTAGTCGGACCACCACTGATCATTCACCACTCACTACAGAAAACCTAAACTTAATTAATTATCTATTTGTTCGCCTAATGACAGCATTGAGTTTCAATATACTGACATAACTGGCAGCCCAGTTATTGCTATTATTGGGCACAGTTCCAAATGTTCCAGCCACGGCCACTGCAAAGAATTCTGTAACAGATAACCCATATTACACGTGACCTGGAGACTAAACTCCATGATTTGAAGATATGGTTTGAAGGAAACATAATAGAATATCTTTAAATTCATCCCTTGTTTTAAATATTTGTTTCGTTGGAAAAATCCTAGAGGCAAAAGCAAAACGAATAAGTGCCTATTTTGCCTTTTATAAATTACTAGCTGTTGCCCGCGACTTTGTTCGCGTGGAAATTTTGGTGTGTATGTAAGAGACTGCCTCGTTGGTCGAGTGGTCGCAAGTGCGACTACTAAGCATGAGGTCCTGGGATCTGGTCTGGGTCGGGCAGTGTTAAAAATAAATGTTTATTTAAATTACATAAAGTTATAACGCACATGATTTGGAGATCACCTTTTAAGCAAGAAGATTTTTTTAAGGGAAATTGTAACCTCTTAAATTGAAATGGTAAGTTATTTGGAATAATGGATATCTGCTTGCCTACCTAGCCTTTTCCCAACTACTACTTCTGTTGGGGTCGGCTTCCAGTCTAACCGGATGCAGCTGAATACCAGCATTTTACATGGAGCGACTGCCTGTCGGACCTCCACAACCCAGTTAGTGCTAGGTAATACGATACCCCTTGGTAAGAGTGGTTGTAACGATTGCCACTGACTACCTGTAACGACTGTCAAAGATCTACAAATGACAGCCAGAACCGACGGCTTAACGTATGCGGGGACTTAAAACGCTCTCTCCTTTAGCAGCTCAGCTCTGTGATACGAAGCCTGGTGCCGTTGCACAGTCTGGTTGCATCAAGGTTTCGCATCACCAGAACTGGAACGCCAAATTTAAGCTCCAGCTGATGGGACGGCACGCCCATTAACTCCAGGGAGTTGAGAAATTCAACGGGGTAGGCAGTACTATCGTCATTAGCCATCACAGTGTCTATGGATGTGTATACTTTTGTTATTTTTTTTGTTTTTTTTTTTTACTGAACCACTCGTTCTTTGGCGACAGCACAGCATTGGATGGGAAAATTCTTCGGAAAATAGAATTTTCCCATCTCCGTCCGATTCCAGACGACCCTCTCCCATTTGCAGCAGCTTATTCGCAAGGACACCTGCTTCGTGGTCGCTGTACAGTTGGACGCGTATGTTGCACGTAATCACGTGGTCGCTGAACCGATAGGCCACTTATACCCGTGACAAATTGTTTGAAATAGCCGTTCTATTCTGAAGCATGTTATGACAGTTGTCAGTTGTCAGCGGTTGCCAAGAATTGTCAAACAGTGGCCAAGAATATGGTTGTAATGCTCTATTGCTCATCCCCCTAAGTTAATAGCGCAATAATATATTATTCCAGACTATATTCTATCTCTGTTCCAAATTTCATCCAGATCCGTTCAGCCGTTCTGGCGTGATTGAGTAACAAACATCCATCGTAACTTTCGCATTTATAATATTAGTAATTAGTAAGATAGCATAAAAATAAAGGGTGTAACAAGACCCTTTATTAAACTGAATCTTCGTTAAGGGTCTTGTTACACCCTTGTACTCACTCACCCCTTGTACTCCCCGTCATTGCGATCTTTTTTTTGCTCGAGCCCATATCTGGGAACTAGAAGGCTAGTTCCGGAAATATGGGGGGTCAACGTTCCGACTTTTTCACTAGTTCTTTTTTTAAATACATGTTTTAAATGTGACATTTTTAGACACCTCCACGACCCCCGTACTATTCAATTCATTCATCAGCACAATGTTTTGAGTGTGTTACATTGAGTCCTGACGTAAAACATGATTTTTCACCCCCAAAAAAAGTCGTTTATTTTTGCGTAAAGTTACATAGTTTGATGTAAGTACATAATGCTTATTTGACGGCTTCGGGAAGGGTCTAATTACACCCAGTTTCAGCACAGTACCTACAATCTACACGTCAAATGCATACCAACATAAATTAATAGGATTTATCTATCGATGCTCAGCTCAATAAAAACATACATAAATGTAATTTAAAAAATTGGAAGTGGACCTAATACTTTTCTGTATTTGAAAGTATCCAGAAGATTGCAACTATTCCCCAAAAAAATAAACAAAGAGCTAACGTCACGCCTATAACCCCTTAAAATTAAGGCAGAGGTGTACCTAACAGTAGGTCCCTACGCCTACGAGTTTGCCAGTTACATTTAGGTATCATGTAATAGAGCCTGTGCTTCGCATGTGACTAAAACAGTGATAAATATAAACGTTGAACGATGGAGAGGGAGAGAAAGACAACAACACGAGAGACGAGGAGGATAAACTGTTAAATAAATTAAGACCAAAGAAACAATGGATTCATTGTGTCAGGAATGATTATGAAAGATAAAGAAGTAAATGATAGCTGATATTGTTTTGTCGTCTTGTCTTGGTTTTTGTCCTACAACTGGCCCCACATATGCATCCAAAAAGGTTTTATCTAAACTAAATAACATACTGGTATTCTAAAACCCGTCTTGAGATGAGACGGGATTAAGCGCATGTGACTAAAAGAGTGGACATGAATGTTGATGGATGGAGAGGGAGAGGAAGGCCAAAGATAAAATGGAAGGATTGCGTGATATGAAAGAGAAAGGAGTTAATGATGCCGTGACGTTTGACAGGGGATAATGGAAGAAGAAAACGTGTTGCGTCGACCCCAAACAGAAGGGCACGAAGATAATGATTCAAAGACCCGTTTAAGTCAGATCAGATCCGTTCCCATCGTGTTCTTAACCGCAATTAACGGATCCTTAAATTTGACAGGACATTCATTATGAAAACTCTCCAAGCGTGGGCTTTTATGTCAATTTATTAACGAACTATAGCTATCTATGTGTCTAACGCGTTGAGCTGGTCTTGAGCTGAGTCAGCCACTAAAAATACCAGTAATAATCTGGATAAGAAATACAACAGACATTGCTATCCCAAACATGTTTAAATATATAAATTTGGTAGGGACCTTATAAATAAAATACCAAATAAAACCATAAGTCATCGAGTTCAATAAACTGATTGTAACCTTACCCAATGGCGAAAGATTCCGTACCTATTCATTTAATTAAAATTAAAATATACTTTTATTACATGTCGTAAAATTTTAATCAAACCATTTTATATTTTTCTGTGCATATAACCAGTTTAAATTAGATACCTCTTTGTTGCATTGAATGTCATTTTTGTCATAGATTGGCAAACCATACCTATTCTTAGATGTTCTGAGAATGTTAGTATAGTAAGCCATAGAACTCACTAGCTTTTGCCCGCCGCTTCGCCCGCGTGGATGTCGAAAAATATCCGATGGGTACGTACTACCGGGATTAAAAAGTAACCTATAGGTTAATCCAGGTTACAGTAACAAACATAGTTACACACTTTCATCCCCCTTTTTAACCCTTCTGGGATAGAATTATCAAAACGCTGAGACACGTATAAATTAATTTTAAATCGTCAGCCTAAACACAAAAAAAAACATAAAATTTGAAGATAGGATCTTCAAATTTTATGTATTTTTTGTGTTTAGGCTTCAAAACTGACAGACTTTCATATAAACTTCCTTCCCCAATTTTACCCCTAGGGGTGGAATTTCCAAAAATACTTTCTTAATGGATACTTACTCTTCACAAAGAACACACCCTCCAAGTTTCATGTCTCTAGGACCTCGGTTTGGGCTGTGTGTTGATATCACCCAGTCAGTCAGTTAGTCAGTTTACAATTATATATATACAACAACAACTTTCAACAAATTTGGCCCTCCCATAGTAAATCAATCAGCTGGTAGTCAGTTTTGTAAGGGAGGGCTAATTTTTTTTTCATATTTCGACCTATGTTCTTTGGGGAAAGTTGTTGAGTTTCATGAGCACATTCACCTCCTTCAGGGTTGATACCCCCCTTCCGTTACACGCTGTATATATATATATATAAGATTATTTGTCGACATAACTGCGTAGGTACTAGTTTCCCCTCTGACTTTACTCGCGTGACATTACACCATAGTTTTACTATACTTACAATACAGGGTGGAAGAGACATCGACGCAAAAACGCTTACCACATATTCAGTACATCACTCCGAATGTTATCGATAATTTAAAAAAAAATCTCCTGTTTCCTATAAAAGTGCAATACCTACCTGCTAGGCAGATGATGCAGATGATGACACATACAACAGCCACAATGTAATTTAGTATGTATCTAAATAGCATTGTGATCTACAATTTGTGAGGAAACACTTTGAACACATTGTGCCTCCTACACTCGATGCATACCAAACATGTCTTCAGGTAAACCATTCATGCTGTATCAGTTGTATGAACGATCTCTGAAAGACATGCATGACATTATTTCAACTCAACACATTCCTCGCTAAATTTTACTTGAAATAAATCAGATAAGCGGCTGAATGCAGCAATTTTCTTACAACTCTCAGATCAAAATGTAAGCAATATGTTAAGAAGTATAAACTTAAGGACATGGCTTTAGAATGATTCAATAAGAAGTTATATAGCACTCAATATCAGACCGAAGCAAATCCTTTAAGGATCTACAAACAAGTCTGACGCGAAAAAACGTCGAGATTTCGCGATTCCTAGTATATTTAAGTAATATAAAATCGCGTTTCGTATTTCGCTTAAATAGATATCACGAAGTCGCGTCGCAAAATGGCATCGCGCCTCTGTGGGTGTCGGAATCAACGTCGGTTGTAGGTAAACAGTTTGTGTATTTAGGACGACCCTTTTTATACAGGAATATCTTAAATCAATGTTATCGAAAGATAGTTATAAGTGTCTCCTTGTTTCCTGGTAAAGAATAGACGATCATGATTGAATTGGCATAAAAAATCCATGAAACCCAAACGATATCAAGCAGGTTTACGGATATCTGATTTCCTTAAGGGTTATAAAATGATTAAATTATTAATAATATTTATCTTGTTAAGTATTCCACTCTTCATATAAAGAGATATCAGAAATTGGTGAAGTATTCATACTTTGTTCTGAATTTCAGGATCGATAATAACAGGTCAGTGACCGATTGGAATTTGGTCGTCGTCGTAAAAGGTAATGCCATTAAAATAGAATACAAATGTTTTCCAGGCTCTAACGGCTATTTACCTAATAAAGTCACTAGTAAAACATTCGAAAATCGTAGTAACTAAAACTTGAGGTACTAAATTTGCAAATAGCCCTATATTCTTTGTTATATACGTTTTGGCACGTTTCAATACATAGAACTTCAAATTGCTGAGTAGGTACTATTGAGATGAACAGATAAAGGTAATTTGTAGGTATTTATTTGTTTGGATTTTTTAAACATTAAATGTCCGCAGGCAGGTGAAATTAACGGACGCTTTAAAAAAAAATCTCTTAATAATCTCTCCCGTAGATCTTTGTACAGGTAGATTCCTTCATATATAATGTGTTAATATAATATAGCTTTACGTGCAGGCAGTCTAAGCAACAGTGAACAGTGATATATGGAGAGCTACGACTCTTCCTCGAACGGTGAGTTAAGCTCCATACTGTATCCACTACTACTATCAACTTACAGTAACTTATACTAGCGTATGCCTTGCAAATCTATCAATATGTAGAAATATCTTCCTTGAGAAAGTCTATAGTGTGAGCCTTAGTGTAAATTATATTACTAGACGATTTGGTGCGTAATCTAATAATTTTACAGAATTTCCTCACTAAATCTAATCTATGCGACTGAATTCACTATTCCAAAGGACCTGTCGCTCAAAAATAGTGCTTTATTACAAAAATATAGGAATTTAATAAACTATAGCATATTTTTCACAAAAAGTTAATCATATATTGAAATATGTAGAAGAAAGCATACATTCCCCTAATACATTTGGTCATTAGCATCGGGTATCGACGGGTAACAAACAAGCCGAAATATGCATGAGGTTCGGATAAAATTTACATTAACATGAAGAATTACTTAGCATAACACGGATTCATATTTTTTGTTTGTCATTGATGCTAATGCTATAACATATCGAACAACAACGAAGGAGAAAAAAAAATGATACGAAAAATCACGCGTCACTTTATTGTTGTCACCTTTACAAGTTACAAACGACTGATATAAAGATCGCCAAACTTTATGGAAGGAATCCGGGGTGTCGCACAAAATAAGATAAAAAAAGAAAAATGGCGAGAAAAGCCGGTTCCGCATAGAATGCACGGTGTAAACTTAGTTCGAAACTTAGTGATAAAACGTAATAATACCCGCGCGTGACATATTTCAACTTAGAAGTCCAATTGTCAGAAGATAAAAGTTTTCTTAACGTTGTTTCAGCGTTTTTCACGAAATAAAAATGGGGAGTAAAGTTGATTCGAACAATGAGGATCAAAATGTGTTTATTTCTAAACCTGGCCTGTTTACAGTGTTACGAATATGTATAAATAGAATCGTAAAACGTACGCGCAATGTATAGCTGAGCTTTGAGTGACATTTCACTGATTAGCTAGCTTCCCTTGTCACGCAATCACTAAGTGAAGGCTGCTTGACAAAAACAGAGCGGTAGGTAATTTATGAAATTGGGTTTTCACGCACGGGTTTGTGGGCGTCGTCGGCCGTCATAAGATTATTTTTACAACACTCGCGGTTTAGATAAAAATGAATTGTGTTTAGGATACTATAACAAAATGACACATTTTCATGGGTGCACCCCATGTGTTCTTAGTTCAGCATTTTCTTATTATCAATGTAATAATAATAGTCGTGTATTGGACTCGGTAAAATATAGCCTAATATATTTTTTTTTATTAATGTCGATACAAAAAAACCGGCCAAGTGCGAGTCGGACTCGTGCACGAAGGGTTCCGTACCATTATGTTTATGACCGTACCGTTTATGTTTATGAAATTAAATGTTTTTATTTTTATATTTGAGTTGATTGAATGAAAGGTAAATTGCGGTTTATGACGTATTAAAAAAACTACTTACTAGATTTCGTTCAAATCAATTTTCGGTGGAAGTTTGCATGGTAATGTATTTTTTTTAGTTTTATCATTCTCTTATTTTACAGGGTTGGGGGGGACACATTTTATTACTTTGGAAGTGTCTCTCGCGCAAACTATTCAGTTTAGAAAAAAATGATAATAGAAACCTCAATACAATTTTTGAAAGCCTATCCATACATACCCCACAAGCATGGGTTTGTAGAAAAAAAAATTGAGTTTCAGTTGTGGAATGGGGAACCCGCAAAATTTATTGTTTTTTTTCTATTTTTGTGTGAAAATCTTAGTGCGGTTCACAGAATACATGTACTTTCCAAGTGTCAACAGTATAGTTCTTATAGTTTTGGAAAAAGTGTCTGTGACATACGGACGGACAGACAGACAGACATGACGAATTCATAAAGGTACCGTTTTTTGCCATTTAGCTACGGAACCCTTAAAAAGGCTGCAATATATGTAGACAGACGTTATATAGATCTAGAAACAGAGATAGGATTCGCCGTAATTATCATTGATCGAGCTCAAGTTGTAAGTTTCAAGTTACAGAGGGATTTGGCTCGTTAAACTAATGACGAGCAATCAACGCACTGTTGTCATTATAATTACGCACATCTGTGAACTATAACAATGATCAATTCCTATTTCCGTTTTCCGAGATTATCTATTGGCACAGTTAACTTATTCATTGACGCGTTAACAAATGACCGGATTTCGATTCAATACGATTGGCCACAGATAGACCATATCCCAGGATACTTTTATGCCCAGTGAAACGTTTCTGTGGGATAAGTGTGTTGAGGTGGACGAAACTTCGGGAAAAAAAATAGTCAAATAAAATTGTTTGTTCTATCGCAGCAAGAAGAACCTGAGTATGGACCGTATTCAGATGTTCAGCATGAATACTGTGTGACAATCTCTCATTTCGAGCCTCATACTGTCATACTGGCTGTCAACAGCCTGAAATACGAACACTAACGAGACGTATGTTGTACATATTAATCTGGGACTGTCTCCTTCGGTGATTGCAAGGTATAGCCGCTTATAGTTGAGGTCCTATTTAGAGAGCGAAAATGCCGCATTTGAGCTGCATCAGGTTAGACTGAAAGCCAACCCCAACTTACTCGTAGTTGAGAAAAATTCAGGCTTTTGTCGATGATTGAGAATGTGCTTGGTTGCCCCAAAATAGGTAAACTGTATTCAAAAAAATCTTTTATTTTATAAAATTAAGCGCATGCATACATGATAGTAGAGAGCGAATGCATTTTTAAGAAAACAAACAATTCATCACACCAACTAGCGAGTTTTGGACAAAGGAAAATCCAAATATTTCCACGGAGAACTATAACATTTTTAATCCAAAAATATGCGTTCTTTGACCTTTGTAAGAGAATCTAAATAACAATGTTCTACAGAGGTAGCACCTATAGAGGTATAAAATATTCTTGTTCTATCTATAAACAGAGTAGCGGATGTGTCTCCGTTTACGATTCTGAATGTCATGTCGTATCCATAAAAAAATGTCCTTTGTCGAACTAGTTTTTTGTTTGTTCTTTATCGCAAAAAAGGAAACAATATTAGACCACATTGTTAAACATAACATTGTTTTTGAATATCAAATACTTTATTTTGAATATGAAAATATTTGTTATTTTTTTTATTTACACACTATGCTAGCCATACATATAATGCATAAATAAGGGCACTGATATTGCACTGCGCAACGAGTAAGAATTCTGCCAACTACACCGTAGCATGCTATGACCGTGCTATTAACGTATCAGGCAAAAACATATTCTGTGTATTGAAAACTATGAGACTATGTCCACTAGACCGTTCCGTCACCGACCAACACCAGTAGTGGGCAGACTCCTTTAGAAGCATATACGTGTCGCCTAGTCTAAGCGAAGACGAGCATTAGTAACTACAACTACACCTCCGCACGCAAAATACGCGCATTTGACGTGGAGTTGCGGACACCAGCCCGTTATACAATACAACTACAATATATTTACGTCTTTAACGTACGGGTAGATGACAAAATAATTCTACATTACTTAAACCACTACACCATACGAAGTTACTAGTTTAAACATCAAGATTTGGAACCCTTACAATGTTCGCAGAGCAACCATTAGTGGGTAAGCATAACCTACTATAAACTACAACGATTGTACATAGTTTTGCGGGTGTTATGTAAATAAGATCACAGTGCGTAGGTAGAGGGGTTGTCAGCCATCTTTTGTCTAGCTCTATTGATCCCGGTTTTTGTCAGGCAGATCTGATAGTTGAACTAATATACGGTGACCTTTTCCTCAGATGACTTTTCAAATGTAATGTTTGTTTTATTTGTCTTTGTTGGACCGAGTTTTTGTTCTCGTTGTTTATTTGTAAATTGATATTGATAGTATACAAAAGGATTTAGGTGGTACAAAACTGTTTATATAAAAATATAATAACATCACGCCTGTTATACTAGAAGAGATGGCAGAGGTGTACCTAATAGTAAACCGACATTTCGCCAGTTATGTTTAAGTCCCATGTAATAGGGGGCGAACCTGCCATCAACTGGGCACAAATCCAGACTCCGTGGCCGCTACTGAGAAATTCCTGATGGAAAAACAAAATGCTAGACCCGGGAATCGAACCCAGGACCTCATGCTCAGCAGTCGCAATTGCGACCATTAGAGTATCGAGGCAGTTAAAAATAATGATTCGTACAAACGGACGAAGTGATGAATCGGAACAATGTATTGTATAGACAAAATCTACCCATAAGCCAAACTTGGCAAGAAATATGGAAGGTTTTGAAAGTGATTACCACTTCCACTCATAAATAGAACATAAATAGTGCAGAACATCTTTTAAATCGACTTTACATCTAGACCAGATTCTCACTGTCGTGTATAAAAGTTATGCTTTCATAAACTTGTACCGTAAACTTTTATCGCTTTCTTGTGCTTGTAAAGTAACTTATAAAGCAGACGTGAGGCATGTGGGAACAATATGATTCTGCGATGGTATCTCTGAAACCCGTAGCGGAACAATCCAAGTGGGGTTTGAAAATTTTGAACTCCAGTGTACCGTGAACTCACGTCATTAGAAAAGCGATTATATCGTCCAATTAGGTCCTTATTTAAAGGTATGTCATTTTTTTGCGTTTGCTTCCACAACAATGTTTTGCAATATAAAAGGATTTAAAGGTTGGGGTTCAACGAGGATGTCTGTTGATTCGTATAAGCGAAGGGTTGTGGGAAACCTTATGAAAGGAAAATTTAGCTTATTTAGAGGGGTCAAACTCAATTGTTGTGTCTCACGTTTCATTTATTATTGTAAGGTTTGAAAGTTTTTGTTGCTGGGAGAACATTAAATCCGATTGGAATTGTGATAACTGAAAACAAATGGAGATTCTATTTATTTTTTAATAAAGGGATAGAGGCATATCGACTGTATTCTCAATTAGATTCCACCCTTGATCCATATTACGGCGCAAAACGTTTTTTTCTTTCATTCTCCCCTGTCAACCTAACATGTAGTCCCTTTTCTTCTCTTTTTAGCTCCATTTACTCCATTCTAAGACACGTAACAATAATTCTTCTCAACATTGCCGCAAAACAATAGCGTCGTCACTTTCTTTTCTTAATGAAAATGTCAGAGTGATTTATATAGGAGCCCTACGTCTAGCCTACAATATCTTTGATTTATCCACACATAGGCAGAGAGCCTACTTAACTACTGTACCGCTCGCTGAGTTAGATTAATTGACGTGCATTATGTCTTTCGTTCTTCTACACTAATTTGGAGGAAAAAGGAAAATCTCCGCGTTAGCAAAAAGTTGACGATAGAAAGGGTTGGTAGACCTCTGTTTCTATGTTTTTGCTCGATCATTGATTTGATTATATGTACTTATACATGATTTGTTTTTGCCCGGAGCTTTGATCGCGTTTTGGTGGGAAACAATCCCGTGATCCCGACGTTTTAAATATAGCCTATGGCATTTGTGAAAGAATTTTCGAAATCGAATCATTAGTCCGAATATCACACATAACTTACAAACATAGAAACTTTACATCTGTATAATATTAGTATTGACTATGTAGTCTTCTGCCAAGATCGTGGTCGTATTCGTGTTGGAATGGGCAGTATGATAGCGGTTAACCGCCAACCACATCGCCTCTCCCGTCATGCTATGTACCTATGCTCTATTTGTAAAGTATTATCCATGCTTTATCTCACTCTCAAATCTTCCAGGACTTACTACATGAAGTCCAGATGAACATGAACTTTCTACTACAATATAGTATGGAATTTATCGTACATACAATTTACCTGCCTAAAATTTTACAGCATATATTTTAAAAAAATAACCTTTTTTTGTATCTATACAATTATACAGTGCCAATATAAAACACTGACACTACACATAGAAAATAATAATTATAACTCTAGACCCACTAGTGTGATAACCAGCAGGATTGAAGTACTCGTACATAATACATTCCTGTACCAATACACTTGTGAGCTGTGGAAGTTCCGAGAACTAAACAATGGACTCTCTCGATTTTGCTGGCCGGAACAGTTTCGCGGAAGTCGAGTGCTTCAGCTGCTTCGAATGGTGTTCTATTTGTTATACATAGAACTAGATATATTTTTTCTACTTTTGTTTACTTGAATATATTTTAATAAGTTAAGCTATTCTGGGTTATGTAGATGGTTTATATTTTCAAGATATTATTAAATATAACTACATTTTATGTTTTCACTTTCCTGGTAAAACTAATTTCGACCAAAACGACACAGCATATTTCAGGAAAGACTGCCTACCGTTATGAACATCATGTTAAGTTCATCAGTCTCCTACCTTTAACGCAGTATGCCTTCTTCTTTTATACTTTTTTTAGTCGTCATCTTAGTAGTCACCCCACTTTCTAGCCATAAATCATCTTTTCAACAGTTTATCCATACATCCATCCATAAAAAGTTGATCATATTATACCATGTTAGTAGGTATGCCACCAGTCTACGTTACCCGATGCTTCAAGCCAGCACATCTGTGAAGACTGGAGCTAAAATATTCTGATAATGTAACCTCGACAAGTTGTCGTAACTATGAGGCGAACGTTTAGAAGCGTTGGTCGCACCTCGTGTTATGTGCTCCACACACTTCGCATACTAAGGCAAGGAAAACCAGTAAGTTAGTCGGAGGAACTTACATTCCATGCGTCTATGACTCTTATGCTAGTTGTCTTGAATGTTTCTACTTATAGTTTATGTTATAAAGTTTTGTCCGTCGTTTCCCTCCTTATAAATTACATAACATCACGCTTACAGTCCCCGAAGGGTTAGGCAGAGGTGTACCTAATAGTACACCCACATTTCGCAAGTTAGGTTTAAGTCCCATGTAATAGACGGCCAGCCTAATGCCATCAACCGAGCACAAATCCAGACTCCGTGGCTGCTACTGAGAAATTCCTAATGGAAAAACCCAATCACAATTTTCCCAACCCGGGAGTCGAAACCAGCACCTCATGCTCAGCAGTCGCGATTGCGACGACCGAGACAATCACTAGGACTTATTTAAAATCAAAATATTTTTATTTCACATAGGCCTACATGGGCACTTATGAAACGTCGACAAAAAGGTGCACGGTTCGGGTTGGTCCGACAATAAGTCGTTGTTTACTACACAAGAAAAACGGAAAACAAGATAAGAGGTTAATAAAAGTTAACACACTTCTTGGAATCTACAAGGCCTATACTGTTCACACATTCACAAACAATCGTTAAAAAGAATCTATATCTATATCTATGCTAAATTTAATCAAAATCCGTTCAACCGTTAGAAGTGAAAAGTTAACAGACAAACCAACGTTACTTTCGCATTTATAATGCAACATTACTGCCATTAAACCTTCATGAATCAGAAAAGTATCAACATCTACAAGTCTAATATTATTTGGAGATAGTCGTCTCCAAAGAATGGAAATGACCCAGCTCCAGTTTAAAGATTTTTTATCTATCCAATAAAAAATAAAAGACTGAGAGATTGGAAAAATACACAAAAAGTTAAATTTTCATAAATTAGTTTGAGAAAACTGTGCAAGTGTTAAATGCAAACAATTTGTTTCTGTGTGGTTGATAAATCTGCCAGCAAGTAAGTAATAAATCTGTAAGCAACATTAACTCCCCTCGTTTTTTGACCAAAGGACCATTAAACTGTGTGTCACGCAGTGTCAGAAATAATGCAGGAAATTTAGTTATTTCAATCGAAATTTTTAATTTACGCAAAATTAACAATTATGAAATGAAACGTAAATCCTAATTAATATTGTAATTGTGAAAGTGAGTTTGTTTGTTTGACTCGCCTTAACGACTAAACGGATTTCAAAGAAAATTGACATACAGATAGACCATGAAAAACACGATTCCCGACCGAAGCTAGGAGTAATAAAAACTGGTATTAAAATAAAAGCAGATAAGAAAACAATGAAATGATTTAATAGTTAAAGTCACACTTTTGACGCATTTATAACTTTTGTTTAAACCTTAATAAAAATAATAATTTATCTCCTCTCGCAGAAACAAAACAAAACTAAGCTAGCTGGGTACTAAGTTAAGCTTAAACAGAAAGCTTTATTAAAAGAAAGCTAAGCCAAGACAGTAGACACAAACTTAATCTTTCTTAGATTTCAAAATGTCTGAATAGCAGCGCCATCTGTTAGGATTGCTCTGAATTTCAAGGGACTTTGGATACCTGGGTTGGAATTGGAAAGTGTGATTTTAAATTCATAGAACTTAGTCGTCAATGGAATATAACTTAGCCGTCATAAGTATATCTTACATTCTTACGGTAGCTGGCGTAGTATTAAACTAAAATTGTTTTTTAAGAAGCATAGCATTTTAAGTAAGTAACAATTAAACTAAGTAAGTAATTAACTTTTAATTAAGTACCTAGTAATTATTGTTATTTTGTTTTTATATACTAAGTTGATATCAGGCTACGTATTCTGAAAATTGGCAACGTTGCAAGTTGGCGTAAAATAATAGTTGTATTATTAATCAGTATTACCGCGCAATATTCCGTAATTAAATTGAATAATTGATCTTTAGTTTTAAACCGTGAAAGTTTAAAATAGTGTTTGAATAATTAATCTTTTTTTATACCTCCGTGGGTCTATTTTTCCGCGACATCCATAATAGAAAATGATGAAACATTGCATGAACAGTATTTTACTTATTGCCTGGTTCCTAATACTTAAAATATCACGCGAATAATTATGTAGGTACAGCAGATAATTAATTATACGTAAATATAAATAAAACTATAAAAATATCAACTGCAAGAAAACAAAACAAAGTAGAACATCCTTGAATAAAAAGGATTAATTAAAGTTCCGTAAGTAAACATGAAAGTAGCCTTTATGACATGCAATAAACAAATACAGACTTCCTGTTGTTGATAATAGGGCTCAAAGTAAATGGATAATACTAGGATTTTATTGAAGACGATAGTCGTGGATTGTCGTAATGTAGCCTTGACAGCATCGATCGTGTGCCCCACTTCAAATAGTGCTGGAGAAGTTTTTTACTGTCGTACTAAACATTATAATATCGTTTTACGACTTTCTCCTTTTAGGATGATAAGAGAGTAGTAGGTAAGTAATACATGACGAGTTTTATGTAGGTTAAGGCTGGCCACCGGGAAAGTATGAATATTAAATATAGAGGGGTGTAAATCACAAAACACAGTCTTCACAGAAAAAAATCGTCTCGGTAAAAATAAAAACAAACAAATAATATTTTATAATATATATTTTATTCGTGAATCTTTACATGGGTGTATCTTTAAATAATTCCTTTATTTAACACACAACAATAATTATAACATACATTTACATACAGCTAATTGATTATAATTTCAGATTTGTGAGCCAACATTTTGGAATGAGATGAAAACATCAAATGCGTATTAGCACATCCAGTCGAGTCATACGTCTGTGTATTAGAAAATAAGTATAAAACAGTGGTAACTACGCAAAATGCTAAACATATGCTACTAAAGCCTGTCACTACGATATGCCTTTCTGCGCCCTACAGGGCTCACACACACTGCTAGTTATAAGTACATATACTTCTACGTACACCTTCCAGTATATTTTATATTCAATAGACATGGGACACACTTTCTCACACAAGTACACTTCGTTACGAATATTTGGGATATTTATATTTGGGAATTCTGTAGCAGAATAATCATTTTCGTAATACATATTATTAAAAATACATTTTCCTATAATCAGGTATGTATTCTGGAACGAGATTTTTCATAAGACTTTTTATAGTTTTGACGACAAAGTGATTTTGTTCTTAACTTGTAGATTTAAACTGGGTGGTTCAACAGTCATCAATTCATCATTATTTCATTTAGTAAAAAATTCGATTTTCTAATACCGAAGCTCTATTCTGTATTATTTCGAATACTAGACAATATCAATAGCATAGTGCACTTCCCATGTCCTAGATAGCTATTAAACATTCCTCTTATCAAGTGACTTTGGGTCCTTAAGATGCTCTTAATTGATTACGTCAAATTGACTTTTTAATTTCATACTTTTTTTTTCGTATAAAGTCAAGTTTATTGTAAAGAAAGCGTTTCAATATGAATATCTAAGTATATTGCAATTAAGTAAACGCAGCATGAGCGAAGGTAAGCTTCCTATGAAGTCTAGGGACATATTCCATCAAAATATTATGTTCATCAATGTTGTAGTCACTTAATAGTACAATACAATTGTATTTTCCGATATAATAATATTCAAATTTTATAAATTTGGCGTCTTATGTACTTTTTCATAAACATGTAAATTTTATTGTAATAGGTGGGACTTTACGTTCCGAAGAAGCAATGAATACGAGTCACGGATTAGGATTTAGGTATTATTGTAATAAAATTGTGTACGTATATAGTTTATATTCCATCGAGCAGATGTCGACACGTTATATCTTAACTAATTTACCTAATTATAAGAGTCTAAAAAAATAATGTGCTCATGTTCCAACAGAATTTGATATAAATTGTATTGTCTATGTCGTCTACAGATATATAAATATAGTGTCGCCGGTACATAGAAGACACTATGAATACTTTTAAAACTTTCTCGTTTTACGTCGGTAGGTACGTATACGCTACCCGAGTGATGCGAACAAACTAAAACTGTAAAATGTACCTTACTTATTCCTAAACATAGTGATTGAAATAAACACCTATAGTTATATATTAACATAGCATAGGAGGTAACAAGAATACAAACAGATTTATATGTAGGTAGATATAATACTATACAATTATTTATTTATACATTTTGGTAAACGTATTTACAAACACTTTAGGTAATAGGTTATACCTGATTTAGTCGAATTTTCATATTCAGGCCAAGGGGTACCGAAGCATATATGAAGTTATATACCGAAATAACGTTTACTTCAATATTACGCCAAAGTATAACAACGAACATTGATCAATTAATCTACTAATAATGAAGTAACAATTCTATTTATGTAAGTGTATTTGCGATACATCCACACAGAGTACGAAGCAATGTAAAGGCGGAAAACATGCGCCTACGCACGAAACGCAACCACAAAACTTATTACACGTTATATTTTAATTTCAACTAAACATATTTGCGCCTTCTGAACTTTTTTTATAAATAAATAGTAAAATCTGTCTTTGGTCCAAATGGTAACGTTACACTTTGGGATAGGTATATTTTTGAACTCATAATCGCGCGTAATAATACTCGGATATCACTAAGAAGTTTAATCCTTATCAAAATATCTCGTTGTAAATCTTGAATACTATAAACAATATCTAAATGACGTAACGTAAGTAAACAAATGTAACACATTTACGACTAAAATTCATTATGTAACGAATCCACGACACAAATCCATTAATGATAAAATTTAACAGCTATAAGAAGTATCAGATCCCTACTCCAGCTCGCAATACGTAGATAGCTAACACCTATAGATTTAATAATACTAATACATATTTTTATTGTTACACATGTTTTAACAATTATTCAATTTTGTTACTTAAATTAAAATTTATGCTTGAAACCGTAACAAGTAACTAGAGAGTACAATTTATAAAAACTCATAATAATATTTTCTGATTGAGATACTTTTTTAAGTATACTCGGGGTTCGCCATTATAGTAAAATACTTATTAAGAATATAACAAATTACGAAAGTAATATGAGAAAAAGTAAAGCTGCGAACAGATATTTGCTATAATAATACCTAATTGCTTTTGAAAGAAACGACCCCGTTACAAAGATAAACAGAATGTTCTAGAACGTAAAAATAATAAAAAGTGCTACTCTGTCCTGGCTCGTACATTAACAGTTACAGTTGGTGGTGGAGCTGCCTTGCGCCGGTTCTGTGAGGCGCTGGCCGCGAGCGCCGCCCGCCAGCATGGCTGGTTCAGAATCCAGGCTCTCCGACATTTTATCGCAGATTATGTCCACCAGTCGCTCGAATACAGTCTGTAAAGAGGAAAAATTATGAACCAGTGCTGTTCTTCTCAATAATCTACCTTGTTTTTTTTTCAGCTGAAATCAGAAGGTAAGAATGTAATGACTCTCAGAGCTTTAGAATGACAAATGAATGACTTTAAAATAAATACATCATAGTCAAGAGCTATGTTGGGCCATATTTTGCCTACAGTCTTCTTTTACTCATTCGTGTCTTATAGGTTAGTCCAAATTTGACCTTATCAGTTTCTTCTACGTCTAGTAGTGGTACTGTAAGGTTTTAGAACTTACAACCAAGCTTAAATTAGGCAGTCTGCTTATGATTCTCAAAGGATTTTGAATTAAACGTGATTTAGAAAAAAAAATAGTTTTTATGATAGCACTGAGTGTCAATTGAATTTTATCCTTGTTAAAGTGTGGTGTATTTTATAAAATATAAAGTCAAAGTCGCCTTTTATTTAAAGAAGAAGATAGTCTCCAAGTCTACAACGTGTAAACTGACCCCTCACGAAGCCGTCAACCAAGCATTCTCTACATCAAACTAAGTAATCCTACGCAAAAATTATTGCTTGGAAACTGAATAATCACGTTTCACGGTAAAACTCAATGTAACGCACTCAATAAAAATGCACTGAATAATAAACGGGTCATGGAGGTATTTAAAATGAAGTTATAACCTGAAACCTATTTAAAAAACAACTTCTGAAAAATTTTGAACTTTGACCCCCAACATCTCCGTAACTAGAAGGTGCCCAGAACAAAAAATGATCGTAATGACAGGGAGAACATGTACCTTTTGGCTTCGCTAGGGGTTTATTTACATCCTTTATATTCTACAGTACGATTCTATAGGTAGTTAAAGTAGTGCTAGGTGCTTTTAATGCGTTGCCTTAATCAGAACTAACGCCACCATTTTGGTTTTTCAATAGAGTTTCCACAAACAATTTCTCATTTTTTTTACGAAACATCCCTCCTGTCACTATCATAGAAGCGCGAAAGGACCCATGCAGCATTTTAAAATAAATTAAGTTTAGTTTAGTTTAGTGGTTTATACCTTGACGTATATGTTCTCCTTGGCACTGGTCTCATAGAACTCGACGCCGAGCTGCTCAGCCAGCTGCAAGCCGCGCTCGGTGCTGACCACACGTTCCTCTTCCATGTCGCACTTGTTGCCCACCAGGATCACCTGCGCGTTGTCCCACGAATACGTCTTGATTTGTGTCACCCTGAAAAATGGAAAAATCGAGTTTTGAAGTTTCAACACCTCTGTGACGATAGTAGGCCCTGTGAATCCTCATTTATATTTCCGCAACGAGAAAATTAAAAGACAATTGGATTCCGAAATATTTGAGAAAACAATTGAAAATCAAAAAAGGAACTTCTTTCCACCGCCAAAAATTCCTCATATTTCAATAAATACTAGTGCAAAGAGATTTTAAAGACTTATAGAGCGGACATTGGAAATATTTTCATACAAACATTTTTATCCCGAACAATTTTGATTTTGACACACGAATGCTACATGCTACCTGACAAGCGGGCGTATGACACTGGGCAAAACGATTTGTTACTAAGTAGTAACAAGTATTGGATTACGATTGTCTTCGTCTTGTCCCGTCTATCTATCTATATATCTCGTCTTCGAATTTTTGGTTCTAGGATATGCCGGTTTCCTCACGATGTTTTTCTTCACCGTTTTTGAGAGTGGTGATGAAATAAATTACAGAAAGTAATGCACCTGCCTGGGTTCGAAACCACGACTTACTGTTCGTAAGTCGGGGCCGCCACCACAGGGCCACCGCTGCTCTCCTTAAACTAGCGTATCATTCGCAAATTAATAGCAGATTACGGCTTGCCATTATGTTCCAAATACGAACAATTTTAGAATCAATTTTCAATGGCATGTTGAGATTACCAAAACCTTCAATCGTGCGTTAATTCTTCGTCAAATTCTACAATTATGGAGGCAATGATCGGCCTTTCCAACACAATTTCTTTAGCACACTGGGCTGGCTGTAGTAAAATTGTAGATATTTTTTTTTCATTTGTCGCTGAAATCTTTTGATGGTTTACGTGTGTTTAATGAAGCACCTACCTATAAGAAGCTATAACACAAGAATACTAGTTGGTATAAACCATTGTATGAGCCGATCTCAACATAAAAAGGAGCCACGTCAACACGTATCATAACTTGATCCTGCGGAAATTGAGGAAAATCCGGACCCGTCATATTTTCTTTATGGCCAACTTATTATTATAGAATCCATAAAACCGATAGCAGTCTATTTTAAGTGATTGTCTTCTATTGTTATAGTAACGATGTTATTTTTGGAGAGAAACTGTACCAAAACTAAAGTGTTTCCGCTTGATTCTATTTATCGTTCTATCATTTACAAACACGCACACATAGATCCTCTAAACTAATTATATCGTAAAAATTAAATGATTGAATTATTCTTTGTCGAATCCTGTACAACAAATTAATCATTATAAATCGTTGATTCTAGCAAACATTGGAAAGTTACATTAAAAATTCTGGTACGACACTTAAAGCAGGACCACTGTTACACCTCACTATATTTTCACATTCTTTCTATTCTCATCAGTACATCGCCTGTAACGACAAATTTTTGGATTTCCTCCATGATTTTAAAATAAAGAAAGATATAAATAAGAAGATATGGAGTGTAGTGGAATTCCCTGCCTTCATCGGTGTTCCCAAGTTCATATGACCCCAATCTATTTAAGTCGCGAGTTAATAGGCTTCTTTTGGTTAGCTCGTTCCATCGTCGACCTCATCTCTGTCCTCAGGACTAAATTGAGGTCAAGAGTAGGCCCATTACACATAAAAAAATAAAGATTGACTTCTAGAATAGATTTGAGAATCATTTTTTTTCGTGGGACTACTACGATTCAGACGACCGTGACTCACCAGTCTTGGACGCTGTTGAAGCTCTCCTCATTGGTTATGTCGTACATTAGGATGAAGCCCATGGCGCCTCTGTAGTAAGCTGTGGTGATCGTGCGGTAGCGTTCCTGTCCTGCAGTATCCTGAAATAGAGAGACCATACATGGATTAGTCCCAAGTAGTCTTATTTTAAAAGTATTGGTAAAATAAATGATTAAAATCATATTACCATTAATTTAAAACAATGTTCTGTTTCTGTAAAATTTTGAAAATGACAGACAGAGTGCTGTTATAAAAACATATATTTAGAGTTAAACTTATTGAATAATTTATGGGTAAAAATGCAAGTAGACCTAAAAAGTTGATGGTTTTAATAAAGAAAAATCGGGAATGCTTGTTGTGGCCCTGCTTTGTTCATGACTAGAGATCGGATATTCGGATGCACATTTACCTAAAGTACGTTTTTTCATAGCAGCGGCATAGGGTACAAAAGTATTTAAGCGGCTTCTTAAAATACCAATTTTTCTCGGAATCGCAGTATTTTATAAATAATACAGTGTGTATAAAATGAAGTACTCATAAATAATGAATATGCAAGAAATTTGTTGAAAATACTCGTACACGTAAAAAATACAAAATAATTAGGTTTTACATTTTTCTGCTGAATATTCGAATAGGACAAAGTGGTAAATATGCCAATTCATTTGGAGTAAAACACTAACATGAAAAAAAACTGTGTATTTAAATAAAACGGGACTTTTTTCGTACTGACGCGCGCTCTATACTAGTCAACACTCAAACTTTAGGTAAATATGCATCCGAATATCCGATCCCTAGTCATGACTTCACATTTGGCAAAAGCGAAGTAAGCTTTTTTTAACATGTAAAAATGTTGAAACCTTGACTTTCAATATCTCCGTTATTAGAAAGTTCCCAGGTATGGTCCAGAACAAAAAAAAATATCGCGTTTACAGCCACTATAAGTCATCACTGTAGCGACCTGACTCAAACACACCTTTGCAGCGACCACTAATTGCGCAATATCGTTTTGAACTTGGCCAGTTTAATGTAATGGGAAACCCCCTAAACGATCAGCAATAATGGCTTCACCGTTTAATCTCTACCAAACAATTACTGTTCGTAATTATTTAGTGATTTAGGAAACACAATACCATTTGGATATTCAAATTTCAGACTAATAACAGTAATCAGTTTCGAAACCAATATCTTGTGTAAATCAATTCATGTCGTAATATACGGAGCCTTTACTAAAAGGCCGAATATTACTGATGTACTGACACTGCTTCAGAAATAACGATGTTTTATCGCGTCCCGTATTACGCAGTATCGAAAAATTACCAAGAGACTTTATTTCATCGCGACCTTCACCAGAAAAAGGCGCTCGGTAAGATGTGATTACCGACCATGCCTGAAATGATTCAGGACGCGAGGGTTGTCTTACAAGAAGAATTATTATTTACTCGTACAGTCTCACGAACCAATTTAATGTTTGTTACACACATGTAAAATCTTTCAAATTTGATTTTTCCAACTGTATTGATTGCAACTTGAAAGAAAAGTATTTATTGGACTCACGGGCATAGTAAATTGGAATATACCTATGTTATTTTAAAATAGGCTTTGACTCAAATTTAAAATCGATATTTCAGAAAATTTCTTTTGAGTTTTGCTAAATGTTATATGCTCATGAATTCGTTCCAGAAACTGAAGCTCGCCTATTGTACCTAGTTCTCGATTTCAACACTCGATAGTTTGATTGATTCGAGTTTGCCTGTCATCATGTGGCTGCAAATTGTCCGGAGAGATATCGGTCACGAATTCAATTTCAGTTTGAGAGTCTCCATGTGTAAGACCTTGTTCCATACTTGTTCGAGTTGGTTTGATACTGCATAGCTGGGCTACAAAATACAGCGTGTTTCAGAAAAGTGTGGTCATATTTAGGGTGTCACGGACCATAAAACTGAACTGTATTCATTGGACGAACATCGAATACAAAATTTCAATACTTGCTCGACCAAATGGTCCAGCTAATTTTTTTCGCGATTACTTTGTTGTTGTAGTTTGATGATCTACACCATACAGATTGTAAGGGACAGCCCTCCGCAAACTGACAGGGTGAATTCAGCTCCTCATTTTGAATCATATTCCAACGAAATTTTTCTCAGGAAAATGTTCAGTTACTAATCCTTTATTTCAATGGAGGAGCTCGTGGCTAAATAATAACAGCCGCTCGGGTCGATCTTTAGGTTAAGTTGCAAGTGCCTAGGTTGGTCCGTGGATGGGTGACCACCCATTACATACCGAGTTTCCTCCGTGGCTCAGAAAACACGCTAAGCCGTTGGTCCCGGCTGTCATTTGTAGATCTTTGACAGTCGTTAAAGTAGTCAGTGGCTCGAAAGTCTGACAACCAGTCTTACCAAGGGGTATCGTGTTACCCAGTGCTAGCTGGGTTGTGGAGGTCAGATAGACAGTCGCTCCCTGTAAAATACTGGTATCCAGCTGCATCTGGTTAGACTGGAAGCCGACCCCAACATATTTGAGAAAAGGCTAGGCAGATGATTCCTTTGTTTCAATGTAAAATTATATTCTCTGTACGCAGCACTCCATTTATGTAAGTAATACGGCTAAAATAAAAAAAACAACAATAAATGTTGAAATACTTTAACGAACGACGTGTTAAATCACTTCCTGCCACTGTTCACTTCCTGCCTAGCTACTGAAATCATCGAACTCGTCGTCGCGCTTGCCGTTCGCTACGTGTGTTTGAAATAAAACAAATGAAATTTATTAGATTCCCATAACGTTCCTGAAATATATTTCTTGTACGATCTTGGCATCTTAGTATGAATTCATTCCATCAGTCTGCGGAGGGCTGTCCCTTACACCCTGCATACACCACCGGCCCCTAAGATACAGGCGTAGCCTAGTTTGGGGACCTCTTTTTTCTAAATATGTTAAAAATTAACTTGTTACGATTATTCATAGCGCTAAGTTAGATTAAAAAAATATTTGTAACAATGGCTTAATCAATTTACTCTTATATATCCTTAAAAATGATCACACTTCAAATTCAAATTCAAATTCATTTATTAATTTTGTGAACATAGGGTAAAAATATACAGATGTTATATAAATAAATGTTGGTCCATTCTATGTTCACTTTTCTGATACATGCCGTATAATTATTAGTGGCGGTGCTTTCATACAAGCCAACAAGCTTGGTTTGCTCTTATGACCTACTACTCTACACGATGCTATGTCTGAACGTTCTGCTTGCCGTATTTTTGGGAGCTATAGGCACGCCACTAGCCGTATACATTCGACTTTGGCACCCGGCCTGAGCGGAATCATGCCAAATCGGGCCATCAACCCCTAACTAAGCGATATAAATCTCAGCTGTCAATTATAAATGACACGCAAGCTTGAACAAGTTTTAACTCCTGGTGTTGCAGTGTCCTTTCTAATCCGGGAAATGAAAGAGAGCGAGTACCTAATTAGTAATGATCCTCTTTAAGGGGCAAGAGCCAATTGAGGAAAACGGCTCAATAGGGCTCGTCGGCGATAGAAAATTTTCCTTTTAACCGTTTTATAAGGTTTACCATTTTATTCCTTTAATCTTACTATGTTTTTGTCCTGCAAACTGAGTACTCATCAGACGTGCGCGTTAATTAATCGCGGTTTGTCGTTAAAAGCCTTTTACCACGCTATTAATGCTGGATAATAATATGATATTTTATCGTTTAAACTGGCTTTTTATCTGGAATTTCTTAACTTAGTACCTACTAGTGACCCGCCCCGGCTTCGCACTTGTGCAATGTAGATACACATATACATATAAACCTTCCTCTTGAATCACTCTATCTATTGCTGAACTGCATTAAAATCCGTTGCGCAGTTTAAAATATCTAAGCGTACACACAGCGGGACCGAGTTTGTTTTATACTATTTAAAGATGTAGATTTCTTTAACCCATTCACACACAAGTAAATTGATTATATACAAACATTGTGTGAACAATGAACACTTACTCTTTACCTGCCTCCTCGATAAGTAAATAATTTTATTAATATCGTTTATTCATGCCAACACTGTGTAAAAATAGAAGCAATCAATTTTTTTAACTATGCAAATGTAATACCTGATAAATTGTACAAAAAATAAGTTTACAGTGTTTTTTTAACTGTTTTATCTGAAATATTTAATCAGTTCGACGTAATTAAGTGAACAATTTATTGATTAGCGGTAGGATGTTAATTGAATCAAAGTCCTACTTTGATTCAATTAACATCCTTTAATTTCAGTCTATAATTGCCCACAACTAATAGAGCGGACATTTGATATATTTTCATACCAAAATGTTGATCCCGAACATTTTCGATTTAAACACACGAATGCTACCTGACAAGCAGGCGTTTGACACTGGACGGACCGACTTGTTATTAAGTAGTAACAACTATTGGATTACGATTTTCTTTGTCATATCCCGTCTATCGCTCGTTAATATTTGAATGTCTTTGCCCACAATATGTGCCGTTGAATGTCAAACCGTTGGTCTATGCGGGCTCTGTACAAAACTAATTACTAAAGAGCGATTACACTACTGAAGTTTAATGCGATCAGCACATCAACACCGTGTTTGAGAGTTGTCGTTATCGGACAGCTCTTGAACTCAGTTTGAATGGTAATGTAGTCCAGTTTCAATAGTGATAATCGCCCTAAGCAAGCTGTGAGAAATACAGCACCTTTCTTGAAATGAAAGAAAAATCTCACACCTGGGCAAGGATTCCTGTCAGTTACGGTACCTCGGTAGGCTCCTGCAATTACGACTTGGCACATTGGGTGATTATAGACCCGTCTGACACACAATGTGAGTGCGGTGCTGTCCAAAACGTGACCCAATTACTGGACTGCCAGTGTCTATAATACAACTATAGTTTGAAGGACCTAACAATCTATTGACGTAGCCACTTACTGGGCCCAAATGTTCTGCAGCATAACAGAAAAGTGAGGTCAGATTTAAAGATGTGCCATCACTGACTGATTTAATGTCAAAGGAAATAGACACTAGAATTGGGAATGCATGGAAGTGCTACTGGCGTCTAAAAGAAATCAAGATGTCTGCAACCTCTGTCTGTCAACACCTGCGTGCTACCAGTTCTAACCTGTGGCTCACCAAAGCGCAGAGCAAAAAATTAGAAACTTGCCAAACAGCAATGGAGAGAAGCATGCTGAATTTAAGAAAATCAGACAGAGTACGAAACAAAACCTTCAGAAATCGCAATAAAATACAAAATATTACAACTAGAATACGGAAACTTAAATGGCAATGGACAGGACATACAATAAGAGGCATCGAAAAGTGGAACAGAAGCATAGTGTTTTGGTACCCTAGAAATACGGAAACGAGGCAGACAGATTCGAAGGTGGGAAGACGAGATAAAGGCAATAGCAGGAGGAGGCCTTTGCCAAAGTTGGGCAAACAGACGAAGTTGTCGATGTCATCGACTAAGCAGATTCGTTAACTTAAGATTATTATTTTGTAAATGTCCTTTTTTGTGTCTAAATAAAGGCTATTATTATTATATCATTATAGACCATCAAACTGATCTATTTTCTACAAGGGATCAATATAGTTATCGCGAAAAAAAAACAGGTCTTTCACATATTTGGGTCGAGTAGGTATTGTGAATTTGGATGGAGCAGCTCAATATTTCACGAGTACGGTGGTGGTCATATGGAGAAAGTTGTTCAGTGTGTATGGTTTATATTTAGGCCTACATGGGCACTTATAAAACGTCGAGAAAAAGTGCACTGTTAGGGGTGGTCCTTTCCTATGGAGAAGAACCGGCAAGAAACTCCACGGTTACTCTTTTAAAATTATTTGATTTTACAATATTATTATGTATAATTATGTGTATTATATTAATAATCGGACCATAACTTTCTGATACACGCTGTATAGAGCACCACCGACTTGAAAATAAGGGAAGAACCGCTAATTACTAAAAGGTTACTCACCCATATCTGTAGTTTGACGCGCTTATCGTGGCGGAAGACAGTCTTCACCTTGAAGTCGATGCCCACAGTGGACACGAAGGCTGAAGTGAATGAGTCGTCCGCATAACGGAACAAGAAGCTGAAATAACGTTGGCATACGTCTTAGTAAGCTATTACTAACAGTTATTAAAGATTCAGGGCCGTAATTGATGGAAAAATAAAATATGGGTGTGTGAGTTTCTGGAAACTTCACTTTATATCAAATATGAACATAAAACTGATAGTGACTAGAACGAAGCTTTTGCAACTTTTCTGTATAGATTCTAATGGGTCAGCTGTGCTGTGCCACACCCTTTTAAAGTAAACGAATAAACAAAAAATAACAAACAACAACAAAGTTGTCGCTATAGAGTAAAAATAAAATATGAATAATAACTCTTTAAATGTTCAATAACTTGAAAAAAATATCAAAACACATCAATTTAATTTAAATTCCTTTTAAAACATGAAAGTAATTACTAACAAACTCATAAAAGTGAGCTTAAAGTCTTTACAGTTCCGCCATATTTTAACAAACTTTCGCGTCCGATAAGCAGGCCCGTACTTGGCAGGAATGACCCAACGAGTAGATATAAAAACGTGACCTAGCTACAAATATATTATGTATCTTTATAGGTATCCCAAAGAATCCCTATAAACCCTCCAAGTGATACTGGTCGGGCAAAAAGTAATGACTTTATAATTATAAACGTTACATTGTTTGTTACCGGGTGGTATTTTTAATAAAGTTGGACTTTTTAAAATAGGCTTACAATTAAATAAGATTTTGAAATCAACGAAAAAAAAATTTTGTCCGTCAGTTATATCACAAAAAAATGTTGGACACGTATTTTATCTTTTGTCATATAATCAAAAAATGACGACGAAACAGCGCTTCAAAGTTCAAGAGAGGGGGCTTGTGACATCACTGGCTAGTAAAAAGTAACAGGCTTGTGACGTCACGCGAGATTTCTACCCGCTGTATCGTAGTCATTTTTAGTTTACATGACAAAAGAAAAAAATGTGGATTTTTTTGATAATCTAACTGACGAACTAAATAGTAAATATTTTTTTTTAGGCAAATATACATTATTCCAAAAGAAACAAGTCAAAAACAGAAACAATGTAGGAGTAGATTACGTAAATCTCCCACTGAAATAATTTTGAAACAAAGAATAATAACGAAAATGTTAGGAACATTTTTCGTCGATAGGTACCTAAGTGGTAAGTTGGATATTTAATGCTTATCTTTGTTTATATCATTGAACACCGATTTTGTATTAAGCTTCTGAAAGGCCAACTAAGTTAGTCTATATTTGTTTAGTAGGGCTACACGTTTCGTCCTCGAACTGCAATTTATAGGACGAAATATTATGTGTATTCACAACAACTCCACCCTGTATTTTAATTAGAACAAGAAAAAAAATATTTACCTAGTCTTTCCTACGGAACTGTTTCCTATGATGAGCAGCTTGAACATGTAGTCGAAATTCTGATCCGCCGCATCCTTCTGCCATTTTGCATCTCCAGTCATCTGTTGTACAAAACAATCGGCATAATTCAAGTGTAACATCCTTATATCGATTAAAACTATAATTATTTAATACTACATCAACCTCATCTTCTACTCCAATACTATTGTTATTGGAGTGTTCGTGAATAGTCTCCATTTTAACACAGTTTAATAAAATAAAAACGTCTATTGTCACCACTAACACGGACACATCGCTTTAATGCACTAACAAATATATCGCAAATGCAAAACACGATACGTTTCCCATACGTAGTATTGATTAGCAAAAATCGACTTTGCTACAATAGGTACTAACACGCAAGTAAGCCCACATTAGCTTAACATCGTTCCGAGTCATCGAAAAGTCTTATCAGTAAGTTCCATGAAATGCAAAATCAAACTTAATTTCGTTTGCAATACCGTTTGTTTTAGTTTGGTCGTGACTATTAAATTATTCAAAGCCGGGAAACAAAAATGACTTTTAGATAATGCCACCGTATCGTCACATCCTACCGATAGGGCAATTTTAGTGTGTCCTAGACACAGACATGAAAGATATACATAATACAGAATTGGCGATATATGGTGGATGTGGTAAGCAGTCAATAAATACAAAAATATATATGAAACACGTAAGTAATCTAACTTTAACTACATCGTTCTAAATTCTCAACTCCTGGATTTGAAGTAAGTACACTAATTGGCTGACTGTGCCAATTAGGGCTGTAGGATATCATTACGTACGGGAACAAACCACAAATAAAAAGAACGACCACAAAGTAGAGTGCAGGCTCTCCCACAGAGGATAGACGGGAACTGATTAAATAAAGTTCAATTTCCAAGCTCTGCAAGAAACTCGAAAAGTTTTTAAGAAAATTCAACCTGTGAAGAGAGTGAGAATATATTTAATTCAAGGATGTTCAGCATGGTTACGCCGTTCAATGTCGTGTGGAGCTGTAATATTCAAATAAGTGTTCTATTCAAGACGGGGTTGGCGTCAACTGGCCTATACCGAGATGATTTCATCTACGTCTATTAACTCCCCGTTATGACATCAATAAGATGACGCGTGGGTGGTCCTTTGTACGCTGTTCAATTAAAGCCTACTTGTACCAGAAAAATCAACACGACATATTACAAAAAAATAACTGTTCTAAATACAGACTGTGACCAGTAGCTACATCCTATCTTCTTACAAATTCAGTTATATAATAGCTGTTTTATAAAATCCATGGAATATGTAACCGCTAGGTCACCTACTTTCCCAGACATACGAAGAACATTTTACAACTAACGTGAAGCGCGAGGAGAATGTAGTCAATAACGAATATCTCGAATAATCGAGAACAAATTTCCTCGAGCATACTTCAACGAGATAAATCAGGTTCTACATTGAAAGTTTGTAGCAGCATCGTGAAGGTATATAAATCTGTAGCAAGTCTGTATGTAGGCAACCATAGATATTTTATTCACAGCTTTTACTTCGCGGTGGGAAAGCATAAATTCATGATGTGTTAATACCGTTTGTAGCCACTTAGGGTAGTAAAGTGCCGAGTATATTTTTATGTCCGTGTGTGTATAGGTATGTAGGTATTAATAATCGTCGTGTGATTCTTGGCAAAAACCCACCCTAGTTTCATTCGTGGGTGTCCCCTTCACAGGTGACTATAATCGCACTAAACGGTGGGTTTTTTGTCCATAGGAAGAGCACCTATAAGTCTACATCCTTCTAACTGTTTATTATAGGATTGCAATGCGTCATCATCGGGATAATATCCTACGTACCACTATTGGGCCTGACCTTTAATTTAGAACCGTCCCATGATACATGAATTATTTCAAACGAGTTCGAGGTCTGATACAAAAGTAGGTAATAAAAGAATCTTGAAATTAGACCAGTCTTTCAGTAGAATGAGTGGAAGGTGCTGCACCGAGTAGAGCGAAGTTCTGAAATGAGAGAAGGTCAATAAGAAAACTTACGAAACTAGCAGTATATTTTAATACTTTTGAGAACTATAGCTGCTGCCAAGGAAATGACGAAACTGTCGAGAGGGAAGTTTTAAGGGGATGCTTTAAGAGTATGGCAAGATTCATGAAACGAAGAATGGACAAGTAAAAGATGCGATGGCTAAACAGGCATGACGACTAATAGGGTGAAGTAAGTAATACCCGAAGAGGACGTGCTAAGCAGACTTCAAAAAAATTGCTACCAAGTCCTAGGCTACCAAGATTACGCAAAACGGATCAAATTATCAGACACACTTTAACATCAATTTTAAATATGACTTAGGACAACCGAGGTTGGCACAAGCTCTTATTTCCATTCGTATTGAAGGACTCGGCGTCCGCAAAATTTCTAGTATTAGTGTACAGTTTTCATATCCTCGGTCTACAGCACTGAGAAATTAATCAGGAATATCCGGTTTTCCACCCTGATTGCTTTTGACGTGCCGTGCTTCTTCGAGGCAATATCGATATATTGCCTCGAAGAAACACGGCGATTTTATAATATTTTATGTTTTTAAGTTTCCAAGCATCGGCTTGGAAACTCGCTTGATCGAGTACTGAAAAACCCGACCATCCATTTTCCCATTGGCGGTGGGACGAGCCGTCCTGCACAGTAGTTCAGAACAATCTAATGAACTCGTCAGCTACTAATGGTGAGCGTGCGCGCATGCTGGCTTTGGTTAAGTGGGAGTAGGGTCTTTGGATTCACGGTCTACCGTCGTCTAGCAGAGGCACTTTGTTCGACGACACCACTTTCTTCCACGCTGCTTCTATATGTCAAGGAACTCCATGTTGTTCTCCTCATCGCTGTCACTGAGAAAAAGTAGTCAATACCCTCGGACACCACGGCCTGTCATGCTGGCCGTTTTACGCGAATATAAACGCCTTCATTCGACGAGCTCTTGTCAACGTCGGGGTTTCAGCTATATTAGAACTCAATGGCTTGTACACGACGATGGCAAAAAACCAGACAGCGTGTCTTTGTTTCAATGGAAGATGGGTAGGCTTTTAGTGTGGGTCGCCACATGTATCGACACTGTTGCACCATCCCATCTTCTTAGCTCATCTTCGTGGTTCGTGCTGTGCTGTGCTGGCTCAAGCGTCGAAAATATGTTAACTGTTTGTTAAGTTACCTTATTGTTAACTATATTTTCGAGCCGTTTGGGATTGAAACTCTAGGACCGTGGTCCGAGAGCTCACAGCCTTTTTATGGAAATTTCGAAATTCTTAGTTGATACTTCCTGTGATCCAAGGGCTGGCTTTTACCTTGGCCAAAGGCTAAGCGTTGCTATACAACGTGGCAACGCCACCAATCTCTTGGGTAAATTACCAGTTGCCAGCGTTGAGGAATAGTTTTTGACGACATTTTTTAGTTGATTGTTATTTAGTTACTTTGGGTTTTTAGTTTATAAATTTATACATTTTATTATAAAGCTAAATGTATTATTAATTGATATACCTATGAGTTTATATTGTACTATGAGATTATTTTGTGTATTGTATGGGCCTTCGTTGGTTGAAATTAAGTGATAAATAAATAAATTAGAACTATGTTCTTGAAAAAAAGTAAAATGCGATTGCTATTCGATCTTCAACAAGGTTCAGCTAATGAGCGTCCTTGGCAGCTTCCTATCTCTAGTAACATCCGCTAGTTATCCTATAATATTACTTGGCTCAAGGAACAACGCCTATAAATATCTTAATGACCCATTTTCCTTAGTGACCGTACAACTTGCTAGGCAAACTTAGAGGTAAAACTTTCAACGTTTTTATTCTGATGTAAAAATTTCGTTTAGAAGTACGGTTATCTGGTTTCTACACAATCTTTAAGGACTAAGAAGTTGAAACTGGAATTGAGATAACCTATTTTGGCTCTAAGAATTGGTATATAAGGGTACTAAATTCAATCAATCAACTTCGTTAGAGGAGACGAACAGAATTTGAGTCTTATAAATTTGCATGATAAGAATAACAGCGAATAAATTATGCCACAGATATAAAAATAAATTGCGTTAAGTATAGGTCTGCGAGGTAGACTTATAGATCTAAACCCTTACGTGCTTGTTTGCGTTAAGTAACTCCCTGGGGAGGATATGTTTCAAAAGAACATCAATATTTTGACTTGTATTTACCTTGTTTATATGTAGTACATATTAGTTATTATATATCTCTGTGAAACAATAGATTGAAATTATATAAAAACGAAGGTCTCACCTGCTCGAGTAAACCACAGTGATGCAATAGCAGCAATCAATAAAATACATAAAACCCAATGGCTATGGTACAGATTGCGGGGTGATAACAATAAAAAGCATAACAGATATCAATAGGTACGCACCTTTTATCAGTCTTCGTGTATCAACCCGAGTAAGGGACGTCAGGGGCGCCTATCACTATTATTTTTATCGGTCGAACGACTCCGAGCTACTTTACAGGACACGTCGCTGTAGCTATCTCTTTTTACATTCACACCACGCAACAACAGCGGGTGCAACTTATACTTTTATCGATTTTTATCCGCTATTTCCCAGACTATGCAACACTCGATTATCTTTCTAAAACAATATGAACAAACACTTTCAACCACAGTGCCACCAGGTTTGTCGATTTGAAACATGCAAAATCGATAATTCGGTAATGTTATTTCGTAACTCACTGTTTTAATCGTCGACACTGACGTGAACTGAACGTGTGTTCCTCCTTCTGTTTCATTAACTTTGTAACTGCCTTTAGAAGTCCTTTTTCTACTCAATTGTTTAAAAAAGTAACCCCTTATAAAGGGATGTGATGTGTTTCGCGCTCACAGCTGTTACGAGCTCCCTCTTCTATTGAAATGGGAATGGGATGGAAAGCCAAGATGGCGGACGGTTGCGCGCGCACTCTGCCCGCGCAGCCTGTCAAAACTCTACACACAAACAAATCTGTCTTTATTGCCCACGAATCTGAAATATGAACCACAATTTAATATACTTATACAATACAAGGCGTTTATGATTATCATGATAAGATAAAAAACTTTTCACCCCCTTGTTCTCAAGTTTAATTGAATTTAGGAGATCTTGGGAGTTTCCTCGTGAATAAATCAAAGCGCGCGGGGAGGTAGCGCTCCAGAATATTGCTTGTATTACGTGTTACAAATACAAGCAAAAACGTTGTAGGTACTTTACATAAGCACAAAGCTGTCCACGCGATGTTCCCAAGCTATTTTTGGATCACAAGCCTCCCAGTCTTGACAGTTATTCGATTTATCTCCACTTTTCTCATAAGTTTGTGTAAGAGACGCGTACAAGGATTCTTTGTTTGAACGAAATTTACATATTTTGTATAGCAAAGAATAGTTTCGTTATTCTTTGGGCATTGTCTTACAATTTCATTTTGCAAATACTTAAAGAGATGATATAAAAATAAAAGCAAATCATAATGCAAGACCTAAGAGAGAATATTTTGTCGAAGAACCCTTGCAAAGAGCCTTGACCCCTGTGTGACCCAATTACCAACATCGACGCTCATACATTGATCATGTACTCCGGGTATCT
The DNA here is from genome assembly GCA_950022335.1 of Eurois occulta. Lineage (NCBI taxonomy): Eukaryota > Metazoa > Arthropoda > Insecta > Lepidoptera > Noctuidae > Eurois > Eurois occulta. The sequence goes on along the minus strand of OX465484.1, from coordinate 9,383,150 downwards.
GGTCGTTTATTAAGTCTGAAAGATAATTTCACACTGGTCTTGTACCCGTAAGGTTTTGTTAAATTAGTTTATGTTAAAACATAGGAAAACTTTGGTGCGACTTTTTGGGGAATAGATGAAGCTGATTGTTTAGTCCACAGTTTAAAATAAACTTTTTGGACAAACGTTTTATCTACTTGCAGTCCACAGCTTCAAATTAAAAAAACTTTACAAACGCTCATCCTACCTCATATTATCAATACTCTCTAGTGATATATATAGTCTTGCTTCAGGCGGGCTAAACTTAAAGCGTGATGACCTTAAAGCTAGGCCACCAGCTACAGCTATACCCTAAAATTTTGTCAATGGTGTTCTGACATGTCCGCTTTGTGCTCGGAATTTTTCGGCCAAAGTTGAATATGCTAGTCATTTGAGAGCACATGATAAAGCAGCACACCAAAGCTACCTCCCTAGAAAGCCATCGAATGCAGTCGTTGTAACCGAAAACAGCTAGATGGCATCATCATCATCACAATGTGACAAAACATGACGAGAACTTTCCTGTATTTTAGTTTAATATTATCTAGCGACCCGCCCCGGCTTCGCATAGGTCCAAACTTCCGACTCACCCGGTGAATTAAAAAAAAAAAATATTTCTTACAAGCCTTGTCCTGGAAATTACGAATACAACAAAAAAAAAAAACAGCCGAATCGGGCGAACCGTGTTCAAGTGATGCTCCGTCATGTCATATATGTGGCAATTATTTTTTTTAATAAAAATCAATTGCCACATGTCATGTATGACGGATAGATACACAAACAAATGTACTATTAATGTACTATTAGGTATATGCTTCTTATATGTGATAAACCAAAAAAGGGTACCATTACTTATCTACAAGTACGCAAAATAAAGCAATACTAAATTGTGATGTGTGAGTGAGGACTACGGAAGACAAAATTAGGTCTCTTTGCTCAGTGGCGAAAAACTCCATATTATTTAATTTATTTAAATTATTGAAAATATCGTTTATCCTGCAAAAAAGTAAGGAAACAAATACTCCAACTTTCCAGAAGAATTGTAATTGAAAAATAAAACCCCTCTATTTCTTGAATAAACAAACCCTTTTCCTATGACGTCACGTGACAGAAACAGACAGCAAAGGAAATAAACCCGCAGCATCTATTTGTACGATTAAATTGTAATGATGTAACCAACATCACTCGATTTCTTGTCTTATTCTATTGAGCGTTATTGGTTTACATGGTTTTGCAAAGGGGTGTAGCAAAAGAATCATATTGTTCAATTCAATGTGTGAAATACTGTATTTTTTTATTTGTAATCCTGATCTATCCTACTCCTGGCCAAAGAATCTTCTTGCCTATTAACGAGAAAGCCATGCAAGGCGTCCCGCCATCTTCTCCTCGATCTGTCTCAGGGCTCCAGTTTTGTGATTTGCGGCCACACAAAATACTGTTCATTATTATTAAATTTATTCCTTTTAAAGAATACAATAATGATTAGCCATACCATAACCAAAGACATTAAAACACACTTAGGTAGAAAAAACATAAACGGGTTTGTTTTCACTGATCACGTTATCAGATTGAATTGGCCACGGATCATGGCGAGTTGTATCTAATGATACCATGATCCGTTTCCTAAAAAAATATATACTGATTTTACCCACTGATCACGATATCTATAGCTACAAGAAAAAAAAAACGAAACTGATCACGATGTACAGAGACAGTATAAAGTACAATATTTCTCGAAACTGATTTTATTTTTACAACTTCTCTTGCAGGACAGCTGAATTCAACAGCATATTATCTATGCTGTTAGAAAAATCCGTCAATTTACTGATGTAGATACCGCGAGGCTAGACGATTTTAGTTATTTTCATAGTATTATGTCATACGGTATTTTACTATGGGGACGGGCTGCAGACATAGTCTGTATTTATTCTGTAGAAAAGAGCTATCAGAGCCTTATGCGATCTACGTAGGTGAGATTGTCTAAAAGAACTGTTTAAGGAAATTAATATCATGACAATACCTTGTTAATACCCACATCTATAAAAACATCATATACTTTAGGAAAAATCTGCATTTATTTAGTAAAAGAGGTGACAGACATCACTATAATACTAGAAACAGGGACCAACTAATACAGCCAGGTATTAGGCTAGCTAAAGTAGAGTCATCTTTCATGGGGTACTGTTTAAAATGTTACAATAAAATACCTGCCCACATTCTACGCCTGAATGAGACGAAATTTAAATCTTGTATATATGCACACTATGTAGGCAAGCATATTATAAGTTGGGGGTTTACATTGATGATAAAAATGCTTGGTTCAATACTGGTCCTGCTCCACAACCATAGGGGTGAACTAATTGAAAACCATGTGAAGTTAATGTGGAAGCTGCAGAAGATTGTAAAAATATCTTTGCATTGTATAGATTCAATTTCTAAGTATTATATATTTGTATAGCATATGTGTGAGTACTATGTACTGGAAAGCTACCATTTACGTTTAGAATTATTTCATTGACTCGAATGTGCCCTAGTGACTGAGAGAATGTCATGTTCACTCAAATGTCTCGCTGATGGTGGTGGATGTGTCGGGTCATTTAATTCCTTTCAGTATGGTTGAGCTGAATGGGGCTGAGCCATGCGTCATGTTTGTGAACGGGCGATGTCAGTTGGGACTGGTCATCTCTTAGCTGCCACGGTTTATTTTAACTACTTTGTTTTTAAATAGTTGCTATTAATTACTGTGGACGCTCTTAATGTGCACGTCTTTCTACATCGTGCTCACTTATATGTATGTTGGGTTTTCAAAATTTATTCCGTTAGGCACGTACATCATGTGGGCAGCTGATGGACTTTGTGCAATTTAAATACACTGGGTGCGATACACTGTTTCTATTAAACTAACAAATTACTTAAAATTACAGTTTAACACAATAACACGGGGCACAATGAATCGGGGTACAGTTCCAGGACGTCTCAACTCCACTACGATCTGACTTTCCACTGTCGTCGTCGCCTCAGAGCTGTAAAACATCAGGGCTCTGTAGAAATACGCAGTGGTGAGGGCGGGATCCCTTCTTTTCGCATAACGTTCTTTGTCCTAATATACTTCGGCATAACGATTTTGGCACAATTTTTTTTGGCATAATAATACTTTGGCATAAGTTTTTTAGGCATACATTTTATGTTGGCATAATCATCTTAGAAACTAATTTGTTTTGGCATAAATTTGATTCGCATAACGTTAGTAGGCCTAATGACTATTAGCATAATAATATTTAGGCATACAAAATATTGTTGGTTAAAAATTTAATATGCTGTGCAACAAAATTTAGTGACAGAACCGAATTGCGGCAAAACCGACTCCACGTAGTCTTGTTTGTCCTACCCCTAGAGTGTAATTTAAAATCGCGGAGGCGCGTGGGGCCGCCGGAGGCCCGCAGCGCCGGAGCCGTGACAGAAACCCTGCCTGCTGCATGTTGCATGCTCGGTTGAATGCTGCATGCTGCATGCTTGCTTGCATGCTGCATGCTTGCTTGTTTACTGCATGCTTGCTTGCATGCTTGCTTGCATGCTGTATGCTTGCTTGCATGCTGTATGCTTGATTGCTTCATGCTTACTACAGCGAAAAAAAACCCACAAAATTGTTCAATACGGTATATTATATTAATATGTTATTTATTACCTGATTCAGGAGATATGGCTTTTTTTCCAATCGTCGAAATAAATCGGATCGCCCTAGCTATATAAAAAAATTATGCTTTAGAACTTTATGCTTAATAAATTTATGCTTTAGAATATTATGCTTCATCATTATTATGGTTAGAGAAATTATGCTTAAAAAATTATGCGTAAGCTGTTATGCGTAATTATATTATGCGAAAATATAATTATGCCAAACAAAATTATGCTAAGTTATATTAGGTCTTAACATTTTATGCAAATGGATAGTGAACCGGTGAGGGCAGACTTGACAGTAGATCGCGTGATGTCACCACTGGCGTACTTGAGATTCATTTTAAGCCCGTACCGATAACTGGATCCCACATTTATAATCTCAACATGAATGATGTAACCAAGATCTTGTTACAATATTTTGATTGAAAAGAGTGTCCATGGAGTTTCTTGCCATTCTTCTCCATAGATATGTATGCTTTGGAATGGGCAACTACCGTACTTTTACAAGTTATTATGCCTAGTGTCTTTGACTGTAGGTGTAGCTTCGCCTTCTTTGTTTTCTGAGTTTGAGCGGGTAGAATCATTAATTCATTTTTAGAGGGAAACTAATCATGGTATCAGTGGATACAACTCGCCGTGATCCGTGGCTAATTCGATCTGATAACGTGATCGGTGGAGACAAACCCCGATAAACGGGATAACGCGAACAAAATTGTTAACTGCTAACTAGAGCAATACTGGCAATTGCTCACTCGTTTAGCTCTGGTGCAACATGTCAAAATCGGCAATTTTGTTTGAAGACGTCACTGAGGCATGGGATCAAGTTATTTCTGCTTTATATTCTCTACTTACTACATTAAATCTCTTAGGCTTACGGCCAAAGACAACACAACTTAAAAATACCATGACATTGAAATCATTATTACTTACACCATCGCAAAAGAACCCCGTGTTCGCCAAAAACGAGCCTTTGTCTTCCACCCTTCAGGTAGGTACTTCTAAAAACATAAAAGACTTTGAAGACCCACACGTAATCGCTTCCGTATAAAGGAAATAATTTTACTCGGAAGTCTTTTGAGATAGAACCAAAGACATTCAAGTATTTACGAGTGATTGACGGAAAAAAATCTTAATATTAAGATTAAGATCAAAATCTTCATCTTTAGATTAAGATTTTATGCTGACTACTTTGTGACAAGTCGGTCTGTCTAGTGGCATAGCCCCGTGATAAAAAAAAAAATGACAATATTCCCAATGTCTGGTCCGCAACTTTTTTAAATCTCTTTGGATAGTTTAGGATTGGCAAATGTTTCAAGTCGAAAACACAAATACATTTTTTTTTATCGGTACGGAGTAGGAACTATGCGTAATTCAATATTGTTATTAATAATATTATCCTCCAAATATTCTATAAAAGAATATCAAAACTGGACATGGACCAATTCAGTTATTTAATATTTTTCGTCATCATTACATCTAGCAGAAAATGTTCACACTGAACATAATTATTATGCCGTAGTTAATTTTCCCCCTCATTTTATATTTAATGAAATTATTACAATAATTTCATATAATATCAGCATCTGCCTAGCCTTTTGCCAACTTGCGAAAAGACCCGTTGGGGTCGGCTTCGAGTCTAACCGGATGCAGCTGAATACCAATATTTTACATAGAGCGACTGCCTATATGACTTCCACAACCCAGTTAGTGCTAGATAATACGAAACCCCTTGGTAAGGACTGGTTGTCAGACTTTCGGGACACTGACTAGACTACCTGTAACGACTGCCAAAGATGTACAAATGACAGCCGGGACCAACGGCTTAACGGGCTTTCCGAGGCACGGAAGAAACTCGGTATATAATGGGTGGTCACCCATCCACGGAACAACCTAGGTAAGCACTGCTTAACCTAAAGATTGACCCGAGCGGCTGTTCTTATTTAGCCACGAGCATCTCATTTCATATAATAATGTTAAGGAGTAATTGATAAATGCCTCATGTTGTGATAAGTTTGTAACCATTATTATTACCTACTTATATACTTTTATAGGTGCTTCTAGCCTGTAAAAGTGTTTATTATTATATTAGTGTTACTGTTGCTTATTTTTAAGTTTTTTTTAAACCTTTTAAAAACTTTATGTCCGTTAAACTTAGCCTATGTTTACAATTTTATAACAACATGTATGTTTATGTCGCGTAGAAAAAAAAAACAATTTTGCAATTTGAAACTTATTGGCTAGTTTTGTGACAAACAAATTAGATATCTACCCTTCGTACTAGTTAGAAACTGTACGACGGCAGAGTAGTGCGGCCAGTTTGGTGTCTCCGATGTACGTAGTATAAGCAAACTAAACAGATTAACTGCATGTTATGTTTATAATAATATTACTTAATTCTGGTGGTGCAATAAGTTTACTAGACTTACACAGTCAAACTCATAATTCCTCAACATTGCAACATTTTATGCCATATAATGTTTTTCAATCAAAAATACAAGTGGATGATAAAATTAAATAGTCTGACTTGACATTGTAGCTTTCAACACTAGGTAACGTGTGTTAGCACTTTAGAATAGAATAGAATTTCTCTTTAATCGAGTATCCATGACTCAAAAACGGTTAGTAAAAACTTACGACTATGTTAGTTAGCACATAAAAACAAACAATACAACAAATAACCGTGGATCACGGCTGCGACAACCCATGCGTAACTGCACAACAGCGACCCACATAAATACAGTCCAGGCGACTGGCAATCATGCCCAGGATACTGTTGGTGCTGTCCCACACCCTGCGCACCAGGAAAGCGCACCTTTTACGCATTGTTGCGTAAAAACAATCCACACGCGCATCTGCGAACATCCCCGACGCACTACAGAAGCGGGGCAGCCCCACCATCATCCTAAACGCGTTGTTATACTGAACGCGGAGAGCACTGTACGATCTTTGCGTACATCTAGCCCACAGGCTGCACGTGTATAACGAAGTACAGTACGCTCGAAAGAGCGTGAAACCTGCGAGCCAACATGTTCGCTCTAACCGACAATGCCCTTTTTTTTTGGGGGTGGGAAATCATCAAATGACTCCTCCCGCTCTGGGCGGAGCGGAAGGGAGTGTCAGACTCTTACTGACTAAAAACCACCCATGTTCCTTCATTGGCCCTTTATGTTCCAGGGCCGCGGTATCTCTTTCGAACAGTCCCGCAGCCCTGGCAGGCACCGGCCCTTGCGGGCCCCTCCCGTTTGCTGACAACTCTTTGAGGCGCGCGTGGAACACGAACGCGCCGTCGACACGGCCTGCCCGTCGTCACACGACGGACGGACGGCGAGCTAGCCCATTACTCACCGTCCACAGGCCCGCGCCTACGGTGGCCGAGAGCCATCACGGCGTGGCCCCCGACGCCCGGTGCTTCTCCCGCGGCGGCTGGGACGTGAGGAGGTTCTCTAACCGACAATGCCCTCCGCTCTCGTTCAATGTCATCATCGTCTTTAAGGTCATGGGTCAATATATGACCAAGGTATTTGAAATTCTGCACTCTCTGCAAAGGTGTGCCATAGATAGAGTAGTACAGGAGGCACTTTATCACGTACTATTCATATTGTAAAAAAAAACTAAAAAAAATATAAGATTTTAAAATATATTCCCCAGAGTTACGTCAAACAACACTTTTTAATAATTTCTCTGTTGATTCGTAATCCATATTTTTGAGATATTTATCTACAATATTTTTGCACACAAACTTGCTGCATTTTGGTATAGATACAGACTGATTAATTCTATTTTATACAAAAGGTCCTAGGTAACGAAAGAACAGAGTAAACCATAAATTGTCGTCTTTTATTTGATATTTGTAATAGTTTCGTGTGTTGTTTTAATATTATTGTCTTAATGAATAATTGTCTTACGGTAAGTACTAAGTATTCTTTATATAAATTGACAGTAGGATACCTGAAATTTTTAAAATTAATTATCTTTATAATTGCTCGTTGCGCTCATTTTACTCCAATTAAGTAAGTTTTTGCCGCGCTTTCCTATGCCATAATACCATAGTTAGCGATTGATTGACACAATGCATCTCACAACTTTTTACGGTAGAAGAACAGTTTTGCGAGACTTGCATTTTTGTACATGTTATGTTTTTGATATAATTAAATACTCCATAATATTTCACAATTAGGGCAATTGTGAAATATTATGGAGTTTCCTACAGTCATCTGGATTATCAACCAAGCATGAAGTGGAACTGATGTTTTCATCAACGTCGGCAATAACGTGATCCAAGTTATCAATCATAGTCAACACTAATATTTCAAGAATTGAATTTGTTTATACTTGGTTGGTAACAGCAATATGTGAAATAGGACCGTGTACCGGACCGAATCAAAGAGATTGTGCTGAGTTTGACGCAGACTCTAGAGAATTTATAACTTAAATTAAAAACAAAACTGTGTAAAATACTTTGGAGCTACGCAGCTCACTTGAAGAAAGCATAATGAAAAACGAGCTAAAACAAAGTTTCATGAAACTTATAGATACTAAAGCTTACATGCATAATAAAACAATCAATATAAAGTGTAGTCATGCCTGTATAAACTTGTCAATAAGATGATCAAACTGGAACTGTGTTTTGACATGAATGGCAGACTGACCGTCTTTTTCACGCAGTCAAATTTTACCCTCGGAAACCCAGCAGTACTTGTATTAACCAGACTTTACCAGTTGTCGTGCAAAGAAGTATAATTTTCTAGCTGTAGCTGTCAAAGAATATGAGACATAAATTAATGTTTTTTCAGTTCCCAGTTTAAGTACTTCAGTATTTATCTTACCTGGTGCATTCTTGTTGAAATCTTTAACAGTGTTTAGAACTTTCTTTTTTAGGTCGGTTTCCTTATATTCAACAATTATTTTATTTGATCCAAATTTAGTTCTGTGTATTTTTTGATAAAGTCCTGGTCAATAGGCACCTCAACTGCTTCATGTAGGTTCTTAAACACTTCTTCTAATTTTTCATTTTTCGTTTCCGGAACGTTACTTATTTCCATAATATTCATACGATGAAATCTATTTATCTCTTCCAATTCTTTTTCCAAAAAGTCAATTCTTTTAAATGCTTCATCTTGAACCAATATCAGAGAATCTTGTTTTATTTTCAGTTCATTGATTTGTTTATTATTGTCTTCTAAGAGGTTTTTAATTTCTTCGCCCTACTTCAATGATTTCAATATAGTATCGATCAGTTCCTTATGTTTGGCTTTTTGTTGTTAAGTCCATAATTCAAACATGCTCCTTAATTCCATTTGAAGTTCAGAATAGTCATGAGTCTGTTTGCGTTTTCTCGCCGATATGAAGCTTTCTTCGGTTAACATTTCTCTCCCAGAGGTGAACGCCTCATATTGAATCTGATTTCCTTGCGTTTACTATGCACAATTTTTGTGACGCATGCGTAAGCTTGGATATTTTTAAGTTCTACAGGTATGTATATTTTTATGTCAATAAAGAATTTTTCAAAACAAACAAACATTATGCCGTAGAAAACGACGGGCAGACTCGTAGGCATATGATAAGCTGAAACAATCAATTATTTCAATTACAAATCCTGAACACAAATGTTCTAATGAAACATTCCAATAGGTTAACTACCTGAAAGCATCTGAAAATCGCTCAACATGCCAAAAACTTTACTGGTATTTCCATGTTATTTATTCATTAGAAATTATTGCCTATATCATGGTGCTATAAAATTCACATTAACACGAGCGTATTTTGATTGTTATAATTTATTGACTTGACTAGGAACAGTTGTACCAACTCGAGCATTCCCATAAAGACATTAATATTGTAGTTTTTCGTACACGTCATGCCATCTGTGAAGAATTCAAAGAATTAATTGGGTTACGAAAAATGTAGCTGTGTAGCTTCGTAGCGCATACTCGTAGCGGTCGTCTACGACACTAAGACCACTACATCGTCGGAGTGGTTCTAAATTCTGTTTATAGATGGCGGTAAAAAAAATTGAATCGGACGAGGGGCTTTTACATTTTGTGGCGCTGTCGACTACCGAGATGAATGGGCCAAGGATTCGTACGTTCGATTATCGGGCTAAGTATCATTTTTAAGTATCAACGAGTTCGAAGAGCATATTTATGTGATTATTTAATTTGTGTTCTTTCTAAAATAATTTCGCTTTCTAAAGAAACTTAGGTCCTTAAGAACATAATAAGAAATAAGTTTAACGTTAAATCCATTTAATAATAAACACTAATTTTCAAAACCTCATTTTGTCTCTACATCATCAAACGATTGATAAAATAGAACGATGTTTTAAATTCGTTTAACGTTAATTATGCATTTAGTGACTTAGGGCCGATTTTATCATTTCAATTGAACGCGATCACTTCAAGCTAATCTCAGTTTAGGCATTTAACTGAGTTCAAAAGCCCAAATTGGATTTTACCAACACAAACTGAACTCAGTTAGAGCTTGAACTCGTTTAATTTCTGAACGCCCAATTTTTTACGGTTAACGTGGTTAAACGCAATCAAATGACATTCGTCATCTGTCATCGTTTTGTTTGTTGTTGTGGAAAGATTTCGTATTTTCGAAGAAATCGGCTTTTATTAATAAAATAAAAGCATGAAAAGGGCTCTATCGCTTGCATTTGATGAAACTTACGATGAAAATACTATTCGCCATCGCCGACCAAGATGGATACGTGAGCGAGAAAAACATTTTGACACCCTTGATGATAAGGATTTTGTAACAAGATTTCGTCTCACGAAACACAGAGTGTTAGATTTATTGGAATCTATTGAAAATAAACTAGAGTTTCCTACAAATATGTAAGTTCTATTTTGTAGTTTTTTTTTTTTAATTTAATTTAATTCAAAAATTCCCGAAAAGCGAGGTTAGTATTGCCAGTTAAGAATAACATTTCCGGAACAAAACATGATTTCATTATTAAACTTCAAATTGATAGTATTTAAGTATAATAAAATTACTCTATACTTTAATTACCAATAATAAATATATTTATAGCGATGTAATAATATAATTCAATTAAAAATTATTATAACACATACATAATTTTCCATTTTGTCGAGGAACAATTTTGTAATCTTGTAACAAATTGTAATTGTCAAACTATTTTTTCGCGTGACGGCTATTTTGCCAACTGTCACTTCAAGTTTTGTCTATGGTTATTGCAATTGTTTGCGAGTTTACGTTCTATGTTGGAAGTAAACTTAGTTTTCGTAAACGCGATCAAAATGTGGCCGGTAAAATCAATTTGTGCTTGAACCAAGATCGAACGCTTATGTAAACGCGATCGATTTGAACTTAGTTTTATTGAACTCCGTTTAATGGGCAACTGGTAAAATCGGCCCTTAATGTGCAAGTGGGCTAGTTGAAACATCGTTGGAGAAAAATCTGTCGTGTAGGTACTGACACACTGAGCTAGTAAGCGTGGTAATTAATTATCTTCTTCTTCCTTCTTGTTATGACAAGGTGCCTTTACTCTGCCCGTAGGGAATTAATAGGCTCAGATGGTTGGAGAAAATAATTATGGTGTGTGTTGAAGGCACAACATTATTAGGTTTATATATTTTGCTTAGACAACTTAAATGCAGTGTCCATTTCAAGTTTCCCCAATAGTTATTATTTTAGCACAAGAGGATTACCTAAACACCTGTAGATAAAGTTGTTTGTGAAATTGACCTTTGAATGTCGTCAAATATATCTGGCTTTTGTCGCGTCGGTGCGCGTGCGTCGAGCGACGCGGCCGCGGAAATGTCGCGGACGAGAATAGACGGCACGTCGACAGCCGTGACGTCACGTCACGACACGTCAACTCTTGCGCATATTCACAATTTTTCCGACATCTTCCTTCCGAAAATTATTTTGGAATACCACATCACTTCGTTGCAATTTATGCCGAATAAACTCGCCCATTTGTAGGCGATCATGAACTAAATTAGTTTTATGACAGGTGTAATAAAATTGAATTATTCCTTTATTTTTAGTAGGTATAACGTTTATGAAGCCGATGTTTTGAGCACGGTCCTTCATTTGAGCGATACATTATTGATGTGAGCTGCTCTTATTACAAACGTTGCTTTTTTGCAAGCTTCAGTAGAAAAGGAATAAAAGTTTGTAAAACCTCGTTTTACTTGTTAATTTTCATGTAATTTTCTGATGAAGAAGCTGCACTTCCTATAGCTGAACTATATGAAGTTTTATCGTAGATTCGACAGGTAGGTAGGTACTTGTGCCTTATGTTCTTCAAGTATCATAGAATACTTTAACTTGAAGTTAGTCATGGAACATTGTGAAACTTTTGCAAAACAATGTTTAATGTGTGTAAGCAAGTTTCTGAAAACTACGTTGATTACTCCATGTCTTACATTAAATTGGATTTATGGAGTAGTTTACGAGATTTGTAGGTTTGATTGATTTTATTCCGTTAATAAAACCATTATTTTAAAATGAAAAGTGTTATTTTGTATTTAAAAAAAAACTTTCATTCGGTTAATTTTCGAATGAAACAGTATACTAGTATTAGTTTGAATTTATCTACCTGTGCTAAAATGAACAGTCATAAACACGTATGTGTTATTTATCGGTTTTTCGTTGGAAAGTATACCGCTCGTAAAAACAAAGTATGATTGAGTTAAGTGTCGTTTAACTCTGCCTAAATTAGCTAGGTACAGTAAGTAATCGTCCAATAGTCATTACAATATTTTTGGCTTATGCAGCCACCTCAATAATATTGTAATTTTATGAAATTTTGCGTACACCTTTAATATCAATATTTTTATAGTGTAGACTGCATTCTTATCCGATTTAACCAGGCTAACAAGTTGTACTAAGGATTGGCGACAGCCCGCGGCGACGACCTTTTGAAATTGCACGGAGTATGCATGTCGGTAGTCGGTAGCCGGTTGAGCGGAGTGCATGTCAGCCAGGGTTGTCGGGCCAGGGCGCACGAGAGCACGGGAACACGGGACACGGCCACACGCGCGCTCCGCCAGTCCGTCGTCGACAAGCGCGCCCGCCGCCCGCCGCGCCCGCCGCGCTCGCTAGCGCTGCCAACCCATGGACTACGATCGACCAAGCGAACTCACACTTTATTTTATCATCACCTCCTTAGCACCCCCCGAAACCCATCGAACGAATCCTGCGAGCTTAAAATGACAATGAAAAGTCACTTACCAGAACTTTTGTCGACTTACGAAAACTCTTAGTGATCGTCATTACCCGCTAAAAACCCGCTTCAAAGTTGTTTTATTATTCAAAAATGCTTCTCAGAGTAAAATTATATCGGAACCTATTTATACACAAGAAACGACTGAAATTTTCTGATTGCAACCTTTAAAAAGTTTACACACGGTTTATGAACTATTTACACTATTTTACAAATAGTTTTGAACATTTATTTTTATCCTTCGTAAAACTACCCCTAGAACATTAAGCAACTATGACCAAAGACATTTAAATAAACATAATATATTAGTGTGCGTTTTAAATTTCTTAATTAGAAGTGTTGAAAGACAAACAATTAAGTGTGTTATCAATAGATTAGTTTTACTGTAAGACTAATTAGTGGGTGTGTTAGTGTATTTGTAAAATATAATCATCTTAAACTACGGTTAATCATAATTAAATTGGTAAGTATTTTATCAGATTTTTTATAGACATAAGTATACACTACATAGACTGAAATCAACAAGAATTTATTTTACAGCCTGAAAACATACAAAATACCCACTATTTTACGAGCAAGTATTCAATTCAAGCATTTAAACTGGACGAAGTGCAGTCAAACAAGTGGCTGTTACCAGTGAAATTAAACTTTTAATTACAGTGCACTGGCATTTCGTACGCAGTTCAAAATGAACGTAACACTACTCACACAAGCATATTCTACGGAAGTTAAAAAATGTACAATTGTATCTTAAAATAAAGTTGTTTTCAGGCGAGTGCCAGTACTCATGCTATTTTTTTAATAATGAGGACACATACAACTCTTTGAACTGAAAGTGAAACCGGGTCATACATATTTATTCAAAACTAATTTTGACATTGTTTTTGAGTACTCGTAAAGAGGATTATGTGTTGTAACCGAGCGTGGTACATAACTCGTAAGTAGGTGTTTCATATAGTGATCGTAATACCTATGTATCTAGCAGTCTTGTGCCAAGTCCAATGACATCGTGGGATATTTATAAAATAATTTTATAATGCCAAACGCCTTCTGTGGCTTTAAAAGACTAAGTGGTACATTAATTTTACGTGAATTATTTTACACTTAAGTTTTTCTACGAAATGAAAACATTATTAATTAAAACAGGCTTAATTAAAACCTCCGTGGTAATTTCATTGAAATACATTGAAAAAGGAAACGAATGGAGGTTCGTTTCTTTTTCATGTTCTACGTTTCGCGTCCATTACGAAAATTACAAATATTTCAATCGTCAGTAAAAGCTGTAAACTCTATTAAATTCGCGAACCGATGAATTTAGCCGTTTTATAAATAAATCGGTGGCAACACGCTGAATTGACAACAATAGCCAAATAGTCGGGTAGGATAGACTACAGGGCGACTCACATTAGTTTCAATGTTTTATGGGAAGGTTTTCAAATTAAATGTCGCGTAGCATTGAAATGATAATAGGTCCTAGCAATGTTAACATGCTTTTTATTTATATCAAATAGTTTTAAAACAACTAAAAAATAAATATACTCGTAGTTCATAAATTGGTTCATCGTTCACTATTCATTATCATATTGCTAATAGAATTGTAAATTTTAATAGTGAACAATTTACAATTATTTTCCAAAAATTATTTAGTAGTTCAAAGATTCTTATTTTGGGAAAATGTAGGTATTTTAATTTGTTGTAATTCCGACGAATACCTTTAGGGGTAGGGCCAGGGCCTAACATTTTGGTACTGACTTCCAAATTACAATAAACGTAAGCAAATTTGAATTTAGACAACCTTTCTTTTTCGCGTTGACACAAAAGACAGAAAAATGCAAAACAACTTTATCGTTTAAAAAAGAAAGTATTAAGGTACCTAATCTAAATCCACATATGTATGTCAGAACAAGCGCATTAACAGTTGAACTCTGGAATCTGAAACTATCTATATTATTTTCCATAAATATGCTTTCATGACTGAAACTTTATTCATTAGAGCCTCAATTAAATCTGAAGCTGCGATTCAGTCTAACAACTTGTGTACCATCTGTTTATGTTTACAGTCAAAGTCATTAAAATAGGTTTTTAATATTTATGTGACTTTTTGATTCATTTTAACTCATTAATGAATCAGCTAATCTACTTATAAATTTTAAACGAATCGGGAATAGGGCCAAGTAAAAATGGACTCAAAATAGGTTCACAATACTTAGGTACTTTTATATAAAAATTGAAGCAGATCTAAAATTTTCAGTACAACTAACCTAATCAAAGCTTCAAGTTGATACCAAACTACTAAAGTTCAGTGAACCATGAAGTTATGTCAAAGACAGAAACTAAACTTTCACCGAAGTGATGAATTAACTCATTAAACAGATTACTGATTTTTTTACGGAATAGCAAGAAACTTGATTTATCATGTCTATATTTTAAAATTCTACCTAGACCGGAAACACGTAATAATAATGAAAAAAAAAATTCTCTTTACAGTTTTTTGCAAAATATTAATGGGTTATTTATTTTTAAACAAGTCTGTTAAAATTGTATAAAAGCATAATGTTCCAATTAGACGTTCTCGGATAGCGAGCGAGTAATGAGCCTCATTTCTTTTGCTAACCTTCACATTGTTTGAAAAAGGACAATTTCCATGGGCCTAAAAAAAAGAGAAACATTTTGTTGAAAATGCTTTAAAGAATAGCTCAAAGTTGCTTATTAATGTTGTTTTTAGGAGCACAATTCATGAAATAAACAATAATAATCATGTGAAAAACCTTTTTTTTTAGGACAGGCACACATTACATCTTCCCCCGTTTTAAATTACGCTGACAGCAATCTTAATACGCAAACTCAATTTGATAAATTTGAGCGTCTTCAGGATATTTGTATTAGGTTTTCCTAAATGTGATCCTGATCAAATCTGGTTTTCATATCACCAATTCTTCTCTACCATGTTCAAAATACTGAGTAGATGAGTTTTCATCTTTTATGGGAATCATGGAACGAATTCTAAGTACAAAAGATCTTTAGAAGACTTGAAATTAAAAATGCCGATGCATTCCTTGAACTATCTCGATAAATCCTTTAACTATGCAGGTCGTCTACGGAATGCATTGAATATAACTGATGCTTTGAAAAGAATATACGATTCTCTATTTATTTCTTAAAGTGCTTTTAAGTATCACGCACGAGAGGCGATGCCTAAGTTATATTGAATGCATTCCGCATTGAATATATATAACTGAAGCTTTGTAAAAAAATATACAGTTCTATATTTGTTGCATAAAGTGCCTTGGGGTACCACATACGCGTCGCGATTCTTAAATCCAGCACACCATGAGCAGTCAGCTTCTAGTGCTTTCTTAAATGGTAAAAAATATAACCGGCGTACGCTTTTCTGATTTAAATTCTTCCTCTCGATACAAACAAGAACTTCTAAGTTAAGGTTCAGTTAGACCGGTGCTGACAAATTGCAGACGCCGTTCCGAACATGGACACCTCCATATAAAAACTAACTGAAGTATAGTAGTAGTAAGTACTATCTGTCAGTATCCAGTGTCCGCAGCCTGTCCAGACTTTGTTCTTACCAATTCAGTGATCTTTTACGACCAAATTCCATGTCTAATATTTTTGCATGAGAAAAATATTGCATCATAAACATTTCCAGCCTCTCTCATGACGGTCGTAAAGAGGCATGAGGGATGTAAAGAACCATTTAAATAAATCCACCTATAATTTTGGTAAAAACGTCCATCAGAATACATCGCGACATGTAGATACACAGAGAACTAACGAAGAGTGCATTTCTAACAGAACGCAAAACCAATACCTTTTAGTTATGCGGAACTTGGCAATAGGTCGGCGAGAGTTATTTAAAGTGCTGTCACACATAGCAGTATCCTAAATAAACACACAATCAAACTATCATTGAACAGTCGCTGCGGTATCTAATCTTGCAACACAAGTGTTGGGTCGATACATTTGAACTAATTCCAGAAATAACCAGAATAGTCCCCTATCCGGAGTCTCTATTTAACACATCTGGCCTATTTTTCAGGATATACCTGTGAATGGACTTTAACGGTTCAGTTTGGTCTGTTTTAAAGTTATTTGCGATTTTAGTCCACTTTGGAAGATGTATGGAGTCTAGACTGCTATTTTTGCCTCGATGGTCTGTGTAGTTTTCGTACTGGATTGGAAATGAAAGAGAAACAATGTAAGTTAGTTTTATGCAACAGCGCGCGTTGAAAAGCTAACTGAGATAAGATGGACTACGTATTTCTATAGAGGACTTGTAAGTTGAGTTGTAGGTATCTTCAGTTTTATAAGTACTAAGTATGAAAAAAAGTTTCCCTCGAGGCTCGGACGATCAGGCTGCAATATCTCTGACTTTAATCAGAAACTCGTTATATCGTAGATAGGGAAACTAATCAGGACTATTCCAAAGAGACGTACGATGAAAACGGTTCAATAAAGAAGATGGTGCACATGTGCGGTCGCTAACTTAAAGTAAGTAGATTGTAAAGTTTCCTTATTGAAGCTCGGATTACTTTTCGCAGTGGAAACGAATGAACCCGGTTTCCATGTTACTGGTAACTACAAGAAATTAACCTTACTTACGTGGGAAGTCATGTCTGTAGAATATATCAGGACCGTTGGACCAGAGTCGTTACGCAGTGGGTGCCAGAAGAAGCGTGACGACTTAGAAGCGTTAGTGACAGATAGACTGGAGAAAACCGCACAAAAAGAAGAATGGAAGGCTACGGGGGTTGTCAGCACACGGGAGGGGCCCGCAAGGGCCGGTGCCTGCCAGGGCTGCGGGACTGTTCGAAAGAGATACCGCGGCCCTGGAACATAAAGGGCCAATGAAGGAACATGGGTGTTTTTTAGTCAGTAAGAGTCTGACACTCCCTTCCGCTCTGCCCAGGGCGGGAGGAGTCATTTGATGATTTCTCACCCTCCAAAAAAAAAAAAAAAAAAAAAGGCTACGGGGGAGACCTTTGCCTAGCAATGGGACACTAAAGGCTAAGAAAAAAAAATGTGGGAAGTATGGAAGTGAATCACTTGCCTTTAGTCACAACTTAAATACATAGTAAGCCAAACTTTATTATTCTATATAGCTTTACCCACAGTGTAATGTTGGGTGCGGTTTACGGTTTTAAATGTGGCTGGCGGTCTGAACGACCAACAACGAAAATGAACCACTTCAAATCCGCGGTCAAAGCCGTGGCTGGAATTATGCCCTTAATGGTAGAGAGACTATGTCAGTAATAAAACGGACTGTAGGACAGTATTATTTAAATAGTGAATATAAACTTAAGTATGGTATACCCTGGGCAGTCGGTCCTGTTATCATTTTTCTGACTTCCTTAAATTTATTTGTACAGCCATTCTTACAAATATTTTGTTTCTTTTTTATGTTTAATGGGCCTACTCTTGATCTCAATCAAGTCCTGAGGACAGAGATGAGGTCGACGATGGAACGAGCTAACCCAAAAGAAGCCTATTCATTTTCGATAAAGTTAGGACACAACACTCTCCTCCCACAAAGTTAAAATCCCTGCGTATCTTTAAATAGAAACCAACCGAATACCATAATTTCCACCTTTTCGAATTCTAAAAAAACAGCTGAAAACTACGCTAACAGTCGTGCATTCAAAAGCACCGAAAAAGCTGACTCCACAAATAAAAACAAAAGAACGACAACATCAAACGTGA
The DNA here is from genome assembly GCA_950022335.1 of Eurois occulta. Classification (NCBI taxonomy): domain Eukaryota; kingdom Metazoa; phylum Arthropoda; class Insecta; order Lepidoptera; family Noctuidae; genus Eurois; species Eurois occulta. The sequence continues at coordinate 9,364,543 of OX465484.1, read as the reverse complement.
ACAATTCTATTTCGAAAACGTCACGGGACCCTGCTTGTAGGTAGTCATATACCTCCTTTCACCACCCTGACTGAATTGCAATATGTTCAGTGCTCAATCAATCGCTTCTTAAGGCAGACAAAGACAGGTGGTGCACCTTAGATTAGTTCCCAGAGCTCTCGACTTTGGAATGCATTATTAATGTGTAGGATTTGTCTCTGTTTTCCTTTCTTGCCTTTAAAGTTTGGTCGATAACTTTGTGGAACTATCCTTGTGACACGTATGTAGGTCAGCATTTTGTAAAATAATACGAGAACAATTTTGTAATATGTTACCGTGAAATGCATCGAACAATATTTGTTGCTTTAAATGCTTTTAATAGGTTTTTTGGAAACACTTAATAGTTAGTAGATATTAAAACTGTGTCAGCTTTTGAGAACCAAAATTTAAGTAAGTTTCTGAAAGTTTCTTACCAATACCAATGTTTTCATTACGTAAGCTACTTTTTAAAGTTTACTTATACTGCCACATACGGAATATCTTCCGTGATTGTTCATGATTTGTGTATAAGTTTAGTTTTAAACCGTGAAATCTTAAAACAGTGTTTTTAAAGTATAGTTTTTTAACTGAACAATTTTTTAAATATTTGTATCAAACTCACAATTGTAATTATTTGCAAATTGGTATTTATCATAAGAGATAATCCATTTATTCATAATACTAACATTTAAGTTCCACAGGTATTTAATTTTGTTGTAATTTCACTCCGTCTCCGATGAACCTACCCTTACATTGAAATGATCTGAAATCAGATGCTGAAAGTTTCAGTTCAATGAAACTTTGTAACACAGTCTTAACTTCCATGTTCACCCGTAGATGGATTCACTACACAATTCTGTAGTTTGTTCTTGTGTGAATAAACATTTCTTGTTACGAAGCAAGAATTGCGTCAATTATTTTTCTGTTTGAACGGTAAAATATAACTAGTTTCTGTTAGTATAATCAGGCGATACCGTTCCCACTGTTGGGACGATGTTTTTTGCCACCACTTTGAGATCACTAAGTAAGCAGTGATGAAATAAATTATTACAAAAAATTGTTGTCTAAATAAGAACTCACGACCTCGACCTGGACCACGCCAATCGTAAGTCAGGGCGATATCAATAGGCACTTACATTTAATTTTGACATCAATTTGTCGCAAGTGCAATTGTGACCCTTTTCACACCTTTAGGGCACCGCTGTAGTGAATGGGAAGTCTGAGTGTAAAATCCGTGTGTGAAATCCTACTTCCTACTAATATCCTACTAATATTATAAATACGAAAGTTTGTTATGATGTATAGATGTCTGGATGTTTGTTACTCTTTCACACAAAACCTACTGATCGGTTTGGATGAAATTTTGGCACACAGATAGTTTGTAACCTGGATTAACACATAAGATACTTTTTATCACGGTAGAACGATCCCGTGGAATAATTACCGAACTCAATTAGCTAGTCCTCTATGAGTACGTAAGGTTTCACATACAGTTTTCATCCGGGCGCCAACTATGCGGCAAAAAGGGGCTTACTGGAATGTAAAATAAAGTGAGCTGTAATTAAAATAAAATAGGAGCTGATATAATCATCAGAGACCAGGTACTTTATAATTTAACAAAAACATTCTCGATAAAATCGTTTATGAAAGTTGAGCTTTCCGTCTGAAAATAAATAATTAAACATGATGAGCTGCCCGTGGTTCGGAAATAATGTTCGGTAAATTGTTTACCCTCTTCGCGAGACCAAACCGATAATGCGATACATCAATAATACGGTTAACGTTTCTACTAGAGGAATAAGAACATTTTTTATTTATAACCAAAAAAGAAGACGATTGGTAAGTAGTAATATTTCATGAATTGAAGATGTAAGGCCTATACAGACAGAAAATAAGTGGTTGAATACCTTATTGAATTTTTGCTTGACCCTGCATGGTTCAAGTGAAATCTTATATTTTTTTCCGACTATGCAGGTACGATCAACATAATAGCGTCATGGTACACGCAATTTTGCGCCTTCTAGTTTTCTTTAGGGTGTATCACACGCGTACTTGAATTTGTAGCGCTACTAAATTTTGCTCTTTCAAGGCAAAAAACCGGCCAGTGCAGTCGACATGTAGTCAATGCGCGTTTCATGGAACAACTGTATAGGCCTAAGGATGACAATGACAGTTCGAACAAAACTAATGTGTGGCCGTTTTCTGAGAAAACATGTTTTAATTTTTCTTATTACGACTGTATAGTGTGCACATTTGCACAACTAGTAGTTCATACAGGTACCGTTCGCACCAGACGGCAGTAATAAGTTTATCGCGTCAGCACTCGAGATTTGTCGTGTCATAGCTGTCTCATTATATTTCCGCGTACATCTTAAAATGTTTTTAAACACGTGAAGTGCATCACGTGTGCTCATAATATTTCGTCTTATGACTGCTGTAAGATCCGAGGCTTGTGCTAGGCTGAAATAACAACGCGTAATGGCGAACGTATTACACATACGTGTTCCTTGCATTTTCTCGTCTGTTTATGCCATAATTATTAGTGAGATGGGGATCCTCCATCTTCGCATGGTTTTTACGACTTGACAAAACAAAACAATAGGTAACCCATGTGTGTAATACAACAACAATAAACTTAAATTATACAAAAAAATTAAAATCCAGAATAAATTCAACACTGCATCTAAATCCTTAGCGAAGTTTTAAAAAACAACGCTGTCCCTCAGGAAGACACGAAAAACGACTTTAATTTATGTTTTATTAACTAACAAGCATTTTTATTTCATACTAGCGACCCGCCCCGGCTTCGCATGGGTGCCTGTATTATACATATAAACCTTCCTCTTCAATCACTCAATCTTTTAAAAAAAACCGCAACAAAATCCGTTGCGTAGTTTTAAAGATTTAAGCAAACATAGGGATATAGGGACAGAGAAAGCGACTTTGTTTTATACTATGTAGTGATTACTTACGTCATTTAAGAAGTCTCATAATTCCTCTTCTATTTTTAACATGTCCCCACAAAGTAATTAATTAAACCTAAAACCGTTCTATCTTAAGTCCTTCTTCTATTTTAATGATGAAATTCCTATATTAATTATTAGAGTTTCGTTGAAAATACGTCAAAGGATGGTGGAAATATACCAAATATAATAAATGAATACCTAGAATTAATTTCCAGCTTTTGAGGTATTTTCTACTGTATCATATTTAGTTCACAAAACATTAGTAATTTGGAAATGTTCATTCGTACTGCTTTCGAAACTATGTGCAATATTACATATTAAACGAACTCATGAAAACCAACAGCGAATCCAATTAAAGGGTTCCGTAATAATATTTATAGAAACAGAAGGTTCTGTTTCTATAAATATTATTACGGTTATCATACCAATTAGTGTTAAAATAATAGTAACATAATTGCATACCGCTATTAAAACATGGTATAAGTTTAACATCTAATTGAATTCGTTCTAATCGATACCTGTAAACAATCCGTCTATTCAATTAACTATAGTCACGAAAAGTCTATCATTCAACTAGTAATTATAATAGAATTAGGTTGCTTGATAAGTTACATACTGGTAATTGATTGACCTGACTTTTCGTCGGTATTAAGTATACCATTTGGTCATTCACACACCACCGCTAGTGCTGTAGGTTCAAAAAAATATTTGATAGAGGGTTATTCACCAACTCGACACAAGATACTGGACACACGTGTGTCCAGTTGGTGAAAATCAGAATTAGTACAATTATTATTTCGTCATCTGGACACGCCAAAATTTTTACACGTGTCCACATAGCGAAACTTAAATTAAATCACTTTTATGTTTTCGCCAACTGGACACACCCAGTTTATTTGCAAAAAAGGGTACAGTCAGGTTAATAATCGCCTCGATTTCATGAAAAAGCTGCCTCACTTTTTTACTTGAAAAACCTTATTAGCTTCTATTTCAGACAAATTTTGAAATAAAACAAATATCTAACAATTAAATAATATTATGATGATTTATTAATGTGAAGAAAAGTATACTTAGCTAATGTTACTTTTTTTGATTACCTGTAGGTACTTTTATTACAATGATGCCGATGATGATTGTGACACAAAACATTTATGTGCTTGACTGTACTTTATCTTGAATTCGGGTAAAATGCGAACATGTGTCCAGTTGGCGAAAACATAAAAGTTATTTAATTTAAGTTTCACTATGTGGACACGAATAAAAATCTTGGCGTGTCCAGATGACGAAATAATATGTGATACTAATTTTGAGTTTCACCAACTGGACACACGTGTGTCCGGTCTCTTGTGTCGAGTTGGTAAAGAACCCAACTTTCCAATGTTCATTGTGGTGAGCTGTAACGAACTTGCTGCGTTACCTCTTCCTAGTATTTTCAATAGGAAAACCTATAAGAAATAAGACCATTCGTTGAGCATGGTACTGACAATATGTGATACAAATTATATTAGATACAAATTCTGATTAAAATGACAAAAAACGTTTCTACTCAGCATTGCCCAAAGAGAAAAGTATCTTTGCGCAAAAGAAAATTATATTGAATTCTGAAGTCCACTGTTCTTTTTTGTTTTACGTGAAATTGAAAACGCATGGCTTGATAGCTGAACTCATACGGACCTGAATATTGCATGTGTCGCAGTAAAATGTTGTCTTGAGGATTGTACGGTTACACAGTACTTGCTCTCAAGTGGGATGATGAATTTGAGATGAAAATATGAATATTAACACGGTCATTTGACTTGTTCCTCATGTAACATTCGGGTCTCTACGTGAACTCTCTTTTATGAGAAGTCGGCTCTGTAGACTGGACGAATATGCACCTAAGATTTTGCTTCCTTACCATCTAACGTAAAGTGTTTGGCAAACGTATATGCTGCGTTAATGCCACTTCAACACTACATTAGTTTTGATGTAAAATATTACTACACAACACTAGAAAAATCTGGGCATGGTAGCTTTTTCCCAACTAATCGTGAGTTGGTTTCCTTCCAATCTTATCGGATACGGTGTAAACACTGGTAAGCGTTTTACATAGACTGACTACGACAAACTATTTCCACAAGTTTTCACAAAAATGTGCAAGATTTCGGTAGTTGTCGGTCATTGCACCCGTTAGTCAGCCACAAAAAAAAAACAGAAGAAAATTAAGTCATAACTTGGAGGCAATCGATACCAACGTCTGCTGAACCACTGATATCGACAGCGGAAATGAGACGCGTGACGCAATTCCAGCGATCGTTCACTGACAGACGTGTCATTGATGAGGGCATCATACCTTTATCATAATTCCGGAGTGGTTCTTTGGGTAAGACGGTTGTCATCTTTTTCCCTTGTGAGTCCATGCGTGATGAAAATTGCTTATGAGTTATGCACCTCAAAAATCTCAATAAGATCTTAGTTTTTTGGAATAAATGTGTCTTCAACACAAACTATGGCTCATCTCCTGTCTTGCTTTTTGTGTAATTCCACCTGCATTTTGAGGGACGTGTCCCAAGCCACCAACAACGCCGTCGAGGTGCCAGAGTTCTGGTCGAAGTTTATTTGATTCAAATATCAAGGGAATCATCGACAGGATACAGAGAAGAGGAATACATAGTATGTAACAAAGTCACTTTTCATGTATGTGTGACCGCTTGGATCTTGCAAATTCACAATGAATCACAGAAATCTGTTTTGACATAGTATCACTTTTGCACCCACGCGAAACAGTGGTGTGTAAAGGGTAATACTTCCCTCTACACACTTGTAACAGAGCATCAATAGAAATAACACGTTTCGTGTAAGATAAGATAAAGGTTTATTTTCTCACTACATTATATAAGTACATTATTAGGTTTCGTGAACAATAGGTACATGGTTTTATTATACTTCAGGAGACTGGTGCCTAAGCTAGACGGAAGGCTTGTATTTCAGGAGACCTGGTCTCCACCCCCTCGGAAGCACATTTAAATAGAGTTATACACTCGTACACAAATGCGGTAAGTAATATTAAACAAAAACAAATGCACATTACAATATTGATTAATTGATTATAGTGTAGTGTAGGTTTCTATAACTGATCGATTTTCTCTAATGAGCAGTTTCACCCTTCGTCTCTGCTGCGCTGAAATAAATATCCTGCCTTTGCATGACACGTTACGAAAATGCAGCAAAACAACTTTTATCCTTATTAATACGGTGATAAGATTGTCTTTAATGACGGCACACGTACCCGATGTCGTAAACGAGATCATAAGCCGAAGGATGAGCCGCATCGCCTCGCCTCCTAATATCTACGATCACTAATCCTCGGCGTTATTACAGCAACACCTATATGACCGTTTGTTGTGGTATGCTACGGGCGAAACTATTATTATGTATTAGATAGCTATGTAGGTGGGTAGGTACTATTAATATAAGCTCACGTACAGAAGCTGCTATGTACAGTCACGAGCTTTGTAATGTATACACTAAGCAAAATCGGAACCTATGTTCTCGTAATAGTATAGGCTTCCAAAATACTATGTTCATGAAACGTAAATCGTCAATCAATACAGTAGGAGAAAATTTACTTGTGTGTATACAAATTAGTGCTAGTGACTGTACATGTACGTAAGCTTACATTTTAATAGTCAACAAACGAGAACTCAACAAGACACTGCTAGAATGCATTCAAGCGTCTTCTTTTTGAGTTCTGGGCTGACAGTCATGTGGTCTACATTAACTTGTTTAAGGCTTGATTTTTTTAAATCCTCAGATAACTTTTATTTGAAGAATCAATATGTTAGTTTGACACAAAGATCTGTACAAAAGAGGCCAACTGCAATTTTTATTCCTTAAATAAAAGCTATTCGAAGTTTTAAAATTAGTCCAATCTTATCTTGACAGACTTTTGTTTATAAATACGAAGCTCTTTGCCAGTCCGTAACTTTTTACCCATGTTAGCGTGAATAATGATTAGTAGGTTTGTAGTTACACTGTGTTTGGAGATCCGTAATAAACTTCAATTTGAATAACGGGTTTCTAAGTGTTTTATAATAACAGCGGCCACTAGGATCAACTTCACAAAACTAATGAAATGATCCATATTAGCGGCCGAAGAGTAAAAAGTCATAAAAGCTTAGGCACTAATTCAATCCCCGCCTCATAAAACGGGACGAAAGAGTTCCTAACGTTGCCCTCTCTGTTAACTCTAAATTAAACCCTTTTTTATTATAAAGTATTCGTATTACTTGGAGCTGCATTATTTTTTGTAAAGAATCTTTTGCTGATCGGGATGATATGAGTTGATTAAATTGATCCCATTAATATTTCCACTAGACTTGCTAGTTTTCTCAGATTTTCACTAGATTCACTCTTAAGATAAAAGGTTAAAAGGCAAGGTGTACCTCTTACAGGTTTAGGGTTAGATTGATTCTGGAAATTCAATCCGACCGTTACATGAATAAATTAGAATAACATTTTCTTAGTAGTTCTTAGTTTGAGTAAAACCATTTATCAGAAAAACGAAACTTCAGACGTGAATCGTTTTAATAAAAATACAAAGAAACTTCGTACAGCGTAGCTCAAAGAAGCGGACGGAAGATCGCAAATAGAACGGTTTAAACTAAAAACCCGAGATAATTTCACTAGTTATTTTAATGTAATCCTAGTGTCAATCCGGAAGACAGACGATCATCTGGCGCTTAGAGATTTTAAAGGTCGTCGCTTGAGGAAACCGCTGAGCGGCCAAGAGTACGTCATGAACAGCTGAGCGTCAAGTCCCGGCCGCAGGTGGGTCGCCGCACTTATATTTAGCCATTTAGTCGTTGTGCGTTCATTGTCACCAACACGCGCCAAGGCCCAACTCCAAATTGTTGGCCCATCCGACACACCACACACTAAATTAGCATTACGTAATTTTGGCATTTAGCGTCACGATAATTGTTATTCCCTTTTTTTTCGGGCGAAGAAAGTGTACGGAATTTTTCGACAAGATGATAATAAAATGATTTACTGGTGCAATAATTTTGAAAGTTACTGTACAGTTTTATTTCCACGCTGTTGCACTGTGCCTATTTCTGGTATCCTTAGTGTTGATGGCTGAGTAATAAAATAATCCATTATAATCATAACACATGCCTTACTTATACTGTATCAATTAATTTACGACACTGGGCAAGCAAGCAAGCAAGCAAACAACTCTCTCTTCTAGCAAGTTTATGAAGCATCTTGAAAAATTGACATATGCTGTAACATTTTTAAACAATAAAAATCGGTACCTTGCCTGAACATTAATTAAGGTTATATACTAACATTCGCTGCAAAACAAACAACAATATATCAAAATAGAAACTGTTAATGGAGACAATAAATAATTTAATATAAATTTTAAATATTTGGAAACATAACTGAGCACTCGGGATATTAAAAAAAATGAGTTCAATGTAATGAAGCTTCTTGATACCGAATTGCCGAAAAGTCATGATGTTATTATGTCACGTGAAGTGTAAAAATAAACACTGTGCTCATCTTTTTGTACTTCTGAGAAACTATAATTAGATGTCTGAGTAAACTTGCCTATATTTACTGTACTTTTGTTAGTCACAACATCATATAAATTACCATGCTACTTCACAGCGCCCTTGGTAGCTAATGTATTTTTTGACGAAATGATTTAGCAAAATACGATATGATACAATGAAATACGAGTAGGATAAAATAATTACTGAAAGCCAACACACACGTCTCGCTTACAACAATGAAGTTAACTAAGAACCTACTTTTGAACAAGCGCTGTTTGAAACTTTGTTAAGAAACACCGCAGATGATCCATCACAAATTAGTGTAAATTGTCTGTACGTGATCGAAGTTCCTAAACGCGTAGGTATGTATATTTTAACGTCATTTTATAAATTATCAACTCTAACACAAAGAACACCGGCAAAACGACGAACCAACGACCGGTGGGTACGACTGCACACAATCAAGTTCCCCAGGATCGGTGTGCCTCACGCAGCTAAAAATTAATATTACTAAGTCTAGTGTACAAGTTTTCATTGTTACTAACAAATATGGAAGTGATTCTGAAATAAATGTTCACCATCCTATTCATCAGGGTCGGCTTCCACCGAATCGGGGGGGAGGAAACGCCCGGGTGCTTTCATTGCGAGGATCGCCTGGAGGACACGGTGGAGCACACCGTGGAGGTCTGCTCCGCTTGGGCGGAGCACCGCCGTGTCCTCGTAGCGGCGATTGGCGGCGGCGACCTCTCGCGTCCGGCCCTGGTTCAAGCCATGGTCCGGGGCGAGAGGGAATGGGAAGCCGTCGCCTCCTTCTGCGAAGCAGTCATGCTAGCGAAGGAGGCGGCGGAACGTGAGAGGGAGATAGCCTCAGCCTCACGTCCCGGCCGCCGCGGGAGGAGAAGCACCGGGCGTCGGGGGCCACGCCGTGATAGCTCTCGGCCACCGTAGGCGCGGGCCTGTGGACGGTGAGTAATGGGCTAGCTCGCCGTCCGTCCGTCGTATGACGACGGGCAGGCCGTGTCGACGGCGCGTTTGTGTTCCACGCGCGCCTCAAAGAGTTGTCAGCAAACGGGAGGGGCCCGCAAGGGCCGGTGCCTGCCAGGGCTGCGGGACTGTTCGAAAGAGATACCGCGGCCCTGGAACATAAAGGGCCAATGAAGGAACATGGGTGGTTTTTAGTCAGTAAGAGACCCTCCCTTCCGCTCCGCCCAGGGCGGGATTTGATGATTTCCCACCCGCCAAAACAAAAAAAAAAAAAAAAGGGTCGGCTTCCAGTCTAACCGGATGCAGCTGAATACCAGTATTTTACATGGAGCGACTTTATTATTAAATAAATGTTTATTATTATTAAAACAAAAAATTAATAAAAGAACAGACAGAAAGGGACCATTCAGTCGAACAAAATGCCATCGAGAAAAACAGTCTTCAATTTTCTGTCCTCCAAAAAGGAATTTTTTTGCTACATCACGTAATGACGAATGACCTAGGTACATCGTTATGATGTGTCTTTGCAACATTGTGGTTTTTAAAACTTGGCGGTAGTAGTAAGAAGTGTTTATGCACTTCGTTCGAAGCAAACTGTAAGTCTGTTTACAGTCTTCCCGACCATAAATTGGTCATCAACATCAATGTAGTTCTTGGCTCTACGAAGTCCAAAACTCAGAAGATATGATTATTAGGCAGCTGATGTCCAATTACATTGCAACTATTTTTCCGGGGTAATTTAGAAAATCTGTACTCTTCGACTGTATTAGGAGTAGGTAGACGTGTACTTTCAGCCATTTTCGCCTATAATTCTAAATGTAGATAGGTCAATGCATTCCATGTAACAAGGACAGGCTTATTGTTACCGACAAGGCTTAAATCTAGACTCTTAGCTGCTACTGAGATCCCCTGATAGAAAAACCCAATACTTAACACTTTTTTTGATGAGTCGAGCAAATTGCACTTACCTTCAAGAATTGAAAACAAGTTTTCTCTCGGAACAGTTACTAGACTAATGAGGCAGTTTTTTTTTTAATGATAAATTTTTTTAGATTAACACGGAGTTAAGCTTTAAGAAATTATAGCGTCCGCTTTAAACTTATGTCCAACTGCGATGGCGCTGAGTTCCGCAAAGCGGCGTCACTTCAATCAAGAAGAGTCTAATATAGAGGCTAAATCAATCTAAGCCGTCTCCTGTAAGAGCAATTTAAATCACACTCACTAAATGGCATGGCTGACGTAGGTACTGGCTTTGCTATTTGTAAATGTAACGCTGTGTATTGTTGTTTAGAGGGAATAAACTACGTTACCTTATAAAAAACCTATGTGACACCATATAGACAAAAACAATGACGGAGAAGTCAAAAATTTATCCATGGCATTGATACTGCCTCGTTGGTCTAGTGGTCCCAAGCGCGACTGCTGAGCATGAGGTCTCTTCGATTCCTAGGTCGGGCATAGAGTTGTTGGGTTTTTTTATCTTGAATTTCTCAGTAAGAGCCACGGAGTTTAGATTTTATGCCTGGTCGATGGCTATAGACTCGCCCCCGGTTACATGGGACTTCAACATAACTGGTGAAATGTGAGTGTACTAGTATAAGGTACACCTTTGCCTAACCCAACACATTTTTTTAAAGCTCCGATTTTTTTAAATTTTGCATGTGTCAAGAATCATGGAATCATAAATCTTTGGTAAAAGTCCGTGCTACAAAGTCCCTTTACTCCGTATATTTTTAGCAATCACAGGTTCGTTGTCTCTAAAGTTATTTCGGTTGGTCGCCGATAATTAGGTATAATGGGACAATATAAAAGTCTCGCATGATTTTACGCACGTGTCGATTGTTTGTTCAATTATTTCTAGATCAATTAGAAATTATGTGACTTTTATTAACAATTTTGGTGTGTCTCACAAAGTAATTTATTGATCAAACATTAACGAATACTTGGAGACCGTAGGTAGTCTGGTACCCCACCAGCATCATCATCATAAAAGCCCAGATTCACCCACTGCTGGGTATAGGCCTCCCCTTTTTACTGCCACACTTCCCGGTTCTGTGCTTCCCTCATCCAGGTGTTTCCCGCGACTTTGACGATATTGTCGACCTAACGAGCTTTAGCACGGTCCTGGTTTCTCTGGCCTAACCTTGGCCACCACTCGGTCAAAGACTTACTCCATCGGCCATCTCCGCGTCTAGCCTGCCCAGGTCCATTTGAGGCGCACCGCCCAGTCCCCGACGTCGTAGACTTTTTGGACCGAAAAAACCCTACCAGACTACCTACGATCTCCAAGTATTGGCACCTCTTTGCTATTTCTGTTAGTTGTCTTTATCCTGATTTTGCGAAGTATCTTTTGATGTCTTTTACAAGTACGTGGTAGTAATTGGAAAGACTATTCGATTTCCTTTCAGATCATTCCCACACAATTATGTCTGTATTTGTATACCCTTGATTTGACTTACACGTGCCCGCCAGTTTCTATTTTTGTGTATTTGATGGTTATGATGGTATTGTAAATCCTCAAATAATGAGGGCATTATTTTAAAATTTACAATATTTGTACTAAGAATTTTTTTATAAGTTAAAAATTACTGAGTTAGTATGAATATAATGTCATCGTCGCCTATGCATCCATCATCATTATATGCCAAGCCTTTCCCAACAATGTTGGGGTCGGTTTCCAGTCTAACCAGATACAGCTGAGTACCAGTATTTGACATGGAGTGACTGCCTATCTGACCTCCACAACTCAGTTACTACTGTGTAATACGATACCCCTTGGTTAAATGGTTACTGATGTACGTGAGACTTTCGGACCACTGACTACCTGCGAAAGATCTACAAATGACAGTCAGGAAGAACGGCCTAGCATGCTTTCCCGGCCACGGAGGAAACTGAGGATGTAACGGATGGTCACCCATCCACAGATCAACCATGGTAAGCGCTGATTAACCTTGAAAATTGACCTGTGCGGCTGGTATTATTTAGCCAAACGTATATGCATCCATCAGTTGATTAGTAAATAAGAATACAGTTACAACTAGCCGAAACTCAATGCCGCAAAGTTCTGATTTCAAAAGGATAAGACGAACGAGCTCATAAAACAGACGCACCTCAGTGTGTATACTAACTTCACCCGTAATTAAGTTCGTAACAAAACAGTAACGAGGTGTCGAGGCCGTTTCAGATAATTCATAACTCCAGGTGAATGAATGAATGAGTTTGCCGCAACAATCGGTCATTACTGAACGTTATTGCAGCACATAATGTTACCAGCCGTAAATAAAGTCGTTTGTACAAACAATGCGACCAATCTACTGAATTGGATCGATAGCCTTTGATAATATGTAAATTACGTTTTTGCAAATTGAAATGAAACAGTGGAGGTCGTCAGTCGGGTTAATGTAGTGTTGGCGTAAATCAACTTCAATTACTATTCGTTGGGCAAATAGTATCAAAAAAAAAAATAGGGCTATTTCATAGGTCTTTACCTGTTTTAGTTTATATTTATTTCTTTTATCGACGTTAAAAAAGTTTATTTGAGAAATAAATATTTTTATAATGAGCGGATTGTTTCCACTGTCAGACGTTTGTATGTACCATTGCTACCTATAATTCAGCTTTTATTATAATTATACTACCAAGATACGTACCGTTGGTACCCGTTGAAATAAAAATTCTTTAGTTATGTTAGTAGGAGTTTGCAGAGTCAAACGAGATAGCAGTAAACGGGGCATAGCAGTAAAACAACGGCTTGGGTCGATCTTCAGGTTAAGCCGCACTTCCCAAGGTTGGTCCGCGGATGGGTGACCACCCATTACATACCGAGTTTCCTCCGTGCCTCAGAAAGCACGGTAAGCCGTTGGTCCCGTCTGACATTTGTAGATCTTTGACTAAGTTGTGAAGGTCAGATAGGTCACTCTATGTAAAATACTGGTATTTCACTGCATCCGGTAAGACTGTAAGCCGACTCCAACGTAGTTGGGAAAAGGCTAGGCAGATGATGGTAGCAGTAAACGGGAAAATCTATCATAAATCAGATAGGTTGCCCACCGACAGCATGTTCATGCTTATTTTCTGTGTTCATGCTAATCTAACGATTGTTGTTCAAAAATATCCAAGCTATTTTTTTTAGCCAAAAACCGGCCACAGACCGGCCACCAAAAAAGTATACGTATGTGTATAAAAAAAATGTTTCTTTGGGAAAGTTGTTTGTTATAATGAGTACAATCACGTGTTTAAGTATCGGTCACTAATTACCAGTCACCCTATATATTGCAGTATTATTTATATGTATTTGAGCATAGCTGTGAGATATAAAAGAAATCGAGAGGTTTTGGGTAAAAAACAACAATCGATAGATAAGGTCACGTGTATAAGTATCGGTCACTAATTATCACTCACCCTATATATAATACTATATATTATATACTATAATACTGCAATTACAGCTTTTGAATTCCATTTGTAAAAAAACGAAGGTTAAAAAGTTAAATTGTCTATTGAAGTAATTACAACTCTTACCTTTTTCTAAAAGGCTGACAGAATCAATTAAAAATTACTGAGTCTCGGGTAAAGAAAGAAATTAAAAAGCTATTCTCTCTAACTTTACTTGGAGACGACAATCAATGCCTTTGAAAGACCACTGTTTTATTCAGCTTCAGAGAGCTTTGTAGCTAGATTTCTTATTTACGCCAGACCAGAAAATTGTTACCTTAGTAACTAAGGTAACAATTTTCTGGTCTTACTAAGTCTTAGTTAATAAATTAAGCTACTATTACTTTAAAGCCAAATAAGTAAAAATACCAAAATACGCCTCATGAACACCCTGGCTTGCATGATGTTCCACTATGGAGCGGAGACATGGGCATTACGAATGGAAGACCGACGCAAGACCTTGACATGTGGTGTTGGAGAAGCATGCTCAGGAGAAGCTGGACCACTCACAGGCTACGTGTCAATACTCAAATAACTCACTGGGGACAATATTATTAAATAAAATAGCGTTAAAGGCTTGATTAATACTCGATCATCATTACGTAGGTACTGGTAAAAGCCATTACCGTTTAATAGACTTATCGGTATACTACGAACGTCAATACGCATTACCGTATTGTTGTAACCAAATGATTTAAACGAAAATAATACACACCTTTGGTTACTTTTCCTGCAACGAGGGGGTTTCAGTTATTTTGATTTAAAAATGACTCTATTTTGCGACAAAATCAGACAAACATTTTCCTTTTTATGAAAGCTTCTTACTCAAATATATCTTTGTTGAACTTCCCTTCAGCTACAGCAATACGTAATAACACGTCAACGTTTTCACAATATTTCTGTAAAGTGAAAAATGCCATATTTCCAGTAAGCGAGACAAGCGAGTATAGGACGCCATCTCGCGAAGAGCCCGTGATATGGACGCATCTCCTCATGTCCCCGTTTCGCAAGTAATATTATTAAATTTAGAGGGTTCGTTTAAGTGTTCCACAGCACGCGATGTCCCCATTTTAAACCCAGTCCTCAGTATAAGTGCCACTGTTTACATTTTCGGACACTTGTTTAGACTTCGCTAAATGTAAGGAAAATTTAGGCTTACGGCTGTTATTTATATGTGTTTAAATACTCGTGAACAAAGTTGCCTTTCAGGTGTAAGTAAAAACTTGTGGAATCTCAGCTTTCGGAATGTTGTTGTGGTTTTGAAGATTTACGGAAACACTTCTGTAGCAACAAGCGTGACACTTTGGCACATACATTTAGCTATATGACTATACATATGTATATACATAAATTTTAATGAATTCTTTACTTTTATTAAACACAAGCTTAAGTCACACTTGTGCATCACAACGACTTGATAGATTTGAGGTCAACCAGTCTATCAGTAATCATTTAGACATAATGCGTGGTTATGCGTTACGTTTGACTCGAGCGTAGTTAATGATAGACAGACTTCTACGTCCATAATATAACAGTATTCCAGCAAAATTTTATCACACGTGGTGGCTCTCGGCCACCGTAGGCGTGGGCCTGTGGACGGTGAGTAATGGGCTAGCTCGCCGTCCGTCCGTCTTATGACGACAGGCCGTGTCGACGGCGCGTTAGTGTTCCACGCGCGCCTCAAAGAGATGTCAGCAAACAGGAGGGGCCTGCAAGGGCCGATGCCTGCTAGGGCTGCGGGACTGTTCGAAAGAGATACCGCGGTCCTGAAACGCAAAGGGCAAAATAAGGAACATGGATGAGTTTTAGTCAGTAAAAGTCTGACACTCCCTTCCGCTCCGCCCAGAGCTGGAGGAGTCATTTGATGATTTCCCATCCCAAAAAAAAAAAAAAAATTTTTCACAAAACAAATAACTTATTTTGTAAAATTATGTTTTTAAATTAAAACAGTAGGTGGGTGAGCGCGACCGTGAGCAAAAGAAATTAAAAACAAACTTCCTTAATGCAAGTAGTGGCTGCAAGTTAAAAAGTTGTCTCTAAATGTTTCACATCGTCTGCCTGCTACAGTACAAGTTTACGGTTGCTATAAAATATTTTATTACCAAACGTGTGCTGTTCTTACAATACCTTCTAATGGCGAATGTGTGAAGTAAATACTTCACAAGTCATATTAACCAAGTTTTTATCAATGAAGGATAGTTAGTTTGCACTTGGCAGTTTTATAGCCTGCTGAAAAACAGAGAAGTATGGATGAAGAACACATGCTGCGCCGACCCCAAATTCATTGGAATAAAGGCAGAAAAACGATGATGATGAGTAGCTGCTGATGATGATTACATAGATTTTTGAACGTTTAAACAGTATTTAATACAGTAACTCTCAAGAGGTTGTGAGTGTACTATTAAGTACACCTCTGCCTAATCCTCTGGGGACAACAGGCCTGATGTTATGGATTTAATCTATTTCCTCCGAAGGAATTTCATAATTCTACTCTACCTCTAGTTTGTAATTTGAAAGAATTCTAATATTTAATTTGGAAGAAGGTTTATTTCAATTTAAAAATAATTTGAGCACAAAGGCTTGCACGTTCTTAATGAACTCTAATATGAGAACTAAAATAACACAAGTTCTAAATAAAATACTCTCTCATTTCTAACCTTACCTTATATTTTATTTTACAACAAATAATTACATTTCAAAAACACAGGTACCCCATTATTTTCACATTGCAACAAACAATTTTTATATTTACGTTTGTTAACACAAATATCTCAATGATTTTATTTTCAGATCGCAAAAAAGCAGAGCCATGATATTGTTTTCACTAAAATAAGATATACAAAATAGAAACCCCGTATAGATAGATACAGTATGAAAACATCGTGTATATTTACCATCTACAAATAGAACATTATTTTGACCTTATATGATGAGGCTAATAAATCTGGCTCGAGTAACGGAATCGTTTGTCAACAATGGCTTGGATGGTATTGTTCGCACTCACTTTGCACCGTTATCGCTTAAATACGGTTGTATTTCGTATATTTCAGCTCTAATTAATGTTTTTATTGTGTTTACAATTATATTTTAATACGTTACGACTTCAAAATACTATAGCGAGCGTTTGGCAAACACTCTTCTTTGATAGATTGAAGTTATTATAATTGATCAATCAAATACACATATTTCTCCAAAAATAAACATTAACCACTCAAAGATAGAAAGGTAGGTAAATTAACACCGGTATTATTAATTTATATAATGACAATTTAAAATGCTTTATTGTGAAAACTTCAACCCTCGGCACGCGATTTCATATCCTTATATGCAGAAAAAGGGGTAAAGTAAAGCTTCGTGTCAAACACGGTGACCACCTTTACGTAAGTTCTTATTAATGAGTGGTACGCGTGCCGTGGGATTATTTATCCGGGACGCATGCGGGCCGAGCCGGCGACGCAGCCGTGCCACTAGCTCGACACCGGCTCACGACGCCCGGCGTCGGAGAACACGGCACCGCCCGACCGTGTCGAATGTCACTTGATTATTCACAAATTTCACTCAACTTATAATGTATTCCGAATTTTCAAGTACCCATAGTTGGAAATGTTTCAGAAGTTTCAATAAAGGATGATTTCCACCAAACGGCTCGCATCGTATCGGTTCGGAACGGATTTTACAATCTTCAAACGATATTAAATCGTTTACACTGTATTTAAAGTCTATATTACCAAGTCGCACACATCAGCTTGACCGCGATCGTAGCCGAAAGTATGCTGCGACGTGCGATCGGCTCCATTCGCCTGTCGTCGTTTCCGATCGAATCCTTTCGGCTGTCAACACGGTAGGAATGAACTATTTGACTAGGCGCAGAAACGGATACGTTCGCAAGCGACAGTACGGCGCCGATCGTATGCGTCGACATCCTGCCTTTCCGATCCGATTCGATGCGAGCCGTTTGTTAGAAACAAAAAACCAAACATTCAAATATTTACGAGCGATAGACGGGACAAGACGAAGAAAATCGTAATCCAATACTTGTTACTACTTAGTAACAAGTCGGTCTGTCTAATATCATACGTCCGCTTGTCAGGTAACATTCGTGTGTCAAAATCGAAAATGCTCGGGATCAAAATTTTTGTTAGAAAATATTCCCAATGTCCGCTCTATGAATCTCTTTGGGTAGAAATGTGTTAAAAGTTCGACGCCGAGGGTCAATTGTTTTCACAGTCCCTTGTTTGACGTTATTGGCGGCAAGTGAATACAAACAGTGAAAACTTGCTCCTTCATAATGAGGAGCTATAAATCTAAAGTGCCAAAAACGTCTCTAAACTGGGCCGAGCGACATTTTTCAAAAGGACTTTGACCCAATAAGCGAGGGACATAATCAGCTATTCAAAGCTGCTAAAGCAATTTAAAATTATGTTTCAGTTATGTTTAACTTTGTAATTTGGTGTTCAAATTGGTGTTCGTATCAAAGCTTTATAGACAGCTAATGTCAAAATATCAAACGCGACGACACATTTTCCGGTATCGTGAGATCGACTAGCTCTTGGCACATTTTTTCCTGCTCATAAAACATCAAAGTTCTCAATAAATGACTTACGTATAGTGTTTAATAGGTTTACGGGTGTTAATATAATATTGCTCATACATAATTGCATCCTGAAAGCGTGTAAGCCTGGCTAGAAACTAAACTTAGAGCACGTTATGATATTCATGTCATATTTACGTGTACGGTGTACCCTTCTATTATAATTTCATATAGACAAACATACAAAACATAACATCACGCCTTGTAATATTCGAAGGTTTAGGCAGAGATGTACCTAACAAGTACACCCACATTTCACCAGTTATGCTTTAAGTCCCATGTAATAGGGGGCGAGCCTATTGCCATTAACCGAGCACAAATCCAGACTCCGTGGCTGCTACTGAGAAATTCCTGATTGAAAAACCCAATACATAACAGTTTGCCTGCCCGACCCGGGAATCGAACCCAGGACCTCATGCTCTGCAGTCGCGTTTGTGACCACTAGACCAACATGGCAGTAGACAAAGATAATGCGGTTATTTTTCCTGTGCTGAAGTATATTTTCACGTTGTATTCAAAGGAAATTAATTTTGTACATTTTGCAAATAAGAAACGATGCCGGAAATTGTTATGAACAGGGTATTTCTCACCGTGAGAACAAACGACCGACAGACCCATGTTCATTGAGAAAAAAATATAATATAAACGAATCGCTTTGATGTTCCTATTTAAATCCACGATGACATTTCCATTAATAATAAAAAAATGAAGTGAAAATGTATTACATATGTACTTATCTTCCTTATCATATCGTGATGAAAGAACTTTCAGTTGGTAAAAACGACTATCTCCTCCACTCTACTTTAAAAATCAATCGACGAATAACAATTTAACAACACTTTGATCCCTTGGTTATCTAAGTTAAATATGGGCCTTTTTGAGTACATTACCCTTTCCATCATATTATCCCTGTACGGAACACCGCACCGGTCCTAGTAAATTCACTGAAAAAATGTTATCCCCCATCCCTAATTGTTTCTACAAAGAAAAGCTATTGAAGTTTTCCCATCTCTCATTAAAGTACAAAAAAGATTTCCTTTTGAACATTTGTAAGAGTCTCCATGTTTAAGTACAATTGTTTACTGTTAACAATTGAATGTCCGTCGGTTTAATAAAAACATGAAATTGATGGAACTGTTTTCGACTTTTGTCTTTATGAATTTCTTTCCTTATACTGTCTTTTCAATCCTTTCGGAATCATTCATTGTTTAGTAAATATTGGCTCACATACGAGTATCATCATCCACGATTCAAAGCTTCTAATACCGTAGTGTAATTTCTCCAAATAATTAATCTTTTCATCAAGTCCATTGAGGTGGTCACATCAATGAATTATGTTGATTAGCCGACGGGCCATAACGCAACACTCGGTAATATATTCATACATTCTGTTGAAAGTTCGTATAAAGGAATAAGTAATCAACCCATATATAACGGAGGTGTCAATGAATATCTTCCAAAGGAAAGGTATACCAGTACCGCTGACCACGAAACCGCAACCCCGAACAATTCAAGGCGTACGTTACCTTCACCGCAGTTGAAATGCCTGTTCATTTTGGTGTCGGCGATCAGAACATAAGTACTTAGTTACACTACACATACGAAACTGGTTGTCTCGTTGCCTTAGTCTAAATCATAATAACAATAATGGACAGCCGAAACCAACGGATTTATCTAATATGATAGGAATGTGACAGGGTCCTATTCATAGAATCGATTAGTGCAACAACAGCTTAATCGAATACTTCGAGTAGTCGGGATTCAGAGCGACAATAATTTAAATTGGCGATCATAATTTGTTTATTTAATACGATATTGAAAGAGTACACAATGGCATGTGAGTGGTTGATAACGAATGAATGTGACGGTTCCTATTTAGAGAATCGTTTAGTAAACCGATAAAGCTCATAATTGCTCGTACATTCTCGATTTACAAACGCTTCTGTCTGGATTCTTAGAATCTGTAGTCGAGGTTCCTCTGGCATGGATAGATAATGTAATGAGTTGCCAAAATAGCGGGAAGATCGCGATGCGTGTGACACACATTTTGTTAGGCGGCCAAGAACGGTCCCAAATGTCGGTCAAGTTTGGTACAAGTTTAATTGGTGTGCTGTAAACATTATAATATTAACAACATTATGAATACGTGTCGTCATACGGTGTAAACAACAACTTTCGCAAATGTAGTCGTGTAACTTTGTTTCGTTTATTCAATACTAGCTTTTGCCCGCGGCTTCGCTCGCGTAATTTAGAATTTGACAATCAATTCGGGTTCACAATCGTAACTAAAATATCATAATTCAATCATGATTCCAAAGACAAGTAGCGCCATCTATTTTAACATAAGAACGTTATTATGGTTTTCCTCGGGGACAGTACTTTTTTTCGGGATGAAAGGTACCCTCTGTCCGTTTCTGTACACCTGACAACGTATATGCAAAATTTCAGGATGATCGGTTCAGTGGCTTAGGCGTGAAAGGTAACTAACAAACAAACAAACTTACTTTCGCATTTGTAATATTAGTTAGGATTAGGATATAATAATATAAAAATAGAATATACATAGTAATATATAAAAGTATGTGGATTTACTTATGCGTTCAGTGTAATTATAACGCGTTAAAGGATTCTCACATTCCAATGCAGTTTCTTCCATAAAAGCAACAAAATCTTTCCGTTTATTTTCCTTAGCTATTTGTAGGTATATATGCAAAGATCGTACAGCGAGTAAATTTCAGAATATTCACGTAGTTTTTATTCTAGGAAATATACAAATTACACAAACTATACCTCTCTCCAGTAAACCAAAACCACTAGCATTCTGGTAACAGCTGCATTATTATTTAGTATTCTGCGGTAACAAGTAAGTTTTCCTGCATTGTTGCTTAACATGCATCGCACAAGTTCACATTATGAATAACTAACATACAATGAAAAAGGATTCTTAAGAGTTCCCTGTTGAATTGCTTCAAGCGCTTTAAAACTTAAGGTTTAAGTCACCTTGTATGACTGCAGCGATGCGTACATTACGTCGCCTTAACAAAATATAAAGAGGAACATCTACTTATCTTCACACGGAAATACGAATCGAGTTGAGGAAATGGGCTCCTATAGTGTTCGTAGACGATATATTGCCAATTTCACTGCACCACTCCCATTTCTGAATACCCGTATTACCGCTAAATGTAGCCTTAACAATCAGATCTACTTGTACTAATAGTAATGTATTCAACGTTTGCCAATGTTTCGTACCGTAAAGTAGTACTACAAACATATTATACTTGGGAATTTTGGTACTAACAATACTTAAAACTTGAGTTATCTGTCCTATTTTTCTTTTCTCACGCATGACTCTAACAAATAAGGGTAATTTTTCAAATAGAGTTAACAAACATTCATTACGGTCGAAGGGTGCTGGCAGACAGCAAGTCTCATCGGTATTACTGACCGTCATATAAATTTTCATTAGCGAAGCGCGCTGGGAATTTCTTCATTCGTAATAAACACGCCGTACGTGGGCATATTTTTCTACTCTTAGGAATAAACCCCCTTAGGGGAGTAAATTGAGGTAAGTTGAACCTGCCAACCAACATTCTTGATGCATTGTTTACAAAGTATCTGGTGCAGTACAAAGTAAACTAATACATTGTTTACCAGCCACTTTTACATGAACTTGGAAAGAAAAAGAAAGAAGAATTGTTTGTCTCAAACAGAAAAAAAAAACAAAATGATTAAAATTAACAATAAACAGAAAAACATAAAAAGTAAATTTAAGAAAAGCCTAAAAATAAGACCTACATTGGTCCTGCACGAGGTCAAAATCCTTGTTGCTGCTATTGTCATACTATTAATAACAACAACACATTACTTACAATTACAGTTTAAGAATCAAGGCAGAAAATAGCTATGGTGGTTAAGTTTATGTTAAGTGTTTGTTTCTTCGTAGCGGTTTGATGTAGCCCGTAGTAGCTACGGCGTAGAGGCAGCGTATATTCGTAGCCTGATATTGACGTCCAATAGGAAACAATGTAATTGCGAATTGAATACATTATCTGGATTGTATGATTGGACACTGACACACTACTCCCTTTGTTGACAATTGAGCATGATATAATGGAGTTCTAGTTAGGATTGACCTAATGTCAAATTTGTTGGTATGTTGCTGTTTATTACAGCAAACATTACTTATGTGGTTAGATTAATACACTGTGAATAACAAGTATATCAGTATATCGGGAGCTCAAAATTATGAACAATCACGGAATATATCCCATAAGTGACAGTATAAGTTTAGATTATATTTGTAGTGATAATATCAGAATTATTTTTAAATAAATATTAATATTATCCATATTGAAGCCATTTCAATTAATGATCTGCTTTTCGATACCAATATATTGGTAATATTATTAAAATATTTACATCACTATTAATATTTTGTATTCAGTGGAACTCTGGAACAGACAATTGTTCAAAATGTTATTGCTTCCCAGGAACAATGTAGTGCAATGATATACAAATCAGATATATAAATAATGAATACCAGTTCATATCTGCTTTCTACGTATATTATTATTATTGCCAGCATGTTATTATAAATATTCTAAAATATTAGAATATTCAGCATTCCATTTTTAAAAAATACGTTAAGAATCGGGAGGTCTATTCACACCCATCCTGCAGTACTGTACATGCTAGATACTTCAAAGTATTTCAGGCTTGCTTTCAAGATTCAACGCCAGACTCCAAAACCTATATTTGTAATATTTTGTAGCCTTTGAAACATATTCCTGAAGGAAATAACGAACTTCTGTCAATTCGTGCGACGAAAATGATAGTGCGAGACGGAATTTGAATATCTTCTTACATTTTGCAACTTACAAGTCGTTAGAAAAATTGCTACGTGAATGTGAACTATACTTACCCCTAATGATGTTGCAAATTGACTGTAGGCGCATTTTGCAATGATATACATTGCAGGATAAATTTTTACTCTTAAATTTCTTTTCGGCCTTACGTTAATTTTACAATTTACGTAAAATACATATAACGAAAATGTATTCTATTAAAATAATAAGAATAAATAAAAACAAATTGATGGTCTATATTCAATTTCAATAGATCTACAAATTAGAGGTCTTAAATTTAGTTTCTGTCAGTTTTTGCCTACACATGCATCGGGAGAATGACTATTAATACTAAATAAATATATAAGTTATTCAAAATTAGCTTTATTGTTATTGTAGTAGATAAAACGAACTATTTTTAACAAGTAATTATTATTTCATTTCAAGCAATGAATGAAAAACATACAATTTCAACGAGGAAACTTGCAACATTGCGTTTTTTGAATGATGAAAAAATTGTAAATCAAAACACACGTACGTTAAAAAAGATTATTACAAGCTAATTAATATCATCATTCATTGTTTATTTGATAAGAATGGTTAGATGGATCGGATGGGAATTCACCTGTATTTCGTAGAATCACAGTCTAAATACTTAGTGTCCATCAGATTTAACAGACACAAAGAGGGTGTAAACCATAACGTATTAAATGCATATTCCGTTGTAACATCTAACTGTCAAGCACAAAGCAAACCCAGTTATAATCCACAGTTAAATGGATACTGACCTACATGAAAGGTCAGCTTAACTCGTAATCTCCCAAAACATTAACTATGCTTGTTCTCTTGCACTAAGCTTAATCAAACATAATATAAACTGGTTAATGTCGTAAATGAGGATAATTAGGTTATGTACTATTTCAGGGTATAGTATGAAAGGGTTCCAAGGGTTCCAAGGGGTTGGAGACTTATCAACTTGTATCGAATTATACTTGAACTCGGTTGTAGAGCTCCGTTAAGTTGTCACTTCATGTAAAATACTTGTATTGAACGACATCGACATCCTGTAAGACTGGAAGCTGACCTCTAAATTACATAGTTGGGAAAATGATGACCATCAAAAGGTCAGTTTTTCAAATTAAGTATTATAACCGTCGATCGCTCGGCAATGTAATCCAGATTTTTTTAGTAGTTTGCATATTTAAGCAGGGTCATAATGCTAGCTGACCGCTGTTGATACAATGCCATTCGAATGTTTTTTTTTCTAAAATGTTTGTTTAAAACTATTTTAATTAAAATATTACCACATCATTGAATGTAAACCGGTTTTCCTTGTCGTATTCACTTACTCAATAATGTTTGCCTCACAGCTGACACAACTCTCAACTTTTATAAGTCTTGCGAACAACAAGCGTTACTCGAATATAATCCTCTTTTCTCTACTGTTTACAACATCGTGTTAACAATTCCCCTCTCATTTATTTCTATTCATAAAATGACTCCTGTGTTTAACAAAATTTCAATGTTTCCTCCTGACTCTTTTTCTTTCTCTCCCGTGACTAACGTTGAGGTCCTTAAATATTTCACCTCAATTAAGTCTAAGGCTGTGGGCTGTGATGGGGTCAGTCGAACTATGTTATCGTTTATGATTGAGAACCTAATTCCAATTATTACGCACATCATCAATTCATCTCTGCAGACTGGTGTGTTCCCTGCAATGTGGCGTAAGGCTTATATTATCCCTCTCCCTAAAATTTCCAACCCTAGTTTAGCGAATCACTTCAGGCCGATCTCCATTCTCCCTTTCCTTTCTAAGATCCTAGAAGCAGTTGCCCTTAATCAAATATCCTCCTACGTATTTAAGAATAACCTGTTGTCCAGTTTCCAATCCGGTTTTCTGCCTGGCCACAGCACAGCCACAGCTCTGCTTAAAGTTACTGAAGACATAAGGGATGGCCTGGAGAATTCGAGATTAACGGTCTTGGTTTTAATAGATTTTTCCAATGCTTTTAACACCGTTGATCACGACATTCTTCTGGCCATACTGTCTCAGATTGGGGTCTCTTCGTTGTCACGTGATTGGTTCTCATCATATCTTCGTGGTCGCCAGCAGGCGGTGCGTGCTGATCAGGATTGCTCTGACTGGTGCGACCTGGTAGCTGGTGTTCCGCAAGGCGGTATCATCTCTCCTCTTTTATTTTCTTTATTTATAAACTCCATTACTGCTGTTCTCAAATGTTCTTACCATCTGTACGCTGATGACTTGCAACTATACGCTCAGTCTGACATTACCAACCTTGACAATTGCATTTCATCACTCAATGCTGATCTTCGAGCTATCGAGGAATGGTCTGGCAAATTTGGGGTTTCTGTTAACGTCGGGAAATGTCAGGCCATCCTAATTGGCAGTTCGTACTTTTTGAGAAATGTGAACACTAGCCAACTTATGCCACTGATGTACGAGAACTCCGTCATTTCTCTTTCACCTCACGTAAAAGACTTAGGTCTGTACATTGACGGCAGTTTAAGCTGGAATAAACACGTGGCTCAGGTGAGCCAGAAAGTCTCGTTCTCGCTGCGATCCCTCTATAGATTCAAACACTTCCTGCCATCTAGCACCAAACTCACTTTGGTCCAGTCACTTGTGCTTCCCATTATCGACTATGCTGATGTTTGTTATTCTGATCTTTCCCAAGAACTTCTAAACAAATTGGATCGACTTCTCAACAATTGTATTCGCTTTGTTTTTGGCCTTCGCAAATACGATCACATTTCCTCCTTCCGTTCTCAGCTTAAATGGTTGCCTATCCGACTCAGGAGGTCCCTCAGATCTCTCTGCATGCTCTTCACTATTATGAACGATCCATGTGCTCCCGATTACCTAAAAACTTATTTTAAAGTGTTGGGCAGTTCTCACAGTCGTAACCTTCGAGCTTCCAAGAATCTGCTTCTCCAAATTCCTTCACACCGCACCGGTTTTATGTCGAATTCTTACGCCATCTCTACTACAAGGCTCTGGAACGCGCTACCTCTTGGCATTAAAAAAGCTGAAAGCAAAGTCACTTTTAAAAGAAAAGTTCGTCACCACTACTTAAGTCAGGATAAATAGCTCTCAATAAATTAGAAGTCGAGTCATGGTAATTATTATTAGGTTTCTTTTCTTTTATTTTAGTATTTGTTAGAATATTTAGTAGTTTATTTTATTTATATATTATGTGTATTAGTATCAATATAACGATATAAATTTTTCGAAAACAAGAAGTTATTTTTTAGATATTTATTGTACCTATCACAATGTTTTCTTATTTAACCCAAAGGTTGACTGGTAGAGAATGCCTTGTGGCATTAAGTCCGCCTATGTACCACTATTGTACATGAAGTTTAAATAAATAAATAAATAAAAAAACAAAAGGTCAGGTAAAGCAGTAGGTATATAGCAATTATAAGCAAGTAAGCCAATTGCCTTCATCTGCGCACCAATGCAGACTTCAAGCTGCAACTGTAAAATAAATTCCTCATGAAAAAAACCTAAAGCACTGTTGAACTGGAAATTGAACCATGGGAAATAAATGTGGATTGTATGATTACATATGTAAAACAAAAAATCTATTAATATATACATTAACTGATCAATTATATTTTTGTAAAAAAAAGCGATGATTTATCATTTTATTGTATTGACAAACAAGACTTATAAATATAAATAAATATCCTTATATACACTTTATCAGTAGCTATTAACGTTAAGCATGAATATAAAAAGTTTGTTAAAGTAAAGTAAGTTTAGTAAGGTAAATAGAAAACCGTAATAAAATTGAGAACTGTATAAACGTAGACTGTTTGAAATTAATACTTACCAGTATTAAAAATTTACCGAAAACTTTTTTAATAACATTCACAAATAATTACTTTGGCAACATTGATAACAAAACCTAAAAATTCAATTTAAAGTTGGGCAATAATAATTATCAGACTTTTGATAAAAAATTAATCACAACCATGTCTATGTCACTAATAAAATGTAAAGAAAGGTGAATTTTCGCAGAATTTTATGGCAGCAATAAAGATGTTTAATGCCTTTATAACAGAATACTGAGATATTAATAGTCATACAAGCATTATTTAATGCTGACACACCACTATTTATTATCTGTGAAATCTTCTCGATTTCGGGATTGACAATAAGTTACCTATTCGTATGTTTCCACGCCGTGTGCTTTAATATCGTTGTAAATCTGATTGATTACATCCTAAATCAATATAGAAAAAAGTAAATTTATTAGTGTCTACATTTATTTATTTACGACTAATTATAGCAACATTACAGAGTGAATACGATGCTGTAGGACACAAAATAGAACAACATAAAACAAGTAAAATTACACCCAGTAAAAATATTAATTGCTATATTAGCTAAACATGACAATATTTATCGTTGCACACCTTTTTACCAATTATTATTTGTTCACACGCATATCGTAACTTAAAAATGTAGAATTGTAGTGAGTAAATAAGATCCTGGTCGCGCTTATTTTCGGCTTATAATCATCGACGCAATAACGGCGACTCATTTTGAGTGACAAAAAAGTTGCAGCGTAGAAAAGTGGTTTTATTTTGTGAGAAATACGAAATGAGTTTAGGTAAACTTCTAGCCTACATTTCAAGTTAGGACAGATGCATTTTTCATGTGAAGAAACACTCAAACGTGTAGTGTTTCCCGAAATTTGACCCTGTGGGACGAAAGAGGGTTAAATGTGTTTCTATAAAACTTGTACAGCTTTCGGTCACTTTTGAAGAGAAATAAAATATTAACAAGTTAGGGACTGAATTCGTAAAGATACCAAGGGAAAAATACATTCGCTTTTATGGGTTAGATGGCCATTTATATTTTACTGTATTTTTTCTACAGAATTCTTTGAGTAGATAAGCAAAATAACCCTTCCCTTGCAGTCGGATAAAAACAAACCAATTGCATGTTTATTCATTTACTTTAGTTCAGCGTATTTTGAGCCGGTAAAAAATATTGTTATTTATGCATTTAAACAAGTTCGTTTTTCGATTTGAAACTGGTGCTGAAACATTAACGCTCGTTTTTGTAACTTATATTACTTTAGTAGGTAAATCAGTACCAAAACGTATAAGTGGGTTTCAATTGTGTACCGTACGGTAAGTTTATTAGTATTCATATTGTGTATGCATATTTATTAAACCCGTGTTAAATATACTCCTGAATAAAAGAAAACCTCAGTCTTTTGACGCATGTCATATTTATCATGTTTTCAAATCTAGGATGAACTTACTTAAAGGTAATTTCAAGGGAATTTGTTGTGGTGTCAACATAATATCCTCTAGAGTAAATTTGTACAATTAGAGGTTCTTGAGAAAACGACAGTCTCGGTAAATAAAGTTAAACTTGAACAAAGGAAAACTAATGTTAAACAAACATCTGCCTATAATTACTTTTGTTTTTACTGACTGCATAACTTGAATAAACAGATTGGTTTCATCGAATTAAAAATAATTTCGTAATTACTTTCAAAATCTTGACAAAGCAAAGCTCAAAAAGATCCACTTCGTAAATACACAATTCAGCCATCAGCAGATTAGAAATCACAATGACCATTTTCTCGCTTCGCTGAAATATGAAGCTGCTTACCTCCTGGCCTTTGATAGCTCAAACACTTTGATACGAAAACTAGAAACACTATTCGAAATTCGTAAAGGACTTTTGTGAAATCGACGGCACGGTTGGCGTAGTGGCTGAACGATTGACTGCTGCGTTGCATGTCGCGGGTTCGATCCCCGCACGGAACAAATATTTGTATGGCCTACAGATAGTTGTTCCGTTTCCGTTTGTGTATGTGAGTTTAAATGTTTGTAAACGCACCCACGATACAGGAGAAATTCCTAGTGTGGGGCAACGTTTTTTTTTTTTAAAGAATCACATCCTGTTACTGCATCCTGCTGTAGCCAAGTAGGCTACAGGCATCTGGGTACTCCAGGTAATACATACATATCCATATGGAAGGGAGACCGACCCTAAAAGGTTACACGTATTCAGTACATCATCCTGAACCCCCACATAGAAATTTTTCATCGGTTATTAAAAGAAAAACACAAAGTGTTCCATACATTTTAACCGTGTAGGTATTGCACATTTGTAGGAAACAGCTGTTTTTTTTTATAACCAATGTAATATTTGTAACTATGTACATTACAGGTATACGAAAGGACCAGAACTAACTCACGTGTTCGAATTGGTACAGCATAATGTAAACTATCTATCAATTCAGTACCTTACAGGTGCATCCACAAAGAATTACTATGTGTAGAGCCACAACGGATAACAAAAAGTTATATCAAAAGCCGCAAAAGTTATAGAACACCGCTCCTACAGTCGGAGCGGGTTCCGGCAGATGCTGCGAAGCGAATTTATTAGCCGTGCGCCGAGCACAGAGATCGCGCCGTATCGTGTGATAAGTGCCTAAGAATCTTCGTCAAGCTCTAGTTCTCAAGTGCCCCATTAGAGGGCAGTCAATCATTATATTCCACTCTGCTGTACGTACTGACGTAAATGTGATTGTGCCCCACAAGGTAAAAGCGATGACCCAGAAAAATAAACACGAGGAACATAAAATAAGACGTTAAATGGTTTGAGTTTGATTTGATTTATTTACCGCTACTGAGATTGTTTCATTGATTTAAGAATGACTTTTATTAACCAAGCGTTCTTTCAAGGGGTGAGTGACTGAATTTGAACTCTTCTTACTAACAATATTATCAACTTTAACAATATATCATACTAGCTTTTGTTCCCGGATTCACTCCCGTTATGTACGAAAATTAACCCACGGGAGCATTTTAAATGTAGTCTATGAGACTCGGGAATAATTTAGCTTCCGGTTAGTGAAAGAATTTTCGAAATCGTATCAGTAGTTTCGAAGATTACCCCTATAAACAAACTTACAAACATATTTTACCTCTTTATAATATTAGTATAGATAACTAGCGGCTCGCCCCGGCTTTGCACGGGTGGGTGCTTATGTTACTCAGGGTGAATGTAGCTTTCCAATGGTGAAAGAATTTTTGAAATCGGCACAGTAGTTTTTGAGTTTATTTATTACAAACACAGACAAAAATACAAATTTTTCCTCTTTATAATATTAGTGTAGATATAACTCAGCGCAAGTATATTTGGGCACTAAACTAAAACATGCATTTTACGTCGCATAATCGCATACAAAATTGGCCTGAAAGTTCAAAAACGTAATATTAAAATATGAATTTATATGTATACCTACACTCTACAGTACTGTCATTTACAGCTATATTAAAGTCACAAAAGTGATGCTTCGTTTACGTTTTATACCCCACATAAAGTTAACAGCTGTATGTCAGTGGGTAAATGTGTCGTTAATGTCCTGAAAATTGACTGTTTTTTTTAACTCACCGGATGATCATGTTATAAACGTACTCATTTTCTATAAAACTTTTTAGGGTTCAGTCGTAAACAAACACCGAACCCTTATAGTTTCCCATTGTCGGTCTGTATGTCTGTCTGTCCGCAGCTTAGCTTAATGACTCGTAGTACTAGAAAGCTGTAATTTGGAATGATTATATAAATTAGTTACGCCGACAAAGTGGTAAAATAAAATCTCGAAAAGTATTTTTTTTAGGGTATCTCCACTACCTACACTTAAAGTGGGGATTCTTTTTTCTCGCGTACCCGTTGTGTGGATGTAATTGGATGGGTCTTAAAAAATAAAGCAAGTTTGTAAGATAATTTTTCGATTAAAGAATTCGTTTGTGAAATATTAAGCTTTATAGTGCAAATTTTTGTTAGACTAAAGTGTCCTTCCTCTCTACCAGCTAAACGGTTGTGTTAGGGTGCGTGAAAAAAGTCACGGTGATAGTATGTATAACGAAAATAAAAGGAAAACTATCACAGCTAAGTAGGCTTTACAAGTTTACGAGTAATAGTCGACCAACTTGTAAAATGTACTTGGATAACATATTTTGCTAAACATAATGTATAGCACAGGTTTTCAACTGCAAATGTAAGTTTTTTTTTACTATTACAATAAAAATCATCTTTCGGAAGCAAATCAGACCGTAAAAAGTATCCGCATATTTTGATGCAAAACTACGGAACCCTACACTGTGCGTGGCCCGACACGCACGTGGCCGGTTCTTTTAACTAAATTCCTCGTTGATCTTGAGGTTGCAGGCGCGACTGCTGAGCATGAGGTCCTGGGTTCGATTCCCGTGTCGGGCATAGTGTTCTTGGGTTTTTCCATCAGGAATATCTCAGTAGCAGCCACGGAGTCTGGATTTGTGCCCGGTTGATGGCAATAGGCTCGCCCCCTATTACACGGGACTTAAACATATTATTATGTAAGTGGCGCAATGTGGGTGTACTAGTAAGTACACCTCTACCTAAACCGTCGGGGATTACTGGCGTGATGTTATTTAATTTAAAGGAATATTAATTAAACATTAATTTTATATTTTTTGTTATGCCCATTAAGTGGCTTTGCCCGTACGTTAGCTTTAAGCCCATTGTAAGATCTGCACACATTGTGGAATACAAATAAAGACATGAAGTATGAATGTGTAGGGGTTTTTAGGATGAAACCAGTGATAGTTCCGTTAGCCACGTATATATTATTTCAGTTCCCTTTCAAACAAAGCCGAAGAATAAAAATAAAAAAATGAAACGTAAATATACTCCGCTGCAGCTTTACCTTTGTTAGAGGAATAATGTGGAGTTAATCATTCAAGTCTATAGAACTCGATTTTAAGCAATGTTTTAAAAAAGAATAGGTAATGTATGCGATTAGGTGTTCAATCACGTCCACCGTCTACGAAGCCCTATACGGACAATCCGGGTGAGTACTTAGAAGTCTGAGTACCTACACAATCAGGCTAAACCTAGTCATCCTATTTTCGTTGAATGATTTAATGCGCTTATGACATTTTACTTCTACCTGCCCTTGTCCCATTCCACTTGGGGTCGGCGCAACACGTTTCCTTGTTCCATTCTCCAGTCACGACATCATTTACTCCTTTCTCTTTAATATCATTCTCACACAATCCAGCCATCTTTTCTTTGGCCTTCCTCTCTCTCTCCATCCATCAACATTCATATCTCTCACTCTTTTAGTCACATGCGCTTAAGACTGTTCCCAAGTAAAATACCGCGGTATGACGTATATTTTATGAGAAAAGGGATTTGCGAGTAAAGATGCATGATCGCATCTGTCGCACAAAAGATTCGAAGTATTAAAAAGATTACGTTCTTGTGGTAGCAATTTTCTGACGTAACTGGGTAGGTATGTATATTCCACCCTCGGTGGTTTCGGGACACTACGGACTCTGTTGCCGTTTATTGGGCTAGTGGAAGCGGTGGGCTTCACTGTTCTATTTTAGATAGAGGGCAAGGACTTGTTGCGGTGGAATGGGGACCTCTGGCCGTAGTAGGCTGTTATGTATCTCCGAACATCTCTCTCGCCGAATTCGAGGAATTTCTAGATAGGGTTGGGAACAGCATCCGTCGCAAATGCGCACCACGTCCGGTGCTAGTCATGGGTGATTTCAATGCTCACTCCAGAGTTTGGGGAAACTCCCGGGACAGCCCCAGAGGACGAGCAGTACAAGACTGGGCGGCGTCACTTGACCTCCGACTTTTAAATCAGGGGTCTGTTGCCACATGCGTTCGCTGGCAGGGGGAGTCAATTGTAGATCTCTCATGGGCAACTCCTTCCGTTGCTCGCATGGTGTCGGAATGGAGAGTAGCGGAGGAAATGGTCACACTCTCCGACCACCGCCATATAGTCTTCAAGGTGACACTCTACCCTTCGGGCGGCCCCAGCCGTTCAAATTCTTGCCTACCGGTGCGACGATGGGCCCTCAAGCGGCTCAATCGAGACATGCTCGTTGCAGCTGCCAACATCATGGCTTGGCCGGAAAGTACTCCTTCCCAGGCAATCGCGCCCGATCCAGAAGAAGAAGCGGCTTGTTTTCGGGAAATAATGTCATCAATTTGCGACACTTCTATGCCCCGAGTCGGGAGCGTTCAGCGACTTGGTGCGGTTTACTGGTGGTCGGAAGACATCGCGCAATTGCGCGTTATCTGCCTAAGATCACGACGCCAGTATCAGCGCACCCGGCGCAGACGACAGCCGAGAGCTACGGAGGAAGAAATAGCCAGAGATTATAGAGCATACCGGGTTGCGACAATGGAGCTCCAACACGCCATCACAGATGCCAGATCAAGGTCCTGGCGGGAGCTCCTCGAAGGTTTGGACAGGAATCCATGGGGAAGACCTTATAAGTTAGTTATGGCTAAATTGCGTCCATGGGTCCCCCCTATTACAGAAACCATGGAAACTAGTCTGCTGGAGAGAGTCCTTAACACTCTCTTTCCAATAGTTAGGGATAGTCCCTCGCCATTATTGTCGCCTGTAGACTGGTCTGACGAGTTGGGGGTGACTGAAGGTGAGCTGGATAGAGCTGTTACACGTATGGGGGCTCGCAACACCGCGCCAGGCCCGGATGGTATCCCTGGCCGGGTTTGGGTTCTGGCTTTGGCTGCTCTGGGGGACCGCCTAAGACGACTGTTCAACAGCTGCCTGCGTACAGGCGTATTCCCCTCGGGCTGGAAGGAGGCTAGATTGGTATTGTTGAGGAAAGAAGGCAGGGACTCAGATTCTCCATCTGCATACCGTCCAATTTGCCTACTCGACGAAGTTTCCAAACTATTTGAAAGAATACTTGCTGAAAGACTCGTTGAACATCTGTCTCGTGTTGGCCCTGACCTTGCCGATTCCCAGTATGGTTTCCGGCAGCAGCGTTCGACTGTTGATGCGATCCTGCGCGTCCGCTCGCTGTCGGAACAGGTAATATCCCGAGGTGGGGTAGCGTTGGCGGTAAGTTTGGATATCGTCAACGCCTTTAACTCCTTGCCCTGGGAAGCAATCAGGGCGGCACTTATACATCACAGAGTGCCACCCTACCTACAATGCATCATCAGGGCTTACCTTCGCAATAGACACATTCGCTATGTAGATCGGGACGGTATCGTTCATCGTAGGGAGATTACGTGTGGGGTTCCGCAGGGGTCTGTTTTAGGGCCTCTGTTATGGAACCTCGCTTACGATGTGGTTTTGCGTGTGGACCTCCCCGTTGGCGTTAATGTCGTTTGCTATGCGGACGACACCCTGGTGTTAGCCTGCGGGGACACCTACGAAGAGACCATCCACCTTGCCGAGATTGGATCAGCTAAAGTCGTGATCTCGATCCGCGAGCTGGGTTTAGAGATAGCGCCTCATAAAACTGAGGCAATATGGTTCCATAAGCTGCCGAAAAGCAGAGACCCACCCAGTTCGCTCGTCAGAGTTGGAGATGCGCAAGTCCAGGTCGGCCGTTACATTAAGTATCTCGGCTTAACCCTGGATGGTCGGTGGGGCTTCGAAGAGCACTTTGAGCGCCTAGTTCCCCGAGTCGGCAAGGCAGTGGGTGCTTTGCATAGACTATTACCCAATCTCGGGGGGCCACGAGAAGAAGTTCGCCGCCTCTATGCGGGGGTTGTGCGATCGATGGTCCTTTATGGGGCACCTGTTTGGTCAAACAGGCTTTCAGGTGTCCGACGCTGCAGGACTAAAATCAACAGCTTGCAGCGTAAAATGGCTATTCGAATCGCACGAGGGTACCGTACTGTGTCCTTTGAGGCGGCTACTCTCCTGGCACGTTTTCCACCGCTAGACATCCTGGCTGATATGGACGCGAGGGTTTATAACAGAATCCGCGCCATCCGCCAAAACGGTACAAGCGTACCAGGAATCGCTGTTGCAAGGCTGAGGCGGCAGGAACGGCGACACGCGCTCGAGCAGTGGCGTGAGCGGCTGCAACAGCCGCATTTATCACGTAAGCGCGTTGTCGAAGCCGTCCTGCCACACTTCGAAGTCTGGCTGAAAAGAAGGGAGCGCATCTCCTTCAGGCTCACCCAGGTACTAACCGGGCACGGTTGCTTCGGCGAGTACCTGAATAAGATTGGGCGAGAGGCCACGGCGAATTGCCATCATTGCGGAGTCGGTCTGGACTCAGCACAGCACACCCTTGAGGAATGCCCTGCGTGGGCTTCTGAACGGCGAGTCCTCGTAGCCAGGATCGGCCAAGATCTGTCTCTGCCCGCAGTAGTGGAAGCTATGCTGGCTGGGTCTGAGAACTGGAGGGAGGTGGCCTCGTTCTGTGAGACAGTGATGGTTCAGAAGGAGGCTGCCGAGCGGGACCGTGAGAGGGCCGATCCAGCTCGGAGAAGAAGGCGTCGGGGAGGCAACCGCCTCGATGCCTAACACGCCGAAACCCCGCCTGCATAAAGCAGATGGGAAATTGAGGTCGCGGGCGTTCAGAGTGGGGACTCTGTCCGCCCACCGAGTGACCTCAGAAAAGATAGCGGCACAGTGGTCACGTGCTGCCGTGCACACTTGCACAGCGAGGCTCAGGGGAGAACTCTTTACAATCTCCCCAGGGATGTGCCTTCACAGGCGTTGCACAGAGGGGGCTCCGGACAGGTCTTTTAAGAGGAAACGGTGCCTCCTCCCATGTGCGGATGGTGACCACCGGGGTGGTTTTAGTGAGGTAGAAATCCCACACTCCCCGGTCTTATCCCCAAAGACCGGTAGCCTTTTGAAGGTTTCCCCCCGTCAACAAAAAAAAAAAAAAAAAAAAAAAAAAAAAAAAAAAAAAAAAAAAAAAAAAAGGTATGTATATTCGTCACATTTTCAAAGAATCTTTCAATAGGTTTTAATACAGGTTAGTTAACCGAGTTTCCTCCATGCCTCGGAAAGCACGTTAAGCGGTTAGTCTCGGTTGTCATTTGTAGATCTTTGACTGTAGTTACTATTTAAATATAGCCTGCTGACAACGAGTCGTACGAAGGAGTATTACTCAAACCTGGCTGTGGAGGTCAGATAGCCAGTCGCTCCATATAAAACACTAGTATTCAGCTGCAGCCGGTAAGACTGGAAGCCGGCAATGATGATGATGACTTATATATTACTTTGTTTTGGGATGAAAGGTACCCTATGTCCGTTTCTGTACCTGGCAACGTATATGCAAAATTTCAGGATGATCGGCTCTGTGGTTTAGGCGTGAAAAGGTAACAAACAAAGAAACAAACTTACTACTAACATTTATAATATTAGTTAGGAAGTTAGTGTAGAAAGAATATAACTTCCTCAGGCGTCTAGTTATTCTTTCCGATTTTAATATTCTTTGTTACCAAACTATTGAATTCGTTTTAATCACTAATATATAAAACCTAAATGGATAGACTGAATATCTACTAAAACCAGCGTTTTCGTCAACTTTAAAAAAATAATAATACAAGAAGTGGCCTTATCAACGCAATAAAAGTACTTCCTTATGTTTACTTACTTAACTACCTAATCAAAAGAAAATTTTATTACCAAATATCACGGAGCGGCACTCAAAGAAACATTCAATTTAATTATATTTGGCCACTCAGAGGGCAAGACCCATGTGTACATAATTATTATATAAAGTGTTTTCTTTACTGTCTTATCTTTGACATAAATAAAGGTAATTATTTAATAGACGTTTATGATTAAAGAGACATAAACAACGTTTTTTGCCAATTATCGGAAAGGTCGCTGGTTTGAACTCAGGCTGGCAATTTACTTAATGAATATTATTACACTATTATCAAAATGGTGAAGAAAAACATCGTGAGTAAAGCACGTCCTAGAACCAAAAAGTACCTACACTCGAGTGTAGCGTTTATTAATTACACTAATTGAAAACTAAAACATCTAAAGATCTGGTCTTCAGTGTATTCCCATTGCAGTCATGCAAAGTTTATGTACAGTTGAAGACGAACTTCAAAGTTGGACACAACTCTTCGACTACTAAGAGTATCGACGAATACAAGTCCGAGATTTAGTAGTTTGACTTACAGCTTGTGCAGTATTTAAAGTAGGAATTACTTAAGTTTTCTCTTCAAAAGCCTGCAATTGAAAATACCCACGTTTTATTTATTTATTTGAGAAAACATGTGCAACATGTATAACAGACAAAATCAAGCTATTGCACAGTTAAAAGGAACATTTAAACTTAGGAATGATAAGAATATTAAATAAAACACTAAAAAATAACAAGAAAAAGTCATATTTTGTGCATCTCATCATCTCACAGAACAAGCACAAGAAAAAGTTGTCTTGAAACTAAAACATCCACGACATAATGTACGTCTATTCGTCTAACCATCTCGAGGTATATATAATAATAAATGCTCAACTCCCATTAAAAAGAAAAGAGTGCCATGATACCATTATCGACCTACCGACCAGCAATGGGACATTTAAGGCCAAAAAAAAACACATATCATCTAAAGTCATCGAAAGTAAATTAAGAAAATTTTAACAGTGTTGGAAAATATCACTGAACTTTCTGTCGTTACTGGATTCACAATGCATTACATTTTTCCAAATCACATAAAGCAACCAGACACAAAACGTTTATCTCTCTTTGCCAAAGAAGAATTTATAGCCGCGTCAGCCATTATGATAACGAAGCAGGAACATAATTGTGTGCTCTGCCGGGAGCCATGCAAATCGGGAAACACATTACAAATGCAATCGAGCTTTCGACTCTCGTATCGGAAACCGATGTCCTGTGGGGAATGAGGTGCACCTCGTAATAACCTGTTTCCTACACTAATGACACCCCACACTCAGTGACTTCACCCCCAACAATTTTTGCAGCATCGTATACGCAAAACGGTCGCGATACAGTTGCAAAGCTGCCACTGGCTGTGTTCCTACGCCCACTTAAACAAGATTTTGTATATCTACTATAGCGATGATGTCGCGCTCCACTCTTCGCTCCCACGATTTCGTCAGAAACAGTCGCGCGTATGAATTGCGTATTGGAAATGCGACGAACGCGCGATAGCAGTGATGCAGAAGTGCGTTTAAGAAACGCGCTACAAAAAGTCGCGATGAGCGAAGGACCATAAGTACCCACCTATTTTATTCCCCATACGATGGCCACGTGTCTTCCAGGTTAATTTAATGCCAGGCGTCCCTGCATTTTCCATTATGTCAGAAATAATTTATAGAGTGGCGCTAAATTGTTTCCCTCGGCAGCTTAAAATAAAAAGTGAAAAACAATGTCCGCTATGATTACATTCCATCATTTCGTTCAAACAACTTTCTAAGGAGGTTCCCATTTCTTTCGGTAAATAAATATCTTATTACCTATTGATGAGGCGATGTTTTTGTAGAACATTTTACAGAAGAAAATATAAGTTTATACAATCTACTTTACGTAGGTACTTAGGAATGTCTAAGTTTACAAGTCTCGAATTAAAGTTTGGATGTCAGACGAGAAGATTACCCGCAATTCTTAGGGATTGGGTTCTGCAATCGAAGACCAATCTAATATAAAAACGTATTAAGAAAAGATTGGATCGCAAATGTGATACATGTTAATAATTACGTAGGTACCCTTTTCTTTTCAATTTGGTTTGAGAATAAAAACATTTGAAGTTTCAATAAGAAATTAAATGCATTATTTTACAAAGCTCGTTGGACAATAATGCACTATTGTTGACCAGATCAGATTTCTCAGAAGTGTCGTTATATTTATAGGTAAGCCCTTTAAGTTTCTGCGACTCTTTGACTGACTACGTCATGACAACTGCTTCTCTTTTGTAGACACGAGCTAAGAATGAATACAAAAGCATCATCACACCGGCACCGTACCAAATATCAGTCAATCGGTTTATCTAACCACTTAATAAGACTGACTGCCTAGCGTGCCACGTAGGTGCTAAATATTTCGTCGCCAGTTAAGGCTCTTTAATGCACCCTATCTATCAGCATTAGGTAAGCTTGACACCTAAGATGCCGCTAACATTTATGAGCACTTTACCAATGATCACGGATACCTACACGATCAATCTCGCATAACACGACACTAATCAGCATCTAGAACACATGACACACATGTACACGACATTTTAATGGCTTCCTTATTTACAAATTAAATTATATCTAAGTACATTTAGTTTAGTCACGAGGTCCTATTTTCGATTCCCAGGCGAGGTAAAGTTTTATAAGATTTTTTCATCAGGAATTTCTTAGTAGCAGCCACGGAGTTTGGATTTGTGGCGGGTTGATGGCAATAGGATCGCTCAATTAAATGGGACATAAACGTAGGTAACTGGCAAAATACGGGCATGCTATTAGGTACATCTCTGCCTAACCTATCAGGATATAAAGTCGTGATGATATGATATTACGTTTAGTTACAGTACTGTCATTAATATTAACTACTTCCTCTCCGCACCTTTACAAAAACGCTCATGTGACATACGACCTTGTCGTTCTGAAAAATAACATCCGCTGCAACCCAATTCAAGGGCTTGCTATAAGAATAGCGATTTATTTTCGTCCTAATGTCAGCCATTTAGATCATTAACGAAAGATAAAGTAATTATTTTCGTGTCGCGTGAAGTAGATAATATATTTCTGTGATATTTTATGAACTGCTCTTTTTATAAATCAACTTTTCACATTTATAAACTGATTACTCCAGTTTAAATTACAAAATCACTAATTGATAAAAATGAATTCGTGAAATTACAAATCAATTATTCGAGTAATTTTCATTAAATACACTTACCAGCGATATCAAAAAAGTTTAAAGAATTTACAGATTTAAAAATATCCACGACCTATTTTATCAAATGTCATTTCTCTGTCACTTTCACGGAGATCAAACCTGTGATAAAAATAAAGAGATTCTAAAAATACTTTCGAGGGCTTCCCCCGCATATTACATCATTTTCGTTTTCTTTATCTTATTAGAAGTTGGCGTATTTTAGGGAAATAAATAAGCAAGTATGAGCGTCATCGTAATAAAAATATTTCAGTAGGTACTTACTGAAATATTTTTGAAATTTATAAGTTTTTATAACTGTTTTCATTGTCCTTTTCCTGCCCTTATCCCAATTTATATATCTTGTTCTTCCATACTTCTCTACCGTCATCTCAGCAGTAACTGTAGTCCTTACTAGCCATTCATCCTTCACACAGTCCATCCATCGTTTCTTTGGTCTTCCATCTAGCTATCTACATTCATACTCAACACTTTTCTACTACATTTTCCTCAAGTACATTTTCTTCAAGTTTTTAAAACTGTCTTCTAGATTTTATAAAGCTAAACAAAATGAGATGAGCTACGATAATGCTGAAATCCTATTTAAAGTCATGTTTGGCATAAAGATGCTAAGTAAGTTTGTTTTGCTTTCAGTTTCAGTACTTTAGCCAGGTGTTGCAGAAAATGTTAATTAGCGTTATCTAGATTATATATTCGGTGGTACCTACTATGCTAAGATATACTAAGATATACTATACTAAGATAGACACTACAGCCAATTAAATTTTGTACATAGTTATCAATGAACTAGATAAATCATCTATTTTACAAATAACATTAGTTATGTACTAAATTTTGAAAAAAAACAACCTCTGTTGTACACATGACTCTTGTTACATAATAATTTTAGACGGATTACAATATTATCATCAAAAAACTTTCAGAAAAACAATATATAAAACAATTTAAAGCCTAAAAACTCCCGGTGCGGTGTGTAATAGTCTCCAAACCATGGCTAATAAAACCGGTTTACAAATAAAAGCTCAGCTTAGGACTAGGTATTGAAGATAGTGTCACGTTGAACCCTCCCAGTCTCAATAATAAGATGCCGGGACGTCTCCGCGAAGGCATGCACCGCAGTGGCGAGGTTTCCATCAACTCGATTCCTACCGGCTTCCCTTTGAAAAAGGGCACAGTACGTACTCTATAGACATTTACTAGTAATATAATAACAATAAAGATATGTATGTACTCCGGCTTACCTCTTACAAAAATTGTCCCTTGGCTACTGATACACCGTTCGCATCATAAGATCGTAAGGGTACCACTTTATCTTCCCTTGAGTTAGGATCGGTCACTTAGATGTCTAAAGTAGTGATAGCCTAGTGGTGTAACCGTGGGACTGCCAAATCATAGGTCACAAGTTCAAACCCAAGACGCACCTCTGATTACGGATTCATGTGAGTATTGTATGAAAATACCGTCTGAGAGATATTTCTCGACGGCATAAAAAGCCAAGTTAGAGTAAAGGCATAGAAACTCTGACACCGGTTCAGGCACTAACCACACAAAATGAAAAGACGTCAAAAATCACAATTGAGTAATACCCTTAACACTTTTACGGCGTATTTATCAACGAAACCAATCGCGATCGAAATCAGTTGTAAGCTACAATCTTCCACAACGATGATGATGACACTGGCGGCTCTTAAACGAAGTTTAGATGTGCTCATTACTTTCTGATCCATTGGTGAAATCTACCCTTTACCCTTTGGCATCTAAGTTCTAAAGTTATAAAACTCACTTTCGACATAAAAACGTTCGAATCTTAAAACATAACAATAGATTTAAGAGCGTTTGCACACTTCTCATCTACAAGTAAAAAATGCGTCTCATAAAATTAAAACACCGGCCAAGTGCGACTTGGACTCGCGCACCGAGGTTTATGTATAAACTTGTAGGTATTTTGTTATTAAACTACATATTTACGGTTTTCAGATTTTTGCTTTTAGTTATGCTATAAGACAATGCTTATTGCTAAATTTGATGATTCTAGGCCAACGGAAAGTACCCTATGAATTTGATGAGTGTCGAAATATACGTTTTTTTGACGCATAAACAGCCGTATCTTTTTATTAACGTTAATGTATAAGTTTGAATTTCTCACAGCTTCCAAGGACTGTAGATTTAAGTACCTATACGGTTTTAATTTCAACCCGATACCTCCACGCGTTCCCGAGATAAAGGGTCTTGACAGACAGACGGACGGACGGACGGACAACAAAGTGATCTTATAAGGGTTCCGTTTTTTCCTTTTGAGGTACGGAACCCTAAAAAGTAAAGTTAGGTTTTGTATTTTGATTCGGCCGATTGTCCAATGTGGGAAAGCTTTTCGCATCGTCCCACGATTCAATTGTGGGATTGAATTTCACGTGTTCTGCGAATTTGAATATTCGCATTTTAGTTTCGCTAAAAGCGCGTCGTCTGTCGTTTAAAATCCACATGTGTACCTATCAACTCTAAAACAAGCAGCCTACAGTAAATATTTTAAATGTAATTCCAAACGAAAAGCCAGATATTTAGACGGTATTATGTTTAACTGCTTTATTTATAACACTATAAAGTTTAATCACGAGAATAATACGTAATTGTCCCGATATTAAGTAAGACAAACAGGTTTCATAAACATCGGTCCTATAACAAACAAAAACAGTACTAAATTAAGCTTTAAGACAAACGAATAGGTGTTACATTTATCTAAAAGTTTTTCTGTATCATTTTACTTAAAATTCCAGTCGCTTCAATAAGCGTCCCAAACTTTTGCAATAGAGAAGTTTTTACGGGGACTTTTAGTTTGATGCTCGAATTTTTCGCAATACTAATGAGGAAAGGGTGCTCTCGTGACCGCGAGGCTCCATTGTGTAGAAGCACTCGACCTTTTCATCCGCAACCGGATACCGCACCACTAGTGCATTTTTTGCTTCGTCAACAATATTCACACAGAATTCAACGTCAAAAATTGTAACTCTCACTCCGTTATACAAAGTGTGTTTTGAAAAATTGACATGGCTTTGTCCTGAAGTGAGGGAGAGAAACTCTCAGCGGATGTTAAGTGTCGCTGCGTTTAGTCAAGTGTTTTCCTTTTTACAGATACAACCTTTTCGTTACACCAATTCTCGTTTAGAAATAAACCTCAAAACGTTCTGACAACGCAAAGAGGCGAAATAATTTATTTTTCATTTCGTTCACATTTCCCAATGGTTTGAATGATTATCATAGAACACTCTCAATGATTTCTGTTCCTGACGTCACATCGGGCCACATACCACACTGCGATCGCGGGCTTCCCCCGCCACTCACTCGCTTACTCGCCGTCATCTTGAGCGTGCGCACATATCGGTCGTCTCAAACCAACCCAAGAAATACAGTTTAATATTTATAATTCAAGTAGTTTTATTAGTCAAGACCACCAGCAGCACACCTGGAGCTTGATACTCAACATATGGTCCTTCGAGTTAAAGAAGATCGCCGTTTTTGTGCTACGCACGCACCTTCTGTGGACTTCGGACCGGCCGTCCATCCGTAGCGCGTGGTCGCCTACGCCGTAGAGGACACTTAAAGGACAGTCTACCCAGAGGGACATTATTCAGAGTGAGTCCGTTCCATTATCCTTGTCTACTTTCCTGTCTTTTTTGCCTTTCTATCCAGGAAATTTAAAATGGTGCTATACGGATCAGGCATACATTGATCTCTTAATATATAGCAAACCTATTCAGTGGAATTTTCCATAATCAAATCATCGTCATTTTGCATAACTTTTTAACTATTATTTGTTAAAACTTTCCGTTCGCTAACCGCACGTGTTTGCTAAACGCGTAAACAACCTCATTAGTGATTTTTTTTCGATATTGTACTATTGTACCGGTTTACTCACCGGGCTCATTAGCAATATCAGCTGATTTTACCGTTGGCTTGGCCAGCTGTTTACGCTTTATATAATAACTTAGCTTACATTTATATTAGCTTCTTTGTCTTTGCTTGCACTTCAGACTTTTGGCTTTGCATTAACGACCTACCTACCTTCTCATTATGTCGGATGCAAAATTAAGGGAACTTATAAAGAGGCGTGGTGGCTACAAAGCAAAGCTTACGCATTTTAGCAATTTTATAAGATTATTACCTAGCACGGGAAATGATTTAGATAGCTTTCAAGCAGCAGAATTAAAAAACCGTCTTAGTTTAATGGAAACACTATATAAGGAATTCGACGTGTTACAGACAGAGTTGGAGCTGTTGTCGGAAGATGCGGACGACATGTATGTCGAGAGGGAGCAGTTCGAGACGCAGTACCACGCGCTGGTGGCCCGCGGGGGGGCGAGCCTCGCCCCTGTGCGCGCCTCTTCGCCCGCGCTCGTGTCTGCTACCTCCGTTGATGAGCTCCCGCGCCACGGCTCTGGCTGCAGGCACGACTTCGTTCGGCTGCCTAAGATAGACTTGCCTCACTTCGACGGCGACTATCAGCACTGGCTTGAATTCCGAGATACGTATCTTTCCCTTATTCATAATAATGATAGCATACAAGATATCAACAAATTTCACTACTTACGTGCAGCCTTAACAAGCAGCGCATCATTAGTGATAAAAAGCATTGATTTTAAAGCAGATAACTATGATACAGCTTGGCAGTTATTATCCGAAAGGTACGACAATGAAAGACTACTTATTAATAATCACGTGCAGGCCTTATTTAATCTTGAACAAATTCAACATGAATCTTGTAAATCGTTACGGAACATGATTGACGTCACAAATAAAAATCTTCGTGCCTTGTCCACTTTAGGGCAGCCTTCTGAGCAAGGGGGTTTAGGGGAAACCCTTATAATATACATGATGTCAGAAAAACTTGACAAGGTCACACGAA
This sequence comes from Eurois occulta, assembly GCA_950022335.1. Classification (NCBI taxonomy): domain Eukaryota; kingdom Metazoa; phylum Arthropoda; class Insecta; order Lepidoptera; family Noctuidae; genus Eurois; species Eurois occulta. Next base: position 9,319,559 of record OX465484.1, on the reverse strand, counting down.
GGGAGTGGGAAGAATGTAAAAATAATTTAGATTCTTATCCAAATTTAAAAGATTATTTAAAATTTTTAACAAACAGAGCAGATTTACTTGAATCCTTAAATTATAACAAAAACACAACAACAAAAGAAACCAACGAACACAGCAAAACTAAAAACTTCCTTACAACAACAAAAACAAATAATAATAACAAATCAGACAACGTTAAATGTCCTATGTGTTCTCAGAATCACTTTTTATTCAGTTGTCAACCTTTCAGAAATCTTGACACAGAAGCACGCATTAAAAAAGCTTCAGAAAGCAACGTTTGTATGAACTGTCTTCGACCTGGTCATACCGATAAGCGTTGCAGGCTTTCACATTGCAAGTATTGCAAGATCAAACACAATACCCTCTTACATAGGGAATCAACAGAAAAACAGACAGGGGAAAACATTGTTTTGTCAACAAACGTAGTATTACCCTGTTCAGAAATTAATCAGAATCACATTTTGCTATCCACAGCCTTGGCAAAGGTGACAGACGTCAATGGGGAGCTTCATACTGCCAGACTACTGTTGGACAACGGCAGCACCTCCAACTTCATCACCCAAGAGCTCTGTGGGAAGCTTGGTTTGGTCAAACACAGCACTAGCTCCACCGTCTCAGGTATAAACGGTCAAGTTTCCAATACCTCAGAAACCTGCAGTCTTCATTTGCGGTCTTGTGATGGTGGCTATCAGGCGAAAGTAAGCTGTTTTGTTTTACCAAAGATCACACAATCGTTGCCTGGCTCTTATGTAGATAAAAGGTATATTACCATCCCGCCAGGTCTTCAATTAGCAGATCCGTCATTCAATGTACCTACTGCTATCGACATTTTAGTAGGCGCTGAGGTATTCTGGGACGTCTTAGGTTCCGAGACTATTAATTTAGGCAATAATCAGCCTAGATTACAATCATCTAAACTAGGTTGGCTTATTTCGGGCCGCGTCAGTCGGTCTCGTCTTCGTAAACAACCTTCTGTTTGTCACTTTCTTACACATGAGGAGTCAGATCAGCTGACTCGCTTCTGGGAACTTGATACGGTGTCGTCTGCAAACTGTTACTCTTCAGAAGAACAGGCTTGTGAAAAACTTTTTCAAGAGACCACACGCCGGGATACGCATGGTCAATTCGTTGTCACCATACCATTGAAGGACTCGGTCGAGTGCTTAGGTGACTCTTACTCGATGGCTAAGCGTCGTTTCTTCTCCCTAGAGCGTAGATTTGAGCGGGACTCCACATTTAAAAACAGATACTTGCAATTCATGCAAGAATATATCGAACTTCATCACATGACAGAACATTCAAAACCAAATCATTCAGAAATCAATTATTTTATGCCTCATCATGGTGTTGTGCGCGAGTCAAGTTCTACCACAAAACTTCGCGTAGTCTACGATGCTTCAGCCTCCAGCACCTCGGGCAAGTCCTTCAATGACATTCAGATGGTAGGTCCAACTGTACAGGAGGATCTGCTGTCCATCCTCTTGAGATTCAGGCAACACAAGTTTGTTGTAACAGGTGACATTGAAAAAATGTATAGAGCTATTCTAGTTGAGCCATCTCAGCGCCCGTTACAACAAATTGTTTTCAGATTTAATTCCTCAGACCCTTTAAAGACCTATACACTGAATACAGTGACATACGGTACAGCTTCAGCCCCGTATTTAGCCACAAAATGCCTAGTTTCGCTTGCAGATCAATGTTCAGACTCAGAGGTTAGTCAGTCTATCAGACGTGATTTTTACGTAGACGACTATTTGAGTGGTGGCGATTCGATTGAGTCAGTCATAAATTTATGTCACGGGGTAGTGAATACTCTCGAGTCCGCCAAGTTTCACCTTAGAAAGTGGCAATCAAATAGTCAGAAGATATTAGAGGCAGTCACTAATATAAAACCAGAAAATCAAGATAAAAAATTAAACCTAAACGAGACAGCTAGCAAAACACTTGGGCTATACTGGGACTGTAAAACAGACAAACTATTATTTTCTATAGACTTAAAACCAACTTCAAAAATTACAAAGCGTAATATTTTATCTGTAATAAGTCAGGTATTTGATCCTATTGGCCTCCTCGGGCCATGCATAGTCCAGGCTAAACTTATTTTACAGCAGCTGTGGATACTTAAATGTAATTGGGACGATGAAGTACCAACAGAAATAAAATCTCAATTCATTAACTTCACGCAATCACTTCCAGCTCTTAACTCTGTTCACATTCCTCGTTGGGTATCTTGTAGCAATGCTTATTCGGTGGAGCTACACACTTTCACAGACGCTTCTGAACGCGCCTATGGTGCGTGTATTTATGTCAGAACGGTAGCAGTCGATGGAACAGTTTGCGTTCGCCTTTTAGCTTCCAAAAACAAGGTCGCCCCTATAAGGCCCACAACCATACCAAGGTTGGAGTTGTGTGGTGCTTTACTGGGCACAAGACTTTTTCTGAAGGTACGTAAATCACTCACTCTAGAGTTTAATCACTGTTTCTTTTGGTGTGACTCGATGATCGTGCTTGGATGGCTGTCTACATTGCCAAGTCGGCTTGATCAATTCGTCCGCAACAGAGTGAGTGAAATCCAAGAAGCTACGACTGGACAGACGTGGAGCTATGTGCCTTCTAAGAGCAACCCCGCTGATCTCACATCTCGGGGGGTGAAGGCTGATTGCATCAGCTCGTCCACTCTTTGGTGGTCGGGTCCTGAATTTCTTAATCATAGAGAAATCAAATTTCCTACATCACCTAATACACAAATTCATACTACACCAGAAACATCTTTACATACAACTACTGACACACATAAACAAAATTATAACAATATATTTTCGAATTTAATTTGTAAAAAATCATCATTTACATCACTCATAAGAATCGTAGCCTATGTACAAAGATTTATCCATAATTGTCAAAAACAGAATAATAAAAAATCATCTTACTTAACAGTTTCAGAATTACGATCATCACAGAATTTCATATTACAGATTTCTCAACAGGAAATGTTTCCTGAGGAATATTCATATCTTAAAAATAATCAGGCCTTAAATAAAAAGAACCGGTTAATAAGTCTTTCTCCCTTCATTGATTCTGACAACATAATACGCGTAGGTGGACGTCTTGACAATTCCAACTATAGTTACAATGTTAAGCATCCTATCCTTTTATGTAGCAAACATCACTTGACAAAAATTCTCTTCGAAAAAGAGCACAAAACACTCTTTCACGCAGGGCCACAATTACTGTTAGCACACATCAGACTCACATACTGGCCTTTAGCAGGCAGAAACCTAGCTAAGCAAGTAGTGCGAAACTGCGTTCGCTGTACTCGTTTCAAAGCTCAGCCTATTCAGGTCATCATGGGCAACCTACCAAGCGATAGGACTCATCTAGAGTACCCTTTTTTAAATACAGGGCTTGATTATGCCGGGCCAGTGCTGATAGCCGACCGTAGGGGCAGAGGATGTAAGCTACTAAAATCATACATTTGTGTTTTTGTGTGCTTTGCAGTCAGAGCCGTTCATCTGGAGCTGGTTTCCGACCTCACTAAGGAAGCTTTTCTTGCGGCCTTCAGCCGATTTATTAGTCGTCGGGGCAAGCCTCAACGCGTGTACTCCGACAACGGGACTACATTTGTGGGAGCTTTCAATGAGCTTACACGCTTCTTAAAGGTTTCATCTAGTCAAATAGAGTCAGATCTTGCAACCAAAGACATTGAATTTAAATTTATACCAGCCTACAGCCCACACTTTGGTGGGATTTGGGAAAGTGCAGTAAAGTCCACCAAACATTTATTACGTAGAGTCATGAGCCTAACTCATTTAACCTACGAAGAGCTGTCAACATGCCTAATCCAGATAGAAGCTATTTTAAATTCCAGACCGTTAACACCTCTATCCACTGATCCATCAGATCTTACTTATCTTTCTCCTTCACACTTCCTCATCGGACGATCACTCACGTCAGTCCCTCGTCCTCAGATCACCGACGTCAATATGCAGCGGCTACAGCGCTACGATCGTGTCGAAAAATTACGACAACATTTTTGGCAGCGTTTCTCTAATGAGTATGTGTCTATCCTGCAGCAAAAAACCAAATGGCAGACAGCCGGGCAAGAGCTGAAAACAGGCACCATGGTCTTGGTGAGAAACACAAATCTTCCTCCTCTTCTGTGGTTGCTGGGCAGAGTGGTCGCAGTGAAAACTGGCTCTGACGGGCACTGTCGAGTCGCCGACATCAAGACAAAGAAAGGCATCATAACACGTGCATACAACAACATATGCCCGCTTCCTGTATCGTCAACATCGTCTTGAAGACATCTCTTCAACGCGGGGAATATGTTCCTGACGTCACATCGGGCCACATACCACACTGCGATCGCGGGCTTCCCCCGCCACTCACTCGCTTACTCGCCGTCATCTTGAGCGTGCGCACATATCGGTCGTCTCAAACCAACCCAAGAAATACAGTTTAATATTTATAATTCAAGTAGTTTTATTAGTCAAGACCACCAGCAGCACACCTGGAGCTTGATACTCAACATTTCTCCTTTTCTTTTCCTTTCTTTGTTATTTGCTAAAACACTGAATCTGTTGCCCATGTAAAATTTCGAAAGTCATTCATCACTTTGTATAGATTCAAACTCCAAGTCCTTTGCTTACATTCACACAATGACCTACTTCGATTCACTTCTGAAATTTTAATTTCGTGCGGTCAACGATTTTATTTCGGAACCGAGTTTATTTCGGTTCCTGTCTCAAAATAAAAGTTTATTTCAGTATTAATATGACATTTATTTAGGAATGTTCTTCAGGAAATGCCGCTTGTTTATTTCTAATAGGACGTTATGAGAAGTCTTGTATATATTTCGGCCTATTCATCTTTGTGGCTTTGTGAAAAAAAATTGCAGTTGTTCCTGTCTTGGAAAGGCGCTGTAAATTGTTGTAATTAAAATACTGAATTCTTATTGTACGAAGAACATGAACTTAATATTGTGTACCACACTTCAGAAAGTCATCAAAGTATATCCCAATCATTGACATGATCCTATAATTAAATGTCAAAAGTTTCTTTAGAAAGTTATGTTCGGAGTAATTTGAACCGAACTACGATCAGTATACAACTTCCTTAATAATTCTTTAAAAGGAAAATAAAGTTTTCTAAGCAATTATTAAAGAAACTTGACAAAATAATAGGGTAAGTCAGGGAGAGACGCCTATACGGTATAGATGCCCACTAAAATTAAAAAATATAATACAAAATTTGCGTGAACCGGAAAGCATTCGTATTAGTGTCAGTTGAAAGTTAATGTCAGTGTCAAGGTTTTTTATTCCCAAAACAAGGATTTCAAAGTGATATTTTGGTGTTTATTCTTAAAACAAGGTAAGGGTAGTTCATTAATACGTAATAATTTAATCTTTGGGATAGTTAGCAGTATTTTTTTTTCCTAATTCTTCACGTAAATAGTACTAAATTGCTTCATAACCTAGCATTGTGATCTTGTTTTGTTGACAACCCACTATTTTGTATAGCAAATGCTTTTGGGTGCGTTTAGAGTCGATAGGCATCTCTCCCTAATGATCGGGAGAGATGCCCAATGATGTTTCAGTGTTAGATGCCCAGTAAATATTCTTAGTTTTCTAGATTCATAACTTCCTATTTAGATTCTTATCTTTTTAGATGCCGAATGAATACAAAAGAAAGCCTTCTGGCTCTAGTAGAGCTACATGGAGTGAAGAAGACTTGGAATTAAGCCATCACTCTAGTGAAAGATACATCATAGATATTTGCGTAGTGTGTGGAGAGTATTATCACGCCACTAAGAAGAAATGCGACTGGGGTTACGGCGAATGAAAATTCAGCGGAATGTCTAACGTGTAACGTCTGATTATGTTTTAATTATTGGTGGGCAACTATCCCTGATATCAATAGGCATCTCACCCATATGCCTGGGTGAGATGCCTATTTTACATTATTTTTTAAAAATATTCCTGAATTAAAATAGGTTACACAATAGTTCCAAATTTAATCTGAATGGAAACAGTGATTCAACTAAACATTCATTACATTCATTCATTTCATTTAGTATCTTACATATATAATTAATAATGATTTTTTTTTAAACTATAGGCAACTCTCCCTGACTTACTTGTTGATTATTTAATTCGTAATTAATATTTGCAATTAACTTGAAATAATTGGTCTAGATTTAAGAATAGTTGATGTTATATTGAAATACGATGAATGCAAGGTGAGGTGCATGAGACGCCAAATATAGATAATAAATTAGTATTTGAAATATGTTACACTTGGAACATTATTAGGTACCTTACTAACATCACACATAATGGTATTGAATTGCATTTAAGCATAAATATAACTCAGCACCATATTTAGTAGGTTTATTATAAGAGGTACACGGGTAAATTACCGAAGTTATCGAACTGTTTATGTGTTTCTTATGTATTTAATTTGCCCTTTTTTGCACATAATGACCATTTAAACTAATGAAGAGCTCGTGGCTACATAATAACAGCCGCACGGATCGATTTTCAAGGTGAAGCCGCGCTTGCCAAGGTCGATTTGTGGATGGGTGACCATCAGTACATACCGAGTTTCCTCCGCGCCTCGGAGAGCACGTTAAGCCGTTGGTCCCGGCTGCCATTTGTAGATCTTTGACAGTCGTTACAGTTAGTCAGAAATCTGACAACTAATCTAACCAAGAGTACCGTATTACCAAGTACTAACTAGGTTGTGGTAGTAGATAGGCAGTCCCTCCATGTAAAATACTGGTATTCAGGTGCATCCGGTAAGTCTGGGAGCCGACCACAGTGAATTTGGAAAAGGCTCGGCAGATGATGATGATGATTATGGTGACTAAACAATATGTTAAAAAAACCCTGTCCGATCCGAAAGTGGCTTGTAGGTATACCAATGACATAATCAAACAGAATAACAAACATGAAAGTAAAATTAATGTGAATGAATTTTAAAACGCATGATTTTGGTTTCCCTAAATTCAAAAAAACTTTTAAAACGTGACAACACCAGCTTCGTCATTAGTATAATATCCGATCATCAATTGTTTTTTTTATGAAAGACAATAAGCGACCGCTCGCGCTCTTGTGTTGCCATAGAGGTTTCCTGATTTTAGTACATCTTATTTTATTTTAATCGGGGTATGTTTTTTACTTGTACTCCAAAAAGGATTACCATAATAAAATCGAATCTCGATAATTTATAATTCCCTTACGGATCAGACAGGTTTTTTTAGCATATTATATAAACTAGAAGGTAGATAAAGTCCTATATCCTCTTCCATTGCTTTACTCCAAAAATACATCCATTAGATGAAGAATAAAGTTGTAAGCAATCCATTAATGGACCTTGAAATGTTCGCAACTTTAGCCATTGAGTACAGGCGTTATTACAACAAAATACTTCCACAAAACTGATTTATTTCGAAACAAGACAGAAATATGTTCGCACGTGTGTTTCATGGTTTCAGTACACACTAAATATTACGTTATTGTGAATTATGATTTTGCTGTACCCACGTATATTCATGCAAAAAAAATTACCCAAGAAATACGTGGATAGACGTCAGTTAGTGACGTCAAATGACGTCAATATGATAGTACTTGATATTAATTTCATAACTCTTACATTCTTATCGGAGAGTGTTTTGTGCGAACTTTGTAAAATAACGTGCAGGCAAATAAATTGCAAATAGTGTTTTAAGTTTCCCACCCTTCTAGTCCATTTGCCCGGGACAAAAACCAATTTATTTCTCGGGCTGTCTGAAAGACGTTCTAGAAACCTACTTACAAAGAACACTGTCATGTGCAAATAAAAACTCAACATTTCAAACGGTGCATTTTTCACAAAATTTAGAACCAAGGTTATGTAGTAATCTGATCTAGCGAGTTATTTAAAAAAACAACAATTATAAATAGCGGTATATTGTATCCGTTATTCAGTTTTCGCAAAAACGTCTCGTAGGCAATCCGCCAAGCCATTCGTTGAACCCTGTATACGAATTTTTATTTACGTGGTGTAACTCCGTTTTGCTAACAAAACCGAAGCCGCTATTAAAATGCCGCCAACAGTATGAGACTCATATAAATCTCGTACGTCTAATTGCTTTACGTGATCTGGGACGAAATGGGTCAATTAACGATTGAGTTGTACCCAGCAGGGAATTGTGTAGTAATTAATAGCTGTACTGGTGACCGCTTAGTATTGACAAGTACATTACTTATAATTTTATAAAACAAAACGAAATTTTCAACTGTAATTCCTAATATAAAAGGTAAGAAATACAATATTAATTCTCTACCTATTGAAAGAAAATATGTAAAAACAACCACAACAGAAAATACAACCTAAATGCTCCAGAGTAGAGTCCTTAACAATAAATAAAATTACTTATTGCACCCACATCAAACATTTGCAGTCAAACGCCAGCGTTCTTTCGACATTTACGCTAAAGTTCTAAACAAAAACCTCCATGTTTAAAATTTAAATAAAAAGTCCGAGATCTACATGCATATTCTGACCTCATTATAACGTGTGGTTACAAGGCAATCCCTTATTAGCGTGAGCAAAGAAAAATTTAAATGAATCTGTGCAGAATCGCCAAGTTCGTAAAAATTTTAGAGAGGTCCTCCACTTTGCTTCCCCTCGCCTATTGTGGTGATACTTGACCTGTTTGTCAAAGTTTCCGCCTAGTTTACACTTTAGCTAAACTATACTTGTACCTACATTTTAGATGCTCCGATGTTTAGTGAGAAAAGTTTGGTTCATTAGGAATACATCACTCATATGGTCATGATTGGAGTAAGCCTTGGACATGACGTTTTGCTAGCGTAATTAGCGAATTTGGTTCGGTCTATTGTTACAGAAGGAGTCATGAAATGACGTTCCTTATTTAGCGATTTATATAATAGGGTATGTGGCATATTAAGTGACGCCTGGTTGGCATGGTTGGTTCCAAGCAGTAAAAAAGACTTTGAATTCATGTTTGTTGAAAGAAATTATAATTTTATTGCTGTAAAGATAGTATATTATGTATGTAAGTTGTAGGTAGTACCTATGTAATAGTAACATATGTAGTAGTAACCATGTGTATGTAGATAGTACCTATGTATGTTACAACTGCAATATTTAGAATGTAAACAAATTGACAATTACAAGATTAATTTTCGGAATATTTTGCATTGCTTCAAACATTTCGTTCGTATTTTTGTTGTACAAATATTGAATGTTATTTAAAATATTATTTGATTTGACCAAACAAAAAACAAATCGGTACTAAACACAATGAATACAGTCTTGCTATACTAATCACAATTTAAACTTTGTCGGTTCCTGCATTCATTACGTACTTACGTATGTACATATGCGTGTCAGCATATGCCAGCCCTGCGTGTACGGACACTATTTGTGTTTTTGTTCTATTTGCTACAAACATGAGTATGAAACAAAATGATCCTACCGCGACTATATTTTCCAAACATTTTCCTCTTTTCTTCCACAACACACATGACTTTTGTTCTCCAGGTAATAAGCATTACTTTTTGTTTCTCTAGGTTGAAGATTCGTTGTACGGAATTGGCAGACATTACACGAAGAAACCCTCCTACCCTACCTACTATGGCTCAAGATCCCTTCCATAAAACATTCCTTAATCGTTCTTCAACTTACATTGTAGTACGCAAAAGGCAATTTAACATTTAAAAACATTCCAATCGACATACACTTTGTAAGTTATTCCTGTGTAAAATTCGGTTATAACGAGGAATAAAAGACCGGACAGAGATAATTGCCACTAGATCCTAGTAGTAGCTCAATCGACGCGCGTAAACCTCTTCGGAGGGCGCGAGGGGCCTGCGCGATGCGGTCTCGCCAGGGATGTACGTAATATATCCTGCGGACGAAGTAGTTTCCCTGACATACCGCTCGCAATCGCTGCCTCGGCCACGGCAGCGGCCTACGCTTGACTTGATCTTCGGGCCGCCGCCGCGAGCGCCGTTCAGCTCGCTACCCCCGCCCCACACCCCAACCCTCAATAAACCCAGCGATAAAACCCACCTCAAAACGGCGCCTCCGGAGCCTCTAGAGCGCGCGCCGGCATCGCCGACGCCGTCGCTCGAGCGCCCAAAGCTGCGCGAGCGCACTAAAGCGAAGCTGCTCAAGAAGCTCGGCCGCCATGAGGACAATCAGTTTGGCAAAATTGTTAGAACCCCCGCTCCCGATGAATTCGAACTGCCTGCTCCTCTTCCTACTCCAGCGTTCTCCAGAAAAAACATTTTCGATCGCGACTTCGATGCACTGTTCGAAGTTGCAAACTCACCGCAGTTTGGTGCACACATTCGAGTCACGACTCCGGAACCGGACTGCCGGTCGGACCTGTCGGCCGCTCACTTCCCAACACCCACAGCTTCCACGCTGAGCCTCCTCCCACCGCGGCCCCAGTCCGAACCAAGCTCGCGCGCCACCTCCGCTCGCACCTCCACGCCTTCGACGCCAACACCTCAACGTTCGTCAACTGAAGGTTCTGAATGAGAGTGCGGTTTGAGTTTGAGAACGCGTGATCATCCGACTAACTCGATTCGTCACATTAATTTAGCATGGTTACTTGGCGAAATAACAGCATTAATGCTTCACTAGGCACGTATCACGCCCATGAGGTTTTACTTAACTGTGTGAGGGTTGTTGAATTGATTAATGAATGACTTTCAGAAACTTGCATGTTATTTAACGCTAAGTTTACTATTTTTCACAGGTCCGAATTCTAAGTCGAAGAAAGTTAGTTTCTTCCGTAAACTGAGTCGAGCAAGAGAGCAGCCGACGCTGCCGCGTCCTTCCAACATGCAGCAGCAGCCGTCCGTCGAGATGGCGCTGCGAGAGCTCACACATCCTACACATAATGAACAGCTCAAGAACCAACAGCAAGTCACATTCAAACTTGTCAAAACAGGTGAGTGAATAATAACTGTAATTTGTTAAATTCTGTGCTCTTTTGTAATACAATACAGGATAAATACGAAACAGCGGTACACGTAAAACATTTCATGTTCCGCAGTGGAATGCTCTTCGACAATTCATTTACGATCTGTTAATTGAATTTGCATGCAGCAGCCGTCAGTTAGTCTAACTTGACATTGGGATATGTTGAATACACATTGGATTATTCCCGTGCAACGTGGACTAGATAATACCGTACGTGTTGAGCTGAATAATACATGTTCTGACCCTAGCGTAGATATCATGCATATTTGATTACCTATTAAAATTTAGATAAAGTCTTCGTGGCAACAGTAAGAATCATAAACTTGCCATATCGTGGAAGAAGGGAATTACTAGTTTGTGTAAGCACCTACTTCGTGCTCAGGAAATCGCCATTCGTATCATCAATAAAACATTCAGAAACCTTTCAAAAAGATTCCGCCGTAAAGTTTTGGTATTTGTTTGTACTGATTTTAGGAAAAGTATTTTCATAAAATAAATAAAAGTTTAATAAAATAACAAACATAAACAGATTAAAAAGGTCTCTCACATATTGTATATCGTAGACAACGCGCGCTATATAAACACAAATAAAATGTGTACCTAACCATATTACAGAGAAAACGTTACAGCGAAGAGCGAAAACTTTCACGAATTACTCACAAATTGTTCACGGACACTATTCTATTCGATTATATCTCGATATACGAGAAAACGATCAAGTCTGAACGTAACCTAAAGCAGTCTGCTATGAAAGTAGTTACGTACTTGGCAGTTTGAACTCGTTTCTTTTCACTTCGCACTTCGAAGTGGAACAATGTCAGTATTTCACGAGCCACGTATGCCACACAAAGGAAGGCCTATTATTTGAGTTCTCCCGTATAGCCGTCAAACTAGAATCATTCGCAAGCTTACACCCTTTGTGTAGTTTTTTCGATGGGTTCCATGCTACTGGCTCACGCAACTGCCCCAGGGTGGCAGGTGACATCAAACCAAGGCCACAAAGAATTTCCGACACGTTATTTTGACTAAGGGCTTTCGTGAAAAGTCGAAACGCAAAAGTTTTGTAAAACAACGTAGGGAACAATTAGTTTCTAAATTATAGTTTGAGTTAACATTGTGTTAACGGAGGTACGCATAATTACTGAGTTTAAATACTTTTCTAAGTTATAGTGATTAATTTTGAAAGCAAAATACTAAAGAAAATTAAGCAGGAACGAAAGCCTTTGATTTTGTCTTGTTTCTGAAGGCTTGCCGAGAAGTACGTCTATGCTTCCGGAGAGAGAGTTCGTGCTCTGAGTTCGAAATGCGCTAACGATAAATAAACGCCGGTAAAGGTTTGGCAAGTTAATAGAAGCATTTCGTAAATACAAGGCTGATGAGAAAGTATTTGCATAAATCAAAAAGGAAATCAAAGTAAATTATGTTAAGTACCTACCCGGGTGTTAATATAACAGATAGGCTTGTAGAAAAAACAACACCTTTAGCATTTTAAAACTCCACGTATATTAAACTAATACACCTATTATATAAATATATCTAGCTTGACCGCGGCTTCGCTCGCGTTAATTTAGAATTTGACAATCAACTCGGGTTGTACTCGCCTTGTAATAATATAATTCAATCATGGTTCGAAAGACACGTGGCGCCATCTATTATCATAAGAATGTTATTGTTGTTTTCCTCGGGAATAGTTCTTTTTTTCGGGATGAAAGGTACCCTATGACCGTTTCTGTACACCTGACAACTCATGTGCAAAATTTCAGAATGATCGGTTCAGTGGTTTAGGCGTGAAAAGGTAACAAACTTGCTACTATTACTTACACCCCTGCCTAACCCTTCGTTGATTAAAGGCGTGATGTTATAATGATACATATTACAAATACATATAATAAAGTTCGTTTTAAGAAAAGAGGAAGTCCGAAAATACTGATCCGATTACAAACAATCTTTCACTGATACACTATTGCAGAGCGACTAGGTATATGTTTTATGGTACAATTACTTTGAATTCTTCGTAGACGGAAGTCTCGGGCAGATTCTAGTATGCAATATATACAGCCGCATACTGTACCGAGTCGGTATTATTCATTTTACGAGCTGAATACGGTCGTCTCAATTCGCTGGTCGAGCGTTCGGTCTAGCAATGCAATTTGTAGGTCGGCCGCAGTTGTTTCGACGCGGGATTACCTCCGTTACTACAAAGAGCAAAACACTTACACTATCGCTTTTTGGGACGAATTTCCCGTTTGATGATGCCATCCATTTATTTCCGACGATAGGAATAAAAGCTTCCGCGGTGAGGTTACCCAGAGTGCTCTATCCCGCACGAGGTGAAAAATTGTAAGGAGTTACAGAAATACCGTCGTTTATTACCACTTGTTTGTGGGGTTTTTGTACACTTCAACAAAAGAAACTTTTAAGATAAAGCTACCTAAATATACCACATATATGCACGTAGTTTAGTAAAAAAATTATATCAGAAAAAAGTAAAAAGAAATAAATTTTGGGTTCCTACACAAAATTGCTGCGAGCGCCATTTGCAAATCATATTAACAATCAAGCTGCCCCACTTGTTACTCTTCCTATCACATCCTCCCCCAGCTAGCACACATTCAACTTATATTGCTATCTAGAAGTTTAAGAGCCTCATAAATAACTGAGACAGCGATCCTGGCTTCGTAAATTAGGGTGTACGTACAAACTCTTGCAATTAACTTTTAACAACAAGAATTTATTATTTTTCTGATCCACTTCTTGATCCGTTTAAGTAGTTCCCAGAGAGGCCTAATAAATGTGTGGTGAAGTTTACTTTGTTGAGAACTGTTGTCGAATGAATCCCTGGACACGAAACTTCGGCCATGTATTTGACCTCAGTAACCTCGGTGTCTACCACAACTTTCCATTTGTACAGTATCATACGTAAGTGAATAGAGTAATTAGGAGACAACTTTCCTAAAGTAAAACAAAAGATAATTAACACAGGGATGATCCGCCGAGTAGTGTCGAGGTATTATATATTTTATCAGGGAAATTTTAGTGTACAAACAGTAATTTCATACTATTTGAAATGCGAGAAAAGTTAAACAATTTTGCTAAAACAATACGAATGTTGCAGAGGCTGATCTATGAAAACCAACTGGTTTGTCGTTTTAACACAAAGCACCACATTTACTTATTCAACTGAATGTTGATATGTCCAACGGACTGATTACATACAATGAGGAAGCGAAGAAGCACAATTTATTCAAAATTAACAAATGTAGCGGTCCAAAAAAGCACACACAGATTGCAGCTGGAGACATAACTGGTTTAAAATCCGCTGAATGAGCTTTATTTCAACGAGATTCTGTTGGAATGTGTGCACTGGAAACAAGGGATTCCATTGTTTTAATGAAAATTTTCGAAATTCTGACGATTGGTGTTCCAGTTAATTTGCTATACAGTTTGCCATTAAATGGAAACAACATAATAGCTGTGCTATTTTAACATACACAAACATTTTCCGTGGAACGTTACATAGGTAAATGGAGTCGGCCATGCCTTAATAATGCAGTGCTCAGCCGCCGCGAACTAGTAATAAAGTTGCCAGTTTAGCATCGCGGTTGAATAATGAATTGCAAACTGTGAAATGAACCAATTTTAAATAGGGCTTTACTTGCGAATTTGTAAGTCATATTTCCATGGCTCAGCAGGCTATCGAAAAACTTTAATACTCTCAATCAAGTGAAACTGTAATCCTTTAATGATTCTTTTTGGTTTACGTGACGTGTTCTTCGAGTCAACTTTCGTAAAACTTGAAACTAGTATTAACTTGTCAAAAAAAGGTCTATGCCCCAAGTCTATGTCCTCCTTTAACTGAATATGAAAATCGTCGCACGACTCAAGTGACTCGATAGCGTTGACTACTGAGTTTGCAGCAACTTTGACAGGTCAAAACGGTTGAACACCCCTCAATCACCTCAAAACATTTTATTCAACATAGGCCTACATGGGCTTTTAAAAAACGTCGAGAAAAGGTGCATAGGTTTTACTGTTACAGGTACAAAACTGTTGTACCATTTTAACTATCAAGCCGGACATAAGCCGGCTTATACCCGATTCGTCACTGTTCCGACTCGTCATCGAAAAGCAAAAGATCACGATTCACAACTATTTCAAAAAAAAATATTTCATAGTACCGATTCGCCATCGATACTAAAGTAACATCAAGTGAAGTAACTATACAATTAATTTTTATTATAAGGACTACACAAGGACTACACAAGGAGTAAACTGGACAACATATTATTATCTTCATCCCCAACGACGACACTGCCAAAATTGATGCATATACATTTCACTTCTATTTTTGAAAATCGTCTTTTCGATAAATAGTTTCACCTTACAAAAAGTACTAGGCTGGCATGAATTCAAGGCGATATTTTAACAGTTCTGGATCTTTTTAACTACTTAGATATACCTTCCTATATTGTTTTTATCATGGCGTAAGGTATCGTAAATGATGGGGAAGTAAACATTATCTAGCTGATATGATAATGATGATGAATGAACCGTAATGAACTTTTAATCGAGCAAACTTTTATCAAAATATTGCTTTGAGTTGCGACCACGTTTCTATACTTTTAATAATGCACCATAATTTTCTGCTTTGCACGTCCATTGCTTTTTGTTATCAGTTTATGCAGGTGAAATTAATTAGTATCTGAGTGGATAGATAATTTAAAAAAAGTAATTTATTTTTGGTATGCTAAATTGGTGTGTAAAAAAGCCTTTAAAAGTGGCGATACTATAATGCTTACCAGGTGTACTACCACCACCACAACACCTCACCTAGTTATTGGCCTTTTTTTTGGGATGGGAAATCATTAAATTACTGCCGCTCTGGGCGGAGCGGAAGGGAGTGTCAGACTTTTACTGTCTAAAACCCATCCATGTTCCTTCTTTTGCCCTTTGTGTTCCAGGGCCGCGGTATCTCTTTACTTATTGGCCTTTTATTTTAAAACATCAACAATTGTCGTAAAGGTATGGGTAGATCGTGCCGATAAAAAAAATATTTTAGTCATGGTTAATGAAAAGTCAAATCATTTTATTTATTCGAACGCACATTTAAATTTAAAAAAAAAAGAAAAAAAGGTACGGAGAAGAATGGTTAAGAATTTCCATAGTTAATTTGAATCAAAATTATACAGGTATTAAGGTACAATGTTAGATAAAATTCTCCTTGTTTATTCACGATGTCGTGTGGAAGTAGGCCAGTATGTTTCAGGACACCGACTGTGTTCTCTTTTATGCACGGCTCACACTCTTTATGTATTTTTAATTGTGCACACATGGCTTTAGCATGACTATTCAGAAAAACAATTAAGATTTTTTATGACAACTAGAAAACATATTGTAGTCTAGCTAGATTATGTATTTCAGAATCTATTTGAGTATAGTATTTTTTAGTAACTATTACTTTTTTTAATGCTAAATAGGCTTGCGTTTGGCCGCAACTCGCCTGATGTGAAGCGAAGACGTCGTCTAGGGGGAACACGCTTGCCTAGAAGAATCCGATTCACTCGAACTTTGAAGAGATCTAGATTATAATAATCGGGAAACAGATGAGCCGGCAGCGAATTCCACAGACTGGTGGTTCGCACAATAAATTTGTAATCAAAGCGCTTTGTGTGGAACGTAGAACGTGGAACTTCGACTATATAGGGATGGGGGAATTTGATTGTGTAATTCCAAAGCACATACACTTTTTCGCTACCCTATCTTGTGTGCCACTGCTTGGTAAAGATTCCCGTTTCTCCTTCGAAACCTCTTTCATCATCATCTGCCAAGCATTTTCCCAACTATTTTGGGGTCGGCATCCAGTCTAACCGGATGCAGCTGAATACCAGTATTTTACGTGGAGTGACTGCTTATTTGACCTCCACAACCCAGTTAGTTCTAGGTAATACGATACCCTTTGGTAAGACTGGTTTTCAAACTTTCGAGCCACTGACTACCTGTAACGACTATCAAAGATCTACAAATGACAGCCGGGACCAACGGCTTAACGAGCTTTCCGAGGCACGGAGGAAACTCGGTATTTAATGGGTGGTCACCCATCCACGGACCAACCTAGGCAAGAAAAGCTTAACATAAAGATAGACCCGAGTGGCAGTTATTATTTAGCGACGAGCTTGTCCATCGAAACCTCTTTATCTTGTGAATCTCTGGTCATGTTTGTCCTGCACATAAGATCAGATCGTCGTGCTATCTTCGCCGCGGTCTACTTCGATTGCAGTGTTCAGGTGACCAGTGTGTGGCGATCAGTATACACTTATCCGGGTAAAAAATAGGCTTGCCAGGTCGCAAGAATGCCATGTGAGAAGGCCAGCCTATACTTTTACTAGAATTTTAGAACTGCCTAGAAATTTTACTATGCTTATTATTTGTGAAAAATCAATTTCTCTATTTTTAACCACAACACCACAATGTCAGCACTATCACAAATTCATGAAACCCACTCAGTTGTAACTGACAGCTAGCTGTTGTGGTTTCCCTTCATATGCATACGTCACAACATGTCTTTGTATGGTAATCCTTATACAGAGTGATGTTTATTGTACGCGCGTTGTTAACATCTCGGTTTAAAGCCAGTGCGAAGATGTGGTTGACACCTCCACACCAACGTTGAGACTTCTAAGGAACTTGAAGTAGGAGTGAAAGAGACACCACTAGGATTAACAGCAAATCTCACACCTTTGTGTTAATTACTCGCTGCTATTAGACGGGAATACAATTATATCTGAGCCCCAAATCGCTCAAAGTTTCAATCATAATTTCTAAGTGTGATTATTGATAAGAACTTCCCAGTTCCCCTCCTTAAGGAAATGTTGGCAGATTAATTAGTAGGTAGGCACCACATTTAATTAACGAAAGTTTCGACAAATGAATTAAGGTCACAAAGAGACGAATTAAAACGGAAAAACGCAAATTGTTTAAAACATATTGATTGGTAGTGAGGTGATGCATTTTCATCTTTTATAACACAAACGTCAAATAGTAAGATAATTTCTAGGAAAAATGAATTTTAAAAATGTTCCGGGGTTCGGCTAGGACGCATTTTCTACTTACACGATGCATCATGACACTGACTAACGTCAACGCTGTGACTGCCGGACAAACGAGGGGATAAATATCCATCACGCTTATAACTACCACGAACAATGGGCAGCAACGTACCTAAGCGGAATGAGGAGATTAAAAGCTCATGCTGACATAACCGAACACGATGTTCGTGCTAGGTCTGATTTCTCAGAACATGTCCACATAAATTGTAAGCGTGTGTCCTGAGGGTCTGAACTAAGAGGCATTTTATACCAGCATAATTACGAGTATGATGGAAAGGCAAAAATGTACTAGTATATCAATAACTTGTATGTGTGGTGTGTATGTATAATGTAAATGTAAGTTGGTTGTTAAGATGAAACCCCGCGAAATTCAAATTTTCTTACGTTTTTTGCAATTTTCAGGCCAATTTGAGGTTGTATTTTTCCTGGTTTTTCACGAAATAGTCATTAAGCGGGATTGAATGAACTTAGAGGCTTGTATTGATTATTTGATGATGTTGAGCCTGGCGCTTCCCCTTAGCATTAAAAAAACTAGAGAGGTGTCAAGGGACACCCGGATGGAACGAAGTTCCTTTCGATCAAGTAGTGAAGGAATTGTAAAAAAAAAAAATTGCCACAAAAAAAAAACCACCACCACTACCTCCACCACCACCACCACCATCACCACCATCACCACCACCACCACCATCACCACCATCATCACCACCATCACCACCATCACCACTATCACCACCATCACCACCATCACCACCATCACCACCATCACCACCACCACCACCATCACCCATCCACAGACAGACCTCGGCAACCGCTGCTTAACTTGGATCACCCATCCACAGGCAGACCTGGGCAGTCGTTGCTTACCCATCCACAGACCAAAGATGAAACGAAAATATCTGACTTGCTTTCTATAACATGCGCACGCCGCACGGCTTACAATAGCTTACTATAGCAAAAACACATTACCCTCCTTTGCGTCGCGCAGTCGGGTAAAAGTGTCGTACACACTTTTCGTCTGATTTTTTCCGTCTAGCCCCGCAACGCGCGATAAGGAACTTCGTTCCAAAAATTGCTTGAGATCAGCTACCGAAAAACTTCATCAATCGTGCTGAAAGTCATTTTTGTTCACACACTGGGTAATATTTCTCGTGCGTATTTACGCAAGCAAAACGCGTATGTGGTTGGAATGGTAGGCTCTCAATACCTATGCTTGGATACGCGCCTTTTCTAGACTAACTTAGCTCAACCATTGAAGTACAACATGTGCGTGTTGAACTGGCATTGTGCTTGTGCCTTTATTTTCAAGGTACAGGAAGAAATATCAAGGAGCAGAGGCCAAAAGCCCAACCATTGCGTCGCACCACATCCGCCTAATTTATGAACCTCTTTAGTGTAAATGAGACCCGTTTCTCTGCGGTTACCCGCTTCCTTAGTATGGAGAATTCAGCCTTTAAGTTTAAGACATCCCTATGTCTCAGCTGAATTGATATTTGCATAAATACTATGACAACTCACCCTTAGGGACATATTTCAAACAGCAATGCACTGTAATCATGAAACCAATTAGACAAATGGGTCATCATTATCGTCATGTTAGTGATCAAAGTAGGACACGTCTGTACGATAAACCTACCTTTTTCAGGATCGATTATAACACCATAGCAGGGGAATGTTGTAACCCACTGGAATACACGGTGTGTGCATGCACCCTATCAGTTTGCGGAGGGCTGTCCCTTATATCTTTTATAATAACAGGTTTACAAAGCTGCTTCTGTTTTCTGAAAGCCCAAAACAAATCTGCTGCAAAATCTCATGTGAGCTGTTGTGATTGGTTGATTTAAGATGAACAAAGCAAGTTTTGACCAATGCACATAAAATTATGTCTCTCGGTCTACTGGGTGTAAACGGACCCTCCACGAAGCCGTCAACCAGGCATTCTGTTACATCAAACTTAGTAACACTGAGTGACACTGTGCAAAAACGTTTGCCTGGAAGTGACTTTAATTTTTGGTGTGAAAAATCTCGATACGGTAGCGCTCAATGTAACACACACAAAATATTGCGATGATGGATGCATTGAATAGTACAAGTGTCGTGGAGGTACTTAAAGTAACGTTATAACATTTTGAGAAAACTTGTATATGTATAATTTGGAACGACCTTTAATCTCACCATAGATACTACAGATTCACAGAACAAAATATCGCAATTGCCGGGGAATTATAGGTGCCTCTCGGGTTCGATAAGAGTGTTTTTACATCCGTTATGAGTATGGTCTATGGGTATAACTATAAAGTAGATAATTGGTAAATCTAGATCTCCTTGGTAAAAGGTAATTTATTTTTCTCACTTCACTAGCGGATATTGCTTTCTAAGGAAGGGGTCTGCCTCTAACCTAAGGTTTATTAGTTTTTTGGCTTGAAGTAAATAAATCTCACGTGAAAGAACGTATTCTTGTTGCTATGTAAGATAAGTGGTATTAAATTCCTTTGTACTGTTGATATCTGCTTCTAGTATCAATGAAATTAAAGCTTACGATATACCATTTTCACAGATAGAAACTTTACACCATTTTATAACAAGCAAACAGTATTTCATCGTCATCATCTGCCCAGCCTATTCCCAACTATGTTGGAGTCGCCTTCCAGTCTGACTGGATGCAGCTGAATACCAGTATTTAAAATGGAGCGACTTCCTATCTGACCTTCACAGCCCAGTTAGTACGGGGTAATACACTTACGATACCCTTTGGTAAGAATGGTTGTCAGACATTTCGGAAACTGACTACCTGTAACGACTTCCAAAGATCTACAAATGACAGTCGGGATCAATGTAATAAGCAAACAGTATTTATCAAGAAGAATTTCCCAAGTTAAAGACTAATTCTTAATGAATACATGGTTCTTGACTGCACTTGTTAAGGCTCCCGAAACCGCGCTTATTTGTCTTTTTGTTGCCTAGTTTAACCTCGGTCTGACCTACTTTGTAAGCCGTTGGAATTTGTAATTCATAAATCCCATAGGAAATTTAATTAAAGGTAAGTTTATCATTTTAATTGTGTTTGTTAAAATGACTTAAGACTGATGAGAAAAATTAATTTGTAAACAATTTTATCAACGTGACATGTCGTTACATTAGACGTAACACACGCTGCTAATATATTTACTTAAATTCAATAAACAAAATAAAAATAAAAATATTTTACTACAGTTATTTTACCTCTGTCATAATAAACTTTATGGTAGAGTGAATAAAGATTTATGTAGGTACTGCAAAATCAGAGGTTAAATTACAATGAAAGGACTGTTATTTAATTGAAAAACGCAGGTAGGCAGGTACTAACGAGCAAGCAAAATAAATAACGCAATATTTTTAGAAGCATGTGTTCAAAATTTGGAATAACCAAGTGCCTCCTCACATTGGATGGCGAGACACTAAGCCCGTAAAGCCTACAATAATTGGATTTCATGATAGAATTTTGTGAACACGCTTGACGATGTTTAGAATTTCGTACATATAAATATTTTGTAAGCACACATCGACTACAGCTACACACGTTCCCATATCGTTACATCAAATATTTACCTTAAGAGATTTTGCCTATAATTTTAATACTTTTCCTTTTATAGATAGATTTGTGACCTTCTAATACCATTCATGGCTATTTCTAGCATCGAAGTGGGTGTAGTTATTTGCTACTAGATTGTGGGTGAACCAATTATTGAAACCGATACCTTTTTTCCAATAATCCTAGTAGGCGTCACCGACGTCATTCAAAGATAACGAAAAAAAAAGAAAGTATTTTCTTTCATCAATTATGAATCGTTTAGGTTCTCAAAGTTAGTCTCCAAAACTCATCCATTAATCATGAAGGTTCGTCTAACAGTCAAACTGAAACCGACTGATTCGGGCGAGGAAATCTAATTACTACGGTGAGATTGAAGCGAGAACTATACGAGTTCCAATCCTATCATAATCTGGCAGAACTACTCCAGGATTAAGCTCGCTCTACCATCCATAATTCTCTTAAATTAATCCTCCCAACAATGCATTCAGGATTCCTTTTAAAATTAATTTTTCACTCTACAACGTAACTACATTAGTGTTTTAAAACTGCACTGTTGTAAGCACGCAAATTATGTGGTTTACGTAAGCACGTAATTAGTTTTCATGAAAAAAGTAAGAACGTATGCATTTCCAGTACGCGTAGATAATTTAAAATGGCGCGAAGCCAACATCTTTTATCAACGTTAGACATTTAATACGTTTTTATTTTATAAATTTCTCGTATAGAAATTGAGGCGGAGTGATCATTAAGGTCGGACTTCCACCGATTAAAACCACGCGGTGTCCGTTCACGGTTTGTAGGTAAGGAGAATCCGGGGTCACCGTTGAAACGGACCGATGCGGATATTTAATACTAGAAAGCCTCAGTTATAATAATAAGTCTTTAATACAATTAAATTTCTAATGCATTCTCTCGGGATAATAATTATGCCGTGAAATAAGTGAACCCCTGTAGTCGAAGTATTCTATTCAATTCTACATCGTATTTTATATTAGAAGACAATAGATAATCAAGATCCATTAGGCTCGGTTCAAACATTTAACCTAAATGTCCACTTTGTGTCTAACCTTTTATGTTGGTTGGGCTGATTCCACATTAACGTTACTTTTTTGTGTCCACTGTCTACGCGACTTTCGTCAAATAGATATACTTTTTCAACACATTAGAACGGTTTAATATATTGCGGTCTTGTTTACAAGAGACAAAAAATCAAAAATAGAATCACTGTGCAAAAAAGATCAAAGAAACTACGCTCCTGGTTATGTTAAGTTGTAGGTCGTAGCTTTACTTGTGACTTAAAGTTCCACACGACACGTGCCCAACTTGTAATGGAGTGTGGTATTTTTAAAGCAAAATAAATTAAAATTCTATTTATTTTTACTCACAAATTAGAAGCATCTACGGTGAGTTTTTGCTGTTGTCCCAAAACTCAGAAAATGTGTTCATTCTGATCAATTCGTAACAATAGATGACAATTTCAGCAACTGTACTGCATAAACAACTTACAAACAGTTCTATGGAATTATCTTTTTTCCAGCGTAGATATTTTTATTCCCATTTGTACGGACCCTTGCTTCTATTACGTGCTACAACATTAATTAACGTTATGTGTATTATTCACATCTAAAACATTAAGCAAATGGATTCCTTTCGTGTGACCGTTAAATCCACGCATTATATAAATAACAACCCTTTTTCCAACCTTCCATTCTGACTCTGATTACACTTCTGGTTAAACCAAATAAAAGCTCCGCAAAATGAAAATATTCAGTAAAATCAAGGAACACATATTGTTGTTTTACCATAGACTTAAACATACTTGTACAAATCTCACTGTTCATGGACCCAGTTATCTTGTCCGTAAAGATGTGCACTTCGTGTACAGATTTATCTACTTTGTGATTTACATTCACGTGTGGATAATCGCCGTGGCCACGATACGCAAGTACTACGATAATTATCAGGAGAACACCATACGGTTCACGACGCGCACTGATTACCTCGACTGGAACACCACATTTGCATCAGTCACCGTCTGCGAGCTTGCCAACATCGAAAAACTTTGGACCGTCAGCAAGTTGTTCGACATACGCGACGGAGAAAAGTATGATCGTTTCCTCGCTGAAATAATATTCTTCAGTGGAACATGCCACAGTTGCACTTCAACGTGCCAAAATACAACTTTGTGTTCACGTGATTTTTCAGAAATTGTATCGAAATTCCGTACATCCTGTAAGTACCTATTTAAATCATGTAAGTGGAATGGCAGAGAGATTAATTGTTGCAAATATTTCAAACCTCTGCAAACAGAGTATGGGAGATGTTATACGATTAACAACAAACACGTCGGTGGAAATCACAAAATGTTTTCTACGTCCGCTCTCGCAAAAAATCCAGAGGCGGGCGTTCTCGAAATAACTCTATCACAAGATTACGAGTCATTCATTCATTCACCCGAGGACATACCCTTTTGGAATATGGAATATGATCGTAGAATAAGAACGCTATACGGAGCTGAAGCTACAGTGAGGTTTTCAATTATGGATGTGGTGAATGAGCCGGAAGTAGCTCTGATCGCCCCCGAGGTACGTCAGTGTAGATTCCCTGACGAGGTCCCAGAGAGCTACATTGCTTTCCAACAATACAGCTACTCCGTGTGTATTATTCAATGTCGCATCGAGGCCCAACTAGAGCGATGTAACTGTACACATCACTTGTCTCCGGTCCAATACAAAGATCGATATTGCGGCTTGGAGGGATTAAAGTGTTTGACGAAACACTACCAAACACTAAGAAAGCTGCAAGTTCCGGGCACGAACGAGACGGGCTTGAATTGCAATTGTTTGCCTTCGTGTACGGAGCCCGATTACAATGTGGTGTCGAGGAAATTGCTGGAGCCTGAAAATGAGTTAAAAGTTAAGCCCGCCAGGTTTATCCTGAACAACCGCCCGTATCAGCGGGTAACGAGGCAGGTCGCGCGCACTACGCTGGACTTAGTCGTCGCTATAGGAAACTGCTTTGGACTTTGTTTTGGCGGATCCCTGCTGTCGATCGTTGAAATAATTTACTATCTGTGTTTTAAGCGGTGGAAGTTTGCATAAAAAAACATAAAATCAGTAGCACCTGACAAGTAAAAAAGCCAACACAAACTCAAAAGCATTTCGAACCTACAAAGTAATAAGGCTTTTAAGTCAATAAGGCTTTTATGCACCACGTTTTCGTCAAACAAATGCAAATACACGTGAAGGATTGAATTTACTAAAGGAATTTATTGAAGCCAGCTGCCAAAACATCCCAGCTAAGTCCATTTGAACATTCGATTCAACTCGGCACAGACAAAGTCGGTAAATAAGTTTCATAAAGGAAGAAGTTCGACGTTCTCGCTAATATTAGCAACAGAAATAGTTAATAGATGATGTTTGTTATTAGTTTTTACGCCTTGTTGTTTGAAAGTTACTGCCAGCTGTTAGTAGTAACTGTCCTTAAGGGTGTAATCATATTTTCGCGTTCCAAATTGCTCATGTAAAGGATTTGTGTGTTTTAATAATATCCAAATGTAGGTAAATCCGGTCGGCGGACGGCCCGGAAATGGTAGGATTTATTGGTATCTTGGGTATTAGGGTTGTTTATTTAGACATGTGGTTTCAAAGGAAAAGAAGGTTGTTAAGAGTTCCCTTTAGACGGATGGAAAATTCTTGACCAATATTATTTAAACTTACAAATTGGTATTTAATTAAATAACATCTGTAATCTGAACTTTTTTGTAGGATTTAAAGTTTTTACTAGATGATCCCTAACCTAATAAATCTACAAAAGTACAAAATCTGTCATCTAAAACAATTTAATTATGAAATAAATTCAAAAACAATAAGAGCAATTAATATTCTCAAACAGAACAAAAGACACTGAATACCTACTTAAAATGAAGAATGGCTAGAAATGTAAACATGTTTTAAATACTGAGGATTTAGCTTTCCATTTTCCGGTTGTTCATCACTTTTTCAGAATCGTAATATTACGTTAAATTGTCGTAATCACAAAGAAAACAAAACAATTACATTTTGTAACAAGATTTACAGAAATTGGATTTTCATAGTAAAAATATTTTATTTGAGTAGTGTTTAGGGTCCGTCGCATCAGGCGTAATTTGACGTCGTATTGACGCCGCCGCGACGCCACGCAGTGGAGACGGCGCGTAGACGCTTGACTAGCATATAGAAAGTGACGCCGCGTCCGCAGCGAAAGCGTCGCCTAAACGCAGTCTATACATACTCGTATATTCGACGATCACCAAACTGGGCGCAAAGAATACCTACACATTAATTAACCTATACTATTACTTTTAATTTTAGTTAATCAATTGTTTTCGCTTAATTGTTCACTGCTAATAAACTTGAAGAAATGATACGTATTTTATTTGAACAGTGTATGGTAACTTAATGAACACAGAATTTTCCCCTATAACTTAGGGGAAAATTCTGTGCCCATTTATAGATCATAATTTTATCCGAGGAGCTCGTGGCTAAATAAGAACAGCCGCTCGGATCGATCTTTAGGTTAAGCCGTGCTTACCTAGGTTGGTCCGTGGATGGGTGACCACCCATTACATACCGAGTTTCCTCCGTGCCTCGGAAAGCACGTTAAGCCGTTGGTCCCGGCTGTCATTTGTAGATCTTTGACAGTCGTTACAGGTAGTCAGTGGCCCGAAAGTCTGACAACCAGTCTTACCAAGGGGTATCGTATTACCTAGCACTAACTGGGTTGTGGAGGTCCGACAGGCAGTCGCTCCATGTAAAATACTGGTATTCAGCTGCATCCGGTTAGACTGGAAGCCGACCCCAACATAGTTGGGAAAAGGCTAGGCAGATGATGATGAATTTTATCCTAACAAAAACCGCTTTTCATCAAAAGATTTAAAATCAAGTTATTTACTGAAATGTTGAGTGAGCAATGAAATGCCATCAGAGCGTTTCAATTCCCAAGTAGATTTTATTAGACTGATAAAACCTGAGAGATTGTACAATATCATCCGGGGAAATCGTGACTAAGTTTGGTTTGACATTTCAAACAAGAAAAGGGTAGAAAAACTGAAGACTTGAAATATTACATTAGATCATATTCATAACAATCAAACTCAGTTTGAGTTTAATTGTTATGATCTCGATCAAAGCATTTATTTCAATTAGACCATTTTTTTATACTCAAAAGTGCCGTCACTTTTGAATGTCACAAAAAAAACAAAAAGAAGCGAAGCTGCAGTCCCAGTCACAAGGCATAATAACTTGAGAAAATAGTTGCACATTCCCGCAAAAAACCGCTTTACCCGCACTGGGCCCGCGTGGTGGATTATAGCCCATTCCCTCTCTAGAGAGGAGGCCGTGCGTCCCAGCTGTGGGAACATTATTGGCTGATTATGCAAGGAAGCTAGTTACATCATCACTCTCTTGCCCTTGTCCCAATTCATTTGGGGTCAGCGCAGCATGTCTTCTTCTTCCATACTTCTGTATTACTCTTCATCTCATCAGACACCTCTTTTCGTGCCATGTCATTCTTCACACAGTCCATCCATCGTTTCTTTTGTTGGTTTAGTTACATGATTAAAATACCTTCCTATAAAATCCCGTTTTTTTTTTAAGATTTGTGATAAAACTATTAACATCAATGTAGAACTATACAGGGTGTAAACAGACCCTTCACGAAGCGTCAACTAAGCATTATGTTCATCAACCTATATAACTTTACGCAAAAATTGTTGCTAGGAAACTACTTTTTTTGGGTGAAAATTCATGTTTTACGGTACGACTCAATGTAACGCACTGAAAACATTGCGCTGGTGGATGATTTGATTTGATTGAATATAACGGTGGTCGTGGAGGTTTTTAAAGTAAAAATCATACATTAAAAACATGTTTTTAAACAAATAACTTGTGAAAAAGTTGGAACCCCTTTATAAGAGAGAGGTACTTCCACATGTTACTTAATTTCTTGACGTTTAGGTAACTCTGATCATTACATACTTCGCTTCATATACGAGTATGTGAACAAAACTACATGGGCTTCCAATGAAAAACTATCAATGTACATAAGTATCCTACATATTCAATAAATTCTTTGTTGGATTAAAACCTACATGCATTGTCAGAGAATACAGTGAAATCATTTCCCCATTTTTGCGCATTCATTCACTGTCAATATGTTCCTGAAACAAAAGCCTGGCTTTAATAATCCCGTGATAATTTTTTTCACATTTCTTTGGCTCCATTTGAATTCATAGAATCCAATGGATATAACGGCCAACGTAGTTTCCAATTTCCATCCGTAGCACCGAAAACTTTTTGCTCTCGTAACAAATTTTCTACACAATATGGGAAGGGTCAATTTTGTCGCTACGATTTCTTACTTCAGACCCTCAATTTTTTGTGACAGATATCTGAATAACGAAGTATTGAACGAGTAAGTTTGATTTAAGTAATCAGATTCGAACTTATCTTTGAAATTGAATTATGAAAGAACTTTTATTCAGGTTTAGTGAACTATTCGTTTCCATCATTGGTGGTTTATTGAGATATTTCAAATAATTAAATCAAGTTGGAGGTATAAGGTACACCGAGCAATTTTCAATGCTCAAGGTCTTTTCAAAAATATTCGGGCGAGGAAGTAGTTAGAGCCTTAGCTGTACATGCCGCCATGTGCAACATTGATGTGTCCCAGCTGGGAGTGCTGGGACACATCAATGTTGAACATGGCTCTTACAGGAATGAAAAATTTTAAATTGTACCAGTCGCTTTTCATCGGTATCTCCGTTATAATTATTATGGGCAATAATGGGCAAGGTGGGAAAAGATCGTCACTCACTGGGTGCCTGAAGAAGGAAATCGCCGTCGAGGTAGACGGCGGGAAAGGTGGTGTGACGATCTGTTCTTGTCTTTGCGGGGCAAACATGGCCAGGTTTGGAAGGAGAAAAGAGAGTCCTTTGCCCAGCAGTATCCCATGACAGGCTAAGAAAAAAAAGGGCATGCACAGAACAAATCGATGGTTGTAGACCCTTTTTCATAGAACATAAAATACTCACTTTACCATCCATCTATATCCTGGAAATATGCAAATTTCTTACAAAATACACGAACTTTTTTACAACCCGCGGTCTGTCAGATAAAGAAACATGTTAATGTTACCCTCTTCGCGCATGAGCCTACATTCAAATAGTCCCTACGTAATGTCCATAAAAATATTTAATAAACTACCAGATGCAATAAAAATTAAACTAGCGATACAACTTTTACGGATAAACACAAACAATAGGGATGTTGACCATTAAAAAATAATTCCAAGACAGCTTCTCTGGAAAAAAAACACTTTATTTTAGACCTGAAAACGCGATTTATTTTCAGTTAATTGCTAAATTAGATTTTTAGTTGCTTTGAAATCAATAAATAATGGAGTCATTGAGTTGACGAAATAGTGACGTCACAGCGTGCTATTGCCATACAAAATGTAAGGGGGACTCGCGTTTTAACAGATCATAAAAAGTAAGACAATTAATTGATTGGTGTGTCAACTACCCTATTATTAATTAAAAAAGAATACTACACAATAAACGAATACATACATGACAAACAAATATATTTCACACAAACAGACACCATACATTGTTAGTCGTTTAGAATTCACACTCTTACATACAAAGATAAATATTATTTTATTATTATAAAATATATTTTAATGTAGTCTTACCAAATAATTATTATGTTATAACAGACCTTAATAAAAATGAATTTTATAATTTAGTTAATTAATACTAAGCACATGTTTTAAAAATGGTAAATTGATTCAGTACTAATTTTATTTCACACATAAATATACTTTTTGCTGTGCCTTACAGGGTTCGTAATTGTATCTTAGCTTTAAGCCCATTGTAAGATCTTTACACAATATGGAATGCAAATAAAGAAATGAATATGAATATTGATATAGAAGTAGATACGATGTTAAAGTTATGTGAAGTTAGGTGAGATATCTATCCACCACTTGCACTGGTCGTAACAAAAATCAATTCCATCTCTGGTCAGCATTTGGACTCGACTCGTCGTAAAAAATTTCGATCTCAAATCAGTCTTCTGAAATTCTATGAAATATCTATTCACGGGCGTTTTCTTGAAGGTGCTAAAATATTTAACGATATCTGAGATAACTGCTGACAAAGCCTTTAAAAATTTGGCACTTACTTTCTGAATTGTGTATGACGTCCATTCTGTGGTTTGTGAGTTTTTATTTTAGAATAACATTTAATGAAACCCAAAACATTTCTCAAGACTGAAACTTTTTTAGTACATAGTTTAATTCACTGTTTGTTCGGTCACTATATCTACTAGAAATCTAAAGATAGAATTCAATGATGTATCGACATACAAAGCGTCTGCCACACAATGTATCAGCGGTCAAACGCAAGTCATGTCAAAGTAAAATTTTAACTACGAAAACCGCCTTTACTGGAACGAAATAAAGACGCTGCCAAAGTTAAATCTTATCTTACTTCTTACTACTATCATAAATGCGAATGTTTGTGAGGGTGGATGACTGGATGGATGTTTGTTACTCTTTCACGCAAAAACTGCTAAATGGATTTGGATGAAATTTAGCAGACCTTATAACTACATGGGATACTTTTTATTCCGCTAGCATGATCCCGTGGGAACCAAACTCGACGTAGGCGAAGCCGCGGGCACAGGCTAGTTGTTGTCTTAAACATGCTGGTACAAGACTACAGTGACTTTTGAATGCCGCAAACTCTATCGTATGAACCTGTCATCTTCGTTGACCCTTATTATGCGAAAGGACTCTGTGGTCACTGACCCGGATTAACCGGATAGGAAATTAAACACACTTAAACAATTAACAAACTTCACAACTATTTACTTGAATATCCCGAACGTTAAATGTATCAGACACTAAACTGGAGGGTAGGCTAATGTAATAGGAGGTCGCCTATCTACGTAGACCGACAGTTTAACAGCCTATCATATTTGAGACAATTTATCTTAATTACGTACTGAAAGCTGAAAATATTCCCGAAATATTAAAACTTTGCCCCTCTGTAGCATCTGTTAATGTAGTTAAAAGTTAAATTATGCTTTTACACGGTGGGCCAAGGGCACCTCCAAATTATTTAGTATACCTAAATGGGTATGTATGTAGGTAAATAATAATCTGCACGGCCAAAATTCGTGACTTGATATTATGACCTTCGCAAATGCTTACCTGAAAACACCTATAATTTCGATCCCTTATAAGGAACTTCGCAAAATACTACCTATTCCACGAACTAGATAATTACTAGGTAGGTTTGGTAGAAATAATATTGCTTCATTTATATTTCGCTAGGTAATTATTCTTCGACCTTTAAGCACTATTTAAATTGATAACAAATCAAGGATTTCATAATTAAGTGATTAAAGGTAGTTTTCGAACTTGATGACGGTATCTTGCTGTTCTTTTGACCTAGGATTTGACTGTAGGAGTATTTGTACCTAAACTTTGTCTTAGATTCCGGCTTCAGTTTCATACAAACTATAGTTTGCAGAGTCTGAAAACTAATCGAGTTTCCTTCCAACCAAATTCTGCCAGCAATTTAAACTATAGATGCTTCAAAACGATGAAATAGACTCCTTTGGAAACTACACTTTGATATTGTTGTTGTTCCGTTGTAAATTGTTAGAGGCTCGTATTTAGTCGGTAAAATAATTAGAATAGGTACGGCATTAGTTAAAAGGTGTAACAGTATGTACATGAAAAATATAAAATTAATTTTATTAATTGAATTCAGTATGTCCATTATTTATATACTTCAAATAGATTTAAAATAATAGTAAAAATATTTACAGGCATCCAAAGGGGAAAAGAATTACAGCGCATCAAAAAATACGTCCACATCGCTGTCATTAGGAAAAGTGCCCAGAAGGCTGGCAGCATTGCCACGATGGATGGCAATGCTGATTTTTTGCCCAAAAAAAACAGTATCATCATCTGCCTAGCCTTTTCCCAACTATTTTGGGGTCGGCTTCCAGTCTAACCGGATGCAGCTGAATACCAGTATTTTAGACCTTCACAACCCAGTTCGTTCTGGGTAATACGATACCCTTTGGTAAGACTGGTTGTCAGACTTTCGGGCCACTGACTACCTGTAACGACTGTCAAAGATCTACAAATGACAGCCGGGTCGCTTAACGTCCTTGATTAAAATTAGTATGTTGATTAAAATTAAGATTTTAGGATACTGTGCTCTTGCTGACTGACGATTCGGTATTGATCATTTTCTCTAAGATCTTGTTTTACCTGAACAGCGATGCAGTTTATAAAATATAGACAAAGAGAAACTCGAAACCTTTTTATTTCAAAATGCACTCAAAAGTTACAAAACTTTTTCCAAGCTTACAATAGAGTCTAGACGCATAGTAGTTTTATTAGAAGTACAGGTTTGGCAAAAATAGACTGCATTGTCTTACTTTATACCTGGAATTCAGCATAAAAATAGAATGCTCAAGATAAATAAATAAACCGGGAAAAACCTTTGATTAAAAAAATTCAATCAACTGACTCACCCCATCTACTGTCAGGTTAACGCTTAACGGCATAATGTATTACCTTATTAGATAGTCTCGCGGCGTCAGATTAATTTTACGTTCAAGTTGTCTAAACAAGCCGAGTGATTGACCTTAGAGCATTATCACACTGACGCCTTGCGTGTGTACTTTTAGAAACCTTCTGGCAGTATAGGTACTCGCCCAACGATCGCTACAACCCCGCTATGCGCCCTCAAAATCTTGCATATAAGCGAATACGTTATGGAGCCGACACGCCAAAGCCGTCGACATGTCAACTGAAGGCACTTTATACACACCAAACAAAATGTCTGCCAACAGAACGTGTTCAGTTGGCTTGCCGCTGACATGTACCCGAAAGTCCCTGACCATGTCAACGACTTTGGTGTGTAGGGTTAGAACGCGTGCGAAAGTCACCGACATGGCTTTGGTGTGACGAACATGCAACGAGTGCGATGACCGCTCGCTTCGCTGCAAATACGCTTGCAAATCGTCAGTGTGATAAGGCCCTAACTGTCTGCTCCGACTTATGAACTCTATTATTCAGGTTTTGCCTACCATCTGTTTCGTGGTTCACTTTACAGAAGATATTGTCGGTTTACTCGAGATCCCTTTGTGAATTGTTTTAAAATTCACAGTAGGACAACTGACGGGAATCGAATTGTTTCCAACGGAAAGAAATGTATTTTAGCGGCTTGTTTTATAGCGGTATCGCATCTACGTGTTTGTTTTTTACTGGTGTTTGTTTACGCTCTGTTTTGATAGACTTTTAAAAATTCATAAACGTTTACTAGTTTTATTTTCGACGTGCATAGGTACCACTACTCATGCGCACATATCAGTTTTACTTTTATTCCGTAACTATATAAAAAACCAAATAACCACCAAGCATAGTACCTTCTCAAAATCTCAACTACAATTAGGCTCTCTCGTTCGAAACTAAAATACGTTTACAATAGTTTTGAAATGCAACTGCCGAAAACCAAGCTCCATTTCGATGAAAACTTAGTTATTAATACCTAGTTAGTTAGTTAGTTTATACTCTACATAATATACAATTGGATTATGACGGTAAAATAGCAGAATAGAATCAATTTCTCGCTGTCTATTAAAAGTAAACTCACGGATTTATGCCATCGGGCTATCGGGCGCCTGCGTGATAATGTCACCAGTATTTCGAAGATGATTACTGCCAGACCGGACTGCCCCCTTCAGAGACACTGGATGGGGACAGTCATAGGTCTAAATAAATAATTAATTTGTGAACACTAACAAGACTAACCTAATTTCTTAAGAACCATTGTTACTAACACTAAAAGAATAAAAAAGTATGGCCTGTAGTCTGAAAATAAAGTTATTTTTTTCAACATCGTGCATCGGACGGCGATCGCTTTCATACATTGAACTACCATACTATTAGGGTACATATATTTACTACCATCACACACATAAACTCTTCATTCGCCTCTTTATGTAGTTACTAGCTTATTGCCGTGGCTTCGCCCGCGTGGATGTCGGAAATTATCCCAAGGGATACAACCGGGATAAAAGTATCCTATAAACTAACCGCCCAAGGCATGGTCTACCTGTATAACACATCGGAATCCGCTCAGCAGTCAGAAAAATGTATGTTATTAATAGTAAAAGTGGTGAGGAGCTCGGGTGAACTTAAGGTTAAGCCGCGCTGGCCTAGGTTGGTCCGTGGAAGGGCGACCACCCATTACATAACGAGCTTCCTCATTGCCTCGGAAAGTACGTTAAGCCGTTGGTCCTGACTGTCATTTGTAGATCTTTGACAGTCGCCCGAAATACCACTGACAATCAGTCTTACCAAGTTGTATCGTTTTACCCTGAACTAACTGGGTGTGGAGGTCGGATAGGCAGCCGCTCCATTTAAAATACTGGTATTTAACTGCATCCGGTTAGACTGGAAGCCAGCCCTAACATAGTTGGGAAAAAGCTAGGCAAATGATGATGGAATATTAATATAGGTTTTTGAATAATACTAAATAAATAACCTGTTCATTTACCTCGTTATGTAATTATGTATATGTATTATCTTAGTTTACAAGCACCGACTGTCTAATCAATTGATTAATAATTTTCCCAGCACTGTAATATGTGTACCTACTGGCAAATTGATGTATTAATTAATTATTTTAACCCCGTTAGATCAGATAATTAGGCTCATGTAATAATTATCCTAAACCCTCGTAGAATTAATCATTAGAATCTACAAGCACATAGTACGGTCACGTTTAATATTTTCTTTTTATCGACATCTGTGCTTTGAAAATTATTAGGTAGAAAATGATAACCTACATACACATACATATTATGCTTAGTTTGGAAAATTCATAAGATCCGAATGTCGTAAAGCATTTAATTTATTTATTTACAAATCCCGCAGACACCAATGGATCTTTCGAAAATTATTCTCCCTGTTTCATGCATGACTTTAAATTTAAAAAGTTTGCGGGACCGTTCTTGCCTTCGTAGAATATTCAGAATCGAAAGACTTTGGTTGGTCAGGGCCGGGCGTCTCAAAGTTGGAACTAACTTCTAACTTTATTTTTATAGCTTAACTGGAGTTTCAATTTTCTCACAGTTCCGAAAATGTAATGGGAACCACGGGTAATATTTGTTTATTTTGTGATTACGCTACCACATTATTGTTTTAATAAAAGCTTAGGTGTTCGACTTTCTTGAATATTATTATGTTTGCCCCCAAATATGTCGGGAATGAGTACCAATATATAAAAGAAATATATTCTTTACAAATTTCAAGTGATCATTTTCGCTATAGGCAGCTAAGCCCAAAAATAAACCGTACTTTACAAAAAAGGTTCGATTCACTGCATTGGAATATTGATGTCACCGTTGTAACATCTTGACGTTTTACCATATTTTGTACATAATTCATGAAAACGGTCCTTTTTACATAACAGCACAAAATATTCTCTCATATTCAATTTGCTGAATATGATTCACCTCGACATATTTTTTCGAAATCTTTTAACTTTGGCAGAAGGTTAAACGCTATCTTCCTTTTAGTGGTTAAGTAAAATAACGGAGCTAACGGAGCGAACTGTGCAAGTGAAGTTAGGTTTAATAAGAGCTCAGATAGCTACTAAGTATCTACCGGGTTAATAGAAAAGCTGTTTCCGTCTACGAAGCGGCGAAATGCGGCGATCGTATTTCTTTGAAAGAATCTCGCGAGTGTAATCCCGCTGCGGTAATAAATCTTTAAGTTTTGTAATGTATTTTCAATGAATGATTCGATATAAATTACCCTTCCTTAGTCTACTTACTTATAAAAACCAGGACGTTCTAGTACTTAGCTTGATAATAGGTACATAGTCAAAGTAATTTGTGATTTTAATTTTCAGTGTTTTTCAGGGTCAGTGTAGCGAAAGCAAATGAAATTATTCCTGCATTCGCCCACTCACTGGCCTGAAAATAATCAAATTAGGTTATAACATAAGTATACCTACGTTACTTCGAAGGGGTAGATTAACACCGGTCGCTACGCGTTACCAGAATACTGTTTTGTAAAGTAATGATTGCGGAAGCAAAAGATTCATAAATATAAGATGAAGTAAAATTGTCGTGTTAAAAGAATTAGACTTAGATATTAGATTATTTAATATAACTTTATAGAAAAAAAAACAATGACTCAAAAAGTTTAAGTTAACTCAGTCGTGAACGGTAGATAACCTAAAGCATGTTTGTCGTGTTTCAACATTCTTGAGTAAGGTTCATATTGTTGGAAATGTATAAAATTAAAACTAGGCGAAAAATAAAGATGAATTCTAGTAAGGAATTATTTAATTCTCAGAAATACTTTCTTAAACGAAATTTGAAGACCCGCGTAAGGCAGCGAAGATTAAAGTTTTCAGAACAAACAACTGAAAACTAGACGATCGGAATGCCTGCGTATCCCGCTGGTTTCGTCGACAAAACTTTAAAGCGAGCACCACCAAGAACATAGCACAGGTACTTAACATTAAGGAAAAGTTCACTTTCAAAGTTATTCATGTAGCTTCTCGTGGTACGGTAAAAGTCTTTAATTTACCTCCTGGGTGAGCTTGTAATGAACCGATGTATTGTACCTTCGTGAACAATACAGCCTTTTTAACTTATAATGAGTTTTAAAATCACGTGTATTGGGTGTATGTTTGAATTATAAGTTTTTATATAACATGATCTTAAAGTTTGAGGAACAAGTGTTTAACTTCATGTGGGATTGTGTTTACGTTGTGTATATGTACAGACGCCAACACATCAAGCTACACAAAACTGACAAATCTTCCCAATCAACCTTGAACCTAATGCTTTAGCGATAAAGTTGATAATCTGTTAAAGAACTTTGAAAGATTGGGATAGCTTGATATGCTGGCGTCTGCACATGAGGGAAGTTTTTGTTTGGCTTTGCTCATTGGGTCAAAATTGATCTTACGTGAAATACTAAGAACTTGTAGTTACAAAAGATATACATACTGTTAAGTTTATGTTGAATCACGTTAAACCATGGGTGTTCATAAAATAAGCTGTATACACGGGAAAACTTTAACCCAGAATTGTATGGTATTGGTTGTATTACGACTACTGAATGCTGTCATTTGCACCACTTTTGGTGATCTTTATCTGTTAAGTTTAGACAAAAATTTATCGAGATGAATCCAACTAGTCATGGCGGGCTAGTAGTACCCTCCGACTCATGAATAGAATAGAATAGAATAGTCATTTATTTGCTCAGAACATCATCATCATCATCAACCATCATCATGCTAGTAGTAGAAATCGTGAGGTTCAACTTGATGGGAGTCCTCCGACATAACCCTACGTTCTCGGATTTCCCCACAAAATAAAAAGATATCCTTCTCAAAGGTTTGCTATTCTGATGATTGTGATCTCGCTACAAGTGAGAGAAAGCTCTTCGAAGCACTTCTACACATTTCCATGTTTTTATATGAATGTACTTGTTCCAGTGGCTGACTTCACGACGCAGCTGTCCCAACTGTACGAGCATCACTCCACGGAGCTGCAGGTTCTCGTCGCCGCCTTCCGCAAGCGAAGCAGCGAGCTGAGGAAGGAAAGGTAAGCGTAGATAATAAATTACGGGAAACAAAGACGTCAAGAACCAAAGACTTCCGGCGAACAATTGGGACTTCCTTTCTGCACACAAAATAATTTGGGAAACAGTTTTAAAATTAAATGGATATTTATCCCGATACAATAGTTTCGAAACTTAACATTAATTATGAAATCAAGAGTTATTTATTCATATTAAGCTGCAAATTTACGCATTATTATGGCAGTTCTCCAAAAAACTTGTGCTAGAGAGAAAAAAATACGGTCCAAACTCAACAGCAACGCGTCTGTCGAAAATACCAGTAAATTGATTAGCGTAATAATTTACTATAGGTACAGACGCCAGCATATCAAGCTACCGGAAACTATAAAATTTTCCCAATCAACCTTGAACCTAATGCTTTAGCGATAAACTTGAAATCTATTAAAGAAATTTGACAGGTTGTAGTAGCTTGATGTGCTGGGTCTGTCTAAGCTTCGCCATACTAAGGTCGCTACCTAACATTTGATTTCGTCATTATCGTAACTTGCAACAGATATTTATTTTAGTTATAGTTTACATAAAAGCACTGATTATACAATTGTTTAGAAATAACACTACTGCACATAAATGTACACTTTTGTAATACCTACTTTTTATTAAATAAATTATTCTTTATACATACCTACCCAGGTATGCCTACCTACCTCAAAAAAGTACAGAAGCATTCCGGCAAAAAGCAATCTGCGCCGTAGTCGAATAGCGATGGGAAAGCATACAGGGCCATCGCTTTCAATTCGTGCCTTTTTACAATCCAAATAGCTGCAGAGAAAACTAGATCAACCTAGAATAAACTGACTAACCTTATCGGGCTTAGTTTGAAAAATTGGTTTATGTACTGTATCTGGATAAATGTACGTAGTGTGAAATGATAAACTTTTCGATAGAATCCGATAAACCGGTTTGTATCGAATCGAGTTAACTTCAACATATAGAGAATATTAAATGCAAACAGACAAATAACAACACAAAAACAAACGCTCTAAACATTTACTTTCAATAAAACAAATCTTAAGAAATGGAACTCTGATACTTGAAAATTCTCCCATCATCGTCGATTCGATTTGCAAATGGACGACGACGTCACGCGATAATTTGTTTGAGCTAATGTTCGTCAAATTTGAAATAAAAATTGCATTTCAGTAAATTCGATCGGTACCTATATTTGCTTAGGCAGAAATCACACTGACTACATCGTCCGTAGTGCTCCTGTCATCACGTGCTGGTATTATGTCTGCAAAGCGTGGCAGTTCCTTTGATGGTTTTTGATAGCTATCAGTGTAGTTCTGGGTAACTGAGCAGTGGCTATTCACTGTTTATAATAATGTATGTCCATTTCGTAACTAATTGGGTCACGTTTAATTCGTGTATCTATGTACGTAAGGACTGTACCTATTTGCCTGTGACAGAAAAAGTGAATTGCCACGAACACATCATTTATTCAAAAGTTTGGCAAAAAGTCTTGTTTACAGCGCGTAAGACAAACAACCACTGTAAACGAGACAAATAATATCCTACTGTTTACCTAAATCCTGCGATTACACTGTTGCGTTTTTATAGTCATCCTCAACCCGAGGGTTAATAACAGTAAGTGTTTAATTAAATGAAGGCCTAGATAAATGAAAGCCATATTTACTCAGGAGGTCCGAAATAACTCTACCGGGTGACGTCATTCAGGTACCTGACCCCGAGCTCGTAAATATACGATACAAGTAAAGAAAAATGTTGCCATCTTGATAATGTGATACCTAAATTCCGTGCAAAGATTAGATCTTTAGCTTTTTTGCCATTTCCTTTTTGTAGGCTGGAAACAGAAACAGTTTTTTTTTACTTTGAAATATTTAATTTGAATTAGCCTACATTTTAGCTAGATCTAGGTTCTGATTTTAACAATCTAATTTCCGTTCTTTAAATAAGTAAATGCAATAAATCAAGGTGTCTTTTGCAACACCCACCAGCCATGAGATAGTTAGATAAATAGGTACAAACGTTGGCCTATTCTTGATCAAAAAAATTAATGAACGAAACAAACAGAATTAACAAGTTTGTCAGTACGTTTCATCACTTTTCCCTTCGATTTAGTAGATGGGCAGAATTCCAAACTGCACCCACACACTCATAAATGACAATAAACGAGACAATAACTTATAAAACTAATCAGTTACTGACTATTAGTCCAGTATCCAGGAGGACGTATTACATATCGACTATTGACTCTCACAAAAGGCCGCTCACACACTCTTATTAGGAACGTTACATTTCGGTACATTAGTCTATAAGCTACCTAAAGGTAATCAATTCGTTTGGAGTGGGCCTTTGTATCCTATTGGTTCGTAAGGGTGATCGATCAGAGACATTCAATCAAAGATTATTTTTCGATCTCAGGTATGAAACAGGTCATGAGGTATCTTATAGAACCTCAGTACCTAGCCATTATTTGAACAAAAATACCATCAAGATAATGTTTATGGAAGCTTCACGTATGTATTTACACCACATAATAAGTTTTTCAATTCTGACATGATCCAACCGCTCGAACAAGGAAACACCTGAAATTTTTCGACAGGTTCTTCATCGCCCTTTTTGTTTCACATCATAGGCATACATCATTTTCCACCTCCCTCATTGAAGAATCGACGTATGGAAATCCTTAGCGTGACAGACAGACAGACAAGGACTAAAACCTTATACAAATAAATAACTTTTTGATCTCCGTACCTGCGTCAACCTTTTTGTATTATCGTTCGCTGTCTCGACATTATATTATTTTGCATGACTGTCGATAATATGGGTACAAGAAACATTTACATAATTGTGTTAATATTTGTATATTTTTTTAATGGCTCCGATATCTTTGACATTGAATATATGTACGCACATTTATTGACATGAAGAGCGAAACAAATCATCTTTAGACATAAAGATCTTGAATTACATTCAACACTCACTGGTTTTCTCGACATCTTTTGTATTAAAAAGTGGTACGTTGAGCAAGAATGTGCCATATTTATTTTACATTCTCTGTACACGTGTACTTAATTATGTATAAATGCAGAAAATAAAAAAAATACTTACGTACAACTGTGATGCCTGTTTCTAAAGAAATCTCTTCCAGCATACCTGCTTTTTATATTTCTAGCAAATAAATACTATGGAGAAAACAGCAAAATATTAATGTATTATTCAGGGAAAGATATAAAGTAAATATTGCATTATTATATTATTTCTCACAGCCATTTTGCTCCAATAAGTTGAAGTAATAAACTCATCCGTAGGTGCCTTGTCAGCGCATCTGCGTTTCCATCTCGCAACAGTTTTCTGGTTACATATTCGCTACCTGCCTATATTTCTTACATAATATATTATAAGTCTCACTTGTGAGAACAGGAAAATCTTCACAAGATATTGACGTAATTCCAATAAGAAAAACAAGGTATTTTGAGATTAGGTAAAGCACACCTATGACTTAAGAAAGATGTAGGTACAGACAACTAAGTACGGTACAATATTTTAAGGAATAGATTTTTCCGTTAAGTCAAAAGCAAATAGGTACCTATTAAATATGCATTGC
This sequence comes from Eurois occulta, assembly GCA_950022335.1. NCBI lineage: Eukaryota > Metazoa > Arthropoda > Insecta > Lepidoptera > Noctuidae > Eurois > Eurois occulta. The sequence continues at coordinate 9,278,554 of OX465484.1, read as the reverse complement.
ATTCTCCACACAAAAGCTGTTTCCATCACCCTTAAAATTGAATAAAAATAAAACTCGTTTTGTTACCCAATCTCAATTGTAGGTATGAGGAAAACGTTTTGTTAAAATTGCGTTTAACAATGTTCCTTTATTTACAAACATAAAATTGAAATCGCGTTGCTTAGAAAATGTGTATAAAATTTGGCCCTTGCACGACCCCGCGTTGTAAACGTAACGTAAATACTTACATCGAATTTAGACTAAAAAACACTCGTTTCACATAATATTTTCATAATTTTAAGAATTTATTCATTACTAGCTTTTGCCCGCGACTTCGTTCGCGTGGAATAGTGACTTCCGGCAGATTTTTGGTTTTACCCACATAGTTCCCGATCTCACGGGATGAATTTTCAGCTAGCTGTGCCCGGCATGCGTTGCAATGCATCTTTTCCTACCTACTACCACCCACCTACCACCTACCACCTACCACCTACCACCTACCACCTACCACCTACCACCTACCACCTACCACCTACCACCTACCACCTACCACCTACCACCTACCACCTACCACCTACCACCTACCACCTACCACCTACCACCTACCACCTACCACCTACCACCTACCACCTACCACCTACCACCTACCACCTACCTACCACCCACCTACCACCCACCTACCTACCACCCACCTACCACCTACCTACCACCTACCTACCACCTACCTACCACCTACCTACCACCTACGTACCACCTACCTACCACCTACCTACCGCCTACCTACCACCTACGTACCACCTACCTACCACCTACCTACCCCACCTACCTACCACCTACCACCCACCTACCGGGTACTAAAGTACCAGGCCAGCATGCATTCAAGGTGGTATTTTAACAGTTGTGGATCTTAATCATAATTTTCTGTAAAAAGTACCAGGCTGTCATGAAAAAACTGAAGGACTTTCATATAAACTTCCAACCCCTATTTTACCCCTTTAGGGGTGGAATTCCCAAAAATCCTTTCTTAGTGGATACTTACTCTTCACAAAGAACACACCCTCCAAGTTTCATATCTCTAGGACCAGCGGTTTGGGCTGTGCGTTGATCTATCAACAATCAGTCAGTTTATCATTTTATACATATAGATTGAGCTTGTTGCAAACAATTTAGGTATCTAAAATTCTATAGGATAATTGTATTTTCAATTCAGAAATCGACGTATTTACATTCCGTTTAAACCGCGCGCTCGACGGTTCATCAAAGCAATTTTAATATCAGCGTTTTTTTAAGAGACTACGATACGAACTTTTTAACTTCAAGTGTTCATGAAAAACGTATCACGAAACAAAATAAAAAGTAACAGACTCATACGGTTCAAGTTTCCCGAACGAAATATGTACGAATACCTTTGAAACGACGTGCCAAGCCTTTGTGAATCACAAATGGCGCCAGTAAATCAACTCATAATTTATTCATCAGTAAAGAATTGTAACAACTCTATCGTAGGCGAGTCTGCCTTCAAACAAGTCCTTCATTAATTGAAACGAGACAATTAAATTATCCTCAAGGAATCAAATCCGAAGGCACTTAACTCTGCCATTACAGGCAAATAAAAGAAATGCTCGATTCCCTCAGCTTGATGCAGTGGGCGACTGTTGAGGGAAGTTACTCGTTAGCCACAAAGATAAAATAAATCCCAGCGGGGCTGATGTAGTAAAATGAACTTTATAGATATTGTATTGTTTATTTCAATGCCCGTTTTCTTTATCTTCGAGTGGGCTTTTTGTTGCAGTATAATTTATTGACAGTTGTTAAAACAATCGATTTCAAAACATTTGATTTCTTTTTAAAAGCCTTTCCTTTACCAAATATTTTAGTACGAAGCGCGAATTATCTTCCTATCAAATATTCATGTAGGCGATGAAGGTACTAAGTACTTGCTCTAAAATGGACTTCCATCAAGATCAGGAGTGTTTTTCCGTAACCCTCTAAGGAGGCCGTCTAATCATCTGGTGTCCTTAATTCGAGCTACCAAAAAAGGTTTTATCCTTTAGCCCTCGTATATCTATTTATGAGTAGGAATAGAAACATACGTTGTTGTGAGACTTGCCTACCATCTTTATGTACCTGTCCCAATAAAATTTACTTACTGCGTCCCTAGTGGCCGTCCCAAACTGTCCAGAAATACAGCCAACATCTTTATACTTTGAAAACTTTCAGGTGTAACTTTAGTGGTGATAAATTTTCGAAAAGTAATTTTTGAGAAAACTCTTCAAGTTCGTGCTGAATCGTTGTTTCTTGACAGTTGTAGATAAAACCACCAACTTCTTGTTATGCGATCTGGGTGATTTTAATGAGTGAAAGGTGAAAAGCGATATCGTAGGACAAGAAAATAATAAATTATATTTCGTTATTTTTCTCTGATGAGTTTATAACAGAATTTACCATTGTATCAACATAACTGTGTAGTTAAAAACAAGACTCATAAGACATTAAACCGGCAATCCACCAAATATTATTTTCAGAAACGTATTGAATTTATTTTTTTAAATTTTTGTTCTAGCTTGTTTTTAAAGTAGCTTAATACTTAATTTTCCTAAATTCAAGGGGAGCGTGACTCTATTAAGCATAGGTACAAAAAGTGTCCTTGTGAAGTAACACTAAGCACCTAAGGGAATACTTGCTACCAAGCTGCGTGTAAGTACCTTCACACTGAACTAATTAATACCGAAACATACATTTGTAGTGCCTACATGGTAGTACATTTGTCAATGCTAGTGGTCCCCTAAGGTAACGTTTAAATTTGTATTGGAGACGAAACAATTGCTGACAGTAGGTCAAATGTAAGGCCAGGCTGAAGCGAATAATTAATATAGGTACTTATATCAAATTACAGCTTGTCGGAAAATAAACAACCATCAACCCACGTCATCAACTGCCTCACCTTTTCCCAACTATATTGGGGTCGGCTTCCAGTCTGACCGGATGCAGCTGAATAGGTACCCGTATTTTACATGGAGCGACTGCCTATCTGACATCCACATCATACTGGGTATCATATAATACCCCTTGGACGATCAATCCACAATAAATCACAAACTTAGAATTTACAATGTCGGGATCAAACACAAACAAGACATATTTCCAGTCAGTTTTTAAGGCACTGATTTAAAGCGGCAGTTGTACATAGTAGTTTTGGTAAGTTAAAAATTACAAAATGCATATTTATTAACAAGGTCGGCAGTTAAAACTTAGCAGCAAAGTAAACAAAAATGAGTCGTAAAAAATAATAAAAATAATCATTTAATAATTATACTGAGCAGTAAAATAACTAAATGGGCAGTTACGAGTGCGCAGTTATTTGCCTAAAAAGTAGTAGTGAGCATAGCCCCACTACGCGGGGTTCCTATTTCTGACTGCAGGGTTTACAGTAACCTAACACAAAGGGTATGTCGGGGTCTTAGTTCGCTCACTCTGGTCGCTCACTAGACCCCGCCATCCCCTTCGAACCTAACCTGTCCGAGTCGGGATACCCCAAGTCCGGGTGTCTCCGCACTCTATGAACTGCCGAACTATTTATCGAACCGCTCATTCTATCATTTTTAATGCTCATTCAGTTATTGGACTGCTCAATTATTTTTAGAATTATTATTATTTTTTTTTTTATTTATTTATATTCAAAAAAATGGTAGGTAGTCTTATAAACTAAGCCCCACAAAACCGTAGTAATGGTTTGACTGTGGGGTCAGCGAGTCTCTACAACACAATAAAAAAAAAAAAAATTAAAACAAAAATTAAAAAAAAAAAAATAATAATAAATTGACATTGTATGATAAAATAACCGACTAATTGATATTTTATTACTGTCCATGTTTTACTGTCGCAATAATTAATCAACCGCCATTAAATTAAATAACTGCTCATAATGTTTTTCAACTGATCATAATAACATCTCGAATATTTAAATAACAGCTCAAAAAATTAGTTCCCGTTTTGAATATTGCCAGCAACATAAACAAAACACCAACGATCACAAACACGCGACAGTTCCAAAACTATTGTAAATACATGCTGCAATAAAGAACTAGCTGTGCTGTGACCCATGAACAGAAATATTCAAATACTACGAGCATTGTCCCAAAAGCTAGTCCATATTTTATTCAACGCTAGGTGGCGCCAGCAATCAGAATAAGGGAACACACAGTCACACACACAGACAAAAGGAAATTATATCAAAAATGCAAAGTGTTGTACGTTTTGTAGTTCTGGGTAATTCACTTCCTATTGTTGGAAGATTTTCGAACCCGCTTCTGCAGTGATTCGCTCTTTTATTCTATACAGAAACAATAGAAATCAGACTATACTAGACTTGAACCGAGCTGAATAAGTAATTGCAGCTTTGAGTTAGGTATTCAAAGATTTTACTTCAAATCTATTGTATATCAGTATTTATTCAGTGTTCATAACTTATGTAGGCATTACTTCAGCTTTCAGGGAAAGGTAACCTATTCGAAACTGTTTCAACAAATAAGAAAGAAAACCGCAACACATAGTAAAGCAATTCCCAAGGATATATTTGTGGAGAACATAAATAATTGCCCCTTTTAACATCTAAGGAGTGAGAGACACTGCTTTCGATTAAGATTTTGGTCACATAACCAATCAATGGGTGACTACGCCTTTCTGACGAAGGCAAACTCCCCCGATTTCCCGACTTATGTTTTCAGAAATTGGACTCAAGACTCAATAAGCTCTTACTGATTATAATTGCGTTTATATATTGGTGTCAATCTCCGCACCAGGCAGCGAGCGCTTAATTGAATTTCTGTAAATATAATACTATGGTCCTCTAGATTTGATTTTCGGGTCTTTAGGAGTAAGAGGCCAAATATTGAAACTTTAGTTGCCGGGTAGATTGCGAGGGTCTTTACTGGAAAACACGCCTAATTAAATACCTGAGGTCGTAATTTAATATCCCAGTAATTACTTTAGATGGGACCTTAGTAGTGATGATGAAAAATGGAAAGGTCATACCTAAGATTCGTTTGAATAAACCTGATACAGGTAAAAAAAAATCTTCATGACCTTTAAAAATTATTGATATCAAAATAATGTGCAGTACACCAGAATTAAGTAAAAAGGGTCAGTCTAAATATGCCTATTTTTTATGAAAAGGGGCAACAACCTTAATTACCTCGATTGACGGAATCGCAGAAAAAGCGCTATCATTTTCTTCTTGTTGAATTATGAAACGCTGAAGCAATAAATCATCAATCAACAAATGCACGAACAATTCTGGATCATTTGTCATAATTCTGCTAATAATAGCGCATAACAATGATACTTTTGTAATCAGGAATCGTTTCTCGTCAGCTATTGGGCTATTTTCATTACTTTTTGTCGCCTTGTTAGACCCAACACGTTTTCTCATTTCTTAAATATTTTATGTATGAGGGAGTATCGCTTTTTGCCCTTACACTGAGCGGTGCCGATACAAAATGTATTAGAACCTTTTTATACTTTTAGCATCGACGTAATGGATTTAAAGATTACGGTGTACAACAGAAACCTTCGTTTAACCTCCTTTCACAATTGAATTTTATATCGTTTGCGGTTACGCGGTTTGAAAGCCTTATTTTAGAATTCTAAAATAACCTTTATCTCGCCTACTCTATAGCTTCTGTACTTCTATACCAAAATCGTAATCAACTGTTACTACGTAGTACGTTCCTACAAATACAAAGTGTAAACGGACCCTTCACGAAGACCTCAACTAAGCATTCTGTACATCAAACTAAGTAACTCTACACATCTTTTTGAGGTGAAAATCACGTTTTACGGTAGGACTCAATGTAACGCACTCAATATATTGTGCTGATCATGGTCAAGGAGGTATTCAAAGTAAAGTTGAACACATTTATTTAAAAAAATATACATGTGGAATAGTTGGAACTTTGACCCTCAATATCTCCGTAACTAGAAAGTTCCCAGGAATGGTCCGGAACAAAAAAAGTATCGCAATGATGGGGAGAAAAACTGTGCCTTTCGGCTCCGTTAAAGGTATTTTTACACCCATTATAAATCAAACCAGCTTACGTATATTCACTTTTATAGTACATTTTGTTCTATGAAAAATTCACACCTATTGAATAATATGAAATAAAACCCCGTTCCTGAAAAAAGTTGATGGAATGTTCTCTTTCAATGAATATGGACATCCAAATTTCATTGAAATAAAGGCGACGCGGAGAGCAGCGATGGTCTAGTGGTGGCGGCCCCGACTTACGACGTTAAGTAAGGCGTTGATAGGCGCATTACTTTGTGTAATTTATTTTATCACCACTGCTCTCAAAAACGGTGAAGAAAAACATCGTGAGGAAAGCGGCATGTCCTAGAACAAAAAAATTCGAAGACATGTGACATCTACCAACCCGCACTGGGCCCGCGTGGTGGATTATATCCCATTCCTTCTCATAGAGAGGAGGCCGTGGGTCCCAGCAGTGGGAACATTATAGGCTGATTATGCTTATGCTAAAGGCGACGCGTTCAACGCATTTCACGTGAGTTTTTCTACAGAATGCCTTAAAAATGCACAAAAACACCCGATGCTCTCTACTACAATAAAATAGCTTTCTAGTTTTATGTCGTATCTTGGAATATTAATAGACACAACGCCAACATAAGACCTAGAGAGTACCTGTGTGCACTATGTATTGTTATAACGCCAAAGTAAATCCCGTAAGCTTTGTCAAGAATCCCACAACATAGAAATCTCACAAGTCTCTAGCGTAACACGTACCTACCTATTTGGTTACGGTTTATGAAAAATAAAACACTTCTATACATAACATAACATCACGCCTGTAATCTCCGAAGGGTTAGGCAGAGATGTACCTAATAGCCACAGAAATGTCTAATAGTTCGCCAGTTATGTTTTAAGTCCCATGCCATGCAATAGGGGGCTAAATAATAACTGCCGCTTGGGTAGATCTTTAGGATAGGCCGCGCTTGCCTAGGTTGGTCCGTGGATGGGTGACCACCCATTACATATCGAGTTTCCTCCATGCCTCGGAAAGCACGTTAAGCCGTTGGTCCCGGCTGTCATTTGTAGATCTTTGACAGTCGTTACTGGTAGTCAGTGGCCTGAAAGTCTGACAACCAGTCTTACCAAAGGGTATCGTATTACCCAGAACTAACTGGCTTGTGGAGGTTAGATAGGCAGTCGCTCCACGTAAATTACTGGTATTCAGCTGCATCCGGTTAGACTGGAAGCCTACCCCAAAATTGTTGGGAAAAGGCTAGACAGATGATGATTAGGGGACGAGCCTATTGCCATCAACCGGGAACAAATCCAGACTCGGTCGCTGCTACTCAGAAATTAATGACGGAAAACCCAATAACACTTTGCCCGACCCGGGAATCGAACCCAGGTCCTCATGCTCAGCAGTAGCGCTTGCGACCACTCGACCAACGAGGCAGTCACTCCTACCTACCTACCTAATCTTTTGGAACGGCCTGAACTATCTATTGATTCCCTTCCAGTCTTTTATTAGAATATAATGAATAAGCTTGGAATGGCTTCTCAATTTAATATCAAGAAATAATTATAATAAGACTCCTGCAAAGTGCATTAACAATATTAAATGTTGAGTTATTTAATAGCAGAGAGAAAATAATGAAAGTGATGATAACATTTATGTATAAATGTGTGAATAAAAGTAAATAGAAAATATTTCAACATCAACTTGTATTTATACATCATAGTTTCAAACGTTTAGATTAAAAACCACACGAATTGCGCTGTCTGTCAACGTCAGCTTTCTAACATGGCAACATTTGTACGCAGACCATTTTTTATTCAACAGTCAAAAGCAAAATAAATTGAAGGTGTACAGAAACTGCAGGTACGCGGGATACGCGGGAATATAATTCTGCATGTCAATTTACAACTTTAAGCCTGAAAGCTATAAAGTATAAGGCCGCACCTCCATTAAAGCGTTGATGAGCGGTGATGTGTGAAGCGGACAGGAGAGGAGATGCGTAAAAGGGTAAGGGTTTAGGGTTTATCCACCAAAGCTGTGCGGAGATGAGCAAAGCTCCTCCCCTCACAGCACACCGCTCACCGCACGCCGCTCACGTCTCCTCTCGCCTCCGCTGGCCTAAGCAATAGCAAGACATCTCTTCTCCTCTCTGCTCAGACGTTTCCACTAAAGCTAAGCGAAGACATCATCTTCCTGCCCTTGTTCCATGTAATTTGGGGTCGGCGCAACACGTTTTTTTCTTCCATTCTCCTCTGTCAACCGTCATGCTATCATTAACTTCTTTATCTTTCATATCATTCCTCACACAATCCATCCATCGTTTCTTTGGTCTTCCTCTCCCTCTCCATCCATCAACGTTTATATTCATCACTCTTTTAGTCACATGCGATTCGTCCCTCCTCATCACATGTCCATACCAAGACAGTCGGTTCCCTAAAGCTAAGCGAAGACGAGAAGTGTAAATAACGAAATTCCATAGTTTAAATCACATCTGCTCTCTTCTCCTCTCGTCTCCGCTTCGATGGAGTTCCCGCCCTAATAATTTATTTATTTGCGTCAGACACAACGATCTATAAATTAGTCAGTAAGTACACTTAAAATTAATGTTAGTAGTAATAAATCTGTGCAAATCACCCTTTTTAACCTGCACTTAGCCGACAAAATTGTTTAAAAATAATAAACATGTAAATGTAGGACGTCTTATTAACATCCACAAATTCGAGCAAACCTAATTACAACAAGAGAATACCGTTGCTAATTTGGATAATAAGACTCCCTTGTGCCTAAACGATTTTAATATTGTCCCTTATTAAATTGGAATGCTACCTTACAATATTTGCTTTCTGAAATAATTCCATGCCTCGCTGGTCTAATAATAGCAAGCGATACTGCTGAGCATGAGGCACTTGGTTTGATACCCAGGCCGGGCAAAGTGGTATTAGGTTTTTCCGTCACAAATTTCTGATTATACGATGGAGTCTGGATACATGCCCAGTTAATGGCAATAAGCTCGCCCCTTTTCAATGGCACTAAAAAATAAATGATGAAATGTGGGTGTAGATACCAGCTATTAGGTACACCTCTGTGTAACCTCTGTCCTTTAAAGATTAAAGGCGTCATGTAAATAATTTTCCACGTGTAATGCCAACTGGTAATTTTACATGTGTGAGTGCTAGCGCGGGCTTCGTTCGGTCTTTACATAGTTCAGCGATTTCTTCACTTTCATGATACAGCTCATTGAAGCGTGTAGACGCCCGAGATTTTACATTTATTTCTTGCATTTCATATTATTTATATAACTGATTTATATAATTGATATTATTTATGTAACTGATTTATATAATTGATATTATGTATATGATTGCAGAATGTAGTAACTCATTGTTTATTAAACCAATTGTAGGTAATAAAAATAATTTATTTTGAATTCAGTTTTTTAAATAGTTTTTCAAGAAAATTGGACAAGCTCTATGGGTCGATAAATGAAAATTGGATCTTAAATATACCATTTCGTGTACACACACCTATAAGAGAGTATGCATTGTTGCAATTCGCAAAGAAAAACCAGAAACCATGCCACAGATTGAACCGCATTTTACAATTGAATACAGGAAATTGACATTTATGTCCCTCTGTATTAATGGTTCATATTTGCATGTCGTTTATTACGGATGGTGCGGCACTCGATTGCGATGCGATTATTTAAGATTCGTGAACGTTATTCTTAGCTTAATGGCTTCCTACACATGATTGCTTGTAAACTACAAAATGGTAAAACCACGTAATTTTGTCGCTCATATTAAAATAAGTCATCATCATCAAATTTCTGCCTCTATCCCAATTTATTTTGGCTCGGCGCAGCCTGTCTTCTTCTTCCATACTTGTCTATTACTCACCTTCTTTCTAACCATATCATCCTTCAAACAGCCGATCCATCGTTTCTCTGGTCTTCCTTATAGCCATCCACATTCATACCCAAATCCTTTCTTGACCTTTTCAAATATTAATTGTAGGTGTAAACTCTCATTAATTCCTCTCTATTATTTTCAAAGCTCCAACTCCCATCGATCGTAACATTCCAACGCATACTAGGCGTCAATAACCAGTCACCTCTTAAGATTTAACCCTGCACAAGTGCATCGTCTCGGGGCACCTTGGAACTTTACCAACCCGTGACCTGCCTCCCTTCGTTGAATTTCGAGTGGCAAACTACCACGATAAATGCTCAACTTAGTGTATCAAACGCGTTAGGTACGTAAAGAATATACAATGAGAAATTGTGTTCTTTTGTACCACAATTTGTTGGTATTGAGTTTTATAGTAAAAGTAATAATGTATTCTTTAACTTGCATGCCAAATTATACGGTAGCAACAATTCAGGGTTAGAAAGAGGCCGTGGCAATTCGGCCGTAAATCGATGTGCAAATATTACAGTACAATGTTACAAAAACCGTCGAATAATGGTTAAATATGAACCCTATTGTTCTATTCTGTGTAAAGGTATTCAGACGTATGGGGTCGCCGACTTGCGTTTTGCATTATGGATGAGGTCAAAGCCTAAATTCGAATATGGTCGCAGTGCGGGTTCTTTAAACCAAATCGAATTGGTTTTTCTGTTTCTATTGTCATGACAATTACTCGTAGAATCACGAATCGAAATGGAGACGATCAGACTATCATGTAGGTACTAGACCCTTAACGTGTTCGGAAACTCCAATTTTCCGCGGCGTCTTTAATAAAATATATCGAAAGCAACAACAGAAACTTTGAGCAATGTATTAATTCAATAAACAGACAGAAAACATGTAGCAGAATCCTTAGAGTACCAGCTTAACCACTGACAAGAAAGAATTACAACGATATATCTAGAAAGTACTTACCTAACTTTTCCCTAGATACACGCCACGTGGAAAAACGCCACATTATTGCCAGCTCTTTGATAAAAGGCAGTAATTCCCAATTGTGTCGGCACATGTTGTATATCGTGGCTAGAAATTTACTAATTAACTAGAGTTGCGAAACTATTTATAATGCTAGTTTTTAAGACCTAAATTTACTAACGTAAGAACGCGTATAATTCTGTTTTTAAACAAGCTCTTCCCACGACTTAGTTCGCGAGGATTTCATTTATTGCCATCATGCCCAACTCCAGGTCCAACGAGTCCATATGTCACAAAAACAACAAAATTGGTCAAGCCGTTTAGGAGGAGAACAATGACGAACACACGAACACCGGAATTGCTTCCTACGATGAAGAAGAATCCTAAGACAATTTATCCTATTGTCTGAGGCAGAATCTCAACAAATCTCCTCGGAGGAGTTTCCCGTAGGTACTCATTTGGGTTTTTCTTTCTACAAGAGTTTTTCTTGAACTGTAATCGAGTTATCTTTCATGAAAATTACAATTTTCGTTTGCCACTAATTTAATTTGCAGACTCGTCTTCGTTTTGTTTTTCTACCAAAAGAAATGGAGCAATTGTATTTTGGGAAAAAAAATATGGATCGGGGAATCTCGCGTCCGCGTGAAAAATAGAATGAAGCCCGCATGGAAATTAACTTTGCATCTGCGGTTGCACTGAGCCTGTGATTTGAAACCACATCAGTTGCTTGATTCAAACAGTACTAAATTCGATCTTGTTAACTTTGGGCGTCTAACCGCATGCGGGGGATCACTGGCAGACCATGATTTCATAAAGTCTTTTAAAGAAAAATAAAATTGGGATATTAAAGAATAGCTCAACCCTATAATTACTAAAGTAAACACCCATTACCTATACAATTTCTGCGATTTTCCCCTCGCCCTCCTTCATATCCCATTTAACTGAGATTAAGGTTGAACTGCGGCCCTTATAATTAGGAACGTTTCGACAGTTGTTCAAACCATCAGCCATGCGTATATTTTATGTACTACATCATTGAAAGGTTGGCTTTGAAGTCTCATTTGAATACAGCCTTGAAAAAATAAATGTCGATTATGCTTCGGTAATACGTTCCTACCGGATACACATTGACTTTGATTTTTTGCTCGCTTTAATTCCGATAAATCATAGAAAACTCGTGACATAGACACATTACTCAAGATTTAAATTGCCTGAATGCTTCAGTCTACAAGGTTTTTTCATTCACGCATGAAGGAATTCTTCATAGGTTCTTAAAAAAAACATAGGATTAGTTTTATCGTGGTTCATATTTTAAGAATCAAACAATCTTCATTTCTTAAATAATATTAATCTCCTTTATTTCAGTCAACAAAAGATTTTCATAATTTGATTAATGGTGAAACATAATTCTTTCTTTCCACGATTCACCCAGATATTTTAAAGAAAACATAGAACATCTGTATTCAACAGAATGTATGACATCATTAACACTCAAAAGATGGTACAATCGCTTTCGATAATTTCAGCTGTTTCAGTGTCTAGTTAATAAATCAGTACAGTAAGCGATGCGGAATGAGCACGTCATTTCTAAAGCAGGGCTTACACGTAATTTTTGCGGCGATAATTGCCTGACAACAGTTGCTGAAGGTACCTATTAGTGGAGCAATAAAGCATAATTGAAAAAAATCTTTAATACTGTAACCCAGCTCCCACTAATTGCTTCATAGATTCTGAATTGCCAATTCCAATTGCCTAGTTTATTAGGTAAATTGCTTCATATCGTTTAAATGTGGCACTATCTCTAGCAAAAAATGACTACATGATAACATCGATGTAAATTGCAGCTGCGACGTCAGTACTGACCAATATTGCCCGGAGTTCGACATGAAAGTTTCTGTGTAAGCGTACCTTTATAGACGTTCTCGCGGAGTGCCGGCACCACACGCCTGTCATAATTAACCTTGTCTACGGAACGCTCTTGATCTTGACAGTACAGTCGCCATAGCCATAAATTAATAAAACCACTGGAAGAGCCATTTTTATTCACGAATACTTAGTAAGATTTTAGTTTTAGTTTAGGTTAACTTTATTTTAGTACGAAAGTATATTTGTATGTCTGAACTGGGGAATAGTCACGCGTATCCAGTAATATTAGAATTAGCTTTTGTTTTTAATAATTGAAATTGGTATAATAATCGGACAATGCAAGGGCTGCCAGATCCTGTGTAAGAACATAACTGTCACAATCACACAAGCCCATAAATCCAAAAAGTATATGCACAACAACAATTTGTCGTACCTACACTACAAATCATTCTGTTAAACATTTAACATTCATTCCAGATAAAATAAATCACTGTACGCACAAACTTATTGTCCTAACACCTTCTAGTAGCGAATTTAATGGTAGAATGATTGCGTAGCCATGTGACATCGCTAATACGATTGGCTTCAGTATTACGATATGGGGACGAACGCCAGCCGTTGGCAATGTCCCAGATTGAGACCAGATGACAGACAAACGGGCATTCATGCATTGTAAACTGTTCGCGACATTGAATAGTTAAGCTTTATTTACCTAGATACTATTTAGGTACGGTGACCAGTGACCAGACTTTTAGGCCGCGCCCTCATGTGTCGCGAGCATTCTTGTTTTGCTAAATGTAGCCAAAAGCCACATATTCCGGACAGCATGGTTCCGAACGGCCGGGTTTTCTTTTATTTATATTATTTTACCTGACGGCCAAGAAAGGGTTATGTATTTTGTTTTATACCTTCTTGAAAGGGCCGCTCGGATTAGCTCAAAGGTATAGAAACGACCCAAACATAATTCAGCGATGGTAGCTGACGATAGTTGAAATTTAATTTAATTGAACGTGTCACGACGAACAGGTGGGTAGTGCCACTTATTCAGGGCCGCCTACATTTTACTAAGCCTTTGCTATTAGTCATTTTATTTACACGGACCGCTGACACAGTGAGGAGCATAAAGTCACCGGTCAAAAAACTGGCGAAACAAAAATTCCGTAATAATTTTTGCAAAGTATGTTTTGACATGTTGTATAAGCATTCTGTTTTAATTGTAGACGTCTAGTGATTCTGTGATTCTGATGCGGAACAAACGTCTTTAGTATGTTTGAATAATAGCAGCAGCTATTTGTATATCGAGGACAAAGCGATGAATGTAATATGAGCACTATGCCATATGAGTGAAAATTGACATTTTCATTTATTGTTTGGCTACTTAGCACTTAAATTCTCACTCATCACAATCTCTTAAATATAACATCATGCCGGATTCTCCGAAGGGTAAGACAGAGGTGTACTTACACATCTACATTTCGCCATTTATTTTTAATCCTACGGGCATAAATCCAGAGTCTGGGCTGCTACTAAGAAATTCCAGATGGAAATACAAAATGACGCTTTATTAGGGAATTGAACCCACGGTCAGCTGTATAAGGCTTGCGACCACTAAACCAAAGAAGCAGATCAGACAATTTCTCAAACTATCAAGGTTAAACAAAAACTTCACATTTTATGTGGTTCCGAAGTCGTACAACTTGTAGACATACGCTAAGAATGGTACGTAATACGTATACGAAATTCTTGTTTGGATGGCCCATAAGTAAGTTTGTATAGGAGGCCTAAAACAGCAAACATATGGGACGTACATTTTCTTAAGGGAAAGCTCAACATGACACCAAATGGTACCATGCGATGTCATGCACGCCAATAACGTATCGAGTTTAAATATCGAATTAGACGGGTCGGTAACTCTATGCCTAAAATTACAGAATGATGATATGACGGTAATACCAAAGTTAGCAACTGATAAATAGAGATTTGATATCTAAATTCAGGTCAGATAGGCAGTCTCTCCATACAAAATACTGGTTCTCAGCTGAATTCGGAAGCCGACCCCAACATAGTTGGAAAAAAGCTAAAGCTTTTATTAGCAATTTAACAAGTTTTCTTCAGTATTGTATTGGATAGCCAATTTTTGTCAAAGACATTCAAATTTACAAGCAATAGAAGACCATCAAGACAAGACGAAGAAAATCATAATCTGAAACTTGTTACTACTTTGTAACAAGGCGTGTCTGGTGTCATAATCGAAAATGTTCAGGATGAAAATTTTTGAATGAAAATAACAATATCTGCTGATCTGCTCTATAACTTTTTTAAATTACTTTGCTTTTTGTACATATCATGACAAACAACTTTGTCTCAACATACTAGTAGATTGAAGTAAAAACAGTACTTCCTCGCTCTGAAGTTTTTTTACCCCTTTGAATTTAAAAAAGTAATACGAACTCTATGTGTTTGAGATAAAATTCATTTCTAAATAAGTGACAATAGCTTTGGGTGGTTATCACACGACATCGCTCATCCGCGCAGTCGCGCAGTGAAGCGGATCTCACGTCGCTTAAAATATCCGTTGAAGCCTAAAGCCGACCATAAATGTCAGGTTACACATGTGCAGTTTTGCCTGTACTGTGTGCAGGCGGCATAACCGAGCGTATGGTGCAGGTCGCATGCTCAGCTCTCAGTACCCACAAAAGCACACCTATTAAAACCAAAACCTAATAGTACCAATGATACACAGTTTCGACTTTGTTTAACAAAAATAAACAACATTTATCGCAGGAAATTACTAAATAATTGCTTTCCCCAATTTCAGCTTTTCGGAAATATCAGCTACGGATCAATATAATTAATCTGCCAAATGCCAGTCACGCAATTAATTATAACTGGTACAACAACAATGGATTTCATGAAACAAACAATTAACAAGTAGGAAATTGAGACCTGAAATAATTTCAGACAGTATAAGATATTTTACTTTATGTCAAGTCCGACAGTGAGTCGAGTATCATCATCATTCTCTTGCTCTTATCTCAATTTAATTGGGGTCGGCGCAGCATATCGTCTTCTTCCATACCTATTACTCGTCATCTCAGCAGTCACCTCCTTTCTAGCCATATCATCCTTAACAAAGTCCATCCATCGTTTCTTTGGTCTTCCTCTACTCTTATAACCATCTACATTCATACTCAACATTTTCCTCATTCCTCCGCATCACATGTTCATACCACGATAACCGATTACCACACAACTTTTCAGTCACCGGTGCCACTTTCAAAACCTACCTGTATTACCAGAAAAGGATGTTTAGAAGAATCTAATTAATTAAACAAATTAACAATAATTATGTCTTTTGGCTATTAATGTGATTGACTGACCCTAATGAGTTTGTAAGAAAAGTATCTACTTACTACTTACTTAAAGCCATTTGTGGAATAAACTGCAAAGACACATGCGAGAAAACATACAAGCAAAACGGACGAGTCTTGCTTCTAGGTTCGTTTGCACCACAAATCTTTGAATAACGCTAAGGCCCTTCGCACATGGAGCTACTCAAAAATGACTAAACCAATCAGTAATTACGATTACAAACCAGTTAGAAATTGTATCTCGCACACGACGCTACTCAAGTTGTAAGGTTTCAGTCACTTCTGTTATTTCTGTTTACAAAAACACACGATTAACAAGTGGTAAACATGTCAACTGGATCGAGCGAGGACGACGACGATATTGTATTATACTATTATCATAATAGACGCCGAAGGAATATTCGCAGGTTTTGGGTTCATCCGTATATCCAAGCTCTTTCTGTTATATCCTTTCGTGGATATTCTGTTATTTTATAAATATACACCATTATTTTTAGGTCGTTCTGGAGCCGAATACCATGAACTCGATCATCGAACTCGAAACGATTGGGACTATTTTTTTCAAAAAGTAACAAAAAAAAAAATCACGAAAGAATAAATTTAATGTTTTTTTTTTTAAATAATGAGAACTCAAGTGCATATGTGTGTGTAAAACGTATCCATGATCGGCAACACATGCGAACGATACCCATTGAAAAATTCATTCATCGATCGATTCTCATTATTTCACAAAAAAAAAACATTAAATTTATTCTTTCGTGTTTTTTTTATTGTTATTTTTTGAAAAAAATAGTCCCAATCGTTTCGAGTTCATGGTATTCGGCTCCAGAACGACCTAAAAATAATGGTGTATAAGCATGGGTATTTTTCCACCACCTTCACAAATTGAATATTTAATGTTTGCTCGTTCATTTTTATAACAAAAAATAAAGAAACTCAGGAAACCAGTAGCGTGGTGACCGGTACGACGCGTCGCGCGTGATCGGTTGTTAACGCGTTACTGACCAGTTAGTAACTAGTCGCGTCGTGTGCGAACCTCCATTGAACATGTATGGGCTGTGACGCTCAGGCAACTCGTTGGTAATTTAAGTTTGTGACTAGTTCTTTTTAAGTAGCTCCATGTGCGAAGGGCCTAAAGGAATTTAAAATATCGCTAGTCTATTGTTTGAAGTCAACGGTCGTAACAGTTAGTCAGTGACCCGAAAGTCTGACAACCAGTCTTACCAAGGGGTATCGTATTGCTTAGCGCTAACTGGGTTGTGGAGGTCAGATAGGCAGTCAGCTCCATGTAAAATACTGGTATTTACGAGGGCGGCACTGAAAATTTCGGGAATCAAGGAAGTGACTCAACATTACTATTTAAAAATGTATTTATTGCTTTTCGAAGTATTCTCCGCGAAATTTGACACATTTTTCCATACGATGGAACCAATCATTGAAGCAACAATTCCATTCGGAAGTTGGGGTCTCCAAAATGGCCGTTTTGTAGGCGTCCACAGCTTCTTCAGGTGATGAAAATCTCTGACCACGCAATTTATTCTTTATTTTAAGGAAAGTATAGAAATCATTAGGGCTTAGGTCGGGGCTGTACGGCGGATGGTCTAATAATTCTATGTTTTCTTGCTCTAAAAACTCTTTTGTTCTGTGCGCGGTGTGAGAACTCGCATTGTCGTGATGGAGGATGATGCGGCGGTTGCAGTTCTCTTTACGGAGTTCAGAAATGACCTGTGGCAAACAAATGCTAGCATACCATTCTGCATTAACCGCTCTTTGTCCCTCAAGAGGAATAGTCGCAACATGGCCGGTTTTGGAGACAAACGTGGCCACCATTTTTTTTGCAACACTCCGTGAACGAACAATTTTTGTTGTCTTTAACTCATTTTCGAACACCCAAACTCGTGACTGGTTTTTTGTTTCGGGTTCGTACGCGTATATCCAGGATTCGTCACCTGATACGATGTTGTATACAGCATTTGAGGATCATGCGTGGAATCTTTTGAGAGTTCTAACGCACCAAGTAACGCGAGCCGCTTTTTGCTCTTCACAGAGCGAATGCGGTATCCATCGGGAAAACAACTTTTTTACAACTAATAATTGTTCATGCAAGATTATTTGTATTTGACTCATGCCAATGTCTAAAGTTGCCTGAATTTCGCGGTATGTCACATGTCGATCTTCCTCAATCAGCTTACGCACAGCATCAACGTTTTCTTGGGTGACTGCAGTTTTTGGACGACCTTGACGGGGATCATCACTGAGCTTGACACGTCCACGTTGAGATTCAGCAAACCAGCGATAAATTGTGGTTTTGGATGGGGCTTCATCACCAAATGCAGAAATCATCCGGTTAACACACTGTTATTGTGTTAAACCACTTCGTAAGTCTTAATAAATCATCGCTCTTGAATTTTCTCGAGTCAATTCCATTTTCTCAACGACTAAACAAGTTTGACAAAACCTTGTGACAAGACCAAGAATCTTTTTTTAAATAAATAAATGTTATTCGATTTTTAAAACCAAGGAGTTTTCAATTAAAAAGATTTTAATATGACAGGAACAGTGGAAATATTCCATTCCCGATACTTTTAGTGCAGACTGCGTAGCTGCCGGTTCGACTGGAAGACTGGAAGCCGACCCCAACATAGTTGGGAAAAGGCTAAGCAGATGATGATGATTGTTTGAAGTCAACGGAGACAGAATCACGTTTCAAACAACTTTAGTTCTAAGTGAATCCTAGTGGTATTTGGTGTAAGGCAAGCGGGCCTTACCTCTGGATGGGTTAGTATACTTCTTACAACTATACTTTGAAATAATAGATGTTACAACAAAGAGTTATTCGTCCCCAGGGCAGCGTAATAGCCAAGTTTTGGGAGATACTCAAACTTTACACTCATTAATATCAATTCGTAAAATGTAAAGTTTTTGAAGTTTGTCCGCAACAGTGTTCTCTAGTAATTACTGAACTTTTAAACTTTGCCTTGTATGAATGCTAACTGAGATTTGTATTATTAAAATAGACGAAGTGACCTACGGATCAGTTTTATCACATAGCATCCTAGATAACCTTAGAGAGACGACATTTAAATACCTCATTATTACGTACAAAAAATATAAATAAAGGCCAAAAACTCAGAATATATCTCTCAAATTCTTTTGCTAACAATCAGTTTCAATTATCCCAAAATACAATACTCAACAAAAATATAGTATTCTATTGCTCCAACTGCATGACGTAGGTGTACAGACACGCCCACATTTACTGTATCTAGTATTTATCTTCTATCCACTGTAAGACCTACGCAAACGTCGCATGACCTGTTGCTTTTTTTCTTATTTTCAAATAAATTGAAAATTACAAAACACGCACAATGTCTAGAGAACGTCGTACCTACAGATGATAAATACACAAGAAAACACTCCGCACAATTTATTTAAATGACATTGAACGAGAAAATGTAAAAGAAATAAGTAGATTCTTTGATGTAGAAGTGTTAAATAATTAATACAGGAGTAAGTGGAAGCAGAATTTGATAATTCACATTTTGCTTACATAAAGAGTAGGTTTTCAACGACTCAAGCTGAGGCGAACAGTACTTTCCAACCCAAAACATTTGTTCCGCATGTTGAAATCAAATCGAATCAAATCAAATCTTTCACCTGGACGTGATTTTCCATGGTTGTCCTGGTTTTTGAAGTGAAAACTTCTTTAGCGGCGTTGAGCACTTTAAAAAAATTGTTCTGTAATGGGTATAAAATCTTAAACTCGCGTCAGGACACTCGCGTCAGGACACGTGACAAAGCGTAAGACGGATGGATAGTAGACGATTTTGAACTTAACCTTCAACATTTTATGGTTTAAAATTATTTAAAGAAATTTGGAAAAAGCGTAAGACGGATGGAGAGTAGACGATTTTGAACTTAACCTTCAACATTTTATGGTTTAAAATCATTTAAAGAAATTTGGAAAAAGCGTAAGACGGATGGAGAGTAGACGATTTTGAACTTAACCTTCAACATTTTATGGTTTAAAATCATTTAAAGAAATTTGGAAAAAGCGTAAGACGGATGGAGAGTAGACGATTTTGAACTTAACCTTCAACATTTTATGGTTTAAAATCATTTAAAGAAATTTTTAAATGTTTCCAATCAACTTTGAACCTAATGCTTTAGGGATAAACACGGAATAGAAAAAACCGTAGACAGAGTATTCTATAGACTGCTGGATATCTTCCTTTGCATTCGCACAAGAAAAAGAAGAACATATAAACGTCACTAGCAAAGAAAAGAGACAGAGTATAAATATTTCTGTCCCTTATCGCGTGTCGGCTGAGCACATCATTGTCAGTGCACAACAAGTTTGACGTTTGTGGCGGTGCCAGATTGACATCCAATTTGTTTATTAACAATTGCATCGAAATTATACACATTATATGATCTTTTCGAGCTTAATTCGACAACAGTACATTTGTGCAACTGTGCAAAATGGTAAGGTGCAGTGTAATAAACTGTAAAAGTGATAGTTTGATGAAGATTGCTGGACTGTCCTTTCACTCGTAAGTATTAGATCTTTTTAAGTATTCAATCGCTTTGTGTCCTATTATTTCTCATAAAATAGTCGCAGTAATGTACCAACTAATTCGTTTAATGGATAAATCTCGTATAATCGTGATTTTTGCAATAATTTTATTATCTTACCTCAAAATTCAGTGTTGCCACTTTTTGACGGGGAATTTACCCTTTAATATGGGTAATACCGAATAATGCAATGTCTATAAAAAAATACTCTTCCGACCTTGATTCATATGATATTAGTAATACGCACTACTTAAAATCTATGTTAGTAACACACGTATTATACGATTTTAATTCGTATAACTGCACTCACCTGACGCAAAAAATGAAAGATAATAAAAAATCTTATTAAATTTTCAGATTTCCGAATAAACCCGAAATAAGAAACTTGTGGATTGCTGCTACCGCATGAATCTTTAGGATGTGATCCTATGATCAACATAGATCATGATTATTTAACAGATCCTTCTAGGCTTACTCTTTATTCTAAAGAAATAATAACCTATATTGCTGGTTTTATTGCAAGAAAGTTGAGGAAAGTTATTAAATGTGAGGATTGTCTTTTGGCTTTGATCACAGATAAGTATCACGGAATCATTACGACTGAAGGACAT
Source organism: Eurois occulta (assembly GCA_950022335.1). Classification (NCBI taxonomy): domain Eukaryota; kingdom Metazoa; phylum Arthropoda; class Insecta; order Lepidoptera; family Noctuidae; genus Eurois; species Eurois occulta. The sequence goes on along the minus strand of OX465484.1, from coordinate 9,257,231 downwards.
GTATCCATGGTCATGAATAAATTAAAAAAAAAAATCACGGAATCATTGCTAGAAGAGACAAAGGAGGCCTTATTTATCCTTCTACTGACTTAAATAAAGTCTGTGAATTGGCAGAAAAGATATTTCGAGCGCGTTCACATAAAGGAAATTCATTTTTTAATGAGAAAAATGTGATGTCAACACTTATATTATCGTGTTACAAGGAATGCACACGTACCAATATTAATATATTTATTAATGACCATTTCGACAGTCAGCCTTTTATAGGGAATCACAGAACTCTCCTCATTAAATCAATCGCAATGCATTACTTCGAAACCCGTATTCACCATAGTACCAAACAATGTTTTGAACCACAATCGAAAATAAGAATTATACATAATAAGTTAGTGCTTTTTCAAGGACAGTAATTTGTTTATAAATAAAATATTACAGTTGCATCATTGCTATGTTTTATCGTTTTCTGTGTATTGGAATGTTCATTTTAATTTGCAAGTGTATGAGTTTGGCGACACTGGTTCCCGTACTAAGGCAGTCTAAGGGCACTTCCATAAATGATAGTACTTTTATACTGATAAAGCAATTGGTGCAAAATTATTCCCTAACCATTCCAAAATATCAAACATGCTCAACGTTAATAATCAAGTTTTCACTTCTGCCGGCACTCCCGGAGTGCTAGTTTTTTTTTTTAAACTTGTTCAAGTGGATTTTCATAGATCAGTCTGCCCTGGAAGTAAGATTGCCATAGACATGATACAAATTGTGAGATCCTGCGTATACTTTCTGTTACATTTTAATTATTTTTCTGGTAGAGGATTGGGTGGAAACAGAATTGTATAATTAACTTTTCCAAACCCTTTATAATAATAGAACCTGCAATTTTTCTTTTGTACAAAGCAGCACAAGAACGACTTCAATGGAGACAAATAAGCAATAAAAAAGTCGCCAACACAATGCGCTCACAATAATCGTGTCACAAAGGTCGTAGTTGCTTTGAGGGATTTAAAGAACAAAAATAACATTTTATTTGTATTACTTTGCTCATCGTCCTATGTGAGTGCTTGACGAATGTGTAGCGATAAGAAACTATTGAACTACGCAGATAAAAGCTTGCACAAATCAGCCCAGGCAGGTACTTAATTGAAATAATTATTTAAATACTCAAATCTAACCTTCGTAATTATTTAAAACTAGCTGACCCGTGCCCACAGTTCGTTGGGTGGTAAGCATTTTTACTTGTGATGTAATTATGAGTGTGGTTCGGTTAGTACTGAGTGCTATGAGTTATTGCCTGACTGCGAGGGTTATATTTTTACTGCATATGTCTGTATGTATTTGCATGCCAATTAGGCTATATTACCGGGTTTCAAATGAGTGAATGAAATGATAATGATTGTATAAATTATGTTTATTTGAATTGTTCAAAATCTCTGTATATCTTTTTATTTTTTTTATTACAAAATGGGCCTGCTCTTGACCCCGATCACGCCTGATGGAAAGCGATGGATGAGGTCTATGATGAAACGAGCGTGCCCATATCTCAATTATTCTCTTTATACTATACTAGCTTTTGCCCGCGGCTTCGCCCGCGTGCAGTTCGGGAATTGCCCACGGGATCTTGCCTACTTCTGGGATAATAAGTAATCTACATCTATTTGTATCAGACTATAATCTATCTCTGTGCCAAGTTTCATCCAGATCTAATCAGCCGTTCTGGCGTGATTGAGTAACAAAGATCCATTCATCCAAACTTTCGCATTAATAAATAGTTTATGTAAGATATATATGTAATATTAGTATTTAGGGTTCCGCACCTCAAAGGGAAAAACGGAACCCTTATAGGATCACTCGCGTGTCTGTCTGTCTGCCTGTCCGTCTGTCACAGCCAATTTACTCTGAAACTACCGGACCGATGGAGTTGAAATTTGGTACATATATGTAAGTCATCGATTCAAAGACGGACGTATAAATTAATTTTAAACAGGGGAGCCACTTTTGGGTCGTAAATTAAAAAATGAAAATAAAAATATTTCTAAACTACATCGTGTATATCAAAAACTGTGATACACGTGTCTCATAATTTTAATTGAAGAGTGATGTGTACATTAAGTTTTGAGTCAACCGACCCAGAGAATATTAAGTTTCACAGAAAATTCAACCCCCATTTCAAAACAAAGAATACATCCTTCAAATTTCATGTCATTAAGACCAGTGGTTGATATATCAGTCAGTCAGTCAGGACTTTGATTTTATATTGCGGGATGATTTTGGAAAAACTGTAAGTAGAGTATGTAGACTTTCCAGTCTATCGACACTATCTATGTCCGTCCGTCGTATGACGACAGGCCGTGTCGACGGCGCGTTCGTGTTCCACGCGCGCCTCAAAGAGATGTCAGCAAACGGGAGGGGCCCGCAAGGGCCGATGCCTGCCAGGGCTGCGGTACTGTTCGAAAGAGATACCGCGGCCCTGGAACATAAAGGGCCAAAGAAGGAACATGGGTGGTTTTTAGTCAGTAAGAGTCTGACACTCCCTTCCGCTCCGCCCAGAGCGGGAGGGGTCATTTGATGATTTCCCACCCTCCAAAAAAACAAAAAAAAGGGGTGGAATTTCGAAAAACCCTTTCTAAGTGGACCCTTTGCCACTAGTAGGTACCAGTGGCGAAGAGTGAAAATTGAGTCAGGGGAAACCGAAGAAAAAAATGAGAATTGTTTTTTTTTCCTATGTTTATTTGGACCTCATTTTCGTTATCAGTGACCTCAAAAACTATGAAAATGATAACTCTGATGAAAAATCTAAAAAAAAATGGTTGGTGCCATTTAGAATTTTCATTTTGACCTAATTTTCGATATCAGCGACCCTGAAAACCATGAAAATGATATCGATGACAAAAAAGCCAAATATTTTCGTCCGCACCATCTTGGATTTTCATTTTGACCACATTTTCGTTATCAGCGACCCCAAAAACCACGAAAATGACATTCATGAAGAAAAACCAAAAATTTTCATCGGCGCCATCCTGAATTTCATTTTGACCTAATTTTCGTTATCAGCGACCCCAAAAACCACGAAAATGACACTCATGACGAAATAACTGAATTTTTTGCTGGCGCCATAATCGATTTACAGTTTGGCCACATTTTCGTTATCAGCGACCCCAAAAGCCATGAAAATGACACCCATGACGAAAAAACCTAAAATCTTCATGGGCGTCGTCTTGAATTTTTATATTTTGACCTCATTTTCGTCATTGGCGGCCCCAAAAACCACGAAAATGACACCCATGACGAAAAAACCGAAAAAAAAACAGGACTAAATTTCATACTGGGGGATGATTTTGGAAAAACTGTGATACACGTTTCTCATAATTAATCTCTTCTTAACTGAAGAGTATGTACACAAATTTTCAATTCAATCGACCTCGAGAATAAAAAGTTTCATAGAAAACTCAACACCCATTTTTACCCTCTTAGGGGTAGAATTTCGAAAAACCTTTTCATAGTGGATACCTACTCTTCACAAAGAATACGCCCTCCAAATTTCATTTCTCTAGGACCAGCGGTTTGGGCTCTGCGTTGATATATCAGTCAGCCAGGACTTTGAATTTTATATTGGGGGATGATTTTGGAAAAACTGTGATATACATTTCTCATAGTTTTAACTGAAGAGTATGTAGACTTTTAAGTCAATCGACCCGAGAATAAAAAGTTTTACCGAAAATTCAACACCCCATTTCTCCCCTTTAGGGGTGGAATTTCGAAAAACCCTTTCTTAGTGGATACCTACTCTTCACAAAGAATACACCCTTTAAATTTCATGTCTTTAACACCAACAGCTTAGGCTGTAAGTTGATATATCAGTCAGTCAGTCAGGACTTTGAATTTCATATTGAGGGATGATTTTGGAAAAACTTTGATACAAGTTTCTCATAATTGTAACTGCAGAGTAGGTACACAAATTTTCAAGTCCATCGACCGCGAGAATAAAAAGTTTCATAGAAAACTCAACACCCCATTTTACCCTCTTAGGGGTAGAATTTCGAAAAACCCTTTCTTAGTGGATACCTACTCTTCACAAAGAATACACACTCCAAATTTCATTGCTCTAGGACCAGCGGTTTGGGCTGTGCGTTGATATCTCTGTCAGTCAGTCAGGACTTTGAATTTTATATATATATAGATTAAGAAGATGTAATGTCATTATTGAAGATGTGATTTATTGTTTGTACCAAAATATATTGTTTTTCAGGAGTTCCAACCCGAGATAACCCAACATATAACTGCCCATGGGAAAAACACTGCTTTCTAAGGTCAAAGCCCACCAGAGGGAATGTTTTACCCTGGGACTTATTAATAGTGAGGGAAAAGAGATCTTGACGGGATACTGTAGGCTTTTAAATGGTATTGGTAAATCCATCTGAATCATGAGTATCCGCGGAATATAAGCCAGTTGTCCCACTACTGGCCCTGTGAGAATGGTCGCCACAATTATATTCTCCCGCAACTCTTAAAAGCATCTCTACCTACCTCTTAGACGTAATAAAATTGCTTTTTTTTTAATATTAAATGGGTCTACTCTTGACCTCAATCTAGTCCTGAGGACAGAGATGAGGTCGATGATGGAACGAGCTTACCCAGAAGAAGCCTATAAACTCGCGACTTAAATAGATTGGGGTCATATGAACTTGGGAACATTGTCTCGAGTATTATATATTTTAAATTATCTCTTAAACTATACAAAAAAAAGATACTGTAAGAACGATTTTTATCTAAACTTCCATGGTGATAAAGCAATTTAGTTCTAAATATATTGACGTGTTGTATACTTATGAAAAAACCGTCTAATAGAAATATCACTCAATAGATTACGACACGCTCGCGGTTCCATACCTATATCGTTTTATCTCTTTAACCATTCGTCCAAGTTATTGGCCGTAAAAGGAAAAAGTCTTTTTTTTAAACAAGTGTTTAAAAAAAACGACTTCCTTTTCGAGACGATAAATTTACTTATTTTTATAAGAATTTATAATTTTTGATAATATGACCAATAAACATGACCTTAACGATTTCAATAATTTTTTCAACGTAAAAAAAAACTTTAGTGACTTAAATATAAAAATTAGACATTTGCTGTCGCTGATTTTGTTATAGGCATTATCAAGGTCTACAACTTTTTTCTAGAATTCAATCATATACCTATCTCTCATCGTTAAGGCAGGGTTTGTAATAAACGTTTTCGTTCGACCGTATTTTCTCTGACTTACTTTGCAAATCCGACTACCATGAAAAAGTTTTTTCATTTTTCGGGTTAATATATAGCCGGCATCGCCCGCGTCATATTCGGTTATATCGCGTTTCCAAGACAACTCTTCAAAAGTCCGGGATAAAAACTATCCTATGTTCTTTCTCAAGGTCTCCTCTATCTCTGTACCAAATTTCATTAAAATCAGTTCAGTGACGCTTTCACGTCTAATGTGAAAGCGTAACAGACAGACAGACAGAGTTACTTTCGCATTTATAATATTAATAGTAGGGATGACACTTACAAATGACGTGGTAAAAATCGGTTCAGTAGATCCAGAGATTACCCGCTACAACCTCACAAACTCACAAACTTTACCTCTTAATAATATTAGTATAGATTAAGAAGTGAACAAGAAGCAATTCAGTTTGATTTTGTTTTCACGCTAATTCCATAACTAAATCTCAGTTTGATGAAAATTGCGATATCAAACCTGACGGTACAATAAACGCTATACTTTTTTATTAGAGAACTTACGTCCTAAATGCACCAACCGTGGTTACAACATAATAACATCTATACACCAAACTTCTCTTACTACATCGTGTAGCTCTCGTAAAGCTGAAAGAAACGCCTGTGTCAGTCACCATCACGTGCACAAAGGATAGTGTTTTGTTTGTAAAATGCTCAACTTTATGTATAGTAATTTCGTTGTTATCTTACCTCTGTTTTTACAGTGCCGTGAGCTTTATTTTCGTTGACATAAGGTTTATGTTGGAGACAAAATAATTGTGAAAGGACTACAGTGTCAGTACCGTGTTTATGTATCTAGGGGTATTCTGTGATGTATCTTGAATCTAATGACTGTGATAGACATTATGTCAACGTCGTAAGCTTCGCCTTTCGTTTATCTCTGAAGTATTCCCATTTCTTATTCACGTACAAAGTCTATTGTGAACTTATTCTGATTAAGCTGTTCGGATTTAACAACTAAGTAGACAAATACCTAACAATTTAAGTATCTAAATTTCAGGATTGGTCTAGTAGTTGCATCCGTGACTGTTGAGCAGGGTCCTAGGTTCGATTCTTCGGTCGGTCAAAAATGACATGCGGTTTTTCCATGAGGAATTTCTCAATAGCAGTCAGGGTGTCTGGATTTGTGCCCGTTTGTATTATCAAAACGAGATTTGGGATAAACATTAAATATAACCTAGTCAAAGCAATTGAAATACTATCAGAAAGGCAGTCTGAAATTGGAAATTCGAATTACGAATAGAAATTGGTCCGGTACCCTGGTATCATATTACTTGGGTATTTTTTAAATGTCCTATTCCAAATAAGAACCTTTTTGCCAACACCCTTAATATTAAAAAAAAAATCTTGGACACTTTTTCACTATCCACGCGAGCAATATTCACTGATTTTTCGTGTTCACAGTAACCCAAAAACGATGAGAAACTTTTAGGCGTTTACTGCTATACAATTCTATTACATAAGCAATATTTTCCTTACAACACACTGAGGGATAAAAAATAAATTCAGTTTGTGAAATTGAAAGTTTTTTCTCACTAGAGATTACCCCTAATATTGACGGTGGCAATTTCAAATGTCGTAAGGGACATTTAAAGCCATTGTCCAATTTTCACCGTCGATGTGTGTCGCTTAATGACATTAAGCGTAGAGGGTCGAGAGTCGAGAGGTAATCTCGTATTCGTGACAGTGATAGCTATGGACTGTTGGTACCAGATAAAGGCTCTCACCTCATTATATCAGAGAAACGAACAGCAGTACCCACTCTAAATAATTAGTGAAATCTCGCCTAATGAATTTCAGACCGGAGTTGAAATAATTTACACTTTACTGTGCAAACAACTGAGTTTATTTCTTGGAATATTTTCTTTTATATAGGACCAGCGTTGGTTTTTACTTTTTGTCAAGGAAAACAAACGGAATGGAAAAACAGAGATTAAAAATATCGATTGTGTTTAGAAAATTAAAGAATCTTAAAATACCTGTTTTTATTTCGTATTATTTTTTAATTCCATTGGATTATGTTTATTTCTAGAAATACCCAAACGGTATAATTGGAATTCATGGAATTATCGGACTAATTTTAAATGTTAGCTGCCTAGCTTTTTTAATTATCTTAAATGTTTAAAAAGGACCATTTTCTAAACCCGTAATACGTAATCTGCTATCGAAAATACACCTTGGAGTAAAAACAGAACGTAATCTTTATAACATCGTTAAAAGGGTCTCTGAAAATTGATTTGACTAAGTGCCGATTTCTTTCAATAAGTCAAGAGATATTTGAGCTTAACGGGATAGAATGAGGCTTTTGGGCTCCGCCACATAAAGGCCTCGTTACAGGATGTAATACATTAGAAAATTATTCAGAGTGCGACTGGGGTACAAGAATCAAAGAAAAATGGGATAAAACATTTTCTTTTAAGGAATGAATACTTTTTCGACAAAGTCAATTGTTTCTGATTTCCGCGATTCATTTTCACCCTTTTTATTCGTTTTTAGGGTTCCGTACCCAAAGGGTAAAACGGGACCCTATTACTAAGACTTCGCTGTCTGTCTGTCTGTCTGTCTCCAGGCTGTATCTCATAAACCGTGATAGCTAGAAAGCTGAAATTTTCACAAATGATGTATTACTATTGCCGCTATAACAACAAATACTAAAAATTAAAAATAAAAAAAATATTAAGGGGGGCTCCCATACAACAGATATGTTTTTTTTTGCCGTTTTTATAGATAATGGTACGGAACCCTTCGTGCGCGAGTCCGACTCGCACTTGGCCGTTTTTTTAATTGGTAGAATTAACTCATAATTATTCTTAATTTTCTAACTAATATTACTTATAAATGTGAAAGTGAGTAGGTATGTTTGTTTAATTTTCACGCCTTCGCGTCATACCGACTCGACCGATTTCGATGAAATTTGACTCTGGGTTAAACCATGACCTATATCCTACCCAAGTCCCCAGGTTTTTATCCTGGCATTGAGTTCCTGTACTTCCCGTGGAATAATTGCCGCCATCCACGCAGGGATAGCCGCGGCAAAAAGCTAGTAATATTCTATAAGCTTTAGTTACCGACGCAGCAAGTTCGACACCTATTGTGCAAGTTTAGGTCATTAGTTGACCGGAAATGGTGTCGTTAACACCAAACTGTCAAATTCGAGCAAGTTGTTGTTGAATGACCTGCAATTATGTACCAAAAAGGGGCAAGAATTGACCTCTGGTTACGTTATTTAGGTATGTAGGTCTTGCTACTATCTATCGCTAACTGATTAACTGGGAATTGAAGATTTGTTCCGTTCTCTTTAAACGCTTTGTCTTCGGCGTCTTCCTTCAGAAAATTAAAAAAATATATACTTACCTATAGACTAATAAAGTTATAAGTAAGCAATACTAATAAATTACTCTTTAAGTGTTCCTACCATTCGGATTAGTATTTAAAAAGTAACTACATATTTGCCTGCGTGAAACCGTGTGAAGAAGCACTTTTTTAACATAGGAAAAATAGAGCTCAAAGTAATTTGCGAGCATTTAGCAGCTTGATTTGCTGTAAAGCTAATTGCGTAAGTGCATTTAAAACATAAATGGATGCACCATTTAATGTAGTGCTTTCACGTAAAAAGGTGAATGATATGAAAGAAAAAGGAATAAATAATAGCGTGACCCCAAGTAACATGGGACACGGGTAGGAAGATGATGATGATGATTTAATGTATTGCTTTGCTTTACATCCTAAACCCCCCTCCCCCCCCCCCCTAAACCCCTTTTAATGCATGATTAGCAGATGATTTCGACAACGGTTCGGAGGTTCGTTTCCTTCACTGAACATAACATTAGGTATGTTCTAAAAAATCTGCTTATTTCGTTTACCACTTTAGTGCATTTTATTTACAGTGATAAACAACGGTTTCGTTTTTTTTTAAGGGAAGTGTCCAAGGTGCTTCATTTTAACAAAACAGTTTAAAAATAATTACAAATTATTTTTTTTATTTTGTAGACTACCATTTTTATATATAGGTATATATCACAAATATGTAAATGTAAAAGTAAATATATGTAAAGGTCTAAAAGTTACGTACATATTATTTAAGCTCACATTTAACGGAGAATACCTTAAAATTAACAAAATTCTCTCATAAAACCCACGATAATAATAAAACCCTATAATAAAAAGGAGACTGCCGAATAAAGTAACTTTTTATTTCGTTATCAGTGACAAAGTATCTGGGAATAATTTCGGTTATCTGATGCTGTGTCACTCAGTGTGCTGCGGGTCGAATGATGCTATTTTCTCTCGGGACACAATCATTCATTTCGGTGGAGGAAAACAGTAAAAGAAACCTCTTACATACCTATCCACGTTAATTTAAGCCAAGAGGGTAATCATGATTATGAATAAAAAGAGATTCAAACTTTTTACGAGATTTTTTTTTATGTCGCACGTCGGTTATTGATTTCTGAAAATAATGTTGCTGGAAAGCTTTGTGTAGTGAATGACATTACATATACCAGCACGCCCGTAATCCCTGAAGGGTTCAGCAGAGTTGTACCTTATAGTAAACCCCCATTTCGCCAGTTATGTTCAAGTCCCATGTAATAGGGGGGCGAGCCTATTGGCATCAATCGGGCACATAACCAATCTCCATGGCTGCTACTAAGGAATTCTAGAAACCTAGTAACACTTTGCCCGACCCGGGAACCAACCCAGGACCTCATGCTCAGCAGTCGCGCTTGCGACCTCAAGACCGACGAGGCAAAATATCTAAAGGGCTTATTGTAAAAGCCTAATTACTCATAAACTATTTAGGATCCTTTCCTTCCCTAACTTTCCTGCCTCACTTAGATTAAACCTTTATTAGGATTCCTTTTTTCAGAGTCGCCTTTCACTCACAATTTCATTAATATTTCGTTCGTGTCCTTTATTCTTATAACGGTGTTTAATTAAAACAACTATAATAACTTTATTTCCACCTCTGTTCCTTCAATAGCCCTTTTGTTCTAAACTCGATTCACACTTACACAAAGCACATACCTACAACTCTTTAAATAAACAACACTTAACCGGTAGGTAGTGGTGTGACAAAGCGTTATTTGAACTAGGTGTTCCGTGTTCCACAAATACCTGTTGCAGAAGGAACAATGTATCGATTTCTTGTATAAATAGTATTGTGGGAACTAGACAGATGTTTAATGCCGCTTAATTTGCTGTTGATACTGCTCCATTACTTTGATTTATTTAAGGCTACGTCGGTATTAGACTTATATAAGTGTAGGAGTTTATGAGAACAAAAATAATTACGGTTTTTATTTTATTTTATTTTATTTTTATTAAGAGGAGCAGCAAACAGTTACACTATGAAAACTTAAATATAGTATTACAATATTTGCGTTTTGCTAATAATGCAACCCACAACACTGTCCACGGATTTTCATAATAATATAAAAAAATACAATAATCGCCAGGGGTGAGAAAAAAAAAGAGTAAAAATTATAAAAATAAAAGAAAGATAACTAACAAAAAGTATGACAACCAAGACAGATTTAAAATAATAATTTGAAGGTAACATCCTCAAAATTCTTAAAAATCAATACATACATATAAAGGTGTATTAATCTCTAAGAACATTGAAGATAAGACCTTTGAATTTTCCTATTGGGCTATTGAAGATGTCAATATTTACAAAAGTTTTATTGTATAAGTCAACCATGCGGCGGATGGGTGAGCGCAGGCCGGAGTTGGTTCGGCAGGAGGGTATTGCAAACAGCGTACCTGCGCGCACCTGACGCCTGTGGAAGGTTCTAGGTATTGCGTAGCAGATCATGTTATTAAGGTTTATGCAGTTGAATTTATTTCTAACAATTTTGTATAGTGTGATAGCTTCAAGGTATTTTCTACGACATTATAATGATAAAAATTTATACTTGCTGAGTAACTGGGGATAAGGCAGGTAAGATCTGTGGCACCTGTAGTGCATAGCACGTAGAAATTTGTATTGTACATTTTCAATCATTTCCGCGTATTTCTTATAAAAGGGGTTCCATATCGAAACCGCATACTCCAATTGAGATCGAACTAGGGCTTTATACAAGCATAAATAAGATGAGGTTCTTTTAAAATTAAGGGTGGACCGCATAATAAATCCGTACATCTGATAAGCTTTGTTTACAATTTTATCGATATGCAGGTCTAAGCAGAGTGTCGAGTCAAATATAACACCCAGATCCCGAATAGAGTTCAATTTAGCGAGTGGAGTGTGACATAGAGTGTAAGTAAAATTTATAACTTTCTTTTTTTTGGTGAAAGTAATGTGATTACACTTAGGCAAACTCAACTTGAGCTTATTACTGGTACAGTAGTCGGACAGTCGATCCAGGTCCTGTTGGAAGAGAGTACAGTCGTCAACAGTTTTCACTGATTTATACACCTTTAGATCGTCCGCGTACAAAAGAAACTGTGTATGCCGAAAACATTTTCCTATGTCGTTGACAAATATGTTAAATAATAAAGGCCCAAGAATAGAACCCTGTGGAACACCAGATGTTAACCTGGTAATGTTTGACCTGTATCCGTTGATTACGACACTCTGGCAGCGGTTGGTGATATACGATGCGAACCAACGTAATAAGTTTCCTCTGATCCCATTGAAGGCGATTTTATTAAGTAATAATTCGTGATCCACTTTGTCAAAGGCCTTGCAAAAATCGGTGTACACAGTGTCCACTTGTTCATTAGCGTCAATGCTGTCAAACAAGAAACTAGAGAAAGATAGAAGGTTTGTGGTAGTAGATCTATGTTTGACAAAGCCGTGCTGTTCCTGTATAATGACATGGTGCAACAATGGATATATTTCGTTATGAACAAGTTTCTCGAAAATCTTTGACAAGGTGGAGAGGATGGAGATTGGACGATAATTTTCAACGTTATTTTTGGAACCACTCTTGTGTACAGGTGTGATATTAGCGATTTTCCACCGGTTGGGAAACACGCCTTCGGTGATACACTTATTGTAAATAATACTTAACGGCTTATAAATGCTAGCTGCAGTGTTCCGGAGAAAAAGTGCTGGTATTCCATCAGGTCCAGCTCCTTTGGAAGGATCTAATGACTTGAGTTCATTCAGCACCTTTTCCTCGCTAAAGTGTAAGTCAGTAGTAATATCGCTAGTTAAAGAAGTTTCTGTTGTCGGTTGCCATTGTGATAGTAGTGGAGAAGCAGGTTGATCGAAACAGCTTGTTACTTAGTAGGTTTTAGAACTAATAGGTAATAACTAAACTAAGCAACCAATTATAACTTAGTTACTGCGTTTTTTACTAGTAAGTCTAAAAGTTGAACAAGCAGCTACCCTGCATTATAATTCCGTAGATATTTATGTCATGCTCTTAAGTCTCTGATAAATATTATTTCAAACAAAGTAACACAATCCTCGGGATGGATGCCTTAAATTCTTTACGAGGAGGCTCGAATAGTTCCAAACACGCATAGATACTTACTCCAACCATCATCATCTGTTTAGCCTCTTCCATACTATGTTGGGGTCGGCTTCCAGTCTTACCGGATTCTACTGAATACCAGTATTTTACATGGAGCGACTACCTATCTGACCTCCACAACCAAATTAGTATTAGATAATATGAAACCCCTCGGTAAGCCTGGTTGTCGGACGTACTCCAATCATGCCCTTTTAAAAAATATATATTATAGTTTAATCATTCATTTGAAACGATAATGTCATCAGTCGATTTAAAAAGGAAATTATGTCATTGATAAACACCAATAAAATTATGTATGACAGTAGCAATCCCCGTAGTAGGTACCTAAATTGACCAAAACGAGTCATAATGTTGATAATGTCAAAACCATGTACAGCTTGTCAGATAAATTGGTAATCACAGTGTAATTGTATGAACCCTACCAATCTTGTCAATGTTACTGGCAATGATTGGCATGCTCTTTCAATATTAGACAGATTTTAGACGTCCACAAGTTTGTAGACTAAACTAATCTATTTTTAGACCAGACCAAACTGGAAAACAAAAGCTAGACATGTTCGAACTTTGAACTATAATCAGCTAGTATTTGTGTACCTATCAATAACAGAGTATGGTTGGGTGTGGACTGTATCAAAACATCTCCAAAACTTTCTTTGGACGGTCTATCGCTATTTGAAAACAATAATGGTTTTCACCCTAGTAGGAGCTCGTGGCTAAATGATAATAGCCGCTCGGGTCGATCTTTAAGTTAAGCCGCGCTTTCCTACGTTGTTCCGTGGATGGGTGACCACGCATTACATACCGAAAGTAAGCCGTCGGTTGTCATTTGTCTTAGACAGTCGTAAAGTAGTAAGTGACCCGAAACACTGACAACCAGTACCAGTTACCAAGGGGTATCGTATTACCCAGTACTAACTGGGTTGTGGAGGTCAGATGGGCAGTCGCTCTATGTAAAATACTATTACTGGTATTCAGTTGCATCCGGTTTGACTGGGAGTCGACCCCAACATAGTTGGGAAAAAGCTAGACAGATGACGATGTTGGTTTACTCCCAACTTACAACAGGGCCCTAACTCTTTCACAAACAATTCAGTTTTTGACCGATAAATTAATACTCTAAGATGGTAACATTTTATTAATAACTACAAAACTTAACCCGGTAGACGAAACTGTTTTGAAATCTGGTGTGCGCACTGCCTAACCAATTTGTGTACCTAACAATACCAGGGTTGCACAAACTAATTGAGTAACACAGACTCGTAGCATGCAGGCAAATATTCTCGTGTGAGATTCCTATTCTGGAGTGACGATTGATTGGATATTTAGGCAGTGTACGATGTATTGTGTAACCTCGTTCACACAACAGAAGTGGAGCTCTGGACTGGAATGAAGTCAGTTATTTAATACTTTAGTAAAGCTTATTGTTCGAAGAAAATCAAGTATTTCATACGTTGTTTAAGTTAAGTGTTCTAAAAACCAATTACGACCATGCTCACAGATTTATAATTGAACTATACTTAAAGATACATACACAGTATACACACGCCTATCATCACCGAAGGTTTAGGCGGAGGTGTACTAATAGTACATTTCGCCAGTTATGTTTTAAGTCCCCTAATAGCGAGCCTATTGCCATCAACCGGACACGAATCCAGACTATGTGAAATTTTTGATGGAAAAACCATAGAACACTTTGCCCAACCTAGGAATCGAACCCAGGACCTTGAAGATTTGGGAAAAAGAAGACAGTAAGTTCATAAAATTAGAGATTGCAAAAGAAAAGCAGGAAAAACAGGGAAGGGAAACAAAGTAGAGTGCGGAAAGTAAGTTAGATTAAGTCATGGGGTACATAAATTATATCCGAATTCCGAAAGTTACAAGAAACCAAACACTTCTTAAACAGCTTAACCCGTTAATAACGACCTAGCCAAGTTAATAGGGCCACAGCGGTTGAGAACTTAATAAGACCAATTAATTATGGCCGCTTGACGTAATATGGCCGCCGACTGGCCATTTTCACCTCACTACAACACTGAACTGGATATTTGAATTGCTAGTGTAAACCTGGATATCTGTAACAGACTATTAATTTCCTTACCCTTTGTAACGTTGAATTTGTGACGTAAGAGTTACTAGTAATTACTACAATCGTTCTGAAACAATAGTCATAGTCATCAAAGTTATCCCTTTTTAGAAAGTGAGGCAAGTCTCGAAACTTAGTTAATTAAAACCGTTCATTAATGATCTATTGTGTTCTCGTCCGCGGTAAAGTTCGCTAACTTTACCGCGGACGAGACCTTCTGATGAAGAAATGCGTCTTAACTTTTTTCAGTGCCATTGTTGGGAACAACTTGTTGTTTGAGCGTTTCCACTTGAACAAGTTACATATTAAGAAAAATCAAAAAACCCACTGCAAATATTATTCATCATTTGCCTAGCCTTTTCCCAGCTATCTTGGGGTCGGTTCCCAGTCTAACCGGATGCAGCTGAATACCAATAATATACATGGAGCGACTGACTATCTGACCTCCACAACACACTGGGTAACCAGTGTGTTGTGGAGGTCAGATAGTCAGTCAGGTAATACGATTTCCTTGGTAAGACTGGTTGTCAGACTTTAGGGCCAATTGCCAACTGCAAATATTAATATTATTGTATTATTCCTGATTACATTTAGACATATATATCTGATTATATTTGGAATCCCCTTTTAATTTTCTTTATTTTGATACTTTACTCGATAGGTTTGGTTATTTTTTTTATTAACGTATTACTATGACGCGCCAAAAAACCGCCATTTTGCTTTTTTTTTCAAACACCTGTCTATGGACACTTGGGTTTTTAAGACGAATATAACGATACCTTAACAATCGAAATTCATCCAGCCGTTTGGAAGATACGAGGTAATAAAGAAACTTACAAAGAAAAACAAGATACGCGCGAAAAAACATAACCCTTCCTTGGCAGTCCGGTAAAAAGACTCCGGTTTTTATTAGTTACCTCAAGTATTATTTATTCCTGTCTAGTGGTCGCAAGCGCGACTGTTGCGCATGAAGTCCTGGATTCGATTCTCAGGTTGGGTAAAGGGTTATTGGGCTTTTCCATCAGGACTTTCTCAGTAGCAGACAGTGAGTCTATTTTACGTGGAAGTTTAACTTATTTGGCAAAATGTGGGTGTACTATTGGCTACAACTCTGCCTAACCTTACGGAGATTACAGAAGTGATGTTATGTTACCTCAAGTCTTATTTATAGACTTCCGATGTAGAAGCGAGCTTTGACAGTAGGCATTTACTCGACGTGAAGTCACCAGAGAGACTCAAAGATCTCATCTCCCGCGTAGATATACGGAATATCAAATCAATTTCGGAAACGTATTTTAGTCTCGCTATTTCAGTACAACAGCTAATGTTGTTTTTTTGTGTTCGTGTTAGGTATAGTTTAAGGTAGGTAATTATAATTGAATAATTAATTCAGGTTTTAATGTACTGACGACTTATTTTGATAAACCACTTTACAGCACGTGAACTCTGTATTAACTTAAAGTTATTATGTAGAGTATAGTGGGGTGTAAAAGTAGTCTAAAAATCTTCAGGTGATTAAAAGATGGCAATGAATATATAGGTTTTTTGTTCAAAATAAGTTATTAATTTTAGTCCAATGGTACTTGTAGACTGACAAAATTAACTGAGACTAAAATTACGTTGACTGATGATAAATGAGCAGCATATCTCACAGTTTTACCCAATTTTCTTCTGTTCGTAAAACATTTCATTAAACGCTTATTTACAAAGCGTTTTCTATTTTCTTTATCGCTGAAAGCAGTCTTTCCCTATGCCCCACATGTGTAAGACGAATTGTCTATATCAATCTACTATCTTATTTACTTTCCGGGCGGGAGTGATTGTATGTCTCGGGAGACCAAACAACTTTGATAGCTGTTTGTGCTCGTAAAATATAGAAGGACAATAACAACAGATATAGTTTTAGGAAGAAAATTATTTTTAAAAAAAATGACGTATGACTATAATAACTAGTGAATGGGTTCCAATTTTATACAAGGCGAAAGGGACATCGTGCATTACACGAAAATTTATAGAAGATTTAGTACATGATACTAGAGACAGCCAACCAGTGTTAAAATAAAAAAAAAGAAAGAAAAAATATTTTGTTGTCGCAGGGACATGACGTGCATACAAAATTAACAAAAAAAGAAACGGGTTGCACTCCGGGAGTGCCGGCAAAAGTGAAAACTTGAATATTAACATTGTGCATTTTTGATATTTTGGAATGGTTAGGGAATCATTTTGCACGAATTGCTTTAATTTTATCAGTATAAAAGTACTATCATTTATGTGGTAAACGTAACAGCAGGCACAGGCATATATTTTCGCCGCACCGTAGAAAGAGAGGGGGATACTTCCTCTCCTACGCCGCTCTCTTCCGCGCCGGCAGTCTACTCTCCCTCCGTCTTACGAATTTTCGATCAGGTCACGTGTCCTGACGCGAGTTTAACATTTTTTACCCATCACAAAAAAGTGCACGACGCCGCTAAAGAAGTTTTCACTTCAAAAATATAAACATACAAAGTATAGTTACAAATATTTATATAAAATACAAAAGGGCAGATCAAAAAAGTTGACAGCTTGCACGTCCGTCGTGACACTCAGCATGATGCTGTGCTATGGGGGCTGACAGCACAGCGTTGGCTTACAGTGGTCACCCAAGACAGCTAAGGTGTAGGCGCTAGGGTAGCCCGCGAAATTCAAATTTCCTTACGTTTTTTTTTGCAATTTGCAGGTACAGAATTATAATACAGAATTTAAATCATCAAGATAACCCTATAAACTTTTTTTGATTTGCGGTTGTATTGATGATTTTAATTATTATAATTCAGTAACTACATACGTGTTACTTAATTGCACGAATCATATTTTCATCAACATACAACCTGATACTGATCTGCAAATTGAAAAAAACGTAAGACGCGGGCTACCCTAGCGCTTTCAAAAGTGCTAAACTAAAGCGGTCAAAATGTGTGGTTTAACGCTGAGGAGCCGAACCATGCTCTGAATCCTTGGTAAAAGTTGGTCAAACAAGTACAACCCTTCTACTTGAGCGTGCAGGTATTGCACTTTTGTAGGAAAAAGCTGGTTTGTAAAGGAGAGATGTGTGGGGTTCGGAATAATGTACTGAACATAATTATGTGGTAATCGTGTGAGTTGATATCCCTTCCACCAGGTATGTTATTCTGATGTTTAAGCGGTAGTACTGTAAAAATTCATTAAAATCAGTTCCGTTTTCCGAAAAAAATAAAGTACGTTCCTCTTTTTCATTTAGTACCACTTTTTTATCTTTATTTATACTGACGCTCAAGACTCTGTAATTGGTCTTTGCAAGCAATTAGTATGATAAACTGCAAAGTACTTAATAAGTTTGTACATTAGCATCTTGAATCTCCGCAATAAATATTGCAAGTATTCAAGTATTTTACATCTTTTAGAGAACTGTTCAGAAGCTTATAATAATTGATTACCCCTGACGCATTGAAATATCATAGAAACGGAGGTTAACATCAGCAGTACAACACGAATTCTTACTATATTCCAAGCCTTCGAGGCACATACCAACACAAAATTACGTACATTAACACAAAATTGACACCTTAAACTCGGATTTGAAGACACTTCTTGTAATTAGAACTTTAACAGACGGGGTAGAGGATTCAAAATTATTTGATAGTTTAAACTTGTGCCATGTTTTGTAATACGGGCTGTAAGAGTCCGTACATGCCTGATTCAACAACATTAAATTATATTAAAAAAGGGAAAGTGTTTTAGTATTACGCACGTATTACGGGTAGACTCACTTCCTTGAAGAATGCAGGTAGCTAAATCTCAACCCTGTATAGATATGCCTTAGCAAAGCCGCTACTTTAATTAAAATTTTACTTTTTTACTTTAATTTTTGGCTAAAATTTGAGTACCTAAGTATCTGAAATTCAGGGTTGAACTTCCACTCAGGAAAATTAACACTTTCACCGTCCGCAAAGCAGACACAATAGCTAAACAATCGCCCTGAACCATATGTGGTTCATGGGACAGGAAATGGGTTAATTCAGCTGCGTCTTTAACAAAGTTCAAGCAGATGAGGATTTGAGTATGTATGTATGTATGTCTTTAACGTTTCTTTTACTTATGAAGTCGATAAAATATTTTAAATGTTAACTGTTCATTTAGGTGATATACCACTTTTCTGTGTCTTTTTATTACATACTAGCGACCCGCCCCGGCTTCGCATGGGTCCAATTTACTAATAAACAAAATTTATTGAGATTCCATACAAAAACCATCCAACTTTTCCGGTGGATTTTCCAAAAAAAATCTTTCCATGCAAATATTGTCCTGACAATTACGAACACAAAAATATCAGCCAAATCGGTCAAGCCATTCTTCAGTGATGCTACTTCGTACAAACGACCCGATTTTTATTTATATATTTCATATAGGTATGGTAGGTAGATACTCGTATCTACGTAAGTACAAAATTACTCTTTATGTAAATAAAAAGGACACAATATATAAAAAAAAACTTTTTATACACTTTATACCTACAGTTATTTTTTGTAAAAAAAACCAACGAAAATTCATTTCAGTGATATAACCTTTGATATGACGTCTCTCACTAGGTCAGGCTAGTTTGTCCGGATATTTCGCGAAAATCAAACAAGCGCTCTTCAAAGTAAATTATATTTCACTTTTCACCGTTGACGAACGTTTGGTCAACTTGTACGTTTCAGTATTTCATTCTGCACTATAATAATAATAAACGTTTATTTCGGATACACTCCATATAGCACAAAAGTTATTAAATAGTCAGCTTACAAAAAAAAAAAATAATAATAAAGAAAAAACAAACCAAAATAAAATAATTCAATTAATAGCTTAACAATAGAAATTAAGATATTTAGAACAATTAAATTAAATTAAATACTAGTAATAATCTAGTTATAGTTACTATGTAACTGATGCTCCATTGTAGTATTGTAAAATTTTTTCAGGGTATTGGTGCATTGTTTTGTTTCAGTTTTTAAAATTGCGTTCTCGAAAAACGTCCAATAATATGTATATCTTCCATTCGGATTAACAATTTTGCTCTACAAGAGCTATTACTATTGTAAAATTTAGATTAATATTCATTTATCTGTATTTTTTAAGGAAAAATAATTGCAAAAAGTATTTTTATAACCTTTGAGTTACTTTTCCCGATACTACTCGACTCATGAAACTACAAGTCCTTATATGACAAAAATAACATTTATGAACAAAACCTTTTGCCCGCATAATATTCAAGACTAAACTAACAACATACACAATCCCCTTTTCCATCATGTATGAGGATTTCCAACATCAGGTTTGAGCTCAAAATTACATGTACATAGTTAATAACTTTTAGTTCATTCGCCATTGTCGCTTCGATAAAGTATAGTTTGACGCTAGGCGAAATTAATTTGTGGTCCCTTTATCCGATTCGGTCCTATTCTGAGGAAATCGCCCTTTGGTTAGTTTAAGCCGATAATTTCATGTTAGGTTGCACGCAGGACGCGTTGGAACGCACGTTAGGTGAACAGTATTCCAGGGCTGCACGGTAGGGGCAGTGGATAACCGATTGGCTGCTGGGCTACGTGTCGCAGGTTCGATTCCCCCACGTAAAAAATATTTATATTGTGACACAAGAGAAATTCCTAGTGCGAGGCAAAGTGTAAAAAACCACATTTGAAGTAAGCTTAACCATGATACACATACGTAACGTGACATAAACTGTGTACCAGTGGCGAAGGTTCCATACAACTCGATTCCGACCGGATTCCCTTTGAAAAATGGCACAATCAGTATTCTATACACAAATAATATACTCCGGTTACCTGTTACAAAACTCGACCCTTCGCTACTGCTGTGTACAGTGTGTATCCTTAAATATATAATGGTAGGTGTAAAAATAATTTTAGGAAAATGATAGCATTGTTCATAAATTATTTTCATGAAAAATAAACATACACCGCACACCTTTTTCATGAAATACTGCAACAGGAAAAGGTTAAAGGGAATTGAGACATAAATTAAGTCCGTCTACACGTACAAGCTTGGCTCCCTAATTGCTACACACAATAATAACCTGTGTTATCATATCCTATTATGGAAAAAGGTGTTTTTACGTAGACAAACCTGAACCTCAATAAAATTACAAAACACACTTTTAATATTACAACCTGAAAGATGTTTCAGGTAATTTCTAATCCATTGATTCAAATATTTACAAAAATTCTTATTATTCGACAGTATAAAGGTGGAAACACACTATTGAAACGCCACGCGACCCGACAAAACGCGATGCGTGTTGAGTTGAATCAAATCGTATTATTTTCTATGCCCAGAATCACATTATAAACACCCGTCGCGACGAAATGCGCGCAAACGCCACCCGATCCGTACCTGCCAGATCGACGTGTTGCCGGTGGTCGGGGTTAATACGCCACCCGACGCAGCACACGCAGTGTGTATCTAGTCCAGACCCGACGCCACGCATCATTTGTTATAAAATACATATGAAATCTTTCATTGTCTAGAAGCAAGTCTGGATATAGCGTATGAAATTTACCACACGTCCTTATCTTTTGATTTATTTCATGCACCCAATAACGTCTACTTAGTTACTTTTTTCTTCTTGAGTCTTTTAAGTAAAATAAATGTATCCAAAATTTGCATCAAATCTTCTTCAAAATCTTCATCTGACTCGTTACTTAGAAGATCCGTGGCATTGCGTGTTGGTAATGTGCACGATGGACACGGGGTGTCGACACATTGCGTCGCGTCACGTTTCAATAGTATGTTTCCACCTTAACTGTTTTGTAAACATTGTAAAAAGACCCTTCACGAAGATGAAAGGCACTTGTTCTCGTTATTTCGATATTGTTTTTTTAATGACAAAAAAGACCTAGGTGTTGGAAAGGAATGGGAACCTTTGCCTAAAACTAAAAAGTTTTTAATGTTATAACTTTACTTTATACACCTCCATGAACCCTGACCCCAATCAATGCATCCATCAGCACAATGTTTTGAGTGCGTTACATAATATGGCCTACACCGTGACTTTAGCCCCAAAAACTCTTTCAGCAATTCTTTTCGCATAGAGTTACTTTGTTTGATGTACAGAATGCGCGGTTGACAGCTTCGTGCACGGTCTCACACCTTGTGTAACGCAATGAATATTGTTATATTATTAAAATTAATTACATTAATATATAATTATCGATAGTAACGTTTTTCCCAATGATTTTCATCTCTGTAACTAAAAATAAATACAAATGCAATTAATTTTGAGCTCTGCATGATTGTAACGCAATTACACTGCTGATGAAACAAAAACTCAAAAAAAACTGATTCATAATTCAAACGCAAAGCAACCACGGCACTAGATCAATAACGAGCTATGTAAACGATTTCACGGTGATATGAATATTTGTCCAACGTTCTACCGTACGACAGACACGACATACCACCGAGTTCAATGACCGACGCTGTTTTTAAACTAAGTTTAATATCGATTGGTAAATAAACGGCCAGTACCGGTATTTACAACAATTAATTAAATTGTCATAGAATTAGCGATGGGTTTATGAGTTTTTTTTTTTTTGT
The DNA here is from genome assembly GCA_950022335.1 of Eurois occulta. Classification (NCBI taxonomy): domain Eukaryota; kingdom Metazoa; phylum Arthropoda; class Insecta; order Lepidoptera; family Noctuidae; genus Eurois; species Eurois occulta. The sequence goes on along the minus strand of OX465484.1, from coordinate 9,234,781 downwards.
TGTAAATGGATTTTTAATAACGGAGGTTTCAGATTGAGAGATTATTTGCTGTGGTTTCGATTTTATCTTCTTGTGTACAACTAGATACCATAGGTGGCCGTTTACGGATACGTATTTATCAGTAAAAAAAAGAAATTAGACAATTGTGTTTTACATTCGGGTAACAATACACAGGTATTTAGTACTACAGGGTACGAGTATCTACAATTAAGTATAAGTACAACGTACATAGCTACGTACTTAATAATAGCGTGAATTAATGTATTCTATCATTCTATTAATTAAATAATAACATGTAAATTCCATTTGACATCAAAGAAGCTCAGTCTTTACTCTGTAGACACATCCCTGTCATCAACGTAAATCTTTGAAACCCAAGACTAAGGTACTTACCTTATTTATATTTACAGTATAAAGTAGTTAGATAGAACTTTAAAGCAGCCTGAAAAAAAACATGATTTTCCCTTTTATTAACTTACTATTTTACGTTTGCCCTAAAAACATTTAAAAAAAAAATGAGAATGTTCTATTGAATTGATACTATCCATACTGAGAACTTTCTGGTACAATGTGTGTACTATGTACGTAAATAAAACACAAATCACATAGGTCACGAATGGAGCCTGAAAAATAGAATAGATTTAGCCGTACCGTACCATGTCTTACGTTTTTATACCGGCAAAGAATCGCGCTAACAAATTCGAGTGCAAATCAACAAAGACTTATTTGAATTTGGGCAAAGTTTTCACTTTGGTACCGTTTTTTGAGTGTGATTTTTTTTTATTTGTTGTATTTACAGGCCATCTTGTTTTTCAGATTTAGCAAAAATATCGTTTGCAAACAACCACATGTAATTTTAACCGTATGTAATTTTAGAGCTCCGTAACCACTTCCAAAACGAAATCCAAGAAGTTTTCCATTCAATTATTCACAAAACTGCGTTACCATAAAAAAAAAAAAACAACTGAAAAAAAAATCAGCTGTTCCCTACATTTTGACGAGTTAATCGATCATAAATGTAGGGAACAGCTGATTTTTTTTTCGCGATTTCAGGTTTGGTCCCATAGTAAAAGTTGTTCGTAATGATGAGTACAATGACCTCTTAAGAGGTTACTGGTGTTTTACAAATAACCCTGTATATTGGGTGTAAAAGTACCCATAACGAAGCCTAAAGGCACTTGTTCTCGCCGTCATTACGATATTTATTTTGTTCTAGACCATACCTGGGAATCTTCTAGTTACAAAGAAATTGAAGTTCCAACTTTTTCACAAGTTTTTTTTAATACATGTTTTTAGAGTTCCGTACCCAAAGTGTAAAAACGGGACCCTATTACTAAGACTTCGCTGTATGTCCGTCCGTCTGTCTGTCACCAGGCTGTATCTCAAGAACCGCGATAGCTAGATAGTTGAAATTTTCTCAAATTATGTATTTCTGTTGCCGCTATAACAACAAATACCAAAAACAAAATAAAATAAATATTTAAGCGGGCTCCCATACAACAAACGCGATTTTTTATAGATAAGTCCGACTCGCACTTGGACGGTTTGTATAGTTGTAACTTTAAATACCTCCACGACCCTCTTACGATTAAATGTATCCATCAGCACAATGTTTTGAGTCCTACCGTAAAACGTGATTTTACACCCCCAAAAAAATTTCGTTTCCCAGCAATAATTCTTGCGTTACTTAGTTTGATGTACAGAATGCTTGGTTCACGGAGTCGTGAAGAGTCCGTTTATACCTTGTAATTAGGTAGTTCTTTCATCTCTTCCCACTTACTCTCTAAACGCGTAGAACTTAGAAGTCTCTGACCCCATTACGTGTTGCTCTTCCTTAAAAGAAAACTCTCGCCGAAATTACCTCACGGTTTTAAAAGGAGCGTTTTAAAAGAGGTCAAAACTCGCAAGGTTCCTATTTTGGCATGCATACCCATGCCTCGAAATGAGGTTAATTAGTGTAGCATATAATATGTAGGTAGATCACAAGCATGGCGCTATCAAACAGGCGCACACGTCGGCACATGCTTAATTGGATGACTCCTGCATAAGTGATACTAGGGGGTACGTAGTTTAGGCACTAGACGACGCGAGGTCGACGTCGCGAAGCCTCGCTGGAACTACCGCTCTCATGTAATTATGCGGAAAGCTTTACTACTTTACCATTCACTATGCAAGAATACTGAAGCATACCGACTAGTATGATATAGTTTTATTAGATAAATTTCAAAAGAAAATGCTCGGTTTTCTGAAACCCTTGAACCCCATTTTCATATTGCAAAAAATACAGCGCTTACCCAGCCTCAAATCCCTAGATGCCGCTATAAATATGAAGCTAATATCTTTACAGGAACATTATGTCAGCTTTGAACCACAGGGGCCTTACTGAAACCTGCTTTATTTTTCGTAAATGTAATAAGTTTTCGTATAACAATGTGAACGTGAAAATAAACACGCAATTTACTTTTTGAACTTAGACGAATGTTGTTAGTGTAATTTTTCACACTTAAACACGACAAAATTGAGTTCATGCAACTGAAGTAATTAAAACCCGGTGTACGAGCTACGCTGTACATTGACCTTTGTGTAGTTGGTACGTCATACTCATCAATGCATATCGATATTGTTTAGGTGTGCATTTCTGTAACTTAGCATGTAATCGTGTAATTATAATTCAGTAGCAATAAATCTATCAATTCGTCTACTCATTTACATAACATAACATACCTTACAAGTCTACATAACAAGAATAACAAGTACACAACATTTTCACTGTTGGGTATCATACCACAACACCCGGCTAGGTGTAACAAAGCTATTCCTTTGAAATATTATTTGAAGGCACTGGTACGGTTAACCTACAACTTAGCAATGCAATGCTAATCAAAATTATGAATACATCGTGTTTGAAATATTTCATGGGATAAATTTTCATAATAATGTTATCAATATACAGCATGTGAAAAGGTGAAAGGTGTGGTCATATTTCAGGGTGCGATTTAGATCATTAAACTGGACACTTTCTCCATGGGAACAACATCGAAATCGCGAAAAAAAATCTGCTGCCCCATATAATTATTTGGGTCGAGTAGGTATTGAAGTTTTGTACTTGATAGCTGATTTTTTTCGCATTTTCGATGGTGGCCTCATGACGAAAATCTGAATCACACCCTGAAATATGACCACACCTTTCAGGTACACGAACAATATTGAACCTATGCAGATATTTACGCGTTATAAAAATACTAGTTGAGTGCAAATATTGATAGACAAAATGAAAAGTTCGTAGGCACCTTTACAAAGCTCAATTTTTGCCGGAGTGGAGTTATACAGTTTTTGCACAAATAAACCCCTAATTTGTTGGGGAACTGCTGAAAAGTTTTAAATTTCGTCAAACCCCTCTGAAACGGAGGACGGATATTAATTTATTAATAGTAGCAAGTTGCGCGTACCGAATTGTGTTAATAACTGAATAAATTATGGAAATGCTCAATGACATCATAGCTCCATTTTCATGAACGTTGGGGCCTTTAATATGCCAATTCTGTTACGAATGTTCAACTAAACGTTGCTAATGTTATTTTAATGTGGTACCTTCATTTAATTTTGATAAAATATTTTACGAATCACGAGAAACCGCAAAATTCAGAATAAAATAAAATATGATTTGCCTTCAATACAATTAAATTCTGTATCACTTTGATGCTGCAGTCAATTCAAGAAAAATTGAAAATAAACCCGATTGGCTTAGCGATATACATTTTAGAATAAACACTTTTAATACAATTCCTAGCGAATGCATTAATAATTTAATTCCGTGAGTAGTATTTGTACTACTCACGGAATTAAATTATTAATGCATTCGCTAGGAATTAGTGTGGCATAAGCATACGCATAATCAGCCTTAATGTTCCCACTGCTGGGACACACGGCCTCCTCTCTATGAGAGGGAATGGGCAAAAAAAAAGAAAGAAAGAAAGAAAAAACAAAAAAAAAGTAAAGTAAAGTAGTGTGGGGTTTGACGTAATTCTGTTTAAAGCGATTAAATACTATGACATGTCATAGTTAACCATTTAGGTATTCGAATTTTGAATTATAGGACTGTCCCTACAGAAATTAAGGGGATTAGGAAAATTATAACTAAAAGCTTTAGCGTCAGCCAGGTTTATGTTCGAATTTTACGTTTGTGGGAAAATTTTAAAAAATATCTTCAGTAAAAACGTGTGAATAATGAGTGAAATAATGCTTTATTTAAAAAAAAAATGGTATACTAACTTTCGCCGGAGGTTTCGCCCGCCTGGCGGTTGGAAATTATCCCACAGAAACATAAAAAATATCCTATGTCCTAATGCAGGTCTATTCTATACCTTTATGCCAAATTTTATTGAAATATGTTCAGCCGTTAAAGCCTGAAAAGGAAACATACTTTCAGACAGAGTTACTTTCGCATTTATTTTATTGGTATGTCTTGCGCGGCTTTTTAATTAACAGTCTTTCGATACCTTTTGGCTCAATTATATCGAGACAATTGACATCAGTCCCCTTGTCTATAAATACCTACAAACTGTGATGACCAATTAATCTATCAACAGTTGTGATCACAGCAATTTTCCCTTTGACGGTTCAATGTAAATTGTATCAGTATTTTTAGGTATATTATGATGGTATACTTTAATCATAGAGTTCCCCTGACCGTTTTAGGTCGCGACAACCGATCTTAGCGAAGATAAGCCATCGGCGCGGAAGATATTATAGCACAAGTGTGTGCGCAGACACAGTTTATTTTCCCTTGTAGCGACACTACAAAAAGTACCAAAGCAACGTAGTACCAAAAGGACTACAGCGCCACGCGAATTCAATGGTCCACTTTAAGGACTAAGTGCGGAAACCAAAATCCCTAACATAGAACTACAGCGCCATAAATGACACAAATGAAGATCTAGGATTAAAATTCTAAATCGCGCCATTAAAGTTATCCGCGACTTAAGACCTTAGAGAAACACAACTGTCGGGCAGTGCTCACCCGACAAAAACCGTCTGGCCGGAGGATCCTCCCTTTTCTCTAGGGGAAGAAGAACTTTACACCCGGTGCTTCATACCCCTATACTACTGCCATAGTACTACTCTCATAGTCGAGAGAGTTCAGCAGCAGGACGTTGGTCCTGACTGTTGGTCGTTCGTCGGAAAGCACGTTAAGCCATGAGTCACGGAGATTTCATACCACCAGCTTCCACACTCCGGGCAGCAACTAAGAAATTCTTAATAGAAAAAAAAACATAATATCACTTTACGACCGACCCGGGAATCGAACCCAGAACTTGGGTCCTGGGTTCGGCTCAGCTGTCACGAAACACCAACGAATGATATTGGAGTATGCAAACAAGCTGTAATTATTAAACGACTGTTTAAATATGCAAGCGCAACGTTTCATTTGACTTGACAGCTGACAAAATAGTGTATGATGAGTTTGTTTTCATTAATTAATTACTGTTCATTAGAGGATGTGGTCCGTGGAAATACGATGTTTGGTTGATACTAAATAGTGGATAAACTGACTAAGCAAATGAAACATATCATTGGATAAACAAATTGTTCAGGAAATAAAAGAGATATACTTAGTTATGCATTATTTAAAAAGACTTAAAATAATAATATAATCAAATTGATACCAATTGGATTTTTCTTTGAGCCGTTTGGAGTTGAAACACTAGGGCTATGGGGTTCGTGTGCCCATTTCGTGTTCGTGTGTCATTCTTCGGGGTATCGCGAAGCAGTGGGCCATTATAACTAAAAAATCAGCATTGCCATCCAACGTGGAAATTCTGCCAGCCTTCTGGGAACTTTTCCCGTTGACAGCAATGCAGACAATTTATTTGTCGCTCTGTAATTTTTCTTTTTCTGATTTTCCTGCCTACTACATTGACACTATTATTGAGGAAAAAAATGTATTTCTGATAAATGAAATATTTAAAATGTACAGCAAAGAAAAACTCCATTAAACGAGAAAACCAAATTTGTCAATTCGCGGCAATATTTTTACTCTGAAGAACCATCAATCAAGTATAAAAAACCATTTCGTTGAATAAACGACGCGCGCTTCCAATTTCCAATATTATGATCGAATTTTAATTGGTAAAAAATCTTACACTAACTTGAGTTAGGAAAAAGTAGAATACTTGAAGATCTTAGACTTTTAATCAATTATTCCACTACCAACTAATGAAAAAGTATAGATTTTTATATTTTTATCTAACTCTTTCTATTAGGGGCGGCTGCTGCAGATGCTGAAAACCTCAAACGTTGGTACTCGTAGTTATGTGTTTGAGCCTTTTGGGGTTGAAGTTGAAATCGCCATGCAGTTGGTCAACTCTTCACGTGACCAGAGAGCGGGCCTATTAATTGGCCAAAGAATCAGCATTGCCATCCAACGTGGCAATTCTGCCAGCCTTCTGGTCACTTTTCCTGTTGACAGCGATGCGGACAAATTTTTGGACGCCCTGTAACCCTGTGGGTTTTTCTACTTGTACATATTTATTACTATAATAGTTTTGAAGTTTGTAAATAATTTAATTACCTTTTAAATAAAGTTTACTCTTTCAATTTAAATGCATCTGCTTTATATACGTTTCTGTAATATACTTTAAATAAATAATGTGTAAGTAGATGAAGAATGGAAAGAGAAGTGTTGGTCGTCCGGCGCGGTGGCGGCGGCGAGATAGGCAGACGACATTGTTGCCATCGCGGAATATCCTGGATGAGGCTGGCACAAGCATGGAGCTAGTTGCAAGCAAAGAGAGGCCTATACCGAGCAATGGGTGAAGTCGAGCTGGAGATGATGATGATAATGATGAAGTAGATGTTTTTTTTTTTATTCGATTAATTAAAAAGCTATGGGTAATGCTTGCTTAAATTAATTTACATCGTTTATTTGACTGGCAGACTGAGAACGTTTTTTAACAACCTCAATAAAATCAGGTATTGGTTTTATTTTTAATTTACAAAATCATGCAATCGGCATGTCCTAGAACCAAAAATTCGAAGACATTTGACATCTAACAACCCGCACTGGGCCCGCGTGGTGGACTATAGCCTATTCCCTCTCATAGAGAGGAGGCCGTGTGTCCGAGCAGTGGGATAACGTTATAGGCTCATTATGCTATACTATCATATTTACTTATAAAATATTCCAAAGCTGTAGTGGTGTGTACATTTAATAAAAAGCGATAAAAAGTTAATGTTGACATCAGGCTCACCGCAGTAGAGTAAGGTCGCTCGCTCCGCTCTCCGCTCTGTCAGTTGTGGCGGAACTCCATTAAGATACCAAACTCAAATACAGTTAGCTTGTTTAATACTACATATCGTATTTTACAAGCCAAATTCAGTACTGTAACAAATTATAATCGTGAAAAGTGACATTGGCAGGCTGAACGGCCGCTTTTTTTTAAATTTGCGCGAGAATAGATTACATATCAACATTGTTTCCTGTTGAAACAGACAGAAACACATTATTTCCTTTTATACCTAGGTATTTGAAAGTATGTTATTTATTTTCCTTTCAAAATGATTACCGTCGTTATTGAAATGATATCTGATTCTGTGAGTTTTGGTCCTAAACAAACACTCCTGGCCACATTCGAATGTTCAATCCATTTACGAGTATTTGCGTGGACAGATCTGTTAACTGATTGTGTTATAACATAAACGCCTTTACTAGGTAGAAAATATTATTTTCACTTAGTGTATTTAATAACACTTTAGTACTTTCATCTAATATTCTTTGTTCACAATGAATAGAACCCGAGAGCCCGGTTCTCGAAGCTTTTGTCATTCGAATACTAAACTTTTTCCACGCATTTTTATTTTCTTACATGGCAGAAGAACATACCTTTAGAAATTCAAAGGTAACCGCTTTGTACTAATAACGTTAAAGCAATGTAATAAAAGCTTTTAAAACCGTCACGCACAAAATTATTTCAGATATAGGTAAAGGTACAAGTACTCGTACAATTGGCAAATTAAAAGAATATAAAATTACTTCATTGCTAACAAAACCACTTACAACCATGAAACAGTTATAAGGATGTCCGATATTAATTCTTGGGCCCACTTGAAAGTTCAATTTCGTCGGCAGTTACCAAATAGGAGTTAATTTAGTTCCTCGACGTATATTCTCGACATGCCCTTTTAGCGGTAGACGTCGGTGATTAGTTACAGGGCCTCCTAACCGACATGTCGTCCTGTGAACCCTGTACCTGTCAAACGTTGATAGACGACTTCTATACTATGTAGTTGGAAATTGAGTCGTGTGATCTCTGCGAATAGCTCGCTAATAAAATAGCTATAGTAAACAGGTAACAGTTAACCTAACAAATGTTTGTTAAACTACAAAAAAAAAACAAACTTTAAACAACCTGGAGAGCTGAAGTGCAGTAAAGTTTAATCAGATTGACACTAATTTGTTGCAAAGCGTTTCCAAGTGGAAGAACTTTCAGTTTGATTTAAATATAAGCGTTTACGAAGTTCTTAAAGAAATTAAGACTCTTTTCTCGAGGTGAATAATAAAAAACCTCTTATAACGACTGAACAAATCCTTTAACGTTATGAATATTCAATGGGGCATAGTGGGGAAGCGCTGCAATAGAACAACACAGACTGATAGATTTTTAATAGGACTTTGAAAATTAAATTCTATTTACGTCAGTCAGGTCGAGAGTGTAAAAAGTGGACCTCCGTCTAAATGACTGACAGCAGAGAAGACAAATGATCATTAAAGTGTTCCTAGTACTGGGAAGATAAAATGGTTTACGAAACAACTACTAGCTGGCAGTTAAGCGTAAACTTTATGACGTATAGTGAAACACTAGAGTAAATTGGAATTTAATATTTACGCAAGTTGTTTGTTTGTCGGAAAGTGGATTATAACATCTAAGAATGCTTAATAGAATACATGATTACATGTTAATATTTTATTGGTTACTGTTCAACTATTGGGTTATACACAGTGTAAACAATGAGTTCAGTACCACTGTACCAATATGACGATGTTCAAAATTTTTGTCGGCTCTAGAAAAAAAAAATTGCTCCATACATTTTGACAGGGTAGTTGTTTTATAACCTACGAAAGACTGGTGGGGCTTAAATCGTATATGCACTGAATTCAGCAACGGTGAAAATACTAGATTGGTATTGAAGAGGTTAGGGAGTGAAACAATATGACAATTATAGGCTACCTAAGCTTCATTATAAATCACTAATATCTCTTCCATTAGATCAGGACAAATAACAACGCAAAACAGGAGAAAAGCAAATCCAATTATGTAAGCAAGTGTACTCGAGAAGAGTTTACAATTCGTGTTAACAGATTAGCAGTTGTTTTCTTTTCTCAGTTAGAACCCGAAGCGACAGGCGACAGGAGACTTAACTGTTGTTCGTGTCAATACAAGCAGTGTTGTTCGTAGGAAAATAACGTTGTCGAGTGAAATGTGTGCTCAGTGAAGTACAAATCAAAGTTGTTTATAAGACTTTTGTTGCAAAGTTCCTTTTAGTTTAAAATATGCCTATTGTCTGGTATAAATAATGAAGTAGGTAAGTTACAATTTTTAAGGTACTAGCTTTTTCCCGTAGGTCTTCGACCGCGTGGGTGTCGGAAATTACCCACGGGGCCGAACTCCCGGGATAAAAATATATTCTATGATCTCACCCAGATCTACCCGTGTTCCACAATTACTTTTCAAGTCAGCTCAGCCGACATGGCGTGAAAAGGTAAAAGGGAAAACAGACAGTCAGATAGACTTATTTTCGCATTTATTTACCTTACAAACGTGCGGAACCCTAAAAAGAATAAAACTAAAGATTTACGGAAAATATGGACTGTTTGAGCCCTCTCCACAAACATTTGTCAACGTTTATTTGTTAATGACACTTCGCTTCTATAAGAGGATAAAATAGAATTTTGGTTAGCCAAGCGGTAAATGGGTTTTTGAAATTCGGAATCCACTTAAAGGAAAGCCGTATTTAAAACCTAATTTTCTTATTTTTGTTCATTTCATTTTTATGATTGTTTTACTGTGTTGTCTTACTGCCTCTATCTGTGAACAAATTATGTAAACGACATTGCCTAAATTATTTAATATCAAATAAAACGACAACTGTCTTCAAACAAATGTTGATTGTTGGGACTAAAAATGTAAAGGAATTCTCAAGCAATTTGTCAAATCAACAAACATTTACATTCCAATTCATCAATAGGCACGGAAAGGCATTTAGGCTGACTAAGGAATAACCCAAGGTCTGGCCTTGGAGAAGCGGCCATTGAAGAACTTGAAGCAACAAAAGATAATTGAAACTAATCTATGCGATGCTTCGCTTTTTCCAATAATTCCAAGTGTTGAGCGGGGTTCACAATATCCACTCCAGCACGTCTGTGACTGACTGAGGGCCCTCCATGTCGTGTCGTTATCCGCTGTGTCATGTAAACCAAACCTTACAAAAATTATCCAAAACAAAATAAAAGGCGAAGTTAGGTCAACTGCACAGTGGAACTTTTCGACGAAGTTGTGTTTATATTTCCCTGATTTATCTTTGCAAATGTAATGTTTTGCATTTTAAGTTTCAGTTTCCAGTAAAGTTTACGAGTACAGTCTTTAGTTTTTTTTTTTTTTTGTTTAAGTATAAACATAGAACTTTAGTTCAGTTTTATCTAATAAAATTCTTGGCGTGGGTGACCAAATATGACGTAAGATTAGCTGATCTTTGAAAAGGGACTAACTACATTATAAAATGGTTAATTAAAAAGAAAATAGTATAAGAGTAGGCATTAGTTAATAGCAACTTAAAGAATACAGATATCATGACTTCAATTACTTCATATTTTTATTCATAAAAACCAATTCATATTAAAATAAAACCCAAATATTCATATAAAAATTATATTCAATAAACATTCAATATGCGATGAAACAAAGGCCTTTAATCTCCGACGTCCCAGTGGCGAGCTTTTACCTAGGCTCGACCTAATTTGGTGGATTTGAAATTCAAATTAAAACTATGTAATTGCCGAGCTCGTTGTCCACTATGCAAAGTGGAAAACGTTTCAGAGTATGTTTTATTTTATTAACTAACTAGCTGTTGCCCGCGACCTTTGTTCACGTAAAATTTATATTAAAAAAAAATGTTACTTACTTCCCTTTTTCAATCGAATTTTGTTATCAATTTCAAGGGTTTTATTTTTTTTGCACGGAACCCTAATTATTTTTATAAAATATAAGTAGCCTACGTTAGACCTTATAACATCAGCTATCAAAATCGGTCCAGCCGTTTCGGAGATTAGCCGCAACAAACAGACAGACAGAGTGTTTTTGTCAGACACTTCAATTTTATTTATTTGTATAGATGTATAGATTTTGAGGATTGAGCTGCTTTTAAAATAATATTATGAATCTTCATGAATCGATGTTAATAGGGTATATACTTATGTAGGTAGCCTTGAGAAAATTAATATTGGTTAAATTCTGTAGTCCAAAAATAAGTTTCAAAGTTATTTTCGGTAAACGATAAATTTGGCTAAAACATTGATATACATTTTCAGATAAGAGATAATATTCAATGATAATATAAAAGTAATATCAATATTTTTGCATCAAGTATGTGCCCTAAATCGTGCATATCAAAAGCCTGTGACCCGGTTTCCCGCGGCAATGGCTGCTATCTCCCCACTTAGCGAACTTCAACTCGAAACACGTCAAGAGACAAGTCGCTGCACTTATTGGCTAGCTATCGGATATTGATAAAAGTTTTACATTGTGTTCCCGCCTTTATTTTGAAATAAAGGTGGAAGCTCCAGGGTAGCCCGCGAGCTAGCTCGCCGTCCGTCCGTCTTATGACGACAGGCCGTGTCGACGGCGCGTTCGTGTTCCACGCGCGCCTCAAAGAGGTGTCAGCAAACCAGAGGGGCCCGCAAGGGCCGATGCCTGCCAGGGCTGCGGGACTGTTCGAAAGAGATACCGCGGCCCTGGAACACAAAGGGCAAAAGAAGGAACATGGATGGGTTTTAGTCAGTAAAAGTCTGACACGTCCTTCCGCTCTACCCAGAGCGGGAGGAGTCATTTGATGATTTCCCATCCCAAAAAAAATAAAAAATAAGGGTAGCCCGCGAAATTCATTTTTTTGCAATTTGCAAGTCAGTGTCTTGGTTGTCGGGAGGGGCCCGCAAGGGCCGGTGCCTGCCAGGGCTGCGGGACTGTTCGAAAGAGATACCGCGGCCCTGGAACACAAAGGGCAAAAGAAGGAACATGGATGGGTTTTAGTCAGTAAAAGTCTGACACTTCCTTCCGCTCCACCCAGAGCGGGAGGAGTCATTTGATGATTTCCCATCCCAAAAAAAATAAAAAATAAGGTTAGCCCGCGAAATACATTTTTTTGCAATTTGCAAGTCAGTGTCTTGGTTGTATTTTGATGAAAAATGAATCGCGCAAGTAACATGTATGTAGTTACAGAATTATAATCATTAAACTCATGAATACAACCCTCTAAGTTCATAACCCTATTCAATAACTATATCATGAAAAACTCAAAACGTAAGAAAATTTGAATTTCGCGGGTTTTTGAACATGGAACCTTCCCTATGGTTGCCTACTGTGTGGTTTTTTCAATGTCCTAGAAAAATGATACAAAGTGTTTTTCAGTTTACAGCTTTACATTTTAAGATAGAATGCGGTTATATTAATACAAAATTAATGTTAATTTTATTCATGTCTCTCACCAATGTTTTCTTATGGGTACGCACGACGACCAATCCAGCTAGGAAAACCAAATGAGGCTGATCTCTCATTGTTCGGGAAGATGATACAAAGTGAGGTCAGGTTATACTGGATATAACCATAACCTGGTCTATAGCTGGATGGGTCGCCGTGTTACATCTTTGGTTAAGTTTAATTTTCAAAATAGCTTTATAATATCCGTAGTTTGTACATCTAAAACCAATTAGTCCTTTGTCATTTAGAACGATAGTTCTGAAAGATATTACTTTGTTTGCTCGTAGTTTGATGAAAATTTAAACATTATTGTGTAGGACTGTAGGTACTCGAGTTGAATTGATTTTATTTGTATTTTCGAAAATTATAGAAAAGTAAGTCGCGAAGAAATAAGTTTTCAGACAAAAGTAATCATAGTTAGTATTTTTATGTTTCAAAATGAGGTCATTCTTAAACATGAAAATAAACTGAATTCGAAATCGTGTTTTGGCCAGAATTCTTCGAATGTTAAAGTGAAAATTGTTTCCTTTAATGTTTGACTCATTTAAATCTGTTCGTGACAAGTTTAGACTCGTTAACCTTTATCGTAATATTTGACAAAATGAGATGTTTAAATATTGACAAATTGTTTTCTTCAGCTGAAAAATAATAAACCTAAAACCACGAAACTAACTAGACATACACACAACACTGCACATATATTACAGACAGGTCAATTTATTATTTCAATATTAGCTTTCAAAATCTATATATATAAAATTCAAAGTCCTGACTGACTGACAGAGATATCAACGCACAGCCCAAACCGCTGGTCTTAGAGCAATGAAATTTGGAGTGTGTATTCTTTGTGAAGAGTAGGTATCCACTAAGAAAGGGTTTTTCGAAATTCTACCCCTAAGAGGGTAAAATGGGGTGTTGAGTTTTCTATGAAACTTTTTATTCTCGCGGTCGGTGGACTTGAAAATTTGTGTACCTACTCTGCAGTTACAATTATGAGAAACGTGTATCAAAGTTTTTCCAAAATCATCCCTCAATATGAAATTCAAAGTCCTGACTGACTGACTGATATATCAACTTACAGCCTAAGCTGTTGGTGTTAAAGACATGAAATTTAAAGGGTGTATTCTTTGTGAAGAGTAGGTATCCACTAAGAAAGGGTTTTTCGAAATTCCACCCCTAAAGGGGAGAAATGGGGTGTTGAATTTTCGGTAAAACTTTTTATTCTCGGGTCGATTGACTTGAAAGTTTGTGTACATACTCTGCAGTTAAAACTATGAGAAATGTATATCACAGTTTTTCCAAAATCATCCCCCAATATAAAGTCCTGACTGACTGATATATCAACGCACAGCCCAAACCACTGGCCCTAGAGAAATGAAATTTGGAGGGTGTATTTGTTCTTTGTGAAGAGTAGATATCCACTATGAAAAGGTTCTTCGAAATTCCACCCCTAAGAGGGTAAACTGGGGTGTTGAATTTTCTGTGAAACTTTTTATTCTCGGGGTCGATTGACTTGAAAGTTTGTGTACGTACTCTGCAGTTAAAATTGTGAGAGATGTGTATCACAGTTTTTCCAAAATCATCCCCCAATATAAAATTCAAAGTCCTGGCTGACTGATATATCAACGCAGAGCCCAAACCGCTGGTCCTAGAGAAATGAAATTTGGAGGGCGTATTCTTTGTGAAGAGTAGGTATCCACTATGAAAAGGTTTTTCGAAATTCTACCCCTAAGAGGGTAAAAATGGGTGTTGAGTTTTCTATGAAACTTTTTATTCTCGAGGTCGATTGAATTGAAAATTTGTGTACATACTCTTCAGTTAAGAAGAGATTAATTATGAGAAACATGTATCACAGTTTTTCCAAAATCATCCCCCAGTATGAAATTCAGTTCTGTTTTTTTTCGGTTTTTTCGTCATGGGTGTCATTTTCGTGGTTTTTGGGGTCGCCAATGACGAAAATGAGGTCAAAATATAAAAATTCAAGACGACGCCCATGAAGATTTTAGGTTTTTTCGTCATGGGTGTCATTTTCATGGCTTTTGGGGTCGCTGATAACGAAAATGTGGCCAAAATGTAAATCGATGATGGCTCCAGCAAAAAAATTCAGGTATTTCGTCATGAGGGTCATTTTCGTGGTTTTTGGGGTCACTGATAACGAAAATTAGGTCAAAATGAAATTCAGGATGGCGCCGATGAAAATTTTTGGTTTTTCTTCATGAATGTCATTATCGTGGTTTTTGGGGTCGCTGATAACGAAAATGTGGTCAAAATGAAAATCCAAGATGGTGCGGACGAAAATATTTGGTTTTTTCGTCATCGATGTCATTTTCATGGTTTTCAGGGTCGCTGATATCGAAAATTAGGTCACAATGGAAATTCTAATTGGCACCAACCATTTTTTTTAGATTTTTCATCAGGGTTATCATTGTCATAGTTTTTGAGGTCACTGATAACGAAAATGAGGTCCAAATAAACATAGGAAAAAAAAACAATTCTCATTTTTTTCTTCGGTTTCCCCTGACTCAATTTTCACTCTTCGTCACTGGTACCTACCAGTGGCAAAGGGTCAAAGCGGAGCAGACCTCCACGGTGTGCTCCACCGTGTCCTCCGGGCGATCCTCGCAATGATAGCACCGAAATTCCACCCCTAAGAGGACAAAATAGGGTGCTGAGTTTTCTGTGAAACTTTCTATTCTAGGTGTCGATAGACTTGAAAGTCTACATACTCTACTTACAGTTTTTCCAAAATCATCCCGCAATATAAAATCAAAGTCCTGACTGACTGACTGATATATCAACCACTGGTCTTAATGACATGAAATTTGAAGGATGTATTCTTTGTTTTGAAATGGGGGTTGAATTTTCTGTGAAACTTAATATTCTCTGGGTCGGTTGACTCAAAACATAATGTACACATCACTCTTCAATTAAAATTATGAGACACGTGTATCACAGTTTTTGATATAATAGAAATATTTTTATTTTCATTTTTTAATTTACGACCCAAAAGTGGCTCCCATCTTTAAAATTAATTTATACGTCCGTCTTTGAATCAATGACTTACATATATGATATGTACCAAATTTCAACTCCATCGGTCCGGTAGTTTCAGAGTAAATTGGCTGTGACAGACGGACAGGCAGACAGACAGACACGCGAGTGATCCTATAAGGGTTCCGTTTTTCCCTTTGAGGTGCGGAACCCTCAATACTAATATTATATATCTTACATAAAATATTTATTAATGCGAAAGTTTGGATGAATTGATCTTTGTTACTCAATCACGCCAGAACGGCTGATCAGATCTGGATGAAACTTGGCACAGAGATAGATTATAGTCTGATACAAATAGATGTAGATTACTTATTATCCCAGAAGTAGGCAAGATCCCGTGGGCAATTCCCGAACTGCACGCGGGCGAAGCCGCGGGCAAAAGCTAGTCAATTTATAATATCGTTTGACGTTTAATTTCACTAAAATCATTAATTGTTTTAAGCCGGAAAGAGCGGTTTGATAAAACAAACACTGTATAAAACAATAATTTAATTCACTAGTCGAGTGCTGGGATTATGAAAGTGGTAGCTTTTAACCTTATTGGTGTTTCATTTGTAGGCGGGAAACTGTTCCATATACACACATGCTGAAATTATTATCTTGTATCCATACTTATTATAAATGTGAAAGTAACTCTGTTTGTTTGTTACCTTTTTACGACTAAACGGCTGATCGGATCGTAATGAAATTTGGCAAGGAGATAGGTTATATCCTGGAGAAGGACATAGGCTATCTTTTAATTTTTTTTTTCTTTCACATGCTCATCAAAATTTCCACGCTAACGAAGTCACTTGCAACAGCTAGGATTGATTTTACAGGATTGAATTAAAACAAAGCGAGCCTTCTTTTCGGATGGGATTTCGCTCTGGGCGGAGCGGAAGGGAGTGTCAGACTTTTACTGACTAAAAACCATCCATATTCCTTCTTTTGCTCTTTATGTTCCAGGGCCGCGGTATCTCTTTCGAACAGTCCCGCAGCAAACAAAGCGAGCCTTACATTAAAATTTTCGAATACTAAATTCTTTGTATATTTTGTTAAAATGTCGGAACTAATAATGTCTTTAAACTTTATCTCTGTATCTATTTTAAAAAAACAGCATTGAGTTTCCAATTAGTTCACTCTTGATAGGTTTCCACATATTTTCGCTCCCGCGCGGCAAATGACGCCACAATTCACTACACAATTGAAACCGTTGCATGCACTTTCATATGGACAATTTTATTACTACGGCTGACAGCCAAAGTGCTCCGAGTTCGGAGTAAATTGTGACAGGCTTTTATTTGTGTAAAAGCTTAGTACCTACTAACTTAACCGTATGGAACTGTTGTTTTTTAGAGTAGATACAACTTTTATAAAAGAACATAATACTACATTTTGAACTTTTTAATAGGTATTTGACTCATACTAGTACTTTGTCCCGGTGGAGTGGTTGATGGTACTCACTGGAAAAATGAATTAACACGGATGTGGAAGAAGAAGACGTGCTGCTCCGACCGTGATAAGAGAATGATAATGATGTGGCATCAGTCAAACACACGACAAATAGATTAAAACAATCCGCCGAAATCTATGAAACAAATAAAAACATCAAACAATTAACAGTGAAGTTTGAAATGGATCACAATAATAAATTAGTTGTCGATATTGCACAATAGGAATAGAACAATGAGCTAGTTTCGTAATCCGCCGATATGTCAGCCAACTGAATTCCGTAATATAGCACACGACGGCTCCAATAAGATCGATGACATGTTGAGTTGATAGGTACCACAGTACCTATGGTACGATGAGCCATGGGAAGTAAATTACTTTGTCACCCAATGATAGATCACTATTGATCACCACAGTCGAGTAATACGGACGCAATTCTAATTGCGACCTAATTTTGAAAGTCAATGCGGTCCTATTCTAATACGAGTTAACATAGAGCGGATATGGATGTTTCAGAGTAAATAATACGCATAGGTCTAGTTTTAGAAGGATGAGATGCATGTCAAAGGCTTATCGTAAATCTGATGCGAATGATAGACTCAACGGATGTGAATGATAGACCGAACGTGCTGCAATATCATTCGTTCCTGCACCTGTAGTAAAACTGGCTTGTTTGACATCAATTTCCTTGACCCGTCTATAATATTGGGATGGTGAAGTAAGTAGGTAATTACGGCGTCATTTTTATAATCATACCTACAAATGTACATCATCATCTGCCTATCTCTTTCCCAATTATGTTGGGGTCAGCTTCCAGTCTAACCGGATGCAGCTGAATACCAGTATTTTACATGGAGCGACTGCCTATCTGACCTTCACAACCCAGTTAGCGCTATACCTACAAATGTACATCAGTCGATATAATTTTTGTCATGATTAAGATATTTCGAAGGAGAAAGCAGTGAAACACTAGAAAATATATCAAAAAAAAAGTTGTGCCTCGAATAACCTATTAACTAACCAATTCTGTAGAATATCACTATCGACAACCACACGTACAACATACTCGTGTGTACATGACACATGATCTTCTCAAATTCTGCTGCAGAAAACGCTCAATAAACCCGCTTGGCGGACGCATTGGTGACCGATATTTTTCAGACAAGATGGCGCCACCGCCTCTTGATCCCTTAATAGTACATTTTGATATAAGTGGGGAAACTTTGTTATTGCGTTTAAGGCGGATTTAAAACCCGAGCTGCAGGCGAGGGTGTTAGTGAGCCGAGAATTGCAGTAACAAATCACCACGCGTATCAAACAACGTTTTTCAATACACTTTCGAAGAAATAAAATATTAGAACTAAAAGTATTTTTGTCAGGAATTATTATGAAACTATGATTTAATTTGCATTTTTTCCGCGCTTTGCTTTCGCCAGGTTGAAGAAGAAGCAAAGGTATGATGCCGCTAAACAGCCTAATATGAAAAACCGAAAATTCAAATATTTTTGAATTTAGAACACAAATAAATGTTAATTTGTTCATAAAAGTAAATATTTGTTGTAGTTGATATTCTATTTATAAACACAATTTAAATACTCGAAAAATATTTACGCCGTAAAGACGCATATCTCTTTGCCGAGATTTAAAAAAAAACAATCTCCGCCGACTACGGTCATTGAAACCATTTGGACTTAGTATAAGTATAGTTTATCTGTGGAAATTTTTATTTCCGCACGTGTGCGGAAAAATATCAAAAATCCAAGCGTGTGAAATATATAATATTGCATGTTGAACCTAATCGTAGTGCGATAAGAACCAGTTTTCGAGAAAGTGTATTGAAAAGTAAATTCCACCAACGAATCAGCACATCTATACCGCGTTCAAGTGTTATCAATGTCAAAATTCCGCAGCAATGATGACACTAACAAATCTTAAACGCAGTTTAAATAGTTTACTATTTGCTAATGGCGTTTAGTTTCATTGGTGGTATTCTCCTTTATTCAAGTAGTTTTTCTGTTCTAAACTCAATTATTTTTTTCAGAGCAACATGTCCATCATCACTCTTCCACACGTGGGAGACGTTACTCCAGGAGGTGGAAGCTGACGTGCTAGGATGCAACAACGCAGCCCAGTCGCTGGAGAGGCTGGTATCAACACCACTCATAGAGAAGACCTTTCACATGAAGGTGCAGGCTCGGAAGCTGTTCGCCCATCGGGAGGGATGCGAAGTCATTCTCGGGAAGGCTGATGATCAACTGAACAAGGTAGCTATTTTGTAATCTTCAATTGTTTTTTTTTAAGCATCTAGGTATTTATAGCAAAAGTGTGCGTGCGTAGGGCCATTTGGTTTAAGTTTATAAAGTTAACGCTAATGCCATTCCTTTTTAGGTCTGTACTATTCAAATTATATACTGTTTTCTTCAAGTAGTTGGAAACTTAGTAGGTACGTATTATTAACGTTAGAAGGCGAATAATAAAGTAGCTCATTTCCAAAACAAACAAACAACAATAAACTGCAGCCCCTTCGAACGACTCATAACAATATTTTACGAACTTTCAACAAAGTCACGTTTTGGCACTTAAACAATTTACGTATTGATATGGGTCCACTAGATAAAACCACTGACCTAATTTGATAGAGCCCCTACAAATTTTGCCGGTAATTCTAAAAGCAAACTTAGCAAGTCACGCTAATAATTAATTAATTAAGGAATATAACACGGTAACACCAACATAGTAACACCTCATAGCCCTGAGGGGTTGGCAGACAGGACAGAAATGAGAACACGGAGTTCCCACGAGCTTTTGAGACCGTAAAAGCCCTTAACCTGATAATGTATAGTGCTTTTAGGAAACTATCGCCTCTTATCGGCCGCATTATGTATTTTGAACAAAACTTTTTTAATATAACAACATTGAAGTAAGTAAAGTGCTTTTGACTGGATGGTCTGAAGTTAGCAGCTAAATGAACAAAATTGTGTGATAATATTATATCGAGTGTACTTTCTTGCCCGTCGAAATTGATACACAGCTCTTTTACTGTATTTCAAATCTATGGGTACAATGGTGGTCTTATTGCTTATATCGCCGATTATAATGTGACAGCAATATGCGATATGATAACATTATGTGACGTCCAGGAGATAAGGAAACTCAAAACAACAGAATTGTTGATGTGTTGATGTAGATCACGATTACGCGCTGACAAACGACGGCCTACCTCAAAGTCCCACAGCTTAATCTTGAACGCTAAAATGTGCCAAACATAAACCGGAAAAAGCGCAAAAAATATAAAAAAGGCCATTCACGTGACAGAACATTGATTTTATCTTAGCCTCTAAAAACTATAGCGTGGAAACAGTAGCGAATCTATCCGGAAATACCAAAAGAAATTGGATTTAAGCATCTATCCAATCCCAGAGCGAAGTGTGAGTGTTCGAATCTATTTGACGCTCCCAAAAGGACACCGAGATGTGTTAAAACGAGATTACTTGGCCATTCCTCTTTAAGTCATTTTGGAGGACTAATTTCTTCCAATATCCTTTAGAAAACTCTGACACCTCGATCTAGGACCCCTACGATTTACGTGACGTGGATGATTTGAGTAAACGAGTCCATCTAATCCACTTTTTCTTCATGTTATTTAAAAGTGTGACAATCCTGTAGACTTACAAAGGAAACTCATACTGTAAGTGCCTATAAATAATTCATGACTGAATGTTCCGTGCACAACTAACCTCTAAATAATGCATTTAAATATCTTTGAGGTCGAGACGAGGTGCTATTAATCTTGTATAACTTTAACTCTTACCTCAAACGTTGGTGACGACGATATCTCCTCAGGATATACTGATACTGTTACCCTGCAGCATCCCACTGCTGGGCAAAGGCCTCTCCCCATGATTTCCAGTTCTTTCGACCCGCGGCCAATGTGGTCCACATACTGATCGCACCAAAACACAAATTACTGACGTTGCTCATAAAGCTGCTAAGTTGAAGTAGGACTGGACTGGCCACGTCTGCCACATGCCCAATGAACTTTGGACCAAAATAGCCTCATTGTGGATTCCGAACACAGCCAGAAGGCGTCTCGGCAGACCTCGTAGAAGATGGTGGGACGAGCTGGACAAGACCTCAGAACACGCTGACTTTAAATCTGTTGTCTGTCTGTCCCAAGCTACGTTCCTCATTTACCATCGAATATTTTTTAAACATCGACTAATGTTGTCGAAACGACAGTCAAACACGTAAAGGGACATAACATCAAAGTTAAACTCTTCACATAATTTGATGTCGGTAAACCGCGCGCTTCCACCATTCTCTCATTTTATTTTTCCATTCGATAAGTACACAAATAATCACGAGCGGTTTGAAAATTTTTCTTTTGACGACTTAAATGTTTACTCTCGGCTTTACAAATTAACAATTTTAATTTCATTTGTTTTATTCTTTCGCCCTCTTGGGTAATTCAAACTTAGTAAGCGACTGGATTTAATATTTGCAACTCTAACTTTCAAGGTTTTAATCCCACAATGTAGGTTTAACTTTAGCTTCATTATTAGTAGAAATTCGCGCTTTGTTCGATAGTGATGCACTCGCCATATTCATTTTAATTTATTCATCCAGCGACAATCGCTTTTATATGGCCTCGTTCAGACAGCATAAACCGACAAAAAAAAACAGAATCGCTTTATCGCACCGTCGCGCGTCGTCTATTCAGGTGGGGCTATGCAAAAAATCGCCATCGAGAAATTAATTGCGATCGCATGTGATCTTTGTACGCTTCGCCGGGAGCACACTGGAAGCCAATCAGCCGTGCGGTGGGACGACCTGCTATATATTGTCGAGTATCGATAAAATTGATCGATGCACTAAAAGCAGATACCTACATGTACCTACGTATTTCGTGGCTCATTTTCCGTAGCAAAATGCAATACAGTAAATCCGCTGAGGGATTAAGTAAGTCCATAAATTGAACAAAGCTACGCTTGTTACAATTTTACGATGCTAAACTAATTTTAAGTGTCATAAATACACAAATAGATACACAATGTCGGTATTATAGTGTGGCCGTTTTGAAACAACTCAAGCATTGTTAATTTCCGTGAGAGAATGTATAGCGAAGCCAAATTTTCACAGCGCACATTAATGGAATACGACATTTTAATAACAGCATTTAACTTGTTCGCAGTACGACTGTACGACGCCATTGTGAACATTTTAATGTGACAACATACAATAAGCGGCTTAAGTTCACGATACACAAGTGAAGCAATCAGCTAATGGAAAGAGAAAATGTATGCTATTCGATGTTGTAAATCTGTTGGCAGCAAAATACTAATACAAGAAGGAATAAAAGCAAGATTATAAAATGAAACGTACATGAATCTACCAGACCATATTGAAAAAAGCAGATTGCTGTTGTGATTTACAGTTCCGTATACGACCGAATATAGCATGCTACGCTTTTTCTTTTACGTAAATACCTGAACTGAAGATTGTTTGGCTTGTGACCGATGTAGAAATAGTCAGCAACAACATCGAAGTAGTTCTACATGGTCTTTTACAAAAGCCTGATGAAATCTCTGACCAGTTCTGCTATCAAATCTCAAGTAAGCAGTATTGATTCGTGGAAATAAAATCATCCAGTTAATAACTTGACTCAAATCACAACACGTTAATCTAATTGAATGACCCTTTAGAAACCGTTTAGTCTTTAAAAATTGACCTCATAAGATAGATACCAAAATAGATAATTATTTTGTACCAAAACTATGGATATATATTTCATAGTTAAAAATGTAGTTAATTAATATGAAAATAAAATATTACAAAGTTGTAAGAAGCAAAAATTACAAACATTTCTAATTAACTTAAAATATAGGTAAGAAGTCTGTTTATTAATTAATTATCTATGTGAATACCTGTGGGCAAAAAACTAAGCTCACTCGTACTCTAGCTTAATTAATAATTTTCCCTAAGCATTCATTTTATTGCTGGGAGCAATATTAATTACTTACAATTACATCATCTACACAGTTGCCCTACAATATGTTTTATCGCCATAAAGGAGATTGGTAAACGCCCATAGTAAGACAGGCCCAGTTAGGGTAAATTCAGCGAACAAGAATGACAATCAAAATAATCACTGCTAGAAAACACAACACTAACGATGAATAGATTAATATTTATCATGGAAACAAAAACATAATCAATTCTAATAATACTTTTTTTTTGTTAAGTAGGTATAGGATGTATGTTTTGATCTTGTTGGTTTTTATTCGAAAATTATGGTTGAGCCTGCAATTATTATAAATAGTTTTATTTAAAGGTCACAGCACACATATCAACTAGGAAAGGAATCGATACCGTTTAAACTCGAGCTGTTCAGTATTCTTTGTATGAAACTCCCTACTGCAACGCACACTAATTGAAATCGTAACGTAATCGCCTCGCCTCCGGACAAGCTCACGAACCGCGGTGCGGTGCGTGGTCAACTCGCTTACGGTTCGTCGTCCCCGCGCTGACGTCTCTCCGTACCCGAGCTTACGTCTCTTCGTCCACCCTTACGCACACTACTGTTGCCACACGTGCTGTCATTCACAGGGCAACTTCCAGTCGTTTTGCCCGCGTGTTTTATTGAATTTGTTGGTTAGATTGTAAAAATATAGGTATCAAAATACTTACAAGCGCCACACATTTTCTAGTTATTAGGATTCAAACTGATCTGGTAGCAACCAGCTCAACCGGCGGTCGGCGAGCCGTAAGCCCGGCGTCGCCTAGCCTTAGCCGAATCGAAGCTGCTGATCCGCTTGCTTACGTTAGGTTGACATCTGTTTGACGGCGACGCGAGGGGCGATACGGTGCCCATCCTTTTCCGATTTGATATGTGTGCTGTGACCTTAATTGATAAAGACATAAGAAATCGGGGTAATCCGCATCCACAGCGCACGAGTGCAAAAGCGAATCAAATAATTTATGACGTTTGATTTTATTTGGCATCCAGCCTTCTTGTCTGACACATAAAAAGAGGCATGAAAGCGTTTTAAAATAAAATAAAATAAGGACAATATAAACCACACTACCCCATGGCTTTCGAACTGTGTACAAACAACGATAAATAGACAACAATGTATGCGTTGTTTTGGTATATTTACATTTCAGTCCGCTAATGAACCGATTTTCGCCAATGTCCTTTACATGACGACACGTAAAATTATCCAAGATTGACTCACATACCGTTATGTCCTGAATTGCCAATATAAAACGCAAGAAAATGCAACCGCAGTTACATAAAAGGTACATAAAATTGCTCGTTTCTACGACTACTTTAGCCACTTAGGCCGTAGAATATTCATCGTGGATAAATTGCTTCGAAGCATCGCATCGTTTATGAAAATAATTGGTAACGTAGTTTGTTGTTTCATGTTTTATAGTAACTACGCGATGACCAGTCAAAGCAAAAACATTTGCTGTCCTGCGTTCAGCGATCAGCGTTTTGGCTCATGAGGTCATGACTGAAACAACTCAAAACGTTGCGACGACGTCGCATCGCAAAAATCAGTGACATCACGCCTAATTTCTCAAGGAAATACAAAAATATTCAACAAGATTCAAGATTCTTTATTTGCAACGATTTTGCATTGCGATGTCCGTCATACAGCTTTACGAATGTTGGCGCTTATTGTTGTAGTACTGATGGTAGTAACATACAACGATGCGACGTCGCATCGCAAAGAACGGCGACTTCACGAAAAGTTCCTAAAAGAAATTTCCAATGATTGTGCGTTGCGATGCCCGTCACACAGGTTTACGTATCCGGCTCCTGTTGTCGTAGCGTTTGTGTGTGACCGGGCTAATACTTGAACACAATTCACCGAATTCTTGACTTGACTATTCATCAGGGGCATGGATAAAGGTGCTCCCCTGCCGGGAGCGTTCGCTTGTGGTGTAACAGTTTAGATTCAAGCATTACATCAGTGAGTGAGGAGAACCGAACATTACAGTGCGCAACCTGTAACGATACAATTTGTAACATTCACTTGGTTTTCTACATAATCGATTATGTAGAAAACCAAGTGAATGTTACTCTTGGATTATTGCATAACAGGCGAATGCTCCCCACCGGGAGCGTCTATTTGTAACGTAATGCTCAAAATTGAATCTTGGATTGTTACTAGGGCATGCACCCGGCTCTACCTTAAAAGAACTGGGTAAAATCGGGTACACCGGTTCTTTTAAGGTATTTGTAGAACCGGGTGCATGCCATAAATGCATTGTTACTTTACAGGCGAATGTTTTGGTAAAGGACCGCCTTTAGAGCATTTATAACATATCGACACTGCAAAAACAAACAGAGACCAAGTTGATTATTCAACGTCACGCTCATGCCTCTTACGACATTTCTCCACCCATCAAAATACTTACTTACAACCAAAGTTTTCTCTTTCCAAATTCCAGAGTCGTGCAGACTACAGAGGGGCTTTCCTGAACTATTGCAATAACCCTACACCAGCCAACTTGGCCACGTACTATGACTCACACAACACGTACGTGCAACAGCTGACAGCCACCAACGCCATGCTGGATCAGTACCACAAGCATACACTGCCAACCATACTGCAGGTAAGCAATGACAAGCAACTCTGATAGTTATAGCTTTCGGGACTCATATTTATAAGTATAGTAGAATCAACAGCTGCTGTAACAAAAGGATAGCAATTACCATTATTTATTTTAGTATTGAAAAACCAACAGCAATAGGTATCACAGAGTCAATTACAGGTTATCACGGTTCAAAACAGAAAAAATAGGGAAATTATTTAGGATATACTTTATTTTACGAACGAATTGTTGACTTTGATTTTATACAGGATAATACTTTGTCCGAAAGTCCGAAGCCAATCAAGCCTGTATATTTAGTAACTTTTAAATTTACGGTTACCATGAAGGTTTTAGTCGGACTTACACCGTGATTAACATCAGCCATATAATCATAAAAGGGCTCAGTGTTCACTAACGGACATGGTTCTCGGCATTATTTAATAAACCATACCTTTCCATTTATCACCATCCTCAATGTAGCGAGACATGCAAAGAATAACCTTTTTAATTTAATTTAATCATAGTTACTTGTCCAAAATTACTTTATTTGAAGTAGGTAATCTTTTGAATTTTTTAAGTTTACCTAGACTAGGAGGCAAACATTGTCTACTTCTGGGAACCTGCATGGGCTACCCTCGAGTTTGCAAACATTTGGGGGTATATATTATATACCCCCAAATGTTTTGTTGGTAGTGTTTAGATTATATA
This sequence comes from Eurois occulta, assembly GCA_950022335.1. NCBI lineage: Eukaryota > Metazoa > Arthropoda > Insecta > Lepidoptera > Noctuidae > Eurois > Eurois occulta. The sequence goes on along the minus strand of OX465484.1, from coordinate 9,208,235 downwards.
ATCTTAATACATATATTATATGCTTAGTAGGTACTTTGTTTTCGAATAAACACGTTACATCTGTCCGAAGTACTAGTTCTATGTTCAGTTTTTCCTTTTTGATTGTGAAAGATTTCAAGATCTTATGTAACACATTTTGATCTATAATCTCTTAGTATTTTGGTTACCCAATGCTTTTAACCCAGTATATTTATGTTGTTATTAAACCAATAGTAGTTTCAACCATTAGATACTCGTAGTACTTCACAGCGAAAATCATCTGTTAATAAAAGTTGTCAATTCGGTCCTTTAAAAGGAGGTAAACTGAGATGAATTTCCTGAAATAATGAAACGACAGTAAATATGTTTATCGCTTCATGGCCAATAGAAGCAATAATATTTTATACACTTTACAGCAGGATACAGCCATTTTATACCGTCGTAAACATTTCAATCACTTAACGTATTACTAAGTATTTAAGTAATAAAGCTTATACATTTTAGTAAAACATAACTAAAAGTACCTACTAATGTAATAAGTTTAGATCCAACCAATTTTATTAATGGGTAACTTCAATCACAGCGTTCAATAATACCGACGATGTAGGCAGGCACTCAATACAAAATCCGGAACTCGAAGGTCGATATTATTATACTTGTATTATAATGTAAGTTCCCATCCAACTTTACCTGGCGGGGAATCTTCGGGACGAAACAAAATACCACTAGTCAAACTAGAGCTGAAGTTTCGAACTCGAACGTCTATTCCTTTTTGAAATTCGAAAATCCGTGGTAACACAAAATTGCCTGATCAAATCGAAAAAGAACTAGGTCGAATCCCAAGACAATTGGTATTGACATGTGACAGCGAATGGGTCGGTATTCGTACGTAGATTGAATTCGCGGCGTTTGACAGCCCTGTACGGCACCCGTAGAGTTGAAGGAGCTTCGGGCTCCAAACAGACTCCACTAACTCCAGCTTTAATTAAACTGACGCTCACGTAGATTCTGATATCAGAAGCCGATTTTATTGTTGATTAAATTAATTTATTCCTCTACCGTGTTGTAAGTCGTATTGTGAAATATTACGGCAGCACAAATAATATTAAAACAGCGCGAGATAGCGTCAACTTTTTCAATCTCAAATTCTGAAAACTGGTCACTTGGAGAAATCAATTACGTACCTAATCGTATTACTTATCAGTTTGTTTATTTACCGTTTCTATTTTATTTCAGGAATTGGAAGAGATACTGACCGACGTGACCGCGACAGTCAGTGAAGCCATTTGTCAAGAAGGAGAAATTGTTACGGATAAGGTAAATACTACTTTTTTTGTAGATCGATTGCTCAGCGAGGAAAAATAAAAGTTCTTAGGGAAAGTAAATTCTTGTTGAAAACGAAGTTTCTTAACTTTTTCGTCGGTCGTCACAATTGTGTAACTTTCTTTTTAATAACTTTTACATAATGAGAAAAATGTACAAGTAATTTATATGTAAGTGTGAAGTAAGAGGGTCTCTTACTTTGCGGTACCGGAGTTGAAACCGGAGCGGATATTCTATTAATCACATTTTGCAAACTAATAATGTAAACATATTAATGTGGTAGGCAGTTATGTAGTTAGATCGTATTACTATGATTATACGCACATTACTAAATTACCCTGTTTTATGCCTTAACGATAACCCGACTCCCAGAATATTCCAGAACTTTAGTAAATGCTCCGTCATGTCAAAATGACAGTTTGAGAGTCATCCATCTTGTGTCCGTATTAGTTGCTTCTTCAAGTCGGCCTGCCTGATGAAGTTAGACAGTTATTATATGGATCCATTAGATAACTTCCGAAGATAAAGTGGATTGGCCTGTATCTTTTATATCTCAAGGGGGAGAGCGGTCATAAGGAAACTCTTGAGATTTAAGAGATTAAAGGTTGTGGCGTATAAAGTAGTGATAGTTTGTTGGATTGTGTTGCTGGCTGAAATATTGATGTTTGAAGGATTTGTGACGGAAGTTATACTATGAAGAGGTTTCATTGAATAAGACAGTAACAAACAGATATCATAGATCGGTACCTACCTAGTTAGGTTATTTTTTTGAGTGAGATGTTTTCAGACTGCGAAGTTACAGACCTTTGAAACTTCGTCATCATCACATCATTTTAAGATGATAGATTTTACTTACAAAAGTATAACTAAGATACGCAGACACTTAGGATATAAAAGAAACTACATGTAATTCTCAAAAGCACAACTTTTATGAATCGTAACAAAGAATACTACACCCATTACGAATTTCCAGCACGCTAAACCAACAATAAAGGGAATTCTCGTAAACGTCTGTTATATCGAGCTCATTGCGGTTGCTAACAGGCACTTCTTATTCAAATAAGGCAATTAAAATATCCTGTTTACACAATACGGTACTGATATTATATCGGGATTTGCACAACAGTTGTTCCCGACTTGCAAATTATTCGGTGTGTACAGCTGCCTAACTTTTGATCTTTGTTAGTTGGGAACCGATATCCGAAAATACATTTAGTAGATACAGTATAGGTACCTACTTACTCGTACATAACGCTGTGTGTTTTGGAATTCAAAGCTGTATTTTACATGTGTTTATATAGTTGTTTTATATTCACATAAATATATGTATGGCTTTCGATCTAAGGGTCGTAAATCACGCTGGAGATATGACTTATATTTTTTCCATTTCCATGAATGAAATGGTCACCGTCTAAATGACGTTTGTCGTTAGGGAAAAGTTAAATCAACATTTGTATAAACTGGTCAAGGGTTCAATCCTAAGCGTAGAAAAAGAAGGACAGTTTCAATCTTGCCTTTCAAAAAAAAGTGTGCTATAAATATCTTAAAAGCTACTTAGATCAGCTATGAAGAAATTGGCCTACTTTTGATAACAGGCAGTCTGTAAAACCGAATAAGAATAAAGTTTCTTTAGAAATCTCAGTACAGAACCATTAAATGGACACGACAATGAAACTGCAATGCGTTCCATAAAAGCTTTTACAGGAACACAATGTCTTTCTACGACCCAGATACCGCTGAGTAGTTTCTATCAGTCACGGGGTTCTATTCCTTGTGCATCTAAGGAATATTTCACACGATTAATTTATTGGGTCCTCATATCATTAATTTATACATCTATGTTTTTAACTAAAGCAATGATACTTTTCACTAAAAATATATAGAAACATCGCATTTTCATTGAATCGGAAAGTTGGCAACGTCGCATAAAACTGTCAAATAAGTATTGCAAAAGTGAACCTGAAAAATATTATACTTTAATTTGTTTCTCTTCAACAGAGCAACAACCAACTTCGTCGCTACGAGTCACTGTGCGCCCAAGCTCGCGCGGTCTCCAGCACAGCAGATCTGGCGCATCTAGCAAGAACCCTGCTCACTGCCACGCCCCCCATGCGACCGCCGAGGAGGGTCTTCCTACCACCATACCCGCCAGACACCGATGATCCACCCCTGGATGTTCCGGCGGTAATGTTTGAATAAATAAAGTGTAAGGGAAATGATGAGGGTTGAGGTTCCCTGTCAAAAGTGAAATTGATCTCACTGTTTTGGAAATTGTTTTATCGTAGGAGTCATCTTTTGCAGGCTGTTCCAATTTGATGGTAGGTGAGATATAATATATATTAAAGCTTTCCTTTCATACTTATCCCAAACAGCCTGTTGAATATTCACGAAATTTCGAACCAAAGGGTTTTGTAGCTAATAACTGCCGCATGGTACATGCCGAGATCGATACGTGGATGGATGACCATAGAGGTGCATATTAAGACCTCGCCGTTTCGCGGCAACCACGCTGTGATCCTGGCTGTCATTAGAAGATCTTTGACAGTCGTTACGAGTGATCAACCTAGCACTAATAAAAATATAACATTCAACGATTCAAATAGATTTGTTCGTCCATAAAGTCCAAGTACCCAGCAATAACAAGTGCTATTATTTATTTATCGTTTCTAACCTGAAGTTGCCATGAAGAGGGATTACTTCAAATTGCTTAGGGGATTAAACGTCCAACTTCGAAACGGACGCGATTAAATTATGATCCCATCTTTATTTTAATACAAGAAATTGATATCGTTTCAACGATTTTGCTGTCAATTAATTTGATTGAGGTAACATGTTGAACGTTAATATGGGTTTTATTTACTTACAAGTATTTATTGTACATTTTTTACCAATGATTACGGTCAATCAATTCATTGCAAAGGTGAGGTGGTTGTTGTTGGTGTAATTTTTCTCAGTAACAGTTTTATGTCAAAAATATTAAGTCTGCTACGAGGCATGTGAAGCAAATTCTATTGAACGAGATTTAAAGATTGTATCCTACTGATCTTAACGGTAGTGCGTCGTACTAACATTGTAAAACATCCTGTAATATCCAAAGGGTCAGGCAGTGCTGTACTTAACAGTACCCACATTTCCAATTCAGTAATAGGGGAGCCTATTACCAATTTATCCTACTTGTTAAGCCCTAAGATCGGTTCCACGGGATTCACCTGTGCCTGCGCACAATTACACATACAGAATGGGTTTAAAAAACCCTTAACGATGCCGAAAGGCATTTGTTCTCCCCGTCACCGTCCCTCCCCGTTGAGTTAGGTACTTAGTTTGATGTACACGAACGCTTGATTGACGATTTCGTGACTCCGTTATACCTTGTAGAATGGGTACGATTGAAATACCGACGTCCAAAACACCGAAATTCAAAATACCGAAAGTTTTAAATGCCGATAGTCGTTATATCGAAACACAAAATACCGATGGATGAAATCCTAAAGAGCAGCGACGTAGTTCCCGCGATTACTCATACGAAGACATAACACAAATTGATTTAATATAACGTAATTGAAATTTAACAGATGCTGACAGAAACCCTAACCCTAGACGGTCGACGTCAGGGGCACCCCGAGGTTCGGTTAGTTAGGTTCCTGTAAAACTTGCAGACAGAAATAGGAGCCCCGCGCAGCGGGGATCCGTCGACCTGCTGACGGAAACGCTAACCCTAGACGGTCGACGTCAGGGGCACCCCGAGGTTCGGTTAGTTAGGTTCCTGTAAACCTTGCAGACAGAAATAGGAGCCCCGTGGCAATTTCGGGATTTTGTACTTCGGGATTTTAAACTTCGGGATTTTAAACTTTCGGGCAAATGAACTTTCGGGATTTAAAACTTTCGACCAAACAACCATTCGGCGTTTCAATTATCGGGATTTCGTCTATCGGTATTTTAAAATTCGCTGTAGAATATTATGTACCTACAATGCAAGTACATATCTACTCGATACTGTTTCGCAGTCTATGTGTTTAGATTAATGAGGTCGTTTCCTTATTAAGAACTTTCCGGGACGGCATCCCTAAGGACTTACATAAAGTACCTTAACTAAATACCTAATATTGTTTGTACTTTGTAGGTAGTTGTTACGTAAATTAGCGTTGTTCATAGAACAAATAGTAGTTATAATAAAATTATCTAATGCCTAGGACGCCTAGGTCCAGGATCTTAAAGATTACCTACAGGCATTACCTACATTACCATCAGGGAAAACTTTATATTAATATCGGAAGTCAGTGACTTTTATATTTATTTAGTCCTTTTTTAAATAAGGTACATTATAATTATCCAACTACTATTTATTATTATATTAATATTTGTATAAAATTATTTTTTTAGGAATTATGAAACTCGTAACGTTGTGAACCTTATCCACCAGTTATTTATAAACCTTTTACCTACCAAACAATTTTAATAAGGTTTTATTAGGCTAAAAAAAAACCGGCCAAGTGCGAGTCGGACTCGCGCACGAAGGGTTCCGTACCATTATCTATAAAAACGGCAAAAAAATCATATCTGTTGTATGGGAGCCCCCCTTAATATTTTTTTTTTTAATTTTTTGTATTTGTTGTTATAGCGGCAATAGTAATACATCATTTGTGAAAATTTCAGCTTTCTAGCTATCACGGTTTATGAGATACAGCCTGGAGACAGACAGACAGACAGCGAAGTCTTAGTAATAGGGTCCCGTTTTACCCTTTGGGTACGGAACCCTAAAAAAGTACGAAACAACATCTTTTTTCCAAAATTTTACTTTACAAGAGAGAACTCGCCACATAAACTCACTACTTACCTAAATCGCTAATAGATCCTTTTTCTAACAGCTGATACATTAGTTTAATCTAGATTAATCTCAACCAATCCCTTAAGCTTTTATCCTACGAGATACATCGACATACCTGTACACCTGTATACCTAATACAGTAATTCCGTTAATGAAAGGAAAATCGAAGATCCCGCCTTAGTTTGGGTGTAATTAAGATAGATTACCGGAGACAGTGCATATGACACAGAGCTTATCGTAGTCAGAGATGCGGGTATTCTGAGATGTCTATTGTTCTACTAGCTTAATTGATATGTAGTGTATTGTCTTACAAGACCTTGTCATTATCTGTAATTGATTATTATGCATGCGTTTCTAAATAATGAATACCTAACAAAACGCCAGTATCTATCTCCAAACAGGGCATAAATACACAATTATTGTTAGTTTTAGGGTTCCGTACCCAAAGGGTAAAACGGGACCCTATTACTAAAACTCCGCTGTCTGTCTGTCTGTCTGTCTGTCTGTCTTTCTGTCTCCAGGCTGTATCTCATAAACCGTGATAGCTAGAAAGCTGAAATTTTCACAAATGATATATTACTATTGCTGCTATAACAACAAATTAAAAAATATATATTTTAAGGGGGGCTCCCATACAACAGATATGATTTTTTTTGCCGTTTTTATAGATAATGGTACGGAACCCTTCGTGCGCGAGTCCGACTCGCACTTGGCCGGTTTTTAGATATAATCAGAGTTCGAAATTATTGTTTTTGATAATTATCCAATGAGTTTGAGTATTACATTAAATTATCAAAATATAAAATTATCCGAACTGATTCATAATTTGATCTTTTAAATATTTGGCTGGAACCTTTTTTTGTTTTATCGGTAAATAAAACTAATTTTCGTAACTGTCACTGGTTCTTATCATGAAATAGTAACAAACAAAACTAAACACAATTTTTGTGACCTTTTTTAGGGTCCCGTACCCAAAGGGTAAAACGGGACCCTATTACTAAGACTCCGCTGTCTGTCTGTCCGTCTGTCACCAGGCTGTATCTCATGAACCGAGATACTCGTAGTTAGACAGTTGGAATTTTCAAAGATGATGTGTTTCTGTTGCCGCTATAACAACAAATACTAAAAAAACCGGCCAAGTGCGTGTCGGGCCACGCACAATGTAGGGTTCCGTAGTTGCCTATCAAAATATGCAACACTCCCTAGGGTTCAATTTGCCTCCGAACGATGATTTTTTTTGTAATAATAAAAAACAAACTTACATTTTCAGTTGAATAACCTGTGCTCCCATACGTTATGTTTAGGAAAATATGTTATCCAAGTACATTTTATAACTTTGAAAAGAAAGTTTAAACGAACGCCAAAATAAACGATTTTTAAGCCATATCGTCGCCATTCAATCATACATTACGCCATGTAGTCCCCAAAGGTTTGGGCAGAAGTGTACCTAATCGTACACCCACATTTCGCCAGTTACGTTGAAGTCCATGTGATAGGGGGCGAGCCTATTTCCACTAACTGGGCACAAATCCAGATTCCGTGACTGCTATTGAGAAATTCCTGATGGAATAACCCAATAACACTATTATTTATAGTATTTTTTTCAATTGCATACATTGTTTAGTGTTAAGTGGAAGAGCGGAGTTACACAAGCATCTCCACAACATTTTTTCTAACACTGCCCGACCTCCACATCGATCCCAGGACCTCATGCTTAGAAGTCGCATTTGCGACCACTCGACCAACGAGGCAGTCTCTCACATACACCAAAATTTCCATGCGAACGAAGTCGCGGGCAACAGCTAGTTATTACTTACAATAAAAATCATCGTTCGGAGGCATATCTGACCGTAGAAAGTGTCCGCATTTTTTGATGGGCAACTACGGAACCTTACATTGTGCGTGACCGCCACGCACTTGGCTGGTTTTTTTTATAGATAATGGTACGGAACCCTTTGTGCGCGAGTCCGACTCGCACCTGGCCGGTTTTTTAAGTTGTCACTTAGGTTTTGCTTTTGGATACGCGCGGAAGCGGCAAATCGCGTTCGGATACACGTGAAACAGTGTAACTTACTAACTACTCTAATAAGATGTCCCAATAAGCACCCAGTGTTCTTTCTCCTCTCTCCAACTTTATCTATGCTTTGCCCGAGAGAGTCCATAATTAAATAAATAAATAAATAAATATCCCTGGACATTTTCACACAGCACCATCTAGTCCCAAGCTAAGCAACCTAATGCTTGTGTTATGGTAGCTAGATGGCTGATAAACTACATATATACATTTTTTTTTTGTAAATACATACATATTATAGATAGAAAAACACCCAGACCCGGAACAACTACTTGTAGGTCATACAAATATTTGTCCCGTAGAGCCCGAGCCGAGAGAGTCCATAATTAAATAAATAAATAAATAAATATCCCTGGACATTTTCACACAGCACCATCTAGTCCCAAGCTAAGCAACTTAATGCTTGTGTTATGGTAGCTAGATGGCTGATAAACTACATATATACATTTTTTTTTGTAAATACATACATATTATAGATAGAAAAACACCCAGACCCGGAACAACTACTTGTAGGTCATACAAACATTTGTTCCGTACGGGAATCGAACCCGCGACATAAAAAATAAATAAATAAAAATAAAAATAGTTTATTGGTAAAACAAGTTTAGGTTTTAACAATTTGTTTGTGATTGGTTTGGCAGCGCAGCAGTCAATCGCTTGACCACTGCGCCAACCGTGTCGTCAATTGTGACTAATATATTTATTTCCCTACCTATATACACTATGGTACGCAATAAGGAATTGAATTGAAGTAACGAGTTTTGTTATTGTCAAGATAAGTAATTATCATGATAATTATCACTTCAAATACTGATTATAAAATATAATTTAAAACTTAAATTAATTTGTAATATGTAAGTGCACTAAATTAACCTGCCTAACCGTTGGAGGAACACAGGAGTGAATTTATTTTGGCATATCAGTACCTACATCTATACTTCCATAGATTTGTATATCTACATCTATTTTTCTTATATATTCTATGACCTACATACATTCAAATGTCGATTTCAAGTCCTGTCAACGCTTCCAGACAAACGTGTGTCGGTTAACCACACTAATGACCTCTCAACCAACATAGCCACTCAAGGCAATTCCTAACTAATTAACGCAAAGAGCAAACGACAGGTGACGACGTCATTTGCAGGAATTAGGCGGTTCTTAAAGTAAAGCACAGGAAACGTTAAACTTTGTAAGTGTCAATTTGCGCGATGCCTAGGTTTTATCGCCAAGGGGCATAAATAAACATTAAATCAAGCTTCTGACGAGAACTTTAGATCGTTATATTCAAAAACCAAAAATCATAGGTAGGTACTTAAGTTTATGAATGTAGGTAACGTGTGCTACTAAGATACAATTCACAGGCTACATGAGTAAATTGAGTGCGTATCTGGTTATCTGAAATAAAACCAACGACTACTTAAGTAGTAAGTTTAAGTAGATATAACTATGATTGAAATAATTTCTCTTAACTTCAGGCTCAAGCTCAACGGTTTTTTACTATACGTGGTGGAACGGACATCGACGCGAAAACGTTTACCACGTATACCTACCTACATCATACATCCAACATCATTTTGAGCCCACATAATTTATTTTTATCGGTTATTTAAAAAAATCTGCTGTTTTCTACAAAGTGCAATACCTACACGGTCAAATTGTATGGAACAGCTGATATTTTTTTAAATAACCGTTAAAAAATTCTATGTGGAGGGCTCAGAATGACGTACTGAAACGTGGTAACCGTTTTCGCATCGGTGTCCCTTTCACCCTTTATTATGTTTTAGGTACTAATTATTGTTACGGCCAATCCCAAAAAAAAGCAGTTTTCTTTGATAATACCATAATTTATTTAAATAAAAATGCAATATTCAAATAAAATTAAACAAGTGGAAGGAACAAAGCAATACTGGGGTTGCTTTGTTCCTTCCACTTGTTTAATTTTATCAAGAACTGTTGGCATAATTGATTGCTTAGTTACATTTTAATAAATTCCACCATCCGGCAGCGGCGTTAAAGAAAAACGAGGTGTTATGCATGTAGGAAGGAAGTAGAGACCGTTTCTGATGGATTTTACAATTGAAATGACGATTTATCTTGGTCATCTTGCTGGACCACGTACTTAAGAATAATTAATATTCTTCCGCTTGTGTAGGGTACGCATCTGATCACAGGCATTACAGTTTTAGTCTGTTTGTTTCTAAAAACAGCTAAGGGACTGTTAAACATTATCTGAATCCTCACCATTATTTTGTTGTTTGACTACATGAAATATACCTACCTCGAGGTATTTGAAAAAGTTTATAAGTGACGTTTTTCTATCCTCTAATGTCACTACTATCCAGATATCAATTCATTATACATAATAATTAACACTAGAAACGGGATATTTACCATGTTTGGACAGTGGACATGGTAAATATCCCGTTTCTAGTGTTAATTATAATGTTGGTGACCATGACAGTTTAAAAACTTATATCATTATACATAATTAATGAAACATTGGAACATACCTTGGCAAATGCAGGGCTTTTAACAACTTGCAGAAGTCGGGTTTTGATATCCACCACATCTCTCATTGCCCCAAGTCAAGAGACACATTATTGAAAACATTTGTAGTTATAAAGTGATCACGCTTGACCGTTTTTCATTTCTTTTCAACAGGAATGCATGCCGCCTATACTTCGTGGTGAGATTCTCCTGGACCGGATGGGCCCACAAGCGCGCGTCAACTACGAGCAGCTGAAAAAAGACGCACTAGAACTAGAATTACAAATCAAACAGTTACAAGTTAGTAAAATACCAAAAGCAATTTTGGTGTCACTTTTCTTTAAAAGGGCTAAATTTCAGGCCCGCTAAAATCTGATTATTCCTTGTACCTACGAGCTACGCGACGACCAATCAAGCTATACAAAAACCAGTATAAGCGGATCTCTCATTGTACGGGAAAACAAAACAAAGCATGGCCATGGTATACTGGAATGGTATAGTTTGAAATGTCGCCGTGTGTACGCGCCTTGCATTTACCGCGCTTTGCGTTCAAGCATGACTGACACACACAGAAAAGTGTGGTACTGTTAAGCTATGGCACCTTTTCCAGCAGTAGGAACTGTCCTCTACTGAAAATCATTTATCCCTGTACTGACAGATTAAAAAAGATAAAGACTATTTTAAAGATAATAATTAACATGGGAAAGTACACGGCTGACTAATATAGTAGGTACATTTCTTTTCAGGAAAGCCTCGATTCGCTAGTTCGTCATCAAAGCAGGGGTATTGAAAGTAATCTTTACAACAAAGTTAATGAAATACAGGTAAGATAATGTATCTTATTAAAAATAAAAACAGAAAACCTACAAAGGAGCAGTGTAGGTAGGTATTTCGTTTCAGCAAAATCATAGATAGGACGTACAGTAAAAAAAATGGGCCATGCGTAGAATTTTTTTCTCTTACTTCCATCGAACTAATCAAAAAACGACAAAAGCCACCGGAAATAACCCTTGTAACTGTATCAAAGTTGAAAAACGTAAGGGAAACCTGGAAAAGAGAAGTCGCCCGTAAAGTTAAATCGAAAACATTTTTGGAGCGAAAACAAAATCGGCCTGATTTCGACATCATTAAAATTTCACGCTCAGCTTGGTATTGAAGAATAGGCAAAGCACAATGGAACTCCAAGTGGCAATACTTTACAGCTGTTGCTTACCTACACTAAAATGCCTAGTTAATTAATTAGGGGCTAAAGCGTACGTAAATTGATAATATGTAAAATAGCACGTATTCCCTCAACTAAGTAAGTAAGTAGGTAAGCACCTAACTAATATGACTATTGGTAACTACCTATGTTCTTAAGTGTAAGAAAATGTTGCAATCTAGTACATCACATATTATACGCTTAAATTCTCTAGAGATCAAGTTTAACTTCCTAGGTTCGTCCTCTAAGAAATTAAAAACAACTAAAAAGTTAGGAAAACTTTTGCAATGAATCTAGTAGTGACATCTATTCAGCATTTTAGAAATTAAACAGCGACATCTAACGCGAACGAAACGCGTTTTAATGAGAGATACGGCGTAAACGAACGTCCCATCTACGAGCTTATTTAAACTGCCGATAGATGTCATCGTGTTTATGTCAGTGGGAGCTTTTTCATTAAAATTAATGCAAGGAGTTTGTAAAAAAATTGTAACCTATGTAGGTAACTGAAAATAATGAAACAAGAAAAAAAACATTTCAAAACTTTTTTTTTTCTTTTTTCCAAGTTTAGAATACCTACTTTTATCGTTAGGTTTTTTTGTTTGTTTGAATTCTTTTGTTAATTCAAATTTTTGTTTTATCTTCGCTTTGATATTTTCAAGGAATTGATATTTTCTAACTCATATTTTTACATAACAGGAGGACATGTCTGTGAAGAAATATGACTACAGAGCAACTCAATTGCATCTTGCAGCCGTTAGAGCTCAGGTTAGTTGAATTTATCACATTTTAAAGACCAATAAAATTATCTACGTCGCTACATAAATAGCACTAGCAGCAATACTTACTTAGGTACATATGGATACGAAGTGTGTTGACGGAACCTTGAATTTTAAACCTTATCAATTCTTGTACTTATATCTTTAGTTGTGTTTATTTGATGCCTGCAACAATAGTATATTATGCACCGTGGGGATAAAACTAGGTCTTATCGTGTCACGTGTGGTATTTTGAATCCCGAAAGTAGCGACGGATTGTAAGGCTCCCGAGGGTAGCGACTGTAGCGAGAACGCTCTAAATTAAGAGTAGCGAGGAGCGAGGGATTTAAGGTCGACCAAGACGGAGACACCTATTATAACCCCAAGAAGCATACTCTACTTTTCACACCTACTGCAATAAAAACCAATTCGAATTGAAATATCGCGCCGTGCACCAGCATTCGACCGCAGAGCTGCGCCAGTGTTGATAGATACATATTTGTTCTCTTTTTTAGGAAAATAAATCGTTATGGGAAATGAAATTTTGGACAAAGTTACAACACTAAATAATTGAGTAAAAATTTAGCAATCGAGACACATTTTTACTACACATTTTGACAATATTTCTAATATAATAATAAACCGATTGCATGGTGTCGTGCGTGAACAGGCTCCAGGCAATACAAAGTAAGAATTCGTCACCAAGTGGGAGTTTTTGTGAATGAGCATAATTTTTATACTTATATCTATTTGATTCGTTTCATTTTTGAAAAATAATATTGGAAAAAATTTAAAACTCGATAGTGGGGTGCGCCACACACAGCAGCCGATCAGCTGTTTAGAAGACTTGCCGCCATTACCACCAGCGCTAAAGCTACAGGTAATAAAAAGCCTCAGGAGAGTCAAATTTTATTCAATAATTTTGAACTTGACCATTTGCAGAAAACAATAATTATTGTTTTTAATAAATAGCAAATATTACCTACGAAGCGAAATCTCTTTGGTAGTTTTCATAACACGAATTTTTATTTGAAGTTCCAAATTCAAATCACTTTATTGATCAGCGGGCAGTATATAACAAGGAACTATAAACTTCAGAGCGAGAAAGCAACGATAGTGAATTGTGTCCTTGTCTAAGAATTTCCAGTAAACAAAAAATAAAAATATTTTTCTTTTATTTTTTTACATAGTAATCGGAATTCACGTTGATGGTTAAACTAGCACATAAATCGTAACAGAATTAATTTAATATTCAAAGACCAAATGTTAAAATAATAATTTCTTGCGAAATTGAATTCATTAGTACCAAATTACAATTTATGAATGCCGAAGTTCATGAAATTCAAATAAAAGCTGTATGGTCATGAAATAAATTAAAAAAAAAAACACATACTTAATATGGCCCAAATACTTACGCGTTGAAATCAAATTTTTGCTTTATCAAGTGATTTTTATTGTTTTAAGTGAAATCTTCCACTTTAAATATGCTAAAATCGTGTTGCGTGAAGGGGGTGTAATAGTAAGAGGCTTGCTGGATGTAGAATTTATTTTTGCAGGTAAGTTCTTTTAATTTTGTTTACAAATTACGACTAGGGTGACAATGTTCTAGATCTATAAACGGGGATCATAAAAATATTGTAAAGAGTACGCCTTTTATATTATTCTTGTTCTTCTTATCTTATTATATCTTGTGCACATACGTACAAAATACAAAAAAAAAATACAGTAGCAAAGCTTAATCAATTACTCGATTTAATAGATACATATTAACAAAAATAACTTCTTGAAAACAAATTTTTGAATTCTATCTTTACTTTTTAAAACCCTTCCATTTTGGCAGCAACTGTCGATTCAACCTTTTTTTATTCTACTTAAAAGTCTCGAGTCAATTCCAAGAAGTTTAAATGAATAAACTCCTTGGTAAAATTAAATACTGTTATTTTATTTTAAAAAATCTTAAGATTTGTTTGTTTATTCCTATTAATATTTGGAAATCATAACATAACATCACGACTGTAAACCCGGAAGGGTTAGTGAGAGGTGTACGTACTAGTACACTCACATTTCGCCAGTTATGGAAATCATGACAATATAAATCAGTTTTTAAGCATAATAAAATAGCTAAGTTCATAGTCGTACGTAGTTATCAAAATAGTACGTGAATTTTTTTCATAAATGAGAAAAAGCACTGTTCGGAGATCACACTTGTCGTCGGCAATAGTTTGATGTAAAATATTAATAATACTGTTTCCACGCAGATTCCCTTACAATGAGAATCTTCAGCAGTGGTGACTTGAAGTTGTCCCTTTAAATAAGAAATATGCAACATATTGCTTAGTTTACAGCTGTCATCCATCATCAGCTTCTTCGTACTTAAATTTAATATTATTGAATCATAGAAAAAAGCCACCAATTACATGAAGCCATACGTTTAACAATGTGTAATTTTGTCAAATACTATTAAAATTAGCTTGTTTCAATATGTTACATGTTCATGCTTCATCTATGTGAATATTGCAGCACTGTTTGCTTTAAAATCTCTTGACAAATGATGGATGTAACC
This sequence comes from Eurois occulta, assembly GCA_950022335.1. NCBI lineage: Eukaryota > Metazoa > Arthropoda > Insecta > Lepidoptera > Noctuidae > Eurois > Eurois occulta. The sequence continues at coordinate 9,193,022 of OX465484.1, read as the reverse complement.
TAACAGGTAGACCACCGTGAACGTAAATAAGAGTCACGTATTTTTCACATCATAAACCAATTACAGAGTTTTTTTAAACTATGACACCCTTGGAAAACTAAAGGTTATGGAGATATATGTATACGTTACCTCCGCTACATTACCGGAAGTAGTCATATGAAGTTTTTTAATAATATTCAACATACCTACTTCATTTTTAGGTAAAATAATATTACTATTATACCTAAAAAATGAAGTAGGTATGTTTTTTCCAAATGGCTCTGCCTTTTATGAAAAGTATGCGTAGGTTTCGGCTTCGCCAAGTCTTTTTATGCCCCGTAATTTTGAATAAACTGCTGCCCATGAAAAAAGGGGTTACTGCATGGATTTGAACGCAGTTTAGTTTTAAGGGGGTGCTAGTAAGTTATAAGAGAACAACTGTCCCAAATGTAAGTATAAATATTGGATACCCTATTAGAAAGGAATGACATCCACTCTTGAAGTTCTCTCGCTCGGAACGCCTTTGCATTGCACGTCATCATTTCAGTTATTATATAAATAAGTTCCTTAGTATTTATTTGTTTATACAGATACTTGCTGCACTTACAGTAATGAGCTTATGGCAGTAATAACTTGCTTTACGTTAGGTTTGCATGACATATAATTAATGATTAAACGAACTTACCTGTACGTGAAGTTCTATCATAATTATACGAGCGCCGAGTCCGAAGAGATTAGTAATTTACACATGTAGTTACGCTAGTTGTCACCACTCATGCACTAGTTGAGAAAATAAATATTATATTAAATTTTTCTTTATCTATGGCAATTCAATTTGACATACCCACAAAACTTTTAATTTTTTTAAATTTTTAATACATGTGGGTACTTCGTCCAGCTCCGCTCTCAGACGATTATCGCCAATCATTTAGTTTAGAGTAAAATATCCTGTTGTACATTGATGTATTTCCGAGACACTATTGACAATTTTGGGTGTGTATTTACAGCACTGGGAGGGTGGGATTACTAATCTCTTCGGACTCGGCGCTCGTATAATTATGATAGAACTTCACGTACAGGTAAGTTCGTTTAATCATTAATTATACTCGCGCCTCGTCCTCGAGATTAGTAATTTACACATGTAGACTTTGAGAGTATTTTCGGAATATCATCAATGAATAAAACTTTTGTAAATATAATTTATTTTATAATTGTTTATTTAGTTACAATCAATTATAATAACAGAAAGAACAACTTGTATTTCTAGGGTTAACAATAATTAGGTTTGAGTATTTACTCAAGGGCAAAATTAATCACAAACAAATGTAAATAATTAACTATCTAAAGATTAACTATTCTTATAATAGCTATCACAGTTACATACTAATTATAGATGTATATATCTGACCTGTGTCTGATTTTAACTGGTCTATGATGAATGTTGATTAATTATTGATTCTGCTAAGGTAGTACTATCATCATCAACCACAACTCTGTGATAGAATTTTGCAAAAGTTGTGGAATTCCTACTCCAGCCTGCCGCTTTACGTATAGTATCTAGGCTGACGCCCAGTGAGTGCGCGCGTGACGATGCTGCATGTCTCGTGCTGTGTGCACTGAACATGCTCGTGTCGACCCCACACTCACTGAGTGTTTGCTTTATCCAGCGGCTAAGAGTTTGCGTTCCTACTGGTTTATGGGGTTTCCTTATTCCAATAAATAAATCGTCAGATTTTCTTAATAATGAGGTACGTTCTATGTAACACAGTAATGTAGTGGCTGGACAAATGGCTGTTTTTTCAATAAAGAAAGGTAAATGAATAATAGGTTGTTGAAATCCCGGTCTAGAACACTTTATAATATCGGGGATTTTGATTGTGATACGCTGGGAAAGGTTTTGAACGTTGCTAACTTTAATCTTCGAGAGTGTTTGAACTCTGTGTGCGGTCGACAGTGCCAGTAAAGTAATAGTTTTATTTGTAAGTTTATCTAAGGTTAATTCCTCATTAGGATGCCATAAAATCATTTTATCCAATACTAGATTGGTATCCCAGGTAACTTCATATTTAGGTCTTGGTGGCTTTAGTCTGAAAACCCCTTTAAGGAATCTTTTTATTCTTTCGTCACTAATTAGTACTGGGCTCAGCACCAAGGAAAGAGCAGATCTGCATGAATTGAGTGTACTATATTGGCTACCTTCATTAAAGAGTTGGGTTAAAAAGGAAATTATGGTGGGTACCGAGGCGTCATAAACATCTAACGAATTAATTTTACAGAAATTCCACCATTTCTTCAAGTAAACGTCGTATTGTTTCATAGAGTTAGGCGCTAATGATGCTAACATTATATCTAGTGATGATTCTGGTATGTTTTTCCTTGAAAATGCTTCCCGGATAATATGCCTGCCACCAGGGTAATCGACTCGTGTATCCGTCGGGAGCTGGAATGAGACAGTAAGGCATTGCTTTTAGGTGGAAATGTAACCGTTTCCGAAATAAGGAGGGATCTAAACACGGGGTACCATGGCTGTGTTGGCCAAAAGGGCACAACCATGATACCCTGTGCCCTGTCTGTTATTATTTTTCTAAGAGTTTTTAGTATGACTGAAAATGGCGGGAATGCATAGAAATCGAAATTTGTCCATGAAACTGTAAACGAATCTATCGCGAATGCGTCTGGGTCTCGGTGCCAGGATATGTATGTGGCACATTTGTTATTTATGCGACTAGCAAACAAATCAATTTTTGGATGACCGAATGTGCGGGCGAGACTGTCAAACGCCCAATCGGACAGCTCCCATTCTATGTCCGGATGAGTTCTTCTTGATTCGTAATCTGCAATTATATTGTCACTAGATTTTATGTAAGATGCAAAGACTAAAAGCTTTTTTCTTTCGCACCAGTTCCAAATATCACGAGTGATTTGTGTGAGATGAGGGTACTGTATACCCCCCATTTTATTTATATATGCTACTGCTGTTGTATTGTCAACGCGTAGTAATATCTGGCAATTAAAAAGGTTTTTAGCAAAAACTTTTAAGGCAATAAAAGCGGCAAGCAGTTCTAAATAATTTATGTGTCGTTCTCGTTCGGTATTCGACCATTGCCCGCTCGCAGAGCTTCCTTCACAGGCGGCCCCCCACCCCGTCGTTGAGGCGTCAGAAAATATCTCAACTTGGTAAACATCAATTTTAATTCGATGGACAGAATGTTCTATGTTATTTAGCCACCAGTCGAAGTCGGGGTGTAGTGATTCAGGTAGATTCATAAATTGGTTATAATCATCATGACCTTTCAAGCTGAGATATTTACATCTTTCCATTTCTTTAGTGTGCAGCCATCCGTATTCGATCGCTGGACAAGAAGAAACTAATAAGCCTAACAGCTGAGCAAAAGCCCTAATTTTACAACTCTTTAATTTTGAAAACATTAAAAGTTGCGCTTTTATTCGTAACCTTTTATCTGTTGGTAAACTAATCTGAAACTTTGTGGAATCTATAATCATGCCTAAGAATTTACATATGGTTGAAGGAAAAAGTGCACTTTTTTCCTCATTAATAATGAAACCAAGTGAAGTTAATAATTTTTTAGTTAAATATATGTTAGTTAGACATTCCAGACGGGAATATCCAAACAATAGCCAATCGTCTAAATAAACTGTGGACAGAAGGCCTGCAGAGCGTAATAATTTAGCTATAGGTTTACATATTTTTGTGAATACGTATGGGGCTGTACATAATCCAAATGGCAAAACATTGAATTCGAATAATCTACCCTCAAACCAAAATCTTAAGTATTTTCTAGATTCCTTATGCATTTTAATTAGGAAATATGCGTCTTTAAGGTCAATTGACGCCATTTGACAATTGTACGTTACCATTTTTAATGCCGTTCTTAAATCCTCTAACTTAAAATGATCGGTTTTAACGAATTTATTAAGGTTTTTTAAGTTTAAAATAAAGCGCATCTTGCCATTTGGTTTTGGTACAAGGAAAATGCTTGAGACAAATTGGTTTTCACATGGAGAACATTCTGAAACTGCGCCTATTTTGAGTAAGTTATTTATCGCTTCTAAATAATGTGGTCTTTCATTAGCTGAGTAAGTTGGTCTAGCAGGGAGTGTATGTTGTACAACAGGTGAAGTTAATGGTATTTTATAACCTTTTATCCAAGACAGTATAGACTGATCGTTCGTAATTGTAGCCCATTGTTGATAGAATTTAGATAAACGGCCTGCGTACTTAACTGCATCTAGAAGCGGCGACGGGGGTACGTCGACTGATGGCCCCGCGATGACGTCTTCGATGAGTGCGCGTGCGGTGGCATGTACTGTGTCTGCAGCGGGGGATAGGGCACGCGCGACGCGGCAAGCTCGCGGCTCCTCGGCGCTGGCACCGACCCCGCAGGCGGCCTGCGCGCCTGGGGGGGAGCTCTGCGGTTTAAAGCTCTCGATGCTTGTCCTTTATAATTGGTATTCACAGTCTTGTTGTTAGCTTCGGCTTTCAGTTCAATCCCTGATTTATTTACAGCCTTTGCTGATTTTAGTGTCTCTGCCAAATCTTCACCGAACAAACACGTGTCTATCTTGGTGTTCTTAAGGTGTTCCTTCAAGTCGTTTTTGAGGGCAAATAAAATGAAATTTCTACGTGTGATGGAATCTGCATGTTGTAAATCGCATAAAATTCTGCTTATATCCATTAATTTTTGCAACACGTCATTAGTTAATGTTTTTGAATTTAATTGAGAATTAATTACGTCGGCCAAACAAGCAATTGCGCTAGTCATTTGTTTCTGTTTGTTTTCTATGCCTTTATCGCGTTTGGCTACGGTGTCAGCAATTGCTGCTTTAATTTCCAAATTTATTTTAGGGGCATCTAGTTCGATACAATTTTTAGGCAATAAATATTTTGAGATTAATTTTTTACGATTTTCCTTAGTAAGGCCATCTTTAACTATGTGTAACAAACGATTTGCCAGTTCGTTGCGTATTTCAGGCCCGTGTTTGTCAGTATTAGTAGGATCATCGCCTAGAATTTCTAGGATTTCCGTATCCAGATCGGTAATACATAAAGCATCATGAGCAACAGGCTCTTCAGTGGGTACATCCACGGAAGTACTAGGGCCTGGCTGAGGTTCAGAGGTTTTATTTGAATCTTGAACCGTTTCATATTCAGGTGGCCATTCTAATAACCAATCATCTGGCCGCAGTGCGGGGGTATCTGAAAATTATCATAGATATGATAGTTTTTCAAAACGTAAGTTAAATAACTTACTTAAAACAGTGGGTAAAAGGTGGACCTAAATAAGTCCATGACTATTTTTTATCTTTATACAAAGAATATGTAAGGTAGGTACATAATTATTGTTCGTAGATTAGTCATAGTCATAATAATTAGGTTAGGTTACAATCCCCAGCGGAAGGAACGCCAACCGTTTTTCAAATGCGTTGAAACAGCCCCAGTGACTGTTCAGGTTGCATAAATACGTAGATACGTAAACAGGCCGGTGAGACAATAGTTATCACTTTTAAAATTAGTAAGTAGGTAAATACCTGCTCCAATATCGTCATCGTGTATAACAACAGCTTCTTCTAAGTCTGATACACTTTCCGAAGCACTAACATGTCTATCACGAATCTTGCGTTCTAATTTTCTTATTTTATGTTTGTAGTGGTTAATGTCTTCTTCAAGAGACCTAGGATTCTTACGTTTCGGCATTTTTATCATAAGCTGTGCGAAGACGCTTAATAAATGTTGAGTGGTTGAGCACTAGAATGCGAATGATTGGCGATAATCGTCTGAGAGCGGAGCTGGACGAAGTACCCACATGTATTAAAAATTTAAAAAAATTAAAAGTTTTGTGGGTATGTCAAATTGAATTGCCATAGATAAAGAAAAATTTAATATAATATTTATTTTCTCAACTAGTGCATGAGTGGTGACAACTAGCGTAACTACATGTGTAAATTACTAATCTCGAGGACGAGGCGCGAGTATAATTTGACATTTACCAGCAGGTGGTGTGAAAATATATTTCGTACGCTATTTTTCATCTGGCATGGCAATGTTGACAATTTGGAGTTTGGATTAAGATGATAAGCGCCACAGTCAGGATGTCGATAAGCTGAGTACCTATCAGTGGCGAAGTCTCGAAAGGGAAGTCGAAGAAAAAAATGAGATTTGTAACGTGGGACACCAGGTGGGAACGAAATTTCCTTTCACTTATGTTTTTCGTCAGTGCCATCTTTCACTAAGCGACCAAAAAATGTTAAAATTTTCTCATGTTCGTTATCGCTGATAAACTATGAGAACGACACCCATGAGGAAAAAACCGAAAATTTTCGTCGGTTTCGCCACCATCTTGAATTATCATTCCGTTTTTTTACGATTTATTTTATAGAATAAAATGAAAAAGCACCAAAAACAAAATAAAAAATTTACTAAGTATCGAATACGAAATCGACCATTACTCATTCTATCTCATTCTCCTCTATTATATTATTTTTTATTTCTGTCCCAGTCATAACTGGATAGTTACCTACTTTTACAAAATTCGAACAACTTTATTGACCAACATTGTAATTGCGAAAAAAAATGCAGCTGTTCCATATATTTGGGTCAAGAAGGTAGGTATTGAAGTTTTGTATAGGACAACTTCAAGGTTTCATAAAGAAAGTTCTTTAGTTTGATGATCTGTTTGAATCCCTTAAGGTGAATGCTCCAACCAGCCCGCGAAATTCAAAATTTCTTGCGTTTTTTTGCAATTTGCAGGCCAGTGCTAGGTTGTATGTTGATTAAAATATTATTCGCGGCTGTAAGACGTATGTAGTTACAGAATTCTAATCATCAAAATCACCAATACAACCCTCCAAGTTCATAAAGGCGTAGGAACCAAAAAAAAAACAGAAAAAGTCATTCCTACAGCTTTATGAACTTAGAGCGTTTTATTGATGATTTTGATGATTATAATTCTGTAACTACAAATGTCTTACAGCCGCGAATAATATTTTAATCAACATACAACCTAGCACTGGCCTGCAAATTGCAAAAAACCCAAGAAATTTTGAATTTCGCGGGCGGGGTTGGAGCATTCCCCTTAAATAAATATGACCACACCTTTCTGGTATACGCTGTAAAGTGTCGACATTTTTCTATTGTTTTCAATCCTATTATGTATTTAATGTCGGCCGGCAGGAATCGGGTTCTTAGGTGCCTTTGGGCCTGTTATGTAGTTAGAAAAAATTTGGTACATACCTAATATCTTAATCAGATACTGTACCTACATAATCTGTACCTTACCAGCTCGGTATTTTTTAATAAAATGTAGGTATTCCTAAAATAACAAAAATGTTAACACTGGTTACGGCACAGAAAATTGCTCTGACTTGAAAAATAATGAAACTAAATCTTCAACATCTTTCAAACTTTACGAGCTAAATTTTCAGAACCCAAGTTAGGTTGAAAATAACACGTCAAAGATAATGAATGATGGGGCACCCCTAACGGAATGCACACGAAACGACGAAGACAAAGCGTTCTCATTAAAGTTAATGGACAACATTTTACTTTTCTAGTACGCGACCCTTGTAGAGGACTACCTAACTAAACCATTCATAGGAATCCCTCTAGTGCGCACGCCTAGCTCTCTGGGCTCTAGGCACATGCGAGAAGACGTTCGGAATTCAAAAATCAATAGATTCAAATGTTCCCGCGGTTGCGTCCATACAAAAGAATATTCTGCTTGATTGTTTATTTTTAACTTGTAATGATTGAACAAAACGATAAAATGCTACAAATCTGAGAACTGAAAAAAAAATACAAAAGCGTAGGAAATTTTTTTAAACACTTAATTTAGCTGAAGTTATTTGAACTTTTTTTTAGTGTTTGCTACTTATATTTTGCAGCAGTGTTTATTTTCTCTGCATACGTGAGCACTTTGTTAAAGCTTAATGTTTTGTAGACAACCGCGTTGCCGCATTGCGCACAGCCTCCCACTCGGTCCGAGAGCAGATATCGTAGACCGTCATAACCTCCCAATTCGCGTCGCGTGAAGCCTCGGCTTTAACAACATAGCGCTTTATTTCGCTGTTACTGGACATTTGAATTGGTGACATTGGTGTTGTATTAAATCGTTAACCACGGATTATCCTAAACGTAAACTGAAGTTCCGTGCCAGGATGGGGTGGATTTCCATGAAAAATCATATGGTAAGCCAAATATTTTATTGAAACAGCTGCTAAGAAGTGATGGTAACTTACCCAAATAATTTTGTAGTAAATTGCTGCTCGTATTTTCATATTTTTCATATCTTAATAAGGTCAAATCTGCAAAAACAGACACCTACAGACATGAAACCTATTCCTTTCAAAATCTGTGTGCTCAGCGCAGCTTTTGTACACTATTGACATAACGACCCTATTCTAGACGCCCAACGGCCCAGCTAGCTGCTAGAGCCTAGAGCAAACAGTTAGGTAGGCACTAAAGACTACATTAAAATATAGCTTAGGCACTTTCGCTGATATTATTTCCATTGTAAAGTAAATTTCCTTTAAAAGTCTAGTTAAATAAGATTTGTCCTGTGAGGATATCCTAACATATAAAATTAATCATTACCTACTCACTCTTACTCAAATGAAAAATTACTTAGGTAGGTACTAAGTTAAGGCAGGAACCTAAATAGGACAATTTTATCAACTTTGATAATAAAATATCAGGTCGCTTATAACGGCTTCATAGCAATCACCGACCTACATAAATATCTTATTTCCCTACTTTATAATTATTATTTATGTCATTGCCTTTTATTAGTTCCAATCTAATCGTAACAAACGGTTCAAGCAAGTTTGATTTATATTATTTAGATTTAGACATTACACCTCAGATGCTGCAGAGCTGTTACAGCGAGACTCCGAATCACCGAATATTATAATAGATTGTAGCGAGAAAGCGTTTTAACAAAATTACCCATTTTTTTTTTAAATATATCATTATATGTCTTATCAATAACTATGATAGAAAACAGTGCAAACATCTATCCACTACCTTGCTATCTAATGTAAAATGGTTTTACACAACATTGATTGTTTTGGGTTTTCCACTTTCTGAACGCTCCTATAGTTTTCCCGCGCGCGTCTTCTATGCCTCTAGCGGATAATTTTGGAAACACTTTGCGTCATGAATACTCCAAATCGTGCGTGTCGTGTTTGTATTCGTGGATAATATTTATTTATTTTTGACTCTTGTGACCAACACAGTGAGTGAATACTTGGTGAATAATAATGAAACTTAATAGAGGTAAGTTTTATTTAATAAAATATTATGATTATGTAATAGTAATTGCCTATCAAATGCTAATGATGACGAGACATTATTCTAAACAAAACAACGTTTAGCTAACTTAGATCTAATGGTAACTGTTAATATACCTCAGTGGAGTATGATTTACACTAGATTTAACTATCACTCAATAGAATTATACGATTTTATTGAAAATATAAGTCTCATAACCTCAAAATATTATTATCTTCCATTTCCTCGCTAATGGATCCTGTTTGGTATAAATAACGTTTCTATTTTACGCGTTGTGTGTAAATATTCTCTAGATTATTTAGGTTATTGAGATTACTGTCACGATAACAACTTTGTTTACGCAATATAGTTGACCAATGTTTGGGCGGGAAAGCACTACCTACCTACGCGAAGCATCTGAACCTCATCGGACTAGTCTCCTGAAACAGTTTTCGTTAGTTTTTAATCAAGCGGTTAGTTAAGTTAATTGTGGCATTTTATTTAATGATCTCTTTTTGTCTCATTCCAGGTGCTATAACGGACTGTTCATAATCTAATACTGATACTAAATAATCATATCATCAAGACAATGAAACCCGTATCAGTAGATAAGTCGTCATCTAAGAAAAATGGTTACCAATCAGATGATGACAATGTAAGGTACAAGTTAAACACTAATTTCTTCAACAATGCTAGTAAATCACCCAAACTGAAGAAGATAGATAAAGTGAAAGAAGAAGATGACAATATACGCTATAAATTTCCTACAGTTTTAAACAAACCAAAGCCTGCTGAACAGAAACCTAAACCTAAACAAAAGATCAAGGTTAATTTCTGGAGCAACAAACAATCAGTGAGCCGACTTCATAATTCTGAATCAACCAAACAGAAGACAAACCGTAGACATACAGTAGGAGCAACGGCCGAGGACACATCTGCTACTAAACCAAAAAACTCAGCCGTGAAAGTAAGAAAACGGGTATCATTCCTGCCGTCCCCCATATTTTCTGAAAATCATGTACCCATGGTAACAGTGCCAGATGATTTAACTATACATTTAAATGAAGAAGAAGCTAATGATCTGGCTGAAGATTTGAACCTGGCATTTGTTAACAGTGGTAGTAGTATTGATAAAGCTAATCATTCACCGAAAAGAAAAGCTAAAAATGCAAACTTGAATAACCCTCGGGAGGCTAAACGTAAACGGATTTTAGAGGATGAACCAAGAAATCATGGTAATGAGAATGAGCTGGAATTCTTCTCCAAATATGTTGTTCAGAAGCTGAGAAAAATGGAAACAAATCAACGTATTTACTCTGAAAATTTAATTAATACTGTCCTTATGTTAGGTCAGCTTGGCAAACTGAATGGTAAATCAAAGATAGCGGAATCATAATATTTTAAAGCATTTGTTTACTAGTTAAATGAAGTTAATAGATTAGCATAATATTGTTTCATAATAATTTATCTAAATATCAAGGACCATACTATTCACAAAGACATCAATCATTCTTAAGTACATTAGATATTATGATTCTCTCATTTTCTTCTAATTTATGGTGCTTGTGTGTTTGCCCCCTAAACAGGGTCCTTTTAATAAAACTATCTTTTTGAAATCAGTTAATATATTTTCATAAAAAGTACAATAAATGCAGTTGATAAGTAGAGAATGTTAATTCAATCAAATTATTGGTACATTAATATATTTCGTGTTAGTAGCAAGAATTGTGTGAAAAAGTTTGAAATTGTTGACCGAGAGATGCAGTTGACTTTGTTTTTTTTTTGTTGGTACTTGTGTATGTATCATCGTTACCACTTAGTTTATCACTTTCGTGTTCCCTCCATATCATAAGCTATTTTTGTATAATAGCATATCAATTTTCAATTAACTTAGTTATTTTATTCGGCATTAAATGGTCATTGGATTCATAGAAGAGATTTGATCATTTTTGATTGAAAACTCATTTTTCTGATGCACCCACCAATGCCATTTTATTTATGTAGGTATACACAACAATGTTGAACTGTTATCATAATTTGATGTGAATGGGATATCATGTACACTGTAAAAAAGTAAATAAGGATAAATGTTGATAACTTAACATAAATTATTTACTCTGGCTATGCTCATATCTGGTGTTATTTAACTTTTACAAAACTCAACAAGGACTAACTTATTAAGACTAGAAAGACTAAGGTTATTAAATTTGTCTTCATAAAAATCTATATTTTGTTAGTTTAATACATATCACTTTGCCAATTGTGTCTGTGATGAGCGTAACTAAAATGTCTGCACAACTGTTATAAAGCATAAAATCTTTATGATGAAATCTTGGCAAATTGTTAGTGTTATTTTGGCAGATTAAATATTTACACATGTATTTATTGATTGTTGTATATTTAAAGGGACTAGTAGAAGAGTTATGAATTTGTCTTTTGACTTTGAAGATATATGTCTCAATTTGTGAGAACTAAGGTGTAATTGTCTGCCTTAAAACTACTAATAAAGTATTCATAGTTATAACTTGATTGTTTAATTTATTGTATACCTACCTACCAATTAACCAAATGACCTCTAATTTAATGACAACATGGTGTAGGTGCATATACCTAGTAAGCTACATTAATGGATGATTAAATTAATGTTTGTGAGCCAATGCAACAAACAATTATGTAAAGTTCTATTGTACCTATGATACAAAAGTGTCATGATCAGATTTATGTGTATCAAACATATGGCGTAAGCAATAGGTTTTTAAACCGACATATACCTAAAGTAGGCACTTCTATGTCCATCACTTCATAGAGAAGATAATTTTGAGACTCTTTCTTCATCGTGTGGTTAGTGCCTGAATTGGTGTCGAGTTTTTATGCCGCCCATGGGCTCTGACTTGGCTTTACATGCCGTCGAGAAATATCTCTCAGGATGTGTCTCAGGCTTGCTGGATTTTAGACTCCCTGGTTGCAAGTACTAGCTAAGCCAATTAGCCAAGCTACCTCCAATTACCTTTTACACTCTTGATGAAACTTGTGACACAAGATATTCGTGCTTTTTAGAGTTCCGTACATCAAAAGGGAAAAAGCGGAACCCTTATAGGATCACTTTGTTGTCCGTATGCCTGTCAAACTCATGACTAGGTATTGAGTTGAAATTAGAACCATAATTATGCTCAGATCTACAGTCCCTTGAAGTACGTGTGTGTCTTACAGCACATGTAAAGGAAAAAGTCTGAAAACCGTAATTATGTAGTTTAATAACAAAATACCTATACGTTTGTACGGAACCTTCGGTGCACGAGTTCAACTCGCACTTGGCCAATTTAACATTTCTATAGAAAGAGGGCATCAGTGCCCTCTTTCTAAATGTGTAATGTGTGTTATGTTGTTATGAATGTGTTTTGTGCTGTTTGTTTTGTGTGTTCATTCTTGAAATTGAAATGAAGATCGAAAATGGCTACTTCTTGTCAGTACCTATCCAATTTTAATAATCAAAATTCTATCTTTATACGTTCCAGCTGAAGGACCCATTAAAACTGAAATCTCAATTTTAACTTTTACCCGTTCGATGCGGAAAACGTCAGTCAGCGTATTTTATTTCCTTATCACGTGCCGGCTGCAGTGAACACCATCGCCGTATAATAATAATGTTCAAGCTGTAGTTCGCTCGAACAGTTAGCGGCCGAGTGCATCCACTTATAAGGCCGTCAAAGCCAACATAGATTGCGTGTTGGTTACTAGGCGGCCACCTTTTGGCTCTCATTCTCATCTCGCGAAGGTTTAGGCAAAGATGTACTCGTAGTTTTACCTACGTGCATTATTTTGCCAATTGTGTTTATGTTCCATAAATTGGTATTCAGCTGCATTCGGTTAGACTGGAAGCCAGCATCAGCATAGTCGGGAAAAGGCTGGGTAGATTGATTTTTGATCGAGTTCCATGTAATAGGGTAGGAGTAAGCCCTAATAGCATTTAACCGGGGATACATTCAACTCCTGCACGCGTAGCATGGAAACCGTGGAAATGTGTTTTGTCGATGGAAGAATCGACAAAATGACCGATTGTAGAAAGATCTATCGTCGCGTCGGTCGTAAACATGGCGATGTTAAAAATGTAGAAAATAAATGTTTATATTCTTCAGTCGACAAAAGACTGCAACGTCAAGCATGACGACAAATTTTTATCTACTTTTGACACTGGGGTAGAAACATTTCTTCTAAACAAATGTCAAATAGTCTAGGTACATAACATCGAACCTAGACAAGATTTTTTGCATTACTATTCCTTGTGGTGCGTATTGACCAATATTGATTTTAAAAACATGTCGGGGTTCTACTTCGCAGTCTCCTCAGTTTTTAGACCAAGAAGAATGAAAGTAACTCCGAAAGGGATGTTGTACGAGCACCGGGGCTTAGTACAACAGGGCTGAGTACGGCAAAGATTTTATCAGACAATGCTTAATGCCCGTTTTCACCAACACTAAGTGACACATAACTCAATGCATAATTGCCCATTCACCAACAGTATGTGTCACCTAACTGAATGTCTAATTCCTGTTTTCACCAACACTAAGTGACACTTAAGTCAATGCCTAATGTCCGTTTTCAATGGTTTTCACCAACACTAAGTGACACCTACCTCAATGCCTAGTTACTGTTGTCACTGTAAGTGACACGAGGATCGAAATTCGTAGAATATCTACATCACTAGCTATTTCCCCGTTGCTATGGAAATAATTTCTATCCCTTTGTCTTCGTAGAAACTCGAGTCAACGGGACGATAGTAGCAAACTACTTACTAATTTGTTTATATGTTGTGTCTGGCAGCGTTCGGCTTACATTAGTCACTATTAAGTGTGTGGCTTCAGGCATTGATTATGCTTTAGTGATTAGGTTACCTGACAACGGTTTATAGATTAGGTAGGACGGTACGAGACAAAGGTTTGTTTGTTTGATAAAGGAAATTGTTGTCGGATAAAGGATGATCTATCAAATTGGATGCATTTTCTGTCACCTTTTCCGAAGAGGTGGCAAGTTGTTTGAAATCCTTATTGCTAATGTTGTTACCGACTGGATACTTTTTCACTCCATAGACTGCCTAACTAGGTGTGTTTCAAACTTTGATAGTGAGTTGTGTCTGGTATGTTTGTGAATTCGTAAAACGGTCTAGACCGCCGTGTCACTCCGATGCGGTTTCTTTAATTTGTTAGTCTGTAGATTGAGGGTTACCAATCTAAAGTAGGGGCTGGTAGGTTCACCAGCTACCTTACTTCGTTTAGGACTTTTGCACAGGCATTTGGAGCCTACATTGAGTGGAATGTATGGAGAATGGAATGCGAACGACCAAACAGCCCCCTGCAACAGTGGAAGGGGAGCCCAGAGCCCCCAGAGGCAGCACATGTGTATTTATCCATTTATTTATCTTTCATCGACTCGAATTTGCCCTAGTGGTTGAGAGATATCATGCTCACTCAAATGTCTCGCTGATGGTGGCGCGTGTGACGGATCATTTAATTGCCTTCAAAATGGGTGAGTTGAATGGTGCTGATCCATGCGTCGTATTCGTGAACGGGCGCTTTCAGTAGGGACTTATCATTTCTTAGCTGCCATGGTTGATTTTAATTTTGAATTGTTTATTATATTTTTACTCTGGACGCTCTTAACTTGATTTTATAACAATATTTAGATTTAAAAGAGTGTTCATGGAGTTTCTTGCCCATTCTACTCCATAGAGATCTACGGTTTGGAATGGGCACCTACAGTACTTTCACAAGTTATTATGCCTTGTGACTTCCAGATAGGAGGACTCCGGGTGGCCCACTTTCAATTTCAAACAAGGCCAAAAAACGTGATGTTGTACAACGTTTATTTTCTTAACACCACCGTACGGACCCTGAACCTAAACGACTTAAACCGGCAAAACTTGCAGAAGATAAGTATCGTGGACTTTCTCTAAATTTAACGAATTCTTTCATCCCGTCCTACCTACTCAGCTATTAAGTTTTCATGCTGAATATGCTTGCTGAAGGACCCTCTGAGGTTCCCTACCACTAGGTACCTAACTATCTACCACCTATGCATGCGTAACGTTGCATATCTATTTCTATATTCTACGAAGATTAAATTTTCTTTTCTTAATTTTTGTTATCACGCCTTGGATATCTTTTCTATTGGCATCTGTGATTTTATCTTCATTTCTACGGTCATGCTACGCGCATTTATAATACAATATTGTTATTGAGATTTGATTTAAATAAGTAGTTATAAATTAGGATGGAAAACTTGTCTCCTGTAATGTCACTAGCTATCTTCACTCTTAGCAATTGTATTCAGTCACCATACATTTAAATTCCGCATAAATGAAAGTCTAATTAGGCTGTATATTTCGTCTATACCTCTAGACATCTTAGAATTGCGTGTTGTTTGCAAACGGTTGCCGGGTTACGTCGGATCGCCGCCACGCGACATCCGGCGCCCAGCCCACAGTCACTCCGCGCCCGCCCTAACTAGCGGGCGCGATACTCGGTCGCGTTGGCACTCTAAGTTTCTAACAATCTCGCCTGGTTACAACTATCTTCTTCTTATTTTTTTATGCGTGAAAGGAAATTCTCCTTTTACTTCCAATGCATTTCGATTACTGAAAAAAAATCATTTTCAAAAACTTTTGGAATAACTTACAAGAAAAATATTTACACACTGTTTTTACAACCTTTCCTTTTGTCCGAAAAGTCGAAGGACGTTTTCGTGAAAACAAGCTTAATAAAACTTGGAAAAATAAATAAATAAACGAAATTTCCATTAATATTAATTATTATTAATTAAAAATGGATATTATTCATCGGTTACACTACTTAGTGTTATCTCAGAAATCTGATCTGATGACGATGGACCGTGATCAAAGGATGCGAGTGCGGAGGCAGTCCAGCCTCCCTGAATACAGCAAAGCTAACAAGACTCGACAGCGGTTGGAACAGGTTTATTTCAATGATGTGAGTGTTTTAGTGGATCCACCTTCGTAGATGTAACCTAAAATGTTGTGTTGCTAGCCGTAAAATATTGGCCTACTTCTGGTCTTATTCTTAATAAACAGTGGGTAGATGTTAGATTGTGCTATAGCCCATAGATATTCTTACGTCTCCTAGTTTGTTTTAAAGAAATATTCATTTTATATGGGCTTTTATGGGTTACCTCTTTATTTTACAAGAAGCTTCATAGATTTAGGTACCTTAAATTGTGTGCCTAGGCCCTGTTTTTGGTCTTAGTCCTAATAAGCAGTAGCTATAAGATTTAGATAACTAGATAGTCTTGTGCGACCATCTAGCTGTGTAATTGTTGCGGGTCACTTAATAAGTTGTGTATGGAAGATTTCCTATAAGGGCCGCTAATACTTGGCTATAATTTCTTTTTTTTAAACGGTATAGGTACTATCGTTGCGTTACTAGGACTTGCTATTTCTGGTTTTAGCCCTGGTAAACAGTGAGTAGTTTAAAGATGTAGATGGTCTTGTACTACCTCATCCATCGAGTGATTGGGTAAGTTAATAGATTAGCTCATTTGGTAGGGACCGCATACATTTTAAGTAAGTACCAGTAGCCTCGAAGACCTCACCATCAGTTTAATATCGTGTTACAAGGGTCTGCTTCTTTAGACTGAGTTCTGGTAAACAACAGGTTGACAGGTAGGTAATGTAGACTTACGTCACCTCATCTGTTGAATTTTTGGGTCACTGTTATGTAGTTAGTTCTAACATAGGTATAGGTAAAGATTTGTTATAACTATGTGATCATTGACATGTATGTACCTATTGTCTTCCTTAGTATTCTCCGTTGTGAGTTTCCAGTCTGGAAATTGTAGTAAGTAGGCAGTTTTCATAGATAACTACCTACATTGTTCGATAGTACTTAGGTGTTAATTTTCCCTTCCAGCGTGAGTTCTTATATTGGTAGCTGTGAAAAAGCTTTGACTGACCAAGTAAATTGTATTAAAAATAATGTTTTTATGCTTATTGTTTTGCTTTTATGGAAGGCTTTTAAAGGTAGGCAAAGATTGAGTATACCTATGGCATGTTGCACCATTGGTGATACTCAGCCGTTTGTGCTCTACATACCTAGGTCCCTATATTTTTCAATGCTTTCTGATGTCAAAGTAGGCGCCATTTTACTTTAAAAAAAACTATTCCCAAGGAATACTTCATCCTGTCATGAGCAAAGTGATATTTCAGTTCCCCACGGGAGCCGCAACCTCTCATAAATGTAAATTATGAAGTATCCACCGACCTATCTGTCTCGCCGTATCTGTAAATATTTTTCAGCTCTGAAAGGTGACAGGTTATCATTTGAGATAAGCTACCGATGGTTTTTGACATCGTAGTGGGTGTTGTTTATGGAATTTTGTTAGTATCGTTTAATTGCTATTCGATAAGATAAAGTTAGTTATCGGAAAATCTGTTAGGTTCATCAGTAAACTCTCTTTAGTATAGTTACCTGGATGTTTAAGTGATTTGTCCGGTTCGTCATTACAGGTTCCAAACTGGAGAAAAATCACAATGAACGTAGGTACAGAGCTACGGTACCAAATAGTACCAATACGGTACCCTATTAGGAAAATGTCACCGAAAAACAATGAACATTCAGTGAAAGGAACCCACTTTAAAAAATCCAAGGTAAAGGAGTAGATTCTGGAGCCGGCTTGAATAAAAGAGGACATAAAGGGTATGGTAGATAAGTCGCTTCACGTCAGCGTCCATCCGCCGCGATAAGACGCTTTATAGTCCCGGCCTTTATTTGAACTTGACACGATTCTTCTCTATCTTGATGCAGTTAAACTTTCAAAGACACAAACGTGCCTTTGTTGATGGCTACGTTTTAAAAATGTAGATAGACAAGCGTCTAGTTATGAAAAAATTTAACATTGTAAGATGAAGTAGGAAGAATTACTTTAAAAAAAAAAACAAGTTAGGACAAGAAAATCGTTTATTATTGTTTATACTTTTATTTCTTATGATTAAGCTACTTAGAATTAATCACAATCTACACTAAACTGAACCGAAAGAAAATTAGGCAACGATTACACAGCTTGACGAATTTAAGTTGACTCACGTGACCTTAAATCGACCGACCGAGGTTCTGAAGATAACCGTCTGCTGCCAGCTCCAAGAAACAAAATGAACTTCCTGACTGAGGAGCACAGTTTTTATATTCAGCAGCGGGTAGCTATGCGTTGTAGGGAGGGTATTCCTAGGGGAGTGGTATGAAGATTCGAATGACGTTAAGGTACACCTGGCCTGCCTGGTACACGGTGTAAGGGGTCATTCGACAAAACAAACAGACTGTTAGGTAACTATTACAATGAATTCAGCACATGAAACCATGGGCCCCCCATGTTGGCAGTTAAAAATCAGCTCTTTAAAATTTGAAACCTAAACAGCCAAGAATATTGAACCTTACTACATCACTGTTAAGCCAATAGCAAAATCGCATTCTAATGGTCACCTACTTGCTTTTCAGATCCCCTATGTATTTTTTTATTGCAAACTGCCATCTATTGCGCAATATTTCAAAGTCCAACCATTCTGAGAGTTCTGAAAGTTTTCCGGCGGAAAAATCCAATAACAACACTTTGCTCGGTCTGGAAATCAAACTTACACTTTGATATTAGTAGAGCAGCGCGGCAGCTGAACAAAAATCACATCTAGAAAATAATGGTTCACGCAATAGTTTTCGGCCAGTGAACGCACGGCACCGTGTTCGCATCGCATGACTAATAACGTGATGCTTTTAGTGTTTCAAAGTCAAAGGGCTAATGTTTTGTGCGCAACTTAATCGATACAAACTTTTATACAGGCCTACCCACCCCAAATTGACACTTTGGCGATAATAAATACCTTCAGACAACCTCCAGGAATCTGGAACCGTATTTACCTAAATTATCATATTATTTAGACCTTCAGTCAACTTTTATTTAAGTATGAATGAATATTCTATGACTCCTACAAGTTGTTTTTGCCAATTGACTTCCTTTATTTTTGCAGAATTTATTTTTCTGATGATTCTTAACTTACGGTTGCAACCTTGGAGGTCCAGTTTTGTCCTTAGTTTTCTCTAGTTCACTAACACAGGTTAATTGGATAGAAAATCGATACAACCTACCTAAATAATTACTTAAATAATTACAGTTTCAGATTTAGCTAGCTCGCACTAGCCCTTCAGCTATGCTTTCAGGCTTACACGTCTTTTGTCTTGTCATTTTCGTGCTTACTTTTAACCCGACCATGGCACTGCGATCACTGCAAATGAAAATTATATTTCAAATTCAAATTACAGTCTCTCATTATGTTAACATGGTACTTCAATTTCTAAAATCTTGTTTGATTAAACTTGCAATTATTTGATTTCATAGAATACAAATTTTCACCAATGAAACTGCTATTTCGCTACGGAAACATAATTTATTCCACTGTCGCAGATCTAATACATAAATATTTCAGCCTGTCCACAGGACCGACGACGTACAAATTCAAGCCAAAATTTAAAATTTCTCCGCAAAAAGTTGAGAAAGGCTTGAAGAATGAAAGGGATGTAAATTACTTAATTTGCATCACATAGTGTGCGCAAAACTGTGAGGCCATAATACTGTGTGGTTCATAATACTGGTATGAAATTCATTCATAAGGAAGACTTAACCTTCAGAACTTTTTATTTGAATATTTTTTTGGTTGCGAAGGTCAGATAGAAGCAGTCGCTTCATGTAAAATATTGCTATTCAGCTGCATCTGGTTAGGCTGAAAGCTGACCCTATCGGCATAGCTGGGAAAAGGCTAAGCAAACGAGAGAAAACATCTCGGAAAACGAAAAGCCTTTTGAATAGTGCCAAATTAAAGTACTTACCATTGTAGGAGGTACCCTACGTAACACGATCATTGACTTTTGATTAAATGGCACTCTTTACTGCCTACATGCTAGTACTCTACCCCACGAGGGACTTCGTCTAAATGGGTAAGTAGGTACCAGACGAACAATAAACCTTCTTCCGATGAATGTAATTTGATACTCTTCGTGTTTAGGGACATTATTACTTATAAGTATGCCCATAGGTACATAAGTGACTAAATACTTGAGGTACCTAAGCATAATTATTTAAAACTTTATTTTGTCTCAGTCGTATTCAGACGATTGACCGAAACAGAGCTGTTTTAAAGCGATGTTTTGAACAAGTTTAGTGATTTGTTTTAATAGAAGATAATGTTATCGTATGGCACCATCACCAAAGATATAGAGTGAAATAGTATTTTCATAGTTTACTCACTCGTTTAATTGAGTTTAAATCACCAGATTGGGTGTGTTTGTCTGGTGGATCTTATTTCGATTCGTCCAAATAACCCAGATAGGTACCTACAGCGGCTGTAGTATCAAGATTATACTCACATATAGATACCTTCGTAAAAACTTCACTCTACATCTCATACAAAAGAAATCCCTGGCACGTGAAAGCTACAAAAAGCGTTTCGAAATAAAAGAAAAGAAAAATCTTTTGAATACCGGTTGGCCGTTTTTCTTAGCCGGCCCAACCATCATTAGGTAAACGAAACATTTATGAATTCCATCGCTATATGTATTATGTCTGCCTATTCCGGAGTCAAGGACCTGACTTCTCGACCTTCGATGAAGACATACAATTTTATACTTTGTTTCGATGATCGAAAATATTTGCATTGTTTAAGAAATGCTCAAGTTATTGTTATTTAGGACGTAGGTAAACACCTTTCGTGTAGGTAAGTACACAATAAATCTATTAGTTGGGTAATATGGTGGAGCATCTATAGATATTCACTAGCTTGGTCTGACAATCACAATATTAGTTTAGTATGCTGGCATTTACATTGAATTAACGTTGCTAGGTAGGGCCGTAAAGATTCCTAGTAATTTTAATAAGCTCTCATTCACCGTAAAAAGTTAGTTCTACTTAAAAAGCCAGTCTGTACCTACCTTCAAGTAACTATTAACAAGATTAGAGTACCTACCTATGTATCTATTACCGATGGATGGATACAATGAAAAGTCAGCCTTTGCTTGTGAGTTTCTGATTTATAATATAAAAAAGTCCAATCGGATTTTTAATTAAAAAGATTATAGAAGCTCTTACTGTAAACCGATAAGAGATGAAGCATTAAATCCCTCACTGGCTACAAAGTAAAATAACTGATAGAATAGATGAAATATATTTTAGTATTAGAAAAAAAAAATACCAAATATTATTTTGCAATGAACGCTAATCACGCGATTTCTCGGAGACACCCCTATGATGTTCAACATGCTAGATATTATCGATCACATTAACACGTGTAGAAAATAGAAACATAGGTACCACTATATATCTCACTTGACGACCAAATCAAACACTTTTATTCGATTGATTCTTTGAGAAATAATAACTATACCTATTAAAGTGGGTTCACTTCGACGAAACAGGAAAAATAAAGTAGGTAATATTTTGCGTGACTCTTTTTGCAAATCGGTCTACGGAGCATGAATTCATTACTTTGAGAAGCAAAATTTTCTGCTCTCTACCATTCGATGATTGATCGAAAGTGGGTTTACCTGTATATTAAAATGGAGTAGGTTCTTAGGTTCCATTATATGACTAAAATGCTAGCCTAGTTATAAAACAATATTATGCAAAGGTTAGAAGGATTTGCCGACAATATGTCAATTACTTATAATTTAATAACGTATGACTATCTCGTTGGTCTAGTGGACGCAAGCGCAACTGCTGAGTATGAGGTTCTGGGTTCGATTCCCAGGTCTGGCAAAATGTTGTTGGGTTTTTCCATCAGGAATTTCTCAGTAGCAGCCATGGAGTCTGGAGTCTTTGCGCCCGATTGATGGCAATAGGCTCGCCCCTTTACATGGGACTTAAATATAACTGGTGAAATGTGGGTGTACTATTATGTTGTTATGTTATTTCAATAACTTATATCTACTTAAATATTCTCATGTCTTTGCAAAAAGATATACTTGTTCGTTTGTTATTCTAAAAGTAATATCCACATTCTGGATAGTCAATTTTACCCGCGTTGAAATTCGAGAGATAGAAATATCCGTATTGTAAATCTCCTCGTGTCGAAGAAGTCCTTGACAACTAGTACTTCCCTTTGAATAATATTGTGTAGAAACGAGGAATTTTCCGAATGCGACTACGGGGGAAAGTCTCTGGACAAAAGCTTGATAACTAAATAAAATAAGTAAAACTATGTTATACATAAATTAATTTGGCTTGGGACGGTACAGCAATAAGTCATAAAGTCTTAATAATGGAGTCACCATTTCGCTACCGACGATATCTTTGTATGTAAAAAAATAGCTGTTCCCTACAAACCTGCAAACACGGTCAAAATGTACGGAAAAGCTGTTTTGTTTTAATAACCGATAAAAAATTGGGGGTTTGGTATAATGTACTGTATATGTAACCGTTTATGCGTTGATGCCATCCACTATGTATATCCAAGCCATTTATATGTAAGTTACAGTGTTTAGAGTTTAAACTTTCAGTTCGTCTTGTTTAAATATTAATCTGAATTAAACCACTGTTGAAGGCAAACACGTTGTTTATTTCTATCCATTATTACAAACAGAATAAGTAGGAGGGTATGTAGGATAAGTAGCCAACAAAATTTTCAAAAGCAAATTCGTAAAAGCGACCTATAAAACTGTAAAACACTTTTCAAAGAAACATACTTATAAAAATAGTATAAAACCGTAAATGTGTACAAAGAATTCAATTAATAACTATTTATAGTTATTAATTAAATTCTTTGTACGACAGTAGAATAGCATAAAAAATTGGTTGGCAATCATTGTTGGCTTAGCCTGCCATGTGAAAAGCTATAAATCAAGATAATAAATAGAATAAAACTAACTACCTTCTCTTTTTTGGAAAAATATATACTTTCATGAGATAATAAATAAACAAGAATTCGTGAACTCAAAGATTTTGAAGATTTTCCTTCTCATTACCGCTTGCAGCCGCTGAGTAAGATTGTGTTGTGGAGGAAAATGTCGTGTGAATAACTATGTGTTAAATGTTGTGTGTGGTATGTGTGTGTGTGTGTGCGAAGCGCTGTATATCAGCTGAATCACTGTCTACCATAGAATCTTAAGCTGTACCAGCCTGCTGAATAAGAACGTTAGCAGCACTGTTTCAGTTGATATAACTCAGATTTGGGCACAAATAAAACAGCTATTAGCTGAATAACTGTAACTAATTGCATTATATTTGCATTATTTAAGCATTTATAAGGGTAACAGTCACTCCAAGAGCTGAACAATAGCTGATTGTTGGAGTGGGTGTTACCATACAGCCGTGGATCTTTTTAAAGCTAAATTAGCAAAAGTGGTAAAATTGTGTATGATTTTTATTTACTTTGGTGTTGTTTGTTCACGAACTAACGAATAGAATAAAAGTAACTACCTTCTCTTTTTTGGAAAAATACATATATACTTTCATGAGATAATAAATAAACAAGAATTCGTGAACTTAAAGATTTTGAAGATTTTCCTTCTCATTACCGCTTGCAGCCGCTGAGTGAGATTGTGTTGCGGAGGAAAATGTCGTGTGGATAACTATGTGTTAAATGTTGTGTGTGGTATGTGTGTGTGTGTGCGAAGCGCTGTATATCAGCTGAATCACTGTCTACCATAGAATCTTAAGCTGTACAAGCCTGCTGAATAAGAACGGTAGCAGCGCTGTTTCAGCTGATATAACTCAGATTTGGGCACAAATAAAACAGCTATTAGCTGAATAACTGCAACTAATTGCATTATATTTGCATTATTTAAGCATTTATAAGGGTAACAGTCACTCCAAGAGCTGAACAATAGCTGATTGTTGGAGTGGGTGTTACCATACAGACGTGGATCTTTTTAAAGCTAAAGTAGCAAAAGTGGTAAAATTGTGTATGATTTTATTTACTTTGGTGTTGTTTGTTCACGAAGCATTTTGTTACCTTGATTTTTTTCTTTAGCATGCGTAAAATTTGATTAGGAAAGCAAGTTTACTGTCAAATATGGTATGATTATAGGCGAAAATTATCATACGCTCTCAATTTATTACTTTTTACTTGAAATTTATAGAATAAAATAAGTTTATGATACAAAAAAGCTACAAATATATTTTAAAATGACATGTAATTTGACAATAAGCTGTTTACTTCTAAATAATTGGTATATTTGTCAAATCTAGTTCTTATTTTCGTTGACTAAACAAAAATGAAATGTTAGTATTATTATAAAAAATAGGTTATAAAAAAACATGTTCTTTTTTAAAATGCAAGCATTTTATGGGTACGTTTGTGGCCTTTAATTCAGAATATAGCTACTTTCAGGTCCACAAAAATGCTATATTGTAGCTGACAGTACTATTGATTGCTAAATGCTGATCAACACGTTCCTGAACACCTATATTAACGCTCGCAACATTATAATGTTATTTCTGTGGTTGTTAATATAGTCAATAAACGGGCGAAAGCGTAGTTTTCAGCTTTTGCAGTTCAAGTGAACTCTAATAAGTCTTCATAAATGCTGTACGGTCAGCAACCGCACATTGTACTTTGGCCTAGTAAAATACTGCAAATGCTGTTAATTTATAAAATGTAGTATTATCACGTGCGCGCAACATCCAACATTTTGTAAAAAAAATAATTTAAAGATACGGATGTGGACCCTGTGACATCCAATAATGCAGCATTTACATGGTTACAAAAGTAAAGAAATACCAAAGGAAAGATGAATGAACTGTGAGAAAGATGACATGGTTACAAACAAAGGTACTGAGATTATCTACGCGATACGAATCGATGCTGATGATTATTTATTATTATTTATATCAACATAGATTCGCATTTCATCTATTGAAATTAGCTATTTGGTATTTTTGATGTTGATAAATATGAATGAAAATGCTTCTTCCCCTACCTGTCTAGGCAGGTGAATGACGAATTAAGTGGAAAACCCAAAGTCATTCAGCACAATAATTAATAGCCAAGCCAACAAGGTACCTATGTCGAGGCATATAGTTTGTTCATAATAGCTTCTCTCGACCAACGAGCAGACTGACCTGTACCTAGCTATGTCTATCTTATAGATATGTTCCCGAATTCCATTCTCCTGGACAAGTCTGGCCAATCAATAATGTCAATCAACACTGCAGCGAGCCAATAGAGCACATACTACAGATACCTACATTGTTTGATGGCAGTATCTGGATATTTGTTGTACAGCTTAGTTATTAGTTTTGCATTTTTTTTTAGTATAAGTGTACCTATTAATTTTTATTTTGGATCATAGTTGCCTGAAAGTAAGGTGTTATCATTATAATATTTTAAAATGAACACAATCTTATCTATAATGTGAAAGTTTATGAGGATGGATGGATGTATGTTACTCTTTAACGCAAAAACTACTGAACGAATGTTGATTAAAATTTACAGCAATATAGCTTATACATCTTAGTAACATAATATATAAAAAAAAAAAAATATCGCGGGCTGAAGCTACTTCATTAATAAAGACGAACTAATGACGAATTACCCACTACTAAGCCACTACTAAGACAAATTAAACATTTTACACACAATTCCAACACACTTCGTACCATTTTCATTGAAGGTCCTTTTGATAATATATTTCACCCTCTCCCCGAGAAATGATTACATAAGGCAAGGCTTTCTTATTGAACGATCACCTGAAAAAGGCACTTACCGCCGCGTGAGACTTGACAGCGTTGAATAATGTACCTAGGTAAACATTATTAGGTAAAAACGATGACATAAGATTTTGTTCCATTACCTTTTCAGAGGAAACCTTCAATATTATTTCTGTAGGCCTTCTTCGACAACGGGTGGTATACTGGAGCTGTGGTTACTGATTCGAATTTTAAAATCTTTGCTGTTCAAACCGCAGGCTTTCCCACCCACTAGCCCGCCGTCCGTCCGTCTTATGACGACAGGCCGTGTCGACGGCGCGTTTGTGTTCCACGCGCGCCTCAAAGAGATGTCAGCAAACCAGAGGGATCGGCCCTTGCGGACGCAAGGGCCGATGCCTGTCAGGGCTGTGGGACTGTTCGAAAGAGATACCGCGGCCCTGGAACACAAAGGGCAAAAGAAGGAACAGATGGGTTTTAGTCCGTAAAATTCTGTGTACGGTTTCGGCGTCGGTGCCCTTTCCAGCTTGTATGTAATATGTAACTAGATTGTAAGATTATTTCAGGCTGTTATTATTATCGCAGTGCACTAGGTACTGAACAAAGACCTCTTCAAGCAGCGTCACAACACTCAAACTTTCCCTAATAAGAGACATTTCCTCTTGCCAACAGAGAGAGCTGTTCGCGGCTAAAGCAGACAGCGGCTCCGCAGCAGTCGATCGTAAATTGTCTTCATCATCAGCTGGAAGCATGAAAAATAAGTGGCTAAAGGCTTTCCGAAGCCTTAAGCCCCCAAGCGCCCCTCCACCCCTAACAGCGCCCCCAGACAAGTAAGACAAAACTTTTTAATCCTTTATTCAAAAAAACATTGATAAATTAAACACAAAATTTCATAAATAAAAGCATGGGAATTCAATTACCATCACAGGTTACAATTTTGCTGTATGTATCATCAAAATGGATGCTGAAACTGAATTAATGTGGTTTGGTGTTGAATACGTATTACGTAATTTGTAGTACACAGCCGCAATTACATTTTTGCTTAGTATTCGAAGTATTCGTACTAGTGAGACTCGACAATATTATAGAAAAGTAAAATCATATAACGCTTCAAATAAAAAACCTCCTCTCTTTGTTGTTTGGAAAAGTTTGTTTCAAGAAAATGTAGAAAGCACTTGGAACCCTGTGAAGACTGTGAGAGGAAATTATGCCAGGAAATAACAGTTCGTAATGGCTTACACACACGTGTTCCATGTCTATCTTAATTATGATTTTAATAGGTTTAATTTATGATTAAAGTAGGTACGTAGTTATGAAAATTATAACCATGTACATTGTACATACCTACTAAAATGTATGTTATCAGATTTAGAAAAGATTCTGAAAATGAAACTAAAGAATCGATATTTTTTGTTCTCTCGGTGAAAAAACCGAAGTTTTTACAGGTTGTAATCGTTTTACAGTTTTCATCACTCTAAAATTCATAATTTTACGCGTTACGGTAAACATAATTCAATGAAGTCGAGAGTAGCCCTCCAATTTCCTTATTTAGCAAACTCGCCGGAGCAAGTTCCATTAAACAGTGCCATGTACGCCGAAATTGAACCTGATAGATTTAAATCTACAAGGCACTCGCTCCATACGTGGTCAAACTTTCAGTAGGAAAATCTGGGAAACACTCAGACGGTCCAGTGTCACGTTTGTCAGAGAAATCAGATTACAATTATTGATCACACGCATTATGTAAGAGCCTTATGTCTGGTTGCAAACAAGATTACTAACGCAAGTATCCGCTTTACAATGTAAGGCTTCTAGATGTACTTAACAAAGTTAATTATTTTATTATTTAAAAGTGAAATGAAAAACTGTTACGGCTTTAGCTGATTAAGCAAAAATGGAAAATCCACCCACATGATGTTGAAGCTGTCAACTTAGTTAATTAATGTTTTTGGGTGGGAACGATTGAAAATATAGAACAGTTAAACTATTTTCCGTGCCAAGAATGTGGAAAACCTTCAGTAATTAGTACTAAATATAATATTATCAGTGGTTGAAAGACCGCTTATAAGTATAGTTATTTCAGTTATATTGAAGTAGTGAAAAATAGAAGCTAGATATAAATTCAATTAAGTAAATAGCATCAGGGTTCTAGCAATACCACAAGAACAAAAAAAGGAAAAGATAATTTAAAATAACTGAATTTATAATAATATAAGTTAGCAGCGGTATCTAGTAATAGTGTAAATAAATAAACAAGATAATTCAAGCGTAACACTAAATCTTTAACGAGGTCGTTGAGTTCCTCACAAACTATAAAACATTCCGCTGCTGGCGATATTTCGAGCGCTCTATACAAATAATGGAACTCAAGATAACGAGATGCACACAATAGTCGCAGAACTACGACTAGACTGTTGACACAATACATAAGGAGTGCTATTTCACCGAATATCATTCTTATTTTCTCACTTAAATTTTCTTGTGTTCACGATTTTTTGCTGTGGACTGAGAAGATGCGACGTCGTTATCATTTTATTCAGTACTAGCTCTTGACCGCCGCTTCGCTCGCGTTAATTTATAATTTGACAATCAATTCGGGTTGTACTGTGCTTGTAATTCAATCATGATTCGAAAGACACGTGGCACATCTATTATCAAAAGACCGTTACTGTTGTTTTTCTCGCGAACAATACTTTTTTCGGGATGAAAGGTACCCTATGTCCGTTTCTGTGCACCTGACAACGTATATGCAAAATTTCAAGATGATCGGTTCAGTGGTTTAGGCGTGAAAAGGTAACAAACAAACTTAATTTTGCATTTATAATATAAGTTAGGAAGTTAGGATTAGGACAGTTAGGATTAGGACTAGTTAGGATAAGGATTATTCACCTGCTGTAAATTGCTGAAAAAAATACACAATATACTAGAAATCATTTCTCAAGCTTCATCACGCTGCGTTTTAAGTGTATGTGCCAATAATTTATTGTTCTTGATGCTTATGTCGCACAACACTAAACGTTTTATTAGATCTGTTTATTTTGTTATACGTTTCACATCCATTTTGAAGCTGATTTTCAAAAATTAATCATGCCTTGTGTCTAGTGATGGCCAATGCGTTGAGTGTAAGTCATTTAATTGCATCGAAACACATGTAAAACTGTGATAGTCCAGTCAAAATAGACATTCGAGCTTGCATTAATTCCCAACAAGCTGGATTTTTGTGCAGGCCTTGAATAGGTCATTACAAGTGATATATCAAAAGTCCCCATCGATCCCGCTTGTGCGTTGTTTTTTATTCGAGGTCAAAGGTCACAAATTTGCGTTTTTTACGTATATCTCTGAAACAACGAGAGCTATCAAAAAATGGTTCAGACAAAGTTTGTAGATTGTAAAATTGTCTACAAAAAAGATATCAACACTTTTCTTCTACAAAGCATCGCTTTCGAGATATCGTGAGTTCAGACAGCAGGAAAGTCGTATTTTCGACTATATGCACACATTTCCGCACCACCTCTGAGGAAATGTACACGACGCTTTTTTTAAATGTGGTTTCCCCAGTAGGAATATAATATAATAAAAATATATAATATAATATATTATAATGATTCTATTACCATACTTTTACTTGAGTTTTGACTTAATTGTTTTATTATCGATCGATGGTTCTTTGCAAATATCTTTCAATTCTTGTATTGAAAATTGACAATCATCATGATTTTCAATAAATGCAAATATTTCTTCCATCGCTGAAGTAATAGAATCACTTTCAGGACGACCGATTTTACCTCTACTAATGGGTTTCAGAAACGAAGTGTAACAATCACTGTGGTACTTAGCCTCAGCAGCAACTAAGTCATATTCATACTGAATGCGGGCAATGACACTTCTTGCTAGCTCATCAGAACGAGTCTGAGCTTCCTTCAAGATGGTTTTCTTGAAGTCAAGGGTTGATACTTGAGACACTCTTCATCGAAGATGCTGCGCTTTTTTCATTTCAGCCGTTTTATCTGCTTCATTGCCACAGAACAAACAGTATTTCTTGAAACAAAAAGACGATTCATTACCTCGTGCTCTAGTACGAGGAGGACTAATGCCAGATGTGGTAGCTACCTCCGCCTCACGCTTTCTTTCAGCTACAGCGATGCTGCTCTTCTGGGTGTATGCTTTACGACACAGCTTATGTATCTTTACAGATGTTTTGTCCTTCAAATATTCATCGAACCCATCACCCCTTTCAGTACTTGAATCCATTAAAGTCTTTAGCCCACGATCAACAACCACAATTTCGCTTTCAGTCAAAGATTCATTGCAAATAAAGCAAACTTCTGTCATTTTTACAAAATTTTGTAACGGTAGGTACTGTTTAAAAAGAGACACGATACGACACGTCTATTCACTACGAAAAACCGTTCAAAACTGACTGCATTTACTAGAGCTATGTCCTTCGGGAAAAGCAGGTATACGCTGGTTTCGACCCGAAAAATGGAGTGTCGCAGGCAGATGTTTCTCAAGGCCAACCGCCCAATAGAATTAGGGACGGACGATGACTCACTCAGAATTGTATATTTTTCACGTACTTGTGTGCATGGGGCAAATAAAACTATGTTCTAATATTTTTTGTTCAAATGGTTTACCCGATGATGCATACTGGCCACGTAATGAGTGCATATTCGTATTTTCTATGTTTAAAATAGCCATAATTCGAGAACAGTGCACCGTAGAAGAAAAAGTGTTGATATCTTTTTTGTAGACAATTTTACGATCTACAAACTTTGTTTGAACCATTTTTTGGTAGCTCTCATTGTTTCAGAGATATACGCAAAAAACGCAAATTTGTGACCTTTGACCTCGAATAAAAAACAACGCACAAGCGGGATCGATGGGGACTTTTGACATATCACTTGTAATGACCTATTCAAGGCCTGCACAAAAATCCAGCTTGTTGGGAATTAATGCAAACTGGAATCATAATTTAGTCTATTTTGACTGGACTATGAGTAACCTAGAGTTATTACCATTGTAGTAATTGAATCACTTACACTTTCTAACTGTAATCTGTGATGATCTTTTAATATAATACTCATCGAAGATAATATCAGAAACCTTTGTTAAATACCATCTGTTATCAAACGCATCGCTATCTCACAGGTTTCTGCACTAATTGTATTTGATCACGTTTATTTCGTGTTATGTTCATCTTGGTGTTTCTCTCTTTTTGCATCGATAAAGAAAAAATCAAATGTACCACGCGGTGTCGACGGTAATGGCAATGAGGTAACTGTGCCCCGTAGGTGTGAGCCTATGTTTGTAAATGTTTCATTTTATCCAGATATTGGAACTATACCGCTCATCCTTTGACACGTAGAACCAATCCCGAACAGCATGTGTATATGTATTATTTATGCTTGTGTACACTTACACACAATATTTATGTTAGCGATAACTTTTCACCAGCTTTTAGATTAAACAATACACACTTCTGCCAAGTAAAGCGCTTGGAATTCTTCAGTTGTAAGTTGTTCTCAATCCTTTCGGCTTTGAATTCAGTTTGCAATAAATAAAAATCAGTGTGCTTGCTTTGTTTCCAGTCTGATTCAATGTTAATTGATAACGTAATCTGTGGTGGAGGCAGTTCGTGTTTGGAACAAACCTCAAGGCGAAGGGAGGCCATTACCTAACAGTTTATTTGGTGTAGTACCGGTGTCGGCAGGGGACTGATTACCAACCACCTCGCAGACTAATCCACGAGCTGTCTCCCCTTGACCTTCAACGTCATCGGTCGATATTCGTGACGTACAAATATTATAATGTGACAGAGCCTACAATACCAAATTAATAAATGTCCTTGTTCAGTACCTTAAGGCACCTTGCCAGAATATCAGAAAAAAACTCTTTACTGCTTAAATATTAACATAGAAAATACTCTAAGACTATCATCTGATCTATTAGAAACAGTAAGCATGTAGAAAAGCTAAAATCTGTGTTTGAATTTGAGACTGAATCTTTAGCTGACTTGATACCGTCTTCTGAAATGTACAATATTCGAACATTGGTGTATAAATATGGACTGTTTTGTAGGAGGAATGGAGCGGCTAGAGACGCAATGCGCGCCGGCGGAGATTCCGAGGCACATAACTTTCAAGAATACACGTACAAGAAAATAACGCCTTGTGATGTCTGCTCACAAGTTCTTAGAGGTAAGAAGTACAATAATAAAGAAGAAAATGCTCATTCATTCGTGTTAAGAAGTACAATATACATAACATCACGCCTGTAATCCGGGAAAGGTTCGGGAGAGGTGTATCTAATATAGTACATCCACATTTCGCCAGTTATATTTAAGTCCCACGTAATAAGGAGCGAGCCTATTGCCATTATCAACCGGGTACTATAATCCTGACTCCGTGGCTGCTACTGAGAAATTCTGGAAAAACCAATAATAATTTGCCCGGCCCGGGAGTCGAACCCAGGACCTTATGCACAGCAGTCGCGATTGCGACCACTAGACCAGCGACGCAGTCAATAATTAAGTAGGTACAATATTGTAAATCAGCACAATTCTCTTTCGTATGTAGAATAAACCTTAATTACATTTTAGGCTCGTTCATTAACAAAGTAGGGCAGAAAATTATTACCCACACTTACTTACCCAAACTTATTTTATGTTATAAAAATGCAAAAACAATCCCACTAATTAAAACCAGGATGATGTGGACAGTTAATGGTTGTGTGTATTCCCTAAGGTAGTGAGAACGACACGCCTTATCACAAAACACTTTTTATTTTTCACTAACCATATAGCGTAATGATGGTAGTCACTATATTATTATAAGTTCACGGTATATTCTTAGCGACAGTAGATGAAAGGGAAACATATATAAGATTGTAAACAAAAACCAAATGAGAATTATAAGTGATGACACAGATGTCTACAACAAGCTTATATCAGCTATTATAGAGAAAGGACTTATTGGTCATCCTTTTAATAGAAAAGAAGAAAGAAACTACAGGCTGGTGGTTAAGCATCTACACCATACAACTCCACATCAAGCTATAAAAGACGCATTTGAAGAAACCGGAAATATTGTATTTCGGGAAATTATCAATGCTAGATTTGGACCGGATAAAAGCCTACTTCAACATTCTTTGTAAATCTCCAATCAGGACCCAATAACAAAGGTGCCAAACAAATAAGATATATATCTATCACCAAGCTGTTACCGTGGAAGATCCAAAAAAAAGGGAACACCATTGCCCAATGTCAAAGGTATCAACAGTACGGACACACCAAAAATTACTGTATGAGGCCAGCTCGTTGTCTTAAATGTGCAGAATCACATCTGACCAAAAACTGCCCAAAGGTTGATCGCTCTACACCAGCTACATGTGCCTTCTGCCAAGGTCCTCATCCTTCAAATTATAAAGGCTGTGAGGTCTACAAAGAGATACTGGCCAGAAAAACACAGAAGCGAACCTACTTAAGAGGGGAAAGAAATGTTTCTCAATTTCCAACCATTGTACATGATAAAGAAACAGAATTGAACACAAACCATAGCCACCACAATACTCAAACATCAAAAAAGTATAGCGAAGTTCTCAAAAACAAATAGCCAGATCAATCTTCCAACCCTCAAAAGGAGCAAGATACTTATTAACAATTATCATACACAAGAATAGAGGAAATATTCATCAAACAATCTCAAAAAATATATATTATCTTACAACAAATGAGCAACATGTTGGGGCTCTTGAAAACATTAGTCAAGAAACTGTCCTCGAGCTAAACAAACTTAATATAGCCACTTTGAACACAAATGGTCTAACTCCTAATAAAATTGAGGTTGAAATGTTGTTAAAAATGCACCTAGATATTCTACTTATATCTGAGACCCATTTCACTAACAATAGTCAAATAAAAATAAGAAATTACAACATTTGCACAATGAACCATCCTGATGGAACTGCGCACGGAGAAGCAGGTATCTGTATTAGATCTTCAATTGAATACCATGAGCTTGCTCAGTTCCAAACAGAACATATCCAAGTTACCATGGTAAATATCCGAGATAGAAATGGCCACTTCAATATCTCATCAGCATATAGCCTCCCAAAGCACAGAATAACAGAGGAACAGTTCAAGAAGATGCCACAGTTGAGGCAAACCTATTATCGCTTACTGCTACTGCAAACACTGACTACTCCCTCTGGAAGGCATGTAAAAGTATGAACCTGCCAATAAACCCAAAGCCACCTCTACGATTAGAAACTTTAGAAAGAAACAAATGGGCCAGAACGAAACAGGAAAAGTGTAATACTTTCGCTGATCACCTTGCCAAAGTATTTGTTCCTAACGAACCCAGTCCTAGCTCTAATGAAACTGACAAAGATGACGTTCTCCAACAAGACTTCCAATCTGATTTGCCCATCCGTCAGCTAGACATTAAAAAAGCTCCAGGATTTGACCTCATAGACAAAAAGATCCTGTCAGAATTGCCACAAAAAGCAATAGTTTATCTGACTACGTTATTCAATTGTATTATTAGAACATCTTACTTTCCTGCTCTATGGAAGGTCTCACAAGTGATCATGATCTATAAACCTGGAAAGCCAGCACATGAAACATGATGATGAACATGATGGGTTCTTACAGGCCCATTAGTTTATTGCCTATAATATCCAAGGTTCTAGAAAAGACTACTCCGGCGACTCTCATGTCCCATGTACGAAAACTCCGTAACTCCAGACCAACAATTTGGGTTTAGACCTGAGCACAGAACAATTGAACAAATACACAGAGTGTGCAGACGTATCAGTGACAGTCTTGAGAAGAAAGAATATTGCTCTTCGGCCTTTCTTGACGTTCAACAGGCCTTTGACCGCGTATGGCATATGGGATTACTCTATAAAATTAAGTTACTGCTGCCTCACAGTTTCTATCAAATACTAGAATCATATCTCAACAATGGAATATTAAGTCAAGAAAGATGACTGCTCATCAGGTTTTCACGAGATATTTGCTGGTGTGCCACAAGGCTCAGTTCTCGGTCCGGTTCTGTACACCATATACATCAGATCTGCCACTAACACTTGGAGTTACTATTGCTACCTATGCAGATGATACAGCAATATTAGCTTCTAGTTATGACCCTGCAGATGCCACTGCCAAACTTCAACAAAGCTTTGATGAAATAAGCAACTAGTTTGATAAATGGCGTATAAAAGTAAGTGCTAAGAAATCAGTCACCTTCACATTGCGAAGAGAAACTTGTCCGCGGGTTAACCTTAGTTGAAGGGAGTTGACTCACAGTGATACAGCTAAATACCTCGAACTACACTTAGACCGCAGTTTGACATGGCGGAAACACGTTGAAACAAAGCGTAAACAGGTCAACCTCAAATACGAATGCCTCTACTGGCTCCTAGGTAGAAACTCAAAACTGTCACTGGACAACAAGCTCCTACTTTACAAGGCTGTCATAAAACCGATTTGGACCTATGGGATTCAGTCATGGGGAGCCTGCTGGGATTCCAACATAAATATAATCCGAAGAGCTCAGAACCACACCCTTAAGCAAATTACCAATGCACTCTGGTTCATTAGAAACAGTGAAGTACACAAATACCCGAGCATGCCAACAGTGATGGATGAAATAAAGTCATTCGCAGGCAAATACAAAACAAGACTGGACAACCATCCTAACCAGCTCGCTGTCCAGCTCACATTGCCTGACTGCCTAAATCGCTTGAAACGGCACAGAACCTTAGATCTCGGCGGCGTTGACTAAGCCAATATTTTAATATGGAAGATATTCCTATTGGGGAATTTCTCCTCATGAATAACAGTCGTTCAACACATCTGCTCATAGTCAGAAAGACTGATATGCATATGCATGATATGATAATTATAAAAAAAAATAAGTTCACTGTATGAGACCAATGCCATATTGCTAATTGTTTTATTGGATTTATAAATTGAATCGGTAAACTATAGTGAATGTGGACCCAATTACGAGAAAGCAAAGCCATTAGTGCGACACGTGATTCTCGTAATCAACATAGATTTATAGAGTAGAATGGAATGAAAATGCCTTTTTACAAAAGGCATAAATCTATTTACAACAATTATGAAGCTTTGTTTATTTACTATACAGTATGTCATTACTTCCCAGAATTGTATCCCTATTAGCGACACCATCCAATGGTGTAATAATACAGCGTGTTTTTTCAAAAACCAATGGGTCCTGTATTCCTGATATTGATTTTTCAAAAATCCAATGATGCAGTTTTAGTTTTCAATCAAAATTGGGCTCTAGACTCCTTTAAGTATTTTTCTCTAATCCTCTTAGTTTCGGATTTGGCCAACCACGGCAACATGAATATGAATACCTGTTTCCAAATATTTTGAAATAATTCTGTAGAGTTTTACAATCGTTACAAGGCTCCCCCACAGACAGCCACAATAATTGGGATATAAATCCATTGAATATTCCCAAAAGGTCTGAGTTTGTCACTGACACAAGACAACAATAAGTTCTTCAAGTCTACAGTTATTATGTGCCACGATATCGTTAAATCTGAATAAAGGTTTTATTATGTAGGTACACGCCTTGTTTGCCAGACAGGTGTTTCTGAAATTGAAAAAGGTATCTCTATCTTTACAAGTGTTTCTAAACACGTTAGGTCTATATATTGGCGCAGTGCTTTGCACTATATTAGCAAGTTTATTGAAATAAGGTAAGTACATTTTATATTTACTTGAAAGCGTGGCTTGTGAGACCGTCTTATTTAAAGTACTACCCGAGGTTATACGGATATACTTTATGTATACGGGTGATACTTTATTTCTAAGCTGAAGTTGCCATTAAGATACCGGTCCACTTATTCTGGAAAACAATGACTGGGGGGGTCCCCATCTCCTCAGTGGTATTTGATTCTTTGAGAAGAACTCAACCCCAATACTTATCTGCCCACATGATATTTGGAATAATGCGAAGTCAGAATCGACATAATATTTGTATTGATAAAGGGCAATCCCTTCAAAGCCCGCGGGCCCACTTTCTTATTAAGCGTCTTCAATTCATAATGTATTTGCTAAATTTCTATTTAACAAGATGTAAAAATATAACTGTGACAAAGTGACAACAACATGAACATTAGAAGAATCAATATTATTTTCGGCGTGGGGCGTCCTTGAATAGGTCTTTCTTTATAGAATGTGTCAGACTAGACAATGTTTTTACTTTATTACCCGTGCTTCGCAAGTTCGTGATTGCGAAATAAATTGCCTCAATTTTCAGTCTCATGACATGGAATATTGAATCAGTATGAGTAAGCAGTTTCAGCGAAACTATAACTGCTTGCCATGACTCAATCAGAAAGAAAGGTACAAGAATGTGACTGTACCTAACTTGGGACTGATTGATGTTGATTGCATTTTCGCGTGGGGGGATTCTTTCTTTAAACTTTTCTTTCTTTAGTATTATATTTTTCTTCGTTACAGGTAAATTATTGTTTAAAATAAGGTCTCTGTCTGTGAATATATACCTGGATGTTAATTTTGACTAACTTCCTTTTTTTCTTTTTCATCAATAAGTTTGTTTTCTGGTCTTTTACTGGATTCTACCCTGTTTATAACAGATACCTATGCTCTCATTCCTTCATGAACATGCTTAGTTTGTATAGATCAGTTCTCAAGAAAAGCTTATTCCGTCTTAAGAGATGACGTTATGTTATCAATTTCCAAGTTGATGTAAATCTTTTCCACCCGATAAAACCCATTGCGCGCCAACACCACGAACACAGCCTGAGTATGTATAAATGTATGCTTGTGCCTTAGGGTACCTACAAGCAAACAATCCACGTCAGATTTGTGTGTAGTATAACACACACATCGTCTATACGTCCACGTCCAGTATAATATCGTTATGTCTTGAAGTATTGGGTCCATATCAGCTCGCGCAGTGCTGCGCCATAGCGACGTCGTGTAATTCATCGTTCCATAAAACGTAATTTAAAGTGAACAATTATTGGTGTAAATAAGTACATATTTTCTGAGTCAATAAGTGAACAACCTTACTGTGCTGTTTGTTTGTGGACATAAACTGTCACTGTAGTTTAAAGTGCAAATAAATTAACATTAGACAGTACCTAACATTGACGCGATCTTTGTGCATATCAACGGACATCCGCAGGGCACATCAAGCGCTATCAAGTTCTTTAAGTTACAATATTTTGATTAAACGCAACACCGCTCCCACGCGTTTAGTGTCCACAAGCGCTGTCAAGTTCTTGCTGTACGCGGCGTTGTTTGGCGAAACGTGTGTCGACTGCAGCGCTTTGATTTATTTGCTTTACGCACCTTTTGCATTCGAAATATTTAAAATGATTGCTTTGCTTATGATAGAGCAATTGATGCTTATTACGAACAATTATTACATCGCACTTCAAATGCATGCGATAATATTTGATTCCATATATCGAGTATGCCACACATACTCGATGCTCAAACACCGAAAAGGCTCACTGAGCGAAAACATGAACCACAATGCGTTCTGGCACGATTACGAAGCGAAATACGCGTTTTCCTGAATATCGTCATCAGCGCCCCCGAAACCCCGAAAAAGATTGCCATAACGAAAATTTTCACATCCGCCATCTTGGATTTTCATTTTGAACTCGATATCATTATCAGCGCCCCGAAAACCAAGTTGCGGGATCAAAAACAAAAGTTACCAGACATGATTTATCAGGTACCTACTTTACCTACTTGGTATGAGAACGCATTTGCCCTGTAATAAAACTGCAACATGCCTTTTATGTCAGGTTGTATTTTTATCTGAATAGTTCCCGACAGATGGAAGAAATGTTGGAAGATCAACAGCCTGATGGCTGGATGACATTCAGTAGATCGCGGGTAAGGCTTGGTTGAGACTCGCGTAGACCAGGAAAGAATGGCAAAAAAGAGAGGAGTTCAATACTCAACACCGAGAAGAACAAGGATAACATTAATGATGATGATGGCAATATTAACGTTGCTCACTTGACTACAAAACAGTTTTGTCTAGACGAGATGATTATTTTATTACGCTTATTAGGTACTTGGGTATTATGTAACATGTAATATAATAACCTTATTACATATTTGTTTAAGTGGTTAACGATCAACCCACGTAAACTGCTCCCAGTTATACATTATACCTATCTATATAGAGCTCACAGTGGCGTGTTGTTTACGATTTAGGTAATCAGGGGTGGAAAATCAGGAGTAACTTAGATTAAAACCATCGTGCGTGCTACCATTTTCTTGTAAAAGGTACGAACTTTTATAAGAGTTCCAGGAAACAAGGCGTCTGATTGATATCTTTACTATTTTTGTTAGGAGAAATATTATTCTCTGATAACTAATTACAGGGTTATAACTTTTTGTTTTGGGTCAAAGTAATTTCAGTGTCTTATTTTGAAAGTCGGAATGGTGTTTGGCTAGAACAATATTTACGCTCCCACTGAGACTTGAACTTCGGAAAGTTAAACTTTATCTTTTAGACAGTTTTTCTTAAGTGTGTATTAAATTGACTTCAAAATAAGTTTGTAGCTGACCTTAATATTATCATTTTTAGGGCTCCGCACCCTGCCGGTCTGTTGGACTGTCTCTCACATAGTCACTGTATATTTTAACCGAAACTGACTAGTCTATTTATTTATTTATTTATTTATTTTGGATTACCAACAAGTCGCATTACAATAATATCTTTTACAAAATAAAACTATTACAAATACATGGTCTTGTAACGCACACTCAATTACAGGTAACCACAGCTTACACTAGTCTAGTCAGTAAGTTGAAATTTTGACAGAAAATAAAAATGAATATGAATATGAAAATAAGGCAAACAACAATAACTTTGGTAGGAGGGAACCCTTACTACCGTGCACAAACCCCACTTGAACTACTAGCCAGTTTTTGTTATGCCTATTGACATAAATTTTCTGCTTCAAAAACCCCCAGCCTTTCGTTTCACCATTCACTCAACCCAAAACATGTACCCTTTCGTTGTCACATTTTTTGGGTCACTGACTACTTAGATAAGTTAGGCGTAGCAAGTTTAACTAACCTATATAATTTGATTGATGTGCAGTAATAGAGGAGCTGACAATCAGCTCGTGTTTAAACTTTGTTCGTACCTCATAGAGAGGGCGTGCTTGCCATCCATCACTTACGCTTCTTCGCTCACAACATGTTTACTTTATAAATTATTCGAAAAGTATGGCTTGGGAATTATGGGCTTTAAACACGAACGCTGTAGAAAGTTTGACAAAGTTTTGATTTAGTCATTGCAGTGGCAGTGAGTGCTGCTTTTAACCACACAACTAGATTCAAATACGAAGTCTCAATAAGTATAAAGATAAGAATTCTGACTTATTCATCAACGTCCAACCCCTTGGACCTAGCAAGCTCTTTTGCACATAAATTCGCCACGGGATATCAATACAGAGTACTTAGGTGAAGTCGCTGTGTACAGAACTGGGAAGTGTGACAGAAGAAAGGGGAGGCATATACCCAGTAGTGGGTGATTCCAGACTGGAACACAGGAGCATTCTAATATTTTGTGTTTTTTTGTTTGTACAGGGCATACGCGCCAAGGGTTGCGTTGTCGAGTATGTAAGCTGAACGTGCACACCGATTGCATGCCCCAGGTCGGCAGGTGTCAGACCAAGTCTCGACTGCTGCGCAGGCAAAAGAGCACCTCCGAAATAGAGTCCCACAGAATACTAGAAACAGCCTTCGACGACGAAAGTAAGCCCTCATTGAAGTTTTTATTTTCAGCTCTCAGTTTTATTACAAAGTAAATTTTTTGTTAGAACTAAGATCAAAGAAATTAATATTGAACTGCTTACTAATCATGCCATAATATTTTGAAGTAATTTCATCATTAAAACAGTCAAATAATGAAGAAATATAACAGAAAACGAATTAAAGAACTTTTGATATTGTCACATTCACTCCTTACTTAATAGACCATGCTTTCAGAAGTTATGGTAAGTTCTGTTAAGGTGTTTAAATTTTGATTCATAACAACTTCAATAATTGAAACAGTTGACAAATTACCTTAATAATCACAATGATGTTGGGAATGTTCATTTTAACACAATGTAATGAATAGATGAATGAACCACTTTGAAAGTGAGAACATAACTACACAGCCTCATCGAGCTTGCAAAAACACACAAAGATCATAATCACGTATAGCTATGAACACAGTCGGAAGCTAACCTCACGTTGTCCAGGGGTACAGGACGGGTGGCTGCCGGGACAGAGACTCACCAAGATCTCGTTCAAGGGAGTCGAATTCGATGATGATTTCGATAGCTACTGTGATTCGGGTACGGTATCAGACAGGAGTGACCCCTGTGCACCCTCCCGAAGCCGAGCGTTCGATATGACTAACAACACTCAACGATCCTCTGCCCAACTACAAATACTGTACATAAACGGTTAACCTACTAACAAGCGAGTTCCAGACATGATACGCCACTTCGCACACCATAACAGTTCGAGTATCACTAAACTGTCGTAGTATCGCGAACCTGAATCTAATCGCCTTTCGCTCGATGCTCAGAGGAGGAAGTGGATCAAACCTACCAAGTTCTCAAGCGGGCCAACGAAATTGGGAAGCCGGGCGGCGGCGGGGAAGCGCGCGGGGGCCCGGTAGTGCGCGTGTCGGCCCCGGAGGAGACGCCGCCCGCGCGCTCGCCGGCGCGGCCCTCCGCCGGGCTGGCCGTGGCGCCGCAGCCCGTCTCCTCTAGCTCAGGTCTGGCGCCGCACCCGAGCTCGCTCGCTTCTCCGCTCGAGTCGCGCCGTAGGCCGGGGGCCGTCCGCGTCGCGCCACGACGCGCGGCGGCCGGACGGCAGCTTCACTCAAATTCACTCGTTTTCAGTAGTGTCGAGTTGTTTTTTGCACGCATTGTATAGTCGCGGGCGCAGGGCGGGGGCGGGGTGCGGTCGGTACTGACGCTGCTTGTCGGTAGGCGGGGCGACGCGGCCCGACGGCGGGGTGCGGCGGAAGCTGTTCGCCGGTGTCAAGAGTTTGTCCATGTGGGGCTCGCGGTCGCGCCGCGGCTCGCCGCAGCACCGGTCCATTTCCCTGCCAGAAAG
Source organism: Eurois occulta (assembly GCA_950022335.1). NCBI lineage: Eukaryota > Metazoa > Arthropoda > Insecta > Lepidoptera > Noctuidae > Eurois > Eurois occulta. The sequence goes on along the minus strand of OX465484.1, from coordinate 9,150,915 downwards.
TACGCGCCCACGGCTGCCGTAGCGCAACGCTCCCTCAGTCTCACAGCTTTGTTTGTCCCGTCTTCTGGGTCACTACGGTGCCACGTTTACGTTGTGTGTTCGATATTTTATGTTATTTTTTTTTATTTCGCGATTGCAGTGTTAGATTAGAAAATAGGACTAAACAATAGTCGAAGCTCGGCAAGCACCCTAGATGCTTTATCCTGTCCCTGCAGGGTTCATCTACCTTTCCTGAACAGGCATTAATAGACGATCTTGGCCTAATGACATACCCGATCCGACCATTATCCCTTTGTTTTCCTACTATTTTGTTTTTATTTATGTTACTATATAATTTATGTTATATGTTGCTTTTATTTATTTTGTTTTGTCCGCACGTTGTCTTTACAGAGACGGAGGTGACGACCACGCGACCTTTCGGACAGCCCCTATGTTTAGTTAACGAAAACGGCGATCCACCGCCTTCGATTCTCAAGTCCACAGCGAGCGTCCGCAAGAAATGATTAGCGACATAGCAACCCCAAGGGATCGAGACAATGATCATTTCGCCTCGTAGGCAAGAGCACTGACTCAGCGCGGCAGTTTGGCATGTCCTCTATAACCGCTTCTCGGATGTCTTTGTTATAACTACCCCGAAGCGCCCCGCGTACTGTGATATATATAATTATATTGTTACTGTTACAATAAACGACAAAATTAAGCTTCCTTTTCTCTGATTACCCTCGAGCACTCTCTTTTACTCTTGATTCGGAGTCGTCTGTACATTATCTGCGAGTGCGTTTTGATGTAAGTGGTGCATGGCTTAAGGCAGCGTGCCGATGATTGCATGCGTTTTAACATCGGCGGTACACACTTGACACGAAGCCTCTCTTCTCTTACTGCACTCACGACCTGTCACTTGCCTTTCATGATTCAAACTCCACTTCTATCGTTTCACGATGTATCAAGCTCACGTTAACCCGTAACTAACACGCCGAGCAAACATCACAGAACACGCAACTCTCTACTGACCCCACCTAACCGCTAATTGAGTGAGGTTTCGTTTGGTTTCGCTTTCTTTAGGATTAACCCAGCGTTTGATTTTAGATTTGCTCAAGGCATCACCCGCAAAGGAATAAGTAGAATTAGTATTGAAATAATTATAGACTGGCTCCTGTTTACTTGTCCACACAGGTTCAATGAAGAACTCCAAGAGTGCCCAAATGTTGAGGCAAGCAGACCGCACCAGTCCCTTACCTGGTACCAATATTGACATCGTTTATAAGCGAATCCCCGTAGATCACTTCCACGTTGTTGGTAACAACATACGTTGCATCGATGAGCATTTTGACAACAAACCTCATTCATGATGCCACATTAATTGCCACGTTACTATCTGAAAGCTGCTGATGACAAGCTGTATCTGATAATAGATTAATGAGCCACTAGTTGTCACTCAAGTTTAAGCGTCACAACCAAAGAGTAGCTTTCACTATAGTAGTCTCAACTTACTGCTCTGTTTGTAGCTGATAGGTTTTACTATCGTCTTACTTTTTGCATCTCTATTCTTCTCTTATTCTAACTTTACTTTTGTTCGCACTGCTTACGCACATTGAATTTTTAGATTGGTTTTTATTTTATATTACTATAGTTTGCCTGTATTCTCGTTCTTATTGTGAACATACATATAACTAAGACCTTATTCGCAGTCTCCGCGAAGTTTCTTTGTTTGACTTGCAACCTTGCCATCTAAAGTCGGAGAGTGATTCACAAATGCATGCAGTTTGAAGTTGGAGATTGTGAATAAGGCAGTCTTAGTAATATCAACATGCTGTACAAAGCCATTAAAATTCAGGAAACTTGAATACTTGCCCCACAAAACAAAATTTGTTATCGTTTCACCTATTAAGCTAGACTTACATTCAATACTATACTTACTTACAAATTGCCCTTTGGTCCTTTCATTACAAAATTCATGAACAGTACATTACAATTAGACATAAGGTTTTTCAAAACTGAAATCATAACAAATACATGGTGTGGGTGAGTATTAGGCTGTAAGCTCATACTGCATCAATTTTATAGCGCCGCATTCTCCGAGACGACAAAAGTTGAACCTTAGGATGAAGAGTTTGTCGCTGGACTCCCCGGAGTGTGGCGAGCTGAGGCGGCGGCCTGCGCGCGACCAGACTGCACAGAGCAGCCGCGTGCTATGTACGACCTGACAGTAATACACACGCCTGGGTCCAAATAACCTCACGCTTCTATTTATCGCTTTCCAAAAAGGCGTTCACTTGACCTCATTCAACTGTCCTAAGAAAAAAAGCCAGCGTTTCTAGTGCTTATTTAAGATACGAGTAGATATAACTAGCAGCGAGTTCAATTGCCGCATGTCGTGTGATCATGGGCTCCACATAATTTTAACAAACTGGAGATAGAGACGAATATTATTATGACCAACAATAGGGACAGTTGGGTAGATTAATTGGACGTCTCTTCTGCGCAAAGAGCTCCGCTTTGAGGCCATCACTTCGGAGTCGCTGTACAACCTCCGTGACGAAAGGTGCTTATAATTTGGCTGACCTTTTTGGTTCTTTGGACTCCGGTAGGTACTTGATGTCAAGCTGTGTTGCAAGCACAAGCAATGTTCACCTCCAATGTCTATCCCTCCGGCTTAGCTTGTGTGTGTTAGTACTTTGGTAGGTACCCACTCGTTATTTATTCTGTCTAGACATTCTTGCAGTATTCGACGTCGTTCTGAAATGAAAAAGTAACAGCTGTCTGTGGATTTCTCGCCTCCTACGTCTTTCTGATATCTGCTACGACGTGAACAGAATTCCCAAGTAATATTGGTATTCAAAGAACGATATTCATAATCGAAAATCTATTCGTCTATTGTCAGGAAAAATCACCTCAATATAAAATCAATGTTTCATTAAAATTCTGTACACTCTCTGCTTAATGACCTATTAGATTATTCTACCACGATCAAAGAGGTAAGTAATGTCTTTAGCATCCCACTTATGATTTTGTTTTATTTTTTCTAGGTAACTGCAGAGCAGTTTGCATGAGGCATGGCTTTAATAGAATAAATAACTATTCGATTCATAGTTATACACGTTCATGTACGTTATTTTTTTATTTTGAATTATAGCTAAACAGAAAACAAGGTGTGTAACAGTAAATATGTTACTATGATACAAAAAATGGTCAGAAAAAATAATACAATAGAGCTTTTATGAAGTATCCAATAACAAGCGAATGGCTGTTTGTTGTCAAAGATAAATAGATAACTAATACCCTGTACAAAGATCGCATATTCATTAATAGTCTTATCGATTTACTGATACACCATTGTTTTTCAGCGTTATTTAATAGATAAGTAATCTAATAAGTCACTTGAGTTTTTATGACCCTTGTAACTTGTGACAAACTCTGCACGTTAACATTCGTGTATCTACCTATCTATGAGTAACTAATACTTGGATTTTTAATTAATATCACCATGTAAGCAGCTACCGCAAGGCAAGTGATCACCACTGAGGATTAATCTTCTTATAATGTTATCGTACGCAATGCAAATTGTCTAACACGATTTCAATTCGAAGACAATATCATTTTGGACAGGGCTACCTTTTATAACTAATGATTTATGCGTGAACTCGACCAAAAAAAACCTATTTGAATACGAAACGGTACAATGTGACAGCATTTCTTTTAATGCGAAAGAATCGATAAGAAAATAGGTCCCAGTTATAAATGGATGTCCTTAGTTCAATGGGATTCGCTGACACAAACGCTATTTGTCAAAGGCGTTGGCCAACTGTGAAAAATGATTATATTTAAATTGGTAAATTAGGTCGGGTCTGAAGCTCTGAATTCTGACTCGTCGCGTGCCGACGAAAATCTTTTTCCATTGGAAAAGTTAATTGAACCTTATTAACAACCAATTACATTTTTGTATTATAAACTAATCTAAGGAGGATTAAAATGTTCAGAAAAGTAATTCAAAGATGATTATGTTCTTAAACATTTATTCACAGTTGGCCAATGTCAATGTTCTTTGGTGTGCTAACAAATCAAGCTGTGTATTGCAAACTAGTATATCATTATTTGACGATGTACAGCGCCCTCGTCGCCGGTGCACAGCCGAAGGATGCTGACTGCGCGCATTGGAAGGATGAGCAGCGTGGAACTGCCCGATGAGCCGGATAAGAGCCTATCTTCCAACAGTGCCAGCCCGTGCCCTTCGCCGGTTAAGCAGATGAGCGTATGTATTTCTTAAAGCCAATTGTACTTTTCCGTGTTGAAAAATTCTCGTGTACTATAATAAGCACTTAAAATTTGATATATACCATGTTTATTACCTATTTATTTTCACTTCCCGATATTTCGCCCCTGTTGCAAGCGACAAAATCACGGAGTGATGACTAATTATAGTGTTAGTGAACATGTCAGTTCAAAAACTTACATCGTGAGACTTCCTGCCGCCTTAATACAGAAAGGCGGAGGATTATGTGGGATATCATCTGCCTCACGGTGGCAAATGCTATCCATGGAACTTCGTTTGTCTAACATAGGTTATCTTAGTTGTCTACAATAGGTATCCTAGGTTAATTAATTATTATTGGATCACTTAGTAAATTAATAGGTTCGATTAATTGACATTGCTAATGACGATTGAAAAGAATATGTCTAATAACATGATTCCTTCTAAACGTCCAACTTCCTCCAATTACAAGCCTCTACTTTTAGCACCAAGTTCAAAGAACCAGCTTTTCTTACGAAAGCTACGACTCTAAGACCCTTTTCTAATGGTTACTATCTTTATTTTGCGACATTTCTTTGTCATGTCTTTCTCAGAGTACAAAAGCAAGCTTCGTTTATTTATCAATCTAATTCCTTACAATTTCTGACTCGGAAAATGGCACATACGTATTTTTTTCCTAGCCACACCTCGGATACGTAAATCGATTATATTTTGAGCTAGCAACCGGGCACAATGCATAGGAACACAAACAACTGACCCGAGTGGCTGCTATGAGCTTTTGTTTTCTTTTCACTACTCATATTATGTACTCGTACGAGCAGGTAGGTACTGTAAACTAGAACACATGTTCCATAATTAACGCACTCAAAACCCTCCGTACCCAAAGGGTAAAACGGGACCCTATTACTAAGACTCCGCTGTCTGTATGTCAGTCTGTCCGTCTATCACCAGGCTGTATCTCAACCGTGAACCGTGATAGTTAGACACTTGAAACTTTCACAACAAATACTAAAAAAATATTTAAGTGGGGCTCCCATACAACGGACATGTTTTTTTTAACCGTTTTTATAGATAATGGTACGTAACCCTTCGTGCGCGAGTCCGACTCAAACTTGGCCCCCTTTTACCTACCTACCAATATAGGCATAAAGGGGCATAGAGCATAGAAACAACACATAGGCTCTATCAGAAATAAAATAATCTGTAAAATAAGTTAATAACCGCAATTTAACCGGTGGAAAACATGCCAGCTTCAGAGCACGATATAGGGGTAAACAACCAAGTGTTACAGTGTTACATACATAAGCAAGATAGCGTTTTATTACCATCTAAAGCTGTAAAATTCCTAAAATAGATGCGAAAGGAAATGTTTATGTTGACATGTAAGGAAAATCGAAGTGTTAGTACCTAGAAAAAGATTTATCTCCCGGTTTTATACGTCTCGGTTCATCGTACTTTCTAAGTCAATGCTAAAATGATCGCATTCTAAAGCACATTTTTTTCCAATCCACTAGTGTAATAAATGCGCTCGCTATTCATGAATTTACAGCGAGAAAACCACTTTGATTTTATATAAAGAAAATTTTCTATGCTATGCAAGTAGTTATTTGTCGACAATTTGTAGTATTGCGCTGATTGCGCACGTTCCTTGAATATGCAGTACACAAACGTAGAGTAATTTTTAAAGTAAATATGAAAAATGGAGTTTTGATTGCAGAATTATATAGAGACAGATTTATTTATGAGACCTTGAACGCTTCGTGCATATTTTATGAAGACACATTCTATTTTACGTATCACATTGTGCCCATAATAAATACCACACGTTCTATTCCAGTAACTTTTTCTAACTTACGGTTTTTCGACACATCAGGGTTATCAGATTGTATTATTGATCAAACACAAAAAGTTTTCATTATTCCTACCAGTTTCCGACTATTATGACTCGAATCGAATATGTTGACTACGAAGAGCTCTGTAGGTTCCATTTTGTAACGTTCAATACAGGAGACTAAGCTCAAGAATAATGATCATTAACACAGCTCGTAGCTAAATAATAACAGCCGCTCGGGTCGATTTTCAGTTTAAGCCGCGCTTACCTAGGTTAGTCCGTGGATGGGTGACCATTCATTGCATACCGAGTTTCCTCTGTGTCTCGAAAAACACGTGAAGCCGTTGGTCCCGGATATCAATTTATTGTAGATCTTTGACATTCGTTAAGTAGTCAGTGGCCCGAAATTCTGACATCCAGTCTTACCAAGGGGTATCGCATTACCCAGTACTATCTGGGTTGTGGAGGTGAGACATTCCGTTAAACTGGAGGCCGACCCCAACATAGTTGAGGAACGGCTAGGCAGAAGTTGAACACAACTAAGTTTATTTAACCGAATCTTTGTTTTTTCTTCAGAAGCACCAGCGCCTACTACCAACAAATCTATACGTGGTGTTGTACAACTTCAAGTCTCGTCATGCCGACGAGCTTGACCTTAAGGCCGGCTACAAGGTCACCGTGATCGACACCTCAGACCCTGATTGGTGGAAGGGCAAATGTCTTGGCAAGATTGGATACTTCCCTTCCAAGTACTGCACCAAGCTGCAAGCTGGTGAAAGGGCACTGCAAGTTACGCATAATCTTCAGGTAATGATGAATCTACTTTAATTTTCTTTTTCCTCACAGAGATTTTTCATTGTTGTTCAGACTTCAGACAGAACTTTACTGTGTAAGGGACATCTCATCAGGAAAATTTTTCAGCCATTGGGAACATACGAGCCAATAAAAAAATTACAAAAAATAAACATACAAGATACGCACGAGAAACATAACCCTTCCTTGGCAGTCGGGTAAAGAATCTGCTGTTCCATTAAGTTTTGACCGTGTAGATTGACTTTGCAGGACACAAACCCTGTTATTTTTACACGCATTTAATAGCTTCACTAGTAACTAACTATGCAAAAAAGAAGAAGATTAAATTGTATCCACTTCCCGGTTTCCGATTGGTCTGAATTTGCGTACATGTTTAGTTATGATGACAATGCATGGTTAGGCAGCTAGGCTAGGTTAAAACTTTAATAAATAAATAAATGGGTATCAAATGAAAGGGTTTGCTGAGAAGAATACGAAAAATGACGTCACTGTAAAGCGCGTTATTTAATTACCGATGAAAAATTTCTATGTGCGTAGGTCCGGAATGATTATGAATGATTCGAACACGTGGTAACCGTCCCCTGGTAAATGTCCCTTACTATCTGTTTTACAAGCTTTGGTATAAGTTATTGTTCACCATTAAAACTGTTAAGGACAGTTCAGAAATAAAACACGCGCGCCACGACTCTTAGGGCATAACGTAAAAGTATCTAGCTTTCTTTACAACACCTAGATGTACTCACGATAGTTTTAAGTGTCGACCATCTACACACACTCCTCAGATTATAGAGCACTTACGAATCTGATTTATATCTACCTTCAGGTCCAGTCACGAGCAATAACACAATTTCCAAAGCGATTTTCTCGTAAAATAACGGTTTCTACTATGACATAAGACTTATTTCGTAATAGTATGGTTTCCAAAATACAATGTTCGTGAAAACGTAAAACGTTAATCAATACAGTAGGAGTAAATCGTTTTTAAATTTTGCTAAGTGTTTATATTTCATTGCGCGTGATTGTACAATCTTCAAACTTCTTCTGTTCCCAAAACTACTCTTTTCTCTTCTTTTCCTAATTATATATAACACAGGAAGAGACTGGTTATCCTTACCTTAACTTAGAAATAAGTACAAATTCAAGTTATAATTTATTCAATTCGACTCTATTGTATTGTGTTCTGTCTTTGTGGTGAGCGGAAGTCCGAGCGATGAAAACTCAAGGCTAAGGTTGGTGCATTGTTAGCAGCCCACAGTTATATAACATTCTTGACAGCTGCAGTGAATAAATAAAGCTACTAGTACTTCGACTACCTAACCTATGAGTCTGAATTTATTTCAATTTACGTTCTAAAATGAAGTCGGTTAAAAAACATTGTTACACAAATTAGACGTAGTTTCAGGCCTGTCTTCTTTGAAGGATTGAACTGAGGTACATAGTTATATGTATAGTAGATATTCTCTCATATTCCGATGTATTAGGGACGAGCCTGTTGCCGTCAATCGGGACTAAATCCAGATTTCCGAGTGCTTCTGAAAACCAAAACCCCAACCTTTCTATCGAAAAAATCTCACGCTCAGCAGCCGTGCTTGTGACCACTAGACTAGAAAACAAGAAAGGTATAAATGAAAAGCATTTAATGTGGGTGCCTATCAGGCACACCTCTGTCTAACCATTCGGGGATTACACGCGTGATATTATGTTATATAAGCAGTCGTTTTGTTTCTGGCACATTTCCAATATATTATGCACTGTGAATATACACTGGGATTATTCACCCGCGTACGGTGCAGTATATTATTACTGCTCACTATCCACGGTAACCCAAAGCATTTTGGAATAAATAATGCAGCCAGAAAGTTTTTAGACTGCAAGCTAAAATGTGATTCTAGGAAAACCGATAAAAAGGTCTCATCTTAAAAACGCACCCTTGAGATACTTTTTGCAACTATGTGTACAGTTTTCAAAATCTACTTATAAATTTTTCACAAAACAACAATCAGTGCTTGTGTAGCAATGTTTTTTGCCCACATTTATGCGTACGTAGGATGTAGTCCATCTCACGTCACCTCGTGTTTTTTTTTGCGAGTCTGGGCAACACCTCCAAACGTGCTGCGCAGTGAACTCAATTAATATCGAGTCCACTGCTGGACATAAGTGTTCCTAACTTGCCATTTAACTCGCTACAAGCCACCCTGCGAAGTTTTTCGCTATACCCGTCCACCCTTCACATAATCAGAGGTTAAACGAGAAGTTTTCACAGCTGGGACACAGTCCATAGACGTCTTTGTGAGAGAGAATGGGCCATAATCCACCAAACATCTTTAAAATGTTGGTTCTGGACATGCTAGTTTCCTTGACCGTTTTGAGAGCAGTTGCTTGCTTGGATTCGTGTCCACGACACTTAAGTCGGGGCTATTACTACTAATCCAGCACTGGTCTGACTCGTCCTACCTTACCTCTGCCAATTTGCAGTCATCATCATCTACATCACCATCTTTCTGCCCTTGTCCCATTCTACTTGGCAACACGTTTGCAGTCTTCACTTAAAAATCCATAATAATTTAATCCGCAGGTATCAGACGGCGAATGCGGCATGATGTTACTCCGCGACCAGATCGTGATCCAAGTCGGCGAGGAAGTGGACGGCATGATGCTGATCCGCTCCGGTGACAACCGCCAGGCCGTGTGTCCGGTGAAGTTTCTACAGGAAGTGTGACGCTTCAAGCTGCCCTATTTCGATTTTATGCGAGTAAGTTTCAAGACATCATCATCGTCCGAACCCTAAGTAACATGGGACTAGGATCCCATGTTACTTAAGGTTGACGCAACACGTTTTTTTCTTCCATTCTCCCCTGTCAACTGTCACGCTATCAATACCGCCTTTTGTCATTCCTCACACAATGCAGCCATCGTTTCTTAGACGTTTCTCTCCCTCTACATCCACCAACAGAAGTAAAATACATCATATTTTTAGTGTGTAGACCCATACTATTTACTTTAAAACAGTCAAACTTTGGTAAAGTACGAGGTATCACTGTTAAACACTTTGCGGGTCCTAAATTCATACCTCTAGGCCACTACAACATAATTTGACTGTAATCACACACACAGTGACATTTCTTTTTCGTCATAATAACCAAAACATTACTTTTCATATTTTCAGACCACAATTTACATAAATGACAGACAGACAAAATGACTTTTGTCACAAGAAAAACCAGATGTTATTTATTTATAACTCCATATACAATTTTAAATCCAACATCCAGTTTAGCCCTTGAAGGCAAACCCCTCATACTTATAGTATAGGCTGATAAAACACTTTCCCACAACAAGTGGCAATTACAAATGTGTGGGTAAATAGAATACCGATATAGGAATATCTAAAGCCTTCATGAGTACACACTTGTGTTACTAACAGGTACTTACGGCTACATAGCTTACCTGTAATATGTATAATATCATTTACGTGTTTTGCATCACTCGCGACTAACTTAATTGGGTTAAGTTTAGCTACGATTGGCTAAGATAGTGACGTATCAGTGATAAGCATGAATTATAGTTTCAAAAACCATTATATTATATGAAATTTGAGTTTACAGAACGTATTCCACAAACATGTAATTATAAAAAAAATATTAGTTTGTTTATGTATTTATTGATCAATCTTAAAATGTTTAATATTTTTTTTTCAGAAACGCGGCTCCTTATCAGATCAAACGATACCAATACGCTCTATACCAAAAACAGCCCGAAGCGCTCCAGTGACGCCATGCGACAGCGAAACGTCCACATGGTCGGACCGGAACCGTAGCAAAACCGGCTACGACTTACCCTCGGGCTCAGGAGCAGGATACGCCAGTAGCTACGGCGACTACGAGAAATCGAGCTACAGCTACGACAAATCGGGCTACGAAGCTAGCTACGAAGCTTCTACTTCTACGGCGTCGGGGTCGCAAACAAAAGACAATTACGAATCGGGGGCATATGCAAAGAGTTACGAATCGGGTGGATACGACCGCGAGGGCTCGTATAGGACTTACGAAGGGTCTACAGGGTACGATAAAGGGAACGCGAATGAGTCGGATTTTAAGCATAGCTATGAGCCGGAAGGGGGGTGGTGGTGGCGCGGGGCGCGGCGCGCGTCGTGCCGGCGCTGCGGCGCGGGCTCGGGCGCGCGGCCGCTGCGCCTGGCGCCGTGCGCGGGCGCGCCCGCACTGCCGCCCGAGCCGCGCGCGCGCCGCGCACACTCGCGGGATCGACCGTTGCTTTTCGTTAAGCAACTCTTTTTGTAATTTTTATATATCTACGTATATTTCGCCTATATGTGTGTGTCATTTTATTTTCATTAGTATACGTTTGTATTTTTTTTTATTAATTACTTTGGCTTCAAAATTGCCTTTGAATTTTTACAATATTAAGTATTTGTCATTTTGATAACTTAAGTACTTGACGTACCTTTATTTATACGAGTAAAATATGTTTGTTTTTAGCTAATCGGGCTAAGGCAATAATGACTAGGTATAAGAACACGGCCTATGATGACATATTACTTTTGGTGGTTTTCTTAATCTCCCAATTTACATGATTTTATAATATTATATAATTATATATTATACACATTATAATAGGTCCATTTACGAAAATTACTTGGCTACATATCATTTTTCGAACAATGTGATTAAAACTTAAATTAATTTAATTGAAATATAAATATGTACTATTGTATAAAATAAGACTTATGTAAAAAATGAAGCGTGATCTACAAACGGAAAATTCTTTGCTTGTTAATTATGTTGTGTAAAAATTAAATTGAAATGGTTCCCAATGCTTAAAGCTGGAGGTATAGACACGAAGTAAGAGAAAATAGTAATAAGAGAATATTGGTAGGTGCGAAGAGATAGTAAAATAAATTAGTGTATCAAAGTATAGATTAGAACCGCACGTTGTTTAAGTTAAAAATATCATTAGTTATGCAGGAATGTTTAGTTTAGACTTTAGCCTTACATTGTAATTTGAAGTAGCCGATGGTATTGTTATTAAGATATACTTACTAATGTGAATTGGGATAGTACCCACTCGTTCTTTAGAAAATACAGACGCCAGCACATCAAGCTACTACAATCTGTCAAATTTCTTAAATAGACTTTCAACTTTATCGCTAAAGCATTAGGTTCAAGGTTGATTGGGAAAATTTGACAGTTTCCGGTAGCTTGATGTACTGGCGTCTGTACATACGGCATTTGTAACTGTTAGATAAAAACTGTTCTCTATCGTCATCGTTCCGTCTCAGGGCAATGTCCGAATCCTTCCACTAAACAGTTATTTCTAACTTGATATGAGATAATCGCCAAGGTATTGCTCAGTCAATTTTCTCCTTATCTTCAATAAGACATCCTGCAACTGATTCTAAATACTTGCATTTATGCTTAAAACTGTTTTTAATATGTCTTTGCTTGACCAATAAGTAGGTAGATCTACCCCATCAACGCAGCTTTTCGGTTTTAGCTTTTTTCAAGATATACATATTTTGCTACACTACATAAGATTGATTCTTTTACCCTATAAAAAATAAACTTTGGGCAGGTAAATCTCGATAAACCTTAATCATAGAGACAAATAATTATCACACTGTTAATTAGAATATATCCAAGTGGCCTTTATTTTCCATACCTAAAGATCAAAGTTGGCTAGATACATTACATTACATTATTGCTGAAGAACTAGCACTTCTAATCATCCTTATTAATTCCTAAATTTTAATATAATATCAATAGTAACCACAAAAATTCTAAATATAGGTAGTATCAGAATAATATCAAATTCGTAGGCGAAATAAATATAATTATTAATGTAGAATATTTAATTGAGGCGCTGCATGGCAAGTAATTTCATTAGTTTTACGTCAATACGTATTTATGAAAAACGGAGTAGTGTGCGTTAATATAAAATACACATCAATAGTTTGCAATCAAGTATTTACATTCTACATCTTTATTATTATATTCACTTATTATCGTTTACAGTATATCCAATAGTTTCGAGCTCGAACTCAGTTCAGTCAGTTTCGTTCGAGGTCGAAACTCTATGAAATAGTTACCTACATACAAGAAAGGTACTGTAAACAATAGTTAACTAAATAATCTATTTATATTTTGTTTATATTCTATTTATATTCCATTATATTCAATAATAAACAACAAAATATAAAATATATAATAATTATTTACATTTATATTTGGTGTCACTATAACTGCCTTTTATCTAAGTAATTGTCCCATAACTCGGGTGTCGTAGATAATTTGCAATAGTTTAAGTAATCTCTCACAGCATGAACAGCTAAATTAATGAGACAGCCAATTAGTTTATCTTTTGAAGTGACGTTTTTATCACCTTGACATAATTATAAGTAATAATTAGTTATGATTTATTTATTCATTAATTATCTTAGCTGTCTTATAGCGTGTTGTATCAGGACAAACTAAAATAACTATACCTAGTCTTACTTATTAGTATTTTTTTTTGTATCCATTATTGTCGATTTAGTCTTAGATGAATTAAAATAGGACATAAAGCGATATTTAGAAACGCAGTAAAGTGTTGACTATTCATTTATTTTTCATAATATTTAGATTGAATTGAAAATACTTACATATTTATGAAAACTATTTTTCCTAACCTAACATTATAGAATTTTCATAAACTCCTTATATATTTGCCACTCTATATTTACAATATTCTCTATTTCTAATTTCTTGATAAAAAGAGTAACTATTTATTTCACAGATTTCCAAAGAAATTCATCATGAAAATATCCTAAATTATCGATAACTTTATTAATGTTAACGCATTATTTTAGTTAACACGTTAAGCCGTCCCCTGAAGTTTTAAGAATATATACGTATATGAATATATAAAATATATACATGATACCAAATTATGATAAGAGGCACATAACATAGATAGCTTAGTACGTAAAACGTAACGTAGGGAGAGTAAAAATCAGATTTACTGATTTAGTGGCGATTCGTACCAGCTGCTCGTGTTTGGTATACTAGATTGAGAATCCATCTCAATAGATGGCACATCCACACTGCACTGATTTACACCCAATACGACAAAATGGCGCTACCTGCCGCCGTTCTAGTTGACTTCTATCTTTTAAATGTGTAATACACGATGATTGCAACTTGTCCAAAAGCATACAAGTATCGTGCAGGCTAACCTGACTTCAGAAATTGTTTTAACAGAACATGCAAGCTACTTGCATGCATTTGTACCAGTTACAGGCATGTGAACTTGCGGCTTAAGTCGCCACAACTATTAAGCAATAGTTTTTTTGCGGGACGCGGAAGGCGATAGCAATTACTTGAGAACAATTTAGTGGTAAATGTTCGACCTTGTTGGAACCACAGGTAAAAGGTAAATTAACCTTGTGAGAGAATAATCTTTTGTTAGAAAAGTTGGCATATGAGAAATTTTAAAGTTAAGTTTCGCATAATTTACAGTACTTTATTTTTCAGACTTTTCAAAGTAGGCTACTTATTATTTTAGCTGTAAGTAGATAAAAATGAGTCAGATTCCTTGCAGACGTTTTGCATAAAATGCTCTAGTCTTATTTATATTACTTTTGTCTTATTAAAAAAAAGCTTTATAAAAGTTTATTTATTAAAAATGAAAATTACTTGGATGTTATATGATCGATACAAGAACCTGAATTATTGGCGGAATAGAGATAACTTACGGAAAAGGTTTAAACTGTTAATAAAAAATACTTTCTTGAAACTGATAAATCAGTCTATAAGTAAATAGATTACAGTTCAAAATGAAATAGAGATCTCGTATAAAAAATATCAAAATAAATCAAGATGAATGATGCATTGTACCGAATGCCGTACATTGCAATATTAAAACGTTTTAGTGTTAAGAAATACTATGTATACTTTATCTTTTTTTGACAAAACGTGGATCACTACATCCTTCCTCTCCTATTTCCATTTTTTCTGCTAAAAACATCCTTTGATTACGATAATAATTATTACTCTATATTTTTTATCTTATCGTAGTGATACGGGTGTGGCTGAACCTATTTAGCTACAAACTTCAGTCAGAAAGTTAACATACCCTTACAAAACATCATGGCGCCTATGAAGGCACGATAACGAGTTAGTTAAATCGACAATTTCAGATAAAGCCGTTTATAATCCCTCAGGTATCCAAAAATACTGGTGACCTAGAAGTAAATAATAAAATTATAGTTATATTTTACAGATTGAAGATTAATACCTTATAGACTATATACGAAAGTTTATCTAGTATCCGTATGGACTCATTTGTAGGTGTAGCAAAGTGCTACAGAGTGTAACTATCCACTAGAATAGTTAGATGTTCGTGCTAAATGTTCTAAGATATCAAACACTTAGATGGTGTTCCATTAAGAGGGTGCATTCTGAAAATTGACAAGCTTTGCAAAAATTGTGATAGCTCGGCTAATATGCATGATATAAAAAATATTTATAGCCTATAGCACCCACGAATAATGAAGCTTTCTGCCAGTGAAAGAATTTTTATTCCGGAGATTACCCCCTACAAACAAACTTACAAACAATTTTTTTTCTTTATAATATTAGTATAGAAGGATGTATATATAAACTACTATCATCAATACCATAACACTGATTGTTTAGCCTGTTTAACCCCCAAATCTATAACAACCCCTAATTCAGTGGTTTCATTACAGTTCATAACCAAAACTGTAGTACAACACAGAGATGTAACATAATTTAATACAGTTATATTGATTTATTAATAAAAATAGCAAAATATTTAACAGCTATAATTTGCTACGTTTTCAACTTTCAGAATGTACAGCCTAAAACTTACATGTTATAATACCTTTATCCAAATAAATATTCGTTATATAAGTATAAAAGTATAATAAAAATAATAAAAAAAAACACTTACGAAAAACGGAACCAAATTATTAAATATTATGTATTAGCATAGGCCCTAGATACCTGCGAAACGAATCCCAAGTGAGATGTTTGTAATATAATTAAATGGATATTTTAGTAATATATAAATGATGGTATATGGTATATTATGGTTTCGGTCTGTCTCTAACTATGAAGTATAACAACTACTTACAAAATCGTGATTTCATGCTTCTTTGGCATTTTTTGTGAGTAGAGCATTTAGTTCGAGGAAGGTGGACGCCAGGGCAGCCCGCGAAATTCAAAATGTCTTACTTTTTTTGCAATTTGCCGGCCAGTGATATGACTGTATGTTGAATAAAATATAATTCGCGACGGTAACAAATATGGCTTTACTGAGTTATCATCAATACAACCCCCTAAGTTCATTTAATCTCATTTAATGACTTTTTCATGAATAGGCTTATACCCTGGCCTTTTCTCCTCAAGCTTGGGTTTTTTTAAATAAAACCTTATTTACTACCTTTTAGATAGCAACCTACGAAGTACTTTCTTGAATCTTCCACTGAATATTTACCCTACTTATATAAAATATTTAATAAACTCTACTTAATCAATCCAAATAAATGAAGTTTTTGAAATTATATTGATAAGATTGTATTCAATTGTTTCAAATAAATTTATAATTACCTAAATATTCCTAAAATATTTAATTATAATATTCTAATTTAATCCCAATGCAATTTAAGTGTGAAGACTGAAAATATCAAATTGTTGTAAAGTTTTTGGACGGAGTAATTATACTTGTAGTTAGAAATGGCCACACTTAAATGTTAATCGTGAACACGAATTATCCAATGAGCTATTATTGTAAGTAACACCGACTTAGGTTTAGCTGACATGCAGTTTATTGCCTGTTTTCACCAACACTAGGCATTATCAAAGTCAACGCCTAATTAAAAGCGCACTATGATAAAAAACGCAAATAACCTAATTGGTTTCCGACTTTCGGTTCATCGCAACGCCGAGTAACATCTATCCCTGCAGTGTTAGGCATTCAGTTAGGTGCTGCCTAGTGTGAGAGATATGGGTATAAGTGACTTATCGTTTAGTTTAGGCGAAGACCTATTCTTAAAGAGAATGATTGTTTAGTAAAAGTAATTTCGCTTTTTTCTGTTGACGATGCGTTTATTTAATTCTGGAGTTTATTGAGAATGTTGTGTTAGAAATAAAGATTGTGTCTTGAAATTGTAGTTTTTTTTCACCATAGATAAAATAAAAGTACTATTTCTCTGAAACAGCGAAGGGAGAAGTTTGGGAGACTGTCTCTTGTAAATTTTGACGTTCAAAACTTGCTGATTATTAGCCTAATTTAATTAGGTTATGACATTTGATTTGTTACTTTTTACAGTCAGCATTGAAAAACGCTATTCAAACCTGTTTCTGGTCCCGCCAACGTATAGTTAACCTATCTCACCGTAGAACTACATAATTACTGAACAACGAGCAAGGTTGTTCTGCATTTATCACAAGCAACACAACGCAAAATGATTTCGCCCTAAATACTTACGCTCGCTATAATTGAAAACATCCCAATAATCTAATTAAACAATGTCATCTAGTGTCAGGAATTCAAATAAACAAATGACAGTGCATTGCCTCAAGTTGTCGATAGATGGCGCTAGCTGTGTAAGCTGCGTTGTAAACGTTTCGAAGCAAGTAGGTATGCGTTGGGTTTTACAATACATACTAGTGATGAGAGACAGAGAGATACAAAGAGAGCCGTCGACAGATGCACAGCTGTTTATCAGCGGCATTGATAGATCAGTACATAAAAAGTAAGCTTGTATAAAAGCATTTTTGTGCAGCAGTTACGTCCCTCGGTTTTGGTTGCCTACCATACTAATAAGAAATGTAATTTCCTTACGTCATGGTCGAGAAATTCCATAATCTTAAATTATAAATTCCAACGAAAGTATCGAACCGAAACAGTGTGTTATGCTACATGCGCAGGCCGGCATGGCGGCAAGTCGCTGCCGACCCTACTCCTCGCCTCCACGCCATGTGTCGATAACCCTGCAGCAGACGCGGCTTACCAACATCACGCCTGCGCCGGTGACGTCTCCCAGAGGCGGCACTAACCTGACCGCATTCCAATGAATTCGCGAACGCGCCACGACACTTTCTTATTCTGTCTAAGATCACAAAAAACTCTGAAATAAAGACTTATTGGCGCATAATAACAAAGGAACATCGTTCCTAAACGTTTTATGTCGCCTATAAAGTAAAATGTTATCTAATGAACCTGGGGGAAATAAAGTCTGTGCTGCTCCAGTGTGCCGCCTCTCGGCGGCATAACATTCTTTCACATAGATGGCAGCAGTGAAAATATTTGACATTCCTTGGATTCCAATCGCAGTGGGCTCGGCTCAAATGTCAAACGCGACTATTTCGTCAACAGAGTCGTGGCGCGATAGTTGGATTTTATGAAATAACAACAAATACTTCTACACAGTGCGTTTGACGGACAATGGATAATAAACGATAGAAGTCAGTACATTTTTTTGCGTCGCAGAGGTAACCAGCGTGTCGTGTTAATCTTACGAATGTATTCAGAGTTTGTTGCGATTTCGATACTTACCTATTGATTTTTGTTGTTCGCCGGTTTTGTAACATTGTCATGAAGGTTTCAGTTGTTTAGAACGCTATCAACTTTACAAACTTTAACGTTACGTCGTGCTCATTGATTTAAAATATAAAATATTGTGTGAAACAACATTTCCCTTGGTCTCATTGAAGAACATCGTGGGAAAAACATACATTGTGTAAGTACCCACACTCTTTATTTGTTATTTTTAATAGTGTTAATATAAAAAATAAGTAGAAATTATTTGTGAGTAAAATACCGTAGTTTTAGCAGGTGTTAAATAATATCTTGATTTGTTTACGTTATGTACGAGTAGGCAGTGTTCACAGAATATTTGAAACTAAGTAGGTAAGATATGTAGACATGGCAACCTCAATTTAACTTAATTGAACCTGAATGCTGCCTGCTTTGTAAACAAAAAAAAATATGCAGATAACAATTGAGTAGCTATATATGTATAATAGTGCTTATGCGATTAATCGGCAGTGATATGCTTACATTGGTTATCATACAACATGATCCACCATCATCTAAGTGTCTACTTAACGCTGCTATGTTATAATTATAAGTAATGTAATGACTAGTTACCTACCGGTTTGATTTGCTAGCGCGCCATGCAAAAAATTTCGCTGCTATACGGAGCGAAGGCAACAAGGTATTCAGCGAAGCTACATGGCATGGAATCTCGCGAACATAATAGTGTGGAATGCGACCGTACGCGGCGTACAAACGCTCTATTCCCACACAAGCGCATATAGCGGCCGTACTTCGTGATAAGAGCGCGATAAACGTCGCCCGATTAGCCAATGTTGACGGTGACCCCGTACGGATTCCGTCAATTGTATTACTTCAAAACCAAGCAGACTCGACGCTAGACTTTTAAAATTACTCTCGAATTTATCATAGTGTGAGTAATCGTTACGGCTAAATGTGACTGTATACCAAATCAATTTCCCTAACAGACCATGTGACGAGACAGTCAAATATTTACATTGACGATTGCCTGGAACTGAGCAAACGAAGAATTTCGTAGCCAGGAAAACTTAAATTGAAAAAGATAACTGTTTGTAAATATGTACATGTAACTCATTTAACAGTTTCAAAGTTCAGTTATCCTAATTAGACAGAAGAGACTGCAAGACAAATTAACATTGTTAACGTAATTGAATACCTAGTTAAAATTGCTAACGGTATTTTTACGCGTAATGATTCCAAACTCGAAGTAGAAGCGTTACTTTTTGGGAGCGGCGACAATACACGAGGGGGGCTCGGGAACCCTACAATAGTAACATCTGCCGGTAACCCGGCCCCAAGCCACGTGCGCTCCAACACAGCAGGGGTAGCGACCGTCGTAAAAGAATACGCCTCACCCCAAATGCGGGCCAACCGACAAAAGAATACTTGAAACCGTCCATACATAACCCTAACCCCCAGTGTTAAGGCATAGTTTCAAAAGTTTTACGTTAAAACTGAAATAGATTATTATTTTTAACATTTGGAATGTCAAGGTTCGACCAGCATGTGGTTTACGTTTTGAAACTGGCAGGTGATAACAATTTAGGTTGTATTAATTGGCATTGCCTCCTCGCTTTGTAAACTTGTTGCTTTCAGCCACTACGTGTAATTCACGATGTTAATAACATATCAATTAAATATAACATATCATATGGTTTACGAAAAATCTAATATATTTTTCCCCTCGTCACACTTGTGATAACTTACAGTAGAATAGAATGTACTAAGTAGGTACATAGTCAATAAATAACACAATATCAGTTTGTATTTCTTTAACGTTTTCTTTATTTAAATGTTGTCTTTAATTGTGTTCTGTCTAGAAGCAGTGTTATTTATTATTTACTATAAAAGGTTGAATATTCTAGATAATAATTCTTCGCAGATGTTGTACAGCTGCTGTAATAAAAGTAAACACAGCCATCCTTATTTCTTTATAGGCATCTACTATTAATTGTACGAAAACTAACAAAATGTCTGATATATCATCTTCCTTTATCCCAATTCATTTGGGGTCGACCTAGAATGTCTTCTTTCATACATCTCAGTAGTCACCCCTGATTTAGCCATATCATCTTCTAGACAATCCAGCCATCGTCTCTTTGGTATGGTCTTAAATCTATTCACATTTTTGTAAATAGTTGCACGTTGATCAATATTCTTTGTAACCTAAAAATTATAAGCTGACTTGCACCGAAATACAATTTGGTTTTCCTCGAATAATTACATGAGTGCAAACGCTTTCTATCAATTCTTCAAATTCTTCTTGACCACAAAGTTATTGGGAATGTTAATTATAACTAAGCATTCCATGAATTAGTGTTTTTACTTTCATACATTACAATTTATAATGTATCCACTTATCCCGTTTTGATTCACTTATTGCAAGTAATGCTTCAAGAATTCAAGCTTGGCATTAACATTTTTACCGAGAAAATTATGTCCAAGTAACTTTTTAATGGAATTTACATGTCAAATTCCATTACAACTACCATGTTCCGTTGAATGGGTTCGTGACCATCTGACTATGTGTCGAATGATCTATTCGACGTGTGTATACCGACATACCAACACTGACCGTACTCGTGACTCCGCCTCCGGCCAGAAAAATTCTATTGTGGTTAATGTACCAAATTCCTCATCATTAACGTAGTCATCGCATCACTCGTCATTCCAATGTTTTGTTTACCCTTCCCTTCTTGCACACCTCTCAACCTTATTCGAGAATAACACTACACCATGTTACTTTTAAATGTAATGTCATTATTTTCACATTCCAGGAATCTAATCTCCATTTAGATTCGTTAGTGGCATTTGTTTATGAATTATATTCAGTACTCGCTGCTGAGGGAATGCGCTTCTTCGCTTCATTCGCTATAATTATTGTGTCTTTAGTATCATTAATTACAGCCAGTTTACTGTTTTTTTTTATTATATTGCTGCTGACTGTCAGGTATTCAGTTAATTAAGCGATGACATTGTTGTCTATTTGTTTTGGTTGGCATGACTGTCACAAAAATATGTTGCTTGGTATGCAGATTTAACTATGCGAATCTCGTTTATTATTAACACAAAACTATGGTCTGCGTTGTCCAATAATACGCAAACTTCTTAGGTTGGCCAAATTATATTTAAAATAAAATTATTTTCAATAAACCAAATCATAACAATATTATATACTAGCTTCCGCCCGCGACTTCGTCCGCGTGGAATAGTTACTTTGGGCTAACATGTAACATGACTGCCCGGCTTTGCACATTGTGCGCGCAGTACCCGATCATTATTTTGCTGTGATTTTATTTTAAAACTGCGACAGCTGCTAAGATATTCACTTAAATCGAAAGATGTAAAGGGCAATTTTGTTTTAAATGAAATACTTGTGATGTGTAACGTATTTATTTGGATAAGGATTAATATCACACCTCCGTAAATAATGCATTATTTTAGAACAAATTTGGTTAGCATAAAAAAAGTTATAGTGAGCTAACCTTAAAAGATAGACATATGCTGTCGCGGACTTTTTTTTAGAACTTTTAAAGAGGAATAATTCTGTAATACATGATTTTTGCGAAACTTTAACCGTTTACGCAGCGCACGCAGCGGAAGCTCTCAATAGGAAAAAATATCTCCCGATTTTGAAACATTCTTCATTAGTGCTCCGCTCCTATTGGTCGTAGCGTGATGATATATAGCCTATAGCCTTCCTCGATAAATGGGCTACCTAACACTGAAAGAATTGTTCAAATCGGGACAGCAGTTCCTGAGATTAGCGCGTTCAAACAAACAAACAAACAAACAAACAAACAAACTCTTCAGCTTTATAATATTAGTATAGATTACACACTTATAAATTAAAATAACCTAAAGTAACTAACTTAAAAATAAACTAAAAAATTGCGTCAAGTAGTCCTCAATGCTGCTGCTGTCAACTGGTAATGTCCCCAAGAGACTGGCGGCGTTGCCACGTTGTATGGCAACGCTTAGCCACTGGCCAAGGTAAAAGCCAGGTCACGGGAAGTGTCAACTAATTAAAATTATGATGATAGTTCTGATATCTGTTCCAAAATATGCGACTCATCAATCATTAGATTAATTAAAGAAAGATTCGAGTCACACGCGGTTGTGAATACCTCGTTAATCATTAATATAATATGGCGCACTACTAGACAAGAATACATTAAAGGTGTAATGATGTTCTGGGACTTCCACTTCATTCAAATAAATGGTCTTTGCAATGAGCTTCTTAAGTTCAAGCTCGTTGGCGAAGACGTGATTCTAGTAACAGTTACCTATTATTTGTTCATAAAAAGACTAGTAGGTAAGTCGTAGATCATAAGTACCACATAAATCCTCGAAGTAATTAGCATATTAGTGCGCATTAAAACAACCAATTATACTGTTGTTTTATCTTTAGTTCTTCCGATGACTGTTTACTAGTTTCTCGCTAATGCCACTTGAGTTTTCTTCGATATCTGCATTTATCGCTTCTTAAAAGTTATGATAATAGATACTCGGTACTTATTCTTGAAGGTAAATTATGTTGTAATCAGTGCTTCATTCGATTTACTAATTAGGTTTATCACCCTCATTTTTCTTATCTTGTTATTAGCTTCATTCAACACATTCATCACACTCGTCCATCATTGATTTGATCCTAATGTATAGGGCTGCAGATATGACACTGTCTTCTTCAGATCTTTATTAGTATTCAGCTCCAGCTGTCAGCCTCTTTCCAGCCAAATCATCTTCCACGCAATCCATCCTTTTTTTCGCTCGTATATCACATGCATGCTCATTTATAACCCGTGCAAAACAACCAGTGGTTGCAAGTTAATTAAAGATGAAATGCTAATATTTTGGCGTAGCGTTAGTGTCTGATCTGCGATACAGTGGTCCATTGGCTTCGTTCCCGGCGCGGTCGCGGTATGCGGCCGATTGCCACGTTTCACAACTCTTTGTTTGATCATCTGATTCCTCCCTCTTATTTACGTGGTGTTCGTACGACTCGGCGCACGTCTGTCCACCGTCTAGCCGTTTACGTGCCGTGAGGAATTTCCGCCGCTTTGGTATTCGCATGCCTTTATGACTTTTAGTCTGCGATATTTAATTCCAAGCCAAACAGCATTTCGCTGCCAGACATGAATTCCTTCAAATATTTAGACTAAATGAATGATGTCTCGACATCTCGTTTCCGAACCAAAATATCTTTGGATGTTATTGGATTGTCATTTGTTATGATAACGTATAATTTTCATTTGTAAGCTGTCAAATGATAGTAGTAATAGCTTCGCTGATATGGGTGTGACATGACATGATCCATCTATAAAGAAGACTTAACTAACTGTGTGTTCTTTGTTGAATCAGGTAAATATGGAGAAGGTGGAATCAGCACTCGACGTGTTATCACGCGCTGCGACGATGGTGCAGCCGTGTCCCGCGTACCCTGCCAGCGATTCAGACAGCTTCGGTAAATATTTATTTACAATGTTTTTTATCCGTCTATCAGTTCTGAAGGGACACTTTTTCACTGGGTTTTAGATCTTCACTTTAAGGCATGCTTTTATAAACTACTGAACACTAAAAAACGAGAAGAAAAGAGTTTTAGGAATGCGAAGCGGTTGATTTTCACTAACGATGACGATACATCTCTACAAACGAACGAAAATAGTTGTCACTTAATAAAAAGCAAGCAAAACGAAAATGATAAAAGTTGATAAAGCATCCGCTGAATATCGACTACCTACCGAGATGGCACGCGGCCTTGTAGGCGGGTCGCATTCCAGATTCCACCTGACATTGTTTAATAGACAACCAACGAGACCGTCGCGTGCTAGTCGCTCTATAAGAAAAGGAATCTATAGCTCCTCACACATTATATTCATTTATTTTTAGAAACTTGTACAGTTCAACCGGCCGATTTGACTGCATGTCGGTTTTTGCTCTGCAAAATCCATTTTAATAATCATCATTGCTTTCCATGATCTGTGTCGTTCAACTCTACCGAATAGCAAACAATTCGACTTTTTGTCGGAACTGTTGCTTCAAGCGGATTCGGACCGACAATCGTTTCACAAAGGATACTATTGTTTATCTACTTGGACTGGTTTCGCGATGAAAGGCTTCATTGACGATTAAACCTCGCTTCCTCGCCGTTGACCGTCTGAATATGACGGTCACGCCGGCCAATTTTTCTTGGTTACTCGAGCGTCACATCCGGGTTAAATGTGGATAATTCGGATTTCGCATACATTGGCCGTAATTATTATGATGTCGTGAACGATTAACCATTAATAAGCCTTTCTCTCTAAGAATAACTTAACAATGGAGTTATACCCGCTGAGAAAGCAGAGCTTTCTGTGAGCCATCGCGAGAATAAACCTTGGCGACGTGAAACGCGTCCCGCGCAAATTTCGCCGACCCACAATCCGTCAGCCCATCCGGCTTACCTTGCATCCCTCTGACAAATATCCGCATACCGATAACAACATGCATGCCTTACATGGGTATTTAAAACGTCCAACATCCTTAGGACCTAATTAGAACCTATACCTGCACCCGGTAATTATGCTTGAGCCATTAACCAATCGAACAATTTATTGAAATTGTTACCCAAAAATTAAACAGCCATTAACATTTGTATTTTAAACATTATCATTCAAGTATTGTTAACATTATCATGTAGACAATTAGTCTGAGGAATTTCTTAGATAAAAATGTGTAATTTTAATTCCACTTAGCGATGCAGATTTGATACGCGTACCTATCTAATCAAAATTCGGTCACGCAATTTAAGTGATGTGTTCTTGTTTATTGAGTGTTTACAAACAATGGTCGGATCGCGGATAATTATGCAACGCGATGACAGAGGCGCGGGCGCACGCGGCTCGGCGCTCACTTTCGTTGGGCTGCGTGCGCGGGCGCCGAGCACGGCCCGTGCGTGCGCCCCGGCCACCACCAGCACCAGAGAAAGCGTTCAGGAATTTGGTCGGACCATGCTCTCTACTGACCAACAAATTGGCACGGCGCGTGCTTTAGGGCTGCCTCGTCAACTACGACCACACTGCGCCTGTGCTACGCTTTAAAGCGCAGCTTACAAAAAGGTAGATCATGCTGTTTCATAAGATCAACGAAAGATTTATGGACGCCCAAAGCCTAAAAGGCCGTCAGAAGCCTGGTAGAATTAGGCAACAATTGATTTATCTTGGCCACACCACTTCAAGTTTACTTAGTTTGAGTATTCAAATGATTACATAATGGGTACGCCCAATACTTAAAACCACGAATATTTTAGAACTTGGAAATCTAGAGTCGGTTATCAATTTATCATATCAATCGCACATTACTTTGTATATGTAGTGTTACAGCTCTCTAGAAATGCAATACCTGGCGTTCTATCACATGTATCGAATTGAAATAGGTTTTATTGCGAAAGATATTGGGGTGAATGTGGCATGAACGAGTATATCCGGAACGCAGAGGCGGCGTGTTACGGTTTCGAAAAGAATGCTGAATGTAGGTTGCGTTGCGGACTACAGTTACGAGCATTCTTAGGACGGTATGCAATCACTGATCACTATTGTTGTAAGTACAAATATTATTTTCGGACATCGTAAAGTAAAGTTTTGCATAGTTGTTTGCGTCCGCCCGATAGCACTGCGGACTTGCGAAGTGCGAACAACAAAACAATAAATAACTATGATTAGTATCTGCGCTGTGTACTATGATACCTCATACCGATACCCAATTAAAATATGAAAGCTTCTAAAGTTAATAAATTCCAACAGTTAGTGGTCGGAAAAAATGTGAGTGCGTGTTACAGTGACACCTGAGGCGGGTGGAGACGGCACGCGCTGAGCGCTGAAGGAATCCAGATAGCAATGAAGTCATCATGTACAGTAGAATTTCTAATGGCAACGGATTCCATTTCGTTGGCAGCGAAGCGAGAGTGCAGCTATTCCAGCTATTCGGGCCGTCTCACATATTGTTACAATGATCTAATAGAGGCTGCTAACTAGACGACAATGATATTTCTACAATCTTTTTTTTGTATTATTATCACATAATTCTCGTTACGTAGCACGTTTACATGGAAGGAATATTTCGAAAATGTCATACACAAAATAGCTGTACGCTGAACTGACCCGTTTGTGTGACATTGAACGCGAATTGATATTTTATGACGCTTTGGTTGGAGACACTTTATTGTAATATTCATTCGTGAATCGTGATGGACGTCAACAAAGGACGACTAAACAGATTTCTATACAAATGAAACTACCATTAACATGGAAATCCCTCCGAAATATTTAAACCCTTATTAGTAAACTGTCCGTGACTTCGGATAGAGAAAAATAATGGTCCCTTGGTAAACTTTATATCAGTTATGCACGTATTCTTGTGTATATTAACGAATTTAAGAGCTGCATTAACCGTGATGCCCATTACCGATTCGTTCCGCGATTCCTGCGACATGACTTGATACTCGCATCGACTCGTACTTATTAATAAGTAAGGAATGTTAATAGCCTGCCGAGGCGTTTGATTTTTCACTTGACCTCTCTTAGAGTCATGTTATCGTGTCTTCGAATACTTGAATGTTTACGCCATCAGGAATGCACAGTTTGTACTCGTTGTAGATAATAAAATTCTCAATAAACAGTAAGTAGACAGACACTAAACATGCATGGATTCCAGACAACGCCCGTGGCCGCGGTGATGCAACGTGCAATGTCATGACGCCGGAACAACGTCATTTTTTACACTAAATACTCATTTTTAAGTGCCATGGGCGATAATAAATCGTAGAAAGTTCTTTGGAATGATTAATCTAGTGACTTTGCCCGATTATGTGCGACGTTTATGAATTGAGACGTTTTTCTCTGCTCCATTAGGCGTTATGATAATCCGTTTTTTTTTTATCCGAATTCCATTCGTATGCGTGGTTAGATGTTGTATGAAACATTAGGCCAACATTTGAATCCACATAAGGGATCTCCTTATAGTTGCGATTGAATTGATCGAAGCATGTCAGGGCTACCACGTACACTCGAATGTACGTGGTGCTATGTTATGTTATGTAATAATAAGTTCGCCGCATACATAGCGGGGTTGGGGGACTACCTGCCCGACTGGACGCGACTGCCTCTTACAACGAATTCTAAATATTTTGCAACTTTGTTATGATTAGGGCTGTGTGCTCTCATTATTATTCTTTCTGTCACATACATAGGTACCTGTAGTGAAGAGTCAAATAAAATATAATATTTATCATTTATTTTCCTTCTTCATCCAAAAACATCAGGGCGATAATAAATATGTTTTTTGAATGATTTGTTATCAATATTATCAAAATTTCCTGTTTTTGTGCACTTTTATCAGGTCAGACTCAATAATATGCAGTTTAACATGGAGTTTTTCGTAGAGGAAAATCATAATGCATTCCTGTTTTGTTGATTCACCCAAATTCCGTGCAAGACTTCAATCATATTGGCACGCGGTTTAATTTTATGACCACTGAAAACTACTACAGTATTAATTGCTGAATCTCCTGAAAGTTTACAGTTCGCTTAAAGAAACTGCATTCTCTCTGCAAAAGCTTTGGGAACCCTTCCATCAAGTCGGTAACACACGGTTGAAGCTTTTATAAAATAATAATAAAGATGTTAAAAACTGGATCGTTTCAATGTTAGTAACATGTTTTTCTAAAATAATATCTAATAAAAATCTGATGATGAATTAGAGATGATCTTATCTATTATGATCTATTCTAAGCGAATTAACTTAGAAATCGCGCTTCTCAGCTTATTCGAGGATTATTCCATTTTGATCCAAAGCTTTGCGAAACATTGGATTATTTCTGTCAGTTTGTAAACTATGTACTTCCTATTTTGGCAGCTATAAACTAACGTATTAGACTTGTCCGATATCTTTCAGTGGGCATCTAATTAAAGATAAAGTTACCTTTTAATAAATTCATATTGTCTGCCATAACAATGAATGATAGCATTTTTTTTTACAAAACATTCTTGAAGTTCAAAGGTTCAATTATTGATTTTCAGAAAAGCCAAAATAAGTAAGAAAGTTTTCCGGGTTTTCCCTCAATCGCAAATGTCATCCATTATCATAGAAACTCCATGGTATAGTATTCATAGTAACTACTGCAAAACAACATCAAACAATGATTTGAACCACGTAACAGCAATTGATGTGCAGTTAGTCGGCTTTTTTATCCTCTGTCGCACAATTAGCAGAGTTGACGTTCCATTGTATTGTTAGTAAGTCTGTAATCATGGTAGGTATGCGTGGTACTTTATACTCTTGACTGATCGTTCAGGCTTCCATATAAAAATTACGAGCTAGCAGCTACCTTGGGGGCGACATTGTTAATCATAGGTAGTTGAATTTTAATACTAACCCTGATCTATGGATCTTACTTAGATGATAATTATACAAGGTGCAAAGGACACTGACGCTAAAACGGTTACCACGTATTCAATACATCATTCTGCACCAGCCCACATAGCAATTTTTTATCGGAATTTTTTTTTAAATCTATGTTTCCATGGTGACTTAGTTGTCGATTCGTAGAATAAAAAGAACATCTAAGTCTCAAAACGGTGAAGGAAAACATCGATCGTCAGAAAACCGTCATGTCCTAGAACCAAACAATCGAAGATCAGGCGCGGTCCCAGGTCACGGGTGTCATGACCCCCCTAAAATCACACACGCCAAATTGACAAACCTTCTTAAAATGCCTTTTTTAGAATATAAATTATTAACGTCCTGCTTATCGTTAAATGCTAAAAATTTTGAGCTCGCTTCGCTCGCTAATGCATCCTGCCCTTTTGAGTTACTTTTATTCTCATCTCTGTATGAATGAATAAAAAGAACCCAATACACGGGGTCAGAGGCGAACTGCTTGAATTTTGAAGCTCTCTTCTCTCGGTCTTGCATTCTATTAGTACCAGGAACGGATCCGGGGGGGGGAGTCATAACCAGCCACTCCGCCCTGGGCTGGGCCTATGTCGACTGTGATCATGTTTCTGAACTCATTGATTTACATAAAATAAATAGAGGGCCGGCTCACTTCGCTGGCTCATTGCATTCTCTTCATCTTAAAAGAAAATCTAACTATCTCAGGGTCACGGCTGTAGGCAGGGGTGGTGGGTGAGGGTTCAACCCCCCCGAAATCTCCCACAACTATAAAGAAATTGACCTATCCGAGACGGAATGCTAAAATTTTCTCGCTCGCTTCGCTCGCCAATACATCCTATAGTTTTTCAATTCTGCTAGAGTTGACAGGACCCTCTTATTCTCATTTCTGTATATATTAACAAAAGGAGTGGTGCTACAGTTTTCAAGCTCGCTTCACTCACTAATACATCGTGTACTTTTTCAATTCTCCATAAATTGACAGAGTTCCTCCTATTCTCATTCCTATATGAATGAACAAAAAGAACTTAATTTCGAGGAAGGGTGCAAAATTTTTCGAGCTCGCTTGGCTCGCTCTTGCGCCTAAGTACCTACTGTATAGCTCCTGTATGAGTGGTCAAAAGAAAATCTAACCTACCCGATGAAGTGCTAAAATTTTCGAGCTTGCTCTGACATTCTGTGTTTTTTTTTCAGTTTTTCTTTATAAACTGACATAATTTGTGAAAGCCTATCAAATTCGAAGTGTGTTTTGGATTTTATGAGCTCGCTGTGCTTGCTCTTGAATGCTGACTTTTCTCAATTGATAAGCATTTCTGTATAAGTCGACAAAATTATTCCTTGCATGAATCGACACCGACAAACGAAAACCTAACATATCGGTGATGGAGTACAGGCTCTTTTCGGGAAGCTGAAGATGCACCCTCCCCCCCTTCCCAGAAATAAACCTGTTGACGTTCATGATCGTTTAGCTAAATCCAGGGATGGTTGATATAATTTCGTTATTCAAAATTTGTTCCTAACAGTTTCACCCATTAGTTTAACACCCCAGATCCTGTGTTTTTTTATTCGAAGTAACCCATCCCAACCAAATTTCTGGCTACGGTCCTGTGTG
This sequence comes from Eurois occulta, assembly GCA_950022335.1. Taxonomy (NCBI): domain Eukaryota; kingdom Metazoa; phylum Arthropoda; class Insecta; order Lepidoptera; family Noctuidae; genus Eurois; species Eurois occulta. The sequence goes on along the minus strand of OX465484.1, from coordinate 9,120,384 downwards.
ACTCCGCCCCCCCAGTCTTAGGCTAGGACCGCGCCTGTCGAAGACATGTGACATCTACCAATCTGCACTGCATGGTGGATTTCAGCCAAATCAAAAAGAGCAGGCGTGCGTCCCAGCAGTGGGAATATTAATATAATTCAGGCTCGTGATACTTAATACTTATGCTGTAATATTGGCAGGTATGCGTGGTACTTTATACTCTGACTGATCGTTCAGGCTTCTATTTAAAAATTACGAGCTACCAGTTTCCTTGGACGGCGACATTGTTAATTATTGTAGAATATTAATGCTAACCCTGATCAATGAACCTTACTTAGATAAGATTGAAAGACTGGTGTCTCGGATGGTTAAATTATTATAAATCTGGATTTTCCCATTGAAGGACAAAGGCATCCCTACTCTACTTCCACTTCTCTCTACATAGGGCTATTTGGGACAAGTCTTATTCAAATATTCTTTTAGATAAATTCTGTAGTAAAAATGAGGTTAGATAAATGATTAGGCAATTTCACGTGATCTGTATAATTAATGAGTTTAATCTCTGTTTAATTACAGATGACTAACTGGATCCTACCTAAAATACAACAAACACAGCCAACGTCATTGATTAATTGCTTTTTCATAATATGTATTTGATCACTTGATTGATGACATGATGATATCTGAATGTTTGAGTTTTTGGTAGACTTTACCATACTACAGCAATTTATTTGATTAGTTTCCGTATGTGAAAGCCATAATTTATCGGATTTTCTTCCCTCAAAACCAAATCTGCACCTTCAAGATTCTCATAAATTCGTGCTATCCAATAATTAAGCTGTAACTTTCATACCAGTACTTCTAGCTTCTAGAAATAATTGACTATGGATTTATCTTTTGAATTGTAGGCAATCCATATTACACCTCACATTCTCATTAAACTAAACACAAAGTTCCATACATACTTGGTATACTCGGAAGGTCACGGACGAAACGTTCGTTACGCAACCAAGCACAGTCGACCGTCATGCACCGGCTGAAATCCCAGGGTGGCTACGTTAATTACTACCTAGTACTGACACTACTCATGCTTACATTACTGTTACTAAACTAATCTCGAGTAATCTTGGCTAGGAATTAATAACAATGTTGGCCGGTACGGTATTTGCCACTAATTATTTCTAAGAGTAGAATTCTACTGTTCGTAGCTCCGTAGCCTTCTCTGCTACCTACTAACTTCGACTGTAAACTATTGGATGATTTTGTTATTACTATTTTGCGGACCGATCCTTCCTCCATGCTGTCAAGGTTTGCCCTGCCACTGAAGCTTTTTATGTCTTGATTGTGTTATGTGCTAATATTAATACAAAGTATTAACGAGTTATTTTTAATGTATTTTTTAATTTTTCCCTCATTATCTTAATAAATTGTTGTAATAAGCTTCTTGAATTCACATAAGTCTTGGCATAGTTCGAAGTTCTGGTCGCTTCGTAAGGAAAACTTAGCAATGAATAAGTAAATTATTAACATTCAAGCATTCCTTTTGCATTGCGTCAAGCAGTTAAGTTTTTATTCGGACTCAAGAAGTCAAGATATTCTTCCGTAGTAGATTTTCTATGATCTTATTAATATTTAATTGTGTTTTCTGTTGAAAAGACATGATTATTCATGAAATTCCCGTCAGTTATGTGCAAAAGAGGTTAACTTGCAATTCCTGGCTTAATACCTCCCATAATACTTGAATGAGACTTGCAGAAAGGAAATTTTTATGAAGTAATTTGACAGCAGCTGTAGATTACAACCCGTTTCACTGCCATATGCATACAATAACGATTATTATCAGTCAATGAGTACACGAAAACCGTTTCCCACTGTTTTTTAGCCTTAATATCGATAGTGCCTCCATCTTTTTGGAACTATTCGAACTACATGTTCGAAGGCATGTTTCAACTTGCCCACAGCCTGTTACTACTTTCCGTGAAACTAGATGGCGCTTACCCAAATTGTGGTTTGAGGTTGTATTTTTGATAAGCGACAGAGGGCGCTACTCGTATCAGAGTACCCTCCTACTATTGATTTTTTGTGTGTATTAGGGTTGGTTAGATAGAACCGCCTTATTACATATGCAAGACTTGATTTATACAACGCGGCAATAACCTTTGTAAACTTATTCAGTGTGAAATAAAAGAAATATTTTCCCAGCTGTCGATGTCGGTGAGAATTTTCCGTCTAACATTTTACCTACCCAATAGTCTCTACGTACTAGATTCACGTTCGCACGTTCGTCCCTTGATCTCACTGTTAGACAAAATTATAAGTTCTTGGCATTTTACAGCTTGTTTACCGATTCAAATCTGACTTCTCGTAAACATCTAAAAACGTGTGCATTCATTAACCACTTAAAAACCCGCGAATTCTTTAAAGGCAGCAATCCGAAACGAATGCAAAGAGTCACGATTTGAATTCAATTAGAATTGAATATACACGTAATAGGTTATCGAAATGCGTAATAAGAACGCAATGTAAAAGAATGTAGAAATGCAGAAATGTGGCAACGAATATTAATTGTAACCTTATGTCGTAATAAGATTAATTAAAAATCATGAAAGAGGTTAATAAATAAAATGAATGCTTATTTGGATAGAAAAAGGAAAAATGCTATTCCTATAGAGGGAAGGACTGTGGGGGTGTTCAGTTAGAATGATGTAGTTACTGAATACATGGAAACCGTTTGTGCGTCGGTGTCCCACACTGTATAGGTCCCTACCTACCAAATACTTCATCTAAGCAGAAACGTACTTATTTATAAATATCATGGCTAACTTTATGTGTTTTAAACACATAAAAATAATAGACATAACATTATACTAACCAGCAAACAATGATAATAAAACAGTTATGTTAATTACCTACAGCTTCAATTGATAGCGACATAAAATAAATTCTAATTACGTTCACTTGAGTTTATAGGTAACATCACGCCTGTAGAACCCGAAGGGTTAGGCAGAGGTGTACCTAATAGTACTACCACATTTCCTCAGTTATTTTTAAGTCTCATGTATCTAATAGGGGCCGAGCCTCTTGCACAGTCGGACACAAATCAAAACTCCGTGACTACTGTTGAGAAATTCCTTCTGGAAAAACCCAATAAAACTACCCAACCTCCGAATCAAACCCAGGACCCCATGCTCAGCAGTTTATTCCTTGCGACCGCAATACTAACGAGACAGTTAATAGATATAGCTATAAAATTGCATCTATCACATGTCTTATAATAGTAGATACAAGTCTGTATGTATTGGAATGCGGAATGATCGGTGGCGCTTCCCGTACTTTCGCTTCACACATCCGCCTCCCCAACTGCACCAGCCTTAACTTCGTGTGTTATGTAAACAAATCACTCGACACATCTTTACAGCCGTGTGCAGACAATAAGCCATGTTTTGTAAATAGTCTTTAATATCATGTTATGTGTTATGTCAGCTATCGATAGACGAATCTGTTTTGACTAACCGAATTATTGGGTGCCTATTTCATGAGCTCGTCACCGGCATTGTTATGATCTGATTTGTGTATTATAGAAGATTTCAGGAATGCAAAACTACCGATTGAATTATTTGGGGGGTTATATCATCTGTAGAGTATCTGTAGTGTATTATAAATAAATGCCGTTGTGTTAGTGGAAATTACTCTATCATAGAGAGGGTAAAAATTAGGCAAACGCCAATCCTGGAAATTCGTGAAAATTCAACTGATGTGTAGAGATTTTGAATCCATTGATAAATTTTTGTTTTTTTTTTGTATCGCATTACCCAGTACTAATTGGGTTGTAGAGGTTAGACAGGCAGTCGCTCCATGTACAGTGACCGCTCCATGACTTGTACCTATATGTATACATACCATGTTTTACAAAATAAATATATCTTTATCATGTAAAATACTGGTATTCAGCTGCATCCGGTTAGACTGGTAGCCAACCCCAACATAGTTGGGAAAAGGCTACACAGATGATGATGTGTACCTAGAGGTTTTTATGCTTTATTAACTATCAGCCTTTTTAAAAGCTCATGAGCATGACAGCAACTCTAGGTACCTACTGAAAACTATAAACAGAATTCCGCTCGTCCTGCTGAAAACAGATATCTTAATGTACCTGAAAGAACGATAAATTGGACGCGAACTGTTGAAATTACACAAACAAAACAACATAATTAACAAAACTAATTGATAGATAACAGCAATATTGCACAATACGAGCTAATTTGCCTTGAAACACCCGTAGTCAGCCCAACCCTCAATTCAATAGTTTTAGGATCCACAAGCTTCCGTTTAAAAATGTAAGTGCTTTACTATAGACACTAGCTTTAATACATAATATAAATAATTGAATTCCCGGCTACCGAATCTTCGTGTTGTAAAATATGCCTCCGAGGTGCGCGCGCGCTTCCTCGATAAACGAAATATCTCTAAATGCCTCATATGCATAATATAACAAGTTGATGGTTCTGCCCAAAGACACGGACGCTGCTACCGGCTCCATGCAAACGAAAACGAGATTTTAAATAAAATTAAATAATTTAAAAGGAAGGCTTTCCGGCTTCTGTCGGTAGCGATTTGCTGCACGTAAAGTGGTTATTTTTTGTTAGTTAGAGGTTTCTATACATATCAATGCAAATAAATAAAATTGAAGTGTCTCTTTGTAATATCAAAATAACAGCTTTTTACTGAATGCTTATGAATATATGTGGGTATATACGGAACTTAAAACAAAAACACTTTTTTTTGTTTTCTTTTTGTTCCGGTTAATCTGCGAAACCGCTGGACTGATTTTGACGGGACTACTACTACTACTTACTGGCAGATAGCTGATGCTATAAGGTCTAAATTGGCTATTTTTATCAAATAATTAGGGTGCAAATAAGAAGTAGTATTTTTTATAATAATTTCAGGCGAACGAAGGTCGCCGGCAACATCTAGTATTTAAATAAATGAAAAACATACATATTTATAAGTAGATGTTTTGTTTAACATTAAATGCAAAAAAATATTATTTTTTTTTCAATTAAAGTTTTTTTGCAGCACAAATATTTGCCAATTTGAATACCATTAGATCCAGAATCACTAAATCGAGTCCCCACAAAATAATCCGCAGCAGACAGCTAATTTTAAAACTACAAAATAATTAACATTTTCCTCATTTATCAACAAGTTGTAATCACAAATTGCTAAGGCATGCGGAACTGACGCCTTTAGCAGTTAATAGTTATACATACATAAATGTACTTAGGGAAGCACAAGCTGGGGCTTGTAGCAACGCGGAATCACTGATGTTTTCATGTAATAGGTATGCGTGATTACATGAATATGAATCCGATAACAAATTATGCAAATGTCTCACACGTAGTCGAATATGTGGATTATTTTCGTAGCAGCTTATGAGTGGCATTTTGTTTATTTGGAACCATTCGCATTTTTTTAGCTGCCGACTTGATTTTCGACGTTCCGATGACTGACCTATAATATTTTTGTGGTGTTGAGTAATCTAAAATGAATAAATTAATTTACTTTTTGCTTTTCTTGGACGTTAAAAGGCTTTTCCATATACCATAATTATGTATATATACTCTACTCGATATCCTATGCGTGCTGCTTCGTTAGGCTTCGTATAGGTACCAAGATGTCCTCTGGTTGTCATACAAATTAATTCACCTTTGACATGCGTAGCGGTCGTGGCGGGTAGCTCGAACCACGCAAATTTGACTAGCGCTCCAATCTTAGGTACAGCTCCCACAGTAATTGGATTGCGGAGGTCAGGTAGCAGTCATTCGGTCTATGAACTTGTAACACTCGGCGGTGACCGGCGCGTAGTTGCAAAAAGGCTCTATTCAAGTCTACGCTGATTGAAATTCGGCTACTTAAATAGCATGAGTTTCTCAAATTCAACGATAGGCCTACTTAGTAGGGAACCGCCGTCAATTCCTCTCAGCAGGCATTAAATCATCTCGGCACAAAGTAGAGGTATTATTACGCGAACGTAGTCACTTAACCTTTGCTTAAAAGCGAGGGTCCGAATACTTCAAACGAATATTTATGTACGTGCAGAATTTTACGATCCCGCAGATGTACTCTGCCGTATGTGTAGTCTGCGTACCCTCTCTTTTAAATGATCGATATGCGTGCAAATAAGCAGGGCCTTAAGCAGAGCATTATACCGCAGGAGAACGGATGGGCGCCCCAGGCGTTTCACCGCGCATGCGCCCACCGAATTACACCTCGCTCCCTACCAAAATATTATCCCGTTTATATTGAAAACAACACGCAAATTGCTGCTAATTTTAACTTAATATTTTATATCCGTTTTATCGTTGAAACATGATTTGATGCGTTTCCGTTAAAGTCTTTTCGCTCCCTTTCAGCGCCCATTATGGTTATTACGGTATCAGATAGGCATGATCGTGAAGTAATTCTTTATGAGATTCTTTATTAGCAAGTTTGCAAGGCCCGTATGACGCTGGTATTAAGTAGTACTTGCTACTGTAAAAATAGACATGAACGACTAGTGGCTTTCATTGCTATTTATTTAGTGTCAAGGAGCTTCACTGCGATGTGTGGAAAGGCCAGATAAAATGTTAACTAATTGACAAAAAAGAACAAGACTGCGATAAGGAGTCAGAATTAATAGTTTGTTTCATAAGGCACAAAAAAAACAAAGGAGTCATCAACTATTATTTTCGTGATGAATTTTGTAAAGAGCTCTACTATTAGGGCATTTGATATTTTATGGAATAAATCATTAGGTAAGTATATTTAATTATTTGCATAAAATGTGGTATATACAGGATGTTATAAAAAATATATAGAGCAGGACACATTTCGCCATAATAATAGCATGCAAAATTAAAATCTTTTTTTTACATTTGGTAGGTACATTAAAATGAACAACATAGGTCTCACATGATCTAATATGATATCTATTATAATAAATATCCCTGTCGAATGAAATTTTTGTGGTTTCAATAGATGGCACCAATGATTGTTTTGAAGATGGTCATCCATCAGATCTGCTGTAGAAAACCTCCATTTCTCTCAAGATATTTAAGTTCATCCTTTTGCTGAAAATTGCTTTTAGACTTTCCGTAGTACCTTTCCCTGTATATCATTTCATTTTACCAACTCTTCAACGGTCGTTCCATCAATGCTATGCCAGCGGCGCGGCACAGAAATCGAATCCCGAGCAACAATGACCGACAAATGATCCGCTTCACTGGAGCCAACTCACAAATAAAACGAAGAAAAAATAACATTACGTACCTACTACTTGACAATTACACCTGCCCAATAGACGTTTTTGTAGTATATGAAACTTGATTAGGTTTTCAAAAAACGTTGCTGCAGTAGCAGTAACTTTCTTTTCGCTCCTGAGAACCTCAAGCTTGGGCTTAAGAGAGTGTTTTCAAAACTTATGGATGGGCTATATGGTGTAGTAGGTTTCCAGAATAAGCATAATCAGCCCATAATGTTCCGTCCAGCTTATAATGAGACCTCCTTTCTTTGGGAAGAAATGAGCTGCGGGCTCAGTGCAGCTTGGTTATTTGGGATTAAACAGAATTCTCTAATCTATCCTGAATCTGAGGCCTTTACCAATGCGGCCAAAATGGCTACCAGAATGTTACTGCTGGTTAATTCTGTAATGATGACGGCACAGCATTAAACCTGACTATACAAACCATGATACCAGCTCCGTATGTTACCTCACACGGTCGGCGCTTTTGTCATCGTTCATTAGTTGACAAAATGTGAGATGGGTCAAGGTTTGTAACTCAATACTTACCACATTAATGCCTGAACCGCCTTTAGAACTTCACCAAGTCAAAATTGTTTCGGCTTCGGTCGACTTGAGTTTGTCGATTCGGCTTAGGGCTCTCCTAACATCAGCTAGAGGATTATCATTAGAAACATTGTCCGTGGGTGTTCCTAATTGTTTTTCTTCATTTTCGCCGCCTTGGTAAAATCCTCAGTTGCAGGATAGATTAAAAAATCTGTTTAATCTCATATGTCTTATGTCGCCGTTATCCCCGGAGATCAATTAAATATAAAGAGGCCCCTCTCTATAAAGACTAAAACTAAACCTATTAATTTTATCGAGCTAATCCATATTAGTTTATAAACGTCATCTGCTGAGGTTAAGCCTTGCGTAAACCTTTAGTTAATGAACTCGTTTATCTAACCTTTATACAGGCATCATATTGTCGGGCTGGATTTATTGATAACTTCACATAAATATCATAAATAATACTTAATTGTGGCTATAAATCTCTTATGTTATTGTAGGACAAAATCCTATGTCTCAGTTTTGGCGGACGTTACACAGACATAAGTTATTCAGACAAAAATAATTGTTTTCTCTGATCATCGTTTCTAATAGCCGTGTTAATTCCCTTATTAATTTACCATTTCTATTGGGCGAAATCCTCAGACATAATTAAAGCACGGCGCCAAAGTCTACCTGGCGGTGTACCTTTGCTCGCCGCTCTATTAGACAATAAAAAAGTTAATGCCTATACGGGCCTGCAGAGATGCGGCAACTTCTCACAGTCCCCCACCCTCGCCCCTCCCCGCGCACCGCCAACAAAAATAAAACACAACCTTCCAAGGATACAACCACCGTAATTTTAAATTCAACATAACAACATAAAATTGGCAAGCAAAATTCAACACTGTCACTTTAGACACAATGCTCAATTTCTCTGCTTACCTTGCAGCTCCTACACCATGTTAAAGCACAAACTAATTAAAGCTTTAGTGTCTTAAGAATACAGTCCAGTATTGCAAGAAAGTTAAGCAAATAAGGTTGTAGGCGCAAAGGCAGGGAGAAGAGTAAAGGGGGTTCATTAATCCCCGCGCCCTGCGCGCACGCACTTTCATGAATGGACCGAACAGGTTGATGTGTTTCAAGTACAGGATGATTCTTAAAAGTTCAGTAATTTAAACAGTAATTAATTAGAAGACTTATCTTTTATCTTCGTATCTCAATTTATGAACTAAAAATAAGATGTGAGAGACCAAAAGATGAAATTTGAATATTTGTTTATTCGAATATATCACGTAGGCACATTTCAATGCATTTATTCGTGCCGACTAACGGAGATAATAAGGTCACTGATCATAATTACAAAACAATGTTTTGTGTGATATCGCGAAGTCTTCACTGACTTCCAAATTGTGTGATGTCATCAGTTCCTTTGTGTGCAGATAGTGGGCACAGATGACCGTATTTGCTCTCAATTCTTTCACCTTTGGCTCTGGTGACAATCGTCGCAGTGTTGTCAAAATAATTTAACGTCTTGGGTTTTTAACATTTTATCATTTCATCAAGATTTTGATAGTGTGTCTTGTAATTTGGCTTCGTATTCAAAGCTCTCTTTTCTCAACTTTCCATGTCTTAGTCTATAAAGCTTTATCTTAGAGTGGCCTGTCTGCAGTCATGTTGGCGTGCGTGCTATGTGGCCAAACAGGTCGTTCCACTAACATCCTGTGCATGGTAGGTTCGAAGGAAGCGCCGCAACGTCCGGCCGCGTGGATGTAGCGTGATGCTCTTTTTCCTTTTCGGTTTGTTTTTTGTTCATCTCATTTATTTATTCCAATGTAATCTCTTCCAGTTCATTTTTTATTCAGTCGGCCTTCAGTGTTACCTGTGCCGGGACGCTAAAACCTTGTCTATATTATCGTCTTAGCACATTTGCTAAAGGAACGTTTTGACTAAAATTTTCGGTGTTGTTTGTTGTTTCTGCGAATATTAGTGACATTTGTAACGGTTCTAGTTGTGATTTTGTGGACATGTGACTAGTGTCAGTTGATACCTAGTGCTGATCTTGTGTGCTGTGATGATGGAACTACCGCACTATCTGCTTCTCTTGGCTCGGACTTCGCTGAGTAACTTGAATCTCCTCTCGATGGAACCTCCACAGTCGCCTAAGTTTAATATGCCTCTTTGGCAGCCGTGGGTTGCGTCTCCACAGAAAGGTACATAGCATTTATTTGTTTGTTTTTATTTACGGATTGTTTTGGGTCGCAATTAGAAATTGTTGTTTGACAGTTTATCTTGAGAGCTTCGAAGTGGATTCTCTAAGAGAGACTCAATAATGTAATACTAGGTTCTAGCACCAACATTAATCAGGTATAATTTTCAATTTGTGAAATTTATTAGCAGCTTCTGTTACCTAAAGAAGTATCAGGTTCTAATATACGAGTAGTATCGGATTGTAAACTAGTGAGCAAAGCCCTGAAACCAAATACCAATTAACTTCGTACGAAGGAAAGCTATTAGTTAACTAAGGTCTGAAATTGGACCTAATGGTTCGTCCTCGACGGCACCCAATTATTTTACTCTTAATGCATAGGTTACTCGTGTTTTTTAAGTACTAAGGTTATATGGACTCGTATTTTCTGAGATGGAACTTTCAAAAAAATCATTAGATTAATGTTATCATTATAAAACTGTTAATCGTTTGCCGTTGTTAAAATCTATCTTGCCTTTTAAGACAGGAACCCCAGTTCAAGGGTCAACACATCCTTTCAACTTTTCCTTTGCCAGAGATGGGCCAGCTTTACTCATGGACCATTTATTTTCAGAAACCCCGAGTACTGCGTCCAGCGGCGAGTCGGAAGGTGACCGCACCCTGTCTCCAGAAACGCCGCGCGCGCAGCCCAAGGAACTCACCGGCAAATGGCGCAGGGAGAGACGGAACACTCGCCTGCCTGATTATAGACCTAGGTAAGCAAATATTTATAATTTAACTTCCTGGTTTTAAATTCGTGATTGGCACTTTGTTTATAAAAATCCTTTTTCTCGTCACATGATTTTAGAAGTATGTAGTCTCAACTGATTTGCGTCTTATTTAAGAGTAAATATTTGAGAAAAGCTGTCATTTATTAAAAACCATTTTAAATATAAATAGTGCGAATCGCTTAAGATAATTGAAACCTAAGTTTAAATGTTCAAAATTCCGGAAGCTTGTTTCCGATCGTTTCTAAAATTATTAAGTAATTCCACGTCTAAAAAACAGTAGCCGTTTCGGACGACATTCCAGTGGAACTCAAAAATAAAACAGATTGCATCTTCCGATTTAATTTCCATAAATTAAATTTGTTTCCAGGGAGAACGGCAAGATGGCGCTTCGGTCACAGTCGTTCAACGAGCGGCGCAGCGTGGCGTCCGTTGCGCGCGCGCAGCCGCACAGCGACGGGGAACTGTCCGATGAGACCGATGAGGGACCCGCTAACTTAGCTATCAATGGAAAACGTAAGAATTGTTACAATCTAATTAAAGTTATAGGTAATTCCTGTACGATATGGTTGTATCTCAAGAAAGTCGTATGTCTATAAGTCTGCTTAGGTAGGGTCCAAAATAATGAAGAAGTTCGGAAACGCTCAGTGAACCGCTCCGAATCAATAGTCCTTTGAGGAGATCGTAAATCGCAGAAGTTTTAGGAAAAGCCTTTAATTTGTGAAAAAATCTAAATTGCTTCCAAACCAATCCCATTTCGGTCGTGTCCTTCACAACGATTGCGGATATCAAACAATAGCTCGGTTCCACGGCCGTAGAAGTTTATTTTAACGATAAGTAAATTTAATAGGAATTGCTTAGTAAACAATTTTGCTAGCTAAACAAGTAAGACGTTATTCAACAACCTTGATTGGATTTTCGAACAAGTTTGGCAAAATGTGAAACTAAGCCAAGGACGCGATAGAGCCACGAGACGAAGCCAATATAAAACTTCTTAGCAAATCCGATTCCCTACAAATCCTAACTAATGAAATTTGACGTCCTAATCCCTTCAAAAACGTGTATAATAATACCTAATATTAGGTTTGTTGTTCGTCTTTGATATCCATAATTCAGTGCAAGGTGAGGCCAAATCAAGTTACGTGCGAATCCGGGCGGTTGGCAATCTCACATAAGTATATTTACTAGTAAACTCCTTTGATATATAACGTATAGGTAAGTACAAAGAACAGACCTTTCTTTAATAGATAAACCTTCTTAAGTGCTTAGTCCTTTACTTTCTTTCAAGAATTACTTTAATGTGTTCTATTATGGATTGTAGTTGGAAGTTTCTATTTTGATCGGCGTAGGGACTAAGATGGTGGAATCCCTTGAGGTTTGCTCAACTTAGGATTAACAAAGTAAGACAGTTCCGACTAAGAATTATATATTCAGACATAATTGGGCTGATATTGGATTTCGGGAGATTAATTACGTAATCCTGGGTAGTTATTCTTTTGTGTATTATTTGTATCGACATTTCAATATCGATAAAAATTAGACACGTAGGCACCAGGTTGAGTCAGCTATTATAGCTGTTGTTTTCCAAAATATTGTGTTTATCAAAGTAGGTAATTGTGAATGACAGATAAGCTCACAATTGACGCATTTAGGCAGTGTGGTTAATCGCTAAAATATTTATGGCATTCAGTGTGATTTCCGCTTGCTGTGCGGGCATGATGAATTCATTAAATATATATGCACGATGCATTTAATTACCTTGATTACAAATATATTTGTTACCGAGGAAATTTGTTTTGGCTCTGGTATTGGAGGCGTTCATTTTATAAAATTGCTTCAAGTATCAATAGGTTTTATCCCTGTTATTGGGTCCTCGATAAAGCCTTACTTACTCAGCAGTCAACACTGCTATAAAAGGACACACCCCTTCTATTTTAGTGTTGTGACGTTGGTCCACAGCATCAGTTTGTACTGTTCCCATTGCTGTACCTAATGCGTTGCGGTTTCTGGAATATTAATTTGTTGTCTTTCTCTATCTTTGGATGATATAATTTGTAAACCAATCTCCAGAATTGATAGCGAAAACGATTGGTTTGCTGGGAACATAGACAGCAGTCTATTTGTCTCTAATTGTGGAACGTCAGTGTATAATATATTGCTAACCTTACCGTATACTTAATGTGTCTCATGCTTGTTACAGGAGCGCCCCCAGAATACCCGGTCGGCAAGCACGAGGCACCGATAGACATGCGCCTGCGATCCCGACCGGCGCCTCCGCCCTATGTGAGGCCCTCAGTCATCACCAAGAGCAATGATACGCCGCCTGGTAAGCACTCTTAAACTTGAAACAATTCAGAAACTTTAAAAACATCACACCTACGCCATTTTGATTCTACGTATCTAACATACGAATTAATTTTAGAACTATCTAGAATTTTAGATCATAAACCATAGTTAGTCACTTTCAATCTTTGAAGTATTACGATACTAAGAATCTCACTATTTTTCTTCACATGACATAAACAAAAGGCAAAAAGCCCAATAGTAATAAATTAATTTTTTCCACCAGGTTCAATGTCGATGTGTGACCCCGTCATTGATGAACATTTCCGGCGTTCACTGGGCGATGATTATATGAACTTATTTAAGAAAAACAATCCAGAAATTCCGCAGCCCGCAACAAAACCAAACATGAAAGACCGCGCCAGCAGCCCCATACAGTTCAAAACAGAAGAGCTCCCGAAACCAGCGAAAATAATTGCTATGGAAGTCGATGACGCAAGTATGTCAGTAGACGATCACTTTGCAAAGGCTTTAGGTGACACCTGGAGGCAAATACAGACATCAAGGTTAAAAGATAACGAAAAAGTACAGCCAGCGAGCAAAGGAGGCGTCGACGACCACTTCAGTAAAGCCCTTGGCGAGACGTGGAAACAAATTCAATCGTCAAAACTGAACTTAGACACGGATAGCACTAAACCTAAAGACGAAACGACGAAAATTATTTCAAGGAGCGGAGTAGTAATATAATAACGGTTGATGCCGCTGGGTGGTTCGGTTTACGGCCTTGTAAAATTTACGAGGCATTTTCATGATACTAACTGGAGTATCAATAAATTCCCACTTGTTTTACATAAAGAAAGCTATTATTTTGATAATGGGTACGGAGCGTGTGCCAGTTCTGATGGTGCCTTCACACCTGGGTCTTACCTAAAGATTTATTCCAACATATTTTTGTTACACGGCATATTTAGAACATGGCTGCTAGCTTTTTGGCACTCGCCACTGTTTATCGTAAAATGTTTTCAGTGTTTCAGATAACAAAATGTCAATAACACGTTATAGCAGATAATATAAAATTGTTAGGAGCAATGTTAACAGTAAATAGATAAGAAAGTTACTCGCAGGTTGAAAGCACCTTTATGTTTAATAAAACCGAGATCCATGACAATTCTGTTACCTTAGGTTTTGGGTAATATTTTTGTATTGTTATTTAATTGTAAATGATATATAAATAGTCAATTAGTCACCAGTTACACATTGTAAGTTATTACCTCAATATGAGCGCTTTTGCACAATTCACTAATAGAATAAGTAATAATGTTGCAAATAATAGTCATTGTATGGTTGGGAGCGACAGTATGAATATTTATGAAAGGAGATATTTTAGATATGTTTGAATATGTTTGACTAACTGTGTTTCATTTCAACATTAAATGTTCCTCGTGTAAAATGTGTGTATGTGCAAGTAGAACTTCGGATGTAACGAAATGCCCATCGAAATTTTACGTCAGTCGTCGTATGTCGCGTCAAAGTGTAAAAAATACTTTATTTTGATATTTGATTATAAACTGAGTATGAAATGTGAATGTAGAGCTAAGTTTTAAGGACACGGAAAAATAATTTATAAAGCTTACTGGGAAAAATGATAGAAACATGAATTTAAATTTGTCTTGAAACGCGCATAGGTAGTGGCGTCAATTACAGCCTTCTCTTATTTCAAATTGTAGCAACTTTACTATGAAAAACATTTTACAAATATCTTAGGGCCGATTACAATATAATTTTATTAATGATTTTTTTCTGATGTGGGTCCTCGGTTGGAGCACTGTCCAAACGCCTGAGGCCATTCACTGGAAAATAATCTTAATTCTTAATTGACTGGGCAATGGAGCTCTAATTAAGTTATTGTGATTATTATTTTTCTCACCAAGCTTCTTTTATTTTGATATTTCGAGGGGCAGCTGGCTGTCTCCTTGTGCCCTAAGACTTAGTAATATAATATACTTGGTTTGATGTATGTATGTAAATAACGTTTTAACGTTTTCCTATTTATGCACTGTAATTTAAGTATAATGTCGTTAAAGACGAGCAAATACACATAGCCTTTAAAATTATGCGTTTTATTTTATTTATTTCTCAAAAAAAAAACAGTATGTCAAAAACCTTCAAGTAAAAACTCGATTTTTTACTTCTGATCATTTTGAAATTATGAAAAAATTATAAAGCTTTACTCATGCATCATCAGCTCCTTAAACAGATAAAAGTCTGTTATTGTACATAGCAGGACGTCCCCAACACTCTTCAGAAACAGTAAAGAAATAGCCAGTACTGATTGATATGTTAGCTAGCTTCACAATATTTTATTGAAAATTGCGAGATTTCTGCGCCCTGACACTACAGAAGTCCTGGAAATTCCTGGCAAATTGTGACTCAAATCCGCAGTTTAGGTGCTTACGACAAGGAATGGTTGTTCTAGAACTTTCTAAAACCAAAAAGTAACTACCTAAGATACTTTTAACGAATACTTATCGTAGGTAGAGGTACCAAGTATCTATTAAAATATCCCGATTAAACCGAAGTCTCGCTCAAAGTTACGGAATCTTACATTAAGTACTTCCAAAGTATTAAGCCGAACGGCTTATTTGTAAAAGATTACAGGAAAGAAGAGATAAGATGGTTCAAAAGATGTTATTTAATTCGGCAATAAGACCCCTTGCAAGAAATTATCTACACAAATAAATAAAATTGAAGTGTCTGTTTGTAATATCAAATTAACAGCGTTTTACTGAATGCACTCAAAACAAAAAACACATCTTTTTCAATTTTTGTCTGTCTGTCTGGTTGTTCCGGCTAATCTCCGAAACGGCTAGACCGATCTTGACGGGATTTTTACTGGCAGATTGCTGATGTTATAAGGTCTAACATAGGCTACTTTTATTTTAGAAAAATAATTAGGGTTCCGTGCAAAAATAATTTAAACCCTTGAAATTGGTAACAAAATTTGATTGAAAAGGGAAGTAACATTTTTTTAATAATAATAATTTTACGCAACAAAGGTCGCGGGCAACAGCTAGTATTAAATATTGTAGCTAGCCCATTATTGTTCCGCAGCTGGGACAAAAACCTCGCTCCATTCTTTCCAACGGTCACGATACTGTGCTACTTCATTCCAATTCTCAAGGAAGACTTCCAGTTCGTCCCGCCATCTCATCTTGTCACTGTTTTAGCTCTGTAAAGGTCAGGATTGATGCCCACCAATCCTGACCTTTCCGACCCACAGTTCGTTCGGCATGCGACAAACAAGTCCTGCCCAGTCCCATTTAAGTTGGGCAGCCTAAAAGATAAATAAATAATTATTTAGGTACGAGCCTTTATACCTATATACCTACTTACTCCAAAGTACAAAAAAAAACACGCAATTAAAAGTCCCCTTTTTATTCCTCCTTTCCTTTTAACAACAGCTAATTTTCTAAAATAAACTTAAGGAGTAACTGTCCTTCTTAAAGTGGAAGTTCTAATTCAGTTACACGAATTAACATAATTGCAGCCAACAAGATAGACAAGGGAAAACAAATGGAATTTTACTTGATGTCATGCTCTTAAGTAAACAGTGTCTTGTAACGGGTCTGCCAGCATTGTCTTAATGAATGACTATTCGGTAGGTTAAATTAAGGTTCTTATGAAAAAACGATGCCATATCAAATGTAGACCATGTACAGTAGGGTGGAGCAACCAATTTTCTTTTTAGTTTTCAGAATCTGGATAGTTCCGGAAAGTTGCAAGCTACACGAAAAAAATTAAGCTTCTTTTAGCCCTCTACCACTGTTCAGAGATTTCAGAAAAGCGTAAAAATAGAGCTGATTGTGGATAAACAAAATTAAATGAAAAGTACTTTATTTTCTTCGAAAACGAAGTAGAGGTAATAATGTCTTTATCAGTAAATTCATAACATCCAAATGTTAAAACAATAAACGTGTCTAGAACGCCGATGAAATCAGTTAAAACAGCTAAGTTTAATAAATCTTATTCCATATTTATGTAGCTGGTGTTATTGAGTTTCGATACATTTTTTAAATCTACCTGTACTTTGAGTTCCTATTTAGTTGGTAGATATCATATAGGCAAACCATAGTTTTATTCTTCGCGAATCTTTGGAACCCAGACTTGGAACGGTGGTAGAGACTGCTCATGATCAAATACAACTTTCCGGAACTCCATACGTTGGTGCTCCACCCTAATGTACATAATTATGAAGTGTAATTTAAGACCATTCATATCAATTTGCTTATAATTCCCTACCAAGATATAGGTATGCAGTTTTCAGCGGAAAGGTGTTCACAAGTGAACTGAAACTGCAAAATTGAGAGTACGTTAATACTAATCTATATGCTAATCGTGATGGTACCTAAGGGTAATACATATGACATGCATATATTTCAGAGCGAAAATAGACACAATAGAAGGCTTATTTTCAGTTCTGCGGGCTTTGAAGTTGAACCATGTGTTGATAGTTTAGTTAGAATCACGAGCTTAAAAATGATGTATCCATTGGTCTATCAAAATCTAAGTAGGTACCCTTAACTTGATAAAACCCCTTTATTTCAGAGATCTAACGATGCACACTGCATGAACTTTAAAAGTTCTTAACTTAATTTATGTATAAATTCAGTAAGAACTAAGAAGCTTTGTGCTGTTCTAGAAAATATTTTGCGCATAAATAAACCAAGTTAGTCGACCTACTTCACATCGCCTAGCAAAATCCGAATTCGTTTGTATAATCTAGCGAAAAAACCTAACTTAAGTAGAGAATTTATTAAAATTACCTTCTTTATACCAATTTACTGTGTGAGTTTGCCGCCGGTTACGAAAGCAAATTGTAAGTTAAATTCCTGAAAAAGATAAGGCGGCAAGTGTGTATTTAAGGTGACCCCATTAGAACATAAATCCTAGATTAATTTGGTGAAAAAAGTAAACGTAATAAACATGTTTTATTCATTACTTTTCCTCAACCACCTGGGGATATTATAATTTGTGCTCCAGTAAACAAAACACACCTACAATACAAATGTTTCTACCTTCTTACTTACTTTTTTTGTGTTTTGTACGTAACTAGGTCATCATCTGCCTAGCCTTTTCCCAAATATGTTGGGTTCGGCTTCCAGTCTAACCGGATGCAGCTGAATACCAGTATTTTATATGGAGCGACTGCCTATCTGATTTACACAATCTAGTTAGTACTGGGTAGTACGATACCCCTTTTAAGTCTGGTTGCCAGATTTTCGGGCCAATGACTACCTGTAAGACTGTCTAAGATGTACTTACAAATAACAGCCGGGGCCAAGGGGTTAACGTCCTTTCCGAGGCACGGAGGAAACTCGGAACGGACCAACCCAGGAAAACGCGGCTTAACCTGAAGATCAACCCGTACAGCTAATATTATTTAGGCACGAGCTCCTCGGAATGTAACTAGGTAAAACCTACTAATGACTACAGAAAAGGCGTTCTTTTTTTATTTAGGTACCGGTTGTCACCTTTCTCAACATTATCTCTAATGAAACCATCTCATTTCATTGGATTTCGATGTTGGTACTTATGTAGTTTTCCCTATTGCTTTTCTGATTAGTTAATTAATTATTGTGCTCGCCTCGTTTGTTCGATCGACCATAACCAACAGTGAATGTGTCTTGTCTTGATGTAAGGTCGTAAGTGCCTCACTGGATAATACACCTTATATATATTGTGTTATTTATATAAAGAGTACTACCTATTTCCACATAGATTTAAATCTTACTTGCATTCTTTGTATGGAATCTCTGCCACACATTCATTTAACTGTAGAACTATCTATGGCACTATCTGGTACTTTTGACCAACCGTACCTTAACGTACTCCTGAAATTCGCGATGAAATAATGTTTTGAAAGTTTCACTGCGTTTGGACATTCAGCAAATATGTTACCTATATCCAAAAAACCAACGGAAGCCGCCTGTACATTCTGAAAACCAGAAAATTGTCTTCATCATTAGATTCCAGCTCTGCCAGTTAAGCACAAAACAATACCTACTACCTGTCATGTCGGTACTATTAAATAAGGTGTGTTCCTCATTAATTCACCTTCCTACTACAAGAGTACGTACTTCATACAGCTAGACATAATAAATCACGCCCGCTCATTACCGGGCGTATATGCTAATAGCGTAAATTGGAGCCTAACGAAACTGTCAAGCGGCATTATTCGCTAACTACATGTGTTATGTGATTATGTTTTGTAATAAATGTTAATAGTAAATATCCCTGAGTAAATTATTTATGTAGACCAATCTAAGCTGAAGTGGGATTGGGCTGGCCATGTCTGTCGTATGCCCGACGAGCTGTGGGCCAAAATAACCACGATGTGGAGCCCTGAAACTGCCAGAAGGAGACGCGGTAGACCTCGCAGGAGATGGCAAAACGAGCTGGACAGAAACAACGACCAGTGGTCCACATTGGCCCTGGATCGAAGGATTTGGAGGTCATGGGGAGAGGTCTTTGCCCAACAGTGGGATGACACAGGTTAACAGTAACAGACCAATGTTGTTAGGCAGTTTTCCTAGACAAAACGCACGTTGTAGGGTGAATCTTCTGGGTCTGTTTCTGGAGCTCTAACCGCACCTGTATATTTGACAACAAAAATTGGATAATGATATTGCATGTTCTTTATTATGCTAGTAGGTACGAGCCGGATTTTTCCATCGGCAAAAATGACCAACTTCAATACAAATTTTCATCTCCTAGGTTGTTAAAGGAACCTTCGTTATTAAATGACCTCTTGTACAAAATTTCATGCTTCTCGACCCAGTGGTTTAGGCTGTGTTTAGTCCATCAGTAACTAAATTAATCTAAAAATTTTGTTATAAAGAGGTAGTTTGTGTAAAGGGGGTAATCACAAGAACAAGTGATCCAATTAAAAAAAAATCACTTAAAGAAAAATACATTATTCGTAGGTGCTACAGGCTATAAATTATATTTATATCATGCATATTAGCCGAGCTATCACAATTTTTGCGGCCGAAATCGCGGGCGAAGTGCTATTTTTAAATAAAGTGCCTAGGTTTAATTATGTATAATAGGTATTATCCCTGAACAAAGTTACAGTTCGGTAATTGACCAATCTGAACACAGGTTAGAAACTGATACCTATTCAGTTAATAGCGGTCTGCCCTTACAATCTACATACCTACTGAAACCGATTTACCTAACAGCAAACATTAATCTATGTATTCGAGATGTGGCGATTATCAGATTATTGTCTCGATTGTCTAATGTAGCATATCATTAATCATAGAACCCGTAAGCCTCCATTACCAGACATGGCGGGGATGATTCTTCAGTTTTAACATTAACAACCAGTTTTACCAGTGAACCTGAACGCGAATCACAATCGAAACTGCGTTCAAGAGCTCTCAGTGACAGCAACAGCATTGCTACATTTGCTACGGTGGCGAGCCTAGGGGCCAACAATACGGCAAGCCCCAAAAGCAAGCAGACTGTTCCGAATCCCTAACATTATGAAGAGTAGGTAGTAGGTTATAAGAGCAAGCCAAGGTTTTAGGTTTGTACGAAAGTACCGCCACTAATTGCTATTAATATTGATGACTATTAAACGCGTTTTATATGTGCTGAGCGCGTTCAGTTACGTTGGTGAAATTCATCCGCAAGGTTTTATTCATAAACGCTAATTAAAATTAAGTACCTCATGGTTAAGATCTACTTTACCACACATATTTTTTAAGTTTAAACGTCACTGATATACATTGAAAAAAAAACAGTTTTGCTTACATCTAGAGGACAATATCATTAATGTGTTAATTGACTCTTTTCGTTTCTCATCAAGGTTAAGGTTTGGTTTTATGAGGTTAAAAAAAAAACATCTGAAGTGGGTAATTTTTATTTTCAAGACCCTGAAAAAAATTCCGAAGTAACACATGACCTTATCAAATACACAAATTCAGCGAAATAACGGATTACTAAAAAGACAACCGACATACTTGCGTAAAAGAAACCTTATTCCTAATATACGATGTAAATGTCATGTAGGAAAACGGTATCTAAGGTGAAGCCTTGTTCA
Source organism: Eurois occulta (assembly GCA_950022335.1). Classification (NCBI taxonomy): domain Eukaryota; kingdom Metazoa; phylum Arthropoda; class Insecta; order Lepidoptera; family Noctuidae; genus Eurois; species Eurois occulta. The sequence goes on along the minus strand of OX465484.1, from coordinate 9,099,229 downwards.
ATATGTTTCCAATATCGTACCGTTTGTATCACAATCGTACAAGTGCGGTATGAATGTCGTACAGGAAACTATACGACGATATATATATATTTACATATCTTGGTGACTGAAACTTGGCAGTTGCGAATCAATCTTATGAAATATTGGGTACATACCTACATTGGTTGAAGCCTTATAGGTGCTACTTGTAGAGAAATGTGTCAGGAAAGTTGTGGTAGGTAGCTTTGAAACATTTCTATTAAAATAGAATGATGGAATGGGTGTAGATGTAATTACAATTTGACGCTATTGTCATATTTCATTAGCTTAACAAGACAAGCAGCAATTTTGGTTAGTTTAGGTATAGATAAAAAAAGTAAATGTTTTTTTTTTTTTGTTAACAGTAGATAAGGTTGCATGTTATAAGTTGGTGTGTTTTATAGAATGAAACTACAGTATCGATTCTCAATACGGTACATCGTTTATTCAAGGTAAAAATAGCAACAAAACAATGCTCTATCACGCTATATCTAGAAAGTACAAGGTAAAATAATTATCGGTTCCTTCTTCGATAAATCTGTAAAGTAATTTGTTAAAGGCAACATAACATAAACGAAAAAAACAAATTAGTTCCGAAGAGAGCAAAAAAATATACGATCTTCCGTTTTCAATTTCCTTCTTATTTGATGAAAATCCACATTCGAGCACTGAATTCGAATGGTGCTAGAAAATGAGAACACTCTACCCACACACTCGAATACAGTTGTCAAATTATGGATTTATGGTTTATCCATCTTCTTTCTTTAAGTAATATTCTTCTCCAGTCTTCTTTCCGCCGTCAAAATCTGCGTTACTGTAAGAGCTATCGATCTTTTGCAGGTAAACGTGTACGGCTCCTTCAAGAGTCATACTCCTTCTGAATTATACGGAGAAGAAATGGGGAAACCGACTCATGGGGTGCGGTAGGTACTTACATACAAAGATCTGTGATTATAATATTATAGTATGTATTGTATTGGTCGAATTTTCCTGTTACAAAATGTCGAGAGGGAATGAAAATGTTTAATTTTAATTTATAAAAGTATCGATAACTCTTTGAATCTTGTTGTGAATTCCTTGTTCTTCGTTTTTTTCGGACTCTGTAATAGACAAAAATATATATATAATCTTTAACCATATCAAACTTATTTCCTATAATTACTCTTCAATCAATTTCAAACCGACCTGACACAGCAGGTTCATAAATAATAAGCAAATAACACAAATTTTGCGAGCTACTAATAACGTTATTTTAGAAAACGTCGCAAAACTAATATCCGGAGGCGGAAACTATTTCTTGATTGGAGATTACATGCATACCATGTGCTATGTAGATGTGCCGTAGTTCGTAGAACAACCCACCCTGGTTCGCCAATATCAATCCTACGAAATAGCCATGCAGGCCCATGCATGCAAGAAATAACTTGGCTAGAGGTCGCAAAAGTTTTGTATTGAGTTAATTTTTCAAAAAAATTACTTTTGTACTTTGAATGTTATATTTTGATCTATCAATCTAAATGATTGGCTGTTTAACCTCATGAATTTTAAACTAAAAGCCTTGCACTTGAATTATTTTTATTATTTTTCAGTAGCAAAGTTCAGCGTAATTATTATTAATGCATCATTTCCTCAAGGTGAGTTATATAAAAACCGTAATTGGACCTAGTCAATGAATAATAGAGATACTTTTCCTCGAAAGGAGTCGTGATAACGGTGAATAGCTATAAAGAGACGTGGCGAGCCACGTGCCACATCGCATCTGATTGCTATTGACATTTGACACGAGGCGGCCTCAGAGGGCTACGCTGAACGCTTTCATTATTTACGTGTAGTGTACCTGTCCGGCGAGGTATCGATCGCGCGGTGCCGCTCCACTCCGCACCCCCGCCACCGCCACATCCCCTCACAACTGACTAAATATGAAAATAATTGGTTCACGTGTGCCTAATATGATTATGACACGGAGTGGAGCTGAACTTGAACGCTTCACAGTCGAGTAAAAATTTCACTAGGTTATTGTTTCAATCCAGTGACCAATTTCTCGTCTACATTATAATTAGTCGGATTATAACGCACATAAATTTGTCAAGGTATAATATCGTCAGTTGATTTAGCTTCTTTCGATATCATCAAGGCGCCAAACACGCGATTCGCTCACGATTAATTTCGGATCAGAATTGAGTTTTGAGTGTCGCGCGACGAATTGGGTCAATATTATGACGCGAGCAGTTCGATTATGATGAAGCCTTATTTCTCAATTTCAACGAAGAACTCATGAATAACTGCCGCACTTTAAAAGCGATGAATTGAGTACCTATGCATTAAAAATCTCTTAATCAGTTTACCCTCTGTCCTGAATTTTTAAAGTAAGGTCAATGTAGAACGAAGTAGAAATTGATTATTCATGAGCGTTTTAAATTTAAAAGAGGTACGATTTGAAAAACCGTTGGGGTAGGTGAGGCTATTTATAAAACGCATGGCGTAGGACGTAGGTACACACCCACTCGGGGCTAAGTCTAAAATAGGTGGAGTCACTAAACGTGATCCGCTACTCGATGAGTGGTACAATCCCTGTTTATGTATTCAGGGCCGAAACGCGAGACTGTTTTGCTTTCTTTTCATTGTAGAACTTTCATTAAATTTCCCTTCTTTATTTAGGTACGTAGGAACCTAAGTATTTTTGCCGGCACTTTACCCTGAGGTATTTATAATAAAGGAAATACGAAAGTTAAGAAAATGTGTGAATAAAGTAAGAGAAATTAACAGGAGTCGTTCTTCGCGTTTAGTTTTCTCACGATCTCGATAACTATTGTATTTACATCTCGCGAGAATTTTGTTAGTAGCGCGGACTGTATAATACCTTCAACACGTCAAGCACGTGCATGCTAGATAAATTCTCGCTATATTATGGGGGTTGTCCTGATTAAACCAACTAGATGAACGGTGCTTTACTAGACTCGACGGTTGTACTTCGTATTCTATACACAAAATTTTCGAGCTATCTGCGGTAAGTAATATTGAGATAAAACTAATTGATAGCAAAGTAAACTTAAGTAAGCCTGAGTATTTTTTTCGCCTTTTCACTGTTTTAACTTTAAACACTCGCGGATTTGGATGGAACTGTGAGGTAATCCTAGTGTTGCTTGTTCGCTGTTGTGATGATACTGATGCAGCTTGTTCAGGAATAGTTATTTAAAGCGTGGAGATGTTCCGCGCGAGAGGTCCAGGACAATTAGGTGGGCGCTCGGCGTCGCGAACTACCGGCCTGCATACAAAGCCTGTAAGGGGATACTTCTTCTAACAAAGGTTTCAGTCGGTTCTTGGGACGTTCTAGTCCGACGCTAACATGAATAGAGAGACCCTCCACAATAACCACACTAGAATCGTCTCGTTACTCAATCGTACCTCAAAAATGTTTCCAAGAAAAATTCGTTGATTTTTGAGCCGATGTCACATGTTCTGAAGCGTTTTTTGTACCTACTCCACGTAATTATTTGTAATTAGAAGCAAAACAAGTTCCATCACATGCGCGTAGAAGGCTACGTGGTAGGTCCAAGTAATTAATTCTTGATTGACGAGTTGCAGAGACTGCTGTTATTTAGTGTCCACAGTCTAATGGAGATACAACACAGTTGGGAATAATTGTACTGTGCCTGTTTATTATACCTACGAGCATTAACGCTCCCAGCAACGACCCAACGAATTTGAGAAGCCCTAATCAATTACTTATAACACTTGGTAGATTTATCAAGCATTTTGGGATTAGATAGACCTCCTAAGGCTCAAGAACTTTCATAATTTATTATCAGAAAGTTTCATTACTATTGGTTATCCTGTACGCATTGAAAACGTAAAAGTTTACCCTTTAATGTAGCTTAAAATTTAAATTGTTGTAAAGTTAAAACAAATAAATAGAAAGGACGATGGTGCCCCATTGTGGGCGGCCCGTGGAGGCGCCAGGCTTTGTCATTTGATGCTACAGATCGCGTTGCGTTGAGATCTACCGTTATGAATAGAAATTGTGAGGCATCATATTATTTTCTATTAGCGGCGAGTTAATATTCTTGTTTCTTTCCTGAAAGTTTTGTACAAAAGGTGGTAGGGTAACTAAACTTAACCAGCCGTCACGTTTACTTCCACAAAAATGTTGCTTCCGACCCCCGAGCTTTCACTGAGACTGACGTTGTAATCAAAAAGGCTGGATTAATTTTGAAAAGGTTCCACCATGACCGCTAGAGGCGGTCCTCGAGGGTATGTTTAAAACATTGCTTATCTTGTGGGGTCACAACGAACACGACCCTTTATTGAACAAGATTAAGAAATTCTGCAGTTTGGGTCGCAAAATATATCTGAAACATTTTTATTCTATCTCTATACTTGTTTGTTCTTAAAACTTTGTGCAGTAATCTTGTGTCAAAACACATACGTATGAATTATGGTGGGTCGGTACATGTATCTCACCCATCTCACATAGCAGTATAGCAAGTAACCAAAACAACAGCATTATTTTACGGTGGATGAGTTAGAAACATTAATGAGATATAGTGACTCTGTTAGTATACATGCAAAATTGCTAGCTTCCTTTTTATTCTATTTTTTTAAACTAAATACAATATTATTGTCAACTCAGCAGGCACTGAAGAGAGGAAGTAACATTTATAGCTTCTGAGGTAGCCAAGAACGATAAAGCGAGCATATAAACAGATGCCAAGAACGTACACCTGGCGAACAAATAAATAAATTAAAAGTTACTCCGAAAGAAATAAGTATAATGTTCAGTCACCCAAGACTGCTGGCGGAATTGTAGGAATTGCGACATTCATAACTGTAAATACACTGGAATATAGGTCGCTGAAGCTCCACCAAGTTGAATGGCTATTTAATAAAGTAAGTGTTATACGTCCAAGTCGGCGAAAGTGGGTGGGCTGTTGAAGGGGGTTGAAGTTATTCCACGATACAGTCAAGACATAAAATGTTCTCATTTCGCGACGGCGGCGGCGCGGGCAGTTAAAGTACTGCATTAAAAGTTAAAACTAACACATAGGTAGTGTTGCTAGCACACTCTAATAATGCATAGGACCTATCTTAAAATTGAGATTCAATAGTAACCATAAACACTTATACCACGGCATTATACTTATTTCCGTCCTATAGGAAAAAACCAAGCGCGTTCAGCGCTATTATCGTTATATTTTATTTGCTTTTCACCACAAGCTATTTCAACGTTAGCATTTATTTGTAAAGAGTCAGTCAATCACGCGTCTACCATTAGTATAAAGTACCGACGCATGTACGATGATTGCGAAGAAACAAACATTTCATATTATACTCAGATTTGTAGAACATAATTCAATTTTGCAAAATGTTACAATCTCGCTTCACCGTAATGAATGAGACACACATAGACCTTTACAATACCTGGTAATTTCTGAAGCCTATAGGTGAAACAATATATTTTGTAATTTCCTTTTTACCTAACTACATATATAGGTAAATACTTGTTGTTAATAAAGTTCTACTAACATAACATCAAATACTTCCAGCAGCCGAAACAAAAGGTCAGGCAAACTTCCGAAGAGTTTGAAAGGATAGGAGAGAGCTTAATTTCGGTCATCAGGCGAATATCCATACGTCGAACAGATACAGGCAATGTGAGCCCACACAAGCTCTAGGGAAGTCTTTGTAAAATCTCGATGGGTAAATGAATCTGACTAAAGTGGGGACAAAGAGCGGGAACAATAGGACCCTTCGTAAATATCTTTTATTTTTTCTGTGTGAAAATGTCCAGGGATACTTATTTTTTTTTTTTTACTTACTTATTTTTTTATCTGTCTTGCTTCCGCATCCTCGCCTGTGCTCGACTGCCTGCTTGCAATGTTTGCCGACTTTTAGCGCTTAGCGTTGCTTGGCTGAACTCCTTCAGGCAAAGTCTTGATCGAGTAAGCATTTACCCGTTAATAATAAGATTATCCCGAAATATGGTTTAATCTTTCTCAGGATTTTGATGTAGGAGTTACGAAGACTACAAAATAGTTGAGAAACCTTCAGATAGCTGGAGGGATTTTGAACCCCAAAGTTAGTAATGAAAGCGCACTATTTGGAAGACCCAAATGCTCCAGATCCCTACATAATTCGCTAAACAACCATTTATTGGAACATATCTACAAACGGAGCGAGCCAAGCGGCGTAGTAAATATAAATTCAGTATATTGCAGTTCCAACATTTATTTGGCAAAAAATATTACAATATACGAGTTTCATTTTGGCTCAGTTTTAAGTTAACAAAAAAAATACAACTGCAGACATATTTTATGTAAAAGTCTTTTTAAGAAAAGTGTGCGCACCTAGCTAAATGTAAAACTACGATGGTATAAAAAGCATTGATGTCTGGGAAGGCGGGTGATATTTGTAGAGTACTTTTGGGTACTTTCAGGGGGTAATCTGTATTGACAGGCGACCTGCAGGCTTCAGTGTGATCGTCGACATGGCAAACAGTGAAACTAGCGACCTGTAAACACAAAGCGGTAAGCTACTCATGCCTGCTTCGTTTAGCACTACCTGCAGCGTGTCACGTTATAAGGACATCTTGTTAATGCACACTTTGTACGATAAAACCTTAATGACAGTTACTATGCTTCATTTAAATTATCTAATGACTTATACGGGGGACGACTCTATCGCTTTTCCAGTTCCTATGCATGATAGTATTCTAAAACTGCTGAACAGTTAAGCTACTCACATTTTAATAATTGTGCAGGATAATAATAGCGTAATTACATAATGTCACAGATTACAGGGACTTGCGTGTTAGAGTCGACTAGAATACTTACCAAATGTCTGCCATAACCGTTATCACCCTTTGTACAGGATTTTTTACGGGGGCATAAAGTTTTAATAATCATGTTTAGTTTTAATTTCTACATGACCACCTCCGTACCTACCTAGGTAGATAAGTAGTTAGCAAAATAAAATATATCCTTATGGGAAAAGGCAGGTACCTAAATACTCCCCAAATCGAACGTTGACCCCGTCTTACCCGTGGATTAGATATATATGCGCACATTAACTAACTTACCTACTTTCCAAGTAGGCATTTTCTTTGGCTTCGCTGCCTGTACTAAAGTACCGACACGCTCTTCTACTTTTGATTGATATGTAGATCTTTTTGACATTAGGGTTGGAAAAGTTTTTGTTCCAAAAATTTCGATAACGTTATTATCAGTACCTAGTCCATATATCTCATACCGATAGAAAAGGGAGTAGACAGAACCCTCAATGTACTTCTTTTGTTATAAACCTTAACGACGAAGGTCTATTACAATGTAGCGACAAGACTAGAATGAAGATTCAGGCTTCGAGATAATGGATACAAATTGATAAACGTTAAATTATTCTCGCCCAGGTGATTCTGTGTTGTAGGTAATTGAATTTTACGTCAACGGGACACATTTACTGAATAAAAGTAGCTATTTTTAACGGGGAAGTATCAAAACAGCCGAACGGAACATAAGCGGGAATAATGGGACAATGTAAACAAAATAAACATAACAGAGAGGTATAATGGCCGCTACTAACGTGTGATACACGCCTACCCTTTATCGACTTGTCCACACGACACGGACCAGTGTGTGACCTAATAAAGTAACCGGCTGAAACACACACACCGACAAAAAATAATTTACCTGCATTAAACTGACACTTTAGCCGAGCTACACTACTAAGCACGAAGTATTCCGAGCTCATAATATTTCTTAAAAAACATTTTTTACTTCGACTAGGAAATAAGTGTAAAAGAAGAACGCGGCACTCTATTTAACTGAAACTTTTCGCTTCACGGTTCGCGACTTTAGTGCAATTTAAGCTTTCATAATAGAAGCGTTTGAAAGTTCTTTCTGAAAGTCAGCATCGGCCTCTGAGGAGCCGTTACATATTCACATAAAATGTTACAAGAGTGTCGATTACACGAAATAAGCATTACGTAAAGGAAACCTTTTAAGAAAAGCTTTTCTTATATAATAGTAGTAAGTAAATTTAGGTACTGATATTCCCGATAGGGCACGGACACTCATACTTAGCTTAATTAGCTTAAAGTGTCGCCGGCATCAAATTGCCGTGAGGCTACGGCCATTACTCTACAAGTTTTTAAGCTAATGAAAAGGAATGACTTTAAGGGTGACTTAGTTTTGCGAATGATGCTTTCTAAGCCGGTTGAGTATTTTGAATAATAGTCGCATAAGTTACAGAGACAGCGTAGCATATTGGCACAGATCCAACTGGAATGTCAAGAGAGAAAATTGATGCAAGTAAACGGGGGACAGCCATCATTATACTGGAGTAGTAGCTAACCGGATTCAGTTTTCAGTGACAACCCTTTCAGCCACTATTTCTTCATGCACTGAAGATATTTGGTAAGGTATCCGTTTAAATTTTTAGAGCAACTTTATTTGAAAATGAAAAAAAAAGAAAAATAATTTTATTTGAACAAAAAGCTTCTTATACAATGAATTGTGTTTGGAGCCTCCTTTTAGGCAAACAATACCTGTGTTAGGAGGAGACTCCGCTCTTCCATAATATATCTTAGATAATTATAATGTTGCATACTTAATTGTTATTTTTATCGACATTCTAACATCTTGAGTATGTATCATGTGGTAAGATGTGTGGTGTGCATTAGTTTGGTGTGGTGTGTGTGTGGTGTGGTGTGGTGTGGTGTGGTGTAGGGTGGTGTGATGTATAGTAGTGTAGTGTGTGGAGTAGAGTGAGGTGTGTATCGTTATGGTGTGTGATTATATTACTCATGATATACCAGAAGAGCTTCCGTATTCTCTTAAGTAAGAGACTTAATCCAGTTTGTTATCATTTTTTACAGTCAGTCGTAATAGTTACTTTTGTGTACATATATGTTTTTCTTAATCCCATTGTATATTTGAGCTGAGAGATAATAAAATTGTGCTTGCAAATTTGGTTTCAGAATGGGGAACTTCTGCAATTATATCCTTTCTCCTTTTGTGTTTCTTGTTCATGTGTTATGGGAGGACTTTATGTTTTTTTAGAACCGTTTATGGGTTATGTACAGTTTTCTGACTGAGAGTAAATTACTGATTTCGTATAGGTTTTTAGTAGAGTATCTTTTGTTTTTAAAATACATAACTTTTATAAGTGCTCGTTGCACTCAAAATAGCGTTAAAAATGTACACAGAAAGGCAACCGCCTTTCTAAATTCTCTGTTGATATTGTTTATTTTTTCAGTTTTCAATAACTAGCAATAGCACGTATTTTACTAGGTTTACATCGGGTCTATAAGAAAAACAGGCAGCAGACCCTGCAATGTATTTCGTTCGGTCTAGTGCGCTATACCTACACTTCGATATCTAACGTTATTTATGTAGGAACGTTCTCGGTAGCCCCTGACGACACATCGTAGGTCGCTGACACAAAAAATACCTGTATACCTTGTAACAACATCTTTTGTCTAGACTACTTGGAGATAATATATGTTCACTTCAAGTTAGTAAATTGGACAAGATCTAGTTTAAAAGCAAAGTTTGATCATACAAGAAAATTGGTAACGAAATGAACGAGAAGGAAAACCGTCTCGCTAATTGGAAATTTAATTGTGTCCTCAACATTGCCTGATCAACTCGCCTGCAACTAGGTAGGTATGATTACTAAGATTTTAACATTCATTTTTTGATCATAACGGTCATTCAGCGTGTCGAAGGCATAGAAAGTTTGAGTAAGGTCACTGAAATGTCGAAAAGACGACGGGTATAAAATGATGGAAAAGTTTGAGAAATGTTAGGCGAGCTATTGCGAGACATAAAAAGAGTACCCTATAGAGACCGAAATAATTTTGTCGCTGAATTTCCTCTTCCTTCACCGCGAGCTTTTCAGTAAAGTTAAATACATTTTAAATGTCCCTAAGCAATGAAATATTCATACATTTCGAAACATTTCCGACAGACCCTTTACACAGACAGTGTCAAAAACCGAGTTCATTTATTTTATCACTCCCTCAAACTAAGCCACGTCAAATAAATCAATAATAACGAAGTTCGCTCACGTAAACAGTTAACACAATAATTGCGAGCGAAATTGCCTACCGAATTGAGTAAGTATTTCTACTTAACCGTTTACAGGGAACCAAATTGTCTATAAGTATTAGAATATGCAAATGGCGCCCTTGGCCCTTGAATAAAACTTTTGGTGAAGAAAAGTTGAAAGGGCGAATGGCGCACATATCTAATGAAAGTTTTTGGCTGCCAATCCATGTGTCTACTATCTGTGAATTTGAATATAATCATGGCCATTTTGGCCTATAATAGTTGAATATTGCTAGCACTGAAAGATAAAATAATACGCCTAACGACTGACAATTCACGCTAATCTCCGGTCAGACCGCAACGCCCTCCAGAGCTGTGGCTACGTTTTATATCTCGCTCTAACACTGCGTCATTTTATAACTCTGGCTCGCTCTTATCTCTAGAATTCTGAAATGTCAAATGTCGATCTCGATCGTCTGTCTGAAGTACTTCTAAAGCCACGAGATAGCCTTCCTGTTTCAACAAAGCTTGTGTTCAAGAAATTGATAGAAACAACAAAAAATGTTTTTTTTTTGTGGTTTGACTTTCAAGAAAATAGTCTTTATCAGGAGCATCCAGCTTTTTAGCAAGTCCAATACAATCCAGCTTCCTAGCGACAAAGTAAAATATAAAATCAAACCCACAAATAAAGCTCGATTTTTTTCACTCGTTATTTTCCTTTCAGTACCTAATAAATAACATTACGCTGGCACAACTCATTAGATTTAGAAAAGAAACATTTTTACGATTCGGTGGTACAGTTACGTAAGGGTTTTCGAAAGTTTACCTTTGACAAACCACAAACACAAGTATGTTCCACCGCGTTCCTCCGCTAACAAAGTTGCTGTCCGACGATAAGTAGGTACGAGTACGTTTACGTACTGCCTTAATTAAACAAACAAAGGTACTTTACTACTGTATTTCACAGAGAAATTAGAATTTAATTATAATTATGAACGTATCTCATTGTACAAAGACGTCTATTAACGTCATTCATCAGCCAGTGCTTTAAAAAGTTTCTTAATTTACCTACTGAATGTGGAGAAGATCACCTACTTCGACATCTGTATCTGTGCTTGTTTGTATGAGTAATTAAGAAATCAGATTTAGCTAATTCGTTTTCAGGCTCGTAATGACGACAAGCAAGCAAGTAAGTATCGAAACATTAACTTGGATAAGATAATTATAACACAAATTAGAATTTCTGTGGACTAAATGTAGGTATGTACAGATACCAGCACATCAAGCTACCCGAAATTGTCAAATTTTCCCAATCAACCTTGAACCTGACGCTTTAGCGATAAAGTTGAAAATGTTTTAAAGAAATTTGACAGATTGTAGTAGTAATGTCAAAGAACAATCATGTACTTTTGTTATGTAGCATACGTAAAATCGCAATTAGTTAGATAGACTATGAAATACATTTCATATCTACCCGCATCAGCAAGCACTTAAATGAGCAGTGAATATCGATAATTACCGACGTTATACAGGCCGGCCTACTTATTACTCTTATTAGCAACCTAATTGACATTTACGCCCGTTCGGAACTTCATTTATTACCCAGTATTTTATTGGGGAACTTTACCAAAAACTACTTAGCCAAGTCCTCCGACTGCCGAGCTTACGAGATCTGAGAAGTTCATGCGACGCCATTTTATAAAACTTGTGAGAGAGGCAGATACAAAACTTTCCTTGATTACAATCGACTTGTTATTTTTACGATGAGAACTATAAGCTTGGAGTAGGTATCTTCTACCTCTAGAAAAACAAGCAACAAAACCAACATAAAATTTTAGGGAGAAGCCTGGTTAAAGGTTACGGTAGATATGGTAATATTGCAAATTGCAGTATAAATTAAGGAGAAAAGGAGCGAGTGCGTCTGTCCCCAGCTCGGAGCGGAAATTTGTAAATATTTGATGTCGTTAAACTTTCACACTTCGACCACGTTCTCACCTCGTGTCGACGGCTGCGAAATAGTCCAACATCAATTCATAACTAAACACGAAGCTTGTTTGACTCACAAATTCAGGAGTTTCACGAATTCTTGCAAGAGCAATCTGCAAAGTAACGGAATTGTTACAGTACGTATGAAAGCGAAATAAGTCTGCAATTTTGTCGTACCTTTACTGCATACAGGGATCCGTTCATGATTGCTTCAGTTGAGTTATATTACTAAAATCCTTCACATTACACCTATTCTTATTGCAAACAGTGAATTTAACCAAGAAAAGTAGGTAATCAGGCCAACAATTTGTAGCAATAGTAACTTAAATAATTTGCTCTCAAACCCCACTGTTCTGCCAATGACAGATTTGACGAGGGCGAATAAAGGGGGTTGATGATGGCGAGCCAAAGGACTGAGGTGTAACTGACGTCACTAAAACTAAAATACAGTTTCATGAACATACATATAGGTAAATTATACAGTGTAATTTTATTATTATGTTAGACAAATAGAAGAGCTGAGTTTGGTAAAGAAGATTTAAGAACCAGCTTTCCGCCTTTATTGGTATTTTTTTTTAAAGACTATCGAGTTAGGTGGAGATTTACTTCGATATAAAGTTAGATTCTAATTTATCTATGCAACTAATGCAACCAAAGACTATTTATATTCTCTATGTATGCAACACTAACGTTATTTTGTATTAATTAGAACGATGCAGATGCAATGATGTGAAAATTCTGTCAGTCCTGACCGTCCTACCTATGTAGACTGACTACAAAAGATAATATATCTGATTCGATAGTACATATTGATAACATGAGCTTTTCAATAAAGGGGAAAATTTTAATAGTGCCTGAAAGTGATTTTATATGGCAGATAAAAAAAATACATAAAGCAAACACACATTTACAGGTTTAATTTCACAGTAGATTGCGCAATGTAGCCGATCAATGTTAAAGACCACGTTAAAATAAATGTTATGGAGGGCCGACAAACACAATTCCAATTATTCGTTCAAAAACTTTTGTTTTTGTTTGTTTGGAGGATTCTATCGTGTGTGAGATTAAAATATGGGAAATTAAGATACTGATAAATTCATCATACCCCCCATTGCATGATTTATTCATTTTGATAGCTAGCTCCGATTACTAAAACGAAAATCAGAAACAGTCATTATGTAGATAAAATCCGACATAATTGATTTAGAAAAGCTTATTTTATAACTAATCGCACCTATTATTTTCCCCGATATTTAAATCTGTGGTCGAACTGTTCCTTTCGAAAATAATTAGCAATGTTCTGTGTTATGTTGGTAGTCTCACAAAATAGAAACTAATTAGATAACTACACGGACTGAAATACTAGATAGCTGAACTTTGCTAGTTATGAAACTTTTGTAATTGCAGTTGTTCAATGCTATAGATAGACATAGGTACCTACTACCTACCTATAGACATCCTACTATTTTTATTTCATCTGTTTGTACATAGATCACCTAACTTAAGGCATTTCAATGATAGGTACTTCCGTAGTCTCGAGATAGCGTTTCAGAGGGCTTTGACAGCGTATGTGAGTTTCGATAAAATTGTCAGCTTAGAAATTTTACGGCACAAATATTTTTTTTTCGAATACTATATTATTATGACTATAACTGAGTCGCAAAAGCAAGTTCTCTATTAACTCTTGGCACCTGTCCATGGTTTGGGCCTTTAAACACCTATTAAGTAGACACTAATCTTCACTAAAAAGGTCACAGGCCTAATCAAACTCGTGTGATTTATTTTTGAATTGCGACTTTTATTTTATAACTAGCTGTTGCCGTGATCTTCGTCCGCGCGTAATTATTATTATTATAATATTATTTCCATATTTGACACGTGATTTTTTTTTGCACGGAACCCTTTTTCTAAAATTAAAATCGGTTCAGCCGTTTCGGAGATAAGCCGGAACAAACAGACAGACCGACAGACAGAAAGGCATAAATTTAAAAAAATATATAATTATATATATTGTAATTTCGTATATACTTTGTATACTTTTTGTGTATGTTGAAATTACAAACAAACACTTCAATTTTATTTATTTGTATACATGTTTTGGCTACTTACTCGACCAAATGGATAAATCCATGGATGGTATATTTATGGTTTATGCCTTTAGTTATAATTATGGTTCCTGTATATCTCTGCAAGCTTCAAGTTTAATTTGTTGCTATAAGAACGCGCACTTTGTTTTCTTTATCTATTTTATTCTAGGTCTAAAGAGACTGGTTCCTCTTTCAAGACTAAAGCAGCATTATAACATTTTTACGCTTCTGAAATACAGCAGCGAAGCGGCTTTGTAGCAATAAAATTAATATGCCAAGTAGCCCGTACGTAGCTCGTTGGTAACATCTACGTGTTCTTGAAACGCCCTTTGCGAATGTTAGGCCTCACCTAGCCTACTAAATATGTAAATGAAACGATAATTAAATCATTATCAGAATCTTTTTTACAATATTTATGTAAGCCAAGGTTATATCTTACTAAAATTCGTACCAACATATTTTTTTTCTTCTTATTTCATGCACGTGCTTTTACGACATAATGTATAACCTTAGTTCCAATATACCAAATTAAAGTTACTACATTTTCAGTAGATATATCAACAAACAGAAGAGAGGAGCTTTTAGCAGTAGAAAACGCGGAGTAGGTACTTAAGCAAACTTGATCAGAGCTCGTTCCAGCTCTGTATGAAAATTAAATTAGGTCTGACGGTGAGGGGTAACACTGAACACACTGAAAGGAAAATACATCTAGAACTCTCATAGAACTCTTCATCATGTAAGCATAATGTTTTATAAGTAAACAAGGTTTTCAAAGCTGAATTTCATACCAAGGTAGCGTTATTTACTTAAGCTTAATTGGTAAGCTTACAAATACAATTTGTTCGTCATATCCAGTTTTCCTCGATAACTTGAGCAAATTTTTCTCATCAAGGTCTTAGAGCAGCTTTCTTTATTTGTAGTTATACTTGTGTTTTCCCAAGAGAAATTGCGTAGGTAGAAAGAAGAGCAAATTGAAGATAATAAGACGAAAATATGGTGGTTGTTATTCTGTATGTTTCCGTTTCTTTGTAGGAGCTCCTACAAAGAAAATTTTACCTACAACTAAGTTGCTTTAGATACTTAATTGTTTCTAAACGCCTACTTATCCCCATATAATTATCATTTTCTTAATTATAAGACCTACATTCCGAAAAACGGTCCTTAATAGACAAATACCTATCCTTGTTCCACGGCATAATTCATTAAAAATTTCTTGTAAGATCTAAGGAATACTTATTACTGAAGTTTTTAATTAATTTACTTATCAGAAGCCGAAGGACAAAAGCTTCAAAAGATTGGCGGTGTATCGACAATGCCAAGCAAAAAAAATTAACTGCTTAAAAAGTAAGTACAAAGCTATTTTGTTACATAGACGTTAAATATTTATATTTTGCGATAACTTGAGTTATATTTACGGTATAAAAGAAAGCTGTCATAATAAATAAAATTATTTCTAGATAATAAACGGAGCTGGGTCTGGTCCCTAAAGGAAAATAGATACAATCCGGCGTCGTCCTTCGTTTTAATTTGACCAACTCCATTTCGGCGCACCTTTGTAGTGGAAAATGCGACACAAGCATAACTAGATATTTATGGCAGTGACCTTGTAGAAGATAGTGTTTAGCCATGAAGCAATAATTGTTTATAGTGGGAGTACGAGCTATAGTTGCTGCTGGCTAATTGGCTACTGAGTAACTGGGTATTAAGTAACATGTGGCTACTGCGCAGATCGATTGTTCTACTAGGTGTCTGTCTAGCTGAGGTCATGCTTGAAATAGGCGATAACTCTTTCCACACCGACACCGCTCCTAAAAGAAATCATGTTGCTAAGGTAGGCGGACTCAGTTGAAAATACGCTGTGAAGTTTTATTTAAAGAATTTCAGTGTTACCCACAGTCCCAGTCTATCTTGTAGTCGTAGCTACACGAAGCGCAGTATTGTAGGCTAGACGACGTGTGACTACGAGTGGAAATGATAATTATATTGGTGGAACGAGGCATCTCTCGTTCTCAGCAGCGCCGGGGCAACAATAGAGCTCATCCACCCCTAAAGCGTTGGGTCTATTCTCGGCGGGGCTGTCATTGACCCAGTTCTGTGAGGCAGACAGGCGCCGAGTTGCAACTCGCTTCTGCTAAATTAATACTAATAAAGGTAAATGGCTTAATGCAAACAGTGGTACCAGCCGGCGCGGCGCCACGCTCATGCCTGATGCACAAATTCCGTTTACCGCACGTTTTATCTCATTAATGTGTGGCATAAGCCTTAGCTGGATTATTGTAATGTTGCAAAAACTTTAAATGAAGTTACGGTTTTAGTGAGAGAAATGTTTGGAACATTCGGCTCTGTTTTGCGTTACCGCGAGCCAGAATCGCTCATACCTTTGTATAATGATTTACTATTTAGAAAAATTGGTAGCAGGGCTAACTGCCCAAAGGCCAGAACGCATTGGGGCGCAAAAAGGGCTTTAAATTACAAATTCATCAGAGCACACGCAAATGACAGATTTCACTTTAACATGGAACTTATTAGAGACAATATAAATAGTTGAAAAATAGCCACTATCAAAATCGAAACATGAAATGTTTCTAAAAGAGTGCAGATTCTAGTAAAAACAAGTTAGCGGCACCCTACATAACGGTCAACGGAGTCTGAAAAATGCCAAGAATATAAGCAATAAAATCTACTATGATATAAAATTTACCCAGAGTTTTCTGTAGAAAATAAAAATGCTCCGTACAATAGTTTATTTTCTTTCCACGTTCATTCAAGCTTCGATAAACCTTATAGAGTATAATTTCCTTTAGGAAACGTGTTGCTTTGTGTTTATGTTACTGACAATTTATTGGCTACAATACGAGTAATGAGTACTTCGTCGATTCTTTTAAGAGTTTCGCAATAAACATCAGCTTTCATTGCTGATTAAAGACCTGTTGGTACTATTTCATTATCCGGCTTTTACTGATTCCCGCTTAATCCCACGAGTATTCCTTATATATGTTACCGGCCAAACCCGATTTCAGAACAAACTAGTTTTGCCTAGGCTAAACCGGTTTACTGGTTTATCTTGTCAGGATGTAGGTACTAACCCAAGGAAAGCAATTACAATGCGCCCAACTTGGAAGTGGCGTTCGCCGGCCCCTGCCGCGGCACCGCTCGCAAGGCTCGCTCGGCTCCCGCGCGGTTGGTCACAGTTCTAACCTAACCCATTCAGACGGGGTGCTCTATGATCGTTCTTTTGTGATTGACCTAAGACAAACTAGTTTTGCCGGAAATCGGGTTTGGCCGGTAACATATACACATGCAATAATTTATTGACTGACTGACTGCCAGATACCGTTCAGGTTGAATCAATAAGTTCAGGATCTAAGAAACATAGCATTCGGAAGGATATGTCCCAAATAGGGCACGTATCATCACCGTCATCCTGTCCTTATCCCATTCCACTTGATGTCGGCAGGAAGACGATGGCGCATATACGACAGAATATTAGAAACACTCGCTACCTACTCTCTGAGCTGCTCCAAAAGGGATTTAATTTCGTATACGAATAAAGTCACGGGCTTCCCCTAGTATACGTATATTGCAATCGTTCCGTTCCTATTTTTACTTTTAATTGAATTAATCAAGATTTCATTACAATTTAATGTCGGACAATTTATAATGTAATGCTATTAGCAGTCCTTGTATCAGGTAAGTGAGTCACCTAATGATACGATATATGTTTGGTCAGTTAATTACCTATGCTGTTTTATGGATAACTTTGTATTCATGACGTCTATTTACTTTATTCGATTGCTGAATATTGTACCTACCCTAATTTTATCTGTCGCAAATAAACATGGCGCAACTTATTTATTATTGGTACCTGAACTTAGTACATTTCGTTCAGTAATTCGATTACCTTATTTTACTGAAGACCTTCCTTTTTTCCAATAAAAGCTTAATCATTTATAAAGTCTTGTCATTGGCATCACGATAATTGTTGAAAAACCTTGACTTCGGGTCGTAACCTAACAATGTCTTCTACCAATGCCATAAATATTTTTATACCAAGGTAATTTAGATACAAGTACTGTTGAGGATTTGATAAAAGAAGAATTTTATATAATTAACCCATTTAGACCCCAACAATAATGCTATTAGGAATGTACGTACGACGTACGCTAGTCTAGATTTATAATTTATTTGTTATTAGTGTTAATTTATTACTTGGTTGCCAAGCAATCAAATCAATTGGAATTTCTTTTTTGCATGATTTAATTAATATTTCGTTTATTTAATAACTAACACATCTTTAAATATGAGCAAGGTAGGTACGTAAATAGGTACCTACGTGTGTGTCTACAATGATTACCAATGGAAGAGATAATCGACATAACAGTTACCAAACTTAAACGCCCTTTTATGTAAGGTTACAAAATCTAAATTAATTCAGACATTTTTCCCTCAAAGCTACTTTGACATTTCCGAGACATGAAAGAACGACAATAAGAACAAAAGAATCCGCAAGTACACTTATGTGTGAGTAGTTATAACATGGTTTATTTTTATGTGCTACTTCAGTCAAAGGGAGCGGACTATTTGGCGAAAAAAACAGATCTGTTTTTATACGAAAACTCGACGCTGAAAACATATTATTGTCCTTGTTAAAACTGTGGTTGGGTTTGTTCTAAGTTTTTCGATTAATCCAGATGTTTATTTATCCAATTTTAATTAAGAAGACGCCATTTTAATCACCCAAAACCCAATAACAAAACTGAAACTTTAGATGAATCGACAGTACTGGGTGATTTCTCCAACCATCGCACTGGTAAACACGTTCCAATTATAAATAGGATCCTAACAAACATTCGAAATCCATCAATAAAGTAAATAACATCCGCTTGGGATCGTTCCGGCGAAATATGAACGACTAAATGAGTGTTTTCGATTTCACTTAAAACGAAAACGGAAAATAATTCTTTTATAAGGGTTCAACTCAATTACACTCCAGAAACTAGAAGAGCCTCTGTTTCTTTTTTCAACCCGAAGTCATGCGACGTTAAAGAAGAAAAAGCGAGCCCAATTTTTTCTAATTTCGTCATGAAAATGTACCAAGGCACTGTAGCTAGGTACTCGTATAAGAGCTGAACATTTTGAAACTGGTTCCAGCAACTTAAATGAAACGGAATGTACATCCAGTCAAAAAAGTATCGGGAATGGATGATTTATTTATGGTTTTAAATTGTTATTATTATTTTGTGTTAGATTGGCACAACTGTTTTCCATTTTGGCACGGAGTTTGAGCTTCATCTGTTATTTAGATTAATACAGTGCTGTTTTAGTTAGATCATATCTAGTGTGTACTGCGAATTTCATAATGGACAAAAACATCGAACAAAGAGTTTGTCTTAAATTTTGCATCATCAATGGAATTTCGTGTTGGGTGTCCCTGAAAATGTTACAGAAAGCTTACGGTGAATCGACTTTATCAAAAACACGTGCTTATGAGTGTTACAAAGCGTTCAAAAGCGATTGAGATGTGACGGAAGATTTGCCTCGCTCTGGTAGACTATCAACGTCTTCAGCTGAAGTTAACATCGGAAAAGTGAAGGAAATAGTGACTGAAAATCCTCATTCAAGTTTGAGAGAGATAACCGCTGAACTTTCTGAGTCTCACGAGTCGATTCGTACCATTTTAAATAATCACTTGGGTATGAAACATGTTGCTGCTAGGCTAGTCCCAAAAGACCTGAATTTTCTCCAAAAACTCCGCATCCGTCGCTGAAGACATGCTAGAACGAGTCAATTCCGACCCGACATTCATGAAACGCATTGTTACTGGTGACGAGACGTGGGTTACGTTACGAGTTTGACATGAAAACCAGTCAACAAATTTCGGAGTGGCGCCTTCCAACTGAACCGAAACCGAAAAAGCACGTCAAAGTCGATCAAAGGTCAAGTCATGTTGACCGTTTTCTTTGACTATCGCGGTGTTGTGCACTCAGAATTCTTGATGGAAGGTCAAACAGTAAATAAAGAATATTATTTGAGCGTTATGCGGCGTTTAAGAGAGAAAATTCGACGAAAAAGGCCAGATTTGTGGAAAGGAAATTCTTGAATTTTGCATCACGATAATGCGCCTTCGCGCAAGGCCACCATAGTGAACGAATTTTTGACCAAAAACTCAACAAATACCATCGAGCAACCTTATTCACCAAATATGGCTCCAGCCGACTTCTTTCTTTTTCCTAAACACAAATTACCACTTTGTGGCACCCGTTTTCATTCGGTAGAAGACCTGAAGGAGAATTCGCGGCGAGAACTGAACTTAATTCCGGAAAAAGCGTTTAAAAATGTTTTGATGATTGGATTGCCTATTCGTTGGCGTAGGTGTATCGTTTCTGAAGGAGCATACTTTGAAGGCGATACAATAACTAACATTTTGTCGTTTCCCGGTATTTTCTTGAGAGAGTAGTGTGTTCAGTTGAAATTATTTAAACAATGGTACTCTGTACCATTAACACTAGAAACGAGATATTTACCATATTTACTGTTTGTCATGGATGCTTGCAACAGCGCCGAAATATCGGGAACTCAAATCAAATAATAAACATGGTAAATATCCCGTTTCTAGTGTTAATGATAATGTCTATCAAGCATTCAAGCGTAAATCGTTTGATAAATCAACTTACATAATGAACACTAGACAATAATAGATATTAACTAGGCAGGTCACGTGGTGGTGAACTACATTGCTAAGGCTGGGGTGTTCCTTGTTATTAAATAACTTTTATCGACCTACGCCCCGCCGCTTTGCGTTCTCGCTACCGACCAAGCCCCAACCGGGGAACTTATTACAAGAAAAGATCTACAAACAAGCCATATCAGGAGAAAATGAAATCATAATAGAATTGCAATTTGTTGCCGATGATATGTTGCTTTTGGTGAATTGATCCAAAAAAAGAAGTTTAATGAACCTTCACAAAAAGATGTCATTTTTACTCGACTGACCCAGAAGGAGGGTAATGTTTTCCGCGCACATGTAAGTTTGTATGTATGTCTTATCCGTGCCATTGTAACTGATTTGAAATACAAAAAACTGATTTATGTAATTTTTTTTAACGGATAAATTGTATCTACGTCGATGGATTCCCGTTGGGGGCCCGTGTGTCACACAGGAAAATCAAAGAAAAATGGCGGTTTTGGGCGCCATAGTGTGGATTCCGATTTTATTTTTTTCTTCCAAAAACGTCGATTGGACTATCAAAAAGAAGGGTTTTTAAATGTTATTACAAAAAACGTCTAACTTATATGATTTGTATGATTACTACTAATATATGATTGTAAAACGACCAATCTTATAAAAAGTGTAAAAACGTATAATAAAAAAAATTAAATCGTCTGCGAAATCTTTCACATTACTAAAGCATTAGAAAAGGTGGTAAAATTGTGCTTGGTTTTTGCTTTTCAGTTTTTCCAGTCGGTTTTTTTTTACATAGTGAATTGTTATCTCAGATTCCTGAAAATCTATTTGAATATCAAACGATAATTCTAATCAATAGTTCACGTGCCTCGTCAAGGATTAAACTGAACCAAACAAAATGACTGTACATTTGATACACAAACTAAATATTTCCCTTATTGCCGAAGCCCTACTTAAGTTCAACAAACGTTTGATACGTTACACTTGGCATGATTGCTTAGCTTTTACGACCGGCTACAGACGTAATATTGATCTGCACTTTATGGTGTCTTAAATATAAGCACCGAAACCTCTTATTGTTACCATATATAGGTAGCATAAACAAATATATAGCTACTGTATTACATAAGCAGAAAACAAAAAACAACGGCTACTAACGCTACAATTTACGGGCTATTATTATGATACTAAAGCCCTAGGAAAATGAAAACATAACGTTGAAAAATTACTTAACATTTAATTTAGAACTAAGTTAAATACATTTATGGCGTACAACACGCGTGTTTAAACTTACTACTATTTAACTCAGAATATATGAACACGGACTGCATATTAGATGCAGTTTTAAATAAATTCAGAAAGGATTAAGAAAAACGAATTTTGGAAGGAAAACATTATATGAGTGCACTATACGTTCTAAAATTCCATTTTGAAACTGAAACTGAACTGAAACTCGAACACATTTGAATCAAAGAAAATCGATGTTAAACAGTCGTTTTCAAACACAAGGAATCAAAGATCGGCTTGATGGAGGTATTTGATCGGCACGATTAAGCAATCATTGGCTCGGGTTTAAGTCAAATTGGTGGTGTTTTACAAATATACGTATACTATCTATACCCCAGCATCTTCCCCATTCAAAGGCCTTAGGAAAACGATTAAGTTAGCAAAGAAGGTTTCGTTTTCAAATAAACGAAGTAATAAAATCGGATTTCCTTTGGTAGGGACATGAATTCATATTATTTGTCAATATTTTAGACTTTTTATTCGCCGCGATGTCTCGGGTGCCGAAACAACTGTACGTGCTTTGTATTATAATTTGGTGTTATTAAGTGGTCTTGGTCGTAAGATGAAGAGGTCAGCAGTTGGCGTCACGCTGTCTGCGACCCTAACATTCGACACCATCTACATAAACCAACTTACGACATTCCAGACTCAGTATTACACATTCGCAGGGCACTGACGTATTTCATAGACTCATAAATGTGGTGTATTAGTTTTGCGTGAAACGAATGAACTCTGAGGATGCTAAGACGTCGCATAGTCACATTTGTGAGACATTAATCGGGCACTGAACGTTCTTTGGCAACGTATTATTCATGATAAATAAATATACAGTCGAATTCTCAGTACATCTACAAACGTAGTAACGTTCATTTTGCATTAGGCACGAAGATTTATGGGTATGTTTAGTTAATGCGGCACTCACTTTTATTTGCTTAGAGGAGACGAAATAAGGAAAGCGAAAAAAATAAAGAATTCCTAAAATTCAACCAAAATTCAATTCTTTTGAGACTAAAGTGAACATGATCTCGTGAAGAGGACGGAATCTCCAATAAACGCAATTCCGCATCTATCCTCCATAGAGGTCCCTGTGCGGGTCATCGGCCCCCTACAGCGGTCCTTCGTTTCAAATTTCCCTTTGAGATTGTAATCACTTCGTGTAGAACTCGCTGATTGCTGTTTTTTCAACATTTTTACAAGAGTATCCTATGTCTTTTTAGGAACATAGATTAAAGCTGCTTTTATAATAACTACATTACGAGAAGATCTACGTTAAAGTGACGCTAACTACGTCCAACAAAGCCTTTAAAAGCAAAATAAAAATAATTAAAATGATACGTGTACATCTAAGCTCTTTGGAAGGGGTAGACACTGAGGAGGTAAAAGCCTCCACATTGGCAGATAAGGCACGCACGGACGGCACTGCGAATTTCATCACGACCCTCTTTGTTTGCGTCTTTATTTACTTGGAAAATAAAAACAGTGTTACAGCACGTTCACTTTTTATAATAGTCCTATAAGTAGAAGTAAACGTAATAAAACAACATGGCCGAATGTTTTTCATGATTTTCATTTCAAAATCAACATCAAAATGAGAATATTTAATTTCACATAGGCCTACATGGGCACTTATAAAACGTCGATACTTCAAGATGTTTAAGTTTATGATAGTCTTGTACGAGGTCTCGTTTATCTTCGACAACGTTACTTGCAAAGATTTGTACTCAAATTCTAAATCCCAAAAAAACCAAACTTTTTTTTACAAACCTTTTATAGCCTTCAAATAACATCTTTCGTAAAAACGCGCTGTGTTACTGTGTATCGTTGCCGGAGGGTTCGACCCCGCCAAGACGGGATTGACATTAATTTTAACTTTGAGGAAAATGTAAAGAGGCATTGATCACATTACCGTTTATATTCGCTTCGGAACCAATGATCGTGATATAAAGAGTTATAAAATATTTCATAAAACGTATTCATGTCCCCATTCGCTCCTGTGAAACTCGTTTAAAATAAGGATTAATGTCAGCTAAGCGGGATCATTAAAGGTAAAGCGCAGACGATGGAAGTCAAAAGCTCCACAAAAATCATGCCTACCTACCCATGTTATATATAATTGTTTAAATAAAGCTAAAACGAAGGCTTAATCCTCACCTTTATCTATCCGCAACGCATTTCATATAACAATATCTAACGCTACTATACGTATACGGTATAAAAGAATATTTCGTTGCTTACACATAAACTTATTCAGAATATAAACTTTATGAAGGTCTGTCGCAAATAAAACAATAAATCCCCAAGCCCGTCTGGAATATAGTGAACGATTTGTATATGGGACAATAACGTGAACGAGGAATTCCTCAATATAAAAGAAACTGGATCTAGATTTTTACGAATCCAAAGACATTTCGATAATAGAATTTCTTTCGTATGCTTATTGGAATTCAATAATGTCGACCATACATGCCAATTTCTTTTGATTTAATAAGGCAATCATGTTCTGGATCCTATGATCCAATCCCAATAGATTGTGCCTAAAAGTGAGAGATCACAAATTAGGTGCCCGAACCTCGTCCCAAATCCTGCAATCGGCCGCAATCTACGTAAAATCATGTCACATTTACATAATTCTACTAAATTAGTGGGTTCAAACAGAATGAAAGGTAACTGATTGTTCTACGAGTTTTTTTTAGGTGAATTTCCTTAAAATATTCCCGACGTAGCAGGTATAGCTATAATATCCAGCAGGAGATAGATAGCGCTAGATACTGATGAGCTTTTTGTAAAGAATAGAATCTTTTTATATTCAATCAAATAAAACTTAGGTCTCGGAGAGAATTATTACTTATATTTAAAAAGAATATATGCTATTCAAACAGAGAACCATGGAAACAATAGATGAATAATTCAAACACAAATCTGTTGGTAAGATCCGCATGCAGAGCTAGTGGAACGTCTGCTGCTCCAAGCTTGTTTTATCGTATTCGGATTTTGATCACGTAAAGGGAAACTTTCAATTTCATCCCTATCTTCATTATTAAAGCTTTGTGGTAATTTCAGACAAACGTACTGGAATACTGAAAACGAGCGTTGATAGATTTTCAAAGACGATCGGCCATTTTGTTTTATTCGGTACTCGTTATCGTGAAATCAACTGCTGAGTAGCTTGCAATAATAAGCAAGGGATTGTGTGTAACCGGAGCCACAGCAGTATCCGATGTCGACCAACCGCCCTACGCATACAACTGTGTTTCATTAACTAACACAACTATAGAATATCAAATATCCAATATATTGTGGAAATACAGAAATGGGTTCAACATAAATCTGCCTAGACCAAAGGCTGGCGCAAGTTTCTCGTAGGCGTGGAATTTGATATAATTGGAACTTCTTAAATATCACTAGTGAATGAGAATAGAAACTAAGTTGTTGCAAATTTTTTGGAATGCTGGATTTCTTTAGGTATGACAAGCATAAAACTATTCAAAACATTTCTTTTGTGATGCCGTTAAACTGATGATACAAACATAGCAAGCATCTTATCTAGGAATTAGCATTTATATTGAACCAGCCTCGTCCTGCAACTGTATGTCATTTCATATCTATGTGACATGAGTTATCCTGTTGTATTCCTGGTTTAACAACTCGGATGCCCGCAATAATTTCATGCGTGTGTGTTAATATTTTGAAAAGCAAGTACCATTATGGTTTCGATAAAATATGTAAATGTGTTGCTGTTGGCACCAAAAGTATAAAACAAAGCAAGGATGAAGAGATATCCATGTGATATAAATGTCTATAGATACACGGTAATCTTCATGGCTTAGAATGACGTACACAGCGCGGGTCATGACGTCAGCATGGCAGACGTTGGCCGCTCTACCCACGATCACACGGCTTCCGCACACTTTGTGCTACACGCACACAACTACAAGTTATCTACACGTCTCGCTAAGCTTGCCGCCGCCGTCCGCACGGTTTCCGTTTTCCACATGGTTTCAGCGGTCAGCTTTTACAAACACACTTGTGTAAGGCCCTGCGGCGTGTCCCTTGGTTTTCATGTCAACGCTCACCATCGTAATACCATGTACGGTGGCAAAATTAGTTCCAATCAACACCGTAGTGTTGCTACAAGATATATAGCAATAAACATAATTAGGTGAAGTTATTATATCTATCAAATAACCACAAATCTAACCCTCACCTAACGACCAGTACAGTCGGCCTGAAACGTGATTGGGTTACATAAATGTTGCCCAGTTACACAGAACATTTCAGAAAGCCGATATCAAAATACATAGGCACATGACTGCCTAAGGTATATTTGTGCAGGGATTAGGTAAGTGAATTAGGCGCATGATGGATAGTTTGGGAAAGTCGAACTTTAACAAATATTATGATAGTGACTGTAAGGTTCCATTTTCCAATATTTTTACGGTGTACCTACTAAAGTTACCTACATAAATATCAATTTATTTAACATTCCCTGCGAAAAAGTGGTCGTCAAGATGCTGTGAAAATGTACGAAGTTACTCGTGTCTAAAATATTGATATCTGAATTTCGCGCGACACTCAGGGCTGCTCTCAGATGTCAGTAACAAAAATAAAAATTAGAGTTACATAAAAAAGCTTCTAGAAAACGAAATCTTCTAAGCATGTTTTTCTTGTAAGATCTAAATGGATTAAATCAACAAATTTTTAAAATAATTCTATACTTTAAGGAAAATCTACATTTATTGACATGCAAAAATACTTTTTCTATACGACTATTTTAACCACTTGCCAAACAAAGGGTTGAACGTAAAAAACAAGTTTTCCCAACACAGGGTACACAAATATTACCTAACTATCCGTCCCAGTCTATTCTTAGATCGATAGGGCCGGCCTGCTAGGTAAACATTCCTAAAACCTACAATACTTTATTTAAAGGTTTGTTATCGACCGAAATTCCTAAGAAAAATACTACGTATGTTTTTCAGAACTTGGTAGACTGAATTTACATAGTAAAAGACAAACTTCGCATTTATTAAGATTTTTTTCCTTATGAATATATTTTTCAACACTTCTGTGTTAACGCCCAAGTAGGTAAGTATGCCTTAAAATATTCCAGTCGACTTGCATTACCTCGGCTGCATAATTAACTTAAGCCTTGTTTATAGCCTCATTAATTTGAATTAATTATTGTAGAAGTAGAATAGACACGCTAAAACATATCCAAGTTGCTGAAAATATGTAATACATTTTATAAGTGCTTCAAGAGACATGTTCCGAAATGACTAATTACCATATTACAATAATTTCTTCCACATACAGTGACTTCTTCTTTAGCAAACGTTTTTTATTAAACAGATTATCCACCTTTTAACGTATCTACTACTAGGTATATAAGTGAATTTTTCAACATGATCTTGATTTATTACATCCATTTCGGTTATTGCACAGGCAAGGCTATTTGAATCAACCTCATTTAGGCCCACTTTTCACGTATGAAAAATTGCAGCGTGTTTGTCTTTGTCCCCTGTGAGTCACCAGCGGGTAATAAATTAAAATAACTTTGAGTTAATATAAGGTTTAGATAAAAACAAAATAAGTAAGGAACCCCAAAAACACAAAGCTTGTTTTTGTTTTTACAAAGCTCTTTTACATCGCCTGTACTGCTTGCCATGCTTTTATTTGGCGAAACAATTTTGGCGTCAAGAGTTCTTTGACCTTTCAAGCGAGCTTATGAAAAATCGTTGTAAAATTTGCTTTTCCCTGCTAATACCTACTAGGTAGTATTTTACCGTCAAACTATACACGATAAGTATAGTTTTACATCTAAAACTTCATTTATGACTATAATAGGACTATATTAAAACACAAATACCGGCTGGTAGTAAATAGCAGCCCCGATTTCGTGTTTCAACATAGTCCGTTCATTCCATCAATTCCTATCAAACCATCGCAGTATTAGATACCATTATTTTCAAAGTGTGAATTATGTGCAAAATGCAGCCAAGTTATCAGTCACAAATCAAATTGTGGGACTCTTGCGAAGAACTTTAACGGAAAACCATGACTTCAAAACCAACAGAAATACGCCTAACATTATCACAATAAATCATAATTAATTTACCCAATGACATAACAGAAAGTAGGTATACTAATTATGGATTAAGCCCATGCCAGAATAAAAGTAATATGATGATGTTTGTGAACTTACCAAATTCTCCTCATACAGATTAGCGCGTGACCCGACTCCCGCCAAATTGAAGCGATCACCGAATACACAGAACGCATTTCACGGATAGCGAAGTAGTCCACGATCGATAATACTCGTTCTCTACAAAGGCGTGCGGGCGCTGCACGCGGCACGCCGTGCGTCCGACGCTCCTACCACACATATTATTCTCAAGTTATTATTTTACACGCACGTCCACTCATGAGAAAAGCAACTTGAGACGACCGCAGCGTTCGAAACCTTAATACTTCCCTTCGCTGCAAATATTAGGTGACAGAATCGAAGACGGGGCCAATCGAATACCTTCGAGCGAATAATTTGCACTGCTTCGAACCCAAGAAAGTAACATTCTTCAACTAAGATTTCAAACGACAATCTATGCTAACAATTTACACTAATATCTTCGAAATTTTCAAAGTTTTCAAAAGTAACGGCACAGAGATACGAAAACTTCGTAACGCGTCTAGCGAATACCAAAATAATATGAACAATATGGGGACAGGAACCGGAGTCGCGTAATAATAAGAGTGCTTGCGTGGGGATGGTACGGAGGGTGCATTGTGCACCGGCGAATTTTGGAAGGGCCCGTTACGAAAGCCCTTGTTTGCTCCCCCCTGCACTTGCGCAAGATGCGAACCAGTTTTGATTTTTGTGAATCAACTCGTGGAGTTAGCCCGTTCACAAGGGGGGTCTTTCATCCCAATCCGCAGTTAGAGACCGGTGTCGAACTTTTCTCATACACCGTGCGTGGTTGATAATAATATGCGTATAATCTAAACCCAAAACTAATTTTAAGATCGAATCAGAAATAATGGAAAAAACTCACACAAAACCGACCAGAATTTTAATAATATTATCACATTACAGAACCGGAACTAAGATAATACTTTTTTGATCTGCTTGAAATTCATGAGTCACATTGAATTAATTGAGCCAGATGTTAATACGACTAATATTAGATATGTTCATATTCAAAACTCCAAATTAGAAACTAGCGGTAAAAATCATTTTTAGTCTTCTGCCAATAAACCATATAATCCAACTAATATATCCAACTGACATCAGTCTCACGATTTTACTTTTACACTCCTAATATGTAATACAAATAAAACCTTTGTAATAAAAAGTAAAAGGGTTTATTATTAGGGGTCCATACTCCCAACATTGCCGTCAATTTATAAAACATGCTTGCTATACAATCCTGATGTGTAGGGTCCGGCCCTGATATACGAAGGATCATTGTAGGGACGTCATAAAAGACAGAAGCTATTGAATATTTCAAATGTTGACCAATTCATTGTGAATCTTAACCAACTATTTCGACTGCTAAATAACGAAAGAGTTTCTATTAGTGATTCTGATTTGAACTCAAATCAAGCACAAGCCCATTTTGACAAGACGTGCTCTATAGACATTAAAAATGTAAGCACCTAAGTAAAGTTTTAAACTTCAATAACTCGATTCAAAAACGAAGAAAGCGAAAAGACGAACAGTGTTAGAAACCCATTAGTTATTTATTTAAATAAACAATCATTATGTTGCATAAAGCGGATTCTAATTGTAAGTACCAGATCAAACCATTATCGTACTTCTGAGGACCTACGAGAAGCCAATGATGCCGCGATTGGCGTGACCATCTAGTGGGCATTTATACTTATTATATTTTAGATTCGATAGTTACCATCGATTCGAAAATAAAAGAAGATTGTAAGTAAGTACCTACAAACACAAATAACTAGCTCCGTGAATCCTTAAAATTCTTGCCAGCCATGATCTAAAGAGGATTAATGTTAACTGTTTCGCCATCCCAAAATAGAAGTGATGACAAAAAGTCAAACAGCGATGAAAACAATGAAATGAAACATGAGCTAACATACGTAATATTTCCATGGTCTGATCGATTGATCGATGTACGGGGTAATGATGGATTAGCCTTTTTCAAGAACTTAGTTTATACACTGCTACATGACGGATAACCAATTACTTTAATAGTCCTTTGTTCATTAATAAACTTGAAGAAATTGAGGACCTTGCAGCAAAAGGGGAGCAGATCCAAATTTTAGGAATTGCTGTTTTTGTTTTCATATACATTTTGAATAAAAAATAGGGCTATCTTTTGACGCATGAACGCTGCATATCCGACGAAAAACAAGTGCGATATAACAAAATTTGGATTTGCCACTCTATTCCGTTTGGTGCAAAAAGGCAGCAGGTGTTAAACATTCGTTCGTTTTTGTTTTGATTTTTTAATCTTTCATGTGATAATAGTTCTTGAAATGAAAAAAAAACTTATATTTATGTGCTTTATGATCTATGTATACTATAAAATAGGGTAGTATTTTTCGTTAATTTTGGTGCAAAACGGAAGCAGAACCAAACTTTAAAAAATCATAGTATTTCTAAAACTTATTTATTCACCTAAAAAACGTTGGTAAAATATGTAAATTGGTTTATAGTGTTACTATACTCTAGACGTTAGTGTAACAATATATTTTTTTAAACCTTTTTTCTTAATACCTGAAAGTTTTTAAACTTGGACTTGTCTCGCTTTTGCTGCAAGGTCCTCAATTGCGGTCTGGTTCAACGTCCACAATACTGAAATGATTTGACAATCTCTACTCGTTGCATGCATCTAAATGTAGTACCTATATGATATAGATAAGATGATCTATTAAAGTCTCGCTCAAAAAGCCTTCGTCTTCTTTTCAAACCTATGGTAAAACCTCCACGCCTATTGCGGCATCGCTCCCGAGGTCTTTAGCCGGTGTTTGAGCACTTTGGACAATCTTGACATAATGGGGCATCGTTTGGTCTCTCAATCGCACTGGGTGTTGTATCGTCGGTGACCTAAACCGCGAAATTCCAATTTTCTTTTTTTTTTTGGTATTTGCAGGTCAATCTCAGATTGTATGTTGATTCAAATATGATTCACGAGCGTAATAAATATGGCTTTACTGAGTTATAATCATACAATACAACCCTCTACCCGCTAAGTTCATTAAATCCCATTTAATGACTTTTTCATGAAATAGTCGTTCAATGGGACCATAGAACCAGACTACGATCTTAATATGACTTTTTGACTGCTGCCAGTGGCATCAGTAACTGCACTGGCTCGCATCATTTCCAGCATGGCTATTGCGTTCATCATCTCTTCTCTGGATAAATGTCGACGTTCAGAAAAACGACCAGTTCTAATTATTAAATGACACAATAAAAGTTTCAAAACAGTTAAATCAAAAACACGCACACGAGGAAGAAAATTTATCGGTGTAGGTATAGTAATTACGTGTACAGTATTTTGCCGCCTCCGTAATATTCTTTTTTTATTTGTTTATGGAATACAGTAAATAAATGTGCAAGCAGTAAATTACCGTTTAATTTTTTTTTAAATGGCCAGTACTTTTAAAGTTATGCTATATGCTGCTTTTAAAATATGTCTAGACAGTGTTGATGTGTGTATAATTTAGCTCCAAAAAGAAAATCTAAGTCTTATGTTTGTTTTTGCCTTTTTTTGTTTCAAGTTTGTCTCATCTTTATACAGGGTGGCGCCGACAATACCACATTAAATTAACCTGCGTTTACCTCATGACGTTCCCAGTTTGCAAAAATTCATTCGAATATGTATATCCAGTAGTCACAGGACATTATTTTACATTTCAGCATTTTCTACATAATGTAGATTAATAGGCTAGCACCCACCGGTTGACGATCCCCGCATCGGTATATAGAAACACTCTAAACACATGTCCAACTCGCTGCTTCAAAAACCTTTGCCAAATTATTTTCTTAAATTTTATTTCCAGGCGCGAATTAGTGCGCTGCGGGACTGTTCGAAAGAGATACCGCGGCCCTGGAACATAAAGGGCCAAAGAAGGAACATGGGTGGTTTTTAGTCAGTAAGAGTCTGACACTCCCTTCCGCTCCACCCAGAGCGGGGGGGGGGGGGTCATTTGATGATTTCCCACCCACCACAAAAAAAAAAAAAAGCCGCGAATTAGTGCAAATCGAACGAATGTTAGTAAACCAATATTTATAATGGTTGTTGTACCTACTTCGTTAACACTTTTGTGCTATTTACTTTGTTTTTGATTGTTCGCAAGAAGACTATCCGTCCGTGAAAGGAGATATAGGAGTAGTCTGTTTCCTTGATTTGGTCCCAAGTCGTGGAAAAAAGGATAGGAAGCCCCTAAGACGACCCACTGACCACGTGTTTCTAAAGACAATTAGAATAATAAATAGTGGTGTTTCTGGACATATCACATTTGACAATTATGTTTTAGCAGTTAGAGGAGGATAACATTAAATACCAATCCGTCAATACAAAACTAATATCAGTAGAATATCTAACTTGATTTCTTCTTTAACTTTTATTGTGGCTTGTCACTACTACTCACGACCTCTCTCTCTATCTGAATTTTCTACTATTTTCTTATCTTTGTCTTCTAAAACCGAGAAATTAATCGAAGCGGCTCTCAACAGCACTTCGGAAAGCAAACCCTGAGACAGTTGTAGGAAGACTTGTTATTAACAACTAGCTAAGTACCCGCCCCTGCTTAACATACTGCCATGGCATGTCCAAAATCAAGATGTTGTGCTGTCTATATTTAATAGTATTACCTTCCGGAATTAAGGCTCAAATTATTCTAATTGATGTTAAAAACCGCAACAAAATCCAGAGTGTAGTTCATAAGATCTAAGCTGGCACACAGACAGGAGCCGACATGGTTTTTTTTTACACAATGAACTATTTAGATATTCTAGAACATAAGGTAAGTAAGCACACACCAATATTTTAAAAATATCTTTCTCTATGGATTTAAATAAATAAAAAAACAAGCGAACTACGATCGATTTGTCCAATATGAACATTTATGTATAAGATTCGTTACAAACAGCGAAATGACACAAATGTTACAAAATGACCAAATGATAAAATAAAAACATTAGAATTAATTAAATGAATATGACACAATTTTAAGGTACTTGGTGAATTCTCGGGTGAATACTATCATACCAATTACTCATGAAGGACATATCGAATAAATACCGTGCGTGCGCAAATGTTTTGAAAAACAGCCACCTACATTGCACAAAAGTTACATGAATGTTATTACCGACACTATTTGTTGAAATAGTAAAACGAAACGATGACGTAGTATGGTAGTAACCTTTGGTCATCCTCATTTTAGTCATTAATTGGGTCTCCAAATGTTATAATATGTTATCTTATCACTACCATTCGAACAGTTTAATTATTTAGTGTAGTTGTTCCTGAACGAATAATTTAGTTCTATCTAGTTTCTACAAGATGGCGCAGACTACAGTTACATCGGTTCTCTTTGGTTTGGCGTTGCGCTAGTATATCGATTTTACGAACAACACTCAGTATTGACACAAGGAAAAATGTTTGGAAGGAAAACAATTTTATCGCAAGAATCTGCAGTGTGTTTCTGAATCATTGGCGGCTATTAAGTTTATAATGAACACGAACATCTGTAGATACACTTAGTGTTTATAGAAATGCTACTTTGAAAATTTTGATAATGTGTAATTTTAAGCGAGCCTTCCTGGCAACACAGAAATGTCTATGAATTTGACCCCGAAGCTCGTGTCCGGAGCAGAAGGAGAGTGTGGTGTAGGGCCAGGCCCTTCGTATTTGATCTTCATCTTGTCGAATATTGTGTAAAATGGGCACATAATAGGTAAATAAGATATTTTTATACGCATTTCGCGAGCGTTTTCTCGGATGATGTACAGAATTTGTTCCATTTAAAATAAATCGCGAAACATACGTACGAGTTCGTAACGCTAAGAATATCGTCCCAAGTCGCGTAATGATTATTTTATTAGTAAAAAAAATATCAGTGATATATTTAAACCATTTGTGGCTATGTGTTCGGGATTTCTCTCGTGATCGGAATAGATATATTAAATTCGTTACGGTATAATGTCCTCGGGATTTTGGTGAATGTGTTGAGACAATGGTGTATCGATTATTTTGCGCTAACTAAATGTCATCCCGGTGCCGTAGTGTTAATATTAGAAGTCTATGTTTGTGACCACGATTACTATTGTCTAGGCATCTACGCGTTTTATATTAAGCATGCAGAACTTCAATTTAGCTTGAGTGACCAAAATAGTGCCGACGTTTTTCATTCGGATAAATTCATCCGCTCCTTGACAATATCTATTTTCTGACTATATCGTGAGTGGAATAAGAACAGCAAGATATAACAGAAAATATAAATAGCGCTTATAGTTCATAATGTAACTATCGAGTCATGAGTTTATAAAACATTGTATATTTTGAAACGCTAAACTGCACAAAAAATTAACATCAAATACTTATACGTCCGAAATTTATTTTTTACAGGATGCACTAAAGACGTATATATTGTATT
This sequence comes from Eurois occulta, assembly GCA_950022335.1. NCBI lineage: Eukaryota > Metazoa > Arthropoda > Insecta > Lepidoptera > Noctuidae > Eurois > Eurois occulta. The sequence continues at coordinate 9,064,499 of OX465484.1, read as the reverse complement.
GATCGACTTTGTGTTTGTACCAAAACACTATTTTATTTGTTTTCATCATGTAAAATACATTTTCAAAACTGCCACTATGAAACTTTTATCCCGAAAAATATTTATTTGTTTAATATCTTAAATAAAAAAGCATAGTCTTGCTTGACCGTTGTAAATTTTTGACATCTTTTGATATAATCCAATTATAGAACTACACTACGCAATCATGACATGACATTAAAATAAAACTTGTTTCTTTCACTATCACTCACGTATCTTTTTTTTGTTGCAGTTACATACTCAGATATTGAAGTTCGTGCTCAAAGTTTGCGCAGTAAGTTAACGATTACAACCTGGTGAAGTAAGTATACTGTGTTAAAATGTCCAATCCAAACCGTGATGGTGTGAGTACGCGATTTTCCGATAATTATGATCTGAAAGAAGAATTAGGAAAAGGAGCATTTTCAATCGTGCGACGTGCTGTTCAAAAATCAACTGGTTATGAATTTGCGGCCAAAATTATAAATACTAAAAAACTCTCAGCCAGAGACTTCCAAAAGTTGGAGAGAGAGGCGCGAATTTGCCGAAAACTTCAGCATCCCAATATCGTAAGACTTCATGATTCTATCCAAGAGGAACATTTTCACTACCTGGTATTTGATTTAGTAACGGGTGGTGAATTGTTTGAAGACATTGTTGCCAGAGAATTTTACTCTGAAGCTGATGCATCGCACTGTATACAACAAATTCTTGAATCTGTACACCATTGTCACCATAATGGAGTTGTGCATAGAGACTTAAAACCAGAAAATCTTTTACTAGCCAGCAAAGCTAAAGGCGCTGCTGTGAAACTTGCTGATTTTGGATTAGCCATTGAAGTTCAAGGCGACCAACAAGCGTGGTTTGGTTTTGCCGGTACTCCTGGCTATTTATCACCTGAAGTACTTAAAAAGGAACCGTATGGTAAGCCTGTAGATATCTGGGCGTGCGGTGTAATCTTATACATTTTGCTTGTTGGATATCCTCCATTTTGGGATGAAGATCAGCATCGGCTGTACGGGCAAATTAAAGCTGGTGCTTATGATTACCCATCTCCAGAATGGGATACAGTGACACCTGAAGCTAAAAGCCTCATAAACCAGATGTTAACTGTAAATCCAAGCAAGAGAATAACGGCTTCCGAAGCCCTCAAACACCCATGGATTTGCCACCGCGAACGTGTTGCATCTGTTATGCACAGGCAAGAGACCGTGGACTGCTTGAAGAAATTCAATGCACGGCGCAAACTGAAGGGTGCCATCTTGACAACTATGCTTGCTACACGCAATTTCTCTGGAAAATCTATGGTGAACAAGAAAGGAGATGGGTCTCAAGTTAAAGAGTCGACCGACAGCAGCACAACATTGGAAGATGATGATCTGGACAAGGATAAGAAGGGCGTAGATAGAGCATGTACTGTAATTTCCAAGGAGCATGATGAGGATCCTTTAACGAAAGCTGATTCGTTTGCAAAAGCTCGTGGCGACAGCAACGCTTCTTTGCGCCGAGCAGAAGTAATCAAAGTAACCGAAGTGCTCATAGACGCAATCAATAACGGTGATTACGACACCTATTCCAAATTATGTGACCCTAACTTGACGGCGTTTGATCCTGATTCGCTAGGAAATCTCGTGGAAGGCGTCGAATTTCATAAGTTCTTTATTGATAATACGCCGACACATGTGAAAACCAATACTACGATCTTAAATCCTAGAGTGCATCTGCTCGGTGATGATGTAGCTGTAATCGCATACGTGTGCGTAAGGCACAGTGTGGACGCCGAAGGCCGACGGGCCTCACAACAGTCTCAAGAGACTCGCATATGGCACAAACGCCACAACAAGTGGACGGCAATACATTTCCATCGCTCCTAACTAGTCCCTTCTACAACCCACTCCTGTACGGTAGAGGATAATGGTCTCGCAAATCAGATTATCTGTAATGGTGATGCCGTTGCAACAATTGTAACTTTCCAAAGTATTGAATGAGACCACGAAACTCAAGATCCTCTTCTTCGTACAATATAAAATTTATTATCCAATTCTGCTATAAAACTTACACGAATTTTATTAGAATTCTTTGTAATCCAAAAAATTAAGTTAATTACTTATAGGTAAATGTTATTGACACCGGTGTAAGCGATTCGGAAGTTGATTCTTATCCGTTAAAGTCACTTAATAAAAATTTACGATGTGGCTAAATGTGATACCGTTAAATTCAATGCTTTGTGCTAGTTATGTAGAGTGTACAAACAATCTGATCTCTGACAAAATCGAAGATATGTCAACGAATATCAAGGCAAAGTGTTGTTTATCAACATATTTAATGAAATCTCAACATAACAACAGATCTGATACTAATGAATCTATAATATAAGTAAATCAGAAAACATTTTCAAGATTTAGAATATTTAGCACATTTCTCAGTAAGTCTCTCTACATTTTTAACTATGAATGTTTTGTCGTGCTTAAAAATGGTGTTCTATTTGTTATCAAATACCTAGTTATAAGATTTAAGTAACTAATAAATCATGCAGTTATTGGCACTATGCACTTAAGAGTTATCTGAACAGTGAGGTCGTAGTTTAATAAAATTAACTTTCATCTATGTATTTGTAGAATATCTCAATTGCATTACATTTTCTTCAACTACTTAGAACCTCGTGTATGTATTTAATTAGCTAATGCAGCATCAATGTGCGTATTATATTTTAAGTGGATTATATCAATTTCGTCAATTTTAGATTTAATGTTAATGACATTATTCTGCTTTTGGCTTTACTCACCTGAGCATTAGTGGGATATGATGATTTATTTAAATACCATTTTAATTGAGCTGAGCTGATTGTTTGCTGTATTGGTTCCGTACCTGATTATCAAAACAAATCGTACTTGAGATAGTTTAGAATTTTGAAGTGATAACTGTGCAAGAGAATGGTCTGCTTGTTGGTATTTGTATGAACTAAGAGGAGCTTTGTCAACAGTGATATTAATGTAATAAATGTAAAGTGTTTTTTGCACAGTTTCACTTAAGAAATGTGCTTTAAATATTGGATCTATAACTGTAAGTCTGCAGTAAATTCAGTATTTCCTATAAATATAATTAGATATACTTAAAGAACATTTAACCACGTTTTTTACAATTTTGTAATATATTTTAGTATAGTTAGCAAAACTTAATTTACAAACATCAAAGGGAGTTGGAATTGTAATATTAAATGCATAATAAAAAATATCTACATTGTTAATCAACTTTTTCATGTTGGTATTTTCACTGTATACAGAGTACATAGTTGTGCCATTATCATTGAAATTAGTGCCAATAACTGTAAAAAATAAAAATGTATTCTAGTCTTTATTGTTACCTACGCATATTTAGAAATTAATCAACATTTTTAAATTAATTTTGAACATATATATTTACATACATAGGTACATAAACTTACATTGTGTACATAGATATTGATTTGCACATTGCATGTTTAAAAGTGTCGTCTTCGTCATTAGATAAATAAAATATTTTCTTTGAAAATATTTAATGAGGGTTTGTTATCTAGATCATGTTGAATTTATTTAATAATTTACTTCTAAATAGTGGCTCTCCGTTAATGTTAAATAAAAGACTAGAACTCGCTCACGGAGCTTGCCGGACCCCAGAAGGCATAGATAGATATATAATAACTAGAAACACCTGTTGTGCTAATCCGTTGTTGGAAAATAGCGTTACATAGGCATAACACAGCTCGTTAGTATTTTAAATTCAGTCTGTAAACATCACAGTACGTAATTTTAATGTTTTTATTACTAAGTTATAAGTTTAAAATTTTATTTTTCATAAATGTTATACAGTAGCCAAACAGCTAACGTATTGTAAATTTGCTTTATGTTTACCTTTGTATAATGTATAACTATAGCTGAGAGTTTGCCTATATAAATCCCTTTTCCCAATAAAATCTTTTGGGTTCTTACCTACTAATAATATATATTTATACATTTTGAAAGTATTAATATTCATAACATTTCAAATCAAACACCAACATTATTACTGGTATTAAATTATCTAATATTTTATTAAATAGGTAAATATGTTACATGACTTTCAATGAAATACAATATTTACTATTGAACTGTTAAATTTTTGCCAGAATTTAATTAAAATACTAATGTAAAAATGTGATGTATATTATATATACCGACCTAATTCAGTATGATGCACAAATCAATCATCATGATTGTATCTTCCAGAATATCTCACAAATCTCTTGAGAACAAGAATATTTTAAGTATTTATGTATACTTTCAGTCTTCCCTGGACATAAGTCCAAACACCAAATTAAAGGGATACACAAGGTTACTATCAGCTTAAATTCAATAGTTTAACTTTCTCAAAAATTTAATCTGCTCTCCGCAAATTGTTATTAATGCACATTTACCTGTTTGCATGCATTTATCTCACGGGCTTGTACATTTAGGGGGGCTTTTAAAATGACATTTAACTTTTTCCATTGGCTGCTTTTTATTATGTACATTTACATACTTATAATAAATATATAATAATAAATTATTTTACCTTAAAGATGTACTTAAACTTTACCATTAAATGTGACCATTTGTTCCACCACACCAGTGGTATAGTGGCTTAACACAATGAGCTATCACAAGATGCCTGTGAGGCCGGATACAAATGGTTTCATGACATTAAAATTATATACATATTATGGGTGCATTGCAATAGGGGTACATTTTTAAATATACTAGAATAAAATCGTTTTTGTGTCATAATTTTCAATTAATAATTACTTGTGTAGTAAAATTGCTGATAATCCTCAATAAATTAACATTTATCTATATTCAGCTAGAATTGTGTTTAATGTTTTGAAGCCAAACATAATATTGCGAAGTTAATATTTGTAAGGCTATATCAGCATTAACTTAAAATCATTATTAGGGTGTTAAATAAGTGAATATGAACAATGTGTTTAGTCGAAATTCCAATCAAATTGCACCCTTGCCTAGATATGTGGTTGAGATTATTTTATAATATGTTTTAAAAGTTAGAAATGTTACTTACCAAAGTATTTTATACTTTAATGCACCACAAATTTCGTTTAGGATTTGCTCTGTTTCATAATGAAGGCTAAGTTTGTTGTAGAATAATATCCAAATGTGGAGTTTAGGTGTATTAAAGAATTGTCAGTATATTTGTATTCAACATAATTTCTTGGACCTCTGCATTGCCGATTATCATGTAAAATTCTCTAAAATAAAGTTCTTTTGATCTACAATAACATGTGATATTTTCTTTAACATTTTACGCTACTTGCCTGCCGCTACATCTACAGTATTATCTATTGAATAATAAAACAATGCTAATGACCCTGTACTCTATTTATTTACATAACACTACATTTATTCAATATACATACAAATATTAAACAATGCTACTTAACTACTTATACACTATACAGTGCAGCTGTCATTGTTCACAAGACTAAGAACATACCTCAAACAATATTCAGATACTTCATCTTAGAGTGAACACCTTTACAGCCATCAACAGTCACATTGAAGTTCTTCAAGATGTCCTCTAGTTCTTTGTCACCAAGTGTTCTGTCACCCAACTCTTGCTTAATGCATTCCTTTAGATGTGTTTTAGTCAGAGGTTTAAATTCTACCAACCTCTTTAATGCCTTTATCTCAGCAAAGTTGTCCAGTAATCTTCTATGAAATGACTCGTCACAATTTTTAATAAACTCTTTGGTGGACTCATAACAATTGTATATTAGTATCACAATTATCTCTTTCCCTAAGTTATCACTTTTCTCTGTAACTTCCTTAATTTGTTTCTGGATATGCATATCATCTACAGTCAAATCATCCACTATTATTAATGAGGTCTTACACATAGTCATACCATACATAAAGTCTGTTGAGAATGTAGTTGTGAAACTGGGCATGGTATAATGATACACATTTGAGCAAGGTCCTGTAGTTTCTAACAGAATAGAGGAGGCAAAAGTTTTTCCTACACCAGTCCCTCCAGAGAAAAGTAAAAGTTTACTTCTTTCTTCTAGTTGTAATGTCTGCATAATCCTATTGACTGCGTCTGTCTGACCAAATAGTTTATTTGAAAGTGTGTTTCTTAATTCTTCAATATTGAATTCGTCAAAGCACTTTAAACTATAGATATGGAGTGCAATTATTGACATTAAGATCATTACACCAATGGATAGTGTCTGAAATACTACATTATTATAACTTTTTGTTGGCTTCTGCATGTTGATGTGAAATTTCTTTACAACAGGCTGACGTTCTGGTCTTTTATCATTATTGGTTAGTTTAACCTCTTCAGAAGGATCCACTTTTTCAGTCTTAATAAAAGTCTTCATGGGAAAAGAATCATTGAAAGAAATATCCATTTCTTTAATGGAATTACCACTTGTATCAATATCCATTGGTTCATAGCTTAAGTTATGACTCTCCATCATATAATATATTTAGGCACTCTCAGTTACCCACATAACCTCTGCGGTGATTAGTGATAAGAATCAATAGCGCGAAACATCGATAAGTTTTTAATATTATTGAAGAAAAATCGAATTGGTGTGCTTTTCGAATTTAACCACCACAAAGATTATTGACATTGACAGTAATGGCAGTAAGTGGCACTGACAGCTGACTGCTGAGATAAGCTGTCAATGTTGCCTGGAGATTGCGTTTTCTATATTTTTTTGGCTGTTACTTTCATCATCACATTTCCGGTATCTCGGTTCACTCGTGGAAAGCGATGGCGAAATAGATCGTAGTGTTAAGCAAAGAATTAACACGGGATGGATGAAATGGCGGCAGGTCACGGGAACAAGATGCGACTCCCACATTAAAGATTTATAAAACAATGGTTAGACCTGCTGTATTGTATGGATTAGAATGCGGGGCCACAAAAGGGATGAATGAAAGGCATTTGCATGTGGCTGAGACGAGAATGCTAAGGGATGTGTGGTGTTCCACGAATGGGAATGGGTAAATGGATAAATAATGAGGAAGTCTGAAAGTGGCGCCGCCGGTGACTGAAAAGTTGTGTGGTAATCGGTTGTCGTGGTATGGGCCTGTGACCCGGAGGAATGAGGAAAATATCGGGAAGAAAGTTCTGAATATGAATGTGGATGGGTTTATGAGTAGAAGAAAACCAAAGAAACGATGGATAGACGGTTTATAGAATGATATAGCAAGAAAGGAGGTGTCTGATGAGATGACGAGTAATAGAGAAGTATGGAAGAAGAAGACTTGCTGCGCCGGCGCCGACCTCAAATGTATTTTCCTCTCTGCGCTACAATTCATAGTCCTCACACTAAACTATAGGTTCATTTAAGGTAAGGCTAGCGACTACTTGCTACTACAATCTGTCAATTTTCTTTAATAGATTTTCAACTTTATCGCTAAACCATTAGCTTCAGGGTTGATTGGGAAAATTTGTCATTTTCGGGTAGCTTGATGTGCTGGCGTCTGTACATACACACATACCTACCATAAATAGTAAGGAGAACCATGGAGCACTTTAGAATTAAGCCAATGTGACATAACTTCAATTCTTGATTTATTACTTGCTAGATGATCCATTGATTGTGAATGCTAGATTGATGAAAGATATCAATATTTTTTTCCATATCAATCGGATTGACGTAAATTGATCGTCTTAGGTTCCTTTGTCTAGGAATAAAAGACCTTTACCTGAAGTGATCAACCAACTGATCATTTTGTGGTTAGACAAGACAGAGGCAAAGCACGGAGAAAGAGAAAGCTCAGCGCAGCACGCTCAGCGGTCGGTGCTTGCTTGCTTGACTGTTGAGTGTTGTTGTAGATATTTTACGACTAGTAGTTGCTAGTGTTGTCATCACTATCCACTCAAACTAATCGTGTCACGCTCACGCACGTGGGCACGAATATTATTTAAGAAATGATGTCTATAGTCGTTGCCGTTACGATGGCTCCGTGGTCTACTTAGTTGCTTTGTATCGTACAATGTTCTTTTGGACGTAGCTAAAACCGGGTCAAACGCCTCCATCTTGTTTTTTCATACAATATCAAAAATTGTTTACTAACTGTGATCCTAGTCAATGCCGTTCAAGCTAGAAATTCGTGTAGTGGTTCATGCAGTCATGCATGAACTTACGGTTTAAATCATAGTAAGTAGTAAATAAAAATATGAAAACTTTTAAACAGAATTTTAATGTAATATTCGACTAGAATAAACCACAAGAGTAAACTAACTTTGGACCAACTGGACGTCTCTACTCCATTCAGACAGGAGAGGTCATTGTGCCATGCCTGTCACGAAACAGCATCAACAAAAATAACGTTAATTTCGAAATGGGTGATAAAAATGATTGCCAAAATAATATTTACAAATCAACGCCTCCTCCAACAAATAGAAAAGTACGAAATCCTTTTGATAAAGCATTGATTGACAAGTTACACAAACCAATATGCAGGTGAGTACGCATTCGTTTTTCACCTGTCGAGTTTAAAATGATGAGGACAAAGTGTGAATTTTCTAAGTGTTATTTTACTTTTTTGTTAGTCCGGGTATGTGCAAGATATACAAGAAAAAGAACAATGGTTCGTTCCGCTGGGATATTGACCAGGCGTGCACCCTGGTACCTGCAGACATTGTGGCGTGCAACAGTCAGTTCGAGCCTACGCCCGATCCCGCTTTGGAAAAGATTGCAGAAGAGGCTACTGACAGGTAATCACCAATATCTTGCCAGTAAATTAACATATTTGCTCACGAACATCAAGAGCTATGAGAGAGAATGTTCAAATGCATTTTGCTCAGTATCTTTACAATACTGAATGGAGGACGAGGAGCTGAAAGAAATGCTCAGCTTCCTAAAATTGCGTATCTGCACTCATGAATACAACATTTGTGACCGTGAAGTTTATCAAAAATGTACAGCCGCGTAATAAAACAATCAAAATCAAGTCACTCAATGGTAATCAATTCCAACTTAGTATTTCAAAGCTGACAGTGAGAAAGTTGACCTAAAATGTTAATCAGAAGAACCCATTAGTAGTTGTTTTTCATTTAGTTTCTTTGTAAATCTCTAGAACTTCATTCTAGAGATTTCTCTCTTTTCTACTCTGAAAAGACCTAAAATATCTCTCAATTTAATGTTAGAAAATAATAAATATTGTAGCATTTAGAATAATTCAATCAATAACTAAGTTTTATATATCTTGACTTGACTTCTGTTTTTCTGAATGATTTTCAGATTCTTCTCCCAAGAAATGGTCATGCCCAGTCCTTTGATAGAATCTTCCAAAAAGGTGAAGCCGCTGCTTCAAACATCTGTTGAAGCCAGTATCCACATTGATAGTATAATTAAAGAAAAAATTGTGGTTACAAAAGAAGGTAAGTTTTCAATTGAAACAACATATTTTTACTGTTGTATGCTTTGATCAAGTACTCAAATTGAAGGTTGGAAGTCATGTTTTAATTAAAAACCATTTGCTTTGTTGATTCAAAGCAATTTTAGATTTTATTAATGCTGATTGAGAATCATAACTATTTATTGGTGTTGTTGAATTATTGAGAATCGTAACAGAGAGGTGTTTAGTACTTCAGGAGTTATGTTATAAGTGTCTTGCAATAAAGGGTGAACTTATTACCTTTAACCAGGCATAAATCTAGGTTCAGAACTAAAATAACATTGCAAATAACGATTGAATTATTTTAAATAACTGAATAAGATGATGTTTACATCAGCTATACAAAGAAACCACATGTAATTTGTATAACACCGTAAAACCTTTGTTTTGTACTACTTACATACATAATTTTATGCCCAAGGTGGCAACTAGACTGAAAGGAAGGGTTGGTGTTTAACAAACAGAGCAGTGAATGGCTAGCAACATAATGTGTTGCATATTATATTTCTTTTCAGAGAATATTAACTTTGTTTGTCTATTATTGGTATACCATTTACTTCTATTACTTAGACTATTAACTTACTAATAAGTATTTATGTAATATACATTTGTTAGTTACTCAGGTCTGTCTGTTACCTTTTCACACCTAAATGGTTGAAAGGATTTGGCATGCAAATAAGCCATGCCATGGTTTAGATGTTTAGAACATCAAATATTTTTTTATCACAATAGTATGTTCCTATGGGATAATTGCTGACATCCTTTAGGGCAAAAATTTATGTATGGTCTACAAATGGTTGTGTTACACTAAAATTTTAGTTTCAGCACAAACAGTTCTCACTCTGCCACCAGAACTGCCACCAGAGCTTGAACTTCTGCTTCAGCCATTTTGTACCTTTACACAGGTAAATTTAACCATCTCTAGGTTCATTCAATTTCACGGCATGCTAGTCACTGATTCACAATGCCATCATAACATGCAGGAGGAAAAGTTGAGTAAGTATTCATTTAGCAGATACTGAATTATTCACATTATTGATTGACCGTTGTAAACAGGACTATGAATCAATACGGTACATATTTGAAATGTCTTGGTACTGAATCATTGCCCTGCTGATAGTAATCACATTATGAAAACTTAGATTCATTGCTCCCAATGCATGAAAGAATCAAATTTAAAAAATCGAATTGTAAGCAGTAAAAAATGAATCAGTACTCAATCATTGCCCTATCCAGTGTCATCCAAAAATTAGTCTACAATATTTCGTTTCTAAGTTTTCCATGAAATCTAAGCATCATTTGATTGTTCTCAATACATGAGAAAAAGTGTGAAAAATCAATGTTCATGGTTGCCTCAATGTAATGCTCGCAAATCTTTGAGCTTGTTGTGTGGCAATAGGTTCCTTTCTGTCATATTCTATTACTGTTTACAGGAACAAGACATGTCGGGTGAGTACGAGATCACGGCAAATGGGTCTTTACGTCGGAAGCTGTTCTTCGAAGAGCACAGTGATATGGAGCACTATGATTCGGAGCAGACTGATGATGAGATCCATGTGGAACAACGACCTCCTTCAAGCTATGAGGCTCACACTCCTGTTATATTCAGTCCTGAACTTGTGAGTATAATAAAACGTAACATAATGTTAGTAATCGGCACCACTACTAAAATACCATAAGATGTGATTAAAATACACATCTTATGTACAATTAGAATAAAGGTAACTCTTGCAGGGTAATAACTTCTTTTTTACTACTTCATTTCTTGTTTCATATTCCCTTTTTTGAAGTGTTGTTCTTCTGTAAATGTTTTTAATGCAATCTCAGAAATAAAATGGGGTGGAACGGACACCGACGCGAAAACGGTTACCACGTATCCAGTGCAACATTCTGAGAAATTTTTAAGTGGGGTGGCTCAGAATGATGTACTGGATGCGTGGTAACCGTTTTCGCGTCGGTGTCTCTTCCACCTTGTATTATTGCTGTACTTACCAATCAATCAATCTACATGCAAGTCATAGATGTTCAGCACTTTGAGACTGCAAGTTACAAAATGGTAATTTAGATTACATAGCCAGCACATATGGTATATTATTTTTCACACCTTTAGAGCCGAGACTGCATAACAAAAGGCATGAAGCGTACTTTCGGCACCCCTCTCAAGAAGGGACCGAACAGCAACAGCAAGCCGTGCTATCGCAATAAGATCCTGGATGTGGTGGACTTTGGGGAGCCATGCTTCAGTCCCATAGAGTTCCGGACTCCGCGCCGAACGGAACTTGTGCAGGGTCACGGGTCGGCTACTTCGTCATCCTTGGCTTCCATCTCACCAGTTCTAAAAGCTACGTCCAGTGATGAAGAGGTAATGTATTTAGTTATTACTTACCAGAGGTCGGAATTAGGTAGAGTTATTCATGTACTTACACTGATTTCATACAGCGAAAGAATAAAGTGGATATGCCCCCAATCCCGGGATTAATTTTAAAGAGCAGAAAATTCCCGTGATTTATTAAATAAAAAAGTTATTTACTTTTACACAGTTTAAACCACTGCACGCGCGACGTTGCCAAATTTACATTAACGACATCGGATGTCTGAAGTTGCAAAATTCCAATGCGCACACGCGCGATGTTGCCACATTTGTAGTTCGCACAACATAGCTTGTGAGAAAAAAAGAAAACAATAGCGGAAATGCAGAGCACTCCCCGCTTAACGAAATGTTTTAGATTTTGAAATCCCGGGGAGATTCATATTAATATCAACATTTCGATGCAAGTACTTAAATAACTCTACCTAATTCCGACCTCTGGTTATTACCTCAACTAGATTAAGTGATCGAAAACTCGATTTTATCCACTCGGTTTATAAGTCATTTTATTTTAAATATTGATACTGTGTTGACTGTGATGATTTCAAATTGTGTTATATAAAAGTTAAATGAATAAAATTTAATTAATTGTAATACCACAAACTACTCTCTCCTATTTACATTCTTGAACAATTTGTTAATCAGCATTAAAATTCACACACTATTTTGCTACATTTTTTAGAAAAACAACTTCACATCACCTGAAACCGAAACTATGGCCACCTGCCTAGATTGTATTGAAGCAGAACCGAAAAGCGACAAGAAAGGCCCTTGCTTCTGTAAACTAACTCCCAACAAGATAAAACGAAGCACATCACTCAAGGAGTCACCGCATAAGAACAGGAAGAGTTCCTTCTCGTTCTCTGAGAAACGCAGTCTTAGCATGTCGAGTCTACATCGAAGTCGCTCAGTACAGAAGTTAGACTTCAGTATGGACATGAGTGTTGATGGCTCCTTCCATAACCATTCACAAGGTAATTATAATTTTTTTCCCGAATTGTTTTTACATTACCTACATTGTTTAAGTTCTAACACCACGTAAGTCAATTTTTGGCGGTTTTGACATTTTGATTTTTGGTCTAAGCTAATCAACGCAACAACGCTAAGCAACGTTGCCATCTAATTTTAAGTGTAACAAATTATAAAATGGTATTGTACCATTGCCTAGGTATAATTATGCAGTTTTTTCACTCTCCCTAAAAGTTGACTTGACTTACGTTAGAACTTCTACGCCAATTAGCTGAATTTTGATGAACAATAAATGGAATATTTCTTAATTATTTCAGCTGATTCAGAATCCAGTTCGCCACTAAGGAAAGAAGCAGCTTGGTCACTCGTAGAAGAACCCAGTATCCATCATTTAGTCAAAGTGGAGACGGCGAAATGTCCATCAACCGACATACAGTCCTCGACAAAAATTAGCATTAATGTTGAGATCGACAACACGCCTATCAAAGGCAAATCGAGGAGCAGTATACGCACTCATGAAATTAGTAAAATTCGAGCACCAATGCCTTTGAGCCCGCTCCACATGTCACTAGATGATAGTTTAGATAATTCAGATAATCCACTCAGCTTGGAGGATAAAAAGATAGACTTTAACAAAGTTGATCTCAAATTATTGACTGAAAACATATCTCAATTTGATTATGCTGCCAACAACATGACCAAAGTCGGCGGTGATAGCTCAACTAGTTTTAAGAGAGTAGATAGTGGATTTAATGAGAACACATTCTATGCAAACGCTTCTAGTTACTATGAAAGTGCCATAAAACCGTCAGAACTGACCGTGACCAATGTATCAAAGACTAATAATAAGAACGCTTTGAAAGAGATCTCTAATATTACTTGGATGAGAGTTGATAGTGGCTTTAAAGATGAAAATTCTTCGGACGGTACGCAGTTCTATCCCGCGCACGAGAACTCTGTGAAGAAATTCACGAGCTTCCACTTTTCTGAAGCAAAGTTGGAGGATAAAGAAAACTTGGCGACTGAGGACTTTGATAAGTTCCTGGTTCAGTCCACCAACAAAAGTGAAACCATGTCAATGTCTGATATCTTCACCGACGACATGGCGTTCAACTGTAATTTCTCGTCAACTCCATCTAAAAATAAGTCACGCAAAGTTCTTTCGTAATTTAGTTAATTGTAAGCTTTTTTTTGTAAGACAATATGAATTTATATGCATTTACAAAGCTAGATATTTAATTACTAGACTGTTTTTGACATTGCTCCATTATTGTGGATGATTTATAGAATTATGATGAATTAATTTTGTAGGAGATACGACTAAGGAGTAATATTTTTGCATGAATTAATTATTTTTGTGACTTTTGAGATGACGTTTGTTTACTTGGGTAAAGTAAAATTATTAAATAAAGTTTCAAGACTGAAATTATGAAGTATAATATCTGTATTTGCCTTGGCTTGATTGATTTGTATGTAATAAAATCTCACGAGGAATTGCGCGTTGTACGTACAAGTGTCCATCACGAGTCCGTACTATTTGTCTTCTGACCTCTTTAATTAAAAGGCAACAATATCTGCCAAGATAATGTTGACTATTTTAAATTTAGCTCTGGTGTATCCTTCAATAGATTGCATGCAATTAACTACATAGTTATTTTTTTTTTGTAATGTCAATGTTTACTCGATAGTTAATTTCGTCAATAAGAGGGCATTATCAATACGACCGCTCCAAAGTCCGTGTTTTGTTTACTCTTATTTTTAATGTTATTTTATCTTATTTCTTGTATCCTGGGGTGTTTTTTTTAGCATAATTTGCTTATCACCTCCTAATTAAATGTGGTTTTGAATAAATTGTGATTAAATTTTGTTGGTGGACAATGAATAATTCTGAATTCGTTGTTTATTGTGAACAGATCTATATCACAGTAGCTATAATGCTCTGACGACGCCAGATAGCGAAAGTGATAATTCACTAATGAAGTCAATTATCCTTATTTACAAATCAGTAAATTAATGCTCATCTTAATGTGCATTAATAAAGAGGAGTGCTGCATAAAATAATAGCTATTACTACACGTATACACACAATCGTCGAGACTGTTCGTGCGTCAATCGTTTTTAACAAATAACCGAACGATAACGTTGTAACCTCTGTTATCGCCGTATCCCGGAACGTCTGCGAACCACGAGCGCTGGGGATACGTTAGGTAACAACGGCGGACACTGTGCGGTGCATTTACTACTCTCTATATAAACCACCGTTCTGCTCCATACATGTCATTTCATATTACACTTTGATGGTGACAATTAGCAACATCGTATTTGTAAACTACTGCTCAGACAGATCATATTTCACGTCGCTCTGACATTGATAACGTACGCAGTGACGTATGCACGTGCGCTGCGGTTAAATGAGACTTTTTGATTGAAAAAACTTTTAAATATTTTTGTGAATAATTGTGCACGGTCGCCAAAATGTATAACAAGACAAGTGCAACGCTGATGCTGCAGACGATTATGGTGTTAATGGATAAACAGAATTCGACCGATGTCACCAACTTCCCGGGTTCTTTTAGCGGTTTGTTGTTTTGTTTACTACAACTTTAGTTAGTAACTTTCTAGATGACTAGACTTCATAAATAGGCTTTCAGAATTTTCTTGTCATTCTTAAAATTTCATTGTACTTTGCACCAACTTACGTGTACCGATATGCTTCCGAGCAAAATGAAAGGGAAAACCTCAATATACCTATTCATTTTAAAACTGTGTCTGTTCTCTTTTGCATGTAAAACTCTGTTTTCATATAAATATATGTGATACTGTTGTTCGAAAAAATATTATCGTATCCGGTGTAAAATAGCATGTGCGCGCAAATTTGAAACTATTCAATTACGCTGATAACTTCCAATTGCTTTCTACAATTAACTCATTGTTTTCTATCTTTTGTGTTTTTTCGACTCTTTTCGTGTGGCTATATTCTTGTATTGCTTTAAGTTTTGATTTTAATAAAGGATTCAAAATATCTAAATGATTTGTTTGTTTTAAAGATGACGCGGAGTTGGAGCGTTGCTACGGCATTTACGGATGCTTCTCAAAGGCGTATCCGTGGACGGAAAACCGACCTGATAACTATTTTCCTGTATCACCCGAAGCTATGGCTGTACGGTGAGTGGTCACTTTTTTAAATTGCAGATTAAAATATAAAGATGAACCAGAGGCCAAAAAACCCTTCAAAATGTGGCCAAAAACAACATTCAGTTTCCAATGTACCAATGTTTCACTTGAAGTAATGCTCCAATACCTTGGCGGCGAAGAGCAGGGTTAGACGTAGATTATTTCTTCCGAATAATCAATAGTCCATAGCATAACCAACCTATAACTGTCCCACGGCTGGGACACATGCCTCCCAGCTGTGAGAGGGAGTGGGCCATATTCCACCACGCAGTCCGAACGTAGGTTGATGTCACATTTCATCAATAATTAAAAATTGTGCCCGATGTCCCCATTGTTCTGCCGCATAATACACTGGATCACCTCAGGGTGGATGAAATGTTGGGTGTATTCCCGCTGGCCCCAGTGTCCGTGTGGCATTAATGGGGACAGCGGGACTTGAATAAAATTTGATTCTAGGATATGACTGTTTTCTCGCGATGTTTTTATTACCAGTAGTCCATGCCTTTTTTTTTTTTCTTTTTTGGAGGGTGGGAAATCATCAAATGACTCCTCCCGCTCTGGGCAGAGCGGAAGGGAGTGTCAGACTCTTACTGACTAAAAACCACCCATGTTCCTTCATTGGCCCTTTATGTTCCAGGGCCGCGGTATCTCTTTCGAACAGTCCCGCAGCCCAGTAGTCCATGCCTTGATCAAAATATTAGCCAGTCGGCTAGTAGGACCGACTGTCTAGTAGGGGGTGCATCCTAGACGTTTGTAGAAGTACATTTTAGTATTGCTACTTTGATTGCAACCGTGCCCCACGCAGTATTGGTGTCACTGTCTGTCCTTAAAGAAATCTGCAGTCTGCTTTGCCGAACTCCTACAATTCAAAAGAAATCATATAATTATTATTAACATAGCATCACAGCCATACCTATAATTCCCGAAGAGTTGGCAAAGGTGTTCCTATAGTGCGCCCACATTTTGCTAGTTTGTTAATATATGATAGGCCCCTAAGGCCGAGCCTATTACCATCAACCGAGCACAAATGTCCATCCTGATGGGAAAACCCGATAACATTTTGCTCGACCTGGAAATCGAACCTAAGACCTGCTTCGTAGTAGAGCTTGCTACCATTAGAGCAACGAGGCAGTCAATACCAGTAGGTCCAATCAGTCTATCAAAAGAGGTTACAAATGGGATAATTGGTAACTACTAACCAAGTGCAAAATTCTTAAATAATCTTAAGTGTTTACATATTGTGCTCGTGACTGTACACTGTGTACTTATTAAAAGTACGATACTATAATAATAAAGATTTCTAGATCTGTCCGGAAACAAGGTTAGGGGTACTTAATTAGGTACGAGTCAATATTGATTGTTATTATTACCCTACTCGTAGGTACCAGGAACTCATGGAATGTAATCAGTGTTCATTAAGTTAAATAATAAAGGGAACTACCTGTCTAACCAAGGATATCGTATTATCCAGTACTAACTGGGTTGTGGAGGTCAGATAGGTAGTCGCTCCATGTAAAATACTGGTGTTCAGCTGCATCCGGTTACATTGGGAGCTGTCCCCAAGATAGTTTGGAAATACCTAAATGTGTGCCGTCATGGTTTTTCCCAGGGAATAACGAATTATATTGATACAAAGTACTGTTAGAGGACATATTATACTGAAAAAATATAGAAAATTATCAAATTAGGTAGGTACTACTGAATAATTTTATCAAATTACTTTTGAGTTTTGTGTTTTAAGGATTCCGTTTCCCGCGGGCCTGTGGACGGCGAGTAATGGGCTAGCTCGCCGTCCGTCCGTCGTATGACGACGGGCAGGCCGTGTCGACGGCGCGTTCGTGTTCCACGCAAGGGCCGGTGCCTGCCAGGGCTGCGGGACTGTTCGAAAGAGATACCGCGGCCCTGGAACATAAAGGGCCAATGAAGGAACATGGGTGTTTTTTAGTCAGTAAGAGTCTGACACTCCCTTCCGCTCCGCCCAGAGCGGGAGGAGTCATTTGATGATTTCTCACCCTCCAAAAAAAAAAAAAAAAAAGGATTCCGTTTCCGACTGATTTTATTGATACAGGCACCTCGTATTTGCTCAAACCTCCGTTAAGCCGCAAGCGGTTGCTATCTATGGTAATGGGTTCGACAAGGCTTGTAGGTACAGGGTACAATCACTATACTTTGTGTAATTTATGTCATCACCACTGCTCTCAAAAATGGTGTAGGAACCAGCTGGTCCTAGAATCAAACATGAAGGAGGTATGTGTTATCCACCAATCCGCACAGAGCCCGCATTGTGGATTACGATCCCTTCCCTGTCAAGAGAGGAGGCCTATGTCTCAGACTCCCAGCAGGTACAGGTAGGTACCTAATGTAGTCACATTGGTACCTACCTGTAGTATAATCAGCGGATTAATTGGCTTAGGATAATCCCATGTACTTTGCCATCACCTTTCTGACCTTAAGTTATTAAAAACATAAAATAGTAATAAAACTAAAGGTCAGATTGCAGGCGTAGACCTCCAATGATCCCAAGAAATTATGTCACATAATCCAACTGATAAGAGTTGTTTATCCTTTGCAGAAGCGTGCATCGATATAAGTCCAGAGGCCTCATTAGTAATATATAAACTTGGTACACAAGATCCGCTTCGTTATTTACTATCTTATTTGTATGTACAAGTCTCGGAGCGATAAGGCCGGGGGCTCGTCCGTGACATCAATCAATCATGAACGGAGACAAAACAAATGTTTACGTCCCATAACTGCATAGTGACGTTCGCGTTGTTAAGAACTATTTTAAACAATGCGTTTTTATTTTTGTTGCAATCAAGGCACTTTTATCGGGTGCATAGTTTATTCGAGGTCTATTGACCTTTGAACGTTGGACGTGGAGTCGTGGACTATTCATTAATTATAATTTTATTGATAACGTTCGCGTTGGGTCAGTTCTCACATTAATTTGTGATTTGTAAGAATTTTTGAGTAAAAACCTTTTATGAATTCAAGTCGCCATTATATTTTCGTTTTGCAAACTCGTTTCAACTTGCACAGGCCTCAGGTGTCGAATTTTCTTACGATCCCAGTAAAGGTTCAAGTGTTTCCTTCAAAGACTATGATGGCTGCAGAATTAGATCATTTCTACTAAAAAATAATGATCATCGCAGTTACACGCGTATTCAAAAACGCAACGTTATGGAGGAAAAGGAAGCTGAAGAAGTTGCGCAAAATTGGCTTGCAACAATCCGTCTTAACTTACCTACAGTACTTGCCTGCAGTGAAACTTAAATAAAAGCTTAGACTAAATTCTATGTTCAATTTGTGTTTTTGATGCAGTTATCCCGCATTCACGAGGAGAAATCGCAAGATACCTGTCTTGTTTGAAGCAGATAATAAAGAAAAAATAGCAAATGCAAATCTCGATCCTAGAGGACCATTCTACTTTATATCTCACGGGTTCCTGGAAGGTGGACATAAAATATGGGTAAGTATCGTTCAAATCTGTGCATTCCATTTTTAAAGCGTTCTTCGAATTTCTTCCTATTCAGTGTAGAAAGAAACTTATAAATCAGTGAATTTCTTAAAATAAAAAAATTGAAAGTATCTAAATTTTTGTAAAAAACTGTTGTTGTCAATAATTGTTATCGAAGCTTGTTTTCCGTAATTCTCTTATCTTCTATTTGCACTGCAGAACAAAATAAGATCCTGGGTTATTCCATGCACACGCCTTTTATATCACTACAGTATAAAAATAGTAAACAAGTATAGTACCTAATAAATTATAAACTTTACGCAGATTCAAAATATGGCGAACGCTCTTCTAAACTTACAAGGCAACGAAGCTGCGACTGTGATCGTAGTGGACTGGCGAGGCGGGTCTCAACCTCCTTACGGCCAAGCTGTGGCCAATATCAGGCTTATTGGCGTCATGACTGCGCATCTGATACATAATATTTATGTAAGTATACTAAAACGGTACAAGCTTTCATTGTATCTGAAGCAAGAGAGTTTTTGCAAATGACGCGATTACACTTAGTCGTTAGCCCGTATTTCGCTATTCGGGTGTTCGTTACTCAAATTCGGACACCCGATGCATTTAGTATACTTGTCATCGCAATGGAATACGAGCTAACGGCTACGAGCAGTTTGAATGAAGTCGAGTAGCTGCGCCCGCCGAAGTGAAGTGGAAAATTGGTGTCGGGTATCTGAATGCGGAACCCGAAACGATGAAGCCGGACGAGATTGTCCGTAGACGGGGGTGCTCCACCCCGTTCATTTACACTTGGTCGGACCCCGAATTCCATAAGCAATTGAATTCAAGCGAACGACCAAGTAATCGAGTGCAATTACACAACAAATTGGAGACAATATATTTCAAAGATTATTAAATTATTTACAAACTACAAAATCGGGCGTCCAGAAATTCGTCCGCATCGCTTTCAACAAGAAAAGTGCCCAGAAGGCTGGCAGCATTGCCACGTTGGATGGCAATGCTGATTCTTTGTCCAAAAAATAAAAAGTTGGAACGAAGTTTATAGCGGTTGAATTTACCGCATTTACACCGTCGGTTATTTTTACGACCTCTGCTAAAATTCATCATTTCTATTACAGGAGGCCTTGGGCTTGCAGAATATAGACAACTTTCACTTCATTGGACACTCTTTGGGAGCTCATTTAGGCGGATACTGCGGACATGCATTACAAAAGGTAAGAATTACGCCAAGCTAAACGATAAAGGTTCGGTGAAACCGGTACGGACAGATTGCGGAACAGCTGCGGACACCGGACACTGACAGATACTTCAGTACATTATCTATCAAAGTCAGTCAGGTCAAGGGGTCCACTCTCTAGACACGAAACCTGCAGTTTCTCCAGTGCGAAACTGCGGGTTTCTCCTCCTCCATACTCCCTACTTCCCTACTCCATATCACTTACGGACATAAGACTAGTTAGGGGCCTGACCTAAAAATTAATGACATCACGATGGGACAGTTGTCCCCACTCCCGATGTGTTTTCAAAACTCATTAATCTGAAAATAATAGAGAGTAGATTACGTTTCGATGTCTCGAGCTACTTTCGGACGGGCCCGTATCTTCGTTGAGGGTCTTGAGAGTGTAGACCTCCAGAGCAGCGTTCAAAGTTGGTCCGTTCCGGTTAACTTTTGATATGTTTTTTTTAGTCAGTTTTGATTGTAATATCATTTTGTTTTCCTTTCAGAGGTTCTACTTGAAATTGGGAAGGATAACCGGTTTGGACCCTGCAGCTCCTTACTTTACTAAGACAGTAACACTAGTGCGCCTCGACCGGTCGGACGCTAAGTATGTGGACATCATTCACAGTAACGCAGTACCGCTGTACTTCTCAGGTAAATACGCTTGCTCCTAACCTTTTATTAGGCATGCTGTTTGAGCTATGAATCAGAAAATCTTTTCACGACGTTCTGTTCTGTGCTCTAGGCAACGTAGTTTGGTAGTCGTGTTTTTAGTTCCTGAAATTAAAAATAAGAAAATCAGAGGTGGTTTAAGTCCATCATTTGGGTGATATACTGATGTGATGTCATAAGGAATATATAAAAAGTTGAAGAAATTAGATGGAAAGAGGTGTTAATAATAACAATTCAGCATTTTGTTATGAGATCAATAAAAACCCGTCTTATTTTATATTATCAAGGTTTTGACGTCACTTATCTCGTTGACAGGTTTCGGTATATCCGAGGCAATTGGCCACGTTGACTTCTACCCTAACGGAGGGTCAATACAGCCGGGCTGCAAGCAAGCGAGTTCTCCAAACGGCGGGTCAACCGATCTGTCGTACCAACAAGTCGTCAAGTACGTGGGATGCAACCATGAGAGGAGTTACGAGTACTTTATTGAAAGTGTGGATCCAACTTGTCCCTTTCTGGCTGTGCAATGCGAGTCTTATGATGTGAGTATTGATTTGTCCCTTTTACCGACAAGTAAGATCATTCAACTCAGTCACTCAGGAGGAGCCTGTGGCTAAATAATAACAGCCGCTCAGGTCGATCTTCAGGTTAAACCGCGCTTGCTTGGCTTGGTCTGTGGATGAGTGACCACCCATTACATACCGAGTTTCCTCTGTGCCTCGGAAAGCACGTTAAACCGTTGGTTTCGGCTGTCATTATACACCATTCTTGCCAAGGCGTATTACCCAGTACTAACTGGGGTGTGGAGTGGAGGTTAGATAGGCTCCATCTAAAATACTGGTATTCAGCTGCATCCGGTTAGCCTGGAAGCCGACCTCAACATAGTTCAACATAGTTGGGAAAAAGGAAGAATGAAGATCATTCAACTAAGTCTTCCTCAGTCCACTGCTAGACATAGGCTTCTCTCAAGCTGCGCCTCATCACTTTGTCCCTCTGCCTTCCCCACCCAGCCTGACCCAGCAACCAATAAGAGGCGACGTCGTAACTTCGGTAACTTCTCTTCTTCTGGCATAGAGCTTCATGCTCTCGCGACATGCGTCGACGGCTACTGCCGAGAAACAAATGAAAGTAAGAAATAATTGACGTGCGCGCATTTCTTTCGAGGCTCCATTGCAAAAAATTGGCGACGCCACTCAACCCCAATTATACCAATGGCTTTGATAGACAATACGAGTAGTTTATCTTTCACCTCACTGACATGTCTGACCGCAGATGTTTTTAATACTTTTCTGAAAACACTAACATGGAACGAGGTAGCGTTTAGATCAAAGCTCGTGGCCTCTTTGTTTATGTGCTATTTTTGTTTTAGGCGCTATTTGTTTACTTAACCTGACGTAGTACCACCATCTCCTAACCTAGACCCACGATCGAGAAACTTTATTTGAAAGGATTTTTCACAATACATTCGAGGTGGAGGGGACACCGACGCGAAAACGGTTACCACGTATTCAGTACATCATTCTGAGCTCCCCCACATAGAAATCTATTAAAAAGTTTAAAAGGTTATAAAACAGATAACACGTGCAATACCTACACGTTATACAATACAATACCTACATAGTCTAAATATATGGAACAGCTGATTTTCTTTTTAATAACCCATGAAAAATTTGTATTTAAGGGGGCTCAGAATGATGTGCTGAATACGTGGTAACCGTTTTCGCGTCAGTGTCCCTTCCACCCTGTATGTTTTTAATCCAAATGTGGGGCACTTCCACAACTACCAAAGTCAAGCTCTAAAGCCATGCTAAGGTATGGTGCCATCCTGCCAGGGCTGCGGGACTGTTCGAAAGAGATACCGCGGCCCTGGAACATAAAGGGCCAAAGAAGGAACATGGGTGGTTTTTAGTCAGTAAGAGTCTGACACTCCCTTCCGCTCCGCCCAGGGCGGGGGGGGGGGGTCATTTGATGATTTCCCACCCACCAAAAAAAAAAGGTATGGTGCCATAATAAGAATAAGTTCTAACCTAATACAGCAAGCTATTATTTTGTTGTTTTTGTTTCGACAGTTCAAAAGTGCCTGTAACTGGCCTACTTGAAATAAATGCTTTGATTTGATTTGAATTGATTCTTTACCAAAATAGATATGCTTTGCTTGCACACGTGAGGTCGTCTGGGCCAGTCAATGTTCGATAAATGAATAACCGTAGAGGCCAATTGGAATCAGATAAAAATGAAATACGCCTCATTTCTTGTTATCTTAACTAGCGAAAAAACATTGTTATGTCACGTTATTGTTTGACGTCACATTTTTTTGGGTAAGCCGGATATCGGTTTACAAATTAATTATTAAATTGTGCAATAAAAACATTGTTTGAGATAAGATTAAAGAGGCTCGCCCCCTTTTACATAGTTTTAGACTTAACTGGCTGAATGTGGATCACATCTACTTCTGCCTATTTTTTGGGGAATTTAAACAGGTGTTATACCATAAAGAAATTAAAATTTTGTCGGAAACGGGTACATTTCTTCATTAGGTGGCTTATAATGGGTGTAAAAGTACAACGAAACCGAAAGGCACGTGTTCTCACTGTCATTGCGACCATTTTTAGGATCCCGTACCCGAAGGGTAACCAACGGGACCCCAGTACTAAGCCTCCGTCAGCCCGTCCGCCTGTTAGCGGGCTGTATCTAAGGATCCAAAAATAAAAGGGGGCTGCCCTACTACTATAGTACGAAACCCTTCATGCGCGATTCCGACTCGCGCTTGGCCGGTTTTTTTGTTCTAGAACATACGTGGGAACCTTCTATTTACGGAGATATTGGGGTTTTTTCAAAGTTTTTTTTTTAAATACAAGTTTTTTTTAACTCGACTTTTGGGTCCTAAAGGTATTAACTTTACTTTTAATACCTTTACGACCCCCGTACAGTTACTATTCAATGCATCTAACAGCACAATGATTTCAGTGCGTCGTTACATTGAACCCTATCGTGTAACGTGATTTTTCACCCCAAAAAAAGTCGTTTACCAGCAATAAGTTTTGCGTACAGTTTTTTAGTTTGATGTACAAAATGCTTGGTTGACGGCATCGTGAAGGGTCCGTTTTCACCTTGTACTAATGATTTTCGTCTATTTAACAATGTATCTACAACAAAACCTATTTTTTCAGGCCTTCGTTGCTGGCAACTGTACAAGCTGTGACAAGCATCACTATTGTATACCGATGGGCTACCACTCATACAATAAATACAAACTGTTACAAGCGGGCGGTCTCGTCGATACCAACTCGAATATTGCGCTGTATGCTCTGACAGGCAATTCTAAGCCTTATTGCAGTAAGTAGTTTTCTTGTTAAATGAATTGTGTTCGCTGATTACAGAACAACTGACGATCGCAGTTTGTTCAAAAAGAACTTTGAATAGGATTGCTGCCTAACATGGGTTAAAACCCATACCCAGACCACATATTAAAATAAAAATATACACACATATACATATTAAATATTCCCTGTAATGTTAGTAGTGTTTGTGATAAATAAATAAATATTATAACTGATGAAATGTGGGTGTACCATAGCCAAACCTATGCCTTACCTTTCGGGAAGAACAGGTGTGATGTTATACGTACTGTAGATTTACTTAGACCACTCACCAATTGTTTTAATTGTTCTGTACTAACAATTTACTTATTTAACCTTACAGGGGTACATTACGAGGTGGTAGTCAAAGTGGCAAACACGACAGCGAGCATTACTCACGGCCCGGAATCAGGAAAGCTATCGGTAACATTAGTCGACAGAAACAACAATAAGAGCGATCACATGTATTTGGAAGAAGAGCAGTAAGTAAAAAAAATCGCCACCCCCTGTACGGGCATCAACTACCACCTTCACCCTTAAAAATCCGTAAAAGCTTCGTGAGACGTACGAATTTCCTCAGAGGACGGTGCCTCAGATGAAAGATGCGAATTGTGGAGGAACAGACATCCCACCCCTTCTCACTTCATCAATCCAGCAGAACATCTTCCTCCTGGACAGGAACTGCAGTGGCCAATCTGGAAGTCTCTTAACCGTTTGCGCGCCCAGGTTTGGCCGCTGTAGAAATAATCTGGCCAAATGGGGTATCATCGACTCTTCCCTAATACAATGTCAGAGTGGAGCGACTCTGCAGGATATGCCCCACCTCCTTTCTTGCCCATCCTGCACCATCCAGGATTTAAACGAAGCCAACAACAGCTGTGCAGGTGGCAATATACTGTTCGGGTATTATTTGAGTCTATCGACACGCAAAAGAAGTTCAAAAAATGCCATCCCCAGTTACAATTCCCAAATGTTTAACATACCGATTGACCTAAAGGCGCTTCCCCACCGGGAGCGTTGGCCTGCAATGTAACAGTTCAGATTTGAGCATAACATTAGTGAGTGAAGAGAACCGAGCATGACAGTACGCAACCTATAACGATACGATTTGTAACAATCACTTGTTTATGTACAAAAGCGAATATTGGATTTTTAATATACAGGCGAATGCTCCGGTGGTGTCTTAGTATCTCAGATGGCAGCGATTCCCTTTTATACTATTGTAGGTGTGAGTGGCTTGACTCTGTAACCACACAGCTTACCAGCCCGTATTTTAAAGCCATTCCATTAAAAGTAGCATGCGGCGATGAGAGAGCTGCTATTGGCTTACAGAACAAACGTAAATACCTAGTCGTCGGTAGTTCCGGATTTATATAATTTCGTATCTTAACCGTTTCGGGTCATTTCATTTTTGAGATAAACTTGATAATCATAATGATGTTTATAATTATAAAAAAAATTGAAGCGTGTGAAAACTATTAATTTTTTTTATCGTGATTCGTGCAATGAAAACAAAATAAGTGTGTAGCAGTAGGTAATTTTGTATGGTTCCAAAATAACGGTACCCTTATAGGATCACTTCGTTTTCCGTCTGTCAAAACCAATTTCCTCAGGAACGCGTGGAGGCACCAAGTTGAAGTTAATATCAAATCCTTAGGTCTACGGTGCCTCTGGGCTTGCAAAATCATGCTTCTTAGTCAACGTAGAAAAAACATCGCTATTTATGTGCCTACTCGCAAATAAAGGAAAAACATTGAAAATAGTTATTTTGTTTTGTTTGTTTGTTTATCGTAGTTTTGTTTTTATTCTAAATATGAAATGCGTCAATAGACAACAATATAAGGAAAATAACAACTGTTAAGTGTACCTAATATTGATTATTGAATACAATAGATGATATTAAACCTACAGTGACAAAACGCAAGTAAAAGTTATACTGCCTTTAGTTTTCGTACAATTTTCCTCTAAGATCATAATGTCCCTACCTAACTTCGGCCATAGCGGCTAATCTCAACGAAGAATAGCCAAGTACGCAGGAGATATTGTAGTGCACAAGTGTGTGCGTAAACACAGCAGCACTCTTTTTAGAATTATGACCCGAAGGGTAACCAACGGCGGCGACCTCTCGCGTCCGGCCCTGGTTCAAGCCATGGTCCGGGGCGAGAGGGAATGGGAAGCCGTCGCCTCCTTCTGCGAAGCAGTCATGCTAGCGAAGGAGGCGGCGGAACGTGAGAGGGAGAGAACCTCCTCACGTCCCAGCCGCCGCGGGAGAAGCACCGGGCGTCGGGGGCCACGCCGTGATGGCTAGGAGGATGGACGGCGAGTAATGGGCTAGCTCGTCGTATGACGACGGGCAGGCCGTGTCGACGGCGCGTTCGTGTTCCACGCGCGCCTCAAAGAGTTGTCAGCGAACGGGAGGGGCCCGCAAGGGCCGGTGCCTGCCAGGGCTGCGGGACTGTTCGAAAGAGATACCGCGGCCCTGGAACATAAAGGGCCAATGAAGGAACATGGGTGGTTTTTAGTCAGTAAGAGTCTGACACTCCCTTCCGCTCCGCCCAGAGCGGGAGGAGTCATTTGATGATTTCCCACCCCCCAAAAAAAAAAAAAAAAAAGGGCAACCAACGGGACCCTATAACTAAGCCCCCGCTAAAGAGTGCTAGGATTTTTTATGGTATAAGCCCGCCACACTATTCCCAAATCACTGCAACTCCTTAAAGCCAGAATCAACAGTAGCGGCCACCAGAAAAGCGCCGAGACAGTAAAACTGTCTGGTCCGACCTTCCGTCCGTCCGTCTGACTGAGAGGGCTGTATCTCATGATCCGTAATAGGTTGTTGTTGTAGTTGAAATTTTCACAGAATGTGTATTTCTGTTGCCGCTTTAACAACAAATAATAAAAATAAATTAAAAATTAAAGGGGCTCCCCTACAACGATGGTACGGAACCCTTCATGCGGGAGTCTCACTCGCACTTGGCCGGTTTTTTTCTTTACTGTCATAGGCCGAGGGGCGGCAATTTCACGTCCAGGGACTCACTACGGCTTTACTTGCTTTTAGTGGCACTTTGGTGTCATCCAACTTTCAAACCCTGGTCTGCTGCTGTGTCCTTATATAATAAACCCAATAACACTTTGGCCGTTTGGGAATCTAACCCAAGAACCCGCACTCAGTGGTCGCGCTTGTGACCACGAGCCCAGTGGGTCCTTTGATAATACCAACAATCTCTTAAGATCGATCAGTACCTAAGCTAGCCTAAAAAAAATATTTTTGTTTTATATTTCTTTTTCATTACAGGAAGTTCTACAAGCCCGGAGTGTTGGAGACCAAAATGGTAGCAGTTAAAGATAGTGGCCACCCGCCTATTTTTGTAATCGTCGAGTGGAAGTATGAGACGAATTTGTTCAACCCCATGACTTGGAGGCTGTTGAAGAGTTCCAGCATTTATGTCGAGTACATGAAGTTATCATCGATTGAATATAATACTGAGTAAGTATGATGATTTTGGTGACTTATCTTTTGTTTTCTATCGAAAACACCGTAGTATACCAGTACAGTCCTGGTGCTGTAAATGTTTCATATAAGAATAGGATTTACCACGCCCCATATTATGAGGTCTTACATAGCTGTCAAATCGAATAAGTTAGCAAAAAGATATGTTTGATAATAGTTTTTATTGACAAAAAAAATACTAAAAAGGGTTTAGATTGACCTTAACTAGGTAAAGCCTTCGTACCAAGACAGAGACAGACAGAGAGAGTAATATTTTTTTAATTTTAATTTTAGTGACATACATTTCTTTTAATATAATTTATATTGCTTTCTGAATTAATATTAAGTTAAATTATTATATAATTAATATTAAGACTAATAATGTTGGAACCAATGTGGAATGTAGTGTTTGTTTTTTTCTGGCTTGTGATAATTATTTAATTTTTGTGTTACATTTATTGTTAAAACCACTGTTCGACACAAATGTAAATTTGTTGATGAATAAATAAATAAATATAGAGGGAGAGTTAAGTATTACATAAATAAACTTATTAGTGGCTTAAACATAAAACAATTGGTGAATAAACCAATTTGCGTAAAAATTAATAGACTAAATGTTAATATTTGGTGAATAGATCCAGTCGTTTCTAAGATGGTGTTTGAATTAACATTTCCACGCTCTTGAATAAACAAGGTACAAAACATTAAAAAAATATATTTGCGTAAATGAAAATGTTTTTGCTAGCCGTACTTTTCAAGCGGCAGTTGACAGATGGAGGTCATTGGCGTTCCTATTCTTATTTGAAACGCATTGTAGCTAGCTAGCCTCCTTTTTTGGTATCTACTGTTTGCGTCATAACCTTATTTAGCTGAGTCGGCTGATTGCTATCAAATTATCTATATTAAAATTACATGTATAAAGAAACTGGTCTGTGTAAAGAAACATTACTTCCTTTCTATGATTTGTATTCTGTTTTTTTTTTCAGCATCACGGTGTGCCCAAAGCGAAACAAGCCGGTCGTCGCCAACCTGCCTACAATAATGAAGCCAAAATATTGTAAATTTAGAAAATAACTAAATAACCTATGATGTTCCTGGCTTTAAACGAAAATAATTCGGACAATGCACTTAAAACAATGTAAAATGTCTACAAAAAGTATTCTTTTAGTATTTTAATGTTTACTGTTATTCTAGTATAAACTATGTAAGGATATTCCAATAAGGTGCTAAAGTTATTTTATATTATAGCAGTTGTAAATAGGAAATAGGTTCCATTTTTGAAAAACGAATTTAATGTAAATAAAATATATTATTGTTATTCGTAATTATATTGTTTTCTTTGTATGCATATCTGAACAGGATAACCTTCGGAGTGCTTTGGCTCAAGTTAGCAACGAAAGACTATAAAAAAAATAGAGAGGTGTCAAGGGACACCCGGATGGAACGAAATTCTTAAGTTTCTTTTATTTTATCTTTTGTTTACGTTACGTCATGGCGTCTAAGCACTGTTTTGACTAAACGTTTAGTCCACGCGAAGTTACTATTATTTTTAATTAAAAACTTTGTTTGAAGCATAGTAACTATTATGATGTATGTGTATGTATTAACTTGGATCACCCATCCACAGACCAACCTTGGCAACCGTTGCTTA
The DNA here is from genome assembly GCA_950022335.1 of Eurois occulta. Taxonomy (NCBI): domain Eukaryota; kingdom Metazoa; phylum Arthropoda; class Insecta; order Lepidoptera; family Noctuidae; genus Eurois; species Eurois occulta. The sequence continues at coordinate 9,034,676 of OX465484.1, read as the reverse complement.
ACTTGGATCACCCATCCACAGACAGACCTCGGCAACCGTTGTTTAACTTGGATCACCCATCCACAGACAGACCTTGGCAGTCGTTGCTTAACCTTGATTACCCATCCACAGACAGACCTCGGCAACCGTTGCTTAACTTGGATCACCCATCCACAGACAGACCTTGGCAGTCGTTGCTTAACCTTGATCACCCATCCACAGACAGACCTCGGCAACCGTTGCTTAACTTGGATCACCCACTTGGAGCGACAGACAGAGAAACATGCGCACGCCGCACGGCTTACAATAGCTTACTATAGCAAAAAGTGTCGTTACAACTTTTCGTCTTAATTTTTTCCGTCTAGCCCCCTTTCGCAACGCGCGATAAGGAACTTCGTTCCAATAGCACTATCTATTCCGATCACTGGATATGACCATACATACCTTTCTGATACACTGCATAAATATACGAGTACAAGCGAATGGATCGATGGATAGCTTATAAATAGAACCGAATGTATCACAGGCGAAAGTTTGTATGTTTGTTACTCCTTCACGCTGAAACGGCTTAACAGAATTCGATGACATTTGGTATCAAGATTTGATCCCTGAAAAATGCGCTGTTCTCGTGTAATGATCAAATAACTCAAATACGGTTTTCCCGAATTTTGAAATATTGATTATAATAAAATCGTGTTTTTGGCGACCAAAAGTACTAGGCTAGCATAAATTCAAGGTGTTGTTTTTCAAACGAGGTAGGTAGGTAGGGTAGCGTAGGTAGGATTTACTACTTAACTTTTAATGATTACTTTCAATGGTTTCAAACTTTTAAAATACCGATAAATCTTTCTGCAGCAGAAAGATTTCCCATTTTTTTGTCTTGCTTGGAATTCGGCTTGGCTGCTCGTGGTTTAGTAATAAATTCGTTGCTCTGTCCGCCACGTGTAACATTAACGGTTGTTATCAACGTCCGGTCAACTTGGATTTTCCACAGGACATTTTTATTAGGTTTACAAAATAATTAGCAATTGTAAATAGGTATTATTAGGATACAAAATAATTACCAATTGTTATTATTTTATAGGTAACTTATATATTGCAGGCATACAAATGTTGCGGTTAAGGAATTCATATAAATAGGCCGGGCAGCGTAGGAGTTTTTATTCCTTGAAACGGTTCACGAAGCTGTCGTTCTTTTTTGTCATGAATATGAATATAGTTTAAAATAAAAATGAAGTCCACTAATCGTTTTTTGCCATTTTTGGTTTTTGTGACATTATTCGTAATAGGTGAAGTTTGGGGTTCGGGTTCCAATGCTTGGGGGTAAGTAAATTTAACATTAAATATTTTAAAAGGTATTACTGCTTTGGTGGTCTAGTGGTCGCAAGCTCTAGTGCTGTGCAGCAGGTCCTGGGTTTGATTCCCTGGTGTGAAAGTGGCTTTGTATTTTTCTACCCGGGAATCAGAAACAGCCCGAAGTTTGGATTTGTGCTCTGTTGATGGCAAATAGGCTTCCCTACTATTACACGGGACTATAACATACTGAAACTGGCGGAATGTAGGTGTACTACAGGGTACCCCTCTGCCTAACCCTCTTACAAATAGGCTTCATGTTATGTTATGTAGAAATTAGCAACGAAAATTAAATTGCCTATGGTGAAAAAGAAAATTTATTCTGCTTTTAATATTTTAACAGATCGAGGTCTCGTACATCTGGAGGAACTAGTTCCGGGAGTGGTAATTTTGGGACACCAAGTACACCAAGAACTCAAGCTTCAGACCAAAATCAGCGTAGTGGAACTTCAACCACGACACATTCTGGGATCCAAAAATCAAGCGCAAGCGTTGAAAAGTGTGTGGACGATCAATCTCCTGCCGAAAGCTGCTTCGACTACTTTACTTTGGCTATGCTTTGGTCTCCAGGTTATGCGTACAAGCAATCATTAAAGGGTCATCGGGCTCGTACAATGCTCGCGGGATGGGTCATCCACGGCCTATGGCCATCCATGTATTCCAAGGATGCTACAATACCTCCGCGCTGTAACCGAACAGATATACATTACAACACACATCGATTCAATGAAAACAAATTGCGGCAAAAATTGGAAAATAATTGGTATGCGGTACTACAGTCTGGTTATAATACCAATGATAAATTTTGGGAGCATGAATTCAAAAAACACGGAAACTGCTCCACTCGTTCGACGGCTATTCAGCATGCTTACGGCTACTTTAGCAAAACGTACGAATTGGTCGAAAATCTGCAGCTTGCCACTAAATTAAACAATGCACGGTATAGACCTGGAACCACCGCTACATTAAGAGCTATTATCAAAATTATAGAAGACAATGTTCACGCGAAAGTTAAAGTAGATTATGCTACCGATACTTCGAAAAAAAACGCAGTAAGTATCTAAAATATCTCTATAGTATAATTTTCGTTTATTAAGGTGAATGCTCCAACCAGGCCCGCGAAATTCAAAATTTCTTGGGTTTTTTGCAATTTGCAGGCCAGTGCTAGGTTGTATGTTGATTAAAATATTATTCGCGGCTGTAAGACATATGTAGGTACAGAATTATAATCATCAAAATCATCAATAAAACGCTCTAAGTTCATAAAGCTGTAGGAATGACTTTTTCTGTTTTTTTTTTGTTCCTACACCTTTATGAACGGTGAGGGTTGTATTGGTGATTTTGATGATTATAATTCTGTAACTACATATGTCTTACAGCCGCGAATAACATTTTAATCAACATACAACCTAGCACTGGCCTGCAAATTGCAAAAAACGCAAGAAATTTTGAATTTCGCGGGCTGGTTGGAGCATTCACCTTAAGTCAGTATTAATTGTCATGTATTAAATTTTCAGGATAATCAATACATTAACTATTTGGCAGAAGTGTTCGTTTGCTACAATACAGGATTGACAGCAGTTATCGACTGTCCGAATTCAATCCGACCTGATTCCGTATTGGATAAACAAGTCATGTACTTGGACAAGATGCTAACGACAGGACAACAGGACGCCAGAACCCAGAATCGAGGCCGTACGACATCGAGGCGCGGCGGGCGTGCGCGGCGCACCTCATCTAGCTACTCTTTAGGAATAAATAGCAGTGCTTTTACAAACTAGAGTGCCGTTACAAGAGAGGTGGAGTCGGTGGAGGTTCAAGCGCGGTTGGGGTGCAAGTGAACCCGCGCCGCGCCTCTGACGTCGATTTGACATTTTCACAATATTTCATGCATAGCTAGTTATACATATAAAGAGAAGAAGGCATTGCCGCCCGCGCTTAACTCTACACAAAGGTCACGTCGACCGCCTCAACTTATCAGTGAGCTACGTGCCTTTGGTAGCATAGGTACATACTAATCTAGAGATTTTTTTTTGTCCTTTCCACGAAGGCTTTTTTTTTCCTGTATGAATATATAATCATAATTTAACTACTTTGATAAGTAGATACCTATACAAATTGTAACGTAGTGAATTTGTCTATTTTGAGTATTGCTAATAAAGAACCTCGGTATTATACTTTTTAACCCCATACCAAAATCTTTTTCATTGACACCACATACCCAATCCAAAAGATATTTTGGAATAAGTATTCCAGTGAGTACAGGCGCGGTCCCAGCCAAAGATTTTGGAGGGGGGGTCACACAGGGCCGTAGCCAGGAATTTGGTTGGGAGGGGTCATTCCGAATAAAAAAGGCAGTACGGTGGGAGGGGGGGGGGGGGTCAACTAATGAATTAAACAGGAACAACTTTTGAAAAACGAAGTTTTATCAACCATCTCTGAATTTACATGTACAAAACTATCATGGGGGCTGACAGGTTTATTTCCAGGGGGTACATCTTCAGATTCCCGAAAAGAGCTTACCTACCTATATGATGTTTTGCGTTTGTCGGTGTCGATTCATGCAAGGAGTACCTAATTTTGTCGATTTATATAATATAAAAGCTTATCAATTTAGAAAATTTCAGGTTTCAAGAGCGAGCGTAGCAATAGCTCGTAAAATCTAGCGCTCAGTACGAATTTGATAGGTTTTCTTATTGTTTATATACACAGAAATTGTGTCAGTTTGTAAAACTCAAAACAACGCAGAATGTCAGAGCGAGCTCGAAGATTTTAGCACTACATCGAGTAGGTTAGATTTTTTTGACCATTCATACAGGACTTATGTAAGTAGATACTTAGACGGCTAATGAAAATAACTCTTGAGAGTTATGAGAATGCAAAAGCGAGCTCGATATTGCACCCTTCTTCAGATAAATAAGGTTTTTTTCGTTCATTCTACAGGAACTCTCGTCAACTTAAGCAGAATTGAAACTGTACAGGATGTAGGTATTAGCGAGCGAAGCAATTTTAGCACCTCTCCTTGGATATATCTTAGGTTATTTTTGTTCATTTATACAGAAATGACAATAGGAGGAACTCGGTCGGCTTTTGCAGAATTGAGATAGGTGTATAATAGAAGAAAATTTTAGCCGTGCCTCGGACAGGTCTCTTTATAGTTGTCCGATTTCAGGTAGGTACCTAGAGATCTCAGGAGCAGGGCCGTAGGCAGTTGCCATGAACCCCTCCTAGTCCTAGTCCGAGTTAGATTTTGAAGTTTCAAGATTAAGAGACCGAACGAAGCGAGCAGAGAGTCGGATAAGTTAGGTTATTTTGGTTTATTCATACAGAAACAGGTTTACCTATACTTACAACTTAGTCGTTTGCCATCTTGCAAAGTAAATGCAATTTAAGCAGCCCGCCTTCGCCCCTTATATTTAGTTCTTTTTGTTCATTTATAAGTAAGTACCTACACATGAGAAAAGTAATTCCGTCAACTTAAAAAAGGGTAGGATCCATTAGCGAGCGAAGCGAGCTTGAACATTTTAGCAATCTGCCTCGAAAAGGTAAGTTTATCTTGTTGAACGGTTAGTCCTACTATACTAAATACTAGCTGTTGCCCGCGACTTCGTTCGCGTGGAAATTTTGGTATGTATGTGAGAGACTGCCTCGTTGGTCGAGTGGCCGTAAGTGCGAATACTAAGGATGTCCTGGGATCGATGCACGGGTCGGGCAAGGTTAAAAAAATGTTTATTTTAATTATATAAAGCTATAACGCACGTGATTTAGAGAGCCTGTCGTTATAAGACGGTCGGACGGCGAGCTAGCCCATTACTCACCATCCACAGGGTCTGAGGTCGCCGAACGACGCCACCGCTGAAAACGCCGTTTTTGTGATGTTGCATGTTGGGGTATCTTCGCTTGCAAGGTTCAACAGCAATTTGAAAATGGAATGTGCAGTCCGGCCACCCTTTTTTTTTTTTTTTTTTTTTTGGGGGGTTGGAAATCATCAAATGACTCCTCCCGCTCTGGGCGGAGCGGAAGGGAGTGTCAGACTCTTACTGACTAAAAACCACCCATGTTCCTTCATTGGCCCTTTATGTTCCAGGGCCGCGGTATCTCTTTCGAACAGTCCCGCAGCCCTGGCAGGCACCGGCCCGTTTGCTGACATCTCTTTGAGGCGCGCGTGGAACACGAACGCGCCGTCGACACGGCCTGCCCGTCGTCATACGATGGACGGACGGCGAGCTAGCCCATTACTCGCCGTCCACAGGGCCGCGCCTACGGTGGCCGAGAGCCATCACGGCGTGGCCCCCGACGCCCGGTGCTTCTCCCGCGGCGGCTGGGACGTGAGGAAGTTCTCTCCCTCTCACGTTCCGCCGCCTCCTTCGCTAGCATGACTGCTTCGCAGAAGGAGGCGACGGCTTCCCATTCCCTCTCTCCCCGGACCATGGCTTGAACCAGGGCCGGGCGCGAGAGGTCGCCGCCGCCAATCGCCGCTACGAGGACACGGCGGTGCTCCTCCCAAGCGGAGCAGACCTCGACGGTGTGCTCCACCGTGTCCTCCGGTCGATCCTCGCAATTGTAGCACCCGGGCGTTTCCTCCCGCCCGATTCGGTGCAGGTACCTCCCGAAGCACCCGTGTCCGGTGAGGACCTGCGTCAGGCGGAAGGTGAGGGCGCCGTGGCGCCTCCCTAGCCACTCCTCAAAGAGGGGACTTACCGCCACTATCGTGGCGTGCCCTGAACGGGGTTGCGATAGTCGCTCTCTCCATGTCGCCATGAGATCACGGCGGAGGTCTGTCCGCCGCGCGAAAATATGCCGCGGCAGCGGAGTTACCCCCCGGCTCTGTACCTCCGCGCGCCACTCGTGCAGGCGCGCGAGGACTATGGCCTCCAGATCCCATGGCGGCAATCCGGCAAGGAGGCTCGCCGCCTCGCGGGAGATCGTGCGGTACCCCCGGATCAGCCTTACGGCTACCACCTTTTGGGGCGCGTTCAGGTAGTGCTTTGCACGCAACCTCAACGAACGCGCCCACACCGGGGCCCCGTAAAGGGCCATGGACCGCAAGATCCCCGCATAGAGCCTCCGGCAGGAGGCGTTTGGCCCCCTCAGGTTGGGCAGGAGCCGCTTGAAAGCAGCCCCGGCGTTTTCCAGTCTGGGAGCCAAACGTCGGAAATGCTCCACGAAGTTCCATCGGGTGTCGAGGACGAGTCCGAGGTACCTCAACGTCGACTCGACGCCGACGGGAACCCCTCCTACCGTGCAGTCCGGCCACCCTTAAGCAAAGTTGCATCAATGCCCGACGAAGTCACAACCACAGTTATGTGACGGCACGGTTTGCGCAGTGGCTGAGCAATTGACTGCGGTGCTGCATACACACAACGTCGTGGATTTTATCAAATTTTAATTTGTTTTTAAACTTTTTAGAGATTTTATTTCGTAATGGGTTGTACGTAGTACTTATTACTTCCATGCAAAGAGTAAACACAAAAGGAAAAATAAAACCAAATTCATTTTCAGCCATTCCGACTACACTTCAACTAAAACCTATTTACGTAAATAATTAAATTTATCATAGAAATATTAGCAAAACAAGTTTTTGTATTTTTTCGGAAAACATGTATTTTTTTTCGCAAACAGTATCTATTTTTTTTGGAAAAGTTTATTATTTTCCGTAGAATTGTAATTTAAATAAACTCATGTTTGTTTGTTAAATACAGCAATTTTTGCTGGTAATTTTTGTATAAATTGTTCGATAATTCATTTTAACCAAGCTAAGTATTACAGTCAAAAGTAAAGCTTTCGTAAAAAGAAACTTCCAAGGTCTGTACCGTTGGAAGTTTCTTTATAAGGAAGCTTTATTATTACCCGAATAATATGTATGCATATTGCGTTTTGTATTATTATAATAGGCCAACCAAGGGCTAACTGAATTGTAGCTAGTGCCCAATAGTACCTCACGGCTTTGACTAATGAGGTGTATAGGTCGTGGGTTCAAACCTAGGCTGACAATAATGGGTTTGGATATTTTTGTATGGAGCCTTCAGCTTGGCCTGCCCACTACCCACTATTTTATTTTCAAAATAGCACCATACATCAAACTTGTATTAATAAATAGATGACATCAATAGAAACATTAGTATCGAAGATGATTGGATGAGGCAAGTTTTTCCAAAGCGTCACATTTCCGAAATATTATTAAAAGCTATCAGAGAGACCTTTAAAAACCATCGCCTTCCATACAAATGACACATAAGTCCTGCAAGAGCCGTCCTTATACGGTTACAAAACGTCATAGCTCTAATCTCTTTTAATTTTTAGTCGATTGCTCAACACACGTTAAATTAACTCTACTAGGTAGTTCATTCATGATAGCCACACTGGTAATCTTTTTGACACTTCGCTGACATTTCAGTGACATTACGTTACGGATGTTGATGCTGTTGTGTTATTGAATTCTTAATCATAATTCGACTCAATACGTAACACATAATATTTCGTTATATCATCACAGTCCGCCATCATAACCATATTGTAACTGCAGTTTGTGCTTATCAGTCTACAGTATGGGTGATAATCGGAAGAAGAAAAAGTTTTACTTTCGTAAACGCAGAAACAAATATTTCTTGGAACCCGGCTTCAGGGGCTTCTTTTGCACATGTAACTTTAGAGAGAAAGACTGCGTGAAAGAAGTTTACAATCTGCTGAACGAGTATGCTGGGAAGCTGTATCCGGACCTCGGGCTGGAGCAGCAGACGGCGATGCCAGAGTCCGCCGCGCCAGAAGACAGGTCAGACAGTGAGTCCGAGGACGAGACTGACATCGGAGACATGCTGAGGCGCGAAGTTGATTCCTTGAAAAAAGATTCTCAGAAGTCTCTGAGGCATAAAAGATTCCAGGTGGTGGAAACAGGTGCATCCAACTGCATTTTTGTCAAAACAAATTTACCTAGTCCAGAAGAGCTGACCACGGCCATAATCAAAGATTTGGTGACAACAAGGCTCTCAAAGACACGGCATGTGTTACGTCTGCTTCCAATTATGGCAACCTGTAAGGCCAATTTACCAGACATAATGGAGTGTGCCGGCAAGCTTTTTGATAAGTATTTCCTGAAACAGTCATCTACGTTTGCCATCATCTTCAACAAGCGCTTCAACAGCAGTGTCTGCAGAGACTTGATCATCAAGGAACTAGCCGAGATGGTTGTCCTGAAGAATGCCAACAACAAAGCTGATTTAAAGAATCCTGGACTCTGTATAATAGTGGAAATTATAAAGGGTATTTGCTTATTAAGCATTGTGGACAATTACTTTACGTATAAGAAATATAACTTGAATGAGCTGTCTAAAGACGAAGCATCAAATGATTCCGAGGGTACTCAAGCTAAGAAGTTTAAGGGTAATGTGGCCACACCAGCTGAAGAGAACAATGACACTGAAGTCATCAACTTAGATGTGACTTAGTTAATTTAAATGCTATTGTAATACTGTAACTCAGGTTAACAATAAGCTGACCATTAATATTAAGTCTTTATCTTATATTTCTACTCTACTTGTATTTGTAGTCCTATTAAATTTCTAGGTTGTACCTAGAACTTCGATACCAACTCTTATACCAAAATTTGTCTTATACCTAAATTTTTTCATAAATTATTATAAACCCATATTAAATATACATGTGAAGTAATGTTTGGTTTCTTTAACAATGTGTTCCACCAACTTATTCATAAGGTAGGTAGGTGTTTTTATTCTTGGTTACGTAAAATAAATGAGTCGAGGTCGTGGTTATGTAACTGGGCGTATAACGAGCTGGTAAGTAATTTTATGAGACCTACATAGTAGGTACTGTCGTTACATAATCAACAAGCGACAGGCTGGCGAGGCTAGCCGGGCGGGAAGGCGTGCGTCAATCCGCGGCATGTGCGCGCCGACAACACGTGTTTCAAAAAGTTCGACGATTCCTACTGAACACTGAACTGAACTGTTTGCAAGTATTAAATAGATTTAAAACTTGCAAACATTATTTAATTCATTTTTTTTATAATTATCTTTTCGCATTCAAACTTATTAAATAACGGTAAAGGCTGGAACTAACGAGGTTGATGGATGACACATCGTCTATCCCGTCTGTCCAGTTGCTTTACGTAATTTAAGCCATCTGCAATAGATGTCTCTTATTGACAAAAGTTTTGTTTGCAACTAGCACCTAAATGACATTATAATATTATTGTATTGATTATGTTATCACGACATTGACTCCTAGTCAAGTAGCATCTGCAATTTATTATTATATTAAATCAAATTGTTACTACTAGATGTCGCTGCTTGTATAACATCCTCTGTCTTTCTTCGTATGGTGTGGTTGAGCTTTGGAACTGGGGTAGGTACCTGCTCCATGGACTATTTTACTTTGTTAGTTTTATCAAAGTTCTTTTTCTAATGATCTGTGGTAAAGTGGGAAGTAGGTAGGTATAGTAAGTTAGTAGGTAAGATATCGCTGAAATTTAAATAGGTAAATGGTTGAAATATGTAGGACTGCTGAAGTGGGTAAAGGAGTTTTCTGCACCTACAGGACCAAAACTATTACCTATCTTTATGTATGCGATGTTGATTTCCTTGTTCACATGTTTTTAAGAGATTCTACTGAATACGTTTAAGTTTACCCAGGTGCAAATTTTAAGCAGGTAGTGCGTGTTGGGATGCGCACTCATGGGTCTAATGATTAGATTCTTATCGGTCGGTGACCTTTATTCAGTCCGGACTGGACGACCCCAAATCCGAAACTTGGTTTCCGGAGCCAACGACCGATCTACAAGGTAAGTAAATAAGACGTAGAATTAGATAACACAATTACCGTAAACCTGACTTATTTTAGGAACGTAAACAACTGTGTTGGTGGTTGCAAGCGCGCAGGCAGAGCATAGGGTCATGTATTCGATTCCGAAGTCACCCAAATTGAATTAATATTTTATTGTAAAAGAACCAATTGCAATCTGCCAGTAAACTAATAAAAAGTATGTAAGTAGGTATCTGAGTAAATACCCCAACCAAAACTGAAAGAAATGTAATTAATTCGGCGTGAAATGAATGACTTTCCGTCAAAAACGAAAGGAGGATTTAACTCCAGAACGGGCGATCTATTCTCCCGTGTGAGTTGAAAAATCCCTTCACAGTTATATTACCTCTAAGTGTTGCTTCAATTTTCAAATTACAATGACCCTTACTCTCATTGCATTAAGGTTGCTGTAACTGACAAGTCTGTTAAAATTACAGTGATCTTTATTGTTGCGAAATTAAGGTCGCTTTTGGAGGTAAAAGACTGAAAGGACTGTATTGAGTGCGCTAATGTGCGTTATTTTGCACTATTACCCACCTATCTAAACCCAATACGTTATTTGTGTTACGTGACTTATACAGAATGAATGTTCCTTGCACTTTATAATGGGGTGGAACTTTCCTTTTACATGCGGGAAATGCTACGGAAACTTTTGCTTAGGTTACGTGATGCAGGTAGCATTATAAAGCGCTGAGGCTTTTGCAGTTTCGCTTGTGTTCCATTACTTTATATCTCGTCATCAGAATAGGTTACGGTACGCGAGACGCCAGTGGACATCTGAAATTTTACACCAGAAGGATCCAGATTATGCATCCTATGGAATTACTTAGCTGCGAAAAAGGAATTTGGTGACAGTTCTTGTTCGTGTCGCTGGCGATGGCGCTGGCACGGCTCAAAACTTTGCAACTTACACGGTGTCTTTGATGGCAGCGCAAACTCGCAAAGGTCAGTTTAACTGCATGTTGTCAGCACAGAGGGCAGCATAGGAGTGGGTATGAATGAAGGAAGAAATTAGTGAACGATACAGCTCAGTATCCGTCTGCACCCTGCTGTCGTTTCATCGAAGAGTCTGAAGAAGTGAAGACGTTCCATAACAATCACATCCACGGATGGCGTGTGGGTAGCCTTCAATTCATTGCGCGGGTCAGTCTACTGTTGCTTAGTCTTGGACCTAATGTAGTTTATTTACACATAACACCTATACCAACTATCTACTAATTACTTACTTGGTAATCGTAATTAACGTTCAGCAGCTTACCTCCGTAATGAATTCCCTACGTTGAGAAAAGCTTACAACCCTATTTTGGTGGCTAATTTTGTAATACGAAATACGAAAGACTGATGTTTAACATTCTGTTCAGTTTCGGCATCCAAAAAGCGTTAGGTTCAGTACATAAAATTAGATAGAATATGCCCGTTGCTAGAAGAGTCTTTCCCTCTCTGTTTGGTCCAATGTATCGACCGCCCTTCAATTTCGGAGTAGATTTGTTTTTAATTTGAAAAGTGCATTGACAGAGTTACACTCCCTCAGTAATTGTTTGTTAGAGTGGCCAATTAAAAGTTTCCAAGGGCTGCCGCAATTGGAATTGAGCCAAATACTTCTGTAATAAATTGCTGTCCGTGATAAGAATACTCTAACAATATAATTTGTTCTTTCATAGTGTGCGGGCATGAAAAACTTTAGGTTGTGGGAGGTAATGAATTCCTGATGTAGAACCGCAGTAAAAAGACCGACCGTAATGGATTGATACCTTCCTAACTTTCTTTTTACTCAACGGGAATCCGCGTTTATCTTAAGAATGAATTGCATAAATGAAAATGTTAGTCTGGAAGATAAATAAGGCGCCATGGTTTTCAAAGGTATTAAATTAGTTGTCATTAGTCTATCTACAAGCAAAACTTTTTTTTAATAGCATGTCTGATTTTTTATACACTTTAGGAATTCAGCCATGTTTCTTTCGTAAGTAAATAATGTACTGTCACTGTAGCGTTATTTTATTGTGTGTCAAAATAATTCAGATGAAGAGAACTCTTATAATTATAAGTAGGTTCTTAGCTGATCGAGTTACTATAATGACTGACTCGATCAGCTCAGAATCTAGCCAGCAATCAACTTAGCCTATTGCAGTTATCTGCTGATTCACCATGTTGCACTTGTCACAGTTTTCTTCTTTCAAAATACATGAGTGCTACGGCTTATATATTTTTGGCACCAAACCCTGGTAACAACAGGCAGGCTTTACCTTCAGGTAACGGTCCTGCGATGCCCCTGGCATGGATCAGTTACCTTCAGGAAGCGTTGTTAGATTGCACAACAAAATGCAAACTAACATGCCCTCGAGCGAAGACGGAAGCAGTTGCCGTTCCATAAAAATGCAATTATAGCCAGTTGAGCACACCTAAGTCACTGACCCAGGCCGTCGTGTCGAAGATATCCTCACTTACATTCCAGATGAGTCTAATTCGAATCATGCGGCAGTGGACATCAGCTAATGACATCCCCTGACGGTCGTTAAGGCCGGCTCCTCGTTTTATTTTTTCCCTTGAGTGACTAAGTCAGCGCGTTTCCTTTTTCAACGGTTTCGCTTCCACGAAACTAGTGAAAATTTTGCGCAGTAAAATGACGATATTTTTTATGAACTATTTTGTAGATGGCAGATAATTTAGAACGTTGCATTGCAAGTTTTTTTTTTAAAACTATTATACCGACAGCTTATACCTACTCGTTTCATTAGATTAGTCGTCCATCTTCGTCAAGTGAGTGCAGAATACCTACACAATTGTCTCTTTAAGCTATTTAGCACGTCAACGTAAAAGGTAATGTTCCTTCCTCCGATTCCAAAATGCACCGGAGTTAATCTTGCACCTCTCAGATCCACCTAATATCTACTTACCACCTCTCCACAACAAACTATTGCATTTCACTTTGATGTAGCCGAGAACATCTGCGACGATGTGTTCACTACGTCGTTAAGGCAAACGCAACAGTATCGCGAGCATTGTTTCAAGGGATTGCTTTAAATCGGATAAAAGCTATTCAAACGTCCTGAAACACATACCAAGATAGAATAACGTACCTAGTATTCAAATATAATTCGTCTTTGTTAAGCTGTCTTATCGGAATTGAAGTAATACTATTTAGATCAAGTTTTGGTCTTACACGGGGCGTAGCAACGACGTGCAACGGAGCGACCGCTTGATCTCCTCTACTTAAGCGCAACTAGGCAAGTACTAAGTCACCTATTAGTTTTTCTCAATTCTTATAAAATTCAGGTACAGTGTGTCCTATTTGTCGTACAGAGTACCTACCTAATTCCATAATCGTCTCTTAAGATATCCAAAGGACGAGATCCAATTTCCGTCTTTATGTACGGACTAGTGTTCACACGGGGTAAGGAAATCGGATCTCGAAACAGGGAGTGCTTTTGGCGATATCTTTGATTTTTTGTAGGTAAGACGTTTTGTAAAAATATCTTTCAATGGCTCGGGATCCGAAGATTCGGGAGTGAAGGGGATCCATTTTTTGTAACTATACAAAAAAGTGTAGTTATCTTTAAGAACTCGATTTGGTTCATTCAGTAGGTAGAGTTTCCCTCCAGTGTATGAGCTAAACTTAAGCTTGCGCCCGGTCTGGCAGCGTTGGAATAACAAGCACAAAACGGACACCGGCAAATCCAACCCAAGTCCCGGATTTGTAACAAAGTACGGCTTATTCCGCTCACTTCTACATAATATGGCCGAAACACTTGGAGCGCAGATGCTTGCTGCAGATTTTCAATGTGGTTTCAATTTCTTAGCGTCGTCTTTTCCCAGATTTGTGTGAGGTAAATAACGTACGTACGATGTAGGTTAAACATGTCAGATACTCGGAACATTTTGCTGGAGTAAATTGTTTGCGCTTTGGCGTGCACCTACTTTGCTTTTTAATTAGATTATGCGTTTGGTATGTGCTTCTGATAGAAAATATTAATGTTGATCACTCTTAGGTATGTAGGTAGACCAGATTTGATGCTTTACGAGTTCGCTATGTCTGCCGACTTTACTCATTTCACTAAAATCGTGAAAAGGCTAACAACAGCATGTGCTCTGTTTATTTTTAATTTCCCAAAGTGTTCCCAAAAATTTCGCGTGAATTGTTCAACAAAATAAGTGAACACTTATGCATACAATTACATGCACAGCCTGTGTAGTTGTGTACCATTTGCCGTCACTTTGGGAAAAATTAAAAACGCTTTTCAGTAATAACGACATACCACAATAGGCTGGATGTGAAGCACGTGCAATTTTTCACTATAAAAGTAATATAACCCAATTCAGCGGCTTTATATCGCGACAGCCGGCCGCCAATTACCAGCCGGCAATTTGTCGTGTCAGGCGGACAGCGGCGCGGCGAGCGGGAACATGACACCATCAGTAGGACTCCTCTCCACACAGTTACACGATCATGATCCACCGCGATGCATTACTTTGTACGTACAGGTTGTTTAATTGCTATTGCAAGTACTTCTCTAAACTATGTTTCGGTTTGAGTGGCCTAGTGGGATCAAAGACACGGTAGAAAAGTTGCTATACCTATTATTTTTCTCGTGCTTACAGAACATCGTAAATTTTTAACTTTGTGTGATGTTTGGGTTACCAAGATACAGGCTGATCTTAATTTGGGTTCCGCTGTTAAACCTGTCAGTTTTTGGTTAGTTCTAATTTAACAGCATGTTTGTACGAACGCTGTAAGCTAAATAAAAAAAAAAAAATTGAATCTATTGTGTACCTACGCATCAAAACCGCAGTGAAATTCTGTACGTTGATGTTTATTTTGCTTTGACACGGCTGAAATTGTTCGTAAAAATGTAGATCAGCCGTTTCAAGCATTTTTTTTGTATCACCTTTATACAATATAACCTTGATTTCATAATGAACAGTGAATTTCAGTAAGTAGTGAAAGATTTTTTCTCACTTCTTCGACTGTTTGTAAGACAAGCCAAGATGCAATATCCGTCCAAACGAGAGACAAATCTACATAACGTTGTACTGATAACCGAACTAGGTCTCTTAAACAGTGCCAAAGCATGTCAGTCAGTAGTTTGTAAGGTTCCTTCTCTGCGAAGAAATGTAAACTAGCATTTATGCAAATATGGTACTCGTATTCAACTATTCATTTAATTTGTACACAGGAAAATAACATTTTAAGGTTTTAGTACATAAAGATACTGCTTAATTCTTGTGAAAGGTATTTGGTACCTAACCATTCGCAGCAGTCGCTCTGTTTTAAGAATTAAATGACACTCTTTTAATAGGAAATCTGTAAGCATTTAATATTAAAAATAACCGCAAAAAAATTGAGAGAGTCACAAAAGAAAAACTTACTCCGACCACTCTGCTTCAAACTCCCAGTTTTTATAAGAATGTTATCGTTATGAAGTTACACAGGACTTTTCTGGAACTTATTCTAGATTTATATTATGATTTTTTCCTAAGTAGCTTTGTAATTATATTCTTTTCGGAAGTGTCTTGTACTGAATGATTTATACGCTGGAAGAAATAAATAACAAGGGCCAATATAATATTTATTTAGAATTCCCTTTCAGATAATTAAGCGAGATCTGGTATTCTTGATAATAAATAAAGTCTTCTTACTTAGAAATAAAGATAATGCATATACTGCTTGGTCTATAAGCTTGAAATTGTGTAAAAAAGTTCCTTCAATAATGTAAGAAAGCATTTCTTGGATGGAAGTTTGTATTGAAGTTCGCCATTTTTGCAGTTGAGAAATTCCACAGGCACCGTGACGTGCATTACTATAATTTTTAAAGTATTTTCCGGCTACTCTTATAATTAAAGTCATTCAATTTGTTGTTTCAAATAGAGTGAACCAATAAACAGTAGCTTTAGAAATAATGACGCACGCAGTTTACTTCAACCTCAACGGCTTCTAAAACCCGTTATCTGTCGACATGATATTAAAAATAAATATAGGGACGTTATTCTATACAGAGTAGCGTCCAGTGGTCAGTGGGTGGTCCTCCTTCATCAATATCCGCTCAGCCCGCGGGATATTTTGACGTCGCCTTTGTCAGCTGCCTTAGAATTACATTCAAGTCATCCCCAGATATATTATAGCTCACATAAAAATGTTATTAGCTGAATTAAGGGACTTTATGTAAACTATAAATATTTATTTGAGCTCATTATACGTATTGCTTTTGACATTATTGCATAGCAAGTACCATTAAGTTGCTTAGTAACAATCATATATTTTAGTTATGGCGGTTTACATTGAACCAGATGTCTATATGTGTGATGTACTGTAGGTGCCTGTGTCATATTCGAAAACATAGATCATAATTATCTACATATAGATAGCTACGTTACTGACCTACTGAAATAAACCGAACGGTAAGCTGAAATCTACGTAGGCCCAAACTCAGCACATTTCAAGTTTAATTTAACATAAGCAAACTATTATTATAAACAAATTTCAACAATAGCAACAATTATTTTGCTTACTTAAACATTTTCACTTACACGCTTAATTTGAAAATATCTTTCAGTTAAAACCGCGCAGTGTTTGTTGGTGTCAAGTACGAAAGTAGACTCGCCGTATTTGCTCGACTTGGTTATTCTAACAACACAAGACGAAAACATTTGCGGGGAGTTCCGGGGTGCGTTTGAAGGCTCATAAATGTTGTTTGGAGTAGCGCTGTATGACTGCGGCGTCCATACGGGATTGTAGTGCTCTTTTTTTGCAGCATAAAGACTAGGTTCACACCGCAACATCCTGTTGTTGATGCCTTTAAAATTGGAGACTGTTAAGTATATAAATATTGCCTCTTTGGTCTAGTTGTCGCAATCGCTGGGCATGAGGTCCTGGGTTCGATTCCCGGGTCGGGCAAATTGTTATTGGGTTTTCCATCGGGAATTTCTCAGTAGTATCCACAGAGTCTGAATTTGTGCCCGATTGATGGCAAAAAGCTCGCCCCCTATTACATGGGACTTAAACATAACTGGCGAAACGTGGGTTTACTATTACGTACATCTCGGCCTAACCCTTCATGCATTACAGGGTATGTTATGTTAAATATATGAATGTGTAATGCAGAGTGAATCTAGTCTTAGTTGAAATACATTGGCATTGCTTTGAAAAACGTGTAGTAGAGGTACAGTTCTGTGTGAATGACCGGTAACACTTTAGTAACCGATTAAAAGAGAGTGCGTTATTCCACAGTCATGACCTGTAATAATGTTTGATTGTAGACAAAAATGTTGTGGTACATGTTAACGACTGGACTTTGTTCACACTCGCACACTCCGAACTTTGTTTTATTGGTCTCCTGGTACGATGTTAGTTTAGTTGTTTGCCTTTAGATACTGTAGAAACTTGACAGCTTTCAACGTGTAGGTAAGCAGCTAGAGTAAAACCGGGGTCATAAGTAAGAACACGACACTTTAAACTATAAAAAGAGACTGTAGGTACATTTATGTATAGTAACGACTCGGAAAACTGACACGACATTTTTCGGTTTAAAGAACTCCTAAGAACATACAGTCCGCATAGAATGAGACATACAGGAATTAGAATGATAATACAATACGATACAATTTCTTCCAGAGTATTAGACGTTATAATGGACATATTTGTTTCATAAGCTTATTTTTAAATGTATTCACGTTGTCGCACTTTTTAATATCGTCCGTCCACTGAACAGATGAACTCCTTCAAGTAATATAGTCTTTCTACCGCGATTAGTAAGCTGATGACTTCAAGTTTGTTTTTAGGGTTCCGTACCCAAAGGGTAAAACGGGAACCGTCTTGGACTTGGCCGGTTTTTTATATCTATTTCTCGGTTGTGACATTGTTTTTTTCTTTATTTGAATGTTAGTTTGTATTGAGTTTGAAGTTATGTTTTTAATAAGAATGATTTAGTACCTAAAGGTCTGATACTGTACGTCTCTGTAGGTACCTATACTCTACATCATGCATATTAATATTCTTCGAAATACTGTAAGGCTTGGTACTAGTTTCTTGGTATTTTACTCTTTGGCATCGGGTTTTCAACAATTTAATATTTTGAGAACCTTGTGCCTCGATATATTGACATCGTCAATAACCCCGTCTGTTAGAACAGTTCTAGGAAAAGTTGATTTTTTTACTTAAGGTTTCCAGGCCGATTAAGTTTATAAATTTTGTGCTTCAAAGTTTATTACTTAAGGGCCTACGTTTTGAGATACCGCGGCCCTGGAACATAAAGGGCAAAAGAAGGAACATGGGTGGTTTTTAGTCAGTAAGAGTCTGACACTCCCTTCCGCTCCGCCCAGAGCGGGAGGAGTCATTTGATGATTTCCCACCATCCAAAAAAAAAAAAAAAAAGGGCCTACGTTTTATCGATAATTTTGATACCACTATAATCGGACTGCTGTCTGTACCTACTTTCACCAGATTTCTTGTTTCACCAGATTTCTTGTGGCCGTAAGTTGTTATTTTTTTATTGGTAGGTAAGTAGCATGCTTTTTTATCTTATCGGATTTTTTATAAGTTATTCGTGATTGAGATTTAAATTCATGTTACTAACTAGGTGGTGGGGTAGGTGGTACGGTACAAACGGGCCTATGTTTGTGCCGTTTGTACATAGAAAACAAGCAAAATTTAAGTATTCAGTTGTTATTTAAAACCTAATTCGGCCCATGTGCTGGTTACATGGACCTGGACTACATGGAATTAGATTTTAAATTTAGTTATAATTTAGGTTTTTTTCAAAGTACAAGATACTATTTATAAGAGAAACATATTTTATTAATTTTCATATCATAAATGTAAGATAAGATAAGATATATTTATTTGCTCCAAATATGTGTACACATACAATATTAAAAAGTGCATGCAGGATAACATTGAAGAGAATTGGTTCAGACATGTTTGCCACATACTACGGCGTGCAAATGTTTCATCATCAGCCTATAGCAGTCCACTGCTGGACATAGGCCTCCTCCATCGCACGCCATTCAACTCGATTCTCAGCAACTCTCATCCAGTTGCTACCAGCCACCCCGCGAAGATCGTCACTCCACCGAGCCTGAGGGCGTCCCACCTTACGTTTGCCGATTCGCGGTCTCCACTCAAGAACACGTCTACCCCAACGGTTATCGGTCCTACGGCTAATATGACCGGCCCATTGCCACTTCAGCTTACTTATTCTGTGGGCTATGTCGGCAACTCTGGTTCTCTGTCGAATCACCTCGTTCCGAATGCGATCCCTCAGAGAAACTCCAAGCATAGCCCGTTCCATAGCTCGCTGAGCGACCTTAAATTTATGGACCAGCCGTACCGACAGTGTCCACGTTTCGGCTCCGTAAGTCATAACAGGCAGGACGCACTGATTGAAGACCTTAGTCTTTAGGCTCTGTGGAATACGCGACGAGAAGACCCGGCGAAGCTTCCCAAATGCTGCCCAGCCCAGCTGAATTCTTCTATTAGCCTCCCTCTCCAAGTTGTTCTTACCAAACTGCAGAGTTTGCCCGAGGTACACATATTCTCGAACAACCTCGAGAGGACCGCCATTGACAACAATAGGTCCTGGGGTGACGTGTTCGTTGAACATAACCTGGGTTTTGTCCAAGTTCACCCTGAGACCAATGCGTACAGAAGAATCAACTAGGCCATCCAGCATCTGCTGCAAGTCGTGCAGCGATTCAGCCAGTATGACGATGTCATCTGCAAATCTCAAGTGTGAGATGTACTCGCCGTTGATATTAATGCCACGTCCTTCCCATTTCAGCGTCTTAAACACATCCTCCAGTGCGTTGGTGAACAACTTCGGGGAGATTACGTCCCCTTGTCTTACCCCCCGACGCAATGGGATATGCTCCGTTTGCTGGTTTTGAGTTTGGACGGTCATTGTGGCGTTCTCATAAAGGTTTCTCAACACTTGGATGTATCGCCAGTCGACTTGGCATCGCTGCAGAGACTCCAGAACTGACCAGGTTTCGACAGAGTCAAAAGCCTTCTCATAGTCCACAAATGCAAGACACAGCGGCCGATTATACTCTTCGGACTTCTGTATGATCTGCCGCACTGTGTGGATGTGGTCTATGGTGCTATATCCTCCTCGAAACCCGGCCTGCTCCGGTGGCTGGAAGTCGTCGAGCCTTCGCGCTAGACGATTTGTGACGACTCTTGAGAACAGCTTATACACGTGGATAAGGAGCGAAATGGGTCTGTAATTCTTTAGTAGGGTCTTGTTCCCCTTTTTAAAGAAAAGAACGACCACACTCCTTCTCCACGCTTCTGGAGTTCTCCCAGAGAACAGGACCGAGTTGAAAAGCTCCCGAAGCTCCCTTAATACAGGACGTCCTCCCGCTTTCAGGAGCTCAGTCGTTATCCCATCCTCACCAGGGGCCTTTCCATTCTTAAGCTGTCTAAGAGCCGCCTCGATTTCGTCTTGGCTGACTTCTGGCAGGTCTTCTGTGAAATGGCGGGTTAAGGTGGCTCTGGAATCCTCATTTTCGGGATCAGGTCGAGATGCATGCGAAGCGTACAACTGGCCGTAGAAGTTTTCGACTTCCGAAAGAATCTCCGGCTTCGAAACGACGATATCCCCACTAGATTTGGTCAACTTCGTCAGGTGGCTCCTCCCAAGTGATTGGACGAACACTTTCGACCCCCGATTTTGCTCAATCGCTTTTTCTATTGAGCGTGTGTTGGAGCATCGAAGGTCGCGTCGTACCAATTTTCTGATTCTTTTATTGAGTGCCTGTAGTTCGGACGAAGTGGCGGGTAGGTTTTCACGTCGTTCCGTCATAAGCTCCAGAGTCTCCTCCGAAAGTTTAGACTTCCTGCCCTTACGCCGCATTTTACAAAAACGCGTCCCTTCCTCCCTGAGGATTTCCACCATTTGTTCGAGCGCCTGGTCAACGTCATTTGTGGTTTCCACGGCCGCGAATCGGTTCTCCAGATCTGACTGGAACGCTTCAGACCCTAGCATGGTTTGGAGCATATTTGGACGGAGCCTAGACTTCATCAAACGGGTTCGCTCCAGCTTGAAATCAATATTCAGAGTGCCTCGAACAAGTCTGTGATCACTACCGGTGTTGAACCTGTTGATCACCGAAACATCTCTAAATATATGCTTTTTATCCGTTATGATGAAGTCAATCTCATTTTTCGTCATAGTGTCGGGGCTGCGCCATGTCCACTTCCTTTGGGGCTGTTTCTTAAAGAAGGAATTCATCACGAAAAGCCCCTCCTTTTCAAGGAAGTTGACAAGCATTTGCCCCCTATGATTTCTGCTGCCAAACCCGTAGGATCCTACTACCGATTCACTGCAATTCTGTACTCCCACTTTAGCGTTAAAATCCCCCATGACAACGTTGTAGTGGGCTTTAGTAGTGGAGTGTAAGGCCTTGGAGATGTCCTCAAACATTTCCTCCACCACGTCGTCCGGATGTGCCGAAGTCGGTGCGTACACCTGAACAACCTTGAGGCTATACCTCTCAGTTAGCTTCACTATGAGGTACGCTACCCTGTTCGACACACTAGACACTTCTACCACGTTGTCACAAAGGGACTTGTGTACCAGGAACCCGACTCCGCCTTGGGATAGCTGGTCTCCCTCTCGAAAGTACATTAGGTGGCCCGATTCAAGGGTTATTGTGTCCTCCCCCTCTCTTCGGACTTCACTCAACCCAAGAATGTGCCACCTTACTCTTTCGAGTTCTTCCTCCAGCTGCACCAGGTGTTCGTCGAGCCGAAACGTGCGTCCATTATACGTCGCCAAGGTCAGTTGGGTTTGGCGGCCAATCGTAACCCGGGGATTCTTAGCACCCCCTACCTTGCCGTTACCGTGACCGCCGCCAAAATCAGGGATAGCAAGGCCGCCGGGAACTGGGGGCCGTGGTTGATTTTGACTTGCAAATGCAAATGTTTAGAATAATTTAATGTGATTTTTAAAATATTAATTCAATTCGAGAGAAGTCTATTTAACAAAAAAATACCAAATGGGAAAATTACACATTACAAAAATAAAATCATAATTTAAACTATGTCTATAAAATTAGCAACTAGTTAATAAATGTCAACAAGATACATGTCAAAAGTGAAAAAAATAAATAAAAATCATAATTAAAAATAATAAGCAAATAATAATAAATGTCAAAGTATACACAGTAATGTCAAAAGTTATTAATAAAATTATAATTAAATCTATGTCACAGTAAATGGTTCTGACAGAAATTCATTAATATTATAGTATGCTTTGTCAGTTAGAAATGATTTTAGTTGTTTTTTCTATTGTACATTATTAAGCTCTCTCTTGTATCTTATGATATCCTCATAATTTTCTCTTATGTTTTCAAAACATCTCAGATCTTTGTTAACACAGAAAACATGATAAAAAGTTATCTGCTAACACAGAATTATATTTAGAACCTTCTACCTGGAATCGTAACTAAATAAATTAAGTGCTAGGAAGATTGAACATCTGACCTTCGCCTAAAGCCCGACTGAGTCTACTTGGGCAGTCTAGATAAGAATAAAAGGTAAGAAAACATTTACGAACGAATTACTTTCGCTGGAATTTGTTTTAAACGCTTCAGTGACAAGGATTGTTGATTTTTATTGAAAATGTACGTTATACCCGAAAATCTTTCTTATTAGATACCTATAGGGTATGTTAACATGTTTTTTATGCCGTTACGTTGTTGCGAAAAGTAACTGCACCCATGGGAGGATTCCCGGATTGCAGGTACCAAAGTTGAATATTAGTTATTTTATTCTGCATATTACCAACTCATGACATTTATCATTACATATAAGACACAATGAGTATGTGATTTATATCTCTGGGCATGCTCATTCCGTCATAGACCTCATTCATCGCATTCCAAACAAAATGCAACCATCTTCATAATAAATAAGGTGAACTCCTTCAGTAACTCGTCCACCGCGACTGTATCTAGCGATGCAAACGCAAAATTGGGCATGGGGCATATTGCGTAACCACGATTCTATATCGCTACGGCGATTCTCATAGGTACGACACCGCTTGTCTCGGCGAAGATGGTGCGCCGCCCGGAGAGACGGTGAGTGCCGCTCGGCCGCGATCTCGGGCGGTATACTATACGGGGTGGAAGGGATACCGCCGCGAAAACGGTTACCACGTAATCAGTACATCATTAGAAACTTAACCGTTACCGTTTTCGCATTGGTGTCCCTTCCACCCCGTATAAAATAAAATAAAATAAAAATAGCCTTTATTTTACTCTGACTTTAATACATAAACAAGTAATAACATTAACTTAAAACTAATCAGCTACCAGGTCAGGCTGTCTTGCGACATAGGCCTCCTCTATTTCCCTCCACTTATTTCTGTCTAGAGCAGTTCTTCGCCAACCTTTTGGCAGATCATCCTCCCACCTTTGCACCTGTCTTCCTCTAAGTCTTTTTCCATTTCTTGGATACCATTCTGTGGCTTTTTTGGTCCATTGTTCCGTCTTAGTTCTCATCATATTATGACCTGTCCATTTCCACTTTAGTGATGTTCCTTATTTTCGCAGCTTTCCATTTGTCTAGCAGTCTTAGATTCATCATGCTCCTCTCCATTCCTCTTTGACATACACACAGCTTGTCTTCGATTTTTCGTGATAATGGCCAGGTTTGGCAGCCATACGTAAGACATGGAAGAATGCAGGTGTTGAATAGCTTCCTTTTTCTGAAACGGGTACAGTTTTATTTTTCATTATTTCTTTAAGAGACCAGTATCTTTGCCAAGTGTTATTTACTGTTCGGTTTACTTCTTTAGTGGACAGATCTCTAACAGCTATAATCTGTCCCAGATATATATACTCGTCTACATATTCAATCTCCTCTTCTTCCACTTCTATCTTGAGTTTTGCCCTATTTGACATCAATTTGGTCTTGCACGTATTCATTGATAGCCCTGCTTTTTTGCTTTCCGATGCTAGTTGTTGAAGCATGGTTTGAAGTGCGGTAGGGTCCTCTGCAAAAAGAACCCACCCTGTATGTTAGCCATCAAAGGCTTTGATACAATGCGTCGTGAGATCCGCTTCACCGTCAGACCGCGCGGACTAGCGGTGTCATGTGAAAATCCCCTACTACCGCGATGTTCTCACACCTCTGTCACACGTTGGAAAAACGTCTAACGCGCACACGAAAAGTCGCAGTCGTGGGCGAAAGCCCTTAGAGAGAAATTACATAACGATGTGGATGTACATATGTAACAAAAGTGCTTGCGATTATGACACGGAAGTTAGGAGTCGCTTAAAAGTTTAACGAGTCGTCGTTTCAACGGGACGTTTTGTTTATGGACGATATGAGACCGCGCAGATTTAATCTGAAACGCGGTTACATGACAATGTTTCATTGACACATGCCATTTGCGCTACATAGTTGAACATACATTTTGTCAGAACCCTGAAAGTCTGATCAGTCTTACCAGTCAACTAGTCTTACTTCTTTTTAGCGTGTCGATAGAAATCTAAACTGATTCAGCCCAAAATTTGTCGACGAGTCCTATTTGTCGAGATTTGACGGCACTTTCAGTAACGTCCATCATATTACCAATATCGTCCAATATATAACCAATTCAGCTGCATGCGGTAGGCTGGAAGCCGACTTCTAAAGAAAAAATCTAGACAGATGGTAAGTTAAACATTGAACACATTATTTCTAAAAGAATTTCCATTACCAGCTCCTGCTTCAGAAATGGTAGGAATAAAGAAGTATCTTATTTAGCTGGGGAGATCTATTCACTGAAAACCAATTTATAACTCATAAAAAATTGTAACATTATTTATCAGAATAGAGGTCAGGTCTTTTAGAAGAATCGGGCAATGCCCTAAAGAATAACGAAGAAAATTTCATAGTTTAGCATGAAAATTTCAAACACAATAAAGACGAGATACAATGAATACAATCATCTTTGTGAACAAAATGGCGCAAAATGGTTTATCTCTACTAGTGATTCTGTTATCCGCCTCAAAAGCAAGAAGCATGAATATAACGAAACCAAGCAAACATTTGATATACCTAGGTAAAGTTTACGTCGTCTTCGGGTTAAGTTACAAATTAGGGGATGGGCCGTTGACCCTCCAATGACTTCAGAAACGGCCAGAACTAGGATGGATTACACCCCAATTAGTTACTACATATACATGAATATGTATATAAAGACTTGTACGAAAATTTACTACGCACTTAACACGCGTAATAACTACAGGCTGTGTTCAAACATGTAATTAAGGGACTGCTTGAAAGTTTATGTTAAATTAACTCGTGTTCCGACCGATACTTGCTGTTCATTAAGTTTCATGTTTTAAATAAAATACTCGTCACGCTTTCATTTGCCGCGTAAAGTAGATTAAATAGCGTTTAACGTTAACGTTGATCAGAGAAGAGGCATGTCGAAGAGGTTCATAAATTCGAAACAGCCGTACAAGGTAGAATCCTGTTTTCAGTGCCTATGTACTGAAAACAGTTACATACGTTTCGAATGGACACATGCCTCTCTACGCAAACGTTCACCTACTCGGAAATTTACTCTTTGAACAGAATTTTAGCTCACGCTGGCTAAACAGAAAATCGAACCCGTAAATCCCATCCCATCACCTCAAGTTCATAAAACGTTTTTCTTCACCATTATAGTTCAGTCAATGTTAAAAAGAACATAAATCATTTACTAATATTCATAATGCTTATTACAATTTCTATGAATGAACCTATAGGTACGCCCGTACCACGGTACGTCCTGTAAGCCCCGGCTACGGGATAAAAAATCCCAGCTTATAGTTTTAATGCTTAAACGAGGCAAATTTCCTACTTACATGGCTGGTTGAAACCTTTCAGCAATGCCGCGAACATTCATTAAATACTTAATTTTAAGCAAAATGTGGTGCTTCATAAGTAAACGCTTTATTTATGCTTCGTGTTTTCATCCCGGCCGAATGCGATTCAGATTGTGGTAAAAGAATAAAGATGCGTTTACTTTTCAGCTAGGAAAGGGTAATTCTTTTATTTATTGTTAGTGTGTCTTATCTTTAAAGGTGGGCCTAAAGATAAACATGTCTAAGATCAAGGTGATGACCAACATAGTAGCGGCTCTGAAGCGATGGTGGGCAGGATACTTGGCAAGACGTGGTGATGGTAGGTGGAGTAGAGCCCCCACCGAATGATTACCAACTCTACAGTAGAAGAATTGTTGGCAGACCAATACTTAGATGGCTTGATGATGTTCAGAAGATCGCGGACAAGACCTGGTTGAGATTCGCACAGACCAGAAAAAATGTCATCAAAGGGGGGAGGTGTATACTCAGCAGCGGGGGGAACAACAAGGTTCCAATGATAACAGCAATGATGATTATGATCTGGTCGGCTTCCAATCTAACCAGATGCAGCTGAATACAAGTATTTTACATTGAGCGGCTGCCTATCTGACCTCCACAACCCAGTTAGTACTGGGTAATACAATACCCCGTGGTAAGACCGGTTTGTAAAAATCTAATCTAATGTCTTTTTCAAATGTCAAGCTGACTACGTTAACCATCAGGTATTTGCATAACCGCACAAACTTACTAGACTTACTCATACTCAATCCCTTCCGTCATTTATAAAATAAACAGGAACACCTTTGTTTGTGACGTTGTTTCCTCAAAGATAGATGAAGTTTATTATGTTACTGAAAATATAGATCCATTTTCACAAGAATGTGAGTTGTGATGGTGAAATTGAATCTAACGACAAAATGGACAATGTTTTTTCGGGCATCGCCGCGGGGCGCCACAAGCCGTTCACAACTTTCATATTATGGGCTTATTGCGGTTCTATCAATGTCTGAAATATAGGGTCATTGAAAAAATAGAGCAAGCTTTTTATTGGTTTTCGAAATAGAAATTTTTTTTTCTTTAATCTTTGTATAAATCTTAGTTTTTTTAAAAGAATTTCTAAGTCTAAAATTTTTTATAGATTTAGTGATTCATTGATTGTCTATCGACTCCACGCTTTCCTTAATTTTTGAACAGAGTCCAATGATTGGACTAAATTATATTTGCAAGCGATTTCTTAGAAGTGTGCAATTATAATTGCAATTATAATGTATTCTCCATAGACCTTTATGTATGAACTCGTTTAAATCTGAGTAATTAAAACAGAATACATAAAGGTACATTGTAACAGATAAGTAATTCTAATCCCTTAATTGATTTTAATTGCTATATTTGCATACGATATACCTAACATAGATAATCTAATTGGCCCAACAGATAACCTATACATAGATCAAGCACATTAAATTGGGTCTGGACTATACATAGATTACTGAGCTCACAATCTCATCGCCAAGGATTCTCGGGAACAAGCCAAGTGGAAAAGACTTTGGAGGAAAGCGGACTGTAGAAAGTGCTTCGAAGATTATATACCTTATTGAGGGAAAAAACTGGTGGACATAAACATAATACTTCTCACTTACAAAGCGTTAGTTTCTCAAATGATTGAAGCCAGAGGCATCATCTTATTACCACTTTTCAGAAAAGCAAACAAACAACTTCCCACGTTCTCGTTTGTTTACATTTAGTTCTTGTTTTCTTGAATAAGGTATGTTTAGAGTTAAGCAACCCACTTCAGGGCAAAGGTTTCACATACAGAGGGGATCGTTCGCAATTTTGTTCGCGCTCTGATTACTGCATGCAGTAAATTTTAGTGGTAGGCCATTTCGATCTAGAATTCCCTGCGTTATTTGAAAACACAGATTGTTGGTAGGCTTTTTAGGCGAGGACCGGATGTACAGACTAGGATATCAGTTTGCATGCTACACAAACGTTGAACTGTACATGATAGGTCCAATATCCTTTGAATTTTTTTGTGAATTGATTAGCTTGCGCTAACCAATTCGAATGTGTACCACAGGTACTGTTTCTGTTTGCACTCATTAATCTATATATTTTTTTGCAAGCCTAAATGGTGTCCCACTGCTGGGCAAAGGCCTCCCCTTTTTTCTTCTATACCTCTCTATCATGTGCGATCTCTGGCCATGTTAGCCCCGCAAACATGATCAGATCGTCACTCCACCTTCGCCGCGGTCGACCTCGACGGTGCTGTCCTTCCTCAGGCGTCCAGTGTGTGACGATCTCTGCCCTTCTCTCACGGGTGCATCCGTGCCACGTGGCCTGCCCACTCCCACTTCAGTCTTCGGTCACTTATTCATTACCTGATAAAGTAGAAGTCTAAAAACACATTGGAATTTTATAGGTTTCCAAATATAAAAAGTCATGAAATTCGCCATTTTACTAAACATCCTGTCACAAACATTCATAACTGAACTTCGGTGCTTTAATGTGCTCGATAAGTTCAGAAACACACCGATAGGAAGGTTATTCACGACATCCGTGCAGGTTCCGTTTGCCTCACAGTTTCCCTGTTCGTCGGGTTGCACGCTCGTGTGTACCCGACTTGAATTTCCTTTGATTTACTGTACACTTTGATGATACTTTCTCTATTAGATATGAACAAAGACCGTGGTAAGTGGAGACAAAGAAACAATATCGAGTTCCGCATCAGTTATTTGAATGTTTATTATGAATATTTAATGTGACCCTTTCAGATCAATTTTTCTCGTATTTTGAAATACAATTCTGACATGCGATAAATAGTGAACGGGTTTGGTAGAATAAATTAGCTACATGAAACAGTACAAAAACACTTTCACAAATATGTTTGGTTAAACTTTTATTCCTACTTATCTCAGTGCTATTAGTAAACCCCTATAAAATACCAACCTGCCTCTCCCGTATTTTTATACACCTTAATATATATTTTTTACTACCAAACATCTCTCTGTACACTTTTCATCCCGATAAGGATGGGCAAAGCGTGAAATTTTACGCGTCCAAAAGTATTATAGGTAATCTGTGTCGTTGTTTATGCGGTAGTATGGTAATCTCACGGGAAGCGATAAATAAGGGCCGTATTCAGGAAAGTTAGAACTTGCAGCCTCTCTTTCTCTTTGTTAGCAACTTTTATGCTTTGTTATAATTGAACGCCGGAAAACTACGCACTGAGAGGGCTGCGCTATAAGTCGCGGAGTCGGCGCGACTTGCTGTAAACCAGCAAGTCGTGGCTGTGCTGATCTGACCTTGTGCTGTTCTTCAGATACCTACTTCCAGTTCCTTTTCTCTATCTTGAAGAATCGTTTATAAGAAGGCAGAATATCAACATCTACATTTTCCTCTTCGAAACGATAATGATTTCTACGTAAATACAATAAAGAACACTGAAAAATCTCCGCAGCGAAACTTTAAAACTTTCAGTCTTCTTTTCGTCAGTTAGCTCTCAACAGGAATCACATTTTTCCAGCCACTCGCGTAATTTTAATAAGCGCCTGTGAACTATTTATTAGCTGATTCGAGTGGCCTGCATGAAGAGGAGCCGACGACTTGCGAAGAGGGCGTGATGAACGCGCGCCGCGGAGATGTCGATAGCGCAGGTTCGTTCTCGAGAGCCGTCCTTACCATGTCGTATTATCATGTCCCCGTTTTCACCACGCGCCAAACGAATACTCCCGTCCTGCATGCTTTCAACGCTTTGCTACGAGTAATGACGTCAAAAACTCACAATTCCTCATATAAAAAGTTTCCAGCGCACACATATCGCAAGCCGCTTGAAGTTTTTGTCCGTTTTAAAAATATCCGTTACGTTTGAAATGCGAGTTCCACGTAAGCGCTTTAACTTTTTTACTAACTTTATTTCTACATGAATTTATACAAAAGCCAGACACAGCGATAATGTCTTCCATTTGTTAAAAGACGAGAATTACAACCGCGACGACAGAAAAGAATAAAAGGGTTGTCTTTGTTGGTAGCAAGAGGAATACATTTTATGCAACTGCTCGAGCGGTACGCGTACCTTTCTATCGTATAATAACCCTATTGTACCGTCTGTTGGATTTTATACAATTTAAAATATATTTGCTGAAGGAATTGTAGTAGTCAAGACAAGCGCCTTGTTCCTGTCGTGTAGGTTGCTTCGAAAATGCATCGTTATGGAATACTAGCTGTTGCCCACGACCTTCCTTCGCATGAAATTATTACAAAAATTTTACTTACTTCCCTTTTTTAATCGAATTTTGTTGCCAATTTCAAGGGTTTTAATTTTTTTTCACGGAACACTAATATTTTTCTAAAATAATAACCTATGTTAGACCTTATAACATCAGCTATCTGCCAGTAAAAGTCCCGTCAAAATCGGTCTAGCCGTTTCGGAGATTAGCCGGAATAAACAGACAGACAGTCAGACAAAAACTGAAAAAGAAATGTTCTTTATAAGTGTATATTTACGAAAATGATAAATGACACATAGAACAAAAACACATTCAGTAAAAAGCTGTTATTTTGATATTACAAACAGACACTTTAATTTTATTTATTTGAAATAAATGAAGAACGTAACTATACCTAATCCGCGACCAGTAAAATAAAATCCATCAAAACAAAACAAAAATTATATTCTTGTTATTATTTATAATGTTATTATTTATAATGTTATTATTTATAATGTTATTATTTATAATGTAATTTTAATTTTCTTTATTTAGTTTTTATTTTGAAATTAGGTCCGGAAATTATTTGAATTTTTTGTCTTTGTCTTTTGGAAATTTATCATTTGTATGGGCTCGTGCCTGAAATAAATGAATTTTATTTTTATTTATTTTTATTACATTGAACTGGATGTCAATGTCAGCTTAAAAGTAAAGATTGAAAATCACCTTCCGGCTGTTGGGCCTAAGCTGGACCCGAGGAACCTCACACCCATCATATTTAATATAATGCAGAGCCAGTTTCTGTATGAAAAAATCTTCTATTATAAACCACTGATTAACTTTGACACTAATCAAGTAGCTGCCTAATGATGTTATAACGTGAATAAACTGAAGGTTACGTAGCCGTAGTTATGACCTGTAAAGACTTAATATTCTTCGAAAGGGATCTGCCCTTTATTCCCTTATAATATTATCTCGTAGCATACATAAATAATTCATAAAAGAATAGGATTTTCATATTATTTCACTTTGCTTCTCGGTGGAGTGTTTCGGCGCGTTTATACACCTCACCGAAATGACACCGGAATAGCTATGAGTCAGGGCAGTTAAATGAATTATGATGTTCTTAACAAAATTAATGTCGTAAAAGTGTTCTTATTTTGTTTATCGTGTGACCGTCCCTTTTTGGGGTTGGATGGCAATTTACAAAGGATTTTTTCACGAGGAAATTCTTACTTTTTGTAAAGTTTTAGAATTTGTAGACAGATAGAATCACTTTGAGAAAGAAATTTAATATTTAAAGTAAGTAGACAAAGTCTCTATAAAACCGAAACTGTATTGTCTACTTGGTAGGTACCTACGTACTTACTTAACCATAGAATGCTTTAGATATACTAAGAAACTAAACAATTAGTTTCTACCTTTTGGGTTGATGGTTGTTTTAATTTCCAATAAAATACTCATTCGTCACTATCGTCACCCATGGGTGACAGTCGCAGTTGCGCTTGCAAGCTTGTGGTTGTGGTTGTGTGTTGAGGCATTATGCCCAATGACGCTTTTATAAAATAATAGGTTGCTTGACGTAACTTAAATATATATAGGAATAATATTGCCATCTTGATCTATTTGGCTCATCAAACCAAATGATTTAAAAAAACCATTACTTGAACTTTTTATTGTAAAAGAAAAGATGTCACGGAAAAATATTTATTGCTTTAGCGGAAAATACATTTGAAACGTGAATATTTTACTTCGGGACCGGTAGTCAGCTAGTTTTCATTCTTAGTCAGTTCTTTATTATTGCAGGTAACATTAAATTTTGCTTCCAGCTATCGTGACCGCTGCAAGTATTTTTAATAATATCAACTCTTGAAAGGTATCTTCGTCAAAATGTCGGAGCTGTATTTATTCGGCATTTATTTAAAAGAATGCCTCTTCCAAATTCTATTAATAATTCTCTGGCTTTGTCTGGAAATTAGATACAGTAGCTTGTAGTATTTTTAGTGAATATCTTTATTTTATTTTATTTACTAGTTGTGGCCCGTGACCTTCCTTGGCGTGAAATTATCTATACAAATAAATAAAATTGAAGCGTCTGTTTGTGATATAAAAATAACAGCTTTTTAATTAATGCATATGGCACTTATTACAAAAACACATTTTTTTCAATTTTTGTCGGTCTGTCTGTTTGTTCCGGCTAATCTCCGAAACGGCTAAACCGATTTTGACGGGACTTTTACTGGCAGATAGCTGATGCTATAAGGTCTAACTTAGGCTATTTTTATTTTAGATAAACCATTAGGGTTCCGTGCAAAAAAATTAAAACACTTGAAATTGTTAACAAAATCCGATTCAAAAAGGGAAGGGAAGAGATCTTTTAGTAAAAGTTTCACCAAATCGGCGCAGCCGTTTCGGAGATTAGCCGGAAAAAACAGACAGACAGACAAAAATTGAAAAATAAAGTGTTTTTGTTATAAGTACCGTAGATACTTTCATATGCATTCGGTATTTTTTTCATTTTGGTATTACAAATAGACACGTTTTATTTATTTGTTTAGACTGGGGACATAAAATTTAACAGTTACATGCTACAGAAAATACAGAAAACCGTTAAAAGCTAAAAATCACAAACATGTAACCCACTTCAATATCCACGTCTTTACTTCTGCCTAGTGACCTTTTAATATATGTATATGTAAGTTATGAAACTGGATCCTGTTGTCTTTTAGAGTTTTCCTTGTATTTTTAAGTTAGATAATTTATGTGCTTGATAATGTCAAGCACATAAATTATCTAACTTATCTAACAATCAATTTGTGTCTTTCAACGTGTTAACTGTGTCGTAATAGTACGCTCAGCGATTCGACAGTCTGCTATCGAACAAATAGGTACACGCCGTAACTACGCTCTACTCCAAACAAGTTTTAATCGATTCTCCCACAGACCCAAATTAAAGAGATAAAATAACTTTTGTGGTTATAATTCTTATTCTTTATTGCACACAAAATTACAACATATAGCTTATGTACAACGGCAAACTTAACCCAGAAATGGGTTTTCTTATAGCAAACCTTACTTCGGTTGCGAGATACTTACCCTTCAAGAAAAAGTAAATTCGATACGAATCAGTAATTTCAAAAGCTATTAACGCCAATCTCAGCGTCCTATCAATATCACAAGACGTTGATTAAACGACCAATAATAATAATTGTTATCTAGCTGAACCGCATTTCTCATCAAAGTTCATTACAGTACTGAATCGGAAGCTTGTATCAAAAGGATTTAATTCAAATAAGCTTTTCATCTGAACATTTTATGAGCCCCCGGGACTGCCTCACCACGGATTAAACTCGTGATATTTAACTTAACGAAATTCTAGTTTGAGTGCTTGTGAATAGGAGCTTGAATACGTTTTTAGAAATTAAATGAACGCAGATATTGTAAAAGCGGATTAGCGGCGTCGGCTTCATAATATTAGCTTTTAAAGTAATCATTTCGCTGGAGACGCAATTAATTACTGAAACAAAAAAACTTAAAAAAAACTGTTCTATTGAGGAGTGGTTTTGAGTGCACAAAATAAAGATCCTCTTCGTGAATACAACAAAGTGAGCCGGTTGTCAAACTCATTCGTCTAATTAGGTTTTTGTTTACGTCCGCTTCGAATAGACAACATTGAATGGAACTGGCTCCATTTTGTTTCACTGGCTAAAGAGTAAATTTAATTAAGTCAAAAGGGCTCTTGAGTTTTTTTCAATCTGTAAGGCTGGCCAATTAAAAAGTTGCCGAGACTTGTACCAGGGTAGCGACAACCGGAGGAGAGTACTTTAACTTACTCAGTGCAACTCTGGGGCTACATTAACGGTGCTTACTACCTAACTAAATAAATTATTGCGGAACCACTCTTTAAAACTGCAAATTTCAGGCCTACTTGACTATCATAATGTTATTTTTATAAAACTTTAATAAATGATTGTTAAACATCAGCAAGTAAATGAGTCAAATGTTAGGGAAGAGAAGAAAACAAAAATCAAGATACCTAACTGTAAAATATTTGAAATAAAGAAGTATAAAAATTAAACTTTAAAATTATTTTTACACTTTTTGTTGGCTCTAACATTAATCTACAAGCGAACCGTCACAACACATGACTACGTTATACTCGAACATTTATCAACCGTTTTTCTCAATTAAGTACTTAATCAAAACCACTCATTACCCGAACGCTAAGCGATTGTTACCCGAGTACGTTCCAAGTACGAACAGTGCGCCTCGTAACTGTCCGATAGAGAAACGCCAAATCGTCTTACGACTCGCTTCGAGGAAGAGGATTTTTAAATATTTATAGAACCGTTTTCACAAACGTTGAGCTGTTTGTTCTATTTGGAAAATTCTTGAATTGCAAGCGCGAGCTATTTACCTATAGCTTACCCGGTCGCATCCTTACACCTCATCTTTAGTAATCCTCGTTTTAGTGGATTGTTATGCTGAATATTTGCCGGGTTATGTTTTTGTTATTGCAGTAACGATGTTGGTGCTGTTTCTATGAGTAAACAAAGACAATTTAAACTAAAGATGCGGATTAAACGGACCCGTTGTACTTTGCATTCAATTGTATATGAAGAAGCATCTCAGTGCGCGGATGCTGGAAGGGTGAATTTATTTTATTGCACCGTCTAAAGGTGCTTAATCGAGGAACCGTTAATTTATGTGCACCGTTACGAAAGAGCAGAAAAGATCGCTTTACCCGAGGATGTGCGGAGCTCGGACGAGTACATATTAGTATTCCGATTGAATAATTAAGTAGAGACACAGGATCGACGCAAGCATCCATTATTTCCAATATGCCGCACATAAATACCTACTTACATGGGATTGCGTACTCGTCTGCATTTTATTGCCATATCTTTGTAAACACCAGACCTAATTTTGTGGATGAGTGCTTATCATACGAACCAGCGTTCTCACAAAAAAGGAAAATAAAAAAAAACTGCAAAGAACGAGCCAATTGTTTTTGATTTATAGAATAGTTTCACAAAGAGATGTTCTATTTAGATGCGAGGAGGGGTGACCCGTTGTTACAACACAACGGAATGTAACTGATTCAGCAGTAAATGTTACTCGTATCAATTCTGATCTGGCCCACAAAGAATGCCAAATTACTAATGGAAAAGTTTTTCTAATGAATTGAGAAAAATGCGGCCTTGTTGAATACTGATGTAATGGTACCAGCTTTAATTACGTAAGTAGAAAGTAATGATCGGATACTCTAACTTGTATTTATGACTACACAAATCAGTTACATACGATAAGTTATCGGGGAAAAACTATTATTTAACTTACTGCGTAGTTCTTGGTTATTTTATAGGAGTATTACATTAAATCGCTGCGGTTCTCCATACATATAAATCGCCTGGAACGTCGTTAGAGGCTATAAAGTAATTATGTTCTTGGGCAAGGCAATCGCTTTATGACTAAGTTTCTTAGACATGGCATTGTTTACATCATTTGAATATATGAAGAAACTGATACCGATGAAACTGATGTGATTCTTAATACTAATAGTCATGATTTGAAAAAGAAAAAGGAGGAAACAATAAATGACAATCTTGTGGAGACTTGTGGGTGCCGAAAATGGCCTAGGCAGCAAGAAAAACTTTAGGTCGTATGCCCATCTTTGAGCCACGGCCGCATCCTTTGATGATTTAAATAACAATTTCGGTATCACCATGTTCAGTAGAGTACAAAGAGTATACACAAAAGGAAAAATAAAACCAAATTCATTTTCAGTCATTCCGACTAAATTTATCATAGAAATCGCGTATGAGGTTATTAACTAATAACCATTAATATCTTTTACGTCTGTTGGTCGATT
The DNA here is from genome assembly GCA_950022335.1 of Eurois occulta. Taxonomy (NCBI): domain Eukaryota; kingdom Metazoa; phylum Arthropoda; class Insecta; order Lepidoptera; family Noctuidae; genus Eurois; species Eurois occulta. The sequence continues at coordinate 8,998,619 of OX465484.1, read as the reverse complement.
TTGATGAAATAAACGCTAAATGTTACTCGGAACAAAGCTTCTTGTTTCAATATTTCGATTTTGAATACTATGAGGGGTTTTTATGTGATGCGCGCACAAACGAACAGACAAACCGACAAACAGACAAAAATTCTAAAATGGTAGAAATGGGTTCTGTTTGTGATCCTATAACACCCCTACTATTTTTTTTTCTAAATATTTTCAATATACAGAAACGCCACGTCTACAGATTTATTATACGTATTGATGATACAATAAATCATAATTGAGAGGAAAGGTAATGCTTTTTCACTCTAGTTTTGAATAATGAAAATAGTCTAAGCGAATGCTAAGTGGAAGTGAGTTCCACAACCTTACAGTATGGACGGAGAAGGAGTATGAGTAGTAGCTGGATTTATGAGGATGGGATTTAAGAAGGGATCTAAGGTGCGTTAGTAGGGCGCATAAGAAAAACGCTCACGCAGGTACGAAGGATAGGACGGGTTGTGTAGGATATTGAAGAGAAGACATAGGATCCTAGTGTTCCTGCGAAGGCGGATTGTCATCAAGGCATCATCAGCCTAGCCTTTTCCCAACATGTTGGGACCGGCTTCCAGTCTAACCGGATTCAGCTGAATAGCAATATTTTACATGGAGCAACTGTCTACTGGGTAATACGGTACCCCTTGGTAAGACTGGTTGTCAGATTTTCGGGTCACTGACTACCTGTAACGACTGTCAATCTATAAACGACGGCTGGACCAACAGCTTTACGTGCTTTCCGAGGCACGGAGGAAACTCGGTATGGAATGGGTGGTCACCCATCCACGGATCAATCTAGGCATATGCGTCTTAACCTAAAGATCGACACGACCGGCTGTTATCACACCTACATATATTCTTTAAAGGGTTCGGCATAGCTGTACTATAGCAACACTACATAAAAAGAATGTGTGTATACTTACTGTGTATATTATAAAATGTTGAATCAACAAAAGTTTGAATGCTGAAAACTGCTCCAATATGGAACGTTTAAACCTCCAACATAAGCACCAATATAATATATGACCAAAAATATAGGTAAGCGTAGTAAACACCCCAAACTTCGGACAACGGTGCGGACGTTGTGTAGTAAATAATACGATACTTAAATAAAATGAATTCCTTCCTCAATGTGACACTATGACTGGCATCATTATTCTCAGCAACTTTGCCACGCGTGTGAAGCGAAAAATAAGTGTCGTAATAGTAATTTGTCACGATCCTCCCTTCTCACTAGACATTCTATACGGCCTTTGTATAGGTAGTTTATGTTAATATATAGGACCTACCAAAAAACAACCGTTCTATGTGTTAGTAAACTTTATCCTAAAATCATCATCCTAGCCTAGCCTTTTCTACCAATCAACTTTTGGGTCAAATAGGACAGCATTGTGATAGAGTACAAAAAAACCGGCCAAGTGCGAGTCGGACTCGCGCACGAAGGGTTCCGTACCATTATCTATAAAAAACGGCAAAAAAATCATATCTGTTGTATGGGAGCCCCCCTTAATATTTTTTTTTTTAAATTTTAGTATTTGTTGTTATAGCGGCAATAGTAATACATCATTTGTGAAAATTTCAGCTTTTAAGCTATCACGGTTTATGAGATACAGCCTGGAGACAGATAGACAGACAGACAGACAGACAGCGAAGTCTTAGTAATAGGGTCCCGTTTTACCCTTTGGGTACGGAATCCTATAAAAACTATCCCATTTCTCAATTTTACATTGAGCGACTGCCTATCTGACCTCCATAACCCAGTTAGTACTGGGTGATACGATACCCCTTGGTAAGACTGGTTGTCAGTCTTTATCCTAAAATGACGCTAGATTTTTCGAGAGAGGGAGCGATTTAACTAGGTAAACCTCGGGTTGAGGAAAACTCATTTAGGAGGTAAATATGTGTAACCAACGTCCAGCTTCAGGACGTTACCGAACTAATATAGTGGTGGTTACCCGATATGAAAATTAAAGTTCCAATGACCGGTTCCAGTAACGAGGGCAACATCGAAAAGGATCGAGATTAAAGCTTGTAGACGTTAATAAAAGTAATTTAGTAGGGAGACGCGTCAACATGGAATTTTTATTGCGTAAGCATTCCACCCCGGACTAACAGATGAAGACATATTATCCCCGAAGCCAGGCTACCCTTGAAGTGATTACAATGTTGCCCCTGATGTGAGGTTAACAGCGGCTACAGATAATTAATAACGGTATCGTAGGAAAGGCTTTTCTTTTATTTTACCTTAATTAATATCTCGGTTTCTCGGAACTCCATTTTTGCCTGGTTACCGTGCCCAAAGGGCAGAGCTAATCTTAACAAAACTATTCATTCTATTTTCTATGAATATAAATAAGTATATATAAGTTAAATATAAAAGTTCACAACGGAAATAGAACAAAATATTATTATGTACTATTTAGTGTAATATGATATGGAAAAGTATGAAATGTTGTTAATACATTGTTAAATGAACCAATTTATCACATGAACAATCTGAAACTATGTGTTAATTGCTTAATTTATTGGTAAATTAATTAATTTCGGTAATATAGACAGTTTATACATTCAGCCAAAAAAGTATCAGAAATGATTTGTATGGTTACAAATTCAATTTTTTGTTTTTTTTTTTCTGTTGTTAGATCAAATCAAATCAAATCATTTATTTCAAATAGATATAGATGATACATGATATAGATGATACAAGTGTGTGCCAATTTGGCGCCGAGTATGAGTTGCACCTGTTATTTAGATGAAATAAAGTGCTGTTTTTGGTTAGATCATATCTAGTGTGTTTTGCGAATTTCATAATGGACAAAACCGTCGAACAAAGAGTTTGTCATAATTTTTGCATCGCCAATGTAATTTCGTGTTCGGAGTCCCTAAAAATGTTACAGAAGGCTTTCATGGAATCGACTTTATCAAAAAAAAAACGTGCAGAGTGGTACAAAGCGTTCAAAAGCGGTATAGATGTGATGGAAGATTAGCCTCGCTCTGGTAGGCCATCAACGTCTTCAACTGAAGTTAACATCGCAAAAGTGAAGGAAATAGTGACTGAAAATCCTCATAAAAGTTTGAAAGAGATGGCCCTGAACTTTGTGTGTCTCACGAGTCGATCCGTACCATCATTTGGGTATGAAACATGTTGCCGCTCGGCTAGTCCCAAAGATCTGAATTTTCTCCAAAAACTCAATCGCATAAAAGTCGCTGAGGACATGCTAGAACGAGTCAATTCCGACCCAACATTCATGAAAGTATGAAACGCATTGTTACTAGTGACGAGACGTGGGTTTACGAGTTTGACATGCAAACTAGTCAAATAAGCTACGTAGTGGCGCCTTCCAACTGAACCGAAACCGAAAAAATCACACCAAAGTTGATCAAAAGTCATAGTCATGTTGACCGTTTTCTTTGACTATCGCGGTGTTGTGCACTTGGAATTCTTGCCGGAAGGTCAAAAAGTAAATAAAGAATATTATTAGAGGGTGTTGCGGCGTTTAAGAGAGCAAATTCGACGAGAAAGGCCAGATTTGTGGAAAGAAAATTCTTGGAGTTTGCACTACGATAATGCGCCTTCGCACAAGGCCAACATAGTGAACGAATTTTTGACCAAAAACTCAACAAATCCATCGAGCAACCACTTTATTCACCAGAAATGGCTCCAGCCGACTTCTTTCTTTTTCCTAAACTCAAATTACCACTTCGTGGCACCCGTTTTCATTCGGTAGAAGACATAAAGGAGAATTCACGGTGAAAACTGAACTCAATTCCGGAAAAAGCGTTTAAAAAATGTTTTGATGATTGGATTATTCGTTGGCGTATCGTTTCTGAAGGAGTGTATTATTGATCGTTTCCCAGTACTTTCTTGTCAGAGTAGTATGTTGATCTCCTTTTACCACTTCCGTATCGAGCGAATATTATTTCAGTCCTTTCAAATATTTTACTTGTGAGAGGTAGCAACCAAATAGCAAGCTTATAGAAATGAAAATAAAGATCACTTTCATTTTGATATACAGGTAAAATAATATCGAAAGCACTGTAAGGCAATTAAAAATTAACTGTCGTCTTTCATGGCCAGAGATCGGAATAGCTAGAGTTTATTTGCCTGAACTTTAAGGGAGTCTTAGGAAGTAAGTAACCTCAGTGTAATTTTCCGGAATTAATTTTAACATGCTTTTATTAAGTTCACCTGTAACTATGTAAAACAATTTTCGAAGTTAAATTTAACCCACTTCCCGGTTTCCGATTAAGCTGAAATTTTGCACGCATGTTTAGTTTGGATGACAATGCATGGTTAACTAAGTGACGTCATTCTAAATCCAATATGGTGGTCTCCCAAAGATGGCGGACTAGTTTATTTTTTATGCATTCCCATGATACGGATATCAAATGAAAGGGCTTGCTGAGAAAAATACGATAAATAAATGACGTCATATCAGAGCGGGTTTTTTTAACTATAATATTTCATTAATTTCTGAGATAAAACTGTTTAGAGGTAGGTATTATACTCGTGTTCCTTCCTTGAAGTTTAGGCAAATAAACCGGACCTATTTTTATCTCTATTCATGCAAAAAATTAAATGAATTGGACTGTTTTTAATTAAGTGAAACAACCAAAACAGCAGATTTGATAGCACATACACTTAACACACTCAAAAAACATGTGTTCGAGCATTCAAAAAAAAAACTTTTTGCAAAAAATAAAACCGACTCCAAAAACACAAAAAAAGTGAAAAATAATTTTAGCTTCAGAAGTCGGTGACTTTTGTTTATTTGATTCAGTTTTTTGTCACCGACTTCTGAAGCTAAAATTATTTTTCACTTTTTTTGTGTTTTTGGAGTCGGTTTTATTTTTTGCAAAAAGTTTTTTTATTTTTTTATTTTTAGTTGCAATATTCCATAGAAATATTTTTCATCATCAGACCTGTAATGGCACTTGTAACCCAGACGGGTGCAAAGTTTTGATCAATATACATGAATTAAGTCCAAACGCAAGGTAGCTACTGTAAACAGTTGAGGAGTTCCCTTAACTATCCTTCGTCTTCATCATCAGACCCCTTATGACAGTCACAACCCATCTAGGTGTAAATTTTTCATCAATACAAATTAATCAAACCCAAACACAAGGTGACTGCTGTAAACCGTTGAGGAGTTCCCTCGACTGTCTTTCGGTTCCATCATCAGAGCGACTCCAGACCTTCTTTAAATTGTAGTGCTTTAAAATACTTAGTCAAAAAATTTACAAACGCACTAGTCGCCACTACAATTTTTGAAAACTCCCCTCAATTTCTCTTGGATGCCATCATCAGATCCCGGTTTCCTTATCATGGGACCACCCTTGAAGTATATCCTTTCCAACAAAAAAAAAAAAATCAAAATCGGTCCATAAACGACGAAGTTATCCGCGAACACACATAAAAAAAAAAAAAAAAAAAACATATATACGGTCGAATTGAGAAACCTCCTCCTTTTTTGAAGTCGGTTTAAAAACCTCCTCCTTTTTTGAAGTCGGTTTAAAAACGGATAAAAGTGAGCACCAACCTAAATGTTAAGAATTACTTACTATACCCGTTTTAGCCCGTGCGTAGGCGGAGATGTGGGCAAAACCCCGAAATCACATTTAATCTACTTACTTCTCATATTTTTAGAACGTGTGAAATAAACTGAATTATTATAATATTCTTAGTTTATTTTCCTTGGGTTTTTGATACCTTCTACTTGGTCTATCAAGTTAAACTTTGTGTAGGTAGGTACCAACTTGTTTCGCTAATATAACAGCAGGTTGGTACACCAATTTATTTGGTAATAATGACCCATGGGCCATGCTACTACCTGAATCGTGTCCGTGCGAGTGTTGGCTTGTTTAATATTCACGTTATAATATCTACTCATCATCTTCCTGCCCTTGTCCAATGATACTTGAGGTCTGACAACACTTTTTTCCACTCTCCCGTCAACAGTCACGCTATCATTTACTCCTTTTTTCTTTCATACGAGTATCATTTCTCAAACAATGCATCCATCGTTTCTTTGGTCTCCCTCTCCCTCTCTATCCACTAACTTATCAACTTTTCTGCAACTGGCGCAACTTTCAAACTTCCTCTGATATACTGATTTCTTACTATATCCACTTATTTCCTACAGAAGCATGTAAATATGGCTCTTTTATCAGCTTATAATGTTTCCACTGTAGGGACTTTTCCTCTAGGAGAAGGTGTGGGCGTTTACCCATCACGCGGCCTCCGTGCGGGTGGGATGTGATTAAATAAAGACTTTTGATTAATGTTATCTTCTCTTTAAAAAAATGTAGGTACTCGTATTTTTATTTGTTAGTTAATACTACAACTATTTGTATTAGTAATAGTTTATGCCCGCGGCTTCGCCCGCGTGGAGTTCGGGAATCGCCCACTGATTCTTACTTCTGGAATAATAAGTAATCTATATATTATAATCTATCTCTGTGCCAAGTTTAATCCAGATCTGTTCAGCCGTTCTGGCGTAATTGAGTAACAAACATCTATCCATCCAAACTTTCGCATTTATAATAGTTTATGTAAGATACTTTTAAAGTTGAATAGGTAATAAAGAATAGTTAGTGTAAGTTTTAATTTTATTTGAGTAATACACTCGCGTTTTTTAGGTATTAGATTTTGGCGAAAACTTGTCAGTACCAAAAGGAGATGTTTCATTTTTGTGTCGGACTCCGGCCATAACCTCTGAATAGAATAAAGTAACATTTTTTACGTAACATTATATGGTTTTTATGCATACATTAAAAATGTTTGACGTTTGTCGTGAGAGTTATGACAGCTGTGACAGGTTATAGAGATGACGTTTATAGAACCTAGAAATTGTTATCTTGACTAACACCGATGGGTTTTGTCAGAACAAAATGTCATTTTGAATTTTTCGTTCACTTCAGAAAAGTAGTACCTGTTATATTTTTTAACGATGAAATCATCACACTTCCATACAATTAGTTGAAAATGATGTATAAGAGAATAATAATAATAATTAATTACAAGAAAACATACTTTTCATATTTAATAACGTCGACGTGATATTATATTTTTATGTGACATGATTTCAGAACGAAAGCAGACTATGCCAACTGTAAGACGCCATGATGTTGAATAGAATATGGTAATAATTGAAAAACTGTTACTTTTTGCGCACAGCAAATCAGGCTAAAATTCACGAAAGAATATTTTTCCTAAGTTCATGGTATTTTTTCCTCTTTTTCAATAAATGTACATCTTATGGCCGAAAATTAAACTTCTCCTTTACCTTAATTTTCATTTTTTTTTTCGGAATTAGCCCTTTACTTGTGCTGTAAGACCTTGCTTTTAGCCAAAATTGACAATTCTAGGTCAATCGGAAGTACCCTATAGGTTTTGGGTCGAAAACTTATTTGTGGTAGTTCCCGTTGACCTGAATCATGAATTTTGGCAAAAAGCAAGGTCTTACAGCACATGTAAAGGTAAAAATCTGAAAACCGTAAATATGTAGTATTATGATAAAATACCTACAAGTTTGTACGGAACCTTCGGTGCGCGAGTCAGACTCGCACGTGGCCGTTTTTTTACGTGTTAAGTACACGTAAAAAAACGGCCTTATAACTTGCAAATATTAGTTCACAGTAATATCAATTACATCCTTACTATATTCTTAGCAGAACAGAGCTAAATAAATAAAAAAGTAATAGAAATAGAATAGAATAAAAAGAGCTAAATAAATTAAAAATATAGGCGTACGGCGGCGGCGACTAGCTGCTATCCCCTACTTTTGACGGTAGTGACATCATTTCTCTGCTAATAATATATGTAGGATCAGGAGTGCCGAGAGGTATATCTTCAGGGTTTGGAGTTCCCATTTTATTGGGATAAACAAGACTGTATATGCAATTACAGTATTTTTATTACAGTAGGTACACAACACACAATACAAAATGGTACACAACACAAAAATGGTAAATAGTAAAAAAAAGATAAATCAGATAAAAAGGTACACACAGTTAGGCGAACAGACCTTTTAAGGTCACAGTTCGTACAGTGGACAAGCCACCCAAACACAAAGTGTATCGCTATCAGAAAGCTAAATACAGCTATGTGCAATATACAGCAGCGCTGTACCAGGTAAACCGACAGTTTTGTCGGGAGCAGGGGAGCTCTGTAATGAGTCGAATCCGAAGACCGACTGACGAGCTTACTGAGAGCACGCTCTTTTATAGTACGATGCCCCCACTGTAATCCCTCCACAACTCTGTCCGTTGACGCACGGAGGTGCGTCACGCGTTTACAAGATACAAAATGTGCGCGAAATCTAATAAGATTTACGATACAGTAATCAAATAATACAAGAATAATTGTCGTAAATAAACAATGGTGAATTCACAAAATAAATCATTTAAAAATTAAAATAACATGTCGTTAATTGTTTTGAACAAAACTTATCGGTCACACTTATCGAAATAAGTTGCCAAAAATCAATTACTAGCACGTAATAAATTATGTTTCGATTTATAAGACAATAATTGACCATAATTGATAGTAAAAATCACTTAAATTAATAATCAGAAAACAAAACAACTCATAATAAAATTTGGTGACTACCCACAATTGTAATAATTGACAACCAACTCCGACACGGCCAGAACTGACGTTCTACACGACCTCGTGTGATTCTGAAAAAGAAAATCTCTTGTGAATATCGATCGGCCTTTCTGACATACAAAAGCCTTAACAAAAGGTATGTCGTAAAGAAAAATCCTGAGTTAGTCAAATAAAATTATTATCAATTATAGCAGTTGCATCGCAACCGTTCAAAATGACCATACTGCTACTGACAATACATAGTTCAACTAAAGTAGAGACACAGTCTCCCAGCCGAAATCACACCATGGGATTCGACAAGTAATTTGGAGTCAAATAGACAACCCGCATAGGCGTCAACATAGACAACCCGCATAAGCGTCAAGTTCAACATCCAAATCCAGGAGTCAACATAGACATCCGATTAAGCGTCAAGCTAAACAAGAGTCATCATAGACATCTTATCAATTCAGCTATACTATGTCAGCAGCAGATGAATCATCATCAGTGTCAGTATTGACATCATCACTAACAGTAACTGGACATTCAGGCATTTTTCGTACACGATCATGGGCATATTTGTAAATTCTATTGCTACTCAAAGCTTTTAACAAATATCTATCACCATCTAATAGTTCTAAAATTCTATAGGGACCTTTAAATTTAGGATCTAATTTAGTTTGATTTCGTTCCTCATTAGCAATAAGTACAAAGTCTCCAACTTGAAACTTTTTCAAAATAGCTTTAGTCTTATCGAAACGAACTTTATCGTATTCGGCACTTTTAGTTATACCCAGGGCTGCTTGTTCCCTTACACGGGACAAATTTACTTCTATCTCGTCACTGTCAACAGTTATCAAACCTAAAGGTCGAGCAACTCGTCCAATCAACAAGTCTAAAGGACTAGATTTAGTAACCCGATTAATTGTGCAATTTAGAGCAATTTGAACGTCTTCAATGGCATCTTGCCAAGAGCGCTCACTGGTCTCAACGGCGGTAAGCATACTTTTTAATGTTTTCATTATGCGTTCAACCTGCCCATTAGCCCTACATGCACCGGTAGCTATTAAATGCAATGCAATATTATGGGAATCACAAAATTCTTTGAAGTTTTTGCTAGCAAAACAGCGACCTTGGTCAGCTATAACCCGAGAAGGTGCTCCAAATAAAGAGACACTAGACTTAAGGGCTTTAATGCAATTTGATGCGTCAATCTGGGTAGTATGGTACAGTAGAACATACTTTGTAAAAGAATCAATTATAACAATGATGTATTCCTTGAGATCACTCTTTCCACTAAGTTTTCCGGTAACATCTATATGCACTGTGTGCCAAGGTATACTGACTTTAGGTATAGGGTGTAACTCTGCTTGAATTTTACCCGAATTAGATTTAGAGATTTTACACGTGATACAGTTATCTACGAATTTTCTAATATATCTAGCCATTTTATCAAACCAGTAATGCTCATAGACCTTTTCAAGCGTTTTATACCAACCTAAATGCATGATTGCTTCATGAATGTGGTTTATAACAGACCATCTAAAAGCTCTTGGGACAATAGGTAAACAACGTGTTTGTCCATTGCGTTGTATTTTACGGTACAAGGTTCCTGATCGCAATTCATAACTTTGGGCAATATCAGGGGGTAGAACATTACTTCTTAGATTAGAAACGATAGCTAAAATCTCAGAATCACGCTGTTGTTCAGCTAAAAGCCAACTATTAGACAGAGTTGTAATATCAACACGTTTCTGTTCTATTTTGTTGATTGATTGTGGAAGGGGGTTTCTAGAAAGAAAGTCTACGTGGTTCATATATCTGCCTTCTCTATACATAATGTCAAAATCATAGGCCTGTAGAAAAGCCCACCATCTATGTACTCGGGGAGTTAAATCAGCCTTATTGCGCGAGGCTTTAAGGGAATTACAGTCAGTTACAACAGTAAATTTATGTCCCTGCAGATAATGGTGAAAATGCTTAACTGCGTTAACAACGGCTAAAGTTTCCAATTCATAGGAATGATATTTACTTTCATTTGTAGTCGTTCTTTTACTATAATATTCTACAACATGCATTTTTTTATCAACTTTTTGAAAAAGAATAGCACCGTAACCATCAGCACTAGCGTCAGTATGTAATTCGATGGGATATTCAGGATTATAAATCATTAAAACTGGCTCATTTGTAAGAATTGAAATTACTTTTTGCCTAATTTTCTCATGTTCATCAGTCCACTTAAAAGTCTGTTTACTAGTAGTTAAGAAGAACAAAGGTTTCATAATCTGTGAAAAGTTCTCTACAAATTTTCTAAAATACGATGCAAGACCAATGAACTGTCTCAATTGGTGAATTGTTTTGGGAGACTTTAAATTAATTAATGCTTTTATTTTTCGAGGATTCGGGCGAAGTTCCCCGGAGGTGATTTCGTACCCAAGATATTCTACTCTGCGTTTTAGGAAAGAGCACTTGCTAAGATTTAAAGAAAACCCTGCTGTGGTCAATGATTCAAGGACTTCTTCTAGTCGATGTAAACCTTCACAGGGGTCTTTACTGGGAACCATGATGTCATCAATGTAAATAATCACATAAGAATGGACTAACTTGCCTAATGCATTAGTTACAGCACGTTGGAAAACACTAGGAGCATTTCGTAAACCGAATGGCATAGCCAAATATTCAAATTGGCCATCGGGTGTTACAAAGGCAGTGGCCTCAATACTATCAGGATGAATAGGTATCTGATGAAACCCAGAAGTACAATCAAGGCAAGTGTAAAAGTTAGCACCGCATAACCTTGCGATTTGGTCAGCTATAAGAGGCAGTGGAAACCTATCTGCTATTGTATTACTATTTAGCTCACGGTAGTCTACGCACATTCGATCTGACCCGTCGCGCTTCTTTATCAATAAAATAGGACTTGCAAATGGAGAACAACTAGGTCTAACTATTTGAGCATCAATCAGATCATTAATTTTGGATCGAACTAACTGTCTTTCATCAGGAGTAAGTCTGTACGGTCGGCGATGGACCGTCTTATGTGGATCAATGAGGCGTATTTTAAGTTCACCTGATGTGACTCGAGTACATGGTAGACCCTTTGCAAAAGCATGAGAATATTTTTGAAGAAGTTCAATCAACTGTGGTTTATATTCAGATGGAATATCTGTATCAATATCATGAAAATTCGAGGTCTCAGGAATAGAGCACTGATCAATAAACTTAACTTTGGTAATAGTAAGACTTGTTTCGGTCATGTTAACCGCGAAACCTAATTTTAATATCTCACGGCCTATCATGATACTATGACTAATATAGGCATCCGGTACTACATGAAACAGTATCTCTAAATGATAACCATCTATCTCTACTTCACTCAGAATTTGTTCGGTACATATTATGTTAGAATTTCCTATTCCCATTATATTGACGATACAAGAAATACGTTTGCCAGACAACTTTTTAGCACATGTTTCAGTAATAAGAGAACATTCAGCCCCAGAGTCATAACAAAATGCAAGCGACTCACCAGATTGCTGTAGAACACCAATGATAGGTCGTACATCACAAGCTTCAACTCGCTTCACGGATGGTTGGCTGCTCGAAGGTCGACTCCCGGTGTCTTCACTTGAACCACCCGGTCGCCTTAGGGCAACGAGGAGCAACGTGTCCCGCTTCCCCACAGCGGTAACAGACTATCTTCTTAGTTGTTGCCTTATGTGACGAGCTGGCTGGTCCAGGATATTTGCTGGTTTTCTCGGCCTTCTTGCGACAGTTTGTAGACTTATGCCCCAATATACCACAAAAGTGACATACTATTTTAGCTGGTTTGAACTGTTTCGGTTGAGAAGAATCTTGCTGGTCAGAGGAAATCTGAGACTTTCACTTAAGGTGGGACAATACACTCAATTCTTGTTGAAGTTTATGTCTAGTATGTACTTCAGTAGTAAATGCTAGTCGATGAGCACGGGAATCAAATTTGGAGACATGGGCCAGTACAGTAGAAACAGCAATGTGTTCGACACTCAGGCTATTCCATTTAGATGTCAGTGAAGTGACCTGTCGACTGGCATATGCGGCTAAAGATTCTCCTTCTTTTGGTTGACTACTATGAAGGTTAATGAGGGTAGCGGCAACAGTTTCCGAAACGGCGTATCGAGAAAGAAAGAGACTCTTTAAAGTCTGTCCAGGTCATACCTGCATATGATACTTGGGAAAGCCATACGTTAGCACTACCTTTTAAGGCTTTAGTAAGGGCAATAATGAGAGTGCTACCTTGAAGAGGCTTTTCCGAAAAACAAATATCAACAGTTGTACTCCAAGATTGAGCATCGGAATCGGGTAGGTCTGGGTCAAAATCGGGCAAAGGAATTACAGTAGACGAAGCGGAGTGCGTCTTAATCGCTTCAATTAACTGAGTCATATTTTGATTCTGAAGCTCTAACATTACTCGCCATGGATCACCAACACCTTCCGATTCCTGGGCTCTCCCTAATCCCACTTCTGATGTAGGATCAGGAGTGCCGAGAGGTATATCTTCAGGGTTTGGAGTTCCCATTTTATTGGGATAAACAAGACTGTATATGCAATTACAGTATTTTTATTACAGTAGGTACACAACACACAATACAAAATGGTACACAACACAAAAATGGTAAATAGTAAAAAAAAGATAAATCAGATAAAAAGGTACACACAGTTAGGCGAACAGACCTTTTAAGGTCACAGTTCGTACAGTGGACAAGCCACCCAAACACAAAGTGTATCGCTATCAGAAAGCTAAATACAGCTATGTGCAATATACAGCAGCGCTGTACCAGGTAAACCGACAGTTTTGTCGGGAGCAGGGGAGCTCTGTAATGAGTCGAATCCGAAGACCGACTGACGAGCTTACTGAGAGCACGCTCTTTTATAGTACGATGCCCCCACTGTAATCCCTCCACAACTCTGTCCGTTGACGCACGGAGGTGCGTCACGCGTTTACAAGATACAAAATGTGCGCGAAATCTAATAAGATTTACGATACAGTAATCAAATAATACAAGAATAATTGTCGTAAATAAACAATGGTGAATTCACAAAATAAATCATTTAAAAATTAAAATAACATGTCGTTAATTGTTTTGAACAAAACTTATCGGTCACACTTATCGAAATAAGTTGCCAAAAATCAATTACTAGCACGTAATAAATTATGTTTCGATTTATAAGACAATAATTGACCATAATTGATAGTAAAAATCACTTAAATTAATAATCAGAAAACAAAACAACTCATAATAAAATTTGGTGACTACCCACAATTGTAATAATTGACAACCAACTCCGACATATATAATATTATAAATGCGAAAGTAACTCTGTCGGTGTGTTAACTACTGAACCTATTTTAATGAAATTTGGTACAGAGATAGTCTAGAGGCTGAGAAAGGACATAGACTACTTTTTAATGCGAAAAAAGGGCTGTAAGGAGTTTATTTAGGGGATGAAAGTTTGTATGGAAATTACGTCATTGTTACGTGCTTTTTGCTTTTTACGTCAACTTATTTTTTTTTGGCTTTTGATGAGATATAAATAAATACGACATTCAAAGTTTGTAAAAAAATTACTCTAAAGGGGGTTTTTTGTCGACGTCATTACACAAAAACTTTACCCCCTAGGTAAAGTTTTTGTGTGATGACGTCGACAAAAAAGCTTACGCCTTAGAAAATAAAATTATATAAGAAATACAGAGAATTACGGAGTCGACTTATTTATATACATTTCTACATTTCTTTTTCATTTCTCCTTTTGCAGGCGAAAAAGGCTACTCTAAGCCTTTTGCCCGAAAAATCGACCGATAGATACTTACAAGCGTATCAAAATTTCATCTTATGGAAAAGAAGCAAAGATGCAAATTCATTTTCAGAAAGTGTGTTTTTAGCCATTTTCATGGAACTTTCTCAAAAATATAAGTCAAGCTCATCATTGTGCCACTAGGCAGAATTTTCTTGAGAAATAAGCAGTAGGTACCTGTGTACTCATATATTATAATGTTATTTTCCTGTGTTGTCTACTATGTGTACATGAATAGTTAAATGAAATAAATAAATAAATATATCTATCTATATATCTAAAATGGTAAACTGACTGACTGACTGGGTGATATATCAACACACAGCCCAAACCGCTGATCCTAGAGACATGAAGCTTGGCAAGGATTTTTGGGAATTTCACCCCTAAAGGAGTAAAATAGGGAATGGAAGTTTATATTAAAGTCCGTCAGTTTTGAAATTAGGATCTTTAATTTATATAAGCCCCGTTAAAAATGGGGATAAAGGTATGTACCTATGTTTGTTACCGTAACCTGGATTAATCTATAGGTTACTTTTTAATCCCGGTAGTACGTTCCCATCGGATATTTTTCGACATCCACGCGGGCGAAGTCGCGGGCAAAAGCTAGTTACATAATATATGTGAAATATTGTAAACTTTTACATAACAATGTCGCGTATTACGAGCCAGCGCGAATATCGGGATTTCAAATATATTTACAAACACGTCAATCTCAGAAAAATCCTACCTACTTACTAATAGTAAATAGTCCCGCCGCGCCCCGCTCGCCCTGCGCAACACTGCACGCCATGCGCCCGTTAATGTGGGTTTCGAAACCCTATTTGACTCTGTTGGGGGATGCATAAGCATAGCATAATCAGCCTATAATGTTCCCACTGCTGGGACACACGGCCTCCTCTCCAGAGAGGGAATGGGCTATAATCCACCACGCGGGCCCAGTGCGGTTTGGTAGATGTCACATGTCTTCGAATTTTTGGTTCTAGGACATGCCGGTTACCTCACCATGTTTTCTTTCACAGTTTTTGAGAGCAGTGGTGATGAAATAAATGCGCCTGCCTGTGTGTGTGCCTGAGGTGGCTCTCGGCCACTGTAGGCGCGGGCCTGTGGACGGTGAGTAATGTGCTAGCTCGCCGTCCGTCCGTCTTATGACGACAGGCCATGTCGACGGCGCGTCCGTGTTCCACGCGCGCCTCAAAGAGATGTCAGCAAACAGGAGGGGCCCGCAAGGGCCGATGCCTGCCAGGGCTGCGGGACTGTTCGAAAGAGATGCGGCCCTGGAACACAAAGGGCAAATATTTATATCATAAAAGTCTGACACTCCCTTCCGCTGCGGAGTCATTTGATGAATTGCCATCCCAAAAAAAGGGATGAAATTTCGTAAAACCATTTTTGTAGATACCTACTCTTCACAAAGATTACCTACAGCCTCCAAGTTTCACGTCTCTAGGACCAGCGCAGCGGTAGCGGTTTGGGCTGTGCGTTGATATATCAGTCAGTCTGTCAGGACTTTGAATTTTATATGTCTAGATAGTTAATATTAGTAGTATATTTTTAGTCGTGTTTTCCAAACTTATACTATCACTTACGGGATGTATTCCGTGATTTCAAAAGACACTTACAGTATCACTAGGCTTTGTGGATTCCTTATTATGATGCCGGCTGCTACTTTTGAGCGTAGTATTTTCCATTTTACGAAACTTGAATAAATGATCTCGCAACGTGAGGAATTGGCAGAAAAACAGCGATCATCTTTTGTTTAGCCTCGTTCCCTTAGCTAGCAACATCACGTGCTGTTATGCAACGTTGCCAAACGTGTCAAGCGTCACGTGTTGCGTGAGAATTTCTGCCGGCAGTGTACACCTGGCTTTACATTTATATAAGTGACTTTGTAACTCACCTGGAGGCATCGAGGAAATGACTTTCTGTCAGTGATTTTAGAAATGCGAAGTTTTTGAAAGCAAGTGGTACTTGTTCTTGAGGCCTACTATCTCAGTAGGCCTCAAGAACAAGTCTTGTAACAGTACTATTTCAAATTTACTACAACGGAGAACATAAAGAAACGACGTTCATACAGGACGTTTAGCTCCATCTATCACCCACACTGAATGAAATTAAAGTTATACTGCTATAGGAGGTGGTGGTACAAGCCGTAAATCGTGCGTAAATCACGAAACCCTGCTCTTGAAATTTGAGCATTACTGTTTAGGTAAACTTGCGATCAGTTTAATAAAATCGTATTTGAATGATAGACAGCAGCAAATCCAAGTAAATGGTGTCAATTCAATGTGTTTAAAAGTAAAAATGGGTGTACCACAAGGTTCGACATTGGGTCCATTCCTCTTTTTAGTATACATTAATGTCCTACCCCATTTATTTAACAACCAACCGCAAATGGTGTTGTTTTCTGACGATACTTCTTTAATATTTAAGATAAACATTCGTCAAGATTTGTGGCACGTCTGCCACAAATCTTGACGACGTAAATAATGCCCTACTGCACGTCCATAATTGGTTTACCGCTAATAATTTAGTACTAAATGGGAAAAAAAACTAAGTGCATAACATTTACTCTACCAAATGTCAAAAGTAGTGATTGTGACATAGTATTAAATCAACAGAAACTAGAATTTGTCGATAAAACTATTTTCTTGAGAATCACGCTCGACTCAAGGCTGCAATGGGGTTCTCATTTAACATCTCTTGTAGGACGGCTGAGTTCAGCAGCATATCCTGTTAGTAAATCCGTTAATTTACTGATGTGGATACCGTGAGGCTAGTCTACTTTAGTTATTTTCATAGTATTATGTCATAAGGTATTTTACTATGGGGCGGGCTGCAGAAATAGAGTCATTTTTTGTTGATTAATTGATTACCATGTTAATTTACTATGGAAGCTGCAGAAGATTGTAAAAATATTCTTGCATGGTATAGATTCCATTTCTTTGTATTATATAATTGCATATCATATGTGTGATAACTTTGTATTGTAAAGCTTTACATTTATTTATCTTAAATTAACTTGAATGTGCCCTGATGGCTCAAAGAATGACATGCTCATTCAAATGTCTCACTGATGGTGGCGGGTGTGTCGGGTCATTTAGTTCCCTTCAATATGGTTGAGTTGAATGTCGCTGATCCATGCGTCATGTTCGTGAACGGGCGCTGTCAGTTGTGATTGGTCATCTCTAAGCTGCAGCGCTTTATTTTAATTACATTATTTTTATTATTTTTTATTTAATCTTTTACTCTGGACGCTTTTAATATGCACGTCTTTCCACATAGTTCTCACATATATATATAATCTCAAGATGAATGATGTAACCAAGATTTTGTAACGATATTTTGATTTAAATGAGTGTCTATGGAGTTTCTTGCCCATTCTTCTCCATAGAGATCTACGCTTTGGAATGTGCAACTACTCTCTCAAGTTATTATGCCTTGTTGTAGCTTCGCTTCTTTTTGTTTTTTTTTTGACATTCAAAAGTGCCGTAATGGTCTAATTGAAATAAATGCTTTGAGTTTGAACCCTGGCTGCTGGCCACTGATCGATGGGCTGATATCACAAGGCCTAAAGCTTCTGAAGATAGAATGACATATATTTCGGAGATGTTTCTTTGTGGAGAGTTGTGCTCTGGAATTTTGAATACCCTAACCACCTATGAGGGGTGAAAACTTGTTAGCAAGTCACAGGCACTTACAGTCAAATTACAGACCGCTACATTACTGATAATAAGGGATGGATTTATTTATTGAATTTGCACAAATCCGGACTCGTACTTACTCGAACCAAGAAAGAAACGAGTATTTAATGTTGATT
Source organism: Eurois occulta (assembly GCA_950022335.1). NCBI lineage: Eukaryota > Metazoa > Arthropoda > Insecta > Lepidoptera > Noctuidae > Eurois > Eurois occulta. The sequence continues at coordinate 8,980,356 of OX465484.1, read as the reverse complement.
ACTAGCATAATTAGTGTACTAAACATACTCTAGAGATTACAAAGACTAATCGTGAAAAACACCGAACAAATAACACGAAGCTGAATAAACTCTGCATGCATTTGATGTATTCGAGTCGGTTTTATTTGAAGTGATTCTGATAAATATATCTGCAAATACATAATATATTTCAAATTTGCTGCAATATTGACGGACGGGATCAAATGATTACGAATATATGATACAGTTGAGCACATCATTTAACGTTGTACTGTTTAGTTAAATTATTAAGATTACCTTGGTCAGTTGAAATGCCAATAAAAAATTATAGATGTCTAGGTATCTATTACCTAAGTGGTCGTGGTTTTGATTATAATTAATTATTAAACGGAAAGAGACTACAGTTTGCATGCTCTATGAAACACGACGGTTAAAAACTTTAAACATTGCATAATTTTCACCGATGGCGAACTAACGTATAACTTTGTTCATAGCCGACTCGAAGGTTCATTTACGACGTCTTGAGCTACCCAACCGTATGATTACGTTACATACAAGGCAAAGCGTACCGACGAACCTGAAATTTCCTGAATATAAACATTCCCTATTCTGCGCATCACTTTTGCATAAAAACAAAGCACAGCTGATAAAATATTCAAGCCATACATTACGAGATTGATGAGCCGAGACACAAAATTATAAACAGGAGTAGAAACATCGCGAGAGTGCGGTTGACTTCTTACCCTCATTGAGGTAATCTTGTGGGAAATCAAGGCAACCGCGACCGAGCAATTTGTTATTTCTCCGACAAAACCGAGCGAATGAGACCCCACAATTGTCATGATTGCCCGCAGATCTTGTCTTAGGCCGCAGCTCACAACGTTGTGGTTGGAATACTGATGTGCATTATATATTATGCCGTAGATATAGATGAAAACCGGCGCTAAATGGTCACATATGATGAAATAAGTCGATGTAGTCATAGGAATGGCTGTGCAATACTGCGCACGTCAGCGAATGATAATAATATGATGGGAACATTATTGGATATCGGAAGCAATACAGAGACAATTGAGCTACATTTGCGTTATGCGGCGAATGCTTGTTGAATTGAATTTAGTGAATGCCTAATGATATTCACAGAATGGGTATGATTAGGTTTGAAGCTATATTAGGCATCTGTTACCGTCGTGTTGTTTGTTGAGTGTTTACTCAATTATTATAATGCTCTAATAGCTAAGTTATGACCAACTGGCGGCACTTCGTAAGACTATGAATAATATTTTACTAACCAAGAAACGTGGGTAAGACCTGGTCCACTGGCCTACTGCTGAGCATAATGTCCTGGGTTCGATTACCAGGTCAGACATAGTATTATGGGAATACTAATTCAATTAAATTTATTATTATTAAGGGTATTTTTGCCAAAAATTAAACACGACTTATTTTATTTTATTTTTCTATTAGGAACTTCCTCCACCCGGAGTCTAGATTTGTGTTTGGTTGATGGCAATGGGCTCGCCCTCTAAATTGGAATTAAATGTAACTGGCGAAATGTGGGCGTAGGTACTTTCAGTTTCGCCTAACCCTTCGGAGGAATACAGGCGTGAAGTTATTGTTATGTTCGGCAGTGAGCATAATATGGCTGTCAATGATGATGAAGAGAACTGATGTATTTTATGTCTCTATCTTTAGGAACTACCAAAACAAACAATAAATTGTTGTAGGCCAAACAAACTTTTTGTTGTTGATGGCAGTCGATTGGCGGGCCATCGAAAAGCATTTACATCACAAGTCCTGGATCGACGTGTTGCAATCATGGCCAACAATGAACGAATATGAATATTTTATTTGAACGACCAATTGGCTGTCCTGTCGTGCAAACATTTGATATTCACTGTGAATACGAAAGGTTTGCTTATTAATTGGATTGTCGTACCACGTACAGAGTCCAACGACGGAAAATCGGCCGATGTGAATTGCTCTTAATTCGCTGCCCAGCTTCCGATAAAATATAGGACCGCATCGCAAACGGGAGATGAATAATAAACAAAATATTAAGCTGCAGATTAACGTGGCTAGTTTATAATGTAATGGAATTATGCTATCATGGCATGGAATAATTTGTTTTAATTTCCAAAATGATTTATTAAAGAGTAGAGTCCGTTGTGATAGCTCAATATTTCACTCAACGCATGAGATTACACGTCCGAAACCTTTTCCGTTTACCTCTATTCTATTTTTACCATGAAACCCTATAACTTCTTCGGTGGAATATCCTTTTTCCCGTCATAATTTCCAAATGATGGCATCTACGCGTTTAATGAAGTCAGGGGACCATAATATTGCCAGCTCAAATAACCTTAGCGACTAAAAACATTGTCAATGCAAAAAAGTTAATTTATTTATGCAAATAAAATCAAATTCGACGCGACGAAACACTGGGGGAGATGGCTCCTTAGAGATTTACGGCATATTACGAACACCTAGATACCATGATAGGTATACTGTGAATTTAATTACGTTCGCATTAAATTACTATACAGGGAGTTCTATGTATAGCTTCCTTATTTTGTTGTCATATTATTTATATAGAGGTCGGGTAAAGTGTTATTCGGTTTTTCCATCAGTAGCAGCCACGCTGGAAGTCTGGAATTGTTCCTGGTTGATGGCATTAGGCTTGCTGAATGGGACTTTAAGATAACGTGGGAAATGTGGGTGCACAATTAGATCCACCTCTGCCTAATACTTTGGGAATTATGTAATGTTATGTTATAAATAGTGAAATATTCAATTACGAAAAATGATATTATCTTTGGATTATCACCTTGTATTTTTCGTAATAGTAGTATTTTAAACTTTGTAAAACAAAGTGCTGTGGCCTCCCTGTCATGTCTACCGTGACAGATTTCTTGGACTACACTTTTCAATCACAGCTTTCAGATGATTTAGTTACTATTTTAAATTCATTTCTAATCCCACATTTAAAAGTCTTTTCAGATCTTGCCACTATAAAAAAAACTTTTTTGCAAAAAATAAAACCGACTCCAAAAACACAAAAAAAGTGAAAAATAATTTTAGCTTCAGAAGTCGGTTTTATTTTTTGCAAAAAAGTTTTTTTATTTTTAGTTGCAATATTCCATAGAAATATTTTTCATCATCAGACCTGTAATGGCACTTGTAACCCAGATGGGTGCAAAGTTTTGATCAATATAGGTACATGAATTAAGTCCAAACGCAAGGTAGCTACTGTAAACAGTTGAGGAGTTCCCTTAACTGTCCTTCGTCTTCATCATCAGACTCCTTATGACAGTCGCAACCCATCTAGGTGTAAATTTCTCATCAATACAAATTAATCAAACCCAAACACAAGGTGACTGCTGTAAACCGTTGAGGAGTTCCCTCGACTGTCTTTCGGTTCCATCATCAGAGCGACTCCAAACCTTCTTTAAATTGTAGTGCTTTAAAATACTTAATCAAAAAATTTACAAACGCACTAGTCGCCACTACAATTTTTGAAAGCTCCTCTCAATTTCTCTTGGATGCCATCATCAGATCCCGGTTTCCTTATCATGGGACCACCTTTGAAGTATCTCCTTTCCAACAAAAAAAAAAATCAAAATCGGTTCATAAACGACGAAGTTATCCGCGAACACACATAATATATATATATATATATATATATATACGGTCGAATTGAGAAACCTCCTCCTTTTTTGAAGTCGGTTTAAAAAAACAAAGATTTCAAAGTTATAAATGATGCGCTCAACACAAAGAATGTAATGTTCACTGCTTCGCAAAAGTCACTAAATAGGTTTTGTTCAGCTCTTGCATTTTATGCCAAAAATTTTTGTAGGTATGTTAAAATTGTCTCCTTTACACGGAGAGCAGAACCTCTCATAGGTTCACCGTAATCGATGTAACATGATATTAAAACCTGCTTGTTATCAGTTTTCTTAGTGTAAAACAAAGGAAGAAAACTCAAGTTTCATAAATCTTTAACAGTTACAATTAGTAAGAAACCACGTTATTTTAACAAGTCATTCAAATCGCGGCGTCAATGTTCGAAACACTGAACAATTTACAACAAACTCATAAAAGTTTTTAATGATAGCCAACGGCATCTGGAACATTACATTTTAAATGACGCTGCTCCTAAATTATAGAAACAAATTATTTTTAATTTTCTTTTTAGTTTCAACTTAGAAACAAATTATCGTGCCTATTAGAGTGAGTGAGCATTTAAGTTTCTAATAACCTAGCTTAATGTAATGTAAGCAGTTATTTCCATTACTTTAAAGATGCAAGATGTGTAAAATTAAAATTCATTCAGATTACTAATCCTACATCTAGTCTTTGTTTCAGAGTTTCCCTCTCTTCTTTCTCTTTGTTATTAATCGCACACATAAGTTATAATACGCTGTCATTATCATAGCTTCACAAACATAAACAAAGAAATACATAAATAAAGAATTATAATAATACAACACATAGAAATATACATTTTAAACTTTTGGCATGGCATTTGATCGTATAGTTACACTTTCTAACGTTGGCATGATCTCAGAATCTTTTGAATAACAACAAACTTAGATGCTATTGCCATAACTGATATTGGAGCAAATCCTTGTATACTCAGGTTTTCATATACAATTGTATGTGTTGCATTTCAGCATCGCTTTACGTATAATATGCGGGGCTGGTTGCTATTTCATTGAGCAACAATAGATGCTCGTTCAAACGTAGTTGCACACTGCGAGGTCGTAACACCTCCTGTATGTACTTACTGCTAACTGAAACCTTTTATTTTCATTCTATAAAATAATATACTTGTTTAATAAAAGTGTATATTATGATGTTTTAATCTAAATTTTTAAAAAATCACATTCATTATTTCTTTTAAAGATACAAAGAATTTAATTTGGTAAAGCCCTGCACTTCCACTTTACTGGAGGCATTTTTCATTACATTCATATTACTGCGAGCAGAAGGTTTTACTAAATGTACATAAATACATACACATGTGTGAAGGGTCCACGGAGAAGGGTCACTTTTACTGTTTTTTTACGCAAAACACAATAAATGTATTCAAATTAGAGAGTTCGGTGTGACCACAATGAGAAAAGAATCGCAGTCGTTTCCAAGTGATCTTTGTAACGAGGGTCGGCAGATCCCTCCGTAATTGTTATCCATAATAGTTGGGTCGCTTCCGCCGCCCAAAGTCTGCCGCTGACGTAAACATTCACCGCCAAACAGATGAATTGAGGTAAGTTGTAAACCTCGCTGCGGATGTACCACCGATCTTCACAGACACTTGTTAATTGAACACCAGTAACGAGTTACGAGCTACCTAAACGGGGATACGGCCTGTATTATTGAAAATCGTAAATTGTGACCATGAAATCGAAGTAATTCGAAAAGTTTATAGGGCCCTTACGCGTGAGAGCTATGGGAAGGTCAAATAATGCCGAAGGGTTGGATAACGTGGCTCAAAGTTTTAATTAAACAGCAACATCTGCGAGCCTCGTTACACGACAATTATTGTTACGAGAACACACAAACACATTATTCGGGAAACGATAGTTTGTATTTACTGTCACAGTTATTGTTTTCAGCGATGCTCGGTGTTTCGGAAGTTTCGCTTTCACAATATTTATTTGAGGCTACTATGTAAGTAGCCTCAAATAAAAAGGAGAAAAACCTAGGAACCTCTTCTACGTGCCTCATTTGTAATTTGTAGTCTTACCTCGAATACGCCTAAATCCCTTCTTAACTAATTTATAGATGTTATATTCAGCCTTATTTTACTTTCGGAGCAGGTAATTTTTTGTGTACCTAACAGCATCTTAGCAAACCGAAATGCGGGAAAATTAATTTGTAGCGGACGGTATAATAAGAAAACATTTTTGTAGCAAAATCTCTGCGAAATTCATCGAGATTAAAATAAATTAACATAGCGATCCGAATAGAATTATTAAATAAAGCCATTAGTAGTGGTTTGAATTACAGAATGTTTCAAGTTAATGGCAGGCTTCCTGTGGCACTGCAGAGACAGGCAATGGCCGCTAGGTGCGCCTTAGTTCTGCTTTACATAGTGCCGAGCAACTCTCTGTGAGAATCGCAACAATTTTCCGGAACATTTCCGAGCGGGCTAACGAACGGAAACGCAGGGGACGCGGCCAATTGGCGGATAAATGCACCTCAATTACTATATTGCGGCAACATTTTTCTCCTAATGTCCTTTTTGGCTTTAGCGATGAAAACTTTTTATTTATTTTTTCGCTTCCTAAATGGAGACCGCTGCGGTAAAAATGGAAGGTTATATTATAAGTAAATGTTTCTTCCTTAAACGTTTTGTGAATGTGTGGTAATAGCGTCGTTTTCTCTTTGAATTGGGATTGGGAAGCTGTGCGACCATACGAATGATTTGATGAGGATATTTGTTACTCGTGTTACGGAACATTTCAATACACATCAAAACGTTTGGGAAAGAGTTGCGAAACACTAAAGGAATTCAAATGTCCAATACGGCGTTTATATTGATATAAAGTAGGCACGTATTATGCGCTCGGTTTCAAGCAATACTTCACTAACAGAAGCGTACGTTACCTAACCCGGGAACTAAATGATCGCGCCATTTCAGCAGTCCAAAGCCAGGGAAACATCTTATTTCTCTCAGTAGCTTGACTTGAAAAATACGAGAGGAATGTGCGCGCATTAGGTTCGGTCGTTACTTAGGTCCTCGAGTAGTGCGGGTTCGAGTCCGGGTCGAGCGTGCGGTGACTAATGGCTGTGGTGCGGTAAAATATGTTGCACGTAAGTGTGCGACATAACAAGTAACCAGCTGTTCGTAAACTGGACGCGTTTCTCGACTTCATGTTTCAACTTAATGCTGATGTATTGTGTGACTTACCTCTGCTCCTACTTACACACCGACTACTGTTACACCTGCTGCTTGCTGTTATACCTGCTGCTACGGGTTTACTTTATATGTATGAATGCGGATTCTTGATTAATCATAAAACAAAGGAAGGTCAATCTACTGGACGAGCGGCTGCGAATTCTCATTGACTACTCTACAAACGGTTAGCATGACCGGACTATATGTTCCCTCTGTTGCGGCAAGGGTCCCTTCTACATGAGAGGGAGTGGTCCACCACGTGGGCCTAATCTGGTTCGACGGGCATCACGTGTGTCTTATTCAATCAATCAATCAACACGAAATAGGATACCGGAATTTTTCGTATGACATTTATGGCAAACACTGGAAAATTGCTGCGTATCCCCTAGGTCATCCCGAAAAACAGTAGTCTTTCCTTTGTCAGTAAAGACATCTCCCAATTACGTTCACATTCTATCAAATTACCTAGACTCCGTCCGTGTCTGTGTACCTATTTTTTTATCTTATAATATAAAATGGACATGATAGACTTTTTATTCAGCTCGGTCTTATTATTTGAAAAGTTTTCCTTGGAAGAGGCAAGTTTTCAAATAATGAGGAAGGTTTCAAGTGATAAAGACCTCGCACATTGTCGGTCTCACGAGCGAACCTAAATGAAGTCTAGTGTGAGTTTATGTACGTACTAAAAAAAACATTAAAAAAGATTGAATATTTTTACGTAAATATAATAAAATTTCAGCATATATATTTACACATATTATTATAGCAGTTCAGCTATGCAGAATTCATAGCCCTGGTGGCTGACAGAATGTCATGTTCACTCAAATGTCTCGCTGATGGTGGCGGCTGTGTCGGGTCATTTAGTTCCCTTCAATATGGTTGAGTTGAATGGCGCTGGTCCATGCGTCATGTTCGTGAACGGGCGCTGTCAGTTGGGACTGGTCATCTCTTAGCTGCCACGGTTTATTTTAATTACTTTATTTTTAAATTGTTGGTTTAATCTTTTACTCTGGACGCTCTTAATGTGCACGTCTTTCTACATCGTTCTAACATGTACGAGTATGTATAATCTCTAAATAAATGAATGATGTAACCAAGATTTTGTAACAATATTTAGATTTAAAAGAGTGTCCATAGAGTTTCTTGCCCATTCTTCTCCATAGAGATCTACGCTTTGGAATGTGCAACTACAGCACTTTCCCAAGTTATTATATCTTGTGACTGTGATTGTAGCTTAGCTTCGCTTTTTTTTTACTTTCAAAAGTGCCTGTAATGGTCTTATTGAAATAAATGCTTTGAGTTTGACTTTGAGTTCAGTGTGGGTATTGGTGCCATGATTAAATATTGTTTATCAAATCCCAAAAGATAGACAGTTCCTCCGTGTAAATAACTGGTCCTCAGCTGCATTCGGATAGGTAGATGATGACATATAATTACGAAATAATCAAAAGAGCAGTTGCTTGATTTAGTTAGAGGAATTGGTATATTATACAGCGTGAATCAGAAATGTGTGGTTTTATTTGAGGATATGGTGGAATAAAGCATCAGAATAAACCATTTTCTCCACGGGTCCAACGTCTTAATCGTGAAAAAGTACTTAGCTGCCCCATGGCTGCCCCATAGAAAATTTGAATAACTTACCACCAACCACCGACTTGATGCAATTGTAATTTTTTACAATGATGATCCCATGCAGAAAAAAAATCATGTTGATGATCTGACGATTTGGACTCGCTCCTAACTGATTGGTCGGAGAAAGCAAAACACCGAAAGAGTTGGAAAGGAATGGGGGAGGACTTTGCCCAGCAGTGGGATAGGATAGGCAAAAAAATATAGTACCCTATGAGAAATGTCAATTGAAATTTGTATGGTGTAATAATAAAGAATATTCAATTTATCTATGATATCTATGTATAAAAGAGAAAATGTATATGTTTCATGATAGAATAATTTTCTTTTTACGGCGTGCAAGCAAAAATTGACACTGAGTGGACGCTTCCGGAGGACATAGCCGTGGAGGTCAACCGCAACGGCGGTGTCGTGCCAATATGGAATGCATTTGCAGAGCAGACACGGTCTGAAATTGCAAAAGAAACAGAGTTTTTAAAGGGAAAGCTTTCTTTTGAGAGACAGAAGTTATGGATAGAAACAAAAAAAAACCGGCCAAGTGCGAGTCGGACTCGCGCACGGAGGGTTTTGTACCATTATCTATAAAAACGGCAAAAAAATCATATCTGTTGTATGGGAGCCCCCCCCTTAATATTTTTTTTTTTAATTTTTAGTATTTGTTATTATAGCGGCAATAGTAATACATCATTTGTGAAAATTTCAGCTTTCTAGCTATCACGTTTTATGAGATACAGCCTGGAGATAGACAGACAGACAGACAGACAGACAGACAGACAGCGGAGTCTTAGTAATAGGGTCCCGTTTTACCCTTTGGGTACGGAACCCTAGAAATGAACCTATTTTGATGAAAAAAAAATCAGAAATTCTGTATATTTGTTCAAAAATAAACTTTTATTTTTGTGGTGATTGCTACATTAAATTATGTGATATCTACGTACCTACCTACTTGAGCATTATATTGTGCGTAGAAAAGGTTTGAGCCGATGATTCAATCAATTTCTCCACGTAAAACCTATAAACCTACCATATCTTGAATGAAGGAACCGTCTGTGCTCCTATTAACCCTCGCACGAGCAGTCCCGGTAAGCAGAATTGAACCTGCTGGCTTCTGGCCAGAAAACGGAATAAAAATCATTATAATTTCATTACAAATGTGAGTTTTTTCATGCGTCCTGTTGAAAATAAACGCTGCCAGTATCTTGATGTTACTGTTTCCGTATATTTTTAATTAACACCCTCATATTTAATTGGACCACAGATTGAAAATTAAATTATATTTTAATGTTCCTATTTCATAATTCATTGATCTCATTAACGTTAATTATGAAGCGTCTGTTACAATTATTATAATTAAGTAATATTCATAGAATGTAAATACGCATTCTACCGTGATCATTATTTTACCTGTGGCTTTTCAGTTATACCGTTTCAGGAAGGAAAATAAAAAAGTCGGAATTACGCCTAATGTCTCTTTAGAATGTTCATTCGGAGACAAATAAGTTGAAATAATCTCGGCGAGGGTAGGTAAGTAACACAGGTCGCGCTCGCGGCCCGCGGGCCCCACTCATTATTCTTTCGCCCACCCCCGTCTAAGTGACTTCACTGTCGTTCTCACTTCCTTCCCTCCTCAGGAAATAATTTCAATTTAAGGCTTTCATTGAAATAATATTCATGTAACTTTTTCTTTAAGTTCACGGCTCACTGCTAAATGTGAATGTTTACATCGAGTATCTAGTGAACTGTGCTCTGTAGGTGTTTAAAACTCTCCCATTGTGCGCTGCTCTAACAATAAAGATATAAGTACAGTGAAAATGTAGAGTGGGTATATTGCAAGCAAACTTTGGTAGGAATCGGGGACGCGCGAGATATTTATGACTTCCTCTGAGCTCCCAGAGGCTCTCGGGGTTCAAAAGCTAATAAAACGATGTCACATAATGCAAAATTTTATTTAAATCTGGGACAAATTTTGACTTTGGGATAATCCTTCTAAATTCTAGGAGGCTACAGGATATAAATTGATATATTTTATAATACAACTAAATAATTCAAACGTACGAGTGGAATTAATTCAAATAGAAAGAAGAAAGAAAACATATTTTATTTTTATTTATTTGATTTTTTGTTATAGAAATAACAAAAAAAAACACATTTTTCGTTCCATTTGTTGAAACCAATTCGTGTATCAATTACCTACGTATAGTGGCTGCATATAGCTGCAGTAGAGTGTTTTCAAAGCCTTCTGCCGAAATGATTTCATGGCATTGGTCCAGGACTGAAACGAGTGACGTGATAGAGGTTAAATCTACGTCCGACGGCAGGTACACAATGTAATGAGATTTATTTAAAGGTTAAAGAGCTTTTCAAAATGTTTTTGTTGTAAAATGAGCTCAGTATTATTTCAAGGGTTGAAATGGCGGTTGTACTTGTGTAAATAAATTGAATAACATTTGTTTCCAGGAGCTAACACAGTCACAGAGTTAGGTCAGTAAGGTGTGACGGGGTCTAGGAAGTGGGCTGCGCGGCGGTGCCACCACCTCGTTTAGATAAACCCACCGAGTACACCACCAACCATTTTCACACGACTTCAAACGTAATTTAAAATATTCCTGGTTGAGGAGCAACGTAGTAGGGTGTATTAATGTGTGTTCTATTTATTTTTCCAACTGAATTTATTGTTACTACTATAGCTATTTCTAGACGTGCTGGCTTTTATAAACTTTTAATCAAAACCATTCATCACGTACAGCTTTATAGTTGTTTTTTGTTTTACTGTTTTTCAATTTTAGAGCTACGTTCGCTGTAATTTTTATTATTAAGAGCACTTAAATAAGTGCTTTTATTGGTTTGTTTCGATAGCAACAAAAATAATTTTAGTTTATTTTCGTAACATCTCCCGCTCAGACTCCGTCTCAGACTTTTACTGATTTAAACCCATCCATGTTCCTTCTTTTGCCTTTTGTGTTCCAGGGCCGCGGTATCTCTTTCGAACAGTCCCGCAGCCCTGGCAGGCATCGTCCCTTGCGGGCCCCTCCTGTTTGCTGACATCTCTTTGAGGCGCGCGTGGAACACGAACGCGTCGTCGACACGGCCTGTCGTCATAAGACGGACGGACGGCGAGCTAGCCCATTACTCACCGTCCAAACATTAGGTAGGCCTGTAGTAGCTAGTTCTGCTTTCGCATATGACTCTCTAGATATTGCAGGTTCCTCAGTATCAAATTTACAATTCTCGATCAGCGAGAAAAAAATCACATCGTTATAAAGTTAATTAATAAAATTAAATCATAAAACGCTCGCCTCATCACGGCTCAGCGTCGGTTATTGAGCTGGCTCGTTCAAACCATTATCCAGCAGAGTCAATATTGGGATCTAGATGTGAATATTAAATTACTGACGTGTTCCGGACACCGGCGGTTCCACACGGAATATCGACGTTCGAAGTCCAATATCAGCGTCGTGAAGGCTCAATAACGTTTTACATTCAGCCGTGGAGAGCGGTAAGTGCGCCAATACGTAGCGAGATAAGAAATGTTACCGACAATCGCGCCGCCTCAGAACCCATTGTACGTAATATTCGCGGCTTGTATGAAATTCATATCGAGGATACGACGCGGTGACGACGATCGACCGAATTATTCAAGGGCAACAACGCCAATAATTCATGTTCTATTTTGCGAATAGTACCTCTCTATCCGAAGCGAAGGTATAACCGTAAACCGATTTGGGTTTCCGATGGGCCCGCCGCGGTCGGTGTTAGAAAAGATTAATTTTGTGTTTGTCTATGAATATTTATTGCGGGTAACCGAAGCCTGGAATATCCGGTTCAGGATATGACCCTGGAGTTCAATGTTCAGACGTATGCCTCAGTTTCCTGTTACGATGAAAATGCATTTGAGTTTGACCCAAAAAGCTTTTTCAAGTCACGATTTCACATATCGTACCTAATAAGCTCAACTTTAGGTACTGGAACGTAAGGTGAGATTGCTTTGGGTTTTGATTTAGGCTTTAATTTCAGTTAAATCGTCAGGTACAAACGTTTAATTGAACATGACGACATCATTTTAATATTAAATACTCCTTTCAGAAAAATAATAATTGTTGGTAGCTAAAACTATTTTTTAAATACAACCCCCGATATCTAGATGACCTTTACTTATGCAAATGATTCCCACAAGGTGCTCGGACGATGCAGCTTCATGGCACATTATCAAGCCGAACTTGCAGCATTCTGGCGCCAACTACTGGTCGGATTACGATAATCTTTGACACGCTAGCTTTTAGTTTAAATCCTTTTTTGATGCCCGTTAGGAGTGACGTGTCGACATCAAAGGTTCGGATTGGTAACTAGAGATTATGTTTGTTAACAAGGGTCTTTGTACAGTGAACGTGATGAAGTGATCTTGTAAACTATAGTGGGTGACAGTAACTATGTAAATTGTTCTAATATACGATTTTGGAATTTATAGCTCTCTTATTACCTACTTAACGTGTTTGGTAAAGCGTGTATGTTGATGATCAGATAAATTGTGGAAAATGTATTCAGATAACTGAACTTCAAAGAGATCGTAGTCCATTTTTATATTATGATGTTTGAATTAAATAAAAGAGACAGTTTATTGAATCAACTCGGTTGGAAAATGTTTTTCCTGGCAGACATCAAACACCACAAACGACGCAAGCTCATGCTCGCTCAAGCAGCATCGTCTATATTCTTTACTTCAAGAACACTGTTCTATATTTTCACACTAAATTGTTGCAGAATAGACCACCTGCTATAACAGTAGAAGGCTTATTCTGCAATAATTATATCTATAGGTACTGAAGTCACGTAAAAAACCTTTTCCGTGGTACATTTATTATGTTTGCCATAATTGAAACGAAGTGAGGCGTGTATAAAATATGCGTGAATGTGTATAGGTAGTAACCGACCGTGAATTAGTAAAAGGAGAGACCACTTTGGATGTTTCTGAGGCGAACTTCAACCTACCGTGTGATTAAAGGATGACTTGTGGTTTGAGTTGCCTACTTATTTTGCTGCGGAGTTGAGGTACTTACGGAACCCGTATTAAGTAACTAAGATAAAGGGTAGCTTCATTTGTTTTATCATTTTGGGTTCGAAGAAGACTAACTTTTTGGCCCCGCCTTTGTAGGTTGATTATACCATGGATCCGTACTTATAAGAGGGAGTCCTGGATGATCTACCTGTGTGTCAAATTTCATCGTGAGATAAATTGTAATACACAGACAGATTATTTTGTTTGAGTTTTTTTTTCGAATGTTAGGTATGGGTGGTAATTCTACTACATGTAATTGATGTTTATCGAAGCGCCTCGTTATTCACTTGGTACTTGTAAATACATGCTAGTCTCTTTGAAATTCTTCGTTATCATAAGTGTCTATTCCATTTCAAGATTTCCATTCCTGTCTGCTATCTTCCTTTGCTCATTTCTTTTATAAGTACGTCCTGACAATTTGAATGTTATTCAGTGTAGATTTTTCTCTCTTGCCAACTTTTCAGGTTTCAGGGTTCCTTGAAGTAGATGTCTATTCGTAGACGCTGTGGATCACTCTAGCGTTCAGTGTTTAGGTACTGTATTCTTTTAGTTTTGTATCAGTTAATGATGGCGTTTCGTTTCTTGTAAATTAGTTAAAGGCAAGGAATAAGAGAAGGAGAAATAATATAAAGTATCTACACGTATTCCTTTTGTCTAGTGAAGTAACGACCTAAAGTTTAGTAGATGTATCAATCATTGTAGTTTAGTCTAGCCAAACTCACGGCTAGGTAGAGGAAAAAATTGAGACTTTACGCCTGTAATGTTCGAAGGTTTAGGCAGATATAGACCTATCAAAATTTCACCGATTATGTTTAACCAGTGAATAAATAGGTGTACGTAACTAATACAAGAATATCACTAGGTTAGAAATGGATGAAAATGATAAAAATTGGCCAGAAAACGTCGTCGTTATGCATAGATTATCCGTTATTATCCGATACTATCTTAAGATATTATTTTTTTGGCTTAAGGTTGAATTTGTATGCATCATGGCCAGTATTGTAGGTACTTTCTAGCGATCAATCTCGCGATAGCTCTGGCAATAGATTAGAGGTTTCAACACAGACACTTAATCGAGTGTCAGTCGTGGTGGACAGTTGACACTAGACACTCGATGAATCAACGTCGCCTCTCTACTTTATGACCTGACTGACAGGTGGCGTACCGCCCGCCCTTGCCTCCAATCCGACTGTACCACCGCTGTTCAGTTTTTGTGGCAAACCTGTAGAGTGGGTAATTATTCATTGTGCCTATTGATTGTGTGGCGGCCACGCCATCATCATCTGCCTAGCCTTTTCTCAACTATGTTAGCCGGATGCCGCTGAATATCAGTATTTTACATGGAGCGAGTACCTATCTGACCTCCACAACCCAGCTAGCACTGGGTAACACGATACCCTTTGGTAAAACTGGTTGTCAGACTTTCGGCCCACTGACTACCTTAACGACTGTCAAAGATTTACAAATGACAGCCGGGACCAACGGCTTAACGTGCTTTCCGAGGCACGGAGGAAACTCGGTATGTAGTGGGTGGTCACCCATCTACGGACCAACCTAGGCAAGCGCAGCTTAACCTGAAGATTGACCCGAGTGGCTGTTATTATTTAGCCACGAGCTCCTCTGTAGTGGCCAGTAAAGGCAGTATTTTTTGATGCAGTTATACGTACCGTTACCGTTATGTGTACCTTACGGCTTTATGATTTCAATAATGTTGCGTGATTTTGCCGAGTTTTCTTTCATGCATACCAAGATAATTACAACGTCGCAACAGGTACTGTCTGTCGAGGAAATTATTTTTCATTACTTATACTGTCCAAAATCTATAGAATATGGCCAAATAATGCGTGCCATCTTTATTTTCCCATAAAAATAACATATAGCTGTTGAAACTTATCGGATCAAAGGACCAAGAACATTGATATTATTGTACGCACATTTAATAATAATTTCAGTTGAGCCCGTAATAGCTGCCAACCTTGAGTTCCTGCCTTTATAATCCCTGGTCTGCCCCAGGGCTTTCATCCTGTAATTGAAAACACTTGTGAATGTTGTAAATTGACAATTGTATGATTGACAGCGGTGCTGACGCGGGGTCATATCAAAGGTTTACGGCTAATGGAGGATCGTGCTAGACAACCCGATGATTGCTAAATTCGGTCGAAATGGATTTAATACAAATATGTAGGTAAGGAAAATTGGATGGATATGACGTATGCAACATTCAATTTGACGTTTGGATCGTTGTACTGCTGTACAATCTAAGTTATGGACACATGATGGACACTGCCCCTGTTTCTATTGATTAAGCCTGTTATCAAATTTCGTGTTATGCGCATGGTTGTTATTGTTTAGGTCAACCTATAACAGCTTACATTTTACATTGACATTTGACAGCAAATTAGTTACGACGTTTTTCTTATGGTGTGATTTATTCTTTAAAAAACACTTAAATGTTTAATTCTTGCGTGTCTCACACATTTCTTCAAGTTTATGGCCGAGTTGTTTTACAACCGAAGCCTTAAACATTTAAGTTGAATGCAGTACGTCTCTAATTGATGGATTAAGATGAACTTTGTTTTGTCTTCGTCTCTAAAATACAATAAAAGCAAGAGACGAAATACTAATCCCACCTACATTAGGGCGGGGATAAAAGGATTCTGTGAATAGCCCACGATTTAAGAGCATTTACTTTAGCAAGAAAAATATATATATCTGCCAACAACAAATTGAATTTATCAATGTGAAACGGGCAAATGTGATTAAATATAGATCAGTGTTCTATGTTTAATTAATATTACATAATTGGCTATGTATTGATTTGAATAGAACTGAACCCTAAACTTAATTAATGTTTTAGTCTAGTAGATATAATTTACAAATCCGTATCTCACAAGCCCCTACCGAGCGAAATGTAAGTTATATTCGGCTCATGAAAAGCCTTTTGTTGTATGGGACATCCCACTCCGTCAATCAGAGTCACGAGCAACAAAGTAATCAAAGTTTATAACGAGTTACATAATTATTAAATCCCGCGTATAATTCTAGTTCCTCGCTCCTCATTTTGAACGTCAGCTGAGATATAAAATGCATTTATTCAGTCCAAGTTCGTGACCTAAAAACAAGAAGTTAACTGAATTAATGTTACCCAAAACTTTGTAATTAATGATTCGCTAATCTTTACGAAGGCTGACATGCGGATAAAAGTCTTGGCGATGTAGAAAACTTAAAATTCTACCGCAAACTTCCGGAATCAAAGTATACATGCAGCGAAAATGGGTCGTACAATCGATATTAATTTGTAGCTAAGAAATATCCTGGGATTGCGTATAGACCCCGCCACTAATGACTCGATCCCTCCTCCGACTATCTAAATTAGAAATTGGATATTTTCATAAGATAGTGTGTTAATTTGGTAACTGTTTATATCGAGCGGAAACGTGGCTGTAGTTTGCAATAACTATCAAAACTATGAGAATGAGCAAGTAGCCGTGGAGCCGTGGAGCCGTGGAGACGGCGAGTGGAGGCAGTTCGACGTCAGACAAGGTACGCGACAGCCGACCAACTCCCAACTACAAGTAAAGCGCTTTAGCGGCAGATTAAGATATACATCTAATAGATAGAGCGGTTAGCTAGATCAGATTATAAACTTGACAAATGACATGGATAACAGCTAAGATATCTGCGCCGATGTGGTTGGTGGATTTACGTGGGTCGGTATCGATTTAATACGAACTCAGAAGCGTTATTTATCATTAATCACTGCTTCCAAATTTGTAATTAAGCAACGTTTGAGCATTTATTTTCCGCTTATTGACATTTTTGCTCTTCAAGCACACTCTCGAGCTCTTTAACAAATCTGCAGTCTTTAAAGTTTTGAGAACTCAATTACTCATATTTTTCCTTCGGTCCGCTGCCGCCTAAGCGCACAACCTTTGTCACAAGTTGCGCGGCACAGTTCTGCAAGTGTTTGAGATAACAAGTGCGCGGGTGACAAGAGTCCTCGCAACTTGTGCCCGATGCTCACAACTTTCCCCGCAAATGCACCTTAACTAGTGTTGTCCTAGGTTGGAGCAATCTGAATGTTCACTAAGTAAACTGTTACGACGCTGGCGTAAAAAAAGTTTATAAGGTTCGTTTTGTTGAAGTAAATACCCCTACATGTATGGTTTAAAGAAATGAGTAAATAATGATTAAACAAAAAGCGGTTTTTTGACTTCCAATTAATTAAAAGTCCAATTACGGATCCCTTTTTCACAGTGTTACTGTATCATATTCTGCTGGAAGTAATTTAAAAATATCGTGAACGTTTAAAATGTTTAAATGCTACAAATAAGCTTTTGTATTATTTATGGTTGTGCAGTGACAAGAATGGATAATGTAAGGAATGAGTTTATTGAGGCAAGTTTGAAGGTCTGTTACAGAAAATATGAAGGGAAGTCGATTGTATGGACATGTAATGAGGAGAGATGAAATGCTTATAACTAAAAGAGTAATGGACGTGAATGTTGATGGGTGGAAAGGGAGAGGAAGGCCAAAAACAGATGGATGGATTGTGTGAGGAATGATATTAAAGAGAAAGGAGTAAAGATGTCGTGACGACTGGGGAGAAAGGAAGAAGAAAACGTGTGGTGCCGACCCCAATTATAATAGGACAAGGGCAAGAAGACGATGATGATGTGGACTTAAGGACTTATCTAAATCAATTAAATTGTTCTAATAAAGAAACTAGCGTTGCTTAAACATTATTCAAGGCATAAGTTATATGACATAAGCAGAGCAGTCGACTGCCTCAGACACCGTGGCCTTTCCTACAGTAAGAATGCGTAGCAAAGCTACCAGGCTTATGGGCACATTTCCCGTTGACAGCGATGCGGACGAATTTTTTGATGCCTTGTTGTTCTTTTTTATTTTATTCCATTTATAGTTTGTAAATATTGAACAAATTAACATGAAAAGAAAATACATGGGTTTAGATAGGTTGACAATGGTTATCATTGCCTCAACAGGCTGGGTCTGTGGTTCACAACATTTGGTTTTTCTGGCATAAACTGATGATGATAAGGCAATAACAGAAAGTTTAATTTTAATGACCGGTTTCCTTCATAAAACACTGAGGTTTACAGTGTGTTTTAGTGAATATATTTTATTTTATAATAAAAGATCAAAATGTGTAAAGGCTAGGTCTTATCTATTTACTAAATAAACAAGTAACTTCTGACTCTTTCGAGAATTTGTCCGGCGTAGTTGCGAGCTGAGCAGCGGTGCACGTTTTCTGAAGGAGCGTAGTTTTGAAGTCTGCAAGATAACAGATGCGAGCCTCTCCCCTCGACTTGGAGTCGAGAACTGGCCCACGCCCGCTTCTTGAGAAATGCTTACCGACTATGCCAGTCCCACTCGACTTTTCTCTATTCACTATTTCTCTTTTAAATTGTTCAAATTACGCTGTAGTGGTGAGGTATGAATGTGAGTTTTGAGGCGCCTTGTAGTACAGCTATTGGACGCCTCGCTAATTGGGTGTTTGAGCGTTTAGATTTTTTCATTTTGCTGTGAGTTCTAAGCGTCTGGAAAATACGATTAACGGACAGATGACGAATAGTTTACGATTTGTTCGATAAGGTACCTATAACACCTCTATGTAACTTGTAAAATTATTTTGGTAACGATCCCAGTTGTATTAATATCTGGCCATAACCCAGGTTCATTTCTGTTTTTTTTATCTATGAAAATAATTCCTTTTTCCCGGCCGTATGTAGTAATATGTACGCAGTCATAACTTCAGTACAAAATGTCATCCATCCAGTCCTTATAATCACAAGCAACCCAAACGTATTCACTCAAAGTGATCGATTTCATTTCATACAAAGCTCGCATACGGTTAGGGGTCGTAAAGGTATCTATCTAATTAATAGGTCGCGCGTCCTACGTGAATAGTTTTCGTTTGAACGAATGGCAATGATAGTCTCGCGGGCTGCCCTTTGTACAGTTGGCGGGCTCGTTAGTCGTGCCACTTCAAAGCCACGCACAAAGGACGCCGCCGCCGCCCACTACCCACCACCTGTACCTTTATTGTTCTTTATCTCTATTTAGCGATAGTCACGACTAACATGAGTTTACTTTAGCTATTTGAAACGAATCCCTATTTAACCTCCGCCTATTGCGACGTTATCAATTTGGTGTGGAAGCTTTGTAAGTGATATTATTGTTGCTGGTTACTTTATGTTGTGGTGTTTAGGGTTTCGTATCGAGAGGGTGCGAACGAATTTCAGAGATTCATTTTGTGATTTTTCTCACAGAAATAGAATAAAAGATCACAGTACAGTCTTATCAAGTTCTATTGTGTTTTCTGACCCTTACAGTCCAGTTACTGGTTTAGCAGGGCTGTAGAGGTCAGATTGTCAGTCGCTCGATGTAACATGCTGTTATTCAGTTGCATATGAAAAGACTGAAAGCTGACCCAACATTTTTAGAAAAATATAAGGCAGATGATAATTTAATTAGTACTCCAACTCTTTTATTAATAATTGGTCTGTTAGTAATTTGCGAGTAGATACTAAATAAATAATCTTTTTATTTTATAATCTACTTACGTACCCATAGAGATACAGCGAATTCCGAACAAAGGTTGCACTGCACTCTGCTATAATTAAGCGAAAACGAACTAGTTAACGAGGTACGAAACCCTCAGTGCGTGAATACAACTCACACTTCGCCGGTTGTATTTACGAAGGCGAGCAGCCATATGAAAATGAGAAAGCAATTTTGAGAATTATTTTCGGTAAATCCATGAAAAAATTTAAGTACCTGCCGACATATTTTCTGTAATACGAGTATACATTTAATTCAATCCAATTGGTGTTTTGTTGTTTGTTGTTGTGTTTTGTTGTTGTGTCTTGTTGTTGTTTTGTTATCTGTTTGTTTGCTTTTTTTGCGAAAAAGCTGCAAGGAAGCAAAGAAAAGAGACTGATACGCGTTCATACATTCTTAGGCCTGAATGTAAAAAGATGAAAGTGGTTTCATTTATTAGTATATATATTATCAAACCTGCAAACCATCACTGAAAATTCTGCGGATTTTGGCATACTGAGAGCTGAGTTATAAGAGATTTAGTAAAAGTAACAACATAAAGCTGATTTTTGAACTGAGATTGCTATATTGTTTTAATAGACAGTTGTTTACTATATTAATTGTAGTATTTATTGTATTGTATTGAGTGGGAGGATATAAGATACAAGTTCGTGGAAAGAAAGCACTGGTCGAAGAATAAAACAATGGAAACACATTAAAAACGCAAATGTACGAAACGATACGATACAAGTGACCATAGATTGCGAGTCAGGGAGCTGCAAGGAACTTATATATTAACTGGAGTGATTACAAACAAAATCTCAATATCAAAAACCGTTTAAAAATGAATTTTATCTTAAACAAATAGAGTTCGTATTACTCTTTTTAAATTCAAAAGGGTAAAAAAACTTCAGAGCGAGATGCTTCCAGAGTGCAGTGTGTCCTTCTTTGTCTTGCAATTGCCAGTAAAATAATATTAAAAATAATATATAATCGGAAATCACGTTGATACCTACACTAGTACATAAATCGTAACGGGATTAATTTAATATTACAATAATAATTTCTTGCGAAATAGTATTGTTTATGAAATATTTATGAATTAAGTTATTTCTGAATGGCAACATAGATTTCGCGCTAAAGTCGTATTTTTGCGTTATCAAGTTCTTTTTACATTACTTAAGTTAAATCTTCCACTATAAATATGGTAAAATCGTGTTGTGTGAAGAGTTGTAATACATACTTAGGGGTTTGCTGAATGTAGAATTTCATTTTTCAGGTAAGTTTTTATAACATTGTGTTACAAATTACGAGTAGGGTGACAATGTTCTTGATTTATAAACGGGGATCATGGAAATAAAATCTTTTATAAGCATAGTAAAATACTTAGCTAGGCTCGTACTTTATAAGTCGTACGTAGTAATCAAAATAGGACTTGAGATTTTTCCTTAAATGTAAAAAAAACTGTTGGAAGTGCTTGTCAGCACAGATTAAAAATACAGTTGACTAACACGAGTAATAAATCGATCTGTTTACGAGAATCGATAATAAGATTTATTTTTATTAAGTTGATATTTTATTTTTTAAACTGTTGACATTAAATTAATTAAAATTTATTTATTTACCTTGATTGAATCAATCATACGGTGCAAGTGTTTTTATGTTCAATTGTTTAAACTCATTCACATTAATCGATAATAGTAATCGATATCCTATTTTATTCGTGGCACATAATCTTATTTTTAAGATTTCTCGTCTTCCTCATTTTGAATTAGACAATTTTTTTTATATTTTGAAATAGAAAAGTGTAACGCTTTTTTTAAACCATATTTCATATTATTACAATTTGACCCAGAAATCCCCGTCTCCTTTTCTGTCTAACTTTTACTTTGTCATGCCATTGAAAAGTATCAACTCTGCAGAGTAACTACCACTACCGTTTACTTACAAGTTGGGCACAATAAAAAGGTGCCAAAAAGTGAAATGAGGCAGCGTCATTAAAAGTTTAAAGGCAGAACCTACTCCAGGAGAAAAAACATGCAGGTTTTTGTAATAAAAACTCAACGAAACTAGGTACTTGGTGCAGTTATTGTCATCACCTGCCTAGCCCTTTCCCAACTATGTTGCGGCCGGCTTCCAGTCATACTGGATTCAGTAGAATACCAGTATTTTTACATGGAGCGACTGCCTATCTGACCTCCACAACCCACTACTGGGTAATACGATACCTCTTGGTAAGACTGGTTGTCAGACTTTCGGGCCACTGACTATCTGTAGCGACTGTCAAAGATCTGTAAATGACAGCCGGGACCAACGGCTGCAGCAGGTGCAGTTATTGTAATTACATATCCATATGTCGGGTCGTCAGGATTTATTCCGTTAGGCACGTACATCATGTGGGCAGACGTTTCTATTAAACTAACAAATTACTTAAAATTACAATTTAACACAATAACACGGGGCAGAATGAATCGGGGTACAGTTCCAGGACGTTTCAACTCAGCTGCGATCTGACACTCCACTGTCCTCGTCGCCACGAGCTGTCGACATCAGGGCGCTGTAAAGCACGCAGTCGTGAGCGCGTGATGTCACCACTGGCGTACCTACTTGCGATTCATTTTAAGTCCATACCAATGCCGGACTCGACAAATAGATGTTTATTGTAACCTAAAGCATCCATACCCTTTTCATAAGCGGTACTCAGACAAAACATATGAACAAAAAAATTCAGGGTACCTACTATTTTTCTAACATGTTAATTGACAACAATAAAAATGCTGATGAACATTTGCAATACGTCAGTATGACAGGATGACAGATTAAAAAAAGTGAAAAAAAAAAACAGTCATTCTCTTTCAGGGATTTACCTAATTCCGCTATTGAAATAAATTCGTGAAATATTTTTATAAATACCGAGTTTTCGTATAAAATTTTTTTGGACAGCTGTAAACAAGTAATTCAAACTAAACCTAAGTCTGTTTGCGAATTTAGTCAATGTTTTTATTTGCATATTTTGATGTAACGAAACAAAAACACAAAAATTGTACTCGTGATTCAAAAAGACTTTCGTATAAAATTTGTGTTGCATCCACCATTGCCTGTGTGTATTGCTTACAGAATATGCCTCTGTAGGAAGATTTGTTTTCAGTAAAGATAGTAACGTCTATTAATAATGAATAGAAGCTACTTTCTTTTAAAAAAAAATGGTTTATTAAAATTTGGGGGTATGAAGAACAACCCTGTTCTTCATAACCCCAAATTTTAATAAACCACTTTTTTTTCTATGGGGGATGAAGAACTTTACTTGCGCGATGCAGGATTTAGATGTATTTCGCTGTTTAGTTTATCCTCTGCGTCATAGATGGCGCTATAGTACTTTTTGTTCTATGTTGCTGAAGTACTTTTTGTAGTGCCGCTACAAAAATTATTTTAATAAACCTTTGTTTATTAGTAGTTGTAATAAATCAGCTTTAGCAACTCAGCGTTTATATTGACGTTTGTTGATGAATATTGAACGATTTTACTAGGAGCGTTTTCACTTAGCTTCTACCGTATCTTTGTATAAGTATCTATTATTTCCAAGGCAATCATGTTCAGAGTCTCGTTTTACTTACAGATAGCTTTATGAGTATCGGCGTGTGTTGAATAGCGCGAGTCGCCTGTAATTACTTATATCTGCACTAATTTTATAGCCCTAGTCGAACTGATTATTGATATATGCTGAAATATTACATGAAGAAATAAATTCTCCGTTTAGAAGTTTGTTATTACCTACCGTTGAAACAAGAGATCCTTGCCTACCATCATAGTGTCTGCAGCGCTCGGAAAATAATAAAAAGTTTACATTAGATGTCGTTGTTGAAAATCTTGCTTTAAAAATAATAGCGTCAATCAAGCTTATCTGTCTGAAAGTGTTGTGAATTTATGATAGGTACTATGAAGGAGCTAAAATTAAAAATACAGCTCAAACATACTGCTTCCTGCCAATGTCGATATCTGATATAACGACGTATCGATACCCTGTCGTTTACTGCCTTAGGATGTGGATAAAAGGCAACTCGTGTGAAATTACATTAAATCAGTGACAAATTGACGTAGCTGCTGTGAGCGGCCGGACGGGCATGACAAAATTATAGGGGTTCCCGACATCACACAATTATAGTGTCCGCGAAACCCTAAAACGAGGAAACATTTTATACAGTTAGAGCGAGGGTCGTTTATTACAAGATTTTTGTCGTGCGCTCCGCCGCAATCAAACATTTCATTTACATAGAAAAATGAAGCTTTTATTCTAAAATGCGTTACAGGAGATGACGATTCATAAATTCACGATATTAAAGCCGTTAAAATTTATAAAAATTCAAATGCGTATTCCAATGACGATATAAAAGATTTTCCGTCTATGTTTTGGTCCTATTTGTGTGAATAAAACAAAGGATTCCTCTTTTCATTTGCAATTTTTATTACCTTAGAGTCACATTCACATTATGTTTACCGGGTTTTGTGTTCAAACGTATGTGCAGTATTAGAGGTAGGTATTTATTTGTAAAGGTGTGTAATCTAGTTCAATCCTGTTCGCTAAAACAGACACAGCTGCTACCTAAGAGGAGCAGAATAAGGTGTGAGAGGGACAAGGACGGATGTGGGGCATGTGCCATGTGTGAGAGAGATGGCAGGAGGTAATCCTCACCGACACAACTCACCGCCAGACTTAGGAAATGAAAGCCAACCGAACCCAAATTCATTAATGTTATCGTGTTTGCCATTCTAACACTTGCAGAGGTATGAGAGCTGCAGATAACTAGCGCAAAACTAAAACAGTTTGGAGCCAATTCCAACTTGTTGTTGGCACTTTATTTATTATTTACTTCATCGTCTGTTTCCCATTGCTCTAGTTTAATATTTAGTTAATTAAATCTACGAATAAAGTTCCAAACTCTCAATGTCCGTCTGTCTGACTCAAACTTAAGTATTTATATAAATCTCGATTTATTTGAGTAGGTACGTCCAATGTAATTTATTACTTTTGAAATTAAGATTCTTGTTCTTATGTTCTAGAATTGCCGAAGCTTATTTTATGTTGTATTTTCGTATTTATTTCGTACATTCTCATTTCGTGGTCGCATTAATGTGTCCATAATTAACTACGATCTGTGGTTAACTGACTGTAAGTACACGAAAGACCTAAATTAATTAGTTCAATCTAGGATTGAGCACATGAACGTAATTGGGTGGCCATTGTACCAACTAGGTATATTAGTGTACGCATCAGTGAAGTTCTTATGATTACGTAGATAATTTAATAAGAGAAAAAGAGGATATAGTTTTTTGTACAAAAAAAATGGTTTCACACAGTGAAACACACACAGTACTGTAGAGACTTAAACCTCTTCGGTGATTTAAGAAGAATATCAGGCACGTCATAACTAAAATAAAAATAAATAAACGTTAGCTTTGAAAGAGGAATTAGAAAAGTTTAGACAGCCTAGGTGTCAGAAAAGTGGTGTAAAAATATAATTGTAACTATCTGAGTTCAACCATCTAAAGGCTTTTTATTTAGAATATAAAGTGGGGTAAAAGCCAGTATACTGGTATTCTACAGTACCTACTTATAAAGTACAAATTCATAATTATAAGATTTCAAAATATGATAATTTGGTTTTTGTTTGTGTTGCTAGTATTAAAAAAGCTAGGATAACATCGACCCTACTGCCATAACATAAAATGAAGCACTTTATAAAGCCCTTTTCTGAAAATATGAACCTCATTGCTTGGACAGTTTTGACGCATAGTCCTTTATCTTTGTATGTATATTTGTGTATTTGTGTATATTTATATGTCACTGGCCAGTTTGCGCACACAGAAATATTTTAACAATTTGGAATAATTTCACATTCAGTTAAAAACTTATAATTTCACATTCATTTGTTTTCTTGTGAAACCTTTTGTCAAGTGGTCGGTGGATACATTATTTGTCATCTTGTAATGAATCGTATTATTTTATAAGTAAACTTACTTTGTGCCTCAACCGGATTGAAATAGTGTTCATGACATTTTCTTAAACCTACATGTTATCATAAATGGAATGTTTACATAGTTTCAGATCCATTAACATGGATGCAAACTAAATCTAAGTAAATCTCTGATCGAGAGCTCCACATTCTCAAAGCCTAGGTTATACAAACACATTTCTCAAGCTTAGCTAAAACCGAATGTGCCGTGGAGTGCTTTATCCACATACATTCAAAACTTCGCCACGACTTGGAACATTGAATTTAAAATATACTAAAGTGCGCAGATGTCATATTTTTCTAAGATTTTACGAAAAAAGGACTTCAGTAAGAGGACTTTATTTACGTAGTCTGTGTGAAGATGGAGCAAAGATCTAAATGTACTTTTATTTAGATGTTTGCTTCAGTGAGGTCTAGATAGTTTAGATAAGAGAGGGCAAAGCATTTACCTACTTACTGGAAAGGGTACTGAGTCTTTTTACTTTGATGTTCTGTCCAATGTCAGAAAAGTCGGGCCCACTAGTAAATAAACAAACCTTACGACACGAAACCATCTTCGTAATTATTTTTTGTGAGAATATCCTTGCGGGAGACAGCAAAAATATAGAGAGGAACTGTACCAACAATGCAGATACTAAACAATAAAAAAAAATAGTTTTAATTCTATGAATTCTATTCCTGCTTCACTTCTGTAAGAAAGAAATAACGAGATGATTTTATAAAGTGACTGAACAACTGCATCCATTCATATACTAATACTAAGATTACGTTAATCGCGGATAATATCTATGAATGACGTTGTGCTTGTTAGAGTGACTAGTTGCAACTCAGTTATGTCATTCTGTTATTGTTTGTCTTGTCGCAACTTGCAATCTGATGATAAAGGTAGAATGAAATCGGCGACTTACATAAGTGTTATTAACTTTTGAAAAACGAACATTTAACCGACATCTTTTAAAAACTTGTTGAATAATTTTGCGTCATGGAAAATAACAGTTACATCAGTAACTACGGCGTAGCGTGTAGCTGACGTCACCGCTACGAGCTACGCGGTCGTAGCAGATTCCGGAACTGTTACGCATCGATTCAATTATGAAGTACGGTCGGCAATAAACACATCGGGATTTTCGAACACCGCAGAACAAAAGTTCGTCATAGGTTACCGATCAAAGTAACTGATGTAAAACGGGTCCTGCCTTTTCACCAAAAAAATATTTACAAATTTTCATTTGAGCGACTTCAATTCAAGCAACAATTGGCAAAAACATGGCTGGTTATTTAATCATTTTACAACAACAAGTTTGGCAAATAATTCACTTAAAAAAATATTAACCCGACGTTAAACTTTTATTTGATAACGTGACACTAACTTTTATTTGTAACTTTTATTTGACAAACAATTCATTTTATGTTCATGTCATCCCGTAAAACAACGTATGAAATAAAAACGTTTTACATTTTTTATTGCATTACAACTACGCAATTTCCTAAAAAATCAACTCATTAAATAGGCGCAACGGTAATTTTAATTAATGGAACAACAAACAGGATTCTAGAGCGAGCGAAGCGAGCTCGGCATTGGGGCACCCCGAGGTTGGTAGGTTACTTCAAACCCTGCAAACAGAAATAGGAGCCCTACGCCTATTACAAATATTATAGTACATTATGATATAAGTGCGGTAAGTTGAAAATTACAGTCGAGGCGATATTGCTAGCCCGAGCCGTAGGCGAGGGCTACAAGAAAGCAGAGGCTGTATTTATCAAAACGCACGTATGTCATACGACGTTTTATAACATACTAGCTTTTGCCCGCGGTTTCGCCCGCGTGCAGTTCGGGAATTGCCCACAGAATCTTGCCTACTTCTGGGATAATAAGTAATCTATATCTATCTGTATCAGACTATAATCTATCTCTGTGCCAATTTTCATCCAGATCTGTTCAGCCGTTCTGGCATGATTGAGTAACAAACATCCATTCATCCAAACTTTCGCATTTATAAATAGTTAATGTAAGATACCTACATATATGTAATATTAGTATTTAGGGTTCCGCACCTCAAAGGGAAAAACGGAACCCTTACAGGATCACTCGCGTGTCTGTCTGTTTGCCTGTCCGTCTGTCACAGCCCATTTACTCTGAAACTGCCTGACCGATGGAGTTGAAATTTGGTACACATATACAAGTCAGTGATCCAAAGACGGATGTGTAACGTAAATTAATGAATTTTAAACATGGGAACCACTTTTGGGTCGTCAAATTAAAAAAAAAAATTGTGAACTATATCGTGTTATATCACAACCCCATTTCAACCTCTTCGAAAAACCCTTTCTTGGTGGATATTAACTCATCACAAAGAATACATCCTTTAAATTTCATGTCATTAAGACCAGAGGTTTAGGCTACGCGTTGATATATCAGTCAGTCAGCCAGGACTTTGAATTTTATATTGCGGGATGATTTTGGAAAAACTGTGATACACATTTCTCATAATTTTAACTGAAGAGTATAAAGACTTTCAAGTCTATCGACACCTAGAATAGGAAGTTTCACAGAAAACTCAACACCCCATTTTGCCCTCTTAGGGGTGGAATTTCGAAAAACCCTTTCTTGGTGGATACCTACTCTTCACGAAGAATACACCCTTCAAATTTCATGTCTTTAAGACGAGTAGCTTAGGCTGCGCGTTGATATATCAGTCAGTCAGGACTTTGAATTTTATATTGAGGGATGATTTTGGAAAAACTGTGATACACGTTTCTCATAATTTTAACTGAAGAGTAAAAGACTTTCAAGTCTATCGACACCTAGAATAGGAAGTTTCACAGAAAACTCAACACCCCATTTTGCCCTCTTAGGGGTGGAATTTCGAAAAACCCTTTCTTGGTGGATACCTACTCTTCACGAAGAATACACCCTTCAAATTTCATGTCTTTAAGACGAGTAGCTTAGGCTGCGCGTTGATATATCAGTCAGTCAGGACTTTGAATTTTATATTGAGGGATGATTTTGGAAAAACTGTGATACACGTTTCTCATAATTTTAACTGCACAGCATGTCCACAAATTTTCAAGGCAATCGATTTCGAGAATAAAAAGTTTTACAGAAAATTCAACACCCCATTTACCCCCTTAGGGGTGGAATTTCGAAAAACCATACCTTAGTGAATACCTACTCTTCATAAAAAATACACCCTCCAAATTTCATTTCTCTAGGACCAGCGGTTTGGGTTGTGCGTTGATATATCAGTCAGTCAGGACTTTGAATTTTGTATTTAGGGATGATGTTGGAAAAACTGTGATACCCGTTCGTCATAATTTTAACTGCAGAGCATGTCCACAAATTATCAAGGCAATCGATTTCGAGAATAAAATGTTTACCAGAAAATTCAACACCCCATTTTACCCCCTTAGGGGTGGAATTTCGAAAAACTCTTTCTTAGTGGATACTTACTCTTTACAAAGAATACACCCTTCAAATCTCATGTCTTTAAGACCAGCAGCTTAGGTTGTGCGTTGATATATCAGTCAGTCAGAACTTTGAAATTTATATTGAGGGATGATTTTGGAAAAACTGTGATACACGTTTCTCATAATTTTAACTGCGGAGCATATCCACAAATTTTCAAGTCAATCGATTCCGAGAATAAAAAGTTTCACATAAAATTCAACACCCCATTTTACCCCCTTAGGGGTGGAATTTCGAAAAACCCTTTCTTGGTAGATATCTACTCTTCACAAAGAATACATCCTCCAAATTTCATTTCTCTAGGACCAGCGGTTTGGGATGTGCGTTGACATATCAGTCAGCCACGACTTTGAATTTTATGTTGGGGGATGATTTTGGAAAAACTGTGATATACGTTTATTATAATTTTAACAGAAGAGTAGGTATGTAGACTTTCAAGTCAATCGACCCCGAGAGTAATTAGTTTCACAGAAAATTAAACGCTCTATTTCACCCTCTTAGGGGTGGAATTTTGAAAAACATTTTCTTAGTGGATATCTACTATTAAAAAAGAATACACCCTTCAAATTTCATGTCTTTAAGATCAGCGGTTTGGGCTGTGCGTTGATATATCAGTCAGCCACGACTTTGAATTTTATGTTGGGGGAAGATTTTGGAAAAACTGTGATACACATTTCTTATAATTTTAACTGAAGAGTATGTAGACTTTTAAGTCAATCGACCCCGACAGTAATTAGTTTCACAGAAAATTAAACACTCTATTTCACCCTCTTAGGGGTGGAATTTTCACGCCGTGATGGCTCTCGGCCACCGTAGGCGCGGGCCTGTGGACGGCGAGTAATGGGCTAGCTCGCCGTCCGTCCGTCGTATGACGACGGGCAGGCCGTGTCGACGGCGCGTTCGTGTTCCACGCGCGCCTCAAAGAGATGTCAGCAAACGGGAGGGGCCCGCAAGGGCCGGTGCCTGCCAGGGCTGCGGGACTGTTCGAAAGAGATACCGCGGCCCTGGAACATAAAGGGCCAATGAAGGAACATGGGTGTTTTTTAGTCAGTAAGAGTCTGACACTCCCTTCCGCTCCGCCCAGAGCGGGAGGAGTCATTTGATGACTTCTCACCCCCCCAAAAAAAAAAAAAAAGTGGTGGAATTTTGAAAAACATTTTCTTAGTGGATATCTACTATTCAAAAATAATACACCCTTCAAATTTCATGTCTTTAAGATCAGCGGTTTAGGCTGTGCGTTGATATATCAGTCAGTCAGTCAGGACTTTGAATTTTATACTGGGGGATGATTTTGGAAAAATTGTTAATCACGTTTCTCATCATTTTAAATAAAGAGTATGTACACAAATTTTCAAGTCAATCGACCCCGAGAATAAAAAGTTCCATAGAAAGTTCAATACCCCATTTCACCCACTTACGGGTAGAATTTCGAAAAACCCTTTCGTAGTGGATACCTACTCTTCACAAAGAATACACCCTCCAAATTTCATTGCTCTAGGACCAGCGGTTTGGGCTGTGCGTTGATATCTCAGTCAGTCAGTCAGGACTTTGAATTTTATATATATAGATAGAAGATTTGCGAGAAAATAAATAAAATTCGGACTTTCTTATACGAATAAATCTTTAATCACTTGTTAAAGCAGTTATAATAATGTTTACTTGTTCACAAATTAGAGATGCGCGCGCATCAGCGCTTTTTTTAAGGCAAAGACACAAAAACAGTCAGTATTACTAATAAAGTAAATTAATATTTTTGTGTTTTTGTTACAGATGTAATTTATTGTCAAAATTAATTAAATTAAGGAGTTAAATGTTTATTTATTATATTATATCTCCCAAAGTTAATTTTATTCATAAAATGTTGACCACTTTTCTGACGTAAAAACTCTTTGCTAAGATTTAAAAAAGTACCGTTCGTTAGCTTATTAAAAAGAAACTCGTGCGTTTTACATTACAATAACGCACAAAATTGGTGAAATTGGTGAAATAAGAGACCCTTTACGAGCAAATGTGTTATAAATATTATTTACCTTGGACTATAGGTGATTTCTAAACTAATAACAATCGAACCTACCTGAAAAAAAATAGTACTACAAAAACACGCTGTCACAAAATGTACAGTGATCAATCGGCAGCGCCATTTGTCATCGTAGTCATTTTGCACTTTGACATTTTAAATAAAGACATTTTGAAGCGTAGACAGAGAATGCTATAGACTAATTGATAGATTCTGTCGCATTCACACAAGAAAAAGAACAACTTATGCCGATGTCGTGTAAAGAAATGAAACAGAACGATAAAATTTTTTGTTTCATCGAGCGTGCCACGTTTTTTCAAGGTCAGCACACTAGTTTGCTAAACAAAGTTTGACAGCTGACGTGCAGCTAGCCATCGTCTACCTTTAAAATACAGTTTTTACGTGTTATATGTTAAGTAATTTATGTTATATTTTGTTTTGAACAATTTAGACTTACTATTTCAACCATTTATACAAAAAAATGGTGTGGTGTAGCGTTAAAGGGTGTAAAAGTGATAGTGGAACGAAAATCCCAGGATTGTCTTTTCATTCGTAAGTATGCCACTCTTTATCAGTTCTAGGCATTCAGTAACATTTTATTATGTTCATATATTGTGTATAATGTACGCTAGACGTACGATTCATCCTTAAAAAGCACAAAAATAACAATTATTATTCAATTATAAATTCTAACCTAAAAACGTTGGTGTTGCCAACTTTTCTATAAATTATTACCCACTATTATGGGAAATAATAATATGATGGCTTCTGCAGTGAGTATTAATTAAATATCTGAAATATTTAATGACTTTTTGCAGTTTCCCTGAACCTGATAATTTACGTCAGAATTGGATTGTAGCTACAGGACGAACAGATTGGACACCAAAACCGTCATCAAAAATTTGCAGCAAACATTTGAGAATTAAAAAGAAGAATATAAGTTAATTAGAAAGAAGAATTCATAAATAATCATTTTGAAAGTCAACCTTTTATTGGAAACCACAAAGTTTTACTTATTAAGGCAATTGCCATGCACTATTTTGAACTGCGTATACATCACGCAACAAAAGGATTTGAACCTAAGCAAAAAATTAGAAACATACGAAGCTTGTTTTATTTAAAGGACAATAATGTGTTAAATCAATAAAAGCTTATTAAAAATAAACATGTTCTATTATTTACCCACAAACCCAGAACCTACTATCACATCAGAAATGGCAGTAATTTAGAACCACATCATCATCATCCATCGTCACTCCTGCCCTCATCGCAATTAATTTGAGTTCGGCAGCATGTCTTCTCCGCATCGCATGCCTTTGCGTACCGATGATAACGGATATGTCATTGGCATATTCAGGCTTTGTCTTACGTACTAATTTCCAATTCTCATAAATTGTGGGGTAAATTTTTCCTCACCCGGTAACCCTAAATTCGTGACGTATTTATTTTTTGTCTCTTTTTGCGACACGCTTTGCCGGTGTCTATAGGATACTCTGTCTACGTTTTGAAGCATTAAGTCAGCCGTCAGGTGTGTTAAACTTTTAGTTTTAGATATTTTAATAAGTACCCTCATGATCACTTTGTGACTGGTTTAGAAAATTTATTATAAAATGATATTTAGTGTTTGTGTTAATAGAATCAAAATATTAAGCGAAAAATTTATAAATGATTAAATATCATGTGAAACATTTGAAAGCGAAGCGTTTGCCAAATGAATGCTTGTAAAGTGAGTGTTTATAAAATAAAACATCTGCGGAATAAGTTGTCTATGAAATAAATAGTATATGGAACGTTGGTAATAAACTAAAAATTCGTCAAAGGAGTTTTGGTGAAACATTAGTGAACTGATGTAAACATTATGGTGAACTAGTTTTTTACACTTGCTTACCTAAATCAGTCACTTATACCTAGTGTCTTACGTACGTATGTATTATGTTCCCATGTAAATGTTAAGTGACTTACGCTGTAGACTGTAGATTATAAGTGCATTTCGCCAGTGTGTCTACTAAGTATGATTAAAATAATGATGTTGATACTCGTATTATGAAGAGAGTTTGTAAGTTTGTCAGTTTGACAAAAAATACATTAAAAAAATTAACACCAAATCAAAAAAAGTACGTAGGGTTTTGAAGCTAAAAAACCGGCCAAGTGCGAGTCGGACTCGCGCACGAAGGGTTCCGTACCATTATCTATAAAAACGGCAAAAAAATCATATCTGTTGTATGGGAGCCCCCATTAATATTTTTTTTTTAATTTTTAGTTTTTTATTTAGTTGTTATAGCGGCAATAGTAATACATCATTTGTGAAAATTTCAGCTTTCTAGCTATCACGGTTTATGAGATACAGCCTGGAGACAGACAGACGGACAGACAGACAGCGAAGTCTTAGTAATAGGGTCCCGTTTTACCCTTTGGGTACGGAACCCTAAAAACGGGTGTAAAATCTGTAGACACCTAGAAACTACGTAGAGTGCCTTGTTCCCGAAGAGAAGCCGGCAGGAATCGGCTTTTTAGGTGCCTTCGGGCCTGGCAAAAAGACAGCTATCGAAGCCGAAACTTGATAACTGTGTTTTTTTGTACCGCTTTTTGTTACGGAGATATTTAAGGTTCCAACTTTTTAAAACTTACGAATACTAGTTTTAAATGTTAGGATTTTGAATACTCCAATAAATACAATAAAAATATAAAACAAATGTGTTTATGGGTGGTTGCAGAGGTCGCATGTACCAATGAACTAATTTTTTTACGTGCGTTACATTGCGCCATTGTTTGTGCAAACCGCGTTTCACAAACTGAATATAAAAGTCGTTTTCGAATAGTTTTTGTTCCATGTTCTTGGATACATGTAGGCTCTGTGATTTACACCTTGTATAATATCAGCATATCACAATTCCAAGAAACAATCGAAATTGATGCTGATTCGTGGTAACCGTAATTCTTGGAATAGGTAAAATTAGAATCAGTGGCAACGGCTTCGATTTACTAGTTTAAGGTCGAGTGTTCGAACTTAGACTGGTGCATCACTTTGTGTAATTTCATTCACCACCACTGCTCTCAAAACGGCGAAGGAAAACATCGTGAGGAAACAAGTAAGTAAGTATATTTATTTGCATAAAATGTGGTTACAGGATGTCATAAAAATATTATAGAACAGGACACATTCCGCCATAATAATAGCAAGCAAAAAAATATTTTTTTAAGCAAGTCCTAGAACCAATGATTCAAAGACGTGTGACTTCCACCAATCCGCTTTCGGCCACTCCCTCTCGTAGAGAGGAGACGTGTGTCCCAGCAGTGGGAACTTTATAGGCTGATCGTGCATAATATGAACTATTTTACGTACTATCATCATATCCTAGTCGACGTCAGATTGCAACGAATGAATTACGTAATCGATGAAAATGTTGCATGTTATCTGCTCAAAATAGGTAAATAATGAACCTTTCCCTAATTGTTAAGTGTATAATAATAATAAATAATAATACTAGCAAACTAGTATTATTATTTTTTTGTTATTTTTTATGTGCTTACGAGCATAGTCGTAAGTTTTACTAACAGTTTTTTGAGTCATGGATACTCGAATAAAGAGAAATTCTATTCTATTCTATTATGTTCTAGTAACAAATTAACCGTTGTTTTGCCTTAGTAATAGTGCTGTGCTCTGAGTATTTAGATTTAGGTCAAGTTTACTTGGGTGAAGAAACTGGTGCAAGACGTTTACTCAGGTACAGCGCCATCAAATCTAGCAAAGATATAATCCTGTAGTCTGAAACCGTCTGATCTGTACCGTGACATCTAAGACTTTCCTAGGATTTTTACGTCATAGTCTATACTAAATTCCTTTGCTCAAGGCAAAGTATTTATTAATATTTGACTAAATTCTGGGAATTCAATACATGGCTCAAATGTTGATAAATTCAAACGCTTTATCTATGTATAGCCTGACATGGTATTACCTAAACGAAAAAAAAAACATTAACGAAACGAAATGCTTTATTATTAAAAAAAACCGGCCAAGTCTGACTCGCGCACCGAGGGTTCCGTATAAACTTGTTGGTATTTTGTTATTAAACTACATATTTACTGTTTTCAGATTTTTTACTTTACATGTGCTGTAAGACATTGCTAGTTGCCAAAGGACAATGACCAAAGTTGGTACCAAAAAGTCTCGCGCCTCAAAACCAAAATATTATAGTAATTAGTTTCATATTTTTTTACGGCATTACGCGTCGGGGATTTGATTTTTGAACTGGAAATAAACTTTTCGAGTTTAAAAGTATGAATATTGTTTTACTCCCTTTATATGACGTTCCGTTTCAACTGAATATAAATGACGTTCCGTTTCAATTGACCGTTTCAATTGAACAAACCCTTGTCTGTCGAGCGGACTCTAAAATTAATTACAATTAAGTAAGATCAGTACACCAAATCGATTTAGTTTGGTTTATTGCTATTTGCAACAAAATAGATTTTCTCAGCCTAAAGATTTTGATTTATCGATTAAATCCCGACTAGTTTATAGTTATCTTATCTGTGGCATCTGACATTTGTAGTCTGTACTGACTACCTACGTTAAGCTAACTTTGCGCTAGCGAAAACGACCGTCTGTGTTTTAAGAGTTGAGATTGAGATTTGTAAATTATTGAACTGTGTGTTGAGAAGTAGAACTTGTATTTTGTGAACTTTTTTCTGTGTATTCATTTGTGCAAACATGTTGAGTCGTGGAGTCAGCCAATTGACACCGTCATTATACATTCGACGATGTATCAATTGTTCATTTTTGATACCCAGAAATCTATCTACACATTCATTAGAGCACGTGTCTACTCCTATGATTAACTTGTTACAGTCGTGGATAACTCCTACTCAGGTAAGCAATCTTATTTTACTCTTTGAATATATACTGTCAGGCACCTTCCATTTCCTGACTTATCATCTCTGACTAATCTGACTGTACCATCTCCACCACGTACCATCTTACGACACATTTTATATAATGAAAAAATATTTTAGAATAGAATCGCACAGAAGATAGATTACGCCACAAAAACACCTTTTTAATTGATGGTTTTTATTGCAGTTGTCTTCAGAAAGTGTGCTCTGTACAGAGTGTTTGACACTGCTTCAAGATCGAGCAAACACAATCAATGAAGGAAGTTTATCTTTGCCTGCTATTGGTCATAGAAGATTATGTTTTTCTTGTGGCAAATCTATTCTACATGCTACTAGAACATATCCTGTAAGACAAGATCGACAAGAGAGAAACATTTTAGTTAGACATGTTCCGCTGCATTTGGTAAATGTTTTATTTATATTGAAATATCAAAAAAGTAATTCAATTTCTTATTACAATTACTTCTTGATCATTATAATGTATTCCTAACAGTTAGATCACACTTACATACTTTTATTAAATCTATAACCCATTGCAAAATGTTTTGTATTACATGTTTAATCATGTTATTTTTTTAGGTCTCAAGATTGGAAAGAGTTTGTGCTGCTTGTTGGAGGTCAGCTAGAAGAGAAATACAACGTCATAATCAGCATGACCATAATCGCCCTGGTCTATCAGATCATATTTTGCCAGACGCTGGATCAAGTGGGGATCTCAATATTCCTGAGCCGCCTCCTCTTCCACAACAAAACCTACACACTGCTCAAGTTAGATCAAATCCAACAATTATGTCTTCTGTGTATAAGCGTGCTGCTAGCACATCCAATCACTGTATATTTGTTAATTGTTTTGAAACAGAACGTTTACTGGTACCCTCATCTATAAAGGATTTGTTATTACTTAATTATAAATTCTATGTGCCGCCAGCAGCACGAATCTGTCGTCACCACCTGGATCATGGCCGTTGGAATGAATTAACTTCCCAGTTAAGAGATTTCACTGGTAGTCAATTTGACGCAATCATGAATATAATGCAACGAGCTGCCAATTACCATATAGATTTCTCAAATATTTTAATTATGCCTACATATTTATGTCACTTTTGGCTTGGCATGAACTCGGATCAATTTTATGATTTGTTAAACTGTATACCAAGTCTAGCAGGACAAGTACCGAATGCCACGATTGCATTAAGCATTTACTTAGTTAAGCTGAGAACTGGTGATAGTAATGAAAGATTGGCAACTCTCTTTAATAAATCTCGTGTCACCTTAGAACGCTTAATGAATAAAGCCAGACAATGTTTAATTAATGAGTTTCTTCCATTGTACTTAGGATTTAATCATATGACTGTTGAAGATGTTGCTTCTAGAAATAGAATAATACCAGAAGGATTATTTGGTAATCCTGATTTGCCACCTAATTCTAAACCAGCAATAGTAATATGTGATGCTACTTATGTATTTATTCAAAGTAGTTCTAATTACTTATTTCAAAAACAAACATACAGTTTGCAAAAACTGGATAATTTGGTCAAACCATTTATGATAGTGTGTTGTGATGGTCATATTGTGGATTGTCTCGGGCCATACAAGGCGACCACTAATGATGCTGCTATTACTAGTTTAAACCTACGTGATGAGGAATCTTGTTTAAGATCATTTTTCCGCAGAGGTGACGTTTTCATCCTTGATAGAGGATTTAGGGATGTTATTAATGAACTCCAGGGATATGGCTTTATAACACATATGCCAGAGTCTCTACTTGAGAATGAATACCAATTAACAACCCAGCAGGCAAATCGGTCTCGTCTTGTTACTATGTGCCGCTGGGTTGTAGAAGTGGTTAATGGGAGGGTGAAAAGGGATTTCAGACTTTTTCGTCATGTTTTCAACAATAGAGCAGCTTTGCACCTAATGGATGACTTTAGAATCTCTTGTGCCCTTATTAATAAGTTCCATGTTCTTATAGAAGACCCACCAGAAGCCTTGGAATATGTTAGAATAGCTAAAGAGAGGCTTTCACTAACAAACCATTTGGCAACTTACGTTGAACAGGAAAATCTCAATAGAAGGAGAGTGAATTTTCAAATGATTAATAGCAATAATCCACATTTAGATGGATTTCCACAGTTGACAATAACCGATTTAAAACGGTTAGCTCTTGGGACTTATCAGCTTAAACAGGCTAGATCGTATTATGGGGAACATATCCGTCGGACTGGGATGTATTCAGTTGAGGTGAACGATAATATTGATGATGATATACCCTTGATTTTAGGTCTTAATAATTACCTCTTAAGAGGTAGGATTAAATCTAGACATGTAACCAGTCGTACTTATCATACCTATTTATTGATTAGCAGAGATGATGCTGTGGCCAACACATTAGAAACCATAGTAGGTTACTGCTGCAGCTGCCTCGTTGGTAAGCGAACAGTGGGCTGCTGTGCTCATGTGATGACCATAGTCTGGTATTTGAGCTGGGGACGGTATAATGACGTAACTGCGCCGGCAACGGCTTTAGATGATTTTTTTCAGGAGTATGATGAATGAATGCGTTAGTATAGGTAGGTAGGGTAGGCAGGTAGGGCAGAGGTAGGGCGGGTAGGTAGGGCAGGTAGGTAGGGTAGGTAGGTAGGTAGGGCAGGTAGATAGGGTAGGTAGGTAGGTAGGGTAGGTAGGTAGGTAGGGTAGGTAGGTAGGTAGGTAGGGTAGGTAGGTAGGTAGGGTAGGTAGGTAGGGTAGGTAGGTAGGGTAGGTAGGTAGGTAGGGTAGGTAGGTATATAGGTAGGTAGGGTAGGTAGGTAGGTAGGTAGGTAGGGTAGGTAGGTAGGTAGGTAGGGTAGGTAGGGTAGGTAGGTAGGTAGGTAGGTAGGGTAGGTAGGTAGGGTAGTTAGGTAGGTAGGGTAGTTAGGTAGGTAGGGTAGTTAGGTAGGTAGGGTAGTTAGGTAGGTAGGGTAGTTAGGTAGGTAGGGTAGGAAGGTAGGTAGGTATGTAGGTAGGTAGGTATGTAGGTAGGTAGGTATGTAGGTAGGTAGGGTAGGTAGGTAGGGTAGGTAGGTAGGGTAGGTAGGTAGGGTAGGTAGGTAGGGTAGGTAGGTAGGGTAGGTAGGTAGGGTAGGTAGGTAGGGTAGGTAGGTAGGGTAGGTAGGTAGGGTAGGTAGGTAGGGTAGGTAGGTAGGGTAGGTAGGTAGGGTAGGTAGGTAGGGTAGGTAGGTAGGGTAGGTAGGTAGGGTAGGTAGGTAGGGTAGGTAGGTAGGGTAGGTAGGTAGGGTAGGTAGGTAGGGTAGGTAGGTAGGGTAGGTAGGTAGGGTAGGTAGGTAGGGTAGGTAGGTAGGGTAGGTAGGTAGGGTAGGTAGGTAGGGTAGGTAGGTAGGGTAGGTAGGTAGGGTAGGTAGGTAGGGTAGGTAGGTAGGGTAGGTAGGTAGGGTAGGTAGGTAGGGTAGGTAGGTAGGGTAGGTAGGTAGGGTAGGTAGGTAGGGTAGGTAGGTAGGGTAGGTAGGTAGGGTAGGTAGGTAGGGTAGGTAGGTAGGGTAGGTAGGTAGGGTAGGTAGGTAGGGTAGGTAGGTAGGGTAGGTAGGTAGGGTAGGTAGGTAGGGTAGGTAGGTAGGGTAGGTAGGTAGGGTAGGTAGGTAGGGTAGGTAGGTAGGGTAGGTAGGTAGGGTAGGTAGGTAGGGTAGGTAGGTAGGGTAGGTAGGTAGGGTAGGTAGGTAGGGTAGGTAGGTAGGGTAGGTAGGTAGGGTAGGTAGGTAGGGTAGGTAGGTAGGGTAGGTAGGTAGGGTAGGTAGGTAGGGTAGGTAGGTAGGGTAGGTAGGTAGGGTAGGTAGGTAGGGTAGGTAGGTAGGGTAGGTAGGTAGGGTAGGTAGGTAGGGTAGGTAGGTAGGGTAGGTAGGTAGGGTAGGTAGGTAGGGTAGGTAGGTAGGGTAGGTAGGTAGGGTAGGTAGGTAGGGTAGGTAGGTAGGGTAGGTAGGTAGGGTAGGTAGGTAGGGTAGGTAGGTAGGGTAGGTAGGTAGGGTAGGTAGGTAGGGTAGGTAGGTAGGGTAGGTAGGTAGGGTAGGTAGGTAGGGTAGGTAGGTAGGGTAGGTAGGTAGGGTAGGTAGGTAGGGTAGGTAGGTAGGGTAGGTAGGTAGGGTAGGTAGGTAGGGTAGGTAGGTAGGGTAGGTAGGTAGGGTAGGTAGGTAGGGTAGGTAGGTAGGGTAGGTAGGTAGGGTAGGTAGGTAGGGTAGGTAGGTAGGGTAGGTAGGTAGGGTAGGTAGGTAGGGTAGGTAGGTAGGGTAGGTAGGTAGGGTAGGTAGGTAGGGTAGGTAGGTAGGGTAGGTAGGTAGGGTAGGTAGGTAGGGTAGGTAGGTAGGGTAGGTAGGTAGGGTAGGTAGGTAGGGTAGGTAGGTAGGGTAGGTAGGTAGGGTAGGTAGGTAGGGTAGGTAGGTAGGGTAGGTAGGTAGGGTAGGTAGGTAGGGTAGGTAGGTAGGGTAGGTAGGTAGGGTAGGTAGGTAGGGTAGGTAGGTAGGGTAGGTAGGTAGGGTAGGTCGGTAGGGTAGGTAGGTAGGGTAGGTAGGTAGGTAGGGTAGGAAGGTAGGGTAGGTAGGTAGGGCAAGTAGATAGGGTAGGTAGGTAGGTAGGGTAGGTAGGTAGGGCAGGTAGATAGGGTAGGTAGGTAGGTAGGGCAGGTAGGTAGGGAGAACGTCTGGCGGCCAAAGGCGGCGTTGGTGAGGTCCTCCGTCCAATGCAGGACGATGGCGTCCCTCGCCTCCTGCCGCACGGCCTGGAGTGGACGGCGCACCGGAAGGAGCTCGGGGAGCGCCCCGTCGCCGAGGAGCGGGAGGCCGTGCGGCAGGAGGCGAGGGACGCCATCGTCCTGCATTGGACGGAGGACCTCGCCAACGCCGCCTTTGGCCGCCGGACGTTGGACACGCGCGGTCCGGCCCTGCGGGGCTGGCTCGAGCGGTCCCACGGTTACCTCTCTTTCCGTCTGGCGCAGGTGTTATCCGGACATGGTTGTTTCGGATCGTACCTGCGCCGGATCGGGAGGGAGGAAACCCCGGCGTGCCACGACTGCGGCGCGGCGGAGGACACGGCACAGCACACCCTCGAGGTGTGCCCGGCGTGGTTCGAGCTGCGCCGCGGTCTGACCGCGGTGGTCGGACCGGACCTCTCGCTTCCCGGCGTGGTCGACGCCATGCTGGGGAGCGAGGAGGCCTGGTCAGCGGTCGCCTCCTTTTGCGAGGACGTAATCTCGCAAAAGGAGCTAACGGAGCGCGCGCGGGAGGACGATCCTCTCGCCGCGACGCATCCGCAGGCGAAGAAGGGGGAGAAGGCGTCGTGCCCTCCTCCTCATGGTGACGGGCGGGCGGCAGGTACGGGGGTGCCTTCGCCCGCATTGCACCCGTCACCTTCGTCGGTCATTCCCGACCCCCCACACCCATGAGGGTGTGAGGGGTTGTCTTGCGGGGCAATCGTCGGCGGAGGACTGGAAGTAAAGGCTGTGCCGGTTTCCCAGTCCCCCGCCACTCTGACGAAGCGGGAATGCGCTGGGTCGTTTTAGTGGGTATACCGGGTCCGCCCGGGGAGTCCCACATACCCCTCCTGTCCCCCGATGGGAGGGTATGCGTAATGCATTTTTTCCCAGCGTCAACAAAAAAAAAAAAAAAAAAACTGGTGCTTTGTCAGAAAACCTCCTCGGGGCCCAGTGGCTGCCGGTCCTTCTCGATACGTCTGGAGGGAACAGCAGCTGCTGGGACGGTGCACCCTGGGCGCGGCAGTATCCTTCCCCGATGAATGGGAAGAGATTCCTATTCCTCGGGGAATGTTACTGTCGTGGCCAATATTCTGACACGGTGGGGCGACCTCCGCGCGACCCTCTGAACCGCAGAGGGCGCAGTGGAGGAGCAGGGGCGGGCTCGGTGTGCCGCCGGGCGTTGGGCGCGCTCGGTCCGGACAGGCGGGGCTGGCTCGGGCGGTCTCGCGGGATCCTCTCTTTCCGTCTGGTGCGGGTGTTGTCTGGAAACATCCATGCGGGGGGGGGGGGCCTACCGCGACAGCGGCGCGGCGGAGGACACGGCGCAGCACACACTCGAGGTGTGGAACAGCTAGTTTTAAATAAATATTTTTGAATTTGAATCGCTATTAAAAAACCCAAATAGACTTGTTTGTTTTATTTTTTCTATCACTTACCTAGTCGATTCACGACAACAACATGAGCATGAGGAATAGGGTCTGTCATGAATAGTATCCTAAGACCTATACCTGCCTCGCTTCAAATTACTCCAACGTATAGGGCATACAATAAAAATGAGAAGATTATAGTTATTTTGTCTATGGTTAATTGGCCGTTCACAGAATAGTCTTATTGATGTAGAATGCAATGAAATCGATTTTTTGATGAATCGATTAACCATTAATCGTTTCTTTTGTTTATTATACATAGCTATAACGTTTGCTTGAAAAACACTTCAAGAATTACAAATATGTATTTGCTTTGCTTTCTTTGAATAACAGCAACAATTAAGTAAGATCAGTACACCAAATCGATTTAGTTTGGTTTATTGCTATTTGCCACAAAAAAGATTTTCTCAGCCTAAAGATTTTGATTTATCGATTACATCCCTAAATCCCGACTAGTTTATAGCACTTACTATACTCTATGGTTTATAGTTATCTTATCTGTGGCATCTGACATTTGTACTGTACTGAAGTGTACTGACTGACTAGACTACGTTAAACTACCTTTGCGCTAGCGAAAACGAACGACCGTCTGTGTTTTAAGAGTTGAGATTGAGATTTGTAAATTATTGAACTGTGTGTTGAGAAGTGCAACTTGTTTGTATTTTGTGAACTTTTTTCTGTGTATTCATTTATGCAAATATGTCGAGTCGTGGGGTCGGCCGATTGACACCGTCATTATCCATTCGACGATGTATCAGTTATTGTTCATTTTTGATACCCAGAAACCTACCTAAACATTCATTAAAGCACGTGTCTACTCTTATGATTAACTTTTTACAGTCGTGGATAACTCCTACTCAGGTAAGAAGATCTTATTATTACTCTTTGAATATATACTGTCAGGCACCTTCTATTTCCTGACTTACCATCTCTGACTAATCTGACAATACCATCTCCACCACGTACCATCTTACAAAACATTTTATATAATGAAAAAAATATTTTAGAATCGCACAGAAGATAGATTGGTCAGTGGGTAGCCTTAGGGGCCAAAGGGTAAAAACAACTTTTTAATTGATGGTTTTTATTGCAGTTGTCTTCAGAAAGTGTGCTCTGTACAGAGTGTTT
This sequence comes from Eurois occulta, assembly GCA_950022335.1. Lineage (NCBI taxonomy): Eukaryota > Metazoa > Arthropoda > Insecta > Lepidoptera > Noctuidae > Eurois > Eurois occulta. The sequence continues at coordinate 8,936,550 of OX465484.1, read as the reverse complement.
GACACTGCTTCAAGATCGAGCAAACACAAACAATGAAGGAAGTTTATCTTTGCCTGCTTTTGGTCATAGAAGATTGTTTTTCTTGTGGCAAATCTGATCTACATGCTACTAGAACATATCCTGTAGGACAAGATCGACAAGAGAGAAACATTTCAGTTAGACATGTTCCACTGCATCTGGTAAATATTTATATTGAAATATAAAAAAAAGTAATTCAACTTCTTATTCAAATTCAAAACATTTATTTCAGACTAATTAGGTCCATAGAGTGTTAGTAGTACAATAAGATGACTTAAAACTATGTTAGTAATTACACAAACACAACAAATAAGAGGAAAAGGCGCCAGTCAGCCTATAATATATGCAGCAGTAATATATGCGCCAGTCAGCCTATAATTATTACAATTACTTCTTGATCATTATCATGTATTCCTAACAGTTAGATCACATTACACTTACATGCTTTTGTATACATGTTTACTTAATCATGTTATTTTTTTAGATCTCAAGAATGGAAAGAGTATGTGCTGCTTGTTGGAGCTCAGCTACAAGAGAAGTGCAACGTAGTGATCAGCATGACCATAATCGCCCTGGTCTATCAGACAATATTTTGCCAGACGCTGGATCAAGTGGGGATCTCAATATTCCTGAGCCGCCTCCTCTTTCACAACAAAACCTACACACTGCTCAAGTTAGATCAAATCCAACAATTTATGTCTTCTGTGTATAAGCGTGCTGCTAGCACATCCAATCACTGAGAAACAGAACGTTTACTGGTACCCTCATCTATAAAGGATTTGTTATTGCTTAATTATAAATTCTATGTGCCGCCAGCAGCACGAATCAGTCGTCACCACCTGGATCATGGCCGTTGGAATGAATTAACTTCCCAGTTAAGAGATTTCCAGCAGGCAAATCGGTCTCGCCTTGTTACTATGTGCCGCTGGGTTGTGGAAGTGGTAAATGGGAGGGTGAAAAGGGATTTCAGACTCTTGCGTCTTGTTTTCAACAATAGAGCGGCTTTGCACCTAATGGATGATTTTAGAGTCTCTTGTGCCCTTATATTAATAAGTTCCATTTTGTTATAGAAGGCCCACCAGAAGCCTTGGAATATGTTAGAATAGCTAAAGAGAGGCTTTCACTAACAAACCATTTGGCAACTTACGTTGAACAGGAATATCTCAATAAAAGGAGAGTGAATTTTCAAATGATTAACAGGAATAATCCACATTTAGACGGATTTCCACAGTTGACCATAACCGATTTAAAACGGTTAGCTCTTGGGACCTATCAGCTTAAACAGGCTAGATCGTATTATGGGGAACACATCCGTCGGACTGGGATGTATTCAGTTGAGGTGAATGATAATAAATAATTGATGATGATATACCCTTGATTTTAGGTCTTAATAATTACCTCTTAAGAGGCGGATTAAATCTAAACATGTAAACAGTCGTACTTATCACACCTATTTATTGATTAGCAGAGATGATGCTGTGGCCAACACATTAGAAACCATAGTAGGTTATTGCTGCAGCTGCCTCGTTGGTAAGCGAACAGTGGGCTGCTGTGCTCATGTGATGACCATAGTCTGGTATTTGAGCTGGGGACGGTATAATGACGTAACTGCGCCGGCAACGGCTTTAGATGATTTTTTTCAGGATTATGATGTATGATGAAATAAATATTTTTGAATTTGAATCGCTATTAAAAAACCCAAATGAACTTGTTTGTTTTATTTTTTCTATAACTTACCTAGTCGATTCACGACAACAACATGAGCATGAGGAATAGAGTCTGTCATGAATAGTATCCTAAGATTATTAAAGAGTTATTTTTCAAGACTCTCTCTAGGCTCAAGCGTTTTTTTCAGTCTGACTGTTCACCCTTATGATAATGTTCTATAGGTACTGGTGTGGTAGCGTGATCGTGGTGGCGTCCAATGATATAATACCATTATATACGTTACCCGCTCACAGTATTGGCAATATAAAGGTCTAAAATAAAATCGAGTTTCAGTCAAGCATACCTACAGTGGATGTTACTTTAACTCGTAATTCTTACTAATATTAGTGTATTACGCTGTTTTTAGAGCAATAATGTAATGTATGTGTGTTAAAATACGTCGTTGGTAGCGTCGAAAAAATAGACCTACTTTTTAGGTTAGGTTCGATTTTATAAAATAACTCTGAAACGCGGGTTTTTTTTTCAAAAATAATTTTTGTAGGAGTTAATACGATCAGTGTAGTCTATAAAAAACAAGGTTTGATTTTGAGGCAGCATGGTACGGGATTCCATACTTAAATGAGCATTCTCCTTTCATGATTCTAGGTCAACAGGAAGTACCTACCCTATAAGTTTTGATTCCGTTGAGAGTGTCGAAATACACGTTTTTTGCGGCATAAACGGCCATATCTTTTTTATGTTAACCTTGAAGTTTAATTTTAACAGCTTTAAGAGACTGTAGACTTGAGTATATCGTGTTAATTTCAACTAGATACTTCCACGTGTTCCCAAGATGAAGGGTCTTGACAGACGGACGGACGGACGGACAACAAAGTGATCCTATAAGGGTTCCGTTTTTTTTTTTTTGAGGTACGGAACCCTAAAAAGAATAAAGTAGTACAAAAGACAGTCTCTAGAGTATTACCATAGCACTTTTATAAACAAACACTAAAACAAACACATTGCAGTTAAAATTGATCGGATACAAAACCCGGGTTCTCCGGGGATTCACGCAATAGTAATTTTATTGCAATCGTCTCGAATAGTCGTTTCATTTCGAGAAAACGTAATAGAATTGAAGTAGGTACTGCATTATAAAATATTTTGCACTCATTTAGATTCGTCTCGATAGTAAGAACCGAACGCTTTGGGAGAAAATTTCAGCGTTTTCAATTTACCCGAGAAGCATGCATAACCCTCGGCGGATATAAACTTATCTAGTAAGATCACATCTCCACATCTCACACACGTTTTATGATGCTGTGCAGCGAAATGATCGATGTTTCCACGCTCGTTCCGAAAATGTGTTGGCTTCGTCTTAATACCAGTTTTACCTGGACTAATGCCAGCGGCCGTTTGTTAAAGAAATTGTTCGTGCGCTTTACCAGGTGCACCGGTTCTTTTTGGATTTGGATTTCCATTTTAATAATTGTAGCAAAAGAAAATTTAAATAAAGTTTTTAATGTTATTTTTATTTTATTTAATATTATTTTTCTATTAATTGTACGTATGGTTAGTGGCTAGTTTTACGTTGTTGTCGTTTCACGCTCGCCTAGATTTTTACTATATTTTTTTTTAATATAATCAACGTTCGAATTACTAGAATTTATTTTATAGTATAAGCATAGTGTTGTACCACCTGTCCACTTGTCACAGCTCGGTCACTCAACGGTTCCAATTGAACATGGCTAAGCGATTGAATTCCGGCAACCAGACGGAACTATGCTTGGATAGCTCGGGTACTGATTGTTCCGGGTGTTGATGTTTCAACAATTGTGTGATTTGTGAATTGTGTTTTGAAGAACTTTTGTAATTAAATATTAATTGCATGATTTGATTTATATTACTTTCTAACCGCTATTTGTCCGCTGCCTTCGTTCGCGTAAAATTATTATAAAAATATTAGTTCCCTATTTTAATCGGAATTTGTTCACAATTTAAAGGTTTTTTTTTTTTTGCACAAAACCCTAAATCTTTTTCTAAAATAAAAGTAGCCTAAGTTACTCCTTATAATATCAGCTATCTGCCAGTAAAAGTCCCGTCAAAATTGATCCAGCTGTTTTGGAGATTAGCGGAAACAAACAGACAGACAGATAGACGGACAAACAAAAATTAAAAAAAGAAGATTTTTTTGTTATAATAATAATAATAATAATAAAAACTTTATTTCAGACAGTAAGGTCCATAAATATGTTAGTATTTTGGTGTTAGTAACAATGGTGCTGGTGGTGTTATAAGTACCATAGATACTTTCGTATGAATTCTGTAAAAAGCTGTTGTTTTGACATTACAAACAGACACTTCAATTTTATTTATTTGTATGTATAGATGCTTACATCATGACCTAGGTCATTCATCGTAGTAGACACCATTTTGTTCTATCACAGTTTATGATAGCGTCTTTTACAACACTCACGAGTCCCAACAATGGTTGAAACATTAAAGTTAAGTTATTTTATTGTAGCATGCCACAATAACAATGAACTTAAATCAAGTTATATTTTAAAGTCGTAAATCGCGATGACAGTCTGCGGCTAATAAAAGTTGTTTGTATTTTATAATGAAACTCGGTGAGTTAATTACATTAATCTTAATTAGATCAATTTTGATCAACATTAAACAAAAAGTATCCTAAAACAAAATTAATATATCAAACTGTCTGTGTGATCAGGATTTGTTTCGTGAAAGGTCGAGTCATGATGAACCCGCCGAGTCCCGTTTATTTTGTTTCTAAGGCAACTTTCATGTCGCTCTAAAAATCTTTGTAGATTTCCTTTCTATTTTATTTTCTTACCAAATCATTGTTTACGTATTGCAAATGCTGAAATTTCTTCACAGCTTCTGTTTTACTCATAGGGATTTTAGATAGATATAATGCCGTTGTCTACCGAAAAGAATTTCACAAAAACGTTTATGTGTTTACGTTTACGTCGTAGTACCATCATTACAGGGTTGGAGGGAGAGGTATTCCAGGAAGGAGTACCGAGGGCGCAGGAATAATGTTGTTTCACAAAATATGTTTCTTCCAGTTCAAGTGTACAGAGTGTTCAAGGGTTCATCGGACTCTATAAAAACTCAGTTATACAAATTGGTTCGCCTCGTTATTCTAACTCTAGATTGTAGTTAACGATACCTGTTGATGCAAGTAAGAGATACAAGTAGATGTTGATTAACAAATTAGTTGTTTCCCGCTGAGTAGAATACACGACGCAAACGAAGATAAACTGGAAATTATAGGATAACTAGCGACCCGCCCCGGCTTCGCACGGGTGCAATGCTGATACTAAATACACTACAGAAAAACTGTGAACGTTGTATATAAAAACATAGCGGCCCACTTCGGCTTCGGGTGTAAAATATATAGCCTATGTCACTCACTGAAAAAATGATTAAAATTGATCCAGTAGTTTTGATTTATTCATTACTGCCCGTGGCCCGCACGCGTTAAATTTGGAGTAAAACAATTATATTCCCCTTTCCCTATACCATGAAGATTTCCTACTATCTTTGGAATATCTAAATTCATACACTACATTTTTACTTATTTACTTTTTACATTTTTATTTTATTTTTATAACAATTAATTATATAGGCACGCTGCCGTCCGCCTCGCCGCGCCGGCCGGTGCCGGCGCAAACGCTACGTCCCGCAATTTTTAAATCTGTAATATCTTCGAAAATATTCATTTAAATCATATGCTGTAAAGGGCCATATAGATCTATATTAAATCAACAATGTATTTAAGGTATTTAATTGGATAAGGATTCATGCCGTATTGGTTAAAATCGCTTCAGAAATTAGCCATTATTTGGCGTAAAAAGTAAATGACAAAAACATGTTATTGTGGGATATCCATAAGAGACCATCGCGGAGTTTTCTGTAGACCTTTTTAATGTGTACAATATTTAGTACATTATTTTGATAAATCTCGTAGGGTTCAGCCTGCGTTTGCAATGTAAGCGGAAAAAAATGAAATTATTTACGACTTCACAATAGAAATCTTGAAATTATCAGTGGTTCTCTAATATATTAAGCATGTTATTATACATATAAACCTTCCTCTTGAATCACTCTATCTATTAAAAAAAAGCATCAAAATCCGTTGCGTAGTTTTAAAGATTTAAGCGGTCAAAGGGAAATAGGGACAGAAAAGCGACTTTGTTTTATAATATGTAGTGATACGAGGGCGGCACTGAAAATTTCGGGAATCAAGGAAGTGACACAACATTACTATTTAAAAATGTATTTATTTCTTTGCGAAGTATTCTCCGCGAAATTTGACACATTTTTCCATACGATGGAACCAATCATTGAAGCAACCATTCCATTCGGAAGTGGGGGTCTCCAAAATGGCCGTTTTGTAGGCGTCCACAGCTTCTTCAGGTGATGAAAATCTCTGACCACGCAATTTATTCTTTATTTTAGGGAAAGTATAGAAATCATTAGGGCTTAGGTCGGGGCTGTACGGTGGATGGTCTAATAATTCTATGTTTTCTTGCTCTAAAAACTCTTTTGTTCTGTGCGCGGTGTGAGAACTCGCATTGTCGTGATGGAGGATGATGCGGCGGTTGCAGTTCTCTTTACGGAGTTCAGAAACGACCTGTGGCAAACAAATGCTAGCATACCATTCTGCATTAACCGTCCTTTGTCCCTCAAGAAGAATAGTCGCAACATGGCCGGTTTTGGAGACAAACGTGGCCACCATTTTTTTTGCAACACTCCGTGAACGAATAATTTTTGTTGGCTTTAACTCATTTTCGAACACCCAAACTCGTGACTGCTTTTTTGTTTCGGGTTCGCACGCGTATATCCAGGATTCGTCACCTGATACGATGTTGTATACAGCATTTCAGGATCCTGCGTGGAATATTTCGAGAGTTCTGACGCACCAAGTAACGCGAGCCGCTTTTTGCTCTTCACAGAGCGAATGCGGTATCCATTGGGAAAACAACTTTTTTACACCTAATTGTTCATGCAAGGTTATTTGTATTTGACTCATGCCAATGTCTAAAGTTGCCTGAATTTCGCGGTATGTCACATGTCGACCTTCCTCAATCAGCTTACGCACAGCATCAACGTTTTCTTGGGTGACTGCAGTTTTTGGACGACCTTGACGGGGATCATCACTGAGCTTGACACGTCCACGTTGAAATTCAGAAAACCAGCGATAAATTGTGGTTTTGGATGGGACTTCATCACCAAATACAGAAATCATCCGGTCAACACACTGTTTTTGTGTTAAACCACTTCGAAAGTCATAATAAATCATCGCTCTTGAATTTTCTCGAGTCAATTCCATTTTCTCAACGACTAAACAAGTTTGACAAAACCTTGTGACAAGACTGAGAATCTTTTTTTAAATAAATAAATGGTATTCGATTTATAAAACCAAGGAATTTTCAATTAAAAAGATTTTTATATGACAGGAACAGTGGAAATATTCCATTCCCGATACTTTTAGTGCAGACTGCGTATTATATACTCTAATGGAGTTGTACGACATTATAGATGACTAGCTTATGCCCACGTGGTGTTCGGTAATTGCCCCCGGGAACGTTCTGTTGGAATAAAAATTATCATAAATGTTAATTCAGGATATAAACTATTTGTGGGCCAAATTTCATCCAAATCTGTGCAGTAGTTTTTGCGTGAAAGAGTAACAAACATCCATCCTTACAAACTTTCGGATTTATAAAAGTAAATGAGATGCGATGACGTTAAAATAAAGATCTTGTAAAGGTAAAATTGTTAATTTTGTGTCGGATCATACTACTTAGATGATCTTCAATTTTATTTTTAACAACCTGGTGTACCTAGAGAGGCTCCAGTTTTCTTTAACTATAGTTCCTGTTATTTTCTAAGCAGGTTTCTGTCTATCCTCCTCCTGTAAGTGCCATTATGTTCTATGTACTACTGTAACTCGCAGTTATTCTTATATCAGTCAGAAAATCTTCTTGAGTTGAAATAAAATTAAAAAATTAATGAATGACGGCACGGTTAGCGTAGTGCCAGGGCGATTGGCTGCAGCGCTGCGTGTCGCGGGTTCGATCCCCGCATGGAACAAATATTTGTATGACCTTGGCCAACAGGTAGTTGTTTCGGGTCTGGCTTTTTGTCACATGTGAGTTTACATATTTGTCAATGCACCCACAATACAAGAAAAATTCCTAGTGTGGGGAAATTACGTATTTGACACATACTGGAAAACAAAAAGAGTTCCTTTAAAAAAAACGGACTGGAGATTAGAACCCAAGATCTTCAGTTCTTCAGACGCTCTATCAACGATCAGACATAAACAGACAAGCATTGGTTACATATAAATAACTACAATGGAAGTTATTACAGTGAGTTATGTCTCGAAGTACTATGAAGCTTCTAAACAAGGTTGATGAGAGGCGGATCCCTGCAGTGCTATCTCTCTTCACATTAACATATCTTACTTAACCACCTCGAAGAACGAAGATATATATATGTATATCTAAGAAATGCTAATATTTTAACTTTCATAACGAGGTACGTTTCAAAAGCTTATGGAGTTGAAAACATTTTCTGAATGCTGAAATACTTTTTAGCGCATTTTCTTTTCTAAATTGTTAATTAAAATGTTTTAACCGTTTTACGTAATAGGTTCTTTGAAATTCAGATTTCTGAGTGAAAAGTCAAATGTTGTTTTTTTTCTAAATGCAATTTTCAACCGATTTGGCAATTTATGTTACAGATATTCGGATTTCAATTTAGTCGGCTTATAAGTAACATGATATTTGTTGAGAATGTCTATACCTACGTATAGTCTATACATCTTCCACGTCACGACAAGAATTGATAAGCATATACACTTTGGTATATTGGCCTTATCGGGAATCTGACTGGCTTAATATTATACAACGTGTTTCAGAAAGGTATGGTCAAATTAAAGGGTGTAGTACAGATCATCGAACTGAACAGCTTTCTCCATGGAACAAATATTGAAATCGGACCGATGATTATTTTGTCGCGATTACAATGTTGGTCCCATACAGCAAGTTACCTTTCTGAAATATACTGTATATTGGAGAGATGCTTCTACAAAAACCGATTCGTTTGTCAGCGGATACAAGTTTTGTAACATTCGTATTCCGTATTATTTATAAACATGGTTGACAATACCTTCTCTTTACTTTTTTAAACGAGTTTGGCACAAAGTTTGGATTTTTTCAGAAGAGAAAATCTAGTAGCTGCACTATCTTTTTATGCTGTAATAGCAATAAATTATTCATAAGTTGACGTATCTCTGCGATCACTAATCCATTTCTGATTACAGTGATTATGATTATGGGTATTATAGTACCCGGGATGTGTACAGTAAGTTAATTAATTCAGATAATTATTAGTTAGAAATAATATTTTTACATGTAACCCACTGACAGACGTCCCGGCTCTGTCTGACTTTTTCTATTCTTCTAATTTTGAAATTATTTTTATCGACTTTTATTTATAATGTGCAAGACATTCTTCTAAAATTACCATAAAGGTCTCTACAGTACCTACTTACTACATTCCCATTAAGACCGTTCTTAGAAGCAGAGTATGTCATGGCCTTTGTACAGCATGACGATACAACTAAGCCCTAGCTCTAAGCAATAAGCTTTCGTAATACGAAAACATAATTTCATGTTGAAATATTTAATAACATGTCAAAAAATATAATTGAATTAAGTATCTCTTTGAGAACTTGACGACCTAGGCATAAAAATTAATAATATAGAAAGACGTGAAAATATTTTATACAAACAATATTCTAGAAGCTGTCAGATGTTCTCTCGCCTTATACCGAATAGCTTGTAGCTCCGTCCGCCCGTTTCACCCGTAGCTGTAGAGATTTCCACAGGAACCATTCTTTTTACGCCATCTAAAGTAACCTATGTCACTCAGCGGTCTGTCCTTAGTATTATATTATTTCTGATTTTGCAGAACAGTGACTTTTATTCCTGTCGCCATAAGGTTTATGTCAAAATAATGGAAAGGAATGTACACACAGCGTCAGTATGTGCTAATCCCTCAACATTTAAAATGTTACACTGCTACAACATTGAATTCGTTATGGATAATCTAAAGAATACTTCAAAAAGAGTTCATTTTTTCGATTTGGATTCGATCCATCGCATCACCGATAGTCGTCATACTCATACTTGTTGACGTTTGACGAACTAGCCAGCGAGCCCATGTGAATTGCGATAAAATTGTTATCTACTATCGTCCGAGTCACTTTATTTTTAGGTGTCTGTCTAATCGATGGATGTTATAATTTAAGGGTATCCATTTTACTTATTTACCTTTTCTATAAAATTAAACCAACAACCCTCAAGTTATAACTACGTTTATATTTACTACGTTTGATATATACGATCACTTAAAACAACGAAGTTACCCCAGTTGTATTAACATTAACTTTGCTACAACAACTTTGCAATTCAAATACATACATCGTTAAGAATAATACAAAAAGTTTTCATATGCTATCAAATCATTGGTTATTCTTTGATTAGTGCGAGCTCATACCAACTAATCCAGTTAGTTAGGTAGTTAATAATGTGATAAATTATCAATATACTTTGTTTGACGTTATACAAAATAATATTAATGTTTTATTTGAAAAACAAAAACAATATTTAAAACAGACTTTTAAAAATAAACAGTAACTTAAATTTATTTATTCACAAAAACAATACATTAATTATAATAAAATGTTTTTGCAAAATACAAAAACCAACTTAACCTATCACGGATTTGAACGCACATGTCTTTTGAGGGGTAACCACTTAACAGCGCTGTGTGTACATGAATTATCTCTAAGTCAAAAAATACTTCGATACGTTGCTCCGTTGCTGCATGAAAGAAAGAAAACCCAACACTATCGCGTGTATAATAAGGAAATAGCATAGTAGGTTTACAGTTTTACACTTTAATTTCCCGGTGCTAAATAAAAGGTGCTAACAGAATCAGCAGCGGTCTCATCTCGACGTCTCTCTGGCTCCACTGTCCTCCCTTAATTAATTATCTAATAGAATTTTTAATGTCATCTCTATGTGCATTTTCATTTTACAGCGCAATTGGGACAATTAATTTCCGCGACGGAAACACGCTGTTTCGTCGTGACAGTAAATGTGTCGTGTTTTTGGTAGTCACGAGAATTAGGTGGATTATTCTCACATCACGTATAAAACAACGTTCGTTTAGTAAGGTACTTTGTACGGTTCTTTACATTACTTTAGTTATATATTTCCACTAAATTCCGCGCGTATTTTATATTTTTATAGATTCTGCAAACTCAAGGATTCATAAGAATAACAAGTTTTTATATTCAAACTTTAGTTATGACTACTGGATACTATCGGAGTGGGAAGGGTTGTTCGACTTTATTGGTATAATATTTCAGTATTTATTTGCAAACTATTTATAGACTGGGTATTGAATACTCGGAATTCAAATTCCACCACGCGCTCCACTTTACTATACCAAATAATTCAAATAGAAATAAAAAAACAATATAAAAACAGGGATCTCCTTTATTTTAAAGTTCTTATTTAAAGTAACAGTTACGTACATAAGGTTCGTCGAAGCGAAACATCACTATCATCTTTAAAGTCCTAATACAAGTTAATTATGTACAAGTATAAAATTCACTACGTTCAACTCACGTTGTTGATCAAATAACTTTACCTGCATCATTTTCATGTAATTTTTCAATCACTAAAGTCTAACACTGATTTTAGATGAGAAAATGACAAGTTCGTGATTTGTATTTAGTCTTCTGATCATCGGACAGTCCTGTGAACGAAAAATGTGATTAATGTTAATTTATTTAAGTCTTTATTAACTCTCCTTTTAGGTGTATAATTGTATTATAGATGTTTTATTCAATCATCAAGTCATACATACTAACACAATGACATTTGTCATTCATTTTTCGCTATAAAAAGGTTCACAACGGTAAACCACGCTGCGAAATATGTTCAATCCATTTCCAATTACTCCCTGCATGGATAGGACTACAGGACATGATTGGATGAGATATATTATACGTACATACGTATAATATATCTCATCCAAATAAATGAATTCATCTCGTAACTTATACTGTGTACAAAAATGTAAGGCATGCTGCAATTTAAAAAGGAAATATGACATTGACATTGATTATCTGTATTTTATTTCAATATTCGAATTTCAATATTCGAATTTCTTTCCAATATTTATGGAGTATAAAACTTCGGATGAAAACTAATAATAAAATATAAGTTCATTTTCTTGTGGCTTTTCGCAATGAATTGGATCCAATACGAACGTGTGACCACGAGAAAACGGCATTTGAATTACGTTTTCTCAGATCATGTATCGGTGCAATTTTCCCATCCTTGTAGGTGATTAGTAAAACAAGATAGGATTACACATTGAGCGCAATGCGGTGCCGCAAAGCGATTTCGGTATGCTTTTGTTTTTGATCATTCGTACTTTCAGTTCGTATTATGGAACGCAAAACAAAATTTAACAAAAGCGCAACGATACCACCTCCCTAAAAAAAAGAAATGTAATCATATTAATCGTATTTCATGTCATCGGATGAGTAAATCAGTAACAGATGATCGGCATCATGTATTTAGACATCCTTTGCATCTAGCCGTGGCCGTTCTTTGGACAAAAGTATGACGCTGCTAACGTCCGCCAATGCTAAACACGAAGATAACGTAACTTCACAGCTGTAATACCCGAAGGATTAGGCAGAGGTGTATCTAATAGTACACCCACATATCGCCAGCTATGTTTTAGTTCCTTGTTATAGGGGGCTAGCCTATTGCTATTAAAGTCAGACTCCCTGCTGCTACCGAGAAATTCCTGATGGAAAAACCCAATAACACCGCCCGACCCGGGAATCGAACCCAAGACCTCATGCTCAGCAGTCGCGCTTCCGACCACTAGACCAACGAAGCACTCTCAACAACGGTAACTTCTAATAAATAATGTGAATTTCTTACCAGTGCCTGTACAACAAACAGTTGAGTATCGCCAGGACGCCAATGTGTGACGTCGACCGACGCAGCCCTGGAACAATAAGCAACCCGTTACCGCCGTACTAACTCCGAATTAACGTCATCATGCCCGTTTTATAGTTATCATAAAGTTGGAATACTGCAATCTGCGGCATTAATGTTGCCCGCGCCCTGAAATTGTTTTATATTGATGTAACGATTGTTGTTTAATTAACATTGGATTTTTAGCACGTGTAATGATTGATGACAAACTACTGTAAAGTTTTGTTATGTGCACCCTGAAGCTGTGGAAGTTGAAATAAAATTTTCACGTTTTTACCATGGGGGTAGGCTGTGACTACAGAACACGGTGGGGCGTAATATGTATAGATCGTAGCAAGTGTGCTACGACCTCTTTGCATAGTCTTTTGCTTCGTCGACGTTCATACATCTGATCTTACACGCACGCCACTTGCGAGTACTACACACCTGACCCATCTGAAGAATATCACGAGTACCTAAAGTCAGTATATGTCCTAGCTACGGCGTCCCCGCCAGGCTTTTCCACTCACATTTGTCTTGTACCTTTTGTCAGTCGCCTTTCACTCATACACTTAATGCGACTAAACTATATAAGACTGCTTTTTTCATTTTTTGTCACTACATCTTCCATAAAAATTACCCGGTAGTAAACTTTTTATTTACCATATATTAAAACATTAAATTATACAAATTGGGCCCACCTGTCAAGCCCGCCTGAGGGTTATTATGAAAACGTTATAGTAAAGGTCAGCACTTTGTAAAATAAACGTGTTTTTGATTTAGCCACAAGGGGAAATGTCAACGAGACTACCCACTTAAGGTATGTACTGTCAGACCGTCATATACCCCAAGGTTTTAATTTCACGAATTTATAACGCTTAATTGTTTTCTTCATTGTGTTTTGAAATTATCTATTTTCCTAATTATCATACACAGTGTGTCAAAACACAGAATTGATAGACCACTGAAACTTGAAAAGTTTTTAATTACTTGAATAATGGCCCAGATGCATTTTAACATAGTACAGGATTTTAATTACCCGTCTCTCAAACACCCATGATTGTAATTAACACAATTCCAAATAACAATTCAGAATTTTATTATTAGTTTCTACTAGGGGACCTACACAGGAATTTATCGATAATGATTTAGTGAACATACGAGTCGAAAATCGATCCGTTCAAAATATTCTTTTCCCGCCTATAGCTGTCACAAAGGCATCTTCAGAATCATTGCTGAGTACACCTCTTTGCCCAGGTTCGAGACCTTAATATTAGGGCACCCGCTGGATGCCCGTTTAAGCAGACAACAAGCTGACCTACGAGGCGAGAAGCTGTTTTAAAAAAAAATCGTAACACCACGTTTCCCTTCGCGTTTCGAAGCAGGCGGTTAAGCGTGCACTTGAAAGCAAATGTGGCATTTGAGCATGTGAAGGACGAGCGTAAGTGTTCTTGGAAACTAGAAGAGTATGTTAATTGATACGATAATTACTGATACGACAAGGGGTATCTTGCTAGATAATTCTAGGAACTGCAACAGTTTGTAGGTAGCTGCTGGTAAACTGGGGAATAGCCAATTAATGGATGTTGTTGTGCTGTATCACGGTCCAGGAAAATATCACTATTAATATTTAGAAGATAAACAGAGGAATAAACGTTATGAAATCGTTTTACATCATGATGAATGAATAATGTAATAATTACATGAAAACAGATGCAAGTAAGAACTTCAAATATAAAAATCGCTGGTCACTAAAATAAGACACGTCATACCATTCTAGTAACTTATAGTTTTAAGAAAATAAATATTAATACAGGACTTGTTATTAAAATAATCTTGTTTTGAACACACGCCCGTAGCGACCGGTGACATCCCTAGATCTGACAGGCGCGCGTGGGAAATAAAGTATCCAAAATGTTTAGTCATTACTGAGACCTTCGCAGCTTTAGAAATGCGTGAAATTCTCCTCCAATTTCTATTTCAACGATTGTAAGTAGGCTAAGTACTTGCTTATTCATTGCAGAAATCCTTTATGGGTTCTTATAACGCATGCCATTATCCAATACGTTTTCTCGCGACACATTCAATCCTGCCTGCGACTCAAGTTTGTATCGACCCTTAACATCTCGACGAAATATTACCCTATTTATAAGAAACATTGTTACTGTACGGTGACGGATATTCTGAAGAATGCCTATGAAAATGTCAGAGTAGGCAATAACCGCCTCTTTATTGCTATGCTCTTGTAATTCTGGTGTTCCGATGACTGAAAAAGTTACTCTGTTAAAGCAAATGTTTTGTTAGTGATTGTACTTTGGTAAATAGAGATGGATGGCTCTTCAGATAATCTTAATGTTACACTTCCTGAACGTTCTAATAGTTCAAAATTACGGTGTTTAATTATTTAAATACCTTTAATATTGCACTATTGGGGCCCAAAACCCGAGATAACTTTGAGAAAACGGATTCGTTTTTACTTTCCCCAAAAATGACCAGCTTCTTTTTTTTAGTCTATATTGTCCCACAGCTGGGCGAAGGCCCAAATTCCCCAAATTCTTTTCTCGCGCCACTTCGAACCAGCTCCTTAAATAATACAATTTTATTGATATTTGTATGGATATAATACCAAAACATTTAACAACAAGGGATATGTAAATAAACAGTAATGTACAGTCCGAACAAAAACAAAAGAGAATAAGGGAATGTTATCTATCTACCTACTTGAGTAAGTTTGGTAAGTCAACAAGGAAACCATGGCCGAAAGCAATGGGTTAACGATGACCATGGCGGTAACAAAATAAACATTGGGGGAACTTCTAACTTAATTATCGTTACATTGTTTTCAAGTTTGTTTACATAACCCTGTAATAACCCGTTTTGTGTCTCAATTAAAATGGAATGTTGGTTGGTGTACCGATCCCAAATAGGTCATCTCAACAATGAAACTATATTGATACTCTACTCTGGATATAACATAACAAAACATCACGCCTGTAATCCCCGAAGGGTTAGGCAGAGGTGTACCTAATAGAACAACCACATTTCTCCAGTTATGTTTAAGTCCCATGTAATAGGGGGCGAGCCTATGGTCATCAACCGGGCGCAAATCTAGACTCCGTGCTGCTACTGAGAAATTTTTGATAGGAAACTACTCGGTAACTCTCTGTATATACTCTGTATGCATGACACCATGCCTTGCTCTTACCAAAAAATATTAATACCAATCGATAATCAAAATACCAATTTTCACTTTGCCCTAAAATGTTCAATTTGACACGCAAATCAACATTAATTAAACAGATTATAAATACCAAACTCACCGAGTCCCAGACATAATCACACCCAGACAGAAAACGCTGAAACTTAAGACTGGTTAATAAGAAGTGACAGTTCGAAGCCTACTGCTGGCGACAGTATAACAACCTATTTGCATAACCGCAGTTTATGACCAACAAACTAAAACTGCCATTAAATTAGCACATACGTAGGTAAGTTTTGTAAGTACCATGTATCACTTTGCATCCTCTAATCTAGACTATGATTCATAACAATAATGGAGGCTAAAGTACTGGCACATGCGATTCCTCCTCGCTGTCGTTGGTCATAGAGAATACGTGAAATGAATATTCATTGGTAGGATTTCATCGATTTGTCTCTTTACCGCGGATCGGTTACGTCCTCGTTGCTTAAGTAGGTACGTATGGTTATGAATGCATATTAAAAGTCATTTAGTCGCAATAATATTATGCGCATTTTATATAGTATTTTTAGTTACGTTGGCTTTAGATATATGGGACTGGACATCTCTTAGCTGCCATGGTTTATTTTAATTACTTTATTTCTAAATTGTTGGTTAAATCTTTTACTCTGGACGCTCTTAATGTGCACGTCTTTCTACATCGTTCTCACATATATGTATAATCTCAACAATCTCAACCTCCAAAAGGGCCTGTAATGGTTTAATTGAAATAAATGCTTTGACTTTGAGTTTATACATTTTTACAAAAACTACGTGATGGTTTTTTTTGTTATCTATACATATAAAATTCAAAGTCCTGACTGACTGACTGATATATCAACGCACAGACCAAACCGCTGTTCTAGAGAAATGAAATTTGGAGGGTGTATTCTTTATGAAGAGTAAGAAAGGGTTTTTCGAAATTCCACCCCTAAGAGGGTAAAAAGGGGTGTTGAATTTTCTATGAAACTTTTTACTCTCGTGGTCGAGTGACTTGAAGGTCTACATAGTTCCTTCAGTTAAAATTATGAGAAAAGTGTATCACAGTTTTTCCAAAATCATCCCCCAATATAAAGTTCAAAGTCCTGACTGACTGACTGGTATATCAACGAACAGCCTAAACCGCTGATCCAATCTCAAACTAAGGTATCAATATTTCACATATGGAATGTAATTGATATTACTATGAACTAATATTTGCAAGTTATATGTAAGTACCTAAATGCGAAAATTAAATACTTACACTAGCTATTGTTTATTACCTACTCAACTTTAAAAGTGTAAACTAATATTACATGTAGGTATATCTTACATAAACTATTATAAATGCGAAAGTTTGAATGGATGGATGTTTGTAACTAACTCAGTCATGCTAGAACGCCTGAACAGATATGGATGAAACTTGGCACAGAGATAGATTATAGTCTAGTATAGCACATGTATTGTTTATTATCCCAGAAGTAGGTATGATCCCGTGGACTTATTATCGAACTACACGCGGGCGAAGCCGCGGGTATAAGCTAGTTTCGTATAAAAACGTGAGCTACTTACTTGTTTTGGGGGCATATTTTCGGTTTTAACATTTATTAAAGTTTTACTCAAAGCTTACGGCACTTAAAGTACAGTTCTGAAGGGCAGGTTAGGCTAAATGAAAGTAATTGTTTCTCACACCTATTAATCTTCTTTTAGAGTGAATAGATGCTACAAGATTCAAGATTCTTTGCGTGAAATATGTTACATTATAGTCTTACAAACCTTTATACTAAATACTATATAAATATATGTAAATAAAATCTATCAAAAGTAATATGCTGCAGTTTTCAATGCAATAGTTACCATGTCATATAGCCAAGCTGTTCATATCGTATCGTACATTGTATAATAGTATGATAAGTCGAATGCCTTTACTGCGTCACCGTGATGCGACTGTTAACCTCCATAAATTGTTGGAGCCATGAGGAAGCGAATACTATCGTATGTGCAGTTAAATGAATCTGAATTTCATCTCCCGGCATGTAGACCGCATGCGAAACAATTAAATCTAACAGTGTAACGCAGCGTGCGTTTAATGTATTTTAGGGGAATTAATCTGAAACTGCATAACAAAGTGACCGTGCGGTTCAGTACGACCGAACTTAAAGGTCCTTAATCAAACGACGGGAACTAGTGCTAAGTACGTACTATCCTATAAATGTTATTTTATCTCTAGCTAATGAGTTGGTTAAACTGAGATTTATTAAAAAAAAGTTGGCCGTCACGGGACGCCCGGCAGACACATTAGAATTCATAATTAATTAAAACCTATAACGAACGGAGTAAAATAAAGAAAAAATAGAATTTCGTTTATTGTTCTTATTGTCGTAGAGAGCATGACAGGGTGATTACTTTTACCGACGCGGCATTAGAGTCGGTTTTACTGCCAAGGCGCGCCCATAGATGTTTCGCATTAAAATATGTTCTTCAAGAGAATCATAACCTTAAGTTTGCCAACCTTATAGCTAGAGATAAAATAAAGGTAAAGTAACTGCCAACGGTTTATACAATCGCTATTTTTGCAGTTTTGCCTAAGTTCGTTTAAACTCAAGACACACAAGTATAAAAGTTGTCGATGACGAATTTTGCCGATGAAACGTCTAAGTTGTGTCGTAGTCTTAGCAGGAAATCTTCAACATAATCTGTTCTCCCTAAGGGCCTTTCCATGCCCTGAAATTCTCACGTAATTCAGAAACACGCCACTGCATTGCCGCTCCCGGCCAATTGATAAAATGCCTCGGAAACTGTGTACTGTATCGATGTCTACGTCACAATGGAATTGCAATATCGTCACATGTTTGTTTTTTAATCAATCTAATTAGTGTGACTATGTCTATATATGCCTGAGCGATGTGTAGCTTTGCACTTTTGAATTTGCTACTTTATTGGAACTGTGAAAAAAAGTACTCGCCGAACACATAACTTCGTCCTTTTATCAATTTGGTTAAAAAATACGTCGCCTCTATCCGTAGTAATGCATGTTATATCTGTAATTGTATCGCAAAACGCTGCATAACTCGACGTATACTAAAAAATATCGTTAAAGGACTACGAGTACCATACATTGACATCCACGGGATAGTGCAGGTACCTTTGATTTAAACATTTTAGTTGAGATAGTACAAGTTTTGTGACTAGTGTGAAAAACTGATGTTCACAGACCAAAACGTATGTAATATCTTCCTACAATAAAGCAAGGTTTTACTACGCATTAATTATATTCCAACGTGCGAACATTGCGGGCTCCAAAACAATCTTTAAGCTTCCCTTGAGAACTACAAGTCTCGGAAGGGTAAGGATCCCTGATAAAAAGCCTCGAAATCGCAAAGGTCTGACACCCCAGTGACTCTGATCCCTTAGCAGTATTTTTACGAGGAACTTTGAACTCTTACTCCAAACAACTTACCTACTTTATAGAATCCTTAAGGGAGAGTTTTGCATGGCTGGTTTTTAGACGTTTTATAAACTACCTACATTCGTTTATCAAATTACACTGAAATCATTCGTTCAAAGGATAATTTGATAGTATTAATAGATTCCCAATACTTAACCACATAAATATATTTAAAAAAAAATTGATCATTTTGTAAACTGAAATCGTAAACCACATTGCAATAAGTTATGCAACGACAAAAATGAAATAACCAAATAATTTGTTTTGAATTGATGATTATTAAATGTGGATGTACTATATTTATTCGGTACATCTCTGCCATACCCTTCGGGGATTACAGGGGTGATTTTTTGTATGTGTGTTTTATTTCCCGATAGTAAATTGATTTAAATTATTAATGATAAAACAATGCTCAAAAATTACATTTACAAGTAAAAATTATTTCGACAATCTGTGTTTGAAATTTTGAATTCGAATTAGGTAATAAACGAGAATAAAAAGTATTATTTTTGATTGTCTATATTAAAGCGATTGTGAGCTTCTAATGTAATAAATGTGCTGAATCTACAAATAACCAGAAATATAAATGAAAAATTATACCTGAGTTTCAGTCCCTCCATTGCCTATTCTGAAAGATTCGTCTACTAGACTACTTTGAAAAAACCAATATTGCTCAATAGTCAAAATTGAGAGGATTGATATTGTGAATGTGTTACACAATTAGACTACTGAATAGACTGTAATATAATATAGACAGATGAGATTATACTTTTTTGTACACTAAAATCGTTACACAGCTCTTTTACAATCTTCTTATATCTATGGATGCAAAGAAGGTCTAAATAATTAGAAACATAGGTATTGTATTACATAACGGACTGGTGTACGCAACTCCACGTATTATGCGTGCGGGAAAATAGAAACGTAGGTAAAGGCTGATACCTGAGTTAGAGTCCCGACTGCCCATAACAGGAGCAATCTGCGGCCGCTCCTCGTCTAGAATGAGCACGCCGCTATTCGACCACACCGACAGCACGTGTGCTACACACGTCACGTTCACCCGCCCCTGTGACAAACAACCCCAATTATAACAACAACCGTCGCAAATTAAACCTTAAGTCTATGGTGTAAAAATCACATGGTTTGTAGTCATGACAAACAATAATAATTCCTAGGCACTATATTTAATTAACAAGTAAATTAATGCAACAGTATAAAAGTAAGCAGGCATCTTTGCTTCTCATCTTGTTCTAAGAAAATACAATCAAATAGCACCGGCCTGCAAACAATGTGTAAAATAATATTTTTTTTATATGAAAGAAAACAACAAAGTTTCTTTTGATCCAATAATTGAGTAGTTTATTAACTTTAATTGAACAGTTACGATGAAAAGTTAAAACAATAAGCTTTTTAATCGCTGAATTGAATCGTGAAACAGATGTTATCGCTCCATATTCGATTTTATCTATAATAAAATATTAAACGTTTCATAAATTTCACGTAGTTGTTTGAAATTTTGAACAGACTGTAGTTGCGAACAACAATCTGGTTCGCAACATATACGACCCGTCCCAAAACTCCACTAACATACGTTTCATAACCTAATGTTGTTAGTGTTTTATGTCAATTGTGTACAAAGGCTTTGTCTATCAAATAACTCCATTCATTGCGAAACATGACTGCAATGCGAAAATATTAATGTTGACAACACAGGATAATAAAATGAAAAAAAAAACAGCACACCGGGCTACCAACCAATCTAGAACATGTTAAAATGATTAGGTATTTACTGCAAATCCAAATGGGATGAATTTCTGAGTTTTTCACGACAAGACTATCAAAAACTTATTTTGCCGCAACCAGTATTTAAAGAAGCGACAACATAAACACTAGCATCGGTAAAAAACATAACTTACTTTGCGAAAGTGTACCGATTGTACTCTTATAACAAGTTGGCTGAACGACGATGATTTATTGGATTTCTCTTCTTCAATACTAATGTTCAATTTATTTGCTATTTGCTCTAGTCTGGGTGCAAGGCGAGTGGTGCTTTCCTCCTTGTTTTTCCGATTGCTATCAGCGTTGGGAATGCCCACTACGTCGTCGATATTGCCGGGAATGTCTATTACATTGTCGGTCACCGGTTCCTCGTATCCCGAGATTGCATCCCACGGACTGAATATAATTCTATTTGCATCCTCCAGCGACGTGTCGGTTATCACAGGTTTTCTTCGCGCGTATGATGTGTCGTGCAGCGGAATATCCAGCCCTTTCACCTGCGATGGAACGTGATATTAGTATTTTTATGTCTATTTCCAGTCACGGAAAATAAAGCCTGTTATGCGTATGTGATATTATGCTCATAATGTTGTTGGACAGAAATAAGTTGTAAATATTCATCTCATTCTCTCTTCATCATCATCTCATTCTCTCTTCATCTTCATCTTCATTTTGTAAACTGTTGGGTAACAAATGCCTGTCAGCTTTCGAAGTTTTTTTTCTATTTACAAAAGGGAGGGGTCGAGGAAAACGAAGGGGAACTCGAAATTTCAATGTTGTCCAATAAATGCCGAATTAATTATTTGCCTTACAATCCACAGCCTATTAAGAACATTTAGGGTCGGGCTCACAATGTCCCAATAGTCATTGTCTATCAGATGATTTTAAAAGTGGAACAGTGACAATTGAATCCGTGAGGAAGCGCACCACAAATCATCCAGAATGGTAAAATAGGTCATTAACGTTATACAGGATATGGCTATACTAGGCTATAGGCAGACACGCGAATAGTTATATCGAATTCAGCACTAGTATATCATCTGGACTATTCGGCGGCAATTAGAAAATATATCTGCTGTGACGGTGTACATTTGTATGATACAAATGTGCAATACCTGTACCGTCAAAATGTACCTATATAAATATTACTGTTTTTTTAAACCTTTTAAAAATTATATACGAATCTATAACGTTTTGTACGGGACACCTAATAATTTTTTCACGATTATGATGTTGGTCCCATTCAGAAAGTTGTTTAGTTTGTTAGTCAGTACCACATCCTTAAATATGACCAAATCTTTCTGATACATGCTGTATATAAAATTGTGCGCTGAATTCACGGTGACAGTTTGCTCGTCCCTTAAGGTGCGGTCAGACCGGTCCGGACAGATTGCGGACCAGGCTACAGAGTCCAAACATTGTCAGTTATGTTAATCAAACCTCCACAGTCTGACAGACAATGTACTGATACATTGTCTGTCAGACTGTGGAGGTTTGATTGCATCTTCACACAGTATATTATTTAATTACTATACCATTCACACATTTGAGCAGTGAACTAACTGACTAGATTTTCAAGGATATTACCTCCTGCCCATTTAGAAGCCACGTGAGGTTCGCTGAAGGGTCTGCAGGGGGTGACGTGCAGTTGGCTCGCAGCATGTCCCCTATAGAGTACCAGCTCTTCTGCGCCCGCACACTGGGGCCCGTTTCAGGTAGCTCTGGAAACAAAAGACTCTTTTACATACGGACTTAAACTGCTTTCAAGAGCTGATAGTCTCAATATTCCGTAGAAAGGATGACGCTGACAGCTGTTGAACGCGGTTTAGATGGGCTGATCGCGTTCAGTTTTAAAAGTGACGTGAGGGTTTTAATTTTTTTGCACGGATCCCTAATTACTTTTCTAAAATAAAAGAATGCTTACAGCATCAGAAACCTGCCAATAGAAGTCCCGTCAAAATCGGTCCAGCTGTTTCGGAGATTAGCCGGAACAAACAAACAGACAGACAGACAAAAACTAAAAAAAAAAGTTTTTTTGTGATAAGTGCCGTATATGTTTTCATATGCACTCAGAAAAAACCTGATGTTCAGTTCATTAGAACCTGAAATAAAAAGTGTTTGACTGTAATATCATAATATCAGGTAATACAGACACTTTTTATTTATTTGTATAAATCTATCTATGTATGTATAGATAATCGAAATAAGTATAAAAATAAACCAGAAAGAAAGATACTTTCATCCTCATGCATGTGTGACTGTTTGTCACTTACTCCTAATTGTTAAGAAAATGTCTTGATCGTTATTTTAAAACTCTTCACACGATATCGCTCACGTGCAAACCATTAAGTTTCTATTTTATGGCTTGACGGTCAAGTGACAGTAATTAACAAAACTGCACCACTTAGAAATGCATAAATTCTTTACTTAATGGCAAATCCACTTGGGACAAAAACTATTAGCAGGCAATTCTTGAGAAAAGATAAGAATATTCGATTTCTAAAGGCATTTTTGAATACGAGCACCCCATGAGGCCATGGGCATGGGCGCCGCTTAAAACAATTGAGACGGTTGGATCAACAAAAAAGGGACGATGATGGTGTTGGAGACATTTTACGAAAAAAAGGGGCAAAGGCCGAGGAGAGAGGTCGGTAAAGAACGGCTGAGCGGGAGGCAGTCGGTTTGAGACCGCTATAGGATCCGGACGATATAAGCTATTTTTAGTTAAGTTAGGAGACTTAGTGAATACCGGGAGTCTATGTCCAAATGGGTTGTTGTAAGAGTGCGATAATGATTTAATAAGTTAAATATAGTTGGGTTAAAAGCCCTGTTCAGACTAATCTAGTATGTGTGTGTGTTTGTTGGTGAGCGACTGGGTGAGTCCTTTATTACAATAACTATCCTGGGCTGATGTTGTAATTCGAGTTCTTAAAACTAAACAGACAGAAACGTGTTGCTGGGGAGTTTGTTGCTCCACTTCGACTTCCCAGCTTCAACACTAGGAAGTGGTGAAGGGAGGGCGCTTTTGGGGCTGTCTATAGAGTTTCAATAGAGTTGATCTCCAACTCTATTGCAAAATGGTTCTCGAGTTACGATTATTAACTCTATTCTCTGGTAATTCTTGAATTATTTATTCATTAGCTCTAACCATCAATTCAGCCAATTTGCCTTTTGAGTTTTGACTCTCAATCCTACTGTGACCAACCATATAGTGATTCTAGAATAATATGATCTTACCTCTGACAGATGATTCGGTCAGGTTGACACAAACACGTGTCTTGCAGATGCGCCAACGGTACAAAACGAGCACATGATCCATGGGGTGGGATTGGAATGGTTTGATACCACATCTATTTTATAACCAGTCTAAGGACTGTTAGGGACCATGTCTACTATTAGCATGATGACTGACGTTCTGCTGCTGAAAAGCCGCCTTGTCACGTTCACCAGTTCGAAAGAACTGCTAGGGACAGTGCTCACTAGGAGCATGATGTCGACGCATTGCCGCTGAAAAGCGGCTTACGTCACTTATGGAAGTGTTGCTCTGAGTGCTCCAGGTGTAGATGTAAAGTATCGTGTGAGTCACGAGTGACCAATTACCTATTACGCTAGCGTAAGGGTTGTTTACAAGAGCTATTGGTTGCCATATAAATATACTTTAGATCTCCTAGTTATGTGTTACCCTTTTGAAACCACTTTCAATATATTTCATTAACTATGAATTCCCTAATCTGATTTACTATATCTTTCAATCCTTTCCTTGTTCTAAGAATGATACGAGGCATTGGACTTCTTCATATTAAGGAATTCAGTTTTCTTAGTCAGTGGAAAGGGACCAGCCTGGAGACGAACCTTACAGGGTCACGCGGATGGCGGGGCGTGACCTTTGCCCCTTAGGGGGCAACTGACCAAAATACTAATATTTACATGACTTAGGAAAAACGAAAATTTTATCAGCCTAGGGTCTTATTGGAACAGTCACATGTTTAGCCCCATCCCTTTTGGAACAAAGATGGGTCAAACGTCAAACGATGGTTCCTGTTTTTGAAAGCCTAAGTAGTAGTAGTATTAAGACTTATAAGTCTATGTTTGCTTTGCTTTTAGCAAATTAAATCTCTTGATTCTGACAACTGATTAAATTAAAAAGGCTTTAATGATTAAGATTTTAATTTAACTAGAATTAAAAACGCGTCAGTACATTTTCTATTAAAAGTCCTTCCTTCGTTGAAAAGACAGGTAAGACTTCATGAGAATAGCATTAGCAATAATTATTTATTTACACTAGAAAAACCTTTTAGTCACATAAGAAAAACGCAAATAATTAAATTTATTAATTAAAAGTTTACAGTGTTAAAACCAGTCAGCATATTTAAAAAAATAAAGTCAGACGAAAGTAAACAAACTCCTTATGAAAAGTTATAATACAAACAGGAAATGTAAAATTAAAATTACCCGAGATTTTCTCATAATTATAAAAATGCCAGTTTCCGGAACGAAAAGGAACCAGAATTTGATAATTTCCTTGTTATGTTCTTCGTTAGCTTTCGTACCGTCACTAATTCTATTCAACGAAGTCATTATAAATGCCGTTGCCGTCTTTATGCACCTCGGTACAGTGGCACACACAAATTTTGCCCGTGCTGGTTGTTACTGCATATCCCGAGAGCACTGCGACTGCACTAGGTGATTTACGTAGCAGCTGACTCTACAGACTAATTAAATTGCCAGTCCAACATGAAAATTGAACAGAATTATTGTTTGTTTGTTCACTCAACCAGACTTGTACACAAAGATACTGCAGACAGTGAGGCACGGTAAATAGATGGCAATAAATCACATAGGTCGCGCTAGCACGCGTTTCAATGCGCGTCGCAGTCGACGTTGCATATTCATCTTCCATACGCGGTTCCATTTTGCCCACGAATTTCGTAGAAAGCGGTTAAAACGCCGAACAGACAAAATGGCGGCTCAAACTAAAACTCGGTATGCTTTTGTTTGCCAGCAGCGCCCTCTATTACGACGAAGCGGTAGAACTCCGCGCCGAGCAAAGTTTTAAGTGTTTACATTCCTGTTCTGTCGCTTTTTGCCAATTCTACTTAATGGGAACGCAGGGAGTTTTCCAGCACCTCGTTTAATTTGGCCGCTGTGGGTATATTTTAGTCTTTATTTAATTTGTCAAGATCTCACTAAAAGCTGACTTGCTTTGTTGAACAAACAAATTTTGCTTTCGTTTCGTATGTCATTCGATGTTCAGTTATTGCATGAGGGAATGTTACGGACGGTCTATTTTAGGTACCACGTATGTCTTTTTGCTTATCCGAGAAAATATAATATGTTCAAAAGGTATTTGGAGTAGCAAAGTCTACTTACTACACTTTTTCGACGTTGAAATGTCAATCAAGTTTACCTATACTATACCTAACATAATAGGCTGGTCCATCAAAAGCTTTTAATCTTGTTACAAGCTTAAAATTAAAAAATTAAAAATTAAAATGAAATGAATGAAATGACAAGGAATTAGCCAATGAGTTGCACAAAACGTGGCTTCTATCCAGAATCCTGTCAGCAGGACATCCAATAGAGCGACAGGCGACAGCATCCGATCCTACGTGTGCACTGTGCACTAAATTCTTAAATCGTAGACTTACGAAGTCGTGCCAAGTAACCCGCGACGATGAAAACAAAACAAGAACTTGGTTTGTGTGAATTATTAAAGGTTTGGTTTTTTACTTAGTTGTTATTTTGTATTTTTATTAAAATTTTTGACTTTATTCATTAAAAGTTTCGTCTAGTCAGGTCATTGACAGTTAATTTAATAATGGAACCAAGTTATTTTTCAATCTTATAACAGATGTTTGTGAGCTTAATGGTCCGATCAAATTTCAATAAAAGCAAAATAATAAAGGCATGCAAAAGCTAAATTTTAAGTCTCTGTTGAACATACATAAATAACACATTGTTTCGTTTAGCACTTTTTTTTGGTGACCGATTAAGCCCTTGGGATGGCGTTAGTAAGTACCAGCACCGTTTATTTATTTTACGACAACAAGTTTTGTGAATTTAAAATCATTTATTCGATACCAGAGCCCTCAGTAGGTAAGTATCTATCTTCTCTACTTAACGTGTTGATAATATTTTCGTCGGTTGTTAAAAAAAACAGCTGTTTCCTACTTTACTGTTTTTTTTTTATTACCGATGAAAAATTTCTCTGTAGGGGGGGGGGGGGGTCAGAATACGTGGTAACCGTTTTCCAATCGATGATATCCAAGCAGAGTTGCAGACTGATGACGCTTCGACATTTACTTGAAACATGCGTACACCGCCATTAAAACCGCAATAACGGTTCTCATTTCGTTGTGAGTGCAGGCTCTCGAGACAGACGAATTCATCGGAAATGTATCAACACGCATACACGCATATTGTTTACTCACACTTGTCAGCGGTATTGCATCACATGGTGTATTTATGCAAGCCCCGAGTATGTGGAACCAAATGTATTCCATACATTCGTTGTTCTCAGCGTGGACCGGGGAGAATAGTTAGCTGAATTGTGTTTCAATTTGCCGGTGGTGTCATGATTGTAAAACAGTTTCGTGCACGTCTGTACGGACTTCGGTTGGCGGCGATGATTATTGAGCACAATATGTCGACATTAGTAGCGAAATAAAATGTTTTGGTGCTGTTTATTTACAAGGTTCTATTTTCAATAGGTACTTTGTCTAATTCAAGACGAGGGAAAACGATACTTCCGCATGTTGCGCAAAATTATTCCACAAATTCTATTTAATTTTGCAATTTAACATTATACATTCATCCTCACCGTATGTTTGAAATTGCGAAAAAAAATAAGGCCCGAAATATGGCTCGCCGTTCATGTAACTGAAGTTTGAAAAAAACCACGTACCTACTCGTCTCGGGTGTCTATTGACAGTTCTTAAAAAGGATATCGACGTTCCTAAAATATTTTTTTAAAGTCAATGGTTAGTAAAGCCGTAACAATTGTGCCCTCTAATTTCTAAAGTAAGAGGCAAATTCTGAAAAAAATTAGGTTTGTGGAACGTAAAAAAACTTTCAACGAAAATTAGTTTGAATAAGATTTAAATTTAGTTTTTGAGATACGATACTTCGTCAAACTGCAGCAGTAACTTTGTTTTTCAATAACATACTATGAAAAACAAATTCAGTTTTGCTGTTAAGTGTAAAATTTACATATACATTTATGAATGTGCTTTAAAAATATTGTTAATTGTTTGGTGCTACGGAACCCGTTGTGTGCGAGTCCGACTCGCACTTGTCAATTTTTTTTAATGTTTCTTTGTACAATGTTTTTATTTTTTGTAAGCGGAAGAAAACCTGCTTTGCAAGTTTTGGTCCATCCACTTCGCGTCTATAATAAAATTAAACATTATAGATTCATCCTCACCGTATGTTTGAAATTGCGAAAAAAAATAAGGCCCGAAATATGGCTCGCCGTTCATGTAACTGAAGTTTGAAAAAAACCACGTACCTACTCGTCTCGGGTGTCTATTGACAGTTCTTAAAAAGGATATCGACGTTCCTAAAATATTTTTTTAAAGTCAATGGTTAGTAAAGCCGTAACAATTGTGCCCTCTAATTTCTAAAGTAAGAGGCAAATTCTGAAAAAAATTAGGTTTGTGGAACGTAAAAAAACTTTCAACGAAAATTAGTTTGAATAAGATTTAAATTTAGTTTTTGAGATACGATACTTCGTCAAACTGCAGCAGTAACTTTGTTTTTCAATAACATACTATGAAAAACAAATTCAGTTTTGCTGTTAAGTGTAAAATTTACATATACATTTATGAATGTGCTTTAAAAATATTGTTAATTGTTTGGTGCTACGGAACCCTTTGTGTGCGAGTCCGACTCGCACTTGTCAATTTTTTTTAATGTTTCTTTGTACAATGTTTTTATTTTTTGTAAGCGGAAGAAAACCTGCTTTGCAAGTTTTGGTCCATCCACTTCGCGTCTATAATAAAATTATACAAATGATTTGATTTGATGGAACTAAATGGTTTGACCATTTAGTTCCATCAAATCAAATCATTTGTATGCAAAAAGGAATGCTCTCAATTACAATAATTATATTTCATTTAGAGAAAAATCATCATGCAAGCGGTTTTCATGACATACATTATAATATAATCAGCCTGTAATGTTGCCACCGCTGCCGCGTTGCCGCGCTAGGACACACGCCGCCTCTATGAGAAGGAATAGGCTAAAATTCACCACGCGGGCCCAGTGCGGGTAGATATCACATGTCTTCGAATTTTTGATACTAGAACATGGTTTCCTCGTGTTGTTTTCCTTTACCGTTTTGAGAGCAGTGGTTAGGTACATATACCTCAATTAAACATTATAATTTAAACAGAAAATAATTGTGTAGTCAAATGTTTAAAGGAAGCAATTAAGCTTCTTTAGATTTCACCCAAGTAACAAAGCGACGAAAAAGCCTTATGAAGTATATTTTTCTGTTAAAATTATTTAGCCCGGGAAAGCGATACGAAAAAGCTTAAGCGAAAAGTTTTTTTAGCTCTTGAAATTATAATTAGAGTTATTATCTAGACTTGTTTTAATATTAATAATTTTAACAAATCCATGTTTCGTATTTTAACTTGTTACACAACCAGTTTAAACACATTTCATATTTGTGTGCCAGTCTATACAGAAAAATTTAAGATACTGAAGACCAGCTAGTTGCGAATATATAAATGTGTTGAGAAAAGGCTCATTCACACAGGGTGATTTCTCGCCACGAATAGGCGATTGTCGAAAGGAATTTTAAACTTGACTCTACAAGCGATACTCACATGTCGAAAGGTGAGTATCAGCGAGTCCCTTGTGACATATTCTTAGGAAAGTTTTACTGTCTCGTTTAAGTGCAAATACACGTTCGATAATCGCATGCGAGATTCGCATGGACTTCGTTTAAATCTGCCTAATTCGTTAGTCAAGGATAACGACTGATAATTTCGGGTCACAAGTCTTTGTACCTACAGACAGATACACAATTACACCATACAACCAAGTTCCTCCGCCACCGTAAATTAACCAAGATAAACCTTAATCAAACATCCCTTGTGTTCGATTCCTAGCATTTATTGCCCAACAATAGTTCTGATTTACGATTTAGGATTGCACGGCGGCGCGCCGGGATTGTTCCTGTTATTTATACGGTTGTAAAATGAACTAAGATACACTGGGATATTTGATATCTGTCGCTACCTGGATACAAACCAATAATGGATTGTGTGTGATTGGATTGTTTCAATAAACAATCTTTAAATTATAACGAAACTAAAGCAATCGAAAAACTTTTAGTAGCTCGTAAATTGTTTAAGAGGTCATCATACGTCTTGAATACATGTTCAAAGCCATTGAAATGGAGAATTATTTAATACTAGCTGTTGCCCGCGACTTTCGTCCGTATGAAATTATTATAAAATCTTATGACTTATATTTGAATCGGATTTGTAAACTATTTCAAGGGTTTTCATTTGTTTTCACGGAACCCTCGTTCTTGTCCAAAATAAAAGTAGCATAAGTTACTCCTTATAACATCAGCTATCTGCCAGAAAACCGCCGTCACCGACGCCGTATCTGCCGTCAAAATCGATTCTGCCGTTTCGGAGGTTAGCTCAGAAAACAGACAGACAAACAAAAATTAGGTATGTTTTTTTCTTATACCGCATAATTATATACTTTCATATGCATGCAGTAAAAAGCTGTGTGTGTGTGCTGTGCTGTGTGTGTGTGTGTGTGTGTTGGTGTTGTTGTTTTTTTATTTATTTTTTTAGTTCAAAATTATATTTAAAAACCGCTTTCCAAACAATAAATTAAATATTAACCATGAAGCCGTTTGATGGTTGAAAGAACTGAATAGAAGGTTCTGACGTGCGTGGAAGCTTTTCAAAGAATAGAAGTTATTCGCTAAATAAAAAAAATACTAACCTACTAAATCTTTTTTGTATAAAATAAAACATAAAATAGAAAAACTTAGCACGTTCCTTGGTTTATTCTGTCATTATGACCCCCATTTGACTTTTAATTTTGTTTCCACAAAAGTTTTAAACTATATACCGAGCTGAATTTTATCTACATCAGTGATGTCACGGGGAAAAGCTTTTTCAAAGTACTTGAGCAAAAACTTTTTATAAACCGAGAGCCTGTTCAATATTGGTGAATTCCTCACAATTAAAATGTGTTACAAATAAAATACTATGTGAAGGCAGTGTTCATACTCAGTGTTAGCAAGTGTCTCATGTGTTACAGTTACATTCTACGCCATGAGCCTACCTTTCTCTAATATGCTGGATCTTCCATTTAAACTAATTGATTGATGATTTAATACAAGATTTAAAGTGGATTGTAAACTTGTTTTTATTTAATTACGACTGTCAAAGATCAACAATTGACAGCTGGGACCTACAGCTTAACGTGCTTTTCGAGGCACGGAGGCAACTCAAACTTAAAAATAGAAACTTATAGAGCCAATTACTAAGTTTGACAAATTAACTTTCATTAGAGCGATTGACGGGCAGACTACTGTATAATGTTATGAGTTTATGCTAACAGTAAAAATTTTATTTTCCTACTATTATTATGAATGCGAAAATTTGTGAGAATGGATGTATATGGATATTTGTCATTTTTTCACGCAAAAACTACCGAACGTATTTGGGTCAAAGGACAATGACCAAAGTTGGTACCAAAAAGTCTCGCGCCTCAAAACCAAAATATTATAGTAATTAGTTTCATATTTTTTTACGGCATTACGCGTCGGGGATTTGATTTTTGAACTGGAAATATACTTTTCGAGTTTAAAAGTACGAATATTGTTTTACTCCCTTTATATGACGTTCCGTTTCAACTGAATATAAATGACGTTCCATTTCAATTGAACAAACCCTTGTCTGTCGAGCGGACTCTAAAATTAATTACAATTAAGTAAGATCAGTACACCAAATCGATTTAGTTTGGTTTATTGCTATTTGCAACAAAATAGATTTTCTCAGCCTAAAGATTTTGATTTATCGATTACATCCCTAAATCCCGACTAGTTTATAGCACTTACTATAACTCTATGGTTTATTGTTATCTTATCTGTGGCATCTGACATTTCTACTGTACTGACTGACTGACTATTGGCAATGTAAAGGTCTAAAATAAAATCGAGTTTCAGTCAAGCATACTGTGGATGTTACTTTAACTCGTAATTCTTACTAATATTAGTGTATTACGCTGTTTTTAGAGCAATAATGTAATGTATGTGTGTTAAAATACGTCGTTGGTAGCGTCGAAAAAATAGACCTACTTTTTAGGTTAGTTTCGATTTTATAAAATAACTCTGAAACGCGGGTTTTTTTTTCAAAAATATTTTTTGTAGGAGTTAATACGATCAGTGTAGTCTATAAAAAACAAGGTTTGATTTTGATGCAGCATGGTACGGGATTCCATACTTCCATGAGCATTCTCTTTTGGCATAACGATACTTATTGAACTCCCTCTACGTGGGAGAAGCCGCGGGCATCAGCTAGTTATATAATTAGTACATAGTATTTGTGCGGGTGAGTGGTGTGGGTGGTCCGTGTGAGTGTGTTTTATAATGGTTTGTTTGAGGTTGCCGTGTAATAAATTAATTAATGTTG
Source organism: Eurois occulta (assembly GCA_950022335.1). Lineage (NCBI taxonomy): Eukaryota > Metazoa > Arthropoda > Insecta > Lepidoptera > Noctuidae > Eurois > Eurois occulta. The sequence goes on along the minus strand of OX465484.1, from coordinate 8,903,664 downwards.
AGTTCCCATAAAAAAGTCAAAACATAATAAATTTAGACCACCCACGATATTAACTAGTAGGCATGCAATTCAAGCAATCAAGCGGTCAAGTCAAGCGATCGAGAAGTTTTGAATCGTGAGGCTTACTCCGCTAAAGATCAGAATTTGCACCAACCCAGTGCTATCTGGCCTCTGTAATCCAATTACTGGGCAATCCTAACATTAGACCGCTCGACTCTGACTTTTGGGCTTCGGGGTACCCGCATACGACAGTCAAAGGTATTCCTTCCCTAGAGATTTCCATATCTTTCTATCGCAGTCCTTGTCCTACTCAAGTACAAAACACTTTAATAATTGTATAAATAGTGTTGTAGGCTCTAGATACTTTTAGCTAAGTCAGTCAAAACACACGCAATCGACATATGGGCACCTTTTTTATCGTGTGGTTAGTGCCAAACCTGGTGTCAGAGGTTTTATGCCGTCCATGGGCCTCTGACTTGGCTTTACATGCTGTCAAGAAATATCTCTCAGGCAAAAATAGGCACTTACCTACCTAAGAGTACTCTCAATATACATAAATGATCGTGACTTCGCACATAAAATTTCTGAATTCGACATAAGAGAGAGAGAGAAAGAAGACACACGTCAGAAAATAAATAATTATATAGATCATATAATGTTATGGTAATACTAATAATGTAAACTTTTTAAATAACATAGCCTAGGACCACGCCTATAATACTGGAAGGGCCAGGGGCAATGAAGTGCAAACACTAATATATAATAAATAATGGTTTCTAGGTAAGACCTATTTCTTAATAGTTTGGCTTCCAAAATTCTATGTCCGTGAAAATAATTGTTGCTTCGTTTATACTGCCTGCCCCGTAGTCGTGCTTGCGACCACTTAGCGAGCATGAGATCCTTGGTTCGAAGCCCAGGTCGGGCAAAGTGTCATTGGGTTTTACCATCATTGTATTTGCGCCCGGTTAATAGCAATAGGCTCGCCCCCTATTACACGGGACTTAAACATAACTGGCGAAATGTGGCTGTACTATTAGGCATACCTCTGCCTAACCCCTCGGGGATTACAGTAATATTATGGATGATGTTATGTTCGTGTATACATAGTGCTCGTGATTGTATTGTAATGGTAATCTTTCTATGTAAAATACAGTTTTTTTTTATTACCATGTAACTCAATTCGACGTACAAAACCCTCCATTTTTGTGTAACATGTCGTGCGTATTCAGTCGCTCTGGATTGTATAGAAGGGACATGCGGTAGTTGTAATAAATTTAATTAAATATATAGCGACAATACCGACTACAAACTCAATTTAAAACCTCGGTCAAAGCTTTTTATGTAATTTGTATGTCGCTACGAATAAAACTGACGAAACATTAGTTCAGCTTCGAAAATTCAGTGGTTTTACAGCTTAAAAAATAAATGGTAAAACGTTCGATTTCTAAGGGATAATTTCTACGTTCTAAATATCAGTCACTATCCTAGCAACGGGGTTCATACGACCAGAGACTAATAGTATCCTTCAATTTACTCCCCTTCAATGCACGCACACGTAGCAACGACAAAATATGTAGGTACAATATTTTGTAAATGAATTATGTCAGGAAATAGAACATAAACCTTTAACAAAAGGTTCTACAAATACCCTAGTAATCACACTAAAGCCAGTTTGGTCCATTCCCTATATCTCAACTAATTACAATTTGAGCTTATAAGTAAGTAATATTTATCGTTAAATTGATAGATTTAACAGAATTTTAGAATACAAACATTTTAACCCTTTTCCGAAACATTTATGTTCACTACCTGAGCTTACAGATTACCTACATCTTGCGAAGCTGTATTTGACATTTGCACTAGTTACGAGCCAACCGGAGCGTGTTTAAGCAGACATTCGTGCTCTTTGGCTTACCCGACACATTATAACCGAAACTTCGCATTGTTAGAATAATGGCCACCGCTGTTGCTACGGCGTAGGCATGCTACACCTGCTACGCTGTCGTAGCAGATAAACGATGCGCTACGCGTCGAGTCACATTTTATGGACTTAGTTAGTAGTTTGTTGTGCATATGAGTATACGAAGTCCAAAGAGATTGCGGATATACAAAAATTGATCCAATGTCCCAGTGACGGCTTAAACTAAAATGACATAATCACGTCGTTACACACACATTTGACACGTTTCACTTGCACCAACTGCAACCAGTTGGCTCTGGAAAGTACGCTGCAATTTTGTTCTCGTTGTCCGGTGTATCGTTAGCAGTTATATTTAAATGTGTTTGACTAGGTCCCTCATACGGTCACCAATGAAACGATGCAAGTAACTCAGCATGTTTTAATTGTGCTGGACCCACACACTTTTTACAGGTTAGTTTTCTTTCAACTTGCCCATGTAATATGGAGTAAAAAACACAAATGTGTACATACCAACGACTCTCATGTTGGCACTCTTGTAGACGGTGTGGAAGAAGGGCGCGTCGGCGGACACCTCGCAGCGGTAGCGCCCGCTGAGCCCGCGCGACACGCCCCTCAGCACCACTTGCTGAGCGCCTGAACGTGACACCTGCACAATAAGCTGTATGTCAATAATACCTAACACACAATAGTCTCGACCAACACCTGGTGGCCTACCATGACGTCTTAAAGCAGGAGTAATTCCAGTGTGGAAAGAGACAGCTGTACAGGTCGTCTAGCGCCATCTCTTTCCCACAACTGAAATAAGTTTTTGAGAGCATGCTACCAGTAACCGCGACGCGCGATCTCAAATCACACCTGTAAACCCGGAAGTGTTAGGCAGAGGTGTGCTTCAATAGCTACACCCACGATTAGCCAGTAATATTTTTAAATCTTACGTAATAAGGGGCGTAAATATTGCCATCAAATAGGCACAAACTGAGCACAATGGTTATATTGAGCTAGCAACTGAGTACAAAATTTTTGTTACTAACATACAATGTTGCCGTGCCTATGGACCTTTTTGTCTGAAATAAATGTTTTTTTTATATAATACATACATAAATATAAACATTATACAGGGTGTAAACGGACCCTTCACGGAGCCGTCAACCAAGCATTATGTACATCAAACCAAATAACTTTACGCAAAAATTATTGCTGGGAAACGACTTTTTTTTTGGGTGAAAAATCTCGTTTTACGGTAGGACTCAATGTGACGCACTCAAAACATTGTGCTGATGGATGGATTGCATAGTACGGGGGTCGTGGAGAAAAACAATTAGTATATATAACAAGTGTATTAAAAACAAAAACATTGTGAAAAAGTTGGAACTTTGACCCCTAAAATCTCTGTAACTAGAAGATTCCCAGGTAAGGTCTAGAGCAAAAAATATATCGCAATGACGGGGAGAAGAAGTGCCTTTCGACTTCGTTAAGGGTCTTGTGACACCCTTTATGTGCATACATAAATTACATAATAATAAGCCAATAACGTTCATACTGCTGGAACACAAGCGTCTTCGCATCTAAGCGGAACGCATTCCAACACGTAGGTCGAGATTCCAGCGCTAGTTAGTAAATGTCATCGATGAAATCGAAAAAAAAAAAAAAAGAAGCAATATGTCGACCATGAATATTTCGCAAGAGAACCTGTCTTTAAATTATGCAATATTAATGGACATAGCAGTTGACAGCGACGGATAGACAATCAGGATGGGGCCTGTGAACTGTAACCAGCGTAATTTCCGTCGTTCAAAATGAACCGAGGCATCACTACGCTTGCTTGCTTGTCAAGAGGGTCGCGACGAAGTGACGTTTTATCAGAGATAATATTAAATGGACACGTAAAAATACACGTGAAACATGTATTGAATTGAAAGGGTAACGAAAAACTTATTTCAGTTCGGTTGAAATACGTTGTAGAAATATAAAACGGTTTGAAACCGGTTGCCACTTGTCCATAGTTCTTAAAATGTAACATGATTAAAATGACAGCAGTCAGGATGTACATAATTAAGCCGATAATTTTATACGTATCTAATTAAAGCGATGTTTTTTATAGTTTAACTAGCTTTTGCCCGCGGCTTCGCTCGATAATTGTCCCACGGGATCATACTGCCGGGATAAAAAGTATCCTATGTGTTAATCCAGGTTATAAACTATCTGTTTACAAAATTTCATGTAGATCCGGTCAGAAGTTTTTGCGTGAAAAAATAACAAACATCCATCCATCTATCCTCACAAACTTTCGCATCTATATTTATTCTATAATATAAAAATGAATCGCAAAATGTGTTGGTAAGCGCATAACTCAACAACGCCTGGACCAATTTGGCCAATTCTTTTTTTTTAATGTTCGTTGAAGTTCAAGGATGGTTTTTACGGCGAGAAATTTTTTAAAAAATGCGTGTAGAAGTCTAAAAACAACACTAGGATACTTTTTTTGGTAGGATTAGGGTAGGAGTAGTGTAGGAGTAGGGTAGGAGTAGTGTAGAAGTAGGGTAGGAGTAGGTTAGGAGTAGGGTAGGAGTAGTGTAGGAGTAGGTTAGGAGTAGGGTAGGAGTAGTGCAGGAGTAGGTTAGGAGTAGGGTAGGAGTAGTGTAGGAGTAGTGTAGGAGTAGGGTAGGAGTAGGGTAGGAGTAGGGTAGGAGTAGTGTAGGAGTAGGGTAGGAGTAGTGTAGGAGTAGGGTAGGAGTAGTGTTGGAGTAGGGTAGGGTAAGGGGTAGGACACCACGCGAACGAAGTAGCGCTGGGCAGCTAGTTTTTTATATTTATATACCCACCGTTACATAGCGAAAAATACTGGCTGCATAAATACTAGTATGCATTCGAGTTATTTATTTCGAAATGACCAAAGATAGTCTCTTTAGTTTGGCACCTGTCATTTTAATCAAATTAGATTTTATGAACTACTAGGCCGGGGCGCCCCGGTTAGTAGCTATCTTAAAATAGACTGAAATATACTAGCGCCACTCATTAACAAGGTCAGCATCCCAAAAGATAATTTCATTATCTGCCTTTTTTTTCCAACTATGTTGGGGCCGGCTACCAGTCTAACCGGATGTAGCTGAATACAAGTATTTTACATGGAGCGACTGCCTATCTGAACTCTACAACCCAGTTAGTACTGGGTAATACTATACCCCCTGGTAAGACTGGTTGTCAGACTTTTCGGGTCACTGACTACCTGTAACTACTGTCAAAGATCTACAAATGACAGCTGGGACCAACGGCTTAACGTGCTTTCCGAGGCACGGAAGAAACTCGGTATGTAATGGGTTGTCACCCATTCACAGACCAACCTAGGCAAGCGCGGCATAACCTAAAAATCGACCCGAGTGGCTGTTATTATTTAGCCAGTAGCTCCACCCAAAAGATAATTTATTCATCTATTAATACTCATCGAGGTAAATATTTTCAGTCATGAGTTTGTTTTTTGTACTTAATAGACATGAATAATTGTGTTTCTGTACTTTTCCGTTCTATTTCATAACAAGTACTTTCTTACAAAAACAAAAATGAGTTTGAATCGAAATTGAAAATCACCCTTGAACCAAAATGTTCCACAAAATCTGTTTTCACCCTTTTTGATCGAAACACTAAAATATGGTAAAATGAAGGTGAGCGCTCTCTGATACGAATATGATGTTTCCAAATAAGCTCCCGATAAGGATGCTTGTCGCGGAAAATGTTTTATAAACCTGCGATACTTTACTTTCCTAACAAAGTTTCAGGAGTTCGATTTCCTTACTTCAGAAGCTTTTAAACACGCACAAACTCCTCGGTGGAATCTTATTAGTCCCTCCTGTTTACAAAATACATTGACAAACTTGTAAATAATGTAGTAAAGAGTAAACAAAGGACATGCAAGAACAAACATTAATATGTAAGCAGGTGTGCGTTTATACTGAAGCTATCTTTTATGACAAGGATTATAGAGACCGTATAATATTTTATGTGCAGAGCCAGTGGTAGCAAAATACTCCCTAACACGCTCGGAATATGGTACTTCTGTAAACAGGATCGGTTCGTACGGTAAAGTTTGGCCGAAGCAATGTATCATTGATTTCAGGTGGTGGTCGCGGGAATGTGCTCATGCGTAATTTATACGTGAATCAGCGAGTAATCCCATTACAAGGAGCCGTGTGCACTTTACCGTACGCAGCTGCTAGCGACTCAAATAGAGCTAAAAGCTTCGATCCATCTTTCGGAAAGTCGGTCCACTTTTAGAAACCGCCGAACTAAATCATGCCCGTCCCGCGCTTAAGAGACGTCTGACCCGATTCTGAAGGGCTGCGTGGCGTTTTGAGGCGCGAGTGTTGCGACGTACGCCCGATGACGCCCCGATGCAAACTTTGACTATACATTATTCTCCGAAAGGGTTTTTAATGTATTATTTTGGAGCAATGTTATAGTTCGGATATGGCGACGTGCCAGCCGCTAAAGGTTTAACGTGGCGGCCGCTCGACGACATTCTTAAGTGATTTTTTCAACCCTCTTTACGGAGCAGTTTAACGAACTAGCAAGACGTCGCAGAGCCATTGACCCATATATAATCACTGTTATGACGTTGTTTATAGTTTCGCCGTAAGTAAGCCATTTGCGTAAGTAATGCTGTTCCTTTTTACCCTTTTATTAGCATCGTCAAGCAAGTTAAAGGTTATTTCGTAGTTTCATAGGATCTTTTAATGAGTTTCGTGGCCATTTTGATTGTAGATTAGCATTTTACTATATAATTCATACAAAATAAGCTGCATTTAAATGGTAGCCGCGTATTTATCATCTCACGAAGCACTGCCTTTAATCTTCTCTCACAATCTTCTCTTTGTTCGATTTGGTACTCCGTTTGAGCTGTAATTTGACTTGATCCAGGCAATGTGATTGATTAATTAAATTCAATTTGCGTCAGTTCGATTCCAGGATATTAGGAATGAAGACGGGTTTCTTATTGGGCTACTATGCGAAGTAGCGCGTTTATACCGCATGATTCGTTCGCGAGACCGTAGCTCACACTATTTGCTTTTTATTGAGCAGTCTTATAGCTATATACACAATACGGATTTAGCCATGTTATCGAATATGAGAAAATCGACGTAGCAAAGCTTAATCGTATTGCCACTCACAGGAAACCAGTCTATGACCAGCCGCTTCTGCGCCTGGTCAATGTTAGATAAGGTAACAATTTACAATTCTAGTAAAAAAATAATTTACACTTACATCAACACTGATCCCTGTTTGTGAGAAGACCCTCGTGTTGGGCAGCTCTTTGGGCACGAAGCGGAAGAACTCCTGCGCCCCGTGGTACCACTTGACAGTGTACAGCGTCTCGCCCACGTCCAGCGCCCAGCGGCAGCCTAGCGTGGCGCTGGAGCCCACGCCCACGGCCTCCGGCACGCTCAGTTGGATGTCACGGAGACCTAACACGCCTGTTTACCGAAATATCATCTTAGAAGGAAATGTCGTTGAACATTCGTAACATAACATCACGCCTGTATTCCTCGAAGGGTGTCCTTAATCTAATAGTACCTACACCCACGCTTCCCCAGCTGTGTTTAAGTCCCATGTAAAAGAGGGTGAGTCTATTGTCATCAACCGGGCACAAATCCAAACTCCACACGGTGCTACTAAGAAATTTTTGATGTAAAAACCCAATAACGCTTTGCCCGAGGATCGAACCCTAGACATGCTCAGCAGTAGTGCCAGCGAGCACTAGACTAACGAAGCAGTTGAAAATTCTTCACATGAATTTAGTTCTGTTTACTCGAACTTGAGAATCGATGATCCAAAGAACTTGTTTTCGAACAGCAAAAGTTACCAAAACAATTTCAAGTTAAAGCATTTATGTCAATTAGACTACACAGGTACTTTTGAATTGTCATGAACTCGGACAGTTTGAAAGTTCGCTACCCGCCCCAAAGTGAAGACTCTTATGAATTGGCAAGCATACTAAAATTCCTGGAGTACGGTGAGAGTTCCTAGAACGGAGGATGGCCTAAAACTCGATGTAATACGATGAAATTAATTGGATGTGTCCATGTCCAAATATTAGCATAGGCAATAGGTACACGAGTTGTACCTATAAATGAATTTCCGAGCTGTAGGTTACAATAATGCAATTAGTACGATTATGATTGGGACGCCGAACAATGTGATACCAAATATGCTATTGGTACTCAAATGATATTTTGATGGTACATTCATTAAGTGATTACATTCATAACTAATCTATGGCCCACAATAAAATTAATTAAACTTTATGTTGATGTGATGACAAAAATGTATTTTGTTGTCTTTAGGGTATGTTAATCGAGAGAGAGAGAGATCTACATGCGCATCGCGAAGGCTGGTTCGAGGTGGCCGGTAAGGAAATGGGGGAGGCCTTTACCTAGCTGCGGCACATACAAGGCTAATAAAAACAAAATGTGAATCGATGAAGCTCAAAACTTTTTATCTTCTTGATAGTGCCCTTTAAAAGTCGATGCTGAAATAACAGTCAACCCACGACATGGCAGCAATTTATTCGCAACTCTATTTTACCACAAAATATTTGACTTCTAAAATCACATCGATTTAGGACATCGTGCTCCACACCAAGCCACCCACACACAGGTACGACACTTAAGTCTCGATAAATACTATCTAAACGAGCGTGTCATGCATCGCACCTCTATTTTTGCCTCTCAAGCTTATAGAGGTCGCAGTTTAACGATCAAAGCCACCGCAGTTTGACGTAGGATAACGATCACACGAGTATTTCGAGTAGCTGTAATATAGTGCGGTATCAGCTATGAATACTACCCCGTATCGCTTCCCGGGATGTTGTAAGTGGCTGGGTGGTTGTTCGAGAGGATGGTCAAAAGTATTACTTACAAAATACTCAAAACGCAAGATATACTTTTGGAGTATTTAGTGGTACTACAGTTATCTATTCGAGATCGGATCACACGTGTATTTTAAGACTTGAAATACCGATAAATACCGATAATAATTGTATCAGCTATGAATACTACCCGATCGCTTCCCGTGGAAACCGTAAGTGGCTGGAGGGTTATTTCAGGAGGATGGTCAAACGTATCTACTAGTAAAGTACTCCAAAAATAGATATACTTTTGGAGTATTTAGTGGTACTTTGGTCACTAATTTTGGGCTTGGTTACACATGCTTTTGGAGAAACGGTCATATAGTGGAGTGTCAGTTATGATGACTACCCCGGTCATTTCCCATGGAAACCATAAGTAGCTGGTGGGTTATTTTGGGAGGATGGTCAAAAGTACTTAGTACGAGAGTTTGTTTCGGTTTTTTTTCAGACCATTCAACTAGGAAACACATACCTCATCCGACTTAAATAAAAAACTTCATGTGTAAAGTGTTATTTTAAGTATTCCCACGTGTTTATTGATTAGTTTAGTATAGTGTGGGCACAGCTATGAATGCTACATAACTTATCGCTTCCCGTAAATACCGTAAGTGGAACTTTATTTTGGAAGAATGGTCATCTGTGTCGTACTATAACATTATAGTTCAGTTACCTCTTCAAGGCTGTACATGAGGATCTCGATTTTTCTTTTAACCATGGTCAACTTTTGGGGTGGATGATTTTATAAAACACATCAAAAAAACTTGTTTCTAGTGTGAAGTGTCTTTCTTTGCAAATAATCTTATTTATGCAGTGATTGCCTGCATATTTTTTGTGAAGTTACCTCTACATTCTCCTTTGGTGTGACCAAGTGAAATCTGTTTTTGTACGAGTATCTATACATTTTCGTTGGACTGCAGCCTCATGGGACATGTAATGCAAAATAATTACATATCTGTAGAATCGTATTCTCTTCAAAATTACATAAAATATTACCTAGAGTTCTTGCTTAAAATTATTATTGTATACTCGTTTTATAATAAAATAATAGTTGATAGTATTACTGTACTAACAAAGGGTCCCAACCGACTGAAAATAACATTTTGCAAACTGTACACACTCGTATTTCACAAAAGTAAACTAATTTCAAGAAGTACGTGGAAAACACAGAGGCGCTGAGAAAAAGGCTTGAAGCTAGCCTTATTTCACCCTTCTCGACGTCATTAATTGCAGCACGAGAGGAACCATTTATTTGTGAAACGTGCACCTTAAAGCAATTTTATTTCCACGGTTACTATTTCTTGTAAGTAGGTAAGTTTGCGGTCGATCCGTTAGCGGTTGGCTGGGCAGAATTTCAGCTCGACGTAAGTAATCAAATCTTGGCCTTCAGCTATACTAAAGGTGGTCGGAATACATAAATCAAGTGAACGCTACGTGATCGAATTCAAGATCAAGCGAATACACAATTCCCGTCGACATGAACTCATTACAATGTAACCAAATTCAATTTACGGTACCAGCCACATCATAATATTTCATCTCGGTGCGATTTTAATATTTATTATATTTGAAATAAATTTATTTCAACGTTGCCCTTTGTTTAAATAAGAATAAAATGTGTATTTAGGTGTTTGGTTCCCGTACGTTTTTGCGGAAAACAAGGGCTTAATTTTCGATTTACTGGAGCGTGTTAAACTGTACTTGTTGGTTCGCAAATCTTAAATAAGTATTTGCACTTATGTGGAGCGCTGTGAATACAAAATTATTCATAACATTTTTTTCACAGCGTAGGACTAAATACTCATATTTTTTAATAACTGCGCTTAAGTAGTAAAACACTTGGTTTTATGTTACCTTATTAACATGATTTAGTATTTATTTGGTTAATATAATAAGCTTTCTCTTGGCTGTTTACTCTGTTACTCATTGCATACTGAACATACATTCGATTTTATCTATGTTGATATGTTAAGCTTTGTCCTTTTGTTTCAGTAATATTCTGTATTTCTATGTCTCCCACAACTACGTGCCAACTAATCGTGGATCCTTTGTTATTGCTTTAATTAAAACAGCTGGATTGATTTCAACTGCACATTTTAGTGAAACTATTCGCTTATGACGTTTTCACTGAATTTGAAATTAACAAACCCGCATACAGCAAAACTAAAACAATACCACCGCTCCATGTTAAGTTTATCACAACATATTGTTTACATTTTCTCTTTATTTTCATTTTATGAAAACGCTTGCCCTATTTTCTTTACATTTGCCATGAATAAACAAATTCATTGTCATGATAACAAAGTGTTGGCGGTGAAGTTATAAACTTCTTATTCCAACCCTATCTACATAAATTTAATCCAAAAAAAAAATAGGTTTATGGGGCGGAACTTCCCGTCTCATCAACAATGCCTGTGTCGTAATCTGGTTACTTAATTTCCAAATACATTTCTCTTAGTTGGCCATAAATGTCAAGGAGGTGAATAATTCAGTAAAAGTTTTGCTAAGTTGGATTCGATGGTGACGCAGGGGCGCGCTAGTGTCGTGCGCCGGACTCGCTCGTCTCACTATAAACATAATAAATGAATGCTGCGTGTTCCGAACCAATAATTTTACCCAACTCTATGCCGAGAGAGATTGGCACTTTCCAGAATTTTTCGAGGATCGCCCGGTCTACGGAGGATCCCGATAATCAGCTTTACTTAAGGGATTGGATTCCAAACTCGATTGTATCCGGAGTGATTTTAATAATTCATCATTTTGTACGGTTATTCCATGTTAGGAGATGAAAGATTCTATTGAATACATATACTCTTACTGTGATTAATGCGGAAATATTGAAGCTATTGAATATTTTTTCATATTTTACATATCTAACGCGTATCTGTACCGCAAAATTGAACCGAAAAAGCTGCTACTTTAATGAAATAACTATGTCAGCAAAGGATTAACGAAGAATAAAAAATACAACGAGAAAAAGTATTGGCTATAGCAGTCATATTTACGACAAGGAAATTCATAAGTCCAAAGAATGGCTTGACCAATAAAAACGGCGCTAAAAGAAAAGTGGGCATCGTCAAGGTCAAGGAGCACCGTGACAACGGCTTATATTTTTAGGGGATTCTGCTGACATTTGTTTTATAGTAGTACTTATTCAAGTTAGTTTTGATAATGTTTAATTTAGGTTATAACTGTAACTGTGTAATACAGTCACCAATCTCTTTCGTTTTCTCAAGGAAAACTGTTTCAATCATTTCAATTATGACCAAAACCAAGAATCAAAAGATTGCAGATAACATGGAGCTGCCACATTCAAGTTTCATTGGTAATTTTTGTTAAAGGACGTCAATTAGTCATGGTAGAGGTGTATCTATGGTACACCCACGTCCCACACCTACTCTACACCTACGGGGAATAAAAGCATGACGTTATGTTTCGACAATAAACACATTTCAGATTCAACAAACCAGTTACATTCTCACCAAAAGATTTTACATAAAGCATGTCAACCTACACAACACTGACGTCATAAGCCAAGTATTTAATCTTATTATCCGATTCGTAGTACGAGTACGTTTCATATCTAGTGACGGGAGGCGCAATCCACGCGATATCCACGTCCTCACTGCAATACACGCGTTTAGAATTCATTATTAAATGTTCGCTCTCCTCGCGGTATTATCCGAAGTGCGAGAAGCTGGTGACTGACATGGATTTAAATACAGACATGTAAACATGTTCAAGTGTTTGTGAGATAATACTTGTGTAAACATCTAGTTAAATTTTAATTATGTCTCAAATGTAAACGTTTGAGGGTCTGCGGTGTGATTAGGACGGCTAGGTTTAGTTACAAATGTCGATAACCCAGATTAACAATTCTCTGGATTTATACCTAATTTACGTATCAAAGGTGCGTGCCGGTTGAGAATGAATTCTACTAACCTCATTAAAGGTAGACGCGTGTACGCGTTTATGTACTGGGTGATTTGTTAAACGTGAGCAGTACTTAAAGGGAATGAAGTACTCTTAAATATGAGCCACTTTTACTATGGGACTACATTTACTCTAACGTATGAGTAAAAAAATCAGCTGTTCCCTAAATTTTTTCGAGTTATGCGACCATAAAATATACGGAACAGTTGATTTTTTTTTTTCGTTTTCATGTTTGCTCCCACAGTAAAAGTTGTTCATTTATCACCCAGTATATTATGTAGTTAATGCAGGAGTGCATGCATAATGTTAAAAACCCGGTACTCACTTCCTCCCAGCCACAGTATGATGGTGGTAAGCTGTGTAGCCATGTTGCTGCGAGCGACTCGCCCACACGTCATGTCACCACCGCCTCCAGACGGCTCTTGCGCGCCTTCCGTATATTCTCCTTCATTTTTAAAAAGACTGTCCAAATATTGTACTCTTCTTGACACAGCTAAATTGAGTTACCTACGATACGTGGTAGCCGTTTTAAGGTAGAGTTCATCCTTTCAAGTGACCATTAAGTATTCTGGAACAAAACAAAATTCATGTGAAATTCATGCAACCAAAAATGTATTAATATTCAAAGTTTATCAATGACATGGGAATAAGAGTTGTTGTACACAACAAAGTTAGAGGATAGGCCCATTCATCACTCAGGATGATCACATTTTCCCCTTATCTGCACTATATTTTTATTAGAACTCAAACGACTGACAAAACTACAAACCAAACGGCATGTTCGTAGAAAAGTTTTGCAATTGCAACGCTACGGAATCGGCACTCGTACAGGCGTTATTATGTACGTTTATATATGTCTTCTTATATATTTCTTTGAGAAACGAACAAAGTGCCGTTCGATAGTAATAAAACAGGGCGATAGCAGAAAGATCTTTTCATTAAACGTATCGTAGACATCGGTGATTTATCGCCTCGCGAGACACTCCATTCACGGTATGCGTTTTGTTGTCTCGAGATCGATTGGCTCCGAATAAAATACATTCGCCAATTGAATAGCGCGCCCCTGCGCAATGTTTCAGCGAAAGCGACACTTTTTCAGGCGTGTAGAGGACTAATGGCTTCACGCGCTGGCCTCCGACTTTCAATAAATGGTCGGCCCGCGTACGCCCGTCGTCGACGGCGCGCGGCTCGGCGGCGAGGCAAGGCCCGCCCGCACCCGCTCGCGCCACCAAATGCCTAATCTATTCCCCTCATAATATATTTTCTTTTTCGTTTTCAATTCCACATGTAATTTGATAAAAAGACCCAGCAACATACTCGGATTTTGGGCGATCAAACATTTTAGCTGGTTAAATCCTTTGACATTCTGATGATTTGAAGTGAAATGGAAATGAGATTGGTCTTTTAAAAAGGATGATTTTTAAATGGATTTTTTTTGTATAAGTATATTATTTTTGATCCTCAGGTCTATCTTTAATTAAAGTTTACATATTACTGCATGAATAGTCCCTTGCGTAGATGACATTGCAATATTTTATCCCAGATGGATTAGGTATATAATCCAATGATTCCAATCGAGATAAATGAGCGTACCAAAGCGATAATTTTTGTGGATAAAGATGTGCGATAATTTTTGTGAAAATTATAAAGGTACATTACCATCTTTATTATCATCTATTATCTTAGTAACTACATGCTATTATTCCAATTACGATCTATATTTACATTATTCCCGGGTTCCAGGAAGCTACACTCCAGCTCATGGATCTATTATAAACAGGAAAACTGAAACCTACAATATGAGCGAAGTAAATAAGGCTCTTGTATCGGTAGGTAATATACAAAATGTTTCAGACGAGTACCTAATCAACTTTTAAAACAATCGGGCTTATTCATACTCGTAAATATAAAGTTAAGTCATAATCAACGTCTGCCTTGTCAACGTCTCTCAACTTTTAGCTAATTTATAACTTATTTATTAGTTATCAAGACAATCCTGCTGGTTGTATTAAGACTATGTTAGGCTATTCAATCTCACCGTCGACATATCATGACGAAATCAACAAAAATTTTTCGAAAAGTTAAAGAAGATAATCACGCTGGCTACAGTATCAGCAATAACCACCAAAACAATGTATTTTCGCCATAATAAAATGATTAATACAGGACTTGATAGATAAAGGGTCTGAGGTCAAAATAAACTTGCTTATTCATCTTACGATTCTTACTAGTCAAACTACCTCAGTATCTTCATCTGCCTAGTCTTTTCCCAACATTAGTAGGGATCGCCTTCCAGCACCGGACGGGTTGCAGCTACATACTAAGTATCTTACATGGAGCGAATGCCTAACTGACCTCCACCTTGGTGGTAGAGGGTAGAGGTCATGGTATTGTTTGGCAAAGCTAGTTGTCAGAATTTGGAATTTTTGGCTACCCGTAGCGTCTGTCAAGAATCTACGAATCACAGCTGGGACCGAATGTTTAACGTGTTTTCTGAGACCAGCGGCAAGTAATGGATGGTAGCACATCCAAAGGTTGACCTTGGAAAGCGTGTCTTATCCTTGAAAATCCTAAGAAAAATAAGTAAGTAATGAGAAAATCGTAAGCCTACCTATAAACCTTAAAAAAACGTACAAAAGTAAAGCGATCCCATCTGACCCTTAAACACATCTCATTCGATCTTTAAATCGTATTAAATGTAGGTGAAGTTATAAACGGGTGCATTTCGAGTCACCTAGATTCATAGGTTGGAGCGTGTGAGATGCAGGCAAACATCCAAGCGGCAGGCTGGAAGCCCGGGCTTGTTTGGCAAGCTGTCTAACTAATTGCCACGTTACCGGCGCTACACTACGCCCTGTTGTTTATGGGATCCAGGTTGGTAACGTTTGAAACTTGTGTAAAGTAGTTAAATATATCTTGGACATGTGTGTGTTTTGCTGGCACGAGATACATGTTTCGTATCTTATAGTTCCAATTAATTTAACATTTTTCTTGATATAAAGTTAATTCATCGGCGAGTCTTCTTTTTCTTCCTGATTATTATCCATTTGTCTTGATTAGCCGCCATCTTATCTCGATTAGAGTTTCTTTGAAAGATAAGATCTGAAATGAAATTCTACACATATACATAAAACGCGGAGTAGGCAAGCTGAAGTAGCAGTGGGCTGACCATGTCCGTCGAAAGACCGAGGGCTGATGGAGCAAACGTGTCCTGCGCTGGAGGCCGCGTAGCATCAAGCGCTACGTTGTACCCCCTTCACCTAGATAGACCGAGGACTTGAAAAAGGTGGTTAGCTCAGACGGGATGTGGAAAGCGGGGGACAGCGTGTCGTAGCACAGTTTCTCGAGAAACTATTGTTAGGTAATGAACTGCGATTGACCGAGTTGTTTCAGTCGTCATCTCAGAGGCGCACCAACGTCCTCTTTCTAGCTAATTCTTCTTCACACATTCCATCCAGTGTCTTGGTCTTTCCATCTATTGAAGCCAACCCCAATCATACAAAATCAAGCAGTAAAATTGTAAGCCCGTAAGTAATTCAGATTCAGCAAGAAAGCTATTGTTTTTCTCTCTATTTAGCTTTTATTCATACACTAGCTGATGCCCGCGACTTCATTCGTGTGGAAATTTTGGTGTGTATGTGTGAGACTGGTCTACAGCGTGAGTGCATTTATGCAAATTTTTCTAAAACATCCCGTGTGAATAATGTGGTTGGAAGTAAAATTAAATGCAGTGTGTATTTCTTACTATCTTACAGTAAAGGTGTTTGTATCTGGTTCATGTTCTCCGATTCCATTCCATAGGTATTGACAAGTTGGACAGGTCAGATAGGCAGTCTCTCCATGTCAAAATCCTGGTATTCAGCTACATCCGGTTAGACTGGCAGCCGACCCCAACATAGTTGGAAAAAGGCTAGGCAGATGATGATGATGAGTTACTGACAAGTCGATGTGGAACGAGGTTTAACTTTTCTTTATTTTAGATGTTGTAGGGTTGTTTTTTTGCATAATCTGCTTATGATTCTGTTCATTGTTCAATATGTAGGATTGCAGATGTTCAATGCCACAGCTTTTTCCCACAAACTTTAACTCAATCTGTTGTAGAAGTTTTAAATAAAATCCCAGCTTTTGTTGAATTTTATTGTTAGGTACTCTTACTAGGTCGGAATTCCGATTAAACTGTTGGTTTCGTTTTAAAATTAACTTAGTTTTATAATTAAATTGTCCCACCGCTTTCAAAACCAGTTGAGCTTCCATTAACTTTTTGTTGGAACTTTTACTGTATATCTTATTTCAATGTTAACATTTATTTTACTATTTACTCACTGTTAAATCTAAAAAGTTTAGTACATAGGAAATAAATGGTTAACATTTAAAGTAAACACATAAAATGTTTGTTTTCGTACGAATTACGCATGTCGGCGGAACTGGCTTTCAACGATGTAAACTTAGTAATAATATATGTAAAACGATGTAATAGACGTGTTTGTAACATTTAGCCGAGTAAGCCCTCTCAGTTCGGAGGCGGTAAATCACGAAGTGTTCGTCGGCGGTATGAGCGGCTAATATTAATGGTCTCCTTTTCCGTGGTATGTCGCAATAGTTCGATTGTCAGTGTTGGAGAAATAGCTGGGGAGTGCGACCCCTCACTCGGCGCCGATACGTCAGGCACGACACCGCACCGCGCCTTTGACACTTCATTTTATTGGTCCATTCATGGCTCAGCGAATAGACGATTGTCTTGAAAAATGCGTGCGTTCCAAAATATTTTAGGGTTGCCAAATTTGGACTAGCTAACCTCATAAATAGGGATGTAGCATAAAGCAGGTCGACACATATTTGTTTAGTGACCAATACTATTTGATATTGCTCGTGTTCGACTGTGTGCAGCTAATGATAGCATAAACTAAAGCAGTTAACACGAGTTAGACGATCAGTTGGTTGGTTTATCTAAATACGACTCTATCTGAATTGATCAGTTACATAAATAACCGCATAGTCGTTAAATACATAGTTTTATAAATACCCAGCCAAAACAGAAATTCACCAATGTTTACTGAAACGTTTAATTGCAAAAATCAATACCAACTAACCTAATCTCCACGCTGACTACCGAGGTCCGGATAAGAGATGAATTCGGAAACTTTTAAGCAGGCCTCATTCGATCTCCAGCGAGCGACCGAGGAAACAAAGATAAAATAAATTGTGAAGTTAGCGTTAGTTAGGGAAAACTTTTGAAAGGATTACACCGTAGTAAGAGTGGTACGAACTCTTGTCAAACTGGGTTATTTACAGGTAAAGAGCGAGTCATCAGTGGGTCATAAGGTTGGGGGCAGGACGGCGAGGCGCAAAACGGCTCCACCGCGCCATCGACGTCAGCGGTTAACTTTATTTTATTACAAGTTCACGCAACTCGCCCGTATCTTGACTTTCCTGCCACGTTTCTTCGAACTTCGAACATGTTGGACATGTTTCCACAAGTTAATTCGCAAGGCTGTCAATACAAAATGAATCCCCGAAGGGCTAGGCAGAGGTGTACCTATTTTGCCAGTTGTGCTCAAGTCCCATGTAAGGAGTCCCATGTCCCTACATCGAGCGAGGGCGAGCCTATTGCCATACCATTAAATGAGCAATATTTATATATTTATAATCACGTTCTCGGAAACGGCTCTAACTTTCGAGGACAGTTGCAATGTGGGGGTTTAAAAAAAAGGTGTGGCGAAAAATCGATCTAGCTAGTTCTCATATCTGGAAAAAATCGTTTTCTCTATTTTCAACCGAGCGGAGGTCGATCGCCCAAGTATTAACTACTATGATAGATTTATATCTACTACCGTACGTACCTGAATTTCAGACTACATCTGTTTATACCCTTTCATGTGCCTATAATAGTATTAGGTCCCACAGTGATGGACTGAAGACCTATCGCAACTTTCGAGCCGTTCCAATTTTCCGTGTTCCAATAGGTGCCTATCTATGTCGTTACAGAATAAATCAAACCACAAACTAAAGACTTTAGATATATTGGTAGAAGCTTGCAGTGCAATAGTAGACCGTAAGAAGCAATGACTTACTTAAATGACCACATGTTTCCGACAGGAAAGCAGAAATAACTTATTTTAATGAAGAAAAATACTATTGTTAAAAAATACGTCACCGCCATTAAACCGTATAAATATATATTACCGTCACACTGGAACTATCAATAGGTAGGTATGATACCTTAATATGCCAGTTTAAACCGTGAAAGTTTTATATTCTACCAATATCTAAAAAGTCACAGTGGAGGCATTAGCATCTTTCATTTCATGTATACACATTTTCAGCGTTTGTTTGAAATCAATATCTCTTCAATTTTCTGCATAGCTTTATTAATATCTCAAAATCTATTCTTAAAATTCCGTAACTTAGCCACAGTGCATACGTACACATTTTTATTTGACAAGAACTAAGAATTAATAAAATTGCGTCCACAGTCCGATACGACAGCGAAACAACAATTTTTAGTCCTCGCTGTTGTTGCCGATGGACAAATAAACACTTTTATTTATTAAAACTGGAGAAAATTCTCTTGCCGCTGTCGTAGCGTAGAAATCGATTTACGTTTTTTCTACCCCTTTTCAATAGTTGTTAGTCCTAAGAGCGTGCAACGAGGCACAGTCGTATGTTGTAGACTGTCACTACAAAATACGAGTATATTCGTTTGGTGCGCGGTCGTATATGTGTACACACCCTAACACATTCATATTATGTGAGTGAGTGGGGGAGTAGTGGAACACACACTTTCAGTTTTTTGGCGTCATTTGAAGAATTTTTTATTTTATTTTACTCATATTGTTCTCCGTAATCTCAATATGAATTTAGATGGCGTACGTAGTAGAGCAAGACCAAAGAAGCGATGAATGGACTGTGTGAATGATGATAAGGCTAGAAATGAGGTAACTGCTGAGATGATGAGTAATAGAGGAGTATGCAAGAAGAAGACATGTTGCGTCGATCCCAAATAAATTGGGATAACGATGAGAATAATGGTCATGATGGGTTTCCGTAATCTTAACAAAAACTAAGTTTTAAAGCAGGATGTAAGTTCTTTTTTTTTTTTTTTGGGCGTTAATTTACACATCTGTGTTTAAAACTTTGTCATATTACATAGCCCGACCACCACTGTCGTCAAGCGGTAAAAAACATCGGGAGGAAACTACAGCATGTTTAGACGTTAGACGTAGATGTGTGACATCCACCATTGTGCACTGGGCCCACGAGATGGAATATGGCCCACTCTCTCTCATGTAGAGGAAGCTAGTGTCCCAACAAAAATAACATTATAAAGAAAGAAATAAAGAAAATTGTTACCTATTTGCCTAGCCTCACTAAAATTGCATTAAAAACACATAAAACATTTCAAGGCACTAACATTGTTTCTCAGAAATAATGTCAGACTTCAAACAAGAAGGAACTTCTTAATACTGTAGACTCCTTGAACTAAAACTGTCGTTGTTTCGGGAGAAGCCTATAATGCGCGTTGAGGAGTTCTCAACACGAAGCCTAGGCATACTTGGTCACAGCTATAAATCCAAGTACTAAGTCTGAGATATATGTGTTCTATCTAGACAGGACGGTACTGTACAACCGCGGAAAGGGCCTTTTATGTGCGTATTTTTAACTTAATTTATTTGATTTGTGTGCACCTTTTTGTAAATCAATACCAAAAAGTTGGTACTCACATTACTAGTTTGAATTTTTTATTGAACTTTTTAATCTTACATTAAATGTAAGACTTATAAACATCTAACTAACAGGAGGTTGAATTTAGACTACTGCTGTCATTTTCAGTTTATAGCCATAGAAACGGTAAGACTATAGACATAGTGACGACTCGGTTGGCGCAGTGTCTGAGCGATTGGCTACTGCGCTGCATGTCGTGGGTTCGATTCCCGTAAGGAACAAATATTTGAATGGCCTATAGTCTTTTGTGTAAGTGAGTTTAAATTTTGTAAAAGCACCCATGACACAGGAAAAGGTGTCCTAAAGTGTGTTAAAACGTTTTGAAAAGAAAGATTGTTTTAAAACGTGGACAAAAAAACGACAACGACATGAACAGTTTAAAAAACTTTAGTTATAATGACTTGAGTTGCTGACCGTACCAAAACATGTAACTGAAACCGTTGCTGGCTCAAGTTACCTAATCGTATTGGTATTAAAGATTGCAATGTCAGTGAACTCATTTCGGTCAGCTGACTGTTATGTACGCAACTCATGGGAGAAAACGAGCATTTAACTCGTCTTTCGCTTGAATTCCATAAAATAATCTAGCTGCAATATTTGGACCTTATTTTCACGCAAATAAAAATATTGTCTAATCTGATTCAAAGAATAAGGTCAGTAGGGGTTGGGTAACTAGTAATACTGCTATTTAAAAATATTAATATGGCGGATTGTCAGGATTTATTTCGTTAGGCACGTACATCATGTGAGCAGCAGATGGGTTTCGTGCAATGAAAACACACTGGGTGCAATACACTGTTTCTATTTAAACTAACAAATTACTTGAAATTACAATTTAACACAATAACACGGACCACAATGAATCGGGGAACAGTTCCAAAACGTCTTAACTCCGCTGCGATCTGACACTCAACTGTGCACTCTCGCCTCGAGCTGAAGACATCAGGGCTCTGTCAAAGCACGCAGGCGTACTTGCGATTCATTTTAAGCCCGTACCAATGACCGTCTCCGACACGGCCATCCTGCTTGCACACGTCCTCGTGTGACGGTTACCCTGCGAACAAACAAATCCACGACAGAATTTTGTTCCACTCGACCACTCCTGACCAAAGTCTACATGACTACTCTACCAACTCTACTAACTCTATTTTAACCAGATACTACTCTTTGATTAAATCAAACAAGGCCAAATTGGGAATAATCGAAAATGGGTCAACCTTTGGGCCATGTACCATAGTCGTTCGAATCAACCTTTAAAACTCTACTGCAACCAAAAACTGCCTAGCTTACAGAAACTTACGATTAAAACCTCTAACGCCACGGCTCTCTAGCCGACCAGCAATCTCATTGCTCTCACACATCCAGTGCATGGATCAAAACCCGCACATCCATCAAATGGATCGCCCGTGTGCATCACCCAGTGACTACACACTACGGTCTTTCCAGACCCCGACCTCGGCCAGAGGTAAACGCCTATCGCGTACCCACGGACTTCTTGAGTTGCCTCAAGAGATACCGATTTCTACTGGGCTACGACTACGTAATAAGCACACTACGACCGATAGACTGCTTTACTCGACGTTCTACCACAACTAAAGCTTGCTCATCATCATCAAAATCCTTATCAACATCGACTGGTACGTGACCCGCTGGCATCTTCCTTAGTCTACAGTGTGCATAAAAGTAGACACATTCAGATTTAACAAACAATTAGGTCAATTAAAATGCTAGAGCAACCAAGTACCTCTTCATCCATCTAACCATCACACAAAGCAGAAATCTCATTCGTGGCCCATGGGCAACATGTATGCCCTCAAACAAACCCCTGTTTGTTTTACTATGTTCCTCAAGAACGCCGAGTCCCACAGGACTCTATGGTCTCTACCAGACCCGACCTCCGCCAGAGCTAAACGCACACCGCGCACCCATCGACTCCTTGAGTTTCCTCAAGAGAGACAAATTTGTACCGGGCTACGACTACGTATTGTCTACTGGTACGGTCCGACCATCCGACTAAGTTTCCACACTATCTCTCGACTCAAAATCCTTCCAAATGATTCCTTCAAACAGCCCACAGCACAGCACACACAGCACACAGCACGCAGCACAGCAGGCAGTACTTGGCCCTCAGGTATTCTCCTTAACCTATCATGTACATAGGACACTTTGAATTCAAAGCTTTTAGTTTATAACGATCACCGTCCAAAAACTCAATCACACAAAATTTACAAGCAATATTTACTCCGACCTGGGAATTGAACCCAGGACCTCATGCTCAGCAGTCACGCTTGCGACCACTAGACGAATGACAGTCTTCATTAAGGAACATTCAGTTCCAGAATCACAATCAAATTTGACACACTCACCAAAGTGCTTTAATAATTCGGATGGGCTCGACGATGCACGTCGACTCGCTTTTTCACCGGTACAGCAGCATAGGACCTGCCTGCTGTGCAGCGACTCGCGATATGGCCCGGCACGCCACACCTGAAGCACACCAGTGAGTCGCCGCTGGCCTGCTGTCGCCACCCAACGCCTGCAGCAAACGCCCAAAACCTGCGGCAGCCGGCACAGGCAACGGCTTCCCATCGCCGATCCCCCTCGAACGACGATCCGCTTGGCTGCGTCTTGGCCCTTCGCACACTTGACACTTGATTGGGAGTAGCGATGAACACCTCCTACGCCTCTCGCTCCCGGCGCCAGCGCGCACGTTGTCCTTTTTTTATTACTCAGGTAAATGAGGGTAGCCCTAGAAGTTTCGACGCACACGAATTTGGCCTTGAACAATTCCCTAAACCGGTCCCACGTCATACCTGGATAGGCCACAACCATGTAGATGCGAATGTCTTTCAACGCCTTGCTTAATGTCAAAATAAACTGGATTCCTTCCACTGCACTTCACAACAAGAAACAAGTCAGCGATGACGCACCATGATCGCAAAACGGACTCGGTTTCAACGCTTATTCACTAGCGACCGTTATAATACCAGCACTTAGCACAATAGCACACAACTAGGAACAATAGCCGGGAATCGATCACGAAACACGATAATCGTAATTATAATCAACAGCAAATAGATCACAGCCGTACCGAGCGCGTGAGCAACACACTAGCTTGGTTTTCTCTGACACACATTTTTAGGGTTCCGTAGGGTTCCGTACCCAAAGGGTAAAACGGGACCCTATTACTAAGACTTCGCTGTCTGTCTGTCTGTCTGTCTCCAGGCTGTATCTCATAAACCGTGATAGCTAGAAAGCTGAAATTTTCACAAATGATGTATTACTATTGCCGCTATAAACACAAATACTAAAAATTAAAAAAAAAATATTAAGGGGGGCTCCCATACAACAGATATGATTTTTTTGCCGTTTTTATAGATAATGGTACGGAACCCCTCGTGCGCGAGTCCGACTCGCACTTGGCCGGGTTTTTTTTCTAATTTCACTCGACTATTTCAGAAAGTAGCCGTCAATGATTGTTATTGTCATTGTCCCCGCGTATGGTTTCATTAGCACGATTTCATCCCAATTCTGATGTCGAATTGTCAGGATTAAATCCGTTAGGCACGTACATCATGTGGGCAGAACGATGGGTTTCGTGCAATGAAAATACACTAGGTGCAATACACTATTTAAACTAACAAATTACTTGAAATTACGATTTAACACAATAACACGGAGCACAATGAATCGAGGAACAGTTCCAAGACGTCTTAACTCGGCTGCGATCTGACACTCAACTGTCCACTCTCGTCTCGAGCTGAAGACATCAGGGCTATCTATGAGTATATCGTTATAAAATGTTTAAAACAATTTGTTACCAATACTACCGGTCTTCTTCTCAAATTTTTCTCTACAATCACAAGCGCGAGTTTTGAGCGTTGAGTCCTAGGCTCGACATCCGGGTCGAGTAAAGTGTTGTTAATTAGCTAATACATACATAAACTCACGTCTTATTCCCTTGGGGGTAGGCAGAAACTATAGAACGCCACCAGCTTACACAATCCCTTTTCTTCGTCCACGTTAAAACCTTTGCATTCTATCAGTACTCGATCAGTTCTACATATTTTGTAGTTTAGGTAAACAATAATCTTTATTACACATGTAAGTGGTTACAAATTGTATGAACTCCCTGATTCCTGAGTTAGGTGATAGACCTGTGTTACAAGGGCCAGTGCCCTCGCCCAAGAGGAGAGTTACAGAATCTTATGCAATAAGATTAACAAACAATAACATTTATATGGTAATAACAAAAACATTAAAAGCGGTTAAATTAAGCCTGTATTGAGTTCGAGAGTGTTCGCGGGTGTGTTAGTGTATGTGTATGAGTGTGTTTGTGTGTGTGTGAGAATGTGAATTGAATGACCAGGAACGGTTTTCAGCAATCTCGAGAGAGGTGTGAAGGTACTAATTCAATAATAAGCAGTGCCTTTGTGCTCTTCTATGTTAATATATTGTCCTGTTAAATATCTGTGTACATAAATAAATAAATAATAATACACTAATTCGAAGATGCATGTAACGAATAAGCTAATGCAGTAAGTTGTGCAGTAGAAGCAAGAGATTCATCGAATGCCCTCGCTTGTTTCTCCTAAGCCCCCGTATTCTAGAAGCCGACTCAAGTCCATTTTTGAACTAATCTCGGTGCTTTAGTTTATGCGCTAGGCTTTGCTCAAGTTTCGACCACCGAAATAAGCTCAGTCTATATTATTACATTCGATTTTAAACTAAAATAAACTTTGCCATTATAAATGCACAGCTTTTAGGCTGTGCGTAGGTACACTGAATCAAGACGTAATATAATTTTATGACTAAGCATAACTGATTTATTCTAGACATATTTGTTTTTCAATACAGACTACCGCTCGCTACAGTCTCAAGATCATTTTTAGCCAAAATGTAGTCACTGAAAATACTATTTTGAAACAAGAGCAATACTGTTTCTTTTTTAGTGTACACAGTGTCTATATCTTTTCGTCTGTGTCTGGGATATTGTTACATAATATCGTTACTTTTTTCTTTAAGAATCCGCAAATGTATAGTGTATCAAAATACATACCTAATACTTCAAAACACAGGTACAAAGTTACACAGTATTTTTATGTAAAAAGAGGTATTCAAGGTCCCATGATTTCTTTTTTATTTGCCGTGAGTGGGGTTTCGTTTAAGGAATTAATAATGCACGAAAAAGAGTTGGTCCCCCAAGGATCTTTGTCAACCATTTGGGAACCGTTGTGGAAGATGTCAAAATGAAAATAAATAACTAAAACAGACAAATAAAACAAACACTCTCTCTTGGAATTGTTTTTGAGTAATATAAACCACAGGCTTTATCTCTTGGGCCGGGGCTGCCTTCAAGCGGCTCTTGCCCAACCTGAGGGGTCCAAACGCCTCCTGCCGGAGGTTCTACGTGGGGGTCGTGCGGTCCATGGCCCTTTACGGGGCCCCAGTATGGGCACGTTCCTTGAGGCTGCGAGCCGCCCACTACCTGAACGCGCCCCAAAAGGTGGTAGCCGCTTGCACCGAATCGAGCGAGAGGAAACGCCTGGATGTTATCACTGCGAGGATCGCCCGGAGGCCACGGTGGAGCACACCGTGGAGGTCTGCTCCGCTTGGGCGGAGCACCGCCGTGTCGTAGCGGTGATTTCTATAGCGGCTCTCGCATCCGGCCCTGGTTCAAGCCATGGTTTGGGGCGAGAGGGAATGTTAAGCCGTCACCTCCTTCTGCGAAGCAGTCATGCTAGCGAAGGAGGTGGTGGGACGTGAGAGGGTGAGAACCTCACGTCCCAGCCGCCGCGGGCAAAGCACCGGGCGTCGGGGCCACGTGGTGGCTCTCGGCCACCGTAGGCGTGGGCCTGTGGACGGTGAGTAATGGGCTAGCTCGCCGTCCGTCCGTCTTATGACGACGCGCCGTGTCGACGGCGCATTCGTGTTCCACGCGCGCCTCAAAAAGATGTCAGCAAACCAGAGGGGCCCGCAAGGGCCGATGCCTGCCAGGGCTGCGGGACTGTTCGAAAGAGATACCGCGGCCCTGGAACACAAAGGGCAAAAGAAGGAACATGGATGGGTTTTAGTCAGTAAAAGTCTGACACTCCCTTCCGCTCCGCCCAGAGCGGGAGGAGCCATTTGATGATTACCCATCCCAAAAAAAAACAAAAAACTTTGTCCGCGTAAACTTCTTATGTCGACAACAGCGTCACCTACTAGATCCAACTAAAAACCATCCAGATGAGGCCACAAAAAATCATCAAAATCGGTCAAGCAGTTTAGGAGGAGATGAATTACCAACACACGCACTCTGGAATGTTAAATATGAATATTGCCCACGTGCAGCTACAAATATGTAGGTACTTACAAGTTTCAATACCTACCTACCTAGCCTTGCTTGACTAGTAAAGTAGTCTATGCTAGCTCAACAGTCAAGCGTGTAAGTTAATCAGGTAGATAAATCCAAACTATATTAGAGGTATCTGGGGCATACGCCAAATGCCGAAGCAGTTATAGAGTACAGGAGTATCGTCGGTGAGGCAATATGCTAGTGCATAACTGTAATGTTTGCAGACTACAGGCTTGCCAGCCTGCACTAGTTGGGTATCCCTAACGTATTATAAAACCAATTGACGCAAGCCATTTTCATACAGTTAATATGAAGTTGAGACTGCTCACAGCAGTCAATATGTACAATACTCATCAAAGTTTGTGGCATAAAATAAAAACTGAAATATGAAATTTATTTATTTAAATTTGATAGCCAATCTCCCTAGTGATTAAGTTACTTCTATATCGTGAGTGCGCTAACAAAAACAATTCTCAAATGCACAAACACCCACATATCAAAACATACCACGTCAATTTATTTGTTTCAAGCGGGAATCGAACTTGCGCCCAATCACTCAGTCACTGTACAAGCGCAGTACATTGCAGCTACGGGGACAAGCTGACACACTTTCTCGTAGATAACGGATGGCTCGCGTCAGAGGTTGATTAGCAGCGCGCAGTGGACGGATGTACACAATTTTCGAATGGACTGTGCGTTATATCATATCATGCAATATAGTGCATATTGCACTGACCTTATTTTCATCAGATCTGTAACATTGCATGATTTTAATAAGTAGCTTTCAAAATCAGGTTATCATTTCCCCATCATTGTTGGTTTTGGATTCCTTTCTTGCAATCTAATTAGATGTGCCTTTAAGTTAATAGTGTTCTTGAAATGATTCACTGCCACTTCATTTCTACCACATCATCATCATCATCATCTTGTTGGTCTTGTCCCATTCTATTTGGGGTCGGCGCAATACATTTTCTTCTTCCATTCTCCCTTGTACCACATATAGGTACAGACGCCAGCCCATTAAGCTACCCGAAATCGTCAAATTTTCCAAATCAACCTTGAACATTATGATTTAGCGATAAAGTTGAAAATCTATCAAAGAAATTTGACAGATTGTTGTAGCTTGATGTGCTGTCTGTACCAAAAAATAAGTTAAGATATCGAGGTCGAAGTCGACTGACTATGCTGACATTTGTGAACGCAAGATCCGCCGAATTTAAGCTGTTCGCCACTGCACGAAGGAGTTATGTAAATAACACGTTAGTCCAGTAGTATTTCCCTCGTACATAGTTCCTAAGACTTATCGACGAAACGTTCACTTCGACGTATTACAATACAATAGTAATTTATTTCTGTCAAAAAAATACAAACTTGGAACATAGTTTATTGGTGACAAGCAGATTACATCCAAGAGTTCATCGCAAAGCTGAACTATTAACGCACTTCAGCATAAACTTGTTCCCATTCAGCAAATTATTGATCCGAAAGTGCTAGGCAAAGATAGATCGTATTACCTGCTTATCATGCCGCAAAGTATCGGATAAACTAGTAAACTAAGTAGTTAAGTTATTACAATAGAGAGCGGCGTGTAATCTGCTATTATTTAGGAGCTATACTGAATATATCACTAGGTAGTATCGTCATTGTATTTAAGTAATCCATGATTGCACAAGCACTGAGATTAATTCAAAGAACCTTGATAACGTGATTTATATCTCCAGCGGTGGACTGCTTTGTCGGGTCTTCTCGCTGCAGTAACGTATCAAAGGACGAATGACAGTTAAAATGAGCTTGAAATAAACTTACAATGTTTATGACCTTGTTTGTGAAAATTTGACGAATAATAAAAATTGTTTAAAATAAAATAGTCGGCAGTGCAAAAAAACGATATTTATTTATTTATTTTTATGAAGGGTTATATTAAAGGTTTTATTTTAAGTTATTTCAAACATTATGCCAATTACGAAGTACACCAATAAATATAAGATAACCGAGAGTGACTCGAATTAATTGGCATTAAAAATAATGAATATGAATTCGAATTCTATCGTCTAAAAAGTAAAATAATCGGTTGATGTTATCATACAATAGCATAAAGCGTATTCATTGTGACCGACCTAAAACCAAAATTGCAGTTAATCTACCCGCAAATTGGGCATTATTAGTAAAAGCCCTAAACCATAAATCGGTACATGTAAATTCAACAACAAAATAAACGAAAAGCCAAGAATAAAAGATGAAAAAAAACATAAAGAAATAATCGTTACTCAATGTCTTTACGGTATGCCAGCTAATCGAGGGAGCCAGTGAACCGATTTTATTAAGGTTCCAACATGTACAGGGATTCCTTTGAGTAAGATGCATGACATTACAACTCATTGCTCGTGCGAGCGAAAGGTGGCGAAACCTTATAAGTGCAATAATCAAATTGCTGTTACTCCATTTGCTTTCAAGCCTGTCGTTGATTTATTTCCTGAGGGAGTACTTACTTGCCAGCTTTTACCCATTTATATTTATTTTCATACTAAAAGGATATAGCGATTGTTTGTTAAGAATAGAAAACGTCTCTGTAAAAAAAACGCTAATTTCATAGAGCATGATCGGACTCGACTCGACCAGTCGCTCCATGAAAATACTGGTATTCACCATTACTCGAATATACTAGAAAAGGCAAATGGTGATATTGATTACACTCAATTAATAATAATTGACATGCGAGTTCTGCAACCGACACAACGCTACAATGATATCGCGTTTCTTACACACAATGCAATAAATATAAATTGCTTATTCCATTGTTAATTTGCTTAATTCGGGAACGAAATGCAACTATTGATATAAAGGTAATTTGACTCCGCTGTTATTGATTTTGGTTAAATGTTTAATATTTAATGTTCTGTTTTTGTACAATATGCATTATTATTCAATACAATACTAACTATTCGTATGTACACTAAATCAAATGAAATCAAAATATTTTTATTTCACATAGGCCTACATGGGCACTTATAAAACGTCGACAAAAAAGTGCACGGTTCGGGTTGGTTGTTTCCTATGGAGAAGAACCGGCAAGAAACTCCATGGTTACTCTTTTAAAATGATTTGATTTTACAATATTATCATGTTACAGCATTAGTACTCAAGTATTTTGGTTTCCACTGGTGATTTTACACTGGTTTTCCTTTAGTATTACAATATTTATTTTCATGGTAATTAAATGATTTACACTACTACTAAAATTACTAAAACTTTAATAGTAATAAAAATATGTACAAGTATCATAAGGGTTACAGGGCGTCCAAAAAATCGACCACATCGCTGTCAACAAGAAAAGTGTACAGTACACTAGTTAAATACTAATTCAGAAGCCACTATACATTAGCATATTGTGTAGAAGTTCTCCTCATACTATAAATGTGAGTTTGAATGTTTTTGTCTGTATGACTTTGTGAGTGGATGTTTGTTTTTCAATCAAGCTTTAACGGCAGAACGGACTCGGATTAATTTGATACACAAGCTGAGCTCAAAATCTTAATAAGTTGCTCCAGTCATTATCGCACAACTGTAAAATACAAATCCAAGTGTATCTATACAAGCACAGTGCTTACCAAACGCATGTATTAAGTGACGTTCATGAAGATTTCGTCCTACGACATACAACTAAAAAAACATTACAGTCACCATATTTCACCAAAAGAATATAATCTTTTTAATTCGGATGCACGTTGTGCAAAAATTTCTCTCTGATGCGAGTGAATCATGGGGGTAAGCAGGTATAAGCTTAATATCCGACAAAAAAAAGTATGCTTTTTTAAACAATCGTAATGAGTTTTTCTTCAAGTCACCTATATTTATGTAAAAGTATTTTGATCATGTCGGAATGTCGGTAAAAAGTACTAATTGAAGTTGGTATTATTTACTCTATGATGAAAGGAAAGCAAATCGGTAAACATTCTAAACTGTAACAGTTTATTATTTTAAAGTTTCTGAGAATTTAAAACGGTTGATGTACGACTGTTTCTCTTGAATTTTAAATACTCAGTAGTGTCATCTCTTAAAATACTTTTCTTAAAAATTGTAAGACTGCCGATATGTAATAAATAAAATGTAAGTTAAAAAAAGAAGTCATCATCTGCCTGCCTTTTCCCAACTGTTTTGGGGTCGGCTTCCAGTCTAACCAGATGCAGCTGAATACCAGTATTTTACATGGAGCGACTGCCTATCTGACCTCCACAACCCAGCTAGCACTGGGTATCACGATACTCTTTAGTAAGACTGGTTGTCAGACTTTCGAGCCACTGACTACCTTAACGACTGTCAAAGATCTACAAATGACAGCCGGGACCAACGGCTTAACGTGCTTTCCGAGTCACGGAGAAAACTAGGTATGTAATGGGTGATTATCTATCCACGAACCAACCTAGGCAAGCGTGGCTTAACCTAAAGATCGACCCGAGCGGCTGTTTTTATTTAGCCACGAGCTCCTCAGTTAAAGAAAGAAGTCACAGGTAAAACTCACTCAAGGAACAAAGGAAAAGGCAATGTTGGGGATCACTCATCGTGATCACATCAGAAATACAAGGATCTGGACGGGGGGACTGTCTCATATAATGATGGATGTTTAAAAACTGCTGATTATCCGCTTAATTTTAATAAATGACATTTAATATTTAGACCCAGAGCTGGTCATTGGACCATGGGCAGCCCATGAGCCAGGTGGAACGATGACGTCGTCTGAGACAAACAAGCAAGAGTTAGATACGACAGGCCCAGGACTAAGTAAAATGGCGAGCAATAGAGAAAACCTACACTTATGTTAAATATATTATATATTGGGTGAATACGGATTCAAAAAAGAAGAGAGATAGATGTAACTACCTCATAGGTCTTTCTTTTCTTTCTTCTTACCAATCAGCTCAGACAAAACTCAGAGAACGAGGTGTTAAATTCGACAAAGGAAATCAAAGAGTAGGTTTTCCTATTAAGAAATATTCCCCAAATTGGAACTGAACCCGATACATTCCAATAGGTTCGCTCTCTATTACATGGGACTGTATTCGAACGAAATGTGAGCGAACAATAATACACCTTAGTTACGTATTCCTTTGGGGAAGGCGTGAGGATATTGCATTTAGATTGCATTCATTTTAACCTTTAAGGATTAAAAATCCATTGCCTCGTTTCCTCCTTATAGGGTCTTCGTCTATGGTCGTGCAGTGCTATGAAGTACTTTTGACTCTCAAATGATATTGACAAAGGTTCGCTATTGGTGTGTAATTGCTCTGTGACGTCTATTGAAAATCTAAAAGGCGGCGGTTTGTTCCTATTTGGTCCCCAAAAGGACCTTGTATAGCGTGAAACCAAAAGTATGCCATATTGTATAGTTTGTAGACATTAAATTGTATTGACCAGATGTATGAATATTGACCAGGCGAAAGTAGTATATGAGGAACGTAGCAAGTGGCGTTTTGTGGTTTCTTCCTACCCTCATGAGGAAAAGAAAGAAAGAAAATACATTTATTTGGCACATGCCACAAGTGCACATAGTATAAAAAAACAATAATATAAAAGAGTTTTCTTTTAAAAAGAACAAAAAAAACTTAAAACTAAACAAAATAATGAAAGAAAAAAGAAAGAAAAAGGCGTGAGTTTATGTGTGTACATTTTATATACATAACAACATATTTTTAGTACATACATATATCTATTAGTAATAATTGGTTCCCAGTAAGAACAATTTCACCTCGACGCGAAGTCTATTTTTATCTCAATTAATGGGCATTACTGTCGAGCCCTGTTCTTCCTGTAAGGGTCCCGGGAAGTCACAGTCTGGCCCAACCCGGCCCAATATGGGCCAACTTGACGTATATGCACCATTAACTTGATTACCTGTTGGGTGTGCCAATTAACCACCTATGCATTGGAACACAAGTGAAATTGTTGCGTGTGAGTAATATTTGAGGTAGAAAGTGTTATGTTTTTGGTGATTGTCTATGGTCAGTATTGCTCCATCTTCATTGATTTTGGTTTAATGGCATTTATTAATTTCAACCACAGCAGTTAAGAATATCACACAGTGGTCAAAGTAAAGTATATCTCTGCCATGAGTATTAATAATCTAATGGAAGATATATAAAAATCTCTATATTAAAGCTTCATATCTGCAACATAATATGTCGGAAAATTCCCGAATATTAACGCGCTCCATCCCGACTTTTTTCTAATTTGAATGTGTAGAAGAGTACCTACGCACAATACCGCACTTCATATTCATTCGTTCATATTACTTAGAATATAACAAGCCCCATTTATATTATGAATGGGTAGAACTTTCTCCCACTCTGTAATAAAGAAATATTACGGTATAACCTTCAATCTTTGTTTAACAATACCGCTTAATTTCACTGTGTAATGGACATTCTCAGATTTAGATTTAAATACACAGTAAAGGGTTGCTTATAAAAATAACTTATGCTTATTTTACACTCGTGGATAGGTCGGTTTAGATTACGTTTCCCTAGTATGATGATATCAAACGGTCCGTGTAGAAAGGTCACTCGTTGTAATAACATTTTCGCCTACGGGAAAAAAATGTAAATAAAGTCTATTCTAAGATATAAAAATAAACAGATACAGAAAACTTTTTTTTTTAACTATAAAGATTAATAATATTAAACTTACCTCGAACATAAATAATCCAATAAAACAATATTGTACGTTAACACAATCTTGTTCAGTACTTTATTTGCACAGACTTTTATTTCGCACGCAACAGTGAGGCACTTATTTATTAAGTAGCAAGTTCAGTAAACACTAGTATAGCTCGTAGCACTCGTAGCGCTACGGCGTAGGCGGCGTAGTGCGTAGACGGGCGAGCGTAGCGAGGTCCCGAGAACAACTGAGCGCGGCCGCTGCACCGGTCGGTCGGCGCCCGGATGCAAGCGTGCTCCGATATCCTTTTTGATTCTTACTAACTAGCACGATCGTTTCGTTTATGAATGCGGCACTTTATTTTCTTTTTGGTATAAATATTTAAGTTATTAATGGTTAATACCGTTTTTTGATTGTTTAAAACTGACATATAAAAAAATTTATGAAAAAAAGATCAACACTGCTACTCGTTTTTTGGACGTTTATCTCCCATCAGTTGACAAGACAATTAATTCAATTCAGAAATCACAAGATCTATACTACGAGTAATAAACGTAGCGTGAGCTCTAATGTTGGTCACCACTAGTCCTCACTTATCCCGGGCAGCGAGTGCACGTACCCTTAAAGTAGTTCATCTACTTACTGATAATTTGGTGGTTTTATTCTAAACCCTAACTAGTGTTTCTAGTTAACACCACAATGGAATATTCATAATTATTCACGTTCATAAAATTAATTCACAATGTTAGTAAAAATACAGAACTTACTTGTCTACGTTAGTATTTAAACTTAAATGTAGGTTGCTCCAAAACGTATGTAACCGACTGTCCAGTCTGTTACTAAACATCGCCAGAATGCTGTTAGGGCTAGCACGGACTCGCAAGGCGGCGGACCGCTTGCGCAAGACGGCATGGAAACCGTCCACCTGTGTATCTGCAAACATCCCTGATGCGCTGCATGCCCGCAGCAACCGTAACAACACCCTAAGCGCTTTATATAAATTTAATTTGTACGTGCACAAAATTAATTAAGAGATAAGCAATCACTGCGCAATCAAATTTACGTACGTTAACAAATCCGATTTCTGTCGGCAGTATGCAACAATTTTACGTTTCGTCCGTTCACTATTTAAGTTAACAAATTTTCGTGTTCGATAAAAGCCGCATCGGTGACCCATATAATAATTAGAGCCGCTGTCACAATGTTTGCACAAGAGCGATAGGCAATTATGAAGGGATGTAAAGGTAATAACTTCGAACAAATGGAAATATGACTATGTTCATCATCGTCGTGAGGTTGAACCGCAAGACAAATGAAATTCCATTACAATATTAAAGAAAATCCCCAAAGCCGTCGGTGGCTTTATGAAAGAATTTAATAATAAGGAGCAGAATATTATTCAATTTTTCCTGAAAACAAAGATGGAGCAGGAAGAAAGTCTGTTCCCACCTGGGGCTCGGGGACTAGTCGAATTTATTAGCATTCAAATGATTTATAACTAGCGAGCGGCAGCTGAATATTTTCTGATTCGTCTTAAATTAAATTCTTTCTTTCCTTTGGCTGGATTTCATTAAGGGTAACGAAATGCCACGGAGATGAAAAAGATAATCTGTGAGTCGCGGGCTGAGTGAGGACGCCGCCGTCATCAGAGCGCCCGCATCCGATAGTCCGCCCAGCCACCGGTCCGCACACGTCACTGCTCACAATCTGTACCACGTTCTTTTATGTAAACTTTTACGCGGTTTTTCCACCCACAATACAAACGATACGCACCGAATGAATTGAAATCTGAAAAACATTCGAGTATAATTTTTGCGGACCTAACTTGATTTGTGAATTTATAACTCCAGGGAATTTACATAACAGAATTAGTAATTATCCCTGGCATGCGAAAATTTTATTCTTCGTGACATTTCGCGAACGGCGAACTCATTAACCACGGTATATAATTATTGATTTCTTCATCAATGCTTCTCTTAGTCTGACTTTTACTCAATTTTATCTTTCCTTAACAAACTGATCTTTAAACAGGAAAACATGAAATGTTGTGACCCATCCTTAACAATCTGCTCATCACCCCTCACGAGATCAACGATAGATAGTTACGGAAAGTCCACATCACGAACTTATACCTACGTACTGATACGAAAAAATTGTACCTCCATTGATTGCAAGATAAGATAAGAGAGATTAGGGAGGGACGAGAGCCCCTCAACCCAGCAATCAGTAACCGCGCAACAAGAGAATACAAAGCACTAACTATAATAGACTTGCAAACATCTCGGTTGTTTAAGCCGCCGTCTAAAAGGTGTAGAAAGACCATAATTTTCAGTGTATTTATAAAATACATGAACTATCAGCCGGCGGTGCCTACAGTGGTTACGGGAGAGAGCTCTCGCATCCGCGTAGCGTTTTAAAGCTAAAATATTTAACGAGCGCAGAGCAAAGAACAAAGCTTGCCCTGTGTTTAGCTGCACATGTCTACCGCGCCCCAAAGCCTCCGTCATTAAATTCAACGCCCCTTTATGCATTTCTGACTTAGTAAACTATAGAAGAGCTTACAACTGAAATAGGCCACCGTTTGGCAGGAAGCATAAACGCTGTTGTTGCAGTCATATTTAATACTTTTGAAAACTTAATGTGTAGGTATGTGCAGTCTTGTGTTTAACTGGTATTACAGTTATAGGTAATATTAACATGTTATGTATAGTTAAACCAGAAAACCTATAATTTTAAGGGCAGTACCCTTATAAGTCAAACAAAGAACCTGTAATATAGTTTATTAATGTCAATTATAATGTTTCCGTCGAAGCTTCTTCTATTGTAGGAAAACGATTAAATAAGTATTAACATCTAAGCCAAATTTTGCGTTATATACTTCTACAAAGTAATGAAATGTCTTGAAAATTGGGGCCGCTCCCCTACTTGTACAGAGAAGGTGATTAATTATATTCTCATAAGTTTTCATTGAATAATATGTCTTTCAAATATCAGTAAAAACTCCGTACGTTTATATTTAACGGTAGATCAAATTTAACGCTTTGTATAATTTTATAAGTAGGTAAATAATTGTAAGATTCAAATCAGCTTGGAATCACAATGTGATTTACATATCACAGATTCTGAATTTCTATGCTTATTAACCTCTGAGAATATCTTACAAACAAGACGTAGGCGGCGGCGGCGGTTGGAATTTCCGAAAGATTTTTTTGTAATTACTCCCCGATTGCTCCCTTTATACAAATCTATTTATAAGTTAAAATAACACATTATTTATAAAGAACATTGACCTTAAACAAAATAGCTACCTTCAACGATGTATTGCTACGTGACTGACGCAAATAAAACTTACTAATGGAGTACTGTCAAAGAATAAATGTACTTAAATTATTTTGAAACGTTCACAGTTAACCATGAAAACTAACTAGAAACCACCATAAACCTTTTATAAGCTAAAGTGTAAAGTCTTATCAAGCCCTCACGTCGTAGAGAAATAAATCGAATAGACGGTTTACGGCCGCGGCGACACGCTACTAGCTCATAAGCAGTCGTTTGCGCACTTTTAAAGTAGAACATTTGAAAAGAAGCGAGCTCTAATTACGAAGGCGTAACACGTCAAAGTATTTGAGAAGTGCGCAGAGCATCAGGGGTTGATATTGTGAGGCGCCGGAAAACAGCTTATAATCCCCGTTTGGACCCTCCACGGTGCAACCTTTTCCATCCTCGCCTTAGAAGACTTTGGATAACGTACCCTATTTTTGTTATCGAAACTTACGAAGTTATATGTAGTTCTAAACAAACAAGCTGCTGTTATGGCAGGCGTATACTCGTATAGTTTTACATCTAAACACGAATACAGAATTAATTAACATAAACATATTATAAATATACATCCATGCTAATTGTTAAACATACACAACAACAACACGTCAAACAAGTCATGTTGATCTACAATAATTTACCACACATATCTAAAATTACTTTCCGATGGGAAGCGAATCGAATAAAATATGGTGGCGTAGTTTCTATTTGGCGCAATTACATGGTGGATTTCACAATTTGGCCTATTTATTTTTATAAACTAAGGTCCCAATTTCACGGGTTGGTTGTTGACATTATTGTACCGACGTCAAATGTTCTTGGATCTGGGACCGCGGTTGGTCTAATGAGCCGTGGGGGCAGAGCAGCCGGAACGAGTGTCGATGTGCACCGCTCATGGTGGCTCATGACCGCATAACGACCCCACCTCACGCGCACCTCTGCTAAATGTATGTGACCTCAACTGAACTTACCTGCTTAGACCATGTTATATGTGGCAAGGACGCTGGATTGTTTTAAACCGTTGCTGGCTGTAATGTACAGGATCGGTACTTAAATAATGTATTGAATAATTATTTATATTATTAAGAGCCTGTTGCACCCTACAGGGCAAGCGCCCCGACATTTATCAAATCTTTTGAAAATTTGACGAGTCTAACACGTCACTGATAAAATTAAGTAAGATTAATAATTTCAGATTCGCTTGTAGGTAAATAAATACAATCACGCTTTTAAATCTCTGTCTCAATGGAAAAAAAGGAAACACGTTCAGACATTAATCTTCCACGAGCTTAGGTTCTCCGAATAAGAAACAAAACAGAATCGCAGTTTTTCTTTTTCGAACGCGTCGTAAATATTTTTTAGTTTTAATTAACAATTGGCCAGCGACAATTGTATCGTCGTTATTGTATGTCGTCCATCCTAGCCTTTTTGTTTATCCTAGTTCAACCACTAGCATCAAATGTTTACGATT
The DNA here is from genome assembly GCA_950022335.1 of Eurois occulta. Classification (NCBI taxonomy): domain Eukaryota; kingdom Metazoa; phylum Arthropoda; class Insecta; order Lepidoptera; family Noctuidae; genus Eurois; species Eurois occulta. Next base: position 8,865,413 of record OX465484.1, on the reverse strand, counting down.
TACAAACTATAATCCGTATTATTTTGATGTACACAAATTCCTACTATCTTTGTTTGGTTTGCAATGAATTAAATGGAGAACATACACGATTTCCATTTTCAATCGTAAAGCTGTAGCTATCAGAGTCGTGTTGAATATTTCAACAATTCTATACGTGCAGCACAATTAGTGTTCACCAATTTGAGCCCATTTACCGTAGCGAAATATACTTGATCACTGACGCATCCATTAAACAGTAGCTCATTTACTTATATTCATATCACCCATTCAACCGTAGAGGCTGTCTCTGAAACCAGATGAGCGTTAAAATTATAATATTCGAAAATAAAGTTTTTAATGAGCATCGGATTCAATAAAAGCAGCAACAATGGCGTGTGTGAACTCGTATTGTGACTCTTTTGTTTTACGCCAGCGACGTCATTATAAATTTTTCACCGCAGCTGTCTAATGAGTAACGCTATATAAATGTGTATTTATATTTATGCATGAACTAACCACACTTGAGATAGGTACTTATTATTATCTTTATTTATTTTGGTTTCAAAAGTTATGACGTACGTACGTCATAACTTTAGTTTGCCATTGATATTTCATACGTTAAATTAATTGTGTTGTTTAGGCACCAATTATTTAATTATAACTTTGTTTTTTGTTAAGGAGACATTCGTTAAGATATATTACATTTGAGTGAAATTTAAGTGGATTAAATTAATTGCGTAGAAAAAAAGAATTCAAAAGTTCTGTAAAATTGGCCTTTTAAAATCATAATAGTTTAGCTATGAATGTCTGAGGACAACAAAAGATTAACAATCAATTTCAAAACATATTGTCACCTATACAAAATTGAAAATTGATAAAAGCTATTTCTGTCAAATCAAACGAATTACACAGCACTCAATAGTAAGAATATACCGCGGTTTACAAAATTATGTAGAGCTCTAGTGGCTAGAGTCGATCACTAGATTCTTTTTGAGGACTCCTATCGTGAAGGGGTCATGTTATGATGGTTGTTTCGGCGGTGAATTTCGGCAGGTCAGCGAAGCAGCGTCGAGGGCCGGAGGAGGAGGCATCGCATGGCACCGGAAATAATGACTGCCGCTCTGTAATTGGAACGGGCTGGCGCATTTTAGCTAGTGACTCGTCACTGCCTTTGCCGGCCCTTTTATTTTTTAATTTTTCCGTACAAAGTACCCACTTTAATTGTTTGAAGTATTTTAGCTGTTTTGTAAGTGTACTTCCATTTTAATATTAAATTTTTTGTTAGGTTACAAAGAGAATACTTAGGCACCCCTTTTTCGAACATTTAGGTACTTCAAGTATCAAAAACTTCATAAATGTTTGAAAATTTTGAACGACTGAAAAGAATAAGTAAGTAGCTCCCAATTTGCAATGTTTTTACGGTTTCGTATTTTAAACGTGACTAGAAAAACTTCGTTAAGTTCTGCTCACCAATTTTCGTTAAAGTGCTATGAAAAGTACACATAAAAATTTGACGAATAAGCGGTTTTGCACGAGAATGGCTATGTCAGTCGTCATACAGATATTCTATCTACATTGCAAACAAACACATCCAAAATAAAGCTTTTGTTCATATTCTGTTTATGGTATTATTTTGTAGCTCAATGCTATAAAATTACCCTTAAAATCATTAGCAAAATGATTGGCAGACAAATTATATAATTTTGCTTTCTGAACTAATTCACCAACAAGTCACCACGCAGCATGGAATTTTAATAGCCAATTTTAATTTTGTGCTCAAAAATTTTGGGACGACGGGGAGTCTATTTGAGTATGTATAAAATACCTGCATGTTTGCCAGTGGTGGCCGGCACGGGACTCAGCATGTGCAGGAAATGATGCCGTCCGGCGGCCGCCTCCGCAATTGAAACACCGGCCGACGAGCACGCCTAAATTACTGCACGGAAAACGATTACGTACTACGGAAATTTAGTTAAATACTTATTACACGAATAATTTTCAACAACCCCCCTAGGATTACCAAACCTACAGTTACACATTGCAATATTATTTATTGTACACTCCCAAACTTTGTCAGGTTATTCTCAAAGGAAAATTCTACTTTATTACTTCAATGCAATTTGTCAGTTGGAAAATAAACTGATTTTGTTGCAAACTGAAATTGAGAAAATGCTCGTATACAGCGCCACTGAAGTTTCAGGAGCAGAGTAAGAGAAATAAAATAGTTTTTTGTAAGTACGTGAAGCTGTATAACTATTTTAAAATGTAGCAGTTTTGTATGAAGTTGTTACAAGCTTCTACTTATTACGGACAAACAGACTAGCAAGCGAACATGTCGGTTCACGAGTCTGATGTACATAGTGGCCAATCCCTCTTCAAACTGATAGCAATCAAACTATCGAAGAATACTTTTTAACATTCATGATTCGATAAAATTGTTTCATAGCTATCCACGCTAGTGACTTGTTTACTTTTCAATTTCTCAGCGTATCATGTCGTAAAAGTTCTGCAACAGACATTATTATATTATGTTTGTCTATAGTATTAGAGACTTTTACTTTGTGATTCAATTACGTGCAAGTTTTTAAAGCGAAGTTACCACGTACTATAAGATTTATAAGGTAAAATGCTTGGTTGCTTGTGCTGAAGTTTAAAACAAGGCTAAATAATAACATTGTACAAAAATATTCTTAAAATAAATGAATTATCATTATTCATTTTTCCCGAGAGGAGGAACGTCAAAAATAGAAAACAAAAGACTGCAACAAAGACAAAATCCCATAGGTAATTAAATTATACAGTCTGCGGATAGTTTTATATGCGAGGCAATAGCAAGACTGGTAATCGTGACAGCGGCCGCCTCGTGAGGATCAAGACTGGGCCTTAAGAAGCACCTGATCCCTACCAAGCCCGGGGCGGCGCTACGTAAACTTCTACAAACGAATTAGACGGAGCGCCTAGAAAACGGGATTATCCACTAACTCTTTTACCCGTTTTACCCTACCAAAATAGGTTCGCGCCGTAATCGAGTGTTTGTACCGTTTAAGGTATGGTTACACTACTTAAATGAACGGTAATAATGACAGCTTTGTTGTACACATTGAAGTGCCTTTTTAACTATCTATAGATAGTTAGTTCATGACTTAAAACAAAGCGACTTGATTATTTTTTTCTGTCGAACTTTTAATACTATTTAGTAGTTTGTATGCAGTGTTATGTACAAACATCTCATTGATTTTGTATTGATATGAAAAATAACGACCAAATAAAATTGTATATATATTTTGAACGTACAACTAACTTTAAACATCCCTAACAATTTTGATACCAGTAATTAGATGATATTTCAAACAAACACGTACACAAACTACCAATTACAATTTCTAAATTGGGATAGCAAACAAAACATGTTCACAAATGCATTTCCAATATTCAATATTTTAGTTTCGTATCAATAATGCTAGTTGAGGACAAGCATAGCTATTATTTTATGTTTATATGTCGAACAGCAAGCAATAATTATAATTTTTTGTGAACATTTATGTGCACATATTATATATAATAAATGAACGAGACCTTTTGTTTTGTACGTCTGATTTTTAATCAGCTCTCAATGGTAATTTGTTAAAGTTTGTGTGTTTAAACAGATTCTTCCTGTTGCTGCAGCGTTTAGAATATTTGCAGCCACAAAGACAATATACAGCGTGTACCAGAAAGGTGTGGTCATGTTTTAGGATGTGCTATAATCATCAAACTCAACAACTTTTTCTATGGGACCAACTTCATAATCGCGAAGAAAATATCAGCTGTTCCACACAAAACTTCAATACATCCTCAACCCAAATATTTGGACCATCATATTTTTTTCACGGTTCTATGGTTCAGTATGATGGTCTATACCACATCCTAAAATATGGGCAGACTACTCTGGTACACGCAGTATACAATGTATCTATTTGATTTATCTGATGAAAAGGTTCATAAAGGAAAAAGTATAGTATTAATAACAACCAAAAATGTTGTAGTTTAATTCGTATTCCATTTACTTATTACAACACAAAACATGGCCGACTTAAATAAAAAATCCTCCTCAAAAGTCTACAGACAACTAAAGTATCGTTTGATGAATGTGTCTCCGCCCTAACACCGTGTAATTAGATTGTATTAATTCAATTTAAGTATTTAAGTTAAAACTTAATTGAATCTTCAACAGAGCCGTTAGGTACAACGTTTATTACATTAATTAAACGGTACCTTCAAACATCACTGAAGTCTCATTTTGTATCTACAAACAAAAAGCGACGTTTTGAGACCTTTTTAAAAGGGAAAATGGAATGTACACTAATAAATTAAATTATTACTGTAAACTGCGTAGTCAAAGATAAAGTACTTTTTCAAATATTTTGGTAATTACTGTTTCCAAAAAGGTCCCACTTATATGTTATTTTAAGTGTAAAGACTTATACAAGTCTATTAGTAGTAGTTTTTAAACACAACACTGATAATTTTATCAGCGTTGTTTCAAAACTACTACTAATAGACTTGTCCTTATTATAGACGACCTCAAACTAACCTTGACGTTTCGTTAACATGCTATTTCTTTGCTGTTAACACCTGCCTGTAAGGAGTACCGATGTGCGTAAATACATTATTGTACTACAGACCTGCTTTATGACGGTAGCCACAAACCCAACTACATAATATATCATCATGTATATAATCCCCGAAGGTATAAGCAGAGCAACCTATCCCTAATTTTTTTTTCACATTTTCAATGATTTAATTACACTATATCTCCCACAGTGGATACATTTCCGTTACCTCCCAAGATACCTTAAAGCCAGTTTAGTAAAAACATAAGCACTTTAAACAGCAGCTAAAAACTCAACTTAGTATTAATAGAGGCATTTAGCTGATAACATCTTAACGTCTTCCTAACATAATCCGGTTCTGCCAAGGGTTGCGGAGGTCAGGCGGTAACACAATAGTGAGTCTTCATTATCTCGTAAAATTAAAACCGACATCTTGGTGAAGTAGCTGGAATTACAGTTTAAGGAGTCTGCCCACTACACCGTAACATACCATGACGATACTAGGAACGTGTTTAACTGCTTATGGTGACCGTACCAAACCAGTTATAACTGCGTATGATGACCGTACTAAACCCGTTGTAAACGGGTATGATACGGTGTTGATGCGTTCTAGTGGGCATACTATACGTGTCCTGTGTCTTACCGTGCCTGATACGTTCATAGCACGGTCATGGTATGGTACGGTGTAGTGGGCAGACTCCTTTACGTGTAACTTCTCACTGAATTTCTAAGAGTTTTAGTTCAGGTAATTTCATTATTAAAAATTCTCAAAAGCTATACAGGTTTTTAGAATTTAATTGAGGTTTAAAAGTAGATCACTGAGTGATGACGGTTTTTTTTTGGCATTTTTGGTTTTCTTGACCATCTTCCTTGGTGGTTTTCTGAATGTTAGGTTAGGGAGGTCAGACTCTAAATCAATATATGAGCCTTTGATTCCTCGCAAAATGAAAACCGACTGCTTTCCGATGTAGCTGTAATCACATTTTACACGTGTACCCACTCGTACCTACTTAATAATTTAAACTGAATTCCTTCGGAGTTGTTGAACAGGTATTATCGTTATTTTAGCTTTATAGAATTAATTACTTAATTTACGTTTAAGAATAAGCAGGGGTTTAGTTTGGAGTATTTTGATCTGGCTGGATCAGCTTTCTTGAAGTTTTTCTGAATGATATAATAGTATGTAATATTTATTTTCACGGAAAATCATGTAGGTAGGCATGCCCCAGTAGTGGAAACATTATTATTCAACATAATATAGGCATGAAGTTTTTCATTCATTCAATAAATCGGAATGGCCTGACTTTTTTCGAAGTCAACCAGGGCCGGACTCAAAAGTTATAATTCATCCATAGCATCCGTAGCAAAAAAATCCTTTAATAGTTTATAATCTGGCAAGATAGATTACAAACGAACGATGTTCATAATCATACGGTGACATTTATCTTCATTTTTTGTAGAAACACATAATCATATCGACTTTTTCTCGACGAAAAAGTTTCGTACAACGTAAGCCTTCTTAAACCTTTTCACATTCTCAATAAAAACTGGATTAAGGTCCCTGTACTAGAAACTAAAACGTGTAAGTCGGTGAAACCTGTGAACAAGACTTTGTTATCCCTGAAATCCAAGCAATTTTCAATAATCCTGCTGAAAAACTTTTTCTTTTGTGGGTCGTTGTTTGTTCGAATAATTGGCGTGTATTTGGTAAGGTACTTTACCGTATAGGAAGCTAAAATTGACCAGTTAACCCTAACATATTATCAGTTGGTGGCTGTTCTGTGTGACTTGCCGTTAATTAAGAAAAATATTTATATACAGGGTGGAAGGGACACCGACGCGAAAACGGTTACCACGTATTCAGTACATCATTCTGAGCCCCCCCCCCCCCCACATAGAAATTTTTCAACGGTTACAGGTCCATTCATGTTGACCGTGTAGGTATTGCATTTTGTAGGAAACAGCTGTTTTTTTTTTAATAACCGATGATAAATTTCTATGTTGAGGGGCTCAGAATGATGTACTGAATACGTGGTAACCTTTATCGCGTTGGTGTCCCTTCCGCCCCGTATTTAACGTTCAAAAGTTTATTTTATTTTATAACAAGCTAGCTTTAAAAAAACCAAAGTCTGACTGATTTACTGAGACAGATCTTCAGAAAAATTTCATCCTAAATCAATAAATACATTTGTACGGTTTACGTAAACACCGTCAGGCTGCAAACTCAGCAACCTATTTTTCTCTTTCGTATTTAAAACAAAGTTTAATATAATTTTATGAAAATTGCACCATTTTTACGAATAATCGTTCTGCAATTTATTTAACATATTAATATTGCATTTCCAATCGATTCGGGCGTTCCCCGGTCCCTCGCGTCTGTAACCATCCCCGTCCAATAATCACCATAATTAATTTTATTTCAATCCATATCGATGACAGTCATTCGATAAAATATTATTACATGCTGAAATGTTATTAATTTTTTAGTTTATTGTATTTGTGATGTAAACAGGAAACATGCATTTATTTATGGAGGTTTAAACGTTGATTTAACTTATAAATACTTTTGATTCCATCCATTCCATTATCCACTTTAAAACTGATTTTTCAAGACATATTCGTATCTAGGTTACAAAGGCATGCTCTCTCAAAAATAGTGCCATAAGCCAATTTTCGATTAAATAAATAAAATATAAGCCATTCAGCCTATAAATCACAGAATTAATAACAAATCCAACATCGCTGGCAGTGCACTGATAAACATAATTATGACAATTACATTAAGTTTATTGCATTAGATGCGGCCTCACGGTGCAAGCAATCAACAATTATTCACGAATATAAACGTCATGTCACACTGGAATTAACTCTGTTAGCTCGTAAACATGTCCTGACATTGATTTATTGCATTAATTCCAGACTCTAGGCCATAATCATTTAGAAACAAGTGTTTGCATAAATCACTTAAGTAAATAAAATTGTTTACCGCTGTATTGTATAAACAAGGTATAAACTGTAAGAAATGTTTATAAAATGCGCAGACGTCTCATTTGCAAAGAGTATTTGAGCACGGCATCCACTAAATTTCATATTAACTCAGAAATTATGGGATCAAATTACTTCATTTTATTTTTTAAGCGCGTATTATTAGTATTTTATTACACTATGAGAATTTTTCAGGTCGTAAATTCGGTTTTAATAGACTTATTTGCTTCGTGATAATATACGAGCTACTTTTGCAGTGTGGTTTTTTGCTCATAAATTAAAGAAGGTGCAGGATTAAAAAAAAGAAATTAGTAACTCGCCAGCATTAAGTTTGTCTAAAGAAATAGACGATACATCAACGTCAGGATGGCGCCGAAGCTAAGAAGTGATTTCCAAACGAAACTCGACGTTCAAGAATGTTAAGCGATTCCGGGAGAGATTTCGTGCGAGCTAACATCGAAGAGGTTCTAGCTAATTACTGCTACGAAAGTAAGACTACAAAATTGCTTCTGTAATGTTTTACATTATTGGAGTACTACAAAAGGGGGAACTCCTTTGAGATTTTTACGTAATTTATTACATCATTCACGATAGCGCTACACTTTTTAAGTAGAGATTCGGAATGTAATACGGAACGAGAGAGACTTAAGTTTATTTTATTTTTTATATTAAAGTTTGGAAAAAGATTAACATAAACATTTTAAATGCCATGATTCGAAAACACGGAAAGCTCTGATAAATAAATAATAATAAATCTGAAGAATGTTGACAGATTTCGTGAGATCGTGACACAATTACAAAAAGGTAATTTTAAATCAGATTAAATTAAGGCTTGGGTGTGACTCACATTGAATAAAGCGTTTCTATAAACTTGAGAAAAAAGGGGCTTGATAAGGGTCTTGCCATACGGAACACCCAGAGTTAAAATAGTATATTTTTTCTTTTTCATTGGCGAGTCAAAAATGCCGGCTGTCTACATTAAGTTATAAGTTTAATACACAATGTCTAATCCTAATTGTAAAGAACAAAACAATCAGTAAAACAGAAAAGATAAAAGCATTGTCGCCTTGAAACGTTCACGTTTTTGCCAAGGGTCCGTCGTAAAACTTTATTAGGCGCATTAAGGTCGCGGTTGAATCCTGTTTATGTAATCGCCGCCGGGGACCTTTAGCAGGAAAAATATTAAGTGAAAAAAGAACACACAATGTCACCCTAAGTAAGATTATATTTATGACGACCTATATCTAAGGAGAGGGTGGTCAGGGGCACTCAAAATGTCAGGCTAAGCGAAATGAGACGAGAGCGCACATCACACATGGAACATAGAACGACCGCGGTGGCGGGCTCGGCGGGGCCACTCGTAACACAAAGATAAGCGTCTGATTGTAAGCGGATAATATGTATTTTGTTGTGAGCATTTTTTTGGATTATGTCGTCATTTTTTATAATACTTATTATTCATATACAATAACATTTCTAAACAAACAGAACCAGATCGAAGCATAAGATGTCAATCTTAACTATCCTAATAACGGTTACAATTCCAAGACATTCGGAAACTCCGCTCGAAATGTAATTCCGTGAAATGTGATTATATGCAATTAAACATATTTCCTTAATACATTTCCGACAACGGAGCACTTAACGTCTTTGTTAAATCGTTCCTACAGTAGGCACCTTACTTTATTCCGCGCCGTCTCTACTTGGTGCTCCGTGGCACGAATAATTTCCTTAATATTGCTCTGCGAAATCTTATTCAAATAATCAGAAGTTCGCGACTCCAATCCGCCTAAATGCAAATTGCATGCAGACTGCTTAATTAACAGCCTAGATACTGCACAAGCTGAACCGATAGCAGGCACCATTGCGTTTCGGTTATTGTATATCTTATTAGCGCCTTATGTTAATTTAGATTGCTGCCTCGTTGGTTTAGTGGTCGCAAGCACGACTGCTGACAAAGTGTTATTGGGTTTTTCTATCAGGAATTTCTCAGTAGCAGTCACGGAGTCTGAATTTGCCCCCGGTTGATGGCAATAAGCTCGCCTCCTATTACATGGGACTTAAACATAATTGGGGAAATGCGGGTTTACGAAAATTGGATTAATGTGAAGTGATTTCTATTCAACGAATAAGATTTACGAGGATTTTCTTTCTTACAAAACAGACTCAATTCTATCAGTGGTAATAACAATGAATAATGCAGAAAAGAATCAAAACGACTGCATAAAAGATGGGATTGTTATTGCAGCGAGTGTACACAGGGAGTAAGACAGTGAGTAGTGATCTGTCAGTGGGTGCCGCCCGTCTTACGAGCGACGTCGGGCTTACACGGATTTGAGGGGGTAACCGTCTCCGGCTCACGTGACTGATGCGCTATCCCCGACCACATTTCTTCTACCGTTTAATTAAGTCGGTGACTCGCCGATTAACGTGATGCGTCTTCCACGATATTGGATCTTTTTAAACTTGAACGGGAACGATGTGCTAACATCTTTTAGCAAGTCTGTCATTTGGCATGTTTGTCATTATTTTTTGTAACACTCGGATAATTCAATTATCTACTTACATGGCTTTGAGCATTAAGTGAGAACTTCATTCTTGGTAAGTAAAATTTCAGTTTAAATTAAATTCAAATGAACGAAACATTATGACTTTTGCGCATTTAGAACTAACCTTTCTAGACTTATAGAAAACCTAGATTAGATTCTAAAAAGTAATCATCCCAAACTCAATACGAGAGAACATTATATCTTTGACATCAAATGTGAGTATATTTCATCTTGAAACCGCTGCGGTCATCCCAAGAATATAATACAGTCAAGTATCTCCTTTCAAACATTCATAACAATTTCTTACCTCAAAGGGTATAATTCAATATTTCATATAAAGTTTTAACGAGCTCACGTATCAGCAAATAAAACATGATTTGAAAACAACGCAGCCGTAAAATCCGAGCATTTTATGCGACTCCATTATCTTCAGTGAATTCTCATGCATGAAGAAGTGTTTATTTTCACTACGCATGTCGAGTCTATGTCCCGAATTCACGTATGTATAAAGCATAAAGAAGTTCATAAAACTGAAGTCAGTCTTCTAGTTCTTATAGTCGTGTCACCGACGTTTTATCACTTAGCTTTAAAAGTATCTCGTAAATCAATGACAGAGTCATACCGTGACTAGGTCATATAAAGTAGTTTCAGATACTTTAAATTTCAAGGAAATAATCCGTATATAAAATTACTTTATGAAAATTAGTATAATTCTGTCAGCATTCCAAAAAATATGTCTATGTTATCTTGACAGTTGCATTATTATATGGAAAGTAAAATTATTCTGATTCTATTTTGAATATCTTCCAAGTTATAAATAAATACTAATTAGTGAGGTAATAAATTAACTGACTTTTTTCTACTCAATTTTATTATTTTCTGTTGTTAAAAATAAAACTATGTGATTTATAAATTAAATAAATAAAAACAGAAACGAGCAGTGTTATGTGAAGCAGATTATTTACAACCCATAACCATATAGTTATCCAAACAAAACACTGAATAAAAAAATGTAGTTGCTTTTATTTAAGTATCGCACCTAAATAAAAACAACTTATTTACTCGTACTTCTCACATTACGATACTGCACTAAACACTCCATAGCCCAGTAAGTACACAGTCGTATGTGGCGGTACGTCAGGCAAGTTATGTTAGTGCCGGAACCATTTTGCTACTCGCTAGGTAACTGTAGTCACATTTACGCTCCTTCAGACTCTCACGGACAACTTGTCCTCGTGAAGATGTGACTGTAAAAGTTTGATCAGTAAGAAAGTTTTAATTGCTACTGAACGGCATTTCCAGTGTGCCCCGACGGAGTTCATTTTGCAAGTATTTTATTCGTACAGAGGCAATAATTTGCTAGAACATATTTTATGTAAACACGGTGTACTTACTTAGGAAAGAGTGTTAATTAAGATGGACTGTCTGGTGTTTTAGGCAATAAAGTTTACCTTTGATTATTGTAAGGAATAATGGAATAAAAATAGGTAATACTTATTTAAGTGTTTTACCACTACTTTATGTGACTTTTTTTACAAATCTTCTTTTGTATTGCTACTCTGTTTGATAAATAAAGCTAGCGAGAGGCTTCAAGAAGACACATACAGACTTTCAACTCAAACTTCAACAACAGCATTAAGTAGATAAAAATAATAACAAAAATAAACATGTTTGTCTCTTCACATCCTAAATAAACTGTAATTATGATCTTGTCATGAAATAACCGACAACAAAGAAATAATAAAACTTACTGTTCACGGAGGTGTCATGAAGACTGAAACAAGGGTGTTTTATGTGTGCACAGCCTATTATGTGGGGGTACCCACATAAACACGCGCACCGTGACGAAAAACTGAGCTACCTCTAATAAACAACTCTTTAAATACATACTTTGGGCACACATTTTATTATCAGAGTAATATACGCAAGTAACGTATTTCGAATATCTATAAACATTGTTGTGTATCTAGATGGAATGTTTCAGGTGACATCTTAGAAGACGGGTTCGTATGTAGGTAATACCTACTACATGTCACCTACATTCGATTTGTATTCAGAGTTCGTTAACTCTGCTCGCAATGATTACCCTGAGGCAAACGCGTTTCTGAAGCGAACATGGATGTGCTGTAGCTACCTTATATTGTTAGTAATATGTCGTACATTATTACTCAATTATGCTAAACAGTACAAACTAATATTCAAGATTAGTTTGACGAAATTCGAGATTGTTTTCCTTTGTTATAAAGTTTAATTGGTAGGCTAGCAGAATATATTAATCCGTGTTGCCTAATTGTTAATTCATGTATTCCGTTACCGAAATAATTTGTAGAAGAAAAATTGAAATTAATTTTATCTTTATAATTGAACTCTGCCTCGAAATATGCAATCCAATGCGTACATATCTGTGGGTATTTTATTTTATTAAAACCTCCGTTTTCAACGCTCGACCGTCCAACAAATTATTATTATTTCAATCCGAAATTCATACGTGAAAACGGTTCCGATTTGAAATTTCATTTTAAAACTAAATTCGAATTGCCAACCACGTCAGACACTCATAAGTGACATCGACAAGAGGTATAATGGCTCATACGGTGTGCTCGTAAAATTTTATAGGCAACTCGGAGGTACAGGATGTATCCCCGGAGGCAAGCCACTCCGACCTCACATTATGCCTCCTCCAAACACACTTATCTAACCGTGATTAATTATTGTTTTATCTTCTAAACGCTCCAAAAGATTTATTTCACTCGAACGATCATGAATGACGTAAATAAGTCAATGAACCTAATGCCCCGGAACTTATCAATGAACTTTCACAACAGAATTTCAAAATACTTGTGCATTTTAAAGCTCATTCGCATGAATGAACATGTGAGTCATTGTGATATTTTCGACTTTAATATTTTATTGTTCACTAGTGCATTTATAATTAACCAAATTAATGATCGGCCACGCGTACCACTGTAAATGTGTACCTACCTACAGTTCATATGTAGTACGGACATCATTCTAACATAATTTGCTTATCTTACATAGATAGGTAAGATGTAACGTCCTACTATGCTGCTCAGTAAATACTGGCGCAAATTCGGCAGAAAGACATGATGTTGGTTTGATTTCACACAAACAAGACTTTTGCTGTTAATGGATGATGGATGCAGATCGCTTTGCTTTTCCATATAGAAAAAGCAGATACCGGTACCAATTCTCTTCACATCATCTCGACTGTTATCTCACTGGAAAAAAATATAATAAGACTAGGGACCCTCTGATAGTAACACCACCCATCAACAGTGGAAGCTGGAAACTGCAAATACAATTAATGAGACCCGCACCACCTATCCAATCTAAAGGATGAGGTTCTATCTCGGTGTCTCAGTTAGTCTACAGTGAACTAGTTTGTCATATTGATCTAGGAACAGACGCAATCAAGGAACACACGGAAGGAAAACAAAATAAAGAGTTTTGCATTATCCTACTGTCTTGCTGCTGGTTTAAAGAAATTGCTGGTATATTTTATCGGCGGGCAGTTGCATTATGAAATGATTTCACACTACTGCGATATATTTCCCTTATTTCCTCATTTGATGGTTAACTCCTATTGATTGTAACAATGACATCGTAGAGAACGTTTAACGCAACCTCCTCACGCTCTCAGACGGATTTCTGATCGCACGTGTTGTTGTTATTAACACTAATGTTACCCATCCTATTCACATAAAACTTAACTACACTAAAAGGGTTTAAAAGGAAGTAGCCACATAAAGCTCTCCACTTTTTGGCAAGGGTCGTTTTATTTATTTATGATAGACACAAATGTAATTTTATGTCTAAATGGTAAGTTTACGAAAAAAAATTAAGTTACCAAAACCAAGCATTTATTTACTTTAATTTCGTCATCATCATTTCAGCCGAAAAACGTCCATCGCTGGACATAGCCCCCCCCCCCCCCTTAGGTTGCCACAACGACCAGTCCAGCGCTGCTCTCGTCCCGCATCAAAAAATCATAATCCTTTCATACTGTGTAAATTTAGGGTTGTGGAATTAATCCCTATTATTAAATCCACATATTCGGGGTAGCTGTTAATGGAAAGATAAGTATAAAACAAATATATGAAGCGGAGTGTCTAGCATTCGTTCTAGTGTTTGGTATTCTCGAGCAGGCCTGTCGATTGTTAGTTCACGTCTGTACTAATAACGTTACTTAATAACACATTGAGTAGAAACTCGTATTAATTGTTCTAACTTGAATTATATTTATTGTTATATGAAAGAACAAAGTGGTGATAACATAATATCACGCCTGTAATCCCCGAAGTGTTGGGCAGCGGTATACCTAATAGTACAGTACAGAAAGTCCCATGTAATAGGGGGCGAGCCAATTGCCATCAACGGGGCGGAAATCCAGACTCCGTGGCTGCTACTGAGAAATTCCTGATGGAATAACCCAATAACACTTTACCCGACCTAGGATTCGAACCTAGGACCCCATGCTCAGTAGACGCGCTTGTGACCACTAGACTAACGTGACCGTGTGAAATCCTAGGCACGATTTCCGGATCGGGCCAATTGTTATTGGGTTTTTCCATCAAGAATTTCTCAGTAGCCACGGAGTCTGGATTTGTGCCCGGTTCATGGCAATAGGCTCGTCCCCTATTACATGGGACTTAAACATAAGTGGCGAAATGTGGCTGTACTATTAGGTACACTTCTGCCTAACCCTTAAGGCATGATGTTATGGGTATATGTTATCGTCACTATTTCACAAAAAAGTACATGCAGAAAAAGAGCATAAAATAAAAATATTCAAACGAGAGCGTAAAAGTTTTGACGTAAAATTGTCCCCCGACAATAGTTGGAAGTTCAGAGAAAAAATCTTTCATTTAGCCGACCTAATGATAAAAAGAGTTTCTAAACTACTATAATATGTTATCTGTGGATAGGAAACATTATGTACGTCCTACTTGCAGTACAGCGAATATAAACGATATATTATGCGTATGATTCATGTATGGAACTGTTGTTTGTCATCTATCTCGAGTTGTAAGTATCGAGTAGGAAAATGGGTTAATGTAGTGCTATCGCTCCAGTAAGGATAGCCTGCCCTGGATAGCCTTTGAGCTTGTCACTACGTACATACCTATGTTGTTATGTAGTGTGTACGTTTAGGAACACTGTCTGGCTTTGAGTAGTACACACGCTGCATGGATTAGACATTCGAATAGCTTCGTCACATCAGATTGTTCGTGAATATTGATTGTGTGTTGATAAAGCGTGTTTAGAATTGAAGCCGCTTTCAAACTTGAACACTTTGTCATACAGCAGTATGCTTGAGAGCTGTAGCTATTAATTAACCGTAGTGGTCGCTTATAAACTGATACACTATACTAATATTATGAAGAGGTAAAAATTTCTAAGTGTGAATGTAGGGGTCATCTCCGGAACGAATGATCCAATTCTAAAAAAAATACTGGATTTTATTGGTAGAAAGTTACATTTTTCATGGGTGCTATAAGCTATACATTACATTTATATCAAGCATATTCAATTCAATTCATTTATTCAATAACGATTTTTACATCGTGTCTGAATTCCTTTATCTAAATACATATTATAAGAAACATCATTCATGCAATTCATATTTAAATCATTACAATTATCCAAATTAAATTAAAATCAGAATAATAATAAGAATTAAAAAAAAAGAATAAAAATATAAAGATATAAAAATTAATGCCATAAGTCCAATAAAATTTCCATTTCAAGTCAATGATACTATGTTACTTTCGACTTTTGTATTAATTTATAATTCATCAATATAATATAGACACTTGTTTAACAAGAACAGTTTAAGATAACTCTGAAACCCTCTTGTATATACTAGACTTTTTATTTCTATCGGCAGTTTATTGAACATTTTTAATGACTTGTGGTGGGCGCTATACTTTGCAACGTTGAGGTGAGGCACTTGCTTCATCTGGAGATCTTTTCTTCTCGTACTCTCCCTTTTTTGCCTTTCATCTTCAGTCTTATATTCAAAGATTTGATAAGTGACTAAGTAGGACCAAAATGTACAAGCTTGGGACTGTCAATAATTTAAGTCATTAAAATGAGGCTTGCATGATTCTTGCTGTTGAATTCTAGCTATGGTTCTGACTGCTCTTTTCTGAATCACAAAAGTTTTTTGAGTATTGTAGTCATAACTTCCTCCCCAGAAAAGTATGCTGTATCTCAGTTTTGACTCGACTAATGCGTAATAGTCCATTTTCAAAGGTTTTATTGTTACCTCGTTTCTTAGACTTCTTAGTACGTAACAGGAGCTACGTACGTACAGAGCTGATTGCCTTCTCCAGGTATGTTAGCTCTTGTTTCCACTTTAACTGGCTATCGATATGAACTCCCAGAAACTTAACCACCTGGCCACGTTCACTGTTTCTCCATTTATGACGCCGTTTATTACTAGAGGTGGAACGAAAAAGCATTATATTAGTTTTACTGGCATTAACTTTAAGACCGTTATCAGCAAACCAGCTGTGGAAGATATCTAAGGTTTGATTAACTATGAAATTAAGAGCGTATATAATGTCAGTCGAAACTACGGCATTGGTATCATCGGCAAACACCACAAGCTGGATTGATCCCGCAGCTTTTTCCCTCATGTGTTGTATAAGGTCATTTATAAACGCGATAAAAAATATCGGACCCAGTATGGAGCCTTGTGGTACGCCAGTGTGCACAGGAGACAATTGAGACCTGTATGTTTCTTGACTTGGACAAATTTACCTGAGGAATTTGTCCACTGCTTTGATCTCCAGGAACATCTTCCTGTTTTTAAAACATTTTAGCCAGGCGATCACAATTTTTGCGGACGAAGTCGCGGATGAAGTATTAGTTATGAATACAACGATGGACCTTTGATTTCAATTTTTCCACGATTTTTCCCCTGAAGTGGATCTAATTGAGATTCCTTGTGGAACTCCGTACTTACGATATCTTGGCAAATAGTTTGGATTTCTAAGACGGCCTCATAATAAACAGTTCAGCATTTTTATGTAGGCATGTGATGTCTTGTGTATATTTGAAGACTAAGCTGTCTAGTCGCGTCGCCTGTGCGTCCGGTCCGGCTCATTTATTTACTCGCACTAATGGTGCAGACAATAGATATTTACTGCTCTGTTTACTTCCACATTTAGATATCACGTACTTAAATCGATATTAGAGTTACCAACGACCATCAAGGGTTTGTGAAACATCGATATGCTCGTAGGGAATTTAGGTTCAGGTTCCGTTCAGCTGTATCAATTGTAATATTCTCCCGCAACAAATGAAGTTCAGAAACTCTCAGTCCAAAAGTACAAGAAAAGTTTTTTTTTCTAACCGATAAACTAATAAAACAAATCTCATCCGGTGTCAGACTTCAGTAAACTGGTTGAGCTGGTCCTTAAGTTGAGTCTACATCTGCTAATTGCTTCCGAACTTGTTTTTGAGCATAATTTTGGCTAATTGCAGTCGTGCACTTGGCTCTGAGCCAGCTACTAGTTACAGGAAAAGGCACCTTAATTCAAACACTTTAAAAAATTGAACGCGCGTTCAGCTTTGATTTGTTTACCCTACTTACACTTATTGGAAGCTTCTGCTGCTTATTCATTCATAGATTTCTGTTTAATGAAAAGATGATCTGGCAAGGATTCTATCTGTCTGTATCTTTTATTTTCGTTTACTTTCTTAAGTTTTCGAAATGCAATCAGATAAATTGAAAAATCTTTTATTTTGAAAAAGTCTGAGATTTACATTTCTCTATAGACACAATTATACTGTCAAACATTAAAATGGACGACAAATTGCAAAAGGATTAATGACCTCAAAGTGGTTGAAGTAAAGAAAATGACAAAGCGTTGTCTGTAAGTGCAACAGCAAGCGGGTGGCGTCTAGCGTCGAGCGGCGCTCGGCGGGCGGTCCCTGTCTCCTCTGAGGAAATTACTCCGGAATATTGTTTTGTATTGCACTTGTTACAGTCTCCCCGACACCGCTCGGTCTGCCGCGCTGCGCTACCACGCAGCTGAATTTCGCACGGATTTATAGAGTACACGCGAGACCGTCTTATTGCTACGCGACAAATGCTGCCTTCGTTTGTGCTTTACGTTTCAATAACGTCCGGTGGAATGGAAGTACCATTCAACGTAATTTAATATATTTTCACAGCTACAATACTTGAACTGATACTGATACTTACCGTATTGTTTTTCTCTATAAACAACAAGAATCCTCTCGTTCAAAGTAGATTTTTTCGATAGCCAAAATAACATTTCTTTCGATCACCTTCTCAATTCTATGGGGATCCATATTTGGGCAGAACGGTGTTATTTATGTAATGCTTCAATGCATTCACCTGATTTAATCCTGGACCACTTACGATACCCGCGGGATAAGAGTGGATAGTTTTTTCTTGACCGGAGATCACATGAATATTGGACATTGCAGTTTTTTCTTTTCTATTGAAAATTCTAGGCAAGTAGATATATAAAAATTCGTCTCAAATATAGCCATAATAAACCAAACGGAGGTAATAATAAATACGTATAAATAAAACGATTTATTTGGGAAGCGCGAACTTTTCCATTGTGTTAACTTTTTGCTGCGGGCCGGAATTCGCGTAGCAAAACATTGTGATCGCTTCACGGGTCATGTTTTGATAACGCTGTGACATTGTTATCTCGTTTGATGAATGGACTTTTTGTTACAAATGGACGTTGTTATTTTGCTAGTGAACTCTCTCGCTGTGAATGTTTTCTGAAGCGCGTGTGAATCGTCGAGACTTGAACACGACTTACTACGAATATTAATTACTGTGTTTTTCTTATTTTCTACGGTTGACCGTCGCCGTAAACGAGTTGGAACTAGGGAACAACACACAAATTCAAAGTAAATTCCTTCAAATAGATTTCCTTAATGTCTTAAAGTATATTTTAACAGTTGGAAGTTTAATTAAGATCAAGTGGATTCCAACAAAAGGTTATCCTAAACAAAATACGAGGGAATTGTATGATGTGAACTCATTTGAAACAGTCTTAGAAACAGATTTCGAGTTAAAATTGGCATGCTGGGAACTTTACTTGAGCAGAGGACTTCAACGGGGAAATGAAAATTGTTGAGAAAGTCGACGCATCAAAGGGCTCGTTTAAGACAAAGTGTCACACAGCTATCTCTGATATTGCTTACGCCTTTTATTGGAGATAATAATATCCTATCTCGAACAATCGTTTTCTTTATAACTTCAAAACGATGCGAATATAGACGTCGACTAACTTTCAGATGAGTTTTTCGTTTTTGTTTAATCGTTTATTTGCTAAAATAAACAAACTCCGTAGGTTTATATTTCATAGCGCTTAAAAATTAATTTGCCGCACCCCTGTTCGAGTACATTTTCCTATACACACCTTTAGGATTCGATTCCACATGACAGCTGACAAATCGCACGGTTTTGGCCGCTCCAATTTCCGATGACAAGACCTACATTAACCTTAAGGGCCCTCTGTCACCAGCTCCCAACACATGGAAAGAATAAATCCAATCCAAGAATAAATTAAGGTCTTTGTGTCATAGAATTGTCCGGAGTTTTCAATAAAACCACCTGGAGCCGGTATTGCCAGGTACCGCCTTTCACGTACAAATAAACATATGATTTACGGATATATTTTTCGTTTCCAACGACAACTTTCGGTAGCGTTTGGTGTTTCTATGGGATTTTATGGTTTTATGTTTGAGTGCGTATATTGAAGCTTATAATTGTTTGGTTACCGTATACAATAAGAAACATTCGGTATTTTAAAACAACACGTGTATGATCTTGTTTGCTTAAGTATACAGAAATATGAAATTCAAATAAAATTCCATTCTGCGTAAATTCCATTTCTTTTTCGTCATGTTTGAATGAATGCCAATAAAATGTAAACATCTTTCAATGCCATTACAGTTAAATTCATTCAAATAATAAATTTTAACTTCCACGAAGACAGATGTTCGTTAAAATCGCCGCATTCATCCAATCATTTCTTCTACACGGTTTATGAACGTAATACTATCGCGATATAAAATTTTCGGCGCCGTGATTTTATGCCAATTTTTATGGTATTGTCTTCGTAAACGTTGTCCGAGTTTTATTAGACACTAAAAAAGAAAAGCTGCGGGTAATATGATTATATTGTCGATACACGTCCCTTTTCGTTGATGCGAACCCGTGTTTTGACGTTAACAGGTGAACGCAAAATGCAAATCGTATCAACGTTTGTAGTCAATAAAATCTACGCTTTAGTAAAACAATAGCAGATTAAATCATGCAAATGTGTCCGCCGTTTGATATTTTAAAATTATTATGTATGATATAATAATATTGCCGTCGCGTTGCTGTTGGGAGCAAGCAAATTAATTAAGTTAAAAAGCAAACAAAACAAAGCTGGGGAACTTTTGTTTCAGTCACCCTGCAATCACCCAGCACAGCGCTGCATTATAAACAAATCTGTATTGCTGCACTTTTTGTAAATGTCCATAAAGCTTTACATGTGATTTATACTTCCGCGTGTAATCCATTAGTTACACAAACGCTCGTTAAAGCTTCAAAAAGTGTTTTGCTTTTGTTGTATTCATAAACGCGTTTCACATTTATTTATACAAAAATAACAATTGTAATTGACAGTAAAATGTATTTATTGATCCTGAAATACAGTCCGGAACCTCTATATCGAATAATAAGCTATCACCAAGGAACTTAATTATTAGTTCCTTGGCTATCACTTAAAACGCTTAGCACCACACGTGATTTAGTAGAGCAGTTCCGGTGAAATAAATTGCAACACACATAAAATGACAAAAATACATACAAACAGTAATTGCCACTGTAAGAGAGAGAGTACGAAAGAGAGATTGGCAATGCGCCACATCTAGTATTGCAAACACTTGAATACACTCACTCAGGAGTGTGTTAAACCAAAATATCACTAAGTCTGTACGATGTATTAGATGGTATAAGGAATGTAGAGAACAAGTGCAATCTGCACCGAAGACGTTCATCGAGTGGAGTCCCGTACTTCCCCAACCGCTCTGAAACACGACGAACATTCGATTTCCGAATTTCACGCTTTTCTACCTACCAATAGGTACCGTTATTCGTGAACGCGAGCGTTGCGTGACAACACAGCAGTCGTGTCTTTGTCAAAGGACTCGACTTGGCTTAATCCCAAACGACTGAGGAAAGGTAACATATCTCTTTATTTACGTTATATTTACTATGACAGTAACAAATGTGCCAAACATACGTACACCGAACCGTACTCGTGTCTTGTATCACAATGAAAATCCGAAAAGATCAGATATATTGGTCGTATTTTAGTAATGATACAGGCAGCCATAATGTGGTTGTAACAAACGAACAATAATAATTATTTCAGCATAATAATTGCGCTACGTTTGGCATTATAACCGCTTGCCTTTGAACTTTGTATTAAATATTATTTTTGGTGTTGGCAACATTTTTCGTATTAAGGTTTATTCTGAGAGATAAATTATGACTACTCCTCGTGGTGGCAGTTTTCCCCTTAATTGGTGTCTAGATGACAGATTAAGGGTGGGAAAGCAGTGACGTAATTGACAGGCCAATCTGAGCGGCGGTTTGGTGATGGATCTCGGTATGCGGTTCATAGAGTAGAGAGAGGCGGGAACAGACACCCACCTACTACATATTATATAGCCATTATAAATACCTTCCCGGGAAACAGAGCTTCCGGATCATTTCTCAAGTCCGCCTCCGTTTTGATTACGTTTAGTGCTAAATATATAATAAGGATCTTACGAGAGAATAATAATATAAAAGGACAATTATAAATTCTACTTGGAACGTTTTTTCATTGGATTAAAATTTAAGTTTATTTAAAAATTAAAGATATTATACTAACCACTTACTTAAAATTTGGAAAGGTAAATCTAAAAGGCCAAGCACTTTTTCAGCATAACAGAAACACTAATAGTCTGAATAAAATAGAATTTCTAAAGGACTACACAAAAGTATAATGTGAAAAGAATACTTATTTTAAGGGAAATATCGTAAAACATGTTACAACAAAGGAGAGATGAAGGAGTGGGCCAGCTTCCGCGTTCAAGCGTTTGATATAGCGCGGTCTATGAGGACACGCCTCAATGGACAGTGCGCCCAACTTAAACAATAATCGCAAAGTTTAACTTTTTACGTCTTTAGGGACGGTGGGCCAAAGGACTGGCGTCATCGCCTGCCCTCGTTAAATGTTCCGTTATGAAAGTTCATAAAAAGCCCCGTCAAAACTTTTTTGGTATCGTCCACAGGTCGATTCCCTCGATCTCGTCTTTTACTTTTCGCGTGAAAACTACTCGGGGAGAGTTATTGCTGTAGGTATGGAGGAGTAAAGTGCGCAGTAAGTCTCTATTATCTACGCCGTTAGAGTCGCGTGAATGAAGGCGAACGAACGTGGTGAGAATCTACAAGCTAACTCAATTCTCACCGTTCCGTTAATACATCTAGAATGGCGCGAGGTTTTTCTTCGTGTTCTACTTGCATTCAATTAATTTCTAGCTTTGTTTTGCCCGAGAAAATGGGGTCTAATTCCCAAGCTGGAATTTGGTAACGATGTTCTAGTCTGCTCGAAAAATAGATCACTTTCTTTGCTTGGTTTAAATAGATCACTTTCTTTGCTTGGCTTAGGTATATAATATGTACGCTTTTATCACACACTAAAAATCATTTTGCAACTCTGGTGCTGATTTTTTTTATAGCTACTAGGTACTTTATTATGTACCTACTAATTAAGTTCTGACAAATAACTGTGTCCACGAGAATAATGCCGGCAAACTGTTATGCAGTTTGGCAGGAGATTTGTGTAGATTATACTTTTGTAAGGTTTAAATTTTTATATTATAGAATATTGACAATTTTGAAAATGAAAATGTGAATATAACAATAACCTCAAAACGTGCATTATTATCTAATTGGATAGGTTTAACCAGTATTTTAAGTTAACATAGTGCACTGTTCAATAAAAAAAAATAGTATAAAACAAAGTCACTCTTCCGTGTCCGTATTTGAAATATTTTGATATGATTTTCACGATCTTATTTACTAGAATGGATTTACAATTCATTTCGAAATAGCGCGGCATCACCCAACGTGCCTCGTGAATCAATTTATTTAATTGTGACAATAGCATCAAAATACTTTCAGTTAGAAGTTCCTAAGAAAATCACGGACTGACAGACAGACACGGTGTGGAACTTTATTTATTTTAATATTTATTAATTGATAAATAAGCATAGGGACATCCCAAACACCATTAAAGCCACAATGACTAGATGATATAACAAATATATTTATTTAGGTATGATATTATACACTGACAAATATTAGGCAAGTAAGATGCTGGCCGTGTATAAACACATTATATACTTCAAAAAAATATTAATTGCTTTTAATAATCATTAACAATTAGTGGTAGGATTTCATCCCAAAAAAATGCAGATGGTTCGACCTCATCTTGCAAGCAAGTTAGTGCAGCAAGCTATACAGAGTCTTTCTAGATGTTCCACGTGAAAAAGATCAGATTCAGATCATCAAGAAGAAAAAAAGAAGAAGAAGTAGATCATTGAAATTGTAAATATGGCTTTTTCTTTGTTTGTCTGAACTGTCCCACTCCTGGGAAAAGGCCTCCCCCCATTCCTTCCACTTATCTCAGTGTTGTGCTTCTTCTCGCCAATTCGAGAAGAAGTCACCCAAGGCCTTCAAAGACCGCGACCCCGCCTAACTGTCTGCGCTGCAGAACCCAAATTGTCGAAATAGTTCATCAAGCTGCAGGACTGAAATGGGACTCTCATATCGTAAAATATAACTTGTTATTATTTTATTTCTATCTTAATACACACATACATAAAATATTACTTGGTGCAAGGGTATCCACTGTAATAAAATAATATTCCTTTCCGCGGAGTCAACAAGCACAGCTTGTGTTTGATGTGCTCTTAACATTGAAGACCCGCATGAAATGCATGTATTCCTATATTTCGAATCTTCTAATTGTATGATAATTATGATTACTTTCATTCAATAACATTAGGCAGTTTTCACAAACTGCATCTAGTGGGTATTACTGAAAAGAAATAAAATAAATCAAGAAACATAACACTCCATTTTTTTCCACTACCCTCCTTCTACCTAGTAAATCTGGATAAAAAGATAACTAATTAACTATCTAGTCGCATAACTAAATCCTGGGGTGCAGTTGTGAGCAAGAGCTAGTAAATAATGAAAGAGTCGAATAGGGGGTTAACTCGCACTATACCTATTAAAACTATTCTAACAGGTTTTCACGGTATCATGTTAGTTACAACAGAGGGATGCAACGTAAATAATATAGTTCACATTATCAAAGCTTTATCATCACTCACCTCGCGAGAAATCCTCACACATACCAAGTTGGCGCACGTCTGTAGCAGTCACTGACAGTAACTGTATTCGCTCATTGCGTAGAAATCTTACAATGCATAATTGACACAACGGCTTTGTGGAGTATGCGCTGTACTTGCAGATGCCATTTTCATAACGTATTTTTTAAATAAGTGCGAAAAATCTGCAGAAACCAAAGACATTCAAATATTACGAGCAATAGACGGGACAAGACGAAGAAACTGACAATTCCAAGACTTGTTACTGCTCAGTAATAAGTCGATCAGTCAAGTGCGATACGTCCGCTTGTCAGGTCGCATTCATTTGACATAACATTGAATAAAAGAAAAACATTTTTGTTAAAATATGCCTTCTTGCGCTTTGCAATATTGCAAATCTAGTTATGGTAAAACAAGAGGACTTGGAGTCAGTTTATTTTCGTTAGTATTTTCTGTATTTACCTAGTATTTGAGATATAAAAAATTATTTTCTGATAATAATCTAGAACGTTTACATAAATTGCAATAAACGCCCTCTGTTGTTCAGTAGCTGTATCACTACTTCGCTACTGAGAGTTGTTAGTTTATCGATTTTGTGTTATCGATATTTTTCATGTTATGTCGTAAATAATAAATAAATATCAAAAACATAATTATGCTGTTCTGGTAATCATGTTATGTCATTCAAGTGTCAATATGGGAATAAATACGATCTATAATGAGACTTATGCAAATACAAAGCTTCGATTTGTTGCAAAGTTCGATCCTGGCCTTCAGAAAAAATCAAAAAGACAAAAGTTCACGAAACTGATTTTATTTGAAGGGACTTAAGATCGTTTATTTCTTTTATTTAACAATATTTTTGCGTTTATATTTAGTTAACATAACTAAAATTGTTGAATAACTACCGGAAACACATTGTGAAGGATGGCACGGTTGACATATCATGTCGGGCATGCCACCGTCCGGCTAACGGAGAGTACTTGCATAAACAAAATCTCGTTCCCAGGATTATTCACCAGCAACTTGCTTTGAAGCACAACCTTGCGGAACTAGAAGGGCCATACTATAAGTATGCGCCCAACTAGTTCGAGTTTGTTTTATTGTTAAGTTAGGTGTTAGATACAAGTATACATATGCTAAAAAAATATCCCATTGCAGAAAGAAATTTGAAATATAAATATATTTTTTTTTTTTTTATGTTTGATGGGCCTACTCTTGACCTCAATCTAGCCCAGAGGACAGAGATGAGGTCGACGATGTGGAACGAGCTAACCCAAAAGAAGCCTATTAACTCGCGACTTAAATAGATTGGGGTCATATGAACTTGGGAACACCGACGAAATAGAAAGACATAATTATTTAGAAATTTGACACGTAGAACTTAATTTCTGGCATACCACCATGAAATCATGGCAACAAAAGAAATATTTATTTAAGTACGTCATGGTCTACATTTTTAGTTTTTTCGTAGTTCTCACTAGGAAGCTGGATCAGGGGCCTGATTCAGAAAGTGGTACTTCTGCAGACGGCTCGTATTCTTAGGAGATTCCCATCTTTGGAACCCTGTCTGCGGGTAGGTTGGATCCTGACCCGATACCGATGTTCAAGTATTTTGTTATGTATTCATAGTTTTCATTAGTTTATAAAAATGAATAACTGAGTTTATAATACTAATTATGTTCTTCAGCAGTTAATTGTAACTAAGAAAATATCATAAACGACTTATCGTCCAAAAAAAAAAATGCACCTTTGTGCAATTTTTTTTTTCCTAACTGTACTACCCACAGTAATGCGACCCATACTTTCGTAATCTATAGACATGTATGCGTTTATTCTACCCTATTTTATTTATTTCTGTACATCGTGGGGATAGTTTCTATACTATGGTGCCCTATAACTTTTCAAAATAAATATAATTTCATTGCTTCCCTAGTTGTTTATTCACCTTTTTGGATGTATTCAAATATATAACACAAATGTCTAGTTAATGTCTAAATAGCAAATGTTATCGATATGATTTATCGATAATTTGATGCCATCCTAAAATGTAACACCCCTATTTTTAACTAGCGCGATCTATCGGGTAATGTGTGCTGTGTTACATTCAAATATTTTTTTTATATTCGTAGTTTTTCTATTCAAAACTAGACAGCGCTACTGACGCACGAGATCAAAATTTTTGTATGACAGGAGTCACAATGTCCGCTCTATGTGTAAGTATTTTTAATCTCTTTGGCAGAAACATTTCACGAAAATCGAAATAAACGGAAAAAATGAATGTCAAATCAAGTTGTCTATCATCCACCAAGAAGGTGGATTTACAACGTTCCGTTCCATGATGATTGTTTAAACCATACGCGATTTTAGCGAAAAGTTCACAATTTAATAATATTCCTTTTTAAATTCACACATTACATTTCTATTATAATTAAAGCAGATACTATTACGACTGCGTACCGTACTTTTTTTTGTAAACGTAAAAAAACGCTTCTATTCACGAAGTATTTTCTACCAAATTACATTATTAACAGAAATAAATTGACTCGCCAAAAAAATATCAAAATTTAACTTATTTATTATGATTTTAAGAGTCCGGTTAGATTTCAATGTAATCTTTCGTTTATTTACTATAATAAATTGGTTATTTTTTTTTTGGTGTAATATGAAAATTATACGTAACATATCATGGGGCCGAAAAAAAACTGTCTCCTTTGTAATGTTTATATTTAATCATTTGTTTTCTTATTACCAATTATATAATAAAACTAGCTGTTCCCCGCAACCTACGTTCGCGTGAAATTATTATAAAAAAATATTACTTCGCTTTGAATCAGATTTTGTTATCAATTTTTAAATTATATTATTAATTTAGGGTTTTAATTTTTTGCAAAGAACCCTAATTCTTATCACTACATAGTATTAAACAAAGTCGCTTTCTCTGTCCCTATATCCCTATGTATGCTTAAATCTTTAAAACTACGCAACGGATTTTGATGCGGTTTTTTTTTAATAGATAGAGTGATTCAAGAGGAAGGTTCATATGTATAATACATGCACCCGTGCGAAGCCGGGGCGGGTCGCTAGTTCTAATTTAAAAGTAGACGTCAGCTATTTTCCAGTAAAGTTAGTTAGCCGGAACAAACAGACAGACAGACCAAAATTGAAAAATATGTGTTTGTTATTAGTGCCATATTTATTCTCATATGCATTCAGTAAAAAACTGTTATTTTGATATTACGAACAGACACTGCTTAGACTTATCCCAACTTTATTGGAATCGGCTTCCAGACTAATCGGATGCAGCTGAATTTCAGTATTTTACATGGAGCGAAGCCTATCTGACCTCTGACCCCTTGTTAGGACTGGTTGTCAGACTTTCAGGACACTGACTTCCTGTAACGACTGTCAAAGAACTACAAATGACAGCCGAGACTAACCAACGGCTTTACGTATTTTCCGAGGCTCGGAAAAAACTTGGTAAGTAATGAATTCGAGGTCACCCATTCACAGACCAACCTTGGTAAGAGCGGCTTAACCTTGCAAGATCGACCCCAGTGGCTGTTATTATTAACCCATGAGAAACATAAATACTATACTTCTATTTATTGTCTCGCAGTGAATGGTAAAAAGTAGAGTACACAACTCGTGAAAAAAAAATCATCAGTGTCCTGAGCGGAGCGAGGGATACAAGAAATTGTATCCCTTGCTCCGCTCAGGATTCTTTTCGAGTACACAACTCGTGAATAAAAAATCATCTCGAAAAGAATCCTGAGCGGAGCGAGGGATACAAGAACTTGTATCCCTTAATTGCTCCGCTCAGGATTCTACTCTAGAACCCTTCGCTGCTCTTGGGATCCAACTTAGTCCCTCGAATTAAATTCCCTTTTTTTCACTTGTTGTATAATCTACTATTCAATGTTTGTGGAATGTACAATCTGTTTTATTTAGTAAAAATATTAAAAAATAATTCATTCTGAGGAGGCTCTCGTTGGGCAGCTGAATCAAGGGCTTGATTCAGAAAGCAGTACTCCTGGACACGGCTCATATTGTTGGGAGGTTCCTCTCTATGGACCCCTGGCTGCCGCGGTAGCTTGGATCCTGTTCCCGATACCGGTGGGCTACAATTTCATATTTTTTTTTAATATTTACAAATGTTAAAAATATGTATGAAAAATGAATAAAGGAATAATAAAAATAACTTCAGTTTTTTTTATAGACTAAAAAACTTTCTTGTAAATGGAATTTACATTGAAAATGAATAAGTAAATCACCATTTTATTTAAACAAACTTTAACCAATAATATTCAAACTATAATATGAAATCAACGATGTTATTATTTAAAAGTTTCCGCATACAAATACGATTCACGTAATAGGTTGTTAAACTCCACAGAAACTTATCTCCTGATTTTCACTGCACAGCAATGAAAATAAAATATTCGCGGTACTGTTGAAGTTGAAAAATATTCTTTGATATAGTTAGCTGAAGCCAGTGGTTGTTCATGTATACTATACATACGTACGAGCGTATCTCACATCTTCACCTAAGGAGGCGGGCGACTGAATAGGGTTTAATTTGTTCTCTGGAAGGTTCCGGGATCCCCGCTGGTCGCCATTCAGCTGATACTACACTTTCTTGAGAACGCCACACAAGTTCTAAGATTATGTTAGTCTACTCCTGAATCCAACCAAAACTTAGGTCAGTTATCTTTGTTTGCCCTGTTTAAACTCTAAATTAAGTTGCAACTTTCCGATAATTCGATGATTATTTGCAATTCTACATACGCAAGCACTAACATCTTTACGATTACGACAAAATACTAAGTACCGATATTATTATTCATATCTACGTACGTAATACGAGTACATCGTAGAATTACAGATATTATGGTTTTATGGTTTGTTACAGTACGTAGCATTCAGCTTATTCCAGCTCTATAATGCTTCTCATAAAATTTTATGAGGAATCTTCCATAAGCTTTGATTGCACGATCAGTGAGGTAGATATCTACATATGTATGTAGATTGATATTAGTTATTATAATAACTTTTCTATGTTTATAACTATATCTGTTTGAGTCCGTAAATGTGCTTACTATATTGAGGGTAGGGAAACATTTCATAAATGTTTTACTATAACTTACGCAGGTCTTGAAACATAAAATTCTAAAGGCTTTTCATAACTGCCATTATCATTCGTGGGTACCTAAACGTTACAAATGAAAGCTCAAGGTTAAAGTTCAGCACATCGCGTCGGTGAACAAAAAAAAAGTTAAACTATTATAATTTAATCTGTAAAGCCGATGACAATCCGCCTCCAAGCAAAACTGACACAAAATCCAATGAATCACATCACGAAGTGAATTCAAAAATGAAATATAGAAAAGAATCCGACAACGCTTATTTCCTTTCTTGCGTAAACAGTCTCAATAAATTCTTCACGTTGATCCGAGGATGAACCCTTGTAACGTATGAAAATAGGGGGTTAGAGTACGTGTCGTGTGTTCGGGAAGGATCCGTGATTCGTTCTCGCCGGGCGGCCGGCGTTGTGGCCGGGGGTCGGCGCGCGTCGTCGCGGCCGCCCGCTGTCTCCGCAGACGGGCGCAGCATCGCTCACTGCCACCGAATAAATCACCAGACATGAACTTCATTTTATTGCAACCTTAAAAAATAACTCACATAAATCCTCGACTAAACAACCCTCAAAAGTATTTTTACTCTTACTTTGATGTATGAAACTAATAACTAATTCAGTATAAGTTACCGCTGTCAAAGTTCGTTGTTGGTTCGTCGATCTTGCGGCTATCATGTATGCCTAGTGCTTCAAATTGAACTACTTCAATGCCAATTGCTTCAATAATTCATCAATGACTCTTGAGCAAGATAATTTTTTATATTTTATTTTATTCTAAATTCTATTTAAAATTTCTTTTCGGGGGTGGGCCCTTCCCATTAAACTAAGGATTGGTCTTAAAAGTTTTGTTAAGTCGTACGTTCCTATGAAATGACAATAAAAAGATCTTTGACAGTCTAGACAACGCAAGTATTGGCTAAGTAAAATTCGATGTAGGGATAAGCTAACACGTCGTTCGGAACAGGTTCGGTGCTTAAAAATATAACTTTTTGTTCACGTTACTTTTCCAGAGCAAGTTCTTACAAGACTCAGATGGAGAGTCCGTGGATTTTATTATTTAACTTGGACAGAAAGGGGAAACAAAGACAGTTTTCGAGAAATTCATCAAAACTTTTGATTGTATTACGTACACTCCGCCCCGAATGCTTGTTAATCTTTCGGTGCCGCTTTTGGTGTATCCTTTTTATACTAACTCTTGACGTGACAGCCGCTTAACAAACTTTGTGGAACTTAAAAAATATTTTAAATACATTTTATGAAATATGTATATATATAAAGTGGTCATTTTATTTGCGTGTGCATATTTATTATTTTATTTTACAATAAAACACCTAGTCTTAACAATTAATTCCAGTCCACTCAGTCACTCAGTAATCAAACACCTTTATGATGGAGTGTGTTAACAAGACAGAACCGCGTAGGAAGTACAAGAATGTGACGCTGGTGCCAGCGCCGGGATTCGAGGTTCGGTATACATGTGTTACAATATGCGTGAGTGGCTTGCCGGGATCGTGGTCGACTCCACTTTAATTAATCTGGATTTGATGAGGGATTAAGTTTGCGCGACGCGTGACGGATCGAGAGCTCTACGCGTCCTGCCCCGTCTACTGTGGTTTAAAACGGATTTACCTCTCATTTCCCCTCCACACAATTTGTACACACGTTCAAGAAGTGTAATTTGCCTTCCAAGCTTATTAAAGTGAATTGTGACGAAAGCTGATGGATTTTTGTTGTCATTGCGTGTTGGGGTTGATTGTTGTTGTGTAATTATAACACACTAAATTAGCTTTGAAATTGTTTCAGTGTAGTATATTTACGTAACCACTTTAACTTAAAATGCGCACCAACGCACTCTTGGACAATATTATGTAAAATATGCAAGTAAAGGCATGCATAAGCCTTTGAGTACATGAAAACCCATACATGTATATAAGGCATTAGCCAGTTTGTTCACGAGGCACCTCTTAGAAACACTCAGTTTAAGATTTTCAGGTGGTGTGTTACACAAAGCAAGAAGCATTCTGACGTCCACCTGCACACAACGTAACTTCACAATGGAATTACTGTTCAAGCACCTAAGCTATTATGTTGAGAAGTTTCAGGAAACACGTGAATTTAAAGTTTTACTCAGAAGCTTTGTGTTTATACAGAACTCAGCCTTGTCTTTTCTGTAAAAGTGTACTTTTTCAGAATTGTGTCGTTATTATGGTACCGTTCGAATTATATTATTATTGTGGTACCGTACGAATTACGTTAATATTGTGGTACCGTTCGTAGAAAATCTTCTGATTTTACTGGTTTGGTTTCTGTCGATAGTGAAGAAAAGAAAATAAATACAATCGGTATTTTCTGTTACTATTTTACACAATCGGCACGAATCAATAAATTTCATCATTGCGTTGAGATTCTCCATCGTAATGTGCACTTCCAAACTATTAACATAATTCTATACACGAATTTGGCACATTACCGCCAGTGTGCTACGAATGTGCTACGGATGTACTACGGCGTAGCGCTGCTACGTCAAGTGCGACGTGGAGGCCGGTAATATTAAGCGCTTTATTGTCTGCTACACTGTTTGCGGCCACACTAAGGTACTCTATATTATGCCGGCAATTCGAACCAACTTAATCATTACAATGTATTTCAATGTATTTGTGTTTTTATGGTTTTTAGAGGTAAATTGAGGTACAGGGACATCTTGTAACAACTTTGCCATGAGCGGAGTAGATTATTTCGTCAGTTATACCTTAACGCCCTTTCGACTCATAATCTCGACACTTAAAAATAATCGAGTTAAAACTTCTAAATTAAAATATGAATCCCCTTAAAATAAACATTCTATCAATATAACATAAAACAAAGTCGAAAGGTCAGCTGATTACCCATTCTATATGCACGACCACTTCGCGGTCCATCAAAAACAAGTAATCAAACCCAGGGATAGAACAACAAAAATTTAATGGATAAATTAAGCAGATCGTAAAATATGCGATAACTTCCGCAACATGAAACAAAATCCATTACATTAATGTTAAAGAAGAGCAACAATACGTCACTGTCAGAGTGGAGAGTGGGGCCGGGAAGTGATTTCAAAGGCGGAATGCCCGCAACGTGCCGCGAATCCAGATTACACCCACGTGAACTACATTAATATTTCGAAGAATTAGCCGACGTGACCGCTTCATCAAGTTTAACTCCACTATCGAGTTTAAACACGAACTCGGCTCGTACTTCGATTCAATTACATTCTCCTTTCTATGAATTGGATGATGAAGATCTATTCACGGATCAGTATATCAATGTGTGCGTTTAAGCTGCGTTTACTTCTGTCAATTTCTAGATGAGTGACTGGATAGTTAAATTAATAAACACCATGTAAATAGCTAGTAGAATAGAATAGAATAGAATAGAATATTTATTTATTGTAAAACATGAGTATACATCAAATGATATGTGCAAGGTCTTAAAATAACAGGTAGATCTACATGTTTTGCCATTTCTGGCGTACAAAACTACATATTTTTGGCTTAGTATTAACCATAAAAAATAATTATAAACAATTGAGTCCACACAGCAAACTATGAAATTTAAATAATTAATGCTAATGCTAATTAAAAATAAAGTATTCTTTTACAGATGTGGGGGTCAAATTGTGAAAATGTGAAAATGTCGTAATTTTAGGTATCTATTTCATTAATTGCGGTCATTTAAAAATTCCGATATGGAATAATAGCATTTGGCTATGAGATATTTTTTTAAATGTATTTTAAACAGAGCAGTAGGCATTAGTCTAATAGGTTTTGGGATTTTATTGTAAATGATTGGTGCTAAACAAAAAACACTTTTACGCATCAATGCCGTGGTTGATCCTGGTACGCATAATATATTATTATCCCGTCGATTACGAATAGAAATGTCTGATAGTTTCTTAAATAGGTTAGGATTGGTTCGTATAAAATTTGCTACTTCGTAAATAAATAAAGAAGGCAGACTTAAAATGTTATATTGAATAAAATACTGTTTGCAGCTATCAGTCATTTTCAAACCAAACATAGCCCTAATACACCTTTTTTGTGACTTAAAAATGATTTCTTTATTAGTAGAGTTTCCCCAAAATATAATTCCGAATCTCAATATGGAGCCGACAATACCATGGTAGGCTGTTAGAAGCGCATTGGTATTTATAATAGGTTTGAGTTTATAGAGGGCATAAGCAGAAGAACATACTTTTTTATTTAATTCTTCTGTGTGTGCTTTCCAGTTCAGACGTTTGTCAATGGTTACACCTAAAAATTTTGCTGTGTCTACATTTTTTATAACAGTTAATCTGTGTTGAACATTAATATTTGGTGCTTCTAAACGTTGACTGAAGAACATAATTTTTGTTTTTTCAAGATTGATTTTTAAATTATTGTTATCTAACCAGTTAATTATTAAATTGATTGTATTATTAATTTCATGTTCATAACTATCTTTATTTGTAGAATTAATAGTGACCGTGCTGTCATCTGCAAAAAGTGATACTGGATAATTAGTTACTAATGGCAAGTCATTTATATAGATTATGAATAACAAAGGACCCAATACGCTCCCTTGCGGGACTCCATATTTAACTATACGTTTTTTTGATGCATATGTTTCTTCTTTTTTGGTATTAATGTTTATTTTAGAAATTTCTGTAAATTGTTTACGATTTTTCAGATAAGATTCTACAAGATTTAGTACATTGCCTCTAATGCCATAAGCTTCCAGTTTACGGAGGAGAATGTCATGATTAACATAATCGAAAGCCTGTGTCATATCGCAGTAAATAGAACATACCGGCTTCCTTTTATCCACATTTCCCATGACGTTATTTAAAAAATCAAAAATAGCCATGTTTATTGTTTTATTCTTGCGGAAACCTTTCTGGTTTTCCGTAAGAATGATAAATTTTTCTAAATAGTTATAGATTTGATTATAAATGTATTTTTCAAAAACTTTCGAAATTATAGGAATAAGGGCAATAGGTCTGTAGCAGCTCATACTCTGCTTGTTGCCTTTTTTGAAGATGGGTTTAACAATAGCAGTTTTTAGACTATCCGGGTAAGATCCAGTGGTTATACACAAATTAATGATATGGCTTAGGTGGTCACAGATATGATAAGCAATATACTTTAAGATTCTAGTAGCGATCCCATCGTATCCAACACTTGTAGTATTTTTAAGCGATCTTATAATTTGAAGTATGTCATATGGAGTACTAGGTGCCATGAACATAGATTGATTGGATTTAAAAATATTTACGGTTACGTTCTTACCAGCGTCTGGTATTGGTTCTATCTTTTCTATAAAGAAATTGTTAAAAGCATTCGCAATCTGTCCTGGTCTGGTTATAGTTTTATGATTAGTTTCTATGGAAGTGATAGTAGACTTTGGTAAATTGAGTTTAGATCTATTTATAATCGCCCATGTGGCTTTGGACTTGTTAGTAGATGATTTTATTTTATGATTATTTTGTGCTCGTTGTGTTAAATTAATTATATTTTTATATATTTTAGAGTATTTTTTAAAGTTAGTTTTATTTACTTCATTACGATTTAGTCTATACTTCCACATAAGCTCTCTCTTTTTTTTGCTACAGATTTTTATGCCATGCGATACCCACTGAGGTTTTACTTTGGTTCTTATTGTAATGTTTTGGAAAGGAAAACATAAATTATACAGCATCATGAAAGCTTCTAAAAATACATTATATGCTGTGCTAGGGTTATTTGTATTATAAATTTCAGAAAAAGAAAAAGTTTTTATATAATTTTTGAACTTTAGCATATTTTCTTTAGAATAGTCTCGTTTATTTGTTCGCCAATGGCTTATTAAGATTTTTTTACTAACCGGTAATTTTAGTAGTTGCGCTGTGTGGTCTGACAGGCCGAAGTCAATCACATCAGATTTACACTTCTTCCCCACATTATGTGCAAAATTGTCTATACAAGTGCCGCTTGCAAGTCGAGTCGGCTGTTTTATTTCTAGCTTTAAATTGTAACTTAAGAGCAAACATTCTAGTCTCTCAAAGTATTATTATTACGCTTAAGATAGTCAATATTATAGTCACCTGCAATTACGACATTTCTTTTTAAATTATAATAATATAGTATTGAAGATATTTTGTCAGTAACCCTGACGACTGTTGCTGTAGATACTAGAGTTTTAAAATACGTTTTACTAAACAGCCACACTGCCAAATTCAAGCATACCATTTCTGAAGGCCAGAGGCAGAGGCCTGAGTGTAAAGGCGTCATATCAATCGAAGGCCTTTCGCACACTGGCAACGTCGCGGTCAGCGTCAATCTACGTAGCGACCGAAAAGAAAAAAAACCGGACATGTGTGAGTTCGACTCGCGTGGAGAGGGTTCCGTACATTAATAATCAAAATACCGTAAATTGTTTTAAATCTCAGATTTCTATAGGTTTTTTTGTAATCTATAGGGAAATAACTCTTTTTTCAAAATGTTCCGCCCTACTAATTTACGTTACACGTCTGTATTAGGGTATATGTACCAAACATACCTTATTTCAACCAAATTTCAACTCAACCGATCCAGTAGTTTCGGAGTAAATTGGCTGTGACAGACGGACAGACAGACAGACACGCGAGTGATCATATAAGGAGTTCCGATTTTTCTTTTTGAGGTATGGAACCCTAAAAATACTCGTACAAAATGTAACACTGAATCTCGGCGTAACTGAAAGCGGTGTCGGCGTGTCGGTAAACTGTCTGTGTATAGGCAGTTGCATTCATATTTTAAAATATTGTCGATTGTAACTGCCTCGTTGGTCTAGTGGTCGCAAGCGTGACTGCTGAGCGTGAGGTCCTGGGTTCGATTCCCGGGCATAGTAGTGTTATTAGGTTTTTCCATCAGGTATTTCTCAGTAGCAGCCACGGAGTCTGGGTTTGTGCCCCGTTGATGGCAATAGGTACACGTCCTATTACATGGGACTGATAGGTGCACCTCTGCCTAACTCTTCGGGGATTACAGGCATGTTATGTTATAGATGATCAAACGACTAAACACACTGCAATGCTCTGTGGCTTCGACGATTTCTTGTGTGATGTGTTCTCATAGCAATTTGAATACAACTTGTGTACAGTTCTTAGAATTCTACAGCATAGACTAGATATCTAATAGATAGCATTCATAGCAGGGCCTTGTGTTTATCGATAGCATTCATAGCTACATGTATCGAATTGAATACGATCAGAGCAGGGTTGTCCTCTCTCTCTGTGAATGGGCTCAGGACTATTCCCAGAAGTGGGTCTGAGCTCATACTCTCCTCAGATTGTGTAAGTATATTGTTTAATTTATCGTCAATACTCTACTGCCTGACGTCAGGTCACTTATGTCATCTTTTTTCCAAGCTTTTATTTAACTTTAAATTTTTGTATTTATATTTATTAAGGTCAAATCTTGCAGCAGAATTTTAAAACAGTTATCCCCAACCGGTTGAGTTGAAATTATGCATACACGTTTAGTTTGGATGACGAAGTATGGAAAGATAAGTGACTCCCAAAGATCGCGGACTAGTTATTTTTTACGCACTCCCATGATAAGGGTATTATTTAAAAGGGTTTGCTGAGAAGAATTAATACGAAACCAGTGAAATCTAAAAAAATAAAGTAATTAATAGTAAAAAAAAGTTTTTTATTTTTAAACACATTTAATTCTCGCTACAATCTTTTATATCATACAAATTGTGTAATGTAATTAATTGATGGATTCCATTTAATTTTCTTCTTTTTACAGCATTTCAATAAAAGTTTTATTTTAAATGCTTTTTTTTTAAGATAACTCCAAAATATTTTTTTAATTTTATACCGACCTCGGCAACCATTGCTTTACCTTAAAGACCGACCCGTGTGGCTGATTTAGCCACCAGCCGTAATGAATAGCTAGTGAAAGACTATTTATACACATTCTAGTACACAAAAGGTACCTACGTTTATTTATTAACTAATGAGTTCAAGCAGAACTTCAGCTAACTAATATTCGAACTGACAAAAACAAACAATTTACAAAACAAGCACTTTCCAGTGTGTTGTTTTCCAATACCTTGGCTTCTAGTAATGGGGAATATTCATTTTCCAGAAATCTTAATTGGAATGAACCATTTATTTGAAAAGGATAGCGATGGTTTGTTATTTTCATCTTATTCAATACGAAACATCAACAGAATCAGAATTAATATGTATTTGAGAAAAATGCATTTGATCTTAATTTCATTCTAGCTTTAGTCCGCGGCGCGTGTGGTTAGGAAGTTATACCACGGAAATGTACTAGCAGGAAAAAAACAGTACGTAACATCACGCCTGTAATCCCCGAAGAGTTAGGCAGAGGTGTACCTAATAGTACACCCACATTTCGCCAGTTAAGTTTAAGTTCCATTTAATAGGGGACGAGCCTCCTACCATCAATCGGACACAAATCCAGACTCCGTGAAAAAATATTAGTACATATAAAGGCTGAAATTCATTCAGCCGTTAATGAGTGAAAAGATAACAGACAGGGTTATAATGTTAGTATAGAAATTATGGAACCAGTGACGTCATTAGAAAAACGACAAGAAAGTCTTGCCCATTCAAATGAAAAACGTTGTAAATATCATCTGTGTAGGGCTCAAAAGTTGAATTAAAGATAGACAAGCTTTTTAGCTTAAGCTTTTAATTTAAAAGCCGAAGTAATCAGACTGTCATTAAAAATAAAAGCATCTGAAATGCTTTCAAATCAAAAGCTGTCTAAAACAATAATAACCCTAGATATTTTTTCAGTTGTATTTATAAAGAAGAAAATGACAGATGTGGCTTACCAGGATTTTTAGATTCTGGACTTTTCTTTTTTTCCAAAGACGTTAATGATTTTAACTTAGCTCATCATCATCTATCTGCCTTGCCTTTTCCCAACTATGTTGGGGTCGGCGTCCAGTCTAACCGGATGCAGCTAAATTTCAGTATTTTACATGGAGCGAAGCCTATCTGACCTCTGACCCCTTGTTAGGACTGGTTGTCAGACTTTCAGGACACTGACTTCCTGTAACGACTGTCAGAGAACTACAAATGACAGCTAGTATTTGTCATGGAGCGACTGCCTATCGGACCACCACAACCATTTAGTACCGGGTAATACGATACACAACGAGATTTAAAAGACACACATATTAATTGAATGTCTTGACGATACCCCTTGGTAAGACTGGTTGTCAGATTTTTGGGCCACTGACTACCTGTAACGACTGACAGAGATCTACAAATGACAGCCAACACACACAGGTGACAGTTTTACTTACTGATTGCTATTTCTGTTAAATAATTACCGATTTCTCGCAAGCAAATCCATGAGCAGTCGCAAGTTCAGTAGAAAGTGGAAGTATGTGCCAGGTTATAGACGCGATATTACAGCTATTATTAAACATTATGCTCCCATAAGATCAGGTACTATAAAGATGATAATGGCGGAGGATTTGTATAACCCCCAAGTACTTGCGTTCGCGCTCATGCCTCCCAGCGGGATAAGCAGAATTCTAAATCGTGGCGACGATTATGAAGATAAAGAAACTAAGTGGGGTTGTAAATAACTTAATGGTTTGATGGTTGGAAAGAAGAAAATAGAACAAAGCACTTGATAAACTGTTTTTTTTCCTTCCTTGCTTTTAACGCAATAATCGTGAAGGAATCTGCAGTGAAAACCAAATGTTTTCACAAGCTTTTATTTAGTTTCTGCTGTCCCGGTGTCTGTCTGTAAAAAAATCCAATGCCAGAAACTCTATAGAAACTCTCTCTCTATATATATATATTTAACCCATGAAATAAAAGTTGCCAAATGTAGCATTGTATTAGTGCTTTATTAGTGATAACTAAAAACATGTTTAAATGCATTTAAAACTTGCGGTGTCTGTTTAAATTTTAGAAAAAATATTACATTTAGGTTAGGTACCTTAAGCAATGCTATCCTAGGATGTTTGGCTATGAAAGGAAGGAATCATAACACCGACATCAACCTTAGTACTTTTGACTTAGGTCATAACGTCCTGACTGTTGATCGGTAGATCGTAAAAAACAAACAACAATGCAAACAGAACAGACCAATGAATGACTTTTTGACTAATTTTTACTTTGACATAAGTGTTAGCGCGTCAATGACGTTTCGTTACACCTAATCACTAACGCTCAAATGTGAAACAATGATTAGAATCATAATAATACACATATATTAAGAAAACATTATTTTCATGAACTGTGTGTATTTTAACCGAATACATATTAACATCCGTAGGTACGTAATACATTAATAGATGTCATTTTTTTTTTATTAACTGACTCGTTTTTTTCCTCGTGTATGCGTACTAAGACACGCAGATGGTCGCGATAAAAACTAGCTAGGCTAGGCTAGGCTTTGGGTTTTTAAAAAACTAACTTTTTATCCGCAAGTGTAACAGAATAACAGTTATGTAACCAGGGGTCCTATTTTCATTGAATAATTTACATTTCTTGTAAATTTATGAAAGGGTGGGGCAGGATCTGGCATTGTCTTTTGACCCACTTCCCGGTTTCCAATTGAGCTGAATTTTTGCACACACCTTTGTTTCCAATGCGTTAACAATTATTCGAATTGTAATTCAAACTCTCTATTGGAACAATCCCATCCAAAAAAACGACATATTACTATTTCATTTGAACAAAAGTTAAACAACCAATTCTAAAATCTACATACGAAATTCCTTCAAACAGTTATTTCAAGACCAAACTTTCGTATGTTCATTTCATACAGTGAAGTTTTACTATATAAAATTAACGTATCAAACTTGGGTAGTAGCAAGTGTGGTGGCGCCTTAACGTCAATGTCGCAGCAAATTCGGATGGTATATATAACAAACACAACTTTTAAGCTTCGGCTTACCCACAAGGGTTCAGAAATGATCGGACGTAATTAGAAGATGTGGCACATTTAAACTTTCCTCGTATAGTAAAACAAACGACGCATTCAAACGGAGTATGGCTTTGTGGAGGCGCCCACAGGCACACATGTACGATTGTATATACATGTTATGTATTTGACGATGTTATTTTGTTTTGTAAAACATGGATAATTGAATATATATATGCAAATAGTATTATGTATACAGATATCGATTCTTCTTAAATACTTAACTTTTTAGCGGAACTGTTGTCGTTACTAAAAGAGTGTATTACTTTACTGGTAAAGTTTAGTGGCACAGTGGACATTTGGACACCACTAACATGCGCATAGTATATAATAATACTTATTAAGAAAAATACTTATTCCTGGTATATCTTTAGAATAATTTGCTACTACACAGTACATAGCTAATGTAAGATAGTCTTCATAAAAAAGAAGTAATCCTAGTCAACTAGTTGGACACGTCGGTAACGTCAGACCCGTAAGTCATACCGCATAGATATAGAGCATATTTTAGAAGGAAAAGAATATTGAACATTGACAAAATTTCCTGATGACATGTAACGTGTGTACCTACTCTTGTTTCCAAGATCATGTTCCAGGTATATATCACCGAGTCTCGTTTGTATTGTTATCCTGTTAGTCTTTGCCCTCGGCCGAGCAAAGTGGAAGTGGGTTTCGCTCATAGCGAGTGACGGCAAAGGTAATTGACATGTAGCTACGCTGACATTTGCTTTTTTCTCTAGGAGGTACAAGATTTTTGGATATGTTCCTACCTTTTCCATGTTTATTGGGATTCGTTTCCGAGAACACAGGGCGTTTTCTTAATTAATAATTTCGTATCACATTATTGACCTTCTTATAACGACATGTTAACACTTCCGCTAAGAACTTGTTGAAATGAGCGAATTTCAATTAAAGCAGTGTTTGTTTAACTCGGAAATTAAAGAAGTGCGAGAGAGCGAATCCACTGTGTCAACTAGCTTATAACTGCAACGAGAACAATATGTAAGTACGTGTCTACGCATACTAGTGTCCTAACTGAAATATCGAGTACGACCCGCTTAAGCGCCGCGCCAAAACTCAAATAACAGATATTAGAATACGCTGTAATTCTTCTCGACTTCTCCTGAAATACAACCCAATATACAAGAATAAAATTCAAAAATTCAACTGTAATAGTAAAAGCACAGAAACCAACTTGACACAAATATTTCAATCAGAAAGCTCATATAAACAAACAGTACAGTGAAATACACCAACGTCATAGGAGTAACATATGTGACCCAAAAGCGAAAAACACAAAAAATCAACAAGCAACACGTTGTCGCAACCACGGCCCTCTTTTCGACGTATTTTGACTGTACTGAAAATAAAAATGTCGTGAAATAAAACAACTTTTTAAATAAAACTTTTCATTCACTTCTTTTCAGTAAAACCCTAGTCAAATTTTATTCCGCACAGTATTTGCTGCAAATATAAAGTACATTTCGTAGAAGTAACATGATACGTATCGAAAAATACGTCCAAAACTGGGCGAAAATTAAGTTAGACTTGGAGTTTTAAAACGCACATGTTATAGCGGAAAATAAAATATCTAAAACAGAACTAGCATAGGAAAATAGGTCATGTAAGTGAATCAGAAAATAATAACAGGAACTTTAACACTAGACCCGTCGGAAAAACAAGTCGACAAAACAGTTCGCGACGTTCGATTGTTTCTGTCACAAGTTTCGAAATAGCAGCGAGTTGTAGGTTGTACCGGTTTCGTTGGGACCTGACTTTGCACAGAGTAGCGCCGAGGACACGGGCGCAACTGCGACCAGTCCCGGGCTACGTGACGGTGAATAACTCACAGCAGTAATACCGGCAACTTCGCTCGCTCACTGCTCTCGGCGGAGAATTTTATGCGCATTATTATAACGGCTTACGTACCTACGGGCCCCGCTCAGCCAGTAGAACTCAATCTTAAATGTCTTTATGGCCCACGCTAAGACGATACCATTTCCGCTAAAACAACTAATTTATTACAGGGGTAGTTCAGTGTTAGCGGTTCAACTGTGCTGTTTTGTTGTAAATACAAAGTAACGTTTGTGTTAACAAACATTCTTACTTCTTATTATAGAAATTTCGGTACTGTTCCACAAAATACTAAATGAATGTGGGAATTCAGTTCAACTAGAGTTTAAGAAAATGAAATTTGAATAACTCAATCCACATAAGAAACTAGCGAAGTTGTATGA
This sequence comes from Eurois occulta, assembly GCA_950022335.1. Taxonomy (NCBI): domain Eukaryota; kingdom Metazoa; phylum Arthropoda; class Insecta; order Lepidoptera; family Noctuidae; genus Eurois; species Eurois occulta. Next base: position 8,822,513 of record OX465484.1, on the reverse strand, counting down.
AGGACGCGGATGAAAGCGATTTAAGAAAACTTTATCATGCAGTGTTTGTGGTAGCAAATAATAATACGCGAAGCGTGATTAATATCATTAATATTCAAAACATGAAGTGCCCGCCAGCTGTTTGATTATCTTCGATGGAGCGCAAAGGAAAAATTTAAATTCCTTAGACGTTGCAGCGAAGCGACCGACGGCTGAAACTAAATTGTAGAGCAACCTTTTATTATCGGCTGGCTTCCCAACCCTACAAACGACGTCGGTGGGTAGGTAGACATTTAAGAAGTCATTCACAGGAGACACGTCATTCGTTTAATTTCGTCGATCTGTTAATGTTAAAATGCTTCAAATTCAAAAGCTTGATTTAAAAATTATAGACTTGGCTGAAGATGAAATTATCTGTTAAAAGCCAAAGATAATGTAATAGAGGGTGCATGGAACTTTTGGAAATAACAAAACAGAGCGTGTTGATTAGACGTGCTCACCCACCTGTAACTAATCAGCTATGTTTACAGTTGCAGTAGACTTGCACGTCACTGCACAGACACCACTATTTTTGACACTATTTTATTATGTTTGTACTGAGTTAATTAAGTCGCTTGTCACCGGCAACGCAGCCTCGTCGCTTAATACTTTAAGCTCTTAAAACGCAAACTACAACACTACACTGTATTATATCCTCTTAACGAGCTCTTTTAGAGAGCTTGCTTCAAATTTAATTAATGGCGATTCAGTAAAAACCCGGGGGCCAGTTATTAACAATAATTAAGTTTAAGAGACAATATTTTGTGAATGAAATACAACTTTACACGGGGATGAAAGGCCAGGGACTTTACACCCATTTTGATAACTTTCATACTAATGGAGATAAAATTTTAGATAGACAGCTAGTATGTACGTATAAGTAAAATAGGTACGAGGTTCTGAAACTATGAGAACATCTCTAATTGCCTATTACTAAGACATGGGCTTGTTAACCCAAATGTGAACTAATTAGTTGTAAACATAACAGAGCAACAGCCAAATTGTTTTGTATCATATTTCTGCAATAACTAACTTCTACCTACACAGTGTACCAACCGACCGACATTACCGACCTGACCATTTTAATCGACTGCCTATAATGCTCTTTAATCTATTCTGAAAGTAATTCTGATTCTTTTTCGGGTTCCGTAGTCAACTAACAAGGAACTCTTATAGTTTCGTCATGTCCGTCTGTCTGTCTGTCCGCAGCTTAGCTCAAAGACTCTTACTACTAGAAAGCTGAATTTGGCATGAATATACAGGTTATTTACGCCGACAAAGTGGTAAAAAAAATCTCGAAAAGTTTTTTTTAGGGTATCTCCAGTACCTACACGTAAAGTCGGGATTTTTTTTTATTGCGTGCCCCATAGTGTTGGATGTTGTTGTATATTAAAAAATATTGCGAGTTTGTTATTTTGGTTAGTCTCAAGTGTCCCCCCCCCCCTCTACTAGCTAAACGGTTGTGTTTGGGTGTGTGAAAAAATCCAGAGTGATAGTACATATAACAAAGTTAAATGAAAAACTATTACAGCTAAGTTGGCTTCACAAGTTTACTAGTAATAGTCGACCAACTTATAAAATGTACTTGGATAACATATTTTCCTAAACATAATGTATGGGAGCACAGGTTTTTCAACTGTAATGTAAGTTATTATTACATTAAAAATCGTCGTTTGGAGGCAAATCGGGCCGTCGAAACTGTCTGCATATTTTGATGGGCAACTACGGAACCGTACATTGTGCGTCCGAACCCGACCCGCACTTGGCCGGTTTTTCTTTATCGTGTGATTAGTGCTAACCCGGTGTCAGTATATATCTGTAAAGATAAAGATAATAATATCTATATCTGTAATATCTAACTCTTTAATATAACATTGCTACATTATAAATATATGATGTGGTTTGTGTAACCAAAAGCGTCTTCCGGAAGCGGCACTCAGATTCGTCTTTATCCACCGCAAACCACCCGTACCCCACCGCATCTACTGGCAACAATCCATCATCCTGCCTAGATCAATTAAACCCGGGCTTGGCCTGCCACGTAATGTTCCTTACCCGGGGATAACACTCCTAATGCAATCTTCATCGCATTCTACGAGCCCTCCGACTGTAATTAAGTATTATAGGCAAATAAATTACGAGGAAAACGATACTAACGCCTTTTTAAACTGACCTCTGTTTACCAAGAGTTACATGAGCACGCCACTCGTATCCCACCTGAGGATTCCTTTCCTTTTGATGTGTATCCATTAATATTCAGTCATAATCCGTATATTTTAAAGTATAATCGAGGACACACGAAGCTAATTCGGAAAACGTTCCGCTTGAATTGTTGGCACATAAAATAATGTTAACAAAAATAATACATGTAAAATGCAAATACAAGAGTGCAGTAAACGAGATCTTGGCGGTAAATATGAGCGTGGGCCTGTAGGTGGCATCACCCAACATAAATATTCGGCGTAACTTATGTGCGCTGTGTCGCTGTTCGCAGACAAAAACACCTCTGAAACGGAGCTTTGATTTTAAATTCTAATTTTATGAATCGTCTGGTTTGCATATCGCAGCATATTTTGGTTAAAACGACACGAATGTGTAGCCCCTCCCTTATTAATGGCTGCTAATTTATAATAAACAAATCTCGCCCGAGTCGGGTCGCGGGGCGCAGTGAACGTTCGGTACAATTAGGTATATGACACATAAAAAGTATGCTAACGTTGGTATAATTCTGATGATTCGTGTCTTACAAAACCTAATTCGGTCGGATTACTTTCAGCAAGTTGCGTAACTAATGAAGTAACTTGTGACACGGGTCGGGCCCTGGGATCGACGTAATCAAATTAATGAGAAAACTTCACTTCAATTTAGGGTTTCCTACCTCAATCTTTAGGATATTTGGTAGCGGTCAAGTGCTCGACTTGACCGCTACCAAATATCCTAATGGGCATGTTGATTGCAGTTTGAATAACTTGCTCTGACCTTCGTATGTTCAAGAACATGGTTTATGGGTAGAAAAGTTACTGTAATAAATGTTAGGAAAATTTTATGCTTATCAAAAGAGGGTATTCACTGCTAGCTGCCCAAATTTATTTGCAAACATTTGCTACTCGAGTTTTTGTTACGCGACGAACATTTATTCGTGAAACGAACCTTCAATCGCGAGCAAGGCTATTAGAATTTGTTTTTTTGTGCTTGGTTTCGCGTAGTCACCAAAATATTCCTTTCAATTTGTCGCGTTACATAAGCTGGCATAACGAACGTTCGCAAAATATTCGCATCTCTATTGTGCTATAGAAAGGGAAGGATGATTTCCTTAGAATATACTTCAGTAGCTTTTCAACACTCGCGGTCAGTAGCAATCCAGTCAAGTGTATACAGAACAAAGGACAGACACAAGACTAAATCGTACTTATCAGATATAATACGCGTTAGTGACGAACGAATCTAGATAACACTGGACCTTTGATCTTCGTTAATTTAATTAATAGTGAAAAGAAACGTGATGACAGTGACAATTTCAGTTCTTTTGGATACAAGCTGAAAATAGTTTCATAGGCTAGTAAACCTATCTTGGCAGACAAGGATTACCGAACCAAAGAACAAATTCCAATTAATTTTAATTTAATTTTATAAATCTTCCTTAACTTCGCTTCTGGATTAAATAATGTCACCACCAATTTAATTAAGCAATGAAAAAATATGCAAAAAGATTACGAAAGCCTTCAGATAAAGACTCGACAGGAGGAAACTTTTAGAACAATGTCGGCATGAAAAAAAACAGATTTCATAATCGTCGGTACCTAATTGAATTCTAAAGTTGGAACTGTTGGGAGCTGCACTACTCCAACTTCTAATCATAAATTCCGCTGTTATAACATTTAACAAAGTTTCCTGTCATCCACAGAAATTGGCTTTACTCCAATTATCCGCTTTTTTCTCGCGGCCTTTAATAGCGGGTGCTAACTGTAACAACAATGTAGGCATTTAGCTTTTGTTAAAAATCCACTTTGCCCGTTATGTTTATGAGCTCTTAGTAATAATACGCAGTCTTTAACACAAAATACTAAGTTTTTTGGTTTCTTGCCAAAGTGCAGAAAGATTTGTTACATGCTGGCGTAACACTTACCATGTTTAGGGAAACAAAATGAATATTAATGTCGACATTAAATATCGCATTGGTATACTAAAATTAAACTGTTTGATGTTTATGACAAGATACAAAAACCTTTCTAGATTCTTAAAAATCCATTGAATATAAAAAGCTTATGTAAAACAAACACACTTAACACTTTCCTTGTGAATGAATTATAATATTTACATAAAAATCCCGTCTGCGTACTTACTGAAACATAAGTAGGAAAATGCTACTTATGTTTGAGTAAACATTAAAGGTATCATTACGTGTGCGTCGCTTGTTCACAATTCGTTTGATCATTCCAGCATTTGTTTCATATCTACACATTTGAACGCATTTACCTGAATAAAAGGGTTGTTTCGTTGTATTGTTAAAAAATATATTCCGTACATTTTTTATTGTGGATGATCACTCGAAAACATGTAAACACAATCGCGCCGTCCCCACGTTAAAGCGGGTATTGAAGTGTGAAATTCAAAAATCAACTAACATTTTCTAGCCCAGTGAATCCCTCATCCCTCCGTAGTCTTTTGCTCGAGACGTGTTTGCTTTTCGCTGAAGAGATTTCCCTTTAGATAAATTCATCGTGTTGATTCGACATTGTTTACACTGGAATCCTTTTAGTGCGTTTCAACTTTGTTTGTGTTTTTTCTGAGGCAACAAACTGATGATGGAAACTTAAAATATATTCCTACGAGTGCCTGTAAATAGATTACGACTTGTCTATAAATATCAAATGTTTGCTCTGTTTAAAAATAAAAAGGAGGTTAGATGGAAGGAACTTTATTAACATCAATGAAAGTTAAACAAATTCGACGCACCACACGTTTGACTGTATTACTTGCGTTTTAATAAAGCGCAATATTGTTGTGTACTTTCAATTAGAACACATTACTTTGTTTTCTATCACTTTGTGTTAGTAACAAAGGCTCTACGCCATCGAATGACGTGGCTTCGCCGTTTAAATAAGTTAAACATAATTTATAAACTCATATTCAATACCCAGCTAATGAACAGGTTCGTTCTAGTAAAAAAAAAACAAATAGCTTTTTATGTTCCGCAATTAACGAACGATATTTATTTGTGCCATATTTTTTCAAATAACGGTCGCTAATTCTCTCGCAATAAAAATTATGAAAGAACACGGAACCTCTGTTTCAAGGCTATTCCGAGCGTTTATAAATAAACGTTTGATATTTATTATTATTTGTTCTACTCGGGCTCTCCTTAAGTTTGTTTGTTTGTAAACAGACGTTAATACCAGATACACTGAATCGCTTAATGGACCATTTACTGTTTCTTTTTATTATGCGACAGATTTTGTCTTAACTGCAGTTTTGTGAGTTCAACTTATCCATTTTTAACGCTTAAGTTTTAGTTGGCCAGTTGGTACTTGCGTAGATAGTGGAAGCCAAAATATCATAAGCCTCAATAAACGCACTACTTCCATGCGTACAAAGAAACGAAACATTGAGGTTCATCAGAATAGTATTTGTGAAAAATGTTGTGCCAGTGAAGCAATCTGCAATAGCTTGCTTACTTGCTTTGTATGGTTCCGTGAACCAAACAAATCCAGCATGGACTAACACCCATGCTTTCGACAAATACCTGTAGGCAATACCAGAGCTTTTTTCAATATGGGACCGTTCGGAGAGCAGTAAACATGTAACTATTCTATTTTTGCCCTATTCGCAGTACTCGTATAGTCGATTGGCTACCCGACTCTGTGAGTGTAGTAAACCTTGAAATCCACAAAACCATGAATGGATTTCGAACGTGAAATACACAAACAATTTTTCAGAGTCATTATTTTTTTTTTACCGTGGTAGAGAAACAAAGTACAGTCGCTTACTGTATCCCTAATGTGACTTGTAGGGCATGATTGAGTACAAGAATATGACAAGCTTATTACATAGGTACGAGTACTAAATCAAACCTTTACTAGCATACCCAGTCCCGTAATGCTTATCTACCTCATACATTCCAAGTACATTACACGGTACAAAGACAAGTCATAAACATAGTCGTAATGGATTTCATAAAAACACGTAGAAGAAACAAATAGTTTGTTTATGCAGAAATATTACCCTTTTAAGGTTATGGCCTGGCGATAGTTCGCGTATGACCATAATGTTCTTCGGCGAGCTGTTATTTCCATTAAACGCTTATCTTGGAGATTCATGGCAAGCCCCGGCAAAAATGATGGTCGTTAAAGAAATTGAATACCCTTTACTCATGCTTAAACTTTCTCATATCCATTTGTTCTTAAGTTTCGGCGGCCGGCGGCCCCTTGACTTGGGTTCCATCGATTTTACTAGGGGGACACTTTAACATCAACTGTAATATCGCGAGTTTTGTCTTGCTACTGTTTAAAATCTTAATATTAATTACCAGTTAATTGATTACCTGCTTTGCCTGCCTACTGTCAAAAGGCAAATAACAAATAGAAAAGTCAGGCAGTAAGAAATAACTGAAGGTATATATAACCACATCCTCATATTTAACAATTTCATATACTTAACGCCAATGAAACTCGCACAGCAGTGCACCGCAGAAAGTTTTAGATATTGTATGAATATGCAGAGCCTTCAAATTGTAAGCGCAAACTTTGACTGACGGATATACGAACTTATGTACCTACTGTCTTCGAGAATAATTTTATTATAATTAACCCGCATTATCTTACCTACATAATATAAAACAATGATAATAAGATAAATTATTTTGTGTAAAACATGGTATAAATCGCTGTTATTATAGAATACACATGTTGTTTTGCTGAAAATTAAAGCATACAAACTTATAAGTAATTCATGTTCAAAAAAATCTTTAATATTAGGTAGGTATGTATTGATCACGCCGACTTCGAGAACCTCTGCTGTTTTGAACCGTTCTATATATGTACATGCTACATGCTTCATACAAATATAAACATGCTCGTGACTAAGTAAATACAACCGCATGGATGGGTGACCAACCGTAACATGCTCAGTCCCCTCCATGGCTTTTCAAACCGTAGTTGGGCAAAAGCAAGGCAGATGATGAAGGTCCGTCAGTGTGATGATAACTCAAAATCCAATTTTCAATAACCGTTCTTAGGTTACAGTATTGTTACGTGTGGAAGAATATGGCACAGCAAATATTTAGTTGTTATGTACAAACTAGGTACAGTATTTTATTTTATATTTGTATTCCTTAGATGTTTATCGTTAAATGTGGATCTCCACTCCAAGGGTCACTTCAACTATCATGGAGAGGGTCGTAGGTAATATTCAAAAGTTCTGCAGGTACAAAAAAACACACTCGATACACGTGGAAGCTGTTGACCATGCAAATTATGTAATTTTTTAAGCCTCTCTTAAACCCCAATTACGCATTTCTGCGGTCATAAGTGGAGTCCGACTCTTTGGTCACTAAAGTCCAGTGGTAAATATGATACATAAAATCATTCCTATGTTCCTAAATTAACTTTTAAGAGTTGCAAATAATCTATTACAGCAATTTTATTTTCATTATTAAAAAATAATGTTAATTCGTAAAAATTATTTATGTCAGAATTTATTGAAAGATTTATTCAAGAAATATTATAATTGAATGTAGGACATGGATATGCTACGGTTTCCCCACCTATCTTACTACTATTATAAATGTGAAAGTTTGTGTGAATGGATGGAGCTATGGATGCATGGATGTTTGTTACTTTTTCACGCAAAAATTCCTGAACGGTGTTGGATGGTATTTGGTATAGAAAATATCCATATAGTTTATAACCTTTTTTTTTTTTTGGTGGGTGGGAAGTCATCAAATGACCCCCCCCCCTGCTCTGGGCGGAGCGGAAGGGAGTGTCAGACTCTTACTGACTAAAAACCACTCATGTTCCTTCTTTGGCCCTTTATGTTCCAGGGCCGCGGTATCTCTTTCGAACAGACCCGCAGCCCTGGCAGGCATCGGCCCTTCCGGGCCCAGAGGCGCGCGTGTAACGCAAACGCGCCGTCGACACGGCCTGCCCGTCGTCATACGACGGACGGACGGCGAGCTAGCCCATTACTCACCGTCCACAGGCCCGCGCCTACGGTGGCCGAGAGCCATCACGGCGTGGCCCCCGACGCCCGGTGCTTCTCCTGGTGCTTCTCCTCCCGCGGCGGCTGGGACGTGAGGCTATCTCCCTCTCACGTTCCGCCGCCTCCTTCGCTAGCATGACTGCTTCGCAGAAGGAGGCGACGGCCCCGGACCATGGCTTGAACCAGGGCCGGACGCGAGAGGTCGCCGCCGCCAATCGCCGCTACGAGGACACGGCAGTGCTCCGCCCAAGCGGAGCAGACCTCCACGGTGTGCTCCACCGTGTCCTCCGGGCGATCCTCGCAATGAAAGCACCCGGGCGTTTCCTCCCCCCGATTCGGTGCAGGTACCTCCCGAAACATCCGTGTCCGGTGAGGACCTGCGTCAGGCGGAAGGTGAGGGCGCCGTGGCGCCTCTCTAGCCACTCCTCAAAGAGGGGACTTACCGCCACTATCGTGGCGTGCCCTGCACGGGGTTGCGATAGTCGCTCTCTCCATGTCATATAGTTTATAACCTGGATTAACACATATAATACAATCGGGACAACTACCGAACTCCACGTGTGTGAAGCCGCGGGCATAAGCTAGTATATCTTTTTACTATTTTAAACTATTACTTAAATAAACCAAGCACCATTTTATACGAGAACTAACATTAGTAGCTGATCGGGGCAGGAATTCAACTCACTGACGCCAATCAGCGCTTCAGGCAGCGGCCTATTGTCACATAATTAATGTTGCCACTGGCGATCAGCACCCCATTGTGTATTATAATCACTGTAATCTGTGCTTAGTTACTAATTGAATATTACTCTATTCAAGTTCAAGAAGTAATTTACCAAATAATGAAATATAAAATGTTATTTTGGTATTTGTACCGTATATGTATTCATATGCATGTAGTAAAAAGCGGTTATTTTAATATTAAAATACACTTCAATTTTATTTATTTGTATAGATGAAAGTCCCGTGAAAATCGGTCTAGCCGTTCTAGAGATTAGCCGGAACAAATAGACAGACAGACAAAAATTGTATAAAATGTTATTTTGGTATATTGTACCGTATTCATTCACTATGCATGTAGTAAAAAGCGGTTTAATATTACAAACAGACACTTCAATTTTATTTATTTGTATAGATCATTGCGTGTGTACCTAACTGAAAAAAGTAAGTTTAATGGTTACTTAAAATATTAGTCTCTATATGGGTCTAAGTGAATAATGAAACGTATAGATAAAACTGAGTAGAGATTCTAGACAAAACGTTAGTTCGAGAATTCCAGTCGAAATTGCAACAACATTTTTCCAGAACTTCCTTCGCCATCTAGATAAATCTATAAGATAGCGACCCTCGAGCACATTATGTGAAAATATCGTCGGATGATGGCGAAAATGAACTCGTGTGTTTGAGTAGGGAAACGTAATTTATAACTAGTGAGATATCAATCGTCATTCCTGAGAAAATTGAGCCACGTACCACCCGGCTAGACGTTTTATAAAACATTCATGTTCTTAATTAATACCTTGGCATTGTTCACGTCGACATAATTACAGAATTAACGTTTATGACGCTTTGTGTAAAATTAGGCATTTGGGTTACAAAAGATATTAAGTTAGAACATTTAAATAAGTAGGTAACATTAAAGATGTACGTAATTGTGTTAATGGCCTGTGTCAAAAACAGGGGCTCGGTTTAAAAAATTCTTATTTATGTGGCACGGCACTCACAAATACATTATAATTTTATTATATTCAAAATGGCCGTTTCTTTGGTTATTCTCTAAAATATTTCTCTCTATAAAGGCAAGATATGGTTGCCTGCCTACCTTCCTTTATTGAACAATCTTGTATCTGATTTTTGAAGTGTATTGGTGTATTCTTACATCTGGGTGCCAATACCTAAGAGTCACTGTAAAAGTTTCAAGTACAATTACATTGGTCTTGGTTTTATGAAACTTTTGAACTTTGAAGACGGCAGGCGATTATTATTTTGGCCGCGCTTCGCTACTATTTCTTATTTTTATGATTACTATTGTACAGTTTTTATTATAGCCACGGAAAGAGTTTTTATTCGCGACGATTAAATCTAAAGTTTTAATAATAATATAAAAGGTATTCCAGTGAACTGACCCAATATTTCGAACTTTGATAAATCTCTCTGGTTTCTTTGTTTTGTAGGTAAAATATCAGTTTATTTAAAACAATTATAATAGCTATTTGAACGTTTTCTACGCTCTTCATAGAATTCGTAATACCTACACTGTAATTATGTTTAAAAGAAGTATATGAAGAGTCTAATTTGGACGGAGGACTTCATAGTGGGTAGGTGTGTAGAACCTATACTACTACAGTACATTTGAGTCCAAATCGACGAAACTGCTGCAAGTGTAAAAAATGACTGCAAACTTTATCTTGTCCTACCGTTGACGCCGGTAGTAGGTACCTAGGTACCAACGTTTAGGTCCCTATATGGGCCGGGAACCTATAAAAAACCAAGTTTATCTTATGTTAATTGTTTAGCATTAAACAAGTAACATTACATTTCTATCTCTGTTCCTATTTCAAAGATAGTTAACAATAACAGTACGGCTCGCAAACAGTCGGGACGGAGCTAATTGATAGGATGACATGACATGACGACAGGTAAGCCAAACTCACGGTCAAAGCAAATATCAAAGGAATGGACAGTGAGTTAGATAATTCGGCCGATTAGAGATATTATTGCCGATGACTGACTGTCTGAGTAGCCTTCCATTAACTTAGTTGTTATCCGACCATTCTTTGATGATAGATACAGGTAGGTACTTAAAACAAGTGTTCACGGAAAGTCCCCATATCTTATTTTTTGCTTCATAACATCAAGTTGGTCAGCGACAAACTGCACAATCGTGTACTGGCAAAAATAGGTATCATACGTAACCTCATCCCGATTCATTTTAAATTGACAAAAAACCTCTCCGGTACCTACTAGGGTGTTCCTTGTAGGTACAAATATTTCTGAACTGAACATCACAAGAGTATTGAGAATGTATGTTGTGTGCACTTTCCGAAACATCTTGAATATCTCGAAAAGTAGGGAACGGAACTTTGGAACACATTTTAACAACTCACAATGTACGTAGTGTACGTACCCATGTTTACGAATTTCAAAAGTATATGCGGTAAGATTAACACAAATGCCAAAGGAAGCAAACTTCAACTAGAGCTATAAAAAGGATAGGTACGGCACGGTTCACAAAGATAACAATAGAGGGTGCTGGGTGATTGATAATGTTGTGCATTCCTTGAAATGGACGATAATAGACCTAATTTGCAATAATTTAGACATTGATAACTTGGGGTCCAAACTGGGTTGAGTTGGGGAAATCAAACTTTAGTTTTATTGGAAATTTTCCACCTCTCAACCATAAACTGCTGATTGTAAGATATCTCCGCCGTTCAGGATGTTAAGCTGATACTTTTCTGATAGCTCATGAACGTACCTGTACCTTTGGAAAATAAGCGCCGTAAAGTTCGTTTTCTGAAATTGTATGTATCTACCGAGTTTATACATACACAAGGTTTATAGAGCAAAACAAGCAAAGATTCACACTTACCGGGAGGCGATATAAAGTTGAGTAGCGTTTTAGCACGAAACTAAGCACATCGCGAGTTGCCAGGCGTGCTTGCGCACATGTGGCCGAATTTTCGCCCCGCTTGCCTAAGTGCAATGCATAGAAACTCGGCACCTACGAGCAGTATCGTCTTACCTCCACTTTCTAGCAATCTAACACATATGCACTACCACAGCCAAAGTTCGTGTTTAGGAGACTAGTTGTAACGCCCCGGGTGTTCGGTATTCGCCAATTGTTTCGACGCTGCGTATATTAATTTACATTTAAGTAATACACAAGCAGCACTTGATACTAAAATGATGTGCAATTATTTTATTACTCAGTACGAAGCATCACATTTTATAACACATTGTGTATTGTAGGTATTGCTCGTAGCTGTTTAGGAAATTTTCAAATAATAATGCAGCGCAAAATACCTAGTTCTGTGTAGGTTCGAAGTATATAGGTAAAAAATTAATGGAGTCAAACTAATTTCAGAAATCCTTTAACAATCCGGGACTACCCACTTTTAAGATTTTTTGGTGTTAAACCATTGTCCCTTCTTTTTGCACGTCATGAATATACATTAATCTTTATCGTAGTGACTGTTTTAGGGCGTTGTAGTAAACCTATTAAGCCTAGATGGTCTGAAACTTCAGTTACCTAATTTTCACCAAGTTCGTTTTCGAACTTAATAAAGGTTCCATTAGACATAAATAGCATGTTCTACACAAAAACCAATACACCTTTTCTCTTCTTCTAAAAATACAAAGGCATTTTCCATTTTCCAATCGAGCAGCTCAGGTCGGCGTGGCGCCTCATTTACATACATCGTTGAAACTTTTGTTCGATTGAAGTCCATCCCGCCAAAATGCGGTCGGTGCGAATTTTTAGAAGAACGCGCCGTTGTAATTGTGATTCGAGTTCGAGTGGTTAAAAGCTTTTCTTGGGAAAAATCTCGACACGTCCGGAAAAGCCGAACTTTGATTTTACATTAAAGATAACATTTCTTAAAGAGAGCACGAATCGATCAAGTGGGTACTTAGATATTTTATGAGCTTAAAATAAATCGGAGGTTTAGCACTTCCAAACCTAAAAGGAAAACAATATAGGCAATTTATTTTGAAATTATGTAGGTGCTGTTACTTAATTAAAAGCAGGTGAATGAACGTCTAAACAGTTTTCCTAATGTAATTTTCAAACGTTGCTGGAAACACAGTATGGAATTATGCAGTTTACAACGAAACTCGAAATTTCTCCTGGGATCACTACCCACCTCTAGAAAAATGGGTTCTCGGAGATAAACATGATCTGAAGAAATTAATTTAAAAATTGTTCCGTTTGATTCCCTATCCGCTGAGCTCTATGGTATCAAGGGACTACTGTAATTTGTCTTTAGTAGGTTTCTTACCTTGTACTTTTGATGAAATTTTCCTACTTAGGGAGGTGGCTACCTAGATACTTAGATCCGGATAAGTTGGAAATTATTGTTTTATCAATAACTGGTGTCCCGCCCCTGCTTCGCACGGTTTTGCTCTTGAGATTTCTTTAATAAATGTGATTTTATTAATAATGTAATAAACGTATATCGAACCTTCTGGAATAAATATTCTCTAAAAGATAGACAAAACCGCAGCAAAATCCCTAGTTGAGCGCGTCACAGGCCGACAAGAAAAGCGCCTTTACTTAAGTTTTATGGGTATTAAGTATTTATAAAATTACGAAATATTATGGCAGGGAAGTGTTTATCAACACGGTAATTTCTATTCGCGGAACCATTTTACTAGGCAAAAGTTTAAAGCCTCTCCAAACACCGGCGGGCCCCGCTGAGTATTCAGGGGCCTCCTTGTTGATAGGTACTAACACTTACAATTCAATCGCGCTGTGAGAGTTATCGACTCGTGTAGGGATTGTTGTCGACACGCCCTCACTGCCGAAACGTTTCCTTTAGATGGCGTGAAGGGAACTTAGAACAAAATGGGATGTTGTGCCGACGATTTGTGAAAATACTGAGAAAGAAATGTTTTGGCAAACACCTAACGTGAACTTGCTTAAATCATATCTTACCTACCTACAACATCATCAGAAAACTTAAAAAATCCATGCTTTTTTTAAATGTTTCTGGTAATCATCAGCTTATCGCAAAGAATCGCCGAAGGATAATCAAAGGAAGTAACACCGTAATCGAAACACTAAGGAAGAGCACTGCTGACGTTTGCACGGCGCGACGTTATTAGGGCCGGGACAGGTTGCCGCTGATGGCCATCCTCTCGATGTAATCGGTTGGCTGATACTTGCCAAGCTGCTAGCAATGAAGGTAATAGGAAGCTCTATTAGTAGAAAATGCCACCATAATGCTATTTTCCTTAGTTGTGGGTAAATGAATCTTCATACAAATAGGTAAATCTGATTTCGCTCACTCCATAGCATGATAAAAGGTTTTTGTAAAAAAGTATTGCGCTTTTTAAATAGAAAATCATGTAAACCACCTGACAATAAAGGTAAGCTTTATCTATACATCCTACATGCAAATAAATAAAATTGAAGTTTCAGTTTGTAATATCAAAATAACAGCTTTTTAATTAATGCCTATGGAATTATATAGGTACGGCACTTATAACAAAAACACATTTTTTTCAATTTTTGTCTGTCTGTCTGTTTGTTCCGGCTAATCTCCGAAACGGCTGGACCGATTTTGATGGGACTTTTTTTTACTGGCAGATAGCTGATGTTATAAGGTCTAACTTTTATTTTAGAAAAAGAATTAGGGTTCCGTGCAAAAAAACTGAAACCCTTGAAATCGTTAACAAAATTCGATGCAAAAAGGGAAGTAAGTAGGTACCTACTTAATTTTTTTTATTATAAATTCACGCGAACGAAGATCGCGGGCAACAGCTAGTTATTTATAAAATCACAATAACTACAAGGATTGCTTACATATGTAGGTTAAAAGGTGAGCTTAACCCAGAATTAGGTTTTCTGACGGCAAACTGCAGCTAGGTACCTAGTATAGCTAACCAAACTTACTTTTAGTAAAAACTTTACTTATTGTAAAATCCTCCGGAAACGAAAATGAATTCCCGCTTTATTCTATTAACACGGGCGTGTACCTACGTAGTAAGTAGGAACGCGAATTCCGGCTTGAAAGTTTGAACTGTGTAGGTAGATTACTTTGTTCTTTGGTTGCGTACACAACGCAACTTTAGAAGAACGATATCCAATTTATTACATGCGAATAGGTAGGTAATCTCAATTAAACTAGTTTTGTTCCGAACTCAGATCGTTTAAACCGTGTATGTATGTGTGATGTAGGTACCTACCTACGTCTACACACCAAGTTAGGGACCACCATCACATAAACTGAAACTGTAAACAAGTCTTAACAAAGTTTCGTGGTTAAGTTGTACGGTCTCTTAGTGTTTCGTACAATTCTATTGTTTAGTATGAATAACTAAGCGCGAAGATAATGTGGCCACCGTTATTTATTGGCTATTAACGTTCCAACTTCATTTGCTACATTATAGGATTTTACACTGTTTCAATAAACATAGTTTCGTTATTTATTAAGGGTTTATCGATTAGTGGATGATGCCGTCTTTTTTTAACCTCCGGCCAAAAAAGAGGGGTGTTATAATTTTGAAATGTCCATCTATGTTTGTCTGTGGCGTCATAACCCAAGAACGGATGCATAAACCGATTTTGATTAGGTTTTTTTCGTTTGAAAGATGTCGAGAGTGCTTTTAGACCTATATGTTTCAAGGAAATCTGCTCAGCCATTTGAAGGATATCACCTCTTTTCTAGTTGATGAAGAGATATACATAAACAACTTCTGATCTGAACTGATCAGTCCTAAATTTTAAACTTGTTGATTACTAATATATGATAACCTTTTCCTGATGCGCCTGATCATCAGGATTATGCACGGTACCTCACCCGCCAGAAGAGCTCTTCAATGGGGTTCGGCATCTACCTTGTGTTGTTGTGTTTGTGCTCATGCGATGCGTTTTGACGAGCACACCTACCTCTAATATAAGTTGGGCGGTTTGGGTCATAATCTCAGGTTCTTCATCATCAGCCTATACCAGTCCACTGCTGGACATAGGCCTCCTCAATCGCACGTCATTCAACTCGATTCTCAGCAACTCTCAGCCAGTTGCTACCAGCCACCCCGCGAAGATTTTCAATCCACCGAGCCTGAGGGTGTCAAAGTCAAAGTCAAAGCATTTATTGCAAACTAAGTGTACAATGTGGTGTTATGTTATGTTAGTACTTATGACTTAGCAGCCTTTTACAAGGATTGCAATTTATCATTCGTCTGCCCTTATCTTCATAAATTAGCATGCATTAAACATTACTATTAGGTACTTAGTTATTTTCTTTTATATTAGTACAATGAAATAAATAAATTATAGTTACCTATGTCAAAATTAAATGTCAATGATAGTGAATTTAAATACAATTGTTCAGCAATATTAATGTCATCCTTTTCAGGTAGTATCTACAAATTTTAATTTTATATGTAGGTACCTAGTTTAATAGGATAGACTAAATCTTATTGTTTGTATAGGACAGATCGCCACTTTTGTACATGAGAGAAAATCGTTATTTTAAACTAGACTCTAAAAATATTCTTAAGGTTTTAGGCTTTTTTGGTATATTTTTACTGATTTTTCAGTTTTAAATATGTTTGGCAACTTATTATATATTTTTATTGCCATACTAGCTTTTGCCCGCGACTTCGTCCGCGTTTCCGTCGTTTTTCGAAAAAAAATTAGCAGATGTCCTCCCTCATAGTTTTGAAAAAGTACCTACGCTTTTCCCTACTCAATACAAAAAAAAATAAACATGAATGACCCAAAACTAACCTATCAGTACTTATCTAAAAGTCTATGAGTACTACTTCTACTTCTATTCTACCTACTACTACTTCACTTAAAAAAAAATAGCAACTATTAATAGTTTACAATTTAAACAAAACTAAACCTAATTCATAAAATAACAACAAAAGAAATTAAAATAAACTATTTAAAGACTAAAAGTCGCGCTGATAAGCACGGTTTATAAAATAACAATTATTGTCTGTCAATAAAGTCCAACACTCTGAACGCATCAACAGCCAAATATTGAATGAAGCTTTCGCCTCCCGCCCCTTTTATACTCTGCCGCCGCGAGCCGTGTCGAGCGCGGCAACCGTTACGCAAAAATGATCCTTACAGCTTGCTTCTCTATTCACGCGCGATGGCTTGTTAGCGTAGGTATTTCATGTATAAGTTTGGTGTTTTTGTACCGATTTCTATGATTCTTTTTTTATTAAATAGGTACTAATATTCATTAAAAAAATAAGGATGATGGTGAGTGTTATTGGTATTATATTATACGTAATAGTAAACAAATATAATAACAAATCTCTGAACTGCTAAGCTATCGGGAGTTACACGTGTTATTGTGAGTCAACTATAAAAGATAGATATATGCTGTCTTGGGATATTTTTTATATAATTTTATGTTGAATATTTCCGTTATACATGATTTCTATGTAGCTTTAACCATTAAGGCTGCACACGCGACGGAAGCTTAAAAAATCAAGTAATTTCTCCCGTTTTCCCAACATTTCCTTACACTGCTCTGCTCCTATTCATTGTAGTGTGATGAAAAGTATACTATAACCTGCCCAGGAGTTCGAAGAATAACTGATGTTTTTTTTTTTAATTGGGGTTGAGTGAGAATATTATAAACGTAAGAGTAAACAAATATAATAATAACAAATCTCCGAACTGCTAAGCTATCGGGAGTTACACGTGTTATTGTGAGTCAACTATAAAAGATAGACATATGCCGTCTTGGGATATTTTTTATATAATTTTATGTGGAATATTTCCGTTATACATGATTTCTATGTAGCTTTAACCATTAAGGCTGCACACGCGACGGAAGCTAAAAAAACCAAGTAACTTCTCCCGTTTTCCCAACATTTCCTTTCACTGCTCTGCTCCTATTAATGGTAGCGTGATGAAAAGTATACTATTACCTGCTCAGGAGTATGTAGAATAATTGTACCAAGTTTCGTTAAAATCCGTCGAGTAGTTTTTTTTTCTATAAATAACATACAGACAGACAGACAGACAGACAGAAAGACAGACAGACAGACAAAAATTTTACTGATTGCATTTTTGGCATCAGTATCGATCACTAATCACCCCCCGATAGTTATTTTGTAAATATATTTCATGTACAGAATTGACCTCTCTACAGATTTATTATAAGTATAGATAATATGGGCTATTACTTAACATTTTAATTCTTGAGGATGGAGCGCATAACCTCTTTTTATGGCGAGTGTTGACGTTGTGTCTAACCTTACGTTTGCCGATTCGCAGTCTCCACTCAAGAACACGTCTACCCCACCGGTCATCGGTCCTACGGCTAATATGACCGGCCCATTGCCACTTCAGCTTACTTATTCTGTGGCCTATGTCGACAACCCTGGTTCTCTGTCGGATCACCTCGTTCCGGATGCAATCCCTCAGAGGCTTCAATCTACAGGTTAGGTACTCTAAATGTAAACGTTGATAATATTGGAGTTCAACACTTAGTTCAAAATTAAAATATTGAAGTAGTTGGATAGGTATGTAGGTACCTAGTAGCTACTGCTTTTCAGTCTGCAATTCCGCCAAAGCCGGTCTGTCATGAAAACTTTAAACAGGTTTCTTTGATGGAGTCGATGGTAGCTTGTCTACCAGTAATCTAAGTTTAAAAAACATTAAATAAAAGTTTAATAAAGAATTTAAAAATCACCCCACATAAAACACCTGTAAAAAAATAGTGTCTAAATATTATCCCTTTACGTTTAATATACCTATGTCGAATATTTTCATCCAAGCGTTGTTGCGTCGCTTGCACATGCTAAGAAAGTATTCGCATATTTCGCCTGCATTAATGTTTGAATCCCATGTAATAGGATGCGTATTGCCATCTATCGGGAACAAACCCAGACTATGGGCTGTTATAAAAAAATAACTGGAATCTCTTTGCTCAGGGACTGGTCCCAGGACAACACTCACCACGCTCGGAACTGTTAGACTTACGAAATCCAAGTCTACTACAGTGGAGTTAGATGGTACACAAGGTTTACTTTAAGAGCGTATACGCGAATATCCGTGGTCAAAATATCCATAGAAAACCCATCGCACACACCCGCACTTCTTAGTGCTGCTCATACTATTTTTTAATTCAAAGACAGGTACAGAGCGTGCACTTGCACGAGTTTTAGCGTACACCCTTAATTTCGGAAAAAACGGGCTCTCTGAACAATATGGTGTAGCAGGAAAATGTGTTTTGGAAACTTTGCTAAAGGCGATACTATTGTAATAATATTCGAATTTTAGAAATGTGTGAACTTCTACATACTTTGCATCTATTGTGAAATACTTCACAGATTGCTATAATTGTTTGTAGTAATTAAATTAAACAAAAAAAAAAAACAAAAATTGTATTGTATAATTTCATTTATCCTCTAAAACAAAATATTGAATACAAAAACTGTACATACAATAAATAGATCTTTAATAACAAAACAAGATTATTCATAAATTGTTTTCATTTTTATTTTTAACTTTTAGGTGAATATCAATAACTACAGTTTTCTTAAATAAGTCCATTAAATCGCTTCGAATGTGCGACTTGATTTGTTGTAGCCTGCCACCGCCGGCGCCAGCTATTAACCTTAATAGTCTTTCATTGGGGCACTCTACTGACACTGAACAAAGAATTTTCTGTTGTTCTTCAATATCCTCATAGTACTCAAGCTGCACATTTAGTTTGTATGGGATTTCTTGCGCCAGAAAGTCTAAGAACTTAGCCCGGACTGCTTCTTCTATCAATGACTCTGGTTTCTGATCCGTCCATTCAGTAGGAGAGTACTGGAAGCCTTTGGTTTTGGCATTACTTATGAGATATTCCTGCAAAAAACAGACATACACAACAATTTTAATTTCATAACAAAACATCACGCCTAAAATCCCGAAGGGTTAGGCAGAGGTGGACCTAATAGTAAACACACATTTTTCTAGTTATGTTTAAGTCCCATGTTATAGGGGGGTCGTATTGCCGTCAACCAAGCACACATCAGTGGCTGCTAAAAGAATAAATCCTAATGTAAAAACCCAATAACACTTCGCCCAACTTGAGAATTTGTCCCAGGATATCATGCTCAGCAGAAGCAGAAGACTACTAGACCAACACAAGGCAGTGTTAAACTTAGAACCTAGTCTGAAATCTTAGAACTAAATCCTCAACAATATTATCGTCCTTCTTATACTGTACTTCTGCACTGGCAACTAGTATGCCCTTAAGTATAGTTTGAAGAGTTCTTACCTTTATATCTTGCACTCCATCACCATTCAATGCTGATACAAGGAAGACATCAGAAAATTTATTGTATCCTTTCTGTAAATTCTTTTCTATTTTATTTCTACTCTTATCAGTCCCAGGTATAGGGTTACCAGCAATCATACCATTGGTTAGGTTTCTTATTATTGCCAGCAATTGATTTTTGGAGTTCAATTTATCAATCTGTGGAAATAAAACATTTGATTAAAAAAATAGGGAGATCCTTTACAGACTTCGTAATAATTCTCAGTTTTCATTAACATAACAAAACGCCTGTAATCACAAAAGGATTAGGCACAGGTGTACCTAATAGTACACCCACATTTCACCAGTTACATTTCAGTGCCATGTAGTGGGTATGCCTTTTGCCATGGATTGGAAAATGGAATGGAAAAATCCAATAACACTTTGCCCAATAACACTTTGCCCAATCTGGTATTCGAACCCAGGACCTCATGCTCATCACTGCCACTTGCATTTACCATAAAAAAGTCTGGATCATTTTCTTGACACATCTACTTACTTTATTAATTATTAAAAAACTTGGTGTTTCAGCTATAAAGTTCAACATATTGATGACATCAGAATGAAGAAAATCTTTTGTATATCTGTTAGAGACATCGTGAACAACACCTACTACATCCGCACACCTCAAACTCTTGTGACATGCTCCAATCATAGAATCAGGCAAATTATATCTGGAAAAGTATGAAATTAATTGAATCACACATAATTGTTATTGCTTACATTTCAATAGGTTAATGTTGTTACATATCAGTAGCTGCAGCACTAAGGGACACTGTACCAAACTCTTTCTCGATTGTAATTGACACACTAGGTAGTAGTAGTAGTAGTAGCTCCATACAAAATTACAGTGGAGAACCGTACAATAAGCTAGTCCTCAACGTTATTATAAAATGGAGAAAACACAATTATTTGAAAAAGCTAAATAAAGTAATTACATATTTTCACCGTGTTTTACTTACTTTTTTTGTTCCTTTTCAGTTACAACTCCAGGAGTGTCCAAGAATATTATTTGTGTGTCATTTTGATAACACATAGCTCTCACTAACTTTGTTGTTGTGTGTACTTTATTGGATGCGGCACATATCTACAATGATATATTAATAATTATATATTTTGTACGAGCTACGCTGTACATCGACCTTTGTGTAGTTTGTACATCATACTCATTAATACATATCGATATTGTTTAGGTGTGCATTTCTGTAACTTAGCATGTAATTGTGTAATTATAATTCAGTAGCAATAAATCCATCAAGGGAATCATTCGTCTACTCATTTACATAACATAACATACCTTACAAGTCTACATAACAATAATAACAAGTACATAACATTTTCACTGGGCATCATACCCCAACAATTTATTTTGGTTTTAGCTTCTTATTATTTAAAAAAGTATTAGTTCATTCGGTTATAGGTTATAAATATTATCAAAACAAGTTTCGCCATACCTTTCGCTCGGTGACTTTATTGATGAGAGTACTCTTTCCAGAATTAGGAGCTCCAATAATAGCTACATTTACAATTTTGCCTAGATTTCTTTCGCTCGCACGTTCAGGTTGTGATGAATAAAATACAGCTTTGAAATTATGTTTTCTGTATGTTAAACGCAAGGCACACAATACAAATGTAGTCATCTTGCAGTAGTATATTTACATTTAGTTTAGTAGGGCAAAAGCACTTATTTATGTATTTTTTTTTACAAGCAAAGTTTTTAATTCTGTTTGTTTAACTCCAACTTACGAAATATGTGACTGTGTGTGTGACACTGACATGTCTGGTCTGACAGCGGAGCGAGCGAGAGAACTTCGATAGTGGATGTCATCTCTTTCTAATAGGGTATACAATAATAAATTACAGTATATTCTAATAAACTTATTTAATAACTTACTAGCACCCCACTCGTCGCTTTGCATGGGTAGTTTATTCAAAATTATGGGTGTAAATAGACTTGACGAAGCCAAAACCTACTCATACTGTTCATAAAAGGCAGAGCCATTTGGAGACATTTATTCGTAGAATACGTAGGCACAAAGTTGTTATAATAGCATTGTTCAGGACGTAGGTACGACGGCCCGTATTATGAGGAGGTTCCTGTTTCTGAATTTTTATTAAACAATGGTTCTGTCTTGTATGGATCAGAATATTGGGCCACAAAAGGGATGAATGAACGACATTCAGAAACAGGAACCTCCTCATAATACTCGTACGGGCCGTCGTACGTCCTGAACAATGCTATTATAACAACTTTGGTTGGTAAAAGGGATGTGTGGTGTTACGCGAATGGATAAAATAAGAAATGAGTACATATGAGGAAGTCTGAAAGTGGCGCTGGTGACTGAAAAGTTGTGTAGTAAATTGGTTGTCACAACCGATCATGGGCATGTGATGCGAAGGAATGAGGAAAATATCGTGAGGAAAGTTTTGAGTATGACTGTGGATGGGTATAATAGAGGAAGATCAAAGAAACGATGGATGGACAGCGTGAAGGATGATATGGCACGAAAGAAGGTATCTGATGAGATGACGAGTTATACAGAAATATGGAAGAAGAAGACTTGCTGCGCCGACCCCATATCTATTTGGATCAAGAGTAAGAGAAAGATGATGATGATAGGGTAATGGCAAAGCTGATTTTGAGCTTGCTTTTCAATTTTGGCGACGTCACACACGCAGGTATTATTCAGCGCCTCGGAGGCGATCGGTGGTGATGCAGACATTCTATGTCTATGTCTATGTCTAAACCACTGGCAACACTGCTCAGTTAAACTGTCAAATAAATTAAAATTGGTTCGAGCCGGTTCGAGCAAAGGTTCGATTCTTCGCAGTCTCGCTAAATAGAGTATTAATATTCTGTGGTTCGACTTCGACTTCGTTCGTTCGACTCGTCGACACTGTATCACTGTATGTGATGTGAGTGGGTCAGTAAATTTTTGGGACAGAAGTACAGAACAGTGAGCGAAAAAGTATTTTTTTAGACATAAAAGATTTGCTCACATTAAATCCAACGGATCTTTTAAGATCACCGATAGACGGTTTGATCTCAATTTGTTTTGTAAAAGGAAGCTGCATGCTTGGTTTAAAATTCGCCGGTATGATTGTGTTCAGGTAAAGTTTTCAAACATTTAGTAAAATACTTTCCTTATTTTTATACGTTTTGATTATAATTGAAATTAGTTTGTCATTGTAACCACCTGTTGTGTTTATTTTTATATAGTTTTTTTATGATGTCTCGTTACTTATTTACTTTTTTCCTACTACTTATCTATTTTATTTTTTTAATTTTCCAGAAATGTCAGAGATAAAGTATAAAAATCAGATTTTGGCCGCTATTGATCACTTGCGTTCACGCAAATCGCGTCCCGATATAAATAGAATTTGCAAGTTTATGTTAAAGTGTTACAAAGTTCTGCCTAAAGAAACTAAAGCAGATCTGAAACGTTGCCTGAAGGAGAAAAGTATTTATAAAGTTGATTATAAAGATAATGTAAGCTATAGGAACGCTGCTAAGTGGCGAACAAAATCAATCAATCGCATAAACAAGAGTGAGTTGAACCTTTCAGTCTATTCAGCTTATAGCCAGTTTCTCAGTCTGATATGGGAACAAAATATCCCTTTGAGTTTCCAGCCACTTTATCATCATGCAATTGAGGATTTTCAATAACCCTCAATTATATATAATTTGCATCTTTTGTTTTTAGAAATGGCTTCAGCAGTTGCACTTGAACGGAGAGTAATAACTTCCGCCATTGCTACTCTTATTTATCAGGATCAAAGCTATTTGGAGAATGGCATTGGTTTTGATGATCTTGTGTCAGCAGCAAGTTCACAGGGATCAAAGTATTCTAAGAAACAACTGGAAACAATTGTCAACAAAGAATTAGCATCAGGAAGTTTAATTAAATTAAAGAATGGCAATTTGGCATTGGGTCCTGCTGATCATGATGGAGATAGCTCTGATAGCTTCAAGTTTGAATACAGTGCTGATTTCAGTAATACAAAGGTATGTTTATTTTGGTATCTCTGGACCTTTCAATTGTTTGAAGAAACTATTAAACATTTAGATAACTTATAATTCTGGACTGATGCAGAAGTGCAAAAATAGCCTTATAATGCACTATTTGAGATCATAGTATTCTAAAAAGTAAATTCAACACTAAAATTCACTTTTTTATTGCTGCACATTTCTATTCACATATTTTTATATGAATTTCCTTAACTAGGTACTTTCTTAATATACAAAAATGTAAGGGTAAGTTTGTTAATGTAACACACAAAAAAATAATTACGTGGGTACAATATTTAATAGTTTGATTTACCAAAACAAAAAGCTAAGTATTAAAGAATATTTACACTTTCTTATCACATAAATTATAGATCGTTGAATACAGCTTTTGTTAACCTTTCACAAGCAGGTAGCTACATTCTTTTGCTAGCAATAGAAATAAATTGTTTGCAATTTCTTAAATAAGTAATTATTGAAAATTGCAACTAAAGGGTTTGAATATTTTGGCGTGCCTAACTTTCCCCCATAAAGAAAATAGGAGAATTTGGGCAGGCTTCATACAAAACCAGACAGTTGCAAGTTCAACTCCCGTGGAGAAGGTTCCATACGTTAATTATCTACATTCCGTAAGTTGTTTTAAATCTGATCCAAATTTGTTACATTAGATTTCTTATAAGTTTTCCTGTAATCTATAGGCAAAGAACTATTATTCAATTTTTTTCTGTCAATTATCGCCTATTTTCTTAAATAACTTCAAAACATAAAATTATAAAATAAAAAATTGAGATGCTCACAATGAGTCCTATCATTTGATATGTGTACACAATATAGTTTGCAATGTAATTTACCCCCCAAATTCTTTTAAGTGGCAGTGATGTTATATTTTGAAATTCATTTGTTTCAAAATATAAGCTATTGAAGCTGTGACCCCCGTTTTTTGAAAAAAAGAAAACGGACAAGTGCGTTCGACTCGCGTAGAGAGGGTTCCGTACGTTAATTATATAAATTCCGTAAGTTGTTTTAAATCTGACCCAAATTTGTTACCATAGATTTCTTATAGGTTTTCCATTTGATATGTAACACGATATAGTTTGCAAAACTTCTTTTCTAATTTACCCCCAAAAGTGGCCCCCATGTTTAAAATACAGTAATTTACGTTACACATCCATCTTTGGGTCTTGGGACTTCCATATGTGTACGAAATTTCAACTCAATCGGTCCAGTAGTCTCGATCTGTGACAGACAGACAGATGCGCGAGTGATCCTATAAGCAGTTCCGTTTTTTCCTTTTGTGGTATGGAACCCTAAAAATATTCAAAACTGTTTAAAAAACCCTATGACATAAATATTAATCAGCAACATAAAAATCCTTTTTTTTTTGTAAATTTTTAATTTTAATTATTTTGTAAGTAGGTAACTTATAAAAGTACTTACATAGTATTTTTTTTTTTTCAAAAGTAATAGTAAATTATAAACAAGCAAATTTCTATAGAATCAGAACTTTTTGTTAATGCTGGCTTGTATAAAGATAACATCAGTTTCGGTTTTTTTTTCTGGACGACAGATGACTGCTAAAATGAATAATAAGTTTTGTGCATTCGTGTTTAAAAAATAGTAAGATAATATAATATTGCTTTTGATTCCAGATGACTTCATCAGCAAATTCTTCATGCAGGTCCTCACCTCAAAGAATGCGGGGAAGGCCAAAGAAACGAGGTGGTGGCTCATCTAGCAATGGACTCGGCGGTAGCACCTCTCGAAATGCAGCTGTGCGTGTGGGCGAAAGACGTAAAATGGCTAAAAAGGTTTTTGACCCATCTGATAACAATGTACCAAGCAAACGGAAAAGAGGTCGCCCAGTGGGGTCACTTAATAAAAGTACGATTAAGAAACGACTTATTTCTGCTGGACTCCAAAAGTCCGATGTTGAAGGAACACCATTATCTGAGAGCCAATTATCTCTAGATGGAAGTGGAGATGAAATGGAACAGGAAGATTCTTTACCACATGAGACATCAGGAGTATGTTCAGTTTGCCTTGTGCAGAAACCGCGCGGTTCTAATGACAGACTAGTTGAATGTCGAGATTGCAACAACAAGGCACATTTGAGCTGTCTCCAATCAGGGTCTGGTATATTAAAACCTCGACCTGACAACACTTGGCAATGTCCACATTGCAAAACATGCGTGATCTGTTGTGAAACCAATGATGCTGTAAGTTTTAATTTACAATGTTTTTTTACTAAGCATGACAAAATTTGAACAACATTATAAACTTAATATTTTTGTTACAGGGTATTTTAACAGTATGTAGTATTTGTTCTGATGCCTATCATGCCCTTTGCCATAGTCCACGCATACCAGAAAGACTGAAAGCTTGGGACCAATGGGAGTGTAATAATTGCCTAGAATCTCGACCGGCTGTGGTTGGATCATCTGCTATACGACGAAGTATGGAATATAATGCACAGAGTTCACCCTCTGTGGACCCATTCTTGAAACCGCATGAGCTTGACAGAGCTCCTTCCAAATTAGAGGACTTGCCCATTGATCCAAGTATACCAGACATAAGTAATTGGACTACTGATGATGCCTTTGAATATTTTTCAAATTACTTGCCTGAAGCTGCTCCAATTCTAAAAGAACAGGTATAACCACAATTTAATTTATAAATCAACAAGTAATACAAAATATTTATTCCAATGGCTCCACAACCTTCAGTCTACTTGTTAGATATTTTGTGCCATGATTTTACATACTAGACTAGATAGTTCATTATGGAAAATGTATTTTCAGGAATTCGATGGTCAAGCATTGAGCATGGCGCGGCGTTCCGACATAGTAAGAGGTTTGGGACTGCCTCTGGGACCAGCATTGGCCCTATATCGCATCATTGTCAAATTACAAACGAGAAAAGACGATTGGACGATGTGCTGGGGTTAACCATTACGTCACTGTGTTGTATATAGTTTATAAGGTGTCTCTTTATAATTAAGGAAATTGTATTGAGTAGTTAAATTTAGTATTTAAGTCAAATAAATACATTATACCTATGTCTTATATACTATTTTTGCACAACAATTTGTACTTGATTTAAATTCAGAGATTTGGTTAAGTTCAAGTGATTTACCTCATCTGCTCAATTATTTCGACTTGTTTGAGGAAAGCTTTAATATAAAGCACTCGCAACCTCTTTCAAATAATTAATTATTTAATTTCACTGAGACTTCATGCACCATTTTGGGGATTGTAAGATTAGATAAATTATTATGGGAGGTGGCGTTAGTTTGAAAAAGTATGTAGTATAAGAGACATTTGAGCGTAAGCAGCTCTTAAAATAACATACCGGTAAGTTTAATTACTATTTAACAATTTAAAGGTTGCTCCCAAAGTGTCTGTCACTGGACAAGGAGGAATCATCGTACTTACTATCTTTTGACCTTTTGAACGCCAGAGCCTAAACGCACGTGCGTGCCGCCCTCCACGCCTGATAACAAATTTCAAACAGTAGTTTCATTATTTTCAGATTCTTTTAAAAAGGAATCAGTGATTAAAAAACATCAGTAGTTCCATCATAAAGACTCACAGCAAGGCCCTGGTTCAAGCCATGGTCCGGGGCGAGAGGGAATGGGAAGCCGTCGCCTCCTTCTGCGAAGCAGTCATGCTAGCGAAGGAGGCGGCGGAACGTGAGAGGGACAGAACCTCCTCACGTCCCAGCCGCCGCGGGAGAAGCACCGGGCGTCGGGGGCCACGCCGTGATGGCTCTAGGCCACCGTAGGCGCGGGCCTGTGGACGGCGAGTAATGGGCTAGCTCGCCGTCCGTCCGTCGTATGACGACGGGCAGGCCGTGTCGACGGCGCGTTCGTGTTCCACGCGCGCCTCAAAGAGTTGTCAGCAAACGGGAGGGGCCCGCAAGGGCCGGTGCCTGCCAGGGCTGCGGGACTGTTCGAAAGAGATACCGCGGCCCTGGAACATAAAGGGCCAATGAAGGAACATGGGTGTTTTTTAGTCAGTAAGAGTCTGACACTCCCTTCCGCTCCGCCCAGAGCGGGAGGAGTCATTTGATGATTTCTCACCCCCCAAAAAAAAAAAAAAAAAAAAAGACAGCAAGAGCCCTTTTTTTTTTTTTTGTTGGGTGGGAAATCGTCAAATGACCCCCCCCGCTCTGGGCGGAGCGGAAGGGCTAAAAACCATGCCCGTCGTCATATGACGGACGGACGGCGAGCTAGCCCATTACTCACCGTCCACAGGCCCGCGACAGCAAGAGCCCTGCGCTCACGTTCGATATCTTCCATGATCTTTAAGGTCCTTCGTTACACAGTGCCCTAAGTACTTGGCTTGCTTCACCCACTGTAGGGGCTGGCCATTGAGGATGATAATTGGCTCGTATGACTGCATCCTACAGGGGGCCTTAAAGATCATGAGAAGGCTCTTCTTGCAATACACCAGACCGTGGCCAGCAGCATACTCTTCACACAGCTTCAAAAGCTCCTATATGGAGCCAGCCGTAGGACCCAGCAGCACTGTCATGCGCGTAATAGTCCAAGATCCCAGGGCCGCCAGACCTTGCTTATTTTCTCAGTATCAAAATGTGTGGCATCCAAATAGTGCTAGTACCTATGTACTGTGAATGTACGCATACCTAATTATTGGATATTAGGTGCTAAAGTTGCGTAAAAACAGAACTATATTTTTTAAAGCCTGAGTGCTGATTTTTATAATGATGAAAACCCATGACGATAAAAACGAAAATTTTCGGCGGCGCCATCTTGGATTTTCATTTTGATCCTATTTTTGTTATCAGCGACCCTGAAAACCATGAAAATGACACCCATGACGATAAAAACCGTTCTCTGTCTACGATAAAAACGAAAATTTTCGTTGGCGCCATCTTGGATTTTCATTTTGACCCCATTTTCGTAATCAGTGACCTCAAAAACCACGAAAAATGATGAAAAAAAGGAAAGAAGAAAATGCAGTTGAGTATAATAAAAAGTTAAAGTGATTTTATCTTATGTAACAACGAAATCCAGTTGACACCAAATACGATATCGACCATTACTCATTCTATCTCTCAAGCTATAACTTTCCAGTATATGCTGATAGGCTTTCCTTACAAAAAGAGGTCGGATATACTGGAAAATATAGCTTGATGAGTTAGTAGCCGTTAGCAGGTAACATTGAAATAAAATTTTGCGATATAAATGCACAAACAATGACAAATTAATATTAAATTATGATTGATAATTGACAATAGTGTAGTTAACATTAACAAAATCGCTTCGACCTCGTGTGGCCGCGTGACCGCGAGCAGCAGTGTGCGAGCGAGATAAAGAGTGAGGTGGCGCGGGGAAGTAGGGGCGAAATTAGAATTTGAGCTGAGGTTGTATGGGCTGCGCGGGAGACGCCCCGGGCGTCGGGGGCCACGTGGTGGCTCTCGGCCACCGTAGGCGCGGGCCTGCGGACGGTGAGTGATGGGCTAGCTCGCCGTCCGTCGTCTTATGTTGACGGCGCGTTCGTGTTCCACGAAAAGAGAGATGTCAGCAAACCGGCGGGGTCCACAAGGGCCGATGCCTGCCAGGGCTGCGGGACTGTGTTCGAAAGAGATACCGCGGCCCTGGAACACAAATGGCAAAGAAGGAACATGGATGGGTTTTAGTCAGTACAAATCTGACACTCCATTCCGTTCCGCCCAGAGCGAGAGGGGTCATTTAATGATTTCCCATCCAAAAAAAAAGGTCGTATGGGCTTTAAGGAGTTTCTAACAGATTGCCCAATACTTTGGCTAATAGTAATAGTATATTTATTTGCGTAAAACATGGCTAGTACTTGGCAAGCGATATTAATCAGTAGGTAAATAAACTATTATTTACATCGGAAACGTCACCGGTCCTGCTCTATAGTGTCCGTTAACTCAGGAAGAAGGTAAGAATGACTCAAGCATAAAGAATGGAATAGAATACGTGGATTACACTCTCGGACAATGTACACCAGTATGTTTCAAGTGCTCAATGCTGAGACTATCATGCTCTGGAGAATTGCGTCTTACCATTTGTATCGCAGATGAAACCTGCTTGACTGAGAAACGAATGAGAGGGCTATAGGGACAGATCTCAGCCTTGACCATTGAACTAGAAGGCCCTAGCCGCGAGGAAACGCGAAAGTGGCTCAGGAAAGTGTTTGCTATATCCTCGGGTTCGGGTGCACTGCAGCCCGCCACTGTCACTTAAGTCGGTATGTCGACTTCCAAAACCGGCCAAAATTTTTAGATGATCTTTGTGCTGATATTAGTATATGTCCATTTTGATTTGCTGTTGATGGTATTGACACCATTTAAGTTTGCCTTTAAACAGCCTCTGACCCTCGCGCATCTATTCACAAACCCTACCACAGTTAGGTTTATTATAATGACAACCAAGCCTGATACTTAATCTTTTGAACGCCACTGTCACATATACGTGACAATCAAGCGCGTGCCTTAACGCCAAACGACACAAATATGTGACAAAATGGTAGGTGAAATTGTGGCTTGGCGTGGAGAGCATGCGCGTGCGTTTATGCTCTGGCGGTCAAAATGTTAACCCTCGCTTCTACGTGAGCAGTGCAAACATTGCTTGTTCCTCCAAATAATAGGTACGCTTTTTCCTCGCGGCCGATCACCCTCTGTGTCCTGTCCGTCCGTGTCTGTCCCGCAGGCAGCCTACGACAAAACACCTACAATAATTTGGTAAGTACAGTACATTAATTTGCCAGCTACGTCTATGTTCTGAATTATCATACACTTTGTCAGCACAGTTAGAAAACAGTTTAGGAAAGTGCATATTTCTGAACTCCGAAATAAACAATTCATGATACTTTTTTATTTGATCACGTCCACGCTCATGCCACTTCACTTTGTCTTGCGATACGATTTTCTGGGACCTTAAATAAATTACATTCTACAACTAGGGGTATGTGATCAGACCAGAAAACATCATACTGTACCTATGTTAACACTTAACACGGACTTCCAGGCTGTTTGAGTAACGAAACAGTGGTCCAACCAAGGCCTGCTACCATTCATGTCACTCACATACGTGTAACTATCTGACACTAAATCTAACTTCTACACATCAGCGCATATCCACTGTTGATCCAAACTAAATATATAAACTGCTTCTACCTCACTAGCCCCAATAACATGTATATCAGAACGTTCGGCCAGTCAAGATAGGGAGCTGGCTGCTACTCCAGTTTTTAGTGACGATTATGTGACGCATAAAGATGCCAGCCAAAGAATTTGTGACAGAACAGTTCGAAAGTTAGAAGCATTTATTTATGGCCGAACGACCTGATATCAGAACGTTCGGCCAACCTGAATCTCCATAACTGAGGACCTTAGAGAAACTGTTACTGAATAAATATTTTGTGACGATTTAGTGACAAACAACCACTGCTTTACTTTTACTCGTGATGCCACCGGTTAAAAGTAAAATTAATTTTAGTTCCTGGAACATCAGGCCGTTCGGCCAACGTAAAATCTCCGTAACTGAGGACCTGAGAGAAACCGTTAATGAATAAAGATTTAGTGACGAGACTGAAACGTATTTTTATTGCTTTATTTTTTTTGTGACGGTCCCTTTATATAGTAAAATGAAAATTTAACATATAATAACCTCAAAACATTGGGATTATCGATTCCTCCGCAAGGAAGAAGCCCAGAGAAACCGTTAATCAATAAAGATGATGACGACACTGAAACGAACTTTTACTGTTTTATTTTTCTTGTGACGGCCCCTTTTATAGTAAATTGAAAATGTAACAAATAACCTCTAAACATTGGGATTATCGATTCCTCCACAAGGAAGAAGCCTAGAAGACTCGTAAAACCCCTGATGTGTTTTAGGTTTTCAGTGCAATGGTGTCAGTATTTTTGTTAATTCAAGATTAATCTATAAAAATGCACTATGGCGGATGGCGACTGAAATAGGGTGACCATGTATTCTAACGAAACAAGTATTTATTGACTAGGTACTTAAATACCTAAACAATGAAGCAAAACACGTATTTTAATTTTGTATTATTAGTGATTTTTTATATGATAGAATCTTTACCTCGCTAGAGTATACAGGGTGACTTTGAATTAATGCGACAAAATGAAATGGGAGCTTCAGTTACAGTAACATAGTAAATATAAACTGTTTTTTCTACAATCTAAATCGTTAAAAAAAATACGCGATTATCGTTATCAAAAGGTCCATTGATGTTATTATCTTTATTTAAGTACGAATTATCGTTATTCCAGCAAAATTAATATGCAAAATAAATAAGAAAAATTAAAGTATCAAAAAATCTCGTCCGACTCATCGCAGTGCTCAATAATTGTCGCGCGTCGTGGAGTACTCATGTTATTAGACGTTGCCGTTCATAGTCAAATATTTTTTTTAATTTTACATTTGATATTTTATACAGTTTCTTGACAACACGTATTATTGTATATTTAAATTTGTCGTATGTATTCGATGTCACCCTGTATATGTGCTGTGGTCTCAACGTCAGAAAAAAAGAATACACCAGTATATTTGCTTGCCCTTGCGCAGTTTTTCGTGTAAATTTTGGTGTTTTTATGAGCTTTAGTTCCTGCGTATAGTCCAGAAATACCGATATTCCAGCATAGATTGTACTTTGTGAAAGTGTTAACACAGTGTAGACATATCTTTGTACCTTTCATTTATTACTTGTTATGAAAGCAATGAAACTGATTCCATCTTCCTCTGGGCTCGAGTACATTATAATAAAACAGAACCCCACAAAGGCCAGGATAAAGGTGTAATAATGAATGTTTAATAAATTTATTCAATAATATATTTTTATTTTATTATTGCCTCATTGCAATAACCCCATTACCCAACATATATTTATATTTCGTTTATTAGATACCTACATGTTTTAGACACACAAGTTTTAAACTTTTGTGTCTAAAACATCCATAAAACAATACGCATATTATTATGTACGTCAATAACACAGTAAACGAAATACGTAGCGATAAATATCGATATAAGTAGACGCACCTACCTATTATAAATATTCATTTAGTTCATTGCTTGGCGTTCAGATGGCGCTGATCGGTAACTTCCCGGAACATAATTTGGTAACTAATCTGCACTCCTCATATTCCTCCGTCCGCGTATCTATTTATTTTGTTGCAATACCTACATCGTTACCTTATTTCAACTATTTCGACGTGTTTTGTTTCATTGTTTAGGTAATTAAGTACCTACTCGATAAATACTTGTTTCGTTAGAATACGTGGTCACCCTATTTCAGTCGCCATCCACCATAGAGCATTTTTATAGATTAATCTTGAATTAACAAAAATACTGACAACATTGCACTGAAAACCTAAAACACATCAGGGGTTTTACGAGTCTTCTAGGTTTCTTCCTTGTGGAGGAATCGATAATCCCAATGTTTAGAGGTTATTTGTTACATTTTCAATTTACTATAAAAGGGGCCGTCACAAGAAAAATAAAACAGTAAAAGTTCGTTTCAGTGTCGTCACTAAATCTTTATTGATTAACGGTTTCTCTGGGCTTCTTCCTTGCGGAGGAATCGATAATCCCAATGTTTTGAGGTTATATGTTAAATTTTCATTTTACTATATAAAGGGACCGTCACAAAAAAAAATAAAGCAATAAAAATACGTTTCAGTCTCGTCACTAAATCTTTATTCATTAACGGTTTCTCTCAGGTCCTCAGTTACGGAGATTTTACGTTGGCCGAACGGCCTGATGTTCCAGGAACTAAAATTAATTTTACTTTTAACCGGTGGCATTACGAGTAAAAGTAAAGCAGTGGTTGTTTGTCACTAAATCGTCACAAAATATTTATTCAGTAACAGTTTCTCTAAGGTCCTCAGTTATGGAGATTCAGGTTGGCCGAACGTTCTGATATCAGGTCGTTCGGCCATAAATAAATGCTTCTAACTTTCGAACTGTTCTGTCACAAATTCTTTGGCTGGCATCTTTATGCGTCACATAATCGTCACTAAAAACCGGAGTAGCAGCCAGCTCCCTATCTCGACTGGCCGAACGTTCTGATATACATCCAATAACGGCACTCACTTCACTCAAACACTCAGTAATAAATTCAATAAAGTTATCAGTCGAGTCTGTAGGTACCTATATACAGGGTTATTTGTAAAACACCAGTAACCTCGTAAGAGGTCATTGTACTCATCATTATGAACAACTTTTACTATGGGACCAAACCTGAAATCGCGAAAAAAAAACAGCTGTTCCCTACATTTATGATCGATTAACTCGTAAAAATGTAGGGAACAGCTGGTTTTTTTTCGCGATTTCAGGTTTGGTCCCATAGTAAAAGTTGTTCATTATGATGAGTACAATGACCTCTTAAGAGGTTACTGGTGTTTTACAAATAACCCTGTATATTTTTATGTGTTTTTATGAGTGTAGGCCACTTTATTTCTGATGCCCTATGTACAGACGCCAGCACCTCAAGCTACTACAATCTGCCAAATTTCTTTAATAGATTTTCAACTTTATCTCTATAACATTAGGTTCAAGGTTGGTTGGGAAAGTCTGACAGTTTCTGGTGGGTTGACCTGCTGTCAAATTTCTTTAATAGATTCTCAGCTTTATCGCTGAAGCATTAAATTCAAGGTTGATTGGGAAAATTTTACAGTTTAGGGTAGCTTGATGTGCTATGCTCAGGTTGGCTGGACAAATCTTCAAAATAGCTTGCATTTAACTAGGTCAATAGGTCACTTTATGTGACGGCTAAACACCCTTATTTCAGAATTTGTGACGCTACAGATTCTTAGATAATCGATCGAAAACGTGTCCAGCCATCTTGAAAAACCACTTTTCGCTGGTCTCTCAATCTCGGTAGGTAACGGAAGTGATTTTGACGACTTTTTGCATATCAACGGGCGTCACATAAATTTGTGACGGGCACCGAGCTAAAAGTTTTGTGATAAGTACAGTGGTTTAGTATAAAAATGCAAAAATCTGTGTCCAGCCATCTTGAATTTACGTATAAAACTTATGGCTGGCACTTCCGAATCTCAATAACGGGGGCGTTTTCGAATATGGTTCCTTTACTAATACTTTGTGACGCAATGTGTGACAGTAATAACGTTTGATTTATGGCGTCACATGTAAGGGTTTACGAGAAATCAATAAAAACTTAATGTCCAGCCAACCTGAGTTCAAGATGGTCGGACACATGTATCTCCACTGCCTGATGATCTACGACCTTCGAAATGTTGTGACGGGGACGATAATGATAAACTGAAATTGTGACGGAGAAACTTTGCGTAGTTTCAAAGATATTGACCCTTTAAATTTTCCCATACAAACAACCATTAATATTGTGAGGTGACCATAATTTTACATAAATAAAGGATTTCTTTTTAATCGATTAATTTGCCGGTAGCATCCACGCCTGCTTTGTATTTGATTTTGATTCTGAGATCTGATTCTTCATAGTAATAAAAGAAATAATTGTGAACCTAATTAAGGTTTTTCTTATTGAGACATATACGAAGGATTATTTAAGTACAGGCGTCTTTGAAATGACGAAACACAAACTTGACAAACTTTTTGCTAATACTTTAATTGATGACCCAGCAGAGGATACAATTTCTCTTTTTAATGACAACGATGAGATTAGTGACGACAATATATTTTTACATTGGTTCAATGAACAGGTGAGTAAAGAAAAAGAAAATGTCGCTAAATGTGAACCCGGTAATGTAGATAACTATTTGTACTTTCCTATGTTTATAGCCCTACTCAAAAGACTTTTGAATAAATTGCCACTGTGGTCAAACGTAATGTGTCCTATTTTTAAAAATGAGAATAAAGCTCCGTCTTCTGCTGAAAATTAATATTTCGAACTAAATTAACTCGACACCGACTAGATAATTTTATTATGACTGATACAGAATTTTTAGATGAGGAACTTAAATTAGCGATGAGTAATTTAATATTGGACGCAAATAAAACTAAAAAAAAATATCTCAAGAAAAAAACGCTGTATAAGTACAAATAAATAAATGTGATTTTATTTACAGCAAACATTATTTTTTCATTTAAATACCTTCAGAGCATTAGTTTAGTTCTCCTGGCATAATATATACCTACTAAAAATAATAGATATCTAAATAATCAATAACATTTAAAATTACACCCCCCCCCCTTCCTCACTTCTAAATTTGAATTGAATTGAAAACACCTTAAAATATACTTGTCCTACATAAAACCTACAATATTGGTTACCCTACTGCAGTGTTTGTATGGGGAAATTTAAATGATCAATATCTTTGAAACTACGCAAGTTTCTCCGTCACATTTTCAGGTTATCATTATCGTCCCCGTCACAACATTTTGAACACATTTCGAAGGTCGTAGATCATCAGGCAGTGGAGATACATGTGTCCAGCCATCTTGAACTCAGGTTGGCTGGACATTAAGTTTTTATTGATTTCTCGTAAACCCTTACATGTGACGCCATAAATCAAACGTTATTACTGTCACACATTGCGTCACCAAGTATTAGTAAAGGAACCATATTCGAAAACGCCCCCGTTATTGAGATTCGGAAGTGCCAGCCATAAGTTTTATACGTAAATTCAAGATGGCTGGACACAGATTTTTGCATTTTTCTACTAAACCACTGTACTTATCACAAAACTTTTAGCTCGGTGCCCGTCACAAATTTATGTGACGCCCGTTGATATGCAAAAAGTCGTCAAAATCATGTGACTCAGGTTGGCTGGACAAATCTTCAAAATAGTTTGCATATAACTAGGTCAATAGGTCACTTTATGTGACGGCTAAACACCCTTATTTCAGAATTTGTGACGCTACAGAATCTTAGATAATCGATCGAAAACGTGTCCAGCCATCTTGAAAAACCACTTTTCGCTGGTCTCTCAATCTCGGTAACGGAAGTGATTTTGACGACTTTTTGCATATCAACGGGCGTCACATAAATTTGTGACGGGCACCGAGCTAAAAGTTTTGTGATAAGTACAGTGGTTTAGTAGAAAAATGCAAAAATCTGTGTCCAGCCATCTTGAATTTACGTATAAAACTTATGGCTGGCACTTCCGAATCTCAATAACGGGGGCGTTTTCGAATATGGTTCCTTTACTAATACTTGGTGACGCAATTTGTGACAGTAATAACGTTTGATTTATGGCGTCACATGTAAGGGTTTACGAGAAATCAATAAAAACTTAATGTCCAGCCAACCTGAGTTCAAGATGGCTGGACACATGTATCTCCACTGCCTGATGATCTACGACCTTCGAAATGTGTTCAAAATGTTGTGACGGGGACGATAATGATAACCTGAAATTGTGACGGAGAAACTTTGCGTAGTTTCAAAGATATTGACCATTTAAATTTCCCCATACAAACACTGCAGTAGGTAACCAATATTGTAGGTTTTATGTAGGACAAGTATATTTTAAGGTTTTTTCTTTAATGGACGAAAATCCGTGTATTGGTGATACTAATACGAACAACTGTAGATATTTAAATCAATAGAAGACAAAAATGTAGAAGTGAGGAAGGGGGGGGTTGTAATTTTTAAATGTTATTGATTATTTACGTGCAGATATCTATTCTTTTTAGTAGCTATATATTATGTCAAGAGAACTAAACTAATGCTCTGAAGGTATTTAAATGAAAAAATAATGTTTGCTGTAAATAAAATCACATTTATTTATTTGTACTTATACAGCGTTTTTTTCTTGAGATATTTTTTTTAGTTTTATTTGCGTCCAATATTAAATTACTCATTGCTAATTTAAGTTCCTCATCTAAAAATTCTGTATGAGTCATAATAAAATTATCTAGTCGGTGTCGAGTTAATTTAGTTCGTTTTTTTTTTTAAGTTCTTAAAATAATCTTCCGCAGCAGAAGAAGACGGAGCTTTATTCTCATTTTTTTAAATAGGACACATTACGTTTGACCACAGTGGCAATTTATTCAAAAGTCTTTTGAGTAGGGCTATAAACATGGGAAAGTACAAATAATTATCTACATTACCGGGTTCACATTTAGCGACATTTTCTTTTTCTTTACTCACCTGTTCATTGAACCAATGTAAAAATATATTGTCGTCACTAATCTCATCGTTGTCATTAAAAAGAGAAATTGTATCCTCTGCTGGGTCATCAATTAAAGTATTAGCAAAAAGTTTGTCAAGTTTGTGTTTCGTCATTTCAAAGACGCCTGTACTTAAATCATCCTTCGTATATGTCTCAATAAGACAAACCTTAATTAGGTTCACAATTATTTCTTTTATTACTATGAAGAATCAGATCGCAGAATCAAAATCAAATACAAAGCAGGCAGGAAATCCTTTATTTATGTAAAATTATGGTCACCTCACAATATTAATGGATGTTTGTATGGGAAAATTTAAATGGTCAATATCTTTGAAACTACGCAAAGTTTCTCCGTCACAATTTCAGGTTATCATTATCGTCCCCGTCACAACATTTTGAACACATTTCGAAGGTCGTAGATCATCAGGCAGTGGAGATACATGTGTCCAGCCATCTTGAACTCAGGTTGGCTGGACATTAAGTTTTTATTGATTTCTCGTAAACCCTTACATGTGACGCCATAAATCAAACGTTATTACTGTCACAAATTGCGTCACCAAGTATTAGTAAAGGAACCATATTCGAAAACGCCCCCGTTATTGAGATTCGGAAGTGCCAGCCATAAGTTTTATACGTAAATTCAAGATGGCTGGACACAGATTTTTGCATTTTTCTACTAAACCACTGTACTTATCACAAAACTTTTAGCTCGGTGCCCGTCACAATTTTATGTGACGCCCGTTGATATGCAAAAAGTCGTCAAAATCACTTCCGTTACCGAGATTGAGAGACCAGCGAAAAGTGGTTTTTCAAGATGGCTGGACACGTTTTCGATCGATTATCCAAGATTCTGTAGCGTCACAAATTCTGAAATAAGGGTGTTTAGCCGTCACATAAAGTGACCTATTGACCTAGTTAAATGCAAGCTATTTTGAAGATTTGTCCAGCCAACCTGAGTCACATGTCAAAATCACTTCCGTTACCGACATTGAAAGACCAGTGAAAAGTGGTTTTTCAAGATGGCTGGACACGTTTTCGATCGATTATCTAAGATTCTGTAGCGTCACAAATTCTGAAATAAGGGTGTTTAGCCGTCACATAAAGTGACCTATTGACCTAGTTAAATGCAAGCTATTTTGAAGATTTGTCCAGCCAACCTGAGTCACATGATTTAAACCCATAGGCCCACTCTCACATTCGAAGTTTTCCAATAAATGTGCTCAAAATCGATTAACTGGATCAAAATGATTGGCCTGTTGGTCTAGTGGTTAGTGACCCTGACTGCTAGGACGGAGGTCGTGGGTTCGATTCCCACACAAGACAAATCTTTGTGCGATGAGTACGATTATGTAATTGTGAGTGTGTAATTATCTATAATATGTATGTATTTAGAAATATATTATTATTATTTATTTTATTTTAAAATCAAACTCACTCAGAGATTGTGTTTTCATAGCAATCTGAAATTCATCCAGTTGCTCCCCTCGTAATATACTCGGTTTTTATGTGCTGTATTTCTTTTTGTATTATTAATAGGTATATCTTTAAGCAACCTAGTTGCATCCAAATGATCGAAAGTTAGGGTAGTCGGTGTAATTATTTAGCAAAAAAAGTGGGAAGCCTCTCAGGTTCGGTGGCGTCGCCGTCGGTGTGCTCAATTAATTCTACGATATCTTTTAAATCTCTATTCGACCTACCAGCTTCTTTTCAGGTCTCCATTTTTCTGGTTGGCACCGCTTCGTATAGCAATTTCTTAGCGGCTAAAATTTCTTTTGGTGAAAAAGCTGTCACATATCCCTATTAGGGACACCTCATCATCATCATCATCTGCCTAGCCTTTTCTCAATTATCTTGGGCTCGGCGCCCAGTCTAACCGGATGCAGCTGAGTACAGTATTTTACATGGAGCGACTGCTTATATGACCTCCACAACCCAGCTAGCACTGGGTAACACGATACTCTTTGGTAAGACTGGTTATCAACTTTCTAGCCACTAAAGTTCTACAAATGACACCCGGGACCAACGGCTTAACGTGCTTTCCGCGGCACGGATGAAACTCTGTATCTAATGACGGATCGACCCGAGCGGCTGTTATTATTTAGCCACGAGCTCCACAAATTATAT
Source organism: Eurois occulta (assembly GCA_950022335.1). Taxonomy (NCBI): domain Eukaryota; kingdom Metazoa; phylum Arthropoda; class Insecta; order Lepidoptera; family Noctuidae; genus Eurois; species Eurois occulta. Next base: position 8,782,037 of record OX465484.1, on the reverse strand, counting down.
TGTGCATAAATGCTAGCACTTAAATATTTCTCCTTATTTTCTTTCACTTCATTTATCACAATATTAAACGAGCTACATTTCACTACATTCGAGGTCATTATCGAACATGTGTGCGCTCGCTTTAAATTAAACCTTATATCATCAGCTACCTGCGAGTAAAAGTCCTGTCAAAATCGGTCCAGCCGTTTCGGAGATTAGCCGGAACAAACAGACAGACAGACCGACAGACAAACAAAAATGGAAAAAATGTGTTTTTGTTATAAGTGCCGTATATATTTACAATAATTATGCATTCAGTAAAAACCTGTTATTTTGATATTACAAACAGACACTTCAATTTTATTTATTTGTAATTCTTGATTGAGAAACCTTTAAGAAGCAGAGATTCGTTTCGACCTTCAAAACCAATAACAGCATGTTTCAATTGGTTGCTAATTTGCTACTGTTACGTAGATTTTTTACTGAGAAAATAAGTGTGTAAATGATTTCTCAATCTCCGTTGGTTTTTCAAGGACATAGCGTGCATGGTCGAGTCAGAGAATCTTCTCAACTATGTACAATGAAACTAATTTATTGTTTTATTGTCTTTACTTAACTAAGTATTGTACCGACAGAAAGGTGCAGATAAAAAAAAAACATCTTTTATCTCATGATTTTGTTGTTTGAATAATGTAAGAAGTACTGAGATTATTTACATTTTGGCTGCTTTTAAGTGAGTTTTTAAATGAAGCTTTAATTAAAGGATTCAAGACCATGGAAAGCCCTAGTTAACAGTGGTCCTGTTATATGATTAAAACTTCAAAACAAAAAACTAATTCATAAAAAAAAATATTTACAATACAAAATATTAACTAACTAACATCAAGCAATGCCCTACCTATATTATGAATTTTGTTTGTGATCATAATGTTTCACAAATGATAGGAAGATGTTAAACACCATAGTTGCTACATTTATGTATAAAACTCTGTACTCTGTAGGTAAAAAATAGAAATTAATAAATTGCACTGGTGGCCAATACATACAATCACCCTGAAACAAAAGAAATAAGATCAGTCTTCAAGATAATTATTATTAGTCAAGTACCTGGTTTCTGGAACAGAAATAGACTAGAAATAATCATAGCATTTAACATGCTTTTGGCTTATAATAATAATTATTTATTAGCTCACTAATTTAATTCAAAAACGCATTAATTATATAAATGGTTAAATTTCAATCCAGAAACCATGTATAGATAAAACATAAAAAGGTTGACTCACCGTGTATGCATATAAAAACTTCTTTTTAATTTCTGATGTAATTTCTGGATGTGATTTATGTTCTAAAAGTCCCATTGCATAGAAAAATCCTAGAATAGTTAATGGTGAGGCACATCCTTGATCACACATTATTTTTAAAAGCACTGTTTTCAAGTTCGCTTTTGGTAACATTTTGTCTAAAGAAATATAGTAAAAATGATGCAGAGGGCCCATTAACATTCCCACCGTAAACATTCGACCTGAAATAAAATAATGTAAAAACATCTTACAGGCTGGGAAGTTGTTTTATTATAATTGGTAGCAACAGTATTTAGTAGGAAATACTAAGTAATGGTAAACCAATAAGAAGAACATTATCCCCGAGTGTCATAGGCGTATACTTAAACATTCACCTGGGATAATATCTGACCAAAACAAGAGTGAAGCCGTGTGCAAATGCTATTTAATTGTTAAATACAAGAAAAATAACAAAATAAAAACCTGCTCTGTTCCAGTCATATCTGTTTGGTAAAACTTTTGTTTGATATTCAAATTCTTGTTGTACGACATCACCAAGTAGCATGCATAATCCAGATGTTACACTGTTTGTTAAAAATAGATTCTTTTTAAAAAAGAATCTCACACCACGATGAAAAAATGAAGAAGCAGGTCTGGTTTGGAATTTAAGTGGGATTGCTTGCTTTATTCGCATACAAACAGACACAGGATTGCGAATGGAAAACATGCTACCTGTAAAAGAAAATATAAGATAACCCTTTGAAACAAAAACTTATTTTCCCTAAATAGTGTCTATTTTGGGAAAACCACGACTATTTTACGTGTTTTTTTTTATTTCAATAGCCTTGTATGCCCCACAGCTGGGCAAAGGCTTCCCTCATATCCTTCGGTACTCTTCTCTTGCGCCAGCTCGAACCAGCCTTCGTGATGCGCATCTAGATCATCTCGCCACCTCTTTCTAGGCCGGCCTCGGCGGCGCCGTCCATTCTCAGGCATCCATCGTGTTGAGTTTATTATTATATTTATATTATTGTTCACGTATCGAAAGTCGATTTTTTAATAAATTCTAGTAGTGATTGGACTAAATAATGAACTAAATTTTACCTGCTAATCATTGAGACCGTGTAAATCATTGAATTAAATTACATGTTGCGCCTTCGTCTTGTTCAAAGGCCAAAATAATGAAAATCTGATCTATTATCACATGATGAAATGACAATACTGACAAACAAGTTGTATCCTTCCCTTCAGTTCCCTTCACTAAATATTAAATAACTTCACTTTGACAACAAAAAATATGATGTAATAGTGATGTCAGTGATGACGAAAACGATTAGTCGAAAAGAATTAATTAATCAGTGTTGCCACCACACCTTCTCACTTTCTCCCCAAACCGTCCCTGAAATCCCCCAAAAATTGAGCTTTTCAAGAAAAAATACTCCACTAACGGCAAAATATTATTTTACTAAGTAATGAAATATACAATTTTATACTATTTCGTAGTAGTTCAGGAACAGGCCGAACAATGTGCACGACGACGGCGCGATAGGATCGCTATATGGTGTCAACAATTTTGAGAAATCGCTTTCTTACGGCTGTTGAAGTAAAGAATCATCATTTACGAGCTGGAGGAAACAATCTGAGTACGATACAGTAAGGCACCGTGAACTCTAGAATGACTTGTCCAGAGTTATGTTTTCAGACTAGTCTAGATTCTGTTTATACAAGCAAGACGAGAGGAAAAGAGTGTACGTACAGAAGACCGGGAGAGAGCTATAACTAAGCCTGTATAGAAGAAAAAGTACCGTAAGGTACTTTTTCGTGGAAGCTCTGTTCACGTGTGGGCTGGTATTTCTTCCGAAAGCCGCACTGAGCTAGTGGTAATAGAAAATGGAACTTTAACTGCAGAAAGATAATTATGTCACTAAAATTTTGAATGACCACGTTGGTCCAATTTTAGTGGACATGGGCGAGAATTCCATTTCTATGCAAGACAATGCCCGCCCGCATAAAGGTCAGATAATGTTTGCCTATTTTCAAGAAGTCGGTATCACACACATTTTTTTTGGTGGGTGGGAAATCATCAAATGACCCCCCCCCCCGCTCTGGGCGGAGCGGAAGGGAGTGTCAGACTCTTACTGACTAAAAACCAGCCATGTTCCTTCATTGGCCCTTTATGTTCCAGGGCCGCGGTATCTCTTTCGAACAGTCCCGCAGCCCTAGCAGGCACCGGCCCTTGCGGGCCCCTCCCGTTTGCTGACAACTCTTTGAGGCGCGCGTGGAACACGAACGCGCCGTCGACACGGCGGTATCACACACATGGAGTAGTCAGCACGCAGCTCCGACTTAAACCTCATTGAGCATGCATGGGACAAACTGGGACGACGTGTACGTCAGCGGAATCCGCCGCCAATCACGCTACGTGAAATGAAAGAAGCTCTATGGCAGAATATTCCGCAGCATCGAACATAGGGGTATTTTGCTGATCCAGCCGGTATTTTTTTTTTTTGTATTCTTAACAACTCCCTGGTTAAATTTAGCCTAGTTTAAGTCTTCATTATAAATAATAATAATAATGGCTTAAATTATTGGGAAAAATACAATATTACTATGTTTTCGTGATTTATAACTGTGATATTTATTATTTTCTTGAACCAAATGGTTATAAAATTTAAATTATTAAGATGTTGATGAGTGCCATGGTTCTTCATCTTCCTGATCACTTTTTGTGACTCTAGGATCCTCTTCCAAATCAGAAACCGAGCTACTTGAGTCGGGTACAGCAGGAATCATCAGCAATGGCTTCCTTCGTGAATGTTCTTTTTTGGGAGGTGGTCTCTTGCCAGAAATCAGTGGGTCGAAACTGAGTAATATAATATCAGTGTTACATTAGACCCCTAAAAATTTTCTCGCAAAATTCTGCCTGTATGGCCGGAAATGTTTATTTCGTGCTTCAGCGGCTTCTTCCGAAAACCAGCCTTTGTTTAAATTCTGACTTAATTTGCGAAAACTTGTGATTCAACGCCTTTATTTCATCATCAGAATAGTTTTCAACAGACAAAATCCAGTTTTCCATGTATTTCAATTTTTCATCAAAATTAGGCAAATTTTGCTCTTGTATTTTATCAAAAAGTGATATACGGGTCACTACTTAACACCAGAGTGACCAGGTGACCCTGAAACCAAATAATTCCAACGTGATCATAATGTAAATTTCAAACTTATATTTTATATTTTGTTTTCACTGCCTTGGTCTGTCGCCCCTAGCAAAAAAGGGGGTGGGTATGGGCGGCTGATTAGGCCATAATTATTTTGCAATAAACTATTACCTGTCATTGCCAATTAACAAAATAATCGGAAAGAAACCGGAAATTAAACAAAAACCTTTTCAAACTTTAAATTGGGTTATAAATTTGAAGAATTTTGAACTATTTTTTTTTAACGTCAATAACAATATCCTGTATTATATAATAATATAAGTACATATTGTTAAAATAATTAAACTATTTTGCAAAATGTAACCACAAATAATTGTTCTATATGTTACTAACTTTGTTTAGATAAGATTTTTGGAAGTAAAATTTTCATATGCTTCAAGAACAATAAGAAAAACATAAAAAAAATAATCAAATTAGCCTCCTCTTCGGATTTTTTTTTTTTTTGATCGAGCGAAGTATCAATCGAAATGTTTTGAGCCACAAATTATCAAAGTACATAGAGTAAACTATAATATATATATATTTTTGGCTTTAAACAATCACTATTTGTTTGTTTAATATTGAATCAAAGTGATGTAAAATTAGGAATACCTGGAATACCTGGCCTTAATTTACTTCCGAGATGGTCGATGTGTAATTTCCAAGTTAGTTTCTCATCTACCCTTAATCCAAGATGTTTTTCGTTGGTTGATTGTTTTATTATTTCGCTATTTATTTTAAGAAGTGAGAAGTCCGGTATACGCTTGTTTTTAGTGGTAAAAATCATGAATGAGCTTTCGACTTATATGTTTAAGAAGCTTGTACTTTAACCACTCGTTTAATAAATAAAGGTCATGTAAAACGTCCTTTATAATGTTGTGAATTGATTTGTCAAAGTAAAAGAGACAGGAGTCGTCTGCATATAGTGTTAGGTGTCCTGTTAACCCTATTTTATTAATATTGTTTTTATAAATTAGAAAAAATAACGCACTGATAATTGAAGCCTGAGGACAGCCGTATGAAATAGTTTAGACCGAGCTACTGTGAGTATCTCCTATTTTACCAACTTGGCGCCTCTTCTCCAAATATGACTTAAAAATTTTATGTGCTGTACCTGTAATACCTATGTATTATTATATATGTATACTAGCTGTGCCCGGCATGCGTTGCAATGCATGTTTTCCTACCTACTACTTTCACTACCCTACCTAATTGTGAATCTAAACCATTCTCAGATCCCCTTGAACACACACAAAAAATTTCATCAAAATCGGTCCAGTCGTTTGAGAGAAGTTCAGTGACATACACACTCACAGAAGAATTATATATATATGTATATATGTTTTGATGAGATGACTCACGGTATCGAACGCTTTTTAGGGTTCCGAACCCAAAGGATAAAACGGGACCGTTTTTATAGATAATGGTACGGAACCCTTCGTGCGCGAGTCCGACTCGCACTTGGCCGGTTTTTTTTAAATCGATGAATATTTCTAAGGCCTCCTCCTTGCAAGGCAAGCTCCTTTGATCAATATAGGTTTTAATTTTGGTCACTAGATCCGTTGCAGCCGAGAGACTGGTGTTTGTATTTCGGGGCTCGTTTCTTATGTCTCAAATAGATATGTAGGCGACTATATAATACGCGTTCGAATATTTTGGACATTACTGGCAACACTGACACTGGTCTGTAGTTGCTTGGGTCAGTTCTCTTTCCAGATTTGTAAATAAGACTGACCCTAGCCACCTTGACGGTGTTGGGAAAAGTACCATGTAGTAAACAGGCATTTATGCAGTTAGTCAGCTGCTCAACGATTATATTTTTGAAACATTTTATTGCCTTAGTACTATAGGGTCTTTCAACAAGGACGGTCGATGTTGAAATTAAATAAAACAAGCTGTATGTGAGATATTAAAAAAAATATATTGTTTTATTTGAAAGGCCCATTTATGCCATTATTTATGAAATATGACATCGTTTAAATGTCCACCGCGACTTCGAACGGTGGCACGGATCCGAGAGGTCCAATTTTCAATTACTCTACTGCATAGATCCGGCTGAATCTGAGCGATGGCCTGCGTTATGTTGACATTCAGGGTATCTGTTGATTGCGGATTATTGGCATAGACCTGCGACTTGAGAAAACCCCACAAGAAAAAGTCTAGCGGGGTCAAATCGCACGATCTTGGTGGCCAATTCACGTCACCTTTGCGAGAGATAACCCTACCCCCGAACCGTTCATGCAGAATGTCCATTGTGTCGCTCGCTGGGTGGCACGTAGCGCCGTCTTGTTGGAACCACATGTTGTCCACGTCCATATCGTTCAATTCAGGCCAAAAGAAATTGTTAATCATTGATCTGTAGCGCTCGCCGTTAATAGTAATGGCCTCGCCATCATCGTTTTCGAGAAGTACGGACCAATGACGCCGCCGGACCAAAAAATGGGGTGGCTGGGATCTACCTCCAAGCGGTCCACCCCGGGCAACGGCATCACGCGTCTTCACGGACTGTGGTGACGGCTGAAGATCCCTTACAGCGGTGGTAGGCTTCGGCCGCCTGGTTCGCGACCACCCTCCTGCCGGAATCTGGCGCCAAACAGCTTGTCTGTGTTCCGTCGGTGTGCGGGAGTCCCAGTGCCATTGGGGGGATGGAGATGGTTAGTTGCGCGGCTTCGGACTAATCTGGGTGTCTAAGTGATTCTGTACCGGGTGACTCATACTGGAGGGTAGCGGGATCCGAGGCACGGTCTCTGCCGTTGGCCGACCGCAGTTAGTAGGGGGCCCAAGTACTGCGCCAGCCACGTGGGAATGGCTGCCCCGCCAACTCGCCAAAAATCCCGAAATGCTCCACTGTGCCAGTTGGCGACTGGGCGGGAGGACCCGGTGGCCATTTCGGGGGGGCTCGGGCGTCCCCGCAGTCTCCAGATTAGTCTCCCACAGGTCAGATGAACTGAAGAGTCCCGTTGGGTAACCGAGCCGCGTCTCGACCATTCTTCTGTTTCACCACTAAAATTATACTCCACCATGAAAAAGCAAAAAAGGAAAACGGTTTTCAAGCGGCGGCACTTCCTCCCACTTAAAGTGCACCTCACCAACATCAGGGGTTTGCACTCAAATCTCGATCCGGTCCACCACCACCTCGAGACCGAGAAGCCGCACCTATTCTTTTTAACGGAGACGCAGATTGCAACTCCGTCAGACGTGGCGTACCTCAACTACCCAGGTTACTCGCTTGAACATAAGTTCCTAAAACGAGCTGGGGTCTGTGTGTACGTTCGCGATGACATTTGCTTTCGGCGTCTCCGTTGCTTTGAAGATTCCGGGTTATCTACCATCTGGATACTGGTGGATACCGGGGTGGAGAAATCCCTCTACGTCGGTGTCTACCGGTCGCACAGCGGTGACCAGGAGACGACCAGGCTCTTTGAGCACCTGATGGAGAAGGCGGATTGTGCCCAACAACGATACCCAACCGCGGAGCTTCTTTTTCTGGGGGACTTTAATGCCCACCACGATGAGTGGTTGTTCCCGTTCCAGAAAACTGACCATGCTGGGAGAGAGGCGCGCAGATTTGCATTGTCGCTAGATGTTACCCAGCTGGTGAGAGAGGCTACGCGGGTGCCAGACGTTGACGGGCACACACCCAACTGCTTGGACTTGCTGCTGACCACTGACCCAGACAGGCACTCAGTATCGGTATCAGCCCCACTGGGAACATCTGACCACTGTCTGGTAAAGTCCGTATCTATCAGCTCTCCTCCGGATGATAGCCCTAGGGGCAAGAGGCGAGTTTGGCGATACGAGTCAGCAGACTGGGATGAGATGCGGCACTTTTTTGCGTCCTTCCCTTGGCATCCAGTGTGCTTTTCTTCGGGCGACCCCTCTTGTTCGGCTGAAGCGGTTGCGGACGTGTTACGGCAGGGAATGGAATACTTTATTCCATTCTCCGACATACCGCTCGGTCACAAAGCCCGTCCTTGGTTCAATGTGGACTGCGCTCGTGCTGAAGCTCGTATGCAGTCTGCATACCAAGCCTGGGTGCAAGCCCGTGACCGCAAAGTCCAAGCTCGACGGGTTCGCGCGAAGAAAAGAGCTTTTAATTCTGCCGCAAGGTCCTGTAAGCGGGTGATCCGAAAGGCGCGTTTCGACCACGTCAGCCGCATAGGGGCTAAGCTTGCTTCCTACCCCTCTGGTAGTAAACAGTTTTGGTCCCTATCCAAATCGGTCGAAACCAACTTCTGCCGGCCCACATTACCCCCCTTGCAAAAACCGGATGGGTCACTAGCTCACTCCGCTACTGAGAAGGCAAACCTGTTTGCATCTCTATTTGCGAGCAATTCACGTCTAGATACTGGCTCAAAACAGCCACCAACGATTCCTCACTGTGATTCTTCGATGCCGGAGATCACAATACACATGAAAGAGGTTCGTAGAGTACTCCATAGCCTAGACGTGAACAAAGCTAGCGGTCCTGATGGTATACCAGCAAGAGTCTTGAGGAACTGTGCGCCTGAGTTGTCTTCTGTGTTGACACACTTGTACCGCCTCTCTCTTAAAACCAGAACGGTACCGAAGTCATGGAAGGTTGCCAATGTACAACCAGTACCCAAAAAGGGTAGTCGTGCCGACCCCAGTAACTATCGACCAATCGCCATCACCTCCATACTTTGTAAAGTTATGGAAAAGGTTCTCAATGGGAAGCTGCTGGCGTACCTAGAAGCAAACGACCTACTCAGTGACCGTCAGTATGGCTTTCGCCGGGGACGATCAACTGGGGATCTTCTAGTGTATGCTACGCACTGCTGGGGTGAGGCCATCGAGAAACACGGCGAAGCCCTTGCCGTGTCGCTCGACATCTCGACAGGGTATGGCACGCAAGCCTGCTGAGCAAACTTCCTGCATACGGCATTCCCGTTGACTTTTGCTGCTGGATATCTGACTTCTTGAGTGAACGGTCGATCCGAGTGGTCATTGATGGCTGCTCCTCTGACCTTATCGCTATTGATGCCGGAGTTCCTCAGGGGTCTGTTCTCTCCGCAACACTTTTCCTGCTGCACATCAATGACCTTCTGGTTCCGGGTATTGTTGGGTACGCAGACGACAGCACTGTCATGGAGGGTTATGCATCCAGCGCAAAAGCCAGCGGTGAAGAAGTGCGTTCATTGAGAGAGGCCATGGTAGAGCGAACAAATTCAGCCTTAAGTCTCGTCTCCAAGTGGGGTGACGAAAATCTGGTTGTTTTTAACGCCACCAAAACCCAAGTGTGCCTGTTCACCGCCAAAAGGAGTCCGTTCAATGAAATCTGGCCCCTACTTTCCGGGGTGCATCTGTACCAGTTACCGACAGCCTCGAGCTTCTTGGTACGAAGTTGAGTGCGAATCTCAACTTCGGTGCCTACATTGAGTCGAAAGCTCAAACAGCGGCAAAAAAGCTGGGTATCCTAAATAAGGTTAAGCGGTACTTCAAGCCAGAACAGCTTTTAATCCTATATAAAGCTCAAGTTCGGTCCGGCATGGAGTACTGCTGTCACCTTTGGGATGGCTCAGCCAAATACCAATTAGCCACACTCGACTCTGTTGAGCGCAGAGCCAAGAGGCTCATTGGTGACGATAAGCTGGTGAGTACCAAGCTTCATAGCCTGGCCCACCGGCGCAGAGTTGCATGTCTGTCGGTCTTTTACAGGCTGTACTTCGGTGAGTGTGCCCAAGAGCTCCACGAGATCATTCCACCATCTCCCTTCTTCCATCGGGAGTCCAGACGTACTGCGGGTTATCACCCATTCCTTGTCGATGTTCCACACATTCGCACGAAGCGCTTTGCTACATCGTTTATTATGCGCACAGCCAAGGAGTGGAATTCCCTGCCTTCGTCGGTGTTCCCAAGTTCATATGACCCCAATCTATTTAAGTCGCGAGTTAATAGGCTTCTTTTGGGTTAGCTCGTTCCATCGTCGGCCTCATCTCTGTCCTCAGGACTAGATTGAGGTCAAGAGTAGGCCCATCAAACATAAAAAAAAAAAAAATTCGCACCAAACAGTAACTTTTTGTGGATGCAGTACCACCTGGTGAACCTCATGTGGGTTGTGGTTGTCCCATATACGGCAATTTGCTTATTAACAAAACCATTCATCCAAAAATGCGCATCGTCGCTAAAGATGATTTTCGGCTAAAATCGGGGTCATCTTCCAAACGTTCTGTAGCCCAGTCAGCGAACAAACGGCGTTGTCTATGGTCATTCACTTGAAGCTCCTGGCTCAGTTGGATCTTGTACGGGTATAGGCCCAAGTCCCGACGCAAAATTTGCCAAGTTGAAGTCTGCGAAAGGCCGAGTTCTTGTGCACGGCGAGAAATCGACTGCCTCGGAGCCTCCTGCACAATCTCACGGACAGCAGTGACGTTCTCGGCCGATCTGGCGTTCCTTTAACGTAAGGGTGTTGGTTGGTTGTTTACGGAACCAGTCGTCTCGAATTTGGTCACTAAACATTGGAGAGTCGACTTTGAAGGGCCACCGCGTCTGCCGTAAAATGGACGTAATGCGCGCAACGTTTGCACTAACGAACACTAATTTTAATAAAGTTTTATCATTTGGACGTGCTGCTCAATCGTGTAACTTGCCATGGTGATTTGGCATCAGTAACTGAAGAAATAACAACGCATTTGACAGATGCCGCCCAAACAACATGAGCGCCACAAACTTTCAACATCGACCCGCCCTATTTGAAAGACCCTTTAGTTAGTAGGTACTATTACCATCCAGACCAGTGCTAGTGTTACTATCGAGGTCGTCTATGATTTTAATTATTTCCTCCGTGGTGCACGGCGTTAGTTCGTTCATTGTTATGCCGTGTGTATAGTTATGATCGTACATTAGTGTGTGGCCCGTATTTGTGTGATATGTGTCTGGTATTTTTTTTTGCTAAGTCTGCGCCTATAGATGAGAAAAAAGAATTAAACACGTCACATATTGAGTTACCTTCTGTTAGAAGTCCAGCGTTTGACATTAGTTTGGGAGGAGCAGCGCTGTCTTTAATTTGATTTAATCTTAAGGTATTTTTTTTTAATTTAATTCTCAAAACTGATGTGCAATCACAAATGCAATAAAAAAGTTTCACAACAATATTTCTGATTGACATCTACTAGATGTGAATCTAGCATGCATATTATATGTAAAACACTTACTATTAAAAAAAAGACAATTAGACAATACTTACAAATTGAGAACTTTTCCACAAACTATGAAACAGTTTTGGGAAAGAAAAATTAAACATAAGAAATTTAAAAATAAATAAAAAACAACAACATAGGTAGGTATTATACAATTAAGACTCTAAGTTTAGTCCTAACTGAGGCTACAGAACCAGCAAAGACATCTATTTCACTACGAATGAAGTTGGCAAGAGAAAGCATGCGATAAATGGGTGAAAAATTACCTATATTAGTTAGTTTATGAGGCAGGACGAAAGTCCTTTGGTTAATGAAGCGACTACTACTACGTGGGATACTAAATTTCACCCTTTCTAAAAGCTCAGGAGAATCTACTATACCATTTATTAGTTTAAACAAAAACATGAAATCTAGAGATTTCCTTCGCGCGCTCAAGGATTTCATTTTATAATGAGCTCAGCCTAGAGTTAAGATATACCAGTTGTGAACGATTTTTCAAGTAAGATTCGCACAAACGCAGCAACGACCCGTGAACGCCCATACTTTCTAATTTAGCAATTAGTAAGTCGTGATTTACCAAATCGAAGGCCTTTTTAAAGTCGGTGTATATTGCATGAACTTCTTTACCTTCGTCTAATGCATATGATATATATATGAAACATACTCGACTAGATTAGACAGTGTCGATTTTTTGGGGCGAAAGCCGTGCTGGTTATCATCCAACATACTTTTAAAGTGAGAAATCATTTTTTTTCTGTACAAGCGATTCAATAATTTTACCACAAGTGGGTAAAATGGACACTGGTCTGTGTTTTGCAACATCATCAACACGACCAGATTTAAAGATTGGCGTGATGTGCGCTATTTTCCACTGATCAGGGAATACGCCTTGTGCAAAGGAATAGTTGAACATTGTAGCCAGAGGATCAGCCAGGTTCGCTGCACATTTTCTAAAGAAGAGAGGAGGGATTGAGTCAGGCCCGGGTCCTTTATCACAATCTAGGGAAGACAAGTAATCAAAAACTTCTCTTACTTCAAGTTTGCACCGACTGAAAGTTTAGTGGTATTCTTAAGCCACTCTCGCACTTGATTGTGATCCACAATTCCTCACAATGGGACTCCCAATTTAATCTCCGTGAGACCTCATATTTTTCTAAAGTTGCAACAAATACACCTCCACCGTCCCTTTTTGTAGTCGAGGATACCGTAGTTGACCTATCGCGCCTGAACACTCTGTATCGGTTATCTATAAATTCATGGTCTAACATCGTATCATTGAGCCAACTTTCAGTGCCGATAATGATGTCGTAATCAAAAAAGCTGCTGTTTAAAAATCCTCTGTCTTGGTCCGTAAGCCTCTTACATTTTGATAATAGATTTTAAAATTGAATTTTATTTATTACTAGCTGTGCCCGGCATGCGTTGCAATGCATGTTTTCCTACCTACTACTTTCACTACCCTACCTAATTGTGAATCTAAACCATTCTCAGATCCCCTTGAACACACACAAAAAATTTCATCAAAATCGGTCCAGTCGTTTGAGAGAAGTTCAGTGACATACACACTCACAGAAGAATTATATATATAAGTAAAGAAAGATAACACTATTAAAGTGTGTGACTAATAAAATAATAAGTTCAAAGATTCTACACATGCCAAATTTTTAACAAGAAGAGATTTAGTTGTCACATCTTTCCTCACAAATATGCGACCACTCCGAACCCATACAAAATTATATTTCTTTTCCTTAGCAGCGATTCTTGTCGCTGCATGTAGTTTCTTATTAGCCGGACTCAGATTTTCCGTCACAAAAATCGGCTGCTTTACTCCACCAATGCCAATATATGACTGCTATTCAACTTCTCCGACCCATTCTTTCTATTAAAGTTTCTAACTGCAGCAAGTAGATTATCGCGAATACGAGGACTGGCTAACTTGACGTCTAAGCTACGTGGACGATTTGTGTCTTCATTTAATTTTGCAACTCTATGAAATGACTGGATTTCATTATCCTGTATTAATCAGGTCCCACATTTTTTTCGGATGATTGCTGCAGTTTTGAAATAAATTATAGTAATAGGTCTTCTAATGCGTGTTTAATGTTCTGATTAATCCAGTATTGTTGGGGGAACTTGTTGGGGGAGAAATAGGAAGTTTGTCTCCTTAACGTAACAAAAAGAAACAGTAAGTATATGGCACTGGATTATGAAAATTTGTACAACAACATACTAGAAGCAAAATACAGCAATGACGACCACGACTACAACCGACTAGAGACTTTTATCTCAGAACAGATAGACAAGAACAAAATACATAAGATTAAACCCCCCCGGGTTTAGAATTTTAATCTATTAATATAATAGTTATAATATTAGTTAGTTTTATTGTCTTCATTTCGTTCTTGATATCTGATATTTGTTCTTTAATTTGGTTTAGGTTTTCGGTTTGTGTTTTGCCAAAATTGGTTAGGAAGTTCATCATTTCCATGCGAAAGTTCATGAAGTCCTTTTTATAACCACTTTCTTCTGTACGCTCCTTCCGCTTTCTTGAAGTAATGTTAGCGTGTAAGTCTTCATCGCTTAAAGTGGATAAGTTTGGAACAGATCCGCTACCGCTCTCGCTGCCGCTTATCAGTTTCGCCTTGCACGCGTAGCATGACCACCGTAGAAACGGGTTTTGTCGACGGAAGAATCGACAAAATGACAGATCAACAAAAGAAATCTGTCATTATGTCGATTCTTCCGTCGACAAAACCCGTTTCTACGGTGGTCATGCTACGTGTGCTGGGCGGCGTCCACTCCATATTCATGCTGTTGTGCTCCGAGTGCGTGCGAGGAGATGAGAAAATATCGGACGCTCTCTTTTCCCCGCGGGGGTGAGCGGTGCTGCGCGCGCGCCGGCGTAGTTTCGCGTGAGGACACAAGGTCGATATGGTTACACGCTAGTGAGTAGATCCTGTTCTAGGACGCAGCAAGGAGTCTGGTGAAAGCATAGAGGAAAAGCTCTATATTTGGCAAGAAGCGAATGGCCGAACAAAATATTCTGCCAACCATATTCTAGTTAAATAAGGAATTTTTTAACTTTCACCTTTTTTCCCTCGACCAATAAACCTCGAACGGCTCGAAACAAAATCTTCTACCTCCAGAACATAAACATAACGGGTACCTCCAGAGTGCCTAGCCTTTTCCCAACTATATGGGTCGGCTTTCAGTCTAACCGGATGCAGCCAGTATTTTACATGGAACGACTACCTATATAACCTTCACAACCCAGTTAGCGCTAGGTAATACGATACCCCTTGGACTGGTTGTCAGACTTTCGGGTCACTGACTACCTCTAACCTAACGACTGTCGAAGATCTACAAATGACAGCCGGGACCAACGGCTTAACGTGCTTTTCGAGACACGGAGGAAACTCGGTATTTAATGGGTGGTCACTCATCCACGGCCCAGCCTAGGTAAGCACGGCTTAACCTAAAGATCGACTCGCGCGGCTGTTCTTATTTAGCCACTTAATTTGATTTTACGTAAATTAAGTATTTTAATCAATATTCAAAGCATTTTTAGAAATAGTGCCTATTAAAGAGATCCAGAGCGTAGCGAAGCAGAAAGTAATAAAACAAAAAACCGGCAAAGTGCGTGTCCCGCCACACACAATGTATTGTTCGGTAGTTGCCAATCAAAATATGCGGACACTTCCTGTAAAGCCTACTTAGCTGTGATACTCGTAGTTTTCCTTTTAACTTCGTTAAATAACCTACCACCGTTAATTGTTTCACAAACCCAAACACAACCATTTACTATATTATTATTATAGCTAGCCTATATTGTCCCACAGCTGGGCAAAGGCCCTGCCTTCATTCCTTCCAACGTTTACGATTCTGTCCTACTTCTTTTCAATTCTCAAGGAAGACATCCAGTTCGTGTTTCAGGGCACAAATCCTGAGCTTTACGGGCCCACAGTTCGTTCGACATACGACAGACATGTTCTGCCCAGTCCAAATTTAAGTTGGGCAGCCTTTTGAGCCACGTCACGTCAACGATTTGAGTTTTGGAGCGCAGTGTAGTGTTTCGAACACGATCTAAGACGGGGAGAATACACATGTCACGCTTTCGGTTCAACACGTGGGCACAGTGCCCTTAAAACACTTCTTCATAAAAAAAGGATTACAAAGAGACTTTTAAAAATTAAAATTAACCTAATTATCTATTTACTTACTAAAACAATACAACAATAAATTAGTTTTAATAAAATGTTTTTGCAAAATACAAAAACCAATTCCTCTGTGAATGAAGTTCAAACGCTATTCCATTTTATTTTTAATTAAATGGCAAGCAATGCCAATTTCCAGTGACAAGATGCATGATAAAAAAAACAACAACTGAATGACACTTTGAAACTGTCAGTTCAGTTGTTTATTTGAGACGACAAAGCTCGCTAGAGTATAATATTTATGTTCTGTGCGACAAAGCGAAAAAGAAAAACACCCCACACTGCCCCACACCACACTATTGGAATTATTTGAAGGGGTTAGAAGTAATTATTTGATTTAAAATGGCCCTGCAAAGTGAAAATTTGGATTTTTCGGGTCTATTTAAATTAGATGTATTAGTACATCTAGATATTACTACGTACAGTTTTTATGAAGTGGGGCATAAAAAGTTCGTTGCCTTTACGAGTGATAAAGAATTAATTTTTATATACATCGATCCTCAGTTAGAACGATTTGAGAAAAATTATGATTGGGATTTTCTAGATAATCCCATTTATTGTATGTGTTTTGAACCAAGTGGAACATGGGTGATTATTGTTAGTGAACAGAAGGTTCTGCTGGTGCCATTTCTACCGCTGTTCATCCCTCAGAATATATTTGATTGCAAGTGGTCACTCTCCAGAGTTACTGTTTTACCACTAGGACAAATATTGAAACCAACATCTCTGGTATGTTGGCTAACTAAAGAATCAGAGAGTGTTCTAATTATTGGATCAAAGGTATCAAAATACTTACTGTTTTATTAAGAAGTGATTTAAACTAATTCTCTTATATTTTGTTGTACAACAAAACAAAATGTTGTCGTTTAAACAGTCTAAGGCTTAGACTGTAAACACTATTTTGTTTTGTTGTACAGCAAAATATAGGAGAGTTAGTTTAAAATGGAGTATTATATGGAGAACATAATAGTTTGTACAGCTTAGACTCTAAGCTGTACAAACTATTTTGTTCTCCATTTAAACTTTTTGTTAGGTATGTGAAGGTTAGTCTTGTCTTATAAAGGTGCCTGAACATTCAAATAAAGAATATACATATTATATGTTTATCTAGGGCACATTTTATTTGCATAACTTAGTATGAAATCATTATATTACTTGTGTCAATTCAAAGGCATTGTAACAAGTTGTCATTGTTGTAACAGGTTAAAGTAAAAACTGTTTAATGTTGTATTTATAGTCATTTTGTAGAAAAAGATAAAAATTTATAAACATTACTTTGTTTGAAATAGAGATAAAGTATCACAAGTTCTTATTATTTCAGACTGGAACAATAACATTTTATTCCCTGGATTCACAAAGTATTGTGGGGGAGTGTAAAGTACCAGGAGAAATAACAGATTTACAAATCTGTTTCGATGATTCACTGGATTTATTGACCCTCTTGGTAAGTTATTCCCTAAAAAGGTCCAAAATTTATAATTTATTTATCTTTATGTTTTCTTTATAATCCAGTAATCCAAACATTCCAATGATCTGGCATCCCCATGTTTTTAATGCAAGATTAGTGAGACTCTTCTGTTTATAATATGTGATATTTGACACAAAAATTGGTTTTCAGATATCTGTGAGCCAGGCACAACAGTGTAAGTTAGTGCTGGAGCATCGATCCTTTGGGTACAACTGGCTGCAACAAACACGCGCACAGAATGATAAGGATAAAAAAGACAGCTTTATGTCCTACATTAAACAACTGTCCAAGGATAAAATTACATTCTTCATTCAGGGGGGTTCTAAAGGTAAGGAATATAATATTGTTTTGTTTGTGTGATTTTTTGTTGATGTCAGAAAAATAAATTGCTTAGCGAATTTACTGCCAACTTAAATAGACTGTATCTTTAAGTCAAATAATTATGTAAAACTGTATTCATACTGTGTCTGTAAACTGTATCTGATGCTACTTCTTCAATAAGAAAAGAGTGATTCCAGAAGAAGAAGTGTGATATTTGAAATTGGTTTGGTTTATACATTTCTAATAGTTTATTTTGCAAAAACCTTCTTTTTCAGATGACAGTAAAGCACAAACTGTGGAGTATGTTTTGAAGCCTACCGAGTATTTGCCATTATTTCGCAAAGGCTCCAACAACTGGGCCCTGACAGCACAGTATGTGAATGGACGACATTTCCTCACAGCATTTGAATTAAATGAAGGAACACTGATTGTAAGCTCTTTATATAAAACTAGCGGCTCGTCCCGGCTTTGCACGGGTGCCTATTTACTCAGGGTGAATGTAGCTTTCCAATGGTGAAAGAATTTTTGAAATCGTCACAGTAATTTTTCAGTTGATTCATTACAAACATACACACACAAGAGCAGCGGTGGCCCAGAGGGTTCGAATTCGAACCCAGGCAGGCGCATTACTTTGTGTAATTTATTTCATCACCGCTGCTCTCAAAAACGGTGAAGGAAAACATTGTGAGGAAACCGGCATGTCCTAGAATTAAAAATTCGAAGACATGTGACATCTACCAACCCGCACTGGGCCCGCGTGGTGGATTACAGCCCATTCCCTCTCATAGAGAGGAGGCCGTGTGTCCCAGCAGTGGGAACATTATAGGCTGATTATGCTATGCTTATGCTATACACACACGCAAAAATACAAATTTTTCCTCTTTATAATATTAGTGTAGATTTATAATATTAATGTAGATAACAACAAGGCTTTAAATTCTATAATTCTAAATGAACATAATTCATTGCAAGGTGTTAATAAAAAGTTTTGTAACGTATCTAACCTTGATTATAATCTTTTCAGTTAGAAAGCCCCGAAGAAGATACCCCATCAAGAACTCTTAGGCCACATATAAAGAAAGATGGTCAATACATGCAAGGGTTGTGGTCCCAGAGATTGGTTTACCTTTTGCGAAAGAGGGAACTGGAAGTGCACTCTGCCAGCTTTTCTGTTATTCAGGTATTTATGATAACAAAAATATGAATGATTCAGTTTTATATTATAGAAGTTGTGTGCCTAGGATATAACACATTTCTTACTTCAAAAATGATGAGACTTTCAAACAAAATTACATCTTCTAATTAGGCTGTTTCCACCAGTGATGTTCAGCAAAGGCTGTGCATAAAACTAACCAGTCACATAGCGATCTTATTGGTTAGTTTCACACACATGACAAATCCCTCCCTACGCATCCTCGCTCACGTCTGGTGGAAACGCGGCCTTAACTCATTAAAAACCCTGGAAATATTCTAATTTAATTAATTCTAAATCCTATAGGGTGAGGCCTTACTAGGCGCTAAAAGGGAGCACTCTGAGCTATGGCGCGCGGAGCTGATTGGCGACGTAAAGCGAGCCCACCTAATGTCGGCGCGGGAACCTCCCAGCATGGCGGGCGGGTGGCGTGAACCTACCTTTATGTGTGATCTGCAACTACCGCGGTTCAGTCTCGAGTCCTGTCTGATTGTGACCAACAAAGGGGCTTACATCCTCAATACTGTGTAAGGATAAGAACCAATTACGAGGTCGACTAGACTAATAGGATAATTGCACCATTCCAAGAGACAACTTAAAAAAAAATCACATTTTATTATAGCCCTGAAAACCCAATTCATTTTCAATTTACTGTAAAATTAGATTTTAATTTGCTTTGAAATCAATAAATAGTCAAGTCATTGAGTTGGTAAATAACTGACGTCACGTTTTTGTCATTAGTGGCAAATAGCAAGGTTGAAATGTTTGTGTACTTGCCGATACACGTCACCTATTACTCAGTCACCTGCCTTGCATCAAGACTGCAATTTACCTAGATAGAGGAGTAAAAAAAAATCGCATCGCTTTGTCTGTGGCTCGCCTTACAGCGGCCATAATTAAGAATGAGAAGATCTCATACGTAACTCCTAGCTTACTCCATATTTCCTCAGGAGCGAGGCATGCGAATGGCTAGTAGGCGTGATAATGCGCGGTGGCGTGGGTGCCGAACAATCATGTGCCGCACTGGGCGCACCACTACCCGCACTACTACGAGCTGCGGCGGATATGTTGATGTCGCGAGGCAAGATGGCGCCTGCTCACTACTTGTACTCATTGTCACAGGTAGGTTTTTGCAAGTGAATCGCGTTTTATGTGACTTGATTTAATTAACATAACATAGTAGGTATAGATCAGAACCCTGTCTTACAGAAGGAAGGAGGGGGAAGGGTGAAGTAACGCAGGGCAATAACTACGCCAACGTTCGTGGCAGCCGCCGTCAAAACACTCGGGAGCGAATTGACAAAAGAAATAAAATGGTTTTAGGACTGCCACTGCTATAAAAAAAAACAACTGACTGCCATGTCGTATTCAGTTAAGCAGAAGCCAGCCTCATAGGTTGAGCTGCGAGATGCCATACAAAAAAAGGCCTTGACGTAATATTTCGGATACAATGAACGCGGGTTCTGGGATTGTTAGCGGCTGGCGGGGTAGCATTCCACCCAATTTTCTAATTATTGTCGTGGCATGTAGGTAATACTTATTTTGTAGAATTTTTTCCACGTTTTAACGACTTCAGAAGTCCCTGTGGCTAAAAAATAACAGGCGCACGAGTCGATGTTTAAGGTAAAGGAACTATTGCCGAGGTCAGTCCGTGAATGGCTGACCATCTATTATTACATACCCGAGTTTCCTCTGTGCCTCGGAAATCACATTAAGCCGTTGGTCCCGGGCCTCCGGGTGGCATATTTTGCAGATACTTGTTTGACAGTCGTTACGGGTAGTCAGCAGCGGCCCGAATGTCTTGTCAACCCAGAGTCTTATCTATAGGTATCGTAACTAGATTCTGGAGGTCAGATACTTAAACAGTCGCTCTATCTAAAATACTGGTGTTCAGATGTATCCGGTGAGACTGGAACCATATCATCATAGTTCAGAAAAGGCTAGGCAGATGATGATGAACGACCAAGTATTTGCAATAAATTAACTGTAACATTTTCATGTTGTAGAGTCAACCAGACGGATGGTTGGCACGTCTGGGCGTCTTCGGTAAGCTGAGCGAGTTGTCGTCGTACAAACAAACAGGCAACATTGGCAGTCTTGGTGACGCCGCTATTACTGTTAAACTACTAGCTACATTACTCAACATGAGCACTGGTACTGAGGATACATTTGAGCCGTAAGTTGTGGAGTGTTTGACGTGCTGATTCACAAAAATCTCTCTACTGCCTCGTTGGTCGTCGTTCAGGGTTCGACTTCGCAGTTGGGTAAAGTGTTGTTGGGTTTGTGCCCAGTAGATGGCAATAGACTCGCTCCCTATATGCATATGAGGGTTAACTATTATACTCTTCTGTCTAACCTTTCAGAGATTACAGGCGTGATGTTATGTAAAATATACTTTATTGTTGTTGCTTTAAAGTACATAGTTGTAAAAACATCGTAGAGCGCTGGGCTCATTTCTATTTTGAAAGACTGGCCCAAAAGGTTTAATATTCAATGACGTGTAAGAAAGTCTTCGGCTCTGCACTTCTATTCAGTTAGCACTAAGTCTCAGAAGTTATGCTCATTATTTTTTCTCCATTTCAGCGACGCCAAATTAACATTATTGAAACCGGCTGAATTGTTAGAACTATCGTCTTTCGCGGCTGCCGTGGGCATTTGGGATCTAGTACCTATGTTCAGCATCCATAGAGGGCATCCCCACTTGATGCTGTCTGCGTTAAAATCCCGAAGTGAGATTTGTCGAGGCGCTATCGACTGCCTCCTGGGACAAAGGTGCTTAGTACCTCTTTTGCTTGAAGAAAATGGACAATGGTTGTTTGACTACATCATCGAGAAGTGTAGTAAATTCGATACTACACTTTTGAAGGTAATATAGTACTTTAGCTCAGCTTAATAAAATCTTTTTGCGAGATATAATATGATCTGATAAATGTTACAAGTGATTTTATGTTACAGTGCCTATGTTTGTGGTTGAACCCATTGCAAGACCAATTACGTCCAGTAATGCGTGATTTGAAGCAAGGAATTACTTCGGTTTATGTGAGTAAATACTAGTTGATTCATATCCCGAGCGTCCGTTAGTCATAGTAATTTATACCTTATGCCTGTTGATAAGAGTCACATTTCGCGCGTTCAATATCAATTTAATGTCACCATTAAGAACATAATCAATCTTGTTTCAGACAACCAGACTACAGCAATTAATAGCAACATTCATACACATCGCATGTGTAATAGACGCTAGGGATCCATGCCCAGAGATACATCAAGCAGTGACTCAAAGTCCCGAGACGTGGAAAAATCAGTTCACGCCGAAGAGGACAGTGAGTTGTGGTCTCGCGCACTGGGGGGTCGTGGACGAAGGAAACGCGAAGATAAAGATGACTAATACGCCAATCAATACTGAGCTGATTGGACGAGTTGTTGATATAGCGTGTGGGAGACATCATACGCTGGTGTTGACGGAGAATGGGGTATGTCTTGTTAATTATATTCGTTTGATGATATGTCAATTTGATTTGGTAGTTGATTTCAACAAACAGATGAACGGATTTGTGTGAAATTTGGAACCCAGATACTTTATAACCTGGATTAACATATAGGATACCTTTTATCCCGATAGTATGATCCCATGGGATAGTTTTCGAACTCGGCGCGGGCCGAAGCCGCGCGCATAACCTAGGTAATTATACGTTTAGGGCTGCATATTATATGTTTAGTCCGTCATCCTAGCCACACTTTGTATAGAGAACGCGCCTCTCTAGCGAAAGAGCTTTCGATAAACCATTTCTTCGTACTTCGGCGTGTCGCTGGCACGACATTCGCACAAAGCTCCATGTCGAACCTGTTGACGTTCCGTCGAAATAACCCCACTTTACGAGGTTGAACTTACATCTTTCCACCATATATATATTCTTTCATAGTAAGACCGCTAAACATGAAAAAAAAAATGATTAATTGTTGATGTTCTTATTTCGGGTGTAGATTTACGCGACGGGCGACAACTCGTTCGGGCAGCTGGGCGTGGGGTCGTGGTGGGTGGGCGGCGTGGGCGAGGCCGCGGTGTCGGCGGGCGCGCTGCGGCACGTGGCCGGCGACTTCACCGCGCCGCTCGCCGCCATCGCGGCCGGACACTACCACTCCGCCGTCGTGGATGTTGGCGGACGACTTTATACGTGGGGGTGAGTTACACTAATAACTAGAGTAAAAAGGGAATGATGAGTGCAATCTCTTTTTACTCGACTTTCCAAGGAGGTTAAAGTATTTTTTCATAAAGGAATGCAATATCACTTAATCACTCTACTCTAATCTCAACTTAAGCGTTGTTTAATCTAAGTTGATTATTGACCGTTGGTTATAAGATCATCCCAAATTAAGGGTGTCTCAAGTCACAAAACTGGCATTTGTGACCTAAGCTTCTCAATTTAAATATAGGATGTTGTCACTCGTCGAAATCGTATTATAGTAGAAATGGTCGATCGGCGTCGACATCATCATTATCCAGGTATCGAAGTAAATCCAATGGATTTTCTCCTATTACTTTTAGCCTGTTCATGATACAAACTTATTGTTATAGATGGGGCGTCCATGGTCAGCTGTGCCACGGCACCATAAATGACGAGTGTTCACCCAAGTTGGTCACCAAATTCCAAGGCAGAAAGGTGACGTTTCGTTGGTTATGTTTCATAGCTTTTCAAAAGCCGCTGCTTTATTATGACTGGGACCGGAATTTCATGGTTCGGCCGGCCATATTTGACACGGTAACCAAATAAAAAAATGATCTTTTCTCAGGTGTTAAGTGTAGGCCTCGGCGCCTGTCACTCGGTGGTCCTAATGAAGAACGGCGAGGTGTGGGCGAGCGGCGCGGGAGTGTTCGGTCAGCTGGCCAGTGGAGGGAGGCACAAGAGTTCAGTGCCAGTGCGCGTGCGATTACAGGACCCAGTCAAAGCTATCGCTGTCGGCTACTTCCATAATGTGAGAGCTATAACGTACTTTCTAATAACATACATATATTATTTATAGGCCTTTCTAAAAAAAACATTAATATCTCGCCTGTTTTCGCCGATGTGTTGGGCAGAGGTGTACTTACAGTAACAAGCAATGAAATGTGTACACTTTGCGAAATTCAAAGCCATTTTCTCGTGATGTAACGGTTTCTACTTCGAAATAAGATCTATGTCGAAATAGTGTAGCTTCCAAAATACAATTTTCGTGAAAACGTAAAACGGTAATTAATACAGTAGAAGAAAATCAGTTTTAAAAGTTACCGCGTGTTGAACTTACATTTCATTGCTTGTGAAGTTGTGACTGTAGTGATGTTATGCCGACACCTTAATATTTTTAACTTCATTCTACGTTTCAAGTTATGTTATATTTATTAGGACCTTAAGAGCGTTCATACAAAAAGTTGGCAACGTCGCAAATAGTAGTCAAATATTTACCTGTTTTAATTAATTTGGCAATATTACTGTATGGAAATAAGAAATATGGCTAACTAGTGAGCTAGAATATTAATAATGAATTGCGATTAAAACACTGAATTTGAAGTTGTAACCGTTTTAGGTGTAAAAAAGGCATTTGGAAAGTTTCCAAATACTTTTTTACACTAAAACTAAATATTCGGTGTTACGATATTAATTATTGTAGTTCATAATCAAAAGTTCACTAGTTAGCCATATTTTTTATTTCCATACTGTAATATTGCCAAATTAATCAAAACAGCGAAATATTTGCCAGCTATTTCTGTTGCCCACTATCTGTATAAACGCTCTTAAGAGTCATTCGCATTTTTTTCGAGCATGCAGCACTAATTGACCATGCTTATGGATGGCACAAATCTGTGGAGTCGTTAGTTTGTGTAGTATCGATAAGGTTGCTACATTTCTGGTTCCTTTCTACATGACAGTTGGCGCTAACAAGCAAGGGAGAAGTATGGGTATGGGGAGCGAGTCCGCAGCAGGTGCGTGCGGCGGCAGCGCGGCGCGCGGCCGACTCGCCGCCCGCCGCGCCCTCTGCACCCGCCGCGCCCGACCCGCACCTGCTGCCGCAACGTGTCGACACGCAGCACGTGAGCGGGGAGATCGTGCAGGTACATCACTTACACATACTGTAGGCGCGCGGCCGACTCGCCGCCCGCCGCGCCCTCTGCACCCGCCGCGCCCGACCCGCACCTGCTGCCGCAACGTGTCGACACGCAGCACGTGAGCGGGGAGATCGTGCAGGTACATCACTTACACATACTGTAGGCGCGCGGCCGACTCGCCGCCCGCCGCGCCCTCTGCACCCGCCGCGCCCGACCCGCACCTGCTGCCGCAACGTGTCGACACGCAGCACGTGAGCGGGGAGATCGTGCAGGTACATCACTTACACATACTGTAGGCGCGCGGCCGACTCGCCGCCCGCCGCGCCCTCTGCACCCGCCGCGCCCGACCCGCACCTGCTGCCGCAACGTGTCGACACGCAGCACGTGAGCGGGGAGATCGTGCAGGTACATCACTTACACATACTGTAGGCGCGCGGCCGACTCGCCGCCCGCCGCGCCCTCTGCACCCGCCGCGCCCGACCCGCACCTGCTGCCGCAACGTGTCGACACGCAGCACGTGAGCGGGGAGATCGTGCAGGTACATCACTTACACATACTGTAGGCGCGCGGCCGACTCGCCGCGAGAAGATTTTGTCTCCTACAAAACTTGTTTGTATTGATTCCAGCTATTGATTAATATAAGTTTCTTGCGTGGTCGCTATTTTGAAAATAAAGTAAAATGGCAGAAGTTAGACAGGGCACGCTTCATACAAAAATCCTCCAACCCCTTTCAAATCAGAAGCTCATATCTATTACTTAACTTACAGTTGTCGGCGGGTTGGCATCACTCGTTCATTCTGAATAATGCTGGCACTCTGTTTGGTTGGGGCCTCAACTTCGATGGGCAAATAGGTCAGTAGATTTGAAAAATGTGAACTGTGAGCGAGCGTATTGTAACCGAAAATGTTAATTAAATGTTGCCATTTTTTTATATTACAGGTAGTGGAGATCGCAAGCTGATTAATATTCCAACTGAGATAAAGATACGTACCGATTCTCAGACAGATATAGTTAAAAACAGTAACGCTAAAACGCCAGAAATTGAGACAAAGGACCTAAAAACAAGTGCTATGGTAGAATGTGGAGGAGACTTCACAGTTTATATCGATAACGACGGAAGAATATATGTCTCGGGCAACGTACATCTACAGGTAAATTATTGCAATCCTGAAGTTTTTATTCAAAGTTTATTCACTCAGACTTTATAAAAGTAACTTAATCTTTCTTTTAGTACCTCACTGAAAAGGACAGAGGCGGTAGCCGCGTCATTATGATGAAGACAACCAAGCGCGTTATTAAAATACCAGCAAGCCGGAGCAACAACAAATTCCAATTTCAACAAGTCGACAGAATTGATATCATGTTTCCCTTCGACATCGACGGCTTGCAAAGGAAACCAATTGAAGCTAGGTTAAACCCACTGGCTTCTATGAAAGATTTTAAAAAGAAATCATGGGCTGACGATGTGATTCTCATACTAAAACCGTGGCTAAATGAGGGAAATTTTAAAGGAAACTGCAATTTGGCTGCTAAGTTTGCCTACCATAACAAAGTATATTCTAATTGTTTAAGATTATTATTAGACAATTTAAAATATGAAGTTCAAAACGATCCCACTTACATGACGCACAGTGCAATAAAATATGGAGATTTAAAAAACGAGACAAACACTTTCCCAAAAAAAGAAGAACTCCAACTAATCATCAAAAATATCATGTCAAAGCGCATCAAAGAGGTATCTTTGTCTATTCTCAATGAAGAACCGTATCCTGTAATAGATCCTTCTATCTACAATGCTCTACCCTGTTGTTGTGATGAAATAAAATATCGTAAAAAAGGAAAACCTTCAAAACCGACCGTTAACATTTTGGAGTGTGATGTCTCTATAAAAGCAGCTCAGATCATAGACAAATGTATGAGTATGTTCCCTGTGGATACTGAGTTATGGGAATTATGTTTCAGGCTTTCTAAGAATTTTTTCATAGAAAATCATTTGTCCATATCGAAGTTGGAAGTTGTGTTGCGTAAATATATGGAGTCGGACGCAACGACAATGGCTGCAGCGATAATGTATTCGAATGACTGCGCACAATATAGTAAAATATTGTCACCGAAATTTTATTTGAATATGTGCAGTCAAGTGTTGGATACTTGGGGTTGATTCTCTCGAATATTTCGACTTGGGTGCTTTCAATTGTGTAGTTGAAACCATTAACCAATGATTCCAAGACACAACTTCTCATTTTTAGTTGCTTTGAAATCAATAAAAAAGTATTAAAGAGTCATTGACATAGCAAATTAGTGACATCACAGGTGGCCATACCAAATCTATAGGCCCTATAGATTTGGTAAGACCACCTGTGACGCCATTCCCCTATAGTATAGGGGAATCACGTTTTGACAGCCATAAAAAAATGACAATTGATTGGTGGTGTCAAGTACCCAATTCAGATATGGCTATAGCATTGTAGCCCAGTGGAAATTAACATTAAAATCGCAAAGCATGATGTAGTTCTGCATTTTTGATATGTTGTATAATCAAATAGGGTGATGTGTATCCAAATTTGCAACGTCGAAAATCTTATGCTTGCAGAACTACATTATGCTTTGTGATTTTAGCCTTTCTTAGCTTCGATTTATACTAGGCTATTGGTGACGGTACATTCGATACAACTAAATTGGACGAACATCGATCAATGAGCACTGAAAGGTCTTAATTGGATGTGCATCCATACGTTTATACAAGTAGTAGCAAAATAGAATTTAGTAATTTAATCGGCTTCAGCGTATCAATGATATGTTATAGATATACTCACTCGCATATTTTTATATACTTGTACTCGTTTATAGAGTCCTCGCAG
Organism: Eurois occulta; assembly: GCA_950022335.1. Classification (NCBI taxonomy): domain Eukaryota; kingdom Metazoa; phylum Arthropoda; class Insecta; order Lepidoptera; family Noctuidae; genus Eurois; species Eurois occulta. The sequence continues at coordinate 8,754,283 of OX465484.1, read as the reverse complement.
GAAATTTAATTTTAATTTTCAGGGTACTTTTAGTAAATTTTTCAGTTATAAGTAGGCGTTCCAGTACAGAAAAGCTGCGTTATTGCTTTGCAAAGCTTTGAATCTCTGTTATCAATATACATTCGAGTAAGTACAAGACGACAAAGATAGAAAAAGACTTCTCTTTCTAAACCTCGATGTTTCTGGTACTGTATGTGGCTCAATAGCTGCCTTTATGTTCATAATTAATAAATCATCGCACTATCAAAATATTGTATTCGTTAATATTGGTTGTTCTTTCTGTAGGCTCTTTACTTCTTTACTTTAACACTCGTGTTTAAATATAACATGACACGTGAAATTAATATTAATGTTTGTTATATTCGTTTTGTCTTTTACTAATTATAATTTAGGTGGATTTTTACTCATTGACTGTTAATTTTCTCTTGAACTCTAATTTAAATAAAATACTATACCGTCCGCTTTCAGCGAAATGTTACAAAATCGAGAAACATGTGATAAGTGATCCGGTGATTTGAAGATGAAGATGAAACTGGACTTGAAGTATCTTTCTGAAATACGGACCTTAGTACGCGGCTGTTAAAGACTTTAAAAGTTCAGTTTTGTAGTACGTCATCTGTCTCTCATTCTTACTGTTTAAAATGATGTGCATCCGGATTGAGGGCCCATGTTTAAAATCCTTGGGAAACGAAATAAGACCTATACGGAAATTGGTTAAAAATAGTAAAAACAAAAGGGCCATGAATTTCTTAAACGTGAACTAAAACTGTTATGATTAAATAACTTGGGCTCTCAATCCAGACGTGCGTAAAGTGGCATCGCCTAAATCTCAGAAAGTACTATCTCTAGGTTAATCATTTTGCTTTAAGTTTTTAATATTTTAATTTGCCTAGTCTTATTTCGTTTCCCAACGATTTTAAAAATGAGCGCTCAATCCAGATTTACATTGTAAAATTTTCTGTCTATTTCTCAATTTTATTCAGCCATGTACCTACTTTAAATATTTTTTTCACTTGTATCACTGTAGTCCTTCTATTTTTACATAACAAGTGATCTTTGATTCTGAATTCTAGTCTATTTTTATAATCTTTTTAAAACTTATACCAATTTTGATTATATCAGAAAGGCAAAATTGGTTTTGTGACTTTTCGCTCTAGTAAAATGAAATAATTTAATTTGTAATTTGTTGTATTCATCTAGTCATTAGTTTATTTTTTCTACTGTTGTTAATTATAACTAAGAAATCTGATTTTATTACATAAATTAGTACAGTGATACTGAACTATACAGCTATCTGAGATTTTTTGTTTTTATTATGTTACTGTTTTATACATAATATTATACGCAACTCGCGCCTCAACTGTGAGTGCGAGCCGTCTGTTATTATTGGTTGCGTGCAATCTGTTTTATATCCTAATTATTAAAAAAAAACTTTGTAAACGGCACTCTGTTATAAATTAAATGCCTAATAAATGAATATAATTTTACTTACGTCTTTCATTTTTTAGATTCAGACAGCGCCTCAGCCGTTCGTTATTAGTCGTCTTTTATTTCTAAACGCGAAAAACCATCGGTAACAATTTAAACATAACCTTAATTGTATGACATAAGTATTAGAATTACCTAAGATTTTGTCATCTTCTGTCTCTTCGCCGGGACTCCGCTAGTGTGCGCTGGGCATTAATCGTAACTGACGTCGCGGGCCGCTATGTATTCAATACAACACCCATACAGACAGAAACAGCACCCTACTGACCATGTCATGCAAGGTCCAAAAGTCCTTACAATAATTACCTACCATTTTCGCTAAAAACTAAGCGACACCCAAATTAATGCTTAAATATTATTGAAACGTTGGAATTTCAATGCATACAAGTGTTTGTATAGTACATTACGATATTAGTGCGTTAAGATGGATGCCAGGCGGAATTTCAGCCCGAGCCGAAGGCGAGGGCGTAATTGAGCCGAGCATGTTATAACCAATACGCATGTATATCGTACGACGTTTTTTAACACATTTGCGAGGAAACAGAAAAAAAAGATATTCACAATACAAGTACAAAGAAAAGAAAATTTGAGAAAACTGGCGCGAGGATTATTTTCTGCCGTGGCTGCGTGAAAATGTTGGCAAAGACGCTAGAGCATGCAGCCAAGTTATTAAATTACCGAATAAACTGTTTTTTATTTTATTTTAAATAAACTCAATCTGTGAATGCACACTGTTGCTTTCCCGCCATTTTAACAGCGCGCTAGCGCTGCCTACTGACAGGCCCCGCGCGGCGATTAGTTCGAAATTTGAATAGCAACAGCGCGCTGCTCACTAGCTGGAGTCGTGCGGCGGCGATCAGTTCCATATTTGAAATGGCAAATAATACTGTTATGGAATTTGTATGGACTATAACTAAACTATGTATTTGCTTGGTAACACACGCGTTTGTTATGACCCGCTTTACATACACTTCTCATCAAAAAAATCGAAACACTTTCGTTTTTATTGTTTTTGTCCTAATTTTTTACAAAAGAGAATTAATTCCATGAAAAAAAAAACATTATTGTGTAGCTGGCAGTTTGGTCATTACAGTAAGAAGAAAAAAATCAAAATTTGAAATTAGAATTTCATTTGTTTATCCTATAAATGAAATTAATCACTGTTTTGAGACAAATGTGTATTTAGGGTTGGAGTACGTTTCTCGTTTAAAAACTAAAAATTAGCGCTTGTCTTTAAACTTTTTGTTTCTTATTTCATTTACTGTGACTTTGGGACGTCTGAAAAAACTTTTTTTTTCTAAAACATATGGATACTTCGCCCGCAGAAGCCGCCCAAGTGGTGGCATTGCTGGATTCTGGACTTAGTCAGCGTGTTGTGGCTGCAAGATTGCATCTAAGCTTATCATCTGTTCATAGAGTCTACAAACGCTATCGGGAGACTGGTTCGTTCACGCGCCGTTCAGGATCTGGCAGGAATCGGGTCACTTCTGAGCGAGATGATCGATTTATTGTAACAACTTCTTTACGAAATCGACGCCTTAACGCTTTTCAACTGCAGCAGCAGCTTCGCGTTGTACGAAGAGTAGCTGTAAGTGACTCTACAATAAGAAGAAGGTTGAAGGAACGCGGATTGGCACCGCATAAGCCAGCGAATGGGCCGAAATTAACTGCAGACCATCGAAGAGCGCGCCTTAACTTTGCACGCGAGCACCTAACTTGGTCATACCTTCAGTGGAGCAAAGTACTGTTTTCTGATGAGTGTAAAATTATGCTGTATGGTAACGACGGAAGGAACAAGGTCTACAGAAGAGATGGAGAACGCTTTGCACAATGCTGCATTGAAGAAAAGGTCAGCTATGGTGGCGGTTCGTGGACGGTTTGGGGAGGAATCAGCGCCGACGGTAAGACAGAACTTGCCTTTGTGTCTGGGCCACGGCTGCCTGCACTAAACTCTCATCGGTACATCGAACAGTGTCTTGAACCTCATGTGATGCCCTATGCACATTTTATTGGCAACGACTTCATATTCATGCACGACAATGCTAGAGCTCACACCGCGGGCGTCGTACGAGATTATCTTACCGAAGTCGGTATCTCCATTATGGTATGGCCAGCAAGAAGCCCGGACATGAATCCCATTGAACATCTATGGGATGAATTAAAGAGACGAATTCGAGCAAGAGATCCAGCCCCAGAAACACTTAGCCAGCTGCAAAATGCAATCCAAGAGGAATGGGATAATATACCACAACATGTGATCGTGACTCTCATCCGATCGATGAAGAACCGTATGGAAGCAGTAATAAGAGCTCGCGGAGGGAATACAAGTTATTAAATAAACGTTTCTTACATTTTTTTTTCATTTACGCGTGTTGTTTACCCATTTCCTTCATATTCCATACAGGGTAAAAATTACTCATTATACAAAATACGAAACCTATGAAGACTTAATTTGAATTTAGAACAATAACATTAGGATTTAAAAACCTCATACTACTCACTATTAAATGACATTTTACATTTATTCCTAAATATACACATTTTTCTGATAATCCTTATCAAATCATAAACTGCGAGGTGTTTCGATTTTTTTGATGAGAAGTGTATTTAAAACCGGTGGAATTACATCAGCTTTACGAGCAAGGGTGTTAAAAAAGATATGAATAGCAACAGCGCGCTGCTCACTAGCTGGAGTCGTGCGGCGGCGATCAGTTCCATATTTGAAATGGCAAATAATACTGTTATGGAATTTGTATGGACTATAAAAAAAAAAACTTTAAAACCGGTGGAATTACATCAGCTTTACGAGCAAGGGTGTTAAAAATAAATCATGTAAGTTGCTGGCACGGACAAAATTATCAAAATTAGTGATCTTTATCCTCGTTAGAATTAGGTTACTGCAACCGATAAAATAACTTTAAAAAAATAAAAACTTTGTTTAAGTAGGCCCATCACTCTAGAGCGCATACTTACCTCTTGGTAAATGGCCGACTAGGACTTGTGTCCGATTTGAGTGATTGAACTTCGTCAGTTCAATCACTCAAATCGGCCACAAGTCAATCAATTATTTTAAAATTGAATTGGCAGAAAAAAATACAATCCAATGATTGAATATTTGTATGTGGTCTGGGGATTGGTTCCCTTTATGTTGAGTTTGAGAGACTATTGTTCTTGCAAAATAGTGATACTTTACGCTTTCTAATACCGTTACATTGAGTTTGGTTAATAGGTACAGTCAGGACATAATTAATAATTCAAAGCCTAAGTAGGATACCGTTTATCCCGGTATTATTACCGGGATAAACGGTATCCTAAGTGTTATTCCAGTCTATAACCTATCTCTGAGAACCAAATTTCATTAAGATCCGTATAGCCGACGTGATTGAGTAACAAACATCCATTCATACGGTAGAACTAGGAATGGGACTATTTTCCCCACTAGTTGGTGGATCAAAATTGTAGAACTAGTGGGACCAAAACTTCCCATTTGTTCTACCAGTTCTATTACACAATTCTACTTTAAAACTTATGAGGGTTTTTGTTCTCATAGTACTAGGTACGTTTTGGCGTAGGTCATACATTCACTCTGCAAAACACGCACAAATGCGAATTTATCCCGCTTTGGATTTGTGAGTAGTATATTGCCACGAATAGCCTCAGGTTACTTTTCCAGTTTACACTCGAAAATTACGTAGTAGGAAATTGGCAATGACAAGTAAGAGATGAGAAACAAGGGTGGTACAGTCTCACAAACTACCAGGAGGCCAAAATCGTGAAGACGTATCTTCATTGCATGCTGCATGATAATCGAAATGTATATAGATTTGATTGAGAGATTCCTACTAACAATACAATACCTCCTTCATATTACTGGCTTCCTGGTAGTTTCAGTAGCTTTTTTTTCGGTTCCTCCGGTTTGCTGACATCTCTGAGGCGCGCGTGGAACACGAACGCGCCGTCGACACGGCCTGTCGTCATAAGACGGACAGACGGCGAGCTAGCCCATTATTCACCGTCCACAGGCCCGCGCCTACGGTGGCCGAGAGCCACCACGTGGCCCCCGACGTCTCCCGCGGCGGCTGGGACGTGAGGTTCTCTCCCTCTCACGTTCCGCTTCGCTAGCGTAACTGCTTCGCAGGAGGTGACGGCTTCCCATTCCCTCTCGCTCCGGACCATGGCTTGAACCAGGGCCGGACGCGAAAGGTCGCCGCCGCCAATCGCCGCTACGTGGACACGGCGGTGCTCCACCCAAGCAGAGCAGGCCTCCACAGTGCTCCACCGTGTCCTCCGGGCGATCCTCGTAGTGGCGACACCCGGGCGTTTCCTCCCGCCTGATTCGGTGCAGGTACCTCCCGAAACAACCGTGTCCGGTGAGGACACTGCTGGGCAAAGGCCTCCCCTTTCTCCTTTCAAACCTCCATCCTGTGCAATATCTGGCCCAAGTATGTATACCTACTCATCGACATATTGCAACACATGGCCGTCTACTTCGACCCTACGTTTCGTGCTGTTGGTCATGACCTGGGTTTTGGATCTGTTCATAGAAAGTCCAACCTCAAGACTTGCTGTGCTCAGATCTTGGAGCATTTCTTGAACTTCTGAAGCTGATGTGGAGAATAACACAATGTCATCAGCAAAACGGAGGTTTGTAAGCTGATGGCCACATACATTTGCGCCTCGTGAGTGCCATGAATCAGGCAATTTGTTAAAAACCTCCTGTAATGCGCTTGTGAACAGCGAAGGCTAAGGTCAAAGTGAGTCGCCCTGTTTGACACTTTTTCTTTAAAGGAGGGATCAGAAATATGTAACTTAATGTTGGCATCAGTGCTGCTTTAATAGACTACTACTACTACTAATTTATTTTTTAGTTTTCACTGGTTTTGTATTCTCCTCAGCAACCCCTTTTTATTGATGGGGTGCATTAAAAATAACTAGTCTATCTTTGGGTCCGCCATATTGGATTTAAAATGACGTCACTGAGCTAACCATGCAATGGAATCCAAACTGAACGTGTAGGTATGTAAAGTTTCAGCTCAATCGGTTGCAAGATTTCTTTTCTTGCATGTTAAACTAAAGCTTGAAAATAAAAACTTTTTATTATTTTTTTGATTTTATTTTTTTACTGTATTCATAGAATGTATTTTTGTAAAACTATATTTACAAAATAAAATAGGTAGATACAAATCATTGCCTTTCAAATGCAGGAGGATACGTCAAAGCAATCACCACTAAATAGAAATAAATCAAATTCGGAATGACGAACACTAAAATTAAAAACAAAAATCTTTCAGAAATAAATAAATAGTAGAGGCGTGTAAACGAATTATACATAAGTATAGAATTATATACTTAAATAATATGCAATAGGCGCAGCTCGTTTTACAAAACATTGCACTGAGATAAGTGACGATTACAGGCCGAATCTAGATTCTTTTTATCTAAAGATTGCCATCAGCACGGTAAGGAGAGGACGAATCGGATACAATCAATGGTATACATAAAATCGATACACAAATTACATTCGAATCAGATCCACACACAATTGCTTATAGCGAATCTAGAATTAGAGACTGGATTATATGCAACTTATGTTCGAAATATGCAACATAAATGCTCGAAATCGCCAAAAAGTGCCCAACATCAATTCAAAATAAATACAGCATAATAATGATTTTTTTAATTAAAAAAACCAGCATTCATGTGTTACACTAAAAAGCTGCTGCTTTCTATGTGGCGTGGTTTCTAAGCTGTTTTCTATGTGGTATTTTCGTGTTCTTAAAAACATTAATAATCAAGTACTGTCCCTAATGCTTTGTAGAACCTTCGCCTTCTATTACTAAAGATACATGTAATTTTAGTTGACAATATTATAGAAAACATGCCTAAATCCGCACAATTTATATATTTCAGGTAAATATGCAGTACTTGAAAAATAAGCATAATATGCAATTATGTATTCAAACATGCATTTGCATATAATCCGGTCTCTAATAATAACTAACTCCTTCAAAGCCCTGATGTTGTGGGAGTCTACATAATTTAATAAATACATCTGTCTTGAATTAGAAGTTGATGGGTTTTCCAAAGTATGCCGCCAGGTTTGCTTCACGTAGAGCCTCCGAACATGTCTTGAACAAAGATTAGTGTTAAGAAATATGTACATGCAATCATTTATTAGGGTTCCGCACCCAAAGGGTGCCAACGGGACCCTATTACTAAGGATCCGCTGTCATTCCATCCGTCCATCTGTCACAAGACTGTATATTGGACTAATTAATAAAATAAAGTTAATAAAAAGAACAAACATACAAAAAAACCTATTTCTTCGGCGTTTTTTACGGAACCCTTCGTGTGCTAGTCCTATTTGCATTAGGCCTGTATTTTTGTTTTCTTACTTATTATTTCGTTTTTAAAGATGTTTAGGTAAACTTACAGGATGGGCATGGCACACTCTGGCGACGTCCTCAGCCGCTGCTCCGTATTCCTGAGCCAACACAGCCTCGTTGATCAGCTCACCGCCACCCTGTTTCATATTATTACTTTAGTTGTTAATATGGGATCACAAAGTAAAGTATAGTATACAAGGTTCTGTTAAGCAGTCTACACACCAAACCCAGCGACCCGCCGACATGAGTCGTCGATTTTTTTGTTGGCGGGTTAGTCTGCGACTTCACATCTCGTTCAAGTAGTAAAACTTTGTCGACGGCACGAAATCAGTAAGTTTTTGGTAGATAAAGTCTGTTTATTAATCTCAGAGACTAAATTGACACATGCAAATGTCAAACTTACAAATAATGTTGCCTGCTCTTTTGTGTAGTGTTGTGCCTACGATACCGGTTTGTTGAATCGTAACTTTTTATATTTATTAGATGATTAGAAAAAAAATTACAGATGTCATTAGGAATAATAAAACATTCAAATTGAAAGAAGTACGAAGCCTTTTTGAATGGTTAGAATGGTGTCATCTGGTCCATATAGTCGACGACATTTCTGATCGATTTAATAAACCTTTATGACACTTAGCGTCAGATTAGCAAAAAGGTTTCAAGTTTTAATTCTTATTATAAGACTTATGACAAATCTCGATTTCGGGTGACTTGTGGGTTTCTGCATAACTACGTCCAACTTATAATAAAAAACGATACTACTTGATTTTAATAACGGTAATTTACGGTAGCGGATCATCACTATTTAATAATTGCAAAAAACTGGCAACCCACGTAATGTCAATTTAGTCTCTAGATTAAAAAACAAACTTTAGTGACTGCCGCGCGTAGGAAAGTGATTAAGTGACGTATATTGTGTTTCTCGAATAATTCAGCGTACATTTGTCCTAAACATGGATAGTGATTCTGATCTAAATAGCAGCATGTGGAATAATTATAGCTGGGTCCCTCCAGAGGAAACGACAATGTTGGGTTAGACCAAGCTTATTGAGTCGCAGTCGTTACAATAACAGTGATAGAATAAAATATTTGAAGGCAGACGATTTGATTGGACGAAGACCTGTACATTTTAAAACATTTATGTCATTTACCTATACCGACTTTGAATATATACCTACTGAGTCGGCCGGCAAATGAGCGCGTACGCAATGTAAACATGTTGCCACAAGTCGCCGGGCGACACGCAACAAGACGCCGACATGATTCTTTTCAAATAAAGCCGCCGCGCCGACGTCACGTCAGTGGGTTTGGTGTGTAGGCTGCTTTTGCAACGCAGTTTGAACAACAAGATATCGAACTTGTTTTCTACGTGTTGTGTCCACTATTGTGTTTATATACTAATCAAAACAAAATAATTTATTAAGATTGGGGGTTGATTAATGATCAATAATTATAAACCACCTTGACCTATCTATGTATAATGGTATTAATAACTCACGGGTCCGATAATGTGGGTACCGAGGATGACGTCGGTCTGTTTGTCAGCTAAAACTTTGACGAAGCCATCTGGCTCGCCATTTGTTTTCGCTCTTGAATTGGCCAGGAATGGGAACTTGCCTACTTTGTATGCTCTACCCTGTAAATGACAAATTAATTAGACATATATTATTTTTATAATAAATCACTCATTAACTTTTCTGTTTAAATGATACCTCTTTCTTGAGATCTTCCTCCGATTTGCCAACCCATCCGACTTCGGGTGACGTGTAAATTACAGATGGGATTGCATCGTAATTGAAGTGTGAGTTCATGCCCTGAAAATAGGAATTTACATAAAATTTTAATGTTTTGTAGTATCATACGGATGCTTCGGCTTCGACCACCTTCGGCGTCAAAAACTACATTCGGCTTCGGCCAAACGCTGCCTTGTAACGCTGAGTGCGTTACATTTCAAACACTGTGCTGATGGATGCATCGAATAGTACAGGGGTCATGGAGGTATTTAAAGCAAAGTTGTTCAAAAGTTAGTTTAGTTAATTTAAAATCTAAATAAAAAAAAAAACTAACTAGGAGGTTGCCAGAAATTAAAAAAAAAGTAACTAGAATATTCCCAGATAAGGCCCAAAACAAAAAAATGACGGGAAGAATTAGTGCCTTTCGGCTTCATTGAGAGTTTTTACAACCCTTACAACAATGTTTTCATTTTAAAAATTTCTGAGGGTCATTAAACCTTCGGCTTCGGCTGGTGGTTGTAGCAATTACTGATTAATAGCTATCTTCGGCCAAAAACCCCCTTCGGTCAGACACTATAGACTACTTAGTTATGTCTCTTATATTTGTGCATGTTGCAGTTTTTTACAAAATAACTTTATTTTTACCTTAATTCCTTCCACACATACGATTCCTTCATCTTCGGCCTTATGAGCCAACATGGGTCCATGAATGACATCACCAATAGCGTAAATTCTGGAAAAGATCAATTATGTTAAGCAGGCAGAAGATAGTGCGGAATTTGACTATAACACTTATACACTATATGTTGTTGCATGTATACTAACCCGGGAACACTTGTGGCGAACTTGTGGTTAACAGGGACTCTACCCCTATCATCCAGGGCAAGATTGACGTTCTTACACCCGAGATCCGTGGTGTAAGGGCGACGGCCAACCGAAATCAACACTACATCACATGTAAACTAAAAAGAGATCACAATAAACTTTGTAATAAAAGTCACAAGAAATTGGTACGTCATCATAATTAAAATAAGAGATAAAAAAGTTACGGTTTCTTTGGCGCCACCCTTGGATGGTTCGACTTCAACTTTGACCATACTACCCTCCTTCTTTACTGAAGTGACTTTCGTACTTAGTTTGAACTTCATTCCCTGTTTGGTAAGGATCTGAAGCAATGTTTTAGAAACTTCAAGATCAATGCCAATACCTGAAATGAATATAAATATAGAATAATATTGTATTATGTGTCTCATTTTTTTATTAACATGTTGAGGAACACTTAATGTGGTAACAAAAGAAAAAAAATATATTATGTCTCATTATGTGTTCCGTAGAAAATAACTGCATCTTTTACCTCCAATAGTGTCAAGGAATTCAATGGCAGTGACATCAGATCCTAGCCTTTGGTACACAGATCCAAGTTCCAAGCCAATGACTCCTGCTCCAATGACTAACATTTTTTTGGGAATAGAGGGAAGTGAGAGAGCTCCAGTTGATGTAATGATTTGTTTCTCGTCGAACTGTTAACAAGATATGCAAAAAAAAATTAATGTAGGTGCTGTTATTACAACAGCTTTGTGTTGTTTTTTTTTTTGTATAAAATTCTTTTACTAACCGTAACATTTGGGAAGGGTGTCACCTCAGAACCAGTAGCTATTAAAATGTTCTTGGTGTTAATTGTTTCTACACCTTTTTCTCCTTTAACGTCCACCCTCTTCGGATTAATAATTGTGCCCACACCACGGACGACTTGTACCTAAAAAGTATTTTTATTAGACCTCTAAATAATACCATTTGCAGTTACTTAAAATTACCACAAAAAGTTGTTTTTTAAACGCGTGCAATGCACTTTATATCACGTTTCTACAATTCACGAAAAACAATGGCAGTGAATAGTGCGCCCGAAATGGTTTTTTTTTCTGAAAACGTTTTCGAGACGCTGAGAGTGAATCTTAGGTTTTTTATATGTCAATGGCTATTTCACAAAATAATCATTATCAGGATGAATAATCATACTGTATAACGTCCATTATAAGTACAACCGTTTCATATGTTCATTCCAATGATTCAATGACAATAGGGAATATGCATGTAATTTTTTAATATTTTTAAATGATCATTATATACATGTAAAAAAAACCAGCACCTTAAAATCAACATTTGGTTAAAAAAAAAAGTTTTAAAGTAGTAGGCTGATATCAGCTTTTTAAACGACCGCAATTTGGCGCGCTTGTCGTAACGTCAAAGTTTATAACAACAAACAACTAGTGAATAGCTACAGAATTGTTTTGGGCTGTAATTTATTAATATTTTGTTTTACTTCAATAAAATAATGCAATAGGACAATTAACAGACTTTTCAGTACTGTATCATGCCCTTTTGTAAAAACACAAATAGAAATGCACCAAAAAAAGTGTTTTTTCTCGTACCTACCTATCGAGAGGTGTGAACATAAAGAGAAAGTGGTATAAAATCATGAAAAGAGACATGATTATCTCCATCAACTTGGCTTTAGATAATATTTTTTTCCATGAAATAATCATACGCTTATAATTCTCATTCACATTTCAAAAATTATCCAAAGGCGTAGAAGATCGAATAAACATAATATTTATTGTGTAATTACCTTGCTGCTTTCAGTCCTTTTATTTCAGTAGAAGTAAAATCCGAATTTGATGCGAAATACTTGGCCATCATAAACACATGAATTTTCGGAAGTTTGTCTGATTGTGCCTTGACGTAACCAATATCAGCCATTTCCGTGTGAATCTTTCTACTCTTTTACAAAAAAAATGTAATTTCACTTCAATATCTAAAAATAATATATACTAAAAATTGAATTTAATCGCTAGCATTCAACAACTGTGCACTAGTTGACATTTGTTATTAAAGACTTTGACATCACAATTTGTTCCGACCAATAGCGCTGCGTTTCAACTAATTTGAATTTCCCTCTCATTTCGTGCACTTTTCAATAATTTTCTTAATAAAAACAAAATTATATTTAAAAAATATGAATATGTACGTAAATCTAAAAGAAAAGAGTTCATATAAAAAAAGTTGAGTGTTATTTGAATCATATGCATATTCCCTATTATACAAACTATATCAGGTTAATGCAATTGATAAAATTTAATCAGGGCTTTGTTAGTATAATTGAATGTAACAATTATAGTTATTGTAGTATAGTTACAAATCAGTATATCAATTCAAGTTCTGAATCAAGTTTCAAAGTCATACCTTGTTCTTCTTGAAAAGCATGGCTATTCCACCAGTCAGTGCCTTCACAGCATTGACTTTGTATTCCATCAATTTGGCAAAGTTCATGGTAACTGGGCCTGTTTCAATGCCTCTATTTTTGAAGTCATGTTGAGCTAGATGGTATAAGTGTGTGTTGTGGAGCAGCGCCTTGGACGGAATACATCCAACATTTAAGCAAGTTCCTCCAAGAGTTGGATCCTTTTCCACACACACTGTCTAGAAAAATAATAAAAAGGTAGATTCCAGTCATAGACAAACTCTTTAAAGACAATTTCATTTTATAAGTGTAATATAAATGGTTTATGATTTTTTAGCTTTTTAGTTGACATTACCTTAAGACCTAACTGTGCAGCTTTGATGGAAGCCACATAGCCGCCAGGGCCCGACCCAATCACTACTAAGTCTGCAGTATGTGTGGTTGCATAGTTTCTTGTTGCATTCCTTACAGGGCCGCCTTTCTATAATTGACAATGAGTTATTGTTAACAAAACATACAACAATATTATTTTTTTAGACCTGACGAAACTAGAATGCCTAGATAAGAAAACTATGCTTATTGCATATTTTTGCAGTTTGCAGCCATGTTATTAGTAGTAAGCCTTAAATACCAAGGTTTCAAACAGGAAAGGTATAATGTAAGCTTTTCATGTTCATGTTGCAATGTTATTGATTGAATTTTACTATATGAAATTAATTATGATTGCAACATGACTGTTTTTATCTGACTACAGCGAAACCCAAAATAAGTTTTTGGATAGATGTTGAAAAGGCATTTTGAAGAAGAGCCCAGAGTTCTCAACAAAATAGATGTGAGCACCTTTACCAAAGAGCTGTCTTGATAGCATCATTGTAAAATAAAGAAGACAAATTAACACACATTTAACAAGGAAGGGGCCGAATATTAGCAGGAAGTTAAGTACAGACAGGACAGTTTTAATGTAGGCAAGAGTGCAAACATGATAATAAATCAATATCTAGATGGCCTACTTAGGCTATAATAATCAATTCATCCAGTTAGATAACATTACAAATCAAAGTCATGCAAATCGAAGATTTCTTGTTTTTCTAATTGATAAGAACATTACTGATGTGACAATCGGTCACATGATGAAGGTCAGTGCAGGTTATTTAGGGCCAAAAAATAACTCAAAGTTTCGTAGGTAATCTGATGTTGTCTAACGAGTGTGGCTTAAGAAAAAAATTGCTGTCGGTATCCAAATAATATGCAGCCCCTGTCTAAATCGTGGTATGAACCATTGCATAACATTTGACAGCTTTTTGAAAATCACAATCCTTGATACTATATTTAAAAGAAAACATAATAAATGCTTACCTTGTAGGCTGATGAAGCAAATCTGAGAAATGTGTATCCCATTTTAATACGGGGAATATGGCTTAATTTTAATGATTGCTTGGTATATTAAAAATTTGGGACCCTGACAGCCGACACCACGAACAAACGTCATAAAATGAAGTTCCACTTCCATTGCAGAGAATTTTAATGTCTATTAGCTCTTCTCTATTCCATCGCATTTTAGCACAAAACACGTGGTCTTGCTTACTCGCACAACAAAGTCCTCCTCGAGAAAAAGAAATGGCGTACTATGAGAATGCTAAACATCACAGTATTTAAAACTGAAACGCCACTGTTTAGCTCTTTTCGATTCCATCGTATTTTAGCACAAAATACCTACGTGGTCTTGCTTACTCGCACAAAGGCCTCCTCGAGAAAAAGAAATGGCGTACTATGAGGATGCCAAACATCACAGTATTTAAAACTGAAACGCCACTTTCAGTGTTGAGTTTAGTATCGAGTCGCCTGAATTTGAGGATTTTGTCATTGTCACTGTGGGGTGGTCAAGGGAGTTTATTTGAAGCGCCCTCATGCGATTTTAGCTGCCTGAGCAGCGTCGAAGTACCGGTATTTAAAACCACAGAGTACATTATACTATAAACTAGCTTTTACCCGTTCACTCGCGTTCATTTAGAATTTTGTCAATCAATTCAGGTTGTACTCGGCTTCAATCATAATTCGAAAGACACGTGGCGCCATCTATTATCTTTATTGAACGTTATTTTTGTTTTCCTCGGGAACTGTTCTTTTTTCAGTATGGAAGGTACTAAGTAAGATAAGAAACAAACATTCGTTTCTGCACACCTGAAAGCGTATATATGCAAAATTTCAGGATGATCGGTGCAGTAGTTTAGGCGTGAAAAGGTAACAAACAGACTACTTACGTCTTACTTTCGCATTTATAATATTAGTTAGTTTTCCAAAAATATTGGTAAATCACCAACTGAACTTGAAACGGAACGTAAATTCAACTAAATTTTAACGTTTTTGACATAGCGTCTGTCAAAATCATCCCAAAATGCGTAAAATGAATGAGACTGGTCATTATGTTGACAGCGACAGATATACGTAACGTCATTCAGTTGCTTCCGAGTTTACGTGAATAATTATGTATTTGTGGCGGCGGAACAATGTTTTTTGAAAAGTTCCTTTTTTGCAAATGGCGAAAGCAATAAATTTTTTTTATAGATTATTGTTTATAGAGTATATATTAAAAAAGTAAAAATATATTTTGGTGTTTTATTGAGTAGCGAAGCGAATTTTTTTACTAAACCATTCAGGAGTAGGAGCCTGTGGCTCTGTCGACTGCGCCCTTTTATTATTGCTGCGTGCAGGAATCACGCAATAATAAAAGGGCGCCCCTGTCTGTTGAGGCGATTTTTTTCAGAAATCATTCATTATAAATTGTAAAGATTAATTTTAAAAAACTACGCGCCTCCGGCAGGGGGGGGGGAAGTGGGGGGCGACTCTACAACATAATTATCCTCCTCTACCACCCTTCGATTCTAGACCTTACCCATTACCCTCCAATAGTGTTGTCATTGCACGCTTCTAAATTCAATAGTGATCGACTGACGAAAGGGGTTAAACATAGCTAAAAAATAAATTTTAAATCACTAAAAAACATTAGATTTTCTTTTCAGTTTATGGATAAGGCGAAAACGAAGGGCAAAGCTTCTAATTCTAGGTGGAATGCGTCAGCAACTGGTTGAGGGTATAACAAGATCATTTCTCTGAATGAGATGTAATGAAATAGCTGCTCCCTACATTTTGAGGACTTGTACACAAATGTATGGTGCAACAGATTTTTTGTCCCGGTTTTAGGGTTTTTTATAATGATAATGATCACAGGCAGTCGCTCTATGTAAAAGACTAATATTCAGTAGCATCCGGTTAGACTTGAAGCCGACCCCAACATAGTTGGGAAAAGGCTAGGCAGATGATGAAGATGAATGATGATTACAATGACGCTTTAAGAAGTTTAGGGTAAACAAAAACAATATTTGTAAATTCATACTTACAAAATAAGTATTGTTTTAACACGGGTAAAATGTAGGGCGTCTAAACATTTTTGAATTTTGTGTGACAGAAAGTCACTCTTTTTTAATATTTTAGGTATTTTACTTGCCTTTCTTATCCATTTGATTCTTTCAAACATTTGGAAGTACGAAGCATGTTGCACAGTTACTGTTCCACTGTTAGCGCGGTCAAAAAATACCATCGATTAACGGTTTTACAAACTAGCAACACCAAAATGCGCGCGCTGCTGGAATGCGAAGTTTGTTTATCAATCAAATCAAGTAAAGGACTGTGTCTGGTGGTGCCTCTAAACGTGCGAGCGTTTCTTACGTAAATCGATTTAAAAATACGTTTGCTATAAAATTATATTATTATTAAAACCAATAAATCCGTGAAGAGATAAAATATAAAAAAAATATCAGTGTTGTGATTTTTAGCCAAGGTAAGTTTTTTTTTTCAATTTTGATTTTGCACGACGTAAATTTATCTGTATACGTTTTCAATTTGTAACCACAATAACATTAAGATTTATCTCCTTAGTAGAATTTCTTGCCACCGTAGAACCAATAAATATTATATTAGTTGAACCAAGTAGATACCGACATATTAAATGAACCTGTGTTATTTCGAAAACAAGTTGTAGATGAAATAATTTTGTTTAATATTATTTTGTGGAGGGAAATCAATTATTAGAGGTTAGAGCCTTAGCTTGGATTACCTTAACAAATAAAATATAATATTTGGATGTCTAAATTATTTGATTTGTAATAAAAACGATATCGATATCCACAATTGTACAGAACAGACGCGAAATAATCTTATCGTTACTTTTATGATTTTTTAATCATAAATAGAATTGATTAAAGTATCTTCCGTCGGCCTCATTTTCGTTCCAGTAAAATCGTAAAAAAAAAATCTTTAAACTGCCTAAGAAAAATAAAATTATCCTTGCTATCCTGGCACTATCATGGTTTCTACTCTGTCAGGTTAATCTATGTTTTCTGGGGTTCATTTACTGTCCTGCAATACCTACTGAAAGGCGAAGAATGAACTATTCAGTTTAAGCGCGAAAACGAACAGGAAACCGAACTAGTCAAGTCTGTAGAGTTTCATAATTTCAGGCTAAAAGTGATTTCTTTTCTGCATATAGGTACTTTACTTGCGTAGAAATTGCTAAATACTAAATATGTTGACTTGAAAATCTTGGTTGTGTTGTGGTAGGCTTAAGATTGGGAAATCCAAGAGTTTCTGAAACCAAAATTAAACTCATTTAGGTGGTCGTATCTGATTGGCTGATAATTTATTCAATCAATCCTATTAGTTGATACATTTGACAATTTGTTACTTAAAATAATTAATTTGTGTTGATTTTCATTCCGAAAACCAGTTATTAATAGGCTAATTAAAGTTGGACTGTTCTAAAACCATTATGTTGCGACAAGTAATGTTACTCCTATCATAGTTTGGTCTACCAATAATTTAGAAAATCGATAGTTCAGTCGAAAAATAAATACCTACTTAATTATGTTCTTAGGGTAAGCTTGGGCAATTTGTCTGAAAAGTGCTAACAATTTCGGTTCTAGATCGCACCCTACAGTCGAAATGATCTGATGCACCAAGAAGCCGTTGCTAGTCTTTGGACCTGAATACCTGATTCACTTAGTATCACTGTGTACTCACCTAGGCTCCATTCTCACATTTCTTACCCACGTTATTCATTGAGCAAAAAGGCTCAGGTTACCTAACTATAACGAATGGTAAACCTGTAGCACGAAAGTAGATCATTGAAATGTATGACAAGACGATAAGTCCTGGTACACCTACCTTATGCCTATGTGAACAGAAACATTAGTTGATTACGAAACATCAGGCGTAAACATAACGAGGTGAAACAAGGCAAATATTCGCCCCAGAGACAACGTAGAATGTAGGTGTTACAAAAGTCGAAGTTCAAGCACAGATTACTAGTTCAAACTAGATAATACGTTTTACGACATACGACTAGGTGTAGGCTAATTACTCATCTAGTTAATCCTCTTAGTGAATGAACCAAATATGTAATTCTCTACTTGTGAATGGACTGCTAAGACCGATGGCGACGAAAAATTAAATGGGTACCTAGAAATAATTAGCTGTTTATTTAAGGCAGTGATGCATTAAATAAAATATTTTGCATTTTATATAACACAAATAAACCATGAATAAACACTGCGGTTACGTGTGAAACAACAACAAAAGCCATTGTTCTACTAGCCCTAGTTACAACTTAATCTTGTTTAAATGTAAACGATGCTCAGCCCTGTTCAAAATCAAACCAATAGTCATAAGCCGGTTAAGTTATAAGATATTGTGGACTTGTGGTTAGTACCCACGAGTAGTTCAGTTCGTTTTACCTGCGTAGTAGTAGGGCAGGTAAGATAATCCTGTTAGGTGGCCGTGACACGTTGCCCGGCTTCTGTATTGAGGCATTTAGTCGTCGCTGCTCGGCCCGCATCCGTCCTCGCAATGTGCGACGCCAGACCACGTAAAACTGCACCTGCCATACAAGAGAAACTCGCCATTTATGAAAACGGTATTCAAATCATATCCATATCTCATCGTAGACTCCCGATTAGGCTTGGCTTACAATTTACGATCGAAAGTATCATACACATAACCCTGTCCTGTTACTACTACGTCGCATTTACATTTGGACAAGGTAGTGTTTCACCACGGCTAGTTGTTATTTGGCACACGTACTAAATGCGCGGACTAAACAAAAGCACATGTCCAGCGCTTTCACGCCACCTCGTTATGATATCTGACTACGATGACATATTGCACCAGTGCGCGGTCATCTAATACCTTTTGTTCTGGCCATCTTTTCATATAGTTACTACAACAACATCCAGCGTAATCATACTAGTTAATGTACGCAGTTAGCATTTTTTACGTAGAATAAATACTGAAATCATTCGCTTTCATTGCTATCAATTCGTCACATTTTTACTGTGATAAAACTATAAAAGTTTAATCTCGTGCAGTTACTAGAGAGTCTGTGGTGTGTTTTACTGATTAAAACGGGAAATGAAATAGTGTGTCTTTGTGGTTCTTATCGCTTCCAAAACGCTGCGACCATACGACACTGCGTCATGAATTCATGATCCAAACTTTATATGATGTCAGACATGCAGAGTACAATAACACTTTGTTAACACATCCTCACATGAATACGAACCAGAGATTAGCTTCGCTTTGATAAAGTAACTTCTGAGGTGACCGACTGTTTTATCTTGTATGTGACCGTTTATCATTCAAAGAACGCACGTGTTCGAGATACTTCACTATTATGATGCACCATACATTTCCATAAGTAGTAAAGACTTCCAGACCATATCAAATACGTTTTGTTTTGGGTGGAATGATGTCATGAAGCGAATACTTAACTTAAAGCGTTGCTCTAATAGCAACATGTGAAAAGCCATAGAGGACGTTGGGTTGTTTGAATTGGTTGATAGAGTTCACAGTGGACATTCGGTCACGATTTAGCAAATGTTACGGAAGCAGCAGAACTGCCTACTTAAATATCGTAACACTTTGATAAAACTTGCATAATGTTCGACTAAAGATAAATAAAGGCACCCATGAAATTCGTACGTGGTGATATGGAATGCGGACAGTATGAAACAGTTACATTTTTGTGCATTGCATGTTCAAGTAGGTGTGTATTGTGGGCGGTGCATTAACATTATGTATGCAGCAAGCGTGGGATATTTGGCACGGGAGCAGGATAAGGGGGACTGGGAATTCTGGATAAGGATCCAACGCAATGGGTGGCTTCTGTACTGTCTTCCATATTGAAGTACATTAGAAAATGCCAGAAGTTTTATTATGTAAGTTTGTAATAAATAAAGTGCGACCATTATTCTTGTAAACCTAAATTTAGTACGTTTCTATAATGTAAATTATTTAAAGACTGTGGTAATAAGTCATAAATTATAATAGAAAATAGCTACGTTATAAAAATACACGCCATTCTAAAAGTGCGAAAGAACAAGGCATTGACATTTATTAATCAAATATTTTATGAATCTAAGGTTAAACATTATTCATATCGGCATCAAGACGCATCTGAATACATATGCGCATAACTTTTCACGAGATGTCATGGCATGTTACAAGTATGGGTAATCTTCGTTATCATCAACATATCAGTCTATAAGTTGACGGTTCTTCTTACTGTACTTCCTCCAAGCGACGACTTATCAATCAGTTGTTTTTCTCGCATCCAGTGGATGAGGTGAATCTCAAGATTCAGGTCATTGGTCCACCTTGTAGGAGACCTTCCAAAGTCGTGCCTTCCATCCAGAACCTTTCGGTCTCATCCACCATCCGTTTGGCGAACCAAGTGCTTTGCCTAGTGCACATTGAGACGTAAATATGTTAAATCCTCGAGCTATATCGAATACTTCCTTCGAGAGCAAGCGTTTGCGCTGAATCAATCAACTGTGATTAGTGTGATTTCATTCCAATTAAAACAATAAGCTTTATGTTCGTAGATAGACACATTTGTTTACATTTCGTGCCCCTAAATATTACTGAACGAATACGTACTCGTAGATGTTCATACGAAAATAATTTCTGTGTATATGCAATTGTCCGTATGCCTTACTAAGCATCGTAATAATAAACAAACATATTGAAATAATAAAGGAGTCGAACGGAATAAACAAACTATCGTGTAGTAACAACATTTCAGTGACAACAAAAGGCGTACCGTAAATGGAATTAGCAAGAATTATATATGCTAATTAATTTTATCTGTTTCTTTATTTTCTCCGCGCGGGACCAACAGTGCAGGTAGCGCACAATGGGAGCTCTCTTAAATATTTTATAGGTACTGTTTGCTGGCTTACTCCAGTAATCAGCGATTTTTATACATAACAAACATGCTGATAGCTATAATAAGCCATTTCCTCCCGGAAAATTATGTCGTCCAACCTTATTGATACATTTATGTTTATTTCTACTTCCTTCATTGAGAAGAACATGAAAACGTATTTTTTTTTTTATTCTTTTTCTTTAGGGTTTCTTCTTTATCCCCAGATAAAGAAGAAACCCTGGTCATTTAAAATGATTTAATCTGTTTGATACATATAAGTGAGAAAACTTAAATAATAAGTCTCTCTACCCAATCCGTTCCCATCCATCAATAAAGCCATCACCGAAGAGCTAGATGACATATTTGAAAGCTAACCGCATTATATTTGTCATAGGAGACAATATCCGCAAATAGCATCTTCGTCTTTATAAGAAAGTGGCGGAATTGTCTACCTACTTGCGACACGGCCATTACGCATTTGTCGTAATTTCTTACGAGAGCGGAGCGAACCCGCTATTCGAGGTAAACGCATTTTTCACTTTTAGTTTTACGTTGCTTATGACGATAAGTCGTTAACTTATGCAAGTAATTACATTTCGTGTAAGAAATAGGTGTTCCACTTTGAGAAATATTTGATTGCTCACAAGTTGAAATTCGTAATCTGAAAATCGTAACTGTTGGTACTTTATCTTATCCTCATTACACATATACATAAATGCGTGAGTCAGGGGCTTGACTTAACTTTCATTAATAAATAGGACATTCATTCGTTTAACGAAAGTCTATTGGCAATGGCATTTAACATCCCTAACTGTCGGTTAGGTACAAGGTGTAGTAAATTGTATCAGTATCAGGTAGTGTAGCTGTAGAATTAGAAACGTTGACAGCAAACAGTTTGTCGCTGCCTGGTCGATGCATTGAAAGCGAAAGTGCAATCAAGTGCAGCGCTTGGCGTGCCGGTGACTCCAACTAGTGCATCACACTGCCTACACTTAAAAGGACAAAGGAAGTCCGATGCTGGCTCGGTTTTACAGTAACAATAGAATCGCAGCCTTAAAACAATGGCTCTATCATTGTGATGCAAGGTCGTTTCCAAAGGATTTTGATTTAAAGACGAGTTAATTACGTTTTATAAACAAGACGTAATAAAAATAATTTGTACAAAACTCCTTTATTCTCGGATAGCGATAATGTTTAAGAGTCATCTATATGCTTACCTCATTGTTATTTTTTGTCTCCACTTTAAAATATTCTCATAAGCATTTTTTGTCATTTAAAAGTGGGTGAAACAACACTCAAATTCAAGTGTGTATTCTGCTGTGCAGTCCTTGAGCACGATTTCTGGCGGTTCTTTACACCAAATGAAACCTGGACATATTTTTATATTAGGCTGAAAAATTAAATTCCTGTAGGAATATCATTTCTGGCATAATGGCGAAATTTTCTTGAAAAAAACTCGCGCGTACGTGTATGGGATTGCGTTGGGCGGGCGGGCAAGTAGGGCGAGACGCGAAAAGCTCCGTCTGCTTCTAGGGGTCAACGCCCTCCGAGCTCTGCCCATGAACGCAAAAGCGAGGGATGCCCTGCACTATTGTTATCGATACTACTTGCCGAAAATAAGTTAATGTTTTGGATAATAACTTTGAATTTCAGTTCGTAGGTCATTGATCTATGTATTGAAATGCGACCTTACAATTGAAGAGTTAAGGGTCTGTTCACTATATTATATTTTATAGGATTTAGGTTTAATGCTCTTACTTTGAAATTTAATTTTCTAAAAAGTTTTTATGATGTGTTCATTCAAATGAATTGGTCTCGAGAAGAGATCAAAGAAATAAAACGAACCACTGAATTATCGACTGAGAACTCCTTTTTCAATTTCTTAGGATTCTGCTATTTAAAAATAATGGAACGGCTTCAAACGCAACTTCACAGTGTGCAAATGCAAAGTAGCAGCGAATGAATGGATGCAGTCACAGTTAGTTTCACAACAACTGAAGCTTGTAGGTTATACAGCCTGAAAAATAGAAGAAAAATAATATCCCCATAAAGTAGCGTCTTTTTACTTTGTGCCGTCACTTGCTATTTCAGTTTCATTTGCAAAGTGCCTTGATGCCTAGCAGTTATAGTGATTTTACTTATATTCGGTAATAACTCAATGGTTCCTATAAAATCTCAAGTGTTATCGTGTTGGAACGAAGGTCTTGATAAATAATGGTAAGGGAGCGGTCAAGGTAACTGCTGGGCGTGATAAATGTTAGAAATGGTGCTATGGTTGTATTGATAACGCGCTTAATATTATGGCATGGCCGACATAGATTTACAAGTCAGGTTTTTCAGTTTTCATGAATAGTAACTTTATTATAGGTGTGTGTACTTTGCACTCTTGATATTTGAATTTTTAAATAATCCTGCTGCTGATGTAGTGTGTTATTTTTTTTATGTTATAAGTAAATATTTCAAGTGACGAAATGTTTGCATCACTCGTGAACGTTGAAGTCGAATATGAGATCATTAACAAAAACAACAATTGGCATATTGATTTATCATCATAGTAACCAATAGTTAGAAACAACAGATTCTAAATGCTAACAAAATCCCAAGAATTCGAGTTGTAAATAAAAATGTAAGCAAAACAATTTTCAGGACATTATTTTAAATGAGCGCAGTGAGGTCGTCAAGACAAAGGCAAGATGTTATATATAACACCTATGTACAGACGCCAGCACATCAAGCTACTATAATCTATCAAATTTCTTTAATAGATTTTCAACTTTATCGCTAAAGTATTAGGTTCAAGGTTGATTGGGAAAATTTGACACGTTTCGAGTAGCTTGATATGCTGGTGTCCATACATACGTAATATTATTTCTTTCTGCTTTCCTTGGTGTAACATGAAAAAGTCTTTTAAAGGAGATTATATGTTAAAGTTTATAAATATTAGGATCTTGATGATCTAGTTTATATAATTATGTGAACTGCGTCATCGAGGTTAAAGATGTATAAATCTTTATATTTTACAAATGTAAATATTTTAAAACTCGAACGCGTGTTTTAAATTTTAGCGGCGTCATGTGTGGTACCTATATCGTTATTATTCAGTAATGTCTAAATAGTGTCCTTGTTGCGATCAAACAAGGGGTCGTCCCCTAAATTGTCGTAACCCTTTACTAGTCACACCCTTATTTAAAACGAACGCTAATCTGTAATGACAGGCCATCATTGCACCCCGAAAAAATGGTCACTCGTGTTATTTGCATCAAGTAAAGGATTGACGCTCCTTAAAATGCAAAGCCAAACCATTAGGCAACTTTCTTTTCCCTCTAAAGTCTCCTAAAATAGTTTTCAGTGGTCACCTATTAAATACAATGAAGTTCTATTAGTTTTATTGGACTTATTAAGAGAATGAGCCCATGTGTGCTGCTGCTGCATCTTCTTTGGTCGAATCAGTTAACCTCTCCCATTGAGGCACACGGGAAAATTGTGTATCGTAGTTATAACTGTCATCAACTGTAATAACCGATTCGTGTGCGCCCGCATGAGGAAGTGGCTTATTGATCGTGGCACGGAGGGATCATTCATTCGTTGTTGATTGGTCTACGTCATCGCGACAGTTAAGACTTTTAAATACTCCACGTCAGCGGATCGCGTTGGTCTACATCATGTTTGTATTTGATCTATGTAAATCGACGCGGTGAATTGTTTATTTTTACTCACCTTTATTACTTCGACGTGATGCGGACGTCTGCGTCTGTTTTATGGATATTTATTTATTCAGGGAGCTTTTATATTTGATGGATCAAATATATTTATTTATTTGATGTATTTCACCTTGATCGGTGCGGTGTTCAATATAAATAGTTTAAATTGAACATTTTTTTATGTTCCCCTAAAATGTGTTAGCACTTTCATTAAAATTTATGGGTTGTAAACACGCCGCCGCCGCCGCCCCGCGCCCCAATAGTGCACGTGTCTTGGGAATCATATATCTGAAGCAATAACATCTTCCGTACCATTACCGATAGTGAAAATAACCTTACTGCTTTGTCTAATGGTCACGCCTGTTTCATAATGTTAGCCCAAATCATAAACTATATACAAGAATTCCCATTAAAAATGGCGCAATAAAACGTGCACTATGCGATTGAAGTTTGACCCCTTTTTAGATTCATTTGAATTTTTGCCAGATTCGATGTAGTAACTGGTAGTAACGGTGAAGGCAATAAGAGCAATGGCTGGCATATTTATTCATTGATGTTTGATGACTAATTCTTTGGAACAAATTCTACTACTACTTCTACTATACTTCTTTTGTTTTACACCAATTTATATTTGCCTTTCTGCTTATTTTTAGTCATGTTAGAGTTTATTTTCGTAATATGATGTCGAATGATAACAATAATGTTATCATTCAAAATCATATTATTTTTCGTTTGTTGATGTCACCACTACATAGTATAAAACAAAGTCGCTTTCTCTGTCCCTATATCCCTATGTATGCTTAAATCTTTAAAACTACGCAACGGATTTTGATGCGGCTCTTCTAATAGATAGAGTCATTGAAGAGGAAGGTTTTTATGTATAATACATGCACCCGTGTGAAGCCGGGCGGGTCGCTAGTAAAATATAATCAACAAACGTAACCTATACCTAGTTATTTTAGGTTGTTCAAGTTGCGTTATCTACCTGCACTTAACTGCTTTGTAGTTACACCCATTCTATTGACACAGTTAGAATGTACGAGTATGCGCTGCCTATATGGGTAACATAACATTCATTAGATGGTCTTGGACAGTCCGACACAAATGCGTCACTCATGCTCATTATTGGAAATCTATTAACATCCATTATGATATAGTTTGCTATGGACAATGTGAGGAAAATAAAAAATACACACAAAAATATTGTTTTAATATTTAAAATATTGAACGTAGCAGCTTGGTCATTCGCAACGAGGTTAAAATTTTGCAACGTCAGTTTTGCTATTTTGCTGGTTACTGTAATTGCCATTAGTTAACAGTCATTTAACTTCGCTCGACTCGGAAACGAGCTCCACAAGGATTGCAATTTAATTAATTCGCTCTGAAATTGTATCGAAATTGGAATGAAATCATAAAACATTTTGCTCCAAAAGCCCCCAAGCTAATACAAAGCCAGTAAATACAAATATGCATAACCTTATTGCTGTATGTATGACAAAGTACAACTTGACCTAAAAGGATGACCATAATAATTACGACTGTAAAGACATCTTGATTCATTTTGATGAATCATTAATATCGCCACAATAGTACCTACATAGATGCGTTTGGTTTGACATCAATTCTTTTTCTATTGCGAAGTTTTATTGATACTAACGACACGTCATTCTTGCGTCAAGTTTTCTCAAATTGATTGATTGGGTATTATTCCTTTGTCAATGTGTGAAATGTTTTGTCAGATGTAGCTCAGTAAAACAATATTTAGCATAATAAATGACATGATACACGAACCTAAGCCTATTGTTTGGTCTCGTCTTTATCTCATCTATGACTGCACTGAAATGTTGTTGGAAAGAGAAGGCACAAAAGTAACGAGTCGATTTTTTAAGAATTTTCCCTTATTTCCTTTAAGAATTTCTGGAACGAACCAGAAATTGATAACTATTTAGCTTTTTAAAGTTAAATTTAATTCAAGTTGTATCTTATTTAGAACAACATTATTCATAGAGAAAGGTCCTATTTATTTATACTTAAGTACTGAACCAGGTAATCACTTTCGTTCCGTGTCATCATACTATTGAATATGAGAAGGTGCTTAAAAAAGTAGTTGCAATAGTTATTTTAATTGAATTCCAACAACATTATACACACTCAATGATTGAGATAACCCAAGATTGAGGAATAAACTTGTATGAGCTAAGAAGCTCGGGGCAACCGAAATAAAAACTGCAAAAAGTAAGAAAGAACGCAGTCAAAGGCATTTTTCATGTGATGAAGAACGCCGAGCATTCTAATGAAAACGTTTTCAACAACATTGCACATACAATAGCCTTCAACAAGTCTATCTACACATTTTTAGTAATTAATTAGTCTCAAACAGCACAGTTTCCGCGAGTGTCGTATTATTATCTGTTTAACGAAGTAGAATGAACAATGTGGTAGCCTTCAGACGTAGTGACGTCAATTGTTTCAGCAAATAAGTGCTGAAACAATCTTGTAGCAGCGTATGGCTAGATGGAACTGATGGTGGGCTAAAAATAACCATAGGTCAGGGGTCAGTTAATGGTGTGCGAGTGACCTTTGCGGTGAACGATATTGCTAACAAAATATTGATTTATGCGGATACATTTCAGATTATCAGATGACACCTTGACCTTGCGAAACACAGTCTGAATTAATGTTATATAGCGATGGTAATTAAAGAAGCTATTACCATTCATGGACACAGCATAATATGTCATAATCATTTGTTTTAATTTGTATAAAACACATTCATATAGAGAACTCTATTTCTATGTAGTCATTACCTCGGAGCCTCTCTTATCGTCTATGATATTTGGCGGGTTAATCCCATTTCAAAACAGTTAATCTAATTATCTTTCAAATATTTTAGATAACGGTCCACGCGCTTCATTAGAAAGAGTCTCAAAGGAGATTTTGTTCAGTTTCATGAATAACCTTGAAACATTCCCTGCGTGTAGCTTCGGCCTTCATAGACGGCTGGTTCGATATACGGCACCGACTTTAGTCAGTAGATATCCTTTTCAAGGGCACTCCCTGCGGGCGGTTTGTTGGTACCTAGTATAAACATAATTTTAACGTCCAACTTGAATTTTGCAATCCCGGCAACTCTTACTTTATGGTAGTAATTATTGACTCTGCCGACAAATAGCCAATATCCAATCTAAAGCCAGTTTGTTTACGTTTAGATCGTGCTGCACCTCAGCTTGTGGTACCTAAGATGTATATAGCGTATAAAGTGAAAACACTTTTATTGCTGTAAATATTTAGCTTCATAGCGCTCTATGGATGTATTTAGTGTAATTATTTAGTTATTTGGTATATCCGCTGACGTCCGGGTCTGCGTTAGTGTGACATTTCCCGGATTATTGCGTTGTGCTGCGTGCTAACGACTTCTACTTACTTTATAATGGTAATGCAACACACAAGCTAATGAGGTGTTAAATTGTAACAGAGTGAAAGTATATTATTGCGTGCATTACTTTTTGAATAACTATCATCGTTTAACCCCATTACGAGTGCTTGGTAGAGTTCCCGTCAGTGCCGAATCGGCGTATTCAGTTAATATTTATTGCCAAGCAAAATCTAAAGCTGGTTTATCATAGAATGCCAGTCATGATGACACCTGCTGTGACAAAGACGCACATACACCTCGCTTGCGTACTCAAAGGTACCTACGAGTTACCTATGTAATAAATTGGTACCCAGATAGCAAACTGTGAAGATTTTAACCAGTTTCGCTCGACCTTTCAAATGATGTAAGAAATACGATTGATTTATTGCTATAAATTGTATAAAATATGTAGCTAAATGTTTACATTGTGTGAGTCATTGTTTATAAACGCCGGGAGCTGAATAGGGACTGCCTTACGGCTGCTCTACATTTATTCATCGCTCTTGTACTAGGCAAATCAAGGTTCCCGAGGGCAACCCGTGGCAACGACGCGAGATAATTAATTATATTATCATTTTCAGCACATACCGATTCTCTGCTGGGTTTCTGGGTATAGGCCTACTCTTTTGTGCACTGTTCTTTGATCCGCTCATAAAGCTAATGAAAATTATTTAAGTATACACTTAAAATACAATAGCATGATGTTGATTAAAATTAATTCTATAGACTTTACACTGTATGATAAATAAAAGTTGACTGCATGTAAATAAAAAATTGCTAATGACTAGAAACTAAAACTGGAAAATTAGGCAATAAATTCATGATCTCAACGATCTAAACTTATGTCACGGCTTTCTTTTACGTCTAGAAGTCACAGGCGCACCTTCTGGTCTGGCTAGATATCTAGACATACATACTCACTACATGTATCTTTTTTATGCTGTATAGAACTAGTTTCCACAGACACATTATTTGTTCCGTCGCAATAAGGAAGGAGGTAAAGTAATAAACGCAAAATTACCGCACATGACATTATGTTATCAAATTAAATTGTAATTATGATTACACGAGGATTTAATTTTGAATACTATTACGTACGTACGTATAATATGACACAATTTAAAATGGGCATGTGCAATCACGATCATGCAAAATACCTTTTTGGTGGTTGCAAAAAACGTATCTTAATACTTTTTTATTACTATGATCAAATTTTTTGTATTCTGATATTCTCTCCAGTTTGATATTAAACGTGCAGCTGATTCGATAACGGTTATCTATAAGTGGCTAACGTTCTTCGTTATTGCTTCACAGTTTCCTGCCACTATTTCGACAGAAAATAATAAAAAATATTACTAGAATTGAGCAATTGAACGCTTTTGCACTATATTCATTGAGAGTTACAGTTGTTTTATGCGGTGACTCAATGTTTGTTTTATATTTACGCTCCCTACTAATTAGCGACATAATGTATTAATTGAAGTTTAATAGATCGTCGTTTAGGTAATAGGGATTAGTAGCCTGGGATTACTGTTTGAAGGCGAAACATAGTAAATAGTAATGACAGTTTATCTACTTAGATCCCAGCTAAGACATCCCCTTATTTCTTTTCCCGCTTAATTTTTCATTTTATTTTTATTAAATGTAATAAGGTTTTATTCCATTTAATAAAAATCTTAGATTCTGACAGACAACACTCGCAACAGCCTAAGCCGCTAGGTCTAAAAGCATGAAATGTTTGCTCAAGAATAGTTTCTCATGCAACAAAACCTAGTACGATGGACTATTTGTGAAAGTTTTGGGAATTCGTAATTTTTGTCAATGGGAATTCCCATCGGGTACTCGGCACTTTATTTATTTATTTAACAGTTTATGTACACACTAAATACAGAAAACATGAAAAGAACAGAAAAAATAGGTACAAAGGTGATGCTTATTTCTAAAGAAATCTCTTCCAGC
This sequence comes from Eurois occulta, assembly GCA_950022335.1. Classification (NCBI taxonomy): domain Eukaryota; kingdom Metazoa; phylum Arthropoda; class Insecta; order Lepidoptera; family Noctuidae; genus Eurois; species Eurois occulta. Next base: position 8,724,106 of record OX465484.1, on the reverse strand, counting down.
ATACCTGCGAAAGGAGAGTAGAAAAAAAGAGATGTCTGTAGACATAGTGTGTAAAAGATGAAGAGAAAATTGAATACATGAAAACAAAGCAAATAACGAATCTAAATAAAACATACAATACAAGAATATACTCAAATATTTACTAGTAAAAAGACAAATATAAGCTACGATAATATATAATACATATCAAATAATATATAATAATAAATACCTATGCAACTATGACGAAATGGAAAGATAATGTTCTTTCATTCTTCATTTGAAAACTGCAACAGTTTGGCAGTCCCTAATATCAGGCTGAAGAGAATTCCACAACCGCACAGCGTGTACAGTAAAGGAGTAGGTAGGAGTAGAAGTCGGTAGAGTGGGGAGGGGATTTAAGGAGGTTCCTAAGATGCGACCTGCAAGGTGCATCAGAGGGACGGGAGTAGGAAAAGCGTTCCCGCAGATAGGATGGAGTGTATAGGGTGGAGTGAGTTTTATGTGTATAAATAGGTTGTATATTTATCTACTAATTGAATTACACCACGTTCACTGCGCCATTATCGGGCAATCGGTACCTATTGCACCGATAATCTTACGCAGCAGATTTCTTCAATGTCACTTGATTTCACTATCGTCATTGATTAAAGAGCTTCTGCTCGCGACATCATCCACATCGATGAAACGTTGCACTAGCGTTGCGTAGCACTTGGTAGTAGTGTAGTTTCTCATAAGTGAAATAATTTTTATTAGGAATTTCGTAGATTACCTCTTCCTACATCTAAACTTTACCGTTTTATAAATTTAAATCGGCAGTCTATTCATTGTTTCTGTGATAATATTTTGGAATTATTGTTTAATTATTTTTTGTCTCACATTGCAATGTCAACTTCCTAGCCTACTAAATCGGGTTTTGCCCTTGTCTGTGTGATCCTTGATAATTTAATCAGTCAACTGAGTATCATAATAATCAATTTACTATTGCAGACTTGATTGGTAAATATGTGTATGTGAAATATCTACGCGTTTGTAATAATAAACTGAATTTATAAGTGTTGTTCGTCGAGTTAATTGTTTTGAAACCGGAAATTAGTTTTGAAAACATTTTTATTATGAGTAATTTTATTGTTTACTCCGTATTGCGCTGTTGATGTTTTCATTCGCGGTATTTTATAATAACACGTACTCGTATAAAAATCGTTAGCTCTGTTTCTGTTACTACTGCGACCAAACCATGTCGGAATATAAACATTTTTCATGAGTTGGCATCGATGCTATATAGGCCAATTCTCTTTTCATATAAGCAAGTACCAACGAATCAATATGAGAATACGTTAAGAAATACTGTTGATACGTTCGAACATCAGGGCTGTTGTTTTAGAAATATACTAGCAGATAGTACATATTATTATCTTGGCCATCATTCTTTTAATACGTGTAAACCTTACACAAACATTAGACATTTTATTTAACACATCTCCGTCTATCTAAAATGAAAAGACGAAATCTCATTGTGAGACTATTTCGTTTCTTTTTATTTTGTTTGTTTTTTTTTAGCGCTGAAGATAACAAATATGTTTAACAATGAGACTCTCATTGTTAAACGTATTTGTTATCTTCGGCGGGGTAATAAACTTTGAGCTGTGTATAATCTTTATTTTGTACTTCAGCTTTATTTAAAGTGCGAAAAAACACGATGTTGATTCATACATAAAACATAGCTTTATTGATTGGATTGGTGATTTAAAAATTTTTGATTTTGCATGAAATACTTTAGGTATATTTCCAATTCTGTACATCTGTAATTTTGACCTTCTGCAACGCAAACAATTCTGTAACTAAATCATTCTCATAAATCTATTCTGACTAGCAATTAACTGGTAGGCGTATAATTTCAGTTATGTTCCATCCCATGTTACTGGAGTGAAAACAAGCTCCGATAAACAAATCCAGGTCTTTGGAGCACAAATATGCGCCCAATAACTCTACAAGTGTTCTATTTTGAACAACGTCGTTAGAGAATGAAGGTATTCGCTGCAACACAATGTAGAGTCAGTAACAAAACTAACAAGGCGTGCCTTTCAGCTTTTAATCTGAATTGAATTAAAAACCTTGCAGAATTATAAAGCAGGCGAATGTATTTACTCATAAAGATAACTATACAGTTTCCGTTTGTCTAAAGTGCCTGAAATGAGGCCGTGGCGTGAGATAACGAGCAGGAACGAGAGTTGAAACGTTTTTAAAAGTCGAGTTGGGATTGCGTTCCCGCAGAAAAATTCATCATGTAATGCTCTGTTATTTCCCCGGGAAGGAAGTGACGCCTCGGCACTCGGAGCTCTTATTAACCTGAGTTCAGGTCGCAATCATACCTCAGACGGATTCACGACGTACTAAAACCAGGTCACAACCATGAAACAATACTTCTTCAGATCTGCCTATAACTTTTTACAGGACGCATGTGTTTTAGAACGAAAAATCTATTGATATTTCTGTTATCAAAGAAAAGTAAATTGTGACATTGAATTTTTTTCAAAGACAAAAAACAAATTTAGGCATCAAATTAAAATGCTTGATGATGAAAATGTTCTAGTTTTTTTTATTTCGGTTAAACCTAAGTTAAACAGATGGATCCGCTTTAAAAGAAGTTCTTTATAACTTAATTTGCAATACCGCAGGAAACTTGAATTTTAATTAATTGTTTTACAACACGAATCCTGTCAAAAGCTAATTAACGACTTTTCGGAATATACATAATGGATTATCTCGCAATGTGTGATGGAATGTTTGCCAATCACAAAGTTTAACTCCTTTGTGAGTGAGACCGGTTTCCTAATAGAAATACTCATAAAAAAAGTGTTATTCTTATTGACTACACAACGCATAAATTATAAAAGAACGACCTTTGACCTCAGCTAATATAGAGATGCCCGTAAACACAGAGCCACGTGCTTCCGTGTAATATAACATTAGGCAATGTAACATTTCATGTGAATGCCTGATGCCTTTTTTAACCAATTGCGCTTATGGTTACATTCTTGTATTAGTATGCTTAGTGTGTAATACTTGAATATGATGATATCATTCGTGATTCATGAGATTTGTATAGTGTACCCGACACCGACACCCGTGTGTTCTTGACTCTTGGCTAATTATCTCATGGAAAAACACATTTCATAATCCTAAGACCCGCTTTGAATACAAAAAAAAAAAATACTTTTTGCTACGTGTGTATGTCCAGAAAGTCATAAAATTTTGAAAAGGACACGGAGTTCTAACGCGTGATTTCTGAATGAAAATATGAGCTAAATAGTTAATAGCACAAATGTGCTGTTAAGTGGTTTTAACCTTGATAATGACGGGAGTTCTACACGTGGTGAGACCTATTAAGGATAATGATGACTTTGGTAATTGTAAACCATAGAGAATATAACCATGTGGTTATATAGTTTTTGTTGTAAACAGTGTACTTCCTTGTTTGTTTAGTGATCATGTGGTCCCAAGTGGTGGTCCACCAGAACCTGACGTTAGCGTCAGGTTCTGGTTTAGATTTCCAGTTCAGGCAAGTTATTGTGTTCGGTGTTTCTTTGCTCGGTGTTTGGGTATGCTAGTTATACGTCATAAGAACAGATCTTCGAAACCCCTAGCCACAATGGCCAGACTAGGTATTGAATGTTACCGTTGTAGCCAAAATCGGCTATAATTTACCATAATCACAGGTGTTATGATGATGACATATAAGTAAACAGTGTTTTGTTCGTCCACAGTGTTATCGGCGAGCGCGTTGAGCGCGGGTGGCGGCGTGGGCCCGGTCCCCACGCTGGTGTCGCAGTCGTCGGGAGCAGAGGTGGACATGGTGCAGGAAGGCGACGGTGCGGTGGGCGAAGGGCATGGCCTCATCGCGCCGCGCCGTTTGCCCAACCCCTGTCTGGAGAGCCCCGTACGGATGGATCTGCATCGGGAGCTGCTCTTCAATCAGAAGATGTAAGTGTTTTTATTTGATCAGTTTTTCCTAGGGTATCAAATTTTCAGGAATGTTGTGAAACCTACTCTTAACTGTTGCCTTCGATATCACCAATAAGAAGTATGATAAAGGCGATGGATCCTTCCTTAAATCCTTATACACACACTACCAAAGAGACGAATACGACGCGTCGACATGTCGCAACGTTTAGGCGTAGTCGTTGACTTTGCGTTGTAGTAGCGTAGCGGTGGTGTAGCAGACGTGTAGCGGGTCCGTAGCGATGGCGTAGCAGATACGCAGTGTAGCATATTCGTAGCGGAGCCGCTGCGTAGAATATTCGTAGCGTGGGCGCTGTGAGACCCTGCATTTAATTTCCATGTTAGTCAGATAGCTCTACATAGTGTCATTTAATAAGCATTATATCATTCCGCTACATTAAAGAGTAAAGTGAATTCCAATGGGGACATATTATTGTTAGCGTTAATAGTCAGTTTACAACGATCACGAAAAAGAAATAAAAAAAGATATTGCTGTTCATCAACGACGCTGCGCATACGTTCGACGAACGCCTATACCAGCCGTCTATAATAGCCCTGTTTATTATGCCTATGTTTATTTACGTAAAGCGATCATTGGTCACTTCCAAAAATGTTTTCATCGGATCTGACTCAGATGTTTTTAGTAATTTCAGAGAAGTGTGACGCACTAACGTCGAATAAATATTATTAACCGAAGTATTTCATAATTTTAAGTGAGTCAAGAAACACCTTTCGTGGAGTACTCTTTACTTTAACTCCAGAGCTTGCTATCACATCGGCTTTCTTCAACCTTTGTCCGTTGTTATAATAGAGCACGCTCTCAAAAGCACTTTGTGGAAGCGACAAGTGTCTCTTCCGATAAGGACGCCACAGGCAAATGTTGGTCGCGACCTTTTCTCTGTTTTACTTAATCTGGATTTAATATATTCCTACTTCCAAGGAACAAAACTGAACCCTTTTATTTGTATTTTTCCAAGTAATTTAACCTTATCTCATCCTTGACCATTGAAAGCATGTTAATTTGTAATCTACAACGTTAGACAAGGTAATTCGATTACCTCTATTAATAGATAAGTTATCTTGACTAGAATTGAAAAGACATTCCGATGGGTAAGTACGTATGTATAGAGGTGTAATAAAATTGTCTTATGAAGAGAAGATAGTACCATTGATATTTTCGAGACCCATTCCAAGTTTTAATTGATGACAATGCGCAGCAACTACTTTTAGCCACTAGCTTAAAGTCGTAAAATGACGAGTGGTACGCTGAACGCGGTGAGTTTAGTTTTTGCTAAGTCTAAGTTTGGTTCGTCCTCAGCGCACAGGTGCACCGCATCCTGTCCCGAGAGCGCACCCGCTATAATTATTGAACATCTGTCGCTCCTCGCCCGAACTGCGCAGATCGCATTGTATACAGACGCTCAAACCATCTTTGTGAAATCAACAAATGTGGAACGTCGAAGGCATTATATTGAACAGAATAGCTTCACAGATGTTAAGACCTGTTGATTCAGTCCATTTCCCTGTCAATGCGATTGTCGGAGTCTCGTCCTATTATTTCCGGCTGCGAGTGCCGCTCGACGGAAGGAAGCAATTCCTAGCTCGCTAACGGGAATTCTATGCGCTCGTATCTATAAAGTACCTACAATACATAAATGCAATAAACATTTACTTACCAAGTTATCAGAAAATCACGTTGATAAATTAAAATAAATAGTGTAAAATCAGGTACATGAAACTGTGATTGTTATCAAAGCGGCAATTTTTTTTCGCATAATACTAGTAAGTCCTTATTGAAGAAATTCCACGGCGATATCACTTAAGTACACAAACGCAATAAACATGGCATTTGCTAACTGATATAGATCTTATTCAAGATGCAATTCTGAACGCCAAACCACTCCATTGCATTCCACTTAACCATTGGAGCATTTTGTTCACAATAGAGTTCAAGATAAGAATGTACTTATCTGATTTGATTTAAAATTGGTTAAAGTTTAGTTGGAATACATTTCAGAGTACATAGACTAGATACCTGGCTTCTTTGTGTTGTCAGCGAGAGTCTAGGCAGACTGTGCGGCAATATCCTATGACGGCGGCAGTAATTAGTTAGGTAGGATTAAATCATGGTGACGATCTCCTTGGGAACGCCTCGCCAAATTGATTTAAACTCCTCGCATATTGCCCTGGAAACTAATCCAAAATATTAATGCTCTAAATAACTCAATGATTGCAAATATGTTTACATTTTGAGCGTTGATTTAATTATTATATTATGTTGAAATGTATTTCAAAATGTTATCTGCATTAGCAATCTGAGATCGATTACTGCGATAGATTTCTAAAAAAAAATTGGATTTACAAAATTGCATTGATAAAATGAAACAGGATCAAGATAGGAAAAGTAAACCAGAATCTAAGAACAGACAGAAACAGTACAGCCGATGTGTTTCGACACAGATGTGCAGTAAAATAAATAAAACAATGCAGTAACTTGTGACGTCATACGGACAAAATAGTCCACACATGCAGGTATTGTGCGTGGGAAAGCCGCAAGGGAACTGTCTTAATAAAGAACAGTAGCCATTCAGTATGCATTGTCTATTATTTTATTATGTAACGCGTAGTTGTAGAATTTCTGTCGAAATTACATTCAAGGATATTTCAACATTTTTAACTTTGTTAATGTGCAACACAAATTGCAGTAGTTTTCGACATTTATATTTAGTTTTTGCATATGATTTGATTAATATATTATTACTCCATATTGCATTTTGTTGGAATTAACTTTGCATTTTGAAATAGAGGTTCTTTTAGAATAGTTTGAAAACTACGTGTTGGGAACATGTGTCATTAATTTTTATACTTATATTAAAAACTAGCGGCTCGTCCCTGCTTTGCATGGGTGCCTATGTTACTCAGGGTGAATCTAGTTTTCCAATTGTAAAATAATTTTTGAAATCGGCACAGTAGTTTTTGAGTTTAGTCATTACAAACATACACACTCCCAAAAATACAAATTTTTCCTCTTTATAATATTAGTGTAGATATCGACGGTTGAAAGGCTAATTGATCTAAGCGACATTTTGTAAAACTTGCAGGAGGACGGATCAAAGTTTTTTTTTTGGAAAAAAAAATCATAAATAAAAAACTATTTGATAGACTTTTATTTATTTAATACAGTATATCCGTAATTAAGTAAGGAAGTTTTTTAAGTTATTACTGTTGAAAATTGTGTATTATTTTAGAAAATTTATGTTGGTTAGCCCAAAATGCATCAAAGTTAGTTATTTTTTGAGAAAAGCAAAATGGTTCAAATGCCTACCGTTAATAAAATAGCTGAAAGTAAACTGGCTCAAGCATCGACTTAGAACAAAATAATACGAGAGAAAACGAATGTAGCGCCAAGTCGACCGACAGTTGAATATGCCCAATGAACCTAAGCAACATGATGGTGTTGCACCAGAGTGAAGTAGTTTGATGCAGATGCCCATTAGAGGGACTGCTGGATGAAAAAAATGAACCCTTACTAGATTATAGTAGATCTATATTGGTGCTTAGGCCCTCATTAATCAGCAACGTCCGTAAGATATTTTTCAGGTTGGTATGCCACGTTATACAATTTTAGACAGCGTTTTGTACATAAAAAAAAAAAAAACATTTTTGTGTAGAAGAATCATTCAAGATGTTGATCTTAACGTGTTTTGGAACAAGGTATATCATCCTTTTTTTTTTTTTGGTGGGTGGGAAATCATCAAATGACCCCCCCCCCCCCGCTCTGGGCGGAGCGGAAGGGAGTGTCAGACTCTTACTGACTAAAAACCACCCATGTTCCTTCTTTGGCCCTTTATGTTCCAGGGCCGCGGTATCTCTTTCGAACAGACGGATGGACGGCGAGCTAGCCCATTACTCACCGTCCACAGGCCCGCGCCTACGGTGGCCGAGAGCCATCACGGCGTGGCCCCCGACGCCCGGTGCTTCTCCTCCCGCGGCGGCTGGGACGTGAGGCTCTCTCCCTCTCACGTTCCGCCGCCTCCTTCGCTAGCATGACTGCTTCGCAGAAGGAGGCGACGGCTTCCCATTCCCTCTCGCCCCGGACCATGGCTTGAACCAGGGCCGGGCGCGAGAGGTCGCCGCCGCCAATCGCCGCTACGAGGACACGGCGGTGCTCCTCCCAAGCGGAGCAGACCTCGACGGTGTGCTCCACCGTGTCCTCCGGGCGATCCTCGCAATAGTAGCACCCGGGCGTTTCCTCCCGCCCGATTCGGTGCAGGTACCTTCCTTCCGAAACATCCGTGTCCGGTGAGGACCTGCGTCAGGCGGAAGATGAGGGCGCCGTGGCGCCTCTCAAGCCACTCCTCAAAGAGGGGACTTACCGCCACTATCGTGGCGTGCCCTAAGGTATATCACCCTAAGCCTAAGTTTTTTTTATTTTTTTTTATTACAAAATGGGCCTGCTCTTGACCTCAATCACGCCTGGTGGAAAGCGATGGATGAGGTCTATGATGAAACGAGCGTGCCCAGAAGATGCCTGTTCACTCTTGCTTTGAAGGCAGACGGCTTATATGTGGGAGGGAACACAGATGCCGGCAGAGAGTTCCACACTTTGGCTGTGCGCATGATAAACGTGGAGGAGAAGCGCCGAGTACGACTTGTCGGGATATCAACCAAGTGTGGATGGTACGCAGTACGTCTGCTAGTCCGGTGGTAAAAGGGTGATGGTGGGATCAGATCGTGGAGCTCCTGCGCACACTCTCCGAAGTACAGTCTGTAGAAGACTGACAAGCAGGCGACATTACGCCGATGAGCTAGGCTGTGAAGCGTAACTATCAGTCTCGTCGCCTATGAGTCTTTTAGCTTTGCGTTCCACCGAATCAAGTGCAGCAAGCTGGTATTTTGCTGAGCCATCCCACAAGTGACTGCAATACTCCATACAGGATCGGACCTGTGCTTTCTACAAACTTAAAAGCTATCCAGATGTGAAGTATCGCCTCACCTTATCCAGGATGCCCAGCTTCTTAATTGCGGTCTGAGTTTTCGACTCGATGGTTGAGCCGAAGTTGAGATCCGATGTCAATTCCATGCCTAAGAGCTGTAGGCGGTCGGTAACTGGTACAACTGTACCTCGGAAAGCTGGAGACAACTGGAACTGGCTCATTTTAGCAGTGAAAAGACATGCCTGTGTTTTCAGAGCATTGAATTTGATCAGATTGTCGTCGCCCCACTGGGAAACGAGATTTAGGGTCAAATTCATTCGCTCCACCATGGCCTCTTTATGAGTAGCTGTTTCCTCTCTGCTGCCTCTTGCACTGGACAGGTATCTTTCTTCGACTGTGCTGTCATCAGCGTACCCGATTGCACCAAGCTGTAGCAGGTCGTTGATGTGTAGCAGAAATAAAGTTGCAGAAAGAACAGACCCCTGAGGAACAACGGCATCAATGGCCTTAAGATCCGATGAGCAGCTATCTTTGACCACTCTGATCGAACGGCCACTCAGGACGTCGGAAATCCAGTTGCGAAAGTCAGCAGAGATGCCAAATGCAGGAAGCTTAGCCAACAGACTAGCGTGCCAGACCCTGTCAAAGGCCTTTGAAATATCAAGCGATACATCAAGGACTTTGCCGTGTTTCTCAATGGCCTCGCCCCAGTAATGCGTAACATACACAAGAAGAAGCCTAAGTTTTTTAATGTATCTAGTTGAATGCAAAATGGGCCAAACGACATAGCTTATTGTTTTAGTTTAATGCAAAATAGGCCAAACGACAAAACCACAACCATGGCGAAAAAGCCAAATGCCTTAACCGACACACGTTATAAAAGTTCGAAAAATCAAATTAGCTTAAGTCACGGAGTCCTCAAATTTTGTCTAATTTGGTGTCGTATAGATCAATGAGCTTAGAAATGAGGCCTGTTTTACTGTGGGTGCTAAGCGCCAAAAAAGTAGTCAAAAAAAATTGAAACCCGACTCAAACGACGGAGAAAAATTTGCTGATTCCGAATATGTATATAACTCAATATCGCAAAAAATGTCGCTTAGACCAATTAGCCTTTCAACCGTCGATATAATCATTAATAAGAGGAAAGCCATTGTTGAATAATCTGTGTCGTCTGTTTGTAGGTATTATATTGTAGATTGTGATACGTTAAGCCCAACTTTGTTTATAGTGGAATTCTTATCAATTTTATACGTAACATGCATACGCCAATGATATTTTGCTTACCGAACACATGACCATATTTGGTCATGAATGCTTCAATCCTGTCATTCATGATAAGATTAGTATTATCTTATACTTACGTTACATTTATCTTATCTACTACGCTACGCGGAATTCTTTGTTAGGCAGGCAAAAAGTATTAATGGTGCGAATGTTTATAATTACCTGTAATATGTGAATGAAAACTGTACCGATTAAAAATAAAACCTTTTCGTCAGAGAAGTTCTAACACCACATAAATCAAAAATAGAAGCTTTACAGGATAGTGAAAAACTGCATAATTATGCCTAGGAAGCAGCACAAAAACATTTTTTAATTTGTGTTCACTTCCAATCAGATGAGACGTTGCTTGTTTCTGATTGGCTGAAACAACACGTCTAAACGACCAAAAAAATTAACTTACGTGGTGTTAGAACTTCAACGACGTTCTACAGTATTAGGTCCTTTTGACTAATCGATTGTTTTTTTCTGTTTCAGAGGTAAAAATGTTCTGAACCAAAAAAGCGAACTAGAAAAGGCCCTGTCGAAACACAAAGAGAAGCAAGTAATGAACCAAGTAAAGGAACACAAGGAGACACCAGGTAAATGGATTACAGATGTTCAGTTCTTCCTTTCTTCACACACATTCCTTTTCTAAAAGCTTATTGTTGAGCGACCTTGTCGCAAGTGTGTATTTTGGGTATTATGACGAAGCGCATTGTGGTTATTATAGCACAATCAGTTACGACTGTCGTACAAGATAATGTTATTGATTAACAGGTGTAGGTAATAGTAATTCCCGAACTATAAATATCGTTGAAGAAAAACAAGTTTTATGCCTTTTCGCGACTAAAGTTAGCCCAGTTTATAACAACAGTTCAAAGCTACTGGACCTTTGTGATAACAGTGCTTATCAGAAACATCCGGCGAATGTTTGCATAATTAATAACCAATATTTGAATATGTAGGTAGGTATAGTTTGCGGTCACTACGCGGATTAGTGATCGCAGGTCGAGAAATTAACATTCAAGGAGGCTTGTAAAAGTTTGAATATTATGTAGGCAACGGTGTCAGTTGGTCAGGATACAAAAGTGCGTAGTTTTACTTATTACATCAGAGTTGCATTATAACGTATTTGATATAACATTAGGTAACTGAATCATTTAACTGATCGGCACGTGCTGCATCCGGTGCGGTGGCCTATGGTTACGTAGCTCAATCGTTTTAATCAAATCTTACTACCTGCCTTACGAGAGATAGACAGTACCTATTAAGAGCCATTAGGTATGTGGTGTGGATTATTGAAAGAAAAATAAAATGTAATGTCCATTACTTGCTGGGCTTGCTTTTACTCTCAAAAATATTCGTCGACGATTAAATCGGGATTCCACAAAACTCGTATTGCGTTTTTTTGCTCACATATTTGGACGCGGGCTCTTTATCCGGTGCAGTTCGATATGAGGCGCAGGTGCACTCAGCGGCCGTTCACCTCGAAGGCCAATAATTGTGGACACATTCCTTGTAAGCACACAATGTAAATGAAGCCTAACTCAATAGCATCGGTTTGTGCATACCTACTTTTTACTTGTGTACATTTGTAACAATTTTCTCTAAATTGTTTTGTACGGATGTCGATGACCACCAAGGTTGGATGAAAGTGAAACTGCATCTGGTTATTTCCCGTCTGTCCGAACTCCGATTGGTCGAACGAGGGAGAAATTACTGCAATAGATAAAAGCTTACAACTTTTGCGGTGGTTTCCTTATAGACTCATTAAGTATCGCTTGTGCTGCATTTAATTAATTGTGTCATTAAGTGTGTGTGTCCAGCAAACTCGGAAACTGTTGTAACGTTAGTGTAATAGCCGCGGAGTACTGTTAGCATACTCGGGAAGCTTTTGTTTTGATGATCCAGTTATAACTGGATCACTGAAATTGATGTTTTTTTTTTCATAAAAAAAAACATCAATCAATTTCACTGATTTGACAAAACGCTGGATTTTCTGAACCTGTAATGATTCTAGAAATCAGTTTGAGTTCTGAGCATCAACATAAATTTTAATGGTAACTAGTGCTGGCGACCTTTATCCATTAGAACTGTATTTGCAAAGACCGGTCCACCTTCACTTGCGCTTTCAATAAAATTGATGACAACATTTTTATTCAGATAACTACATACTTAATCAGCCTAGAGATATGTCGGGGTTTTACCAATTAAAACCGCACGGTGGCCTTGGCCGACACGTGTAGAATGGGTCCAGAATATCTAGTGTCTCTACTTAGTCGAATGGTTGTAGGTATGTCCATGGTTGAAAATCAAGCTTATGTATTTACCAACTCTTTTGAATCGTCAACAAGCTAATTGAATTGTCAGACAAGTAAATAAAAGTTGTTGTCCGTTCCAAAACGCAGATTAGAAGAAATAGGCTTGAAATTCCATGGCTACTTTTTATGATTAGATGGGTACTCTTCTACTGCTCGTTTTCGGAGCATACGTATATAAACTCACGCAATTTCCCCTTAGAAGTAGGAAGAAGCTACAAAACAAACAGCCACCTACTACGTTCCTTAAATCCTTATGCTTCATTCACGTTTATTTACGCAACGTCAGTTGCGAGTAATACGCGCCAGACGTTTCTGAGGCCAGTATGTCCTTCTATGTGACGTAGTAACAGATCCGTATTCTCGTTACAGAGCTAGAGCGTGCGATAGCAGAGCGAGCTCGTCGCCGGGAGCAGGCCTCGCAGGTGGAGGAGCCGGAGCCGGGCGCCAGCGCCGCGCTGCAGCAGCTGCGCGCGCGCCTGCGACACGCCGCGCCCGCGCCCGCCGCCTCCGCGCACTGAGCTGCCAAGTCTCTACCCCACCTAACTTTACCTTTACCACGGTCGCTATGAGAACAGGGGTGAAATTGCCGCTATGTTGTGACGTTTCAGCCGTCATACTAACTTCACATGTACTGTCAGGGAGAAATACTGTTTTTTAGATAGCTACACTCACGTAATTTTCCCGTATTGTAGCCAATTCTGACAATTGATAAAAAGTGATAGGTAGTTGTGATGTGTACGGACAATTTTAATTGATAGCCAATTTGCCAAACATTCTTTGACCTGACTGTACATTTAAAGTAGTCCTCGTTCGAGACCAGTCCTGTTCTTATTTCGATTGCAAAGTCCACTCCGCAACACCTCACCTGCCAACTACAATCATGAATATCCTGAAACCTTTTTTGTTGATCCGCTCCTCCACAAACCTCATAGTTCTGCTGATGTGACATCGGCAAACAACCCAACCTTTAAGATTGGCTAGTTTTGTGCAAGAGCTGTTACTCTATTGATATTTAATAAACCTCTTTGGTACTCAGAACAGCAATGACATGAAAAAAAAAACTATATTATTGTTAGATCAGTAGTCGCACATCATGAATGTTGTATGTGATTAGCGCCATCTTTGTGTAATAGTACGTAACTCTTACTAACATAGTAACACTTGTTCACATGACATTGGTAACATTGAGGAACTTGGTCAGGGGCCTAGGTGGAACTATATTGAAGTTAACATTTCAAGGGTTAAAAATAATGATATAAAAAAACGGGATTGAGGACTCGGAAGTGCACTGTAATTATAAGCATTGAGCGAGTGTCGCTGAAGGTGTGAGTGATACGCTTTGATTGCCAAAGCTTGATTGATTATAATAATCGGTTATTTTATTATGTAAGTCGAACAGCTATGCTTTAATCTTTTTTTCAACGAAAAAGGTCACTTAAAGTGTCACAAAATTATAAACGGTAGCGACTTGTTTGTTATTTACTATTATTAACATTATGAGTGTTAGTTACATGTTACTAACCACTCACAGTATTGATTCGAACATTATTATTTTTATTTATGCACACAATTATTTAATTTTACTATTACGTAATATATCGAACAACTACTTATATGACTGAGGAATCGACTGCGTGTGTTGTAATAATAAATAGGGGTAATGTCGACTTCAAACAAGAGATTACAAATATTTTTCTAAACTTTTTGACGTCACAAATCTTAACAATTCGTAGCGTTCATTCGTAAGCATTTACTGTTCTTGTTGTACTCTGTAACTTATCTTTCGCTGTATTGTTTAGAGATAACTGTCAAAGTAATCATTGTAATAACTATTTTATGACATTAAATATTATAGAGAGTAGATAGATGTTTGCAATTTACAGATGTATGGATTTAGAAATATTAAAATATAATACATATTTTATTGTCAGAGTAGAAATCTTATGAAAAATGTAGAGTGGATCCTGAATAGAGTACCCGTACTTACATATTAAAGTTGAAAAATATATTCATACATTACAAGCCTAATCAATAATAATTGTGAATTTAACAAATAGCTTTATGGGCACATAATATAATATAAAATGTCTAATTTTCTACAGATCCTTGCACCTCATCGGCCTTTCTTAGTATTGACTCCAATGAATAGTTGACCAGTGTATTAGAATTTGAAGTGTTCATGAAAGTGATAGAAAAGTATTTTTATATATTTGAGACGCCTGGAGGTGACTGCAGGTTTTCAAAGTTTAATCGATATTCGTAGTAACCCCGAAGATACATTTAAATATTCACTACACCTAGTAGATGTTAAACAATTAATAATTAGTAACTAGAGTTATTTAAAATGCCTAGAAATTATAGTGATTCAGTCGCCATCTGCCGAATGATTTGAAGCTTGCTATTTATATATTTTGATGAATCTCTGAGTAATAATGTTCGACGTTCTAGTATTTGTATTGCAATTAGGTATCTTATATATTCATCAAACATTCTATAAATCTCGCTATGTAAACTTCATGTAACATAATATACTTATTATGTTCTCTAGTGTGCCTATTTATATAAACTTGTTATTTACTTTCAGAGTATTAATTATTTATCGTTATAAGTTAGATTGTAGTAGGATGACGATTCTCACAAAGATACCAAAATTACAAAAAAAAAAATGTAGATAACTATCATTCCACTTGTTATTCTTTCACTTGCTATGATTTCTTTGTCAAAATGTTTCCCTTTTCTGTTAAGATTATTGTTAAGTTATTGTAACTTAGTACAAAGTGGCTCCTTCATGAATGAAGGCTAGTTATAGGCTTCGGAAGCTGCATCGTGGCCATCTTAAGTGCGACATTATTGACGAAAGTAGTGATTAAGTAAACTTACTCTTTGTATTGATAGTATGATATGAAAACCTGGAACCTGTATGAAAATGATTTGCATAGTCAAATAAAAATGTTTTAGAATATTTCTTTGTTTTTAGTTTTACCTAATTTTACCAAAAAAACGAATGTAACTCAACATCTGCCTAGCCTTTTCCTGTGTTGGGGTCGGCTGCAGTCTAACCGGATGCTAAGCTGAATACCAGTATTTTACATAGTATACTGCCTATCTGATCTCCATAAGCCAGTTAGTAGGTACTGGGTTATACGAAACCCTTGGTAAGATTAGTTGTCAGACTGTCGGGCCATTGCCTACCTCTAACGACTGTCAAAGATCTACAAATGACAGCCGGGACCAACGGGTTTATGTGCTTACCAAGGCACGGAGGAAACTCGATATGTAACGGGTGGTCACCCATCCACGGACTAATCTAGGCAAGCGCGGTTTAATCCAAAGATGGACTCGAGTGGCTGTTATTATTTAGTCTCGAGCTCCTCCAAGTACAATCTAATCGGCAAGCGAAACTGCAAACGTCTCGGGCATTTATATTCAAAATGATAAAAAAAATTGAGGGTGTTAACCACTCTGCTCGACAAGATTTTGACACATGACACATCAGCTGAATCGGGGGGGGTGATGCGATTTGTCATGAAATTCAAGAATTTTCGTGAACATTCAGCATTCGATTTTATGATGATAAATATGTCACGGCAGTTGTTTCACACGATAAGTTTGTGTTAAATATCTTCAATACCGTGTTGAGGTTGGTAAAACGGCGTCAGTCTATTGCCAAATATGTGTAAAATACATATTACGGCACGCTTCCAAAAAATAGGTAACTTAGATGCGCTTGAAATAATGTACATAGAGAAGTTTCTCGTTTGCTAAAAAACTCGAAAAGGAAAAATAAATACAGTAACAATCTATCTGCGTTCTTATTTTTGCTATTATTCATACATAATTTCATAAAAAAACACGATCAAAGTCTTGACAAATATTACTAAAAAACTATGTTGAAAGTGTTGCAAAATGACACTTCTTAGTGCTGACCGAAACCCAAGTTCTATCATTACGATTAAAAAGTGGTATTCAGCCTAATCGATACTCGCAATGAAATCGAGTTTAGAAAAAAAAAAGAGTTGAGACTGAATTCTTGGTATAATTTCGAATAATAATTAATCATTTAATTTTATCTTTTTTAATAATTTCATTTAGTAATTATTCAATGCTTTTGGTTGTCTTCAAGAGAAGGAGATTTATAAGTAAGTAATAAAATAAAATAAAAACTTGATTCTATGTAATCATTTTGATGATTTGATCTTTCTTTCCGTTGAACTAGCAGCGTGAAATTTGGCAAGAAATAAGTCTCACAGTTCAAACAAAGAAAAACCTGAAAATGGATCGATTTTCAATTTAACGGTAAGCACGGACAGAACCTATGGCTAAATACGCGTCGATTTTTTTGTTTCAAAATTTAAATTAAGAATACGCTCGCAATTCACAATTTTAAAGTATTTTAATTTACTACATCATTTATTGTGAATTTGGTTTTCAAATATCTGGCGGTTGGACTGAAAGCCGACCCCAACATAGTTGGATAAAGGCTAGGCAGATGATGATGAATATCTGGCGGTTGGATATAAAATGCCCAGGATCTCGGTAGGCATAATAAAAATTAGTTTGATCCGTCAAAGATTCATTATATTACTTATTCTACAAAATTGTGTGTAGTACGGTTGGGCTATTGTGTTAGGTTGGGACAAACTTTTTTTGTTTAGCTTGCTCTTTCCCACTGCTGGGCAAAGGCCTCCCCATACCTTTCAACTCTCTCTCGGTGTTTGCCTTCTCTGGCCTATCAGTCAAGAACGAGTGAGTCCAAATCGTCACGCCAGTGTTTCTTGGGCCTGCCTCGGTGACGACGACCGACAAACTTATTGTCCTATATTTCGCAATCAGCAGTGCATAGGCCGTATCCTAAATAAACATTAGGTACTTTCTTTTTTCAAAGCGGTTCACTGTCCACTCTAAAACCTCTTTTTACAACTGCAAAGTTC
Organism: Eurois occulta; assembly: GCA_950022335.1. Taxonomy (NCBI): domain Eukaryota; kingdom Metazoa; phylum Arthropoda; class Insecta; order Lepidoptera; family Noctuidae; genus Eurois; species Eurois occulta. Next base: position 8,706,673 of record OX465484.1, on the reverse strand, counting down.
AGGTTATCCATCATAGGCCGTGGGCCGTGTCACTTGAGTGAGGCCGTGAACAAATATAAGACAGAACCCTCAGGGCAAGAGTCCTACTCGCATTTCTAGAAGTTTTCTTAAAAATACAATTTTATAGTTTTTGGGGTTGCTACTAAACCAAGCTTATCTACGCATCAAAAAATAATGACGATTAAAAGTATTGGTCGGAGAAGGCAAAAGATAAAGAAAATTGGAAAGCCATGGGGAGGTTTGCCCAGCAGTGGGAGAGAACTGTCTGATAAAAAAAGTATTTGTAAATAGTGAATACCTAATAACCAATCCATCTAACCATAACCCAATTTTATAGACTAAATATAATTTATCTTGGTGGGAACCAAACAAACACTATGGCCTAGCAAGATCCTTGGCGTTCTATATTCAACCAACCAATACAAAAAATAAATTACAATAAAATTATCTAGTAACTATAAATACAATATAAATTGGAACAGCGAGTGCATTCCTAATTTAAATTTTGACATGGAAACAAAATCGGCGCGAATTTAGCCATAGATTAATCTGTTCTGTTTATTGTTGGGTCGGTTTTAATACCTACAATGTACGAAAATCTATTAAGATTACCATTATAAAAGCTTTAAAAAATATTATAACATTTTTTATTGTATTTAACGCTTAAAACAAAATTATTTTAATTTCTATCTATCGATTTGTTAAATTCCTTACATTTAATTACTCGATTTAATCGAAATTTACAAAACAAGAATCGATTGAAATAATCGCTTTCACACATCACAATAATTTAAAAAAAAATATGGCCGTCAATTTCGAATACAAATTGAGTAGTGGTAATGAATATTACGTGTTATTGGTCCTGAATTAATAAATTACGCTAAGATCTGGGCATTTTCATGTTGTTTATAATATTTGAAATTATATTTGTCACATTTGTTATCGAATCTTTATGCGTTTCTGTGATATAATGTGAAAAATAAAAATGTAAACACGCACTATTGGCGCGAAACTTCGACTTTAGATACCAAAATTCATCATTACCACTGCTTATTTAAATTGAACTATGGATGAATTCGTCACATAATTAAATGACAACTTAATTATTATCAATAAAGTGGAGTTTGGATGTCCGAAAACCACATTTTTTATGATTTTTAGCCTCGGCCAGCACTGCTGTCAAAATGGCGATGACCGTATTTACGCACTTGGATTTTGTAAGGTGAAATTAAGAAACTTGCGCGCTAAATACAGAAGTTTTAATGGCGTTGACATATGAGCTTTTTATCCAACTCTCTTAATTAACGGACACTCATAGTATTTGATTATCAGAATATGAAATATTTACATAAATAATGAGGATGACGTATGACTGAAATGCTAGCCCCTTTCGGGGCCGATACCGAGCCAGCGGAGGTTTGTATGTCAAGCCCCCGAAGGGGCCCGTACCGAACTATATGGTTAAAATGGCTTATGCCCGGTTCGTCACTGTACCGGTTGGTCATCGAAAAACAAAAGATCACGATTCACAAGTTTTTGTTTTCATAGTACCGATTCGTCATCGATGCTAAAGTATCGTCAAGTGAACTAACTATACAATTCATTTTTATTATAGGTAGGTAGGTACGGAACATTTACAAAAGTTTTATATACCCATAACGAACTGGACCATACCTGGGAACCTTCTAGTTATAGAGTTAATATGGTCCGACAACTTCTCAAATTTAATTATAAGTACAAGTTTTTAATGTTATAACTTTACTTTAAATCCCTCCATGACCCCTGTACTATTTATTACATCCATCAGCACGATGTGTTAAGTGCGACTCCTGAAAATTTACTTCCATCCTTTGGTTCATGACCGCACGAAGTATCCGTCATGATTACGGAGTTTCACTAGATTTTTTTTGACCTTCTATAGTGCTAAACGCAATCGTCCCTCACGGAGAACCAAACTGATGTGGTGAAGGTCCCAGGGCGACAGGATCATCTATCATACGAACCACCGGAAGCAAATTATCTGACTTACCTACAAATCTTCCCTGCTTACCGAGGTACAACCGCACACCAGTGAAAACACTTTAAATGTGACAGCGTCTTTATGTAGTAACAGTAAAGGTGATTTTCGGAGTGCAAGTATAACCAGTAATGTCGGGTGTCTGTATTAGCAATACACTCTTAGGTGATATTGCTATATTTATCTGCTAGGCAGTGGCGTGCCTAGGAGCCAACAATACGGCCAAGCAGACTGTTCAGAAACCCTAACATCATGAAAATCAGGTTATAAACTTATAAGGCAAGTAAAGCTTTAAGGCTAGTCAAGTGGACGTCCAACCTACACAAATACAAATTCGGTAGACGCAGATCGGGGTTATTGGCAGGAAAACGCTGCTACGCACACCCTAGCATATGTATCCTGTTAAGTCGTCCACTGTAACCCTAATTGAAGCCTATCCTTTGCTTGAAAAAAAGGAACTTCATGAAAAATAAATCACATATCCATGGGCGTACCCAGGTTCTGGGCCAGGGAGGGGCAAATCATATTCTTTCAAGCCGGGTCCCGCGGGTTCGACGGCATCACGGCAGGCGTAAAACGAATGCGCCGCACGATTTTTAAAAGTTAACGCATAACAAATTTTATTGAAATAAAAACTTTTTTAAAAACAAGCTTTTATTTAATTGCGCTAAAAAGAATAAAATATTTTACTATCAACTTATAACGTCATTAGTCTTTACACAATTTATCACTACATATTATAAAACAAAGTCGCTTTTCTGTCCCTATTTCCCTTTGACCGCTTAAATCTTTAAAACTACGCAACGGATTTTGATGCGGTTTTTTTTAATAGATAGAGTGATTCAAGAGGAAGGTTTTTATGTATAACACATGCACCCGTGCGAAGCCGGGGCGGGTCGCTAGTAAGATATAAAAGCTTGTCGCGAGATTTAAGTACTCGTATTTACTTAGTTTGAATATTTTTAACATTAAAATCAATTAGATTTACTTATTCAATTTACTTGTTTATCTACACAGGTAAATCTCGCGACAAGCTTTTATATAATATAAATTGTGTAATGACGTTATAAGTTGATAGTAAAAGTTTTAAAGGAAAAGTTTATTTAATTCTTTTTAGCGCATTAAAATACTTACAAGCTTGTTTTAAAATAAAGTTTTTTAATTAATAATTAAAAAAAAAAATATTGTTTTCAAATTTCTAGTTTTTTTGTAAGTAATCATTTCTGATAACGCATAATTATCGCAACACTTTTTTCGTATCCGTGCTATTAGAAAGAAATCCTCTAAATCCATCAAATATGAACGCATCTACAAATTTTCGAATCCATGCTATTAACCGTTGAGGAGTTCCCTCGTAAGAAAAGGATCCTGGTTGCAGGATTAGGGCATGATAGGAACCATCTTTATCTATCAATATTGAACGCGTATACAAAGTTAAGTGTCCGCGCTATTAACTGTTGAGGATCAGTTCCCTCGTGAGAAGATAATCCTGGATGCAGGTTGAGGTCATGATGGAAATCATCATTATCTATCAAAATTGAACACGTATACAAAGTTTCGTATCCGCGCTATTAACCGTTGAGGAGTTCTCTCGTGAGGAGACAATCCTGGCTGCAGGATGAAGTAATATCTATCGTAAAAGTGTATTGTCACCAGAACCAAAGGTGTGTGCAAAATTTCAGCTCAATCGGTTGAAGATATCTTCTTCAAAATTGAATTGCAAGATTCCACCCGGACAAACATACATAGCAAGTTAAAAAATAAAATAATATTATGATAAAAAATAATATAGTAAAATAAACATTGCAAGTTAAATAAAAGTTTGTAATAAAAGCTTGTAAAAAATAAGAACTTTTATCGGCAGCAGTAGTTAGTAGGGAGGTAGGTATTCATAATCCTGGGGGGAGTGACAATTCTAAATCGATTACACATCAATTAGTTACCACTTCCTGTTGTAATGAAATGAGGCGCCAGAAGTGTGCGCAGTTATTTTGACATTAGTTAAGTGCCGCCGAACAAAGCTTAACATAATTTACGTCATTAAGTAGTAAATGCTCATAAGCAGTGGTCATATGGGCAATCAAATTCTGATGCGCTAGCGTAGTACTTAGAGACGCTATAGGAGTCCAAATAATAAGTGACCGAATTTACCTGATAGTAGTATCAGATAGATTCGGCCACTTATTATTTGTTTTTCGATCGCAACGCCGTTTTCAGAGTATAATATTTGTAGCAATTGTTGCGTTATTGCCGTCAGAATCAAAGGAAACAATTACAAGATGACTATGACGCAGCCAGGTAGAAAAAGCATCTCTTTTTCTGTTTCTTACGTCTTATACCTAGGGGATCCATGAAGAGTAATTTTAAAAGAACATGCATATACAAGTTCTAGTAAGTAAGTAATTTAGTGGTATATAATAGGTACGTAATGGAATGGTAAATAGTTACCCAAATTCGGTTACCTATTACCATTTGTTACCACGATATTAAAGAAGCTTGACAATAATAAACATCGTTTAACCTATAGTTATACGACAGAAATGGCCGCAAGCGCTATTGCTGAACATGAGGTTCTGGGTTCGATTCCAAAGTTTTTCCATCAGGAATTCTCAGTAACTGCCCGGAGTCTGGGTTCGTATCCGGTTGATAGCAATAGGCTCACCCCCATTCGGTAAATAAACTGGTGTAATCTGGGTGTGATACTAACAGGCTCACCGCACACCTCTGCCTACACTGTCGGGGAATACAAGTGTGATGTTATGTTTAACAATGACTTTTTAAAATTCAGTAAAAGGAGTGTATGTATCTACTCATATGCTATTTATTTAGCAGTATTGGGAGCAATTTACAGCAAGCGTCTGTTTGGCTCTGGGCTATTGCTGTACCAATGTCATTTATTTGACGAATATACGCTTTGTTTGGTACCAGTTAACAGTTTCGAAAACTTGGAGAAAATGTAACTAGTCTATAGAAATCTATAGCATGTGACACATTGAGAATATTAATACCGTACCGGGTCTATATTGACCATTGAAATGGTTTTTGTATCAAGTGTTCAACATGTAGGTACTGCAACAAATAATGGTGGATGTGGATTTTGTATATTTTAGTACATTTATGCAGGTAACGCCTATATGCTAGCCTCACCACGCTGTATTTTGTCGTCTCTTCCACGGAAACAGAGAAGTGATTTTCATCGTGGAAACCTTGTGATTGTATCGCGATTACATGATTTATGGTGTAGTTAATGTGTATGCAGCTTTAAAAAATACTGTTGCCTACTATGACGGAAGACGACTTTTCAAATGACACGAGCAGCCAATTACCTGCGTTGCATTAATTTCATCAGTTATTGAATGCATCGAACGTATAATTAGCGAATAATTAGTTGGGGAAATTCGTCGAGTTGTTGAAGCGTAAAACGCTTTCGTTTTCTTAGGACACGGGAGACACGTCCATCGGCGGTCAGCGAGTGGAGACTCCACCCCGGCGGCGCTCACGGCTTCATGAGCGTACCGTAACGCGCCCTCGTTCAGTCCACAATCGAACTCCTTTCGTGCCTCACGTTCACGTACAATGTAAATAGTGCGTAGCACGTTGTTACCCGTTACAGTGTTTAAACCAATATGTTGAACAAGAAACTTTACTTTACGTTAATAGCATTATTAGTTATTAGTAATGTTGTTTGTGGGAAGAAAACTAAAAAGAATAAACGGCCCAAGAATCAAGAGGACACAACAACCACCATACAACCTAATGTGGTCGCATATTCAACTTTTGGATTTAACGATGTTGGTTCCTACGATGGGTTTGTACCGACCTCGCCGGATTATGCCACCTTCCTGAGTGGGAGCAATCAGAATCAAGAATCGTCTACAAGATTATACGCTCCAGCATTTCCCAGTTCCTTGGACTCATCAGGATTTGGTGGGAATTATGGTCCTCAGACTTTTGACGGTCACTCCTTCGGCGGTAACGAAGACAACATGGGGCAACCCGGTATGTTACAGTATTCATCTAGTTCTATGAACTTTTTTAACAATCCCAATTTGGGCACAACTGGCGAACAAAATAAAAACATTGATTCTGAAGATACTAATGGGCAAAATGCAGAAGATTCTGATGCACCAGTGTACGGCACTAAGATAAACTCTCGACATAAGTACAGAGCCATCAATCCGTTTAATAATACAGAGATCAATGTGTTTAATAATGGTTATACAAATTTAGCAGACGAGAAATATTTAAATTTTCCTGATGTAGAGTCAACTCATGAAAATAAACCTGCATTTAGCGAATCCAATGGTAATTATCAAAATGACAATTACAATGTGCAAAATTATGATCAATCAGAAAATGAGGACTTTGGAAAACCAGCATCCTCTAGTGTACATAATAATATACTAAAGTTTCCAAGAGTTGTGGATTTTACAAATTTAAATCCATACCAGACCGAATTAGATACTAGTAAGTTTTTCTCTGGAAACAATCAACCACTGAGTTCACAAAAGGCCATGAAAAACACTCATATGGAAAATACTTTTTCTAACACCTTTAATTATAATAAGAACAATAACAAGTTTATGGATTCGTCACCGCAATTAGCAGATCATTACAATATGAAAAATAATGAAGAATCTAGTGATAAGTCTGTAGTAAAATCAAATTCATTTTTTGATCAAGATGCAACTTATAACCATGTTAACACACGCCATAAAACTAGTGCACAGAATAATAAACCTTCTGAACAAAAAAAGAAAATCAAGCATAAGCCAGCGTGGTCTTCTGGAAACTATAGCAATGACTTTACGAATTGGAAGGATTCCTCTATTAAAGGCTACGGATATTCCACAAATTTTAGTAATATGAACTTCAAATATGATGTCAGTGAACCAAAAAAACCTTTTAATCATGATGAAGTAGTACCAGCAAGTAGCAACGTAGTAGATTTGACAAATTATCAATATCCGGAAACAGATTATTCGAATTTTAAGAAATTGCCAGAATTGAATGAAGATGATGATTACAGTAGCGTTTCTTTCAAAGATAAAACTAGAGCAAGTGACTATTTAAATCAATTCAAGAATTCCTTCAGTACTGTCCCGACTACGACATCATATTGGGGGACTGGTTTCAAATCTGCAGATTATTCATCCTTTAGAGACCATCCAAAGAAAACCCATTACAGTGATATTAGCAGCGATACCGTAGTTAACATACCAAAAAGACCACATAAATTAAGCTACCCAAAAGCTACAGAAACTAAATTGTCTGATTGGCCGCATGCGCATCACAGCAGACCTCACAAACTTAATAAACCAACGAATGATTGGCAAAAAGATTTGTTCGACACAAGATACAAATCTGAAGAGGATTTGTTGGGTCTTAGAACACACGATACGTCGCACCCAACATATTTACCAACATTCAAGCCCAGTAATAATGTGTTTGACAACGATAATGAGTTCAAAAACCTAGTTGAAAAATGGAGACAGTCTTACTTGAAGACGAAATATAAAGATGCGCCATTTCGAGATTATGAAAGTTACGGATCTGAAAATAAACCAATGCATGTGCCGATACCGAAACCATACCCGGTAAGTGATACATTTTTTTAAATTTTCTAGTAATTGATGTAAATGATCATGTTGTTAACAATGTCTGTTTAGCTATTTATGTGTATAATTGAGCAAAAAACCTATGATATGATGGAATGCGGATCGGAAAAGCAGACAACTCACGTCGCGCACTAATTTCCTCGGTCTTGGCCAGTAAAATGATGCGCGCTCGTGCGCCCAGGAGAAATCATGTAATATAACACTTCATCGGGATTATAAACTATATGTGTGATGGAAGTAGGGCTTTGTGCACATGTTCAGATATAGTAAATGCACTTGGAAAGTCTTATGATGACGCAAAAAGAAAAGAAAATATGAAAATAAAATTGTGTAAGTGCACCTAGATCTATGGTTTAACGTCGATAATGAGCTCGACGACCCCCCTGGAGTCACGCTACATTAGCTGTTATTGTTAGTAGTGAAAGCTGGACTGGTCAGTTTACCTTCTGTTCAATACAGTTAAGGTCTAGGTACCAGCAGTTTATATCAAATCTTAAATAGCTTAGATCAAAACCGACATTTGTTTGTTATAAAATGAGCTGAGACCCCTGTATTTGCGTTTTAAAGTTGAACTTAATGGCAACATTTAACGAAAAGAGAGACGAGAAAGCTTCGTCAATAATTTGATGAAAACGATGGTTATAAATAATAATCACACAAAATTAGCATGAAACGTTGTTTATTCCAAGACGAGGTGCTTACGTGTAAGTGATCATAACGAAGCTCACATGAAAGTCAAGGCATTAGCTGCTAATCAGCGTACATGCTGCGCTGAGCTTGTTAATGGAAAGGCAAGCAAGCACGCATCGCACTGCCACTGAGGGTTTCGTAGGTATACATACTAGGAAAACTAACATGAAAAACCACTAGGTGCTTAGGGGGAAAATGTTATGTGAAGGCAAAAACGGTTTTAGTGTGGAAGTGGGTGAGATATCGTTGAAGACTGACTAACTTTAGATCTTGGTATGTATTTGTGGATTTTAACCCACCGAACTTATGTAACCCTAATGAAACTATATACACCATAGCATGTGGTCGTTCACCATAACAACGTACTTTACCTTGTAACTGTTGCATGGCATGCATTATTCGTAGTACTCACAATTTCACTTTTTACCATTCCTTCGATTTCAGTGCAAGTAGAGCAGTAACAGATAGTTTGTATGCATTGTTAGAAGGACAGAAGAAAGTGTTTAGCGTTCGTGATAAATAAAATATGTTCTTACTTTTACTAGGCAATATTGTACTAGCATAATAAATCTAAAGAATCACTAGTTAGATCGGTGAATCGATAAAATTGTGTTGTAGACAGGGACTTGGAAAATATTTTTAATTGGAACTGATTTAAGTGTTTGCGTGTTGTGATACTTTCTTGTGTTTCTATCAAATGTTTAATGGACATTTATTAATTGACTTTGAACGTGTAGAATTAGCCCCGAAAGAATACTTCAAAAATTAAAAATGTTACCTCATACGTCAGTGAAATAACTTATTAGCTCGTTTCGATTAACTACAGTAGAAAGACTGGGTTTGTTAATCAAAGCCATCAAACCAATAGACAATAATTATTATAATACAGAACTTATACATATAGTAATAAGCGGGTTGTGTAGACCAAACATAAACTTGCAGATAGAAGTCCCTCACCCGGTAATAGTTCCGGTGCCGCGTCCGTTCCCGGTGCGGGTGCCGGTCTCTCGGCCGGTCGCGGTGCCGGTCCTGCGCGAGATCACCGTGCCTATCATCAAGCCGGTGCCCTACCCCGTCTACAAAAAGGTTCCCTACCCGGTAGAGAAGCTAGTCCCTGTGCCTGTTGAAAAAGAGGTTAGTGTCCTCGATGTTGTACAGGGCAGATGTGCACGTATTCAAGTGTACGTGTCTATGAGACAAAGCGCTTCAGTTTACGCAACGGTAAAGCAACGATTTCGCGGTTGACTACGTTTACTTAGCATTTATATGCAGAACTGACTACGTGGAACTGATGGTGGTAGTACATACCACAGTCCTTCATTAGGCAGGGTACCTCAAAGTACTTGTGTTAACTTTGCATGTTTTACATCTATCGATCTGAAGATCTTTCACGGAAATCTGTGAAAATTATTCCTTTACACGGTTAATGATTTTAATTTTCCCCACATTCAGCTTGTTGCATGAAGACTATAATTATTTCCTTCGTAATAGTAGCGTAGAGCATGCAAATTATATGGCATTAGAGAAGTAAATTGAAATGTTTAGCACCTTGAACAACAGTGCGTGTGACTGAGCTACAATTGTTTTTGTGTCCGAATGATATTGTACTGTGTTCAGGTGGCCGTGCCGGTGGAGAAGCCCTATCCAGTACATATTCCCTACGTGAGGCCAGTATTCCATCATACGAAACCAGTGCATGAAGACCCTGAGAACATAGAAGACGATGACTATATGCGTCGCCCCGAGATAAACAAACCTTCACAGTATAAGAAGAGACCTTATGGGTAACATACTGTCTTCTGTAACAACTATTTACTTTGATTATCCACTATTATAGTAGTTAGAATTATGGAGTTACTTGTTGCCTGAAAGCTTCGTAAAAATCCTCCGGCAACTATGAAGTTGATTTCTTGGAACATGCACTTTCGTATCCATCTCCGTCCGTCCTTATGTCCAGTTAAGGGTTGAATATTAAAAGGGATCGTCTTCTAAATCTGGTGCGGTTGAGTGTTGGAGAGTTTAAATATGCTCTGCTCTGCTACGACTTCTACTACATAATTAAATACACTGAATTTAGTCAAACTGGAAAGTTTATTAGTTTTATGTTAAATGATTGGGCCTGCAATTTTTACAATACTTACATACATACCTTTGCAATTTACAATCGTTTGTCAAATAATGTTGTATAAATTAACACGATTAAATCATATTTTACATAATTATGCAAACTTGTGAGCAGTTACGCGTGTCGGTAAAGCACGATAACTGCGACTGAAGTTCAAAGACTTCAACTCTTCATTTTCGGAGGGACACACATGATTCTTTCTTTCTTATGTAATGCCGTATTTCTGTGCAGAAATAAGTATAATAGATAGATCGATGACTAACCGAGGAGAGTTAAATAAATCATCAACATCCTATCAGCCCGGAATTACCCACTGCTGGATATAGGCGTCCCCTTTTTTCTGCCATACTTCTCGGTTCTGTGCTTCCCTTATCCAGGTGTTTTCTGCGACTTTGATGGTGTCGTCGACCCAACGAGCTTTAGGACAGCCCTGGTTTCTTTGGCCTAACCTTGGCCACCACTCGGTCAAGCCTTGCTCTATCGGCCATCTCCGCGATAAATAAATGACACGGGAAAAACTATTAATTCGAAATTCGGTTAAAAAACTTTTCGCCACTCAGGCCACAAACTTTTCACGTGATTTGCAAAAACATAAAGCAAATAATGGTATTTCAATTCCTTCACAATATTTGAAGGTTTTGCCACGTCATGACAGGCCATGGTTTAGACACTTGATAGAACATTTTGTGTGTTGCAGTACCCGAAACAGATCACGAAGGCCGTCTCGCGCAAGTTACCAGGACCGCAACAGGAGGCGGTGGCCCGACCGCCGCCGCCCTTCGCCCCACAACCTTGAGTACAGACATCACTCCAGACCATCGGAGTTCCACCCCCCTTCATACAAGCATCGCGACTACGAACGCGAGGAAGAAGAAGAACACAGTGATTATGCCCTGTATTGTAGGAGAACAGGGAACTGCTGATCATTCAAAAACCCTCCCTAACACAGTGATGAAAGACTGCTTACTTAAAAAAAACCCACTTTATTTAAATTAAGTTTTACCAATGCATTTGTAGATCGTTTCTTGTATTTCGTGTTTGATGTTCCATCGTTTAGGGAACTTATCAAATGTTAAAGTATTTATTTTGAGCATGTACTTGTTGATTAGTTAACTCTGTGTTAGATAAGTATTCGTAGAGTAAGTTTTTCCATTGGTGTTGAAAGCCACTGTGCCAAATAATCTTGTGTATGTACCTATTTGTATTTTTATATGTTTGTACTTAGTCTAAGTCCATTGTTAACTCGTCTTATTTTGTATAGTAGTTATAATTATTTATCGATTAGCCAGTAAATTGATTTCGAAACAACTCTTGTTTTTATAGATGTGTTGATAATTACGCCAATACCATATTCACTGAGAAAACTATGGTTACGGATACTATAATGATAGTTTCAAGATGCAATTATAGGTAATTATTTCAATGTATTTATCTGGAATACGTGTTTAGTTGAGGAGATCAGTCAGTTTCGCATGGGCGCTTGCTTTTACCAACGCTTCGATAAGCAGAATGCGCCTTACGCGTTAAGAGGGCTATTACAAAATAAAAGTTACTCAGTTTAGGTAAATTAGACGGCGTGCGGCAGTGGATACGCACGTGTGCGTCTAGAGAAGTGCGCTACGCACACATGCAAACAGCTATGCCTCGGATACCAGGAACAAACCAACATGAGCCTTTGCCACTTTGCTTTCGATATTTAAAATTTTTGTTACTGATAATTATTATAGTTCATGAAATATTATTTGTATCGATTAATGTTATCACCTAAAACGGCTTATATGTATTACTATCATAGTTATTTATTATAGTTGCCAGCCTCTCAGAAAGCGATCGCGTCGCTACTTATAAAAATCATTTTTAAATATATGCCTACTTTTTTTTGTACGAAGTTTGTTTATACGTAATTTTTATTCAGCAGGTAGGTAATTATTTTAGTATTTATTTATATAAATGAATGTAATGTGATGTTGTTTCTACAGTTTGAATAATTATTTTTATACAGTTTTGGCCGAAGCCGAAGGTTCGCTTTTTTGGCCAAAGGTAGCCGAAGCCGAAGCTTCGGTGGGATACTATTTAAAATGAATACGATGTGTTAGATAAAGGATGGTTAGATGTGTGTGAAGGTTATATTTGATATAACTACCAACTGGTAGTTTTATCAAATATGCACATTTAAAGACTTCATCACTACATATAGTGATGCAATCCTTAAATGTTGGATCGTTCGAGAAAACTTATTATTATATGGCCATCCATATAATATATAATAAGTTTTCTACAACTGGTCAGTACAACTGGTTAGTAAAAAAAACAAAGACAGAATAAAAAAGAAAGTATAATTATTGTAAAAATAAATTAAAATAATATTTTTCGAAGTGGCATAGACCGTGCCTTCCTCGAATCTATGATTTCGGGAAGAACGCACTCTTCATAAAACTTAATTAATTTTGGCACCATTTTCTGGTTCCAGAAATCACTATCTTTATAGATTTTCACCACTTTCAGTGGGTATTCAGTACCAGTCCACACTGCAAATAAGCAAACATTTTTATTTGCAATGTGGAGTTGGCCTTGTATTTGGTAATACCAATCATGATTTTTATTAAAAATTACTTCGCCATTTTTATTTATTTTGAAGCATTTTAATTTTTTTTCTAGTATAGCCGTATCAGGATCCATCTCAAAAGCAGATATGGGGCACTTAATCTCAACAACACCGTCTTCAAACACTCCATCAGGTGTAGCTCCTAAAAAGAAATGCTCTGTACTTATAAATAGGCCACACTTCTCAATATGTATGTCCATTTGGCAGCAAAGTTGAGCTAAAGCTTTTGACTCGTTCTCTTTTCCATGTTTAATGGAAGGCACATGATCTAAATTGTACGAGTATAGTAAAGTTTTGACTAAAGGTGCAGAGTCCGTATTAGGGCGTCTCTTGCATATTTTGCTGAACATTGATGCAGTAAGTAAGCATCTGCGCAGTTCCAGCCATAAAGCGCTTTCTGCTTGCAGAATAGTATTGCGCTCAATTTCTTGGCGATTCAATGTTTGCTGTTGTAAATTGGACAAAAACAGTTTTTTAGCGTTCTCGTAATCATCGCAGGTCATATCGGGACGTTGGCATTGACTGCCATACTGACCATCTGCGCTACCAAATTGCAGTTGCCTGCGACAACGCTTAGAGCCTGTCTCAGTTCTTTTGCTATTGGCCAAATGTCTTTTAAGTTCCAAAGCTTTTAAAGAATGCCCGGGAGACTTTTTTAAAATAGATTTATATAGATTATATTGAGGAAGGCCAGTATTAAAAATCACAACAGCTGCGTAACAGCGTGCTGCATAGGAGTCTTTTAAAGAAAAATTTATTCGTTTTCCTCCTACTACTTTCGCCACAACGCTGTTAAACTGTTCAGCTCTATTGTTCGTATAGCAGAACATGAGACTTCTCGAGTGAAATGCTAGTTGGGAAGCATTTTTTTGCAATTTGAGCATCAGGGTCGCAATTAATGGAACTAAATTTTTTTCTTTTTTTCTTTCATCCGTGCAATAATAGCTATCACACGAGGTGTGATCTCCAAAAATATGCCGGGGACTATTTAAAATATCTTTTTGTAAGTTTAATATTTGAGTTGATAGAGAAGTACTTTGAGCTTTCCTAAATTTAATTGCTGAACGAATAGCCGTGCGTAATCTTGTTAAGCGATCCCCGGTCAAAACTTTACGCTCACTAAGGGGAACTGCTGTATCCTTTTGCAATGCCAAATTTTTACCATTATAATTACGTAACAAATGGTTCGTACACTCGATTTTTTGTATAGGAACGTCTGGATAAGGCCTACTTTCTAAAATATTTTTGTAAGTGCTGGAATCACCGTCAGCAATCAATGTGCTATATATTAAATTTCTTTCCGCTATCGACACCTTGAAACCTTCAACTAATATTGATTGTTCCATGCTAGTTGATGAGCCTGTGTGATTTTTGTGGCAGTCGTGGGCGCGTGGCGCTAATCCTCTTTTATTAGCGCGAGCACATAAAACGCAATATTTATTTCTAACCCCGATATGAAGCACTTTTCCAGTATGCTCCCCAATGATTGCGGCCACGCCTGACAAAGCCGAATAATTCGTTCTGTATGATCTTTTACTCCAGCATGCATCTGCTTCTACGGGTATCATTGCAATACCCCCATCGTTGACGTCACCCCGTGATACTGCAGCTTCTCTTTCTTTTTTGGCAGCTTCTTGCATTGTCTCTTCTGCAGTAATACGCCACATTTCAGCCACATCTGCATGGATTGAGCTATACAAGCGGAGTGGCATGGTTGGCAAGTCCATAGATGCAGTGAGCTCATTTAAATTGGAGAGACCAATTCCTACCATTAATGCTCCTGACACGACACCTGTATTGACATTTAAATTTAAATTATCTTCGTTGCATGTTTCTAATTTAAAAAATGACCCACACATACAACATTTTAAATCAAATTTTGAAATGAGTCCCTTTTGTATTTCTTTTACAATTTTTAAACTATTCAATCGGCAACCAAATTTTTCGCCATGTTTGTCAATTAAAAGTAACTGATTCATAAAAAAATTAAAATCTATAATTCGTCTTCCATCTATGTCTGGATTTTCCTAAAACAATGAAAACCAGGAATTTAATTTAAATAAAAAAAGTAAAATTTGCAACTATGTTAAGTAATGAAAAACCTTTTACGAGTAGTAAGAAAATACTCACCATGTTATTAGTACTTGTATCAGATTGTGCCTGATCATCTACTGTTAAATTAAATATGCTTTCATTATCCTATAAGAAATAAAGAAGTCCATTAATTACAATAATTCATATTTAAATATAACATGATATTCGTTATTTACCTTTTACAAATGATAAAAATAAATTACTTACCGTGTCATTTGTATTTCTCTCTGAATTAACTGTGAAATCTACCGTTGGGTTAAATGTACTTTCTTTCTCCTGTAAAAGTAAAATAGTGCGATGAAGGTATCTATATAATACGGGGCGTTAAAAGACTCACATAGCAGTTAACTACGCATATTGCCTAGCAAACCAAGTAACTGAGTAAATTATTATTGGGGTAATGTAACACATTAAAAACATTGTGCTTATGGATGCATAAAACAGTACAGTCGCATTTAAAGTTTAGTTATAACATTACATTTACCTTTGTTAAATCAGAATCAATATTTTCATTTGCCGAATTTACTTGTTGCCCCTGCTGCATTTCAGCTTTTTTTTGCCTACAAATAGCAAACAGTTTTTTAGGATGGAATGGAATAAAAAAACGTACAAACAAATATGTACATGTATACAAGTGCCCAAGAAACATAATAGTCCTTTTTTTAGCAGTCGTGTAAAAATATAACGAGAAATTTCTACCGCGAAATAGTGAAGAGTACATTGGCGTTTGTTGTTATGAAAATATTTGTTAACTACAATATTACAAAGTAAATGTACACATTTCTAATATTAAAACAGAACTCTCACCGATAAGCTTCTCTTGCGCGTTTCATGTTATCGACCAAAACCTTTTTTTTAATTTTGACAGCACCATAAGTTTTATTTTTATTTCTTTTGCCCATTATTATGAACTATGTCTGAAAATAAAGAATTAAATTACATTTAGATATTACATTAAATAATCAATTCAGAAAAATACAAACTAATATTTACGTTTATTTTCTATAATATATTCGCATTAGAATATCATAGGAAAAAACATTCAATACTAATCATATATTTACATTACAATCAGATCATAACTTAATAAAATAAAAATACTAACTTGTATCAAGACTTGTAGTTGCGCTATATTCTTGGCGAATTTGTTATTATTACGTGGCGCACAAAGTTGCAACAGCGAGCGACACGTCCTCCCTTAGTAAACGCTTGGCGCGGACTAAAGCCAAGGACCGCCCGTTCCGAGATTTATATTGATTTTTACCATTGCATAAAATAATTGTTTAAAAATATTATTTTAGTTTTAAATTGTCAAATTTTTTTTTTCAAGCAATGTGACATTGTAATCTTAGTTAATAAATACTTTTTGTTTGAATTTGGATTATATATTCATAGATAAAAAATAAAATTTCAGACGAAAAAATGACAGTATCTCTCTGTTTTACGGAATTATTTTTGGTATATTACTGTATGAAACATAATAAATTGAATAAAGCATTCCAAAGTACAACATTCAGTTGTACCATGGACATTTTTATATATTATGATATTATTATATCTTCTATGTAACAAAGCATCAAAAGGTGCCCAAAAGTAGAATTTTATGAAACATCCTTTGCAGAGACAAGGTTTTTACTCATGTATGTAAACAAATTGAAATATTTATTTAAAACACTCCCGAGAAAAATAATCAAACTTTCTCGGGTATATTTTTTTTTTAATTTTGTGGCCATATCTAAGCCATAATCACACATCAAAACTCGAGTCAAACACCCAAATACAAGAAAAATTGTGATAGCCCTCTTAACACTTAACAGAGAGAAGTAATGCGACGCGAGACGTTCCTAACTCACAGTTTATTGTCCGCGCATATCAGATATTTACAAGTCATTAACGTAGTGAGATGAACAAATTGTTCATGTATATTTAATGAAGACTTTCCCGCTGTATAACATCTATCATCATCATATTCATCAGCTAGTAGCTTCAATTAAGTAGGTAGGATGCTAGAATAGGCAGAGTGGTCTCAATTTCAATAAGTGACGAAATGTCAACTGGGGCTTTACACACGTACTTAAAACTGGAAAAGACATTTATTTAAAACACAGTGAAATAAAATGATGTTTCGTTGGGAAAAACCGAAATCCATGCGGGGGAAGTCACTCGCAAGCGGTATTTATGCGGAAGTAATTGATGTTGTATTAGAAGTGGGATTTTCCTTTTATTTATTATATAGTAGATAAAGTACAAAATTTGAAACCGTGAACTGAGGTTGGTTCTACCAAAAACGAATGTGAATTCATTTGGAAGATTATTTGCACTAAAATCATGAAGAGACGAATAATCATGTAAGAGGAGGTACCTAAGAAGGCATAATTTGGGAGAGGGCAATGTCCAGCTGTGGGCTGTGAAAGGCAGTTTTGATGACGCATAGCCTTTATCAATTAATAATGGGCGTAAAAAGACTCTTAACGAAGCCGAAAGGCATTTGTTCTTCCCGTCATTGTGATCTTTTATTTGGTGTGGACCATGGGAACCTTCTAGTTACGGGGATATGGGAGGTCAAGTTCCATCTTTTTCACTTTAAAAACAAGTACAAGTTTTTAATGTCATAACTTTATTTTGAATGACCATGGCCCCTGTACTATTCAATGCATCCATCAGTACAAAGTTTTGAGCGCGTTCCATTGAGTCATGCCGTAAATCGTGATCAATATCACTAGAAAAAAAGTAATTTTCCAGCAATATTGTTTCGTAGAGTTAATATTTTAATTAGTAACTAATGGCGCCAACTCACTTATAAGTTCTAATTTCAATTGTTTACTTTTTTTTCCTTTAACTTTCGCTTTCAACCGCGATCCCGTGGGCAATTACCAAACTCCACGCGGGCGAAGCCGCGGGCATCAACTAGTATCCATCGATATGAAGAGGTGTGTAGACTCTCGAATATTCATCTTCCCTTGGTTCTCACATTTCCACGGATCATTTCACAACAGATAAACGTACTTATTGCGAACCGGAGTTTGTAATAAGTATTTAAAGGACAATGACCAAAGTTGGTACCAAAAAGTCTCGCGCCTCAAAACCAAAATATTATAGTAATTAGTTTCATATTTTTTTACGGCATTACGCGTCGGGGATTTGATTTTTGAACTGGAAATATACTTTTCGAGTTTAAAAGTATGAATATTGTTTTACTCCCTTATATGACGTTCCGTTTCAACTGAATATAAATGACGTTCCGTTTCAATTGAACAAACCCTTGTCTGTCGAGCGGACTCTAAAATTAATTACAATTAAGTAAGATCAGTACACCAAATCGATTTAGTTTGGTTTATTGCTATTTGCAACAAAATAGATTTTCTCAGCCTAAAGATTTTGATTTATCGATTACATCCCTAAATCCCGACTAGTTTATAGCACTTACTATACTCTATGGTTTATAGTTATCTTATCTGTGGCATCTGACATTTGTACTGTACTGACTGACTATTGGCAATGTAAAGGTCTAAAATAAAATCGAGTTTCAGTCAAGCATACTGTGGATGTTACTTTAACTCGTAATTCTTACTAATATTAGTGTATTACGCTGTTTTTAGAGCAATAATGTAATGTATGTGTGTTAAAATACGTCGTTGGTAGCGTCGAAAAAATAGACCTACTTTTTAGGTTAGTTTCGATTTTATAAAATAACTCTGAAACGCGGGTTTTTTTTCAAAAATAATTTTGCTAGGAGTTAATACGATCAGTGTAGTCTATAAAAAACAAGGTTTGATTTTGATGCAGCATGGTACGGGATTCCATACTTCCATGAGCATTCTCTTTTAATCTCGGCTGCTCCGAGCCCCACTGACTTCGAAGTATCGTACAGCAATGTGATCAGAAAGAATCAATAAGCGGTCGTTTCTTCACTTATTCAAGAACCTTAAATCTATGGATGTTGATACAAACGTGAAAAATATGCTTCTTCATCATGAATTAAAATCAGGATTGAGTATAAGTATGTGGTATTGATTTTATGCCGAACAGTTGGCCGTTTTTTTAATCGTTAGAGGTGAGATAAATCTTATGACATAAATATCCTGAAAGTTTCAGGAATAGGAAAAAAATCAGTTGCAAGAACCACCCATACATACTAGCTAACTAACACAGACAAGCTAAATAAAAGCTTGTATAAAAGATCAGGCTTTCGAAATAATGATATCTCTCCAGCCTGTCCCTTTGCTGCCCTCCTCAGCGACGCCCTAAGCCGAGGCTCGTACCTCACAGGGGGTGCCCTTAGCTCAAGACACCAACAGGATAGTCCGGTTAAGAAGTAGCCAGCCTCATTGGGAGACCGGCGAGGCGCCATTAAAAAAAAACAGCCCTTCGTTCAGATTCTGTGTAAAAAAGTAGAGCCAGGTCAGCTACTACAGGTGTCTTTAATTCAAACCCTGTGAGATCTAAGTAAGTGGCCACTACACTCATTACGGTCTACATTTTGTTCACATGACATAGTTATTGCTACTGTGTCACGATAGAAGATAGCCAAGATAGATAGTGGCATGGTTTTCGTCATTTTACACTATATAACAAACATAGGACTACAATCTACCTTTAGAAAGACTTTCAAAGTTTGGAAAAATAATGCTGTGCTATGTGTGTGTTTCTTTAAATCCTTCTTGAATTATTTTTCAAGGTTTGTGTAACATCACCTCACAATAAATGATATATTTGAAGATTGGATTCCTACGTCACAAGATTCCCAAGAGGAGTGCTACGTGTGGGAAAATTAGTTTACGCTACCTTTTCTGCTAATAGTTACGGCGGGCAGGTGTAATTGCTCTCATAATTATGGCAGGGGGTGACGTAAAGTGCGCTTGATTTGGACGAAGCGAGTAATTTAATAACACTCAACACCGCACTATTCAGGGACAGCGGTTGGTGGTCACGACTAGACGAAAATGGCCGAGATCTTAATGTAAAATATTTTTATTTTACCTTTTCGATGAGAAGCTTCGTCGTAGAAATAGGTAACAATGGTAGGTCTAGGTACACGATTATATTTAATTATGTTTGAACTCTGACGTCGGTTACACAACAACTTATTGTTTACTAGTAAACGAAATTTTATAATTTTAATTTTTCATTACCTCAACAAAATAAACGCTGATGTCAGAATCCAAAACATCCGATACCAGAGGAATAGCAAAGTGTGTTCTAACTAACCCTCTGGAATCGGATGTTTTGGTTTCCGGAGAGCCGGTACGGTATCATAGAGGACAGTATAAAGAAGCGGAAGGTTGGAACGCCCTGCGAACGAGTCCTGCTATGTCCTGTGTCCTGACTCCAGACGGCTGTGGTAAACTGAGTCACCGAAAAAAATCGACTTCCATGAAAAAAACACTAACTGGAGAATAACTTTATAAAGTCGGTGGCAAAAGAATATTTTATTTTACATTTATAACATAGGGTGACTGGTAATTAGTGACCAATACTTAAACACGTGATTGTACTCAAGATAACAAACAACTTTCCCAAAGAAACTTTTTTTTACTGCTTCCGTAGGTGCACCGTATACGGCTCGTGGTGGACTGAGGCGCGGGCGCCGCTTACGTAGCGGGCTTGCGAACCGCGCGGGTGCTTTGCCTACCCACTGTTGCACGGTTCGATAGTTAAGAGATAGAACGGCGTCACACAGCTAACAGCTGATAGGACAAAGGCGCGCGCGCGCGATTTCATGCCACTGTTGTGTTATTCTGATAAATGTGAATAAGTATTTAAAAAAACTTTCTTTGGGAAAGTTGTTTGTTATCATGAGTGTAATCACGTGCTTAAGTCATCATCTGCCTTGCCTTTTCCCAACTATCTTGGGGTCGGCTCCCAGTCTAACCGGATAACTGAATACCAGTATTTTAGATGGAGCGACTGCCTGTCTGACTTCCACAACCCAGTTAGTACTGGGTAATACAATATCCTTGGTAAGACTGGTTGCCAGACTTTCGGGCCACTGACTACCTGTAACGACTGTCAAAGATCTACAAATCACGTGCTTAAGTATCGGTCACTAATTACCAGTCACCCTATATATTTATTTTACCCTTTTTAGTTGTGGTATTTCAAACAAATTCTTGTCAAGTATTAATTTTACATTGTAACTAGAAGTTATTAGCTCATCATCCACATAGACGAAGAAGAAAAAATGCATATTATGGAAAATAACTCAAAGTACCGAAGCAAAGTTAATACAATTTATATGGCACTATCGGGCGAGCTTCTTCTGTCAAATGAAAAAAGAATAATTTAAATGGGACCAGTAATATTACATACATGAGAAAAAAGATGCTGGTGGAATACATAACCTTCTCCTTTTTTTGAAATCTGTTAAAAAAAACTTCTGACTACAACTTTAAAGAACAACTTTTTTGCTTACATTTTATGACCCTTCTGTAAATGAACAGGAACACGACATCAAATAGCAATATTTATAGAATCAAAATGAAAAACAAAAGGTGCATTACTATTGGATGCAGACAAGGTACAGGTAACAAAATCAACATGACAACAATTTGATTGTAACCTGTAGCTGGATGTATTTATGCGAAAATACTTTCAATTTGGATGAAAGGCATACGAATAGTCCATCTAGAGAACTTTTTATTTCGTTAGAACCTACTTTCCCGTTGTCCTGTGGGTTAATTTCTGACATACGGGCGAAGCTGCGGGTAATTTATTAGTCACCAAATAATGATTAAAATCGCAATTAGCGAGATGATATTTGAAGATTTTATGTTATTAATTCTGTAGTAGCTGTGCGGTTTGATGTGATCAACCTATGTCTGCGGTACGGTTTCAAGAAAATTAAAGAGAATAATAATATAGATGTTCCATTAGGCTTATTGAGCAATTTGGAATCAATGGTCGAGGTTAATCAACGCTTTTTTCTTAATTATATCATTAATTCCTGAGCTATAATTGTAAACGGAGAAGGTTGAGGGAAAAGTGTAAACAACTGGCATTACTTCATCGATTGACTATCTATAAGTAATAATAGTAGCTCGACCTGGTTTGTAACGAAGCGTTCTAATACCGAGTTTTTGTTTTCGGATTCTAGATACAAACAGTTCGTTTGATGGCACAACTATTTGCCTGTATTGGTTTTGTTATACTATTTTTTTTTCTAAATTATTAAACGGATTATTATGAATATGAAGGATACCTAAATGCCGTCATCATATATATATATACTAGTCTATGGCCGGTATTATGTTGTCAAGCAGTGTGATATCATAAACGTAATACGAGTAATACAAATCTGAATAGAATACAATTCAGTGTGACAGTTTCGTCTTTTTGCAAATTAGCACAGCAGTGTCAGTCATTCGTGGGTAAAAATGTAATTGGTCTGTCTGAATGGTCAGCGGATGTGCTGGTCACGGGGATGGGCCTTGAATTACCTATCCGAGTCGAATTCACAACATTACGCTCGCGCAATCGTTGAGTGTTTAAACATGACATAGTAATAGGTGCTGTATAGCCATCGGTAAAGCGTAAACACGCGTTTAAATCTTTTTTTTGGTTGATAGTTAACCGTGATTTGGCCAAATTATTTCAATCGAAAGCTTCGAAGCTATTAGTCCCATCTATCACTGCGGTAGTATCAAAACCAAAATGGTTAATGTATGAAAAGAAGCCATTGTATCGAGAAGTTGTTATGAATATATAAAGGCTTGCGAGACCTCGAACTGTTTAGTCTGTCTACGCGGTCCCGTTGAACCGGTCGCGGCCTGATTGACCCCCACTACCTTTGGCCGCTTTACTTCACTACTTCTCACCTTTATCACACGTAAGTTTATCAACGTTATAATCTATTTAGTGCTTACTCCAGATTCATAATACCCAAGTTTTTGTGAACTTAAATACCCGATTATGAAAGCTTGCAGATTCTCACACATTTTTGAGATCGTTTTCTTTCTGCGTATTTTCTTTCCAAAGATATTCTCGTTTTTGGTTATTGCCATTCTAATTAAGACTGCAAGAGATCTTTTTTGTTAATAAGCAAAAATACACAAAATGGAGCCTGTGCAGTATTTTCGAACACACAGTTATTCCGAAAGGGTAACTAACTCCTACCTGTCATTCGTGGGATGTTTATCCACCTGTATGCAAATCTGCGGTGCATCACCAGTTCATCGCACAAGGAAAAATAAATGTTTTAATTTTTGTCTGTCGCCTCTCGTAATTCAGAAAAAAAGAAGTGATTCATGCGACTCAATTTTCAACTCTACCACAACAAGGTTGTCAAAAACATAAACAAACGTAGGTAGCCTATTAACCTCTTACTTTCTTTAAAAACAATATTTTTTCGACATTTACCATGTTTATTTATAGAAATTCGTTTATTTGCAAGATGGTCCTGGGCTGGGCTTTAGAAAGCAGCAGCTTTCGTTATACCTACATAGAATTAACGAAAGTAGGTTCACGTCATTTTTGGACGTGTTTATTGATAGGTTAAACCAATGTTTAACATTTTTATAGAGCCTGCTTCAATGACGTGGATAGTTTATAATAAGCTATTGTTAGGGTTCTGCACCCGAAGGGTAACCAACGGGACCCTATTACTAATCCTCCGCTGTCCGTCAGTCCGTCCGTCTGTCTGTCCGACCGTCCATCCGTCTCTCAACGGGCTGTATCTTATGATCCGTAATAGGTAGAAAGATAGTTGAAATTTTCACAGAACGTGTATTTCTGTTGCTATAACAACAAAAAATAAATTAAACGGGAGCCCCCTTTAATTAATTTTTTGTTGTTATAGTCCTACTACGATGGTAAGGAACCCTTCATAAGCGAGTCCGACTCGCACTTGTTTACTTCTTCTTCATACAATGCCGTGACGCTTAGTTTTGCGGTTAACGGGTTTTCACGGAATTTAAGCGAATGTTATATGCAAAAACTCTGAGGAAAATAACCTATAATTTAATAGGTATTTCCCGTTCTAAAAAATAAATAAAGGTGGTACCTAATGGTAATTATTGTCACGTTAAAGTCAAGTCAATAAAATGATAGATTTTCAGATCAGATTCAAATTGAATTAAACACTAGGTATAATCTTTTAATTGAAGCAAAACTTTTTCGTTCAAGTTCTACCTATCTATGTAGGTGTCGTACTGGATATGAATACCTACACATTTTCCGATCAAGTTCTTTAAATGACAAACAAATTAAAGCTTACTTTTAAACCGTCCCCAAAAAAGGAGGAGGTTGTAGGTACTTAGACACCTAGAACACTGTCACAACCGAGTTGAACTGCAGCTTGACACAAAAATACAATAAGTAACTCTTAATTCAAAATTAACTCCACTGTGCAGGAAGTGTAGCACAACAATGGAAGTATTTTGCAAAATAAAGTAGGTAAACTAAGTTACCTACCATTCATTTTGCGTCAGTCAACGTACCAAGATTTATTACACTTTGCGCACTTTGCAATTATACCTACAGGTATCATTAAAGATTGTTTACATTTGATGAACCTTTTAATGTTTTTCTTATGATCGTGAATCGTTGTTTCAATCCATTACTGACAAGCTACTGGAGAGCCTTGAGCGAGCAGTCGCAAAAACTGGTGACTCGCACATTCTCTTACCTTACGACTTGTTCCTGTACGAGTAGGTACGTCTCACTGTATCGGAAGTGAACATACATGTATGTACATACATATTATATAGCAATATGTACGTGCGTGATTCACACACGATAAAACCACCGGCACAAGTTTGTATCGCTTTATTAACAACGAGTTGTTCCTTTTATTATTTAGTTTTACGTAACAACGTCACAGTTCCCAAGCTATCAGAATACATAACAAGCTTGATCTACTCGATAAGGAAGAATACAGCTAACTTGTCGTTTCTCAATAATAAGATCATCTGCAAAAACGTGAGCCAACAGTTATGATGGAGTTTGAGAGATGCTCCGCTTCACAATACTGCCATTACCAAGTTACAACATCTTGCTGAGATGAATACAATTGTCACCATTCAAAAATACCAGACGCGAGATTTAATTACGAAAAGTTCACTATGACATTAATTAATTATGTCATTTCGCAAATAGTTTGGCTGTAATTGGCTCTTTTATGAACGCCACAGGGAAGCTTTTGGCATTTATTACAACTTTTACAACTACTTAATCATTTATGCTTCAATCAAACGCCTTGCCTAACTTAATAGCTGCAGTTAAAACTGTCATATCTTGTCTTGCAAGCACTAAATAATAAATCACAATTATTTGTCCGTCATGAATTTAAATGAGCAATGTGCAACCGGAAATCCTCGTCGTTCTATTACATAGAAATTGCGTTCAATCCTGCATGTCATTTAAAAGCTGTATTTTTTGCAGATCAAATATGACGGCAGTCGGGTTCGTCGTAGCCCTAGCGGTTGTGACGGTGTGCCAAGCCGCAACACCACAACTGCGGTTTGCATGGAAACAGATGGATTTTACTTGGGAGACACCCGAAAGTAGAGCAAACGCTATCAATGAAAAAAGGTTTATACCCGAGAACAACCTGCCATTAGGATTAGCGCGGTGGAAGAACAAAATGTTCGTTACCATACCAAGATGGAAGGCGGGTGTGGCTTCTACATTGAACTACGTTGACCTGGATGGGCCACAAGATCAACTACTTAAACCTTACCCATCTTTCAAAGACAACTTTGTCCCTGATGACGCGAAGGAGCTACCTTCAAACAGCTCAATGATCTCGGTATTCCGAGTGTTTGTTGACGAATGCGACCGGCTCTGGGTCATTGATTCGGGAATGGCTGACATTTTTGGTAAGTTCTTTTTATAAATAAAAGTCACAAGCCTGAAAAGGATCGGTATAGTTAAGTTTAACGCACCTTATGCCGTACCTGTAGAGTTGTTTTTAATTTTGCTCGCAGTAGGTACTATAGATTTTTACACAATGCATGTTTAGATAAAACATTGCTAGTGTGTTTGCATACAAATCCACACAGTACTATCTAATCATAATGAATGTGATTATGTTTCTTTGCTTTAGCATGTGGGTGCTATGCATCAATCAAGTCTTTTTTGCTTGGACAACTAAGTATTTTGCCAGTACTTACTTGACATAGATATAATTTAAGTTGCATGTAAGTGCTTTATCCGTCCTTTTACCTTGGCTTTTGTAAAAGTAAACATTTTAATTTTTCAAAGGAATATTGCATTTGGATCTAATGCAAGGCGTTAACATTGTTAATGCGAGGTGGTTTCAGTCTAATAAATTCACATAAATTTATCCATATTTTATGTATTCTTTATGTAGATGCGATGACAGATTTAAAAGAGTTACTTCTAGCTTCTAGCCAGGAACAATTTGAATTTTCACAAAATTATTTATTCAATATGGAAGTACAGATGATGATGTTGACATCATCGTTGGGCAACAACGGCAAAGTACTCGTAGTTCCTGCCTATTCACCGGTGAGGTGAGGGTTTTGCTAAGTACTAAGATGTCGTTGGGGCTCTGTAAGTACTAGGGTACTTAGGTATCTAAACAGGGTACCAATTTAGTTTACTCTTATGTCAGTTTACCTACTTGCACAGGCATTAGGTAAAAAAACCTTATTCGTGGCATTAGGTCTTCGCGTTATGGCAGTTTTGAATAAGCCTCAATGTCAGGCTGAAGAGTCAGTTATAATTTCAATTAAGTAACGTTTGTTTTTATCAACAACCTTCAAAGACATCAAAACAATAAAACCATTTTTGTAATTAAACAAAACGATACAATAAAACTAAATAATCTTGTAATTCATAATTTCATGTAAACCTTGACAATAGTAAGTAGTTTCATAAGGAGTCCAAGTGAATAAATAGTTATAATTACTTAAATGTTTTTTCAATGCACTTTCTCGAAAACTGGTTCTTATCGCACTACGATTAGGTTCTACATGCAGTGTACTTATTTCACACGCGTGGATTTTTTAATATTTTTCCGCACACAAATATTTTTGAGTATTTAAATTGTGTTTATAAATAGAATATCATAGATAAACATGATTATTTAAAATATTTACTTTTATGAACAAAATAACATTTATTTGTGTTCTAAATTCAAAAATATTTGAATTTTCTATTTTTCATATTAGGCTGTTTAGCGGCATCATACCTTTGCTTCTTCTTCAACCTGGCGAATGCAAAGCGCTGAAAAAAGCAAATTAAATCATAATTTCCTAATAATTCCTAACAAAAATACTTTCCGTTCTACCTCGTTAATTCCGCCTCGAATGCAATAACAAAGTTTCCCCACTTATATCAAAATGTACTATTTTAATACTCTTAATCGATTCATAAAATAAGTCAATATTAAATTAATTATACAATTACCTCGATCAAGTCGTGATCGCCTACCGTGCTTACAAAACAACATTCAATTATCTACATATTAATAGAGTTACATAAATATTGATTAAACAGGCAAATATATTCCGCATATTACCAGTTAGTAGCCTAGGTTTAATTAGATAATTATTCTTTTCCTGACATTTTATATAATCGAACGTTGAACCAACGTAACTGTTCTCCACTTTACTATTCCTGACAGTATATGCTGCAGGCTGTCCTCATTTATTAATTTTTTTGTTGCAGGAGCTGGCAATCAAGTGAATGGACCCTCGATCGCGATCTTCGACTTGAAGACTGATCAGCTGATCCATCGCTACCAGTGCAAGGCTGGCGATATGAAGGAGGACTCTTTCTTCGCCAACATTGTGAGTTAACCAGCTGTCAATGCTTTGATAGAACGACAAACACACATGACCGCAGTTTACGGATGCAAGTGACTTCAAAAAGATTACCTATGCAAAGTGTTCATTACTAACACTGAACGGACCAAAGAAACTAGTTTCTAACAAGGATATAGGTAACTTAATTGTTTTGTGGTTTTGATTTTTCACTTAACATTTTGTGTTCATTTCAGATCGTAGACGTAAACAAAGATACTTGTGATGATGCATACGCGTATATCCCCGACTTGGGAGGATACGGAGTGGTCGTGTACAGCCTGAAGCAAGACGACTCTTGGAGGATTTCCCATCACTACTTCCACTTTGAACCTCTCGCTGGTTCTTACAATGTGAGCGGTATTGAGTTCCAATGGACGGATGGTGTGTTTGGATTGGCTCTTTCGGAACCTAGAGAAGATGGGTAAGTTTTTTAAATATTTCTTTGGACCTTATAACACTGCGAGTTAACTAGAAGTATATAAAAAATTGCGGAGAGCTTTTTTCGATTTTCGTAGTAGCGGCGACGGCGCAGGCCCTTTACGAAAAATTAGGAGAGGTTACTCGATTGCTCTTCAAGTTGAGAGAATTTAATTGCTTGCTTGTAATTTTAGTATGAACAAGTTACCCTTGATCAATTTTATAATATAATATGAAACCAAACTGGATAATATTCACCAATCTAATTGCAGATCGAAATAACGATTTACTTGGTGCTAGAGGTTAGGTCCTTTCAAAAATAAGTATTTTGTCTACAATTATCTTTAGTCGTTATTATTCGTCAAAACTAGTGCCAATGAACATTAGTAAGAACATAATATCATGACGTTCGACATTGACCCCAAATTATAAAAGCTTTTGCATCCAAGGTCGAGAGACGGTACTGTTAATTTATCTAGTGCCTAATTATGATTTTTAGCATTGTCTGTCGAAATTACGAAATATTTAGTTCACAATATTGTTTTAATTTCAGGTATAGGACAATGTTCTTCCACGCATTCTCGAGCACCAAGGAGTTCTGTGTGTCCACGGAGTTGCTACGCAATTACAAGAGTATCGACAAGATCGAAGCGTTTCACGACTTCAAGGTTTGAATGCTAACTTATTAGTGTGCGTCCCACGCTTACGTTGAATTATTTATTAGTAACAATGAAACAATTCAATCACGTTGGATCTACTGTTTTTGTAGCAGGTACCGATACCAACATGGAAAGTTTATTCACATCATGGAAAGTTTATTCACATCTTTGAAATGTTTGGAAATGTTTTGTGAGAGTCTGTGGCGAATTTACCAACAGGCTGAGTAGGATGGAGCCTAGGGCGGCAGATTTTAGGGGCGGCAAATATGGGGCCAATTTTTATTTTTTGTCTTACAGAAATTTATATATTCATATTTGTATTCCTAAATGTTATTAGGTCCACACAAACAATTCAATATGTAATGTTTCACCAGTTTTCTACAATTTAGTGAATCGCGTTTATTGAAAAGAAGCGACGGGAATTCATACTTCCATACTTAATATTATAAATGCGAAAGTAACTCTGTTTGTTTGTTACTAAACGGCTGATCGGATCGTAATGAAATTTGGCAAGAAGATAGATTATATCCTGGGAAAGGCCATAGGCTATCTTTTTGCTCACACATGCCTATCAAAATTTCCACGCTATACAGCTTCATAACTTCATAATTTAGAAAAACTGGAAACGGCAGTAATGGTTATATATAAAAATGATATGATAATAATGAGTAAATTGTCATCATCATATGTACCTTTCGAATAAAAGCACTTTTCTGGAAAGAAATCTAACCTTATTATTTAAATTCATATTATATCTTTATTTGCATCCAATAATGTGTGAAGATCTTACAATGGGTTTAAGCTAAGGTACAATTTCGGACCCTGTAGGGCACAGCAAAAAGTATAAAATTTGTGCGTGAAATAAATAAGTAAAATAAACAAAATCATTTTATTTCGGACAACTAAGAGATCCATAAATTGTTAGTAACAGGTTTGCACTTTAAACACTATTGTTGGTAACTAAAGACGAATTGATGATAGAACCACCCGTAGCAAATAGCCTTAATAACTAGAACAACGAAATACTAGGGTACCTATAAGTCTTTTTACAATTTGCCTTACTATGGTGGAGGAAGTATCGACCGCCACAGCCTCCAGGATGCTATTGTGAAGGATTCCTATTCTGCTCAAGAGCGAGGCCGTTTTCTTGCGGATCATGGCATGAAACCCATCGGTATGGGTTACCGCGAACATTCCTGATTCCAGGTTAAAAGACTGATTTAGTTCAAGAATGCATACATTTTCAATGCCATCTTTCTTCTTTTTCTTGCTTAAAACGGGTGAAAAAATATCTGAGATATACCTTAAGCCAAGAAAACGCTTTAAATTAGCTCTTTTGTGCATCGAGATAGAACTAATTAACAAGATTCCATGCATAATCAGCCTATAATGGTCCCACTGCTGGGACACACGGCCTCCTCTCTATGTGAGGAAATGGGCTATAATCCATCACACATTTTGAGAGCAGTGGTGATGAAATAAATTACACAAAATAAAGGTACTGTTCGTAAGTCGGGGCTGCCACCACTGGGCCACCGCTGCTCTCTAACATGATTCCATACGGCAATATAATTGATGATTTTGCGAATAGAAAATATCGCAAAAAGGTATCGTAAAACTTTTATAAATAAATCACTGGGCAAAATTTGGTGATACTTGTGTTCAACTTATTAGACTAGTTTTTCCTGTTACACACACAAAAGGTAATGTTTAACGAATCTCGTTGTTCTGTTTTAACAGCTCCTGGGTGACAGAGGTGAACGCACACAATCGGCTGCCAGCGACTACGATCCCAAGACACATGTTCTATTCTATACACAGGTAAACAAACATTTTTTTAGTAACGAAACTGCGGATAAGCACCTTTTATGCATTGGGAATGCCCATTCCATGTTTCTAGAAGGTGTCTTTTTTTAATGACGATAATCCTAGAAGACTGTGAATGGCGATCTAAAGATATGACATTTGTACATACGAAGATTACACGGCGCTCACTACCGCAATAAATGCATTCAATAATAACCTTCGATGAAACAATTATGCCGAATGGCGAACCTTCACCACAGTTGACATTCTTTCTATATTTACTTACTTTATCTTGCTATACAATAAGGCACGCAGCCCACAGCCTTCGCCCAGCGTACACACATACAATGGAATCTATTGGTAAAAAAGGTCTATAGAAAAACGAATAACGAAATGAATAAACTTTGCTATGCTTATTAAACATGCCTATTCATCTATATCATTGTATAATACATTGCCTAGACTCTTATTGATGTGTTAAAAAGACAACGATACTATTATATGCGTAATAGCCTTCACCTTCAGACAAGGTTCGAGATAGTTACATGGGCACTCAGTTCCTTTATATGTAATTGGTTTATATTTTTAACCACAGTATAAATTATTCAACAAGAAAGAAGAAGACAAGTATTCATAAGTAGTTTACAAAACGAATGAATTTTGCAGTGCACTTTATAACCTTTGACGTTTTCCTCCAGGTGAACCGTGACGGAGTGGCGTGCTGGAACTCCAACAAGCCCTACACCCCTGACAACAACCCGCTGATCATTACCGACCCCAAACTATTTGAGTTCCCCAACGATTTGAAGGTAAGCTGATTATAAATATTTTAAAGAGTACCTAACCCACGTAACGGTCTATTTTTAGAACTTTTCAAAGGCTTTAGGACGATTTTTAAAGACATTTTCTGTGTTTGTATTTCAGGTAGACGACGAAGGCACCATGTGGGTACTTACTGACAAACTAGCCCGCTTCCTCTACAGAACGATTGATCCCAATGAGGTCAACTACAGGATATTTAGCCTCGACACTACCAAGGCTATTGAAGGAACTACTTGTCAATAACTTTAACTAGGCGATCTTTTGCAGTGTGTTTTTTTTGTTCAGTTAGGAAACAGCGCATCCTACACATTTTACGTTATACACGTGGAAAACAGCTTAATATAGTGCTTATTTATTTTCTCACGTAGGTACTACAATAATAACTAATGCTTTGTATTGTTTTATACAAAAGTTTAATGTGTCACTTAAACTTATATAATCTTTATTGTTGTAAAATGTAACTACACATAGGGAAAAAGAGTACGTCAATGATTTACAAGTGACATTAATTTTGTTATATCTTCCTTAAAATAGATTGTTTTGTTTTCGCAAAGTGATAGTAACTACTTAATTTTTTATTTATCTACCACAATGTACTCATATTAGGTATGTTACTAACTGCATCGTTTGTTTGTAATGTTAGGTACTGATAATTTAGATTATATTCTAACTGTTAACGTTCAAGCACTCCTTTGCTATTAAATGGTCAATTCTTAGGATCGATAAATACTTCATGGTATAAATTATTATGATGAAATAATGAAAACCAACTACAAGTTTGGTTAACTCAATAGGTACTTCTTTTTTATTTACATCATGATGTTACCTATCATTTTTTTAAGGTAATTTTATCCAAAAGAATCTTTTGGAACACAATTATTGGTGTCAACCATATCTGTTGATCTCAGGCAGTAATAAAAATAACGAAACATTTTAGGTACTGTCTTCATTCTTAAACTTACTGTGCGTCACAAAGCGTTAAATGATCTTAAAATTGAGAGGCCACTGATTAAAAAACAGGGGGTTTATTTAATTCACGGATCAGTTATCTATTCTAAACATCTACGAAAAAGATTTTTTATCTATTCTAAACATCTACGAAAAAGATTTTTTTTTCAAGTGTACACATAGCAACTTTAATTAAATAAACACTGTACATCTGACATGTATTATCGAATGTGGTACTGTTTTTGTTAGTTTTAGTACGATAAGAGTACAAATTTTGTAACTCATAAGGTCATTAGCAATAAAGTAATTAAATCTATAAATTATGAAGAAGTCTTATTACTACAAACTCTTATTTCATACCTAATGAGTGTTGATTTGCAGTTTCAGGTTTACCAAGGAAACAATTTGTTGTGTGGATATAATTCATCATAGTTATTGTAATTTTGCACGAGTTCAGGTTGAGTACACTAATTGATCGCTTGATCTGTAGCTACCCTCAAGGTGCTTGAGCATTACTTTAGGACTGCATCGGACGACGTACATTCCATACCTATATTTTAATATCAGAAACTAGCACATAAACGGAAGTGTTTAGCAGAATTTTATTATATCTTATCAATTACCAATTACACGTTAGATCAATAAACCGTTGCTTTCGATCTTATAATTACTTACACATCCACACAACCAACAACAACAACAAACA
Organism: Eurois occulta; assembly: GCA_950022335.1. Taxonomy (NCBI): domain Eukaryota; kingdom Metazoa; phylum Arthropoda; class Insecta; order Lepidoptera; family Noctuidae; genus Eurois; species Eurois occulta. Next base: position 8,673,399 of record OX465484.1, on the reverse strand, counting down.
ACAACAGATTTAGCATTTAAACCAATGATTAGGTTATTGGGAAATGCTTTGACCTTTTGATTTTTATGCAAACTGTTTGGTCTGCAACATAGGAAACACGTCAATTATTGCCATTTATCGATCACCATCGTACTACGATCTTAGCAGATTTTATAATAGTTTGGACAGTAAGTAAACGCTCTCAAGTCGCACTCTATCATGGTTATTATAGGTGATTTAAATGTGGATATTAAAACTCATAGCAAAGATAAAATACTGACGATTTTCTTACCTTTACTGCATCACTAGGTTTATTTATTTATTTAAACTTCATGTACAAGAGTGATACATAGGCGGACTTAATGCAACAAGGCATTCTCTACCAGTCAACCTTTGGGTCAAATAGGACAGCATTGTTCATAGGTTTCTTACCGGGTCATACACATCCTACAAGGGATGAAAATTGTCTGGATCATATACTATTAAAAACACTATTACCAGCTACAACAATTGTTTTAGAGACTTATATAATGGATTATCAACCAGTAGTTCTGTTCCTTGGACAAAAAATCCGCTCTAAATCGCATAAAAATAAAACAATGTCCACCTTGACCACGACAAAATTAAAAACGATATCGATAAATGTGACTTTGGCGCTGTCATGGATGAAACTGACGCAAATCTGGCTACTGACTATTTAGTTTCTAAATTACAAAACATTATCACTCAAAATACGAAAACTGTTAAAAAACTAGTAAATTTTTTTTATTTAATTTTTAGGAAAACTTACAGCTAAACAGACAGTGAGTAGTCGCTTACACAAAATATGGCCAATTACAAGTTTCCACATGTAGTATTTAAAATATGAAACAGACAATTTTTAAAACTACAATATTAAAGCCATGGATTACTCCTGGTCTTTTGCGCTGCATCCTAAACCGTGACAAAATGCATCTTAATCTAAAGAAAAATCCGGAAAATAACACTCTTTCTATTACGTATAAAAGATATCGTAATTTTTACAACACATTGCTTCAAATATTAGACGTACATATGAATCAAATGATTTCTCCAAAGCTAAAAATTATAAAAGCTACCTGGAAATTAATTAACTCAATGGCTGATAAAAAGCCCCACGTCCAAGTACCCGTAGAACTTCTTGAACTATCGAGTAACGAAATCGCTTCTGCTAATAGCGTAAATAAGCATTGGAAGAGACTTGGCCTCTGTAGTCGGTAAAAACAACAACAAAGAGATTAAGTGCCCCTCTCCAAACGACTCAGTCACCCAGTGACTCTATGGGCATCATTCCAGTTACCAATGAGCAAATGGAAACCATCATCATGTCCCTGAAAAATTATTGGGACAATATACCATCAAAAGTAATTAAACTCTCAAGTAAAGTCCTAGTTTCACCAATCGCTCACATATGTAACCTGTCTATAGCCACAGGTATATTTCCAAGGGCATTAAAGAAAGCTCTTGTTACACCAGTTTATAAGAGTGGGAATAGAGACCTAGTAAATAACTACAGGCCCATTTCGGTTCTAACGTGAATGTCTAAAATTTTAGAACGCGTCCTCAATACTTGCTTAATAAGTTATATAAATAAAACAAAAATCATCTCGGCTAATCAATTCGGATTTAGAAAAGGTCTATCAACGGAGGATGCTTTAGAAAATTTATGTATCAATGTAATTAGCAAGCTTAAGAAAGCAGAAATGCTTTGGCATATTTTTAGATTTGTCTAAAGCTTTCGACACGGTCTCTATTCCCACACTTATTACTAAAATGGAACGTATCGGGATGCGTGGTCAAGTCTTGAATATATTCAAAGACTATCTGACAAATCGTAAGCAATCTGTTAGGATCGGCACTGTAGTGGTAGTGAGCGATGAAGAACAAATTGATTACGGCGTTCCCCAGGGGAGTATACTGGGCTCAACGTTGTTTTTAATATACATTAATGACTTGTGTAGTCTCAAAATATCAAATTGTGACATAACTACTTACGTAAATGATACCGTTTTACAAACACATGGAGCAGACTGGACTTCTGCTAAAGAACATGCTGAAAATAGACTGCGTACAATTAAGAAATGGCTAACCGATAACCTACTTACGTTAAATGTAGAAAAATCTAAATTCATCCGTTTTCATTTACATATTTTCCTCCAGTACCACCCGAGACTACTAACTTATTGAAACTTCATACATGTGCCGAGCCTACGGGCTGCGACTGTTTGTCCTTAATGCGAGTGGCCAGCATCAAATACCTTGGAATAGTGTTAGACGAGCGACTTGATTGGCGTCCACAGGTGGCTACTCTCACTAACCGTATTTGAAGGATTATGTATATTTTTAAGAAGCTCAGATCTACTGCAGATAAATCTACAATCTACATGGTATATACTGTCCTCTGCCAATCTGTACTAACCTACTGTATACCTATATGGGGTGGTGCCTATAAAACCCTATTTCTTATGCTGGAAAGATCGCAGCGAGCAGTCTTGGGTGAAGGTGATTCATCATAAGCCTCGATTTTATCCAACCACCAAAATATATGCTGAATGCCGCGTACTGACCGTGAGACAGCTATACATACAAAAAACCATTCTCCGAAGACACTTCCGACTACCTCTAAATGAAATATTAAATAAAAAGTGCTCCGGTGCAGTTGTATGTCCCGGCGTTAGCTGCAGATCAGCTTTTGCAAGCCGCCAATATGAGGTCGCTAGCTCAAGATTGTATAATGAGGTAAATAAAATAACCAAACCTGAGGTAAAGTATAAGTTCAACAATTGGTTATTAACTTTGACTTATGATCAGACAGAATTACTTTTAATAGTTAAAAAGTAAGTAGGTATAATGGGTGCCTAGTATTGTTTTTATATGTGAGTGGTGGATATTTATTGATATCATTTTGTATAACTTTACAGTAGGTTTGTTATTTTTTTCTTATTTAAGCAATAACTTTGTTTGTTTTACAGTCAGATAAGTTCAAGGTTGTGTCTAAGTCAACAGCTCACTAACTCCTATAATACAAGCTTGACTTAGTCTAGGAGTTAGAGAATTCCATAATTCTATGTGACAGCGTACAACCACTAAACTAAGATTTAAATTGTTACTAGATTCAGAAATTGTTGTACCTACTTTGATGGAAATAAAAATATTTATTATTATTATTTACACAAATCAGCAAATAAGGGACCAAATTAATTACACAAACTAAAAGATAAAATAAATGGTTGTGTATCATCGGACTGAGTTCAGTGACCATTAAGGACATTCCATTTGCCTCGATTTTACTCATCAATGTAAATTACATTATAGATGAATACATACAGCAGTAGGCGTAGGAACATTATTGGTTCATGATAATGGTTTTATGTTTATGAATAAAAATGTATGCTGATTATTTAAAAAAAAATACCTTAGCTTTTTATATTAAATGGGCCTACTCTTGCTTGACCTCAATCTAATCTCTGTGACAGAGATGAGAATCTGAGGACAGAGATGAGGTCGACAATGGAACGAGCTAACCCAAAAGAAGCCTATTAACTCGCGACTTTAATAGATTGAGTGAGTTAGCTTACCCTTTTTCAGAGTTTCTATCTTACAGGTTTCCTCATAGACAGAAGGAAATATTCCGGAAGGTACCGCACAAGTGGCTTGGTATGTTTCCGAAAGTGGTTTTTGATAGTCTTGGATTTCCGAGTTTGATTTGTTTATTAATCATTTGAGCTTTTGTTTTATAAAAAATGTATCTGACAAAATTAAAGCAACCTCGAAGTCACTTCGAACTGGTTAAACGGGGCTGTCAGAGAGTTAAATTGCCAATATGTTAAACAAATATAATTAAATGTTTATTTCTAAGTTATTCTGTTTGAGCGATACCTCTATGACCTGATAGTAATTAGAAGGTCGTCCTACATACTGTTTCTATAACAATCATTCATTTGCCTAGCCTTTTCCCAACTATCTTGGGGTCGGCTCCCTGTCTAACCGGATGCAGCTGAATACCAATATTTTACAAGGAGCGACTGCCTTATCTGACCTCTACAACCCAGTTGGTCCACTGGGTAATACGACATCCTTGGTAAGACTGGTTGTCAGACTTTCGGGCCACTGACTACCCGTAACGACTGTCAAAGATTTACAAATGACAGCCGGGACCAACGGCTTAACTTGCTATCCGAGGCACGGAGAAAACTCGGTACGTAATACGGTCACCCATCCACAGACCAACCTAGACAAGCACAGCTTAACCTCGATCGACCCGAGCGCCTATTAATATTAAACCACGAGCTCCTGTTTCTATAACAATATTATTAAGAATACGAACCTTACTGGTGGAGTCAATTGTATGAGCTCCTGCGGACCTCATACGCCTCATAATAACGTTAGTGACAAAAGAAGTGGCGTAAAGATTTACAGCTGGTCGTACCAGTTATCCTACTACTACTACTATTACAACAGCGGAGTCACCAGGTATTAAAATGACATAACTGTAATGAACACATTTATATACAGGGTTATTTGTAAAACACCAGTAACCTCTTAAGAGGTCATTGTACTCATCACTATGAACAACTTTTACTATGGGACCAAACCTGAAATCGCGAAAAAAAAATCAGCTGTTCCCTACATTTATGATCGATTAACTCGTCAAAATGTAGGGAACAGCTGATTTTTTTTTCGCGATTTCAGGTTCATAGTGATGAGTACAATGACCTCTTAAGAGGTTACTGGTGTTTTACAAATAACCCTGTATAAGCGATATGTCCGATAGCGTTCTTTACGCATCCTCTTGTGACGCGAAAAATTGAGAGTCAACCTTGTTATAAAGTAGCGGCGATAACTAGTTTATTTAGCTGTGGTGGTTTTAAGCCCCGCGCGTCGCCTGGCCGTGTCATTCACTAGTCGTGTATCGGGCGTGTTGCAATAAACTCCTCGCTATGGCCTCCGCTAAAACTGAAAAAGTCGGCATTGTTGGCAGGTAATGAACCAATTACTTTGCATTATTTACGATATTTTGTGGGATTTATTTAACAGTTTATGTACACACCACACACACAGTACCTACAGTTTGTGTATGTGTACATTTATTTTTACGTTATGTGTTTGGATTCCGTATTTAAGTTTTATTATGTAATAAAATTAAATTGTAGGTGTCATTATTTCAAATCTCAATTAGGTCCCTATTAATCGAAGTCAATTGAATCGTAGACGTTTTATTATGTTATTAATATTAAAACTTTAATACTTCTCAGTAATAATCTCGTCTTACTTTCATTTTATACAATCTATTGACGTCAATACCAAGGTATAGGTAGGTACCTACCTATTTCAATGAAGGCTAGACTTAGACACATAATTATTTACATTTAATTTCCAAGTGCCGTTATTTCATTAAAGGAACTTACTAATTGTAAATTACAAACAAAATCTAAGTAGTTAGATCACATGGCAATGTTCTCTTTGCACAACAACAGCAAGCCACTATTTTGTTATTACCTATCTATGAAATGAATCTATCTTAAGCATAACGGTATTGGGTTTAATCGTCTTTGCTATAAAGCCGTTTTAGATTTTTGGATCCAAGACGCTTAAAGAGTTTGTTTTTTACTTGTTACAAATTAGGTATGTTTTGATAAACTAAAAATTATAGGTAACTATTACAATCATAGTAGGTATGTGGTACAATTCATAGACTTCAAATCATACGACCTCATTGATTTATTAATTGATTGAATCTGAAAGGCCAGTATCTGTTTTTCTTGTCTTATGATAAACAGACAGTGCGTAACTATCGATGTAGGTACATATAATATTGTACATACCTACATACAAACGTACATCATACTTATTTTATTTATTTATTTATGTACACACAGATACTTAACAGGACAATAGGTATATTAACATAGAAGAGCACAAAGGTACTGCTTATTTCATAAGAAATTTCTTCCAGCAGACCGGCGAGAGGAAAGATGGATTAGAAATGTAGACACAGTGTGTAGAAAAGACAAATCATACATCACTTTACAAGCGTTAAACTTTGATTCTCCATCACGATAGGTTTATTACTTTAAAAGATAAGAAACATTATCATAAAGTTCACAAGGGTCAATTATTGCTTTAGATAAATTCATGTTATTTTCTTAAACAAAACCTTGATTTCGTTGTTGACTGTTTTTGTCAGAAGAAAGAAATTCTTGATAAAAATAACAGCAATGTTGGGTAAGAATGTTCATCATTTATCCTATTTCAGCGAATGATCATTTTCATGAAAACAATCGGGGGTGAATACTTAGGTAATGAGATTTTTTGTCCTAATGGGACCTCCCATTAGGACAAAAAATCTGTTGAACTAAGTAGGTACGTCAGATTTGTTAAATACTTGTTTACATCGATTCGATAAAGATTAACTATTGACATATTCCGTCTTGTACCTACCTAACACTAAACTCGACATTGAAAGCTTTCATCGCAAATCTATTCGCAGCTACAAGTTGTAGGTAACGAGTGCTGTTGTAGCCTACAACAGCACTCGTTCCTTTTGATTTACCTTGGATCATACGTATTGATCTACTTATTTACAAGAAGGTAACCAGAATCTATTAACCTCCCAAAAAGTTATAAAATCATATGTTTTTATCTTCTTTATTTATGTCTCGATGCCGAATCTGTCGAGTTTCGGTAGTTACTTTGAACTGTTTTATTATTTTGTTCATTTCCAGCGGCCTAATTGGGAGATCATGGGCCATGCTTTTCGCGTCTGTGGGCTACCAAGTGAAGATCTTCGATATCGTCCCACAGCAGGTCACCGATGCCCTTGCTGACATCAAAGTGCAGTTGAAGACCCTCGAGAAGGATGGTCTGCTGCGTGGCAAGCTCAATGCTGATCAGCAGTTCAAGTGCATCTCAGGTAGGTTTGCCTTTAAATGATTTTAACATTAGGTGTTATGCAAACAACAGTCACTCGTGTTTTGAAAGATCTTATAAAAATGCAGAAAAGAAAAGTTTTGTTAGTTAAATAGGTATATAAAAACAAGAAGTTCTACTGTTGAAAGCCGAGCCCGCCTTGTTGGCCTGTTGGTCCGGTGTCTTTTGGATTTCAAGGCTAAAAAACTTTAGCAAAACTTATTGGCGAAACTTATTGAGTACCTACTCATCGAATAACCGGGTAGGTATATAAGGCCAAACAAAAACATTAAACTTCAAGGTTATCTTATCTACCGTTGACTAAATAAGTGAGCATACGGGAATTAGGCACTAAACTATCACTGGAACCGTTTAATCGTCGTAGTAAATCCATTTAATTGGTAACGTTACCGAATATTATTTAATTTCCTTCTGCAAAATTCAATACAAATCATACCGTCTAAGTAGGTATGTATTTAATTTAAAAAACGTTTAGTAACAATTGATTTTAAAAGATGCGAATTTAATAGATAAAATAATGTTTTGTTTATGTTTAACGAGTGGCATGACTTATTATGTAATGTTTGTTTATATTTAACACATTCAGTAGGTAATTCTTATCAGTGATATGTATATTTATTTGTTCGTAATGTAGGTAACCAACGACCACTCTCTTCACAAGCGCTATCATGTTTTCCTTTAACCTAACCTAACACCGTGTAATCGTTGCGCTTAAGGCAGCGTTTTCTACGTTACGTTACTACTAAGCAGCATCTGCTACGCGGCGCCTACGCGGCTTATGTTACGCAGTATCTATCTTCTACTAACGCCTAAGCGGCGGCGTTTGCTACGCCTACGTAGCGTTTCATGCGTAGCGTCCGCTACGCTGCACCTACGCGGCTTCTAAGTTGTACAAAATGTCCGGATCAGTCCTACGCCAGACAAACTCGCAGTGTGACAAACAGGCAAACAACTAAATGTCTTTATTTTATATCAATGCCTTGTTAGTTCAGCAAACAACACACATTGCAGTCTTTGCAGATACGCAATCAAATTATGTAATCAACAAGAGTTGATTACAACAAATGCCATCAAGAGATGGCATTTGTTTGAGGGCATTGTTATATGAAACTATGGAAGTCTCTGTTATTTTAGAACCAGGAAATAATCGTATTTACCCAATTAAGACAATCGATAACAATGAGTAGGTATTGTACTATTTGTACGATTATCTTTTTCCTGTTCCATGCTGAAGTGCCTGATAACAAAATAAGGGATCGATTTATAGATTCTAGAACACTATCAGTTATTATTTTGATTTGAATTGGTTATTAGAATGATAGGCAAGTTATTCTACTAGGTAGGTACTTGAAGATTTCAAGAGGCTGTATTGTTAAGATAGGTTAAGTGGTTTCAACAACATGAACATTTTGAAAATGTTATTGATCGGTTTATGACAAATTAAATACGATAAATTATTTATTATTTTAGCTGTCACAAGAATTAAACTACGTGACCAAATTCCAAGATAGAAAATATTTGAGACTTGAGTTAAACACTAGATATTGTTTATTTTTCAGGAACTTCGGATTTGGCAACCGTGGTCAAGGATGCCATTTTCGTACAAGAATGTGTTCCGGAAAGCCTTGAATTGAAGAAGAAGGTTTATTCAGACCTCGACAAAGTGGTCGATGACAAAACTATTCTATCCAGTTCTACGAGTACAACTCTGCCATCATTGTTCTCTGAACAGATGAAGCACAAAGCACAGGTACACAACTAAACTTTCGTACATAATTTATTGGTACTCGACCAACGAATGATGTGAACGAATTCCTACTACTTAAGTAGAAAACTGAGCCAGAACTGACAGAAGGTAGATAGTCTTACAGATACTGGTTCTCATGATTCTGAAACTGAACTTAGAGCAGATTAGAATGAGCCTGTGAGGTTCACTTCACAGTATAAAATAAATACATGCTTTCTATGTGTTTATAGGAATAACTTACACTTTTGCAAGAAGGTACTCGTAAGTTTCATTGATCAACATTACCATTACATTTTCGTTCATTGATTTACTTTCCAATGACAAAGAATGTAGACAGACCGGTATGCCAAACAGCCAGACAACCAATCGTTAACCGCACACGCAGCTAGAATTTCATCACATTGAGGAAAATCCCTGGCGTAGAACTACCTACCTATGTAAAACTGTTTTGTTTTCCTTATGGATGGAAACCACTTTTTCTTAAAGGTAGTTTTTCGGGTTCCGTAGCCGAATGGCAAAAAAAACGGAACCCTTATAGATTCGTCATGTCTGTCTGTCTGTCCGTCCGTCCGTATGTCACAGCCACTTTATTCCGAAACTATTAAGATTACACAGTTAAAACTTGGTAAGTAGCTAGATTTTTATACAAAAATAAAAAAAATACTTGGAATGAAACTAAAAAAAAAATCATCAAACCTATACGTGCATGTCTATAGATAGGTCTTTAAAAATGACATTGAGGTTCCTAAAACCCTTTTTTCTCAAAGTCAGTCGTTTGAAAGATAGACACTTCCAAAGTGGTAAAATTTGTGTTCCCCCTCTAATTTCTAAAGAAAGAGAAGGAAAATTGGTTTGATTTGAATAAGGTTTGATGTTTAGTTTTTGAGATTTGGGACTTTTTCATCAAATTACAGCAGTAACTTTGTTTTTCATTAGCACACTATGAAAAACAAATTTAGTTTAGTTTAGTAGTTTAGTTAGTAATACAATAGAACATAATATGAATGAGCCTTCAAAACAGTTTTATTATATTGTTTGCTGCTACGGAACCCTAAGGGCGTGTGAGTACGACTCGCACTTGACCGTTTTTTTTAGGTGGAATATTGACCACTTTTGTGTATGCGTTGATATTCCACTTAGATATATTTCAGTTTTTTTCTTATTAATTTAAATTAATTATAATTAATATACACAAGTATACCGTGTTGTTGCTTCTTTATCTGATGGCAGTTCCTATTTCCAGGTCATCGTTTCCCACCCCGTCAACCCCCCGTACTACGTGCCTCTGGTGGAGATCGTCCCCGCTCCCTGGACCAGGAAGGACGTGTCTGAGAAGACGAGGGCGATCATGTTGGAGATCGGACAGGAGCCTGTCTCACTGAGCCGCGAGATCGATGGATTTGTGCTCAATCGTATTCAGTGAGTATATAACCATACAAAACCTGCATCCAGCAGGATGGACCGCCGTCCTTCAATGTTCAAGACAATGTAATCTTTTTTTAGGGCTCCATTGCTAAATGGCAAAAATAACAGCAATGGAACCCTTATAGATTCGTCCTGTCCATCCGTAAGTCACAGCCATTTTACTCTAAGACTGATGACATCACAATCACACAGTTGAAATTTAGACAGCAGGTGTATTCTATGAACCGCTACACAAAAATGATGTGAAATTACGAATAAAGAAAATAGGGGTGGACTCCATAGTATGGAGTCTACCCCTATCATCTTTCCCAGATGCGTATACTTGAATAGCTATAGAAAAAACATGAAACACGTAATACGTGCTTATAAAATTTTAGGGTTGGCCTCGATTTCCCTGTGATTCCATCAACAGATCTACCTCGGGAGTTCTCTTTTGAATAAAAAAATAATTTTGAAAATCGGTCTACAATTGACTAAGATATCGGTGAACATACATATTAAAAAAAATACATACAGTCGAACTTGAACCTTCTCCTTTTTGGAAGTCGTTTAAAAAACGGTATCGAGGTTCCTAAAATACATTTTATCTTTTTATATTAAATGGGTCTACTCTTGACCTCAATCTAGTCCTGAGGACAGAGGAGGAGATGAGGTCGACGATGGAACGAGCTAATAATATCTTAAGCTAATGGTTCTGGTAATACCTATATGTATATAAAATATTCGCTTCTAAAGCCGTAAAGGTTGTATTTTAACTACAAAGAGACGAAACGACTAAGTAATTTCATCTTTCAAAATTAATTAAATATAGATAGGACATGTGAAAACTTGGCCTTCAAATGCATATTTTTTAAGAAAACTGGTTCTTTCAGTATAGGTAATATCTAAAACTTTTTATAGGTACGCTATCCTGGATGAAGTGTGGCGCCTAGTCGACAACAAAATCGTCAATGTGGAAGACATTGACAAAGTCATCTCAGAAGGGCTTGGCATGAGATACGCCTTTTTAGGATCTTTGGAGACTGCGCACTTGAATGCTGAAGGCATGAAGTCTTACATCGAGAGGTTAGTAAAAAGTTAGAAGATACATTTTAAACGTGGATCAATGGAGCTATGGCTAACATTGCATGTTAGTCATATTCATAACTACATAACATCACATCAGTATTTTAAAGAAGTAAACAGAACCTACTGTGCCGCCGATAGTACTTAGGTAACATGTTTTTTGTATTTCAGGTATGGAGAGACCATCTACAACGTCAGCAACACAATGGGAGATATTCCAAGAATGACGACAAGCAAGAGTATCGACACGATCTGCGACCAACTGAACAAGATGGTGCCTTTAGACAAACTGCAGGAGAGGCGCGCTTGGCGCGATGCCTGCCTCACTCGCCTCGCTCTTCTCAAGAAAGAGATGAATGAACAAAAAGTTAAATACTAGAACTGAATTATGATAATCTATACTTTGTTAACGATGCATCCAATGATAAAAATATCATGTAATACTTACCTACCTAAAATTTAAAAAATCTACGAAATATTAGAAACGCATCCCATCATGTTATGCGTAAGGAATATGACTTTATTATCTTTGTTATTTAATATGTACCAAATAATAATTATACGAATATGCTTTGAAGTATTTACAATATTTACCTACCCAAATTGCCTTTTTATTTTCGTATGAAATTCCTACCTGGTTCGTAAAAAAATATAAATGTAACTGCAACTGTTGACTAACAATACTGGTCTTAATATTATAACCGCCACAACCAAGTGGGCTGTGGCGGTGTGGCTATAAAAATCATACTTAGTAATCGTACCTGGTAGCCTGGTACTAAACACTTCCTCGGGTTTTGTAAAAACATTAGGTTGATTGAGAACACTGCAATGAGCATTGTGTATTATTACATTTATCAAAACTATAATTACTAACAGATACTGTGAGGAATAAATCACAGAAAATATAAAAATAAATCTTTAAACATCCTCAAAACGATTTTAAGTTACCGCCATGTTATCGCGAATAATTTACTTTTTTCGGAACTGAACAACGACGTAAGTTTGCCGCCCAGGCTTTTGCTCATTAGAGGCCGAAATCTAAGGGTAGTAATGTATTGTCAGAGGTGCTATATATTTTGTTTAGTTAAAAAATTGTGATTAACCGTAAATGTTAGGGTAACAAGTAAAAGTGTTGTTGGTATCTGTCTAAAATCTTACCATCATTGTAAGGTGGAAAGTTTCTTCTGCCCTTGGGATCTTCACTCAATAAAACATATCAAAACTTATCTTGTTTGTATATTACCAAAATTAAAACATTATCCAAATAACTGAAATAACCCAACACACAATATTCAACTACACATATTTTTCCTTTTACTAGAACCTCATATCTAAACTTCAAAACCGACTGTTACAAATTTTCTTTGATACTTCTCAAAAATCAAACATCCTTCTATATTTGAATCATAACTTCTTAACACTATAAAAACCATAAACTTCAAAACTGCCAGTTATCAATAGACATAAAAATTCTATAAAGCTAATATCATATTACAACATCCCCTCTGAATTTTATGTCTATTACAGTTTGAATAACATCACATAACTTCTCATCAACTACTTTAAAACCCAACTTAATTAACCCACCCAACTTAACTGACTACAACAAACAAACTTTTGAATTAATTAATCTAAACACCTTACATAACTAACTTATCCATTACAATTTCAAATTAATTCCCAAACAACCTTATATTTTAATTAACCTACATAACTCATCACATTATAGAATGTTCTTCACTTATGTATCACTCACTATACACTGTCTCAATCTCAAAAACTTTGTTCTATCCAATGGTTTAGTCAGTATATCTGCCAAATTGTTCTTAGTCGGACAATAGTAAATATTTAATAAATTTTTATCTATTTTCTCCTTAATGAAATGATATTTAACATCAATATGTTTGCTTCTTCTATTTAAAATTCCATTTTTAATTAAAACTATCGCAGATTGATTATCAACAAACAATTCAGTTTTTGGTAATTTATCTGTCAACTCGAAGATGAGACTCTGAATGTATAGAAGATCTTTTATACATTCGGCCGCAGAAATATATTCAGCCTCAGTACTGGAAAGAGCAGTGACTGACTGTTTACGTGAGCACCAATGAATTGGACCACCACCATAAAATATTACGAAGCCAGTCGTACTTTTCCTAGTATCAGGATCACCTGCGAAGTCTGCATCACAATATGCTTTCAAAGTCAAATCGTTACCACGAACATACTGTATACCACTGCTGACTGTATTTTTAATGTATCTAAAAAGGTTCTTAATATTTCCAAAATCATTTAAGTTAGGATGCTCTTGATGCCTACTACAATAACCAACATGGAAAGCTATATCCAATCTTGTTTTATTCACCAAATACAACAATGAACCAATCAATTGTCTATATCGATGCACATCATCAACATTTACTTTCCCCTCTTGATGTGTATCAATTAAAATATCTGGGTGACTACTATCTTTTAAGTTTTCATATTTAAACTTTTCCAAAATTTGATTTATATAACTTTCTTGATAAATCTTAATAAAGTTTTGTTCTACTTTAACATCAAACCCTATAAACTTTTCTGTCTTATCAAATTTCCGCATTTCAAATTCTTTTTCTAATTTATTAATAATTTTATTTAAATCAATTTCATTTTCACCAATTAAAATACCATCGTCAACATAAATAGCCAAGTATATTTCTTTTTCTTTATTAACAAACACACATGGATCCGATTTTAATTGTAACAAACCTAATTTCTTTAAAAACTCCGTTAATCTCTTGTTCCACATAAGTGGTGCTTGTTTTAATCCATATAAACTCTTCTTTAACTTACAAACTTTATTCTCTTTATCTTTTATATCATATCCTAAAGGTATTTCCATAAAAATTTCTTCATCTAATTCTCCATATAAAAATGCCGTTTTTACATCAAATTGTTTAATTTTAAACCCTTTTTGTGCTGCAATCGCCAACAACAATCTTACACTACTTGTGTTTACTACTGGACTATATGTCTCCTTATAATCAATATTATATTTTTGTAGAAATCCTCTTGCCACTAATCTAGCCTTATATCTTCCGCCAGGCTTTATAGTAAAAATCCATTTACTTGAAATTATTTTCCTATTTTTCGCTTCACTTTTATTCACAATTTCCCAAATTTTGTTTCTATCTAATGAATCTTTTTCCTCATTCATTGCTATCTTCCATAAATCCTTTTCAAAACTATTAAAAACATCTGTATAAGTCAAAAACGAAGTCTCCAAATCATAATCTTTCAACCAAAATGGCAATTTCCTTTCTCTTCTCGGTAAAATCCTCAATCCATCATTATTCACTGGTTCAATTGCATCTTCAAACTCATCATTACTTTCAACTACTCTATCATTACCGTCTTCCCCTCTCAAAGTATCATTCTCTTCAACATCGACTCTAATTTCTTCAACGCTGTCTTCAAATATATCATTATCTTCAACAGTTCTGCCCCCTATTTCTTCAACGCTATCTTCAAAAATATTATCTTCAACAGTTCTCCCTCTAATTTCTTCATTACTATCTTCAAAAATATTATCTTCAACAATTCTTCCTCTAATTTCTTCATTACTATCTTCATCACCACTTTCACCACGAAAACTATCACCATTAATAACATCACTACCAATACCAACTTTAACCGTTTTAAATAAATTCTCTAAATCGCACTTTTCCACTCTACAATTACACATTTTCAAATAATCTGCAACTTCACTCTTACTATTATTAAACACCACATCTCTCGAGTAAATAATTCTAAAATTTGAAGGATCCCAGATCTTATAACCATTGTTAGTAAACCCTACTAGAAGCCCTTTACTACTCCTGGAGTCAAGTTTATTTAACTGATAATTATTTTTGTAATATGTTAAAGATCCAAAAATATTTAAATGTTTTAAATTCGGTATTCTATTGAACCACATTTCTGCTGGTGTTTTAACATTAATGGTATTTGCACTCCTGTTTAATAAATAAGCAGAAGTTAACACAGCTTCACCCCATAAATCATGTGGTAGCTGCATATCAAAAAGCAACGCTCTTGTTCGTTCCATTAAAGACCTATTTAATCTTTCAGCTTTACCATTTAGTTGTGGAGAATATGGAATAGTGTAATCAATATTAATACCTTTGTTATTACAATACATTTTTAATTGTTTACTAGTATATTCACCTCCATTATCACATCTAAATGTTTTAACTGTAGTTTTAAAATGATTTTCTGCCAAATTTATATAGTTAATTATTTTTGAAAAAGCCTCGCTTTTATTTTTGATTAGATAAACTTTTACAAAATGAGTATAATCATCCAAGAATGTTATAAAATATTTGTAACCATCCCATGTTTCTGTTTGAATAGGACCACAAATATCGCTATGAATTATTTCTAATGGTTGACTAGCTCTCTGTCTAGTTGTTTTAAATGGTTTTCTACATAATTTTGATTGTGTGCAGACTTCACAGATGTCGACTTCCTTTACACGGCCTCCATCTATCCCTCGAACAATTTCCTTTGTCTTGTTAACAGGTACATGTCCTAATGCACGATGCCAGAATTTACTATCTATTTGAAAAACATTGACTGACCTCGAAGGTACGACTGGCTTTGTCGTATTTATTAATAATTTTAAATAGTATAGACCATCCTCCCTCCGTTCGCAAGACTCCATACATTCAGAGTTTTTACCTCCGAGTTGGCAGCTTGTTCTGAAAAATTTTAAAAAATAATTATCATCAGCTAATCTAGATACAGATATCAAGTTCTTTTTAAGTTGGGGAACACATAAAACATTTTTTAATGTAATATTGTTAGAATATAAGTTTCCCATTGTGTTAACATGATGTATGTTTCCATCGGCTGTCATAATTTTATAATTTATTTTCTCCTTATGTACAAGAAACCTTTCTGATGTAACAATGTGACTGCTTGTTCCTGAATCTATAATGAATTCAACTTCCTCTTGTTCTGAATGATCTGTATAAAAGTTACTTACAGTTTGCTTTAGGCAGAATTTCGTGTAGTGAGAATTATCCTTACAGTGTGCACAATTGTATAGTGAGTTGCAATCTGCATGTCTATGTCCAGTCTTCATGCATTTATAGCATAAGCTGTTGTTGTTAACTCTCCTATCATCATGGCAAAATCTCGCTATGTGTCCTTTCCTTCCGCATTTGAAGCAACTCCTCACATGAAAGATGTTTTCTTTTTCAGTCTCATTCTCATAGGATGTTGTTGGTTTCGGTTCATCATCACTGCCTTTCCTCATTTTTAATTCTAAATTTATTCTTGAAATTAAATTTATTAAATTTTTGTCTTCTTTTGACGTTGATTCCCATGCAGTCCTAAAGTGAATCAAGTCCTTCGGTAAATTTGATAGTATTTTTGACATTATCTGTTCGTCATCAAATTTATATCCTAATGCTCTGATTCTTGTAGCCTTGTTTTCAATCTCTGCAATTTCTGCCATTATATCCTTATTTATAATTTTGTATTTATAAAAATCTTCCAATTGCTGTGAAATTTGTGTGTCTTTGTGTCCAAGAAATAACTGGTCAAATTTGTCTATGATATCTTTTGATTTTTCGCAGTTTATTGCATAGACCATATATTTATCACATATAGCACTTATAATTATTAATTTTGTTTTTGCGTCTTTCTTTTTAAAATCCTTAACTGTTTTTTCAGCATCTCTTTCCAAAACTTGTTCTAAATCTCTTGCAGTCAAAAGTAAAATTAATTTTTGTTTCCATATAAAATATTCTTCTTCTGTTTTTAATTTTGAAATAGTAATTTCTTCCGCCATGTTCAAAAATTATTGTATATTTTTTAAATTAAATTTTACACTTTTTCTCCAGACATTTTTAAAGGGTTCTTTATTCTTCCACGTTCCACCTTACCTTTTCATGCCATATCTTCATCGGTGGCGAGGGCCCATAACCTGTTGTTGGTATCTGTCTAAAATCTTACCATCATTGTAAGGTGGAAAGTTTCTTCTGCCCTTGGGATCTTCACTCAATAAAACATATCAAAACTTATCTTGTTTGTATATTACCAAAATTAAAACATTATCCAAATAACTGAAATAACCCAACACACAATATTCAACTACACATATTTTTCCTTTTACTAGAACCTCATATCTAAACTTCAAAACCGACTGTTACAAATTTTCTTTGATACTTCTCAAAAATCAAACATCCTTCTATATTTGAATCATAACTTCTTAACACTATAAAAACCATAAACTTCAAAACTGCCAGTTATCAATAGACATAAAAATTCTATAAAGCTAATATCATATTACAACAAAAAGTCGATAAAATATTTATGAATGTCCAAGTAAAAGTTCTATCAAATTGACATTGGGCAGTCAAAGAGAAAGATTTAAAAACTGAAACTTCGATTATTATCTATTTTGTCATGTCCTAAATGAACTGCATCGCAATATTAACCATTCGATGTTATAAAAGTTTAGTCGATTTCTAAAATGGCCAGTGGCAACACCCTCATGAACATCAAATTCCATAAACAATTTAGGACAAGTATTTTTGTTATCTGTGGTTCTTGTCTAATGGAGCATTTGCGCGATCGTTCATAATTTTATTTACCATCAAATTGTAATACAGTACAAACAAAAAGAGTATAATTTTTATATGGTTATTTGTCCACATCAATGGTGTAAATTTTGAGACATGTGTAATTTAAATAAGTAAATTTATTTTGATATAGCCTTCATGATCTCATGACAAAAGGCCTTGCAGTACGCATAGATTTACAAATGTGTTGTTTTGATAGATAATGGATCCAAGAATGTGTAGAAAAATCAGTAGTAGTGAAAGTCTTCCAGATGCGGACGATGTGGAATATGAGGTATCAAACATCATTGCACCGCAGGAGAGCGACGATAATTTTATGTTGGACGGTAGTCCCGAACCGCACTCCGTGACATGGTTAGACAACGATCAAATAGATGAATTAGATCTTAATTTAGACCAAACTAATCTATGTTTTCATAGAGTCGATAGCGCAGATATAATTTATAGAAGCAAGAAGAAAAAGTGCAAAATGGTAGGAAAGTATGTGATGGGAGATGTTCTGGGGGAGGGCTCGTATGGTAAAGTGAAAGAGATGCTTGACTCCGAGTCGCTGTGCAGGAGAGCTGTGAAAATATTGAAAAAGAGAAAGCTAAGAAGAATACCAAATGGTGAGCAGAATGTACAGAGAGAGATACAGTTGCTGCGAATTCTTAGACACAAAAATGTGATTGAACTAGTCGATGTTATGTATAATGATGAGAAGCAGAAGATGTACCTTGTGATGGAGTTCTGTGTTGGTGTGCTGCAGGTATGTGTTACCTACTAAAACATTAATTTAAATTGTTATACTATAATTGGTTCATGTTTAACATTTAGTTGTTATGGCGTCTTTGCCAGTAATTTTGTTTCAAATTTTCATTTTGCGGTCTCTTTGACCTACTATTGATTGATTTGTTTGGGTTGATGTCAATCCAAACAAACATTGTTCATGACTTTCGACAAAACATTAAGGTTAATGATGAGCAATAATTATGATATGTCTCTAGAGAACTCAACAAAGATAAGCGCATTCAGAAAACATAGTTGCATTGCACTATTTACATTAATTTTACTTGACAGTTATCTCTTCCAGACTATATAATTTAGCGAGATTACTGTGTGACCCCTCAAGGTCTAGACTATTTAGCTTTTATAAATGTATTGTGGCACATATTGTTGTTAACTACAGCTCACAAGGATGATGATATAGAAAACAATAAATTTCAGTAAATTATAACACATTGTGAAACAATTTAGTAATAAATAACATGAAATTACTCTGCCTCTGTTACTAAATTCATCCAGTATTTTTTTTGTTAGCCTGTTATCCCTATATTGGGCAAAGGCCTCCTTCATTCCTTCCACTTCTCTTGGTAATCTGCTTTGCCAAATAATTTTTATAATAATTAAATTTTAAACAACATTAATATTGTTCAGGATATGTTAGAAGGGAGCCCTGGCAAGAAGTTCCCTCAGCGACAAGCACATGACTATTTCACCCAACTCCTGGATGGGCTGGAGTACTTGCATGGTCAGGGTGTGGTACACAAGGATATCAAGCCAGGCAATCTGTTGCTGACACTGGATCAGACACTGAAAATTACTGATTTTGGTGTTGCTGAGGTAATTAATCTTGTTTATTTTAGAATGTAAGTTTTAGAGTATGAAGTGCATTTTACATTAGCATCAATATCGATACGATAGCCTATTAGTTACAATATGTATTTACACTAAACTTGATCATGTAATCATTACTTAATTCAATTACACTGACAGTACTACATGCTTAGTAAAGAATTGGAAAAGTCCTAGCTTGCCAAAGAAAGAATGAATCAGACTAGACTACTGTTGAATAATTTTAAAATACCTTTATTTCTGTTTTAAACAAAGAAAACTTTAATACAGGATTCTGATAACAATCAATCATAAACTAGCCTTGTAGATTCTGCAATTTAAAGTCTTTAATTTTTATAATGTTAACCTTGGTTAATTTGGTAATAGAACATCATCCTACTGTACTCAGAAGGGGTAGACAGAAGTGTATAATATGTACAACATGTTTCCAATTGTCAATAGTAATTTAGCAAAATTTTCTTATTTCAGGCTTTAGACATGTTTTCTCCGGAAGACACATGTTACACAGGGCAGGGTTCCCCAGCGTTTCAGCCGCCAGAAATCGCGAACGGTGCTGAACAGTTCTCGGGCGTCAAAGTCGACATTTGGAGCAGTGGAGTCACATTGTAAGCAAACGAAAATAGAACATTACCCACTAACACTGACCTTTTGTTATAGCATTGTTTTCTTCACAAAGGGCACATTTATCTTTGTGAATACAGTCAGGATTGTTTGATTGTCATTTTGTCTTATGTTTGAAAGTCAATTGTCAGTTTATCACACACTTTTTTTGTTGAGAATATTTTTTAATGCCCATTGAGAGGTAATGTATCATTCTGGTCTCTAAAATAGACAACTTGTAACAATAACAGCTTTAAGAATATTTTCTGAGTTTTGCAATATTAGCTAGCTATGACGATGTTGTAGAAAAAATCCCTTATCACTGTGAGTTCAATTACACACCTATTGCATATTACTTTGTTAGTAAATATAGTGATTCATGATTAATTAAAAACTATTAATCATCGTCCCACTATCCATGACTTACTTGTTTGTCACTTTGCATACATACAAAAGATACATAAATAAGCATATATGTATAATTTCCTTCATTTCATTTACGTTGGTATAATAATGTGGTCAGGATAAATTACCCAGATTTACCTGTTTTACCAGTATAATAAATGGTTATGTTATAAAAATAATGGTTTACTTATTTATTAATAGCACTTTATTTGCGTGGAAGTGTGTATAGGTGTATCTGTTAGGTTTATTCTAGGTTATTGATCTGTGCATTAACATAACGTGAAATTATGCAGGAAAAACAAAACAAAATCTGGTATCAAAACTGTTAAACGTTCTCGCGAGTCACTGAGTAGCATGTTCATGGTATGATCATCGTGATATATACGATAATAAACCATTTCTGAATGGCTAACATACCCATACCCATGCCCATGAGTGTATTTGTTTTGGCTACTGGAGGCATATTTAAAGTTACCCAACCCACTCTACGATTGAGGCTTATTACTCAAATTGTTCTCAGATTCAATATGACAACGGGCCGGTACCCATTCGAGGGCGATAACGTGTATCGGTTGCTGGAGTCAATCGGTCGCGGTGAACCCGCGCCGCCGCCGCCCTCACTGGGGCCTACACTCGGCTTGTTACTCACTAACATGCTGAAGAGAGACCCCGACCTCAGGCCCACCGTGCACGAGATTAGGAGGCACTCGTACGTATTACTATATTTTTACAACTAATATTTAGAGAAGTGGTTTGGTGTTTGCAGAGGTAATCTCCGGAATTAATGATCCGAATACTAAAATTCTTACTTTGTTAGAATGGTAAACTATTACTATGTCGCATAGGATACTTTTTATGCCAGAAAAATGCATGGATCTTGTGGGAATATTCATGCGAATGAAATTATTTTATGTGACTAGCTGTGCCCGGCATGCGTTGCAATGCACCTTTTTTTACCCTACCCTACCTACCTACCTACCCCCTTATCACTAAGGGGTATGAAAAATAGATGTTGGCCGATTCTCAGACCTACTCAATATGCTCACAAAATTTCATGAGAATCGGTCAAGCCGTTTCGGAGGAGTATGGCAACGAAAACTGTGACACGAGAATTTTATATATTAGAAGATTGAGCCACTGAATGGATACCATAAAACGTTAAGGGAAATCCTGGATAGCGGGAAAAGATTGGCCCATATTATTTATTAAGTGTAAGAAAAAGGAAAGGGAGGCCTTTCCACTGACGTGGGACACTAGATACGTTTGATCGATAGAATTATATTGTTGAAAACTAACCTTCTAAAAGGTCAAATCTGTTATCGGCCTTTGAAAACCTTGACCGTACTTAGAACCGTGTCATACACAATGCAAATGTTATCGACAAAAATCACATCGGCGACGTTGCACAAGAATTATAAACGGTTACAACAATCGACAAGTAGAATGTGACAAAGTCCAAAACTAACCAACGTTTTCGTGAGGTGATTGGACTCGCAACAAGCGGGCATGTAAGCGAGATTTAAGTACGAACGTGAAAGAAGTTAAAGGAAGGATTGCCACACATATATATATATAAATAGTTTGTACCGTTTGCCCCAAAGCCGCCATCATCATTCTCCTGTCTTTTTCCAATTTATTTGGGGTCGGTATTCTTCCATACTTCTCTATTACTCGTCATCTCAGCAGTTACCTTCTTTCTAGCCATATCATCCTTCACACAGTCCATCCAACGTTTCTTTGGTCTTCTTCTACTTATAGCCGTATCTGATTAATAAATGTGAAATTTATACTCAAAACTCTAACGAAATTTTCTGCAAGCGATTGCGGAGGAACCGCATGCATCGCTTGCCTACACCATGACAATCGATTACCATACAACTTTTCAGTCATCAGCGTCACTTTCAGATTTCCTCTTATTCCAATGAGAAAAGCTGTACATAAATACGAAGCATGGTCACTGGATTTCCTAAAGCGATTTCCACCATCGATTTCACAAATATTAACCCAATTGTCTTGCGTGATGACTCGTAAAATGGACACACTGGCTTTAGAGTGCCAAAGGCTCTTCAAGATTTTATCTCCGGTCAGCATTCACTACCGTTGTCCTGCGTAAGAGATCGTCAAGTGTGCGCACATCTCTGCGTCCCTTAGGCCTACGTGACAGGAGGCATGCATTACAAACCCAAGCTAAAATAGTTTGAAAAATTCTAGAGAAAGTTCACGATAGGTATCTTACCTGACCTGATGATGAAAAATAAACGGTACACAAAAAAAGAAATCATTGTTGCAGTGGGACTTTGTTGCACCATTTCGGTGTTGCAATAAGGTATTGGCACAAAATACAGTGACTAAACGAATTATTTGTCACAAAAACTACCGTAGGGAATTTACAATCCTTATGCAATTAAATGCATATTATTAATAGCAATGCTTCGTGGTGTTCTCCAAATAATAAAGTTACATTTTGATGTCTTCGTAAATACCTAGAATGTTTATAAAATAACATGTAAAACGGCTTTAACGGAGGTTATATCAGAGGTGAACGTGTTAATAGTACCCACTTAGTGATTGTCGAGATTATGTTGTTTACGCATTTATAGGAATTCTATTTATTCGACTTAGTACTTAGGTGAAGAAAATGTTCGCATCAAGGATAATAATTATGCGAAACTGTAAATAATATTTATTTCAACCAAGTGTACTTGTGGTAGGTACCTACTTGTGAAATGTTTTAATGGGTCATTGAAGTTTGTACCTACCTACTTAAGACAAAAGATTGATATTGTTAGATGTGCCTCACCATACAGTCTTTTCACAGAATTTAGTGTCTAAATTACAGTGATCTTTTGTGTCATTGCTATAAGGTTGAGTTGCCACCAGTGACAAGTCTCGTAAAATCATATAGAACTCTTCTTCTTTTTCTATTTCGTGTGTACTGCCTAACCTGGTGTCAGAGTTTTTATGCCGCCCATGGGCCTCTGACTTGGCTTTATATGCCGTCGAGATTTTGTTTTTGGTTTGATTTCCTCACGATTTTTCCTTCACCGAAACAAGTGATAATTATACAATACGCAAATGAATCCGAAAAATCAGAGGCGTGTCTTGGGTTCGAACTCGAAACCTGTGACTTGGCAGCCTGACCGTCACACCAGTAGGCTATCACTGCTCATAACATGGACAAAGACGATGATATAGAACTTTATTCTTGTTGTAATAAGGATGCAACCCTACCGGTTGTATCTTTTAGAGGCAAATAAAAACTGTGAAAAACATTACTTAGGTAGCGCAAAAAGTGCTCACAAAAAGAAGAGTAAGCTCACACATCCTGCATAAAGTAAGTAAAGATATGATTTTCAGTTTGAGTGAGCGAGACAATACTGTTTAAATGTTATTGTTGACTAAACAAAATCGTGGCCATCTTTTGACGTGGTAGGGCTAATCCAACGATTTAAATATTTGGCGGAGACATTCTTCAAGATAGACAGACAGACAGTCTTCACAACTATGTAACTTTAATCCGTTGGTCCCGGCTGTCATTTGTAGATCTTTGACAGTCGTTACAGGTACTTAATGGCCCGAAAGTCTGATAACCAGTCTTCTAAGGGTTACCGTATTACCCAATACTAACCGGGTTGCGGTGGTCAGATAGGTAGTCGCTCCATGTAAAATACTGGTATTCAGCTGCATCGGTAAGACTGGAAGCCACCCCAATAAAATTGGGAAAAGGCTAGGCAGATGATGGTTATGAACTCTGTAACTTTCAAGTTCGTAGTTTTCAACTTTCTCCTTTGTTTGGGTTCACTTGCTTTGCCTGTCAGTCATGGTAAATTAGCCTGGTTTCAAAACTACAACTCGTATTACAGCTCTATTAGTTCCCCTATCCTGATGATCTCTCCGTCAATTATTATGACTATACCTATGACTCATTTAAATTAAATCCAGTCAATACTTGTTCGCAACAAGAAAATGGCCTTGTATGTTGTTACCAACAATGGAAAGAATTAAGTACTTTGTTTATTCAATAATATAATAAGTCGCTGATAGCCCTGTTATCATCTGAATGTTTATTTATAACTGACATACATATTATACACTACTCATGTCTGTATTGCTGAAAGGCGTAGAGTTGTAGGTACACCCACATTTCGCTGGTAAAAAATAAATGACCAATGGAAATTTTCTAAATTAACTCAAAGTTACTCTGCTAGAAAATTCACTCGGCCTCTAGATGGGGCAATACCTGGTGATCCAATGTTCTTGTTTGAAAGATATGGGTGCTAGTGTTTCAATAGGCACAGTGGACATTTGAACTTTGTGTCTGCAATACAAAGTATTAGCCATGCATCTTTTGTAGAGAACTAGCGACTTATGGGCTGCGGTGACCACCTGTCACCAAGTTAGCTATCCGGTTGATTGCCACTCAAAGAATGATACCGTTAGGGTCATTGAGTGTGCATTTACAATAGAGATGAAACGGATGTCCGTTATCCGGCAAATTTTTACTATCCGGCCAGATACCAAATCGTAACCCACTATCAGGCCGGATACTGAATATGAAAGAAATCAATAATTTCTCATTAACACAAGATAAATCATGCGACAGTAGCCTATAAACACCAGAATAAAAAAGAAAATGCAAAATTTTAAAACGCCAAAAATATTATTATTGATAATAAAGTGGTACTTACTCAAAATTAACAAGTGGAAAATTATGGTGAATTAATAATATATTTTCAGTTTTAGATGGTAAAAAGCGACTTGGCTTCGTAAACACCGCATTTGTGCGGCAGCGTTAACTCAAATCAAAGTCGTTACAACATTTAACGCGATAAAGGGTCGAATATCCGGCCATCTGGCCTCGAAGCTTGCTGAATATCCGGTATCGTTTCATCTTTACTTTAATTTACAACGTTTGGCCTTTTTTTTTTTTTTGTAGGGTGGGAAATCAGGAAATCATCAAATGACCCCTCCCGCTCTGGGCGGAGCGGAAGGGAGTGTCAGACTCTTACTGACTAAAAACCACCCATGTTCCTTCTTTGGCCTTTTATGTTCCAGGGCCGCGGTATCTCTTTTTGGCCTGCGCCGAAAGTTAACATCCAATGCACGATCAAAAAATCCTTTAAACTGTTTTAAATTTCCACCTGCGCCGAAAACATCCAATGCACGATCAAAAAATCCTTTAAACTGTTTTAAATTTCCACCATCGAGAACTTAAAAGTAAGCATACTACTGACTTGCGATAATTATTATAATCTTCAAAACCACCTTTTCCTCTTACAGTTGGGTCCAGGCCCGCCCGCCTCTCGAGGCCGGTGAGCGCATGGTGACGCCTCGCTCCCGCCGCTCCGACGAGCTGCACACCTCTACCGTCATACCGTACTTAGTGGAGCGACATTACCCTTCGGCGCAGGAGTACTTCACCGAGAGAGACTACAGGCATGGTCAGTCTGATGATGATAGTGATGATGAACTGTTTTATGAGGTTACTGATCTACAGTATAGGCTGTAAAGAATGGTTTTAATGTAAAGTCGCGGAGTGACAAAATACTGAGCATCTCTTTGTATTTACACCATCTTTGAAAATTGCCATATTCTCAATATTGAAAAAGACAGCTTGAGCACATTTCTGTAATTTTTTGCGCTTTATTGTCAACATTATGAATGTAAATGACCATTTGAAAAGGTTAGAAGTATAATATATAATAGTTAATAAATTATTTTCGACCGGCGAGTATTCATACACGGTCAACGGATAGCCTGAACGAAGCCTGCCACACTATTCCCACCATGCAGTGAGTGGCATGCAACCGATAAAATGTATGTAGAACTCGGTGCGAGACGCTTCTATCGTTTGGCCTGTAAATTCCTCCAGAGAAGCGACGGTTCAATTAGTACTGTTTCGCATTTGAACTAATAGGACTTAGGCGTGGCAAGGTTATTAAGGTGCCCGACTGCTATTTGTGTTTGTAATTTGTAAATACTCAGATTTGTATGTGACAGTATGACATGCACATTCATAAAGACATTCACGTCATATCTTTGAATGGCAGTCTTAGTGATATCAGTAGTAACATAATAGTATCAGTACTTATACAACGTGCCCCAGAAATCAACGTCAAGCCGAAAACGGGCAATAGGCCAAGTCGTGACAGCTATTAGAAAAATATAAAAAAAAATCTTGGTCATGTACTTTTCGAATTATAAGCATTCAAAAATAAATCTCAAAAAGTGACACCCTGTGATGATTTTTCAAGTCCTGTGACTACATTATTAACATTTCGGTAGTTTTTTTCTCTGTGATCTAACCATGAATAACCCTTCTGTAAATTACAGTTAAAAGTTAAAACGTAACTGCCTCAGTTTTAAATTAAATGTTAGATTTTTGCCCAATATTGAATTCAAAATAATGACATCACCCAAATTTAACCGACTGTACTGAAAAAAAAAATCTACTACACTATTTTGGCAAGTAACTTTAAAAGATGGCGCGTTTAGTCAGGATTCCAAAATGGTATAACACATACTAATTGCTACTTCTTAATTGAGGAAAAAAAGTACATTGTTGGTTTTAGGTGCATTTGAAATAAAATTCAGTCGTTGGATTTCTTTTATTATAATTTTTATTAAATCAGATTTACGAAGTTTTATAACAAATGTTCAAACTGTTTTCCTTCAGCTGCAATGCAAGTTCTACATCTCTTTAAAAATGATCGCGTAATAAGACGGGCGTATCTTCTTGAGTTGATGTATTCAGCGGCTTCTGCAATTCTTTGGCGCAGCTCGTCTAAATCTTGAATTGGCTTAGAGTACACTTTATCCTTTATCGTACCCCAGTAAAAAAAATCTATGGGGTTTAAATCGGGTGAACGGGCAGGCCACGAAATTGTACCACCCCGCCCAATCCACCTATCGGGGTATTCTCGATTGAGAAACTCTCGTACAGTGAGAGCATAATGCGCTGGGCAGCCATCTTGTTGATACCACAGTCCAATAAACAAAGCCACAGTTGTAAGTACGAAGTCAATACGAATACAAAAAGATGTGCAGTCAACGAAAGAGCGTAACGTACTGCAGTATTGCACAATTTGCCGATGCATCCCTGTTTAGCCAGAGTAGCGTCTCTATCTGTTTCACTCACACATATGAAATGATGTGTCAATCCGTCTCCCTCTTAGTTAGATAAAAGTAGCGTCACTATCTATCTCGCTCCCACTTGTCAAAGTAGCGTCACCTCACATTAGTTAAAATGAATCTTTCTCGCTCACACTAGTCAAAATAACGTCACTCTTCGTCTCAATCGAACTTTTATGAAATACGGCTTCATAAAAAAAAAATGTTTTTTCTCAATTAAGAAGTAGCAATTAGTATGTGTTATACCATTTTGGAATCCTGACTAAACGCGCCATCTTTTAAAGTTACTTGCCAAAATAGTGTAGTAGATTTTTTTTTCAGTACAGTCGGTTAAATTTGGGTGATGTCATTATTTTGAATTCAATATTGGGCAAAAATCTAACATTTAATTTAAAACTGAGGCAGTTACGTTTTAACTTTTAACTGTAATTTACAGAAGGGTTATTCATGGTTAGATCACAGAGAAAAAAACTACCGAAATGTTAATAATGTAGTCACAGGACTTGAAAAATCATCACAGGGTGTCACTTTTTGAGATTTATTTTTGAATGCTTATAATTCGAAAAGTACATGACCAAGATTTTTTTTTATATTTTTCTAATAGCTGTCACGACTTGGCCTATTGCCCGTTTTCGGCTTGACGTTGATTTCTGGGACACGTTGTATATTGTAATTCTCATAATCATACCACATTCTAAACATCATAATATTTTTGTAATTGCTGATTTTAACGGAATTTGTTCACAACATTTCCTGAGGATTTGATTCAATGAAGCTTAGCGACTTAATGAATCATATCTTAAGCTGGACTTAGTTCATTAACAGAATCTAAACCTTATTTCTATGTAAATAGAGTCGTACAATTTTCAGACCCTGAAGAAGTACGCATAGCAGGTTTCGTGCGCGCTCGCCTTTTTTCCTTGAGTTAGGTTTGTTGCATGCGTGTGACGAAAACCCCGATCTACCTTTTAGCCTTATCTATATCTATATGAACAGCCATATACCTACATTTACCCGCTATAACAATATCAGGCTTATAATAATTTATGAAGACTAATTTATGTCCACTATAACCGATAAATAAATGCTGTAAAATATATTTTTAGATATACATACTGTTTGTTTGCGTGTACGTAGTACTTCACTATTAACATTAAAATAATCTTGTAGGTATTGAATGATATGAGATAGATGCATATGAGAATGACGACTTTGTAGCGAGACGCAGATTACATACTATTCAGGGACTTGTTTCTATGGTCAATATATCTCTCGCTTTCGGGTATCCGAATGACGTTATACAAGTGGCGGTGACAAATTCGGATGTCTTTGAAACTGGACAAACTTAAATGCTCCTGGATTAGTACTCGATATCATTCTTTATGTCATAGCTAGTCCAAAATCTATAGGCATCCGATTGCGGGTGAAAGAGTATCAGTGATTACGGTCCTGTTTACACCGATCTTAAACGTCAATGCAAAGTCAGAACCCTTGATTTATAAGCAAATTGACTATCAACTTCAATAATTCCTAAATTCAAATCACGCTTCCTCACTATACATTATATTACCTTTGAGAAGTAGAGTATCAGAATAGTATGTAATGGTGGTAGTAAGACGTGACGTACATGGTGTGGCGTGTGTTGCAGAGCTGGGCGACGGCGGGTCGCGCACGATGTCGACGGCGGAGCTGTCGGACGCGGACTCGGCGCGGCGCAAGCGGCGCTGGCACTCGTCGTGCGGCCGCCTGCCGTCCTGCCGCCTCACGTGATGTCAGGCGCTCGACTAGTATATACATGTTCCGATCTATTCCTCCTTACCTTACTTGCTGTTCCACTCAGTAGTTAACTTTGCCACCACCGTTGTTGCCCAATACTTATGCCTCCGATTTGTCGCTAAATTAAATAACACCTAGACGTCGTTTTCGTTCGTCGTTTCATCGACATCCTCTCTGAACAAAATTGGCTTTGGTATACTTAATGTTGCTATTTATTTGTTTGTGTATGGTTGTTACATGTAGTTTTCAATATACTCCTCTAAATAGTAAAGCTTATAGCTTCAATACAAATATGTGCTTGAATACGTATATTGAGAGACCAATTATTTAGTAAATTTTCTGATATGACATTCAATCACATACTTCTGTTAAAGCTAATATTACCATAGACGTGTATGTATATTTAATTAGATATCAAGGAGTTCATGCAATGACAAAAAATATCATAAATGTAAAATAGTACCTGTTTTGTTTGTCTATCAAGACATACGATGTAAAGTGAACATGTATTTAGTGTAATATTAGTAGATCTCAAATTTTAACGTGGCAATAAAAAGATAATATTTTTATAAAGAAATATTGCTTAAACCAAATTATAATAGAGTTCTTGCCAAGAGGGAAGCACCGACTATATTATCAATTTTAGTTAACTTTATGTTCATTTTGGTTAATGCATTGTCGTGCATGTTAATGTCGATCAGCAGAAATTGTAATTCTCATCAGGATGATTGAATCCCACGCTTTCTCACTAGTTGATTGACGGACAAATGTGTTGCTGATTGTGACTACTTACTGTTGGCATGAAATGTTAGGTTGAATGGTTTTGGGTATGATCGATTTTTTTCTTATTTTAGTTGTTAGATGTAAAGTACAAGTTATTATGGCGATTATTATACATGAAATTGTTTGTGTAATATCGTTAAATGTCATCGATTGGAATTTATTAAAAGAAGGATGTTATAGGATGCGAACAAATTATTGCATGGTTTAGATATTCAAAACGGACACGGCTTGTACACACTTCAGCATTCTGTGTACCTATTTCCTAAATAATCTCTTTTCCCATCTCAACACCTTGACGGACCTCACTTTTTATAACTTATTTATATTGAAATAAAATTACTTTAGTACTTAGGATTAGTTAGGTAAACAACACATGATTTTCTGTATTTTCCATTTGGATTGTTGTTGCTGTGTAATTTGTATTACTGGACCGATAGTCAATGTTACGTTGGGTCCAGATCTAATACAAACTTTTTTCACTTTACTTCTGCGCTAAATTGTTTGTTCACATAATTATAATGTTACTTAGTTGTGCAAT
This sequence comes from Eurois occulta, assembly GCA_950022335.1. NCBI lineage: Eukaryota > Metazoa > Arthropoda > Insecta > Lepidoptera > Noctuidae > Eurois > Eurois occulta. The sequence continues at coordinate 8,642,762 of OX465484.1, read as the reverse complement.
AACTGTTATAACTTGATGGAATGCTGTTCTAGTTCGTAGTTTAGGTTAAAGCTTACTTAAGCCATATTGAAATGAGATTATTGCGCAGGAGATCTCTTCACGCCAAAGGCGGTTTTTGCTAAAAGTATTTTATTTAACTGTAATAGTTTGTGTCCACTTATGTTGCACATGTATTTGAAAAGTGAGGTCTTGCATATAACTGTTAAAACGTGTGTTTACGCTTAAATAAAATGAAAGGATGTATGTTTAGTGCCTGAAATGAAAAATAACGTAAAAAACTGAAAAAAATTAAAGAGAATATTAATATATTGTAAATAAAAAGTCAAAGTAATGTGCATTATGTTTTTTTTTTATTTACAAATAACACCAACAAGCCCACAATAAATACCCCTTTATATTAACTACAGAATCAATAGTTTGAAGTACTATTTTACACCTGATTATCGACTGACCGAACTGTTACGATAATCCTCAACCAAGACGCCTTTTGTTTTTGGGATGGGATATCATCAAATGACTCTTCCCGCTCCGGGCGGAGCGGAAGGGAGTGTCAGACTTTTACTGACTAAAACCCATCCATGTTCCTTCTTTTGCCCTTTGTGTGCAACCAAGACGCCTGATTGAACGATACTAACGCGTTTCCTCGCATAGATGTCGCCAACTAGCGCTGTTAGTCTGTAAGGTATATATCTATGGGCGAAGTTGCCTGACAATAAATGAATGTCGTTGATCAGGGGCTAAACAGCATGATTTGCTCACCGGGTAGCTATACAACTAAGGACTGGACTGAGGTATGATGTATTGTGTAATTACCTATGCCAAGTGGTAATTTTAATTCAAAAGATTTACTACCATAATAAGTAAACAAAATGTGAACTAATTAGTTTTACAATCTAATTCACCGAAGCGAATGTGGGCGTCTAAATTACCAGCATGTATGTTACACCTTCATTTTGTTCACATGGGAACCTATCAGGCTAATCTGTTATTCATTATATCGTGTAAATTATTCTACTCATTTATTTTGCCTGATGATATTCACTAATAAACCGTTTTTTGCCAGAAATACGTTGCGCAGTATAAAATTATTTGAAGACAAGCGAAGCTAATCAGATTGACACCTTTACTCTTTAGATTTTAGAGGAAAACTTAAATATGTCGAGAGGTACTTACTTACAAGTAAATACATACTAAAACTAGCTGCCAAATTATTATTGGTCTAGTTATCGCAATGCTGCGACTGCTGAGCATGAGGGGTCCGATTCCCAGATCGAGCAGTGTTATTTGGTTTGTCCATTAGGAAATTTTGCAGTAGCAGCCACGGGTCTGGATTTGTGCGCCCGGTTAATGACAATAGGGTCGCCCTCTATTACATGGGACTTAACATAACTGGCCAAATGTGGTTGTACTGTTAGGTAGGTACATCTCTGCCAAACCCTTCCGGGATTACAGGCATGATGTGTAACTTGTGGAAAGATTAAAGTGGCGATACTGAAGTTAGTTTACTGTGCAACTAAGGTAAGGTAGGTATAGTGTAGACAAATCTCACTGGGCTGGTCACTACATCGCATAATGTTGCTGAGGTAGTGTCCGCAGAGCCGGCCTATTTAGGTAGGTAGGTTAGCACACATAGACGTCGATTACATGTCTCATATTATAATATATTAGTCTATGATTACAAGTATCGCACCAAATGAGCTTATGACTGCTAAATCCCGAACACAGGGAAATTGAAATGTTGCAGCCAGAGTGCGGTTTGGCCACTGATTATTCCCAGATGTCGTATCACCTTCTGTCCTATCGTCTGTGATTGCACTTAGCGACCTCTGTACTGCCACTGAAAACATCGTTAATTTGTAGCTTGCCAATTATTTTAACCATATAGTTCGGTACGGGCCCCTTCGGGGGCTTGACATACAAACCTCCGCTGGCTCGGTATCGGCCCCCAAAGGGGCTAGCATTTAAGTCAAACGTCATCCTCATTATTTATGTAAATATTTAATATTCTGATAATCAAATACTATGAGTGTGCGTTAATTAAGAGAGTTGGATAAAAAGCTCATATGTCAACGCCATTAAAACTTCTGTATTTAGCTCGCAAGTTTCTTAATTTCACCTTACAAAATCCAAGTGCGTAAATACGGTCATCGCCATTTTGACAGCAGTGCTGGCCGAGGCTAAAAATCATAAAAATTGTGGTTTTCGGACATCCAAACTCCACTTTATTGATAATAATTAATTAACTCGTCATTTAATTATGTGACGAATTCATCCATAGTTCAATTTAAATAAGCAGTGGTAATGATGAATTTTGGTATCTAAAGTCGAAGTTTCGCGCCAATAGTGCGTGTTTACATTTTTATTTTTCACATTATTTCACACAAACGCATAAAGATTCGATAACAAATGTGACAAATATAATTTCAAATATTATAAACAACATGAAAATGCCCAGATCTTAGCGTAATTTACTAATTCAGGATCAATAACACGTAATATTCATTACCACTGCTCAATTTGTATTCGAAATTGACGACCATTTTTTTTTTTTAATTTTCGTGATGTGTGAAAGCGATTATTTCAATCGATTCTTGTTTTGTAAAACTCGATTAAATCGAGTAATTAAATGTAAGGAAATTAAGAAATCGATAGATAGAAATTAAAATAATTTTGTTTTAAGCGTTAAATACAATAAAAAATGTTATAATATTTTTTAAAGCTTTTATAATGGTAATCTTAATAGATTTTCGTGCATTGTAGGTATTAAAACCGACCCAACAATAAACAGAACCGATTCATCTATGGCTAAATTCGCGCCGATTTTGTTTCCATATCAAAATTTAAATTAGGAATGCACTCGCTGTTCCAATTTATATTGTATTTATGTATTTTTATAGTTACCTACTAGATAGTTTATTGTGATTTTTTTTTCTATTGGTTGGTTGAATATAGAACGCCAAGGATCTTGGTAGGCCATAGTGTTTGTTTGGTTCCCACCAAGATAAATTATATTTAGTCTACAAAATTGGGTAATGGTTAGATGGATTGGTTATTAGGTATTCACTATTTTTATAAATACTTTTTTTTATCAGACAGTTCTCTCCCACTGCTGGGCAAACCTCTCCATGGCTTTCCAATTTTTTTAATCGTCATTATTTTTTGATGCGTAGATAAGCTTGGTTTAGTAGCAACCCCAAAAACTATAAAATTGAATTTTTAAGAAAACTTCTAGAAATGTAAGTAGGACTCTTGCCCTGAAGGTTCTGTCTTATAGCTGTTCACAGCCTCACTCAAGTGACACGGCCCACGGCCTATGATGGATAACCTGAACTTTGCAGTTGTAAAAAGAGGTTTTAGAGTGGACAGTGAACCGCTTTGAAAAAATAAACTAATGTTTATTTAGGATACGGCCTATGCACTGCTGATTGCGAAATATAGGACAATAAGTTTGTCGGTCGTCGTCACCGAGGCAAGCCCAAGAAACACTGGCGTGACGATTTGGACTCACTCGTTCTTGACTGATCGGCCAGAGAAGGCAAAACACCGAGAGAGTTGAAAAGGTATGGGGAGGCCTTTGCCCAGCAGTGGGAAAGAATAATCTAAACAAAAGAAAAGTTCCAACCTAACACAATAACCCAACCGTACTATACACAATTTTGTAGAATAAGTAATATAATGTGTCTTTGACGGATCAAACTAATTTTTATTATGCCTACCGAGATCCTGGGCATTCTGTATCCAACCGCCAGATATTCATCATCATCTGCCTAACCTTTACCCAACTATGTTGGGGTCGGCTTCCAGTCCAACCGCCAAATATTTGAAAACCAAATTCACAATAATAAATTAATGATGTAGTAAATTAAAATACTTTAAAATTGTGAATTGCGAGCGTATTCGTAATTTAAATTTTGAAACAAAAAAATCGACGCGTATTTAGCCATAGGTTCTGTCCGTGCTTACCTTCGATCAATAGTACATTATTGATCGAAGGTGCTTACAGTTAAATTGAAAATAGATACATTTTCTGATTTTTCTTTGTTTGAACTGTGAGACTATTTCTTGCCAAATTTCACGCTGCTAGTTCAACGGAAAGAAAGATAATCATCAAAATGATTACATAGAAGCAAGTTTTTATTTTATTATTTATAAATCTCCTTCTCTTGAAGTCAACCAAAAGCATCGAATAATTACTAAATGAAATTATTAAAAAAGATAAAATTAAATGATTAATTATTATTCGAAATTATACCAAGAATTCAGTCTCAACTCTTTTTTTTCTAAACTCGATTTCATTGCGAGTATCGATTAGGCTGAATACCACTTTTAAATTGTAATGACAGAACTTGGGTTTACGGTCAGCACTAGAAGTGTCATTTTGCAACACTTGCAAGATAGTTTTTTAGTAATATTTGTCAAGACTTTGATCGTGTTTTTTTATGAAATTATGTATGAATAATAGCAAAAATAAGAACGCAGATAGAATGTTACTGTATTTATTTTTCCTTTTCGAGTTTTTTAGCAAACGAAAAACTTATCTATGTACATTATTTCCAGTGCATCTAAGTTACCTTTTTTTTGGAAGCGTGCCGTAATATGTATTATATACATATTTGGCAATAGACTGACGCCGTTTTACCAACCTCAACACGGTATTGAAGATATTTAACACAAACTTATCGTGTGAAACAGCTGCCGTGACATATTTATCATCATAAAATCGAATGCTGAATGTTCACGAAAATTCTTGAATTTCATGACAATTCGCATCACCCCCCCCGATTCAGCTGATGTGTCATGTGTCAAAATCTTGTCGAGCAGAGTGGTTAACCTACAACTCATAAGGATAAAATGAGGCAAACTGTTCAGGTCGCTTCGTACCTACTAGACGGACAACGCATCGACACGAAGAGATGAAGATCGAACATGAAAGAGTAAACAATACGGTATCCGTATAAACCGCCTATCAGGTAGATATAAATATCTAAGTAAATGGTACTAAACGAACTGTACCAACTACGTAACATAATCGGGCTTCTACCAAGCAATTACCGCACCAAGACCTGCTCACTCATGGATAGTGCGTTACCTGCATGGTGTGAATTGCTATGTCGTAAGCGTGGGCACCGTGGCCCATGCGCCCGCACCGGCTTGCGACCCGATTCGCAGCCACAATGCGCGGAAGTGCCCGGTGCGTTGCCACAACGCCGTGCTGCCTTCCGCTATATCAGGTCCTGATATAATTGGAGCACTGGGCTACGCTAAACAACTATGTCGAATATGTAGGTTATGGTTATAAAATGGTATGCATCGGTTGACCGTAACATTAGTTTCACGTTGTAAAGTACTAATCGTGTGTTATTGAACAGTTATACGGCTAGCCAAATTTCCTTGTTTAACAGCTTAGCATTTCTATGACAGTAATTTTAATTAGTTTCGAACGTAGGGTTTCCTAACGATGCTCCCGAAGTGTGTTTCTAAACTTACCAAAGGAATGTTAAGCATCTCTATTTGCGGCAGTTTAATTGCGTTTCCAGAAAGAGCTTGCTAAAAGTTAATCGATGGGTTCAGACTAGGTAGATAAATCGTTGAATCTAGTTATTTCCCAAGTCTTGTTTAAGCTCGCTGAAAGAACTTATAACATAACACTACATCACGATTCACGCCTGCAATGCCTTAAGGGTTAGGTCATATATAGTAGTCTTTGGGTTAGGTAGAGGTTTACCTTACACCCATAATTTCGACAGTAATGTTAAGTCCCATGTAATAGGGAAGTGGTGGGGGGGGGCTATTGCCTTCAACTGGGCACAAATCGGCACTTCGGACTACCAACTACTAAGAATTCCTGATGGGAAACCTTTATAATATTATTTTGCCCGACCTGGGAATCGAACCCATTTCGTGCTTAGCAATTAGCATACCCTCTTTTACAAATTACAATATCACCCACAAAAATGTAGGAATTTCCCTTAAGGAACACTTTTCCGAATAAGTAAATATCACTCCAGCCTCACAGCAGCAGGCTTACTCACGTTTCATGTGTGCTATTTTTCATCATTTCGTAAGTTATTTAATCATTTCACACACACACACACACACATTCACTAGGTGTTACCAGCGGCTGTCGTCAATCCAACACGCTCTCAGACGTCAGACTAATTTGACCGGACCTTACACGAAATATCAATAGCCAGAATTATTTTGTCCTTAATGCAGTATTAGATATAACTAGTTTAAAAAAAAATTAGGTCGGTTAATCTTTGGAGGAAATTCTGGAGAAAAACAGAAATAATTTCTAAACGTAGGTATCTTCCTAGGCAGGACAGTATTTTCAACGGGTAACACAACAAAGTCGTAGACGGTAGGTAATCGTTGCGTACAGAGGAATGGTGTCATCAGCACTTCATTACAAGCGAAGTGAAGGGTTGCCGAAGATGGTCATTATCGTTTTTCTCATTGTCAGTGCATAAAGTTCAAGGTGCATTTTTTGTAGGTTAATCGAATCACACTTCCTAACAACATAGTCTTAACGTGTTTCACAGTTGGTTGCTGATAGATCGATGAGTTGCTATTTTGCACTTAGGTACAAAAATAGTTAGATGCTTAGTTTGAATCCTGAGGTACGCTTTAAAAAATATATTTTATATTTGAATACTTTTGGTTAAACTAAGGCAAAGCAGAAAGACTTTATAGTACCTACCTTTCATTTGAAGAAAGTAATCTCTTGAAACAATAATCTTAGATTGCTTATCAAGTTGTTTAGCTTATATTATGAACTTGAAAAGATTCATGGGCGCACGAAGCGAAGGCTCGATTTAGATGTACTTATAATATCTAAGTAGTCATCTGCCCTATAAACAATGAGATACAGTAGGTAGTCGAAAACCTCATTATAAGCCGACGATGTTGAATGCAATCGAACAATAAATAAAGTAACAAGAATCTTTCGTATTAAGTAAATAAAATAGCTGTGAGGTGAGTAGGCAATCGCTTGTTTAAGCGCCCATTCATAAATGCCATATTGTAGGTCGTGAAAGGATGTGCCGAGGATGCCAGCTCGCTTTAGTCCTTGGAATATTGTAGGTACATAGGTACCTACTGGTACCATTATTGTCATAGGACTGTTACTAAAGAATGTAAATATTAAATACCTACATATCCTATGTTTCTCGCACTTAGGAGCTGTACTCTTAAGATGATATTATTTTTGAACTTCGATTTTAAAATGTCAAGATTGTCGCAATTTATGTCGGAGTGAGCATGATGAACTATTTAACTCGTATGGGTTGTGCGGGGAAGGTGCAAGTTTCTGCTGTGTCGACTAACAGCAGTGTGAGCGACTTTTGGGATACCTACCTACATTTAACATTGACACTATTTTCACATCACATTTTAAGACGATAATCATTTGCGTCTCTGACCTTCTGTGCAATAAACACGGGAAAATGCGAGTACATTCAGAAACAATTTAAAAGAATAACAGAGCAGTCTCATAGTCTTATTTCGGACCTTGTCCCTAATAGAGTAATTGTTTTGATTTAGATTCGTTTTTGCAAACATTTTGAATAAATAAAAATAGACATTTGGTAGTTATGGGTACGTTTCCAAGTTTTATTGTTGCGGATGGTTTCTGCATAAATAGTACCTCTACCTACCTACCTGTAAAAGCAAAAATATGAATGGGATTTTATTTATTACATGTATTTAACAAATATATGAATCATTGCAAAACTATCTATGTCAAGTAGTGAATGACCTTTTACATAACAAAAATCGTGTGGTAAAGTTTAACGTGGCAAGTAACTTGTTACCATTGAATATTTTTGTATAAGTAGATAAGTACAACCTGTTGCCTGTAGCAGGTACCCATAGGTTGTGTCATCTCTCAAATGGTACTTATTTCCCAGACGTTTTGACTGCAGAGGTCAGATAAATGCCAGCGGCGAAGCATGCGGAACTTTGGTACAATAATGGGAAAATTGAATTCATGACAGTTTCTATAAGGGCAGTAAATTGGAAAGCATGTCGTATGGTATCTAGATACCTATATATTTTATAAGTTTTATACCCTCAAGTTGTTCAGTTCCATTTGTCATAGTCATGCATATTGCAAACACCACAGGAAACAATTAATGGAGGTATTGTGTAGCGCCTGACATTAAGTTTAATTTTAGCACTGAGTTCATGAAAACTAGCCAACACGATAGATTGGAATGGAGCCCACGGTCTCCCTTAGTCAGCAAAGTTGACGTATTCATGTGATGTCATTGCATTTGATCATTACCTATAGATATTTACTAAAAGGACTGACTGACAGTTCAAAAGGCTGTGAGAAAATCAGTTCATCCGCTTTATTCTGATAAAATAGTTTCGATATAACGCTTCATAGTTCATCAACAATACCAGTCTCGCACGCTTAAATTGATGGGGTCAAAATCACAGACAAATGACGATCAAGAGGTGAGGAGGCGCGGTGAAAGTGCTCGCGCAATTCTATTGTGACTCTGATTGATTTGCGAGATAGACGATAAGTTACGCTATCATTGATGCGCTATTGTTCTTCCGACTTCAGCAATTAAATACCATAAAATAACGCTGTAGATAGCAATCAAATTCGAACCTGTTACTTTTAAAGCTTTGGTGATTACGGTTCTGAAACTTTTATAAAATTGATGTTAGGTAGGTAGACTGGGATGTCCATGTTGCACTTTTCCAAAATAAAAATAAAATCTCCTTAGGCGACCGGGACCCAACCAAAACTTCTCTTTGGCGTCAAACTCAAATTATTTTAATTAAGTATATGATTTACACTTTTGAATTGCAAAGGACTCGGATCATCAGAAAGTTAAAGCTACAAGACCACCGCTCAACCAAGACGGCTCATGGAACTCTGTCCTCGATTTTAAAATTAATTATTTATATAAAGAACACGTGGGTGAGCTAGAAAGTGAAGATGGACGCAATACTGACGGAAAACTCAACATTTCCTACGTAACGCCATATTTGTTAATTAGCGCCTATTGTGGGTGGAGATTGAGTAAGCCAATCAACGCCGATGACCCTTGGATGCCATCTTGAGACCGTTTACACATTTTCTTTGGGTCAGCATAAGTCAAATCCAAACTTTATCGTAGGTAAATATTATCTCCATCTGGTGGGAATTCGTGATGTTTTCTTAATAACATGTTCCAACTCCTATACTGCCCACTGAGCACCAAAACATGCCATCAAATGCCGTGGAAATGGCGACGTTTAGGGCCGACAACTAGGGTTGCCAACCGTACTCTAAAATAGAGTATTGTACTCTAAATCATGTAGGCGTACTCTATAATCTATAACACTAATAGAGTACGCTAAAATACTCTTTTTTACACAATGCTATACTAGTGAGTGCCAGTCATGTAATGTTATGCAAACCCATTAGAAAAACAGAATTACTGCAAAGACGGAAAGACAACTATTTTGGCTATACAACAAAACAGAAATTATAACCTATTGAGCAATCATCACCTGACTTGTTTAATAAAATTAACAAAAAATATTCATTGTGTATAGACAAATGTTTGATTTATTAACAAAAATGGTTTGATTTTAGTACTGATAACTGGCTCTCTTCACTAAATAAAATATTTTTAAGAACTAATATTGAATTTAATCATTTAGAACAAATTATAGAAGGAAAACTTAATTTACGAAGACTAAACATACACATGGACAGTTTATATTCAGAAGTTATAATTTTAAAAGAACTCCAAGGTGAATTGTTAAATAATACAGATTTCAAGCAAAAGTCCACTGCAGAAAAATGGCAATTTATTTTTAAAAGATGTCCTGACGAATTTGTATTTTTGAAAAAAAATATTAGCTATATACTTTCTGTTCCCGCCACTTCAGCATTTACTGAGAGAGTCTTTTCGGTGATGAATGTGAAGTGGCGGGAAGAGAGAAACAGAGCTTCATTGAAAATTATCAAAAATGAGCTCTTGATCTATATAAATTTAGAGTTTGAATGTTTGGAGTCATACAATTCTTTTAAAAACAATGAAAAATGGTTATGTGCTGCAAAAAGTACAAAAAATATCTTTTCAAAAATATAAAATAAATGATACTCTTTTTTGGAAGTCCATACTCTTTATTTACCTCCTTTGAAATCAGATATAGTCTATTTCTTCCAATAAAAGTTGGTAACCCTACCGACAACATCTAAAACTGTGTTGTGCCAGTGTCACGAAGAAGAAGTAAAATGTACTTAGGTACTTATAACTTAGGGATCGTAATTTTATGGTTTGTTGTTGGTTTACCATCACGTAGGTACATTTTGAAACTCCAAATTAATGGATCTCTCCCACCGTCATGCCAACACCGTCGCCGCATCACCTCTTAGGCACGACTCCATGAGTAACGAACCACGGTTCCTACCTATGACTATTCTACATTATTAAATTAAAGTATCCGTTCACACTCGATGCTCATTCATTACGCAATAACCATTTATAAGCCAACAGCGTCATCATAAGTCTGTGAGAATATAGTCTTCGCGTACAATCGGTATTGAACCTTACACTAACACATTGGTTTACTTTACATTGCAATCGGTTTAACTGTTTGTGTAATGACGCATAGGCACAGTTAATTGCAGGTCCATGAATCAAGAATCATTTATTCACATAGAATACGGATGTTACCAGATGTGTATACCTAATTGGTGATATACCTACCTACCTATGAAGAGACCATAATATTCTGCCATTTTAAGACGTCTTTTTAATTGAATGATGTTATTGAGAAATGGTGACATAGTAACAATTTAACAGTAACAGTGCCTTTATAATGTAGTATAAATAAAGGCGGTTTTCGTTGTTCAAGTGTTAGGAAATAATGCCTGCTTGACTGTACCACCCGAGTCGGAGATATCCGATGTTTCAAATTCCGTCACCACTCGTAAATTGATGCAGTTCATGCAAATATGGATGTAACGGAAACGAAGAGTTATGTTCGGATCGCCGTACGTAATTACAAGTTTAGGTTATTGGCGTTACCCAATCTGTGGATGTTGCCAAATGGTGCAGCTTCAATTTCATACCCTAAATTGTATATGGGCGTAATAAAAGTTAATAGTGGGCAGTTGAGTCATGGTAAAGTTAAAATTAAGAAAAAACTTAACATTTGCCTCAAGATTCTAGAAGATCTGCTTATGAAGACTGACATGTAGTGTAAATCTGTGTTACGGGTTCTTTTTATTAACATTATGAACAATGAATAAATCTAGTCGGTGTGATAGGTATTGTTAGCTTCATTTACCATGACGAAAGTTTTGAGAAAGCGCATTTTTCGCCAACATTCATGGAACGATTCGAGTAGGTAATGAGATACCTTAATAGCGGCACAACTCCTTTTAAGTTAATTCTAATTAGCATATATTTACGTGTGTGCGACACAACATGAATTAATTCAAATTACCATTACATAATGTAAATAAGTGTTAAAAGATTGGGTGTTGATATTAGTTGATGGGATTTTTAATTAGATACTTGCTTGGATCATCATTTGCTTACCCTTTTCCCAACACTGTTGGGGCTTCCAGTCTAACCGGATGCAACTGAATACCAGTATTTTACATGGAGCGACTGCCTATCTGACCTCCAAAACCCAGTTAGTACTGGATAATATGATATCCCTTGGTAGTAAGACTGGTTGTCAGACTTTCGGGCCACTGACTACCTACCTGTAACGACCGTCAACGTTCTACAAATGACAGCCGGAACCAACGGCTTAACGTGCTTTCCGAAACTCGGTATGTAATGGGTGGTCAACCATCCACAGACCAACCTAGGCAAGCGCGGTTTCACCTGAATATTGATCCGAGCGGCTGTTATTATTTACCCACGTGCTGTTAGACTTTTTTATAAGGTACTTGGATATTAACACTAAAGAAAAGTTCCAAGAAATATTCACATCTAAAATCAAATACCTTTAAACATAACAGGGAAGTCGTTTTTAATCGGTAATGTAATGCATACCAATCTTGCGTGCACAATAGCACGCAGTCCCCGATGCACAGATAATATAATACGTACCGATGCAATTACTGAAGAAATTGTTGTCTTTTTACTATCGCAGGAAACTGAACACACGTCACATCATGCTGATAAATACTTTGAGTGACTGGGATGTGTTTTTGTTTCACCTGGATCTTTGCTGTAATGTATATGCCGAGTTCTTTAGTAGGTATGATTATGTTCTGAAGGCTAGAGCCATTCAATTCTAATAGTTCGTTTAAAATGGCGTCCAATTGCTTCCTAGCTAGGGATCACTCATATCACAGAAATCCACAAATCTCACAAGGTCTACCAAAGTAAGGAGAACACGTAGTTAATGCTGTGATCCAGACTTCTTTATTTACTTGCCCGCGACTGTGTGTGTATTTCAGGAAGAACGTAGACTATATTCTTCTCCAGGTTCCAGGTAAATTTCCCAAACCGTACCAATGTACGGTTTGGGAGTGGTTTGAGAGTGAAAAGGTTACAGACAGTTACTTTCGCATTCATAATATAAGTATGAACGTCGAATTGACCAGGGCGTTTGTTGGTAGAGCCGGTCCACTCGTGTGAATTTCAAAACAGCCAATTAGAGAGTGCCGCTCTGTCACTTACACTTATAATTTGCAACTTAGCTCCGTAACATTAATTAACGGCTGAGGTGTCTCGATAGTGTCACAGACTAATGTTTCACACGCCACGTTTTGCCGTCGAAGTCTCATACCACTTCATTGCGTTGCACCAATAAAAATGTCGACCTCAATTATTGGAGGCATATAAACGAGCAAAGATCATTTCAACATTGTTTAAATTGAACGCATTTTCGACATTATCTGCGTGTCGAGTAGGTACTCCATTTGACATTTGAAAGATACCATCTTCAACCTATCGAAATTATTTTTAGGATCATCGGATAGATGGTGAATTTTTTTATTCTTTATGGGTTTCCTACACGTTTTAGTGGTGTCATGCTTCATCCCTTTTTCTTTAGAGAAGTGCTGCCCTATTTGAACATTTACCTCGGATTATTGGAAATCTGTTGCGCCACTATTGTAGGTTACTTGACTATTCATTGTTTTATTCAAACAGTTCATCGATAGAGACCTCGAAGCCGCAGATGTCTCTAAATGGAAATGTCGGGAATGCTGCTCTCAATTCTGTTTGCCCTTTTTGTCATCGTTCGATATAGCAGTGTAAGCTTTTGGAGACTTATTTGATGATAAATCTTCATTAGAAATACTATTTTGACTGCCCACGATTTGACGTTCCTTCGAGTAAACTTTAATAATAGTACGCTTACTTTGAATGTTCCTGAAGCAGTTTAATATGAATTTTGGAGTTCATAATGAAGACCCTGAAGAAACCTTTGTACGATAAGAGCAGACATTTTTGAACATTTAAAGTTGTGACATTACAAAACTTAATGCACAACGATTTGTAAATAATATGCTGCTATAGCTTTCTACATGCTCTTGCGTTTAAAATGTTAATTTTTATCTTGATCAAAATTACAAAATGCTACATAACAGTGATTTCATTTAAAATAAAGCGCTTGGATTTGTCGAATATGAAATGGAACTTAAGGAAATTGAATTAGGTAACATTGGCTTCGCCTGGCGCCGGCAGCATGATATACCTACCTAGTTCAGGCAGGCAGGGTTGAAATATTTACAGGCACTTTTGTAAGTTGTCCTAATGTTTATAGCTAAGTCATCCAAGACACCGTCTAGCTAAAAAGCTGTGTTAGAATTTATTCTTATCACCTATTATTCAAAACGTGATAGGGCAATGTGTCAAGCGCGTTAAAATTAATGCATTGTTTTAAGTGGCAGTGATCTTATATTTTGAAACATATGAACTATTGAAGCTGTGACACCCGGTTTCTTGAAAAAAAGAAAACGGAAAAGTGCGTTCGACTCGCGTAGAGAGGGTTCCGTACGTTAATTATATAAATTCCGTAAGTTATTTAAAACTGACCCAAATTTGTTACCATAGATTTCTTATAGGTTTTCCATTTGATATGTAACACGATATAGTTTGCAAAACTTCTTTTCTAATTTACCCCCAAAAGTGGCCCCCATATTTAAAATTCAGTAATTTACGTTACACGTCCGTCTTTGGGTCACCGACTTACTTATGTGTACTAAATTTCAACTCAATCGGTCCATTATCTTCGGAGTAAATTGGCTGTGACAGACGGACAGTCAGATAGGCACGCGAGTGATCCTTTGTTCCGTTTTTTCCTTTTGAGGTACAGAACCCTAAAAAATGACCTACGTGTCAAAATTAAACAGAAATCAAAGGATCCGATAGGCTGTTGTTAATTCAGTCCACTATTCATAACAGTTGACGCATGCTTTACAATTTTTATGATGATTTTCTGTTCAGAACTAGGTTAGGTTATCTTCCGGCCAATGAATACTGGACTGGAGCTTTCCTTTTCCTGGCAACCATAGCCGGAGGTCAGGTGCGGGTCGCGATGCGCCCTCCTAGCTCGAGGTCTAAGGCTCACGGAAGCGGGCGACACGGTGGAAGGGGGGAGGTCGCCAGCTCGTGATATACCGTAGGTGAAAGCGGAGAGCTCGGTTATCTAACCTCTCCTTAAGGGTCCACTCGGGAAACTGGTAGTATATTTTGAGATTAGGTTGAACTTTGGGTTAATTTTGTGCAGTACATGGTCATACCCAATGCTATATTAATAAAGATGTATCGCCACTTTCTATCACATTTCATAGAGGCTTTATCGTCTTAATTCGTCATACATTGATTTTATCGACAGTACTTTTAAGTAGATAGAGTAGATATAGTATATCCTGTGGACCGACACTGAAACATTGCAATTAGAAACCAATACCAAATAACAAAGCTCAATTAGAAATCCTCACATCATGAGTAGCTAATATCGTATCAATCAATTCATCAAACTCTAATTATCTTTCGCAGATTATCACAATATTGACAACATTGAATGGAGCCAATCAGCGGCAGTAATTAATACTAATCGACATCAGTTGTTCACATCAAGTGGCCTGTTGCAATATGTGCTATGAGGATATTAGATAAGTAGGCAATTAAGGCCTAAGACATAGTAATAATATAAATATGGGTTGTATAACTGATGAGCAATATTAGATTAGTTTATTGGAACATGTCGTGGAAAATATGACTGTAAGTATTTCGTTTTACCTGCGACTTTTAAAGAAGTCGTGCTTGAGTAGGGTTGCCATACGTCCGGAAATTTAGCTCTGTGTCTAGAATGCTGGAGAAGTTTTTAAATCGTCCGGAATTCCCAAAAATATACTACTAGACTAAAACCAATCCATGTTACTTCTTTTGCCCTTTGTGTTCCAGGGCCGCGGTATCTCTATCGAACAGTCCCGCAGCCCAAATCTGGTAACCCTATGATTGAGTATCAGCAGTTACATATCAGCTGCGATTTCTTTGCTTCTTCATCTTCATGTCGCTGGCACGTCAATGCTTCAAATTTTATTGACCCAAAACTTCGCCACCTCTAAAGGCCACTTTGACCGTATGCTGGTACTTTCAGCTGTTGGCTTCTATGCTCTTTTGATGACAAGTATCTACATACATTCATAAACTCACGCCTTTTTCCCATGGGGGTAGGCAGAAACCACAGAAAGCCACCTGCTACGATCCTTACTTAAACTCTTTTTGCCTCGTCCACGTTGTTACATTTTACGCGTATCTATTTCATCGAAAATATAACGCTTTTGAAACAAAACACTAAAGAAACATCCTCTTATTGGAAAATTTTTACGAAAGCACTTCAATGTTTGTGAAAAGAATTTTTGTAAGTCACATCTTTAACACTGTTGCAATGAGGACATTAGACTATTGGGGCGTAATTGCATGGCTCATTTCATCGCATTTAAGTACTTTGATACGTATGTAGAACCGCCTACACCGTAATAAGTTAGTTAACTGCTACAATTACGGACACGATACTGAACCATTTTTCAAACGAGCTGTTGGTTTTAAATGTAAACTTTGCAACGTATGTTTTTAAGACTTCCTTGATGTTTGCAGAATTTTGTTAGAAAATTAAAGTCGAAGCAATCATCATCAGCCTACAACAGTCCACTGCTGGACATAGGACTCTTCAATCGCACGCCACTTAACTCGATTCTCGGCAACTTTCATCCAGTTGCTACCAGCCACCCTGCCAAGATCGCCGCTCCACCGAGCCAGAGGCAGGGCAAAGCGGAAGAAATGATCATCGCTTATGCGAAACTCATGGAAAAAGAATTCAGGTATCTTTATTATTATTGAGTCGGGGAGCAGATACATGTAATATGAAGAACCGGCTGTTGTGGAGAACTTGGGGTAGGCTTCTGGCCCTCAGTGGACTTCTATAGACAGTGTTCACTGATTGATA
Organism: Eurois occulta; assembly: GCA_950022335.1. NCBI lineage: Eukaryota > Metazoa > Arthropoda > Insecta > Lepidoptera > Noctuidae > Eurois > Eurois occulta. The sequence continues at coordinate 8,626,328 of OX465484.1, read as the reverse complement.
CCTAAATGATGTCGGATGGCCAAGAATAGGAATCTAATTATCGGCTTAATATTAATCTCCATTATATCTGCTGGCGGTGGCCCAGTGGTGGCGGCCTGGATTTACGAAGAGTCAGTACGAACAGTCTTGGGTTTGAACCCAGGCAGGCGCATTACTTTATGTAATTTATTTCATCACCACTGCTCTATAAAACGGAGAAGGAAAACATCGTGAGGAAACCGGCACCTATGGCATTAAGTCCGCCTCTGTACTCTGTGCTTGAAGTGTTAAATAAATAAATAATAAATAAACCGGCATGTCTTAGAACCAAAAATTCGAATACATTAGATACATTACATATTTATTATATACCAGTGCGGGTTAGTAGATGTCACATGTATGTATGATTGGCCACCAGGCGGGCCCAGGCCCGCGTGGTGGCCAATCCCTCTCATAGAGAGGAGGCCGTGTATTCCAGCAGTGGGAAGATTATATGGTGATTATGCTTATGCTATATCTACTGGAAGGATCGTAGCAGGTGGCGTTCTGTGGTTTCTGCCTACCCCACTGGGAAAACAGGCGGGACTATGTGTATGTATGTAAGTCTAGGTATGTACCTACAGAAGTATTTAACCCGCAGATGGATTGGCAACCACGCAGTATTAAGGTGATCTAACAGGAAATGATTATTAGTTAACAAATCTAGGAGGACATTCTTTGCAATTTACTACATGCCATAACATGTTAAAACGTATGAGTTTACGCTAGAATTTCAGCAATTATTCATCTACTGGGTGCTTGCACAGCCTACGAACAAGTTTGCAAAAGTTACGAAAGGGTATTAATGTGCGGTACATGACTAATCGATTCGCCACGAGTTTACACTTTAGATTCTGGGTAAATGTAACGAATTGGTCATACCGAGAATGTTTACAGTGTGGCCTATCGTTTAGGGGCACACATCGGAGCGCCAAAAATTATGAAATCAAATAATTTAAAGCGTGTTGTAAGAACGGAGTTATCCGCGACCTTCGGCAGCCGTGAGAAGCATCGGCGCAGTGCGCGTGCGACTCGGCATTGTTTCTAGTTAAATAATCGACAACAACCGCGCGCGTGTTGCAACTGACACTAACAATCATAGTTGTTGATAGCCGCGTGCATCAATACGTCGTAAATATAACAAAAACATTTATGTCTACTGCCAAAAAGTTGGAAAAGAAACCCAGTGGCCAGTTGGTTAAAGTTAGGTAACATAGGAACTTCAGCAGGAAACGTGTTGCCGACTTCATGCACCTGTACAAGAAATAGGTGATATTCCAAACCAATTTTATTCAATGTGTGTGAGCCACTAAAATAGAAACAGTTATTTATCTCGGCGATCGAATGGAGCAAATTGTGGGAAAACTCTAAGAATAGACGAGCGGAACGAAAGTAAGATGGCTGTCGGTCCTCGCCTCCGGGTGCAATCACGGAGACGTAATACTGTGCGACGACTTATTTGCATTCAATTAGCGATTGTTCAACCAATTATCAGCTTTATTAGTTGCGAATTTGCGATTCCAAAGAAAGATTTCGCTGATTCGGTTTCTTTTCTTGTACATTGATATTAATAATGAGGCATGTCTCACGAGCTCGCGCAAAACTTTGGTAAAATCGTTCAACTTTGCATAATAATACACTTAGACAGTATTTTAATTTTACAAACCAAAAGTTCAGTTAATTCACCTTCAAATAATTGGATGAGAATTGTCGAAAATGCGGAACACTTTAAGACCCAATTTGAACAGTGTGGAATATAATAACGAGATCCTGTACGATTAAGATCTCGGCGCAACTCTAGTTCCGTGTAAAGGTCATCAGTACAATAAGGATGCTTCTTCAACAATAACTTCCTGACCATTACCACTAAATTGTCCGTTTATTTATAAATTATTGCTGAGTCATAACAATTTGGAGCAAAACAATACAAAAGATGCACTTCAAGGATATGATGTCACGGTTAAAACAAATACGTGATGGATCGTTTATTATTGGTAATTTGAGCAAAGGTTGCAATTAAGCTTCTCGGTAATATTTAAAATCGTTCACGTTTTATTTGTACGTCAGTCATAAATCTTCGAATACATGTAATAAAACTATTTTTTATGTAGTTAGTGGCAATGTTCTAGATTACAGGCTTGGTTAATTAATGGCGGTCATGAATGATATATGAGTGATCTCCGGTCGTGGTTCTCACGCTTGTTATCAGACGCGCATCAGTCGCGGGCAGGATCCGGCGCGCACCCCGCCGAGCATCCAAGGTGACTCGCAAACTCGCAACTCGCAACGAGTGCTTCAAACGTCAAAGCACATCTTTTGACAATACAATTCTATCGTTATCTGATGAAGTTGTCTGAATTCTGGCTGTCATTGGCCATTTTTGTAATTGAAAAAAAAACGTTCACGGTTTTATATTTCAGTGCAACATTAAAACATGCTTGCCTACTTTTAAAAGTTATTTTTTTTTTTTTTTTTTGTTGTATTCTGCTTTATGGCAATCTGTTTTGAAAACAATAAGCCACCCTTTTGTTCGATTTCTCATCTGTTAATGTTTTTTATGTTTTTAAGAGTCCCTTTCCTTTTCCCAGAACTCTTTCTCCTTATGCGAATCTGCTGCTCAGACTGGGGATGTCACTTCGCTTCAAACGCATGTGATGCAGGCCGCCATCTCCACTTAGTGCCGTTGCGAGTTCATTCACGTGTTTTGAAAGTCTGTTTTGGTATTTCGTGCTGTAGAGACTTATTTCCTGCTTAATTGTCCTTATGTTGAGATCTAGGTACATGTATCTATTACTTATACACTTTGGGATGTTGAACATAGCCCGTAATGCTTTGCTCTGGAATCTCTCAAGTATGTCTATATTGCTGTTACTGGCTGTACCCCATAATTGGATGCCATATGTCCATATTGGTTTGATGATAGCTTTGTACACCATCATCTTGCTATCGTTGTTCAACTGAGAATGGGGTCCGGTTAGCCAGTAGAGGCTGCGAAGTTTGCTGTCTAGTTGCTTACGTTTGGACCAGATGTGTTTTTGCCATGTAAGTCTCCTGTCAAGGTGGATTCCCAGGTATTTGGCATGATCGTCTTGAGGGATGTCCTGGTTATTTAGTTTTACTGGTGGGCAAGTTCCTTTCCTAAGAGTAAAGGTGACATGTGTGGATTTACTTTGGTTGGTTTTTATTCTCCATTGTTTAAGCCATTTTTCAATTTCATTCAGATGTGCTTGCAGTTGTAACGAAGCAGTTTCTGGGTTAGCACTTGTTGACATCAAGGCAGTATCATCGGCATAAGTTGCAGTCATTGTGTTTACATTTGTTGGAAGATCTGCAGTATAGATGAGGTAAAGTATCGGTCCGAGAAGGCTGCCCTGAGGGACCCCTGAGTTTATATCGTAGAGTTCCGAGCACTCGTTTCTGAGTTTGACCTGAAAGGTTCTTTTGTTGAGGTATGATGTGAGAATATGCAGGAATGAGTGAGGAAGCGACTTCTTTACTTTGTACATGAGGCCATCGTGCCAGACCCTGTCAAATGCTTGGCTAATGTCTAGAAAGACGGCAGAGCAGTATTCACGATTTTCTAGACATCTCCCGATGGTGTCTACCGTACGATGGACTTGCTCGATTGTACCATGTTTTTCCCTGAATCCGAATTGGTGGCTTGGGATCACTTTATTTAGGTGTTCTTTCATTCTGTTGAGCAGTATCTGTTCCAACAGTTTCCCGGTAACCGGTAGTAAACTTATAGGCCTATACGAGGCTGTTTCCTGTAGTGGTTTCCCTGGTTTAGGTACCATCACTACTTGCGCAATCTTCCATTGCCCAGGAAAGTGCGATAGTCGTAGGCAGGCGTTAAAGATTCTTACGAGTGCCATGATTCCCTTGTGTGGTAAGTGTTTTAAGAGCGTTGCATCAATGAGGTCATATCCCGGTGCTTTGCCCTCTTGGAGTTGCCTTATTTCCCGTAGGATTTCTTTGGGGGTTGTGTTGTTCAAAGGCAGACACATTTGTGTAGCTGACTCTAAGTACTCTGTTATTTCTTTCGTATGATCCTTACAGGAATCTGGTAAAGGTTGGAAAACACCACTGAGGTGTTCGGCGAAGGTTGTAGCCTTTTCCAGGTCGGATCTTGCCCAATTTCCATTATTGCTTCTTATAGGTGGCATTTGAGTTTTAGGTTTCTTCAGGTTTTTGGTGGCTTTCCATAGAGAGTAATTGGTGTCCAGAGTGGGGGATAGAGATGCCAAGTATGTTTGTAAATTATTGTTGATTAAGGTTTTGACTAAGTTTTTCAATTCCTCGGAGCAATTATTGAAGAGTTTCTTATCTCTTGGATATCTAGTGGTATGCCATATTTTCCGAAGCCTTCGTCGTTCCAGTATTTTTTCTTTTATGTTCTTAGGATAAACATTATGCTTCGGTGGGATTCCTTTGGCCTCTGGCGTTGCTCTGTTGGCAGCCTTATGTATGACGATGTTTAATTGCTCAACTTCATTCTCAAGGTCTTCCACATTCTTGATCCTCTTTGTCAAATTGACTTCTAAGTCTACAACACTCTGGTATATTTTCCAATTTGTACTTTTCATATTATATATTCGTGGAGAGGGTTCAAGAAGCGTGACAATGGTGTTGATATTGAGGATAACTGGGGTATGGTCTGAGCTTAAGTCGTCCGACGATTCCGTGCTTATGCAATTATTGTCTACATTTTTAGTAACAAAAAAGTCTAATAAGTCTGGGATCTTGTTTTTGTCTGTTGGCCAGTAAGTTGGTTTACTGCTCGTCGCAAGTTCTAGTCTCATTTTTTCTGTTACTCTAATTAGTTGCCTTCCCCTTGGGCTGATCAGTCTAGAACCCCAGTGTGTGTGTTTAGCGTTCCAGTCACCGCCACAGATGAATCTTGTACCCATTTTTAAGAAAATTGCTTCAAAATCTTTATCAGTTGTTGTGTGTTTTGGGGGACAGTAGACAGCTGCGATTATTGTATCGATCCTGTTATTTATTATATTTACAGATGTTGCCTGGATTTTTTCAGTGCAATACTCTTCCATGGGGTAGTGCTTGATATTATTTTTTATGATGACTGCACGCGTAGCATGACCACCGTAGAAACGGGCTTTGTCGACGAAAGAATCGACAAAATGACAGATCAACAAAAGAAATCTGTCATTTTGTCGATTCTTCCGTCGACAGAACCCGTTCCTACGGTGGTCATGCTACGCGTGCTGCTGTGCCACCATGACTATTTCCAGATGGATGGTTGGTTGTGTATACAGTGTAGTTCTTAAATGCTATATGAGTTTTAGCGGTAAACCTTGTCTCTGATATAAGAGCAATGTCGATCATTTCTGATTCGAGGTATATTTCAAGTTCTTGACGTCTTTCCGTCAAGCCGTTGGCGTTCCAAGTTATAACTCGGAGGTTGCGTGCAGTCATTTTTTTGCGAGGCTGGTGACTAGTTGAACAATACTGTTCATCATTTTCTCCATCAAATTCTCCATCATCGCCATCATTGTTTGTTGCATTTTTTCAAACATATTTTCCAATAGTTGGTTAATATTTGTGGATTCAGCGCTACCTGCTGTCTGTGTTTGCGTTTTAATTTTTGATTTTATAGCTTCTGCGTATGTTTTATTTAGTTTGTATCCGTTCGGCAGTTCAGGGTTCTGTATACAATTTTCAGTTTTATATGTGTGGTTTGGAGCCTGTTGTTTTTCTCTTGGCTTTAGTGTAGTTTTGAGAATGTTTTCCTTGTATTGTTTGTAAGTTTTACAGCCCTTATAGCTGGCAGGATGCTTCTCCAGACAATTGGCGCAGGTGGCATCCGTATCTGGTCTTTTAACGCATGTCTTAGTGGGGTGTTCATCACCACACTTAACGCATCTGAACGGTCTATGGCATTGGTTTTTCGTATGTCCAAATCTTTGACATCTCTTACACTGCAGGATATCTTGGCTCTTTTTCTTGTACGGTGCTTCTATTGTCACCTTCATATTGTTAATGTTCTTGACTTCAAAAACATCTTTGTTGTTGTGTTTTGGTTCTAGATCCACGTAGAACATAGGCAATGGGTCTTTTGTAGCCCGGTGTAAGATGTTGACTACTTGCCTTACTTCATGTCCCTTTTCTGATAGCTCTTTTGCTATTTGTGTTGTATCCTCTGTGGAGTGTAGTCCTCGTAGTACGACTCTATACGCTCTTTCGCATTTCAGTTGATATGTGTAATGCGAAATGTTGTTTTTGATGAAGTTTTCTCTGATGATTTTATACGTTTGTATATCCTTAGGCATGATTTTGATTATATGACCTGATCGGAGTGTGGTCATCGTATACGAGGTAATTTCCAGGAACTTGTTCATAGCTTCTTTGAGCGGTGCTACGTTAAGTACTCCTGTGACGAATATCGGTTCTGGTTTGGGTATGTATACTTTTTCTTGTATATTTGGGTTGAGTGGTTCATCATCTAGTATTTCAAATCTGTTATGTGTTGGTATTGTTATATCTGTGTTATTTTTTTGCTTTTTGTTAACATCATTATTTATTGGGCTTGTTTCTTTTCTTTTAGCTCTCTTAGTAAATGCTCTGTCTTTTTGCCAGTCATCTTGTGTGTCCACCTCTATCTTATGTCGCTCGTTGTCTGACGTGTTGGTAATGGTTTCTTGTCCACACAGTGTTGAAGGTATTGATGCAATCGAGTTGGCTCTTTGTCTAGTAAATATGCTATTGTGCAACGTTTGTTGTACCATGTTGTTTGAGTTTGGTTTGGAGTTTGTATTTTTTTGTATTTCGTTCATCATTCTGTTCCCACGAGTAGGGTCGATCTAAAAAGTCCGCCGAGAGGTAACGCCCATTCCCTCAGTAAGGCACCATACGACAACGTTAGCCAGGTCCGTTGAAGTTGACGCTAAGAACTTTTCTTCCGCAAGCCATGCATCCTTTCAGCGCGTTTCTCACCTTAGGATTGGAGTCTTTTTATAGAGGGTTGCTACCTCATGACCCGGGCGGTCAAGCCAAGGTCCCCAGTTCTGCACCACCGTCCGCAGAGTTGCGGGTCGTGAAGGTCATTTCCTACCTTCACTGTCTGTTGTAGTCAGGTTTATTTACCGTCGCCCGATACTCGACGTTGACTTTTTACGGCTGGTTATGTCGTCCCGCAACCAACCCTCCTCCTTTCTCAAACGGGCTTGGGACCGTCTTTGGCGGAGTTTTAATTTAAATTTAAAAGTTAATGAAAAATTTAAATATTATTTCGAAATATTCAAATGCTGATCTTGATTGTAATGAAGGCAATTTATAGTAATACGAAATAATAAAACTTGTAATAAGGTGCTTCCTACCGCGGAATTGACTTAGATTTTTATCTGTCCACTTCCGAATGCGTTTACGGCTGTAGTTAGGCACCATTATGCCGCATGTTTATTGTGTGATGATCATTATTCAGCCTACTCGCGATGCTCGCAACATCTGCTTATGTAAGCAAAGTGCAATAGACTCAGAAGGCGGTAGACGGAGGAATCCTTAATTGTAGAGTAAGTATGGTCATTTCCTACAGTCTAGACGTGCAATACTCGATTAGAGACAGTTATACTTGTGAATGTAAAGCCAACGGAGCTGCTGTTCGCTGCTCACCAACTTGTTGCAAAACAAATGAGGTTTTTACACAAGTGCAGTGCATATTCATTTTAAAACAATGCATATTATGGGAACCTTTGGATGACAACAATAATTTTGTCGCAGTTGTTAATCTAAATTGTTATTTTGCAACCATGTGTGTTTAGATAGATAATCTTTGTAACATTTTATGTGGTCAACACTGGTAGCTTTGAAGATAAATAGGAAGGTTTTGTTCTAGACGTATCGCAATATGTTTCGTGAACTTTACAACTCAAAAACAAAAGTCGATACGTGTGTCGTAACTAATGAAAAAATAACAATAGATCATCAAAGATTCCTCAACAGGTTGCTTCAGTTCGCCATGGTCTGTTCGGCAGTGGGCAGTAGTGGTGAACTGGCGATCCCCGGTCACACAGCGTGAAGAACATTTGGTTCACGGCCACTAACAAGCGGTGCCGGTGCCGCGGAGGCGGCGGGCGCGGGCGGTGGAGCCTCCCTGTTCGTAACACTCGTACGTGAGTGAGGGGCGATCGCTTCCACAACGCTACGACTTTGTTACAAAATAATGAGTTTTGCAAATCCTATAATACCTGTACTTATGTAGATTAAATGAAAGTATCGGTGTTGCAATGCGAAGAAATATGTTTTGAATAAATTTTGAGCTTATCTTACGCTTACCAATTATCGCCCAGCACTCTGCAATTAAATAGATAACTATGATTGGCTACAATCTCATCCACGGGGATAAAACTTGATTGGTCGTACGTTTTATTGATGCTGAGACGATCCATGTTAAGACCTCCTTTATTATAAAAATCAGAAGCAATTGTAAAATAATTTCTTCATCTAATTGCGAAGTCACTTCGCAGTATCGAACACTTCGAAATGAAAATCCAGCCAGTAACAAACAAACAAAATGTTGCAATACGAATGCAGCACGCGACTTCGCGTTTTCATAATATCCATTACCTGCAATGCATTGTTTCACAAGCCTTCAACTTTTGGCCAAAATTCCTCGCGACCTTTGACATGAGCTGAGCAGACCGACCTTCTATGACCAAGTACAGGGGAGGATCTTCTAAACATGGTCACTAATCAACCAAGGCTAGATATGTGTCGCTAAAGATGCCATTTTTGGCTAAATTATTGGTATTAAGATCTGTGATTAGATTCCGTTTTGTTTAGAAGGGTAAGCAATAAGCATTCGAATGGTGCAGTTGTGGGGTCAACCGTTTAATTAGAGGAGCAGATGGTACGGAATCGGTTAAATTCGGAAAACCTTTAGGCCGTAGGGTTTCCTAAAAAACCTTCGTAACCAATGCAATGCTTAATCAGCTAGGCACAATGATAAGATTTAATAATGGTGATAAGTCTGGACTAATGTATAAAATTAAAATTAAATTGAAAGTGATTTTCCTCCACGAATTTTCTCTGAGTATTTTTCCAGCAATCTATATATGTTATTAACATCTTAATGTAAAAAATGTGAATAATTTAGAATGTTAATTAAGTACGTTTGTCACTGATCTACAATGTAAATATCTTAGTTATCTTGCTTACGTCAAACCTTATCATTTAATCTTAGACATGTAACTTACAAAACAGTACTACGAGCGTTGATAGGAAGTATACATGACCGGAAGGAAGCCCACGGTTCTGCTAGAGTAAATTAATATGAACTATTGAACATACAGTATCTGGAGTGGAACATTATTGGTTGTACAATATAACTGAGCCGCCTATAACTGTTCGTGTGCGTAATTGAAGTTTAATTATTTGGATTGTAATGGTTCTGTTACACGATCAAGTTATGGGAACTGTAATGTGGAACGAAATAAAAGTGAATCAGCATCGTTAGTGTTAAAGGTTAATGCCTCGAATTATCACTTAGCTTAGTACTTCACTGTGAAAAATTCACGCCTGTAATCTCTGAAGGGTTAGGCAGAGGTGTACCTCATAGTATATCCACATTTCGCCAGTTATGTTTAAGTACCATGTAATAGGAGCCGACCCTATTGCAATTAACCGGGCACAAATCCAGACTCCGTGGCTGCAATAACAATTTGTTCGACCCGGGAATCGAACCCAGGACCTCTTGCTCAGCAGTCGCGATTGCGACCAAACGAGGCAGCTTACATTGTTTACAATAAAATAAAAGAATAAAAAATACATCACATTTTCTTAAGCATAACTGCGAGCGTAAACAAAACAGGGAGCACTATTGACTACTTTAAGACAACACGAGTTAAATCGTAAAGCTGTTAGTTTAGCGGCTAAATTAACGTGCATCTTCTTGGTCTTACTTCAGGAACCAGAGGTACAAGTAACATCAGTATTATGAAAAAAAAAGTCTATAACAATGATTCTAAAAAGAGGATAGTAGTTCTGACATGTGGTAACCTAGTCACACAAATACGTTACGTTTAGTTGTGCGATGTTGTCTTACCAAGGGATATCGTATACCCAGTACTAACTGGGTTGTGGAGGTCAGATAAGCTGTCGCTCTATGTAAAGTACTTGTATTCAGCTGCATCCAGTTAGACTGGAAGCCGACCCTAACATAGCAGGGAAAAGGCTAGGCAAATGATGATGAGTTGTGTGACTGGTATTGATGCTGTTGCTTGTCTTAAGAAACTGAAACACTACTGAACCACTACGGTCTATGGTTTTTTAAACTTCCCATGTAACAGTTACATGGGAAGTTTAAAAAGCCATAGACAGCTTGCTAACGTAAGCGTTAGGTCAATTTGTAGGGCATAAGGTCATTTCTACGCATCGTCTTATTTATGTCAGAGATCACGTTGAATGATTGCCTACCTGACACTGCGAGGTCACCGGTAATGTTTTTGATGCTTTTCCTTTTTGCTCATCGTTAAGTAGATAACATAATAGGAACATTCGGTTACCCTTGAATGTAGGTACATACTTTAATATACAACTAATTTACTATGGGGCTGGCTCACATAGATTTGACGGCCGTTTCACTACATCATTTTTTTATATTAGCCTCTTCTGTCCTACTGCTGGACAAAGGGATCCACCATACCTTACCGATCTTCTTTATGTTAAACCTTCTCCAGCCACTCAGGAACGAGTTCAAATCGTCACGCCAGCGTTTCAGGCACCCACTGTGTGTATAAAAACAATTAAGATCAGAAAATAAGATCTCATATGACCTACGGTGACCGTATGTTATGTATGTAACTACTTATTTTCACTGACATTTGACTTTTAAATGATGATGCCCGCTTGCCCATTCTCACCGCTGTAAAACATTAGTGGTTTATCTGCATTACTTCCGGTACCATAAATACTTTGGTCGTGCCAAAGGTAATCAGTGATACTGCCTGATGTGTAAAGAGGTCAAAATTGATACTTTTATTGTTATTACCTACTAAGAGCATTTGTGATTGTGACTAAAAGAGTGATAAAAATAAATGTTGGTGGATGGAGAGGGAGTAACATATAAAAGTAGTAAATGATAGCGTGACGATTGACAGGAGAATGGAAGAAAAATTACGTTTTGCGCAGACACCAAGTAACATAAGATAACACACGGGCAAGGATATGATGAAAATAATTTGTAATTTTGGATTGTATTCGATATTTGCGAAAACATTTATTGAAAATATGAGTTTCTATAGACTGCATAAAATACCACATCAAGTTTTCATAGTTTTGTCCGAGCAATTTCGGAATCACACACAGTGCGCAAGATGCTATACCTACTAGGTATTCAAGTTAAATAAATTTCCCAATACACCTAGCAATGGCTTTAATATGCAGTTATTTGCAGTACGGGTATTACCTACATACAGGTACTATTTTAAGACTACCTTGGAAAATATGCCTTCGAGTTTATTAGGCAATACTTTGATGGAAATATATTACGTTAAGTGTTTATTTGTAATTTGAATACCTTCGACCTTTGTCGTGGAAACATTGATGTGTAAATAAAAATATGTATCAAAAGAATTATAGATCTCAGTTTAATTTGGAAGAATTTAGAATTATGTAATTGGTTTAGGAAGTGCAACAAAATGAACAATTTTGTTTTGTTCGAGGTCGATCTCGGAAGCTCAATTTAAAAAATCCTTAAAAACATTAGCAAATTAATCGATTCTTTGTTTTGGTTAAAAAAATATTTTAACTAACCGTAACGAAATTCCGTATGTTGCACACTACTTTTAAAATATCCGCGGTTCATGTATGTTTGTACTCGCTTGCTTAGAAGAATCAAACAAACTTCTGAATCGTGAAACTGAACACGTTTAGCACATTTGAACTGCGCTCAAGATCAGTGTCATCGTTACACGTTCAGTTTCATTGTTGAAATTCACTTTAAAAACATCATTAATGTGCACACGGCGACACATCAAGCTATAATTTTCTAGTAGGTATATAACTTTGTCTCGCTTTGTATAAATTTCCGTACAATGAGAGATTCGCATAAACTGGTATTGTATAGCTTCATTGGTCGTCATGCGTACAACGATCTAAAATGAATCATCAGTTGATAGCAGTAGATACCTGTATGTCGAATCACTGTTGAACATCGGCGGCGAGAAGACACGCCTGTTTGAATTAGTCAATTCTATGGGCGGGATGCTGCACGCTTTACATTTGCATACAATCTGCTCTTTTATCTAATATTGTTTTGCAAAAATCTTCGAAACACAATAGCGTAGTTCCTTAGATCTTTAAATGTTATGGAAAGCTCAAAGTTTGGTGTTATTTGAAGTTATAAGGCTTAAATTCTTAAAAAAAGGTTTTATTAGAATTCATTGTAGTTTCCTTGATTTTCATAGATATTAGCCTTTTTTAGCTTGTATTTTTCTACCCACGTAAACCATCAATCAACAGGTATATTCACGATTATCCCATCTTTGTCTATCGCAGCTCTTGTGTACATAGTAACAAAGCGCATTGTTATAACAATTCAAGAATAGCAAATAGATAATATTAAACACTTTTTGTTTGTCCTAATGAGAGGTACAATGGATGTGTTTAATTGTGAATGCAGAGACTACAGTAACAACGACAAACACTCAATAAACAGACCCTTTCAATTACATGCGTGGCCTTACACATAATAATTAATTTTGGTAGCGATGGAACAGCTAAATTGCTATTGGTAACTTAGTAATTATTTATTCTCAATTATTGATTTATGTTTGTCTGTAAGTTTCTTCAACTTAATATTGAAACTGCTGTTGTAGTTGTTTTTTTGTCTCTTAATCTCTTTCGCGGAGGAATTGGACCTTTTAGTAGGCTTGAGAGTTCGGATTCGAAGATCATGAACTTTAATATTGTCGCACTAATTAACACAAATTTAAAAATCCTCGCATAAATTTGCAGTTTATTAACGCTCATTACGATTCGTCTATGAATGGAAAATGGCGTTTTGCTCGCACCTACTAACTTAGTCCAAGTTAGTAGGTGCGAGCAAAACGTACAAAATTGACGGTGTACAATAAATTCGGCGAAGTACATCCTTCGACATAACAATAGAGAACGGAGGCTGGAGCGGAGAGCCTTGCGCGGACGCATCACGACGCGACGCCGCGAACGTCCGGACGCTGCGATTAATTTTCGAACAGCGTGATTAATGATGGCCGCTAATTATGTGTTCGTCTGTGGGGGCGTGAGAATCTTGCTCCACATACGTGGCAAACCTTTTCCATGTGGAACTGTAATTACTACATTATCTTGTTTAGCCTTTATGGTGATTTACGAGTGCTTGTTTGTTCTTCACGTTTGAATTGGATATTGTGAAATAAATTAACGCAGGTCTATATAGTAATTAGATGTTTCTAATAGTAAATGCCACAAATCAAAGATTGACGACATTGAAATTATTTTATGGCGTGATTGTAACCGCAATGGATCACATGTAAGGAAGTTATTTTATTCAGGTAATTTCTCTTTCCGTAGGCCTTTTTGTATTTACCTATATTGCCCACAGTAATACAAGTAGAGGTATATGTAAACGTTTAATAACATAGTAATTAGTGCCATCCTAATGAATATTTAGTCATGTGACTAATTCAATTAATTTTGCGGTCGAGCTCGCCGCATGTTTATGAGGAAACAATAAGCTTGCATAACGTTTTACACCTAATAATACAAATCATATTTTTCTAAACAAAAAAACAAAATTGACACAAGAAATCGATAAAAACTACTTTATGAGTTTACTTATAATAACATCTCAAAGTTTTTTATAATAATAGTTGTTAAATAAAGACCGAAACAATGGCTAAGTTTCCACATAAATATATACCCTTTGAAACGTTTGCCGGGTCGGAATGTGAGCATCCTCTAAGCTAAAGGTCACCGCGAGGTCACCTCACGTAATGACGATACTGGAACGTACTTTAAACTGAACACAATAGGAACGATACAATTTACTAGAAGGTGAACCACGGAATTTAACTTAATTATTTTAATTTGATCCAATTTAACAATAATTTGTAAACAGGTAATGATGTGCATTTTACAATTATTACACACGTAAAATAATATACCTAAAATGCTCTCATTACCGGGACTCCTCTCTGTACCAATCACAATTTATGTTTGAATCATCATCTGCCTAGCCTTTTCCCCCCTTTCCCAGTCTAACCGGCTGCAGCTGAATACTAGTATTTTACATGGAGCGACTGCCTATCTGACATCCACAAGTGTCCACAACCCAGTTAGTACTGGGTAATACGATATCCTTGGTAAGACTGGTTGTCAGACTTTCGGGCCACTGCCTACCTGTAACGACTGTCAAAGATCTACAAATGACAGCCGGAACCGCTTAACGTGACTCCGAGGCCCGGAGAAAACTCGGTATAAGTATAATGGGTGGTCACCCATCTACAGACCAACCTCGGCAAGCACGGCTTGACCTAAAGATCGACCCGAGCGGCTGATATTATTAAACCACGAGCTCCTCCACAATTTATTTTTGAATACTACAACAAAATGTCGGAGGACTATGGCCAATGAAGCAGATGAGACCTTGAGTGAAGACCATGTATCAGCAAGTGTGGAACGACGAACTTAAACAAATGGCTGGGAATAGGGGTTGGGAGGGATGCAAAAGGCTGTAAACAGGGTATTGTGGGGCAGTTTGTAAATAATACTCATCTGCATCAATATCACCGAATACGATTCCGGAATGATTGCGAGCAGTTCTATGTTAGATGATAGTGCGATCAGTACCGTCACAGCCCAAAGAACCGACAAACATAATTGAGCCGAACCATTTTAAACAAATCACGTTTTCATCTCAATAATCTGCTTATAATCCAGACATAAATATTCTAAATGCATTTCTTAATGCCCAAATATTTCGAAATATAACAGCGACCAATTTAAGTAATCTGCATGTCATGTACTAAGTTCTGCCTCTTACTTGATAATTTACAAAACGAGTCGGCCTCGAAAATAGACTAAATAAAGGATATTTGCAAACATGCGATGTTGTCGAAGATTCCAAGGAATCTCGTTGTGTTGGCAAGAGGCCACATGCGTTAGCTCACGTATGACACATTTCCTGTGTGGAAACGATTAGGATCAACATAATATAATGTTTTATGGGTGGAGTAAAAGACTTACTATGCATTACACCATTGGGTCACCATAGATATAAACCACGATTACTCATTTTAACGTTTAATTTAGAAAGTCAATTTTCATAATTAAGTTCGTAAAACAACATACTAAGAAAAAGAAACACTTTTACTTACTTACTGTAAGGTTAAATAATGAGAATTCTCAATTATTTGGGGTTACTTTGTCATGGAACATTAGTATGAAATAAACACAACCGGATCTTACAGATGCAACCTAAACTTCTAGGCTCCTGCAGAAAGGTCACCACTACAACATTTATCTTCACAGTCTATTAACACAGCATCATTTAATTAAAACCAGGCAACTATGTCAAGTAAATATTACTTGACACAACTACCTAATAAAATCAAATAAATGTTAAACGTTAAGATGTTGTCACAAAACATTCAATTATTTAAGTACTCACTGCTTGGCATTCCTCACTAATGGCTCCTACAAAAGCTTGCGACAGTAAGGTTATCGTGATAAAGCGTGTGTCGCACATTACGCTATCATTGCGACCTCGGGTTGATGATGCGTCGCGGCGGTAGATCGCGGACGCTCGTGAGATGACTCCAGGCGCTGCCCGCGGCGATCTGATGCAACCGGCCGTAAGGCCCATCTTTGTTTAGAAGAACTCGTGGAAAGGTAAGAGAGTTGACAACTTATACATACTCTTATAATATATAGAAAGTAGTGGTTCTTAAAACATTTTCGGTCCAATCATGTTGATGACATCGCTCATTCATGTCAACTCTTTGTGCAACAGGATTATTGACCATCAGAAGAGTCTTGTGTGGTGTGGCAGTCAATATCGACTATTCGACGTCAAACGGATTGCACCTTTACGTCGGTGTGAACCAATTCGTGATTGATCATGCATAATACCTTTTGTTTACGTATGTAGATATTTGTTTATGTAAACAACAATTACTGAAGGCAAAGCATGAGACTCGAAGCTTGCGTGTTTGCGTGAAAAATTATATGGAAGAGGAAGTGTCGAGATTGCAGCCATTGGCACTCGGTTTTCTGTATATTTACTTGCATTCAACGGATAATTAAAAATTCACCCATCGTACTCGGACATAATTACTGTTCTAGTGAAAGTATTTATTACTTGTTTCAGCTTTCTTCACTGCATCTTTGACTGTTTTTTTTTTTTTGGAGGTTGGGAAATCATCAAATGACTCCTCCCGCTCTGGGCGGAGCGGAAGGGAGTGTCAGACTCTTACTGACAAAAAACCACCCATGTTCCTTCATTGGCCCTTTATGTTCCAGGGCCGCGGTATCTCTTTCGAACAGTCCCGCAGCCCTGGCAGACAGCATCTTTGACTTCACGTGCACTATTTATGTATACCGAATCACGATCCTCGATCAAGGACCCACAACCGATGCATCTCACTCCGGTCGTATTGGATTGCCATCCCATCGGACTATGAGAGTGGGGAAAGAGGGAGTGCACCTGTCTGCTCACACACTTCCGCACTATAATAACTCCAGCACCGATGACTTATCTCCACTAAAATTTACTGCCGTCACCGAAACCGGATACTAAATTTGCTGAGAAATTCGGGATAATCCAGTGTCGACTCTTTATTCAAAATATCGGTTCGTTTTCGCTGGGAAAGCAGAGGTATTAAACCCAGTGTCGCTAGGTGAAGCGAATGTTTAACATTGTCCTATTCTCCTATTGCGGCGACGACGTTCATGTCCTACGTGACATTTAATTGCGTATGGCTGTTCTCAGGGCATTACACACGTTAGAATTTATTGCGAACGTTAAATGAAAATTGTTCTCACTCTTAAACTCATGATTTATTTTTACTACGAGTCACAGTCACGGCAGTTAACAATTATTATAAACAATTAATTGTTAAATATGTCTTTAGATAAATTAGAAGGTTTGTCTTGTATGTTTATATTATTTGAGGTAATCTAGAAGTAAATACCTACAAACTCTTCACTATTTCGAAAACTTTTAGAAATATTGATTTATAAGACATTTTTGTATTAGTCTATTGAGTGTCCCACTGCTGGGCAAAAGCCTCCCCTTCCTCTTTCCAAATCTCTCTATCCTGTGAAATATATGGCCATGTTCGCCCAACAAACAAGTCGTCAATCAAAGTCAATCAGATCGTCACACCACCTTCGACAAAACATAATTTTGCCAGGTATGTTTTAGTTCCTGTATTAGAGAGTGAGCCCATTGCCATCAACTGGGCGGCTCGGGACAATTATGGAGAAATTCCCAATGAAATACTTTAAAAAGCTTTACAATTATTTCTGGTATCAAATCCGCCGCCATAACCGCGAGCGTTCACGGATCTCAGCCGGCGCGGTCATCTCTCGCGAATTAATTGGCCAGTCTTATCCCGCGCCAGCCCGCATTCTACGCACGTTTCACAACCACGCGTTTAGCGTAATAGCCCCCTTTACGAACGTGTGGCTTGTTTTATTACTCCTACATTGTACAATTATTCATGAATCTCCGTTGTTTCAAAACAAGCAACAGCAATTACAATTCAATTGACACAGATAATTAGAATTCAATTTTGTTGAAATGTGTGAAGTCCTAAAGGGTCTGCTGATTATAATTTTATGGCTTATTTACATGATCTTTAATATACATGTTGATAACTTGCTTGAAGATCAGTTAAATTCGTAGAACTATGAATGAAAATCCTCATTGCAGTTTTTAAAACCGAAGTTGTAATTTTATAGAAAAACCATTGTAATTATCATGTCATCTACGTGGATTAAAAGTTCGGAAGGGCGATAAAACAGCACTTTACGGACGTGGGAAACGTCATCAAAGATGAGTGAGTGGTTAATAAAGCAACGACCTTCGATTGTTTGACAAATCTTCATTGTAATAAAAATAAAATAACCCTTGTTTCTTCAAATAATAAGAAATACTTCACTTTCAGGTGACGGTGACTACTTATTATTACTAATTTATTAAGACTTGAAAATATCGACTTTTTTGATAAAATTGGTATCACATTATTTCACTGTAACATTAAAAATAACAATGAGGTAAACTAAAACAATAATATAACAAAATTTCACAAATTCAGTTTTTGGCTACGACAAATCCGTAGCCCTCGTAGCTCTAGGAAAAGACATCAACGCGCGTAACACATGAGCAAGCTTCATAGCGTATGATTTTGATGTTTAGGTATCCATCAATCATGTCAAAGTCATGGCGAATGATATGAAATTGATTGATAGAAATAATTAATAAAATAGGTACCTATAAATTAGTATATTGGCCTTTACGTAATATTAGAAGGTACAAACAGGGTACTTTGCAAATAAGGTAATATTGATGGGTGCACGTTTACTTAAGAAAACGAAAGTTGGCAGCTGATCCTGTAGCAAACACGTATAGGTACAGCCGCTTCGTATGCAGGTCGTCTAACAGAGCTATGGAAATGTAATACGGGTCAGATGCTCAGTTTGCGACATTAGGCGGCACACGATTGCGTCCTTAAGCGATGCCGCTTAAACCCGTTTGATGCACGCCTATCCGCCGCATAGGCATTCTTTGATCTTACTAGAATCCGATTATTTATTACGTTCGTTATGCAACTAGGTCAGTAACGTTTCCATGCTGTTAATTTTTTAATTAGTCCCTTTTAAAAGGTTAATTATGTTATGGTTATGCATGTGTATATTTAGAGATGAACTGTTGCTGATGTTGGCACATGTAACACGTGGTTATGAATATTTGTAAGTTCAGCATAACTGTGGTAATATTTCACGTCTGCATGTTAAATTAGTTGATGAAAGTGATAGTTAGAAATGTAAGTACGTAAAGTATAACAGGAACATTTCTCTTCAGAGATTTCTCTCGCGAATTGTTATGAATATGCAAAATAAACATTAATGGGTTGGCTCGTGTTCACTTTGCCGTTTATCTCTTTTTGTTTAACACGAAGTTAAAGATAACTTGACGAGCCAACTGAGATAAGTATCACTTACTTTTTTCATTTCCTCGTGCAAGATTTATAACTTGGAAACTTATCTTTTCATAACCACTACATTTCATGTTAACGTTAGCTTAGTGTTGGCCACCCACGCTGATACTTAGGTACTTAATTTTTTAACCTACTTATGTACGCTAAGCTACAAATGTCATGTCACACTATAGCACGCATTTTGAGTGAAGTAGTACCTACCCGTAAACCTGCTAATGCAACAATCACTACAGAAACAAGAGCAGGCAAATAAAATGTTACAGCACAAAACAAACGAACACTAAACGAGGCAGCTAAACGTCTCATACATGTACCTACACTTACTTACACACAAGAAGTTATTTCTGTTTGCCTCATCTCTTCACCCCATTGTCTTGATTGTTATAACCCCAGACGGCCGGCCAATGCAAGACAATACACGCTCATGAAGCAATCTGGTGACAAATTCAAGCTCTTATTACAATGGCATAAAGTTAGTTATGTATTAATGATTTTCCAGTCACCAGCAGTCGGTTAACAAAAGACGGTGTGGTGATAAATGAGAAGTAATCGTGACCAACGGTGTGTTGAGGTTTGAAAGTTGACCTCTGAGGTTGAGTGTCATTATTGTTTCAAGCTGGGCAGAATTTAAAATGTAAGGAAAATTAAAATCAGAATAGAAATATGTGCAATCTTGATTTTACATTATTAAATATTCTTCGGGAATGCAAATTCAATATCAAACTACAACCGCATTTGCTATATTCCTTGAGATGATAGCTAATTCTTTGATGCGAATATATTCAACAAAGATTTTCATCACCGGCATATTTAATATTGTAGTAGTAGTAACAAATATTGCGTAAACTTCAGGAAATGTCAAACAGCTCTAAAATAATCAGGAAATACGAAGAGTGAATTTTCTCGTAATTTTTTGCGTGAATATACAAACGACGTCCGTTGCATAGCCTAAACAAAGAGGTATTAAAAGTATTATTTATGTCATCGTTAAAGCGACGAAGCTGAATAGAATAGAAACATAAAGTTTTATATTTCCGTACTTAAAATTACTTATGTTAGAGATCCACAGTTAAAAGGTTCAAGCGAAATCCCTTATTATGAAATTACTGAATACGAAACTGTACAAATAAAAAATACCTGGTGTAATATCTGGGTCTAGGTAGAGTTATTTATTTATTTATTTATACTTCAAGCACAGAGTACAGAGGCGGACTTAATGCCATAGGAACAGAGGATATATTTACGTAGACTTATTATCGTAGGTACTCCTGGCATTTGACTTGGAAGAAAAAAGAAATTTCAGGGGAGACCTCTTTACAATCTCCCCAGGGATGTGCCTTAACAGGCGTTGCACAGAAGGGGCTCCCGACAGGTTTTTTAAGAGAAAACGGTGCCTTCTCCCATGTACGGAGGGTCTTATCCCCAAAAACAGGTAGCCTTTCGAAGGTTAACCCCGGGGACAAAAAAAAAGGGTACTCCTGGCATTATATTGCCTCGTTATACTTGGGAAGCGCCACCGAAGATTTAGTAGCAGTATTTGATTCCAAGATTAAAGTGTTTTAGAAATTTTCTATCAGGAATTTTCCAGTAGCAGCTCGGAGTGTGACTTTGACTCCGCTTAATGGCAATGTAAGTTCGCTCTTCAATACACTTAGGACATTTGACAAATTATAAAATGTTGCTTGTACTCAATACCTCTGCCTAGCTATCCGAGGAACACAGGCGTGATACTACATTATAGAAAAAGAAAGAAAGAAAAAGTATTTATTTGTCTCGCACAGGACACAACAAAATGGTTAACCGGAGGGAAATTAACAATAAAAAAACCGGTCAAGTGCATTTCGGGCCACGCACAGTGTAGGGTTCCGTAGTTGCCCATCAAAATATGCGAACCGATTTGCGTCCGAACGATGATTTTTATTGTAATAATAAATAAAAAACTTACATTTGCTATTTTATTTTACCTCTTTGTCCGCATAACTTATTTGTATATAATCTGTATATTCATGCCAAATTACAGCTTTCTAGTACTTAGAATGTTTGAGCTAAGCTGCGGACAGACAGACAGACGGACATGGTGAAACTATAAGGGTTTCTTGTTGACTACGGAACCCTAAGAATTATATAAAAAGTAAACATAAGAAAAAATTCTAAATAACTCGAACTAAATTGAATCCTGTATGAGGCCAAAAGGCCCCGACCTCAGCATGGTGTTGTAACCATGAAAAAAAAAAACAATTGTTTATCCATGTACGGTGGATAGTGTGGATACCTACTTATACCTATACACCATTATTTTTAGGTCGTTCTGGAACCGAATAAATACCATTAACTCGATCATCGAAGAGAACTCAAATGCATATGTGTGTGTAAAACGTATCCACGATCGGCAACACATGCGAACGATACCCATTGAAAAAGTAATTCATCGATCGATTCTCATTATTTCACAAAAAAAAACATTAAATTTATTCTTTCGTGTATTTTTTTATTGTTACTTTTTGAAAAAAATAGTCCCAATCGTTTCGAGTTCGATGATCGAGTTAATGGTATTCGGTTCCAGAACGACCTAAAAATTAATGGTGTATAGATTATGTAGTACTTAATCCTTTACCGTAATCCGAGTTCAATATAATGTAGCCGAGTATAAGTAAGTTAATTCGAATTTAGAAACGACTTGCGACAGTTTATCAGAAGCAGGGCGTTGCGTCTCGTCGTGGCGTCGTGTCGTGTCGTGCTAGGTGCCTCGTTACCATGGGAACCGTCCTCAATCGCGACTTTATACATCAGTCTTCTGTTAACCTTTTATGTAATAGACTGGGTGTACTCAGGGTTCGTATTAGTGCAAAAATATTTGTTTACTGAAAGTAAATAGTTTAAAAAATTAAGGCAAATAAAAGAGAAGGCTGCCGTTACATGCTTTATTATTTCGGTTTTACTGATTTATATTGTTTTAGACAATGCAATAAATGCAGAGGCACTGGAAAATAGTTAATAATATAACACTATTAATTTTGTATAATGATCGTATATAAAAATCTGGTGTCACAGTGTTTGTGGTCGCACTCCTCCAAAACGGCTCGACCGATTTTTATGAAATTTCTTATGTATATTTGGTCGCTAATTTCACGCGGACGAAGGTGTACGAGTATATACAGCGTGTAATGGAAGGGGGTCAGCATAGAGTCAAACATAGGTCGAAATATGAAAAAAAATTTGGCCATCCCTTACAAAACTGACTACCAGCTGATTGATTTACTATGGGAGGGCCAAAATATTTTTTCATATTTCGACCTATGTTCTTTGGGGAAAGTTGTTGAGTTTCATGAGCACATTCACCTCCTTCAGGATTGATACCCCCCTTCCGTTACACGCTGTATATATAACATACCTAATAATACAGCTCAGTAACCCGACCACTTCGTCAAGTCAGAACTGACATATACTCAATTTAAATAGAAACGACTGCATTACCGTCTAACCGTGATGAGTAAGTGCACGATAGTAGGCGCCTCGCGTGAACACGGAACGAGGCTCAAGTGAGGCAACACGGGACACCTCATGGGAATCTTTCACGATTTAACGCCGCGCCGCCGCCGCGTGCCTCGGCTCGTGCTACTATCAAATGTTCACTCTACTTTGTGCGTGCACTGACTTTTGAAATCAATTCTATTGACATCCATACATACTTTGTATACCTATTCTTAAATATTTCAGTATGAAAAAGCAATAAAACATTTCAAATATTAAAAAAAAAAAACTAGCACTTCAGCTGTCTTAGCTCGGCTAATATGCATGATATAAATATAATTTATAGCGTATAACACCCACAAATAATGTAGCTTTCTGGCAGTGAAAGAATTTTAGAATTGGATCATTAGTTCCGGAGATTACCCCCAACATACAAACTTACAAACAAATTTTACCTCTTTGTATTGTATTGTATTGTATAACGGGCTGGTGTACGCAGCTCCATTACCTCTTTGTAATATTAGTATAGATACTCGTAGTAGACCACCAGCATTGGGAATAGGGTCCAAGCTACTGGTGCTCAGGGATCTTGAGAGAGAAACCTCTAAGTTCTTAACAATACGCGCCGTGTCCAGAAGTACTGTTTTCTTCAGCCCTTGATCCAGTTGCCTAGCCAGAACCTCCTCAGATGTTGGTCGAGGGTTTTAAACCATTAGCCAACACGACTATCGGCACAATGATGACTGTACTCACTTCCCACATTGCGACCGAGATCAAGATACTCGCAATTCTATTTATTATTATAATTTTTTTGACACCGAAACATACGTAAACGAGTCACGATAGTGTTTTTGTTATGTCTATTGACACGAAAGATTTCATGACAATTCAATTGAGCCCGAATGTTTTCCAAACATTTAAATGACAAAGGAAAACAAACTTGAGGAAAAAGATTACAAAGGTAACATAACACCAATTTATAAACACTTCCTTTTGTTATTTCGTTAAATTCGAGATTTTTTACGAGAATAACATAACATCACGATGGGTGACAGAGTTAAGGCAGAGGTGTTCACCTGGTGGTGGTACAATCTAGGAAGTGTCTTTTTGGTACCTATGCTTTTTTCCTATACTCTTTTATGTATATATTATTTCGTATTTCTGGTATTAATATTGTTGTGGCACCGAGTTGTCGTGTCTGGCATACCACTGTTAAACCCACGATGGTTTGTGTGGTATGTTTGAGTTTTGAAATAGTGTAAAAGTGTGTTTTGATTAATAAATAATAATAAAAAAAAACCTGTAATAATAGGAGAATACTGATACCTACAAAATGGAACTGCAGGTCGCTGTACCCACATCTGTAAGACCTTAAGAAGCCTTTAGATAACTTCAACAGTGTAACAAGTACCTACGTTAAGTAGGAAGGTATAATTACGTAGATATAATGTAAAGATGTTACTAGATAATCAGCAACCTTGTGACTATCTAAAAACTTATTGTGTTCCTAAAACATACGCCTTCTTGGATAAATCACCGGCAATGTTTGTTTATCTCAATGGCAACTTCTAGCCGTGAATCATCGAAACAATATGCGTTTGTTTAATTACATCTGTTTCGATCTAAACAGTGGGATGTGAGGAATTGAGTGTAGGCACAATTGGTATGGTGTCCCACGCCTCTGATAACATCGCTAGTCTTTGTATGCATGAGGGAAGGAATTAAAAATAAAATACTGTATTACATATCACTCATTGTATAACCTACTCGTGACCAAATTTTTGTGTATCAAAAGTAGGCAATTATTACTCTTCATACACGGAGAAACCGGTGAGAAAAGGCTAGTATAGTAATGCCTACATTTTTAAAAGATTTAAATATCGTGTTCTCTGCTGCCGCTGTCTATAAATAAAAAAAAATGGTTTTTATTTGGAACAACATAGGAACCATTTTGTTAGAGGTTTGTTACATAACTGGGCGCCACACTGGAGCATCCTCATCCCTTCTTATCCTTTCTAAGTCCTGTAATAAGGTATTATAATTTCATAGTCAGCCTTGCCATACCTAGCCTACCTTATGGTAAGGAAACTTTACACGAAAGGAATTTCTCTCGCTACAACAGGTTCCGCTAAATATTTCCACGAGTCGCGTTTAACTACATTGCTTAATCATTCGTCCGCCTCTTCGCGAATTGCTTCACTCACATGCTTCTGAGCTAACAGGAAGCAACTGCATGACCTGAATGACCCATTAATACCAGATTCTCCTCTGTAAGTGGTGCTCATGCCCCACTGCTAGTATTCAATTTAATTGTAACTGATTTATGGTAATTTACAAGACTGCCTGTTCAGTCTAGTGGTCGCAAGCGCGATTGCTGAGCATGAGGGCCTGGGTTTGATCCCCAGGTCGGGCAAAATATTATTGGGTTTTTCCAGCAGGAATTTCTCAGTAGCCGCCACGGAGTCTGGATTTGCGCCCGGTTGATTGTAAAAGGCCCACTCCCTATTAAATGGGTCTTAAACATAACTGGTGAAATGTGGGTGTGCTATTAGGTACTGCTGAACCATTCGGGGATTATAGGTGTGATGTTATGTTATGTTACAAGCTGCTCATCACCAATGGTAGATGCTTTCAATAATTTTCATTCAAATACGAAAGAAAATCCAGCAGTTTTATGTGGGTCCACTCAAACTGTAACGTCATCTACCAACAAAGTCACTGCATTTATGGAAGCTAACATGAAACTATTCAATAACTTTCAATTCAATAAAGTCCCGATTGACCCGTTCATACAAATAGGCACTTCCTTCTTGCACCATTGTATGGAGATGATGCAGTGAACAGTACACGCTGTTACTTATTTACATAATGTCAAGTTATAAACGCGCGAATGCGTCTGTAACATAATCGTTCGTTTATAATACGCGTGTGGCAGATGTAGGCTTTTTTCATAGACTCTTGTGTGTCTATCCGAAAGTAAAAGTAACATTATGGATAGGTAAATTCCCGGTGGAGCAATACTCTATTGTCGTATTACATTCTTCTTCGATATGCAAGTAACATCAATCATTTATTGCATTTTCGAACTGCGCTTTCATCGCCGTAATGGAGACTAGACTACAACATTTTGAGTTTTTATAAACCGTTATATTGCTACGTTCACTTCATTGATAATATCAAGACACAAAACAAATGACTGTGGCAAATCGTTCCAGAAATAAAAAGTCAAGTATCTCACGCCTATTATGTGCAACATGGGTGTTATTTAATCAGATTCACGCAAGTGTATATTATCTTGTATAATATTAAATTGTATGTAATTAGGGACGACTCCCAATGGAGTCACATGGTATATAATTGATGATTTTCCCAATAGATCGGTATGCTCGTGTAACGGATTCGGCGGTGTGGTGCTCAGTCATGACGTAACGCAATAAAACGTATGAGTAATGAGCTCACAAAACAATAGTTCGTCGAGATAGACATCACTTATGTCTAATAAATCACGCGTCTGTTTCACTGGCAAGCGCCACAGTGCAAAAAGTGTTAAGTGCTATAACTTATGAACATTTATTAGATGAACGCCCATATGATATTTTCTCACAATAAATCTTTAGCATTGTGTAATAACTAATTTAATTTAATTTTAATTAAATTAGCTGAACCTTTCGAGGATTAGAGACACGAAGTTACACACAAACGACTCATCAACTTGATAGGTACTCCATACTCCAATCATTTGTTTTGTTTTTTCGATCTAAAAAGATATTAGAAATATATGCAAAAAACAACTAAGTAATAACGCTTAGTGAAAAACATGTTTTCCTATCGCCAAGATAACTGAAAATCCATATTGTTACTTAGCCACTAACCTCTTGACTCTGAAGCAGACTAGGACGTAAAAATGACATCCGCCGGCGGCCACAGCTAAGTGCCGATAAACGTTATCAAAACATTAAATGGTAAAACATCAACAAACATTGTATTGATAAACTGCTATTGTATACACTGTGACCAGTTACGGGGCGGGCGGGCGAGCTTTCAGATCTCCCCTCCTTTATCCGGGCGGGCGGCGCACGCGCATCCATCGGCAGTCCCTTCGCGACGCACCTCGCGACAACATGTCCCCTCTGTGGATCTTGCTAACATTGCTCCCCGTCCTGGGTAAGTCGACCACACCGCGTGTGTACCTGCTGCCAAACACTGTGACATATCGGAAGTGACCGGAATATTTTCTTGTGTAAATTTTCTTTTGAGGTGCCTCGAGATGGTAATGTTGTTATTACGTGATTTTCTTTATAGAAAATTGTGTGCTTTTCTTTACTTTTGATGTGTTTTAATGCTGCGTTTGAGCAGTGAGGAGTTAATGGTGTTGAGAGCCCGGTGCTCGTGCGCATCTATGTGAAAGTATTTCTTATTCGTGTGCTCCTAATGTGCAGGACGCCCGGGACCGTGGAAATCTAACATTACCAGTTTTTTGTTGGGAAATGTCATTTCGTGGTATTTTATTATAGTGAAACAAACGATTTGTGTTGAAAATGGTTAAGTTGCAAGCCTAAATATACTAAAATTAAATAGGCCCTGCTAATGTGGATCAATGTAATCATTTGGAAAATAACACCTTCTATTTTTAACCTATTATTAGGATGCTCCATGTATTGAGAATAATCATATACTCAAATTACAATAAAACCGTACAACACCGTTAACCTAAATTGAAACCAAACACATAATCTTTGTCAAAGCAGTAAACTCGATATTTTGTAACACTTCACGGGCTGTACAAACATCAACTTGCACATTAGAGATGTTACCCGTTTGACGTGAGTACGGTGAAGTATGAGCGCATGCACGTCATTACGCAACCGATGCACTTTCCATTCGCGCAGCGCCCGCGCCGATCGCGCATCGCCACAATAATCGATTCCCCGGATTTGCATAAGTGATTTTCCCACGCTCCGCTCTCCGTAAGAACTAGGGCGGCGTGACGGCCAGCGAACGGATGGGTAGCCTCAAGGTTCATGTGTTTGGGCATTTACCTGCCTGTACGCTGTCTTAAACTATGTGTATTGTGGTTGAAGGGTCGCTCGTACACCTACAGACGAAGTTAGGCAATTGGTGGCCCGGTTTGTGGTTAGACATTTGTGTTTGACATATAATCCCTTCCTTTCTAGAACGTTAAACCAGGCTTATTAGTAACAAGGAGACATTTGGTGCACAGACCGTTCTTAAGGCAATTCGCACAGCGCCAGCGTTGCAGTCACGAAAACTCATAATTAAACCGAAATTCATTACATATTTAAGTTTTGGTAACTGCACATTTCAATAGTAGATTCCATGGTTATTAACGCGTTTAATACTAACGTTGCTTGATTATTTTGCAACAATGTGAACCAATAACGTTTTTGCTTCATAACACTATTATTGTGTGGAAAATCTAATGTATTGAACCGTAACAATCAAAGCGTGAGAAAAATAACGTTTACCTTGTGTTAGTATGAATGAAAGCGAAAGTAGATGCAGTATCGGTTTTATTTGTCTGTTTAGTACTTAATTGATAAGCATGAATGGGCGTTTCGATATTTCACTGACTCACAACGTGCTCATTCATCGCATACTCGTTCATTACTGCACAATAGATGATAGCTAAGAACATATTATCTAAACTACTCTTAGTATTGCAACTATAAGAAAATAAACAAATGAATTTTCGGTGCTGCAATGTTTTTGCATATTATTGTGACATTGATAGCATCTGCTGTAATAATAAAAGTTGATCCATAATCACGCCACTTAATTTCACGGTACATCAACTAACAGCCTATGATATGTTTGTTTGCGAAAGGTAAAAAGATTAGTGATCTCGACGTTGTTAGTTTGTATTTCATAACATTTGGGACCCCCTGTCATAAATACAATCTGCCCTGTTTAAACTTTAATTAACCGGAAACAGGTACAAAATTTCTCGCATTTTAAACAATAAGCCCATCGCTGTACCAGTATCTTCTAAGATTCTTCTAGATTCTTTCATCTGGATCCCCAAACCGTATTTAACTCCAACTTAAACTGTACTTACCTAAAATGAAAGTAACGCATAACTAATTACACATTCCAATTGGTATCTGACTTATTTTCAGATTTTCGAAAGAGGAAGCAACCCGCATATCATATTTCACGTACACGACAGGTTAATGACATATTAATGACATCCTATATGACCTTTTGATTGTTTAAAAGAAGAAAAAAAGATCAAAAATGAGATAGTGAGCGTAGCTGAGCTACAGTTAGACGTTATTACACTTACATAAGGTTGCGGTGACCTTTCGCGGAGGATGCTGTAGCACCTTACAGCGCGCGCGGTTGCGCAAGCGCGGGCGATCTTATCGCTCACCCCGCTGCCCTCCCGCGGCTGTACATACAACACGCATGGGAACCTAGCGTTGTTGTTTGATCTTTACCGGAATACAGCAGTTTAACACTAGTTTAACTATGTATTTCAGGATATAGATTTTTGTAGAAGAAAATCCTAGTTGTTCCTCTGCCCCATTTAAGCGGTTAACAGATAGGTACCTGGTATTCCCTCTAAGCATACCAATCATTGGTCGATTTAGTATCAGAATTACGTTTTCTTTTCTTTCCTTTCAATGGTTTTTCTGAAGCTGAATAGAATAGTCTATGCGACCTTCATGTGGTAGTTAGTTGACCTCTCTTTATTAAGTGACTAACCACATATCTGTGCACTTCCGACTAAGGCATTCCAACCACTAAATATGGTTTAAATCTGACCAAGGATTACATGCGTATTATTTGGTCATCTTAGTTAAAACGCACGTGCATTCGAAATCATAGTCCATTACAAATCGGTTGTAACGCATTTTACCCAAAGCGAGTATTGAGACAATACGCCAGAACCCTATTGTGCCCAATTCGTAGAACAAAGCTGGAACACTAACTAACGCGGGTACGTATAAAGCGAACTACGCCGTTGACAAAGATTTATCTAAACCCCTATTACGTAAAACGCCTACGCCTGTAAACTTTGGAAGGCTCGAAACACTCGGTCAATTCTAAGAATGTACCGTATTTTCCAAAATAACTATTTCAGAAAATTTTAACTTTTTAAAATTTTTTTTTATTAACCTGTATTGTCCCACTGCTGGGCAAAGGCCTCCCCAATTCCTTCCATGTGCTCTTTTCCCGTGCCTCCTCGAACCAGCCCTCGCGGTACGCGTCATAACTTTATCAAAGAATTAACATACACAGAGGAAGTCGCGCTTCCTACGATTAGTTACACCAATTTATGAGGCGGCTAGACGATTTTTTCACCTAAAATAACCAGCTCATCGATCATTATCCGTAACACATTTCATTTTCTACAGCGTCTTTCGCAACTAAATAATAACGGATTCGGTTCATTGACACATGTAGACATACTGTTGTAATCGACGGATATTAATATAATTTAATTAGTACCAATAACATTTTATTAGAGGTTTAATGGTGCAAGTCAATGCAGTTTGGCTCACCGCTCTTTCGCAGATCTAAAGTGGCAACATTCAACATTCGCCGGGATTAGCGTGCTTCGAGTTGCCATGTCGCAATATACTCGTCTCATTAGACGTGTTTACCTCTCCACCTAGTTATTGCACGTTTTACTGCAAGTGTCGCTTAGTACAATAGTCGCCTTGGACAGTGAGAAATCTCTATCATTGCCATCAAACTTCGTCCAAAGTCAAATTGACACGGCAACGCATTGTTATCAAAAATCTGGCTGATGAATAAAGACTGTATTTTTTCAGGTTTTAAAAACTTGTCTACCTACATCATCAGATGAAATCTAATACATTTGTAAGTAACTACCGACTGGTTTGGTGTTCATATTTCAGAAACCGCATTACGACCGTTGGGTAATAATTAGATACAAAACGGTGAAATAATGGCCATTTATAGCATAATTCATACTTACACGTAAGATTTACACTCAAAACCATGATTTATAACTCTTTATGTAATGATTACAGTGAAACTCATTAAACATATCAAACTTTTTCTCGATGACGTAAATCATAGTTAATTAGAAATCAGTAGTGTTTTGGAGGAGCTAGAGTAATTGTATTAAAACCGTGTCAGTTATTACACTTGAATAAATAATGTGGTTCGAAGCATTCAAGTCAATTAAATATACAAGATTTACAACCCATATGCCATGAGTCGTTAATTAATAACTATGTAAAAAAGGTTATGAACTTGCAAGTGATATATAACTTATAAAGGTTTAGAAGATAATTCCGAGAAGGATCATACATTCGGTAACTAAAAGAGAACGTATAAAATCTAATTAGCCATCGTTAATGACTTTACGCGAATGGGTTGAAATCCACATTCCTCCGCATCACATGGTATGGGCATGTGATGCGGAGGAATGTGGAAAATGTCGTGAGGAAAGTTTTGAGTGTGGATGGTATAAGAGTAGAGGAAGACCAAAGAAAAGATTGATGGACTGTGTGAAGAATGATATGGCACTAAAAGAGGTGTCTGATGAGATGACGAGTAATAGAGAAGTATGGAAGAAGAAGATATGCTGCGCCGACCCCAAATGAATTGGGAAAAGGGCAAGAGAATTATGATGATGGGTTGAAATCTGTAGAACCTCCCTGATCACAACGATACAAGTCAATTAGATCAACTCCGTATATTGAAAGCAACGTGAATAACGAATCAAGTAGACAACACATTAAATAAAACGCTTTCAGTATACGGGGGAGAGCTGTTTTATACTAACATTCTAATTTCATTCCACAGGGAGCACCGAAAGGTTCAACTGCAAAAGTCGAATCTTGGGCGCATACTACGCAGACGCAAAGTCAGGATGCAAGGCCTTCCACGTTTGTGTGAGGGTCGCAGGCGGAGGCATCCGGGACTTCAGGTTCTTCTGCCCTCCGGGCACGCTGTTCCACCAGGAGGCACAGACCTGCACAGACTGGGGTGACGACGACCCCCTGGCCTGTCCCGCAGATATCTACGACGGTCAGTTCGATCTCTACAGGATCGGATCCGGTGAGCCAGCTTTGCAACTAACAAAACGCTCACAAATATCTCAGTATGATTTACTTAAGACTTGAAGTTTGATTTAGAAGAAGTTCTAAGAAGGATCGTTTCCGAAAGCATTGAAAATATGGAAGCCACGACGGCAGCGGACCTAGTCTTGACTATTTAAAAGTTTCCAGTCCGTTGCCGCCTTAGCCTTTATAATTCCAGTGCTTATTTAATTAAATAGTACTAACCAGTATAGTGTTCTATGTAGTTCCTAATACAAAGAAAGAAATGTAATATATGTATATCAAGCCACTGCCATTGCGGTTTGGCAGGTTCGCCATGTAAGGCGGGATCTTGAGGAGATATTGAAACACCGAGAACTGAATCAATACTGTCTTATTGTAACGATTGAACAATTAAAAGGATTACGTTTATTCGAAATAAGACTGTTTACATACAATAAGGTTGATTGTAACACAATACAGAACACATTACAATAACTTGACTGGCATGAATAAATAATAATCGATATCGTGGAAATCAATTGGAGATGTACGATATTTGTGAGTGCTGCTAGATAATTAATAAGAGCTATTACTTACATGTAATTAAAATACGCTTGGAGCATCAATCTTTGATTAGAGGTGCATACCTCACAACTGCCTAGTTGTTAATGTATCGATGTAATTTAAAAGGCAATTTCATCTCATCAGATAGTTTGTATAGATAAACAATTATGTGTACCAGGCAGTGGCCGGTAATCAGTTATAATAACTCATGTTATTAATATTTTCGCAACTTCTTTGGAAATTACAGTAGAAGTAATAAGCTATACAAGGTCAACATGCAGTGATGACTAATTATACCTAATGAGAAGTATTGGTACAGGCAAGTACCTGTGAACAACAGAAAAGTACATGATTGCGACTCCTGCAGTAGGAGTCTTATTGGTAATGAATTGCAAAACTATTAGCTTCAGCCGAACGCTTGCATTTAAAAGCTTGTAGAAACGTAGATCTTGTTTTACAAGGCAATGCAAAAATAACGCCTGTTTCAGAAAATATTGGTCAAGCTGGAGCTTTATAATCCTCTGTTCGCGTAATTTTTCCCCCGAGAACATCGAAATAAAATTTTAAAATATTTTTGCCCTTTCCCAATAGGATTTGACACCAAGAAGTTGTCGAATGAAAAACGTGATGATGAAACTGAATTCGGTCTCCAACGCGCTGAGACCGGTGACCGTCGGCTGTCGCAGAACAACGTCACGCCCAATCGACCTGACTCTGACCTTCGTGCAGCACACTCGTCTGACTTCTTCAGCGGACAGCGAGACCGTGGCCGAGACGAGCAGCCCTCTCCTGCCTCCTCCCCATCCCCTGTCTCCTCTCAGCAGCCTTATCAACGACAATCGTTCCGTAGAGTTCCTTCTACCCAACGCCCGTATCCTACTACTGAACGTAGTTTCCCTACCACCCAACCCCAACGTAGTTTTCCCACCACCCAACCCCAACGTACTTTCCCTACCTCCCATCGCACATTCCCCACAACACAGTACACTTCAGCCGCCCCTCCCCCGAACACTCAAACTTCCACTCAACAACAGTATGACGCACCCTCTAAACGCAAACTTGTTAGAAAACGTCCCATATATGTCTCCACGAAAGCACCTCCCACCACCTTCCAACCCAACACTCAGACCCAGCAACAATATTCTGAACCCCCTCAGCAAAACTTTAACCGTCGCTTTAATGCTCAAAATAAACAATCATTCTCTCCATCTCCTAACGTACCTCCTCAATACACACAATACAAGGATGAATACGTTGAAGTTCCCCGAGTCACTCCCAAACAGAACAATAGGTTCTACCCCAGCAGCGCACCTTCCACTTTCTCCCAGTCCCAGTCGACTGCTGCTCCACGGTTCAACAAAAAGGATGGTCTTGTGGAGTTGTACAACTACGATGCACAGTCAACTCCAGGACTTAATGTACAGAACGAGAACCGACCCTTCAAAGTTAGAAATAGTTTCAATGTAGAAGACGTTCCTAGAGACCCCGAATTCGCGCGTGCCAAGAACTTCAATAATTACAACAATAGAGTGGAGAATAACAACAGAGAGAATTTCAGAGAGACAACTGTTGATTATAGCGTTTCTGCAAGAACTTTCCCCACTACGACGCCGGTATATAAAAATTTCAATAGTGTGTCATACGAACCAGAAAAGAACAATTTCGTACCTTACTCGAAACAAGCCTATTTTAACAATCCTACGACCACTATCGCTCCGACCACGACAAGCTACTCGACCTCGCGCCCCGAGCCTCCGCTCAACTTAAACACGGTAGCGTATAACACTAACCTCGCCTTTAATGCTCAATCTGAAAACTTTGCTGAAGACAATGACGAAGATGACGGCCAATATCATCCTCCCCAGGGCGAAGACGATGGGCAGTACCGCCCCGAGTTGTACGGAGACCGCGAACTGCTGGCCGGCGCACATTCCCTCAATATCGCTGCAAGCGGCAACAGGCTGCCAGAAGACCGCAAGAAATATGCCAAGACACAGCCTCCTCCTAAAACTTCGGCTCAAACATCAGCTCCGAGGCCATTCAGACCTGCTCCCTCACCGACTGCACCTCCGACTACGAGAGCACCAGAAACAACTTACACGACGACGCCTCAGCCGCACACAGTGAACACTCAGCGCACTTTCGATTATTTCCAAACCTATACCACAACATCAAGGCCTGTGGACTACCAAGCAATAAGTCAGAACTTCCATACCGCACCCGCTGGCCCGACGACGACCATTGCGCCTAGAGCGCCAGAGACCCGGCCGCCGCGCCCACCGAGCCGCGTGGCCGTGCCGCCGAGCCCGCCGACGCCGCCGCCCACCCCTGCGGCGCGACCCACTACTCGTTTACCGCATAATTTCGCGAACCCTCCTCAAAACAAAGAAGACAACAGTTACGACTATGCGTACTACGACTCCGACCCAGGGTTCTCAGAATATGACCATATAGAAGAATTTGGTAGAACTAAAACAAGAGCGTAATTATGATACTGTGTAAATGTTAAATCACTGCCATTAAATTAGTCGCCTCTTTAGAACAAGTAACTGATTGAACAGTAGCCTTGTGATGATATGTGGATTTGTTTTACTACCTGATTAGCACTATTTTCATCTAATTTGTACGCAGGGATGTAGTTTTAAGACTGCTTATTCGTAAATACTTCAAAATGACAATGGAAAAATTGTTTAAAAACAGCAAAAATATCTACTCAATTACCATCAAAGTACAATTTTTGTAAATAAAGCTTGAAGGTATATAAGAGAAGAGTCCTTTTTTCGTCGGATTGAATGTAAGACCTACCAGTTATCTTTATATCTAAAGAGGCTTATCCGTAGTTACCCTAAATTATTTGTGATATTATTATTGAAGTTACTATTGGAATGAGTCGTATGTTACTGAGTAAGAATTTACAAACAATCGATTACGAATTTGTGCAAGTAGAAGTTGTACTCTCTCTTGCCTACATTGGTGGTTACCGATATAGATTTATGTATTATCTATGTACAATAGAAAGTAAGTTATGAGGATAGATTGTAAAATATTTCATTGTAAATAAAGTTTTCTTGATAAACAATGGCTTGTGCAATTTGTGTCACTTCTCAAAGCACGTGAGAACCGGTGAACAATTTAGACGTTTAGCCGAGCACTGCACATATGCAGACAAACAAAAGAACGCTTTCAACACTATGCTGTGCTGTGACGCAGATAACTATCTGCATACCGGTGTTAAGTCGCATTGCTATATAACAACTATTTAAAGAGTTGCTTAAGGAGAAATGTGCGAAAAAGTGCGTTTAAATAGCATTTAAATACATGTTTAAAGAGTTGAAGTACATATTGCCCTGTCTTTCATCATGATTATTTTGAGCCGATTAGGTACTTAATTTTCTTCTTTTGTTTGAGAAACATCAACCGCACATCATTGCTTCAACCACTACTCAATCGATGTGTAGGTACCTACTTCTGAAAAGTTGCTATCAGACAGATTTAGATTGAGCTCGAGCAAGGAACCTAAACCTAAGCACATCTTAGGTTCGGCAGTTGTTGTATCAAAGAGTTCAATCAAGTTCCTTGAAAAAAAAATCATTTCGAAAGTTGGTTAAGATCCTAAATATGGTGTGATTCCGACATTGGGTACCTACACGTCATTGTAAAGTACCTAACTCTATGGTGGTTGAAAACTAAAACTGAAGGAACAAGCCGAAGTACTTACCAAATTATTTGAGCACATTTTTAAAAAAAAAATCTTTTTATTACAATATGGGCCTGCTCTTGACCTCGATCACGCCTGGTGGAAAGCGATGGATGAGGCCTATGATGAAACGAGCGTGACCAGAAAATGCCTGTTCACTGTTGCTTTGAAGGCAGACGGGTTATATGTGGGAGGGAACACAGATGCCGGCAGAGAGTTCAACACTTTAGCTGTGGAGTATAAACGTGGAGGAGAAGCGCCGAGTACGACTTGTCGGGATATCAACCAAGTGTGGATGGTACGCCGCAGTACGTCTGCTAGTCCGGTGGTAAAAGGGTGATGGTGGGATCAGATCGTGGAGCTCCTGTGCACACTCTCCGAAGTACAGTCTGTAGAAGACCGACAAGCAGGCGACATTACGCCGATGAGCTAGCTATTATTTTACTAAAAAAAAATTGTACTACCCAAGATCATACGGCTTGCTGAATATTACCCTTGACCTTCACTTACAGGGCGCTTCCATAAGTGTCTCCTAGGTGCTCTCACCACTTCAACAGCTGGTTCTCCGTCTTCGACATCTGGGTACCGCACAACTTTTCTTTAAGGTCATCGGGTAATTACAGCATCATCCGTCTAGTATTTTCCGAACTGTGTGTAGGTCGGTTTCCAGTCTAACCGGATCCAGGTGAATACGAGTAGCTAGGTAAATGATATGAGTAGGTATTATAAATTATAATAATGATGGGCAATGAAATCTTGTGATAGGTATATTAAATACATACATACGTAACATGACGCCTGTAATCCGCGAAGGGTTAGGCAGAGATGTAAATAGTTATAGCATATTTCGACAGTTATGTTTGATTTCCATTTAATAGGGAGGGATAAAATAAATATTATTTAACTATCAAGGATATACCTACATATAGCAAAGACCTGTTGCTAATAATTTCACTATAACCAATCATAAGGTCTAACGGGGACGCTTTACCACCCCCAATGACCACTCATGGCCTTAATTGGGGGTTCATGTAGGGGATAACAACCATGCTAAGTTTGACGCATGTATAATAGTTTTTTTATACACATAAGTAGGTATAAGCAAGATATGCTTTGGTATTGCTCCAAAAGTGTTTAAAGCAAAAAAGAACTTAAAACAAACGCTAGATTACCTATGCTAGATGCTAACAAAGTATCCCAAAGATACGGCAACGCCACCTACCATGTAAGGCATAAACTATTAAGCAGAGCCTCTAAGTATGCGTAACAAACACAAGGACTGAATGTTCACTACTAAAATATCTAGACGGATATAAACGGAGGTACCGTTTATGTTTTGCACCTTAATTTTAGAAAGCCTGCCCAAGGCTATCCACTTCAAAGTCTTTTTGGCAAGCATTTACTTATTTGCAAACACTGCCATCTGTTGCCGAGTAGCCGAAGTATAAATAAAAACAATTTTTCACCGCTGTATTACCAAAAGTTGTAGAAACGAACAATTGTGTCAAATCAAAGCACGTATTTGATTAAATACAAATGACTAGTACATTCTTTCTCTTTCGATAAGCGTTAACTGAAGTAAAATAATAGCAATATATTTTTAAGTTTAAACCACAGATGGCGCTAGCAGCTTTTTGTTTCACGTACTAAATTGAAATCAATGAAATCATAAATTATAGTAATTAATAGTCTGAACAAACAATTATTCTCCATGATGATTCCAGAAACAGAATTAATTACACTTAATAAATCATTTACTATAAATACATCCATTAGGTACAGACGCCAGCAGCTCAAGCTACCCGAAACTGTCAGATTTTCCCAACCAACCTTGAACCTAATGATAAGGTTGAAACTCTATAAAAGAAATTTGACAGATTGTAGTAGCTTGATGTGCTGGCGTCTGTACAATGCAAATGGGTGGAATGATTTAGGTATTTATTAGACGCCTTTGAAAAAACATTGAATCACTTTTTGTGCCGAATAAAGAGAACCAGTAGGTACGTTTAATATCCTCGATCTCGCAGTTAGTTATGGAATGTCCCAAGAGCCCACTTTGGGACCCTTACTTTCAAAATCGATTTAGGTAATTGAATTTAATACAAACAATAGAATGTTATTTTGTTCATGATTTTTGTTAACCATGGAAGCCGCTCCCCCCCACCGCTGCACTTCTTAAGAAGAAAGAATAAACATATGTTACTGTGATTTATGTGAATGCAATATCAACTAATCCTCCTGTAGTATTCACTTGTAACCGAGCTAATAGGTTGATAACACAATTTACTACTTATATCACAGGCTCACACAAACCATTACCAAGGTCCAGGGTACGCTTCACCTACCAACTTCTCCGCCATTCGTGGTGACTGACAGTTGTCCTCCGTGACAGCTACCCGACTACTTGTGGCCGTGAGACAGTGTTACCATATCTATTAAATAGATACACTACACCTCCAATAGAAAGATAACTTGTTTTCAGAAAGGGACATAGGTACCTAAGTGAACAATTTGGCTCAATACGTATCCAATTCAATTATTAACACAAAGCTGCAATAGCAGGTCAAAGTTTTTATTCCAACTATAGGTTCTTGAACTCTAATATTAATACCTAAATTATAATACCTTTACAATGAGACGAAGGTTTTTTGAACATTGTTCAATAAGTTCATACTTAATAAATGTAGCGACCTGTGATCCTATTGATTAGAATTAATTTGCGTTTTCGAAAAGAGCAAGTCATTTAAGGAAAACTCCGCTATACTTTATAATATGATTCAACTTCCAAGAGTCTATTCAAACATAGGTATATAAAAAAATAGGAAAAACATCGTTGATTATCAAAACCCCATCTATAACTAATTATACTCACGCTCCACGAGCCCATCTGTTGATTATATTGACTTTTCGGAATATGCACTTTAGTTTCACAACTAGTACCTACCTAAAGCAGAAAATAAAATGTGGACCTACCACATTAGCCCTGGATTGAAACAACTGGAAGTAATGGGGAGAGGCCTTTGCCCAGCAGTGGGATGACGCAGGCTCACAGTATCCGTATCAGTAAGGCAGAGAATAAAACAAGTGCGAATATTAAATATGTTTTATTAACATAAGTATCACAAAGTATAAAATGTGGGTAATCGTACATTCATACTTACAACATGCCTTTGTTAGGTATCTTTATAAAAACATGTGCGTTGATTCCTGAATACTTCACAAAAACTGAAGCTTGAAAATCATCCATTTTGGTTAAACTAATTGAGAGAGTCAAATGGGAATTTGTCAAACAATCAAGTCATTTGGTCGAAATAAACAAAGTACATACACCATTATTTTTAGGTCGTTCTGGAACCGAATACCATTAACTCGATCGTCGAACTCGAAACGATTGGGACTATTTTTTTCAAAAAGTAACAATAAAAAAAACACGAAAGAATAAATTTAATGTTTTTTTTTTGTGAAATAATGATAACTCAAATGCATATGTGTGTGTAAAACGTATCCACGATCGGCAACACATGCGAACGATACCCATTGAAAAATTCATTCATCGATCGATTCTCATTATTTCACAAAAAAAAACATTAAGTTTATTATTTCGTGTTTTTTATTGTTACTTTTTGAAAAAAATAGTCCCAATCGTTTCGAGTTCGATGATCGAGTTAATGGTATTCGGTTCCAGAACGACCTAAAAATAATGGTGTATATGTAAACTCAAACTCAGACTTTTTATAGAATCAAGAAAAGAAAAAAAAGAAGTTTGATGATTTCCAAAGCGCTTTGCAAGACAACACAAATAGATAAAACAGACTTCGTCAAATCCACACGTTTCAAAACGTTTCATGGCGACCTTTGACAAAAACTTAGTACATTATCCCATTATGTAGTTTCACAATGTGTAGTCAGACTA
Organism: Eurois occulta; assembly: GCA_950022335.1. NCBI lineage: Eukaryota > Metazoa > Arthropoda > Insecta > Lepidoptera > Noctuidae > Eurois > Eurois occulta. The sequence goes on along the minus strand of OX465484.1, from coordinate 8,586,425 downwards.
CTTCGCAAACAATGACAATCTTAACAGTAGATAGTATAACAATAATTTCTTTCTAACTATACCGACATTGATATCTGATATAATTACGATTGCCTCAGCGTAGTTGAATAAAACTCAACTCTAGACCTGAAATGAAACCATTGCCTTACATTTGCTTACCTTCATTTTAACTAAGATTTTCTTTTGTCTTTACAGGGCTATGAAAATAGAGCCTCTATAAAATCCTTCTTGGATATTGAGCAAACAAATAAAGCCATAGAACTGCTATCTAGTTTTTAAGAGAACATTGATTTTACAACAACTTTCATCATTATATCATAATTTACCCTCTAAACATTATTCTTGTTCGTAATGTCTTTGTATGTGTACACTTATTCATTAACACCATTTTATGACAGATCGCTCGAATACATTCCAGTTCGTACGCCTGCATGGTTTTAGCGTAATGTGACGAAAAGTACAATCAGCGACCAACGTTTTTATTTATTATGTTAGTTCGCTGAGTAGTCGAACCTATGTACTCAATCGATTTGGACGAATTGCTCAGGAACCATGGCCTTACCTATTACAATGGCAACGAGCGATATCTGTATATAAAATCCTAGTTTATGGATGAAAATACTGGCTCTATTTTAGTCCTACCATATCCACGCCCGAATAAATAGTCTAGAATCATTATAATTAAGAATCCTACGGACTTACAATATTCGGTTTGAATAAATTAAAACTACTATCACTACTGAGCTACGTATAAAATTAATTTAAATCTAATTGAGCTTATAGTCTCGTCGAGGACCGCGGCTGCGTGCGGGCAATTTTGAGCATCCCGTTTTGTACTTGAACCAATTTATTGACACTCCTAATACTCTAGTATGAAACTAGCAATTATAATGAGTGACACACCAGTGCATAATAACTGACTCATGGATAGTAAGTATCAATAGCAAGTAAATTACGATCGATATAATGCACGATTCGTGCCAACTGCAATTTATAAGGGCTTTGTGGCAACTGACGAGTCACTCGTAACAAGGCTAGTCTGTACTCTGTAATTAAAGGAATTTATGTGAGTACACATAGTGTATTCACTCGGTGCGATGAGATTCTTTATTCTAAAGGTAAGGAGTAGGCGATCACTGCGAGGCGACAGCGCCCGCCATCCTTTGCCGAACATCGCCGAGCGCCGATCCGTTCCCGAAGCCGTTCAGCAGTGGCAGCATTCTGTCTTTCGTCTCAGAGTCTTTCGTCTCGGTGTCTTTAGTTTCCTTCAAGGCCTCCGCCTCCACCTTCACTTTGGCTTTTTCTCTCTGCAAGTAAATAACTCGTTACACTTCGAATGCGAATTACAGTTGATGGGAGTATTATGTAAATTGATTTTATCGGCTGCCGTTAAGAATTTATTAATCATTGTGAAACATGACTTGGTACTTAATTGAGAAAATGTAATGTGTGCTTGTTTTACTTGTTTAGATGAACAAAGCACTCTTTGTAAATTTCAAAGGTCTAGTAGGATTTGGTGAAGCCTCGGAGTTGAGCCTGTTCAGGGTTCCACAATAATTTGATTTGAACTTCTTAAACAAGGTGGGACGATAAATGAGTAAACTTACTCTGGCGGCCTTCTTGCGGTATGCCTGTTTGTAGAAGTCTGAGAACAGATGGTAGAAGAGCACTGCGTGCATGCCGATCCACCAGACGAAGGCGCGCGGGTAGTCGCAGTCGATGAACAACAGCTGGAACGCGTGCAGGAACACCAGCACGAACTGAACCTGCGAATATAATAATAAAATAAATTAGATTACTACTAATCAGTAGTGCTTCTGAAAAAGTATGTCATCGATCTCATCAGCTTGTTATAGACTATGTACTGCTGATTTCTGAACAGATCTCTGTAAGCGTCAAACTCTGTCCATCTGGGCTGTGGCCTGTTTAATCTACTCTTATGGTTTTTGACTATGAACAGTCTTGCGGTTTCACCACAAAAAAAAATAGGAGACTGTTATTGGCTTCCCAAAGAAAAGTTGCAGTGTAATTTTCTAAGCACAGTCCGTTAGCTGTTATCCTACGTCAGTAACAGGAAGAGGAGGGTGACGTTTATGTCCTATTCATTGGACCCGCTTGGACCGTGTGACGTCACGTAATGGGCTATCCGTGCCGACGGCGACGTTCAAGGATAGGCGCGTACCCAGTTAACTGATTGCAAAACATTGACATTGAAGCACATCGTAATATCATACCTAAGGCTGTTCGACCATCACCGACTTGTCAAAACTGTATTATAATGTACAAATCAACATTTATTATGTATGTTTGAATTATGTATTATATCATTTATGTAAGGCGGTTATAAACTTATATATATAATGTCAAGGAGGATCTGTCTCTTGCTTAATTTTCGAATTCAGATTGAGATAAGCATAAATAGCTTTTACAAATTCCAATGAAATTGCCATAACAAAGGTAGAGTTAGTTTGAATAATTCATTCAAATACCTATGTGTCTTTTTGCTTATTTAATTTAAAACTTAAATTTAATAACTGTCTACTGTCGTTTTTGGTTTGTACTTCCATAACTTGTCAGTGCCATGACCCACAACTCCTACATTAACTTACACCAGATTTGTAATGGTTCCCTGACATGTCGAAACTTTTACATTTTTGAGTGGTACCAAAGAGTTTTATTTCAAAAGAAAACTTACCATCTGTAGTGCTGTGAGGTATTTCTTCCACCAGAGGTACCGCTGGACCTTAGGGCCAAGGGCAGCCAGCAAGTAGTACGAGTACATCACAATGTGTACGAAGGTATTCAACATTCCGAAGAAAGTTGAGTGGCCACCTGTGGGATAACACAGAAGTATTAATATACTGAAACAGGTAATATATTCTGTACTGGACCAATTTTTAAGACTCGACTCAGAATAACATTTTGTTAGACTGAAAGTTTAGTTTATATGTCATGACCAGCTGGGATACTGAAATGAGAGTAAAACGAGATATTCCTGCGTCTGTCATTTCATTCGACAGACAGGAATAACTCGATAAATGTTTTCATGTAACTTGTCAAGACGGTAATGCCATATTAAGCTCTTGACAAGTTATTGGCCCAGAATAATAGCAACGATAAGTCAAATAATTTCAACAAATTCTTAGTAACTAATAACTTAGTAGGTTAGTAATTAATATAGGTTTTTTATATGTACTAGGTAAACAGTTTGACAACAATAAATTCATTAACATTATGAGATTATTATCCAAATAACTGTTCAAAATATTAAGAATATCAGTTTAGTTTATATTTCGAGATGTTTTTGTTTTAGAAGACAAATAGTGACCGGTTAGTAGCGGTACACTGGTACAGTGACTTAATATAGTTTGCCCATACTACTCACGACGATTAATCTACCTATACAAAACCAGTTTAAGCGGATCTCTCATTGTACAAGAAATCTATACAAGCGAGGCCATGTTATACAGGTAATGCTAAAATATAGCTTAACTAGCTTCCGCCCGCGGCTTCGCCCGCGTGGTGTGTTGATAAAAAGCAGCCTATATGTTAATCCAGGGTATAACCTATCTACATACCAAATTTCAACCAAATCGGTCCAGCCGTTTATGCGTGAAAGAGTAACAAACATCCACACATCCATTCTCACAAACTTTCAAATTTATAATATTAGTAGGATGTGTCGTTTTGTGTACACAAATGTCAAAAGACATATTCATAGTTCTAGAAAATCTTAGTTACGGATTTGACAGAAGAACAAAAACTCCTTAGGTGTGTTGAGCATACTTGTCATTTTATTAATGTTCGAATATTATTATAATTTCATGGAACGCGTTTTATAAACATGAATGTACCTATGTGGAATTGTAAGCAAAGGAGGAAAAAAAATGTGTGATTAGGAGTGTATCTTGACTTATTAGGTAAGTCAATCACGGTAAATAAATTAAAAACAATTTTCTGTTTAATATGTAAACTTTACTGAACAATTTATGAAGTGTGTGCTAAAATAATCAGCAAATAGTGCGCCACGGCGGTCATCTTGTTAATATAAAAACATTTACAATTACTAGATAAAAATTGTGTTTACTGAACTTTTCAGCATAGTTAGCGAGGAAAATGTAAACTAACGTACCTACTAAGCATTTTAACAATGATTTATTAAAATACATAGGTACTACCGAGTTCACTTGCAGTCTGTCACTTTTCACCCTTATGCCCTAAGTAATAAGGTTAAAAAGTAGTCGACCGTCAGTGAAATCGGTAGTACATAGTCAGTTGTACCTAAGCGGAAAACCACGCATAAGAATTTGCTTTTCCTCTATCTTAGAGGTGTTAGGTACCTAATTCTGATAACAAGAATCAATATGTTCTAATCACGTCTTGTATTTCCGTTCGGCTTTGTGTTCGGTATAAATTAGAATGAATGAATTCGGTATGAATGAAATTGAGGAAGCTTTTAAAGAAATAAATTGTCATGCTGAAAAACCCATCCTGCAAAAGTTAATTCGATTTTAAATTCCTGTGTATTCATCTTTCTTTGACCTAAATTATGTAAATGAACTTCTGAAAAATAATAGTACTTCTTAGGTTGCGGAATATATACACGTCTTTGTGATTTCCCACATTAGTTTACTGCGATAAAAACTCATACAGTCACCTACAGTTTTTTCCGACGGATCATGTGAACATTTGTAACAAATAACCAACTATTACGGTAGTAAAAAATAATCACTACTTATACATGTCTGGGTGGTCATTACTGCTCTCCGTGTACTGGTATTCCCAACAATTTTCTTTGCAAACTTCGCAAGATAAAAAAATCTGCTTACGTATTTTTTCTTCTCAGTGTAATGATTGAGCGAAATATGATAGCAGATTGTAATAATTTCATAAGTATTTTTATCTGTAAGCCATAGTTTTTAAAAAGTTTCCATATTTTTTTGCGTGATCATCATGTACATCAAATCAAACTGTCAAAAGCTCTTATTTTTACCTTTTTAAGGTGCACAAAACGTGTAGGTATTTAATCTAAAGTTATAAGATTAGATTATAGAAATGCATGCCTTCTAAACATTAGAACTGATTTAGAAACAAACATAACTTTAAACGTAAAGGAGAAGCTGTTTTAAAGTCGATAAGAGCAATTTTATAAGATCTATGCTACTTGAAAAATAGAATATAATTATGGAGACAATGAAACAAAAAAACCTATAAATGTAGTAATTTTAAAAGCTTAACGAGTTGAATAATGAGCTTCTGCATTTTATGTAGCTACAGTTGGGTAACTGAGTATATTAATTATCGCCTTGACATTATTGTAACTGCTGATGTAAAAATGCATGTTGGAAATAAGAAGAACTTTCTGTGAACTTTGAATATTGGTAATATTACTTAGTTAATAAAGACATCGGAATAAATATTTTGTTAGTCGAGCAAATATTACGTTGATAGTAATTTGAGTGTGCTGACCTGGCGTGAACTTGACTCCGAACCAGACCGACATGGGCATGATGCCGTGGTGGATGACATGCAGCTTCGACACATGGTCAAACTTCTTGCGCATCACGAAGAAGATCTGGAAATAAAGCATAGGTATTCAATATTACTTATTGACAAACATTTATTCTGTCTGCAGGTGATTGAGGAATGACTGATCAAACACATGAACAGGTTGCACAGGAGTTCACAGGACTGATTCTCAGAGAGTTCTGTGAATTAATATGCATAAGCATAAACAGCTTATAATGTTCCCACTGCTGGGACACACGGCCTCCTCTCTATGAGAGAGAATGGACTATAATCCACCACGCGGGCCCAGTGCGGGTTGGTAGAGTCACATGTTTTCGAATTTTTGCCTAGGACATGGCGGTTTGGGAATTAACATGGCTAAAGAATAATTCACTCAGACTGTAACCAAATCACTTAGAATTCAATGGATAAAAAGTAAGTTTGTCAGCTAATCCTAAAATACAGGCTTCTGCCTAGTTTAGGAGGCAGAAGTTTGCCTTTTAATATGTCTTTACAACATATTATATTCACTGTGTATTTATGTAATCTTTTTTTTTGAAATAATTTATTTTTATTTTATTGTATAACTTAAATAGTTTCACTAGACACAACAAATGAAGGGTACAGGGGCAAAACAAGAAATGTCACAAAAACAAAAAGTTGTGTAATTAGCATTTTAAGATTTAAAAGTTAACAAGTTTCTTAAGTATCACTTTAACTTATATCCAACTAATACAAACTTAACTTTAGCTTTTAAAGTCTTCATTTTAGGAACAAAAAATAGTTTTATGAAAATAAAAAATATTTAAAAAATTAAAATAATTCACTTTTGGAACATACAAAAACTGAGAATGTCCATTGTGTTCCATACAAATACAAGGAATGTCCAAATGAAATAATTGCTTAATTATTAGACATGGGGAATGCCTTCAAAGTAGGATTGGGCCCCCTCAAATCTATTTAAATCCATTAAGTCCTTGTACTTTTCTGCACTAATAGGTAGAAAATTTTGGTACCTTCCCTGTTTTATTCCTGTACGTCGTTTTGAAATTTAAGTGATACATCTGACTATTCTTGTTTTTACGCTTTTGTATACTGCTAAATAAAAATACGCGGGAAAATGAAAATGTTGTCATCATAAATTAAATATTGGGTTTTTTTAGTGACATTCCTGGTTTTGCCCCTGTACCCTTCAAATGACATTGACAATTCTGTCATCAAGTACCTACATCTTGCCGATATTTTTCCGCGGTTGGGAATTTAAATCGGGTCATTTTACCGTAGCGAGATCAAGTAAGTATATTTCTAGAATCTGAATGTATCCATTGCAGTTTGAAGCATTAGGTACTACATACTACGAGATAGACCTAACTATTCATTCGATTAAATAGACTGGTTATATTAATTCCAATTGATACAATCAATTTGACTAAAAATTACATATCACTCACTGAAATAGCTACCTAGTATAATATAACTAATCGTTAGTTAGATTTTCTCTAAACCAAACCAGATAAGAATATCTCAGGTTTCATACATTAAATCATTGGAGTGGTTTTAGAGATATTTGTTTAATAGGTACCTACTGCACAGGTGTTCAAACTCAATGAGGCAACTAATTTATAACATGTGTTTAGTCATCATTAGAAATAAATGATGAATGATGACAATTCCATTTTTTATTAATGAAACTTAATGTTAATATAATTCTGAATGGATAAAAAATACGAAAGATGGGCGATTTGAAGAAAAATAATGAGTTTTGTAGGTACCTCATATAGTTCCCAGACTTATGAATCTATATTTGAAAGGTTATTTACCCTTACTTATAACCGTATTAAAATTCGATGTCGAAAAAATAGGAAGACACGATTTAATTATTCATTTACCAACTCTCGTATCTTTTTGATGCGAATTCTCTACATAATTTCAAACGGCCATAAAATTCCGAAACCGGATTTTTATAGAAAAAAAAAACAGTCTAATCTGATCTTGATCCGGTTGGGAACCTTAATTATTCATTACCCATCTTCACCTGGTGTGAACTACGAAAAGAACGATATTAATTTTTGAAAAGGCATCTTCCATGTAAACATTCTGTGAGGCTAACCATTATGAATATTAAATGCCTTAGTAGGCCTATTAGGCGTAATTTAGATATCTATTCCAATATATTCACGGACAAAGCTAACTTCAATCCAGTCCAAGGTTCAACGTATGCAAAGATCGAGAATCTTCCCAAAATAGACATCAACCATACTGTTTTAAGCACGTATTGTAAGCAAACAAATAAGTCTAATATTAGAGCAAATTAGATGTACGTAGACGTTACGTAAACAGTCGACCAGTTCGTACCAGTTCCGGAGGTAAATACCGTAAGTGTCCGTGTGGCCTTGACAGTGAGAAATTATTAACTTAGCGAAATTATACTTGTTGGATATTCAAGTGTTTAATACCCGGTTCCTATAAACAAGAACCGAGTCGTTTTGCTTACGGATAGTAGTATTTTCTACGAGACGTAGGTATACCAAAACCATTCCTATATAAACGTTGGCGAAGGCAAGCCATGCGTTTGCTAAGCTTTGGGCATACTGCCCATGACTTTTAGATCGGGCTTAGATTTTGAAATCATAACCTGGAGAACCGGTTTGCACTAAAAAGATTTTCAAAAATCAGTATTATTATTACATTTTAAATACGCGATAGCGTCGAGTTTGGATAAGTTGTATTTCTTTTAGTATTCTAATTTATTCAAAATCCATTAAATATAACCCTTTCGACGTCAAAAATAAAAAATAGAAAATGGAACAAGAAAATCTAGTTAGGTATTTGATTTATGAAACATCCCGTAACATTATAAATGTGATTTTTTTAGCGAAACCAAGAAGTAAATGACTTTAGAAGACAAGAAGTGGGTATTTATTGATTCATTTTGTTACAATAAAATGTCCTATGTAAATTTATGAATGAAAATTATAAATCTATGTGATCACCTTTAAAAAATGTTGTTCGGAATTTTTGCCTCCACTTTTTTTATGTAACGTGGAAAATGTTTTAAATTAAATTACTATGAACTTACCGTATCGAAGAATTCTGTGAACTTTGAAAAATAGTACCACCAGCAGCCATGTACTGTCTGTAAAAGAATAAAAACAAAATTAATTTGCAATATAAATACACTCTCAGTGAAATAAGAAGGGATTTATGTTTCTCGTCATTTGATCCACGGAATTAAGCTGAAATGACAAACTTGAAAATATAATTGAATTCTGTAGGAAGACGTTTTTCTTATTTTCATAAAATAGACATATGAAAGTACAGCCAATTCCTTCAATTAATCACATTAATTTGTCTATGAAATAATACAGCGGCTTAGAGCTCGTGTGTGGTCATATGTTGGCGCATTCGACATAATAACACAAAAGAATCCCAATCACGTAGATATAACATAATAAGGAATACGTCGGTTTATTAGCAATCATTTAGCTTAATTTATTAGTTTCTTATTGCGAATTTATTCTATCGAACCTAATAAAATATCTATGTACTTACAGGCTTGTACAAAACAATGCTTGTCATCAAGCATAACTGTTGTTTTGCTTTTTAATATTTAATACATGATATTATTTTTTCTTGTTTGATTAACAAATATGACGTTTTTGTGCGAGTTTGTATGAATATTGGCAACGAGCTGACATTTGATGTAAAGACTAGCCAGCACATCAAGCTACCCGAAACTGTCAAATTTTCACAATCAACCTTGAACCTAATACGCTAGCGATTAAGTTGAAAATTTGTTCAAGAAATTTGATAGTTTGTAGTAGCTTGATGTGCTGGCGTCTGTCCCTATTTTATATCGCATGTGTTGTGCAAAATACAAAAGAATTTACTGTGTATTTGTATTTGATGCAAAAAAAAACAAATGATTTGTGTTCTTGCACGTCATTTGGGAAACAAATGTTTACCAAATGACATGCAAGAAAAAATAAACTGTATTATTTCATCTAAAGTCATTATAAAAACCTTGACGATGCACATAAAGTTCTCGTTATTTTATTATAATAATATGCGATTACACATACAAATTGCTAGGGTACCAATCAGTGCGGTAATTACATCTCAATGTGAATGAACTTGAAGGCAAACAACCTCGACGCACTGTTGATGTTAGATCTATGGACAATGCAAGTACTGTAAACAAAATAGTTTAGTGTAGGAAAACGTTAAAAAGAAAAACAAACCGACGAACTGCGAGTCGGACTCGCGCATGAAGGGTTCCGTACCACCGTAGTATAATAAAAATAAATAAAAAATTAAAGGGGGCTCCCCTTTAATTTATTTTTATTATTTGTTGTTATAGCGATATAAACAGAATTACACATTCTGTGAAAATTTCAACTGTCTACCTATTACGGATCATGTGATACAGGCCGCTCACAGATAGACAGACGGACGGACGGACAGCGGGGGCTTAGTAATAGGGTCCCGTTGGTTACCCTTCAGGTACGGAACACTAAAAAACGAGCAATATTATTGACAAAGTTGAAGTTACCAGCATTTAGCTGTCTGTACCTAAACTACACAAGCAAAGCAATTCTTCCGTACCAACCAAGTCATTAAATCAAGTCATTTCATAATTATTGCAAATGAGTGGCAAGAAAAATATTCCATACCTAATACTTAATCAATGGTATGAGGTAAATGAGCCTAACGAACGAACTAGACCCCTAACAAAGTAAAGCTAATGTATTCACATGACTATTCAAATCGACTGATTAGAACAAAGGATTAATGATTCATACGATGTAATGACAGTTTAAATTGCATATAATCACCATATGATTGCTAATTGCTATATATTTTTTCACAGCCTTAATAGGGTAATTCCCTCTTTGTAGCGTATCGTTGGAACTTAAATGCGATCATCAAACAAAACGATTTGTTGATAAACGTTTAGTGTCAAAAAAGTTTTTCAATTTCATACAGATGATTGGTGGATGAGGTTCTATGGTTAGATAAATCTAGTTTAGTAATCAACTAAACAATCTAGATAATTATTATTTGTTATTCTAAAGAATTGCCGGAACTGTGGGTAACGTATAAAAAGTAGTTTACAAGTGAAGATCCATAGAGCTTCAAGATGCATGAGCACCCATGGACGTAAACTGGTTTAGAAAAGTGTGAAGGTTCTCTTACCCGTATCGCGTCAGCAGAATTCGAGTAGTCGACGGGTTGACACCGAAAACTGTACGTTGTGAACCAGCCGCTCTTCAAACTCTAGAAAGAAAGACGTAAGATGACATTAGTACACAGAACGATAATTGATATTATTTAAAGTATTTAAAAACTAATGTTTCCAGGTTTTACCTCATGGAACAGCCAGATACTGAATATAACTTGGAACAAGTTGTAAAATATCAATATTCTTTTTAGCTCGAATGGTTTTCTGTTTTCCATAAACTTCGGTCCCAGCACCTAAGAAGAAACAAAGATTAATTGCAATGAAACGATAAAAAATACAGAATGTCAAAACAAGTGACGGTCGGGTACATTTAAATGTCATGTTCTTTAATTGGACGTTAATTTATAACGCAACTGCGTTCTCATATCGGCGGCAAGTTCCAGTGGAATACATTCCTAATGATGTTTAATTTGTTTGTCGTGGTATCAATAATAATTGATAATCGATTCAAGTGACGTCAAATCATTATAGTGATATAACTCTGGATAATTAAGTAAGTACTCACTTTGACTGTGAAGACGTATGTGAGACATATGGCCAATGTGGGGAAGGGTGACGACATCAGCAACCAGTCTTTCACCCTCTGGTCACTTTTGTTGTCCATCAGGTCATGGTAGCCCTCAACAAGCCGATTCAACGCCTCCATTTTCACTGCAACAATCACAACAATTTCATATTAAAACATGCACAAAAAACACGATCACTTTCTATATTTGTTTATATTACATTAATTTTAAAGGTGTGAGCACACGGTATCACGATTGCAGAATGAGCGGTTTTGGGTATAATAGTAACTTTAGCCGCTTACTGTCGAGCGTCAAGTTCGGTCGAATGTCAGGGTGGACCAGTGGACTAGCGCGGAGCCGATTCGCCAATCGTCTCGGCCACGCATATCAGGCCCGAATTATATTAATATATTAAATTAGTAGGCACTACACAAATATACTACTATTAATTACAGCCACATTGTATAGGAGTACTAGTCAATAACGAGTATTTAATGACCTTCAACTTGGGGCACCCCCGCTTGCTTTAAACCCTGCAGACAGAAAAAGGTGCTCCGCGTAGCGGGGCTACGTCGACTACGCCTTATTAGCACATTTTGATATTTACCTTGACGTTGATTTTTTTCCTAATTTGACCTTCCCATCTTTTATTAATTGTGTTCGACCTTGTCTTCTGGGTGAAATTGAAATAGACAAAAAAGTAATTCAGATAAATTGTATTATATAAAAAAGTATCAAAATATTAGAGATTTAATGCTCATTCCTCTTAGTTTTGGGGCCCAACAAGTAACTATCAGATGTAATTTCTACATCTCAAACATGTTTTGCGTAGTTCTAAACAGATTAAAATATCGATTGATTTGATTTATTTTATGTTTCAAAGAAAGAGGATCGATCTTTAAAAAAGATGACAATTTAGATTTTTTTTGCGCACCTAAGTACTGTTTCTGCAAAATTAAAACGATCATTTAAAAACATGTCATAAATCATACTTTTACCTAAGTCTGTGGTTTCCTCTTTCAAACACTAATTGTAGTAGTTTAAAATTCAAGATTGGTATTTAATTTTAATGTTTTGAAAACCGTGACCATTTTTCAAAAACCTTAACGTATCTAAATATCAAGGCTTAAGGATTTTGAAAGGTGGTACACGCGTACAGTCGTAGCTAAATGAAATATTTTTATGATGACGTATAAAGTTCGTCTGATTCATTTGTGACCGTTCCCACCCAAATTCTACTACGACGTATAGTATATCCGTTTTGCAATATCTTAATTTAATCTTGTCAAACCGCTTGGTGGGGACCATAGAGTAGGTATCCTTCAAAATGCCGGAGAAAAGTTGACAGTATTTGTTGTGAAATTATTTTACGGCATTTTATTTACTTCTTATACTAATTAAGCTGATAGTAATGGTATGTGCATAAGTTACATGTGTAGCTGTGAACTTCACAAGGACGATCATGAAATTAACAACATAATTGTACTTCAAATGAAAGAACAATTACTACAATTAGGTTGAAATGAACGAAATGTTAATTCAAATGGAATCGTGACTTAGGCCGAAACTCATTAACAGCTCTTTATAAAACCAGTGAAATGTTGTAATAGTAATCTAATGTAAATACTACCATTATGATCACTACAACTTACTTGGGCAAGAACATAACTTGTCATTAATTATACAAACACGTCAAGGGTAATTGGGTAGATTGATATTTCTATTAAATATTAAAATTCTGCGTTAGTAGGCAAATTGTTTTAAACGATGACATGTTTTAGAAATAATGCCTACATGATATTATAATGTGTGATGACCTTTTCTTTTACATATAAAGTATTATCGATCATTAATACTAAAAATGTGAGATTCAAGGTAATGTTGCTATTGTGAATTACTCAATACGTAACCATATGCCTCACGCGAATACGTACTAAATTGATTTGTTTGTGGTGAAAATAAATCAAAGATGCTTATACCTTTTAGTACCTATACAGAACTTGGTTTTTGAAAGATTGTATTATTTAAATATTTATTTTTATTATTGATATATAGAGCCATTTCGTTTACACCTTGGAAGGCTTTCACATATTTTGGAATAAAAAACAATCGCGGTCGTAGTGGCGTTTAAACAATGATCTCCGGCAAGGTGTCCAAATATTGATTACTACAAATAAATCTAACCTGTATTGGAACAACCTATATCACAACTACAGATTGTTTGACTAAAATATTACGTATTTTCTCACTATTTATAATTCGGTAACTGGGGCCAGACAACCTTAATTTATGATGTATGTATAACTACCAAGTTATAAATAAGTCATAAAGTTGTCTTAAAAAGTTCCACACTAGTCGTAGACATAGACAATTGACGTCAAAAAGCGTGCTTATTAAAATATATATCGACAAAGAATCAACACATCTCATCTCGATTGTTTGTATCGATTCACACGAGCAACCCAAGGTTAATCGCTTGTACGTGGATTCCCTTACAAAAATACCGTATATGTGTTCGTCGTCGCCTTGATGTCAATACAATACTTGACATTTTTAAGGCATAAATAAATAAATATTTTCACCTTAACCATTGGACTATGACCTACTTGTTAAACCCGTTGATAAATCAGTAAAGGCAATGTATCGAAATTGCAAGGTACACAATTTCACTGTACCTTAAAAATGAATGAATGCTAAGGAGAGTCATTACGATTAAGTAGCTGGTGAAAGTGACGTCATGCGTCACCATGACTTAGGAAAGCCATAACTGCAAACGGAAGAAGAACAAGCCAAGACAAATTCTTGAATAACAAAAAAAAAGTGAGTAATATCTGTTTTGGTTAAACTTTTTTACTCATTGTGTTCTGGGAACTACATAAAACTGGTATCTTAGAGACCCATCAAAATAACAAACCTATATCAAAACGTTACAAATCTTTCTTATAAGTAACTTTACCTTTTATGGATCGAGGATAATATTACCTAAACTATTTTTTGCTTTGAGATGATACAATAGGTGAAACCCTAATAAACTTAATTAATATACAAAGCCAACAAAAACTCAATTATAGCACGCTTTAATTACTAAATCATTTAAATAAATTCCAACCTGATTTTCCTGTAATTTCGTAACGCTCGTATTTATATTAAGTTACATGTCACTGCAGCAAAGCTTGAAAGCTTAGTCTTGAGTAGTTGTGATGCTTATCAAATTCCGACAGTAGGCTAGGTAGATGACTTAAGTAGATAAATGATGAAAATTACCTAATGTAAAATAAGCATAAGGAAATAGCACACATGTATCAACTCGGAAAGAGATCGTCACCGTATCGTGAGCTTGGCCCGAGGCGAGGCGATCACGTTACGATTCCGATTAGTGTGCTTTCCAGTAGGGAGTTTCATACAAAGATTACTGAATGGCTCGAGTTGATATGTGTGCTGTGACCTTAACTAGGAAAGTAGTGTGGAACGAAACGGGAAAACGAAATCAAAATGTGTGTAACAAATTTAATTTTAAGATGATTATGGCATTGTATTTCAGAGGTTTTATAATGTAACAGTATCCACGTATTTCAGTAACATCCAGTAGAAAAATAAAAAGTGCATTATAACAAAAAAAGTAATTGGCGATTCCCCCATTGAAAACTTAACGAACTGGAAATTCAACAAGTAAGTAGTAAATATTTTATTTTGATTGTATTTTTCATCTTTGTTACTCAAATGAAAATACACTTATTATAGAAAAACGAAGAGCTAATTATAAAAAAATACAAAATGTAAGTTCCTAACCAAATTAAAGAACTTCATTAAAGAATGTCATTATGTTATGATTGAATATGTTTTAAGCTACTATTATACTAGCTTTGTAAGAACTTTTGTAACCATATTTATCTGCAAATAAATCTTTGACTTTGTCTTTGTCTTTCACTTTGAGTACCTAACTACCTACCCAGCCTTTAATATAGGGAGATCAAGGAAAAGTCAGGCTTCCTAGAGAGTCGTCATCTTCCACGTAGTCTGCGTTGATCCTGATAGCCTGTTCCTACGGCTCAATATGTCATGTAGAGGTGCACATAGGGTACCTCTTTGTCACCATAACCGTTTAATCGTCTCTCGGCTAGACCGGAGTTTCAAGATTTATACCGACCCATGATTTTTTTACTAAATTGACTAGAATGAGGACCGGTTTGCAAAAAAAGCTGACCTTGATTTTTTTCTTTGTACACTATTTTAGTAATAAGAGTACAATGAACCGTTAGTCAATAAATATCCCAACTAGCAAAAAAGTTATATAATATTAGAATTATACAACGAACAGACATGTAAGGGGTTTATGCCAGTTTTTCAGCAACTAAACAGTTGTAAAGTAGTATTCAGTTCGACGCATTAGTAATATACAATTTAAGTCATATTAATGTGTCTGGTAAACGTCATCTCAATAATTTATATGACGGCCACATAACGTTAAGTCGAGTAAACGTTTCAGTTAGAAAATAGTGATGAGTCACCATGTTTTGTAAATTTGGAACCCTTTATTCAACACTTAAATAACAAACTGTATATTGATGAAAAGTGAGTCGCGCAAGTAACACGTATGTAGTTACAGAATTATAATCATTAAAATAATCAATACAACATTCTAAGTTCATTTTACCTCATTGAATCACTTTTTCATGAAATAGTTACAGAATTGGGTTAAATGAACTTAAGGCTGATAAACACATTACCCGCCCTCAGTCGGGTAGAAATATATATATGTCCTAAAAAGCCGGATCACGTAAGTTTCGTTATCTGATAGCTATTTAATATAAATTAAGTTCAACCTTGTATTGGTGGAAAAATACGGCAACTGGAACGCTAGTCTAGTACGAAAACAATATAATAATATCTTCCAAGATAGAATATAAATGTATTATTTGATATATTTGCGAGACAGATGCGCAATAGTCGTTGGACAGAAGTCGAAATAATTCCGTTGTAAAAAGTTCAAGGAGTCGAGAGAAATAAATCACAATTTGTTATGACATACATATGCCCCAACAAACTGTAATACAAAAAAATATTTATATGGATAGATACCTTCATTTAAAAAATGTTAAGATCAGGACCAGCGCATGTTCTGTTCGACTACGAAGCTAAATAAGAAATCTCACGTAATTCTAGTTTATAACTGAAGCTGCCTATAGTTGTAAATAGTTAAAGCTACTCGAATCATTTCAAGTTTCAGTTACTTTTTGTAAACGAGCCCATCTATCAATTTTTTTGACCAAAAAAAGCCAAAAGCACCATTCGATCTAAAGTTTTGAATTAATCAATCATCATCAAACTGGTTTTAAATAAACCAGATTGTTTGAAAAATTCGATGACAACTTGTGTTTACGTTCTCGTTTACCTAAAGTAATCAATTACTGTTTCATTCGTCTTACATATTAAATACAATTTTTAAAAAGCTGTAAAGTTTCCATTCCGATTCGTTTGAAATGTCTGAAACAAAAAAATTATGTATGTGATCATCAAATTAAAACCGAAAAATGTTGCCATCTTCCTTTCAATATTTATTAAATTGCTGTTGAATTAAAAAACTGCAATCGCATTACAATCACATTCAAATTATATTTCCGTAAACATATGTAAGTATATAATTCCTACTGGCATAAAAACAGGAGGAATTACTGAGTCAGTGTGTTCAGTCCGAAAATTGAAATAACGGGTCGTTGAGCTTTCTTATTCTTTGAAGAGAAACATTACGAATGTATGATTGTTTTGTATATTTATGAAATTAACTCTTTTTTACAACGAATTCAGTCACTGACCTGAAATCTCCTTCAAATTAAAATGTAAACATATCCTTCTTTATTTTATGTAGTCGTGTTCGCATGCTAATTGATGTCTTGAATGTCACCAACTTCTTTAAAAATATACCAGTAACAGGAAACAAGATGCTTAAAGAATAACTTTAGATTAGATTTGAGACTAAATAAAACGGAACCCCTCATTAGCAACAACACGTGAGAGATAAAATAAGAGAACAAGGTACATGTAAATGATACTCATAGTGATAACTGATAACAAACGAATTAAATATTTAATTATTTTATCAAGAAATGAAATGTATACAAAGCTTTTTTATTTTTTTATATTAACTGGACCTACTCTTGACCTCAGTCTAGTCCTGAGGACAGATATGAGGTCGACGATGGAACGAGCTAACCCAAAAGAAGCCTAGTTACTAGCGAACCGCCGCCGCTGCTTCGCCCGGCCTCACTTATCGGGTTCAAAACTATCCTATCTTTTAACCTGGAACCAACTGAACATAGTCACAAACCTTCATTGAAATCGATGGGTGGTTTCAGAGATTAGCGTTTACGAACATAATGACATGTGATTTTTATTGATTGAAGATATCAAAACTTGTTGTGAACCCAAATAGATTTACTTTTTATTCTAAATTAACTTTAGCAATTATTTACGTTCATACTCAGAAACATAGGTACGCGTGGGTGTGATCTGTTCACTATACGAGGTGCTAGTACGGCGCATGCCACGGCCGCCAGTACGCAGTCGCACGACTTTATTACGCATTGACAAAAGCGTCGGCGCTGGCGCGGCATACACACGACGTCGTTGACGCGCCGCCACCAACAATCCGCATGGGGCTGCTAGCTTTATTTACAAACCTTGACGTGATGGTATTTCCAATGCAATGATGCCAGTTATATAAAAATAATATGTCGTGTAAATATTGCTGCGAAATGCATATTAATTGTTTGGTGTATCTACATTTAGTAGACTTGAGATTCTGTGTAGTGTAGTAGAACTTTTTCGAGAAACAGTTTCAACATAAGATAAGTTCGCAAGCTGAATAAGAAGCTATTTGCGAACTTATGCTGAAAATATGCACCAGAGGCCCATTTTTGTTTAATATTCGGCAGCCCTGCTTTTTGGCCACTGTGAGGCCCCGACAAAACGCTCTAATTATTATTTTGACCGTGGCATTATCCATAGCAAGCCTATCGACGTAAAAATATTTGCGCAATTTCCACACGACTAACAAAGAACTACGGTCATGGTCACCATCTTGTTTCTATCGCAGATGACTAACGTCTTTGATGCTACATCAATGATTAATTGCTTCAATGACAAAACAAAAGTCTGCGAAACAATAACGGCAACTGGATTTACAATTACCGTTGATCAATTACTATGGATGGATGTACTTACATAGTACTAAGTAATTGCTCATATTTTCAGTATTTCTGAAGTACCTGTCCCTGCTGCGTCATTGGTTTATTTCCTTACAGTGTCTCCACTTGTTCATCTTAATAGATTCTATTAATTGAATACGACCTAAACGGAAATAATTGCATCGTTATCTCTAGTGGTAGCACTAAGTTAAATGGCATTGCATGATGTAAAGCGTGTAAGTAATCTGTCGATCATAACTTACATTGTATCAAGCAAGTGTTACGATACTCCATGTGTTCGCATTACATTATGTGCGTGATTTATCTTAACAATGTATATTTCTTTGCTTCATTAATAATTTATCATTTATACAATCAACTACAGGATCATTGATTTAGCATAATGTTAATAGCTATAATTCTTCGGGATCTAATTTTAATTGGAGTGAACGTGCATAAAGGTTTTAATCGGAAAGTTACCTTGTGCTTTACCTTAAATGGCATAACGAGAGTGAGAGTAAAGTATATTTGTGGATTAAAGTATTTACTGTTGGCGAGTTCAAAACCACATACAAAAATAATATGGTGAATGGATGGGATAGTTACAATAATTTCGAGGTCATCCTCTGCTTTAAGTACATTATACAAACCGATGACTTTAAATTTTCAGGAAATGTTGGATGCGATTGCCAGATTACGTTCACATTGATCATTTTCCATATGGATCACGGAAACAAGCATCAGTGGCTTTACGACATTGTTGTAACAAAACTTGTTATTTTATTAACATCCTTGTTGAAACTCCTTTATTGCGGTTTCAGCACATCTGTCACCATCGTTATGTGAGGGACGTAGGTAGTTCTAAAGTTGCTATAACCATTTAGCACCTTTAAAAGATGTTCGAAATTACTCAATAGTACTTAATTGAGGAATCGCGACTGGTTTATAAAAAAACAGCTGTTTATTTAATACGATGCGACATTTAGCAGGTGAATGAATTGATATTATTTTAGCTAATGGACTGAATAAACCGTTTAAAAATAAGCAAGGCATAGCAACAATATAAAATCATAAGAGTACCCAAGAATGTCGTTTTTCAAACACTGTTTTAAGCTTTCACGGTTTAAAACTAAACTTTTACTGTCACTTACGGGGTATCTTCTGTGATTGTTCATAATTTTGAGCTTAGTTCAATATTATAACCACGTACACGTGGTATGCGTAAGTCGTAGTTTATTAATGATATATTTTGCATCTGGTCTCTTAGGTTAGAAACCAATAAAAATATAATATTGTCTTCTAAGAACAGTACAATTTTCTTAAATTGCATGGCTATGTCTATAGTCATGCAATCTAAGAAAATTGTACTGTACGATACTCCATGAGTTCGCATTACATTATGTGCGTGATTTATCTTAACAATGTATATTTCTTTCCTTCATTAATATTTATCATTTATACAACCAACTACAGGATCATTGATTTAGTTAGAATATGTTTATAGGTATAATCCTACTCGATCTAATTTTAATTGGAGTGAACGTGCATAGAGGTTTTAATCGGAAATTCACCTTGTCCTTTACCTTAAATGGCATAACGAGAGTGACGTAAAGTATTTTTGTGTATTAAAGTATTTACTGTTGGCGAGTTCAAAAATCACATCACATACAAAAATAATAACGTGAATGGGATAGTTACAATAACTTCGAGGTCGTCCTCTGCTATAAGTACATCGTACCAACCGATAACTTTAAATTTTCAGGAAATGTTGGATGCGATTGCCAGATTACGTTCACCTTGATCATTTTCCGGATCACGGAACCAAGCATCAGTCAGGCTTTATGACATTGTTGTAACAAAACTTGTTGTTTTATTATTAACATACTTGTTGAAACTCCTTTTTTGCGGTTTCAGCATATGTGTCACCATCGTTATGTGAGGGACGTAGGTAGCTCTAAAGTTGCTATAACCATTTAGCACCTTTAAAACATGTTCGAAATCACTCAATAGTACTAAATTGAGGAATCGCGACTGGTTTCTAAAAAACGCTGCTTAATTAATATGAATGCGACATTTGGCTGGTGAATGAATTGATATTATTTTAGCTAATGGACTGAATAAACCGTTTAAAAATAAGCAAGGCATAGCAACAATATAAAATCATAAGATTTTGGATTCGTCCCCAAGAATGTCGTTTTTCAAACACTGTTTTAAGCTTTCACGGTTTAAAACTAAACTTTTACTGTCACTTACGGGGTATCTTCTGTGATTGTTCATAATTTTGAGCTCCCGATATTAAAAATAACATCCCCGCTCCCGCATCCCAGGTCAAAATTATGAACAACCACGGAAGATACCCCGTAAGTGACAGTATAAGTTTAATGTCGTTTTTATTAGTAACTTGTTCATCATTCTTTGTTTCTGTGAAGAATAAATGAATTAAATGATCTTCATGTAATTAAAATTAATGATTTAAATTAATATTATAACCACGTACACGTGGTATGCGTAAGTCGTAGTTTATTAATGATCTATTTTGCACCTGGTCTTTCAGGTTAGAAACCAATAAAAATATAATGTTATCTTCTAAGAACAGTACAATTTTCTTAAATTGCATGACTATAGACAAGTTCCAATCAAAAGGTGAAATAAAGTAATACTTGAGGTAAAATAGATAACAGGCCGTGTAGGTTATCAACCTCAGCCACCAAGAGACAAACCTGCTTGCCAAGTTAAAAAAAAGTTCAATATCCACATCACAATTAGTTTCATTTAATCTATTGAAAATGAAATCACAAACGTTCAGTGGTAGAAATACTAACAAAGCCTAATCTGACAATACAATAGGGACTTCATAAGTAAAATCGTTTTTTAAAATATGAGCAGAAATATCGAAATGGTTGATTGACTTGACCAAAGCTTCTGATTTTGTTGACCAACGAATCTTTCATACTAGTACAAAATAAACCAATAAAAAATAGAGGCAAAAATTCAGAATATATGTACATATAAGAATCGTCGCCACAATATATTTAAGTAAAGAAACCATAAGAAACCTTAGTAATAGTTTGGTGTACTCCAAGGGTGTATACTAGGGCCGTTGTTAACCACCTCAACCTGAACTGTCGAAGTGTCGATGTAGATAAATACCGCAAATAAAAAAAAACACAATCTTAATTCAACGCTGACACACTGAGCTACGCAGTTACTGAATTTAAAAGAACCGACTAATGGGTGTCAGGGCAATGGAAAACATAATCCCGTGTTTGTTGGAGCTCAAAGGTATGAAGAGCGAATCTGCTAATCTACGACTGACTGATACAAGAATCATGCTCGACCAGAAAAGCAAGCACACACGTACCAGCTGTCAAAATATGAATGATACAATTCTATTACATATGTTTGCATAAAATAACGACTGGTCAAACCATCGCGTAATGTCTTTGAGTCATTGTCCCTATATTTTTAGAACCATAGACACACGGAATATAAAGCACTCTTAATGCGCCGCCCGGTCTTTGTTGTTTACTGTGAATATATTATAACTCATGGTTGGTTACACTTTTTATTAAACTGTACTAAGCATTATTATAATCTACGAAAATTATATTGCGTCATAATAAGAGCTAAAATATACTAAGAAGGTTGCTGAAAACATTTAAAATTTACGAGTCAGTAGTTCGGACGAATAAACCACATAAAATTACGCATTAAAAATGTTACCGATGTCAGTATCATAGTAGTAGTTATAAAGGTGAGTTCTAGTAACCCCAACCTTGGCAATTGTGATTTATTTAAAACTAGCGAGGTGTTGACCGCGGCTTCGCTCATTTTGATGTCAGAAATTATAGCATGGGAAGTTTCTACCGGAATACAAGTGACAGTCTGGTGTTTGTGATAACTGACCGTAAAACAACGACAAAAGTGGATGATGCTATCTAACTTGCAGAAGGTGAATGGACGCAGTCATACAAAATAATACTTCAATTAATTAACATTCCAATTGCACTTTTGGTGAACCAACAATCTATGCCGCCAGCAATTTTACTAAGACTTATCTATGAGAAATAAAAATATATCTCCGGATAACGGCGCGCCGCGCGAGGAGTGCGCGGGCAGCTTCCAGTTGCAACAGCGGTAATAGCTGCGCCTGAGCGGTTGCGTTGCGCGACGCGAGGACTTGCCGCCCGACGCTTGCGACACTTCCACGGCACTTGACACAGACAAGCACGCATTCAGCCTGCTCCCGTCACCCGCCACAAGTTCAATATCGTGCCCATACTCATTGGTCCTTAATCGTAAAGACTATTTCGTACTGCGTCTATCTACTTTGGACTGGATTGGCAATCAAGAGTCATTAGAGTCATCTTTAAAAAAAATAGATGATGTTTTTGTCGTTTTATAGCCGGTAGTGCATGCGCACGATGATCTTTAATTTTAAATGTTCATTAGCATGAAGGTATACCTGCTATTTAAATTTTATTACTGCAAAAAAACAGTGCAAATTGAGTAAACATCTTGTAGAAACAACAGACAAACAGGCATAGAATATTGCAAATATACAGAAGCAGCCATGTGTAAATCAGCAGACGTTCCAAACCTTCATGTATTATCTATTAATCAACTCCGTTTAAGTAACTCTTAGCCCAGCTGCCCAATTGACCACGGATTACTATCCGCTGTGATGTAATATTTACATCTTCTAGGATGTTCTGAGCTAATTTACTATCTTCATGTTGATTTTTAAACTGTTCAAAAGCATCTATTTTCACAAAGAATCGCAAACATTAACGTGTTAGTATAATAGATTAGTCAACACCATAAGCACGCTAAGTTCAATGTAATCATAATGTATGTGTCTATGTCAATATAACCTTCAGACTTAGAAAATGTTTTCCTCAAGTTTCCGCCTGTTCGTCATCAAACAACATAATAATTTCCATCAGTAATCATATTTCTTTTACAATGTAGTGACTAATGGCTCCATTAAAACCTTGCAAGGTCTAGATTATTCAATCAATCTTGTTAGTCATTTAAATTCTCCCATTAGATTAGAATTAAATTCAATCAAACCAATCAAATAAACACGTTTTAAAAACTACAATGTAACAATAATTTATCGATTTCCAGTAATTTAATGTTCCATATTCTGATTGTAAATAACACAAGTAAAATTGATGATTGACTGTCACTTAAGCTTTTCTTTCGTATTTTTTTTGTGTCGATGACACGAAAAAAAATCACTTCCATCACCGTGATATGAATAAAATCTAAAATTTTGTAGTACCTAAACATTTAAAAAAAATATTTCAAGACAAAGATACCAGAATTATTAAAGCAGCAGGCCTGGCTGCTGATTTAGAACTGCCTGAACTTAGAATTTCTTTAAATCAACATTAAGTTAACGCCATGTCACTTTCTGATGTTATTGAAATATAATATTATCAATTAATTTTCTATTATTTTTATTATAATGTGCATTACATAGTCAAAGTAAACACAAAGAATTAGCTAAACATAATTAAGTATGTATGTGAGAACAAACACTTCAAGCTTGCCACATTCCACGTGATTTGATCAATGTAAGCGTGTCTTTTTATAATTAATATTACTTGATTCATTCTTTGTTTACATTCTTAGTTCCTTAAGCATATGGTTGAAAGTGACCTATGTTATTTCAAATGTTTCCTTAGCTACTACGTCAGCAGAAACACTAGTAAACACACGCTTTCCGCGATATCATAGAGCCACTGTCTTCTTAATTTGATCCACATTAGCATACTGTTCAAGATTTTATGCAAAGGCACAAGAAACTAGGAAGGTTGTATACAAAAAATTTTTTTAGTATCATATCTAAATGAAGGTTTTTTTTGCATTCTCATTTTGTGACCAAGATGCTAAAAAACTGTACACATCATTATAATTGTACGGGAATCGAGTATCATTATGAGGGTCAAAGTTATACGCACGTTATTTAACTATGTATGAATTCAATGGCAATAGTATATTAGCTAACTTACACTGACCTAGAGCAACCTTCAGCTGTGACGTCAAGTACATTTTTTTCCGTAAAATATTAATGATTTTCATAATTATACATTTGCGATCTTTATCTTTTTGCTCATTGAGTCTCTGTTAGCTAATTAGCGTTGTTGACAAAAGAACTCATTTGAAAAAAAAACATTGAACGCATTATTCAACGCCAAGTTGGTAAAACACTAACAAAAACAGACATGTTCCTGTTTTTTATTTAATTCCGGTCAAAATTTCTGTGACTATATTTAAGAGCTATTAAGTTTATTTGAGAGCTTACGATGTACGACAAAGAGTTCAATTTCCTGCTGTTCGATTTTGCACTCACTGTTTCGTATTAAACCGTTCTGGGCATTTTTGTTAAATTAAGTACAACAACACAATTCAAACAATAAATTGTATTTATACAAACAACAACAATTCATAAAAAAGAAGACCTTCATAGATTAAATTGAGAATTTCCCTATACCTATTTGAATAAGGACTATTATGATTACTTATTTCAAGTATGCTTGAAACCGAACACGGAATAAATTAACGCGGTGGAATACATGAAAATATACTTAAAATTAGAACAACAAAATCATAAACCGCGACGTGTAACAAGCTCATGAACCTGCCTATTTATAGTATCATTCTTTAGAGTCAAGTCAAATTCGCGAATCGTCACCTCTAAGAATGTTCGAACTGCGTAGGTAATTATTTAATTAAAAAAGGTTTTAAGTTGGCAAAGGAAACTGCTATACTGTTATGATTACGATATTATGCTAAATGCGTTAATGGGATCTCATCATTGATAAACGCAAGGTTTATGTCTAACTGTGGAGATATCTGAGACTAAAACTTCGCCTGCGACTTAACCACAATAGTTATGATAGCTCGGGTCATATGCATGATATAAATATAATTTATAGCCTATAGTACCCACGAATAATGCAGCTTTCTGCCCACTGGCAGAAAAAAAAAAGAATGAATACGAGAGAGAAG
Source organism: Eurois occulta (assembly GCA_950022335.1). Lineage (NCBI taxonomy): Eukaryota > Metazoa > Arthropoda > Insecta > Lepidoptera > Noctuidae > Eurois > Eurois occulta. The sequence continues at coordinate 8,560,965 of OX465484.1, read as the reverse complement.
ATAAGCGATGAGTGAATTCTAAAAATTCTTTCACTTAAGAATTTTTAGAATTAGATCATTAGTTCTGGAGATTACCCCCTATATACAAACTCACAAACTACCTCTTTATAATATTAGTACAGATTATTTTATTTATTTATAGATAGAGAAGCAGCTTTAACTGTTGACACGCAATCTGTAATACAATAATAATTTATAGATTGCATGTTGCCGAGTAGTTGAAAAAAATTAAATGTTAAAATCTTGAAAGGTTTTCCCAATGACAACAAAGATATCTTTCCGTGGGGAAATCCACGTGGGTGCACTCCGAAATTGGCTTATTATCTACTACGCTATAAATGTGCTTAGCGTCTCAGGTAGGCTACCTTCAATTTCTGACTTTATGGAAAACAAGGTAGGTACAGAATCACTCGCTCACGGCCAGTTTTTTTAAACACTCGCCCACTACAATTTTAAAAGCCGTAGATTCACAATTCATCGTCTAAAATATTTTTTTCACTTAGCATGTACTTGGTAACAACGTTAAGAAATGATTGCGATCGATGATCAAATTGTCCAAATAAATATGCTTTGAAACGTCACAAGTGTTAATTCTTTAGTTGGTGTTATTGAGTCGTTAGACGCAGACACTCCTCCTGCGTATGAAGGTATGTAATATAACATCATCCTCGAAGGGTTAGGCAGAGGTCTACCTAATAGTAGACACCCACAATTCATCAGTGATGTTTAAATTCTATTTAATACGGGGCGAACCTATTACCATCAACCGAGCGCAAATCCAGACCCCGTGGCTGCTACTCAGAAATTCCTGATGGATGCCCAGGACCTCATGCTCAGCAGTCGCGCTTGAAACGACTAGACAACGAAGCGAACGAACCACTAGAAAACACTTGAAAACGAAGGTTTGATATTGATAAAGATTTCGACATTTTGATTAAAACCGTCACATCAAACGTTTGATGATACGAGATAAAACAAATTCAAAGCTCAATAACAAAAAGTGAAGGTCCCACTAACCTTTGTGAAATTTTGTAATATCTACACCAATCAATAAAAGAATAGATTTAAAATATAAATATATAATAAACTACTTATTGATTTGTGTAGGTAGCACTTGTTTTAACATAAGTTATTATTTAATATTTGTTTTATTTGTTGGATATTTCCTTAACACTTATTTCCTTTGTACACAATAAATGCGCAGTCATTGGTAAATAACACGCAGTTCGAAAGGTAGCTCAAGATCAGCACGTCAATACATGAAGAGGGCTGTGACTGAAGAAGCGTGACAAATGATAATGATGCTAGTACTAAGAAAAGCATAAGCACGCGTAACTTTCACAGTGAAAACCTAAGATTGCATACGGTCCTATTGACCTAGAAAATCCCTAAAGATCGGGAAAGCTGATCCACTGTTATATGTCAACAATGTCGTAAATATGGAAAGTGTAGCCTAAAGCTATTTCATATTCTGAAGGAAAACTAAAGATTTGTTTTTCCAGCTTAGTGAGAACTTGAATGAACGATTAAAATGAATGAGAATCGCAAATAAATTCAAACACGGCCTTAGGATTCCAAATGGTCTTGCAACAACGGTGTGGCAATGATATGGGAAAAGATACATTGATCCAGATAAGTTTTTGGAAACAATTCTTTTACGCAAATTAATGTAGATGCTGGACCTTTTGGCAAGGTCGTGCAGAGTAAGACATTGATGATTGGCCTGTTGGTCTAGTGGCTAGGGCGGAGGTCGTGGGTTCGATTCCCACACAGGACAAATCTTTGTGCGATGAGTACGATTATTTGTCCTGTGTCTGAGTGTGTAATGTATTTATAATATGTATATATTTAGAAATATATAAGTATGTTTATCAGTTGTCTGGTTGCCATAGTACAGGCTCTGCCTAGTTTGGGATCAGATGGCGGTGTGTTGGTTGTCCCAAGATATTATTATTTTCGGAAAGTGTTTTTTCTTCTCAGCCCTTAGACTGGATTCCAACTACATTTACGGGCCGAAACCAGAGCAAATGTAGTGTGTGGTGTGTTAGTTTATGACTGTTTATGTGTTGTGTTGAGGTCCTATTTCGTTCTCTTCTATCTGCATGAACTTTCTAACGATTCGACACGTATTTAAAATTGCAGCTTTTTGGAGTGTTATGTAGAGGGTTTTATTATTTATATTATTATTATGTATCCATATAAACTGAACTTTTGGAAAGCTATACGGGACGGGATACCGACGCGAAAACGGTTACCACGTATTCACCAGTTCATGTATTCAGTACATCATTCTAAGCCCCCTTTTTTTTGGGATGGGCCTCCCGCTCTGGGCGGAGCGGAAGGGAGTGTCAGACTTTTACTGACTAAAACCATCCATGTTCCTTCTTTTGCCCTTTATGTTCCAGAGCCGCGGTATCTCTTTCCAACAGTCCCGCAGCCCTGGCAGGCATCGGCCCTTGCGGGCCCCTCATGTTTGCTGACATCTCTTTGAGGCGCGCATGGAACACGAACGCTCCGTCGACACGGCCTGTCGTCATAAGACGGACGGACGGCGAGCTAGATTCTGAGCCCCCTTACATAGAAATTTTGATGATGTACTGAATACGTAACCGTTTACGCGTCGAGGTCCCTACCACCCCGTATACATGCTATAATGTATGGGTATTGAAAAGCTCGTTGAGATAACTGCAGCACCCATTAAAACAAACGTATTCGCAATAAGCAAGACAACTATCATTTTGTAACGAACGACGCAAATCTTTGTTCTATTGCTTCCTATACTTATAAGTAGTTGTTTATAGCAAACAAAGCCTGTGAGTTAACACGTCCTATAATGCAATTACCATGAAACAATACGATCTTGATTACCTTTGGAAATTTTCCTTATTATATCTTGAAAAATAATTTCCTCGTGGTTTTTTCGCGAAACATTGTTGAATGAAAGAGTGTAATGGGACTAGAGCCTCGACCTCTCGCTTACGGCGCGCTACCTTGGTCGCTCTTGACCAGGACTACCTATAAAAGTTTTATGCGGACAACAATATTATAATGTCTATCATAAAACAAAACATGTGTCAAGTACATAATTTCTAGAATGAATACTTAACATTTTTATTTTATTTATTTATTAAAACTTCACAAAGGCGACATTTGCTCTCAAAGCCATTATGTATCAAATGTATTAGGTTTGTGTTTATGTATCAAAGCCATTAAGACCAAATATTTAATTATGTTATTTACATTTACGTACTTGTATTATAATTAGGAAAGAAGCCTTCGTTTAAATTAAGTTTAATCAAATCTAAATCTAGTTTGTAAGAATGCCATTAACTTTATAATTTTTCGCAACAAGAACGTAAAGTGCGCATAAGTTTTCACATTTTTATGGTGATCTTGTTTTTACCTTCTTTTCGCCTCTTTAACGACGACTGGATTGTTCGGTTCGAAGTATAGAATGGTTTGGTTAATTTATTTTTTTAATAATATTATGGTCAAGGACTGAAAGCTAAAAATTAATCTATCAATTATAGCTTTCTTATAATATTTAAAAAAAACAAAGAGCTTTTAGGTCCTTGGGAAACCCTAGGTCTCTTGTTACCTAATTTTGCGATTCCCAAGACTGATAAATACCTGCCATTTGAAACAAAGCACAATGTTAAAGTGATAGGTCTAAAATCACTTTGTTTTGTATTAGTAAATCATTTCTACCAATAAATTGGTGATGGCACTGAACTTGAAAATAGTTAATGTCAAGAAAGATGACGCTTCGCAAACGCAACTTACGCAACTTGTTGGATCGCAAGAATCTTTCTGCGGACGAAGAAAATTATAAGAAAAACTTTGACTTTGTGTTCACATAGATAAGTGTAGTTTCGTGTTTTAAACAAAAACAATCATTATAATTCCCCTCGAACAGAAAATTGTTGGAAAACTAAAAATGTTACAATTTTTACGGTAGTTCTCGATATCCAAGAAAAATAACAAACACAACTTACCGGCTTAACAAACGCTCCAACACAAGTAAACACTAAAGGCACTAATTGCAACAAGAAATGCTGTATCGCTAGAGTTAAGTAGCGAGCGCAAGTGGAGTCGGGTGGCGCGACCAGCGCGTGGACAACACGGGGCACTTTTACACTAGTAATGATCGCGCGCGCTCATTCCGCTCGTATATATCACTGCGCTATTCTACGTCACAGAGTCACAACTACGGTCCTACTCCAAGATAATGGCTTCGAACCATCAATGTCTGCACAATGCATACTCTAGCCGTAATCGACAATTACTATGGTTTTGATAAGACAATTTGCCGGTGTCTCTTCAGTTTAGTGTGCAGGATGCTTTGTTGGAAGGACTTTAATGTGTGGGATGTAAAAAAAAGTATATTTGAGGGGGGAGGGGGGAGATCCTCCCGCATGGAAAAGTTTAGGAAATACATTGTTTTCTTTTTATAAATTTAAAAAAATCTCATTTTGAGGTTATGTTTTCGTAATGTTTTTGACACTATAACCCTGATTTATGGGGGGAGAGAGTTGGGGGTAGAGAAGCCACCCCCCCCTGGTTGACGGAGCCCTGCTAGTTCAGGGTGGTTAAAAAAAAAAGTTCCCGAAGTCCTCAGCTCGCTTCTGCATCCCATGCCACTCAACGCAGTCGAGGGAAGCCCGTCAAGTCGTTCAAGATAATAAGTAGGTGCGTTGCACAAAAAAAATTAAAGAGACTACTACGGATCCGGTGTATAAAAGCCGAGCCGCTTTGTTGCTGGCAAAGTCTGTCCTTGCATTTGAGGTGGCATTGCAGCTCAAACCAAAAGCAACCGTACAGTCATATTAAAAACCTTCTGTTTTGCCTACATAATAAATGTGACAGATAATATTTGAGACAATGCCATAAAATGAGATGACATGATATTGCTACAAAGGAGGTGACTATGAGATGACGAGTAATAGAGAAGTATGGAAGACATGCTGTGCCGACTCCAAATAAATTGGCATGATGGCAGAAGAATAACATAATAATATGAGCTTTCGGTTTGATTTTCGCACGGACTCGAAGCCGCCTTAATCAGTTTTAAAAACAAAATAAGTTACTTGATAAAATATAATGTTTATTTAAGTATTCACAACTTAATATTAGTAAAGCCGTGTAAAATTATGTCACACAAGTTTTTAGGTGGATGCTAAACTGTCCGAGGATCAGTAGTCCGAAGATAGTCTCTTTGGACGCTAATCTATCCGAAATACATACATACCCACACAACACACACACACAAGACACAAACACACACATACATTACACAAAAACATAATTATCATCTTTTTCATTTTTTATACATTTATTGCAAGATACAAACAAGTATTTGTCGATAACATCCTTGAAAGGTATCCTTTCTTCTGGCCTGCATTCCACTGAATTGCAAACAAAAAGGAAATACATTTCATTCTTTTCATTATTTTTTTTTGTTTTCTTTTTTTCTCCATTTCATTTTTGTTTACTGTGAATGATCAGAGACTACATTTTTAGTTATTCTGTAAAATATTGAAATACAGAATCACCCTCTAATAACTCGCTTGCTGCAACAAAAAATACAATTATAATCCATACCAGTGGCGAAGGTTCCAAAAACTCGATTCCTACCGGCTTTCCTTTGAAAAATGGCATAGTCAGTATTCTTGATACAAATAATGTTATCACATTAAAAATATGTACTCCGGCTTACCTCTTACAAAAATTGTTCGTTACTGATCCATACTTCGATTGATACACCTCTTTCGAAGTTTAGATGAAGCCAATCCAATCTAAGACTAGTAATTAATTGTTCTATGCTATATCCACGACTTCATCATTACTTGACATTTAGCCAATGACAAGAAGTTCTTTTCCTGATGCTACATAAAACAAACTGAACCATTTTTTAGCTCGCATGTCGATTACGTGGGCATAATAAACAAATACGACTGCCGTCATTTGTAGCCTACACGCAGTCCCCAAATGACGCCACCGTGAACATTAAGCCTTATTATTCCACGGTTTCATAGTGAGATTCTTTTGACGCTTGAATGACATTGTCAAGATTAATTAATAAGAAAATTTCACAAAAACAGCGCCCCTGTTTTTGTGAAATTTTCTATGGACACGCGCCAAAAGACAATGCTGCACTATGCATGATACGAAGATGCTTTTTACACTCGTTGAAGTGATCGAGAGATCGTCAGAAAGCCATAGAGGTCATTTTTTTTCCAAAATCACTATTTTATTTTATTCCAATACAAAATAAGTTGACTGCAGAATAATTGAGTATACTATAAATAACTATTGAAGTTTTTCTTATTAAATTCTAATTATACTTAATCAAGAGCAGCGGTGGCCCAGTGGTGGCGGCCCCGACTTACACACAGTAAGTCGTGGGTTCGAACCCAGGGAGGCGCATTATTTTAGGTAATTTATTTCATCACCACTGCTCTCAAAACGGTGAAGGAAAACATCGTGAGGAAACCGGCATGTCCTAGAACCAAAAATTCGAAGACATGTGACATCTACCAACCCGCACTGGGCCCGTGTTGTGGATTATTGCCCATTCCCTTTCTAGAGAGGAGGCCGTGAGTCCCAGCAGTGGCTGAATATGCTTATGTTATAGTTAATCAATCTTTATAAGTATTGATATTGTTTATTTTTATTATTATGTCCTACTTAGCATCTATTGTGTATTTTGTATTTTTGCATGCCTGCTGGTTAAATATGGCTGTTGCTAATTATATTTTATGTCACCGTGTTTATTACCGTATTAGCAAAATAAATATCTTGTCTTATCTTATAGCGAGAACCACTTTCATTAAAATTAAAATCAAACCCAAAATCTCATGTAGCATGCTTGGAATAACCCGATTTATTCTCTTTCTCCGATTATATCTTCAATGATAATGCCGTTTTATTTTAATTTAAAAGTAACTTAGGTACTGGTTTTAAGTCAGATATTTTTAAACAACTGGTTTTATGTTTTCACCTTATCCAGCCTAAATATAACAGGTTTATTGAATAATTTAGGTTCGATAACCCTTCTCCGAAAGCTCACATTGGTCTTTTTTTTTCAACCGACTGCGCGACGCACACATATTTATGTGTTTATCAGTCTATGTATTTTCACTTATCGTGCCGCACCCTAAAAGAATAAAATTCTATATAAATGTATCTAATACATTGCTAACGGAACGTGACACTAGTTATATTGCTTAAATATTAATTTATGGACTAAACCCTTCGATAAATAATATTATTTATCGAAGACTAAACCAGTCCTAAATTTATAAACCAATCACCGTTTTTTTTCGGATGTGAAATCATCAAATGTCCCCAAAAAATACCTGAACTTAATAACATTACCTAATAAGTAGGTAGGAAGGTACTTATTTGTATGTAAATTTATGCATTTTTTTCATAAGATCCTAACGATACCTTTTTAACCGAAAATGTGTATAAACCTCTAGTTTTTTTACGATCAATAAATAAAGTAACTTTAACGCACGTTTGCTGAATGCAACGGTTTTATAAATGCATTGAGTAGTTTTAATTAGTCTTGTTAATTCACCATGTATTAACTTCCACCAAGTAAACAATAGAATCATTTAACTTTACATTAAATAGAAACTATAATTAGTTTTCCAGAAGTGTTAACTTTAAATTTATTGGGATCGTGAAATTAATGTAGCATTAACAATTAAGATTAAAAGTATGTAATATTAAGCAAACAAATAGCAGTTCTCATCATTGTCTTCTGAAATAAGCCTTTTTTTCGGATAGGAAATCATCAAACGAAAGGAGTGTCAGACTTGTACTGACTAAAACCCATCCATGTTTCTTCTTAGCCCTTTGTGTTCCAGGGGTATCTCTTTCGAACAGTCCCGCAGCCTCGGCAGGCATCGGCCCTTGCGGACTCCTTCAGGTGTGCTGCCTATAGTGGCCGGGAGCCACAGTGTGACCCCGCGTCTTCCGCGTCTCTCGCATCGGCTGAGACGTGAGGCTCTCTCCCTCTCTCGTTCCGCCACCTCCTTCGCTACCATGACTGCTTCGCAGAAGGAGGTGACGGCTTCCCATTCCCTCTCGCTCCGGACCATGGATTGAACCAGGGCCGGACGCGAGATGTCGCCGCCACCAATCGCCGCTTCGAGGACACGGCGGTGCTCCGCCCAAACGGAGCAGACCTCCACGGTGTGCTCCACCGTTTCCTCTTAACGATCCTCGCAATGGTAACACCCGGGCGTTTCCTCCCGCCCGATTCGGTGAAGGAACCTCCCGAAACAACCGTGTCCGGTGAGGACCTGCGTCAGGCGGAAAGTGAGGGCGCTATGGCACCTCTCCAGCCACTCATCAAAGAGGGGTTTATCGCCACTATTGTGGCGTGCCCTATTAACCAACCACCTTATATTCTATTTCAGATCACCGGCCTCCTAATGTTAGACACAATCAACGGTCATCGCATGTAATTGCCATAATTACCACGCTCTTTGAACAAGTTGTAGCATGTCGTTAGTAGCATTGAGAAGGTTGCTGATAATCTGCATATCACATGCATCTTTAAGGCTGCGTTTCCACATCCCGATTTCTGCGAGAAATGCTAAAAAGGCAGGAAGATAGAGAATTGCAGGGCATACAAAAAAAAACCGCCGTTTCCACAATGCAAAAACAGAATACTAATATAAATAGCTTATTTTTCTTTAACAAGTTTTGTACTACATAGCTAGTGATAGAAATGTCATTTTAAGCAAGTAAATGCCTGTATTAGGACAGTAAGTAAATTATTTTTAGGTCGTTCTGGAACCGAATACCATTAACTCGATCATCGAACTCGAAACGATTGGGACTACTTTTTCAAAAGTAACAATATAAAAAAAACGCGAAAGAATAAATTTTGTGAAATAATGAGAACTCAAATGCGTATGTGTGTGTAAAACGTATCCAAGATCGGCAACACATGCGAACGATACCCATTGAAAAATTCATTCATCGATCGATTCTCATTATTAAAAACATTAAATTTATTCTTTCGTGTTTTTTTTATTGTTACTTTTAAAAAAAAATAGCCCCAATCGTTTCGATTTCGATGATCGAGTTAATGGTATTCGGTTCCAGAACGACCTAAAAATAATGGTGTATATTATTTACTTACTTTTTATAATTTATATAATTTCGAGGAAGAAAATTAAGAAAAATAAAGTACATAGAAATACAGAAGATAACATTACAGACTTTTCAACAGCTTATATGACTGTGCGTTTTGTGTATCTGAGTGGGGCATGTGTGTGTGGGACGTATGTGTATGTGTGGTGTGTAAAAGTGAACGCGTGAAAGAGTGAGTTATGATGTGTGCTGCAGGAGAGCCTCAGTGTCCTCATATGCGAGTAGTTTGATACATTTAATTACAAGTTTTTTACACTCATAGTATTGTTGTATTGTTTGGTGTAAACATATTATCTCTTTATTTATTTTATTATAGAGTTGAGATGACCGTTTCTCGTATTGGCTGCTACAAAAACTGTTTTTTTTTTTAATAGATTAGAACATTTATTATGCACACCATACAAGTAACGTTCATAAAAAAAATACATTTCACATAATAATGGTGTGTCACAATGGGTAGTGTTAACACTAAAAGTGATCTTTCAAGACAGCCTTTGGATGGATTACAGGAAGAGGAAGAGACAGGACTGCGGGTAGTCTGTGGTGTACTATTACATATCAATATACATACATAATTTGCTATCGAACAGGCTCTGTTATTTCTGGAGACAGTTTTGTCGCATAAGAAATCCACATTTTTCACTTCACACATCATGAAAATCACTTACCGCGATGACAACCTGACGGCTAAATGCTTAATGGTAGCATTATGTTGTGTAATTGGTTCAATTTTATGTCATGTACAGTATTTTTCGTAATTTTTTTTCATTATTTTTCACCATAAGACCACTATGAGAATTGAACAAGAATTTAACTGATTATTGTTATTACTATTCATGAATAGTAATAGCAATAGCTAGATTAAACATAAAAAAATGATATTTCTCACAATATATAGCGTCACACTTTCGTCTTGAACACTAAGAACAAGAAGGTTACCTGTGAGCACACTTTCAATTCCATTTCCACTGACGTAAGTAAATGTTTTATATACATTTACCTGCGTCAATGGATAATATTTTAATATTTTTCTTATCATGCCATTTGATAAAGAAACATAAAAATATTTATTGTACATCCATAAATAGAAATAATTCAAACATAAATCAAAAGAACACTCCTCGATGTTTAACCTACTACAATCATAAAAGGTCGAGTTGTTTACTCATTCAATCAACACGAATCATATTTCAAAATATATTATATATTTAATTGACGACAACCTATTACGAAAGCTGTATTAAATTATTAGTTGAAATTGTAACAATTTCTATTAGTTGCAAATGTCAGCAATATTCTGCAGTGCCCGTTGGCATGGATAGATCAAGCAACCCAATTATGTCCTTATTGCCATGAGCCAAGTTGCCATGAGCAACAAGTATCAGCAAGAAAGGGGGATTAAAATGGCTGCTTTAGCAGAATCATGATATAAAAATTATAATATGTGCTCAAACTTGGTCCTTGACCGAATCGCAAAAGTCCAAACTCAAGGTTTGTCAAAGAGCGATGGAGCGTAGCGTATTAGGAATTAAGCTCACAGAATTCACAATACCACAATACGCTCCAAAACTGGAATCGCTTATATGGGGAACAAGACTGCTGGGTTGAAGTGGGATTGGGCGGGTCATGTCTATAGGATGCATCAGGACCGATGGGCCAGAGTCGTCACGCAGTGGGTGCCAGAAGACGGGCGTCGTGGCCGAGGGAGGCCTAGAAAACGCTGGCGTGACGACCTAGTGTCGTTTATGAAAGATTGGCCAGAGAAAACCGCACGGAGAGAAGAGTGGAAGGCTATGGGGGAGGCCTTTGCCCAGCAGTGGGACAATAGAGGCTAAGAAAAAAAAATATAGGAACCACGTTAAAATTCTTAAAATGGTCACAGACGCAGTTAATATTATGATTTTACGAATTGTTACGTAATTCATATTATCATCCTATGATGATTCTGCTAAAGCAGGCCTATTTAGGCCCCCAGAAAGAACAACCTTATCGAAAACGTATCATCCAATGGTGTGGCGGAAGATTATGGTAACCACAATTTATCAGTAATAATCGCAATAACTCGTTACTATTTTAACTATCAGATAAATAAAATTAATTAAGCCTTGAGTTGAGGGGGTAATTGTCCAGCAGATGCTGTCGTAGGCTGATGATACCTAATATTGATGATGGTGTACCTAGGATCGTTATCCAGAGACAATTTGTGTTTGCGTATCTTTGTTGTCTTAGAAATTTTGTGTATTATTTTATTAACTAATGCTAATATTAGATGCAACAACATAACATTGTTAAAAGTGAATAGACACATTATTTTTGAGGATATCTTAGATATCTTGGAGGATCTGTAATTGAAGATGAACCCTCCAGATTCTAAAAACCATGATCACGAAAGCTTTTTGCTGAGAGATTTTGTAATACTTCAAGGATACGTCTACATTTATATAGATTGTACAATTAACTTTAATATGCTGGCATTATAAAAAACAGCAATAAAGAAATTGGCAGTCACAAAAATGGAATTCTATTTAGTTCCATGTGTAACTATTCTAAATAATAAATGGATAGCTTACTCAACTTAATACATCAGTATTAAATTACAATTATCAAATTGTATAAAGGCTTCTGCTGAAGACGAATAAATGGATATTACGATGAATCATTTTATAGGTATTTGTAAATTAAAAGCTCCAGTAGGAGAGACCGATCCATATTTTCAAAATTAAGATGTAAGTATTATATAATTTCCAAACCATCTATGAAATATGTAAGCGTGCCCCCGAGTCCGTCCGTGTGAGTCGTCAGAACATTTTAATCATACGTAATATCAGATATAACCGCCAATCGGTAAAGTCAAGGTTTCATAAATTAAAAGTGTCCTTAATAAATATTCTCAGGCATATAAACATTCACGATGACAAGTTACAGAGTGATGCGGGCATAAATATACCTACAAACAAAATTTCTTTTATTTATGATGTTTTCGAATTTATGTGTCCATGGGGTCCTGTACCTTTGGACCCCGTACTAGTGCCCGCAGCCATAGAGTTGCAGAGGCCCGATAGTTTCTTTAAACAATGAGGCACAATATGATTTGCTCATCACTAACTTTTTGGAGATACATGCTTTTAAGACAAAGACAAACATATTAATTACAATACTTTTAATGTTTTTACCTTTCGACCTCGAACTTAAAGAATTTAGAGTAGACATTATGAGCCAACTTTTTCGTGGTCAAATATGTAATGGTTTAAATCCATTCATAATAAATTACAATACATTTGCAAGTATTTACATTAAGTCTGCACTTATGTGGTCTTGACCAAAATTCTAGCCATTTTAGGGCAAACACGTTTATTCGTTGAGTCGTAGTTAGTGGCTCACCAAGCACAAATCAATACTCATCTTCGTCTGTATTCTGCCTATACAAACCGTAGAAATCTGGTTGAATCTATGCAGTTTAACCCAAGCTTTGCCAAAGAACAGTGGATTGGAGTGCGTTGGGTGTCAATATCAGAGACCGTACCGATGGTGTTAACCCTCCGCATTGGTGACTCCTAAATACTCAGCTCCGTTCAATTGGTATTGGCTCAAATAAAAACCAACCACAGAAAACGGTAACACAGCAAAAATATTGTTCCGGAAATATTTAATTCCACAAGGAAAAAGAGAACTACTTGTCAGATAACTTTATTCAAGAAAATTCATCAAAAACAACGTTACCATTTAAAGGATATATGTATTTTTTTAATAACTTCTCGGCCTTTCGACTACGATCAAAGTAGCGATAACCGGATAACGTTTTTCCTTTTCCCTAATGTCAAGTTGAATGACCGGTTTACAGTGTATTTCATAAATGGCTTTAAATTTCGCAAAAGTTGACGAATATGTACGAAAATAAATGACGTATTTGAAAATACCAGCTACCGCCGCCAAAAAAATAGTGAAAAATAACTAGCTTCTGAACTTTTGTTTGTTTGATTTTTGATTTTTTCGATTTTGAAGTTTTTTGTCACCGACTTATGAAGCTATTTATTTTTTACTTTTCGTGTTTTTGAAGTCGGTTTAATTTTTTGCAAAAAAGTTTATTTATTTTTCCATTTTTAGTTATTATATATAATATATATATTATTCTATAAAAATATTTGCTATGCATTTATTTAACATTGTTAACAATACATTTCATGGTAATAAATTACCTCAATAAAATTCATGATTAAATGTTCATGATTAAATCATGACAAAGCAAGAAACTAACTTGGGAATATACGAGTATTCTAACAAACAAAACAAAAATTCCAAATCGGTTCAGGCATCTTCGAGTAATCGACATACATAAATTAAGATTCCGACGAATTGAGAACCTCCTCCTTTTTTGAAGTCGTTTAAAAAGGGCTTGGCTGATAAACTACACGCATGCAAGCAAGAAGGTCATTGCGCCTCGCCGGACACCTTGCGGGGATGGGGCCGGATCTTTAGGACAACCAGTTTGGTTTCCGCAAGGGGCGCTCTACGGTGGACGCCATCATGCGCGTGAGAGCCCTCACGACGGGGGATGCGGTGTCCCGGGGTGGGGTTGTCTTGGCGGTGTCTCTCGACATCGCCAACGCCTTCAACTCTATGCCCTGGAGCTGCATTGGGGAGGCACACCGATATCACCGGGTGCCGACCTACCTTCGTCGTGTGGTCGGGGACTACCTGACGGACAGGGCCGTCATCTACCCTGGTCACAGCGGAGAATGGAACCGGCGAGAGATGTCGTGCGGTGTTCCACAGGGATGGGTTCTAGGGCCGCCCTTGTGGAACATCGGTTACGACTGAGTGCTACGCGCCAACCTCCCTAGCGGCGTCAGCACCGTTTGCTACGCTGACGACACGCTGCTGCTGGCGCAGGGGAGGTCGCACGAGGCGGCGGCCGAATTAATGACACGCGGGGTTGCGATAGTCGTGGAGAGGATCCGGTAATTGTGTCTCGAGGTGGCACACAAGTCCGAGGCCATGTGCTTTCATGGGCTTCGGAATGCGCCACCGTCGGGATCCATACTGACGGTAGGAGGGGTTTCCATCGGCGTCGAGTCGACGTTGAAGTACCTTGGACTCGTCCTCGACAGCTGGTGGAACTTCGTGGAGCACTTCCGACGTTTGGCTCCCAAACTGGAACGGCCCGGGGCTGCCTTCAAGCGGCTCTTGCCCAACCTGAGGGGTCCAAATGCCTCCTGCTGGAGACTCTACGCGCGTGTCGTGCGGTCCATGGCCCTTTACGGGGCCCCGGTGTGGGCGCGTTCCTTGAGGCTGCGAGCCGCGCACTACCTGAAAGCGCCCCAAAAGGTGCTAGCCGTAAGGCTGGTCCGTGGGTAGGGGTACCTCACGACCTCCGGCGAGGCGGCGAGCCTCCTTGTCGGATTGCCCCCATGGGATCTAGAGGCGATAGTCCTCGCGCGCCTGCACGAGTGGCGCGCGGGGACTATCGCCTTCCGCCTGACGCAGGTCCTCACCGGACACGGTTGTTTCGGGAGGTACATGCACCGAATCGGGCGGGAGGAAACGCCCGGGTGTTATCACTGTGAGGATCGCCCGGAGGACATGGTGGAGCACACCGTGGAGGTCTGCTCCGCTTGGGCGGAGCACCGCCGTGTCCTCGTAGCGGCGATTGGCGGCGGTGACCTCTCGCGTCCTAGTTCAAGCCATGGTTCGGGGCGAGAGGGAATGCGAAGCCGTCACCTCCTTCTACGAAGCAGTCATGCTAGCGAAGGAGGTGGCGGCACGTGAGTGGGAGAGAACCTCACGTCCCAGCCGCCGCGGGACAAGCACCGGGCGTCGGGGGCCACGTGGTGGCTCCCGGCCACCGTAAGCGCGGGCCTGTTGGCGGTGAGTAATGGGCTAGCTCGCCGTCCGTCCGTCTTTTGACGACAGGCCGTGTTGACGGCGCGTTCGTGTTCCACGCGCGCCTTAAAAAGATGTCAGCAAACATGAGGGGCCCGCAAGGGCCGACGCCTGCCAGGGCTGCGGGACTGTTCGAAAGAGATACCGCGGCCCTGGAACATTAAGGGCAAAATAAATAAATATCCCTGGACATTTTCACACAACACCATCTAGCCCCAAGCTAAGCAACTTAATGCTTGTGTTATGGTAGCTAGATGGCTGATAAACTACATAATATACATTTTTTTTTGTAAATACATACATATTATAGATAGAAAAACACCCAGACCCGGTACAACTACTTGTAGGTCATACAAATATTTGTCCCGTACGGGAATCGAACCCGCGACATGCAGCGCAGCAGTCAATCGCTTGACCACTGCGCCAACCGTGTCGTCGAAAAGAAGGAACATGGATGGTTTTTAGTCAGTAAAAGTCTGACACTCCCTTTCGCTCCGCCCAGAGCGGGAGGAGTATTTGAAAATTTTCCCATCCCAAAAAAAAAAAAAAGGCAAGCAAGAAGGAAACTTATTCATTATTTTCAGCCAGCTAATGGTTTGAATCTATTCTGGTAGTGCTGCAGTAAGATGACAGGTCGCCATAATAAGCACAAAAACATGCCACAGCACGCTAAGTAGCACTAAGCAACATGCTTCGCTTTATGACACACTATACGCTACGTAGCTCGCTACGCAGCTTGCTACGGACTACAATACATACTATGCTGCGTAGCTCGCTACCAAGCTTGCTACGGACTACGATACACACTATGCAACGTAGCTCGCTACGAAGCTTGCTACGGACTACGATACACACTATGCTAAACACAACTAAAACTCAAAGGATTTATTTCAATTAGACCATAACAGGCACTGTTGAATGTCAGGAAAACAAAGAAGGCGAAGTTACAGTCACAGACCAGGCATAATAACTTGTGAAAGTGCTGTAGTTGATTCCAAAGTGTAGATCTCTATGGAGAAGAATGGGCAAGAAACTCCTTGGACACTCTTTTCAATCAAAATATTGTTACAAAATCTTGGTGAGGTACATCATGCATTATGAGAATATATATACATATATACTCGTATATATCACATATATCACACACACATATATAAATATATATATATATAAATATATATATGTGAGAACGACGTACGGTACGCGGCTTACTACGACGTATGCTACGCAACATGCTACACTCTACGTTTTAAACTATGCTTTGCATCGTGCTACGCTATATCGACATGGCACGCTACGTACAGACGCCAACACATTAAACTACTGCAATCTGTCAAATTTCTTAAATAGATTTTGATCTTTATCGCTAAAGCATTAGGCTCAAGGTTGATCTAAAAAAACTGTCAGTTTCGGGTAGCTTGATGCCCTGGCGTCTGAACCACGCTATGTTGTGTGCCATGCCATATGAGCCATTATATTATATTGTCTGACAACCAGTCTTATCAAAGGGTTTCATATTACCTAGTACTAACTGGGTTGTGGAGGTCAGCAGTCGCTCGAAAAACACTAGAGTCCTCACAATTCTGTCATAGTGCCCAATAAAACTAAAAATTCAACACCTTAAAACAAAATAAAATAAGCTGTTCAGTCCGTAATAAATTGGCTTGAATCGAATAATCTGTGTTAATATTTCAAAAACAAAATTAATCAAATTTAGTACATACAAATATGCAAACCCATATGTATTAACATTAAAATAAAATTATAGAAGAAATAGAAAGTATTCAGTTTTAGGTATAACTCTCGAGAAATTGTATATAATTGGAAGCCACACATTTACAGCGTATGCAGTAAACTTTATTAAGCTGGCTTTCATTTCTGCGCTTACTTGCGCTGCTTTTCGATTTTTGTATGCGTTAAGGAAACCTCGAATAGTATCAGATGAAAAAACTACTCGCATAGCATACAGTGGATACGTTGAATCCATTTTAAGATACGGACTAATAATGTGGGGCAATTCAACAGATTATGAAGAGACGTTTATTGTACAAACAAAAATGTGTTAGAGCTATTGGCGGTGTGGTCCACTAGAATATTGTAGGCCTTTATTTAAAAGACTTAAACTATTTACTTTGACAGGCATGTATTTATTTGAGGTATCGGTGTTTGTAAGGAAACATAGGTGGTGATTTTTTTTTATTCAAAGGGGACAGTTGTGCTAAGCAAATTATGATACCATTATACAATACCACATTGATTAAAAACCATGTGTTTTCATATGTGTATTTCTATCTTTAATAAATTACCTAGAAATATTAGAGAACTCCCATTTAAATATTTTAGAAATAAATTGCGTAAATGGTTGACAGAATATTGTTTTTACAGTTTACAACAATTTCTACAACACATTTAATTTTAAGATTGTATAGTTTTACGTGCAATACGTGTCAAGTTTGTTTATTATTATTTAATCATTATTGTACTTTAAATTAGCTTATGGAAATATTTGTTATAGTATTTCACTTAAGTAAATACGCATTATATAATGTAAAATTATATTTTCATGCCCTAAAAAGGCAAAATATGGTTTGTGCCTAAACCACCAATTTTAACAACTGGTAACACCTGTATTTTAAGCATATAAAATATTCTTATTCTTATTCAATCCGAACGTGTTATGCGTTTTTGCGCTTTAGTAATTAAAGAAGGATGTGGTATGAATTTTTTATGGTAAATTACAGAAAATCCTAGTTTTTACTGGTTACGTAGTGCGGGTAAGTGCGGTAAGTGCGGGTCGTACAAGTTGTTTTTATTTTGATGGGTATTTCTTGGATATTAAATTATGGTGAATATTAAAATAAATAAAACTATATTTTTTATTTAGAATTTATAAATTCGCATTAATTATAAATTCTGTCGAATGCCGAATGAAACCCTGAAACAGTGACACGGGGTCGCGGCAGACCACGAAGAAGATGGCGGGATGAACTTGGATGTCTTCCTTGAGAATTGGAAAGTACTTAGTAGCACAGAATCGTGACAGTTGAAAGGAATGGAGGGAGGCCTTTGCCCAGCAGTGGGACAATATGGGCTAGCTATAACAAAAATAATAAATTCCGAAAATAACCATTAAAAAACAAGTTAGAAAAGAATTTATTATTTTTATATTTTTAGACTATACTGGTTTACTGGTACCACTTTAATGGTATTATTATAATTTTGTAAATGCCATAATTCGTAGGTAGGTACTACCGAGTTCACTGAGTTGACGGTATGCCACTCTGACACTTATGCCCTAAGTAATAAGGTTGAAAAGTGGTCGAACGTCAGTCAACTCGGTAGTACATAAACCTTTTTTTCTTTTTACGACTACGACAGAAAATAAAAGTTTATTTATTTATGCACACACACAATTGTATAGTATTGTATAACGGGCTGGATACTAATAGAACTACTATAGTCTACAACAGGACTTTATATAGTTATTGAACTTTACTAATTATGGATGTACGAGTATGTATGTGAGTCAATTTGTTTCATCCTATAGGTGAAACTACATCAATTTTAACGAACAACGATCGAATGTTTAAACCGTTTGCGTTCTAGGTATTCATGTAACATGTCGTCGACGTCTTCATACAAATAAACGGAGATGATCCTTAACTGAGAAAACAATCAAGTTTCAAAAATAAATAAAATCTGAAGTTGAAGAATAGTCTGAAGTGAAACAAATCGGTTAGGGAAACCTGTGCCTTACCCTGGACAAGATAGTTCTCTGGAGACTTCTACACTTCATGCTTACGCAACTTTTAAAAATAATACATTATTCGTTTTGCAAATAGATTTACAAGCTTCTTCAAGGCAATAGTTAAAGACTTATCTACATACGGAACCAGCAATATTACATCAATTAGATAGCAGCATTAAACGACACAGTATGAATTTAAATATGTTTATAAGACAGTACCGCCTTCGTTTGTTTTTTTGTGAAGACTCTTGTTCTAGAACTTCTAAAGCATCATACTAGAAGTACAAAGCATTTAAAATGGTTGTTTAGATTAAACAACAATTTTCCAACCTTGAAGATCTGAAATTAGTTTTGTTGGTAATTATGACAGTGACATATTTATTTTAATTTGTTGGTTTTTATTTTTTACAGTGTTAACTATTGTTGGTTAGTCAATAGAGGTAAATAAAAATATTGGGAATTCACTCAAAGCTCCCGGCCTTTGCCCGGCTTGTCCTGGCCTTTAAGATGAGAGCTCTCGGAGAGCTAGAGCCAGAACCTCTTATACCTAATAAGCTGCCACTCTAAGACTGACAGTTGTGGCGATGGTGGGGGAAGCTTCAGCCTAATTTTCAGCTGGAATGATAGTGAGATGTTTCACTTCGTTCTAAAATTCTATACACGATAACTCAGGTCTTAACGGAACTAAAGCAAAAATAAGGTGGGCTTATTGACGTCCAATATGAACATAACACATTCACTTTATTTGATTTCTAACAAGTCACATTAAACATACGTACTTAAACTCGTGAGACTCGCGTCATTATGAACAAATATATCTACTTACCAACCTTTTTCCTGTAACCAGAACTTGCCAACTAAATACTACTGCCATCTTTCGTAGTTAGTAGAATGTTTACTCGTCAGGAATTCGAATTTTTAGGGTTCCTTAGTCAACAAACAAGGAACCCTTATAGTGGCTTATTATAGTTTCGCCATGTCCATCTGTCTGTCTATCTGTCCGCAGCTTAGCTCAAAGCCTCTTAGTACTAGAAAGCTGTAATTTGGCATGGCATTAGGCCATGAATATATAAATTATTTACGCCGACAAAGTGGTAAAATAGAATCTCAAAAAATATTTTTTATAGGGTAT
Organism: Eurois occulta; assembly: GCA_950022335.1. Classification (NCBI taxonomy): domain Eukaryota; kingdom Metazoa; phylum Arthropoda; class Insecta; order Lepidoptera; family Noctuidae; genus Eurois; species Eurois occulta. The sequence continues at coordinate 8,541,034 of OX465484.1, read as the reverse complement.
CTCCTATACACGTAAAGTGGGGATTTTTTATTCTCGCACACCCTTTATTGTAGGGATGGAGATGTCGTTGGACAGGTCTTTAAAAAATATTGCGTGTTTTTTTCAAATAATTTTTCGATAAAGCGCTTGTGAAATATTGAGCTTTAAAATGCAATTTTTTAGACTAAGTAGCTGAACGGTTGTGTTTGGGTGCTTGAAAAAATTCACGGTGATAGTATATATAACCAGGTTAAAATTAAAACAATCACAGCTGTAGGCTTTACAAGTTTACGAGTAATAATCGACCAACTTATAAATTGATAACATATTTTCCTTAACTTTTTTTTTATTTAGTTTTTTTTTATTATAACAATAAAAAACATCGTTGGAGGCAAACCGAACCTTAGGAAGTGTCTGCATATTTTGATGTGCAACTACGCAACCATACATTGTACGTGGTCCGACACACACTTGGCCGGTTTTTTCTTGTGTAGACACTAAAACTTATTTATTCTTATTTATAGCGTATTCACAAAAAATGAAGCACACTCATACATACGACGTAGGTACATAGTGGTTTTGCAGAGTGTGAACGAGCTTTTAGACAAAGCAGGAAATTCTAAGCTACACTTCATTCTTCGAACTTGCATTGGACTAATTTCTAATTGCTTTGTCATTTTCTGTTATTTGAAAATATTTTACCAGGATCCAATCCAATACCTACCTAACCTGGACAAATATGTACCTATAAGTATGCCCAAACTACCAAGACTTATACTGTTAAGAAAAACCGTAATTATTTATTCATCAATAAATAGCTATTTTACAGGAAATGTAGTTAGCCTACTCCTCGTACTTAAAATCATATTTTAAAAATCTACATCAGGCTATGCGGCAAATTGCAGTATGGCTTCATCAACCCCCTTTTCTACGGTGTGCTAATGCGTATGTGGAGCACAATTAATACTGCAAGACACTGCTCATAATGATACCTATTATTGGTATCGAGATGTATCGAGTGAATCAGTAATCATGACCCAAAAGATTCGTGTACATCAACAAGGTTACATAAAAGGTGTTTTGGTGAATTGAGATATAATATGTTTCGAATTTCATTGTTTTTATGGATTATTATCTTTCTATCAAGATTATATTGGACGACGAGAAAAGCTGCTCAATAGTAGCAGTACGGATTAAGTTTCTTGTTGTCACTAATAACATTGCGGTTCTACTCTCTATCTCTGTGAAAATTTTACCAAGAAAATGGTAAAAAGTATCTAAAATAGGGCTTTTATAGCAGCTAAAGAATAAACAGGTTTTGAAAATACAACACATTGGAATTCTTTATAATGGCTCTGACACCCTCTACCCAAGACGGTTATTTTCGTTTTATTGCGTCACAAGAATTTCCGCTCCTTTTTGCTTCAGACACGTGTAACCAGGGTCACTGACAGATAGGAAGGATATGTGTAATGAAATGAATATGATCATTATAATTAAATCTTAAATTGGTTTCTGCTTAGTATTGAAATATTCATTTGACTTTCATTCTTAAGATGATATGGCTAGAAAAGAGATATCTGGCGAGATGACAAGTAGTAGAGAAGTATGGAAGAAGAAGACATGCTGCGCCGACTCCAAATAAATTGGGATAAAGGCAAAGAGAATTATGATTTGCTTTTAATAACCGTCCGTACCTTTTCAAGTCGTGGTTGTCACTAGCCTCTTGTCTTGTACATCTCTTTGATACTAAAATATTTTCTTTTGTCACAATATCCATAAGCCTGAAATTCCGGTATGGTTCGAACTAGACTACCGAGTTTCTTAATCGACCTAATGAACAACTTCATTATCGAAGCTATATAATAATTATAGTCTTGTGGAAATCATTTCACAATACCTGTTTTTTTCTTTGTTTTTTTTTTATCGTATAGTGATTAGGTCTAGGTACTGTTGATTGTCGGATCTTTCAATCCTTACTAAGGCTAAGAAAATTTCGGAAGTCTAAAAAAGCTTTTAAATATCAACGTCCGGCCTTCACAGTTGAAAAGCGACTGACTCCAGAACCTATGCATTGATTGATTGCTTCTTAGATCTCATCATTACGAAACTATTTACATTACTTTAACCCATTAATCATGATAGTTTTATCTTACACGTAATCAGATCACTTTCATCATAATTAGTGATACCTAACTGATAAGTCATGTATTATAGTAGGCAATAGGCATCTACACCACTCCTACTTGGGATCGGTTTGGTTCGTCCGTATTATGAGACGTGCTGAATCATGGCGTCTGTTCGTTCTAGGTGATAAAGCATCAATTACCCAATAGTGTAGAAGTGTACACAATAAGGAGCAAAGATCATTAAAACTTCTCACATTTAGGCAAATATTTAAGTGACATAATGACGGTGATGATTTGTTTGGCTGGCCAAAGGTCCAAAATCGTAGCGGTAAGGTGGTTGCCCTTTTGTACACTGTATTGTAAATAATTCAATAAATAAATATTCAATTAGGGTAAAAAAAATAGTTAAATGTGCTGCCAATCTAGTAGGAACTGGAGTAGTTGTCTACCTAGTTTAGTGTTATCTTATTTTGGATATTTTCTGTCCTCATCATCATCAACCCATCAGCGTCGGCTTCCAGTCAAACTGTATACAGCTGAAATATTTTCTTTCGTAGGTACGCACGACAGCCAATCAAGCTATGCAAAACCAGTTTATGCGGATCTTTCATTTTACGGGAAACCTATACAAAGCGAGACCATGTTATATTGGAAATGTATAGCTCGACGTGCCGCCGTGTGTACCTACTGAGCTAACGCTCTGAAACAAAAAACCTTTTGTAAATCCTTATTTTTATTTACCAAGAGCTTCATTTTTTTTTTCCGATTTCTATTGCTTATGAAGAACATAATGATGTAATCATAGCTTATCATTTTTTTTCCATTATACCTAAGATCTATTTGTCCAACATCTACCTGTTATATATAGACACCTACGTGTTATTATCACAACTTGTACAACCGGAAACGGGATAGCCAGGTATAATAGCAGCTAACATAATAATCTGCCATCCTTCAAGATCAATACAAAACTGCTATATAAAACTGCTATAACAGGAAATAACTTGTTGAACTAGAACAGTAGGTAAGTGTAGGCACATATATATATTATGTAAACGGAAAAAACGTGCAACACGCCGCGCTACGCACCACCCGACACCGCGCCGCGTCTCCGTAAATGAGCACTTAAGGTATTTCTGATAACTATTCAGTTGATACACCTTGATTATGCTATTCTTTAGTTCTATCTACCCTACTAAATAAAACAATTTGAGCGTAGGAAAGCTTTTGGTTTTCTAAAAAAATTATCATTTATGTATCTATCAATGAGCCTGCTGCGTAACTTAAACTCGTAATCATTGCTCTTGCTTTTCAAACGAAAAAAAAAAAAAGTTTTTGCTAAAATAGTTTTTTTTTAAACTTACAGAGTCATCTATTGGGCAATAGCAAAACTACGTCATAATTTGATATATAAAAAAGCGCCATCTTGCGTACGTCATTTCCGAACATTCCTTGGTATCACACAGAGACATCTATTGGGTAATAGAATAACTACAATATTAAAAAAAAAAAAAGCACCATCTTTCGTACGGAATGCACACAAAATAAATATCTATTCAACAATAGATGGCGCCATTCGTAAAGGTTAACTACAGAATGTTTAATGTATTTTTTAAGTGAAAGTCTGTACCACCTTTTCAGAGTTCCATACTCAATTTGTGCCTACGGGGAGCCTAAATAAGCAATCTGGCCGTCCGTCCTAGAGTTGCCAACTTTTTTCAGAAGTAAATATTAGGGTGTATTTGATTTCAGAAGGGGTAAATAAGGAGTATAAACGTGTACAGACGAACAGGCGCATTTAAAACTGTATTTCTTTGAAGATAATATTGGTTTAACCTAAAAATGTTCGATGTCTTAAAATATCTGAACGACTCTAGACACAAAAATATAATTTTATTAAGATCTCGAAGTTTACAATCATTCCCGCCATTTCATAGTCCGAAAACAGGGCCATTTTTACCCATTTGAGACCCTGGGTACCATAGCATAATGGGACCCATCCCATGTAAGATGTGAGAGCGATTTAGATTTTTTTGCATCCGCCTTGGATCCGAGAAGTTTTCATTTAATCGTTCAAACAACACAAATATTTGTGACTTGCAGACAATGCATTACATAAAAAAATATATTGTCTGCATGAATTTTTTAACATGATCATCAAGTTGGTCCTTTGGTCTAAATGCGTGTTTTCCGATGAAAACTGTCTAGTAATATAAAATCGACTAATACTTGTTCTTGCCAAAAATATGCCGACTCTAGAGCAACACAAATAGTGCACCACATCACTACGAGGGTGGTGCCGAGTGGGTTGGATTGTACATAATTATGTATTATTTTTTAATTTGTTTAATTTTTTAGTTAAGTTTGCCTTCTATTATTTTTATTAATAAGGATGAAGTTAATAACTTGAAACTCTATCAATAAAATGACTTATTGAATACCAATTTTGGCGTCAGCTATTTTTATAACCTATTACCTACTGAAGTAGATTGAAGCTGTATGAGTAACCGACAGTGCCTACAATTACTGTTGCCTCTTGTTCGAGATCTTCTGTTACCTAATTGTTGTTTCAACATTTCGTCGCTCTCTTTGGAAATAGTGTAAATAATGGTAAGTGTTAATTTGATCATTTTTAACGTTGTTAGTCATTGTACACGCCCACTGTTTGCTATCTTAACTTTAACACACTAGCAATTGTTTTTATCGTTCGTATCCCAAAGTTTCGAACCAGTAAAAAATGCCCGCTGCATTAATTATTAACTTTCCACAGTGTGTTGAAGTAGTTCACGAATAGCCACTTACAGTTTGATGACCCTATTTATTTCTAATAATTGTAAATCTGACATGAAAACTACACTCTTGTTTTACTTTTAACGACTTTATTGATTTATAAATAAGTACTAATTTCTTATTTGAATAAGTCAGTACACTTTTTAGTCAAATCAATTCACATTTTTTTGTAGTTTATTTATACACTAGTGTATAAATAAACTACAAAAAATACAGAATAACTTTACTTACTGAACTATTTTTATTTTAAGCTAATATTAACAGTGAAGAAACCAAACCAATATTCAGATTAGGTCTTGGTGAGTAACTGAGTACGTATGCAGATTTTTTATTTATGTTTAGACTTCAAAATTGTATAGGAAGAAACAGAAGCAATAAATACTAGTGACAATGCTTTATATTTAGGAATTGGATATTCGGATGCATATTTACCTAAAGTACATTTTGTCCCACCAACGGGGACAAAACCTTGGAAGCGGCTTTTTTAAATGCCAATTTTTATCCTGGGATCACAGAATTTCATAATTCTTCAGTGTGTATTCCACAATGTAGTACTCAAAAGCATAATGAATATTTATAATCTATATAAAACCAGGCAAGAAATTTGTTAAAAATAACAACTTAAAAAATACCACTATTTGAATTCAAATTTTGCTGCTGAAATATTGAAAAGGACAAAATGGTAAATATAACTCGGCATAAATTATTTGAATTATAACAATAAAATGAAAAAATAAATATTTATATAAATAAACCGTAACTATTCCCATACTGATGCATGCTCCATACTAGTCAACGCTCAAACTTTAGGTAAATACGCAACTGATTTCTATTTATAATGCAGTTCCAAAATTATTAATTTTTCTGCAACAACGTTATAGTCTCTTCAACCTTTTCTATTGATTTGTTAGCATTAAAACCATTATACTTTACCTTGGCAAAAAATATTCTTCTCTGGGGCCGATGGTGGATAATGCCTCACTCCCTCTTATAGAGAGGAAGCCGATATCCCAGCAGAGAAACATTATAGACTGACTATACTAGATCCATTATAACATATTTTTGAATTGTTAACTTTTTATTAATTACACCCAAAAGTATTAGTGTATGAATAGTTTTTATTGGCTTCTACAATTTCAATTACCTATAAACCACAGTGTATAACATATAGCACTGCAATCCTGTTTCGAAAAATAATTACAACAAAAATACATTCATTTTATTCCATATTACAAAAATATTATATATTAATAATTTTCTTAAAATTCTATTATCTTTGTTATTTTACTTTAAATTTGAATACAAAATTTGGTTAATTTTATTTAAATTTCATTTGAATTTTTATCAAAGTTTGAAACATTCTATAAAACCAACTTACAAAAATAAATGTAAATTTATCTATTTGATAAATAGGTAAATTAAATTAATTAAAGGGGGCATCGATGCTCAAACGGTCACCACATATTCAGGACATCTCCACATATAAATATTTATTTGTTTTTTTTTTATTAGCTGTTCCCTTAGTTTTAACCGTGTAGGTATTACTTTCTTTTGTAGGCAACCTGCTGATTTAAATAAAAAAGAATGATGACAATTTTCTATGTGGCAGGGTTTAATATGATGTACCAAACCCCCCACATAGAAACACATCATATTTGTTCTTCAATGTCCCTTCCACTCAGTATATTTAAATATACTTTTAAATGTACAAATCAAAATCAATATGTAACTTAATTGCTCAATAGGAATACTAACAATATTTAATTTAACAATTAAAGTGTAACTTCTTTGATAGCGGAGAGCCTTCAACCTGCATTACCCCCAAAAATATAAAATTTGTTGTGTTTCTTTGCAAACTGTTATACATTGTTTAGTGATGAAAATAAAATAATATACTAAACTAGCTATTTCAATATTCTTACTTTGTTAAACTTTAATTCTTCTGATTTACTGAATAATAGGATTATTATAAAGTACCTACTTTATACAAAGCTACATAATATTTCTTGTTTTTTTTTTCTCTAAAAATAAAACTGACAACACAACTTTTGAAAATTTAATGTTCTTATAGATAAACAACAAACACACAGAAAACAACAAAGTATTGGAATTTAAGCCGGTGTTTGCCTATTACATGTATAGACCTACTGTGGGTCCTATACATGTAATAGGCAAACACTGGCTGTAACAGCCAGCAACATAAAGATAGGTCCTACCGGCAGGTACCTCTAGTCTTAGCCTTGATCGTAGATACCATTACCTTGAACAGACTTGAAACTTGACTTGACTGAATTATTTAGCCTGCCAAACTTTTTTATAATTTTCAAAATAGCGGCAACGCATTAAACTTGTATTAATCAATAGCTGGGTTCAATACGTAAACAAATAAAATCTTCTAAAGCGTCACGTTTCCGTGATATAAGCCATCAAAGATTCAACTTTGATTACAAAATAAAATAATAATAACCATAAATGGCTCATAATAGCCATTCATTTCATAAAACTTGTATGAATCGTAACTTTGTAGGTAGGTAATTATTTTTTTTGTAGATGATAGCTTAGTAAAGTACTTAAAAGTCTAAAACCCTGTTTCAAATAGATTTCAAAATGTAAATACATAAATTATTAGCAAGTTATTAGGTACGAAAATTTTTAATAAAACAATATCATTGAGTAGGTATAATTTTATGAAAAAATGTTTATTATTTAGGTACAATACAAAGTCATTATGCTATTTAAAAGAACTTACGTATATATACGTACATAAACAACTGACCGCTTTTATTATAATTTTTTGTACCTTTTTGTTAAGGTTAGCTCTTTGTTACAAATGTAATAAGTGTAATATGTTTTGTCGTAAAATGGCGAATAAACCGTATAACGAAAAAATATGTAAATTTTTGGCCATTTCGTAACGTGAAGTACCGTCCTGCTTACGTTTTAAGTATCTGGTGCACTACATTTTAAGTCAAACGAATTCTTCTAGAACTGTTTACGTCTCTAAAGTAGTTTCCGCGATCGAGATAAAACCTGTTTTTCTTATTATTGACTTAACGTGGCAAAGAACGCAAATAAATCAAGTGCACATAAAAAAATGTTAAAGTACAATTAAACTGTAATCAGTTAATCGTAACATCACCAAATCGTCATTATTGCTGATACACAGTTTTTATCGTGCTCTATTTCGATCATCCATCAATGTAATACATTATTTTATTCTTTTCGAATGACAGTAATAATGGGTCATTATACTGTAATGATTCTTAAAACATAACTCATAAGGTATTATTTATTTTGTGTAGGTGTGACTGTCTCATGTCCTGCATGACACATAACATAGTAGGTACCTTTATAACCTATATCAAAATAATGATAAGTAGAATATCTGATTAACAGAGAATGATTATTTTTTGTAAATTATGTAATATCTATCGACTACTATTTAACGAGGAGCTTCTAATGACCATAGGGTGAAGCGCTAGGGTAGTCCGCAAATATCATATTTTTTTTTTCGTTATTATAGTACCTATCAGGTTTAATGGTAATAGAAAAGTTGGACGCGCCCGTAACAATGTGTGTTAACTTATTAATAAAGTTCTGAAGCAGAATAACATAGGTAATTTTTTCACAGCTTATTAACCTCCTCAGTCGGGTAAAAATATACTTATAAACAGTAGGTAGTTATTATTTTCCTTTTATCATTCAAATATCACTGAAGATAAATTCTAATTAATCGCGTGATTCATATCACGCGATTAATTGAAATTTATCTTCGGAATTTGATAAAAATACGTAAAAACTCGAGACAGTAACAAAACGTTCTCCGCAAAAATGCATAAACTCACGTCTTTTTTCCAATGGGGGTTAGATAGAAACTAAAGAAAGTCACCTGCTCCTTATATACTCCTTTCGCGTCGTCGACTTTCATACGTTTGGAAATACACGCAGTTTCGAGTACCTACTACATAATATCAACAAAAATACATGAAAACATAAACATTATGTCACCTCCTGTTTAGATAAATTTACATAATAAACAGTGAGACCCGTAATGAAGTAGTGGCTCGAGGGACGGCATGGTGCCCTTACTTTCCGTCTGACACAGGTGCTCTCCGGGCGTGGGTGCTTTGGTAAATACCTATGCCACATCTAGACCGGAAGCCGACGCCTGGTTTCCAACATTATAGTATCTGCCTCGATGACACAGCGCTGCACAAACTGGTAGACTGGGCAGTTCAGACCGCCATGACTCCGTCGAGACGGTCGGTGCTGTGGCCGCTATGGTCGGGAGAGAGAGCGTAGGATGCCGCCGCCGCCGTCTGCTTTTGCGAGGAAGTTATAGTCGCAAAAGAGGCGGTGGAAAAGGAACGGGAGGACTTAACTTTCCTCCCTGTCCTCAGCAAACACACCGGCCGCTGTATGGCGCGAATTGATTTCCGGCTGATATAGCTCGTAGAGTGAAACCTGCGGGTGACAGCCTTGAGGAGTCTGTAGCCGGGTGATAGATTCCGAATGGAATTCATATCTGGACGTGTGTGACGAATTGCGCAAATCTACCAGCGCTCCAATCAGTAGGAGTCTGACCGACACAACTGGCCAGACTGACCACCCCATTTCTACACGTCAACTGTTTTAGTTTTTCACTACTATTTCCCGAAATGCTAAAATACAACGATAGCCACCTGTTTACTTTATCCACCTGTGGTCACTATCATAATATTCGTTATGTAAATATTTACATAGTCTGGCTAACAAAACTGCATAGTCCCCACTTACTTGACAAATTGTAGGTGTTAGGTTTACCTAGAATTTGTGGTACGGTAGAAGTACCGTACCACAAATTCTGGAAGCACACTGTAAACAGCCATTGTCATTGCCTATCACGAACGGAATGACTGTTTACGTTGTTTTTATATTTTTTTTTATTTAAACCTGCAAATCGACTATGCCATAATACAGATACCTCATGAATTGTACCAGGTAAATACAAGTATCATGTATGTATGTACGTTTCTAAGTCTATCATTTCATATAATTAGAAGTGGTATACCGGTTTTAACTGTAACTCCTTTGAGCTTGACACCAGTTTATATAACCCGTAATAACAGTTGCACTCTGCGATGGAAAACTTCCACAATTATTCTTGTTGTTTATGGGGTATCTATCGATGTAACAATATGCGTTCATGTTTAATTGCACCTCAAAGTATTAAATAAATCAAATCAAAGTGATATTGTATGGCAGCTTGCATCTGCAAAATGAAAGATACTAAAAATACCAGATTTAGAGTATCCAACCATACTCGAAAGTGATTCTGTCTGGTTACCTTTTTACGCCCAAAACTCTGAACCGGTCGTTATGTTATTTGACAGATAGGTAGTCTGAGCCTGGAGAAGGACACAGCTCGACTACTTTTTATCTGGGATATTTGTATGATAATTGACATGCTAACATAGTCGCGGGCAACAGCTAGTCTACAAAACACCCAAATTTCTTCTTTCTTTATCGTATGCAAACAAACAAATAAAAAAAACATTTAAAAATATAAAAATTATCATCATTATTATCATCTTAATAATGATGATAATTTAATTATATTTTTAAATGTTCTTTTTTATAATTTTTGTTACTTAAAATATTTAAAGTAAATAGTATGTTAGAAAAATGAATAAAGATAATGATAATTTAGTAACCTTCTCAAAAAATATACCAGACTAGCTGTTGTCCGCGACCTTCGATCGCGTGAATTTATTTAAAAAAATATTACTTCCGTTTTAAAATAGAATTTTGTTATCAATTTAAAGAACCCTAATCATTTTTCTAAAATAAAAGTAGCCTATGTTAAACCTTATAACATCAGGACAGCTATCTGCTAGTAAAAGTCCCGTCACAGACAGACAGATACACAGACCGACAGACAGACAAATACTGAAAAAAAAAACGTTTTTGTTGGAAGTGTCGTACCTATATATTGTCATAAGCATTCAGTAAATAGCTGTTATTTTGATATTACAAACAGACACTTCAATTTTATTTATTTGTATAGATTTATAGATACTTCCAAAAACAAAACAAGAAAGAAAAAAAAATAAGAAGAACACTAAAAAGAAATAAAGAATAAGAATACTTCCTTGAGCACCACCAATGGGTGACTCCTCGATTTCCTCAAACGATAACCTTAGCAACACGCGATGCAGACTACTGCAAATGGAGCCCGGCAAGGCTCTTGAAACAAGTAGGTACTAATTTAACGCAGTTGTGAATAAATGACGTCTGATAGACCTTGGGGCTGGGGCAGTTTATGAAACAAGCCAGTCTCGGTATCAGGGGCCACTGACCGAGCATCTCTGAGAAAGGTCTTCAAATTCTGCAGAGGTCCTGGGAAATACCTACACGTTTCAATCTCTTACCCTGACGAAATAATATTGGGGCTATATTCTTTCGTAAATTTAAATCTTGCCCTTGAATTGCTTAGTCAAAATGTTTTAAAAAAAATGGTCACAATGCTCTCTGCTATTGTTTCGAAATGTACCGAAAATGCTCACAATTTAATTGCATGTATTGTTCCATACCCTATCACAATCACAAAAATAACTAGAATACCTACCGAGTTAGACCTTAGTTACCTAATCATACCAATGTCGAATGTTTAAATCGGGCCAAGTCCACAAATTAATCATCAATGCGGACTGTGCCGCACGTAAAGAATGCTTCCCATATTTGTAAAAACGCTCACATTGGTAAACTTTTTGCGTGGTTGAATATTCGCTGTAATTGTACATGCTAAAAGTATTGTGTAAGTGAAATTAAACTGCAATAATGTCATGCATATATACGTATTTTGAAAGTAACGTCAACTACTACAATTTATATTTTATAATCTATAATACATTTGTCGATTTCGAAGAACCGTGTAACTCTAACTATGTCATTGGTTTTTTTTTATATAATCGAAGCTTTATTATGAAATCCTAAATTATGCTCATCGAGTGGGTAGAATAAAATTTTAAAATGTTAGTCCAATTTTGCTAACACGAATTTATGCAAATCTAAAATCGGTATGTTAGGACTTTGGACTTGATCATAGTTGTGAATTGACTTATATTATGTTATCAAGTCTTGCAAAATAAAAGAAAGATACCTAGTATGGTATTTAAATTTTTCAAGTTTTTATTGCAATATGTTGGTTTCTTGTGTTACAATTTCGTGAGCATTAAACACCCAAAATTATAGGTGCACTGATCAAAAACAATACTTTTTTATCAGTGCACCTATAATTTTAATGTAAATAAAGTACCTATTACACCACTATGCTTAGTGATGTACTTTTTTACTACTACTACACTTTTTTTGTACACAAAACACAGTTCCAATAAATAATATAATCATTAAAAAATCGATGCTATGATGTACAGTGACCTGCCCAAATAAATTGGGAATATTGGGATAAGAGCAGGAGAATGATGATTTAAGTTAAATATCAATGTAACAATTATTCACAGAAACCTTCCAATACATTCTATAAACAATGGTGAAAACAGCATCAAAATCCATTGTGTGGTTTAAAGGAACGAAGCAGATCAAATAAATCATTTTGGTAGGATCCGTGTAAACCTATATCTTCTATAATCTATATTAATAATAATATGATAAGATAAATAAAATTTAAGTGTCTGTTTGTAATTTCAAAATAACAGCTTAGCTTTATTCAGCAGCAGCATAGCTGATGTTATAAGCAGTAACTTGGACTTTTCCGGATCTGGGTTCCGGCCAAAACAAACCGCTGAAATTGTTCACAAAATCCGATTCAAATAAAAAATATTATTATAAAATTTTACTTCCCTAAGTAAAATTTTATAACAATTTCATACGTACGAAGGTCGCGGGCACCAGCTAGTATCTAATAAATTGCTATGGACCAAAGTTCATTTAAAAAGTTAAGTTATGAATTTACCAACCAACCATTCCTTTCGAATGTAAGATAAAAAACTACTAATTTCAAAACCACAAATTAGGTTACTTGTGTAAACGAGTTAGTTAAGTAGGAACTACTGAGATTAATTGACTTTCATCTGTAATCTGGTCAAGACATTAAACCTAAATGACGTGCGACCAATGAGAAAATCACAATACCATAATAGCGTATTGACCTTTTTTTTTCTTGAAATTTCCGACGTATCTTTCCACCTGGTTTATTTTAAAATATTATTTTGTTGTTGTTTTTCAGATATCACTTTATTAGCGGAATTCGGCTGAGTCCAGACCACCGTCTCTCTGTGATAAAACCAGTTTATGTGGTAAGTAGATTCAGTCAACATCTTTGAGGTTTCTGTTATTCCCAATATCTATAAAAACAAGAAAGACGTGACGTTACAACGGATTCACATAAAATATCTAAAAACTAATAAATAAAATTCAAGTGTCTGTTTGTAATATCAAAATAACAGCTTTTTACTGAATACATATGAAAGTATATACTTACGTTACTTATCACAAAAACACATTTATTTCAAGTTTTGTCTATCTAACTGTTTGTTCCGTCTAATCTCCGAAACGGCTAGACCGATTTTGACAGGACTTTTACTGGCAAATAGCTGATGTTATAAGGTCTAACATCGGCTTTATTTTAGAAAAATAATTAAATTGGTAACAAAATTCGATCGAAAAAGGGAAGTAAGTAATTTTTTTTTAATAATAATTTTACGTGGGCAACAGCTAGTAGAGATGGTATAAAACACCAACCAAGTCAGACTCGCAGGTGAGGGTTCCGTACCAATCATAACAGTCTATATGGGAAGGTAGAAACTACAGAACGCCACCTGCTACGATCCTTATATACATACTACTTTCGCCTCATCCACGATCATACATCTGGTCATACACGTACTAAGAACAGACATTTTTCACAATTTTCCGAAAACTGGACATGAAAATTATAAAGGTTACGTTTGTACCATAATATGGCTTCGTAACCTTGACTGAGATACTGGTCGAGCTTGTTGATCAGTCAAGGCTGCGGCTTTTTTCTTTTTCCGGGAGTTGTTTATGTTTTGACGCTATTGATATTTTTTGCGTGGTCATCTAGGCTATAATACATCGATGATATGGGTTATTGTAATGTTTGGACGAGATCCCCAAAATAAGGTAAATCAGGGATTACCTTTATTATTTACCAAAAATAGTTGAGAAATTACTTCACTGTTTTTTAAGGTTATGAGATGTGGTTCATTTTAAGAACTTCGTAATCAAGCAGCTTAATAGAAAAACGGACTTTACTGTAAAAAAAACTGTCCAAATTGTAACGCTTGAAAAGATTCCCGTATGCTACTCCCTCACCGCGAGCATTCGCCTGTAATGTAACAATCCAAGATTAGATTTTGTACAGAAACAAGTGAATCTGAAACGACAGGAAACTCTTTAAGGGAAAACGGTGAGTCTTTATGTATGTGTGTACAAGCTTAGTTTTGCTTTCGATAAAAATCAGTACCTACCTAGGTACTGTTAATGTGCAAATACTTACCCCGACTACGGAACCCTTCACTGTGCATAATCCGACAATCACTACCCCGGTTTTTTTTTCAATTCTGAATCAGTTCTAAAGCCTGTAGAAAAAATTGTGAGAATGAACAAAAATCATATTAGTAAGAAAAAACAATTCAAATGAAGTTTTTCTTGCTCAATTGATGTTCATAATCTGTCTGGCGTAGAAATTCCAGGAAGAAACCTGGCAACCTTAGAATTAACAATATTTTAAAAGCTTCGAAAGAGAACCACCCAAGTTATCATATCGCAGACATAAGTTTATTTTACGTCCTGGCTCATGTAGGTGCAGACCGTGTGCTTATAATAAAATATCAGAATTTCAAATTAAATTAAACTAATAATTTAATTCATTAAAATTGTCTTTTTTCGCACTGGATTAAACGAATGCGCTTTTGGCATATTGAACCCTAAATACCCGAATAAGTATAAAAAAGGTTAATTAGTATCAATGACGCACATAAACTGGTTGGAAAACGTGTGCTCGGTCGATTTTTTTTAAAATTAAAATTATAGCAATATACGAGTATCAATAATATTATTAAATTTCTGGGGTTTTTTTGTATCTTACACCTTACAATATTTTTCTATGTCCAGCCAGGCGAAGGTTTTTCCGCTTGTATTGTATTGAGAAGAGCAATATCAATATACGCGACTTCCAACCACATAGGTATATCCTCGGAAGTTACAGAAAGAATTAGTGTAGTGCAGACCGTAAAACCTATACGTAGTAAGTAATTCAAATAGTATAAACTTATATTAGATGATGATGTAGCAAAATGTTTGAAAAATGGTGTCATTTTTGCAATAGTATATTATACTTAATTTAGAAAGGATTTTTTTTAAAATTCGTCACAACAAAAACAAACTGATAAATTAATATAGTGCACATCTTTGTAAGCCCATGCACTAAGGTACAGCACAGGTAGATATTATTGTTACATCCGGAACTAAATTAGTATACTAGACAAATCCTAATGCTAAGAGGTCGAGGGTGAGATATAATTGTTGGTACTAAGAACAATGACGTTAATATGACGCGACATTGTGACGCAGACAGTTTGTAAAGACGACGGCGCGATGGCCGCCGCGGCAGCGCGGGCGCATGTCAGTCAGTGTCCGCCGCGCCGGTGGACGCCAACACCTGCGCGCGCACATACATCAACAACGCGAAAGTCGACCTGCTTGCTTTTTATTATTTGTATTCACACGGTGTACATAACAGACACACTCCTATAGAAAGGACAGTGTCGTCCTTTCGTTGTTCCTCGCCCGTTTTACTGAACATCCGTACACGTAAGTGCTATCAATAATTTTTGATTTATGAATTAGTTCAATCTCCACAAAAACATTTAAAAAAATAAAATTATACAACAGCAAGTTATCTCTGCTCAGGAAGGCAATAGGAGTATTTTCCTATTTTCACGAAATTTTCCTTCAATGAACACTTGATAGATGATTTAATCTTCTATGTTTTCTAAACAGAACAATGCAGTAGATATCGCTAAAATGCAATCGTGAAAACATTTGGTTAGCAATTTGTTTGTACATTTTTAACTATACCAAAAATTTTGTAATTTAATGCAATGATAGTGACATTTTTAATGATACCGGCAAATTAAAATCTCATTGCTACCTGAGCACCCAGTTTCTCGTAACAATCTTTTGTTTCAGATAGAATCTCAGACTTGATCCAAGATGATGCAATTAATATTAGCTTCCTTGTTTGATGCAAGTAGAGGAAAGCATGTATTTGTGTTACACATCTGAATGCTGGCCAGCAATATCTACATAGTAGTGCCTGTGGTAGTGCTCAAGTAATCTGCAGTCTTGAATTAACGTGGTTTGTGCAAAAAGGAGACTTAAGTGTGTTACTCGGCCACACCGGTACGTTACAACATTTGATGTAGTGACCTTTCTTTTAACCAGAAAGCAAATCATGTGACTGTTCCTAAATTACGTAGGCTGATAAAATTTTCGTTTTTCCTAAATCATATTACTTTTAAGGTCGGTTTCCCTCGTTCGGAATTCTACAAAACAGGCAGTATAGAACCTTTTTTTCCAAATTCTTTCGGTCTTATTACAAAAAGCGGTTTAACTAATAAACCTGGTTTAAACTTCTATAAACCACGGTCCATACAAAAATGGTATTACAAATCGTGGTTTAGCGATAAACCATAGACTAAACCATGGTCTAACGCTAAACCTCGGCGACCCCTAGTTTAACGATGGTCTAAATCACTAAATCGGATCTTTCAACCTTTTCAAAGTTTATTTTTTAGGTTCTACTATCAATTTTTTTCATTGTTTTGTGTTGTTTTAACTTGAAAATGGATAATAGCTTGAAATCAATAAATTAAAGACGGATTTCAAGTTCATCTAAGTAACTTATGTTTACTTACTTTTTCCTCGACATTCCAATTCTTAGATCGTTTTTCTTTTGGTCCATCACATTCACAGATTATATTATTAAAATTAACAAAGAAGGCACACAAAGAGGCAATTGTTCTAATATAGACTTAAAATTCCAAAGCTAAATGAACTTTGTTCAACTTGTGATGGTTTTGTTTAATGTTATGGTTTCATATAACGCGCGAGAATGTTACGTTTCGTTATACGTACTTATTTAGATGTATTTTAGAAATTAATACGACATTAAGTAATGTGCCTAAACAAAACTGCAATCGACGAAATAACTAAGTAATGTTTATATCCATGCAAAATAACCAGGTCTCAATATTTTTAACACTCATATACATCATCTAATCATTAGCGTATTATCAAAACGTTTTCTTTTCTGGGCATACGGAACGTTGTAATAGAATGATGTCATGGTGAACGAATGATATTTGTATTAATCTGTGGTTGATATTTAAACAGTGGTTTAAATGACGGTACTAAGAAGTCCACGGTTTATTTAGGTTTTGTAATACGAACAAATTTAGACCATGGTTTTGCAGATAAGCCTGGACTTGATAGTCCAGGTTTAAACCAAGGTTTATTTAGTTTTTTGTAATAAGACTGTCTGAGTTTAATTAACTTAACCGACGGTAAAGTGATAAACGCGGCTGTTATTGTTCCATCATAAGTTACATAAGCGACTGACAAAGATTTCACGAGGTTCCTATCTAATTGATCATCGCTGCATATCGATGAATTTACGCAACGCTGCGTTCGCGTCGCGTTGTTGTCGTCTGCGAGTTCCACATCGCTTCATGGACAAGAATTGCGATACTAACACTGTTCGAATGTCATTATCTTTTGTAACGATAATGACTCATTCCAGAATCATTTGATTTTACAAAGTTAAATTTATATTTATTGATTTCTGTTATCTATCACACCACCTTATTTTAATGTGATTGTGTTCTTTTGTGTGATGAACTCAGTTAAATTATAATATTTCATTTCTCTGTGACTTTAATAAATTCTTGATTTCATGATGCTTCTAGAAGAATTTTAACTACATAATGCATTCGAATTTGCATTTGCCATTACACATGAGAAAAACTGTAGGTACTATCTCAATGTAAACGAATTAACATCGAATGTTCTAGTTCTTAGCCATACTGCCAGCCTTCTGGTCACTATTATTGACAGCGATTTGAACGAAGTTATTTTCTGACGACATTTAATACTGCTCTCCTTTTAGCTATGTTACGGGTAATGCTAGAAGAAGAAGTATACCTAGGTTTACCCGGGTAAACTCCAAATAATCTAAATTTGGACGTGTAGCCTTTTATTCTGTTTACTGGGGATTTGATGCAACCAATTTGGATATAGCGCTTGCCGGCCGCTGCTGCGGCACCGTTCGCTACGCTCGCTTGGCTCGCACGAGTTTCGTCACAGCTCTAACCTAAACCTAATCCATTTGGTCGGTAAGGTAAGGATACATCTAAGTTTAAACAACTGCTACCGGTCGCAGCTAGGTATAGAAATAGGTAATGGGCCTAGAATCAGGGGATGTAACCGTACTTGGGCTTTTAGCCGTAACATAGTTACTTTTTGAACTTTACCCAGAAAGCTTGGATAATACTAAGTTTACCCGGATAAGACCCCTAGGTTTCCTTCATGTTCTAGCATGGGGTACCCGTAACAAATATAATTTTATTATTATTTTAAGTTTGTTTATAGATCATTATTTAAATATTCATAAAAATAAAAAATTGCTCTGCTGATCTTGAGGAGTTCAGAAAGAGTTCAAGGAACCGCTACCATAAATAACTTAATCATACTGCTGAATCACTGACATTTATGTTCAGTTAAAACAATGTTGAAAAGAAACACTACAATTTCTGTTGTATCGGATTCTCCCGCCTTTTGCCGTTTTAAAACGAATTAATTACAAATTAATACGAAGTTTTCCGTGAGTGAGGCACCTACTTAAATATTTTCACGATCTCGGCACTAATTAAATTGAATAGTAGGTATCGGCCGTATAGATCGCCACGATCTATGTGGCATTTGTACGGTTTACTTACAAAAATATTGTCAAGTTCATGGCTTACTTGTTTTCGAAACGGGTAATTATTACAATGAAAAAATGTGACACTTTGTCATCATATTAAAGTTTTGTGAAGTTCGTGTACATAACAATAACGTGTAAACAGTTGTCTATATTCTAAATAAATGGTGATTATACGACCACAGTACTTATTCACCTCGGGTAAGAATGATCGCGTTTGTTTAAGTAAGGTGGAAGGACTATTTCATGAAAGTTAATTATTCTATGCGATTAAATTGACCATAAGGGTTGTAAATGATTATAACTCTATAAATCCATATTTGTTACGGCCGCGAATCAATTTTTGATCAACTTACAACCTTACACTGACCTGCAAATTGCAAAAAACCTGAGAAAATTTGAATTTCGCGGGCTACCTTAGCGCACCCTCCCGATACAATTTTCAACATTTTTTTTCTGCCTGCACGTTGGTATTGTTGATCGAAGGTCTGCACAGAGCATCTAGGAGCCTGTCTTTTTGTTAGAGCGATAATAAATTGAGTTACATCTAATATAGACGTAATAGATTTCATTATCGTCTATTTTGTCTCCAACAAGGCAAAACAGACTTTAAAAAGTGTCTTCATGGAACTTTTGCATTGTTTGTATGTTTGTGTATTTACATTTACCAATCGTATTAGTTACCCCTATGCATGACTGTTGTCATGTTTACTATGTTTACCAACCATATTTCCAGACGTAGATATCTCATTTTAAAATAATGTATTTCACACTGACTAGTTTTTTCGACATTAGCCACGGAGGTGGAACTTCTATTTTTAATTATTTTTTTTCTATTTTAAAATGCAAACGTTGCATTAACATTTCTCAATACAACTAAAATATTTTTCACAATTGCAATATTTTAAAGTGAGACTTAGTATGTGCGATATGTCCATAAATAAATATAACGCAACGTTCCAAGCTGACGGGATGGTTGTCGAATAGTGGTGTGGTGTGGTGCGTACGAGTCTGTGGCAGTGGGTCAGTGGTATCGCAGGGCGCGGGCGCGGGCGTCTGGCGCAACACCCTTACGTAAAACCTGCGGACTACGGACCACGGCCCGGTGAAAGTTGTGACTGCTTCATAGAACACTCGAGACGAAAATGTTCACGGTCCCCGTACTGTGTGTAAACGGTTTTTCCTTGGATAAGGATAAATCATTAATTTGGTATTTCTTCTTATCGATTAGTCATAAACGCTTGAACGCTATCAATGATAACATTTTAGCATAATTAAGTACATTATACAAACTTAGATACTTACTAAGTTATACTTATTTTTTACGAGGTAGGGAAATAAGATGGATGATCTCATTAATCTCGACGGTGATAAATCTAGGATGTCATACAAACCTAAACCTTCACCTATCAATAAAGGTTTACTCATTAGGGTCGGTTGCGTCTTATGTAGTCAGAAGCAGGAAAACGTAAGGATATCGGTGTGATCTAGATACAGAGTTTTGAATTTTATTTCAGATAGACACATTTCAATTTGCTCTTAATCTTCTTGCTAATAATATGAAATTATAAGAATTTAAATGAATAATAAATTAAAATATTTAGTTTCCATAAGTACCTATATTATTATTATTATTTTTTTTTTTTGATTAAATAAAATGTACGATAAGTAGTAAAAAACCGGTTGCAAACACGATAATATAAGACGTCATAAAATATTAAAATTATTCGCGTGAATGTAGAAAGAAACAACAATTAAGCAAATTAGACATGAAATGCTTACAATTCTTTATGAAAACTTGTATAAAATTAACTTATGTAATCGTTATACTTGCAAATGGCTAAATTGGGCTCAAGTGTAGGAGAGTGTAAGTGAATTTTGCCGTGAAGAGCAGGTCAAGGTCTGCGACAATAGGCGGTTGTGCAACAGCTGGCTGCAGCCCGCCTGCCCGCTCCGTGGCGTGTCATCTCGATCGCTTCAGCCGCTGCCGGCTCGCGCCACTCGCGACATAGTACGCACAGCGATTTATTTATTTCACGGTCATGAATTATAATGATCATCAACTATGCCACCTGTCCTACCCTATTATTAAGTATACAACCACATGATGCGATGTTATTGACGTCTTTAGCATCTAATTTCCCTTGATTGTTTGCTTTAATTGGAAACTAAACCATCCGTGTTGACAAAACTGGAGCTTTGACTCATAGCGTTGGCGATTTAGTATCAACATGATCAGGAATTTCGATTCTGTATAAAGGGTAACAATATACAGAACGTGACAATAGTTTAAAAACATATGAATACGTGATGTTTAGAAACAAGCCTACGTGCCAATATAACTTCCGACCGGCCGTGAGCTACTACTTGGCTTGCTGATTAAAATCATATTTAAAGGATCTTGAAATCGATAAAGATGGTGAATAATTAAACGATTTTTATGACTAGGATTTAGGTATCTTATCTAAGACGAGATTGATATTATTGAGCAAGATGTTAGATCAGGTGTGAGGTGTGAGTTGACCGACAACGACGTAAACAGGTCTTGTGATCGGTCCAATCGCCCCCCTTCTGCTTGGCTTAGTAGCGAATAGCAATGTATAATATGATGCAACTGCGGAATAATCAGTCATTCCATATGTGAAATCTCCAGTTTGAATGGCTAGATTGTAAGGACTATGCCGCAATGTGTTACCTGACTTTCGCCGTTCCGCTTCCATTACCATATTCTTAGTTAATATAATAAGGATGTTTCCATTTCATTATAATAAGGATGTTTTGAAAAAAAAAACAAACGTGTTTGGCAGGTCTGATAACACGTCAATTTACGATTGTAAGTTTCCGACTCCGAATACGGGTTTATAAAAAAGTCCTGACTTGATAATTCCTGTCTGTCAGGTTAAAATGACTATGTACAGGTTTTTCAGTATAGCACTACAAATGCACAAGTCACTGCCACGTGTTACGCTCTATAAAGCTTAAATGGTCAGCAATAGGTTATGGTCCATTAGGCAAGCACTAATACATCAAGGTCCCTCGTAAATAACGTCTTGTAAACAAAAGCATTATTATATTACATCTCATAATGTTGCCACTAGGTCATAATAAAATGAAATATTAAGTTCCTTCAGTTTTTAGTGCAACTAAGTACTCTTTTAAAAAAAACAATAAACGTTCAGTTTTGAAAAACAACTCAAATCCCTTTTTATTAATAAATTCAGAATGGTATTAATTAAGTAACTTGAGTAACTTTGTTTTATCCGTACATTTTTCGAGGTCGATGTTTATAGCAAGTTAAATATACAGGGTGTAAACGGACCCATCACGAAGCCGTCAACTTAACATTCTGTACATTTGATGTACAGAATGCGTGGTTGGCGGCTTCGTAAGCGAAGTCAGCTTCGTAGCTAAGTAACTCTATGCAAAAAATATTGCTGAAAAACGTTTTTTTAGGGTAAAATATCACTTTTTACCAAAGACTATATAACTACTTTTTACGGTAGGACTCCAATGTAACGCACTCAAAACTTGTGCTAATGGATGAATCGAATAAAGCGGGGATCATGGAAGTATTAAAAGTAACGTTATAATAACATTAAAAAGTTGTCGGGCATTCATTTGGATGTTGCTTTGTATTACTGAAAACGAGCGTAACGTAAACATCTTAAAGTAGAATCTTACAGAAAAGACTATTCAAGTACAGTATAATTTTAATAGATTAAAATTATACTGTACTTGAATAATTAAATTAAAAAAACAATGCTAATTATATACCAATAGTATGTTATGAAAATAATTAATATTTATTGTATGTCTGTATTGTATTTTTTTTTTTTTAAATAATTTAGAACGTTATTTTCTAGTTAGAAAAGGTCATAAAACTCAAATTATCCTTCAAATATTTAATTAATTATTTCTAAAAAATGCAACTGCAACCACTTTACGCGCGGTGTTGCAAATCTTGAAGAATTACTTTTAGTTCGTTGGCTCAGGAATGGCGAAAAGTTAATTTAAATTCTTTGTAAACTGCCGTTCCTAGCCTCTGTGCGCCAGCAAGTTATTATAAGAGGCATTATTAACATTTATATTGTGCTAACACGTTCTTAGATATGGAAGAAATCAGTTACCTAGTATTATACCACCATCATCTGCTTAGCCTTTTCCCAACTATGTTGGGGTCGGCTTCCAGTCTAACCGGATGCAGCTGAATACCAGTATTTTACATGGAGCGACTGCCTGTCGGACCTCCACAACCCAGTTAGTGCTAGGTAATACGATACCCCTTGGTAAGACTGGTTGTCAGACTTTCGGGCCACTGACTACCTGTAACGACTGTCAAAGGTCTACAAATGACAGCCGGGACCAACGGCTTAACGTGCTTTCCGAGGCACGGAGGAAACTCGGTATGTAATGGGTGGTCACCCATCCACGGACCAACCTAGGTAAGCACGGCTTAACCTAAAGATCGATCCGAGCGGCTGTTCTTATTTAGCCACGAGCTCCTCTCCTAGTATTATACCACCAAAAAAAAAAAATAGTAGTAGTTGTATTATACCACCAAAAAAACTATATTTATATACAAGATAAAAAAAATGTACTTAAACACTTTTTTCTTTTGTTCCAGATTTAATTAGTCGTTAGAGAAACCTTCCCAAAGATGGCAACCATATATAATTGGTACAGAGACCTAATGGACAATAGGAGTGGTGAGTTTACTTTCAATTAATTTAACAAGTTAATTATTTATAACCAATAAATTAACGCTTTTCTAACCTAGGTATCTATTTTTCACTGTAGCTTCACGTAAGTGCAAAATATTTTTTATTAATTAACTCTTTGTTATATGATTAACAATTTTATATGCCATGAATATTCAGATCGGTGACAGTTTAACCTTTCGACCATTTTGTATTTAAGTAATTAAAAGTCGTTTTTTTTTTATAATGATTATGTTAAAACTCTTAATGCGAAATATTTAATGTTTATTGGAGTGTTTTAACAAATTCCGTCATGAGTGTGAAGGTAACGCGGGCCGATAGTGTTTAGTCGAGTCTATGAGTTTGCTCAATACATTACATAAGAACTGCGGAACGATTCACACTCAGACGCAACCCCACTCTGTTCGTATCGTTGCGCTTGCGCCTTCTCCGGCAGAAGTTATGTCAAATGCGCCAGTGGTCTCGAAACCTATCACTCTCGGTTACTGAGCTATTTAAAGAAATCTGGGAAATACACATAAATGATTGGATGAGTTGTTAATCGTCTTGCACCCATTGCACGTTGGTCTTGACGCAGAACGACCGGTTCAAAAACTTAACGTTAAATAAAAAAAGATCTCGGTTCGCAAAACGTCCGAAGCAGAATGATTGATTCGCTAACGGACCACTTTTCCTATTACAATACGATGTACCTAAATGCTGAATGTAAAAAAATAACATACAGGGTGGAAGAGACACCGACGCACAAACGCTTACCACGTATTCAGTACATCATTCCGAATTCCCCCCCCACCCCACCCCCCAGATAGATATTTTCAACGGTTTTTTTTAAACAGCTGTTTTTATTTAAATTACCAATGAAAAATTTCTGTGTGGCGGGGTTCAGAATGATATACGGGGTTCAGAATGGTATTGTATACGTGGTAAACAAGCGTTAGTTCCTCGGTGTACCTTCCACCCTGTATATTATTCTTATTTTAGCAGTATTATTTCGGTTTCATTTTTATAGATTGTAATTTAATAGTTCTGTAACGATGTCTTACGTCTACTTGTGGCCTGTAAATTAAATCGTTTAACAGAATTTGTAAACACATACCTACATAGTTAAGTATGTGTTTACAAATTCTGTTAAATATGTATGTTGTTTGGCCTTTTACAAGTTAAATCACTAAAGAAAACAAATTAATGTTATTAATGCGTCTGGCTATGCTTTGACAGAAAACGGCGAAAAAAAGTTAAACTTGCATTTTTTTTAATTTATAATCGTTGTAATACGGAAGAGATTGTGTCTATAACACTAACATTTATCAGATACATCTTAATATCCTGTAGCAAGTTACTTACCTAGCTTCTGACCTAAAGCCAAACATTATTGAAAAATTATTACTTTAAAAAAAATTACTAAGAAATATTAATATCTACAAACAGTGTGACTACTGATTTTATTAATTGTATTTAACGAATGACTAATATTGAAGTGCAGATAATTATGAATTATCGACTGATATAATTATCTGTCATAAACCTAATTATAACTAATGTAATATACTTATCCAGAACATATTGACACAATTATACTGTCTAATTATTTATCGAACTTTGATTTGACTTGATTTTTATGTTCAACCAATAACTTGTATGTATGGTGTAATCTGTCAGTATAAGTTGGTTATAATAAATAAATAAAAAAAATAAAAAAAAACTTGTTACTAACACAAAAACCTGCACTGTTTTGCATTTTTTCGGAGCAATAAACTTTCGAACCAAAAGTTTGTAATATTTTGTGCTGTTACAAAATGAGTGCAGTACCTAATTAAAATCACAGGTTCAATTAAACACACAAGGAAAATTTAACAGTGGTTTTTTAATATTTATATGTTATGTTACTTTTTTGCCACTACTGGGAATAAATGCTCTTCCATTTTCTTACTGGTGGTATTTTCCCAAGAAACAGTCAGCGCCTACAAAATTACTAATTCAAATATTTCGAGATACTCTTTGTCATTAATCTATTTCAGACTAAACCAATCAATTGTTCTTATGTTATAAATAAATAAATCTAGGTACATAGGTACTTGACTTATAACAAGCTAAAATAAGATTAAGATTTCTTTCGAAGCAATTACCTCTCGTGCATTGTGCACAATCGCGTGCTCCAATTGCAAGGCAGTTAAACAACTAGCTGTTGCATTTATTACCCGTAGAATAGAATTTATGTCGTAGTACCTATAACTCCAGTCTGGCCGATGTTTTAATCTTTCATCTACTGGCTTAATTTTATCTTTTTAATAAGTTTGTTATTTTTTATCCATTTCTAGATCCCCGTGTAAAGGACTGGTCGATGATGTCATCGCCATGGCCCACGCTGGTAGCGTGTGTGTGTTACGCGTACTGCTCGCGCGTGCTGGGCCCACGGTTCATGGCGAATCGCAAGCCCTTCGAGCTTCGCAGCGTGCTAGTCATCTATAACCTTGCACAAACACTATTTAGCGCCTGGATATTCTATGAGGTAAAGGTCTTTGCCGCTATCAGGGGTAAATAGCCTCGAGCTGGGGTAGAAGTCAGAACACGCACGACAGGCCACTGAACTTAGAAACAACTTGATGTTAGTAACAAGCAATAAATTGGTCACGCAATCCAGGTATATTTATTAAATTATGAAGATCGTCATCAACACTTGATACATCAAAAAAGACGAATAATTCAAATTAAAAGAACCAAGTTATTTATAGATGTTTCAAAGTCTTTAATTGGAATTTTTAAGTAAGACGAACTCATCGACCTGTAAACATTTGCATTAGTTTAGTTACAAAAAAATTAGTTCCTAAAATATAAAAATAGTGGAAAAATCCTTTGGTAAAATAAAAACCTTTGGGTTCTTTTATCAATAAATGTTTCTTTTATTTTCGCAGTACTTGGCGAGCGGCTGGTGGGGTCAATATAACTTCACGTGTCAGCTCGTCGATTATTCACGGAGTCCAATAGCAATGAGGGTAAGATGTATTCTGAATCGTTATTTTAAAAATATCACAATACCAAGACATGACTATGCACTGGGTAATGCATGGTTAAATCTAAAGACCAGGGCTCGCTAACCGGTTGAAATTCTTAACCGGTTACGGTCATTGACCCCAAACCGAAATCGATTTAGGTTAAAGGTTGTACTTTACCGTTTTTTACCGGTTTATGCGGATAACCGGTTCTTTACGAATTTTGGTTTGGGTAGTGAAAATTAACCGGTTAAAATCAAGTTGATAGATTACGGAATTTATTTGTTAATTTGGGTGTCAAAACCGTTGTGCTTATGTAACCGGTAACCTTTATCATTTGGGCTACATAAAAAAGGTTCACTTGTTTAACCGGTAAATGAAGGAACGATATATTTACCGGTATTTAATCGAAATTAACCGCTCTTTTTAAACCGGTTCCTAGCCCTGCTAAAGACACTTCCTCTTTATTCTCTTTGTATCGAAATGAGAATGTAAAGGGGACACACTCATCCATCTTATTTCCCTAAATCTACAAAGTGTCTTGTTTGCGTTACACTATGGCTCTGACCGACGACATTTCGACGACCGGCAAAACTAAATACATAGTAAAACAACCAAAAGAATGTCTAACGGCTTTCCGTTTGCTTGATCTTTGGAACTAGGTTTATTTTAAATATTTGTTTTAAATGAAATTCAGTAGGTATTGGTTGCATTAATACTGCTTACAAGGAACTTTGATCTCACCCGTCTACCTATATTTAATAAAATAGACGGAAGTGAAACTTACTATAGATAGATAGAATATTCTTTATAGAGACAAAAAGAAGACATTTCATTAATGTAAATTAATCTTAAAAAGGATTATAAAGTAGCTTAGTAGTAGTAATATTACATAAAGTGCGAACTACTTGGGCACGAAACAAAAAATAAGTTCCGATAGTATCTATTCATTTCTTAGTTTAATAATCTTATAGTTGTTTTGAGAATAGATAGATAGAGTGGGTATTCCTGGCAAGATTAAAATTTAATGTTGTAATGGTCAAAGGAACAGTCAATGTTAAAAGTGAAACACTTCCTTCTTTGACCTGTTAATTAATTAGAAACATAGAACACGCCCAGATAATACAATAATGTCAAGAATTGTTTTACGAGCTTGTCGCTAATTCCGCAAGAAGGACAGCTTCATTAGCGATTCCCTAGGCCTTTGATTATTTAACCTTTAAAAACACTGTATATTATGGATGTTTAAACAGGTACTTAGACAAACATTGTCGGTATCGGTGACTCTGTGTGATTAACCTTACCTACGCAGACGTATCTACGTACCTACTTCGAGAAATAATTTAGTAATGGCGTGGTTAATCGCGAGGTGTGCTTACGTATAAGCATACATAATCTCTCTAATTAAAGATGTTTGGTAGATTGGAATAGGATAGGAATGATAAACCGTTTTATTAATTGGATGAAACATTTAATGCGGTTTGCGGTCTTGTAGTACTACCATTTAAGCCGTATCCTTATTTATGCGATCGTCCTTGGTTCAAAAAGTTCGGCTCAACACGCACCGCATTTTTTGTTACAAGCTTATATTACCTTAACTTGTTTTTATTTATTAATGCTTGACACTCCAAAATATTAGCACAAATGCGGACTTAATGTCACATGCATTACATTTTGAGTTTACGCAATCGAATTGTAGTCCGAAACAGACCTTGCATTAACACAATGCCTTAAATATAATGCAATATTTAGGATAAGCTTATGTTGTTTTCATTGTCACAAAAAATCCAAAAGTATCATAAACCTTCGTACTCTTGAAAAAATATCAAATTTAAAAAATGTGGCTCTGTTTCTGATAGCCTAATCTAAATTCACTAATCTTGATATAATTAACAAACAACTAACTTGACTGAATAAAATTACTTACATTTACATTAGTTATGTACTTATAGAAAACCTGTCGTCAGCAAGAACGAAATGCGGACTTAATGTCACATGCATTACATTTTGAGTTTACGCAATCGAATTGTAGTCCGAAACAGACCTTGCATTAACACAATGCCTTAAATATAATGCAATATTTAGGATAAGCTTATGTTGTTTTCATTGTCACAAAAAATCCAAAAGTATCATAAACCTTCGTACTCTTGAAAAAATATCAAATTTAAAAAATGTGGCTCTGTTTCTGATAGCCTAATCTAAATTCACTAATCTTGATATAATTAACAAACAACTAACTTGACTGAATAAAATTACTTACATTTACATTAGTTATGTACTTATAGAAAACCTGTCGTCAGCAAGAACGAAAACGCTTCATCATTATAAGAGGGATTAGGACTAGCAGTTTTCAAAAGCATTTAAATAATGTGAAGTAAATTATTTATTAATTTCTAAAGTTATTTCTGCTCAGATGGCGAACACATGCTGGTGGTACTACTTCAGCAAATTCACGGAGTTCATGGACACTCTTTTCTTCGTGCTGCGAAAGAAAAACGAGCATGTGTCCACGCTGCATGTGATACACCACGGTATCATGCCCATGTCGGTGTGGTTCGGACTCAAGTTTGCTCCAGGTCAGTCGCTACTACAATTGAACGTATTTCTGTCATGATGAACCAACCCACAATCATAAGAGATTGTGGGTTGGTTTTATGGATGGATTTAGATAAATACTTTAGTTAAGGGGACTACAAGAGCCAACTGATTTTGCATGATGCACGCACACATTAACGCACGTCCGTATTGTAACAGGCGTTGGGCGGCACTGTCGGTGCATAGGCGTTTACGCACACATGCGTACGAATTATATTGCGAAATAAGTAAACGCGATTTACAGAAAATCTGTTGATTGGATTAAAAAACTAAAACAGTATTATGTTAGTATGTTGTTTGTTGAATGTTTTGTCAAAAAATCAGAACGATCGTATGTAAGTAATATAATATGGTTTTTTTTCGTTAAAAGATTTTTTAGAGGTATCTTTGTGATTTTTTTCTATCCATTAAAAATAGTTTTATTATGTTTTACACTACTTAACTAGACTATATCCTGAAGAATAACATATATTTTTTTGAATGTGTTAACTGCAGTGAATCATATACTTTTAAGCATTATAAAACTCGCGTTTAGCTCTTGTAGTCCCCTTAAATACGTCAAACTAATCCAACATTCTAAATGTGGTCAATTACTATTCAGTAATCCTCCAAGCAAGTATCTATTAGGTAGTTGCTCCGATTTTTCGGATTTATGTGCGTATTGTATAATTATCACTTGCTTCGGTGAAGGAAAACATCGTGAGGAAACCAGCATGCCTAAGAGATATTTCTTGACGGCATGTTAAGTCAAGTCAGAAGCGACATAAAAACTCTGACACCAGGTTAGGCACTTACCACACGATAAATTTTATTTATCAGTCTCGTATACAATACATATAAATCCAAAACCTATGCTTGGAACAAATTTAAAATTAATCAATGTTGACTATCCAATATAAGAAAACCCTAAAATATAAAAGGGGAGAAATTTTGATGTGGGTTGCTACGTTTTGGCAAAAGTACGCCCAATTTGGAACAATATTCCAGAAACATCGACACTAAGTTAAGGCCAACTCTCAATCTGTCTAAGCACGGCAGATTATCAGAAATTCGGCCTGCTCAACCAGTTATGGAAGCAGGAAGTTACAGAAATAACTTGATACAAGGTCGGATTGTCAGACATTTCTCGTCATTTTAGAATGAAATTGTTTTATTTAACATACAATATCATGAAGACGTTGTGCGGGAAGGCCTCCCACTGGGTGGACCGATGACCTGGTGAAGGTTGTGGGGATCCACTGGATGCGAGACACACGGGACCGGTCAATGTGGCGACACTTGAGGGAGGCCTATGTCCAGCAGTGGACGCCTTTCGGCTGAAATGATGGTGATCATGAAGAACTCTAACTAAGCAATAATTAATAACGCAAGGCAAAATAAGACTTGTTCATTTTTAAACACTGCACCAAAAAAAAAAAAAAAAAAATTAAAAATATCCCAAAAAGTAAAACTTAAGGAAAAGTATCAACTAATCCCCAAAGGCTGATATGTTCGTTATTTTGTACGCCCCTGGATACCCTGACTAAAAGGTTAATAAATATAATTGCCATGGGGTCGAGAGACAAAATTAATTAATGATACCTGTTAAATATTTGTTGATAACACAAAGGCCTTTTAATAATTGTCTCTACACTGCCGACTAATCAAAACCCTTTGGATTATGTATAATAGAGGTAATTTTAAAAGTTTTACTGAATACTTTTGAATTTCAAAAAAAAATAATTTCGTTTTTGGAACACCAACAAATTCCCTATTATTAATGGTGATATTACTAACACATGAAAGCCTAATTGTCAAAAAGATAGATATTAATAAAATTGGGTCAGTGCGTGGTGAACACACATTATTGTTTACAACATGCATTCCGGACACGCACTTCGCGGCTATTCAGCTAACTAAAAGTTAAAACAACATTGTATTCGAATGCATGGCGAGGGTTTACTATCTACTACTGTTTTTAATTTAATAAAGTAATGGAGGTGACCAATGCTTTGCTTTAATTCTAATCATATTCATAAGGGCGAAATTAAATTAAAAGTTAATTAGAGCGTATCAGGCGTATGGAATATTCTTTCGGAATAGATGGAATTTTTACCTTCTGTATTAAGTGTGTTATAGCTAGCTATACCTATTGTGGATTTACAATAACAAACGTCTGTATACTTTAGAGACCCCATAAAACCATTGCTTTCGATTCCATTAGTACTTATATATGTCTATCAACAAACGCAATGAAAACCTATACAGCGTAATCCTAATATACATATTAGTTAGAGATCATTTAATGATTGGAAGAATTATCATAAATTTAAATATAACATTTCCTAAACAAAATGTTCGAAGGTTTGTAAACTAACGGATAATATAAATAGGAAATATTTGCACAAAAAGACCTCGTTAGCACCAATAAACTAATAGTATGCGTTTGACTTCCTAGTTTATCTACCTCACCTCGGTTTATTGCCAAGGTCCGATATTTCGATATTAAGAAGGCATCTCGCCTCTACACTTCTCCCTGGATACAGATTCAAGCATACTCAATTATTAAAAAGCCATAATTTGATTTCATTCCTTATGTTAAGCCGAAATAAGGTAAAAAATTAAAGTTATTGAGCTCTATAATGAGTTTTTACAAAGCAGCGCGGATCGTCAAGTCCTTTTTTAATAGGGAATATGCATAAATTTTAAATTTGTCTCAAATATTTTTTTCTAGATTCTTTAATGTCTTTACATTGTACTTAAAGGTATTTTTTTTATTTAGTTATTATTTAAACCCAGAAAATATTATATAAAAAGTGAAAAATAAGGGAGGGAAATTCAAACTTACAAAACGCGTCACCATTGGTCGAAACGAAATGTGACGTCAATGGTCACGTCATTGGATGTATCGGCGCGGCGTTGATATTCATACTGTGTTAGTAGTGTTTGTGAGAAAAATTGTTTAAAACTGTATTCCTGTGTTACTTGTGAATATTATATTTGTAGTCAATCTAGGACGATGAAAGAAACTGGTTTTGTCAAAGCACAATCGGATAATCTACCGAAAATAGATGCATTTATGATGTCAACATATCTGAATTTCTATTTATTAATTATGTTTAATTTAATGAACAACTTGGTGCATACCTAATCAGCGGATTTAACAGAATAATAAGATGATATAGAAGTACTATCAGCCGGGTTATCAGCGAACAATTTTCTTTTTAAAACAGATAGTATTATTGGTGAAGTTCCGATATTGTGTGATGAAAGAGGTAGTATTCACATTTTTCTTTTCAGTAGGTATACTAGGTATATTGACACCTTAACATCTGTACTTCAGTTTAATATTGACTTGCATAGCTTTGTCACTCTGTAATTTATCTTCAATATAAGAAGTGCAGGGCTCTGTTTGATGATCATCACATACTTCAATACGGGTAGTACTGGGTCCTACTTGATTAATATCACATACCTACATTTGTATGGGAAGTAGGTACTAGGACTTGCTTCGTAATCACTTCTTTGTGGAGGTTCACCAATTTCTAAAATATTACTACGTTTGATAGCATACTTAAAAGCTTCATTTAACATTGATAGTCTATGCCTTTTAATTAACTACGGCCATTCTTTCAACTGGTAGTGACATATTCCGTTTTTGACACAAAAATACATTTAAGAGGAACAACTTCATTCTTCAACCGTAGATTACATTTTCCTCCTTTCTGTTTCACTATGTTATATTCAATATAATTAACTGTATCTTCCCTAACAAAAATCAAAATTTCGTAAAACCACAATATGAATGAGCAAGCTCTGTATAGAATTTTTTTATGAACTTTTGTAAACTAGGTTAGGTTAGTTTTACACCGAATTTTCTACTGCTTAATAGCGAATTCACACTAAGCTGTACATAAATATATCATACTTCCGTTAAAATGATCTTCACAACAAAATACAACCTATAATGGAGATACATTATCCTTTCTCTTCATCTTACACCATATTTTTCGTAGTTTCACAAAGCGTGGAATACGAAAAAACAGTTTATCGGGTGTACTATTAATAATGTTTTTGCACTTCGGTACCATACAATACTTGTAAGAAGGTTTTTTAACTCCTTCCATGATTTGTATGGCAATTAAAACTACAAAATAAGTATGAAGTAACTGAAACGCTATAGTAAACAAACACGGGACACAACCAATGACGTCATCAAAAGCGCGCGCAAAATGGTGGCGTTTGAACGGCTCAATTTTATTCAAAGTTTTAAATTTCACTTTGAAAAATTATTTGACTATTTTCAAGCCTATTTATATTTTTTTCTATGTTATTATGATGTTAACGATTAATTTAAGAAATAAAAAAAATCATGCGTATTCCCTATTATGTAACAACCTCAGATCTCAACTAGTTAACCTCGGCATTATCTAATTAAATGTTTATTTTTGGACTGCTCCGCCAAATTTAGCGAAAATGGCAATATTAGTTACCTAATTATGCAATCACTTCCGAATCCAACAAACTTATGTTTTTATTTGGAAGCTATTTGAGGACAGATGTGGAAATTCTAAAGTTGTTTAATGATCGGTAGGGCCATAGAAACATTTGCAATCCCAAGGTACGCAATAACTACTATTTTGGATATCATCCTTGGATGTCCAAAATAGTAGGTTTTGCGTAACACTTTGGTTTTCCAAGGATGACATTCGAAATTGTAACTTGTAAATGTGAGGCCACTGAACGCTTTTGGCCAGTTATCACCTATTTTGTTTGTCTGTATAAATTGAAACAGCACCATCCACAGCCCATTATAATGTAAGCCTACTGATAATATGCCCAAGGCATTAAGTCCGCCTTTGTACAGTATGTGCATAAAGTTTTAATAAATAAAAATAAAATAAATAAATATTTTATATGTTTTGATATCGGGGTCTCACTTGAAACTTACACGGGTAACAGAATTATAGGCTAACAAACTTTTTTTTGTCAAATTTACGTAGTTAACAATAGTACATACATATTATATTTCCATTGAATGATTTAATTGAAAAACAATACAATGAACTCAGGCTATGATAATAACTTGGTTTTATTGAGATAAGCTGAAAACATCCGTAAAAGTTAAGGAGTTGAAGAGGCGATAATTTATTCATCAAATAATTTTAAACACTATTGTTTAAAAGCTGATAATTTTAAAGTGATTCTTGTCTAGAGCCACTCTTTTTAATTTTATTTTTCTTATTTTATCACTTATTTTTATTATAGGTTGGCTAACTTTTTTTTTTGTCGAATTTACGTACCTAGTTAACAATAGTACATACATATTATATTTCCATTGAATGATTTCATTGAAAAATATACAATGAAGTCAGGCTATGATAATAACTTGGTGTTATTGTGATAAGCTGAAAACATCCGTAAAAGTTAAGGAGTTGAAGAGGCGATAATTTATTCGTCAAATAAATAGTGTTTTGGACGCACATAGCTTTAATATTGATGTTATTAGATCCCTGTTTCGTTTGTTTAACTAATTGTCTATACTCTATTCGATCACGTACGAATGTGAATATGACGTATCGGTGCTAAGTGAACATGACAATTTTTCATGTTTATACAGTACTGTCGTCTTGTGAATTGCGTCTTTCATATATTTGAAGTGGTACGTAGGTACTAGGGGCGTAGATACCGCTGTATCAGCCGTATAAAGGATACGGGGGTTCAGAGCAACAGCGGCCAACTAAGTGTGGAGAAAAAAAAATCATCAGGATGCTCAATATTCTGTGTCACTTCGCTCGCTCTTACATACAAAGTCTTACAACCAGTCTTACCAAAGGGTATCGTATTCCTCAGTACTAACTGGATTGTGGAGTTCAGATAGGCAGTCGCTCCATGTAAAATACTGGTATTCAGCTGCAACCGGTTAGACTGGAAGCCAATCCTAACATAGTTGGGAAAAGACTAAGCAGATGATGATGATGACTGGATTATAAAATAATCCGTAATATTTGTTAACAGGTGGTCACAGTACATTCTTCGCCCTGCTCAATACCTTTGTACACATCGTGATGTACTTCTACTACATGGTGGCAGCTATGGGACCCAAGTACCAGAAGTACATCTGGTGGAAGAAGTACCTCACCGCCTTCCAGATGGTAAGTGCCTAATATGCTGGTACACCTATAAAAGTTACATTACGTTTAACTTATATCCATACCAAAAGAAATCTTATATGTTTCTTTTTTTTTACTTTGAATATAATTTTTGCGTACACCACACTTTGTAAGGAACGATTCCAGGAAATTTTCTTAATAAAATGTATATGAAATATCCACTGTTTGTATACGTAAATAAGTTTAACGTCTTACGAAATTATGAAAAAAAACATACGTGACTTAAAAACCATGTCGAATAAGATAATTGTGTTGATAATAAGTTTTCTTGGTTATTATTATGTACCTACATAATTAATTGAGCTTTTTTTACAGTAGAAGTAATATTGTTGAAAAAAAACGTATTAGTCAAAAAGTAATAAACACTGCTATTAAACTTAATGCGTTTAATAAAAATAACAAAACTTATTTCTGGTAAGCCGATTTAGCTCATATTAGAATTCAAGAAAAAATTGCTAATCAACAGATTACGTACAATAATGAATAGCAGTTCTAAAAATAAACAAAGAAAAAAACAGTAGTGTTGTTACGATTTCATTTTTTGTTTTCGTTTTGACATCATCGTCTAAATTTGTTGCTTTAAATATACTGCCAATAGTGATGTTATTGCATTTCAAGAAAAGATTTATACTATTGCAATGTAAACCTTAGATTAATGACTTACATGTCACATGATGTGCCCTCATGATTTGCTATGTACTTCTATGAAATTCTTCTTTAGAATCTAGGGTACATTTTTACACCATTTGTTTATCTCCTCGCGAGGCATGCGATAAAATAATCGTTTTCATTAATCGACTTGACTAAACATAATTTATTCCCACAGGTCCAGTTCGTGATGATCTTCACCCATCAACTACAAGTGCTGTTCCGGCCGTCGTGCCAGTACCCGCGCGTGTTCGTGTACTGGATCGCCATGCACGGCTTCCTCTTCTTGTTCCTGTTCAGCGACTTCTACAAAGCGCGCTACTCCAAGTCCGACCGGAAAGCGAGGACCAATGGACTCTGCATGGTACTTAACACCTTTTATGATTTACGAGCTGTGCCCCGCGGTTTTACCTACCGCTCGGCTTCTAAGTGTCGCAGCGTGATGTTAAATTGCCTATGTAACATTCCTCAAGTTCAGCGCGTTCCAACAAACAAACAAAATAAATAACAATATTTACTATATACATTTCAAGTTATGAAATATAGTAGAGTAGTATTATCAACGCCTATCTGAATGCCTGATTTCTTCTATTGGTTCAGTTTAGCATAAGTACGCCCAAATGTTATTATCACAATCTGATGTTACCAGGAAAGTCAAATAGCACATAACGCGGTAACGCCCCGCACGCTTCCGTATCTAGCAGGAAAATTACGTGCTTACTTAAGAAATTTTAACTTTTCAAGATTATGTTAACCTCGAGTATTGTTCAAAAACGTGGTAAACAACAGGCGAGATATGTGATTTCCTGGTTTCGATTGGATAACGAATCATTAATGATAAGTAGATTACTTGACCATGAATAAAATAACCATTTTTATAAAGTGGGAGTGGCCCAAAAATTTTAATAGTGATAGATTTATTTAACTTATTATTTAGTCTAAACCACATATATAGCTATCATAAGTGTTAAAAACAATTTGGTGCTAGTTTTGAGTGTCGTGACTGCGAGTAATATTCAGCGTCAGACGTACTGAAAAAACGCACTTTAAAAACAGCTAGTTCGATGGGTTCTTACTGCTCGATTGCCAAAATAATATTTGTTGTGGTTAGGTAATGTCAACAATGTTTTTGTGCACAAGTAAAACAGTCACACATAAGAAGGTGCAATTACCGCATCAGGATTATTTGTTGAACACTTCAGGGCGCCGCGTGATCTCGGCAACCTTGTTCAGCCACGTGCGTCACATAAGCGCATATTGACATGGACTAGCGTGTAGTTGTGTGTATTGACATATGTAAATGTTTGCAGACCGTCATGGACGACAGCAGCAGTTCGCTGAACGGCAAGAACGGCTACAAGCAGGAGGCGGAGGCGCAGGTGCCGAGCTCGTACGCGTCGTCGGGCGCCGACGCCTTCGTGCGGCGCCGCCCCGTGTCGTAGTGCGCCGAGCTAGTGAACTGTGTGCTAATGTTAGAGACCATCTCGAACCTTCCACGTTAGTGTCCATCCGCCGCTCGCCGAGACTGATGTTTGCACTACGAGACTGTGATGCCGTTCGTGCGACGGACGCGAGTGCGTAGTGCGCCGACCGGCCGACCGACCGCGGACCCTCTTAGGTCGAATAATGTTTCAGACTATATTTCTACAATGAATTTAGATATAAACATTATTACTTCTATAAAGTTTGTTGATGCACAAAGTCACTATTTTGGATCTTGCTTGGATTGTCTAACTGCCTTGTAATTTTTTTAAGTACAAAGTATGGTTATTGAAAGTTTCTATAAACTGTTGAAAATCAAATTCTCGATTGATATGAAATCTAGTCGCGTTTTTGCGACATATTGTTTTCCTATAGTTACTGAAAGCAAGGATCTGTTATTGCAATCAATAAATTATGACAACAATTAATAATTTTTTTTTGTCACAATAAATATTGGTATTTTCTCGATAGGCAAAAGTGAGATGGGCATTTTGTATTATGTATATATTTTTATTATTTTAAAATAAAACTTAGTTATGGATGGTATCATGTGTAACGAGGTGTATTAAAGGTTAACGGATTTTTGTAAATATATTTTTATTACTAGATGCTAAATAAAATAATGCATAATATTATGTTACCATACATTTGTTAGATATCCAGTGTAGTCTTACTAACAGCAGTTCATTTCTCCCTTCTATGTGCTGTGCTCAAGTACACTCATACTGCCGCATTAAACTTTTTATAGTTACTGAATTGTTTTATGTTTTTGATGAATGATAACAATGTTATCAAATTGATCATAAAATTGTGGTTATGCACAATGCGGTTTTTTTTATTGTTTTTGTTGTTTCAAAAGTTTTCCTGTAACGGTTGTGAGGCTGTGCATACTGCAGTGGAATGACAAGGAAATAAGCAATTTTTGTTAGTTAATTAAAGTGTGTAAATGTTCAAGGTTTTGAGAAGTAGAGTTACAGTGTAGCTAAGGAAGTAAATAGCGAATGTGCACAGTCTCCGTCCGCGCCGAGTCATCACTATAATGTTTAAGTATTATTTTATATCATGTTCTGGTATTACGATGCTTTAAGTGTTGTCCAATATGGAGTGCCGGTTGCTTAGATCGCAGGCGGGCGATTCCGACACAACAGTCCTGCTCAAGTAATTGCTGCGAATACACTCTTTAGCAAGTTTATTTATTACTTTAATAAAGGATTTTACAATTGATATACGTTTTTGTTCCTTTACCTTATGACCAGTAAGATTCACATACACAATGTATGGGCAGATCTGGATAGACGTTAGCACACCTTCGTGTAATTATTAGATGCCACTTTGCATCATGCTTTACTCATTTACGTGTACATTAAATAACTAAACAAGTCTTTTTGAAACTTTTAGACATTACCTTTGAAATCGACTAAACTACTATGCATTTCACGTTTCAAGTTGATGCCAGACTGGATAATAAATATTGTTATAATCTCAACAGAAGTCTGGACTCAACGAAATACATAAATATTATTCACTTTGTAATTAGGCACTGGTACATTTTATGGTGTGGAAGTAAGTGCACTTAAATCGTAGTTTAATAGACAGAAACTAGGTTTAACAACTTACTGGAGTTATTGTTAAGATAAGTAATAACTACATTTACAATAATTGTCTAATATTTTCAATGACTAGACATACCTAGTCATTCAAAATATTGCAAAGTTGACCCTTTAACGTCAAATAAAATGCCTGCAAGTTGCAAGCTAAAGGCACTCCCACACGAGAGCATTCGCCTAATGTACCAACCCAGCATTACAGTGCGGAAACAGGATGATATAATAAATTAGTAACAACGGCTTGTTTCTATAGAAAATCAAATCTTGGATTGTTACATTACAAGCGAATGCTCCGGTGAGGAATCGCCTTGTTCCATTACATCCGTATTAAATCAGTGAGCGAAAGATAGTGAGGTGAAATAACCTACAGTCGGCCCGTCCATCCACATTTGGGCGTCAAAAAGGATCGAGTAGGTCTAGTCAGTATCATAGCCTTCTATTTTTATTTTAGTCATGACAGTAGTATTTTTATGGAGAGACATATAATAAATTCAGAGAAGAGCTACAAAGGCGAATGAGAAAGACTGCCAACTTCGAGTGTTAATGTGTTAAGTACTTCAAATATGTTTTTTAAGTTAGGGGAAAATTCCTTTCCTTCTTGTGACCACATGTCATCATCATCATCAGCCTATAGCAGTCCACTACTGGACATAGGCCTCCTCAATCGCACGCCATTCAACTTGATTCTCAGTAACTCTCATCCAGTTGCTACCAGCCACCCCGCGAAGACGGTCACTCCACCGAGTCTGAGAACGTCCCACCTTACGTTTGCCGATTCGCGGTCGCGATTCAAGAACACGTCCACGACGTCACGTGCCACATGTGACTGTTCCTAAATAATCAAGGCAAATTATCTAGGTTTTTACTCGAATTCTATTGGCCTTTAGGCCCGGTCACGCAGTGTCTATTGCTGACTAATCCACGCAGCAAATTGGGTTACTTTAGATTATGACAGTCATTAGTTATACTGAATGATTCATTGAACCTATAAAGCAGAATTTAGCAGAACCTACCTACCTATAACTGGACGTTTTCAGCACAAATTCCAACACCTGTTTATCGTTACGCACCCATAATGATGGTGTCCAAGGACATCTCTAGGTAAGTGGCTATGTTTATGTACCTGTGTTACCCAATGGAGCAATCATTTACAAATAATATTATTATGCTGATTTTAGTGGACCCCAGTATTTTGCAAATAGTAACATTACGCTATAGGAAAATTAGTTACTATTACTTGGCCAGTGTCCTTTGCGGGTAAAGGTTTCTTACCCAATCACGTTCCGCTCTGATGAAGCTCTATTATAGGCAGTCTGAGTCTCTGACTGACTAGGCAGTCTTGGGATAGATGACCTATAAGATAATTACATTTCCCGTAGGTACTGTTATAGTCTTGGCTGCAGTGGCGGATTTACCAGCAGGCTGAGTAGGCTGGAGCCTAGGGCGGCAGATTTTAGGGGCGGCAAATAAGGGGCCAATTTTATTTTTATGTCTTACAGAAATTAATATATTGGGTTTAAAGATTCTTTAATCTTTCTACAAGAACATACATTGTTCACTTATCGAATAATTACATAGCTAAGGTAAAGTGTAGTCCAGTAGTTAACAGTTTTGTTTTCTTAATGTAGGGAGGTACGATGTCGACATACGAGTATTATTGTATGAATGACTAGCTTATATTGTTAACTTAATAGTTTTGTGTTGTTACTTGAGTTTAGCTTTAAATAAGTTTAAAGAAGATGTGTTCCTGACATCTGCCAGTAGATTGTAAAGTTGAAGACCTTCGTACTTTATATTTTTCCTGCCATATTGCGTTCGCGGGGGATGCGTCTGTATTTCGTTAGGGTTTCTTAGGCTGTATTTGGATGTTTTTGTGTTAAAGGATAACTGAGGCCGTTTTCTTGCGGATGATGGCTTGAAACCCATCGGTATGGGTTCTCGGGATCATTCCTGATTCCAGATTTATAGACTGACTTAGTTCAAGAATGCAGACATTTTCAATGTCATCTTTCTTCTAAAAGAGTTTTGATGAAACCAGATTCTGGATCATTTATAAGTCTATCTTCGTCTTGCGAAATCAGCATTAAAATTTGCAAAACATTTATCCAAACTTGGGTACAGCAGTTCGCATGGCTCTATGTACACCAGCAACAAACTGTTCGGGTAAGAATCTTTTCTTGCTTATTACTGGTGAAAAAATATCAGAGTTAAACCAAGAAAAGGTAAACGCTTTAAATTAGCTCTTTTGTGCATCGAGTTAAAACTAATTAACAAGATTCCATACGAACTTATAATTGATGATTTTGCGAATAGAAAATATCGGGAAAAGGTATTGTAAAACTTTCACAACTTAATTAGGTAATTGAATTTCATCACCACCATCAGCCGAATTGTTACCAGGTAATTGAATATAGTTTTTTAGTAGTAGGTACATAATTGCGGTTTTATTAGCTCAGAAATATATCCAATAACTATTTGGGTAATCTTAATAAAACCGTTGGGTTGTAAAAATAATCATATAGGAACTAACATAATTTGTAGAAGTCAGTAGGGGCGGCAAATTTTGACAAGCCTACTGGAGGCAAATGTGAAAATCCGCCACTGCGTGGCTGCATACCTGAAAGGTTCCTAAAGAATGATACTTACCTTGATTTCTTAGAAATTATTATATTGCATTAATATAAAACATG
The DNA here is from genome assembly GCA_950022335.1 of Eurois occulta. Taxonomy (NCBI): domain Eukaryota; kingdom Metazoa; phylum Arthropoda; class Insecta; order Lepidoptera; family Noctuidae; genus Eurois; species Eurois occulta. The sequence continues at coordinate 8,499,249 of OX465484.1, read as the reverse complement.
AATAACATTAACACAGATTACCGTTATCATAATCTAAGAAGGAATCTTAAATAAAGAGTAGGTACCTAAGATCGAATAAAAGCACTGTGGGAGTTTTGAAATCGATAAGATAAATGTATGCTAAGTAGAGCTATAAGCCTTATTGATTGTTGTTATAACAGTAGTTACATATACCGATAGGTACGTTACCTAGCTACCCAGCCTGGGTAGCTAGGTAACGTCATCGTATGACTGGGTAACCCAGGCTGCCAGAAAATTTAAGATCTGATGAAAATTCCAATACCTATAGGTACGGTGGGTACCTATCTACTATAGGTGCTGAAGTTCTAGCCATTTCAGATAAGCACTAGGTAGGTATACCTACAAAAAAAAATAACACAATCTCCGACTTAACTCTTAAAAGTAGAGCTCTATCTTATCTATGTCATAATTAAACAGATTGCTAAGCTTCGTAATTAGCAGTTTAATCTAGTTTGATGAAATATCGACAAAATAACTAAGCGAAACTCACTGCTAAAGGTAAGTTATTTACAGTTGACGTAAAGCCTGCGACAAAAGTCTTGATTGAAGATTTTATAGGTATGTATATACATATAATGTATGTATTGCATGTATTACGTATAATTATATTGTATACTAGCTTTTGCCCGCGGCTTAGCCCACGTGGATGTCGAAAACTATTCGACGGGAACGTACCTACTACCGGGATTAAAAAGTACCCTATAGGTTAATCCAGGTTACGGTAACAAACATAGTTACATACCTCCATCCCCCTTTTTAACCCTTCTGGGGTAGAATTATCAAAAACAATGAGACACCTATAAATCAATTTTCAATCGTCAGCCTAAACACAAAACTTGAAGATCCTAACTTCAAAACTGACGGACTTTCATATAAACTTCCATCCCCTATTTTATCCCTTTAGGGGTGGAATTCCAATAAATTGTTTCTTAGTGGATACTTACTCTTCACAAAGAACACACCCAAGTTTCATGTCTCTAGGACCAGCGGTTTGGGCTGTATGTTGATATATCACCCAGTCAGTCAGTGAGTCAGGTTACCATTTTATATAATTATATACTTAGATACGTAGTTTAGTTCATAAAATTAATTCATTTAAGTTATAGAATGTAATGTTAAGGCACATAAGTATATCCTCTTCTGCAAATCTCGCAGTCAAAATTAGGTTTGCTGTAAGAAAACCCATTTCTGGGTTAAGTTCGTCATTGTACCTACCTACATAAGCTATATTATTGCAATTTATATGTACGAGTAGGTATATATGTTATTTTGCGTGCAATAAAGAATAAGAATAAGTCTGGTTTACTTAAAAGGTACCCTTTTAACAATACTGCTTCCAATAGTCTTCTTTTCTTTCTGGTAGAAGTATTGTAAACTTTATTGTGTCGTTGTGTAATGTACCTAACCCTACTGAGGGTCGACAATCCACTTATGTCGCTGTCTGTACCTACAATGCAAAGCACACTTAGTAAATAAATGAAAATGCACAATTAAGTATTGTAATCCTTATTTTACATTAACTTAACATAAATTTCAATTTAAGTAGGCAATAAAATTCTAAGAAACTTAGTACGGTTATAAAATTATTGATCATTGTTATTGATGAACAAATAATGACGGGAAAATCCAAATAATTCATAATTATGCTTCTCGATTAAGATTGAATTACTTAGTTATTAAACTTTTTGCTGGTATGATGTGATGTGTTATGGTCTCAGTTTCTACAGTATCGAACATTCAATGGCTTTGCAAATACCAATCTATGTTTTAAAGTATGTTTTATGTACAAGTTTTGTGACCACTTACATACGTCCATAGTGACTACCTATATGGACCATAAATAGGTACCTATGCCTATCAATAGGTGCATAAAGAACATCCTTCTTACTTGAAAACTTGAACACTCATAACTTGAGTGGTGTTTATCGAATCATGAATAACATAACATTACGTCTGTAATCCCCGAAGAGTTAGGCAGAGGTGTACCTAATAGTACACACACATTTCGCCAGTTATGTTTAAGTCCCATATTGTAGTAGGGGGCGAGCCTATTGCCCTCAACCGGGCACAACTCCAGACTCCGTGGCTGCTACTGAGGAATTCCTGATGCGAAAACCCTATAACACTTGGCCCGACCCGGGAATCGAACCCAGGAACTCATGCTCAGTAGTCGCGCTTGCGACCACTAAACCAACGAGGCAGTTCACGTCGAATCACGAATGTTTCGATTAAAATGAGTCAGTAAATTTGTCTGCAAAATTACACAAGAGGAAACTCAAAACTACCTGTATACAGATACACCAACATTCAGCGTTCGCATTGTGAGAAATCCTGAAAAGTGACTAGCCCAACTTAAAATATTTACATGCCCGCCCAATTAAGGAACGTAAGCGGTAACTTCTGAAATTACCAAAAATATCTAGGTACATACCTACTTTAATCGGAATGGGCTATGTTTCCCTTATAACATCAGTTGGTCCAAACATTTATGGTCGCAAACTGGAAAAAATATAGAGAACAGCTGTTTTTTTTTTCATATTTCAGAGTGAGTCCCATGGTAAAAATGTCCGTGGAATAAGTAACGCCAATCTTAAACCTCAGAAACTTTTACCTAAGGAGATGTCCAGATATACAGGCTTCCTATTGTTTAAACGTGCGCAATCTTTTAAGGGAGTGAAGTATTCATAACTATGAGCTATTTTTACTATAGGGCTCACTCTGAAATATGAAAAAAACAGCTGTTCTCTATATTTTTTCCAGTTATGCGACCATCAATATTTGTACCAACTGAAATTTTTTCGCGATTTCATAGTTGTTTCCCATAGTAAAAGTTCATTTTTATGTCTGGGTACTACATGTCCCTAAAGCATTGCACACGTTTAACAAATCACCCAGTACCTAGCTATTTATCAAGCTGACGAGACTAGTAGAAATTGAAGTATAAATTAAAACCATTAGCAATTATCACGGCACCAGTAAATTAAAGAGGGTTTGTTGAAATTCACATCAGAACGAAATCAATTTACAAGTCGTTGATAAAATAATTTGAACAAAGTAATGTGAAGGGACAAAACACATTTAGATACTAATTAACACCTACGAACAATCGATCTGGGTAATGAATGTTTAATGAACTTTAAAACATTCTACCTAACGTATGCTGTTATTTATTTATTATTTATTAGGGACAAAAAAACAGTTACATGTTCAAGTGTTTGTTATAATTAACAAATATCGAAAAGGTACTCGTACGTCCTTATTAATCATAGTGATATTATGTTAAAGAATGAGGATGACATTGCTGTCCTATGTCCGTTTCAAGAAAAAATCCGGTGTAGACACCACAACTACTCATACGTAGGTACCTATGAGTTATTACGAATTAATCTTTGTACTGAGGAACCTTCCACTGTTTTGTTCTGTTTTTGCTCAGTTAAGCTCAAAAGCGTCAATCAATCTTTGCTTGAACTATTGATTAATTAATTTATAATGAAATCTCTTTCATAAATGATATAATAGTACTTAAATCAAAAATTACATTCAGTAAGCAATTGATGTCACTAAACAAATACTTGTGTATCTACGACCACCGTCAGCCAACCACTTAGCTATGCTAAAATAAGCAAACAGTAGGTACTTAATAAGTATATTGACAAAATATACGTAGGCACTACTTCTTCTACGACGTAGAAAAACATCAAATGTACGAATATGATTTTTAGATTCTTACCTAGAATATCTGATACTCAACATATTTTGTCTATAAAATGTGTTCTTAATTCTCCATGAAAATAAAGGTGCATATCGATTGAGTTCATTGACAGACGGACGACCGAACTATAACGACTAGTTGCGTCGGTCGATCAGAATCTAACTGACCAAATCAATAAAAAATCGGACAAGTGCGAGGTCGACTTCCGTACGTTAATTATCGAAATTCCGTAAGTTGTTTTAAATCTGACCCAGATTTGTGACCATAGATTTCTTATAGTGTTTCCTGTAATCAACAGGCAAAGAACTATTTTTTTCAAAATTTTCGGCCCTGTAGTTTCGGAGTTAATGGTCAATTCTCGCCTATTTTCTTAAACAACTTCAAAACTTTTTATTTTCTTCTTCTCTTATCCATAATATGTCTTTGAGATGCTCACAATGAGCTCCTTTTCATTTGATATGTAACACGATATATAGTTTGCAAAACTTTTTCTTCATTTACTAATTTACCCCCCAAAAGTGGGTCCTATGTTTAAAATTCAGTAATTTACGTTACACGTCCGTCTTTGGGTAACCGACTTACATATGTGTACCAAATTTCAACTCAATCAGTTCAGTAGTTTCGGAGTAAATTGGCTGTGACAGACGAACAGACAAACACGCGAGTGATCTTAAATAAGGGTTCCGTTTTTTCCTTTTGAGGTACGGAACCCTAAAAACAACGAAAACAGACATCCACGAAGAGAAACAAATTCTCTGGAAGACATAATTATTTTCTAGGCTTAAAGTTGTATGTGAGTATCTTAATCTAAGTATAATATAGGTACTGGGAGGAGCTCGTAGCTAAATAATAACTGCCGCTCGGGTCGATCTTTAGGTTAAGCTGTGCTTGCCTAGGTTGGTCCGTGGATAGGTCGCCCATTAGGTACATACCGAGTTTCCTCCGTGCCTCGGAAAGCACGTTAAGCCGTTGGTCTCGGCTGTCATTTGTAGATCTTTGACAGTCGTCACAGGTAGTCAGTGGCCCGAAAGTCTGACAACCAGTCTTACCTAAGGGTATCCTGTTACCCATTGCTAGCTGGGTTGTGGAGGTCAGATAGGCAGTCGCTCGATGTAAAATACTGGTATTCAGCTGCATCCGATAAGAATGGAGCATAGCTGAAAAATGGTTGGGTTGATGGTAGATGATGATGATGATTTTTATGAAACGTTAAGCTTGAATTATCCCTAGGTAGATGTAGCCAGCCTTACTTGAGCTACATCCATGGTAGATATTTCACATTCAACATTTTGTATAATAATAGCTTTTTGTGTAAACATCGACTAGGCGTCATTTTACTTGAGTAATGCGTCACCTCAATTATAACGAAACCTTGGGTTTGCATTCCGTTCTTGCGGTTTGATGGATTGAATGTGAACCACAATATCTTTAATTTCTTCTTCTCCTATCCATAATTATGCTCATTCGTTCGTTTTAAAATTGATGTACCTAAATATCTCACTAACTAGGAGTAAATATCCTAAGCCGTAAAGCCGGTTACAGGTTGCTGGTGGCCCTGGTCGAGTGGACCCTATTTATAAAAGCATTAACTCTACGGTCACCGACCTGCTGGTTTCAGGTTTCCCGCGTGTTGACGTCAGAAGTATAAATTACTCTCCTCAGTCGTGGAAAAAAACTTGCCGTGATATGCTGAATAAGAATAAACAGGCAATACCTGCCCATACAATAACGATGGTAAAAAACAGCCTAAGTAAGACTATTCCATACGCAAAATACGCATTCTGGACGTGGAGTTGCGGACCTACAGCCCGTTATACAATACAAGTATATAAACCTATGTACTTTTGTGTTGAAATATTTGGCTGAAACGTCAGAAAAACATGGTATTTGGGGTTCCAATTTTACTGCAAGCGAAAAATGCGAGTTGAAATCCATTTTTCAAAAAATCTTTAGGAGGGACATTTCTACATCGTAGCGGTGCTTGGCGGCGGCGACCTCTCGCGTCCGGCCCTGGTTCAAGCCATGGTCCGGGGCGAGAGGGAATGGGAAGCCGTCACCTCCTTCTGCGAAGCAGTCATGCTAGCGAAGGAGGTGGCGGAACGTGAGAGGGAGATAACCTCACGTCCCAGCCGCCGCCGCCGCCGCGGGAGACGCCTCGGGCGTCGGGGGCCACGTAGTGGCTCTCGGCCACCGTAGGCGCGGGCCTGTGGACGGTGAGTAATGGTCTAGCTCGCCGTCCGTCCGTCTTATGACGACAGGCCGTGTCGACGGCGCGTTCGTGTTCCACGCGCGCCTCAAAAAGATGTCAGCAAACAGGAGGGGCCCCTCCTTAGGCAAGGGCCGATGCCTGCCAGGGCAGCGGGACTGTTCAAAAGAGATACCGCGTTCCTGGAATACAAAGGGCAAAAGAAGGAACATGGATGGGTTTTAGTCAGAAAAAGTCTGACACTCTCTTCCGCTCCGCCCAGAACGGGAGGCGTCATTTGATGATTTCCCATCCCAAAAAAAAGGACGTTTCTACACAAACTTATCTGTGTATCTTATCTTATCTTCTTAGTATCTGTGTGTACATAAATAAATAAATAAACTTAGTTCGATATAATCCTGCTGGTGGGCTGAGTTTCACACGTCAAATCGGAAGACGTATAAAGATATAGTATGGTTGGTAATATTTACTGAATTTACAATAGTTTGGTTAATCGTACATACTTTTAAATAATTCGAAGCGGCCGTTACCATATTAATTAAGGTGTATTTCATATTTAATCTTTTCTATGCCAACAAATACCAATTCATACTAATTCATTGTGCCATTATTGAAATTGAAATTTTATTTGACTTTCATCTTGACATTTTAATCTATAATAATTGCATAATTGAAAATTGATTAATTTAATTTATTTCCTAATTTCACGAAATTATGTATTTATGACCAATAATGTGTAAGCTGTGGTTATATTACCTGTAATTGAGTGTGCATTAAAGGATAATGTATTCTGTAATAGTTTTAATTTTGTAGAAGATAAATAGTAAAGTAACTCGTTAGCAATCCTAAATAAACAAAAAATAAATCAGACTTCAAAAAAGTGAAAAATTAGTTTAGCTTCTGAAGTCGGTGACTTTTGTTTGTATGATTTAGTTTTTTTGTCACCGACTTCTGAAGCTAAAGTTATTTTACACTTTTATTGAAGTGGGTTTTATTTTTTGCAAAAAAGTTTTTTATTTTCCATTTTTAGTTGTCTTTACAAATATTTGCTATGCATTTTGTTATACATACATTTCATGGTAATAGGCTAATAGGCTTATCCTCAATAAAATGGAACTTAACATACCCAAGTGTCGAAATGTGGTTGAGGTGTACACATCTGCATAATCAGAGCATACAGGTGTGATGTTATGTTATGATGTTGTGAATACAATAAACATCCAAGTGATTGCAGCAATCACGACAGATTTGCTGTCTATTATTTATTTATTTATTTAACACTTCAAGCACAAAGTACAGAGGCGGACTTAATGCCATAGGCATTTTCTACCAGTCAACCTTTGGATTATTGAAGAGTTCCGTTCCATATCTCCGAAGTCCGTGATCAGATCATGACAATATTTCTTATGGGACCAACTTGGGAATACTCAATAAAAATATAATTTTATATAAAATAAGTAAAAAAAATAATTTTGAAAATCGGTCCACAGTTAAAATTTTACTAGAATTATCCTCCACCTCCTAACCGTTAAGGAGTTATACCTTCCATCATCAGCTCATCAACAAGAGGTGATGACTCCCTGATGCAAATACTTGAATAGCTTTAGAAAAAACATGAAACACGTAATGCCTATAAAATTTAAGGGTTGCCCTCGATTTCTCTGGGATTCCATCATCAGATCCTGACACAATGGGACCACCTCGGGAGAATACCTACTCTTTCGAATTTAAACAAAGAATTTTGAAAATCGGTCTACAATTGACTAAGATATTGGTGAAAAAACATTTAAAAAAAAGAAATACAGTCGAACATAGAACTTCCTCCTTTTTCGGTTAATAAATTAATATTGTCCAAGCCCTTCGCATATAAAAATATGTATTCACTCAATTCATAGGGACATTTTATTCATAATTATAATGTAACGCATGCCGCTCGCCGTTTAATAAACTAGTTTACCATAAACTAGTTATGTTAAATATAGTCACTTACCCATGTAAACACTTCCCATAACCCGTCGGTAAAGTTATTACTAATCTGTGATTATATTATGTGAATCCCATAAAAAGGCCATGATTTATAAGGGTGGTCTTGAATCATTATGGTTTTTAACTTAATAGGTATGTATATATTTGTTATTAAAACAGTTTTTTACAGAAAATCTTATTGGTCTTGGATATTATTCGGTTCTGGCTTCCAAAGAAAATAGATAACCTAAAGAGTACATAGATAAAATTATGGTAGTAACGGAATGGCTTCATCATTTTTGCTTCACTGCAAACATTCAACTAAAGAGTACTTAATCCGAAGATTAGGGTTTATACTAGCTAACTACGTTCGTTGTTCCGACCACTACACACACTCATTGGACAGCTCATGTGCTTAGAGCCACGGAGGGGGGCTACATGTTGTGTAAACTTCGGTAACCCATCCAAGGGCAAGGCAAGGCGTTGTTGCTTAACTCCGACGATCTATACGTCTACGCGGCAGACATTTAACGAGCACCTCGTGTCCAAGCATGCGTTGGTATGTAAATTAAAATATGTATAGTAAGTACATCGGCACCTATTGATATAATGAGGAGCTAGGATAACGAGATATTAAAAAAGCTGCACTTATTTACTTAGGTACTCACTTACGTAGGTATATGTGGTTAAATAGTGTCGGTTGTGTCGGTCGTCATTCTAGTAGACGTATTATTGTGGAAATTACTTAATAATAACTTAATGTTATGAAGTATTTACCAGAATCATCCACTCCTCATTAATGCGAATAATTTAAACTACTTAACATATAAATAAGGAGCATTATTTTATCTTTTACGTAGAAACGAGGCTGCTCTAAATAAAAAAAAAACCTCAGCTTAATAAAATTACCTATTATGTAGGTAGGAAGGTACTTATTTGTATGTAAATTTATGCATTTTTTTTTCAAAAGGTTCTAGTTAATACCTTTTTAAACGAAAATGTGTTGAAACCTCTAGTTTTTTACAATCAATAAATAAAGTAACCAATCACGTTTGCTGAATGCAACGGTTTTATAAAACATTGAGTAGTTTTTAACCGACTTCATAATTAGTCATGTTAATTCACCATGCATTAACTTCCAAGTAATGAAACAATAGAATCATTTAACTATACATTAAGTAGGTACTATTGCTAGTTTCCCAGAAGTGTTAACTTGAATCAAATCAAATAAATATATTGGGATCTTTAAATTAATGTAGGTAGCATTAACAATTAAGATTAATAGTATGCAATATTAAGCAAAGAGAGAGCTCGTGGCTAAATAATAACTGCCGCTCGGGTCGATCTGTAGGTTAAGCTGCGCTTGCCTAGGTTGGTCCGTGTATGGGTGACCATCACCCATTACATACCGAGTTTCCTCCGTGCCTCGGAAAGCACGTTAAGCCGTTGGTCCCGGCTGTCAATCGTAGATCTTTGAAAGTCGTCACAGGTAGTCAGTGGCCCGAAAGTCTGACAACCAGTCTTACCTAAGGATATCGTATTACCCATTAAATGCCCCCCCCCCCCGCTCCCGCTCTGGGCGGAACGGAAGGGAGTGTCAGATTTGTACTGACTAAAACCCATCCATGTTCCTTCTTTGCTCTTTGTGTTCCAGGGCCGCGGTATCTCTTTCGAACAGTCCAGCAGCCCCGGTTCAGAAATAAGCCTGATTCTACAATCACAAGAGCATTAAAATTGGCTACCGAAATCTCAGTTTTACAAATCTAATATCATTGAATTAACTCAAATATTTGTCTTTAATCTAACAATATTTAGCCTTTAATGAAAAATAAGTTATGATTAAGTTATTGCTTCATGCTAGCCCATGACTTTGTCTTCAGACTCTTCAACTTGACATTCCGTCTCCGACAGAGCAAATATGGAATCACTTAAAAATTGACTGGCAATGAAGATCACGACCTTTGAGAACGTATATGTGCAAATAAAGATGGGCAAATGTTTGTAATACTATTATTATTGCCTTATGTACGTATGTCATCAAGGGGATTCAATTGAATTGCGGACGTAACATTTTACACATGAATCTTGTGTCACTAAAAATGATAAACTATTAGGTATTTATAGCCGTTTTATAGGTACTTTTAATTCGCGTAAAATTGCATTAGAATTGTTTATTTACGGCGACAGTTTCTTCTTCTAGGAATTAACGCTGTGAATGTCTCGATAGTTAACTAATTAATATCTATTGTAATTTACAAGTTACATAATAAGATAACAACACGCCTGTAATCTTTGAAGGGTTAGGCAGAGGTGTATTCTAATAGTACCACCCACGTTTCGCTAGTTATGTTTTTAAGTCCCATGTAATACTGGGTAAGCCTTTTGCCATCAACCGGGCACAAATCCAGACTCCGTGGCTGCTACTGAGAAATTCTTGAAGGAAAGACTTGAAAATCGAAACCAGTACATCATGCTCAGTCGCGTTTCCGACGACAAGTTAAATAAAATTGATTCAAATTTTAAACTACAATTATATTGTAACAAATGGTCCACAATTGTTATTATGGTATTAGATTTTTTTTAAATAAAACGTTCCCCCACACTAGGAATTTCTCCTGTATCGTGGTCTCGTGGGTGCGTTTACAAACATTTAAACTCACATTCACAAACAGCCAGACCCAGTGAGTTAAACCATTCTTATTCAAATTTTACTTGAAGTGTTACCAAAATTGTCAGTGGCATGAGCCTTCACCGTCAAGCATATCTTAGTATGTACCCAACTAAGTAAGGGCGAAGAGGCAAGGTACAGGCGCCAGCACATCAAGCTACTACAATCAGTCAAATTTCTTCAATAGATTTTCAACTTTACTGCTAAAGCAGTAGGTTCAAGATTGATAGGGAAAATTTGCCAGTTTCGGGTAGTTTGATGTGCTGCCGTCTGTACATACAGACGTCATTCGTTACTTGTCCTGGTGATGCTTGGAATGTCCTTGTTTATTGAAAAGTGAATTTAAATAAAAGGAACTCGTTACTTTAAACCAAGAATTTAAATCATTCAGGTTACCTACAAGTTCTTTTTTTCATCGATGAAAAAGAAATAATAATTTACTCAGAAATTCTCAAAGCGAAGGCCGATGAATCGTATGATTATACGAGTACCTATATTATTTAATAGATCCAATTTTTTTTATATATGCGAGTTTTTCCTTTGTGTTTCCTTGTTTTTATTTTGATTATTATAGAAAATAAGGCTTTTGAGTTTTTGCGTATCACATTAGAACTTAAAAGTACCAAGGCCAACCAAGAAAGACTTTATTTAAAGATGACAAATTTTAGGTAAAGTAGATCAACATTTTTCAATATAGGGCTATAATTAGATGGGAAATTCCGGCAACAATAGATACTGGTGGACACACCTCGACTGAGTTCAACATCTTTTTATGTTTTGATCTTTTATTTAATTATATCTTGGAAAAACCCAAAAGGAAACAAAAATAAAGAAGTAAATGTCGATGCCTCTTTATTTACGATGTTGTTGCCGCAAACTTGATTCCATTCTGAATTCTATCTTTAACTTCATTACTATGTGTGTGGAAACAAGTTCATCAATTTTCCAATGAACTAAAATAATACGAAAGAAAACGGTCTCCACTTTTTAGGTAATTTGCTCAAAAACATGCATCCGAAGTGGCCTCTACGGTGTCACCGACAACGTCGTGGAAATACTGTCGTGCCAGCGACAAGAAGAAGAAGTAAAAAATTAAACCACTAATCTAATGCGGATTTTAATGACGTTAAACCACACGGAGCGCTCTTAGCGCAGTTGATTATTTATTTTTAAACAAAATAGAGTATTAACGTTATAAACATATGTAAATCATCATCATCAAAATCATCATTTCAGCCGAAAGACGTCTACTGCTGGACATAGGCCTCCCCAAAAGTGGGGTTTTGCCATAATCGCCACGGTTGGCAGGCGGGTTGGCGATGCCAGTACAAAAATACACAAGTTCACAACTATGTAGGACTAACTATGTAGGTGATTTAGAACTTGTCTCGAGTTTACACGTGTTTGATGTAAAGGCGCTTGCATAAACCAGTCAAGTTACTGATTTGATAAGGTTCCATTGGTTTATACAACTACCGAAACAGACGCTAAAGCACGTTTACAAACACGTATGATGTATTTTTGAGCGATATCAAGGTCGATCCCATAACAAAACTTGTTCATTATCATGAGTACCTACTACAAGCCCCTAAAGTATTGCCAAAGTTCAGAATTTTGATTAAAGTACAAAAGTACGTAGATTTTAATAACACAGTCAGTCTATGCCAAGAGTAGCCAGCCGAATGAATATTTTAAATTAACATATCAGTGTACATTTTACAGTGGCATGTGAACAGGAAGTGCACGATTTCTGTTATAATTCAATTAACAGGTTGATTATATACTAGTCATAATCATATCCATCTAAATCATATACATATTACATAATTATATTTTTATTTCCGACATGCTGCGAGTATTGTCAAAACCTATGCTTAGGTACTCTCTGGCTAGGAAATCTTTGTCTAAGTTTTCATGTATGACTGGCTTAGAAGCGCATGCCATGCCAATTTAGCTACTATATTTTCAGACACTGTTTTAAGTTTTCACGGTTTAAAACTAAACGTATACTGTCACTTACGGGATATTTTTCGTGATTGTTCATGATTTTGAGCTCCTGATATTTCGACGCTGTTGCAAGCGCCATGATCGCGGGTTGAACATTCACGGAAGATATCCCGTAAGTGACAGTATAAGTTTACTATATTTTCAGTTTTAGACACCCAAGAAAGGGTGGGTTTTTTTAGCCTTGAGTATGGTACTGCAAAATTATTTATCTACAGACAATTTGATAATCCTTCACATTATAGGCAAATGTTTATTTTTCATTATTACACAACTAAATGTAGTTAAGCACGACAAAAACAGCCCACAGTTTTTATTTCTATGTAGTATCTTTCCGACATGTTGAATTATATCATTAACCGCATGTATTAATAAAAAACTCGGTTTACATTTTAGTATATTGAACGAGAATGTACTCATAATCAAATGAATTTATAAACGCACTGTAAAACATTAAAGTAAATAACTATATTTGACTTGATGCTCTTTGCCTTTATCAACAGACTTGTTTAGATCATATCGAGTACATTACATATAATTATTGATTCGGTAATGTCCGGTGTGACACTAGCCCCGGACCGTCGCTCGACGTTCGCCTTGCCTTCACAAGGTGACAGCCACCACACACTCCGTACCGAGTGCTGCGACCTTCCGCCCCTCTTTAATGACAACCGTCGAGCAATTTGCTGAACTTAGCGGCAGCGGCATGTCAACGCCCTAACAAGTGACATCGTGAGGGTTTTGGTTAACTATGCAAATATTACCTTAATTACTTACCTACTACACCTTGACCATGTTGAATGTTTGAAGTACAAACAAGTGCGCAGAAAAATATGATTATTACGTGTTTTTGTATAGGTCGTTTGATAAAAAATATTTGATAATTAATTGTTTATCATGTGTACGTACTTATTATTGTTAAAATTATACTCGATTTTTTTAACAGAATTTACTAATCATCATGAAGTAATCCAATATGTTTGCAAGTCGTTGCAGTAAACCTTTTATTTATTTTATCTTTGGGCAAAATGTGAACCTATAGAATTCAAATTAACCTAATAGATAAATGTATCATTAACTAATTATATTCGTTCGAAACCCCTTAATAGAAAACAATTACTTATTTACTATTAAAACGAACCCCATATTTTAAGTTAACACCACTCGATCCCTTTTTTCTAACGAAAGACATCAACGAAGGATCTTGTTGCGAAAGGTGACTATTAAAATAAAATTGTGTTTTTCATAAAACAACCTAAACTAGTACATTTAGTGTGTTTTTATTTGATATTGAGAAACATCACCTAGATTTTTTGACATTGTAACAACATAAGCACAAGATTGTATTTTTTATGCATAGAGATCTCTCTCTCTCTCTCTCACACACACTCTATGCATGGGATATCACAATTCTGTGTTTTGGCTCTATAAATAGGTATAACTTTAGGTATTTTTATAATCTCCAATTAAGGTTCATTTAAAGATCTTACCGATTAATCATGAATTCAATCAATATGATAATGCTGAGCGGAACGTAAAAAACCCAACTAGCTACTAAAATAATAAAATGAGATAATTTAGGTGTACCTCTACCTCCACGCAGATGGTAGGTAAGTTATCCTATATGATAAGGTTTCCTTGACTAGCTTTGGCAATGACCAATTGTCGATTTACCCGACTTTGCACGTAGGGAGGATAATGATGTTATTCGTGACGTTTTCGAATAGTAACCACTACAACTACATGTGAGTTCGGTGGTTTGCCGTAGGTATTTTTTACAAAATACATAAAAAGCAACCTTCACGCTTTATTTTTATTCAATTATTTTAATTGGTATAATGATGATCGACAATCTGTAAAAACAACAATCAAATTATCGAATTTCACAAGTAAGTTCAACTTTTTTTTTTGAATTTGCCTATTATTTTGTTTCAAGCAAAGTCATTCATTGCCAAGTTGGGAAGTGCAGACTAAATGTTATGTTATCATTAAACACACAACCTGAATTCATTCACTGCTTGGATAGGTCTCTCGGCTATCGCTTTTTGTGCCATGGGGAGATATGCCTGGATGAGGCTACCCAGGTTGATCCAGGTTCATCGGGGGATGAACCTGGATGAGACCTTCCAGGTTTATTCCCCGATAACAACAATTCCGTCCGTCCATCTTGACGCCGCCAGACGGCCAACATTTCTTTTCACTGTCCTCGGTTACAGCTTTAGGTACTGTCATCACTGCGCCTATCATTAGCTAAGAATTCGCAAAAGAGTGATATCTACAGGTAGATGTACTGTTATACCACTTCAATACTTGATCTATCTATAGTACAGCAAAGTCCTTTTTGATTGCCTTGTACAAAATAATATCAAATAGATTATCAAAATCCAATTAAAGAACACAAAAAGAGGCAAAAATGGTAACCTTTTAACATTATGTGATTTTTTTTATCCTCTTTTTGTGTTTTTTAATTGGATCTTCCCGTTGACCTATACCTAATCATGAAATTTGACAAGAAGTAGTTCTTACGGCCACTTGTAAATGAAAAAAAAATGAAAAAGAAAATTTGAATTCTATGAAAAAAAAATGAAAAAAAAAAATTGAATTCTGAATATGTAGATTAAAAACAAAATTCCTACAAGTTTATACAGAACCCTCGCTGCGTGAGTCCGACTGGCACTTGACCGGTTTTTTTTTGCTAAACAGATTAGCATTGACGTCAATTGCACGCATAACATCGTTTTATTCCTTTTTAGTCACAAAAGTGATTCGTTCGGGAAAAGGCTAAGCAGATGATGATGACTCACAAAAGTGATTCGTTACAGTTCAGATTGCAAATGTCGACTGTAGCAATCGTGAACGACTATCTCAAATGCTTTTCTAAATTATACCCTGGATTTTCGAAGTTCTATGTAGGAAAAAACCTGTATAGAACCCAAAACACATACAATAACCGCTAAGAAGATGATTAAAAATTTAAACACACATTTACAGATACACTAGATAAAAACTTCACAATTAATCCTACGTCAATCAAGAAAAACATATCATTTAACTAAATTAAAAGAATTTATTAGCGATCATGCATGTCTTCTGAGAAGTTTTTCTATGTTATAAATTTATAATTGAGACAATTCAAATAAATCTTTAACGATTAAATTGATAATCAATCGTGATGATAGCGCAATAATTATTTGTGTAAGATATAGCAAAAAGAAAATCTTCCCGTATCTATAAACAAGTCAAAGTAATACTTGAGTAAAAGTAGGTAATCTATACATATATTTAAAATGGTGAACTGACTGAATGACTGGGTGACACACAGCCCAAACCGCTGGTCCTAGAGATATGAAACTTGAGGGTGTGTTTTTTGTGAAGAGTAAGTATCCACAAAGAAAGTATTTTTGGGAATTCTAACCCAAAAATTCTAAAGAGATAAAATAGGGGATGGAAGTTTCCGGTAAGATTTGAAGTTAGAATCTTCAAATTTTGTGTTTAGGCTGACGATTGAAAATTAATTTATTACGTGTATTAGCGTTTTTGATAATTCTAACCCCGAAGGGTTTAAACAGGCGAAGCCGCGGGCAAAAGCTAGTAAGTAATAACTTATTTTTATTCTGTAGTTTAGTAATTGCTTGAAGTTAGAACTGTCAAAAGGTAAAACTCTTTATGCTTCCTTTGACTGTTCTTACTTTGTTCAAATTCTTGTCTTTTGCTAAAAATAATTTTACATAAGTAATAAACTCAAGTCATTACTTTAACTTTACCATACTAGTATCTATGAACAAATAAATGAATAAAATATTCTAACCCATCTATCAGGTATCTACCAGGGTTAGAATATTTTATTCATTTTGTTTTTTTGGACATTATGTACGGGGGGTACATAATGTTTTCATTCCCACAGACAGTAACATTAAAAATACATTGCAAAAATGGCATTAACGGAAGGTGATGTACCTGGAGCAAAATTGAAATTTGCAAAAATTAAAGATCATCTTGGGATTTAAAGTGATGGCTTGCATGCCGTGATTTACTTGTTTCAGGTAATAAAATGTCCCCGGTGTGGGCGCGTTCGCTCCCCGGTGTGGGCGCGTTCGCTGAGGCTGCGTGCAAAGCACTACCTGAACGCGCCCCAAAAGGTGGCAGCCGTAAGGCTGATCCGTGGGTACCGCACGATCTCCCACGAGGCGGCGAGCCTCGTTGCCGGATTGCCGCCATGGGACCTGGAGGCCATAGTCCTCGCGCGCCTGCACGAGTGGCGCGTGGAGGTACAGAGCCGGGGGGTAACTCCGCTGCCGCGGCATATTGTCGCGCAGCGGACAGACCTCCGCCGTGATCTCATGGCGACATGGAGAGAGCGACTATCGCGACCCCGTGCAGGGCACGCCACGATAGTGGCGATAAGTCCCCTCTTTGAGGAGTGGCTTGAGAGGCGCCACGGCGCCCTCACCTTCCGCCTGACGCAGGTCCTCACCGGACACGGATGTTTCGGGAGGTACCTGCACCGAATCGGGCGGGAGGAAACGCCCGGGTGCTACTATTGCGAGGATCGACCGGAGGACACGGTGGAGCACACCGTCGAGGTCTGCTCCGCTTGGGAGGAGCACCGCCGTGTTCTCGTAGCGGCGATTGGCGGCGGCGACCTCTCGCGCCCGGCCTTGGTTCAAGCCATGGTCCGGGGCGAGAGGGAATGGGAAGCCGTCGCCTTCTTCTGCGAAGCAGTCATGCTAGCGAAGGAGGCGGCGGAACGTGAGAGGGAGAGAGCCTCACGTCCCAGCCGCCGCGGGAGGAGAAGCACCGGGTGTCGGGGGCCACGCCGTGATGGCTAATGGCAATGGGCTAGCTCGCCGTCCTTCCGTCGTATGACGACGGGCAGGCCGTGTCGACGGCGCGTTTGTGTTCCACGCGCGCCTCGAAGAGTTGTCAGCAAACGGGAGGGGCCCGCAAGGGCCGGTGCCTGCCAGGGCTGCGGGACTGTTCGAAAGAGATACCGCGGCCCTGGAACATAAAGGGCCAATGAAGGAACATGGGTGGTTTTTAGTCAGTAAGAGTCTGACACTCCCTTCCGCTCCGCCCAGAGCGGTGGGGGTCATTTGATGATTTCCCACCCACCAAAAAAAAAAAAAAAGGTAATAAAATGTACATATAAAACTCGAACTCAATTCATTTATTTCAACTAGACCATTACAGGCACTTTTGAAAGTCAAAAAAAAGCTGAGCTACAGTCACAGTCACAAGGCATAATAACTTGCGAAAGTACTGGTAGTTGCACATTCCAAAAGCGTAGATCTCTATGGAGAAGAATGGGCAAGAAACTCCATGGACACTCCTTTAAATCAAAATATTGTTACAAAATCTTGGTTACATCATTCATGTTGAGATTATACATATATGTGAGAACGATGTACAAAGACACATTAAGAGCGTCCAGAGTAAAAGATTAAACCAACAATTAAAAAAAAAGTAATTAAAATAATCCGTGGCAACTAAGAGATGACCACTCCCAACTGACAGCGCCCGTTCACGAACATGAGGCATGGATCAGCGCCATTCAACTGAACCATATCGAAAGGAACTAAATGACCCGACACACCCACCATCATCAGCGAGACATTTCAGTGAGCATGACATTCTCTCAGCCACCAGGACACATTCAAGTCAAGTATACGTAGAAAGGTTAGTTGTCGTTAACAGCTCGTTTTATTGCTGTCAGAGATTTAAATATTTCATGTGCATATTTTTGTTTATGCTTCCTTTTTTAGGGTTCCGTACCCAAAGGGTAAAACGGGACCCTATTACTAAGACTTCGCTGTCTGTCTGTCTGTCTCCAGGCTGTATCTCATAAACCGTGATAGCTAGAAAGCTGAAATTTTCACAAATGATGTATTACTATTGGCGCTATAACAACAAATACTAAAAATTAAAAAAAAATGCATTAAGGGGGCTCCCATACAACAGATATGATTTTTTTGCCGTTTTTATAGATAATGGTACGGAACCCTTCGTGCGCGAGTCCGACTCGCACTTAGCCGGTTTTTAAACGTAAGTATGTATCGCGAGTGGTATAATGAAACTCAAAATTACTGCAAAGAGGAAGTGATTTTGTTTTAAACATGGAAGATATTGAGACTGATAAGAGTTATTATTTAAGAGCATATGTAACGAGCTGACATGTGATCTTCTTTCAGAGCAACTGTAACTGTTAAACTATATATAAATACTTATCTGTGGATATGGATACTAATAGTAGAAAATTATTTATGCTCAGAGTCAGTATCCAGCATTGTATGTTTTTATTTTATTTTTTAAATGGTTAAATCGATTCTTTGCGGTAAATGAATCCACCACAAACTCTTTTTCTTGTCAACTTGAGGTTTCTTGAGGCCATCTTGAAGATGGTATATTTGTGCCTGTGATACAAGCAAGATGCCATCTTGCTCATCAATTTTATTCCCTAAGGTGCAATGTAGTAGGCCTGATAATTTATTTTTTAACATATTTCATGCACTTTATTTATTTGTTTCAATGATAAGACATGCGTTTAATGTTACTGTCAATAAGGAAATCAAAACACGTGTACCCCCCACTAGTGCTGCTTCTGGCGGATCTTTATAAGGGTTCCGTACCCGAAGGGTAACCAACGGGACCCTATTACTAAGCGTACGCTGTCCCTCCGTCCTTTCATCTGTCTGTCAGCTATATCTCGTCGTAATAGGTAGTCAGTTGAAATTTTCACAGAATGTTTATTTCTATTGCCGTTATAACAACAAATAATAAAAATATGTTGAAAATTAAAGGGGGCTCCCCTACTACGATGGTACGGAACCCTTCATCCGCGAGTCCGACTCGCACTTGGCCGATTTTTAAATATTCAGGGGAAACAGGCTAATTTAAGTGTCTTAAGAAGTCGAGCAGCTCAATGAATATGATGATGCTTTATGGTTTACATATTATGTATATTATACGGAAACAATAAAGATTGTTCGACACCCAACACTGTTTCCTATTTAGATTTAATGTCTTGTTTAATGTTGGTTCGTTTCGTAGTATATCCATAAATTGTATTTAACACCTTCCTTCTCATATAAATAGGTTTATGTGTTTATTTTGTTTTATGTAATAATGGATATTAGTAAAGCTTATCATTACCTTTTTGGTTCTGTTGGAAGTAGCTTTCTGTCATCATTAGCCAACCCACAATCTCCTATTAATTCAGTTAAATACGTCTAACTAATCTAAAGTAGAGAGCAGTGATAGCTAAGTGGTGTGACCGTCAGACTGGCAAGTCATAGGTCTCAAATTCAAACCCAAGACACGCACCTCTGATTTTTGGGGTTCATGTGTGTGTTGTATAATTATTACTTGCTTCGGTGAATGAAAACATCGTGAGGAAACCAGCATGCCTGAGAGTTATTTCTTGACGGCATGTAAAGCCAACGCAGAGGCCCATCATGGGTGGCATAAAATCTTTGACACCAGGTTAGACACTAACCACACGATAAAGAAAGACTAATCTAACATTCTAAATGTTATTCATTACTATTCAGTCGAATTAGTCTTTAAATCCAAAACATATGCTTTGAACTTATTTAAAATTAATCAGCGTTTACTATCCCAAATTATTACATTTAGGGACTTCGGAAAATGGTAGAAATTTTGTGTGGGTTGGTACATTTTGACAGAACTGCTCTCAATTTAGGTAGCTTTAAATGCACACTCATCTCTTCTTACAAAATCTTTTGTCCGTCAACAATTTGATATACCTAGTTAGTTTTAGTACCCAGTGTTTGATACCGTTGCACCAAATTATATACTTACAATATGTACGTAAATCATTTGCATTGAATAGACATTCCTTTCTAATTTGTATTTAAATAGCTACTAAGTAGACAAAATAATAACATTTTACACCAATAGTAATTAGTAGTGTTTCTACACAAGTGACCAATGAAATATATAAGTCCTCAAACTGTCTGTCAAATTCGAAATTATTCAGGTACGTAGGTGGGTTGTGCTCTTTATTATGTACAGACGCCAGCACATCAAGCTACCCGAAACTGTCAAATTTTATCAATCAACCTTTAACCTAATGCTTTAGCAATAGAGTTGTTAAAAATAAAAGTTGGACAGATTGTAGTAGCTTGAAGTGCTGGCGTCTATACATAACAGATTTAATTTATAATATTCCGTGGTTTTCAAACAGACAGGACAGCACAGGTGCTACACTATTTTACTCTGTGTCAGCAGTAATTGTAATATTCAGTATCAATTACATATCTATTTGCAGAAGTTTATGTGTGATAATTAAACTTTTTTATTTATCTTTCTGTTTACCACAAAAAGCAAGTTAATAGTATTTAAAGACAGCGTAAATAGGATTAACTTGTGTTTTTCAATTGATTTAATTATTTGGGTATTAATATAAAAAATAAGTCACCTTCACAATATTCACATCGTTCACAATATTGTAAGTTGCAAATTACATAAAATGTAATTTGTATATTTCTAAATTTAAAATATTTAGAATTTGGTTTACAAAATATTTTTCTATTTGTTTGATACATACATCATACATAACGAAAGTCATGAAGCAAAATAACAAAATCATCATTGTCAAATTTGCTGATACGATTGTAAGAGAAATCCACTCCCACGAGTGGATTTCTCTTAAAATCGGATCATGTCCTATTTTTAGTTTTACTGACCTGAAATTTTTAGTTGAACGTAAAATCTGTCACATCAAAAGTAAAGTGATAAACTTTACTTTTGATGTGACAGATTTTGCGAAAAACTCGCCGTTGCCGTTTACTCATAATTATTTTATATTCATCATGACTACTGTCACTCTGTCAGTACTTCCACTACTAGTTGTTAGAACAATTTTTTGATGAATATCAATTTTTCTTCACTTTTTAAATTGAGGTAAAAAATTGTTAAGTTCTGACACAAGACGAGTCTACTGTCAGAATTGTTCAACAATTTACAAAATATGTAATTACAATTATGCGTTCAATAAAACAACTTTCCTTACAAATTATATGTTAATCGTCACTGGTAAAGAAAACATGTTTATTAAACAGAAACATGTTAAATTGTGGGTACAGTTTTTCAAATTTTATAAATTTTCCACAATGGTAAATTTGTGAGTAGTATTCTATATTAAACAGAAACTTGCAGATTTGTAACTTGTAAAGTACAATTTCAATTTATAACGTTTATTAAACAGGGCCCAGTTCTGCAGTTATAGCGCACTAACTGACAACTAGACCTATCAAGAAGTTGTGATTAACATGATAATACCAGTACGACCATGTGTCGGAATTTCGGAAGCAGCTGAAGTGGCTACCTATTCGGCAGCGTCGAGATTCACACACTCTCACTTTTCTCTTTTCTGTTCTTCACAATCCTAAAGCTCCTTCGTATCTTCGTGAACGCTTCGAGTATCTGGTTCCTAGAGGTAAACCTTGTCGCTCATCATCATCTCTTCTCCTTCGTTTCCCTTCCCACTCCTCAAGTCGGTATGATGGTTCATTTACTGTTCGTGCAGTGCGTCTTTGGAATTCGCTTCCACACTCCTTGCGGGATAGCCCTTCGTTAGAGGTGTTCAAGAGGAGAATTAGAGAACATTTCCTGTCAACATGATGATAGTATGTATATATATATAGTATATGTAATAGTAGTAGTATATAAATATATATATATATATATAGTGTAATATTGTATAGTTTTATATATAGGTATTGTATGCGTTACACATATTGTATTGTATGTATTAGTTTAGTTTATAAAATAAGTTAGTTTACGTTTTTAAATTTACTGATTGTGCACGTAGGTTATCCTCTATCGCTAATCTCGCAATCAAAGTAAGGTTTGCTGTAAATTTTGGGTTAAGCTCGCCGTTGTACATAAGCTATATATTGTAATGTTGTGTGTATATCTTTTAATTTTGTGTGCAATAAAGAATAAGAATAAGAATAAGACTAACATGTTTATCTTAGTCTTACTGGTATTATTATGTATCCGCTTAACTATCCGCCTAGCGGAAAAAGAAAACAGAGCTCTTAGCTTAAAAATATATAAAAGCATGACTAGCAAGACAGCTAAATTAATTAAATTTATTGATATCCGTCGAAACGCGTCAAATTATCATTTTTTAATCACCATTATTGCAAATGCTAGCAAAGTTCAAGATTTCAAGGTTATATTCCATCCAGGTCACGGGTACTCTAACGTTACTATCCAAAACTGGTCTAAAACATGTCTCAAACAATATATTTTAGGTTGAGCATTTTATCATTAATTATATTTAAACATTTTGTATGTTTAACGTTTCTAAGGTATTTGACGACTACGGACTATTTAAGACCGAAATCGTGAGAATTAGATTTGTCTGTAAAGTTTATTGATCTTTAAATTTACTTAACACGGCTTTCAGAATAGTTCTTAATACAATTTAAAATTAATTGAAAGGTACTTCTTCCGTTTCCTTCAGATTTGTAGGTTATGCTTTTTATCTTCTTTACTAATAAATGATTAGAGAAAACCTACTAGCTCTGGTCCATCTGTAATTTTGTGGCATTCGTGCGACCATCATCTGCCGATAGTTATTGAGCAAAACAAATCCGAACCAGACTTTTTCAGCGAATCTTTTACCGAAGCTGGGCTGACATTCTTTAAAACTCATTCTACATTTCATTAATAAAATTATGTTTTATTTTGTATATATTTTATATTTATAAAACAAAGTCGCTTTTCATGTCTAAATATGTAAGTAATTTAAGTTTTTTTAGTGTTTTTTTTTTTTTTTTTTTTTTTTTTTTTCCAGTAATTTTTCTCCGCGTTTTGATACGGTTTCACCATCATTTATAGACTTTTTCCGAAAGGTTTATGTCACAGATATGGATAATCTGTGGTTTATGTACTTAAGTAACACAATGTATTGGACTTAGAAATTTCGCGGTCTTGAAATCTATAATTCACCGCCCCGCCGCGCCGACCCGCCCGTACTTACCGCTGATGGATGTCCACATCCACATCAGCGGAATGTACGGGCGGGTCACAAGTTTAAAAAATGAAACCGTTTATGTGTAAAATTCTGAATACTGTATCTTAAAAGACTGTAGACTGACTTTGAAAGTCAAAATAATAAAAAAATCAAGGCTGAATTCTTGATTATAAAGAAGTAAGGGATTTGTTTATTAAATTTATGCGTAGTTTATATACATAAACATAAATTCCAGTAAAATCAACCACACAAAGCAGAGTATTTTGTGCTTGTGTACACTTAATACCACTTGTCTATTACATTTAAATAATTAAGTATCTAATCGCAGGGCTATTGCATTCATACATATATTATACTCAAGATCCATTTGTGGTTTACAAGATTTTAAGATAATGTACGCGCAGGTGTCACAAGTTAATGTGGTTTTGAGCTTAGATGTAGGGGAAGTACAAATGAGTATGACCACAAAGCAAAATATATTAATTCCTGTATGTCCGTATAAGTCTCTCGATTTGCGGTCGGGGAACTAAATATTTTAAATCTTCTATTTATTCTTTCCATCTTCAACTACTAAGAAAACCGTATTGTTGGACATTCAACTCTTGGGCAAATACCAAATGTTTTCAGCTTTATCTCAATAATTTTTGGCACTGACTAAAAGAATAATAGACTTAGCATTGATATTTGGTCACTGAGTTCTAAATAACTGATGACCAAACGCTTATTGTTGCTCATACTTTAGTTTTTCATTATTTTAATGAAAAAAACCTACCTTAGGTGCATGTGCAAAAGGGATATTCTTTGCCTGCGCAGTTTACGGAAATCTAGCCCTTACTGCCGCAGATATTTGATGAAGTAAATGCAAAATTGAATGAATCTAGATATCACCTCTGATACACATACCTCCGCTCGCGGTATGTGCTTAGTCACAGCCTATTTGGAATCTTGACTACACAGACATCACGTACGAAGTACATGTTATTCTTAATTGTTCACAATTATGGCATTATTTAAACTTTGTATACCTTCGTTAGAATCCAGCTCTAGCGGAAGACGTCACTTATGAAAACGTTATATTAATGTTATTATAAAATGTGCAATAAATAAGCAGAGGAAATCATCATCAAGGGTGGCAGCAAACTAGTACAAAGATATACTCGTATGATCCAAAACCATTCATTTTATCATCGGTATTTTTTGCGCAGTTTTGTTCCACAAAGGAGTAACCTTGTATGTACATACCTAGGCAGGTTCTGCTTTTATTTTACAACCAAATGCGCTAAATATAAGTTAACTTGATGCAGGAAATACATTGTAAAATACCAGTGACCTCATCAACTTAAATACATTATTAGGTTTTATTCATCAAACATAATAATAAATCTGTAGACGTGGCTTTTCTGTACATTGAAAATATTTAGAAAAAAAATAGTAGGCGTGTTAAAGAATCACATAGAAAACCTATTTCTACCATTTTTAGAATTTTTGTTTGTTCCTTTTGTGTTTACTCTTTGCCTGGAAGTAATAAGTACTACGCACAACTCGTTAAGAAATAAAACCTCTAAAAAGTTTAAAAATCAAAACAAAATTAAAATTTGATAAAATCCACGACATTGTAAATTTGTGCCGTGCGGGAATCGAACCCGCGACACGCTGCGCCGCAATCAACTGCTCAGCCACTGCGCCAACCGTGCCGTCATATAACTGTGGTTATGACTTCCTCGGGCATTGCTGCAACTTTGCTTAAGCCGGACTGCACATTTCATTTTCAAATTGCCGCTGAATCTTGCAAGCGAAGATACCCCAACATGCAACATCACCAAAACCGGGAGAGTCCTTTTGCAGCAGTGGAAGTTAATAGTATGGGACCAGTGCACAATGTCACAGAAGCATGTATTAGAGGCGTTAAACCGCAAAAGTGTGATGTGATGGCTAATGACGATAGTACTGCCTACCCCGTTGAATTTTTCAACTCCCAGTTAACGGGCGTGCTGTCCACTGGAGTCATCCGCTGGAGTTTAAAGTTGGCGTTCCAGTTCTGGCCATGCGAAACCTTGATGCAACCAGACTGCAACGGCACCAGGCTTCGTATCACAGAGTTGGGCAGTAACATTATAAAAATGGAGCTGCTAAAGGAGAGAGCGTTTTAATTCCCCGCATGCCCACTATTTCAAATAACTTGCTATTTCAATTTAAGAGGTTACAATTTCCCTTAAAATTGGCTTTTCCAATGATGATCGACAGATCCCAGGGCCAAACCATAAAAGTGGCAGGCATTTAATTGTGCACTCAATGCTTTTCACACAGTCAATTATATGTTGGTTGTTCAGTGCCCAAAACTTGCACGTGCTTGCGGAAAATAATAAGTCATTTAATGTTGTATATAGAACGGTATTAGAATAAATAGTGCCCAACAAGGCGTGTGATGGTTCACCTTGAAAAGAAAGTTGTAAAGTGCCAAAACAAACGGTTTTTCAGCCATATACAAAAAGAAGTCCCAAACAAAATTAAATGGCGTCGCCATTTAATTTTGTTTGGGACTTCTATAGGTATTCAAAACCTACATTATCACATTTTGATCAGCCAGTCAGTTCTCCAACATCACGCCATGTAATCCCCGAATATTTAGGCAGAAGTGTACCTAATCGTACACCTACATTTCGCCAGTTACGTTGAAGTCCATGTGATAGGGGGCGAGCCTATTTCCACCAACTGGGCACAAATCCAGATTCCGTGGCTGCTATTGAGAAATTCCTGATAGAATAACCCAATAACACTATTATTTATAGTTTTTTTTTTCAATTGCATATATTGTTTAATGTTAAGGGGATGAACGGAGTCACACAAGCATCTCCTTGCTTTAAAGGTGTTCTTTAAATCAGGTGCGTTAACTTTATGTAATTAAAATAAACATTTTTTTTAACACTGCCCGACGCGGGCATCGCTTTTGAATACGTTCGTAATTATATACTTAAATATCATGCAGTTTCCATATAATTTTCCCAAAACCATTTCCTAGTATTTATTAAGAGATGCGTTTTCCGAATTCTGAATACTTCTGAAGGACAGCATTGAGGAATTTATTATTATTTTCAGTGAAATACGTAGGTACCTACCTACACAATACATCTTATACATCCCAAATATTGTTTGAAATAGATACTAGCTCTATTGAAAAATATAATGTATTATATTTTAATTCGTAAAAAAACTGTTCTCATAAACCGCTCTATCGTTATCTTAACTGTAGAAACGTACGTAGTGACTTTAAAAAAAAAAAATTACTAAAAGGCCTTTGACAGGGTCTGGCACGCTAGTCTGTTGGCCAAGCTTCCTGCATTCGGCATCTCTGCCGACTTTTGCAACTGGATTTCCGACTTCCTGAGTCGACGATCGATCAGAGTGGTCATAGATGGCTGCTCATCAGATCATAAGGCCATTGATGCCGGTGTTCCTCAGGGGTCGGTTCTTTCTGCGACTTTATTTCTGCTCCACATCAACGACCTGCTACAGCTTGGTGCAATCGGGTACGCTGATGACAGCACAGTCGCAGAAAGATACCTGTCGAGTGCAAGAGCCAGTAGAGAGGAAACAGCTACTCATAGAGAGGCCATGGTGGAGCGCATGAATTTGACCCTAAATCTTGTTTCCCAGTGGGGTGACGACAATCTGGTCAAATTCAATGCTGTGAAAACACAGGCATGTCTCTTCACTGCAAAAAGGAGCCAGTTCCAGTTGTCTCCTGCTTTTCGAGGTACAGTTGTACCAGTTACCGACCGCCTACAGCTTTTGGGCATGGAGTTGACATCGGATCTCAACTTCGGCTCAACCATCGAGTCAAAAGCTCAGACCGCAGCTAAAAAGCTGGGCATCCTGAATAAGGTGAGGCGATACTTCACATCTGGACAGCTTTTAAATTTGTATAAAGCACAGGTCCGTTCCTGTATGGAGTATTGCAGTCACCTGTGGGATGGCTCAGCAAAATACCAGCTTGCTGCACTTGATTCGGTGGAACGCAGAGCTAAAAGGCTCATAGGCGACGAGTCTTTGGTAGCAACGCTTCACAGCCTAGCTCATCGGCGTAATGTCGCCTGCTTGTCGGTCTTCTACAGACTGTACTTCGGAGAGTGTGCGCAGGAGCTCCACGATCTAATCCCACCATCACCTTTTTACCACCGGACTAGCAGACGCACTGCGGCATACCATCCACACTTGGTTGATATCCCGACAAGTCGTACTCGGCGCTTCTCCTCCACGTTTATTATGCGCACAGCCAAAGTGTGGAACTCTCTGCCGGCATCTGTGTTCCCTCCTACATATAACCCGTCTGCCTTCAAAGCAAGAGTGAACAGGCATCTTCTGGGCACGCTCGTTTCATCATAGACCTCATCCATCGCTTTCCACCAGGCGTGATCGAGGTCAAGAGCAGGCCCATTTTGTAATAAAAAAAAAAAAAAAAAAAAAAAAAGGCTGCCACGGCATGCATTGAACATAGGAGTAGGAAATGTTACATGTATAATGAAACAAAACAGATTTTACTTATTTGGGTACATATATAGTTAATTGATAAGTGTTACATAAATCTGATATACAAAATACAAATGAAAAACTTACTAAAACTACTTAATTAATGCTAGATTGGTTAGATTAATTCAATCAATATTTGGTAATAAATAAAGACGTCTACTTTTTTCAGTTTTATGATAATGCCTTATGCAAGACAGACTTGACTTATGTAAAAATGTACATATGTATGCACATTTTCTGCATGTATTGTATTGTATTGTATAACGGGCTGGTGTCCGCAACTCCACGTCAAATGCGCGTATTTTGCGTGCGGGTGGGCAATTAATTCGATCCACCCCAGCTCCCCGAGAAAAGCCAGCAGCGCCTTGATGTTGCTGACAATCTCGCGGAGAGTACCTGGGTTACCGAAGTACTTTGCCCTGTATGATGCAACCTCTGGGCAGTGCAGAAGCACGTGGGCTGCTGTCTCATCTTCATCCATGCAGGCTCGGCACAGGGGGCTGTCTGTGACTCCTATGGCAAAGAGGTGTTTGTTAAAAGAGCCGTGTCCTGAGATAGCGGCTGTAATTGTGCGCAGCTGTACTTCAGTCAGCCGAAGCGCCTTTTTCGTGAAGCGGCCGTCGATGGTAGGAAGTGCATCCTTGGCCTGCCTACACTCACCATGGTTTAGTCACAGTTTGTGGTGTTGTTCACTGGTTCGTTTCCTTACCAGTGTGCGTAGGTACCCGAAGGGGAGTGGCACTATGGGTTCAGATCCCATTGCTGCCATGCTCGATTCTAGCGAGTTCGTCCGCTGCATCGTTGCCTCGGGACTCGCTGTGTCCTTTTATCCATTGAATGGTTATATTATTGAGATTACCAACCTGGTTCAGACGTTGATGACACTCGTGTATTAACCCAGAGTTGACTGTGTGTTCCGCATGACATATCGTTCATTGTTTTAGGTTCTTGAACTTTACTCATTAATGCTGGAAAACTAAGTTTACAATACATAGGGTGGCAAACAAGACTTTATACTAACATATTTTAATCTATCACCTCCATACACGTGTTAACCTCACGGCAGTAGCATACAATTAGCATGCATATAATAGTCATCTGGTTTTATTCGATTCGCAATTATGGGACTATAATAATAACGAATAATAATAACATTACGTGTCGATATTAGCCAGTAATCACCTTATAGAAACCCTCATTTTTAATATTCTTTTTAGTTTCATGAAAATTGGTCTTGTAGTTCGTGTTTTTAGTGACTAAAGCACGATTCAGTTTTAATATTAATACATTAATATTTATTTGTATTGGTCATGTCATGTGTTGACATAGTAATGAATGGAAAAGGTGTTTTTCTTTGATATCCCATAACTCTAGGGTATGAATGAGACCGTATCCGTATCGACTGGCATATGAATATTTTTCAATAATCTTTTTTTTTTGTTTTCATTTTTCATACAAAGTAATTCGACTAAGTCACGATTAATAATGTAAAACACCCTTACTTGAAATATGACAGCGTCGCATTTTTTTAGCTTTAAATATGAATGAGTGGTTTGATTCATTATGAATTTATGATTGATAATATCTTCGAAACTATACATTTTTGGACGCCATATTCTAGGACTTTTTGTATTATTTTTACTTATTGAATATAACTCTAGAGCTATGTGATTTCAAAAAAACACATTGATAAATTTTAAACATGTTTGAAACAATCTTCATGTAGTGTTTTATGTGTTTTTAGTGTGAATTCAAATTTCGTTTACGATGTAAATACATAGGTTCTTAATTTTTATAGTCACTGAAGAAAAACGTCATAACGGAATCTATGTAAACTCAGCGGTCTGACTGAAATCACTAACTCGCAGTGTGATGATCAGTGTTCAGTCTCTCGGCAAAGAGAACTTTTTCTAATATGTATAACCACCACGCTACCTGAGTGATTTGTATGTATACAAAATATGGTTTGCATATTAATGATACCTACTTAGGAACCGGCTGAACCGGCCACCAACTGCATACGTCATGACCATACAGATCAGGTTCACGCATGTTTACCGCTTTATTTTTAACTCAGTAAAATGTGTTTTTCCTTTTTTATTTGGGGCGGCAATAATAAGGTTTTAAAAGTCGAACACTTCTTAACTCTTCTTATCTCTCTCATTCTTCAATTTTCTTGGTTTTCGTACCTACTGTTTGGAATGAACTCAAAGGTGACTCTTAAAATAAAATATAATTACATTATACAGTTTGACTGGCGACCGTTCGTCTGTCGGACACCATTCAGCCGATTTTCCCACAGCTACGATTTTATTATAATCGACTTTAAAAAATCCTTTTCAGCCGAAGCATATTGATAAATCGTCGCTAAACTAACAACACCGCGCAAGTTTAATAATTATCACAAAATACTTCAGAGATGTGTAGTGAATCCTTGGGTTTTTATTATACACATGATCTCTGAAATATTTAACAAAATCCAAGGATTCATCTTCCCTGAAGTATTTCTGAAATAATCTCGTTTTTTTGAATTTTTTCAACTTGCGTGGTAGTGTCAGCTAAGCAGGCCTAGCTGGCTGCAAAATTAATATCTTGACAGCAATTATTTTATCTTCTATGATGAATAGAGATCGGATATTCACCTAAAATACGTTTTTTCCCGGCTTCGGGTACGAAAGTAAAAAGCGGCTTCTTAAAATGCAAATGTTTTCACGGGATTGCGGTACTTCATAAATAATACAGTGTGTATAAAATGTAGTACTCGTAAGCATAGCCAATATTTAAAATCTATTTGAAACCAGGCAAGAAGTTTGTTGATTTAAAAGTACTATTATCTTATAATTACATTAAAAATAAGCTGCTGAATATTCGAATAGGATATATTGGTAAATATGACAAAGCATTTGAAGTTAAACAATAAAAAAAAACTATTTATATAAACCGGGATTTTTTCCGTATTGTCGCGCGCCCCATATTAGTCAACACTGATGAATCCGAATATCCTATCTCAAATGATGAATCTAACGAGATGTATATTCAGAGTGCTAATCTGCAATTTACAATGTAACCAATGTGTTATGTACCTAAGGCCAACATGATCTACTATTGTAGGATATTGCCTGTTTGCAAATGTTAAAGATCACCAAATTTCACAATTAGCGTGAATCTTTAAAGCAATATGGAAAGAAAAATGTTAGAATACAATACTCATTATTATTCAAAATCATTTTAAAGTCGTTGCACCGTTATTCTCTTGGGATGCCTATTGCTGGTGTCACTGATCTGGAAAATGTGTTGGGTTTTTCCAGTAAGGATGTGGAAAAGATCATCAAAAACATGGTTAGAGGATAATCCCCGGGCAGTAACGGTATCAGTATTTAGCACCTGCAGTTTGCAGGTGTGCATATTTTTAGGGTCTTGGCCATGCTGCTTACCTTTTGTATGCGACACTGTTACCTAAAGACAAATCTGTTAAAAACTATTGTTGTACCGATAGCGATAAATTTTACTGGGGACGTCACTGATAAAATCAACTCTAGGCCTATCTCTCTAGCGACTGCTGTTGCAAAGGTCTTCGATGCACAACTCAGAAGATACATTGAGTTTTACGACGCGCAGTTTGCCTTTCATGAGAGACTGTCGACTGAAAGTGCTATCTTTACATTGAAACATACTGTTAAGAATTATGTTAACAGAAAAACACCTGCCTATCTTACTTACTGGACTTGTCGAAGGCCTTTGACTTGGTGAACTACTACAGGCTCAGGGCCAAGCTAGGAGGGGTAGGGGCTCCCACTGAACTTGTCTTTCTGATACAAAAATCAGAAAAACTACATAATGTGGGGAAACGGATTTTCGGACTATGCACTGGAGTGTGGTGTGAGACGGGGAGACCTGTCCTCTCCAAGACTCTTTAACTTATATATGTTAACCAGCTAATCGGTGAGCTCAGTAACTGCCTTAGTAAATACCAAATTCAATATTTAATTTGTTCATTACTGCATACTTTTAAAAAGGTAAAATCGAATTTTTATTTATTCTGTACACGTATTAGTCCCGAAGACTTAATAAACTTCTGTAACTAAGTCATTTTCATACATTTTTATGATAATTAACAAATATGTTTGTCACTAAGTTTATCTAGTTGATAGTAATTAGTGTCTGGATGTGCCTTTTTAAATCTTGAAATAGATTTCCCAGAGACTTTTTGAAATTATTTTTAGTCCCAAGTTTATTTAAAAATAATTTCAATATAAACTGAGCATTAAGATTAATAAAATATTTGTTAAGGTTCAGTTAAGTTTTAAACATGTAATAATTAGGAGGAACTTCAAAAAAATATATCACTGCTTATGTTTTCAAAGTTTAGTATTTTAAAACGGGTAATAAAAGCTCCGAAAAATAAATAAAGTATGAGCATAATCAAAATATAATTATAATTATCCGACAACTTATATGCGAATACAAATAAAGAAATGACCGAATACACTTATAATACAATACTGAAAATTACGAAAAATCAATACAGCATTTGCTGACGTAATATTTTTCCGCCAGCTTAAATTGCTTTTTACCGAAAACTACAGTTAGTCATTTTCATCGTATCTCACCTATAATAAAGGAGATGGCCAGTTTTGGGCCAAAGTATGTACAGAAACGATATGTATATTAAAAAAGACTAGATTTTTTACTGATTAAAAATAACATGTAACAATAATAACTTTCTACCGGAATGAGCTAAAAATTATAATTTGAAATATGGTTTTAAATTGAATGTAGTTCTAAAACTAGCTCCGTAAACAAGCTGTCAGGTCATAACTAGTTCGTTCTAAAACTAGTAGTTGTAAAGAAGTTACTAAAAAAACGATATCTATTTTGTTTTAACATTGGTCATGAACATTATAATCATTTATAAAAGAAAAAAGGACATTTGATGAAATTATAATGTTGTTTTAGTAATAGTTATTTATTTATTTAACAATAACATCGTTCAAAATCGTGTATCAGTTGACTGTTTCAAAACGAAAAAATATCGATGTTTGTCAAAATGTCAATGTCACATCACTCCCGTCAAGTCCCGTCATTCTTTTTCGTACTCGTGCGGATGTGCTTATTATTCGATTTCTGCTATTTTTCTGACGACTTTGGATTGATTTTACGGACTTGGACACCGATTGCTTATCGACTGGATAATGGTGAAGTGCGTGAGTTGTGGTATCCCTACTGATCGTAGCAACGCTACTGGAAGTGTGCCTTTACATGATGAAGCAGTTCTTTCCATAATAAGGGCAAGGACTGTCGTCAAACAGTGGCAAGGTACCAAAATACCATCACACCTCCTGCACCATTCCTGTTTGATATATTAATTGAGTATGAAAATGAAGATGAATAAAATATTGAAAAAATAACTTGTTTTTATTTTACCTACCTAATTCCTTTTTGTGCTATGCAATAATATGCTAATAGTAACATACAAATATGTTTTCAAATAATTAAATCAATGTGTTTATTTGATTATGGTATTTACAATACATTGTGGCGTTATATAGGTACAATTCTTACCATCTGCCGCATAACCTAACCTAGTGACCCAAAAACTTATTTTCTTCCTAATTCCCATAGAATTTTTAAAAAAATCTT
The DNA here is from genome assembly GCA_950022335.1 of Eurois occulta. NCBI lineage: Eukaryota > Metazoa > Arthropoda > Insecta > Lepidoptera > Noctuidae > Eurois > Eurois occulta. Next base: position 8,465,501 of record OX465484.1, on the reverse strand, counting down.
TCTGATATGAATATGTATGTGTTTTGTCTATTAAATAATACATAAATGATTACTGTTCACATTTGGCCCAACGATGTATGGATTTCTGGCGATCTCCTTTAAAATGAACCTATAAAATAAATGAAACAGTAATAAAATCAGCGTCAAGATAAATATCAAAATGTTGTATTATGGCGTAGTCGACTAGCCCCGCTACGCGGGGCTCCTATTTCTGTCTGCAGGGTTTAAAGTAACCTAACAAGAAGACGATGACTCGCTTCGCTCGCTCTCAAAACCCCGACATCCCCTTCGAACCTAACCTATCCGGAGTTGGGGTACCCCAAGTCCCGAGCTCGCATCGCTCGCTCTTGCATCCTAAGATAGAATACGATTATTTTAGCAGAACACATGTTTTCGGAAACTTAAGAAAGACAAACTTCGGAAATTTGGTATTTATTTTGGAAATTTAGTTTTTGAATAAGCTCATGTGTGTTTGTTAAATATAACATTTTCTTGGTCGGTTAATTTTGTATTAATTTTTCGGTAATTCATATCAAATCAAATCAAAATATTTATTTGCTAGAATATGGTACATAAGGTGTTACAATAAATTAGTTTCATCATATTCTGCAATAAAATGGCGTGCAAATGTATAAACAATAAGCAATGTCAATTTTATTAGTCTAACTTACAAATTACAGATTCTATTGACTTGTCTTCTAAGTAGTCCTTAACGGTATAATATCTTTTAATTAATAAGAGTTTGAAAAGTATTTTTTTAAACATTGTCAGCGGTAAGTCTTGAAAGCTATTTGGTAAATGATTGAAAATAATAAGCGACATGCAGTATACATTTTTCTTAAATAATTTTAGTTTTATTGGTGCCAGCCAAAGTCTATCTTTATGCCGTGTTCGGCTATTTGGTCTGTCAATGCTGGTTTCAAATAAATTGTAGTTTCTCCTAACAAAAACACATATTTCAAAAATATATAGACATGGTAAAGGTAGAATTTTAAGTTTTTGAAATAGAGGCTAACAGCTATAAAAAGTGAGCGCCACAAATTACTCGGATACATTTTTTTGAGCTTTAAAAACTCTGTCAAATTCTACTGAGTTACCCCATATTACAATGCCGTATCTAAGTACGAATGATACATAACTATGGTAAGCCCGCATTGCGGTGTCACCCATCCCCAACACATTTATTCGATTTCATTAGATTGCCTACCATAGTCCAGTTCATTAAGCGTTACGATCCTTCCCGTATCAGTAGAGTTCGCCGTCCTCGGCATGCCCTTGTCACCCCCGATGACCCTATTACCCTCCTTCAGACACGGTTGGCGCAGTGGTCAAGCGATTGACTGCTGCGCTGCATGTCGCGGGTTCGACTCCCGTACGGGACAAATATTTGTATGACCTACAAGTAGTTGTTCCGGGTCTGGGTGTTTTTCTATCTACAATATGTATGTATTTACAAAAAAAAAATGTATATATGTAGTTTATCAGCCATCTAGCTACCATAACACAAGCATTAAGTTGCTTAGCTTGGGGCTAGATGGTGCTGTGTGAAAATGTCCAGGGATATTTATTATTTATTTATTATTTCAAGAAAATTGTAGGGAAACAAGTACTCTTAAAAAATACAGAAAGAGACAGACAGAGGCCGAAGTATTCGCAAAGCATCTGAATTCTATATTCAAACCCAACGAGAGCGATGCAGATGAGCGTGATATTGATGCAATATTAGAGCAAGATCTGCAGATGTGTCTGCCCATTAAACCAACAACACCTAAAGAAATTGAGAAGGAAATCAGACAATTGAACTCGAGAAAAGCCCCGGGGTTTGACCTGATCACACCTTCAATACTTAAAAATCTTCCAAGAAAATGCATTGCCTTCTTGGCTAGTCTGTTCAACGCAATCTTCCGAACATCTCACTTTCCTGACCTTTGGAAAATCTCCGAAGTTGTCATGATCCACAAATTAGGTAAACCTGAACATGAAGCGTCGTCTTATCGGCCGATAAGCCTAACTCCTGTACTGTCCAAACTGTGGGAGAGGATATTCCTTAACCGACTAAAACCATGCATGGACGTCAATGATGTTGTTCCACCTCATCAGTTTGGCTTTCGGAAATACCATTCAACAATAGAACAGGATCACCGTGTTTATCAGACAGGAAGACAGGCCTTTGAACGCAAAAAGTACTGCTCAGCGGCATTTCTTGATGTATAACAGGCCTTTGACCGTGTCTGGCACAAAGGATTACTCGCAAAAGTGAAGGAAAAACTTCCACACTCAATGTTCCTGCTCATCCGGTCGTTCTTATCCGACCGCTGCTTCCAAGTTAAACAGGGCGAAGCAAGATCAAGATTGTTTGAAGTGGAAGCTGGAGTACCACAGGGTTCTGTTCTTGGCCCAGTGTTGGATAACATATTTACATCAGATTTACCCACATTAGACGACATAACAGTTACAACATATTATTATGCTGACGACATAGCCTACTTATCAGTTGACGACAACCCCGAAATGGCCAGCAATAAACTCCAAGATCAGTAAGACGAGACACATAAATGGCTCTGTAGTGGCGGACACGTGCCAGTGCATCCAAGTCTAACATATCACCTTCACGCTCAGGCACGGAAACACCCCTCCTGTTAGACTTGGATCTGATACCTTACCACACACAGACTGTGTTAAATATCTTGGCTTCCATTTAGATAGGCGCTTAACATGGAAGCATCACATAAAACAAAAAAGGGAGGAGATAAACCATAAGTTCCGCAACCTATATTGGGTCATGGGAAGAAACTCGGTACTCTCTGTAGACAACAAGCTACTCACAACTCGGTCCTTAAATCAATATGGACGTACGGAATCCAATTGTGGGGCGTAGCCAGCAAATAATCTAATATTCTCTGCCTGCAAAGGGTTCAAAAAGGTATCCAAAGAGCCATAGTAAATGCACCTTGGTTTGCTCGGAATAGCGAAATTCATGACTTCCTGCAGGTACCGCCCGTAAACTCTGAAATCGAGCGGTACAAATGCCAACATAAGGCACGCCTAACCAGAACCTCCTCACGTCCCAGCCGCCGCCGCGGGAGAAGCACCGGGCGTCGGGGGCCACGCCGTGATGGCTCTCGGCCACCGTAGGCGCGGGCCTGTGGACGGTGAGTAATGGGCTAGCTCGCCGTCCGTCCGTCGTATGACGACGGGCAGGCCGTGTCGACGGCGCGTTCGTGATCCACGCGCGCCTCAAAGAGTTGTCAGCAACGGGAGGGGCCCGCAAGGGCCGGTGCCTGCCAGGGCTGCGGGACTGTTCGAAAGAGATAGCGCGGCCCTGGAACATAAAGGGCCAATGAAGGAACATGGGTGGTTTTTAGTCAGTAAGAGTCTGACACTCCCTTCCGCTCCGCCCAGAGCGGGAGGAGTCATTTGATGATTTCCCACCCCCCAAAAAAAAAAAAAAAAAAGGCACGCCTAACCATGCAACCAAATCCACTAGTGACTGAACTGTTAAACCCGACGGCGGTGGTAAAAAGGCTGAAGAGGAACCACCTTCTATAAGTGGGAGGCGCAGCACTGGTTGCTCCACCACAAAGCCATTTAACTACAAAAATGAATAGAAACCTGGAAAGAAAAAAAAAAAGAAACAGACCGCTGTCACAGTTTACTGTTTGTTTAATTCGTTTTAGGACTTAAATGTATAATCTATTTTTGTACGAATTTTATCTAAATGTGTTTTCCAATTGCAATTTTAACACAGCTTAGTGATAGACCAGGGCTGAAGCTTTTGAAAATAATAAAAAGTGAAAAAAAAAATAGTAGGATGAAACCCATTGGAAAAGGAAGAGAATATAACAAAAATGAAAGGAAAAATAATTTACGGGCGATCTGATTTCGGGAAATGGAAGGGAGTGAGTTTCTAAGGGTAAAAAACGGTTTATCTTAACGGTAATAAAAAGATGTACAACATTTGCATTTACACTTTTTTCGCATAACCTCAAAATTTATGTCAAAAATTCAAATAACCAAGTTTTTGGTTTTTCTATTTTTATTTTTTACAAAAAAAAAATTACGAAATTTGGTGAAAACTTACCTTTTGTCTCAAACTTAATGTAATTATTTTGATTTAAAATATTTATTTTTTCACCTTATTTTGACTTAATATCGAAAAAGCACACTAATTTTCAATCGAAAATTCTCCCGACAAAATATCTGCTTTTTTTTAAATGTTGGTGGGCTTTTTGTTCGTTGAAATCTCAACTTTCTGATGGTGTAAAAAAAATATACATTACTATGGATAACGGTTTCTACAGTTGCTAAGAAATAACAGGTAGTAAGGCCCAGACCCTCTTAGTCCCTTCCCCACTTCTCTATGAAATATCTTTTGATGGGCTAAAATTTTCCGTAGGTCACTCAGGTATATAAGTTATCTTAAAATAGCAATAAATAGGCATCTAAGCATATAATTTAAAGAAAATTCTACAACTTTCTCAAAATGCTGTACTGGAAAACCGCTGTTTTTGTCTTCAGAATTAATTTTTTTTGGTCACTCCTTTTTTGTTTACCCATTCAAATATAGAATACCCATATCCATCAAGTTATAAAGGCTATTATTATGCTTATAAAAACAACAGTAATTTTTTGCCGGCTTTCTTAAAATAGATTCAATGGGAAAAGTTTTTTTGCCGGCGGGAATACCCTCAAGATATAACAGGTTTAATAGATAGATATACGTCAGCCGTGAACTCATTTTATCGTTTTTGTTTATTAAAAAGAGAATGTAGGTAAAACCTGATATTTTAGAACCGAAACATTGAAGATTAAAATATGTATCAAAACCACAAAACCAATAAGTATTATTTTATGGTCTTTTATCAAAACTGACACATATTACTAAAGTTTCTAGGCTGCCTGGTTATCTATGGCAGCGTCTGCTACGGCTAAACCTCTGAACTAATTGTAGGTGGCTTCAGCTTGAACCTTGAAAAAGCATATTCCCATTTTTTTAATTTTAAGTCGTGGGTGACTTTGAAGAATATATGGAATGCGGTCGAATTCGCGGGAAAAGCGTCGATACAATATATTTATATGTCGTTGTGTAAGTTACCAGTTAGTTTGTTTTTCATAAAGTTATTTTTGAGTTCCTCAGGGTCCTTTGATACCACTAATATGACGGGTTTCTGTTTCAGTGTTAATTTCCAAATCCACATTGAATAAATGCCTGACCAAATTGAAAGATAAATACGCGATCATCGCGAGGTTTGGAATTAAGGGGCTGAGTGGCCAACATAAGCAACTTAAATATTTGTCTTTGTACATAAATATCACTGATGCAAAAGCATTTATTTACATTTTATCTGATTAGCCGTACATGGGTTGTTATTTGATAATAAACCAAAATGGATTGTGTTAAAATTGCTTCCGGTTTGTGTTCTTAGTACCTACCTACTAGGTATTTATACCTACGCTAATAAGCATACATACAAAGGGGAAAACCTCGTTGTCGTCATAACCATATGACGTAGGCTTACTATCAATCGATACGTGAGAGTAATGTCACTTTGTTTGCATGGGCAAGAAGAAACGTTATAGACCAATAAGTAGAACAATGTATGATAAACTGCTAACACTCACCGCAGTCATTACCTGGTCACATTTACTTACCTGCTATTTATTAAGTAAACAAGTGCTGTAGTAAATAGCAACATATTTCAACAGCATAAGCATAATCAGCCTGTAATGTTCCCACTGCTGGGACACACGGCCTCCTCTCCATGAGCGGGAATGGGCTTTAATCCACCACGCGGGCCCAGTGCGGGTTGGTAGATGTCACATGTCTGCGAATTTTTGGTTCTAGGACATGCCGGTTTCCTCACGATGTTTTCCTTCATCGTTTTTGAGAGCAGTGGTGATGAAATAAATTACACAAAGTAACCCACGGTTCGAACCCACGACTTACTGTTCGTAAGTCGGCGCCGCCACCACTGGGCCACCGGTGCTCTCCTATTTCAGCAATTCACCATAAAATACTGGAATTATTGCTTAAATTAAATTACTACAGGGTAGAGCTTTCCGTTTCTCCGTCCCTCAAGACCCAAAAACAATCAAGAAATGTTTTTCTTGATTGTGTTACTATGTCAGTTTAATACCAATTAAGCAAATAATAGCCAGTGCTTAAAGGATTCATGACAAAAAAAACAGCGATAAGGACTGAGCTGGGCTGGCCTTTATTATTTTATTAAAAAATTTACTACAGTTTTTCAAACAATTTAATATGAATTTAACAGCTTCCAGATGAATTAGAAATATTTTTGTTCTAATATTAAATAAATCTAACGTTCCACCATATGTTTATTGGTAGATACAATTAACCAATGAATGATACTTACGCACAAATTAAGCAATAATACTGTGCAAGTTTACAGTGTAACTACGCCTTAATACAATATTGTTTTTTTTTTCAATTGATAATCACTTTTGGAAGTCGGTGGCAAAAATGTCAATGAAACAAACAAAAGACACCGACTTCAGAAGATAAAGTTATTTTTCCCTTTTTAACGTTTTTTTTTTTGGAAGTCGGTTATTTTATAAATAGATTAGTTATAAATATATTCATTAGTTTTTATATAGAGGCTGACTTATATATAATAAATGATTAGTTTGCGAGATTTGGGCGACGTAGGGTATGTCACCCAATTTAATTTCCTAAACCAGTTAAATGTTTGCTCATCAAACATTGAAAATGTAAAATGGTTGTTCTTGTAATAAACGAGTTTTATAGTGGTAATAACATAGCATATGAATGGACTTAAATAGAAAAAAACCTTTGTTAGGTTAGGACAGCCATTTATAACGTAGAACCGGCCAAGTGCGTGCGTGCAGGCCACGCACAATGTAGGGTTCCGTAGTTGCCCATCATGATGATTTTTATTGTAATAATAAAAATAAAAAACTTACATTTGCAGATAAAAAACCCGTGCTACCATACATTATGTTTAGGAAAATATATTATCCAAGTACATTTCATAACTTGGTCGACTATTATTCGTAAACTTGTGACGCCTACTTAGATGTGATAGTTTTCCTTTTAACTTCGTTATATATACTACCACCGTGAATTTTTTCACATACCCAAACACAACTGTTTAGCTGGAAGACACTTGAGTCTAACAAAAATTAGCACTTACCAATTAGCGCTTATCTAATATTTCACAAAAGAATCCCTTAATCGAAAAATTATTAAAAAGGGGTATGCGAGAAAAAAAGATCCAGGAAGAAGATACAGGAGATAACCTAAAAAAAATACTTTTTGAGATTCTGTTTTACCACTTTGTCGGCGTAACTAATTTGTATATTCATGCCAAATTATAGCTTTCTAGTACTAAGAGTCTGAGCTAAGCTACGGATAGACAGATGGACGGACATGGCGAAACTATAAAGGCTGATTTCCATCAAACGGCTCGCATCGCATCGAATCGGAACGGATTTTACAATCTTTAAACAAAATTAAATCGTGTACATAGTATTTAAAGTCTATATTATCAAGCAGCGCTTAGCAGCTTGACCGCTGGCGTCTTCCGCGACACACGATCGTAGCCGAAAGTGTGCTGCGACGCGCGATCGGCTACGTTCGCCTGTCGTCGTATCCGACACGGTAGGAATGAAACTATTTGACTAGGCGCAGAAACGGATACTTTCGCAAACGACGTTACGGAGCCGGCTGTCGCTGCATCCGTTCGTATCCTTTCCGATCCGATGCGATGAGAGCCGTTTGGTGGAAATCATCCTTTAGGGTTCCTTATTGACTACGGAACCCTAAAAAATAGTACTATAAGTAAGTTACTGATGTTTTGGAATGTCTGTAAGATAGGCACGAATACTTTCTATAAAACCAGATCTTCAGATTTGAAAGTCTTGTGCTTATTGCGTGATGAAAAACTTCAAAATTGTCAGACTACTCCCGCTCTGGGCGGAGCAGAAGGGAGTGTCAGACTTTTAATGACTAAAACCCATCCATGTTCCTTCTTTTACCCTTTGTGTTCCAGGGCCGCGGTATCTCTTTCGAACAGTCCCGCAGCCTCAGGATGCTCGCAGGATTAGTAACCCCCCAGACTATTTTAGTTTCTCGCATATGACTTCTAGAAAGGTGCAGTATTTTAATCACGAAAGTCAAAACAGTTTAACGCTGTATTTAATTACAGATAACTGTAAAATAAGAACAATAATTTATGCAAATTGATTTCACATTTTTTCAGGATAATATACCTAGATATATTGATATATTCTATGACGCACATGATGACCTACACTGCAGATAGAGCATCAGTAAATCACTAATCTTTCGTCTTAATAATAATAATCGTTATTAGGTTTTATTCATCAAACATATAATAAATCTGTAGAGGTGGCGTTTCTGTACATTGAAAATATTTAGAAAAAAAATAGTAGGGGTGTCAAAGGATCACACACAGAACCCATTTCTACCATTTTTAGAATTTTTGTCTGTTTGTCTGTTCGTTTGTGCGCGCATCACGTAAAAACCCCTCGTGGTATTCAAAATCAAAATATTGAAACATAAGAAGCATTGTTCCGAGTAACATTTAGCGTTCATTTCATCAAAATCGACCAACAGACGTAAAAGATATTAATGTCTAAAATTTAGTTAGTAACCTCATACGCCATTTCTATGATAAATTTAATTATTTACGTAAGTAGGTTTTAGTCGAAGTGTAATCGGAATGGCTGAAAATAAATTTGGTTTTATTTTTCCTTTTGTGTTTGTGCATGGAAGTTATAAGTACTACGTACAACCCATTACGAAATAAAATAACTAAAATATTTAAAAATTAATATTTGATAAAATCCACGACGTTGTAAATTTGTTCCGTGTGGGAATCGAACCCGCGACACGCAGCGCCGCAATCAATTGCTCAGCCACTGCGCCAACCGTGCCGTCATAATATGACAATATGAAAGCCATAACCACAGTTATATTATAACTGTGGTTATGGCTTTCTCGGGCATTGCTGCAACTTTGTTTAATGGTGGCCGGACTGCACATTCCATTTTCAAATTGCCCCTGAATCTTGCAAACGAAGATACCCCAACATGCAACATCACCAAAAACGGGGGAGTTCTTTTGCAGCAGTGGAAGTTAATAGTATGGGACGAGTGCACAATGTCGCAGAAGCATGCATTAGAGGCGATGAACCGCAGCTTGCAGGACATCCGCGGCAACCAGGCGCTGATGGGTGGCGTCGTTCGGCGACTTTACACCCTGTGGACGGTGAGTAATGGGCTAGCTCACCGTCCGACCGTCTTATGACAACAGGCCATGTCAACGGCGCGTTCGTGTTCCACGCGCGCCTCAAAGAGATCAAACTCAGCAAACCGGAAGGCCGATGCCTACTGGGGCTGCGGGACTGTTCGAAAGAGATACCACGGCCCTGGAACACAAAGGGCTAAGAAGGAACATGACATGCACGTTTTTCTCAATTTGGAGGTTAAAAAAATAAAGAGTGGTTGTGTGAGTGTGCAGTGCTGTCGCACAAAGAACGAGTAGGTCAGTAAAATAAACAAAACAAAACATTGATATGATCGACAGCGATTCAAAAAAATACACATCCATAGACAATGTGATGTCTAATGACGATAGTACTGCTTAACCCGTTAAATTTCTCAACTCCCTGGAGTTAACGGGCGTGCTGTTCCATCAGCTGGTGCTTAAAGTTGGCGTTCCAGTTTTGGTCATGCGAAACCTTGATGCAACCAGACTGTGCAACGGCACCTGGCTTCGTATCACAGAGCTGGGCAGTAACATTATAAAAACGGAGCTGCTAAAGGAGAGAGCGTTTACATTCCCCGCATGCCCACTATTTCATATAACTTGCCATTTCAATTTAAGAGGTTACAATTTCCCTTAAAATTTTCTTTTACAATGACGATCAACAGATCCCAGGGCCAAACCATAAAAGTGACTAGAAAATAAATAGTGCTCAACAAGGCGTGTGATGGTTCACGTTGAAGAGAAAGTTGTATAGCGCCAAAATAAACAGTTTTTAAGCCATATTGTCGCCATTTAATTTTGTTTGGGACTTCTTTTTGTAGTCATCACACACATTATCACATTTTGATCAGCCAGTCAGTTTTCACACATCACGCCATGTAATCAGTTGCCAGTTCGTACACCCACATTTCGTCAGTTATGTTTAAGTCCATGTGATAGGGGGCGAGCTTATTTCCACCAACTGGGCACAAATCTAGATTCCGTGGCTACTATTAAAAAAATTCTGATGGAATAAGCCAAAAACGTTCGTAACGTACGTATTTATAGTATTTTTTTCAATTGCATATATTGTTTAATGCTAAGTGGAAGAGCGGAGTCACACAAGCATCTCCTTGCGTAAAAGGTGATCTCTAAATCATGTGCGTTATAACTTTATGTAATTAAAATAAACATTATTTTTTAACACTGGCCGACCCGGGCAGCGATCCCAGGACCTCATGCTTAGTAGTCACTTGCGACCACTCGACCAACGAGGCGGTCTCTCACATACACATCAAAATTTCCACGCGAACGAAGTCGCGGGTAACAGCTAGTATTTTAATATAACTATGTACAAAATGGCGGCGAGTTGGTCAGACGATAGTGACATTGTTCCCTACGCGGGAATATCCTGGATGAGGCTGGCACAAGAGAGAGGTCTATACCCAGCAGTGGGTGAAGTCGGACTTTGGGTGATGATGATGTACAAAATACCTAGGCACCAATATAAATAAAATCTAAATCACTGGGTATTGTAGTAACTTTGTGTACATATGTACATAATTATTATGTGGGTGGGTACTCGAGTGAGTAACATAACTCTGCAAATAATCGATTCATCATTTTGCTAACCGTTTTATCGTTTTACGAAACAACATTATGTACAGACGCGTAAATAAATGCAACTATGTTTGCGTCAATGTATGGAATATTTATGATCAGTCAATGTTTGTATTGACTAACACTCACTATTACTGCTGTCCTACATGATCCCACTGCTGGGCAAAAGCCTCTCCCTATGACTTCCAGTTCATTCTATCTAGGGCCAATGTAGGCTACTGGTTTTTTTAGTTTGGTCTAGCTCGTACCCCCATCTTCTGCTAGGTCTGCCTCAGTGTCTTTTAGCTATATCGGGGCGCCACATAGTGCTTATTTTGGCCCACAGCTCATTGGGCATACCAACAGACGTGGCCAGCCGAGTCTCACATCAGAATGCTATATAAATATGGTAAAAGAAGACATGGCAGAAACAAACAGAACCCTAATGCTGATTTGCATTTTTTTCATATTCTGTTATGATATTGAAGTTGTTTTGTTCGTTCTGCCGATTCAAGTCATGTCGATTAATAACAGGATAACAAAGATACAATTATTCAAGAATCTTTGGCTCGCACCTTTTAGCAATAAAAACCAAGAATTGATATTTAACTGACTCATCTATAATATCTCAACATCACACCCGTAATACTCGAAGAGATATAGAAGATAGAGACCTTGATACACCAGTTATTTTAAAGTCCCATATAGTGGGGGCGACCCTATTGCCGTCAATCAGACCCAAATCTAAAAGTTTGGATTTGTACTACTACTACTATTTGTATCTGTGGATCAATGCTACTGAGTAATTCCTGATGGAAAATCCCCAAAACACTTGACTCGTCTATCCTATCATAAAAACCAAGTCGATTTCAGCTATTCATTTCAAAGTAGCACAACAAAGTAATGAGAATGACACATGACCATCAAACTTCAAAACTGGAATATTGTTATTTATAACATTAAGTATAACAACTCTCCAATAAACCTCAAAACGTCAACAACTCTATTCGTTACGATATAATGTATGCATCGTTAGTGTTACCCACTAACACCAATTGTGGTAAAATTCCATATCCACCTATATCCTGCTGTATTCGTAGAAAATCCTTATTCACCCAACACGATGTTTTCCATCAAGAAACAATTCAAATCTAGTTAGAAGCATCTTTGTGGTCACCAACGCCTATGACGTTAATTATTAATAAATATAAAAAACTACACATATAATTTTGTATTGATTTAATTGTTGAGTGTTTGCTCAATGTTTTTACGAATCATCGTATTATGTACAAAAACATTTCAATTTTACTTTAAAAAAATCGGATTATCCGAAGGAAGGTGTCTCAATATATGTATATAATTATAAACTGCTGACGCAATGGAGAATTACTTTAACCGAGTTGTCTGCAAAAAACACCTTGTTAACTGCCAATCCTGAAATATTCCACGATAAACAAATCTATTTTTGGACAGGTAGTTGAACCAGGTTCTTTATATCTTTCCCACAGGCGACAGGGCTATGACGTCAACTCCAGGTGACCAAATTAAAGGTCCGTTCGCATTTGGTTCGTCCAACACGCGTTGATGGCACGTATGTTACTTACGCATGTAATATGCCCAATCAGTTGATCCTCTCTTAATTTTACAAAAGTCTTCTTTTGTTCTGATCATGAACCTGCCAATACTGTATTATTTCGAAACTGTAATTAAGTCGGCGTCTATGCTGTGCCTACGCCGCCACGCCGTGCCTACACCGCTACGCCGCCGGGACTACGCCGCTACGCCGCACCTACGCTGCGTAGCAGCACCCTGTGCAAATACACCTTAATTCACATTTCTCCAACTACTTTATTTTGACCATTATCGTGATGAAAATACGTAGGTTTACTGCATACATATTCATTTTGCAAATGCGCAGTCTATTTAATAGACCAACAGACGTCAATGGTCCAACAGGTACCTACGTAGCAGATTATTTTTAAGATTTCTTAGTGGCTCCGTTCCATTGAGAGGACGAGTACTTCATATCATACATTATTGTAGTTAGTGCTAATTCTCTTTTATATGTACAAACAAAACAGTGCTTTATAACATGTCTTTGTAATATGTACTTTGTTATTGGCAATGTATCCAATCAAGTTTATTTGAAACAAACATTTACCACCGGGTTCACGACCCGCTACGAAAACTCATTTTAAATTCTTGTCATAAATTAACGTTAGGTACAGTTAGATACAGTTAAAATTACAATATAAGGAAGGAGATTCATTAAAGAAGGCGTTGGAAATAACTTGAATGGCTTTTGAAAAAACGCGAAATTACATAAATTATGGCAGCTATTTATAAATTTTAATTCGCCATTTTATACTCATAATAGATAATGAGTATATAAAATGGTGAATTACAGTAACTTGACACAGGTTGGAAAAAAACTGTACCTAGTTCAAGGTGACGGTATTTTTTGGCGTCGACCGAATATAATCATAGCCCATAAATTATATCCCTAAACCAGTTTCCGCCACAACTTTGTGGTTTACTAGACCAACCACAATTTAACTATGACAAAAATAATAATATTTTTACTTAATAAGATTTGCATTGCTAATTAAAAAAATTGCTTGTAAGCCAAAAACCCGTTTTCCGCATTCACGCAAAATCGGCAACCCAACATAAGTCTATCTAAATACTGAGTTTATAAAATAAAATGATGTGTTTTTTTATATCTTATGTATACCACATATTTAGTTCCTACAACCACATTTACATAGGTAAACTCGTCGCGAGAACAAATAACTAATTCACGCAAAGTGCCCGCACACATGGATAGATTCATACCTAAATCCTTGTGTAGGTACATGCGTTATGAGTACATCTATAAGTATGTACATACATTAATTATCAGGGCTTCTCAGAGTTCCGTTGTCGGCCGTGATGATTATTTCACGGCTTGTTTCTTTCAATTTATGGGTAATGACGACGATGAAATGAGGCCAAAATATAGTCGAAAATCTGATTTGTAACGAAAACAATATTCATGTATTTTCAAGAAAGTTGGTTCACTACAAAGCCTGGGAGTCCTGGCAAGAGAGCCTTCTCTTGCCAGGCCTGGGATGTTTGCCATTAGGTCTCATCTGTCAGATTAAATAGATTTGTAATGCAGAACATTAGTAGTGGTTTCAGGGGTATACAGGCCCACACATAATCATTATAATTAATTAATTACTTAATTGATAATTGGAAAAACTAACTTAATTCTGGGTGAATAACTTTAGACTTTTGGGCATGTTGGAAATTAGTATACAGATCAGGGTTGTTGCGAACATCAGCATCAGCATCAGCATCCGCTGAACTTCAGCATCATTTTCAACATCAGCTTCAGCATCAGCATCCGCATTGATCGATGCTGATTATTAATGCTGAAGTTCGAGTCCTGACATGACCGCAGAGGTGGCGGGACTTATATTATAAATAGTTTTTGCTTGCAAGCTTTGACCAATCAAAGGGTCTATCGAGGGGGGGATTGCGATTGCAAACAAACACAAATTTGTCTCATTACGTTATAATTCGTTATTGCGCGTTAAATGATTTTTTTCGTAAACTGTTTAGTGTTGTGTGATAAATTGATAATATAATGCCGCCCCTGTTGAAAAGTGGAATATGGACGTATTTTAAATTAAGGAGTCAAGAACTACAAACTGCAACTTATGTAACAAGGATTATTCACGCAAAGGGCGTACAAATACCTAACTTAAAAATCTTCTAGGGACAGACTTGAACCTGAAAAGCAGCACAGCTACTTTTTTTAAAATACAACTTGCCTTTGATCTAATTCCAATATTAATTAAACAAAAGATAGCAGTGTTTGCACTAGGTAGTCTAGGTACTAATTTAATAATCAAGTACTAATTATTACTAAACTACTATTTGATTATATTTTTATTAAAATTCCCAAAATTATTGAAACAATATTTTATATCAGCACCAAGCAAAATTATGCAACTTTTAGATGTGTTTTACAATGGTAAATACTTTTTTCCTGTTTTTTTAAGAAAATAATTAAAATCAGCATCAGCATCAGCATCCGCTGATGTCAATGAGAAAAGATCGGCAACAGCATCAGCATCCGCTGATGTGAAAAAAATATGCATCAGCAACAACCCTGATACAGATTACTAGTAACTTTCTTCAATGTACCAATTATTTAATCATTACAAGAACGAAGGCATTCTCGTACTGAGTTTATGGGTCAGTCGTCAGTACATGATGAATGCTCATTTGCTCAAGCCTTCTCTGTTTAAAAAGAGGCCTTTGTCATTAGTGAGTGGGATAATGGGCTTGTATTATGACTAGCGACCCGCCTGTCGGGTCCAACGCTGTCCTATAATTGTATTATGACTAGCGACCCGCCTGTCAGGTCCAACGCTGTCCTATAATTGTATTATGACTAGCGACCCGCCTGTCAGGTCCAACGCTGTCCTATAATTGTATTATGACTAGCGACCCGCCTGTCGGGTCCAACGCTGTCCTATAATTGTATTATGACTAGCGACCCGCCTGTCAGGTCCAACGCTGTCCTATAATTGTATTATGACTAGCGACCCGCCTGTCGGGTCCAACGCTGTCCTATAATTGTATTATGACTAGCGACCCGCCTGTCAGGTCCAACGCTGTCCTATAATTGTATTATGACTAGCGACCCGCCTGTCAGGTCCAACGCTGTCCTATAATTGTATTATGACAAGCGACCCGCCTGTCGGGTCCAACGCTGTCCTATAATTGTATTATGACTAGCGACCCGCCTGTCAGGTCCAACGCTGTCCTATAATTGTATTATGACAAGCGACCCGCCTGTCGGGTCCAACGCTATTCTATCTTTCAAGCTAGCATACACACACATTATTACAATTTCATAGAAATCGGTTGAGGTTGAACTTTCTATTTATAGACGGTCATTATCTATATCTATACATATAATAAATCTGTAGACATGGCGTTTCTGTAAATATTTAGAAAAAAAATAGTAGGGGTGTTAAAGGATCACACACACAACCCATTTCTACACTTTTTTGATTTTTTGTCTGTTTGTCGGTTTGTCTGTTCGTTTGTGCGCACATCACGTTAAAACCTCTCGTTGTATTCTAAATCGAAATATTGAAACATTATGTTAACAAAAGATATATTAATGTTTATTTAGTTAGTAACCTAATACGCGATTTCTGTGATAAAGAAGAATGTCAGTTTTACAAGGGGTGATGGTCCAAGTGTGTTGCAGATATGAATAGTATCTTAAATGACAGGTCTCAACCAGTAGGTACACACGCACAATGGTCCACTTTAAGGACTAAGTGCGGAAACCAAAATCCCTAACATAGAACCAGTAGGTACAACATTTTTTATTACGGTTGCAAGAAAAAATATCCTGGACGTATTGACATTTTTATATGTGTATTAACTTTTAAAAAAGGGTAAAAGGTCTCATGATAAGTGCGATAATTAGTATTCGTTAATTACGTTATGTTGTTAATTGATTTTGCAGACCTTTAACGGCGCGCGATACGTTTGCTCCGCTATACCTACCTACTCTTTACTCAATACAGAAATCATATTAAACATTATTATTTATTACTGCACAAGCAGGGAAACAAAAAAAAAACGAAAAATATTTTGATTTAAAAGAGTGTCAATGGAGTTTCTTGCCCGTTCTTCTCCATAGAGATCTACGTTAGGGAATGGGCAACAACAGTACTTTCACAGTTTTTATGCCTTGTGACTGGGACTGTAGCTACATTTCATTGTTGTCTTTGTTTCGACAATACAAAAGAGCCTGCAACTGGGCTACTTGAAATAAATGCTTTGATTTTTATTTTTAAATTCGCACACTTGGCTGCTGCACCCAATAATGTGAGAAGTATTGTTTTTGGGGCGGGCCAAGCACGAGGATAATAGGATATTTCGTCTTTCACCCTTTTTACTGATTTTTAAAATGTAAATACACATGCAAAAATGTCAATTCCTCCGAGATATTTGTTTTTGCTGCCATAATAAAAAATGTTGTACTCGGTGACACCTGTCATTTAAGGTACAATGTACATCTGCAACACACTTGGACCGAAGTTGACAATCTCCTTTAATCACTTCAAATACCTTTAAATTCAAGAAATAAATACATTCAAGCTAGAATGGAAGAAGAAAACGTGTTGAGCCGACGACAAGTAAAATGGCCCAAGGGTAGGAATATGATGATGATGAAATTCAATAAAGAACTGAAAAATTACAAACACCACATTGAGTTAAAGTGCTAAGGTACTTTACCTTAGCACTTTAACTCAATGTGGTGTTTGTAATTTTCCATCCTGGATAAAGTGGTACAATATAACGTACAGAGACGTTGATGTTTACGGAAGTAGCCGTCAAAATAATTAAAAATCAATTTACTCATTATAAGGTTAGTCAACTAAACAATCGGGCATAGTATTTGTTTTACATACTCGACAGCTAGTCATTTAGATTTTGAGAAGCAAAGGAACATCTTTATTCGTAATTCCAGCAACATCATTCATTAACAGAATTTTGCAGTTTTTTTTACTAGGAGGTTCAAAGTTTCGACTATAGTTACGCTTACGCACAGCTTACAACGGATCAAGTGATCACGTACCTACTTGAGATTGGACGGTGTTGTTTAACCTCGTTGGTCGACGTTGTTCGACCAAAGGTATACGCGACACTGTTAGCAACGAAACCCTACGGAAGCCCAACTGAAAATCCTATAATTGGCATCGAAATAAAAAAAATATTCATTTCTTAACCATTTTGCATGAAAGCTAAATAACATTAACTTTAAGTTCAATTATTTTAAGAAATTATTTTCAGACTGAATTCATTGAAAATAATCATTTATTTATGAGCTAAAACTTCCTAACAAATAATGGGTATCGAAGCCGGAAGGCACTTGTTCTCCCCTTCATCGCGATCATGTTTTGTGGACCATACCGGAAACCTTCTTGTTACGGAAATATTGGAGGTCAAAGTTCGAACATTTTCACAAGTTTTTTTTTTAAATACAAGTTTTTAATGTAGGTAACTGTTTTTTGAATATGCTCAGAAATAGCAGCCGGCATCGTAATAAGGAATCCACAAAACCTGGTGATACTGTGAGTGTGTTGTGCCGTGACTTGCGTAGTGAAGTTAGTAGTAGTGTGCTGTGCGCGTAGCAAAAGACCAAGAAAAAGGGTAGACTGATTTGTCTGCTCCTAACAATTTATTTTCCATCCACCCGCATTCTCCAGTCAACCTGCGATCATGGCGCTTGCAACAGCGTCGAAATATCGGGAGCTCAAAATCATGAACAATCACGGAAGATATCCCGTAAGTGACAGTATAAATTTTTAATGTTATAACTTTACTTTATATTATCTCCATGACCCTGTACTACTCAATGCATCCATCAGCACAACGTTTTGAGTGCGTTACATTGAGTCCTACCGTAAAACGTATTTTTTCACACCAAAAATAAGACTTTTCACAGCAATATTCTTGGGTAGAATTAAGTACTTAGTTCGATGTCCAGAATGCTTGGTTGACGGCTTCGTAAAGGGTCCGCTTACACCGGGGTGAGTGCCGTTTACACCTTGTATAACACAATAATAGACGTAGTATGTTAAATATATATGAAGATATAATTAAATATTAAAAAAATTTAGTAATAAAACGCCATAAATGCAACTTTTTCAACGCCAATAATCTTTATAAAACAATAACAATAAATGATAATAAATTACTCTGTGAAGACTGCGAAAAGTACCTACGCAAGTAAGAGCCTGCGAAAAAAGTGACACAATCATACTAATCGGACTAAAAACTGGTGTTGAAATGTTAATTTTTTTGTTATACGTAAACTGTTAAGTGACTTTTGTTGTGATAATATGCTTATAGGATGTTAAATGTTTTGACTGATGTCACCGTGTAAAGAAACGTACATACGTACCTCAAATACACCTTAGTTATACATTGCCCGTCAAAACGGCAGGTCTAAAATGGCCGCTTTAGCAGAATCATAATAGGAAAAATAATAAAAAAATAATATGAATCACGTTAAAATTCTTAAAATGGTCACAGACGCAGTTAATATGAATTGTCAATTTGTGACCATTTTACGAATTTTAACGTAATTAATTAATATTACGAGTATTATCTTATGATTCTTCTAAAGCGGCCATTTTTAGCCACCCTGATCTGTGACTTCGAAAAAATGTTGTATCTAATGTTTCTCATTTCCAAAATCAGTTGTGTTTTTTAATGGGAATATCCTGCTGCTGCAGCGGGATGGTTTTGACTACTTTCAGAAAAAAATTGCACTGAATTTCGTAGGTATTTTTCATTCGAGTTTGACATTATATAAACTTACTAGCTTATACCCACGGCTTCGCCCGCGTGGAGATCTGAAATTGCCCATGAGATCTTACTTCTGGGATAATAAGTAAACTATGTGCTATATCAGACTATAATCTATCTCTGTGCCAAGTTTCATCCAGATCTGTTCAGCCGTTAAATATTTTTAGTAACAAAAATTATATAAAAAACATTTAAAAATATAAAAAAGAAATTGTCCGCCGGTGTCGGGAGCAGGGTCCAAGCTACCGGTGGTTAGGGCTCCAGAGACAGGAACCTCCTCACAATGCGAGCCGTATCGAGGAGTACTGCCTTCTGAATCAGGCCCTTGATCCAACCGCCTAAGGAGAGCCTCGATAGATGACCACTACCACAATATTGACTATGAAATGCTTTATAAGACCATCCTAGTATTCCGCGCCGACAGACAAACAGTGAGTATATATTCGAAACCCTGGAAGAAAAAATAATAAAAAGTATAGAAATAAGCAGAAAGACACAATACAAAACGCGAAACCCACCACGACAAGACTGGATAAATAAATCAATCATTAGTGAAATAAACAAAAGACACACTTGTAATCAACACAAAAAAAAAACCCAAATAGCAATAAGAAGACACATTCAGAAAGAAAATAAACGAACTAACTGAATCTATACAACGAACGAAATCAAGTTACTACATGAAAGCCTTTGAAAACTGCAAGAAACAGCCATTGAAAATGTGGGGACTGATAAACAGCCTGTCCTGCAACAATTACACATAAAAATCCGCCCTGCAAAAACTTCAGTCGCAAAATGGCACTGTTACTGACTTAAAAGACATCTGTGAATGCAAGTTCAATGATTTTTTTGCAAATATTGCTATATATACTACAATAGACGTGGTGACAACTATAAAGCTTAATATTGATAAAAGAAAGTGGCTATGGGTGTCTTTATTGATCTAAAAAAGGCATTCGACACAGTCGGTCACGAATTATTGCTAAGGAAACTAATGGAAATCGGGATACAAGGACCTGCCCTTAAAATGTTTAGATCTTACCTGACAAACCGATACCAAGTAGTTAAAATTGGTGACACCCAGAGTGATCCCAAAATGATGAAATACGGTGTGCCCCAAGGCTCTATTTTGGCTCCCCTGTTATTCCTACTGTGCATAAATAGTGTCCACAAAATTGGTCTAAAAGCTGACTTAACATTATACGCAGATGACACATGTTTGTTTTACTTCGGCCACTCAATCGATACTATTGTTAAGCAAGCACAGAACGATTTGGACTTACTCAATGTGTGGTTTCAACAAAATCTTCTCACCATTATGCAGCTAAAACAAATTACATGTAATTCACAGCAAAAAATAAAAAAAACGGCAATTATACACCATTAAAAATAAATAACCAAACCATAAATAAAGTAGATCAAGAAAAATATTTAGGACTAATTTTGTATAGCAAATTGACGTGGCTTCTACATATTCAAAAAATAAAATCAAAAATACCATCACTCATACCCATGAGTGATTGTATTTTTTATTTTATTTTTACACTACGAGGTATCGTTCGTTGCTTACCACGCCAAGTTCGCTATTTAATCTACTTCTCCCTTGTTAAGCCGCATATTAACTACCTAGTGGAAATATGGAGTACCACTGCTAAATCACATACGAACCTATTACAAACTGCTCAAAATAAACTACTAAAAACGTTATTTAACTATGACTATATAACTCCAACAGAAACTCTTTACAAAAAAATTAAAGTAATGAATATAACACAAACATACATATATAACACATTCATACTAAATTCGAAAAATACTAAATAAAAATATACACGCAAACATAACCTTCACAAAAAATATTAAAAAAAAAAAACACAAAATGAAACAGACGTGAACAAGACTTTTTACAACCGCACAAACTACGGAAGAAAAACTATCGTGTACGAAGGATCTAAAAATATTTAATGAGTTACCGAGAGACCTCAAAGAATCTAAATCCAAAACCACTTTTAAAAAGCTACATCACATTCGCTACAATAGTGTCGAGCCACATCCAGTTATGATTTATCTGTTACACGGATATTGTTTACATGTATCGAACGAACTTTTTGTCCACAATGATTTGTAATCCACCCTCAAAACATTTATATATCGATGTCTAATTTTTGCAATACCACCAACTTTTGTTCTTTTTAAGTGTTTAATTTTAATATTCTATTTTAATATTCTCATGTAAGTGAATAGTGTAATTCTTATGGAGAATAAATGATCTTCAACCTCAATTTTTTGTTAGACTCAAGTGTCCCGTCCCCCCTCTACCAGCTAAACGGTTGTGTTTGGGTGCGTGAAAAAATTCACGGTGATAGTACATAATAACGAAGTTAAATGGAAAACTATCACAGCTAAGTAGGCTTTACAAGTTTACGAGTAATAGTTGTACAACTTATAAAATGTACTTGGATAACCTCGTATTTTCTAAACGTAATGAATGGGAGCACAGGTTTTTCAACCGCAAATGTAAGTTTGTTTTTTATTATTAGAATAAAAATAATCGTTCGGAGGTAAATCGGACCGTAGGAAGAAAGTCCACATATTTTGATGGGAAACTACGGAATCCTACATTGTGCGTGGCGCGACAGTCACTTGGCCGGTTTTTACTTTTAAATAATAGTTAGTGTAAGTATTTAATTTTATTTGAGTAATACAGACACACTCGTGTTTTTTACATTTACTTACTATAACCTGCATGTACTCGTATATATTAGTTCATAGTAATATTAATATCAATTACATTACAGTGAAATATTGATGCCTTGGTTTTAGATTGGACACCGGTGACGACAATCAAATGACTTATTAGGAATCTATCTATAGACATAATACTTTTACATAATATTTAATATATTTACAGACACGTCTACCTTAAAAAAAATCCAAATACTCCTGCGCCTCGCACGCCCTGTGCAACACTGCGCGCCATGTCTACGTGAGTTTCAAAGCCCTATTTGACTCTGTTGAGGGATGATTTTGAAAAAAATGTGATACACGTTTCTCATAATTTTAACTGAAGAGTACGTACACAAATTTTCAAGTCAATCAACCCCGAGAATAAAAAGTTTCGCAGAAAATTCAACACCCCATTTCACCCTCTTAGGGGTAGAATTTCGAAAAACCCACAAAGAATACCTCCTCCAAATTTCATGTCTCTAGGACCAGCGGTTTGGGCTGTGCGTTGATATATCAGTCAATCAGTCAGTCAGTCAGGACTTTGAATTTTATATGTATAGAAACAATTAAGTACCACAAGTATAAATAAAATTAACAAAACTCATAATTTTTTTTCCACAAAGAGACGGAACTAGGTAGTTACACACAACCTGTAATTCAAAGGTGAATATTTTGCGAGAAAGTACCTAAATGCAAGGTCACTAAATTGCAAGGTCACCATATAGAAAAGGTTAAAAAATAGATAGTCTTAAGCCGTCTCCTAACTAAAGCGATTGTCGTGCGAACACGCGATTGTCATCGCACTTTGTTCGGCGAACCTAGGCTTCGCCGATAGAATGTAGATGATGGGGGAATAGATGTACCTATTATGGTAGAAGAAGAAGAGGAGGAAGCAGATGTGTACCTAATAGTAAAACCATATTTCGCCAGTAATGTTTAAGTCCAATGTAAAACTGGGCCAGCCTTTTGCCATCCGGGCACAAATCCAAACTCCATGGCTGACAAACTCCAGATGGCAAAACCCAACAGCATTTTGATCCATAAATCTACAGAAAAATTGGTTTGAGCAGCTGCAGCGGACAGAACTGCGTATCAGAAACGAAAATCAACACAAAAACGTTGTCAACCGTATCCGTATGTCAGCTACTGTGATTTGGAAAGGACATTGTAAAAAATGGCCTATGCATCAACACGTATGAAACCTTTACCATAATTAGTATTTCTTTTTATAATTTACATTTCAATTATTACAATGGAACGGACACTTCATAATTTCGAAAACATTTTAAAAAGTAATTCACTTCCTTCTGTCTTATTCCCCGGTGCGGGTGCCATTATTGAATTGAATAAGGTTTTTGTAACTACAAACAGAATAAAGCGATTGAAAGCGCTATGTGAAAAGAGCAACATCGACACTGACAGTCGATGAATTGACAGATGACACTTTGACGTTTGATAGTAATGATAGAATGACAATCTCGTAAGTTTCTCACTCGCAATTATTACGGTTCTATTGGTCTAATTATAACCTCAAATACCGAAACTGTTTTGGTTTTTTTTACAATTCTCAGAAGTGTCTGTGATTTTAATTTAGATTAAATCGTATTAATGCATTATTTAGAACAAAAAAAGTAAATTCACG
Organism: Eurois occulta; assembly: GCA_950022335.1. Taxonomy (NCBI): domain Eukaryota; kingdom Metazoa; phylum Arthropoda; class Insecta; order Lepidoptera; family Noctuidae; genus Eurois; species Eurois occulta. Next base: position 8,441,889 of record OX465484.1, on the reverse strand, counting down.
TCTCTGTTGGTTACATACATCCATACATCGTTCGCCTAAGCGAACAATGTATGGACGCCGTACAATTTCCTTTGAAATTCTTTGAAACATTTTATCAACAGCTAATCGCATCACTTGACTTGCGGATATTTGTGACACTTGAATAATAATGATAGACATAAAATAGCTTCAGCATTATGATGCAACCGTTTATCGTATTAATAGTTGAAACTACGAAGCTTAAACTAGTAATACGAAATCTTGTATGAAATAAATACCCTACTTAGTTGGGCTCTAAATTAATTCGAACAAGACAATATTTGCGATGATCTCGAGGAGCCGCACTTTGAAGTTCAACAAAAACCGGAGGTCAAAATCCTAGCAGAAGGCCTGAACTGAGTTTATACCACAATTTGAACAAAAAATTAACTTATATGTTAAAAACATCTCGATAACACGAGAAGTGCACATACCTAATAATACCTATATTATGGAAAAAAAATCCGTATGCTGTGTCCAAACTTTTTTGCGTAAAATCTCGTTTCGATAATATTCGACAAGTTTTTATGGTCATGCATCTTGGGCCTAGGGACCTAAGGAGACCATAATTAAAAATAAATATCTAAATCTAGCGCATAAAAGACTTACTGCAGTATCTTGGACTGTAGTCAAAGCCGTGGATACACTAAGCCGCTTAAAATATCGGATCTCCATCACAAACATTAAAATTATTTATTTGGTTAAATTAGACTGAAACAATGGTAGGTATACAACGACAAATACGAAACTTTGCAACATTTTTTTCGTAAACAAGCATGAAAAAAGAAATAAATCTCGTAGTGTTGGTAGCGTTTAGAAATTTTAAGTAACATTAACCTTATTCATCAAAAACATTCACCTACCTAGCTTAATTTATTCAAAACAACAAATAAAGTAACATTGAATAACCTTTGGTCTCAATACCTTTCTGTATAATAACGGTGAGCAAATGAACACGATACATACACGCTCCTGAATGATCACCACTAGCTGAAGACTGTTGTCAAAGTCAATATATACTCGTAAATATCGCGAGGCGATGTGTCGTGTTCATTTCGACCATTTCTTTTGAGACTTCATAAACATGTCATTGATGTAGAGGTATTTTCTTCTATGATGGCAACATCCCTATCTAAATAATAACTTTTGATATACTTCCTGATATTTTTTCAACCGTGATATTGTATATTTATATAGCTGCAATAAAAGATCGCGAGGGTCTGAAAGGTCAAAAGATGCATTGTGTTGTTATTTTTCCGTGATCTTATTCTCATTTTATGAATTTCAGAAATATGATCTGTCTACTGCCAATTTGTTAGGTTTGTACTTTGTACTCAAGTTACAGCATTCCATAGCATTTTGTGTTTTAGCTAGCCGGTTCAGGCGCATTAAGCAATTGTGACCAGAAAAAAGGGCTTTAATAAAAATGACTGGGAACTGATCTGCTGTGTTTTCACGAAAAATTACAGTAAGATAATAACAATGAATATATCTATGATCTAAAGAGACGACCCATGATAAATTAGCTACGTTCACATCTCTGCTACTTCATATTTACTGTATATAGCATCAACGCATTAACACGTTCGGTGCGGAATCGGGTTGATTATATCCGATGCTCATCTTTCCTCCGGTGCGGGGTAAAAATTACTGTGCCAACCGCTGGTGCGGGACAGATATATTTGGTCTCCTTATGAATATGAATGAGATAGTTAGTGTTTTGGAAATGCCTCTCGTAAATAGATAAATAGGTACGAAAATATTGTATCGGGTTCTTACGACCCGATGCCGACTGAAGCAAATTTGTTTACGTCTAGTGCGTTCATCAGTTTTAAATGACCCGATACTCGATGACCCGATTGCCGCACTAGATTTCATGCTAGTTGAGCTAGTGAGGTCCGTGTGTTAAGAGGAGTTTTTATGCTTAAGAGAAAATAAATCAAAGAACACTACTATACTACCTATACACTACACTACTACTATACTTACTATACTGTACTATTACTATTACACTACTGTATACCTGCTTTATTTAGTAATATGCATACATTTTATGGTAATCATAGTGGTTTATTTAGGCAACAATAGCGCACTAATTTGCTCAGCAAGATTTGGTGATCATATACTATTTTTGGTGTTTAATATTTATTTTGGTTATATTTTATATTTTATCGCTATCGATGTTTTTTTTATCATCCACAACACTAAAAAACTATCGACACTTTTAATAACCAGTGCGGATAACGGGTCGTAAAGATCCGACAGGCAATCCCTTTATTTACAAATAAACCACTCAGTGCATTTACCTACGATTTCGGCCTGTTATTGGGTGTTTATTTGTCAACATATTTCTATAAAGGAATATGCTTTAATCATTATACCTATAAAGATAAGTCCTTCTAAACAGATAAAAAGTCGAACGGGTCTTTTCGATCCTGCAACGCACCAGGAACAATTCGTGCTTCGGATATAATAGACCCCATGCCGCACCAACTGGAAGTTATCAAATCTGACTAACGCAGTGAGCGTGTTAACCACGAATGTCCAAGTAGTCATTCTGGAATGGTAAGCCAAGGAGTCGATACCGGACGGACAGCTAACAAAGAATGTAGGTATTCTTCTTCCAGAGAATTTAAGAAGAAAAATTACCTTATCAATGTCCAATATTAGTGCGATTTTAGTTAATTATCAAAACGATGACATGAAGAGTCAAGTTGAAGGCGTGTGAAGTGCGATGTGATAAAAGCGCGCGGGGGCAGCGCGCGCCGCCAGTACTGAGCTCACCTGTACGCCGTGCGCAGGCGCTTATTCGCGCCGCGATCCGACCGCGATACTCTGGCACGCACACACGCAGCCCCGCGCCCCCACTCATACACACGTTTATCTGGACAGGACATCAGCTGTCCGCTTCTGACTTATAGTGAATGTGCACTTGGACAGCCCGGCTTGGAGGACTTACTTCCGAAAACGGACCTCGCCGGTCTGACAGATCGATCACTCAGGTGAGGCTAATCATATTATCTAAACGAATTCCGTTGTCGGTTGAATCATGTGATGATCCCAAAGAAGCACCCTTCTTTGAGTTCATCACAAAATGAGTTTCCGACAACTCCGACTTCTCAAACTTATTGTTGCTTTTGCACAAAAATGAAAATGATCAATGTATAGTTAGTTATCGCTATAAAATGTAATTGACAAACTAAGATGAGATGAATTTAAAATTACCATCTATTGACACACGTACTTACAAACGTGCCTGTTATAAGTTATCTGCAAGTGATTTATGTTTATTGAAAACATTCATGTAAGATAAATTGATCTCATTGTGAAATTTAAATTAAACTATAACGGTGATTGCCCTTGTGCATCTGTTTCACTGGCAATTAATTCCTTGACTGAATTAAATTAACGAAATATGTCAAGTTCACAATAATTCCCGCGATTTCGTGTAAGTATTCAATACTGGATGCTACTGAGAGGCGCTAATTGAGCTCAGAGAGACTCTTGTTCCCAATCAGGGGTCAAATCATAGGGATCAAACGATGTCAATTTAGATGGTGAACGTTTCAAAGGTCTACTTTACCTGTGAGTAGTGTTGATAACAGGAAAGATAACTAAGGGAATAGTTTAGCAACAGTAGCCAATCAATACTCGCTTCTTCGGCGAGCTTTTGTCAACACATCATAGTACGCCAATTGCATGGCACCACAGGCATTAACTTAACTGTTAACTGAATCGTAGAAAACATGCAACAGACGCAACAGTCTACTCAGAAAGGAGCTCGGTTTTGAAGCCAAGGATCCACCAAGGCGTTCTGGTGGCGTTAGTATTCCCAACGCGTGTGGCAGCGCAAAGCGGTAGGCGCGTGACGTAAGGTCACCGCGCCTGGCCACTGACATGACACGAGATTAACATGCTCCCAAGCGAGTAGCGGCTCACTCTCGGTCCGACGAGCTCGCAACGTAACCACGGTGACATCCACCATCACCATATCCTCACGCTCTCATTATCGCGGACGTGAAAACAACCCGATAAATAGTGCACGTTTATCGCTATCGTTATCTATAAATCTTGATAACGAACTAACACATTGATCACGTTCTAAACATATTTTAAATGATAAAATGATTAATATAAGTTGCCGATACGACTCGGCCTTCCCATAACATAATGTTTATCACGTGACCAAAATAAAAAATAGAAATATCGTGTTTGACCATAATGACGCTACGTGTTACAATGTGCATATTCTGGAATCAATTAATTCTCTCGTAGTAGGTAACGCATAAATAAAGCAGTAATATTTCTACAAACTTAGCAACAAATGTAGTAGTAATGGAGATAAATATCAAAAGTGTAATTACATAGGTAGGTGTTATGGGTTCTTTGTTGCATGTTCGTACGGGAGGCTAGTATATAGCGGTCGAATTTCCACATAATGTGGAATGAAATTGTGTGTGCTAAAATTGAGAAAACGATAAAAAAAAACATAGTGAGCAGTGCCTACATAATTATGGCATCTGAACATTCAATTACGAAGGCTATAAACCGAACAAGGAAAGCTAACATCGGAAATCTGTGAAGGTTAACCAACCAGCTAAGCACAAATAAAGAACCGCGAATAAAACTTGTTCAATGTAAGTATTTTCTGACGTCAGGGACCCCTGCCAGTCCCGCGACATGCTTATTTATAAACCACTTTTTTTTGTGAAACTTCACTTGAGGTGCAAGAAGTCTGCTGTATATAATTAAACTCGATTAACCTTATTAAATATAGATAAAACATTTTTGATTTCTTCCGAGAGCCGTTAGTTCTTGTAAATTTTCTAGATAGATACCGCTACAATCTAGCCATAATTATGTTAGATTGCACTGCACTACTAACTACAGATTACCAAAAGGAAACATTTAAGATTGATTTCATCTCATTTTGCCTGCCTGGTTGGTCTAGTTATCGCAATCGTGACTGCTGAGCATGGCGTCCTGTTTTCGATTCCCGGGTCAGGCAAATTGTTATTGGGTCTTTCCATCAGGAATTTCGCAGTAGCAGCCACGGAATCTGGATTTGTGCCCGGTTGATGGCAATAGGCTCGCCCACTATTGCATGGGACTTAAACATAACGGCGATATGTGATTGTACTGTTCTCCCAAATAACAACGTAATGTTTAAATGATAACATCAATATTCAATCGTTAAATCCATAATAGGAAATTGAAATAAAAACAAAGGTCCGACGCAATGGAAATACGAAGTGAATACTTCGTATTTCCTTTGCGTTCATTACACATCGATCGGTGGCATTGCCAATCTGTTGCTGATCCTGAACTGAATATACGTATGAACTTAACCCTACCACGGAAATCTGTATCTGATAGGTCAGCGTCATAATTTTCGGACATATACCTACGTTGATTACTTATAAAATTATTGGATTTAAGACCGGTCAGGCAATTAAGGCTCTATCGAATACCTGAATAAAAATCCGTAATACCTACATATATAATTATATATAAAGCTACTTGACATTTAGTAGTGGTGACTGCATGTTTTAAACTTAATTGGCTACATATTATTATTTTATGTCGGCTTTGCAGACCATTGCACTGGGATTTATTCAAGGTCAGACCTACCATCATTAGACGGACCCATTAACTACTCTTTGGCTTCAATTATTTAATGGCTTACATCAAACAACCTCAAAAATTAACTTAGGAAAAAAACAAATACATTCACTTTAAACAAAGAAAAGCTATAGATATCGTTGACATGCATATTTATAGCAAATTACCGAGGGTAAAACCAACGATAGTCATAATTATATTCAAAAAACAATTACGTATATTTCTAAAACAAAAATGTTAAACTTACGAGTATACTGTCACTTACGGGATGTCTTCCGTGATTGTTCATAATTTTGAGCTCCCGATATTTCACGTTGACGTTGGTGCAAGCGCCATATTCATATTCATATCTTTATTTGCATGACCATGATCGCGGATTGACTGGAAAATGCGGGTGGATCAAAAATAAATTGTTTGGAGCAGACAAATCTGTCTACCCTCTTTCTTTGTCCGTAAGTGACAGTATAAGTTTACTTTTAAAACGTGAAAGCTTAAAAAAGTGTTACAAAAATGCTTTTATAGTTGTAATGAATATTTAGAAGATTATTAAAGAATGATAGGCTTTTACTTTATTTATTTCTTACTAAATCTAAATGTATGTACCTAAACATCTATTTCTATCTTTTCCTGGAATACTTAAAATAATTCTTGTTCAGTTAATTCTTGTTCAGTTTAGTTTATCTATATCAGTTTATAGTAGTACGTTCTGTTTGTGGCAATATTCTTTCGTTTATTTTCTTTCTTACTATTAGTGTACACCCAAAGGGTATGTTGTAGAGATACTTTAAAAAAACTTAACACCTTTATTTGTAACCCACCTAATAACAATAAAATTATTCTATCCTTCTTATCTATTCGGTTCCGAGTTTCCGAGTTGCTCTCCTTGTGTCTATGCATACCTATTTGAGTCAGTTTACCGAAAGGAATTCATGTTTTGCATTCAAACGACCAAATGCATGAAGGAAGTACAGATTAATAGCTGACTTTATGTATTCCATTGCAATGGTTAATTGCCTCCTTCAGTTTTTATTCATATTGGTTATTAAATGACTTCTTTGCTATGTGCTTTTAAACCATCACAATAGTAACCTGACCATCATTTATACATACAAATATAATTATTTATTTGTATGTATGTGGTGGTGGGTTTTGCTTTTGAAGTGTCTGTTTGTAATATCAAAATAACAGCTTTTTACTGAATGCATATGAAAAAAAAGTAGTTAAAACTTATTAGTTTCATAGATATGCATAAATACAGGTCAAACACATAGTCCTCCTTTTGGGAAATATACCATACCATAACTCGAAACGATTGGGACTATTTTTTTTTCAAAAATTAACAATAAAAAAAACACGAAAGAATAAATTTAATGTTTTTTTTTTGTGAAATAATGAGAATCGATCAATGAATGAAATTTTCAATGGGTATCGTTCGCATGTATTGCCGATCGTGGATACGTTTTACACACACATATTATTATGCATTTGAGTTCTCATTATTTAAAAAAAAAACATTAAATTTATTCTTTCGTGTTTTTTTTTATTGTTATTTTTTGAAAAAAATAGTCCCAATCGTTTCGAGTTCGATGATCGAGTTCATGGTATTCGGCTCCAGAACGACCTAAAAATAATGGTGTATACAGCACTTATAACAAAAACACATTTTTTTCAATTTTTGTCTGTCTGTCTGTCCGTTTGTTCCGTCTAATCTCCGAAACGGCTAGACCGATTCTGACGGAACTTTAACTGGCAAATAGCTGACGTTATAAGGTACAACATAGGCTACTTTTATTTTAGAAAGATAATTAGAATTTCTTTGAAAAAAATTGGATCCCTGAAAATTGTTAACAAATTCCGATTCAAACGGCTAATCTCCGACACGGCTGGACCTATTTTGACGGGACTTTTACTGGCAGATAGCTGATGTTATAAGGAGTAAATAAGGCTAGAATAAGAATTTAGAATAAGAATTAGGGTACCGTGTAAAAAAATTAAAACCCTAGAAACTGATAACAAAATCCGATTCAAAAAGGGAAGTAATATTTTTTTAATAATAATTACACGCGAACAAAGGTCGTGGGCAACAGCTAGTAATTAATAATAACTCCAATCTATCAACTCTCGACTCTATAAACATAAAGTATTGTGCTCTATATCGTCTTTATCCAATTAAAATATAATTATTATCATACCTTATGAACATGATTTTACAAAAACAACAGTTATTTTTTCAACGACACGTTATTATACCAGCACAATACTCATATACTGATATTTATCATTAATCAAAGGAATTTCCAATTTCCCACTTGTCAGAAAAACAATGGAGTCAAGTTAAAAGTGAAACAAAGGAAACTAGTAGTTAGACTAGTTAGTTATAGCAAGTTGCATGACGCTTGCCTCGTCACATTTTTTAACCTTGCTAGACCTACCTTATTCGATGATAAAATCGCTATGACTTCCTAAATAAAAATGACTATAAAATAAAAAATCGGTTAAGTTTCTTCCAAAGTTCAAACCATTGACTGACAATGCTAGTCATTCTTTTTTTATTGCTGTCATAAAATAAATGTAAATAAAATCAATGTCCTTTGTAAAATAAGGGTCTGCCATTCGTTTTTATTATATTTACAGTACATACATATACATACTAGTGAGATAATACAAAGTCAACAAACAATAAAGTTCGTTTTAAAATCAAATCGAAGACTATAAATAGTACATGTACCTACATAATTAAAATTCTGAAACAGTGTAGTCGTATAATGAACAAATATTCAGTTATGATGTAATTTGCTTGTTTGTAAGAACAATGCGTTGACTGGCTAGCTAAGTACCTTCTCGTCTTTGTACGATCGCGATGGTAGTAATGTAGGAACCGGTAATGTGAAAATAACCTGGTAATCTGCACCATAATGAGACAAATCCTGTTTGATTTGTGCGATCCTACGGTGTTTGAACAAGATATCTTCTAGGAGAATATTACTCGCTTGGCTACAAGATAGATTTATGATTGATTCACAAAATAACCTTAGTAGCTGTGCAAGAATTAACCTCTATATTAATTAAAAATTAAAACAGTAAGCCATTTGAATGACCATGCCGAAACACGCTTACGCAACCTAAAGCGTGTAACAAGACCCTTAACGAAGCCGAAAGGCACTTGTTTTCCACCTGTCATTGCGATCTTTTTTTTTGTTCTATACCACACGGAACCTTGAGTTACGGAGACAACTTTTTTTTAGATACATTTTTTTTAAATATATGTAATATTTTTACTTTAATCATCTCCACGACCCCCGTACTATTCAATTCATCCATCAGCACAATGTTTTGAGTGCGTTACTTTGAGTCATGTCGTAAAACGTGATTTTACCCCAAAAAAAGTCCTTTCCCAGTTTTTGCATTTTTGCGTAACTTAGTTTGATGTACCTACATAATGTTGGTACCTACATAATGCTTAACGGCTTCGTGACCATACACCCTCTATGTAGGTACCTCAAATTTCAAAACTTTTTTAAAAATAAATTAAGGAAAAAAATAACAACTAGCATCGCATTTAAGATAGAAAATGAAATTTTTCATGTTAATTTTCATGGTAAACACGCAGACGCGCTTGTTTACTGCTTATTTTGTGTGACCTCCAGCCAAACTCCAGAACATAATTAACATTATGAACAAATAATTTATTCCAAAGGTTATTAAATTATTTACAAATTTTCCGCAAAATTTCTAGTGTAAGTTTACCGGCGTTCCTGTCCTCTGTCCACAGCACTGAAAAGTTAACTAGGAAAATTTTAGCTCTCTCCCTGGTTGACTCGGAAGTGCCGTGCTTGACCGACGCAGAGGTCGCCTGGAAAGTGGCTTGCCCGGATACGGATCGGCCCGAGAACCCGTTTTCCCAGAGACAGTGGGATGAGCCGCTCTGCAGGTTGGTAGGGAATAAACTTATTAATACGTCTACCAATACTGCTGAGCGTGCCCGCCTACTGGCTGTGGGTGAGTGGGAGTCGGGCCTCTGGCTTCAGGCACTACCGTCACCTAATATAGGCACTATGTTAGGTGACACAACCTTTCGGCTCGCTACGTGTTTGTGATTGGGCGCTCCTTGTCCTTCCTTGTACTTTCCTCCGCATCGCTGTCAATGTGGTGAAGCAGTCGACTGAAGTAAGAGTGCAGGTCGAACTGCACGGCACGCTAGGATTAATGATCTCATCCGTCGTGGTCTTGCCACCGCCGGGGTGCCAGCTGTCTTAGAACCCAATGGTTTGGCACGCGTCGATGGGGAGAGACCAGATGGTATGACCATAATGCCATGGAAGTTGGGTAGGCCTTTGGTGTGGGATGCAACTTGCGTCGACACCCTTGCGCCATCCCATCTTCCTAGCACAGTGGGCTTCGCTGGGGCGGCTGCTGCAGGTGCTGAAAACCACAAACGGCGCAAATACAATAATTTAATTGGTAGTTATGTGTTTGAGCCGTTTGGGGTTGAAACACTAGGGCCATGGGGTCCGAGTGCCCACCTAGTATTTCGGGAAATCGCCAAGCGGTTGGTCGACTCTTCACGTGACCTGAGGGTGGGCCTATTTTTTGGCCAAAGAATCAGCATTGCCATCCAACGTGGCAATGCTATATTTTTGGTAAGATTTAATAAAAGATGTCTAGCTCCTATGCATCTCATAATGAGTAGACGCCTGCTGTCTGTCTCGTTAAAGAATTGGCCAATGATTGCTCAAGATTTGGTTGAATCAATCGGCAAACATTCACATAACACAGATTAAAATTCAATGTCGATTTCGTGGTCTTGTCTTATTTCATTTCACTTGAGTGAGATAGATACCTTCCTGTAAGGTCGAATTTCCGCTTCAAGCTGATTACAGACGGTTGATGGCATTGACATTCAAAAATTTTTATGCTTACGAGCACAATGCTCCTGAGCGTTACCTACGTAAAACGTGTGACTCCTCTACTCATGCCGCAATTCATCAAACTTTGCTCATACATAATTCAGTCAAATTCAATCAAGAAAATTTAATCGAGCGTTGTGATGATTGTACCTACTTACATAAACAATATTAAAATAATTTACAGATAGAAATAATACATGTTCTTAATTAAAATGCAACGATGAATTTGGCTAGTGAATCAGTGGTCATTAGATGTACATAATATGGACATACCGATTAAGGTGACTTACATATGACTTAAATACACCATTAAAATGAATAAGAGAAGTACTTACATAAATAAACTAGCCTTAAACTAGGTAGTCGAAACTGAACGTAATTTATGTAAAAAACTAGCTTATGCCCGCGGCTTCGCCCGCATGGAGTTCGATACTTGTCCCATGGGATCATACTACTGGGATAAAAAGTATCCTAAGTGTTAATTAAGGTTATAAACTATCTGTGTGCTAAATTTCATTCAAATACGTTCAGTATTTTTTGCGTGAAAGAGTAACAAACATCCATACATCTATACATCCACACATCCGCGAAGGACTAAGTTCGTCAAAGTGTTTATTTTTTTTTGTAAGTACCTACTTTAGGTACCTAATATTGAATCACTAGTTTTTGCCCATAGCTTCGCCCGCCTGGATGTCCGACGGGAACGTACTACCGGGATTAAAAAGTAACCTAGGTATAGGTTAATCCTGGTTACGGTTACAAACATAGTTACATACCTTAATCCCCCTTTTTAACCCTTCTGAGATAGAATTATCAAAAACGCTCTCACGTATAAATGAACTTTCAATCGTCAGCCTAAACACAAAATTTGAAAATCCTAACTTCAAAACTGACGGACTTTCATTTAAACTTCCATCCCCTATTTTACCCCTATAAGGGTGTAATTCCCAAAAATCCCTTCTTATTGGATACTCACTCTTCACAAAGAACACTCCCTCCAAGTTTCATGTCTCTAGGACCAGCGGTTTGGGCTTTGTGTTGATATATCACCCAGTCAGTTAGTTTACCATTTTATATAAATAGATTTCATCATAGAGTATAGAGCTATCGTGATAAGAACGCCGGACGTTCTATTTAATAATATAGGATTATCACCAACTTTATTTATTTATTGAAGGGAAATATTGTTTTTGAGTTATCAATAAAACTTTTTGGAAATTCCAATAATCAAAGAAAACATTAAAACACTTTTCACATCTCTTCCCAATATTTTTTTGCAGTATATCACGCTAAAGTTAGTGATAACCAGTGATCGGAATAGGCTGACTATATTTGCCTAAACTTCGGAGAACAGAGACAGAAAGTGGAGACTTCCTTACGACTATGTTTTATTTTTCCGGGATTCGGGAAAAATCTTCAGTAAGTTGAAAAATAAGCTTTATTTAAGATGTGTAAAGGCTATTTTTAACTAAATTTGCAATTAACAAATCTTAGGAATTTTCACTAAAACTAAGCTAACTTAAATCATGTATTAGAACAGTTTGATACAACGGTTAGTTTAAGGATCGTAAATATAATTCGAATACATGAATTCAAGTTAGATTATTTATTTCGGGATTTTACGTGAAAATCCCGAAAGTTGGTAATTGCAAATTTAGTTAAAAATAGCCTTTACACATCTTAAATAAAGCTTATTTTCAACTTATTGAAGATTTTTCCCGAATCCCGGGGAAAAAAATATAGTCGTAAGGAAGGCTCCACTGTCTGTCTCTGTTCTCCGAAGTTTAGTCAAATATAGTCAACCTATTGCGATCACTGGTGATAACTACGCTGATGTACGCTCGTTACACTCTTGTGTCAATTGGAAATTCAAACTAACTTAATGCATAATGTTCACATTTGACGAATGGCAAATTCCCATACGTTATTTGATATAATAAATACTTAGGTACACGTACAAAATCTCTTCGTTATTTATTACTTAGAATCTTACATGTATTCTCAACTTCTCTATGTGTGAACTGGTCGTTCTTGTGAAGATAGACACGTAGCAACAGTTTTGGTCCGTTTAAGGTTTTAAGCTGTTTAATTTGAATACGGCTTGGAGCGTTACGTTCAGCAAGGATAGTCATTTAATGGTGGACGAAGTGTTAGAGCACGTCCACATCGACCTCGCGTGTTCGGCTCACGCCTGCAAATGTTTACATTTGCGCCGGCGACGTCCATCGCACCGCAGCGACCAACGATTAGTTGCAAAATGATCGCGGCCGAATTGAGTTCAGGGTCGAGTGTGTTGCCTCCGGGTGTTGCGCAAACGCAACGCACCGCGGCCATTTCACCAACAAAGAACACATTATTTTTTTCTTTTGGATTACACCCTATATGAAACTTTAAATTAGTTTTCCTTTGCGCAATTAATTAATTATAAAAAGTAATTTTGGTACTTCTGCAAAAGCCTTCACGCTATCTTCTAGCGTTAACGATGCTTCTCTCCTTGACTTAGTCCAGCTCAGCGTATGTTTCGTAGCTCTTCTTACCAACTAACGTCGAACATAGTAGGTAACTCTATGTAAGTAGTGTCTGGCTGACAACAATGCTGTGTTTGATGTGCATGTCGCATCTCAACGATAATCACAGCACATTCGCTTCCATTACGTGACTATTTATTTGTCCTCCCTTATGATCTCATCTATTCTGATTGTGTTCTTTTAACCATTTAATATGTACAGAATAGACAAACAGAAAACTTGAGTAGGTAATTGTGCATAACTTAAATATACTGGCATTTACTTTTGTCTGTATTTGCTTTTTCAACATTTAAATTGATTACCCACTTGATTATTCTAGCAGAAAGGTTTGCCAAAATTTTCCAAATAGTCATAGCCGTGTAGTATTTATATTTTGCAATCTAATCATTATAATGTGCGTATGTACGTACAAGTATAATACGCGCGATCCCTTCTAATTTCGTCAATGGCGGTTTATTTCGCGGCGAATGTTTTGTCACTTTTGTTGAAATAAGTTACCGCAATTGTATAACGAGTAGTACCTGTAGTGTGGAGCAGGCGCCGCGGGAGAGAACTCAATCTCCGCTCCACTTTCTGCATGCACCGATTACGTGCGCAGTACCAGACTTTCCACCATCTCTCAGACATTATTTGAGTTTTCGTAACGAGCACCAAACATGGAAAACGTTTCGCTCGCCTTGATAATTTTTCTCAAAACGTCTTATTAAAACCTTGACTTAACATCATTCATGCTGCCGACAACCTCCACTATATTGAACTATCGAATCTTGCCGAATTACGGAATCGGTCGCTGACTCTACGCGTAGTGGGACTTAATGCTGTATGTAAGAGGCACAAGGCCTCATCATCGATTAAACCACAAACCTATTCCTATTCCCTTTGATATTAACATCTTATTCATGATGTGCTTTATGCTGATTAGGTCTTTGATAGGAACTTTGATCTCAAGTAAATACGTCAGCTTTGTTTAATGCCAACTTTCAAGTAGACAAACAACTTAACTAAGCTCTGCAAATATTTGTACGGGCGAGGAACATACGTTAGTTTTTGCTGATGATTTATTAATGTTCTGGTCAGTCCGTGATTTTCCACACCATTTTATTCAAAGTATAAACGAATAAATGTTAATGAATTAAACACTATCGTCTCTATCCGCATCATCGCTGACGTATGTATTTAAAGTACAGTTTGTAAGAAAAAACCTGATGACTGGCAATATCTACAGAGCATTCTGTATGCATTGTCATTGTCATTATTTGCTTTTAAGTTATAGGCACTGGCATAAAATAGTCCTCTCATATACATATAGCCAGCTAGTCCTCCTATATCATTAGTACCTTATCAAAAAAGACTGAAGAATCTAGTCTAACAAAAACATCCTCCAATTTAAGTTATGTATTATTTATTACTAACAAATTTGATTTGATTTTTGATTTAAAAATCAGAACCATCCCTGTTTCGACTATTGACAACATGCTCCAGGCTGTCTACAGTGTGTACACACCGCTCCATTAAGTGGTTGCCCCTCCAAAAGACATGTACGTTCAAATCCGTGAGAGGCCTAAGTTGGTTTTTTTATTTTGCAAAAACGTTTTATTATAATTAATGTATTGTTTTATAAATATATCTTAAATAAAAAAATTTAATCTGTTTTTAATATCTATTTTTTTCAATAAAACGTTACTTTTATTCTTGCATAATAACGACAAGCAAAGTAGATTGATCATTCATCGAATTACTGGCTTAGTCAGTAAGAGCTTGCGGTAATCAAAGGATGGAATGCAATGAAGTATTGAGTATTGAGTATAATCAATGATTCGATGGTTTGAATCTCGTCCGGGCATAAGAATACTTTTTGTATTATTCTTAAGGATGCATATGTTTGAATTGCAAAAATGTTGTAGCAAAGTTAATTTTAATACAACTAGGGTAACTGAGTCGTTTTAAGTGAACGTATACATCAAAGGTTATAGTTATAATTCGAGGGTATGGATAAATTTTATAAACCAAAAGTAAGTAAGTAAAATTAATGTGTACCCTCAAATTATAACATCTATCGACCTAAAGATAAAGTGACTCGGACGATAATAATTAACAATTTCATCACAATTCATATATGCTCGTTAGCTAGTATTTTAAACTACGTCATACTCATACGCCGGTATAAGTATGACGACAATCGATGATACGATGATTCGAATCCAATTCGAAACAATGAACTCTTTTTGAAGTATTATTTAGATTATTCGTAACGAATTCAATGTTGTAGCAGAGTAACATTTTAAAACTTGAAGGGTTAGCATATCACATACTGACGCTGTGTGTAACAGAAAGCCGTGGTCATATTTCAGGGTGTGATTCAAACCATCAAACTGAACAACTTTCTCCAACAACGCACAAATCATGATTGCTGTATAATCTCCAACGGACAAACATACGGAAACATCGAAATCGCGAAAAAAATATCAGCTGTCCAGTACATAACTTCAATACTTACTAGACCCAAATGTATGGGACAGGTGTTTTTTTTTCGCGATTTCGATGTTTCCCATGATCGCTGTATAATATATGGAATAATTACAGTACTTAATTTGAGAACTGCTAAGGATCAGTAAGGAGTGCATAATATATCCTTTTATAGCGAACACAACGTAGTGGGCGATAAAAAGTGGGCGGAGAGGTTAACTCATGTCAAAAACAAAAATCAATATAATCCATTACAGCAGGCATTCGACCTTTGAATATAACATTTTCCGATTAGCTCTACTCGTTTGTGTTGCTTACAACTGTCCGATTACAATACAGATTGGATTTCATGTACTCTACACTTGAATATGTGATGTGGCGAATGTCAAACGTCACATCCGACCATTGGCGACCATCTTCAGTTGAAATGGCAAGAATGCAAAAATTCCGCTACGAACATTCAACAGTCGGAATTCTTACAACTTCAAAGAATCCGACCAAATACTGACACAAATAGCAAAAGTTAAGTTAAAAACGACTTTTTTGGATGAGAGATGGTCGTTGTCATCTCGTCTCCCGTACATGTCTGCAGTGGAACATATGATTCAGGGTTATACACGTTTACCGACCTAGTAGAACCTACTGTTTACGTTGCACGCTACTGCCCGCCGGAACATCACAGCCCTGCTATATTTGGGAAGTGCATGTGATTGCCGACGATTATTTTTATTGAAGTGACAGTGAAGATTATTTTTATTAACTGCATATATAGGCTTCTGTCTGATACAGAACAAAATAAAATTATTTAGCTCTATAATAGACAGAAGCCTTGGATTTTATAATGTATGGTTATAAAAACAAGCATCATCGGTCTGGGCTTTTCCCCAATTATGTTGGGGAAGCCCACCAGTCAAACCGGACACGGATACATACCAGTAATTTACTCAAAATGACTGTCATCTGAGCTCCACAACCTACTGGGCAACACACATATTCTAAAGACGGACAAATTGTTTCGGACTCCTGAGTACCCGCAACTAAAGTTAAAACAATCGCCGATCGATTAACGCGATGTCCAACGCACGGAATCGTGCGTGGATAGAAACGTCACCAATCAACAGATTGTCCCCGACAAGTGCGGCTTAACCTCGCAAGTCAACTCATGCGCAGGTACCGTTACAGTCGCGTGCCTCGTAGCAACAGTATGATTTAAATCTTAATATTTATAATTATTATTATATTACAGCGTGATGCGTGAAACTGAAAGTATTGCCAATCATTTATAGGTAGTGAATATTCCACCAATACTTATTCGCCCCTTCTCCATGTTAACATTTAAATGAGCCCTTTTTATTTACATATGTTATTTAATATTTACGTAATCAACTGACAACAATGAAAACACGTATTAGCAATATCTAATATGATGTAAAGTTCAGTGCGAACAAAGAAAATTACCATTTCGTTAGTTGACCAATAATTTCCGAGGTTAGTTGCCGTAGGTAATTTTATACTTACCACATGCTTATTTTATAATTGAAAATAACTTATTCAAATCGTAATTGATACAAGAATGATGTATGACTTTTATGAGCATAAGCGCATTTTAAGTGTAAAAATTGATTGTGTTTAAAGATTATTTTTTAGATTGTGCCATGCAATTAGATAAATTGATTAATTTCCTTGGATATAAATAGCCTACCAACATTTCTTTTCTTCCTTGTATTTAGACTTTCTCGTTTTAGAGTGAACTAAAAACAATTTTCATTTTGCCAAAAAATAATTTAACTACTTCTAGTGCACGTAATTTCGGTACCTACTTGGGGCCATAGACAGCCTTCACGCTATGCATGACTCAAAATGGTGCTAAACTGCTCATGTCGACACGTGCTTTCGGCCACTGCTACGACCTCGCGCCCTTTGAGGCCCCGTTTGCTACAGTTTCCAAGCCGCGTAGCGTTTGCGTAGCACCCTAGAGCGCGCGTGGTACTGTAACCGGAGCGTGAAATATTTTATTGTACTCATCATGTTCATGACTGAGTTATATAGAACTCATACCTAATAGGCTAATATAATGTCTACAATACGCGATCGTGATACTCTCATTGTTGCGAATAGCATACCTATGCCTGGCAAAGGCAAATGGCTTGGTTCTTTGCTTCTCTTAGTCTGGCTGATATTAGATCACAAAATGTACTGATCTTTGTTTCACGAAATAAAATACTCCTTTAACGTTTAGAAGAGAACTAGATGCATTAAACAAACAATGTTTTGATACTAGATCTTTCGTTGACTCGTAGCACTGAACATTCACTGAAATCTTCTCGTACATACAATAGCGAAAATAAATGGCTCAATACGTATAATTGATGGCTATAATATTATAATGCCTACAACGCGATGCGTTTAAATGAATATAATTATTAATCATGTATGTATCAGCGTCATACGGAAGCATCTTTTCCTCGGGGAATAATAAAATATATACACGTATACACATATATACGTTTAAATAATATGACATTGACTCAAAACGTGAGATAAAAGTTGTATCATAAATTAATAATAGTAAGTATATCAAAATATTGAAGCACGTTAATTTAACATAAATATTTATATCGTAGGACCCAAAGCGTAGCTAAATAATTATGTTAATTTGATAACCCACAACGTGCCCGTTTTTTGTGAAGCTACAAAATCACAAACGATTTTGACATGACGACATTTAGCGCATGTAGATTATTTTCCTTAACTGTGAAACCAACAAACTAATACAATAGTTGGGTAAACAGGTTTCTAAATAAAAAAAATATGCATATGAAAATAAATTATTTCATACTTACGAACTAATCTCGTTACAATACGAGCCCCTTAGAAACAACAATGTTTCTTGTTTGTAACCGCGCACATGTGAGCCGAACCATCGCGACTCTAGTGTTCCGAGTACCCAATATATCTTGATCTACGGCAGATTACGGAACTAGACTTCAAATCTATTGTATTTATAATACCGTTGCTCTTTGTCTCCGCAAGCAGCGCCATCATAAACTCCCAAGTTACACCGGACGCGCTGAAATGCTTTCACGTTTCTCGAGTCGAGTGCTGCATCGATACATTTCAATGAAAGTTATTTTCAATTACAAAGCGGAATTTCGTCGGCGGCTAGCGTGCAGACGCGCCGCCAATGTCAATGTCGAACGATCGCAATTGATACAGCAACCCGCAACCTAACTATTTGAATACAATTGCTGCAGATTAAAACATCACACATTAGTTATTCTGTCAGTGTTACAACATATTATGTGTATTGCAACTTACAGCTGGGTTTTATTACTTAGATTTTATTGAGCATTCAGATTTTTTTTTCCTGTAGGCTTTAGTAGCATCCAATTTACAATTTAACAATGAGTGACCAGTACAGAGTTTATAAACTTAAGTATCTATTTAGAAAACGATTACAATAAAGACAAAAAAATTGGTCCTCGTCGTTCAAAAATAATATCTACAGGCATTATATTTACACGAGTTTTAGTTATAATAACGAATTCCATTTGATACGTTAATTAACGCTTGGGTAATTTAGATCAAAGTGATAAATAAAAAGATAAATCATGCAGTTTAATTGACATCGATAATCTCGACTCTTGCATTAGGCAGCACCGTGTGCACCTACGTAGTACCATCAGGCCCGTCTCATTTAGTAGTCTCAGAACTACCAATAACTATGATAAATATGCAGAGATGATAATATCGTAATATCGTAAGTAGAAGATCAACATTGCAAAAAAAAAAATAGAAAAAAAAAATATATAAAATAAAAAAATAATAAAAAAAAATAAACAAAAAAATTAATAAAAAATAAATTCAGTGGAAAAATGTGCCTTCTATCACTTAACAAACAAACCAATTGTACCTACAACATCAAATCAACTAACAATGGCCAATGTTACTTAGGTACTGATTACGGTAACGTGTAACCGATGTAACTGAGCGAAAAAAGATTAAGATTAGAAAGAACAAAGAACGCATGCGGTCATTTAGATTCGATACTCTATCATGGGTTTTATTCACAACTAGCATTTCGCCAGCGACTTCGTCCGCAAAAAGTGTGATAGGTCGGCTAATATGCATGATATAAATATATTTTATGGCCTATTTATAGCACCCACAAATAATGCAGCTTTCTGTCAGTAAAAAAAATTAGAAATGGATTATTAGTTCCGAAGATTACCCCCTAACGTCGTAACTAAATCACGGATGAACTGATATAGATGAGACTTTGGCACAGAAATAGATTTAGACTTAGGATCCTTTAATGTTTGTTTTGTTGCATTTTTTTTTGTTATAATTGTTCTATTTACCTATTTATCTAATCCGGGTAGCGAATTCATATTTATTTCTGTAATAATTAATTCATCAATCTCATAAACATGGCTGGCTGTCAATCGTACGCACAGTCACATCACTAGAATGTCAATAGTACGGTATTCCCCACAACCACAACCGTCTACGCACAATTGTTATGAATTGTTTCCAGCTTCGTGAGTAATTGTGAACGCTCACTTAATAGGCTATTGTCCAAAATGATCTGAATTCAGATGATCAAAGACCAAAATGATTAATATGTGTGATGGCCAGTAGGAAATGATTCACGTTTCTTAAAACTGGCTGGACTTTACTCGCAGGAAAAGACTATTACCAAAATTATTATGTGCATATTTAGTGCGACATTTACTTATTTATTTTACGATGCATGTGAAATCTCACAAATATTGCGATTTTATTGCAGTATTTCTGTATGGAGGCGTCTATTGGACGCAGTTACAAATAGTGCAGTCATTAGTTTCAACACTAGCACTTAGCTTCGTCGCCAGTCTTGTAATCTTAACGTAAGCGAGCAGAATCCATTTTACTTGTGAATACAATCGCCCGGTAACGTCTTTGTATTGATGTCATCTTCGCTTCTTTCACAGAATTCCTATTATACTATCGCTTCTTTGTTGGTCGAAGGCACTTTACACTACAAATAACAACAAAACACTGAACACAGTAAGAATGTAAATATAATTAAAAAAATACCAAGTACGTGTATTACCACGCGAGGACCATGACGGCAACGGCCTGCGAGGTAAACTCAGGACTCGGGGCTTCTCAAGTATTTAGTCACTACAGTCAGTACTACGCAAATTTAAGGCCTAGCCACCCCCTATTTGACCAAATATAGTTGGGTACATAACGAAAAACTTTTTATGACTGAGAATTCTTGCTTTAACAACTTTGCCATCTAACTTTAGTTGCAAAATGTCTCGTAATTCAAAGAATCACACTTTATGATAAACTACGTAGTAAGATTTGACAAGGCGTTGTGTAAAATTGTGCAAAGATGGATCACCCAGTAAACATAAAAATCTATCGCAAAGTCTAAAAAAGATTGCATACGAAATAATATCACCGCTGTAAAATTTGAATGCTAAGTCAGCCATTTAAGTTAGAATTGCCTCCTGAATGTGGGAGAGACTTGGTAGTACATAGACTTAGTTCTTAGTACCAGAACCAGTTTAATACAAAATATGATTGAACTAGCAAATGTCCTCATGATAAGGAGAGGTTTGCCACAGTGCACTTGCGAGCACCTCGCCGAGCCGCTGCTCAGGATTACATAACTCGACGTGCAGCCAATGACCCACTTAGGCACGAGGCGATTACTCCGTCTAATGACAACAACAAATTCTATTACCTCTCCACTCGATTCTAAAAAGACGTAGAACCTCTATGGTCATCTCAATCTGAAGACGACCTAACAATGATTTTTCAAAAATTATCTTGCATTTTTTTGTCTATAGACCTGTTCAGTTACTTGAAAAGCGGTTCAAAAAAAGTCATTCAATGTTTAGATGTTACAATCGTTCATTCATAGACACAGCCTTGAATTTGGAAGCGCGGCCTTCACCGACAAAAGCGTTGCTAGGTATGTTGATTGCAACTTACACCGGATGAAGAAAATAACAACACAATTAGGTCGATCTAAAGAATGTTAACTAAGGATTTAAACTACTAAAACTGTCTTAAACTGTCACTTACGGGGGTATCATCTATCATCCGTGGTTGTTCATAATTTTGAGCTCCCGATATTAAAGTCCTTAAGTGAGTGAGTATAAGTTTAGTTTTAAATCGTGAAAGCTTTAAACAGTGTTTACTAACCTTATGTTTGTATACTTATACCTGGGTACCTACGCAGGTACATAATATGTACATTTACAGAACCTTCTTTTTTTGAAGTTAGCATAGTTTTTTTTTATATTTATATCATTATCCCGTATATGACATGAAAGAAGTCAAGGGCACCAGCCAGTTGGTACATATACAAACAGCTTCGGCCGTCATCGGCGATCTGCTGCAACGCGCTCTGTTAGCCGCGGAGCGTCGCGTGTGTTGCAACCGACGCATTCTTCTTACAACACCTCCACCTACTTACACAATACTTATAATATCGCCTTATCATATTGCCCAGATAATGAGATTATCCACTCGTTAAATAGTAACAATATTGGACAGGATTATTGAAATAATTACTCATGTTATGTCATGTCCAATAACAAAACGATTGATCACAATTAAGTAATTATATTATCTTCAGATGTATTACAGACTTATTGGAATAAATCTGTGCTAATTAGTTTTATATTGGTGTTTAATAAGTTGTTTTACCCGAGATAAAAGATATCTCACACTGATATTAAATAATGATTTTGTTTTAAGATAAGGACTATAGTAGGTACCTACAGACTACTGCTAGATCCATTTTAATTCCGAAATCCTACCAAATGTAGATTTTCAACAAGAGCAGATCATTTCAAAGATGTTCTGGAATTTTTCCGACCTAATTTCAATATCACCTCTGATAACAAGACTGTTGAATTTTTGATAGAGATAGAGCATCTATCGAACGATACCTTTTTTTTTTTTTTTTTTTTTTTTGGAGGGTGAGAAATCATCAAATGACTCCTCCCGCCCTGGGCAGAGCGGAAGGGAGTGTCAGACTCTTACTGACTAAAAAACACCCATGTTCCTTCATTGGCCCTTTATGTTCCAGGGCCGCGGTATCTCTTTCGAACAGTCCCGCAGCCCTGGCAGGCACCGGCCCTTGCGGGCCCCTCCCGTTTGCTGACATCTCTTTGAGGCGCGCGTGGAACACGAACGCGCCGTCGACACGGCCTGCCCGTCGTCATACGACGGACGGACGGCGAGCTAGCCCATTACTCGCCGTCCACAGGCCCGCGCCTACGGTGGCCGAGAGCCATCACGGCGTGGCCCCCGACGCCCGGTGCTTCTCCCGCGGCGGCTGGGACGTGAGGAGGTTCTCTCCCTCTCACGTTCCGCCGCCTCCTTCGCTAGCATTACTGCTTCGCAGAAGGAGGCGACGGCTTCCCATTCCCTCTCGCCCCGGACCATGGCTTGAACCAGGGCCGGACGCGAGAGGTCGCCGCCGCCAATCGCCGCTACAAGGACACGGCGGTGCTCCGCCCAAGCAGAGCAGACCTCCACGGTGTGCTCCACCGTGTCCTCCGGTCGATCCTCGCAATTGTAGCATCCGGACGTTTCCTCCCGCCCGATTCGGTGCAGGTACCTCCCGAAGCACCCGTGTCCGGTGAGGACCTGCGTCAGGCGGAAGGTGAGGGCGCCGTGGCGCCTCCCTAGCCACTCCTCAAAGAGGGGACTTACCGCCACTATCGTGGCGTGCCCTGAACGGGGTTGCGATAGTCGCTCTCTCCATGTCGCCATGAGATCACGGCGGAGGTCTGTCCGCCGCGCGACAATATGCCGCGGCAGCGGAGTTACCCCCCGGCTCTGTACCTCCGCGCGCCACTCGTGCAGGCGCGCGAGGACTATGGCCTCCAGATCCCATGGCGGCAATCCGGCAAGGAGGCTCGCCGCCTCGCGGGAGATCGTGCGGTACCCCCGGATCAGCCTTACGGCTACCACCTTTTGGGGCGCGTTCAGGTAGTGCTTTGCACGCAACCTCAACGAACGCGCCCACACCGGGGCCCCGTAAAGGGCCATGGACCGCAAGATCCCCGCATAGAGCCTCCGGCAGGAGGCGTTTGGCCCCCTCAGGTTGGGCAGGAGCCGCTTGAAAGCAGCCCCGGCCTTTTCCAGTCTGGGAGCCAAACGTCGGAAATGCTCAACGAAGTTCCATCGGCTGTCGAGGACGAGTCCGAGGTACCTCAACGTCGACTCGACGCCGACGGGAACCCCTCCTACCGTGAGTATGGATCCCGACGGTGGCGCGCTCCGAGGCCCATGAAAGCACATGGCCTCGGACTTGTGCAACGCCACCTCGAGACCCAGTTGCCGGATCCTCTCAACGACTATCGCAACCCCGCGTGTCATCAATTCGGCCGCCGCCTCGTGCGACCTCCCCTGCGCCAGCACCAGCGTGTCGTCAGCGTAGCAGACTACGCTGACGCCGCTAGGGAGGTCGGCACGCAGCACCCAGTCGTAGCCGATGTTCCACAAGGGCGGCCCCAGAACCGATCCCTGTGGAACACCGCACGACATCTCTCGCCGGTTCCATTCTCCGTTGTGACCAGGGTATATGACATACCTGTCCGTCAGGTAGTCCCCGACCACACGACGAAGGTAGGTCGGCACCCGGTGATACCGGAGTGCCTCCCTAATGCAGCTCCAGGGCATGGAGTTGAAGGCGTTGGCGATGTCGAGAGACACCGCCAAGACGACCCCACCCCTGGACACCGCATCCCCCGTCGTGAGGGCTCTCACGCGCATGATGGCGTCCACCGTCGAGCGCCCCTTGCGGAAACCAAACTGGTTGTCCGCAAGATCCGGCCCCATCCCCGCAAGGTGCCCGGCGAGGCGGTATCGAACGATACCTTTACGTTTACTATCTCTGATCTAATTGGTATCAAAGTTCGTAGAAATTTTATATACGAGGTAAAATTTATATCCACCGTTTCAAGTTAACTTGATAAACTTCTTAGGAGATAGCTTTACAACGATTTTCTATCACCCACACTAAAATCGAGTTATACCTACACTTTTTTTTTATATTTCCATAGTTACAGTGTGTGTGTTAGTTATAGTGTTACTTATAGTACAGACAGGTACATCACATTAGTGACAGGAAACTAGATCGGGCTCAGAAATGGTTAAAAACGATTCGGTTACCTGGTTTACCTGGAAAACAAGCACTTTCCCGCGACCTCGTCCCCATGGATACGTACCCGATTTCCCACACAATCTTTAACACCCAATTGATCCCACTCAGGGATTGATTTGACAAAAGAAAGGACTTTTGGCTTAGGTTACCTCTGTGCCCATCAAAATCGGTTCACATTGGTTTTACTAGAATTCAAACGGACAAACAGACATACTTGCGCATTTATATGTATTATAAATATTAGTAAGAATTTCTTTATAAATTAATGTCCTGTAAATAAACATACCTACGTACAAAAAAAAAATGTAAATAGAATTCAATGTCATTAACCGAACAGTTCAATATCACGGAAGTTAGAGGCAATACGTGCTATGTATGTAACGTACAACAAAATGACAATACCTAGTACTTAGATAAGTAATACAAATTGATATACCTAAACATCTAACTGTTGTACGTAGTTTACGCAATTTTAAAAATCGGCTAATTGCGAGTCGGAGTCGCGCACGAAGAGTTCCGTACCATCCCTACTTCCCTACTTTAATATTATAAATACGAAAGTTACTCTGTCTGTCTGTCTGTCTGTTACGCTTTCACGTCTAAATCACTGAACTGATTTTAATGAAATTTGGTACAGAGATAGAATAGACCTTGAGAAAGAACATAGGATAGTTTTTATCCCCGACTTTTGAAGAGTTCTCTTGGAAACGCGATATAAGTTAACCGAACTCGACGCGGGCGAAGCCGCGGGCGGAAAACTAGTTATCTATAAAAACGGCAAAAAAAACATGTATGTTGTATGGGAGCTCCACTTAAATATTTTGTTATTCTGTTTTTTAGTATTTGTTGTTATAGCGGCAACAGAAATACATCATCTGTGAAAATGTCAACTGTCTAACTATCACGGTTCATGAGATACAGCCTGGATACAGACGGACAGACAGACAGACAGCGGAGTCTTAGTAATAGGTTCCCGTTTTACCCTTTGGGTACAGAACCCTAAAAATGTCTTGCAAAAAATATTCAAACACTTTTAGCGATCAATGTCATTCACGCTTGTTTCGACACTCGGCATATTTTATTTCTATTATAATATTTACTGTGCCGTAGATAATTATCTACGTGCCAGTCATTCACTTGCAGTAGGTGTCATTAAACAAACTGCCAATTTGAGTAACTTAAGCCGTTCTTATTTGGTTTCTTAAATTCTTACAACACCCTTTTGCTGTGTAATCTAGCCAATCCTTGTGGGTACCAGGTATTGACATTAATGATCCTTGACGGAATATGCAGAGCTTGCGAATTTAGCACATAGTGAATTATAATTTTATGTAGAACATACATTATGTTCTATAAGTACGGTACAGTTACCTCCGTAGATACACTGAAACTGAATGTGCATTAACTTTTTGACCGACATAGTCACATATACGTGACAAGCAAACGCGTGCCGTGTACGCCAAACGACATAAATATGTGACAAAATGGTAGGTGAAATTGTGGCTTGGCGTAGAGGGCACGCGCGTGCTTGTCTGGCGCTCAAAAGGTTAATTGCGCTGGTGTGAATGCAAGAGTCTAGCGTAGATGTTCTACCTGACGTTACTTTTTTCATATTTGAACAGTATATAAAAAATAATCTCATAGAAAACATTATTTTTAACTGCTCAGACACCGTCCGATAAGAGTCATTGCTAGCACTCTCATCATGATGAAGGTAAACTCCTAAACCAAAGTAATACTAGTAGTAGGTAGGTCCTAGACACTTAAAAAAATACTTTAAAAGAATACGTATTAAAACTAATTTAATTACGTTGCTTTGCTTAATAACAAGCTTATGGATTCTGAAAATTACAAAACAACGCCACACCAGTATCCTACTATAGTTACTTACATTAAACCACTAAAAACACATTTTTATTTAATCAGAACTAGTTTGTTAACACTCCAACTTTTAATGTTATCTTACGTTTATTGTGAAATGTTGTAGTGGTATACAGATAGTAATGACTTGTGTTATCGCTATGAAATAACTCTGTATGACGACTATCTCGTTTTCACGATACCGAGCGGTTACACCTCCCGTCGTCGGTGCAAAGTTTCAAAGTCTACATTATCTTATCATTAAGAATCATGTAGACAGACTAACTAGGTCATGAAAACTATCACCTGAATATACAAGACCGCGTAATGTGCAACAAAATCTCAACTTGAACGAAACGACCACTACCTGACTATCATAATATGAAGGTCGCAACATCGTGATTTGGAACATAAGCATTGCGTTTTCGTACTAAACATGAACACGGCATCGGCATAGAGACGGTAACTGCTAACAACGTGTACCTAGCCGTTAATTACACGATATTGACCATCGAGATTCCTTGAAACAATGAATAACGTCATTCATCGACATTGCAGTGAACATAACCATGCAAATTGACTGATGTTCTTTCATGATTTTAAAAGAATTTAAATCTAAGCCGTTGGTAAGTCTTGAATTTGCCCCTGTCCCACATTAGTTATAGTAACAAACCTACTTAAATCACGTTTTTATAATCCTGTTTTACCAGCTTTGACCGTTAGATAAATTAACCGATAATTTATTTGAATATTAATGTAACACAAGTAGACGACGAAAGACATCTGCTAAATGTAATTTTATTAGCGCAAGAGGGAATTGTAGAGGTTTTATTTTAAAACTGGTTGGCTAGGTACCTACTATGTTGTCTGCACTTGCAGGTAATTGGCATAGCAATCATCACTAACGTTGCTATCTGTAAAGATACGAAATATTTAATGTTGTACTTGTAGCTTTAAGAAGTAGGTACCTACCTACGTCAGTTCTACATATTCTTACGGTTTTAGAAAATCAAATCAAATCGTTTTTTTTGTGATAGGTACATAGGTTACATGCAGGTGTCCATTACATAATTACCTATATACTAATGTAAATGTTCATTCCATAATCAGCCACTTGGGTATACAAATGATTAAATAATATAATGAAAATATGATTCTAAAATTCTAATGATTTGATATAAATTCCATTACAGATTAAATATAAATTCTATTCAATACTATTTACTTGTATATAACTTATTTTTAGATACCTACCAATAAAACCACAATTTCCTTACATATTCAAAACATTTATTTTCCTCTTTTCAGATAAGCTAAGCAAAGAGAAGACAAAATTGCCTCGAAAATTGTAGTTTAAGGTGAGTAGGTAACTAGTTATTAGGTTCAATACCTAGTTTTATAACAGTGCTTGGAAAAATGTTGATTCATAGAGTCGTTAAGTACGACTCTATGACTTAGGTATTACGAAAACTGATGATTATTTTCCTGCAAAACTACCTGTAGGTAGAGCCTGTAGAACACGAGGCCAGTAAAGCAACCCAGTAGTATTACGCCAGTAATTAGTAACTTGTTACTGGCCTCGCATAACATTAATTTTGAAGACAGTTCAGTGTGTACTGTGATGATAAGCCAGTGATAAGCATGCTAAAAAAATTGGTTAGGTACCTATTTTGTATTGGAGGCGTAGTGACGAGCCCATCGCCAACTATATCTATATTTTTATTTCTTTGATAAGAGTATGTATAACATAGATAGGTTTGCCGAACGCCCACTCAATAAATTAGGCCATCGATGTTTTATAAAATCTGGAAAATTCTCAAAATGTAGCGATTTCAGGTTTAAAGTCTACAAGTGGATACTTACGAGTGATCCATTCGTAGATCCTTGAATAAGTTAATCAATGACCAGAGTTGTTCTTGTCTTCACTGGCGAGTATCAAATACCTGCTCAGGTAGATACCTAATTTAATTTCATTCATAGTACCTATTACGTAAGATGCTTAACGGTCTATTGTACTGGTTGACTGGTTTACGTCACGTCGGTTGGTAACCTTACTATAGATAATGGTGATTACGAATTTGCCGAAACTGAAGAGAACTTAATCTCTACATGAATCATGGTATATGTGTAGCTTGACCTTGACCTTGACCTTGACCCTGCAAAAGTAGGACTTTCTGAATAATGGGCCAATTAACCTGAAGAATGCCAATTGGTCAATACTTGACAAACAGTCATGTCACCTGCAATACCTAAGTAGGTATGTAGGTACGTAGGTATCTAGGTACCTAAGTAATTTTGTAAGTTGCTACCTATCTAAGTATCTAACTACTGTAATGAATAGGTACCGTTGTACCTACCTACATTTTTTTTGTCTGGTGGTCCTTGGGGCTTTCTTTGAGATCGTTGTTAATACTATTATGTAGGCATTTATGATATATTATGGCATTTATGATGATAGGTACATATTTGGTGACAGGTTAGGCCGTTAGGCGTAAGTTTCTACAGATTTTAGTGTGGATAGAAACAAAGACCTTCTAAGAAAATAGGTATAAATACCCAGGCAGGCAGGCACCTATGTTTTTATGTGTTTTCGACTTGACTATGAGCCGATGAGTGAAATAGAAAACACATCAAAGTTAAACTAACTCGCCATCCATCTTATCAAGCAGTTTTTCAGTGTAAATTACCTACATAAAATTGAAAACTTAACCACGACAGTAGAGAAAGTTCAGAGACATATTTTATTTGGTCACACTTGTGAAATATATCACACATGTTGCCACAGATTAATAATTCATCATCAGGGATCCCGAATCCTACAGTAGATTGCGTTCGTTTATTTATTAGTAAACTTTTGGTTTTTTGAAACAAACGCCTTCGATTTGTCTAGATTTTCTATGAGAATACTTTGAGACAAGCTTAAATATTTAAAGTTTTCGTCTAAATATTTAGTTTTCTTTCTCACAGAATCTTCTTAACACATAATGATATTTCTCCGCAATGGTATTTAGGTAAAGACCGCGACAATACTGATAGAATTATACATTTACTACAAGGACACTATTTCCTTTAAAAAGTTTTAAAGTAAATTATTTTCATCAAGTTCTTACGTCAGAATTTTCCTGTTCTCACTGTCACCCTACAGTTGCGCCATCTGTCGTGTTTATTTTAAGCAGTTTCCCAGTTCCCTGTTCCCTGTCAGTGCGCCAAAGCCTGTATAACCTATTTTCGTTTCGATGCTTCAAAAAAATATGTAATTGTGAACTACTGGTTTAACTAATAATTTAAAAAATATTGTAAATAATGTTTTGAACGGCGTGTAGTGTTTATTATTTACTCGGTCAGTGTTAATTCCTCACTAAACACCTGCAATAATCGCAGAACTCATAACTGTCATCTAGTGGTTATTTCAATTGTTTTAATTATATTCGTATTTAATTTTCAGAATTCGACACAATGGCGTTAATACAACAGTATATTAGCGATTTCCAATATTATATGGACAAATTCGGAGGTAAGTCATGATGAGATCTTGACACATTTAAATAAAATTATATCTGATATCACTCCAGGTACTCACGTCTTCCTGTTCATTATTCTTCTGAATTTGTCGAGTCCGGTAGAATATTACTAAGCATTTAATAAAAAATATTTTATATTTAATTTATTTAAGTAAAATTTCCAACTTAAAAGTACCTCAAACATCTTAATTTCTAATAAAACATCCGAATAAATATTAAAAAATCAGCCACAAGTTAACTGTTCCGCTCAATCATTTTATTTATATAAACAATTTTGAAGTGACTAGATAAACAAATATCTGCCAGTTTACAAGATGGTTCTATCTATGAGGATGACTAGCGTGACAAATTTATCTCATGATACTGATCATAACTCATGACACTGCCAACACACTTCCAGTTATAACATGGGAGTATTTTTAGATGACCCACTAAACAGCTGGGCATTTACTCTATGCAGCTGATTTGTCCAATCACAGCAATTACATACTATCTATAATCTGATTGGATGCTGGGGAAATTGTTTTTTTCATGTTGAAATTTTAATCTATTTGTTTATTATATTATATAGTTTGCTCTAAATCACTTTTAACATCAGATAATACATTTTTTAAATTAAAACTAGTAGTGAAAAAAAAAATATGTACCCTAACAATTTATTTTTACTTTTCAGATCCTAGGACGAATCCATGGTTCCTGATGAGTTCCCCTTTTCCTACATTATTAATATGTCTATGCTATGTCTATCTAGTCAAGGTATTTAACTTTTTTTTGTCAATTTTATAATACATGCAATGAATTGCAAATCACCTAAACTAATTATTGTCCTCTTTTTCTTTTTGCAGGTCTTGGGACCACGATTTATGGAGAATAGAAAACCATATGAACTAAAAAATGTTCTAATACTATATAACTTTTTACAAGTAGTATTCAGTGCATGGCTGTTTTATGAGGTAACATTTTTACATTTATAAAAATACATTTCAGATTATAACTTTTTGCTTTTTGCACTGTTGTTTTGTGTCTTCACTTTTTTTTTTATAAAGTAAAGAGCAAGTATAGCAGACATTTTAGAATAAATAAACATTATAATTTTGAGTTATGTTTGCACTCCTCTAGTTGCTGATCAGCAATTTAAACTACACATTCATAATGATACTTTGATGCATGATTTTGTTTGATCCCTAATAATAATGTCACAGGTGCTTTAAAGAAAAGCAAACTTATTTTTTTTTTTTTTTAATTGTGTTTATTTCAGCCAGATGTATGGTAAATATTTTATATGTATGTCGTTGAGTAATTTACTCCGTAAGTCATACAATTTCTTTCAGCTATGTTCTCACAATACTGGCTAGTATTCATTTAACCAGTTTTCAGAAAAGAAAAAAAAATTGTTTGAATGAACTTAGCAACTTTTTTGTTTGCATAGTCTTTTAGCCTTTAAATACTGTCTAAATTAGAGGCTAGCTAAGCTACCAGCAGGCCCAAGAGTGTTTCCTAGCTTTACTACTTGCTGATGAGAGAGCAGAAATAAAAGGCTTAATATTATCATAGAAGAGCTCACCAGATAAACAACCTTGGCAGAGTAAATAATGATAAAATAATGTTTAAATAAATTGATAATTATTACTAAGATAATTTTCAGACATTACGGCAGGCCTAAGTAGCTTTCCTTCATCCTTCGTACCCACACTGTGTATTGTAATTGTTTGTTGATAGAAGTTATATATAACACACTATAGTAACTTAGCTTTGTTCATAATCTTCCAACTACAATACTACCATAAACATTGAGTGGCTTTCATCTTGATGTTTTTGTTAAAGTTCATTCAGATAGAAAAGATTTGTGCCCTTTATAATGTCCATATTTTTTTTTTTTGTCATGCTATGTTCAGAGTATGATGGGGGGCTGGCTGAATCATTACAGCTTTAGATGCCAACCTGTGGACTACACAGACAATCCCAAAGCTATTAGAGTAAGTGATCTATAGGTGTCCATACAGCGACGCCCGGGCATTGGGATCAGAGCAGAGTAAACTAACCCATGCTCA
Source organism: Eurois occulta (assembly GCA_950022335.1). NCBI lineage: Eukaryota > Metazoa > Arthropoda > Insecta > Lepidoptera > Noctuidae > Eurois > Eurois occulta. Next base: position 8,409,738 of record OX465484.1, on the reverse strand, counting down.
CTGTAAATATCAATCATCATTATAATTATTTTTAGGAATGCTGCAGTACGCATTATCTTAATTTAGTTACATGGTGCCGATGGTAATAGTTAGTTGTAAGTTAGTTATTATCTTATTATGCATAGACATAAGTATCCAAATGAGTATGTATTTGGATTGTAGCGCTACTAACATATAATAAGTAACATTGTAAAGTATCAACCTGCGCCAACATTACTACGCTAAACTTTGAATGCATTAACATTTGAAGCCGTGTAATGAACAGTGCGGCATCGGTGATGTGCGAATTGTATATATAAGGGCCTGGTGTCGGCATATTGTTTCAGATCGGAGCCGCGGGCTGGTTCACAGGCAGGTATAACTTTCAATGTCAGCCGGTCGACCACTCCAAACATCCACAAACAATGAGGGTGAATTATCACTTCCATTTATTTCATTAGTCCCAACATCCCAAAGCTACACTAAACGTTAATTGATTACTCTACAACATAGATATCTGTGTGAAAAACTGCCCTTGCCCTACTATCATTATGCCTTGATGTTTTTTTACTGAAGTCGTTTCTGGGTTCTTATTTGTGTTATTCTTTCTGTCTAATCCCTTTGAATCCTGATTCCGGAACCATACATTTGTGCTAAAATAGTTTTAAGGTGCTAAGTCAACCATTATCACACTGCTTAAACTATGTAAACCACGGAACAGCTTCCGTGTTATTACCTATTATATTTGGTATAGGAAAAAAATGTCCTATACCTACATGGCCAGATGGCTGATATTTGTGTAAGCATTTTATATTATTCAATGGATTGCTGCATTCTTTTTTTAATAATAACAGCATCAAAAAAGCTGCCATGAGAATTACCGCCACCCTAATAATATTCATAAAATAACTTAAGTTTTCGAATAATTTAATTTAAAAAAGAACTTAAATATATTTGGGATAAAATTGACTACTTATATTCCGATTATATTATGATGGTAACAAAAACAACTGTCGCGGCCACCCTCGTTGTGCTAGGCATTATGCTTTTGCCTCTAGTGTCGATGTGTAGCTGTGTTATGTTATGAAGGACTCGTTGCACCGTCATCTTCCACGCCCATCAAATTAACATAATCAATTTTTCGTAATTGATCATTATCTATCATGAATTCATGACTCATGACAATGATGCATGACCACCAGTATTGATAACACTTAACACATACAATATAATGTAGATGGATTGCTTGCTAACGATTTTTTATTGATGAATGTTCCTTTTTTTGTTTTATTGCTTTTATATTAAACTAAGTAAGAAAAACTTCTACATTAGTACTTTAATTAAAAACGAAATTATATTTAAAACGCCCAATTTCGAAATTATAATATGTATTAAATTTTCAGATGGTTCACGCATGTTGGTGGTACTACTTTTCCAAGTTCACAGAATTCTTTGATACGGTAAATTTTTGTTTTAATTAAAACATAGGTACGTAACGTTATCATAACGTGTTAGCGATAACCAGCTATCGCAAAACTCAATACTATACGCCAAAAAAAAAGATCCGTGTCAACACTGTTGTTGATACTTGTTTACACTCACGTGGCGTCCAATGTCCCAAGTTAAGTGCAAAATTTGACGAAAGCGATGATAACTTTTCGCTATTGTTAGCAAAAAATACTTGTCTAAAAGCGAATGTACATCTTTGAACGCGATCATAATAGCGTTTCAACTTCAGGGCGTATGATACACCCAGTGCCTTTTCTACGACTTATTTTTCTATGCCAAAATTGGCTTCAAGTATGCATAACGTCTGCATCAAAAGTATGAATCTAATTGTGTAAAATTATTGGCAACATTATATTAAAATATTATAGAATAGAGATTTCATTAGACTTTTGTACGCCAGAGCATAAACCCACGCGCGTGCACTCCACGACAAGCCACAATATCACCTACCATTTTGTCACATATTTGTGTCGTTTGGCGTACAGGGCACGCGCTTGTATATGTGACAATGGCGTTCAAAAGGTTCAGTAAAATACTGGTATTCAGCTTCATCCGGATAAACTAGAAGCCGACCCCAACGATAGGCCGATGATGATGCCTTTTAATAATGCATACTAAAAACATGAAAATTCATCATCTGCTTCAGATCTTCTTTGTACTGAGAAAGAAGTTTGATCATGTGTCAACACTCCACGTCATCCACCACGGCGTGATGCCGATGTCGGTCTGGTTCGGCGTCAAGTTCACGCCCGGCGGTCACTCCACCTTCTTCGGCTTGCTCAATACCTTCGTGCATATCATTATGTATACCTACTACATGCTGGCAGCTATGGGCCCACACATGAGAAGATATCTGTGGTGGAAGAAGTACCTCACTACTTTACAAATGGTAAGAAACATTCAATATATTATTTAACATCAGGACGTCAAAGCCTAAACCATTCGCATGAATTAATTTGACGGCACGGTTGGCATATCGCGGGTTCGATCCCTGCACGGAATAAATATTTGTATGACCTACAGGTAGTTTTTTCGGGTCTGGCTGTTTGTTTAGATGAGTTTAAATGTTTGTAAACGCATCCACAATACAGGAGAAATTTCTAGTGTGGGGCAACGTTTAAAAAAATACATTGAAGCCAACAGCACACATAATTTTACTGAAAGTAAAATGTAGTCATTATTTTTGTTCTGTTAAAGAATGGGTATTAAATAGTGAAATAGTCGTTTACTCAAAATGTTTGTTTATCATAGCCACATTACGCTTTAGCATGCCTATTTCACCAGCCAGTTTACTATCAGCTATTAATATCTGGATTTCGAATTCTCATGGCCGTCTATGATGGAGTAATAGGCCTTTCTATTAGTACATGAAATGTCATGTTTGTGGAATGAACATACACATGTGTATTTCAAAGACTTTAAAAACACTGCCGAAATGTGGGTGTACTTATAAAGTACACCTCTGCCTAACCTTTCGGGGATTACAGGCTTAATGTTATGTTATTAACATACCTAATGTTATTTTTCCAGGTACAGTTCGTAGGTATTATGGTACACGCGTTCCAGCTGCTGTTCATCGACTGCGACTACCCGCGCGCGTTCGTCTGGTGGATCGGCATGCACGCCGTCATGTTCTTCTTCCTCTTCAAAGACTTCTACAACCAGTCCTACTCTATTAGGCCTAAGGTATATTTATCGGGTCTCCCTTGTTTGACCGAAAAGAAATTGCCAAATTATCACTTCCCAAACAAATTTTCGCATAATTTCATTTGCCAAATTATTACTTACCAAAAAATCTCTTTACAAATAATTGTTACGAAAACCTATGTTTGGCAAGTGAACGTTTGAACAATAACTTGTTCACCAACTAGTACTTTTACCATTTTTTATCTAGTCAAATATTTCAGTTGGTATAACATATTTTACGCAAAATTACATAAGCCAATTATTTGGTGTCGTCAATTTTAAACTTACCATTTCAGTCAAAAGCACTATTAACTAGTTGGAATCTCCTATTTGGATTCGGTTGGGGCTCCTATTTCTGTCTGCAGGGTTTACAGGCACCTAACTAACCGAACCTCGGGGTGCCCCTGACGTCGACCGTCTAGGGTTAGCGTTTCCGTCAGCAGGTCGACGGATCCCCGCTGCGCGGGGCTCCTATTTCTGTCTGCAAGGTTTACAGGAACCTAACTAACCGAACCTCGGGGTGCCCCTGACGTCGACCGTCTAGGGTTAGCGTTTCCGTCAGCAGGTCGACGGATCCCCGCTGCGCGGGGCTCCTATTTCTGTCTGCAAGGTTTACAGGAACCTAACTAACCGAACCTCGGGGTGCCCCTGACGTCGACCGTCTAGGGTTAGCGTTTCCGTCAGCAGGTCGACGGATCCCCGCTGCGCGGGGCTCCTATTTCTGTCTGCAAGGTTTACAGGAACCTAACTAACCGAACCTCGGGGTGCCCCTGACGTCGACCGTCTAGGGTTAGGGTTTCTGTCAGCATCTGTTAAATTTCAATTACGTTATATTAAATCAATTTGTGTTATGTCTTCATTCCAAAATTTTTGCCTTTATATTTTTTGTCATAACAAATCATTTGACTAAACGTTTATTGTCTTAATTTTGTTTGCTGTAATAAATCATTTGATTAAAGACCAAAAGCCTTAATGACATTATCCTTAGTAATAATCTGCCAAGTAAACATTTGACCAAATGAAAATGTGCGTACTAAAATTATTCCAAATATTACATTGGCATAAAAAAAGGTTGCTAAAATTTGTTTGGGTAATGAAAATTTGGCAAAATCTTTTCGGCAAAACAGCAGGATCCCATATTTATCGCTTATTTGCTTGGTTTTACACCTAAAAAAAGACTTTCCTTTAGATATTTTTTATTCATCTTCAAAAGCTAATAAACAAAGCTGGAAATACTGAACCGATTGCAAAAATAATTACACTGATATGAACTAATAAGAAGCCTTTTAGGAAACTCCTTAGTGTGGAGTGACATAAGATACAATTTTTCATAAAGCACGGTTTCAATGCAACACCTATGTGGGGAAAAATAAATTAAACGTTTTATCTTCATTAACAGGTTCGCTCCAGGTCTCCCCAACCAGAGACGACAGATATAAAAGACATCACGTACAAAAACGGCTCACTGAAGAACGGCTTCAGCAATGGACACACGAACGGAGCGATCCCGCGCGCCCGTACCGTACTGCCAGCCGGCAACTGACGGCGGACGAGGCGCCCACCTTAGCATTCCGTAGTACTCTGTGATTCATAGCCTGAAATTATCACGGGACGTTAACATTTCTTATTTAATGCGTGGACCTTCGGGGTAACGGTGTCGGATGTATGTGAGCGACGCGCGAGCGCAGGTCCGGCCTCTCGCCACGTCGCCTCGCCAATAATAACCCTAGAAGTAGTGGTACATGTGATTTGTTTAGTGTACATACATACAGTTAGGCGGTATCAATGGTGTAAATTTTATTTTATTGATGTAAATGTATAGCTAGATTTGTGATCGCATAGCGTTTTATACTTTTATTATTAGAATTAGACAATATTTTGCTTTTAGAGTAAATCTCTAAAAGAATACAGTCATAATATTTACAGAAACATGTATGTTATACATGGTGCTTATTTAATTTAAATATGTTAGTTATGATGATGAGCTTGTAAATGTTAAAACTAACATTGTCACTATTGTAAAATCGAAATCATGTTTCATTCACGGTTACTATCGTGAGTCCAACATGGTTTAGATTCTACACATTAGATAAAAAAATATTATCATCATCATCATTTCAGCCGAAAGACGTCCACTGCTGGACATAGGCCTCCCCGAGTGTCACATTGACCAGTCCCGTGCGACTCGCATCCAGCGTATCCCCGCAATCTTCACCAGATCATCGGTCCACCTAGTGGGAGGCCTTCAAACGCAACGTCTTCCGGTTCGCGGTCGCCACTCCAGAACTTTTCGGCCCCATCGGCCATCCGAAAAAAATATTATATTTGTTTCAAAATGTATTGGACTTATTTAAAAAAATGGAGAATCTTTTTAAATATACTGTAAGTGTATACTTACCTGGCATATTTTGAAACGATTTTTTACTGTACATCATAATCATGTGCATTCAAAAAATATTGGTGCTGTCTATTTTTGGTACATCCAGGTCATATACTGCTGTGGATAAACTAAGAAATGCTTAAGTTAGTGGCAGTTACCTATTCTTATGTAAAAATAAAGGTAGTTTCGATCGCAACAGCTCTGATTGTATAGTGCTATTCTGATCAAATATATGTAAAGGAATCCCAGGTTTAGTTATTAAGTATTGATCAGTATTTTTACAAGCTCATGATTATCAAAACCACTGTTCACAATATTAGATCAAAGATAGGTTTTATACCTATCGGCAAATGCCACAATTATATAAAACGTGTAAATTAATATCAAAGCCTTTGCTTGTGTATTTATAACACATTTAAAGGTGTTAATTGTTTCGATACAACATTATTTGTTGTAAAAAATTGATGTGATTATTTTTCTATTTTAAGTACAACTCTATTTTAATTTCAACCGAATGTTCAATTTAGGTTTAGATTATGACTATGACACTAAAGTGGTTGTGTTGGTTATTTATTTCGTTTAATTTATCTTTTATTTAAACCAAAATTATGTATATAGGATCAAATCGATAACGGGTGTAATAGCAGTAGCTTTCGAACTTCCTTTTAGTCTTCCGTTTTGTTTTGTACTTACCAAAATTAAAGGTGCTTTTTGTACTCCGAATATTATTCTGCTTTTTTTAGCAGCCAAGCAGCTGAAGCTCACCATTTTGTAAATATAAATTTTATTGTTTCATTAATAATATAGAAATCAATTTATGTACCTATTGTAATTTTTATACAAAAATATGCAATTAAAATATAATAAGTGTAATATTACTGTAATGTTTTAATTTACGCAAATTCCTTCATTTCCGAGCTACACAAGCTATACGGATGTCGTTTTGCTTTTTCCGTGCTCTGGTAGCCTACCAATTGTTTTAATCTTAGTTCAGAGTTCAGTGTGAGAAAGTGATAAGAAGCTAGACGTTCTGTATGTATGCTATCTCGAATCTCACATTGAAATGACAATAGTGTTATTATTACAACCATATATTAATCTTATTTAAATGTTCATAAATATTTCCTTTATTTGTTTGTTTTCAAACATATTCGTTACATTTTTAAATATTCCAATATAAAACAAAATAAAAAATAGTAGCCCATCGGCATCAGGAACAGGGTCCGAGCTAGCGGTGGTCAGGGCTCTTGAGAGAGGAACCTCCTAACAATACGCGCTGTATCCAGAAGAACTGCTTTCTGAATCAAGCCCTTGATCCAGCTGCCAAGCGAGAGCCTCTTCAGATGTTGGTTGAGGCTATTGGCAATTAAGCCATTGGCCGACACGACTATAGGCACAATGACTGCTGTACTCACGTCCCACATGTCGACACCTCGCGAGCCAGACCGAGATATTTGAATTGTTTATCTTTCTCTGCTTTCACGCGATTCTCGTCATACGGGACCGTTATATCAACAATCATTGCGCGACGCTCCAATCGATCTATCACCACAATGTCAGGCTTATTGTCAACAATGGTCCTGTCAGTGACGATAGGTCGATTCCAGTATAACGTGATATTACCATCATCGAGAACTGGGTCGGGCGCATACTTATAGTATGGCACTTCTGATTCCACATGGTTGTACTTCAAAGCAAGTTGCTGGTGGATAATCCTGGCAACGAGGTTGTGTCTATGCAAGTACTCTCCGTTAGCTAGACGAGAACAGCCAGAAACAATGTGTCGAATTGATTCTCCTGGACGGTGGCATGCCCGACATATGTCAACCGTGCCGTCCTTCCCAATGTATTTCCGGTAGTTATTCGTCATCATAACTTCGTCCATTATTGCACAGACAAAATCGGCTGTTTCATACATGTTGACCGTGTAGGTATTGAACTTTTGTAGAAGAAAGCTGTTTTTTTTAATAATCGATGAAAAAATTCTATGTGCCCCCGGCTCAGAATCATGTACTGCATACGTGGTAATCGTAGTAATATGATTCCATAACATAGCAACCTAGCAGTAAGTACAGTGAAAAATATTTTTTTAAGTAAATAATTATATTAAAAAATTACCCCCACAATACTTATTATGGGGTCAATCTGGTTCCCAACTAAGTGCTGCTAAAATTGTTCCTTTGCAGAAAAGGTAGGTTCTACCGTTCTAGACCAAGAAGAATGTGGGTCAGATTTTTTGATGATATTGAAAATTAAACTTTATTCACTTTACAATAAACTACTAAGTTGTATACACATCGACGTTGAAATCAAACTGCTACTCAGGGTTTTAAAAGTTCTTGGGCTCGTTTGAACTCTATAAGGATTGTTTTTCACTTCTAACAAATGACGTTGACGGTTGTGTGTAATGAGCAGGAGTGATGACGAGGATGCGCTCGGCAGCGCGTCAGATAAATGCGATTCCGTGCCGATAGACAAGGCGCAACCCTAATACTGAAAATAAGGTCAATTGTTCAATATCATCCTCTACTCTGATGACAACAAAATAGATATTATCACAAATCAACAAATAACTGTATCAACTTATTATCTAAATTATAATAATTTAGGAACATGGTTTATCAGAACATTAACGTTATCATCAATATATTTAGTTGAATTAGTCAAATGATTATCTTGTTCCTTGGTAGTTTTTAAGGGCAAGCGTTTAACTGTAAATCAACAAAATGTTCCTTCTTTACCCGACTGCGTCAGAAGGAGGGTAATGTTTTTCGTGTGTATGTATGTCCATTTCTAAGGCACGCTCTGCAACCCAAACAGCTGGACAGCTTTTGACATATGAAGTGTCGTTGAATTCGTCAGAATTGTGGTAGTGACATAGGCTATATACATTTTGAAAACGGCGCCCGCAAACGAAAAAAAGGTGGGGGGAGTTGTTTTTTTTTTTTATCTTACCATAGCAATATGGGTATCAAATGAAAGCTAGTGAAAAGACCATTTTAAAAATATATGTATCATATCACGTTTATATTACTGTTTTAACACAAATTGTTAAAAAACTAAAAAAGTCTGAAATAAAATTTTATTATAAAAACAAAAAAACCCGACTGCTTAAAAATTATGAACTGCAAAGCAAAAAACAAGCACATTTTAAATGAAACAAAAGTTGGAAGCAGGCGGGCCAAATTTAAATATAAAATTATGAAAATAGAAAAAAAAAATCCCAATGCTAATCAAAAATACTGATTGCACAGAAAAACAGTTACCTCAAAATGTTATTATTTTAGCAACAATTTGAGTTCGTGATGCATCGCTATTAATTGAAAAGCGGAGCTTTTTTATGAATTTACATATAATAATAACTAGCGCACAATAAACTTAGTATTTTTTTTTTAAACAAAGCTTCTTTTTTTTAACGTTTAAGTATGGCTAAGTTATTTAAGTGAAACTCTTATTTCTGTCTGCAGGGTTTAAAGTAACCTAACACGAAGTGTATGACGGTGTCTTAGTGACTTCGCCATCCCCTTCAAGCCTAACCTGTCCGAGTCGGGGTAAATATTTTGTTATATGCGTGAGTATTTCGTTTGTACGCTCTGGAAAATTGAATGTACAATCAGTAATTTTGTAAAAAATATTTAATTGATGTAAATAAATTGACAGGTGATAAATTTTTTATGTGCATTTAAAAATAAGTTGTTTTTAAGTACAGTACTGTCTTAAATAAAAATAAAAAGTTATTTGGCAGACAAAGCACACCGGAATCCTAAATTTCCTGCAGAACTATCTTCGGTATTATGAGACCGTGAAGAGCATCTGTAACGGTAGCAGTAGGACAGGTGGCACAAATATGACCCACCCTTCTTCACTTTTTCTTTAGGCTGCAAACGAAATTACAAAAATTAACCTTCTATAAATGAGTTTAAAGAGAATATAGTAATACAAAATACAACCTAAAAGGTGATATGAAAAAAATATACTTATAATACAAAAATGCTTATTTCAAATATGAACATACATTTTTTCCAGCCCAGGAGTCTTCAGTCCACTCCCACACATTACCAGCCATGTTATATAGACCAAAATCATTGGGAGGAAACATGTTCACTGGGCAAGTACCAACATAGCCGTCTTTGGCTGAATTATGAGAAGGGAATGTCCCTTGCCAAATGTTGGCCCTAAAAAAACAAAAAGAATTGTCAGTGACCTTCTCTATATTTTTAAGGTTTTTAAGGCATAGTGACAGCCAGCAGTTTCATTCTTTTACAGTTTGTTGATGTAACAGCAGCAAACCAACAACCTTATAGTAATGAGGATAAAGATCACTGTTGTTTGACAGACTTCTCAGTAACAGCAACCATAATGAAAATATAACTGTCATTTTGACAGTGATGCCAAATCAGAAGTAAACAAATAAGTTCACATGCTACAAAATCACTTGAAACAAAAGCAAAATAGAGCACCAACAACAAGTTGTGGTAAAAAAACATTATACTGACATATGCTTCCTGCCAGGAAACAGTTTGTCTCCCCAAGGATAAGTGGTATCTTGATGGCCTCCCCGACACGCTGCTTCCCATTCAGCCTCTGTTGGCAGGCGGGCACCTCTCCACTTACAGTAGGCTTTTGCATCACTCCAAGAGACATGAGTTACTGGATGGTCCATTAATTCTGAAATATCAGGTAAATGATATCAAGAAAACTTCACTAAAGAAGTCCAAAATTGTCTGGCATTTGAAATCTGTACAATGCAGTCAAACTAAATAAAGCAGAACAACCAGTGTGGAATTATGTACCTTTTATGTCAGAATCTGGTCCATATGGATGCCTCCAGTCTGCACCAAACACCTTGTACCACCAGACAGCTTGTACAGCACGAAAGTCCGTCAATTGTTCTTTAAATGTACTATTCAGAAATGCTGAGAACACAAAACTATCTCCAAATTGTTCAGCTTCAGTCTTATATTTGGTTTTATTTATAAAATTAGCAAAATCATCATTTGAGACTTCATACTTGTCTAAATAAAAACTTTTTAGTTTCACTATTCTTTTTGGGCCTTCCTGGTCACTCTCTATTGCTATATCATCTGTTCCCACCTGATATTCATTGGCAGGCACTAGTATCATTCCATCTGATCCACTTTTTTCTTCAACTATGTTATATTTAATATTTCCATCATGACCAACAGGACATTGATCTACATCATTGTATGCATTACTAAAAATATTTTCTTTAACTAAGTTAGCGCCTTCTTCACGATTAAGGCTACAGCCACATCCAGAATCTTTGTAAGTTATAACAGGTTGCAGAATACAGAATAATATTAAAAATATCATGTTTTTAAAGTTTAATTACAACTGAAAACGTAGGTAAAGTAGCGTTCATGAAACCAGCAAAACTATTCAGTTAAAAGTCTGGAAAAAATACACTAAACCATGTTATGACGAATTGAGCAAGCACTCTTCCCTTTAATTATGAATAGTATAATTCTATCCAAATAAATACATTTTAGAAGCTCAGACAGAAGATAAGTGTTCTGATAAGAAAAACACGACTACATACCAGTGACAGTGACACTGACACATAGGCACTGACAGAGTGACAGCAACTGCACACAGCACCCGCAGGTAGTGATGCGCGATGGCGAGAGGTTTCATTCGACTGTTTGGATTGTTCGAACATCTCGATGGTTTCGATTTGACTCGAGTCCGACTCGGTCTGCTATTGCGACTGGCGTACGGCGCCTTAATCTGTGACGGCGCGTTCATTTGAGAGAATCAAGAGTGATCGAGAGTTGTTTCTCGATGATTTAAGACGCGAGTTCTTGACTTGCGTTGTGATTGCGAATCCAAAATAATTCTTTCAACAAGAGCAATTCACAAATTACGCGCGACTCGAGTCTGGCACGCTCTCGCCTCCAACTAACTAACATGCACCTCGCTCGGCTCGATGCATGCAATCGACTGACCAGCTCCCTCCCTCGGTGACCGAGCGAGCACAGAGTACATTATAATGCGAGCGAGACTCGGTGACTGATTCGAACAATTGAAAACTAGCGGTTGATTCCATTGACTCGAAACAATCGAAAAACATCTCGATTGTTTTGTGAAAAGGCGAGTCAATGGTTGACTCGATGGTTTATTTTAACGACTCCGATTCTTTGATTGTTAAAACATCTCGGAATCGCCCATCGCTACCCGCAGGCACAGAGTACGGAGTAGGTACTTTTATATATGCCCGCAGGCCACAGAGTACATAAGAAATGCAAGAGCCCTCTGCAGCTCACGTGGGCGTGGGCAGCCCAACATAGCTTTAATGCTCAATGGAAGCGACCAGTTATCAATGATTTCCCCAGTTGAGAAATGTACAAAAGATTGTAGCATTGATACCTAGTTGATTGTTGACTGTTAATTATTATTATTATAGCATCTATTTCGGGCTATGCCCATAGACGACGATAGTAACGATGGTCTTAAAAACTAGTGTTAGTTTGCGTTTTCAATGTCGGAGCATCAGAGACTCACATCTATCTGCGAATAAACCTCCGCCAATAATACCTCCGTTCCTTCCGTAAATACCTCCGCCATCAAAAAAAGGAATCACTGAGTGACGCTTGCTTGGCGGCTCTGGATTTCAACTACTCTCGATTTGTGGGCCATTAATACCTACTAGCGAGTAATCGCCGGTTACTATCGCGCACTCGCTGCTTTCTGCTATAATATGAGTCGTGCGTATAATATACGTTTCAAATGAGAATAGGACTGCAGTTGACATACTTATAGAGACACGGAATAGTATTCTCACTAATTTAAAACGCATTGAACATGTAGACAGTGCTACTTCTTTAATTTATTATGCCATTAGAGGAAACGAAAACAAGGTTAAAAACAAAACGAACGAAAAAGGAAATTAACTGTTTCGTTGCGGGATGCACGACAGTCGTGTCATCAATACGAGCTTTTAACTATTCCTTTAACCCGCTTTATAAAAATATTATCAAAAGAAAAAATAATAAAAAAAATGGTTGCCTGTAAAGTCGGTTTTACGGGCGAAGATTTTACGTGACAACGTCTTTTTCTCGGTAGAATATTTATTGATATGAATATAATTAAATTGCACAATAGGAACAAGGAATTGAATGAAAATAAGAATTGCACAAATCGGCAGACCGATCATAGTTGAGTGGGAGAGAGACGCAAGGCATTCGGCGGGCCTCTCTCTCGTTCGGTGACTCATCGTAACGTTACCGAGCGTTACACTTTTTCATAAGTGACTCCCAGCCGCAACCTAATTTAAGACGTTGTCACGTCAACAATATTATCCTATTTGACTCAAAGGTTGACTGATAGAGAATGTCTTATGCCTGCCTATAGTAACGTGAGATACGTAATATTATATTTAATTTTATTCTACACTAGGGAAAATAAGTGCCACGTTTTTAAATTTGTTTTCGCTTCAGAATTCGCGTGCTTTTCTCCTTAAAGGTCTTTTATAAATCCTTCCTCTAAAGTCCAAACATGTTTTATTAGAAATTAGAATGTGCAGTGTTTCCCATGCATTTATGCCCTTTTATTATTTTGCGAAATACCAGTGTGGTCCCTCAGTTCTATATCTGTGGTTCACACGCACACAATCGTTGCAAGTCGTATGACATTGTCAGACCGTGTTGTGTACCTTGGGGAGCATTCAAGTATTACGTAACGCAATTTGGGGGGGGGGGGAGGGGGGTCTCGTAAAACGTTACGATGCGTTACAGGGGCGGGAGGGGGTCTTTCTTACAAGACGTTACGTAACATTGTTTCTTTTTTTTAATAAAAATTTAGGGAATTAAAACTCCCAAATTGGCAACCCTGGTAAAAAAAAAAGCTAAAATAGGATAGAAATGACGGAGAAAAACAATTGTGTGTGTGTAAAGCCAAAAATTTATAGAAAAATAAACAAAATACGCAGGTGTTGCGGATTAAAAATCTCTTGTTTCATTTAGTATGATTACCGCAAAAGCAATTAAAACTATACCGAGGACAAAAACTAAAACATAACTTTTAGCGCCTTTAGGGTAAAAATGGTTTGGCGGCGGTGACCTCTCGCGCCCGGCCCTGGTTCAAGCCATGGTCCGGGGCGAGAGGGAATGGGAAGCCGTCGCCTCCTTCTGCGAAGCAGTCATGCTAGCGAAGGAGGCGGCGGAACGTGAGAGGGAGAGAACCTCCTCACGTCTCAGCCGCCGCGGGAGAAGCACCGGGCGTCGGGCGGGGGCCACGCCGTGATGGCTCTCGGCCACCGTAGGCGCGGGCCTGTGGACGGCGAGTAATGGGCTAGCTCGCCGTCCGTCCGTCGTATGACGACGGGCAGGCCGTGTCGACGGCGCGTTCGTGTTCCACGCGCGCCTCAAAGAAATGTCAGCAAACGGGAGGGGCCCGCAAGGGCCGGTGCCTGCCAGGGCTGCGGGACTGTTCGAAAGAGATACCGCGGCCCTGGAACATAAAGGGCCAATGAAGGAACATGGGTGTTTTTTAGTCAGTAAGAGTCTGACACTCCCTTCCGCTCCGCCCAGAGCGGGAGGAGTCATTTGATGACTTCTCACCCCCCAAAAAAAAAAAAAAAAAAAAAAAGGGGTAAAAATGGTCACTTGAGTGTTACGTAACGTTTAGAGAGGGGGAGGGGGGGTACAGAAAAACGTTACGGTGCGTTACAAGGGGGGGAGGGGGAGTCTAAAATCTTCAAAAATTGCGTTACGTAATACTTGAATGCTCCCTTGTTTTGGTCATACGGTGTTTATATTATTGACACGGTTGGCGCAGTGGTCAAGCGATTGACTGCTGCGCTGCATGTCGCGGGTTCGATTCCCGTACGGAACAAATATTTGTATGACCTACAAGTAGTTGTTCCGGGTCTGGGTGTTTTTCTATCTATAATATGTATGTATTTACAAAAAAAAAAAATGTATACACCGTGAAATTTTAATGGTTGTTTTCCCGCAGCGAAATGGTTTTGTCTTGGTAATACAATCGTTATATAAACAAATAAAATATTAGAAACAAAAAATGGCAGATAAACCATTGTGAAAAACAAAACTCGAAAGCGACCACGTGACGTGCGAGAGCTTATTTCGCTTTGAAAATGTATGCATCGCTGTTCCCTTTGTCGGCGGCGGCGCGTGCGATTCGAGTAGTGCCTACAAGTTACGTCTAGTGTTACTATTGTTTCTCACGTTTTCGAGTTGATGAATATTTTTTTAATTATTTTAAAACAAAAACTTCTTTATTTTTTTGATTTAACTCTATGCTTCGAAAGTACTTCCTAGGGCAAGTTGTTCTGCCGCGGGAAAACAACCATTAAAATTTCAGCGTGTATAAGTATGTAGTTTATCAGCCATCTAGCTACCATAACACAAGCATTAGGTTGCTTAGCTTGGGACTAGATGGTGCTGTGTGAAATGTCCAGGGATATTATTATTATGTCTTTCTTTATGGTGTGGCTAGTCCCTAACCAAAAAAAAAAGATATGAATAAGAATAACCTGTCAGAGTTTTTATGCCGCCCATGACGGAGCGATATTTCTCAACGGCATGTAAAGCCAAGTCAGTGGGACTTGGCTTTATATGCCGTCGGGCGTCGAGAAATATCCCTAAGGCATGCTGCTTTTTTTACAATGTTTTTCTTCACCTTCACCGAACAAAAAAAAGAGAGAATATTATTATGTATCCGGCCTGTGTATGAGGTTTTGGTGGAATGAATTGATAACTATGTTTTGTAGCTTTAAATTGTATACACAATTATGGAATAATGGTAGTAGATAATAAAATAGTTCCTTGTCCGTGTTAACATCTTTTTGGAGCTGACTGTATCTAACATTAATGCTCAGCAAGAATTTATGTTGGATCGTACAACACACAAAAAATCAGAAGAAGTGAACAACAAAAGTCATAGACTTTTGAAACTAAGACACCATTTTACGATTTTTGAAAAGTGTTTTTTTTTGTGAAAATGTTTTTCTATACTTAATAATTATAGGAACCATGGGCCAGTAACCATGGACAGCTTAGGTAAGAAATTAAAAATTGGGAATCAAAAACCAGAATGCGGACATAACCGAGTTTATTCAAACAAAGTATAATCTTTATCCAAAAAATAATCTATAAAAAAATGAAAAGATGAGGAAATAAAATGTGAGCTTCAATCCTACCCTCAATACTGTCCGGTACAACGGGGGAGGTGGAATTCTGAAAAAAAAAAATAAACTAGTGCGTAATGTACAAACGCCAGCACATCAAGCTACTACAATCTGTCAAATTTCTTTAATAGATTTGCAACTTTATTTCTAAACCCGAAGGTTCAAGGTTGGTCGGGAAAATCTGACAGTTTCGGGTAGGTTGACCTGCTGGCGTCTGTACATAACCTGTTAGTACGGTGTTAAAATAATTTATAATCTGTAATAACATTACATCATAACATAACATCACGCCTGTTATCTCCGATGGGTTAGGCAGAGGTGTAGGTACCTATTAGTACACATTTCACCAGTTATGTTTAGGTCCCATGTAATAAGGGAGACCCAATTGCCATCAAACGGGCACAAATCCAGACTGAGAAATTCCTGTCGGAAAACACCAATAACACTTTGCCTGACCTGGGAATCGAACCCAGGACCTCATGCGAAATAATGCTAATGTTAATTATGTAAGTATGTTACTCTGGCTCTACACGCTTGCCGCGACAAAACATCACGAATTCAAACGCTTGGCTTGGTTTGTAATGGGCTTGCAAGCAGTTTCTGCCGATAAATGGTAGCAGCCGATTCGATCGAGCATTCGATTCGAGTGTCTGGTTTTGTGCATAAATCAAAGGAAGACCTTCGACCAGCGCTTGCGATGTATCCAGAGAATCCATAAGATTCTCGGTTTGTACTTTACAGCAAGTGACAGTGTGAACCCGTTCTCGACGGATAAAAAATTATTGCTGGACCAGTTTGTGAAAATTGAACAAAGTACATTAAGGCAAGGCATACCTAAATTATAGATTTTTTTATTAAAAATAATTAAACTTATGGCTGTTTGGCTAGCATTAACTTTATAACATTTTAGGTACTAGTTAAGCTCCTCACCTTCATGAACTTTCAAATTAGGTATTATTGGTATAGGAATTACTTATTAATTGTCATTCGAACAGAAACCTAAAAAAAAATGTGTCGTCGTTGCCGTTATTCTTCTGTTCCCAATTCTGACGTTTTATATGTACTTAAATGTAGTTAACTGGGCATTTTTCAGAAATGTTAATCGCCATATGCACTAAAAAAAAGAAATTTGTTAGCAAAAATGCCTAGGTACTTAGCATTATAAATGCAAAGTTTGGCATGCATTGAAGTCAAACTCTAATTACAGATAGTTTTGAATTTTTTTAACATCTGAAGTTTGGCCCTAACATTCGTCGTTGAGAACGCCAAAATACACTCCCGGACACAACATGGCCAGCCCACTCCCACTTTAGCTTAGTTGTTTTTCCCCAACATCTGCAACCTGAGTTATGGAGCACAGGGTGGTGTTTCTGACGCGATCTGTTCGGTTAATTTATTTATTTATTTATTTAAACTTCATGTACAATAGTGGTACATAGGCGGACTTAATGCCACAAGGCATTCTCTACCAGTCAACCTTAAACCCTAGGTTAATACCTGCCTATTTATATTAAGCTTAATGAAAAGTAAAAAAAATCGAATTCATTTTGGCTCTTACAGCAGTAACAGTCTAGGTTCTCTTGATTCAAAAAGTGTTTTGCAAACGCTGACAAGATGGCTCCTATTATTGTGCGAATGGTATGAGAAGCA
Organism: Eurois occulta; assembly: GCA_950022335.1. Taxonomy (NCBI): domain Eukaryota; kingdom Metazoa; phylum Arthropoda; class Insecta; order Lepidoptera; family Noctuidae; genus Eurois; species Eurois occulta. The sequence continues at coordinate 8,392,366 of OX465484.1, read as the reverse complement.
ACTGCGAGTGGCGGCACCAGCCGTCTTCCCTATTTATATTCACGGTTACATTATCAACTATTTTCCACCCAGCCGTCATTTTTACTCGATAAAATTACTGTATTCTTGAGGAGCTTGTGGCTAAATAATAACAGTCGGGTCGATCTTTAAGTTAAGTCAGCCGAGTTTCCTGCGTGCCTCAGAATGCACGAAAAGCCTTTGGTTCCGGCTGTCATTTGTGGATCTATAGCAGTCGCTACGGGAAGTCAGTGGCCCGAAAGTCTAACAACCAGACTCACCTCACCAAGAGGTATCGTATTACCTAGTACAGTCAGCCTCAAAAAGATGTAAACACAAACAAGGAACCATTTCAATGTCTACAACCATTATCCCATAATTGTGTCTACAATGTAAAGCTACAAAACATAGTAAACAATTCGTTTTACCTACCATTTCACATAGTGTTTATATTATTATGTATCCGGCCGATTCCGGCCTATGTAAGAGGTTTTGGTGACATGAATTTTTTACCATGTTTTGTAGCTTTACATTGTAGACACAATTTTGGAAATGGTTGTAGACAATGGTTCCTTGGCCGTGTTTACATCTTTTTGGGGCTGACTGTACTAACGGGTTGTGGAGGCCAGATAGAGATAGGAAGTCACTCCACTTTAATACTGATATTCAGCTGTTTCCGGTTAGACTGGAAGCCGAAACCAAATGCCCTGATTCCCCAGACAATTACTATATTCTTCTAGCCTGCTGCTAAGTAACTTCTAATCTGTATGAATGGTCAAAACAAAACCACACGTATCCGAGGTGGGGTGCTTAAATTTCAGAACCCCGTCGTTCGCATGCATCTTAGGCTCTTCATTAATGGCTTTGTAACTTCTATGCATAAATCGACAAAATTACTTCAATATCGTCCGTATGAATGGTAGAAAAAAAATCTTACGAATCCAATGAAGGCTGCAAAGTTTTTCGAGCTTGCTTCGCTCGCTCTTGCATTCTGGAGTCTGTTTATTATTCTTTTTTTTTTCTTCTTTAAATCAATAAAGCCACTTCAATATTATCTGTATGATTGGCAAGAAACTAACACAAGTTCGAGCTAGCTTCGCAAAAAGAAACCATTATCATACAAGAGCATGTGAATGGTTTTATTTTTGTAAAATCACCAATAAACTACTGCAACTTCCGTGGTAGTAAAACTTTCTCCCTTCTTTTCTTCTTTTGATGTTATTTCCTGGTACAAAATATTAAAAATAGGTATATTTGTTTTGTGAGTTTTATTTTTAAATCATTTGACTTAAATCTTTGAGGAAAGGGGGCGCCACTATCACGTTTCTGCCCGGGTTCGGAAAAATCTCTACTCCTCCACCTAAAATTGAAGTCTAGCTACGGCCTCGACTGGAACCAAATATACAAATTGATAAAAGGGGTTGAATATTTGAAGTGGAAGCACTTTTATTTCGCATTACTAAACCCAGACTGATTGGTGAACAGAATAAGTGTGGTACAGCTTGCGCAGGTAGATACTTCAGGTGCAGTATCCAATACACACAACATCAATTTAACATAAGTATGAACTTTTTATAAACATATTATGACAATCAATATCGCAATAACGATCAATTAGCTTTAAAAAAGTTCAGACAGGGGAAACTGTTTTTCTGCTGTTTTCGTAATTCGTGATTTTAATTTGGAACAATAATGAATTAATGACACTCAAGTGATGGCCCACTGCGTCGCTGCAAAACAGCATTTCGTTTTTTTTTATTCATTATATAATAATTATTTAGACCTTTTGTGAAAATGCAAGGTGGCTCGATTTAGAAGTCCGAGAGTGTATTTCCGAGGGCCATAGCAATACATTGTCAAAATGACACTGGCGTTTTACTCTAAGGGCGCCTTCAAATTGGAGGCGTGGAGAAGCGCTCGCTTCAGTGACGCTACCTTAACGAAGCGCCTCAGTGTCTCGACTGTGGGTGGCGCAGTAGGCACGCGTCTGTAATACCTACTTCAGTAAATTTTAGTGATATTCGTCAGAAAACTCAGTTACGCGATGGATTCTGACGAAGAAGAAGCATTGCCTTTATTGATTTTATCACAGCGCACATACGTCGATTATTAAAAATTAGCCGGTCATAAGTCAATTTCTTAAATGAAAAGGTTATCAACCAATAATAGCTAAGATAGAAAGAGAAATATACCAGTAACAAGAATTTACTCCCCCCACCTACTAAACATGCCTCGTTTGCTTGCGACAGCGCAGGTTCGAACTTGATCTCACGCAATTGTAATTTATTGTTCTCCGCGATCTCAATTGACGGATTTAAAGAAAAAGATTTTAGTGTTTTCTACTTGATATTTCGTAACGATTGTGATGGATTCAAGTAATTCAGGTATGAGTTGTTATATTCTAATGTATTTTAAGTGTGTTAACTTCATTTTATAGTATCGGTTCAATTTTAAAAGAGGGTCTATAAACAATTTATTTTTTTGGTTAATTTTTTTGTTCAAATATAATTAAGTTATGTTATCGCCTTCTCTCGCGAAATTTTTTTTTTGGTTTTAAATATTTTACATATAAGGCTAGTTTACGACACATATTTTAAGTGCGAATGGCCGTGAATTTCCGACTTAAAGGTTTTTAAAGATTAGAAGTCAAACAAAAATAAAATAGCTTTTTTCTATAAAATTTTATGAAGTGTAAAGCTGATTTATATTATTTTGTAAAGCTGATTTATATTATTTTGAAATACATTTATACAAATACAAAAAAATGTTATAACTACTTATATAATAAAAATATGGTAATACTCTTAATTTTTGTTGAATTATTTCCGTGTTTCGTCAGTAAAACATGCTTATTACACAAAGAACAACACTAAATGATAAAATAAAGCTAAAAAAAGCAAAATACACTGTAAAATATTTTTGACCGCCTAAATGCCTAAAATCGACCTATGTGCAGCGTAAGAAGAAAAGACAAGTAATTAGCACTTATAAGAAACCGTCCCTTACCTTTATTCTGTAAAACTAATTGATTACAGTGAATATTACAAGATACGCCAGAAAAAGCCGAAACCAGTTTACCGCGTTATTTCAACATAAGTACAGGCGGGTATATTCAACGAGAAAACACCGCCTTCAGAAACATTATTTCAACAGAAAAAAGGCTAAAAAATTTATTAAAAAGTGCGTATGTAGCGGCACTACAAAAAGTACAAGAGCAACATAGAACAAAAAGTACTACAGCGCCATCTATGACGCAGAGGATGAACTACTCGTCGAAATACATCTAAATCCTACATCGCGCAAGTAAAGTTATCCGCGACTTAAGACTTCTCGAAAATCTTTTGATGCAGATTTGTTTCTTTTTATAAATAAAGGAATGTTTCCTCTGAGTAAAAATTGCTCTCCAGTATTTAGAGTATTTTCCCTCCAGATGAGGTTGCAAAATTCCACCCTGTAGATATTGTATGAAAATTACCACTGCAGCGCTTCTTTACGCCTCTAATTCGAAGGCGGGCTAACGATTAAGAAACGAAAGGATGTATAAATATTTTCCTTTTAACATTTCTGAAAAAACACCCAACTAGAAAATGTACCCAAGTAGCTTTACTCACAATAGTAGCGGCACAATATCGTTTTGTTTCATTTTACCGTAATATTTCACAATTCCATCCACATGTCCCATGCCCACCACGGCCAAAACACGAGGAGTCTGCACTATAGAAAAAGTGAACAAAAATATATATATGTATATACAGGGTGGAAACTTTCAATGGGGCAGTAATGGGAACTACCTTAACCGTTGCAGCTACACGAAAATAGTCTTAGGAGACTATCCAAAATTTTTCGGGAAATATTGATGATCCCCATTCACAGATTAAAAAAAAAGACAGTTAGCAAGAAAATGGCAATTTTACACATTTTTTTTTATTGATGCCAATCGATCCTGTATCCAATACTAATAAAAAAACTTATATTGGACCAAACATCAGAGAGTACTTATTACAAAAGTCAGAAATCGCAAAAAAAAACTTTTCTCATGCCATTTTTTTGCTAAACAAGTATACTTTTTTTTAAATTTTGAATTTGGATAAAATTTCACGAAGAATTATAGATAGTCTTACTGCCCCTTACTACCCCGCTTAAAGTTTTCATTTCATTCATTTCACAGGTAGTCCTACCTAAATACCTAATGATACGAAGTCCGGAATTTAAAACAAAGCGTTAATGTTACCATCTAGGTACTTATCATTCTTACAAATTCAATACTTACCAGACCGAACACATTCTTGTAGGGAATAAGCAAGACATTTGTCCCGCTCGTCAACAAACACATGGAATATTTTTTTAAAGGCGGGAACGTCTCTAGTGATTTCCTCAAACTGGGCTTGTACAAAGTCTCTGTCTTTATATCTTTCTAACTGATTTTTGCTATAAGTACCAGAAAAATAATAAAACTAGTTATTGAAATCACAAAAACGCATAGTAAAAGATATAATACGAAAATACCTACTCCAATGGTTTTGGATTCGTTGATGTCAGATGGTACAGAACTTGTCCCAATTCATAAACGCTTAGAGACTGGAAAGCTCGTGCTATAGTTATTTGAATTGGCCGATCACCAAGGAACAGTTTACACCCAGGTATTCTTTTCATCTGAAAATCAGCATGTAAATAAATAGACTATTAGGCAGAAAGCACCTACGTAACTATACCAATATATGTACCTACATAAGTAATAAGGCTATAGCGTTCCCACTGTGCTGAGATATAAGTAAGTACCTACACCTCTCGAGCGAGACGCGTTAACTAACAAAATAGGTACAGACCTCATGATACGCTCTCCGGAACTCTCCACCAGGAGCGACACCCAATTCCTTTGCGATATCAGCATAGGTTTTCAAAAGCATTGCATGTAACATGCCAGACACAAAGCTTTGTCCTTTCACCGCTTTTCTGTTTGAATTCAATAACGATTAGGCATGTTTATAGAAAAAAATTAACGTTGATGGCTTATGCAAGTAGTTTTTTCCAAATATGGCGGAATAATTGCGTGTATGGCCATCAAGGCATACTTTAAAAAATCACCCTGATCTACTGCAAGGTACTGATGACTCCACTTTTTACTAAAAAAAAAAGACGGGTTGCACTCCGGGAGTGCCGCGGCAGAAGTGAAAACTTGATTATTAACCAATTGCTTTATCAGTATAAAGAACAGGGTGTACTATTCGGTGCACCCCTGCCTGAGCCTTCGGGGATTACAGGATGTTATGTTATCATTAAATCCTGCCTAAAGAATTTGTAATTAAAAGTGTGGAAGTAATCTGTCGCACATAAAAATGTGTGCGATACATCTTTTCACAGGCGCTTAGTAAGCACGTAAGCAGGAACGTCACATTCGATCTTACTACAGAATTAGCTGAGAATTTATCGGTTTCCTATACCAATAACACTCGTGCTTTTTAACTTACTTGTAAATACTTGTAATCAAATCATTTTTAAAGCAGGTTTTTAAATAAACTGAACTTTATTTTACCAAACAACAAACGCCTTAGTGAAAATGTTTAGCAATTTAATACTCGGAAGGTACTTATTGCGATTGAACGATTTCCTTTTTTATTTTATTATCATGATTGTGCTTGCATCTTAAAAGCCTTCACAAGTACTTTTAATAGCTACTAGATACTAAGAAAGCTGCAAACTCAAAGACAACACTGTCTTATTGATTTTAGAATCTCTTGTCATTATGCGTCAATCAATAAAATTGCAAGGAAATACGGAATTTTAGCTACACTAACATACCTACAGGTACGTAACGTTTGTAAATAGCACGTAAATTGCCTTCGTAGTTAGCACGGTGCGAATCCCCCAAAGACCACGGTTCTATCACAATCTTAAGGACGATGAAGATAGCCAGAGGACTAGGTTTCGCGGCGCTGCGCCGGCGCGCGGCGATTGGCAATTTATTTAATAGATTTGTCAGCTTTATCCCTAAAGCATTAGGTTCAAAGTTGATTGGAAACATTTAAAAATTTCTTTAAATGATTTTAAACCATAAAATGTTGAAGGTTAAGTTCAAAATCGAATGAGAAAATTTGTCTTACGCTTTTTCGATCAGGGTCACGTGTCCTGACGCGAGTTTAAGATTTTATACCCATTACAGAAAAAGTGCTCAACGCCGCTAAAGAAGTTTTCACTTCAAAAAAATCCATTCGTCCATAATGAGGGATCGGGTACCCCTCGTTGTGGATGTTTACAACGAATCGAACAGACAGTGATGGGAGGGAAATTCAATTGCGCTAGCGGGCATTAATGAACAACGGTCCAAAAGCCTGGGTGTACCTGTACCTATAATACGTTATGTAGCTCAGAAGAAATAGAACTCACTTTAACTTTTCAGCGTCAAATTTTTTTGCGTCTTCTAAAAATTTCTTGTCATCCAACTCTAGAAGTGATACTCGTTGGCGACATAATTCAACTAGAATAGCATTTGGCTGCAACCCTTTCACGATCTGGAAATTAAAATTGTTTAATTACTTTTACCTAAATATATGTATAAGATATATTGGAATGGAATGGAAGTAACCGAAGTAGGTAACCAACAAATTAGAGGTTCTCTAATCTCCACTGCCGTATTAGAGGGAGTCAATCTCGTCAGTCGGGTCGGCAGAGAGTTGCGTTCATAAGTACCTAGGCGCAGGCAAACGAAGTTATTCAGAAATTAGCTAATTTTCAGAAATTACTATTTATTATTATACCCAAAGTTCAATGCGTTTTAGAAAGTGGTTAAGAACCTGGGAAACATCTTCCACAGATTTTTTGCTGAAATGTACAGTTCCCAGGAGCACTACGGTAGCTTCTTGATCCTGTTGTAGAAAAGTAGCAGATTTTGGCAAATCAATAGCACCACCACTGTTATAGTTTCTTTGAAGTATTGAGCATACCGCTGAAAATATCAAAAGCAAAATGAGTTAAATTTCATTAGCTTAATCTGGGCAACAGAGAAGCTCGTGGCTAAATAATTAACAGCCGCGCGGGTCGATCTTCAAGATAACGTAGCGCTTGCCAGGGTTGGTCCGTGGATGGGGTGACTATCCATTACATACCGAGCCCTTCGCTTCCTTCGTGCCTCGGATAGCACGTTAAGCCGTTGGTCCCGGACTCCCGGCTGTCATTTGAAGATCTTTGACAGTCGTTACAGGTAGTCACTGCCCCGAAAGTCTGACAGCCAGTCTTACCAAGGGGTATCGTACCTATTACCCAGTTACTGGGTTTTGTAGAGCAGATTGGGCAGTCACTCTATGTAAAATACTGGTACCTATTCAGATGCACGAGGTTAAACTGGACGCCGACCCCAAGATAGTTGGAAAAAGGCTAGACAGCTATGAAATTAACTCTGGATGCCACACTATCAAAAATCTATTAAATAAATACGTTTGGCTTACGGGTGATCTTCTGCTGCCCTAGATGAAATCGTTTTGGATTACAAATCACTGGAACTTCAAGGGATTTGGTTAGAAACCGCCTAATGTGGAGGCATGTTTGGTATTTCATGTTAATGAACATAAACTTCTGAATAAACAATTTTGTAGCATTATTACAATGCTTACTTGGAATTTCACGTTAACATAATATTGATCACTATAACTCAAAAATGTCCATTTTATTAATTTTGACCGAAATGATTGTTTCTGTTCGAGTCTTGGTCTGAGTAGTGACAGTCACTTTCTTTCATTTTTCACCCAGCCAGTTACAAAAAGTACGTATAGGAGAACCATTAATACTCCTTTGAAGATTTACCAACAAAACTAGGCCATACCTTTATCCGTTCACATCGGTCCGGTGACAGGACATTTTTTTACATTTAAGGCCGATTCACACCGGAACGGCAGAAGCCGGCAGCGGCTGGCAGCGACGCGACGAGGCAGTACCGCTAACAAGACGACCCTTTCGAGCAATACTGGTCTTTTAATTATGTAGACAAAGTTTAAAATTATTTGACATTGAAAGTGCTCGCCGCGTCCGCCGGTATTTTCCCGGTCTGAATCAGCCCTTAGCGTAGGTCTTGCTCAAGCAACAGAGCGCGCCGGGACCCCCTAGGGGAATTCTCGAGAATGCGCGAGGATTCCTCGGAAGACGCGCCAGCTTTTTTTGGCTCGTATTTAGTTTGTATGTTATACAACTGACATAAAGTTCATTATGCTATGTACAATTACGTTGCAAATAGTCGCCTCCATTCCATTCCGCGGTGGTGTAAATTGACCTGTAGTACGGTGCCAAAAGCATTCGTTGGAATGCGCGAGAATTTTCGAGCATTCCAGCCATGTCTGTCCGAATGTCACATGCAGCCATTTTACTCCGAGACTATTGGCACCACCCAGTTGAAATTTGGAGAGTACATAGGTGCCTCCAATGAACCGAACCGCTACACAAATACTTGATGTGAAATTAGGAAAAAAAAATAAAAAATGGGTGGCCCTTATAGGTACACTGCCCTCATGTTACTGATATTTACGTATAAACTGAGTGGGTGACTGTCGATAGCTCTTAAAAATGATATCGAGGTTTCTTAAATAGGTACTTTTTTACCTAAGTCAATGGTTGACGACATAATATGAATGAATGTAAGAGTTTTTCGTTGAGTTGTCCTTGATGTCTTCGTTAACATCTTCATGCTCCGCGTACTCCTGTTCATAATCCACTTCCGTGCCGATTAATAGATAATCTATTTGCCAATGTAGACCCTCTAGTTTTCCAGCGCGCCTGCATCATCTGCAGTTTGTCTTGTACGTGATTCCCAATTTTCAAAGATAGTGTTAATGTCAATACCTCGTACGACCCCTGAAAACGCTGGAGTTCTACAAGTAGTCAAGGTGTTGTTCATCACCTTCACTACTTACTTGTAGGTACCTTGTTTAGCCATGGCTTCGATCTGTGTTATGTCCATCAGCAGAGCACATGTAGCTGTGTAGAGCTCTTTCACGGAGAGGTAAGCACCAGACTGAAAGTACTCGTGTTTGTTATTACAAAGCACTGTTAGTTTTATGTGATTGTTGTCGAACTCCACAATTCTTCAAGACTCCTCTAATTCCTAAAGAGACTTCTTCTAATTTCTAAAGAGGAGGAAAATTCTGAATAAATGTACCTAGGTTTGTTTGTAGAACGTAAAAAAAATCTCAACGATAATTAGTTTGGATAAGATTTGATATTATTTAGTTTTTGAGTTATGCGACTTTTTCGTCAAACTGCAGCAGTGACTGTTTTCCATTAACATACTATGAAAACAAATAAATATTTAATATTGTCTGGTGCTACGGAATCCTGTCTGTGAGCACGACTCGCACTTGGCCGGTTTTTACATTTGGCTTTGGAAAAAAACTACACCTAACGCCATCTACCGTCGAGTAGCAAAATTAAAGAATTTTATTTTAATATTGATTTTTAATTTAAACTAATTTGATTTACTTATTATTATTGCTTTCACGTTTTGGTTTCAATTTTTTTTATCATAGATTAAAATAATAAATTTAAAATTACACAATTGATAAATAACATACGCAGTAATTTGTTTCAGCCATAATTCTGGTGTAGCCTGATTTTATTTGGGGTGAGCGAAGGTTGTCTTGGGAAATAAAATACATATTATTCTTAGTATACGTTTATATTCATTTATATATAAAGTGTGAACAATGTTTATGTTATTACTTAGCTACAAAGCATAATTCGTGAAAAAACCATAATGTACTGTTTATTTATTTTTACAAACACAATCCAATGTTTACAGGATCTATATAAGTACGTAAATACTAATATTAAAACTGGCTTATTTTTTAAGACGGATGGAAACTTTATTTATAATTTTCTATCACAGTCCTTTCAATGTTTTTTATTTTTTTTATTTACATATATATTAATTGAACCAATACAACTAGTTAAAAATTGGTCAATCGCTCGTTGAACACTTTAGAATTTTTATGGCATTGCTTCTAACCGTCTTTGTGCCTGCAACATAAGATTTAATAGTCGTCTTTTACGATTAAATATAACTATCATTTCCCTTTGTGTATAGAAGTGTTAAGTTATGACGGCTCAAATCACAGCTTAGAGCGGCCATATAGATTATGCAAAAGTTTTAAAATATATAGAAAACAAAATAGAAAACGACAATCCCTTAATAATATATCCAATATAAGTAGCGTTGAAATTATTTAAAGAAAGAAACCTAGAATTAGACCTAAAAATTTGAAAACAATAACTAAAAAGTCGAAAATGCATAGAGTGCTCTAAAATAGGCTAGGTTTGGTCAGGTTCACACATAGTTCTTTATGGTAATCTTAAATTATTAACTCCAAACCTTCAATCAACAAAAAAAAGAAAACGGCGCGCCGGGATCAGCAAAAGTGAAGCCACCATCTTATCTGTGTGTCCAAGGGTTGCCATTTGTTAAAGTTTTTCCCTAAAATTTGGGGAATAATATTGTATAGGTAGTTTAATTCGCGGCGCACCGTATTCCTTTTTTTGTTGGTCTGAGTCCGAACCCTGCTTACTTATGAGTTATGAAGCAAAGAAAAGAAATTACATTACAACAAAATAACATCGTATTCCAAAAAACAAACAGACTGAAGATTTAGATACTGAACCTGAAGTAAGACTCAACGGTCACCAGCATTATAATTAGAATGACTGCATTCGAATAATTATGACTTTGTTTCAAAATCTACAAATGAGAAATGAGACTTCTACACTTGATGACGTGATTTTCTTCACGTTTATGCAGCATGTATCAGAGGTAGACCTTCAAACTAAACCACATTCTCAATGACACCATTATCAAAATCGGAAAAAAATAGCTGTAGATACCATACATTGGGGACGAGTAGGTATGGAAATTTTGTATGGGGAGCTTATTATTTTTCTGAAAAATCGATGTTGGTCCCATGGAGAAACTTGTACACACACACATGTTATTCACTGTATAATATAAGTGTGGTAGAAAGACAATCACGGTAATCTCATTCCCATCCGTGTTTTTAATGAGCAAATTGTGTTTTCATATTCCTTATGTGCAAAGGCAACATTGGATGGTTTCCAATCATCCCAGGTATTCTAATTCTTATAAGGTTAAATCTAGCAATGAAGTGGTCTTATTTTAAGATATAACAATATTTCTCAATCCTACTATTAATTAATAAGTATATAATTACATATAATAATACGATAATATGCTATAATTTTGATAAATATACAGCCGAATATGTTTTATTGAGTACCCTCAACTTATACTCTTCCTTCCAACGAATTGTATTAAAGTTTCCGTTTCGTTGCAAGATCGTACGCTTAAACATTCACAGAATCGAACAATATCAATCATCCTCTCGTTATTTTAGTCTTCAGATAAGAATCGAGAATCCTGGAAGAAAAAATCATCATTAATCAATGGTGTAAAAATACCCTTAACGAAGTCGAAAGGCACTTGTTCTCCCCGTCATTGCGATCATTTTTTTGTACTGCATACCTGGGCACCCTCTCGTTACGGAGATATTGGAGGTCAAAGTTCCAAATTGTTCACAAGTTTTTTTTTTAATACTAGTTTTTAAGGTAATAACTTTACTTTGATTACCTCCATGACCCGTTTACTACCTATTCAAAGCATCCATCAGCACAATGTTTTGAGTGTGCTACATTGAGTTTATTAGTAAACGTGATTTTTGGCCCCAAAACAAGTTGTTTCCCAGCAATATTTTTTGCGTAGGGTTACATAATTTGATGTACAGACGCCAGCAGGTGAACCTACCCAAAACTGTCAGATTTTCCCAACCAACCTTGCAGTAGCGAAGGGTCAATTTTTGTAAGAGGTAAGCCGGAGTGCATATCTTTGATGTGATTATGTTATTTGTCTATAGAATACTGACTGTGCCATTTTTCAAAGGGAAGCCGGTAGGAATGGAGTTGTATGGAACCTTCGCCACTGCAACCTTGAACCTAATGTTTTAGACATAAAGTTGAAAATCTCTTAAAGAAATTTGACAGATTGTAGTAGCTTGATATGCTGGCGTCTGCGCATAATGCTTGGTTGACTTGACAGCTTCGTGAGGGGTCCGTTTATACCCTGCATTTAGTTGCCCCAGCTTAGTAACTGCGACCATCTCGACTCGCACATGGTTATAACATGATTTAGTATTACGTTATGTCATTCCGTGATTAGGCCTGTCGTACTGTATGAATCGGAATGCTGGGCTGTGAAGAAAATGGATGAAAAAAGATTGCATGTAGCGGAGATGAGAATGATGAGTTGGATGTGTGGTGTGACAATAATGGATATTGGATATAGTAAGGAATGAGTATATTCGAAGAAGTTTGAAAGTTGCGCAAATAACAGAAACTTGAAAGGGAATCGAGTGTGACTAAAAGAGTAATAAATATAAATGTTGATGGATCCAGAGGGAGAGGAAGATCAAAGAAAAGATGGATGGATTGTGTGAGGAAAAAGGAGTAAATGACGAATGACAGGGAGATAATGAAAGAAAAAGACGTGTTGCGCCGACCCCAAATAACATGGGACAAGGGCAGGAAGATGATAATGATGATTATGTCATCGTGTAAATGACAAACTCATACCAAATACTCATTTTTTTTATTCGCGAAATCAATAATTACCAACCGGTAAAACCGAGCATGTCCCAAACTTCAAATGGTAATTAAAAGCCCGAAAAATCGTCTCTTCTTAACAAAATTGTAACATTTACTCATGTTGGTAAATCCTAAGATTTGCTAGTAAAACCTAAAAAATAGCAATATATGGGGCTTCACATTAACATTTATGTATATGTCATTTAAGTAGATAACACCAATTTTCTGGAACAAAAATCAACGACGTGCTTCATCATTTCTTAGGTAGTTGTTGTTGTCTTTGATTTCTGGAAGCCGGCGTTAATTAATTCGATTTTAATAGATATTTAATTAACATAAAATAATACTTACATATACGGCAGGCCAAGATTCAGTCGTCAAGGAAACCAGCGCCGAGGTCTGAGCTTATACCCGGCGTAAATAAGAGCGCCTACACACGCCACGCGGATTGTGACGCGGATCACGCGCGTGGACATAGACGGCGGCGGTACTCTGTTGACAACAAAGGAGGTTACATTAAAAACTGTCACAGAGAACCGGGTGGTAAGAGGAAGTGAGTATGCATTGAGTAGTTTCTGCCTATGCCGATAGGAAAAAGCGGTGGGGTTATGTAGCTAGGTGGAGAGTTAACAAAATAGATTAAAAATCAGGCCACTAACTAAAACTTCTTTTATTTTTTTATTTATTTGGCTAACCAACAATTGAATACACTGCTTCAAAGATACGAGATACATCCAATACAGTCACAGACAAGTGTTTCTACCTCTTACAGGTATGCACATCATGCACTACTTATTTGTTGTTGGGTGCCTACTTAAAATCAGATGAGTACCTAACTACTCACCGCATACAACTATGGTTTTTACATACATAATTCAAATTAAAACAAAATCACAAGCAACATCAAAATTAAAATCAATTTAAAATTAAAATCAAAATTAAATGCAATTAATATCTAAATTAAAATAAAACGTCTTTGAAAACATATTGGACATGTAATCACTAGTGAAAGTCAAGCCAATTTTACTTGCGTTATGAAACTAGTGCACAATATTCGTTGCTTTGCTGGTTATAATAATCTCTTTTATGTACAGTACCCTCTTTTATAGTTAGTAAAAGTTCTAAACAAAAAATATTGTATACTTACTGAAGTAATGGTGGAATGTCTTGGGGTCTAATTTTACCCCAGTGTTCCACGATACCAGCCACGTGGCCGATGCCGACCACGCCTACAATACGGCAAGGTTCTCGACCTAGAAAAACCAAAGCGTTTAAACATTCAATAATTATTACTAGGGCCTTGGTAATGTTAATGACGTAATTATAAAGACACTAAGGCCCGTATTACAGAACGTCACTCAATACTCAAGCATCATTTAAAACTAGATTCAACCAATCAAATGGCTTGAATCTAGTTTTAAATGATGCTTGAGTATTGAGTGACGTTCTGTAATACGGGCCTAAGACACTAAGTATTAGGGACCTCGCGCACTACACGGTCACGACTACGACTTTTCACCCGGACGCCCGGTTATGCGACCAAACTTTCTTCCTCCTAGTCGAAGCTTCTGCGGCCAAAAATTATGGTCGTGACCGCGTAGTGCGCGGTGTCCCTTAACGAAAATTAAAATTTGAAGAGTAAACCATTTCTAAACTATGTTTTCAAAGTAGTTAAGAACGTGTTCTCGAGATTTTCGATTTTTAAGAAAAGATAATCATACTCACGCGGTTGCACGGCAGCCACCTGCAGTGAATGGCAAAGATACATGTCTCTCTCGACAACAAAGACTCGCTTCAAAGCAGGGAATTCTTCTGCCATTTCTTCCAACATATCCTCTAGCATTTTCTTTTGTTTACACTTTTCTACTTCCTCCAGGCTGTAAAAATATAAAGTTTTTTTTTTAAATTGTACAATCATTATATTTATTTGAGATAGATTTTGCCTGAAGATAATCTAGCTCCCACTCCTAAATTTTTGGAATCGGATCATTTGTTCCGAAGACTACCCCCTAGAAAGAAAGAAAAAATGTTTATTTGTCGCAGGGAGATGACGTGCATACAAAATTACAAAATAAATAAATAAACATACAAAGCATAACCAATATTCATAAATACAACAGGATGGAACAAAAAAGTTGAGCTTGCACGTCGTGACTGCGACAAGCAGTTTAGTGTTTACCACTCGGCATGATGCTGTGCTATGGGGGGCCCACAGCACAGCACTGGTTTCCAGTGGTCACCAATGCAGAAACGTACATCCATACTTACAAAGTTTACCTCTTTAGCTATACTTATATTATACTACTTCAATGTGGCACTATGGAATGTAAATGTCTCAGAAAGCCCATAACATGCCTAGCTTTTTCCGCTAATTTGAGGTCAGAGTAACATGGAGCGACTGCCTACCTGACTACCAGAACCCAGTTACTGGTTAACTAGTGTCTGACCAAAGCTTCCCCCTTCAGCTTAAGCTTCGGCGAAAAAATCCATCAGTCGGACACTATAGGTTACAAATACCAGTTAGTGAGAATATGTCATGAAATAATAAAAATAAAAGGGGATAACTGACCTTATTGTCTGGTTGGATGTTAGTAAATGCCAGATGAACCTGATCGTCTGGCCCCAGGAGAGGGATGCTATGGCCCGGTGTAGAGTGATGTCTATCGCCCTGTCTCCCAACTGTACAATACAGCTGGGGATTTTCTTAGCCTGAAATAAATGAAACATGTATTTATTTTCCGACATATTTTAGCAAAGACTACGACAAATATTTGCGTTATTATGATAATGCAAAGTATAAATACAATACCCTATTTCAATCCTTATAAAGATTATTTTGTTGTATAGTTTACAAACACGCTGTTTTGATGTTCCACATAATAAACTTCCGAATTCTTGCACAAGACATTAAAATTCAAACATGTGGGACATAACTAATTCAATTTGCGATAAGATTTACAATACTGCAATATTTTTAAGGGTTAATAAAAAATACACAATACAAAAATAATACAATTTTTGACGTGGCAACGTCTAATAAATCGATGAACGCCGGCTGCATGCACGAAAAAGGATGACTCATTGTCCCGTTTCGCTCATTGTACGCTTGCGCCGCATGCAAGTATGCAATCAATTCATCAATGTTTTGTTATGACGTTGTCACGTTAAACTATCGTCTGTAAACCAACTTTACAGACAATTTTTTTTAAAGTTACCTCAGCCATAGCGCGTCGAAATTCACCACCAGGCGCCATACCCAATTCTCTTGTTATATGAGCCGACATGTTTAATAACAATATGTACATCAATCCATTGAACACTCCATTCTGAGCCATTGTTGCTCTATAAGAACAAAATAAACAAACAAAAATTTTAACTAAGATACTTGAAATAAGAATCCATGAAACAAGTCCAACTTAATAGTTTGGTCATATGGCCAATTAATAAATATTACTAATAGTAAGGCTAGTTTCAGCGCATTAGAGGCTTTGTCTACAACACGAAAGTAACAAACCTGATCTTTTTAATATTAATGTTCTTAGCTTCTCTAAGTATGACTTCTTCATCTAATAACAGAATATTAGTCCTTTGTTCACATAACTCCACCATCACAATGTGTGGGTTCACTTCTTGTATTACCTGAAATTGCAAATATTTACATAACTTTGAATCATAACACAATAAAGATACTCATATCTTTCACATTTGATACAATGGAGAAAATAAATAAAACATTTTATTTAAAAAAAAAAAAATTATGACACAATTTTTTTTTAAATTAATTATACTAATTCTTATTTTTATAAAACTTTATCTCTTGAACTTAGCTATACTTCTACTACTTACACTTACTTAACTTAGCTACTTTGACATCAATTAATTTGTTCCTAGAAATCCATGCATGAGATCTTACTTGTGGTAGCTATTTTTTATTGTTTTTTGTTTTGAATGTACCTAATTAAAATAATGACATTGTGCAGGTTAAAATTAAATATTTGCACACCATATGTAATGGTAGAAAGTTAAGGGCCCATTATAGTTTAAGATCATGCTTTGTAAACCTACTTCTGGCAAATAAATGGATTTGATTTGATAAAAATACTGCATTTGATAAAATCATTATTAGGTGCATTCTGTTGTTTCTGCTGTTAATTATAATAATTACAATATTAATAAAAATGCTAAAATTCACAACCAATAGTATTCCCTTACGACAGGATTCAAATTGAAAACTGAACTTAATTTGATAAAATACCTCATAGCACAGTAAACGTAACTGGCGAAATGAGGGTGTAGCTACTATTACGTACACCTCTGCGTAACCCTTCGGGGATTACAGGCATGATATTATGTTATGTTAGCACAATAAACTACACATACCCTGGACACATCCTCCTGCGACTGTATGCTGAAGTGAGCGGTACCCACTAGATACACTTTGCCCCCATCCGGTGCATCCAGTACTGTCACCGTACTTGGAAGACCGTCATCCATGGGCAAGTCAGAAACACCTGAAGATCAGACAGGTTTTTTGAAAAACGATACTAACTATTATTAATGGATTTTAAATGGGGAATGATGCATGACATTCAAGACTCAAGATTTAAGAATAATTAGACAGTATTATGAAACAAAAAAACAAGCAACAGTTTTATGATAATGTGCTCTAGTTTTGCAACCTGCATTCAAACTCCATTGTTTAGGTTTTGTTGCTTGATTCATTATTTATGAATGCCCCCCAATTTATTCTCTTTATTACTGTGTTAAGCTATGTTTATGTGTACCAAGTTCAAAATCAAATTAATTTACCATCCTCCATATCACATTCTGGATTAGAATCTACAACTTGAGTTTCTGATGGTGTTTCTTTCTTTTGGTCAGGTGTAGAAGTAACAAAACTAGGTTTATCTGAAAAGTCAGGCATAAAATTAAACTTTACATAAACTACAAGAATTCTGAATCATCATAACTTTGGAATGCTGTAATTAAAATATTAAAAAGCCATTCTTTTTAGGAGTTTTATTAATTATCTTGTTTAGTTTGATTAATAGTGGATATATCAGTCAACCTTATCAAAAGATTTCAGCAGCATAATATCAACTTAGTATCAGTACATAATTTCTTTCTATCAGCCACATCTAATGAGTCCAATTTTCAAAATAAAAGAACACAAACCTGATGTATGTGGCAACATTGCACCAAAAGTATTCACTGGGGCATCACCACCACCATCCTCAGCCTTTATGAACACCTTACACTCATTGACTATATCACACTTGACCCCAGATGCTTGAGGTTTCACAAACAACTGATCCTCTTCTAAATTACCATGTGTCACCAGCCTTTCATTATTCAGCAGACGATCAGCAGCATCCATCTTATTATTGAATTACTGTAAGTGCAAACGCCGTAACTGATTAGAATGGTGCAATACAACGAGCTGCAATGCAAATTCAATGCAACATTTTTCTAAATTCAGTAAAATAAATAACAAGAGATGTTCCCAAAAGTAATACAATTTTTGTTAGTTTAGCAGCTAAATGATAAGAATACGATTTTCGTCTCAGAAAATTATCGATAGGTAACGTGGATAATACCATACCAATCAAATTATGCCAACTCAATTTTTTAAAGTGAAAGTACATATTGCTGCACTTTAGTTAATCAACTACTACACGTACCCTAGTTAAATGTCCAAAGTATGTAAGCTTCGCTATGAATATTAGTTCCTATTTTTGAAATAATATTTTATTTTGATTTGTTGAACATTTTTACTATTTTTCACAAAACTCAGTGATACCACATGCAAACACAAAATAATTTAAATCTGGTGTTCCCATTTGAAAAATATATGTTGGAATAAATCGTTTTAATAAATTGAAATCGACTAAATCCTTGATGGGATGGGGTTAACTGTGACAGCTGCTGGCTGCTTCTAAAGCTTTTTCCTCTCCCCTACCCTAATGCTATGGATAAACGAGAAAAAAAAACATTCTTCTTAGCTTCAGAAAGAAGCTAAGATGTCTGGAAAGATATATAAGATGCCTAAAAAAGCTACTGGTCCATGAAGACGCTAATGAAGGGCGATCTTCCAATCTCCCTAAAGCGCAAATTCATCGACATGTGCGTGCATCCTCCTAACCTACGGTGCTCAGACCTGGTCACTCACCGAGTCTCAGAAGTTCCGCCTTGGCGTTTGCCAAAGGGCAATAGAACGCAGCATTCTGGGTGTCAAAAGACAAAACAGGGCTCGAAACACCACGCACGCTACATAGCTGATTGGCCGGGGCACGTCATCCGCATGCACGATGAGTCGATGACCGCTGGGTAAAAGTGTCCACACGATGGTTGCCGGAACGCGCCGACGGACGGCGCCGCCAAGGCCGGCCCAGAAACAGAAAGTGGTGCGTTCAGGGGCAAAATGTCCAATCTTTGAGAATGTGGTAAAATAACTCATCAAAGCGCTTTTTAAGTTTTATTTATAAGTAACAAATTAAGACCAGAGATGCCAGAACATTAGACATTTTGCCCCTGAACGAAGTGGTGGTGTGGTGTTGGTGTGACGATTTGGCGCGTACCGCGAGGGCTGGCCCAAGGAGGCACGGGAAAAAAACACATGGAGGGAATTCGGTGAGGCCTTTGCCCAGCAGTGGGACAGTAAAGGCAAAAAAGCTTCAGAAAATGCTTAAGTAAAAATGATTCCTTTCGATTTTTAGAATAAAATTATTATTTTGTTTGTACTCACACGATAACTTATTGTGTGAGTACAGTACATTCAGTACAAGAGTACAACACTATCACTGTTACGTCACTTCAGTCAGACATTCGAAATTCGATTTATCCTTCGGGTTCGTAGGATTCTACTTTGCAGATAAACTTTTTAAATAAAACTCAAAATGAGTGCCTGGAGAGCAGCCGGTCTTAAGTAAGTCCCATTATCGCTAAATACTATGTTTAGTTGTGATAAATGAAATATACTAAAGGTTATGTTTTTCTAGTTACATAAACTACTCGAACATCGCTTCAAAGATGCTGCGGCGGGCCTTAAAACCCGAATTACGTGCTGATGCGTTAAAGCGTGATGAATCCAATGTCCGTATTACTCCATGGCTTAACGGCAAGCCCGCACGTAAGTATTGAAATAATAATTAAATAATACCCAGACAGTCTGGGCACAATTGGATCAATGACTCTTCTTGGTACCTACTTCATGTATGGCCAATACATTTTTATTAAATCTGGAAATAATAACCAAGTAATGTATGAGTATAACATAAAGAAAAAACTACACAGTGCAGCTCATGTTAACAACCAGATCAAAAAAAAATGTAGATATAACAACGACTGCCATACAACTTGTTGTTGTTTCTTAAAAGTGGAACATGCTGGACACTGACAGCACCACTGTGCAGGCGTCTATTTAAAAGTGTAAAATCAAATTATCAATTGATTTTTCAGATGAAAAGGACTAAAAAGGATGATCTAAAGTAGGTTTGTCTTACAAGCAACCAAGGTTTATAAAGCTTGTCTATCCAATTTCATTATAAAATGAAATTGCTTTTATGAAACACTAATGTAGAGAATTTAGTGATAAATAACCAATAGTTTAGTAATTGTTTGCAAATGTGTGTTTTTGACACTAACAATGAATTATATCAGTCCTGATTTTAGAAAGTCAATAACATCTGCATTTGTTTTGTCTGATGCATATTTGTAGGAATGTTGTCAGCCTCATTTGTGTTTTTGTTATTGAAAGTTTGTGGCACATTGTAAGCTAAATTCTTGATGCTGTTTCTGACTAATAGGGCCTTTACCATTTCCAGATCTGCAACCCGCGGCTGCCAAATAGAGAGAATGGGATCCTTCACCAGCATGCATGAATATCAGCAAAACAAATTAGTTTAATGTAATTTTTGTCAATAAATTATTGTTATTCATCTTCAAGTTAATTTTCTCTATGTACTATCCACACAGGTGCTCAATTTACCAGGTATTGAAAAAAAAAACGAGTTTTAGGGAAGAAAACAAAACATTTCATTTCAATAATGCTTTTAATCTTGTAACTTTTGTTTGTATATTAGCAGCCTCTACTTCAGATATCACATTTTTGCCCAGTGGTGCTTCTGGATCAAGTTCTTTTAAACTAAAGTCTCTCCTAATATCACACTGTTTCCTCAGTTTTTCTAAGCCATTCCAAGCTATCATGACACCATTGTCTGTGCACACAGCAGGAGGTGGTCGATAAGTCTTGTACCCCATCTTACATCCAATAAGTTCAATTGATTGATATATAAAATTGTTACAAGCAACTCCGCCAGACACAACAATGGCCTTATTATCTGGATTTATTAACATATTTTTTTCACAAAACATCATGGCTCTGTGTGTTCTATGTACTATATGTTCTGCAACAGCAAGCTGAAATGCTGCACACAGGTCATACACTTCTGGTATGATTTCATCACCCATCATATTGTGCTCTGCTTCTTTTTTAATCAGCTTGCGAACCAAAGAATCTTTTAACCCGCTGAAACTGAAGTTACAATCTCTAACCTTTGATAGGGGCAAGGGGAATTCAAATTGGCCTGGATTTGTATATTTCTGTGCAGCCAACTCCACTGCTCGACCTCCACATACTTGTGAGTATTCAGGAATATTCTTTAATTTCATTCTTCTAGCAACTTTATCCAATACTTCACCAGGGGCATTGTCCCGACTTTTCCCAAGTAACAAAAAATCATTAATGTCATTTACAAGTGATAGCAAGCAATGTCCTCCAGATATCAGCAAAACCAGAAAAGGAAACTGGACTTCATGATACATTCTTGCTACTAAAGCATGGGCTTCCATGTGGTGAATAGGTATTATGGGCTTTCTGTGAATTCTTGAGAGATACCTAGCATATTTTGCTCCAACCTGAAGGCTCAAAAGCAAACCAGGTTTCGTAGTTACGGCGATAGCATCCATGTCCTCAATAGTTTTGCCAGCGTTATCTAGAGCCTCTGCTACAACTTTATCTATGTTATTTCGATGCAACTCATGCGCAAAAGCTGGGTTAACACCACCGTATCTAGTATGGAGTGCAGTTTGTGAATACAAAGATTCTCCCAGTAAATGACCGGTGCCATCAATAACAGCACAACCGGTGTCATCGCAAGAGGATTCGATTCCTAATATTACAGTATTTTGGGAATATGATATCGTTTTACAACTATATGCCTGTACAACATAGGCCCTTGCAATTCTTTTGAGACATCTCTGAAAAAATTGCATTATTTTCAATACACTGACT
Source organism: Eurois occulta (assembly GCA_950022335.1). Taxonomy (NCBI): domain Eukaryota; kingdom Metazoa; phylum Arthropoda; class Insecta; order Lepidoptera; family Noctuidae; genus Eurois; species Eurois occulta. The sequence goes on along the minus strand of OX465484.1, from coordinate 8,370,450 downwards.
GATTCAATTACGTAATATTCTTGCTTTAACAACTAAAATAGATCATAATGAAATCAAAACATGGTACTTATTCGTGATCTCCACATTTCACAAGGAATGACATTGACAAATTGACATTTGACACTGTCAAAGTGTTGCCTCAAGATATTCGAAAACAGGAAAATTAGTCAGTCTAAATATTTAGGGACCTAGAACAATCAATCAGAATTAATTCAATTCGAGGGTTTTGCATCTACTAGATTGATTATTATAATACAAAAACGTATAAACCCTCGCCTTTCTCACATTACAGCCGCGAATAATATTTTAATCAACATACAACCTAGCACTGGCCTCAGTGCCGGCGTTAGGGGGGGGCGCGACGGGGCGACGGCCCAGGGCGACAAATTCTGGGGGGCGCCAAGGTCTGGAGTTGGAAGTCTCTGGCCTCCCCTGGTGCAAACCCTCAAAACTGTGCTCTACGCTCTGTGCTGATATTGCTTCCCTCAAGTGGGCGCCACAATGTTTTCGCCCGGGGTGTCAGTGGCCCTTACGCCGGCACTGACTGGCCTGCAAATTGCAAAAAACCCAAGAAATTTTGAATTTCGGGGGCTGGTTTGGTTGGAGCCGGTTGGAGCATTCCTTCTCAACATCAAGAAAACCCATAGACTACAAAAACTGCCAGTCATTCATAGACATAAAATTCTATAAAGCTAATCTTACAACACATAAAGGGTAAAAGAGATTGTAATATTTGAATGTGTTTGGTTTAGCTCGTAGACAGAGAATGCTATAGACTAATTGATATGTTTTGTCGCATTCACACAAGAAAAAGAACTACTTATGCCGATGTCGTGTAAAGAAATGAAACAGAACGATAAAATTTTTTGTTTCATCGAGCGTGCCACGTTTTTTCAAGGTCAGCACACTAGTTTGCTAAACAAAGTTTGACAGCTGACGTGCAGCTAGCCATCGTCTACCTTTAAAATACAGTTTTTACGTGTTATATGTTAAGTAATCTATGTTATATTTTGTTTTGAACAATTTAGACTTACTATTTCAACCATTTATACAAAAAAATGGTGTGGTGTAGCGTTAAAGGGTGTAAAAGTGATAGTAGTGGAACGAAAATCCCAGGATTGTCTTTTCATTCGTAAGTATGCCACTCTTTATCAGTTCTAGGCATTCAGTAACATTTTATTATGTTCATATATTGTGTATAATGTACGCTAGACGTACGATTCATCCTTAAAAAGCACAAAAATAACAATTATTATTAAATTATAAATTCTTACCTAAAAACGTTGGTGTTGCCAACTTTTCTATAAATTATTACCCACTATTATGGGAAATAATAATATGATGGCTTCTGCAGTGAGTATTAATTAAATATCTGAAAATATTTAATGACTTTTTGCAGTTTCCCTGAACCTGATAATTTACGTCAGAATTGGATTGTAGCTACAGGACGAACAGATTGGACACCAAAACCGTCATCAAAAATTTGCAGCAAACATTTTGAGAATTAAAAAGAAGAATATAAGTTAATTAGAAAGAAGAATTCATAAATAATCATTTTGAAAGTCAACCTTTTATTGGAAACCACAAAGTTTTACTTATTAAGGCAATTGCCATGCACTATTTTGAACTGCGTATACATCACGCAACAAAAGGATTTGAACCTAAGCAAAAAATTAGAAACATACGAAGCTTGTTTTATTTAAAGGACAATAATGTGTTAAATCAATAAAAGCTTATTAAAAATAAACATGTTCTATTATTTACCCACAAACCCAGAACCTACTATCACATCAGAAATGGCAGTAATTTAGAACCACATCATCATCATCCATCGTCACTCCTGCCCTCATCGCAATTAATTTGAGTTCGGCAGCATGTCTTCTGCGCATCGCATGCCTTTGCGTACCGATGGTAACGGATATGTCATTGGCATATTCAGGCTTTGTCTTACGTACTAATTTCCAATTCTCATAAATTGTGGGGTAAATTTTTCCTCACCCGGTAACCCTAAATTCGTGACGTATTTATTTTTTGTCTCTTTTTGCGACACGCTTTGCCGGTGTCTATATGATACTCTGTCTACGGTTTAGCTCTATTATTCAAATTGAGTCGGGTGACAGGTTGTCACCTTTGGATCTAGTTGTACTAAAATAAAGAAAATAAATGAATTTGTAGCCTACGATAAAGTAGGTTAGAGTGCAAAAAAAACTAACGTTCAAGCAAGTTTCTCAAACTGATGACGTGACTCGCTTGATGCGTTCAACACCGCACCGAGCCCTGCGGCCCCAGCTTTCGCCAATTCTCAAGAATTTTTATGATACCCTCAGAATGGCCTTTTCTGATTTCCAAAAAAATAGCGTTTGGAATGACTATTAACAAAGCACAAGGTCCAACTTTATAAGTTGCTGGAATTGATTTATCTACTCAATGCTTTTTACACGGACAATAAAATTGTATGCTACCCTGTCACGTGTAACTTCAAAAGAAAATAAGTTTGTTTTTACGCGAAATCAGGCATTGTAAAAGCAAACAAGTTATCAATGTTGTACATTAAGAAATATTTTAGTTTGTTTTTATGTTTATATATAATATTTTTTTTATACTTGTTAAAATACTTCAACTGGTGTACACATTATATTACATTTAAATCTAACCCACATAAATATTCCCTACCGGGCCGTCACCACGAGCGAGAGAATCGCGACGATATTATCGTCGTGCCACGTATGTATTTCTATACACTTTCTTAGAGGATATTTTCTCATACAAATACGTGGGACGAAGACTAATAACGCCGCGATTCGCTCGCTCGTGGCGACGGCCCCTACGACAGACTATGCTGACATACTATGCTCTACTATGGCTCTACTCAAGGGCGAATCCAGGTGGGGGGGGTCATGGGGATAATGACCCCCCCCCTTGGACTGGGAAAAATTATAATTTTAATATTTTCTATTTAAAAAAAATATTAAGTATAATTTTTTGTCGCTACACTAACTGGTAGTGTAACAAGAATACATAAAAAATTCTAATAGTGGGATATATTTTAATATCAGATTAGAAATCGACTGAGGAATGTTTTGATTCCGCTGCCATTTTACCTTCCACAGCCGATATTCATTTTCAATCACTGAAACTGGAGTATTATCTAATAACACTTTATAGTTGGTTGCTAGTTTCACAGTTTCAATGTCTTGAACATCATTAGCATACTTGACTTTTGGAATGAAAACGCTCAGTTAAAATAAATTAGTAAGTCTGTCTCCTGAAGAACTTAATATTTTAAATGTGCGAGTGCGTTTTGAATGTAAAAGCGGAATCAAAACATTGCTCAGTCGATTTCTAAACTTATATTAAATTGTGATATTAAAATATACCATATTACCATCTTATTATACCTATTACCATTAGAATTTTTTTATGTAGTCTTGCTACACTACCAGTTAGTGTAGCGACGGCAGAAAGGTCCTTTTTCCACTCTCAGAAGGCTCAAAACTTCCATTGAAGTTCAAAGCCACTTCAATGAAGACCGCCAAACTGGACTGGCACTTCTCCACGCTCGCAAAAGCATACCCATTGAAGTAGAGGAAATCATAACTCGTTTTGGGAGAAGACATACCTAAGAGAAAAATTGATTTTGTTATTTAATTAAGTAAATATATTTTGACGTATGGTAATAAAACACTTTCTTCTTAATTTGAATTATTGTTGTAATCGAATTCGAGCTTGTCATGACTAGATCACGACTATGTGACCCCCCCTTGAAATGAAAGCTGGATCCGCCCTTGGCTCTACTACCCGTGCGAAGCCGGGGCAGGTCGCTAGTTTGTTATAAAAATGTTTGGTCACCCTATTAGAAAGAGATGAACAGTCTCTGTTATAAATATCTCTCTCGTCATGATTTTCTGGTAGACTATGTCCAGTTCCAAGTCCATGACCAAAACCCAACCCTAAAACTATAGACAACAAATATTCAACTGTCATTCAGCATTCTATAAACTGTCTATTCTTTTCTTACGAACGAAAACCTCGAGCAACCTTCAATAAAAAGTAGCGGTGTTCGAGGAGGATAGACACGATTTTTGTTCTATTTTGTTTTCAATCGAACGGTGTGGTGTGTTGCTCCGGCGTCTAATTTAGAAAAAAAGGAATTGATATGGTAACTATAAATTATTATTGATGTGAATGGAATAAACAAAATGCCGCTTTCCAATTATAATACGAGTCTAACATATACTGTCATTGAGATAGTTTCTAATTTTTAATTCAAAATTCATAAATATCGTCGTAATACTGAATAAAAAGTGATGGTCCGGAATTCGATCATTTCTTCTTGATTGTTAAAAGTATTGTGCTCAAGAACCATGTGCCGATTGAAATACAATCACGTTATATTTATACATGAAGTGAGTACATAATCCAAGGACTTTGGCTATTTATTCACATAGTAGTGTACTACTGTCAACTACTTCAGGACAAGTTATGTGAGGATTTTACTGCGTATTTATTGCAAATTGGGTTCTTACACCTGACATTCATTACATAATTTAAGCTGTAAAAAATATATTTTCTTCCAACATAACTAATCGCAGTCAATAAATTTTTTCTTTAAAATACGTTGAACATAAAAACAAAGGCTCAGTTATTTTTAAAACTCAAACTGATACCCAGGTATCACAATAAATTTTAATTATTTATATTATTGTGTGCTGGAAAGATTCCCAGCACACTTTAGTTGGTCTTTTAAATGTATTATTACTAAAAACATGTTAATTTCCAATCTATTCTATCTTAAAACATAATTCCTACTTATCAATTTTTGAGCAATGTTTGAAATATATTTAATTTGTTAAATTATTGTTGTTTTCTTTTTAGATTTCATGACTACAAGGATAAGGTGACACATCCAAAATGATAAACCTACACATTTTAAAACAATCTACGCTTGTTCATCTATGTTTCGCAATATCTTACTTCACGTCTGGTTTGATTCTGTGCTTTATACAAGCTATTTTATACTTTGGACTCAAGCCATTCAATAAATTTTTGTACAGAAAGATAAACTATTATCTGTCATATTCATTTTATAGTCGTAAGTATTGTTTTGTTATGTTTTCTTTAAAAGACATGTTATCCCTTATTCATTAATGCACTTTTAATAAATCTATGAGATGATGAGTAATAGAAAAGTATTGAAGAAGGACACATGTTGTACAAACCCCAAATATATTGGGATAAGGACAGGAGAATCATGATTACTTTATATTGATCTTATTCTGGGTAAAACCTTACTCTGTTTGCTTCCAAATATTAAACTTGTATGTCACTCTCATATTTAGTTTCCATTGTCTGTTTTAACTGCAAAATATTAGTGTCCATGTAAGAAATTATTAACAAAATATTCATGTTACTAGATGTTCAATGAATAAGGGATCTCATTTATTTGTAACCATACAAAATTAACTGGATATCACTTTACAATCTTCACTTTATTAAAATCAATTTAATTTTCAGAATTAGTGTTTATGTCAGAATGGTGGTCAAATTCAAAGCTATCTATTTACATTAAAAAGGATGAGTATGAGAAGTTCTATGGTAAAGAACATGGATATCTTATAATGAACCACAGCTATGAAATAGATTGGCTCATGGGATGGCATTTCTGCAACACCATAGGAGTTTTGGGAGTGAGTATTTATTTCATGTTAATTAAATTAATTTGTCTGTTTTTGAAACAATTTAAAAAACTAGCGTGTGAAAATCTGAACTCAGGCTTCTTTACTCCTTATTTATCAGCCAGTCTTAAGTTGCAACTGTTCCTGGAATGGTGTTGATGTGTGACTTTAAGTTCTTAAACTGTCATGGTCACTAACATTATCATTAACACTAGAAACGAGATATTTACTATGTTTACCGTTTGTTTTGAGTTCTCGATATTTCGGCGTTGTTGCAAGCACCATGATCATGGATAAACTGAAGTTATTGCGGGTGGGTGTTTATGAGCAGACAAATCTGTCTACCCTCTTTCTTGTTCATTTTTTTGCACTCGGTACCGCTACCACTGTCACTCGCAACTCGGTTCTATCCCCGACACATAAACTCCCGCTCGCGAACTTTTTTCGGCACTTTTCGGTTTATACACAGCTGAACCACTGGATTCCATGGTCTCGAGAATTGAAACCCATGCTCCTGGTTGAAGTTCCTATATTTGTTAATCTCAATAGCTTCTCTCAGCAGTCTAGGAATATAGTGGCGTTCTGTCGAGATTTCCTGAGAGTTATGTAACTCAAAACAAACAGTAGACATGGTAAATATCCCATTTCTAGTGTTAATGATAATGATATGTGACTGTTGATATAAATAAGCACAAGTGATTCAGCTCAAACATTAATTTTTAGTACCTACCTGCAGGTAAAGAGTTTTCTGTCTAAAGAGTCTTATAAATTCATAAGTAATAAGTGAACACTATTTTTATCTTTATGGGGGAATTTTATAAAATATTTTATGTTCGATATTCACCTAACCTTGCCTTGCACAGAACAATGAACATTTAAATACGTTCTTAGCTGTTGGCAAATAGCATTGATTAGACTAATAGGAAAATTCATACATTGTATAGTTAGCTATTCTGCAATCCTATACCACAGAATAACCAACTACGTAAAATAGAAGAGAAATCATTATAGTGCCGGACATTGGCCTATCGGTTTATAACAGGCGATGCTTTCCGTTGTACTTAATAAAACGTCGAAATATTTGGTTCACAAAAATTAATATCGCGGCGTTATGTTAGTGGAGTATCTACTTTTATCACTCAATGTCAATTCATATCAAAGTCCCTTTTACTTTTTGAACCAATTTATCAGAGTGGTTGTTAAAATATTTTGACGATCATTAATGTTTGATTCAGAGGCTTACTCCCGAATGCTCAACGACACTTCAATTTGACAAAGTTACACGTTACAAAGCTTTGTGTCGGTACAATAATGTGTATCAGAAGCTTAACTTCGTCCTAAAATGCCGTCTGAAATGGTGTTCGGCAAAAGCGGGCAGATCAATGTCCGCTTTCTGCTCAGAGTTTTTTGACCAAAGTTGGATATGCTAGTCACTTTGCGAGCATATAAAAAGCAGCCCACCAAAGCAGTCGACAGTCGACCATCGAATGCAGTCGCTGTGGCCGAAATCGGCTAGATGGCATTATCATTAGAAACTTAAACTGAATATGGGCGACTAGTGTCCGAATGGTGTTTTCGTACTACGTCTTCAAAGACCTGACCAAGTGACCTTGTGACATCGCCCACTGGTCCCAAGTGGTAGATTAGTCTCACAATAGCCTGAGTCCCTTCATTGGAACAAAATATGCCGATTTTGTACTTTAGCTACTCTCTCTCTTTAGCATACTCCAAATTACTAACGCCTCTGGATTAATGTCTAACGCCACGATTTATGGTCGTCGGAAGCCAATCTAACGATCGATGGATTCGGCTCGACTTTGATAGTTGCCTGATTAACGACCGACATTAGCTAATCAGTTGATTAGACAGCCCTAACATCAAATCCATGTTAATAGGACTGGCCAACGTTCCGTATCGATAATTTGGTACTATAGGTCTATACGTCTATACGGCATTTGAAGACTCTCCCTTACCGGAGCTTTGGCCTGTAATGTAACATTCCAAGATTCAAAGGAGAATGCTCATTTAAGTATGGAATCCCGTACCATGCTGCCTCAAAATCAAACCTTGTTTTTTATAGACTACACTGATCGTATTAACTCCTACAAAAATTATTTTTGAAAAAAAAACCCGCGTTTCAGAGTTATTTTATAAAATCGAACCTAACCTAAAAAGTAGGTCTATTTTTTCGACGCTACCAACGACGTATTTTAACACACATACATTACATTATTGCTCTAAAAACAGCGTAATACACTAATATTAGTAAGAATTACGAGTTAAAGTAACATCCACTGTAGGTATGCTTGACTGAAACTCGATTTTATTTTAGACCTTTATATTGCCAATACTGTGAGCGGGTAACGTATATAATGGTATTATATCATTGGACGCCACCACGATCACGCTACCACACCAGTACCTATAGAACATTATCATAAGGGTGAACAGTCAGACTGAAAAAAACGCTTGAGCCTAGAGAGAGTCTTGAAAAATAACTCTTTAATAATCTTAGGATACTATTCATGACAGACTCTATTCCTCATGCTCATGTTGTTGTCGTGAATCGACTAGGTAAGTTATAGAAAAAATAAAACAAACAAGTTCATTTGGGTTTTTTAATAGCGATTCAAATTCAAAAATATTTATTTCATCATACATCATAATCCTGAAAAAAATCATCTAAAGCCGTTGCCGGCGCAGTTACGTCATTATACCGTCCCCAGCTCAAATACCAGACTATGGTCATCACATGAGCACAGCAGCCCACTGTTCGCTTACCAACGAGGCAGCTGCAGCAATAACCTACTATGGTTTCTAATGTGTTGGCCACAGCATCATCTCTGCTAATCAATAAATAGGTGTGATAAGTACGACTGTTTACATGTTTAGATTTAATCCGCCTCTTAAGAGGTAATTATTAAGACCTAAAATCAAGGGTATATCATCATCAATTATTTATTATCATTCACCTCAACTGAATACATCCCAGTCCGACGGATGTGTTCCCCATAATACGATCTAGCCTGTTTAAGCTGATAGGTCCCAAGAGCTAACCGTTTTAAATCGGTTATGGTCAACTGTGGAAATCCGTCTAAATGTGGATTATTCCTGTTAATCATTTGAAAATTCACTCTCCTTTTATTGAGATATTCCTGTTCAACGTAAGTTGCCAAATGGTTTGTTAGTGAAAGCCTCTCTTTAGCTATTCTAACATATTCCAAGGCTTCTGGTGGGCCTTCTATAACAAAATGGAACTTATTAATATAAGGGCACAAGAGACTCTAAAATCATCCATTAGGTGCAAAGCCGCTCTATTGTTGAAAACAAGACGCAAGAGTCTGAAATCCCTTTTCACCCTCCCATTTACCACTTCCACAACCCAGCGGCACATAGTAACAAGGCGAGACCGATTTGCCTGCTGGAAATCTCTTAACTGGGAAGTTAATTCATTCCAACGGCCATGATCCAGGTGGTGACGACTGATTCGTGCTGCTGGCGGCACATAGAATTTATAATTAAGCAATAACAAATCCTTTATAGATGAGGGTACCAGTAAACGTTCTGTTTCTCAGTGATTGGATGTGCTAGCAGCACGCTTATACACAGAAGACATAAATTGTTGGATTTGATCTAACTTGAGCAGTGTGTAGGTTTTGTTGTGAAAGAGGAGGCGGCTCAGGAATATTGAGATCCCCACTTGATCCAGCGTCTGGCAAAATATTGTCTGATAGACCAGGGCGATTATGGTCATGCTGATCACTACGTTGCACTTCTCTTGTAGCTGAGCTCCAACAAGCAGCACATACTCTTTCCATTCTTGAGATCTAAAAAAATAACATGATTAAGTAAACATGTATACAAAAGCATGTAAGTGTAATGTGATCTAACTGTTAGGAATACATGATAATGATCAAGAAGTAATTGTAATAATTATAGGCTGACTGGCGCATATATTACTGCTGCATATATTATAGGCTGACTGGCGCCTTTTCCTCTTATTTGTTGTGTTTGTGTAATTACTAACATAGTTTTAAGTCATCTTATTGTACTACTAACACTCTATGGACCTAATTAGTCTGAAATAAATGTTTTGAATTTGAATAAGAAGTTGAATTACTTTTTTTTATATTTCAATATAAATATTTACCAGATGCAGTGGAACATGTCTAACTGAAATGTTTCTCTCTTGTCGATCTTGTCCTACAGGATATGTTCTAGTAGCATGTAGATCAGATTTGCCACAAGAAAAACAATCTTCTATGACCAAAAGCAGGCAAAGATAAACTTCCTTCATTGTTTGTGTTTGCTCGATCTTGAAGCAGTGTCAAACACTCTGTACAGAGCACACTTTCTGAAGACAACTGCAATAAAAACCATCAATTAAAAAGTTGTTTTTACCCTTTGTGGCATAATCTATCTTCTGTGCGATTCTAAAATATTTTTTTCATTATATAAAATGTTTTGTAAGATGGTACGTGGTGGAGATGGTATTGTCAGATTAGTCAGAGATGGTAAGTCAGGAAATAGAAGGTGCCTGACAGTATATATTCAAAGAGTAATAATAAGATCTTCTTACCTGAGTAGGAGTTATCCACGACTGTAAAAAGTTAATCATAAGAGTAGACACGTGCTTTAATGAATGTTTAGGTAGGTTTCTGGGTATCAAAAATGAACAATAACTGATACATCGTCGAATGGATAATGACGGTGTCAATCGGCCGACCCCACGACTCGACATATTTGCATAAATGAATACACAGAAAAAAGTTCACAAAATACAAACAAGTTGCACTTCTCAACACACAGTTCAATAATTTACAAATCTCAATCTCAACTCTTAAAACACAGACGGTCGTTCGTTTTCGCTAGCGCAAAGGTAGTTTAACGTAGTCTAGTCAGTCAGTACACTTCAGTACAGTACAAATGTCAGATGCCACAGATAAGATAACTATAAACCATAGAGTATAGTAAGTGCTATAAACTAGTCGGGATTTAGGGATGTAATCGATAAATCAAAATCTTTAGGCTGAGAAAATCTTTTTTGTGGCAAATAGCAATAAACCAAACTAAATCGATTTGGTGTACTGATCTTACTTAATTGTTGCTGTTATTCAAAGAAAGCAAAGCAAATACATATTTGTAATTCTTGAAGTGTTTTTCAAGCAAACGTTATAGCTATGTATAATAAACAAAAGAAACGATTAATGGTTAATCGATTCATCAAAAAATCGATTTCATTGCATTCTACATCAATAAGACTATTCTGTGAACGGCCAATTAACCATAGACAAAATAACTATAATCTTCTCATTTTTATTGTATGCCCTACACGTTGGAGTAATTTGAAGCGAGGCAGGTATAGGTCTTAGGATACTATTCATGACAGACCCTATTCCTCATGCTCATGTTGTTGTCGTGAATCGACTAGGTAAGTGATAGAAAAAATAAAACAAACAAGTCTATTTGGGTTTTTTAATAGCGATTCAAATTCAAAAATATTTATTTAAAACTAGCTGTTCCACACCTCGAGTGTGTGCTGCGCCGTGTCCTCCGCCGCGCCGCTGTCGCGGTAGGCCCCCCCCCCCCGCATGGATGTTTCCAGACAACACCCGCACCAGACGGAAAGAGAGGATCCCGCGAGACCGCCCGAGCCAGCCCCGCCTGTCCGGACCGAGCGCGCCCAACGCCCGGCGGCACACCGAGCCCGCCCCTGCTCCTCCACTGCGCCCTCTGCGGTTCAGAGGGTCGCGCGGAGGTCGCCCCACCGTGTCAGAATATTGGCCACGACAGTAACATTCCCCGAGGAATAGGAATCTCTTCCCATTCATCGGGGAAGGATACTGCCGCGCCCAGGGTGCACCGTCCCAGCAGCTGCTGTTCCCTCCAGACGTATCGAGAAGGACCGGCAGCCACTGGGCCCCGAGGAGGTTTTCTGACAAAGCACCAGTTTTTTTTTTTTTTTTTTTGTTGACGCTGGGAAAAAATGCATTACGCATACCCTCCCATCGGGGGACAGGAGGGGTATGTGGGACTCCCCGGGCGGACCCGGTATACCCACTAAAACGACCCAGCGCATTCCCGCTTCGTCAGAGTGGCGGGGGACTGGGAAACCGGCACAGCCTTTACTTCCAGTCCTCCGCCGACGATTGCCCCGCAAGACAACCCCTCACACCCTCATGGGTGTGGGGGGTCGGGAATGACCGACGAAGGTGACGGGTGCAATGCGGGCGAAGGCACCCCCGTACCTGCCGCCCGCCCGTCACCATGAGGAGGAGGGCACGACGCCTTCTCCCCCTTCTTCGCCTGCGGATGCGTCGCGGCGAGAGGATCGTCCTCCCGCGCGCGCTCCGTTAGCTCCTTTTGCGAGATTACGTCCTCGCAAAAGGAGGCGACCGCTGACCAGGCCTCCTCGCTCCCCAGCATGGCGTCGACCACGCCGGGAAGCGAGAGGTCCGGTCCGACCACCGCGGTCAGACCGCGGCGCAGCTCGAACCACGCCGGGCACACCTCGAGGGTGTGCTGTGCCGTGTCCTCCGCCGCGCCGCAGTCGTGGCACGCCGGGGTTTCCTCCCTCCCGATCCGGCGCAGGTACGATCCGAAACAACCATGTCCGGATAACACCTGCGCCAGACGGAAAGAGAGGTAACCGTGGGACCGCTCGAGCCAGCCCCGCAGGGCCGGACCGCGCGTGTCCAACGTCCGGCGGCCAAAGGCGGCGTTGGCGAGGTCCTCCGTCCAATGCAGGACGATGGCGTCCCTCGCCTCCTGCCGCACGGCCTCCCGCTCCTCGGCGACGGGGCGCTCCCCGAGCTCCTTCCGGTGCGCCGTCCACTCCAGGCCGTGCGGCAGGAGGCGAGGGACGCCATCGTCCTGCATTGGACGGAGGACCTCACCAACGCCGCCTTTGGCCGCCAGACGTTCTCCCTACCTACCTGCCCTACCTACCTACCTACCCTATCTACCTGCCCTACCTACCTACCTACCTACCCTATCTACTTGCCCTACCTACCTACCCTACCTACCTACCTACCCTACCTACCTACCCTACCTACCTACCCTACCTACCTACCCTACCTACCTACCCTACCTACCTACCCTACCTACCTACCCTACCTACCTACCCTGCCTACCTACCCTGCCTACCTACCCTACCTACCTACCCTACCTACCTACCCTACCTACCTACCCTACCTACCTACCTACCCTACCTACCTACCCTACCTACCTACCCTACCTACCTACCCTACCTACCTACCCTACCTACCTACCCTACCTACCTACCCTACCTACCTACCCTACCTACCTACCCTACCTACCTACCCTACCTACCTACCCTACCTACCTACCCTACCTACCTACCCTACCTACCTACCCTACCTACCTACCCTACCTACCTACCCTACCTACCTACCCTACCTACCTACCCTACCTACCTACCCTACCTACCTACCCTACCTACCTACCTACCCTACCTACCTGCCCTACCTACCCGCCCTACCTCTGCCCTACCTGCCTACCCTACCTACCTATACTAACGCATTCATTCATCATACTCCTGAAAAAAATCATCTAAAGCCGTTGCCGGCGCAGTTACGTCATTATACCGTCCCCAGCTCAAATACCAGACTATGGTCATCACATGAGCACAGCAGCCCACTGTTCGCTTACCAACGAGGCAGCTGCAGCAGTAACCTACTATGGTTTCTAATGTGTTGGCCACAGCATCATCTCTGCTAATCAATAAATAGGTATGATAAGTACGACTGGTTACATGTCTAGATTTAATCCTACCTCTTAAGAGGTAATTATTAAGACCTAAAATCAAGGGTATATCATCATCAATATTATCGTTCACCTCAACTGAATACATCCCAGTCCGACGGATATGTTCCCCATAATACGATCTAGCCTGTTTAAGCTGATAAGTCCCAAGAGCTAACCGTTTTAAATCGGTTATTGTCAACTGTGGAAATCCATCTAAATGTGGATTATTGCTATTAATCATTTGAAAATTCACTCTCCTTCTATTGAGATTTTCCTGTTCAACGTAAGTTGCCAAATGGTTTGTTAGTGAAAGCCTCTCTTTAGCTATTCTAACATATTCCAAGGCTTCTGGTGGGTCTTCTATAAGAACATGGAACTTATTAATAAGGGCACAAGAGATTCTAAAGTCATCCATTAGGTGCATAGCTGCTCTATTGTTGAAAACATGACGAAAAAGTCTGAAATCCCTTTTCACCCTCCCATTAACCACTTCTACAACCCAGCGGCACATAGTAACAAGACGAGACCGATTTGCCTGCTGGGTTGTTAATTGGTATTCATTCTCAAGTAGAGACTCTGGCATATGTGTTATAAAGCCATATCCCTGGAGTTCATTAATAACATCCCTAAATCCTCTATCAAGGATGAAAACGTCACCTCTGCGGAAAAATGATCTTAAACAAGATTCCTCATCACGTAGGTTTAAACTAGTAATAGCAGCATCATTAGTGGTCGCCTTGTATGGCCCGAGACAATCCACAATATGACCATCACAACACACTATCATAAATGGTTTGACCAAATTATCCAGTTTTTGCAAACTGTATGTTTGTTTTTGAAATAAGTAATTAGAACTACTTTGAATAAATACATAAGTAGCATCACATATTACTATTGCTGGTTTAGAATTAGGTGGCAAATCAGGATTACCAAATAATCCTTCTGGTATTATTCTATTTCTAGAAGCAACATCTTCAACAGTCATATGATTAAATCCTAAGTACAATGGAAGAAACTCATTAATTAAACATTGTCTGGCTTTATTCATTAAGCGTTCTAAGGTGACACGAGATTTATTAAAGAGAGTTGCCAATCTTTCATTACTATCACCAGTTCTCAGCTTAACTAAGTAAATGCTTAATGCAATCGTGGCATTCGGTACTTGTCCTGCTAGACTTGGTATACAGTTTAACAAATCATAAAATTGATCCGAGTTCATGCCAAGCCAAAAGTGACATAAATATGTAGGCATAATTAAAATATTTGAGAAATCTATATGGTAATTGGCAGCTCGTTGCATTATATTCATGATTGCGTCAAATTGACTACCAGTGAAATCTCTTAACTGGGAAGTTAATTCATTCCAACGGCCATGATCCAGGTGGTGACGACAGATTCGTGCTGCTGGCGGCACATAGAATTTATAATTAAGTAATAACAAATCCTTTATAGATGAGGGTACCAGTAAACGTTCTGTTTCAAAACAATTAACAAATATACAGTGATTGGATGTGCTAGCAGCACGCTTATACACAGAAGACATAATTGTTGGATTTGATCTAACTTGAGCAGTGTGTAGGTTTTGTTGTGGAAGAGGAGGCGGCTCAGGAATATTGAGATCCCCACTTGATCCAGCGTCTGGCAAAATATGATCTGATAGACCAGGGCGATTATGGTCATGCTGATTATGACGTTGTATTTCTCTTCTAGCTGACCTCCAACAAGCAGCACAAACTCTTTCCAATCTTGAGACCTAAAAAAATAACATGATTAAACATGTAATACAAAACATTTTGCAATGGGTTATAGATTTAATAAAAGTATGTAAGTGTGATCTAACTGTTAGGAATACATTATAATGATCAAGAAGTAATTGTAATAAGAAATTGAATTACTTTTTTGATATTTCAATATAAATAAAACATTTACCAAATGCAGCGGAACATGTCTAACTAAAATGTTTCTCTCTTGTCGATCTTGTCTTACAGGATATGTTCTAGTAGCATGTAGAATAGATTTGCCACAAGAAAAACATAATCTTCTATGACCAATAGCAGGCAAAGATAAACTTCCTTCATTGATTGTGTTTGCTCGATCTTGAAGCAGTGTCAAACACTCTGTACAGAGCACACTTTCTGAAGACAACTGCAATAAAAACCATCAATTAAAAAGGTGTTTTTGTGGCGTAATCTATCTTCTGTGCGATTCTATTCTAAAATATTTTTTCATTATATAAAATGTGTCGTAAGATGGTACGTGGTGGAGATGGTACAGTCAGATTAGTCAGAGATGATAAGTCAGGAAATGGAAGGTGCCTGACAGTATATATTCAAAGAGTAAAATAAGATTGCTTACCTGAGTAGGAGTTATCCACGACTGTAACAAGTTAATCATAGGAGTAGACACGTGCTCTAATGAATGTGTAGATAGATTTCTGGGTATCAAAAATGAACAATTGATACATCGTCGAATGTATAATGACGGTGTCAATTGGCTGACTCCACGACTCAACATGTTTGCACAAATGAATACACAGAAAAAAGTTCACAAAATACAAGTTCTACTTCTCAACACACAGTTCAATAATTTACAAATCTCAATCTCAACTCTTAAAACACAGACGGTCGTTTTCGCTAGCGCAAAGTTAGCTTAACGTAGGTAGTCAGTACAGACTACAAATGTCAGATGCCACAGATAAGATAACTATAAACTAGTCGGGATTTAATCGATAAATCAAAATCTTTAGGCTGAGAAAATCTATTTTGTTGCAAATAGCAATAAACCAAACTAAATCGATTTGGTGTACTGATCTTACTTAATTGTAATTAATTTTAGAGTCCGCTCGACAGACAAGGGTTTGTTCAATTGAAACGGAACGTCATTTATATTCAGTTGAAACGGAACGTCATATAAAGGGAGTAAAACAATATTCATACTTTTAAACTCGAAAAGTTTATTTCCAGTTCAAAAATCAAATCCCCGACGCGTAATGCCGTAAAAAAATATGAAACTAATTACTATAATATTTTGGTTTTGAGGCGCGAGACTTTTTGGTACCAACTTTGGTCATTGTCCTTTGAGCATTACGTTCCAAATAGACGGTCCTGGTGGTCCCAGTGTGGTACAAATTATATCATTACAGGTTGCGCACTGTAATGCTCGGTTCTCCTCACTCACCGATGTAATGCTCAAATCTGAACCGTTACATTACAGGAGAATTCTCCTGGCGAAGGAGCGCCTGTATGGATGGGAGTTTCCGAATATCTGTGACCATGGGGGACTGTAAAGTACATGTAAGCGGTGGTAAGGTCGAAAATTTATCAGCGACTCCCCTGGTCTTGATTATTGTGAGCGTTTTGGCGTCATTGATTTACTTGTCATTAGGCATTCCCGTCCCGCATGGTCAGCTTTCTCCTCTATAACCTATTATTAAAAAAAAACGTTTCGTTAATTTTTGCGGTCCCAAATAAAAAAGGAATACCGAAATTCGAACCCTATCCCAATTACCGTAATGTTATAATTATATAGCGTGATTTATACCCATAATATTTTACATCATTTAGGCCTCAGTAATCCATCAAATCTATAAAAATAATCCAAGAATTTACATTATTCTGTAAACAAATTCATATCCTGGTTACGATCGTTCGATCATAACACTCATTAACGGTCAACGTTCGATGGTCAGCAAGGTCTTCTAAACAAAGAAACGTTCATGCCTTATTGATAAAATGTATGGAGAATTTAATGAATTATACTATCAATGCTGCTACTATGATACAAGGCCTGTTAAGATGTCTGAAATAATAAAGAATTACAATGATGCTGCTTATTGCTTAATGATATGTGGCCTACTGAAACAATGACAGTTCAGTCGGTTTTACGTGTTGATTCTTGATAGGTTTTATTACAAGAATTATCAACATCTAATAAGAAATTAATAACCCATCATATTTTTAAGTCATGTTATCTGAATCATGTTTTGTATAAATCATAAAAAGGTATTATCGAGTTATAAATGTGTAAACGTACGAAATAGGTACTGTACACTTACTTTCGCCACCGAAACGGAACTTGAGAAAGAATGATACAAATAAACTGGAAGTTACATCATCGGTTATCAAAAGGTCTTCGTGAAATCAAGGGACAAAAAACAAACAAACGAGAACCGAATGCTGCAGTACGGTACGGTTCAATAGGGTAAAACTTAATTACGTAGTATTTATTCCGAGACCAAAAATGAATTTTAATTAAATCATTATTCATATCCTCATCAATATTCGAACACGTTTTGATTATTTATACGTGAATTTATATTTATTATATTAATATGTAAGTCACAACGTGGAAGGCAGCGTGAGCGAATTAATTTAAATATTGGATGATTGATGCAACCAGTTTAAAATGTTAATTTGGGAGTCAAAGATGATGACCGACGAGACTATCTACCGTGGTCTTATCCTCTTGAAATACTTAGTTGCTTTACGGGGGAAGTGCCAGGATTGCCTGCGAAATTCAAATTTTCTTACGTTTTTTTGCAAATCGCTGGTCAGTATCAGGCTTTATTTTGAACAAAATATCATACGCAACAGTAACACGACCGTGACTATTTCATGGAAAAGTCATTCAATGGGATTAAATTAACTTAAGGGTGGTTTGATTTTAATAATTATAAGTCAGTAAAGCCATATTTGTTACGATCGCAGATCATATTTTAATCAACATGCAACCTGACACTGACCTGTAACGTAAGAAAATTTTAATTGGCGCTTTCACTTTAATTTGTCAGTCACCTGCGAGGAACTATACCCAGGACTCTATAGGCCGAAGTCTCCTTAGACAGACTGACTGGATCCACTATTCTCAACAACAAACTCCATGATGACAATAATTACGGAGTTGGTGATTGCCAGAAAGAATCACGATCGTCATAGACTAGATACCTTAATGATAGAGAGATAAATTAACTACTTCCAAAGTAGTTCTGCTATTTAGTAAATCTGCTAGAAATGAAAAAAAAAACATATTCGACAACGAATCTACTGTCTGGTTTGTATGTTAATAATATAATGTTTTCGAGGCTAAAACAAAAACTTACCTACCCATTATCATACTGTATTTTTTATATAAAAGTTTGTAATCAAATCTATAAATAAAACTTAATAATATTATGTAAATATTTGAACGTGTGTGGGTGCACCCACGCACCAACAGTTTCTGCATTGGTGGTTAGTCATTGGAATAGAACTTAGTAAAGGTAAAAAAATGGTAATGCTAGGATACGAATTAATAACAAGCAGTATTGCAAACTACGTATTGTGAAACGTAGTCCAGGTTTTAATATGTAAATTTTGTTTCAGAATTGCAAGGCTTATGCGAAAAAATCCATCCAATATCTGCCCCCAATTGGTTGGATGTGGAAATTCTCCGAGTTTGTATTTCTAGAACGGTCTTTTGAAAAAGATAAGGAAACCATTAAATATCAGATATCAGAATTGTGTGACTATCCGGATCCTGTGTGGGTGAGTCAACTTTTGAATCATTGGACAGACGGTACAGACAGCCTGATAAAAATAAAAAAGCCGAAGTTAATCTATTATTAACATTACATAACTAAGGTCAACTTTTCGTAGTACGTGAGGCAATTGTTTACCTACATGAGTAGGTATTATTGATACGGTATATTTCAAATTTAAGTATGTTTAGAACATCGCTGAAGAAGTAAGGACACAGCTATAAGTGACCTTCACGGCTATCGCTATGAGTTGCCTGAAGTATGCTTCTAGAAAATCAGTGAAAATTAACAGTAATTCTTACATTTCAAGGGAACTGATTGCATACCCATGAAAGTTAAGGTTACTGAGATTGATAACAGATAAACCGTTCGATAGTATCAGTCTCGGTTCTTCCTGTGCCTTTGCCATGCTTCGGCTATCGCTGATAGTAATCTCAAATTGTTAAATAAGGCCAGGGCTACACTGCAAAAAATCCGTATTCGGTTTTCTGCGGCTGAATGAATTTCATTCTATAAATGAGACGCACGAAATCGTGTTCCAGCAAAACTTTATTTATGCCTCATTCAAGAGTTCAATAAGTACGGAACTAAGAACATAATAATATGTGGGTAGCCTTGTTCAATCGTTGATTCGGTTGATTTGTTTCGAAAGATAAACAACGGAATTTTCCCTAATAATGTAGCGCCGCACGGTGGGCCGAAAATCGACTTTCATAGACTTAGGCATTTTATTTTGCAAGTGCCAGTTTTTATGCCGGATATCACTTCTATTAGTTATAACAATATACAAAAATGACACCAGAATTGATTCTGCACAAAAACGAAGGAATTATAATTTTTTTACGAAAATTTTGTATGGAGCTAGTATGAAAAATCGAAATATCTCTAAAACGGCAGGGATAACCGTAATATCCTTATAGGGGGTCATAGTACTAATTATTTGTGATTTTTTGACATAAGTTACATAATGGTTGTGAATGCCGTTTTTTTTTTAAAAATCGTCAAAATATTTTTATTTATTTTTACATATGAAACGTTCCTTTTAGTGTTTAAGTTGAAGATTTCAGAGCTTTAACAACTCTTAACATAAAATAGCATCACCTCTATAGACCTGAAGGACTAGACAGAGGTGAAAGAAAAGTTATTTTGTAGGTTATTGTACCCTTTTTTCTGGTTGTTTTTGAAGGCGGTTATATTTTGTTTGAAAACTCGGTGTAATCGATGTACATACATAAAAAAATACCGACCGACCGAATGGAGAACCTCCTCCTTTTTTTGAAGTCGGTTAATAAAAAAAATGGACTGTATATATACTTTTTATTGAAAGGTAATTTAAATAAACAGAAGTAACAAAAATAATATCAAAGTGCATAATAATTTATGAAAATATTAACTAAACATATGATACAATAAACTAACATGAATAACAAAAGAACTTATAGAAAAATAATAATTTATGTTAAGAGTTGTTAAAGCTCTGAAATCTTCAACTTTAACACTAAAAGGAACGTTTCATATGTAAAAATAAATAAAAATATTTTGACGATTTTTAAAAAAAAAACTGCATTCACAACCATTATGTAACTTATGTCAAAAAATCACAAATAATTAGTACTATGACCCCCTATAAGGATATTACGGTTATCCCTGCCGTTTTAGAGATATTTCGATTTTTCATACTAGCTCCATACAAAATTTTCGTAAAAAATTATAATTCCTTCGTTTTTGTGCAGAATCAATTCTGGTGTCATTTTTGTATATTTTTATAACTAATAGAAGTGATATCCGGCATAAAAACTGGCACTTGCAAAATAAAATGCCTAAGTCTATGAAAGCCGATTTTCGGCCCACCGTGCGCCGGCCGGTAAGGATTATAAAACTACATGACACATTAATATTAGGACAAATTTATCCAACTTCCTGGTCTGATTATTTAATTCGATTTTAGCTTCTAATGACTCCTGAAGGAACCCGGTATACAAAGACGAAGCACGAAGCATCATTAAGTTTTGCGAAAGAGAAGAACTTGCCGCTTCTTAAACACCATCTTACGCCTCGCACCAGAGGTTTTACTACAAGCTTACAGTTCTTCAGAGGAAAAATACCGGTTATTTACAACATACAACTGGCCTTTGAGAAGGATAGTAAGGTAAGACATACAAATATGCTAATCCTTTATTGAATGTTTATATCAAGCATAAAAAAAAAACTGAAGTTGGCGGAAGCAATTGCGGCTTCCGGACAAGTCGCCAAATTGCGGTTGCGGGGATTCGCGTAATATGTGGCCTTACGTTACGATATCTATGATTTTCCGGTATGATAAGTCCTTAGTTGTTGAATTTCATATTCTTGTGAATTTTGTCAGTTGTAAAAGTGGCCTTTGGCATTCGGAAAATAACCCTCCACCTTCTTATATTGTACTCATAAATGTCAAAAGCAAAGATACGATTGTTTACCGCCTGTCTGGGTCATAAATGTTTTTCTCTTGCGTCGTCTTCTTAATTAGCTGTCCCCCCGATAAATACAAAACTGACTGTGGTTCTGGTCAATGGTTAAATAATGATTGGTCTACCGGCCTATCACGAAGACTCATTAAGGTGATCTCAATGTAGACCGTAGATAATAGGTACTATCATAGTATTATCATACTATTGCAGTTTTATTGGTTAATTAAGATACTGCCAATTAATGATAATTACCCTAATTATAAATTTAAGGATTGTATTGTCGAGATACTCGCGCAGTAGATAACAGTTTTAGATTACGGTTAAGTAATGTCAATATTGATTGATTTAATTTCAGTACTGGGTGTAATGTCCAATGTATTGAGTTCAGAATGTTGAACTTTGATAAGCTTAGTACCTGTTCTCGTGTTTCTTTTTAGCTTATGCATCATCGTTTGGTTACTGGCCGGTGATAACATGTTACCTACCGCTTTGTGATTGTTAGGTATTGTCGACTAAGTATATTAGACTTATCACGTGCCCGGCAGTATTGCACAATCTTAGCACTATCAACTAAATTACAGCAATCGTTAATGCGCTGCGTGATGTTTATGAAAATTATGTCTCACTATGGTTTTTGTAGCGGTCAATGATCTATGTTTTCGACAGGAACAACTAAAGTCACAATTTTTCATCGACCTCACAGTAAAACATGCAGTCATATTTGATTGACCTCGCTGAACTGTAATGTTATTTTTCTTTCTGACAATGTTATTATCGACCATTTAGCTCCACTACACATACTAGTTTTCTGAATACTTAATAATATGCTAACACTGAATAGTGCACGGGTTGGGAAGTACCCATTTAGCAGTGGGGCCGATGGGTTATGCGTTTCCTGATCACGCTCCACGAAACGAGCGCGAACGAAAATATCTGTGCGTTGCGTAATGCGCATACATTAAAATTCTAACCCTAGAAAATAAAAAGTCCCTAGTAGAAAAAAATATCTAAGTACAAGATATAAGTAAAAAAAAAACGGACAAGTGCGAGTCGGACTCGGGCATGAAGGGTTCCGTACCATCGTAGTAGAGGAGCCCCCTTTCATTTTTTAATTCATTTTTATTATTTGTTGTTATAGTGGCAACAGAAATATATATTCTGTGAAAATTTCAACTGTCTACCTATTACGGATCATGAGATACAGCCCACTGATAGACAGACGGACGGACAGCGGATGCTTAGTAATAGGGTCCCGTTAGTACCTTACCCTTTTTAGGATTCCGTACCCGTAGGTTACCTTTCGGGTACGGAATCCTAAAAAGTGAATGTGTTAAAGCTTCGCTTTGATACGTACTAAACCGAATATCACATCATATCGACATAGATTTTTAATAAAATCGTCTTTTGTAATTTCGAATTCATCCAAGTTAATTACGTTTTCAGACTCCAGCAACGTTAACAAGTTTGTTATACGGCAAGCCGGTGCATGCACATTTGTACATCGAGCGGATACCGGTCAAGACAGTGCCTGAGGACGAAGGTGAAGCCGCCAAGTGGCTGCATGACCTCTTTGTTGTAAAGGTATGTGTGAATTATCCAGTTTTACATAACATAACGCCTGTAATCCCCGCAGGGCTAGGCAGCTAGGGACCTACAATTATTTCGAGTGAGTTTTTGATCAGAAACAGAATCGTATAACATTAAAATAAATTGTATGGGAAAAGTTTTTTGCAATTTTTGACTTTTTTAGTACTCCATCCTTGGTTAGTCCCATAGAAGTTTTCGATCAGTATTAGAAACAGGATCGATTGGCATCAAAAATGTTTTGTGTAAAAAAAAACATTTTCTTGTTAACTGTAAGTCTCCAAAGACCATTTTCGCGTAGCTGCAACGGTTAAGATAGTTCCCCTTACTGCCCCGTTGAAAGTTTTCACCTTATTATAATAGTGCACCCACATTTCGCCAGTTATATTAAGTCCCATCGTATGACTTAAAAAAGGTGGTCTTGAAACCAAAGTTATTTTTTTGTTAATTTTTATATGACTGTAGAGCAGACTGGAAATGTACTATCATATTATTATGCGGATAAATACTTGTGCACATAAACTCACGCCTTTTCCCTATAAATGTGTATATAAATAAATCGAGAAAGTTGACATTGCTATGCGGATACAGTGGCGAAATGAATCCAGTACATAGCATAAAGGTACTGTATTGAATACGTCGCCACAGATCACATGTCCTACAAGTCAGTGGCCGCTATCGCCTTTAACAACCGCAATAACCCATTTCCGCAACGAGTTTGCCAGCTAACTTGTGCAAACCATGTTTCATTCATCGGCAGGTTCATACAAAAGCATCATAAAGACGACGTAATAATAAAATCGCGACAAAGCATTTGTTTCTGACTGTTTGTTTGATTAATCTCAACGCGAATAATTTTTAGTCGATTTCAAAGAATTTTGTCGTCGGAAATAGTACATTTTGATGTAAGTGGGGAAACTTTGTTATTGTATTCGAGGCGGATTCACATCCGAGCTGCAGGCGAGGTCGTTATGGAGTCGAAAACTGCTATAATATTACACGACTTTCGAAGAAATAAAATAATAGAACGAAAAGTATTTTTGTCACGAATTATTAGGAAACTATGATTTAATTTGGTTTTTTTCCGCGTTTTGCTGTCGCCAGGTTGCAGGAGAAGCAAAGGTATGAAGCTGCTATTAACAGCCTAATATGAAAAATACAAAATTAAAATATTTTTGAATTGAGAACACAAGTAAATGTTATTTGTTCTTAAATATATACCTAAGTAAATATTTTTTTAAATAATCATGTTTATTTATGATATTCTATTTATAAACACAATACTTAATATTTACCTACCGCACAATCTTTTTGCCGAGATTAAAAAAAAAACAATCCCCGCCGACTATAGGCATTGAACTGCAATTTGAACTTAGTTATGTATAGTTATCTGTGGAAACTTTTATTTCCGCACAAGTTGTGATAAATAAAAAAAACTCCACGTGTGTGAAATACATTGTATGTTGAACCTAATCGTAGTGCTATAAGAGCCAGTTTTCGAGGAAGTGTATTGAAAATGAAGTAATTCTTCTAGGATGTGAAAAAATCCGCGGCCAGCAGCTAGTTTTTACGGTTTCTGGTTTAATCTATAAAAATACATGTTTTGTACACCATTATGCAAAATTTTAGCATCACCTTGACTTCAACAGATTGTCTTTATGATTTATTTCCGTAACGTCACTGCTACCTGTTATGCAAATGTGGAACAGGAAGAAATTATCGAAAGATTTTTCGGAATAATACATCGATAGCCCAATTCACCAGTTTATACATGCTTATACTATGTGTTTTTTTTTTATAATTTGGAGTAATAATGTGTTTTTAATGTATTTAATTTGACTTCCATTATGTAAATGACTATTGGATGCCCTATGGGCGGGACATAGCTGATCACAATTCAATTATTTAAGACCTGTATTATGTACCTACCTATGATCCACAATAAAGAAATATTGATTCATTGATTATAATAAAATTAGGATTTATTTAAAACCAGCTTCGGCTTCGGTCAGAAAATATACCATGGAAATATACTACTGGGATTAAAACGTATCTTATGCCGTAACCCAGGTCTATCTGTGTACCAAATATTATCAACATCTGTTCAGCTATCAAGGCATCAAAAAATAACTGACAGACAGACTTACTTTCGCATTAATAATATTAGCTTGGATTTAGGAACATGGCTTTTAAAAATGCGATTTTTTGTGACGTTGAACTAATAAAACTTTAATTATAATCGTGCTATCTATCATCATCATAACAGACGTAAATTTGTGTGCAAATGATGACTCGTAACGACACATTTGGCATTCAAGTGACGATTTTCTCACTTCTTTGCAATTAGCACCAAAATGATGATCTTATGACGATATAATACGCAGTTGCCTGTTTATTTTGTTTACGTAATTAAGTCCTTAAATACAGGTTTGTAGCTGTTACCCGCGGCCTTCGTTCGTGTGAAATTATTATAAAATATTACTTCTCTATTTGAATCGGATTTTTTTAACAATTTCAATGGTTTTTTTTTTCACGGAACCCTAATTCTTTTTCTGAAATAAAAGTAAATTAAGCCTAAGTTACTCCCTATAACATCAGCTATCTGCCAGTAAAACTCCCGTCAAAATCGGTCCAGCCGTTGCGGAGATTAACCGGAACAAACAGACAGACAAAAGTTTAAAAAAAAAAAATTTTTTTTTGTTATAAGTACCGCATACAGTTTCATGGATTCAGTAAAAAGCTGTAATTTTGTTTTTTATTTTGTTCAATTTGATTTATTTGAATAAAGAGAGCATAATAAGCAGAGCTATTGAAAAGAAAAGTTTGTTCAGTCGATGTAATTACCATTAAAGGCGGCATATAACAGTGAGGTGTTAGAATGTTTGATAGGCTGGTTAGTTAATCTAGATAAATTTATGTTAGGATCGTTGCAAGTTGTGAGCATGCGTCATGTGATTTTTATAAACATTGTCACAAGGTCTAATTTACAAGGACTGATATGCACAAGTACATAACATGACATCGTGTTCGATCAGGAGTTCAGGACACGTGTATTAAGAGTTGTTTAAACAATTACCTATGTTTTTGAGTCCTGTCAAGGAGGGGCGAGGGGTAGAGCCTCAATAGGTTGGAACTGGCCATACATACTATGGATATATAAAGTGTTACCCGAAGTCGAGAGTCGGTCTATGTAATACATAGACCGACTCTCGACTTCGGGTAACACTTTACGCTTTGCCTACCCATTAATCGAACCCAGAAGCCTACAAACGTGGATCGGTACATCGAGAGAGAATCATGGATTATATACAAAAATTGTTTCTTTTCAGGACAAAATGCAAGATTCATTTTTCAACACTGGAGACTTCTTCCTTGAATCCGGTGTTGAGCGAAGGGAGCCGTTCACAGTGCCTCCTCCTATTTGGTCGCTAGTGAATGCACTCGGCTGGGCTGTGGTTACGCTCACACCGATGCTCTACTACCTCCTCGGTCTTCTGTTCAGCGGAAAACTCGTTTATTTCTCTATAGCCTGCGTTATATTTGGATTATGTAAGTATATTATAATAGGTTTTATTATATGTTCTAGGGTACCCATACACTTAGTTTCGAAGATCTGGTCAGGTCTCTAGAGTCCGCTGGATGCAGGAAGCGAAAGACCGATCGTTGTGTCGAAGCTTGGGGACGGCCTGTGTCCGTCTTATGTGTTTCTTTTAACTGAATAATGGTCATAATAATTATGCCAATTCCCCTACTATTAGGTACTTAGTACTTAACTACTTACTCACTTATTACTAGTTCTTGTTCTTGTACTTCGACTGCTGAGCGTGGTCCTGGGTTCGATTCCCGGGTCAGACAGAAAGTGCTATTGGGTTTTTCCATTAGAAATTTCCGTGAGAGTCAAAATGGCGGGTGTACCATAGCGAATCAAATTATACCAATTACCAAACAAATGTACCTAAAACCTACTATTCTGTACCTAGGTCTAAAAAATCTGTACCTCCTTCAGAACGAAGTTATTTCAAAATTAAGGTTCACCCGCCATATTGACGTCAAGATGGCGGGTGTTCTATAATATTTTATTATTTAACCATTATTCATAAAATATAATAACACCAAAAAATTGTACCTAAAAAGTACCTCAATTAATAAAACACACACACTTGATCAGTTGGATGGTTCCTGAGAAATAAAACAACCGTGTCTTGTGTATAAGTAAACAAGATTAGTCATCATTCTCCTGCCGTTATCCCAACTTATTTGGGGTCGGCGCAGCATGTCTTCTTCTTCCATACTTCTCTATTACTCGTCATCTCAGCAGTCACCTCCTTTCTAGCCATATCATCCTTCACACAGACCATCCATCGTTTCTTTGGTCTTCCTCTACTCTTATAGCCATCTACATTCATACTCTTCACTTTCCTCACTATATTTTCCGTGTGCGTTACGATTGCTCCGCCAAGTTATCCAAACAAAAAAAAACTTCGCCAGAAAAATTGACGAAATTTGTCAAAATCGAAGGGAACAAACCAAAGATTTGTCAAAGTAGCATTATAAAAGATAAAAGGGTTTTAAGTTGGCCTCACGAACGTAACGTGGAGGATTGCGCGGCCATAGAGATCTCAGCAACTACACGGGTTAGAGATCTATTTCTTTTTGTCAATTGAAGACTGGATTTGTCAAAAATTGTCGAAAAAAGAATTATAAGGTCTGGATCAATATTTTACGAAATATTCACCTTGGAAGTTATGGCCGCGCAATCCTTCACTTGTTGTTTCTTTAGTGTTGATTATTTCTTTGAATCTTAAGACTTCATATAGTAGAACTATTACAAGAAGAAAGGTCTTAATTCGTCAAAACTAACGAAAGCAAAAAATACTACTAAAGTTTAGTTAAACAGACGAAATCTGTCCAAAACAAAAAGTACTTGGCCGCGCAGTCGAAACGTTACTTTGTACGCTGATATCTCATTATCTATAATTGCTAGGATTTCGGTGTGACCATACATTTATTCGGCATTTTAATCTCGTTAGAATGACATATCGTTTTACCCTCAGAACAGTTTTCAACGCGTGTAATCTTAAAAATGATGTCATCTCATACAATGTTCGAGCAGGGTAACCATAATTTCGATTTGATTTGGGAAAACCTCTAACTACAGACTAGCAATTATATTGGACAACATCTAGCTCAATTATAATTAAATAAAACATTTTTAGTTCAAATGTAATAGGTTTTGAAATTCAATGGCTAGTTTAATTTGTATTTAATTTTGAAGTTAGCGTCAGGCCAGCACAGGAAAAGATTAATTTGCTCATTTAACGATTTAAATTATACGTAAGTGACACTCTATTGACAGTTGGTTTTCTAATGGCATTCACATAAAGTTAAGGGCTCGTTCAGACACGAGAGAACCGCGCGATTGCAAATCATGCTGTTTAGACCTGCAAAAAGCTTATTTCATGGTATTCCTTCTTGAGATGATGATTGAAGGTGAGCCACATTTCTTTAGAAATATAAATGAATAGGGAGTATTTTTTTCATTTTAACAATAAATAAATAATAAAAGACCTTATTCCTCGAAATGGTTTTACGAAAGTAAATTATGTGAAAGTACAAAAGATCCTGTTTGCATCCATTTTCTCACATATGGTTTTGTAGAGGTGTAACCAGAATTATTATTTGTATTATTTGATTTGTTGATTTTTGTAACGTCAATGTAGACTTACATTTATTTATTATTTTGGCTGCTTGTTGGTCTAGTGGTCGCAAGCACGACTGCTGAGCATGAGGCCCTGGGTTCTAATGATTGATTTTTATTTTCTTAAAAATTATTCTGTAGAGGTTTTTAAAGAGTTAAATTTAATATGTTGATTTTTTGTAATCTTTACATTTTTCTAATTTTGCAAGCTATGATGAATAAACATATCTAATTATTAAAATATACAAGTTTTTTATTTAAGTTTTTACGGTTCTAAACCGCATGATTTGCAATCGTGCACGAGGTTAAAATGCCGAATAAATGTATGGTCACACCGAAATCTTTGAAATTGCAATTATAGATAATGAGATATCAGCGTTAAAAGTAACGTTTCGACTGCACGGCCAAGTACTTTTTGTTTTGGACAGATTTCGTCTGTTTAACTAAACTTTAGTAGTATTTATTGCTTTCGTTAGTTTTGACGAATTAAGACCTTTCTTCTTGTAATAGTTTTACTATAATTATGAAGTCTAAAGTTTAAAAGAAATAATCAATAATAAAGAAACAACAAGTGAAGGATTTCGCGGCCATAACTTCCAAGGTGAATATTTCGTAAAATATTGATCCAGACCTTATAACTCTTTTTTCGACAATTTTTGACAAATTCAGTCTACAATTGACAAAAAGAATTAGATCTCTAACCTGTGTAGTTGCTGAGATCTCTATGGCCGCGCAATCCTCCAAGTTACGTTCGTGAGGCCAACTTAAAACCCTTTTATCTTTTATAATGCTACTTTGACAAATCTTTGGTTTGTTCCCTTCGATTTTGACAAATTTCGTCAATTTTTCTGGCGAAGTTTTTTTTTGTTTGGATAACTTGGCGGAGCAATCGTAACGCACACGGAAAATATAGTGAGGAAAGTGAAGAGTATGAATGTAGATGGCTATAAGAGTAGAGGAAGACCAAAGAAACGA
Organism: Eurois occulta; assembly: GCA_950022335.1. Lineage (NCBI taxonomy): Eukaryota > Metazoa > Arthropoda > Insecta > Lepidoptera > Noctuidae > Eurois > Eurois occulta. Next base: position 8,340,789 of record OX465484.1, on the reverse strand, counting down.
TGGATGGTCTGTGTGAAGGATGATATGGCTAGAAAGGAGGTGACTGCTGAGATGACGAGTAATAGAGAAGTATGGAAGAAGAAGACATGCTGCGCCGACCCCAAATAAGTTGGGATAACGGCAGGAGAATGATGACTAATCTTGTTTACTTATACACAAGACACGGTTGTTTTATTTCTCAGGAACCATCCAACTGATCAAGTGTGTGTGTTTTATTAATTGAGGTACTTTTTAGGTACAATTTTTTGGTGTTATTATATTTTATGAATAATGGTTAAATAATAAAATATTATAGAACACCCGCCATCTTGACGTCAATATGGCGGGTGTACCTTAATTTCGAAATAATTTCGTTCTGAAGGAGGTACAGATTTTTTAGACCTAGGTACAGAATAGTAGGTTTTAGGTACATTTGTTTGGTAATTGGTATAATTTGATTCGCTATGGTACACCCGCCATTTTGACTCTCACGAAATTTCCCAGTAGATGTCCGGAGTTTGGAAGTTGGCGGTATGATACCCCCCGTGCCTCGGAAAGCATGTTAAGCCGTTGGTCCTGCGCCTGATCTCTCTCCGGACGTGTAAGATTGGCGTCCCATCGGACTATGAGGGTAAAGGAACAGAGAGTGCACACTTGTGAACTATAATATCTCCCACGCCGATGGCTAATTCCGCTAAGATTGACCGCCGTGAACGAAAACGTTCGGGAGGACTATATGAACTAGTACTTGTATAAGTCCTTGGTTTGATTGAACATTGTTCGTTGAAAAAATATATTAACAAACAATTAAGAGAGTATAACAAAAGTCAAATTGTAATTAAAACTGCAATGACTGCGCAAACTCAACTATGTGTTTACGCAATTTTATTATCAACTGTCGTGACTTTATTTACATACATAGTTATCTATAATTAATTAGAGCAAAACTTTTGCAAACAAATATTGATGAATTATAAGTAGGCATAATTGATTACTAAATATAATAAATGTTGGATCAATAAAATAATTCATCATACGGCTGGGAAAGCCAAAAAAACATAAAGATTGTGTTTTAAAAAATAAAAACGTTTCCACGTATGTTATGTAATTGCATATTAATAATTGAATTCATTTTTGTTTCAGTTTTCATTCTTCTCCAGAAATCAATTGGGATGTCTAAAATCAGTCAGGGATCTTCCTATGGTACAGAAAAGAAGTAACATACCTGTTGCAGTATTTTTCTTTTACAACGTAATTTCAACCTAATACCTGTATACTGTATTTTAAATTGAAAAAGAAGACAAACTAGTTATTCTAGTTACATACATTGTATGTAAATACCATGTTGTTTTGATTGTGAATAAACATGGCAAGCTGAACATAGTATAAATAAAATTGACGAAATGAGAGGCATAGTGTGTTTTGTGTGAAAATAATGTTAAAGTTGTACTTCAATGTATGATTTATTGTTTTAATTTTAGAAGAAGCAAATTTTTCACTTTCATTGATTTGTTACAAAGTATTACTGTGACTGTTCAGTTTATTTATTGTTATTTTTGTTACATAAATATTTGTATGACACGTGTAGGTACGATAAGCGTCTCGAAATGTTCCGCGCAATTCTTTTTATCTGTTAACATGTAAAGTTTATATTCACCTATAATATCTTAATTTATAACAGTGATAACAATAACATGAGGAAGTAATCTATAAATTTATAAATTGTTTCTAACCATAAACCATGTTACTATCGGAATTGAACCGATTAAATTATTATGGATAAAATTAGGACTGAACTAAGCGAAAATTATAGTAGTGTTTTACAAATAGACCAAGATGAATTATTACAAACTAAAATGCGTTCTGTATTTTCTATTTTTATAAAAAATAATTTGGATATCGTTAAATTCTATTTCTCTTTTATAATAAAATCATGTTTATATTTATATTATTCTAAAAATCTGTGGTGAAGGTACTGAATTACTGATTTCTAGAATAGTAAATGTTTAAAGTGATGCAATGATCTTATTAGATGTAGGTTGGACGGAAATTTATATGTACCTTATTAATATCGAAAGCATGACATTCATAATGGTGGCACATACCAAATGGCTAATAATGAATTTCTGGTTGAAAAGGTTAGCCTATGGTTAAGACAACAGTTGTGTAGGTAATAGGTATGTGTTCATATAAGTACATATTTTTTTGTACAACCTGCATACTAAAAGGAAGAGTAATCACTCAAAAAAAAGTAGGTAGTCGATGGTAATTCATGCACAAAATATACATTCAACCAAGCACAAAATGTTGAAAACTTTAGATTTTATGTGCAGTTTTGTTTGGTTTCTAAGTGTGAAAGAGTATTATGTGTATTGAAAGTGTATTTTTTTTACTATTTTGTGTAACAATTACAAGTTTTTTTTTTAAATAAGTACCATTATAAACCTTCACTCTCTTAAGTAAGAGGGAGAGGGAATGTAGAAAATAATTTCGCTTTAAATCTAGTACTCGAAATATGTTCTGTACAACGTAGTTATAAACCAATTAACCAAATAAAGTACAGAATCCATCGTATTTACACCATGCTAAAAATATTCGTAAATATCTGAAACACGCACAGAAAAATACCAATGGTTTCGTGTAGGTAAATGTGATTGGAACTTTATTTCTTAACTAAATTTCTGATGACAAACAGCGTGATTAAAAATAATCAAGCACAGTTCAATGTTACAAATTAAATTCCCCCAAGTATGTATGTAGCGAGATTCTTGTTAATTAGCTCCAATAAATAGATCGTACTCAACGAATTTGTAAAAAGTGTAAAATAATTCGATTTTGATCGCATTGCCTTGATTAATTTTAATAAAGTTTCATGGTTTCTTATGTTTTAGCTATTTTTATTAATTAAATAAATCCTACAGGTACTTACTGCCAATATTTTTGATATGTCTGATGTACTTTTGATTGGTAAACTATACCTTGACCTGCATGGGGCACCTTGTAAAGAATCACTGTCATTATCATGTTTGCTTTCATCTAAGGTGGAATTCATTTTTCATACCATACTGGGAAAACTAAGGTAACCAAGTTACATACTTATTCTACTTTTACACTTCTTTTCAGTATAAATGCATTTATTAGGATTAGAATAATAGAACAGATAAGTAACAGTAGTTGTCTTTATTACTATTTTTCTGGCAACTTGTTAATATTCTGCATTGTTACAAGTTTACCGTGGAAATAGTGGTAGGTGGCTCACTAGGATATGCTTTAGCTCGCATAGAGTTACTTGATTATGTGATATAGACAGTTTAGTATGTCCTTTACAAGATGCGTCTGTTGGTATAATTTCCTACTATTTTGATCCAATTTGTATGCTAGAAAAGAGGCTGCTTTGCTTCTACTAGTTGTAACATAGGTATCTTAGTTTGTTTAGGAATCGTTTTAAATTTAAAATATGTGATTACAAATACTGTTGTCGCAAACGTTAATGATAACTGTTACAAAATGTAAGGTTTTCGATAAATACATTGACCCTACACGTGTGCGACTTTTCATAAATTGTGATATGCCAAATTGACACGATACATTGTTCTACAAACAGCACAATACCTGTGTAAATTATTATAGACTTGTATTTATGGTTGGTTATTTTCATTTCAATAGATAACATAGATGTTGTAACTTTGTACGTATGTTTATTATTATTATTAAACTTGTACTACTATCTGTATCTTTTATTTTTACCTACTGATATACCATAAGCGGTTTCAGACTAGCGTATTTTGTAGCGTACATAATATGCGCGCCATACTACGCGCTTCAAAAAATCGAACGCGCGTACACGCATGGACGGGTCTCGCTTATAAGCGCGTCAACGCTCCCAGTCACGCGTGAAACAAAAGGTGCAGTATATGCGCGTGTTTGTTTTGAAAAATAGTATGAGCAGCGCTAAAAGGGCGCATGCGACGGGTTAGGGTTGTGCCTCATGTGGCCTTTGGTATATCTATTCGACTCTTTGATCTAGCGTGCCGAGCACATCATTGATTCTACCGCGTGCGATAGCACTCCCGCTCTGTTTCTCGCTCTAGCAAATGACGGTATTGAGCGACGGAAAAATGCGATTCCGAGCTGCTAGATGAGGCGCAACCCATAATCATCCGCTCCGCGCCAGTTTTAGGGTCAACTCACACCGAAAGAGCGGCGAAGGGCAGCGAAGCGGAGCGCAGTTTCAGTTTCATATGAATTTTAACTTTATTATCATTACCATAATACTTATTATCGCATGAGAAACTCGAACGAGTCGCGCGGATGCCCGCGGCGCCGCAGGAATTCCGGGGAATTCCATAAACGGAGCCGTGCGACTGCGTGAGAAGTTGCGGGAAGTCCCGAGAATGTTCGGGCAGTCGCGAGCGATAAATAACAATACAATTGAACCATATATTTCTTTTAAATCTTTCCCTCCTTATCTCTTCGGCCTCTTCCTCTTCTTCTTCAATTATATGTGCAATAATAATTAAATCCAAAATACCCATTTTCACTGCTTAAACACAAGTTTCCTCGAGTTTTGTTGAAATTGAACTGCGCATAGGAGAGCGACCCATGAATTCATCGCGGGTGGGCTCGGGAAGGCGCGCGGATTCCCGCGACTGCTCGAGAAGTCGCTGGAATGCTCGAGAAGTCGCGGGACTCCGTGACTCCGCGCTTCGCTGCCCTTCGCCGCTCTTTCGGTGTGAGTTGACCCTTAGCGGACGCTCTAAACCATTGTGACTGCACTATGATAAAAAAGGTCTGGTAGTTTAATTAAATGAAACAATGTAACTAAATACTTCTTTTTTTAATTCTTATAATCACTTATTTTGGAATATCCATGTTGCTTAATCTAAGTATAAAATCTAGAAGGTACATTTGAACTTTCACCTCTATTGGTTTATTTGTGACAAAAAATCCTGGCACACCGGCCTTTTCTAGAGTTACTTGCTGGTCACTTACCTGTAACAAAATAAGTATAAGATAAATACACATAGGGAAGATCAGAGGCTGTTTTTACAGTGGAAACAAGCTTAAAAATATGTAGGGTAGCAAAATAAGCAGAAATGCAATGAATGAATAAATGTATGTTTTTGCATTTCTAGAATGGGAAACCAAAAGGATTTGTGATAACAAAACGCTCTGCTACTGCATCCCATTCATGCAAAAGTTTTAAAAACAATACTAAATCATCATCTTCCTGCCCTTGTCCCATTCTATTTGGGGTTGGTGCAACATGTTTTCTTCTTCCATTCTCCCCTGTCAGATGTCACGGCATCATTTACTCCTTTCTCTTTCAGATCAGTCTTCACACAATCCATCCATCTTTTCTTTGGCCTTCCTCTCCATCCATCAACATTCATGTCTATCACTCTTTTAGTCACATGCGTTTAAAAACAATACTAAGTCATTCTACAAATAAAATATTCTGTGAGCAGCGGTGGCTCATTGGTAACATCAAAGTAGCTATGATTTGTTGTGGATTTGAACCTAGGCTAGCAGTTATTGGTACTGTCAGCCTGTATTATCTCACTGCTGGGCAAAGACCTCGCCCCATGGCTTCCAGTTATTTTTTAAATCAAGCGCTAGTGTGGACTTTTGGTTTATGGTTTTTGTCAGCTCGTACTGCCATTTTGTATGAAGGAGGCACTTTCTTTTGTGTAAATTATTTCACCACCACTGCAATTAAAAAAAAATTGTAAGGTAACTGGTATGTCCAAGAACTAAAAATAATGATGTGATGGTGACTACTTCACTAAGCTAGACCAAAATCCACTTTGATTATGGTCTACTGCTACTGGCTCTCTCAGAGATAAGACGTGTTTCCCTGCTAGTTTATTCACTAATTATAATTATTTACTTTTTGATCCAATTGTATTACTAATTTCATATCCGTGTGTCTCAGTTCTTCTCTATGCTTTGAATGTAAAAGAGTTTTCTGAAGTTCTTGCTGCTCTGGAGTTGGCGTCGTGTTGATCATGTTTTGAATTTCCACTAAAACAATAGATACTTGACTAATCAAATCAACATAAAAAGCAACTCGTACTTACATTACATACATAATTATACATAAATACTCGTATCATTAATTTTTTCATCATTTTATATAACTACTTGAGTTTTAATAAATTGTATGAGGAGTTGACTTTGGATTTTTTTACAATTTTCTAGGTCAAAGTTTATTTATTTATTTATTTATTTATTTATTTTACTATTTATGTACACACAGTAGACAACACAGGAAAATAATATTATAATACATGAGTACAAAGGTACTGCTTATTTCTCAAGAAATTTCTGCCAGCAGACCTGCAAAAGGAGAAATGAAAAAGAAATGTAGACAATAGTGTGTGAGAAAAGGAAGAGAAAAATGAGTTTATGTGCCTTATCTAACTTAGCCTAAAATATTAAGTATAAATACACATGAGTAAATATTAATATATACTTATATAAATACATAATGCTAAGATATATAAACTAATAAATATATATATGTATATATATAATAAATTATAATTGAGAGGAAAGGTAATGCTCTTTCACTCTGGCTTTGAATAATGTTATGGTGTTCAAATCGCGAATGCAAGGCGGAAGTGAGTTCCACAACCTTACAGCATGGACGGAGAAGGAGTATGAGAAGTAGCTGGATTTATGAGGATGGGATTTAAGAAGGGATCTAAGGTGCGATCTACACGGTGCGTCAGTAGGGCGGGCATAAGAAAAACGCTCACGCAGGTAAGAAGGATAGGACGGGTTGTGTAGGATATTGAAGAGGAGACATAGGATCCTAGTGTTCCTGCGAAGGCGGATTGGGAGCCACTTGAGTTCTTTGCGAAGGTGAGAAACGTGGTCATATTTACGGAGGCCAAAAATAAAGCGAATACATAAATTTTGCAAGCGCTCAAGCTTATTTAATAGCTCCTCAGTAAAGTTCAGCGATATTTTATACGATTAACTAGCTGTTGCCTGCGACCTTTGTTCGCATGAAATTGTTATAAAAATATTACCTACTTCCTTTTAGAACCGAATTTTATTAACGATTTCAAGGGTTTTCATTTTTTTGCAAGGAGCCCTAGTCCCATTCTAAAATAAAAGTAGCTTTAGTTACTCCGTCAACAGCTATCTGCCAATAAAAGTCCCGTCAAATTCGTCCAGCTGTATCGGAGATTAGCTGTTTGAATCGAATTTTGTTACCAATTTTAAGGGTTTTAATTTTTTTATCCAGAATTTTTTATAACACCAGCCAACTGCCAGTAAAAGTGCCGTCAAAATCGGAATTTAAAAAAATACAGCAAGATTTACTTACATGTGTGTTTGTTAATAATTTGTTGCCTTTGTTGAAATAAATGCTTTTCAGTAACATGCTGAATTTCCATAAGTCCCTTTACTATTTCAAAGACTGTTTCATTAAGAAGACAGTTTGCTAAGCCGGAGAGCAGCTCACTTGGTACTCTCATTTGGTATTTCCTGCAATGTGAATCAGTTTGTAGATTTCTTAAAAATTTGAAATGTTGTATTGTATCTAGTAGACCACTAACTGGCGAAAACGTACGGTGGTAATTCCCTGGCCATATCTTGTAGCTGTTCAAGCAAAAAGTACAATTTTCGTTGTAATGCTTCTGGTGTGGGTTCATTGAATTCCATAATTGCTTTTGTTAATGTAAGTTCTGCAACCACATTACACTACTAGTGTTGTTAAAAGTTCCATGAATAGTACAAACAATGGTACAAATTAACATGAATTAATTCGCTTTTTAGCACAATTGACATAAATTGACCTTGACCTGTGTTTGTCAGTTTGTCAGCCAGTGTTTGATTGACTTTGCGTGCTTGTCACCTTGACGGCTGATTCACAGTGACACGGTGACACTAACAATTTTTTGACATTCAGCATGGAAATCATTAGTACATACGTAGACAGAGTATCCTATAGACACCGCCAAAGCGTGTCGCAAAAAGAGACAAAAAATAAACACGTCACGAATTTAGGGTTACCGGGTGAGGAAAAATTTACCCCAGAATTTATGAGAATTGGAAATTAGTACGTAAGACAAAGCCTGAATATGCCAATGACAAATCCGTTACCATCGGTACGCAAAGGCATGCGATGCGGAGAAGACATGCTGCCGAACTCAAATTAATTGCGATGAGGGCAAGAGTGACGATGGATGATGATGATGTGGTTCTAAATTACTGCCATTTCTGATGTGATAGTAGGTTCTGGGTTTGTGGGTAAATAATAGAACATGTTTATTTTTAATAAGCTTTTATTGATTTAACACATTATTGTCCTTTAAATAAAACAAGCTTCGTATGTTTCTAATTTTTTGCTTAGGTTCAAATCCTTTTGTTGCGTGATGTATACGCAGTTCAAAATAGTGCATGGCAATTGCCTTAATAAGTAAAACTTTGTGGTTTCCAATAAAAGGTTGACTTTCAAAATGATTATTTATGAATTCTTCTTTCTAATTAACTTATATTCTTCATTTTAATTCTCAAAATTTTTGCTGCAAATTTTTGATGACGGTTTTGGTGTCCAATCTGTTCGTCCTGTAGCTACAATCCAATTCTGACGTAAATTATCAGGTTCAGGGAAACTGCAAAAAGTCATTAAATATTTCAGATATTTAATTAATACTCACTGCAGAACCCATCATATTATTATTTCCCATAATAGTGGGTAATAATTTATAGAAAAGTTGGCAACACCAACGTTTTTAGGTTAGAATTTATAATTGAATAATAATTGTTATTTTTGTGCTTTTTAAGGATGAATCGTACGTCTAGCGTACATTATACACAATATATGAACATAATGAAATGTTACTGAATGCCTAGAACTGATAAAGAGTGGCATACTTACGAATGAAAAGACAATCCTGGGATTTTCTTTCCACTATCACTTTTACACCCTTTAACGCTACACCACACCATTTTTTTGTACAAATGGTTGAAATAGTAAGTCTAAATTGTTCAAAACAAAATATAACATAAATTACTTAACATATAACACGTAAAAACTGTATTTTAAAGGTAGACGATGGCTAGCTGCACGTCAGCTGTCAAACTTTGTTTAGCAAACTAGTGTGCTGACCTTGAAAAAACGTGGCACGCTCGATGAAACAAAAAATTTTATCGTTCTGTTTCATTTCTTTACACGACATCGGCATAAGTTGTTCTTTTTCTTGTGTGAATGCGACAAAACATATCAATTAGTCTATAGCATTCTCTGTCTACGAGTACATACATCAATCAATCTTTCAGTAAATATCGTCATTTTGAAAAAACCAGACTGTGGTGTATGTGTGTTCATTGATTATTTATCAAGTGTGGTGTTCATTGGTCTAGCTGGGATCCAGCTGAGAAAGCGTCTCATAGGGTACCTCAGTAATACTCAGGATGTGCTGTGGTGGGCTTTGAAAGAGAAAAGTATGCCTGGGCAGAATGTAGAGTTAATTCTTGCTATGCAGTCAACCTTGCCTTGTACACACAGCTCCATTATAATCTTGTTTAGAACGACAAGCAATAATAGGGTTAACGTTAACGAAAAGCTATTCAACGTCTGCATAAGGTTGGAGTTTCAGATCCTAGGCACGAAATGCGCTTTTTGTCATGCGTTATATTTTTTATAAGGAGTATATTGCTATTATTTCAATCAATGGCCAATTAATGGCCCTTCACTATGTGGATAATGCTAAGCTGGAAAATACCATCCTTAGCGTTAAAGACAATTGTGCTGTTGGTTTTGACGGAATATGCCCCAATCGTGAAGGCGATTAGCCACATTCTTATTCCGATCCTTGTTTTCATCTTCAATTTGTGCTTTTCAACAGGAACTTTTCCTGATGTTTTTGAAACTACAGTTGTCCACCCTATTTATAAGTCGGGACACAAGAAAAATTTCGCTAATTACAGATGCATTTCAGTATTGACTATCCCTTCAAAGATATTCGAAAAAGTTATAAATCGTAAACTCACCAATAACCTTCTTTCTAATAGTCAGCAGTATGGCTTCAGGACTGGAAAATGAAGATGCTGTACTGGAACTTACAGATACGATTTTTGGCCATTGGGAAAATAAATATAAAACTCTTGCCATCTTTTTAGACTTATCCAAGGCCTTCGACACAGTCTCAATTCCCATACTTCTTTTGAAGCTAGAGCATCTTCGTACTCGCGGGACGGCCCACGATTTCTTCAGGAGTTATCTGACAGGTCGTAAATAAATAATAAAGCTTGAAAGCTACCTCAGCGACCAGGAGACGATCACTTTTGGTGTCCCTCAGGGCAGTGTCCTGGGCCCTCCACTTTTTCTCATTTACGTGAACGAGCTGTGTCAGTTATCCTTACCCAACTCCAAAATTATAGCTTATGCCGATGACACAGCTCTAATTGTTCATGGCCGGGACTGGACTGAAACTCACCTCAACTCAGAGTTTGCTTTGAGCAACGTCATGAGGTGGCTGACCATAAATCTTCTCACTCTAAATGTCAACAAGACCAAATTTATTACACTCTCTACTATGAAGTCAAGTCAGCCACCCACACCGATTAAAATTCGTGCGCACACCTGCCCAAATTTACTCTCTAACTGTGGCTGTCAACAATTAGAAAATACCCGTACTATTAAATATCTTGGCGTCACTCTTGATAGCAACCTGAAATGAAAGCAACATATTGCTTCAACTGTAGCTTATCTTATATCATAAATAAGGGCATAGACAGCTTACTTACTACAATTGAATCGAGCCTAGACGGATCATTAGATCACACACCGGCGATCCTCACTATTAGCACTAGTGAGCTCACTCGAGAAATGACCTAGTCTCTGACAAATAGCCGAACTGACTGGGACAGTTTCAAGACTTACCTCATTGACAACTTTAATTCTACTATTCCTTTAATGGATCAAAACGACGTAGATAACGCCTGCCGGTATCTCACAAATGCCATTCAAATAGCTGCCTGGATCAACACACCCATTCGATTCAGAGGTTCGACCAACCTCTCCCATCCACCAGATATCATGCAAAAAATCATAGAAAAACGCAGACTTAGAAGAATTTGGCATCAGTCCCGTCATCCGCTTGATAAACACTACTATAACAAGGCAGCTAAAGAGTTAAAGGCTATAGTCCAGGAATCTATTAATTCAACGGTGGCAATAAACCTACAGATGTTGTCGCCTACGGGGGTTGGTGCAAACTCGCTCTGGATGGCAACCAAAAACCTAAATAAGCCTCAACAGTCTTATCCTCTAATTAGGTCACAAGCTTCCTGGGCAAGAACTGACTTGGAAAAGGCCGAAGTATTCGCAATGCATCTGAATTCTGTATTCAAACCCAACGAGAGCGATGCAGATGAGCGTGATATTGATGCAATATTAGAGCAAGATCTGCAGATGTGTCTGCCCATTAAACCAACAACACCTAAAGAAATTGCGAAGGAAATCAGACAATTGAACTCGAGAAAAGCCCCGGGGTTTGACCTGATCACACCCTCCATACTTAAAAATCTTCCCAGAAAATGCATTGCCTTCTTGGCTAGTCTGTTCAACGCAATCTTCCGAACATCTCACTTTCCTGACCTTTGGAAAATCTCCCAAGTTGTCATGATCCACAAATTAGGAAAACCTGAACATGAAGCGTCGTCTTATCGGCCGATAAGCCTAACTCCTGTACTGTCCAAACTGTGGGAGAGGATATTCCTTAATCAACTAAAACCATGCATGGACGTCAATGATGTTGTTCCACCTCATCAGTTTGGCTTTCGGAAATCCCATTCAACAATAGAACAGGTTCACCGTGTTTATCAAACAGGAAGACAAGCCTTTGAACGCAAAAAGTACTGCTCAGCGGCATTTCTTGATGTACAACAGGCCTTTGACCGTGTCTGGCACAAAGGATTACTCGGGGTCCAAACGCCTCCCTCCGGAGGCTCTACGCGGGGATCGTGCGGTCCATGGCCCTTTACGGGGCCCCGGTGTGGGCGCGTTCGTTGAGGCTGCGAGCCGCGCACTACCTGAACGTGCCCCAAAAGGTGGTAGCCGTAAAACTGATCCGTGGGTACCGCACGATCTCCCGCGATACGGCGAGCCTCCTTGCCGGATTGCCGCCATGGGATCTGGAGGCCATAGTCCTTGCCTACACGAGTGGCGCGCGGAGGCACAGCGCCGGGGGGAAACACCGCTGCCGCGGCAAATTGTCGCTCAGCGGACAGACCTCCGGCGTGATCTCATAGCGACATGGAGAGAGCGACTGTCGCAACCCCGTGTAGGGCACGTCACGATAATGGCGATAAGTCCCCTCTTTGAGGAGTGGCTAGAGAGGCGCCACGGCGCCTTCACCTTCCGCCTGACGCAGGTCCTCACCGGACACGGCTGTTTCGGGAGGTACCTGCATCGAATCGGGCGGGAGGAAACGCCCGGGTGCTATCATTCATCGTGCAAAGCTATCTATGGCGAAATATATCGTGTTATGCACAGAATTATCATTGGATGGATGAAATGGCGGCAGGTCACAAGAACAATCTACGACTTCCTCATTAAACATAAGAGGAAATCAATCAAATCAAATCAAATTATTTATTTGCCAGAAACATGGTATGTTTACAAGGTGTTCACAATATTACATGGTGGTACATGTCTCACCGGTATCGGTATGCAAAATCAATTTATAATAACAGTAAATTACAATTCACATCATCATCATCATCATATAGTATAGGCCTCTCTTTTCTTCTGCCAATCTCCACGTTCCTGTGCCAGCCTCATCCAGGTTTTTCCCTCGATGGCAACTATGTCGTCTGCCCATCTGGCCGCCAATTCACATCAGTTACATTTAATTAATTTTAAGATTATACATTATTTCAATTATTTTTATTATATTGCACACACTTCTTTTTTACCATATTATAAAATTAAAAAATAAATTCAACACAATACCACAACCATTGACTTAAATTATTACTTATGCCTATATTTGGATACCAGATCAAGAGAAAAGAATTTACAGGGGTATTTTACAAATAACTCGTGAATTGAATAAAAACATTCCTGCAACAACCAATTCCATAGTGCCAAACAAAATTTTTTGAAGGGTAGTTGGGTAATTGACTTCGGCAGAGCATTGTAGATTAGGGGAGCCATGTAGATACAGCTCTTTCGGAAGAGTTGCAACTTAGGAATAGGTATCTCGAAATCCAAATGTGCTGCTTTCCTCTTATTTGTATTATTCCTTCTTTCAAATAATTCTGGATTGGAACTTAGAAACTTGGCAATTTCAAAGATATATGCAGGGTACAGTCAAAAGTTTATGTGACTTAAATATAGGCCTACACGAATCAGACCACTCCATATTAAACATTGCGCGGATACACTTTTATTGAGCAATGAAAATTCGATCTATTTCTGAAGAGTTTCCCCACACAACTATGCCGTACCGAATAACCGAACAGACATAGGCATGATACACCACTATGGAGGTTTCTCTTGACGTTACATTTTTGACTTTTCTTAGTGCAAATACCGTAGACAGAGTATCCTATAGACACCGCCAAAGCGTGTCGCAAAAAGAGACAAAAAATAAATACGTCACGAATTTAGGGTTACCGGGTGAGGAAAAATTTACCCCACAATTTATGAGAATTGGAAATTAGTACGTAAGACAAAGCCTGAATATGCCAATGACATATCCGTTACCATCGGTACGCAAAGGCATGCGATGCGAAGAAGACATGCTGCCGAACTCAAATTAATTGCGATGAGGGCAGGAGTGACGATGGATGATGATTATGTGGTTCTAAATTACTGCCATTTCTGATGTGATAGTAGGTTCTGGGTTTGTGGGTAAATAATAGAATATGTTTATTTTTAATAAGCTTTTATTGATTTAACACATTATTGTCCTTTAAATAAAACAAACTTCGTAAGTTTCTAATTTTTTGCTTAGGTTCAAATCCTTTTGTTGCGTGATGTATACGCAGTTCAAAATAGTGCATGGCAATTGCCTTAATAAGTAAAACTTTGTGGTTTCCAATAAAAGGTTGACTTTCAAAATGATTATTCTTCTTTCTAATTAACTTATATTCTTCTTTTTAATTCTCAAAATGTTTGCTGCAAATTTTTGATGACGGTTTTGGTGTCCAATCTGTTCGTCCTGTAGCTACAATCCAATTCTGACGTAAATTATCAGGTTCAGGGAAACTGCAAAAAGTCATTAAATATTTCAGATATTTAATTAATACTTACTGCAGAAGCCATCATATTATTATTTCCCATAATAGTGGGTAATAATTTATAGAAAAGTTGGCAACACCAACATTTTTAGGTTAGAATTTATAATTGAATAATAATTGTTATTTTTGTGCTTTTTAAGGATGAATCGTACGTCTAGCGTACCTACATTATACACAATATATGAACATAATAAAATGTTACTGAATGCCTAGAACTGATAAAGAGTGGCATACTTACGAATGAAAAGAGAATCCTGGGATTTTCGTTCCACTATCACTTTTACACCCTTTAACGCTACACCACACCATTTTTTTTGTATAAATGGTTGAAATAGTAAGTCTAAATTGTTCAAAACAAAATATAACATAAATTACTTAACATATAACACGTAAAAACTGTATTTTAAAGGTAGACGATGGCTAGCTGCACGTCAGCTGTCAAACTTTGTTTAGCAAACTCGTAGACAGAGTATCCTATAGACACCGCCAAAGCGTGTCGCAAAAAGAGACAAAAAATAAATACGTCACGAATTTAGGGTTACCGGGTGAGGAAAAATTTACCCCACAATTTATGAGAATTGGAAATTAGTACGTAAGACAAAGCCTGAATATGCCAATGACATATCCGTTACCATCGGTACGCAAAGGCATGCGATGCGGAGAAGACATGCTGCCGAACTCAAATTAATTGCGATGAGGGCAGGAGAGTGACGATGGATGATGATGATGTGGTTCTAAATTACTGCCATTTCTGATGTGATAGTAGGTTCTGGGTTTGTGGGTAAATAATAGAACATGTTTATTTTTAATAAGCTTTTATTGATTTAACACATTATTGTCCTTTAAATAAAACAAGCTTCGTATGTTTCTAATTTTTTGCTTAGGTTCAAATCCTTTTGTTGCGTGATGTATACGCAGTTCAAAATAGTGCATGGCAATTGCCTTAATAAGTAAAACTTTGTGGTTTCCAATAAAAGGTTGACTTTCAAAATGATTATTTATGAATTCTTCTTTCTAATTAACTTATATTCTTCTTTTTAATTCTAAAAATGTTTGCTGCAAATTTTTGATGACGGTTTTGGTGTCCAATCTGTTCGTCCTGTAGCTACAATCCAATTCTTACGTAAATTATCAGGTTCAGGGAAACTGCAAAAAGTCATTAAATATTTCAGATATTTAATTAATCCTCACTGCAGAAGCCATCATATTATTATTTCCCATAATAGTGGGTAATAATTTATAGAAAAGTTGGCAACACCAACGTTTTTAGGTTAGAATTTATAATTGAATAATAATTGTTATTTTTGTGCTTTTTAAGGATGAATGGTACGTCTAGCGTACACTATACACAATATATGAACATAATAAAATGTTACTGAATGCCTAGAACTGATAAAGAGTGGCATACTTACGAATGAAAAGACAATCCTGGGATTTTCGTTCCACTATCACTTTTACACCCTTTAACGCTACACCACACCATTTTTTTTGTATAAATGGTTGAAATAGTAAGTCTAAATTGTTCAAAACAAAATATAACATAAATTACTTAACATAATAACACGTAAAAACTGTATTTTAAAGGTAGACGATGGCTAGCTGCACGTCAGCTGTCAAACTTTGTTTAGCAAACTAGTGTGCTGACCTTGAAAAAACGTGGCACGCTCGATGAAACAAAAAATTTTATCGTTCTGTTTCATTTCTTTACACGACATCGGCATGAGTTGTTCTTTTTCTTGTGTGAATGCGACAAAACATATCAATAAGTCTATAGCATTCTCTGTCTACGGCAAATACAAATTGGTTGATTTTCTTGCTGAGTTTGTCAATATGATTTTTCCATGTTAAGGTGAATGCTTCAACCAGCCCGCGAAATTCAAAATTTCTTGCGTTTTTTGCAATTTGCAGGCCAGTGCTAGGTTGTATGTTGATTAAAATATTATTCGCGGCTGTAAGACGTATGTAGTTACAGAATTCTAATCATCAAAATCACCAATACAACCAGGAACAAAAAAACTAGCACTCCGGGAGTGCCGGCAGAAGTGAAAACTTGATTATTAACGTTGAGCATGTTTGATATTTTGGAATGGTTAGGGAATAATTTTGCACCAATTGCTTTATCAGTATAAAAGTACTATCATTTATGGAAGTGCCCTTAGACTGCCTTAGTACGGGAACCAGTGTCGCCAAACTCATACACTTGCAAATTAAAATGAACATTCCAATACACAGAAAACGATAAAACATAGCAATGATGCAACTGTAATATTTTATTTATAAACAAATTACTGTCCTTGAAAAAGCACTAACTTATTATGTATAATTCTTATTTTCGATTGTGGTTCAAAACATTGTTTGGTACTATGGTGAATACGGGTTTCGAAGTAATGCATTGCGATTGATTTAATGAGGAGAGTTCTGTGATTCCCTATAAAAGGCTGACTGTCGAAATGGTCATTAATAAATATATTAATATTGGTACGTGTGCATTCCTTGTAACACGATAATATAAGTGTTGACATCACATTTTTCTCATTAAAAAATGAATTTCCTTTATGTGAACGCGCTCGAAATATCTTTTCTGCCAATTCACAGACTTTATTTAAGTCAGTAGAAGGATAAATAAGGCCTCCTTTGTCTCTTCTAGCAATGATTCCGTGATTTTTTGAAGTGAAAACTTCTTTAGCGGCGTTGAGCACTTTAAAAAAATTGTTCTGTAATGGGTATAAAATCTTAAACTCGCGTCAGGACACTCGCGTCAGGACACGTGACAAAGCGTAAGACGGATGGATAGTAGACGATTTTGAACTTAACCTTCAACATTTTATGGTTTAAAATTATTTAAAGAAATTTGGAAAAAGCGTAAGACGGATGGAGAGTAGACGATTTTGAACTTAACCTTCAACATTTTATGGTTTAAAATCATTTAAAGAAATTTGGAAAAAGCGTAAGACGGATGGAGAGTAGACGATTATGAACTTAACCTTCAACATTTTATGGTTTAAAATCATTTAAAGAAATTTGGAAAAAGCGTAAGACGGATGGAGAGTAGACGATTTTGAACTTAACCTTCAACATTTTATGGTTTAAAATCATTTAAAGAAATTTTTAAATGTTTCCAATCAACTTTGAACCTAATGCTTTAGGGATAAACACGGAATAGAAAAAACCGTAGACAGAGTATCCTATAGACTGCTGGATATCTTCCTTTGCATTCGCACAAGAAAAAGAAGAACATATAAACGTCACTAGCAAAGAAAAGAGACAGAGTATAAATATTTCTGTCCCTTATCGCGTGTCGGCTGAGCACATCATTGTCAGTGCACAACAAGTTTGACGTTTGTGGCGGTGCCAGATTGACATCCAATTTGTTTATTAACAATTGCATCGAAATTATACACATTATATGATCTTTTCGAGCTTAATTCGACAACAGTACATTTGTGCAACTGTGCAAAATGGTAAGGTGCAGTGTAATAAACTGTAAAAGTGATAGTTTGATGAAGATTGCTGGACTGTCCTTTCACTCGTAAGTATTAGATCTTTTTAAGTATTCAATCGCTTTGTGTCCTATTATTTCTCATAAAATAGTCGCAGTAATGTACCAACTAATTCGTTTAATGGATAAATCTCGTATAATCGTGATTTTTGCAATAATTTTATTATCTTACCTCAAAATTCAGTGTTGCCACTTTTTGACGGGGAATTTACCCTTTAATATGGGTAATACCGAATAATGCAATGTCTATAAAAAAATACTCTTCCGACCTTGATTCATATGATATTAGTAATACGCACTACTTAAAATCTATGTTAGTAACACACGTATTATACGATTTTAATTCGTATAACTGCACTCACCTGACGCAAAAAATGAAAGATAATAAAAAATCTTATTAAATTTTCAGATTTCCGAATAAACCCGAAATAAGAAACTTGTGGATTGCTGCTACCGCATGAATCTTTAGGATGTGATCCTATGATCAACATAGATCATGATTATTTAACAGATCCTTCTAGGCTTACTCTTTATTCTAAAGAAATAATAACCTATATTGCTGGTTTTATTGCAAGAAAGTTGAGGAAAGTTATTAAATGTGAGGATTGTCTTTTGGCTTTGATCACAGATAAGTATCACGGAATCATTACGACTGAAGGACATGTATCCATGGTCATGAATAAATTAAAAAAAAAAATCACGGAATCATTGCTAGAAGAGACAAAGGAGGCCTTATTTATCCTTCTACTGACTTAAATAAAGTCTGTGAATGGGGATCATTACTGCCATTTTATCACGATAGGTGGCGCATCGTCGCGATGGCCATTGAAAGCTGTCAGTTCAATACATTTTATAACCTAACATTCAGTAAATATTAATTTTCTCGTGAAATGCCTCTGTGTGCTGTACCAGGATGTTCTAACCCCGGTGTACATTTATTTCCCAAAGATGTATCGTTAAAAAAGAAGTGGGAAAAGGCTATACGTCGCAAAAATTTTGTAGCGACACTGCATAGCAGGTTATGCCGGAATCATTTCCATGAATCTGATTATGTAGGGGAGTCTGCTTACACAGGTGAGTTATTATTACAGAGAGAGACTTCTCGTGACCCCTGTGGGGGTATTTTAACTAGCTTGTAGATTGAGTGTGTATGAAAACTGTTTCGTTTCCTACTTATTCCTACTTATGTCTACAACATTAAAGTATATTTTGCAATTGTTGTTGTTTTTCAGGAAATCCTCAAATATGCAGATTTCTCAAAAAGGGGACTGTACCAAGCATATTCCCTTGGTCCACCCGGGTGTCAACAACACCAACATCAAGAAGCCTTCGGTATTTGGAAAGAAGCAAACGCAGAATTGATTTCACACAGCAAACTGTGGACGAAAGTATTCCTGAACCCTCTACAAGCACTGAAATAGAAATATCTACTATAGAGAGCTCCTCAGAAGTAATTACTCCAAGAACAGTATCTGTTAGCATTCAATGTGGTAGTTCTTTGGGAATCATATCACTAGAGGCCATGAGGGAAAATCAGCAAGCTATTCATTTTTATACTGGACTAGAAAACTATGAAAAATACATGCTTGTTCTAAACACATTATATCCCATGTATAATAATTTAAATTACAAGGGAAGTAAAGTAGTCAATGTTTCTATTGGTGACCAACTGTTGATAACACTTATCAAGCTAAGGAGGTATTTACCAGATTTTGAGTTAGCATTTTTATTTGGTATTTCCCAAACTAATGTTGCTAACATTTTTATAACATGGATCAATTTTATGTATGAAATATGGAGTTTAATTAATATATGGCCCAGTAAAGTATTGGTTCAATACTTTATGCCAGAGTCATTTAGAAAAGATTTTGCAAGTACAAGAATTATTGTGGACACAACAGAAATACCCATCACAAAGCCTGGGAATCCTGTAGCACAGCAGGTGACATTCAGCAGCTACAAGCACAAAAATACTGTGAAGGCTATGATTGGAGCTACACCTGGTGGTCTAATATCGTTTGTCTCAGAATGTTATGGAGGTTCAGTCAGTGATAGACAGATTATAGAAAGAACCAACCTTGAAAATCTGTGTGACAGTGGCGATTCTATCATGGCAGACAGAGGTTTTAATGTGCAGGACATTTTTGCTCCAAAAGATATTAAAATTAACATTCCAATGTTTTTGAAAGGAATGACACAAATACCAGGTGTTAAAATAATACAGGATAGAAAACTAGCTAGCAAACGAGTTCATATAGAACGTATTATAGGTCTAGCTAAAACTTACAAGATTTTAAAATGTGAATTAAACCCATATCATGTACCGCTAGCATCTAGAATTTTATTTGTTTGTGCCATGCTTTGTAATTTTAGAGAAAATATAATGAAATAAAAGCTTTTTTATCTGGTAATTAATAAGTTTTATTTTAAAACTTTAATCTTTAAAATAATATTTTTTGATTACAGCATTTTTAAAATAGTTTTCATAAAAAAAATCAAGTTTTGTCAACATATGCTGAATGAATTCTTCATCACGTTCTATAAATATTACACTTAAACCTTTATAGGTAAAAACCAATAAATTACAAAATAATTTTTTTGTTACATATAACTGCCCTTGAATTTGGTAGTAATAAATATTAGTTTTTTTTAAAGTTAGTTGTCCATTTTCGTCATATTGTAGGTAGGGTACCGTAATAGGACTATTTTTTTGATTTCTGGAAGCATATGGACATTTTACTTCAATTATGGTTTCTGGTCCCAGTAAACCATCAGGAGATGCTCCTAGATAAGGCCTTTCTTGAGACAAAAATAAACCACATTCCTCTACAACCACATCATAAGTCTCCATGTACCTTTTGATGGCTACTTTTTCATTTATGATCCCATGTGCCATGGCTTTTGTCCGGACTAGTTTTTTATTTAATATTTGGTATGAATATTTAATTAAAGTTTCACTTTTCAAATGGCACACAGTGTGAAAAATGCTTGCTGTAATGTGGGTTTTTCTGTAATCATACCACTTTGGATTGGAACTTTGTCCTCTAGTTTCAATTTCAATTTCCTTAATTCTGTTTTCAGAGACATTTAATAAACTCATGGATTCTAAAAAAACATCCAGTGCTGTTTTTTCCATATATTCATGGTCCAAACATATTCCTCGTTGGTTAGCTGCAGGATATAATTGTTTTAGAGGCATTGACGATTGTGGATAATTTAAAATCAATGACTGAAACCGGCATTGAAAGGCATTTTTATCAAAATTAGGGTTTTGTCTCAAGTATGGAGAGTAAACAGAATTATGTATATCTCTTTTGGATGGCAATCTGGAGGCTCTCAATGGTGTTGCATAATATTTCTTTGATGGCTTATGGAATGTTTGTAGTTGTGAGGTAGTAACTTCATGTAGGAGTATTACTTTTTCCCATAGAATATTTTCAGCAGCAAGAAGTACCACAGCTATATGTTTGCAATGAGCTTCTTTTCCTTCTCCTGCGGCACATTCACAGCTTGCTTCTTCAGGCATTCCATCATGACTTAATTTAATATTAACCTCATATTGAAGCTGCTTCATAGATGCCTTGCAATAACCTGGAAGAAGTTTTGATATGTTTAATAGGCAAATTACATTACGCATCAACATTTGAAATTTCACACACTTTAGTTTCTAGACATCAACTTTTAAATGAGTTTTAAGTGAGAATAAGCCTACCTTTTAGGTATGTATCTTGGCCGGATGTTGTTGACCGTAAAACAAGAAGGTATCTTGATTCATATAATCTTACAGCATCACTGATATTCTTATTAAATCTGCAATAAAAACCATTAAGTATGTAAAATAAAATAGGGCCGCACGAAAGTAACAAAATTTACCTGCATCATTGGAAATAATAATTATTATATTACATAGGTACCTGTCAAAGTAACTTTGAATATGTTGTTTGGTAATCTTAGGCAATATGGTGGAGCTATTAACGTCGTGGTAAAGTTCTGCAGCAGGAACGTCAATTGCTTGGCTTTCAGAAGCTTGAGGGCTTTGATTACCGAAATTGAAATTTCGGTCATAAGCTTCTAACCTAAAAAATAAACAATACCATTTATCATTAAAGTAATGTTTTCTCATTTTTCGTAAATTTTTCTACCATGAGTCAAGTAACAATTAACACGTTACAAGTGAAAAAATATCCAAATCTAGAGCATATCACTGATAAATAATATATTATTAGAAAAAGTCTGACCTCTCAATAAGATTGGCTTTCTTTCCTGTTATCCTTCCTCCTCGTTTTTTCAGTTCGTCTTTCAATTCTTTAACCTTCCAGGTACAATACATGTTGTCAGAAACGATAGTGGACCGGTTTAAACACAAAAAAAAAGCAAGAACCAAAGCGTAAACAAAGCGAAACGATTTGACAGCAGCCATCCCGCTAGTGGCGACATCTGCCCTGAGCTTTGCGTGTGGATCCCCATTGGCAGAAAAGATATTTCGAGCGCGTTCACATAAAGGAAATTCATTTTTTAATGAGAAAAATGTGATGTCAACACTTATATTATCGTGTTACAAGGAATGCACACGTACCAATATTAATATATTTATTAATGACCATTTCGACAGTCAGCCTTTTATAGGGAATCACAGAACTCTCCTCATTAAATCAATCGCAATGCATTACTTCGAAACCCGTATTCACCATAGTACCAAACAATGTTTTGAACCACAATCGAAAATAAGAATTATACATAATAAGTTAGTGCTTTTTCAAGGACAGTAATTTGTTTATAAATAAAATATTACAGTTGCATCATTGCTATGTTTTATCGTTTTCTGTGTCTTGGAATGTTCATTTTAATTTGCAAGTGTATGAGTTTGGCGACACTGGTTCCCGTACTAAGGCAGTCTAAGGGCACTTCCATAAATGATAGTACTTTTATACTGATAAAGCAATTGGTGCAAAATTATTCCCTAACCATTCCAAAATATCAAACATGCTCAACGTTAATAATCAAGTTTTCACTTCTGCCGGCACTCCCGGAGTGCTAGTTTTTTTTTTTAATTTATTCATGACCATGGATACATGTCCTTCAGTCGTAATGATTCCGTGATACTTATCTGTGATCAAAGCCAAAAGACAATCCTCACATTTAATAACTTTCCTCAACTTTCTTGCAATAAAACCAGCAATATAGGTTATTATTTCTTTAGAATAAAGAGTAAGCCTAGAAGGATCTGTTAAATAATCATGATCTATGTTGATCATAGGATCACATCCTAAAGATTCATGCGGTAGCAGCAATCCACAAGTTTCTTATTTCGGGTTTATTCGGAAATCTGAAAATTTAATAAGATTTTTTATTATCTTTCATTTTTTGCGTCAGGTGAGTGCAGTTATACGAATTAAAATCGTATAATACGTGTGTTACTAACATAGATTTTAAGTAGTGCGTATTACTAATATCATATGAATCAAGGTCGGAAGAGTATTTTTTTATAGACATTGCATTATTCGGTATTACCCATATTAAAGGGTAAATTCCCCGTCAAAAAGTGGCAACACTGAATTTTGAGGTAAGATAATAAAATTATTGCAAAAATCACGATTATACGAGATTTATCCATTAAACGAATTAGTTGGTACATTACTGCGACTATTTTATGAGAAATAATAGGACACAAAGCGATTGAATACTTAAAAAGATCTAATACTTACGAGTGAAAGGACAGTCCAGCAATCTTCATCAAACTATCACTTTTACAGTTTATTACACTGCACCTTACCATTTTGCACAGTTGCACAAATGTACTGTTGTCGAATTAAGCTCGAAAAGATCATATAATGTGTATAATTTCGATGCAATTGTTAATAAACAAATTGGATGTCAATCTGGCACCGCCACAAACGTCAAACTTGTTGTGCACTGACAATGATGTGCTCAGCCGACACGCGATAAGGGACAGAAATATTTATACTCTGTCTCTTTTCTTTGCTAGTGACGTTTATATGTTCTTCTTTTTCTTGTGCGAATGCAAAGGAAGATATCCAGCAGTCTATAGGATACTCTGTCTACGGTTTTTTCTATTCCGTGTTTATCCCTAAAGCATTAGGTTCAAAGTTGATTGGAAACATTTAAAAATTTCTTTAAATGATTTTAAACCATAAAATGTTGAAGGTTAAGTTCAAAATCGTCTACTCTCCATCCGTCTTACGCTTTTTCCAAATTTCTTTAAATGATTTTAAACCATAAAATGTTGAAGGTTAAGTTCATAATCGTCTACTCTCCATCCGTCTTACGCTTTTTCCAAATTTCTTTAAATGATTTTAAACCATAAAATGTTGAAGGTTAAGTTCAAAATCGTCTACTCTCCATCCGTCTTACGCTTTTTCCAAATTTCTTTAAATAATTTTAAACCATAAAATGTTGAAGGTTAAGTTCAAAATCGTCTACTATCCATCCGTCTTACGCTTTGTCACGTGTCCTGACGCGAGTGTCCTGACGCGAGTTTAAGATTTTATACCCATTACAGAACATTTTTTTTAAAGTGCTCAACGCCGCTAAAGAAGTTTTCACTTCAAAAAAAAAACAGAAAAAGTCATTCCTACAGCTTTATGAACTTAGAGCGTTTTATTGATGATTTTGATGATTATAATTCTGTAACTACAATTTCTTACAGCCGCGAATAATATTTTAATCAACATACAACCTAGCACTGGCCTGCAAATTGCAAAAAACCCCAGAAATTTTGAATTTCGCGGGCGGGGTTGGAGCATTCCCCTTAAGTGCTCATTAAGTGTTACCCCTAAAAACCGTGTGTTATGTACCTGCTTTACACTAATGTTATTATAAGCGATGAAGATGGACAGGTTTACTTTTCGGTGCTTTAAAGTGAAGTACGTTCGTTTTAGCAATATTCAATTTTAGCTTGTTAGTATCTAACCATTTTATAACATCATGCAATGTTTGATTAATTTCATCATCATAGTTTTGTTTATCTTTACATTCAATAATATTTGTGGTGTCGTCAGCAAACAGAATACACATAATATGTTTTATTGATTTTGGTTGGTCGTTTATATAAAGAAGAAACAGTAACGGCCCCAGAATGCTTCCCTGAGGGACACCGCAATGGTTAATTCGTGGCTTGGATTTGCAATTTTCCATCCATACTATTTCCTGATTGGTTTAACTTTGCTACTCTTGTTATCTGTTTCCTGTCACGTAAATAAGACTGAAACCATTTTAAAGCTGTCCCTCTTATTCCATATCTTTCCATTTTATTTAATAGCCTAACATGGTCAACGAGGTCAAACGCCTTACTTAAATCTAAAAATAGTGCACAGGAAGGGATCTTTTTATTGATATTGTTCATAATTTGTTTTATTAACGTATAAACTGCTAAGCTGGGAGATTTATATAGCAATGGTTGGACCTCTGTCTTATATGGATCAGAAAGTTGGGCCACAAAAAGGATGAATGAAAGGGGGACGTGTAGTGTTACGCGAATGGATACAATAAGAAATGAGTAGATATAGCAGACGATGCTTTAGAAATAAAGTTGAAAATCTATTAAAGAAACTTGAGAGATTGTAGTAGTTTGGTGTGATGGCTTCTGTTCAGAGGAAATCTGAAAGTGACGCCGCCTGTAACTGAAAAGTTGTGAGGTAACCCGTTATCGTGATATGGACAAGTGATGCTGAGGAATGAGGAAAATGCCGTAAGGAAAATTTTTAGTATGAATGTAGATGTGTATAAAAGTAGAGGAAGACCAAAAAGTGAAAGAAATTATGGATGGACTGTGTGAAGGATGATATGGCAAGAAAGGTGAGATGATAAGTTATAGAGAAGTATGGAAGATGAAGACATATTGCACAAACCTCAAATAAATTGTGATAAGGGCAGTAGAATGATGATAATGGTCATATCATAATAAAAAAAACCATCCGTACTATGTGGCACCACCAAACACAAAAATATCTTGTTTGACATATTGTAGTAACTTGATCTGCTAGCGTCTGTACCAAACTTTAATGTAAAATTCTGTGTAGTCGTAGACAGAGAATGCTACTAAGGATACTCTGTCTACGTGTGTAGTTGACGGTTCTGACGTTTCACTTGGGTCGTCCGCTGTCAACAGACAAGTCCCATCCATGTCCCACGTAGACAGAGTATCCTATAGACACCGGCAAAGCGTGTCGCAAAAAGAGACAAAAAATAAATACGTCACGAATTTAGGGTTACCGGGTGAGGAAAAATTTACCCCACAATTTATGAGAATTGGAAATTAGTACGTAAGACAAAGCCTGAATATGCCAATGACATATCCGTTACCATCGGTACGCAAAGGCATGCGATGCGAAGAAGACATGCTGCCGAACTCAAATTAATTGCGATGAGGGCAGGAGTGACGATGGATGATGATGATGTGGTTCTAAATTACTGCCATTTCTGATGTGATAGTAGGTTCTGGGTTTGTGGGTAAATAATAGAACATGTTTATTTTTAATAAGCTTTTATTGATTTAACACATTATTGTCCTTTAAATAAAACAAGCTTCGTATGTTTCTAATTTTTTGCTTAGGTTCAAATCCTTTTGTTGCGTGATGTATACGCAGTTCAAAATAGTGCATGGCAATTGCTTTAATAAGTAAAACTTTGTGGTTTCCAATAAAAGGTTTATGGGTATAATAAATGGTTTATTTATGAATTCTTCTTTCTAATTAACTTATATTCTTCTTTTTAATTCTCAAAATGTTTGCTGCAAATTTTTGATGACGGTTTTGGTGTCCAATCTGTTCGTCCTGTAGCTACAATCCAATTCTGACGTAAATTATCAGGTTCAGGGAAACTGCAAAAAGTCATTAAATATTTCAGATATTTAATTAATACTCACTGCAGAAGCCATCATATTATTATTTCCCACAATAGTGGGTAATAATTTATAGAAAACGTAGGTAGTAGGTTGGACACCAAAACCGTCATCAAAATGTTTGCTGCAAATTTTTGATGACGGTTTTGGTGTCCAATCTGTTCGTCCTGTAGCTACAATCCAATTCTGACGTAAATTATCAGGTTCAGGGAAACTGCAAAAAGTCATTAAATATTTCAGATATTTAATTAATACTCACTGCAGAAGCCATATTATTATTTCCCACAATAGTGGGTAATAATTTATAGAAAAGTTGGCAACACCAACGTTTTTAGGTTAGAATTTATAATTGAATAATAATTGTTATTTTTGTGCTTTTTAAGGATGAATCGTACGTCTAGCGTACATTATACACAATATATGAACATAATAAAATGTTACTGAATGCCTAGAACTGATAAAGAGTGGCATACTTACGAATGAAAAGACAATCCTGGGATTTTCGTTCCACTATCACTTTTACACCCTTTAACGCTACACCACACCATTTTTTTTGTATAAATGGTTGAAATAGTAAGTCTAAATTGTTCAAAACAAAATATAACATAAATTACTTAACATATAACACGTAAAAACTGTATTTTAAAGGTAGACGATGGCTAGCTGCACGTCAGCTGTCAAACTTTGTTTAGCAAACTAGTGTGCTGACCTTGAAAAAACGTGGCACGCTCGATGAAACAAAAAATTTTATCGTTCTGTTTCATTTCTTTACACGACATCGGCATAAGTTGTTCTTTTTCTTGTGTGAATGCGACAAAACATATCAATTAGTCTATAGCATTCTCTGTCTACGATGTCCCATCTCTGTCCTAAGCTGTCAGTCAATGTGTCATAACACTCACTCATAACATTCTGTTTCTTTCTATTTGTCATAGTCAGTAATCTTTGTGTTTGTTTTAACAGTTTATAATAAAAAAAATAAAAAATAATTATGAATAGTTATTACCATGTATTCCTTCTTCTATTCTTGCATTCTAGCTTATTGAAAGCAGATACATCGAACAAAGAAACTATATTACGTGTCAGCACTATGCTGTAAGTAGAAGAAGTAAATAAAGACATGAATTGTATAATTTATCAGATTACTAACCATATCGTTACATTTGCAGATCTAAACCTGGGACATGTTATGCGACACCAATCCCAGAAGAGTGTACTATGAAATTGGATGCTTTTGCTGACTCAGCTTCCGATTTTACTAAGTGTTCCATACTACATGCTAGACCTATAAGAATATGTGAAATGTGTATAGAGCAATATCTGAGCTTCTATAATAAGTATCAAGAGTTACAAACTGCTGTTGTAAATGGAACTTCTTGCAAGTCAATTTATACATCATGTGACAGACTGGATGCTATCTTGGAGTATCATGATAACATATTAAGCATTTGGGATAAAGGTCACTGCTATGGTATGTTATAATATCTACCATAATTTAAGATTACCTGTTTGCTGCCAATATACTTGCTTTACATAACCTCCTCCAGAAAATTATAATATTTCATTGTGCAACCAGTAGGTAAGGAATAAGGACAAAACCGGGATATTGATTATTAAAGTAGGTACCCACCTAGGTTAGCTTATTCAAATATTCCGATTTTTGTGTGAGTTGTCTACTTAATTAGTGTAGCCATCTATTTTAATCATAAATTATATATGATAGTTTTGAGACTGATAAATAACTTGCCCTTTTCTTTTTATAGCCTGTTACAACTGGACAACTGATGAGCCAGTGTTGTCAAATGAAACGATACACTTCAATGAACTATTGAATGGAACCATGAATTGTATTCTGAAGTACATTGATCCTTCATCAAACAATACTCAGGTTATCTGTGATAACTGCATGCAATCTTACCTAAAGCTGGACAATTATTATAAAACACTTAGTGCAGATGCTATTGGAGTTGATAGCATCTGTATGGACATTGTAGATTCTGTAAGTAATTGTTAGACTCCCCTTACACAAGCAAGGCCAGACACAACAAGCCAGGCCTGCAATATCTAGTCCATTTTCTGTAGTCATCAGATGAAAAAAAGAAAAACTGATGCAGTGCAAATAATTCATTTGCACTGCATCAGTTTTTAGTCTCACAAGTCAAAATGCAACACATCACGCCTTTTTAAAATTCTTTATTGTCATCAAAGTACCTAATACCACTTCTATTTTCATTTACAGATGAATGCTACAAGATCTATATGGAGTAAAACTTTGAACTGTTGTAGGATAAGAAAAACTCCTGAAGTTATATTTTTGGTCTGCACTGGTATCATATCAGCGCTACCATTATTTTATTACTTAGTTCTAAGGTATTTCAGCCCTATAAGGGACTTGCCAAATGTATTGAAACGTAAGTACTTGCACACATTGTAAGTTAGGGGAATATTATGTTTTACTCTGTGAGTTCATTTCAAGTATTTTTTGTTTTGTTTCAGAATCAAGATTCAAACAGAACATTCTGCGATCACTTGGAAGATCCAATTAAAGATTGTATATTAATCAAATTAATAAAACTCTCCTTGTAACAAGTAACAAATCATGTATTTAAAAATTGACCAAAGAAATAAAATTATATTTTTGATAAAACTGTGGTCTAACTGATAAGTACAGACATTGTAGGTACATAAAAACAGGTTTAAGTCGCTCTGAAGATTTAATTACCGATGCCTTGCTTTCTTATTGTTATTTTTCTTCATACTATTATTACTACTTGTACTACTGGTAGACATTTTATGTTTGAGTGAGTTAGGGGTCATATCTCCCTTGTTCATGATATTCATACTTGAGTCCTTATCTTTAGGGGTACTAGGTCTGCTGTCCAGGCCAACAGCTGACAGCATCTTACTGTCACTGCCAAAGGCTTTTTGTAGCATTCCAGACGAGGTAGCAATCTTTTGTGTCAAACTTTGCTTAGTTGTAGAATGGCTGATAACTTTTTCAATTCCACCATTAGTGTGCTGTTTCCCAGAAGGCTTAGATGCAATACTTTCTGTAGAACCATGTATAGTGGTGTGGTTCAAACTGCTAACATTCATTCCAGTACTGATTTGTGTGTCCGATGAGTCCTCATTGGTCTGAGATTCAGTCTCCGAATTTCTTTCATCTGAAAACAGTTTCATAGTTAATTATTTGAACAATTTGTAAAGTTACCCTGCAATTAAAATAGTTAGAAACCACAACTTACTTTTAGCCTCAGCAGGATCAACAAGTCCACTAACTGCCTAAAATAAACAAAAAATGTCATTTAGTACTGTATAAAATAACAATCAATAACATCAAAAGGTTTGTTTACAACTTACAGCCATTGAAGTAATACTGGATTTAGAAAACAATCGTTCAGCTTCTTTGAACTTCCTGTTCCTTTTGTCTGCTTTTGAATTAGTGCTTTTATTAGTCGTAAGGTATCTGTCCCATCCTCTGATAATGTTTCCGTAAAGCTGAGTATCTTCTAAGTAAGATCCTTCAAAAGCATAAATCTGGCGTTCCAAGTTGGCAAGGGTCTCCTAAAAAAAAAAGTTATAGATGTAACACAGAATGAATGATCTATTATAATCTACACTGTTTTGTCGTTTTGTTTACTTACAGCCACTTCGGCTTTTCTTTTCACTAATTCCGCCAACTCCGCTCTTGTGTCAGCCACTGACGACTGTTTAGACGCCATGTTGTTTCTTTTTGCTTGAACAGTTTGGGTTTCGTTGTCGGGGGTTTGAGGTGAAACAACCATGTCGTTAGTTGAATTTATCCGTCTTCAAATACCCATAATTTAACAACTAAACACGAGGTAGTACGTTTGCTATAAGATAAAAAAGTAAATGCTTTTGGTGTTCAATCAATAAGCACAACGCTCACACTTTCAATCAAATCACAATGAATGACTGTAATTTGACGTTTCATTTGAGTTTGACGTTCATATCAAGCTACAAGGTTTAGTGATTGATGCCATTGTTTTGTTATTACCCAAATCAACTCAAAATTTAGTCGATTTTATTTGAGCTCTCCACTACCCTGGCGCTTCCAGCTTTAGTATTCTCTGATTTATATTCTATTATGCTCATTATTGCGGTTACGGATACGGCTCGTCGTGGGCGAGCATTTCAATAACCCTGCCTGTTAAGGTGCATTTACATCAGACGAGCGAATGCTCATTCTATCCCCACTTCATTAAATTCCTCTTATGTAAACAGACTCAGAGCATTCCTTCGTTGTTCTATTGCGTTCTGTAGAATATTCTAGGAATGCCCGCTCGCTTGATTTAAACGGCACAAGAGCGTGCGAACAGTTGCTTAGAGCGTTCTTTCGTGTTCGGACGTGCTCGCTCCCCGGGGCGGTCTCTTCAAAGCGTTCTAGTGTTCTAGCGATTTGAATACCATACTTATCGATTTAATTATGGATTGGTCTATTATGGCATATGTGTCATTGTTTCTTCTACATTATCCAGTATCCTTCGTTGCATTAAATTGGTCACCCACCAACGTCTCTTCCTTCTTTTCTTTTTGAGGGTTGATGACAAAATTATAAATTCAGCACTTGCAATTATAATATCGCTGTCAGAGTCGGACATAACGATGCACTACCAACCACAGAATTGACACAAATGAGCGATTAGCATGCGTTCGGCTGATCTAAACATCTGTGCATTCTAGTTCTAGTTCATGGTTCTCATTCTTGCTCGTTAATATTTTGGTACAAACACTGAAAACGAACATTCGTTTACACTAAAATATTAAGAAAGATTGCTCTTGTTCTAGCTCTAGCTCTTTGTTCTTTTGGTTTAAATGCACCTTTAGACTACTATAGTATGCTGTTAGAGAAGTTCCTTGCTCCTATGGTGTAACAAGATGAGCGCTCTGTAATTTTAGGTGTTAACACACAAAATTAAAAGATGATGAGAGAAAATTAAAGAATGTAGAAACTATTTACTGCAGCTGGTTGTGGCCTAGGTTGTACCTAAAAATTCTATTGCTATGGCTTACCGTTTTACTGTCAGCTGTCATTGTCATATCCATTGACGTTGGGTATCAGCTGCCGTTTTTAAGATGCTCTGTGGCTGCTGTGAGCTGTCCATGTTGCCTTGCCTTTTCGTTTATTATTATTCTACTCTTTGGGTTGCCCTTGTTTGTTGATTTTGGCCGATTTATGACTGATAATAATCACTATCTTACGCTCTGATAAAACTTAATTTCAGCTAAAGTATGTCCAATTTATATAAATTGAATGGAGAAGGCTAGTATTGTACGTGTAGAACTTAAAAATGTCTGTAAATTATATACCTCGGGTGACACAGGTAAGGTTTGGTTGACTTTGTTTATTTTGTATTCTGTATTCGGGGTACAAAGATCACAAATCTTTTAGTGCACAATATCAACTGTGTGGTGAGACTGGAAGTCGAATAATTAAGGAAACGCCAGGGTAGCCCTAGGCTAGCGGCGTCCCTGGCACTCCCACCTTAATAGCAACTTGTGGAAACAAGTTTTATTTATAGTCAAGATACTTGTGTCTTCAAGTCACTAGAAGTAACTATTCTTGACATTCCAATTCAAAGGATAGGAGCGTGGAAAATTGTGATTCCACGTTGCTAGAATAGGTTCTACCCTTTAGAGCTGTCTAGTTTGGGGCGATAAATAGCTGTAGTTGTGTGTTTAAGATACACATATTCCCTCATCCTGTGTTTAAACTTTGCCCCACTTTACTATGTTTCTTTGTCCTGGAAAATAAACTATTTATTTCGACATAGTCTTGAGTTTGTAAATCTCACCAATCTCAATTTACCAATCATAACATTATGTTTTTTTGCAGCTTGATGCAGTGCAGCTGGATAATCAAGTAGAAGAGCTTTTCAAACAATTAGTTTTCCAAGCAACTAAGTTTATAGAGGTCTGTAGTGTTGTTCAAGCACAAAGTTTTTCATTAGGTATCATTGTTTCTTTTATGTATTTTTTTTATTGAAATAGACTGACAAATTTTTTTTTTCAGCCACGGTTTATTCAGCCAGTCCTGCCTGAGCTTGAACTTTTAATAAGAACATGGATTTTCAAGTATTCTGTCTTCAATCAGAAAAGCACTTTTGGACATCAGATGTTATCTTTGAGTTATAAATCAGACAATTTTTCTAGAAGTAAACTACTCTGGTACTATGGCTACACTGTCGGTTTGAAGTACCTCAGAGAAAGAGCTATTTATAGTTTTACTTCTAATACAAAAGTTCAAAATGTTGTAAATAAATTGGAGTCATTTCAATTGATAGGGGACATTTTAAACTTCTGTAGATTCATACAGACGGGCAAATATCCATTGCTCATAGATTTTATTTTAGGTGTAGAGTTGTCTGCTGAGAAATTAACTAGAGAAGATCTTACCGATTTCTCTTGGACAAGAGAACTTTTATGGCACAATTTTATTGTAAGTTTTTTTTTGTATTCATATCTGTATACATCAAAAATTGTCTAATAACACTTCTGATTTTTAAATCTTAATTATTCATCTGATGCATACTGTGAGGGTTGGTTTGAGGTGGCACGAGAAAATAGTTTATGGAAGGCATTGGGGGAGGCCTTTGAGTGGGACGAAAAAATCTAAATATTTAATTAAGAAGCTGCAAAAATTAAATTAAAAGAATATTAAGTCTCTCAATATCATCATCTTCCTGCCCTTGTCCCATGTTACTTGGGGTCGGCGCAACACGTATTTTTCTTCCATTCTCCTCTGTCAACCGTCATGCTATCATTTACTTCTTTATCTTTCATATCATTCCTCACACAATCCATCCATCGTTTTCGCTTCAAGAAAATATATTTAAAAATACATATAAAAATACATATATACATGTATAATGCAGACATTTGTTTTCAGGAACTAATAGGCACAACAATAGCATTAATAAACATTTTTGGGCTCAGAAGTAAACTGTCCAGTGTTCTGAAGTATGTGTGGTGGCGCCAACATGTCAGATCAACTGCCACTTCGAGTGAAGCTGTCATGACGTTACACACTGTTTGTGCTTGCTGCAATAATAAGCCTGTTCTACCTCATACTATGGGCTGCAACCATATATTCTGCTATTACTGTATAGTGGTATGTACCTAGTACCTATTATTAGGAAGCAGGTTATGTTAGATATAGTTTTCTAATATTTAGGAGCTTGTGCCTTAATAATAACAGCCGCACGGGTCGACCTTTGAGGTTAATCAGCGTTTGTCTAGGTTGGCCTGTAGATGGGTGACCATCCAAAATCAAAATCAAAATCAATCAAAATCAAAGCATTTATTTCAAGTAGGCCCGTTACAGGCACTTTTGAACTGTCGAAACAAAGACAACAATGAAATTTAGCTACAGTCCCAGTCACAAGGCATTAAAACTGTGAAAGTACTGTAGTTGCCCATTCCCTAACGTAGATCTCTATGGAGAAGAACGGGCAAGAAACTCCATGGACACTCTTTTCAGTAGTTAGTTCAGTAGTAGAAACCATAGTTTCTTCCATGCCTCTGAAACCACGTTAAGACGTTGGTGCCGGCTGTCGTTTGTAGATCTTGGCAGGCGTTATATTTAGTCAGTGGGTAGAAAGTCCGACAACCAGCCTTACCTAGGATTATTGTATTACCCAGTACCAACTGGGTTGTGGAGGTCAGATAGACAGTTGTTCCATGTAAAATACTAGTATTCAGCTGCATCCTGTTAAACAGGAACCAAACTCAACATAGTTGGGAAAAGGCTATGCAAATCATGAAGAGTTTTCTAATATTTTTATGAAAATATCAGATATTATTAAGTTATTTTTACATTTTTTTCAACAATAATTGTGCTAATTATTAATATTGTTTTTTTTTTCAGGCTAACAAGACAGCAGATCAAGACTTTGCTTGCCCAAAATGCTATTTTAATGGGAAGGAAATAAATAAGTTCGTAATGTCTTAATACTTGAAGCAATTAGTTAACATTGATATTACGCTCTAAAGGGAAAGTCGGTGCTGTGATAAATATTATATAGTTTAAGGGTTGCCCCACATCTATAAGCACGAAATAGCATTTTTCCATGCTATCCTATCATTTTCTGTGGCTGTGAACCAGTGACAAACAGAGCGGGAGTGCTATTGCACGCGGCAGCATCGACGATGCGCTCAGCAGCATCGACGATGCGCTCAGCAGCATCGACGATGCGCTCAGCAGCACGCTCTGTGTAGATGTGGCGCAACCCTATTTCTTACCTAGGGGATATTGTTATAACAATATAATAACATTTATATTGAGTTGTAGGTATATTTTTTAATTGTATAGTAGATAATTAATTTATTTAAATACATTTTATATTCTGTTTACTATGTTGTTTAATTTGGCGAAATTAATAGTTCATTAGTCACATTTTATTTACCAGAATATAATTCAAAACATGACCTTCACAGTGTCGTTATTGCTTTAATAATACAGGGTGAAAGGGACTGCCCTCTGCACTGATGGAGTGAATTTATTATATCATACTAAGTGATTACCGGTACAAGAAATTATTTCAGGAACGTTATGAGAATCTAATAAAGATTTATTTTATTTCCTCATGCGCAATGTATCGTTACCGTGGTAAAACGTAAGTAGCGAACGGCAAGCGCGACGACGAGTTCGATGAACTCTGTAACTAGGCAGGAAATGAACAGCTGATTTCACGCGTCGTTCGCTAGAGTATTTCGACATCCATAGTTGTTTTTTTTTTATTTTAGCCGTATTATTTACATAAATGGAGTGCTGCGTATACAGAATGTGATTTTACATTGAAATAAAGGAATAGTAAATGAAAAAAGATAAAAAAATGAAAAAAATCCGGTAGAATATCATTAAATAAAGAGCTGAATGCACCTTGTCGGTTTGCGGAGGGCTGTCCTTTACACCCTGTATACATTCTAAAAAAAGATGATTCATTCGATAAATTAACATAAAATATTGACATAAAAAGTATAAACTGAGAAGAAAACAGAAAAGAGCTTATAGAAAAAAAAAATGAAAGTAAATGAATGACTAAAATCTTTAACACTGATAATATCATTAAGTCATTGTGTGAATGACCAACACATTATAATATATGTGATATATAAATATGATATCAAAATAACAGCTTTTTACTGAATGCATATGAAAATATATGATACTTATAACAAAAACACATTGTCATGATTTTCAATTTTTGTCTGCCTGTCTGTTTGTTCCGGCTAATCTCCGAAACAGCTGGACCGATTTTGACGGGCAGATAGCTGATGTTATAAGGTCTCACTTAGGCTACTTTTAATTTAGAAAAATAGTTAAGGTTCTGTGTACAAAAATTAAAACCATTGAAATTGTTAACAAAATCGACCGGAGTGGCTGTTATTATTAACCCCCGAGAAATATAAAAAACTATACTTCTCATTTATTTTCTCGCCGTCAATGGTAAAAAGTAGAGTACACAACTCATGAAAAAAAAACATGTCGGTTCTTGTATCCCACGCTCCGCTAAGGATTCTACTCTAGAATCCCTTGCTACGCTCGGGATTCTACTCTAGAATCCTTCGCTGCTCTCGGGATCCAACTTAGTCCCCGAATTAAATTCCCTTTTTTTCACTTGTTGTTTAATCTACTATTGTAACATTCACGAAAGATGGTTGAGATTGAATTTGGAATGGACAGTGAACACAAAAACGACAACAAAGTGAATGGTACTTTGCATGCTATGTGGCACTATTAGCCAGTGCTGGCCGACTCACCTGTGTTGCAACTTTGCACAACTTTGTTGCTTGTCCTGACCACTATAGATTGTTTAAGTCTGCACTTCCGGGTTGGGAAAGATACGCTCCATTGGAGTGGAAAAGATGGATGAATGGCTTTTGATAAAAAAAGGAAGAAAAATATAGAATGGCAGTATATTGTGGTTTCCTGCGTACATTGTCATGTGACCTTGTCTGATGTTTTAAGGCATCTATTTGACTGGTAATAAGTTCTTTACATTCCGATTATAACTAAGTTTATACAGATGTGAATTAATGAGAATAACATGAATTAAGCAGGAAAAAACGGAAAATATAAGATGAAGATGAGAGGTTCTAAAGCTTCTGTTGGGCCTTGTAAAACAATGAAATTAAATGTGATACAACCTGAAAATTTTCATAACAAACAAGTAACTAGGTCCTAGACCAGGTATAATTTTTGTACAATTGCATATAGAAATAATTGAGAAAACTTACTTAATCTACTGAATGGATTTTGAAATGATGGCACTTTGGAATCTGGACAACAAGCTTCGGGACTAGCCTTAATTTAAAAATATGTGAAAAAATCAAAGAATGCATTAAAGCTCCCGAAGTTGAAATATTGGAAAAAATAATAGCGTCTTCAAAGCTTAATGTTAAAATTAAGTCAGTTGAGTGTTGAGTCAACTCACTCTGGTGTGAACGAGGTTCTACACTTTAGTTTCAAACGACCTTAGTCTTACATAAGTATATGAATGTATGTAAGTACATATGTAATTAAATGAGTATGAGCGAGATACCTAATCATTAAACATTTATGATAATTCTTAACTTACAAATCTAAAAATCTAGCAAATATCAGCTGAATTTCTTTGACTGACATACTTAAATCACATTTTTTTGCTCAACATACCTGACCTAACAAGGCTATCGACTTCCGTCCTTAACCAATTCGATTCGTTTCACTAATTTATTTACAATCATAAGCTACCTAAGACCGTTTAGGTCACTAATTTAGGCTTTAACAGGTGGTCAGACCAAATAAAGGCATGCATTGGAACCAGCCGTGGTGCCTTTCCGAATTGTGTTCGTATTTCTAATGTTGATTGTCTTTGCTGTTGCGCACGTCGGCGTGGAAGCCGGTCTCCCAGTCGGCGACGTAGTTGACCGTCCGCACGGAACCGTCGGGCTCCACCAGAGAATACTGACCTGCATAAATCAAAATATATATAGGTATTACGGCTGTGCGTTTCCGTCGTCCTTCAAGGTGCATAAATGAGAGCTCATGAATAGTAGGTACTCTGATAAATGTATTTAGGTTATCATTGGCTTCCATTCTGTTTGCGCCTTGAAATAGTCGTGATTGCGAAAATTAATAATATTCTGCAGTAGATAATAAGTGTCAACAAAAGCCGCGAAATTGTGTAAGTGCATAGAAACGGCATCATTGAATTTATGAATAGCAGGTGCATATTAAAAGTCACCGGTCTCCGGGCTCTGAGATCAATATTCCGGAGCCCAACTGGCCTCTTTTAGTTTTGAGTCGATAGCAGTTCTGCATTCATCCGCCTTTCTCCAGACTAGGGTTGTCCTGTTCGTGACTGAAATACGCGAGAGAATAAAATGTGCAATGCTAGGTAAATTAGGTAATCGATACAAAAGTTCATACCTTTGACGACTTCTCCATCCCTTTCTTCTTTCTGTTGCTTTATGTCACCGGTGTGGGGGTCGTTGACACTGTATTCGAAAGCATACCTCGGGTGGGCGTCCTGCAAGGAAGGTTATCACAATTTAGATGGTGCCGTGAGAAATGTCAGTTGCAACAAAGGTCGCAACGAGTATTGAATGAACTTTAGTACCCATTAACTGGGTTAGATACCTAGAGCACACCTACGGAGTAGGAACGGGTAACGAAATTGCCTTATTTTTTTCAATTATGGAAAGATTCATTCATAGGATAGGTCCGTAAAGTGTTTTCCGTTAGGATTAATTAGTCTGTTGTATTTAGACATGTTAATTATTATACATAGATAAAGCTCCTTTTTGATAGTACCTATACAAAAATAAAATTAATCACTAACAAAAATAGCAAAAAAATGCTCCTCAAACTCATTTGTGAGAATTGAACCCACGATCTCTGAACATGAACCATTACAATATCGTTAAGTTAAGAAAGTTTGTGGACCTTCATATACCTACATAAATGGATTCATTATAAAAGAACTTTTACTTGTGTGGATAGTATAGAGAGGTACATAAACGCACCGTTACAAAGATCATCAGCTGTTCAAAAATAAACAGCTCCAATAAAGCTGTCACTCAACCAGGATCCTTATCACCGATAAGAGGGTGGCAAAACGACAAGGCGGTGAAAGTGGTCTAGATGTAAACGGACGAGTTCGTACTAATTGTTATGTAAGTGAACGTGCTGATTTAACTCGTCTGAGGCAGCAAACGCCCTCGGTTTGACAATAAAAATGTTTGGTAATCCACGTTAACTGTTCAGAACGACAGCCTTTGTGAAAATTATTTCGAAGAATTGCCAGTTACACATTTAACATCGCAGTACAAAAACGGTAACATAACGTCATGCCTGTAATCCCCGAAGGTTTAGGCAGAGGCGTACCTAATATTACACCCACATTTCACCAGTAATTTTTAAGTCCCTTGTAAGCTACTGAGAAATTCCTGATGGAAAAACCTAATAACAATTTGACCGACCTGAGAATCGAACTTAGGACCTATAGACCAACGGGACAGAAGAGTGGTTACATAATGTAAGTATGTTAATAGAAATTGATTCAAAATAGGAGAGGAAAAAAATTTGTAAGGATCGTAGCAGATATAGATTTGTATATAGATTAAATGGTATAGATTAGACCATGAACCTTTAGGCACTCACAAACGTTAGTTGACAAACACTATTGCGTAACTAACGTATGTGAGTCAGTAGAGACACGATTTAGGTATAAACAGACTCATAACGAAGCCGAAAGGCACTTGTTCTCCCCGTCATTGCGATCATTTTTTTTTGTTCTAGACCTTACCTGGGAACCTTCTAGTTACAGAGATATTGCGGGTCAAAGTTCCAACTTAAACACAACTTTTTTTAAAAATAAATGTTTTTAATGTAAGATTTTTACTTTAAACAACTCCACGATTCCCGTACTATTCAATCCTTCCATCAGCACAATGTTTTGAGTGCGTTACATTGAGAGCCGGTCCACACGGTGCGTTGCGTCAGCGTTGCGTCGACGTAGCGCTGTCGCTACGTCGTTTTACATACGAATAATCATAGTGTAACACGGTGCGCTGCGTCGACGCAACGCACAAACGACTGAACTGCAGCCCCCAAGACGAAGCGGGCGGGGGTGTACTCATTGCGACGCCGCGCGCCGGAACGGTAGCGCTCATTTGTTTGTCATCATCACTATTTCTTAATGAAATTAATGGACAGATCCAATACTGTCTTGTGATTTTGAGTCTATTTCGGCGATGATGTAGTAATAGGAGCAATGGCAGACGTCTTTTCCGATCCATGCTTTCTATAAACTGACTGCAATGTTTTTACAAGATGTTCGCCGCAACTGTGCGTGGCCGTTGCGACGACGGAACGTTACGAATGCGTCGTAGTAACGCTGCGATGGCGCAGCGCCTGTGTGGCCGGCTATGCGTCAAAATATTTGTGTTGCGAAGACGCAACGCGCCGTGTGGACTGGCCCTAAGTCCCACCGTAAAACGTGATTGTTCACTCAAAAAAAAGTCTTTTCCTAGCAATATTATTTGCGTAAAGTTACTTTATTAGTTTGATGTACAGAATGCTTGGTTGACGGCTTCGTGAAGGGTCCGTTAACACCCTGTATTTATATAGGTCTACAATAAAATTTCAGTACATAGGTGCATTGTGTGCAATAACGATTGGACACTTTACGTAATTGTATCGTGAATAAGTAAGCTTTAAATTCCAAGTCTTCGCGTAGAAAGACTAATGTTTACTTAAGCTGTGCGGACACAATAAATTAAGTTACCTTCACCTATTTTATAG
Organism: Eurois occulta; assembly: GCA_950022335.1. Lineage (NCBI taxonomy): Eukaryota > Metazoa > Arthropoda > Insecta > Lepidoptera > Noctuidae > Eurois > Eurois occulta. The sequence continues at coordinate 8,300,376 of OX465484.1, read as the reverse complement.
TCAGCTGAGCTAAGACCTGTATTGTAATGTATTGAGATCTGAACAGATTGCTAAGAATAGTAGATTGGATTAAGTTAAGAAATAGATTTCTAATCCTTATCCTTCAGGGCATCGACATTAAGTGGCAAAAGAAAGAAAACCTACTCTACGATTTCATCTTGACCTGTAGCTAGTTAGTCCTTATGCAGTTTTCAAGATATTATACAAAAAATTGTTAACAACATAAATGGACAAATTAATGACATAAGATCGTATGAATTCCATTCGAGAAAAAATTGAATAACTACGGTTTATTGACAGTTGGTACTGCTGCGTTAATTAAATTGAAGCAATTAGATGTTTTACTCCTAATCAATCAAATGACACTGTAACGGGGTTTCTGGACCATTGCTCAACAGTCAACATGTAGGTACACATGACACCGGCTGAACGCTTGACAATTTCTCACATTTAATCAGAGTGAGTGAGCAGGTAATCGGTCAAGATTTCGATGTGGTCAGTAGAACCAGTCCTGGATCTAACTCGACAGCCAATCAAATTGATTACGTCACTGCATTAGTTGTAGGGATATGAAGTAACCTATCCATGGTATGCCGCAATGTCCTGAGGCATACACATTACACACATTTACGTTTGTGTTAATATGTAAAACATAAATAATTTAGTGAATGGAAAGAAGGACCATAAAAACATCAAATTATTCAATTAATAATAGTTAACACATAATTTGATTACTGTAATGATTTAGACCACAGATATAATTTAGACACTAATTACCAGTTTGAGACGATTAATCATGTAACTAAACATGTTTGAAAAGTCTTTGGACAAATTAATCTAACTACAATAAGACGCGCGTATAAAAAGTAGGGATTATCATGAAGATTCTGAAACCCATAGTAGGTATCGGTGTTTACAAATGGAACTTTTAAAAGGTAATATTAAATAATTAGGTACTCACATAGTTCTCCAAGAATTCTGTGTGAACGTTCTTGCCAGCGAGGGGTGCTGCGACCTTGGCAACAGCAGGAGCGGCTACCGCGGCGTAGGCGGGCGCTGACACGTGCGCTAAGCCCACGGGAGCACTCGCATACTGACTCACTGAGGCCACTGCCGGCGCTGCGTACTGGGCCACGGCCGGGGCTGAGTATTGAGCCACAACCGGCGCCGAGTGCTGGACAACAGTAGGACCGGAGTGCTGAACCACTGCAGGAGCTGAGTACTGCACCACCGGAGAAGCATACTGCGCAGCATGTTGCGTCACCACCGGCGCGGAGTACTGACTGATGGCTGCACCGGAATGTTGAGAGTACTGACTGAACGCGCCACCGGATTGTTGCGACACGACCGGCGTGAAGTAGCTTGAAGATGGAGCAGAACCGTGGGACACAGATGAAGTGGAGTACTGTGCCACTGCAGGAGCGATGTGAGCGACGGGCGCAGCCACGGGAACTTGAGTGTATTGAGCGTACTGCGCGACAGCAGGTGCGGCCACCGATGCGTATTGTGCTTGTCCCACAATCTGTGACTGTTGCACTCTCAAAGCGGGCGATGTTGCGTATCCGCTGGAAGGAGCGGCATACACTTGTGACACCACTGGTCCTCCTGACTGAATGTTGCTGTATGAGTTAAGAGATGCTTTGGCAGCTGATCCAGCTGAATAAACTTGTTGTGCCAACAAGTTCTGTGTCACATAAGAAGTCTTCGCTGGAGACAAAGAAAATTTGGCAATAAGTGGTGCTGCAGTCACTTTGGCGATGATCGGTGCTTGAGCGTACGTCGCTAGTGGTGTGACGGTTTTGCCTCCAGAAGCAGCTGATGAAAGGCCAGCTGAGGTCGCATAACCGTGGTATTCCTTTGTATATCCTTGAGCAGCATAGTTGTTGTAGTTGGACGCAAGTGATGAAGTTTGATAAGTGGCGGCTGGTTGTGCTGCATAGGAGACTTGAGGTTGAGTTGCTGAATAGGATACTTGAGGTGCTGAATAGGATACTTGAGGTGCCGCAGACTGGTATGTTATGCCTGTCGAGTATGCTGCACTTCCACCGGACGAGTAGCCTGACCTGCCACCCGAAGAATAGCCTGATCCACCTGAGTATTGGTATGAGGGTGCTGAGACGATCGCTTGTGGGAGGTATGCGTTGGCAGGGGCGGCAACAGTTTTGACGCCAGTGGTGGTGAGCTGCACCCCAGGCGCAGAGTAGGAGTAGCCATTGTCGCAGCCTGATCCTTTCTGAACTTGGCTCAGGTGATAGTTCAGATCAGGGTCGTGATAAGCCAATGCATTCTGCAGTGCTAACACAATGAAGATCATCTGAAACAAAAAAACCGTATGTTTATTCTTCAATTATTGTTAAAATTCAGTTTCATAACCTAAAACACAAAAAAGAACTCATTCTACTTACCGACTTCATTCTTATTTTTTATTATTTGCACACTATAAACAATATCGCATAAATGAATATTATGGCAATGATCGCATTAAATTGTTGAAAGCTTAAAGTGTATTTGCCAAACTTAAGCGTATATCGAAATGAGAGCAAAGTTGGTCCGCAAAGTCTTATATAGCGATCTCATATGTGTAAGAACGGGTCACACTTTTTCACGTTCGCTGTCAGAGAGTACGTCGGTGGGCGCGGCGCGGGCGCTGGTGGCTAAACCACGGGCTATATACTAATGTATGACTACCACACGTTACAAACACCATTATGTTACCTTAGTGCGTCTATAAATATCACTTAATTAGGTACGAGAAACGTGAGAAACATTCAGATTTTGCTGATTGATTGTCTATTGAAATATTGAGTAACTGTTTCAGTTGGCTAGCTATTTTTTCTTAAGCATTTATTAAGTTGTTTCTTAAAATTTAACTACATAGTAAAGATACTAATAAACACTTAGAATTAGTTGGGAGTTTTTGATTTAATAAGATTTTTCTTTTTTTAATAAATAATTTAAATAAAGGGAGCGAATTAGGGTGTATACAATTTTACAATAACTAGGTATCTCATCATTTCGTGCTTGTACCTACTCTGCTGCAAATTCCCACAAAACAGAAAACTAAATTTAACCGAACAAAGAAACGAACCCAGATCCAAAAACACTCAGCCGCTTGTAGCTTGTAACCACTTGATCAATCATGCATACATCCACTAAAATGAGCATAATTTCAAATCAATAAACATCATTTAGATATAACTTGTTACACATGCAATTAGATAAATAAGTATATCATAAAATTATTAACTCAGGTCATGATCGCGTACGGCATTAATCCTAAGCTGATAATAAGTTGCTTCATGACGCGACATTCAAGCTAAATAAGTACGTATGATACTTTGAGCTCATAATTTATCCGTCAGTTGTGAAATTAATCCCGCAATTAGATGCTAATACCGATGGATTTGTTTGTACGAGTCAATGATATCATTAAGCAAATTAAGAGTGCGGATACAAAAAATATATATATCGATACCAGTATCGTTACTTGTGTTACGAAACGTTTTTATACGCGATAATCTTGTTGTCTCATGCCACACTTGCCTAGGTTGGTCCTTGGATGGGTGACCACAAATTATATACCGAGTTTCCTTCGTGCCGTGGAAAGCACGTTAAACCTTTGGTTCCGGCTGTCAATTGTAGATCTTTGAAAGTCGTTACAGGCAGTCAGTGGCCTGAAAGCCTGACATCCAATCTTACCAAGGGGTATCGTATTACCCAATGCTAACTGGGTTGTCAGATAGGCAGTCGCTCCATGTAACTACTACTGGTATTCAGCTGCATCCGACCCCAACACAGTTGGGAAAAAGGCTAGGCAGATGATGACTCTAATAGTATCTGTACTTACATAGGTACTTAATCTTGATGAAAATATTTCGAATATTTATCTAAAACTTGGTAACTAAACGTTTTGTTCGTGTGGTATCTGTGTCTTCAGACAGGTTGTTTCATTTTCAGGACAGTTTCACGTGCTAACCGTTCAGTTTTACCTATTATTGGAAAAAGGTTGAGAGTTTCCGCCACAGATGTGCGAGGATGAGTAGCGAGGGATGTGGGTGAAACCACCCTAGAATATTATTACTTCTTTGTAATAGCTTAAGCTAAGCTAGCTATTTGAATGGTTAATTTTACGTGAATCTCTCGCTGCTCATTCTGCATATCTCTGGTTGAAACGTAGCTTTAAGCAAATAAAATGTATTATATTATTATTTTATTCTCTTCCTTTTCTAACACACTATTGTCTACATTTCTTTTTCATTTCTCCTTTTGCAGGTCTGCTGGCAATTTCTTGAGAAATAAGCCGTAACTATGTACTCATATATTATAATGTTATTTTCCTGTGTTGTCCACTATGTGTACATAAATAGTAAAATAAATAAATAAAAATGTCTTAGAACAGTAAAATCTTTACTTTAAAATAACAATATGAGTACACCTGGAGTGTGTTTCAACTATGAAATAGCCGTTTTTTCTCACATTTTGTTCTGTTTGTAACTTTGGCGTATAGTTATATTTCTTCCTAATTCCATTTTTATTGGATTAATTGTTAAATTACGTACCTTTTAGAGTTGAAAAACTGTACTAGTATTTGCACTTCATTACTTCAAGTAGGTATATTTTCGTCATAGACGGTGTTTTGAGAAGTTAAGATACGCAGTGAAGCGCAGTTTTTTTCACTGTAACTATACTTTGTAATTGTGTTATATCGGTTCGACGTTTCCAAGAACAAAAAAAATGTTAGTATAGAAATATCACTTTTCACGAAAATGTTCATACAATTCGACAATTTCATACTTTAACCCCTAATATTTTTACCTACTAGTGAAGCTAGTGTACACTAGAGTGTCCTGTACTAGATATTTATTAAATAAGTTCAGTGTGCAGACAGCTGATTGAAAAGATAACATCTATCTGATATGTTAATATTCAGTGAGTGGATGTTGTAGTATATGTTTCAAGCTTCTCTATGTAGTTTAAAATCGGATGTACCTAATAAGAGGTTCCGTACCTACTGAATATAGTCCTACTGAAAGTTGCAACTTTCAGGTGTTAATCATCATTATGCTTGGTGATTGTAACCAAGAATAATTAAAGGACTTTTTTATAACTTTATTTGACTTCATAGACAAAAAGAAACATTAATCACGGCATAATAACGTGTCATGACTAATTTAGACATCTATTAACAAAACATTTTAATTTCAGAGAACACGTTTTGAAATATCTTGCCTTGTTGATTTGAAAGCGTTCACATTATAACAGCTTTTTAGACATAACTTATCATCACGCTTGTAACCCGTGAAGAGGTAGAGGTGTAGCTATCCTATATTATAGAGCCTATTGCCGTCAACCGGGAACTAATTCAGACTTTAGGCTGCCACTGAGAAATACAGCTGTACTTTTAGCTTTCAATCACGCTTGCTGTGTTGAGAATGATTAATTGATACGAGCTTACTAATTCCACACTTCTACGACTGTTATGGAACCCTGTTAAACAAATACGGTGCGACAAGTTTTTCACAGCATAGTCAGCTCACGATGTTTTTCGGACTAGAGTGTACGTTTGTCCGGTGGATAGTGTGTAGTATGAATTTTGCATTCGTTCTAATTGCGTCGGTAAGTTCAACTCATTTCCCCACACATGTACCTAGTGGTCAGTAAGTAATTTACGTCATTTAAAACGTTGATACGGGTTGGCTTGAGGCTTGCATAAGTCAACAAGCCCCTAAGCTCTTTACTTACAGCTTACATGTTAATGACGAAACACGCACTAGTTGGAAGGATTTGAAATAAAATCGTTTGATACTGGCCTGCAACTGTGTCGATGAGAACTATCATAGTGCTTGCTCGAAAAGAGTTAAAGGTTTAATGACACTAAACATTCATGGAAGGGGTTGGAGGATGCCTTTGTCCAGCAGGGGGACAATACAAGCTAACAAAAAAAAAAAAACATTGAGATGTCCTCAAGAAGATTTGCTTCCCAATCTTTCTCATGTTTTGACTTCTTCAGTTGTTACTGACGAATATAGTGTAAGTTGTGGTTACCTAGTGTGAGTTACAGGACCATGTATTCTGAAGTAGTTTTAATTTTATATAAGACTAGCTTTTGCCCGCGGTTTTGCTCGCGTTAATTTAGAATTTGACAATCAATTCGGATTGTACTCTGCTTGTAATAATATAATTCTATCATGGTTCGAAAGACACATGGCGCCATCTATTATTAATAAAATCGTTATTGTTGTTTTCCTCGGGAACAGTACTTTTTTCGGGATGAAAGTTACACTATTTCCGTTTCTGAACAACTGAAAACGTATATGCAAACTTATTACAGGATGATCGGTTCTGTGGTTTAGGCGTGAAAAGGTAACAAACAAACTTACTTTCGCATTTAAAATTAAATGTATCTCGATAACTTGTAATGTATCTCGTTGGTAATTCTAAATAAATAAATAAATCGGCTATGTTTGGATGTAGGAGGTATTCTCCGAAACCATTTATTCGATTTCAAAAATCCTGTCAATGACGGAAAACACTATTACCGAATACGAAGTGGCATTGGTACCTGACAGATTCGAACACATTACTGCGTGCTCAAGATCTTCGAGACCTTCAAGTCAGTTTTAGGTACGTATATGAAACCCTTTAATAAATAATTTTGAGTACCTTTGCTTAAATGACCATTATGGAAATGGTGTAAGGTTCGCGTTAATGAAAACAGGTTAAACGGATATTGCCAAACGGAACGGAATAACCGAGAATTTGGTAATGGGGCGGAGTAGGGCAGGTCTTTGAATATAAAATATGTGACTTTATCTATATCTAACAAAAATTTATGGAAACGATCCCTATATGAAGCTTGATTAGGTTGCTATGCATAACATCGTGCCTATTACGGAATGCCAATCTAAAATTATAACCTAGAACTTGACAAATACCTATCTTATAATATGTATGAAAAACTGTAGCGATTAGGTACAAATTTTATGCAAGTTTCTGTGAATAAAGCTTTCTTGAACTAAACTCAAGTTAACTAAGCTAGGGCCGGTGCCTGCCAGGGCTGCGGGACTGTTCGAAAGAGATACCGCGGCCCTGAAACATAAAGGGCCAATGAAGGAACATGGGTGGTTTTTAGTCAGTAAGAGTCTGACACTCCCTTCCGCTCCGCCCAGAGCGGGAGGAGTCATTTGATGATTTCCCACCCTCCAAAAAAAAAAAAAAAAAAGTTAACTAAGCTACTTGTAGCTATGTTTGGTTGGGATAGGTTCTCCAATCATCAATAATTCTGAATGTAAGAAAAACTAGACCGAAATACATGATTATCGTGATACACATGATAGTTAAATTAAACAGATTTGCTCGGCTTTGTCAATTTTAGCTTGTGAAGATAGACTGTTGGTCGTTTCATACAAAAGACATCAACGCGCAGAAAATTTTAAATGTCGCTGTTTGAAACATACTATTTTTAAACATGCGTATGCACCATAATGGAATTATAGGTATGTGTTGTATTCATATCTATTACGTACACTTTCACAACAGTTCAGAAGCCTTAGATAAGAGTAAACGGGAGTAAATTGTCTGCGCGATTATCCACATACTATCATATTATGTAATACGTTCAACATGAATCTGTTATATCAAGAGTCCGTAAGGTAAATGCACCAAACATCGCAGTAAACTCTGCAAGCGATCTGGATCTCGATAACGTCCTGGGTGAACGACGAGCGATTTATATCTTGTCACCAAAGAACTGCGAGCTTCTGTGCCACGGAGAATTAACCAACTGGAGAGATATTATTATGCTGATAAACGAGATGGTATCTGTGTACACAATTATAGTCGCAGATAGGGAATCATTTTGATAGTTTAAGTTAGAGAGTAGTGCCAATGCCCAGGGTACGTTAAACGACGGCAATAAACTTGCACGTGGTGATTGAAACAGCATACCAAAATGCTGAGTAAGCACCACGTCGTTTTAGTGTTTTACGATGCTAGACCGACGCATTTTTTACATGTTAGTTGTGTATGACGCATATTATTGCATCCAGTATCTATAATGCTCACTTGCACACGCGTGTTGCAACTGTGGAGATACAAATGAAAGAAATTGCTTAAAGAATGTCACGAGACCTCGACGCGACTTGCGATACGACGGTACTTACGGAAAGCAAACAAATGGCATACACCTGTGTCGCTAGACGCAATTCGCGTCGCCTGAGGTCGTCAAAGGGGTGTACTGTGTGCATAGCATTCTTAGTTAGCAGATCAATAGTTATAACTCCATTCGCTGCTCACTTCATGTCACCACTGGCGTTCACAAAGCCATGCCCAGTAGCGCTCCCAAACCTGATTGTTAATCAACAAGTACTCGGCCAGTGTTTGTTTTATTGACTAGTTTTTATCAAGTACACACATGGCTCCAAATGTAACACATTTTTACGTAACCGCCTAACAACTGGCGCGAGGTTCCCAAAGTAATGGTCGCCTTTATTATCTGACCAAGGTCGATTTACTTATTACTTATTAAATTAGGTATAAATAAAGCATCGAAAAATGCTCTTTATTTAATGAGATTTTTAGTGATCGTTTGGCGTGGCCTTGGAACGATCTAAGATTAATGTCTGTAACATAAAACTTATAAAAGTGCATTTGTTTTTGTTGTTAGTATGTAATTATGTCTTTATAATGTTTAGTCTATGCTCACACGCTTCTTAAGCTTCTTTATCTTAGTCTCTGGCGCGACTTGTAAGGTCGTGACGCTTTTGTCTCGGTTCAAGATGTGCGGATTATGGGCGGCACAGAAATAAAGTTTTCTTGATAAATTACTGATGTAATTATTATGTTTTTTTTTAAGTATAATATTTTGGTTATAATATAAGTTGACCCCGAAATTAAAAACCTTGGTGTTGTAAAACAGGGATAATTATATCATCTTCGAACTTGCAGTTTAGGCACTGTGTTATTAATGTAATAATGCCGATAAGCATGTGACGAGAGTGTGATTTTCTGAACTCTATAACAGACTTCCTCAACAAGATATTCAAAATCATTGATCAACTTAGTAACTTTCATTAAAGTAAGTGTTTACATGAAAGTTGCTGAATTTGTTGAGCTTGAAGCGAGTAAACAACATTCATACAATCTACAAACCTGCGAATCTACCAATCTGTGTAACTAAGACGGAGCTTTATTATTATTAAATTATACGCATTGAGATAAACCTAATTCTACGTTTAAGGAAATCGATGAAATTAATTGAAGCAATCGCAAATATTCTGATGACAAAATGACAGACCCAGCCCAAGTTTAGTTCAGTCGTAGCTTATTTGCGTGATGTGAGGTTAAAAGGTAACTTTTGTTCATAACCTAGGTATTTCCCAGGGCATGCTAATGTGTCCTAGTTCCTGAACGAGCGCGGACAGGGAGAGACATGTCGTGAGTTCAGACAATTAAACATAACTGGCATTTTGCCATTTATCTTAACGATACGATGGCATTGTGATTGGAATATGAGTCATATCTTGTCTTTATAATAACGCGACACAACCTCACTCTGTGGATTTTTGAACTAAAATGCGTTTTCATTTTTTTTTGAATATGTCGTAATCTGCAATCTAAAATGAAGTGAAGGCACTTTAAAAGTTGAGAAATGAATTTGAGAATAAACATAAAAGGCTTTGGGCGTGTCCTAGAGCGATTTTGCAAGATTTCACAACGTTACAGAGGGGCGGCATCTCAAGTGCATCAAAGTAATTTTCACGAATGTGGTAGTGCCTACTTACGTATCGGCAGGTATACTAATATTTTAGTGAAGTATGAAGTGAGCTTTATATCTACCAGCTTAAGGTTGTCAATGAAAGCTTTGACAATAAAATAGCAGTTTGAGCCGAATATCTTTATTACAAAGATAAAATATGAATAACAGCTTTATTGCTTTGATGGATTCTGAACTCAGCTCATAAATTGCATCATTGCATTATTGTTATACCGCGTTGAATAATTTAATTAAATGTGTATCAGGCTATTTAGGTCAAATTCCAGTATTATATCGACTGCGAATCAATTACAATTACTAGGCAGAGATTTAGCCAAATAGCCATGTGCTCATTATTCCCATGAGCCTAATCTTTGGTTCATTACATGTTACTTGGCTTTTGTGTAACGCCGTAATTTGTACTACTTTATTCAAATGTCAGAGTAGTGGACGTTATAATGGGCTTCCACTGACGTTTAGCCCTGCGTACGATATGGTTTAGTTCTAGAAAACTAATTTATTAGTATTCAGTGATGGAGAGATCCGATTTTAAGATTAAGATGGATGAATTGATGATTTATGGGGAACAAGAGGGCTTACATAAGAGTGATAATCACTTTCAAATCGTTTCGTATTTCAACAAAAACGTTCTGAATGTTGTTTTTCAGTAGCTTACGGAAGTCTAGGGCATTTTTCACTTTACCATCATTGTTATCGCGGATCGCTGATGGCAATTGGCATGCCCTGTGTCTTCATCTTTTTATAACAAACTGTTTTTTAAATCCTCTAAAAAGAAGAAAATAAATTTTATATTAAATCAAACCAATCAATTTATTATATTTTTTAATTTATATGACATAAAAGCTTGTCGCGTGATTAAACATACAGCAACACACAGTTAAATCTCACTAATCTCACTGTGTCTACATTCTAATCCAACTTTCCTCACTCAAGTCTACTGGAAGAGATTTCTTATGAAATAAGCAGTACCTTTGTGCTCTTCTATCTTAATGTAATGTCCTGTTAAGTATTTTGTATGTACATTAATAAATAAATAAGCTGATATATTTTCTTCTGTTTAGAGCATTTAAATAAAAGTTTGTTTTAAAAATGTGTTTTACTATTAATTTTTGTTCTGCCTAGAATACGTGCTTCACACTCACTTTGGTTGTGAACCATATTGGTTTAAATAAATGTGTATTACTCTGAATACGATTTTCCTGTACAGTCAATTTGAAATTGGGTGAATTTTGAATAGGGTGATTTTGGATCAATATGTTGCCACTATTATTAAGATACCTATACATTGTACCAACATTTAGCGTAATCTCTCAAAGCTAGTTTAAGGAACTAGTGTAATTTTCTGTAATAAGATACATGAACGTACTAACTACTTAGTCCATATGAAGAAAGCTTGCGCAAACGCAAACCACTCTGTAACGTTACAGAGTTGTGGTATCGGTTTCTGAACTTGTTTGTTATACGTTGTCAAATGCAGTAATTTTACCTATGAATAGAATGTGTTACACATACGTTATGTTCTCGTAGGTACGGCAATAATTGTGTGCCTTTCGTAGTCTTTCCTTTGTTTGCATGATTTATATTGCTTGCTGAACTGAAACTTGCATCTATGTAGGTACACAATTTTTGGATATGAATTACGCTTGAATTAACTTTTCATTCACATTTGACCAAAACCTGTATTCAGGTTTACCGAAAAAACATTAAAAACAATTCCAATAAAAGACGGAATTTGAATCCTGTTTACTTATAAGTATTTTTTACAATTTCTGGTAAGAGGTTAAGGTCTTTTAATTTATTATTCCGCAATACATTTCACAAACTTCCACAATATCACTTTAATATACACTTTAATTTACAACTTATTACTTACTTTAACTCGTCATATCCTGTCATTGATCGTTAATCGATGATTAATTTACCGATTACTTGACTCGATGCCTACACAGTTTAAATCGTTTGGAGATATATCGAATAAGGTGTTATGTAACGCGAGCTGATCAACGATAACAAGGATCTCTGGTATCTGGTGTCAGATCGGGCATGCTTCAACTTGACGGTTGAGTAACTCTATCTATAAGATCTGCGAGTGGCCTATATGGATGGTGGTTTGATCTACATCGAACCACCATACATCAAGGGTAAGTACAAAACAAAGAAGTAAGTACAACTACTAGCAGTACTGGTACTAAACAGATGACGTCATGTACGCTTGTATTAGTTACAGCCTTCAGAGAGCTTAGACAAATTGACATTCTATCAGCGAAACTATATGCTTTGACATAAGCTACCGAAAAACTAATGTCAAAAAGGATTGGTTTGACATAAGCCATCGAAAACCTTTTGTCGATCCTGTTAAAAATCGTTGTAGAAAAACCAAACGCTGTGTTCTTCCATTAGTGTAGAAAACGGGAACAATTCGAGATACCGCTGCTACTTAGCATTTCCTAATGGACAATCTCAAACTAATTCTCTCCCGGTAGATATTTAGCAATCTATTTAGCACTAGGTTTAGCTGTTGTGATCATAAAATACCACATTGTTTGTAAGCTGAAGCAGTACTCGCGATCTTTAAATAGATAAGCTAGCAGTTCCGTTCACTTAGTTGCCACCGAGTTTCAATAAAACTTACATTTGATATCGATTCCATACCTAGAGCCACAGAAGTAGAAGTAAAAAGTTAGAATTGTAAAAACGAAGTTATGAGATAATAGCCCAGCACATATGTATGTATTCGCGCCTGCAATTCAATAACCAACACCTTGTTTTGCTGTTTTACAATGCAAAGTGTGAGCACGAGACCAATGCAGCTGTTTGATGAAAAAATACGATATCTAATATTAAAAGCTCTCTTACACGAGGACAGTTTCTCGCCTAGAATAGGCCATAACCTAAAAAATGTATTGGTGTAAATGGTACGAATGATAGAAAGAAAAAGTCGCCCTGCTCTTGAAAATTGAGAGCATTCCTGCAAAACACAAATCGTATTTCGAAATCTTGTTGAAATCATGAACTCAATAAAGACCGAACTTCTCTGTAGTTCCACTAGTTGTCGGAGATTTTATTTTTCACGAGTGCAAACATGAGTTCTTTAAGGACATTCGAATCTAGCTTATCAACAGCTTCGTGTAAATGTGCCTCAATAACGGCCTGTCAACATACCTACGTTATTGAACAAAGTGGATTATGAATGTGCAAATGAAGAATATGGCTCGTAAAAGATCCGGACTATGATCGATTATATCTCGTTCACGATTCGGGCTACTTGCAAACAGTAGTAACTTACATGTGTCAACATTCAACAATATAGATTATCAAGATACATGTGCGTTTCGCACGTGCATGTGCCCTACACTTGTGAGTGGTACAATATCTGTACAGTTGAAGATTATGGTACGTGAGGCCTCACGTCAGTGGTAACAAAATTAGTATAAGCTAGCCTCTCATTCTATTGAAATGTTAGGACAGCTCCAGGTCAATGTAAATCAGTCTTAACACCTGACGTGAGGTCTGCTGTATATTAAAAAGACAAACGAGACTGGAATAGCAAAGCAAACAAGGACAAAGGAGGTCTTATCGCTAAAAGCAATTAATCTTGAAGCAAAGCTTGAAAATCGATCCAGTTTTAGACTATTGTTGTATCGTTATAGGGGTCAGATTGCAGCCGCTCCGATAACCTATATTGTACATTGGACAATACTGAGATTCAGTCGCATTTAGTTATAGTTAACTGAACTAGACGCTCAGCAAGGCTATTAAGAAACTTGAGGCAGGTATATGATAATGTAAGCTGGTTTTTTGTACAATGAATTTAACGAAAACCTTCTGTCAGATTTAATAAAAAAATCTTCAAATGTAATTAATCTGCTTGTGACGTATCATTGAAATATTTGTAAAAGCTGCTGTTCTTCGTGGGTTTACAAAGGTGCTTTATGAACTGTCAGTCATCTGAGTACTGGCCGAATGCCAAATAGTTTGATGACTCATAACGTAAGTAATCATGACTAGCCGATAGCGGAGGCAACGTTGCATGCTGCATTATGAGTTGTTAATGTAGCGCTACGAATCGTTACATTTTCATGTTTGTTAATTGCGAAAATGTGGGCGGGATTTTTTCCCGTCGAGTTTCTTTTTATACCTACATATTTTTTGTAAATGAAAAATCCTTTATTGACGATTAAATTAAATTTAAATTTATTCCCTACTTCGAGTATCGGAAGTAAATACCTATATGTAAATTTATGTCAAAATTAATAATATGTATACTTCAAGGTTATTTGATCCTTCATATAGGTACTGCAATCAGCCTATAATGTTCCCACTGAGGGGACACAGGACTCCTCTCAATGAGAGTAAGTTGGCTACGGCCAACTTACTCTCATTGAGAGGAGTCCTGTGTCCCCTCAGTGGCAGGCAGGCAGGCCCAGTGCGGCTTGGTGAAAATCACATTTACTCGATTTTTCTGGTTCTAGGAAATCCCGGTTTCCTCACAATGATTTCCTTGACATAAGAAGATGTGCAAATAAATGAATCGTGTTGTGACAACTATAATTAGCAGATGTTTCAGTGTCATGTATTGTATGGCAATCATCATATTGTTGCTATAATCCTAATCTTGCGGTGACGTATAACCGAGACCGTAATTGATTAGCTGAAATATAACGCACAGGTGAAGGTAAGAGGTAACTCCATCAAACAACAACCTGTGCTCACATTTCTTCATATACTGAACTGAGAATGTTGGCTGGCATTTGTTAAGGTTACGTTTCATACTTTCGTCAATCGATATAATATCTGATTCTATTCTAGTTCTGAAGATTAATACAGGTGATAATAAACATTATCCATTGTGCACGAAGTATTCAAAGGTTGCTACTGCGACAATGAAATACAGGATTAAAGAAATCATTACCATTGTGTAATAACGTTATCCGGTTGGAGGAGACAAGGCCTGCCATATTTATTGCATTTCATTTTCTTTATCTGTGCCACGTTAGTCTTTGTTACATGATCACATGAATTATTATGACGTGTACAATATATGGGATAGGCTAGATTTTAGTTTAGTAACAGTGAAAGTGTGCAATCGATGCATTGCGAAGTGGTCCACGTTACAGGTGGGCTGTCGTATATGAAACATGTATCTGCATACGAGTATTTAGTCTAGGCCCTATGTCTTAATTAAATATTTATAAATGGTGTCCATTTTCCAGGCCAATACCTACGTACAAAATAACGAAGACATGCTTTGCTGCAACGCAATTTTAAGAGTTGAGATCTTTTGAGCCGTTGTGAATTCTATACGTCTGGGTATCTTATGTTACCTCGTTTGAATGTGATGGGATGAATACTTATATTATCTTATCTGCTCTCTTTGGTTTCAGGGCTAAATATTTTTCTAAAGTTTTTAAGGCTCTCACCAAAATATCCAAAATTTTGTAAAAATGTCACATAAAAAACCAACAGACAGGCAAAAATACACTAAAATAGTTTGAAAGGTACACATAGGTCCACATTACATAACAATTTTAGCGTCACAGATATCAGTGTCAAAGAAATTAATGACCTGACGGAAAGGACCTACGTTTATGAGCGTCGGTAGATTGGCTAGCTGATCTAGATTTAATTGGCAAGTTCTATGTTGCGTCATTCTGATAAAGTTTAGCTACGTATGCAGTTATTGGACAATAATATTTTACATATTACTCGTTAGGATCGTAAACCAAACATGTTTTAAATAGCTGTTACGTTTCTTCGTTTTATGATTTCTTTAATTGATGTGAGTGGTTCTATATTATGTATTGCATCAATTGTACAAGTCTCGACGTTTATTATCTTAATTTAATCGCCATGATACGTTTTATTTGCACTGGTCATTAAAGGATAGGTAACTGTAAATGTATTACGAAAGTAGAATATGAAATTGTTGATTAAAATGCGTTTGCATGCATTTTGCATGCATTTTTTGGAGCAATTTATTTTTGATACGATTTTTATTTGACCACATAACGATTCTTGGGAAAGGTTTTATTACTTCGTTGTTTATGGGAAGAGCCTTAAAAAGAGGTAAAAGTACAGGAGGTTGCAACAATTTGGAAAAATAATGGATTTTTTATTCTCATCATTCTTTAATCTAGAGTCTAATACTCGTAATTATGCCTCCCTGAATGGGTTCAAAACGAGGTTCACGTCCAAGTAGGTATAATCTGAATTGAAATCCCACGTATTTGGCGATTTGTAATTTCATCCACCTTCTTTTCTCACTGGGTGTCGCAAGTTGTGATTGTACGAGAGACGTACAATTCAATTTAGACCAATCCGGCGAGTGGTAATGAACGATCCAATTAACACCCACAATGACACCTAAGAGACTTACATAATTGGATTTATGTTTCCTTTGATTCATTGGGATTAAGATTTTGATTTATGCTTTTATCTTTTAGAATTTATTGATTATGTTCTAGCAATAAGGTACCTACGTTATTAACCAGGTTCCGCACATATTTCGCAAAGTACTGCTAATAAGAATTTACATTTTCACTGCATGCATAGATTACATTATGAGATATGTAAGCAGCATTCATGAACCCACCTTTATGCATAACCTCCAGCAATATTTTAATGGGTTTTGTCAGTGATACTGGCAACTATTTGATTAACTGGAAGTATAGGTAATAGAACGAACCATGGATAGTTTATGTCGTAGACAGAGTATCCGATAGACACCGGCAAAGCGTGTCGCAAAAAGAGACAAAAAATAAATACGTCACGAATTTAGGGTTACCGGGTGAGGAAAAATTTACCCCACAATTTATGAGAATTGGAAATTAGTACGTAAGACAAAGCCTGAATATGCCAATGACATATCCGTTACCATCGGTACGCAAAGGCATGCGATGCGGAGAAGACATGCTGCCGAACTCAAATTAATTGCGATGAGGGCAGGAGTGACGATGGATGATGATGATGTGGTTCTAAATTACTGCCATTTCTGATGTGATAGTAGGTTCTGGGTTTGTGGGTAAATAATAGAACATGTTTATTTCTAATAAGCTTTTATTGATTTAACACATTATTGTCCTTTAAATAAAACAAGCTTCGTATGTTTCTAATTTTTTGCTTAGGTTCAAATCCTTTTGTTGCGTAATGTATACGCAGTTCAAAATAGTGCATGGCAATTGCCTTAATAAGTAAAACTTTGTGGTTTCCAATAAAAGGTTGACTTTCAAAATGATTATTTATGAATTCTTCTTTCTAATTAACTTATATTCTTCTTTTTAATTCTCAAAATGTTTGCTGCAAATTTTTGATGACGGTTTTGGTGTCCAATCTGTTCGTCCTGTAGCTACAATCCAATTCTGACGTAAATTATCAGGTTCAGGGAAACTGCAAAAAGTCATTAAATATTTCAGATATTTAATTAATACTCACTGCAGAAGCCATCACATTATTATTTCCCATAATAGTGGGTAATAATTTATAGAAAAGTTGGCAACACCAACGTTTTTAGGTTAGAATTTATAATTGAATAATAATTGTTATTTTTGTGCTTTTTAAGGATGAATCGTACGTCTAGCGTACATTATACACAATATATGAACATAATAAAATGTTACTGAATGCCTAGAACTGATAAAGAGTGGCATACTTACGAATGAAAAGAAAATCCTGGGATTTTAGTTCCACTATCACTTTTACACCCTTTAACGCTACACCACACCATTTTTTTGTATAAATGGTTGAAATAGTAAGTCTAAATTGTTCAAAACAAAATATAACATAAATTACTTAACATATAACACGTAAAAACTGTATTTTAAAGGTAGACGATGGCTAGCTGCACGTCAGCTGTCAAACTTTGTTTAGCAAACTAGTGTGCTGACCTTGAAAAAACGTGGCACGCTCGATGAAACAAAAAATGTTATCGTTCTGTTTCATTTCTTTACACGACATCGGCATAAGTTGTTCTTTTTCTTGTGTGAATGCGACAAAACATATCAATTAGTCTATAGCATTCTCTGTCTACGGTTTATGTATACACATTAGTGAATTTTTATATGACATAACATCCTGCAATCCGCGAAGGGTTTTTCAGATGTGTAACTAGAAATAGTACCGTCATATTGCGCCAGTTATAAGTTACGTCCCATCCCATGTAATAGGTGGCGAGCTTATTAGCAGCAACTGTTTAATAATTCTGTGAAAAATTTCTGATAGAAAACACAGTAACAGTTTGCCTGTCCAGGAAACTGAATCCAGGACCTCATGCTGAGCAGTCGCGCTTGCGACCACAGATCAACGATGCAGTCGATCGAGTTTGTCGGAAGTAGTCGATATTTGTTAAATAAAATGGAAAATGCATAAATTGAAACCAAGGTTTTCTATATTAAAATGGCTATTGCTTAATTGAATTATGCCAAGATAATAGGTAGTTTCCTTCTGTGCTTCCTATTATGCGAGTAGTAATGCAATGCGATCATTGAGTCCGTTTGCAAATCGTGAAGGGATAACTATTATCTCACGACTTCATTACAGAATAAACTTACGATTGACGAGGTCGTGGGTACGTACCCTCTGCTAGGGTAGCATTGGGATGCATTGCACTTATGTCAATTATTTCATTATTATTCTTCTCAAAACGGTGATGGAAAACATCGTGAGGAAAACAGCATGTCTTAGAAACACAAGTTTGAAGACATGGGTCACATTTTGTTTGGCAATTTACCATGAAACATCCATCAACCAACAATGAGCCATGGGCGATGGTGTATTTTTGGTACTGGAGGCCTGTCTCCCATCAGTAGGAACGGTTTGTCTAAGAAGAAAATAGAGGTGGTCAAAAATCTATAGGTAGTCTATTTGATTAATTCATCGATGGGTTATAGCGCCCTCTAGCGAAAATATCGCGACTAAAAACAACTGAACACCATGGCAGCGCACTTACTACACTGTAAGTTGTAACTAGTTCAAGTGAACGTAGCCAAGTTACAT
The DNA here is from genome assembly GCA_950022335.1 of Eurois occulta. NCBI lineage: Eukaryota > Metazoa > Arthropoda > Insecta > Lepidoptera > Noctuidae > Eurois > Eurois occulta. The sequence goes on along the minus strand of OX465484.1, from coordinate 8,281,610 downwards.
AAAGGTGTTACGAAGTTACGCCAGATGTAGCAGCAGTAAGTTTATATTTAAAAATGACCAAAATAATTCTATGCTCTTCGGGCTCTTAGAAAGTACTTTCAGAATACCCATTTTATAAAAAAAACTGCATGTGTCCAAAGCGATACATGATACAAAAGAAAATTAAGACACACTTGGACGACACAGTTTTATCCAGAGGTCTCATCAGGAACGCTACTCTTTACCAGACCCTTATTAGAAAGTATATAAACCGAGTATAAATGGATGAGTACATACATACTCGTATGTCCGTTTTCACTACACTCGGCGACAAAAAAACATGTTGAAACATGAAAATGGGTAAAAAACCAATACAGGACATCTAGGTCTAATCCAAGCCATATATTTAACACAATAACAGATTAAAATTAATAATTTATCCCCAATTTATCTTTTATTCAATATCATCAATGTACAGATATCGGCCTGTTACAATTTTATTATATTATATATAATATTATGATATTAGTGTAGATTACGATGTATAAAGTTACCATCTTAGAATATTTATAGTGTTTTTGATTTTGGTATATGGGGGATTTGGGATCAATTCCACTGGACATAAAAGAAAAATGATAGATACAGCTATCGACTAGGTTAGCATTATATTGATGATATTTTTTTAGTGCATTAAAATAAAAGTAACTAAATCTTCACGATCACCAAAATATTCTTCGTCGTGTCGATGATTCCGATAATCAAGTTAAATGAACTTCACCAAATAATCTAGCTACCTATGTCTGCTGCCATTCAGCCGTAATTCCCGCAACAACAAACAACCGACAAAAAATCAAAACAAGAATATCAAATCACAATCAAACGCGAATAGTAATGTTTTACTACATATCTCATTTACGTTTGCATACAGTGCTATCAAGTATTTTAATTGACAAGGACCTTTGTCGATGCGTACATCCGCCGCCAAGCGCATTGTTTCACTTATCAGATCAGATGACCCTATAAAATGCAGTTCGACGAGACGAGACCCTTCAATCCACTGGCTTGCTTTATTTACGTCTTTGATAGCTGCTCTGTATCATGGATTTTGTTTATTTTAAGGCACGTAGATCAAAATTTTTCTTAATTCGGTGTTTATTGGGTCTTGTCATATAGCATATCGCGCCATGAACAAAATTGCGACGCGTATTTCTACAGGATTTAAGTTTGTTCAAGAAGTGCAGTAAAACGTTTTTCAAATCAAACAGAAGATCACAATCAATTTACATGATTGTTCATGTAAATTGATTGTGATCTTCTGTTTGATTTTGGTGTCTTAAGTCATACATAATCATTTTCTCTGTTTCAGATGGTATGGTTGATGAACAGTTGGTTGTTCGCGAGTGGTTCGCCTGTGGCTATGTTGCAGCACGCTACCTCCTCACAGAGCATTGTGTTTCATCAGCTTCAGGCGGCACCGGTGGCTCCAGTCACAAGTAACTGTTTATTTTCTTTTCTATGAGGTTAAAGTGATTATTTTTTATAAATTATTTATATATAATTTGTATGTATTCTTATTTTAGCTTCAACTCCTGTCATTCCAAGTGCTAGCGCCAGTCACGTAAGTTGACAGTATGTTTTTTTTAACGTAATGTGAGTGACACGAGAAAAATAGACTGTAGTTAAGCCAAGGTTTATAACAGCGTGTATTAGGACTTTTACGGCGAAGCGTCACCGTTATATGGTTAAAGTTCTACGGACCCGAACGAAGCGTTGGCTTCCACATTTATTGTGCGAACCGTCAGTCTATGGAATTCACTGCCAGCTTTTCTGTTCAATAATAATTATAATCTGGATCTATTCATAGTTCGAGTGAATCGGTTTCTTCTAGGCAAGCGTGCTCCACCCTACCCCGCATCATCGCTTCACATTAGGCGAGTTGCGATTGAAAGGCAGCCAATTTAGTCTAAATAAAAAACAATGTGCTCAATAAAATAAGTTGAAATTTACCGGACTACCCAAAGTTAATGTTTGGTATTTGCCTACTGGCGAAAACCAAGCTAACCTGTTTATCAAGGCATGTATGAGTCATAAATGGTTATATTTCAGGCTAATTACGAGTACAAGTACGAGGTATCGGACCACCAGACAGGAGACAGGAAGAGTCACTGGGAGAGCCGCGACGGGGACAAGGTGCGCGGTGTCTACACGTTGTATGAACCTGATGGCGCGCTACGGACCGTGGAGTACACCGCCGATGCTTTACATGGGTCAGTGGTTCCGAGCTACTATTACGCGCGCGCTTCTATTGCGCTATTTTACTTCTTTAGGATGTACCTACACAAGATATGTTATATAAAATAGTGGATAACGAAATAAATTGAGTAGACGTGCTCGATTTCAATCTAACTCTCTTTATATTCTTTAAAATTAATATCTATCTAACGGCTTCTTATGTTTAGTATCACCTATGTTTAGTGCACCTATATAGGGTGCCATTTATATGGTTGGACTTATTCAACAATAGTCCTTAGACCTACGTGATCAGTTCGTGCGCTAAATGTTTTATGTACAGGGTGTAAGGGACAGCCCTCCGCAAACTGACATTCAGCTCCTTATTTTGAATCATATTCCACCAAAATAGTTCTCCGGGAAATTTTCATTTTTTTATCGTTTCTTCAGTTACTATTCCTTTATTTCAATGTAAAATTACATTATCTGTACGCAGCACTCCATTAATGTAAATAATACGGCAAATAAACAACAATGGATGTTGAAATACTCTAACAAACGATGCCTGAAATCAGCTGTTCCCTTCCTACCCAGAGTTTATCGAACTCGCCGTTGCGCTTGCCGTTCGCTTCGTGCGTTTGTTTTGCCACGGTAAATAAAACAAATAAAATTTATTGGATTCCCATAACGTTCCTGAAATAATTTCTTGTACCGGTCATCTTAGTATGATGTACTTACTGAATTCACCCCATCAGTCTGCGGAGGGCTGGCCCTTACACCCTGTATTGTTATTTATTATAAAGGAGTAAACAACTACAAAGACAACGCTTTTTCTTATAAAACATACAATTCATCCAAATAAGAACCGGAATTATGCAATAAATATGTGACAATAAAGTCTACTTATAAATTATTCTTGTAACTTGTCACAATGACAAATTACATAACTACTAAATATGTACATGGTAAACTTAAATTTGACAGAAATAAATCATGTTATTCGACAAAAATCTATTAGAAATCTGGGTTATTGTTTGCTTTCAAAAACTTGAAACTATCAAAGCAGCCGTTCACTTAATTGAATGATATTTAAACTGATAGGCAAGAGTACTTAGTAAGATTTTAATTTACAAAAAATAATGAAAAATCATTTTTTGATCATCAACGTTTCTTTATATTAATGTTTTACGCGGGTTGGAACTCAAAATTTAAACAAAATATATGGAGGAATGGAATTTTTTGACGCCAAATTTTTTTGTTAGATATAGATGTTATATTCAAACAAACTATTATTTAACTTCGCAATTCTTTTCCAGATTTAATGCAGTAGTGCGCAGGAAGGAGCCAACCAATCGCTCTCACCTCAGTGCGGGATACCAACATGACACACCTGCCTCCAGTGGACACGAGCATTACGATGAGTCAGGCCTAGGATACACCTCCGAGAGAGGAATCCCGGGGCAAGGCAGTGCAGCCAGACGTCCAGGGAAGGCTAGCTCATACAACCCGGGAGTTGGCTTTAGTGTAGTACATGGGCATAATCCGGATAAATCTTATTAAATGAAGATATTAACCAATAAAAGCGCGTTCACAAATAGTTGAAGCATCAATATTATCTTGTATAGTTCTGTTACCTTTTCTGATTAGGCGGTGCGCGCCTGTTTCAGAGTGTGCTTTACCGTAAAAATGTCACGAATCCAAAAATAGAAGAGAATATGACGATTCGTCATGCTGGATGTATATAGATGTATAGAGTTTATACTAGATTTAAAGTTGTGTATTAATTAAAGACAATATTATTTTTGTTAAATAAGTTTTATTCGTCAGCGCTAACGTACTTTGCGAGAAAGTTAATGGTAAATGGGTACATTTGGTCGAGATCGAAGAGTTCGTATGAATGATACAGTCCAGATTAGTGATGACCATGATCATGATGATGCTCATGATGGTGGTGGGGGATGATGTGGTGGTGAGCCGTCTTGTGGTGGACGTCAGCTCTGAAACTGTAACAAAGGATAAAAGAATTAAATTTGCATCGAATCAAGTAGCAAACAAAATTAAATGACATCAGCTAAGTTACTATAATTATCATCAATATCAACAAATACGTCCACTTCTGGACCTGGGCCTCCCTAAGCGTCACAACATCACCCGGTTCTATGTCTTCACCAGGTCATTGATCCATCTCAAGGGAGGCCTTCCGACGATGAGCGTTCTGGTGAGCGGTTGCAACTTCTGAACCTTTGGCTACTACTATTATAACGTGATGTCGTTGTCTTCGTGTAGGATAAGGTGACCGTACCCGTGATGGTCATCAGCGGTGTAGTGAACAGTGCGCACGTTGCCGTCGGGCTCGACGAGCGAGTAGGAGCCGCTCACGTGGTCGCCGTCGCGGTGCTCGTGCTGTGACTTGTGGTCGCCCGTGTGTCCGTCCTTTACGGAGTACTCGAACTTGTAGGATGGGTGATGGTGTTCCTGGATTTAGAGAAAATTCTACACTATTTGCGGAAATAGTAGATGATGTCGTGACTTCAGGACAAACATTATAAAATTTGTTTAGATAATTGTATTTGCTAGACATGGACAGTCTTATAGCAATTTCTAAAGTAGATGCTTGACGAATTAGAACCACTATCAGATTAGACTCATTAGTTACTAAATAACGAAGAACGCTGCAAGATATTAAAATATTAAGTAAATAAATAAACTAACTAGAACATTCCAATTATTTGAAAGGGCAAATAATTGTATTTCAGTAGTAAATCATACAATTGGTCCGGTTTGCTCATAGTTGGGACTATACTGGTTAGAAACTACATCATTAAAAAAATATAGAGAAACCAAAAAACAATAGGTACTTACATGATCCCATTGGTGGTGTTCATCATGATGTCCGTCATCATGTCCGTGTCCGTGTCCACCATGATGCCTATGTCCATCATCGTGATGATTGTGGTGTCCATCGTCGTGATGTTTGTGGTCATCATGGTGGTCATGATGGTGGTGGTAGTGGATCGGGTGGTGGATCTTAAGGTCTTGGTGGATATCGTGACCATGCTTGTGGTGGTCGACGCGAGACTGGTGCGACACCGCTGACTGGGTGTGCGCAGTCACAGCCAGAAGACATAGGGCAACCTGACAGAGCGAAAAGATCGTTAAGTCAAATTGGGCTAAGATTACATACTTTTTGAATGAGAACAATAACAAAAGACAGTGCAGAGATTGTTTTAGTTGGGAAGATAAAGAGGAATAATAAACTTCACAGCACCACATCACTCACTCACATAACACCGTTCATATTCATGTTATGTTAATGCAACTACTCATGTATGTAAAGCCATGCTTCCGCGAATGTTACTTTTAAATGGTATATTCCGACATAGGAACTTAATTGTTATCATTTCAGCACTTTGCTAATTGCACACATATAATTACTTAGTAGAAAAATTAGCAATATGTTTTTTTCCATTAAATTAAGACATTATTGGAACTTTTAGAATTTATTAATACTAAAAAAAAACCGAATAAATAAATATTTACTTACTTGTAAAAACATTATGTTAGATATAATATTTGTTTGTTAGCTGGACTTCAACTATGCTTAAATCGCGGATTGTTCACCTTATATTCCAATTCGTGTGTCGATTCGGGGGTGCAACTCAATTATAACGACATTAGGTTAGATTCTCACCAATTAGTTGAAAAATAATAGAGTTAATACGTGAAACCTAAGTTTCTTTTGCAGGTATCAAGGGCGCTACGATCCATTACACAGATTAATTGGAAATCCGTCAATATTGCTCATGCCAGTAATTATTCAATAAATACACTTAATTAACACGCGATCACATATCCAATTTGTTTAAGAAGGACGTCACAAATACTAATTAATGAGACTGTTTTCCTAATCAATGCCTATGAAACAGCTGATTCGGCAACACATTTTCTTTGGATATTATAGCGGTTTGTTGTCGAAGAGTTCATTTCGGAAATAATTTAGTTTGATTACTTCGTTGTCTTGACATTTTCAAATTGTGAAGCTCCTTGTTAATTTAATTAATTGCTTATCTACAACGGGTCTGTGGTATCTATTGCTTTTCACGTCATTTCGTTTTAGTTTCGTCTGCTGTCCAATCGATACGGACTATTTATGGGCCGGCTGTGGACATCGATGTTGACAGTTACTTAGTACATTATCGCTCAGAATCCGGTGTCAGGAGCCGCGTTCGCAATTTGACCGAACCTTATAGTCTGTCGTCCTTCGGAGATAGAGTTATATGATGCGTTTTTGCTGTTGATGAATCCAGGTTGTGGCTGTTGTTTTCGCTGATAACTATTTTTAATGGATAAAGTAAGAATTAAGCATATAGGAACTCGTTTGAAAGTGACGCCTATTACAAAAAAGATGAAAGGGAGTCGTCTGTCTGTCAAGGTATGGGCATTGGGCATGTGATGAGGAGGGATGGAACACATGTGACTAAAAGAGTGATGAATATAAAAATTCATGGATGGAGAGGGAGAGGAAGACCAAAGAAAAGATGGATGGGTTGTGTGAGGAATAATATGAAGGAAAAAGAAGTAGATAGCGTGACGATTTACAGTGGAGAATGGAAGAAAACTCCAAATAATATGGGACAAGGGCAAGAAATGATGATGATGACCATTTTAATGAAATTCAGGATTAGTTCGATTAAGATATGACGCTGCCAGAATTTAGTGTGACATCTGAGAAATCATGGTAGACATTACATAGGTAGGTAGCTAAATTTTAAACAACTAAAAAAGCGGGAAAACACAGAACTATAATAAATGTACAAAAGTTTGACATATCGATGCGACCACTAGGCCTACGAGGCAGTCAAAGTACATTTAATATATTCAGTTAAAGTCAGGTTTCCTCTAACACCGCATCTACGTCATATACTGTACGTACGTTTCTAAGTGAGGACTTAGCAAAATATGAAACAAGAAGAATCTTTCAGTAATTACGTTGCTAAGTAATTAAGTTGTTCAATTGGGATAAATGAGAATAAGAATAAGAATCATTTATTTGTCAAACATGCGTTTACATACACTGATTAATCAGACATGCAAGGTATTGAGTAAATATATGTTGTGAGCGTCCATAATAAATTAAAAGAAAATGGACTGCTACGTTGGTCTGGTGATCGCAAGCGCGACTGCTGAGCACGAGGTTCTGGGTTCGATTCCCAGGTCGGGCTAAGTGTTATTGGGTTTTCACATCAGGAATCTTTCAGTAGCCGTTACAGAATCTGAATTTGTGCCTGGTTGATGGCAAGAGGCTCGCCCCCTATTACATGGGACTTAATCATAACTGACTAAATGTGGGTGTACTATAAGGTACGTCTCTGCCCTAACCTTTCGGGGATTCCAGGCGTGATGTTATGTACGAAGATTATGGGGAGTAGTGAAATACGGTACCAATATCAGGGAGGGGGGGGGGTTGTTTTGTTTTTTGTTGTTGTTTTTTTTTGTGTTGTTTTAGTTTTATCAGTTTTTTGTGTGTGTGTTTTTTTGTGTTTTGTTTGTTTTGTGTTTTGTTTTTTTTTTTATGATAATTTCTTTCAGCGTTTTGAGATCAGTGGTGAAGAAATGGTAGGGGAACATAGAGGGTTTTTCAGCAAGCATATTCAGCACGAATACTTGATATTGAGCACTCATAAAGTTTATTCTCTCTGAGAGTATTCCTTGTCCCTGATAGCGATATTTGCTATTTAGAATATCGTTTAATAATTGTACAAATGTTGTTTTTCCAGAATAGCCAGATTCTTATTCTTTATTGCACACAAAATTAAAATATATACACACCCATTGCAATATATAGCTTATGTACAAGGGCGAGCTTAATTCAGAACTGGGTTTTCTTACAGCAAACTTTACTTCAATTGCGATATTTGCAAACATCGATTTGATTCTTCTTCAGATTTAGTGAAAGGCCACAATATGTTGGAAAAATTTTGCCTGTATATGTCGTTTTGGTGCAGGCCCCGTACGATGAAAATCATGCGTTGCTGGACAGCCCTGAGCCCATTGGTAATTATTGACCCCTCTTGAAAACTGGACCTGCTTAAAAGGGCTCCTATCTGAAACTCTTAAGATTTTTAGCGTTCTCTCATCACGACCTACTCATTTATCCAGTTTTCATGCTAAATATATTCGAAAACCCCTCTGGGCTCCTCTACCAGATAAATTACACAAAGTAAATTGCCTACCTGGGATCTAAGTATATGTTATAGTCAAACTTCGAAGCTCCGGTTTGGCTAGCCAAATCTCAGTTTTGACAAGTCTTAGTCCATATCCAAACAATAGCGTGTTTCGGCCTTTCACTAACGAACTTATGACTAATCCTAGGAGACCTATTTGGTTCGTCTATCGCCTCTCAATATGATGACATCGGGGTTTGGCCAGATAGCAAACTTGACCTAAAGTTCAAGGTAAATATGAATATTTTGAAATAAGGCGTAGTCGACGAAGCCCCGCTGCGTAGGGTTCCTATTTCTGTTTCCAGGGTTTAAAGTAACCTAACACAAAGGGGATGGCGGGGTATTAGTTCGCTCACTTCGCTCGCTCAATTGAAACCGCCATCCTCTTGGAACCTAACCTGTCCGAGTCGGGGTGGCCCAAGTACCGAGCTCGTTCCGCTCGCTCTTGCATCTCAATTTTTTTTGTTTTATTAATTATCTACTCCGTATGCCAAATTGACAAACCCGTTTTCCGCTTTTTTTTCCAAAGTCAGCGCCGGCAACAATTTCCACAAACGGCGCTGTCAGCTAATTTGTAAAATCAAGACGATCTTCGCAGAGTGGCTGGTAGCAACTGGATGAGAGTTACAAAGAATCGAGTTGAGTGGCGTGCGATTGAGGAGGCTTATGTCTAGCAGTGGACTGCTGTAGGCTGATGATGACATCAGCCAAAGGCAGAATCCATTTTTGGGTTTGCCAAAAGGCGTTCGTCAAACCAAGGATAAACCAGTCATTCCGCGAAGAGACTACATATAGATCTTTGACTATAACGTACTAGTCATAACACCTAAGTCTGGGCCGATACCACTGGCTCGTACTACCACTTTCAACTGGAACGTTATCTATGTATCTGTAGTCTGTTTTTTTTTTATCTCAGAGACTAAATTGACATTACGTGGGTTGCCAGTTTTTTTTAACATTATTTGTAAGTTTGACATTTGCATGTGTCAATTTAGTCTCTGAGATTAAAAAACAGACTAATTTTATTATGACTGGAATCTATAGCTTTTTTAAGTATAAATAAAAAGCACACAGTTTATACAGTATCCAAAGTTTTAATGACTTATATTCTTTTTTGGAAACATTTTGTTAATAAAGTTAACATGAAGTAAATATCGGTATTAAGGCAGTCTCTAACTATAATGGTTGAGTACAATATTTCAACAGATAGTTACATTGTTTACGACGAATAACACACAGATGCATGCAATTATTTATTGATATATATACCAAATTGATGGGTAGAAAGCGAAAAGCAGTTATGATTGGTTAGAAAAAGTGAAAATTAGTTAATATTTTTTTTTTGTATTTGAGACTGTACATTTAGTAAAGAACGAGTAATATCAAAGATTATGATGATATAAGTATATATTTTTCTACTACTTCTTCAGTGATTACGGTTCGCTCTCCAAGGGTTTTGTTGCTGTTGTTGTTGATACACCTGCTGCCCGCGGCCATATTGGCCCAGGTCAATGTTCTGGTAGCCGCGTCTCGCCTCGTGGTCATCTCCGTACCCGCGTCCGCTGTTCCTCGCGCGTTCCGACAAGCGGCTTAAGCGGAGGTGTTCGAGCAAGGCGTCAAAATCTGGGAACTCCTTGTGTTCGTTTGTCCTGACGTTCTTTGGTAGGATGAGGATCTGACCGCCGGGTCCGCGAGTGTAGTCCCTGCCGCCTGTTTTTTGGTACCTGTAGTCAAGTATCCAGGTAGGCTGGTAATAGTCTGGGCTGTAGACATCAGCGATGATTCTGAAATCAATTGGGAAATATTTTATTGGTTTCTTAGATAAAGAGTATGGCAATGCTGTGACCAATATTGATAGAAATTGAAGATAAGACTTGTTCCTTGTTTCTGTTAATAAACATCTACCTACATAATTATCAAGTTTAAATTTAAGAAAATTACCTATTTTGCTTTTCAATATCCGGGTGACCCTGAAAAATGAAAACACACCTGTAAGTATTTTTATTTCACACAGTAAACTCAACCTAGAACTTGTCAATCAAACAACATGTCTCACATGATTGGGGAGTGGGTCAGGTGATCTCAGGATCAGAGGGCCAGGGCTGTCTTCTTCTTTGAAGTCCAGTCTCACTGGTCCCTGGCGGTTATCGTGACCATCGCGGCCATCACGGTAGTCATTCCTTCGGCTGTCACGATAGTCTTCGAGGCGCTGGCGCGAGCGTTCGTCGCGGCTTCGGATCAGTTCCAAACCATCCTCGAAGCGGTATCGACGTTCGTCATCGTGGACACGGATTGGCAGGGCGGATTCTGCGGGCTTCAGTTCTGGTTGTACCTCCTCAGCATCAGCCGCTATGGTCACTGAGACGGTCGCTAGTAGTAGTAGCTGAAAGAAATAAGGTTGTAAGATGACTAAGTTCTGCAAAATGTTGTAGTAGGTACCCAGAATATCATTGATGTCGCTTTCACTGGATGGTAACAGAAAATACACAGCTATGGATACACTTTTTCAAACATATAATTATACGGAATGGGCGAAGGTCGCTGCAAGCATTAGCATGGGAGGCTAGTAGGCGTGAACTTGACAATCTTGGCAAGGGTTACTAGACCTTCCAGGATTTCCTATTAGTGAAAGAATGTGAACTGTATAAAGAGAAGACAACTCACGTAAAGCATGTTGCAAAATGATCCACTATCGAGACGTTCATAAAACTTGCTGCACACATAAATACTGATACATAATCAGTATAATTGGTTCTTATGTATGGGCAATATACCGGATTCAGAAGCAATTGTTGTGTATCCTTACAGTTTTAAACGGTATTTTAATTGGTTTGGGGTTAAGTGTTCATGGGAGGAGTTCAGTACAGTTTCGCCTTTTCGGTCCTTTCTTAATTTTTTCTAAAGTTTAATTATCATAAATTTGCACCTAGAGAAGTAAAGTATATCCTTACTAAGTGAACTATTACAGTGCCCAAAACAATTTTTATTGTTCGATGGAATCGATGTTTAAAATACAGACATAACACAAAGTGGGAAAGAGGGACTCAAAAAAGATGAAAAACCATGAATGGTTGATTTTAACCTAGAATTATGACATTGAAAATAAGGAAAAAGGAAAATATAGGTAAATTAAATATAAGTAAAAAAAGTATTCATAAATTAATAATTTTAGGAAAGACACATTTTGGGGCATAAGTCTACACAAAATAAACGCTAGTCATATGCTAGTGCGATATGTACAACACGAACCCGTTATTTGTGTGAACGATTCACTCTTGACAGTTTCTTCATTATACTAAAATACAAGTGATTACGAGCGTGGCTCTATGTGATTGGCTAGGGTTTGTTGAACTATTAGTAAAGTAACTTAATGTTATTAATATCGCTAGAGATTTAGTTGAGTAGTTCAAAATGATGTTTCCTTTTCTCGTGTTTGGGCGAACTCGCCAATTAACTTTATGGACACAAGTGGGAAAAACTGTAATGAAACATCGGCAATGAAAGTTTTTTGTCGATGTATTGCCAATCTTTAGATACAAAGTTGTAATGTCGTAAATATAATGCTCCTGCGATTCCTAACTCCCACAGTGCCTGAATACGGTACAGTAATATTGCATGGTAGACGAACTACTTAGTCAATGTTAGTACTATGTCATCATCACATGTCAACTGGAAGACGTCCACCGCTTGACAAAGGCCTACCGCAAGCGTCGCTAGGTTCTGTACCTACTTCTCGCATCGAACGGATTTAAGCATTATATGTCCCGTACTTCGTGGAAGGCCTTCTCACTCTGTGCCTTCTCGTACGTATTCACCATTCCGTTCGACTCGACCTACAGTCGTTCGATCGACTGTACCTTTTATGGATTTAAACGCCTACCACTGTCAACTCTGCTTTCGTGAATATTCTTTTCGAATGTTATTTAATGACTATGCTTGTCATTAGATTACTATACATTTTCTTAGTATATTGACAAGAGCAAGCTGTAGCTGGAGTAAAGATCTTGATTTACGAGTCTCTGTAATATCATCCAAGTAATATCAATCACGTGAACGGAAGAGTGGTTTTTACTTGGCTAGAAACTATTCGCATAATGAGAAAACTAACTGATAACTGGCGTACTCTAAGTATGTTATAATGTATGGATGGATGTTAGTATTCCAGATGCAAACTAGCGCTGACTGGGTAAATAAACATCGTCACCTCAAATTAAGACACCTCTCCTCATACATCTCATGCCACAAAATACGTCAAAATGTCTGTGTGTGTCCGGAGCCACGTCCTCAATTTTCCGTACCGACCGTACCGTTTGACCGAACCTTTAGGCGATTCTTCCACGACATCTCGAGTCCGCACGGTCGCGCGGTAAAGCGGATCTCACGTCGCATTACCTTGTATGAAATACGTTCATGCCTAACACACGTGCACCGACCGACCACGCGGACGAGCGGCGCTCAACGGCTCTCTGCGCGGTGCACCGATACATTTGCCACGCAACCTCCGCCCGACCGCGCGGACGAGCGGTATCGTAGATGAGAATCGCATACACGGACCCATTCCTTATGTCAGCAATGGTAAGATATTGGTAAAAAAATAGAAAATAAAAATTGGTGCAGAGATACCTATCGTTAATGGTTTTTATTGAGTGTCCATTGGTAACATTAAAATATTTATATATTTTTTTCCTAAGTGTAGTTTTGGATGTACTCAGTTTTTAATATTGGCTGTAATCAGTACTTTCATGTTGTCGGTTTGCTAACTTATCGGTACATTTCTATGAATAAATTGATTTTGATATCATGTCTTTATCGCGAGGTAGTTGTCTCAATGAGCCAAATGTGTTTTGTTACATTTGTGGTGAACACACAGTTAAGAAGTATAGAAAACCTATTACAGATTTTATAAAAGCTAAAGAGGTTTGGTACCTCTTTAACTTTGGATCGAAAGATCGGAAACTGGATCGGATGGATATTATGATGGCATTTACGAAAGTCGCAAAAAATAAAGTTTTTATGCACATGATAATTTAATAATGCTGTTTTTCTTTGTTTTGTTTTTTTTTTTTCTGTACGTACGTAAGTCAAAACTAGAAAACGACACGTAGGAAGTCTACATTTTTGGTATGATTGTAATTAGCATACGGTCCTAAAAATACAGTTTCTTGGCACCAAAACTAGTGGTGAACAATAATAATTCGCTCAACCCAAACGTTCATGTCATCGTCTACCGCCGCCGACGGTGCTGTTGCTGCTGTATTTTCCTGAGCCTGTAAGTACCTTTGACACATTGTGGAAATATGGATGGTTGGGTTCTTATTTTTAATTGTTTTGGTTGTTTTACTAATGAGTTTTATATGCCCCGTAAGAGTAAGAATAATTAACATAATCTTCCTGCCCTTGTCCCATTCTATTTGGGGTCGGCGCAACACGTTTTCTTCTTCCATTCTTTCTCTTTCATATCATTCCTCACACAATACATCCTTGGCCTTCCTCTCCCTCTCCATCCATCAACATTCATGTTTAATCACTCTTTTTGTCACATGTTTTTGTTTCGTCCCTCCTCATTACATGTCCATACCAAGACAACCGACTTCCTGTCATTTTTTCTATAACAGGCGCCACTTTCAAACTTCCTCCAATATACTCATTCCTTACTTTATCCTTTCTTGTCACTCCACAAATCCATCTCAACATTCTCATCTCCGCTACATGCAATCGTTTTTCATACATCTTCCTCACAGCCCAGCTTTCTGATCCATACAGTACCATAGGTCTAATCACGAACTTGTATACATATTATCCCCTTTAACTTGAGGGCATCCGTGGGTCGCAGTTGTTCCAGTGACCTGTCGCCATTTCATCCATCTTGAGTTTATCCGGTGTGTTACGTCCAGGTCTACTTCGCCATCTCCTTGGACAAGCGACCCGAGGTCGGAGTCGGAGCAGATCGGTATGGGCGCGTAAGAGTAATAAAAACCTTATAATCTATTGATCCTTCGTATTTTGGTACGCAAATACTTTGAATTCGGCAAAAGAAAAACTAGTTGATATAGTACCTAATATTGTTATTTTAACTCGTAGCGGTATGGGCGTCAATCTTCAAGATTAAGGTCCGGTTGCTCGAAGCTCGGTTACGTCAACTCTAGGGTTAAGTTTTGGTTAAAGTAAAATTAACCGGGGGACAAATTTAAAAAGCGTTGTTGAAGGAGCGGTTACTTTAACGAGCGGTCAAATTACTGATTTAACGCCGGTCAAAATTACCGACAGGGTGGGGGTGGTTTAAATTTTGACAATAGTAGAATTTGAAGTTAACGGTAACAGTTTTTAGGTTATTTACAAAATATTTCTTTCCGAATACCGTTTAAAATGGGATCGGAGCGTTTTCTTTTGGATTTAATTAATGAAGACAGTTCTTCTGATGACGAATTCATATTTGGACAAGTAGTCCGACAAAGACAGAGACATTTTCGGCCACGAACTGATTTTTTTTTATGGGAGGAAATAGATTTTAGAGCACGCTACAGAGTGTCGAGGAATTTGGCTAAAGTGCTTGTAAATTTATTAGATTCACGACTCAAACGTTTGACCAGGAGGTGAGTCAAATTTTATCCATATAAATTAATAGGTATGGTTTTTAGAAACAATTTTTTAGTTTCATGGTAAAATCTCTAAAATACCTAACAACTAATTATGTATGCTCATTCACTTTTTTCAGAAACAATGCAATTACATCTGCAGATCAAGTCTTGTTAACTCTACAGTTTTACGCATCTGGATCATTTCTCAGATGTGTTGGGGATTCAAAAGGAGTGCACAAATCGACAGTATGTAGAGCTATTCACACTGTGAGCAAGGAATTAGCTAATCTTAGATCCCATTTTATTTATATGCCAAGAAATGAAGATGAGAGGAAAGCCACTGTAAACAACTTTTACAATATTAGCCGCTTTCCAAAAGTTATAGGTGCTATAGATTGCACACATGTTTATATACAATCACCTGGTGGCAATAATGCAGAATATTATCGCAATAGAAAGGACTCATTTTCATTGAATGTCCAAGTTGTTGCTGATGCTAATTGCTATATCAAAAATATTGTTGCAAGATGGCCCGGAGGAAGTCACGATAGTCACATATTTGATTCAAGCAACATCAAAGGTAGAATGGAAGATGGGGAATTTGGTGATACATGGCTATTAGGTGATAGAGGATATGCCTTGAGGTCATTTCTTTTGACGCCACTAGCAAACCCTACAACAGCAGGGGAGCATCTTTATAATGAAAGCCAAATAAGGACTAGAAATGTGGTTGAGAGGACATTTGGTTGTTGGAAACGAAGATTTCCTGCAATCGGATCCAAGTTGAGAGTCAATTTGAAATATATGCAAGCAATAATAGTTGCAACAGCTGTTTTACACAACATCTGTCGTAAGATGAATGAGGAACAACCTCCAGATTTAGTAGATGTTTACGAGGAGATGGACATAGTTCATGAAACTGCTCCAAACTATCAAGATAGTACTAGAGGAGAATTAATATCAACATATTTTGACAGATTAGCTGCTACTTCATGACAAATGTTTTCTAATTATGTAAACAAAATTTGAAATAAAAAATATTCATTTATCAGACTCTTTTATTTTGTACTATAATTATTGAGCTTGAAAAGTCCAACAATTTTTTAATTACAAAGTATTAAACTAAACTTATACTACTTATACTTATATTTAGGGTAAATTAAAATACAAAAGATTAATTGTAACTGGGATCCGGGATGCTACATTATAAATAAATAAACCTTAAACCAATCTTTTTAACTGTGCCTCTTGAATTTTTATTTTTAAATCTAGAAGTTCAATTTCTTTTTGGTGGCGTTCCTCATTGTGTTTTATGAGTTGTTCATGCAGTTCTTGTGTTTGTCTAAGTTTTTCTCTGTGCTCGACTTCTGCACGTCTATTAGATTCATCAATGACTCTTTCCTTTTCTTTTGTGCAGTGAAGTTTCTCTTCACTCAGCATCTTTATAGATCTCCTCACTGACACAGGAGTAGCTCCGAAATTTCTTTTCTGACCTAAAAAAAAATTTTATATTCATCATCCCACCACAAATGACACTTGACAACATTCTCTATTATGTCTACTTACATTTTAAGGGTGATGACACTGGCTGTCTTAATAAACACCCAGGTGCACCGGTATCTTTTATTAAGGATTTCTGAAACAGAATAAATAAATTTGTGAAATAATATAAAATGAAGAGATATTCCATTAAGCATGCAATAAATTAATCACCTTGATACTCACAACATTCTCCAATTCACCAGAAGGGATTAACGTTACCACATCAGTATTAGGCATTTTAAATTGGCTTGATGGGCTTGGTGTACGTGATGGTTGTGTGACAATCATATTATGAGACAGTAGCAGCACATCCTAAAACAAATAAATAAAAACTTAATAATCCCTTTATTACGCAAAAAAGGAAAGCAAATATTTGAATAATAAATTAATGTTCTATTTTACTTGAATAATTATAGGGATTACCTGAGAGTTTTCTATGCACTCCAATTTCTTTTTTGCTGGCGGTGTCATCACACAATGTGATTCTATTATTTCATCAACATTCTACAAAATAAAACAAAATGAACATTGCATAATTCAGAAAGATTTGAGCAAAGGTTTTTATACCAGCAAAGGAACAGATACAAATAAAAAGCAACTTTACCACATGAGCTAGGGGTGCCAGGTTTCCTTCACCACCAGTAGGTTCAATATTCTAATAAAAAGTAAAACATACTATGTTAATTGATTATAGTTATGATGAGAGTTTCAAAAGTCTATATCTATCACCGGGAGGGTTCTGATCTGACAGTATTCCAGCCGTCCAACATACATAGGAAAATAATTGTAATTTTGTTGCTTTCTTTTGATATTAATACAGATTGAAAAACTAAAAATATTCACACATTTAGTACAGATAGAGGTGCATACCACAGGTAGGGCGTCATCATCATATGTTGATTCCAGACCTTCTGCAGATAAAACCATCAAAGATCTCATCCAGTCTTTGTCAGGGTGGTCACTGTTCGATGTGCCTGGTATTTGACCTCCTCCAGTCCTTCGTCTTTCTTGACGTTCCTTACTTGCTTCCTACAAATAATTCAATGCGTATATTTAATGTTTTGGCATTCGACCTGCTTAGAGGGAGGTTACTGGTAAAACTCGTCTATGTAAATCAACTAGGCATGTAGAACTGGTCATTTTAACAACACCACCACATAAAAAATACTATTTACTTTACTTACTTTCCGTGCACACTTTTTCATATTATCAAATTTATATTTTAATTGTTTTAGTGTTCTGTGTCTCGAGCTACTTGCGTTAAATTCCAGATGAAGGTTAACCCATGTTTTTTCTTTCTGTGCCTGAGAAACGGCATCTGTTTTCTTACACAGTAATATGTGTTTGTTTTCATCAATTAGTCGTTTCAATAGTTCAAGTTCGTTACTTGAAAAGTTAGATCCTCTTTCCCTGGAACAAAACATGTGTTATAATAATTATTTCAGACACCAAAAGCTATGTTATAAAAACACCACGGTTGCTAAAAAATAACATGGACTTACTTTGATTTAACGTCCATTCTGGCGAATACACTTGTAGTTAGTAGGTGTAAAATGGTATTTTGCTTCCGTATCAACAAAAATCAATGTCGATTGATAAGAAAACGCAAGATAATTAAAAAATACTGAAACTTAAATCACCAACAAATAATATTTCTTTCCAAACAACAGTGTCAACTTGAAAGCTAACACAATGCTGGCAGTCGAAAAAATATTACCCATCGAAAATTAAGGGAAGGTACACGAAATTGTACTGACAACACTTTTAACCCTCGTCAAATTTAACCGCCGCGTAAAATATTTCTGGGCAACTGAATATGAAGATAACCGACGTTATTTTTTTAACTGTGGTCAAAATTGACAACAGTTAAATTTTAACTTTTACTTTACTGTAATGTACGAACAACCGGACCTAAGCAATGCTTGCCTTGGTCGGGCCTTGAATGGGTGCCCATCTATTACATACCAAATTATCTCCACGCCTTTAAAAGCACGTACAGCCTTTGGTCCCAGCTGTCATTTTTAGATCTTTGACAGTCGGTACGGGTAGGTAGTAAGATCCCAGTACGGACAATCTGTCTTACCAAGGGGTATCATATTTGTGGAGGGCAAATAGGCAATCGCCCCATGAAAAATATCATAATTAGCTGCATTCGGTTAGACTGGAAACAGACTCCAATACAGTTGGGTAAAGGCTAGGTGATGTTGATTATTCTCAGCTAATTGATACTTACACGGTTAATTGTCGGATATTAAGAGTACTCCCACTACGTAGAGCTCTGAGCTATTGCTACGTAGTGTACTACATGATTGTGCCACAGCCTAGACTATGGTTAGCTTAGACAAATGACAATTGATCTATTTGTAATTCTGTTTCACCAACAATGCTAAATAATCGGGCATAAGGGAAAGTCTACCCTTTTGTCCGTTTATTCTTTTCCTAGCGCACTCAGAGATTTTTCATTGACCAATTGCGTTTACATTTATGCACATTTGACTTTGATTTATTTAAATCAATGCTCGTTAATGGCTCTAATATACGCAAGGGTCAGTTGAATTAGGGCATGAAATAACACAACAATTACCGCTCAATACCTTTATATAAGGTTAGCATTTGCATGATTATAATAATTATCGTTAGTTAAAAATTATGAACATATTTATCACAATTATTTAACAGAATACCATTTTTACATTGCCGCCGATCAGTCTTAATGACGTTTATGACTAATTTAATTACGTTTAGCGATTTTACGTTGTTGGTTATGTCTGTAGAAACGAGGGTTGATGCGAGACGCGTGGCCAAAGTAAGGTGTGAGCTGCGATGGGTATCCACGACGCTCGTCGAATTTGCGGCGCTCCTCCCAAAGCAGACTCTCTTCTCGATCACGGTCAGCTTCTTTACGTTTCTCGTCACGTTTCCCGTCACGTCTCTGGTCACGTCTCTCGTCACGTTTGTTGTCGTCACGGCGACCGTAACTGCCCAGTTTGTCATATACAGTTATTTGATCGATATTATATTTGTGGTCGTCATCGCGGTCGTGTCCACGACCTTTGCGTCCCTCATTGTGGTCGCGTCTGTCGTCACCACGAGGTCTGTCTTGTTTGTGGTCCCATTTAGGACCGTAGCCCCATCTGACGACTCCACCTTCGCGGCCTCGGCTTTCTTCTCCATCCTCGCCTCTCTGTCCCTCTTCTGAACTTTCTTCTGAACTAGAACTTCCGCTTTCGGAACTTCCGCTTTCGGAACTTCCGCTTTCTGAACTTCCACTTTCGGAACTTCCGCTTTCACCACCTTCTTTCTTCTTTTTATCTTCATCTTCTTTCTCTTTACTTACGTCCTTGTCTTTCTTTTCGTGGAGATCTTTTTTGTCATCATCATCTTTCTTACGGTCATCGTCTTTGTGGTCATCTTCCTTGTGGTCATCGTCCTTGTGGTCATCGTTATTGTGGGCATGATGTTCAACTATGTGATGGTGTTTGTCCGAGTAATGGACGATAGCGTGGAAACTAGAAATTGCAAAACACAATATGTAGCACAATATCAATGGATTATTACCACAAATTGACAGAACTGAGAAAAAATTACTAAATGAAAAAATATACATGTACGAGTAAGTGTGTATATTTTTTCATTTAGTAAGATACTTAATGAAATTGGTGCTTACTTTTTTGAGATAGAAAATACCCACTAATATTTCGTGATGAGCTATTTAAAACTTACCCGCTATGTTTATCCGCGTGGTACGTGACGGTGCGCTTGCGACCGTCGGGTTCTATCAACCAGTACTCGCCCTTCACTTCATCTCCCTTTCTCGATTCTTCCTGACCTTTCTTGTCATGCGTATGGGGATCGTTCACACTGTATGAGAACTCGTATGACGGATACGACCACGCCTGTAAAATTGAATTTCAATGAGACTGATTTACACGGTAGAGTGTAAATAGCCCAAAGTTAACTCTCGTAAACCGGGATGAGTATCCATCGTTCCAAGTTAACTGCTAGGCATAGTGGATACTTTGCACTGTTATCTGATTGTATTATGTAAAAACTTGGGACTGAGGGCAGGAAAAACCATAATTAGTTAGATCTTCAACTTATCAGTCGTCCAGTTAACTAATTTACATACTTTGCCACAGTATGTGGTGGTTATGTTCGCGGTTTAGTGTGTGCAGGAGTAGTGAAACTGTAACTAGTGGGCTATCGTCTGGCTAAGAGCAGCACACTCGCGCTGGGTATTGGAAGGACCTATAATTGTCCCATTGTGCTAAGTTCTGTTTAGAGAGGCGAACTCAAGTGCGTCGCTTGGAGTAAAGACTTACGTATTCCTCATGATGCTCAGGCTTCTTGGAACCGATATGTGACAATTCGCCATGATGCTCATGGTGTTCCTTGTGACGTATTTTTATATGTTGTTCTGAAACCGCGTGACGTCCATCGCCAAGCACACACAGTGCTAAGCTTAGAAGGATTATTGTCTGAAATTAAAATAGATGGTTAAAAACAAACGTTTCGTTTCCAACAACTTCATAAAATTATCTAATTCTGACGAAGTGTTAATCACTATTATTAATTCTTCACTGAAATAAGATAATTCGATAGATATGGGTTAGCGTTCGACCTTTACGAAGCGTTTCTAAAATTAACACTGCCAATAGAATAACATGGAATCTGAAAAAAAATATTGTTAGATGCGCAGTTATGAAATCTCAGGCTGAAATATATCATTTGAATCGTCCCAAAATCATTAAATTTTGAAAGATCTGGATTAGGCTTTTTATCTTTTTTCAGATTTAAAAATATAAAGTCAAAAACAATGAGACTTACCTTACGAATCATCGTGAACCTTCAGTGAATCCCTAAACTGAATTGATATCTTTCGTGATCTCATCACGTATTTATACACATATCGTTTTGGTTTTAAACATCTGTATCCTGTAATACAATATTAACTTCAATTATTTGTGATTTTTTGCAGATTTTCTCGACTCATAGATGGGTGTGCCTATCAATGCTATTAAGAGGAAACAACAGTTTACAAAGACTAGTCAGAGTAAATTGTAGCGCGTGTTCTTAATATTTAGTTATAATTTATGTTTCTTCATTTTATTTCTTTAGTATTAAATACTCACACTAACTATTCTTTATTACCTATTAATTTTAAAAGTAAAAACTGATGTTACACATAATATCCTACAGAAACTATTATAAATGCGACAGTTTGGATGGATAGATGTTTGTTACTCAATCACGCCAGAACGGCTGAACAGATCAGGACGAAACTTGACAAAGAGATAGATTATAGTCTGGTATAGCACATAGATGACTTATTATCCCAGAAGTAAGATCCCATGGGCAATTCCCGAACTCCACGCGGGCGAAGCCGCCGCCATAAGCTAGTTGTTTATAATACAGGGTAAATTGCCACCCTGTATTATAAATAACTAGCTTGAGCCCGCGACTTCGCCCGCCTGACACCTATATCCTTCAAGGAGGTGAGTCTACCCGACATATTAAACAAATCAACTAGATGGATGGCCGGTGACTAGGACCCACCATCCCCACCATTGGTATCAAGTATCAAATTAATCAATTATTTCTGAATAAAATGATTCTTGTATGCAAACTGATGCAATGCCTGTTCTTCAGATTGAATTTCCTTGATGGTAGATACCTACCATACGCTTTAATATTCACTTATGGGTTCGGAGTTTGTAGATATGGTGAAACCTATTAATAAGGAGATTGCCAAACTATGATACTTATTTAACTAAAGCCTTAGTAAAATCGAAAACACTGAAATCGGGAACCGTTTTGGCGCCTACAAAGAAAATTGCGGCAAACAGGTTTGTTTGTGTGTGAAGTAGTGCGGTAACGAGTAAGTAAGTGGTAGTGTAAAATTTTTTGAATCATAGAGCATTGTTTTTATTTATAACAGCCAAACTGTGCAATCGGAAGTAAAGCTATGCTCACAGAGGTCGGTTCTTGGATGGGTGATCATCCATCACATAGCGAGCTTCTTCGTGCCTCAGAAGGCGCGTTAATCTTTTAGTTTCGCCTGTCATTTCGTTACGAGTAGTTGGAACCCGAAAGTTTGACAACAATCTTACCAAGGAGTTTCGCTCAAACCAAGAACTGGCTTGTGGAGGTCAGATAGGCAGTGGTTCTATGTAAAATATTCTTATTCTAACCTATTCTTCTTCTTAACATGTCGATGGCATTCTAAATTGAAGCCGCCCAGAATAGAAGAAGTATTTATATACTGGATCATCTCGAACAAAAATGGGGTATGTCTTGAATTTGATTAAATTTGTTCCAATTTATTAATGATTTACCTACAAAATATAACAATTGGTCTGCATCTCAAATACATACATCCAAACCGCTGTAACAACGAGCAGAAGGGAATAATAATAATTTACAGATCCGTTCAATGATGTCGATTGTCGATCATGCAACATCATCGCGCGTGGTATTAATTTTATAAATTGCTATAACTATAATAGCTATAGGTACCTATTAGGTCTTGGGCTTCACTTTAATACATTTAAACAGTTCTGTAGGTTTCTATTTATTTTTTTCATATATAGTTCAGCAATGGAAGCCGATGCTGGAAGGGTTCCGTGGCTTCTACTTGGATTGATAGTTCACTTATCTTTTCCTACACCTTAAAACCAGTATATATTTTGAAACTCTAACGTTCGGTCCACTGTCCGATATCCTGTCTATTTTTCCCTCCGCTCTTATTAATCTTTAATTCCAGTAAAAATATAGCAGAATCACAGGCAGAATATAGTTTAAATTAACGTGTTATTTTTTAAACTTCTTTAAGGTTCTGTCTTTTTGAACAATATTTACAAACGGAAGAGCTCGTGGCTAGTTAATAACAGCTGCTCGGATCAATTTTCAGGTTAAACCGCGCTTGCCTAGGTTGGTCTGTGGATGGGTGACCACCCATTACATACCGAGTTTTCTCCGTGCCTCGGAAAGCACGTTAAGCCGTTGGCGAGATCTACGGCTCATTGTGCTCATGTCATTTGTAGATCTTTGACAGTCGTTAAGGTAGTCAATGGCCCGAAAGTCTGTCAACCAGTCTTACCAAGGGGTATCGTATTACCCAATACTAACTGGGTTGTGGAGGTCAGATCAGCCAGAGGAGACGAGGAGGACAAGGGTGTGGTCAGCTGCATCTGGTTACACTGGAAGCCGACCCCTAACATAGTTGGGAAAGGCTATACAGATGATGATGATTTACTATAAATAAATGGAAAGAGAGTCACAAACCTTTAAATAAGAAAAAATAGACTTCATTAAAAAAATTAGCGCTAATTTTAATTTGAGTACAAAAGCAGTGTATTTTACAGAAATCAGTACAACGGGCGTAGAGTCAGTCTTGTTTGAGCAGCAGTCAGTTCTGGTCACTTTAGTGACGTCACGTTCAAAGTTGGTGGTGACCGTGGGAAAGATGAACATGATGATGAGGCGAGGAATGGTGCACGATGGCGTTGAAACTGAAACAATTACGATGACGTGAATATGATTTGGATAGGAAACCAATTCGTAGGTAGTGAACAGGCAGGTAACGGACCCCTTCCATGTGCTCCTATACTTCACGGCCTTGTCCCCGAAGCAAGGGCGTTATTTGAACATTGTCCCGCAGAAATAAAAAAATAGGGTAGAGGACAGGCGAGCTGTGTGGAAATATTTTTCACAGTAGTTATTTGATTAAATTTTTGTTAAAAAAAGAATTCTCTAGAATATGACAAGTTTGATGTTAAAAGCCAAATAAAGACATTGACATTTTTGACAAACTGCATTATTTTAAATCCAGTTAAAATAGTGAATTTACTTTATTTTTACAATAATACCGTAAAACAATTATGAGTTGGGTGGTTGAGACAACCAATTAACAATGACGACCAAGTAGAAAGGAAACAAAACTCCAAGAATTCCATCTCTGGTAAATTAATTCTTGAAGTTTTGTCTGGTAGACTACTGTCTAACGGTTGTTGTCGGCATTCGATCTTAACCTCACGTATATCTAAGTTTGTGTTTACGTAACGTTTAGCGTAGTTCGTATGCTGCGTTGTAGATGCCGCCACAAAACAAACACCATCACAAACATCTTACCCGGTGTGGTCATCAGCCTTGTACTCGACCTTCCTGTACCTGCCGTCGGGCTCGACGAGCTCGTAGCCTCCCTTCACGATGTCCCCGTGGCGCAACTCGTGCTGGGACTTCACGTCGCCCGTGTGGTGGTCGTGCACGGAGTACGCGAATTTGTATTCGGGGAACGCCTGTGGATCCATCAAAGACATAAATGATGTCTTACTTCTTTATAGGGTTGGCATCCTCGCTTCGCAGGCTTTAGAGGTATGAAAAAAAAGCTGTAACGTTCCTTATCTTCTACAGACAAGGGAGGATCTCTAACCAGAGCGCGTTGTGTCTGGTGGGATAATGCCCGCCGGTTGTTATTGGGTTTTTCATAGGCAATTATATGTTAATCGTATGGGTAACTTTAATATCGCAATGATATGAGAAATTAGTTCGTGTGACGCAGTATAGATGTCGCTCCAAGTTGAGCTCTTTACTATTTCCGGGTGCAGATCTAATTTCTAAGAATTTGATGATAGAGAAATCTCAATATCACCTTGTCGGCCCTAGGAGTCGAACCATCATGTTGATCGATGTCATTCATGCGTGCCAAAACAATATCAAAACTTAGCACCATCATGGTTAGTTTTCAAAAGTACTTGGCCAAGGTGCAAGTATAGTTACTTATTTTGTTAAAAACCATCACTTTTGTATTGAGAATTTGGTCTAAAGTCTAGACATATTCAATCAAATTCGATTAGATTCGATTTAGACAAAAATAACAACAAAGAAGCTTAAAAGTATGTAGAGCTAGCTACGTTGCTACTCATGATGTAATAAATAGTCACGCCCGCACTCGATTAAAAACTATTAAGCACATAATTTCATGACAATTATTGTTAATAAAAGCTTTTTATGTCCTTTGATAAGCATTTGACATTTTACATGCAAATGTTGGTACATAAAAACTGGACTATGCATACAGGAAGTGGTATAAAGTAACCACAAACCATTCGCTTGCTTCACGGAATATTTTACCGTGCAATAACTCCTCGGGGAGTTTGTTGAATAGTTTATGTTTGACTAATACTGGCTAGAAATGTCTGGTTGGTTTCACGGTAATTCTTAAAGATATTTTGGAGGTATAATTCTTAATGTTTAAAGGACTGGTCTGGACTTTCATATTTCATATTCTAGATGTGATGCAGTATTTGGGATGGAGAACTTATTATAATACCAGCTCGTTTCGGTTCAGACATATAAAATGTAAGTACATTTTTGTATCATTCCAGTTAATTAAAATATATGAAATAGGACAGGCGGAATAAACAATTAGTACAGCATAATGTACAAACTGCGCCATTAGGCGTTGTAGAGTACGTTTTACTTTTGTACTATAAATTGCTGATATCAATCCTAAAAAGAAAATTGCTGTGATATTTTCATTTATACGATTAGCTCAAAAATGTAAATATATTTTTTCTCAAACTTACATAATGGTCATGGTGCGGAATGTGGTGAATGGGTTCAGGTACATGATGCTGAAGTATTGGCACGTGGTGGTGTATGGGAATGGGGATGTGGTGGATGGGCTGGTGATGGTGGATTGGGATGGGGTGGTGCGGCCCATCGTGCTTCTGCAACTCCTGGTGCGAGATTGCCGGATGGTGATGGTGGTGGTGGAACGGGAAGATGGCCTGGCAGGCAGACACCACCGTGAACAAAGTCAGGACCTGGAAGAACACAAATATTGGTTAATGCACAGTTATAATTACTGCATGGGAGCATCGCCTCAACTGTAGCGGTTTGGGATTGTTTTATGAAACTCCACATTCATCAGCACAGTGGCGTTATCGCGCTTGATCAAGATCACCAAGACGCTACCTGTAAGGTAATATGTGCCCAACAATATTGTTTTGTTGATAATGCAAATGCAATTTTTGAAAAAGTTTGTCTTTATAGGTCTCTGTCACAATGTGTGACTGTTCCTGTTTAGAACTCCATATGCCGTGTTTACGACCACGTGGTCTAGGATCAGATTTGTTGAAATATGTACCTAAATATACCTGATTCGTGAGTATTAATGATTAAAAATAAAAATGTTGCCATCGTCATTAACTTACTGATCAAGTTATCAAGTTAATAGCGAGAAAGGTACCAATGATAACCCTTTCATTTGATACACAAAAGTTTTACGAATGCACGCTGTCTCCTGTTCATAGATATGATCTAAATTCCAATTTATCATTGGTACAATTTAATACTATGCAGCATGCTTAGATCAAAATCAAAGGCATTTATTCAAATAAGGCTGATAGATCAGCACTTTTTGAACGTCACAATTTACAGGAGAGCCCCCCCCCTAAACGCTGGGCCGAAGGGCTCCTCTCTGTGAGAAGTCAGCCCAAAAACAGCTCGCGGGCACAGAGCGGGTGTCACAGGCTTGAATTTTCGGTTCTAGGACAAGCAGGTTTCCTCACAATGTTTTGAAAGTGCTTCTCTGAATTTGAACCTGTGACCTTAACTCGTTAGTTTACAGTTACATTTGATAATTTAGAGCACTATGTTAATTGAAATTACAACCTAAGTTATTTAAATAATAAACATTTTTATGATAGCGTTACGGTAGG
This sequence comes from Eurois occulta, assembly GCA_950022335.1. Taxonomy (NCBI): domain Eukaryota; kingdom Metazoa; phylum Arthropoda; class Insecta; order Lepidoptera; family Noctuidae; genus Eurois; species Eurois occulta. Next base: position 8,254,334 of record OX465484.1, on the reverse strand, counting down.
GCTAATTAAAAATAATGGTGTTATATAAACTTGAAATGAGGGTTACTTTAATCATAATTGTTTTATGGTTAAGGCCAGTATAATAACGATGAGATAATATTACAGAAATATGGGAATAGTTAATGCAGGTTAACGCAACAAAATGAAGATTATTGTTTTCTTACGAAATTGTACGGAGAAAAAAGAAAATCAAATCACAAATGAAATATTGTTTCATTAAGTTTTGGGGTGCAAAACCTTTGTGAATTGGTTTTCTTTGGCAAATGTTGTCAAAAGTAGCTCAAGCACATCAAAATTTAGTACTACAAAATAAGCTCTAACAACGATTAAACACTCTTCACTATTTATAAACTATGTATATGAACTTACTTTGGAAATCATTTTAAAAATAAACACGAATAATTAACACTGAATACGCTCTCGATATGAAAACGTATAGACAATACTGCCGACAGCTTAGGTTCATTAGTTTATATAGAGGTTTTAATTGTGGGAATTATTAGAGCAAAAATCCATTGATCAATTTCTCAGGGTTTGCTAACCGCCCTATCGTAACTGTGGAAGTATGCATGTATGTACATATATCGTTCAAAGTCGTCCGATATAACGGATGCTAGCTTGAAACGAATGCCTGCATGTACAACCAAAATTATTGCTGAAAATGGTTCTGAATTCATTCTTTCAGCTAAATTGCCCACAAGTCAATCTGTTTATTTATTTTATGATCTAAGTACGGTACGCAACGTCAGGGGCGAAGAATACATGCGTGCGTTTAGCTAAAACTATTCCAGTTTTTTAATAGCCTTTATTGTCCCTCTGTTGGGCATAGGCGTCCCCCATTTCCTTCCTTGTGCTGTTTCCCGTGCCTCCTCGAACCAGTCCAGATTGTCTCGCCACCTTTTTCCGGATTTCAGTATTACAAATATCAAATCTTGTGTCGGTTTTTCCAACGCCAGAAAAACAAAAGAAAATCAACAAAACGTGACGAATGCAGTACCACGAAAATATCTCTGTGTAAGAAGTAAGATATTTATAACCTAGTTACTTTGTTGTCTTTTGTCGCTAGTTAAGCGTTTATTTTTTTGTTTGTCCCACCTTTTCAATTTCGTTCCAACGATCCGCGGTATTGAATGTTTAAGAATTTAAGTTACATGGTTATTGATACAGTATTTACCGAATTTTAAACCATTTGTTTCGGTATTAATAGTATGTTATTATGTTTTAGTATGTTATTATGTGTTTCGTTAGGTAAGGAATTTAATCGCATTCCATTGAGCCATTGACCGCATAGTGTGTTTCCTGTTCGGAAGGACAAATATGTATTCATTGATGTTTTAGGTTTATGGCTGGTATAAGAATCTTGAGATTGTATTGTATGCCTAGCTAGGTACAATCTTTATGATGCAAAAAACATATTGTCCTTAGTATTGGAGTAGCAGCATAAAAATTTCCACTAGAAAACAGTAGTGTCCATTCTCGAATATGCCTTTAGTTACTCCTAAGGATTGGTATTCCTGGTATTCCTGGTTTTCCTGAATCTATTTGATCTTAAACGTATGTATGTCAGGATTTATTACGATTTATCTTAATTTTCTATAATCACGCTCATTTATATAAATGAGCGTGATAGCAGATTCACTCAACATAGACAGGCAGATCAGGCTTCAAAGAAAATGGTCCATGTTTTATCTTACGGTTAGCAAAGCTACCACTTATTTCCATAATCATATGCTACTGGAGCATTTTGCTATTGCTACTTATTGCACCATTTGGTATGCAACTTAACATGTAAGTACTTAATTCTCGAATATGTCTCATTGTCGCGTTTCTTTCTCACATTCTCACGTGTATGCAACATACGAGTCATGCGACAAATCGTCTTGAGTAACACTTTACATCGCATCGGCTTAACGTTGACACTGTTTTTGTTAATAATATACTTAAATGCTAGGCTAATGTATTGTTGTTCAAATTTCAGCTAGATAATGTTACATGATTTTGAGTTTTGAAATATATATTTCTATGTACAAAGCTAAGAATGTTCGTATCACTATTGCTTTGACTTAAAATCCTTTGATCTCTAGGTGGTCAGAGGGCGGCCACAGCAGTCCACTATCGCCAACTATTTTGAGCTTCACGCCTCATCTTGCTCCTCATCCTGATGCTTGTCTTTTCGACCAACACAGTGCGACGCGCGCCATGTTTGTCGGGGATCGCCACGTTTCGATTTCCCTTGAGGATTGCCAATGCATGGCATGTTTGTGTATGTGACCGGAATCCCTTCGGAGCGTGTGACCGATCCATCTTCACTTAAGGAAGTTTGATCTTGCGATCTATCGGGCTCTCGTGATATGTCTCCAACTGCTCGTCTGTACAAAAGTGGTCTGATTTATCTTTCTGCTTTGGACTGTTAGATATTTAATTATTGACTATGTCATTCAATCAATTTATTGATGCAATTACGTTTAAGCGAAGTAGCTTTATGTCCCACAATGATTGGTTGGACCGTACATTAACCTTTTTCCTTAGGCAAAAAGTACTTCGATTTGAATCAATCGTGGAATAACGACATAATTGATACGTAGTTGAACCCAACCAAAGTGCCCAATGATATGATGTACTTACCAACAAAGTGTGGATTGTTATCTCTGTAATGCTAAAATGATCTAATAGTCGAATGATGTAGTTCGACAGAGTAGTTAATTAGGTACTAACAGCCAATAAAAATTAAATTATGCTTGATATTAGATATTGCAGAGTTCGTGTCATACTGTTAGAAAAGATTAAGTTTCTTATAATAATATATTTACAATTGGTACCTATGTTACAATTGATTCGTAACAAAGATTGATTAAAATGAAATGTAATTTGAACTGAATAGGCAGCATGTGTATTTGCAATGGCAAGTTATTTTTCGTAACAAATAAAACAAAATACGAGACTAGTCTACCTTGTCCTTAATTTAATTTTCTTACTGTGATAGCGTATTAAATGTACTGTATAATGCTTATAATAATACACTTAGCATAGCTATTTAAGTGAAATGAGTGTTCATGTTTAGTGGTTTTGTTTTGTCGAGGACTGTTATTACTCAGCGCAAACGAGGCGTGTTACTCAATGCGAACAAAGCCACACTAGGTACTTATAACAGTGTTACACTTAAATTGTTTTCAGGTCAATGTCTAACCAAGGAGGTAGTGGACGGTCCGTCGACGCCACCGACCGTTTACGACACATAAATAAGTGAATATCGCTATCTTTATTAAAAATCTATTTTGTGCCAGTATTGCACGTGCTGGTGGCCTAACTTTCCCCGATTCTAATCCACTCGACAATTGTCAGCTGTTTTCTGTGTCAAAAGCTACTTAAAAATATGAAATGTCATTGCGTGCCTTCGTAGAAGATTGCGTAGGTATTGTACTAAAATAGTCAGATGACTCTAGTTACTAATAGCGTAATGCCAAATATTCTAGCAATAAATAGGCTTGACCTTATCTCATAATTGGACTCTCTTTAAAGGTACAAATTAATAGGTCGTATAATTGCTATCATTACAGTTCACATTCCGATGAATTTCGATACCTTTGTTATCCCAAACCTTGCCAGTTCCGAGTAACGTAGGTACGTGATATTTGCGAATCGTTTAGTTTTCAGAATATATGTGACAGATTAATTTTCAAATTTAATTATTGTAACAATTTACAAGGTTGTAAATTTAATTAATAATTCAATTAGGTGCAGTTTATGTGTTTAGTGGGCTAACACCAAGTCCGGACTTCCAAGTACGGTAACATCAATTACAGAGTCTGACAACTGTGTAAGATCCGATGCTTAGATACAAAAATAAGCAGGTATATTTGCAATACAATTATAATACATAACATCATGCGTGTAATTCCCGATGGGGTATGCAGAGGTGTACCTAATAGTACACCCCTATCTCACCAGTTATGTTTTTCAGTCCTATGTAATTGGTGGTGAGCCTATTGCCATCAAACCACAAATCCAAACTCCCGTGGCTGCTACTGAGAAATTAAAATAAATATCACTTTGCCCAACCCGGGAATCGTACCCAAGACCAGGACAGAAGTATAGTGTGTGAGAAGTAGGGACGCCTTTTACCTGCACTAGGACACCACAAGCTTTTAAAGAACCACAAATTCTGTTGAAGTCTTCTTGGGATCAAGGAGACCCTGGTCAGGTTTTGTACCTTCATAAGTTCATGTCATTGGTGCTCAAAACACTATATTCTCAAACATACGCATATTTTATGTGGCGATGAAGAAACAAAGCAATTAAATCAGCTCTATCGCTATGCACGACGCGTAAAATCATAATTGTTGGTTAATTTCTTAGCCCAAGTACTAAAGCTGCGTGGGAATATCTGTGTATATGCGGCAAATGTAGTACCTGCACAGCGGACACTATTGCCCTCGATATATCGTTAGTAGCATTGCTGGGATATGTCATTTGGAAAATTGGTTCCAATATTTGTTGAAACGTTGGATTTGATATTCCAAGTTCAGTAAACTGTAGTCGAAACTTTGCAACATGCATGCTATCGAAGAAACAAATTACTTTCTCGATAGTAAACCGAGACTCAATATTGGTTCTTGTGGCGTCTTTTTATTGATGGCCATCTCTCGTCTCAATCACTCTCTCGCTGCTGAAAATAAAATCGTGACTTGTGAATCGTGTTTCAAATTGTCAACAGTTTTTCTCCATCTGTTAATATCAAACCACCTTTTTCGGCTTCGGCCTCTAGCTCATTACTGGGTTTTTAATACACTTACGGATTTTTTAAATTCAACAGTACAGGACAGACGCGTGTTATAATGCCTTTCCAAGACTGAAACGGATACGGTCTGTCTGTTCTGCCGTTACCATGATGAATTCTGACCGCGACACTGAACAACTGACTACTGGAAAACACGGTAAATAAAAATACATTACCTCAAAAATGTTCGCCACTAATTTAGCTTAAGTAATTACTGAGACTGATTGATATTGAATAACCAGCGTAACAGAAGTCACGCTTAACATTGAAGGGCTTTGTAGGTGTACCATCGTAAATACCTACATATTAAGCAGTAATGACATTTACTTGTCCTTAGTATATCTATATACAAGAAAACGATTCGAAAAACGTGCATGTTGCAAAAAACTCGAAGTACTCAAAAAAGAATAATAGTGACTAATTTCGATCAAAGTATCAACTTTTTAAGTTTGAGTATCGTACCCGATTTCCCTAGTCAAGATTTTAAGATTTTTTTGCCCATGTTACATTTTGAACTGACTATTAGACTCCAACTGTCAGTCCAAGACTGACTACTGATGTGCTAATTATTTCTTTACTAGATTACAATACTACTGTATATATTCAACCTGCTCTATTCACCATACAAAGAAGCTTTGTTCTTACTGTAACTATTAGAACAGAGGTGTTGTGAGCTATTCAGTATTTACCTCGAATACTATTGTGATGGCACGTGTCATCAGCAATACAGTCTGACAATCCTTTTGTTTGTTATCTACTCTGTTTTATTTTAAGTGTTCTTGAACAATTAGCATTTTCATAGTTCCAAATGTATAATGTTCCGGATGAAAAAAAAGTTTTTAAAGGGAATTTCCTACTGTATCGTGGGGATTAGTGGGTTCAGACACAGATCTTATATACACAAACAACCAGACCAGGAGGGAGCCTACTAAAACCTCTTATAACAATAATTTATAATTAGTGTTAATTGTTATAACACTGCTAACAGAAGTTGTAGAAACTGTGGCATTTTATTCCAGGTTTCCATTGTGGAGACTATTCTTTTAAAAGCCTACGTCATTCAATTATTTATGTACAAGTAAATAATTAAAACATTAAACAGTATTGTATAGCTGATTATTTAATTAACAATTCAATTGTAAGGCACGGAAAGCACACGAACGCCAGCATTCCGCCTATCGGCTGAGAATTGTCATGAATGAACAGAAATGGACACCAATCCCGAGACACGAAACAATGCTACATCGACTTTAGCTCACGTTTGTACAATAAGTCACGTTCACACTGCACACAATAACACTTAAAGTACTGGAGTGGTACCCGAGACCAGTGTTTTATGTTTGGCAAAGCTAAAATTTGCTTTCTAGGTGCTGAAATAATTTTAAGACCTGAATTGCTAAATCATTAAAAAAAAATGAGATTGTGATTTAATAACTGTCGATAATTCTAATATCTGGAACTTGAAATAAGCGACCCATGTACATTTATCAAATGCACTATCAACGTCCAACATCTCTTCTGTGTTATCATCTGCCTAGCCTTTTCCCAACTATGTTGGGGTCGTCTTCTAGTCTAACCGGATGCAGCTGAATACCAGTATTTTACATGGAGCGAATGTCTATCTGACCTCCACAATCCAGTTAGTACTGGGGACTGGTTGTCAGACTTTCGAGCCACTGACTTCCTGTAACGACTGTCAAAGATCTAGAAATGACAGCCAGGACCAACGGCTTAACGTGCTTTCCGAGGCCCTTAGGAAACCCGGTAAGGTCAATGGTCATGGGTGGTCACTCATCAACGGACCAACCTAGGCAAGCGCGGCTTAACCTGCATATCCGGAACCGCTGAAATTCATGATTTCCATTTATTATTTCAGCATTCTAAGAAAAAAGAGACAAAAGCTTGTCATTCTATTCTCAAAAATTCAAACTATGAAAAACATTCCCACACTTATAATCTTATTAAATAACACATAAGAGATAACCGACGACCTTGGCTAATTACAGTATCTTTTGGCGTAGATTTCATCTCTCCGTGGTTACGACATCTCGGCCCAGAATGAACGCGGCCTATGTCACGCGTAGCGTCGCCGCCTCGGATCATTATCTCGTGGGCCCAAGGTCGCAGCCGCTCGAAAGGTTCAACCAACCCAAAACGTGATTCACCCTATTCCCTCAGTTCAGAGAAAAAACTACAGGAGTTATTCATGCAAAGATAAGTCGCATTTGTTTGGTTGCCAAGTAAAGCAATATTCTTACTAACTTAGCGAATGTAAAACATAATTGAATGCCAATGAACTAATTATGAATTCCACTGTTTTATGTTAAGAATTTGGCAGATTATTGTTCCAATTGGAACCGACTGAAATAGACCTGAGCATCCTATTTCTACCTGTGTTGTCCAAGTCAGTCAAAAGGTTATACAAAAAAAGAACAAGGCATTTTTTGTGGTTATCAGATTCTATGGGGTACTTGCATAGGTGTATTAATGTAGGTCCTGAAGTAAGTACAGTTTATGAAAACTCCTGAATTGTGAAAGAAGGTTAAGCTTATTTTACTTCCTCTGAGGCAGTCACGGCTGGAAGGCTTTTTCGTATTGATATCTTCTTTAATGTATTATTGAGAAACTGAAATCACAAGAGCCCAAAAAATCCTAACAACGGATGCCTAATTTAACATCTAGTTAGGCACTCGTTGTTGAGGTTTTTTTATTACGTTGTGACCATGCTATATTTCCCAATTAGAATAGTTTGTTCCCTGAAGCGTTGTTTTATTCCAATGTAGACTTCCCATAACGAATTTGTGGAGAATGACAACCACAAACAAAAGCAATTTAGCTACGGTGCCTTGCTGTTGTTTACACGTCTAATACACACGATAGGTGCAGATTATGCAGGTGATTGATCACCAGTAGCCCGATGTCGAAACATAACCTTTATTGAACCTACATGTGCACATTTTCGTAGACAATTGTGGTAATTTATATCATTACGATTTACACATAATGTTATTTTGTTTGTAGGCCCACAAATTGGCAGTCGTTACAGTGATTGCATTTAAATTGATGTCATTTATTGCAGAAATTACCCTTATGAAGGGATGTGTGAACTTAAACAAATATAAATGTATCTTAACGAAAGATTGTCGCTCTAAATAAATAATAAATATAGAGAATTAGCGTACGTATCAACAATGAGCCCTGTTATAAAAAATACATGCATTAAAAGACAAAGATGCAGTAACTATTTTTTTTTGCAGTGTCTATTGCATTAGGTTGTAGACCTGTAATGATAGTTTAAGGCATTTAAATAAATAAATAATAATAATAACTAAAAAGGTGCGTTTTTCTAGGTCGTCCTCATCGCGAAGTAGCTGGTCGGTGAAGAATTTTGCGCAACACTCCATACAATGTTCTGTAATTATCGTACCAAATGGCAGGCGAGGAATGCGCGGGCGGCTTCGTCCGTCAGCACGCAACCTGCGCGTGTCCACATAAATAACAACAGTAATTATTTCGAGCCAATGTCTTACTATTCAAGGGCATAATCGAAATTAATTGTGCTCAATGCATTTATTTGTTACCTAAGGGCAGTTATCGCGTAATCTGTAGTAGGAACTAAACTTGAGTGCATATTCGTATCGCTTATATTGCGTTCCGATATAAGTCAGTCGATTAATTTTCTGTGTTGAAATGTCGTTGCTGAGATACTGATTGCTTTTTCATAGCAAATGTTTAAAATAAGTTGAGCATAAATTAGTGAGGTTTGTTTAGACCAAGAAGCTCGACGAGCTAATCTCTAAATGATTTTCAGCAATGATGCCTTTCAGAGATTATGTTCAGGGATATGTTCACAGTAAAACCAAGAACTTAAATTCAGCAGCTGAGTATTTTATTTACATTCGAGTATAAATTCATATCATCATATTTACACATAAATATCACATTCAGTCATCCGTCATCATATCACACGAGTATGCTAGAGTAGTTGTTTAGTAATGGAGGCCATGATGTCCGTGGGCGAGGGGGGCGACAGCGTAATGTGCGAGGGGGGCGGCGTGTACCACTGGGGCAGCGTGTACCACGGGGGCAGCGTGGACCACAGGAGCGGGGTGGTGGCCGGGGGTCTTGTGGACTACGGCGTTGAAACTAGAAATGAGAATTTGATCATAAGTATTATGTCGTCCAAATTATGTTTTCATTTTATAAAGTAGTTAGTTGTGGCTTTAGTCGTTTTCTTATAAAGGTGAAAATCCAGGTAATTACAAAGTAAATGATTCCTTTTTGCCAAGATTTATTATTGTAATATTGTTAATATGGTAACGTATCCTTACCCGTGGTGGTCGTCAGCGGTGTATTCTACTTTGCGTACTGAACCGTCAGGTTCAACCAGGGAGTAGCTTCCGTGCACGGCACCACCGTCGCGGCTCTCGTGCTGGGACTTGTGGTCTCCGGTGTGAGGGTCAGCCACGGAGTAAGCGTAGTCGTATTTGGGGTGGGACTGAAATGGAACAGTTTTTGTAAATTAATCGTGGTTTTGGCCTCAATTTATTGTTATCATAGATCAAAGGAAAATTGCTTTAGGATATCCGTAAGGTTGGTAATGCACACCTAATTTGAGGCTGAGACCTTGTTTATTACCAGGTACATAAGTTTTATTTCACAATGAGGGATGAATGTAATACTTACGTATTCGGCATGGGCGAGGGCGATGGGGGCAGCGTGGACTACGGGGGCGGCGTGGACGATGGGGGCAGCGTGGACGAGGGGTGCAGCATGGACGATGGGGGCGGCGTAGTGCGCTGGGGCGTAGTGGGCTGCCCCGTAGTGAGCAGGCGCGTCGTGGCGGACGATGCTCTGGGAGGACACCGCGCTGTGGTGCAGCGGCAGGAGGCCAGCGCTGGCTGCAGCCAACACGGCGCTGAGGGCGAACACCTGGACACAGAAATCATATTTAGAAATTCCCTTTTTATATTTAAATACCAAAATGAACGTTGAAATATAACTGCGATCTTACTTTGGTGAACATTTTGCACTAGTTAATCAGAGCAAGTGACTGATACCATTATCGGTCCGGAGTGTGACTTTTATATGAAAAGCAAAACGGAGCCGCAGTCCTGTCTGTGGTGGGGAGTGCGGTCACTTCAGTTCCGTAACTTTGACACCGCGAGGTCGCTGGTTACTCGCACACATAGGCTCGATTATAGCTTACAGACAATCGCCTTCCCGCGCCGCCTGTGGGCGCCCTGCCAACTAAGCCGACATTATCTCCAATATCGATGTTGCGTGAGTAATTGCGATAATCAATCTAGTTTTTATTGTGATTTGGACTAGAGAAACAAGGGCGGCAACATTTGAGTGATTTGAAGACATTAGTTTGCACATTACTTAAGAAGGTTTTCGTTAACAGATCAATAACACGTCAGAAACCGTAGGTATCAATTATTATCAAAAAAAATTGCACTCTATGTTTGTGTTCATAAACGGCCTTTGATAAATTAATGGAGATACTGTCAGAAAAGGTGTAATTAAACACGAAGCGTTCCCAGCTCATTAGCATGAAGCTAAAAGCTTAATTTTCTACCTTAACACAATGCAAAAAATATGTGAACAGAAGTAGCTTACACTATAGAACTGTTTAATAATAGCCCACTAAACCTCGTTTAAGCCTATCGAATCAAGCATCTTCTAACACGAAAAGTGTGAAACATACGCAACAGCAATAAGCTCCAATATTACAGCTACATTGTTTGTTTAAACCTGAATTGAAAAACATTGTCACACGTGAATTTTAATTATTCACGACAATTGAAATTTGATTGCTTCAAATTATCTACTTGGTGTTATTATTACAAGTATGTGATTGCGACAATGTTATATCGAATGCATCGGGTCCAACCACATGGCGGTCGAATACTAGAGTAGATACAACGCAGTTTGGTAGTGTCGAGTTTCCTAACCGATGCTCGTAACGCGATCATAGACACTTGATATCATAAATTAAGTGTTGTAGTAACTAATAGACTCATATTGGTTCACAAAAAGAATTTTGATAATAGCTTAGCCTTGCCAAATGCACGGAATGTTGGGCAAAGCAATTAACAACAGTTTCAGCACTTAATTAGGTATTAACTAAAATCACTTTTGATAATGATCACAGTTAAATGCTAGTTTATTTAGAACAACCAGTCGGAAAGATAATCCAACATTAATTTGCTGCTGTGGTGTGGTGCGTGTGTGCTGTGGTTGCAAGATCGACAGCTGAGCTTGAGGTCCTGGGTTCGATTCCTAGGTCGGGAAAGGTGTTATTTGTTAATTCCATCAGGAATTTCTCAGTAGCAACCACGGAGTTTGGTTTTGTGCCTAGTTGGTGGGAATAGGTTTGCCCCCTTTTACATGGGACTTAAACATTACTGGCAATTGTGGGTGTACTTGTAACTACGACTCTGCCTAACCCTTCAAGGATTACAGGCGTGATGTTATAAATAGTTGGTGGCACAGTTTGACGGCGTTGTAACCAGATAAGTTAAATTCTCTGTCAGCTCTTACGAAATGGGAGTATGTAAAAACTAAAAACATACATAAACATAACAAACTATTTTTAACCGACTTCCAAAAAGGAGGAGGTTTTTAATATTATATAGTATAGTGAATTTGTCACTTATAGAAGTGCACAGTACTCACAGAATAATAAAAGGGCAAGTAAGATACCATTACATGATTTAAGTTATACAATAAAAAGGTCATTAAAAAGTTGTAAAGTATCTCAGCGACATATAACTTTATTCCGAAGAATGCAACTTATAGTCTCGTTTCTAATCGCTGACGTTATTCATATAAAAAAAAGATGGATCATAATGAAAATTTGATTCGGAGCATACGTCAGACTTCGAGTATTTCAAAACTTTCAGCGAGGAATTCGATCTAATTTCAATTGAATATTCAAAATATTTGAAAGGTGATCACGATTATTGTTGGTAACCGATTTAATTGTTAAGAACACATTCTGTAAAAGGTCTCAGTTATCGTGGCCGAAAGGTCCGGCTATCTGGGTGTTTCGTGAGCCGATACTACCATCGTCACGGAAGCTTAGATACCTAATACCTATGTACAATTCGACTAACATAATTTTGCTCGCAAGGTTACACGTAATAATAGATTTGGTTGAAAGGTATAACGATAGTTCAGGAGGTTAGTCACCTGATAATTGTTTGACCGTGACTCGGAACTGACTATTAATATTAATCTGAGCTTATGTTGTTGTTGACAGGTTCTCTTTGTCTGCGGTGAGTTTTTAAAATGTTGGGCAGTATTTTTTTCATGAAACTAATGTTCTACGAATGAATTAATCAATTTATTTATTATAATACCTTCAAATTATGTATCAATTATATTGAATAATAGTAGTTAAGGTTTTTACGAACAACCCAGTAGCGCCTGTATTCTTACTTTGAAATAATTTGAGGAACTTCAGGTCATAAATTCGGATCTGGATTCCGGAAGTTTTTATACGAGCTCAGTAGAACATTTAATGCGGCTTGGTTCCTAAATTAAATTACACACGTTTAGATAGATGGTAGCAGATCAGATTAGATTGTTCCGGATTATTATTTTGACAAGCAGTTCTACTGTCCGTTTACTCTAACATATTATACTAAGATACGGAAATACATAAAAGGGTTTAAATGATGTTGTTATAGTGACTTAAAATTCTTTGGATGGTCAGAGGAAATAAGTTTAGATTCACATCCGCCGGTTAATGAAGTTGCCTAGGATGTCAACAGGCACTCGACCTGAATGGCTAACTATGATAATTTACCTATAAACCGGTTATATGCCAACGAATTTCTTCATCAAAGAAAAGTCCAGTAGCAAATTACGTTTTTAGCCTTTGAAGAATAATTATTTTGAAGAGCCTAATTATATAGCGGCCCCTATAATTTAACCGAGGTGTTAATCTAACTTTAATTCACGTATAACTTTGACGAAACGGTTTGAATTAAATTATAAAATTAGTATGTGTAATGTATATTAACTATACCGTTGCGTTAAATGATGCTATTGCAAAAGTAAACTTCAGTTAAGTGAAATAAGTGTAATATGCAGCAGGGGTAGGCAAAGAGTGAGTGTTTTGGGATCAATGTGCCGAACACTCCAAGATTAAACTCGTTACTTATGATTATGACATCGTAAACTTGTAAATCCAGCCAGTTATCTCTCTGACAGGGGCGTTAACAGCATTGCTTTAGACTGCAAAATTATATGTGTTATTTCTCAGCAGTGTAGCATTATGTATTGACAAACTATTGGCGCTGTGTAGGCCTAAACATAGAACGAGCTTTCAAATCCACACAACTTACGTACAAACAGTAGTACAATGTACAGGCGTACTTGTTTCTACCACTTCGTATCTCTCACCATATAAGCCATTGTTTCAAAAAGGAGTGAATTAAGGTAACAACGGTTCGTACAATTTGGTCGAAATTACCTTGACAAACAGTCTCAAGGTATCGGTGCAGTCACGACACGTAATAAACTGTAGCCCTAATGATATGAATAGTGTATGAGAGTGACAATTTGCAAAGTTATGGCTTAAGAAAATCGTACATAGCTTATCCTTGAAAGTAATTTTGAGTAGCTACGCAGATACGGATCTGATTACCTATTTGGTTGGCATTGGATAAAAACTGTAAAACATAATTCTCTGTTTAAAATTATATATTTCTTTCTAGAATATATATTTAATTTGATTTTAACGGCCAGTATGGGCCATGCCCATTAGAACCTTTGGGAAACGCTGGTAGCTGGCATTGTAACCCGTAAATGTCAACCTTCACTACCGATAGATTATGGGCTATGGGTTTAATCTGATTTTACGATCCTTGTGGACTAATACCTATTATTACTTACTCAGGTACTTGTCATTGGCAAGTACTAGTGTTCTATTTTGTTATTTTGTCTTTATCAAAACCTCTGCGGGTCACAGGTAGCTCGGGAATAACAAATGCAAGTTTATTTACCTAACTGTCACGACTGGAGTAATCTCTTATCTCTAGGCCTACAGGTGGGTGCCAATTAATTACTATCGCATTCCTGATAGATATTCGACAGCTTGACTAGCTTTCGACAGACTACAGAATTAGCAAGTTGTACGAAAGGCGAACTTTCGTAACGCTGATAGCGAGTTTTCATACTTTGTAACATAGTTGTAGCTATTAATTAGATTTTAATCTGTCGTATCTTTACTATTACACAGTCCATTAATGTCTGTAAGTGTAAAATTAAAACATATCTTGGTTTTTATGTTAATTTTAATGACTATTTATAAACAAAAGAACATACACGAAGATCACAGCGAGTATAAATAAGGTACATTGTGTTTCTTAAAGCTTAACTTGAAGAGATCTAGTAGTGATGATGCTGGGACGAGTATACGTGATGGCTGGGGCCGGAGTTGTGCACGACTGCGTTGAAACTGCAACCCAAACAAACAATCATAAATATTATGGCGAGATAATAGCGGTAAGACGGAACAGGTTCGGAAACCAGTTTGTTATCACGACACCTGTTCACCGATACCCGTTGTCAGTCAGTAGCACATGGGCGAGTTCATTACTCATACGGTACTGGTCTAGTGACCACTTACCGGTTTGACGAGCATGTGAGTATGTGACTTAATACGATGTAATTTTACGACTCACATACGTAAACAAACAAAGCTCCATAAGCGTACAAATATGGCAGGTCAGTGGTCAGTACTGTTTTGCGCAATTGGGGGAAAGTTGCAGTCTCATCAACGGTTCGTCATTACGTATGCAGTTTGTGTTTAGATTCTGTTTTTACGTAATTTTAGAACTTTACGTGACAAACTTTGCCAGTGTACGTAGTGCAACATGTGACTAGCTGGGGGAGCTTTGTCAGTCGTAAATACAAGAACGAGGTTCACAAGTTTGGAAAATTGTCGAGAACCTTCGAGTTCTTAGACCCTAGTACGAATACTATAGACTAGATAACCACACAGTAGCAGTAAAACTTACCCGTGGTGGTCATCAGCGGTGTAGGAGACCTTGCGGAAGGAGCCATCAGGCTGCAGCAGAGAGTATTCTCCCTTCACGACATCACCATCGCGGACCTCGTGCTGGGACTTGTGGTCGCCAGTGTGGGGGTCCTCCACGGAGTACGAGTACTTGTATTTGGGGTGAGCCTGAAAATATTAAGCGAGATTTACAATCTGTTTAGAAAAAATACGGTACCAAGACAAAGGAGCAAAGTTACGGGTTTACAAAGTTACTGATGGCTTGTAAGATACGTACATAGTAGTCTTCATGTCCGCCGTGGCTGTAGTAACCCTCATGCGTGTCAACAGGGGCGTAGGCGTGAGCCACGGGCGCGGCATGTACGACGGGAGCGTGGACGATGGGGGCAGCGTGGACCAGGGGCGTAGCGTGGGCGTAGGTAGCAAGGGGAGCAGCGGCATAGTGGTTGTCGTAGTGCGTATCATGATGCACCAAGTTGTGCTGGGAAGACACGGTATATCCGCCATGCCCGAGGTGACCAGCCCGGGCAACAGCCACCAAGGCACCGACAGCTAAAATCTGCACAGATTAAAAGTCACGTTAATTTATTCTCTCTACTATACAACACTTTTCACTTCACTTTTGAACACGGGAAGATGACTTACTTTAGCGAACATTTTTGTGTGGGATAGTTGTGCGTGACTGACATACATATGATAAGCAGCCGTGGGTTTTATAAGAATTCGGCTCGGGTAGTCCGGTGGGGCGCCGAAAGCGATCCGCGCGTCCCCGCGGCCGCAAGGTCAGCGCGCTTTGTCTTCGACATTCTCGCGGTCCATTATCAAAATGATTGTTACTTAATGAAAATACTCTGTGAACTGCGATACTACACTTTGTTATACTAGGTCAATGCGTACAATGATACGTTATTGTCGTTTGTGCGTTGCCTTTTGTAATCCAGTGTTTATTATTTTCGTATTGTTCGTTATGTTTATCCGCTGAATCCTATATGAGTATCGATTTAAATATGTTCTGGTTCCTAAAAAGTGACACAAAGGTATTGTTTATTTAGTCATGCTAGCGAAGGAGGCGGCGGAACGTGAGAGGGAGAGAACCTCCTCACGTCCCAGCCGCCGCGGGAGAAGCACCGGGCGTCGGGGGCCACGCCGTGATGGCTCTCGGCCACCGTAGGCGCGGGCCTGTGGACGGCGAGTAATGGGCTAGCTCGCCGTCCGTCCGTCGTATGACGACGGGCAGGCCGTGTCGACGGCGCGTTCGTGTTCCACGCGCGCCTCAAAGAGTTGTCAGCAAACGGGAGGGGCCCGCAAGGGCCGGTGCCTGCCAGGGCTGCGGGACTGTTCGAAAGAGATACCGCGGCCCTGGAACATAAAGGGCCAATGAAGGAACATGGGTGGTTTTTAGTCAGTAAGAGTCTGACACTCCCTTCCGCTCCGCCCAGAGGCGGCGGAACGTGAGAGGGAGAGAACCTCCTCACGTCCCAGCCGCCGCGGGAGAAGCACCGGGCGTCGGGGGCCACGCCGTGATGGCTCTCGGCCACCGTAGGCGCGGGCCTGTGGACGGCGAGTAATGGGCTAGCTCGCCGTCCGTCCGTCGTATGACGACGGGCAGGCCGTGTCGACGGCGCGTTCGTGTTCCACGCGCGCCTCAAAGAGTTGTCAGCAAACGGGAGGGGCCCGCAAGGGCCGGTGCCTGCCAGGGCTGCGGGACTGTTCGAAAGAGATACCGCGGCCCTGGAACATAAAGGGCCAATGAAGGAACATGGGTGGTTTTTAGTCAGTAAGAGTCTGACACTCCCTTTCGCTCCGCCCAGAGCGGGAGGAGTCATTTGATGATTTCCCACCCCCCAAAAAAAAAAAAAAAAGGTATTGTTTATTTTCGTAGGAGGTCTAGGTCAGGATTCGCCTGACCTACGAACTAAACAAACCATCAAATTATAGAAAAGAAGATACGGTTACAATTATATCATTACCATTGCGTTAACTGTAACTCGGCCAGTAGAACATACATAATATGTGGAGGTAAGATTATGCAGTAAGTTTCTACAAATACCGTAAATAAATAAAACAGTTCACAGTTTCCTATAATTATCACAAACGCGTGAAAATTTTAAAATTAAACATAAATACCTGCATAAAAAGCTGGTACAAAGGTAGTTATTAGTTTCAAAAGGATATAGTATTTAATTAGAAGGAAACTATTAATACAAAGTGGAACTTAAAACTCTGACATAATTTAGTGATGAATGACGTCCGATGTAGTGAACGATCCTGGAGCGGATGTTGCTGTAATTTTATTGTAGTTACCAGCCTGATTAGTGAAAACAGTAAAATGGTTTACCAAGTTATTAAATATTGCTGACCTTGCATCTTTTCTTTATCTCCAAGGCAAATTAGCTCACCGGGGCGATTTCCTAGTTGAAAATGTAATCTTGCATATCAAAATACGACGGTCTTACTGAACTTCGAAGTTTAAAATACCGATGTACAGCTTGCCACTACGGACAAGCCGCATCGGTATCGATTTTTATTTATATTTCTATTTTTATTATTGATTATCACAGAAAATTAGATGAAAAATTATTCATATTTTAACACATTTTTTTTCAATCGTAATGTTAGTGGTGCTGGTTTATTTTATTTTACATTTAATTTTATGGAATTTCTACACAATTTATATTGTTTAGAAATAAATGTCTAAAAATGACTAAATGATTTTAGTATGTGCTAAAAAAGGAAGAGTTTTTATTTTTCAGGGGGTCTCAAATTTCAGCAGAAAGTTTTTAAATGTTCACAGACGCAGTTAATATTATGAATTGTTTCTATTGTGTAGTATGACTATTTTACGAAAGCAAAGTAAAAAGCAAAGTAATTCATATTTTATTATTATCCTATTATGATTCTGCTAAGGCGGCCATTAAGGCCATTAAGGCTCCCTGGTTCTAAGACATCAGGATCGCTTTTGCCGTTTTGTATTTCTACAATGTCATTTAACATGTTTGACATAAGTTTTTGAGCTTACGTCAATCCAATATTATTTTGAGTCTGCCATCATCGTTATCGCTATTAGAGTGTCATTTTGTCTAAATACCGCTATCGCTGCTGAGGAATTCACTGTTTTCAGCGCCGTAAATGAATTTGGTACCGATCTATTTCTTATAAGCGTGTTTTTGCTTTGTTAGTTAGTATATATTAGTCCAGTCTTGCAACTGACCTGAACCTTTGGTTCTGGTGACCATACATTTTTACGACAGATATGACTTGAACCTGCAGACAGGAATGCCTCTTCATATGAGAACTCCTCAATGGTTAATAGCACGGAGACGTGACTTTGTACATGTGTTCAATGTTGATTGATATACTTATTTTTTCTTTTACTTTCATTTAAATTTTGTTTTAAAAAAAATTGTTTAATTATTGACATTCAGTACCTACCTAAGCACTGGGATAAAAAAAAACTAACCATTTTTTGTCTGTTCGGGGCACTGAGAAACATTTTGTTTTCGTGCAATATCCATAGAGTAACTCGTGTCAGTAGTCAGGAACGTATCAGCAGACATTGTTTACATCTAGATTATGAGATTTTGGCGTCTATTGTTTAGCACAAGCGTGTTCCCATCCCTTGAAACTTTATTAGAATGGTTGTGTCGAAGAGATTATTACACGTAACTTTGATATGGAAATGCGTATTCAGCTGACACTAGTTATAACATACACACTTATAAAAAACATTAGCATATTTTGTAACTGAACATTCGTCTGAAAGAAGAATGTGTGTTTCTCGAGTTTATTAACAAGTTTATTGTCATTGTGCATGGACTTATTATTTTTTTAATTTTAAATGAAGTAGTGGATATCCTTGAAGTTGCACTATATTTTTATTAGCCCTTTTTATTCATAAATGCAATCACGATATTTCAAAACTTATTGTATTGATTGCTCAATAAAGAGGATGCACGCGTGTTATATTGTGTTAAATGAAAATAATAATATAGTTTATTAGTACATAAAAATAACAACACAGTACATAGCATATGGAAACAGAGGGCTGTACTACCAAGTTTAAAATAATTGTCAGGTTTCCGGGCTCATAAACCAGGTAAAATAATTACTCTTATACCATAATGCATTATTAAATAGATATTAACACACTATAAAACAATTTCCTGCGGTTGCTCCACATGCGCAGTCAAGGGCAAAGACATATAAATATTTTTAGCGAATTTTTAAAACCCTTTTTAGCTAAGTTGAAGTTGATGTAGTATGTATAAAACAAATGTGCACTAAAATGATACTGATTTACAAAACACCGTGTTTTTTGTTGAAAAAAGAAACAATTTAGATTACTCTATTAATGTGTTTGCTCCTAATTGTACATATTAATATTCGTACAGTTAATAATTTTCCATTGCGCAGATTCAAGAAACCAGTCAACAAAAATTACAGGAAGCGGAAATATTAAATTACGCCAAATTCGTTCTTTTTTTGTCTCAAGTTATCGTCTTACTTTGTAATAAGACCATTGTATTGGTTTGTGCTCATTCACCCAATAAAATAATATAATCATATCATTGCTGGACCAACTGGGTTGTGGAGGTCAGATAGGCAGTCGCTCCATGTAAAATATTGGTATTCAGCTGCATCCGGTTAGACTGGGAGCCGACCCCAAGATAGTTGGGAAAAAGGCTAGGCAAATAAATGATTGCTACATATATATAATCGCAAAATAAAACATGGAAGAGTAATGTGATTTCAGGATAATTCGCAGTTGATTAAAGACTTTGAGGCCTTGTGGACAAAAGATTAATGTTTGCAGGCCACATTATAGATTTTATATTAAATGTCTAGCTGAATAGTAGATCTCTCGCCAAAATAAGAGTTACTAGGTGAATAGCATAAATAGTGTTTATATATTTATGGCCGAAATCACGCAAGCGCAACAGCCTTGTTATAAAAATTATGATTTCTGATAAAATGTCGGCCTAACGCCAAATAGTTTTCTTAGTTACGTAAATATATTATAATGCTTGAACTCGTTATGTTTTTAATGATAATTATACCATAAGAGGTTCGTAATTTGATAAATTGACATGATTACGATTACATTGCTTCAAAGAAACGATTGCCTCAATAAACATTGTAAGCAGTGAAACTTTTAATTTGCTCTAAGATTCTGATGTTTTAAAATTGAAAGTGGGGAGTCAATAGTAATTAGAGGAGATAGGAATAATAGAATTCATGTACAGTTTATAAATATTTTAATAAATTAATTTATGATCGTAGGTATTTGGTTTCAGCAGGTCGATGAAGATATTCACAATGATGTTACTAATAGTGGTGGTATTCAGGCCCGGCGTGGACCAACGGAGCTGATGTGTGCACAACGGCTTGGAAGCTGAAGACAAACAAAAATGTTATTTCTCAGGTAAATCAAGCATTTCATCGACACAAAGTTCACATCGCACGGGCAAAAAGTTTATCTGTGACAATATTTCAGTGAAGTAAATATATGGCATGTCTTACTTTTTGTTTAATGTGTACGTTCAGGTATTTCAGCGGAGTATTGATTAAAGATGTCCTTTTAATAAAATTGTTTGTATGGCAGATTGATGATCAATAAAAAATATGATAACATTTCCTACTATACCACTGTTATCAATTAAGGAAGGTAGTCTGACGTGTCTACCATGGTGAGGTTTAATTTGGTATTTTAGAACAAAAATCTATGACTTACCCATTGTGGTCATCAGCAGTGTACTCGACCTTGCGCACGGAGCCATCAGGCTGCACCAGAGAGTAGTATCCGTGCACGGCGTCACCGTCGCGGCTCTCATGCTGGGACTTTTGGTCACCGGTGTGAGGGTCTGACACGGAGTAGGCGAAGTCGTATTGGGGGTGAGTCTGGAATCAGCAACATTGAAAATTTATGACACTACTGTCGGAGATAGACTTACTTCAGCTGTAACAACTTCAAATTATTTATTGATTTAAAAAAATATTTCTGAGCAATGAGAAATTATTTAATAATAATTCTATAAGTTTGCGCTAATTATGCTCCTGTTTACAACCCCGCAAATGATAACCTGTTCACCTTTCCTGAACATATAACATCTTAAAAAGCACATAACTAAAACCCATTCAAAACCAATGAAACTGAAACCCAATTACCTATAGCGCATCACTTCGAAACGTATCATCCTTGTAATCGATTTAACCCATCAGAAACCCTTTCGACAGTACTCTTTACCAGTGAACGAGACAGTAAACCCTTTCAAGTTCAAGAAAAGACTTTAGAAAACGGTTTTGCTTGATTTTTAAATAGTAAACACATTTTCAATCCAAAAATAACTCTGCAGAAACTGTGCAGAAATATAAAATTGTGCACATTTTGGTTGCGCACCACGCTCAAAAATTTATTCGATATCAAAGATAGGTATTTTGTGCAGCGAAATGAGGTAGTCTGTAGATTAAGTTATTTCGCGTAGCGAAAACATAGCGCGATTCAGCTAACGGCACGCAGATGCTCGATACCGTCTGTCGGAGTGACGTGCACAAACTCTGACTACGAGTATAGTGTTCCTCTATTTGTAACTAACTGTTTAATCTTGACAGAGGAAACCAGAAATCAGTAACGAAAGACTGACTTCAAGCTGACAGAGCCTCAAACCAAAATCTGCCTTAACTCATTTTATGAACATTCACAGGATATTTTTAATATTGGAAGTAATGTCGATTGATTAGATACTGCATTAAATACAGCAAAGAAGTAGTGTGAATCGAATTTTGTATGGAACTTTTGAATGAGTAAAATCATTCCTTAAAATATTAGACTAGACTGTTATTATTAGATAGATTAACTTACATGTTCATCGTGGCCTTCGTCATAGTGCCCAGCATACGCCAAAGGAGCGGCGTAGGGTAGGTGTGCGGCATAAGGTGCAGCGTAGCCAGCGTCATATGGCGCAGCATAGCCACCGTCGTACGGCGCAGCGTACCCGCCTTCATAGGCACCGGCGTATGGCGCCGCGTAGGGGGCGGCGTAATGACCGCCATCGTGACGCACGATGCTCTGGGAAGACACGGCGTGGCCATGCGCATAAGCTGACGCTAGCATCGCACCGAAAGCTATCAGCTGAAGACACAAGAAGGGACATTTTTATTTTAGACACTCCAACCTATGATTCCATTGTTCCTACACAGGACCTAACACTTCACTTCACTTGGTTTACTGAATTTTGTTCTAAGTATTGATTACACAAATAAATAATTGTTTCACTTACTTTGCTGAACATTTTGTTGTTGTTTAGATCAAAGTCAATCACTGATTGATGACAAATGGTGCTGACCGTGGGTTTTTATATGAGTTAAAACATTATAAGAACAAGTGGGGCTAACCACACCGCATGCGACAATGACAATAGTTAAGGTCGTCTTAAAAAAAACCGATTATAGAATTGCAATATATGTCATGGTATCGATAACCGCCGTGGCCATGTCATGCTGTCTAAATATGCATGTTTTGTTCAGATAGACAAAAAATATCGTACGCATGAACGAAATTTTCAATTGCGTGGGTTTATGAATGAAATATTGAAAGCCTGACAAGTGTGTTTGAAGGATGTGGAACGTTAGTGTTATGAATGGTCTCTGTAGTAAGATGGCGGCTACAAATGATTATAAATATGCCATTAATTAAAGTCCTATTATTTTCTTGTCATCAACTAATCATCCTTCTTTCCCAATTTATTTAAAGTTACTCTATAAGCCATTGTTATATACTTCCATCTCAGGTCGTAATATTTTCCTTCTCAAAGGTAAATCATAGGGCAAGAATTAGCTCTTTTAGTAGTGAAGAGGTGCTTCTTGTACCTTCTCCTTCCTTCTTCTTATTTTGCTAAATTACTTTTAGACTAAATTACTTAAAGATCATAAATTAATATTTTTTTCTAGGAAGGTGCGTACGAACCCTACTATGTACGGGTTAAATATACTGCACGCGTAGCATGACCACCGTGGAAACGGGTTTTGTCTTCGGAAGAATCGACAAAATGACCGATTGTAGACAAGATATCGATAAGACGAAAAGAAGATGTCGTGTCGAAATTATTGTTTTAAACATGGCGATGTTAAAAATGGGGAACAAAAATGTTTATTATTATTCTCTTTATTCATTTATCAAACATAGCATTTACATTTTTAAATATTTTTATTAAAAAAAATAAAAAAAAAAACATTTAGAAACATACTTATAAAATAGTAAGTAGCCCACCGCGGTATCAGGAACAGGGTCCGAGCTACCGGTGGTCAGGGCTCTTGAGAGAGGAACCTCCTAACATTACGCGCCGTGTCCAGAAGAACTGCCTTCTGAATCAAGCGCTTGATCCAGCTGCCCAGCGAGATCCTCCTCAGATGTTGGTCGAGGCTACTAGTATTGGCTATTAAGCCATTGGCCGACACGACTATCGACACAATGACTGCTGTAGTCACGTCCCACATGTCGACAACCTCGCGAGCCAGATCTAAATATTTGAATTGTTTATCTTTCTCTGCTTTCACGAGGTTCTCGTCATGCGGAACCGTAATATCAATAATCATTGCGGGATGCTCCAATCGATCTATCACCACAATGTCAGGCTTATTGGCAACAATAGTCCTGTCAGTGGCGATAGGTCGATCCCAATACAACGTGATATTACCATCATCGAGAAATGTGTCGGGCACACTTATAGTATGGCACTTCTGATTCCACAAGGTTGTACTTCAAAGCAAGATGCTGGTGGATAGTCCTGGCAACGAGGTTGTGTCCATGCAAGTACTCTCCGTTAGCCAGACGAGAACACCCAGAAATAATGTGACCGATCGATTCTCCCGGACGGTGGCATGCCCGACAAATAATAATATCCCTGGACATTTCACACAGCACCATCTAGTCCCAAGCTAAGCAACCTAATGCTTGTGTTATGGTAGCTAGATGGCTGATAAACTACATATATACATTTTTTTTTGTAAATACATACATATTATAGATAGAAAACCACCCAGACCCGGAACAACTACTTGTAGGTCATACAAATATTTGTTCCGTACGGGAATCGAACCCGCGACATGCAGCGTAGCAGTCAATCGCTTGACCACTGCGCCAACCGTGCCGTCAAAATGTCAATCGTGCCATCCTTCATAATGTATTTCCGGTAGTTTTTCGTCATCATAACCCGGTCCATTATTGCACGGAAAAATCTTCATCATTATTATTTATTATTATTCTATTCTTCAGTCGACAAAAGTCTACAACATCAAGCATGATGACAATATTTTTTCTCTACTTTTGACATTTGGGGGTAGAAACATTTCTTCTCAACAAATTAAAAGTCAAATAGTCTACATCACATCGGACCTAGTCAAGATTTTTTTTATTACTATTCTTTGTGTTTATTGACCATATTGATTTTAAAAATATGTCCATGTCTGTAGAATGAAAGTAACTCCGAAAGGACTGGGGCTCTTGAATCTCCCTGCTGTGTATGGCTAAGATTTTATCACACATTGCCCGTTTTCATCAATACTAAATGAGACCTAACTGAATGCCTAATTCCAGATTTCACCAACACTAAGTGAGACCTAACTGAATACCTAATTCCTGTTTTCACCAACAGTAAGTGACACCTACCTCAATGCCCAGTTCCTGATTTCACCTACACTAGTGACACCTAACTCAATGCCTCATCCTTCTTTTCACCAACACAAGTGACACCTACCTCAATACCTAATGCCCGTTTTCACCAACATTAAGTGACACTTAACTAAATGCTTAATCCCTGTTTTGACCAACACTAAGTGACACCTAACTCAGTGCCTAATGCCCGTTTTCACCAACATCGTAGAATATCTACATAACCCGTTGCTTCTACTTCCCGGTTGCTATAGAAATAATTTGTATGTTCTTTGTTGTGTCTACGAAGAAAAACTCACACTCAACGGGTCGGCCCATGCTCGGGCACAAGACACGTCGAGTTCATCATCATCACACACACACACACACACCATAATCATCACATACATGATCAATTGATCATCATTATGTTGTCATGTTGCTCACATGTTGTCATGGATGTTGTGTTGTTGCTCATGCTACGCGAGCGCGTGTAGGGACATGTCACAATCCAGAAATTTCTGTGTTGGACTCATCATTTGTATGGTCCCGATACTTTATCAATTATGTCTACAGATTAGAAGTTCTCTAATCTGTAGACAACGAAAACGTGAAACGTGTGGAAAACGTTTTTTCATGCTTTTTATATTATATAATAGTTGAAGAAGAATGTTAGTCACTGCTTTGTAGTTCAATACAAGCAAGGCCGTACTGCGAGGTGCTACGTGATCTGTCTGAATGAACGAAAAAACTCTCCGAACCTATTATACCGTTCAGTGCAATCTTGACAAAAACTACCGATATTTATCATTCCGTACTATTATTATGCCGAATTATTATATTTTTTGTTGATTCACTCAGGTACTTTAATACTGTGGTAGTCGTAGTGCAGGAACAGACAACGAAGTTAAATAGTATAGTTAATCGTATATTTTAATTGCTGTTATTACTTCTCACGTTCCTGTAAAATTACTGTGGCGTTTGCAAGTATATTTTTACATTACATAAGTTTTTAAACTGACATGGTCACTAACTATAACATTTAACTATACACTACTACTACTGCTACTGCAACTGCTATTACTATTTAACTATAGCATATTATCCGTTGTAGCGCTTGTAACAGAGCCGAAATATCGGGAATTTAAAACAAATATTAAACATGGTAAATATCCCGTTTTAAGTGTTAGTTATAGTGATATCTACATTATTTTCAGTTTTTGTTCAAATTAGTTGCTTCATGATGAAGTACACATTGTAGCATACAAGCTTTTACGAATTATTTGTAAATAAACTTCTTTACACCAGGGTGTCTTAAAAAGTGTATCATACACACTTAAAGTACAGCATAGTGCATGCTTTACAGCAACAATTTATCTAGTTTATGTCCTAGCAACTGTTCAAATATAAAAAACGCAGTGAATTCACAGACAGGCATTTATCATGTTATTATGTTGTATTCAATAAATAATTCACATTGTAGCAAACAATTTAAACTTAATAATTCTATTATGTTCATAGAAGGAACTAGAGGCAGACATGTCTGAAATTCTTGTATTCAAATTCTTACATAACTTACAGCCGTTCTATTGTAGTAAGACTAAATCTGGAACCATGACATACGAGCTTAGCTATGAACTATCTAGATTTATATAAGACAGATTTTACAAATATTTATTAGTATTAAAGTTCCTCAATTGTTGATTGGTATTAAGGTAGCTTTAAGTTAATAAAGTTATTCTTATAAATTACGCAATATTTTATAACTATTTAATTGTACATTATCCGCCTTCGGTATCAAACTGCATTACGTTCGAATTCAGAATGACTGAATAATAAAGCTGTCACAAATGAATAATGTCTTGTTCTTGCATTTTGCTTTTTGATTTACAACTGTAAAAGTCTTTATCCGGGTGTATTGATAAGTCGAGTCTCATATAAGTACTACCCTTTCGTTTTGTCAAAACCATAAAAAACGATATGTTTCTAAACCTTTGGATGTTTGGTGGCGTTCTTCAGAAATGTCAGGTGTGTGGTACTCGCTACGGTTATGGGGGCTTCATATTATTATCCTATTATGATTTTGCTAAAGCGGCTATTCAGGTCCCCAGATGTATAAACGTTGAGCAAGTGGAGTGTGTAAGGATCGTAGCAGGCGGTGTTCAGTAGTAGCAGACTACAATCATGAAAACTGATAAAGGCGTAAGTTTATGTATTGATATGCATGTAACTAATTCCAAAGCTCTATATTACTTATAAGCTACAAAAAATCTTATCTTTTATATTTTGCAATCCAACATGGTTTGATTATGGCAGTAGTTGTTTTATTTGGTCAGCTTAAGCGCAGTTTAAGCAATCTATTAATATATAATTTAAATTGGAATTTATGTCGTCACCATAATATTTATTGCCTTTATAAAATTATATCGCTTTATTAAGAGCCACCGACCCACGGAATAATTTATCAAGTAAATATCAAATTCGCTATGAAGGTAATATAGCCCATATCACTAAGCAAAGAACTCCAGTAATATTAAAGAGAATGTCATAACAGCCATTATAAGCAAGGCTTAACTAAGAAAGGATCATTTCAATACTCGGTTTATTCGATTTTTGGCATGAAAAGTACCACAATACTTTCGTTTTTATCAATTTATTCACATTTACACAATACACACTAACGTATAAATAATTACAGAATCGTTCAAATATTTACACAAGAATTCAGCGTTAGATCCATGATATTGATCACTCAGTAATGATAGTAACTGTGTCCGTAGACGGGGGCGGGGTGTACCGAGGGAGCAGAGGTGTGTACCACAGCGTTGAAACTGAAAATAACAACATGGAAGATTACTTAAATGTGACAATAATTATAACAGAATAGTAGCAGACAGGGAGGATGTGTGATAACATACCCATGGTGGTCGTCAGCGGTGTACTCGACCTTGCGCACGGAGCCATCAGGCTGCACCAGAGAGTAGTATCCGTGCACGGCGTCACCGTCGCGGCTCTCGTGCTGGGACTTGTGGTCACCGGTGTGAGGGTCCGACACGGAGTAAGCGAAGTCGTAATTGGGGTGCGCCTGTAGGATAATATAATTAATAAAATCCGTACAAAAATAGTAAATTATGTTCGACAAAAAATAATTATAATAACAATACAAGCGCCCTTACGTATGTGTCATGGCCGCCGTAGTGGTCTACGGGGGCGGCGTAGTATGCTACGGGAGCGGCGTAGTGCAGGGGCACAACATGGGCCTCATCATGACGCACGATGCTCTGGGAGGACACGGCGTGACCGTGACCGTAGAGACTAGCGTTGGCAGCGGCCAACAGAGCGCCGAAAGCAAGGATCTGAAAGTGAAAAATGGAAAGATATTAACTTATTATCTTTCAAGTTACAGATGATTCCGAGCCTGTTTTCGATCAAAACGTTACGGGCGGATTTGTGGACCGGCTGCGAAGATGACGGACTCTGACAGATACTTCAGTAGGTACATTAAATATCAGAGTCTGAGGCCTGAGGTGCGGAGCCGCATCCGTACCAGTTTGGCCAAACCTTTGGGTAGGTATTTTTATTAATCAATTTACTAGCCAATGCTGCGGTTGATTCCTGGTGGAGCGATTCATTTCTCACATCCACTAAATGGAACGTTAAAATTAAAAGAAAATTTTAAAAAGCTCTATTGAATGTTATCAACAACTACTTTTATTTATTTTAATACTCACTTTGCTGAACATATTGGTTGTATTGTTTGTTACTTTGCAATCAAGTATTGATTGATGTCAATGGACTCGCAATTTGGTTTTATAGATCAAGTTACTCCGTACTCGAGTGCGGTGGGGCGGAGACATGCGTGTGCGCACTTGACTTGTAACTTTGACATGTATCAAGGTCGCTGTTTCGATAATGCGTATGTCCTGAATTATGTCCGTAACGACGCCGTTTATTTAAAGAAAAACAATTAATACTCGCGTGAGTCATGTTTATTTAGTTTTTGGTAATAATTTACATGCTTAATTTGTACAATGTTTTGTAGTTAGTTGATCTATAGATGGTGTGAATCTGAGAGTGATGTCTGGAAAAATAATAATTAGAATTGATTGAAATTCTGAATCATGCACGTTGAAAATAAGTGATTTGTTGACGGGTAATATGAGTATGTTTCGCCACTTCTAATCATCGGCTAAAATAATAGACAATGGTGATTTACAGCCTAATAAAAATAGATAGTTTTGAGTAGGGTTGCGTAGGCAAAGTTTTTACGTAATCTGATGAAAAACATATGACAATTTATTTATTTAAACTTCATGTACAGGAGAGCTCGTGGCTAAATAAGAACAGCCGCTCGGATCGATCTTTAGGTTAAGCCGTGCTTACCTAGGTTGGTCCGTGGATGGGTGACCACCCATTACATACCGAGTTTCCTCCGTGCCTCGGAAAGCACGTTAAGCCGTTGGTCCCGGCTGTCATTTGTAGATCTTTGACAGTCGTTACAGGTAGTCAGTGGCCCGAAAGTCTGACATCCAGTCTTACCAAGGGGTATCGTATTACCTAGCACTAACTGGGTTGTGGAGGTCCGACAGGCAGTCGCTCCATGTAAAATACTGGTATTCAGCTGCATCCGGTTAGACTGGAAGCCGACCCCAACATAGTTGGGAAAAGGCTAGGCAGATGATGATGAAACTTCATGTACAATAGTGGTACATAGGCGGACACAAGGCATTCTCTACCAGTCAACCTTTGGGTTAAATAAGAAAACATTGTGATAGGGTACAAAATAAAACTTCATGTGTTCGAAAATTTATATACTTATATTGATACTAATAGACATATTAATATATTAATAAAATAAAGTAATAAATATTTTAACAAATATCAAAATAAAAGACAAGAAACCCAATAATAACAAACAACCAACAATCGACAAACACAATCACAACCAACAATCGACTAACAACAACGGACGTTTACACGTACGTACGTTTGTACGTTCCTGTACGTTTTTGACAATCGTTACAGGTAGTCAGTGACCCGAAACTCTGAAAACCAGACTTACCAAGGGGTATCGTATTAGAGATACAGTCGTTCCATTTCAAATACTGGTAATATTCAGTTGCGCCGGGTTAGACTAGAAGCTGACCCCAACATGCTGTCTGTTGGTGACAACTGTATAATTACTTTGTACCTCTTAGATTATTGTGAGCTCCTGCTTTTGATTTAACGTAGTTAATACATTATTTGGGAATGGAAATGAACACCATCATCATTTTTCTGCCCTTGTGTCCACTTGAAGTCGTCGGAAAACATTATGTTCTTTTATTCTCCCCTGTCAAACGTCAACATACTCGTATCATTCGTCCTTTTTCTTTCATACCAGTCCACTCCCCCGCTACCTTCACAATAACAACCTGTGCATATCAGTTGCCCTTTACAACTAACGATAGACATAGCATGATATGTAAATAATTGATTTTATACTACTAAGAAATACATGTGTTTATAATAATAGAGATTTCTATTATTATAAACACATGTATTTCTTAAAAAGACACAGCACCATTATTATAATGGTTTAGGTAGGTGTAGGTTTCAATTTGTTACCCTGAAAAGTCTACACCATTTGTAATAGAGAAAGTTCTCGCTATAACTTCATTATAACATTGGAAGTATTTTATTGATACGTGTAGGCGCTTTACCGGTTTCGGCATGGGAGACAAATTCATGATAAATGAAACTGTTACCGACACAATAGTTTATTTCCTCGTTGAGGGAGTTATGGTTTGTAATTGAAGTTTGAATCAATTGTTTTCTTGGTGCGCTGGTGTATTTATTATTTATTGGCTTTATTGTTTTAGCTATTGGTTGAAATCGTGGGTAGGTATCTTAGGTACTTGTTCGTACTATGCCTAAGTTGTGAATAAATTGTAGGTAATAACTATTTTTGAGTACTATAACATATATGTAGGTACATGTTGTGACACACAAAAGGTACACAGAACGCTTTTACTATCTTCGAATCTGTAAAAGTTTTTTGAGCTGAAATCCACAGTACATAATTCATTGTGCATTTCTTCTTCTCTTAGTGTGGCGATGGCATTCGAAAATGAGTTGGTCTAGAACTTTGCTACGAGTTTGGCGGTAGCACTATTCATCCTTCAATTCCTTAAATCCCAGAGTGCTGAAGTGTGCATGGTGATTTCGTAAAACCTGGTGTTAAAATGTGCAGCATAATCTAAATCGTACCAATCCTTTTGATATATTTGAATCCTGCCACTGACGACCAGATGGCCAGTTGTCCAGGGCAGGGCCTTGATCTGGACCATAGTTCACTGTACCTACTATGATGCTGATTGTTCATTAACTAAAATTGCTTCAGAATTAGAAAAAAAGTACCTAATTTTGGTGCACGAGAGCATTTTGTGCTTTTGTAGAACTATTCTAAGCAGCACTTTTTGTCCCTGATGTTTTTAGCACATGCATTCTACTTTAAACCTCAAATACCCAATGCCAGCTTCATGCCTATGACATATCATAAAATTGAAGGAAACTAAATATTTTTGGAAACTTATGGGAAGACAGTCTTTGTATATCAAAAAAAGATTGTCTTTGTATATCAAAAAAAGATTGTCTTTGTATATCAAAGAAAATATAAGTTAGTTGTATATTACATTTTATTTGAAATCGCATTCACTCTCATTTGGTATGTACAAAACAATAAATAGGCACAATACAATCGATGATCACTCAGTAATGATGGTAAGCGTGTCCATGGACAGGGGCGGGGTGCACAGAGGGGGCGGAGTTGTGTACCACAGCGTTGAAACTGAAAATAAAGAATGTTGATTATAGCCAAATGTTCACAAAGGAACATACAAGGTTCGACATCACAAGATGATAGTGCTAATGCAACTTACCCGTTGTGGGCATCGGCGGTGTACTCGACCTTACGGATGGAACCGTCAGGTTGGGCCAGAGAGTAGTATCCGTGAACAGAATCACCGTCGCGGCTCTCGTGCTGGGACTTGTGGTCACCGGTATGAGGGTCAGCCACGGAATAGGCAAAGTCGTATTTGGGGTGAGCCTGAAATATGAACAAAATAAAATTATGCCACACTCTGCAGTTTATTCCAATGGTGCAGTTATCAAACGAACGGATGACTTACGTATGTGTCGTGACCGTCGTAGTGGGCTACGGGTGCGGCGTAGTGAGCCACGGGGGCAGCAGCGTAGTGAGCTACGGGTGCGGCGGCGTAGTGAGCTACGGGAGCGGCGTAGTGAGCTACAGGAGTGGCGTAGTGCAGGGGTTCGTCGTGACGAATGATGCTTTGGGAGGACACTGCGTGTCCATGGCCCAAGTAGCCAGCGTTGGCAGCGGCCAACAGAGCGCTCAAAGCTACGATCTGAAAAACACACAATCAGCTTTAGTCACTTGCTACGATAGTGTTTCCCAGTACGAAGTTTTTGAAAAACTAGGTATTGTCAGGTACACTCACTTTGCTGAACATTTTTGCTGTTTGATTTACAACGGTCAACTGTTGTCTGATATCAAAGTAATTATTGTATCGATTTATATATGAATTACAAATCCGCATGTGCCCGCACGGTGGGGCGGAGAAATGCGTGCACTTGACTTTGAATACTTTGACAACGTTCAAGGTTGCAGTTACGATATCAAACATATTGTTGTATGCCTTGGCTTTTCTAAATATTTGAATTGAATTGAACAATGTAAAATAGTTTACTTTCAAGATCGCAATATTTTGCCCAAAGCCTGTGAGTTTGTTATTTATTTAAGTTCAGAATGTTTACAGGTGACATAGTTATAGCTGTTATTGATGGACACTTTTTGTTTCAGTAAATAAAAATCCCTAGCTTCTTCTACTTCAAGTAACCAGAACTTTGTGCCGTCATTTTAATCATCCAATTAACCTGTACGTGTCTTTATAGATTTCTGTGTTAAAAGTGCTGACAAACTGAAACACTGCAGTGTTTTTCTTCCACAGTATTTGCGTATAGATATTGGGGTTTAGGTTAGCTTTATTACGAAAACAAACAGTGGGTTTTCTGTTGGAAGATGCACGTTTTTATAATAATGTCAATAAGTAGGTAAATAATCATTGTTACCAATAAACGTTCGTGAAGGAATTCATCATCATCATCACCTACGGAATTACCTACGGTTAAAACCTGCGGCAGTGGATACGACTAAACTAAATAAAAGTCTAGCTTACACGTAACCTACGCTCCGCGGGTTTTTTCAGTAACGACTCTAACTCATTTCATTAATTCATATTAAAAAAATATGTTTATTGAAAAGAAGTTGTTTTGAATTTTTGTCAGTTTTAATCAAATAACAAGGTACTTATGTATTTCAGCGAAATAATAACTGAATTCTAAAGATAATTGTTGACCTTTTTTGTACAGTAGAAACAATCTACCAGAATTAAAAGTTTTCTTCAGTTAGAAAAAAACAGCTCTTTCACATAAATGTAGTGCAGTGAGTACCTACTGGAATTTATAAACCGGGTGTTTATATTCCTGTACTCGCCTGCAGTTTTCACCACCGGTACTCGCCTGCAGTGCTTGCCTGCAGTACTCGCCTTCAGTGATCGTTTGCAGTGCCCGTAGTCATACTTGATATTTGAATTTTAAAAGGTAAAAATTGTAGATTTATTGGTTGTTTATGGAAAAATTGGCTCAAAAGGCAGGTTATTTATTATGTTGTTTTGTACAATAATTAACCATTACTCCTGCATTAAATTAACCCTTTCACTCTGTTCTAACATTATGGTCTTCCATAAAGTCCAATCCATGGTAGGTCTCCACAAGCGCGTTGAGCATCGTCAGCTTACGCGGTATAGAGGAGGTGAATCGAGTTAAGGTGGAAACATACTATTGAAACGTGACGCGACGCAATGTGTCGACACCCCATGTGCACCGTGCACATTACCAACACGCGATGCCATGCGGATCTTCTAAGTAACGAGTCAGATGAAGATTTTGAAGAAGATTTGATGCTTTACTTAAACGACTCAAGAGAGAAGAAAAAAATAACTAGACGTTATTGGGTGCATGAAACAAATCAAAAGAGAAGGACGTGTGGTTAATTTCATACGCTATATCCAGACTTGCTTCTAGACAATGAAAGATTTCATATGTATTTTATAACAAATGATGCGTGGCGTCGGGTCTGGACTAGATACACACTGCGTGTGCTGCGTCGGGTGGCGTATTAACCCCGACCACCGGCAACACGTCGATCTGGCAGGTACGGATTGGGTGGCGTTTGCGCGCATTTCGTCGCGACGGGTGTTTATAATGTGATTCTGGGCATAGAAAATAATACGATTTGATTCAACTCAACACGCATCGCGTTTTGTCGGGTCGCGTGGCGTTTCAATAGTGTGTTTCCACCTTTACAGTGCGAGAAAATGGGACATCAAACAATTTGTGTTTTCTAGATCTTATTGTGATGTTATTTCCTAGATTATGTACCTACCATTCATATGCAAAATGTATGTACCTATCTTTCGTTAATAAGCAAACAACTGCAACCATTAATGCCGATTTCTGTGTTACCGTCATTTGTACTAAATCTCAATACTGAGTAATTTTACACTCAGGGCGCCTGCGGTGTACAGTGCCAAATATCCCACTAGTTCTTTAAAATAGTATATTTCGATATTAGTGGGGAAACTTTGTTATTGCATTCGAGCCGGAATTAACACCCGAGTTGTAGGCGAGGGTGTGAACTGCAGTAACAAATTCCCACGAGTATCAAACGACGTTCTTAAATACACTTTCGGAGATATAAAATATTAGAACGGAACATATTTTTGCAAGGAATTATTAGGAAACTATGATTTAATTTGCCATTTTTCCACGCCTTGCTTTCGTCAGGTTGAAGAAGAGGCAAAAGTATGATGCCACTAAACAGGAAAATTCAACTATGTTTGAATTTAGAACACAAATAATGTTAATTTGTTAATAAAACTAAATCTTTGTTTTAAATAATCATGTTCATCTAAGATATTCTATTTATAAACACAATCTTAATACAAACAATATTTACGCCGTAAAGACGCATATCTCTTTGCCGAGATTTAAAAAAAAACAATCACCGCCGACTATAGCCATTGAACCTGTGTATTTTTTTATTTCCGCACGTGTGCGGAAAAAAATAAACACGTGTGAAATACATTGTATGTTGAATCTAATCGTAGAGCGATAAGAACCAGTTTTAGAGAAAGTGTATTGAAAATTAATTAATATAATGAGATGATAACGTGAACGTCTGATCGCCTGTAAAGACGATGCAATCTTTTACAGATTATATCGTATATGTGTGTAATCATTGTATGGTAATCTGTACCTAATTTTGTTGTACTAACGTTTATAATTAATTGGATGAGTTGTTCCACATATTTCATAAAAAGTCATAATTTTCATCAACTTAAGTTGGCAGTATAGGGAATATAAATTAATAAAGAAAAGTAATTTCTGTTACGAGTCATTCACATTATATTTAGGAATCGCATTCACTCTCATTTAGTAAGTATGTACAAAACAATAAGCACAATATAATCAGTCATCGATGATCACTCAGTAATGATGGTAAGCGTGTCCGTGGACGGGGGCGGGGTGCACAGAGGGAGCGGAGTTGTGTACCACAGCGTTGAAACTGAAAATAAAAAATATCGTTCAAAATCGACGTTGAAAAAGGTACTTACAGGGTTCGATTTCAGAGAAACTTATTTAATGCTTGCAACTTACCCGTTGTGGGCATCAGCGGTGTACTCGACCTTGCGGATGGAACCGTCAGGTTGAGCCAGAGAGTAGTATCCGTGAACAGAGTCACCGTCGCGGCTCTCGTGCTGGGACTTGTGGTCACCGGTGTGAGGGTCAGCCACGGAGTAGGCGAAGTCGTATTTGGGGTGAGCCTGAAATATGAACAAAATAAAATTATAGCTCACTCTGCAGTTGATATCAATGGTGCCGTTACCAAACGAACGGATGACTTACGTATGTGTCGTGACCGTCGTAGTGGGCAACGGGTGCGGCGTAGTGAGCCACGGGGGCAGCAGCGTAATGAGCCACGGGAGCGGCGGCGTAGTGAGCTACGGGAGCGGCGTAGTGAGCAACAGGAGTGGCGTAATGCAGGGGTTCGTCGTGACGAATGATGCTTTGGGAGGACACTGCGTGTCCATGGCCCAAGTAGCCAGCGTTGGCAGCGGCCAACAGAGCGCTCAAAGCTACGATCTGAAAAACACACAGTCAACTTTAGTCACTTGCTACTAAAGTGTTTAGCAGTACGAAGTTTTTGAAAAACTAGGTATTGTCAGGTACACTCACTTTGTTGAACATTTTTGCTGTTTGATTTACAACGGTCAACTGTTGTTTGATATCAAAGTAATTGTTGTATGGTTTTATATATGAAACACAAATCCGCATGCGCCGACGCGGTGGGGCGTAGAAATGCGTGCACTTTACTTTGAATACTTTGTCAAGGCTCAAGGTCACTGATACTATACCAAAAGTATTGTTAGAACTGTTTACAATACCAAATAATTTATTTTCAAGTTCGCAACATTTTTTCAAAAAGGTTTGTTTGTTAAATAATATCAGCTGCTCGGATCGGTAACGCCGCGCTTGCCTAGGTTGGTCCGTGGATGGGCGACCATCCATTACTTACCGAGTTTCCTCCGGGCTTTGAAAAGC
Source organism: Eurois occulta (assembly GCA_950022335.1). Classification (NCBI taxonomy): domain Eukaryota; kingdom Metazoa; phylum Arthropoda; class Insecta; order Lepidoptera; family Noctuidae; genus Eurois; species Eurois occulta. Next base: position 8,218,154 of record OX465484.1, on the reverse strand, counting down.
CCGTTAAGCCTTTGGTCCTGGCTGTCATTTGTAGATCTTTGTCAGTCGTTAGTGGCAGTGGCCTGAAAATCTGACAGTCAGTCTTACCTAGGGGTTTCGTATTACCTAGTACCAACTGGGTTGTGGAGGTCAGATGGGAAGTCGCTCCATGTAAAATACTGGTGTTCATTGGATGGTGATGATGATGTTGGTAATTTTTATGGCGAACTACAGACAGCTAAATTCAGTAGCGTATATTTAGACACATGGTGACTATCGTTTTATCAGTTAGTTTTAACAAACTTAAACTTAAATCTTTTATTTCAAATAGACCCGTGACAGGCACTTTTGCATAGTCAAAAATAAGCTATCTACAGTCCAGCTACAGGCATAATAACTGCGACTGACTGTAGTTGCTCATTCCAAAATCGTAAGTCTCATGGAGAAGAATTTGCAAGAAACTCCATGGACACTTTTTTCAAATCAAGTTAGGTGTTCCATAGTCTTGGGTAGATTATTGCTGCTTCTATTTTTGAGCACAATGTAGAAATAGACAAGAAAAAAAAGACAATTCAAATCTTTAATATTAGGATAAGCCTTACTAACCATAATAGAAAGTCTACATGGAACACATATTAAAAAAAACCTTCTAATTATATATAACAATGGTTATCAAAGTAGTTAAATATTCAGAAGAAAAAAGGGAAAGAAGTAAAGGTGGAGCATCTCTTCCAAACTTTAAAATCTTAGTTCGTGAGCCCAAGTGACTGTGGAGCAGGACCAGCATACAACACCTTTTTTTTTTCGAAAAACCATATTACTCGCCTTTTTTACATTCCACCTAAAAAAAAAGTTTCATGACGCCAGTATTGTTGAATCATATTTGTTGAATTTAGTCGACAGCACAGGCTACATGAAGAAATGTTATAATTTGTTATGTTGTTTGATGATGGGCATTAAGTATCTTGAGGAGTCGGGTCTCTGGCTTCAGTCACTACCGTCGCCTAACATAGGCACTAGCACCACACAACCTTCCGACTCGCTACATGTCTGCAATTGGGCACTCCTTGTGAGACTCCACATCGCTGTCAATGTGATAAAGCAGGCGACTGCCCCAACCACCATGACCTTTTCTCCAGTAAGCGTATTAATGATCTCACTCGTCGCGCTCTTGACACCACCACACCGGGGTGACAGCTGTCTTAGAACCCAATGGCTTGGCACGCGTCAATGGGAAGAGACCAGATGATATGACTATTAAATAACAACAACAACATTAATTTATTGTCAGGCAACTTTCGCCCATAGATATATACCTTACAGACTAATATTAATATAATAGAATACAATTGGAGTTACTGGTAGTGGTGGAATTGGAGTTGGTGGGTGCTACAATGGCATGGAAGTTGGGTAGGCCTTAGGTGTGAACTGCAACTCACGTTGGCATCTTTGCGCCATCCCATCTTCCTAGTATGGTGGTCTGTGCTTGGGCGGCTGCTGAAGGTGCTGAAAACCTCAAACGGCGCAAATAAAATAACTTTATTGGTAGTTATGTGTTTGGCCTGTTCGGGGTTGAAACACTAGGGTCATGGGGTCCGAGTGCCCACCTATTATTTCGGGACATCGTCAAGCGGTTGGTCGACTCTTCACGTGACCAAAAGATTGGCCTTTTTTGGGCCAAAAAATCAGCATTGCCATCCAATTTGGAAATTCTGCTAGCCTTCTGGGCACTTTGCCTTTTGACATCGATGTAGATAAATTTTTGACGCCTTGTAATTCTTTTCCCCATTTGATACTTACATATATATATTTTTTTATTATTATTTTACATAAATATATCTAGGAGTAGTTTGTAAATAATGTACAAAATTAAAAAAAAAAATTGAAAAGCTTAAGAAACAAAAATGTAAATTGGAAGATCTATCAACCTTAACATCATTGAAGCTATGATTATGAGACTAGAGACATAGTCATAGTCATAGTCATAGTCATTTATTTCAAAACAATATACATTGTGTAGAAATTCCATAAAATAAAATGTAAAATAAAACAAAACAGCAGCATTACGATTGAAAAAACATAATACAAATAGAATAACAAATTCAAAAAACAAATTGTGTTAAAAAGATTAATAAAATTTCATACAACAGGCACACAGGGAAGAGTTCGTAACTTCTATTGTTATTTTCAATCTCCTTTCCATTAATGCAATTCATCAATATGTATGATTATATCACGTTTTCAAATATTATCAGCTATAATGATGTTCTATTGTGTGGTTCATCCAAACGTAACCATAACTTAGTTGTCTACTTTGTTGGAACAGATTTATAAGGATCTATTGGCTTTAACCAATCAATCAACTCAGCCTATAGCAGTCCACAGGTGGAAAAAGGTAGGATTCTCCCAAGTTGCACAACAATACCCGGGTTTTGCCTTCCGCATCGATTCTGTCCCGGCTACCTTTAAGTTCCTCATCCTTCGTGACTGTTTGCGGAAAAACATGCCCTGGGTTAAACGGTACCTAAATGTCAGATTCGAGAAGTAAAGCACGCTGATAACACCGTGCTTCGTCTTGCCATCGCCCCAATTCCAGCCATCGAAGACTCTTTCCATGAAACTCTATACTGCAACCGAAACTTAAAATCATCATAACGGTTCGGGATTAGCATGCAAAGATTTCTGACGGAGCTTACTGCGAGACATCGCCTCGTTTACGGTAAGCTGACCATCTCTTTATAGTGAGCCGTTGCCTCACTTATAAGGTGTAATAATAAGGTCATCTAAAAGATTATTTATTTTATAATAGTAACGACATAACATGAAACACTAGCAATGGATCGAAATAAATGATCTAAAATGATTGTAACAGTAAATAGGCAACTACTTCCATTTAAATTCTTGATTCTTCTACGTGATGATCTTCGTACTAAAGCACTTAGTTAAAATACAGAAAAGTTGCTGCTTTCAAAACTAATAAGTTTTAAGGCTGATATCTTAATCTTAGAATATGGTAACCGTACACCGTGTATATTGCTGAAAGAAGAAGCATATTGTGAATACCAATAATTTAGGAGAAAGTTTCCGCAAACCATGACGTGGTCACGACCGCCAGTATTGGATAAATAAGGCAAGGAAGAGGCTTTTTTATATATAACATAACGCGATGTTTACAGAATCAGTAAAATATAGCTTTACTGTTTTTCATTCATTGCTGTATCACCGTAATAATATAATTGCTCCGAAGACTCTTTTCAGTTTAAGGAATATTAAGTAGTTAAAGGCATGTTTCTGTTAGAGTCATTCACATTATATTTAGGAATCGCATATCACAGTCATTATGTACAAAATAATAAATAGGCACAATACAATCAGTCATAGATGATCACTCAGTAATGATGGTAGTCGTGTCCGTGGACGGGGGCGGGGTGCACTGAGGGGGCGGAGTTGTGTACCACAGCGTTGAAACTGAAAATAACACGAAAAACATGTTAGTACAAAGGATTTTTACACGAATTAGGGCTGTTGCATTTTATACAGGGTTATTTGTAAAACACCAGAAACCTCTTAAGAGGTCATTGTACTCATCATTATGAACAACTTTTACTATGGGACCAAACCTAAAATCGCGAAAAAAAAATCAGCTGTTCCCTACATTTATCATCGATTAACTCGTCAAAATGTAGGGAACAGCTGATTTTTTTTTCGCGAATGTGGGTTACATATAACTCACCCATGGTGGTCATCAGCGGTGTACTCGACCTTGCGCACGGAGCCATCAGGCTGAACGAAAGAGTAGTATCCGTGCACGGCGTCACCGTCGCGGCTCTCATGCTGGGACTTGTGGTCACCGGTGTGAGGGTCAGCCACGGAGTAGGCGAAATCGTATTTGGGGTGAGCCTGAAGAAGTAGAATAACTTAGTTAAATTCACACAATAATGCATTTAAATCTTCGAATATTATTATTTAGAGTATGAAACTACTTACGTAAGTGTCGTGACCGTCGTAGTGGTCTACGGGAGCAGCGTAGTGAGCTACGGGGGAAGCAACATAGTGCGCTACGGGTGCGGCGTAGTGGGTGACAGACGCGGCGTAGTGCTCTACGGGAGCGGCATAGTGAGCAGGTTCGTCATGACGGACGATGCTCTGGGAGGACGTAGCGTGTCCAAGGCCCAAGTGACCAGCGTTGGCTGCGGCCAGCAGCGCACTCAAAGTTACGATCTGAAAGAATAATGCGTATGTTAGATGACTGAATGATTTAGTCATTTGTTAAAAAAATAAAAAACTTAAAACATCAGTTCTATTTATATTCGTAACGATTGATAAATAATACATTAAAAATGTAATTTATAATTACTTTGCTGAACATTTTTGGTGTATAGTTTTCAACGGTCGAGTGTTGATTGATGTTAATACACGTTGAATGGTTTTATATACTACCTAATAGTTTAATACTCGCGTCAACAAGGTGGGGTGGAGAAATGCGTGCGCGCTCTTGATCTTGAATACTTCAATGTGTCTCAAGGTAACTTGTAATAAAAATGATAAAATCGATTGTAAAGTCGATTTTAACATATAATTCGATATATTCAGAGTCAACAGGATTATTGTTCGCATGTCTACTAGAGACAATATGTGAATAATTGAAATAGCTGACGCAATTGTAGGAATGATTTTAATCGATACTTTAAATATGAGTCTTCATTTTTTAGACAGTGTTCCGTTAAATCGAATATTAACAAACCTTTTTGAGTGTATATGAGTAAATAGTCAACATGACGAGATATGGTATTTGCTAATATTTTCTTCCATCAGGCCAGTAGCGGGATAGTTACATGAGAGACGTACACACGGCACTTACACTTAACCACTAGCAATTTATCCAACACTAGCATATACTCGTGGCTTTGCCCGTGTTAAGTTAGATATTTGTTCCACGGGATTATTCTACCAGAATAAAAAGTATTCGTGTTAGTCCAGGTTATAAACTATCTGTGTACAAAATTGCATCCAAATCCGTTCAGTAGTTTTTGCGTGAAAGGGTAACAAACATCCATCCATTTATCCTCACAAACTTTCGCATTTATAATATTAGCAGGATAGTAAGAATACGATTAACTTAAAACGATCAATCTACTAATTACTGAAGTCAGTCAAGTGATTAGAACGGAGTGTGTAATTGCAGCTTTTTAACAGAAGTGTTTTTAATTATGCTCCATTTTTTTTTGTAGGTTTGCCCCTTGCAAATGTATCAAACGAGACATCTTTGCCAATCATAATATTAATCGATACTTATTTTCCCCTAGAGAAGTTTATTGTTAAGAAAAGCCATTCATTCTGCGTTTATGTCTTTAACTTCATTGAAGTTTTATGAAATAAATAAAGCTGATGTTTCAAATCTAATTGCAAAGAGCGCATACCCTAACGCAATAAGTGTTCAAGTTCCTTTTAAAATTGTAATTAATATACATTGTGCTTGTAATCATAGCACTAATCCAAACATTATTTATTTGCCATGGTGATATTTTGTTGGTTGGTTTTGGTTTTTTCCATTCGTGGGTTCATCCATGAGTAGTCATTACCTATGTTACTTGTCTGTTTTAGCAGAAAATTGGTTTTGGCTGTAGCAGTCTACAGCTAGACACAGGCTTTTCCTAAGTTGTGCCACAACGCCTGGTCCCTTGCCTTTCGTGTCCAGCCCGTACAGGCCACCTTTCAAGGTAATCCTCCTTCTATGGGCTGTTTACAGAAAATCATGCGTTGGATCAAACAGTATCTAAGATTTTCCGTCATGACTTCGATAGTTTGATAGTTTTACATTCATTTAAACATTTTCTTAGTTTTATAAAAAAATATTTATTAATAAAACTATTGTGAAGTTTAATAAAACTATTGTGAAGAACGCAGCTAACGCAAAACTTCAATTCAGGCTTCTACTACGAAATTCAATACTGCATCGCAAACTTATTAGCATCGTTACGGTGTTATTGCCTCGTCATGGGATCAGCTAGTAAATAGCTCTCGCTGAGTTAACAGTTGGACATCGACCCTCATACGGTGGGCTGACCATTCGCTACATTGCTTCACTTGTTTACGTGAAGTCGTCGCTATCTTCGACCATCCGAAAGTGGGTGGTCTGCCCGCCATATGGGAGGCGCCCGGCGGCTAGGCATTGGGAGGATGACATCGTAGCGACGAACGTCGCAAACGTGCTAAGACTATCAGGTTTCGTGCTCACGTTGGGTTGGTTAGCCTGTTTGACGACGAACCGATGAGATGCCAATCATGCAGTGTTAATACTTGTGCTTTAACCTTATAAGGTCTAATAATTATAATTTTATCATACAAACTTTATAAACGTATCATATATCATAATCATTATACTTAAAGTTCCATTCTAAAAAAATATGCAATTAATTGGCACAGTTTACCTACGTCTAACCTACCCGTCTACCTTTAACTACGTCTTTCAAAATAAATTAACTTATTGAGTTGATATCTTGAATGTCTACGATATAATCTATGAATATGGTAATCGGTTGCATAAATTCCTTTTTTAACCTTTTTTGTCAGAAAAAACCTGTACCTCTTTATTCACTAAAAATGAAATTATTTGAAAACAGAAAAGGTAGATGAAGAAAAAGTAGTCCTGATTCCTATCATCGGATAAACTAAATCAAAAGTTTATTTTTAATAGAGAACTGTATGCAATATTCACAAAAGTAGCCAGATATTGTTTTCAATATTTCATTTGGTCATTCATTAGACTCAACATTAACAACAACAGTAACATTGTAAAAACATAATTTGAAAGACGATCATTGCTCCGTAGACACTTTAGGGACAGTATAAGGAATATTAAATAGATAAAGGTATGTTTCTGTTAGAGTCATTCACATTATATTTAGGAATCGCATATCACAGTCATTATGTACAAAATAATAAATAGGCACAATACAATCAGTCATAGATGATCACTCAGTAATGATGGTAGTCGTGTCCGTGGACGGGGGCGGGGTGCACTGAGGGGGCGGAGTTGTGTACCACAGCGTTGAAACTGGAAATAACAAGAGGTGTATAAGTAAAAAGGCTTTAACATGAATTAGCGTTGTAGTATTTTATATAAGTAGGATAAAATAATAACATACCCATGATGGTCATCAGCAGTGTACTCGACCTTGCGCACGGAGCCATCAGGCTGCACCAAAGAGTAGTATCCGTGCACGGCGTCACCATCGCGGCTCTCGTGCTGGGACTTGTGGTCACCGGTGTGAGGGTCAGCCACGGAGTAAGAATAGTCGTATTTGGGGTGAGCCTGGAGAAGAGAAATAATTTAGTTGAAACCTCACAATAATGCATTTTAATCTTCAAATATATTTATTCCGACTTAAAAGTCACTTACGTAAGTGTCGTGACCGTCGTAGTGGTCTGCGGGAGCAGCGTAGTGAGCTACGGGCGCTGCGTAATGCGCTACGGGAGCGGCGTAGTGAGCGACAGCGACGGGCGCAGCGTAGTGTGCTACGGGGGCTGCGTAGTGACCAGATTCGTCATGACGAACGATGCTCTGGGAGGACGTAGCGTGTCCAAGGCCCAAGTGACCAGCGTTGGCAGCGGCCAGCAGCGCGCTCAAAGCTACGATCTGAAAGAATTAAGTACAATGTTAGATGTGTTAAAACTATCGGGAAAAGAAAAAAAGTTAAAACTTCACTCCTATGTGCTATTTGCCACGATTAATATGACTGCATTAAAAATATAATTTATAATTACTTTGCTCAACATTTTTGTTGTATAGTTTTCAACGGTCAAGTGTTGATTGATGCTAATGGGCACGTTGAACGGTTTTTTATACTAATAGATAGCATAACCACTTGCGTCAACAAGGTGGGGCGGAGAAATGCGCGTGCGCTCTTGATCTTGAAAACTTTAATAGGTCTCAAGGTCGCAGTTGTATTAAAAATTATAAAATCTGTTGTATATTAAGATTTTAACATAAAACTATGGTATTGTCAGAGAGGACAGGATCTTTGTTTTGTAAAATTGTTTATCTGCTAGAGAAAATATGTGATAATCAAAATAACTTACGCAATTGTGAAAAAATCTCACTCGACACCTTCGGTCTTCATTTGGAAAAATACTGGAACTTTAAAAATGGAATTTAAAAATTGTGTTCGTTACTTCATAAAGCGTCTAATTTATGACTACGCAATGAGTTATTTTAGTGTAGAGAAAAACTCCCAATTCCATCATATTTACATTTGGATTTGGGTTGCATGACAGATGTAGATATAACGTTTATACAGCAATTTATGCATAACAAAGTAAAGATTAATACTAATTACTGAAGTCAGTCAAGTGATTCCTCCGGAGTTCTTAATTGCAGCATGTGTCAAGAACCGAAAGTGGCTTAGATTGTCTATGGAAAATCATGCATGACATCTGGGTGTTTCTGGTAACGAAAAGGGGATAACCTAATACGATGTTATGAAAAAGGTTTGTCCTTTGCAAATATATCAAATGTAAGAAAAGGCACAGGACCTTTTGCATTTTTGAGCCTCCCTATTGTTCATGGTAATCAATGAAGATTATTGCCTTTACAAGCCGCTGCCTGATTACAACTGATTAACATCCTGAACGGCGTGGATTTCTCACAATCAGTAGTGTATGGTGGAGAGGAAAAAACTCTAAAAGTTCGATTTCTCCAAAACGACCCAGTTTGTAGGTACTCCAAGTTATCGGGATCAAAATTGTTGCAAATTAGGTCTAGTATCATTTATTTCAAAGAATGCACTTTACACACATATTTTTACTGCACTATCACAGTTCAATTATATGACGACATGCATTCCTTAAACTTAGTCGCCTTTATGTACGTTCTATCATAATATGTAATTATATTTTAATAATAAACAGCGTGAAATAATTGCTAGTTTCATGAAACTACGCAATGTAGTTATTGCATTGTTGAAATAAATAAACATATAGGTAGGTATGCTTTTTAACATTGCACGAAACTGTAATTGATTTAGTAATTAATTGTTTCTTATATTCATTGTAAAACACTATTTCGATTAACATTATTCTACTACTTGCAATCCCGACAGTATTGATCTCAAAACAGTGCATTGGTTGAATAAATATTAGCAATGAAACATATTGTACCTTTTAAATAAAGAATTTATAGTCAAAATATGTCATTAATAAGTTGTAACTTTCATTGAGCATTGCACGTATATGTAAGTATGTTTGTGCTAATTTAGAAATAACAATAAACAGTTTAGTGTCTTCAAATCACACTTTATTTTTGCATCTCATCTCAATCTCATACTATCACATTTATATGTTACAATAAATAGCCGCGGAGTTATCATCAGGCGAAGATGATCACTCAGTACTTCAGTAATGATGGTAAGCGTGTTCGTGGACGGGGGCAGGGAGCACCGAGGGAGCGGAGTTGTGTACCACAGCGTTGAAACTGAAAACATTAAAATTTTTGATAAGGTTTGTCAAAAACGTCGTGATTTTTTGTATACTGCCGATTGGTACAATTGTCACAATCGTTATTTTCCGTTATATATTTTGATTTCTTTCTCTTAGTGCCCCGGGGGGCGGTGTAGTGAGCCACTGGGGCAACAGCGTAGTGTGCTACGGGACACCTTGCCTGTATAACTATGACAATGCTTTTCTGACCTTGAGTGTTATAGTACCTATTGTAATGTATAATGAGGGTGTTGTGTATGGAGAGTTTTGAGTGTAAGGGCTAACAAATTCAAAACTTTTGTTGTTATTTTTCAAGTAGTTAATAAAATAATTGTTCAAAATACGTGCAGTTCCATAAAGTCTTGTTTGATTTTCTTTTCAGTAATATTAATGATTGTCCGGAATGATGTGAAATGCACTTGATTATCTATATTATCTTTTAATTATTTACCTTACTAGTTACCAGAAAACTGACAATTGGATTTTGTTTTGTGTAATTTTGATTTTATGAACTAATTATTGAACGCTGTGGTATACAGTGTTTTTGTTTAAAATGTGTTTCTTATTGATTACCAGTAATAGATTTTATAAAACGAAATAAATGTTTTGAAAAACTGTTGAGTTGTGAGGCCCGGAATTTTTTTGCAATGGACTCGCAAAAATAAGTTCCAATTGTGTTTCTATTTTACTCTATAAGAAAAACGCGTGGTTTTGGTGTCAAAAGCAATTACAACCAGATAGTAAGGAACCAAGAATATTTCTGTTTTTCGTTATTATAGCTTCGAGGGTGTCAGCCATTTTCGTAATTTACAGTCTTGAAGGCATTTGTGCCAAGTCGGTTTTTTCCTATTTATAGTTATGCATTTAACGCCCACTGTAAAATTTACTAGCTGCCTGCAAGCAATAAGATTATGAACTATAGTGCATTTTATTGTGGTGGCAGTTTGTAAAAGCACTGAGTAAAGGCGCAGGGCAGAGCCGGGCTTAAAACTTACTATAGAAACTGACTACAGAAATTTTAACTTTGTATTTCTTACATGTTTGTGGTCAACACTGCATTTCTGGTAACTAATGTACTAATTAGTTTAATGTCATTGTTTTATTTAACGTAGTGTGTGACATCTTATACATACGTTATTGCGTATGTTGGTTTTGGAGAACCGGTTCTAACTTCTTACAATTTTATAAACATTTTCTATTTACTAAATTACATTTTCAATGTATGTTATAGCCGGGTCAGATGGATCAAGTTCCCTCGCCACCGACCGCCGCGTCCATCTCCCTGATCGCGATAAACTCAAAACTGCCGAACGGATTTTCATACGGTTTTCATCAATGAACGAATGATTCATAAAGCAGGTTTCAGTTTATAATTTTTAAAGTTTTGTGTAAATTGACTAAAATATAATGATATTTGCTGATTTTTTTAATATATTTTGCCCAAATAAACGGCTCTCAAATTAATTTCATCTCTTCGCTCATCAGTACTCATCATACTCCGGATCTAAAAAACACTAAAAACAAATTCTGAATCCTAATTCAGTTTTTAGGGTTCCGTACCTCAAAAGAAAAAAACGGAACCCTTATAGGATCACTTTGTTGTCCGTCCGTCCGTCTGTCTGTCTGTCTGTCAAGAGTTCAAAACCCTTTATCTCAGGAACCCGTGGAGATATCGAGTTGAAATTAAAACGATATACTCGGATCTACAGTCTCTTGAAGCTGTAAAAAAATCAAAATTCTAAGTTAACGTTAAAAAGATACGGCCGTTTATGCCGTAAAACAACGTATATTTCGACATTCTCAAGGGAATTCAAATTTATAGGGTACTTCCTGTTGAATTTGGCAAGTAGCAATGCCTTACAGCACGTGTAAAGGAAAAAAAATCTGAAAACAGTAAATATGTAGTTTAATAACAAAATACCTACAAGTTTATACGGAACCCTCGGTGCGCGAGTACGACTCGCACTTGGCCGGTTTTTTAAAGTAGAAGTACCTATGTTTCTATTTTTGTTACCTATACGTATTTGCGGTGTTTTCCTCAACATCAACGATGGAAAATAATCTGTTGCTTTGAAGTACTGAAAGAAAGATAAGGATTGGTAGTTGTAGCAATGGGAATAAAAACTAAAAAATAGTAATCGTATTGTTTAAAAAAAAAATTGTTTATGTTATTACGCACATAAAAAATAATTTTTTTAACAACTTATTCAGGCACCTATCATACTCAGCACTCAGTAATGATGATAATCGTGTCCGAAAACGGGAGCCGGATGTAAAGAGGGGGCAGTGTTGTGTACCACAGCGTTGAAACTGAAAAAAGAAAGTCATTTGTTTAATAATTACAAAAATACATTTTAATCATATTCTTAAAGCCAAGTCAGAGGCCCAAGGGCGGCATAAAAACTCTGACATCTGGTTAGGCAGTAACCACACGAAAAGAAGAAGATTAAAATTTCCGTTACGACAGTAGCTTTGTCTTTTAAATAGAAATCTTACTTATTTTCTTTACAATAAATTCTCATTCAAATGTTTTTTAAAATGAATTTTATGGTAAACTTACCCATGGTGGTCGTCAGCAGTGTACTCGACCTTGCGCACGAAGCCATCAGGCTACACCAGAGAGTAGTATCCGTGCACGGCGTCACCGTCGCGGCTCTCGTGCTGGGACTTATGGTCACCGGTGTGAGGGTCCGACACGGAGTAGGCGAAGTCGTATTTGGGGTGAGCCTGGAACAAATAAGGTTAAATTCTTTATATCGGGATTACAAGAACAGTGAGAGAGCTTAGACACCAAATGGATAACTTACGTCTGTGTCGTGGCCGTCGTAGTACGCTACGGGAGTGTCATAGTGAGCTACGGGAATGGCGTAGTGTGCTACGGGGACGGCGTAGTGTAGAGGTAAAACGAGAGCGTCGTCATGGCGTACAATAGACTGGGAAGACACGGCATGGCCGTAGGGAATGGCGTTTGCCGAAGCCAAAAGAGCACCGATAAAAACGATCTGGAATAAATAAGTATAGGTAAGTTATTCAAGCTTAGGTTCAGCAATTAATGAACTAAAAGACCTTAAATTTCAGGGTCTTTAAAATATATAATTATACAAGGCTTACTTTGCTAAACATTTTGATGATTTTTTTGTTACAATCAAGTGTTGATTGATGTCCATGCAGCTGACATTTTTAATTTTATAGAATAAACTAGTCGCGTGCGCATTTTTAGTGTGGGTAGTAGGAACTACGTGCGTGTTAATTGAATCCCTGACTTTGACATGCAAAACTATAATTGATCAATTGATTCAAATATAAATAACTACTAAGTATTATGTAAGTTAATGTTTTGCGTTCCAATCTATTTTAATTAACACATAGTTCTCTTGATAATTGTTTCAATTTATTCGAATGCGATAATAGATTCTAAGATTGGCTGTTACAACAATTTAATTTGCCGTTATGATTTCGAAGTGTGTAATGGCTGTCTGTGTTATGATTATCTTTACGAATGTCGATATTCAGTGGCAGGCCATTAAGTAGGGCTAATTGTGATAACAAAACTTCGAAGTGAAATCTTTCTTCCGCTTCAAGTCATTCTTGATCACTGCAATCAATGTTAGAATATCCGCTAATGTATACGACTCTACGCAGCCCTTGCACCGCCAGAGTAATATAGTTTGAGGTGGCAACAACAACTACAACGCCTCATCGTACCTGCTATGCAAAACCCCGGTCGCTATTTTATAGGGGACGAAAAATTTACCACCCTGTTCCTTTTGCTTCTATACCACTTATGAAGCTTATCAAATAGGAATAGCCTCTATCACCATCATCATCATCAGCCTACAGCAGTCCATTGCTGGCCTTCACAATCGCACGCCATTCAACTTGATTGTCAACAACTCTCATCCAGTTGCTACCAGCCACCTTGTGAAGATCGTCGCTCCACTGAGTCTGAGGGCGTCCCAGCTTACGCGTGTCGATACATCTACTTACAATTTAAAATTAAAATTAGTTAATCTGTTCTATCACAGGCATCCTAAAATCAGTCAAGTCTGTAAAAGAATTAAATCGACGTGCATCTTTTTATCTCATCCCTCAATTTGAGTGCCTAAATATAAGAAGCTTACCGAATTACATAATAATGTTTTGAAAATCAGCTGATTCTTACAGAGGGGCAATACCTATACGATCAAAATGTAAATAAAAGCCGTTTTTGTAAAGAATTTATGGTAACAGGTTGATGGCGATGTCCCATCAGTACACCCTTTATTATTATGTAGTTGTAAAATGTAGTTAAAAACTACCGATATTTTGCACCGAATGTACTACTAAATACTACACACTGCTACTACTACTATATTTATATATTTTTTTTTTAATTCGCTAGTTTAAAAAAAAAACAAAATATGTCATCATCACTTTTATCATCACATCATTTTTAGATAGTTATAGATGCACAGAACACTGTTTAACATATTGAAGCACAGCCTATCCGAACATTATCCAAAGTTTAAGAAATACAAACTCCGGATAACATTACTTTTTGTAGTTAGCGTTTATGCATATGTAAAACCATCCAAAGAATTATGGATGTACGTGTAAGTAACACCACAATGTTTCATGTCTTAGCCTGACTTTACTGAACCGTTAATAGCAACGTAGGTTTATCTTATTTATCTTTTACGTCTTGTCTTTACATTCAGCAACATTTAGGCCGCGTACCGTTTAGACCGCGATTGTTAGCGGAATCTGTAATCGCGTATTAGGTCGTATAAGCGTAATGTTACATAGTGTGAACGAATTAGGATGTATGGAAAAGCACTAAACTTCGTAATGCAAGCTCTCTGTTAGTGGTTGACAATACATTTGGTGTGCGGTGGTGTTACGGTGCCCTTACCGTCGCAAGTAATGAGTTTTAACATGTCTTTTAATTTTATAGGTAATATGTGTCTGCACATGGTGTCTTAATGTGTTAATTATGTTATAGACGACATAATTAACACATTAAGACACCATGTGCAGACACACACAGATCACAATTTCTGGTTTTTTATATTTCTTTAGTAAAAGTAATCTTTAAAGAAAGCTTGTTATAGTAAATAGGTCTAAGGTCTAATCTAAGTAAATAGGTACTTTATATTTTACATTTTACCACATAGTTAAAATATATATTTTGCAAAATAAAATGGCATCTAATTACGTTTTTTCTTCTATAAATAAAAACTATATAAGGTAAAATGTTTAACATGATCAGCTGTTGATTTCAAACATCGATCTCAACGTGAAAATAAAAGAAGGAAAAATAGATTTGTAAGTTATATTTCATCATACTCATATCACACTTGTTTCATACAAAAATATAAATAATTAGGTTGTAGGTCAAACATTCATAACAAACACTCAACTAGGAACGCTCAGTAATGATGGTAGCCGTGGGCGGGGGCGGGGGCGGGGTGCACTGCGGGGGCGGAGTTGTGCACGACAGCGTTGAAACTGAAATAAAAAAGGTTGCTCAGAAAAAAGTTGCAAACAAAAAATAAATCGTCTCCGAAACCTAGCTTTCTTCGTTACTTACCCATGGTGGTCGTCAGCGGTGTACTCAACCTTGCGCACGGAGCCATCAGGCTGAACGAAAGAGTAGTATCCGTGCACGGCGTCGCCGTCGCGGCTCTCGTGCTGGGACTTGTGGTCACCGGTGTGAGGGTCAGCCACGGAGTAAGAGTAGTCGTATTTGGGGTGAGCCTGGGAATGCAGATATAAAGTCAAAATATTGAACATAGGTACTATGAAAATAAAAAAAAGTTCAAGAAGTCATAGAAATACTTACGTATGTGTCATGGCCTTCGTAGTGAGCGGGGGCGGCGGCGTAGTGGGCAACGGGGGCAGCGGCGTAGTGGGCAACGGGGGCAGCGGCGTAGTGGGCGACGGGGGCAGCGGCGTAGTGAGCTACGGGAGCAGCGGCGTAGTGAGCTACGGGAGCAGCCGCGTAGTGCAGGGGAGCGGCGTGGGTCTCGTCGTGACGGACGATGCTCTGGGAGGACACAGCGTGGCCATGTCCCAGGAGACCAGCGTTGGCAGCAGCCAAGAGGGCGCCGAAGGCTACGATCTGAAGAAAATAGATTTCATTTTTTAGTGGTTCCTATTTTTATCTTGCCTTGTCTAAAAAGATGACTGAATTATAGAATAATACAAATTGTTTAATTTTCCGTTATAAAATGTGATCTAATTAACATTTAATTTGGTCGAGTTAATACAATTTGAATTTAAATTAAAAAAATATGTATCTTTAACAACTTACTTTGCTGAACATTTTTGGTTGTTAAGATTGTAAGAATCAAAAGTTGATTAATGTCAATGGTCCTGCCGTATGGTTTTATAGAACGCTGGCGGCGCGTGCGCAGGCTGGCGTGGTGGGGCGGAGAAATGCGCGCGCACCTTGACTCTGTAACTTTGACATGTATCAAGGTCGCAGTTCCTATATCACTACACACTGAACGCGTTGATTTGTGTCCGGATCTACAATAATTAATACGTAGGAGTCTATTGTTAATTTCTTATAATATGCCGTAGGCATTGTTGTTTATTTATAATATCGGAATCGTGAATTATCAATCATTATGATGTGATTTACCGATTCGCAATGCGGATTGGTTAATCTAAGATGTTGAATTATGTATGTCCTCTAAAAGCGTAAAAAGTAGGGGTTCTATTGCCAATATTTTCTTAATTAAATGAGTTTGTAATAATGGTCTCTCAACTCGGATGCTCTGATAGAAATAAACACTTTTTCGTAGTTGAAACTGTGGTGTAAAAGCTGGAATGAACCACAATTTACTATTTGTTTGAAACAAGTAGGTAGTGTTTTGAACTTTGCATAACATAATGGGATGCAGCTTTAATTGTTACGTTTCGTAAAAAAAAACATTACATAAACTGGCACCTATTCGACTTGTAGGTTAATAGTCTCTTAACCTTTTTGTATTTAATACATTATTTTCTTCCTGCATAGTAATACATCATTTTTAACTCGACACACTGAAATTCTTTTCCGCTGCTTTTATTTTGTCTCATAATTAATTTATTTTCGTGCATTATGTGATTTATCGAATTCTTGCTACTACATAGTATGTCTGTCGACAATAGTTAGTAATCTGTTTGTTATATCTAATACATAAATTATATTAAACTGCGTAACTAGATCGCTTTTTGCAATTCCAGTTTGGCATGTAGTCATGTTTCAAGATTTTGAAAGCAGTTTGTACAACAGCTGTAGGATTGGATATAGGTTATATAAATGTCTCTTTCCCAATGTTAATAGACTTATAAGTAGAAGTGGATGTGTAAGTTGTCCATGTTTGGAGTTTTCCGGTGTCTAATTTGCTTCCATTTTGATCATAGCGTATACAAATCGATTGCAGAATTTATGCCACTCACTGACAGTAAAATAAGATGATAGTAATTTCCATAGTAATAGAAAATTCATGGAAATTTGAAAAGTTCTTAAGACATTAATAGTAACTATCCAAAAAAAACACAAGTTGAATAGTAAAAAAACGATCACACGCACGTATATAATATAGTCATAATTAATTTATTGTTCTTGTTCTCTGCAGGTATTTCCCAGTCAACATGGCACACGCGCTTGTCAAACAAGCTTGTTCTTGACGTCAGCAGGTAGCCGAGTTACTATTATATGAACATATACGAGTATGTGACGTGGTCTGCGTCACATATGAATGTTGGAACGGAGGAGGGTCTATTCAGGGAGATATATTGTGTGATTATAGATGCAAAAGCTCATATAGAAGAGGAAAATCTGAAGATCTTTTTTATCATCCGGTTTTTGTAAACAAAAAGATCTCAAGTACTTGCAAAGAACTCTGAAATATCTAGTTATCATTTACATTATCGATAAACTGATTTCTGTGTTTATTGAGCACTCTACAATTATCTTCTTCATTTTTACATAAAACAGTTAGAACTTCACGCTGTGTGCTATTTTCCCGGTAACCTAGTTATGAATGCTAAACCGGAGTTCTAGAACGCAGCCTTCAAACCAGGAAATTCCGGGTATGGCCCAGAGAATAAACCGTTCTATCTGTAATAATAAATCTCAATGAGATTACGTGCGTAAGTCGTATTAGTTAGCCCACCGAAACCACGCGGTAGGTATTGTAGGTAGAACGTCCGCCTTTGTGTTAAAAGCTCAATTTCCCAATTGTGAACTTATCATTGATTAAAGTCATCACCTAAAATGATAGTTTTGTTTTAATTTGGATTCGTTAGGTTAGCTATGTGGGGCTGCGGGACTGTTCGAAAGAGATACCGCGGCCCTGGAACATAAAGGGCGAAAGAAGGAACTTGGATGGTTTTTAGTCAGTAAAAGTCTGACACTCCCTTCCGCTCCGCCCAGAGCGGGAGGAGTCATTTGAAGATTTCCCATCCGAAAAAAAAGGCTAGCTATGTGGAAAGTTAAACACATACTAAGCTAAGACTTGTTTTTGAGAGTTATCTGTAGGTAGGTTACGTCCTACTTATGCTAAAATTTCAATGGATGTTTGGAAAGACACTAATTTTACTAATATACAGGCTTTTTACTAACTTACAAGCTTCGTTAATTTTATTGTTAGTGAACTGAAAGTAAGTTCATTAACGAACTGACTTGTGTTTAGTTAAGTAAGTCATGTGTGATAGAATCGCTGTTGCAAGTAAATGAGGAAAACCTAATTAAGAATTTTAGGTTTTAAGTAAATAGGTGCCTAACTATAAAGTGTTTAGATTAATCTCTATAATTGGCAGCTTGGCATAATTATCAGCATTAAGAATTTGCATTGTACGAAACAGCTGCTTATCTCTCTGTTCCAGTTGAATCAGCAGATATCTAACTGAGGATATTGGTAATTATAGATCTCAAGGACATACTTCGTGAAAGTAAATACAAAGAAAAACTTAGCAAAAACTATCGAGATTAAAATACAAAACCAGTTCTTTTACTCTTGATTTCGGCAAACTTTTAATTTATGCGCATTTTATATTCATAGTAGTAATACAAATAAACGTGTTACTTAGACAATAGCATTCTTAATAGGAGTGGTTTCATAACATTTCATTGACTAAGCGGCGAGGCATTTCAAGAGTGGCTCGTGTCATAAATAATTTGATAGATTGGGCATTTGATCGCGGCCTACACTCAGATAAATTATCGCGATTTTTGTACTATGTATGTGGGTCAGGTTTAATAGAAAGGCCTCACTTCGTTAGCATCGGTGTAAAGATTAAGATAAGTCATGTAAAGTGTGTGTTTTGTTACTTTTCTTATTTGGCAAACAAATATGGCTTGCTGAGAATCAATTTTGGGAAAGGGAATGTGTTCATCTAACTGTGTTTGATATAGGTAGGTCATCCTGTGTACCTATTATATTAAAAGGTCTAAATTTTCGCAATTAAAGTGTGCGATTGGTGCGAGATCTAGTTATTTTCGTAGGTACTGACATTGTTTACCGAAAAAGACATTTAAGAAAAAACATACTATAACATGTAAATATGATTTTGTTCCAGTTGCAGTTAATGTAAAATCTGTGTTTTGTACACACTCAGGGGCAGCCGTTCGTACTTGATAGCTGTAATAACAATTAGCTTAACATCGAGTAAATGATTCTGTAATTGCCTGCGTTTCCGAGGTTTTGGATATTTTATACGGTTAATAAAATTAATGTTTTGTTAACAAGGAATTTATTAAAGAAAAAATGTTACTGTTGCCATCTGGCTGTAGGTTCTTGTAAGTGAGAAATAGTTATGTTGGTTGAAATAATTGTAAGTACCTAATACTTTTTTATGCTTAAACGGCGGATTTGTTTATAGGCTGGTAGGAGTGGTAGGCATACTTTGAATTCTATGTCAGTCATAATATTTTATTGTTACGAATTACCCAGTACCCACGCTTTACCCCATTTATTAACAACCCATAATATTGTGTGGTTTTATTGATTAATTTACACGTAGGTACCTACAACACGCCCAAACGGTGTTTAAAAGTTTTGCTCTTGAGAACTTTACTGTCGTTTGTGAAATAATGAAATAAACACAGTCTAGTGGCAAGCCTTGGTCGACTAGACCCGACCACTTGCACGTTTTTGTTCGAATATTTCAGTCTATTGCACCCTCGTTAGAATGAATATTTCAAGCATATTTAATACAAATGCAGATATGTAATTAGACCATGAACATTTCTTATATGAGTTGTGGTTCATTTTAGCTGTCATTACTAAATATTTGAAGGTTGCTGGACATATTTAATAACTAGTATTTGCTAACAAAAGCAATCAGATGATTATTATCGAACTAAATTAAATGTGGACTTAAAAGGTTCGACTAGATATCGATCGGTTGGCTAATAGCGACATTACCTTTGTATTTAGCTACCCTGTGATTAAATACTGATTGATGTCTTTATTTTCTTACTGTTTCTTTTTAGAGCTGATGTTAAAGAATATGGTATTAAAGATAAGTTTGTGTGCATTTTTGTTTAAAAACAATTTAGACTGAACACTATTTTGCGTTGTTATTCTTTATAAATCTACCTGCCACTTGTTTGGAACAAAGGTCAAATCTTACACATGATCTGGTACTTTCACCACAATTGATTTCAGTTTTCATTCATTCTGATATTCCTTCACATTTTCTACTGTGACATTTCTATCCAAAGCCGTACCTTGCCGAGGTCACACCGTAATATGCGGGACAAATAGAGTCACCGATAAATTCGATAATAATGGGACAAGAATGTCAGTCACCGTGACGAATGTTTGGTACTCAAAGTATTCACGCTTTACCACTAAGTCAACACTGCGACAGGATCATGTTTAACATTGTGAAACTAGTATAAACGGCGGGGAGACACATAATTTTTGAAAC
Organism: Eurois occulta; assembly: GCA_950022335.1. Classification (NCBI taxonomy): domain Eukaryota; kingdom Metazoa; phylum Arthropoda; class Insecta; order Lepidoptera; family Noctuidae; genus Eurois; species Eurois occulta. The sequence goes on along the minus strand of OX465484.1, from coordinate 8,197,790 downwards.
TTTATTCATAATTTCATATAATATAAGAGTTTCTTCCGTGCCTCGGAAAGCACGTTAAGCCGTTGGTCTCAGCTGTCATTTATAGATCTTTGACAGTCGTTACAGGTAGTCAGTGGCCTGAAAGTCTGACTACAAGTCTTACCAAGGGGTATCGTATTACCCAGTACTAACTGGGTTGTGGAGGGCAGATAGGCAGTCGCTCCACGTAAATTACTCGTATTTAGCTGCATCTGGTTAGACTGGAAGTCGACCCCAACATAGTTGGGAAAACACTAGGCAGATGATGATGATTTAATATAAGAGACACTACTTGTGTTTGATTCAAAAATCGGCCGAAATTACGTTACGTTTGCCCCAAGTGAGCGTGTTAGGGCCTCTTGTGTCAGCACATTAGCGACACATGATTTAAGTCTTTATTATATTAATACACAAACATTAAGAAATTCTGTCCATATTAAGACACAGTTAATCATCAATCTCCGTTCTGTCATGAAATAATTAAGTATCTGCTAACTAGTAGGTAACTGTAACTATCTTGTACTATTTCTAGGCTGAGGAAATATGAATGGCATTGATATAAATTGCTATGTCATAAGCTTTTCCCTTTACGGGGTATCGAGATAAAAGTTTAGATAAGTACCAAACTCCGATTAGACACTCATGCAATGCGTGGGGTAAGTTACTTTAAATGTATGTCAATGGACAAGTTGCTATGGTCATGCAAATATTGTTTCTTCAAAAATTACAAGAGTTTAATTAACATTATGGGGTCTCGGGTAGAATGGAAACTGAATTCTTATACTTCTTGCAAGATTTAATTCGTTAGCATAATAAACAAACATATAACACTTTAACACAACACTTAATTAAAAATTATTGTGAGATTTAAAGACAAATCATTATCGACTAGACAGTTTACAATTAGATCTCTGTGTTAGCACGGTTTGTTCAAGACTATGTATGTTAAGGGTGAGGGTCCCTGTCTCATGGCGACTGGTACTCCATAATTTCTCCTCATCGCTGCTTCAAGGCACCGGAGAATGTCTTTATACGGTACAAGCGTTGTATCAGTGGGTTTTAGTAATTCGTGTACTTCTTTGTGTTTACCATGACTGACTTTTTCTTCTGATTCCGCGTCAGAATCTTCACCAGAAGTTTCTTTGGATCCTTTCTTAGATTTATTCTTTTCTTTAGATCCTTCTGCTTCTTTCGAAGCTTTTAATTCCTCTTTAGATTCTTCAGAGCCTGACTCTTCCTCGGATTCTTCTTCAGATGCTTCCTTGGATGCTTTTTTGGTTTCTTTGTGATGCTTACCTATAGAATGTTTTCCTTCCCCAGACTCTTTAGATTTACTGTGAAGATTTGATTTTTCTGCTGATTCTTCATTTGAATGCTTTGTATGTAGTATTTCATGAATTTTCTTCAATTGTTTTATGGAGATTTCTCCTGAATCTTCTTCTGAACTTTCTTTCAATGATTCATTTTTGGTTTCGTGGCATGGTGGGGGAGATTCTTTCTTTTCTTTTTCTTCGACTTTCTTCTTAGTTTCCACAGCAATGGGCAAAAATTTTTTAACCTCAGCGTTAAACCTGCCCATAAGACATAAATGTTATTCACTTTTTAAACAAGTTGTTAGTAATAAACAAGCAATTTGGTACATTATAAATACCCAGAAATGTCGTCAGCTACATATTGCACTTCTCGAATGTATCCATCGGGCTGGAGAAACGAGTATTCCCCTCTGACTACTGAACCATCACTGAGCTCTCGTTGCGCCTTATGGTCTCCCGTATTTTCGTCATACACTAAGTAAGAATATTCATAACCTGTGGCTTCCTGAAAATACAAACACGAGATTTAACTTTTACTTGAGATAAAAAGGAAAATGTATTGGAATATTGATTTAATACCTGCTTAGTCGGTGCAACAACAACAGGAACATTCTTCGCATTGTATGCTATTACGTTTGGACTTGGTGTCACGGGTGACACTGTTTGAGCAGGAACGACACAAGGTGACACGCAGGGTGCAACATGCCCAGGTACAGAAGGTAGTGAGTTGATTTCAGATAGTCTCGGATTTCCTATTGATGGATATGGTGCACCATAGGCATAATATCCTATAGGGACGACCTCTCTCTCCACATAGACATTGGAGAAAGAGGCACCGTCACCTATTGTGGCGATACTTAAAATCAATAAAACCATGAAAGTCTGAAATAAGAAACAAAATAAAATTAAGTGCACAGTTATATAGTTTTAGAAACTTAGAAGGAGGGACCAACACTTACTTGAACAATCATCTTTCCTGGTGATCGATGGAAGACTACTGATATTTTTGAGAATGAAGCTCCGCTTATAAGAGATTCTTTGTTGTTCCTAAAATATTCTGTTCGGTAATACCGAAACAAACCATCAATGTCGTAGACCAGATGAATAGAAGATAACAATTAATATGTTAATGAAGATTTAACGCAGGCTCCGACATTTTTCTCCTGTATTCGGAACACGTGGGTGTACAAAAAGTAGGTAATGTGGCGTGACAGTAGTTTATGTTTCTTACCGACGAGTCAGTGCGTAACTTATGCAATGGCACAAGGAACTGCTTACGCATAGTCGCTTCCACTTGCAAGATTATTTGGAATAGGAAATCTTTCACATATTCAAATTTGTCTGCGCGGTTATTAGGAACGTGGTTAGCATGTTTGACTCTAGGTGAACACAACCTTTTGGATTCGCATTCATAGTGCAAAGCAAATAACAGTACCTACTTGAGGTACTGTTTTTTGCTTTAGGACATATTTTCTCCAATTGTTAACGAAGCTGTTTCATGGTCAGTATGATTTGACACTTGTGTCTCCAACTGACACTCTTCTTTTCTTATGTAGACAAATAAACATCAGTGTCTTTTGTCGTTTATTATTTATTGTCTTTGTCATAAACATACTTAAAATATGTGTTCTATTGTTTTGCATTGATACCATGATAATGCTGTGATTATGTGATAGTTCATAATGATTTAACTAATTACATGTTATTCAAGACTACATCCTTTATTAATTTTGTGATGTTTTGCAGATTACAAGCTCATCTGCCTAGCCTTTTCCCAACTATGTTAGGATCGGCTTCCAGTCTTAATGGATTCAGCTGAATACCAGCATTTTCGTGGAGCGACTACCTATCCGACCTCCACAACCCAGTTAGTACTGTGTAATACGATACCCCTTCTTACCAGATTGGTTGTCAAACTTTCGCGCCACTGTCTAGTTGTGACGACTGTCAAAGATCTATAAATGACAACCGGCACCAACGGCTTAACATGCTTTCCAATGCACGGAGGAAACTTGGCATGTAATGGGTGGTCAGCCATCCACAGACCAACTTAGGCAAGCGCGGCTTAACCTGAACATCGACCCGAGTGGCTGTTTTATTTAGCTACAAACTCCTCCTGTCTGAAGTGTAATAAGAAACATAATAACATTATCATCGCCTGTTTTAGTTGCCGTAGTAAGAAATATATAACGCCTATATTAAGTTCAATGGCAACCTTTTAACATTGTTCGCTTGCTAAATGTATTCGCCAGGCGGATAATGTTGTAGCACTGCAGTTAGCATGTTTGAAACTTTAACAATCTTAAAACTATAGACATTCTCCTAAAAATATATAATTTTTAAAGTCTAATCTTATGTTCTAGTTTTATGTTTCCCTTTTGTTTGTTTGTTCGTCTTCGGCCGAAAAGCCAATAATATTTGTAGTAGCGCATAAATTCAGAAACTGAAATTACTGATTGTCAGTTGTTTTTTAGGGTTGACTTTCATGAGCTTTTATGTTGGGGGCTGACCAGATGTAAAATGTTTCTTCGATTTTTATTGTAGAGCGTGTTAAACATATCGAAGTGCTTTACGTATTTAATATTATATATAAGTAGGATTAAACAAATACATTACAGACACTTATAAAATTGGACTGCTAGTAAAGGAGATAAAGTCACAATTATAATGACAGTAGGTAGCTGTTCCCATAACTATATGCTTTTCCGAACACCATGACTATATCTGAGTAGGCTTTATTACATAGGTAAGTAAACCAGAGATAGCGAAGATATATCTCACAGTATTTAAGTTCGGTAAGTCATGGTAGTGCTTATTAAAAAGAGCTACATGTTAAATAAATTGTTTGTATGTTCTCCATAATATTCCAATTTGTGTTGATACTTCCTACCCTTTTTCTCTTGAGGAGAAAATTCTAGGATAGTCTACTATCCTAGAATTTTTCTTAAGCACGTTGTAGTGATTGCACTCCATATAAACACAGTACACTCTTGGACTTTAGCTTTAGCTAAGGTTTATTTAGTCACCATTTATCGGATTTCGGGCTCAAAGGATGGAACCCTCTCATTAAGCTTGCACCGTTTTTCTGCCACAGGGCTGTATTTTTGTAACCGTAATAGATAGCTAGTTTTTTTTAAATCATACTTTGATATTTAACAAGGTAAATAAAATAGTTTTCGAGTTACGGAACCTTTAATGCGTGAATGTGACGCGCTCTTTGACGGTTTATTGTTCTTTGTTTTTCTTTAGCATCTTTGTTATTATCGCATATTGTTTACAGTGTTCGTTTCAATAATGTTGATAATCTACTCAGCTGGTCACTTATTTTTCATTGCATTCGATAAAGAATTCTCGATGAAAGGTCCTTAGCTACTACAGTTACTTTGTCTACCGTCTGTGTTTGAATAGAATTTCCTCTCACCTTCAGGCTTGTAAATGCTGATGGGTAAGATTTTTGAGGCCTAACATTTTTGACAAAGGTAATAGCCTATATGGACGAGAACTTTTTGACCTCATAGTCAGAAAGTTCTCGAGTAATAAATCCGCTGAATGCAGACCGCGCAGGCCTGAGCATCGTGGTGATGCTTGGGGGTAACACGTATCACGGTAACACGTATCTACCGTTCTTAACTGCTTGGTTAATATCTACCTATGTGTTACCACCTGCGTAGTGTGTGCCGCCCCTCAGCTAGACAGACCGACGACCTTTAAAAAGTGGCTGGGATAGACTGGATGCAGGAAATGGTGACCAGGGTGTTGCGGCACAGTTAGGGACAGGCCTGTGTCCAAAATGTACTGCGATGGGCTGACTTGATAGACCTACCTATGTAGGTCCTTGGAACCTAAACCTAGGACAGTCTTCAGCATGTTGCTACCTTCATTTTACAAGGGTACGTATCCAACAGATTTTAAGTATGTGCAGAGGTTAACAAGTTAATTCCAATTAAATAAGGACAATTTTAAAGTGCTGATTGAATCGTTTTCTTAATATTTTGGTTTACGAACTTATTTAAATTGTGCCTAGAATATTTTTGGTCTGTTTTCTATATTAACATATAGAAAACAAACCAAACCTACAACAACCTACACATAAAATACTTCTTTTATGTCTGCGAGAATCGAGCTGAGTGGCGTGCGATTGAGGAGGCCTATGTCCAGCAGTGGACTGCTGTAGGCTGATTATGATGATGATGATGGTTCAAAAGGTTGGGATCTAAGTAGGTATAGTTTTTGTGTAGAACTTGCTTCCACATTGGTCGATTCCATCACAATCAGTTTCAATTTACGAAGTATCAGTAGATACTTCATTGTGGTATTGAATAAAAATAAACATAACCTATAATGGATGTAAAAACTTTTTAGATCGTTGGTAAACAAGTTATTGGTCTATAATTTTTGGGCTCCACAGTAATACCTGATTTATGGAGCAAGTGGGTAATTCCTGTCGTCAAGAACTGGGGCAGCGACCCTGACTCTAAGGCTGATTGAAAATGGGACGCCAAGCGAACGTGCGATCTCGGACACCATTTGATTTAGAAGTTGTGCAGTCCATCCGGCCCTGGAGATTTCCAGTTAGGCAACTGCACGAGCTATGTCTTTGGGGCTGATGATGATTGCTGCCATTTCTGGTATTGGATCTCACGAGTCACGCTCATTCAACCTCTCCTGTCCAATCGCAATCAGTGCGACTGACAGGCACCGACCAGATGCTGCGCCAGAATGAATACATGGCGTCACCTACTCGGTCGGATCGCGGCGGAGTACTGGTAATATTTTGTAGATGCACAGCAATATTTGGTGAAGCAGGCGTGACTAGGTTACTCCGTAATTCGGAGCGTAGTCGATCAAGCACGGCGTCATCCAACATATGGTTACGCTAGGTGACCCGCACCTGATCCGGTCGTTGCGCCGACACGCTGACAGCTGGCTCAAGCACCTGAAACAGACAGAGCATCCGACCACGGTGCGCAGTCAAGTTGCCCCTCAGTAGCCATTTCATTAATGGCCTGAGTCCATCGCATGCGCGATAAATTTCCAACAGCAGCGAGGCCCCTGTTCGGGGCCGATGGAAAAAACTGAATATAGATAATATGAGAGAATGAAAGGTAAATGAATGTACAATAAAACAAACAAAATAAATTTTCTATAAGTTTATTTTCGCCGCAGTCTTATAAAATAAAGAGTCGTGGTCGACTAAAGACTATCTATATTAAGTATTAAGTGTATAATATCACATGAGAAGCAGGGGCAGAGTTGCCTGCACTAGTGGTACTCGTGGTGCGCAGGCGCAGTGTTGTGGACGACCGCGTTGAAACTGCAACACAAAGTAACATTGTAGCGACGTAATCGACTCGAGGAAATGCTAAACGTATTGCATTCCAATGCTCAGCTGTAAGCTTGTTATGAACTGTTTTCATTGAATACATTTACATTCCGTTAGGTAAGTGTAATTAAAATTAGCTTACTTTCTTGTTCATTTGAAAAACAATTGCTTAACTGCAAATAATTAACTCACAACAAGAGTTGGCGCAATTTTTTTTGGACTTTAGTTTTGTTTATTTTTCTTTTTGAATTGCAAAAGCCAAGATTTTGCAGCTAAAAGAAAAGATCGGAATGCAAACGTCACTATTTTTTCGTCATCATTCATCAAAGGATTCCTTACCCATTATGGTCATCAGCGGTGTACGTGACCTTCCTGAAGGAACCGTCAGGCTGCAGCAGAGAGTACTCTCCCTTCACTACATCACCATCGCGGACCTCGTGTTGGGTCTTGTGGTCACCAGTGTGTGGGTCGGATACGGAGTACGAGTAGTCGTATTTGGGGTGGGCCTGCGGAAAAAAATTGGAGTGATTTTTGAGGGTAGATCACGAAAAACCATCATTATTTTTTGTATCACAGGTTATTTCAAGTGGCTTTTAATATCGAGTTATTAGAATTAAGTACGGTTTCTCAGTTAGAATTGTATCTTTCGAATCTTTGTAAGGAAACAGGCCTATGTTAGTAACTGTTCATTTGAAATTCCAATTGCTTTATTTCTTTTATGTAGGTATATGCAAAGGAAATGTAACGTAATGTTTTCATTTTGGCAAGTATTTAGGCACTTCAAGATAGTTATCTATTATCACGCTTCGTTGCCGACAGAAATCTATTTTTCATGTTAAACAAGTTGTGTAAACTGTTTCCAAAACTGATTTACAGCGTGTGTGCTAATCTTGATCTAAGTTAGTGGCCCGTTAGTGCAGTTTAGGAGATCGAGTTTGATCCCATTATTGTTGCACACACTACAATGGTTTATACTGTCAAATGCCTTACGTAACTTTGTATTTGGGTCGACATCGGTCGGCAACGATTCCACATCTACCATTAAACGAGCGTGAGAGCACGAGCCACCAAGTTTATGCAAACAACAGTCCAATGGCCTGGATATCATGGCAGTCATTACGTCCCGAGCCTTAAGCGCGAATGTTGCAACCTCCCTGGGAACCGCTATGTTATCGCTCCTCCAGTCACGACCGGGATATACTTGGCTTTGCAAACCGTTATGTAATTCAAAGCGGATTACTTCAAATCATAGCCAGCGGCTGCGATTTATGACAGTTTACAGACTATCGACAACAGATTAAACTAAGCTTTATGCCCGAGAGTTATGATCTTTAATTTGATTCACAGAATACTATATTATAGACGTATTTTAATCATGTTTACGTATTGCAAAGAAAGAAGATGGTGTATCGCTTTTAATGTTTGCTTTGAAAGCAATCATTAAGTACATTATGTCTTGCAATAGCTATAACAACTTGTTAAGATATTAAGCTTGGAAAGAGTGTTTCTCAGACGAAGCTAAGATAAAATAAGCACGTTGTTAAACTTTATGGGTAAGACCAATGGACAGTCGCAAGTATAGAACAAATCCTCGTTAGTTATTTGCGTGCAGTTTAATAGACGTGGTTGATTTGCATGATTACGGTAACTCTCCGGGGGGAAACGAAATAATTACTGATATTTATAAGAAAATTGTCGCGATGATGTAAACCAGCGGTCCTGTCTCTGTGGCACTGTGTGACTATGTCGTTGATAGGTATCGTATCCCGGAAACAGCTTCGATTGTGTTGGATCGGGCGTACAACACGCGCGGTTTATGCAAGCTATCAATTAGCTTGTTACTATTGTATTACGAAACCAAATAGGTAACACAGGCCTAGGGAAACAAGACAAGCTCTTGCTGCTCCACATACCGATGAGATATTAGCAACATTGGTTTGCCAGTAACGTAACCGTTATAATTAATAGAAATTAGCGAGATCATGAATGTAAATCACGTGTCGTGACGTTCCTGAGTGATGACGAAAAAGATAATTGTGTCAAGTTTTTGTGATGTTGCTCGCATTGTGAGTTTGCTCGCATGACTGTACCTTATACGGGTTATTCGTGTGTCGTCGTAATAGGCTTATTAATATTATGCGCGAAGGCAGTGCTGTCATTTTTGGCGTCAAAATATTAAGATGCGTTTTTCTTGATTTGTGTATCCTTGACCAATATATGAGTTAAGTTGATTTGTGAGAACGTTCCAGTTGGTGCGACAGTGAGTGCAGTGTTGTAACGATACCGACTATTACTGTGTGCACATGCTCTTAATGCGAGTAACGGGGAACAATGCTCATTATCTGAAGGTTAGTTTTTTACGCTTGTGTTTGTTTTTGCTCGAGTTCTTTAATCTCATTTAATTTAATGTGGGTCACCAATGTTTGTTTTAATTGTTTTTGCAACTAATATCTCATGACTCGAGTGAAATACATTGGTTCTATAATTCTAAACTGTAGTTAAGTATAACATTAATGGTCTTTCTTTCTCTTTCTGCAAAGTTATTTTGAATACCGAAACTTTTTCTTTGCACGCCTCTCGTTTTAACCTATAGTAACGTCCTCAAGTCCTAGCTGATGAAGTCTTCCAAAGTACGTGTCGGGCGCATATGGAACTGCTTCTTGTCCTGACACCTCTCTGGCGTACCCAAGTCCAAGCGACACCAAGCTACCCCATCACGTCCCCTTAAGCTAATACTAACCTATCCCTGTCCCTAACACACTATACGTCACTTACATCGTAATCGACATGCGTGTTCTCGTGTCACCGGTATTTACGTTCCTGCTTCATGTCCTCACGCCTCTCCAGCTTAACCGTGTCTTAGCTGTACTACGCTGGTCCTGCAAATCTCTACTCTAAGCCGTATTCCTTCGTCATACACTCTTAAGGCCACTTACATGGTAGTCGACATGCGTGTCTTCGTGTCCTCCGTAGGCAACGGGCGCGTACGCTACTGCTTCCTGTCCGTACCCCTCTCCAGCGTAGCCATGTCCTAGTGACACCACGCCGGCAGAGGCCAGCGCCAACGCACCGAGGATTACTGTAGCCTGTAGAGAGAGGATCATTGTTTAGATATATAGAATAAGAGATTAGGCTGCTGATTAAGAAGCTGAGCATAAAATATGGTGAAGAAAACGGTGGCTGTTCTGAAATATTTGTTGCGTTCAAAATAAGATCCTAACTTTTGTTAATAGAGTCTACTGTCTGTCTACCAAATCAAGGGCTGTTTTTGAATAGTAATCTGATTACAGTGCCATATTCATAGTTTTTAAGAACTGTATAAGGAAACTTTGTCCTATTATTGAATAACTATCACGGAAAGACGACACTATCGTTATAAACGATAACGATCTATTCATAGAAAGTTACGTTTCTGCGTAACCCTTTATTTGCAGCGATGTTAAATTAGGATAGTGTATCACGAACTGTCACAGCACTAGATTATAGTGCAGTGCAGTGCAGTGACAGCCTTTCACTTGATAGCTTTGAAATCCAGGTTTATTACATAGTAAATCTTCAGTTTGATGGTATTAGTAATAAAGGAGCCAGTTAAATTGGTCCAGACGATCTATGTAGAACAGTTTATACAAGAAAGGAATGATATGCGGAAAGGGAAATTGATATCCATAACACTGTGCCGGAAGTTAACAACAGCATAGCTTTCGTCATATCGATTTTCAGAAAACAATAAAAATAATCGAAATATCTAAAAATATACAATCTAGAAGTTTAGAAACAACCGAAAACTTGATTGATTAAACGCTATAAAAGAAATAAAAGAATTTCATAACTTAGGATTCAAGTTGCAAGAGAGTTGCAAAATATGAATAAACTACTTACGACGTAAAATGCCATAGAACGTTATAGAACATAACTGATAATGTTCATATATTGAGACATGTATTTTAAATATGAACGAGCAGTAGTTAATTGAGACGGAAACTTCTTAGAGCGCTTGATCAACAAGAACTTGCGAAAGTTGCGTTGGACGCAAATCACTTGCGTGGAAATGCAGGGTTTGTGCGGGTTATTGATTGAATCCTGGCAGGACCATAAGTTGTTTAATCTGATACAACTAGTTGACTAAATGTACTCCTTAACAATATTGGTAAGATCAAATTATTTAATGGAACTAGATCTCTCATGACCAAAATACTGTAAAGCAGATTTCGTCAAGACATTTTCAGGTTCTGATCCTGGAAGATCTCAGTTGAACAAAAATGTCTTCAAGCACTCCTAAAGACTAGTGACCACTACGGTAAGAAATCTTGAACTACTCCAATTCACTGGCGAGTCCTTTCACAAAACAGGAGTAAATCACAGGATGCACTTACTCTAGCGATCATTTTCCGTTTGGATTAGGTTTGGCCCGACTGCACGATCACACACAACTGATGCCGAGGAGCGCAGCCTTCCACTTTTATATTAGTATACTGGCGAGATGCGACGCCGCACGCCGCCTGCCTCTACGCAAGAATACGGTAGTTTGATAATGATACAGCAATTACGTAAAATCACGTAGCATTCTATGGTTCAAGGTGATAAATTTATGGGTTTTTGACAATTGGTACTTTGTAATTAAACATATTTTTGGCTACCAACTTCTTTCTAACTAACTCCCTCTCTCTTTCGATGCAGAATTGGTTCGTTTCTTCTCAGTTCGGTCATCTGTACAACCAAGATGTATAGTTACTCGTATTAGGATTCTATCACGTCTCTTTACGTTGTTTTCTCTTGCAGGATGCAGGAGATAAAGACGTGACCGCATACGTCTGCCAAAGTTACGTAGAGCAAACATGTTTCAATATTCTGTGATGTCTGTTGGATCTTCACATGTGATTTCCAATTTTAGCTTAAAAATAAAACTAAATGAATATTATCTCGTTTTAAGAAGTGTTTTATTGTTATTATGACAGACGTTAAACATGCTTCTCATAGCGAGTTGTTAGAAAGTTGATGTGATTATAAATATTACGTTATATCTAAACAGTAAATACCTAGTGGCTATTTTTTTTCATTTTCACTTAATTTTATTTTACTCAGAACACTATATTTGTATTTTTTTTACAAACTAGACAACACCGATCGACTCTGTTTGTGAAGGCTAAATAAATAATGAATGTCTATCGGAACCAGAAGAGATGGAACGGAATTAGTAAATCTGCCAAATTTTGAAGGCGGTTATTTACCAATATTTATGCTTATTTTGCTCTTTAACGTATTTTAATATGTATTAAGTTGGAAATGCCACAATATAATACTTTCGACGTGTGAGTGATACAGATGTATATCGTGCATTATCGGCCCATCCAGTTACATGCTTCAAGTTTCAAGTAAATATCTTTCAAAGACGCATAAAACCGCTTCCGGATTCAAGTTCTGAATTTGAATTCGATGAATCGTAAGATAGTGTTAACGCTCTGTCTAAATTATGCATCTAGGTGAAGTCTATTGCTTTAATCTTTGCACGTTTTTCGTGCGCCCACCTAAACTATCATATTTGTCGAGTTATCAACTTACAAATATGTAAGCGTTACGGCAAGTTGGTGTCAGTGATTTAACACCCGAAATGTGACTTTTTGTTCCAAAAGAATTATGAGTGCATCAACATTTTATGAGTAATTAAATCTTTTAAAACTCAATTACAATATCGTAACGGGCCTACTGTTACCTAATCGTTTATAATAAAATAATACCTCGTTAACCTGTAATTACTACGAGTAAGTAGAGCGTTGCCATGCGCGAGAGCAACCAAAGACACATAATGGTTGCAACTCGACCTTGCTAGGGATTATAAAACAATGTATTATAGTTTTCGTCACTCTATATTAAGTAATTAACCGAATTCTCAGTGTTGCTCGAGGTTTTGAACGCATTTTAGTGTGTAATTTTAAATTCTACATACGAATTGATGTTCTCGATGTGGAGATAAACTCTTGCAGCAGCTTGTGTGCAAGCTTTATAAAATAAGACGCTGTCTGTGGACGGTTGATCTTTAGATGTTTAGTGCATAGATGCATTCGTTTCTAGCTATGCGTTTTGATTCATTTTTGATTTAATTAAATTATAATTTGTTGTGTTAACATGCATGAACATAAATTTGTCATTATAATTAAATTATTATTTGTATACGGGATGTTTAGTGTCAACATTTGTCGACGTATGTTTTATTTATTGAAAGTTAGAATTAATTACTTAAAACTGTTAGGGAATGTTTTGGATGGAAGATGAGTCACCCAAACCTAAACTGGAGAAAAAAACACCGTATTAATAGACAGTTATGATTCTCAATCATACTCACAAAGTAATTAGTAGTTGTTAACAGTTCATAAATAAAATCTAATCGAGTGATCGTGTAATTTATGCGCAGGTTGTAAATAGTTTTATTGATTTATTGTACACAGTTCTTGTCACGGCGATCGATATTCTTTTATGCCAGCATAAAAAAATCAAATAAAAATCGTCTAGTAATACTAGAAATATTTCACTAATTTCACTAAAGTTTGTTGTGACTAAATTAACAATCTGGCAAGTAACGTTTGAGAATAGTATGTAAATTATAATTAATTATAGTATGTAATGTAATAATTTTGTCGAAATTCTTAATAATCTGCTGCACTAGCTACATAGAATCGTATAAAGATATCTTATATTGTCTTGCAAGGATAGCATAGAAGAGCTGCAAGCTGGAATAAGTAAAATGATGGTGATATTTGCTGCATGTTGTCATTCTTTTTTTCCCGTGTCAGCCCTTTTTTTTTTTTTTTTTTTTTATACAGATATTAATATCTGTTAGCGTAGTAGTAGCATAGTTTCTGTGATAAAAAATGGTCATTCAGATCAAGTGGCCAGGCCCAAACAAACGAAGAATGGATTATTTGACAGTTTATGTAGCTAGAATTAAATTCTAAAGTGACGGCTGAAAAAAACAGGGAAGAAGATATCTTGCGCGAACCTCAAAGAAATAGGGATAAGCGTAGAAGGACAGTGTTGTCATTGACACACGACTGACCTATGTACTAGTTACCTATACTATTGTTTGTTTCTGAATACATGAAAATCGGCACCTAATAGCATTTTCTTGTTCATCCATCAAGGTTTTTCTCGAGATCTATGTCATGTAGAAATTTTTGTTTTTGGAGGACACTTGTCTTGTCGCCTTTTGCGACACCTTCGTTATGAAGTTGTGAGTTAACACCTTCCCTGCGGCTACGCTAGATTAATACTTACTTGCAGTGCTGTACAAGTCACATACTTCCCGTATCAAGAATGCCTGATATGCGTTACGACGTCTATTTTCCCGTACGTAATCTTGACTTTAAACCATCACAGAGACATGGAAAGTCTACAGAATTTTTTTTTTGTTGTACTAATCAATAGGTTACATCCTTGTGTATATATAGCTGCAGTCGCACGGAGTTTTAAGCAATATCTTAAAAGTTACAGGTATTTTGGAAAAGGTTGATATTACGGGAAAATACTTGTCGTGGCGCATGCAACAGTCACATTGCTAGGGATGGGGTGTAACAAGTAACATATTTTTCTGTTTCAGATTTATTATTGTTTATTCAGATCGTACACAATCAACGAAAACTATTTTTTAACAAAAGTAATAATTAATTATGTTAACAAAAACAGTAACTTCTTATTTTATATTATTATTTATTTTACTAATGGTCATACACAATCAGCAAAAACCATTTTTAACAAAAATAATAAGTAATTAGCTATGTTAATGTTAACATTTCAACAAAAACAGTAAATCTTTATTTTATATTATTATTTATTTTAGGTGCTTATAAAAGCTAAATTTAAAAAAAAATCTGATTGAATTATCACAATTATTTATTCTACTCGATAATTTAATCAACAGAAAAAAAGCGCTAGTTGTGCTTCAGATATTTATGAATTTTAATTCAAATATAACGTTTCTTTAATAATACCTATCGCGTTCTGTAAAAACGTGTTTACTGGGCACAACACTACGGCTAACTGAGGGTCGCGCGCGCGCACTTTCAGTGCGGTACGGGGTTTAGGATACGGCCAAATACTTCCCGTATCGCACTATTGTAAAATAATTACCTTTCTGTGCGTTACGAAAAAATAATTCCCGTACATTTTTATTCGTAAATTTTAATATACTTCAAGCAAGGACACCGGCAATACAGGTGTCTCTTTTTTACTTGTACGAATACTTGAAGTAATCACCCCCGCACGGAGTGCAAAACAAGGACAACTAGCTGCCGCACAGAGCGAAGCTCAATTACAACCAAATACTTCCCGTAACGCACTGAATGTGTTAAACTTACAATGTAATGCAAATCATTTTTAGTAACTTTTCGTGCTCTCGTATATCAAAACTAAAGTAGGTTTTTATAATTTCGTGACTGTTTGCCACATTCGTGAACTACATTTTCCATGTCATGACCATAACATCAAGATCTCTCAAAAAGAGTAAGTTACGTATTTTGAACTGCTTCCGTCATCTGATAACATTGTGATGTAATTTACTCCTAATACGTATGATTAAAAGTATACCTCCTCTTTTAAATACAAAAGTACTTGAAAAATTAAAATTAATGACGGCACGGTTGGCGCAGTGGTCAAGCGATTGACTGCTGCGCTGCATGTCGCGGGTTCGATTCCCGTACGGAACAAATATTTGTTATGACCTACAAGTAGTTGTTCCGGGTCTGGGTGTTTTTCTATCTATAATATGTATGTATTTACAAAAAAAAAATGTATATATGTAGTTTATCAGCCATCTAGCTACCATAACACAAGCATTAGGTTGCTTAGCTTGGGACTAGATGGTGCTGTGTGAAATGTCCAGGGATATATTATATTATTATTATTAATATTATTTTCACAAAAGCTTCGTATTCAATAAATTGTGTATGGAGCCTCCTTTTAGGCAAACAATGCCTGTGTTAGGAGACTCCGCTCTTCCATATCTTAGATAATTATAATGTTACATACTTAATTGTTATTTTTTATCAACATTCAAACATCTTCAATGTGTATCATGTGGTAAGGAGCGTGGTGTGCATTAGTTTGGTGTAGTGTGTGTGGCGTCTGTGTGAGATGTAGTGTGACTTGATGTGATCTGATGTGATGTGGTGCGGTGTGTGGTGTGGTGTGTGGTGTGGTGTAGCGTGGTGTGATGTATGGTAGTGTAATGTGTGGAGTAGAGTGAAGTGTGTATCGTTATGGTGTGTGATTTTATTACTCATGATATACCAGTAGAGCTTCCGTATTCTCATATGTAAGAGACTTCATCCAGTTTGTTATCATTTTTATACAGTCGTAATAATTTCGATTGTATACATACTCGTATATGTTTTTATTAATCCTATTGTATATTTGAGCTGAGAGATAATAAAATTGTCTGCTTGCAAATTTGGTTTCAGAATGGGGAACTTCTGCAATTATATCCTTTCTCCTTTTGTGTTTCTTGTTCATGTGATATGGGAGGACCGTTTGGGTTATGTACACTTTTCTGACTGAAAGTAAATTACTGATTTCGTATAGGTTTTTAGTAGGGTATCTTTTGTTTTTTAAAATACATTGCTTTTATAAGTGCTCGTTGTGCACGTTCCACGTCCATAAATCTAGTCTTAGCCGCGCCACCCCAAATGGGGATATAATACAGAAGGTCGGACTGTGCTAGAGCAATATAGATTTCGTTAAAACAACTAGCCCATCAAGGGCTAGTGGTTTTCCGATGTCAGCGAAGTAATCATTAATGTAATTATCGAGTCGTGAGAGGTAGGTTTTATATTTAACAATTTGAAGTTTTGACTTTTTATTTTATTAGAGTACCTATGTGATATTTTTTCCAGAGTATTTTATTTTTAATTACAGTTTTTGCAGATTTAGCATAAACTAATAAGTATCAGTGGCGAATGATCTCACGATTCATTCATGCCAATTTAAAATGGCTTATGAAAACTTTTACCCTGTGCAACTACCAAATTTCATATGTTCAAAATTCAGAAGTAACATCGCACAATTAATTACAAAAAATCCTGATATTTTTTAAAGAAAACCAGAATGAAATAGTTTTCATTACGTTTTAATAAGCTTGAATAGTGCGACTAATAAGCAATTAAAGTTACATAACGTCACACATCGGATGCTTGAATTGTTTGAAGCGGTACATGCACCGGCGCCGACGCAACGCTAATCTAACCATACCTGTTCGCTTTCTGCCAACTTAATATTCGTACCATTTCCTGGATACACTTGATGCGTGAAATAAATTAAAAAAAAAAAAAAAAAAAAAAATATAAAATATATATTTGACACACACACAAGTTAGGTAACATACAAACATTGAGAAACAATATGCATGAGCAAAGTTAAGTGAGTACAAAAGAAGAAGTAGCCGTGGGCCCCAAACTAGGCACAGCCTGTATCTTGGTGGCCCAATTTCAGCAGTAAAGGCAGATTGTATTCGGATGTTCAGTGTGACACAGCACAAGTTATAATCCAATAAGTGAATAGTAATTATAAAATTAATCAGAAATAAAAATAAAATAATAGTAACAATCATAAAATTAAAATTAAATTCATAAAATTGGTGCACATGCATAATTAAAAACATCAGTACACATGATGACATTATTAAGTGGAAGAGTGTAAGAGTGTAGTGTTTGTGAGAGTGTTTGTGTGTATGTATGGTATGTGTGTGTGAATTATTTCTCTCTTGTAATTTTCTTAATTGATTTAATTTGTAAGTAGGACGGTGTTAGATTACATCGTTTATCTACGATTCACAGGGGCATTGCACTTCTTATATGGATTATTTATATATTTAATTTGATTAGGAGTATTTGATTAAGAATAGATATGAAAGGATGATGCATGCTACCAGCAGCCTGTACAGCGAGTAGCAAACGTCATGTTTAAGCTGATTTCGAATTTCAGAAAGAATGTTGATAGCATGTCGGTGTTTCCAAGTTCATATGACCCCAATGTATTTAAGTCGGGAGTTAATAGGCTTCTTTTGGGTTAGCTCGTTCCATCATTGACCTCATCTCTGTCCTCAGGACTAGATTGAGGTCAAGAGTAGGCCCATTTAATATAAAAAAAACATTAAGTCGTTGTGGTGAATGCGCATTATTTATAAAACTGGTAAATACTCCGTGAAATTTTTATCTGTATATGTAATGTGTATAAATGTTTATTTATGTTTATATTTCATAATGTAACTTGTAAGTGTATTGTGACCTAGCAGAATTATAAATCAATTCAGTCTTAATTACCCAAGTGCTTTTTGCTTTGGATTAACTCTGAAAGGGTAGTTTTTTTGTAACAGTAAAAAATAAAGTCGAAGTTATTCATAAGTTTAAATAATAACAGTATATTCATAGAAACTACCTAAATAATAGGTTAATACATTTTCAGAGTACTACAGTTTAGTGGTGAGCAGTGATGAAGTGTGCAGGCGCAGCGTGAACTAGGGGGCCAGCGTGGACTAGCGGCGCAGCATGGACCACTGGCGCGGCGTGAACCACGGGGGCAGCGTGGACCACAGGGGCAGCGTGTACCACTGGCGCGGCATGTACCACGGGGGTGGGGCTCGGGGGAGCCGCGTGTGCAGACGGCTCCGAGTTGTGCACGATGGCGTTGAAACTACAGTTCGTAAAGAAGTTATTAGGTACTATAGATACATGCGATTTCACCTCCACGTAATCAAATTGCCTATTTACAGTTTCAATACATTTCACTCATAGTGCTAAACTGATTTTATGAGTAAATTGGGCCTTATTAAGATAATGGCGATGGTATATTATTGTTATGCAGCCTGCAATTTATATGCACGTTATACAACATACATAACGAGCCGAGGATAGACAGGTGTTCTTCACAATTGCAGTACTTGCAGCATTCGGTGTAACGATACTATCTGCGTTATCGACCGAAACAACACTCTATTTAGATTAAAACTCTAATAGATTACATTTCTAAATGCTATTAGTCTCGCCAGCACGGATTCATTAGTAATTTATATGTTGGATTGGCCTTAACATAGTCGATGTGTTACGAAACAAGACAGATGATCAACAAGATCATATGAATGGAATCGACGCGCGTGTTACAATTTTGTATGTTACTATTTCCGTGAACCGCTACGGTTGTTAACAATTTATTCATTTAAGTCAATGCTATTAGATAATGGAACTGAGTTTGTATTTTATTATACACGACAACACGATAAGAATGACATAATAAATGTATGATAAACGCACGTGGTTAGCCTTTGATTTTGGCATTTCGTCGTTGAAGTTCTAACACCACGTAAGTCAAAGATATCAACTTTTCAGGAGAGTGCAAAAACTGCATAGGTAATTTTAAACCTAGCTAATAGTAAAATACCAGTTTATTATTTGTGTTCACTTCAAATATAGACAGAGACGGTGCTTGTTTATGATTGGCTGAAACAATGCTTCCGATTTTCTAGCAAGCGGTATCAAAATGTCAAAACGGCTAAAACTTCAACCACGATTTGTAAACAACAGTTTTGACAACAGTTGTCGTTTGTACCTATCTGACAAAAAAGGAAAGCTTTTGCAGGCTTATAGAGGAACAATGACATCAGTCCATAAATAGAGCCCTATGAAATGGAAAACCAGGGAATTTATACCTAATTATTACTCTACTATATCTAATTTAATGATCATTATACTGACAGTGATAGGTCAAATTAATGAATTCATTAACTGACTTTACAGCTTTTGACGTCTGATTTATATATATTTAATTATCTGTCCTTGAATAGGTTAATAGCATCTTTTGATTTTATTTATAAAGCTCTAATTAGTTTATGTTAATTTTATAACATTTAAGTGTTTTGATCAAAATGCTAATGAGACTTTTAACCATAAGACAAATTTCAAAATTATAATCATAACAATTCTTACCCGTTGTGGTCATCAGCGGTATATTCGACCTTGCGGATGGAGCCATCAGGCTGCAGCAGAGAGTATTCTCCCTTCACAACGTCTCCGTCGCGAGTCTCGTGCTGGGACTTGTGGTCGCCGGTGTGAGGATCCTCCACGGAGTACGAGAACTCGTACTTAGCCGGAGCCTTGGCGGAAAACATGAAGATTATTCAAAATAAAAACGAACAATGAAGTTATCAATTTATTTTAATTAGTGCACCAGAAAATATAAATTTCTTCAGTGTGTGTTGAAATCATTAAGTTAGTCTGAACATTGTTACAACAGATTCTACACAATGTTAATGTGTTAATTCTGAAGAAGTGATGCTTAAAAGAATGACTAATTGAAAGCAGTCAGACATTTACTATGTTATATTATAGTTTGTGATACAATTTGTCTTTTTTTCGTAAGATTATTGTTTAATTGTTACACGTAATCAATTTAGTTGATACTTTAAACAGGGCTTGCTACGTAAATGTTGATCAACATAATCTAATGATGTTTTTGATAAATAGATGTTAAAACCAATCATAGTTTGATATATTGCCGTACACATGTTACAAAACCCTATAGTTTGTAATAACTAGGGGTCTTACACAATAAATATTTAATTGGGTTGTATCAATTGATCACAATTTTAATTGTAATTCTAATGTACCTTTCACTTTCTATGTGTTTTGTTTTGTAGACGTGGCGTTTGTTCGTGAATTTCCTTGACTTTGACCTCAAGAATATTCACTAATTATTTAATTAGCTTTCCTCCTTCTGGCGTTTCTAAATTCTATATACTCTATGATTAGTAAGCAGGTAGGTACTACTGGGTATTGACAGAGACTGCAAGGCAGACTATTTAGTAGACAAATTATAATAAAGTAGGTATGAAGTTAAAATAAACCCACAAAATAAATTAAGTTACTTTGATGATAGATAAATAATCATTTAAATGCGTCAAGGCTCATTACTGAACACTTAAACGAAATTAATAATATTATTAATTGGGATTGATATACTGCCGTTGAAAACGATGTGCGTGTTAATGATGAACTTTAAAATTAAAATATCTTCTTATGGGTAAATGCAATAAAGTACCTCGTTAACACATTCACGAGAAACCCTTTATGGAAATGAACACCATTTTAACGAAATGTATGTCTGCGTTAAAAACTAAAATCTTACTTAACAGAAGCGTGCCCATCTGTCTGAATATCATTAAAATAAAACGAATGTAATTGTTTAGTTACCAAACGGATGTGACGTAATGTGATATTATATCAGAATGTATTAGATACTAGGTTGTAGTGATTAAAATCGTGAATCTAATTACCTATACAATAGATAGAGATAATGATTGAGTTGCCGCTGCATACTCGTTCACTGTAAAAGAGTAAGTAATCTAGAAAGGCCACTCTTGTTTCTAGTAACTGAAATACAAATACCTATTAACCCAACTAAAGGTATTATGAGCTTGCTGGATCTATCCATATTTGAGCTACTGATACTATGGAATTTACACTATCCTGGTAGTACCACTGTCCTAACGCGTTTTCTATTGAGTACCTTTACGTTGGCATTACAGTGTCTACCTGATATAGTTTTACCGTTTAAAAAGTTCTCAGAAGTTTACTGGACTGCATTAGATGATTTCTTATATCAATCGATGTGAATGCGTCCTGTTTAATACGCTGGTTTTCATGACAGGCTGGTGCGGGATAAGCTGCTTCTTACCACATCATATGGTTTTACCACGATTGGGGCCAGATTCCCCGATTTTTTTTTCTTAACTAGAAGGTCTTTTACTTACATGCTGTTCAACTTGTTCGTTGTGTCCAATGGCGACGGGAGAGTATTGCTGGACCACGGGAGCGTGATGAATAGCTGCAGGAGCCACATGTTGAACCAAAGGAGCGGCGTGAACAATCGGGCCAGTATGTTGAAGGTACGCAGCCTGCTCGATCACTGGAGCCGCATGGTGCAGGATTGGGCCAGAGTGTTGCAGGATTTGCCCACCATGTTGGAGGATTTGACCACCATGTTCCAACACGGGAGTAAAGTGCTGCTGCTGTCCTAAGTGCTGCGAAGGCTCATCGTGACGAAATATGCTTTGAGAAGAAATTGTCCGCCCATGTCCCTCTTCAATCAAAGCAGCATGACAGAAAGCCAATAAGGCACTGATGACTGCGACCTGAAAATGACAATACATTGTTATGAAATTGTCGAAAACTTTCTTTTTAATACAATAAAATGTCTTTTCCTCACTTTGAAGTACATGTTGATTGTTGATGTGCTGTACTGAAGTGTGGTACTCGATTGATAAGGATGCTGGTAGGGTTGAAGTTTTTATACGTTGGAGGAAGCGGCGCGGGAGCTTGTCACCCGATACCGAGAAACCGGCTCGATACGTGACACCGCTGCACACGATCACCTTTACACCTTACCTCATTGCGTTTTTCATTTTCGTTCAAGGTTAGGGTAAGGCTGTTTTCATAAGCTTCTTCGTTTCAAGCTCTCATCTTGAGTTAAGTGGAAGGTTTAATGCGTTGGCTTTCATTATCTGAATCTAAATAATGTCGTAGAAGCGGCATCCCGCAGTATTTCTTTCAGTGAAGTCTTATGTATTTCATCATCTGCCTAGCCTTTTGCGACTCTGTTGGGTCGGCTTCCAGTCTAACCGGATGCAGTATTTTACATGGAGCGACTGCCTATCTGACCTCCACAACCCAGTTAGTACTGGGTAAGACTATACGCCTTGGTAAGACTGGATGTCAGACTTTTTGGGGCACTGACTACCTGTAACGACTGTCAAAGATCTACAAATGACAGCCGGGACCACCGGCTTAACGTGCTTTCCGAGACACGGAGGAAACTCGGTATGTAATGGGTGGTCACCCATCCACAGACCAACCAAGGCACGGCTTAACCTAAAGATCGATCGGAGCGGCTGTTATTATTTTGCCACGAGCCCCTCTTAATTATGTATTTGTATTGAATTTGTCAATCTCCATTTTGAAATCTGTGTATCTCAATACACGTGTGTGACATTCAATTTCAGGGCATTAGTGTTTCCCATATTTCTTTACGGTGCTGAGACATTTAAGATAAGATGCCCTAGAAATGTGGTGCTGGAGAAAAACGCTTGTCATAACCTGGGCACAGTTCGGAACCAACGTCTCAATCCTAAAAGAACTTCGAATCAAACAGCGTCTTTCTTCCATCGTCCAATGTCGTATTCTCACTGTCTTTGGACATATCCCACGTCAAGAAGAAACATCTGTGGAGCGACTTGTAGTACAGGGAAAGGTTGAAGGTACAAGAGCGCGCGGCAGGTCACCAATGCGTTGGACCAATCAAGTCAAAACTGCACTCAATGGTCCACTGAACGAATATACAAGAAAAGCCACAGTACGGTAGGAATGGCGACGGATTGTGAAGCTTGCTACCACCCCTGATGTGACAACCACGACCACTCTGCCAAGAGTGTGACAACGAACAAGAAGAAGACATCCAATGTAGATGAATTGTAAATGAAGTTAAAAAAAAACTATTTAAAAAGAGCTTTTAACGTGTTGTACGGTAATAATAACGTATCGAAACCGGTTCCTTCATCGTATATTTAAATGCTGTAGTGGCTGCATGACATGCATGACTTGCATTTATCAAATTCAAGACTTTTATATTGAGCTGCGATATATAAGTATGTGGTATTTGAAAGAGTGCTTAGTATTAAACTAGACACCAGAATTTCAAATGTCTGTTTGTATTGAGGAAATCACGATTAGGTACCTACAAAGAAATCATGTCCATCAAATGCAATTGCATGGAAACAGTTAGTTTCTTAAATTGGTGCAACCATTTAGATTTTAAGAAGTGCCAAGCCAATTTAGCCGATGCTAGGCAAGTGCTAATGAACTAATTAGACTGTGCATTAACCGTAAAAGGCTAATAAAGATTATCGGTACATAAATACTGAAAAGCGAGTCGTGTGTCCAGTGTAAACAAGTCTTAATATCATCAGCCGGTAAGAAAGTAGCGCTCTGGGTTGCACCGACTGATCCAGTAAACTCTTATGCAATGTTAAGGCTTTAGCACACTGGGGGTGTAACTTTATACTGTTAGTCACAGATGTACGGTGTATGGGTTTTTTTTTTAAGAATAGTGAGTGTTTATTTTTCGGGTAGATCGGGAAATAGAAAATGGAAGGAAGACACATTTTTTTTAAAGTACTGAAGTGTAGATGTATGTTTCCAGTCAAGATGAAATCGTCATGCTATTTCAGTTCCAATGTATGCTTCAGTTAATAAAGTTACTTTGCGATAACTTCTGGTTTATAGCCATGTTGTGGACAGACTGTTGTGGTGCAGTTTAGAAGAGACCTATGTCTAGTAGTGGACCGCGATAGGCTGAGTTGGTTGATTAAATTTTGTAACAAAATGTATAAATAAATTGTAAATCGATATTTTTATATTTCCAAGTAGAGAATTGAATCAAAGCTTTCAATACTCTCGGTGTGCTGCCAGCGCTACGACCGGTGTAGCGAGTCGTCGCATTGCATATTTCCCCGATCGACTCGCATCTCGATCGTGACTCCTCCGGCGATTCTCGCGGCTTTCTGCGAAGGTCACGCGCATAATCTCTCATACGCACTTCGTCATGAAACCTTTAAACTACCACCATATTTTATTCAGATTCTTATTTTAGAGTGTAAATTTTTAAGCTGTCACGACTTCGAAACGATATTACGGAGATAGCTGCGTTTATATTAATGATGTGACCGTTGTGTAATAAGATTATTTATATTTTACTGTTATGCATCACTTAATCATTATCGTTTATTTCTTTATATTACGTGTGGCAGTAAGTTTATAATACCATTATTGTTTAATATGTATAATTGTGTATCGGTGGGGACGTTCCCACGCTTGTGATACTAAAATGCATATACAAGATGCGTCCTACATAGTGATTGATGTGTTAGACTTGTAGGCTAGAATCTCTAATGCAAATCTCAAATCTTCGGGCAATCTATGTAATTTACGCGAACGTAATAGAGATTTATCAAACATGATGAGTGTAATGACCTTGCGGTAAGAACCATGACGGATTATATCAATACTATTAAAACTTGGAATGTTAGTAAGTGTTCCAAGTGTATGAGTAACACGCAACCACACATGCGTTGGAATTATCTCCAATGTCATTGTTAACTTAATTCACCGTTCAAATGTACTATATCAAGGCAAATACAAGGTAATTCAATATCGAATATTTTTTCCCTGTTACCAAAATCTGTATTAAAATACTTGACATAATTATGAACCTTATTTTCCACGAACTTTGATTAAGGCAGTTTGCATACATAATATCGCACTTTACGCATATAATGATTCCATTTAATCTTCGAAAATTACAAAATACGATGGATGTATTGTGATGCGCGAAAGGGTCGATCTTTCGTAACCCGCATCAATCAATGTTAATAAAACGAGCGACACTCGATAATCCATCGACAATTACGTTTCGTTTTGGGTATTGCGATAAAGATTTTGTAAGATGATGTTCGAGCCAACCCCAATAATTAACTTAAATAAATTTATTGACACATTTATTGATAGTTGGTGTTATAATATAAGGAACCTCTCCTTGTTAAATGTCAATAGATTGTACTAAAATGCCTGCGTTAATCAAGAAGTATACAAGGGTATCTATGATATTCTATAAAAATTCAGACGATTTACGTTCAGAAAATTCTATAGAAAGTAATAATAAATCACTGAAATTTTTGACGGCACGGTTGGCGCAGTGGTCAAGCGATTGACTGCTGCACTGCATGTCGCGGGTTCGATTCCCGTAAGGAACAAATATTTGTATGACCTACAAGTAGTTGTTCCGGGTCTGGGTGTTTTTCTATCTATAATATGTATGTATTTACAAAAAAAAAATGTATCTAAGTAGTTTATCAGCCATCTAGTTACCATAACACAAGCATTAGGTTGCTTAGCTTGGGACTAGATGGTGCTGTGTGAAATGTCCAGGGATATTTATTATTTATTATTATTTATTTACTGAAATCTGACAATAAAGTTACAATTTCGTAACTTGCCACAAAAATCCAAAAAAAAAATTCAGGATGAATAATTTTGGTTCATGAACATCATTGATGATATTACGGGTTGAACTTTCCTGAGTTTCACCTTTTCTTTGGGTCATAAATCCGCCATCGTCGTTGCTACATCAAAAAATATACCGCCAGTCGGATTCTTGAATTTTTAAAAGCAATACGGCGAACATTCTTATAAGCGGATTAATTTTGAATTTCAGCACATTTCAGCTTCTAAAAATGTAAGGTTATAATGAGCAACACCTACGCTTCGGCGCATTTCTGTCACATAGCATGCATAGTACGCAATAAAGGTATACATTCAATTCAACGTCGTTATGTAGTCAGCCGATATCTGTGTGATCTCAATTGCTAAATGTTTGAATATTAAATAGGTAATATAGGGTTTACCGGCTACCTGTGTTGGGTTGCGCGGTACTATTTGCTAGTCTAGTTCCGCCAGTACATTGCTTTCACTCCTTATTTCGGCTCGGACATTGTATGGTAATATTGTTATATGCAATTTGGATGAGATCTCATATCTTCTCACGCTCCACTGGACTTGTTACTGCAATTAGCACTTTTAGACCAATGCATGCTCTATCGCAATGTGTTGTTTCGTCTATCAGTTACAGCTGTTCTAATTGTCTTTTTGCGTTGTGTAAATAAAGAACAATGATTTTGATCTACTTTATTTAGATCTATTATTAATTAGTTGTTCAATTCTTCGATAATTAATAGATATTCTTACAAGCTTTCATCTGCACCGACATCCTCATTAACGATATCTATCATGTTTGACAGATTGTGATTAATTAAAAAGGATCAATATTTCATATTATATCCGACAATATTAAACTAGCTATCAAAAAGTGTTTCCTTTTTCGTAACACCGACATCCTCTACATTACGTCATCGTCATCCGACATGTCGTTAAAAGGTGACTTGACAAACCGGCTGCCCTGTTTGTTAATCTTCATTAACATTAAAACCATCTCCAATTGCAGTAGGTATACTTGTTGACATTGCCTTCAAAAATTGAAGGTATAGGTAGTCACCAAACTGGATAAATTGGTCGGTGACCCCAATGTCAGATATCTGGCCAGCGATGTTGCTACTCATCAATGAGTTAAGGGAAGTAGCCGATAAAGCTCTCTGATGTATCGATTTTTCTGTGGCCGATGTAGTCTAAGATGATAATGGTGATGTAACCTGACGCACATATTTAATGGGTCATTCTTTTCTTGCTTATCGGGAATCCATAACCAAAGTAATGAAAACTCAGCGTAGGTTAAAATTTCGTGTCTCTCAGAGATTTATAAATGACTTGAGAGTCAGTTTAATTATTTTTGACCTTAAATCGTCCATCAGGCACCTGGGTCGCTCTAACATGGGGAAAACTCATCGAATTCTTAAAAGGGAATTCGAGTGACCCATTGTCGATAAGCATTTTTACATCGGTCAAGCTGACCGACATACTTACTTGTGTTTTCCAACATAATAAATATTAATAAATTCCTGCAAAATTCTCGGGCGCTCAAATAGTTTCTGTTTATCGAAAAACTTTATAACAGTGGGCATTGGTCTTCCAGCTTGACCATAAATTGATAGGCAACCATTTTTAATTTCTGACTAATTCGTTTGTTCGCAATCACTACTTTTGAGCTTGAGGACTTTATACATAGTTTGGGTGAAGGGCAATAGGCTCGCTCACTATTATATGGGACTTAAACATAACTGGAGAAGTGTGAATATAAACCTTCGGGGATAGGCGTGGTGTAATGTTACGTATGATAGTATCCTATAAATTTTCATTGATTTTCTTACTTTCACACAAAAGTGAGCAGTTTAAAGAGTTTTATGGTTGCTTTTTTTTGTTTTATGGAGTTTTATTAAACTAATAAGTTATTAAGGTTTACCAGAATCTGTGAGCTTTCTGTGCTAAGAGCCACATTGAAGATTACAATAGTGCGCAAAAACTGACATGTCGCTTGCTCGTTACCTACGAAGTTACCTCTCATAATGAAGCAACTAGTTTTCTTCATATGGCTCTTGCAACGATAAAGATTGAAAGATAAATTGAATCACTCGATTTATACTTTTTATACAAACTCGTATGTAGTTTGTACACTTGTTCATTTGTTTATCAGAAAAGTAAACAAGCCTAAATTGTTTTCAATGTGTTGTTCTTAGGTAAATGCATCGCCTAATAAAATTAAATGCGGTACAAAATGACAAGAAAATGAGATACTCTACAATAAATTGAGAAATCACAAATTTATTAGGTGATTTCCTATTTCTCTTACACATTACAAGGAAGCCGAACCCATTCTTAGACAACATAGTAAAATAGGTTGTAAGTAAAAAAGTAATAGAGAGGTACATGGTCTTTTCTTTTTTGGAGATATTCTTTCAAAATCATAAACCTATCCATGGTTGAGCGTACATTCGGAAGATTAGCGTGGTCAGTCACCAACGAAAGTCGAAAAAACAAAGTTTTTTAAATGAGTATACAACGGTTTATTTTATCGTCATCTTTATTGGACAAAGCTAAGCTATTTACAACATGTTGCCCACACCGATCAGAAAAACTATATACTCGCAAATTACATACAAATATGACAGGCCATTCATGAGAAAGATTTATCGCTATAATGCGCATATAATTATGTACAGAAGATAATAACATTTTATATACATAGGTATAACACTCATTTGATGGCTACAGTCAAGTCAAAAACCTCTATGCATTGTGAACCACGTTCCAATGTCTACGGCGTGTCAAAAACCAAAAACGCGTTCAAATTTCGAACGACGCCATTTTGTTTCTGTTCTTTGACGGTCTCTTTTCAAGATTCACATAAAAGTTGTCGGTCATAGAAACTACTGGTCTATTGCACTGTAAGGTATATTACTAAATATCATTAATGAGAACAGATGGAAGGCTACACACTCGACTACAAGAACACATTAACACTAATATCACAGATTGGGTAAATATTCTTCTAATGATGGTGGATCACTGGCGGCGAGTTGTGTACGACCGCGTTGAATCTGTAACACAAATAGAATATTTAACACTGAAGTCGCATGATTTAAAAAAAAAAACTGATTGTATAAGAAATTAATGTAAACGATGTATGGGTTGTGTAAGGAATTACTTGAAAGAAAAAGGAATAAATGAAAGCGTGACGGTTGACAGGAGAATGAAATAAAAAACGTGTTGCGCCGACCCCAAGTGACATGGGACAAGGGCAGGAAGATGATGCTGAGAGATGAAGCAGTTTTTATTACAATTCTATTTGAATTGTTGTGGCAATATTGTTTTTTTTACTATTTCACAATTGGTCACATTTGAATGAAAAGGTGGTGATGATAGTAACATTAATTCTTACCCGTTGTGGTGGTCAGCGGTGTAGGTAACCTTACGGAAAGAGCCATCAGGCTGCAGCAGAGAGTATTCTCCCTTCACGACGTCACCATCGCGAGTCTCGTGCTGGGACTTGTGGTCACCGGTGTGAGGATCCTCCACTGAGTACGAGTAGCCATATTTGGGATGAGCCTGTAAGTTTGTAATATTAGCGTGTGATGATTGACTTTACGTATCGGCAAAAAACGTAAGCAATCAATCAATTTCATGTTAAGTTGCAAGCTCAATAGAAATTTCTCATAGGTCGATAGAAACGGAACATCGTATTTGATTAGAATATAATATAACATCACGTCTTTAATCTCAGAAGGGTAAGGCGTAGATGTAGGATCTTTATTGAGAACCTACACTATTATATGCACACCTACATTTCGCCAGTTATGTTTAAGTACCACGTAATAGGGGCCGAGGCTATTGTCATTAACCTAGTGCAAATCCAGACTGCTTGCTACTAACAAATTCCTGATGGAAATATCCAATTAACCCTTGCCCAACCTGGGAATCAAAACGAGAACCTCATGCTTAGCCGTAGTATTTGATTACAATATTTGCTTAGTTTTAAGTCTTACGTATTCATCGACGTAGTGGTCTTCGTGGGAAGGAGCGGCATGGATGGCAGGGGCAGCGTGTACTTCGTGGATAGGAGCAGCGTGCACGATCGGGGCAGCGTGTACCACAGGGGCGGCGTGTGTGATGTGAGCGGAGTGAGCATAGGGAGCAGAGTGAGCGATCGGAGCGGCGTGGACCACGGGAGCGGAGTAGTGGATGGGAGTCTCGTGGTGCACGGTCTGGTCGTGGCGTACGATATTCTGCGAGGACACTGCCGGGGCGTGGTGGATGTAGCCAGCCTGGCACACCGCCACCAGGGCGCAAGTCAGCACGATCTGATGGAGAACAATAAATTTATTTAGGTTTTATTGTTGGAGCTTTGAAATTCCTGTGTTAAGACAATACGTTTAGGTGAACCCTTCAGAAGAAAATAGTTATATTGTTACAAAGCTCTAATTTGAAGCAATCCAATAATTTTATGACCACAGAACTTTCAAAGTACTGCTTAACTCAAAACTGACAATTGGACAATGTAATCATAAATTGCGTCGAGCGAAATTGTCCTAAATATTATGTAAGTAAAGCTTACTTTGGAGAACATTTTGCTTTAGACACAAATGCCTTGACTGGTATCGGTATGATAGTGCACTCTTTTTATATAACAAACAAAACATAAGCGGTGGTTTGGAGGGGGTCTATTCCCGACGATATTCGATCGGATCACTGTAATTGCCGCATTGCCAATCTGCCCGCTTTATCGAGTGTCGCAACGCTCGATATCGCTACAATATGTAGAGAAAATGGACAATAAGTGAGAGGTTCATATTGTTATAATTTTTTGCGATTGTTTAATCCGATGGTAGGGTATCACGATCGGGTTTTGTTTTAGGTAATTATATGGGCAATATAGAGCAGGTATTTAGATCAATCAGAAATTAAGGTGTCTCAGCTAATCTCAGCAGCATTAGTTTGTTTTACATATTATATTTTGCTTCGTTTTAAGTATTTTATTTAATGGAAGTTTTACATTTAATTCAATTAGGTATCCACTTCCCGGATGCCCACGGTGTACTCGTATTATGAGACAGAATATCCCCCCATCCCTTATTGCGTCAAACACTTGTAATCAGTGCAATAACCTACCAATTGCTTTCATTTTGACAATTACACAATATCCGTTGCATGATCACAATGCCAACACAACAGATTTCCAATCCATGGATGTTGTGGAAAAGTCAAATGTGACATCTTACGAGTCACTTGCTAGCTGCTTGCCAGGCAAGGGGTGTTCTTGAAAACAATGTTCTCTCACGCCTGGTTATGTAACGATGTATTGATAAAAAGTCTAGATCGGAAGTGACGGGGTTATATGATGATGAAACCTCTTTGATTTTCCTCATGATTACTTCCATCCTATTGTTTTCGCAGTATTATCTAATGTTTTTAGGATTTCTATTTTCTATCATAAGTAAATGTGTGTTTTTGATTACAGGAGACATGATTGGTTATGTCACTGTAATTAGTGATTGATTGTAATAATTACTAGACTACTAACTACATTCTAAATAACTGGTAACGTGGTACGGATGAGAAAATCCTTCCTACTTATTTCTTACTAATATTATAAATGCGAAAGTTTGTGTGGATATCCATCCATGAGGATGTTTGTTACTCTTTCACGCAAACACTTCTGAACGAACTTTTCATCCCGGTGTACGTTCCCGTGGGTCATTACCGAACTTCAGGCGGGCGAAGCTGTGAGCATAAGCTAGTATCAAATAAATGTTTAAAGTTGAACACTGACTTGACGCTGAACAGTGCTTAAACCAAATAAGCTTACTCGTGTCAGAAAAAAAATATACAGGGTTATTTGTAAAACACCAGAAACCTCTTAAGAGGTCATTGTACTCATCATTATAAACAACTTTTACTATTGGACCAAACCTGAAATCGCGAAAAAAAAATCAGCTGTTCCCTAAATTTATGATCTCGATCAAAATGTAGGGAACCCTGTATAAAGGGCGACCTGTATTTTGTCAAACGTGAGTTTCCGTTTTCTTCTGCCTGCTGCAACAATCAACTGCAAACTGTATAATGGCAATTGGCAAATAATAATAATAATAATAATAGTTTATTTTTTTCCAAAAACTTAGTACTACTTTACAATGGCAATGTGGCAACAGTTTCAGTTTAGGCAAAGAAATTAGCGTCTGTAGCCGAACTAGGCATAGCCTGTATTTCGGCTATCAGCACCATTTCCCTCGAGAATTAATAATACAAGAAAGTGCCAAGCAATAGAGGATTACACATTAAATCAGTACTACAGTATAATAGTTATTATGTACTCTTTAGATACGCAATTAGCAAATAGGTAAGTACATTATTTTAATCTTATTATTAAATGTGTGGTGTGTGTTCGTGTGTGTGTGATGTATGTATATGAGTATAATTATGTAGGTGCGTGTCTGAGAATAAATGTGAGGTGAGTGTGTGGGTGTGAGTATGCGTGAATTTATGTGTGTGTAGATGAGCTATGTAGAGAGTGTGTCTTTGTTTTCTGTGCTCTTAACCTTATTCTTATAGTTATAAAAATAGTAGTTGTTCCGTCTCCTCGTAGCTTAATTTCTGCAAATATTGGCATATTTTTAATTTGCATTGTTTTATAGTTAAGGGGTATATATTTATTGTTTTGTTAAGCTTATTATAAAGGTAAGGGCCCAGAAAACCTTTAAACCTTTTAGCGAATATTGTTTTAAAAGTGTTTAAATTGTCACATACATGATGCTTACGACGTCTCTGCATTAGCATTGGGTTGTAGGGCTGGTTTTTATGTTCTTGCAGGATAATTTTAAATATGAATAATTGTCTAACTGTCAAAACCTCGCACAACTGGAACAGAGTAAAAGTAGGAAAACGCATCGGTTTAAAATTGCTAACCTTCAGTATAGCTCTCTGAGCGACCTCAACTGCCTTTAGCGTGGTTTTACAGATACCTCCCCAGGAAGAAATACAGTAGGTAAGAAGCGACTGACACAGGGCCTGATATATTTGCTTCAGCAGTGCAGGGTCCGCGACATGACGAATGTTTTTAAATACATAAATTAATTTTCGTACTCTACTACTAAGAATTTTGACATGTTCTTTAAAGTTGAGGTTTAAATGGTAATTGTTGACAAATGGCAATTGTTTCCCTGGGCCTATCCACAGAACAGCTTTGTATAATCTATTATCTTACTAACATACTCGTACATATGACGTGATCACATTGATCTCGGAGTTTTTCGGCAAAAGTTGGATATGCTATCCACTTGAGAGTATATAATACAATACAATACAAATACAAAATAGTTTATTGGGTTAAATAAAAACATTAACCACTCTGAAAAGCCATCGAATGCAGTCGCTGTGGTCGAATTCGGCTAGATGGATCATCATTATCAACAACTAACTAACATAACACTCGTTATAACCAGTCTCAACGTTAGATAGCCTTTGGTGTAGGCATCAATAAGCCAACATCCCGCTTATTAATAAGTTGTATCATGTCTAAGTGTTCTTTGGAAAATGTGATGAGCAATGACTTGCGTTGCTACTGGAAGTTATAGATATAATAGATATAAATATGCATCTGTGACACTTGTTTAATTGCTGCGTTCTTGAATAGGGATTTAGACATCTAGTTTGCAAGCATCGCTAAAAGGTATGATGCGTTTTAATTTTGCTCGAAGCATTTTACATCATTTGCAGTTTCTTGCCCGGATTAATCGTTGATGCAGGCGGCTATATACTAGATCATACATTCTTTTATTTAGTTCATTTCTAGCTTACGGAGATTGTTAATAAGGAAGTAGCAGTTCTATTAAGGGTTCAGTGAGCACCAATAGCGTTGCTTTGTAAATAACTGCCAACATTTATCAGCGAAGGCTCCAACAGCGAAAGTGCGGTTCCCTGTCGTTCTTGTTCTACTTTATACTAATTATTCCAAGATAAAGCGAGTTATACAAATATTTTACGACCGTTGAGTTATATAGGTACCTTAGGTGTTACATAAAGGCTGAGGGCGTAAGAAAATTGGGAATAATTCAGTCTAATCGAGTTTGTATCACACTTCCTGACGAGAAAAGTAGGGCTTCGATTGGTCACTATGAATAATGTGTAGGTAAGCGGTTTTGTCAGCGCCTAACTGGTCTGACGCTGTAATTTACAGCCGGCACTTAAGAATTTTGCTTAATAGACTATCAGTATTTAAAGTTGGAGAGTGTAAAGGAATGTAAGTATTCGTAACCGTAATTAGGACTGTGATCCAGTTCGACAAGGTACAAACATAGATCTAATAATTATTTAGTATTTATTGATTCCAGATAGAGAGGGAGAGAGTTATTCAGGTGGAAAATTTGAAGACTTCATCTGTGGATTGATCATAGCAGAGGAGAGGTGCTATTCAAAAATAAAAAAAAACCATCAAATATCAATTTAAATCATCAAAATTTAATAAATAAAGTGATAACCAGCACTCCTGCTAGTTAACACTTGATTTCTTAAATTTTAACTAAAAATTAGAGCAATAGAACTTTCTGCTCGAGTTCAGATGAGCTTCCAGATTCAGATCTTAAAAACTAAAACCATCCCTTTCAAACGAACTATCAATCAAATAATTTGAACACTACTTTTGAACACTACTAATTTATCTCTCTTTTTCCAATTAAATCTGCCATTGTTAGTTACCTACGCGGGCAAAGCAGCGGGCAGCTACAGTACTTACTAAATTTGAAGGGCATTGCTTGACAATGAGTCAATAGTGGTAGTATTTAAGGTTTTAGAGATATACGATCCATTTCGATTAAAATTATAGTAGACCGCCATACAAAATCGGATTATGGTTAATCAGTTAAAATAATTTGACACATCCATCCAGTAAACCTAAAAAAAATAGCGGGACGAGGTCCGCACAATGAAATAACTGAGAGACATAATTATGACCTTTGCACTGAAGTGGGACAACGTAAGCTAACTGTAACCCGTCGAACAAATGCACCGTTAAAGCTGTAATACAGAAACAAAATAACATAACATCACGCCTGTAAGCCCTAAAGGGTTAGGCAGAGGTGTACCTAATAGTACACCCACATTTCACTAGTTATGTTTAAGTCCCATGTAACAGGGGGCAAGCCTATTGCCATCATTAGGGTACAAATCTAGACTCCGTGGCTTCTACAGAAATAAATGAAAATAAAAACAATTGCTGTTAAATTTAAGCAGGTTTTTATTCAAAAATAGCACAGACCATAAACGGCTGAAGAAGTAAAACGTATTACACGGGAATTGACAGAATAATATCGTGCAAAAAAATAATTATCAAGAAGCATTGTTTTATACATCAAAACCATCTGGTTTCTGGTAGAAATCTGCCCAGACAGTATTCATTATTAAAAAAACCGGCCAAGTGCGAGTTTGACTCGCGCACCGAGGGTTCTGTATAAACTTTTAGGTATTTTGTTATTATAATTAACACTAGAAACGGAATATTGTTTATTATTTCTATTTGTTTTGCTTCTTGCTAAATTTCATAAGTTTAATTTTTAATTGTCAATTTTGTTTAAAAGCAAGTTCTTACAGCACAAGTAAAGCGAACATTCCGAAAAATAAAAAAGTTGAAAATTAAGGTAGATTTTGGCACTTACAAGTTTTCGTGAAAATCTAAATTTGCCCATATCTTTTTATCGCGTTGATTCAGGACCTTGATTTTTATACACCTAATAGGGACTATAAACTTCAGCATCTGGTATAAATTTCAACTTGCAAATTGAAATTATCATAATTTTTTAATTGTTCCTGAGAAAATCGGGGGTGACACACGGACGTACAGACGGATAAGAGGGTGATCTCTCCCTAAAAACACAACATCACGCCTGTAATCCCTGAAGGGGTAGGCAAATGTGTAAGTACACCCACAAAAAACATGTATTATTTGTGTTTTGCTACAAATTACTGTTTGTTACTCTATGTATTCAAAAAATTGTCTTCAGTTTAGACGAAAATAACTTTGATCTTAATTTGAAAAACAAACAAATAAAATTCGTGCCACTACCTCGAACACAAATAATTACTTTTGTGAAACAGCTATTACAACATGCAAAGCATTGTCATACACATGCGTAAGTAGTCTGTGCAAGATCTTGCATAAACTTAAATCTGGGACTCCAAATTAAAAGAGAATTCACTTTAAGGTCTTATAACGGCAGAGTACACTGGTCACTTTCATTGATGCATCTCTTCATTCTTCACATGGCCTGTTTTTTCACGATTCAATGACTGTCTGCGATTTCGGTTTCGTCATTTTAATTTATAGCTTCACTTCACCAGTAATTATTTTGCGAATGAAATAACTGTATAAAATCCGAGTGCATTTGACATTATAGCTTTTGGTCTGATGGTAGCACTAGCTACCTGTTCCCAAACGAGTTTATAGCAAACATCTCACACAGTATTATGTGTTATGTTCATCGTAGAGTAAAAGTCAGAAACTATTCTGTAGTTCTGTCTAAAGGATTTTTATTTTTTTTTAATATAAAATGGGTCTCCTTTTGACCTCGATCACGCCTGGTGAAAAGCGATGGATGAGGTCTATGATGAAACGAGCGTGCCCAGAAGATGCCTGTTTACTCTTGCTTTGAAGGCAGACGGGTTAAACGTGGATTCTAGAAAGGACTAAAAATCAGAGTAGCATGTAGAGCCCTCTGTGAGAAATAGTCGGCAATCCATGCAAAAGTTGGTGCTGCCATCTTACGGCACTGGTTTGTAACGTTTACGTCTATCGATGAGGTAGAAAGTTCGCGTTAAGAAAAGGTGGTGTTAGCATCGCCAAAACAAGACGTAGTTTCACATTAATTTATTTCATGGATATCAGACAGGGATTTCTTAACAATTTACAATATACATGACTTAATCGCTTATAAAACTAATCAACAATTGCAGTAACACAAAATTAAAAACCTACGTAATAAAATTTGGAATGGTAAAAGGATGACGCAACTTCGGAATCTTGATTTTGGTCTTCTTTCTCTGCAACTTGGTCTTGTTGGACCTCAGGTGTTGGTTCCTCAGGAGCTAAAGGCAAGTCATTTGACGGTGAAACCTCAGCTTTTTCGACAACTGGTATCGGGATTTCATTGCTGATTTTGTCAGTTTCGGGATTTGGAGGAATCACTGTCACTAATGCTGGAACTACTTGAACAGTTTCAACTACTTCAGATTTGGGTGATGGGGCAGCTTCCTGTACTGGTTCTTGTTCAACCAACATAACTTTGTCTCCTGAATCAATCATCAGCATCTTGGGTTCTTCATTAGTTGTAACGGTTGGTTCTTTCTCCTCGTGGACCGGTCTGCTATCATTGGTATTTTCTGGTCGTTCTACGTTTTGGTACTGATAGTTATTGCCGGGGAAGTAGTGGTTGATTTTGATACCGTGACCGACGGGGTAAAAAAACCTGGTGTGGTCTGTGACTGAAACCGCATGATTGCCATGATGGTTTACCGTTTTGCTTACGACAGCATTGAATCTGAAAATTAAAATATTGGTGAGTTATTCACGTTTCAGCTGAAATAAGTACAGTTAGCAGTAAAATATAATTATTGTATAATAGAGGTATTTTAGAACTACTCCTTCTTTTTTATTGCGATTATGAGACATTTTGCTCACCTTTACATGCATATTGGCAATTCCGAATCAAATTATCCAAATTGTATTTGTTGAGTGCAAAATTAATTACAAGCTTAAAATAGATTAAGTAGAACGAGTTTACGCGAATTAATAATATTTTAACCAAAATCTTTGCAAATTGGCCAAAAACGTGATTCTATATTATACTCATGGTCAGAACGAGGGTCATGGTGAGCTGGGGTATGATTGTTTAATTACCCGTTGTTATCATCGGCGTGGTACTGCACCTTCCGCAACGAACCATCTGACTCCACAAGGCTGTATTCACCACGAACTCGGTCTCCATCACGTGTTTCATGATGATGCTTGTGGTCACCCGTCTTTTGATCCGAAACTGAGTACTCGAACTCATACTTTGGGTACGCCTAAAAAATTCAAGTGTCATATAATTAGGTAATGTATAAATTATCATTATTAGTTCACGCGTTGGTGTCAGTGTGACATTCCTTGATAAGTAACTTGAGATCGATATTGGTTGGGTAATTAAAAATTCTAATGAGTACATGCATGAGTAGAGTAGTCATATGATACCGCTACAGTGTCCCTTTCTCTGCATATCAAATATTTTAGTCCTTGAGAGAGAAGTTGAGTTGTACTTACGTAAGGCTCGTAGTTATATCCTAAGGGTTGGGGGTTAGGCGGGTGGTACACTTTGACTGTCTGCCATCCATGGGGACTTTCCTTAATCA
Organism: Eurois occulta; assembly: GCA_950022335.1. Lineage (NCBI taxonomy): Eukaryota > Metazoa > Arthropoda > Insecta > Lepidoptera > Noctuidae > Eurois > Eurois occulta. Next base: position 8,159,667 of record OX465484.1, on the reverse strand, counting down.
TGTTTTTGTAATGACTATCGGATTGATCGATGAAGACTGCTTGGCTGACGCCCATGAAGTAAATTGAAAATAAAATCTGTAATAATAAGATACGAAATATTTAAATTGCTTCTTTCTAAAAAATACTGGCAATAGCGAATGAACAACACCGAATGTTATTAGTCACTAGTGAAAAAATTATTAGTAAAAAAATCAAACAAAAAGATCCATTCTTTAAATTAAATTGTATGATTTTACCTTTCCAAACATGTTGTAGCACTGAATTTGAACTGTCGCTAACCAAATGTAATAGCCGACTGTTGATTAGAAAGAGAAATATAAACCATTTTATACTATTCCAATACTTATTACATAAATTTCGCTAAAATTGTATTATTGACGTACTATTGTTTAGTTACTATACGAAAGAATACACAGGACAAGCTCTGAACAATATTTTCTGACAAAAAAATAAATAATTTGTGTTGATTGTTGCAATCGTCTGTAAAAATCGGCACAAATGACATTTATTTTTTTTATTTTTTTGTTTGTAAAACACCCCAATCAAAATCTACGTCTGCATCTACAGAAGTCAACAAAATATAATTGAAAATGGTCTCCATAAGTTACAATGAATTGCACGGAAACTGTATCAGCTTATCCACGTTAGTTTAGCCCGGAAATTTAAAGCTGTTATCGTATCATCACAATCCGTACGATCAATGGAGGCTTTGAGTACATTTTTCTTGGTATTGAGTGGAGGAGAGTCGGTGTATTCGATAGTTATTGTACTTATAAAAACTTATAACAAACTTCACGATCTACAAGACGTATTAAGAGTCCCTATCAATTTCGCGGTCTAAAAACAGAAAATTCAATTTTTTTCAGCGGAAATTTCTCAATAACCTTAACTTATCTAGTTATTTTTAAATACACAGTTAATTATCACCTATTTATCTAGTAAGTCTACGAATTTAAATTTTGATAAGTACTTCATATAAATTACGAAAAATAAAAATCTAACACATGTTTTTATGTAAGCACGAAACACTAAGTTTTTCATTGCTTTCTTAGCTTACTGGTAGCAAATAACAATCTGAAAAATATTCTTAAATACTGGGCTTATAGTATATTAGTAAGTCTACGATTTATTTATTTTTTAAAGTTTGATGAATTAGTACTTGTAAAAAAATTTTGAAAATTGCAAAACCGTCGTCTACGCATAAGAATGTATTGAAAATAACAATAAGTGTTAAATATTTTAAAATTTCAGATATTTATCTACCAAACTCAATTTTTATATTTTAATTTTGACTACTTATTTAATTGTAGTAAAATATCTAAATAATGTCGTAATCGTCGTAATTTATATGAAGTACTTATCAAAATTTAAATTCGTAGACTTACTAGATAAATAGGTGATAATTAACTGTGTATTTAAAAAATAACTATATAAGTTAATGTTATTGAGAAATTTGCGCTGAAAAAAATTGAATTTTCTGTTTTTAGACCGCGAAATTGATAGGGACTCTTAAGTCGGACCAGTAATCAGTGATCATCGTAGCCCAATAGAACCTACAGGCTTCTGCGGTCCATTTTCTAAATGGTCGATTTACATTTTACTTTATTTAGTACTAACTGTGCCCCGCAACTTCACCCGCTATTTCTCGTTTAGCTTGCCCTTAATGGGGTCGTGGCGTAATATTAAACAGCCCATAAACTTCCTCAATATATAGATTTACAATTTATATTTCGCTCCGGTGTTACTGAAAATTTTCGATCCATGCAACTCTTTATTTAAGCTATTAAATATATCCACTTTCGGTATATATATCAAGCTCCCGGCTGCCAAGCTCTTAAGTAAGTAATAATATAAACAAGAACAAGATGTCTTAAAAACTACATGCATCACATTAGCATTGAAACATTACTTCGTTTCTACATAAAAGAATACCTTTACTAAAATTCTGTTCGTCAAGTTTTTTCCTGTTATACTTTCATGTTGTAATACAAGCTCACTTATGGCACTTCTTACCAACCTTATCGCAAAAATTAGCTCACTCAGTGATTGCGTAGTGGTCTGGTTACTTTAAGGTTTCAAAGAGCCAGAGGGCAAATACTTGGCGCAGTCTACACGACGAAATGGCCTTAACGGATTTTTTCTCTTATAGCTGGCCCATGACCCATAATATTTAATTAAACAGGCTGCGAGCCTTTGACCTCTATCTTGTTGAACACACATTTCAGTTGCATAATTCTTTACAAAATATTATGCAACTGAAAAGTACCAACTATCTAATCACTCTTAAGCTTATTTCAAGACGACTGATCCGCTTGACTGGAGACTGGTCCGAAATGGACAGTAATTTTTAAGAGAATATTCTCTGATCATGTAAATATATGATTAAGTTTCACCTAATTAAAGAAATAACAACTTGCTCTTTTCAAGTGTTCCGATTAGCCTTAGTTGACTCTAACACATAAAAATTTCACAAAAGAGAGAGGATTCTGTCGCTAGAACTATCTCACAGCATCGATACAATTCAATAGACGCTAGGAATCTATTGTTCGGATGCACGTAGCGACATATTGTATTTGCCAGGAATTCAATAATAAAAGAATTAAATTAAATGAAGATTTTATGATAAAAATACTTTAAATGAATGTTTAACTTTGGCACTAAAGTTAATTTTCGGACTCAAAGGTGGTGAGATTAAAGAGGTCACACGATTTTGCCAAGAAATAATAAATCAAAATTATCAACGAACTTATTCGTATATTTCAATAAATAAATAAATCAACATTCATTTTGGTCAACATGCTTAGTTGGTACGTTGTTTAGTCTTAGTGGTGGTAGTAGTGGGCGGGTGCGGCAGCCTTCACGACCACAGGGGCGGGAGTCGGGGCTGAGTTGTGCACGACCGCGTTGAAGCCGTTGTGGTCGTCAGCGGTGTATTCCACGGTCCTGATGGAGCCATCAGCTTCATGGAAAGAGTAAGATCCCTTCACGACATCACCATCGCGGGACTCCTGCTGGGACTTGTTGTCTCCAGAGTGACCATCAGCAACGGCGTAGTTGTACTCGTATTTGGGGTAGGCGATCTCTTCAGGTTGAGCGATAACCTTGGCGACGGGAGCGGAGTGGTAGGCGACGGGAGCGGAGTGGTAGGCGACCTGAGCGGGAGCGGAGTGGTAGGCGACCTGAGCGGGGGCGGAGTGGTAGGCGACCTGAGCGGGGGCGGAGTGGTAGGCAACCTGAGCGGGGGCGGAGTGGTAGTTGACTGGGGCAGGGGCGGAGTGGTAGGTGACGGCAGCAGGTGCGGCTTGGTAGGCCACGGCGGGGGCAGCGTGGTAGGCGACCTTAGCCACAGGGGCAGCGTGAAGCTGGGCCTGGTCGTGACGCACTATACTCTGGGATGAGACAGCTTCGGCAGGGGAGTAATGAGCGGGCGCGGCCAGGAGACCAGCCTGGGCCACAGCCACGAAAGCGCACAGAGCTACGATCTGAAAAAGATTGAATACAAGATTAGAACACCTTAATTTTAAAAAGCAGAAATAGATTTTCAAGTATGACTCATTACAAAACTTACTTTGGAGAACATTTTGGTTTATTCACTGATGTGATCAAGTTGAATGATGCATGTAGTGTCAGAGGTCTACTTTTTATACTGATAAACGCCTGCACGATCAGCTGATTGTAAGTAGTGGAAGTTGTCAGTCGAGTTCACGACGACCTTGCCTTGCCTTGTAGTTTGGCGAATCAATCCATTCACTAAAGCTTCGCCAATTGAATTACTAGCTGTACAAGTATGTAGTATGCTAATTGTGATTTCGCTAACGTCTGGCTAGAAATTAGATCATGATTAAGTTTAAGTTCAAAACGTGGAGCTTTGAAATGTTTCTAATGAAATAAAAAATAATTGCATAGTACGTTTTTACGAATTCATAACACAATTACACATTCTTACACTGAACCTTAACATAATCTACTAAATAGATAACCGATATAAGGGTCAAGTGACAAGATTTTAGAGTCCATAATAGTTCCTTTTCAAGCAACACATTGCGTTGGTCACGAAAAATAACGAAGCTTTATTTATGATGCTTCTTTTTCTAGTGCCGAAGCAAATCGGCAAATCCCGGTAAATTCAAGCTATCAACAAAAGTTGTAATTGACATGAAAACGAGATTAAGAATGTCATAAGCGAATAAAATTATTCGAACCGATTATATTCAACAGCAGACAAATAAAAATCCCAATTCTAGTTTCACGCTGATAACTCGTGTAGAATGCTTCTTGCTACTAAGTGAGATTTATTATCTTATTTCGTAACGTAAATACAGCATAAACAAGAGATATTATGTCCCTTTTTACGTGTCAGTCTTTTTAATTTTGTAATCATGATCGTTCTAAGAACATGAATGGTTAAACTGAATATGATTTGTTAATCATCAGATCTCGTAAGGGTATGTTTAATCCGCACTAGGCATAATTTCTGTGAAACGGTTCAGTGAATGTTTCGCATCGCGTAACCGTAACTATTCGACCCAGCGTAAGGTCACTGTAATCCTGTTCTACAACACACGTATAAGCGCCTACAGTCAGGCAAGTAGTATATAATCTAGATCTGTCATTTGAAATCTATCATTCATTGTTAGATCACACAAGTGAAACAACCAATCTAATCAAAATGTTCTCTAAAGTAAGTAAATTACACTCCTTATGCAGTTTCAGATAACCTCCAACATTTGAAGAGAATAATAACGAAGTTTAATGATTTTCAGGTAGTAGCTCTGTGTGGTTTGTTGGCGGTGTGCCAGGCGGGTCTGCTGACCGCCCCCGTGCACTACTCCTCTGCTGCGGCTGTCTCCTCCCAGAACATCGTGCGTCACGACCAGCCTGCCCAACACGCCTCGGTCGCCTACCACGCCGCCCCGGCTGCCTACGCCTACCAGGCCGCTCCCGCCGCCGTGGCTTACCAAACTGCTCCTGCTCATTACTCCTCCGCTGCTTCTGTCTCTTCCCAAAACATCGTCCGTCACGACCAGCCGGCCCAACACGTAGCCGTCGCTGCCCCCGTCGCCTACCAAGCTGCCCCAGCTGTCCACACCTACCACGCCGCTCCCGCCGCCGTCGCCTACCACTCCGCTCCTGCCCCTGTTGCCTACCACGCCGCTCCCGTCGTCGCCCATGCCGCTGAGTTTGATGTAAGTTATCATGACACCCACAATACTGCATGAATCAAATAATTTCTCTTTGTTGTTTCACAACCTGATTTTGTTTATTTTTGTTAATAGGCTCACCCCAAATACGAGTACAACTACTCAGTAGCTGACGGCCACACCGGCGACAACAAGTCTCAGCAGGAGTCCCGCGACGGAGACGTCGTGAAGGGCTCGTACTCGTTCCACGAGGCCGACGGCTCCGTCAGGACCGTGGAGTACTCCGCCGACGACCACAGCGGCTTCAACGCGGTGGTGCACAACTCCGCGCCCACGGCTGCGCCCGTGCACGTCGCGCCCGCTCACTACTACCACCACTGAAGCACCCTCACTAGTCATGTATCGCGCTCACCAAAACAATGTGATTATTAGCTATTTATTGCAATATACGAATAAGTTCGACTAAACTACATCACTTTAATTAAATTCCCTAAAATTTGCATTTCAGACAACCTCAAAAAAATCTTCTTTCCTCTTGTGTTCAACTGTGATTAGTTCTTGACATTGGTTTGACGCCATTTTATAGCCACATTGATTGAATAAAATCAATGTGGCTATCAAATGGCACACCATTTGATGCGGTCTGTCAAATTGTATTCAAGAAATTTCTTAGATAGACTACATCGGGATGTGCTGTGGTCTAAAGTACACTGTACAAGAAATGATAACGTAGAAGAAACAGAATGAAGCTTCAGATTAGACTTCTAGTTACAAAAGACCGAGGGAAAGAGAAAACAGCAAAAAGGCCTGGGCACCACCGCACAAACCTTTTTCATATGTCATAATAATACAATACAATAGTAATTTATTTCTTTCAAAAAGGTTCAATTTTTACCCAACTGCCAAGGAAGGGTTATGTACGCGAATCTTATATGCATGTAATATTCTTTATTACCTCATATCTTCCAAACTGCTGCACGGATTTATTTAATTAACATATTGTTAGATTCGTCTTGGTAAAACGCTCATCATGAGGATTTAAAATGGTATATCATGACCATATTTTAATTTAAACACGAATCGAAACAATAACAACTAACAAAACTCGATAGAAACGGGATGCTGGGTTGGGTTAGTTGTTATGTGTTTTAATAACGTAACAAAAAATGCAAAAATCTCAAATCTTATTATAATCGTAAAACGTGTAAAATAATAAAATAAAATATTAAATTAAAAAAACCCGACAATTTAATAATAACTAACAAATAACTTTTATCTTACCCATTAAATAATCTACATAGACTAAAATCATTCTATCTAACATGGGTCCCGACTATTGCAGTCAATATGATCCGTATTAGAATTTATTATTTGTTTTTTATTTTATGTGTGTATTGATAATTAAATTATTTTAAAGTTATTTTTGTGCTGAAAACCTCAAACGGCGCAAATACAATAATTTAATTGGTAGTTATGTGTTTGAGCCGTTTGCGGTTGAAACACTAGGGCAATGGGGTCCGAGTGCCCACCTAGTATTTCGGAAAATCGCCAAGCGGTTGGTCGACTCTTCACGTGACCAGAGGGTGGGCCTATTTTTTGGCCAAAGAATCAGCATTGCCATCCAACGTGGTAAGGCTGCCAGCCTCCTGGGCACTTTTCCTGTTGACAGCGATGCGGACGAATTTTTGGACGCCCTGTAACCCTTTTCTACTTTACTATTACTATAATATTACTATTATAGTTTCGTAGTTTGTAAATAATTTAATTATCTTTGAAATAAAAACTCTTACGTTGTAGTAATTAAATGGCTTTCTACACTTTTGGACTGAACTTTCTTTTCTTTCGTTTTTTTCAGATTTTATTTAAAGTTATTTGTTAGTTATTACTAGTTATTTTTTACGCAATTGGTTTTTTTTTATTTTTAAAATTTATTTTTTATCGAACATAGTATCTAGGTTACAGGCAGATTCAAACCTTTGTGAGAGCTGGAGTCTATACTGGGTTCAGAACCTGTAAGACAGATCTCCTGGCTCACACCCTTAAAATTACAATATTAAATTGTACCTACGTACTACAACATTGTAAAGCTGCAAGTAATGAGATGAAAACAATAAAATACAAAACTAAAAGTGATGTGTTATGTATGAGTGTCTTTGGGGAGTGTTGTGTGTCCGTGAGTGCAATATAAGTCCTCATGCACCTAGTTGTCCGACTGTGTGTGTGTGTGTGTCTGTGTGTGGATAACAAGGTGTATAATGGGGATCATAATAATTTAGCATAACTAGTCTTATTACATATATTCTTCGGCTCATAAATTAATGATGTCGCCCGTGTACAGTTACTAGTTTTATTCATATGGTTTCAAGCATAAAATTCTCCATTTTTCTCTGACATTATTCTCAGACACGAAAACGCGTCCATTGCTGAGTTTCTGGTAGTACTGGGGTCAATAATTATAGTTGTTATAAGTTGCATACAAAGATGAATAATAAAATGTAGTTCATTAGAGGACCGGGTTTTTAATCGCCTGATATGAAAACTTTAACCAAAAGGTTATTTTAATTTTTTGACAGGATTTTACACATTCACAGTCAAGAACTTTACAGTCACCGGTGAGCGGTACTGAGACATGATTACTAACTTTTTGTGCCTCAATAGTATGCAACATAATACCTTATGTTGCAGACATGTGGTTTAAACACGACGGCAAGGTTCCTCATGCAAAACAGGGCGCAATTCGATTAATTTACAAAAGAAACTGGCCGCGTTGGCCACGTGCCCGAAATCATTAATTATTCAAGGATAAATGATAATAAATTATCAGTTATATAAATATAAGTTTCATGAATATTAAAAACATTTTTCTTTGTTTTATTTCAATTTCAATTTTTCCGACTCTAAAAAAAACCGTACCTATAACCGTAACTCGAAACAACAGAGTTGTAAAACACCAGAAACCTCTTAAGAGGTCATTGTACTCATCACTATGAACAACTTTTACTATGGGACAAAACCTGAAATCGCGAAAAAAAAATCAGCTGTTCCCTACATTTTGACGAGTTAATCGATCATAAATGTAGGGAACAGCTGATTTTTTTTTCGCGATTTCAGGTTTGGTCCCATAGTAAAAGTTGTTCATAGTGATGAGTACAATGACCTCTTAAGAGGTTTCTGGTGTTTTACAAATAAACCTGTATAAAACTACTTTGGCAGTCTATTCGTGAAATTCAGTGATTCAGTGTGATTTGAATTTAGAAACAACTGTTACTATGGGACACAACCTGAAATCGCGAAAAAAAAATCAGCTGTTCCCTACATTTATGATCGATTAACTCGTCAAAATGTAGGGAACAGCTGATTTTTTTTTCGCGATTTCAGGTTTTGTCCCATAGTAAAAGTTGAAGTTGTTTCCTCCTTTTTTTTGAAGTCGGTTAAAAATCAATTAAAAATTTGTATGAAAACTTATACCTACCAAAGACATCTCTATAGGTTTTAGTTTCCTTCGACGGACAATAGTTATGCACTGAGGGCATAAATCAGTTTCTTATTTCAATGGTGATATTTTGAATCAAACGGACCACGGCCCTCTTTCTAGACTAACTTCGAGAAAGAGGTAGATCGTCGAATCCGACTCGGCTGGGCAGCGTTCGGGAAGTTGCGCGGTATTTCCTCGTCCAACTTACCGCAGTGTCTCAAGACGAAGGCCTTTATGGCCAGTGTGTGTTGCCAGTAATGAAATACGGGACCGAAAAGTGGTCGCTCACTATGGGCCTCATCAGAAAACTCAAAGTCACCCAAAGGGCAATGGAGAGGGCTATGCTCGGAGTTTCCTTGCGTGACCGAATCAAGAAATGAAGACATCCGCAAGAGAACCAAGGTTACCGACGTAGCTCGACGAATTGCTAAACTTAAGTGGCAATGGGCAGGGGACATTGCTTGTTGGGTCGAAAAGTTCTGTAGCGGCGACCGCGAACCGGAAGACGTTGCGTTCGAAAGCCTCCCACTAGGTGGACCGATGACCTGGTGAAGGTTGTGGGCATCCGCTGGATGCGAGACGCACGGGACCAATGTGGCGACACTTGGGGGAGGCCTATGTCCAGCAGTGTACGTCTTTTGGCTGAAATGGTGATGATGTTGATGATGATGAATTTGACTCCCGAACGTAGCAAGGGAGCTTTGATTTAACTCCAGATTGAAGCAAGGTAGTTATAAATAAAATCCTGAGTGCCGTGACGTATTCAAGCTAACCCAAGTCGCAGACACCCCTTATTATTATGCCCTTATTATAAAAGTAGAGTAAGCTCATCGGAGCTTACTCTACTTTTCGCATCTACTGCAAGGAAATATTAGCTTTAGAGTTAACTCAGAGCTTTATTCCTTCGGTGCATTATCTACTATTATTATATGTAACACTGCGTAGCAAATCGCGCTGCGTCAGAAATGCCAATTTTAGGGAATATAATTAAAGTGATGTAGTTTAGTCGAACTTATTCGTATATTGCAATAAATAGTTAATAATCACATTGTTTTGGTGAGCGCGATACATGACTAGTCAGGGTGCTTCAGTGGTGGTAGTAGTGAGCGGGCGCGACGTGCACGGGCGCAGCCGTGGGCGCGGAGTTGTGCACCACCGCGTTGAAGCCGCTGTGGTCGTCGGCGGAGTACTCCACGGTCCTGACGGAGCCGTCGGCCTCGTGGAACGAGTACGAGCCCTTCACGACGTCTCCGTCGCGGGACTCCTGCTGGGACTTGTTGTCGCCGGTGTGGCCGTCAGCTACTGAGTAGTTGTACTCGTATTTGGGGTGAGCCTGCGACCGAAAATTAACATTAGTGTGATACAACATAGATATTTCATTCGTGTCATATTGTACTGTTTCAGATGCCATGATGACTTACATCGAATTCAGCAGCGTGGGCGACGACGGGAGCGGCGTGGTAGGCAACAGGGGCAGGAGCGGAGTGGTAAGAGACGGCGGTGGGAGCGGCGTGGTAGGTGTAGGCAGCTGGGGCAGCTTGGTATGTGTAGGAAGCCGGAGCGCCGTGGTAGGCGACGGGGGCGGCGACGGCTACGTGTTGGGCCGGCTGGTCGTGACGCACGATGTTTTGGGAAGAAACAGAAGCAGCGGAGGAGTAACGAGCAGGAGCAGTTTGGTAGGCCACGGCGGCGGGAGCGGCCTGGTAGGCGTAGGCAGCCGGGGCGGCGTGGTAGGCGACCGAGGCGTGTTGGGCAGGCTGGTCGTGACGCACGATGTTCTGGGAGGAGACAGCCGCAGCAGAGGAATAGTGCACGGGGGCGGGCAGCAGACCAGCCTGGCACACCGCCACCAAACCACACAGAGCTACGATCTGGAAATCACTCAACTTAATTAATATTCTCTTCAACATTTTGGAGGATATTGACAAGGGTACAAGAATAAATTTTCTTTAATTAATTTACCTTAGCGAACATTTTGATTAGATTGGTTGTTTCACTTGTGTGATCAAACAATGAATGATAGTGTACAAGCGATTGATCTAGATTATATACTAGTCGCCATTTGTACGAGTTCATACATGTTTCGTAGAACAGGCTTCGAGCGACCTTACACTACAGCATTATATCAATACGATGCAAAACATTCACTACATAGTTTCGTAACGATTCCTTAAATTAGAGCCTATGATATATATTCTGTACCACAATGTAGGTGTGTAAAAAAAATTTATAATAGCTAGCCCACATTGTCCCACTGCTGGGCAAAGGCCTTCCTCCATTCCTTCCGACAGTCACGATTCTGTGCTTCTACTTTTCAATCCTCAAGGAAGACATCCAGTTCGTCCCTCCATTTCCTTCGTGGTCTACCGCGAACCCGTGTCACTATTTCAGGACACCAATCCTGAGCTTTACGGGCCCACAGTTCGTTCGGCATGGTGACAGACATGTCCTGCCCAGTCCCATATAAGTTGGGCAGCCTTTTAAACCACGTCAACGATTTGCGTTTTGGAGCGCAGTGTAGTGTAGTGAAAAACTTACAATATTCAATATTTAAAAATGAGTATTTGGTCTTTAGTTAAGAATTGACTTTGCTGTACAGGCGAAGATACATAATCGTCTATATTTATACAAATTAATGATGTTCGTTGGTAGGCATCCCTTGAAAATGGCTATACCGAAAAGTTTTGTTTGAATGTTCATAATAGTCCAAATTTGGGTTTTAGGGAATAAATATTGATAAAAATATTGACTTCTATCATCTTCTGCCTAGCCTTTTCTCAACTATGTTGAGGTCAGCTTTCAGTCTAATCGGATGCATCTGAATACCAGTATTTCACAAGGAGCAACTGCCTATTTGACCTCCATAACCCAGTTTGTACTGGGTAATACGATCCCCTTGGTAAGACAGGTTGTCAAATAAATCAATGAGTCAAATATTGTATTGTATGATTTTGGAAATATATTTAACTGCAGTGAGAATTAGGATGACAAGCTTAATTTAACTTGTTCGTTCGTTAACATCAAAGAAGCTAAATATTTTCTTCTTCACTCATCGTGGGATCGTTGTATTGAAGTAGCAACCTCGGATAAGGTAGTAATTTGTATTGACTATTTTACAGTTGTAGTTGTTAATCATTATTATGTTCCAGGAATATATTCATAGGCGATATTTATGAATATATTCATAGGCGAATTTATCTGCCAGCTAGAATTCAGGGTTTTTCAAAATATAAACTTGATCCAGTTCTCACCAGTGTCGGACTTTGGACGCTCATAAATAATTTTCCTGTTTCCTATAGTTTTGAATTCTTCTTCTTAGCGTATCGATGGCAAAAAAATCAAATATGTTTAGCCCAAAATGCAGCCACGCGAACCGCTCACTGATGCAGTAATTAAATCATCAAGAGCGCAGGTGATAGGGTATGCGCTGCAAGATGGAAGGTGGGTCATTGTCTGTGGGGAGACACCGCATACGCACTTGAGGTCTGAGCCGTCCACGAACCCCCATCTGCAGAGATTGTCTTTGCTCCGGCCGATTTGGGTTCGACGTCTGTTTAGAGATTCCCAAGTCGGCCACGGCCACTCGTGTCCAGGTGGAAACTTTTCTATAGTTTTGAATTGGGTTATACCCTATAAACATTGGTTTGTGTTTGTACTTATTTTAGCTAAATTTCAAGAAAATCAGTAACATGTAGATAATACCTCGCTCTAATTTAACAGCTTTCATTTCGGAACCTAAAAAATCAAAATCATTCATTTGGCACGCCCGCCCCCTATTACGTTAGACTTAAACATAACTGGTGAAATGTGGGTTTACCATTCGGTACACCTCGGCTGTACCCTACGGGATTACAGGCGTGATGTTATGTGTTTGTTACAACCCATACCAGGATTTATTTTATTTCATTAAGTTTAGGCAAATAAACTCTACCTATTCCGACCTCTATTAATGGATCTAATATGATACATCATAATAAGTTTCCGAAAAAATATCATTGTAATGAACCTGTTTGACTGGCGTAGTTTTAGTTGGGCTGGCAAAATAGTAGGAAGAAATTTGTTTTGCATTTAATAACAGGATTTGTGTGTAAGTAATTTTTATCAAAGTTCTAAAGTAAGACTGTAACAAAATGTTCATACCGATACCTGAAATTTAAAAAAAAAAACTTTCACAAATTGTGATGCAATTGTTCAGCTAGCTTTGAATTGCATGAAATATATTTTCTTACAGTATATGTAACATACCTACAAACATGAATTCCAAAGGTTTGGGTAGTAGGCAATTACTAAAAAATCATCATCAGACCTTACCGATCGATCGTCAATCAATCAAACAAAAGACAGGCTTCTTCTAAGCTTTCCGGTGGTACGCAATCTTCACTCCAGGGCTACCTACCAGATAACTAGGTTCAGGAAGTCAGATTGTATTGCATTCGATTAAAGTGGAGCATGTTTGAATAAGCCTAAATATTATCGAAAGTTTAAATTCAGGAGTGAATTTTTGCAGGAGGTGAAATTAACACATCTTATTTATCGAACTTTTTCGTATATTGCAATAAATAATTAATTCACATTGATTTGGTGAGTGCGATACATGACTAGTGAGGGTGCTTCAGTGGTGGTAGTAGTGAGCGGGCGCGAAGTGTACGGGCGCAGCCGTGGGCGCGGAGTTGTGCACCACCGCGTTGAAGCCGCTGTGGTCGTCGGCGGAGTACTCCACGGTCCTGACGGAGCCGTCGGCCTCGTGGAACGAGTACGAGCCCTTCACGACGTCTCCGTCGCGGGACTCCTGCTGGGACTTGTTGTCGCCGGTGTGGCCGTCAGCTACTGAGTAGTTGTACTCGTATTTGGGATGAGCCTGTGACAAAAATAAACAAAATAAGTCTTTAATACAACAAATAGAATCAATTTAGTCCAAGTATTGATTCGGTTGCTTAGGTAACTTACGTCGAATTCAGCGGCGTGGGCGACAACTGGAGCGGCGTGGTAGGCAACAGGGGCAGGAGCGGAATGGTAAGAGACGGCGGCGGGAGCGGCGTGGTAGGTGTAGGCAGCTGGGGCAGCGTGGTACGCGTAGGCAGCCGGGGCGGCGTGGTAAGCGACCGAGGCGTGTTGGGCAGGCTGGTCGTGACGCACGATGTTCTGGGAGGAGACAGCCGCAGCAGAGGAGAAGGGCACGGGGGCGGTCAGCAGACCAGCCTGGCACACCGCCACCAAACCACACAGAACAATTACCTACAAATAGAGTTTACAAGTATTAAGTACAACATGATTGTTAAACCACAACTTAAGAACTCTTTTAAAATGAATTGACTTACTTTAGTAAACATGTTGATTAGATACCTTCAGTAATGAGATCAGTAACTGAATGATATATTTGTCGTCAAGTGTTAGTTTATATACCTAAGAATGAGCTGTCAATATACAAACGCATGTGTAAGAAGTTGTTGAACAAGCTCTGAACGAGTAACCTTACACTAGGTGACATAGATTTGCAATCAGTCGAGACAGGTTGCTTGTCCATCATCATCGACAATGCATTTCGTTTGGTTTATCATTTTTTAAAAATTGGTTGTTTCTTCAAGGGAGGAAAATTAAAATATTTGGTTAATAGATTTGCTATTTACATATATGTTTGTTAAAAGGCCCATATCTCAAAAACCAAACATAAATTTTTATTTAAGCCAATTCTTGTTGATTTTTTTTTCTCTTAACCATTTATTTAAAAATTGTTTTAGGAACCTTGATATAATTTATCAAGAGTTGTGAATAGACATACACAGACAGTTATCTGTTTCAACCATAAGTTACATCCCTATTTTAATTTTATTTTTTCATAATTTCACATCACTTTGTATAACGGTTCATTTCCTACTCTTCAAATTTCAACTGTGTGGTGTCAACAGTCTCGGAGTGAAATGGCTGTGTGTACGTAAGTACAAACTGCCAGACATACATACAAGAGGAATCTATAAAGGATCCGTTTAGCCATTTAGCTACGGAACCCTAAAAAAGGCATACATTTGCATATTTATTTTTCACATCTTTTTTCTCTACTTCTTCTATCTTCTACATAATAACACCATTGTAGTATTGACTTTATTTCTAGTAACAAAAGTAGTAATTTTGCCGGGCACAATTGGCGTTCGTTGGACCGTTCTGGCGATGATCGCCGACAGACTGGATTGCCCTTATATCCGGCAATGCTGCAGCAGACATATTGTTACTTTGTGAGTGCTCGTTTTTGTCTGTACTTGTTAACCTGTCTACATCCTTTTAAGTATCTGTTTGTATATGAGTCTTGTTACTTGAAATAACCGTATTTTTTTAAATTTTTTTTGGAGGTGTACGCATGTTACTCGTGTCTCTGCATGACTGCGATCTTTGCTACAACCCCTATAGCAATTTAGCGAAATATCAATTCAATATCCTATAAATACATCACTATCCTGATAATTATATGTGTTGGACTTTGTGAACAAAACCTCTATGTCAAATCTATGATGATATATTGTCTATGGTAGTTTTTTGGTATCTGTCACTTTTACCGTGCTCTCGCGTAGAGTGTACTAGAACAATCTCTCTTGTCATGTCATGTGTCTGTGCAATAAAACTGTTGTGATCCTATTTGAATATAGTTTATTAATTCCACACCTGAATACACAAATAACAATATGTACCTGTAGAGGATGATAAATGACTGCGGCCCTCCCAAACGATGCTTACGCACTATTACTTCTGAGTCTTTGAATCCGAATTGGAACTTCTTACCCATTGAGAGAAGTCGTTTACAATGTGCAGCTGAAAAAGAGACGGTCGCGGGCGGGAAACTGTATTTTTTTGATAAATTTAAAAAAACTCAAAAATTATAGGTACCTATACGAAGAGAGGTAGGAGATAAAGGTGCGGAAAATAATGGTCGTAGTTAGCCGAAAGTCACAACATTTTTTCAGTCTTTACACCAATATATTTTATACTGGACTAGCTTTGCCCGCGGCTTCGCCCGCGTGGACATCGAAAAATATCCGACAGGATCGTACTACCCGGATTAAAAGTTACCTATAGGTTACGGTATAAACATAATTACGTACCTTCATCCCTCTTTTAACCCTTCGGGGGTAGAATTATCAAAAACGCTGAGACACGTATAAATTAATTTTCAATCGTCAGATTAAACACAAAATTTGAAGACCATCTATCCTATCTTCAAAACTAACGGAGTTTCATATAAACTTCCATCCCCTATTTTACCCCTTTAGGGGTGGAATTCCCAAAAATCCTTTCTTAATGGATACTTACTCTTCACAAAGAACACACCCTCCAAGTTTCATGTCTCTAGAACCAGCAGTTTGGGCTGTGTGTTGATATATCACTCAGTCAGTCAGATTACCATTTTATATATATGTATATAGATAATAACCTATAAAGGATACGGAAGTTAATGGTGTGTTCGATATTTTCCGTCTCAGTATTTTTTTCATTTCTTATTTTGTCCATTGGCCTAACACCACACATCCCCCTTAGCATTCTCATCTCAGCCACATGCTAATGCCTTTCATTCATCCCTTTTGTGGCCTAAAATTCTGATCTATATAATTAATGCTAATGTTTGTATAAAAAAACAATGGAAAAATCACAGACGATTTGTTTTTCGAAGCTACTCAAACAGACCATCATTTACTAAACACTCAATTTTTTTTTGCATTTGACAATGTCTACTTAAGTGGTAACTTAGAATTTTATGGGCACAACAATAATAGTAGAATGATAGAAGAGAAGAAGCTCATCATAACGGGAGACATTAAAGCCCCTTGGTTTATTGTTTTCAAGATTGCTTCCTCAACCACTTTTCAGTCCAGTTTTACTGTTATTGATAGACCTTACTTTTGTCGTTAATCATAAATAAAGTGAAATACAAACCTGTGTACTGTAACAACTAGAATGTTTTTTTTTTGTCATGGAAAGAATTGAAACAAGCTTCAATTTACAGCCGGTTTGGACCAAATCGAGGTTTTTCAGTTATTTGAAAATTTTAAAGGCTACAATCAAAAGTTAAGATTGATATTTATCATCATATTTTTTCTTTTGATACTGTTCATAGTAAAATGGAAATTCAAACTTTCAAGTTACGCACAATACACATACAATAAAAAGAAAAGGATTTTTTTGATCATCGATAGAGTATCCCAGTTTTGCTTTCATATATTTTTGACTCTCAATATTGTCACGAAGGGCTGTGTTTGCCATAAATAAAATGCCGTCATTTTCTTATATCAGTGTTGTTTAATAAATAGGTTGTTGCTTTGGCTTAGTGGTGGTAGTAGTGAGCAGGAGCAGCTACGTAGGCAGGAGCAGCCTTCACAAGGACAGGGGCGGCTGTAGGGGCGGAGTTGTGCACCACCGCGTTGAAGCCGCTGTGGTCGTCGGCGGAGTACTCCACGGTCCTGACGGAGCCGTCGGCCTCGTGGAACGAGTACGAGCCCTTCACGACGTCTCCGTCGCGGGACTCCTGCTGGGACTTGTTGTCGCCGGTGTGGCCGTCTGCTACTGAGTAGTTGTACTCGTATTTGGGGTGAGCCTGTGCCAAAAATAAACCAAATGAGTTTATAGTACAATTAAGTGGATTCATTTACTTCATACATAGATTTGGGCGCTATGGTAACTTACGTTGAACTCAGCGGCGTGGGCGACAACGGGAGCGGCGTGGTAGGCAACTGGGGCCGGAGCGGAGTGGTAGCTGACGGCAGCGGGAGCGGCTTGGTAGGAGTAGGTAGCAGGGGAAGCTTGGTAGTTGTAGGCAGCCGGGGCGGCGTGGTAAGCGACCGAGGCGTGTTGGGCAGGCTGGTCGTGACGCACGATGTTCTGGGAGGAGACAGCCGCCGCAGAGGAGTAGTGCACGGGGGCGGTCAGCAGACCCGCCTGGCACACCGCCACCAAACCACAAAGAGCTACGATCTGGATAAAAACAATGTCATATATATTTATAAGGTATCATCATCATCTTCCTGCCAATGCATTTAAATGAATTAATGCTGATTTTAATATACGAGTAAATAAATGTAATGTCAAGATTTAAAAATAGTTGGACTTACTTTTGAGAACATGTTGTTTGACTCGTGATCTAACAATGAGTGATACATTTCAGCTAATAGATTAAGTTTATATACCAGTCGATGGTGGTACAAGTTCAAATTACAAGTTGTAGAACGAGCTTAATGTGACCTTACTCTGGGTCACATAGATTCGCGAGTCAGACCATTCACTAATTGGCAAACTATTTTAACAAGTAACAGTTCATGACATGTTCATGAACCGTGCGTTCAAGCATTTTTGCCATACCTATTATTGGAATCAAATATAACAGCTCACAACTTAGGACCCATTAATGATAATATTTATCCGTGGTGCTAGGCAACTGGGTTTATCACAGTTGTAAACGTCACTTTGTGCCTATTGGCCTTGTTTCGTTCTATCTCCTGCTGATATGGAGGGAAGTGGAAATGATGGTTTTCCTACTCCTCCGCTATACTTTTCTGATTAATTTCGTTGCGAGATCCAAGACAGTTAAATTATTTCTCTGGGACTTCGTCGAGCTCCATTGTCTCGGCGCTTTTCTGGTGGTTGCCACTGTTGATTCTGGCTTTCAGGAGTTACAGTGGTTTAGGAATAGTATGGTGGGCTTGTCCCAAAAAAAAGTTCTTGACATGGTTACTTACTGATCCAGAAAGTGTCACAAATACATAATTTATTTATTTTAGGACATGGAGGACTTACAGCTAATAAAAACAAAGAAAAAGGAAGGGAAGTAAATGATTTCACACTATAAACGGTGTAATAAATGGAACCTATGTTTTTCAAAACATGTTTCCGTACAGGAAAACCTTTAGCAAAGTAACGAAAAAATCATTGAAAAGTAAACAGCTTGTTTTATTAATTAATTATCAGCTATCCATAAGAATATCGTTTTTATCATAGTTTACGACATATTTTGTTGACTGTTATTAAAAAATACTGTATAGGAATTGAAAGAATCGGTTGTTTGTTGTTTGAAGTGGTCTCAAAGTGAAACGAAACTGAGTATGAAATTGTACTGTCACTTACGGGATATCTTCCGTGCATAATCAGCCTATAATGTTCCCACTGCTGGGACACACGGCCTCCTCTCTAGAGAGGGACTGGGCTATAATCCACCACGCGGGCCCAGTGCGAGTTGGTAGATGTCGCATGTCTTCGAGTTTTTGGTTCTAGGACATGCTCGTTTCCTCACGATGTTTTCCTTCACCGTTTTGAGAGCAGTGGCGATGAAATGAATTACACAAAGTAATGCGCCTGCCTAGGTTCGAACCCATGACTTACTGTTCGGAAGTCGGGGCCGCCACCACTAGGCCACCGCTTACATGATTATTCATTATTTTGGGCACTCGATATTTCGACGCTGTTGCAAACTCAAACTCAAAGCATTTGTTTCAAATAAACCCGTGATAGGCACTTTTGTAAAGTCAAAAATAAGCTACCTACAGTCCAGCCACAGGCATAATAGCTGTGAATAGACTGTAGTTGCCTATTCGAAAATCATAGATCTCATGGAGAAGAATGGGCAAGAAACTCCATGGACACTCTTTTCAAATCAAGTTAGACATTACATAGTCCTGGGTACAATATTGTTGCTTCTATAATTATGTGAGCACAATGTAGAGATACAAAACAAAGAAAAGACAATTAAAACCTTAAAGATTAGGATAAGCCCTACTAAGCATAATAGAAAATGTACATGGGACTCACATTTATAAAAACTGAAATAATGCTTCTAATTTATATAAAACGATGGTAATCAAAGTGATTAAGTTGCGAGCCTACTGCCATCAACCGGACACAATTCCAGAGTTCCCGGGGCTGCTACAAAATTCCAAAATTCCAAAATTCTTCGTAAGTAAATTGAAAAACGTCGGCGTCGTTTGATTGACGGCGGCATTTTTGTCACTACAGTTCCCGACTGCCTGCCCCTCCCGGTTCACTCGCCTCCTGTTTTATCCTAATGTACACATTTTAGACGTGTTATTACTACAAATTGACGATTTTCGGATATTTTCCTTTACTTGTGCCGTAAAACCTTATTGAAGTACCCTGTAGGTTTTGATTTACTTACAGATAAGCAAAATATGCGACATAAATGGCCACATTTTTCACAAGAGTGTTGTAATCATTGACTCTCTCTTTTAACATTAAAAATAAATAGGTACTCTATACATCATTGAGTATCGGGGAGTCTACATATACCTAAACAATTCAGTCAAATTATTTGCAGAAAAGTGTTCACTGATCATACCGAGTCGTGGGTACTCGAACAGTCGTAAGGTAATGTTGTGCTATTGATTAGTACTATGTTGTGAGAGCATAGGGAAATTGTGGTGCTTATCTATCTTACCCAAGTTATCTGCTAATGTGCACTTATTGCATCCAGATCGTTTGGGCAGTGTAATTTGTATTCTTTTTATTTCGAAAATATCTATCAAAAGTGGAAGGTTTAATAAAATGCAAACAGTTACTTTTTTCGGCTTTTTTTAATAAATAGGTCGTTGGTTTGGCTTAATGATGGTAGTAGTGAGCAGGCGCAGCTACGTAGGCAGGAGCAGCCTTCACAAGGACAGGTGCGGCTGTAGGGGCGGAGTTGTGCACCACCGCGTTGAAGCCGCTGTGGTCGTCGGCGGAGTACTCCACGGTCCTGACGGAGCCGTCGGCCTCGTGGAACGAGTACGAGCCCTTCACGACGTCTCCGTCGCGGGACTCCTGCTGGGACTTGTTGTCGCCGGTGTGGCCGTCTGCTACTGAGTAGTTGTACTCGTATTTGGGGTGAGCCTGTGCCAAAAATAAGCAAAATTAGTTTATCACACAACACAGAGGATAAGGTTACTTCATGCATTGATTCGGGTGACTTACGTCGAACTCAGCGGCGTGGGCGACAACTGGAGCGGTGTGGTAGGCAACAGGGACAGGAGCGGAATGGTAAGAGACGGCGGCGGGAGCGGCGTGGTAGGTGTAGGCAGCTGGGGCAGCGTGGTACGAAACGGGGGCGGCGACGGCTACGTGTTGGGCCGGCTGGTCGTGACGGACGATGTTTTGGGAAGAGACAGAAGCAGCGGAGGAGTAATGAGCAGGAGCAGTTTGGTAAGCCACGGCGGCGGGAGCGGCCTGGTAGGCGTAGGCAGCCGGGGCGGCGTGGTAGGCGACCGAGGCGTGTTGGGCAGGCTGGTCGTGACGCACGATGTTCTGGGAGGAGACAGCCGCAGCAGAGGAGTAGTGCACAGGGGCGGTCAGCAGACCCGCCTGGCACACCGCCACCAAACCACACAGAGCAACGATCTGAAAAAAAAATATTTATGAGTGCATGCGTTCCTGGTGAACTTCAATGAATGAATGCTAATTTTAATAAAATATTCAACGTTTAAAAATAGACTGACTTACTTTGGAGAACATATTGTTTGACTTGTGATCTAACAATAAGTGATACATTTCAGCTAACAGATTTAGTTTATATACTGGTCGATGGTTATTATTACAAAGTTGTAGAACGAGCTTACGGTGACCTTACTGTGGGTCACATAGATACGCGACGTAGACCGTTCACTGATTGGCAAACAATTTTGAGTAAAAGTTCGTCATATGGTATTCGTACTCACTGAATCAAATGTAATGGTGTTACAGGCAATAGTACTAAGACATTATTTCAATTAAACAGCCTGTAGTGCCGCGATCCGATAATGATTTCCCATGTTCATACTGTTTTTAAAGTGATGGCATTGAAATCGCACGAGACAGACAGTTGTTTAAAAAAAACTCTAAGCAAATGTTCGACATGTATGTGTGCTATTAAAGCTATTTAAGCGGATACAGTATTAATCCTAAATCAATATAAATGCGTTAGTGACCTTAAGCATTTCTTTCTCATTATTATAATTTTTTCCACAATATAATTTAAAAAAAAAACCAATGTAAAATACAATACTTCAAGTAGTGTACACATTATCACTACATCGTATAAAACAAAGTCGCTTTCTCTGTATGCTTAAATCTTTAAAACTACGCAACGGATTTTGATACGGTTTTTTTAATAGAGAGAGTGATTCAAGAGGAAGGTTTATATGTATAATACATGCACCCGTGCGAAGCCGGGGCGGGTCACTAGTATTACATATAAATCTAACACAAATTTTAATATTCGACTCATTAACCTGATGCGACCCTTCGACAGACAAAACATGCAGGCATAATATGCTATACCCGTGCGAAGCCGGGGCGGGACGCTAGTCCTTACTTCCTTACTAATCGTTACTAATATTATAAATGCGAAAGGAAGTTTGTTTGTCTTCACGCCTGTACCACTGAACCGATCTTCCTGAAATTTTGCATATACGCATATGTCTCATTCCGAAAAGAAGTAGGTACTGTTTCCGAGGAAAATAACAATAACGTTCTTATGATAACAAATGGCGCCACGTGTCTTTCCAATCATGATTGAATTTTATTATATTATTACAAGCAGAGTATAACCCGAATTGATTGTCAAATTTTAAATTAACGCGAGCGAAGTTGCGGGCAAAAGCTAGTTTACTATAATTATGTGTATATCTAATATTGGATCGAAGGATTTGGAAGTCATGGGGAGAGGCCTTTGCCCAGCAGTGGGATGGCACAGGCTAACAGTCACAGTAATACATATAGGAGAGATGGCTCATTTAGGCACGTGTGCCTCTCTGACCTAGGTGAAAGATAGCAGATGTACAAACTCGTCAGGAAGATATATTATGTCATTTTTTTACCACAATCAGCGTCATCTTCCAAACCTTTTCCCAAATATGTTGGGGTCAGTTTCCAGTCTAACCGGATCCAACTGTCATCTCAGGCGAAATGATGCCAGTGTTTTGTTAGGATAATATAAATGAAACAGGACATTTTTTATTATAATAGTTGATATAGTATGTATTTATTTATATAGACACATTATACTACTTAAAACTATTCAAAGTGTGTAGTTTATTTTTACCGTATGTTAAAAATCCCGCGTAATTAAAAGAATCTTAGTCTAATAATCCATAGTATTATATTCCAGTATAAAGTGTTATGCTCCAATAATATTATTTCCCTTTACATATTTTTTATAATAAATGTAATAAAACATTAGAAAGGAGAAGAGTGTTGAACACTCATAAGAGTAATCAGGAATACCTATAATGTATTGCGCATTACCAATGTTCTCGTGAACTCCTCTTCTTGTGAGGAGTAAGTTCTCTACAATAGTAACATTACCCATTATTATTATTGTAGTATTACTATCTTCACAGTTTGTGTTACTGCATTATATTTATTGAAATATCATGCGTTACTTCGTGAATGATTCGAGTTACTTTATTCAGGCGTGGATTCAAAAATAGTTGGCAAAAGAGCAAAGGACCAAAATTTCAAAATACTTTGAACCCTCGGTTCTTTTGCCTCTTAAACTTAAATCCGCGCCTGCCACTGTCACATAACAAAGCAATTCATGTTGCGTTCTCTGCAAAACCCATTAATATACAATGAAGAATATCTCATAGCGATATTTCTCACAGCACGTCACATGAAACAAATCTGCTTTCACAAACTACTCATTCTATCAATAATGAGCAGTCTATGAAAGCTGAAGGTAGCTTCTTCAGTTTGTTAGGTACTGTCAGGAGCCGCGTAACGGAAGGCATGGATGGAAGTGGCTCTGCAGTGCCGGCATCGTGTCACATCAGTCACCTGAGGCGAGTGGATGACGACATCGCCCGTGAGCACCTGAAACAGAATATCATAACATTTTAGTACTTACAGACTGATCGTCATGGGAGGTGGAAGTTTTATTTATTTATATATCACTTCAAGCACAAAGTACAGAGGCGGACTCATAGGCATTTTCTACCAGTTAACCTTTGGGTGATGCAGAGACAAACAGTGTCAAAATAGCATAACGGGATTAAAATACGTTTCACAAAGCGAATAGTCTCTTGTTGCCTAGAAAACTTCTGGTTACTGTGATGTTAAAGGTTAACACGAGTGAATCATAAACATCCACCGTTTGACTTCACCCATAGGCCTTTCTTTGCTTGCAAGATATAATTCATCAAGTAATTTGAACGGAATAAGACATTGCGTATAGTTTTACATCACATTAAAAAATAAAAAATAAACAAATACCTTGTCTTTTAAGCTGGGACACGCGGTACTGTAGGGCTGTTGAGCCCGGTAGCGACTCGTCCGAGAACCAACTAGTCCTCCACGGCAGACGGTGGGTGGCGCACTGCGGCATTGCATAAAGGAAGTCTAGTCTAGAACAATGCTAGTGCAAAGCGCAGGTCACGAATTGTAGATCTATACGAGTACTTTGGCACCTGTCTCACTGCCGGTGATTAGCGATAAGCGAGTAGAGCTAACAACTAGAAACGAGCTTAGACGAGCAGCGAGTACACGCCGGCGACGGGAGATTGCTTGCTGTCGTTGGTATATGCTCGCTATCGCTGGTATGGTATCAAGTATGAGTCTCTCAGCCAGTGTTCTGGTCTGCTATATTTATTCTGCAGAAAAGAGCTATCAGAGCCTTATATGATCTACGTAGACGCGATTCTCTAAGAGAACTGTTTAAGGAAATTAACATCATGACAGTACCTTGTCAATACATCTATGAAAACATCATGTACGTTAGGAAAAATTTGCATTTATTTAGTAAAAGAGGTGACCGACACCACTATCATACTAGAAATAGGGACCAACTAACTCAACCAGGTTTCAGGCTAGCTAAAGTAGACTCATCTTTCATGAGGTACTGTTTAAAATGTTACAATAAAATACCTCCCCACATTCTACAACTGAATGAGACGAAATTTAAATCTTGTATAAAACGCACACTATGTAGGCAAGCATATTATAAGTTGGGGGATTACATTGATGATAAAAATGCTTGGCTCAATGCTGGTCCTGCTCCACAACCATAGGGGCAAACTAATTGATTACCATGTGAAGTTATTGTGGAAGCTGCAGAAGATTGTAAAAATATCTTTGCATTGTATAGATTCAATCTCTTAGTATTATATAATCGCATAGCACATGTGTGAGTACTATGTACTGTAAAGCTACCATTTACATTTAGTTATTTTCATTGACTTGAATGTGCCCTGGTGGCTGAGAGAATGTCATGCTCACACAAATGTCTCGCTGATGGTGGCGGGTGTGTCGGGTCATTTAGTTCCCTTCAATGTGGTTGAGTTGAATGGCGCTGATCCATGCGTCATGTTCGTGCCCCAAGTAACACAGGAAGCATTTTAAAATACGAATAGTAAACTTATGTAAAACTTAAGGTCCGTATAAACTCTTACAAAAGTTCACCGAACGTCTTGATGCTATATATTGGTATTTCAAAACCATTATGATGCTTTACAATGTATAACGGTTGGATAATGGCCTATCAAAATGCTTTTGTAAAGCCTTTAGTTTTAGTGAAGCCAACCACAATGCAGCTGTACAGCTTTCAGCTGTTTTTAGTGTCTTAGGGTTTACAATAGCATTGTTAAGCAGTAAGATAATGCCTATTGCCGCTTAATAGCATAAACCTGTACCATTATAATGCATCGTAAATCCAGTATACAGCTTTCAGCTATTTTTAGTGCCTTAGGGTTTACAATAGCATTTTAAGCAGTAAGATAATGCCTATTGCCGCTTAATAGCATAAACTTGTACCATTATAATGCACCGTAAATCCGTTATACAGCTTTAGGTTGTTTTTAGTGCCCTTTGTTGTGTTATAGCACTTTTAAGTGCTAAGTAAAAGCCTAATACTGCTGAACAGCATAAACGTGAATCAATATAATGCTTGCATTTTTAAAGATCAACTGAGTGCTGTTGTGCGAGTAACAGCTCTTTAATCAAATACACGTGAGTTATTGTAATGCCTAAAGCTATATATACATTCACTTTACTGTATTCTTAAAACCATTTGTCGGCCATATTGGGGAAAAGCACATAAAATATAATATGTGTATACATCAACAAATAACAGCATTTTTTTATGGTGTGTTGCCTAACCGTGTGTAATGATTATGATAAATATGCTAATAACAAAATTAAGTTGTGATTATTCAAGTAATACAAATTCTGAAATGAGTTTTATTGTTTTGCTCAAGGATCCCCAAAATTACTTTAAAGCAATGGCACTATTTCAGTCTACATCAAGTCTATTGGTATATCGGTGAACCCTTAGAGAACTACTTTATAGCCAATGGCGCTACGGTGGTTCATCAAAAGTCTTCTCTCTGGCCTCTAGCTTAACGATTGCTCACGTGTGACTATTTATACTGCTGACGGCATTAATTGGCCTTTATAAAGGTTCACCGAGCTATTGTAGACTCACGCCATTTTGAAAATATTTTATAACCAAAAAATATTATCATTCGAACCTATTTATAATAGCAATAGACCCTTATCATAATGATTTAACTTAATTTAATACTGCCCAATCAATAGTATTACGTTAATTATGCAAAATTCATTCTAGACTAGGAATTAAAAAATTGTTTTGATTATTTGATTCATATTTTTATATAACATTTTATATCAAAACTACAAAATATCGAAGGCGCGTGAAAATTTTCAATGAAACTTATATAGATATTTACAGTAAACTAGATTGCGTTTAAAATCGGCATGAAATAACAAAAGAGTCAAAAACTTAGCAAGTATTATAAATTTTATTTTAATGCAAATACAAGTATGGTGTCACTCAGTTTTGACGATCTTCGTCCATATTATATTGCTGAACAAAGTAGTGAAATTACAACGTTAATTGTATTATAACATTTGTGCTATGGTATTAGAGATGATTTTGCAATGATGATTTAAGTTCTACCTGTGAACACTTAAATAGCCTCAATCATACTTTTAGAACAATCTTATGCTAGTCTAATTCTTTTGTAATGTAATTAGCATCTTCATTATCAATAATATTGCTAGTATAATGTTTCTGTAATGCGATTGGCCACTTCATTGACCGTAATAATGCTTCTATAATGCGATTCGCAACTTATTTGGTCACAATAATGCTAATATAATGCGCCTGTAATGCAATTAAAGAACTATTTGTGAACTTATTTATGATCTAAAGCCGTATAATTTGTGCCCAAATTAGCATTACAGTAGCCGTATAAACGTTTGTAATGCTATCATAGAACTAACTCAAAATGCGAAAACGATACAGAAATGCTGGAAGTCGGCCGATATAGTGCTTTGATGTGTTACTTGGCGCTGTCAGTTAGGACTGGTCATCTCTTAGCTGTCACGGTTTATTTTAATTACTTTATTTTTAAATTGTTAGTTTAATCTTTTACTCTTTTTTTTTTTTTAATGTGCACGTCTTTGTACATCGTTCTCACATATATGTATAATCTCAACATGAATGATGTAACCAAGATTTTGTAACAATATTTTGATTAAAAAGAGTGTCCATGGAGTTTCTTGCCCATTCTTCTCCATAGAGATCTACGATTTGGAATGTGCAACTACAGTACTTTCGCAAGTTATTATGCCTTGTGAATGTGACTGTAGCTTAGCTTTTTTGTTTTTGACTTTCAAAAGCGCCTGTAATGGTCTAATTGAAATAAATGCTTTGAGTTTGAGTTCTGCAGCGGGCTTTGATAGCTCTTGTCGGTACACCAAACAAGTTTTCTATATTCTTGTTGATATCTTATGTGCCCTTCATTTTAACTTCCAATGAGATTTAAATTATGAATGCATTATAAATAAATTAATATCACACCTTTTTTACCCGGAGTGTTTGGCAGAGGTGAATCTTTAGTACCCCCACATTTTGCGAGTTCACTATGAATGATGAAAGGTTGGTATACATTAAAATAAGATGTACTCGTAAACATTTAAATAAAACAACTTTTCGTACATTTTATTATTTTAATTCACATAAATTATATAATCATTGCCTTGAAGAGCTAATTTAATTGCCTTAGTCTAATATTTAACGTTCCCTTATTTAACTAAATCAAGAACCTCACCGTAGAAGTTGAGTGGAGTGGCTTGTCATTATTAAATGTATCAAATTTATTACTTAGTAGTATTGTACAACTTGATTTTAATTTAATTTTATGTAATGTTAGTATAAATTGGCAAATTATAATTATCAGAAATTAATAAATTAATATTAATAATTAAATGTATCATAATTTATTACCTACTTAGTTTATTATTTTCAAGACTATAAGTACCATGAATTAAGTTACTAATATTCTCGAACGCTTAAAACTATGTGACCTAAAATTTCCATGATCTAAGACTGCTGCAAAAGGTGGAATAATCTTCCCATGCGCCTTATATGGGAAGATTCGCCAGAGCCTCGTTGGTGAAGTCGGCAGGGTGCACCGCGGGCAGGTGAGGTTGGCTTCGGCTCTGTAGGTGGTGGTAGAGCCGCTTACACCCCATCGGTGTTCGCTTAAGTGGAGGCGTGATACGCTAAGATGTGGCTGTGATTAGATGGAGAAGATCTCCACGCTCACAGTCGAGTAGTGACCTGAAAATGGAGACAGATTTGTTAAAAAAATGAAAAGTAACATGCAGCACTCAGGGTTAAGCAGGGCGGCTGAAGATTTGGATTTTCGAACCTTCGTCCACTTAAGTCCTCTCACAGAATGCAGGCCTGTGTCTCAGCAGTGGAAACGTTATAAGCTGATCGTGCACTCATTATCACTATTTGAGAGCGGTGTTACCATTTTGGTGTACAATAAAATATACTCTATATCCATCTGCCTAACATTCAATGTTCCATAAAACATTCTCCAATTTTTTATACATTTCAGCAAAGAAACAAAAACTCACCTTCATCTTTTGCACTGCTAGGCTGCAGATTCGGCTCGAAGGACCAGCTCGAAGACAATTATGATCATCAGGCATGAGGAGAAGTTTTCAGAGACGAGCTGGTGGGCGCACCAGGCACCTGAAATAGTTTAGAGTTGATGTTTGAGAATATTGCATAACAAAAGGAGATGTAACACATTGTTGGGACAAGTTTGCTTTACTATTTCCAACCACTGTAACTCCTTACAGTCAGAATCATTATTGGTGCCGACCACCAGGTAAGTGCCAAGGCAGTGTAGCTTGATTATTATCGGATAATAGATTTCACCGACTTGAAACCCATTATGAAACTCGACAGACTGATTCGAAAAAATATTGTTTATCACAAAAAAATACACAAGAATAATAAAAAAAAAAAAATACCCCTTGGCTTTCCTACCCCGAACCGCCATGTTTGAGTCTTTAGCACTTTAACAAGACGCCACACTTTTGTTGATCACAGGAACACTCCTACCTGTCTCTCTACTCCCTCTCTCTCCGTTCATGAGGCAGGGCATGAAGCGCGAGTTGGGTGGATGGAGGATGAGCTAATAATTTTGATCTAATCAAAAACGTAACATGACATTACGCCTGTACCTTGGCTATGTTTAAGTCTTATGTAATAGAGGGGGAACCTAATGCCATCAACCGGGCACAAATGCAGACTCGGTGACTTTTACTGGTTTATTCATTCCGAATGGGAAAACCCAATAACACTTTGCTCGACCTGGTAATCGAACCCAAAACCAAATATTGCCTCATGATGCACTTTGCAACGAGGGCTTCATTGTCAAGAAATTTCTGAAAGTGTTCAATTTCAATATTAAAACAACGATGAATCTAAGCTAAGAAGAAATACTAAACCACTAACCTTCATATTAGATCCTTGGAGACGCGTTACTATAGGGCTCCAAAGCCCAGAGCCGCGGTGGTGGCTCGAAGCACATAGTCGTCACGCACGGCAGACGGCGGGTGGCGCACTGCGGCATTGCACAAAGAAAGTCTAGTCTAGAAAAGTCTAGCTGCACTGCGCAGGTCACGATCAATACTCGGATATGAGATATACGATCCAGTTATTTTTATATTTGTCATGCAAACACAAAGCCTAATAGGTTGAAAATGTTTTATATACTGAACACAGATGCGTTGCTAGGGCGGAGGAAGTGGCGAAGCGTGGGCGTTATGAGAGATTATCTTAAGTAACTTTGATGTTCAAAAATTGCTGATTTGCCGTCTGATTGGAATAAATGACTTTTGATTTTGAACGTTAGGTCCTGTTGAAAGCGTTATTTGGTTTTTTCATTAGGAATTTGTCAGTGGCAGCCGCGGAGTCACCTCCTATTACATGGGATTAAACATAACGGGCGAAATGGGGGTGTACTATTAGGCACATCTTGCAAACCCTGGCTACCCTTCAGGGATTACAGGCGTCATGATATTTTATATGTGTTCGCTCTGACAGTGTCACTGTAGTTCCAGACGGTCCACCATATTTCAGTTTACTTAAAGATCTACATTATCATCATCCTCTTGCCCATATCCCAATTTATTTGAGATTGCATGTCCTTTTTCTATGCTTCTCTATTGGTCATTATTTCAGTAGTCGTCCCCTTTCTATCCATTCATCGCTTATTTCGACTTCCAATACTCTTATAGCCATCCACAACTTTAAGAATTTGGTAAAATAAAAGGTTGATGTATCTAACAAAAAACTTTTTAGCAAAAATAAAAGTTTCAAAATAAAAATTTACTGTATTTTTATTTTGGAAGTTTTATGTCCGGATGGGAAAACCCAATAACACTTTGCTCAACCTGGTAATCGAACCCAAAACCAAATACTACCTCATGATGCACTTTGCAACGAGGGCTTCATTGTCAAGAAATTTCTGAAAGTGTTACGTAATGTGACAATTTCAATATTAAAACAACGATGAATCCAAGCTAAGACGAAATACTAAACCACTAACCTTCATATTAGATCCCTGGAGACGCGTTACTGTAGGGCTCTAGAGCCCAGAGCCGCGGTGGTGGCTCGAAGCACATAGTCGTCACGCACGGCAGACGGCGGGTGGCGCACTGCGGCATTGCACAAAGAAAGTCTAGTCTAGAAAAGTCTAGCTGCACTGCGCAGGTCACGATCAATACTCGGATATGAGATATACAATCCAGTTATTTTTATATTTGTGATGCAAACACAAAGCCTACCTATAAATGTTCTATATACTGAACAGAGATGCGTTGCCAGGGCGGAGGAAGTGGCGAAGCGCGGGCGTTATGTCAAAGGATAAATGCAGGGTACGGGTTGGTTGTTTTCTATGGAGAAGAACCGGAAAGAATCTCCATGGTGAGTTATCTCGTCACAAACGCTCGGGTGTCAGAGAGAGACAAAAAAGAGCAACATCAAAAAGAAGTTTCTTTGTAACTTTGGAAGCTGACTGTACCGTACAAAAAACAGTTGAAATAAATAGCTGGCAGAACAGGACTGAGTGTTTGAAGATGTAAATAGTTACGAAAATGCATTTTTGTTTTCACTTGTAATGCACATCTTTTGATTAGGTGGGAATCGGCAAAGTTACGAGACGGGATGTAGCCGTTACTTATTTTCCATTCATATTTTTATGCAGTGCAGTTTGTTTTGCTATTTCAATAATCACCATCAATCACTACAGATTAACATTTGATTTTAGGGGTTTAATAAAATGCAAACATTTTAGTACGTCAATGTTTTTTTTTAATAAATAGGTATTAAACTTCGTCTTAGTGGTGGTAGTAGTGGGCAGGCGCAGCTACGTAGGCAGGAGCAGCCTTCACAAGGACAGGGGCGGCGGTAGGGGCGGAGTTGTGCACCACCGCGTTGAAGCCGCTGTGGTCGTCGGCGGAGTACTCCACGGTCCTGACGGAGCCGTCGGCCTCGTGGAACGAGTACGAGCCCTTCACGACGTCTCCGTCGCGGGACTCCTGCTGGGACTTGTTGTCGCCGGTGTGGCCGTCAGCTACTGAGTAGTTGTACTCGTATTTGGGGTGAGCCTGTGCCAAAAATAAACAAAATAAGTCTTTAATGCAACAAATACGATCAATTTAGTCCAAGTATTGATTCGGGTGCTAAGGTAACTTACGTCGAACTCAGCGGCGTGGGCGACAACTGGAGCGGCGTGGTAGGCAACAGGGGCAGGAGCGGAGTGGTAAGAGACGGCGGCGGGAGCGGCGTGGTAGGTGTAGGCAGCTGGGGCAGCTTGGTAGTTGTAGGCAGCCGGGGCGGCGTGGTAAGCGACCGAGGCGTGTTGGGCAGGCTGGTCGTGACGCACGATGTTCTGGGAAGAGACAGCCGCAGCAGAGGAGTAGTGCACGGGGGCGGTCAGCAAACCCGCCTGGCACACCGCGACCAAACCACACAGAGCTACGATCTGAAAAAAAAACATAATTTATAATTAATATGCGTTTCTGTAGTGCATTTTTCAATGAATGAATGCTAATTTTAATGAAATATTCAACATTAAAAAAATATTAACTTACTTTAGAGAACATATTGTTTGACTTGTGATCTAACAATGAGTGATACATTTCAGCTAATAGATTTAGTTTATATACTAGTCGATGGCGGTACATGTTAAAATTACAACTAGTAGAACGAGCTTACCGTGACCTTACTTTGGGGTCACTATTTCGCGACAGACCATTCACTGATTGGCGAACTATTATCGGTAAGAGTTTAAGCTTTTCTTTTACATTTTAATTATTAATGTCATATTTTGAGAAGTTGTCAAGCAGACAAAATCATTTTATACATAACCTTAACGATCGCATGCATTTATTAACAAGTCACTATAGTGACAAGTTCGTATTTTTCGACACCAACAGTTTCGTTCAGAAATTGAAGTCAAAGAGAAATAATGCGTATCTGCCTCTTAGTTTTAGACGTCAAATAGCACGGCTATTAGCTTTTAATTTATACTCAGACATAAGTGGTATGTCGCAGTTTTTTGTAAATAGGTCTACTAAAATTAGTAATTTTACTAATTGCAATTATACAAATATTAACTTAGATTTAAACTAGTCAATAAGACAATAGAAGGTACGAATGACAACTTAGTTAAACTGAGCAACTTTAAGGTATCTTCTAGCTCTCAATCAATTAATTCTAAAAGAGGGGTTAAGCAGAATTCCTTGAAATTGCTTCATCAGAATATTCAAGGTTTTTCTTCCAAACAATTAGAAATAGAATTATTTTTAGAAAAAACCAAATTTGATATTATTTGTATTACTGAACATTGGATGAAAGATTATGAAATGCAAATTAATTATGAGAATTATAGCGTGGGCAGTTGCTTTAACCGAAAATCAATGCTGCGTGGAGGTTCATTAATTTTAATTAAAAATTTGTTTTAAATCAAAACCACGTAACGACATAGTTGAACTCTCAGTTGAGCATAGCATTGAATTGTCATGTGTTGAGCTGGATAAGCATGTCATAATGTGCGTATACAGACCCCCTAATTATCAAAACTACTCTATTTTTGAGTCAGTTATGGAAGATGTTTTGGGTAAACTTTCAAGTGGTAATAAATCAGTAATTATCTGCGGTGACTTTAATATTAATATTTTAGAAAATAACTCTAACAGCAGTAGACTATTAAGCCTTTTTAAATCTTTCAATCTGTCGAATGTGTTTTTAGAACCAACCAGAATAACTACAACTACTTCTACCTGTATTGATAACGTTTTCTGTGGCTGCGACTATTTGGAGAAAGCTATTGTAAATTACCTCCCCTCTGATCACTGTGGTCAAACTGTGTCTTTTGAATTTAACACACCACTGCAAAAAGTACAGATTCAAACTAGACCAATAACCTCTAGTGCCTTGATCAAATTTAATAGCACTTTAATTGACAAGTTAGCTGTGCAGGGCCTAAATATTATGAATGTTAATACTATATATGAAGAATTCTTTTCATTAGTGCAAACTGAGTTCAATAATACTTTTAAGAAGAAAACTAAAACTATCTGCCCGAAGTTTTTATTCAGTGACTGGGCAACTAAAGGCATCAGGAAAAGTCGGGAAAGACTTTTTGAGTTGTATGGCCTTAAGCCTTATATTAATACGGAAACTTTTAATAAGTATGTTGCTACTTATTCTAAAATTTTCAAAAATACCTGCAAGACAGCTAAAGCCTTATTCATTAGCAACAAGCTGAAATCTGCAGAAAACAAGATTAAGACTGTTTGGAAAATTATAAATAATGAAACAAATAGAAACAAAAGACACAACACTGATTACACACTGGACTCTTCCCGAGGGCTCATTAGCGCAAATGTCGATGTTGCTCAGGAATTCGCAACGTTCTTTACCAGTATTCCAATTAAAACCACAGAAACGCTAAATTCTTCGCCATCCCTTGCCATTAATTTATTAAGAGAGAATGTTTCAGCCTGTAATGTTGAATTTAAATTTAAACATATAAACCCTGTGGTCGTTATGAAGGCTTTTAAGCAACTTAAAATAAAAAGTACTGAAGACCTTTGGGGTATGTCTACTAAAGTCTGTCAATCAATTGTTGAGACAGTAGCTCCCTATTTAGCCTTAATATTTAATTTATGTGTAGACCAAGGGGTATTTCCGGATTTAATGAAGTATAGTAAAGTTATACCACTTTTTAAATCTGGAGACGGCAAAGACACAAATAATTATAGACCTGTATCTATTTTGCCGGTTTTCAGCAAGATATTTGAAAAAGTAATGTTAAATCAAATGCTCTATCATTTTAATCGGAATAACATCCTACATGATCAACAATATGGTTTCACCAAAGGTCGTTGCACTACTGACGCCGGTGTCACCTTACTAAAGCACATCTTTAATGCATGGGAAGAGGCAAAAGATGCAATAGGCATCTTTTGCGATCTATCCAAGGCATTTGATTGCGTGAATCACGACACACTGTTGCTAAAACTTGAGCATTACGGACTGGGAAAACAAGCACTTAGTTTAGTAAAATCGTATTTAAATGATCGAATGCAGCATGTACAAATAAATGGCGTAAATTCATTAGGATTAAAAGTAAAAATGGGGGTACCGCAAGGCTCGATTTTGGGTCCTTTCCTTTTTCTAGTATACATAAATGATTTACCTCAGTTGCTGAAAAGTCAACCTCAAATGGTGTTATTTGCTGACGACACATCACTGATTTTTAAGGTAGACAGACGTGCACAAGAGATTGACGACGTAAATAACGCTATGCTTAAGATTCATAACTGGTTTACTGTAAATAATTTGGTGTTAAATGAGAAGAAAACTAAATGTATAAGATTCGCGTTACCGAATGTAAAAAGTAACGAATGTAACGTTGTATTGAACAAGGAAATACTAGAATTCGTCGATAAGACGGTTTTCTTGGGGATTACGCTTGACTCGAAACTGCAATGGAGTCCTCACTTAATTGATTATGAAGTGTGAAGTTATTGTGGAAGCTGCAGAAGATTGTAAAATATCTTTGCATTGTATAGATTCCATCTCTTAGTATTATACAATTGCATAGCACATGTGTGAGTACTATGTACTGTAAAGCTTCCATTTATATTTTGTTATCTTTCATTGACTGGAATGTGTCCTGGTGGCTGAGAGAATGTCATGCTCACTCAAATGTCTCGCTGATGGTGGCGCGTGTGTCGGGTCATTTAGTTCCCTTCAATATGGTTGAGTTGAATGGCGCTGATCCATGCGTCATGTTCGTGAACGGGCGCTGTCAGTTGGGACTGGTCATCTCTTACCTGCCACGATTTATTTTAATTACTTTATTTTTAAATTTTTGGCTTAATCTTTTACTCTGGACGCTCTTAATGTGCACGTCTTTGTACATCGTTCTCACATATATGTATAATCTCAACATGAATGATGTAACCAAGATTTTGTAACAATATTTTGATTTAAAAGAGTGTCCATGGAGTTTCTTGCCCATTCTTCTCCATAGAGATCTACGATTTGGAATGTGCAACTACAGTACTTTCGCAAGTTATTATGCCTTGTGTCTGTGACTGTAGCTTAGCTTTTTTATTTTTGACTTTCAAAAGTGCCTGTAATGGTCTAATTGAAATAAATGCTTTGACTTTGACTTTGACTTTGAACGTGGACGAGGGGAAAATAGTCTGTAAGGACCGTAGCGGGTGGCGTTACGTGGTCTCTGCCAACCCCCATGGGACACAGGCGTCAGTTTATCTTATGCCTGTTTCTATCTGTAACACAAAATTTTGGTTGAGATTTTAATTATTTTGTGTACTTAACTTGAGGCTTTACTGACTGCAGACAGATATCATTTGTGAGATTTCATTGATCTAAAGTCGTAACGTCTTTCGTAAAACAGTAAGAAGCTACTATGTATATCATTCCACCAGGTGGGAAATGAACAGGCACGCATATGAATTTCACGTAAAAAACACTCATATTTAAATGGCAAAGCTATTTTTGAACTAAAATTGCATAGGTATAGCAAATTAATACGGATTCATATTAATTTATTTTGACGGACTACTTGCGCACCTTATCATTTATTATATTTATAGGTGAGGTTTACAAGTTAATACTAACCTTATTTTGACTGACATTTGACATGGAAAACCTTTGTCAATGAATGAAATGATTTTCAAATGAAAGTGAAAAAGTTTAAACATAAGAAACAGTAATGTTGGATTGATATGAAATCCTTTTGCAGGTATTGTTCGTCTTTCCGTGAAATCATTTCTGTCAACAATCTATCAAATCTGTTAACTTTTCTTCTTGATCTAGAAATTTTGTTGATATTTCAACTTTGTTAGAACACAAAGAAAATGGTTTCGCTAGATTGTATGCGCAATGCGCGATTTTTACGTACACCCTATCTTCCTGACAAAGGCTAGCAACGCCAGGTTTTGTTATAAGTATATGACTGCGATATCTTACCACGTTTGTTATGTTCAAGTAATATTATTTTATCGGGTCACTGGCACAAACTTGGTTAACCCCACGTCTTGGGAACAAGCTATTAATAATTTTTAAGTAATCAGAAGTTCTTAGTTTTATTAAGATATAGATAATTGTAGCATCGTCGTCAAGGTAGAACGCTAGCGTGACGACTTAGATGCGTCTGTGGCAGACAGGCCAGAGAAAACCTCATGGAGAGAAGAGTGGAAGGTTATGGGGGAGACCTTTGCCCAGCAGTGGGAAAATTTAGGTTAGATTTTTTAATTGTTAAAAGGTATATTTTGGGTGTAAGTGGACTCCAAAAGACCATCTGATTTTTTTTCGCGGCTTCTTTGTGTCTTTTACCACTACTTTACCAGTCATCCTTTATATACTAAAATACTATGGGACGTAGCTTTTATGATCAAGTATTAAGGCCCCTCGCCCACGGCGACTTTTTGTAGCGATGCTGTCGCGCGTTTACGAATTGGGCGACTGCATCCCAGGCAGGCCCTAAGTCACAGCAAAACACACTCACAGTATCACCAGGATTTTGTGTATTCCTTATGACGATGCCGACTGCTACTTTTGACAATTTAAAGCCATCCTCTCGATTGAAATTTTTATGTTTTCTGATTTCAATTGCTTCTCTTGTCAACCTTGGTAAGTAATTTTTGTCCCTTGACAAAATACGTAGCTTGTGAAATATCGGGAGCTCAAAATCATGAACAATCACGGAAGATATCCCGTAAGTGACAATATAAGATTAGTTTTAAACTGTGAAAGCTTAACGGTCTTACCGCACACTCGTGATAGGGGCCTCTTATCTCCAGCGATTTTGGTACTCGTCGCCATAGTATGAATTGGATAAATTATTGTGAGCTATGATTTTATACATATTTCAATTTTGTTGGATTTACGCCCATTTTGGAAAATACCCTTTCATCCAATGAAAACAGCGTCGGCGCCAGATTACAGATGCGCATATGCACAATTGTCTGTCCAGCATTGTATCTGTATCAAACACAATTATGGGAATATTTTCTGTCAAATCTGTATAAAGCAAACATGTAGATCTATCATGGAGTAAATAAAATGATTGTTATGTTTTATTCGCTTTAAGTTTATTAGAAATACATTTTTTTTTGGTCTAGTCCAGTGGTGGTAGTACTGAGCGGGCGCAATGGAAACGGGGGCAGCCTTAACATGAACGGGCGCAGCAGTAGGGGCGGAGTTGTGCACCACTGTGTTGAAGCCGCTGTGGTCGTCGCGGGACTCCTGCTGGGACTTGTTGTCGCCGGTGTGGCCGTCAGCTACTGAGTAGTTGTACTAAATTTTAGTTGTCAGCTATTGAGTAGTTGTACGGAATTTAGATAATTAACGTACGGAACCCTCTCCTCGCGAGTTGAACTCGCACTTGTCCGGTTTTTTTATGACATATTACCACTTGTGGATACCAAGTTATGATAAGGAAATTAGTGCCATCGCTTGTCCTACTAATATTATAAATGTGAAAGTTTGTGAGAATGGATGTGTGGATGTGTGGATGTTTGTTACTCTTTCACGCATAAACGGCTGGACCGATTTGGTTGAAATTTGGTATGTAGATAGGTTATACCCTGGATTAACATATAGGCTGCTTTTTATCAACACACCACGCGGGCGAAGCCGCGGGCGGAAGCTAGTTTAGGTATATGAACGGAATCGTCCGGAGCGTGAGGCCGATTCATCTCCACTTACGACGCTTGATTTGGCGATAGGATATTTGGAGAAATATTAGAGTGCACAAGTGTGTGCGCAGGTGCAGGTGCACTAGCTGTTCCTTCACTATCATAGTCCAATGGCACGGCAATCCGACCTCCAACTTCCAAACTTCGTGCTACTACTGAGGAAAGGGTTTGAATTTAATCGCCGGCCTAGCTTCCGCCCTTTCAATTTATTTTCAAAGTTGCGGCCACGCATAAAACCTATATTAATCGATAGCTGGTATCAATACAAACCTGTTTTGAATGAGACAAAATATTCTAAAGTGTCACGTTTCCGAGATACGAGCTATCAAAGTTAAAGTCCATTCACTGATGGCATCTTCAGTACAACTTTGATTTGATCAGTCACGCATAAAACCTGTATCAATCGATAGCTGGCATCATTATAATCAAGTTTTGTGTTTGATAAAAGGTTCTTAAGTGTCACGTTACCGCGATGTAAGCCGTAAGTAGCAGTTGTAAGAAGCTTATTTTATTTATTAGGGAAAATAACAATTACACACAATAAATGTTAACAAAAATTTTACGAAACTACATCATACAGTTATTTTTTGTGCGCAAAAATAACTATAGGCGGTGCTGAGCGTTCTTACAAAATAAATAAATAATCAGGCACTAAAAATAATAGTAATTATGTAAACAAGGGTAAACTCTTTTACAGCGAGTATGATCACTCAGTTATTTATCACTTCGGACGTTCAAAAACTAGAAACTATGATAATATTTTTAATATTTGTTTTTTTTAATTGTGATAAGGGCAGGAGAAGGATGATGATGATGATCATCATCTTTTCTTATCACAATTTATTTGAGGTCTGCGAAGCGTGTAAAAATATATAAAAATGTGACACAATTTAAGTTTAGAATAATTTATTTGTATTTAGCATGAAGTCAACAACGATATACAACTAAAACAATAATGCCACTTTAGTGGTGGTAGTACTGGATAGCGGGTGCGGCCTTGACGAGCAGAGGCGCAGCCTTAACATGGACGGGTGCGGCCGTGGGTGCGGTGTTGTGCACTACCGCGTTGAAGCCGTTGTGGTCATCAGCGGAGTACTCCACGGTCCTGACGGAGCCGTCGGCCTCGTGGAACGAGTACGAGCCCTTCACGACATCACCGTCGCGGGACTCCTGCTGGGATTTGTTGTCGCCGGTGTGGCCGTC
Source organism: Eurois occulta (assembly GCA_950022335.1). Classification (NCBI taxonomy): domain Eukaryota; kingdom Metazoa; phylum Arthropoda; class Insecta; order Lepidoptera; family Noctuidae; genus Eurois; species Eurois occulta. Next base: position 8,120,285 of record OX465484.1, on the reverse strand, counting down.
AGCAACCGAGTATGAGTACTCATACTTGGGATAGGCGATCTCTTCTTGGTGAGCGACAAGTTTGGCAACAGGGGCTGCGTGGTAGGCTACAGGGGCAGGAGCGGCGTGGTAGGACACCTGGGCGGGGGCAGCGTGGTAGGCCACCTGGGCGGGGGCCGCTTGGTAGGACACCTGGGCAGGGGCAGCGTGGTAAGCAACGTGGGCAGGGGTGGCGTGTTGGGCAGGCTGGTCGTGACGCACGATGTTCTGGGAGGAGACAGCCGCAGCAGAGGAGTAGTGGGCAGGTGCGGCGTGGTAAGCCACGGGAGCAGAGTGGTAGGCAACAGGGGCGGCGGCGACGGCCAGCTTAGCCACGGGGGCAGCGTGGATTTGAGCCTGGTCGTGACGCACAATGCTCTGGGATGAGACTGCTTCAGCAGGGGAGTAGTGAGCGGGCGCAGCCAGGAGTCCAGCCTGGGCCGCAGCCACAAAGGCGCACAGAGCTACCAACTGGAAAGTAATAAAACAAATATTATTAAATAATTAATTAATTAAGATAATTAATGAAAACTGTGGTTTATTAATTCTTTCTATTTTTTATCGTCCATTTAACTTACTTTGGAGAACATGTTGTTTCTTTTGTGATCAAAAGGTGATATGATGATCCAAATCTCGAAGCTAAACTATTTATAATACAGATCGTTGCGTATTAACAAATTCTAGAGTAAGTAGTGGAAGTTGTCAAACAAGCTATAGGCGACCTTGCTTCGGGTTATAATATGGTAACACTAATCAATCCGTTCACTGAGAGTACATCGACGATTGCAAGAAATTTCACAAGTCGTATGTCACTTGTATGTCACTTAATTAAGTGAGGCATATTTTAGAAGCCTATGACCAGCAGACGGCGGCTTTTTGCTAATGATATCGATCAAATCTGTCTCGCAGCAAAATAATGTCTAGGATCAAACTCTAAAATGGATCCATGATAATAAATCTTGGCATTACTTTATAATACATATATATCCATTGATAATATACATATAATCAGAGGATATTTATTTTTTACCACCAATTATAACATCATTACAGACTCGTCCAATACGATGCTATAATACATACAATATAGAAAAACATACAATATAAACACACAAAATAGAAAAAAAAAAACGTACAATATAAAATAAATAACATTACACCCATTAAAAACAATAATACCTAAATTAATTGAATATGACAATGTTTACAGTTGCACACCTCTTTCAATTATGATTTGTGCCCTCTGGACAAATCTCGGCTGGTCTTGCCCAAATATATCATCCGATACCGTTATAATATTAATAATACGTGCAGCTCGCGATATAGGGGCAAACTTGAGTAGGTTAGTCCTAGCCGCTGGCATAACAGTGCGGGGAGGCGCGGGCGCGCTCCCACGCACCCGTCAGGCGCGCGCAACCGCAGCGCAGCCAGCACCTCGGGGTGGTGCAGCAGCCCTAGCAGTACGCTCGCCACGTACTTGACTAGCGCCACGTTCCTTCTTACTGCCAGTCTGGTATACCCAACCATGCTAAGGACGAACAGACTCGGGTACATCAGGGGATAAAAGGGATAAACTCCATACTGTTTATGATATAGGAATCTACAAAATTTATTCTGCATTTTTTCCAACATGAGGTTGTACTTTCTTTCATGTGGATTCCAAATGAATGCACTTGTTTCTAGGTGACTTCTAACAAGTGCATTATATAAAACCTTAACAGCAGCAGTATCGGTAAAATCCTTACACTGTCTTAAGATGAAACCAAGGTATATCATAATCTCGGAGTAGATTGAAGTAGATATTACATAAGGGAGGAAATAGTTTGTTAATTTTAAGAGTCTTGTTTTAAAAAGAATTCTAGAATAGAAATGCTTATGCACTTAGAGCAGTAAAATAACATTATGCGGCATCTAGATTTTATTTTTAAGCCGTTTCTTATTGCTTGTTATATGTTATTAAATTGCTTTAATTGTTATAATAAATTAGACTTACTTACATAACATTGAAAACGCTCAGTGTTCTCTATAACGTGCACTATATTTTCCGATTAATTCGATAAAAAGAAAACTGGTATTAACTACTTGTAGCAGAATTAAGACATTGTAATCTTCCTCCTATCCTTACCCCAATTTATTTGGGATCGAGCTAATGGCTTTTTCATCCAAAAAATAAATCTTGATTAGCTTACAATTGCTTACGCTTGATATAACAGTAAGAAATTCACTTCCTTCTTGGTCATTCTAAAGCAAGCCATTCATCGTTTCTTTGGCTCGCTGCAGTTTTTATTCAATTGAATTTTTTTCTGAACACTTTGTTTGCCTCGAGATCACGTATCCATTCCATGGCTCGTCTATCCTGTTGTCGCCGTTGTGGCTGTCAGCTACAGAGTATAGTTGTTGTTGTATTTGGGGTGAGCCTGGAACCGAAACGAAATAAAATGAGTATGTACAAAATAAATAATATGTATTTTGCTTCATACATTGATTCGGGTGCTATACTGCTTTGATAACTTATGTCGAACTCAGCTGCTTGGGCGACGACGGGTGCGGCGTGGTAGGCGACGACGGGAACAGCTTTTAAGGGTACGGCAGTATAGGGGCAGCGTGGTAGGTGTAGGCAGCCGGGGCGGCGTGGTAGGTGACCGAGGCGTGTTGGGCAGGCTGGTCGTGACGCACGATGTTCTGGGAGGAGACAGCCGCAGCAGAGGAGTAGTGCACGGGGGCGGGCAGCAGACCCGCCTGGCACACCGCCACCAAACCACACAGAGCTACGGTCTGGGAGAAAATTGAATTAGCTTTTCTCTGAAACAAATGTAATACTTTTCATAATAATGTCAACTTTGTAACTCACTGATCGATCTTTTAACCATATATTTTGTTACTAAACATGTATTATTGATTGATTAACTAAATTGCACTTAGTTTGGAAAACATTTTGTTAATTTTTGTGCTTTACACAATCAGCGACTGAAACCTAAGACAAAAGTTTTTATAATGGGTATTTAACTACGGAATTGCCGTGTTTTTCCCACATTTTGTTCCGTTTGTAACTTTGACGTATAGTTATATTTTTTTCCTAATTCCATTTTTATTCGATTAATTGTTAAATTACGCACCTTTTAGAGTTTAAAAACAATACTATTAGTTGCATATTACCTCATAGGGTAGTGTCTTAAAACACCTGTTTCAATGTGCCGTCGGTTTCTCTACTTCAGGTAGGTAAGTATTTTCAATTTTCACGAAATCGTCCATACAAATCGGCAATTTCATACTTTAACCCCTAATACTAACGCTTTGCTAGAAACACAGTGTGGCTAAACCAAGTAAACGATATTGCCTCCGGTCATTTTATGTTTTAGGACAGCTTTAACATACAATACATTCACTGTTACGTATTACTTTAATTTACCAGCGTAGAATAATGTAGGTAGAGTTTTTTTTTCTCTTTATCTTTAGGGACTTTTATCCTGTAAGGCATGTTAGCCTCATTGTATCGCGCACAACACAAAGAGTCTTGGTAAAAATGGGCGTAACTCTAACAGAATTGAAATGCATCTACACTCGAGAGCAATGAATTCGGGTCACATTCAAGAATCCTAAAAATCTCGGAAACTAAAAATGCTAGGTTAATGCAATAAATTGTATTTAATAGACAATGTAATACTCCTTAAATGAAGGTATTAAAACTTCTTAGTTATTGTAAAGTTATATCATAAAAAAATCAAATTTGAAAAAGGGCCACTTTCGAAGATGGAACTACGAAATTACAGCATTTGGTTTTGCTTTTGTTTGTAATCTGTCATTTATGTGGGTACATAAACCATGTTGATAGTGCTCTATATTCATTATTCAAGCTGAAATTATGTCGCTTACGCCTGAAGAATGCACCAGAATACTTACAATGCTGGAAACCGGCCAGAGTCAGCGCGATACAGCCAGGACTGTCGGTGTGTCGCTGTCAACAGTACAAAGAGTTCTCCGACGTTACGAAGAAACTGGTTCTAACCTACGCAGACCAGGAACGGGCAGAACCAGGTGTACCACAGCACGAGAAGACCGATACTTGGTGAACACCATGCTTCGAAATCGCTTTCTCACAGGAACTGAACTCACAAATCAGTTTCGACGCCTCGGAGGAAGTAACCCAAGTGCATGGACAGTAAGACGTCGGCTTGCTGAATCTAACTTAAAACCTCTTAGACCTGCAAACGGCCCTAAACTGGAGCGTGGGCATCGTATTTCAAGACTAAGATATGCCCAGAGCCACGTAAATTGGAGTATTGAAGATTGGTCAAAAGTTATGTTCTCCGACGAATCAAAATTTATGCGCTACAAGCACGATGGAAGACACAGAGTGTATCGAAGACCAGGGGAAAGATTCAAGCAAGCATGCATCGAAGAAAAAGTAGCCTACGGTGGTGTGGAATTTCTTCTGAAAGTCGCACAGAGCTGGTGATCATAGAAAACGGCTCTTTAACTAGCGTAAGATATGTGGAAGAAATCCTCAATGATCACGTTGGTCCATTTATGGTCAATTTAGGTGAGGATGCTATATTTATGCATGACAATGCCCGACCTCATACAGGTAGGATTGTGAATGACTACCTTCAAGAGATGAACATTACTCGTATGGAGTGGCCAGCGCGCAGCCCGGATATCAACCCGATCGAGCATGCTTGGGACGAGCTAGGCAGATGCGTAAAACAACGAAACCCTCCCCCAATCACGCTTCGTGAGCTCAAAATTGCTCTCACAGAGGAATGGGAGAATATTCCCCAAAGTCGTATAAGGAACTTGGTGTACAGCATGCCAAACCGCGTAAACGCAGTAATAGAAGCACGAGGAGGCAATACGAAGTATTAAAATTCAAGAAAATCGTAATAAAGTTCAAAAATTTCATGTTTCCTATTTTTGTTTTAAGGAGAGATCAGCAGTTTTTTTCTTTATGTAATTTTGTGTTAATAAAATGTATTGTATATATTTTTTTTACTTTCATTTAAGGAGTATTACATTGTCTATTAAATACAATTTATTGCATTAACCTATCATTTTTAGTTTCCGAGATTTTTAACATTCTTTAAGTGACCCGGATTCATTGCTCTCGAGTGTAAAAGTATAGCATTAAATAAGTTCTATTGCAAAAAGTGAATAAATTGAAAATTTTGGATTTTCCTGTATTTTGGTTGCAGTTTTGAGTACAACAGTCATTTGTTTTTAAAGTACCTAGATCATGTTGAAAACATTGAGCTAAAATTAAACACACAGTAATTAATCCAAACTAAGCTGTTTCCCAACTCTGTTGTCAATGCCGAAATACAAAACGCTTTGTAAGCAAATGTCAATTCTCAAAGCCTGGTACGATATTTCTGGAAGTTGAAAACAATTCATCATCATTATCTGCCTAGCCTTTTCCCAACTATCTTGGGGTTGGCTTCCTGTCTAACCGGATGCAGCTGAATACCATTATTTTGAATTGAGCGACTGCCTATCTGACCTCCACAACCCCTTGGTAAGCTGGTTGATTATTCAAAATGGTACGGATCGACTCGTGAGACACAGAAAGTTCAGCGGCTATCTCTCAAACTTGAATGACTATTTGCAGTCGCTATTTCGTTCACTTTTGCGATGTTAACTTCAGTTGAAGACGTTGATGGCTTTCCAGAGCGAGGCAAATCTTCCATCACATCTCGACCGCTTTTGAACGCTTTGTACCACTCATAAGTACGTGTTTTGATAAAGTCGATTCACCGTAAGCTTTCTGTAACATTTTCAGAGAGTCCGAACACGAAATTCCATTGGCGATGCAAAATTTAAGACAAACCATTTGTTCGATGTTTTTGTCCATTATGACATTCGCAATACACACTAGATAATATGTGCTGTGCTGTTTTTAGTTAGATCATATTATGATCTAACTAAAAACAGCACTGTATTTCATCAAAATAACAGATGCAACTCAAACTCCGCACCAAAATGGAAAACAGTTGTGCCAATCTAACAACAAAAAAAAAACAAATAATTGTATTTAGAACCATAAACAAATCATCCATTCCCGATAATTTTTTGACTGAATGTATATCAGTTCTGTTTCAGTTGGTCCTACGCCCAGCTTTCGTAGAATGGTCCTTTAGAAATCATTATTTGTTATCAGATGGCCAAATTTTCTGGTGCGATCCAGATCGTAGTCGAAGAGCCGCTACTAGTTGGTAGATAGTTGGCGCTAGGGAAGCAACAGGATACCAAAAAAATGCGTGACAAATCATTTCATATTTATTAAACTTATAAGACAAAATTACTAACTACTTTTTTATCCAAATGATTGCACCCTTAGTGTTACTGGATACGTTACGTAGTTCCCATGGACATTATATGCGATAGGAAATAAATCATTAAATTAGTACAACAACTCGCTAAAACGGCCCATATCTAGCAATACCAATTGTTTAGTTTTTGAGTGTCACCTACAAAAATATCGTTCTATATAAAATATTAACATAAAAAGATTATCGTAATAAAATAAAAAACACACTTGGATATTATAGTACAATATTGAAAATGTTATTGAAAAGGCGTGTGAACTATTCTTGTAGATTTACTTTAATATTAAAAATAAGGTTTTGTTTTAAATCGAATCACATATCTAAGAATAATATTTTGGATATTTATACTTCTCAACTGTGTTTTTTTTCTATGGACGGTGTTAGTGCATTTATATAATTTTAAGATATATGGCCATAACAACGCAAAGGTAGAAATTCTGTCCAACTTTTGAAAGAGTTGTCTCATTGAGGATACAATGGTCCAAATTTTGTTTGAAGCATACAAAAGCATACAAAATAATATTGAAAATTTTAAACAAGGCGTATGAACGATTCCTGTAGATTTCTTATAAAATTGAAAATAAGGTTTTGTTTTAAATCGAATCACATATCTAAGAATAACATTTTGAACATTATACTTCTCAACTGTGTTTTTTTTTGTATAATTTCAAGATGTATGGCCATAATAACTTAAAGGCAGAAATTCCGTTCAACTTCTGAAAGAGTAGTCGAGTTCCAGTCCTAATACATGATTGCTATTTTCTATTGTCTCATTGAGGACACAGTGGTCCAAATTTTGTTTGAAACATACAAAAGTATTGTTTTTGATAGTGTTTACATGATATTTGTTGTGAAGTTCTTATTGTTTATCAGACGTTACAGGTAAAGCAGCTCAAAAGTCGGAAAGGAACCCAGCTACCCCGCAACTGATTTGTGAGGATCAGATTGGCAGTCATTTCATATAAAATGCGTGCTGGTGATTGTTTACTGAATACTGATAAACAGACAGAGTTGACTAAGACTTCGTACGTGCCAATTTCATTACTTATGATATTGAATCATGTAAAGTATGTAGGTAGGTATTCATGCAGTTGGATAAGAGACATACTCAGTATTATTTTACGACTAAAAATTAATAAGTTTTCAATAATTACACTACTAATCAAAACATTTTTTATCTAAGTGTTAATGAAATTTTAAATTTTCATTGTTTTGTTTGTTATGATTTTTGCGGAAAAAGTAAAGAAACAAAACAAATAGCTAACATTCACACGGCGGTGGTCGTTGGTACGATATTTTACTGTATCTGTGGACAGTAAACAATGGGACGTTTGGGCCCACCATTTAGGTTTTTCCTAAAGCGCTCGAAATTTGAAACGCATGAAAAGTATTCGTCGAAACGCACCAACGATGAAACACAGGGAAGAAAGAGCATGAAGGATTCGGAACGAATGATATCGTTTAAAATTTAACTATCCCAATTGTTTATTTATTAAGACTATCAGGAAAGCAGAAATGAACTGGAACTGGCGGTTACGCAACTTACTACTTAACTCAATAATCAATCATTTAAATTCCTCTTTGTGGTTAATCGTTGGTGCACAACTTAGTGAGATCGTGTAGGCGCATAAATTCTGTTCATTTTTGTGTCATCTCGGTACTTTTCAAAATAACAAATGATGTAATTTCAGAACCTCTGTATTTTTACCATTATTGAGCTAAGCATTAAGTCGCTTAAGCACCTAGTTCCAGTTTATTTGCTTTCCTGGTACTTTTAATAAATAAACAATTAGGACAGTTTAATTTTAAATGTTCACATTTAAAATACAACTGTCCTCATTATATATCATTTATTACGAATTCTTCATGCTATGCCCTATGTTTCATCATTGGTGCATTTTGAGGAATACTTTTGGTGCGTTTCAAAGTTGGTGCGCTTCGAGGAATACCTCCATTTTACCGTAAAATATCGTACAGCGTAGCGTTATGACTTGTAAAAACGCTGCATAATATAATTTCGTTTTTTGAGATGAGTAATTCAAACAATAATTCAAAATCATAAGATTTTGAATAAAGTGAGTCTTTCCAGTCTTCGGTGTCAGTTTTTTAAACTGGAACTCGTTGGTGATTGATTGTTTTCTATATTTTTTACATTTTATTGATTTTGTCGTGTCATCAAATCACACTTGAGGTTTAGTTATGATACATTATTACAACGTTAATTGTTTTATTTTATTTAAATTTCATGTACATGAGTGGTAGGTACATAGCCGGACATAATTCCACAAGGCATTCTCTACCAGTCAACCACTGGGTCAAAAAGAACAGCATTGTGATAGAGTACAAAAAATAAATAATGAATATGAATGAAAATGAATTATGCTTCAGATCTAATTAATGACCAAAGATTTTGAAAAATAAAACCTTTAAAAACGAAACACACAGGTATGTTGTCAAATATCGCTAGCATTGTACACAACTATAACTAGAGCCACACAAATTGCTATCGCCCAGAAATCGTAATAATTGTATATCATTCATATATAGGGCAACCATCTTCAAATGGGGCAATTGAATATAATACACATACAAATCTTTTATATAAAAATGATACTAAGCGTTTTAAAAATTTATATTACAGCATATCATTTGTGCACATCGATCGATGTGCGCAAATGATATGTTTTCCGGTGGTGTTTGACTGGGTGAAGCATGGTGTTATGAGTCAAACTCGAGTCTTTATAAGCTTGCGGGACGTAGGCTGGTGCATATTTGCCTCCTCTCCTTCTGCTCAAGTTCTCCTCACGAACACGGAGGGGTGGCCGAGGGGGTGGCCGCTGCTGCGGCATCTGCCCTGGACTGTATACCCTCGCAATGTTCAGGTGTAGTCTATGATACTTGGCATGCGGTAAATAACGTTTATTTTTTATGCTGCAATAAAATTGTTTTGTGTCAAAAAAAAAACTTGGTTGAAGTCATGAGAGCAAGGACTGGGCAAAAAAGACTAGATAATTTTACGGAATTATGCAAAATATGTATGGCAAATGTGTTTCATACGATACTTACGCTTTGGGGTTTAGGTCTAAATGTTCAATGGGGCTTATAACGAACTGTTGCTTGCTTAATTCCAAATGCCTGCCCACATCCTGAGAAGGGACATCAACCAATGGCGCAATCGTAGAGGTCAAAGATTCCATCTTCAGATTTATTCCAATTGGTTTCATATAGTCGACGATCTGTAAGAGTATATGTTAATAATAATATTAAGAACACAATAACTTTGATAGAACCATACGGTTCTTCCTAAGTTAGTTTACCTCTTATAGCAACTCAGGCAACCACTCGACAACAAACTTTAAAGCAATGAAAATAAAGTTCACTGTGATTTTGACTGTGATTCAAAATCATGGGTAAAATAACTGTGAAAGGACTGTAAATAATAAGTTCACTACAGCTACATAAGTATCTAAGTGTATTTCAATTAATTAGCGATATCACACAAGACAAACTAGTTTTGAATCATTTCAATATAACATATTTAAATGATGAGGAATCTGTAAATTAAAAATACCTTTATAGGTCTCTCTATCTCTTGCTCTGTCGGAATGGATTCTGGGAATATTTTATAAACAACATTATGACCCGGACTTCGACTGACTGACGTTGCAGCTTCATCCTTATTTCCTGGAGTATAGCATTTCGTACCCGTTGTATCTGGACGGGGCTCTAAATGGGATTTTCTATATAAATGTACAATTTTTTCATCCTGAATAAATTCAGTAGATTCCATGGAACCACCGGTGGCAGTAGGAGTAGGTCTGTACTGCGTATTTACCTCGTCATCTTTTACTTTTTTATTTTTCCACCTCATTCTTTCATACAGTGGTGCGTACTGTAACTCCTGAAATATATTTGGTTGCGCAGATCTACCAGAACGCAATATTGATTTAGGACCACTAAGAGTATATTGATTAAGTCTAGCGTATTTATAGATTATCGGAAACACATCGTGCTCGTTATATCGCAGGACAGGGATTTCTTGTTTACTTTTGAGCTCAGACAGTAAAATTCGGCTTTCAGCTGCATATATCGTTATAAATATTATCACCTGAAATTTCAGAAACTATTAAGTTCGAAGAATAACTTACCAAGACTATACATGTTTTTAAATATTACTGACCTTGAAAAACATTATATCTTCAAATTTCACTTTGTAACGTCCAAATCACAAAAAGAAAAAAAACTTGTTTCGTTCACTTATATAACTATTGAATGTCTAATAATTATTAGATATAGGCTAGGCTACACTTTTCACCATTCACTATTTTTTCACAAGAAGAACGCGTATTGTCCCTTTTCACTTCGCGAGCCGTCTGAGCGCTCATTTGTTGACAGGCTCATCAATTGTCTATGTTTAGAGCAATGTTTTCATTCACATTCAATGATATCAGTATACTATGTAATCCATGATGTCCATTGTTTTTGCTTTTTCAAAGACATTACGTCACCCTTTGAATATAGGTAGGTCTTTCTCATCTTTTGCACAGCAAGTGTTTGCCAAACATAGATTACCAGTAAAAAAAACCGCCAAGTGCGAGTTGGACTCGCTCACCGAGGGTTCCATATAAACTTGTAGCTATTTTGTTATCATATGGACATTCTGGACTACTTATATTATATAAATTGCTACTAACTTAGTCTTGTTATTGTTATTAAACTACATATTTACTGTTTTCAGATTTTTTTAGACACATTACTTCTTGCCAAATATCGTGAATCTAGGTCAACGAGAAGTACCCTATTGGATCCTCTTATGAAATCGCAAAATATGCGGCATAAACACGGTCGTATTGGTCGGTAAACGGTCATATCTTTTGATTACTAACGTGATCAAAAGATATGACCGTCTATGTCCGTCTATGTCCGTGACCGACTTACAAGTTTGATTTTTTCACTGCTCCATGGGGTAGACTTGAGTCTTCTTAGTCGAAACACTCTTGTCAGAGTGTTCGTAGTTGCGCAGACGAGAGGCACACGGAGAGATGTTCGGTGGGTCGTTAACTTCCTCGAGGATTGCTCTTTCAGCGATGTGCTTCCATTTCTGCCGGTTGGAGACGTTGCAAGTACACTGGACCATGGACTCAGTAGCTTTCTTGATCAGATCAGTCTAGCGATGGAGATCATGCAGTCTTTGGTTTGATAATTATCAGAATGCAGCTCTAGTTCATCACATATCTTTCCCAGGTGGTCATTGTGCTCACGTCGACAAGCAGCTTGTATTACAGCTAACTTGGCATGGAGCTCAGTAATTGTAGCGTCGGCTTTAAGTTTCCGGCGTTCTTCGACCAGGTGCCAGGTGGCTTCAGTCATCGCAGTGCTGTCGCTTTGCCAAGATGTTTTTTGGCTGTGATTCTGTAATAGGATTGTAGATGACTACAATAAATTTATTTTCCGAAGTCCACAAGGAGTTAGAGTCTTTGCTCCCAACGCATTCTCTTCATGCGGCATGTCTGACTTCTACTAAAGTGGCTAAAGAGTTTGGGTCTTTCACCTCTATTCTTCTTGCGGTTTTAATTGGTTTTCTTTGCAGTTTCAGTCGCAGGTTTCTAATAAGCAGTTGGTGATCTGAATGACAATCAGCACCGGGTAAAGTGTGTGTGTGTGTTGGTTATTGAGCTTCTCCATCTAGACCTCACTAATATGTAGTCTATTTGATTGCGATACCTGCCGTCAGGGGAGGTCCAGGTATATTGGCATCTAGGATGGTGTTTGAACACTATGTTCATTATGGTCCTCTTGTGGTCCGCAGCGTACTCTATTAGGTGCTTGCCTTTGGGGTTACGAACACCATGACCATAGTTCCCAACAATATTCCGAATGCCTGTATCCATAATGGTGTTTCCTACCTTGGCATTAAAATCTCCAATAATGAGCAATATCTATTTTTTTGGTATCTATTTAATAGGGTGGTAGCCAAGCAACGAGTTTTTCTATAATTTAGAGATAGCAATAGCCACTCCTGAAAAGCTACCCTTATCATTGCTGGAGAAATAGAAAGCGTGTTTCTGTGCGTCCAAGTGGCCGCTATCTTTCCAATGTGTCTCGCTGAGTCCTGTGATGGTGAGGTTGCATCGCTCAAGCTTTTGTTCTAAAATATGAAGCTTTCCACTATCGAGAACTCCTCGTATATTTCAAGTACCGATACGATGGCCTTTCCTTAAATTGACATCTTTTCTTCCAGTAGCATTTTTTTTCATAGGATGCCTGGTTGCCTGTATTCCGATGGCCGGTAACCCATTACACACCCTTAGCTCCAGAAAGCTCAGGGCGCCGGTCGCTACTCGAATTGCCAGGCGGTCTTACTCTGTCTTTATGCACATCATTGCAACTCTCATGGGATAAATAATGTAGTGGGTTCCCGTTACTTTCTACATCGCGGTACTATAACCTCAGTGGCTATAGTAATCCATGAGTGAACCGATTCAGAACAATTGATTCTTGCGCTTCACTTCGGTACTGATGGCTACCGCTGCCCTCCATCATGATCCAGGAACTACACCCCTGTGGCTCGCCTTCTCCACTAGTTCGGCCGTACCGACAACTATTGTCTACGCCCTTCCCCACCGTTGAGGTCTTCACATGTAAACCTGGGCGCGGGCTCCACGTTATACCCCGCAGAACTGGGTCCTGCTGCACTTCTGCTGAACTTCGCCATCTACACACTCTGGCTTACTAGAGTATAACATGCCCATCCCCGCCACGTGGACGCATCAGACAGGAATTGCCCAAGTGAAGGGTAGAAAAAGTTACTCTACTTTCCCTGGGGCCGATTTAATGGTCGTGTATAGCCCCACGCCCAAAGACTTGAGTATTTGAAATTAATTTCAGCTGTATACCTCCACGCGCTCTTGAGAAAAAGGGTCTTGACCGATGGACAGATAGACGGACAGACGGACAACAAAGTGATCGTATAAGGGTTTCGTTATTGCCGACTCAGGTACGGAACCCTAAAAATTAAGACCTATTTCTAAAATCTTGTGCTCGATGTGTTAATCACTTATTAATTTTCGTAGGTACGTACTTAACTGCAATGTGGTTGCAGAATAACTTCATTCATACAATGAACGGTGTGCTGGGGAAAAATTTAACAATCTTTCTTAAAGCTGTTTTTTTTTTACTACTAATGTCGTTATTAGATCATGTGACAGATAACTTTCCAATTAACGCAACTAAAACATGAGATTCTTTGACAAACGGCGCAGGTTGAAAAAACGAATAGATGTTTTAAAAACCATTATTAACTTAGTCGTCCATTAAAAAGGGTATACTTGCTGAATTAAAGAAAAAAGTAATTAAAACAAACAAAAACGAACCACATTTGGTCGATTTTGGTGGTGGCTCATTTGAATATAACATTATTATAGTAATAATAGACGATGGGTAATGCCTGCTTCCAAGTATGCTAATTTTTTACTTTTCTACTTTATTTCCAGTTTTTTTTTTAATAATGTGAAAGATTTCAAGGGATGCATGAAAGGCAGAAGCATAGATTAGAGAAGACTAAATAAATGATGGATTGACTGTGTAATAAATGATATGGCAAGAATGAAGTGTCCGATGAGATGACGAGTAATAGACAAGTATGGAAGAAGAAGACATGCTGCGTCGACCTCAAATCAATTGAGTTATGGGCAAGAGAATGATGAATGTGAAAAATTTCGCAGACGATTTAACTATTTGTCTTATTTTCTTGTCCGATCCGAAGGTAAAAATATAATAAGAAACATAAAATATTCAAGAAAGGAAGCATTAATAAATTTTTAAAATGCATAAATTTTGTGCCCATATGACCAGCATTTTTCTAAAATCTAAGAAACTTTTAAATCGACATTATAATTGTGTCACCATCTCGAATTTAGATTACTGTCGTGGATTTAGTGACACTCGCAAGATTAAGACAAAACGATTGAGGTAAGATTCATCAAAATCGCCCCCCCCCCCCGTTTGGTCTCTAGAGCGCCACAAATGAACAAACATACATAATACATAGACTGATACGCAAATTACTCTCCTTTACGTCGCGCAGTCGGGTAAGAAAGAAACTATTCCTAGCCTCGGCCAAAAAAACCCATCAAGTACGAGATATTTCCTTCATTGTGAATTTTCTGAAAACAACGTAACACTGTGCCAGTATTGTTCTTTTGTCAAGAAATGTCTGTTATAACGTCAACACTCTCGCCGTCAATTAGCATCATTATTATTATTTACTTTCAAAATGCCTATTGTCTTAATTGAAGACACTCTAACGCTTAAATAAAGCAAAGAGAGGCCTATTATCCAGAAGTGTGTGAAGTCGGGCTGTGAATGATGAACAGTTGATTAAGCAAAACTAAATAATATGTTGGCTTTGTTCAAAAGGTTATGTTTATTTGTGTAAAAAATCGGTTACAGGTTTTTAATGATTCCAAAGAGAAGAGTATGTGAAGGAAAAACGAGATCGTATATAAAGTAAAAACATTTTATGAAAATAGAAGAACAAGGTGATCTCACTACACATGTAATGAAATTGTTTTATAATCTAGGTATGATTAGTTTATTAATAATTGACATTCATTGTTACGAAAACGTATAAGCTTACATGATATCGTTACCATAAATATTAGAAATAAGTTGTTGACACGGCTATGGCGTGGGTCGACAGCTCGAGGCAATCCAAGAGGCGGTTCAAGATACCACCGTTTAGCGGTTAGCTTGAAATATTAGGGGTTATTCACAGACATTACAGACAGGTTATTATTAAAATTAAAAAACGTTTCATCGCCAAAAAATCTATGATTAAGTTGACGATAATAATTTGTGAACCTAAAGCAGCGTTTATGAATAAACCCTTTACTTTGTTCGTGGGACCGCCGCACCTAGAGGATGAAGCTACAAGGTGACTCTCACCACCCAATGCAAAGTTACGCCACGGATGCTAAAAAGTCGTAAAAGCATTTTTGGGTGCTTTGGTCCAGCTAGTCCAGCTAATAGAAACGCCTCCACAGCAAGATGTGATCTCTGGCGGGAGTTGCTTAAGCCCTTTGACCGCTTCATCGAGCCATCTGAAAGCCTTCCACCTGGGCATGCTTTGCCGTGGTCGACTTGGAAATCTCTAAATAGACTCCGAAAACAAGTACTACCGAATAGCTTATGTTATTTCTTGTGAAAAACGAAATGCTTCCTCCTCCTGTCTCCCAAGACTTCCTTTTTCAAAGTAACCTACCGGTATGCAAGTTGCAGTTGTTAAAATGATTACGTTATATGCATAATACACATTGCAGAACAAGTGCCGGGAAAAATAAACGTCGTACCAATAACACGAAAGAGGAGCAGTGGAAACGCCAATAATATTTGAAAAAAAAAAAAACGAAATCGCTACCGCCTTAACTTTGCCCCATACAGGTAAGCCCATTCTCGTGAAT
Source organism: Eurois occulta (assembly GCA_950022335.1). Lineage (NCBI taxonomy): Eukaryota > Metazoa > Arthropoda > Insecta > Lepidoptera > Noctuidae > Eurois > Eurois occulta. The sequence continues at coordinate 8,104,486 of OX465484.1, read as the reverse complement.
GCATTGTAACATTTATTTTAAAAGGAGTAGGTACCGTAATCAGTGACGCGAGATTTTCGATAATATGATGGCCATGACCTTATAAGTGGGACGTAAAACCTTTCGTTATTATTGTAACCTACAACTGATGAGACATTTTTTAAATAGGTATAATCGTAGCAGGAATTATGATCATGTTCACACGTAGGTAAACTGGTAAACAAGAATATTATGTGCTGCGCGGGCAACTGATAAATTTAATTAGGATTAGGACAGGACACAAGCACAGTCTATCTAGGTAAGCTGTTATCCTGGCACACAGGTGACAGTGAGATATTTCTCACTGTCATGATAATGTTGGGAAAAAAAAAGATTATTTTCATGATAATTACATTTTTTACAAATCTATAGCTAATAGTAATAAAAATATGTACAAGTATCAAAAGGGTTAAGGGGCGTCGAAAAAATTGTAAACATCGCTGTCAACAGGACAAGTGACCAGAAGACTGGCTGCATTGCCACATTGGATGGCAATGCTGATTCTTTGGCCAAGAAATAGACCCGCCCTCTGGTCACTTGAAGAGTCGAGCAACCGCTTGGCGATTTCCCGAAATAATTTATTATGATAATACGAGTATTATGGCGATCGCACACTATGGTATTATGTATAATTACTTTGTGTGAGGCGCACGTTCACCGAACGGGGTCACATGCTTGAACCTTCCAGTGCCATACGTCATCGTACACCACTTATGTCTACCTCCGTGAGGACACGTATATAGATTGCCTATAGTATCAATGACTACCTCGTTGGTGTTGTGGTTGTAATCGAACCTTGAACCTCATGCACAACACTACTGTTGTGCCAGCTGGTGTTCCAGGTCGGCAAGTTTTATTGGATTATTCTATCAGGAATCTCAAAGTAGCAGCCAGGTTGATGACAATATTGCCCTTTACGGGGCCCCAGTGTGGGCGCGTTCGTCGAAATTCGTCGAAGTCATGTTAGCGAAGGAGGCGGCGGAACGTGAGAGGGAGAGAGCCTCACGTCCCAGCCGCCGCGGGAGTAGACGCGGGCCTGTGGACGGTGAGTAATGGGCTAGCTCGCCGTCCATCCGTCGTATGACGACGGACAGGCCGTGTCGACGGCGTGTTCGTGTTCCACGCGCGCCTCAAAGAGATGTCAGCAAACGGGAGGGGCCCGCAAGGGCCGATGCCTGCCAGGGCTGCGGGACTGTTCGAAAGAGATACCGCGGCCCTGGAACATAAAGGGCCAAAGAAGGAACATGGGTGGTTTTTAGTCAGTAAGAGTCTGACACTCCTTTCCGCTCCGCCTAGAGCGGGAGGGGTCATTTGATGATTTCCCACCCTCCAAAAAAAAAAAAAGGTTGATGACAATATGCTCACCCCTTATTACAATGGACTAAGACGTAACTGGTGGAATACGACTGCTTAGCGTGCTTTCCGAAGCACGGAGAAAACTCGGTATGAGATGGATGGTCACCTATCCACGGACGCGGCTTAACCTTGAAGATTAACACGTGCAGATGCTATTATTTAGCAACGAGCTCCTTTGTGGAAAGATGTAATATTATGCTATTATTAATACCATTGTGCTGACGACAGAGCTGTGCAGGTGACAAAATACTGGACGGGTATTATTTGAGTCTATCGACACGCAAAGAAGAAAAATAACATTGTGGCTTGATGGCTCACTCGCCTATGCAAATACGTGAACATCTAATATATTTGTGAATGAATGAATCATCTTCATTGCGTAATAGTTCGTAGACCGCATCTTGAGGTCACGATGAGATCCATGACATTAAACCGTGCATAAACGTACTACACGGAAGATTACGTGTTATGTACTTAAAATTGAAATCTTTGTTTAAATATTTTAAATGCACAGTAATAATAATGTAAAGAAAAGTGAATACCTATTTTTATTGCAGGAAAGACGAAGAGAAAATTTCGTGTATATGACGTTCAAATACATGAGAAATGCAGTAAATTTTAATCTAGTATTTGGAAAATATGGCCACAGGTTCCCTCCCTATATGAACCGATTAACGAATGAGATAAAATTGCAACAGATTTATGCCTGAAACTCTGTCCTGGACTGAAACGTATCTTTTTAATTTTTTTATGTGTATGAAAATAATAATTATTCTAACGCGTTCATATAAAGTTTTCACAAATAATATTGAATAGAAAACCTTTGATCAAAAATTTGAAGTAGCCCCGTGACCCGTCGACCTTGGCTCACCCAAAATACTAACACAAGGTATATATAAACCGATCCTAACGTTGGCAGTGTATCAGTTGTATCTCAATTAATCATAACAACATGTTCTCCAAAGTGAGTTCCAAATACGTGTTATAAAATAATAACATTGTTTTTTTTTGTCTCAACCTTTTGAGGTGACTTGACCTTTCAACCGTCAGCCATAACTGTAGCCTCAATTTCATTATTTACGGTTAAACGGTCATGCCCGAGACAAATAATAAATAATGACACATTGTGGTCAATAAGTCCTGTGCTAACAATGTTGTGTATTGTAGATCGTAGCCCTGAGCGCGGTATTTGCGGTGTCTGCAGCTGGTCTGCTGCCCGCGGCGCACTACTCTCCGGCTGGCGCCGTCTCATCCCAGAGCATCGTTCGTCACGATGAGGCTCACCCCTCCGCCCCAGTCGCCTACGCTTCCCCTGTCCATTACGCCGCACCCGCCCCCATACACTACGCCGCCCCCGCTCCCATCCACTACGCCGCTCCCGTCACCAAAGTGATCGCACCCATCCAGAAGGTGCTCGTTGGTTCCCACGCTGAAGAATTCGTAAGTAAAACAGACGCCTCATTCTCGTGATGACGCATTTTCATCACCCTTGTAACTCGCTAGCAGAATCTGATCTTTAACGTGTATGTTAACAGGCTCACCCCAAATACGACTACTCGTACTCCGTGGCTGACGGTCACACCGGTGACCACAAGTCCCAGCAGGAGTCCCGCGACGGTGATGTCGTTAAAGGATCCTACTCATTCCAAGAGGCTGATGGCTCCGTCAGGACCGTGGAGTATTCCGCTGATGACCACAACGGCTTCAACGCGGTGGTGCATAACTCCGCGCCCGCTCACCATGCGCCCGCTCACTCCGTGCATGCTGCCCCCGTCCTGCTGGCTCACCACCACTAACGACCATTACTATACATAACACCACTAAGTATTTACATCTTTAGTCCTAGCGAAACGATGACGTTGACGTTATTTATTTGAAATAAAATATTGTACTGTATGAAGCGGATATTTTTTTTTCTCTGAAGTATTGTCTGACCAAGTATTTTCTTTCTAAGTTAAGAGCATTAGGTATTTTGAAATAAGCACTAACCAGTAAATCAATAGCATTCATTTTCGGTAATCGGATTTTTTGGACACAATGCAAGTGTGGAGCCCCGACACAGGATTGCCACACCTTCTCTCCTGCCCGTTGTGCACAATTAACTGCACCTTCTAAGACTTGGGTGAGGCAAAGCTATACAGGTTGCTACGTAGTGGTCGGACAAAATCAGAGTCATCGATTCAAGAAGAAGAAGAAGATCAGCGCACGATGTAGTTCTGTATCATCAACAACAGATATGAACCATCCTTTGTGTGATTTTCGGTTGCAGTAATCATTATTAAAGGTAAGAAAGAGGGAAGGACCAATCAGTACCCCTGTCTGGAGGCCTTGCACTTAAGGCACTCACGGGATAGTCCAGTTAAGCAGACGAAAACCTCCTTCGTAATAGGACCTGTGAGATGCCATTCACAAATAAGTTTAATCGCACTTCGCTGTAGTATAACCACCATATGTGACGCATAAGTCATTACTTACATGATTTTTAACTAAACTCGATTGGGAAAGAACAGATAAGCAATTCGGGAAGTGTTTCGTTGGTATTACTACTTGCATAGTAGATTGGATAACAGATACTACGTCAAATGCTTCTGCTCAATCAATGACAAGCGATTTTACACCATCGAGATTATTTTTACAAAATTGTAGCGGCATAGTACAAAAACAGTTACAGTTGCGTCAAAGACGATAATTAAGAACTAACATCAAAATCCTAAATGGCGATTTTATAGTTCTTCGCGAGTTAAGACCTTCTAAAGAAACACGACAACAACAGCTATCGGGCAGTAACCCATCAGACGCAAAACAAAAGGGAGAATGAAGAACTTCACAACCTGTTCTTCAAGTAAGTTCTTCCTGTAAGGATCATGAATAACTTTGGCATAAGATTGGCAAGTGAAACATTGGAAAAGATACCGTTGCGCATGTTGATTTAAGATCTTCTCAACAAAGCGTAGAAAACAGTTGAAAGGGCTGTTTGCTGTCAATGTAGTTCCTGGCCCACTCGAGGCTCTAAGCAGGATATCCATTTGTGATAGATCTCCGGCAGAAACTCTGCCAGAAGTGCGTAATGATCTTAAAGAGGAGGTCTTCGAATAGGTTTTACATTACTGTATAAGACTAACTATCATTTGAACAGGAAATCAAAACTTTTTTTATAGACTCTTTTCACTCGGAACATTCTGTTTTTCAGATCTTGAGATCAAGAGTGTTAAAACGAAGTTGGATTTTTGAATTGAGTACTGGACTAGACAATAGCCTTTTTACAATGGCATTGCTCACATCACATCATCATGGTTTTGCTCGCAGATGCTCGTGTGGATTGTTTTTACGCAACAATGCGTAAAAGGTGCGCTTCCCTGATGCGCAGGATGTGGGGCAGCACCAACAGTATCCTGGGCATGATTGCCAGTCGCCTGGACTGTATTTATGTGGGTCGCTGTTGTGCAGTTACGCATGGGTTGTTGCAGCAGTGATCCACCGTTATTTGTTGTATTGTTTGTTTTTATGTGCTTACTAACATAGTCGTAAGTTTTTACTAACCGTTTTTGAGTCATGGATACTCGATTAAAGAGAAATTCTATTCTATTCTATTCTATTCTATTATCACCATGGCAATATTCCGAGACACTACTTTATCATTCTTTTTAGGGTTACTCATAAAGTTTCGCCATGTCCATCTGTCTGTCCGCGGTTTATTCATATTCCAAGCGTATTAAAACAAGACTCATTAAACTTATTTTTTTGTTGATCATTTCTAGTAGGTCTTTAAATATGTTTTATTAATTTTTTTTCTGAATGTAACTTTGACGTATAGTTATATTTGTTCCTAATTCCATTTTTAGTTGATTAATTGTTAAATAACATTCCTTTTAGAGTTTAAAACCGTACTAGTAGTTGCACACTACCCTGAAGTAATCCTCAGGGTAGTGTGTCAAAACACCTGTTTCAATGTGCCGTCGGTTTTATTACTTCAAGTAGGTATATTTTTATCATAGACTGTGTTCTGAGAATTTAAGATACGCAGTGCAGCGCAGCTTTTTTCACACTCTAGTTTGCAATTGTATCATACATAATCGGTTCAAATGTTTGCAAGAAAATAAAAATGTTAGTATGGGAATTTCACTTTTCACGAAATCGTCCATACAAATCGGCAATTTCATACTTTAACCCCTAATATTTATAAGTTCATCGATCTCATAAAGCACATCATAATAACGTAGACAGACAACCTGTCGCAATATTACTAGAGCATCCACACGTTTTTGCATTGCATACTTATGAATGAGTGAATCATCTTCATTACGTAATGATAAGTTCGAAGACCGCATCTTGAGGTCACGGTGATCGATCCGTATCAATTATGTAACAGTCTACAAGCTAAATATGGATCTAGAAAATAAAACGTCTTTTCTAGTAATAAAGCACATTCTCTCAAAAGGTTATTATTTCTACAACTTTCTCTTTTTTTTGTATTATACGATACAATTTGCTAATTTATGTAAGGCCAAAATGGCGCAATCTAAACAAGCAATAACTGTCATAATACATCACTACAACAACTAGACTAGAAGAAATTGTGCAACAAATTACTAAATGGTTTCCTACCGTTAATGTTTCTTATTAATAAAACATGTTTGGTAGCTACGTACTGAGAAAGCTTCCAAATGATCTATGAAGTCACATCGTGACCCGTCGACCTTGTCGCGCCCATAAAAATGAGCGCAACATATATAAGCTGATCTTAACACATGCTGTGCATCAGTTGTGTGTCGGATAATCATAACAATATGTTCTCCAGAGTGAGTTCAATTTTGTTTTTTTAAGAGATTGTTTCTAATATTTGATAGTTCCTGTGCTAACTATGTTGTGCGTTGTAGATCGTAGTCCTGTGCGCGGTGCTGGCGGTGTCAGCAGCTGGTCTGCTGCCCGCGGCGCAATACTCCTCGGCCGGTGCCGTCTCCTCCCAGAGCATCGTGCGCCACGATGAGGCCCAGCCCGCCGCTCACGTGGCTCACCTGGCCACCCCTGTCCACTACGCCGCTCCCGCTCCCGTCCACTACGCCGCTCCCGCTCCCGTCCACTACGCCGCTCCCGCTCCCGTCCACTACGCCGCTCCCGCTCCCGTCCACTACGCCGCTCCCGCTCAAGTTCACTACGCCGCCCCCGCTCCCATCCACTACGCCGCTCCCGTCGCCAAGGTGATAGCACCCGCCCAAAAGGTGCTCGTCTCTGCACACGCTGAGGAATACGTAAGTAAAAGTGGTACTTAACCCTTAGATCCACCACATTTGTTGCTTTACAGTTGAATCTAACCTATGACGTGTTTTTTGGCAGGCTCATCCTAAATATGACTTTTCGTACTCCGTGGCCGACGGACACACCGGCGACAACAAGTCCCAGCAGGAGTCCCGCGATGGCGACGCTGTGCATGGCGAGTACTCGCTGGTCGAGGCTGACGGCTCCGTGCGTCGCGTGCAATACACTGCTGATGACCACAACGGCTTCAACGCGGTGGTGTCCAACTCCGCGCCCGCGCACCACGCACCCGCACACTCCGCGCATGCTCCCGTCCTGCTCGCTCACCACCACTGAGAACGTCTCTAGTCTTAGCGAAACGATGCCCAAGAGTTCGTATCGAACGTTACTCGTTGTAAATAGTGTTTAGTTATTTATAATAAAACAAGCAAGTTTTTGAAAACGAAATCTCATGTATTTATTTCATCTCCACTAACTGTACCCAAGTCTTCGTTCATGTAAATGTCGGGAAATAATTATATGCCGCTTGGAGAAGGTGTTATACTCCCCTATTGAAATGGAGGTTGTTTGATATAGCCTGGTGGCAAGCGCGGCCTGGTGCCCTTTCAAAAGCAGACTGCGTCTTTAGAGTCCATAATTATAATGCTGCGAGGTATATAAGTATTATTTTTGAGAATAATTAAAAGTCAAGGTACATTTAAGTAGTACTGCATCACTTTTAAAACTTGAATGATACTGCCGATGTGTTTTATGTGTAGGTTATGTTGATATTTTCAACTAACACAAATAAAATATGAAAAGCTTTAAGTGCTTAAGAAATATTGCCGTTCCTAAGCACTGAAGCTTTTTCTAACCATAGAATTTTGACATACAAATAAAAACCGCTTTACAGTCTAAAAGCTGAACATCTTTTTCATAAACTTGTAAGGGAGTCAAAACAAAACCCAAAATCAGAATATGTTCAGGTTTTGATGTAGTCAGGATGGTAGGTACTTATAACATAATTTTAGGCAACTGATCTTTTGAGGATGACGTTAAATGGGCTGTTGTTACCATGTGTTAATATTTTGACCATTTGTAGAATCTGAGAACATGAAAATGATTAAAAACCACCAATACCAATGACAAACGGATTACGATGCTGGTAAAATAGAACTTAAATTACCAAATAGTGACACATTTCCGTAAAATATTCAGAAGTTTCTAACATTTTCGTCGGGGAAGTGTTCTTGTACGATTTTAAAGTCATAGTAGGCAAAAATCATTTTTGCGAAAGTGCGTGACAAATTAGTCATTCCTTTCAATCGATTATACATAATTATTATTAAATTCATTAAAAAAAACATAAATAAATGATATGTATTTCTGTAAATTGGATAAGGAGGACATTCTCATAAAAAGAGGTATTATTTTTATTAGAGTATATTAGAGGAAGTTTGAAAGTATTACAGAAAAACTGAAAGGAAGTCGTTTGTCTTGGTATGGACATGTAATGAGGAGGATGAAACGCATGTGACTAAAATGTGAATGTTGATGGATGGAGAGGGAAGAGAGGAAGGCCAAAGAAAAGAGGAGGATTGTGTGAGGAATAATAATGAAAGAGAAAGGAGTAAATGATGCCGTGACATTTGACAGGGGAGAATGGAAGAAGGATATGCGTTGCGCCGACCTAAATAGAATGGGACAAGGGCAGGAAGATGATTCTCATAAAAAGAGATTTCAACAAGAAACGAAAGTCGGCCAAATAGTAAAAATATTAATAATTGTTCCAAATATTAGGTACGTGGTGTAAATCATTAATTTCAGGTAACGTCTAACTCTAATTCGTTCAATCACAGCTTTGCATAACAAAACAAAAAAAAAAACTGTATACTCTACAATCGGATCACTTGCCTAGCTTTTTCCTAAGTAGGAGTGGAATTCCGGTACACGCGGTTGCAGATAAACACTCGCATTGCAGTCGTTTGCTGGGTAGTTTTCCGCTAATAGTTAAGTTGGTTTTATCGTGTTTAGGGGTAGTTCATTCTTTCCGAAAGATTGGGTAGATGTAAATAAAAAAGAAATTGCTATTTTTAATTTGCTGGTTTTATTATAAATAACTAAACACTATTTACAACGAGTCGCGTTCGATACGAACTCTTGGGCATCGTTTCGCTAAGACTAGAGACGTACTCAATGGTGGTGAGCGAGCAGGACGGGAGCATGCGCGGCGTGCGCAGGTGCGTGGTGCGCGGGCGCGGAGTTGGACACCACCGCGTTGAAGCCGTTGTGGTCGTCAGCGGTGTATTGCACGTGACGCACGGAACCGTCAGCCTCAACCAGCGAGTACTCGCCGTGCACAGCGTCGCCGTCGCGGGACTCCTGCTGGGACTTGTTGTCGCCGGTGTGTCCGTCAGCCACGGAGTAAGAGAAGTCGTATTTGGGGTGGGCCTATTAACAAACACGTCAAAGGTGAGATTCATCAAGGAAGCAACAAATTTGGTGGAAATAAAAGTTGAGCGCCAGTTGTACTTACGTATTCTTCAGCGTGGGCAGAGACGAGCACCTTCTGGGCGGGGGCGATCACCTTGGCGACGGGAGCAGCGTAGTGAATGGGGGCGGAGGCGGTGTAATGAACGGGAGCGGGTGCGGCGTAGTGGGCATGGGCGGGAGCGGCATAGTGGACTGGGGAAGCATAGGCGACGGGGCCGGCAGGGTGAGCCTCGTCGTGTCGTACGATGCTCTGGGAGGATACCGCGCCGGCAGAAGAGTAGTGCGTCGCGGGGAGCAGACCAGCTGCTGACACCGCCAGCACCGCGCTCAGAGCTACAATCTACAACACATAAAGATTATTAGTCGAATCACGTCACTTTTATTTAAGTTTTAACACGCACATAAGTTTTCAGGAAAACATATTGTCCCGTTTATTTTGCATCAACGATATAGAACACTTACTTTAGAGAACATATTGATGTGGTTATGTGAGGTGCACAACTGATGCATTGTATGAGTTAAGAGCCGTTTATATAGTAGTGGAACATTGGGTGTGACAAGGTCGACAGGCCAAAGTTTTTCTAAAGTTTAAAACACTTACTTGAATCAACGTTCAATGTGAAATAACTAATTGTTCGTATCTTTATTTGAGTGTAGGATTGTTGTTTTGGCAAGTTAGGTGAAAATTATACAGAAACGACGTAAGGTGAAGACGCGGCGCAGGCGCAGCGTAAGTGTGGAATTTATAACGAAAAGAAAGAACGGCGTGTCTGCACCGCGCCGCTTGAGTGTAATTCACGACACGTTGTATGAAAACGTTTTGACGTGGCATCATGCCTGCGCTGCGCCTGCACCGCGCCTTTATCTTACGCCGTTTCTGTATAATTCGCGGCTTAGAGTTTAATTGCATTTTACTGCTATGTTGCAGAGTTATTGTTGTGCGAATTGTTTTGTGCGAATTGCTCAATAACGTAGATTGTTTTAGAATTGTTGTTCGTTTATATCATTTTAGTAATTTTAAAAGAGTAACCATGGAGTTTCTTGCCGGTTCTTCTCCATAGGAAACGACCAACCCGAACCGTGCACCTTTTTGTCGACGTTTCATAAGTGCCCATGTAGGCCTATGTGAAATAAAAATATTTTGATTTTGATCAATTAATTAATTCGACTGAACGACGTTCGCAGTTGTTTTATAAGATAGTTGAGGATAGAAATAAAAATTATAGGTTAATTGAGAATAAATAGGTATTTATTTATTTAAGTTATGAGCATATTAACAAGTCCTTAACAACTGGCATAGGAATGTAAATAACATAGGTAATTTTCTACGGTGTCTTTAAAAATTAATGATATTTGTGTTCTTCGACGTGCTTGGTGGATTGCTTGACGGCGGCGGAGAATCTGAAATGGATGAAAATAATTATATTGACCCATCAATACTGAAAATTCAGTGAGTAATAAGTTTAGCTCAGTAGAAATATCACCTACAAAACTCATTTCTGGATGTTGATTCGTTTATTTTTATTTGTTACATTTTAGGAAAGCTCACAGACTAATAACATTATAATAACAAAAACATGTAACTAAATTGCTAATTACATGCCTCCTTCTTTTCTAATTATGATCAGTTTCAATCAAGAGTAGTAAATACTTGTAGAATTGGTATCATTATGTAGGTATCACTTAAATATCTTACCCGACGTGTTTGTCAGCAGCATATTCAACGGTGCGGACAGAACCATCAGCCTCGTGCAGGCTGTACACTCCCTTCACCTTGTGTCCATCACGGTGCTCATGCTGGTACTTGTGGTCGCCGGTATGGGGGTCCTTAACCTGGTACTCGAACTCGTACTTAGCAGGACCCTGTGAGAGTAGTAACAAAATAGTTAGTTAAAGGCTCTAATCTATGGGCTGCGGGACTGTTCGAAAGAGATACCGCGGCCCTGGAACATAAAGGGCAAAAGAAGGGACATGGATGATTTCTAGTCAGTAAAAGTCTGACACTCCCTTCCGCTCCGCCCAGAGCGGGAGGAGTCATTTGATGATTTCCAATCCGAAAAAAAGGCTCTAATCTATACAGTGCACCTGCGTGGCTTATCGAGACCGATCATGGCCTATTTCATCTAATTAGGAAGAGACCCTTTTCTAACGGCGGAAATATCTCTCAAGGTAACTCACGATCATTTCATTACACGGAAATATTTAAGAGCACCATTTGTTTGGAGCAGAAATAAACGACTGATTTGCGAAATATTGCTTGTACTTACAGAAGATCCGTCGTCGAAGTCCTTGGGAGGATGAGCAGGCACGTCGTGACGGGAAATGTGCTGCGAAGAGATGGCGGGCTTGTGATCGTGGTGAGATTCCTCCTTCTTGTGAGCGGTCTGCACGTAATGAGCTACAGGGACCACTTTCACGGGCGCAGCGACCTTAGTGACCACAGCGGCTTCCTGTACCTTCTCGACCACAGGGATGATCCTGACGTGTTGCTCATGTTTGTGTTCAACCTTCTTAGGTTCGACCTTCTGTTCCTTCTTGGGCTCAGCTTTGTGTTCCTTTTTGGGCTCAACTTTGTGTTCAACTTTGTGCTCGACTTTGTGTTCAATGTGGTGCTCGACGTGGTGCTCATGTTCAACTTTGTGTTCCTTCTTAGGTTCAACTTTTTGCTCCTTCTTGGGTTCAACCTTTTGTTCTTTCTTGTGTTCGACTTTGTGTTCCTTTTTGGGCTCAACTTTGTGTTCAGCCTTGTGTTCGGCCTTGTGCTCTTCATGACCGTGATGTTCTTCATGTCCGTGTTGCACTTTGTATTCGTGAATCACTTCATGTTCGTGGTGGATTTCATGTCCTTTGTGCTCCTCGTGCCCTTTGTGCTCCTCGTGTCCTTTGTGCTCCTCATGTCCATGGTAGTCGCCCAGTCCATGATGTTCTCCGTGTCCATGTTGCTCGTGATGGTCGTCATGGTGGTTGTCGAAGCTTACGATGCTTTGCGAAGAGTAAGCATGCTCCGCGGCTTGGCAGGCGCCTAGAAAGACGATGAGAGCAACGACCTGTGTATGAAACAAAGAATGTTTAGTTTTGCTATTAAGTTACTATGTTACTTAATGAAATAAAACTTTATTTTAAAAATGTAGTTATATTTCTTATTCTCTTACTTTTATGAACATTTTGATTTATGTGTTCCAATTGTATCTGTACTTTTAAAGTCCCTTGGTTGACTGATGTTGAAGTAAAATTGATTGTCCAATTTATACTTTTAATGTGTAAACTGATCATGGCTCCGTACCAGGCTTTGCTAAGCCGGTTTTTATAATTTGCTCCAGAAAATAGCATTTTGGTGAATGAAGGACAGTGACTTTCGTCTTGCAGATATTTTTGGAAATCCGAGACTTGTAGTTACCGTAGGCCGTCAGGGCGTGTTATTCAATAAATTATTTTGGTTCGTGGTTGACTGTTGTATATGTGTGCGTGGCTGCGTCCATGTTTAAAGTACTCGCCTCACCTACGAATAAATCAGTGTGAATTCAGCAGTCGTTTGTTTCACTTGTCTCCGCTACTCATAGACTTAACATTGGCGACGAGTACCCACAAAAAGAAAAAATCGCGATGGCGGCTCATCAATTTGGAATTTTGTCTACGTTTGACCACACAGTCCACTCTTGGAAGACGTACAAGAGTCGTTTAGCTCAGTGGTTTATAGCAAACGATGTGACTGCAGCCAGCGACGTGACAGGATCGAAAAGACGTGCTATACTGCTTAGCGCACTCACAGATGGCACCTATAAACTTGCTTCGGACCTCGCCCTACCGAAGGAGCTCCAAGAAGTTCCATACGAGGACATATTGTTGCTGTTGGACAGTCATTTTACACCGAAACGCAGCGGGTTCGGCGAGCGATGCAAGTTTTATGCGGCATCGCAGCAAGCTGGTGAAACACCGACACAATGGGCAGCGAGACTTCGAGGGCTGACCGCTCACTGCGGCTTCAGCAATGTGGAAGAAGCCTTGCGTGACCGATTCGTAATGGCAATGTTGCCGGGACGCGAGCGGGACAAACTATTTGCTCAAGACTTGACAGAACTGACGCTGGCTAAGGCGATCGAGTTAGCAGAAACGCTAAGAAGCGCACGCGCCGAAGCGGCAGCCACCGTGCATCTCGCGGGGCAGCAGGAGCAGCAGCTGTACAAGATCGACCCGGCGACAAAGAAAAGTGCGGTATCGGTGGATAAGTGTTCTGTGTGCGGTCGTTCAAATCATACGTCGGCAAAGTGTCGTTTTGCTAAATATAAGTGCAAAAAGTGTCATGTAACCGGACACCTTCAAAGAATGTGTAAAAAAACAAATTATATTGCCACCACAAGTGACGTTGATGAAGATGATGACGGTAGGCTGTTTAAAATAAGTTGTATAAATGGCGAGCCGATGACTGAAATTGTGACAATCCTGGGGGTAGAATTGAAATTTGAAATCGATAGCGGATCAGCGGTCACTGTAATATCTCGTACAGTGTATAATAAGTATTTTTCAACTGTGCCATTGTCGCCGACTAAGAAACAGTTGTATACATATGTTGGTAATAAAATAACATGTGCTGGAGTAACTCGGTTACCTGTTACATACTCGGGACAAACACAAGAGCTTAATATTTACGTTGTTAATAATGGCACTGGTCCGCCGCTCCTCGGTCGAGATTTCATTGCGAGTTTTAAATTAGAGCTGCTACCTTGTATGTATTTAGACAAGACGGATGACATGTTTAAACAACTACAATCACAGTTCCCAAGGGTTTTTTCTGACAAATTAGGAGCCTTTAATAAGTACAAAGTAAAACTGAAAATTAAGCCCGGCTCTCAACCAGTATTTTTTAAAGCGCGCCCTATCGCTTTCGCATTAAAAGACAAAATTAATAATGAGATCGATCGTTTAGTACAATTGGGAGTATTAAAACCGGTTGAGCATGCCGAGTATGCGTCACCTATTGTCCCTGTGTTGAAGCGCAACGGTACAGTTAGGCTGTGTGTAGACTACTCAGTTAGTATCAATAAACAGTTGATTGTGGAGCAGTACCCTCTGCCGACGGTCCACGAACTGTTTAGTAGATTACATGGAGGACTACAGTTTTCAAAACTTGATTTGTCAATGGCGTACAATCAGTTTTTATTAGATGAGGATTCCCAAAAATTAACTTGTATTAATACACATCGTGGATTGTATAAATATACTCGTATGGTGTTCGGTTTATCTAGCGCACCGTCCATATTTCAGAGAGCGATGGAATGTGTCCTATCTGATATGGATGGGGTTCTTTGTCTTCTTGACGACGTCCTCATCACAGGTCCAACAAGGGACGTTCACCTGCAAAGACTTAAAGCGGTGCTCGAAAGATTACAAGATGCAGGATTGGTCTTACAAAAGGAAAAATGTGAGTTTTTTAAAAATGAGATAGATTACCTAGGATATAAAATAAACAAACACGGCCTTATGAAGTCTCCCGAAAAAGTTAAAGCTATAGTTGAAGCACCGGTGCCCACAAATGTAGGTAAATTGCAATCGTTCTTGGGACTGGTGAATTACTATAGAAATTTTGTAAAAAATGCTTCGGGTATTTTAAGTCCATTATATGACCTGCTAAAGAAAGGGATAAAGTGGAATTGGAGCGAGTTACATAATAAATCTTTCAGCAAAATAAAAGAAATTTTAGCGTCTGACCAAGTCCTAACGCATTTTAATCATAATGCAAAACTAATTCTCACGGTAGATGCATCGCCAACAGGTTTGGGAGCCGTGTTATCACAACTAGAAAGTGATGGGTCAGAACGTCCAATATCGTTCGCATCCCGTACTCTTAACGCGGCCGAAAAAAATTACGCTCAAATTCAGAAGGAAGCCACTGCAATTATTTTTGGAATACGTCGGTTCCACCAATATTTATACGCCAGGTCCGATCCATTTGTATTAAGAACGGATCACAAGCCGTTGATATCAATTTTTGGGCCGTATAAAGGTATTCCAGAAGTATCTGCAAATAGGCTTCAGAGATACGCTTTATTTCTCAGCGGGTACAACTACACAATAGAGTATGTACGTAGTAATAACAATTGTGCGGATTATTTATCACGGGCGAGCCTACCGGAGGTTCAACAGAGTGATAGCACAAATAGTAAGCAGCTGATTGCGAGCGCCAGCGGTGGTGGGGGCGCCGCCGCCGCCATCGGTACGTTACAAGATGACTCATACGAGTTACCGCCGTCCCTCGAGCGCGCGGCTTATATTAATTTTGTAGTGGACGGGAGTTTACCTGTGACACTTACAGAATTACGCGAGCAAACGAGTAAGGATGCAATTTTAAAGGCCGTAATTAAATATGTATTAAATGGATGGCCTAAAAAAATAACAGACATAAAACTAAAACCATACTGGTGTTGTAAGTTAGAATTATCTTTCGAAGACGGTTGTCTGATGAGGGGCCACAAAGTGATTTTGCCAGGAAATCTGAGGCACAAAGTTATGTTAGAATTACATAAATCTCATTTAGGAATCGTCAAAACAAAAGCGACAGCAAGGGCGCGGGTTTGGTTTCCAGGTATAGATGTTGCTTTGGAAAAAATGATAGGCTCGTGCTATGTGTGCACTCAACTACGCCCTTCGCCTCCTCGCGCACCGCTTTCGCCGTGGAAATACCCTCCGAGCCCTTTTGTTAGGATACATATAGATTTTCTAGGCCCTATTCACGGACACACGTTTTTGGTTGTTGTAGACGCCCACTCTAAATGGGTAGAAGTTTATGACATGACAACCACATCAACCTCTGTAGCGGTGATTGATAAATTATACGATTTTATGTCTAGGTTTGGGATACCGCAAACTATAGTTAGTGACAATGGCACTGCCTTCGTATCACAAGAGTTCAAAAAATTCTGCAACTCCAACGGCATATTACACGTGACGTCACCAAGCTATCATCCGGCGAGTAACGGTCAAGCCGAAAGTTACGTTAAAATAGTAAAAAGGGGTATTAAATCGTGTATTTTATCTAACAGCAATGTACGAGAAAGTAGATTAAATCTATTAAAGTACCTATTCGATTACAGAAACTCGATTCACAGTACTACAGGATTGTCACCGGCTCAGTTAGTATTTGGCAAAAATCTTAGATCACGCCTAGATCTACTTAATCCAAAATTAAATACCGCATCATCATCATCGAACATTCCTAATGTGGTCAAAAACAAACAGTGTTCGCAGATTGAGTCATACGGCGGTAAAAACAGAGAAACCTATAATATAGGTGACAACGTATTGTATAAGAACAATGTTATGAACAAAAATTGTGTTTGGAAAAGGGGAACTATTGTAAAGCGAATAGGTAAAGTCATGTATCTTGTTAAAGACTTTCACTCACTTATAGAGCATAGAAAACATAAAAATCAATTAGTATTATATAAAGGGATCAATGTAGACGAAGAAACATTCTGGGATTGCGACAGTGATGTACAAGTACCGGTACAACAAGATAACAACAGTACGTCACCGGAATCGATGGGGCCCAGTATACCAGTGGTGGGGGAAAGTGATACAGTGACAGAATCTGAGCAAACAGTGACA
Source organism: Eurois occulta (assembly GCA_950022335.1). Classification (NCBI taxonomy): domain Eukaryota; kingdom Metazoa; phylum Arthropoda; class Insecta; order Lepidoptera; family Noctuidae; genus Eurois; species Eurois occulta. The sequence continues at coordinate 8,087,782 of OX465484.1, read as the reverse complement.
ACCACTCAAAATACAAATAGCCTTCCGCAACCTTCATCATCTCCAGTTATGGAAACAGCCAAACAGTCCACATCTCGAAACGAAGACGCTGAAGAGTTTCATGAGGCTCTGTCGGAAAGTAACCACCCACCACAAATTAAGGAACAACAGATACAGAGGTATAACCCTTTATCCCGGACGTTGTTACGCAAAATCCCTAGAGTAGATTACAAGGACTAATTACTTGAAACTGTTACCTATAGTATGGGGGAGGAGTTGTTGTATATGTGTGCGTGGCTGCGTCCATGTTTAAAGTACTCGCCTCACCTACGAATAAATCAGTGTGAATTCAGCAGTCGTTTGTTTCACTTGTCTCCGCTACTCATAGACTTAACATTGACCGCATAAGCAACCGGTTTTATTTTCGGTCAGTGTGTACAATGTCAGCGGCGATTATTCAATATACGTCAGGCGCTTTGAGTCACGATCATGAATATTAATGAAATTTACTTTACTTAATAAATGCAATGAGGACAAATTGATCCGTAAATTCGTTCTACTACTATTGTTAAATAATAAGAGATGTTCTTATAGTCAGTATAATAAATATTATAATACATTTATATGTAATCGAACAAGACGAGATGCATTTACAAATTAAAAAAAAAATCAAATAATGTTTATTTGTGACACACTTTACTTTTTGAGAAAAGGGTTGTCTATTGGGATTTTGACTTCAGTGCGTTTAGAGGATACGGTTTCGCATTATTTAGGGTAATTTTTGATAAATATGGCAACTTCATAAATGTAAGGGGACGGGACTGTAATAATTTTAGATTAATAAAAACTGGTTTGTCAGCGTTTTAAATCATGGATACTTCACGAACGCATTTTTGGGCTTTAAATGCTGCTTCCCTATCCGTAGAATTACCCCAGAATATTACTCCATATCGCAGTGTCGTGGAGACGTATGCGTGGGTATCAGTGGTATGCGGTTACAATGGTACTGTGATTCGCGACTTTATTTAAATTGTGTAGGGCATAGCAATATTGATTTAGTTTTTTTACTAAATGCTCAATGTGTATTTTCCAAGTCATGTGCCGATCTAACCAAAGTCTTAGAAAAGTGTTGTCAATTTTAACAATGTTGTTGTGTTCATATTTAACATTTGGATTTACAGAATTGGTTCGCTGGTTAAAATGCATGACATGTGTTTTTCCGAAATTATTTTTTAGGTTTTTACTGGTTATCCATTGTATAATTAAAACTATTATTTATATCATATTCAAATCTTTCTAAGTTTCTTGATATAAATATTGTGGTACAGAAAAACTTATACCTATGCAAAAACACCTAGACCTCACAACACAGCCAGTTAAAACAGTTAATAACTTTACAAATATTTGTTACTATTGGACACGAACTTGCGATCCGTGACAAATTCAATCACTAAAGCTCAGCCTTAGGAAATACTGTCATTGTCAGTACATTATTTTCAATCTTGTATTTCTAAAGTATAACATATAATTTCTAAAGGCTTAATTATGTAGATATACTAAGAATTTTATCTTATTATTAAAATAATTACGTCATTAAAAAGCTTCTTAAACGCTTCTTCACCGGCCTAGCCTTTTCGCAACTATGTTCGGGATGGCTTTCTGTCTTAAAAAATCATCACACCTATGTATGTACATGGGAACATATATGAAATCAGTCTACCATGATGCAGCTGAATTATATATTATGTTTGTTCTGTAAAGCGACTGCCTATCTCATCTAAAACCCAGTGGCTTGATAGCTTTGCTAACCAGTTTACTGTAACTTCGTTAACCAATAATTCATTTACTATATAAATTGACGTTTCTGCTTTGTTTAGTGGATCGCGGCGAGTACTATCGTAGTATGATACACAGAATTTCTCCTACCTCTTAGCAGAATTATAACTCTTTAGATAAAGAAAAGACAGATATGATTGACATCAATCAATACCTAAGACTAAGATAGAGATTGTTTAGGGTTCCGTAGCCGAATGGCAAAAAATAGGATTATACAGAGAACAATTCTTGGCCATTATGTTTAGGGTTCCGTGGCTTAATGGCAAAAAACGGAACCCTTATAGATTCGTCATGTCTGTCTGTCTGTCTGTTCGTATGTCACAGCCACTTTATTCCGAAACGATTAGGACTATACTGTTGAAACTTGGTAGGCAGATGTATTCTGTGAACCGCTTTACGATTTTTATACAAAAGTAAAAAAGATTAAGGGGGGCTCCCCATACGTGGAACTGAAACAAAAAAAACATCAAACCTATACGTGCGGGGTGTCTATACAGTAAGTAACAAAAACCCTGTTGTTCCTGTTAGGGACGTATACATTTACCTACAAGCACAACATTGATGAAGTTATAATTTAAAAAAATTAAACATTGGCCAGTCGAGAGGCCAAAATCAAATAACTATTAAAATCGACACATTCAAAAAAATGTTTAGAGAATCTGATTTTACAAGTACATCTTTATTTCGCTAAATAGCCGAGCTCGGCGGCTTTCTTTGACGCGACAGAAGATGCCGCCAAAGCCTACCGCAGCGCACGTGCCACGGTACCCCTTTACCCCGCGACCCGCCGCTTTGCGAATCACTTCCTTAATCCTTAGTCTCCCGCGCAGATTACTAACGAATGGATGTATGTTATTGTTGACCTACGTAGTGAGTGACTTGTGTTTTGTTTACGTAAACGTTGACCATGTCGTATTCTAACGTAGAATATTTTAATATGTTGATGTGTCTTGGGAAATGTGACTGCAATTATGCAGAATCACGCAGACTCTAGCAAGAACGTTTCGCGAATCTACCATTACCGTCGGCGATGGCATTTCAACGTTTGCACATGCGTACGTACAATACCGGTAGTGTGCACGGACGAGACCAACATCGAGCTGACGCAGGCAGACCGAGGACTCGAGACAGTGAAATCGAGGATCAAAAACTAATACCACACATTCGTTCGGTAGTGTGATGTTATCGTGTTCGGATAGACAGACTTTGTTTTTTTTTTTTAATGTAGTGAAGTGTTAAATGTAGTTTAAACAAGTATCAAATGTGCATAAAAATACCGTGTAAACCAACATTTTCAAAGATTAATTCGTTGAAGTGATAAACAACAGCTGAAAAGGTCACGAACTTGTGTAGAAAAAATAGGTAGCGGCACCGGGGCGACGCCGGCGCGGCGGCGTCGATCAAAGAGAGAGGCGGCACGGTTTATACTGTTGTGGCGGGAACGTTCTATCTCTTTCTGTTTTCGCGTCATCGCTTCATGCAGCAGGGGTAAGAAATCAGTTAAACCTTACAAATATTAATAATTAAACATTTATTTTGATTATTTTTGTTGACCGTTTTTTATAAATGACTTCCTTTATTACGTGTGTATACCGATTCTTAAAACGTAGGTAGAAGGAACAACAGGGTTTTTGTTACTTACTGTAGATAGATAGGTCTTCAAAAATGAATTGGAGGTTTCTAAAACCATTTTTTCACAAAGTCAATCGTCTGAAAGATAGACACTTCCAAAGTGGTAAAATGTGTTAGTAAGTATATTTATTTGCTCCAAACATGTGTATACATACAAAAACAGTGAACTGATGCATGCAAGATATTAAATATAATTGGTTCGACATGTTTGCCACATAGGTGACGTGCAAATATAATAAGTCTTTTGAACTACAACAATGTCTAACTATACAACAAATTCTCAAAAAATTACAATACAAATGTCAAAAATTACCAAATGTCAAAAATTACAATAAAAATGTCAAAAATTACAATACAAATGTAAAAAATTACAATACAAATGTCAAAAATTTCAATACAGATGTCAAAAATTACAATACAAATGTCAAAATTTACAATAAAAATATGTCCATATTACAATAAAATGTCAAACATGGTATGTCAACAGACCTTTTAATAAACAAGCCAAATGCTAACTTTTTGTAAATGACTCTGCCATAAATTCGTTAATATTATAATATGCTTTACTCGTCAGAAATAGTTTTAATTTTGTTTTCAAAACCGTATTATTATGTTCCCTCCAACTTTTTGGTAATTTATTATAAATAGTTGGAGCCATGCAAAGAACACTTTTGCGCATAAACGCTGTCCGACTCGCGCGGAGACAGAGTTGACTTTGATCACGGCGATTTCTTGGAAACTGGTCTGACATGCGGGGAAATAACTCTGGATTGTTCCTAATAAATACAATAGTCTCTAAAATTACAGAGATGGCAATGTCAATATTTTATGTTGAATGAAATAGGGTTTACAACTGTCCGTGGTTTTTAAGCGAAACATGGCTCTGATACATCTTTTTTGTGCTCTAAAAGCTATCTCCTTGTTTGTTGAGTTACCCCAAAAGATAACACCGTATCGGAGGATAGATTCCGTCAGACCGTAGTAGGACGTTAATAAGGCCTCAGTATTCACAGTTCGCGCCAAAATGTTCAAAGCAAACGCATTACTGCTTATTCTTTTACTTAGAATGTCTATGTGCGCCTTCCAATTTAAATTGCGATCAATAGTTAGCCCTAAAAATATCGTCGTATTTACTGTGTCAATAATATTATTCTTATATGTAATGTCAAAATTCGGAAATGTCATTGTACGTTGGCTAAAATGAATTATTACAGTTTTATTCAAATTGATTTTTAAATTATTATTTTCCAACCATTCTATTATTCTAATTAATGTATTCGTTATGTCATCTTTATACAAATCTCTTCGATTACAAGGTATAGAAATAGTACTGTCATCGGCAAAAAGTGTCATAGGGTGTTCTATTGTCAATGGAAGGTCATTAATGTAAAGTGTAAATAGTGGCGGTCCTAGTACACTTCCTTGTGGAACTCCATATCTAACCTTACGTTCTCCAGATAGCACTCTCTCTTCTTTTTTGGTCTCAATATTTATTCTACTTATTTCTGTTACTTGCTTTCTGTCACGTAAGTAGGATTGTAAGAGATCTAGTACGTTACCTCTAACTCCATATGCGTCTAGTTTTTTAAATAAAATACTATGTTGAACATAATCGAATGCCTGGGTCATGTCACAGAAGATAGCACAGATTGGCTGGTTGTTATCCATATTTATTATGACATTCTTTAAAAAGTCATAAATAGCCATGTTTATGGTCTTTTGTTTCCTGAAACCTTTTTGTTCGTTACAGAGAATTTTATTCGCTTCTAAATAAGCACTCAGTTCTTTATAGATATATTTTTCAAATATTTTAGAAATAATTGGTATCAGTGCAATCGGCCTGTAGTATTCCATTAACTCTCTATCTTGTTTTTTAAATAATGGCTGTATCACTGACTTTTTTAGAGCCTCTGGAAAGATACCTCCCCCCCCCCCCCCCTCTAATTTCTAAAGTAAGAGGAGGAAATTTCTGAAATAATGTACCTAGGATTGTAGAACGTAAAAAAACTTTTCACGAAAATTGGTTTGAATTAGATTTGATGTTTAGTTTTTGAGATGGTACTTTTTCATCAAACTGCAGCAGTATCTTTGGTTTTCATTAACGTGCTATAAAAAACAAATTCAGTTTTGCTGTTGAATGTTAATAATAAGTACAATATATGAATGAGCCTTCAAAATATGTTTATTATTTTGTTTGGTGCTACGGAACTTTGTGTGCGTGTGAGTACGACTCGCACTGGTTTTTTTGAACTTCCATAGATGGACTTGATTGATATTACTTAGAAACTATTTCCAAAATAAGTCAGCATTTGTTGTTTCCTCATGGATTTTCCTTCAAAACATGTGTCAAATATTTTGGTTTGTAAGAGTATGTTAGGAACTGTTTTTATCTTATCGTATTACAGTTTTGTTTAGTAAAAGCAGGATTTTCTATGTTTGTTGTTTATTAAGGTAGAGAAGGTTTATACGTAAAGCAGAATAACATTGATCATAAAGTCTTGTAGATCTCAGTGCTGGTTAATTTTCAGTTTTAAACTTTCACCGCTTATTAACAGATGCATTGTTTTACTATTTGACCTACTACATGCACCTTGCGCGCATTTTTTCTCGGAATCAAGTTCAAAACCTTGCGAAAACTGTATCAAGTTCCTTCTTATATAAGGTATAATCAGTTCCGAATTAAGCCCACTTCTCGCAAGCTTTCAACATCAAGTATACTCGTACATTAACGATCCGAAATGATTTATAAGGTATAGTTACCAAAATTGTTTAAAAGATTTTTGTCCTTATTTTTTCAATCCAGGGAACTTAGAAAAAGTCACATTCTTTTAGCGATAATGATTTAAAGGTGAAGAATTTATTGGATTGACAGAAGCTAAGGAAAAGTTTATGTCAAAGCTGGTAAAACTCGTTGTAAAAATTCGTAGTAAACTTTGAAAGTGATTGCCACTAGGATAAGCCCTTTTTTTTTTGTTTTGGACTGTGGGAAATCATCAAATGACCCCTCCCGCTCTGGGCGGAGCGGAAGGGAGTGTCAGACTCTTACTGACTAAAAACCACCCATGTTCCTTCTTTGGCCCTTTATGTTCCAGGGCCGCGGTATCTCTTTCGAACAGTCCCGCAGCCCTGGCAGACTAGGATAAGCCCTCAGGTTTGTTTACTATTAGTAGTTAATGTATATAATTCAAAATTGCAGGTCGTCTGTTTAGCTGTTGCCCTCACTGTGGTCGTCGCGCGGCCACAAGACGGTCACGATCAGCACCACGGTCACAGTCACGCTATCTCGTCACAGAGCATCGTGCTGCACAAAACTCACGAGACCGAACACAAGCCCGTACACCACGAGAAGCACCACGAAGACCACCACGAGGAGCACCACGAAGACCACCACGAGGAGCACCACGAAGACCACCACGAGGAGAAACAGGAAGAGCACCACAACAAACACGAGGAGCATCATCACGAGGAACACCACGGCCACGCCTCCTCATCACAGAGCATCAAGCAGCACCACGGACACGCCACCGAGAAACACGTCGAGTACTATGTATGATGACGTTCCTATGTAGTAGAATTTTGTTTATTTTTGCCGCGTTTTGATGTTGCTAACCATCCTTTGTCTTACAGTCTCATCCTAAGTACGAGTTCGCGTACAAAGTGGAGGACCCTCACACCGGCGACAAGAAGTACCAGCACGAGGCGCGCAACGGAGACGTCGTGAAGGGCGTGTACAGCCTGCACGAGGCTGATGGCACCATCAGGGTCGTTGAGTACCACGCTGACAAGAAAACCGGGTAAGCGGAAAATATCTTTAACTTGTTTTATGTCACTACCGTTGTTTATTACACGCAACCTATATTACCTAACATCTAACACAAAATTAGGTACCATTTTGTTTTGTTTATATCGTATCACATTTTATCAGAAAAAAAAAATTGAATGACAGAATCAGAATTTGGTCCCGTGCAAAGAGTAGATAGAGAGAATAATTAAACCAAGTCTCGTGTCAAAAAATTTTTTGCATGTCATCAGCAAAAAAATGTGTTTTACAATCAACGCGATTTCATTTATAAACTCATTTCTTTGTTTTATTAATTCTATCAATGTCTTTATGCAGATTTCATGCCAATGTGAAACATGAGGGTCACGCCAAGCACGAGGTTCCTGAACATCACCATCATCATTGATTACCTTCTAACGGATACCCATTTGACTACTAATAGCTGTTTGTTTTTTATACGACTAACAGATATTTGATTATTGATAAAACTGAATATTTTTTATGATTAAGTAATGTGATACCTACCTACCTACACTAAGGATATTGTTATTGTGATATTGTTACAGCTTTAATTATTATGTTAATAAATCAAAATTAGGTTAATTTAATACCTTGTATCATTGACCCGCTTTTAACTAAAGTTCTGCAATAGAACTTTAAACTGCTGATTCCGCCTAGATCCTTAATTATTATGATTATCTCCAAAAGGTTAACTTTTGTGACCATCTCTCTCTGGTTTAATGTTACAAAACAAACATGAACCTGTATTAAAACTGTATGTTTAAATAAATAAATAATAATAATAAATAACCAAATCATAATTATTAGATATGAAGCAAATTATATCAATCAATTACACCAAAATTATATCAATCAATTACCCCAAAATTATATCAATCAATTACACCAAAATTATAACAATCAATTACACCAATTACAACAAATTAGGAAGAATGACAAATAAAAGCTTCTTATTATGTTAACGTCATGTTACAAACCTGTCAACTCACCTGACTCATTAGGTACACACGGCGACACATCAATCTATACATTTCCAGTATAACATGGCCTCGCTTTGTATAGATTTCCCGTACAATGAGAGATGCGCATGAACTGGTTTAGTATAGCTTGATTGGTGGTCGTGCGTACAGAGTATTTTTAAATTCTTGTTCTAATTATCTTGCTATGGAAAAGAAAAGTATTAATAGCAAATGGACTTGATGTAGTACCGTGTTAGTGTTATTTTAATAACATTGGTTACCAGTAACGTGCTCTCAAGCTAGGAAGCAGTTCAATATGACATGCAAAGTACTAAGAGTTTAAAGGTTTGAATAAAATTCATTTGACCGACCCTGTAGTCTTGTACCAAAACTGATGGAAATGTTTAAGACTGCTGTGAAAATGATACGAGCTTTTAAGCAGCTATCATGTTGATTGGCAAAAAATACTGGTTTGGCTCCTGTTTTGTAAAAAAATGTTCATTTTGGCCAAGGTATACACATCGACTGACCACAGGACTGGAAGTAAGAATTTTATACTCATGATGGTAGTAGAATGAACGAAGATTACCACCACATTACATTATGATTAGTACCTTTGTGCTCTTCTATGTTAATATATTGTCCTGTTAAGTATCTGTGTGTACATAAATAAATAAATAAATAAGATTACCTGATATTAGTGCAAAAGTTCAATATAACCCTTTGCTTGCCAGACACAAGCGATGATAAAGGAAAAAAGAGAAAATATACTAATATTAAAAAAAAACAACATTGTATGAAATCTCATCGTGGATGTTGTTAATAGCTTTTATTTTGGTCATTTAATATCTTGTAAGTAAAGTAAAGTCTTAAATTAAAAGTACATACTTATAACACGCATAAAATAACATCACGTCTGTAATCCCCGGAGGGTTAGGCAGAGGTGGTCCTAATCGTACACCTACATTTATTTCTATAGGGAACAAGCCAATTGCCATCAACCCCGTACGAATCGAAACTCTATTGCTGCTACTGGGAAATTTCTGATGGAAAAACCCAATAAAACTTTACCCAACACGGGAATCGGACCAAGGACCTCATGCCTAGCAGTTGCACTTGCGACCACTAGATCAACGAGGCAGTATAGGTAAGTACTTTTATGTAATTTAAAAATACTTTTTTAAAATCTACATTTACTGCCAAATCTCTACTCGCACTTCGATACTATTTCCTATTAAGGAACTTAACTCTGGACTTTACCATTAGGAATTTTGGATTTGGATAAAGCAGACTTCACTTCAGATATTTCTGATTGCATCATGGTAGCCGTCTTGAGTTTTAAATCCGTTCACAAATTCAACATTAATTCACAATGCGAACAAACCATCAACCTAACGATATCGATCACATTAAGACGTAATTTCAGTAAGTTAATGGAAGGCTTGAAGTTTTAGACTCACGAGACTATCTCCATACTACCTATTTGAGTCACATTAGAAACCATAATAAATACCTTAGACATAATAAGAAGGAAAGTAGAAGGGAAAAGGAATCCAATGTGAATCTATATAGGTACAACCGATGCATAACACTTTTGTACCTATTCACGATTCACGAATAAGTTACATATTTATTAAGGTTTGCTAAAATTGTTAATCGATACTACATAAACTCAATTCGTGGATTTTGTACAACAAACAAATGCTATAATGGGAATTTAACGGCCAATCAGAAGCCACATTCAAAACTCAATTGGTGGATTTTGTTTAAATGCGGCTATAGAAATATTTGTTCCGTACGGAGAGAGAACATGCGAAACGCAGCGCAGCAGCCAGTCGCTCAGCCTCTTGAGATATCAGGAGGCTGAGCCAATGCCAAGTTACTTCTTGTGATAATAGATAATGATAAAACAGACACAACTGTTAAATTAAAACCTAACACAATTAAACAGTGTCGAAAACAGTACGAATATGTACGAAATTGAAAAAAAAGAGGTATTTTCATGTAAAGTTATTTAATACAACATAGTGGTGGTAACAACTAACATTAAATAACAATTTTGAACTAAATCTTAAGTCAAAGAGTGTATCAATCAATGGTGGTGGTGCTGTTCAGGAACAATGTGTACCGCGTGACCTTCAAACTTCACGTTAGCGTTAAATCTGTGAATGAAACATACATAGAAACGTTATGGGAAGATCAGTAGTCATTTTCAATAATTTGTTCTCAAAACATTTTGAAATCATTCGTTTTAGGTATAAATGTGGATAGCTATAAGAGTGAGGGAATACTGGAGAAACAATTGATGGATAAAAAATGTGTTAAAGATGATTTGGCTAGACAGAGGGCGAATGAGATAAAGAGTAATAGAGAAGTATGGAAAATTAAGACACGCTGCCGCGACCCCAAATATTAGGATAAGGGCAGGAGAAAGATAATGATTGATTTAGAAATCATGAAGGCACCCACCCGTTCTTCTTGTCAGAGTGGTACTCAACGATCCTGATGGAGCCGTCGGGCTGGTGCAGGCTGTACACGCCCTTCACGACGTCACCATCACGTGCCTCGTGCTGTGACTTCTTGTCTCCGGTGTGAGGGTCCACTACCTTGTATGCGAACTCGTACTTGGGATGAGACTGTAACAGATGAAACAATTAGCTACTACTTACTACAGAATTGTTACATTCTAATATTGAAATCTTTCATACATAGTACTCGACGTGTTTCTCGGTGGCGTGTCCGTGGTGCTGCTTGATGCTCTGTGATGAGGAGGCGTGACCGTGGTGTTCCTCGTGATGATGCTCCTCGTGATGATGTTCCTCGTGATGATGCTCCTTGTGTTTGTTGTGGTGCTCTTCATGTTTCTCCTCGTGGTGCTTCTCTTGGTGCTTCTCGTGGTGCTTCTCATTGTGCTTTTCGTGGTGCTCCTCGTGGTGCTCCTCGTGGTGCTCCTCGTGGTGTGTGGGTTTGTGTTCGGTTTCGTGAGTTTGGTGCAGTACGATGCTCTGTGACGAGATGGCGTGACCGTGACCGTTGTGATCATCGTGACCATGACCGGCCTGCGGCCGCGCGGCGGCCACAGCGAGGAGGGTGGCGACTAGAGCAACCTGAATGAAACATGTAATTTGACTTAAAGCACTACAATTAGTACGTAACACTTCACTAATTCCAACTGTGTTAGTTGTTCCCTTATCCACTTTTTTACACAAATCTTAGTAGTAAATAATTCAGGAGACATTCAATACCTTAAAGAACATGATAATGTTGGTAACTGTAGTTCCTTTGGAAACACAATTGTGACTGATATGGTATGTATGGAAGGTCTGTCCTTTTTATATGAAATACACGAATGTACAGAGAGTGACCCAATTTCGGGTAAATGCATAAAGTAAACCAACCAAACTTGTTTTTTAGCAACTACATTATTTTGGATGACATTGCGATAATTATGGTAACCTTGAGTAATTATTATGTCAGTGGTTATCCTTTCTCCGAACACATTAAGAAAGTAATAGTATATTTACCTCACTCGAGAATGATAAGGTTCAGACAACCTATACCGACATAAATCGACTTCAAATGCTTACTTTCCTAAGCATTTGAAGTCGGTTCATGTCGGTATCCAAACAAAAACAAACAAAAGAAGTATCCAAACAAAAGAAGGTGTTTATAGAGGACATGACAGTTCATAGTCCAAATTAATGACCAACACCTACATTTAGGACAGCTCATTTATTAAATTTAACTATACTTCTACGAGCATACATTTAAAAAAGGCGGTTATTCTAAAATAATAAGATGTTTTAGGGTAAGGGTTAATTTATTCTTATACACGTAGCAAAAACATAGGCACAAATATCAAAATGTAACAGAATCAGTCCTTTTAGAAGACAATAATGAAGACGCTTCAGTAATGATGATGATAATGGGGTACGATGTGATGTGTGCTGTGCTTCACGTCCGCATGGAAGCTGGGGAGAAGAACACAACAAAAATTAAATTATAATAAAATTGAATTGAATTATTTTTAGAATTCAATCGAGAACATAGGGACGGTAATGTATCTGATCTTACTGTCAAATACATAAATTTAACCATAGACATAAAAAGAGAAGATACTTATACTCAGTAGTAGGTGGACTAAGGCTCCCGATGATAATGAGAAGTAGTATACATACCCGCTGTGATGGTCAGCATGGTAGTGCACATCCCTGACGGAGCCGTCAGGTTGGTGCAGCGAGTAGTGTCCCTTGACGACGTCACCGTCGCGGTGCTCGTGCTGCGACTTGTGGTCGCCCGTGTGAGAGTCCTCCACCTTGTACTCGAACTCGTACTTAGGGTGAGTCTGTAAATGGAATCGTGAGTTAGGGGAGCCTAAAGAAAATATTTAGAATTTTGTCATTGAAAGTAAGCTAGATTTGTTACTAACGTAGTAGTCATGATGACCATGTCCGTGGTGTACTATCTGGTGGTGTCCGTCGTGTCGGTGGATGTACTGGGACGAGTGACCGTGGGCGGAGACCATTGTTACAGCCACAGACAGCACGCAGAGGAGCTAAAAAGTTGGAGAAAAAAGTATTTTTATGAGAAATTTAAATGTATTGAATTTTGCGCAGTCTATTCGTAGACAAATTTTCATTTATGTTATATACCTTAAAGAACATTTTGTTTGGTATTGTTGAGACTATGTTCAAGAGTGAACTGATATATTACTTCTAAACTTCCTGTCTTTTATATGACATATAATAGTACATTCAAGGTAGTATTGATTTCTCTCTATTAAGTCGCATACGGTAAGAGTGTTACGCTTTGACAATTATTGTTTCGTAAAAGCTATTAAAGACATAATTTTAGGTTTTGTTTTCATGCTATTAGATCATTTGTCTTTCACCATTCTAGCTCAGCTTACTAGTTACAGTAGGTATTTATTTATGGGAATAGATCATTTACGGTAAAAGAGGTTTAAGTATAGGTACTACTTGGAGATGACATAATCATATTATAGCCACACTTTTTGAATAATAATAATAATATCCCTGGACATTTCACACAGCACCATCTAGTCCCAAGCTAAGCAACGTAATGCTTGTGTTATGGTGGCTAGATGGCTGATAAACTACATTTATACAATTTTTGTTTTTTTTTGAATGCGAGAACATTGTCTGGATCTTTATTGATAAAAATATTGAATACTCCAAAGTAAAAGATTGGACAATATATTTTGCTGATCGATACTGCTATAACCAATACTTATCTTTATTCGCGAAAATTATACTTTCAAAGACTTGATTGTTTGTTTCAGAACCCAATTTTCGTTGATTTCGTAAGCGTAGTTTAATTTAAAAATATTGAATTCTTATTTCATCCTCCTCTTTCACACTTCACTTAGATAATACTAGCTTGCAGCACTATTAAAGCACTAATTAGCCTTATTCTTTAGAATATTAGTTTAGAATTAGGATTTTGTCCTGTGTTGCATTAAGAGTTTTTTTACATCAGGATTTTTTAGCTTGCATCACTATTAGACCACTGCTTAGCCTTATTATTTTGAAAATTAGTTAGAATTAGGATTTTGTCCGGTATTGCATTAGGAGTTTTTTTTTCTAGCTTGTAGCCAACACCACCACCACCACCACCACAACCACTGCTTAGCCTTGTTATTTAGAATATTAGTTAGAATTAGGTTTACGCATTAGGAGTAGTTTTTTTTTGCATAAGGAGTTTTTTATTGTAAATCTAAAAGTGCTGTTTAATATATGGATTTAGAACACAAACTATTGATATGGAATTGTTTCACTTTGATGGCAAAATCTTGCTTTAAAAAAAGGATAAACGGGGAAGTTTTGTTTTCCTTTCAGCATAAACATGATTCAGAACTGATCGATGGACGTAAAAGGTCGTGTATACCACTGATCAGTGATTATAGGTTCTCCAAGAAATAACCCACTAAAATTCAATTCCGCTCTATTTTTGAACACTTTCACATTTCAAAATACATTTTTAAGATCATTCCTGTAACTATCCTGAGCTATATACATATGAATTTATTGCAAAAATTATTGATAAGTTAGAGAAAAAACTTTTTTTTAATCTGAAAACATTTACTCTGTACATCAATGCGCATCTCTCCTGCCCTTATTGATGTTCCTCTTGATCCTCTCGGTGTAGGCAGCAACTATATTAGACAACAGTGGTAAGACTGAAGATTTCACATCATCCCTGACTCCAACTTCAGTACACAAATTTTCCCTAGTTCTCTTATCCTTCGGCATAGCACACATCCACACTACATCCATAGTCCTATTTGGAGGCATTAGATTGGGCTGCACATATTATAGGCTGACTGGCGCCTTTTCCTCTTATTTGTTGTGAATTACTAACATAGTTTTAAGTCATCTTATTGTACTACTAACACTCTATGGACCTAATTAGTCTGAAATAAATGTTTTGAATTGAATTGAATATAGCAGCTTCAGATATCAAAACAGAAGCGGTGTACAAGTATCCATTCCACTCCAGATATTCCCTCACCAGCTCATTGACTAGAAGCACTGCATTGGTAGGATTAGGGGGTGATGAAACTACCACTGTGGTCTGCCACTCTTGGAGAAGACCTGTCACTTTAGCTCGAACCTCTGCGTATATTTTGTTTAAATATCCATTTTTCTATAGAAGATGAAGATCTTTGATTGCAATCAGAAATTTTTTAGGTACTTTACTTTAAATTTCGGTTTACAGACACGACCTGAAGCACGGCGACCCCAATGGCTGTGGAATTTATAATGACGGCATATTTAGTCAAGGTCGAAAAGGTGATTTGATGGATGGATCAAGAGTTTTTATATCAAACTGCCCCGTCGGTCTTGTGGTCGCAAGCGCCTGCTGAGCGTGCTGAGAGTGAGGTCCTGGGTTCGATTCCCGGATCGGGTTAACAGTGCTATTGGGTTTTCTATTAGAAAGGAGATGGACGTGCCTCAAAGTGTACAAAAAGAAAAGTACTTATTAAAGATTGTAAATTGAAATGTACAAATAATTATGATAAACAGTTAAGAATTTTGGAAAAATATTAACGTACGATTTTGAAAAGAACTCATAATAAAAAGGATTTTAATTTTGATTTCACTCCAAAAGTCGATAGTACCCTCAACGTTGCCATACAATATTAACAAAGAACAGAACAGGGAAAAATAAAACTCATACCGGGCTTAAAATTCGTAACTTAAGTTACGTTCTCATCCAGTTGGCCAGTGACGGCCAGCGAGGGGGAGCGGCTAGAAAAGCGATAGGCGGGGGATGTATGAGGGGAGTAAACTATCGTGGGGGACTCTGCGCCTGCAAAAGAAGAAGGAGCGGTACTGGTCCCGAGCAGGGCCGGTGTCCTCCGTTTGTTACGGGACTTGGTTTTGGTCTTGGCAGCGGTTCTTGCCACTGCTGGACCGTTACCCGCACTGGAGCGTCCGGGGGCTAGAGCTAGGCTGCAAGCACCCCTCTTGGGAGTATCATTGGCTTTCGTTTCCACTTTGGTGACTGTATGTGCATTGTGAGTGTGAGTGTGTGTGGGGGAAGTATGTGTGTGTGTAGTTGTTGTGTGCGTATGAGGTGTGTGTGTGTGTGTGGTGAGGTATGGGCTTGAGTTTTCCATATTTGTGTATAAAAGATGTCATCTCTCCGGCTTCCCACCCTCCATGGAGCCCGCACCTGGGAACGTCTTGCTACAAACTAGCTCGAACGTTAGGACTACCTTTGAGATATAAAGGTGTGAGGCTGGCTTACAGTGCGACATCGGGTGCTTGATCAGGTTGGCATAGGGGCTGAAAGCCCGTCCCTTCTGAACTGATCGACCCTCACTTACACCGTCAGCATGACTTTCACCCATCGCTTCGGTCATCCAAGGACGACCTCCGCGGACCTCCCGCCCCTCACCGTGGCCCTCTGACGGGACACTGGCCATTTCCCTACCCCTGGCTAGTGGGTAGGGCCACCGTTTCGCTTGAAATCCAGACCAAAGAGGGCGTGTTGCCTCACGGACGCATTACCACCAGCCCCGGTCGGCTCAACCCTCCAGGACTCCTTCATCCCCGCTTACGGCGCTCAACTGCGCAGATCCTAGCGCAGTGACCATATTTACCTACTCGTTGCCAGCTGAGTTTAGTGAAGACCGAGGCCACAACCACTCAGTCACGAAGGGTCATGGTTAGGTTAAAAAGCGCCTGGTGGTTTCTATTACGTCTATTTCTAAGGAATTAGACCAAGAGCAAGCAACCACGTGAAGGGAACCTACCAGACTTGCCTTGAGGATCTACGCGACTGTTGCGCTCACCCTCGAGACTCCGCCACCTTACCCCCTCTGAGGGAGGCAGTAAGGTAGGCCTGCATGAATGTAGTATACATGCAGGCCCATTACAATAATATAATTTGATAAGATTTGGATTTTAATTCCTAAACTAAGGCCCATTATAATAGTAAACATTTCGTACATGTTTATGTGGAGATGAAATATGTATGTTAGTAATGACTTATTACAGCTTACAGTACTATCAGTCAGGCCTACCATAATAAAATCAAAAATAGAAAGTGTGCAAAAAAAATCATAGAGTTGTTTTCGGTAAAGTTATTTAATACAACATGGTAATAGTAACAACTAACATTAAATAACAATCCTTAACTAAATCTTAGGTCATAGAGTTAGAGAGTACCACAGAATCAGTGGTGGTGGTGGTGTTCAGGAACAATATGCACGGCATGACCCTCGAACTTCACATTGGCGTTAAATCTGTGAATGTAAAATATCGGGTTATCAAAAAATTGAAGCCGACTGCCATTGACCCGTTTATACGTAACACATTATTTCATAATGGCGTATTTTGAAATCATGAATGAACTTACCCGGTTTTCTTGTCAGAGTGGTACTCAACGATCCTGATGGTGCCATCGGGCTGGTGCAGGCTGTACACGCCCTTCACGACGTCACCATCACGAGCTTCGTGCTGAGACTTCTTGTCTCCAGAGTGAGGGTCCACTACCTTGTATGCGAACTCGTACTTGGGATGAGACTGTACAAGATGAAACAATTAACTACTGAATACAACAGAATCACTACATTGTAAACATATTGAAATCTTTCATACATAGTACTCGACGTGTTTCTCGGTGGCGTGTCCGTGGTGCTGCTTGATGCTCTGAGATGAGGAGGCGTGACCGTGGTGGTGCTCGTGGTGATGCTCCTCGTGTTTGTTGTGGTGCTCTTCATGTTTCTCCTCGTGGTGCTTCTCGTGGTGCTTTTCGTGGTGCTCCTCGTGGTGCTCTTCGTGGTGTGCGGGCTTGTGTTCGGTCTCGTGAGTTTGGTGCAGCACGATGCTCTGTGACGAGATAGCGTGACCGTGACCGTGGTGCTGATCGTGACCGTCTTGTGGCCGCGCGGCGACCACAGCCAGGAGGGTAGCAACTAGAGCAGCCTGTGTAGAAAGTTTAGTAAAAATTTAAGTACTTTAAATTTTATTGGTAGACACTCACACTTCACTCATTTGAACTTTGTTAGTTGTTCACTTAACCACTTTTACACACATCTTAGTACTCAAGTAATTCAGTAGTCAATAGTCATTCAATACCTTAAAGAACATGATAATGTTGGTAATTGTAGTTCCTTTGGAAACACAACTGTGACTGATGAGGTAGGTATGTAAGGTCTATCCTTTTATATGAAATACACGAACGAGAAGAATGTAATCCAATTTCTCGTAAACGCGTAAATTAAAACCAACTGAACTTGTTTTTTAGCCAACTACATTATTGGTTAAGTGCGATTATTGTTGCAACCTTGAGTAATTTTTATTTTAATTTTATTTGTTAGGGACAAAAAACAGTTACATAAAAAGCTTAACTAGAGATTCTTAAATTAGCACAATACTTAGAAATACATATAAACACAATTAATTCCATATTGATGTTACTACACATGTAAGCAACAACATTGTAATGTTTATGTCAATAGTTTGACTCTCTCCGAATATTTTAAGAAAGTGATTATATCTTCCTCACCCACTGATGAAGTTCAGACAACCGATGACGAAAAAACAAGACTGAAAAGCTTAGGAATCTACCAGAGCCAAATCAAGCGTAGTACCGAACTTCCTAACGTAATAATTGAGGCCAGAACGCTGAGTCAGTTAATATGCCAAATGATGACCAGGTGGTCATCCCCCTACGTTCACGATAGTTAATTAATTTTAAAACTATGCTCTTACCAAAGTCAGAAGAGAAAACGGAAAATAAAAAGTTTGTTCTCTTTTTAATTTTGATTTATTCTTACAAACGTAGTAAAGATATAGACACAAATATCAATATAACAGAATCAGTTCTTTTAACAGACAATATTAAAGATGCTTCAGTAATGATGATGATGAGGCACGATGTGGTGTGTGCTGTGCTTCACGTCCGCGTGGAAGCTAGGGATAAAAATCGAAGAAAAAATATATAATTGAATTGTATTGTTTTAAGGCTACACGATATAGTTTTTCTAAGTCTTGTATTACTAAACTTTGGATCTAGTTGTCCTAAAATAAATAAATTTGAATTTGAATTTGATATAGTAAAGTTTTGCCCGAATGGTGACCAAGATTGGGTTCGTTTGACGGACGATATCGACAAAGACATGAGAAACAATATAATGAGGGACGCACGAAAGGCGTAGGCTTATACCCAGCAGTGAGTGACCCTGGGCATTAAAATGAAATGATGATGATTAGTAAGTAGAAACAGTAACTAGGAAGTGACTAATGAGCAATAAGATCATAAATCAGACAATCTTGCTACCAATGAATTAACTGTAAGATTATACAAACCCGCTGTGATGGTCTGCGTGGTAGTGCACATCCCTGACAGAGCCGTCAGGTTGGTGCAGCGAGTAGTGCCCCTTGACGACGTCACCGTCGCGGTGCTCGTGCTGCGACTTGTGGTCGCCCGTGTGAGAGTCCTCCACCTTGTACTCGAACTCGTACTTAGGGTGAGTCTGCAAACGAACATTAGCTTAGACAAATAATAGGTAATGCAATCTTAATGTGATATTGCAAAATTATAGATAGTACTAACGTAGTAATCATGATGATCATGTCCATGGTGTACTATCTGGTGGTGTCCGTCGTGTCGGTGGATGTACTGGGACGAGTGGCCGTGAGCGGAGACCGTCGCGACGGCTACAATCAACACGCAGAGTAGCTAAAAAGTTGAGGAATAAAAATTAGATCATGAGAAATTAAAATGGTAATTAAAACAAACTATGCGTATCCACATTTTAAGGCTGTAATTCGTTCTTTTAGTAGTTTTGTCTACAGGTTTGTCACATACCTTGACGAACATCTTTATAATATTGCTGAAACTACTCCCAAAAGTGAACTGATGCATAACTTCTAAGGCTCCCGGCTTTTATATGACTTTAAAAATATATATTCAAGGTAGTATTGATTTCTCTCAATTAAGTCGCATACGGTAAGATTTACGCTTTGATAAAAATGTTTCGAAAATCCTATAAAAGACGTAATTTTAGTTTCTTTTTGCATGATGTTAGATCATTTGTAGTTCACAGTTCTAGCTATAGGTATTGATAGATAGATATAGACCTTGGCATACTTACTACTTGTATCCTTGTTGGATTATGAAGATAACACACTTTTTGAACGAAGCTCAGCTGTTTGGGGAAAGTATGTACATACACACTTTCACTGATGTACGCCCCAGGAAGTAAAGATATAACCTGGAAAGAAAACCCCCGTAATTGCTTCATATAATGTTATATGAAGCAATGACGGGGCTTTTCTTTCCATGGAGTTTTTTTTTGTTAAGTTGTACAAAGTTAAAAAAGAAGAAACAAATATTTTACTAAATCTGAACATCCAAACGCAATCATTTAAAATATCGAAACGTAGAAACAGTGACGGAAGCAATGGAGTTACAATATTCGACAGAACATGGAATTTATATAATAATACTAATTAATGATTTTGCTGGTAGTTATAGAGAGTATTGTGAGATGTTTGCCACCTAATATTATAAGACATGCCGTTTACATGAATGCGATATCTTATCTGTTTTTAACCGACTTCCAAAAGGAGGACGTTATCAACTCGTCTGATTTATTTTTTGTTTGTATGTTCAGCGATATTTTCGCCAATTGTGAACCGATTTCGATGATTCTTTTTTGTTTGGAAGAATATTATTCCGCAGTGGTCACGTTTAAATTTGGTGAAGATCTGATGCTGATCTTCGGAGATAAGCAATAGAACTCTTCAATAATAAACAGCAAATCAGCCGTGATTGCTGCAATCGCTTAGATGTTTATTGTTTACACAACATCATAACATAACATCAAGTCTATATGCTCTGAGGGGTACGCAGATGTATCAGTATACCCAGATTTCGACAGTAAGGTATGTTAAGTTACATTTTATTGGAGACTAGCTTTTGCCCGCGGCTTCACCTGCGTTGATGTCGAAAAAAATATCTAACGGGAACGTACTACCGGTATTAAACAGTAACCAGTTAAAGTTAATCCAGGTTACGGTAACAAACATAGTTACTTCGCGGGTAGAATTATCAAAAACGCTGTGACATGTATAGAGATACCACGGTCCTGGAACACAAAGGGCAAAACAGTAACATGGATGGGTTTTAGTCAGTACAAGTCTGACACTCCCTTCCGCTGCGCCCAGAGCGGGAGGGGTAATTTGATGAATTCCCATCCGAAAAAAAGCGTGGAATTTCCAAAAATCCTTTCTTAGTGGATACTTACTCTTCACAAAGAACGCACCCTCCAGGTTTCATATATCACCCAGTCAGTCAGTTTACCATTCTAAATATTGGGGATAAGCCTATTACCATAAAATGAATTGTTAACAATGTAAATAAATGTATAGCAAATATCTGTATAGGATATTACAACTAAAAATGTAAAAATAAAAATACTTTTTTGCAAAAAATAAAACCGACTTCAAAAACACAAAAAAAAATAAAACATGTGTTTTTGAAGTCAGTTTTATTTTTTTTGCGGTCGATTTTATCTTTATATGGTCCACTACATGAATGCATTGATCATTTGCAGACAAAATACATTCGAAGCACGTCGCCCTCGACAGTCATGAGTGTACGACCGGTGTGTACTCGTACGTTACGAACGAAGAGGTTAGATACACTCGTTCAGTGGATTTAATAACTATTGCCAATTATTCCGTTCTTTTAATGATACATGATCCAACATAGGAAAGGAAATGGGTATAAAATTCTGTCAATCATTTTGACGAATTTACTTACAGTTTTTTAAGATATCTTCAGAATATTGTCATGCAGGGTATATAATAGTCGAGTTGGAAAAATAATAATTTTAATAACTTGTTTATATTATGTATCTCATTATAATAACAAAACTATATTTACAACAGCTTTAACAAATCTTCATTAACAACTAATATCACAAAATCAATGATGGTGATGGTGTTCAGGAACAATGTGCTTGGCGTGACCCTCACGTCTCACGTTAGCGTTGAATCTATAAATGAAAGGAAATAATCAATAAAACTACACAGTTCAGTATCAAAGGCTTGTGACGCTCAGTATTTACCCACTCTTCTTGTCAGCGTGGTACTCGACGATCCTGACGGTACCATCAGCCTCGTGCAAGCTGTACACACCCTTCACGACATCACCGTCGCGGGATTCGTGCTGAGACTTCTTGTCGCCGGTGTGAGGGTCCTCCACTTTGTACGCGAACTCGTACTTGGGATGAGACTGTAAGAGACGTGACGGTTAATATACCGTTCCGCAGAAAATAGTGAAAATTCTAAATTATTATTCGAATGTCATCGTACATAGTACTCGACGTGTTTCTCGGTGGCGTGTCTGTGGTGCTGCTTGATGCTCTGAGATGAGGAGGCGTGACCGTGGTGGTGCTCGTGACCGTGACCCTCTTGTGACTGCGCAGCAACCACAGCCAGGAGGGTGGCGACTAGAGCAACCTGTATGAAACAAATATTCATTTTAGTGTTGCCCAAAATCGGTCTTGGTCTTGCAGTCTTGGTCTTGTTCTTGCATTTTCGCAAGACCAAGACCAAGACCAAGACCGGTTTATTGTAGCAAGACCAAGACCAAGACTGAACCCTGCAAGACTTGAGCAAGACAAGACTTAAGCCTGCAAGACTCTTGCGTCTTGCAGTTAAGACAAACTGAGATTTGGGCGTTATTAAGGGGCCGGCGATCAATGAATTGTCCATACAAACGTAATACCAAAATCATTTTCAGTTTGAGCATATTTCCACCTGATAATGTTGTTATTCGGAACAAGACAATAATTATCTAGGTTCCCATTTTTTTTTTTGCTAAATACTTAGAACGAATTGTAAACCAATTGAATTTCTCACATTTTTGCAGTATAAATGATATGTTTTCATCTCATCTGTTCTATATTAAAAACGGTTATATTCTTAATATTGTTTATTTTGAAACACGACTTATATTGTTAAGTAACACAATATAAAAAAAATATTGAAAAGCATTGATTTTTCATTCATCATTTTTGGTATTACGGCAAACATTCAAATTAATCACAAATGTGCAGCGGCTAGTGGTGCTATCGCATCAAGCATTGGATGTGTTGACGTGGTATAGTGACAATAGTGTAAATGTGTGCGTGGGCACGCACGACTAGGGCTAGGTGCCCACTCACACACACAGCTCTCGCACGCGTGGCGCGGCTCATAGACCATGGTATCTATGTGTAGTGCCTATGTGTGTCGCTTCGTCAGTGTGAATGCACACTAGCGCAAAATGCATGTAGACGCCGCGCCGGGTATTCGTTCGTCAGTGTTAGACGATTACTTCATTGCGTTGTGCGTGCGTATTTGTTTGCCAATTGTATCGTAATATTTCTGACACTTATTGACCTATGCTACGGATTTGGATTTAGATTTGCCTTGTGAAAAAAAAAGACGAACTTTTATTAGAATTAAGCCGAAGTGCGAGTCAGAGACACGAAATTCAAATAAAAATCATAGGTAATCATAGGAGCCAACCAAGACTGGCTGAAGGAACGAAAAATGAGGTTGACAGCTTCATTCTTTGGTCAAGTTTGTAAACTTAGAGATACAACGTCTGGCAAAAACATAGTAAAACAATTACTATACAGTAAATTTAAAGGCAACGATGCTACAAATTATGGGATTGAAAATGAACCCATCGCATTGAAAGATGCTGAGAAACTTTTAGGGCTTCATATTGAACCATCTGGGTTGTTTATCGACGAAAAACTACATTTTCTCGGAGCAAGCCCAGATGGTTTGATAGGTGATGACGCTATCATCGAAATAAAGTGCCCTGCAAGCGCAGCAAACTTTACGCCAGATGAAGCAATAGACGAAAAAAAAATTACCTTTTGCACTAAGGATCCGACTAACATAAGTAAAATTAAATTAAAAAGAAGTCATAATTATTTTTACCAAATACAGGGACAGCTTCATGTAACAAACCGCAAATACTGTATTTTTATCGTGTGGACGCCAAAAGGACTAGCATATGAAAAAATAGAAAAAGAAGATGAATTCTGGAATTCTATCGCATCCAAATTAGAAGAATTTTATTTTAAATGCATATTGCCTGAATTAATAGATCCCCGTTTGCCCAGAAATCTGCCTATCAGAGATAGAATATAAATAATTGTTCATATTTAAAATTATTATAATGTTTTATTGTTTCACGGCCCATGGCCCTATTTCACCAAGCTGACAAGTGCGACAATCGTCAAAAAAGGATTATTAAAGTACTTAATTATTATCATGAATGCAAACAAAAATGCGGAAAATGAAGCAGTAAATGTGTATTTTTCAAAAATAAATCAATCTTTTCACAAGAGAAACTGATATTTCTCTAAAATGTCGTTTGTCGTTCACTAAATTACTACAATTTTGTTACTTATAATGTTTTAGCTGACAAAGCTCTCATAATAACGTAAATTTTTACAACTGTGTAAAATGAAGTAGAGAAGAAGTCCAAATCTCTTAAATCAACTGTATTTTATTTTTCACAATCATTTAGCAAATATGGTCACCCTACACGGTTTGATTAGAATCACGTTTCGATTTATATATTTTTTAAATCAATGTAGCAATCTCTATTACTTACCTATTTATGAATAACAAAATAAATGTGTACCTACCTTTGGAAATCCTTGTTGTTTTTATTTTGATAATTTTTAGCCGAGAATGCTGTTATTCCTAGAGACATAAAACTTGTGGCGGGCGTAAGTAGGTAGGTAGGTACTTAGATTTCAGATTTGTAGGCGAACCGTAAACTTATTCGTTATATTAGTGCCTATAGAAAAAGTAGGTAAATAACCCAGGTTGTTTTCTACAAAGCCTCGATTTTGAGATATTCCAACATTTGAGATAAAAACATTGTAAGTAGACAAATTTCCTAAAAATGCATTACTGTTCTGCACATACACTAACGATTGCCCAAAGTAACTAACAAAAATAAAGCAAATAATGAACATGATATTTACGTAATGCGCTACCTATAGAATAGTAGCTAGGTAAACAATATTCACATTCACACACGCTCACGCGCTGCTCCGAAACGCGCTAGGAAGGGTGAAACAGAGACAGCAATATTTCGACGTATTTTTGCCTTCGCTTCGAATTGCAGTTGCGAGCGGCTTACGCCGGGCTCTTAAGTAGGTATTTGGTTCAATCCCGATTTTGATAGACGTTCCCCAGTATCAAAACCGTAGGTATCGACATAACACTAAACTAAGGGCTGCAGTTGTATCTGCAGTTGGCAACGTGCCGCTCGTCTGAAAGAACCCTAAAAGGTATTGTATTGATTAGGTAGGTACTTATTATATTTCAACTATTTATTAAGTAGGTAGCGTGTTAATACTCACAAATCTGTTCCCATCATCCCATGTGATAAAATGTACCTAGAATAACTTTCTAGCAAAGTTCATACCTTGTAGGTCTACCTATATTATTATCTACCTATAATAATATATTATGCTTGTTTATGTCTAATGTGCAGATCTAACGTTAGTAGGTTGGTATGTGCTTAAAATTATAGCCAACAAAATTATATAAACATTATGTAGGTACCTACTTATGTTTCAAAGTTTATATTATTCTTCTATTCAGCAAAATTTAAAACTAACAGCGAGTCGAGTAGGTCTAGTAACAGTTTCTACGGCAGCCAATGTTATGGTACAGACGCCAGCACATCAAGCTACTACACTCTGTCAAATTTCTTTAACAGATTTTCAACTTTATCGCTAAAGAATTAAGGTCAAGGTTGATTGGGAAAATGTGACGTTCCGCGAATAAACTGTTGGTCGGTCGGTGTATTATTTACCTACTTATTTGATAATTTACCGACAAAGACGCCGCGGTTTGCAACAAGTGTATCACAGCATTTGACGCACACATATGATGACACACGCATACAGCGTTTGAGCGCCGCATTCGCCGACAAAGAGTACGGCGGACAGGGCAAAATTGTTACCTATTTTGGTAGGGTTGGTACAGGAGGATAAAATTAAATGACCTTGAAGATGTCTCAGCAGTAGGAAGGTATAAATTGAATGCTTTGAGTTTCTTGTATAAATACATTCTCACACTGGCTCAAATTCGAACACTACAGCGTTTAAAGCTGTCGGGCGAGATGATAATTAATAACTAAGTAGGTATCGCATCTGTTGAAATGCGAATATTTTGATTTAGAAAATTATCATTGTTAATATCGGTAAATGATAGATAGTGATATACCTAGGTACTAAAAGTGAGCAGCAAGATGGAAAATTGTATATGCCATGTCAGTGCTTTCCATAAGTTTGTTTTAAAAAAGCTCTCAAGTAAGATTTAGAGTTTACCATTCAATTACACACAACAAATTATTGAAAAACAAAAATAATGAAAAATATATTTAGACTGAGTACTTAGGAAGTTAGCAGAAAAAATATTCTATCGTGGATACTTAGTTATTAAAAAGTTGATAAACGTTGTGTTTACTTAATTTATTTTTCTGTGCTAATGCCAACATTGACAACCCTACCAAAATAGGTAAAAAATTACTAGACTTTGTGTCGCCGCCACCGCTTTCATGTCAAAGGTCGCCGCCACTGCTCATGTTCCAAAGAATAAAATAAGTTTCCGGGTGCTCAGAACCGACACAAATAGATTATGTTTTCCTCGCAAGGAAGATTGTAGTCGTAAGGATAGTTAGATATTATAAGAATTGTAGTAAGTAATAATAATATACCTAGTTTATATTATTATTTCCTATTATACCTTTTTAAAGGACATTGCACTGCAAATTTGGAAGTGGGTGATTTTAACATCCTTGAAACGTGGAAAAACTCCAAATATGAGCGACGTCATATTGCTTTACGCATTTTGTTTTAAAATCACACACTTCCAAAAATCGAGATTTGCAGTGTTGGTTTATCAACTTCTATCGCACCTACTCTAGTAGCGAGTAACCTCCATAAAATAGCAGGCAACGTACCGGAACGGAACTTGCCTAGTTCCAATAAAAGAGGACCATAATAAACAATATTATTTGCATAATTATCTACACTTTATTGTTGCGTAGGCACAAAACCTATCTGATTGTGAATTTGTGATACTTCTGTTTTTTAATCTTTCAAAGATTTATTCTATCTATCAAAGAATGCCGCATTTTCCTTTGTCGGTCTACGGCTTGTGCTTATAAATATGAGTTTTTATTTCAATTACAGTCATTTCCAATTGTGCTTCGCTTCGAGTCTATCTTATTTATTGTTCTCGCCCATTTACCTAGCTAGGTACTCTAAATCCTTATTGCTTTCGGAGTGAATGTTTACAATTTGACATGAGTGACGAAGATTCAAATAGCTCTAGTCGGAGTAGTGAGAGTTGCAGAATTAGATCTAAAAGACCTAAAAGCAAATTTGACGAGTTTTTCGAAATAATTCATGCGTCCCAAATTGGTATGTGTAAATTGTGCCAACATAAGAAAGTTGAAATAAAAATGAAAAACAGAAACACTTCAGGCTTAAGGAAGCATCTACTATCTTTTCACGAGAAGGAATCGCAAATATTTCTTCCTGTAAGAAAACCAACATTAAGTCAAAGTCAAAGTGGAGATATCACAAGCTTTTTAACAACCACTGCAAAAAGTAAACAGGTAAGAGAAAAATATGTTACGTAGATACTAGGTACTCAATTAATAATTACAGTAATTTACCAAAGTAAAGTAGGTACCTAGCTGTTACTCGTAGGTACTTTATTTTTGTAAATTAATTTCATCAAAAAAAACAATGCAAATAAGGGTATTTCATAAATACCTACATTAAAATTTATGAATTTAATTGGTATCTACTTTACTTTTTATAGTTTTATAATTTTTTTTTTATAAATTATTTAGTAGCGTAGTCCTCCGATTGCCGCCAAACCTGCCCAGCGTGGCAATTATAGGCAACTACCCCCCGAGTGGGAAGGCCTTTGTCCAGCAGTGGACGTTCTACGGCTGATTATGCAGATGATAATGATGAGTAGTACGTAGTTATTAAATTGTTTTACGATTTTAATCTCTATTTCTACCAACGGGTGTTTGTATAGGTACCATTGTATTACGTGTTACAGAAAGGGTAGGTAGGTATCATATCATCATATCCATTCAAACGGGGTGAAGAGTGTAGGTAGGTAGGTATCTGGTTTAGAATCTGCATTCATTTGAACCGTCAGCTAAATAAAGTACTCTACTTAAGTAGGTACATAGGTACTTAATTACTGAGGCAGCCGCGGCAGTACCTACTTAAGTTTTTTTACTACAAACAAAAAACAATTTCCCAAGCTATAATACCCACTTAGATTTTGTACTAACTAATTTGTGTTCAAGTATTTGCTATTTTGTGGCATAAAACTATCAATATACGTGTGACGACACGGTTGGCGCAGTGGTCAAGCGATTGACTGCTGCGCTGCATGTCGCGGGTTCGATTCCCGTACGGAACAAATATTTGTATGACCTACAAGTAGTTGTTCCGGGTCTGGGTGTTTTTCTATCTATAATATGTATGTATTTACAAAAAAAAAAATGTATATATGTAGTTTATCAGCCATCTAGTTACCATAACACAAGCATTAGGTTGCTTAGCTTGGGACTAGATGGTGCTGTGTGAAATGTCCAGGGATATTTATTTATTTATTTTATTTAATATAATAATAAAAATATCAGAAAAACAAATCTTTTACGGAGTTGTTTCTTGGATGAATAATTGATTGACACTATTTGACACCGATCAGCTGACGTAGGTACCTATGTAATGAATGATTTGAGTAGTAGTAATTCCCTTACAAACATTTATAATTATGTAGGTAATTATAGGTATTAAAAAATGTTGCCTTATTGGTTTGTTATCACTTATCACCATAGGAATCCGTGCCCTTGATATGTATGTACATTAAGTATATCCTTTCCGTAACACGATTTTAATCTGTACCTATACCTACCTAGGTAATTTATTCAAATGCGAAGCTAGTTTAGGTATTGATATAGAGAAACGCATGCCGTTATTTACGACAGTAAAGCCGCCGCAGGTTTGCTAGTACCTATAGTATATTTTTATAGATATCATGCTATGCTCATAGTTTTAAAATCTAATAGGTACCTATTCTTACTATTATTAACACAAATGTTTTAATATTTTATTTCAGTCAGTTTCTGAAAACCGCAGTGACAACTTTATGACAGCTACAGTTGATTGGATTGTAAAAAAATATCTTCCTTTCTCATTTTTCGATGATGAAGATACACAGGAATATTTTCGATCGATTTGCCCGAATACGATATTTCCTAAAAGGTCGACATTAAGAAGGAAAGTCAAAGAGCGATTTGAAGAACTACAATCGAATGTTAAAAATCGACTACAACAATATTCATGTAAAATGTCATTTACCATTGACGGATGGACGTCCATTGCTGGTAGGAGTTACTACGGGATCACTATACATTATATAGACAATGAATGGAAGTATCGATCTGTAGTCCTTGATTTTATACCATCGCGCGGTCGACATACTGGGTTAGATATTGCAACGATTTTCCACGAATGTTTATTGGAATATGGCATAATTGATAAAATACAGGGTATCACGGTGGACAACGCAACTGCAAATACCAAATTCATGTATGAACTTGGCAAACAACTGCTGCATTTTGATTCAGACAATCAACATTTCCGGTGCTTTGCTCACATTTTGAACCTTGGTGTACAAGATTTACTAAAGACCTTAGCATTACACAGTGAAACTGACATTAAAGAACAAGAACAGCACTATGAAGACTATGAAGACGAAACTGAGGAAGATGAAGAATATGCGCCAAATATTGCTGACTCACGTACAGGTATTACAAAATTACGCAGTATTTCCAGTAAAATAAAAAGAAGCGAGATATTGAAGAGGAAGTTCCAGTCTGCTTGTGAAGCAGTTGGCGTGCCATCAAATCTGAATCCTATACTCGACTGTCCAACAAGATGGAATTCCACACATGATATGATTGGATTTGGTTTAAAAGTGAGAACTGGCATTAACATATTATGCGTTTCAGTTACCGAATTGAATGATTTTCAAATCACAGAAACTGAATGGCAAATACTCGAAAAAATACATAAGTTTTTAATAAACTTTAAACTTTTATCAACGAAACTTGGTGGAGAAAAATATGTTACATTACCGCTAGTCATTGTATCATTCAATCTATTGCTTGATAAAATTGAATCCATGGTAAAAAAATTAGATGAGAAACCTAATCGAACTGAAGTGGATGAAAGGCTCATTCTAGGTTTCCAAGCAGCCCGAGATAAAATGCTGAAACATTATAAGAAGAGCAACTGGATTTACTGTACCACTTTAATTTTAGACCCAAGGCACAAAGCTCAGACTTTTGATATGACATTATGGGGGAATCAAATTAAAACAGAAAGCCTGCGCAAATTTAATGAACTTTATAAAGAATATAAAAGTCTACACGTACAGCAACACTCGGTGTCTAAATCTCCAGAATTACCAAGAAATGAAAACAAAGTATGTGAGGATGAAGAATATGAAGATGTAATAGACTTTGAGAAACTATACGCATGTCCCTCTACGTCGTCATCTGGATCTGGATCTTGTCTTCAAGGCTTAGTTATTGACGAGTTGGAGGAGTACCTAAGTAAACCGCGAGCCGCCAGCTCAGAAGACATTTTAGAGTGGTGGAGGACGCATGAGACGGAATATCCGATTTTATCCAAGATGGCTCGTGATTTTCTTTCGATACCTGCAACTTCAGTACCGGCTGAGAGATTATTTTCTAAAGCATCGTTAGTAATTAGAAAACATAGAAATAGATTAAGTGATGAGTCAGCCAGGTGGTTACTTTGTATTAATTCTTGGTCAAAAGAATTAATATAAAGTAACCATTTTTTTTTTATTCTAAAACAACCATAATTATTCACATTTAGTTTTAGCCACACAATGAAAACCTCTCGGGGTTTATATCTGCATGTTGGCGAGCCGTTCATATCATTTTTTTACCAATTTATAGGTAGATACAATAATACATAGGTACTTATACTTAAAGGTACATTAGGAGAATTTTTGTGTAAGGAAACGCTTTGATTTGTACTTATAACTTTTCGAACTCGTTTTGTCTAACGTATGCAAGTCTACTGGAAGTTAATTATGTCAATGCTATTGTGTACTGTACTGCAATTTTTTTATTTGTGTTCAATTTTTTATTTAAATAAATGTTAAATTGCATAGATTGTCTTTATTCTACAACTCTTCCATCCCATTCCATTAACAAAATAATTATTATTAGTTAGTACCAAATAAATAAAAATAATCGTCGTGTAGGTACGACGATTATTTGTCTAAGGAATACAATTTTGTTGTAGTAGGTACCTACATCGTTTCTTACTTACACATACTTACGACAGTACCTACGTAGCAAAGCGCGCCAGTCACGAGTACGACAAATTGCCTAAAAAATGTACCTACGCACACTGTAATGAAATCTGCTAATCTCAACACACACGCACTTCCTTATTTTGGCCGCATAGGTAGGCTTTGCCTGTAGTCTTCTATTATTGGTTGATTAACATTGTACATTGGTGAATGCCCCAGGATAGCCCGCGAAATTCAAATTTTCTTTTTTTTATTGCCATTTGCAGGCCAGTGCTAGATTGTTTGTTGATTAAAATATTATTCGCGCTGTAAGACGTATGTAGTTACAGAATCATAATCATCAAAATCATCAATACAACCCTCCAAGTTCAAAGGTCGATGAGGTTGACCTTGAAAACGTCTTTTTTTTTAACAATTCCTCGACATTTATGAACTTGGAGGGTTGTGTTGATGATTTTGATGATTATAATTCTGTAACTACATACGTCTTACAGCGCGAATCATAATTTAAACTAACGTGTTCAATAAATAGCAATAGGCTAATAGGTATTTGCAAGACTTGCAAGACTTGCGAGACTCTTGCTGCAAGACCAAGACCAAGACCAAGACTGAGAGCGCAATACCAAGACCAAGACCAAGACCAGGTGTATTGACGCAAGACCAAGACCAAGACTGGCCTAAGTCTCGTCTTGGTCTTGCATTTGGGCAACACTAATTCATTTAGCTAAGATTTACTTCACTCAAGATGTTACTACACTAAATGTATTCCTTATTATTGCAAAATAAATTATATTGTCTTGTTTCAACACGTATTTGAATTGGATTAGATGGCAACTATAATCCTTAAAAATATTCTAAATACCTTAAAGGACATGATTTAAGATTCTAATTGTGTTTCCTTCAAAAGCACAGTTGTAAGTGATGTCGAAGGAAACAAGAATGTCTTTTTATACACAAAAATATGCCACCAGTGGTTTGCGATCCAGTTTTTGTTACTGAGTAAATTAAAACAAATCGAACTTGTTCTTTCGCCAACAATGTGATGCCATTATTAAATCCTTGAATGTTACAGTCAAAATATTAACTTTCTCTGGACATTTCAAGATTTTAGATACTAAAATATTGTTATTTTAGTTGAGTTTCTTATTATGTCTGAAATGGTAAAGATGAGGGTCCTTTAATGTTCTATTACATTGAAGTTCCACCTCATCTACTTAGCCTTTTCCCAACTAAGTTGGGATTGGCTTTTTTTTTTTTTTTTTTTTTGGGGGATGAGAAATCATCAAATGACTCCTCCCGCTCTGGGCGGAGCGGAAGGGAGTGTCAGACTCTTACTGACTAAAAAACACCCATGTTCCTTCATTGGCCCTTTATGTTCCAGGGCCGCGGTATCTCTTTCGAACAGTCCCGCAGCCCTGGCGGGATTGGCTTCCAGTCTAACCGGATACAGCTGAATACCATTATTTTACATGGAGCGAGTATCTATCTGACCTCCACAACCCAGATACTGGTCAGTGGGTCGTCTTAGAGGCGGACTACCTATCAAACCATAGTATGCGAATAGATGTTTGACATAAGCATATAATTATCATTGGGATTCAAGCCATAATTGGGATCAAAATCATAATTTTAGACAGTACACATGGCCTCCAAAACTTAGTTCTTTGTAATTTTTCATTTCAGATTTTTCGTCGCATTTTCATCTAAAATCATAGGTGGGCGCAGTGGCTAAGCTATTGGCTGCTGCACTGTTGTGGATTCGGTTCCCGCACGTAATACATATTTGTATAGCCTACTGGTACTGGTTCCGGGTCTGGCTGGTCTGGCTGTTTGTGTAGGTATGTGAGTTAAAAATAGTTTTAGTTGTGTGAACCAAACTATTTAAATGTTGAAACTGTCATAATGTAACTACGTCTGAATAGGGATTTTCAGATTTATTAAGGTGGGTTACAAAATAATAAATCAGTAAATCCCTAATTACTGCCAGTTGGTTTTTATTCAATAAAACCTTATAATCTTGTGTAGTTCAATACTGGTATTCAGCTAAATCCGGCATGACTGGAAGCCGACCCCAATACAGTTGGGAAAAGGCTAGGCAGATGATGATGAATCTTGTGTAGTTCAATCATTTGGAACTAGAATTTTAAATAAATGATTAGGTTACAGTACATGAAAAGTGAAATGTTTCTCAACTATTGAAATCACTATCTTCTGTTGAATTTGCCTTTTTTCATACACATACATTTTCAACAAAAGTGTTGATGTTTTTGTTAATAAAAAATTAAATTCCGTTACTTTACATGTACAATGTTTTCACTAAAAGCTACTTCCTGTCTCCTAAATAAAAATGTAGGAATCAATTAGGCTAACAAATTTTTTTGAAATGTTTTTTATTTTATTATAGTGGGTTGTCACATCATAACACAACTAAAGATAAAACAACAGAGTTTAAATTCACTAAATAACGTTGACCAACGTTGATATTTCAGTAATGGTGATGATGAGGCACAATGTGATGTGTGCTGTGCTTCACATCCGCGTGGAAGCTGTAAAGAAAAAAAAAACATTTTAAAACAACTGAAGAATCAACAGTTTACGACTGAATACAACCAAATGAAGCTGTTGCTACGCTCACCCGCTGTGATGGTCTGCATGGTAGTGCACATCCCTGACGGAGCCGTCAGGTTGGTGCAGCGAGTAGTGTCCCTTGACGACGTCACCGTCGCGGTGCTCGTGCTGCGACTTGTGGTCGCCCGTGTGAGAGTCCTCCACCTTGTACTCGAACTCGTACTTAGGGTGAGTCTGTAAACGAACATTAGTTTAGAAAAATAACAATGTAATCATAACGTGATATTGCAAAGTTATAGATAGAATGTACTAACGTAGTAATCATGATGACCATGTCCGTGGTGTACTATCTGGTGGTGTCCGTCGTGTCGGTGGATGTACTGGGACGAGTGACCGTGAGCGGAGACCATCGCGACGGCTACAGATAGCATACAAACCATCTGGAAACAATTAGACAGAGACTTAGAAAAAAGGTCGCATGGAATCTGATTTTCGTTTTGATTCATGAATTTCGATAAAACTGATAGTATTTTTTTTTTATAAATCCTTAATGTTGTAAATGAAAAATATACCGATAGGCATTCGCTATCCATAGATAAAAATCTTTCGTACCTTTAAGAACATGTTGTCCTGTTGTTATTGTTGACTTGTTACTGTTATATAACAAAGTATGAACTGATACATAACTTCTAAAACTCGTGTCTTTTATAGGACTTAAAACAAAATGGTCAAGGTAGTATTGATTTCACTCTAATGTATATCTGTTGTTACTGTTCAGTGTGGTATCAGTGTAATGCTGCTCTTCAAACGGTGGAGAAACTGGCATGTCCTATAAGTCCATAGAATCTAAGTTGATTAAAATAACAGCTGCCAAAATGCCTGCAGCTGCCTAGTATGTTTGGCTGTATCGAAATGCATATTTATTTATATACACATATTGATAAATGCATATTTACAAATGCATATTTGTACAGTCAGTATTTAACGCTATAAAATTGTGGGTATTAATTAGGGTCAATTAAAATAAAACTAAAAACAGTTTTAATAAAATTATCAACTAAATAATGTACTGACATCAGCACTTCAAGCTACTACAATCTGTCAAATTTATTTAATAGATTTTCAACTTTTTCGCTAAAGCATTTGGATTTCATTTTTCATTTTCATTTCATTTTTCAGCATTTCGCTAGCAGTAAGAAAATTTGGCAGTTTCGGGTAGCTTGATGTGCTGGCGTCTGTACATCCTGCTGTCATTTTAATCAAGTTTGAGTACTATATAATAAAAAATTCGATAATCAAAAATTCGATAACATGTGCCATCTACCAATCCGCACTGGGCCCACATGGTGGATCACAGTCAACCATTTCTACATCATAAGCTGATATGCAGTAATTTTGACTGGTAGTCACAATTTTATCGGCGCCATAGTTTGACGTTGCACCGTGATCATGCATGGTCGCATAATCTTTTATCCAGCTCGCTGTGTACCTTTCTTACACATTATTTTGAGAGTTTTTATGGACGTGTCTTACTCGGAAACGTTTAAAGCAGAAAAAATGTGATATCGGTTATGATTTTTGTGTGCCTCGTTGGTCGAATGGTCGCAATCGCGACTGCTGAGCATGAGGTCCTGAGTTCGATTCCCGGGTCGGGAAAATTTATATTGGGTTTTTACATCAGGAATTTCTCAGTAGCAGCCACGGACTATGAATTTGTGCCCGTTTAATGGCAACAGGTTCGCTCCTTGCATGGGACTTAAATATAACTGGAAAAATGTAGGTGTACTATTAGGTACACCTCTGCCTACCCGTTTGGAGATACCAGGTGTGATGATTGTTATGTTTTGTGACTTGTGTATTTAAGCGTTTAATAAACATACATATTTAAACACTTAAATAGAATTCGAGTCGTCTGATCGGCGCTTTTTCCAACTGGTCGCCGACTACAAATACGGCCGTCTAATCGGTGCATTTCTAACTTAAAACAAACATTTATCTTTTCTAAACTATAAGATGATGCTAATTTATCTTGTATCCTAAATGTAAGAGGCCTGCAACTAGATCATCAACTATACAATCTTTGAGAACCAGTTCTGCTTTCTCCTGCATCACTTTTTTTCGGGGATGTTTTGTTTTTTTACGAGGTTCCTTCACATTAAGCAGCTTGACCCAGGACCTGTTTTACTTACTAGTTGATTTTTTACTCAAAAAGAGTTAAAATCCTAAGCATGCTTACAGACTGCCGCCGATCGACGTCGATCAACGACTACAAATATGTCACCTCAAAATGTTGTCCAACCATCGAGTTCTGATTGCGTCCATTACCATTACCTGAGTAGTTTATGAGCGGCGAAGACGCATTTGCAGACGCATAATATGCAGACATGCACCATAGGTAAGACGTTTCATATCATTAGTGCTGTCTACTTGCTTGTGAAAAGGAATAATATCACGAGTGTGTAAACAAGTAACGGGTAATTCATTTGGAGGTACTTTTTCAAAACAAAAAAAAAAACGTTTTATCCTTATAATCATACAAAATAACCATTCTAGGCATTTATGTTTTATATGTTTAGGGTTCCGTGGCCGAATAGCAAAAAACGGAATCCTTATAGATTCGTCATGTCTGTCTGTCTGTCTGCCCGTATGTTACAGCCACTGGCTCCCCATACATGGAACTGAAATTGAAAAATATTTTTTTCATCAAACCTATACGTGCGGGGTGTCTATAGATAATTTAAAAATGACATTGAGGTTTCTAAAATCATTTTTTCTCAAAGCCAATCGTTTGAAAGATACTCGTAGATACTTCCAAAGTGCCCCCTCTAATTTCTAAAGTAAGAGGAAGAAAATTCTGAAATAAAGTAGGATTGCAGAACGTAAAAAAACTTTCTACGAAATTGGTTTGAATAAGATTTGATGTTTAGTTTTTGACGTATGGGACTTTCTCAACAAACTGCAGCGGTAACTTTGTTTTTCATTAACATACTATGAAAAATAAATTTAGTTTTGCTGTTGAATGTAATACAACACAACAAATGAATGAGCCTTAAAAATATTATAATTATATTGTTTGGTGCTACGGAACCCTGTGTGCGTGTGAGGACTCGCACTTGGCTTATTTCTCTATTATTAAGATTATTTCTCTCAAATGTCCGTAAAGCTACAGTTAACTTAGTTCATTCGTCAGTTACAATTTTCGATGACGCGTCCGAGCATTTCGAGTGGTGGCGAATAACGCGCGTAATATATTGGCTTCCAGTTGCTCAATAGTACGCGGCTTATCCATATAGACTTTGGGCTTTACATAGCCCAAAATAAAAAAGTCGAGGGGTGTGATGTCACAGGATCTAAGCGGCCAATTCACCGGTCCGAAGCGCGAAATTAAGTGTTCACCAAATTATTCTCACAATAAAGTCATGTGCTGTGGGGCAATTAGGTTTTCAAACTTTTCGCTGGTATAGCGAAATGTTGACCATAAGTTGCTCTAAGTGCGGCAAACACATTCATCGAAGAACGTTGAGTTTCTTAATAAGTACCTCCAGTTGAATAATTTGTAGACTGTCTTTCCAAGATGAAATGTCAAATTGTACTGAAAAAAAATACCAAGCACGATTCACGCTCAATCTGTCAAAAAATCCCTAGATAAAAAGTACCTCTAAATCACCCGTTATTAGGTACCTACTCATACAATTTTGTTAAAATTATGTGTTTGTCGTATTACATTCCACATGGTCAATTGGTCAAGAAAGTTAAAAACAAAACGGATACACACTCATTCATTGATTTGTGGTTAACATTTATTAATACAACAATATCACATCAGAATTAAATACTATGTAACAAAGACAGTTGGTATTACAGAAGACGCTTCAGTAATGATGATGATGAGGCACGATGTGGTGTGTGCTGTGCTTCACGTCCGCGTGGAAGCTGAAAACAAAAATAGAAAATTAAGATCGATTACAATGAAACTGCAGTCTTTAATTGTTTTGGACTACTGCGACAGAGAAGAAAGAGTGCAAAGGCCAACAGTGATAAATGCCCACTTACCCGCTGTGATGGTCTGCATGGTAGTGCACATCCCTGACGGAGCCGTCAGGTTGGTGCAGCGAGTAGTGCCCTTTGACGACGTCACCGTCGCGGTGCTCGTGCTGCGACTTGTGGTCGCCCGTGTGAGAGTCCTCCACCTTGTACTCGAACTCGTACTTAGGGTGAGTCTGCAAACGAACATTAGCTTAGACAAATAATAGGTAGCGCAATCTTAATGTGATATTGCAAAGTTATAGATAGGAACTAACGTAGTAATCATGATGATCATGTCCATGGTGTACTATCTGGTGGTGTCCGTCGTGTCGGTGGATGTACTGGGACGAGTGACCGTGAGCGGAGACCATCGCGACGGCTACAGATAGCATGCAGAATACCTAAAGGAGAGTAATTTTAATTATGTTTAAAGTGGTTACAAAAGATTTTGAACTAGTTTCATCTCTGTGTTCACGAGTTGTATCAAGCAGTCGCTATTGATATAAAGGGTGTAACAAGACTCTTAACGAAGCATGCTTCGTGAAGGGTCTGGTTACACCCCATAATGGAGAACTTTTGACCAGAGAACACGTGGTACTGCCATTGATTTGCTGCGACAAGTCAATCCATCACGTTTTATTTTTCGTAAAACACTCTTCTATAACACTTTCTATTTTCGAAACTGAAGTCACTTTTTATACCTTGAAGAACATGTTGTTGTTGTTATTGTTGACTGTTTTGAAACTATCTTAGGCTGAACTGATACATAACTTTTAAGCCTCGCGTCTTATATACGACTTTAAATAATACATTCAAGGTAGTATTGGTTTCACTCATAATAGTTATGGCTGCTAAATTGTTATGAGAGTATAGCGTTGTGACAATTACATATTTCGTAAAAGTTGAACTGTATAGATTATTATGATTTTGCTCGCAAAACAGATAGATTTGTGCTATCAGTTTATACTTCATTAGAACCTCGACGAACTTACTCGTATTTAGATAAAAAAATTGTCATCTTCCCTAATTGAGTTTATCAACTAGAAAACGGTTACTGCTGATTTCCTCACAACTCGAGTTATTTTGTTACCCTGCTGCAGCCAAAAAAGTCGAAAAAGCTTGTCAATCTTCGATCTGCCCAACAAATACAGCCATGGTCATGATTTTAAGAGTCATTTCATTTGGCTATTCTGTGGGCTCAGACAAGAGGCTATCGTTTCAAAGCGTTTCGTATTTTAGCAAGACATTCATCAGGATTGAGACGAGTTCAGATATTTTTTACACGGGTCCCTATCAGCGGACTCTGATGAACTGGGTTATATTGTAGTCGAATCAATACCAGTGTTTCTCGGCTTAAGCATTTGTTGGTGAAAAGCTTTTTACGGAAAAGTAATTGGTTGGGTCACTTGGGTCTGAATGATTTTCAGTTTGTATTAATTGATTGTGTTATTTTGTTTCCTCATGTATGTTATAGTATTTTGTACCTACTTTTTTCGTTCTCTTTTTGTTTCAAGTGTTTATCAGTGGAAAATTGTAAATGGCCTTCAAATTCATATTGTTTAAGAACATTGTTTATATTTATTAGTGTGAGTACCTACGAGTATGTATTCATTTTATTGTACGGCATATTATGTCTTTATATTTAGGTTAGGTATAATATTATGTATTTTCGATTGGAATGAATGACCTTGCATTCTCATTTCATTAAAAACGTTTGGGGGTGCATTAAAAAGATAGTCTGTGATTATTATTTTTCGGTTTGAGATTTATTCTAGTGTCATAACAATTACAGTAACAATATTCAACGAGTCATAAATAATAACTAATATCACAGAATCAATGATGGTGGTGGTGTTCAGGAACAATGTGCTTGGCGTGACCCTCACGTCTCACGTTGGCATTGAATCTGTAAATAGACAAAACGTGGTAAAATAAACACTCAATCCCTTCTACACTCAATTGTGGCCAACAAGGAAATTAAGGTTTCTAAGCTCAGCAGGTTTGCTTACCCGCTCTTCTTGTCAGCATGGTACTCGACGATCCTGACGGTACCATCAGCCTCGTGCAGGCTGTACACGCCCTTCACGACATCACCATCGCGTGATTCGTGCTGAGACTTCTTGTCTCCGGTATGAGGGTCTTCCACTTTGTACGCGAACTCGTACTTAGGATGAGACTGTAAGACAAGTTACAATAAGTTACATCCTTTCTGGTTATGTTAATGATGTGGTAAAATATTTGGTTTGTTTTCATACATAGTACTTGACGTGTTTCTCGGTGGCGTGTCCGTGGTGCTGCTTGATGCTCTGTGAAGAGGAGGCGTGACCGTGGTGGTGCTCGTGGTGATCTTGTGCCACGACCGCTGCCATTGCCACAGTGATAAGGAGTATCTGTGTAAATTGAACCAAAATTAGACAAAGGGTCATTTTGAAAAATGATGTACCTAGGTAGGATTGAAACCAAAACTTACTTTAGTGAACATTTTGTTTTCTTAATATTTTGTTCTTTACCGTGTAAATACTAAAGACAGACTGATAATTCGTTAATGCTGTACCTGTACTTTTATACAGTTACATTAAAGCACCACAAAGTATCGACTTATTTCGTTAATAAGTTTGTTAATCAAGAACTTCCAGTTTATACACCAGATTTATTGTGATATAATGATTTTATTTTTACTTATCGACCTTGTCAAGGCCAGTGCTTTTACATTCTTCACGTTTAAAAACTGGGACAATAATCTGAAATTGTTGAAATACCACAAAGTAATAAGTTAGGCTCTAAAATATCGCGGGCCTGTGGACGGTGAGTAATGGGCTAGCTCGCCGTCCGTCCGTCTTATGACGACAGGCCGTGTCGACGGCGCGTTCGTGTTCCACGCGCGCCTCAAAGAGATGTCAGCAAACATGAGGGGCCCGCAAGGGCCGATGCCTGCCAGGGCTGCGGGACTGTTCGAAAGAGATACCGCGGCCCTGGAACATAAAGGGCAAAAGAAGGAACATGGATGGTTTTTAGTCAGTAAGAGTCTGACACTCCCTTCCACTCCACCCAGAGCGGGAGGAGTCATTTGATGATTTCCCATACCAAAAAAAGGCTCTAAAATATGGATGTACTCTTTATTATCACTTTAAGCTTTAATTCACGATTTACAAGACAGGTTATTATTTATAATTCTGATCATTTTGTATGAAAATTCAAAATTATCGTTACCAATAAGTGTAACTTCGCCCTCTTTGATTACCCTCTTTAATTATGTCACTAATCTTCACGTATGAAAGAAAACGTAAGAATACAAAATATAATATAACACAAGCTATAAGAATGGCACCCATAAAGTGAAACATTGTAGTGTGTTAAAAAATTGCTTCATTGGTCTAGTGGTCGCAAGCGCTACTAACTGAGCATGAAGTCCTGGTATCGACTGTCGGGTCGGACAACGTGTCATTGGGTTTTTCCACCAGTAAATTTTCAGTAGCAGTCCGAATTAGTGGCCATGTAGGCAAGCATATTATAAGTTGGGGGATTACATTGATGATAAAAATGCTTGGCTAAATGGTCCTGCTCTACAACCATAGGGGCAAACTAGAACAGGCCATGATTACCATGTTAATTTATTATGGAAGCTGCAGAAGATTGTGAAAATATCCTTGCATTGTATAGATTCTATCTCTTTGTATTATATAATTGCATAGCACATGTGTGAGTACTATAATATGTACTGTAAAGCTACCATTTAAATTTATTTATCTTAAATTCACCTGAATGTGCCCTGGTGGCTGAAAGAATGTCATGCTCACTCAAATGTCTTGCTGATGGCGGCGGGTGTGTCGGGTCATTTAGTTCCATTCAATATGGTTGAGCTGAATGGCGCTTATCCATGCGTCATGTTCGTGAACAGGCGCTGTCAGTTGGGACTGGTCATCTCTTAGCTGCCACGGTTTATTTTAATTACTTTATTTTTAAACTGTTTATTTAATCTTTTACTCTGGACGTTCT
The DNA here is from genome assembly GCA_950022335.1 of Eurois occulta. Lineage (NCBI taxonomy): Eukaryota > Metazoa > Arthropoda > Insecta > Lepidoptera > Noctuidae > Eurois > Eurois occulta. Next base: position 8,046,026 of record OX465484.1, on the reverse strand, counting down.
TAATGTGCACGTCTTTCTACATCGTTCTCACATAATTATATATGTATAATCTCAACATGAATGATGTAACCAAGATTTTTTAACAATATTTTGATTTATAAGAGTGTCCATGGAGTTTCTTGCCCGTTCTTCTCCATAGAGATCTATGCTTTGAAATGTGCAACTACAGTACTTTCTCAAGTTATTATGCCTTGTGATTGGAACTGTAACTTCGCTTCTTTTTGTTTTTTTTTTTGACAATCAAAAGTGCCGTAATAGTCTAATTGAAATAAATGTTGAAGAAATAGTTTGAGTTTCGAGTTTGTGGAAAAATGTTCAGTTAATGAGTTTTCCGTCATTAAACTTGATTTTAGGAAATGAAAAAAAGTGAATTTTATTTATTTTAGTTTATTACAGCTTAAACATAACAAAAACTTAACAAAACCAGTCTTCAGTACAATACTCAAATCAATGGTGGTGATGATAATGATGCAGATGATGATTGCTGTGCTTCACGTCTGCGTGGAAACTGTAGAAAACATAAGAAAATACAGTATTGTTTTTGAGAATCAAGTAAGCAACTGGTAAGGATGGTGTCAAAATAAAGGCTGAGGGCCTATCGATCCATGATTATTTCATTTCATTTTACAAGATTAATCTGTTAATTGATCTTCACTACGAGGGATTGGAAATGCTACGCTGATGACAAAATAATAAAATCTCCTCACCCAGTTTTCTTATCAGCATGGTAGTGAACGTGTCTGATGGTGCCATCGGGTTCCTTGAACGAGTAGTGTCCCTTGACACTATCACCGTCGCGGTGCTCGTGGTGTTCCTTATGGTCGCCGGTGTGAGGGTTTTTTACCTCGTACTTGAACTCGTACTTAGGATGCGTCTGGGGGTAAAAGTTACGATTAGTGTTCTGTTTTCAAATCGTATTCAGTGTGTTGAGTATCTGAATGAAATGTATCATGAGGCTTTTGACACAGGTTGATTTTCGCTGACTTCGGGCCGGCTGTACACTGACAGATACTTCCTTATGCACTTCTATGGAGTTGTCTGTGTTCAGAACCGCGTCCGCAAGCATTCCATGCCGGTTTCACCAAAGGTTCACTCAGTCCTCAAAAACTGTTCGCAAGTCATTCGTTTTTAATAGAATGATGTTCTAGTAGCCTGTGACTGACCACTAAGTACCCGGAAATTAAACATGTCTGTTCAAACATACAGACAGACAGGCAGGCAGTTTTACTCCCTTGCGGTTTGATCAACTTTGTTTTAGCAGTTGTGGCTAAATATCGACCAATGTGAAACCCGTTACTAACATAATAATCAATGTGGTGGTGATGATGTCCATGGTGATGGTCGTCGTGTACGTGCACGAGGTGGTGGTGACCATCGTGTTTATGGAAGTATTGTGACGAGTGACCATATTCCGCCGACACCACTGCTACGACAGCTAACACGCAAAACACCTGGGAGAAAATGTTTACAATTAAGTTGGAGTTATAAGGGAAACAATGAAAATGAGGTTGAAAATTGTTACAATAACGATAAATAAGGAGTAAAACGGTAAAAACCTCCATAACCACATTTGAGTAAAAAGGTAACAACCAAGTCACACAATTTGATACATAAGAAGCCGATTTTTTTTCTCTTGTATCTAATTGTGCTAGTTTAATTTTAACGGTGCTAGTGCGATTGATGAGGCCTTTTTTTGTCAATTTTGATAAATTTCAATGACTTAACAGACCTATTTAGAAAAAAAAAATGCCTACTACCTTATAAAACATTTTGCAGCTCTGTATTAGTTGCCCTAATCTCAGTAACAAACTGATACTTGTCAGTAAAATATTACACTTTTATATAGAAAACAAAAGCAATAACGGTGATATTGACTTCATTCTAATTGATTTTTGGGTGACCATTAAAATTATTTACGTCGATTTCGTACGCAACAACAGAACTATTTGCAAGCGTTTTTGTTTGTAAAAATATGCCTATTACATAGTTTCTTAATAGTTACTGGTGTATAACAATGAATCCATTATTACTTAAACTTTTTTTATACGTACTGTATTGTAAATTATTACTTACACATTTGCTTTTCTTTTCAACCTAAAACTATATGTTTATCCATAAATATGTTTTCAGAAAATCAAAACATTGAGTGTCAACAATAAGAATAAGGTAAATGAATAAAAGTCAGTGAGGAGGGGATCGTCTTCTGGCAAGTTGAATTGTATTTTGATTTTTATGTTTTAAGTCATATCGAACTACAGCGACTTAAAGCCATTATAGACCCTTCCGCATTTGATATTGGGTATATAGTATTTCGATAATAAAACAGAATATTTGAAACTGTTAACAATGTTTATTATAAATATTTACATGACTAATCAACTCATTATTATAACATTTGTAGCAGTTCTTTCAAATCAATGATGGTGGTGGTGTTCAGGAACAATGTGTTTGGCATGACCCACGTACTTTACGTTGGCGTTGAATCTGTAAAGAGTATTATGATATGAAAATAAGGTAGTTTATTGATATATCGCTACAATTAAGATTAAATTGAACTAATTTGATTGATTGAAGTGGGCATGCTTACCCAGTTTTCTTGTCAGCGTGGTACTCGACGATTCTGATGGTGCCATCGGGCTGGTGTAGGCTGTATACGCCCTTCACGACGTGACCATCACGTGATTCGTGCTGGGATTTCTTGTCGCCGGTGTGAGGGTCTTCCACTTTGTATGCGAACTCGTATTTGGGATGAGACTGTAAAACAAGAGACGGTTAGCAGAAAGTTTCCTAAAAGAAAAAAAAAAAAAACTGTAATTATGGAAGCAAGAACGTTATCATACATAGTACTCGACATGTTTCTCGGTGGCATGTCCGTGGTGCTGCTTAATGCTCTGTGATGAGGAGGCGTGACCGTGGTGTTCCTCGTGATGATGCTCCTCGTGTTTGTTGTGGTGCTCTTCATGTTTCTCCTCGTGGTGCTTCTCGTGGTGCTTCTCATGGTGCTTTTCGTGGTGTTCCTCGTGGTGCTCCTCGTGGTGTGCGGGCTTGTGTTCGGTCTCGTGAGTTTGGTGCAGTACGATGCTCTGTGACGAGATAGCGTGACCGTGACCGTGGTGATGATCGTGGCCGTGTTGTGGCCGCGCGGCGACCACAGCGAGTAGGGCGGCGAGCAGGAATATCTGTAGAGAGTTAAACTGGTTATTTAACAACGGTTTCACATAATTTATAAACACAATTTGTTTTTCCCCGGAAAGTCTAAATAATGTTGTTTAGAAAAAATACCCACAAACTTTGTCGTTATTACAGAAGCTACTTACTTTGGTGTACATTTTTTTAATTTAATTAAGCTGTTGTTACTTAAATGAGTAAATGATAACTGATAATATGTTAAGTTAATCGTTGTCCTTTTATATTGTGGGTTCAGGTATGAGAGCTGATTTTACGCAACATTTTTCGCGATGAAAGTTTAATAACCACTTTTGTTACCGTTTCAAGTTGATAGAGCGCCGCGAAAGTTCAACCTTCATTAGGACATTACTTCTGAATACGAAGTGCTTTACTTTTTCACTAAAACCTTACAACACCAGTATTCATATTTTATGTTTTCCGCTTTTCAGTTTCCTTTTATTCGCTCCAGGCTTCTATTCCGCCGTATTGTAATCAGACATACATAATATATGAGTGCCAAATTTCCACAGAATCGTTTCACCATTGAATATTCAGTGGGTAAAACCTACCCTAATGGTGGATGTACACACTCGTCGGGATACTCCGAGACAAATTGAGTGCGAGAGTGTACAGTCAAACGTGGAACGTCGAGGCTATACGAGTGCTCCTATGTACGCTCTCACAATTGCCCTGCCTTGGAATTTCCCGACGAGTGTGTACATCCACCATTAGGGTAGGTTTTACTCCCTGAGTGTTCAATTGTGAAACGATTCTGTTGAAATTTGGCATTCATATTCTAATTTTCCAAATTCAAATGGGACTAACTTTGAGGTATTCCAACAAAAAAAAATCGAGCTGAAAGCCGCCTACGATAGGTTAGAGGGTTGGGTTTAGTGTCGAGTTGCCTGAAATTGAAGAGTCTGTCACTGTGAGTGGGGGGGGGAGTCAAGGGGTTTATCTGAAGCGCCCCCGTGCGATTTTAGCTGCTTACCAAAGGGTATCGTATTACCCAGAACTAACTCGGTTGTAGAGGTCAGATGGGCAGTCGCTCCACGTAAAATATCGGCTGCATCCGGTTAGACTAGAAGCCGACCCCAAAATAGTTGGGAAAAGGCTAGGCAGATGATGATGAACCCACTAAGCTTTAAACGGAACGTAAATTTAACAAAATTTTAACGTTTTTGACGTTGCATCTGTCAAAATTATCTCAAAATACTACGTAAAATGAATCACTAGGCCGGACATTTTGTTGATAGTGATAGATATTGTATATGTCATTCCATTGCTCATCATTTTTTGCAAATGGTGGAAGTATTTTGTTTATAAATTAAAATAATTATAAAAGTTAACATTTTTAAATTTATTAAGTGCAAGCGACTCGCGACGAGGTTAGGTTATAATGGCGGGGTCGAGTTAGCGAGCATACCGGTCGATTAGACCCCGCCACCCCTTCGTGGTTATTTTTTTAAACGCCTTTTTATTATTGCTTGCTTCCCCTCCTCCTCCTTGATTTTTCTCAGAACACATTCAATAAAAATTGTAACCTTTAAAAATGTGTTTAAAAAAAAACTACGCACCTCCGGCCGGGGGGGAAAGTGGGGCGCGACTCTAAAACCCCCCGCCACTCCTGCTGTAATTGTTAAATGGAAGCCGTTAACGGTTCTAATGATCAATAGACAACCTTGTTGATCTTTTGTTCGCAAGCGCTAATGCTGACAATGAGGTCTTCAGTCCAATTTCCAGGTCAGGCGGTATTATTGGGTTTTCCATTAAGAATACACTAGCAGCACTAAGTCTAGATTTGTGCCCAGTTGAAAGCAATAGGCTCGCCCCCTCTTACATGGGGCTTAAACATAACTGACACAGTGTGGCTATCCACAGCAGCGCAGCAGCGTGTGTGTGCAGTGTGGTGTGTAGTCTGCCTAGCCTTTGGTGAAAAACAAGCATGATGCCATTATTTTATTTTATTTATTGAGAGATAATAAACAACTACAACATTTACATGTAAAACAAATGATTAACGAAACTAAGTAGTAATGTTGTAGTCCACTGCATTATCCACAGATAAAACATATTTAAAGATCAGTGGTTGCCACTAGATGAGCATTACCAAAATTAACAAATATTTTGAAATACTTAATTAAATAAATTAACATAAAGCTGTCTATAGTTACAAAACTACAACAGATCAGTAACAATTTAATTTATTTACATTATGCAATAAAACATAATAAGGATTAGATTACATTTACGTATAATGTAATGTAATCGAAATATACCTTTAGCAGTCTCGAACCCCATAAGAATGTACGCTTTGCTAACTCAGTAGTTATTATTTGCACTATAGCCCAGTCATAACGGTCAATCGTCTTAATTAATTCTAATAATAACTGTGCGTCGCGGTTTCACTCGCTGTCACCTAAGGGTCGCAGCGTGATGTTAACCTATCCTCAATAATAAAGTATTCAAATGCAAAAGAATTTTTCAAATCTGACCGGTTGTTTCAGAGATATCAAACCTTTCAGTTTTATTATAATCTCCTTTATTTATTTCTATACAAATTTAATACATTTTTAAATATTCCATAAAATAAAAAAAAACATCGGGAACAGGGTCCAAGCTACCGGTGGTCAGGGCTCCAGAGAATATTATAATTATTTCCTTTATTCATCTTTATACAAATTCATTACATTTTTAAATATATAAAAAAAATATGTAAAAACATTTAAAAATATAAAAAAATTGTAGCACAATGGTATCGGGAACAGGGTTCAAGCTACGCGGTCAGGGCTCCAAAGAGAGGAACCTCCTAACAATACGCGCCGGAGGAGTACCGCTTTGTATCAAGTCCTTGATCCAGCTGCTTATCGAGGGCCTCCTTAGGTATTGGTCGATGCTCTTGGCAATTAAGCTATTGGCTGAAACGACTACCGATTATTATAATAATTATTTAGATTTACAGAGGTAGCTCTCGATGTGCCGACATCACACCCCCTTATTGATAAATGCGGAGTAAAGAGATCACTACAATAATCTTCAGATTTACCGAAATACCATACGTTTTTAGAGTTTTACATTTGGTAAAACTGTACTTTATGGAATGTTGCGACAGACGAACGAAACGATTGTATAGAATGATTACAAACCGCAATGGTACATAAATTACATATTAATAAGTATTTCTATGCGTTCACAGTCCAACAATATCAACAAAAAAGGTTCTAGGGCTGGGCTAGCTTTATTGTTATGTATTAAAGTGTCTCTAATGTCAAGTTTCATTAATTTGGTTCGAACTGCAAATAAACTTTATCATTAACGGGTTTAAGCCTGGACAAAATTATTCCAAAAAGGGCGAAAAAAAATCGAAATTGTTTAAGGGTAAAACAACTTTATTTCAAACATATTTACAACAAAACAACACAAACATTCAACAATCTTATGATATAACTTTAATTAACAACAGATTAATCATCAGATCAGTGATGATGATGATGTTCAGGAACAATGTGCTCGGCGTGGCCTTTTCTTTGTACGTTGGCATTGAATCTGAAGCAGAAGAAAACAAGCGTTAAAAATGTTTAGAAAAGAATTGAAAAAGGGTAATAATAATTTACATAAGGCTTATCATGGTTTTTAGGTAAAAAATTTTGGGGTTCGCCTAAACTTTCGGAGATTATAGGCTTTTTATACTAAATAATAGCATTATAAAGAATCGTATTGTACTACCTAGTTCACTGACGGTCTGCCACATTTCACCCTTATTATACCCTAAGTAATAAAGTTTAATAATGACAGGTTGACTGGTAGAGAACGCCTTGTGGCATTAAGTCCGCCTATATACCACTCTTGTCAATAAAGTTTAAATAAATAAAAGTGGTCACTCGTCAGTGAACTCGGTGGTAACTATAGCGAACAGCGTGAAGTGGTATGTGAAAAATTGTTGAAACTTACCCGCTCTTTTTGTCAGAGTGGTACTCGACGACTCTGACGGTACCATCAGCCTCGTGCAGGCTGTACACGCCCTTTACAACATCACCGTCGCGGGATTCGTGCTGAGATTTCTTGTCACCGGTGTGAGGGTCCTCCACTTTGTACGCGAACTCGTACTTGGGATGAGACTGTAACATCATATTATTATATTAAAAAGGTTAGCCATAAAAGTCTACAAAATCGTGACATTATTTTTCTTACGTATCGATATTACTTATTAATTTTCTTGGGTACTGGGGTGACTACGCCAACAGCGGCGCCTGTAGCATTCTTCAAGTCCTCCCATGACTAATAAAAATATTTAAAAAGTTTCTTACATGGTATTCGACATGTTTCTCGGTGGCTTTTCCGTGGTATTGTTTGATGCTCTGTGATGAGAAAGCATGTTTGTGTTCATGCTCCTTGTGTCCACCTTGGGGTTCAGCGACCACCATAGCAATGACTGCAGCTACCAGGAAGATCTAAAAGAAATCACAAATGTTAAGGTATTTTTGGGGGTTTATTTCAAAGTATAATTAAAGTAATTGTAATCATTTTACCTTGGTGTACATGATGATTGTTCAGAGAATTTCTTTCCTCTCGAAGTAACAAAAAGCAACTGATAATATTTGCAAGTAAAATATGTCTTTTTATATCTCAGTGTCTGTAAGGATTGAGCGAATTTTTCGTAATTGTAAAATTAACCAGTTTTACTCGTGTAAAAGTGGTATGTGACATACTTGTGAGTTCCATACTGCTTTAAGCTGTTTTGCCTTACATGAATGATGTTCTTTTCTAATCGATGCCTTTTTATCCACTAAGGATATAGCGGAAACCTACACTGAAAATAGCCGAGTGTGATTTTCATATCCTGAGGGTTTACAACACAGGGCACGCCACGATAGTGGCGGTAAGTCCCCTCTTTGAGGAGTGGCTTGAGAGGCGCCACGGCGCCCTCACCTTCCGCCTGACGCAGGTCCTCACCGGACACGGGTGCTTCGGGAGGTACCTGCACCGAATCGGGCGGGAGGAAACGCCCTGGTGCTACAATTGCGAGGATCGACCGGAGGACACGGTGGAGCACACCGTGGAGGTCTGCTCTGCTTGGGCGGAGCACCGCCGTGTCCTCGTAGCGGCGATTGGCGGCGGCGACCTCTCGCGTCCGGCCCTGGTTCAAGCCATGGTCCGGGGCGAGAGGGAATGGGAAGCCGTCGCCTCCTTCTGCGAAGCAGTCATGCTAGCGAAGGAGGCGGCGGAACGTGAGAGGGAGAGAACCTCCTCACGTCCCAGCCGCCGCGGGAGAAGCACCGGGCGTCGGGGGCCACGCCGTGATGGCTCTCGGCCACCGTAGGCGCGGGCCTGTGGACGGCGAGTAATGGGCTAGCTCGCCGTCCGTCCGTCGTATGACGACGGGCAGGCCGTGTCGACGGCGCGTTCGTGTTCCACGCGCGCCTCAAAGAGTTGTCAGCATACGGGAGGGGCCCGCAAGGGCCGGTGCCTGCCAGGGCTGCGGGACTGTTCGAAAGAGATACCGCGGCCCTGGAACATAAAGGGCCAATGAAGGAACATGGGTGTTTTTTAGTCAGTAAGAGTCTGACACTCCCTTCCGCTCTGCCCAGGGCGGGAGGAGTCATTTGATGATTTCTCACCCTCCAAAAAAAAAAAAAAAAAAAAAGGGTTTACAACACAAAATGACGTTCTATACATATAAAATAATGGAATCGTCAAGACTGTATTGATTGAAAACAGCTGTCGAAAGCGTATGTTAATCCTGTTGAAAGTCGGTGTAGCCTCTAACAATCAAGTTCAAGTCAGTAGACTTAACTTGATTGTTTTAATGTCATTCGTAAGTTCAGAAGTGAACAAAAAGACCGACTATAAAATAATATTTTATTGAAATCTAACAACAAACGTAACAATCTATGTTAAAAAACAACGGAGACTAAGTAGATACTACAGTAAAGTGGCTCAATGGTGCTTGTGCGGTACTAAGTGGTGGACGCTGTGTTTTACATCTGCGTGGAATCTGAAAAGTAATGAAAAGATTATAAGTTCCGATGTAAGGCAGTACTGATTCAGATTTACTTGTAATTGATTGGCAGAGTGTAGCTGGTTGAGGAACGTCAGTAAGCTATCGAGAAAGAAGAAAACAGGGAAATTTATGATGGTAGTATAGTACTAAACTACCCCGGAGAAGGAATTACTCCTATTTGTTAATCAAGATACTATAGCAACCTATTGCGGCTACTTTGAAAATCATTATAATAGTGCTATTCGATTCTCACCCAGTTTTCTTATCGGCATGGTAGTGAATATGTCTGGTGGATCCGTCAGGTTCATGTAGAGAGTACGCCCCCTTGACACTGTCACCGTCGCGGTGCTCATGCTGAGACTTGTGGTCTCCAGTGTGGTGGCTCTTTACTTCGTATTCGAACTTGTACTTGGGATGAGTCTGGAAGTTTTAACGTTATGATGAGTATTTTTTTTAATTGAAGGATGAGATTCTTGCTAATTATTCACCTGTTAGTAAGGGCTACGTATGGATAACTGTTATACAGAAGACATTGCTGGTACGTTGTCAATTTGTCATCCTAGTGATAATACTGGAATGTCTCGTGAAGAAAATCAAAACACTGCAACACTGCCGTTTAGCGGCTGAAAAGGTTATGGTTGTATGGACGTCCCCTGTACGAGTTTACCTACTCAAAAAGTCCAAGCTTCTAATACTAAAAGTACTAGTATTTAGAAATTACTAACATAGTAGTCGACGTGGTGATGATGGTGATGTTCGTCTTTGATTTCAACTTTCACGGGATGGTCGTCGTGTTTGGAGATGTGTATTGAAGAGTGGCCATCATGAGCTGTCACTGCTACTACTGCCATCATTGCAATCACTGCTAATTTGCACATCTGTAGCATAAATAATAATTATTACAATTTTATTTTTGTTCCACTTTCACTATGAATACTTTTGTTTTTGTAATATAGTTTATCTTAAATACCATTTTTTTTTTGAATTCTTGTATAAATCTCACTTAAATCAGTAGTGATCTGATAGATACTCATAAAATCCCAACTTTTATATTCATAACAAAGCAATTATTGTTGCAATTTTACTCTAATTTTTGCATGACGACAGAATGTGCAACGTTTGAATATTGGACGAACTTTTTAAATATTTCGTAAAATACATTCACACGCATGCATACCGCTTATGCACAAACACATTGCGAATGTGCGATCATTGCAGGGAAGGGAAGTATGTTTATTCAATTAATTTAAAATTAACGGAGGACTACTTATATTATGTAATATACCCACCTGTTTAAGTGGTTCACCGTAAAATCTATACTGTCGTAATTTCAATAATATTAATTATTGTTGTAACAGCAATATAACTAAAATCTAACAGCAATCTGAACTGCTATTAGATTTGAGAAATTGGGCCAAATCAATCCAAACTTGTTGTTTATATACTGCAGCCTAGACATGATAGCATCTTCGTCATCATCAGCACTGTTACCCAGCGGGACACGGTCGACCGGCCGAAAGTTCAGCCGGCGCTCGCGTGTTTATCGTGTGCGGTAGACGTGACATTCAATAATGGATTAGGAAGCTTTTAGATCGCGTTTACGCAGGCCGAGATCTATAAAGCATGCTTAGCTCTCGCTTTGACTTAGACATGTTCCTGTCTCTATGCTCCTTGCGTTGTGTTGCTCCACATTGATGTCACTGCGGTGGCCTGTCCTGATACAGGAGCGTATGTCGCATAGCACGGCACGCCAGCATCAATGACATTGACATTATTCGTCCAGCTCATGCCACTGCCGGCGTACCAGCGGTTTTAGAACCTAACGGCTTGGTACGTGACAATGGGAAGGGACCAAACGGCATAACGCTGATGCCTTGGAAGGTGGGTAGACCTTTGGTGTGAGACGCAACCTGCGTCGACACCCTTGCGCAATCTCATGTTGCAAGCACGGCGGGCTGGACTGGTGCTGCTGCTGCGACTGCCGAGACCCTGAAACTTCGCGTCTCATTTTTAAGGAAACTTCTCGCACACTTCGCGTAACCTTAGGGCGGGCTATTTCTTTGGTCAAAGAATTAGAATGTCAATGTCATGTCAACGTAACGATACTGCCAGTCTTCTGTACATTTTGACCGTATTGGAAGCAGCAGTTTTTTTTAAAATAACCGATGAAAATTTTCTGAGGTAATGATGTTCTGAATACGTGGTAATCGTTTGTGCGTCAGTGTTCCTTCCGCCCTGTATATTGTTTAAGCGAGGATTAAAAGTGAACATCCGTTACGTTTGGTTTCTGCATGTTTTTGTTGTTGGTGTTCATTTTCATTGTTTCACCTGCGTAGTTAACCACATTGTGTTGTTTGTCTAAAGCCCTATTGACAGCGAGTCAAAAAAAGTTATCGTTTGTATTTTATGATAGGTTGATAAAAAAAACATTTTTACAAAGAAATTGTTACTTTGCAGTAAATAAGCATTTATACAATATTTTCTTCTCATGACAGTACTTACATTTTTTTTATTTGGCATATTTCAAATGAAAAACACATTTTCATCAGTACATAACATAACTTCACGCATGAAATCCCCAAAAAGTTAGGCAGAGGTGTACCTAATAGGACACCCACATTTTGCTAGTTATGTTTAAGTCCCATGTAATGAGGGCGAGCTTCATTAGATGTAGGTAGTTGAGAAAACTGTTGAGTTAAGTTTATAAGGGGGACAGGGTGCATTAAGATGATAAGTACACATTGTGGAATGCTATAAATGATTGACAAATGAGGACCGATTATAAATATTTTGCAGGAGGTAATGCTTAAGAAATAAAATTCATAAAAAGATATACCCGACGGTCTAACAGACATTGCATGATACCTTTCCAATCAGATTTTCAATTTGTTGCATAATGTAATTATTAGGGTTCATGATTTCTCGAGCTTTTTAATTTCTCGGGTCTCGAGAATTCTCGAGGCTAATTTCTCGGGGCTTCTCGGGTTGTCGAGAAATTTACATTTACGTAGGTACCTTTTCTCATATTATTTGGTTCCAATAACGTCATTAAATTTAGTGGTTTTCGTCTCAAATAAAAATATCAAATTAATTATAAAACTTTTATTGATTATATTCAAAAACATAAATCTTATGAATAAACTAATTAACTTTTAAAAAAATACAGAAATAATATTATTCAGACTCGTAATTATAATGGCAGCACCATTTTTGGCTGGTTATTTAGAACTTATAAACAAAAGTAGCTTCTATTAAACTAAACAAAAAATCAACATGAAAGAAAACGTTAATATCTTAACATAAAATTAAATTATAATCACAGCAGCATTTTTGGCTGGTTATTTAGAAAAACAAATCAACTTAAAACTTGTAAACATAAATAGCTTCTATAAAATAAAAATAATTTGGTATCTAATATTGATTTTATGCACATGTGCTAAATGTCTCACCAACCCGCTAGTATATGAACCTTTGCAAGCAATGGTTTTTGGGCACTTTAGGCATTGCGCATTTGCAGATTCCTTATTTTTTTTGAAATATTTACATACTTTTGATGCTTCCATCTTATAGTGACATTGCGGTAAAATCTATAACAAACGCAATTTAAATTAATAATAAGCCCTTGGAGTAATATGTGGTACACACACACACAATACAACTGGCAATATTCTTCTCACAAATTTAAAATGACACATTAATTAATTTAAAATTACTTACATAAGAAAAACATATCAGAATAATTAAAAACTAAGCTTGTGTTGTTGTTTACAAAAAAAAAGGAAATATAATTAGACTAAGTAGTATAATTAATGTATCGTTAGTTATTTTATGTATTAAAGTTTGACTAAAAAATAATAGAAAAGAACAGATAGGTACTCGTACCTAGTAAAATTTAAGATCATTTTTAGATTATATTATTGATAAAAATAATATGAATAATAAAGCCATGATGTGTCAATAAAAGTGAAAAGACTTACCTGTTTGATTTCAATTTATCACGTAATCTGTGAAACACTCACTACGTAAACTATACTTGGTTAGAGTCGAAACACGAATAAACGTGTCAAAACGACGCCGCAGCGCAGCGAGATCGAAGGGTGCCGCTGCGCTTTGGCCCGCGCCGCCACGCAACACAACAAATGGCGATTTAATTTCTATATAGGTACATGATTTCTCGAGTTCTCGACTTTTCTCGAGCTCGATTTCCCGGGAACAAAGCCCAACGATTTCCCGGGAATTCTCGGCTCGAGAATTCACGGGAATAAACCCTAGTAATTATAGACATACGAAGAGTTATTTTATAAATCGATTTATCTAACTAAACACATCCTTATGCTGTTTACAGGCTTTTGATTTCATGTCAGGCTTAGACTCAAGATATTTTTTATTTTAATATACAGTACGTTTTAAAAATTCATGCCCAGTAGTGGCGGAAGGCAAAGGGAAATAAAAATGTTCGTTTAGTTATTTAAACATTTAATTTTGTCACAACTGATCCTTAAACACTACGTTAACAAAGCTTCAGACTTCAGTAATCAAGTCCTCAATAGTGATGATGGTGATGAGGCACGATGTGTTCTACATGCACTTTGTAGTCACTCTTGCTGTCGTGTCCATCACGGTGCTCATGTTGTTCCTTGTGGTCACCGGTATGCTTGTCGTCAACTTTGTACTCGAACTCGTACTTGGGGTGGGTCTGAAATAAAACTTTGACATTATAACGTGCTCCTTTACAAATAGTAGTTGAAGAAGATGATGATGTTAGTGGAGGATCTATCCAGTGTGTCATTTTCTATTGCTCACTAGCAATGATGAGAGTGGAGTGCCCCTATTGATTTGTATACTATTTACATATATTTTGAAGAGTGGCCACTTTTTGTTTAAAAATATAGACACTACGCACATAAAGTTTAATTACTCGTTTCAGCTAAGCGCTAGACACTTCAATTTTCAATTATTCTAATAACAGTAGTAATACAACATTCATCTTAAACGTAAATCAAATTAACGGTGTTTCTGATCAGACCATAACCCGCTTGCTGCAGTGTCCTAAGTACTCGTTTACTTGAACTTTGGATGTGAGCAATAATGCCACGTGGCCATCTAATAGCTTCGAACGTAGTTAAGTCAAAGTACCGTCGACACAAAAACAACGTAACTTACATAGTAGTCGACGTGGTGATGTCCGTGATGGTCTTTGTATTCCACCTCTGTGTGGTGACCGTCGTGTTTGTGGATGTACTGCGACGAGAAACCATGGTGTTCAGCTGTCACTGCTACAACTGCCACCAGGGCTAAGACGATCATGACCTGTAAAAAGACAAGAATGGTTCATCTTCAGCCGCTTTAAGTTGCACCGTTAGAAGACCAAACAAAGATTTTTGTTTGGTTCCATGTAGCCAGCTAATTGTAAAAGTACATCGTTTCAAGAACCATGGTCTTAGATAACAAAAAAAAAGAATTAAAGAACTGTTATCAATTAATGCATAGTTTGATAAAATGACTAGATGAGATGGGACTTAAATCTTCTTCTTTAATACGCCATCTGTGCGAGAGATCGTGACTAAGGATATGAATGGACTTTTTAAAATAAACCTTTTTACCTTAAGAGACATTTTGGGTGGTTACTTGTAGATGAAGTTGTACTAATGGTACTAAGCTCACAGATGAACTGATACACAGTCAGAAAAAACCGTTGCTTTTATATTGAAAACCAAACAATCAAGGTAACATTGATTTCACTTTGAATGACCACTAAAAATTAATTACGATATTATAATATTATATGGATTGTTTCGTAAAAGTGTACTTTTACGTGTACACCTACACTAATTGCTCAAGTGATAACGGAAATGCATAACAATATTATGTGTTATTGCAGTTGAAATTGAGTCATTGTGTAAACATAAAACTTTGTAAGGCATATTTTGTTTGCTATGTACCATTATCATGAGTAGGAGCTCGTAGTTAAATAATAACAGCCACACAGGTCTATCTTTAAGGTAAAGATGCACTTGCCAAGTTCGGTCTGTGGATGGGTGACCATCATTACATACCGAATTTCCACCAAGCTTCGTAAAGAACGTTAACTGTCATTCGGTCCCAACTGTCATTCGTAGATCTTTGACAGTCGTTATAGGTTGTCAGTGGCCCAAAAGTTTGACCAGCAGTCTCACCAAGGTGTTTCATACTACCCAGTAATAACTGGGTTGTGCAGGTCAGATAGGCAGACGCTCCGTGTAAAATATTGGTATTCAGCTGCATCCAGTTAGACTGGAAGCCGACCCAACATAGTTGACGTAAGGCTACATGATAATGTACTATCGTACATTAGGCAATTTTGTAGTAGTTTTTATGGTATGTCATAAAAACTAGTACAAAATTGCCTCGTTTGTCTACTGCTGACCATAAGGGTCCCATATTTGATTCCCAGGAATTTTTCAGGAGCCACGGAGACCGGATATCTGCCCGGCTCCCCCTTGTTATGAGGGCGTGCCGGTACTGAAACATAACTGACGAAATATGGGAGTACTGTACTTCGGGGATTATAAGCGTAATTATAAAAAATAAACTAAGTTGTGAAGGTGCTACTTTTGCTTAAGTCAGCATCCTCTTTTCGTGTCTCGTAATGTCCAAATGTGCTTATTCAGAGGATCCATTTCATCTAACACCTGTCGTTTTCACCTGGTTTACTATTCTATTTATTTTTTCTTAATAAATGCGAAAGTTTTTGAGGATGTGTGAACGTTTTCACGCAAAACCTTCAGAACGGATTTGGACGAAATTTGGCACATAGATGGTATATAGCCTGGTTTAACATATAGAAGTCTTTTTATTACGGTAGGACGGTAGTATGATTCCGTGGGACAGTTACTGAATTTCACGCGGGCGAAGCCGCGGGCATAAGCTAGTAATAAATAATGCTACATACAATCTGTTGCACACCTTTGTTAACTCCTTCAACATTGGAATTTCAAGCTGAGCTGTGTGTTGACAATCCGACAGTTCGCTTTTATTATCAAGAGGCGAAACTAAAATATCGTACCTATGCGCGTGTAATATGTTGTGTGTTGAGTATCAGAATTTAGGGCTTGCCAATTCTTGCATTATAGCATTTTCTACCTTCCCAGTGTTTATCATTACAGTGGATGCGCTAAGTTAGCCCGATATTCTTCTCACTAGATGCTTTCGTTTACTACGGGGATTGTCTCGATAGCGTTGATAAACCCGCGTTTCGCAATGGTTTCCGACGGACAAGTTGTAACAGTGACATAGGTGAGCGGAAGAAACTAGTTCCGGAGGTCTATGTCGTAGGATAATCTGACCATCAAACTGATTGCTGAAGATTATGTTTTTACTTACCTAATATTATAGAATTAAGTTACTGTTTCTTTATTAAACTAGATTTAAAATTACATAAGTTATGTAGTTTCGTCAGCGAATAAAGGTTTTTTTATTATGATTATTATTTATTACTATTATTATCACGTTGTTGTTTGGTCATTGATTGAATTGCGCCCGCAAAATATATGTTTTTACAGAATCATAATCACTCTTAACGAGGACACAAAGAACGACGTTTTTATTTTAATTTTCGGCATTTCCGTTCTCTTTTTGAAAATATTTTGTGTAGTTGTGTCAGATTTGTCAATGCGTTTTTACAAATCAACACAAACGTTACAATCAAATTTTAGTAAGTAATAATGATTATGAAATGTGAAACTGAAGCAACAATAGTATTTAAATATTTGAGTATTTCAATGTTTTTCTTAGAACAGCATCATCGACTAGCTTAGCAATATTTTGGTATAAATATATATATTTTAAAGAGTGTTTTTAATGTGTGTGTGTGAAATGTACCCTTAAGGGTATTTTTACACCCATTATAATCACTCCTTAAGGGTACTTTACACCCATTATTATTCGAAGCCGAAAGGCACTTGTTCTCCTCGTCATTGGTATGTTTTTTTTGTTAGACTTTATCTAGGAATCTTCTAGTTACGGAAATATTAGGAGTTCCAACTTTTTCACAAGTTTTTTATAAATACATTTTTTTAATCTTATAAGTTTACTTTAAATACCTCCACGACCTCCGTACTATTCAATGCATCCATTAGTACTAGTACAATGTTCTGAGTGCGTTACATAGAGACCTGCCGTAAAACATGACTTTTCACCCCAAAAAAAGGCGTTTCCCTGCAATATATTTTGCGTAGAGTAGCTGTACTTAGTTTGATGTACAGAATGCTTGCTTGACAGCTTCGTGAAGGATCCGTCCACACCTTGTAGTTATAGGAAATGAAAAGGGATTACATGTAATACCTGAAAATCTAATTAAAACCAATATTTAATTTAATAAAAAAACATAATAAGCAACAATAGTATAACATACATAGGTAGTCACGGGGTCAATTAAATTACAGTAAGTGTTATTTTGCAGTCATCAATAATGATGATGATGATGTTCAGGAATAATGTGGTCTACATGCACTGAGTAGTCGGTCTTAGTATGATCACCGTCGCGGTGCTCATGATGGTACTTGTGGTCACCGGTGTGATGGTCGTCCACCTTGTACTCGAACTCGTATTTGGGATGTGCCTGGAAGAAAACAAAAATATTAGCTTCGAGTTGTAAAACTCAAGACTTTTTGTGGCTGTTCAGATCTTTGGAAAGGCGGCAGTCTTTACTCATTTTTGTTCTTCGTTGAGTAGAACAGAGAACCCCGAAAGTGTCACCTCAACATAGTAACTCTACAGTCATTCTGTTATCATCTGCCTAGCCTTTTCCCAACTATGTTGGTGTCTGCTTCCGGTCTAATCGGATGCAGCTGTATACCAGTTTTTTACATGGAGCGACTGCCTATCTATCCTCCACAACCCAGTACTGGGGTAACACGATACCCTTTTGGTAAGACTGGTTGTCAGACTTTCTAGCCACTGACTACCTTAACGACTGTCAAAGATCTACAAATGACAGCCGAGACCAAGATCGACCAGAGCGGCTGCTGTTATGTAGCCACGAGCTCCTCATCGTCATTCTGTTATACATATTAAAAATAATAGAACATCGTATCTTTTTGAACATGAAGCCAACCATCGAACGGGTTTGCTGTGTAATTGATATTTCCCCTATATTTAAAAAATGATTCCTAACATGGTAGTCGACGTGATGTTCATGGTGTCCGTGGTGGTGGTCATCCTGTCCTTGATGTTGGTTTTCGTGTCCGAGGTGGTAGGTGTCATGTCCTTGGAGGAGGGCGGCATGTCCCCGGTTATGATCATCTTGTCCTTGGTGGTGGTCATCATGGTGTCCGTAGAGGTGAACGACGTGATTATGGTAGTAAATATCGTGTCCATGGTGATGCTCGCCGTGTCCGTGATGAAAGTCGTGTTGTCCGTGGTGGTGATCGCCATGATCGTGCTCCTTGACATGAACAAGGTGGTGGTGACCGTCGTGCTTGTGGATGTACTGCGAAGAGTACGCGTGCTCTGCTGATACTGCTGCTACTACAGCTAATACGAACAAAACCTGGAATGGATAAACCCATTATGGATATCGCTGTCTAAACTTTTAATTATTTATTTTTAATCATTTTAAATATAATAATACCTAATGTAATATAACGTAATGTAATTTTATTTAATTTTTACATAATTTTTGTTTTGAAATTTAGGAAAATTTCCTTTCGAATCTTGCCTGAAATAAATGTTTTTTTTTAATTATTTAAACTCCCTCTTCTAGAGCTTCTAGGCTGGTGTCCCAGCAGGGAGAACCTTGAAGGCTGATTAAGCTTGTTCTCTGATACTCTAATGTTGATCAACCCTGTAAGGCTCACAAAGGGTTATATGAGTGAAAAATAATAACTCCATTAAAGGTGATATTTTACGGGTCCGTTAGAAATTATTTAAGATCTAAGGCGTGACTTGATATTTTTTTAGTGTTGCTAGTACGAAAGAAGAAAAAAAAGGGATAGAAGAAAAGTATACGGTAATTTCCAAAATAAGAAAATAAATAATTACCTTAAGAGACATTTTTAATTATTTGTTCTGCTGGTGTTGGTACTTGAGGGTAGTAAGTTTGTTATTGGACTGGATGTATCACCAAACCCAATCGCGGCTTTTATACATTAAAAAATAAAGTAATCAAGGTAATAGTATCTTGATTACAGTAGTTTCACATTGAATATTTGGTAGTTAATATTATTTACGATAATTTGATTGTTTTGTTTGTGTTGATTTCGTAAGTACGCATTGATTTACCGGTGTCTTGGCCGAGAAAGAACGGAAATGTACCTTTATACAGTCCATGTAGTCATTATGTTGTAAATCTGTTGTATTTAATTAGGTTATACTATTATCTGATATAGCTTAAGGTGGGCTACAGGCGTCTCCTCTGTGAGAGGGAGTGGACCATGATCCACTACGGGGGCTCAATGCGGGTTGGTGTATGTAACAATATGTATCTTCGAATTTTTAGTTCTAAGACATTTAGTTAGTTTTGACGGTCTTCTCAAGTATTGCAGATAAATACAGAATATCAAATTATGTTAACTCCAGTGCCTATATTCTTTGTCTGGGGCTGGAGTATTCGCTATTGGGTCAATCGGAAAATCGAGTAAAACTTTTCGTCGTTGCGTCTTTTGAATTTGTATAACAGGAGAGGTCTTCGATGGCGTAGGTATGCTATTCGTCACTTCGAGGGGACTTACAGAATACGCAACCTGGCCAACAAGACAGCTTCTTCTTGAAGCGAAACATAACAAAAGTCCTGGGCCTCAATTCTGCTATTTTTATAAAATTCGACATTCCAACACGATCCCATTGTCATTTTGCTTAAAGTTCGTAATCTGCTAAATTCATAATGGTGGATCATTGGTCGGTCAGTGGTCTCGTAATAGAATTGTGTTATAATGATATTGTAGTATTGCCATTATTATAAAATTCCTTGGTAGAAATGATTTTCGAAAAACTACTACTAAATTTGAACATCTATTCATGTTAGATTTTATTAATATATATTTTTACATATTATTTATTAGTATTATAAGCAATCTGAAGTAGTAAGAAGTTCGTAAATAGCAAAAAAACATTAAATTTATGTTATGTTTAGCTGTCAAAGTCAAATGTGACATTACTTTGACGTTTATCTGTTTATTTATTTCTAGCAGCCGGTGTTTTGTTATGTTTTTTTAAATTCCCTTTACAGAGAAGCCTATATTTATTGATTTTATACAAAATGGTGCTAATTGAGCAAATTTCGACTCTTGGCCCCTGCAGCCGCACCAATGAAGGGCGAAGTTCATCGAAACGATATTGTATGAAGTGCGCCCAATTTTTAAATTGAGTATCAGTGGACTGCCCCAATAAAACGCCGGCAGAGTGGCGCACAGTAAGTACTTAAATACAGTATAATTAGGTATGCATTATAAAATGTATCATTATTGTAATATTTACACTTTTTTTAGTTCTAAGTACAATGAATATAAGAGTAAAATGTTAAAGAAAATTAAATCACAGAAGAGTCACATAAGTGCAACAGGTTACTCATTGTATGTAGGTACCTACAAACATACCCACAATAAGTATTAAGGAGCATTGAAAACAATACAATAAAAATTAATATAACCCCTCCAGCTAAGCTTAAAACCTTTGTTAGGTGTAGACTCACATCAGTGGTAGTACATTGGGCAGAATTTGACATCTTGATTGTAACTCAGATCAGATACTGAGCGCTAGGTTACACATCCTATTGAAGTGTTGTAACTATTGTATTAAAGTTAAATTTGTTTTCATAGAAATTCCGCAGAATTATAATGTCATCAGATTCTGAGTCTGACTAATGTTTTCTAAAGTATGCAAGAGGTTTTGTCAGATTATTAAAAGATAAATGAAATCTATTTAAGGAGGACTATATTTGACTATGTCCAGCAGTGGATTCCAAATGGCTGTAATGATAAATGATTAAATGAAACAGTGTTTATAAAAATAGTATTAATTTATTTTAAATCATATTTAGTACAATACTGTGGATCTGTAAAAAAGAATTAAATCATTTTAATAATAATTAGAGCATTTTCGCACTTCACTAGAATATTGAGGTGGGTTTACATTACATATCTGCTAATTTAATTTATGTATTTCTCCACAGTCTGTCAACAAGAGCCTGCTGCAGTGCCCGACCTTCAAGAATATCCCGATTCACCCTTTGATGGTCTTGATGATTAGGTGCTGCTTAATTATTTTCCTCCTAAATTAAAAGACTGATTAGTGATTAATGACATGACTGTTATTATTTTCATTATATATGGTAAAATTTGTTATTTGTTTTTGAAATGATGATTAAAATATTATTTATTTATTTATTTATTTATTTATTTATTAACTTTGGAAGACTTACAGCTAAAGAAACCAGAATAAAAATAGTGAGTGAGACTGAGAGCCAATTACAAGTCTTCACGTCTAAAAAACAGACTAGAAAAGGAGGTGTGAACAGCACAGCACTACCCACACACAAGAAAAAAAAAAAAAAAAAACAGGATGACAACAAATTCTTAAACTATAAACTTACATTACACATACCTACAAAATACTTATCAACTACTTATCTAAACTAAAAAAGCTCAGGCTCAGGCACTTTCTGGCCGTGGACACACTTGTCGCGAAAGGATCGAAGTCATGCCGTTTAGATACTTCGTTAAAGTTCCGGCTTGCACGCACAATAAACGAATTCTGCCTGTAGTTAGTGGAGGTAAATGGAACACGTAGCGGTGGATACCATCGCTTTGACCTTCCGGGGACGTTGAGGTAAAATTTGGATAGAATCTCGGAGCTATTAATGTCATTATTTAAAATCTTAAATAATAGAACACAGTCTGAAATTTCTCGACGGTTCGTTAGGGGTAAAATATGATACTTCTTACAGAGGCTGAGGTAATCTTCAGATCCGTAGGGCACTTTTTGATGAAAGCACAGATATTTAATAAATCTCTTTTGGATGCTCTCTAACCGGTCAATGTATTTGTGGTAACAAGGGTTCCAAATTTCAGACGCGTACTCCAAATGGCTTCTAACAAAAGTACAGTATAGAATTTTTAAAGTTTTGGCTTGTGTGAAGCACTTGGATATCCGCATTATGAAACCTAATGATTTGGATGCTTTAGCGACTATGGCATCGACATGATGTTCAAAAGTGAGCTTAGAGTCGTGATAAACCCCCAGATCTCGGATGGAGTTTAACCTAGGTAGTACTTGGTCACCGAGACTGTACGATGCAGCTATGGTTGAACGTTTTCGAGAATATGTTATGACCGAGCATTTAGTAGGGTTCAGGTCAAGCTTACTTCTTTTACAGTAATCCTCTAGGCGATGTAAATCATCCTGAAGTGCAGTCGCGTCATCCTGAGATGATATTGTAGCATAAATTATGATAATTTAACTTGGATTTGTTTTATTATTTAAATGATTTTCACATTTTTCAATTGGCTTGAAAGTCAACTTAAATATTGTTAAATAAATATTTAGTTTATGATAAATAAAAAGTAATTTAAATGTTGATTTTTTAACATAGTAGTAGTATCATTTAAAATTCCAATAAATTCTGCATAAACTTCATCAGGCAGGTGGCAACGGTGCTCTTGCCATGTTTGCAATATTGTGCAATATGCATTCACAATCTTGCCTGCAGTTGTTGGACTATAACGTAAAGCATGTGCTGCAACGCTGCAAGCAAACACCTGCAAAAAATAAATTTACTTTTATACAACCCCATTTTACTGAACATCTTATTACTTTTATATACTCACTGTTCTTGACATATAGGTACAAGAACTGTTGCATCTAAAGTTCTCTAACAAGAAATTCATTCAATACCTCTCTAATGCCTGTTACTTCATTAATTGCTCCTGATACAGTAATTTGTGAAACATTATGGAGGGCAATCTGTCCAATCAAATTTTGGTAGGACCCTGATGCATAAAATGCAAGTGCTATTAGAATCTGCAATAAAAAATATAACATTAATCAACCTATTTCGTGTATACATATAGCTATAGAATAATAAATCAATGTCAAATTCAGTTTTCTCACCTTCATTTCTGCCGTTACGCTATCGTTTCGGCGCGGTCTGGCCATAAGGGGAATGAGTTCTTTAATTAACCCCCTTACTGAGTCCTTTCAAAGGCGAAAAGTTTTTACAAATTCCGCCTCCGGTATATCATGGGTTCGTATTCATTCTCGTCAAGTTATGGGCTCGACGACGTCTTCTGCATTCCACCCATCTTCTTTATCTCACATCCACTGCGTTGGCTAGCTCGAGAATACATTGTCTCCATTCAATATTCCACAAACACTTTACTCGTAACTAAATAAAAGCAATGACTGCACGATGACGTTCTAATGGTAGGTCAGTGATCAAAGGAACTGTCAAAATTTTAGCAGATTACCGCCTAAGTCAGTCATTCATTTGTCATTATGTACAAGATTACCATTCTATGCCATTTCTTTCAATGGACTGTCAGTGGTTGACCATTGGAAAGTCATAATGACGCCATTATATTAGTAGATTACCAAACTTGTCAAAATCAACAATTATGAAATCAATGACAGACCATTCTGACACTATTGTAATAGCAGAATCGGGCCCCTGATTGTTCAGACTTGAAAGATCTTCTTGTGATCGCTCTTCTTGAAGCGTGCCTATCTATTCTTAATTTTCTTATATAAAAAGATACTGTAACTCTTACCTTAGAACAAAAACCACTAACCACAACAACATTAAATTTCACTTCGTGTTACAAACTTAATATAAAAATTATGCACATTGTTGTAAGCTTGTTTGTATAAGTTTATTATGTACATGCCTAAAAGCAGAGAAGAATTATTAAAAGGCGTCAAAAAATGCGTCCGCTTCGCTGTCTCTGTGTTTTAACTCCAAAAGACACTTAACTTCTAATGAAGCTATTGTATTTGCGCCGTTTGAGGTTTTCAGTACCTGCAGCAGCCGCATTCAGCTATTCAGCTGGTAACAGCTGTCTGGATCCTCCAGTAGCAGCTCATGTCAGTAGTTTCTAGATAGATTGAGATCAAGGTTGGGAAAACGATAAACACAACATATTTTAGGAAACTCCATGCGTAAAAACAATAACTAGTACTAACGTACGCACGCACGCACGAATTGAACTTTTGAGTGGCATGTTATATCATTACGCAATGATGGCAATAATGGCCCGTCTACACGGCATGACCAATGCACTTAGTATTTTACTGTTTTATGTATTCTATGTAAAGGGACCTTACATCATAATATTTGATTTAATAAATTCTTGCAATCAAGCGGCACGTGTAAAATTAATACTAGCTGGAAATAATTCACCACGTATGATTAGTCGGAAACTGTTTACCTGTATGTTTACGTCAGATTTTATTCCAGAATTATATCAAAACAGTTAATCATAGAGGGCAACCTTAATTGTGTCAGCGCAGAAGCGTGAAGGTAGATAGTAAAAGACAAACATGATTTATCATTTTCGAAACATTTTTTGTACTAGAATGAAATCTTAGCAGTGCACTGGATCGGCTTTTCACCCCGTAGTGAGCTGGGTGACTGCTGTTTAGTAGCTGATCCCGAGGCGAGGCGATGCTATTTTGGTGGCTGCATACTTTCAGCCGACACATTTTGAGTCAGGGCGAGTGAGAATCTGTATGTAGTAGCTCGTCTAGCCTTGGTATTCCTCGTTTGGCTGTACATGCTCAAACTCACCCTGCTTCGCAGTGCCTCGGCGAAAGCATACAGCAACTTTTACGATTATCATACGTAAGTGTCCGTAGTATTAGGTTTCAAGGGAAGAATACCAACGGCCAGAGTTGATGTGATGCTGATCCCAGTGCACGGAGAATTGCAGAACTAATAAAAATCAGCAGCAGCAGCAGTAGGTAAGTACTGTTTTGTGAAACAAGCTTGCTGCTTTTCAATGAGTTCCTCTGTTCCTTTTAATAAATAAAATAACTTTCTATTTTTCTTATAAATGGATACTTTACTATAATTTCTGGGCAAATGTTGATCTATCTTAAAAAAAAAACAAAAAAAAAAACAATCCATAAAGGGTGTGGCCCAAAATAACTTTTTAAATGCCGTTTTTTTTTCCTTGGCAAGACCTGCATTTTTTTTATTTTAACTATTTAGAATACAACACCCTTTAATTACTTTAGTAATCAAAATGGCTACAAATAACAGCTTTGTTGTAGTGATCAGGTTTAGAAATGTAGAGCAATGAGTTTAATTAATAAAATTAACCTTATTTTCAGAAAATATTTATTTACACATGAAAAATAACAACATATATTTAAAGAAATAACAACATTTGGTGAGTCAATGATGATGGTGATGATGTTCAGGCACGATGTGGTGGGTGCTGTGCTTCACATCCGCATGGAAACTGAAATAAACAAATACATATAAATTTTTGAGACATGAAAGTACAACCAAAGCTTGCAAGTAAGTACCCAAGTACATAATATTCCTTACAGTTGGCCAATGCGACAGCTGCCGTAAACCAATTGTGTGGATGGTTTAGTGAACGATACATTGATCGCAAATTATAACATATGGCGGGTGTTTTGCTATTTCAACGTATGTGTGTGTGTGTGTTTTTTTTTTAAATATACAACAAAGAATAAGAACGGTGTGAACTACACGGTGGTTAAAAAAGTGTTATTAGAAACTTACCCGGAATGTTTGTCAGCATGGTAGTGAACGTGTCTGATGGAGCCGTCAGGTTCGTGCAGGGAGTACTCTCCCTTGACGCTGTCACCGTCGCGGTGCTCATGCTGTTCCTTATGGTCCTTGGTGTGAGGGTCCTTAACTTCATA
Source organism: Eurois occulta (assembly GCA_950022335.1). Lineage (NCBI taxonomy): Eukaryota > Metazoa > Arthropoda > Insecta > Lepidoptera > Noctuidae > Eurois > Eurois occulta. The sequence goes on along the minus strand of OX465484.1, from coordinate 8,019,991 downwards.
CTTGAACTCGTACTTTGGATGCGTCTGTTGGTAAACGCTATGATTAGAGTTTTGTTTTTGAAGTGGAAAGGGTGATCGATAAACAGACAGGACCACATGATGGCAAGTTCTTACTTGGCCGTAAGGCAGCTGCAAGATCATAAATATGGCTGATGTGTTGCCATGTTTGACCCAAAACTTCTACTCCCGTACCCACCCATACCCATCCTGCTTGGCGATTGAAGTCCACATGGTAACAGATATCGACGGTTGAAATATGAAACCCTGTAAGGGACATTAAGTGTGATGTTGTAATTTCAACTTCCGACGCTAAGACTAAAACTTGAAAAGCCAACTGGAAGCTCAACATCTCTTACAGCATGTCAAATTTCCACCTTCGATATTTAACAGACAAAAGGGCCCAAGTTGTCATTCTATCATCAATAAGAATAATTGAAAAGTCTAAAATGTATCTATGTACTTTTATATTAAGTGATTTTTACTAACATAGTAATCGTAGTGGTGATGTCCGTGGTGGTCTTTGAATTCCACCTTGTGGTGATGACCGTCGTGTTTGTGGAGGTGCTGCGACGAGTAAGCGTGTTCCGCTGTCACTGCTGCTAAGACGCACATGGCTAACACCAAAACCTGCAAAAAAATTGAAAGAAAGAGGTACTGATTATACTGACAGATGGTGTAAGTGATACAGATGTTACAGAATAAGTTTCTATTGCATAAATAATCTGTTCAGCCTGGAGATAGTTATGACGTAACAGGCAAATTAATTAGTGTCCATGGAAGAACAAGATTTTTTATTCCCCCTAGAACAAGTTATCGGTAAAAAAACCTTAAAAGCTAATCCGCCCTTAATATAAATTCTATTCCTGCAGCTGTAAGAGCTCTAAAATTTTAAAATACCTTAGACACCATTTTGTTATCTCCTGTAGGTATGTATGATAAAAGGTAGATTAGTAAACTGATACATGGTTACAAAAAATCGTGGCTTTTATAGTAAAAAGTAAAGCTACCAAGGTAATTACGATTTCACTTTGAATTCTTGGCACTAAAAATGTTTGCGACAGTTCGATATGCATAATAATCAAATAATGTCGCAAAAATGTACATTTTACTGTAATTTCAATAATTGAGGTACTTATATGACAAAGGTGGAATCTTTGGTTTCGTTATTAAGTACTACTTAACATATTTTTGTGTTGCACGATGCCAATTTTTGGGACTAAATTAATCAAAGCGACTCTTCAATAGAAAATATCTACTGGTCAAAGCACACATCTCTTCAGTATTGTTGGTGGATTCCGGATAGTAGTCAAAGTTGTAGGTTTTTGAGATTTTCTGTGTGATTCAGCGAGGAAACTTAATTTCTAAAATAATTTTTGATTTGCAGGTTAGCCAAACTGTTATTAGTATTTTCCATTCGGATTTATTAGGTAGCAGTCCAGAGTCTAGCTAGATGATTGCTAGAGAGTCCGGTTGATGGCAATAGACCTACAATTATTGAACTTATTTAATTACACGTCTACTTAAACTTTCGGGAGAACAGAAGTGATCTTATGTACACACAGCGTCAGTAGCCACAACATTGAATTCGTTACGAACAATCTAAAGAATACTTCAAAAAGAGTTCATTTTTCAACTTTGATTCGAGCCATCGCATCACCGAACATCGTTATACCCATACCGCCAGTTTGACGAATTAGCCAGCGAGCTCATATGGATTGCGATGAAATTGTTATCTACTATCGCCCGAGTCAGTTTATCTTTAGGTCTCTGTTTAATCGACAGGTGTAATAATTTGAGGGTATTCATTCATTTACTTACTTACGTTTTCTTCATGAAATTGATCTAACTAATATCCTTTTTTTTCGCATGGGAAATCATCAAATGACTCCTCCCGCTCTGGGCGGAGCGGAAGTGAGTGTCAGACTTTCACTGACTAAAAACCATCCATGTTCCTTCTATTGCCCTTTATGTTCCAGGGCCGCAGTATCCCTTTCGAACAGTCCCGCAGCCCTGGCAGGCATCGGCCCGTGCGGGCCCCTCCTGTTTGCTGACATCTCTTTGAGGCGCGCGTGGAACACGAACGCGCCGTCAACACGGCCTGTCGTCATAAGACGGACGGACGGCGAGCTAGCCCATTACTCACCGTCCACAGGCCCGCGATCTAACTCATATCCTTTTTTTTTTTTTTGGAGCGTGGGAAATCATCAAATGACTCCTCCCGCTCTGGTCGGAGCGGAAGGGAGTGTCAGACTCTTACTGACTAAAAACCACCCATGTTCCTTCATTGGCCCTTTATGTTCCAGGGCCGCGGTATCTCTTTCGAACAGTCCCGCAGCCCTGGCAGGCACCGGCCCTTGCGGGCCCCTCCCGTTTGCTGACAACTCTTTGAGGCGCGCGTGGAACACGAACGCGCCGTCGACACGGCCTGCCCGTCGTCATACGACGGACGGACGGCGAGCTAGCCCATTACTCGCCGTCCACAGGCCCGCGCCTACGGTGGCCGAGAGCCATCACGGCGCGGCGTGGCCCCCGACGCCCGGTGCTTCTCCCGCGGCGGCTGGGACGTGAGGAGGTTCTCTCCCTCTCACGTTCCGCCGCCTCCTTCGCTAGCATGACTGCTTCGCAGAAGGAGGCGACGGCTTCCCATTCCCTCTCGCCCCGGACCATGGCTTGAACCAGGGCCGGGCGCGAGAGGTCGCTGCCGCCAATCGCCGCTACGAGGACACGGCGGTGCTCCTCCCAAGCGGAGCAGACCTCGACGGTGTGCTCCACCGTGTCCTCCAGGCGATCCTCGCAATTGTATCTAACTCATATCCTCAAGTTATACCTACAACGTTTGATATATAAGTTAACTTAAAACGATGAAGACCAAACGACTACGATTTACCCATTGTTTTTTAAAATGATTTCTCATTTTATGAGAACAAAAATAGTTGTTCTGTATGAATGACAACTGTAACTTATTATCAAATCAAATTGTAAAATATAAATATTTGTAGTAAAATAAGATCAAAGTTTTCTTAAATACCTAATAGCAATAATAAATATTATTAAATGATTATTATAGTATTTTATTTTTCTTGATTTTTAATACAAAAATATACAGGGTTAAAAAAACAGCTGTTCCCTGCATTTTGACGAGTTAATCGATCGTAAATGTAGGGAACAGCTGATTTTTTTTCGCGATTTCAGGTTTGTTCCCATAGTAAAAGTTGTTGTCTTGAAACCTCCGGTCTATATAGACGTTGTATAACTTTTCGTAAATGTTAACCCTATTATTAATTGCTTGTCGTTCTAAACAATAATAAAAGTATTGAAGTCTCATCGGACTATGAAAGTGAGGAAAGAGAGACCAGTGTTTGCGCACACATTTGTATAACTATCTTCGATGGCTAGTCTCAGCTAAGATCGGCCGCCATAACAGAATTAACATCAGAGTGTCTAGTTATCATTAGGGCTCTTGCGTTTGATTTGCGCCGAACCGTTGCATTGCGGCGCCGCGCCGGAGCGGTGCAGGAGTCGCACTGCTCACGGACATGTTTTCTTCCATACAATTTCGTACGAGTTTTGTTAAGTTGCGAGCACAGTGTACATCACGCCGTCGGGCCGGTACAGTGAATTCGTTTTGTATTTAGAATATTAGTAAAAAATATTAATTAATTGTAAAAATAAAAACTGACGCCGTAAGAGATTGATAAGACCAATTACTCTTCTCTAAGATAAGCTTAACACTAAAATGTCTTATTTCACACTACCTACCCAAGTTAATTTTAAACGTTTTGGTCTTATTGAGCACTTATATTACTACTTGCAGCCATTTCATAAATTTTGGTACCTTTTAAAACCATGGCATTCAAATTACCATTTTTTGGTAGGTATAATGTTAGGTAAACATGTATAAGTATATATGTACCTAATGGGTGAGTAAGTAGGTACTAATAAGTGAGTGTATTTTAAAATATTTTATTAACTGTTTATTATAGTGGACCCCCGGCCGTGTCACGATATTTCATAAATACATTCTTAATAAAGTGTCCACAAGTCTTTGAAAAGACAAAATATTCGGATAGAGCTCTGCTATTATTGGTCTTCCTTTAATTTGACTCAGAGAAGACAATTCACACTTACAACTTGTTTGCTTTATAGTAGTTTTATGCAGAAGTTTATTAAGATCATAAGTATTATAAAACACTCAATGCATACTCTACTAAGAAATAATGTACTTTTAAGATGCTTTTATAAGTACAAATAATTATCAAGAGCAAGCTCTTTAAAAATTCACTTGTAAGACAACTGTGCTGATTAATCTATAAGAGCACGTATTAAGTGTTAGTATACTTTTAGTACAAAACGCCTTAAATCATGCTTTTGTAAGATGTACTGTCATAGTCTAGACACATGTAACTCTGCTGTAACACCTTAGTTCTTAAATCAGCATAACCGCAAGAGAAAATCGCTAGTTGACTGTGTATTATCGTGGTACATAATTATCAATATCTTCAACCAAGTAAAGTAAGTAAGTAATTTAAATAGCATATTGAAAACAGACAGAGATGAAGATGCAACTACTGAGTTGGGATACCATAAACCGTAACCTAAATGAAGTATACAAAAAGTTGTAATAACAAACAAATATTTATTAACACAAAACAATAAAATGAGAATAACAAAAAAAGTACAAGTTTACAACAATTTACAGTCTAGTGATGATGATACAGGTGATGAGTGCTGTGCTTCACATCTGCGTGGAATCTGAGAAAGAAGGATACATTATTGTAAGTGAAAATTTCAAGATACGAGATAACTAGTAGCATAAGGGACTACCAGTTACTGGATAGTTAAGTAAAAATAAAACAGTAGAGCATGATAGTGGAATGCAGCAGAGAAACTTGTAATAATCAGATGGCCTAAAGAAAATAATATTCTATAAAATATAATACTGATTGAAAAGTCAAAAATTTTGTGGATAGATATGTAAAGCTACCTAGAAACTTATGTCAGTCTTGTTGAAATTCGTTGAAGAAATACTAAATGCTTATAAAATGATTACCACTACCCATGGTCATAAGATAAAACACACAAACAGATAAACGCAATATTTGAATTGTTTTTAAAAGAAAAGATCGCCAAGCAGTAGATACAGATGGATATCGCGCAGGATTTTGGATGCAATTCATTCATGAAGTTTACTCACCCGGAGTGTTTGTCAGCATGGTAGTGGACATGTCTGTCAGAACCGTCAGGATCCTGCAGGGAATAGTGTCCCTTGACACTGTCGTCATGACGATGCTCGTGCTGCGACTTGTGATCACCGGTGTGGGGATTCTTCACCTTGTACTCAAACTCGTACTTAGGAGGCGTCTGGAGGTAAACGGCACATTAGTGTTTTGTTTTAGGCACAGATTAGGTAAGCGGAACTTAGGTATTATGTTACATTGAGTTTAAGGCAGATTAGCACTACTTAGCACTAAAAGCGTTAAACGTCATTAAAGCATCATTCTATCACTGACAACGTTAATTATGGACAGAAATGTTTTATGTAATTTAGCGCTAAATGCATTTTTAAGATGAGTGGTGCAAGTGGGACTCAGAAAAAGTTTTGCAGAGGTCTTCTTTCGTTTCTATCTCTTCACAGTCTTACATAATAGTCATGGTCATGATGTCCGTGTTTGTCCTTAAATTCAACTTTCGTGTGGTGATCGTCGTGTTTGTGGATGTACTGCGATGAATGTCCTTCCTCTGCTAATATTGCTACTACTGCACACACAGCTAACACACACAAAACCTGCAATAGAGAAGATTTAATTTTTCACTAGTTTTATTTTTAAATTGATAAAATGATGAAGAATTTGATTGTTGAAGCTTTTTAAACTCTGAATACCAGATGATTTTATATAATTCTATACGTGAGGATTTGTAATTGGCTTTCTGGTGACTACGGTTTACTTTTTGTGTATTTTTATTAGCTTTAAATCCTCCATGTACTAAAATAAAATAAATGATTATTGTAAATTTTTGAGTTTGCTTAACTTGATTAAAATACCTTCAAAAACATTTTTTTGTTCTACTTGTTGTACTGGTTGTAAGTGGATTAAAGAACTGATACATAACTACCAACAATCAGGGCTTTTATAGTTAAAACTAAAGAAATGTTGATGTAATACTATTGATTTCATTCAAAACCATTAGCAATTAACAACAGTTTACAACATTTTTATTACGATTGCGAACGGCTTAATTTTCGTGTGTAGTTAAAACTACATCACGTCCGCGTAGTTACAGCCGTTTAAATTCTGTGTGTTATTCACCAATAGAAATCTATAAAAATAAATAAAATTGAAGTGTCTGTTTGTAATTTCAAAATAACAGCATTTTGCTGAATGCATATTAAAATAAATACGGTACTCATAACAAACACACATTTTTAGGGTTCCGTAGTCAACAAATAAGGAACCCTTATAGTTTCGCCATGTCCGTCTGTCTGTCTGTCTGTCCACAGCTTAGCTTAAAGACGCTTAGTACTAGAAAGCTGTAATTTGGCATGAATATACAAATTAGTTACGCCGACAAAGTGGTAAAATAAAATCTTGAAAAGTGTTTTTATTAGGGTATCTCCAGTAAGTAAACGTAAAGTGAGGTTTTTTTTTCTCATGTACCCCATATTCTACCTCGTAGTCCAAATTCACGATGATAGTATTTATAACGAAATAAAAGGAAAACTATCACACCTAAGTTAGCTTTACAAGTTTACGAGTAATAGTCGACCAACATATTTTCCTAAACATAATTTATGGGAGCACAGGTTTTTCTACTGCAAATGGAAGTTTGTTTATTTATTATTAGGCTTCTCAACAATGAGTAAATTGTTACATTATAATTTGTACATTGCTAACTTTAGTCTAAACGCCTCATCACTGACAGAAAAGCACAGCATGCACTATGTTTTTTAGACTGTTTTTTATTATCACAATGAAAATCATCGTTCGGAGGCAAATCGGACCGTAGGAAGTGTCCGCATATTTTGATAAGCAACTACGGAACCCTCCATTGTGCGTGGCCCGATACGCACTTGGTCAGTTTTTTTCAATTTTTGTCTGTCTGTCTGTTTGTTTGTTCCGGGTAATCTCAGAAATGGCTGGACCGATTTTCACGCAATTTACTGGCAGATAGCTGATGTTATAAGATCTAACATATACTATATTTTAGAAAAATAATTAGTTCTGTGCAAAAAAATTAAAACCGTTGAAACATAACACATAACATTGTTAACAATAGCCGATGCAAAAAGAGAAGTAATCTTTTTGTATAATAATTTCACGCAAACGAAGGTCGCGGGCAACAGCTAGTGATTTAATAAAAATTGAATTATAAAACGCTTAAAAATTGGATTAATAAGAATATTTTTAATAGATTAAGTTTATGTTTTTGTTGACCTAGTGTCCGTCATGTAAATGACTACCGGAATAAAAGTGCAATACTATTTTCAACAGCCGGTTCAGTGCCGCGAGTTACTATGCCAACAGTGCAAAAATCTACATGCGTCTATTTGAGGGATCCTGGTGTTACTAAAAAAGGGTATTAGTGTAAAAGTTACCTCGAATATGGCCACAATTCATGCAACTGTGTATTTGACAGTGAACAAAATACACTACTACGTAAGTGAGATATTGTTCTAGAAAGTCATCACCCTATAGAATTTTTAAAATTTGTATTATCCCACGACTGGACATCTCTTCCATAGCGTTCGCTCTTCCTTGTATATTGACCTCAATTACTAATCTTCTATAAGCGTTGTTATGCCTCCCGTACTTCGTGACCCACAGGGTGACGACTCTGGCCCAAATGCCCAGTACAATCTGCATACCTACATGACCCGCTCAATTCAATTTCAACCCGTAGGATTTATCTACCAATCCATCTTTTCATTATCACGCTTGTATGACATTTGTATCAATTACAGAACGTGACCGAATGGTGCTCGTCTTGTTTTAAGGTAGAATCCTTACCAATACCAACATTATTTATTCTGAGTTCGCTTTAGCTCCAAATGTTTACAATCGTCTTACGACTTTAAAAAGTTGGCTTAGGTACACTAGATATTGAAGGCGGAGATCAGGGAGTTGCATCGCAGCTTGTGTCCAGCAGTGTATAGAGACAGGCTAACTTGACAATTATCTATTGAAGTAACAGTCTCTTTCTTTCTTAAACGTTTTAGAATTATTTTGACACACTACATTCAGCATGAGTGTTTTTTTGTTTTTGTTGGTACCTCGTTCTTTTTTTACAGATGTTGAATATTCGAGCTGAGGTATGTCCAACTGGTTACTGTTCCTATAAAATTTCACTTCTTATAAAAACTCCCGATCCGTCAGTGACTAATTGATAGATATCTTAAATGTGGTCCTTAATAGCCAACCTATAGACCATACCTTTCAATGGCATCAAAGCGCATGGATGGCATGGATATTATTGTTGTCGTTGTTGTTTTGTGAGATAATTTAAAGAATGGATTCATAAATGAGTTCACGACTGATTTTTTGTGTATATTCTAGCTGTACTATCCAACACGCCACAGTTTTCTAAATGCATTCATGGCACGATTCGAAGAAATAATTATGCTCTTCGTATTTAGAATTCAGCTTAAGATCAACGTTGTTATCAAACCACGTTTTCCAAGAAGTTTCGGTCAAATCGAAGAAAAATTCGATTATTGTCAGGCCACTTAAAAACACACATTTTTATAAATCATGTTCAATATGTCAGCAAATGCCAAAAGATCATAGTTTCTATTAACATTGAACGCATACAAAGTTTCTTGTCTGTGCTATTAACCGTTGAGGAGTTCTCTCGTGAGGTTACGATCCTGGATGCAGGATCAAGTCATGTCTGTCATAAAAATGTATTGTCACCAAACCCAAAGGTGTGTGTACAATTTCAGCTCAATCGGTTTTGGGGAACTGGTTAGAAATTCAGTTGCAAGATTTGTCCTAAACAAACATACTTACTCTGTAAGTAACATAAAAGCTTGTTAAAACTAAAAGCTTTGAGAGCGATTGCCACTTTTATTCTAGGCCCTCAGGGTAGGTTTGCTTTTGAGAACTTGGCATAGTTCAGCCTGTGATAGAAATTATTTTTTGTTAAAGTTAAAAAAACATAAAAGGCAATATTCTTAAAAGTATTTAATAATCATTTGCGTAACAAAAAGGTAACATAACATTATAAAACAACAGGTTACATCACAGTAGGAAATAAGCTAACATATCAAAAATCAATTTCAGAAGAAATCAGGGAATTCGAAATGCTCTTCATATTCGTGCTGTTCCTGAAGAAACGGAGGTATATCGGCTTCATCATGCTTGTGTTTTTTGTGATGCTCAGGCTTTTTATGATGATGTTCATGTTTTTCCGGGACGAGGTGGTGGGTGCTGTGCTTCACTTCAGCGTGGAAACTGTAAAAAAATAAGAGTAAATAACTACTTATTGAAATAAATTATGCAGTAACCAACCGATCTTCAAAATCCAGGTTGTCTGGTCGACTGCTGCATTGCAGGTGCATTTTCATTTCAGTGAAAATGCACTTGCAATTCTTCTATTACACCAGCATTGTGCCAGAAATAACTACCGCACAAATTGCTTTGTAGACCGAAAACTAACCTAAAAGCGAACCACCATTATTCTTGAAGCGAGATAACATGACATAACGCATAAGGTTCAGGCAAAGTATGTCACGAAAATCTTTGCTCACCCAGTTTTCTTATCAGCATGGTAGTGAACATGTCTGATGCTGCCATCCGGTTCCTTGAAGGAGTAGTGTCCCTTGACGCCGTCACCGTCGCGGTGCTCGCTGTGTTCCTTGTGGTCACCGGTGTGAGGATCTTTCACTTCGTACTTGTACTCGTACTTAGGATGAGCCTAGAGGTAAAAGTCACGATAAGTATTTGAAGGGAGGATTTATTAATAACATCCTTTTGATCGAATTTCGATGAGACATAGTAATGTCTGACTCTCTCGTTCCTGACTCTTACAGTCCGATAAGACGGGAAATCGTCACGCGATCGGTGGTATAAGGTGTTTTCCGAGGAAGTCATGCTTCATCGGTATGTTACTTTATGGCTCGATTCAGATTGCTCACAGCTGCTACGCTTGAAATTACTAGACAAGCGAGGTAGTAAAGAAAATGATTGAGTAAGTTGGTAACTAACATAATAGTCGTAGTGATGATGTCCATGATGGTCTTTGAATTCCACCTTTGTGTGATGACCCTCATGTTTGTGGATGTGCTGCGACGAGTGACCGTGCTCCGCGGTCACTGCCACAACTGCACACACTGCTAAGACGCACAAAACCTGGAAGTTGCGAAAAATAACTGCATTACTAAAGGGATGTCCTTTGAACAAAATATGGTTCTGGGTGATGGTTCAACTTCTGTTTTTGCTTCGCGGATAGTGAATTAGTTAAGTGCCTTCGGGGAGAATCGTTTAAATGTCCACTCTTGGCTACAAACTTTCTGACTGTTTATTTGCCTGAAGCCGTGAGACACACTGTGTTATCTTTTTTTGTTTGGATTTAAGTTTTTTTTATTTTTATTTTCAGTATCTATTGATTTATGTTAAGTGCACTTGTGACATGTGCCAAACAAATGTATTTTCTACTTGTTTTCACCACACTAGTTGAAAGGACATTAGGAAATCCTAAACACATTTTTTACTCCAATTTTTTGGCATCTAAATATTCACTGAAAGATATCCAAAATACCTTTGAGCACATTTTGTATTTGCACACTGTTTCACGCTTGCAAGCAAACTGATACATAAACACGAACAATCGTGTCTTTTTATAGAGAAAATAAAAGTTAGTAATCGAGGTAACAATATTAATTTATAAGATAAACCGTAAAACTTTTAGTACACACTTGTAATCATTTCGTAAATCCATTTCTCCACTCAGGAACGGTGCGCGGTACAGATTGACTTTGCGAAAGTAAAATTGTGTAAATATTTTTGCTACCATAGTATTGTAGAAAACAATTTGTTGCATGTTTTTCTATTGTAATATGGATCGTCCTCTTAATGCAAGACCAGAGAGAGAGTAGGGTTTTATGAACCATACAAATGAGGTTCCATTGAATTAGAACAAAGAATAGATGAATCAGAAATCAACTTTGAAAAAACGAAGAAATTGAAGGAAAAGTGACGAAGAAATTGAAGGAAGAATGACGAAAACGTGGAACAGATACTGGTCCTTAAAACACACGTTAAAAAACTAGTACAAAAAAATTGCCAAAGATACCTGCCTACCACCTTGTTGCCTCACTTATGGCGCACAATCATACATATACATAAAACAAATAAAAAACAAGACGTCAAAAAGCCATAGAGAGGTCTCCTGAATGGAAAACTAAACAAAAAAAAACAAAAGTAACGTGCTAAAACAAAGGCAATCGTTTCTTAGGACATGCACAAACATTAAAATGGAGGTGGGCCGGACATCTTGGAAGATTAAAAGAGGAAAGCTAGCACTTAGATAAGTCCTAAAAAATGAAAAGGAGAGGAACACCCACGTCAAAATGTCAAGACGATATCTCAGTAAAGACGAAACGGAAATCTGTGAAGGAGGCAATCAACCAATCCCAACCCAAGAAGAGTTCTTTCCCACATCCTAACTAATATTATCCTATCCTAATCCTAACTTCCTAACTATTTTTACAAATACGTTGCCAGGTGCCAGGTACAGAAACGGACATAGGGTACCTTTCATCCCGAAACAAAGTACTGTTCCCGAAGAAAACAACAATAACGTTCGTATGATAATAGGTGTCATAACGTTTCTTTCAAATCATGATTGAATTATATTATAACACATACACTGTTTTAAGCTTTTACGGTTTATAATTAAACTTATACTGTCACTTATGGGATATCTCAATATCATCATCATCATTCATCGGGAAGGTTATTGGGGGGGGGGGGGCCCAATAACCTTCCCGGGCTGAGGGGTTACATGATATTGAGCTCCCGATATATCGACGTTGTTGCAAGCTCAGTGACAGCAGTGAAATATCGGGAGCTCAAAATCATGAACCGAACTGACTGTCAAATTCTAAATTGACACGAGCGAAACCGCGGGCAAATAAAGTTATTTAATTTTTTATTTACAGATGAGCTTTGGAACTAAGTATGTGACTCCGATGCGCCATTATTGTCGATGACACAGTTTATTGTTATACTAAAGCCTTAACATCTTTACGACGGATTAGGAATATTTTATTGAAAAAAGCCTGCATCTACTTATAGATTACGTGATACCAAAGAAACAATAAAAACGTTACTTCACAATCGCGTTTATTCTTGTTTCACACACAAAATCATATTTACAAATCATAATAGATAGTAAATGTAACAACAATGGCAACAGTTTTAAAACTAAATAAACAATAAGACTAAAATATCTGAAACTCAGTGATGATGATGATGTTCAGGAACAATGTGTTTGGCGTGACCCACGTACTTTACGTTGGCGTTGAATCTATAAAAACAAAATGGAAATTTAGTTACACATACTTCAGGATGTCACAACAGCATAGTCTCAAACTGAAGGCACATGAACACTTACCCAGTCTTCTTGTCAGCGTGGTACTCCACGATCCTGATCCTGCCATCGGGCTGGTGCAGACTGTACTCGCCCTTCACGACGTGGCCATCACGAGCTTCGTGCTGAGACTTCTTGTCGCCGGTGTGAGGGTCCTCCACTTTGTACGCGAACTCGTACTTGGGATGAGACTGTAAAACAAGTGAGTGACTGTCAGCAACATTTTTTCAAAATTATTCGTTCTAGGTCATTCAATTTATGATAGGAACGTCATCGTACATAGTACTCGACGTGTTTCTCAGTGGCTTTTCCGTGGTGCTGCTTGATGCTCTGTGATGAGGAGGCGTGACCGTGGTGGTGCTCGTGGTGATCTTGTGCCGCTACCGCTGCCACTGCCATGGCGATGAGAAGAATCTAGAAAAATAATCCGTAAGTTAATTAAGCTAAAATTTCAGTGTTATGATTTGGTGATACTGTGTGCTTTAAGTAGGTATGTCAAATACCTTAGTGAACATTTTGATGTTGTTTTCTTAGGTTGGTTGTGTCTTACAGTTGAGTGATGACTGATATTTTCAAAAAGTAATTCGGCGTTTTATATAAACCACCAAATTCAAGTTTGGATTAATAAAGTACTGCAGTGTGTGCATATTTTATTAAGACAAGTTTGTTCCAAACCTGTTCGGATTTCGTACGAGTAGTACTGTCTTTGGCTTGTGTTACCTATCGTATGAAAGATACGCGTGTCATAATTCATTGCCCGACTACTATTTAGATCAATCAGAGTTGATAAGAGATACTAAACACAAATTCTAGATCAAAATGGATGAGCTTCTAAAGATCAAGAAATCACTAGGGCACTAAAGGGATTAAAGACGACGATATTCTCTCTCAAGGATTATATTTTTCTTAATTATACTTACTAATCCTTAAAATGTGGTTGTATTTCTGAAAAATGTCAGCTGCGCCAAATAAAGATCGATGCGTTAATTTACTTTTTTTCACTTCGTCAGTTCAAGGTTACTCGATTTGAGCACTTTCTAGTTACGAACGGGTTTTAAAATAAACTCGTAATTTTTTAATTATTGGCAGTCACATTACATTCTGGAAACTTGATATTTTGTTCAATATAAAACTCTCAGTTTTATTTGTTGAATTATCAGTTATCACTAAACTTTTAAGCGAGTTAACGCAAAAGAAACAAAATGTTCATTAAGGTACTATATACTAATAATGGAGTATCTGCCTGTAAAAAAACTGCTACGTTTTGGTGAATTCATACTTACATTTCTTATTATTTAAACAGATCTTCCTCATCACTGTGGCAGTGGCAGCAGTCGTGGCACAAGATCACCACGAGCACCACCATGGTCACGCCTCCTCTTCACAGAGCATCAAGCAGCACCACGGAAAAGCCACTGAGAAACACGTCGAGTACTATGTATGAAAACCATCCAAACATATTAGCATATCATTGTCTTATCCAGAAAGTATGTAACTTACTGTAACTTGTCTTACAGTCTCACCCTAAGTACGAGTTCGCATACAAAGTGGAGGACCCTCACACCGGCGACAAGAAGTCTCAGCACGAAGCTCGTGATGGTCACGTCGTGAAGGGCGTGTACAGCCTGCACCAGCCTGATGGCAGGATCAGGACCGTTGAGTACCACGCTGACAAAAAGACCGGGTAAGTTTGCATACTCTTTTACAATTAGCACAAAGTTGTACCGATTATTGTGTCTGAAAATGTATTGTCTAATTTTATTTTTGTTTTTACAGATTCAACGCCAACGTAAAGTACGAGGGTCACGCAAAACACATTGTTCCTGAACACCACCACCATCACTGATGTTAGAATTATACACCCTATTGTTATGTTATTAGTTATGACTGTTATTGATGTTAAATTGTGTTATTGAATATAAGGATTAAGAAATTATGATTTACTGTCTTTATTACAATTTTGTATTGTAAATCAACATGACCAATTTTACCTCAATTTAATATTTAATGTATAGAATTTTTTTTTCTATACAAATCGACAACTCTTCTGCCCGAGCATAGGGCGACCCTTAGGCTCGCGTTTCTACGAAGAAAAAGACATGCTTATTCTTTTCATTGTAACGGGGAAGGTTTTGCCTATTGACGAATGAAAAAAAGGGTTCCCTATCCATTTGCATAAAATTTTAAGACCTAATATAACTTAGCTTAATTTTCTTTGGCATAATTATATTTTCGCATAATATAATTACGTATAACAGCTTATGCATAATTTTTTTAAGCATAATTTCTCTAACCATAATAATGATGAAGCATAATATTCTAAAGCATAAATTTATTAAGCATAAAGTACTAAAGCATAACTCATCATCTGGTCATGTTGTCACGGACTTTCTCATGGATGACCAAGATTTAGATAGGGAGCGCAGAGCGTTGGCAGCCAGATGCAATATGCTGGCTCGCAGGTTTGCACGTTGTACTAAGGAGGTGAAACTGACTCTTTTTCGAGCGTTTTGTCAATCGTTTTACACGTGCAGCCTGTGGGTAAGGTATACGCAGAAGGCTTAATTACAGCGCTCTGCGCGTTCAGTATAACAATGCGTTGAGGATATTGTTGGGGCTACTTCGGTTTTGTAGCGCGTCTGGCATGTTCGCTGAAGCGAGGGTAGATGATTTTTATGGCGTTATGCGCAAGCGATGTGCGAGTATGCTGAAGCGATTCAGGGGTAGCCCCAACAACATACTGGCTACACTGGCGGACAAAATTGATGGGCCTTTCATTAGGCACTGGGCAGCTAGGCATGTGCGTACTGGCGTACATGTCGCCAATTAATTTAAGCTTTTTATGTACTAACAATAGGTTAAGATTTTACTAACACTATATGGATCAATGGTCTGAATTAAATAAATTATTATTATTATTATAACTTTTTTAAGCGTAATATTCAAAAATAACAGGGTTTACAGGAACCTAACTTACCGAACCTCGGGGTGCCTCTGACGTCAACCGTCTAGGGTTAGGGTTTCCGTCAGCAGGTCGACGGAGCCCCGCTGCGGGGCTCCTATTTCTGGCTACAGGGTTTACAGGAACCTAACTAACCGAATTTGTATTAATTGTATGCCTAAATATTATTATGCTAATAGTCATTAGGCCGACTAACGTTATGCGAATCAAATTTATGCCAAAACAAATTAGTCTTTAAGATGATTATGCCAACATAAAATGTATGCCTAAAAAAATTATGCCAAAGTATTATTATGCCAAAACAAATTGTGCCAAAATCGTCATGCCGAAGTATATTAGGACAAAGAACATTATGCGAAAAGAAGGGATCCCGAAAAAAAGACACATTTCTTCATTATAGAAATCTTTCTACAAGCTGTCATTTTGTCTATTATTTCGTCGACAAACCCCGATTCCATGGTGGTCAAGCTACGCGTGCTGAGGGCCCAGACAAAGTGACATACTATTAGTGATGATGATGAGAAAAAGGTCAATATACGGGGTGTAAACGGAGTTAAATGGACCCTTCACTAAGCCGTCAATCAAGCTTTCTGTACATCAAACTCAAACTCCACGAAAAACTCACTGGTGGGAAACAACTTTTTTTTTTTGGGGGATTTTCATTATATAGTACGGGGATCGTGGAGGTATTTAAAGTTAAAATCTTGTATTTAAAAAAAAAGTTGGAACTTTGACCCCGAATATCTCCATAAAATAGAAGGTCCCAGATATGGAGATATGGTTCAGAACAAAAAAATATCGGAATGACGGGGATAGCAAGTGCCTTCCAGTTTCGTTAAAGGAACATTTAAACTCATTACACAGAGTAGAATAATATATTGTATTTACCTAAGCTACCGAGAAGAGTTTTTTTTTTTTATAGAGTCAATCCTGCTGAAAGTCGCGGTAGAAATAGAATACAATTTGATAGCGATTGCCACGTCTTGTCCACACCATAGACTTCATGCAGAAAGACACTGTAGAAAGAACTCGGAACGCATCTAACCACAAAAAAACCCGATAAGTGCGAGGCTTACTCGCGCACCGAGGGTAACGTGCAAAATGGTTTTTCCATCTGTTGACAAGGAGCTTAATTTTTTACAGTTCCAAGGGACCGTGAGCCGTGTATTTGATATCAAATTCAGATGATAAAACCACGAGTTCTTGAGAAAACGAATTTTGACAAACGGAGAACGAAGTAATCCTAATAAGGGTTCTGTTTTTCATTTTGAGGTACGGAACCCTAAAAAAACTAACTAATTCCAACCTTTACTTGCACAAACGAAGTTTCAGAGATGGATTTGGAGATTAATTCGAGGGTTACTCAGAATAGAATAGAATAATCATTTATTCAGAATTTGATTTGCTCAGAATGCAATTGTATTTACAATAAGGTGGTTAGAACAATATTAAAAAATTATTGTAAATTCTATCATTTTGGCATGCAAACATTGAAGCAGTTCGTCATCAAACATACAAACATTGACACATGACTAAAATGTATCAAGCTAGATAATCCGATACGGAGTATTAACATTCATTCATTCATTTTTTTTTCATTAATTTTTCCTTTTTTTGTTGTGGAATGCAAATAAAGTTTGAGTATTGAGTATTTATTTATTAGATGTTCAGTTAGTTTCCTTTTGAACGTTGTTACTGGTTCCTCTTTTATGGAATTAGAAATGTGGTTAAAGATAGCCGGTGCCATACCAAAAACACTTTTCCTCAACAAAACAGTCCTATAGCCCCCTGTGCGTAACAAAGATCGCAAAGTTACATCTCTATAACTGCCTTTCGATATAGTTAAAAATAGTTGCCGATCATGAATCAGCATAAAAACTTGATACCTGAGTGAGTAGGGCAGGGCGTGATGAGAGGAAGCTAAAATTATATCATGAAAAGTTTCAGACAGGAGCCCGTCAGTCTAGGGTGTACTTTTCAAAAAGAGCCAAAAACTAACTACAATCTGTTCAGAGACGTTGTTTATTGTCTCATCGTACGAGGCCTGAACAAAAACGACTTAAATAGGCAAACTGACTGAATGAATGAATGAGAAAAAGATGCAATATAACGAAACAGAAATCTATTAATAAAAGCAACCTAGTAAATGAGAGCCAAAATATAATGGGTATATATAATGGTTTCTCTGACACAACTTTAATTTTATTTGCAACACGGCAATGTCAAATGTGTACGGCTAATGTTTTATACCACTGGGCAATTGCATGGCAACAAACCATAGAGTCACATCACTCAAACACGCAAGGTAATATTATGTTCTTCCAGAACGAAATATCTTAATTTGGTGATTTGCAGTGGTCAGTTTTCGTCCCGTTTTACGGCCGATTACTTTCAAATTTTTTGAAGACAAGCGCAAAAACAAAATGTTATTTTTATGAATTAAACAAATAAGTACTTTTTACTTATCATAATATATTCTCATAATATAATACAAGTTAACAACAGTAGGTAACTAATTTAATAACAATAAGGTCGGACTTGAAGGATTAGTGATGATGATGATGTTCAGGAACAATGTGCTTGGCGTGACCCACGTATTTGACGTCGGCGTTGAAGCTGTAGAAAAAAGCATAAACTAAGATAGGATTTTTCATTACAGTATTATAGTACACTATTACAGTAGAAACAGCTAAGTTCACCTTACGAATATACAGAGTTGAAATGCTCTTGCATGCTTACCCGGTTTTCTTGTCGGCGTGGTATTTTACAATCCTGATGGTGCCATCAGGCTGGTGCAGGCTGTACTCTCCCTTCACGACGTGACCATCACGAGATTCGTGCTGAGACTTCTTGTCGCCGGTGTGAGGGTCCTCCACTTTGTACGCATACTCGTACTTGGGATGAGACTGTAAAACAAGTGAGTGACGGTCAGCGACATTCTTTCAAATATTGAGTCTAGGTCATTCAATTTATGATAGGAACATCGTCGTACATAGTATTCGACATGTTTCTCAGTGGCTTTTCCGTGGTGCTGCTTGATGCTCTGTGAAGAGGAGGCATGACCGTGGTGGTGCTCGTGGTGATCTTGTGCCGCTACTGCTGCCACTGCCACGGCGATAAGAAGTATCTACGACAATAATCCGTTAGTTAATTAAGTTAACATTTCAGTGGTATGATGACGTGATTCAGTGTTTTATGTATGCCAAATATTGGTAGCGACCGCAATTATTAAGGCATTGTCAATTTTTTATACCTTAGTGAACATTTTGTTGTTTTTTTCTTAGGTTTGTTGGGTCTTACAGTTGAGTGATGACTGATATTTTCAAAAAGTAATTCGGCGTTTTATATAAACTACCAAATTCAAGTTTGAATTAATAAAGTACTTCAGTGAGTGCATATTTTATTAAGACATGTTTGTACCCAAACCTGTTGAGATTACGTACAGTACGGTAAGTTTTGTTAACATACGCACGATACTCGTGCTAGGTATTAATTATTTCGCCACTACATATAATATTTGAATCAATTAGAGTTGATAACAAATACTGGATGCATTGGTCAAAACCTAAATGATCTAAAGATCCGAAAAATCCTGAAAGCACTAAAGGGGTTATGAATGACATTTTTCCGTCCTGAGGATTGAAAGGCTTTCAAAGAATACTCCGTCTTTGATTTATTTTTAGCTTAGAATCCTAATCCGGTTTGTTTCTGAGTAATCTCAGGTGCACCAAACTAGAGTCGTTACTTTCTTTCATCTCGTGAGTTCAAGGTTACTCAGCTTGAGCACTTGCAAGTTATGAGCAGGTTTTGAAAAAACTTTTTTTTTTAACGCTGGCAGTCACAATACCTACGAAAAACTTGATATTTTGCTCAATATAAAACAGTTAATTTTATTTGTTTATTTATCACTCGACTTTTGAAGCAAGTTTACGTAATAAACAAAATGTTCACTAAGGTATATTAAAAATTTAAATACCTATAATCATATATAGGTATATATTATATATATGTTTGGTAAGAATCCGACTAACGTTTCTTGTTATATAAACAGATCCTTCTCGTCGCCGTGGCAGTGGCAGCTGTCGTGGCACAAGATCACCACGAGCACCACCACGGTCACGCCTCCTCATCACAGAGCATCAAGCAACACCACGGACAGGCCACCGAGAAACACGTCGAGTACTACGTATGATGACGTGCCTATCATAAATTGAATGGCCTGGAATTTATATTAGAAAAAATGTAGCTGACCGTCATTCACTTGTTTTACAGTCTCATCCCAAGTACGAGTACGCGTACAAAGTGGAGGACCCTCACACCGGAGACAAGAAGTCTCAGCACGAAGCTCGTGATGGACACGTCGTGAAGGGCGTGTACAGCCTGCACCAGCCTGATGGCAGGACCAGAATCGTCGAGTACCACGCTGACAAGAAAACTGGGTAATTATGCATACTCATTCAATTGGGAGCAAGCTGTACGGATTATTGTGTCTGGAAATGTGCCGTCTAATTTTATTTTCGTTTTTACAGATTTAACGCCAACGTAAAGTACGAGGGTCACGCCGAACACATTGTTCCTGAACATCACCATCATCACTGATTCGAGAAATATAAACCGCCTTGTTATGTAATTAGATATGACTGTTATTGATATAGAAATGTGATACAATAGTTATAATGAATATAAGTGATTAGAAAATATGATTAACTACGAGTATCTTTCATTTATATTAATCTACTACAGATGTTTGAAATCACACATGCATATTTTATCATGATAATCATTCCATCCTGGAATCGACGATCGCTGGGCCTACACAAATTGTTTTTTTACAATTCTAAAATATTCACTGCATTATTTAAGTTTACTTCTAGCACACGATTTTTCGAACATTGAACAAATGGATGAATTGACTTCAAAAACCTCCGAACTGTGATAAAAAGTGTTAGTGGGTTGCAAGTGGTTCGACTTAGTTCACTTTGATGATATCATTGGTCCAACGCGATTTTAACGTCCTTGATGTCTATGGCCTCTGCAAGATCAAAGCCATATTGCCATGGTCATCTCCACTTCTAAGTATCCTGAGCACTAAGTATGTACACACATATACTTTACAGGACAAATTATATTAACATAGAAGAGCACAAAGGTACTAATTATTTCATAAGAAATTTCTTCCAGCAGACCTGCGAGAGGAAAGATGGATTAGAAATGTAGACACAGTGTGTAGAAAAGACAAAACATGGAAATTTAACTTAACTTAAAACAAAAATAGATCTATACAAAATAAACTTACATACAAATATAAACACATATAAAAAACCTATGTATATCAATCCTGTGAAAGTCACCGTAAAAGTATGAAAAGATTTTGTTTTATTTCAATATCGTTTTGCTGTGACGTTTTTGAATTTGGTCGTCATGACTTCTGTAGAAAAAACTTGTTGCACCCAATTTTCAAATCTGAAACAAACCAAACAAACAATATAAAAACAATATTTCTAACGCTCATTCATTAGTCAGTTTACACTTAACATTAAATCTAAACTGGTAACTGTTGTTTTATTTAAATTTAATGAAAAGCAAAGTTCGCAAGCTGCAGTTTCACGAAAAAGTCTGAAAACACGATAACGAAAAATCCTATCTTGTTCAAACCAAATTATCGTTCAAAATTCTTTTTACGTTCTACAAACCCACATTTTCAATTTTTCGTCTTCGCACTCGTACGTAAGAGAATATCTCATCAATAGCTTAGGCTGCTTGGGGAAAAAAGTATTTTAGGAACCGAGACATCATTTTTCAAGAACTGCGCCACACAGCTGCCTCTATATACGTAGATTTTTTTTCCAACCCTCATTTAAATATACAGGGTGGAAGGGACACCGACGCACAAAGGTTACCACGTGTTCAGTTCATAGATTATTTGTAACGGTTATTTAAAATTGTATTATATGGAAGAAGAAGACATGCTGCGCCAGCCCCAAATATATTGAGATAAGGGTAGTACGAGGGCTGCACTGAAAATTTCGGGAATCAAGGAAGTGACACAACATTACTACTTAAAAACGTATTTATTGCTTTTCGAAGTATTCTCCGCGAAATTTGACACATTTTTCCATACGATGGAACCAATCATTGAAGCAACCATTCCATTCGGAAGTTGGGGTCTCCAAAATGGCCGTTTTGTAGGCGTCCACAGCTTCTTCAGGTGATGAAAATCTCTGACCACGCAATTTATTCTTTATTTTAGGGAAAGTATAGAAATCATTAGGGCTTAGGTCGGGGCTGTACGGCGGATGGTCTAATAATTCTATGTTTTCTTGCTCTAAAAACTCTTTCGTTCTTTGCGCGGTGTGTGAACTCGCATCGTCGTGATGGAAGATGATGCGGCGGTTGCAGTTCTCTTTACGGAGTTCAGAAACGACCTGTGGCAAACAAATGCTAGCATACCATTCTGGATTAACCGTTCTTTGTCCCTCAAGAGGAATAGTCGCAACATAGCCGGTTTTGGAGACAAACGTGGCCACCATTTTTTTTGCAACACTCCGTGAACGAACAATTTTTGTTGGCTTTAACTCATTTTCGAACACCCAAACTCGTGACTGGTTTTTGGTTTCGGGTTCGTACGCGTATATCCAGGATTCGTCACCTGATACGATGTTATTTACAGCATTTGAGGATCCTGCGTGGAATCTTTCGAGAGTTCTGGCGCACCAAGTAACGCGAGCCACTTTTTGCTCTTCACAGAGTGAATGCGGTATCCATCGGGAAAATTACTTTTTTACACCTAATTGTTCATGCAAGATTATTTGTATTTGACTCATGCCAATGTCTAAAGTTGCCTGAATTTCGCGGTATGTCACATGTCGATCTTCCTCAATCAGCTTACGCAGAGCATCAACGTTTTCTTGGGTGACTGCAGTTTTGGGACGACCTTGACGGGGATCATCACTGAGCTTGACACGTCCACGTTGAAATTCAGCAAACCAGCGATAAATTCTGGTTTTGGATGGGACTTCATCACCAAATGCAGAAATCATCCGGTCAACACACTGTTTTTGTGTTAAACCACTTCGAAAGTCATAATAAATCATCGCTCTTGAATTTTCTCGAGTCAATTCCATTTTCTCAACGACTAAACAAGTTTGACAAAGCCTTGTGACATGACCGAGAATCTTTTTTTAAATAAATAAATGGTATTCGATTGTTAAAACCAAGAAGTTTTCAATTAAAAAGATTTTAATATGACAGGAACATTGGAAATATTCCATTCCCGATACTTTCAGTGCAGCCTGTGTAGAATGATGATATGGTTACTTTAATGATACAGACCAGATTCAAGAAACCTTGATATACCCGACAACATCACATAGACTTAACGACATAATTATGTAAGATACTACGGACCGGGCACCTATTGAAGAGTTTTAAGGTGATGCCTAACCTAGCAAACCTAAAAAATGACAGCTTTAGCTAAATTTTTGAAGTGAAAACTTCTTTAGCGGCGTTGTGCACTATTTTTGTAATGAGTAAAAAATGTTAAACTCGCGTCAGGACACGTGACCTGATCGAAAATTCGTAAGACGGAGGGAGTTCTGACGTGTTACATTTTTATTGTAATATAAATTGTCATATTTGTGTACGATAGCGCAATAAATGAAAATTGTATTATACCACATGAGTAAATGATAGTACTTTTATACTGATAGTTCAAGCAATTCGTGCAAAATTATTTCCTAACCATTCCAAAATATCAAAAATGCACAACGTTAATATTCAAGTTTTCACTTCTACCGGCACTCCCGTAGTGCAACCCGTTCATTTTTTTTTTAAGTCTGGCTATGTCTCCGCTCTTATTTATCTTAGTTATTGTAATCCGTCGTTCCGACCGGTTTCTAACAAGCGTTTGGGGATAACAAACACAGAATAATCTTTTAATATGTATGTTTAACGTTGAATTTATTCAGCAATTTGTGGTGCACGTCCATATTGTTTGACTTCAGAAATGATAAAACTTCATAGAGAAATTAGGGTTAGTAGGTACTGACTTAATTTTACTACGTTTCGACTTTGATTAGTGACTCAATTATGTCGTAGCAAGCTTCATACAAAATGAGAAAAAATTAAATCCACGAAATCGAAATCAGAATGAATACCAAAATAATTTCTGAGACAAAAATTAAATGTTATTTGCAGCACGCTATGTAACTCATTCCAAAATCTGGCTAACGTCTTATACTTCCTCTGGCCATTGATAGAAGTAATGAATTAATACGGTTCTGTAAAATGATACGACAATTAAGGATATAAAACAGAAGTATTGAGAAATGGCATTGTACGCAAGGCAGCCAATCAAGCTATGCAAAAACAAATTAAGCTGTTCTCTCATCGTACGGGAAGCTCATACAAAGCGAAGTCAGGTTATACTGCTTATTTATAGCTTGATGTGCCGCCGTGTGTACGACAGCGCGAATAATTAATGTTGATGTTTGTGTAGGTAGATGACAGACTGATGCAATAATAACATGTTCTTCAGGACTTCAGGCCAGAAAGCTCTCAATTTGGTGATGTGCAGTGGCGGTTCAACCGGCTTTTCCGCCGATTACTTTCAGATATATATAGAAGACAGACGTAAAATAAAAGGGACGTTTTATTAATTAAACAAATAAGTAGGTTTTTTACTTATCATAATATTCTCATAATATAATACAAATTAACAATAGTAGGTAACTAATTTAAAAACAATGAGGTCGGATTTGAGGAATCAGTGGTGATGATGATGTTCAGGAACAATGTGTTCGGCGTGACCAATGTACTTCACGTCAGCGT
Organism: Eurois occulta; assembly: GCA_950022335.1. Lineage (NCBI taxonomy): Eukaryota > Metazoa > Arthropoda > Insecta > Lepidoptera > Noctuidae > Eurois > Eurois occulta. Next base: position 7,995,612 of record OX465484.1, on the reverse strand, counting down.
TGAATCTGTAGAAAAAAAAAAACAAAAAATTAAAACAGACGTTCTTTGGAACAAACAGAACAATATTCTACTACACCATAACAGTACAGCTAAGTTTATATCCACGTTCACGTTACAAAATAACAACCCTGATGGGTAAGGTAAATCTGAGTTCGTATTCTCTTGCATGCTTACCCGGTTTTCTTGTCGGCGTGGTATTTTACAACCCTGATGGTGCCATCAGGCTGGTGCAGGCTGTACTCTCCCTTCACGACGTGACCATCACGAGATTCGTGCTGAGACTTCTTGTCGCCGGTGTGAGGGTCCTCCACTTTGTACGCGAACTCGTACTTGGGATGAGACTGTAAAACAAGTGAGTGACGGTCAGCGACATTTTTTCAAATATTAAATCTAGGTCATTCAATTTATGATAGGAACATCGTCGTACATAGTACTCGACGTGTTTCTCAGTGGCTTTTCCGTGGTGCTGCTTGATGTTCTGTGATGAGGAGGCGTGACCGTGGTGGTGCTCGTGGTGATCTTGTGCCGCTACCGCTGCCACTGCCACGGTGATAAGAAGGACCTACGACAGTAACCCGTTAGTTAATTGAGTTAAGATTTCAGTGTTATGAGTATGCGATTCAGTGTTCTTAGTATGCCAAATAATGATAGCAACCGCAATTATTAAGGCAATACTCGTATCCATGTTTTATACCTTAGTGAACATTTTGTTATTTTTTTCTTAGGTTTGTTGGGTCTTACAGTTGAGTGATGACTGATATTTTCAAAAAGTAATTCGGGGTTTTATATACTTACAACCAAAATTCAAGTTTGGATTAATAAAGTACTGCAGTGAGTGCATATTTTATTAAGACATGTTTGTACCCAAACCTGTTGAGATTACGTACAGTACGGTAAGTTTTGTTAACATACGCACGATACTCGTGCTATTAATTATTCCGCCACTACATGTAATATTTGGATCAATTAGAGTTGATAACAAATAATAGATGCAATAGTCAAAATCTAAATGCGTGAGCCTCTAAAGATCCCACAAATCATGAAAGCACTAAAGTTTCACTTAAAAGTTATGAATGACATTTTTCCGTCCTGAGGATTGATAAAGAATATTCGTCTTTGATTTATTTCATGTATTTTTAGCTAATATTCCTAATCCGGTTTGTTTCTGAGTAATCTCAGGTGCACCAAACAAGGGTCGTTACTTTCTTTCATCTCGTGAGTTCAAGGTTACTCAGCTTGACCACTTGCAAGTTATGAGCAGGTTTTGAAAGAACTTTTTTTTTTAACGCTGACAGTCACAATACCCACGGAAAACTTGATATTTTGCTCAATATAAAACACTTAATTTTATTTGTTGATTTATCAGTTATCACTCGACTTTTAAAGCAAGTTAACGTAAAAAACAAAATGTTCATTAAGGTATATTAACTAATTTGAATACCTTTAATTATATATAGGTATTTATGTTATATTTGGTAAGAATCCGACTAACGTTTCTTGTTATAAAAACAGATCCTTCTCATCACCGTGGCAGTGGCAGCTGTCGTGGCACAAGATCACCACGAGGAACACCACGGTCACGCCTCCTCATCACAGAGCATCAAGCAGCACCACGGACACGCCACCGAGAAACACGTCGAGTACTACGTATGATGACGTGCCTATCATAAATGGAATGACCTGGAATTAATATTAGAAAGAATATAGCTGACCGTCACTCACTTGTTTTACAGTCTCATCCCAAGTACGAGTTCGCGTACAAAGTGGAAGACCCTCACACGGGAGACAAGAAGTCTCAGCACGAAGCTCGTGATGGCCACGTCGTGAAGGGCGTGTACAGCCTGCATCAGCCTGATGGCAGGATCAGGATCGTCGAGTACCACGCTGACAAGAAAACTGGGTAATTATGCATACTCATTCAATTGGCATCAAGCTGTACGGATCTGTGTCTGGAAATGTGCCAACTAATTTTATTTTCGTCTTAACAGATTTAACGCCAACGTAAAGTACGAGGGTCACGCCGAACACATTGTTCCTGAACATCATCATCATCACTGATTCGAGAAATATAAACCGCCTTGTTATGTAATTAGATATGACTGTTATTTATATAGAAATGTGATACAATAGTTATAATGAATATAAGTAATTAGAAAATATGATTAACTATCTTTCATTTATATTAATCTACTACAGATGTTTGAAATCACACATGCATATTTTATCATGATAATCATTCCATCCTGGAATCGACGATCGCTGGGCCTATACAAATTGTTTTTTTACAATTCAAAAATATTCACTGCATTATTTAAGTTTACTTCTAGCACACGATTTTTCGAACATTGAACAAATGGATGAATTTACTTCAAAAACCTTCAAACTGTGATAAAAAGTGTTAGTGGGTTGCAAGTGGTTCGACTTACTTCACTTTGATGATATCATTGGTCCAATGCGATTTTATCGTCCTTGATGTCTATGGCCTCTGCAAGATCAAAGCCATATTGCCATGGTCATTTCCACTTCTAACTAAGTATCCTGAGCACCTAAACCATGTGACATTCTATCAGCATTGACGATGATCGAAAATTAAAAAATTAATGTGTTTCTACGCTACCTAATAGCTTACCGATGTGTGTCAATCCTGTGAAAGACACAGTAAAAGTATGAAAAGATTTTGTTTCATTTCAATATCGTTTTGCTGTGACGTTTTTGAATTTGGCCGTCATGACTTCAGTTTAAACTTAACATTAAATATAAACTGGTAACTGTTGTTTTATTTAAATTTGTTTTATGTTAATGAAAAATAAAGTTAATGCTGCAGTTTCACGAAAAAGTCCCAAAACTCAAAAACGAAAAATCCTATCTTGTTCAAACGAAATTATCGTTGAAAAATCTTTTAACGTTCTACAAACCCACATTTTCAATGTTTCCTCCTCGTACTCGTATGTAAGAGAATATCTCATCAATAGCTTAGGTGGCTTAGGGAAAAAAGTATTTTAGGAACCAAGACATCATTTTTCAAGAACTGCGCCACACAGCTGCCTCTATATACGTAGATTATTTTTCCAACCCTTATTTACATACAGGGTGGAAGGGACACCGACGCATAAACGGTTACCACGTGTTCAGTTCATAGATTATTTTTAACGGTTATTTAAAATGGTATTATATAGAAGAAGAAGACATGCTGCGTTGGCCCCAAATAAATTGAGTTATGGGCAGTAGAATGATGATATGGTTACTAATGATAATAATATCCCTGGACATTTCACACAGCACCATCTAGTCCCAAGCTAAGCAACCTAATGCTTGTGTTATGGGAGCTAGATGGCTGATAAACTACATATGTTTTTTTTTTTTTGTAAATACATACATATTATAGATAGAAAAACACCCAGACCCGGAACAACTACTTGTAGGTCATACAAATATTTGTTCCGTACGGGAATCGAACCCGCGACATGCAGCGCAGCAGTCAATCGCTTGACCACTGCGCCAACCGTGCCGTCAAAGAATGATACCGACAAGATTCAAGAAATCTTGGTATACCCGGCAACATCACATAGACTGACCGAAATATGTAAGATTTAAGGTGGTGCCTAACCTAGCAAACCTAAAAAATGACAGCTTTAGTTATTTTCTTTTTTTGAGTCTGACTCTTTTTTTGCATACGTTTTTGTAATCCGTCGTTCTGGCTTCAATAATCGCTTGGACCACAAATCTCTAAAAGAAACGACCGGTTTCTAGCAAGCGTTTGGGGATGACAAACACAGAATAATCTTTTAATATGTATATTTAACGTTGAATTTATTCAGCAATCTGTGGTGTAAGTCCGTATTGTTTGATTTCAGAAACGATAAAACTACGTATCAAAGAGGAATTAGGGTTAGTACTGACTTAAATTTTACTACGTTTCGACTTTGATTAGTGACTCAATTATGTCGTAGCAAGTTTCATACAAAATGAGAAAAAATTGAATCTACGAATCCGAAATCTGAATGAATACCAAAATAATTTCTGAGACAAAAATTAAATGTTATCTGCAGCACCCTATGTTACTCATTCCTAAATCTGGCTAACGTCTAATACTTCCTCCGGCCATTGATAGAAGTAATGAATTAATACGGTTCTGTAAAATGGTACGAAAATTAAGGATATAAAACAGAAGTATTGAGAAATGGCATTGTACGCAAGGCGGCCAGTCAAGCTAAGCAAAATAACTTCTATGGCAGGCGTACCGCTTCTTTCACAATACCCAATTTACTAAACCAAATACCTGTAGACATCAGAGACTCAATGAATCGTAAAAATATAAAGCGTAAGCTGAAAGAACATTACCTCACCTCGATTACTACTTAACTGCTAATAGCGCGTTGATCAAATCTCAGGTCATGGCATGCTAAGACAGACCCCAGAGGTCCAATTGTGTGCTTTGTTTAAATAAATAGAAGTTGTAATTTATAAAATAAAATAAATAAATACAAATAAATTAAGCTGATCTCTCATCGTACGGGAAGCTCATACAAAGCGAAGTCAGGTTATACTGCTTATTTATAGCTTGATGTGCCGCCGTGTGTACGACAGCACGAATTAATGTTGATGTTTGTGTAGTTAGATGACAGACTGATGCAATAATAATATGTCCTTCTGGACTTCAGGCCAGAAAGCTCTCAATTTGCTGATGTGCAGTGGCGGTTCAACCGGCTTTTCCGCCGATTACTTTCAGATATATACAGAAGACAGGCGTAAAATAAAAGGGACGTTTTGTTAATTAAACAAAGAAGTATTTTTACTTATCATATATTCTCATAATATAATACAAATTAACAACAGTAGTGACTAATTTAATAACAATGAGGTTGGACTTGAGGAATCAGTGGTGATGATGATGTTCAGGAACAATGTGTTCGGCGTGACCAATGTACTTCACGTCAGCGTTGAATCTGTAGAAAAAAAAAAAAAAAACAGATGTTCATTGGAATAAACAGAACAATATTCTACTACACCATAACAGTACAGCTAAGTTTACATTCATGTTCACGTTACAAAATAACAACCCTGATGGGTTAGGTAAATCTGAGTTCGTATTCTCTTGCATGCTTACCCGGTTTTCTTGTCGGCGTGGTATTTTACAACCCTGATTGTGCCATCAGGCTGGTGCAGGCTGTACTCTCCCTTCACGACGTGACCATCACGAGATTCGTGCTGAGACTTCTTGTCGCCGGTGTGAGGGTCCTCCACTTTGTACGCGAACTCGTACTTGGGATGAGACTGTAAAACAAGTGAGTGACGGTCAGCGACATTCTTTCAAATATTGAGTCTAGGTTATTCAATTTATGATAGGAACATCGTCGTACATAGTATTCGACATGTTTCTCAGTGGCTTTTCCGTGGTGCTGCTTGATGCTCTGTGATGAGGAGGCGTGACCGTGGTGGTGCTCGTGGTGATCTTGTGCCGCTACCGCTGCCACTGCCACGGTGATGAAGAGGATCTACAGAATAATAATAAATGTTAAGAGAGGTTTTTATTCCATATTTACCAAAAATAACCACTCATAAGAAAACTGGATCAACCAAATATTTAATAAATATCAGTAGTTAAATGAATTTCTTTACCTTTGTGAACATTTTGTTTGACTTTTACGTTTACTTGCTGTAAAAGTTGAATGATAACTGATAATTCAAAAAAGAAATTGGTTGCTTTTATATGAAGTAAGAAATCAAGTTTATAGAAGTTTCGTTCGAAACCTGCTGAGTGCTGATTACGAACGTGCTTTGATTAAAAGTTTGGTATCCTTGACAAAGATAAGTAAGATCAAAATTAACTTAATTATTGACCCAAGTCACTTTCTTCAATTCAGCGCTGAACACGAGATTTTCCACCAGTGGATTCTTTTCGATCCCTGTAAAAGAAAAACTTTACATTCTGAAGAAACTTTGTCTAATATTTTCTTTGATGTTAGGTTTTAAAAAGTTACTTTATGAAATAACATGAATGTTTTCTAGTGTTAAAATATTATCCGAAAGAGTCCCCCCTTTAGTAAAACTCCGAGTAGGTATATGAATTAACGGCTGGACCTGAGATGTAGGTATTAGTTACTATGGACAAGTTTCCGTGATTTTATGATTTTTGTCAACGGGGTTTTAAAATTATTAAGATTTTACCTAATATTATTCTATTCATTGGAGTAGGTAGAGTAATACAGGTACTTATATTTGTTAAGAGAAACATACATACGAGAAAAGCAAAAGCATTGTTTAGGCACAATATTGTTACTTACACTAACAAAAAAATTTTTTTGCAAAAAATTAAAACCGACTAAGAAAGTTTTTTTTTCTTTTTTAGTTTTAATAACATTTACAAATTTTTCTATGCATTTATTTTGCATTGTTAACAATAGATTTCATGGTAATAGGCTTATCCCCAGTAGAATGGAACTAAACATACCTAAATGTGGGTGTACTGAACACATCTGCGTACCGGTCAGAGCATACAGACATGATGTTATGTTATGGTGTCGTGTAGACAATAAACATCCAAGCGATGCAATGGCAGCAATCACGACAGATTTGCCGTTTATTATTGAAGAGTTCCGATCCATATCTCCGAAGTTCATGATGAGATCATAACAATATTCCTATGGGACCAATTTGGGAGTACTCTTTCAAACAAAAAAAAACAATTTGCAAAATCGATCTTCAATTGACCAAGAAATAGGTGAACATACAAAAAAAAAATACACACAGCCGAACATAGAACCTCCTCCTTTTTGAAGTCGGTTAAAAATTAATAAGAAATTAATAAGAGAATTATATTCGTAACTCGGTAAAGAGGGTATTTAAACTAAACAATTTTGAAAAAGGTATACATAAATATGATCAATAGATGCGGGTGCCAAAAAACAGTCTGCCTAATTGCCTTTTGTTTTTATAAAAACTAACAATACCTACAGTTGTTGCAGATTTCAAAAAAGTACCTCACAAGGTCACCTTGCTTTAAATCAGAGCATTTACAAATTCAGCAAGTTTGGGGATAAACTTGCTTTGTAGGTAATAAAAATGTTACATTACAGCTTTTTATCTCAAACTTGCTTTTTCGGTCTACATAAAATCGTGAATTTATTTCATTCAACATCAGTTATCTACCAGTATTACACAAACGAACTTAAAGTAAAACAATAATAACCATGATCTCTCTTGCTAAGGTAATTTATTCTTATAGAAAAGATATATTATCAAACATTACCTTTGCATTGGAAAACGCTCGTTCTAAGAAATAAATATTTAATTATAATATTTAGATTCCATTAAATAGTTGACAAAATAATGCGTTATGTGATTTTATAAATAAAATATTTTATGAATTCCTTCTCACTGTATTGTATTGTATCACGGGCTGGTGTCCACATACAAAGCGCGTATTTTGCGTACGGGTGGAAAAATTATTCGATCCACTTTTCACCCATCCATTACCATTATTTCGTGATTACTATTATTTTCTATTAATTTTATAAACCGATCTGTGTAATTTGTTAGAATTCTCATCAAATAGATATATTGTATTGTACAGATCATCCTAGTCGCTGCTGTTGTTGCGGTGGTAGTCGCGCGCCCACAAGAAGGTCACGGTCACGAGCACCACCACGGTCACGCCTCCTCATCACAGAGCATCAAGCAGCACCACGGACACGCCACCGAGAAACACGTCGAGTACTATGTATGACGATGATCCAATCGTTATAGATATTATCTTTATATTATTTTGGGAAAGTCTTTGTTAACTTTAACAGATAACAATCTGTCTTACAGTCTCATCCCAAGTATGAGTTTGCATACAAAGTGGAGGACCCTCACACCGGTGACAAGAAATCTCAACATGAGTCTCGTGATGGTCACGTCGTGAAGGGCGTGTACAGCCTGCACCAGCCCGATGGCACCATCAGGATCGTCGAGTACCACGCTGACAAGAAGACGGGGTAAGTCTATTGTGCATTGAATTTTGGACTCTACTATACTGATAATTTTAAGGAAAGTGTACCTAAACTTCAGATTCATTTTTACAGATTCAACGCCAACGTAAAGTACGTGGGTCACGCCAAACACATTGTTCCTGAACATCATCATCATCACTGATTCTTCTAGTCCGATCTCATTGTTATTGACTTAGTATTAAGTACCCACTATTGTTGATTTGTATTATGATCTGTGAATATATGAATAGATGAGTAGAAGCATTTTTATTGTTTGGAAAGTATCTTCAAAGGCGAATGCCCACTTTTGGGCCTACGCGTTACAGTCAATTATTGTATTGCAAAATTATCGTCATTTTATCAAATAACGAAAACACAAAAAAGAAAAAAAATATACAGTTGTAAAACTGTGAAAAATGCATTTTATTGTATTATTTACAACTCTCACTAGCTAAGTATGGATACGTGGCTAAAAAGACATTGTGTCAGGTTTGAAAATATATGTCAAGTATTTTTTCAATTGTCAAACATGAACTCAAACGTCAATTCATTCGCTTTGTTGTGCTTGCGCCGGTGAATGTGTTCTGCTATGAAATTCGTATTTTCTGTGATTTTACCAACGACTTAAACAAAATAAGCAAAAAGATTTATTTTATTTACATTTTAGTAGACAGCTCTCTAACTGGAAGGTAAGTAAGCAATCTTGCAATACTATTGTAATGTATTGTTGGCAGACGTACAGTAGGGTGTTGTGCGCACACTATGTCAATACAATAGTATTTAAGTTGGTCTGGGTATCAAGACAATATTCACCTCCTGCACACTTTCTTGACAACATATTAATTGTTTATAAAGATGAATGACAAAATAAATTAAATAAATAAAAAAGAGTTCGTTTTCATTTTTAGTCCCAGTCGGTACCTAAGCGATATTTATATATTCATTTATTGTACAGTTTAGACTTATTAAACTCTTAGCCAGACTATTACAAACGCAATGTCATGAACCTAATTATTGAAAATACGTTTACAGGCAATTAACATTTGACATTGTGCACAGTCCCTGTTATATTATTGATAGCATGATCTAGGTAGATACTACAAAAAATATGAGATTTCGGTATAATAACACGTAAAACGAAATGCCTTAACTAGTTTTTCATTACAAACCAGCTAAATAAGAATTATCTTTGATTTAATCGTATCGTTGCTTGTCATTTAATGCATTTTCTAACCTAACTTGGCTATAAATTCAAATTAAAAAATCTCAGCAATGCAATTGTGAATTTAATTGAAATGAATAGAGATTATACCTGGTGTATTTCTCTAACAAATGACACCAATTTCATGACTGTAACAGGTAGGCCCAAAGATATAGGGGAAATGGGCTTTGTCCTTTGCACACTCCTTGAGCTATGTCAGTGAGTTTTCCATCATTCCTAAAAATCATCTTCCGTTTTTGAATTAAGAAGGCTCATATTTCATTCGAATTTATTTCAGTACACTTTGATTTGGTGTTATTTGTACGAGATTGTTCTTTATATTACATGCTGCATTCTAGAAGGATCTATTACGTCATATCATACGTAATAGGTACCTGGTACGCGCATTGGACGTGGAGTTGCGGACACCAGCCCGTTATACAATACAATACAATAGGTACCTGCCTGATTAAGTTTAATTTTTAACCCTTTCTTCTTTAATACATCACGAAGCTTATAAAAGTTTGTTAAAGGAAAACTCATTTTTATCATAATCGATAGGAACAGTTTATTCAGTGCAAAAGTATTATAGATCATCGTAAAACTAACTTATTATAATTATATTATCACAGGATAACTATTAACATTACGTTAATACTAAATAAGTTTTTTACATTTCCTAATCTTTATGGAGGTGCTTCTTTGGCACGATGTGGTGTGTGCTGTGCTTCACATCCGCGTGGAAACTGAAAAAAAATGAAATGCCTTTTAAAAACATAATACATACCATTTTTTAAGGATGACATGTAGCGAACCGTACACGCTACTTTAAGAAAACCTTGTTCTAGTTATTTTTTATTTTCTTTTCATAAATATGAGATAAACTTTTGGATAGTCATCGTTGTGTATTTTTAGGGTTCGTATTACATCACCCGGAAGGAACCCGTATGTTTCGCCAGGTTCTTCTATCTGTCCACGGTTAACTTAGAAACTTACGACAATTCTATAGTTGGCTCGGCTATTTTGCTAGTCAACTTACCCACTATGCTTGTCAGCGTGATATTCTACATGTCTGACGGAACCGTGTGGCCCATGAGTTTCATAGTAGCCTTTCACAGAGTCTCCATCGCGTTGCTCATGATGGGACTTCTTGTCGCCGGTGTGGTGGTCCTCCACATTGTACCCGTATTCGTACTTTGGATAAGCCTGGAAATCAAAGTGGTTTGACTGCAATAACTGAAATTATACTGTAGCAACTAATACCGCAAATATTTCAACCAAAAAATGTTCAGACGGCCTGGACAAGTGGGAATCGCTTTGAAAACATTTTGTGTTACTACAGCAACTTTCAACCGTACTGACATAAGCTTTTCGGTTACTTATTACAATCCAATAAATTTACATCATCGTTATTGCTAATACAATGTCAACATTTACAAATGATGATACCTACCTGTTTAAATATATTAAAACCTTAAATCCTCTTTTTTCAACCACTAATTGTCTTCATGTTCATTATCATCCAATCCATAACAAATACTTACATAATAGTCCACATGTTTCAAATGCTTGTGTTCTTCCTTTTTATGTTCTTGCTTTTTGTGGACTTCAGGCTTATGAACTTCTTTTTTTGGGGCCTCATGTTTTTGAACTTCTTTCTTCGGAGCTTCGTGTTTGTGCTCAACGATATACACCTTTTGATGAGGACCATCGTGACGGTGGATGTGTTGCGACGAGAATGCGTGGCTATAAAAGGTCACTGCATCGGTGACTAGAGCCAATAGGGTCAGAGCGCACGCCACCTGAAATTGGCGTATTTGTTAGAATATCACTGATGTAAAAGTAATTGAATTTGAATTAGATATTCATTTAAAATCTTAAATGGACGAATTAACTTAAGAGATAATCCAATCACAAATCTGTTTCACAAACGTCTTGACACACACTATACAACTTTTACTGTCACCATAATATAATTATTTTTGTAGTTTATTACCTTGAACACCATTTTTATCTTGAAACTTATGGTTTTAACTAAATGCAAAAGTAAACTGATACATACTTTCTAAACTCAGTGCTTTTATATTAAATCAATAACGTTAATGTAATCAAAGCAATAGTGATTTCATTGTTAGTTACTAACAAGTGAAATTATTCACGAAATACGGTACTGTCTGTAAGTGTTTGTAAGAGTATTTCGTAAAAGCATTAAACTGACATGCCAACGAGTGCAAGTCTAGATTGTATTTGGTTGTTTATTAAGTTAATTTTATTGCAATAGCTATCGCATGTTTGCGTATTTAAATATGCAGTTAATTTTTCACTGTTATACTGCCTTATTTCAACTAAGTCACTAAATTTTTTACTGACATAAGACCACTTCAGTAGTAAGACCTAAATTCATAAACAAATAAATACCTACTCTAGTAAAAAGAAAAAAAAAACTACAAAATTCTAAAATAAAATCCTGAATCATTTGAAATAATTAAATCATGAAAGCCACCTAAAAATTTCAATGAAATCTATTATGTTAAAGTGAAGAATCGCGAGTCAAGAGTTAGAGAGATGACAACTTTAATTAAAATCATCCATCAAATAAATAATTTTGCCTCGGAAAGCATGTTAAGCTACACTCGAGAGCAATGAATCCGGGTCACATAGAGAATCCTAAAAATCTCGGAAACTAAAAATGCTAGGTTAATGCAATAAATTGTATTTAATAGACAATGTAATACTCCTTAAATGAAGGTATTAAAACTTCTTAGTTATTGTAAAGTTATATCATAAAAAAAATCAAATTTGAAAAAGGGCCACTTTCGAAGATGGAACTACGAAATTACAGCATTTGGTTTTGCTTTTGTTTGTAATCTGTCATTTATGTGGGTACATAAACCATGTTGATAGTGCTCTATATTCATTATTCAAGCTGAAATTATGTCGCTTACGCCTGAAGAATGCACCAGAATACTTACAATGCTGGAAACCGGCCGGAGTCAGCGCGATACAGCCAGGACTGCCGGTGTGTCGCTGTCAACAGTACAAAGAGTTCTCCGACGTTACGAAGAAACTGGTTCTAACCTACGCAGACCAGGAACGGGCAGAACCAGGTGTACCACAGCACGAGAAGACCGATACTTGGTGAACACCATGCTTCGAAATCGCTTTCTCACAGGAACTGAACTCACAAATCAGTTTCGACGCCTCGGAAGAAGTAACCCAAGTGCATGGACAGTAAGACGTCGGCTTGCTGAATCTAACTTAAAACCCCTTAGACCTGCAAACGGCCCTAAACTGGAGCGTGGGCATCGTATTTCAAGACTAAGATATGCCCAGAGCCACGTAAATTGGAGTATTGAAGATTGGTCAAAAGTTATGTTCTCCGACGAATCAAAATTTATGCTCTACAAGCACGATGGAAGACACAGAGTGTATCGAAGACCAGGGGAAAGATTCAAGCAAGCATGCATCGAAGAAAAAGTAGCCTACGGTGGTGGGTCTGTACTTGTGTGGGCCGGAATTTCTTCTGAAAGTCGCACAGAGCTGGTGATCATAGAAAACGGCTCTTTAACTAGCGTAAGATATGTGGAACAAATTCTCAATGATCACGTTGTTCCATTTATGGTCAATTTAGGTGAGGATGCTATATTTATGCATGACAATGCCCGACCTCATACAGGTAGGATTGTGAATGACTACCTTCAAGAGATGAACATTACTCGTATGGAGTGGCCAGCGCGCAGCCCGGATATCAACCCGATCGAGCATGCTTGGGACGAGCTAGGCAGATGCGTAAAACAACGAAACCCTCCCCCAATCACGCTTCGTGAGCTCAAAATTGCTCTCACAGAGGAATGGGAGAATATTCCCCAAAATCGTATAAGGAACTTGGTGTACAGCATGCCAAACCACGTAAACGCAGTAATGGAAGCACGAGGAGGCAATACGAAGTATTAAAATTCAAGAAAATCGTAATAAAGTTCAAAAATTTCATGTTTCCTATTTTTGTTTTAAGGAGAGATCAGCAGTTTTTTTCTTTATGTAATTTTGTGTCAATAAAATGTATGGCGACTCATATTTTTTTACTTTCATTTCAGGAGTATTACATTGTCTATTAAATACAATTTATTGCATTAACCTATCATTTGTAGTTGCCGAGAATTTTAACATTCTTTAAGTGACCCGGATTCATTGCTCTCGAGTGTATTAGTCCCGGGAATCGTTACTAAATCTTTAACAGTTGTTACTAGTTATAGTCAGAATTCTGAAAGATTAAAATAGTTTTGCATTGGGGTTTCGCGTTATCCAGTAATATCCTGTACGTGGTTTGTTGAGGTCATATAATCAGTAGCTCCATATAAACTACTGGTATACAGCTGCATTTAGTTAGACTGAAAGCTGACCCCAAAATAGGAAAAATCTAGGCAGATGAAGATGCTGATGTCAGATGCTAGCATTATGTCACTAAATGATATGGGCTACTTACCTACCCCAGATTTACAAAGGTTTACAAGTTCGACGCAAGCGGATGCAAATTAAAACAAAACATTAAGTGGTAAAACTAAGTATATTTACATCATAGTGAGACAACAATTTATAAAGAGGCAACAAGTTTACAGTTAGTCATAAAATACGAAAGAATCAGTGATGATGATGATGTTCAGGAACAATGTGTTTGGCGTGACCCTCGTACTTTACGTTGGCGTTGAATCTGTAAGTAAAAAATAAAAATTGATTGCACATTTCCAGGTATACCATTGTTGCAGCTTGGTTTCAATTGAATGAGTGTGCAAACTTACCCGGTCTTCTTGTCAGCGTGGTACTCGACGATCCTGATCCTGCCATCAGGCTGGTGCAGGCTGTAAACGCCCTTCACGACGTGACCATCACGAGACTCATGCTGAGATTTCTTGTCGCCGGTGTGAGGGTCCACTACTTTGTACGCAAACTCGTACTTGGGATGAGACTGTAAAAAAAACACGATTAGCAAAATCTTTCCTAAAAGATAGTGAAGTCTGAAAAAAGTAAAATTTCTATTAATGATTGGAAAGTTGTCATAAGTAGTACTCGACGTGTTTCTCGGTGGTGTGTCGACGTTTTTTTACTCGGAAGAAAAGGTAAATTTCAAGATTATAATTTGAAGATTATCATACGTAGTACTCGACGTGTTTCTCGGTGGCGTGTCCGTGGTGCTGCTTGATGCTCTGTGATGAGGAGGCGTGCCCGTGGTGGTGCTCGTGACCGTGACCCTCTTGTGGGCGCGCGGCGACCACCGCAACAACAGCAGCGACTAGGATGAGCTGAGCAAAAGAAGACTAGTAATATTTCACGACTTTCGTTCATGACTTTTGGTGATATTTGTAATTGTAAAGAGATCGTCCATTTTCTTATGATAGTATAGTTTTTAAAAATAATACCTTGTACATTTTGATTATTTGTGTTATTTACTCTTGGAGCTCTGAATTGTGACTGATAATACTTCAGACTATAATTTTTCTTTTTATACACTTTACCAAAGGGTCTGTGTGACAGTTTTGCAATACATCCGAAAAATGACGTACCAGTTCAACGCATATATCGGAAAGTAGAGGCGACCTTCAGACAATGTTAAGTTACATCACTCATTTGTTAATAGTAGTACTTACTTTCATCGATATCCATAAAATTAAAAAAAAAACACTCATTGACCTACCGCACAGCCTAAACCGCTACGTCTAGAATGGTACATAAAAGGAAAAAAACAAAGTTCAAGTAAACAAGAGTTCTTTAAAATTAAACAAAATCTAGCACTTATGGAGTAAAGAAGAAAGATAAGAAGAAGAAAGAAGAAGAAGAAAGAGGAAGATTAGAAGAATTCGGAAGATTATCATATTTACCTCTAAAAATCGGGCATAATTACTTGCAAAAATATAATCTTTGTATCTTTCAAAATGTTTAACCGCTCGGTTGCTCGGCGCAAAAATGAAAAGAGGGTTGCTTGCCAGTGACTTTTGACCGCATCTGAGCGTACGACGCGCCGTAATAAAAATTTGATTGTGACTCGCTCCAGAAGCGCACTTCAAATGTTTTAACTGTTCTGAATATCCATTAAAACAAGCCTAAACACTGTGTCTGTTTTTTTAATAGATCTTGTTTCCGTATTTTTCTATGTACCTTGAAACTTTAACTACCCAAATATTAGGTACTTGTATGGAAAAATGCGTATTATTTACTTGAAATTTTTGACTTCACATAGTTAATGGGTTAGGTTGAACATAAAATTACTTGACGTCTTTAGTCCCACAATCTTAACCAGGAGTGACTTATAGTGCACCTCACATTACGCCAGTTATGTATAAAGTCCCGTGTAATAGGGTGCAAGCCTATTGCCATAAACCGCTAACCAATCTAAACTCCTGGCTGCAATGCAATTGAAAAATTCCTGATGGCAAAACGGAATACCACATAACCTCACACTGACTAGAGCAACGAGAAGTTCATCAAATATATTACCTTCTTACTAACTCATGCGCATATTTGATGAAGAGAGTTTTCCTTAATACAGGAAAAACATAACTACAACCTGTACGTGAACTAATAGACATTACATTCAGCAGTAAAACGATGTATTTTTTGCCATTGATTTCAATGAGATTTGGACTTTTTAAAGCTTTCTCGACAGTCCTAATGTTTTGTTGATTACTTTATTGAATTCATCAAACTATGTAATTTATGTCGCCTTATTTCAAATGTCTGATCAACGGACAAATTTTTATATAATATATTATTACCTATTTATTTATTCTTGTTGTAATCTAAATAAATAATGTTACAGTCATATTTGATCAAACTATGTTACTGTTAGTGATGGCTCATTGTTTAACTAGGCTGCCTCCATTGTTAGCTGGTTCCATCTTTACTTATTTTGTCTGATTTGACGTCATTTGATAACAATCAGGCATTTTGTTACCGTAAAACGGGGTGAATAGAAACGCAGGGGTGAATCGAGACAAAACTTTGAGAGGGATTTTAACGTTGAATTAACATTATATGTTGCCAAAAAGGTCACTAAATAATAAAGTGAAATTAAGCAAAAGGTTACGTGTAGGTACCAACAAATAACATATCATTTTAATTCAATGTTAAAATCCCTTTCAAAGTTTCGCTGGATTCACCCTTGCGTTTTTATTCACCCCGTTTTACCCGGTATGCACTGCGTTTACATTTATCCTTACCAGTTAGCGAGCATCTAACCTCCGTTGATCGTTTTTGTTACCCCGCTGGTAAAAACAGGTCTTTAAAATTATTAAAATTATTAGCTCGTGGTTTAATAATAACAGGCGCTCGAGTCGATCTTTAGGTTAAGCCGTGCTTGCCTAGGTTGGTCTGTGGATGCGTGACCGTATTACATACCGAGTTTCTTCCGTGCCTCGAAAAGCACGTTAAGCCGTTGGTCCCGGCTGTCATTTGTAGATCTTTGACAGTCGGTAATCAGTGGCCCGAAATTCTGACAACCAGTTTTACCAAGGATATCGTATTACCCAGTGGACCAACTGGATTGTGGAGGTCAGATAGGCAGGCGCTCCATGTAAAATATTGGTATTCAGCTCCATCCGGTTAGACTGGGAGCCGACCCTAAGATAGTTGGGAAAAGGCTAGGAAATGAAATGAACATGAGAAACCTTTATGACGTTTTTTTTTTGTTTTGTGAAATCTAAAGAAGCATAGAATGATGTGGTAAATATTGAAGAAATTCATCTTATAATTTGAACCTGATGACGCATTGTAATTACTGGCATAGATTGCCAAGTGAGCTGAAATGGTAGTGGGCAGGCCATGTCTGTCGAAGAACCGACAGCCGATGGAGGGAACGAGTCCGTGAGAGGAGACCAACCGTAGACGCTGCCCTGCCAGCTGGCAGAACGACTTTTAATAAATTACTGGCGTCGTCGGATAGGGTGTTAGGAGAGGTCAATGCAGTAGTAGACTACGATAAGCAGAATTTATTGATTGAATAATGTAGTAACTTTAGTAACGTTGTTTTGTTTTAGGTTATTTCATTTACTTGGAGAGTAGATACAGGGCTTTTTTCTTTAATTTTGTTACTTAAACTTACTCATATGTGAAGTTCTGATGACAAGACATTTATCTTTTAAACTTCACAAGACATCTTTATAATGTAATACCTACTCGTGGCTAAATAAGAACAGCCACTCGGATCGATCTTTAGGTTAAGCCGTGCTTACCTAGGTTGGTCCGTGGATGGGTGACCACCCATTACATACCGAGTTTCGTCCGTGCCTCGGAAAGCACGTTAAGCCGTTGGTCCCGGCTGTCATTTGTAGATCTTTGACAGTCGTTACAGGGAGTCAGTGGCCCGAAAGTCTGACAACCAGTCTTACCAAGGGGTATCGTATTACCTAGCACTAACTGGGTTGTGGAGGTCCGACAGGCAGTCGCTCCATGTAAAATACTGGTATTCAGCTGCATCCGGTTAGACTGGAAGCCGACCCCAACATAGTTGGGAAAAGGCTAGGCAGATGATGATGACCTACTGCTCCCTCATAAGTTAAAATTATTATCATAATATGGAAATAACATTTTGAAAAAGATATGAAAGAAAAAGGAGCAAATGATAGCCTGACGGTTGACAGAGGAGAATGGAAGAAAAACGTGTTTCGCTGACCTGAAGTAACATGTTACAAGGGCAGGAAGATGATGATGATTAATAACATTTAGAAGAAGAAAAAATAATTTAGGTGCGATTTAGTAGTTAATTAATTTAATACTTATGTACAGTACAACACACAGCTTAGAACATAATAATCAACAATTATTTAAGAAATAGGGGTTCAACAATTAAAACTAAGCAATCAGATCCGTAGAATTATTCAGTGATGATGATGATGTTCAGGAACAATGTGTACGGCGTGACCCTCGTACTTTACGTTGGCGTTGAATCTATAAAAACAAAATGGCAATTTAGTTACATATTTCTCAGGATATCACTGTAGCAGTGTTCAAAATTGAATGTCCATGAGTCCATGAATACTTACCCGGTCTTCTTGTCAGCGTGGTACTCGACGATCCTGATGGTGCCATCGGGCTGGTGCAGGCTGTACACGCCCTTCACGACGTGGCCATCACGAGATTCGTGCTGAGACTTCTTGTCTCCGGTGTGAGGGTCCTCCACTTTGTATGCGAACTCGTACTTAGGATGAGACTGTAAGATAAGTGAAGTTAGCATAATCTTTCCTAAAAGTACATAAAGGAAAAGTAAATTTATGTTTGGAACATCGTCATACATAGTAGTCGACATGTTTCTCGGTGGCGTGTCCGTGGTGCTGCTTGATGCTCTGTGATGAGGAGGCGTGACCGTGGTGGTGCTCGTGACCGTGACCTTCTTGTGGCCGCGCAGCGACCACCGCAACCACAGCAGCGACTAGGATGATCTGTGCAAGAATGAGTTGTAAGAATTTCTTTTCTATAAAATTTGTAGTACGGCATAGAATAATTTGTTTTTAGCTCAGGACAGTTAATAATTAATGAATAATAATTTTAAGTGCTAGAATGGGTTAGGCCAATATTTAGGAAGAGTTTCAAATGAACAACTATTTGAATAAACTTAATAAATAAATTCATTTATTTCAGGTAAATAATACGAGTATGGTACCTTGAACATTTCGATGGTTGGTATTCTTTACACTTAGAGTTCTGGATAGTGACTGATAATATCCCAGTACATAATTTTTCTTTTTATACAGTTTACCAAAGGGTATGTGAGACAGATTTTTGCAATACATACAAATAATGACCAACCAGTTTGCGCATATATATCTTATTTCGGAAAGTAAAGGTGTCCTTCAGATATTAAGTTAATTAACTTTTTCTTTATTGGAGTAGGTACATACATTGATAAGATACGATATCAAACATAAAAGGGATTATTGCATCCTTATAACAACAGTAGTACGAACATCATGAGCAAAATAAAAATTAATACATCTTTTTCAGTTTTTTTTTTCTATTTCGATGAACATCTAAATAGACTAGTATTGTATAGCAATCAGTCTATAATATCATTTCCATGTTTTTTTGTAACTCAGCTCATAGATATGCAAGAGGGATTTGCAAATTAGTAAAAGCTTGTACGGGTTTTCGTCTCCACTATTTCTAATTGGACCAGTTCCTTGCCATTAATAGCACAATGAGTAACTTGAGCCATTATTTGTCAAAAGCCACATTTTCATTACCTATATATGTTACCGGCAAATCATCATCATCGTCATCTTCTTTTCAGCCGAAAGACGTACACTGCTGGACATAGGCCTCCCTCAAGTGTCGCCACATTGACCGGTCCCGTGTGTCTCGCATCCTGCGGATCCCCGCAACCTTCACCAGGTCATCGGTCCACCTAGCGGGAAGCCTTTCAACGTAACGTCTACCGGTTCGCGGTCGCCACTCCAGAACTTTTCAGCCCCATCTGAAAACGAACCACCACCCACTGCCACTTAAGTTTAGCAATTCTGCAGACTACGTCGGTAACCTTGGTTTTCTTGCGAATGTCCTCATTACTGATTTGATCACGCAAGGAAACTCCGAGCATAATCCTCTTCATTGCCCTTTGGGTGACTTTAAGCCGGCAAAGCTAATAATTCAATAATTCTAAAGAATACCTAGTTATTCTATACAATGAAAAGCTCATCTAGGCAATATAAAATATCTATCGTTTATCATTGACGACAAGAAGCTGTAAAGAATGCCTTGAGGAGATCTGGTAAAGTATAAAATGAAGGAACTATCGAATCTATATCAATAAATAAAATGAGGTGTCTGTTTGTAATTTCAAATTATCAGCTCTTAACTGAATGCATATCTATACAAATAAATAAAATTAAAGTGTTTACAGTGACAGTATAAATTAAAATATAAACCGATTATGGATTTCTGAAATACTACGGGCAAGTGACTGTGAGCAATTACAAATAAGCGCAAGCTAAGGCACCCCAACCAAATGGATTGGTTATGTTTACAAGTTTCTTGCAACAAATGGCACCGCAGTCACTCCCACCATACTGTCATCTCGCCAACCGCGTATTCAACACATTGCCGACCGATCTTCTGTTTGTATAATACGGAAGTTTATAGATAATACTGAATTAAATATAGATAATACGTATTAGCTTTGCTGTTGAGTGTAAATTTACATATTACGTATGAGCGTTAAAAATATTGTAATTAATTATATTGTTTGGTGCTACGGAACCTTGTGTGTGCGAGTCCAACTCGCACTTGGCCGGTTTCTTTATGAATGCCTCGTTGGTTCGTTTGGACGTTATTGTTGCTGAGCTCATGCTCTTAAGGTCTTAGGATTAACTTCCTGGTTGGGATAAATGCGAAATCTTCAAATGTTCACATTGGTTGTGCGGCTCCACTTACCAATGTAAGGCCCTGTATATTGTTGATCGTGACTGTCATCATAAACATTATCACTGGCAGGCTTAATCCGCCTACTGTTCATTATATGGGAAGAAAAAATCGGGACAGTAGAAGTTGCACCTGAATGAATTTCCCAAATGACTAATTTTTTTGTCTTCGGTGAAATTGGTATTTGAAAAAAGGAATATTGTTCTGAATTTTTTTTTTTAATATTCAATAGGCAGTTATTGGGTTGTGGCAAAAATATAATTTGCCCAGGACTATTAAAAAGGTAAGAAATAAATACATAAAACTCTATTTTTTTCAAATCGGTGCTGTCCCTCTACTTTTTTTACAAACAAAAAAGCTCATACACTTATAAAAATAAGTAAGTCAAGTATATAACTTATTCTATTTCATAGAATATTAGTTTTGTTATTATTATATAGCATATTTTATTACATAATTAACGATTATTATTACTGAGAGGCACAAACGTACTTGTCCTGCAAAATGTTTTCATATCGCTGGACAAAAGTAATCTAAACTTAACTTTAAATCGACAAGTCCGACAGCGTCCCCACCCCAATTTTATTTCCCTCGTTAGTGTGTGCTAGTGCGCAGTCAGGACGGGCATGTTTCAAATCGCTGCATATTCCCGCCAATAACGTAAGTACACCATTTCAGTTGCTCCCGGACAAATTATTTTTTATTATCGGTGTTTGCATTTTTCTAGTGTAATGAGTAGTTTTATTATTGTTGATTGGTCCTAACAGAGGTAGTAAGTGAATTAGCTTCATTGACTGTTATTGAATTTATCCTAGATATTATGCATTTTTTCTAATTTTCTAAAAAGTGTGTTTTTTCTCACGTTGCTGTTCTCATATCGCTGGAATCGGTGGTTTTTATTACCACCAATGTGATAATTTACACCGAAATGATAAGAAAAAATCAATCGGTGTCTTATATCTATTAACGGTGTTTTGATTCATGATCAACGCACAGTTTTGTCACATCAGTGGATTGCTTTATCATATCGGCAGATCATTTTATCATCTCGGTGAGTCGTTTTATCATATCGGTAGATCCCGTGTCATTTCGTTAAATATACAAAGAAAGAATGGAACATACAAACATACATACAAACACGTACATTATATACATACATACAAACATTCATACATACATAAATACATACTTACCTACACAAACTGCCAAAATCATTACTACAATACCACTGGATAGTAGAAAATGTATAAATGTATCATTAGGGGAGGTCTGTATTCGGTAATGTACGTCTATAGGCTGAGATGATGATGGTGAGGTGGAGCAATTTAATGTATTAATAAAGACAATGATAATAAAAATAAACATTCTTTCTTTTAATTCTAAGTACCTATAGTAAATATAATAATAAAAGAAAGTAAATATAGTAAAATAGGTATATAATTTCAACAAAAATATTTTAATTGGATTTTTAAGAACTCAGTTCTCTTTGGATGTGATCTACTTACATAAGAGCCTCAGTTCAGGTCTTCAGTTCTAAGTCACCCTTGTAAAATATACAGCGTGTAACGGAAGGGGGGTATCAACCCTGAAAGAGGTGAATGTGCTCATGAAACTCAACAACTTTCCCCAAAGAACATAGGTCGAAATTTGAACAAAAAATTTGGCCCTCCCTTACAAAACTGACTTCCAGCTGATTGATTTACCAAAGAGGCCAAATGAGCCAAAATTTTTTTTTCATATTTCGACCTATGTTCTTTGGGGAAAGTTGTTGAGTTTCATGAGCACATTCACCTCCTTCAGGGTTGATACCCCCCTTCCGTTACACGCTGTATAGGTACCTACTAACTATTTCCTTTTTGATGTTCAAAGGTGGATAGATTATCATATCGCTGGATATGTACATAATTTCGGTGGGTAAACTTATCATATCGGTGTTCAGAAAAAATAATCGGTGCCGGTTTGTCATATCGGTGGAAAACAGAATTCAAACTGAATTTTCTCCTTAGTCTTAAATGATACGTTGATGATATTAAATTTGGGGATATTTGATATCCTAAAGATTACATAAAACCTGAAAAATATACAAAAAAAGTATAAATGAAAAAATTCACCGAGATGATAAAAAAATGGCATTCACCCATATTTTTTATAAAGTTATATTTTTTGATCATACGAAAATATTCATACGATTTTGATAGACGAAATATTTACCAATTTTTTTTTATGCTGGTGACTATGTTATATGTAAGGATCATTTCACTATACATTTATGAACAAATCTGGATAGCAGAAGTTAGGCAAATTTTATCAAATATTTACTAACGATGAGTAAACAAAAAAAAAAATTGGCCTAGTTTCGTTGTCCAGACAAACTATTTTCTTCTCAAATACTGTTTAAAACTAAACTTATACTGTCACTTACGGTAGATATCCCGTAAGTGACAGTATACGTTTATTTTCATCTCACTTCTCTCTTCATGTTCGCTGACTCCGCCCGACCGCGTTGAGCCGTGTCGTGTGAGAATCGCATTTAGACACACAGTATTTTTAACTTCTGTTGTTCTATGTTTTTTGATGTTCTATTAGGTATCAACATATCGTTGAAGTAAAAAGTTATACTTACGAGTATTATCGTAAAGTAATATCGGGTATAAATTAACCGGGTGTATTGAATAAAAACATTATAGGTGAGTGATTCAGTAGTTAATTAATTTAATACTTATATACAGTACAACACACAGCTTAGAACATAATAATCAACAATTATTTAAGAAATAGGGGTTCAACAATTAAAACTAAGCAATCAGATCCGTAGAATTATTCAGTGATGATGATGATGTTCGGGAACAATGTGTACGGCGTGACCCTCGTACTTTACGTTGGCGTTGAATCTATAAAAACAAAATGGTAATTTAGTTACATATTTCTCAGGACATCACTGTAGCAGAGTTCAAAATTGAATGTTCATGAGTCCATGAACACTTACCCGGTCTTCTTGTCAGCGTGGTACTCGACGATCCTGATGGTGCCATCGGGCTGGTGCAGGCTGTACACGCCCTTCACGACATGACCATCACGAGATTCGTGCTGAGACTTCTTGTCGCCGGTGTGAGGGTCCTCCACTTTGTATGCGAACTCGTACTTAGGATGAGACTGTAAGATAAGTGAAGTTAGCATAATCTTTCCTAAAAGTACATAAAGCAAAAATCTATTTACGTTTGGAACATCGTCATACATAGTACTCGACATGTTTCTCGGTGGCGTGTCCGTGGTGCTGCTTGATGCTCTGTGATGAGGAGGCGTGACCGTGGTGGTGCTCGTGACCGTGACCCTCTTGAGGGCGCGCGGCTACTACCGCAACAACAGCAGCGACTAGGATGAGCTGTGCAAAAAATTTCATTTTTTGATTTTCTATTTTCGAAACTTGTAATAGAGAACAAGTAATTTGTTTATATTGTAAGTCTTGGTACAGTTTTAAGGACTACTGTGCCAAAAACACTATTATTTTATTATTTGAATAGTACCTTGTACATTTTGATGATTTGTATTATTTACTCTTGGAGTACTGAATGGTGAATGATAGTATATCAGAACATATTTTTCTTTTTATACACTTTAATAAAGGGTCTGTGAGACAGTTTTTCGTAATATACCAAAAATATTGAACCAGTTTGCTGCATTTTACTGCGTAAGTCTTATTTGGGAAAGTTGATCTGACCTTGATTCTTTCTTTATGGCAAGACATTGAGATTCATCAAATTTGGAGATAGTATGTGAATGTCTTTTTAAACCTTCGAAATGTTCTTTTTCTTTCTAAAATTATCGATATACGTAAAACATTATTGAAGTCGGCATATTTTGTGAAAAGTTAGGATGTCATTTTAAACTTATTGTTTCACTTATCCACGGTGTCGTCACAATGACTACTTCTAGATGATGTATGTATTACGGCTAAAGATGAGTGTGAACGTAAACTTAAGAATAACCGAGTAAACTAAGGTTAGGTTAGGCTATGTTAAGTTTTTGGGGTGCTTGGTCAGAAAACCTCCTCGGGGGCCCAGTGGCTGCCGGTCCCTCTCGATACGTCTGGAGGGAACAGCAGCTGCTGGGACGGTGCACCCTGGGCGCGGCAGTATCCTTCCCCGATGAATGGGAAGAGATTCTTATTCCTCGGGGAATGTTTCTGTGGTGGCCAATATTCTGACACGGTGGGGCGACCTCCGCGCGACCCTCTGAAACGCAGAGGGCGCAGTGGAGGAGCAAGGGCGGGCTCGGTGTGCCGCCGGGCGTTGGGCGCGCTCGGTCCGGTCTTGCGGGGCTGGCTCGAGCGGTCCCACGGTTTCCTCTCTTTCCGTCTGGTGCGGGTGTTATCTGGACGTGGCTGTTTCGGATCGCGCCTGCGCTGGATCGGGGGGGGGGGGGGGGGGGGGGCGGCGTGCCGCGACTGCGGGGCGGCGGAGGACACGGCGCAGCACACCCTCGAGGTGTGCCCGGCGTGGTCCGAGCTGCGCCGTGGTCGTGGCACGCCGGGGCTTCCCCTCTCCCGGTCCGGCGCGGGTGCGGTTCGGGGCGGCCGTCGGGGGGGCCGTGGGGCCGCTCGGGCCGTCCCTGCGGGGCCGGGCCGGTCGCGTCCGGCGTCCGGCGGCGCACCGAGCCCGCCGGTGGTCGGACCGGACCTCTCGCTTCCCGGCGTGGTTGACGCCATGCTGGGGGGCGGGGAGGCCCTAGTCAGCGGTCGCCTCCTTTTGCGAGGACGTGGTCTCGCAAAGGGAGGCAGCGGGGCGCGCGCGGGAGGTTTGGCAATTCTGCGGACTACCGTCGTGTGAAAAAAAATAAAACAGCACGAAACCACTTTAATTATAGTATAATCAATAAACTTAGATAAAAATTAAACAATTAGAAAGTAAAAAAATAACAAAAACGGATAAATGATTGCCTATTTCTGTACCTTTTTTTATAAAATAAGATATATTTCAATGTTTAATAAATTAATAATTCAGGAATAATTTAGGATAACACAAAAAGGAAAAAATATATATTTACCGCTATAACGTTTTTAGATAAAATCTTCTTTAGGAATCCGTTCATACGAATCCGTCCTCTGGAGTTTCAAAAAAAATGAATTGAGTAAATACCTTGACATTCGACGAAAACACGTCTATGGGTAATTAAGTCCTGTGACGCGACCTCTCAGCACCGCTTCTCCTGGCTCAAACAGACGTCCACATCAAAAGCAGAACACGTCACAAAACTCCGCTGTCGTCGACCCAATCAGAAACCTCACTCGCAAGAGGCCACGCTGCAGTCATCCAACGGAACTCAGACAGTCGGGAAGGGGAAAAGGTTATAAGGTGAAGGGCCTGCATAGATTCGACCCTTATAGTTTTGCCATGTCTGTCTGTCTGTCCGCAGCTTAGTTCAAAGAGTCTAAGGCCTCATTTACGGAGACGCGGGGCGTCTCGCGTCGCGTGTGGCGTGGCGTCTCGCGGCGCGTCGGACGTTTTTTCTGTTTACGGTGGGGCGGCGCGTGAAGCGGCACGCATCATCGCACGCGTAAACACAAACTTATAGCAATATACGACCATGTTCATAGAGAAGCGAGACGGGAAGCGTGGCGGTGCCCGCCGCGGCGCCCGCGGCGAATCCTCTAGCGTGTAGCGAAGCACGCGGCGGGCATCGCGGCGGCGCACGCTCGCCTCGAACAAATCGACTAGTTTTATGTTGGCGAGAGATGGGAGCGCACGATAGCTTCATCGAGAATTGCCGCTGCGTGCGCCGCCGCGATAAACGCCGCGTGGGACGCGTCGGTGCCATCCGCGGGCTCGGCCGCAAAAAACGCCCTAATTCAAACAAACGCGTCTATAATCGCTTCTCCGTAAACGCACTCATACAACGCCATATATTTGAATTCAGTGCGGGCCGCGCCGCTCAACGCAACGCGCGACGCCCCGCGTCTCCGTAAATGAGGCCTTAGTACTAGAAAGCTGTAATTTGGCATGAATATACAGATAAGTTACGCCGACAAAGTTGTAAAATAAAATCTTGAAAAGTATTTTTTTAGGGTACCTATCTCCATTTTTTTTCTCGCGTACACCAGTGTGGGATGTCGTTGGATAGGTTTTTAAAAAATATTGTGAGTTTGCTCTAATAATTTGGATTACGGGATTCGTTTGTGAAATATTAATCTTTAACGTGCAAATTTTTGATAGTCTCAAGTGTCCCCTCTAGGCCTCTACTAGTTAGACGGCTATGTTTGGGTGCGTGAAAAAAATCACGGTGATAATATCTATAACGAAGTTTAAAGAAAATTTATCACAGCTAAGTAGGCTATACAAGTTTACGAGTAATAGTCGACCAACTTATAAAATGTTCTTGGATAACATATTTTCCTAAACATAATGTATGGGAGCACAGGTTTTTCAACTTCAAATGTAAGTTTGTTTTTATCATTACAATAAAAATAATGGTTTGGAGGCAAATCGGACCGTAGGGAATGGATTAAATTAACGTTGTAAGACTACGGAACCCTACATTGTGCTTGGCCCGACACGCACTTGGCCGGTTTTTTTTTATGCTGATGACTCTGTTGTATGTAAGGATCATTTCACTGTATAAGAAAAAATCTGGATAGCAGAAGTTAGTCAAATTTTATTAAATATTTATTACTAAAGATGAGTAAAAAAAAAAATTTGCCATAGTTTTGTTGTCCAGACTATTTTCTTCTCACTTCTTTCTTCATCTTCGCCGCCTCCGCCCAACCGCGTGGACGAGTCGTGTCGTGTGAGAATCGCATTTAGACGCACAGTATTTTTAACTTCTGTGGTTCAATGTTTTTTGATGTTCTGTTAGGTATCATCATAAATTCGTTAAAGTAATAAGTTATATTTATTATCCTAAATTAATAAACAAGGTGTATAAAAATATGAAAAAAAACATTGCAGATGTGATTCAGCAGTTAATTAATTTAATACTTATGTACAGTACAACACACAGCTTAGAACATAATAATCAACAATTATTTAAGAAATAGGGGTTCAACAATTAACACTAAGCAATCAGATCCGTAGAATTATTCAGTGATGATGATGATGTTCAGGAACAATGTGTACGGCGTGACCCTCGTACTTTACGTTGGCGTTGAATCTATAAAAACAAAATGGCAATTTAGTTACATATTTCTCAGGATATCAATGTACCAGTGTTCAAAATTGAATGTCCATGAGTCCATGAACACTTACCCGGTCTTCTTGTCAGCGTGGTACTCGACGATCCTGATGGTGCCATCGGGCTGGTGCAGGCTGTACACGCCCTTCACGACATGACCATCACGAGATTCGTGCTGAGACTTCTTGTCGCCGGTGTGAGGGTCCTCCACTTTGTATGCGAACTCGTACTTAGGATGAGACTGTAAGATAAGTGAAGTTAGCATAATCTTTCCTAAAAGTACATAAAGGAAAAGTCTATTTACGTTTTGAACATCGTCATACATAGTACTCGACGTGTTTCTCGGTGGCGTGTCCGTGGTGCTGCTTGATGCTCTGTGATGAGGAGGCGTGACCGTGGTGGTGCTCGTGACCGTGACCCTCTTGAGGGCGCGCGGCAACTACCGCAACAACAGCAGCGACTAGGATGAGCTGTGCAAAAAATTTCATTTTTTGATTTTCTATTTTCGAAACTTGTAATAGAGAACAAGTAGTTTGTTTGTATTGTAAGTCTTGGCACAGTTTTAAGGACTGCTGTGCCAAAAACACCATTATTTTATTATTTGAATAATAATACCTTGTACATTTTGATGATTTGTATTATTTACTCTTGGAGTACTGAATGGTGAATGATAGTATATCAGAACATATTTTTCTTTTTATACACTTTAATAAAGGGCCTGTGAGACAGTTTTTCGTAATATACCAAAAATATTGAACGAGTTTGCTCCGTAAGTATTATTTGGGAAAGTTGATCTGACCTTGATTCATAATTCTTTCTTTATGGCAAGACATTGAGATTCATCAAAATTGGGGATAGTATGTGAATGTCTTTTTAAACCTTCGAAATGTTCTTTTTCTTTCTAAAACTATTGATCGACTATACGTAATACATTATTGAAGTCCGCATATTTTGTGAAAGGTTAGGATATCATTTTACCGTTATTGTTTCACTTATCCACGGTGTCATCGCAATGACTACATCTAGATGATGTAGTATGTGTTACGGCTAAAGATGAGTGTGAAAGTAAACTTAAGATTAGCCGGGAAAACTGAGGTTAGGTTATGTTAAGTTTAGCCGGCTAATCTTGAGTTTATGTCCAAACTCATCTTTAGCCGTAACACATACATCATCTAGATGTAGTCATTGTAACGACACCGTGGATTAGCCGTAACATATGTATCACACCTTTAGAAAACCTTTGAACTTTATTTTCATTAAATTTTGTTAAAAAGCTCGTTTGTATTTATTTATTAGAAAAATATTATATACATTTATAAATTAAATAACCTGAAGTAACTAACTTAACAATAAACTAAAAAATTTCGTCACAAAACTCCTCCTCAACGCTGTCAACTGGTAATGTTCCCAAAAGACTGGCGGCGTTGCCACGATATATGGCACTGCAGGCTAAGCCTTTGGCCAAGGTAAAAGCCAGCCCTTGGGTTACGGGAAGTGTCAACTTAGCGTTTTGAAATGTCCTTAAAAAGGCTGTGAACACTCGGACCTCATGGTTCTAGAGTTTCAACCCCAAACGGCTCGAAAATATAGGTACCTAAGAGGTTACTATATTTACGCCCCTTGAGGTTCTCTGCAGCCGCAGCGGGAGACCCGGCACAGCACGATCAGGTAGGAAGATGGGATGGCGCGAGAGTCTCGACACATGTTGCGTCCCAAACTTAAGGCCTACCCATTTTCGATGGAAACAAAGACATGCCGTCCGGGGCCTGATTCTGCTATTACAATAGTGTCAGAATGGTCTGTCATTGATCTCATAATTGTTGATTTTGACAAGTTTGGTAATCTACTAATATAATGGCGTCATTATGACTTTCCAATGGTCAACCACTGACAGTCCATTGAAAGAAATGGCATAGAATGGTAATCTTGTACATAATGACAAATGAATGACTGACTTAGGCGGTAATCTGCTAAAATTTTGACAGTTCCTTTGATCACTGACCTACCATTAGAACGTCATTGTGCAGTCATTGCTTTTATTTCGTTACGAGTAAAGTGTTTGTGGAATATTGAATGGAGACAATGTATTCTCGAGCTAGCCAACGCAGTGGATGTTAGATAAAGAAGATGGGTGGAATGCAGAAGACGTCGTCGAGCCCATAACTTGACGAGAATGAATACGAACCCATGATATACCCGAGGCGGAATTTGTAAAAACTTTTCGCCTTTGAAAGGACTCAGTAAGGGGGTTAATTAAAGAACTCATTCCCCTTATGGCCAGACCGCGCCGAAACGATAGCGTAACGGCAGAAATGAAGGTGAGAAAACTGAATTTGACATTGATTTATTATTCTATAGCTATATACACGAAATAGGTTGATTAATGTTATATTTTTTATTGCAGATTCTAATAGCACTTGCATTTTATGTATCAGTCCTACCAAAATTCGATTGGACAGATTGCCCTCCATAATGTTTCACAAATTACTGTATCAGGAGCAATTAATGAAGTAACAGGCATTAGAGAGGTATTGAATGAATTTCTTGTTATAGAACTTTAGATGCAACAGTTCTTGTACCTATATGTCAAGAACAGTGAGTACATAAAAGTAATAAGACGTTTAGTAAAATGGGGTTGTATAAAAGTAAATTTATTTTTTGCAGGTGTTTGCTTGCAGCTTTGCAGCACATGCTTTACGTTATAGTCCAACAACTGCAGGCAAGATTGTGAATGCATGTTGCATATTATAATAATATCTAATAATAATAATATCTTGGGACAACCAACACACCGCCATCTGATCCCAAACTAGGCAGAGCCTGTACTATGGCAACCAGACAACTGATAAACATACTTATATATTTCTAAATACATACATATTATAGATAATTACACACCCAGATACAGAACAAAAATAATCGTACTCATCGCACAAAGATTTGTCCTGTGTGGGAATGGAACCCACGACCTCCGTCCTAGCAGTCAGGGTCACTAACCACTAGACCAACAGGACAATCATTATATTGCAAACATGGCAAGAGCACCGTTGCCACCTGCCTGATGAAGTTTATGCAGAAGCACTTGGGCTTGCAATAGGTATGTGATTTCTATTTCATTATTTTGGAATATAATGAAGTTGGATTTTAAATGATACTACTACTATGTTAAAAAATCAACATTTAAATTACTTTTTATTTATCATAAACTAAATATTTATTTAACAATATTTAAGTTGACTTTCAAGCCAATTGAAAAATGTGAAATGTAAATATACTACATAAAATAAAAAGACATTTTATCATTTAAAGAATAAAACAAATCCAAGTTAAATCATCGTAATATTTTAATCATCATTTCAAAAACAAATCACAAATTTTTGTATATAATAAAAATAATAACAGTCATGTCATTAATCACTAATCAGTCTTTTAATTTAGGAGGAAAATAATTATGCAGCACCTAATTATCAAGACCATCAAAGGGTGAATCGGGATCTTCTTGAAGGTCGGGCACTGCAGCAGGCTCTTGTTGACAGACTGTGGAGAAATGCATAAATTAAATTAGTAGATATGTAATGTAAACCCACCTCAATATTCTAGAGAAGTGCGAAAATGCTCTAATTATTATTAAAATGATTTAATTCTTTTTTACAGATCCACAGTATTGTACAAAATATGATTTAAAATAAATTAATACTATTTTTATAAACACTGTTTCATTTAATCATTTATCATTACAGCCATTTGGATTCCACTGCTGGACATAGACTCCTCCTTAAATAGATTTCATTTATCTTTTAATAATCTGACAAAACCTCTTGCATACTTTTGAAAACATTAGTCAGACTCAGAATCTGATGACATTATAATTCTGCGGAGTTTCTATGAAAACCAATAGTTACAACTTCAATAGGATGTGTAACCTAGCGCTCAGTATCTGATCCGAGTTACAATCAAGATGTCAAATTCTGGCCAATGTACTACCACTGATGTGAGCCTACACCTAACAAAGGTTTTAAGCTTAGCTGGAGGGGTTCTATTAATTTTTATTGTATTGTTTTCAATGCTCCTTAATACTTATTGTGGGTATGTTTGTAGGTGCATACAATGAGTAACCTGTTGCACTTATTTCACTCTTCTGTGATTCAATTTTCTTTAACATTTTACTCTTATATTCATTGTAGAACTAAAAAAAGTGTAAATATTACAATTAATGATACATTTTATAATGCATACCTAATTATACTGTATTTAGGTACTTACTGTGCGCCACTCTGCCGGCGTTTTATTGGGGCAGTCCACCGATACCCAATTTAAAATTTGGGCGCACTCCATACAATATCGTTTCGATGAACTTCGCCCTTCATTGGTGCGGCTACAGGGGCCAAGCGCCAGGGCGAAATTTGCTCAATTAGCACCATTTTGTATAAAATCAATAAATATAGGCTTCTCTGTAAAGGGAATTTAAATATACAAACTAAAATCTAATAAAAACACTTAAATGTAAAAACATAACAAAACACCGGCTGCTAGAAATAAATAAACAGATAAACGTCAGTGAGCAGTAATGTCACATTTGACTTTGACAGCTAAACATAACATATTAATAATAATAATAAATCATTTATTCTCCAGATAATACAATCCAATTTGTTAGTAAAAAATCATACATACACATCTTAAACACTAGTGTTAGTACATAATTATATTTGGAAAATTTTGATAATAGTTACTTACTAATAATGTCAAAATAATTAATAATAATAATGTCAAAATCATTAAAAATAAGTAATGTCAAAATCACCATTAATCATGTCAAAATTATTAATACTACAATAATCAGAAGATAAAAATAAATAAATCAAACACAATAATCAAATTAGCAAAAATATCAAAATAAACCTTACTTCAAGGCACGATTTGACGGCAATACTTGTGTTGTGGTCCAGTGCCTGAGTATTAGACCTTCCGCCCTGTCGGCCACAGTGACCAAGAGGCTGTTGGCGCTGCCCCGCACCCGCCGCATCAAGGAGGCGACACGCTTTCGCATGATTGCGTAAAAGTCGTCTATACGTGCCTCTGCGAACATTCCCGATGCGCTACAGCAGCGTGGCAACCCCAACAACGCCCTG
Source organism: Eurois occulta (assembly GCA_950022335.1). Classification (NCBI taxonomy): domain Eukaryota; kingdom Metazoa; phylum Arthropoda; class Insecta; order Lepidoptera; family Noctuidae; genus Eurois; species Eurois occulta. The sequence goes on along the minus strand of OX465484.1, from coordinate 7,962,739 downwards.
TATGCGTTATTGTACTGGACGCGTAAGGCGCTGTAAGCCTTTTGCGTGTAGTCGACCCATAGACTGCTGGTGTAAAAAGATTGGCAGTATGCCCTAAATAGTGTAGTTTTTACACCCCTCGAGCACTTTGCAAACCTACGGATCAACATATTGCTCCTGACTGACAGCGCCCTACGCTCCCTCTCCATGTCAACATTGTCCGTCTGCGTTGCAGTGACCCAGTGCCCCAGATATTTAAAAGATTTGACCCATTGCAGCTCAGTCCCACCGAGTGTGACAGGCGGCACTTCGCGATAGTCTTTAGTGCCTGCCTTGAACAACAGACACTCGCTCTTTTTTGAATTATATCTGAGACCTTGGGCCTCCGCATATCGCTCACAAACAGACATGAGTTTCCTGAGGGCGCTGATCGATGGGGCCAGCAGCACCATGTCATCGGCGTAACTGATGTTATTTACAAGTGTACCGTCAATGGAACAGCCAACCATTGTACCGCTGAGCTCACGAATCAGCCGATCCACGTACAAACAGAAGAGTTTTGGCGAGGTCAGACCCCCCTGCCTGACTCCGCACTCCAGCCCGTACGGATCGGATAGCGAGCCTGCCCACTTCACCATATTTGTCTGATGACCGTACCAATACCTCAGCAACCCAATCATCTCACCGGGAAGTGTTGTCTCCTCGAATAGCTTCTTCCATAAAACACCATAGGACACCAGATCGAAGGCTTTCGAAAGATCAAGAAAACACGCGTACACGGGGGTTTTCCTGTCTGTGTAGTATCTGACAGTGTGCTTGAGACAAAGTACAGCGTGCTCGGTCGAAAGGCCCGCTCTGAAGCCAAACTGGGCATCGTGAAGCGACAGATGTTTATTTAATTGCTTGTCAAGCACACTGTCCAAAACCTTGGCAATAATCGTAGCCAACGATATGGGCCTATAGCTATTTATGTCCGACGCGTCTCCAGTTCGATTTTTTATAATCGGCACAACTAAGGTTTTCATCAGATTCTCAGGCAGATAAGTATGTGAGAAGCAGAAGTTGAAAAACATAGCCAGCACTCTGGGCATGTGAACACCTGCATTTTGTAGATGTTCTATGCTGAGAGAATCGTGCCCAGGTGATTTACCACGCTTCATGTTTTTCAAAACTGCAGCTATTTCTTTAGCCGTAACCCTTACCAGCGATGATTCGGTTGCTGGCTCCCTTACCGTTGAAAATGACTCTCCAGTTAACCCTAAAGGGGATTTTATTGCAAAGTGATTTTTAAAGAGATTGGCTATGGAGGCAGACTCACTAACACCCTCCACACTCGCAGGAAGACTCGACTTGCTGTTCAGTTTATTGGTGTGCTTCCAAAACTTGCCAAAATCCTTCTCTCTATGACAAGATGCGATAATATTCATTTTAATTTGTTCTCTGTTCTCCTGACACCACTTTAGTTTACTTTTAAAAACCCGCTTTGTTTCCCTCATGGTATCGTAAACACAACCCGCTTTTGGTTCACCACATAACACCCAAGTCTGAAAAGCAAGTCGCGCCTCCGAGTGCGCCTGTCTAACATGTTTGTTCCATCCTATCACTGGTTTTCTTTTGTTTTGATCCGGCCCACAGTAACAAACACAAGCCGCTTCGCTTAATATGTCAATAATTTCATAGTACATTCTATCAATAATGGATCTATGTTCTACATTAGTACACAATTTATCACTACATTTTCTAAATTGAGAAGGAAAATCAACCAGTCTCAGTCTCGTCGTACATAAATTCTTATATAAATCAGTTTGTTGCAAGTCCCTTTCACCCCACATGACCTTATTACGTTTACTTGTAACACTTTCGGACTTAGTTCTAAGTACATTAAAGTTACACGTTATTTCTAATGGAATATGGTCAGACCAATAAACGTTGTGTAATATCTTCGCATCGACGACAGACCGCCGCGCCGCTTCAGATACTACACAGTGGTCTAACCAACTATGAGAACCATAAATGTCACTTACGTACGTATATGAGTCCGCAGATAATATTTCAATATCGGCACAACGCCACTGTTGCTCAACACAAAAGTCCAAAAGTTCAACTCCAAACCGCCCGCTAGGGTGCGCATTATAGTCACCCAATATAAACACAGAGTCTACACAATATTCCTCAATAATAGCCGCAATCTCGCCTAAACATTCCGTGAACTCGGCAAGATTTTCGGCACAGTCCGTCGGCATGTAAACTGAGAACACTAATACCGTCCTTTCACTTAACGTCACTTTTATCGCTGATATACGCGCACTGGTACACTGTATGACAGATACCGCTTGAAAGATGGCTTTCCGCCAAAGTAAGGCGACACCACCGTATGGTCTTCCACGCAACACGCCAACGCCGGTATCTATCGCTGATTTTCCCGTATACTCAAAATCTGCGTCAATAGTGCCCAAGAAAGGGATATCTTGCGGTTGCAACCAAGTCTCTTGTAAAGCCACGATGTCAGCTGATCGGCATAAACCTCTCACGCATTCAACTGAACGAGTGATCGATCTACAGTTGAAACTAACAAGTTTTGTGTTGTTATTTTTCATGCTGTTTATTTTGATATTTCTAGCCATCGTCATTGAGTTTCTCATCATTCTGCATTATCCTATTTTCATTATTCTTGTCATAAGTTTTTCTATTATAATAAATAAATTTTCGAAATTGAATGTCCTCCGGCCATAAACCATCATCCAGAAACATTGACAGTTTCGCGTGTGGTACAAAGATCTTGTACGCATCATAGCGTTTTTGTTTAACCATATTAATTTTCTTTAGAGTCACAGATACATTCGTCTTCTGTTGTATGTACTCAATAATATCGGTTGGTCTGGTCGCTTGGTTGACATTATTTATGAAAAGCGGAACTTTAATCTCGGCTGCTCTAAACTTAACATCGGGCTGTGTTATGGCCTTACCCTTGTGGCCCTGCAGGCGATTTCTCGATCTTTTTCGTTGAACAGTTTGCCATTCTTCTGAAAAATTATCTTTTTTCCATTCACCCTCAGCAAGGACGATTTCCGCTAGCGTTTTTTGCTTGGACCACCCGCTATTCGGTGGACCAGTTAGTCGTTCCGTCTCGCTCACGCTTAGTGCGCTTGCGTCTCGGTCACGAACGATCGCCATCGCCGAATCATCTTGTCGAAGTTCACTCGTTCTACTAATAGGTGTGAACGAGACAGGTATTTTAGAAACACGTCTTGGCGAGCGAGATCCTTGTATCAAAAGCTGGGTTCCCACGGTGCGTGATTCTGCGGATCATCACGCACAGCCGACTACCACGGACGGCAACGCACACAGACAGAGCTCTTCCAACGGTGCGTGTCGGTCTGTGTAGATCCTTTATAGCATCGTATGCATCAGTTTTGTTCTTACAACAAACAAATTCTGACCTGTCGTCTGTGCAACCACGGACGCGCTCGGATCCCGTCACACCACACCTTTGCCTCGCGACGGATACCGGCGCACCGCCACGGACGCGGACCAGCTCGCACGACACACCGTGGGAAGGGTCTCGTCCGTGGTAGCGCAGACCGTCTGTGGCGGTGCGCCGCTATCCGTCGCGAGGCGGTAACTTCAAAGGTGCGGTGTGCCGGGATCCTTACGCGTTGACGGACTAGACTTTCCGCTCTCATCAGCTGTTGTCACATTATTGGTATATTGAGTTTGTGACTCACTATCGCCGTAATGTTGCTTTGATTTTTCGACAAAGTGGGGTAGACCTATCGGCCCACTGTCAAAACAAAAACTCTCAATTCCACCACCACCGCCTCTTTTTCGATTTACATTCAAATCAAAGTTATTAACGATCGATGTTTTCTTTAAATTTTGCAAGTCATTTCTAATCTCACTTAGTTGTTTCTCCGTAACATACGTATCCTTCATAATTCTTATTTCATTTTGAATAGTCAGAATATCCCTTAGTGTCCTGGTTGCGTCAATGTGATCAAATGTCACTGGTGGGAGTTTGTGCAAATCCTTTGCTACAAAAATTGGTACCTGCTCAGGATCCGTTTGCTTGAATAATGATATCATGTCATAGATGTTCCGCTGTGATTTACCACTATTCTTCCTAGCTATTTTCCGTTGCTGCGTTGACACTGAGGCAAAAAGTAGATTCTTGCCTGCTTCAATGTCTTCCTCGGAAAAGGCGGAAATACATAGTCTTACTAGACCCTCCTCGTCCATCACATCCACTTTGTTTTGGATGAACGCCAATAGTTCACAGATGACAATATTACATGTCGTACATTTAATAACTTTCGAGGCCATTGCGCTCGAGGCGAATTAAATTTAATGTTTTTTGCTATTTACGAACTTCTTACTACTTCAGATTGCTTATAATACTAATAAATAATATGTAAAAATATATATAAATGAAATCTGGCATGAATAGATGTTCAAATTTAGTAGTAGTTTTTCGAAAATCATTTCTACCAACGAATTTTATAATAATGGCAATACAACAATGTCATTATAACACAATTCTATTACGAGACCATTGACCGACCAATGATCGACCATTATGAATTTAGCAGATTACGAACTTTAAGCAAAATGACAATGGGATCGTGTTGGAATAACGAATTTTATAAAAATAGCAGAATTGGGGCCCCGGTCTCTTGCCATCGTCGCGTGCCAAGCCATTAGGTTCTAATATAGCTGGAACGCCAACGGGGACAAGAGCTCGTCGGATGATTTCGTTTAAGTTCGCGTGCCGTGCAAAACGGCCCGCACTTCGGCTGTATGACAGGCTGTGGTATCTAAACTGTTGATAACTTCACCACAGTGACAGCGATGAGGAGAACAACATGGGGCACCTAGGCGTAGAGAAGCAGCGAGACGGAAAGTAGTGCCGTGCGTAAAACCCGTCTCCTATTCACCCACAGCCAACAGACACGCACGCTCAGCAGTAGTAGTAGATGTATTCAGTAAATAATTCCTAAGTTTTTTAGATTATCAATTAATATTAATCGTATATTTTCAGGCATTAAAATACAAGAACATGATGATAACCAAATGATTACGAGAGCTGCCTCCAGACGCGCACGCCTATCAACCCCGGACTCGTCGCTTAGCTTCGCCTCGCCGCCGCCGGAATCCAGCCCCGCCGTGAGTGCTGTGACACCCGCTGTGGCAGTTGCGTTGAGCTCGAGCGACGAGCATCTCTTTCCGCCGACTTCTCCAACACCTGTGCGTCGGCAGATGAGAGGCCGGCCACCGAAGAGCTTGGGCGCCATGAGGCCCCGAGCCAGGTCCCCGCTACCTGGTTATGTGTACCAATATTGACACCCATAAAATTCAACTACGATTTCTAAAAAGGAGAAGGTTATTGATAAAATTTTGAGTATTATAATCCTTGAAAAAAATTTGGGGGTTAAATCCACAAGATATCAAACTGTAAAACTTAGGAAATTAGGTGATATACAGCGTGGCAACGACAATTAATGAAAAAACTGGTAATACTAGTTAATAGGAATATTTTTCTACCATCAAATAAATTCTAACATCAAAATCACCTATCCCAATTTTGGGTTAAGCTCGCCGTTGTACATAAGCTATACCTATATTGTAATTTTGTGTGTATATCTTTTAATTTTGTGTGCAATAAAAAATAAGAATAAAATTAAGAACATTGTTTTTGAAATAGCATAAAACTGTTTCTGCGAAATACAAGTACACAATTTATAAATATTGGTTTACTAACCCTTGGTATAATTTTCACTAATTCCGAACGAATTTGGCAAAGTTTTTTGAAGTAGCGAGTTAGAAACATGTGTTTTGTGTTTATACCGATGTGGGGGTTGTCAACCTGCCGGTGCTAGCCTATTAATCTACACATCATGTAGAAAGTGCAGAAAATTATAAATATTTTTCTGTGTCAAAACTACTGGATATATTTGAATGATTTTTTGTCATCATACGTGGTTACAACCCATTTATAACGGTCATCATACGCGGTTATGACTCGCATGCTCACTTTTATTTACAACTGTAGCTCACTTGACATTTTTTGTTTTAAAAGCTGCTTCTTCTAAGTTTTAAAAGACTGCTAATAGTTTTACGGTATTTTTTCATCCATTGAAAATCCTTTGACATACTTAATGCCAGTTTAATTATTTTTTCTGATTCTGATATAAACAAACAATTATAAATATAGAATGCCGAGAAATATTAAGGAAGGCGTGTTTCACACTCATTCGGATAGGCACATTCGTTTCAGTAGTATTTTTTCTTAGTCGGCGGTGAAACGGTTTAGTGAGTATAATCTAAACTTTTCAGTACAATGAATATTATTTTTTGTCTGATACTTTCATAGCACGGTTATGGTATGGTACGGTGTATTGGGCAGACTCCTTTAAAGATCTACAGTTAACGATCGCGATCAATGGCTTGTGCTTTCCGAGTTATGGAGGGAACTCGGTATGTAATTAGATTTCCGTGAGATTCAACAATCAATCAATGTATTCCTATAATCTTTTATTTACAACTGTAGCTCACTTGACATTTTTTTATTTAAAAGCTGCTTCTTCTAAGTTTTAAAAGACTGCTAATAGTTTTACGGTATTTTTCATCCATTGAAAATCCTTTGACATACTGAATGCCAGTTTAATTATTTTTTCTGATTCTGATATAAACAAACAATTATAAATGTATAATGCCGCGAAGTATTAAGGAAGGCGTGTTTCACACTCATTCGGATAGGCACATTCGTTTCAGTAGTATTTTTTCCAGTAGCAATTGGTGCAAAAGTATAATATATTCAGTCTTAAGTTGACTCGTCCCAATCAGCAAATTGAAGTCGGCATCAACCGCGGAATTGAAATGTTACAGTTGATTTTTACAACCTGCCACGTGCAGCTAAGCCAAGAGGCACTTGGCCTAAACATATAGATATAAAATATATTCGAATTAAGCATCCAGCTGCCAATAACAAATACGCGTTACAACTTACAATTTAGGTAAATAAAATCTTTGCAAAAAAAAGTTTAAATGAGATTCAATTATCAACTAATTTAATATGTACAATAATCAACAATTAAGACAGTTAACAATAAAGTTTTGTAACAATGAGATCCATATAATAATTAATCAATGATGGTGATGATGTTCAGGAACAATGTGTTCGGCGTGTCCAATGTACTTTACGTTGGCGTTGAATCTGTAAACAATGATAATAATGAATTAAAAGTTTCAATATTGATATTAGCTAACTTCCATTGATCAAATGTCCAGGCACTTACCCAGTCTTCTTGTCAGCGTGGTACTCGACGATTCTGATGGTGCCATCAGGCTGGTGCAGGCTGTACACGCCCTTCACGACGTGACCATCACGAGCTTCGTGCTGAGACTTCTTGTCTCCGGTGTGAGGGTCCTCCACTTTGTACGCGAACTCGTACTTGGGATGAGACTGTATGAAATATGTAAGAGTTAGTTATACTACGACTAATGTAAACCAGAGGAAATGAACATTTTTGATTGGAACGTCATCATACATAGTACTCGACGTGTTTCTCGGTGGCGTGTCCGTGGTGCTGCTTGATGCTCTGAGATGAAGATGCGTGACCGTGGTGTTCCTCGTGATGATGTTCCTCGTGTTTTTTGTGGTGCTCTTCATGTTTGTCTTCATGTTTCTCCTCGTGGTGCTCGTTGTGGTGCTCTTCGTGGTGCTCTGCGTGGTGTACGGGCTTGTGTTCGGTCTCGTGGGTTTGGTGCAGAACGATGCTCTGTGACGAGATAGCGTGACCGTGTCCGTGACCGTGACCGTGGTGATGGTGACCGTCTTGCGGCCGCGCGGCGACGACTGCGACTATAGCAGAGAGTACGATAATCTGCGACACAAAAAAAAATATTAATTACAACTTTTTCATATTTTTGATAATAATGAACATATTTCTGCCATAATGAGTCAACACAAGTCAACACGACAACATGCAACATTCTAAATTTGAAACAAAAACGTGTACGACAAGTTTAATATGAATCATAATCGGTTGTAATCTCCGAAAGGGTTAGGCAGAGGTGTACTAAATAGTACACCCACATTTCGCTAGTTATGTTATGTTGTTGTTGTAAGTAAGTAGGGGCGAGCATATTTAACCATCGTTAACTATCCAAAATCATTACAATTGCTTCGGAAAATAGAAAAAATGTTGATGTGGGTTGATACATTTCGGCAAAACTACACTCAATAATTGTTCCTCCGATTATTTTACTGTTGTTCTTGTTAGATGATAAAATTATACCTTATACATATTGGTAATTTTTATTGGTTACTCTTGGAGTATTGAACAGTGACTGATAACATCTTTGTTCGTAATTTCTTTTTTATACACATTAAAGGGCCTGTGATACAGTTTTTCGCAATTCGTTGAACCAGATCGACCAGTCTGCTATAAAAAGTAAGCTGACCTTGAGTACAGTATTAAATTAACGTTAATTGACTCCTGCATGAAAAGGAAAACATTTTTATGTAACATAAAAATTCATTCAGTAAAAAGTTTTGATTCTGAAGTTTTGATCATAACTTAGAGCCACCATCTGAGCCGTCTGTTACGATGCCAATATTTTATTGAAAACATACTAAGTGTTGTCAAATTAACTTTATAATAAAATATATGAACACTCGTGATGTGATTCATATTATATTTTAACGCGACTGCCTAATTTTCTTAGTGACAAGATGAACCTTTTTAGAGTCCTCTCTATTCATTAGATTTAGAAAAATCTAATGAATATATTCAGTTAATAATAAATTCCAGTTACTAAATTAATAATAATTTTAAATCCAAAAAAAATAAAAATACTTCCACAGAGTTTATTTCAAAATATGCAACCTTTTTAGTTACTAACTTTAGAAAACCAACCACTGGTATTGTTTGACAAAAGTTATGCCAAAATGCCATTTAAGTTGAACAAAAAATAAAAAAAAATAAAACTTTAAAGGCATTGATATATTTTTTCATCGCTACTGGCCAGTTTTCATCGTGACAAGTCAATACTCTTTAGAGAAATGCCTACTCAATAGAAATTTTCTTTAATTTACTAACTCTTTAATTCAACGATCCGCTAATTTTATAATGAATTGTGAATCCAGTGAATTTGAAAACTCACTTGTGTATTTATTTTATTATTTATTCAAATAGTTTTATTTTAATTAAAAATTAAAGAAGACCATTAAAACATAATATGTCTTGTTGTTATCTGTAGATCTTAATTTTTTTATGGCAATTTTCAGGTGCTATTCACATTGCTTTCAATTTACTTATAATTATAATAATTAATTCATAATATAATAATAATTTGCTACTGATCAGTACTGTAGGTAAAGTTTGACCCATAAAAATAACGTACAAGTACAGAGTAGTTCATCTTTTCTTTCGCTTTTACCATTAAAAACACAACAACGAATCAAATCTTAGATGTAATTTAATATTGGGCTATGAACATAATGTATTTGATAAGCAGAACGTGGGCCAGGTTCATCGGATAAAAAAATATCCAGAGAACAGGGGGTCTAAAATAACCGCTTTAGCAGAATAATAATAGGAATAACGTTACAATTCGTAAAATGGTCACTATTGACAATTGATAATACAATTTTAATTTAATTCAATTTTATACTCTTTTGTGTTATAAACTTATCACTTTCTTTGTGAATGCTGGTTAACCTGTAATTGGCGACTGTGTAAGTCCAAGACTGAAAAAACCTGTACTCAAGAAATTTTGTACACACAAGCTGTTGGTAAACCTTTATTAATAAATAAATAAATAATACTAACTACATCTGTGAAATAAATCACGTTATTTTTTTTTAAACAATGGTTTAAGAAAAAATAACGTGATTTATTTTATTATGCTATTATGATTGCATTCATGACATTTTAGACCCCCAGAACTTTTGCTTAGTAATGATACTTAATATTACCCCTCAAGCTATAGTTGCAACCGTTTTTAAACTGTTTAGTATTTCTACATCAAAGAAGTACAGTAAGAAACAAACAAGTGAGAGCAAAAACTAAGCTACCGGACATTTTGACCAGGATTGACCAACGAAAATGGAGATGGACTGGCCACATGATGAGAGCAAATGCGGAGAAATGGAGTAAAGTAGTAACCGACTGGTACCCAAGGGACAGTAAACGCAGCAAGGGGAAACAGAAAAGAAGATGGGAAGATGAGATTAAACAAACAGCGGGCTCCAATTGGAGGAGAGTGGCTCGTGACAGAAACCAGTGGAAAGAGCTAGTAGAGGCCTTTGCCAAAAGGCACACTGAATTGAGGGTCATATTATAACAACTGGAAAAAGGTAACAGACTAATTCAGAATAAAGGGCAATTTATATTTCTACATCGACTTACAAGCCTGAAATAACTTTTTGGTAGCTTATGTTAGTCAAATATTTCTTGACTTACCTACGCTTTCCTATCATCATTATCGCTTATAGTTTGCCACTTTCAAAGCCTTCAGTTAAAGATTGTAGGTAATGCTGAACTGCAGTAATTTGAATATTTTATATGATTATTTGGTTTTTCTTCATGCCTCGATTCACCCTTTGCCTATGATGCTTCTGTGTATTCTTATCTATAATTCACTAAATTCTCTATATTGTTTCAGTTTTTATTAAATATTTTCACACTCGCATGTGAAACTAATTGAAGTAAATGATTTGACGATAATTTTCATGAACATTTTGTAAGCATGTGTCTGTCCTATTATTATGTAAACTGGAGAGAAACTCAGGAAATCAGATGCTTACATGCGAACTTAAAACACTGGAAGTTTTGCTTGTCCATAAGCCGTAGGTTCTGATATAAATAAAATGTATTACCACCTCTTTTCTCTCTTCAAAAACATTTTTTTTCATATTTATAAAATAAAATAAATTGTGTTTTATTACAAGCAAAGTTTAAACAAAAGCAGAATAAATAGTAAGGTATAATAAACAGAAAATGGGTCTTTGTTAGCCAAGTTTGATGACACCGTACCGGCAAAAATAGCGGAGCACATCTGATACAGGTATTTTTGATGGTTACCCACTTAACAAATCAGTGTTCAGATCCCTCAATTGAATGGAAATGGATCCCAATGGGTTCAAATGCTTCTACGTTCAAGTCGAGACACTTGTCGATCTTTTTTCATATGCTGCCAGAAAAACTATTAGGGCCTGTTTTAGTAACGTCGAGACAGGTGAACAAATGACGAAAACGAAGTAAGTAGTGAGTACCTAGTGTGTAGAAGTGAATGGTGTGAATGGCGGCTTTGGCGGTTTTTGGCGTATCTGCGCGTACTTTTATGTTTGATATAGTACGAAATCAACCTTGCGACAACTTAGCATAATCAGCCTATAATGTTCCCACTGCTGGGACACACGGCGTCCTCTCTATGAGAGGGAATGGGCTGTAATCCACCACGCGGGCCCAGTGCGGGTTGGTAGATGTCACATGTCTTCGACTTTTTGGTTCTAGGACATGCCGGTTTCCTCACGATGTTTTCCTTCACCGTTTTTGAGAGCATTGGTGATGAAATAAATTACACAAAGTAATGCGCCTACCTGGGTTCGAACCCACACATGCGACAACTTGCTGATCGCTTATTGTAGGAATTGATGCTTCGATCCATATTTTTTCTAGGTATGTCTGTCGCCATAATTTCACATAACTCTTTCACAGAAAATATCGAAATACCAGATTATTTAAAACTAAATTGTATGATTGGCTATTGTAGTTAAGTGTAGTCTAGTGAATTGTATGACATAAAATTAAATGACTTAACCACTCGTATGCCGAGTATATAGACACAATTAAAAAGTGATTGTGTCTCGTGTAGATCTACGTTCGCATACGAAAGGTTAATTGTATGCACGAAAAATTTGCACGCTCATAATGTTAAGTAAAAATACGTATGCTCTGTATTTAATTTTTGTACCATCTTCTATACCATGTTTTTATGCAATAAAACTTTATTCTTTAAAATAGAATAAATGTCTTTTCCTTTGTTCCAGTCAAACATGTTGTTTCTAAGCCACAAACAATAATTATTTTGTTGGTAACATATTATCACTTTGTCCCAATAGATCACCAAACACAAGGCACCGCATCTTCACACCAAGTTCAAAACTAATCCTGCATTTGCATTTTATTCTGAAAGTATTTGTACTTCGGATTAATGATATTTTACTACAAAATAGTACGTTTATACCCGAGATAAGGCTAAGAAAAATAGTATACCTATCCAAGACAAAAAGTTTCAAAATTACTTCAATTTTTCGCGTATAACATTTTTAGCAAAAATGGGAGTTTTTTGTAAACTATCTTCACGGTGCACCACCTGAAAATGCAGTAGTCTTGATTTTTTTACTAATGAAGCTTTCCTATCGGGTCATCGATTAACGATGCAGGAGATTTTTTGGTTTTTTGGCTCCACCGTAATATATAAAATTATGTAAAAGCTGCTGTAAAAGAAATTGTCACGTAATTGTGAAATGTTTAGATCAAGTAGAAAATATGAATGACTGAACAGAACATTTGCTCGTACAGGTGGTCTGAAAAAAATTTGTTTGATTGAAAAATTAAATATTAGCAAATCATAATTAAGATTGCTATCGTTTGTGTCATTTAATTAAAAATAAGTATTAAGGCGGTAAACTGCTAAAGCAAAGTAAATAAAATCTATATGGGACCACCACGCGGGCTTCCTCTACCAAATGAAAAAACATTCGCGAAGAAATTAGTGAACATACATAATAAAAAAAAACATAGGTATACGTGAACATAGAACCTCCTCCTTTTTGGAAGTCGTTTAAAAATAAGGAGTACTAGCTTCCGCCCGCGGCTTCGTCCGCGTGGTGTGTTGATAAAAAGCAGCCTATATGTTAATCCAGGGTATAACCTATCTACATACCAAATTTCAACCAAATCGGTCCAGCCGTTTATGCGTGAAAGAGTAACAAACATCCACACATCCATTCTCACAAACTTTCACATTTATAATATTAGTAGGAAGTAGGATTAAACGAGAGTCTTTTTTATGAAGGTCGACGTTCTATGGGCTAAAATGATTAACCACATAATGTATAAAATAAGACAATATTTCACAGTAACAAAAAAGGAGCATGGAAATATTAACAAAAAATAAGTACGAAAATAAATATATTGACTTCAATTATTATTATTTACAATAGGTAACATCTTGACTACAAAAAACAACAGTAACTGCTTAGACATTAGGTTCAACAATAGGCAAGGTATCAAGCAAAGTAGAATCAGTGATGATGGTGGTGATGTTCAGAAACAATGTGTTCAGCGTGACCAATGTACTTTACGTTGGCGTTGAATCTGAAAATAACAATGAAATTTTATTAAGAGGGTCATGATTTTGAAGTAAGTAGAGCCTAAACTAAGTTGAATAGGTGTCTACACGTACCCTGTTTTCTTATCAGCGTGGTATTCGACGACCCTGATGGTGCCATCGGGCTGGTGCAGGCTGTACACGCCCTTCACGACGTGGCCATCACGAGATTCGTGCTGAGACTTCTTGTCGCCGGTGTGAGGGTCCTCCACTTTGTACGCGAACTCGTACGTGAGACAAAAGAAGGTTAGCAACATTTTTCCTACATGGGAAGAAAGGAAATTCGTATTTTGTTTGAAACATTTTCATACATAGTACTCGACGTGTTTCTCGGTGGCGTGTCCGTGGTGCTGCTTGATGCTCTGTGATGAGGAGGCGTGACCGTGGTGTTCCTCGTGATGATGCTCCTCGTGGTCCTCGTGGTTATGGTGCTCTTCATGTTTTTCCTCGTGGTGCTCCCCGTGGTGCTCTTCGTGGTGCTCTTCGTGGTGCTCTTCGTGGTGCTCCTCGTGATGTGCGGGCTTGTGTTCGGTCTCGTGGGTTTGGTGAAGTACGATGCTCTGTGACGAGATAGCGTGGCCGTGACCGTGACCGTGGTGGTGATCGTGACCGTCTTGTGGCCGCGCGGCGACCATCGCGAAAACCGCAGCGACTAGGATGACCTGTGTAATAATGATTTGATTATTAGGAAACTTAATTTAATTTTATAGGAGACTTATTGACTCTTATTCTTATGTGAAATAGTAATTTGTTGACCTTGTACATATTGGTAGTTTGTGTTGATTACTGTTGAAGTACTGAACAGTGACTGATAATCTCTTTGTACATAATTTCTCTTTTTATACACATTATAGGGCCTATGATACAGTTTACGCAATACGTTGAACCTGACAGACCAGTCTGCCATAAAAAATAACTTGAGCTGACCTTGAGTAAAGTCTTAAATGTACATTAGTTTACTCCTGCATGAAAAGGAAAGCATTTTATGTAGGACATTGACATTAATTTATATAAAAGTATGTAAGTACACTCGAGAGCAATGAATCCGGGTCACTTAAAGAATGTTAAAAATCTCGGAAACTAAAAATGATAGGTTAATGCAATAAATTGTATTTAATAGACAATGTAATACTCCTTAAATGAAAGTAAAAAAAAATATGAGTCGCCATACATTTTATTAACACAAAATTACATAAAGAAAAAAACTGCTGATCTCTCCTTAAAACAAAAATAGGAAACATGAAATTTTTGAACTTTATTACGATTTTCTTGAATTTTAATACTTCGTATTGCCTCCTCGTGCTTCCATTACTGCGTTTACTGCGTTTTGGCATGCTGTACACTAAGTTCCTTATACGATTTTGGGGAATATTCTCCCATTCCTCTGTGAGAGCAATTTTGAGCTCACGAAGCGTGATTGGGGGAGGGTTTCGTTGTTTTACGCATCTGCCTAGCTCGTCCCAAGCATGCTCGATCGGATTGATATCCGGGCTGCGCGCTGGCCACTCCATACGAGTAATGTTCATCTCTTGAAGGTAGTCATTCACAATCCTACCTGTATGAGGTCGGGCATTGTCATGCATAAATATAGCATCCTCACCTAAATTGACCATAAATGGACCAACGTGATCATTGAGGATTTCTTCCACATATCTTACGCTAGTTAAAGAGCCGTTTTCTATGATCACCAGCTCTGTGCGACTTTCAGAAGAAATTCCGGCCTACACAAGTACAGACCCACCACCGTAGGCTACTTTTTCTTCGATGCATGCTTGCTTGAATCTTTCCCCTGGTCTTCGATACACTCTGTGTCTTCCATCGTGCTTGTAGAGCATAAATTTTGATTCGTCGGAGAACATAACTTTTGACCAATCTTCAATACTCCAATTTACGTGGCTCTGGGCATATCTTAGTCTTGAAATACGATGCCCACGCTCCAGTTTAGGGCCGTTTGCAGGTCTAAGGGGTTTTAAGTTAGATTCAGCAAGCCGACGTCTTACTGTCCATGCACTTGGGTTACTTCCTCCGAGGCGTCGAAACTGATTTGTGAGTTCAGTTCCTGTGAGAAAGCGATTTCGAAGCATGGTGTTCACCAAGTATCGGTCTTCTCGTGCTGTGGTACACCTGGTTCTGCCCGTTCCTGGTCTGCGTAGGTTAGAACCAGTTTCTTCGTAACGTCGGAGAACTCTTTGTACTGTTGACAGCGACACACCGACAGTCCTGGCTGTATCGCGCTGACTCCGGCCGGTTTCCAGCATTGTAAGTATTCTGGTGCATTCTTCAGGCGTAAGCGACACAATTTCAGCTTGAATAATGAATATAGAGCACTATCAACATGGTTTATGTACCCACATAAATGACAGATTACAAACAAAAGCAAAACCAAATGCTGTAATTTCGTAGTTCCATCTTCGAAAGTGGCCCTTTTTCAAATTTGATTTTTTTATGATATAACTTTACAATAACTAAGAAGTTTTAATACCTTCATTTAAGGAGTATTACATTGTCTATTAAATACAATGTATTGCATTAACCTAGCATTTTCAGTTTCCGAGATTTTTAGGATTCTTTAAGTGACCCGGATTCATTGCTCTCGAGTGTATGTTACAAAATTATACTTAAAACTGTATATACTCCTCTACTGCTATCCGCTCCTTTACTGCTATTACTTACATAGTGTGTTGGCTATATGGAGCCACCAACTGAACTTAATTCATTTGGGTGACAATATTTTTTTATTCGTTTTGATAAATTAATCTGGCAACACATCTGTTTTGAATTCAAATTTTATTTAGGAGTACACTCCAGTCACACGTCGGTGCTGACACGCGTTTTTTTTTTATCGACGCTGATTAGTTTTTGTAGTGCAAGACAAACTTTACAGGAATTTACTTTAGATTTTTCTCCTTAATTTAATAAATCCGTATACATATTTTAACATACAATTTTAAATCCTAAGAATTAAAAAGTATTTATCCAGTTTTATTTTCAAAACATAATAGAACCTTTTTATGTATAATAAAAGCTACCGGCTTTTTTTGAAATTAATGTAGGATGCCATTTAAGTAGAAGAAAAAAAATAATTAAAAAAAAACTTTAATGGCATACATGTAATTTTTTCAGCACCAGTGGCCAGTTTTAAAGCGACAAGTCAAACCTGTTTAGAGAAATACCAATTATAAGTTTTCTTTAATTTATTAATTCAGGTTATCTGTTAAAATTCACACCCAAGAATTTGAAAACAAGGACGGTTGTGTGTTTCTTTCACTATTGATTTTCTAATATTATGTATTATTGTAATGTAGACATGCTGCGGTGATCCTAAATAAATTGGGATAAGGGCAGGTGAATAATGATAATGATGCTGACGTACTAATTACACTGGACAGCAAATAAACCGGGCCATCTGCTACCTTGGAACTCTGATTCGATTTTCTAGAAAAATATAAAACTTACAACTATCAAAGTTATACCTACTACTCGTCAGGCTCGTAAGGTCGATGAATACGAGGATGCTGGCAGTTATCCGAGCAAAGGGATGGAACACTGGATACTAACTACGATACGATATAACTCGAGCGAAGCCGCAGGCAAAAGCTAGTACAATATATTTTAGACCAAATTTTTCCACTGTCATTATCCATAATAGAATGTCACTTTCAAGGATAATACTGAATTGTTTTTATTTAGATTGCCTCGTTGGTCTAGTGGTCGGAAGCGTGACTGCTGGACAGGCGGACCTGGGTTCGATTCTCAGGTCGGGCAAAGCGTTATTGGGTTTTTTCCATCAGGAATTTCTCAGTAGCTACCACGGAGTCTGGATTTGTGCCCAGTTGATGACAAAAGGTTCGCCCTCTATTTAATGGGACTTAAACATAATAGGCAGAATGTGGGTTTACTATTAGGTAAACCTGTGTATAACGGGTATAATTTTCAAGGTGATATTATTTTCTTTTGTATCCCAATTCATCTTGTGTTAAACATGAAGATGTTTTGTTCATTCTTTTCCATATGGAATTTGTGATTGATTCTCATTATTGTTTCAGTATTTTTAATTCACTAAGTTCACAAAACTGACTTCAACGGAATGTTTGTAAACCATCTGTCCTATGAGTTTAAATACTACGGTACATTGATGAGAAACTCAAGAGATCAGATGTATGTTTTTATGACAATTTCTACACACTGGCGCTGCTACTTTCCCATAAAGGCATAATTTGATTTAAATTTATATTTTCAAATTTAATCTAGACACGTAGATCTAATGAAGATCAAAACATTTAGATTGTTTAAGATTGTTGAAAGAGGAGCTCGTGGCTAAATAATAACAGCCTCTCGAGTCGATCTTTAGGTTAAGCCGCGCTTGCCTAGGTTGGTCCGAGGATGGGTGTCCACCCACTACATACCGAGTTTCCTCCGTGCCTCGAAAAGCACTTTAAGCCGTTGGTCCCGGCTGTCATTTGTAGATTTTTGACAATCATTAAGGTAGTCAGTGGCTCGAAAGTCTGACAACCAGTCTTACCAAAGGGTATCGTGCTATCCAGTGCTAGCTGAGTTGTGGAGGTCAGATACGCAGTCACTCCAAGTAAAATATGGGTATTCAGCTGCATCCGATTAGACTGGAAGCCGACCCCAACATAGTTAGGAAATGGCTAGGCAGATAATGACGTTGAAAGAGGTGCGTTATCATCATCTTCTTGCCCTTGTCCCATATTACTTCGGGTCGACACAACTCGATATTTTCCCCATTCCTCACTCAATTCATCCATCGTTTCTTTGGCGATACTCTCCCTCTCCAGTCATTACCATTTTTATTAATCTCATGCGATTCACCTCTCCTGAAAGATATTGAACTCTTACTGTTTTCTAATTTTTCAATTCGCCGTCCCCGGAGAATAAAATGATAATTACAAAAACGCAACTTTTCAGGAAAAATAAAAAACATGTTTTCTTCGATTGCTCCTTATATACTGGACGTAGACTGATGATTCCTAGCTTTGAAAAGAAGTTATTTTTTGTGTGTTTGAAATGTTTTAGTGAAATACGCCTAATTATTAAAATAGAGATATTATTTAAAAAATAAGAAGTTAGTCAAAATCAGTCATCGTCTAAGTTGTATAATGTCGATTATCATTTTATTCTCCGTACAGCCTGATCAGAATCAAATAATGCACTCATTACTTATCATTTTATTCTACGGGTTTTTAGGGTGCAAGTGATGATGATAATACTTAAATATCGTCTTATTCTCGTAAATATTGTGAAACCTTTTTTCTGTTATGGACTTTAAATTTGGTTTCCCAATAAAACTATGATACGGTAATCAATTAAATTGTAGTGTTTGAAAATTAACTTTGTAACAAATGTCTTCCAAATCGTTCTATAGCAAAAAACTAGGTTCTCACTCCTCAAAAATAAATACATGAAAAAAACAATCAAATCAATAGTGAAAAAAACTATTTGGTATTCATCAAAGTCAGCTATATGATCTTATATTATTGAATTATTTCATTTATTTGTTCTAATACACATTTAATACATTTTTAAGTATTCCTATAAAAAATATTTTAAAAAAGTAGTCCACCCACCGGCATCAGGAGCAGCTCTTGAGAGAGGAATTTACTAACAATACGCGCCGTGTCCAGAAGTTCTGCTTTCTGAATCAAGCGAAAGCGTCCTCAGATGTTGGTCGAGGCCTTTGGCTATTAAGCCAATGGCCGACACAGCTATCGGCAGAATGACTGCTGTACTCACATCCCACATGTCGAAAACCTCGCGAGCCAGATCTAGACACTTGAACTGCTTATCTTTCTCTGCTTTCATTTTTCTCTGGATCATCATTGTGTGACGCTCCAATCGATCTATCTCCACAATGTCAGGCTTATTGACAACAATAGTCCAGTCAGTGATGACAGATCGATCCCAACACAACGTGATATTACCACTGGGTCAGGCGCATACTTATAGTATGGCACTTCTGATTCCACAAGGTTGTACTTCAAAGCAAGTTGCTGGTGGATAATCCTGGCAACGAGGTTGTGTTTATGCAAGTTCTCCGTTAGACAGACGAGAACAGCCAGAAATAATGTGTCGGATCGATTCTACCGGACGGTGGCATGCCCGACATATGTCAACCGTGCCATCCTTCACGATGTAATTCCGGTAGTTGTTCGCCATCATAGCTTCGTCCATTATTGCACAGACAAAACCTTCGGTTTCGCCGAAGAGGTCACCGAAGCAAATCCACGATACGGATGCTAAGAAGTCTACATCGGGCCCATGCAGGGCAGTCATTAGTGTCTAATACTATAGGCTTGCGCCAGTTCTCGTTAGCCAGGGAGGGTGAGGCCCTTGTCCACTGAAACCAAACCTCGGTGCATCCCCACGTTGGCTTCTAGGAAGTATTCCGAGAGACTGTATACCTCACGGTTGTGCACGGACGCGATACCTCACGGTTAGTTTATTAGTTAGCATTTAAGAAGCTATGCCGCACACTTCCGTGGGATATACAGTCTCATTACCAACGAACGAGGGTGTTGCATCCGATTTGCGGTCAGCCAGTGCACGGACCCTCCTATTCCGGGCATCAAGTTGCGTCTGAGTTCATTTGAGTATGCCGAAAGAATACATCAAAATCGGCATGAGCCAACCGTTGAAGGCGCACACCTTGTTTCCGCCTAACAAAAGCCTGTTTAAGCGCTGCGTGCCTGAAAAGGCACTGTAACAGGTTGGTGATCATTTTGTGACAGTATTGAATAGGAAGCACCGTCAACGTACCAATAAGCACCGCTGTGGTACGGCTCCATCGGAGCCCAACGTGCCTAGTGCCTATTCGTGCCGCGAAGCCAAACACTCCGGTGTACATCTCCCGCCTACACTACACCACTACGGTGGAGGACATCGTTGAGTACTTGCGTCAGAAGACCAAGTAGGTAGCGAGAGTGTAACTGCTTATGTCGCGCCGTAAAGTCAACAATTCTTGTTATCAGCACCTCGTCTCGGACGAGGACTTTAGGATCGTCGCTTCCACGAGCAAGTGCCACATGAACTTAGTGGCACAGTGCACAAGTGAAGTGTTACTAATATAGTTTTAAGGTTCTATTTACTAACACAATTTGTATTATATCATTATGTACGTCAGTCTGTAAGGTATACATATATCTATGAGTCAAAGTAGCCTGAAAATAAATGGATGTTGTTGTTGTTGTTAGCACCTTATTCAGGTGGCCAATGAAGCGCTCCCTCAACGATTGTTTCATGTCGGCAGTAACCAGTAACGATTGTTTCATGTCGGCTGTATTGATGCTTAATGCTTTCGACATACCTAAACACTTGTAGGTTTCTGTTGAGGAGAGGGATCTAAGGTGTATGGAATCCGAGGATTGAGTTCCCTAGGATTCCATAATCTCCCTTCGCTTCACATTTGTCCACACCAAATTCCATTCTGATGGCGTTGCTGAAAGTTTCTGTTACCTTCAGTAGTTTTGTCAGTTGCAATTTATGGGGGGCAAAGAGTTTTAGATCATCCTTGTAAAGAAGGTGATATTATATGACCTGACCACCTCTCCTCAACCGATATCCTAGACCTGAACCCTCCAGCAGTGCGCTGAGAGGGTTCAAATGATGATGACAATATGTCTTACTGTTCAAAACCATAAAAGTCGTTTTACTAACACATCTTTATACGAAGCGACTGGTTGATTTTGAACGAGAATAAAACGATAACTGCTTTTATCATTATCCAGTCGAATATTTTTCACGAGAATATAATTGTAAGACTGTTTGTCATATTAACAAGTAGGAAAACATTTCGATAATATTATATTAACACTTTATTCTCGTAAATTAAGGCTTGTGTTAAAACTTTGAATACTATTGTAAAATTTTGTAACTTCGTCAAATAACTGTATAAAAATTTCAAAAAAATTGAGCAGATGTATTACCACCCACAGATCCCAAAAATGACATAACACTAAAACTAAGATAATGGCAGTTATCATTTTATTCTCCGGGGACGGCGAATTAACAGGTAAAATTTTCATTCCTTGTGTTTGTATTCATATCATTCTAATAGGGATACCTATAAGATCGGTACGGGCCACTTCAGGACGTCTTTGGTAATTACGCCAGAACATTAGAAGCTGTTCTAATGTTAACTCATGTAAACTCTTCAGGGAATTTTCGATAACAATAGTATAATAGTCACTGTAAGATTTGACACTTCTATGGAATGTTTATAAATAAGACAAAGAAGATTGGCGAGTTGGGTACCTCATCAAATCCAAACGTTCCAAAATCTAGTTATATGCAAATTATAGGTCTTATATTCGTAGTTATTTTCCAATCTAAAATGTGTTATTAGTTGTTGGGAGAAATTAAAAAAACCATGATTGATGATGGGTGCAGCCCCGTTATGGAAACAAAACGCATAAAATAGAGCCAATTAAAACTTATTACTACAGTGATATTTGGCAACACAGCTGTCAGTTAAGTATGTCAAATACGAAAAAAATATATATACCGTCATGCGCCGTCATGATATTTTTTGATTTTTTGACGTTTGATAAAACTCATTGTTTTGGTAAAAATCTACGAATATTGTTCATGCTAAAACAATGTCTTGTGATGTATTAAATGCATTTGGAACTCGATTTACTAACCCAGAAAACGCTCAAATGATATTAAATATTATAAATGAACGTTTATTTGTAGATAACGAATTAGCCGCGATTGTAGCTATGGAGCGCCTGAATCGTCGCAGTATTATGTTTACGAATATAGATGCCTCAAATATATAATTCCCACGGCTCTCCATAGAAGAATTGGTGTTGTTTGCGTGTGGCACATACTAGATCCGCCAAGCTAGATCATACGTTGGAGAACATTTCCGCTTTCACGGAATTTATACACTAGAACTAGGTCGCGACCAGCTGGATTTGACCAGTTTAGGAGGAGAAAATCCTTTTTTGGTTAAGAGCAAAAATAAAATCCCGCCATGTGGGACGGAACACATATTTTGTTTTCGTAGCCGTTGAAAGGGAACAGCAAGGTCGGAGCGCCATCATCGGCTACTGCTGTAATTGTATAGTAGGACTCAGAACCGTGGGCTGTTGTTCACATGTCATGAGTGTAGTGTGGTATTTAGCTTACGGTCGACACGAAGGAACAACCCCCCCTGCGGCGTTTCTTGACAATGTATTGTTAAGTATAGAATAAAAAGTTATTATAAATACTATGGTTTTGTTTTTTACCTATTATATTTTTATTCATTTTCTTTTATCCTGTTGACGACCATCTTATGGATGGACCATGAACCATCTTGGATGCGGATTCAAATCCCGCAAAAGGTACGTTCAGAATCAGAATCATTTATTTGTTAAACATAGGTGTATAAACATTAGGGATCTTATAAATAGTTAAGGTTCTTGCTATGTTTTGTCGTTAATTACTATTATAAGTGACGTCATAGCAATCGGATGGCCTAAAATAATTCAAAATCTTATCTATATTTGCTGTTTCCTTATCTCAACTTAGAACTAGTAAGATTTTAAAGTAACCCACTTTAAAATCTTACTAGTCACACAAAAATCCTTCTATAGTTATTAAAGCACAATCTATCCACTTTATGATCAATAAGGGACTACCTTGAGTTACATAAGTAGGTAGGTCAGTAATAATACTTACCTACCTACTTATAAAACCACCAAAAATAATTTTGGTGGTCCATTTTGAGGTTATGTATAAATCAATTTAATATCCCCAAGTTTAACGTATGTCTTACCATTACATATTTTGTTATACTCTATTCTAGCATTCAAATCCATATATTCATTCTATGAAACGGTAAGCCTGTATGTGATACTGAAAATACATGGGGTTTTGCCAATCTCCTTTAACTTTTGTCTCAGAAGAGGTTAATTTTACAGTTACAAGCAAAGAACATTAGAAAGAAACAAAAAATAAGTACGAAAATAAATATATTGACTTCAATTGGTATTATTTACATTAGTAACATCTTGGCATACAAAAAACAACAATAACTGCTTAGACATTAGGTTTAACAATAGGCAAGGTATCAAGCAAAGTAGAATCAGTGATGATGATGATGATGTTCAGGAACAATGAGTTCAGCGTGACCAATGTACTTTACGTTGGCGTTGAATCTGTAAAGAGCAATAAAATATAATAATGTATATAATGCATTTGAGAGCTTAGATAAAATTGAATGACATGCACACTCACCCAGTTTTCTTGTCAGCGTGGTACTCGACGATCCTGATGGTGCCATCGGGCTGGTGCAGGCTGTACACGCCCTTCACGACGTGGCTATCACGAGATTCGTGCTGAGACTTCTTGTCGCCGGTGTGAGGGTCCTCCACTTTGTACGCGAACTCGTACTTAGGGTGAGCCTGTGAGACAAAAGAAGGTTAGCAACATTTTTCCTACATGGGAAGAAAGGAAATTCGTATTTTGTTTGAAACATTTTCATACATAGTACTCGACGTGTTTCTCGGTGGCGTGTCCGTGGTGCTGCTTGATGCTCTGTGATGAGGAGGCGTGACCGTGGTGTTCCTCGTGATGATGCTCCTCGTGGTTGTTATGGTGCTCTTCATGTTTTTCCTCGTGGTGCTCCCCGTGGTGCTCTTCGTGGTGCTCTTCGTGGTGCTCTTCGTGGTGCTCCTCGTGGTGTGCGGGCTTGTGTTCGGTCTCGTGGGTTTGGTGAAGTACGATGCTCTGTGACGAGATAGCGTGGCCGTGACCGTGACCGTGGTGGTAATCGTGACCGTCTTGTGGCCGCGCGGCGACCATCGCGAAAACAGCAGCGACTAGGATGACCTGTGTAATAATGATTTGATTATTAGGAAACTTAATTTAATTTTATAGGAGACTTATTGACTCTTATTCTTATGTGAAATAGTAATTTGTTGACCTTGTACATATTGGTAGTTTGTGTTGATTACTGTTGAAGTACTGAACAGTGACTGATAATCTCTTTGTACATAATTTCTCTTTTTATACACATTACAGGGGTATGATACAGTTTTCGCAATACGTTGAACCTGACAGACCAGTCTGCCATAAAAAATAACTTGAGCTGACCTTGAGTAAAGTCTTAAATGTACATTAGTTTACTCCTGCATGAAAAGGAAAGCATTTTATGTAGGACATTGACATTAATTTATATAAAAGTATGTAAGTATGCTACAAAGTTATACTTAAAACTAAATATACTCCTAATAAACTGCTATTACTTACATAGAGTGTTGGCTATATGGAGCCACCAACTGAACTTAATTCATTTGGGTGACAATATTTATTTTATTCGTTTTGATAAATTAATCTGGCAACACATTTGTTTTGAATTCAAATTTTATTTAGGAGTACACTCCAGTCACACGTCGGTGCTGACACGCGCACTTTTTTATCGACGCTGATTAGTTTTTGTAGTACAAGACAAACTTTACAGGAATTTACTTTAGATTTTTCTCCTTAATTTAATAAATCTCTATACATAACATGCAATTTTAAATCCTATGAATTAAAAAGTATTTATCCAGTTTTATTTTCAAAACATAATAGAACCTTTTTTATGTTTAATAAACGCTACTGGCTTTTTTTGAAATTAATGTAGAATGCCCTTTAAGTGGAAGAAAAAAAATAATTAAAAAAAAACTTTAATGGCATACATGTAATTTTTTCAGCACCAGTGGCCAGTTTTAAAGCAACAAGTCAAACCTGTTTAGAGTTTTCTTTAATTTATTAATTCAGGTAATCTGTTAAAATTGACAATCCTATGAATTTGAAAATAAGGACGGTTGTGTGTTTCTTTCACTATTGATTTTCTAATATTATGTATTGTAATGAAGACATGCTGCGGTGATCCTAAATAAATTGGGATAAGGGCAGGAGAATGATGAAAATGATGCTGACGTACTAATTACACTGGACAGCAAATACACCGGGCCACCCGCTACCTTGGAACTCTGATTTGATTTTCTCGAAAAATATAAAACTTACAACTATCAAAGTTATACCTACTACTCGTTAGGCTCGTAGCAGTTATCCGAGCAAAGGGAGGGAACACTGGATACTGACAAAAATCTTTTTTTAATTTTTTTCTTTGTTTCTGGCTTTATTTACTTTTTTCATTTTCAGATAACGATAAGATCCTTAATAAACATTTAATAAATTGATTAATCCCAATGTGTTTCCATTTATTTTAATCAGCATGAAACGCACTTTCTGTAGATATAACTTTGATGGTTGTAAGTTTTATATTTTTCGAGAAAATCGAATCAGAGTTCCAAGATAGCGGGTGGACCGGTTTATTGGCTGTCCTGTGTACTTAATTAAAAAAAAAAAAAATTGGCACTTCCTCGTTTAAAAAACTAAAATAATCTTTAAACTTGATTTTTATGCACATAAAATCATTTGTTTGTTTTGCCTTTTTATTCTGTGATAAATCCATGGATTAAATAAATACAATTTTTATGTTGCTGTTTACTTGTAATTCACATGTACTATAAAATACTGTTTACATTCAATTAAACCTAAGATTAGTTAAATACCGTAAGTAAAGTTTGACCCACAGAAATAGCATGCAAGTGCAGAGTTATCTATTACCATTAAAATCAAAACAAGGTATAAAACCTTAAATTAAATTTATTAGGGCTATGAACATGATACAGAGATGGGCCAGTTCCAAACATTTGCTCAATAATATCACTAAATAATTGCTAATACAACCTGAAAGCGCTTTTTGGTACATTATGCCAATGCTTTCCTTACTATACACCATTATTTTTAGGTCGTTCTGGAACCGAATACCATTAACTCGATCATCGAGTTCGAAACGATTGGGACTATTTTTTTCAAAAAGCAACAATAAAAAAAAACACGAAAGAATAAATTTAATGTTTTTTTTTGTGAAATATTTTTTTTTTCTAGAATTTAAAAACATTTAGACTGTTTATGATTGTTGAAAGAGGAGCTCGTGGCTAAATAATAACAGCCGCTCGGGTCGATCTTTAGGTTAAGCCGCGCTTGCCTAGGTTGGTCCGTGGATGGGTGACCACCTATTACATACCGAATTTCCTCCGTGCCTCGGAAAGCTCGGAAAGTACTTTAAGCCGTTGGTCCCGGCTGTAATTTGTAGATCTTTGACAGTCGTTAAGCTAGTCAGTGGCTCGAAAGTTTGACAACCAGTCTTACCAAAGGGTATCGTGTTATCCAGTGCTAGCTGGGTTGTGGAGGTCAGATAGGCAGTCGCTCCATGTAAAATACGGGTATTCAGCTGCATCCGATTAGACTGGAAGCCGACCCCAACATAGTTAGGAAATGGCTAGGCAGATGATGATGTTGGAAGAGGTGCGTTATCATCATCTTCTTGCCCTTGTCCCATATTACTTCGGGTCGACACAACTCGATATTTTCCCCATTCCTCACCCAATTCATCCATCTTTTCTTTGGCGATACTCTCCCTCTCCAGTCATTACCATTTTCATTAATCTCATGCGATTCACCCCTCCTGAAAGATATTGAACTCTTACTGTTTTCTAATTTTTCAATTATCAGTTAAAATAAGCTCAGTCATTACTTGTGTCCATGTTCATTCATTCCTTGCGTTTGTATTCATATATTATTCTAATGGGGATAGCTATAAGATCGGTACGGGCCACTTCAGGACGTCCTTGGTAATTTCGCCAGAACATTAGAAGCTGTTCTAATCTCAACTCTTCAGTCTTTTCGATAACAATAGTATAATAGTCACTGTAAGATTTCACACTTCTATGGAATGTTTATAAATAAGAGATTAACTTTTGTCTTAGAAGAACTTAATTTCACAGTTACAAGCAAGGAACATTAGAAAAAAAAACAAAAAATAGGTACGAAAATAAATATATTGACTTCAATTGGTATTATTTACAATAGGTAACATCTTGGCATACAAAAAACAACAATAACTGCTTAGACATTAGGTTCAACAATAGGCAAGGTATCAAGCAAAGTAGAATCAGTGATGATGGTGGTGATGTTCAGGAACAATATGTTCAGCGTGACCAATGTACTTTACGTTGGCGTTGAATCTGTAAAGAACAATAAAATATAATAATGTATAATAGGGACATTACTGTAAACATTTTGAGAGCTTAGATAAAATTGAATGACATGCACACTCACCCAGTTTTCTTGTCAGCGTGGTACTCGACGATCCTGATGGTGCCATCGGGCTGATGCAGGCTGTACACGCCCTTCACGACGTGACCATCACGAGATTCGTGCTGAGACTTCTTGTCTCCGGTGTGAGGGTCCTCCACTTTGTATGCGAACTCGTACTTAGGGTGAGCCTGTGAGACAAAAGAAGGTTAGCAACATCTTTCCTGAAGAAGGGAAGAAAGGAAATTCTGTATGGTGTTTTAAACATTTTCATACATAGTACTCGACGTGTTTCTCGGTGGCGTGTCCGTGGTGCTGCTTGATGCTCTGTGATGAGGAGGCGTGACCGTGGTGTTCCTCGTGATGATGCTCCTCGTGGTTGTTGTGGTGCTCTTCATGTTTCTCCTCGTGGTGCTCCCCGTGGTGCTCTTCGTGGTGCTCTTCGTGGTGCTCCTCGTGGTGTGCGGGCTTGTGTTCGGTCTCGTGGGTTTGGTGAAGTACGATGCTCTGTGACGAGATAGCGTGGCCGTGACCGTGCCCGTGGTGGTAATCGTGACCGTCTTGTGGCCGCGCGGCGACCATCGCGAAAACAGCAGCGACTAGGATGACCTGTGTAATAATGATTTGATTATTAGGAGACTTCTTACTTTAATTTTCTAGGAGACTTATTGACAATAATTATTTTATACAATATTAATATTATACCTTGTACATTTTCGTAGTTTGTGTTGTTTACTGTTGGAGTATTGAACAGTGACTGATAATGTCTTCATACATTATTTCTCTTTTTATACACATAAAAGGGTTTTGATACAGTTCTCGAAATAAGTTGAACCTGACAGACCAGTCTGCCATAAAAAGTAAGTACTGCTGACCTTGAGTATAGTATTAAATCCACGTTAATTGACTCCTGCATAAAAAGGAAAGCATTTTAGTTAGGACATTAAAATTCATTCAGTAAAACGTAATGTTACGAAGTTTTACTTAAAACA
Organism: Eurois occulta; assembly: GCA_950022335.1. Lineage (NCBI taxonomy): Eukaryota > Metazoa > Arthropoda > Insecta > Lepidoptera > Noctuidae > Eurois > Eurois occulta. The sequence goes on along the minus strand of OX465484.1, from coordinate 7,934,213 downwards.
CATTATGGCTTCATTATTTTTTTTAGATTCGTTTTATGTTTAAGTTTAGTTAATGCCATTTAATTTTGCTTGCTCTAAAGTTGCTTGCTTTAAGTGTATTGAAGTTAACTTTCTAATTGAAACAATCATGAGGTGATTCGTACTATTTTTCAACGAGACTGACTAGTTTTCAAAGTGAAGTTACGAGACGGACCTCTTTAGTAGAAAATCTGTTAGATTTTCCTCCTTAATTCAATAACTCTGTATTCATGTAACATTTATAATTTTTAATACTAAATCAAAATTCAGACGAATTGATAACCTCCTCCTTTTAGAAGTCAATTAAAAATGAAACAGCTACTGCTGTTGTTTTTCCAAAGTAGATATGTGTCCTTTTTAGTAATAATTAAACCACTGTTTTTTTTAAGTAATGATTAAATGCTATACGCGATGCAAAAAATAATAATGGCTTTCATATTATTTTTCTACAGTTTTCATCTTGACAAGTCAAAATCTTTAGGGATATAAATATCTAATTTAAGTTTTACTTAATTTAAACAGTAGGTGCGTATTAGCCCAACTTTATAATTTTGCATATAATATGTTGCATATAATTTTAATCCTACGAATAAAATAATATGTGTTAGAGTTTATTTTTTAAATACCTTTTTAGTATAAAACTACTGGCATTTTTGATGAAAAGTTATGTAGAAATGCCATTTATGTGGCACTTATGTTAAAGAAAAAAATAATTAAAACGAAAACTTTAATGGCATTCATTATATTTTTTCAGCGCCCGTGGCCAGTTTTCATCGTGACAACGACAAGTGAAACCGCTTTAGAGAAATATCCAGTAGAAGTTTTCTATAACTTTATCATTCTGTTTCAGTTAATTATAATATTGTAAAACCTCAATTTTTTACACACTTTAAAACCACGAACATGATGTCCTTGATAAGCAAAACATGGGCCAGTTTCAACAGATGAAATCTAGAGAACAGGACTTGTGCTTAGGAGGATAGGCTAGCAACGCTTAGCGCCAAACAAATGCATTCCCCTGTTTTCCCCGTGGAAATAAAACTTAGATCAAAATATTCTATATACATCCATCGCTACTCTATGTTTTGATTGTTTTTTAATATTAAAAACTAACTTTTCGGTAGGTACTTTATGTGAATCTAACATATTTTTAACTTTCTCACGATTCTGCATTGTCATTATCGCCAATAATTTATCACTTTCAGGACCCTCAGGTTAATATTGCGGTTAATACAGTCAAATACAGTATTGCTGTTATTTCAATATTTTCATGATTATTTTATTTTCCTTCATACTTGTATTCATCTTTTGAAGGTGAAGAGGCTTCTGTTTATTCTTGCTCGTAAGAAACTAAACGGAATGGATGGACTAGGGAGTCCATCCATTCCGTTTACTCCCATTGCTGGTTAAGTTTTTTTAATCATTATATTTACTGTTGCATGTAAGTAAAGTAATTGAAATAAAGAAATTATTTGAAACGGACTAATTGATTGAAATGGAAAGTTTGTTAGCATCTGTCATAATATGAGTGTAAACGATGAGAAAGAATTGGTGAGAAACTCAAGAAATCAGACATCTTCATACAAAGTAAAATGTCTTTATACTTATTAATAATAATAATAATCACATGTTGGACGACGCCGCACTTGATAGGCTGCGCTCAGAGGTACTGAGCAACCTTATCGTCTTGACTCCGTCACAAACCGCGATGCGAGCGTCAGCTATTGGCGCAACCACGCCGCGGTCCAACCCTGATGTTGTAGAGGAAGATGATAGGGTTGTCACGGTAAGTAGCCAGTGCAACGACCGATTGAGGAGCGCACTGGAGGATGCGCTTCGTGAGTATCGATCCACTCCTACCGAACTTAGGCCCCGATTACCACGGTTACCCATGCATAAGAAAAATAGAGCGCTGGTGTGTGCCTTGGACTCGCAACTCAAGAATATATTCGAGAGTAGCGAGGACCTCGTTGATACGCACTCGATCCTGTACTGTGGAGCTGTTGCGGCATGTCGTCTAGCTAATGTAAAATTCCCAAATTGTGACTTAGCTAGTCGACCAAAACCAGCCGTACCAGTCTGGCAGCGCAGGATCGAACATCGTATCGACGGGGCCAGGGTACTCATCGGCAAACTATACTGCTTCAGGGAGGGCAATACACGACCACGTGTGATGCGCTTTGTGAGGCGGGCCTTCTCGGGGACCGAAATCAGTCCTCAAGAATACATGTCCCGTGTCACAGAGCGCATCGACTTCCTGAAGCAGAAAGTTTATGCATGGGCGAACCGTATTCGGCGGTATAAACGGCGGGTTGATCGATACTCACAGAATCGCATGTTCCAGAGCGATGAGAGGTGGGTATACAGAGCTTGGGAGCGACCCAAGCAAAATATGACAGACGTTTGCCACCCAGATGATGCAGCTACGAGTTCTTTCTGGCGCAGCATCTGGTCAGTGCCCGTCTGCCATACTGAGGCTGACTGGATGCGTGATGTCGAGCGAGTGTGTGAACCTATCCCAGAAATGGAGCCAGTTTCAATAACACCAATAGATGTAGCCAGAGCAGTTCGTCCGTTACCAAATTGGAAGTCACCAGGACCGGACGGACTACACAACTTCTGGCTCAAATGGCTTAGTAGTTCACACACTTGCCTGGCATCCCAATTCCAGTCATCTTTAGAGTCTGGGTCGCTACCGCAGTTTTTAACTACAGGCGTAACCCACCTGCTCCATAAGTCAGGTAGTCCCGCGGAACCCAAGAATTATAGACCGATCACGTGTTTATCGACGGTGTATAAGCTTCTTACATCCATTTTGAGAGTGAAAATTAATACACACATTGACAAAAACTCCATTATGTCTGCCTCTCAAAATGGATGTAGGAACGGGTCCCGCGGTACTAAGGAGCTACTCCTCATCGACATGGCCATTAGCCAACAGGTTCGTCGATCCCGCAAGGATCTTTCGACATGTTGGATAGATTATAAGAAGGCCTACGACTCGGTGCCACATACATGGCTCATGAGGGTGCTGGAGTTGTACAAGATAGATGCAACTCTACGCGCCTTTCTTGAGTCGTGTATGGGGCAATGGAGGACGGTCCTTCGATATCCAGGATGTCGACAGATCCAGGGGAACGATGAGCCTGTATGGATTAAACGGGGAATATTCCAGGGCGACAGTCTGAGTCCACTTTGGTTCTGTCTAGCCCTGAATCCTCTAAGCACATTGTTAGAGGATTCAGGTCTAGGTTACCGGTTGAGGAGAGGTGGTCAGGTCATATCTCACCTTCTTTACATGGATGATCTGAAACTCTTTGCCCCCAACAAATTGCAACTGATGGAGCTACTGAAAGTAACTGAAACTTTTAGTAGCGCCATCAGGATGGAATTTGGTGTGGACAAATGTGCAGTCATGCATGTAAAGCGAGGGGAGATTATGGAATCCGGATTATGGAATTCAGCTCTCGGATTCCATACACCTCAGATCCCTCTCCTCATCCGAAAGTTATAAGTATTTGGGTATGTCGGAAGCGTTAGGCATTAATGTAACTGACATGAAGCAATCGTTGAGGGAGCGCTTCTTTGGACGCCTGAAGAAGGTATTAAATAGCCTTCTTTCAGGCGGAAACAAGGTGCGTGCCTTCAACGGTTGGGTCATGCCGGTTTTAATGTACTCTTTCGGCATACTCAAATGGACTCAGACCGAACTCGATGCCCTGGATAGGAGAGTTCGTACACTGCTGACCGCAAACCGGATGCATCACCCACGATCATCGGTGATGAGGCTGTACATCTCGCGGAAGTGTGGGGGTCGTGGCTTTTTAAACGCGAAGACCCTCCACAACCGCGAGGTGTGCAGTCTCAGAGAATATTTTTTAAAAGCCGAAGTGGGTATGCACCGAGATGTGGTCGCAGTGGACAAGGGACTCACCCCGCTGTCCATGGCTAAAGAGAACTGGCGCAAACCTGTGGTACTTACTAATGATGACCGCAAGGAAGTATGGCAAGGCAAGGAGCTTCACGGGCGCTTCTACCGGGCTCTTCATGGGCCGGATGTAGATTTCCTAGCGTCCGTGTCCTGGCTACGTTTCGGCGACCTCTTTGGGGAAACTGAGGGTTTTGTCTGTGCGATTATGGATGAAGTTATGTTAACGAACAACTACCGGAAACATATTATGAAGGACGGGACGGTTGACGTGTGTCGGGCATGCCACCGTCCGGGTGAGTCCATCAGACATATTATTTCTGGTTGTTCTCGTCTATCTAACGGCGAGTACTTGCACAGGCACAACCAAGTAGCCAGGATTATTCACCAACAACTTGCCTTGAAATATAAACTTGTGGAATCTGAGGTACCGTACTACAAGTATGTGCCCGACCCAGTTCTCGAGAAAGACCATGTCACGCTGTACTGGGATCAGTCTATCATTACTGACAGGACTATTGTGGCCAATAAGCCTGACATAGTGGTGATAGACCGATCAGCGCGCCGCGTAATGATAGTCGATGTTACCATCCCGCATGACGAGAACCTCGTGAAAGCTGAGAAAGAGAAACAAATAAAATATCTCGACTTGGCACACGAGGTTGTCGACATGTGGAATGTGAACTCGGCTATCATTGTGCCGATTGTCGTGACGGCCAATGGCCTTATGGCCAAGAGCCTCGATGACCATCTATCGAGGCTCTCCTTAGGCGGTTGGATCAAGGGCCTGATTCAGAAGGCAGTACTCCTCGATACGGCTCGCATTGTGAGGAGGTTCCTGTCTCTGGAGCCCTAACCACCGGTAGCTTGGACCCTGCTCCCGACACCGGCGGACCACTATTTTTTATATTTTTAAATGTTTTTTTATGTTGTTTTGAGAAATATTTAAAAATATGTAAAATGTGTAAATAGATAAATAAAGGAAATAATAATAATAAATAAATAAATATCCCTGGACATTTCACACAGCACCATCTAGTCCCAAGCTAAGCAACCTAATGCTTGTGTTATGGTAGCTAGATGGCTGATAAACTACATATATACATTTTTTTTTTGTAAATACATACATATTATAGATAGAAAAACACCCAGACCCGGAACAACTACTTGTAGGTCATACAAATATTTGTTCCGTACGGGAATCGAACCCGCGACATGCAGCGCAGCAGTCAATCGCTTGACCACTGCGCCAACCGTGCCGTCGAATGCTCATTAAGCAAATTTTTTTTATGTTTATTACTTTGAACTCAGTCACGATCATCATCATGATCAGCCTATAGCAGTCCACTGCTGGACATAGGCCTCCTCAATCGCACGCCATTCAACTCAATTCTCAGCAACTCTCATCCAGTTGCTACCAGCCACCCCGTGAAGATCGTCACTCCACCGAGCCTGAGGGCCTCGCACCTTACGTTTGCCGATTCGCGGCCTCCACTCAAGAACACGTCTACCCTAACGGTCATTGGTCAGACCCAATCGACACCGACAGATGACCTGACCATGACGCAACTGGAAGAGGAGCTGGCGCGAACGGCGATGGCTGATGCCGACGCTGTGAGCATGCCAAACTCACCACCAGGGTGGACAGAACAGTTGCTCACCTCGTCACCGTCACTGAGCGACGACCGGCACGGATTGGGGGAGGGGGGGGATCTATCCGATGGATCAGTCTCCTCCTAACTCCATCCCACCGCCGCCGCCGCCCACATCCAGTCCCCTGAACATAATCCAAACCAACCTCCAGCATAGCCAGACTGCTACGGCTTGCCTACGCAGGGCACTGGAGACGAAGCCCCGAACCATTGCACTGATCCAAGAGCCGTGGATCCGAAATAATAGAATATGCGGACTCGGCAATATTGGAGGTAAGTTAATCCTCGACACACAGGGCACAGACAAACCACGAACCTGCGCCTATATACCCAAAGATGTACCTACCACAACACTCACGCAACTATGTTCCAGAGACCTGACAGCTGTCAGGCTTAAAACCGAAGACAATGTACCCGATATCGTCCTAGCCTCGGTGTACATGCCAGGCGAAGGTGAAGACTGCCCACCAAAAGAGATGGCCGACCTGGTAAGATACTGTGAGGACGACAACCTGGATCTGGTCATCTGCACGGATTCGAATGCCCACCACCCGCTTTGGGGTTGCAACAAAGCCAACACTAGAGGCGAGGTATTATGCACATATCTATTTTCCACTAACCTTAACATCGTAAACCGCGGGTCGGAACCCACTTGGGTCACGGCTAGAGGTCAAACAATCATTGACCTAACGCTGGCTTCGGAAAGCGCGACAAAACTTATCTCTAACTGGCACGTATCCAACGAGCCTTCTTGCTCTGATCATAGAAGGATTCGTTTCTCACTGGTAGCTAACACAAAAAACCCGAACCTAGGCGCAACCCACGCCGTACCAACGTACCCGGCTACAAAAGGCTTTTGGCCTCTCTAGTAGCGCAGCACCAAATACCCTTAACTCTAACAGATCCCAAACAAGTTGAAGATACTGTAACAAAACTCTCAGAATATATCATTGATGCGTATCACGCCTGTTGCAAACTAACAGATCCAAACACCAAGAGCAAGGGAAACTCCTGGTGGAATGCAGAACTCAGTAAGCTCAGGCAAACCATGCGCAAAGAATTCCACAGAGCCAAAAACTCCAGACTCCCAGAAGACTGGGACTCATACAAGAAAACACAATACACCTTCAAAAAACAAGTCAGGCATGCCAGCAGAGCAGCCTGGCGAAAATTTTGTGAGGACATCGAATCAAACAGTGAAGCCGCGCGAGTAAGGAAGATCCTATCCACCGATCAGGATCGTACCCTCGGGTCGCTGAAAAACCCAGACAATACCTACACTAAGTCGGACCACGAAACAAGTAAAATTCTTTTGGAAACCCACTTCCCAGACTGCAACCTCTCTGAGGACAAAACATGGGCAAGTGAGCCAATGCACACACCAAACGACCGGGACTGGTCCAGAGCCCGTACCATAGTAACTGAAGACAAAATAAAATGGGCAATCAAGACCTTCAAACCATACAAAGCCGCAGGCTTAGACGAAATTTTCCCAGCCCTGCTACAATGGGGTGTAGACGTCCTTACACCGTGGCTGGCTATCATCTATCAAGCCTGCCTGGCACACAACTATGTACCACTTGAATGGCGAGAGGTGAAAGTTATTTTCATCCCCAAACCAGGCAAACCAGACTACACACAACCCAAAGCTTACAGACCGATAAGCCTGACATCATTTCTCCTGAAAACCCTCGAGAGACTCTGTGACCGACTCATCCGGGATGGACCTCTTCGGGAGCTACCACTAAACAAGAACCAACACGCCTACTCCACAGGAAAATCAACAGAATCCGCACTACACAGTGTGATCTCTAAGATCGAATGTGCAGTAGACCACAAGTGCTCCTCACTAGCTGTTTTTATTGACATAGAAGGGGCTTTTGACAAAACCATTTTCCACAGCATCAACGCAGCCCTCGAGAATCACGGTGTGGACTCGACCCTGCGACGATGGATCACAAATATGCTAAGACTCAGGGCCGTACAGGTTACGGTGAACGATACGACTAGAGCCATCGTGGCGAAAGGCTGCCCTCAAGGGGGCGTCCTCTCACCACTCCTATGGAACCTCGTGGTGGATAGCCTTATCAAACGTCTGAATGACAGAGGCTACTACACGGTGGGCTATGCAGATGACATAACCATAATAATAAATGGCACACATGAAAACACACTATGTAACCTTATGCGCCAAGCCTTGAAGGTGGTGGAAGACTGGTGCAAGGAGTACAAACTAGCAGTGAACCCCACCAAAACCGAACTCGTCCTTTTCACAAAGAAAATAAAGTTGGCAAACCTACAATTGCCGCGTTTCTTTGAGACCACCCTAAGCCTATCGACTGAAACCAAATACCTGGGTATTTATTTGGACAAACAGCTGAATTGGGCAAAACATACTGATTACATCACCACAAAAGCCAGCATAGCCCTATGGCAATGCAAAAGATTGCTCGGCAGAAATTGGGGCCTAAGCCCCAAAATCACCTACTGGCTATACACCACCGTCATCCGACCAATCATTACATACGGCTCCATAGTTTGGTGGCCCAGGACCAATCTGAGCACAGCCCAGAAGGACCTCGAGAAGGTACAAAGATTTGCCTGTGTAGCAATCACCGGCAGCATGAGAACATCACCCACTGCCGCGTTACAGGTAATGCTGGGGCTATCACCTCTACACCTCGTCGTAAGAGAGGAGGCGGCCCTAGCGACCTTCAGGCTCGAAGTATCCGGCACCCTAAGTAAGGACTCCAGAATCAAACATACGCGCATAAAAGACGACGCAATCAAACAGAACCCTGAAGACCCACTGCTTCCAAAAGCACTACAATATAGAGCTCACAGCGGAGATGTGTGACTACTCAGGTCCAAAAGAGCTAAGGATCTACACTGATGGATCGAAAACCGACGATGGAACAGGTGTGGGAGTTTTCTCCGACGACCTAAACATCAAAATATCCAGACCCCTGGGAATGCTCAACTCTGTATATCAGGCAGAGTGCGTAGGCATTATCCAAGCGGCACACGCCATAGAGGCCAGGGAAGTTACGGATACTCACATCCGTATACTTTCCGACAGCGCCTCAGTCCTCCAATCCTTAAAGAGAAACCAGATCACGTCGAGACTAATACTAGAATGCCATAATGCCCTAGAACGAGTTACGGTACTAAACCGCAACACGGTGACACTACAATGGATCAAAGGACACAGTGGATCGCTTGGAAACGATGCAGCTGATGAACTCGCCAGAAGAGGATCCAGCACAAACGCTTTCGGACCCGAACCCATTGTCCCCATACCCTTCAAGCAGCTCAGAAGTTGGCTAAAGGATCACACTCAAACACAAGCGGAGAAGTGGTGGACCTCGACACCAGGGTGCAGGCAATCCAAGGAGGCTATGCCATCTCTGGACAAAAAGCTGACCAAGCGCCTTCTGCGCCTGGATAGAGAAAGCCTGCGACTGGTGGCGGGGACCATCACTGGACACTGCTCACTAAACAAACACTTTCACACCCTAGGTATCACTGACAGTCCCCTGTGCAGGGCGTGCATGGAGGCGGAGGAAACGATAGCGCACGTACTCCTTGAGTGTACTGGCGTCACCCAGATACGCGAGGAGACTCTTGGAACGCCAAGATCTCTTGAGGATGCCCTGAGAAGACCGGGAAGTCTGATCTGCTTCTGGAGGGAGGTGGGCTGGTTGGAGTAACGGCCACCATGGCTCACGCACAATGGTCCACTTTAAGGACTAAGTGCGGAAACCAAAATCCCTAACATAGAACATAGAACGGTCATTGGTCCTACGGCTAATATGACCGGTTCATTGCCACTTCACCTTACTTATGCTGTGGGCTTTGTCGACAACTCAGCCACGATGTTGCCAGATAAATTGATTGTAGACAGTAACAATTTGTTCTATTTATAGAATCTAACTGTTATCTATGAACCTGACGCTTAGTATTTTGTATTATATTATTTTGATTGTGCTTTTGATTTTAATTTTGTTTGATTTTTGTATTTAATTTTGATTTTTTTCTTTATTTATGAATTTAATTACGACTTTAATTCTGTTCTTAAACTTTGATTAAAATTTTACTTTAGACTATAATTTGTTACATTTATTAATTATGTTATGCGATGCCAACCTATAGAAATTGTAATACTAACCTTTGAAATAAGAATCTTTATTTTAACATGTAACAGTATATACAATTGTTGATGAGGAGCTCGTGGCTAAATAAGAACAGCCGCTCGGGTCGTTCTTTAGGTTAAGCCGTGCTTACCTAGGTTGCTCCGTGGATGGGTGACCACCCATTACATACCGAGTTTCCTCCGTGCCTCGGAAAGCACCTTAAGCCGTTGGTCCCGGCTGTCATTTGTAGATCTTTGACAGTCGTTACAGGTAGTCAGTGACCCGAAAGTCTGACAACCAGTCTTACCAAGGGGTATCGTATTACCTAGCGCTAATTGGGTTGTGGAGGTCAGATAGGCAGTCGCTCCATGTAAAATACTGATATTCAGCTACATCCGGTTAGACTGGAAGCCGACCCCAACATAGTTGGGAAAAGGCTAGGCAGATGATGAGTATATACAATTGTTGGTTGGCCAACAATAATAAATAAATAAATTAGGAAAGTTAGAGCAAAGAAAATCTGAATCAACGTTATTAGGAAATTAATATCATTGTCCTAGAATTGTTATAAATGCACTTTCGTGCATGTTATAGGGTTGACTTTTTTGAAATAAAACTCATCCGGAATCGACTGCTATTGCAAGTAGAACGTGTACAAGAAGAACTATACGACAGTTAATAACAAAGACCATGTAAATTGAAACAAAAAATAGGTACGAAAATAAATATATTGACTTCAATTGGTATTATTTACAATATAAGTAACATCTTGGCTTACAAAAACACAACAATAACTGCTTAGACATTAGGCTCAATAATAGGCAAGGTAGTTAAACGACCAGAATTATAATCAGTAATGATGATGATGTTCAGGAACAATGTGTTCGGCGTGACCAATGTACTTTACGTTGGCGTTGAATCTGTAAAGAGAAATAAAATATTGTATAGACGACGTCATTGCTTAGAACAACTTTACAGCTTATAGGTTAAATTGAATGAGTCTCCACACTCACCCAGTTTTTTTGTCAGCGTGGTACTCGACGATTCTGATGGTGCCATCGGGCTGGTGCAGGCTGTACACGCCCTTCACGACATGACCATCACGAGATTCGTGCTGAGACTTCTTGTCGCCGGTGTGAGGGTCCTCCACTTTGTACGCGAACTCGTACTTAGGGTGAGACTGCAAAACAAAAGATGGTTAGCAACATCGTTCCTACATGGGAAGAAAGGAAATTATGTATCGTGTTCGAAACATTTTCATACGTAGTACTCGACGTGTTTCTCGGTGGCGTGTCCGTGGTGCTGCTTGATGCTCTGTGATGAGGAGGCGTGACCGTGGTGTTCCTCGTGATGATGCTCCACGTGTTTGTTGTGGTGCTCTTCATGTTTCTCCTCGTGGTGCTTCTCATGGTGCTTTTCTTGGTGCTCCTCGTGGTGCTCCTCGTGGTGTGCGGGCCTGTGTTCGGTCTCGTGAGTTTGGTGCAGTACGATGCTCTGTGACGAGATAGCGTGACCGTGACCGTGGTGCTGATCGTGACCGTGTTGTGGCCGCGCAGCGACCACTCCGACTACAGCAGCGATTAGGATGATCTGTGGAATATAAATGTGTGTTGTAATGTGAAGCATTGTTTGTTTCACTAAATATGAATGAAGGGGGCATAATTGTAATATCTCTGATATTGCTTTTAAATAAATTTCTATGTGGTACCTTGAACATTTGATGATTTGAATTGTTTTCACTTGTAAAATCAAGCTGTGACTGATACCTTAACGACACATACTTTTTCTTTTTATGTAATTCTCAAGTTCAGTATAGGCACAGAATTACTTCAATTTTTCGTAACTCGTTCAAAAACGTGGAACCAGTTTACCCAAAACTTTAATGAATATAAGTTCAGTTTGATCAAGAAAGTTACAAGTTAATTTATGTAAATAATAAAACTTTACTCAAGGTTAGCGTATCAATCAAAATATTTTAAATGCCTTTTCGTTAACTGATTGGAGCTTTAAACTTATTGCGTAAAACTGTCTCACAGTCCCTTGAAAATTTATAAAATGAAAAATCATGCACTGAAACACTATCAGTTACTGTTTGTTACTTCAAGAGTAAAGAACACAAACCTCCAAAATGTACAAGGTATAAAAACTTGTTCCGGAGTTAATATCCAAAAATGCAAAACATTCAATTTCAATGCAAGCATTTTTGTATATTGGCAAAAATAATAATACCAACACATAACTTTCCGTTTTCACTACAACTTTAACGATTTTGTATTGTAGGTACTTGACAGTAATGAATCATACAAAAAAACATTCAGAATGATAAAACTTGTATCAAATGAAAAATTCCCAACCTATCACTACTTTCAATTTCAGTATTAATTTTCACTATTATTTTCATATTCACAGATCATACTATTAGCTGCTGTGATCGCAATGGTCGCCGCGCGGCCACAAGACGGTCACGATCACCACCATGGTCACGGTCACGGTCACGCTATCTCGTCACAGAGCATCGTACTGCACCAAACTCACGAGACCGAACACAAGCCCGTACACCACGAGGAGCACCACGAAGAGCACCACGAAAAGCACCATGAGGAGAAACATGAAGAGCACCACAACAAACACGAGGAGCATCATCACGAGGAACACCACGGTCACGCCTCCTCATCACAGAGCATCAAACAGCACCACGGACACGCCACCGAGAAACACGTCGAGTACTATGTATGAAAGATTTCAATTATGTTATGTTTACAATGTAACAATTCTGTAGTATTCAGTAGCTAATTATTTCATCTGTTACAGTCTCATCCCAAGTACGAGTTCGCATACAAGGTAGAAGACCCTCACACCGGAGACAAGAAGTCTCAGCACGAATCTCGTGATGGTCACGTCGTGAAGGGCGTATACAGCCTGCACCAGCCAGATGGCACCATCAGGATCGTCGAGTACCACGCTGACAAGAAGACCGGGTACGTTCGACTAAACGAATACACTTCAAAATAAGGTAGTAAGTGCTTGAAATGTGCATTTGAATTTACTAATTGTTTTTCCGTATTCACAGATTCAATGCCAACGTTAAGTACGAAGGTCACGCCGTGCACATTGTTCCTGAACATCATCATCATCATTGATCCTCTATTCGAACCTGATTGTTGAAGAACTTTGTCTGTTGAGCCTTATACTTTAAGATTGTTGATTAATGAGCCTCAAGTAATGTATTACTTACTGTGTAAATATTTAAAATAAATACTTTTAAACTACTTACTGTGTTGTATTTCTAACTTCCAGTAATCATGAAGGTCACTTTTGTATTGGAACATGAAAATAACATGTCTACGGCATTTAATTGGCACGAAGGCTTTAGTGTAGGCAATGATATAGTAAGTACTTAAATAAACTTTTTAATTTTGCCAAAGTTTCGCAATTTATCAAGAAAAACGCTTGGTATGCGGACTTTCGTTCGCGTTCAGTTGCCATGCGGCCAACATGTTGACTTTAGTGTGTAGTGTTTATTAGTTTGACAAGATCACATCGTGTCGATCATATTTTCTTTTCCCAGCCTAGATCATCCATATTGGAATTCTTAGATTATATTGAACACTTGGAATTTCAGAAGAAGTTGTTTGCATGCCTTGCTTTTAATTAATATTTTTGCGATTTAAGTATTCAGTTGAATTTTGTTATACAAATAAGCTCTTCAACGCAAAACTAAGAGAAGTTAAAGGCAACATTAATATCCTTCCGACCATATATATCAATGCTTCCGACTATATTTCGGCCACAGCGGAAAATCTCTCAATAGTCAAGTACGCCAAATATTTATAAATGTATTATAGTCCACAAGTGTGTGCGCGAACACGGGTACACTCTCTGTTCCTTTATACTCATAGTCCGATGGTACGGAAATCCCGCAGGACCGGGGAGAGATCAGGCAACGGTTTACCGTTTTCCCCTGCTTTCACACGCACGGGGGTATCACACCACCTACTTCCACTCTCCGGGCTGCTACTGCGAAATTCGTAATGGAAAATTCCAGTAACACTTTTTGCCCGACCTAGGTATCGAACTCAGGAACCCACTTTCAAAAGTCGCATTTGGAAGCACAAGATCAACGAGGCAGTTATATTATGCTTATACAGAAATGATAAAAATGAAAACAAAAGTGACAGTGTTTTATTTACACCAAATGAACAGAATAAAAAATAAAAAAAAAAAAAAAATAATACACGACATTCTGACCTAGGACCGAATTGGTACAAATTTTAGAGAAGTTTACCGATGAAAATCAGTTAGACACCGATTTCAGGGCATTCTTTTTGCGCATGAACGTGGTCAAGCATCACAAACATCGCGTAAAAAAAAAACAAAAACTCAGACTTGTGAAATGAATATCAAAAGATGTTTCATTCTCAATATCTCCTAACGTCGTCACTCGGGAATATCTTTTACTATTGTCACAGTAGGGTCAAATAAAATCCAGTAAAATTTACTAGTAAATAAATTGTCGAATCATAGTTACTAATGATACTAATGTCGTATGCGGAGTTCTGCTAGCTAGATTATATAAGATGTTATCATCTAACGGTGACCATACCAATTTAACTCAAAGGAAACATTAGATTTTTTCAAAAGTTAGTAAAACTGCAATAAGACTCTTGAAAAGTCGCTTGACGGAGCAAGGCGGCACTAACTCAAATACACTTGTATTTTTATGTCACTAATCTTATGGATAATGTCTCACTACACTACCCTATATTATTTATTAGCATCTCATCATCTGCCTAACTTTTTCCAAACTATGTTAGGGTCGGCTTCCAGTCTAACCGGATGCAGCTGAATGACAGTATTTATACTGAGTACCCTATAAATGTATGCATAACTTTTGAATTTTTTGTGATTACTTACTTCAGAAAAAAGTATCTGTTTACTGCTTAACGGGCCCATCTTGCTACATCGTTTTCACATAATGTACCATCTCAACATGAATGATATAACGAAGGTATTGTAACAATATACTAATGTGTAAGAGTGTCCATGGAGTTTCTTGTCCGTACTTCTCCATAGAGATCTACGCTTTGGAATGGGCAACTAGAGTACTTTCACAATTTTATTGCCTTTTGACTGGAATTGTAGCTACATTTCTTTGTCTCGACAATTCAAAAGTGCCAGTAAGTTGCCTACTTGAAATAAATGCTTTGATTTTGCAAATATCTCTACATCCTTCATCTTAATGTCTCCCAAATGTTTTAAAATGTTTTTCAAATGTGTTGTTTGTGCAACAGCTTTAAACTGTTGCAACTTATATTGTTTGAATGTAATACTTCTTATTTTAAAGTAGAGTAATGTTCACAAATGACTTGGTAAGACTGCATTTTAATGAATGGATGTCAATGCACTGACTGGTTTATTTTTGGCAATAAAACATGTTTTAACTCAAAATCAACGTAACTTGCCAAAAACTGACATATTCAGTAAACTGGTTGGGCGCTTGTGAAAATTGCGTAAAACTGTATCAAAGTCCCTTTAATAATCTGTATAAAAAGTAAAATATGTACTGGGGGATTATCAGTCACTGTTTGGTTCTGAAAGTGTAAAGATTACAAACCCTTTAAAATGTTTAAGGTACATTTTATTTTTTACACCAAAATATACAACTATTACTTAAGTTAAAACAAAAATAATTTATCCGTAGAAATTCAAAAAGCTTAATTTTCTCAACTCACTATTTTTCTATTGCACAGATCATCCTTATTGCTGCTGTGATAGCGCTGGCTGCTGCGCGGCCGCAAGCCGGCCATGGTCACGATTACCACCACGGTCACGGCCACGCTATCTCGTCACAGAACATCGTACTGCACCAAACTCACGAGACCGAACACAAGCCCGCACACCACGAGGAGCACCACGAGGAGCACCACGAAGAGCACCACGGGGAGCACCACGAGGAGAAACATGAAGAGCACCACAACAACCACGAGGAGCATCATCACGAGGAACACCACGGTCACGCCTCCTCATCACAGAGCATCAAGCAGCACCACGGACACGCCACCGAGAAGCACGTCGAGTACTATGTATGATAAAGTTTATTATCAAAAATCTTCATTTCCTCTGGTTTATACTATTATCCTAACGTTAACTAACCCAAACATTTTTGATACAGTCTCATCCTAAGTACGAGTTCGCATACAAGGTAGTGGACCCTCACACCGGAGACAAGAAGTCTCAACACGAATCACGCGACGGCGACGTCGTGAAGGGCGTGTACAGCCTGCACCAGCCCGATGGCTCCATCAGGATCGTAGAGTACCATTCTGACAAGAAAACTGGGTAAGAGAAAAACGCTAGAATTTCGTTTAAATTAAAAGACATACAGTATCTTTAAAATAAATTTACTTAAATACTGTTTTTTCGTGTTCACAGATTCAACGCCAACGTAAATTATAAGGGTCACGCCGTACACATTGTGCCTGAACATCACCATCATCATTGAACATGACTATTGGAACCTGACTGTTAAACTTTGTACTATAAGATTGTTGATTATTGAGCCTCAATAATGATACTTTGTAAATTTTATTTAAATAAAACGTTCTTACCACCTATTTCTTGTTCAAATTTTATTTTGATTCGTGACTGGTTTGTGATAAGAATATCGCTTTTTTAAAAAGCGGAATGTAGGGAAACTTCGAACAAAAAACGTACTTCAATTTACTCATAACATACACTCGAGAGCAATGAATCCGGGTCACTTAAAGAATGTTAAAAATCTCGGAAACTAAAAATGATAGGTTAATGCAATAAATTGTATTTAATAGACAATGTAATACTCCTTAAATGAAAGTAAAAAAAATATGAGTCGCCATACATTTTATTAACACAAAATTACATAAAGAAAAAAACTGCTGATCTCTCCTTAAAACAAAAATAGGAAACATGAAATTTTTGAACTTTATTACGATTTTCTTGAATTTTAATACTTCGTATTGCCTCCTCGTGCTTCCATTACTGCGTTTACGCGGTTTGGCATGCTGTACACCAAGTTCCTTATACGATTTTGGGGAATATTCTCCCATTCCTCTGTGAGAGCAATTTTGAGCTCACGAAGCATGATTGGGGGAGGGTTTCGTTGTTTTACGCATCTGCCTAGCTCGTCCCAAGCATGCTCGATCGGGTTGATATCCGGGCTGCGCGCTGGCCACTCCATACGAGTAATGTTCATCTCTTGAAGGTAGTCATTCACAATCCTACCTGTATGAGGTCGGGCATTGTCATGCATAAATATAGCATCCTCACCTAAATTGACCATAAATGGACCAACGTGATCATTGAGGATTTCTTCCACATATCTTACGCTAGTTAAAGAGCCGTTTTCTAGGATCACCAGCTCTGTGCGACTTTCAGAAGAAATTCCGGCCCACACAAGTACAGACCCACCACCGTAGGCTACTTTTTCTTCGATGCATGCTTGCTTGAATCTTTCCCCTGGTCTTCGATACACTCTGTGTCTTCCATCGTGCTTGTAGAGCATAAATTTTGATTCGTCGGAGAACATAACTTTTGACCAATCTTCAATACTCCAATTTACGTGGCTCTGGGCATATCTTAGTCTTGAAATACGATGCCCACGCTCCAGTTTAGGGCCGTTTGCAGGTCTAAGGGGTTTTAAGTTAGATTCAGCAAGCCGACGTCTTACTGTCCATGCACTTGGGTTACTTCCTCCGAGGCGTCGAAACTGATTTGTGAGTTCAGTTCCTGTGAGAAAGCCATTTCGAAGCATGGTGTTCACCAAGTATCGGTCTTCTCGTGCTGTGGTACACCTGGTTCTGCCCGTTCCTGGTCTGCGTAGGTTAGAACCAGTTTCTTCGTAACGTCGGAGAACTCTTTGTACTGTTGACAGCGACACACCGACAGTCCTGGCTGTATCGCGCTGACTCCGGCCGGTTTCCAGCATTGTAAGTATTCTGGTGCATTCTTCAGGCGTAAGCGACATAATTTCAGCTTGAATAATGAATATAGAGCACTATCAACATGGTTTATGTACCCACATAAATGACAGATTACAAACAAAAGCAAAACCAAATGCTGTAATTTCGTAGTTCCATCTTCGAAAGTGGCCCTTTTTCAAATTTGATTTTTTTATGATATAACTTTACAATAACTAAGAAGTTGTAATACCTTCATTTAAGGAGTATTACATTGTCTATTAAATACAATTTATTGCATTAACCTAGCATTTTTAGTTTCCGAGATTTTTAGGATTCTTTAAGTGACCCGGATTCATTGCTCTCGAGTGTAAATACGAAACATTAGTCTCTTGCATTACATTTCATGTTGCCAGAAACGTAAAGCTCGCAACATAAAATTATGCTATTGAAATATTTTAAACATGTTTTTTTTCTACGATAAAATGTGTTTTGGGTTTGATTTTGATTTTTTTTTTTTTTTTTATATCCCAGTCAAATCTGTAACTTAGTCAAAACTACTTTGGTTGGTTAAAACTGTTTTAACACTTACTTACACTTACACTTATTTCCTTACAAATTTATCAGATTGCTTAGTTAACGTTTTCAAGTAATCAGGCATGGTTACGATTACTTTCAAATATTTTTTCTGAATATTGCTGAGGGTACCACAAGGCTTTACATTAGGCCCACTTATCCATCAAGTTTTTCCTTTAATAAAATAAATATCCCAGTAAAGGTTGTTATGGAAACCACAGTTCTATCTGCCATGTCATGTCTGATAGTAAATGGCAAACAACAAGTGGTGAAATGAGGTAGACGTGATACTTTTTGAATTACTATGCGGCTAATTAGCGTCAAAGACATAGAATATTTCACTTTGAGTACCTGGCATAAGTATTCAGAAAAAAAACACTCTTCCAACTATCCAAAAACGAAGCCCTAAATCGACTAGTTTCAAAAATATCTTGATAAGGAAATACGCAACTTCTTTTACTTAATTACTTTAATATCTAGGGGCGTTGTCAAGTTTAATGTTCAAATAACTGGACTCGTTTCTTGCAACCACGTATGATATTAAATGTGTTGTAATGTTTTCCCCTAAAGAATTATGTTCCAACACTAGTTAAACTGCTGTTAAAGCAAAGCATGTATTTTGCCCAGCCCACTGGAACATACTAGGCCTCTTCTCTGTGGGAAGAAATGGGCTGTAATCCATTCCGCAGGCCAAGTATGGATTGGAAGATGTCTTCTCTTTGGCTTTAAAACATATGGGTTTCCTCAATGCTATCCTCCACTATTTTGTGAGCAATGGTGCTACAATAAATTATCGATCTCTAACCTACCAATCTACAATCTATCAGTCGTCAATTGGGGCCAATACCCTACTCACGTAGAACCATTCTTCATTACCATTGTTATCATTACTTGCAACAGTTAAATATATTTAATTTTCGTTTATTTAGTGTTTAGTGTTGTTTCGTTTTAGTGTTGTATTAGTGCTTATAAATATGAGCACTAATTATACTATTGTATGAGAAATTACACAACTGCGCGTAAATGTACACTTTTGTAATACTTTTTTTTTAATAATTTTATCACAGACCTCATCCATCGCTGATCGCTTGATCGAGGTCAAGAGCAGGCCCATTTTGTAATAAAAAAAACAATTCTTACCCAAGAAAAGTTAGTAGTTGAGCTACACGATAACTTAAAAATACTTGCACTGACTAGACAGTCCACTTAAATCTGTGTGGTTCATTCTTCAAAAGACCATCTCAGACACTAATCTGCATAGTCTTCATGTGAATTGACCAAGATTATGTCTGGACTTAAAATAGACTATGACCTCTGAGTTTGTTTCGGCTGTTTCTTCTCAGCGTAGTCAGGGACGAAACATCGGACCTTTTTTTGTTTAAAAAAAAATTATGGGTAAAAGAGTTTTTAAAAACCTATTTACAAAAGAAACAACATTAATATATTTTTGAAGGAATATATCGACTAATGAACAACATACTGTAAAAGAATTTTCTCCAATGTCTACTGAATGAATTACGTTTTTTTGTTTAAATTATTGAGGTCTTTAACAAGGGCCCGAGCTCGACTTTATCAATGATATAAATAAAATTGAACTGAATAATAATTAAAACTATGTCAATGTATGCTATGTCAATATAACCTACAATGTCAATGTAATTTTGTTTTCTTCATCATCGTCCAATTTTGGGTTAAGCTCGCCGTTTTACATAAGCTATATATTGTAGTGTTGTATGTATATCTTTTAATTTTGTGTGCAATAATTAATAAGAATCGTTATTCCTGATAATTATAATAATTTCGTCTAGGCTATCTGCTTAGTCTTTTCCTAAGTATGCTTTTTACTTGTCTGCATTTGCGAATAAGTTGGTATGAAGTTCACTTTTATTTCTTCAATATTTTGGCATATCAAATCAAATCAAATCAAATAATTTATTCGCATAATATGGGTAGATAGATGGTACATAGATGTTACATGACATAATATAACAATAGCGTTCCTCATATTAACCATTTCTGGTATACGAAACATTAAATAAAAGCTTTTAATTATAATGAACCAAAATGGGTGATATGACTATTCTTAGGAACTCTTTTATTTTTATTTATTTTACTATTTATGTACACACTTTTTCATTTTATACTAACTTAACTAGCTATTATTGCACTAGAATAGGAACATGGTCTTCACTATTTTATAATAATTTTCTATTCTTATAACTAAGATATTCCTGGGTCGTGTAAGATATTCATAGGTGTATACTACCTTGTCACAAGGTATGACATATTCATAAAAGTGTGCAGAAACAAAAAGAAATGTCTTAAGTAGCATACACGTATTTATTTGAAATATTTACAATGTAATACATTATTTAAGGCTCATTAATCAACAATCTTAAAGTATGAGGTTCAACGGAAAAAGTTCTTCAATAATTAGGTTCGACTAGATCAGTGATGATGGTGATGTTCAGGAACAATGTGTACGGCATGACCCTTGTAATTTACGTTCGCGTTGAATCTGTGAACACGGAAAAACAAAAATTTGTAAATTCAGTTTAAGATTTAGCACACTTCTATTAAACAAAATTCAATCATTGTTTCCTTACCCAGTTTTCTTGTCAGAGTGATATTCCACGATCCTGATGGAACCATCGGGCTGGTGCAGGCTGTACACGCCCTTGACGACATCACCATCGCGTGATTCGTGCTGAGACTTCTTGTCTCCTGTGTGAGGGTCCACTACCTTGTATGCGAACTCGTACTTGGGATGAGACTGTAAAAGATGAAACAATTAGCTACTGAATACAACAGAATCATTACATTGTAAACATATTGAAATCTTCATACATAGTACTCGACGTGTTTCTCGGTGGCGTGTCCGTGGTGCTGCTTGATGCTCTGTGATGAGGAGGCGTGACCGTGGTGTTCCTCGTGATGATGCTCCTCGTGTTTGTTGTGGTGCTCTTCATGTTTCTCCTCGTGGTGGTTCTCGTGGTGCTTCTCATGGTGCTTTTCGTGGTGGTCCTCATGGTGCTCCTCGTGGTGTGCGGGCTTGTGTTCGGTCTCGTGAGTTTGGTGCAGTACAATGCTCTGTGACGAGATAGCGTGACCGTGACCGTGGTGGTGATCGTGACCATGTCCGTCCTGCGGCCGCGCAGCAGCCATCGCGACCACAGCAGCGATAAGAATGATCTATTTTGCGAAAAAAAAGGTTTGCATTAGATGGAATACTGGATGTGTATCTAAGAATATTGATATTTTTTGATGTTAGTGTTAACATTTTAATGCATTTGGTGCGAATTCGCTGCGGGGTAATTATTTATAGAATGTTTTGCAGCAAACGTACTGTTTTAACAAAAAAGTGATATGTAGGTACCTTGATCATATTGAAGAATTGTGTCTTAACTCTTGACGTACTGAACCGTAACTGATAATCACCCAGTGCATAATTTTTCTTTTTATACATGAGCATATTAAAGGGACAGTGATACGTTTTTTTGCAACACGTTTTGCCCAACCAGTTTCCCGCATGTGTCAGTTTTTGGTAATCCGAGCCGACCTTGAATAAAAACGTCTTTAGTACTTACCGTAATTAAACGCATACTTTCTTGCTTTGTTTCTTTAGTGCATTGACATTATTAAATAAAAATATACCTACTTCTTGCACAAAACTGGTTGATACTTCTTGGCAGTATCATATCGATGTGAATTTTAAATTTGACAATCGTGATGGGTGCTCTTATCAAAAATAAGCTAACACTAAAATTATCGGTTTTCAAAACTTTCGTCATGCAAAGGCATATAAAACCATGATAATATTACCTATTCGCCAAGATAATGTCATGTTTTTAAATGCTCACGCTTGTATTTTTACAAATAAGAAGGGAGCAGAGTTCTATAGGTAGTACACCCATATTTCAGTAGTCATGTTTGCCACATTTTGTAATGAGCACTAATCGGACACAAATTCTACATTGGTCTTTTCAGTACTGCGAATTTTCTAATGGAATAACCGTACAACACTTAACTCTAAATATCAAACCGCGACAACTCGTCCAACGAAGCAGTCCGTGCACAAACACAGCATCAATGATTTCAGGTCACCTTGAAAGTTCCTAGTTACAAGTAACGGTTCATTACTTTATTCTTGACCTATGATATAACAATAGTAACAAAGAATTAATGCGGCTTCTTAACTAACTGTAAGTTCGGCGATTTTCAGTACAGTATGAATTGCATATTGTTAAAATGTAGTTGCAAATTGTTTAGTAGCAGCTTGTTCGACTGTATTTTGAAACAGAATATTGACTCAAAATGGATTTTCACATGTTGTTGTATGTGATATCGAATGAAAATCCCACTATTGCCACCCCAACCTTTTACCTACGCCTTCTTAATTAATAAGGCTCATTTTTAATATTTTTCAAAGAGTATTAACTAATTAACTTGTATTTATAGGGGTGCCGAAAACTTTATTTGAAAGAAGCACTGATAATGTGTCTATTAAAAAATAAATATCGACTTTAAAAAAAAAGTGCAATATTTTTGAACCGCAAAGTATGGTTTGGTTTGGTCACGGTCGCGCAAAATTAATTCGGTCATAAACTGTCACTACCACAATGTAACCACATGGCTTTGAACTTATTTTCATACAATAGAATGACCTGCTTTTTTATGAAAATTCGTAATAGCTCTTGTTTAGTTTTCATATTATAATTATATTTGTGACATTGTGTGGTGAGTAAGTTTCTGTTCTCAATTGATTGAAATTGTAATTATGTTTCTCGAAAACGCACATTTTATACGATTTTACTTGATGATTTAATAGAAGTTTTTAACATAATTGCTAGGTAAATGACAATTGCAATCTATACTTCAACCAACTTATCTGTAAATCAGAACTAAAATAAATATACCAAGTTTGACATATTGATAACAAGATGATTTGATTTTGTTGACAATGCTACCTTAAACTGGATACTTAAAGTGGTCATACTATACATTGATTTTCAACAGGATTGGCATAAACTTTTCTGTTACCAATGTCAATAATTATTCTTACATTTCCGTCATCATTCATTTTCTGATAGTGTAATTTGGTCTGGGCTCTCTGAGAGTTTTAAACACACTAAGAAGTAACAAGACTGATTTTAGAGTGACTTCATGTTATGGGTAAAAGTGAAAATAAAGAAAATTAAAAATAAGTAGTAAAACGTGTAATATGTATCAAAAAACTAAAAATTCACCATCAAATAAACATTAGATCACAGTAGGTACATTACAATAATGGTAGTTTTGTCACAGTTTTGGTTCAGCAGTGGTTTAGTAGTGGCCGTGGTGGCCGTGGTGGGGCACGACGTGGTGGGTGCTGTGCTTCACGTCCGCGTGGAAACTGTGGAGAAAAAACACACATTATTAACGGGTTGATCATAATATTCACCGTATCATGATGTTCACTGGGGAATAAATTGTTTATCCAGCGGTGAGACGAGCAAACGACAATGTTGCCATACTAAAACTTATTGAAGCTGAAGAGAGGCCCGGCAGTAGGTAAAGTCGGGCTATGGGCGATGATGGTTTAGATGAAAACCAGGCACTTACCTGGTCCAGATCAGAATAGATAATTTTTTGTCTCATTAAAACCAGGTACCTAAAAGGTTAAGGGGTGTAAAGATAATCAGACGCTGTGATGAAATCACTTAGGTTTGGAGTATAGAGTTTGCCAGCCTTGATAATGACGACAGTAATAACGTAATGCATAGTGGTCATAGCCGTTAATTTTACTAGGCATGATAAGGGCATCTTCAGTGGTATGTGACTGGTGGGCTGTAGTGAGAATTACATATTCAGACCAAGAGTAAATAGTCCCTACTATTAAGCTTGACTATTGTATGTCTTGTTCCTCAATTCCCACTTACCCAGAATGCTTGTCACCGTGGTATTCAACATGTCTGATGGAGCCATCAGGCTGGTGCAGTGCGTAGTAACCCTTTACGACGTCTCCGTCGCGGTGCTCGTGCTGCGACTTGATATCTCCGGTGTGAGGGTCTTCAACTTTGTAACCGAACTCATATTTGGGGTAGGCCTGGAATTTATAAGAATAAATTGATATTTTTATCACGCCTGGGAAAATCGGTTCGGCAGATATTAATAACCATGCTAAGTGGAACCAGTGTTGTGTTGTGTAGTGGAGTTCTAGTTCATCATTACCAGAACAGTAGGAAAATGATATTGTCCAAGTTGAGAACCTAATCTACTAAGATGACGATAAAGATACATGGAAGCAGAAGACATGCTGCGCCATTCCCAAAATAAATTGCGAGACAAGCTGGTAAATATTGTTGAAGACCTGGCCTCTCAGGTCAGGTAAAATTAAAAGTTTATTACTAAAACCATGCTTTATAGTACATAGTTTTGAATACTATAACTTACATAATAATCAACAGCGTGACCATGACCGCCGTCGTGTCCGTGACCGTGACCGTATCCACCATGACCGCCATCATGACCATGCACATGGACCACCTCCGCTGGCCCATCGTGACGATGGATGTACTGGGAGGAGAACCCATGGCCGTGTCCGTACACAGCTTCCAGGAAAGCTACGGCAGCTACGAGACAGAATACCTGAAATGGAGATAAATACTAAAATAAAGGGTGTACTTTGATCCCCAAGTAATGGAAATTAATTGAAAATCTTCTTCCATAGATCGATGTAGCAAGATTTGTAAAAGATGCTCATAGGAGCGACTGATAATAATTTTGAAGTTTTTGGATGTGGTAGGTCTGATGAAAGACCTATCGCAGATGGAGCAATCGAGTCCTGGAATGGGGAGTGGAACGACGACTTTAAAATGGCTAGGTAATTTTAGATGTGAAAGACGGAGGATAAGGTGATATGGTTCAGCTTGGGAGTGGCCTATATCCAGCAGTGAAAAGCGATTGGCTGCGTTAATATTTGGGTTGGGAAGAATCAAAATGACCCAACGTCTTCAAGTATGTAACTGAAGGCGGGGAATCACTTCACGAAACACTATCACACAAAACTAATACAAGACACTTCACTTAGGAACACTTTGATATGGAAAATATGTTTACCTTTGAGAACATTTTTAAGCTAATAGATTCTATTAGTTGTGTTAATGAAACTAAGACCAATAGTGGACTGATACATAATGATTGAATTCAACGTCTTTTATATCAATAACAAAGGTAGCCAAGGTAAATAGATTTCACTCTAAGGTATGAACAAGCAGTACAAATTATTCACGAACTTCAGTATACGGCATTAGCAATGAATTTCGTAAAAGCGTTTGTTCGGAATGACCACTTACACCTTGCAGTGTGACATTGCCACAGTTTGTTATAAGTAAATTGCGCAAGATCAGTGTATTATTGACACAAATATAATTGAACAAAAAACGGCCTAAGTGATAATGAGTTGCAGCAGTATTCTTATTGAAAAAACTGATCAAGAATTAATGAACGCAAATGTTGCTAAGAACGACGTCGTTTTTGTGCGTGGACGCAACGCATGCAGTAACTTTCATAATGTGTGAAGAAAATTCAAAGTTCAAACATTTTATTTTGTAAAGCTTATCTACTTTATGAGTATTACAAGTACAAGTTTTGACTACCACTACGAACCATTTTAGTTTTACTCGTAAACTCGTAACCTGCATTTAGACAAATTCCACATTTTGGTATGATGGATGACGCTAGCTATCTACGTATTTACCTATAACTGAATGTTTTTTTCTTTTCTTTAGCCTGTATTGTCCCACTGCTGGGCAAAAGCCTCCCCATAGCCTTCCACTCTTCTATCCGTTTGGTTTTATCCGGCCAACACACTGAACGATTTATGTATTATAATTACATGACGTTCATTGCTGCTGTCATTATGATAACCTGCCTGATAGCCCAGTATACCCCGTGATTAGAAGATTCGATTATGTGGTGTCGTTAAGCATAATATAGACAAAATATAAATATGTGAAAATACTATCATTATTGCTGTCTAATAGAGCGTACTGAATGCTGCATATTCATTTAACATCAGAGAAGAAGTTTTGTGACAAAAGCGTTTAAATTTACTTTTTAGCCAAACATCGTAATTCAGTTTTATTGGCAATTACATACTTCGACGAAGGTTAAGAGTGTTTGCAAAAGTTTCAAGAACTTGTTTTGAGCTGTCCAAACCTTTACTTTCGATGACAGATTGGGTACCGTGGGTTCCGAAGAAAGTAATTCTTGCGTAATAAGACATGATTTTGCATGCGTAAACCAGTTTTTCAGCGGTATGCGAAATTTGCACATATAAAGTGGTTCCCAAATTGTAGCAAACAAGTTTTGTTTCGAATTAATTTTGAGTATAAAATCTTAAGTTTCCTTGGTATCCAGTATCACATTTGCAACAGCTTTAGTGGGCACAACAACACAATGTATCACGCAAAGGTACACATGAAGTTTTATTAAAATATTTAATGAAAGTTATTTTAAAGGATTGCACTATGACATCTTCATTTCTTAAATCAAACATATTTCCGAACTAGGTTCGGATTATCATCGTTTACTATTACTGTCTAGTACTAGGTATCTCAATATTTCAATCATGTGACATCATTAAATTATTCCTATGGTAAAATTATACGGTAAAGTGATCTATAGTTCAAGCACGTCTAGTCTATTACTCGTAACGGATAGTGCTAATGCACCGACTTCCTGATCAGAAATAAAAGTTGTATTTAGTCTATCATTGTTGTCTACAAAGTTTAGTTTTTTTTATAGCATTATCACTTATCATGTAAAGCGATATCATCTCAATTGCCAATCATCAAAACAAAAGATCATAATTCAGCACCCCTTCGAATGTACCAAAGTCATTCTCATGCTAACGAAACTAAAATAATCATACTTCATTTCAGATCCTCGCATTACTCGGGTTAATGGTGGCGGCATACTGCCAAGACCATCACCACCACACAGTCTCGCTAAAAACAGTCGTAGAGCACAAGACACACCACGAGATTCCTAAGAAAGTGGAATACCACTACCAAGAAGAACTCAAAGTCCCAGTCCAAACTCATGAAGTCCATTCAGTCCACGCTGCTCCTAAACACCACGCAGTTTCTTCCCAAAACATAGTCCGCCATGGCAGCCACGGTCATGAAAAAATTGTTAAAGTAGCTCCCAAGCATTACTTCGTTCCTGCCAAAGAACCCGCTCCCGTTCATGAGGTGGTTGCTGTCGAAGTACCAGCGGTTCAATACAAGTACGTTCCTGTGGTTCCCGTTCATGTGGCTCAACCGGCTGTTGTGTATCATCAGGAACATAAAGTAACACAACACAAGGCAGTTCAACATAAGGAAACCCACCACAAGGAGTCCCACAAGGAGCATCATCATGATTACCATGTTGACTATTATGTAAGTTAGCTACGATTTTCCTCTATCTTTTCCCCCCATCTTTTATTTCAAACATGGTTATTTGGGCAGTAGACCCTGGTAATTAATCCTATTGCCTAAACTCATATCATGCGTTATCACCTGTTATTTCATTCAACCATTTACGATAGTTATCATTAAATTCTTGGTAGCTACAAGATTGGAAAATGCCTGTAGCTAATATTTTTCGTATTTTAGGCTCACCCCAAATACGAGTACGAGTACAAAGTGGAGGACCCTCACACCGGCGACAAGAAGTACCAGCACGAATCCCGCGACGGTGACGTCGTGACGGGCGAGTACAGCCTGCACGAGGCTGACGGTTCCATCAGGACAGTCAAATATACTTCTGATAAGAAGACAGGGTAAGTTGGAATCTCATTACCGTAAACTAATTTTATTCTGAAGCTAGGTAATGAAACGGTCGCGGGCCTGTGGACGGTGAGTAATGGGTTAGCTCGCCGTCCGTCCGTCTTGTGACGACAGGCCGTGTCGACGGCGCGTTCGTGTTCCACGCGCGCCTCAAAGAGATGTCAGCCAGGGCTGCGGGACTGTTCGAAAGAGATACCGCGGCCCTGGAACATAAAGGGCCAAAGAAGGAACATGGGTGGTTTTTAGTCAGTGAGAGTCTGACACTCCCTTCCGCTCCACCCAGAGCGGGAGGGATCATGATGATTTCCCACCCTTCAAAAAAAAAAAAAAGATAATGAAACGGTGGAACGGTTTATCTTCTTAGAAAATCACTGAGCTTATATCATAGACTGCTGCACACAGGCTTCTCCCAAGTGGCGCCAAAACACCCTTTTCTCCGCCTATCTCAATTATACATAGTATCAT
This sequence comes from Eurois occulta, assembly GCA_950022335.1. Lineage (NCBI taxonomy): Eukaryota > Metazoa > Arthropoda > Insecta > Lepidoptera > Noctuidae > Eurois > Eurois occulta. The sequence continues at coordinate 7,905,692 of OX465484.1, read as the reverse complement.
AGTGCGAAAAGAACCCGGCGAGGCACAGATTAAAACTTTGGCTCGTTGTAAAAAATCTCTTACTCTATGTTTTGTAGATGTCGCAGGCATTTTGTATGATTTCGCCATTTACATACGGCGTCGGCAATTTATAAACGCTTTTTTCATAACAGCGAGCGTTTATAAATTGCCGACGCCGTATGTAAATGGCGAAATGCCTGCGACACGTACATAACAACAGAGAATCGAGGAGCCCCGCGCAGCGGGGATCCGTCGACCTGCTGACGGAAACGCTAACCCTAGACGGTCGACGTCAGGGGCACCCCGAGGTTCGGTTAGTTAGGTTCCTGTAAACCTTGCAGACAGAAATAGGAGCCCCGCGCAGCGCGGATCCGTCAACCTGTGTTTCGGCATATTAGATAATGACACGGCATTATACATTTTGCCTTCGGCATTTTTCATAACAGCGAGCGTTTATAAATTGCCGACGCCGTATGTAAATGGCGAAATCATACAAAATGCCTGCGACATAGACATTATGTTATCTAAATCTTCTCTCTCTCTTTTCTAGGTTTAACGCTGAGGTGTCACACAAAGGCCACTTCAAGCACGAACATCATTACCACCACTGAATAGTCAATCTATTTAAAAGCAGTATTTTATGTCCATTAATTTTAAGCTGTTAAATAAATATTTAAAACTTCAAAGACACTTCAGTATTTTACTTAAGTTATTGTCAACCACAACTCACAAACATTTTAATCAGTAAATCCAAAGTAACAGCTAGTGAAAGAGTTTTTAAGACCATTGACATGCGGATAACTGCTCATTTATGTTTTAAGCCTTTTCAAAATTAAGAATAAAAGATAAATATCTGACCAATCGAAGGACGTCAACAACATTTTGTAATTCGATAATGACAAAATAGTGATGTCATGAATACGTATAAATCTGTATGCATCGGTGACACAGATTTTTCCGATAAGTAGAAGAAATCCGTATTAACTTACATCATAGAAAGTTAGCCACATCGCTTGTTACATATACCTACATACTAAGGCATGTAAACTAAGCAATAAGGAAGGTATCAATATAACAGTACCTACTATTTGCAACTAGTTAGCAAAATTGTAAATAAAAATTCAGACATCAGACTCTTATCACATATATATCTTCATAATTCATTTCATCTCATTTAGTTGTAAGTTTTTATAAACAATATTCAAATTGTATTACTTTATTTATTAATTTTTATTATTGTATTACTTTATAATTAAGATTTGATAACATTATGTTGATGTCCTGTGGTGAATGCTGTCTATACCTATAATAGGCATACATACCAGCACATATGTATTATTTTTATTGTTTCACATGAATTAATGTGAAATAATAAAAATAATACATGTATGTACTGTTGTTGGTGTACCAAATAAATAAATAAATACGCATTTAAATTTTGACAAGGAACTTTGATGTTAAACAAGTCTCAGATGTATCATCATCCGTCAATCAAAACAATCAAAGCTAATTGTAATAACACAGTAATTGGTAAATAAATATTTGTAGAAAAATAAAATGAAATCAGCACTACGCATAAAGGATGTTGTGAAATACTAGAAGCGGTACTTAAATGTGGTTCATGGTTACACAATGAAGAGTTCTATGCGTAAGTAGTCGATTCAACTGATTTTTATAAAAAAAGTATGGCAATGACATAGTTGAGGTCATTTTCCTTTGTCACGAGGGACGAGTTTGATATAAAAAACTTCTTGAGCTGATCTAAAAACAGACTATTTACCATGATTGACTGCACACCGTGGCTCATTTTCAAGTTTGGTGTTATGGGTATAAGTCGATATTACCAAATGCTACATCAAACCTCTGTCACCTCCTGTAATTTCAAGTTTAATGTTCATTGTTTTCATGCTTTTTTTAAACTCACACATTAATGCTGGTTAAAGTTAAGAGAAGGTAAACATTAAAAAAAAAACAGGCCAAGTGCGAGTCGCATCATCGTAGTATCAGCTCCCTTTATTTTTTTAATTTATTTTATTATTTTTTGTTTTATCGGCAACAGAAATATACATTCTGTGAAAACTTCAACTGTCTACCTATTACGCATCATGAGATAAAGTCCGCTGACAGGCAGACGGACGGACGGACAGCGGAGGTTTAGTACCTGTTGGATCCCTTTGGTTAGTTACCCTCAGGATACGGAACCCTAAAAATTATGGTCAAACAGTGGCTAGTCATAACTCATCATCATCTGCCTTGCCTTTTCCCAACTATGTTGGGGTCGGCTTCCGGTCTAACCGGATGCAGCTGAATACCAGTATTTTACATGGAGCGACTGCCTATCTGACATCCACAACCCAGTTAGTGCTAGGTAATACGATACCCCTTGGTAAGACTGGTTGTCAGACTTTCGGGTCACTGACTACCTGTAACGACTGTCAAAGATCTACGAATGACAGTCGGGACCAACGGATCAACGTGTTTTCCGAGGCACGGAGGAAACTCAGTATGTAATGTAATGTAATGGGTGGTCCTGGTCACCCATCCACGGACCAACAGCAAGCACGGCACGGCTTAACCCAAAAGATCGACCCGAGCGGCTGTTCTTATTTAGCCACGAGCTCCTCAACTAGCTGGCTAATTATAACTAAACTGCTTAAATAAACCGAGAGTGGTTTCTAAACAATAACGGATATAATCGTCATCCCTATCATATTTTTGATCAGCGCAGCATGTCTTCTTCTTACTTCTCTATTAGTCGTCATCTATTAAACCGCTCTATAATAAACATTGAATTTAATATGAATTTCCAATAAATGCTCTACTGGTCTACTGCTTTGTACTACTAATGCTTTTAGATAACTGTTTGAAATCTAACCGGATCCAACATGTACAGTCAGCACACAGGGTATCTACTGAGGCACATACAGCTTATTGTAAAATATTTTCAACTAGCTTTAATTTTCTCGCAAATGAGAACTATCATTTAGGTATCAAGGATTGGTAAGCGGGAAATTTGACATATTTAGGAATAATGGCAATGACCGCGGAACCATTAATGTAATTTTCATGATAAACCCTTGAGGATTAACAGATTGGTATAATAGTCTATGGGTTGATATTAACTTTGTTTTATTTATGCATACTTGTATCAATTTGCTAGCGTTGTCATGGTCAATGTTTTATAGCTCTAGTGACCGTAAGTTCAATATCATGGTCACATTTGATATTTATGTTATGATTAATTGCATTTTTCTTTAGTCAATTTTGACGACTGTTTTTAGTTAGGGCTTTGCTAAAATTTGCTAAACTATACGAAGTAATCGTAGAGAAATCTTTTTAAAAGGTCTCAAGGAATGCTCTATTCAAATTCAATTTGTTTATTTCAGATGTGAGTCCATAGTGTTAGATCATCATCTCGTCTGTTCCCGTTGGAAGAATTATTATTTACAGCACTTTTTTCGTTCAATTCGTGGGTAAAATCACTCTGGTCAGGTGGTTGTCACCAGTCGGATTTCTTACTGCAACTAAAAAAGCTCATTATTAAAGGTTGACATTAATGCGCTTAATTTAACCATCTCAGGACGTAACAACATCGTGATTAGGTTTATATTAACTACTTTAGGCCATAATTTTAACAGTGAAATCGTACTTTTAATCGAATCTCAAAGCAGTAGGAATCAGGAACTATTCTAGAATACTAACTAGAGACATTTCTCTATATAAATTAGAGTAGTTAGTCAAAAAAACATAAAAATCTAATATAGGGCTGCATTGTTCTTTTGACGCGTGGACATAATCGGAACTAAAGTTGTTATATTGTTTTTTCGATAGTATTTTCACGAAAATTTCAAAAATATTTACCAACTTTCAATACTCACTACTAATAACTTTCAATGTGATTCAAACGCCACAAGAATCATACTGTACTGTATCCTTGATTGGCATTAAGATTTTTCGGCTAGATCTATGGGTCAAATTATTTATTAATAAAGCTATTGTCAAATTGTGTGGTGCTCTAATTTAGCAGATTGACAACCTTCACATTGGTTACGTAAATTACGTCATAGATCCGTGCGCGCCGTGGGTTACAAACATGACGCCCCGAGCGGCAGCAAATTGATTCAATACTCTCTCGTAACGTCTCCGGTATATATTGAGCTAATGACTATGTTAATTCATCAGTTCCACCACGGAAGTCTTAGGAGAAAGAACAAAATGTTTGCTAAAGTGCGTGTGTGACATCCTATGAGTTGACAATACATTTGATATTTTATTTCATTATAATAATAATGTAACTCTTTTGTTGTTTTAGGTGATAGTGCTCACTTTTGTCGCCGCGGTTTTGTGCGAAGAACATGGATACAGTATCAGGAACCACCATGAGCCGGCCCAGGAGTACAGGCAACGTTATGAACATGTCCCCATAAGGGTTCATGAGGAGGGTTCCCAAGAAGTTCAGTACAGCGCGACTCCTGAGGGCCATGGGCATGGACACGCGTACTCTTCGCAGAGAATCATCCACCACGCCGCGCTTGCTGGCCAGGGAGAGTCTCAGGAGTCCCACAATGAGCATGTTGCCCCAGTGTACCAGTATGTGCAGGAGGAAGCAGAACCAGCTCACCAGCAGACGCAGGCTGATCACGAAGCTCCAGCTCAACACTATCAGTCCGTTCATTTCGCTCCCGCACAAGAACAACACGAGATCAAATATCATCAATCCCACGCTCCTCAGCACGACCACGGTCAACCTCAATACGCCCATGGACACGACGGCCCGAGCTACCATCACGGTGCTAACGCTTACGAAGGCTTGAGTTTCCACAGCGGTGCCCAACTCCACACGGCTGTTCATCACGCAGCTCCAGTTCAACACGTCGCCCCCGTACATCACGCTGTTCCTGCTCATCATGCTGCTCCCGTCCATCACGAAGCTCCCGTCCATCACGAATCTCCTGTCCATCACGAAGCTCCCGTCCATCACGAATCTCCTGTCCATCACGCAGTGCCAGTCCATTACGATGCCCACGCTCACGATTCCCACGATGAGCCTATCGACTATTACGTAAGTGCCCAACATTATTAGTATATAAAACACTTATTTCCGACTGACGAAGTTTTATGGTAACTTTCTATTCATTTATTCCAATCACAAATTGAACCGTTTAAACCGCACTAGTTGAGTAGTCGCATTTAAATGATCTTTATTAAATCTAAATGTTTTAATATTCCAGGCGTATCCTAAGTACCAGTACGAGTACAAAGTGGAGGACCCTCACACCGGAGACAACAAATTCCAGCATGAGTTCCGTGATGGTGACGTTGTGAAGGGTGTGTACAGTCTTCAGGAACCTGATGGCTCCTTCAGGACTGTTGAATACAGTTCTGACAAACACACTGGGTAAGCTTCAACGATTCTCTTCCCAATAATCGAAAGTTTCAACGAACAGAATACCCTCAAACTAACTGCAGCTGTTATTGTTTATCTATTTAATTTAGATCTCATCTAGATTTTTTGTTCCTGACAGCGTCATTTTATATCTAGATAAAAGCCATCAACATTCAGTTCCTATTTTAAATGAAATTGAACGTCTAGAGTCTAGACAGATGAGACTTCAATTTTACCCGCTTTATGCGTCGAGTCACGCACTACGTTCGATTGTATTGTTTTAGCTTTCTATTCCGTATCATCACCTGTAGTATTACTTGCATTGCCTGTTAAATAAGTTGTATCATCATATTTAACACCTGTTTCTTTAACAGATTCAACGCCGTGGTGAAGCACTCCGGCCCTGGTCATCATGTTCAGATTGACAGCCATCATCACAACTAAGACAAGACTGATCAAGTGGTCCTGTTGTTTTATAGTCTTTATTGTTACTAGATGTGTACTTGCCTACCTATATTAATGTTAATAAAGTTTATTTAATATTTTGATATAATTTGTGGTTTTAATTTTCATACTTGACGATTGATTCCTTCATGGCTTAGTTTTTATGAAAAATCGATCAGTCACATTGTATTTCATTAAGATTATTTGCCGACATTACTGCGATATTTTTTAAAATTTTGTTTGGCAATAATTCAATTAATTCAGAAAACAATATTATACAAGGATGTAGTTTATATTTAATACTATTGCATGCACCACTGCACAATCAAATCTTATTGTAAATATTTATTTTGTGTTTATTCTTAGTAATTCAAGCGAGAGTCGGCGCATAGGTATTACATTATTCTTTTCATTCAATCACACGAAATCACGTCGAAGAAATTTAATCAAGTTGTTACTACAATGTAGAATAACCCACCACTTACATAATGATTAACTTTACGTAATAGTGTACTTTTTAGTGGTTTTAATGGTAATACATCAATTTGTAGGAATATGCGCACACTAGAATTGAGACAATTTCGTCATCATACAGTTTTGCTGTTTTGACTTTTTTAAAGTAGCTCTTTGGTATAGTTTGACAACGTTGATGGAAACAGTAAGTGTGCACATCTTTGTAGTTGTTTTCATAGAGCTTTCATGGTGTTTCGATAATCTGGTCTTGGCTAAGTCTATACAGAGCCTAATAGATCTGATTAGTCAATCAAAACAATATAAACTTATTATAATTACGATTGCGGGAAGTGACTGCTAGTTTCAACATAATTATTATACAAGTACCTATGTACTCACAGTGATAATGATTTGAGATTAATCACTTTAGACATTGATGGCCTAGATGTCGATCACGATCATTTTTACTTTATATCAATCATCTTGACCAATATTATTATTGAGTATTTATCATTGAGAAAGTGAGATTTTTTATTTTAGTTGGTTTGTGACCCCTTCACGTCTTAACTGTTGAACGAATATCGATGTAATTTGGCATACATACATTGTAATTTTTGTTAGGACACAGGATATATAACACCCCGGTATGGTATTCCCAGAGGATAACTTGCGACCTCGCCGCGAGCGAAGTCACAGACTTATACAAGTTATTTTACTATACAATTAGACAGAGAAATATTTGTTTATGAACGTGTGAAAGGAAGCTAGGTATTCATTCATGATAAAGGAAGTTATTTAACAGGATGTTGGTACCGGTGTAGTTGCAAATCATTTTCCTTTGATTTCTAAATATTTAATTGAAGGCTCTCATTTTGAGAATAGGATGATGATTATGACATCTTGCCTATTTTGGCCACAGCGATTGCTTTCAATGGCTTTCTGGGGGGTTTCTAGTATTTTTTTTATCAAATAGTTAAGGACCATCTGTAGATAAATAATCATAATATTTCTGCAAATAAAGAATAAAAGAATCAGTATTGTTCTTGAGCACGTACATTTCCAATCGAATGGTTTCAAGATTTTATGTATTAGAATTGTTCGTAATAATATTTCATCAAAACGATTTCTAAAAACGGCGGGGTAATCACTCAAAATGGAAACGAAAATAAAACATAGCAAGTTCATTAAACACATTAGACTAGATATATTTAACGGTTACAACAACATACAGAATATAACTTGTTATCAGGTACTGGTGCGGATTTCTTAGTGATGGTACTGCTGTTCATGTCCGCCATGTCCGTGCTTGGTTTCGGTCTTTACTACCGCATTGAAGCTGAAATGAGAAGAAAAGTGAACGTCAATGAAATGGCACAGAAAACTTTAATTGCTCACAGTGTAAAAAATGTGGCTACGGTGAAGAGGAAAAGCGCCGTTGAAAGGAACAAGAGATGTGGCACTGATCCCAATTTATTGAAATCAGGACTTTTAACAGGTACTTTTTACATCAGTTAGGCCCAGTACGTGGATAAGTTAAAAGTTGCGACAGTGACGTTCCTAACAATAATTATAAAGTTTTGTGCTAGTGCATAGAGGCAATTACAAAAGAAAAACCTTTCAATTCTCGTTGTCATTGAATAGTTGTATTGTGCTGCTATAATTTTGAATGAAGAAATGTCTTAATCGATAGATTACTTACTAAATACTACTACTACTACATACATACTACTTTAATACTATTTCATAAAACCGAATTTTGATTGTAAATAAGAATCTATGAATGCTACACTACCTAAAACTTTTTAAGAAAATATCAAGACTTCTTCATACCCATTGTGCTTATCGGCGGAGTACTCAACAGTGCGAATGGAGCCATCGGAATCGTGCAGGCTGTACACGCCCTTAACGTTCTCACCGTCGCGGGTCTCGTGCTGGTACTTGTTGTCACCGGTGTGAGGGTCCTCGATTTTGTACTCGTACTCGTATTTGGGGTGGGCCTGGAAAAGATTGATATGAAGAGATTAGAATCGCAAGACTTGGACGTTTACATTTTATCCTAGACGTTTTAAAGACCATTTCCTGTTGAACTAGACTGGAAGACTAACCGAAATAGCTGGGAAAAGGTCAGTGTTTTCCCGGGTCTTTCACAGATGCTTATATTTGATAGAGACCGGTTACAAAGGAAAGGTACGAAACAAGATTCAGAAGATTTTTTACACAGTATTTATCAACAATATTAGATACTTTAAGTTTGATCAGTCGTATTGACCGCAGGGGTAAAGACATGTCTCATTTGATTTTATAATTCTAAGAAATACTACTGCGGTGAAATCTTATCAAAATTCGTCTAGCATCTAACGTGATGCTAATTTTAATGCACCTGCCAAAATTACCAATAGCCTAAGCAGAAAAAGGTAGATTAAAGCGTTTCTTTAGCTGCAGTTTTAAGGTTTTTAAATCAATCAAGTCATAAAATCAGTTAGTAAACTTGACATCTACCTACATAGCATGACCCCGAAAGTGAATGTTCATCAAAATGAAAAAAGTACTATCAAGAATAGAAGAGTTCAACTCACATAATAATCAACATGGTGTTCTTCTCCATGGTGTTCCTTCTTCTCATGATGAGCAGCCTCTACATGGTGCACGGCAGGAGCTGCGTGATGCACAGCAACTGGAGCCGCATGATGCACAGCAACGGGAGCCTCATGGTGCACGGCTATGGGGACGTAATGGATGGGCTGCTGGTGAATAATATGTTCCCCACCGTGGTGACCTTGGGCAATTTCGTGATGTCCTTGGGAAATTTCTTGATGACCGTGGGAAATTTCGTGGTGACCGTGGGAAATTTCGTGATGTCCTTGGGCAATTTCGTGATGACCGTGGGAAATTTCGTGATGTCCTTGGGAAATTTCTTGATGACCGTGGGAAATTTCGTGATGTCCTTGGGCAATTTCGTGGTGACCGTGGGGAATTTCGTGATGTCCTTGGACAATTTCGTGGTGACCGTGGGGAATTTCGTGATGTCCTTGGGCAATTTCGTGATGTCCTTGGTAGCCACCTTGATGGCCGTAGGAACTTTCATGTCCGTGAGAACCTTCATGTCCGTGAGAACCTTCATGCCCGTGGGAGATGTGGATGGATTGGGAAGAGTAAGCGTGGCCGTGTTCGTGACCGTGATGGTCTTGAGCGAACACCGCTGCTACGGCAAGGGCGAAGACAATCTGAAAAAATGGATGTTAGTTTATTGCTATGTTAGACTTCATTGTTAATAACCACAGCCATAATGACAGTCGACTAGACAATTTTGAGCTATACTTTTGAGTTGAAACATAATGTTACAATAGGGATGATGCTTTAGAACTTTATTGAAAGAAAGTTGACTTTTCCAAAAAAAACTTTACATTTTATTCTTTTTAAAATCCAAAAACCTACTCACTTTGGAGATCATCGTGCGTGTATGTGTTGTTATGCACTTATTAATCGAATGATATAATTTCAGAAATCAAGAGCCTTTTTATACTCAAAAACAAGTGCGTAAAATCTTTCCTTTGCACCAGTTTATTGTTACGTATTCAAGCTGAAAACAGGTTCTTTACATTTTTATCACCTGTACTGTAACCAGTGTATTCACTTTTTCTCAGAATCGTTGTTAATGAAAGGTATTAAGAGGTAAAAAAGAATTTCTTGACAAGGCGCAAAGTACTTGAGACCACATCAACCAATCTATTAGATACCTACATTGAGCTAAGAGCCCAAAAGTGACGTTTTATCACCGATAAAGAAAATCGAAAAGTCGAAAATGTATTGTATGATGTAAGCTATCGAAAAGCCTGTCAAGTCAATGAACTGTTGAATGTCTTTGTAGAAATATTAAACGCTTTGAAAGCAATTGCCACTTGCCTAGGGTGCTCTATTGGTCCTCCTAGATATTATGTGTGATACTGTCATGTAAATGATTATAATTTGTCATAACAGTTTTAATAGCAGTTTAGACTAACCTTTGGAAAATAAAGTACCAGGACAAGCCATCCCTACAATCCAGGAAATTTTAATCTTTCAGGAACGTGTCTCTTGTTTAACAAAGGTGTGTAAAGTGCCATTTAGCGAACAGGGAATGAACTAAGAGGGTAAACTCCAACAATAAAATAACAGTGCTATATGACAAAATATTATATTTAAGTTTCATTATTCATTATCAGTCACAAAAACCAATGTTTCTGCACAGCACCCCGCAAGCAAACGTGTAACGTTTCACAAAATGTATGAAGTTCGAAATAAAAAAAAAACACGAAAAACTTACACACTACAAGAAAATATAATACAAAAGGTTCTAATGCATTGTAAAAAATAGATGGATGAAAATGTAAAAAGTTCTATGCTAATTTGGGCCTAAGTCCCTATGCAAATTGTGAAACGATTAGGCTGTAAGCAAACTATTCTGGAAGCCTTCAGTTGTACGATGCTCTTTCGTTGTCGCATTCCGTCCGTGCTTAAGCTACGTAGTAATAAATAGGTGTCGTCGGTGTTGGTCTAGGCCTAGGTGTGGGGTGACCTAGCCGTGGATGAGATGGCCATGTCCGAGGGCCGGGGCAGCGACTACCGCGTGGCCCGCTGGGTGCGCCGCGTGTCCGCTCCTGCTGACTACCGCGTTGAATCTAAAAAATATGAGAAATATGTCATTAAGTCGGTCGTTAATGGACCATAGCAGTTTATAATTATCGCCAAAAACTTCACAACGGTAGTTCTGCTTTCAGGCAGTGTTTTCCTTTAGCCTTCTTTAATACCAGTATGACAGCTACAATAATTAATTATTCGCCATGCAAGTATTTGTTTTAATCGTTTGATTTGTCCTAAACTCCGTAGCACTTTAATATTGAACGTTGCTAAAAGCAAAGTGGTATATTGCTACTTTGCCAATAACCAGATATGACTGCAATTTACAGCTGCTACTGAGAATTTCGTAAAGAAAATCTTGCTATCACTAGACCAATACGATAGTGTACCTGTAAAAAACTTAAAAATTAAAAACATTTCATCCTCCTCACCCATTGTGGTCATCAGCAGAGTAGTTGACAGTGCGCACGGTGCCGTCAGGTTCGACGAGGGAGTACTGGCCCTTCACGACATCACCGTCGCGCGCTTCCCATTGGCTCTTCTGATCGCCGGTGTGGCCGTCAGCGACACCGTAATTGAACTGGTAGCGGGGGTGGGCCTGAAATGGAAATGTACAAGGGATAGTTTTTTGTCAGATTTCCACAATGGTTGGTTTCCTACAAAGGCTTTCATTGCTCAGCTTGTCTCACTCAATGCACACAAGATTTACAAACTATCGCATTAAGGTCACACTAGTAACAATACGTAGAAAAGTTATTAAGATCAATAAAATAAATGAAATATTAAAGTTTCCTGAATATTTGCGTTTATTTTTAGTTTAACACTTTTTTTTCAACGAAAGTGGTTTGAAGAATGGATGGACTGTGTGGACGATGAAATGGCTGGAAATAGAGTGACTACTGAGTTGACGACTTATAGAGATGTCATAAAAAAACTATTCCAAGAATGTAATGGCATAGCTCGTGCAATTTTTATTTTTTATAAACGAATGCTTCACTTTTCCAGAAACGGTCACGAACATTTATAGCAATTTGTCCAGCCAGTTTTTCTTTCAAGGAACATGAAAGTTACTGCGTGTTCCATTTCAGTTCAAATATAGTGTTGCCAATATATCAAACGTTTGATGTTATTTATGTATATTGTTTCTCACTTTATATTACTTCAACAATTAATATGTATTATCAAAACGTGATTCTATATGCCATAGAAATGGCGTTCTTGTGGAAGTATTATTTATTAAGCCTATAACTCAATATGTATTCTCATCAAACTGAGTAACTCCACGCAAAAATTATTGCTAGGAAACGACTTTTTTTTTGAGTGCAAAAGCACAGTCTACGGTGGGACTCAATGTTACGCACTCAAAACATTGTGCTGATGGATGCATTAAAAAGTACAGTAATATTTAAAAAAAAAAAAAAGTTGGAACTTTGACCTTCAATAACTCCGTAACTAGAAGGTTTCTAGGTATGGTCCAGAACAAAAAATGCTTGCAATGTCGGGGAGAACAAGTGCCTTTCAGCTTCGTAAGGAGACTTTTTACAGCCATTATATAATTGTGATATGAGTTCGATGCTAAGGTCTCGCTAAAATCTAACAGTCTTAGAAACTGTGTACACATATACTTAGTAAAAAACTCACATATATCTCAACAGGGGCTGCGGCGTGCGCAAGGGATGCGCGGTAAACCGGCGCATGAGCAACCACGGCGCCGTGACCTGCAAGCGACCTGACGTCATTACACATACATAGTATTCCTAGTTTAGGTCCAGGAATAGTTTGAGCTTATCTGGAAAAACTATTGTGGCTTCTTGTAATACATATTTATATTAGATTTGTCTACGCAGTATGAATAATTTGTGGGAAATATTAAAAAAAAACAGTGCATATTCATAGCAAGTTTGACAGATACTTGACCACCAATAAGTGAAACACAAACTTTTCCCAATGGAACCAAGTTTCTGATTATTGGTCGCGGGGCACCTGCATTCAGTACCTGCGTTCTATCACGTGATCACCCACAATGATCCTTACATACTCCATCCTTCGTCCACGTTCATATACCTGGTCATACACACACATTCGCAGGAAAACAATTACAACAATATCGAATAAACTAACCCCTTCAGTACTATTTACTAAAATCCTTAAGTACTTTTCACTAAAATGTACTACTAGACTCTAAACCATACCTAATCCATATCCCAAAGCGGGCGCCGCAAGAGCCGGTGCGGCGGCAGCGTATCCTCCGTAACCGCCATAGCCATGCGCAAGGGCAGGGGCGCCGAGCACGATGCTCTGTGTTGACAGCGCGCCGTGACCCGCCGCGAGCAATCCTGCGCGCGCGACTCCTACCAACGCAAATGCGAATAACACCTGTGGCAGGAAGAGCACATTACTTTTTGAAATTTAGACCTAGAGCGAATTTCAGTAATGAAAGCGATCACTTTTCTATTCTATTATAACATATAATAACTTCGCGCCTAGAATCCCCGAAGGGTTGGGTAGGATTCGGCAGTTATGTTATTTAACTCCCGTGTAGTTCGAACCTATATAAAACGGGCACAAATCCAAACTCTGGGCTACTACTGAGAAATTGCTGATGGAAAACCCTTACCTGGGAATTAAACCCAGAACCTCAGCGTTTGCGTTTGTGATCGTTCGACCAACGAGGCAGCCAAAGAGGGGGAGCATTAGAATTTAGAATTCCAGCGAATCTCACCAATATCACCGATCGCTATTAGCCTATTCAAACTGGTTTGGGAGCTGTCAGTGTCAATATTTCGTAGCAGTGATGACATTGACAGCTCGAACGCAGTTTAAATGATATGTTAGCGTTTAAGAAGAGAAACTTTAGAGGCAAAGCTTTAGTATTCGCTTTTACGATTTTCATTGAAATCGTAATAGATCTTAATAATTGTTTTTGAATTCGCATTTTTTAACGTTAACGTTTAGTCAAAATTGACGGGAGAGAAGATTGCGTCACGAATAGTCAATAGGTAAACTATTTTCAGCAGTTATTTTTACATCTCTTCGCCTAGCTTTATAGTAATACAATAAACAACCTATATACTAGGTAAATAATAGATAAAAATATCACAATTCGACCCCATTTATCATGGTTTCTTCAGAACATTTTCTCATATCCAATTCTTTTTTTCAATCTAAGAATACAGGCTAGTATCTCACAACGCGAAAACGTTACCACCAGCTCACAAAACCACGAAAAATGACCACTAGTGTCACCAAGCACTCATAAACTTAAAATCACTTTACCTTAGCGAACATTGTGTTTAAGTTTTGTCTAAGTTCAAACTGTACGTCACTCTAAGCTCTAGGGCTTGTTGTGTGCCGAATTCTAAGATACTCGGCGTTTATATAGAGGCTGTATGTCCTATAGATACAGGCTAGGGTCCCACTCGGGCGTGTCGCAGGAAACTGTATGTAGCTACATGTATGTGGTGGTGGGCGCTGCCGCAAACTAGACCGGTGGCATATGTTGGATACGCTTGTCTTTTGTTTACGAAATAGATTTAAAATCTGAATTGTGCAATCCAGTAATAAGTATCCATATACCATGATAACACTTAAAAAATATATGCCGAGATTCTTTTTTCTCAAAAGCATGGTCAATTGCACGGGTTAAAAGTCAAGAGTTCTAACTGTCATCGACATAGATGTCATCAAGATTAATCTTAACGAAGCCTCGAACTTGGAAAAAAAATCGGATTGTAAGAACCGGGAATTCCTTTTCAAGAAGGACCTCTTGTTGTTTGCTAATGAAATAACGACTAACTTAATTCTCGATCGATTTATTACAAGAGATTTTTAGATCATGATTTTATACAAAAGATGAGGCTTTGTATTACTGAACCTATCGTAAGATTTTATTGCAAAAATTTGAAATCTAAATCGATAAACAAACCGAAACAATAATTATGTCGTATCCATACAATTCTCGTAACTACCTATAGTTCAAAGTGTACTGCGCTAAGAATTGATATCAGAATAGTAAATAAATACATTTATACCACATATTTGTACTGTAAGTACATTCTGTATAAAATAAATTAATCTGAAACACGCTACGTAGATACCTTATTGAATTATTGTTCTTTAGACGGTCAATTTTATTCAGCTACTAACTTCGGCCAGTATTAAAATGATTGGTACTCGCAGTTTTAGAGCGAATATTTCGAGTTGGAAATATTTACTTACTGACTCTTCATCAATAAATTTTGAGACTCTCTAACTCAAATTACATAATGGCTTCTATGGTTGTAAATATAAAGCACAATTTACATTAATCTTTGTTATACTATCTTAGGAGATGCTGGTTACAATCATCAAAAGTCATCTAGGGAAAAAGGATATGGTGAAAGACTATAGTGTGTCTAATATCAAACACAGATGCAGATTCAGATTCATTTATTTGCCTGAAATATTTTACAGATTTTATTACACACACACAATAGTTCTTCATATACTACCTACTAAATTCGGCATGCAAATTTTGTGACAATAACAATGATCCAATTTAATAAATTTAAACAATATAATTAAACTTCCAAAGTCAAAATAAAAAAGTACTAAATCAAGAATTGTCTACTTATCAAATTACAATGTCACAGAAAAATTAATAACATTTTTTTTAAATATCAATTTTCAAATTACAACCAAAGAAATTAAATAACAAGTGACAAAAGCTTAAAATAAAAATGTCAATAAAGTACTAAATCAAGAATTGTCTACATATAACCCTATGACGCGCATTATTTACATGTTCAAGACGCTTCCTCTGAAATTCATAAGGCGGTGTTATCTTCTTATTTCATTATACTAATCTTGACGTGCCCGAAGCAAGGTGAAAATCATGCACTGCATGAACCATGATGATTGATTTATTTCCATCTTATACCAAGTTTCCTCTTTCGATGCAGTAAAAGGCAAAAACACTTGAAATACTGCAATCAGGCTAGCCACAGAAAAACTACTTTAAATGTATGAAATATTAATAGGACACATGTAAAATTCATTATCTTCAATATCACAATTCGTGCTTTACTGACAAAGCTTGTGTGTGTGTCTAAAATGGGTGAGTGCCAAATGTCACCTGGCCATACTAGAAGCATGAACTCATTGTGGCCATAAATAAAGCCCTGGGAAAATCGCTCACATCGACAATTTTGATTGCTCCGTGTTAGTTATACATTGTCTTACAAGAGTCGAGCCGAATTAGGCGAGAATTGTGTCAACCTATTATTTATCCGTAAATTCTTTGTATCAAATTATTTGCTAGGGAAACAATTGTTGAATAAAAATACCAATTTTTATAAGAAGTCGTTTTTCATGCTTTGACAACAAAACCATGCAACACATTTCTCTAAAATATTACAGAAAACTTTCTGTTATTTATAGAAAAAAAATAAAAAATAAAAAAAGATGTAATATTTTTTTTAAGTATTTTTTTTTCACTTGCCATGAGACAAGAAAAGAGCACTGACATACATATTTAAAAAAAAAAAACAGGTTGCGACAACCTACATGAAAATTACCGCCTCGACGAAGCACTTTCATAAAGAATGTAAATAAGGTACAACATGCATCTCACATGTAAGACAAGTTAAAAGCCTCGATAGTGACATCTGATAAGGACAATGCATGTGAGCTTGACATAAAGGCATTCTAGACGCCTACGGTTATCTTGTTTTGGGATGTACTTACGTTTTATTTATTAATGCATTAAGGGAGGTACAACTTTTTATGAGATTTGAAAGGATTTTCATAAAACCTTTTTTATAATAAATAAATCAGCGTATATTTATATAACCCGCACTGGGCTCGCGTGGTGGAATACGGTCTAGACTATCTCTTAGAGAGGAGGCATGTGTCCCAGCTGTGGGAATATTCATATGCGTAAAAGTTTTTGTTTTGCTAGCTTACGTAGTGACCCACTGCTGGGAAAAGGCCAAAGTAAAGTAAAAGTATTATATTACTATAACATTATTAAAAATGTTAGTCGTTAAATAATATAATTATTAAAAACAACGCCAAAGTGTTAGTGACAGTGAAATTTAATTCAATGAATAGTGAATGAATCACTACAAAGGCATTTGTATTAGCATAGTCCGAAAATAGCTCTCAAACTAGTTAGCACTGAATTAAAATTAGATCTACTAGCAAACCACAGTGCATTTATAAAAGTCTGGTTCCTCTATTACCATTATTTTCAACAGCATAACTTTTACGTTAGGAAAGTTGTTCGTAGTTCAATACTTAGATTGGAGTCTTGAAGAATGACTTGCAGAGTGCTCTGTGGCTTCAAGTCTTGCGTAGGGTACTTACATTTGGCCCATGACGTATAAATAAATAAATATTTTGCAGTTCTGAATTGCTTACAGGTGAAACCACGAGCCACCCCATCTTTTCATAAGGTCTTTTATTATTCGGTTTAAGTTTAGGAAAACCATTGAAGCTCCATCATGTGTAGTGTCTACATATACAATATTATGTGCTTGCCTCTATTCTCTGCGTAGTATAGGTATACAAGCGCATACGATAATGGGACCTAAAATTATCTTTACTTAACTACAGAAGCAAAATATTTTTCTTGAAAGTGGGTTTTTTTAATTGTTGCTCTACATTATGATTTTTTCCTGTATCTCATATACCTACACACAATCAGAACCGGGACAACTACCTGTACATGGCCATACAAATATATATTCTGTGCGGGAATCGAATCCGCGACATGCAGCGGAGCAGCCAATCGCTCAGCCACTGCGCCAAATTATAAAATACAAACAGCTCGCACAGTCAAACCACACCTTAAATCGGGGTGTGAGCGTCTACCGCACAGTCTCGGATGTCAAGTGGCTGTGACTCATCTATCCGAGATCGTTGACCTCGCCGCGGTTATCTCAAGCCTCATTGGGCAACGCGGGCAACAAGACCGGTTAAAGATGGTTTCACACCGGAGAATGGATGGGCAAGAATTTAAATTCTCGTCCCGCCCATCTTTGGTGTGAAAGGTATCGATGCGTGAGGATGTGAGAATTCAAGTTTTTGTTGGTACATCATTGAACTATACTGCTGCAAATATCCAACATCCTTCGAGCACAGCGCGAGAGCACGACATAAGTTATACCTTTCGGTAAAAGGGTCAGCCAGATTTAAATTCTCGCCTATCACATCCACTCCTCGCCTTGCCGATGTGAAACCACCTTTATACTTACCTACTAAACGCGCCAGTTTACACGATGTTGCAAGTTGAACGAGTTTTTACACTTATTTGCATGCGTGATGAAGATTTAGTCTTGTGAAATTGTTTTGCATACTCGTAGAAGGAGATACCATGCAGTTGATGTAGAAAAGATAATGTTTGGACAAGTCGTGTGGTTATGAGTGAAATGTCGTTAGATTAAGATATATACTATTAGATTTAGAGTGAGTTCAAACGAGTGTAATGTTTTGAGCTGTGAGTCGCGTATAATGAGTCGCGGAATTTATGCTTCATTTGGATAGTCTTGTTTGTATCACACGGCGACGCAAAATGAGTTGTACAAACAGAAACCAAATGCAGCGCAAATTCCGTGACTCATTTTACGCGACTCACAGCTCAAAAAATTACGCTCGTTTGGAGTCACCAGCCTATAACCTAGCTACCATTCTGCAGGTAGCTGTTTTCCTTGTATTTCGACACATACTGCAAACAGCTTATAATAACATAATATTATTATGACGGTTTTATGGCGTTCTTTAGTAGTAAAAACCACGACTATAAGTCGTGGTTTTCAACTAAAGTCAACTTTATGAGGCGGGTGGCGTTAATAGAGTTACCTTATTACATTCAGTTCATTTGTCTTTTCCTCACTACTTCTGAATGAAGTGACAAATTATGCATGCATACTCATACTATCTTATTGGTCTGATTGTTTTATTAATGTTCAGCAGAAATTATAAACGTCAGTAGTGATTGCTGTACTAATAAATTCTCAAAACATCGATAAATATCGCTACGATATCGCTGAGAAACACAAGATCTTTCAGATGTTTATCTCTAAAGTCACTACTTACGTACTTTACTTTACTACTACTTACTCTACTTACTTATCACTACTTAGTGCTTTTCTCAAGCATGAAAAAGAAAGGGGAAGAGGATATGGGAGGAAGGACATTTGATAGTTTAAAGCTTAAAATAATCTCGAATGCAAAAACAAAAGTAAAAAAAACCCAGTATTTATCTAAACACGATGGGTGCCTGAGGATGTATGGTGCCGCCGAGGCCAGCCTAGATAAAGGCGGCGAGATGATCTAGACGCGCATCACGAAGGCTGGTTCGACGTGGCGCAGAAGAAGAATGCCTGGAAGGATTTGGGGGAGGCCTTTGCCCACCAGTGGGACATAAAAGGCTATTTGATATTATTAAATAAAACAAAGAAAAATGTTGATTAACATTCGAACGTGTTAACGGTGGTGTGCAAAATGCATTATCAAGCAACATGATACAATTCCTTCCACTACTCATTTCAATAAATCATATATTTTGATATACATACGTGTTCTTTAGCGATTTATTACTGCATAGGACTTCACCCAATATAAATCATAGCGATTGAGCAATTTGTCTCACATTACATGAAAGCAGGTAGCAAGTGGCGCCAAGAGTTATAGCGTATGAATTAGATTAATTTGATGTAATGGCTTGGAAATCTATTTTAAGTGATGCGCTTACTAAATAATAATATTTTGTAAGTGGTCTACATTTAATAGTGCTGTTTTTGTTGTGTCATCAATTCAATCCAAAAAGTAATTGCAGGCAATTTATAAAATCGCAGCAGTGACTAGTGACCTACTGACCAAGCTATTGATTGATAGTTTTTAACTTTTTAGTATACCTACGTACAGCCAAGTTGTTAATAATAAAGAAGTTATAGTGAGCACAACTATTTTTCCATAATCATATTTTTTTGTTGTGAAGATGAATAGATTATCAGTTATTATAACGACATTTTGATGTCATGTTTCACGCAAGGATATTCTTGCTTTTTTCTTTGGTAATGTGCAGAAGACTAGCAGGTGGCTTTCTGTTTGATCACAGGTCACCTCCAGGTACGGAAATCTGCAATCCAGCGGCATCTGCTAATTTTGATTTGGAATGGACAATCATCACTTTCGTTGCCATCAATTACTAAGATGACACCTTGACCACACCTGTCAGGAAAAATCTCAATTCTGAGTGCCAGCGACCCCAGAATCCCGCCAGTACATAATCTTCAGAAATTACCCTATAATTAAGTTATTTAGTACAACATTCGCCATAGTATAAAGTTGTGCAAGCCATTCATCAAATATGGATGCTTTGGCACCCACGCTCATACGCGTATGTAATTGGATTCCTATGAGAGCAATATTGAATTACCCGCGAAATATTCGTAAATCAATAGCAGCATGCCTTTGACGAAATCCTATATGCTTTGAGAAATCGACTGTTGTCATGAAGGAATTTATGTATGAGCATTCAATTTGTAGGCAAATTAGGCAATTATTTGCTGAAGTAATGCTGAAGTTTAGCAACAATTTGTGAGTGATACCAGCAAGGTAGCTTGTCAGAACCCACTCATGGGTATATTGACAGATTTATTAAAGTCGGATTGAACATTGATTCGATAACTGTGGGAGAGCGTGTTGTCAATATATAAGAAAACAATACATCATGTCAACTCGATCTTGATGACATTTTCAACTAAATGTGCTATCGTGGTAGTTCATCACTTTATCATAAAAAGGCTTCTTCCGGTCCTAAGATCTAATAAATTGTTATTATTAATAAATAATAAATAAATATCCCGAGACATTTCACACAGCACCATCTAGTCCCAAGCTAAGCAACCTAATGCTTGTGGTATGGTAGCTAGATGGCTGATAAACTACTTATGTACATTTTTTTTTTGTAAATACATACATATTATAGATAGAAAAACACCCAGACCCGGAACAACTACTTGTAGGTCATAAAAATATTTGTTCCGTACGGGAATCGAACCCGCGACATGCAGCGCAGCAGTCAATCGCTTGACCACTGCGCCAACCGTGCCGTCAAAATTATTAACTTCGAGGTTAAAAAAGACTACTTGTATTCTTTCAAAAGGTTTTCAGTTCAGTATATACCTACCACATTTCAAGTATAAGATTTGATTTTGAATATGTTGACTTCATTACAGGCCCTTTTAAAAAACAATGTTCTTAAATTAAAATAGTCTCCTAAAGCGAAGTGTCGCAACCGGAAACGTGTCCTTTATTTTCGACAGATTAGCATAACACCATCAAAAACGAGTCCAAACAAGACCTCGTCCAACATGTCCTTAACACATATGCATTAATACATTTAAATTAAATGCCACCATCACGAATCGATCTATCAGTATAACAGTCAGAAACTAAATTATTAATAGTTAATGCAATAATGTTTTACAGGTGATCTATTTGATATATTAACTTCCATTAGGGCATTAGGTGATATGCAAGTAATAAACTGTAATTAGCAAGCGTAATTTAAATGCATGGTAATTATTGCTGGTCATATTTTAGAGACATTCATTTGTTGCCGACATATTTCAGTGGTTGATGCAATCAATTCCTATAAGATTTGGCCAAGATATAAGTACCTTATTAGAGGTTTCAGACATGCAATTAGCCGTAAGTAGTGGGTATTATACCTAATAGGTGGCTATAAACATAACACTTATTTTTTCGGCAGTCGTGTAAAAAGGTATAACAGTATTTTTTCAGCGGAGACACGTAGAAGTTTTTCAACCAATAATAGATTCCAGGATTCTGGATTCTTACATACAAAGTAGACACCTATGGTAGTACACACGTATACGGAAAGTACCTACCGTACTTTCCGTATTTTTGCCGCTGCTTTATTGATCAATGATGATTGGTTATAATTTGGCAAATTAAAAATGTCTGATAAAACCAAGGAAACTTCAAAGTTTTATTCATTGTCCAAATTTTACTTCAAACCAAGGTTTAAACTGCTGAGTCACTCACAGTTTTCATAAAATACGAACCAAATATAAATAGCTAAATTATATTTTCAGATTCACATTCAAGTCTTGATCACAATGCACGACAGCTTTCAAAGTCTAGTTCATAATCTATTATAATAAGCAACAATATAATTCACGCGTGTCAATCTCATTTTAGATTTCGTAACTCAACGTGTCAACTTGTCACTGAGGCACGACTTTATTATTCGTAGGACTGATACAGACAGGGTTGCAACATTGTTATGTAAATTAGATTGGAAAGAGTTCTCAGAAAAATTTAAGAAAGGTGTAGATGCAGTCAGAAAGTGGATGCTTCTGTAAGATAGCAAGAATACTTCTGTGAGATAATGACGAGATTTATAGATACTAAATGATCAAACTACACAAATAATCCACTCGTGGGTCGTTATCATAAAACTACTGCAAAGACTTCATGTGTTTGCAGCACTTCAGAAGACACAACGCAGCTGAGCCAACAAAATGTTTGCTTACTCCTGTTAGTTAATCATTCTAGTACAGCTGATCTTAATAAATCTTTAACAGAAAATATGGGCAAAAGCCTAAAGGTCTGACCAAGAGTATCAAAGGTATCAAGTATCTAGTAATTGGGTTGAAGGTCAAACGAGCAGTTTCGCTATTTAAAATACTAATATTCAGCTGCACTGGACCAGTTACACTGGAAGCCGACCCCAACATAGTTGGGAAAAGGTTGAGCAAATGATGATGCTAATCCCAATGCCAACAAGAATTTCAATTGATGTAATAGGTGCTGAACATCTGAAAGGCTAACTGCAAATTCCGTCATTTCATTCATAAAAACTAAAAGTTCCTATACCGTTTCATGCACAATGAACACATAGACGGCAACAACATATATTAGGGAATATGCATGTAATTTTTTCTTCACTTAAAGCAATAAAATATAGTACTATCAACCCAAGAAAATAATCAAAAGTTAAGTTCAAATACTGCTTGTCGCTCAAAAAAAATATTAAACTCCTACAATTTTCTACGACAGTTCAAACGTCCGTGATTGTCGCAGCCATTCATGTCATTATTATGTGACGTCATTTACCTCTATTTGACTTGTTTACATCTTATTTTTAACCCTTAATATAATAATTTTACTAATTGTATGTGGTTCATTCAACGCAAAAAAGCAAACAATATTATAATAAAATCTTTGTGAAACTTTAAGTACTTTTCAAATAAAAGTGTTTCTTTAACACATAGTATTTGACGTTACTACCGGCAGTATCGAGGGACGATGCGTTTTGAGTTAGCGTTCGTACCAAAAACACGGTACATAAAAGATTAAATTGTACAATAACTGTTGTATTAGAAAATTAAACAAGTGTACTACAATGTTTTTATGGGCCAATACAAGACATTTTTAAGAAATAAAAAAGTTTTGTATTTCTTGCATATTCTCTATTGATTGAGCATAATATTTTTCTACAATCCTCAAGTATGTTAATAAAAACCATAAATTAAGTAAAATATATTTTTCTTTTTGCATTTTATCGATCTTTTACATTAATATGCTTTCAGTTTCACTAAAGATATTTCACTCATAGATTTTATCTTTTCGACATATATACGGAGTTGACGCAAACATAGATTTTAATATTTTTATGCTAGACTTATTTTAAGGAATTTCGTGGGTGAAGGTTCCTGAAGTGAATTTGTCTGATGATTTAAAAAGATTTGAAAAGGAAACTAATTCCTGATACTAAACAACATACTAACGTAACCCATACTACACGTCAGAAAAAATATCATAACGAACCTAGAAGAATTTTTACGGACACCCAAAGAAGAAGTCGAAGAATGCCAACTTATATTACTAAAATATGCTGATGGGTTTCAGCGAAAGTTGAACGGCCGCTTGCGTTTTGCCTTCAAATTAAACCAAATGAGCCTAGTAGCGCAATCTATCGCTACTGGACTGTATTAAGCTTAAAGCGACTTTCAGACTACGCTATAATATAATAGCATATAGTATATAGCTCATAGCACAACTATATCGCGCACCATAGATTGTTATGGACACGTTCACACTGTATTGGACTATATATTATTGACTATCTTGAGACTTATTGATTATATTATAGCGTAGTCTGAAAGCCGCTTTATGATTGAGGCATTTATGAAGAATACAACAAAGTCAAAAATTAAAATAATAATATAATCTATGAATACTGTTGTACATTATACGTTGTTTTATTTTCTTTTTTTTTTCATAATATCCTTGAATGTCCCACTGTCAGACTCTTTTTTGTACTCTTTTTTTGCGTCACCTCGAACCAGTCATCGCAGGGCGTACCCTGTTTATCTCGCTAACTACTTACTTATTTTTAAATTAAAAATACTCAGTATTGAAAACTAAATAAATTTTGGGTGGCCAAGTAACAAACTCTAAATTATTACATACTCAAAATACTGTGGTCTGACCTGTAACTTAATCTTAATTTCGTCGATCTATCAAGACGTTTCCTCATGAACAAGTTTATGTCTTACAACAGCGGATAGGGCAACTGACAGTAAAGAACGGATAAAATACTTGACGGACGGATTTAGGTAATTATGTAGTTAACAAATACAAGTCAAATTTTAATTTAAGATAACACTGTAAGAAACATTTTGAAATTAAATAGTATATACAACGCAGTGGACTATTGCATCTGTCCCTGTGTAGAAAATACTAACTTAGAGAATAATGAAGACAAAGAGTGGGAGCGCCAAGGTAACTCGCGAAATTCTAATTTTCTTACTTTTTTTTTCAATTTGCAGATCAGTGCGACTCATTTTTAGGGTTCCGTACCCAAAGGGTAAAACGGGACCCTATTATTAGGGTTCCGTACCCAAATTGTAAAACGGGACCCTATTACTAAGACTCCGCTGTCTGTCTGTCTGTCTGTCTGTCTCCAGGCTGTATCTCATAAACCGTGATAGCTAGAAAGCTGAAATTTTCACAAGTGATGTATTACTATTGCCGTTATAACAACAAATACTAAAAATTAAAAAAAAAAATATTAAGGGGGGCTCCCATACAACAGATATGATTTTTTTGCCGTTTTTATAGATAATGGTACGGAACCCTTCGTGCGCGAGTCCGACTCGCACTTGGCCGGTTTTTATCAACATACAAACTGACACTGACCTGCAAATTGTAAAAAACGCAGGAAAATCAAAAATATCGCGGGCTACCCTGGCGCTTCACCTTAAGCATGAACATTAATCCTGTCCTAAAACACTACCGCAACTTCCTAAAACACCAGTCGTGTGGAATACTCAATGAAGGAAAAGACAATTTGTTACAGATAAAAAGTGGTTAAATAAATAGACTTCATTTGCAAATTAAGTACCGGTTGGTACTTTATACATATTAACATGAGGTAAATATTAATGAAACAGGAAGTCTTTCAACTTGTTAATGCAAATCATAACACCGTAGAGTAAGTATCTAAATTATGTATGTAATTTATTTAAGTGCCTATGATCAAGTGACGGCTGTTAACATTCTTGCAATATTTCAAATACACTCTTGTACTCTACAATCTTATAATAATAATAATTTATTCATCAAAAAACACATTGTAGTATATGATGACAGTTTACAGAATCGGAATATAGTGTACAAAGACTACAATAGAATGGTGGGTGAGGTGCTGTATTCCTAGCTAGGTTAATAGATAACCTGTGTTAAGGAGTACAGCATATATATACAGCATGCATATATTATACATTTTACGGCTTGTTGTTTTTTTTTTATTTTTTGTTTTCATTACTATGTAATTGCGTTTTTGTAATGATGTGCTCTTAGAAATTATGTACAATAGAAATCACACAGTTTTGTAAACCGTAAAAGGAACAGTGTCTTATGACAAACCAGGTTTTCAGTAGATTCGACAATGGCATAAAATATCGCATGCCTCGATACCTGCGCACTTGAGAATTTATGGCCGCGTCAGTTAATAGAGAACACGTAGCTGAATTAAAGGCTGACCATAACTGAACTTTTTCCTATCTACATGCTAAGAAAATGTAGCAGACGTGAGAGAGAGTATATGGCAACTTCGACTTTGAAATTGCAAGTCTCTGCGCCATCATTGTTTAGCAGTTTTGTCTCGCATACTGACACAGTTTTGCTTAGTCTGCCTTCAGCTTTACCAGTCGAGATTTGATAATTGATCATACATTGCTATAGCAGTCTCATAAAATGTTTTATAGCCCCTGATTGCTGCAAAAGGAAATCGGTAATCAATGAACGGATCAATGCAAGACATTTGTCCCACCCAGTTTATCAGTTAAAACAGTAGGCACACAATTTTTTGCTTAATAATAACGTTTTAAATGAACTAATTAAATATGTTCTTGAGATAAAATCATCATTAACTTCTATTCCCTTTTGTGATACAATAAAGAGACTGTGATTTTCCAGTGAAATAAATTGAATGATATAGAAAATAGAAAGGTAATACATGCAAACGTACAAAAATATAATGAAAGGAGTCTATCACAGATAGGATTACAAACAATAGTGTAATTAAAATACTGTTACCTACCGCCTCACCTATATAATGAGAAATATAAAATGGACACAATCGCACTTTTGTTAAGTGCTTACTTGAAAGTAAAAACCTTTCCGTGTTAAGATAAAGTGAATGTTTAATTAAAGCTGTCAAGTAACTTTTTACAAAGATAAGGCGAACGATTATCTGATAATATTTCAACTCATATCGGCCTGCTCTAGTTCGTGTATGGCAATTAGAGACCACATTCCTTCAGAAATTGTAGTATTGCTAGAAAATTAATCAAAATTATTTATGTATTTAGTTTAAACCACACATGTGATGTATATAGGTTTTCAAACAGGATGTAGGTAGAGTATCTGAGAATTCACAATATCTTGTAAAGTTAATCGATAAGTTTAAGCCGAAATAGGACTCATAAAATTGATTCTATTTAATAGAATTCTAAAGAGAGAAATGTTTGTATATTTATTTATTACTAGCTTTTGCCCGCGGTTTTGCCCGCGCGGATGTCCAAACCTGACTGCCTGCGGTCATTTTGGTCATCGTTTAATTTTAGAAAGGCGTTCGACTTAATCGACAATGATATTCTTCTGATGAAGTTTGCGTCTCTCGGATTTGGTCCTCAACTTCTCCGATTATTGGCAGACTACCTCAGAGATCTGCGGCAGTTTCTAAAACTGAATGGTAATCAGTCACCGGAGTATTTTATTCGATCAGGTGTCAGCCAGGGCAGTGCGCTAGGACCTCCCCAATTCCTAATCATGGTAAATGATCTGCCAGGAGTTCTATCTGCAGCAAAATGCCTTATGGTTGCATTTGATTCAAAGCTAGTTTTGACGGTCACTGGAGAGGAAAACTGTTTAGTATTTCAGCGGGACATTGATACCATTGTAGATTGGAGTGTGAGGAATAGGTTGCCTCGTAAAATGTCAAAGTGTAAAGTCATCTCATTTTCTAGGTCTCGCAAGCCAATTACTTTTGCCTACAAGCTGGCGGATGACTCGCTTAAACGTGTCTCAAAAATACGGGACCTGGGACTAACCTTATAAAGTGGTTTTAATTTCCACGAGCACATTAAAAAGGTGTGCAAAGATGCTAATAAAGCACTGGGTTTCGTCATCAGAACTTCCTCCCAATTTAAAAGTCTCAAGGTTATAAAGCTGTTGTACGATGCATAAGTGCGCAGTAAATTAGAGTATAATGCAATTGTCTGGGATCCTGCGGAGAAGTTATATACACTAATGGTTGAAAAAGTTCAGAAGAAACTTTGCCGTTACACATTATACGAACCTACGGATACTACCCATTTTTGTATCCTTCTTTATTTGTGTCTGGAATGATCGGACTGGATACTTTGCAGCTTAAGCGCAAATTGATGCATATTATACACTATTGTTTGTTAATTAACAGTAGTATAGATAATTCATCGGTAAGAAAGCATATCCATCTGTATGTTCCGCAGCAATATATATGTGGTATGGGACGGCGGCGGCACCAACTTCATTCACGCCCACCGGAATAACGTATCCATCAAGCCAGTAACATCCCAACCGTGAGAGCAATTGGCCTCATTAATCGTTACATTGACAGCAGTCCATATTTTTGGATACTATTAGCACTTTAAGGAAATATGTATTGTCAGTATGCAAATAGTAAAAAAAATAAGTTTTTTTTTTTTTGCTATTTGCAAATATCGTAAATAAGTTATTATTTTTTTTTTTACTCATAAAATGCTACGATTAATTGACAAGACATTTACTGTTCTAATGTTGTTTTAAGTTTTTGCTGACCCTATAAGTTTCGACCACAACCCAATCTAAGATCAACAGATTTAACCGCAGAACCTTTTTCTCACGACAATCAATTATTAAGTAGAACCAGTATGTAATAATTTTCAATATTTGGTCAACCGTTTCATGTAAAGGTATTAGAATAAGGATTTAATAGTCTATCAGTTATTAACTTGCTACGACTGGCTATAATTTTAGTTAATGTTTTTCAAGTTCCGCAGTTCTTTTTTGCACCTTTACTTGGTAACAAGGCAATATTTTTACTGCATGAGGTTTGTAATGACCACCTACTCGTAGATATGATAAAATGTTGCAGCGATCAGCTTCTTGTTTGTAAGTGCATTTTTGTGAATTCTTTTACGTAATGTTCAATAAGAGATATTTTAGAGTGTCAATTACCCTCACTTTCATAAGTTCCTTATTGGTTTTATTCTGGTTTTTGAATGCATCTGCAGTAGGTACTCGGCAATTCGGTTTACATTAATACATGCGACTTTTGACGTGAAATCCGCAGTCTAGCTTGCATGGGTTCAGGATCACCCTATCTCTTGTAGTCCAGGATTCACATTCTTCAGTGCTTACCCGTTCGATATATCTGAATATCATACCATAAATGACATTTCAACCACCATAGCTGAAACCTTTCTCTGGGCCCTGATTAGGGACATGTATTGCGCGTGCCCGGCGCGTGGCACAAAGCAGGCGAATTGCGACAATGCCGACGGTGTCATGGCCGCCAGTGAACGGCATGTGCAACTAAAATAAAACATAACAGTACGCGTAAATCGTGGGACATTAATGTCACACTTTGATCATATTCGGAGCACCTTGCTCTCGTATTACTTTTTAGGGACTGGACCAATTTGATGATTGACAAATACTCGTACTGTGAAATAATTGATCAGTAGTTTTTATCACGTTTTCCCTGGGGAAAAAGATCTCACTTGGCAAAGCTTGAGAAGTAATGATATTGCTAAACCGAAGCAAATTGAAGCTTCGTGCTTGCTAATTTATACAAGGACCGGTCATTCACGCGCATAAAATGCATGTATTTGCATCTATAATCTTTAATTTATCGTAGAGGTTAGAAATTTCGTTTTGCTTAAAAAGCCGATTCCTTAGTGCTATAGGATATCCTGGAAGTTTGTTGGGCATGGTAGTAGTTTTATAAATAGTAACAAATGAGGAGAAGAGGCATGGAATAATAATAAATCAACTTGCTTGCAATTATATGCTTTTTGATGACGATGTCGAGCTGACGATAATGATGCTCAAAAGTAGACTGTATTCAGCAAAGGATGATGATTTAGCATCTTCTTTTCCTTTTTCATTTGATCTACCAAGTTAATTGCCACGATGACAAAAGCCTTGTTAACCTGATTTCCTGATAAAATCATGATTGTAAACTATACATGTGGTAGGTATGTATATTTTGCGGTCAGTTCCCGTCAGATTTGTTTCAAGATTTCTGCAGAAACATTACGTTATTCATTTCATTAATGCAGTTACATAAAAGGATCGCATAAAAATGAAAGTACCTTTCGGCAGCACACAACACAAAGCCACGGCCGTCTAGTTTGGTACCTACACAAACTGACCTAATAACTATTATTAGTATAGGAATATCATGTATTGCTGCTTATAAAAATATCTCCTAACGTCCTTGTGAGGTAATACGGCACCGACACTCCCACTCGCTCCAGTTTCCGAGGCTTTGGACTTTCACTATCATTGTGAGACCGTTTTGCGCAACATGTATACTGCATGCGTAAACATATTTTAAAATTTCGATTTCAGGCCCATTTTGTGGATTACTTTTATCGATTACTAGAATTAATGTTTTTATGATCTGTCTAAATGTAACAACGGAATGGTCTCGAAAATATTTCAGTTTGGTCTTCAACTAGTTTCTAAAATTATTACTGGAGGAAAAATAAATCAGTGATAGATAAAAATAAAATGCATTTTAATTTACAGAAATGTTTCAGTCAATTAGTTTAGTGAACTTTGGTTCTAATTCTCCCATCCTGGACCTCATTAAAGACTACAGCGAAAACACTTGTTACAAAATAACAATAAATAATTTGGTTAATTCACTTCAGTCTACTTCAATTTATCCTACCAATACTTTAATCTTACAATCTATCACGGCTCTGGCCTGAATAGTTACGCAAATGTAAATAATCTAATTTGTATTTATAACAAATAACTTAAATATCGAACATATCTAACAGGTTTATGACGGGTTTTCGTTTCTTTACAACTTTTCGAACAACCTCCTTCGGTGCTGTCCCTCGAGTAGAACTGGGGTACCTGTCATCCTGTGACGTATCGTCGTAGTTACTCAAATACTGGGGCCGCTCGTATTCATCGTCGGGTACTCTGTAATCGTAGGGTTCGACAGTAGGTGCAGGCTTCTTTAGTTTCTTCTTAGGAACTAAAACATAGTCACTTAAATCTTCGCTAGGAAAGCGGTGCTCTGGTTCTCTTGGTTTATAAGGCCTCTTCTTTTTAGGTCTGGAAGGAACTTCATCTGGAAAGTACTTTTCGGGTGCTGGCACAGCAGGTATTACTGGAAACGTATATTTATGTGATGTAGGTTTGACATCAGTATCATCGTACTTATGCCCCTTAAAGTTCCCGTTGCCAAAATGCTTTGTGACGTATCTGTCAAAGTCGTAACTCGGTTCAGCGTATTTGTCGTAAGTATCTCTGTAAGAATCTGAGGGAAATGGTGGATACTTCTTATTCAATTCTAAATCTACAATGTTTGAATACAAATTGTCTCTGTTATTGTGACTTTCTTTTCTAGTTTTGGTTTTGCAATTCGGGTCGGAACTGTATCCGACGTGACTTTGTGGCTCTAATTCTGAGAATTCATCACGTGGATGTTTAATTGAAATACTGTGCGTGTATTCGCTTGGTTCTGAGTCTAACGGCTGGTCCGCATATGATGGATACTTATTTCTTTTCTTATTCGAGTATTCTTTGCGTACGGGTTCGTAGCTTGGCTTCTTAGTTGGTCTTCTTCTTTCATAATAATCCTCGTCTGCATCTTCTGAAAAGTCATAATACTTTTCATAATCTCGCATGGCTTTCTCTTCAATTATACTCCGTCCTATTTCTTCAGAATCGAATCTCTGGTTTTCAGTGTTAACAACGGCTTGAAACCCTGTGTTCGGTCCTGCTGAATATTCAACGGTCCTTGTGGAGCCATCTGGTTCGACTACACTGTAGTGACCTGTAATATAGAAAAATAGTGATAAATTCTGTGAAATCTGTGCTTCATCATTATCGTTTACTGTAGGCCGGAATCACTCACTGTTCACCCATGTTTAAGATAAAGATTTATTTTGAAAGCTACTAAACTATTTTATGTCTCAGACTATGCAAATTGGGCTGCGTTACTGTTCGAAAGAGATACCGCGGCCCTGGAACATAAAGGGCAAAAGAAGGAACATGGATGGTTTTTAGTCAGTAAAAGTCTGACACTCCCTTCCGCTCCATCCAGAGCGGGAGGAGTCATTTGATGAAAAAAAGACTATGCAAATTGTTATTATATTATGGACAGTTTTTAGACTGATTTCTCTTTTTATTCAATTAATTACCTTTAACAGTGTCACCATCTCTTGACTCCCACACGCTCTTCACGTCTCCAGTTTTGCCATCAGTCACTCCATAACTAAACGAGTAGGTTGCTTTTCCCTGAAAAGACAAAAAAAAAAACAAAGCATTCGCTCATTAATTCAAACGATATTTTTTTTACGACTACTACAATTACACTGTGATGTTACTATAGATAAAAAAAACTTTGAAGAATGTGTGAAGCGATAGCTTGCGTGTATTAATTCGATATTTTAGTCATTATGACAATTGATTGCATGTCCAGCTATTTCAGTTTAATATTCTGAATAAGTAATGAGGGCTTTAATCGTTTCCATAACGTAGGTATGCAGGTAATTACAATCAGGTAGAGTAAGAGTATTAATGTCTGGCTGTCCGTCAAATCGTTAGGCGTAACGCGTGCGGCATTTATCACTCTCGATCACGACTGGCGGTTGCCCAACTGAGGTTAGATTGTCTTAAATGATTCTAGATTAGTACGTGTATAGAAAATACAATGGTACCTACTTATTTAAGACAGCGCCGCCAGACTTTTTGTGATGATATAAATATGATATTAAAATTGAGATCAGAAAAACTAATTATCATATCAACACCGCCCATCTAAGCTAAGTGCGAAGTGCAAACAGTCTTGCGGTTATATCGTAATTGAATCTAAATAAATAATGTAATCAGGTTGAGCTTGATTTACCCAATTCCATAATATTACTCCAACCATCAAAATGTAAATGCAACGAATCAATTAAGATCAATACCACTAGACAAGTTTCATGATGTTTGTAAACATTGGCGGCATAAATGTCACTTGTTGGCGGCCATCTTCTTGCCAAGTTCAAGATGAACCAGGTGGGTGCGCTTGCGCATCGCGCGCTATTACTCAATGTCAATGACGGATCGTTCACTTTCGTTTGTTTCCGCTTCGATTCGCTCAACACGATTCACTTTTTTTTGTCGTGGTTGTACATTATTCATCATTCACACTTCTCTTGATAAATGTGAGGCGTGTAACATGATTTTTGGCGGATATTAATCTACCATTTTAATTAATCGTGTAAAACTACATGAAATTGAACGTTCTCGGACATGGAAACTGTCATCAATAATACTATTATGTTCAATAATAGTGTTAATTGAAGCTCATAATTACATAAAAATCGAAAGTAAAGAAACTTTTACTGAGTAAAAAATCCGGTGACAACGTACTAATTAGCGACCGTTCGTGTTCCTCGCTCCTGCAATTATGATTTGCATAATATTGAGAAAAAAAAAGCGACCAAGTAGAGCAGTGTAACAGTTCAACTAGTCGTGTTGCTTTGAGAAAAGTGGGTGAACAAGACAACCGCGGCCGCATTCGTTTCGACATTCAGCGACCACTTTCGATAGTGCGAGTATTTGTGTGTATTGACATGTCGCAAGCGTGGTGATAAGCGCACGTTGCTTACCTATTTTTAGAGCAAAAAGTTTGCTAGATCTAGAGCTAGAATTTCATTGATACAGCGAGCCCAATTAGAGCAGGTGGCAGCGAATGTGGAAGGCCGCACATCGGAATTATTGGTGCACATATCAGCATTGAATATCATGGAATTTCAATCACCTACAAACCTCAAGATCTAAGTAGGTTTACGGATAGCCTAAATACTTTGTTTAAATTGTTCAGATTCATTTGCAAGAAAAACTAGATATCAAGTGTTAGTATGTTAAGTTTTCTGAAAAGACATTTTTGTTTCCGCAACAAAAATTAAAAGTCCATCTAGTCCTTCCAAAGCTGCCTGAGTGGAATAGTTTTGAGAGTTTTTTTTTAATATTTTAATGTAATGTGTCAAACATGATTATCTTATTTCCCAGAAATAATCTCGAACCGTGTAGAAAACCCTCTACGCAGTCTACGCTTTCCTGAGAAAAAGGATCTTAACATACAGACAGACGGACAACAAATTGATTCTATTAGGGTTCCTTTTTATATTTGAGATAGGGAACCCTTAAAAGACTTACTCCATTCTGACCAATCTCAATAACTTACGCAGAGTTTACAATTTTACGAATGCGCCTTTTTGGAAAGTTAATGCTCTGCATTTCTATTGCACCTACCACTAATTATTATGATTGATTATATCTCTTTAATTAAAATATAATCAAATTTCTTACGCAATAAATAATAGCAGCTTATCCTATTTAACAACAGAAAGAGAACGCAAGCTAGATGATAAATAATAACAGACTTAAAATGCAAAACTGATTGGTATCTTTATTGTGTACAGAGCATTTAATAGAAAGTGCTAAGCGTAGCTATTGTTATTATGAATAGCTAAGTAATAATTGGTAGATAAATGCTGTCTACAACTATAATTGTAAAATATGGTAATGTCTTTAGCAGAGTGTATGAATAATTTAAACAAGTTGCATAAATTCTTCAAATAAGTTAGTGTACGTCTCGAAATTGCTCTTATATATCGCTTGCGATATTTTAAAAGCCTTAAGCTCGATAGTTTTAACAAATGCAGAAATAGGATGCTAGATTTCATCCTACATTTCCCCCTTTAGGAGATGACTTTAATAAAATCTTTCTTAGTGCTCGCTTTTGGTACATAAGGAAGTCTTGGGCAAAATTTCAATTTATATGTCTGTGTGTGAATTAATTAATTTAAAAATTATATTTAACTCCTAGATTAACAGGTAAAGCCTGGGTAAACAAATGCTTTAAAGTTAAGAAAATTAGACACAAGTCGTACTAATGACTGATACTCAGGTAAGAACTCAAGTGTGACAGTTTTTTCAACGTAAAAAAATTACAAGGAACAAAATTCACGCTATATTTCACGCTAAACAACTGCTAATTAACTATTTAATTTCACAAAGAAATTACAAGATTATAATGCGTATATACATACATACAACCAATTAATTAGCAAAGAAAATTGTAAATTAATCTAAGTAATTATAAGCTATAATTGCAATTTCGACGCCTACTGGTATTACTTGAAGCAAAGCAGTGGGTCTAACCCAGATAGGTGCATTACTTTCTGTTCGTTATTTCGTCATCACTGCACTCAAAATTGTAGTGAAAAACCTTGTGAGAAAATGTGTACTAGAAGCAAAAATTTGGAGACCAGTAACATCTCCAAACCGCACTGGGCCCGCGTGGTGGAAAGTCCCAGTCATTTTTTTTGCCTGTGTCCCTTCACTGGGAACATTATAGGGTGATTATTCTGTTAGTGAAGTTGAATCAGATGCGCGTGCGACTATCACTAGAGTATTATAGTGAAACTTGCGTTCCATCGTGTCTTTGCTCGCAATAAATATTTTTTTATAGGCCAACGTATCAGTATCGCTTTATTGTTGATTACTGAATATAAAATAGGCATTGTATTATTTGAATCATTTTTAAAGTCTTTTTTTTATTATTTGGAAAATGGCTGAAAGCTATACGGCCCTTAAGTAATCAACATTTTCCCAAATTAGAGATGTTTAAGCATGTACGATACATTTTTGCGAAGGACTATATTTTATCCTATTGTTTTGCTGAATCGTCAAAATATATTATTGTAATAAATGTTAACTTAGAACTAAACATTATTAAATATCGGGCTGTATAAAGCTAGGGAACTTTACATGAAAACTAACTCTCCATGCATTTACCAGTCACTTTATAAATTGAAATAATATATAATAAAATTAATTGAGGAAAAAAACAATGCTCACTCACTTTGTCCGACGTCTCTTCGATTGTATCTTCCATAAATTCACCTTCTTGACAATTGGTTGCTAACAAATTTGCCAAGAGGATCTAGAAATTACGAAAGTCCATTTTAGTAATTTTAAACAGCATAATAAAATTAATACAACAGAAATATTATTATTGTATATCACCAAGGGCGGCATAACAAAATTACTTCAGCTGTAACTACAATAAAGCAACTAATCAAACTACTGCAATTGATAACTCAATGAAATTAATAATTACAAATTACGTACCAATATCACAAGCGCTTTATCCATGATTATTGTGTACCACCACATAAAGTCACGTCACGATATTACAAAACAAAAACACAAGAAAAAAATTAAATAAAAACTATAAACTTGTCCATTTCAAGGTTGAGGCTAGATAAAGACGAGCCGCGGCAACCACCACCTACCTATTTATAAACGCACACAGGAACACCCCCCGGGCGTGCGTGAACCAACATAGACACACACACTCATACACCTCACGCACCCCCACATTCAAACGTGACAATTACTCAACTAGGATGCGATACATTTAATTGTAGATCAGCTACCGGTAACGATCTGATAATTGTACCTTACACATAATTGAAGAAATAGCCATAAATTAAACCTTAAATAAGTGTTAATAAAATCATCGTTTTTATATCCGGTCTCAATATGAAGGCCTGCATTTTTCCTGATATTCAGGTGCCAGTTAAAATAAAAATATTAAAAAGGTAGATAGACCAGCTGTTGAGGGCATGGTAAAAATGGGGACCAGTCTATATTCAGAAGTGAAAAGCGCTAGACACAGCAAAGTTGGTGTTCTTAAAAAGACGATAAGTCTGAAAGTCAATGATCTTGTATAAAACCTGGAGAAGCATAATAGCGTAGAAGAGAAAATGTTTTAAGTCTATTCGATCATGTTGAAGATTCTCCGACTACCATCGACCTTGCACTTGCTATACTTGCTGGAGTATCCAAATGTCGCTACAGCTGCACTTTAGAGGACGTAAAGGACGCCACTGACGGCGCAATTTTCCAGGCTACCTATTGAGTTCATGTAATTTGACAAGATCTACCTTCGAAATAAAAGAAGAAGAATATCAGCTAACGCAGTAAAACTGAAATTGTAATAAATACCAATAATAATGATCATTTCATAATCAACTAAGCATGCAAATCAAGGAAAGCGAGCGCTTTCAGCTGCGATAGCATGACAGTCAGTGTCGTTACGCGTAACGCACTATCGTAAGTGCCGTAATTTGCAATGGTAATTGTTATCTGACTGTATATTACGATATTTAGAGCTGGTTTAAATATTGTGGGCCTTGACATGAAGTTGGATAATGAAAGTACGGACTAAAAGTCTAGCGACTAAAAGTTTTCGGCGGTGCTTTCGGTGGATTGCCATTTCACAATTTCTTATAGTACTGAAAAGTTGTGTCAGAATGAGTAGCATACTTAATTTGTGGTACAAAGCAAAGACCGTTGATGGAACCTATATGGTTCATACGAATATTGAGGTACATTTCAGATACATGTTCTTAAATATGCTGTGCTGATTGAACTCTTTTACTATAGAATGCAAGAAAGACAGAGGATTTTTAGTAATCATATTTTATTTTGTGGAAACTTCCGCCTTACGGTAACATAGGGACCTACTCTAACAAAATCAATCACATATGAGGTTAAAAATGAAAAAAAAAATTAGGAACCCATATCAACTATCATTAGTGTCATTCTCAAAACAATACTTTCAAATATAATTCACCATGTCTAGTTAGAAATTATATTTAGCTCGTAGCCGAAGAATCATTCCTCAACATTTTTCCGGTATGCACCCGGAATGGCAAAAAAGATAAAGTGCTCGATAATCTAAGTTACAAAGAAACAGCCGATGTTAGAATTAGATTAATAACATTGTTAACTCACAGTAACAGGTAACTGTATATTAAAAAAGTGGCATAGCATGCATCTATCATTGTTGTTTAAACAATAGTCAAACGAAAGTAATTTATTGGTAGTACTGAAGTGTGTCGTTTCTTCAGCATAGTTTTAGGCTAATATCCTGATCGGCTGTTCGGTCTGTTGAAGCGTAAACGGCGATGCAGCGACACCCGCCGGCGTCATCGGTCAATAACTAAAAGCACCTCCACATTACATGCGTATAAATTGCGCGGCCGTAAATTTCAGCATATTGACAAAATGTCTGGACGTTTTCCGAGTGTCGTTTCGATTACAAAGCGTAATAATTTAATCAACATTGCATCAATTTAGGATTGTTTGTCAGATATTAGCGTTTATCACGACGAGTGGAACTAAAGCGATGAAGTTTAGAACTTAAGCATATTACCGCGGCACATGACGTATACGTGTGAACGTCCTTGTAATATTTATTAATCGCCACTCAACAATGTTTCATGCATGGACTCCTTCTGTAACGATGATGAATTTGATCAGGAAAAGCGGCTTAATTCATCACTTTCCTTTGTGAGTGAACAAAAAATTGAGACACAGTTCTAGAAAAATATTTTCTTTATTTATCATCCCGCAGTATCAAAACTATCAACGATTCTTCGTTAATTTATAGGCCTTATAAACTATTACATTAGTAGTTATCTTTGCGACAACTCGTTAGGTATATATTATATTATAAATAATATATCGAAGTTAATATCACAGTCTGGCACTGGTTTCAGAATTTTTCAGGTTAATGATCATACTTAAATCAGTGCCATCTATTGGGTAGCTTGGAAACTATTTGGCGAGTTCAGCAGCGCCATCTAGTAGTGGGAATAGTAACCACCAGAGCTGTGTGTGTTGTAGTTTTGTGGGTGCTGCGCTTTGCCGATACGCTTGACCACGGCGTTGAAGCCATTGATCTTGTCGGCGGTGTACTCAACGATGCGAGTGGTGCCATCGGGCTCGGCGAGGGAATATGCACCTGGGGAATCGAATTGTGTCAGTATGGCTGCCTAGCAACTTGTATGCGAATATGAAGTAGATGCTTATTTTCCTAATAATTGAGTTATTATGTGGCTTTAAATTGATTGAAATTTCTGTAAGAACTTTTAAGCATGGAAGAGTGAAAATCCTAATACAATAGGGTCCTCAAAACATGCTGTTCCTCCTACTATCAAGAATTGAAGTACCCCATCAATAGTACCATGCGATTCTGTTTCACGTATAAATTTTGATTAATGGAGAAGACAGCTTGCAGTACAACCATAATGTATTTGGTCAATAAGGCTTCAAGCTAAGTAAAATAAGACCATACCTTTGACAACATCACCGTCTCTGCTCTCCCATTGCGTTTTGTGGTCGCCGGTGTGAGGGTCCGCTACTGCGTAGTCGAATGAGTACTTCGGGTATGACTGAAAATATAGCAATGTGTGATTAGCACATTATGAAAAAGTAATATTAAATAAAAAACAAAAGTTGAATTTCAAGTAAATTAAGCTAAATTCGTCTTAATTGTTAAATAAATAAATATTATGATTGTTATTGTCCAACTTTAACCAATTTAAAATTGATTGTTTTATAAGTTTGTAAGCTATTATTTTATATATCCAAGTTAAATCAAATGTAAACAAATTAACCTAGATTGATTAAATAATAACAAACAGAGAATTTAACATGAGATAATGATGTTTATGAATAATAATTGCCTGTACAATACATTACATAACTTTTATTGTAATAACGTGTAATTAATCACATTATATTACAATAAGGAAATGGGGATATAAAGATTAAGTCAATGTTTTTTTGCGCAACACAATGAACTAGACGACACTTCAAAATCGCAAAGTAAAAGACATCAACGCGCTCGAGCTCCGAACAACAATGACACAAATTATTTTATTGATTGATTTCTCTAATTTCTATGTCGTATTGATCAAGGCAAACAATTTTGACAGACTCATTATTTTATTAATTCACAGCAATTCCAAGTCAAAATTAAAACCAACACGAAATCATTCGAAATCTGCCTACAGTACCTTCAAGTCGCATTTTAATTGAATAACATTACCATTTAGTCCGACTATTACGTTATAATAATTCGTCAACAAGGAATTATCAAGACGTGAAATGAACCCCATCTAGGTGAATCAATAAGTAGCTAGGATAGACTTCGGCGGAAGGTGGAGAATGGGGTTCTTTAGAGCAGCTTGGGACAGGCTTCTGTCTAGCTGCAACCCGATAAGCTGAATTGAATAAAGAAACTATTTAGAATAACAAGATATCAACGAAAACATCGGTTATCTTTGGACCATCCCTATCAAATCTGACCGAGAAACAGTCGCTTAAAATTTCGTCAGTTCAAATTCATAGTATCCGACATCAAGTAGTGTAATGAGGCGACTCATATCCGAATTTCCTCAAACTTCACAATACAAATGACAAGTGTGACGCAAGCCCTTAAGTATGGGACGTCATGGTGTCTAAACATCAGAAGCGTGACGACTTATGCCCTTAACCACAAGAGAATTTAAGTCTTATAGCTTTTGGAATAAGCAGTAATTTTGTATACAGCAAAATGGTGTGGCATATTTTTCAATATGAGCGTATTTAGATCTTATGCTTTGAGAATATAGTAAGTTTTAGTGTGCAACTGTGCTGTAAGATATGATTAAAAGGCTTGAATGTTGTGACGTTTTATAATACATTATGATTTTATCAGCGCGGCAGCGTATTAATCAGAGCGTTTTATGTAAACAAAAGAGATAAACCATTGATAGTTTGAAGACTCGGGAAGCGTCTCAGTGAAACGGTAGGCCTATACTAGACAAACCTATTATCGTTTTGCTAGATTTTGAAGTCAACTTATTTAACTAAATTTTATGGAATCAGTAAAACCAATAGCAAGATTTCTGAAATAAATTCAAATTATTTTCAATGACTTGGTGCCATAAGCTTTACTTCTCATTGGTATTTGTTGAAGGTACTCACACTAAAAAAAAAACAAATCAAGAATCATACGAATTTTCTATAAATCAATGACAATAAACTGCAAACAAACAACATACAGACTGAAAGCACGTAAACTAAAATTTCACTTCAGTCATTCATTAATTCAGCGTGAGAAATTGATATGAAAAATTATGATTATTATTATTTTAACAGGCTGTGTTGTAAAAGATAAGAAATATCCTAGGTTAGGGAAGGGGGAAAGGATGGAGGAAACGCCTGATTTTCTTCTTGCACTCAACTCAATCCTGAGCCAAACCCGCAACCAGTATTCAATATCATACTGGTGGATTATAACAATACTACTTACATAATAATCCTGGCCATGTCCACCACCATAATCAGCCTGTACAGGGTAGTAGCCGCCACTATAGCCTCCGTGGCCACCGCTGTAGCCTCCATGGCTACCGCTGTAGCCTGATAGACCACCACCATAACCAGCGCCTATGTAGCCGGCATTAGCAGCGGCACACACCGCAACGAACAAAACAACCTGGAATTACAGAATATTGAATTTAGTAATGACCGTAAAACTGGTACCTTGTACAAAAGTTGCAAATTAAATTCTTTAAGAAATCGGTATTGGTAGATATGTGTAAAATATTAGTATTCTAATATTAAGCCGATACCAACATGCTTAGGAAACGGCTAAGAATATCCTAATGGACAGATGCTAATGATGGTAATAGATGGATGGTAAGAGTGGTGCCTCATTTAGTTGCATAGAATCGTTTTTTTTTCATGTTTTTCATGTCCTTTTCAGTCTCTCAGAACCGTCATTTGCTGGAATGAGAAACAAAACGTGCTGCCGAGTGTATTGCCGATGCTGTCGGATGCGATAACATTCCCGCTCTAGGAGCATGGAAAAACTGTTATTCCGTGCTGCTAGATGGCTTTACCCAAAATTAACACTTGTTGGCGTTATTAAAATTGACCTAAGGTTTCGTTTCCTATGTTGTCCTCGCTGATTGGAAAAAAAATCCCACGATGAAATCGCCTGATCATTTTTTTCGACTTGTAAGAATGTAATATTGCTCTTTAAATAAAAAGGAGCAATCACTTTCAAAGTACTTCATGCTTTTACAAAAACTTTCAAAGAATCGATAGCTTTACGATTGCTTATATCAATCCTATAAATTTTTGACAGTTCCAGGACCATTATCCCCGATAGACCGTCACTCTATTTATGTACTCTACACCGACAACATTAAACTGGACTACATCAAGTAACATAAAACATTGACCTTCACCAGGATTAAAACGAACGAATCAAATCGTTCCAAATAACAATAGAACTACGACCAAGAAAATTCGTACAAATTATGACAGTGACATTTAAGGTCACTGTTCCACAGGTCATGTTTGATTCATTCCATTCATAACTGAGGGCAACAATGTTTTTACACACGATCATCTACCGATATTAGTACATTTAGTACGTTCTGGGTATTATCTAGAACAATAGGACAAGCAAAAACAAACGCAGGAAGTTTTGAACTAATAAATGTTGTACAGGTGTCGTGGGTATGCGTGTTTCGATTTCGGAGAACATGAAAACAAATAAATATTAACAAATACTTAGATGGGAAATTCTTGATGCATCCAGATCAATAAGTCATCCCTAAAGAAAATGTCAACTATTATTGCATTAGTATTCTCTATGGCAAAATTAATAAAAGAAAATGAAACGCATGCGACCAGGTGCCGAAAAAAAATCTGGTCTTTACTGATTTTACAGG
The DNA here is from genome assembly GCA_950022335.1 of Eurois occulta. Taxonomy (NCBI): domain Eukaryota; kingdom Metazoa; phylum Arthropoda; class Insecta; order Lepidoptera; family Noctuidae; genus Eurois; species Eurois occulta. The sequence goes on along the minus strand of OX465484.1, from coordinate 7,863,365 downwards.
TTAGTAAACTAATATTTTAATTAAAGGCTGGCTTAATCAGCCTTCAGGTTACCATTGCTGGAACACGAGTCTCCTTTTTAGTTCAACAGTTTATTTTATTACTTTTTTCAACAATACATGACACTGTTGTACTGTTAATTGTGATAACATCTTGGTCACTGTATAAATAATTACGTATATATCGTGTACCTACATAGCATTAATTTCGTCAAAAAGAAATAATAAAAGTGCAAACAAAAGGCCACAAGCACTATTTTAAAATTGTCTCTTATAATGGTTGGCTTGGTCAGGTTGAGTAAAATCACTGACTGAAACTGACTCTGCAGTTTCAGTCAGTGATTTTACTCAACCTGACCAAGTTTAGAAGCAATTTTATTTCAGTTGAAACTAAAACATATGTCGTCATCAATAAATGTATTAATACTTTATAATTTGGACTCAATTCTAATTTTGTATCCGGCTCGCGAGTGTGAACTTACAATTGATACCAACTATTCAATATTAAATGAAATGCAATCATTCAATGTGGTTGGACTAATCGTGATTAGAAATACCATCAATCAGTACCTAGGGAGTTACATAGCAGGTATGTGAATTCATGTTTGGAAATGACAATTGAAGAACAATACAACATAAGTATGAACATAGTAATTATGTATAAGCAAAAACGCATATTCCATCGAATGTATTGAGTAGAATACTATTCGTTACGTATGACAAAAAAAAACCGTAAAGAAAAATAAGTTTTTCATAACCACATAATCGATTACGTGTTTGTCACAATGTAACACCGATATTTCCCATAACTCGTGTTACGTTTATTCGTCTAACAAGGTTTGTTAAATATACCGTAACGATGATGAATACGTGGTTTTTATGACATGTCGTAAGCAGCGTTTGTCACACAAAAAAAAACAGTTTTAAAACCATTTGATAACTAAATAAATGTACCGAAACGATTTTACAATTTATTTATAGGTGCTGAAAGTGTTACATCAGTTTAATTTACAGCAACATTTCGTGATACGTTTAAATATAATACTCTGAAATTAGGCATTGTGAAAACCTAGTCAGAAATGGATATTAAGACCATCTACTTTTTTATCGTATCATTTTTTATGTAATCGTCAATAGAAAGCTTACTGTACTTTTTAGGAATACTAAATTGGTTTATTGGTTTTTTATTTATGTATTCAACGACTCTTTCGTATGTCAATAACAACTACGTGATGCTAAGGCTCGAATTTGGTAGTATTTATGATAGAAACTTGTGAATGTAATGTTTCCATATGAAAAGACTGACTGTGGAAATATAAGTAGTAAAGTAAGAAAGGGAGTAACTAAGATGGATTTTGAGAGATATAAACATAAAAAAGAAGACATATCGAATAGGATAACGCCGATAGACACAACTGGAAACAGGAGACCTGACCAAGTAGTCAAATTGAGAGTGATTAATGTAATCTTTTTTAAGATTAGCTCTAATTTAGTAGGCGGTTTTGCAATTGATGATATGTTGTTGCTGTCAAAAGTAACGTTAGTTAGGTTTATTACCGGCGTTTTACAATTGAGAGCCTGTACCTGTGCCTGTATACTTCTAGAAGGGTTATCTTATCACCTTTCATTTTCTAGGCTTTCCACGATGCATTTATGATTAAGAGTATTCTGAGAGTACAAATATTTACTTCCTCTATTTAACTTTCCTCGGTAATTATTTATATAGTAAAAAAGACTAATTAAATTATCCCCTAAATTAACCAGAAAGCCAATTTCTTTATTTAAACGTTCTACTCGCAATGTCATCTCATCAACAGTAAATGTTAAAAACTTGTCAACAATTAAAGTGATTTTGATGTTTTTTTGACAGATTCAGATTGAGCTTCAAATGCGAACCTTTTAAAAAAAATACGGTAATTGCCCGATCTCGAACCAAAGTGAGCTCAGTTCTGTCAGAATCCACATAATTTATCCCATTTTCTTAGGTTTGTATAAGGACTGTATTGATTTTGAAATTATCTACTAGATTGTAATATTATATTTTATATAATTTTGAATTTTGTTAACTGATTAATAAGAAATTGTCAATTCGCTCATTTTAGCAGAACTGACTCCAATTATCAAAAAAATTCGCACAGATCACCGCACTTACTTGGAAGGCACGCATTTTCACAGTAGTTAGGTCACTTTCGTCCTCTTCAGCGATGCCGACAGGAGCTGAACTGACACTGGTGCAGGTCTCAACAGCCCACTGTATTTATAACGAGCACCTCTGTTGCACCATCGTCGGTGCGTGTGGCTGTAGCGTCGTGTGGCGTCCGTATCGGTCTCATAAACGGATGTGTAGAGGCTTGCTCATGTGGTTGTATGTAACTGGAGATTTTTAGTGCAAATCTAAATAGGTTTTAAGGAATGATCGTTAATTATTCGAGTTCAAATTTAAAAGTGTTGGTTGTATTTCAATCCTGAGTTAATTTCTCAAGTCGGGCAAAGTGGTACGTAAGGATTTTTCAAACAGGAATTCCTCAGTAGCACTCCGTAGTCTGGAAGAACTGTTTTCCTGATTGATGTCAAAAGGCTAATCCGTATTGCATGTGACTGGAACATAACTGACCAAATGTGGGTGTCCTATAGGCACAGCTCTGCGTAACTTTTTGGAGACATACTGGTGTAATGATATGGTATATTATGTCTGTAGATTTTTAATAGATAGATATATTTGTAATTGATAATGCTCGCTGAAAAGGGGGTAGAAGAGCAATTATTCAAAGAAGCACGAGTTTACTACAGTTTATTACACATGCAACATAATAATCTTATGCAGTAGCTTTCGTCTTCATCAAAAATATAAATAATAATTATTAAACACGTATGTAGTAATCAGTTTTACGAGGGATATCAATCAATTGAAATTAGGTCTTCAATAAAATTTTATGTTTGTTCCAGATATTTGTAATTGGAACTGCTATAAAATTATTATTAAACTACAACTATGCGCAAGATTATAATAAATTACATTGTACGACATTTTAGAAGTCTAGACTTTTAAAGAATTATAACCCAAATTATCAAGAAGACCATGTTTAAAGCAATTTAAATCTACACTATTTATTACAGAGTTCACTGACGGTCGACCATTTTTCAACCTTATTACTTAGCTCATAAGAGTGAAAAGTAGCAGACCGTTAATAAACTCAGTAGTCCATTAATAATAAGTTTGTAAGTTTGGGTGTAAGTATTGTGTTATGTTCGCAACTGCTGATCTGATATCAAAACCTCTTTCAGTAATGACAAGCTATATTATCCCTGAGTGTCAAAGGCTATACTGAATGAGACGAAATTTAAATCTTGTATAAAACGCACACTATGTAGGCAAGCATATTATAAGTTGGGGGATTACATTGATGATAAAAATGCTTGGCTCAATGCTGGTCCTGCTCCACAACCATAGGGGCAAACTAATTGATTACCATGTGAAGTTATTGCGGAAGCTGCAGAAGATTGTAAAACTATCTTTGAATTGTATAGATTCAATCTCTTAGTATTATATAATCGCATAGCACATGTGTGAGTACTATGTACTGTAAAGCTACCATTTACATTTAGTTATCTTCATTGACTTGAATGTGCCCTGGTGGCTGAGAGAATGTCATGCTCACACAAATGTCTCGCTGATGGTGGCGGGTGTGTCGGGTCATTTAGTTCCCTTCAATGTGGTTGAGTTGAATGGCGCTGATCCATGCGTCATGTTCGTGAACGGGCGCTGTCAGTTGGGACTGGTCATCTCTTAGCTGTCACGGTTTATTTTAATTACTTTATTTTTAAATTGTTAGTTTAATCTTTTACTCTGGACGCTCTTAATGTGCACGTCTTTGTACATCGTTCTCACATATATGTATAATCTCAACATGAATGATGTAACCAAGATTTTGTAACAATATTTTGATTGAAAAGAGTGTCCATGGAGTTTCTTGCCCATTCTTCTCCATAGAGATCTACGATTTGGAATGTGCAACTACAGTACTTTCGCAAGTTATTATGCCTTGTGAATGTGACTGTAGCTTAGCTTTTTTGTTTTTGACTTTCAAAAGTGCCTGTATTGGTCTAATTGAAATAAATGCTTTGAGTTTGAGTTTGTATATTAAAAACAGGACATTCCCGTGGGATTATTTTCGATCATAACGCGAGCAAAACCGCGAACAAAATCTAGCGCAAAGTAAACTGTATTATTTCAGAAAGGTACAATTAAAACAAAAACTAATTTATTGATCTAAGTTGTCAGAAAATGAAGTAGTATAAATTATTATTTAACACAGAACTGTTAAAATATTATCCTGGTCCCCGTGTTATTGTAAAATGTAATTGTTTGTGCCTATTCAAGGCTTGAAATAAGTAGGGTCTTATTAACTATCGCCACAGAACCAAAGCACAGCACCTTAGGAAATTATCACTATGTAATTATGATCCAGAAATTATTATATTATCTAAGTTTAGCAGCGTGGGAAGGAGAAACCAAATTATATCATAAGTCAAGGCCATTGTTAATTAGAATTCTATGTAAAACGTGGTTTCAAAACGTAACACGTGTAACGTGCAAAAATTGGAAGTGCAAATTAGTGTTTACGAATCTTGCTGTACGTGAGATCCCACGATACTTTTGCACTCAAATGATTGAACCGTCATTAGAGCAGTTTACATTTACCTGAAAAGTTTCTACTACCTAAGCCTGAAAAACATGACATGTCACAAGATGACATACATATAAGTTTATTTCTGTCCTATAGGTACGTTGTGTAGTGCGTGTTGAAACTCATACCGATAAAAACTAGAAGATATTCATTTGATTAACTGACAGACATCAGTACATCACCAATGAATACCAAAATTACATACATCAAATCAAATGAAATAACTATTTATTTCGAACAACAAGGTCCGTATGTGTTAGTGAATAAGTACTTAAGAACTATGTTAGTGGTAAGAATTTGGTGGTTAAGATACATTAATTAATTAAAATTCATTCTTCAAATAATTAGTTCATCAATTTCATGGTTCTCGTTTTAGTCAGCACTAAATGTGATGATTTAGAATAGGGCAGTCTTCGTCCACAATAACCACAACACACAAACAGACATAAGACACTCCCTGGCTATTTCTAAGTGTTGCTGTTGAGGAGAAGAATTAGTAGAACAAGGAATAAGTTAAGGTGGGTAAGTATCGAACTATCGGTCTTCTTAGCGTGTCCATGACAATCTAAATTGATTCAGCCCAAAGTTTGGAGACGTGTTTTGCCCTTTAAGTAGCATCAAGGTGGAAGGTGCAAACCACAGGACAGGCAGGACACGATATCAAGTGTCCCATTGTTTGTGGAAACACCACATTTACACTCCATAGCAGAGTCATCTACAAATCTCCACCTGAACAGTGAACAGATTTTCCTTGCATCGGCCAACCTGTGAGAATTACCCATATTTTTGTTTCATACAAGTGGCATCAACGCATCTACATACAACTAATAAGGTACTTATACATCTCTTGCATACTCTACCAGCTTATTACACCTAATATTTTTCGAAATCCCTCAGCCGCAAGCGTCGATCACAATATTACCTGCATTGTTACGTGCTCCGACTATCGAACAAATTGATCTACATGCATAGTTTATTTGGTGCGCCATTTATTGCAGTTAATAATTATTAAGCTGAGTTGCGTACGCACATTGTATCGAGATAGAATTGCTTGTATTAATATTCAATGAGGTTACAAGTGTAAATATAGTGAACATTTGATGGTTATTAAAATTGTTGCCAAAGCACAACGGGTGTCGGCTCGTGTTACATTTATTGACGCCCTTTTTTTTTTGGAATGGAAAATCATCAAATCTCTCCTCCCGCTCTGGGCGGAGCGGAAGGGAGTGTCAGACTTTTATTGACTAAAAACCATCCATGTTCCTTCTTTTGCCCTTTATGTTCCAGGGCCGCGGTATCTCTTTCGAACAGTCTCGCAGCCCTGGCAGGTAGAAGTCTAGACTTTTAACCCCGCCGCTTTTGCCGCTGATATTTGCTGACATCTCTTTGAGGCACGCGTGGAACACGAACGCGCCGTCGACACGGCCTGTCGTCATAAGACGGACGGACGGTGAGCTAGCCCATTACTCACCGTCCATAGGCCCGCGCCTACGGTGGCCGAGAGCCACCACGTGGCCCCCGACGCCCGGTGCTTCTCCCGCGGCGGCTGGGACGTGAGGTTCTCTCCCTCTCACGTTCCGCCACCTCCTTCGCTAGCATGACTGCTTCGCAGAAGGAGGTGATCTTCCCATTCCCTCTCGCCCCGGACCATGGCTTGAACCAGGGCCGGACGCGAGAGGTCGCCGCCGCCGATCGCCGCTACGAGGACACGGCGGTGGCTGGCCTCGAGCAGACCAGAGGACACGGTGAAGCACACCGTGGGGTGTGCTCCACCGTGTCCTCCGGGCGATCCTCACAATGATAGCATCCGGGCGTTTCCTCCCGCCCGATTCGATGCAGGTACCTCCCGAAACAACCGTGTCCGGTGGGTGAGGAACTGCGTCAGGCGGAAGGTGAGGGCGCCGTGGCGCCTCTCTAGCCACTCCTCAAAGAGGGGACTTATCGCCACTATCGTGGCGTGCCCTGTTTATTGACGCCCTAGCATTTCCATTGACCGGTACCGTGCGACTCGCATCCAGCGGATCCCCGCAACGTTCACCAGGTCATTGGTGGTGATACTTGGGGGAGGCCTATGTCCAGCAGTGGACGTCTTTCGGCTGAAATGATGATGATGGTGATGATAGCACTAGCAACCAATGACAAATTCCTTACAACAGTCGTAAAAGTTGATATATTATAAATATAGTATTAATCTCAGCCTTAAAAAATAAAAATGTATAAACTTGCTGGATGAGTTAAAGCGATTGCAGAGGGAGCAAACAGGATAACTATCTTTGCGTTAACCTAACGTGGTTAATATGGAGATCGCCACAAATACCCACAGTCTAACATAGATCTAAATGAACTTGGATAACTAGAGAACTCCCATGAAAGGTCAGTACAGGAAAACTCTGTGATTTGTCAAGTTTATAGGGCATTTTCCTTCAATCAACTATTTTATTAATAATTTAGAGACTTGTACTCGGACAGTATTGTCTTCTTTTTTAGAATAAGCATATGAAGCTCCTGCTTTATTTACTCCTGTAACTAAATACAACATACAGCGTAGTGATTATCCTGACATCTATGTATATAATAGCATCCTCTATAATGTATTGTGACGATTTGACACACAGGGATATAAGACTAGTCGATGACGTAATGATATCAATGCTTTGCTTAAGTACATAATTATTTTAATATAATAAGGACGTTTAATTAATTATAAGTTGCGCTAGTCAATTTCCCGTGCGTCTTAAGTCATATCCTCAAAAACGTCCGATCGTAATCGTATAAGTCATAAACATAACAGCTTGAAATATACCTACCAAGTAGACTAAACAAATACGTATCAGCTTTCAAAGTTTACCCACCTACATTTATTTACAGGTCTTGGAAAGAATATTGTCTGATTGCAGACAATATTTAAAGAAAGAGAAATTTAAATAAAAAATCGGCAAAGTGCGAGTTGGACTCGCGCACCGAGGGTTCCGTATAAACATGTAGGTATTTTGTTATTAAACGCCAAAAGCTCCTTACCTCAAGATTCTAAGTCAACGGGAAAGTATCCTATAGGTTTTGATTCCTTTGTGAAATCGCAAAATATGCGACATAAACGGTCATATCTTTTGATCGCGTTGACTTACAATTTTGATCACTGCTTGATACCTCCACGCGTTCCTGAGAAAGAGGGTCTTGACAGACGGACAGACAGACGAACAACAAAGTGATTCTATAAGGGTTCCGTTTTTACCGGCTGAGGTACGGAACCCTTAAAAAAGTAAAAAAACACTACAGTGTTAAACAAAATAATGAGAAGCAAAGTATCACCATTGCTAACCAATTAATCAAATTTTAAAGTACGGATGCATTAAGTTTTATTGACACCAAATCGTACAGATTTATTATTATTTGCTGTTGTAGGACCGGTAAACTTTTAAAAGCACCATAACACAAATATCATGCAGATATACGCCTGGTATGTGTCGCTCACGACTTTTGCCTTATAAGGCTATCACCCGTGCAAACTTATATCGAAAAGGTATTTTCATTGTTTCCAGTCATACTTCCTACATATCGAAGCAGATTTTATGGTACCTAAATATTTAGTAGAGATAAAGGTTTTTGAGCTGCTAGCAATCTCGAAGTTATGAAACTATTTCAGGAATAATACATTTGTCATACATAGTTCGTGGCTAAATAAGAACAGCCGCTCGGGTCAATCTTTAGGTTAAGCCGTGCTTACCTAGGTTGGTCTGTGGATGTGTGACCACCCATTTCATACCGAGTTTCCTCCGTGTCTCGGAAAGCACGTTATCCGTTGGTCCCGGCTGTCATTTGTAGATCTTTGACAGTCGTTACAGCTAGTCAGTGACCCGCAAGTCTGACAACCAGTCTTACCAAGGGGTATCGTATTACCTAGCACTAACTGGGTTGTGGAGGTCAGATAGGCAGTCGCTCCATGTAAAATACTGGTATTCAGCTGCATCCGGTTAGACTGGAAGCCGACCCCAACGTAGTTGGGAAAAGGCAAAAGTAGGCAGATGATGAAAGGGTAAGCAGAAGCTATAGAGCGCCTCATGTTACAATCTCTACATACTCCTTTTGCTCCCACGTTCAAACATTCTTGTAAACGGACTTTCTTCTGAAGATCAATATAAGGTCAGTGTATGTTCTTTTTAGCGTTTCGGGAATTATTTTACTAATATTATGTTGATAGCGTTATGTAGTTACCTGCAGTGGATTAACAATGACGTCGGTGTCGCATACACCAGGAAACGCACACGTTCTAATGTCATAAAAAATCATACTTACAAATATATTGAAGTTAATTGACGCAAAAAACAAACGCGATAGATAAGTGGAACTATGCAACTTATCGTCGCTAACCTAAAATCTCTACATACATGCTCCAACAAACTTAAATTTGCTGCCAATCGATCTCGAAGGTCTAACAGCTCGTTTGAGTTCTACATTTGGGCAGCTGCTAACGTAAGTTGGTAAAGTGAAGATAATTAATGAAATAGTATGCTGTTGTTTGCATTGGCTAGTTGCGTTATGCATATTAGCGTTGTGTGATTTCGTATTATTTTGAGCACAATTGACGATAACGACATTGGAAACGTGTTTCTAGGACTGATACTTTAACACAAGATATTGCTTAGTGTCTGCCATATTTTTTTTTGTGATTAAAACTGTGTCCGCTAAGATCCTAGTGACTTTTTGAAATAGCGTTATATTAGTACCATTCAGACGAGTGTTCCCAGCGTATGTGCTATCAAAAAGATTTAAAAGCGTTATGGAGCGGACTTTGGGAGAGGATATTGTCAGTCAAGAATTTTCATCCTGAATATTTTCGATCTTGACAAAGGAACCTGACAAGCGTTGTTACAAAATAGCTAAAAGTTTTGGTTAATTTAAGAGTAGGTAGGTAAGGTAATACCGTATTTATGGACGTAATAATAGGCAAGCTCCAATTCCCTCGGATAGGTATTATAAATATAATTATACTCTGTAATTATTGATCAGTTTCTTCGTGATAGCCTTGCGACCCACGGATGCCCCTCAAGTTAAAGGGGAAAATATACAAGTCCGTGATTAGACCTGTCGTACTGTATGGATCGGAATGCTGGGCTGTGAAGAAGATGGATGAAAAAAGATTGCATGTAGCGGAGATGAGAATGTTGAGGTGGATGTGTGGTGTGACAAGAATGGATAAAGTAAGGAACGAATATATTAGAGGAAGTTTAAAAGTTGCGCCAGTCACAGAAAAGTTGAAAGGGAATCGACTGTCTTGGTATGGACATGTGATGAGGAGGGACGAATCGCATGTGACTAAAAGAGTGATGAATATAAACGTTGATGGATGGAGAGGGAGAGGAAGACCAAAGAAACGATGGATGGATTGTGTGAGGAATGATATGAAAGATAAAGAAGTAAATGATAGCATGACGGTTGACAGAGGAGAATGGAAGAAAAAAACGTGTTGCGCCGACCCCAAATAACATGGGACAAGGGCAGGAAGATGATGAATTATTGATCAGTTTCTCCTTAATATTACAATTGCATTTAAAAAACTAATGAGGCAGTACTATATATAGGTACACCTCTGCCTTAACCTTTGGGTCTAACAGTATTGATGATAAAATTATCATTACGCATGTAATTGCAATATTTAATACAATTGACTTCTCTGTTTACTTTAACAGCAACAAATCGCAACGCGGCATGCCCAGAAGGAGATGGCGGAACGAATTCGACTCTTTTCAAAAGGATTTTCAAACAACAGCACTGGATAGGTTATGTGGAAAGAGGGAAGGGAATCCTTCGCCCTACAGTGGGACATAAATGGCTGATAATAAATTGTTTACTATAATTAATATAATTGTTTTGTTTAAACAATTGCATTAAATTATTACATCGGTTACCCAATCTAAACTATTTCTAGTTGGGTAACGCGGCACATGAACAATATTTTCTACCTAACTGATGTAATTCCAATATATGATGTATTTATTGCCTTTACGTTACTGTTCTTTAATTAAAATGCCTACTGAGCTAGATGCTAGATTCTTGAACATCTGCGTAGTCTGAGTGTCTGACTCAGTATTGTGTCGAAACTTAGCTACAATACCTATTGATCCGCTAAACGATGGCTATCTGTATCTGGGGTAATATTTACCACATACTACAACATATAGCTATACCTGCCAACATTATTAGATACAAGACTGAGTATCAGAATTTCTTTGTTTTATTTTATCAATTAATAATTTTAGAATGGTTTGTTTGTGCTTTTAGATTAAACCGAATGACATTTAATTCGCACAGACCTAGATTCAAATATATTTTATTTTATGATCTCAATTACATTTATTATTTGGTCAACGGAAATGATCACAGCCGGGAAACAAACGATTACATACTTAACTTACCTAGATATTATAAATGCTTATAAAATGCTTTATACTACATTTTGTATGGTCATTCAATTGAGATTACATTTAATAATTTATTTAAGAAAACATGCACAACTCCACAGTCCTTATCACGATGAGGTTTGCTTGTAGAACTTCTAAATAATACGGGTTTTTTTATTAGATATGTGCTACAAAGATTACACATCTAATTCAATTGAAACCTAAGCGGCTAGTAACCCAATAAAAAAGGAATAGATTAACCACTCTTCGGCGCTAGTGGCTTCTTCGATTAGTAATCGAAAATCCGATAAAATCACTGATATTCCGGTTGCGGAATCAGAACAAGGCAACGATTGCAGAACCACACCGCTTCGAACCCAAACCCTCCATTAGAGCAGCCGATGATAAGAACAAAGCTACCATAATTACTAATCAGTGCATCAAATTAATCGGCAATCGCGTAGTATCGATTCGAGTATTCGAATGGATCGAATTTGGAGTGGTCGTGAAATGTCGTTGTAATCCACTAAGTTTGTACAAGGTAGTTATTATTGTATAATTATGTATTGCTGCTTTTTCAAGTCATTGTCTAATTCTTAGTGTTAAAGTTTGATGAGGTAGTGAGATGATCTGGACGCGCTTCACGAAGGCTGCCCTGTTGAAGCGTACCTGGAAGTTACGAGGAAGACCTTTACCTAGTAGTAGGACATTAAAGGCTAACAAAAACATGAGTTTATCAATTTTTTTTTTAATGTCACGTTCGTTATGTTATTTGTTTGTAAAGAAGCCGTTGAATTAGGCAGATCGTTAGCTTTTATAAACCACAAGTAATCTATTTACTCAGAAAAGCAACCAATGGGCCTGATGAGTACTGAACTACAAAAACGATCCACCTACAGCAAATTATTATTATTATTATTATTTTTTGTATGGCTTCTCGCAGCGCAACAACTCTCTAAGATTGAAGCTGCTTAACCGGACAATCCTGTGGTAGCCAAAAATTACTTTAAGGCCCCCAACAAGGGCCCTACAGCTAATTAGACACAGTACACCACAACAAAGATTGCAAAATTGAAGATCCCACTGAAAAAAGATACTACATTGGTACGTGCTACTCGACCGAGGAAAAACGGTGAAATAAACGACACACGTACTTGGCCGCCAAGGTTGGCTAAATAGGAATTGGTGTGACAAACTGTCCCGACATGCTTACATCAGGCATAAGACAAAAAAACTTATTTATTGGCATTTGATAGGCTGTTGCAACATCGACTACCTCATTGGTCCAGTGGTCGCAAGCGCTACTGCTGAGGTCGAATCTGCTGGGTTCGATTCCCAGATCAGGTGTTATGGGTTTTTCCATTAGGAATTTTTCAGTGTAGACACTGAGTTTGGATTTGATCCCCGTTGATTTCAGTAGGCTCGCCCTCTGTTAGATGAACTTAAATATAACTCGCCAGGTGTGGGTATACTATTAAGTACAGTCTCTAGCACCAATTTATGTATACACTTTCCTAAATCTAAAAGCAATTTTCGCCAGAAATAACGATTGCAACTTGGAGATAGGAACTTTTTCATAAAAATATGAGTTTCAAAATACTATGTTCGTAACAACATGACATTTTAATCAGCACAGGAGGCGAAAAACACTTTCAAAGTTGTTAAGTGTTTAAATATTGGTGCTCGTGACTGTACACCTCTGCCTAATCTTTCAAGGATTGCAGGCGTGATGTTATGTTGTGACATTAGTTAAGTAGCTACATTAGAATGACAAAATTCCATAGAAATTATACACGACAGGTATCGCACAATTGCGGACTATGGGTGAGTATTACATGGGTGTTTCTTGCTCAAGGTACATACATCTTTATTGTGTTATTGGCAATGATTTTATACGAATGAATGTAATGTTACACTCACATGAATTTGTCGGTTTTTATTACAATCGATAATTTGTTAATTGTACGTTGTTTGGAACAAAAACAAACATTCGAAGCAAGAATAAAGGTATTAGAAGAAACGGATTTGTGTTTTTATATGGCAAGAAATATTTGAAGTAGCAAACAGAAGCAGCAGCGTTGCTCGTCGGACGTAACGAAGAGCAAATAATGGTTCTACAACTGAATACTGACCTCAAGAGTCCATCGGAATGGTGTGAATGCAAATGGCTTTACATAGTTTTATTCTAACAAAGAAGCTTAAACTCGTCATTGTGTCAGCCTGTAGGCATTGATGAGGACACGGGTCACCATTATGCGTTTGCTCGTGTCCCAGTTAATTTGGGGTCGGCGGAACATGTCTTCTTCTTCCATACTTCTCTATTACTCGTCATCTCATCAGACACCTCTTTTCGTGCAAATCATTCTTCACACAGTCCATCATTCTTTTCTTTGGTCTTCCTCTACACTTATACCCATCCACAGTCATACTCAAAACTTTCCTCACGATACGGGTAAAACAATTAATTTCTGTCTTCCAGAAAAAAATTGCTATGTAAACATTATTATACTCTTGATTCTCCTCTCATTTTATTTCAGGAGTTTATGTCAACAATTACCAATTTATGTCATTAATGTATTAATTATCATATCACATCCTCAGAAACTGGAATCAATCTAACGATAATAGAGTTCTCAACACCACCAGCAATAACTTTGCAAGCCTTGAGTAGTCTTAATAAGTATCTCGTTCGGTCTTCAATTGGTTGGTAGGTACCTACTTTTGACCAGTATTACGCACTATGTGTTATTAGCACTATGAAATTGAAAGTAGGGCGTGACGCGTGAGTAGTTATGTTCTCACGAAAGACCAGCATTTAACAACTTTGTTTGAAGACATGACTGTGGAGGACTGGTGCTGAGTCATGGGCTTGTGGATCCATGGCGATATCTTGAAGTGACGTATCGCTTTGGAAAATGAAACGGTTTAAATATTGACAGTGTATTGTAAACAGTAATAATATACCTAATCCTTTATCCATAGTAGGTAACATTATAAATACGAAAGGAGCACAGGACAAGTGGTAAAAGCTTTCATCGTGTATTTTATTTCTTCAACGCATTTGCAGCATTTACATGAGGTTTTCAGTAGCTTGTAATCAAATACATTTTTTAATATTCTTTTCCATTATCATTACCGCTGATAGAATGTCAATTTCTCAAGTCGACTTAAGCTTTGCTCTCAGGTAATTTATTACTTTGACTAAAACTGTAAACAGTGCCATCTATGGGGGTTTTCCGGAACTTCTAATAGCGCTATGTAGTGCTTCGACTGCGCTGACGCACGACAGCAACCAACCGGAGCGGTATAGGACTTTCATAATACGAAGCCACGATTGCTGTTAGATAGTTAGCTGGTATTGTGTATTTTGTGTTCACTACGAGATGGCGCTCTGATAGAAAAAAAAACTAGATACCTGTTTATATTCTTCAGTTTTCATAATAGGTATGTTGTTCCTTTCTTCTTTTCTGTATTTAGTGTGTACATAAACTGTTAAATAAATAAATACATCTTACAAAGGCCTTTTTTTCGGATGGGAAATTATGAAATGACCTCTCCCGGTCTGGGCGGAGCAGAAGGGAGCGTCAGACTTGTACTGACTAAAACCAATCCATGTTCATTCTTTGCCCTTTGTGTTCCAGGGCCGCGGTATCTCTTTCGAACAGTCCCGCAGCCCTGGCAGGCATCGGCCCTTGCCTGGCCTTGCCTCAGCAAACAGGAAGGGGTCCCCTAGCTGTTTGCTGACATCTCTTTGAGGCGCGCGTGGAACACGAACGTAGACCGTCGACACGGCTTGTCGTCATAAGACGGATGAATGGCGAGCTATGTCGTGCAAAGGCCATGATCCGTCTTTTTAAAACTGGCTGGTTGTATGTATCTAGTTAGACTGGAAGCCGACCCCAACATAGTTAGGAAAGGGCTAGACTGATGATGAAACACTAACAAAGTGCAGCACATAAAAAGGTAATTTAACTATTTATATTTTGAACTGAAACACTTGTCTCCACACCCACATGCCTAATGTCAGTTAATGAAGATATTCCTAATATGTACACATAAGGAATCCTTTTTACACGAAGAGCTCATAAAGTATAATAATTAAATATTGTTAACATAAAATTATAGGCCACGTATTTGGATAACTAGATATTTATTTCAAGCAACCATTATGCCCATATACGTAAAATTTTACATCAAAATGATATTATTAGCACACCACTTTAGATAGACATCTAATGGATCAATTACACAGGGTCAGTTTTTAGTCCTTTCAATTAGACTATCGATAGGCCTGAAACAGTTTATCACGAATTAAAACAGTATTACTTCTGACTGCATCAGGTTAGACTGGAAGCCGACTCCAACATATGGGAAATGGTTCGACAGATGATGATGACATACGTTTCTATGCTCAGTACGTACTGCTCACCATTCTCAATTGGAAGTTGGCACCCGTTTCATCTGTTACAGTATTTTGAGTTCTAGAACATCATCAAATTAATATCAGCAGGCCTGGATATTGTTTCATCTCGTCAAAATACTCTCTCCGTGTTAATAAACCTTAAGAGCCAGGTGGCAGATTCTGACTAATAAACAATTTACACTTGATTTACCATATCGGTTTATAACTAGTATGTAAATGTTAATAGAAAGAACGGGCACACGATGTGAATTGTAAATAAGTAGTTGTATATTAATCGTCTTTAATCTCAAGGATCATTATGATTTACGATGGCAGATAGGCGAATAGATATAAAGCTCTGTTGCAGGAAGGAAGTTAGTTGATAAACAGATTTATTAAAAAAGAATGAATTCGCTTACTATTATGCATGACCGCATATTTAACAAAAAAGCATCTTCGAAGAATCGAAGATCCTTTTTTGTCAAAAAAGGATCTTCGATTCTTCAAAGATGCTTTTTTGATAAATATGCGGTCAGTCCACCCTGATCGGCCTGATCCAGTCAAAAACATAATATAATTGCAATTTGGAAATCAAAAGACATGAAATTTTTGTTATTTTGTCAGAGCCGTTGTTGATTATTACAGAAATTATATATTCTTTGGGTTCCTTAGATAAAAAGTGATAGGAAATCTAGGTGAATATGACTAGATTAGGGACGAGCTATCCACCGAGCACATCTCCAGACTCTGTACTGATTCAGTTATTCTACTTCAAAGTCATTTTAATATTGCCTGATCTGGGAATTGATGCCAGGACCTCTCGATGCTAAGAAGCACTTGATCGCTATTCAATTAACCTCCTTAACCACAGAAAAACTAATACTAGACTTGTAAGCATGGTATGTATGTAGTAGAGATGTACACACTATACACAAACATTATTGAATAAATTCACGATTAGAATGTTTTGCGCTGAAAGTAGGTTAAATGTTGATGAGTGCGATTTCACACTTACCTTGGAATTGAGAAAACAATCGTCGTTATAGCCATTAACTATGTTCAACTGTTTATGTCGTCCATGATTTATATGTGCTATAAAATTGCTGAATAGTCTTCTTCAAAATTTAGTTGGAGCTTGACTTTTAAAAAGCAGAAGTCAAAAGTGTTGCACTTGTCATTTGTCAAATTATGAGTATCAGAGTTGGAGGGAAAAATTAAGGTAAAATTCAACATTCACAAAGTCATGAAAGAGATGAGT
Source organism: Eurois occulta (assembly GCA_950022335.1). Taxonomy (NCBI): domain Eukaryota; kingdom Metazoa; phylum Arthropoda; class Insecta; order Lepidoptera; family Noctuidae; genus Eurois; species Eurois occulta. The sequence goes on along the minus strand of OX465484.1, from coordinate 7,846,622 downwards.
AATCATAATTCTAATAGTCAGTAACCTAACAGTACACCAGCGAAAGATAGCAGTACCCTGGAATATATCTTATCCCCTGATTCTAGCATGACGCTCTTTTAGAACCTGATTTAAAAACTGACAATAACTAATCTCTGTTTCCCGATCATTATAATCTAGATCTTTCAAAGTTAGAGTGAATCGGTTTCTTCTGGGCAAGTGTGCACCACCCTAGGTCAGGTCATCGCTTCACATCAGACGAGTTGCGCCTAACCCTATTTACGAGTAGTATGAAAAAAATATTTATAGAATATATTTGTAGAATTTAGTCCTTTTTCTTCATTCTTTACGTGATTTGCAAATAAAATGAGAGCCCAAGCATGGAGTATTATCCGGGATTTCCATGCGGATTGGCGCATAAAGTAGGGCTCACCTATAAAGATTACGGTTACCAACCACTTGGTATTCAGGGCAAGTTCCCAAGAACCTGCCGTAGAACTAGTAGTGTCACCTCAGGGTTTTCCTTTATTCTGAATTTATTGCTTTAAGTATTGTGTTTATTTATGTAAACAGCTATTTTACTACTCGCATAGATAGTAACTTACTACATCGACTATCGTAGGAATTAGTTTTGATAAGATCATTGGTAGATTTTTCTCATGACCTTACCCAACATAGATAATGTTTCGTCATAAAATTATACTTCATAGATTTCTGCAACGAGATTTACAACTCACCACTCGAGGAAACCACTTGAAACATAAACTTACAAATCAGGTTTTCATGTAATTTCTAGATCAGATACAAATTAATAGTCATTGAACTTAGTCCACTAATCTTTATTACTAATAGTAATGTTATAGCAAATTTATGCATACAAATTTACACAGAAATCACTACTAATTACTATTTGTGAATAATTTCAAGTGCCCTTTATAACTGGACCGATCTTATCTTGAAATCAATCATGTATCATATATAACTGTCACAGTTGCAAAAAAACGATGAAGACAGAGCATCGTTGATGGTATTATTTCAATCTTAATAAGCTGATAAAGATCTAGGTTAATCACGTTAAAGATAAGATTCTTAAAAGTTAAAGATTTTTAATGGCAACATCTTTGCAATAACATAACGATTTCAAGGTTAATCCGCTAAATTATAATAATGTGTTAGTTAGCTATTCATAAAGTTTAATCAAAACAACAACACACTTTGCATAGTTAGCTTGCTACTTGACACCACATTATATTTAATTAGCTTTTAAGAAACCTGGGGTCAAACTGTGAATATTAATATCATAATTCAGTTAAATCGTTCTTAACTGATTTATTACAAATATATTTAGGCTTGGCCACCATCTGCCTAGCCTTAGTAGGTAACCTTTACTAGGTGACATTATTACGGATCGAGTCGCAAGCTTACCAAATGAGGCTAAATGATCAGACTTCTTAGGTCGCCGACTGTGTGATGTGAGCGTTATGGAGTTTACTGCTTTTCATATTCAACTTCACACTGAACTGGCAATACGTTATTCTGACTTCACATCTCTGGTAAAATCACAGTGGTTAGCTGTCTCTGGCAGTGACACGGTTATAAAGGATAGGGACTCATAATGAGCCTGCTCACAATCGGCGACTGACGAAGCCTTAAGCTGGGCACTACACCAACTGTGCTTCTCATACTTAGGTATTTAGTGTTTGGATGAAATGGCCACCACGCCAAAGGATCTTCTTTAAACTTACGGGTGGCATACTTGGTGCGCTAACATGGACCCAGCTATAGGTATTTACACGCGACAAAACGCATAAGATAATCTCTTACAATTTATTCTCTTTACGATAGCTTGATGATGCAATTTTAAACCAAATTGCCTCATTGTCAGCTGTCCATTCAATGTCACTACCATTTATATATTTCAGAGAAACAAAATAGGCTTTTAAAAGGCGAAACGCGTTCATAATAAATGTTATCTTTCTCAAGTTTTTATTTTAGCTTAATAATGCGGTAAAAATCCTTTTCTAGTTATTTCAATTTACATGATATCTTTCGATCTCTTGTCTGCACTTACGTTTTATGTTAATATTCAAGCAATAATAATTCTGAATATTGTAAATAGAGTTTAGAATAAAATTACGAATGCGAATTTAGCGTTTATAAGGAGTTTATCACGATATAAGGTGCAAACGTACAAACCAATAAATCGTCGTGCGTTGAATCTGTAAAATGATAAGTTGTCTTATCTTTTATAAATCTTGTGTAGATACTAAGCGTTGAATTATATCAGAATCTATTAGGGAACAGCAATATATTCTGTGATTTAAGAAGTACATACATATGTGATAAGGAGCAGTAGTAAGGATATATGTGAGATATTTTGTTTTTAGTATTCAGTATACAATATATGTATATACGACGGCACGGTTGGCGCAGTGGTCAAGCGATTGAATGCTGCGCTGCATGTCGCGGGTTCGATTCCCGTACGGAACAAATATTTGTATGATCTACAAGTAGTTGTTCCGGGTCTGGGTGTTTTTCTATCTATAATATGTATGTATTTACAATAAAAAAATTGGTATATATGTAGTTTATCAGCCATCTAGCTACCATAACACAAGCATTAGGTTGCTTAGCTTGGGACTAGATGGTGCTGTGTGAAATGTCCAGGGATATTTATTTATTATATAAATAAATAAATAACCCGTTTAAGTAGGACTTACCTCAAAAACGTATACATACAATAGGATAGGTACATTTTTATATAGGGTACCTGTATATAAACATTATCTCTTCTCAAAAGACCTAAGTTATACCTTTTAATTTAAAATGATTAGATTTCTTTCAATTGGAACAACTTACTAAAACATTAGTGGCAATGATCTGAAAATTGCGTTCAATACAGAAAATTATCACTAAAAGCAAGCACGTACCAATTCTATCTATTCACCTAATAAATGCTTACTTTACACCACCAAAAGCTATTTATTGGGTTACAAAACATTCTCGCAAGCTCACTAATTCCCTAAATGAAACGCATAACTACTTAAAATAATAAATTACATTAGATATCGCGAACCGCTGTGGAAATTAAATTAGTTCTAAATTGAATTAGATGATACTGGTGTATGTAATGTAATTGGTATAATTGGATGTGATATTTTCTCCAAAGACACGTAATTGCTGGAAAAACTTATGGTGCGCACTTTCAGGTTAAGTGGTGTCAAACGTTATAGTCATAGTGATCGTGCAAGTGATTTCCACTTTGATTTTCTCCCATTGAAAAGCACAAGTGTTACTACATAAAACCGTTTTGAGAACCCAAAATATTTATGGAAATAAATAATAGCTTAACAGAAAAAAAAACACATTTATAAGAACTAGATGAATGAGAATCAATTCTATTTCTTTGTAAAGCTTGAAATTCCAAACTGTGTTTTAATTGCGTAATTTTAACAAATGGTTGGATTTTTGCATTCATTTCTAGACTATCTGGTTCCGATGTCGAAAAATTAAGACTATCTGTTTACGATGAAACTCAAATCTTATTTTCCCAAGACAACATTGAACAACATCATTATAAGATTTTTCTCCTTCATTTGTACCTAAGACATGAATCAGGTATCTGGTAAATAGTTACAACTATCTAGAATGGAATCTATTTACCGAATAAGGCGCCTAGTGTTTAATATTCAACAAAGCAGGTCACCAGGCGCTTCCAAATGCGTTACATCTATGCAGCTCGTCCTGACTGCGTAAAACCTGATTCACACTAGCGAGAAATTTACTGCACATTCTTGTCTAGGTGATACGAGGCTATCTTAACGTTTGTTGGGACTAGCAGTAACAAGGAAAACAAATGATTGGTATTAGCAAAGATCTGGATCAATCCCATCGTGGCCTATATTATATATGTATAAATATATACGGTTTCTTCGAACGTCTTTGGTATCAGCCAACCGGACTCACAGATTTGTTCTCCAAATCTTCGCATTCAAATCGATTATTGTTGGAATTATTTTCAAAACATTTAATGATCTATAGACAAATACTCAAACCAGAAACTAGTAAACCTGCACTCATCAAGATCGGTTTGTACCCATTACATTCTTCTTTCGTATCGATGGTAGGTTTTTCCAAATAACCCTTTCGTAAACTTAATTCACCTGAACTGATTCACCTAGGTGCAAATTAGTATACTTCCAGTAAACTTTAAACATCTGAGTGCATTAAAATTAATTTTAGTAAACCTCACCTTATTCACTTGGGTGCATTTAATAAACTTTTAGTTCATTAGAAGAATCTTTTTATCAGCGGAACTATTTACACTTTAAAATTTCAAGTGCTTATGATATCTAATTGTCATTGTCCAGTCAGTGGCCACGCCAATTCGCGTCATCAATCCCTAATACCTATGCTAGTCACCTACCTTCACACAATAATACTTCAGTTAACAAGTTATGCAATAAAATTTCCACGATGCATCAGCTCCACTCATTCACACGTATGTCCAATGCGTTGATTCAATTGATCACAATTGAATAATAGCCAATTTTCATCAGTTAACACTCCTTGAGACATAACAAGCTAAACAAGCAATTGATAACGACTCTGTTGTTATATTTCTCAATCTAGGTATCTACATTTTACATACCTACATAACACCACGCCTGTAATCTCCAAAGGATTAAGCAGAGGTGTATCTATTGCACACCCACATTTCGCTAGTTGTGTCCCATGTAATAGGAGCGAGCCTTTTGCCTTTCAATTTTATCGTAAAAGCTGATATTATACTGTTACTATCGTCTACCTTTCTCAACTATTATGCTGGGGTCGTCTTTATAATAGAATCTCTTTAATACGGTAACATGATTCGTTTCGTAATAGCCCTTTTGGTACCACGTCATGTTTATAATGATCACCCCGAGCAACATTTTACAATGTATCACTTATTGGTCATTTCAAATTACGATCAAAAACCGATCTGTCACGAAGAATATTTCTGCTCCAATCGTGAATGACCGTAGACGGTGTGTTGGGCTTAAGAAATTTGAAATTCGAACTGCGGAATCTATCAGATTGATGCAGATATGGAATTTGATTGCAACTCGGCGAATGATTTCATCGTAATCGATTTTATTAGGGCCCACTTTGGTTCTATAACAACTATGGTTTGCTGTTAAGTTCAGCAGGATGCAACCATTATGATGGAAGTTACATGACGCGGAGCATATCCCGTGAGAAAATCGTTATATCTTACTAATGTCTAGCATCTTTCTGTCTCCATCTCATCAACGCCTTGAATGATTTTTGTAATGTTGCGCATGTTTATCTACCTACTTTTGTGCAACACTTTTAACGGCAAAATAGGATGTAGATATCTAATGTGAAGCTAATGAGATAAAAACCGTCACGCTGCCACCTTAGCAACTATTCATTGTATCTAAATGTGTCACTGTCTACGCATGAAACAAAAAATAAAACATATTAAATACATCTCCTACTTTGTTAAGAAAAAAAATTCAGGCACTTGAGACTTATTTCAAGTAGGTGTTTTGTATCCTATTGTGATGTGTATGTGTGTTTACACCACGCCTTATGAGACCGTTGGATGCTGCAGCTATCTCAGGTGTTCCAATCTTGACGTGTTGCGGCCGCGGGCTAGCCTTTGATAGATCCCTCACATTCACTTGCATGCCAAAGTTTAGCGATTTTTATTAATTTAGGGTTGTCAGAAAGGTTCAGGGTTATTTTAGTAATTTATCGGAATGTCGACAATATTAGTGAAAAAACCAACATCATGCTTTTTTATGGTAATTCTCAGTTTGTTCCGTGGATTAAGGCTTATATTTTGCTACATGTACAGATGAAGAGCCAGATTCTCCAAAGCTAGCTCATAAAGTCATAACACTTACCTATCAGAGTGGTTCACCGACCTGCAGAGACTACAAAAAACTTTGCATAAACCAATGATCATCACAACATGAATACAGCATAATTTAACAGCTATTATAAAAGAGCAAGTAATCAAGTCCAACTTGCTTAAATTTAAGATGCAAGCATTATGATTTAAGAACGAGACCGTGTTACCCGCTTATTACGATGCAATACTTCAGTCATTCATTGCCCGGACCTCGGGGCGTTACTGTGGTTACTACACGAGGTTCTGTTGTGCATTTAATTATTTACACTGCTATTAATAATATTTTCGATGCATCTGTGAATGGTATGCACAGGGATTTAATTCACGGATGCCTGCAGACATTAAATGTTCAAATTTAAAATGCAGACTTTGCAAGTTTTTAGTGACATTTTAAACATTTTTTTTATGCATTAAGCGATATCCATATTTTGTGAGGTATGTTTATTACTAAGTATCATAAATTGATACAAAATACGATCTTTATCTTCTTAGCGTGTCGATGGCAACCCATTCCGAGTCGGCTCCAAACTCAGCTACAGTTAATCTTTATATATATAATTCTTCTGTGAGTGTGTATGTCACTGAACTTCTCTCAAACGACTGGACCGATTTTGATGAAATTTTTTGTTTGTGTTCAAGGGGATCTGGGAATGGTTTAGATTCACAAAAAATTAGGGTAGGTAGGGTAGGTAGGGTAGGTAGGGTAGGTAGGGTAGGTAGGGTAGGTAGGGTAGGTAGGGTAGGTAGGGTAGGTAGGGTAGGTAGGGTAGGTAGGGTAGGTAGGGTAGGTAGGGTAGGTAGGGTAGGTAGGGTAGGTAGGGTAGGTAGGGTAGGTAGGGTAGGTAGGGTAGGTAGGGTAGGTAGGGTAGGTAGGGTAGGTAGGGTAGGTAGGGTAGGTAGGGTAGGTAGGGTAGGTAGGGTAGGTAGGGTAGGTAGGGTAGGTAGGGTAGGTAGGGTAGGTAGGGTAGGTAGGGTAGGTAGGGTAGGTAGGGTAGGTAGGGTAGGTAGGGTAGGTAGGGTAGGTAGGGTAGGTAGGGTAGGTAGGGTAGGTAGGGTAGGTAGGGTAGGTAGGGTAGGTAGGGTAGGTAGGGTAGGTAGGGTAGGTAGGGTAGGTAGGGTAGGTAGGGTAGGTAGGGTAGGTAGGGTAGGTAGGGTAGGTAGGGTAGGTAGGGTAGGTAGGGTAGGTAGGGTAGGTATGGTAGGTAGGGTAGGTAGGGTAGGTAGGGTAGGTAGGGTAGGTAGGGTAGGTAGGGTAGGTAGGGTAGGTAGGGTAGGTAGGGTAGGTAGGGTAGGTAGGGTAGGTAGGGTAGGTAGGGTAGGTAGGGTAGGTAGGGTAGGTAGGGTAGGTAGGGTAGTAGGTAGGAAAACATGCATTGCAACGCATGCCGGGCACAGCTAGTTTAAGTATAAAGTAATAATTATTATTGATTCAGCAACCGTTTACGGATACCTATAGCAACCAGAAAAAATTAAATACCAGTATTTTTAACCAGATAATTGCACATGCACATGCCATTCACACGCACGCTATAATTTCCATCTCAAATGAGTTCCTACGTAATCATGTAGTTAACTAATCGTTTGTTGACATTACAAAAACAACTCTGACCGAGATTGATTCATTGAAAACCGCTCCGAGATAGCAATTACAGTAATTAAACTGTACACTCTAAGTTCATTGCGAAATTATTGAAAAAGATAAGGTCCTTGGCCTGAGTTAAAGATGGATTACTTTTATTTTGTTTTGCAATTATGTAGTGATCAATACTGAGATTTTAAACCTAATCGGTCAAGCTTTGAAAGCTCATAATAGGCAGGGCTTGGCCTTTGTACATTTTTAGGGTTCCGTACCTCAAAAGGGAAAACGGAACCCTTATAGGATCACTCGCGTGTCTTTCTGTCACAGCCAATTTACTCCGAAACTACTCGACCGATTGAATTGAAATTTTGTAAACATAATTATGTAAGTCAGTAACCCTAATACGGACGTGTAACGTAATTTACTGAATTTTAAACACGGGGCCCACTTTTGGGGGTAAATTATAAAATGAAAGAAAAAAAGTTTTGCAAACTACATTATGGTGTTACATATCAAATGAAAGGAATCTACAAATATATTTTACAATTTTAAAATAAATAGTTTTGAAGTTATTTAAGAAAATAGGCGAAAACTCCGAAACTACAAGGCCGAAAATTTTGAGAAAAATACAAAAAATAGTTCTTTGCCTATAGATTACAGGAAAATCTATAAGAAATCTTAGACTTAAAACTACTTACTGAATTTAAATAATTAACGTACGGAACCCTCTCCACGCGAGTTGAACAAGCACTTGTCCGGTTTTTTTTTAAATTTAAATAGTTAAATTAATTAGCTCAGCTAAAAACCGTTTTTATATTTTCTTCTTGGCTTTTCTTTGAAAGTGTTGTCTTCATCAGCATCAGCTTATAGCAGGCAGAATATGCTTTATTCTCATCTCTCCTCAGCCAGTTGTCACTGGCCACTTTCCGAAGATCTTCATACTATAACCAAACCTTAGTGGTAACACTAAAACAATCACATACATTCACATCTTTGAACCTCAATGGAATGCAAAAAACACTTCCGCTTATATTAGTCACATCTTTTCATAACTGTTGGGCTGACAGTTCTCACGCTTTCGATCTTTCAAAAAATTATAATCATTTCATTTAACTATCAGTGTTCGGCCGTCACTGGTTTTTGGTGATTTGACAGATCTATAGACTATTCTATTTTGAAAAACCAAAACTAAAACCTAAGTACGACAAAAACAGCAACTAAAAGTAAATTAATAAAACATTTTTTTTTCGGTTTTCGTATAAACGGAGTCACACGTTTTTACTAAATAAGTCAAGTACGTTGTATGTACAAAATATACACTGCAGTGGGACATTATGTTGTAAACATACCATATAAAAATTGCTAAAACATAACCCTTCCTTTTTGCTTTGCCGTAATCGGGTAGTGATGCATTTTTGGTTAAATGGAGCGCCTTATTCTTGTTGTTTTCCTTAATTAAATCTCGTACCACTTCCTCGGGTAAAGATATTGAAATCCAACTTGATCTGATCTTAATACGGAAATTAATTATGATATTAATGCAAAAGTCGTCTTAAATGTTAATCTGCTTGTTTATATCCGCAAATTCCATGTATCGAAAAACATGATTACACGTTTTAAAGTCATATTCCTTTATAATAATCTTACTTACTACATATAATTTATTTTATTCTCAGAAAAATTGAATCCTGATGCCTTTTCACGTAAATATATGCCAAGTCATATTCCCCTACAGGGATCGACAAAGGTGGAACACCCACATTTCACCAGTAGTATCATTTCATAAGTAAGTAATTTAATGTGACTTGAGCATTGTAGAGGGCGAGGCTATTGACATTATCAAGACTAGTACTGAGTAATCCTGATGTAACATAATTTTATAGTTACTAAGCGTACGGAAGCAATATCGTTCTATATTCCACGAATAATATATCATCTGTTAACTACCGCTCCAATATTACCTAAATCGCAAGATTCACAACACATTAGCTTTAACAAAAGTGTTGGCCCATCTCCATATTGTTGATCAGGCTTCGTGCCATCACTCTTACTTCACAGCTTGCATCAGTAACTCTTTGGAAACATGTAAATACCCTCAAGCAGTGACTTTCGTGCGGGAAGGATATTTATTTGTTAAGTGTTCGTAATGTAATTATAGGTGCGATTCTTTCTGTCGATCTCTTTATTTTGTTCTCACGGAGGTAATGATGATTATTTTAATGATTTTGGCATTTCTTTTTACTTGTTCTACTGGCTGTATAGCATTATTTAATATGTATGTACTTGTACATCTAGCAGCGTTTACAATTTCATGGGTTATGTACGTGAAGTAAAAATTAATGAAAAACTGCGTTTTCAACAGGGATACGGGAATACCTAAGCATCTGTTTCCAAACGTATTAAGTCGTTTTCTGTTGGTAATGCAGTTTTTTATTACACTACTGTATTATAATATTTATCTCAGTCACATAACCTATGAAATTGTAGGTAATACTATCTTAAACCTTATGTATCTCATTTATCTAACAATCAATTTCTGTTAGGTATACCAACTAACTATTTCAGCGTTTTGCAATCTTTAAAGGCGAAATTATTTAGAACCTTTGTAAGAGAGGGAGAGAAAGAGTTCCCTCTTTCTGTCCCTTTCTTACAAAGATTGTTTTAGTTTTCAACATACATTAGACAAGATCAAAATAAGTCCATGTCAAAACGTAAGTACCATAACCTAGTATCTAAAGATTGTCACACCCACATTTTAGCTACACAATATTACTCTACCGCCCATGTCCACTCCAAGTGTCTTTTAGTTTATCAAGATAATTGATTTCGATAAAGTCAATTATCGTTGTAAATGCTTGCCAATATATCCACGCCGTTTGAATAGGTCATGACAGACATAGCAAGTGGAAAGGAATATCTTTACATTCAATTTGGCTTTCGTTATTTCTAGGCACCCTGGGGAGTTCTGTTGCCCTGGTGTATGTTTGTGGTGACCACACTATTCTTCGAAAAACCTTTACAGATTTTTAATATTACAAACAAAGTGATCTATTGAATTTTGATAGAAATATCTGAAAAACCGAAATCTATACTTCTCAAGCTCAACGATTATGATAAAGAGCTAATACGGGTATTTATTGGTAAGAAGTAATCTTTGAATGAACTGAAAGCTTGAAAGAAAGCTGCTCTATTACCGAATACCATAAAGGTACGTTCCTTCTTCGAGGACGGAGTCGCAGACAGAATTTTTAAAGATATCCCAAATTGAATTTTAATTGTTTATAAGTAGCTAATTATTTAATTCAGAACCTTGTGTAAATAGTTAGGTATCTGTTTAATATTTTTTTACTAAATCAGCTAGTATGCAAATCTACAAAAAAAAAAAACGGTTTAGAATAAGTAACTGTTCTACTTTTATATCGTTTAAGAAGGCACGAATTATGAAGGAAAAATAGATCAAGAATAAATCTTAGTGAACTAATCACTGTAACTTTCTAAATTATAATTAATTTTTCAATTTATAACCAAGTGCGTCAAATGAAATAAGCAATTTTGGAAAATTATGACGATTTGCTTCCATAAGAAGCGGATTTTATCAGTAAGAAATTTATGATATATTGAACGACAGTCATAAACCGCACAAACATAATTGACGGGCGATTAAAACTTAAGTTAAATTGCAAAAAGATCGTAAAAGTTAGCACTGAGTTATAAATAAAACTGCCGTCTTAAGCCTGGTTCACAAGGCAGATATGTGTGATATTTTGCAGTATAATTTTGAAATCACTTGGCAGTGCCATTCTGCATTTGTGTCTTAACCTCATGAACGTATTACATATTCCTGAATAGCATTTGCCTCTGAGACATGATCTGCAGTGGCCTGTTTTGACAGCACTTAACTGATTCCGCACCCAAGTAGGCCGCTGTAAACACAATTTGTCAAAATGGGTAAATAAAGATTCTCCCGATACACAGTGTGCATGCGATGCTCCCGGCCAGATGTGTGTGACATGTCACACTTGCTGGAGTGTCCGAAGTGTCCCAATACCTGCACTTTAGAGGACTTAAAAGACGTTACAGACGCCGCGATATTAACGTGGCCACATACTGAGACCAAGAAATTTAAACTAATTTAAAGAAAATTGCTTTATTGACGTCTTATCCCAACTTTTGACTGCAAAGTATCGTGTAAGACAGTGTCGTGTGAACGACCGCAAAACGGACCGGTTAGGCGCGAGCGCGTCGCATCTTGTACATCAGTCGGTGACCAATATTTACCGTTAAGTGGGACAGTGGCCGCGGCTTATTTATGTACGGACACCTATAAATAGGGGTGTGGTATTTATCAATATTAATTGTGACCATTTAGGGATGTTTTTGCAAGTGCGGAGATCTGAAAGTCTGATGGGAATGGTTGATGTCTTAAATGAAAATGAATAGCGGAGATGAGAATGTTGAGGTGGATGTGTGATGTGACAAGAATGGAAGCTTAAAAATTGCACCAGTTACAAAAAAGTTGAAAGGGACTCGACTGTCTTGGTATAGTCATGTGGTAAGACATGTGGACTTATCGCATGCCACTAAAAGAGTGATGAATATAAATATTGATGGATGGACAAAAAGACCAAGGAAACGATGGATGGATTGTGTGAGGAATGATATGAAAGAAAAAGGAGTAAATGATAGTGTGACGGTTGACGGAGGAGAATGGAAGAAATAAACGTGTTGCGCCGACCCCAAGTAACATGGGACAAGAACAGGAAGATGATGATGATTTATTTTATCGATTAAACTTTTTACACAACTGCTCAAAAAAAGGAGTGTTATGTTTTAAACAAGTTACATGATTTTAGTGTTGAACGACCACAAGGTAGGTAGTCGGGGGACCTGTAAAGAACTATTCCAAGGAACTGTCCCCCGACTGCAATGAAAAGATTGGTTTTCAGTTTTCCACTTTTGGGCACAATGACGTTTTATGGCGTGTCATTACACCATTTTTCATTCTGAAGTAGACCGAGTTAACGCAGCATGTTTTACCCTAGAAAATACATTTCAGAAAGAAATACCTGAAAAAAAAAACAAAAAGTAAAACTTGCCATTTCTTAATGAATAACTCATTTAATGCCCTCAAACACAATCTCTCCACCAACCATTGCAAATTCGATTTCATACCGTGTCCATTGTTCTCTCAAAACTTGGTGACCCTCGACCTAGAGCATTATTGCCCATCAGTACGCCTTGTATGACGTCGTTATGCAAGAGTCGCCACGAGCAAACCTTGGGCTATTTCTATTGTACCTCTAAACTTGTCACGTGATGATCAGAAGATTAAACAGAGATTAGCAAAACGTTAGTTAGCGGACGATGTGATTTATTGGCGTTGTTTAGTCATTTAATTGTTTTGTGTTGATTGAGAATTGTTTATTTAAATAATAGTATTGTTTTCGTTGTGTTGTGGATGTCGTAATGACAATTTATTTGCATTCTTGAAGCATTCTGGAACTCATTGATTTGTAGAATGTTAAATTCTAATGCAATTCTGGTCGGTTGTAAATCACAGTCAATCACACATCAGTATTCACAATTTGACATTGACAGTGCCTTATATCGTAGTAGTAAAGGTAGTTTTCGTAGTACAAGTATTTCCACTGATCTGCAGTTGATTGTACAATTTTAAATTGGTGGTTACAATTTGTGGTACTGTAATAATAATATGCCGTCCAACCCAACAGTTTTAAATCCCTGGCTGGTAGAGCAGCTATCTAAAATATAATTTGTCTGATCAAAATATCATTAACTTTTCAATACATCAAATTAACCGAACGCAGTACTAACTAGCAAGATTTATTCAAGTAGGTACTAGCTGTTGCCCGCGACTTCGTTCGCGTGGAAATTTTGGTGCGTATGTGAGAGACTGCCTCGTTGGTCAAGTGGTCGCAAGTGCGACTACTAAGCATGAGGTCCTGGGAGTTGTAAAAAAAATGTACAACGTCTTGGATTTTATCAAATTTTAATTTTGTTTTCATTTTTAAACTTTTTAGAGGTTTTATTTCGTAATGGGTTGTAAGTAGTACTTATTACATCCATTCAAAGAGTAAACACAAACGGAAAAATAAAACCAAATTCATTTTCAGCTATTCCGACTACACTTCGACTAAAACCAATTTACGTAAATAATTAAATTTATCATAGAAATCGCGTATGAGGTTACTAACTAAATTTTAAACATTAATATTTGATATTGATGAAATAAACGCTAAATGTTACTCGGAACATTGCTTCTTATGTTTTAGTATTTCGATTTTGAATACAATGAGGGGTTTTCACGTGATGCGCGCACAAACGAACAGACAAACCGACAAACAGACAAACATTTTAAATTGGTAGAAATGGGTTCTGTGTGTGATCTTATAACACCCCTACTATTTTTTTTTCTAAATATTTTCAATGTTCAGAAACGCCACGCCTACAGATTTATTATATGTATAGATTTATGATCCATCTGAAGTTATAAATGTACTTAACCTATTTAAAAGTGTGTAATTCTCGCAGAACGAAACCTATCAATCTTTGCAAAACTGTCGATTAAATACAGCTTGAACTAGCATTCAACGAAATACGCAACTTTGTTTACCACAATAACATTTATATATTACTAGCGGCCCGCCCCGGCTTCGCACGGGTGCATGTATTATACATGACATAAACCTTCCTCTTCAATCACTCTATCTATTAAAAAAAACCGCATCAAAATCCGTTGCATAGTTTTAAAGATTTAAGCATAGGGATATAGGGACAGAGAAAGCGACTTTGTTTTATACTATGTAGTGATTTACATCGCTAACCAAGGCAGTCCCGTCAAATTCAAAGTTTATTTCGTTTTTTTAATGGCCTTCAAATTGCCAAGTTCCTAAAATAATTTTAATGTCACAGGCTTCGTTGGTGCATCCCGCTCGAGATAGAAACATCAAAAACATCAGCCTTCAAGGGATGAAGCGGTCTCTAAAAACGTAACGTGGACATATTGTGGCCTACTTAAAACTTGGAGTAAATACTGTTTAAAATCAAATGATTATAAATTATTAACAAAAGTAACTAAACTTTTTATTTTATGACGATGTCAGTGATATCCCACTATCCCAGATAAACTTTGAAAAAAATGTCAATATTGTAAAACCCAGTGCATCTGAAAATGTATACAAGTTGTATGGAACTATTGAAGGTTGTATGTGAAAATAATTAAATATTAGCAAATCCACGTGTAAAATCGTGACCTTTGACAAAAAACCACGTATATTAACCTAATGAACCTAATGACCACGACGATTAGAGTAATAAACCTAATGTATAATATACTTACAATGAATAATAATAGAGGTTCAGTATTAAATTTCATAAAGTATATTTAAAATCATTTAAACAATAAACTTATTAATAAATGAATGTCATGTTACTGGGTCAAGGGTCTGCGATGCATAATGATGAGTCAGTGAGGATGGAACCTGTTTATAATATGTATTTATGTGGAATAATATCGACGATTCGCCATATTATTGCACGTTTTATGACAATTACTGATCAGTGCAACCAACATATTATGGTTTAACTTTATCCTGAAAAGACAGAAAGCTGTAATTCGTATTGTTATTACATTTTTATTTTAAAAAATAGGTACCAAGAGCGTACACATCATTACTCAACATTGATTTAAAAAATCTAGGAGTTTCTTGTCAGAGTTCCCTTGGCTAGCAGCGGCAGAGTGGCTTTCTACAATTTAGGTGCTTAACATTTTATTTAATTCCGACTCCGTCCCAAATTCCGTAAAAAAACGTAATTTTTATGTTATGAGCAAATCAAGTAGATCACCCCAAGAAATAAGAAAACGAATGAAAATTAAAGCAAAACACCTCAATCACGGCTTCGAAACGCATTAACGATGAATACTGCCAAAAAACTAACAATGAAAGTAACAGTTTCGGCGTCAAAAGTAAACCAGTAGGTTATGATGTTCCAATTTACTGTTACTTTCGTACAATGACGTGAAATGAAAGTACTGACGTCTACAGGTACACGTCATTCGCGTCATCGCGAAATTGGGGTAGGTCGCGATCACTTGCACTCTCAACGAAAGTGAATTGGCGAAAGTGAATCTAGCATTTCGGCTGTTCGATGTGACGCGGTTGACGTCAGGAGTGCGTCATGTCAAATGACGTTGTAGTGAGTTTATTAGCAGTGAATGTGTTGATGTTGGGGAGGCCGGGGCTTCAATTAACAGAGGTAAGTATTAACAAGCGAATTTCTAATAAACTATAAACCTCACATCACTAGTGATTCCTAAAATTCGTCCCTGTGACAGTGGTCTACAGGTTGAAACTCGTCAGTGCAGCTCAGTGCGCCGTGGGATTGCGTTGTGTGATGTGCGTCTATTTTGGCCAGGTAACGAACTTTTTTCACTTTACGATTTTTTGATTTACGTGTTAAATATTTAATTTCACCGTAATATTTATTTTTTTCACAGTAGCTTGTTTTATTCATAATAATGTTACATAACTTTAATAACGCTAATGTACACCATTTCTTAATTATATTTTTTTTTATTGAAAAGGTACCCATGGGGCTAAAACTAACAAAACATACGGGGTAAGAATTAACATGTTAATTCTTACCCATATGTGGGGTTAGTATTTAGTATTAGGATGAGACGGGCGTAACTACAGTGCAAAAGCTGAAAAAAGTTGTTGCTGGAAGGGGCATAAAGCAGGTCGGTGCTGTGACATCTGCCGAAAGAGGCGTTTTGGTTACATTGGCTGTAGCCGTAAATGCAATTGGTAATGCGATTCCCTGTATGTTTGTCTTTCCCCGTATTCGTTACAACGATTTGTTTGTTAGAAACGGACCACCAGAATGTATAGGCGTTGGTAATAAATCAGGATGGATGACACAAACAGAGTTATTGAAATTTCTCGATCATTTTATTCATCATGTGAAGCCGTCGGAAGAGGATCCAGTTTTGCTTTTAATGGATAACCACAACTCACACGTAAATGTGTGCACACGTGCTTTAGTCTATATAGGTAGGTTTTAAAAAGACTGCTACGTTTAAGCTGTTTACTACCTCATTTAATTTTAAAGTGATTATATTGTTATTCGATAACACACATAAGTCTGATTAAACTACATAGAAGATTGTTAACTTAATAATAACAGTAAAAATGGTTTTTATTTACAAATTATTTAAAGATTTTTGTTCCTCTACGAAGAGGTTTTCTTTGAGTTTTTGTTTCTATTCATTGATATTATATTCAGCTGAAATCGGAGTGTTACAACTTTTAAGCATAATGTTAATTATTGTTCCACTAAGTGAAGATTGTGATTATTAAAAACTAACGTTTCCTTCAGTAAAATAACAGTCAAAGTATCTGTTAATAAGAAATCATTCAGATATTTGTTGAATTTTGTTATTATGTAGAGAGTTTTTGTTTAGGTTACTTTATCTATATACTTATATCGCTGTCGCAGGGACAAAGTGCTATATTGTTTAAGCCTAATGTTAATTGTATTTCTTAATAAAAAATATCATTGTAATTTTGCGTTTTCTTTTTTCATAGAGGAAAATACTTACAATGTTAATTGTTGCCCCTATGTTAATACTTACCTCGGAACCGTTAATTGTAGCCCCGATCGCGGGGTAAGTATTAATTTCTGACTTTTCTGAGTAAAATAGACTTTTTTTAAAAGGTACCAATTTATTGTCAAATTAAAACCAACGATATGGTTATTGAATAGTTTGGACATCATTTGACACAAAAATCATTTCAAAATGTTTAGGCGTTTTGAAGCTACAACTGAAAATATAAATTTTGTTAAGTCGCGCCCCGGTCTCCCCTTTATGACGCTTACTGGCGAAGAAGCGGTAACCTGACGTTTGCGTTTTAGAGTTGCTCGACTTTTGAATAAAGGACCTCGTGCACTACGCGGCAACGACCACGACTTTTGGCCGCAGAAGAGACTTGGTCGAAACCAAGAACAAAGTTTGGTAGCACTACCGGGTACCTGACCAGTTTCGTTCAAGATAGGGGCCGGACATGCGACAAATCGTGGTCGTGACCGCGTAGTGATCGGTTTCAGAAACATAGATGTTCTAGTTTTCAGTACGGTATTAAAATTTATTGGAGAAGGCCTGTCAAAGCTCTTTATAGGTAACTGGCACGCTCTTATCTAGGATCCAATCTAACTAATGAGATCAAGTTATTTTGAAATATAAATAGATATGAACAGATGTTCAATCAATGACGATGTTTACTGCCATTGTTCTATTACTCGCAAAACATTCTTTGATTCGTAATAACATTTAGACATCAAAACATTTCATGTTTTTGAAATCCAAGATTCATTCTTACGATTGTTGCTACATTCTTTTCTAAACATAGACATCACCCACATAGACATCTTGGACGCTTGTATAATATTCTTCAGTGATACAAGGTGTTTTTTTATATCCCATAACTGTATGAGACCATAAGAAAGAATCAAGTGGTATATGAATTATTTATCAATTATCATTTGTTTTTGTTTTAATTTTTCATACAAAATAACTCGACAAAGTCACGATTATTAATGTAAAACACCCTTTCGTATCATATTTCAATATGATAACGTCGTATTTTCTTAGCTTTAAATATGAATGAGTGGTTTGAATGAAAATTATTATGATTGATGATACGAGTATCTTCAAAACTATGCATTGGACCACATATTCTAGGACTTATTATTATTTTTACTTATAGAATATAACCCTAGAGTTACAATATAAAAAAAAAAACAAATAGTAGGTATTTCAGTGAGAGAAGGATTTTGCGGTTTGCCAGTCCTAGCAAAAGTCTCGACATTGGTGCCATAGCGGGTAAATCCTGGATGACGTTGGCACAAGATCGTGGAGATTCGCTCAGCCAAAGCATCCCAGCAGAGGATGAAGACAGGCAGTAGATGAAGATGATTACGAGGAGAATCTTCAAATCACAGCCAAAGCATCCCAGCAGAGCATGAAGTCAGGCAGTAGATGAAGATGATTACGAGGAGAATCTTCAAATCAAGAAGAATTAGATGAACATAACATCACACCTGTAATCCCCAAAGAGCTGCAGAAAGTGACCAGTTTTAGGTATTTAGGGTACATGAAATGTGACAGAGGATTTGTCCGATGACGCGAAACTGTAGCGGGAGTGCAGGGCATTGGCGGTCCGAGGGAATATGACTGCTCATAGATTCGCTCGCTGCTCCATTCCAAACTCGCTTTGTTTAAGGCATACTGTCAATCGTTTTACGCGAGCAGTCTATGGGTAAATCATACCGTTAATTTTAATATTTGTACACTGACTATTTTATTACTATTATGTTTAATGGATTCTATCTGTAATAAACGTTTCATATTTATAAAAGTGTACCTATTAGTACACCCACATAACGCTAGTTGTATTTACGTCCAATGTAATACGCAGCGAGCCTATTCGCATCAACTGGACACAAATCCAGACTCCGTTCCTACTGAGAAATTTCTTATGAAAAAATCCAATAACACTTTGCCCGATTCGGAAATCGAACTCAGGACCTCATGGTCAGTAGTCGCGCATGCGACCACTATACCAACGAGGCAGTTCGATAAATAGGAAAAATATTGAGAAAAAGGAGACTTTACCTACTGTACTTTATTTTATTTATTAAGGACAAAAAACATAACCTATTATAAATAAAAAATCCTGAAACAAAATTAACAAAATAATACATCCATCATCATCTGCCTAGCCTTTTCCCTTGGGGTCGGATCCCAGTCTAACCGGATGCAGCTGAATACCAGTATTTTACATACATGGAGCGACTAACTCGATCTGACCTCCACAACCCAGTTAGCACTGGGTAATACGATATCCTTGGTAAGACTGGTTGTCAGACTTTCGGGCCACTGACTACCTGTAACGACTGTCAAAGATCTACAAATGATCACGTACCTAACGTGATTGTCCACGAAAAATTAATATAAAATTACTTAAAGAAGATAGGAACAGACAGATACGAATGACATGAGACTAGTAAACGATATTTAAACATCCTACTTAAACTTAATTTTTGTGTCGACGTGACTGTCGACCGATAAAATTTATTTCAGATCAGGAAGTAATTACGTAATTTTGTTGCAATTAAAGTTTGCTCTAGTAGGTTGGTAACAATGTACGATATTCTATTTAGGTCATAGAATTTACCCTGACCTACGACGTGACACGAGCAATCAACAAGGAAAAGGAGAACCAGATTTTTTACTTCACAAATAGAACAAATAATGATAGAATTATCTAGAACATCCAAAGAATTTACTTAATTAACACTTTATATGGGTGAGAATTGAACATAATTACATTTCTGACAAGCAAGGGACATTCTAGATATAATTATACCGATCAGTGGCCATAATTATGATAAGGACACATTGGACGCATAGCATCACGCCTGTATGATCTGAAGGGTTAGGCAATGGTGTACCTAATATTTCACCCATGTTCGCCAGTTTTGTTTAAAACTCAAGTAATAGGGGGTGAGCTTATTACCATCAACCGGGCACAAATCCAGACTCCTTAGCTGCTATTGAGAAATACCTGATGGAAAACCCCAATGACACTGCCCAATTCGGGAATCGAACCCAGAGCCTCATGGTCAGCAGTCACGTTTGCGGCCTTTAGACCAACAAGATAGCATCACTCGCTAACCACCTCAGTTCATATCGCGTTTCACACACTACTCAAGCGTTAAATTATGGGATAGCTGCTGACTATCTTGGAAATGTAGGCCAATTAAGCATTTGACCGCTTGACTTTAATGAGACGTAATAATATAAAATAGGCCGAATCGCTCTGCTAGTAATTCTAAGAAGTCTGCTAATAAATTGTGAATTCCGAAACATAGGTTTGAAGCTGGAGCGTAGTTTGATGGTAGGCGTGGTACTGAAGACAGCGTGAGGCGATAACTGGACGCCTAGGCTTACCACTTCATCCAATTAATCCATCACGTAATCAATTAACCGTTTGTCCTGAACATTTCGTATATTGTAAAGATTGTCTCTTAGTTCATTGTGGTTCCTCTAGGCATAGGCCTCCTCTTACATCTTCCATTCGCTTTCCGTATCTAACAACTCTTCTTCAGTATGGACCCACTGTTAACCCTTCCTCCCATCTTCTACATTGTCTTCCGCTTTCTTTTAGCGTTTCTGGGATATCAATATGTTAGGATTTGGCTTCACTGTTCTCGAGTACTTTGCAGTTTATGGCCAGGGTCATAAACAATAATCAAAAGCTGAGAACTTATATAAAAATAAAATTAATTCAGTTGGCCCGAACCTTGACTTACATTGCACTAAGACTTACTCCCTTTTAAATGAACCATACCAATCGATTAGTTGACAAGCGGTTCGCTCCGCCTATCAACTGCAATACAAAACCCTTACAAAATGTTACGATTGGAGCATTTAAGATATAATAACCAACAGCAAAGCACCAATTAAAAGACTTTACCTAACATTTCGTGGGTAATCATTGTTGCCGCAGCTAATTCGGTTGGTTTAGAAACAAGAAATGCTTATAGAGCCACACAATTATAGGTCATTTCTAATTGCAAAGTAAAATGTTATAATGGTCTTGCAAGCCATTGCTGAGTTCTTGCAATTCTTTGCTTAATTGCTGTGTACTATATTGGTTTGTGATTTCGCATTGAACTTTTGTGTAGGTACTTAGAGTGGGTTAAGATATCTCATGAAAATTAATTAGGACAATAATACTGCTTTCATTTTCATAATAATTATTAGTAATCAGTATAAGGACTATTATTGACTATATTTTTGTCTACCTACCCTGGTGCTAGGTAGACAAAAGGCACGAAAAGTACGACGAACTAAACTGACTGTCGGTTTCCGTACATTAGAACTTGAGGTCCTGCGAAACTCTAGCAGTATAAAAACTTGTAATTACTGCATAAAAATAAATTTAATCCAGCAGTAGCCTTTGACTTGTTCCCAACTTCAAATGCTCAATTCAGGAACGGGGTCAGAGTGAAAATCATGCCCTAAGTATTCTATGTTTTCCTGTTCTGGTTTCCCTATGAATATTTAAGCCAGCCTCTGTGTAGCATATTGCAAAGACGTAATCCGAAAGCGTAGGAGGATACTAGATCATTCCTTTCTATAACAAACATTGTTCCTGGTAGTTGTCGTATTATCTAATCTTCATCATAACACATTTGCTGATTCCGCATTACTATGCATTTGGTGTTCTACGACTTCGCTGAAAGCATGTTTAAATCTTCGATAAATATCGCTAAATCTGCTGTCATATTTCATGTCAGTTTATTGTGATTGACGTTGACAAGGTATTATGTTTGTACAACAACACTAAACTTTGTAATCAACCAATAATTTGTAAATTCATTATTTGACTTGAAGTTTGACTTTGAACCTTGTATTGTATTGTATAACGGGCTGGTGTCCGCAATTCCACGTATGATCAGGTGTTCTATTGTGGTATGGGAGCATCTTCTGTTAAAAAGGCTCCGGTGAATTTTGTCTAGTGTTTACTTCAGCGCAAACAAAACAAATCTTAGTTAAAACGTTTTTTTTAATTTGCAAAATTCCAGCCAGCTGCCAGTCTGCAAAACGTAAGCTTATCTTTTATAGACAACCCTTACAGTATACATAGGTTAAAGCCTGGTTACTGTAGTCGATATTACTTTATTCGAAGCATACCTAATAACTATATTATTAGTTGACATCATTCAATACAAAATAATAAAGTCAAGAACTACTTACATGTAAATCACAAAAAGGACAAATAAAGAACTGAAAGGACTCCAAGAAAGAGATTAATACAGTCAATTATTTGCGATGGAAACATATCAACAATGTCAATTACCATTCTTACAAATACACTCAGGAACTTAAAGATAAAATTAAATCTCAATATCAACGACATATTATATTGTCGATTACCATTTTTGTACTGATGTTAAATGCTCACCTTACGAGAAACAACGAGGAATAAACAGATGTTGTTTGTCGACGTTACAAGGTTGATGGACGCTTTGGTAATGGTGTCTATTTATGCCAGAAGGCTCGAGTAGTAAGGACTTACACTGCTGCACTAAGCTACATAGGGTTAGACTATCATAAATTCATAACCATATGCCTCTGATAATAAGTTATCTAGCTTGTCAACCAGTGAATACGATAACGATATCATGGTGTTCCTATATACTGGTGTGATCACGTAGCTTTTCAGATGATATTGCTAGATTATAAATATCATGACTCTTCTGCAGTTCTGTTCAAATCTGTCCAGCTCGTCTCGCCATAGCTTTTTCGATCTACTTCAACGAATTTATATTGTAATTGTAGCCTTTTCGTCTATATACTATATATGTTAGCATATATAGGATCAATGGTTATACTTATTACTTTGTATGGTTGATTTTTCAGTAATAAAACTCTTCATGTCTTTATCATCCAACCGTGAAATCTCTCTACAACTAAAATCCGACAATCTGGTAAATTCAGAGATCTCTCGTCGCTGACAGATCTATCAGTCAGACCAAACTTATGGAGTACTTACGTACTAACATTCACTTTCCATTTCGAAATGGTAAAACATATTTGCCCTAGGAGAGTCTAACTGGAAACGATAATAACCGTAACCCACGACAACTTATTATAGTTATTTAGTGAAAATCATAGGTATTATACTCAGTTCGGAGACAGGGCTTGGCTTGGTGCGAATCCCAAAGGTTATGAGGTTCAAACTTGTTGCAAGTAATGGCTTTTATATTGTGTTTATTTAATGTTTTGCTATTTAGTTGGTAGTTATAATAATGGAACGACTGGAGCGCTAGTTTTTGCCCTTTTTTGAAAGCTAAAGCTGGTAATTTAAGTTAGCCAAGTGCGTCAATTTGTGTTATTTGCTGGCTCAACGTAATTGTTTGATTTAATATTTTGTCTAAATATTTTTAAACACAACCTGCAGCTTCGAAACCAAAACTTTGAAACCACTCAAAATTCTAAACTACTTTTTGATCCCATAACTTGCAGAAGATAAAGTCGCATACTTCATTCTGCTCTGTAAGCAAAGCTGTGCAAAAATACACGAAATAATGACTAATATTGTTATGGAAGTAACAATAATTTCATAACTAAAACGTGGATGATTGACGGGTCGTGACGTTCTGTCTGAAACACGAAGTATTGCTAACAATGCAGAACATTTTGTATTCTTGTTGATAGATTTACTGTAAGACGAACTCTTGACTTTAACGTGAACTTCCTCGTCATGCGCTTGCACTTACCACTGTATAATGTAACCCCATTTTGAAGGATATTTTACCCCTAAAATGTATTTATAGCAGTTATTATTAGAAGTTAGATAATTTATATTCTAGTTAACACCTTCACCTCACGCAGCTGGATGATATCGGGTTCACATGAATGTATCAGCGTGCGGAAGAAACGTAATTAAGAAAATGTCCACAACGATCACCAAATTAATAAAAAGACTTGCAATGTAAAGTATTTACAACTAGAGCCTTAAATGCACTGCAATTGTTAGTTGATCGACAAACTTTTATCATGTCATTTTACACAATCTGCGAAAGTTCCTAAACTTGTGTTACTTGGATCACGTTAAAACCTCGAAATACCTCTGGGGCCCAATTCTGCTATTACAATAGACGACAATAGTGTCAGAATGGTCTGTCATTGATTTCATAATTGTTGATTTTGACAAGTTTTGACAAGTCAAAATCAACAATTATGATATCAATGACAGACCATTCTAATGGTAATTCTAATGGTCTGTCATTGATTTCATAATTGTTGATTTTGACAAGTTTTGACAAGTCAAAATCAACAATTATGAAATGAATGACAGACCATTCTGACACTATTGTAATAGCAGAATTGGGCCCCTGACAGCTGAGTCACCCACCAGAGCCGGAGCCAAGTGCCTGAATTTATGCCTGGTTGATTGCAATAGGCTCGAATAACATGGGACTTAAACATGAATTGGGCAAATGTGGGTGTATTATGAAGGTACCTTTGCCTAGCCCTTCGGCGAAGAACAGGCGTCATGTTTTTTATTTATTTATTAATTCATTTGTAACAGCTTATACTATCATTACAGGGATTACCCTAATGCGACAGTTAAGAACTTAGACTAATAAACTAATCTATAGACTTAATACTAAATTAGAAAAATTAAACCTAACAACATAATTAAATTATTATAACATTATAAAAAACAAAAAACCATAGCATAAAATAATTACTTACATAAACATGGAACTAACATAATTTACTTATATAAAAAAAGGAAATAACATAAGAACAACATAACATAACGTAAGATTAATAAGTTTTATTTTACTTGTAGCATAATACAAATAGTAAGACCCTTGCAAATTCACTCAAACAACAAGTAAACACATCGATCCGAGTTTGAAGGTCGTTGATGGTACGGATAGCTTTGGTAAGGGGTGCCTTGGCCAGCAGGTTAGTTCTGGCTGTAGGTACCAGTAGCAGTGGCGGGCTGCGCCGCCTCCAGACGTAGCGGTCCGGCACACACAGACTCAACCGTTGTAATACTCCCGGGTTACACTCCACTCCACGAACGAAGCACCTTCACCAAGTAGGCGACCAGCGTAAACTCCCGTCGGACATGCAGTTGATTATAGCCAACCATGCCCAAGACAAACAGAGTGGGATACATCAGTGGGTAAAACGGATATACCCCATATCATTTCCTGTACAAATGGCGCGTGAACTTGTTCTGAACACGCTCCAATATTACAGAGTACTTAGCTTCATGAGGAGCCCATATGATCGCACTATGTTCCAGATGACTCCTGACTAGTGCATCATACAGGATCCTAACTGCTGTGATGTTTGTGAAGCTGTGTGTCTGTCTCAGAACAAATCCTAAGTTTCTGTACGCCTTCTTACAGATCTTGGTTACATGCTCACGGAATGACAGATCGGGAGTCATGAAAACCCCCAAGTCTCGCACCTCCGTGACTCGTTGCATTGGCGCCGCGTCCACCATGTACTCATAGAGCAGGGGTGCACGGGCACGGGTGAAACTCATCAACGAGCACTTGGATAAATTGAAGTACAGTTTATGTTATTTCAGACAGCGTAATTATGACGTCACATTTACGAAACAAGTCTCCCACTTCATTCCCTACCTCAACTTATTCCTAATTATAATTAATATCTTTATAACTCTTCGCATTGACATTTTTACGAGAGCAATAAATCACACTGGCCACATGCTTTGTAATGAATGCAGCCTTTTATTACGTAACCGCATAAATAAATACAATTATGTATGCACTATAATGCGCTTTTCGCTTACGGGATATTATGTGCAATTTATGTGATATTGTCACGAGCCGTTGCTTAAAGATACAAATAATAATAATTCAAGTTTTTTTCCCGTTGAGGTAAGCAGAAGCCACAAAAATCCACATGTTGCAATCTCAACACAGGTAAATGCATGATACACTAATCTTAATTGAATGATGTCGTCCTATGACCAGGCTACAACAATGCTGCAGACTTTTACTTATTTTTGGCAAGCACTTTTTTACCTAACCGGAAACCGTTAACAAACACCTGAAAGTAAAAAATATATTAATCCGGTTGTCTGAATGCAGCTTATCTATAAAGCTCCCAGACAGATACACAGATAACTTCATTTCCAAAAACTTAAATTAATAAAACGTCCAGTAACAACTTATCTAACTAAAGCACTATCGCTTATCCGTAGATTTAAATCATAGATTCGCCACATCACGCCTGAAAATGTTCACGTTTCTACATAATTCGTTGACAATGAGATTTGAATAGTAGTGTCTCGCTCACACACGCTGCGCAACGTATTTATCGTCGGGACCTTATTGTGTTAACACTTTTTCTCGTAACCTAGGTACGGTGAGGGCACATCTATGATTTAAATCTATGTGCTTATATTGCAGATCATCAAAACCAGGAAGCGTCATTTGTGCAACAATCGTCACGAAACACGATGTTCACGAAATTGAAGTTCTTCACGTGTCACGGAGTCACGAAAGATGGATGGCTCATCTATTGACATCGCCTTATTGTTGAGAGTTCCGGTGTTTTTGGCATAAAGCGATTTTATAAACGGAGGCTTAACTAGGTAACTGGTGCATCAGTGTGAATTACTTGTGAGGTTTTTATACGATTGTCTTCTTAACCGTCTCGTCGTCCACTTCATCAGTTATCCAAATGTTAGTTAGGTACTAATATAATAAAGATGTGCGTCATATCAATTTGTTTCTGGATAATTAAACAATGCCAGTTTTTTTCAAATAATGTGTTTTATATTCTTTGGGGACAAATATTCCAAGAAAATCATTGTGTAGATTACACAGTTATTTCATTCAAACTGCAGTTGTAATATCACAATGCTCACAGAGCTACATACCTTACAAAAGTTACAAAATCATTTTATCCCAAGATAGGTGTCACATCACTAACGACAGATTACAGTAATCCTTGAGATGATTTGACAATCTTGATAGCCTAGCATTTGGAAAATATTTCGTAAATTAATCTTTCATAATTTAATTGTGACTGTGCAGGCATTTCAAATTCTGTCTAAAGATAACTATCGGTCTTGATTGACAGTGAACGAGCTATTCTTTTTATACAGATATATATATATATATATATATATATAGCAAAGACTTAGGTAATAACTTCATTGTAACTGGTCATATTTTTTCTTTTCCTTTGCCGAACATTAAACCTCAATCCGACATCATTTAGTGACACTATAAATGACTCAGCATTGTAAACCATGGAAAATTTATCATTGGAATAATGCCTACATTTATGTCTACAGAGGTATGAATAAGAGGGTATAAAGTTCCTCATCCTTCATTGAAAAGGGAGGATCTTCCGACCGTCTGGGCGAGTTTTATTGAGTTTCTGTAAATGTGTGTGGGTGATGCTTAGTTCGTTTGTGTCGTTGTAGATACCGCCACTAAACACCTATACATTTAGTGATCCTTAGTCCTTTTGCGATATTTCGTGCGGTACGATATTGGTTAGACTGTGATGCCATCGTACTAAAAAATGCCTAGCCGTTTTTCCAAAGCTCATCGATCCATCAACTGCCTACTCTATGTCACAAAACCACAAGATGCGATTATGTGTTATATTATGTTTAAAGACTGCAACACTGCGTTATTGGTGACAGTTCGGCTGTCAATTATTATTTGCGATTATTACATACTTGCGTAGGATGTGTAAGTGACACAGTGATGTTTATATCTGACATTCACATGCCTTCATAAAGTGTTTTATATGTTCTAGGCTACCTCAACAGCTAGCTCACTTGACATCGTTGAAATACTACTAGTGATTGTGAACAGACTCACACTGAACATAATTTGCATTTTGTATACTGTAGTCTTCCAGAACGAAGATCAGTCAATATGTTGCACCCAAATCCCTGCAGCCCAAAATACCCATGACGCAAAGAGCGCATTCTTCGAAGACCATTACACAAAACCTTACTTACTCGTAAGTTTGGCGATGCCATAATACACGAATTCTATACGTGCTTACCTATTTTTACAGCGTATTGTTTTGCATCTTTTATTTTCTTTATGCACTATTGTTTCGTAACTTTACTGCACTTTAATATTAAGTAAGTCTCTAACCTGATTCAATGTAGAACAAAATTACTTAATCTGTTAGGAACACAAAAAGTCACATAAATGTTTATATATCTCTTTATTGTACATATTTACAAGCATAATTACAGCTAAGTGATACATATTCGAAAACAATACAGTAACTTAAATTGTTAAAAGGAAATAACAAAAAAAAAACGAAATCTACTTTAATTTTACATAAAATAGCTTTAAATGTATAACAATAATGTACTATGAAAGATTTATATCAGATGAAACATCAAAGAATCAATCACGGAAGATATCCCGTAAGTGACAGTATAAGTTTAGTTTTAAACCGTGAAAGCATATAACAGTGTTTTATATCAGATGGAAATTATATAGATTGAATTGTAACTTACTTAATGGATTTAAAGAAAGTTCGTGAGATACTGAACAATTACATCTCTTAATAGCAATAGACAGCAATAGAGATTCACCACAATGAACAAAGAACTTTCGTCACACTCTCTGAGTTAATGGTCACGTCGGTATTTTTAAAAACTAATTTTGTATTATTGTCAACGCTCTTTTAGTCGTTAGATGACAGAATTATTTCACCAACGACCAAATAAAATGTGTCAGCGCGTAACAATACAAATTACGTAATGGCAATATTAATCTTAGATGTATATCATTTAACTTATTTACAAATATGACCTTGGTAGCAAACAATAAAATTTAACTTTAATTTACAGGAACTGAATACTTGTGTTTTTCTTGATAATCTATGGCGGTGACGTAGTCATGTATGAAGGGCAAAACGATGCTTAGAATTTTTATTCGTTCCTTTAAAATTACTTTGCTACTTTTAGGAACTGGCCGGCTATTTGTACAAAAAAGGAGCAATTAATGGAGAGCAAGAACTATATAAAAATAAAGTAAGGTCAACATAAAAAATTAAACGCTGGTCGCTTCTTTTTATGTAGGTAGTTTACTATTTGATTAGAATCTAGCGCCAAAATCAAAAGATCAGTTTATTATTATTATATAATAATTAGAAATATTGTGATATTATATAAAAAAACACAAAATTCCAGCTGTAAGAACACCTGGTCCAAATAAAATAAGGGCCACGGCGTTAGGTAGTCATACTTGCTAGTGTTCAGCTTAAATTTCGATTTACAAGGGCACAATACTAAGGAACAAACAAACTGATGGTTTGTAAAAAAAAACATACTTTTTTTATTTATTTCAGCACCGCATCTTCAGTATCTTTTAAAGCCAGCCAAACTTGCTACTTGCATCATATAAGTGGACTGCATGAAGTCTGTTATAAATTTATAATGTTTACAAACGAAAATTTACAAAAATCTATAGGGCCAATGAGAATGTGTAAAATATATTTTCAAGAGAAAGACTGTCTCTTGAAGACAAGGTACAGAAGGATATTCACTGCAATCACTTACAGAATATTTATATACCAGATTAATTTCGCGAGGAGACAGAAAGGCCGTCGCCTCAATATTATAAACACATTTATAGCAAGTTACTTATATCGAATATAAGAAACAAACTGTTTCCAACAGAAAACACGAAAACTTAAAATTCTGCACAATGCATGTTGCTTGAAGTTAACGAACCAGATGTTATCATAAAGCCCACAAAAATTTTGGGTACGTCCCTCTGAACAAGTCCATGCGTGATGGGGAAATAGTGCACTTTAATGATAAATGATTTAATATACAATTGATGATCGACGTAAAAGAGATTGCTTCCTGTCAAAGGAATTGTATATCCAGAGGGACAAACCAAAAGGCCAACACAGATTTAGGCCCGATTTCTAGTAAAGCGGATACGAGCCAAGCGACGTGGAGGAGTGCAAGATTCGATCAGTCACAGAAGTAATGAGAGACGCGATGAAGACTTCAACCAATGTGATTGGTCGATTCCCGCACGTCTCCCCTCCGCCTCGCTCGTGTCCACTTTAGTGAAAACCTGCCCTTGGCGAATCTTGCGGAGATCGCAGGACGCGTCATAATGCGATCCCTGTAGGATTCGCCTCTGTTTGAGTCCAATTCTATGGTATGTGGTTTCCTCACGTACACGAAACTTTTAGGGGCTGCATGAAAGAATCTGGCTAGTTAAGGCCATACAGCATGCATTTTGTAGACAAAAGTGTTAAGTGAATGATACGTGCTAGATTTTCGAGTCATCTCTTGCTTACAGTTTAATCGCTCACACGCAATCGTAACTAGCTGTCAATGTGTTTGTAATAAAGAAACTGTGTTCGAACGTTCTCTACGCGTTATCGTTATACTATCGAAAATACCAATGTTTATTTACAAAAGACTGCATTTTGATAGTGTTTTCAAACATTTCCTAGGCTCGTTATAGTTTTTAGTAAGTTTCTTTTAGGAGCATCACGACAGTTATCTTTTAAGTTTTCTCATCCATTCGGTGTTGTAAACTCTCAAGTTAAATTAATCTTACTTTGAACACTATATTAATTAGGTACCTGCATAACTCGAACACGGTGGACCTTATTTTACTTCGTCTATTATAAAATATTGATTCATACTGTGTGAAAAAATACCGCGCTACCTGGCAAGGTGTCATAATTTAACATTAAATAAATAGAAAAAAAAACTCCAGACTCTATTCCGAACTGTTATAAAGGCCGTACCACACTACAGCCACCAACGATTTCCGTATTGTATAAACATAGATACATCTGGCACTTTTGTCTTAATCTAGTACTAACAATAAACATCACAGTTACTACGGCGTTCGTTTAGCGACATGGTTGACATGTTGCAAAGAACTTAGTAACGTTAGTGATGCTGCGGGGGGACGTAGACCGGCCATTGATATACTGCTCTTGCCGTGCCCTGGAAATAAACCGAAGGTCAGTAAAGGTTATAAAATTTATTTATTTTGTAAGATATGACATAGCTGACAAAATGTAAACTTTAGGGCATCTCTGCCTAACCCACCAGGGAAAACAGGCGAGACGTTATTTTATTGTTTTTAATAATATTCTTAAACTTAGGCATCACGTGAATGACACATGGACACTCTTGTTGATCTAAATAAAAACACAAAGAGGAACAAAAAATTGATAGAACAAATTATTAATTTTTGCTCTGTATCAATTCCCGTGGCCTCAGTTATTCTGCAAATATTTTTTTGTATGTCGACTACGCAGAAACGGAGCAGTCAAGATCAAGGTACTAGACCACTTATATCGATAATAACCCTAAGCCGCAGGCTATACGTCAAATAAATTACAATATTACTTTTTTGTGTTTCATTGACATAACGATGTAAAGTTCGAATTAGATGTATTATAACTCCTGAATAGTGTCAAATGAAGGTCTACTCACTTCCAAAGAATTCCTGATGTTCCGCCTCGTAGCCTCCTTCTCATACTTCCACTGGAAGTCACTGGCCGACTCTGCACCAGCCGCCACCACCTCATGACCATCTATCTGGTTATGCTTAGCATCCTCTTGTCTTGCCGGCTTCTGGGTCGTTTGGTAAGCAGGGAAGAAGTATCGGAGACCGATGCCGGGTAAGTTCTGGCTACCGAGAATGGCTGGTGGGCTATTAGGTCCATTTTGGTGTGGCTGTATTACTTTGGGAATGTAAGAGTTGACAAAGCGTTGGGCATTGTTCAGTGGTAGTGATCGTTGTGGCTGTTCGTTGTAGATCACGTTGGTGTATCTCGACAGGGGCACGAAGAAGGGAGGTCGCCTGGGGGAAGAAATTTGTTTTAAGCGTCAGGATGAACAAGACTCCGAAGAACCTGCATTTTTATGCAAGTACTTAGTTTAGGAAATCAAGCTCTAACTAGTTGATTATTAACGTTTGGTATGTAGAACTCTTTGTGAATAAGCTCGCTGGTGGTAGTTCTACCCTGGAACAACCACCACACCTATTACTGCCGTCACTTTAATGTGCCAACGAGTTTAATAGCAGACATTTCAACTTTATTCTAGTATTATTGCATTTTTACAAAGGAGGCAACGACCAGTTGCCATGGATTACAATCTGGTAGGCTAGTTAGTTTGCCATACAATTACGTTAAAAGAAGATTATATATTATTGTTATATTATTATTATTATTATATATTACCATTGAGCATTAGGATCGGGTGTGTCATTTGAGCGTTCCTCCCAGACAGGCGCGGGGTGGCGGTAGGGTTGCGGAGGGGGAACCGGCTCTGGCGCCGCGGGTACTATGGGACCCCCTTTCGTGCCGTACTTCACCATGATTGCTTGTGCGCTTGATGCGTACAGCACCAGGCAAGTCAGCACCTGTGGAATGAAGGAGGGTTTAGCGTCTGATAAGGAACATTTTGTGGAAGCATGCGTATGGCAGGCTTGTATTAATCTAATTGTCTTCAATTGAAAAATAAAATTATCCATCATGTTAGAGGTAATCACTTTTTCGTTGATAGATGGACATGGACAAGACAGTCTTCAGTTGACTAGTTGCCTGTATGAATCGACACTAAAAAAGGCTAAAATCGCAAAGTATGATGATGTTCTGTATTTTTGATACGTTGTCTAGATCAGTTAGGGTGATGTGAATCCAAATTTGCAACTTTGAAAAACTGGTGCTCGCTGCGCTCCACGCGATAAACGGCGAAATTTTGGGATTTTTTACACTTTTTGCTCTAAAACTCAAAAACTATGCATTTTTGACAAATACCATTAGGTAAGTACTTACTACGAGGTTGTAATAAGTTGATACTTCTAACTACTAGTATTTTCAGATATGAATTGT
This sequence comes from Eurois occulta, assembly GCA_950022335.1. NCBI lineage: Eukaryota > Metazoa > Arthropoda > Insecta > Lepidoptera > Noctuidae > Eurois > Eurois occulta. Next base: position 7,813,628 of record OX465484.1, on the reverse strand, counting down.
AATCGGATTACTCGAAGTAATATCACGCAGTAATTCGAAGACCACACAGTAGTACAAACTACGAAAATTCAGTAATTGGTAATATACTGAGTAATCTTGACAAAAGATTCTCTCCTCTTGGTATATTTAATACTAAAAAAGGTATATTCAGGAAACAATTAATAACGTCAGGAACGGGCGAACAATCACCACACACACCACTACACACTACTATGACATACTCATAGACCCATTTTTGCAACTCCTCAGGGACACTCCTACACACTCATCCACTCTGTACACTTAGCAATGTATTGTATAGCTATTAAATTGTAAATCTGTAATTGGCTGTAAGATTAGTTTATATATTTTAAGATAAAATTTCAAAGAGCTGTGGATTTTGTGAATAATAAATATATAATAATCCAAGCTGTTTGCATAGTTGTCGTCTATGGTCAAAGTAGCGGCGTGTGGCCATAGAGTAGGCATACTCGATGCGCGTGTTGCGTAGGCGCTGCTGAATGTGCTAGAACATTTTGACTAACTTATTAAATAGTTTCATTTATTTAAAGGTTTAGCATCCATTCAAGTGTCTTACACAAGATTATTTTGTACCTTCGCAGCTAGGAGGAACAAAATGCATGTGACTAAACACTAAACAGTGTTGAATATTAAATGTTAAAGACTGCTATTATCTTTTTTAATAAAAAAAACACACACACTCACAAAAAAATAATTATGATACCTATTTAGAAGCAAGATTCGTATAAGTATACAATATTATTAAAATGAGGTCTATGATTTAATTAGACTAATTCATTATGCGTATGGCCTTCCAAGTATGTTAAATTATAAGGAAGTCCCTCCTAAATAACGTACCTCTTGTTTCCATTCATCATCTCCCTACATCTTATTATGATGATAAAATTAACTAACAGGTTCACATCTTGATGAGCTAAGATGTTTGAATAACATACTAAACTTTATCAAAGTTTTCCTGTTGAACTTCGATCATACCTTTTTTTTTTTTTTGGAGGGTGGGAAATCATCAAATGACCCCTCCCGCTCTGGGCGGAGCAGAAGGGAGTGTCAGACTCTTACTGACTAAAAACCACCCATGTTCCTTCTTTGGCCCTTTATGTTCCAGGGCCGCGGTATCTCTTTCAAACAGTCCCGCAGCCCTGGCAGGCATCGGCCCTTGCGGGCCCCTCCCGTTTGCTGACATCTCTTTGAGGCGCGCGTGGAACACGAACGCGCCGTCGACACGGCCTGTCGTCATACGACGGACGGACGGCGAGCTAGCCCATTACTCACCGTCCACAGGCCTGCGAACTTAGATCATACCTACTTACTTTGTGTATGAAAATAGGCAACAACAACGTACTCTCTTAGTGGGTTTACTAGACACAGATAGATGTTTATACTTTATTGGACACCGACATTGCAACACAGTACATCCACAATTCTAGCAGACTTCTTAATCAAGAACGCAGTAAGTCACAGGGAAGATGACGTCCGGTGAGTTATGACGTATGGTATGCATAACTTGGAGAAAAATGTGAAAATTGGGAAAAGTCCACGAAATGTCAGAAAAAGTCACGAGAAGCGATAGCCCTTTGATCTCTCATTGAATTCATTGCATACTAGTTTGTAAGTTAAATAAATACTGGCAGTACATTTAAACGTCCAATTTCAAGCGAAATCTCGTTAAATTCAAAGACATAATATTCTCGAATAAAACCCAAGATGGGTTAAGTGGTAAGCTTGTATTGAATAACATTACTTGGCATAATTATGGCTGTGCTTCAGTACTTAATGTTATGTTTTCTTGCCAATGACATTGAATAATGTTGCTTGGCAGTCAAAGGAGACAAACCAGTTCTTGCATCGATTACCGTAGTTATCGATTCAAAAATAGTCGATATTTATGATAAAATTGCAGCACTATAAAGTAACGATACCTTGGTGGCTACACCTTCGTAATCATATGCAAAAGGAGGAAAATTATTGCATAATGCAATCTCGATAATTCTGTAAAAGAGGCTCATCTAAATACGATAAGCTTTTAGTTCAATGTTTTTAGCGAAATACGTTTCGCATTAATTCTAATTTATGTATCTCTACATTAGGCCTACAGTTAAAATCTTATCGATTTTTATCTACCACGATCTATTTCTAAATAAATGTTACGACATGTTGTAGATAAAATATTCGATTAGATCACGATGAAAACCCCATTCTCATACAAACGTACTCAGTTTCCGTCAAGTGACTTAATTTTAATTAAGACAACTTCATTAAATCAGCATCATACATCTTCATCTCACAGCCTTGACGCACTTACTTCAATGCTTATCGTTCCCACGCGAACATCTTTTACCACCACATTATGTGGTTGCAAATAAAAGCTAGTTTTTTTCACTTAAACTTTATCTATTAAATGCTCAGCAAATTGCACATTTTAGTACCGGTCGCCATTGTTTATGTAAAGTTAGCACATCAGCTTACTGTTGCAACCTCCTTGAATTACCAAACTTACGATTATAAAGTACGAATGCGCGTTATCCAAACATCTGACGAATTTATTAAAGTCGAGCATCAAATGGATAGAACTAGATTAATGTTTGTTAACGAGCAAATCAGTTTGCCGCATTCAGGGGCGAACGATCTTCATTTAGATAAGATGATATCAAAATGTGTTACCGTTTTAACATACCTGTAACCTCGCCGAGAACCTCATGTTTGTTTGTTTGTGTGTGGACTACCTTGACATTCGTCTCTGCTCCCTGTAACAACGTTAAAATAAATTAGTACAATTTGTCAGTGAGTCATACAAAAAGTTGACGATGTCATTACATGCCACTCCATATTAAAATTGAGAACAGCACAGCGCCTGCAATTATAATAACAAGTGTCCAAATAATTATACCCCATCAACTTGACAAGAAATTACAGCTATCAACAACCCGTAGGTATATATTTACAAAAAATATTGTTATGAAAACATTAATTTACATACTACGAAGATTAAGTCCGTGGATTGCAGTAATTATTATGAGAAATATTTTGAGTTTCAAAAGATATTACTGAAGTTACATGGAAGAATTTGAATAAGAATTTGTTGGCATTCAAGATGCGTGTCCAATGTTAAGTAAAAGTTAGTTAATAATGGTACATAATGCTAACATTGAAATTACGGCGATAATAGAGGATGTAACAGAAATACGTACAATACTATCGTGTTGTTCGGTACAAATATTGACAATGTCAAAAGCTTTGAGACAAAATCGCTGCAATCGCTGCCCACAAAGGTACTTAAGAAGACAGGTTTCATTAATTCTAGGTAGGTACTTAATTATATTGTACAAGCTCTTTTGAAATAATAATAAATATTAAAGGGAGAAAGGTGAACAAGTTGGCGTATCTCCTACGCATCACAATGCGCTACCAGTAAATAGAGCTTGGCATTTGTATAGCTACCTGGTAACAGTGGTCCAAGTGTTGTAACTATTACAATAGAAGTTAGCGATGACACGGTTAACAAGGTTGGATCTGATAAGGTTACTGGTAAGAACCACTTTGAGGTCTTGGAATGTACATACGTACAATGGTATGGACGTTAGTAATGCGAAAGAACTAGATGTAAGTGACGATAATGTAGAAGCTCAGAAAGAAACTGCTAAGGATGGGAATAAGTTCCTCAACAAAGAATCTGCGTAAGTAATGGAGCTGTGTATGCGGCGTGTCTCCACAGACAATGGCCCATCTTCCATCTTGCGCTGCATTCTTTAACACCTGCGCACTTGACGATCTTATGAGTGCATCAGCGAGCGGAGTTCGCATAGCTGAATGTTAGGCCAAACATACACCATTATTTTAGGTCGTTCTGGAACCGAATACCATTAACTCGATCATCGAACTCGAAACGATTATGACTATTTTTTTTCAAAAAATGTCAATAAAAAAAAACACGAAAGAATAATATTAATGTTTTTTTTTTGTGAAATAATGAGAATCGATCGATGAATGAATTTCTAAATGGGTATCGTTCGCATGTGTTGCCGATCGTGGATACGTTTTACACACACATATGCATTTGAGTTCTCATTATTTTACAAAAAAAAACATTAAATTTATTCTTTCGTGTTTTTTTTTATTGTTACTTTTTGAAAAAATTGTCCCAATTGTTTCGAGTTCGATGATCGAGTTCATGGTATTCGGTTCCAGAACGACCTAAAAATAATGGTGTATTTAATAAAATTTGCCATCGACACGCTAAGAAGAAGAAGAAGCTTAATAAAATACTTAGTGACATAAACTTAATGCTAAACGTCATAAGTTCATAACGGAGAAGTTAACCACTATGATCTATTACACGATAATAAAGGGTAACCGAGCACTACAATACAATAAATTGATAAGATCTGGATCAAAATCTGAACACTGTTTTGCCATTGATCTGATAGATAGCCTATTGTTACCAAATTGGATAATGCTTCTGATGGATTGTAATAAACATGTTCTTGATGGCTTCATTAGTTTTACATAACCTGAAGACATAGTAATAATTTTAAAATAGAATGGTCGAAAATTTCAAATTTAGGCCTACATAGATAAGAATAGATTGCAAAATCATATTGACACAGTTCCCGATTCGGTAACACGGAAAATTTATTAGCATTTGTGTACGTTGCACCAAAATGTTAAAATATTGAGTGCCAATGTCCGTATTTCGGCACACGATTCGACACAAATTCGTGCCAAGAATACACACAGCCACAATTCTACTTTTAGCAACCGCAGGCGTATTTTATAAAGGCCTACATTTAGCATTGAATAAAAATACGTTTTATACATTACGACTACTTAAAATAAACTTAAAAAGGAGAATCGAGGAACATACATTTAATCATCTTTAAAGGTTAATTGGTTCATGTCAGTTGCTGAAATATTAAAGTCAATTATACATGAATACAGATCATTCTTTCTTGTAATTTCTTTTCATGTTTTCAATCAAAGTAATTGTATGTAATATGTTTATAAAGTAATATTTAACTTTACGCAAATTGCGTACATGGTTCTTTACTCATGTAAGGTCAAAGTAAATGATGTTGGTTATGCTTATAACAATTTCACAATCGTTAATTTACATTTTTAATGTTTGATAATTATGAATTTGAGCCTGGTTTGCTGAATTTTGTACCAAATTATATTTACGTGGAAAAAACTTCATGGAGCTTCTTTTTCTTTCTTAACTATGGACGGAATCCTTCTTCAATTGGTCCATGATTTGAATGGGAGCCGCGTTCACACTAGGTGTCGAAGAAGGATCTTCAAATCCCCCATTTTACAAAATTGTTTTCGCAGCGACCTTCTCGGGTGCGCATTCGATTGAGTGTTGAACTCTGAACCGTTGTCAATATTTCGCTTAAAGCAATAAATCGAACAAACAAAAAATACTTCTACAATATAGACGTCTGATTAACTTGTATATTTGCGTCATTATTCCGCACCAATTGTTAATATTTGCTCAAGAGCAGTAGCAATTACAATATAACGCAGTTAATTCGACATTAGTTCTGCGATTTGTAGTCAAGTCACGAATTTGATTATAATAATTCAATAAGTTATAGACCTTGTATTATTTCGATATTCTAAAGATTATGGCTAGTTAAATCACATCTTTGCATAAATAGTTTATTAAGTTTATTTCATTCATTAGAAATCATCTTGTAAAAATCGTAGGAACCTAGATTAAAATTACGTTCTGATTTATGCATCACAAATTCTCAACTCAATAAAAATATCAATGGCTTTGTAATCTCGTTTGTTTGCTAGAAAAATATCGGGTTGAAAAGAGATTGCTAATATAATTTATAGATAAGTTTAATAAGTTATCGCCTACATTTATATTGATTATTATAGATTATACCTATTATTTTCGTTTGAGTTATTATTTTCACAAGTCGTAAATTATTGCGATAAGTAATACTTCCATAATAATAATGAATTATAGCATTTAAGTTTCGGAATCTATAGATTGAACACTAATTAAACACGTTAAGCCGTTGGTCCTGGGTGTCATTTGTAGATCTTCGACAGTCGTTAAGGTAGTCAGTGGCTGGAAAGTCTGACAACCAGTCTTGCCAAAGGGTATCGTGTTACCCAGTGCTAGCTGGGTTGTCGAGGTCAGATAGACAGTCGCTCCCTATAAAATACTGGTATTCAGCTGCATCCGGTTAGACTGCAAGCCGACCCCAACATAGTTGAGAAAAGGCTAGGCAGACGATCAATTTTTAGATTAAACACTCAGCATAATCAGCACATAAGGTTTTCACAGCTGGGATACAGACCTCCTCTTTTTTGAGAGTACGAGAGCCCATCCCATCATCAATTGAATTAATTAAACACTTAGCAAGAGTTTATTGGTTTAAAAAGTTAAGAGCATTTATACAACAAGTGGGCAACATCGCAAATAGCTGTCTAACCAGTGACCAGCGAAAAATAGTGAACTAAAATATTGATTATGAAATGTAATAATTAATATCGTAACACCGAATATTTAGTTTTAGATGTAAAAAAAGTATTTGGAAACTTTCCAAATGTCTTTTTTACACCTAAATCGATTACAACATCAAATTCAGTTTTTTAATTGCAATTCATTGTCAATATTATAGCTCTCTAGTTAGCCATATTTCTTATTTCTATACAGTAATATTGCCAAATTAATTAAAACAGGTAAATATCTGACAGCTATTTGCGACGTTGCCAACTTTTTGGATGATGATTTTCATGGACTCTGTAGAATATCTATCAATGACCTGAACGTCTGCCTGCCCATTGTTATCTCAATAATTATTCAAACGTAATTGGAACACAATAACACCATATACTTATGTGAAGTCCAATTACTTCATGATGCAACCTTCGACCAACTTATGCGTAAAGATAGGCAATAAATTACTGTTTGTTGTTTATCTTTAATTACTCACGATATGGAAACTATAGTCACGCTCTTATTCCTTGGGGGCTAAATAGTAGAATCGATGGTAGGCATCAGTGAAAACTCTTTGACGGAAAAAATTACTGGTACCTAAATACATAAATAATACCGATAAAAATCTAGAGCACGTTTTTATTGATTATTATGATTTTAACAGGCTGATGACGATTCGTTTCATTTCAACATGACAATAATCTCATTCAATATGTTGATAAATAAATAATTACATAAAAAAATTCATTAATTGGCTCCTAGTTTTCGGCCTGGAAAATGTCAATTAACACTCATGACGATAGAAAATGATTATGTGATCAATTTTGTCTATACAAAGACAGATTCTGGGTCGTGTTCAATTGATGCGCCTCTTCAGTAAGCCAAGTAAAATAAATAAATATCCTTGGACATTTCACACAGCACCATCTAGTCCCAAGCTAAGCAACCTAATGCTGGTGTTATGGTAGCTAGATGGCTAATAAACTACATATATACATTTTTTTTTCTAAATACATACATATTACAGATAGAAAAACACCCAGACCCGGAACAACTACTTGTAGGTCATACAAATATTTGTTCCGTACGGGAATCGAACCCGCGACATGCAGCGCAGCAGTCAATCGCTTGACCACTGCGCCAACCGTGCCGTCCAAAAAGTCTGCCCATCATATTGGTCATCCCATAATCTTCATAAACAACAAAAACCTGGTTCCCGCAGCAAAAAACTACACCTTCTATGGGATGACAGGCAGCATTTACACTAAGTTTTTCTCCGTTTCCCACAGCACAGCAGACTGCGCACGTCAACTTGTTCAGTCAACCAGTCTGTCCATTCCGAGCGAATATTAAACATTTATATTCGCGACGCCTAATCTTAAGAATGTGGCGACATGAAATAAGTATCATTATCGATTGGACTACAGTTTACGCGTAAGTTGGCTGGTCGATGTCAAACGTCGAACAGTCGGCGAGATCTGATAAATTAAATTAAGTTTATTAGTCAGTGCTATGCTTAGTTACCAAATAGAGGTGTATATTTCCCTAAATGTGTGTAGGAATTTGTCATGAATTGGCTTGGTTACATATTACACATGGGTGGTTTTAATGGGCTCTACACACTACAACATGTGTACACGCTCCGTTGCCCTCCGACACTCAAGCTGTAGGTTAAAAAACTGGCTCATATCGGGACGTTGCCATACCGCCAACAAACTTTTTCGACTTGCAATGATTTGAAACCACCAACTAGCCCGTCGACAAAAATTTGCCATATTTATGTCGGCAGGCTTTGGTGTACTGTAGAACCCTTTACACATGGGTGGTAAGCGGCGTCTTTTCCACTATAAATCAAGAAAGCCCGATGCCTTGCATTGTTGTGAAACGGTTTTAGCTGCCAACTCGTGTAATTTACAATTGGTTGTATTAATTCGATATTCGACGCGTGCCATTTACATTGCGGTGTGGAGAAACTGTATGTGGTTATCGAGGAATTTTCTAAAGTATCTTGTAACCGCAAGAATGGGTTGTAGTACTAACTATTGTTTTGCGGATTGTGGAAGAAGGGATTTTCCGTTAATTGTATGTATTGTACAGGATGAACTTTTACTTTAAACATAATTTTAAGGAAAAACTATTAATGTGCTAAATATTTTTTAGCAATCCTTGGTAATGTTTCTTTTTTTGGCGAATATCATTCATCCTTTACCCAATTAATGAAATTTAAATAACCACATTTAAGAGCATCTATCATCGCTTACTATGAATTACAAAAAAACGTCAGTAAAATGAAAATCCATCATCATTTACTCTGTAGCTACAATTTGCGTTCCATGTAACAATAGCAGATAAATTTCCGACACAGTAAAACTACACAATTACAAAACTATGTCAATGAAGTACGTCGACATTTAATTAAATGAGTTAATTGATTTAATACATCAATATGCATAGTCATTCAATTGTTTTCACTGCAACATTCCTTTAGAAGCTGCACGCACATACATAATAATAATAATAAACTGCAGATTTTATCATCACACTGAAATAGTTACTCTATGTGCATTAAAGTAGAATTTAAATTGAACTGTGTGAGTTTTATTTACAATTACGCATTATTTAAAGGCAGTTGCACAATATCGGGGCGATATTGACCATTAGTAGCGGTGCAACTCGATCATAATTTGTCATTTAGTGTCAATGGGAATTCTAACATACCGAAATAAATTTAGTCTTAATATATGCACATTAACTACCTACGCAGTCTATCAAGCGAACCTCGTCTTACCAAAAATAAACTATAAATACTTGATTTAGAAACAGTTATCTCATATTTTAACGCTTTGAAAATCCACAATCAGCAAGAAAATGCAATTATCTACAGAAAAATGATGTTACGAATGGCAGATACTTATTTAGAAAATTTTTATTACTTACAGTAAACTTTACTCAAACGATAAAGAAAACTAAAATGGTTAAGTACTAAAGCTGTAGAAATAACATTGAAAAAATACCGACACTTGTGCACCTGACAGCAAATGCGTACATTACACATTTGCATCAAATTGCAATCTACCTTGAATATGCACCACGCTTAACCGCGAGGAAGCATTACAATAATAATTGGCCTCTTTCCTTGGCTGTGCCTTGACAGTGCGTCAAATAACAAAGAGCCAACATTAGTTAGTACACTAGGGATGCTCGATACTTGGACCTTTGTATCGATACAATGCGATCCGATTCTAGGAGCGTATCGAACGGCTTCGATCCGGTTCTCCAAATAACGAATCATGTCCTATAGTCCTCTAATATTCAAAGTATTGATCCAAAAAGTCTGGGTTAAACAAGTATTATTGTGTCATCCTTGTGTGTCCTCAATTTGTATTCTTTTAAATTGATTGATCATGCAATTTATGACAATACTAGCTTATGCCCGCGGTCTTAAGGTCGGTAACTGTCCCACGGGATCATACTATCGGGATAAAAATTATCCTATATGTTGTAAACTGGGCACATAGATTGTGCCAAATTTCATCCAAATCCGTTCAGTAGTTTTCGCGTGAAAGAGTAACAAACTTTCGCGACACGATGCGATCCATTCTTTCCAATACCGATACTTTTGTATCGATCCAAATCTCGGAGTTTCATATCCTGTTGTCTCGATACTGTTTCATCGGATCGGATCGTACATCACTACAGTACAAGTATTGTAAATGTCCCACCCACTCGTGCGCATAATGTTACTCAATGGTTCGAAATACGAATAGAACTGCAACTGTCGCGCGCTAACTAGTTTCGCACCGTACCGAATTAATGTAATAGGAGGTACTGTGTTGTCAATCACAGAAGGAGTTTGTTTGTTAAGAGTTTGTAAGAGAGCTGTTTATTGTGAAGATATTGAGGTGTGAATGATAGGTCTGTTGGTCTAGTGGTTAGTGACCCTGACTGCTAGGACGGAGGTCGTGGATTCGATTCCCACACCGGACAAATCTTTGTGCGATGAGTACGATTATTTGTTCTGTATCTGGGTGTAATTTATCTATAATATGTATGTATTTAGAAATATATAAGTATGTTTATCAGTTGTCTGGTTGCCATAGTACAGGCTCTGCCTAGTTTTGGATCAGATGGCGGTGTGTTGGTTGTCCCAAGATATAATTATTATCTCTTTATTCATTGTCCTAACATATTATTTACATTGTTAAGTATTTTTAGTAACAAAAATTATGTAAAAACATTGAAAAATATAAAAAATAGTAGCCCACCGTCATCGGGAACAGGGTCCGAGCTACCAGTGGTCAGGGCTCTTGAGAGAGGAACCTCCTAACAATACGCGCCGTGTCCAGAAGAACTGCCTTCTGAATCAAGCGCTTGATCCAGCTGCCCAGCGAGAGCCTCCTCAGATGGTGGTCGAGGCTATTGGCTATTAAGCCATTGGCCGACACGACTATCGGCACAATGACTGCTGTACTCACGTATGTTATTATTATGAGGTATAGTGATGAGAGCTCGTGCTTAGAGCACGTCAAATGAGTTCTTGATAGTTTTGTATTTGGTAATCAGTTTAGATGGTTCAAAACATATCTAAGATCTAACTTAATTAGCCGGTACAGATTAATTCTAATTCGGCCTATATGAATTACACTGTTAGTACACAAGCCTCCTCTCTGCAAGAGGGAGTGGGCAATAATCCAGCTCACGGGCACTGTGCGGAAGAATTAGTTTAATATTCGGACGCCTCATTGGATGAGTGGTGGCAAGTGCGACTGCTGAGCATGAGGTGCTGGGTTCAATTCCCGGATCGAGCAAAGTGTGGGTTTTTTCCTCAAGAATTTCTCAGTAACAGCCACGGAGTCTGGATTTGTGCCCGGTTGATGGCAATAGGCTCGCCCCCTATTACGTAAGACTTAAAACATAACTGGCGAAATTTGGGTGTACTATTAGTTACACCTGTGCCTAACCCTTCGGGGATTACAGGCGTGATGTTATGTTATTCGGACGAAATACCTTCAGATACTGCCATAGCCATACCAGATATTGCTTCAGATGTGTTATTTGAAATGTGAGTTGCATTTTACTACTAGATACTCATGTTACGTGTAAGTAAAGGAAATCCAACAATTACGGACTTCCTAATGATGATAACGGCCACAATTAGGTGCCATACCCACTGCTGCCCACGCTATGCAGTTACACACATTGTGATTGACTGGTTTACGTCAAGTAAATAATGTTAAACGTCAAATAAACAATTATTTATTCATTTTACTTTCAATTTATTCAACAGTTTAATCTTAAACGTTGCTATTTATTCATGTGATCTGATAGCTCAGAATGGAAAAGGTCAATTATGAACGCAACAGTGGTAACAATTTTCTCAATAAGCAAATAAAAAATATTTTCTTCTATTTTTCAATATAGAATATACAGCCAACCCAGCACAGCGGAGTGATATCAGACCCAGCACCAACAGCTTCAGGTATTTTTAAAAAACTCCCACAAAAGCCGCTTAGCGAACCACTGAACCAAAGAGGTAGTGAATATCAATATGTTATTATTATATTATTGCTAGCTTATGCCCGCGGCTTCGCCCGCGTGCAGTTCGGGAATTGCACACAGGATCTTACTTCTGGAATAGTAAGTAATTTATCTGCTCTACCAGACTATAATCTATCTCTGTGCCAAGTTTCATCAACATCGGTTCAGTCGTTCTGGCATGATTGAGTAACAAACATCCATCCATCCAATTGGAAAAACTGTGATACACGTGTTTCATAATTTTAATTGAAGAGTGTGTACAATTCAACACCCCATTTCACCCTCTTAGGGATGGAATTTCGTAAAACCCTTTCTTATTGGATACCTACTCTTCACAAAGAATACACCCTCCAAATTTCATGACTAGGACCAGTGGTTTGGGCTGTGCGTTGATATAATATATCAGTCAGTCAGTCAGGCCTTTGAATATTATATGTATTGATTATGTAGCTATGTCTTTCTCAATATTGTTTCAACCAGCAGCTGTTAACTTCAATAAATAACCCTCAGACGTATTCCACGTTATAATAATTTAACAGCTAATGTCGGAAACTCGTTAACATTATTAATGGGCAATTCGATTGAAACAGTGAATTGCAAACCATCAACTTTATTTGTATGTTTTTGCTAGATCTTGGTTGAGTTAAATCGAATGTAATTAAATTGAATTCATGTCATTATTTTTATGATGCATTAAAATTAAATAATACTAATTCAATTAAAATGATCGTCATTTAAGTATCATAATAAACTTTGCCCTCGTCAATGTTTAATGATATTTATGGGCCTACTCATTAACTGCAGGTAAATAAATTAAAAAGAATCCAGTACGATTGGTAATTGAGTGCAATCCTTGAAATTTGTGACACTAGAACTAATTTTCAACAATTTTACGACTACTAATAGTTTACCTACATCCCATCGGGCATGTGGAAAGTCACCCATCTTTTACAAATCAACATAATTAGATCGAAAATCTTATCCTTGCTGACATATGAGTTTTAAATTATAAATGTTACACAAGCCTTAGGGGCGGAGTATAACTCCTAAGTAAGTCTCCTCGTAAGTATAATTCCCGGGCAACATTAAAAGGCACCACAAACCTGCATTGACCAGACGATTAATCAAATGTCGAATTAAACTCGACGTATGCGACATATCCATGATATGTATGTATACTTGTACAGTAACACGGTAAACGATATCATACGTAACGGACAGGTTGGACAAGGAAGGGTAAGTATATAATATGATACACGCCCTTTCTCTGTTGGCGTCATATATTTATTCTAGCGTTACAGCATTTTGTCATTGGATATTATTAAAAGTGTGTAGGTAGTAATTGTGTATTTGTGTGGGTTTGTTTTGTTTAAGGCTGGTGTAGATTAAAGAGTGTATAACAAAACGTTATACAGTCAAGAGGTGTTTATAAAGTTGCAATTACTTTTCCAAGCATTTCGGATTGTTAGCTTTTCGGTTTCAAATGTCAATTTTGTACATTTATGTCTTTTCGGTAATAGAACAATTTTTTTGCAATTATTAGTAGACTGACCCATTGCCTAGGCCTGGAATAAGCGAAAATGTACCTAACGTTGCTTTGACACAATGCCAAAAGTTGTGTCTATGAAAGACAAGACTGATTAATTGTTTATGATTTGAGCACTATTACAACTTCTTTGCTAATTAAAGTTTAATTGGATGGTACGTAAATCAGATCCTCATTAGGTTGTTTCGTCTTCACAATAATTTATACACAGGTCGTCCTTGATTTTATTGCTATTTATCATCACAACTAACTAATTAGTGGCAAGAGTTCAAGGTGGTCTCGTTAATTACTAAAGAAAACTGTGTTAATTGGCGAAACGATAAGACAATCCCAAAAGCCTCGCATAATTTATAGTATCATCTAGAAGTGGATTAATTGACTTGATGTTTTATTACTTAACACTTGTTTAAAAGCTTACGCAAAAGAATCTTCTTAATTATATTCTGTACATGAAAAAATACTCATATATCCTTAGATTTACTTTATGTTCAAGTAAGGATTGCTGCAGTAGCCGAGACATTCGAAGGCATTTTTTTGTAATTAGCATCTCCCAGGTCAGTCTAGGAGGTGGTCGGTTGCTTAACCGGGCTATCATGTGGGTGCCATAAGAGTAAAACCTCCAGCCAGGGCAAAACACTTGAAAATTAAGCGACTTCAAAGACTCTGCCTGTGGGACCAAGCCTTAGGCCGTCACTGGAAGAGGAGAGCAAGGTTCAAGCTGGATCGAAGCAAAAGGCATTGTGATGCATTCTAACCAACATTTTCTACGCAAATGTTGGACTACGTGTGCAATGCGTCTCCCTGCACTCTATACGTGTATTTTATCACTTTTACGGAGGAATTACCAAAAGAAATTGATCTCATACATTTAACTTTCCAAACCAAGACCTACATACGTAAACCCACCAAAATTACTCTTATGTGTTAACGACCTCCCACTGTCTACTGCGCCCGCACGAGATTATCTCAATATATATACAACACAGAGAGAATTGTGTGCATTTATGTGTTCGAACGCACTAATGAATGTAAATAGTCTGTCAATTTGTCAGGTGACGTCACGGATTAGGACAAGGTTAGCTCGTCAGGTCTATTCAACAGATTTGTTTCACTTGCGACTGCTCGGTACAAGCAACTTTTTCTAAAAATGAATCTTTATAGCAGCAAAACAACAGCCGGAGATACTCCGATATTTTGGATCGATACAACACATTGTTCTAAATGTAACTGTATCGTGTGTCGTGCATGTATTTTCACGTATGGATCACTAATAATTGCTTGTAGCTCTAAAGACATGGTAGGGTAAAGCCTACAGAAACACGAGGATAATTTCGTGACGCTGTCTTATTCATAACCAAAACCTGGTAACATTTTTAAACCAACACAAAAAAGTGCGTGCTGAATGCGTGGCTGATGAGTTACTTGATGCCTACGTCACGCACGACAAATAAAGCCTAGTTTTGACTGTAATGTTCTTTTTTTCACTCACGTGTTTAATTACAAATATTGTAGATAATGACAGTCATCACTGCGTGAATACATTTGCGACGTCTTGAAAAACGAGGCTGACGTTTGTGAAAAAAGTAGGCAGGTTTTATTAATTAGCTGCCAGCCTAGATTTCTTTTAGGCTTTTCAGTGTCATGAAAGTATTGCAAAATTCAATCTACTGTAGGTAGGTGTGACACACTAACGTAATAATATGATAACATGGTTGAATTTTATGAAATTTATTATAATATTGCTTCATTTGATGCCAGATTCATCATTTAAAAGTAAAAGGGTATCTACAGAAAATTAACAAGACGGTGACAATAAAATATATAATTATTCTAAAGACACTACAATCGTTCTTGACACAGTCCATAAAAAACAACATTTTTCAAATTGTTTTCTATCTTAGGATTTCTTAGTTAATTTAATTTGCTTCATAAATAAGGTAGGTACTAGATCTATCGAAGGATAAACAGTTATGTAAATGAGTACGTCTCGTCACAAATGCTTGGCATTCGATGAATCGACGCAACACCATAAGTTAATGCAAAATATGTAATGTAAGAACAGTTTAGAAATTGCTAAGCGAAGATTTTTGGTTTAATTTATCTCTACATGGGGGTTTAATATTTATGAATATATTGACCCTTATAAAGTCTGGTTTTAGTAGTGTTTTGGTTGTCCTCCAATGACATAGTTACTATGATATCATCTGATACTACCGCACTTGGGCTTGAAAATGTTGCACATCTTGTATGCGAGCCCCGAAATTCATTTGATTTACAACACCCTTTACATCAACCTATGATAAACATCTCATTTTGCTAACCTTAAACCTTTTTTTTTAACAGAATCATTAGTTAACCTAATAGGTTTTATAAGATCTCTCAACACTCATTAGCTTTTGTTAATTTTGATTTGGGTTTGATGGCCAAACGCGGGACGTAAAAGGAAAACCCCTCATTTTTATCTGTCTAATCGCACAAGCAGTCAATAATGAACTGGTAAAATGATGGCTTTATTAACGGTCATCTAACCTTATCTATAGTAATACAAGGATATTTTAAAGGTGAGTTCACACTGTAGTTCACTTTACAATTACATTTTGCCACAGTGCGGCATGCTATTCACAGCCGCTTGTTGTCGCAACAGTCACGTTCCCCAGTGTGTTTCCCAGAAATTCTACTGATTTTTAATCAAATTCTAGGAGCCAGAAAAACTGATTTTGATCCGTCGAAAGGATCCTTTTTTCTCAACAAATGTGAAACTGTCTCGTGACAATGAATTTAAAAAAAAAAAAACAAGATGGCCGGCATTCTTTTCAGTTTTGGACACACCCCAAAAATCCTTACTATATATAACTCTGTACGAAGTTGCATCTGTGGCATAATATCGACTTGTCGCAAGAAAGTTTTTACACACTACTATAAGCTATGCCTTTGTAAACCTACCTTTATTTAACGTAAGTGCTACATTGTGTTAATCAGCTCAATGCCCACATAAATATTTAACATCTCCTTTAATCTATGTAAAATTGTAGATTTTATCGTTATTCTTGTGAGTTCATCGTTTCGCTTGTTAAGGGTAGTTAAGTTATAGTTTTATTTATTTATGAATATGTCGCCTGCTTGCGAGGAACGTGATGTGACTGATTAAATGTGCCTGTGTTGTTTTAGTTGAGCGCTTACATGGGTAAATCTAAAGTGACCGCTACTAGGTAAATTAAGTCGAATGTTTTTGTAACATGGTTACCAACTGCGTGCTTTTTAGTCTAATTATTGTTTCACTGCTGAAATAAATCATTCATCGCGATACACCACAAATTAGTTGTCTTTCCACTATTAATTTTACAAAATACCGTCACAAGTATTTATTAATATAAAAATTCAAACAATTATTTTCATCAAACTGCTTAGGTACCTATGCATCTTCCGTGTGTATAAAATGTTCACACATTTATGTTATATCTATAAAACATAACTTTTATGTTCATAAGGTCAGACATAAATCATTTTGATAAAACCTTTATTTGTAACAGACAGTTAAAGTTAAACACGTGTCATTTAAGTTGTTCCTATTGTTTTATAACAAGCTATTGTTTTAACCCAACTGTCCATAAATGTAGTATAAGTGTACGGAAAAAACAGGGAAGTAATTATGTGCTTCTTTTATAATTTATATCGTCAAGTAGGTACGTAATAAAGTTTGTGGGTGTACTTGGTCGACGTTTAGATAGCTATGATACATTAAAATGCAGTGGTTCGGCGTATGTGATTAGTAAACGGTCGATTATTATGACCGCTCAGATTTAAAAAATAGGATAAAAGAACCATAATTTCTATTCATGTTGTATTGATTATGATATTGTAGCTTATATTTGTGTTATATATTTTGTCTTTTTACTAGTAAATATGTAAGTATATTCCTGTATTGTATGTTATATTTAAATTCGTTATTTTATTTGTTTTTATGTATTCTATTTTCTCTTCTTCTTTTACACACTATGTCTACATCTCTTTTTTTTCTACTCTCCTTTCGCAGGTATGCTGGAAGAGATTTCTTTAGAAATAAGCATCACCTTTGTACCTATTTTTCTGTTCCTTTCTTCTTTTCTGTATGTTAGTGTGTACATAAACTGTTAAATAAATAAATAAATAAAATAATTTCTGAAACACTTATGGCCAACTTGCATTACAAATCAATAAATGTATCTAAAACATTGTTCTGTTTCTGTCGATCACAAATGAAGATGACACTTTAGCGCATGCAGTGAGTCGTAGTGCAGACTAGTGCATGCAAGGTAAAAGATAATTATTTTCGGAGCTGATTAGATTACGTTTTGTAGTTTTAAGGAAATTCAAAATAAAGAATGTAGCATAGGCTACTCAGGTATGAAAAATAAAAGTGCACTGATGGAATTTTTTTGCAGGTTTTTGTAAAAAATATGTAGGTTTTATAAAATAAATACGACAGACAGCCAAGTCAGAGGCCCATGGGCGGCATAAAAACTCTGTGACACCAGTTTAAACAACCCAAACCACACGATAAAGATGGCAGTAAATTGTCTCTAGACAAAAAAAACTAAAACAGTATTGTAAATACAGTGCACTGAAACAATATTTTGCAATGTTAAATAACGTTATTACATAAACATACAATACCTGACTCATCATCTAATGCAACAGAGAACTGATTATTTCTTCTATTTGTTTTCTTTTAATTCTTGAAGTTCTGCTCAATTAAGAACCTAATTTCTCGTAACGCGTTTCAGTGAATCATTTGTAAGTATGTCTAGGTAGGTGAATAAGCAGTGCTACACACTTATTCGAACAATTACTAAACCAGTTCGGTTTAGTTTGCGTTATTAGCTTGTGGCTACATAATAGGTAATAGCCGCATGGGTCGATCTTCAAGGTTAAGACGCGCTTGCCTAGGTCAGTCTGTGGATGAGCGACCATCATAACATACTGGGTTTCTTCCGTTCCTCGGAAACACAAAAAGCCGTTGGTCCCGGATGTCATTTGTAGATCTTTGACAGTCGTTACAGATAGTCAGTGGCCCGTAAGTCTGACAACCAGTCTTTCTAAGGGGTTCCGTATCACCCAGTACTAACTTAGTTGTGGAGGTCAGATATATATGCAGTCAGTCCATGTAAAATCTGGTATTCAGCGGCATCTGGTTAGACTGGAAGCCGACCCCAACATTGGGATGTCGGGATTAGACTAGGCGGCAGTAGCGAAGGGTCAATTTTTGTAAGAGGTAAACCGGAATACATATCTTTAATGTGATTATGTTATTTGTCTATAGAATACAGGATGTGCCATTTTTCAAAGGGAAGTCGGTAGGAATCGAGTTGTATGGAACCTTTGCCACTGCTAGGCGGATCAGATTCGGTTTTACTTTGCTTCGTGTCGATTAGCAAACTGATTTCAAACTAACTTTGAAAGAGAGCGGGTTTCTTCCTAAACATAATTATATCTAGGTCCATATTACAATTTTGCCAGCCGAATAATGCACATCCAACACATCAGCAGCATCTTTAACGTCAAGAGATTCCTAGGTGGATTCTTATTTTATAAAACTACTTAATTAGTATGTAGAGGTGTATATCCCTACTTACAATTAACGTACAGATATTTTAAGTATTTTAATACAAGATACATCATTCGAAATTTTTCAGTTTAGTTTTTTTTAGTTCTCGTTGTGTTTACTGACACAAAAACTTGTTTTACACATTTTTAGCAACTCGAATGTTTAATTTGAGTAATTTTGATCATTTTGAAATTCACTCGAGATTTTTGGCAAAATCTCGACTAGCAAGACAGTGACCTAAATATATAAACAGTATTCTATAGGAAGCCCCTAAACTCAAAACATTTGTTCTAGTAATTACATTTGTGGGAATTTTTGAGTTTTGTCAAGAAAATTAGAAAATTGAAATTCCGTTCCAAAACGTAGAACTCTATTTAGAATGAACGGAAAATAAATTCCATGGACGCTCTTTTAATCAACCGCCATTTGGAATATTCCATCAATTCAGCTGTCTGTACATGAAAGGTGCTGCATTATCTTGCAAAACAAGGCAGATCTAACAGTACGTGTTAATATGGCGCCAGCAACCAGTGAACTATAGCAACCTATAACGCTTTACGCTCTATTTCTGATCTTATACCAACACGTTGCCGTCTCACTAGATTGCAAACGATACGGCGATACCCAAGCATTTGTAACACTTCCGCGTCAGCTAACTAACACTATGGGGTACCCACACATGTTGGCTACGCAGAAAAAAAAATAGCGTGAAACAAAAAAGTGTTGTCATATTATTTAAGGATGTGATTTAAACCATCATACTGAACAACTTTCTCAATGATCACACTTTTCTGAAACATGCTGAATTCTGGTTTTAGATTCCCTAGGTCTTTGGATGACATTCTTGGAAATTTTGAAAACCTCAATGAGTAAAGCAGCAAATCCTGTGACTCGTGTCTCTTGCTTACATTACTGACAAATTAGAAAATGATAAGGACCAAACATAAGAAAATTCGTAAAATTTGTTGCGAAAAGCCGCCAAGTTGTTGTTAAAATTAATTAATAGGATTTCTACTTAAGGTAATGTTCGATATTGCCTTCAAAGAAACGTTCTCTAGAACGAAAAAAATAGACTTAATATTGGCAACGGCAGAGAACGTGTGAAGGGTATGTTAGCAATAAATATACTTAATCAATTCTGATTAATATCAATAATTTAGTTTCCTCTAACCATAAACATCACTGAGGGAAAACCAACAACGGCAAAAAAAAAATTGCCACAATAGAGAGCTGTGAATAAGACGATAACTCCATTATTTTCCAATATGAATGAAAAAGATGAGAAAAGCATCCAATATGTATGTTCATTTGTTCTGAGAACTAAATAAAAACTGGTTGTTAACGAGGCCGCGGAGGCAAATGTCATGAATCAATTGAGGAAAATGATTATCTATGGCTTGATTTTAGTGTGTTTTTTTATTATGGGTCAATAAATAGCTACAATACATAATGTTTACAAAAAACAATTAAATACATATGTAGTACTTTTTATTAATTTTGTTTTTTTTTTATTAAATATTATGAGCGGAGACAGCTAGATGGGGTCGCGGCAGACCAAGGGTAAAATGGTGGGACAGGTTGGATGGCTTCCTTAGATATTGGCGAGAAGAACCAAGAAGTATGCAACACCAAGATAATTGGAAAATTTGGGGAGACCTTTGCCTAGGAGTGAGACAGTTAAGGCAGACAAAAAAATAACAATTTAAATAGTAATTTATTATAAAAGCTGATAAACGAGCGCTAGGTATTTCAAATGTTTACACCAATGAATCGTTGAGGCTGTGTTTTTTTATTTTTCCAAGTTTATCTAACATTTTCCACGTAATTAAGTAATGTCTTTCAAAAACGAATATTTAATTGAAGACAAGATATCGGTAATTTATTACATTTATAATATAATGATATTAAAAGACAGTAACAACTAGTGTCTTTGGAATTAACAGCTGGTGATAACCGGAAATTATTAATTTTATTATAATATTAAACGCGGTGTGAATGACAATTATTATTTAATTTACGAGCTGTTGGCATGGGTGAGTGTTATTTGCTGTTTTACACCTTCATAAATTAAAATTAAATACAAGCTTTAAGTTAGGCTTAGTTTTAGTTCCATCAACATAACATTACGCCCGTTTGTCTCTGAAGGGTGAGGTGAGACTAAACTTCCTCTTCTCATCTAACCCTTCCTAATATTGATACAACGTTTTGTTATTAATGTGAAGAACATTTTGTTCATTGGCAGGCTGTTCTGTTTCTTGGAACTACTTCTAACAGTCGAGTAAACTCCAAATAACATAAAATACAAACACAATGCGATATGTGATTGTAAAAACTTTATCATTATACATTGGCACGTTGTTACATTCGAATACAATAGCGGGAAGGCAGCAATTAAACAGGTACGTATTACTAGGGCGCCAACACACGCTGCGCAGGAGTTCACGGCCAAGCCACTGTTGCATAACGCCCCGATGCAGTAGAAAACAAATAAAACCGATACTAATCTCCACTTGATACACCATAAATCTTTTTAAGGTTAAATTTTGCAAGTACTTGTGAATTTAAACCGTTAAATATAAATGTTTCGAGAGTGAGAATTGTTTAGAAACAACCCATGTAATCGTGCGATGTGTAAATTAAATTAATCTTTATCTTTCAAAATAGGAATAGTGTGTGAATTTTTCGAGTTTATAATTAGCGTGAATTAATTAAGAAAAATTTTTTTTATGCTATTGCCATTTAGGTAGTGTATTCGGAAACATCATTATCATCAGTGTATAATTTATTGAATGTTTTTAAAACACGCGTTGGATTTCAACATCGTAAAGCGGTTCAATAAACTGTTTGGAATGATCATTATAGAATAGACCTCTGCAATGAATTCTTGTTAAACAATACCTGTACAGTACACATATAATCATTAAAGTCTTGCCTCGACCTTTGGTCGTCAATCAACATCAAACTGTGTAGCCTTTTGCGATTTATGTTGTTGTCGGCTGGATGTCTTACCGAATAATCAGAACTTTACATAGAGCGACTGCCGATCTGACCTTCTCAGTTACTGAGTAACACAATATCTTATGAAAAATGTCAATGGCACCACCTCAGTCCCATGTGCCTTAAGTGTTACATAAATAAATATCATTTTCGCTCTTGTCTCTTTACGAACACCCTCATACCAGCCAAGCAGACTTGACTGACTGCTTCCAAAGGTTAGAAATGTAAGGCATGATGCGCATCATACAAATATTACATAAGGCACAAGTAAATAGGTGAGTTGTGGCGTTGCCATAAGGACCTAATCGTTAATACGGCACGGTTTGGCGCAATGGCTGATTGACTGGCTGCTGTACTGCGTGTCGCCGGTTCGATCCCCGCACGGAATAAATATTTGTATGGCTTACAGGTAGTTGTTCCGGGTCTGGTGGTTTATGTTAGTGAGTTTAAATGTTTGTAAATGCACCCACAATACAAGAGAAATACCTAGCCTGTGTCTTAGTTTAAAGAAAAACAGTTGTCAGCCTTACGGCATGCCGCTGAATACTAGTAATTCTCGTGGAGTGATTCTGATGGATTGACCTATGTGACCTTCACAAAGTAATCCCCAGTTAACATGAGAGCTACCTTTTTCGCTTTTTCGAAATTGCTCACCAATATAAATAGTTACAAACTTAATTATTTTCCTTATTCCAACCAAGCAGACTTGATTACATAACATAACAAAAAAAAAACATAAATATCTTTATTTCAGGTTTAAGTGGGTACAGACGTACAGTAAATCTCCTTAAATACTAATTTCTTAGAGTGAATGTGCACTTTAGTGTCAAAGGAGTGCTTTGGCACTCGTACTAGGATTATCCTGTATCACGAATGCCATCACCTTCCTCCGGACCAACTAAGTAGTTCTTTACATAATTTATTTTGATAAAAAAGAAGAAATCTATACAAAAATAAAAAATAAAATAAATGATTAACTCATACCAAAGCTTACTTTGAAAAATAAGGCACCGTACGCATCATGTATTACATAAGGCACAATATAGGTGAGCTGTGGCGTTGACATGGGAACTTCATCGTTAATATCAGTTGCGCAACCATCAGTGATGGAGGTCAAAGAGTAATGGTGAGGCACCTTCGTGATGTTTATTATACACTTGAAATTGGGCCCCGGAATTGAAGATGGCTTTTTGTAAAGGTCATTGTACTTGTCTTGAAATTTGTATAAATGATTTATTATTATCTGCTTTACATAATATGTAGAATGTATATTCTTGAACTTGCCCCAGTTCTCTGTTAGGTCACCTAAGATTTATTTCATGACGTGATCCTTACATCATCTTGATTTTGATTTATTTATTTTCAGGCAAGTACTTCACGTTTTATAAATAATCCTCGTCCGGTGATAAATAATGGTAGTTTTACCAGTAGCCGCGTAATATGGAAAAACAAAAAACTTACGCATTTACGTTCGTCTATCTACGAAATTCCGCTCAAGTTATGGCTCTACGCCAAAAGGTCGCTACACTGTCCAAAGAATAGCTAATCGCGACCTGTCTATTCATATCAAAATCTTACCATCATTAAAATTCATTATTTGAAATATCATTCACTGTTTCAAACTCTTTGGACACATCACGATTTTGGTCACGCGTCTTGTCAACGTGTTGTAACCAAAATAGAAAGAGTTTTGATTTATAATAATTCTTATCGTAATCAAAAATGATGTTCAAATAGGCTCTTACAACATGAACTATCTTGCAATTTAAGAGAATCGGGCTCATTGGACGGAGAGGACAAGAATAACCACTCTTATTAGAAAACAAAAACGATGATGTCTAAAACATTCTGAAAAAACTAAACAGTAAAACACCTTTTACTCGTTATGTGAAGAGGTTAAGGCTGTATATTTTACATTTTTACGCAACTACTATCCAAAATATTAGAACCAAGTCATCCTGCACACAATAGAAGCAGAAGAGAATTAGCATTTTTAATAGAATGGCGTAAGAAACCGCAGCTCATCATATTTTATATGGAGCCAGTACGGCACTCGACCACATAATTGACAGATTGCAAACATCGAACTTTCACCTCAGTGCTTAAGATTATAATTTATGTTTACCTCAACAGCTTCAATGAACATAATCTAAATAGTACAATGAATTTCGTGATCATCATTATCCTGGCCTATTTCAAACTTTCACAATTCCTTCATCTTCTGCAACCTGTTTTTTATGAACACTATATCCCATTGTTTCGTCTATCAGTATCATAAACATTTACATGAGGTCCTTCAACAGTTTAAACTATCTAATACAAACAACCAATCGAAGTCGACAATGGTCAACAATTCGAAAGGAAAAAATCTCACGTCGCCAAAGGCAGTTCGTTTCGCGTGCACCTCTCGTCCATCCCTCATTTATCCGTAACATTTGCGTAACCTTTGACTTTTGCAACGGCTCGACCAAAACCATTCAACTTGGTTTTCGAACTATGGTTACACGGCACCATTGACGCAAGATAGTGAAGAGTACATCGGTTTACACGCAAAAGGCTTGTCGGTTATGTAAAGCTGAAGTAACTTTGTCTAATCTTTCAGATGTGTCATAATTTGCTTAGTTTTCTGTGGTTAGGTCAGTAAAATAGTAACGGAAGTGTTTTGTTTTTCATGTCTTATTTTTTTAACGAGATTTCAATAATACCAAATTTTGGATAACATGTAACATGTTTTTACTAAATTCATGTTAACTATTGACGGCAATCCAATTCTTGCCGGAAATTTTAATTATTTCACTGTTTAAAATTAAAACTGTTAAGTTTGATTTGTTGAAGCTGGTTACTCTCTAATCGCAAATGATATTGTATCTTGTGAAAACACCTCTGTTTCTTCTGACAATAATACAAGAGATCCTATTTATGGAGAATGTACTTTATATATTTGTTTCAATTTGGTTACATTAATAACGCAAGTTTATCTCATTGCCATAGTTGTATTGAAAATCCACTTTCTGTCTGTAGCAATTTTACGTGTCGTCTTCCAATTAGCATATAATGGGTAGACGCGGTGCTATGTGCAATGAGTGAATCAAAACAAGCTGTTACATTACGACTGTTAAGTAATCCGGTGTTACACGCGATGTATGATAAAGATAAAGTCACGATTTATTTTGGTAGATAATTGGGTACTTTGACCCAGGAACTTTCAAGTTACAATAGAGTTAAGAACTACCAACATTTCTACAGAGGCTATGAATGCCTGAAGTTATATGCATGTACAATGTTTAACGAATGCTGTGTAAAGGCCTTCCCTTTCTTCTGCCACACATCTCGGCTCTGTGCGTATCTCATAAAAGCAGCCATCGGCCATTTCCACGTCAAGCCAGAAATCGAAAATCCTAGGAAGTGTAACTAAGTAAATGCCTAGTAAGAAACATAAGATCTACAGCATTTTTTACAAATACAATTAAGACCAACAAAAAATTCATTTCGGAGCAACACAGGAACTGGGCCTAAGTCCCTTCAAAATGGTTGAGTTGAATGGTGCTGATACATGCGTCATGTTCGTGAACGGGCGCTGTCAGTTGTGACTGGTCATCTCTTGGTTGCCACGGCTTATTTGAATTAATTATTTTATTTTTTGAATTGTTCTTTTCCTTGTTTTTACTATGGACACTTTTAACGTGCACATCTTGCTACATCGCTCTCACATAATGTACCATCTAAACATGAATGATGTAACCAAGGTTTTGTAAAAATATTCTGATTTAAAAGAGTGTCCATGGAGTTTCTTGCCCGTTCTTCTCCATAGAGATCTACGTTAGGGAATGGGCAACTACAGTACTTTCACAGTTTTTATGCCTTGTGACTGGGACTGTAGCTAAATTTCATTGTTGTCTTTGTTTCGACAGTTCAAAAGTGCCTGTAACGGGCCTACTTGAAATAAATGCTTTGATTTTGATTTTGACCAGTAGCATCGTCAAATTGTTTACATTACACCTTGTAAATTCAAATTACCCTAGTGGACGTCATTAAGTCAAATAACGACTGAACACCTATTAGTGTACGTAATTTCGTAAGTAATTGTATCCTGGAAGACATACCGAAAAAAATAATGCTTGGAAATGTATATACGAGTTTATTTGAAACCCCGGTCACGAATACTAGAATATTTAAAGCGTAGCTTTAATTGTTTGTGGAATAAATTAAGTATATAAATGTGATTGATATTACTGCCTATGATCAGTTTCGAATACAAATTGCAACCTCATTACAAATTAACACGCAAACTTTAGTATTTACGAAGGCTCCGCTATGTCAATTAGGTCGTTAAGAGGCTAACATGTTATTAATAGCGAATTAGAAGTAATGAATCGGATGCCTGATTATAAATCAAAGTCGGTAACCGTATTGTCGGTTATTTTCATTTTTTTAACTTTCGATTTAATGTCGAAGTTAATAAGGTTGAGAACGTAGAGACGTAGAGAGGGATTGAAATTCACATTTGAAAAACTAAGCGAAGATGTTTGCAAGATGATAGAGTAACATGACACTCAGACTTATAAGATCAGCGTGACAAAAGAAGAGATCCTCTAAACACTTTACACGGAAAATACATAAAACGTAAAACACAAAGTTCAATCAACTTAGAACAACCCAAGCCCTTATCAATAAACTAAAACAAGAAATACTTGAATAGGGTCAATGGCAGTACAACACTTAACCGTGAAATGATTGAATTACGATCGTACTCCACTATTACAATATCGAGGTTTATGTAACAACGGTTTATAAATTCATTCATTGATCGGCCGAAACTATGCCAGCAGTAGTCAGCTTCAATGTATTGCCCAAGAATGTTACGCGACAAAAATTGCACGCTTTTGGGCACAATAAGAGTGATGGGTTGATCATTGTTCGTCTTCTATTGGGTTTTAGTCAATTGTTATGAGTTCTGTTTCGTAATTGTCATTTGCTGGTGCTTTTTCTTTATCTTAATTTGTATCTATCATGTTCTTCTAATTAGTCAGTGTAGTATCTTTCATATTAGATACACAACAACGAGCACCTTTGTAAACTACAAAAGTGCACGTTGTTGTACTTTGTGTATTGTTTTACGCTAATGTCTGTTTGTGGACAATGAAAGTGATGAGTAGTTCATTGTTCGTCTTATAATGAGGTTTTCTAAGTTTTGTAATGAATTCTATTGAGTCATCATCATCAGCTGTTGTATCTTTGATATTTCCACCTACATTCATATTTATGAGGTTTATCGAATGAGTAGGTGAGAAAACTAAACCTATACCTCCCATAAAAGTCATCTGTTTATGTATTGTTGACACCTTACTCTTGAATTTCTTTCAACATAATTGTTTGATTGTTTGAACTAGTAAACATGCAATATGACTAGAAACAAAATAATTTGTACCTACGACCCCTGTTTGCAAAAACCACAGCTGTATTGCACCGTCTTACTACAGTTGGTTTTGCACGATAATATTTGCATTTACATACTAAAGATGTTGACAAAACCTTCAATAAATAATAAAACAATTAATCTTCCCACACGCAAATGCTTATGATCAAAAGTACCTTGGACTTGATGACACCAGCCGAAGTCAAAGACCACGAGAAGGTTGTAAGGTCAAGAAGTTTCAATCAAATTATCCAGGTATCGAAGGAATGCCATCATCATTACCCACGAGTTACGACCCAGGCAGAATCGCGAGCCGTAATGGCAGTCATTAATGGAAAATTATACCTAATTTGACTAGAATATTGAATTTTATACATAAACACTCAATTCACAGACACGTGCATATTTTGCATATACATTCATTATTATCATGTCGGAATGTTTCATTGAAATAAATAAGCAGGAAATTGAAATCGTCCAATAAATTCGTTTTAATGGACTGCTTATTAAGAGTACCTAATAAATGACCAAGATTTTTTTATGTTTTATACCTAACAGATAATTATATATGTTCCTGGCAATTAGGCATAAAGAATAACTCGTTCAAAAGTCTCAAATACTTGGTATCGATCATACGGAAGTCGATGGCGTAAGACAAGATATCATAAATCAAACAACTTAGCACCAAGACTATCATTAGAGCATGTATAAGAAAATTAATTCGTAAACATGTAATCACAGTCAAAGTCTATTACTTTTTGATGGCCTATTACGGATTTACGATCATTACCGATTTGAAGATCAAATTACGTAAGAGGTTAACCATTTAGCCAATTTGGATCAAAACATCGATCATTTATAAATTCAATCAGTTTTGCGATTTTATTGACGATTTAAAAACTCATAACCGTTTGTATTATAAAAAAAAACAACATTATGATGTAATATTAACAACAAAAACAACCGATCGCACCGATCTATCAACAACAGTTTTAAATTCAGGACAGCCATATTTATATTTAACAGGCTATCGGTATTTTGTGATTCCGTAAAATTCATTTGAATCGGAAATGATTTAATGTAATCGTTCTTTCATCCATTTGAACGAATTAACATGATCTTGAGATAAAGATGCATAAATACAATCGATTAAAGATCAATTCGACTCAATCGATAAAAGACATTGATACAAGATCCATAAATACAATCATTTGAATAAATATAATAAAAAATCAATTTATACATATTGAAATGCTTATTTTGGTGGTTCTATTCTATTAGAATGCTTAATCGTTGCAGCTGCACTGCATTAAATAGATAAACAACCTTAAGATGCAATTAGAATTACATCACATGATACTTTACTATGCAGACAAAGTATCAAATTTTGAAATAAAGAATGTATGAAGGTCAATACCGCATGTATTTAGCCAATATCCGATGACAGCGATAAAGATAATATTAATATAGGTTATTATATCAAAGAGATGATTGCGAAACGTAAAAGACATTTTGTTCGCACGGGAAGAGATGACGAAACCGAATTGGGTGTAAGAGCTGAGCGTAAGTACCCAATGTTAGAATTAGATGAAGCAACGCGTGCGGCCAAGAGAGCCAGATTGGAGTGCGTTTCGTTCATAATGCCGTTGCCGGCCGAATCTAATAACAGTGAACTCAACACCGCAACGAATTGTGCTGTCAACAACAATATTAAATTTCTTGAGCCCCTGTAATTGATTTTGATGTTGGCGTTCATGAAATTATTGTATTGGTCATGTTATGACTCATGCATGAGGATTAGTGTAGGTGTTATCGTGTGCGTACTTTGGCTAATACGTGTGTTAAAACCAGTAGAGTACGACTATCTTGTGACTAAAAAAAACCTCAATTTTGATGTCATTTATTGTTTTACGCATTATTATGTTAGCAGTTTCATGAAATGACTAGGTATTGTTATTTCACATTTTAACCAAAAAGTATTTAATTTTATAAAATTAATATTAGTTGATAGGGATTCATTCAGTTCCTACTCCATAACAGAAGCCTACAGGCAACGCAATAAAAGTTGAGAGAGATATCATATTGCAAACGATTATTACGACACCTCCTTAATAGCGGCTCCTCGGATTTCTGCCGTTAATTTAATAGGCGTAAACGGTCAAATTACATTGAATAACTAAATGCTAATTTTAATATTCATGCATTTCATATTTTGAAGAACGGTATTGTAATAACGACTACATCTGAGAATTGCTTGCTCAATCCTGGGTTGTTATCCTCCTTTAAATGGCTAGATGGCAGCTACTTTTGTTAATTGCTCTCTTAAGACTTTCGGTTTATTTTTGTATTAGGTATTTTGTTCGTTGCAGTATGGAGTAAATTATTATTTCTTAGAATCGTTAGAAGGTAAATAATATTAGTGCTCTTTCGAAATCTTCAACCTCATTATGGCCTTTTAAATCTTACTAGCTACCTAATTACAATAATTTAATTAAACAGAATAACTCGTCCCAGTTACAAACCAGATACATCTAACACGGATACTGTATCATCATTACACATAAATCCAAGTTACCACATAATGTAATGTAACATTTTGACCAAAAGGAAAATCCTATTTGTGACTAACAAGCGAGTAACATACACATGGAGAAATGCTTCCCGAGTGACACCATACATGGTTCAAGGAAGTTATACAACTGAGGTACATGACAGATATGAGATACGAGGGACAAAGGGCCGCTTGCCTGCTTTGTAAGTGTTAGACCCGCTAGAATAGGGATGGCGAAACATTTTTTGCACTTGCGCGTAAAAAAAACTTGTGGTCTAGACGTGCCACCGATATCTCGTATAAGACAAGTAAGAGTAACCTTAAAGCAAAAATATCGGATGAATATAATATAGCATGAGTTCTATCACAAGTGTAGATATAGAATGGAGAATGCTATGTTGAATAAATGTGAATTGTTTATAGGAAACGAAAATTTTACTGTTTTTCGATTTTATACTAAAACCGTACCCAGAATTCCCTTTCGCGTGTCATCCATGACACTTAAACCAAAAGTTCGTCATCCCTGTGCAAGCTAGACTATAGATCTTAGAATATATTGTTGAAAATGCTAAGAGTAAGTGAGAGATAATCTTTGACCATGATAAATGGTTATTGTGCAATAATATGAATATCAACACTTTTCTGAGTGACTTAAATGACATTAAAGATAAAGTGAAACTTTTTGGCCTTTTGTGTTCTAATGTAATTAGATACCTATTCAAGTAGATGTATTTTGTATAGGTATCGCGTGTCCGCACACGTCAAATACCGACATTGCATTGTTATCATAAGTCATTGCCTAATGGATTGACTAACTAATGCACTATTGATTAAAGTCAAAGTGTCTTGAAAATAAAGTAGGTGCACTTTGAAAAACTAGATTTGACTGCAGTCTACTTCATTTCTGTGCACAATTAAGCAGGTGCCTAGGTGTACACATTAAAAATGTAATAGTTACGATAGTTGCCAGGTTTTATTTACTAATTATTTTATATCTGGAAAATCTAAATCATAATTAAATGAAGCTGTCAAAGATATCCTGCCAGTTCCCAATATCCTCGACACCTTTCCTTAAACTAAATGGATATTACTACAACCAGTACGAACGACCAATTGACCATTATTACTAGTAATTATATCCTTAAAATTTATTTTACGCAAGTCTATGCTATGCTAAATTAACGAAAAACTTATCATAAATACTTCGTAATGTAATTGACACCGACAGGAAAATAACTGTTATAAAAGGGAAGTAACGAAATCATTAATCGTTAAATACGTTTTCAAATATATAATTGGTGGCGTGTCATCGGTGTATGTATAAGATGGAAATGTGCCTATAGGTAATTAGGTAACAAGCGTAGGACCGCGGTATACAAGGTGTAAACGGACCCTTCATTAAGCCGGCAACCAAGCATTCTGAACATCAAACTAACTAACTCTATGCAAAAATTGTTGCTGGGAAACTTTTGGGGTGAAAATCACGTTTTATGGTAGGACTCAATGTAACGCACTCAAAACACTGCTGACGGATGCTTTAAATAGTACGGGGGTCCGTAAAAAACTGGTGAAAAAGTTGGAACTTTGACCTCTAATTTTCCGTAAGTAGAAGGTTTCCAAGTATGGTCTAGAACAAAAAAAATATCGCAATGACGGGGGCACAAGTACCTTTCAGCTTTGTTTAGGGTATTTTAACATCCATTGTGTATATCCCTTGTCCTTGCTAAGGTCATGGTTTACCGGAATTCTAAATTTCAACGAAATGAGTTCAGCTATTAGGGAGTCAGAAGTAACGGACAGACAAAAGAGTTAGGTACTTGGAATCTTACTACTATTATAAATGCGAAAGTAAGGATGGATGGATGCCTGGATGGATGTTTGTTCCTCTTTCACGCTAAAACTACTGATCGGATTTTGATGAAATGTGGCATACAGATAGTTTTTCACCTAGATTAACACTAAATAAACTTTTTATCCCATGGGAAAATTACCGAACTCCAGACGGACGAAGCCGCAGGCATAAGCTAGTTTATAATATTAGTACCTATGGATGCCAATTAGGAAGGCTCTAAAATGCATAATGTATGACTTGTTTTATGCCAACAATTATATCCGTGCGTCCATAGGTGTTGCAACCATCAACTACAGTATTAGCAGAATGCTTTGCCGACATAATATCATTAATTACTCATTATATTTAAGGATTTTCGCCCATGATAACATAAACATACATAACACCGAAGGGTTCTACAGAGGTGTACCTAACAGTACACTCACATTTTGCCAGGTATATTTTAAGTTTAATAGGGAGCGAGCCTATTGCCATCAACCAGGCACAAATCCAGCAGTATTCAGGTGGCTGCTACCATTGCAACACTGTGGTCTACCAAATTAGTACCCACATTTTTTCATTTATATTTAAGTCCGATATAAAAGGGGCCAAAGCTATTGCCATCAACTAGGTCAGAATCCAGACGTGTAAGAAACTTCTGGTGGAAAAATGTAATTTCACTACTCGTCCTAAGAATCCAAGCCAAGGAACTTTGTAGTCGGGCTTGTGATCACACGACCAACGAGGCGGTCATCACAACAGTAATTGCAAATCCTTCATCTACGTACGAACCTACGAACTGGTTAGTACCTGTTCATCAAAACGTCCATCGGGAGTCCAGACGTACTGCGGGTTATCACCCATTCCTTGTCGATGGTCCACACATTCGCACGAAGCGCTTTGCTACTTCGTTTATTATGCGCAGCCAAGGAGTGGAATTCCCTGCCTTCGTCAGTGTTCCCAAGTTCATATGACCCCAATCTATTTAAGTCGCGAGTTAATAGGCTTCTTCTGGGTAAGCTCGTTCCATTGTCGACCTCATCTCTGTCCTCAGGACTAGATTGAGGTCAAGAGTAGGCCCATTTAGTTTAAAAAACAAAAAAAAAACGTTAAGATTAGAATTGCGGTTTAGGTCAATTAACTAACTCCCTATATCTATGTTGATTTCTTAATTAGCAGGCATGCAATTGTTGGCAACTTGCCAGTCTAACTTTAGTACGAATGAGAATATGTATGCTAAACACGTTGGCATAGAGTCATTGGTCTTGTGAAACATCTGCTTAGTATCTGTTTACTGAGTGATGTCTTGTGATTTTCTCTTAATAGGATTCTGTTAATTCATTCTTGCACATTCATAACATAACATCACACCTTGTAATCCCTGCAGGGTTAGGCAGAGGTGTACCTAGCAGTAGTACATTTCGCCAGATATGTTTAAGTCCAATGTTAAAGGGGGCGAACCTATTGCCATCAACTGGGCACCGGTCCAAACTCTGTGGCTGCTACTGAGAAATTTCTGATGGAAAAACCCAACAACACTTTACCCAACCCGCGAATCGAACCCAGGACCTCATGCTCTACAGTCGCGCTTGAGACCACTGGATCAACGAGGCAGTCTTGCACATTCCGACACAATAACTGCGAATCCTTTTTGGAACGTTACGATTAAGGGTACATGCCCTGCAGAGGATCAGAATCGTCAGAACTCAAGCTGGTCAGGATTGACGAAGAGCCCATGAAGGGATAATGCCGATCCCATGCTGTTTTCTTACATATTTGAGCGTGTAACGATATAAATAGACTGAAAGAATTAAGTGTTATGGTCACAAACTTAAATAGATTTTGTTTTGTTGTCGGGCTTAACCTTTAATAATTGCTCAAAAATCAATATTAATTGGATACCCCATCTTTTATTAGTCAAGTTGAAAAAAAACCTGCATAATATTACTATTTTACGCAGGTATATTCTGAAATAAATTAGATTAAATCTTGATTTAGAAAAAAAAACAGAAGGTTATCTGTCCATTTTATTAATTAATTATCATTATTAATTGACTGTGACTGTTCTATAATTCAATTACGTTATATGAGAAACGTGAGAAAAAGTGGCCTGAGTTGGCTCATTCCCGACCACTCCTAAATATAGGCAAATCATCAATTAGGCAAACTGAATCAATAGCACGTAAGGCTCGCCCAAGTTGCGTCAGGAAACCTGGTTCTCCACCTTCCGCAATATAAAGGAATACCTAAATAATGGAATAATATTTACTTAAAAGTAAGTACTGTAGAGACCTTAACTCTGGTTATTCAGAAATAAACAATAAGGTTCAAAGTAGAATAAGAACAAAACTTTTTTGCAAAAAATAAAACCGAGCTTCAGAAGTCGGTGGCAAAAACTCAATCAAACAAACAAAAGTCACCGACTTCTGAAGCTAAAGTTATTTTTCCATTTTTTCGTTTTTGTAGTCGGTTTTATTTTTTGCAAAAAAGTTTTTTTATTTTCCCATTTTTAGTTATATTAACCTATATAAATAGTTGCTATCCATTTATTTACATTGCTAACAATACATTTCATGGTAAAATAGGCTTATCCCAAATAAAATGTAACCTAACATACCTAACTGTCGAAATCTGGATGTACTGTACACATGTCATCTGCGTACCCCTTCAGGTGTTATGTTATGATATTTATTGTGTAAACAATAAACATCCAAGCGATTGCAGAAATCACGTCAGGTTTGCTATCTATTATTGAAAAGTTCCATTGTGTATGTCCGAAGATCAGCATCAGAACCTGACTCATACATTTCATCATCCAGATTACTAGGCACAAATATCTGAATTGCTTTAGAAAGTACATAATATAAAGATTGTATGTGTCTATAAAAATTCAGGGTTGCCGTCGATTTCCCTGGGAACCCATCATCAGATTCTGACTTGGAATATAAACGGGACCACCGCGAAATAATATTCTTCCAAACAAAAAAGAATCATCGAAATCGGTTAACAATCGGCGAAGATATCGCTGAACATACACACAAAAAAAACTGACGAATTGATAATCTCCTCCTTTTGGAAGTCGGTTAAAAAGAAGAAACGGTTGAGGCGGGCATCAGAAGTGTGACAGGTATAGAATTATGATTTTTTTTCCAATAATTATTTCAATCAATGATATAAACGCCTCTTATTTTAAGTACTAGCTCGTAAACTGGTATCTTACAGAACCCATAGCACAGATTAGTCCAGATACTTCACTCAGTAGAAAATTTCCAATACCTACTACGATAATTGCCTACTCCCTCGCGTCAACAACCACTGTATGCTAAAATGCGCCTAAATGCTCAAGCGTACAGCAGTGATTGCTTCGCACCGCGCGATTCACAGTAATCGCAGGGCTGCCTCTTCGATAAAATTAAATTAACATAACTTTTTATCTATGTTATTGAGAACTGTGAATATGTTCTGACTTTTATGTGGCAGTTAAAAATTTTATCATTTATAAAATATTTAACCAACTTAAAAAAATTGACAGGTAAATGGAAATCATTGACAGGTAAATGGAAAAATGTTAGGTGTTTATCCCATCTTTTGCTTGATTTACACCCATCTACAGCACATAAGGCACCACACGGCATCGTAATACGCGTACTAACGAACAGCACTATTAAAATTGAACGGCGTGCGCGCGCTTCGCTTGCGAAAACCGCACTGAATTTGATCCGCCGGCGGACCGAGACCGCTCGGCTGGGCGGTAGGCACTTATAGCGCGCAAGTACATGGAGTGACGGAGGCCTGCCCATAGTTATAATTATAGTCGCTTACAACTTTGTACAAAGTACAAAAGTGTTATTGTAAATAATTAGAAATAATAAATGTCGTTAATGTCATACAAAATCATTTCCTTTTTTCTTTTATACATTATATTGTTGAGTTATTTTTCGAATAAAATAATGTTTTTGTTTTCATCACGATATTCCACCCATATAAACACATGAGACAATGTCCAGTTTTCGATAGTCTGGGAAACTAAACAATTTATCTTTTCATATTGAAAACAATGCACATAGACAATCATTCCAATTATATTAAAACAAAACATACACACTCAACATAAAACAATAGCAGATATAATTTGTTTGTTTCTCAATCTCATCGTAATGATCATTGATTTGAATAAATCGAATGGAATGTGAATAAATGAACAAAGTGACTTAGTCAAACTCACTATGTTCATGAGTAAGAGAGAATATGACAGCATTGTATTATCATAGCTGTTATAATCTAACCTGAATAGAGTTTGTTTACAGTTTTTCATACTGAAATATAAATATTTTGGATGTAGGGTTTAATCTTCAGAACTACTGATCCAATTCAGAAAATTCTTTCTTTACTAGGAAGCTACATTACCTCTGAGTGTCATAGGATATATTTACGACGTTCCCGTGGGTTAATTTCCAACCATAAAGCGAGCGACACCGCGGGTAAATACTAGTTTCTAAAAATGTTGTATTTGACCAGTACCTAGTCACTAATATTAGTCCATTGGAAAATAATTAATTATAAAAATGGCTTACTATATAATGCCAGATAATAATGCAGAGAATAGTTTACAGGCTAGTTTACAATCTCATACTGCACTTCCTTTAATTTAATCACAAATTAATTCACTAATTAGCACACCACTTAAAATGCTAACCAGCCAAACGTCTAACACATGCACTATTTAATATCTACACCAAAAATTAGCCAGACAACGCATATTTAAAAAAAAATTACGTACAATTTTAACCTATACGGAACCCACTACTTCAATTTCTGCCTAAAGCAAATGTAAAATAGATATTTGAAATAAGTAAAATATTTGAATTTGCCAAAGGTATGGAATGAGAATATTATAATAAAGATTTCTCAGGCTCTAGAATTTATCATTGAACATTTATGACATAAACCAAAAACGCACATAGGAATGTAAACCTAACTTTTAATGAATTATGTAAATAATTAGCTTTCTATTTATGTTCTGTATTTGGAGTGTTGAGCGGTAACGTACTCGTTACGAATATCTAATTAGTTTGGTTGCACATCGACAGTTACAAATGGATCTTATTTTTAAACTTGCTGCGGTTTTTACTGTAATAAATAATGTTTTAATTAAGGTTTATGTGGCTTACTTATTTTTTTATGTGACAAACATAACGTGTTTTATTAAATTTACTACCACTCATTTAAGCTATTTCGGAGTGAAAAACAGCTGAAACGACAAATTTTTGGAAAAGCTTATCAGTGCTTAGTTATTTTTCTTTTAACCTTGTATACAGTATACAGTGTACTTCAACATCATCTATATATCGAAACACACAGGGTGGAAGGGACATCGATACGAAAACGGTTTCCACGTATTCAGGACATTATACATCGTTTATAAAAAAATCTGCTGTTCCATACATTTTGATCGTGTAGGTATGGCACTTTTGTAGGAAACAGCAGTTTTTTTTAAATATTTAACAGATGAAAAATTTCTATGTGGGGGGCTCAAATGATTTACTGAATACGTGGTAAACGTTTTCGCGTCGGTGTCCAATTCCACCCCGTATAACAGTGAGCGAGTGCTATCATACAAGATGAACTAAGACAGTTCAGGGATAGACAGGGTATTATTATATTATTTTTATTAATAGTGCGCTATGAAACTAGGATGTGTGCTACAATACTGGCTCTTGTTTCTGTTAGCAAGAAAGAAAAAGAAAAAATTAAATATGACCTACAAATGGAGTCAGTGGTACTGAATGAGTGGTGATTTAATCATATGTTTATTAAGAACATTTCCGCAACTACACTGAAGCAATACTAAATGTTTCTATTCAGTGTTGAATGTGGCAAGTAAATGTCAGAGTTTTGGTATGGAATAAAGAATTAAACAGCGAATTAGAGCGATGCAAATATTACGAACTACAATGACTGCTCAATAACGCGCTCTGTGTTTAAATCGACAAGAGTTCCGTAGCATTATTTTATTATTGTATTTTTTTTTAACTATTGGGATGATAATTTAAGTTTATCGAGAAAAGTCAGCTGCCAAGTTGCTTCCCTTTTTTCTCATGAATCTTCGAGCCATTACTGCACAATAAAACGTAAATAAACGTAGTCGTTTACAACAAACAACACAGTTTATAAACAAAACAAAAACGATTATGATTCGTGTTAAAATACTTCAAGATAACCATCTAAGGCTGTTCTAAATCATACAATAATATAATTAAAAGTATGATGCGTTTAATTTATCTCATGTTTATTACTCTGTTGATCTTCTAGGTCACGAATAAACCAATAAAACGTTACCCGGTAGTGACCTGTGACCGCAAACGTTAGTGATGAGAAAATAAGAACAATACAACGTAATAAATATACGTAAGTAATTTAATTTAGAAGTCAGAAGATGAATGTCTGTGTAAACATACCTACTAGTCATAAAAATGTGAGATACATTTTTGCACCACGCGCTGTGAACAGAATGATTGATTGTGATATTTTGACTGTTAGAAGAAAACTATGTTCATTTCAGGCGAAATTTGAAAGCAGTCAAACATACATTCTTCTTCTATATTGTGTGGTTAGTGCCTAACCTGGTGTCAGAGTTTTTATGCCGCATTGGAAATGGTGAAAATCTAAAATTCGCGAATAAAATCGCTGCCTACTAAATCAACATTGCCTTACAATTACCCAATTACCCAACAACAAGAACTAAAATCAGAGAAAATTCTTCCGTATACTTTACCACTTTTAAACCTACCATACTGAACCCTAAACACCAAAAAGGCAAAATTGTGTATATTAAACAGCAATTTGATGATATCATGACTGTCCGGCGGTGCTATGCGTCGACGGCCACAGGCCCGTCTTTACGGCCATTGGCTACTTCATTATTAATTACATCTAACTACCTTTTTTGTTCACTGTGAAAAATGTCTGTCACGCTCAATTTATCTGATCGTCCTTCTCCGCCGCAATTGAATGGTAAGTGCCAGCCGTTTATGTGTGCATACGGTTTTGCTTAAGGTGTTTTAAATTAGATGTACCTACCAAAACCTCAATTTTTAATCTTAATTTTCTTCAAAGTTTTGTGGTGCATTCTCGGTAGGTATGTATGTAGAATTTAATTGGAACTGAAATTGTTTTAGATTTTGAAAAAAAAAACTTTATATAGGATACGTTAACTGTAGCCATCCAAAATTGTCACCGTAAACTAAATCCAGGCTACCTTTGATCTAGTCTCAAAGAGAACAATTAAAATGAAATCATGAGTTTATTCGCAGATAGATGGGAGTCTCCAATGCTGCGACATTGGATGAAAATCCACATTAAATAAACCATGTAATAACACTCGTTTTTAACCGACTTCAAAAAGGAGGAGGTTATCAATTCGGATGTTTATATATATATATATATATATATATATATATTTAAGACCATTGTTACTAACACTATGGGCGTAGCCCAAAATAAATGCTATTATTATTGTTATTATTTATAGATCCACTATTATCAGTATCATTCTTCATTCATCATTACAATTTATCCTAGCGTACATATTCTTAGCTGTACCTACTCTATTAAAAACGTACGATAATCGCCAATCTGTAAAATGGGGTCACATTATGCCATAGTCTTGACCAATATGCCTGTTTGCACTGGCTTGTAAGGAAATGTAACTGCAGCAAGTATCTTTGTAAGCATTACGTATGTAAATATAAGCCATAAATTAATCATACCACTGAAGTTTAATAAGGAAAGGCTGTTGAAAGATCAACGATGCTTGAACGTTTAATAAACCATGCTGTTATCGAGCTAATCCGCATTTTTGTTCCTATGCCCATTATCGAGTGGAGAGTAAAAAACTGGCTAAGTACGAGTCGAACTCGCACACGAAGAGTTTTGTACCACCGTACATAATAAAATAAATAAATAAAAAAAACACTTTTCTGGTATGGGTACCGCTTTATTTTATTTTTATTGTTTGATGTTACAGCAGGTTTCGTGGCTAAGTTATAATAGCCGCTCAAATCAATTTTCAGGTTAAGCCGCGCTTGCATAGGTTGATCTGAGGATGGGTGACCACCCATTACTTGCTGAGTTTCATCCGTGCCTCGGAATTCGGAAAGTACGTTAAGTCGTTGGACCCAGCTGTCATTTGTGTCTTTGACAGTCGTTATAGGTCCTACCAAGGGGTAACGTAATAATAAATGCAATACTGAGCGTTAAAAAAGTTATCGTGCGAAACAGGTTCTTTTTATCATGCGTCCGTTCTATTTATGTATCTGTTTGTTTTCTTATATATTTTCGTTTTGTTTTCCGGTCGTTCAGTCACTCTAGTTTATTTTACTAATAATTTATTGTTTGTTTATTCATTTTATTTTTATTTTGTAAACAGATCTATTTCAATGTAAGTCCCAATTCACCACCACCATCGACACAAAATATAAAACTGCTTCACATCCGTAACCTCACTAACCCAGGCCCAGTTGAAAACCAGCGTCGGACACTAGTTGTCTTTTGTTTTTGTATTTTGCTGAACTGGGCCTTTATGGCGCAGCAGTGAGGCACACAGTGTCACATTATTATTATTTTTGTTTAGTTTTAAGTTTTTTTTTGTTTTGGTTTTTTTTATTATAATTGTTTTTTATACTGTGTGCACTTGTGGTATGTGCCAAATAAATGTATATTCTTTCTTTCTTTCTAATACCCAGTACTAACTGGGTTGTGGAGGACAGATAGGCAGTCGCTCCATGTAACATACTGTTATTCAGTTGCAGCCGTTTTGACTAAAAGCCGAACCAAAAAAAGTTGGGAAAAGACTAGGCATATGATGATATTGTTATAGCAGTAGTAAAGTCTTTGAAAATTTCAAGTGTCTACCGGTTTTACGGTTCAAAAGAGATAGGTCTCTGACCGTACGGACGGAGAGCCATAGTAAATAGAGTTCGGAACCTAAACAAAATGTGTTCCGTTAAAAAACAAATGAACGTTTAAAATCAATTCAAATACCAATTACAGTACATTAACGGCTGCACGATAATTTGACAACAACAACATCGTTTCATAATTTGATTTAACAATGATCTAATGATGGATATTACACACGACTAATTATATTCTTAACTAGCTGTTGCACGGGACCTTCGTTCGCGTGAAATTATTATAAAAAAATCCCCATTATTATAGTCCATATATCCCCATTTTCGAATCAAGTTTTATTACCAATTTCAAGGGTTATTTTTTTTTGCACGGAACTCTAATTATTTTTCTAAAATAAAAGTAGCCTATGTTAGACCTTATAATATCAGCTATCTGCCAGTAAAAGTTCCGTCAAAATTGCTCCACCCGTTTCGGAGATAAGCCGGAACAAACAGACAGATAGACAAAAACTGAAAAAAAAATGTGTTTATATAACAACAACACTTTTTTTTTCAGTTTATCAGTTTTCAGTTTTTTCACTTATGGTGCCGTATATATTTTCATATGCATTCAGTAAAAAGGTGTTACCTTGATATTTAAAACAGACACTTCAATTTTATTTATTTGTATGTATGTAGGGATGTATAGATTATTATGTTTTATTAGTTCTGTATGTAGGTATGTTTTTAGTTATTTGACCTACCTTAATTCTAATTCTTAGATTGGTCTAGGTCTTCTGTCTAACTGTGATTCAAGGTAATAAAGTTTTTTTGTAGGTTTAGATCATAAAAATATGCTTCTGTTTGCTTTTTTTTTTGTCAAAACTGCCATCTCTTTAGAATATTACCCTTTCATAAACCAGAATAATAAATCATAGGGTATACTACGCTACCTTTCAATAGTTACAGTTGTGAGTCTAACTAAAAACGGAGAAAACATCAAGATGAAAAATGCCTTTATCCTACTAACTGAGACGCAGAAACCTGCGTAGCAAGCAAAGAAAACAATTCATTTGTTTTCTTTTAACTCCAATGCAATTATCAATAAGCCTAACACAATTTCGAAATAATCAATCATTCAAATCAATTCGAAACGAAATACAAACAAGAGGTATAAGAATAAATAGCACACAAAAGAACTGAAGGTAAAAAAAAACATAAACAGAACGGGCATTGTACGGAATTAAAACGTGAAAAAGAAATGAGGAAGCCAGAAACAACACACGAAGTTGATAAGCAAGAAGTAAACACACTTTAACTGTACTTGATTACATTTTTTGTTCATAATAATTTCTGGCTATTAATCATCTGCCTAGCCTTCTTAACTAAACTACTTTTGGGGTCGGCTTCCAGTCTAACCGGATGCAGCTGAATACCAGTATTTCACATGGAGCGACTGCCTATCTGACCTCCACAACCCAGTCAGTGCTAAGTAATACGATACCCCTTGGTAAGACTGGTTGTCAGACTTTCGGGTCACGACTACCTGTAACGACTGTCAAAGATCTACAAATGACAGCCGGGACCAACGACTTAACGTGCTTTCCGAGGCACGGAGGAAACTCGATATGAAATGGGTGGTCACCCATCCACAGACCAACCTAGGTAAGCACGGTTTAACCTAAAGATCGACCCGAGCGGCTGTTCTTATTTAGCCACGAGATCCTTGGATATTATGGCATCTTAAACATTCGATAATAGAAAATTGCAAAGATACCATATTATTATTTAGAAATGATTCGGGTAATCTCCTATTACTCGTAGGTATCATGAAGTTGGTTTTTATTCTGCAAAATTGGGAATCACGTCCAATTAACGACCACGTTGCAAAAACCTTGTATGATGAAGTTGTTTTGCTAAGAATACAGACAAATTCAGAGTTAATCTATGTAAGTACTTCTATCTTTTTTTCTTGTTTAGCCTTTTGTCCCACTGCTGGGCAAAGGCCTCCCCCATTCCTTTCCTACTCTCTCGGTGTTTCGCCTTCTCTGGCGAATCAGTCTAGAACGAGTCGAAATCGTCACGCCAGCATTTCTTAGACCTGCCTCGTTACGACGACCGTCTTCAGGCACCCACTGGGTGACGATTCTGGTCCACCTGTCCTAACCCATTCTGGAAACGTGACCTACCCAGTCCCATTTTAATCTTGCAGACTTATCTTTTTCTATACATATTTTATATTTCACTATCTTTTGCCCGCGGCTTCGCCCGCGTGGATGTCGAAAAATACCTCCCTCCAAGTTTCATGTCTCTAGGACCAGCGCTGTCTTCTAACCTAACAAATACGAGTAGGCTGATTCTTGTTCAAGAGTTAAAGATAATATATTATTTAATACAGCTGTGCTAGTATAATTGAAAAATCGTGTAAATAGTATGACTACCTACTCTTAAATGAATAGGTTAGGTATTGTTCTAAGTGAAACGATGAATAAGACAATATAATTGTTAACTGCCCGTCATAGCAAACAGTTTTTTTTTTGTGATTAAGTCAATCGACATGCAGTAGTCGCTCTTTGTAAAATACTTGTATTCAGCTGCATTCGGTTAGACTGGAAGCCGACTCCAACATAGTTGGGAAAAGGCTAGGCAGATGATGATGATGTCTTATAGTAGAAAACGTACGTTGATCTAGTGGTTCCAAAGCGCTTCTGCTGAGCATCAAGTTTTGGGTTCGGTCCTCAAGTTGGGCAAAGTGTTGAGGGAATTTCTTAGTGGTAGCCTAGTGTTCAGCCCAGGGTCGATAATGAATTATTATATAAATTGTCACTTTTTTTTTTATTTACCACCTTTAAGTGTACATTATGGATAGCAATAAACAATTTGAGATTTGAGTCTGGATTTTTGTGCCCAATTGAAGGAAAATGTCTCATGGGTCATCTTCACTCCTAATGGGACATAAAACCCTTCCTTCATTCTTCCTACTATAATATTATAAATGCGAAAGTTTGTGAAGGATGTTTGTTACTCTTTCACGCAAAAACTACTGACCGGATTTGGGTGAAATTTGGCACACAGATAGTTTATAACCTGGATACTTTAGAATACTTTTTATCCCGGTAGTGTGATCCCGTGGGACAATTACCGAACTTACGCGGGTGAAGCCGCGGGCATGAGCTAGTATTAGATACTGGCGAAATTTGGATGTTCTATAAGTCTAACATCTACCAAACTCACCAGGGATGATGAGCATGATATTATATCATTGAACCGAGCAGAAAATATAGTGAGTATTGGACAAAATGGCCGTTCTTATAAATACACATTGCCACTAGAAATTTTAGAGCACAAACGAACGAATATGTAAGAAAATACTGAATTAGAGGCGTATGTTACCATAACGTACCATAACCATTGATTCCATAACCGTAACCAATTTTTTTTGTTTCGTCCTGTGCGGACTAATTATATATTAGTCCGCACACACTTTTTCTTTCTTTCTTTCTTTACTATGTATGAGAATGATATCAAATTTTCTTATCATGTATTTGCTCGACAACCGTAAACCGCTTTAACAATGGCACAGTATGATTTTCATTTTATTGCAATACAATTCTAAATATTCCTTCGCACTGTTGATCAATATGCATATAAAACGAGACTTATCCGTTAGTAATAATAACAAATAATTAATTTACACTGAATTTTAATCCGTTCTATAAAAAAACTATTAGCTTGTAATCAGATATTGCCAATAATCCTACCCACATATTTTTTGTTGGAAACCACGCAAAAATTTGGACCAAGCTAAACAGGTGGTTGTGCATAACTTTAAGTGAAAAAGCACGTACTTGTATTTTTATAGGACAGCTAAAGAAAAATTATGTCTTTACAATGCTAGGCTAAACAGAGGTAACCATAAAGG
This sequence comes from Eurois occulta, assembly GCA_950022335.1. Lineage (NCBI taxonomy): Eukaryota > Metazoa > Arthropoda > Insecta > Lepidoptera > Noctuidae > Eurois > Eurois occulta. Next base: position 7,768,877 of record OX465484.1, on the reverse strand, counting down.
TGAAAAATTGTCATATTGTTCGTGACACCGAAAGCGACTTTTATGATGAGAAAAAATTATTCATTTTTTAGTCGTTGCATAGCTCTGTAGTGGTAAGATAGAAATAAAGTTTTAAATTCCGAGATTTCTCCTTGTTTTTTGTTTGTACAATTAGCCCTTCCAATCTCCGATCTTCTCAGATAACTCGAGCCGTTATTTCAACTAGATCAGTTACAGGCACTTTTGAATTGTCAAAAAAAAATAAAGTTACAGACCTTCACAAGGTATAGTAACTGCGAAATCACTGTAGTTGCTATTTCCAAAGCGTTCACAAGATCGATCCTCAATGCGAAGGTTTCAAATCAATCTAAATAATTCGTGTTCCTTATTTCGCAATGCTCATGAAACAGACGTCTTTATAATATCACAGTCATTAAACGCAAGTAGTGGCTTCAAAATTTAATGTCTTCGTGATCTGTCAAAAGCAGATGGCAATGCCTGTCGAGGTCATGACCTTTGCAAGTCTGAGATAAACTGAAAGCTCACCAATAAAAATATGCAAAATCGGTTCGTAATTATTATTTTTTTTATTTTGCAATGTTTGAAATTATGTTTTACGATCTATTTTGATATTTTTTCTTCAATTGGGAAATACTTTGTTTCGGAGTTGCATTAAAACTATGCTGTCAAAACTTCTGATAAAGTTATGCTATGAGAGATCTTGAAGTATGAAACGTTATTATTCTGGTTGTAAACAAAACAACTGGACAAGATAAGTCTTGTCCAGTTGTTTTGTTCGCTCTCTTTATCTTCTTGACCCCCTTGCAATGACAATATTCAAGAACAATACTTTTGAGTATTATACTATCAAGACTGTCCATCAAGATACAATTCGTTATTGTGCAACTCCACCTGCACCTTAAGGGTTATGTCCAAAACCACTGGGAACACAGTGAATTTATGGCTAAGGTAGACTTCTGGTCAAAGCTCATCTACATAATATCCTAAATTAAAGAATCATCGACATGACGAAGAAAAATACTATCCTGATAATCTACTCATTAAGATTACAGATTGCAATGAAGATTATCGTATACCATCCTCGAAAAATATCATTGAAACATTAAAAGCAATGGAAATTGAAAATGAGTGAGCTACAAAATATGTTTGGCACACATGGAGAAACATTTAATTATATATCAAATATAGTCTTAAATATGTATGAGTTGAATGGCTTCTTCATTTAACTTATATTATAATGTGTAGGTACGTACATTACATTGTCCGGTACATCGCTAATAGCATTACCACGTATGTAGATAGAGGTATTACAGTATTGTGATGTCTCGCATAAAATATTCGTCACGGGCCACGATTTTGCATTCGTTTTTATGTCTTTATACTTATACAGAGAAAGCTTATTATACCTACTCGTAACGTAAGTTATGTAATTTTTTTAACGAAATTTTAGTTAATCTGCAGTACCTACAGCTAAAATTTTCAGCGATAATACACGGAAGTACTGAAAACAGTAATTACCACTTTAAAACGTGTGCAGTATGTCTGTTATTCGTAAAACAAATGAATAGAGCTTTAACACGAACATATTCACACTTACGATACATGATCAATCTTACAGCTAAATAAGAAACACATTTATCATTTGCGTCCTTATGAATAAAGCCCGTCGATAAAGCGCGTGCTAAAAATGGTAATACGCGCTGCAGATGTTCGTGCTCCAGCTTTAAAATGGCATGCATTAATACTAAGTATACGCACTCCAAGGACTCTACCATACAAGATAGTATACCACCATTATGGAAAAAATAACAATTCACACGCACCCTTTCAATAAAATTCACCGGCGTTCACGTTAGAGTTTAAAGTATTCACCACGCGATATATCGATCACAGTTCACACAGGGGCGCTAGACGGCTAGCGGATGTGTCTTCCTTTCGACGCGCGAACATCAACTGTTGGTTTGCGCGCGCGCGCGTCTGTGCCTCGCCTGATAACCGATAGCTACCTCGGATAAACTCAGTATATATGTACGACAAAAAATTGCCCCTAAATGCCTTTTCACAGACACAAGTTTACATCATTTCTATAAACACATTGTTTTTTCGAAACAGTCACCGATTCATCCCTGTTGCTTCGAATGCATATAAAATTTGTTATGCACATCGTGAAATTTTTCGATCGCTCAATATCCATGCAATTTTATTGAAATTTCAGTGACGAAACTTGAATTTTGTAATAAATTCGTTTTACGACTGTTTGTGGGCATAAATACTTAGGTACCTATTGTTCTAGAATTATATACAATTCTGGTGAGAATTTAGTATGAGTAGAAGAATTCTAACATTATTTGAATCTCGTTTAAATTACCATTTCGTTAAGAAGTTTAATCCATCTTCCACAATCGTTAAATTGCACAACGTGGTTTGAGCAAAAATTTCAGGAAATGATTATGATTCTTACCTATTAAACTAGGATTAATATCCTAGTTTAATAGGGAAGAACCACAATGACCATTTGTCGAAAACCTTAATACATAAATTAAATTAAACGAAGACATTAATAAACGTTTAAAATTATAAAATGAAGCCACCGACCGATATTAAATTTTGAATTGTCATAATAACTGCATCAAATTAACTTTTCACGGCTTTACGCATGACTTGCTAAACCATTTCTCAACAAAATAAAGCGATTGGTTCATTATTAGAACATTAATAAGTCGGTTATATTGGTAGGTTCTACTTATTTTCTTTACAAGATGGCCAATTAATGTCCTGCTGATTTCAGAATAAAGTGAATCTGGAGCCTAAAGGCAATCTCTAGATTTATTCCAGGGTTCCTTTTACTTCAAGAACCGGTCGAACAGAAGTTATCTTGAATCACGACCAGGTTTTTTTAAATATATAAGAGCTTTTTGGATATAAAAAAAGGGCTGTGGAGTCTTATTATACATTAAATAATAAACATGACATCGCACGCCTGTAATCCCCGCAGGGTAAGGCAGAGGTGTACAACGTAATATAATACTCACATTTCTCCAGTTATGTTCAGTTATATACGACGTTTTCAGTACATCACTGAACCCCTCAGATTTCATCGGTAATTTTAAAAAAACATGTGTTCCATACATTTTGACCTTACGTATTGTAGTTTTGTTTAGTGTCGGTATCCCTTCCAGCTTGTTCCTTTATGTTATTTATGGTCAGTACTCAGTTATCTTCTCTGTCAAAACTTGTCATCGAGATCTTCACATCTGCAGTGGAAACATTCACGAGTGATAGTTCTATTATAGAAAGAACTGCCGGCACATAGACCAGAAAATAGTCTGTTAAGATATTACACCGAATAATTGGTATTTCGAAATATCTAATCGCATTAAAAGCTATAAATGTCAAACTTAATTAACGCTACCTACTTGTCGATACAAAGCTTGACTTTGACGATTGACACTGTATCGCTCAAACATTCAATTAATTATGTCCTACCTTAGGAGACAGAAAATATTGAGGGATTTACTCTAAAAACCAACATTACAGAACTATTGTTAGAAAGAAGAGAAAATCATCATTATAACCTTGATTCATACCTTTTTTGCCATTCTTCCTCTTAGGGCCGGACTCCACCGAAGCGAACACGAGACGGGAGGAGATGTGTTGTAAACCACCAATAGAATCTCGTTATTTACACTTCTCGTCTCTACTTAGCACAACTCTGCACAGCTTTGGTGGATGCACCCTAACTCTTGCGCATCTCCTCTCCTCTGCGCTTTGCACATATCCGCACACTTCATGCTAATTCCTTCCATAACTGCATATCAATAGAGAGTCAATTCGTGTGACTCCGATCTCATGTTCCGACCACACTTTGACTTATGCCCCAGACGCACATTGCAGACTATGTTGATAAGCGTCTTGATCATGTGTACCAATGAAACGTCGTCGTCTTCTTTTGCATCATATTATCACAGTTCAATCAAAATGTTTTTCGGCCTAACTTTCGCACTCGATAAAAAATAACAGCGCTCTCTTTACTCAAGAAATATAATGCACTTTCACACTCACTAAGCTGTCAAACTGAATAACTCACTTACTGAATAAACTTGAGTTATGAATTAATTAGGCCTGTTATAAAATGTTTATAACTACTTACGATACGTCTAGATAGTTTTTATTATTACAAAGGTGTTAAGAGTACGGTAAACGCTGTGTTTAAAGTTTACAACTGTGCGAATTGGTGCTTGATAAGAATCTAAACAAACGTGTTTCTAGTCGAATGTACCTAGTAGAGTGTAGCACAATAGGACCACCATGAAAAGACCGTGTAGACTGAAGGCATATCAAAGTATAAACCAAAAACCTGGTGAATCCATCGCATGCGGGAAGGTCAGGGCATTTTTTTGCCTGACTGATGATTTGCGAATTATTACTCGAAAGAACCTTTTTCATGAAACTTCAAGTTTAATAAGCGTAAGTTTCGAGTTTCGGCTTAGCTTCCTCCAGTCGTCTCCCTAGATTAATACCTAAGGTACATATGTACATTCACGTATTCATTAAATTATAGGACAGCTAGCAGTTGTCACGGTGAATTACCGACTGTCATAATAAAAACACACACTTTATAACGGAAAATAATTGCTAGAAATTCTTCGGCAGTGTGGTCCGTTTACTCGAAGTTTATGTCGTAACATGAATCTATTTGAACACGGAATCAGTGATGTTACCTTTCACTACTTTTGCCCTATAGTGGCCTTTGACCTGCCACGTAGTGCGTGGCAATAACGCACTCCTTATTGGACGTTCCAAATCTAGTTTATAAACGCACCTTAGGGATTTGCTAATAGGTCAGTGATGCCTTATAGGTGCGATGAAATTGGAAGCTTTAAATAAAGATTAGGGGATTTGATTTGGAATCTTAAATGCACGGAGCTTTGGTGCTCTGGTTTAAGTACTATGAACAACAAAGTATTAATCTTACGAATATTATAAATGCGGGAGTTTGTGAGGATGGATGAATGGATGGATGTTTGTTACTCTTTCACGCGAAAACTACTGAACGGATTTGGGTAAAATTGGTCACACAGAAAGAGTTTATAACCTGGATTAACATATAGAATACTTTTATCTCGGTAGTATGATCCTGTGGGACAGTTACCGAACTTAACTCGGGCGAAGCCGGCGGCATAAACTAGTTTTTTTAATAAATCTTTTAAGTGGATATGAAAGATCAAGGGGATCTTCCGACCAAAGAATGTAAAAAATTCGCTTTAATGGAGAAATGGTATCCAAAGAATTACAAGGTTACCTAATTTCATCACTTCGTATGAAATTAGACCCAGATCATCATCATCATTTCAGCCGAAAGATGTCCACTGCTGGACATAGCCCTCCCCTAAGTGTCGCCACATTGACCGGTCCCGTGCGTCTTGCATCCAGCGGATCCCCGCAACCTTCATCAGGGCATGCGACCAACTAGCGGCAGGCCTTCAAACGCAACGTCTTCCGGTTCGCGGTCGCCACTCCAGAACTTTTCGGCCCCATCGGCCATCCGTTCTCCGAGCCTTGCCCACTGCCACATAAGTTTGGCAATTTTTCGGGCTACGTTGGTAACCTTGGTTCTATTGTGAGCGACCACCTAGAGACCGAGATCACATACCCCATTTACTTTAGGACTGCCTTCCTTGTACTTCTATTCCACTGAGCACGATATTATATTAAAAACTTTTTACCGTCAAATACGAAAACAATGGATGACAGTCCTCACGCAAATAAAGATTATTCTATTCTATTCCTTCATTTTTCCTACCATCGATTATGGTGATGTGTGCTACTTTGACCCGAGTGTGGATCTCCTCGACAAACTCGACGTCTTCTAAATTACTGCATTCGATTCATATTCAATTTGCGTAATTAAGATCATGTCTCAGAGCACCGGTCTTTTCTTAAGAGGTTGCCCATACGTCAGCGTAGGGAGCAAAGGGCGCTAACCACCTTGTTTTCTTTCCTCGTTTCTCCCTTGTCCCCTAGTTACCTTGCTCCCCACTCAATAGGTACATTTGTGCCAACCAGAATAGGAGTCTGCGCTCATCGCAAACCGAGTTCTTCAATGTCCCTCTCACCGCCCTGACTTCATTCACCGATCATTCTTCGTTTAGTCTATTTCTCTGTGGAATGCACTTCCCCAAGAAATCGATAATCTTTTAAAATTAAAGTTCGCGAGTACATTCGGAAAAGGCTGGCAGTTTCTTCACAAAGTTAATGTTTTCTTCATTGTTTGTCTTTTATTTTAGTATTTATATCCGTGTAAATGTCTATTTACGAGTACTTATATATATTGGTACATATTTATAGGATTTTGATATATATATTTGTCGGATCCGGTCGCAAGCGCGTCCGTGGTGATATCACGCAACCTATTGACAAGTCTACTGTCACCACTGCGTACTTCTACAGAGCCCTGATGTTTACAGCTCGGAGGTGACGACAACAGTTGAAGGTCTGATCGCAGCGAAGTTGAGACGCCCTGGTACTGTGGCCCGATTATTGTGCCCCGTGTTATTGTGTTAAGTTGTAATGTCAAGTAATTGGTTAGTTTAATAGAAACAGTGTATCGCATCCAGTGTATTTTCATTGAACGATATCCATCGTCTACCCTCATGATGTACAAGCCTAACGGAATAAATCCTGACATCCGACATATTTATAGTATTTTATATATCCTTGTAGTTTATCTAAGTATTGATTGTTTTTTTTTTAAATTGCTTTTATATACACCCAGTACCACTGTTGAAACTGCATCACCCAAAAGTTGACTGCTAGAAAATGCCTATGGCATTAATTCCGCCTCTGGACTTTGTGCTTGAAGTGTTAAATAAATAAATATTGAGTAGTGTCACTATTGAGTTGAGACTGTTGCAAAAACAAAACACCATCGGTCACTGAACCAAAATAAAATAATATACCATACTGAGTGGCTTCGATGAGTTAAAAATAGGTCGGTGCCCTTCTTGTTTCAATAACTTTTGTCTGGTTTTTTTCGTATAAAACTGGATCCCTGTTTACGGAAATCAGTCTTACGTAGTGACGCTTCATATGAAAATAAGAACACAAAGTAAATAAATAAAAATAGTTTATTCTGACAGAGATAAACATGAAAACACAGGATCTTGAAGTGACCGATCGTTGTTTTCATTTTAGCTTGATCAGTAATGCGTACCGAGTGCAGTGGAGAGATACTGTCAGGACAGAATATTTCCAATAATAATGACGATCTACAAGGTGATGACTCGTTGGTCTAGTGGTCGCAAACGCGACTGTCGGGCATGAGGTCCTGAGTTCGATTCCCAAGTCGGGCAAAGTGTTACTGGGAATTTCTCAGTAACAACCACGGAGTCTAGATTTGAGACCGGTTCATGACAAAAGGCTTGCCCCCGAAATGTGGGTACACTCTGCCTAACCCTCCGGCTATCTCGGGTTAAGCAGTGTCTGTTGTGACCACCATGGTCGCATGGAAGCAGTCCGTGCGCGCCCAAGCGAACATACCTGAAACGCTGCAGTAGCGAGACAGGCCCAAAACCGCCCTGAAAGCGTTGTTAAATTGAACGCACGTGTTGTAGCATTTTTGTGTGTAATTCGCCCACAGGCTACAGATGTACACACGTACAACAAGCTCTGAAAAGAGTAGCCTTTACGCCATCTGAGCACCGTGCGAACCTGCGGGCCAGCATATTAGCTCTTATGGATAACGCCTTCCGCTCTCGTTCCAAGTCAGCAAAAATAATATAATTAAAAAAAATATATAACATGGAGCTGCTTCCGATGAGACTGGAAGCTGAATCCAACATACTTAGGCAAAGCCTAGACAGATGATGTCTACATTCAAAGTAACATTCGTCCTAAAGTAAATGAAAAAAATCTAAGGATCAAGCGATTGTATACTTCATATTTTCAGGCACGTTACTCAAGTTTGGTGCCAAAAAAGAATATTGGAAAGCATGCTTTAATTACTCACTCTACTCATTATATCATCGATCAATTAAACTCCAAAAAAAAATCTAATTCGTGCATAGACCTGCACGTGAGTTTACAAGCCGTTTAATAACAGTTTACACTGGGAAACTATAAATCGCGGTTAGCATAGATAAAATAATGATTACGTGTAATCGCAGCCTTACCGGAAAACGACCGGTGTGTTCTAGGCCTGTATGTTGTTATGTAAATCGTTTATAATTAATTATTGATAATGTTATCTGTATGACTTGGTTGACGTACGGGTTGCTAGGGAGAGATTGAGCGGTACTGAATTTTCCTCTGGACAAGAGTCAACGCACAGTTAGAAGCACTGCACGGGAACAGCATTGCCTCAACTGCAGCCGTTTAGGATTCTGTGAAACTCCACACTGCAACGCACTTAGCGTTATCACCTCGGGTTGGGATTAGCTAGTGAAAATGACTGCGCAGTGCGTATGAGCTGTACAAATATCGATGCTAAGCTTCGTTAAGTCATGCATTGAAATCTTAAAAAAAGGGTTATCCAAACGATGCATCCATTCGTAACTAAAATAGGAATATATCTAGAAATAGATGACGATATAACCTGGAGAATTGGTTCGAGATGGCGCGAGGAAAGAGTTTCTGAAAAGACTTGGTGTAGCAATTGCTCAGTTTTGGGACACTCATCACCATCTCCATGTCATCTTCCTGCCTTTGTCCCATTGTTCTTGAGGTATGGGCAACACGTTTTCTTCTTCCATTCTCCCTCGCCAGACGTTACGGCAATATGAGGCAATAATTAAAAAAAATAAAACAAGAATATTTTTTTCTTATTTTTCACCTACTTGATTCGACTTTTAATTAGGCAAGTAGGGATTTTTGCAATTCGTTGACGTGATCTTTCGCTACGTAGAATATTTATAAGGTGTCCGAATATTTAAAGATAATCTTCATCAATGAAAAATTACGACAGGTTAACTTTGTCATGGTTTTAACCATCTTCTTTAAATCATATCGAAAATTGTGACATCGTAGAACATAAAAAACATATTTCAACCATGACCGATTATTGGCCTTCATTTTATCTTCAGTACATACCTACTAAATTATATGCATATAAGTTCGAGTAACATCTACATACGTACTTTATTATATAGGCCAATAATGTTCTTACAAATATCTATGACGGTTCACTACAAAAACTAAACTGATTATATTATCATAAATTTAAAACCAACAAGAATATTAAATAACTTTTTGTACACAGTCAAGCTAAACCAATTATATATTCACTCACTCTTCCGCCTAACAAAACATACGTTTATGTACTAATATAGGCTACGTACCTACGTAACTATCTTATGCGATTGCAGCGCCCTCTATCATCTCTTATAAGGCACTAAGCATATGGACCATATAATCACTTCCACATAACTTATTTCTTTCCGTTATCGGTTATAGATTCTGAAAGTTCAAGTTACGTACGTTATTTTTAATAATGTCTGTGTTGCTGTGAAGGAAGATAGCAGAAGTATAAATAGATAAATTGAGTTCAATTAGAGCCTTGGCTAACCTGGAAATCTTTAAATAGACTCGGTACACTGTTTGGTCGAAGCAAGTAAAACCTGTACCACCAACCAAGTAGAGATTTGTTGACGAAAAGAGGTGTGGTGCTTTTCCATAAAGATCGCATACCTAATATTGTGTTTTTTTTTTATTAGCCTGTACTGTCCCACTGCTAGGCAAAAGCCTCCCCCAATTCCCTTCATGTGCTCTTTTCCCGTGCCTCCTCGGGCTAGCCCTCCTGGTTCGTCGCGGTACGGCAAATCGTCTCGCTACCACTTTCTGGGCCAACCTCGGCGGCACCGACCGTCTTCCGGCAACCATCATGTGGAGACTTTTGCCCAGCGGTCATCGTGCATGCGGCTGACGTGACCTGCCCAATCCCATTTTTTTTTTTAAATAATATTGTGTTATACTCTTTTTTTTTAAACCCGGTCAGGGTTTACAAAAAAAGAGTCCTCTAGGAGATTCCCTCTAGGAATCTCTCCTGTGTCGTGGGTTACTAACATTTAAACTCACATACACAAACAGCGAGATCCGACCAGATTGCCATCGACACGCTAAGAAGACGGATGATAACTCATCATCAACATGAAGCGGTCGACTGCTAGTTATAAGCCTTGCCAATCACGTACCATTCACAGATCACGTATACCTTCCCCAACGGTCATAAGTTCTAAGACATATGTATGTATATGACTGGTCCACTGTCACGTGCATTTACTAAGCCGAAGCTCTAACTCTTAAAAATATATTGAATTTACCTGCAATATTTTCCGGCTGTGTGTTTGTACTGTTTTTTACTAGTTTTAGACAGACATTCTATTGTGAGTTAAATTGAATATCCATTGGACTACCTTTTATTGCTAGCTAATACCTCTTTCTTCGTGTTTATTAAAGTTAAATTTCTATTTTATTACCCTTCATAACTCAGATCCTAGTAAGACATAACAACAATTATTTCTTGATTGGATTATGATATGGCTGATTGGCCATCTATGGACTGGTCAACAAGATATGCGACATTGAAAGATGTCTCACTGGCCTTAGTCCTAATACGTAGCTATTATCTAAGTATCAATAAATCATAAAATATATTAATATTTATGAACTGAACTTAACTCAATCAAAACATGCCGTGAAATTAAGTACTTGAGTGGCGTGATGGGCATATACCCATAATAATTAACTCAAGTACTTAATTTCACGGTTCAAACCAAGGTTCAATTTTCATTTAATTATAATGTAGCGGCATTACAAAAAATACCAGAGCAACATACCACAAAACGTATGACAGCGCCATCTATGACACAAATGAAGAACTAACTTCAAAAGTTATCTGCGACATAGAAAAGAAAGAAAAAGAGAGAACATAGAAAAACCCGACACACACATCCGTCTGGTTAGATGATCCTCCCTTTCCTATGCGGGATGTAGAATTTTTCACCCTATAGAAAGCTATACCAGAGCGCCTAAATAAATGGCAATCGCCTTTAAAAAGTTTTGTATTTCAATAAACCTTCAACAGGATTAATATAGCTATCCTGTGTCACACCATTGTTTTTTCTTTTCCAAAGTCGTTTTCGTCATTCACTCAAACTCAGTTCACATTTCCAACTATGCTAATCAATATATTTGGCAGTTTTTCCTTTACCTAGAGTCAGGGAAGGTACACGGTTTTCAGGATCGTTTGCCTTGTATGTAAGTAGATAAGCTAAAGGTCAATAAAATGTAGCACACACACAGATCTATTATATTCACCAATTCGTAGGTATATTGCCGTACACAACTAGATGTTCCTATCCCAACCTGCATACACTCCTATAAGCGATTACAACTGGTTAGGCCGAGCCCACTTTTCGCCTGTTAGGTTTTAAGTGCCATCTAATAGGGAGCGAGCCTATTGCCCTTGACCGTGGCCGCTCCTGAGAAATTCTTGATGGAAAAAACACTTTGCCTCACCCGGGAATTAAACCCACGACCTCATGCTCAGCAGTCGCGCTCACATCCACTAAATCAACGAAGCAACCTGAATCGTTATGGTTATTTCGGATACTTCTTTGAATCGATCAGAAACATTTACCTACTTGATCCTTAATATTATATTCGAATGTAACTTTATAACTTAGTTAAGATAGGGAAAGTAATTTGCAAGAAACCTCTATCTGACAACCAATAACTGTCAAAGGTTTAACAAATTAAAATATTGCAGTTTCCTTCACTTATATAATTCGGGCTTATAAACATTTGGATCCCTTCACTTGGGTAGTGTGATTCATGATTGTACACTTCGACCAACTTATCTGTGCAGGCGAGAAAACACAGAACTAAAATAAACATACCAAGTTTGACATATCGATGCATTTTTTCTTGGCAGCACGCGCCACCATGAACTGCACACTTAAAGTGGTCATACTGTAACTAGGTATTTGAAAAAGTGACATTCAATGACCGATAATGGAAAAGTCAAAAGAGTATTAAAAGGCAAAAGCTACTGAAAAGCTTTTCTCAAGCCCGGAATACCGTCACCAAAACGTGAGACGTGCGGATATGTGAGAAGAGGAGAGGAGAGGAGATGCTTAGAAGCTAGGGTATGTACGGAGATGAGTACTGGCTAGACCGGAGACATGTGTGTACAGGATACTCACGCCCTCACGTCGTGATGGCTCTCGGCCACCGTAGGCGCGGGCCTGTGGACGGTGAGTAATGGGCTAGCTCGCCGTCCGTCCGTCGTATGACGACGGGCAGGCCGTGTCGACGGCGCGTTCGTGTTCCACGCGCGCCTCAAAGAGTTGTCAGCAAACAGGAAGGGCCCGCAAGGGCCGATGCCTGCCAGGGCTGCGGGACTGTTCGAAAGAGATACCGCGGCCCTGGAACATAAAGGGCCAAAGAAGGAACATGGGTGGTTTTAGTCAGTAAGAGTCTGACACTCCCTTCCGCTCCGCCCAGAGCGGGAGGGGTCATTTGATGATTTCCCACCCTCCAAAAAAAAAAAAAAAGGATAGTCACGCCCAGTTTAGCGCCGCACGCCTCACTGCACGCCGCTCACCGCCACCGCTTACGTCTCTTCTCGTCTCCGCTGTGCGCTTGCCTGCTTTTCCTAAACAAATGAGACATCTCCTCTTCCTCGGCGCAATCGTTTCCACTAAAGCTAAGCGGAGACGAGGAGTGTAAATTACGAAATACTCCTCGCGGTTTAGAACACATCTCTCTTGCCGGAAGTCGTTGTTAAAATACAGAATGCTTAGAAAACGATTGCAACTTTTTAAGTCCTTAGGAATACTCAACGGTGGATTGCTGATAATAAAAACGACGACCATAATAATTTATTTATTTATCACTTCAAGCACAGAGTACAGAGGCGGACTTAATGCCATGGGCATTTTCTAGCAGTCAACCTTTGGGTGATGCAGAGACATGCAGTGGTAGGTGCAATAATAATCAAATAATAACTTAATTAAAATTAACCTGGAATAACTCACGTAACTAAATACCAATATCTAAAATCAAACTGGTGTTAAAGCACAGGAAATAATGAAATATAATGCTATTGAAAATAAAATAAATAGTTGTTATTTCATTTTAAATGGCTACGATGCAAATTACATGCTTGCATACAATTGAAATTGCATCAGGAAATAGTCTGAAAAACTCTTCTGAAGACCTCATTAGAACCACTTCCGACCGGTTCAGCATTTGTTCTAAATAAATTATTGCTAAATAAATTCTTGCTGTCTATAATAATTTATTTGGCAATAATTGAACCAATGCTGAACCCATCGGAAGTGAAGTAAACCCATCAGATTCCTCTTCATCATATACTACATAAAGATTAGGTTTTGAAATAGTTATCTAACTTGAACCAGAAAACATTAATTAGGATTTTCACATACGTAGTTGAAAAAATTACTGATGGAAAATGTTGGTTGTGTTACGACCCTATAACATTTCTGTTGCTAGGAAACCAGTTAAAACCATTTTGTTTTAAATACTTATTGTAGCTATTTCCTACAAAACTGCAATACCAGGACCAGCAGATTTTTTTTTAAATTACGCAGAAACATTCTGTCCCCGGGTCCAGAATGATGTACTGAATACGTGGTAACCGTTTTAGTGTCGGTGTCTCTTCTATTCTTATTTTTTGCAATAAAGAAAAAATAACAAATATACATACAAATTGCAATAATACAGCTTAGACAAAATTAATTTTAAAAAATAAACATAACAAATATCATAAATGTTTTGTTTTTTTTTTGTAATTTAACTTCTATCTTGAATATTCACGATGGAAATATGGATTAATTTGTTTAATTCAATGATACCTTGTCTAATAATATCTGACACATCTTCAATGCGGAAATCAATTACATTATTCACAAAAAAAAAATTTCGTCGTATTCAGTCCAAATCATATCCAATTTGTTAAGAAATTACCTCAGTAACGCACATATCAATTTATCATTACACCTATTAACTGACATAACCAATTGATTGAATACACGTTACCTACACTATTGAAATCTTTAGTTACCTAACATAGGTGAAATTTCATCAAATTACTTGTTTCCTTTCAAAATTTGTATGCAATAAATATTTATTTAATCGTAAAAATTTATGCGCGTTAGATTCATTCCAAATCTTTCATGGTATGTAACCGCCTGATTTAGAATACTCAATTGATGTTATTACGAAATTAACTTCGTCCTTAATTCGATTTCTTGAGAGGCCAAACATATTGGGGAAAACTCCACCAGGCATTTCTCAGTAGTATTTCGGAGTCTGTATTTGTACAACTCCGCCTAACACTCCAGAGATTAGAAGCATAATATTATAATGTGTAATTTTACGTTAAAATCAATGGGCTAGTAAGAAAATAGTCTCCAGAAATTGATTGAATTAAATACATTGTCGCATGTCTTGGAAATTTTGGCAGTAGGATCCGCCGGTTTCTTCACGATGTTTTCTTTCACCGTTTTGAGAGCAGTGGTGATGAAATCAATTACAAAAAGTAATGAGGAGTCTGTCTAGGTTCAAACCCGCAACCTAACAACTCGAAGGTCGGGGCCGTTACCACTACTCCTACCATTTCCTCGTATAGAGAGCACGCTAGTGTTCAGCAGTAGGAACATAACAGGTTGATTAAAAGAGGCAGGGAAGGGAAGGGGGAAGGCTTTAGCATTACGGCCTGTGGGACACAAATAGCTGATAATAATAATACGTATATAGATTTCCTAAGATTTCCGGGCAGTTCAAATACAAAGTGGGCAGACAAACAATTGCCCTTACAACGATAACAGTAACTAACCCACCTACATAACGTGACACTAATGTAGCTGTCTAATGAAGAAAACGAAGTTCATCGAATGGCATTTACGTCAGCAGGAAATCTTGCTGCCACCAACACTATTTTTACCCGACTGACCCAGAAGGGGGCGGAATGTTTTTTTTTTGTATGTCTGTATATGGGTATGTATATACGTCTGTTCCCTTGTGACCTCGTAACTCCAAAACGGATGAACCGATTTGGATAATTATACGTCGTTAGATTCGTCTTAGTAGCGCGAGTGTCACTGGCTGGCTACATAAAAATAATCGCCAGCGCCATATTGTGGAATTCTTTTTTTTTCTTCCAATCCTGTCCAGTAGGGTATCAAAACGGTTTTAAAAGTGATTACAACAATATTATATAACTGATAATGTTTAAAAGTACCTACTAACCTGCCTAAAAAGTGAAAAACGAACGTAAAATAAGAAAATAATCGTGAACTAAAATAATAATTTAAACAAAGGAGTTTAATCCATGTCGCCTTGTTGGTAGTCATAATTTGATGGGATGTCCAACCTAATGTTCTACGGTCTTCGCGGTGCATATAGCCAACTCTTTTTCATAGCTTTTTCGATAGTGCATAACATTAGCAGGTATGCATTTTAATCACCTCTTCGTTCTAGTTGTTACCTAAGTCAGGTCCGTTATATTTTGGCCTACAGGCCTAGGCCGACCAAGCCGAGGCGAAGCTGCTCAATTACGTCATATGACATAATTACTTAGTCTTAAGCAGCTGACTTGACAAGCCTGACAATTTTTCTCAGTTGCAAACTTGTCGATCTTGCAATACCCCTTAATAAACCACTTAGGGGATGAATTTTCCAAAATCCTTCCTTACTGCTCACCTTTGTTATAACTTTCATGCTTCTAGACATCGGTTTAGGCTGTGATTTCTGTGTTATTGAGCAAGTTTAAGATTTTCATTGTGCATAGAACGATTACAAAATCTAGAGAATCTTTGGTTTCACAAGTTTGTCTTGGTGGTGATAGATTTATTTTATCTTGAGCTTGCAGTCACTATAGATAGGTACAACGAGTAGTTTAATATCGTACTTTAATAATTAACTTATTTATTGTGATCTTTAAAATCAACAATCACTGCTACAGGTGACTTTACTATGTAAATTGACAGCTCGGAATGTCTCGCGTCGGCCAGGTTTGAGTAGCACATTTTTCTTAAATGTCAAATAATTTAATAATTAACCGAACCGTTGTGTCAGATATTATATCTACGAACTCCTTTACTGCTACACATGGTGTTTTCAAAACGAAGATTTTTTAGAAGGCTTAATTTTGAGGGCAGGATGAGCAGGCATGAAGTTGTGACGGCTTTGAGACTCCGATCCGGTCACGTACCGCTCAATAGCTTTGGATTTATGATGGGCAAAGTAGATTCACCAAATTGTGCTATCTGTGGAGTTAGAGTGTGTGCGTGTGCGGGTCCAAAAGCGTCAAGTTGTTGTCAATACTTTAAATGTAGGTTTCTATAATAGCGTTCTCGCCTCACCATTGTCCGATAAGGCTAGAACACTTTATTATATTATTATTATGGTTATAAGGTTGCGGGTAGGCTAGTTTAGTATAGGTACATATTATATTGTAATTTAATTGTATATACAATCATCGGGGTGACATATTCTATATAGAAAAAACCCCGTAAATAAATAAAGATTTAAAAAAGGCTTAATTTTTCAGCTTTCGATTCACATGATTTTTTTCGCAATTTCTAACCGTCTTATTGGTGATGAGGATAGAAAAACTACGTGATCTTCATTTTCAATTTTGAACGTCACTCCTGAAGAAATACTAGAAGCATCAAAAGATACAAATTATACTTAAAAGTTCACCAACCTGTATAATCCATTGTTGCTGCCATTTTTTATGATTTTTAGTACATAACAAGAGCGTTACATATAAAATGTCGTCGTACTTAACATTTATGTTCGATTTATCTTAAACCTGTTGGTGCGGTCGATCTACTTCCTTGTTTATCTTTGTTAACTAGTAGTCTTATGTATTATGTAGGTATGGCGTCCACCATAAACGGCTACATAGGCAGCATTTATAAGCGAAGTTTTTTTTTAATTTGCGATAAATAAGAAGGCTTATTAGTTTCATCATCAGCTTGACTTGCCACTGCTAGGTATTGGGTATACCTAGCAGTGGCAGTCTCTTTGATTGAGGCTAATCTCCACGTTCCTTTATCTGCCAGGTATTTTCCCGCGATGGCAACATCTACCATCTAACATCTACCGAAATCGTCGTCGCGTTTAGTAGTTGAGGACCAATTAATAAACAAAAATTCAATCTATATTAGGGTTCCTTAGCTGATGGCAAAAAACGGAACCCTTATAGATTCGACATGTCTGTCTGTCTATCTGTCCGTCGGTTTTCACAGCCAGTTTATTCCGAAACTATTATTAAGTTGAAACTTGATAGGTATTCTGTGAACCGCTTTACAACCTATACGTGCGGGGTGTCTATAAATAGATCTCATCAATCAAATCAATCGTTCAATCGATCAATCGTTTGAAAGATAGACACTTCCAAAGTGTTAAAATGTGAGCAATATTCTGAAAAATGTAGGATTGTAGAACGTAAAAAAAACATTTCAACGAAAATTGATTTGAATAAGATTTGATGTTTAGTTTTTGTGATATGGGACTTTTTCATCAAACTACAGCAGTAAATTTGTTTATACGCTGTAACCATCGAATTAAATGTATAAACTTGACCATCATAGTAATAACAGCAGTAGTTTCAGTTCATTTAACTGTAAAATTGTGAAACAAGAAAAGCCTTCAGAATAATACAATTACATCAATTGATTCATCAGTCATCACAGCACAACCCGCTCTACACACGCCCTAACATTCAAGAAACCAGTTATCGCATAACATCGATGAACTAAAATCGAGCAAGAAGAACGGCGGCTAATTCAAGGTGAATGTCAAATAATAAATTACATTCAGAAGCGAAACACTTCCTAGTTTACCGTATATTGTTGATTAGTACTGAGGACGATAGTCATTTGTTTTGTACCTATCGTATCGAAAGGGTTAATGACCGTGCCTTTCCTTTGTTCTTGAGGTCTGTGCTATTACTGAGCGATGTAAACAAAATTTTACGAGTATATCGAAGAGTAAGAGTAGACGTTGAAAAATGAACATGATTTTGAATTAAACCTCAGTAACAATTACTCGGAGGTAGACCGCGGCGAAGGTGGTGTGACGATCTGATCTTGTTTGCGGGGCGAACATGGCCAGAGATCGCACAAGATAGAGAGGTTTGGAAGGGGAAAGAGGACGCCTTTGCCCAGCAGTGGGACACTTGACAGGCTAAACAAAAAAAAAACCTCTACGTCAGGAATTTATCAGTCCGTAGTCTGGATTTGTGCCAGGCTCGCTCCTGTTACATGAGACCTAGTGGTGAAAATATGTCGGTGTATTACACTTCCACCTCATCCTTCGGGGAAATATATATTATATAGATATCGATCGCTTAACCTGATGTAGTTGGTAAAGTGATATGTTTTTAATTATATTTATACAGACTTACATAAACACAAGTTTTCATCATATTTATCTATCTCTCACAGTCATGTACACTCCCATACATAGATACATAAATATTCCACATCTTAGTTGCATTAGATAGCAAATATAGTATTGTAATTAAATGATGAAATACTGTGCTCGTCTTACAACTATTGCTATTTATGTTCAAAGTATAGGCGAACACGCTGGCACCCTAAACACAAGTTAAATCTTACATTGGGTGCCAGAGCTCATCGTAAACACTCCTCTCCCTAGTTGTAACGCTGCATAGTACTTAGATAAGTAAGTGTTTCCTGTACAATTTATTTGAAGGTAATAAATTCTTTTTTTTTTATATTCCTCGTTATTTCTTCAGCAAATTTGAATGCTTACGAGATCTGCTATGAGATAAATGCGGTATTAGACAATCTTGTTAAATCAACAACTAAAAGGGTCAGTGGTCTAGACAACATAAATAGTAGGAAAGAGCAAGGCGGCGCGACGGGACAGTTTAAAATGACCATTGTTTGTCTCTCGCTGTATATATACCCTTGAATATAGTATCTGTCGCTAGTATCAAGACAATTTACATTAATGTAAAACAATAAACAAGCGGGATCAAGCTAATGAGTTCTAGACTGGAGACCGTGTATCGGCAATTACACCGTGAGACTCCCCCAGCAAGATGGATCGTCGACGTACATACGAGTGATTGGGGTAGAATGAATGCAGGAGGACAAGGAGAGGATGGTGTAGCGCATCTTAGGAGAGATCTATGTGGACCAGTGGACTGCGATAGGCGCAGTTTGGATAAAATAGTATCTATCCCAGTAAACGGCAGTGTGTTCCTGAAATAACTTACCATAAAGACACAACCTTGCATCAAACAAAACCCTTCCAATTATTCCTTTCACAGCTGTGGAACTAAGAAATGCACATCACTTAAACTTCAATGAGCCAGATATTACTCTTAATGGTCCATACGCCTACATCCCGACAGCTTCATTCTTTCTCACAATTGTCACAAATTGTTGCCATCAAACAAGCAATGAACGTCCAAATGCTTTTGGCGCCCTCCCACAGGGCCGTCAATCACGCTGACACCTACCGGATTTGTAGAGCAACCAGTCTAATGAGACCTCTCAGTCTTGGTTTATGGCGTAAATACACCTGTTTTCATTGGGGGTAGGCAAAAACTACAGAATGACCACCTGCTTCGATTCTTACTATTCCTTTTGTTTCCTCCACGTTTAACTTATGGTCATACACTGTCGCATACACGTGGAATAAATCAATGTAAAGTAGCAATCCTTTCTATCACTTTTACATGACTTACCTTCTGGTAATCATGTGAAAGTGATAGGTAGTTGTACTAATACAAATTAGTATTTCCTATAAAATATGGTGCAATTGGAATTCCTCATTTTGTAGTCCCGTGCTACAAAGTGAAGAATCCCAATTGCACCAACACAATTTTCACAGTGCCAAAAAAAAAATTAGGAATAGAGATAATTCTGCAGTAATAGGTCAGTTTTTTTTTTAATACACGTTACAAGCGGGTAAAAAATATTCCAGCATTTATATTACATCATTACTTACAACCAAATGTAGTCGTTTATTTACTAGTTGACCTGCGGTCGACAGTAGTGATTTATTACACGAAAGAGGCCGTACTTGATAATTCAATTATCGATAATAGGCTTGGACGAATGTTGTGATATTATAATTATTTGATAATAATGTAGATTCTTAAAGTGGTTTATATTTATGTCGACTCAATTAACCGCCACAGGTGAGATGTTAATTGACTTAGTTATATGTATATATCAAAGAAGCATGTGTTTGCATAATATTTTTTTATTTTAAGTAGGATTTTTGTAATTGCTTATTTTATTGAAACTAATTTGCAAGTTAATTAATTTAAGATAACTTTGTATAAACTCTAATAAGTAAAAAGCTATAAAAAAAATATATAAAAATAACGAGATAAAACGAATGAAATGTTAAGCGAAATCCTGATCTCTGATAATAATCATTAGACAAACATCGCATTTAATCAACCTTTAACACAACAAAACAATATTATTAATTTCTTTATATTAAAATTTCTTAACTTTTATCTATTTAAAAAAAATAATCATAATGACGACAAAAACTCAGTCCTTACATCAACTTTAGAACTAACAGAAACTTCCGTAAATAATTAAATTACTTCAAAATTCATGAATTATTCACGTTGTATTTAAAATCAACAGTCATTTTAAGTAAACACTTCAACACTATTTATAAATGAGATTAAATAAATGAACTTTTATAAGACAATTAATTATTTTGTAGGATGAAGAAAAACAGAGGAAGAAGAAAACTTCCCTAATCAATCTTCATGATCATTATCGTATCAGCAGAAATAGACATATGAGTAACCAAGTGGACTACAATAATGAGCTTTATGGTTCAAAATATGGTTATTAGCACCATAATTGTTATAACGTAGAATTTTAGATAGTTGGTAGACACTAAGTAAAACTAGATGGTTTTAATAGTCTTTAAAAAAAAAGAAAATTGGATTAATAATAATCGCCTTTTTTTTGGGATTGGAAATCATCAAATGACTCCCCCCACTCTGGGCGGAGCGGAAAAGAGTGTCAGACTTTTACTGACTAAAACCCATCCATGTTCCTTCTTTTGCCCTTTGTGTTCCAGGTATCTCTTTGGAACAGTCCCGCAGCCCTGGCAGGCATCGGCCTTTGCGGGCCCTTCCTGTTTGCTGACATCTCTTTGAGGCGCGCGTGGAACACGAACGCGCCGTCGACACGGCCTGTCGTTATAAGACGGACGGACGGCGAGCTAGCCCATTACTCACCGTCCACAGGCCCGCGCCTACGGTGGCCGAGTCGATCACCTACAATAAGGGCTGGACGCAATAATAATCACCTGAAGACAATATTCCTCAGCCTGTTAACATTATTTCTAAATCTATTTTGACATCACTCACTCCTTTTATGTAGGTATCCACGCGAATTGTCCATACAATAAAAGCAATAAATCAAAGAGCATCATTACCTTGGATTTTTATCAATTACAACAATTACTGGTAAGGTGCTGTCACATCCGCCTGTTGAAATAAGTTTACCTATAGCCGGAAGACGCCTACGCACGTTCGATCACACACAGGCATATTTCTTCATTGTGTCATCCTGTTTCGAAACGTATGGTAAACGATTAGTTGCATTTATAGATAATACAATATGAAGAACTGGTAACTAATGAGATATAAAGCTAGTGAAAATCCTGTAGTGGCCAAGGATTTGTAAATACAGCGAATAAAAGCCTTTCTTAGGATGTAGAATATAAACCTCACAACCAAAAATTTGCATACCTATAGTGTTTGATTCAGTGCAGATATATTTTTGTTGCTCTACAACAGCATCAATCAACTGAGCTCCTGGACCATAATTATTATAAAAGGCAAGCTAAATATAAGCTTGTAAAAACGGCTTGTGAATCACAATCTCAGAACAAGATTTATTCGAAAATATGACTTATGTACGGAACTTTATAAGCCATTAACACATCATAACTCATACATCTGGTCTTCGGCCATGTCGTAACGACGCCAAACACAGAAAAGCCATGGCCAAATGCCATCAAGATAGCATTCAATATTATTATCGAAGACACAGAACTTTTTAATCGAATTGTTAGGTGCGTCGGATCACGAGATGTCGTTACAACCTTCGGGTTAACAATGTAGGCTAGGAGTTGGGGTCTGATATTTTATAAAATCTAAACAATTACGGTAGGCATAACTTGAAAAAACCGAAAACCAAGAATTTTAAAAATTGCATAGTCGCGCAATAATGTCCATGAAGCATTTAGTTTGGTTGATAACTGACATCACTATGAGTGAAATAATCTAATCCTCCAGATCACATAGAACCTAGGACGTCAATTTTGACGTCGTAGTAGTAAATGCAGTAATTTACTCGTACATGTTGATGAATTTCTGTTTTTATCAAAAATGACTCCAGAGTACCTTTAGTAAATTATAGAAAAAAAAATTGTTGAAACTTGGTCAAATAATAAGGATAAATACAGTATTTGTATAGAAATTGTGGCAGAATTACAATCGTTTTTTTTTTTTTTGTACAAATCAAAATTTTGCAACAGAGTGAAACTTTAGAAACTTTTTCAAAGAACAATCTACAACTTGAGAGTAATGCCATTTTTGTCATAGTGAAGTTATGACAAAAATGGCATTACTCTCAAGTTGTTACTTAAGTCTTAAAATAACTTCTACAAGTAGCAATACTTTAGCACTAGCATTTGTCTCACACTGGCCGTTATGTGTATTCTTTGCTCCGTTTCTATGCTAATAAAAGCTCGTGTCAGACTTCATAAAAAAGGTCCAACTCCCCGCCTATACCATGTACCTCATTCAATTCCCTAGAACGGAGGCTCATTGTCATTGTATGATAATTTGACAGCTTGTAATGACAGACGAATTTGAGCCTCCCATTTAATGCTCGCCAGTTTACTTGGCACTTGGTACTGGCAATGATCCGCCCACCTACAGGTAGCAATGTCAATCGATATGGATAGAGATGTAGTGTTTATATGATTTGTTGAATTGGCTGAATTGAAATAGCCCAGTTGTACACTATACTTCTCAGGGAACTGAACATCTGAATGTCTGGGTAGTCTTAGTGTGAAAGTAGGCATCATCATTTTCCTGTCCTTGTCCTATTCTATTTGGGGTCGGCGCAACACGTTTTCTTTTTCCATTCTGCCCTGTCAGACGTCACGGCATCATTTACTCCTTTCTCTTTCATATTAGTCTTCTCAATGCGAAGTAGGCATCGTACTACGAAATCGTAGGTATGTACGTACATATTATAATTATAATTATCATTATTTATTGTGCCCTAATAAGGCGAATTACTATATTTTGATAAAGTACGCCATTCAGTTTAAGAGTAATATAGGCTCTCGAATAGAGTGAATTTGTTTTTAATAAAGATATCTTCATCAGGCAACTTTACGTAGACAATAAAAATTAAAACCACAAGTACCTACTAATTTAGCATTTGTTTCAGTCATCTCACGTAAGTTGTTAAAGTTGAATACTAAAATTAAGTACACAAACATAAATTCAACATAGATTAATCAACAACTACCATACAGCATAAAGCACTTCTGTGAACAGTAATTTTATAGCTTTAAAAGTCAAACTGACAAAAACATGCTTATCTGAAATCTGAAACAAATGAGCCACTGAAATGACCCCATTTATTCAAAGGTTGAATTGCAAAACCTCGTTTCTTCACACCTTATTACTCGACAATGCAAGGCAAAACCCAGAACAAATGTTATAGCGGCTCTTATAAGGAATAAAGATACTTTTTGGTCAAAAAACGAGCGATAGACTGATTACAAACGTCTTTATTAACGCGGGACACGTGTTATCTTGAGTAAGGATCGAATACGAATTGATTGTGTCATTCTAGTGTTTTATGTCCACAGTCAGTAGTAAAAAGAATTATGGCCGTTTTCAGTAATACTAGAACTAGAACACTTAAATGAATGCTTAAATAAAAGCGCATTGTAGATTTTCGATACTCGACTCTACGCTGAAAGTGGACAATCCAGGAGAGCGCTTTTGTTTATGAAAAATGTGTTAGAAAAATTAAAAATCTTTATTGACAAGCGATTACTCACAAACATCATTGTAGCCATTGTACTACTCGTAGGAGTTCCTGTGTCACAAGAGCCAGTGTTAGTAGGTATTACTGCAAACGGCAGTTTGACAAATAATGCATTAAACAGCTTTATCTCTATAATTTACACTAGAAACGGGATATTTACCATGTCCACTGTTTGTTTTGAGTTCCCAAACAAAAATAAAACAAAAAAGAATAAAAGAGAGAAAGAGCAAAAAAGAAAAAGAAAGAAAAAAAGAAAGAAAGTAAGAAAAAAAAAGAGAAAGAAAAAAAAGAAAGTAGAAAGAGAGAGAGAGGAGTTGAATATCGGGAACTCAAAACAAACAGTGGACATGGTAAAATCCCGTTTCTAGTGTTAATTATAATGTTAGTGACCATGACAGTTTAAAAACTTATATCTCTGTGATGACTCTGGTACTTACAGCACTTACGATCAGGTAAGCCGCCTGGTTAATTTACCAGTCAATCGAATAAAAAACCTCACACAAATTTTCTCGGCTTAGGCCGAACTTCCAGATGATCTCTTAATGTGGGCTTTTAACTCACTGGTAAAATGGGAGTTAAAAGCCATCTTTTATTTATTGCATTAATTTTTCTCCAATGTCTATAAAGCCTTTTACTTGCAACACCTCAAGGTAGGTGCCTTAAGGCATGCCTCAAGTTTAGTGTTGCTTTGCGGATTTGTTTCCTAACATCAAATTCTGAAGCTGTACTACATATTTAACTCTTGAACAACTCTCGATCACGCCTCGACGAGGCACAAGGCACATTTATCTATCTATTATGAACCTATTTCGAGGACCACCGAACGTTCTTTGTCTATCATTATTCAATCTTGTCGAACGTCAAATTCCAGATGTCTTGAATCGATAAATTGTTGATTATTAGAATCAAGTAAGTTGGTGCGACTAAAAATTGGTAGTTGCTATTGTGCGCAACGTTAATAAACGTACTTTCGGACTAAGTATAGATATTAATTTGCATTGATATTGCGACACTGCTTCTGAGTAGGCAGGTACAATTTTTGTGTTACGACAGGATTGGCATACCAGAGAGATAATTGATCAAAACGTTGGTATCGTTTCTATTAAGTGAAGTTATTCATTTATACTAGATCGGTCTCAGCTCACGTCTTGCTGAACGGGGATCGCAGATGAGAGTGATACTCGTAACATAAATATTGAGTAGCTTGAACTTTTATAAGGTAGGCCACTTAAATGGTTACACTTTTTACCAATGTCATTGAATTAATTAATCTATACAAATAAATAAAATTGAAGTGTCTGTTTGTAATTTCAAAATAACAGTTTTTTGAAGAATGCATAGGAAAGTATTTGTGGTACTTATAACAAAAAAAAAACATATTTTTTTAAATTTTGGTCTGTCAATCTATTTAATACGGCTAATCTCCGCAACGGCTGGAACGATTTTGACGAGGCAGATAGCTGATGTCATAAGGAGTAATTTGGGTTGGTTAACTTTTCCGTACAAAAAAAACCTTTGAAATTGTTTACAAAATCCGATCAAATCGGAATAAAAGTTATATTTTAATAATAATTTCACGCAGACGGAGGTCGCGGGCAACAGCTTGTATTAATATAATACCTTAAAACAACTCAAAGCTTATTATTTTG
Organism: Eurois occulta; assembly: GCA_950022335.1. Classification (NCBI taxonomy): domain Eukaryota; kingdom Metazoa; phylum Arthropoda; class Insecta; order Lepidoptera; family Noctuidae; genus Eurois; species Eurois occulta. Next base: position 7,743,109 of record OX465484.1, on the reverse strand, counting down.
ATAGACAAACTGAGGCCTGTTCATTACTTTCTGTAATATTTCAATTTGGTGGGCATTTCCTTCGTATCTTCGTTAGGAAAATACCGAGATCTCGTTAGCTGTTCATAATTGTGTATCGGTTCAACCTGTTCACATGCGCAGCAATTGGAGGCATATTACCTTATTACGGCATGTTGGTAATAGTAAAGTAAGTTGCATTTACATTTCTGTGGATTGTATGCGAAATTATAGAATAAGAACAAGCGTATGATTAATCAAGAATCTTTTACTTCCCTTAATTTTTCCATTCTGCGGTCAACTGTAATAGAACAACTGATATAAATTAATAAAATAATTATTTTTCAGCAATAATATAAGGGTTCCTTGTCTTATGTCCTCACTAATTCTAGATTGTAGGCCCGCCATCAAGACCCAACCTGAAACAGGACAATAGTTTGCGTCCTCCTTCAACATAATACAATCATCAGTGAACCATTCAACTTTTAGTAGCGACTGTGTAATGTTTTTACCATGAAACGTGGTCATCATTATCATCTGCCAAGCCTTTTTCCCAAATTTATTTTCGTCGGCTACCAGTCTTACCGGATACAGCTGAATACCAGTATTTACATGGTGCGACTGCCTATCTGACCTCCACAACCCCGTTAGTACTGGGTAATACCATATCTACCAAGACTGGTTGTCAGACTTTCGGGCCATTGACTACACACTTCAGAAAGCTTTTTCGATTTTTCAACTTTTGCGACACGAGGGTATTTACCCAGTAAATATAATTATTTTTAGATAATGAAATGTCTATTGTTTGAATTTTATGGAATGATGCATGATATCGAAGTCTTAAGACATTTGTTAATAACATGAGTATTTTTTCTAGATTACTTATAATTAGTTATTTATTTGAATTTTATTGATTGATGTAACTAACTTAGTTTTAAGACCTTTACTAACAATGATGGACAATTACTATACTTTGTATGAAATAAATGTATTTTATTTTTATTATTATATTTTACTTATGAAAATATACTCCGTGTAAATATGATGTCGTCAATGCCGTACAAAATAAAACGTGAAACCATGAAGGGCAAATAGGTTACTCCTCTTTTTAGTCTGTTTTCATTTTAACATTCCTCTTCGTATAGGTATTATTATCGTTTTAAATGGCAAAGCTGTTTTTTTCCTCATCAAGTGTTTTGCGTTAACATGCATAAAACTAATTGGGTTTGATACCGTAATTACTTTTTTACTGAGGAAGTCGTGACTTGGAATAGATAGTTTTATAATATAATTTTACTTTTTTATTTATTTGTAGACTAGCTACCTATTTTCACTGTTTTGTTTATTGAAAGGTCACAAAATAGTCACACGTCCTTGGGATTTGTTCAGTAAGCTGAACCAAACGGTGAGCTTTATTCTACAATTCACTGTTGGTATCAGTTATGAATAGACTAATTAGACCTCAGTCGGCAACTGAAACAAATACAAGCTGTAAAAGGACGCTACACAAAGCCGTCAAGCATTCTTTAAATCAAACTAAGTAGACTGCTGAGAAACGATTTTTTTTGGCGAGAATAGGCACGGTTTACGGAAAAAAGTTGTTAAACCATTTTTGTTTTTGTTATGTCCTGTGTGAGTCTAATAAATACTTTTTCTTTCTTTCTTTTCTTTTAAAACAAACCAAGTACACTTTTTATGTCAGTCAAATTATATCTGAAAAGAATCGAATTTTACGATGGGATTGAATAACGAGCATTGAGATTGTGACTAATCCTTAGCATAAGTGTAGGGTATGTTGATAAATGTTATGTGTGGGTATGCGTAAATAAAGCAGTTGTTACTCGGAACCGTAGTTCCATTAATCGCTTCCCGCTATTACCTATACATATTTCATAAATACAACTGGCGACGAGGAAAACAATAATTCGTGTGGTTTACATCGTTTAAGTAAAGCCGTCGAATTGACGTTGGCGTCGGAAGCGGTCGAGCGACACTCACAGACCAGCGAGCGGCGCAAACGCCGCGGGCGCAGCAAACGCTGTGGCGGCGGTTGGGACGCAAACGTTTGAGGCGGTGCATCAAGTGGCGACGGCAAAGCAGGCAGGCCGGCCGCCCGAGCGCGGAACTGCGAGCAGCGGCATCTCGTCTACTGAGGGGAGCGCGGCAACATCACGCTCAACGCGTGCTTGTTGGAGGTGCGGCAGAAGCCATCGTCCAGAAGTGTGTCGGTTTAAAAATTATTCGTGCGCTCTATGTGGCCAGAAAGGTCACATTAAAATAATCTATTAAAATAAGTTGTATTTATGAAATATAATAGCGGGAAGCGATGAATGAAACTGCGGTTCCGAGTAACAACTCCTTTATTTACGCATAACACATAACATCCAGGGCTGCGGGACTGTTCGACAGAGATGCCGCGGCCCTGGAACACAAAGGGCAACAGAAGGAACATGGATGGGTTTTAGTCAGTAAAAGTCTGACACTCCCTTCTGCTCCGCCCAGAGTGGGACGAGGATTTGAAATAAAAACAAAATCACATAATAATGACGATAGATTTAACAGAAAGAATTTTGATCATTGGCCATGCTATCAATTCATTTTAAGATAAAAACCAATGATGCGGCATCGACAAAGTCGTTCACAATTATTTCACGTTTAGCAACGTTTGTAGTGTGCCTTGTGGCGATTCGTTAATTATAATCATACTTGCTTTGTTTTTTTTAATACTAACAGTTGAAAAATAGTTATATGGACGAAATAACCACCAAGTGCACTACCTTTGTGCTATGTATGTGGGTACATTTTTGTCTACCTTATGTTTTAATTCATCTTATCTGTAATATACGTATTTCGTCTATCATACATCCAAACAAAGATTACAGTAAAGTAACCTACTCTAATGACTTGAATAGCATACGCGAAGGGAGAAAGGTAAGAAAATGCGCAAGTAAGGCCAGGAAGTAATTGTTTCATTACGGTTAGTATTTTACTAACATTTCCAGGTGAATGCTGGACTGACATAACTGGGACAGTGGGCGAAGACTAGCACGAGTTACGTGACACGTGGAGAATTGATAATAGAGAGAATAACTAATAGCTTCTAGGAAAAAAACACACCGCCAATTCGCCAGATACAGAAATTATAGACTCATGCCAAGTTTTGTTTGTCGGTGTATTGGTAATTACATTAAAACCTGTCATCGGTAGCTCAGAGGTCAACCAATTAACGATTAACAAAATAAAGTAAAATAGCCTTTTTTTCTCAAAAATTTACATTTTATATTTTAAAAATGTAACATATTAAGGGGTCATCCATTTCTGTTTAAACTCTTCCTCCATCTGTTGCGTCTATATCTGTCTTGGGCCTTTCTGATCCATTCTGTCCCTGCCAGTGCAAGCAATTAACCATAACGCTAAATAAAACAAAAAAAAACGATAATTTTCACAAAATTATATCAATATGAGTTAGACGGGGACAGACACTTCCACAATTAACCTTGAGGACTGCAGCCTGGCCAATTGTGTCGTCTATCTCGTGCCAAAAGATGAATTAATTTCACAATAGATACATACAATATGCATCTACACGCCAGGATAGAGTGTGTTCACGCCGTGATGGCTCTCGGCCACCGTAGGCGCGGGCCTGTGGACGGCGAGTAATGGGCTAGCTCGCCGTCCGTCCGTCGTATGACGACGGGCAGGCCGTGTCGACGGCGCGTTCGTGTTCCACGCGCGCCACAAAGAGATGTCAGCAAACGGGAGGGGCCCGCAAGGGCCGGTGCCTGCCAGGGCTGCGGGACTGTTCGAAAGAGATACCGCGGCCCTGGAACATAAAGGGCCAATGAAGGAACATGGGTGGTTTTTAGTCAGTAAGAGTCTGACACTCCCTTCCGCTCTGCCCAGAGCGGGAGGAGTCATTTGATGATTTCCCAGCCCCCAAAAAAAAAAAAAAAGGATAGAGTGTGTTATAGATTTAAGGTCATAATTTTATTTTGCATTGAATTTCTTCATTACATCATTCTCCTGCTCTCTCCCAATTTATTACGGGTCGGCGCGGCATATCTTCTTCCTTGCGTCTGTGTTGCTCCTCATCTCAGCAGTCACCTCTTTATCCAACAATACAATTAATGGTACGTTGAATAATTAGATAAAATTATCGCTAGTTCTGCAAAATGGTCATAGTGTTACTTTCGCAACCGATGCATCCAAGGTAGCGTTTCGCCATCAGCTAGGGCTTCATTCGCCAACAGTTCGGATGCGCCCGCACCGTGTCGAAACTTGCGAGCAAAATCGTGACTTATTACACAAATACTCTGGCTTCTATGATGGCCATTAACAGTACACGATTTAATTATGAGCATTTGTTTGGTTTTAATTATTATACATAGTATTGGCATCACGTATGAACGGTAAAACTTCCTTTATGCCCACGATCATCATTATTAAGCTCAATTTCAGTGATAGCGTAGTGGTGTGACCGTTGAACTACCAAGTCATAAGTCTCAAGTTCGAACCCAAGACACACACCGATTTTTCGGATTATGTGCGTATTGTACCATTATCACTTGCTTCGGTGACGGAAAACATCGTGAGGAAACCAGCATGCCTGAGAGATATTTTTCGGCTCGTAAAACCAAGTCAGAGGCGCATAGGCGGCATAAAAACTTTGACACTAGGTTGGGCACTAAGCACTAACCACACGAGAAAAAATAAACTCACTCTCACGTCTTACTCTACTTCGCCTCTTACTTTTTATGCCTACAGATAATTGTACAATACCTCCAGTAAAGCGTAACAAGCAAAACAATCAGGATTTCTTCCAAGAGACAATCCATCAAAACAGATCTACAACGTTTTGTCACCTCACAAAACATTAATCCTTTTTATTTAATTAAGTTCTGGTTAGTCTTGAAAGGACACTTTTTGCTTCAGAATCATCACTAAAAATCAGAATTTCATATCTATCTTTCAGATCAGATTTTCCCATTAATTGCCTAGTTTACGCCTAATAAGTAATTTCTTGCCCTTAATCATAATGAATTATTATCAATTTCTTTGTGAAATAGGGTAGTACCTAATTACAAGTGTTTTATTTATGAACTAGCTTTTGCCCGCGGCATCGCTCGCGGTCATTTAGAATTTGACCATTAAACTCTTAACACATTACTAAAGTTTCTATAATAATTTAATTAATATTCAATCATGATTCGAAAGACATGTGGCACCATCTATGATCATAATAACGTTATGTTGTTTCCCTCGGGAACAGTACTTTTTTACGGGATGAATATGTCCGTTTCTGTACACCTGACAACGTATATGCAAAATTTCAGGATGATCGGTTCAAAGGTTTAGGCGTGAAAAGGCAACAAACAAACTTACTTTCGCATTTATAATATTAGGAAGGATAAGGTAGTAAAGATAAAGATGAAGGGGACATATCACTCCACTCAGCTGGAATCCTTAGAATCCTAGTATTCCTCAATATTTATCCAAACATGAAGTAAAACGTTACTTCCTGTACATAGTTTAGGTCCTTATATAAATAACACTAATTAAGCGACACATATCTTACCACCCTCAGAGTTATTTGCAATTTGGTAGACTAATCTTTAATTAAAATAGCGATTCTGTGTTACCTTTTCCGCGTCTGGTGTTAACACAGAATCATAAACTGTGAACAACATACTCAAAGATTTTTTATAGTTTCACCAGCAGTGATGCCAATCCCATGAGATCTAGGTACAGTAACAAAACTGGTAAATGTAAGCTTCTATTCTATTAAATAAACGAATATACGAAACGAATTAATTAAGTAACGAAATGCCGTACCACGCTAGGTCAGTCAAGGTTCGAAATAATACCTAAAATACAGGTATTGTAGAGTAGCAGGTGTTTGTAGAGTAGCAGAGGAAATCTGTGAATCTGCTGTGGATTACCAACCTAAACCGTAAAGTAGAATCTGACACCTCTCAAATGGCAGTTCTTTATCAGGCTCTGAAGCAGAAAGCCCATCAAGCCCTCAACATAATCGATGCCCTAAAAGAAAAACGCAACCTCATAAAACAACTTTCGGAACTCAAACACTGGTGCGGTAGGAACCACTTCGTTTGCCGATATGGTGAAGAAGGGATCCAGTGATTTCGTTCGACCAAACCATTAAAGTTCCGTAGCAGTTTATCCCAACGATAAACTGCAGTCGAGTGACGAGACAAAAAACCTCGTGCAAAACATCATACGCCCTGTCGAAATGAAGCTCCATGTACGTGCTGTGCGGAAAACTAAAAATGGAGGTGTTATTTTCAGCATTGAGACCAAACAGGATGCTGATAAATTCAAGCATGTGGTCCAGATGTCTACATCAGGACTCACTGCCGACGAGCACATCAAGCGCAAACCTCGGATCAAGGCTGTAGGAGTGCCGAATTCTTAGGCTGATGCTGAAGTCCTCAGGTTCATCTACGAACAGAACATCGCCGATAAGTTTCCAGCGATGTCACTAAAGACTTTTCTGGCCGAAGTTAAATTTAGCCACTAATCCGGGAAAAAGATGCATCTACCTGTAACTTTGTTATCGAAGTTCCAGCCAAGATACGGAAAGCTTTAATATCTCAAGCAAGGGTTTTTATAAATTAGACTTCCTGCTCTGTTAGGGACTTCACCTTGGTTACCAGATGCTACAAATGCCAACAATTTGGTCATGCAGCAAAATCATGCCGAGAGGTAAGCTCTACGTGCAGTCACTGCGGAGAAGCAGGACACTCGATGCCAGAGTGCGCAAAGAAAGCTGATATACCTAAATGTGCAACGTGCTTGCGGTTTAAAAAGCCTAATAACCACAAAACGGAAGATGATGAGTGCCCAGCTAAGAAATTAGCAGAATATAGTTATATCAACTCCATCGACTACGAGGGCGTGTAGAGCGTCATACTCTAGGTTAGACTTCCGCGTTTGACACAATATGTTGTGGACACAACATAACATTAACAGACCACTACGCTGACATACTTTCCATAGATTTTTTTGTCTAAGCACATTAGTCGCTAGGTGCAAATATCGAATATAAACAAGGGCGCCTCAAATGTGCTTTACAACCTTGTTTATAATTCTGTTGACGCAAATATTTTCCTGTTATAATTATGTGTTTAGTTCTAAGTTAATACAAATATAAAAATATAAATATAAAAATCTTTATTGCTGGTAAAATGGGTAAAAATAAAAAAAAAACAATCGGCACAATGATAGCCGAGTTCACATTCCACATGTCGACAACTTCGTGTGCTAAGTCGAGCTATTTTATTTGTTTCTCTTTCTGAGCTTTCGCGAGGTTCTCGTCATGCGGGATTGTAACATCGAATATCATCACGCAGCGCGCTGATAGGTCTATCACTACTATGTCAGGCTTATTGGCGACAATAGTCCTGTCAGTAATGATAGACTGATCCCAGTATAGCGTGACATAGTCTCTCTCGATAACTAGGTAGGTCGGGCACGTACTTGTAGTATCCGCAAGTTTATTTTTTTATTTAACGCAAGTTGCTGGTGAATAATCCTGGCTACTTGGTTGTGCCAAAGACTGTTAAGTACCTTATTCAGGCGGCCAAAAAAGCGCTCCCTCAGCGATTGTTTCATGTCGGCAGTATTGATACCTAATGCTTCCGACACACTTGCTTTTTAGTGGGTGCAAGCCCCACATAACCAAAACGTCTCCCGGACGGTGCGGTATACGTTAGGCATTTTTCACCGCTTAATAAAAAAAAACCAGCCAAGTGCGAGTCGGACTCGCGCACGAAGGGTTCCGTACCATTATCTACAAAAACGGCAAAAAAATCATATCTGTTATATGGGAGCCCCCCTTAATACTTTTTTTTTTAATTTTTAGTATTTGTTGTTATAGCGGCAATAGTAATACATCATTTGTGAAAATTTCAGCTTTCTAGCTATCACGGTTTATGAGATACAGCCTGGAGACAGACAGACAGACAGACAGACAGACAGACCGACAGACAGACAGCGAAGTCTTAGTAATAGGGTCCCGTTTTACTAAGACGGGTACGGAACCCTAAAAATAAAAAAGGCACAATGACTGCTGTACTCGCGTCCCACATGTCGACAACCTCGCGAGTCAGATCTAGATATTTTAATTGTTTATCTTTCTCTGCTTTCACGAGTTTCTTGTCGCGCGGGACCGTTACATCAGCAACCATTGAGCGACGCTCTAATCGATCTATCACCACAATGTCAGGCTTATTGGCAACAATAGTCCTGTCAGTGACGATAGGTCGATCTCAATACAACGTGATATTATCATCATCGAGAACTGGGTCGGGCGCATACTTATAGTATGGGACTTCTGATTCCACAAGGTTGTACTTCAAAGCAAGTTGCTGGTAGATAATCCTGGCAGAAAAATGAAACAGTGAAAGACTGTGATTGTTCAGCGCTACAAAGCTTTCAATTTTGTTACCTAGGTTTGCAGCTGCAGTCAGAGCTGCAAATTCGAAGTAATTTAAAACCATGTACAATGTCGTAACAAGTTGTAGAGTTCATCCACGATCGAGCCTCATCTCTCGCTGTCTTAGGTGTAAACGTGTTTCATACAAGCAACACCGCACCAATTCGTGAGGAAGCAATCTGAGCTAGCACGTCCCTACATCTACTCACGACACGAGCGCAGTAAAAACATCGCCGGGAAATAAATTGAAAATCAATCCAATGCGTTGCCATCTTGAATTGCGTTACACATAAATAATAAGGAATGGGTACATATTTTACCAACTTCGATATATTCTGTCGATGAGGCAAGACTTCTGGCAATTCAAAGTTATTGAATATTACATATCAAAGTAATGTACAGGCAGTTCTCATTTTGTGGCATTCCAATTAAGACAACATTTTGTAAGTACTAATACCTTTTCTCTAATTTACGCCTCTGGATTGTTTGTGTCAGTTAAATTCGTGACGTTTTGATAGCATTCTTTGAGTTAATGCATATTTAAGCTTAAATCATGACAAATTGGACAAACATAACGCCTAAGGGCATACAAATGAGAACTAGGTAATTATTATGACCTCACATCGAAACAGAAATCATATTGATTTACATAATGCGAACATTATTTGGGCTTTAATTCCTCACTCAGTTCACTTCGTTTCATTCATGATTTGTACCTTTAAATTTATAAATCCATGTTTAAACAATCGGTTTTCAACCTTACATTGATATTTTAAAGTCATTTTATCCAAACACATTTATGTTACAGTAACTTATATTCATTTTATGGTCGACACGTGCCAAATAAAATACGATAAGAAATAGTCGTAACTTAGAGTGAGCTTCAATTCTATGACAGAATTTATTGATACAGCCTTGGACTCCACACAACCTCAATCCTCTTCGAACAGCTATGTTAGGACTGGTTAACAAGTCTTTAGTATTTTGCATTAATTAAAATGTGAAAATAAACCTCTTCCTTAAAGATTTAAGGAGTCATTCGACGAATTAACTCGAGAACGTTTTGTATGTGTACTCGTTTAATACTTATTAGTTCCATGGCATTTATTCACCCACACGTTATTTTTGACTAAGACTTGAACTATCGACACTCTCATACATTACCACTATACGTACTTAAATGCGGCGACTATTACCTTGAAACACAAAACTTTACCCGATAAAGTAAACTTTACTAAAGACTTGGTGTGTAAATAAGACCTTACATCAAGTTACGTCTTACACAACATAGCTAATGGCGATACCGAATCTAGTAATTATCGACATTGCCACGCCCAAAATGTAAATTAATGGAGCAGGATCATATAAAATAAAGTTAATGTACCTAGCCTTAATGTCACGGTCCGAGAAAATGCTACACTTTGACGAGAGCTTAGTAATTAATCAAGAACAATTTATTTGACGTGTCCTCAAGTTGTACAGACGCGAGCACATCAAGCTACCCGAAACTGTCTAATTTTCCCAATCAACCTTAAACCTAATGCTTTAGCGATTAAGTTGAAAATCTATTAAAGAAATTTGACAGATTGTAGTAGCTTGATGTGCTGGCGTGTGTACTCGTTTTACATTATAAACTTTGTTGCCTGCAACTGCTAGCAATGACCCACTCAGGGGTGGAGTAACATATAAAAATAAAACCTAGGTGTAAATAAGAATATTAAATGGCTATTACTTCTTTTTGTGTTACCCGAATGGAAAGAGTGAGAGCGAGGGCAAAGTGATTTTCATAGGCCTGTAAATAACTAAAAGTACCTAATGAGGAACATTTTGACAGTTAAGTTTTGAGTTTGAATATTATGGAATAAAAAAATTAAATGCCTCCTAATAAATTGGGGTAAGGGAAGGAATAACATAATGTTCACTGATTTTATTAGTTCATTTATTCACGGAAGTGTTTTAAATTATTTTTTATGTTTTATGTAGATGTTAATAGAACCTTATTCATGCAACATTGTATTGATAAAGTAGTTTGACGTGGAATTATTAATATCAATGTATTGTATGTGATCGATAAAAGGAAAAAAATGTGGACAAAGAAGCTGATCACGAAGTGGACACCAGATTTAATAACCCTTCACTTCAAGTTATTAAAGTAGCATAATTTTATAAACGTATTGCCTCTTACAATATGTGTATTTATTTTGTGATTTAAGTAAGTGAACCAGTAGTAATTTTACCGCCTACTAATGAATCCATTTTGGCTGCCTCGTTGGTGGTCGCAAGTGCTACAGTAGCGATCTCAAGACCATCAGATCTCGGTGGTATTGGAATAATGTCTCCGGGTTCAACAAATTGTTATTTTTGACTCCCAATTCCTTTTTATTTTGTAATGTATAGAGGCTTTTTTTTAATTTCGAGCTACGTTTTTTTCTAGTGCGGTACATAAATAATATCTAGAAACTCAGAAGCGAAGTGTTAGTCAAGTCTCAAACCTAAACTTTATTTGGTCAGGTTTACGGAAGCTTTTTCAATATAATGATACAGGTAGCCAAACACATTATTCTTAATTTCAAGTCAGTGGTAGTTACTTTAGCTAACAGATCAATCATTATATTAATATTTATTGTAATTCGTATGTTACAATTATTGCGAATCGTGATCGATTGATATTACTATACCGTTCACCATTTAGTCTACCAATAACTTTTTGTATCCCATGATTAATAATGGTCAGAAAACGTCCCCTAAATAATCAATATGTAGGTAGGAATACATCTATATCTACATGGTGATTGGTAATTGGGTGCATTCCTTGAAATCGGTGATACTACCTACTATGCAACAATTTTGACCGATAACTTGGGGTCCGAACTGGGTCGTTTTGGAGAAATCGAACTTTTAAAGTTTTTTTGAAAATTATCCACCGTTCCACCACAAAATACTGATTGTGAGAAATCTATCGCCGTTCAGGATTTTAAACTGAACCAATAAATCCGTAGAAAACTAATTTGTCAAAACAGAACATAGTGCCTTTAGAAATTAAGCGCATTTTAGGTTAAATTCAGAAATTTTCGTGAAACTTCCATTGTTTTTCGAGGCAGTTTTTTCAAAATAAATGTATAACACTTAATTTTTTTTTTTTGGGGGGTGGGAAATCATCAAATGACTCCTCCCGCTCTGGGCGGAGCGGAAGGGAGTGTCAGACTCTTACTGACTAAAAACCACCCATGTTCCTTCATTGGCCCTTTACGTTCCAGGGCCGCGGTATCTCTTTCGAACAGTCCCGCAGCCCTGGCAGGCACCGGCCCTTGCGGGCCCCTCCCGTTTGCTGACAACTCTTTGAGGCGCGCGTGGAACACGAACGCGCCGTTGACACGGCCTGCCCGTCGTCATACGACGGACGGACGGCGAGCTAGCCCATTACTCGCCGTCCACAGGCCCGCGCCTACGGTGGCCGAGAGCCATCACGGCGTGAATGTATAACACTTGACGTGCATATTCCAGGAACGACTTTCTTGTTTCATTAGCTTTCTAAAGTAATGCCACAGTACCCTAATGCAGTTTTTTTATGTACCTTGTTGCAATTTTTCTTGTTACCACTATGTGATGTCTATTTGAGTTAACGCGCCGAGTTTTGGTCGATCAGATCAGGTAAGATCTGTTTCTATCCAGCGTATTTTAACCTATCCTATCACAGAAAATACCGTTATTTTGACATGTGGCCATTGCACCTGCGCGACGCAGGGACGGGGTTACTAGTAATTAATTTATATTTTCGTTTATCATTTGAAATACATTTGTCTTATTGACAAATCCAGTATTTAATTGCATTAATAAAATATTATACATATTGAAAGCCGTGAAAAATGACGATGTCAATTAATTTGTCGCAAGCTGTAATTGCATTTAGTTTTATGACAGCAAGCGGTACCTCTAAAAGTAACAGGAAATAGAAATAGGTTTATTATACGACTAGCTTTTGCCCGCGGCTTTGCTCGCGTTAATTTAGAATTTGCCAATCAATTCGGGTTGTACTCTGCTTGTAATAATATAATTCAATTATGATTCGAAAGACACGTGGCGCCACCTATTATCAAAAGAACGTTATTGTTGTTTTCCGTATGTCCGTTTCTGTACACCTGACAACGTCAATACAAAATTTCAGGATGATTGGTTCAGTGGTTTAGGCGTGAAAAGGTAACAAACTTACTTTCGCATTTATAATATTACTTAGGAAGTTAGGATTAGGATTATTTATTACTTATGTTGTAAAGTTTGATCAGTTCGAGACGATAAATATTCATTTTTCAGTCGCAAGCAAGCAAGCATCTCTTTTCCCATCAACTTTATGAAACCAAGGGAGTTCATGTCTTTGCCATAGCGGAATCTCCGGCTGCCTTTGTGCAGTTATATCCTATGAAAATGTACCACTTTTAATTGCTTGACCTTTTATAGGATACTTTTCAAGTGACTCTAAGGGGTCTAACGCGGTTACTTTTTTTCTTCTGTTATCATACCCTATCGTGAAACATAACATAATGTCGACTCGAGTCGGACTTATTTTCCAAATGTCCTTACACTAGTAGGACAAATCTAGCCGTAGTACAGCGATGTGCTCACAAAAACTCGTATCGCTAGAAGGTCGAGCAGCACAATGCCATTGTTATGTGTCTGTTATATAGCTTCATCAACGTGTTCTAATAAGTTAATGTCACGGCACTGTAATTATGAGTATTCTCATGTAACAACTACCTTATCTCTTACTAGTTCATCATTTGCTTAACCTTCTCCCAATTTCATCGGGTCGGCTTTTAGTATTACCGTATGCAGCTGAATTACACTTAGCATTAGTTAGTAGCATTTTACTAACAGTCATTTCGTGATACTTTTATTCTAATATTTCACCAGCAATGTTTATTTCCCACTCCAGTGGTAAATGGTAAATGCATGTGACTAAAAGAGCGATGGACGGACATGAAGAGGATGGCCAAAGAAAAGATGGATGGATTGTGTGAGGAATTATATGAAAGAGAAAAGAGTAAATGATGCCGTGATGTCTGACAGGGGAGAATGGAAGAAGAAAACGTGTTGCGCGGACCCCAAATAGAATTGAAAAAGGGCAGGGAGATGATGAGTGGTAAATGGCATAACAAATCACCTGGGCTCAAATCCGGAATCTGGGCTATACTGAAAAAATCGTAAAATATGACGACTTGGGAATCAAACCTTAGGTGCAATCGATAGTACCTACCTACTTGAGATTTGACTACTTGACTTTTGTGGTATTTGAGTAAAAACTCTACCTACTTTTTTCAGTTGAACAATTTTTTCGCGATATTTTTCTCGATCGAGGACAAAACAATTTAGTCTGCAATATACAAAATAACGTTATTACAAATTATTTACATAATTGTAGAGATATAACAGTTATGATACTTGTTCAACATTATATTTTTATTTACTGCGGTTTAAGTTTATACGAATATTTATATTAAAATTACCTTATATTTTAAATGTCATGGCAGTTTTTCATTTGCACACCTGAATTTTATATATGTATAAAGATTTAAGCAGCCAGACTGGCGACAAATCTAATTAGGTAGTTAAACCGAATATGCATCAATTGTAAGGTCAACAGCTTTTTATTTCTGTTTCCTAATTAAACAGTGTTATGTTATTATACGCGTAGTAATCAAACCCTAATCAAGTAGATCTCGATAGTACGATGAGTCGTTATGTGACGTAATAGAGGCGTGACTATAAAACCTAGACCTTTGATATCATGATATGCAAGACTTATGTACCCATTGATTCATCAAGTACCTATAGTTTTTGTGGTCGTGAACAACGTCTTATTATATTCATTACATAATAATATGTTGTACTTTGAATACACTACGGTGCGAAGTGTAAATTCTTAAACTTGAATAAATAAGAGTGGTCGTGATTGGTTACTCGTCAAAGAGGTTCGATAATTTGCAGAGTATTTACTTAGTGGTTTATTTCGAAGCTGTAAAATTAATTTATTATTATTAAAATTATGGCTACCTACATTAACAAAAAATAAACTCATCAATTTTTAAATCCTTGAATAAATAGAAACGATTCCATAAACTATGAATTCTGTAAGATATGTAGCAATATTTCAAAAGATGCTCAACCTGTGAACTTTTGTAAAAGATGAACTTTTCTGATAAAATCGTGAGGTCGCATTCCGATGCAGTTAGAAGCTTGCCGAACTATTATTCCAAAACTTAATAATAATGAGCAGAACTTACAGATGTTTCCATAAATTATTTATATTAATAGCTAGCGATCCGCCTTTACTTCACACGGATTTTACGATAAAAAAGCATCAAGATTTCTTTAATATATGTTTAATATTAATCAATATATATTATTTATTTTATTAATGTCGCAGTCACAACACAGAAAGGGACTTCAATTTTTGATAATGTATAATTTTATAGATTTCTGATTTATTGGCAAAATGGCAGACGAATCATAAGTGCTGTTCTAGTCTAACTTTGATCAACTCCTTTATAGCATCTTGCTTAGACACATTTTAGTAAAACAATATTGAGTGTGACATATTATTATCCTGATCTATCTATCTATAGTCTATATCTATATCCCTTTGTTTGTGGGTACTTTGCCGGATTAACGAGTGCTTTTCAAATAACTTGGACAGAGGCAGTATATATCTCTTGTTCTTTCTCCTAGACTCTGTGAAAGTTTTGAGCAAGATAGATGCAGTTTTTATAAGCAAATTTATGACATAACTGATGACAGTGACAGATGGGCCTTACAGGGTTGATCAACGGCTTCTTCAAATGCCTTAGTCGCAAATCGTCTCTTTCGCATGTGTAAAGAATGAATTTCGAATGTCTACTGGTCGTAAAATGTCTCTTTCTCATAAATGTCTCTTTCGCAGAATAACTCTTTCTCAAAAGGTCGTTTTCTCACAATTCCTCTTTAATAAAATTTTGCCAGGTTTTTTTTTAAACAAGTTTTGTTTCTGTTTTTTTACAAGTTTTACAATTTATTCATTAATACTACAACCAGAATATAATAAATATATGAATTTTAAAAGCTTTAAGTAACATTATTCTAAAATAACTTTTATATGTCAATTGATTATTTAAATAATAATTAGCATCTTTTATATAACTCAGACACACCAACGCCAAACTTATCAATGCCAAAATATATCACCATGATGTCCCTGTAAAAAGTAAAGACATATTCCCATGACTATACAAAGAGATTTTTTTCTATTTTCCAACAAAACTCTAATTGCAACCATCATGGTGGACGCCATAAATCGTATAGAACACGTAAAAGACCAATAGTTAAATACATGTCTTAATGCAGTCGCCCAATATCTACTGTCAATATGGCGGAAACTAATGATGACAATTAATGTATTTTATTTTTATAAACAATATTGAAACACCAAAATTATGAATCGCCCATTAAAATATTAACAAAGATAACCATACATGTCATATGTAAGTTTAAAGATGCTCAGCGTCGGAACCTATGAAAGATCATGAATTTCATCTATTTGCTTCGTTTATAAACACTTTTTCTAATCGTGTCAATGGCAATCTAAATTGACTACGAGTTTCTTTAATACTTAAAACAAAGATGTACTAACAAGTTTTAGTTTAAAATAACAGTAAGTCAGTTTATTAGTATGTTATTTTGCAAAGGATGATAGGAATATACTACGACTTAACGTTCCCATGTAATGGTCCCTAATAAAGCCAAAAGAATACGCGCTCACGTGAGCGGAGCCTCGGGCACAATTAGTGAAATATAAATCGATATCCAGTCCCAGTTCGATTGCTCTGATAGTTCACAACGAACACAACAAAAGACATCCTATAATCAATCCTAACATTATTTACATACACCAATTAATTCTGAAGCATTAAATTACCATGATTTAATATGCACGCAGCCTTCATGGCATCACATAAATGCAATTATTAAATGATTTATGTTCGGTAGCCCTGCTCACGCGCACGCGGCACGGGTTCAGGATAACAGTCTAATTGAAGACTCGTCTGCCGTCGATCACGGCTCACGGCCAATCTGTACACGACTACAGTTGTGAAGCTCCGATGATCTAGCTCTTGCTTTGTAAAATGCTGCTTTTTTTCCTTAAAAATACGACGATTTTCAAACTTTCTTCAGATTTGAAGTAGGCAGCAGTACAGTTACTGACACTCGATATCGTTCTAGTAAGCTAAATTGAGTGTCATTTTGCGTAGACTTTGCCTTATTCAAGAGCAAAATAGAAATCGTTCATTACTTAATTATTAAAATTAAAATTCATTTATTTCAGGTTCATAACCCATATTATCATAATCGATATAGAATCATCTTACATCATACACACAAATTAATAAATACAACATCAACACACATACAAATAAGTTACACCAATAATAATAATTCAAATTCATGCACTTATAATCAATTAATATTATAGTAGTCTCTTACGTTCATGCACTTATAATCAATTAATTACAGGAGTCTCTTACGTGTAACTTGTCGGTCACAACAGTGTCGCACATAAGGACAGTCCAAAATATGCGCTACCATACTCAGAACGATATTGGAGCTGACCCGCACTCTGCGTATAAGAGACGCGCAGCGCTTCCGCATGGTCGCATGAAAGCAGTCCGTGCGCGCCCTTGCGAACATACCTGAAGCGCTGCAGTAGCGAGGCAGACCCAAAAGCGTTGTTAAACTGAACGCCCACAGGCTGCAGGAGTACATGGATACGCAATATGCTCGGAAAAGTGTTATTTTCACGCCATCCGAGCAACGCGCGAATCTGCAGGCCAGCATATTAGCTCTTTTGGATAAAGCCCTCCGCTTTATCCAAAAGAGCTAATATGCTGGCGTTCCAAGTCAATATGATCCCTGAGGTCAGGCCCGTGACTATATGCCCTAGGTATTTAAATTGATTTACCTTGTCTAAGGATACACTATTTATACTGATATGGGTGGGTATAGGTGGTGGTGGTATGATGAACAGTCACGGAAGATATCCCGTAAGTGACATTATAAGTTTAGGTGGTACATAGGCCGGGCATCTAGCACAATCGGCTTCAAAGACCATGTACTGACTTTTCTTTATATTATGAACAAGTTCATGTTTAACAGCGTAAGCCTCACATGTCGCTATCAACCTCTTCAGGCCACAGAACGACGCACTCAGCAGAAGCATATCATCTACGTAGCTTAAGTTATTGACACACACGTCGTCTACAGGACAGCCGACGTGTTGCATGACTACTCAGCGCGATGATCAGCGCGTCCATATAAAGATTGTATATCGTGGGTGAGGTCAGTCCACCCTGTCTTACACCGCATTGTAATTGATATGGCTCCGACATTGCCCCCGACCACCTGACGCTGTTGACTTGGTGCGTATATCAATACTTGAGGATGGTAACAAGTTCTGGTGGTAGGCTGATACTCTCAAGTTTTTCCCACAAGAGATCATACGCCACCAATTCAAAGGCCCTGGACAAGTCGAGAAAACACGTATATACCGGGGTTTTACGGTCATTATAGTATCTCCGTCAAACACCTTCGCTGTAACTGTAGCTAGAAATATGGGCCTATAGTTACTTTTATCAGCTAAGTCACCGGTTTTATATTTAACTATAGGCACAGTTTTCATTAATGACTTCATGAAAGACATACCTAAAATATTTAGAGCATAGCATAAGCATAATCAGCCTATAATGTTCCCACTGCTGGGACGCACGGCCTCCTCCCTTTTTAGAATTACAATATAGTTATTTTATTAAAAGTAACTATTAATCTATACATATAATAAAACTGTAGAAAAGTCATTTTTGTACATCAAAAAAAAAATCCAAAAAAAATAGCCAGGGTGTTAAAGGACAACCAATAGAACCCATTTCCAGCATTTATGGAATTTTTGTCTGTTTGTCTGTGTATTTGTTCGGGCATCACGTAAAATGTACAAAAGCAATGTAGATAACTTTTATACACAACGATTGAGCGTAACTTGGAGTAACATTTAGTTTTTGTTTCATTGCAATCGGTTCAGTCTATCAAAAGATATTCGAATTTAAAGTGTTACAGAAGTAAAATTGGGGTTAAGTGCACTTGGTCTCACAACTTCCCGTAACTTTTATACACAACAATATGTGCGTAAATTGAAGTAACATTAAGTTTTTGGTTTCATCGTAATCAGTTCAAACCATACAAATGAAAAGAAAGAAAAATGTAAATTAATAAAATTATAATAGTGTTTCCGAAGTAAAATATTAAAACAGCGCCATCTATCGAACTAAGACTGGACTATATCTAGAGCTCAACTGCGTGCAGCATTGAATATAGATATTCGATAGATGGCATTGTGCGTGTGACGTCATTTTCTGATTGAGGCATGTTCAACTAAATACTGATGGAGAAATTCCTGACCTATAGGGTACGTGAAATTTGTCACAACAGGTCCTTATTGCTATTAAAGAGATAGTTATAAGTATACCAGGGAACCCGATCAGTCAACACGGTTTGCCCACACCAACAGTCGATGGGGAACGTATAAACAGAGAATACGTATCAGAAATTAGTTAAAAACCCGTGGAACTCACAGAAATTTTACAAAATGGCTGCGCAAAGACAGAGGAACAGCGCCAGACGTTTGATAGGGTATGCTGCAGTGTAGAAAATGCCTTGGGTGAAATCCTGTTTTTAGACGCACCGGGCGGAACAGGTAAAACTTTCCTAACCAAAGTCATTTTGGCTCGAATAAGGAACTTTAGGAGAGACCGCACGGAAAGCCCGGTTTGCAACATATCGCGAAATAGCGATAAAGCAAGGGTTTTATGCGATTGTGTTTTAATTTTTTGGGACGAGTGCACTATGGCAAACCGCAAAGCTGTAGAAGCAGTGAATAGAACATAAGGCAAAATGACCGGCCGATGGGGAGGCATTACGGTGCTGTTCTGCGGTGATTTTCGGCAGACACTCCCGATAGTACCCCGAGGAACGAGAGCCGAAGAAATTGCTGCCTGTCTGAAGTGTTCTGTTTTATGGCGCAATATATCATCTACACAGCTGAGTGTACATATGCGTGCACAGTTGCGAGGCTGCGAAAATGAACAGGAGTTTCCCAATTTATTGTTACAAATAGGCGATGACACATACCCCGTACAAGAAGATGGAAAAGTTATTATATGATTGATTAGCTCTGTTCTTGCGTTACATCACAACAGGAGCTAATTTCTTCTGTGTACGAAGATTCCACAAACATGGGATATCAAGCCGGTTCTTGGCTATGTCAGCGAGCTATTTTGACTCCTCGCAATGTCCAAGCTGCGGTAATTAATTTAAAAATATTGATTTATGTGTCCGGGAATAGTAGAGAATACACCTCTATAAATACAGTAATTATGGAAGAAGATGACTCCACGTACTACCCGGTAGAATTTTTGGATTCCCTCAACACACCCGGACTTCCAGCCCACAAAATAGTTTTAAAAATCGGTGTACCAATAATTCTCCTAAGAAATTTATGTCCTCCAAACTTTGTAACGGCACTCGGCTCAAAGTCACAAATCTGCAGCAAAACATAATCGAAGATGAAATATTAACCGGTTGCGGCGCTGGTGATATTGTTTTTATTCCAAGAATACCTATAATTCCTAACAACTTTCCTTTCTCTTTCAAACGAGTGCAATTCCCAGTCAGTCTCTGTTATGCCATGACAATTAATAAAGCTCAGGGCCAGACATTATCCGTTGCGGGGGTGGACCTAAGTAATGGATGCTTTTCCCATGGTCAACTATACGTAGCTTTTTCTCGCGTAAACCCCAATAACCTTTTTGTGTACGCTCCAGATGGTTCTACAGCTAATGTTGTTTATAAAGAAGCACTAGCATAAATACATTGTTAAGTTCCGACATCCACGCGAACGAAGTCGCGGGCACAGCTAGTCTATTAATAATCTCAATCACCGAAAAGCAACATTTTAGCCGCCATCCGCTTTAAAATTCACTTCGTATCTAGCGCTCGTGATAGGATTTTTATTGATGTACACCTGCATGTTTGGCAACCAACACGCTTATTGGAACCTACTTGACACATTTGTCTAGACAAATTCGGCTTTTAGCACCACTTACATGCAAAATCAGTCTAAAATGTCTTAAGTATTATTGAAATATACGGGGTTTCGAAATAATAATACTCTGTTGCTTTTAAATGGAACGATTTTAAAGGTTGTGATTAAATACTAGTTCCAGAACAACTTTATTAATCGAATGATATCTATACCTAATTGAAATAGAGGTAGCAAATTTTTATAAAATGTGTAACCTAACTTAACATGTGCTTAATTTGATAAACCTACTTACAAAACATAAATCTCTATTACTGAAATGTTGATAACATAAATCATTCGTAAGATTTAATATTTCATTAAGTGGAAGGTGATCTACCTTTCCGTAATATGAAATTAATCATTTAAATTAGTTTTTTTTTATTTGTGTCCACTTTTCAAACTAAACAATCTAATTGCTACTAGGAAAAACTAAAAGCTTTTAATGAATACGAAGACGAAGACTTTGCACTGACGGTTGATCACTTTTCAACCTTACTACTTAGGACATACAAACATTACTACATTCGCGTGTGATTCATTTATTTGTCACAGCCTAAATATTTTAATTCTGCCAGTGAAAAAATCTCTGACCCGGATCTAAACTCATATCTTTATTAATAAAATTCAACAATAGGTACCCACCAACAATAGGTATCTATTGACAAAATTACTGTAAGTATTAAACTTTAAATGGCAACTCAAACTACTCATAGGTACATGTAAGAAATATCCTTCTCCACATCCTATTATTGTGTTTAAAAATCCTATTCATGAATATGTCGTTAATAAATAGGTATAATCGTGTAAATGAATACTGAAACGCGACAAGCGATATCTACAGTTTTTCCTTTTTTTTGTACCAGGTTTAATAGGAGGGAAATCCATACACACGTAGGAGGTAGGATGTAAATATCAGATATTTAGGGCTAAAAGGTTAGTGTTTTCAGAAGTTTTGTATTGCCGTACTTGATATCTAAATATTTAATCAGCTAAAAAGTTTAATTGGCTTACGCTCTAAAAAAAACTACGTTCCTGCTGCACTTTTCTGTTTGGATTTTTAAAGACTTATTATTATGACCGAAAATCTAGATTGGTAATTAAAACACTCCTAATTCGCGATGAATGTTCAAAATTATGTTGATATTATGTTTGTTATTGTTTATTGTTCATGTAATTTGTTTCATTTAATTGTGCTTCTGTGTGTTGTGCTGTGTCTTTTGTGTGCAACGAATAAATGCTTTATCTATCTACTTACCTACCTATCTATCTATTAAAATATTTTATTTCACACTAACTGTTGCCCGTGACCTTCGTTCGGAGAAATTATTATTAAAAAAAATATTACTTCCCTTCTAGAATCGGATTTTGTTAATTTCAAGGGTTTTTTTTTTCACGGAATCCTAATTCTTATTCTAAAATAAAAGTAGCCTAAGTTAGACCTTATAACATTTGATATCTGCCCGTAAAAGTCCCGTCAAAATCGGCCGTGCCGTTTCGGAGATAAGCCGGAACAAATAGACAGAAAGACAGACAGACAAAAATTGAATTAAATGTATTTTTGTTATATGTACCGTTTAAACTTTTAAATGCATTCAGTAAAAAACTATAATTTTGATGTTACAAACAGATCCCTTAATTTTATTTATTTTATGTATGTATAAGTATGTATGTATAGATAGGCCTACATGGGCACTTATAAAACGTCGAGAAAAGGTGCACGGTTCGGATTGGCCGTTTCCTATGTAGAAGTATCGGCAAAAAACTCCATGGTATTGAACTGAGGCTTTGAGAGCCCTAATTTGTTTACCCATAACTGAGAAATAATTAATATTTCATTCTTACTTTGATTTACAACACTATCTAAAATATACACCATCTCTTTAATATTACGGATTATCGTTTTCCCAATAAGTTCGTGTATTAATGAAGTCAATGTTTAGCCTACTGTTTTATACGGGTTGAGCAAATTATGTATCACTAATGTTTTATGAATTACTTTATTCAACTATCTTGCAAAACGTGAAGCATTTGAATCAACGACGAATCCTTTTAAGACCAAAATAGCAAATTCAAATGAATCTAGTTTGTCAAATATGGCGATAACTGACAAGTAAATCATCTTGCACACAGTTAGGTTCGCACTACGGGGCTACACGTAATTTATGAATATTGAGGAGATACCTAAAGAAGGAAGGCCGACCCTACCCTGTGGGTGGAAGAGAGAGAGAGAACTGGTGAAGTATTAATGTCTTTTTAATGCTGGAGAGACTGTTAACATACAACTTTATGGAGCCTACACATGAAAGCCGCTGGCATGTCGCCAACTTGCGTGCGTTCAGGGGCCCAATTCTGCTATTACAATAGTGTCAGAATGGTCTGTCATTGATTTCATAATTGTTGATTTTGACTTGTCAAAACTTGTCAAAATCAACAATTATGAAATCAATGACAGACCATTCTGACACTATTGTCGTCTATTGTAATAGCAGAATTGAGCCCCAGTTGACATGCTGCAGATATGCCCGGCGAACCTAACACATCAAAGGTTCCATAAAGTCTTAAAAATATCCAAATTGAGACAACTCCGTTAAAAAATTAACCATAGTTAATCAAAAGAGCACATAATCTCATAGATCAACACTATTTAACACCACAATACAACAAGAAATAAACAAAGTGGCTCCAAATAATTTCGACACATCAAAGGCCGCATTTCCAAACAGCTTCGCGTTCTTGAGTTATTAGCAGAACGATCAGCCGGACCGTCATATGTCATAAGTCTATTATATTCATTCCTCGGAAGCGTTGGGAAGCAGTCTTTAAAAGTCAAGGTCAACCCAGCTTATATCGGACCAATGTTAACTTGTGTTATTTAAATATCAGCTGAGCAATAAGTATGTAGCGAGCGACGAATCTGTCCCCTTTCGGAATTTCATATTTTTCCGTGAAGGACAGTTGCTCGTAATAGGGAAGTTTATGAGTTTGTTGGTCCTTTGAATTGATAGCTTCTTTAGTATCAGAGGAAAATGTCGTGAGGAAAGTTTTTTTAAGTATAACTGTGGAAGGCTACAAGAGTAGAAAACCAATGAAACAATGGATGGATTATATAAAAGATCATATATTATCGCTAAAAAAAGAAGAATAGCATATTGTTGTGATCCCATTGGGACATGAACTTTACTACAGAAAATTACGCTTTCTCCTGCATCTTACTAAGACACGACCCGGCTGTTCGACAATGTAGATTACTACATGGGATATCTTTATCGGATGTATTGATACCTATTTGTGTTATGTAATACCATGGGAACTCATTTAATTATCCCCAATAAAGAGACGGCTTTCATGTCCTAAAGGGTTGTTATAGATGTTAATTTTACATCCTATTCTAGTATACCGAGTTTCCTCCGTGCCTCGGAATGCACGTTAAGCCTTTGGTTCCGGCTATCATTTGTAGATCTTTGACAGTCGTTATAGGTAGTCAGTGGCCCGAAAGTCTAACAACCAGTCTTACCAAGGATATCGTGTTACCTAGTACTAACTGGGTTGTGGAGGTCAGATAGGCAGTCGCTCCACGTAAAATATTGGTATTCAGCTGCATCCGGTTAGATTGGAAGCCGACCCCAAAATAGTTGGGAAAAGGCTAGGCAGGTGATGATTCTAGTATGTATATGCCACGGTCACTATTCCCTACAACCTCGGTCGATGCCATAGTCCTGAAATGAATAATAACTTGAGGCATATATACCTTGTACATTTACTCATTACAAAGTATTTAAAATGATTGTAGGTATTAGTGCATAGCTACTGAGATACTGGTCTAATTTATATTGCTCTGTGAAATTGCATGTTTACACATCGTGATACTAAAGTTCAAATTCAATCTAGGTACACCCAGATAACCGCCGCCATTATTGGCGAAATTATGAGTTTCGAAATTCTGAAATATGATTTCCAAAGCGTATCTAATGTCGCTTTTAAACCACTACCTGGGTATTAAAGCTGGGATTATAGTTTTTAATCTTATTAGATGCAATGAATCACTGATCTACCGCAGTGTGGGGAACTTTGTCTACCAATATCGGTCAGATTAATTAAACACCACACCACGTCTGTATATCCGAAGGCCTTTGGAGGTACTCTTAGTCCACCCACATTTCGCCAGTAATGTTTATGTCTCATGTAATTGGGAACGAGCCTATTGCCATCAATCGGAGAGAGATCCAGACTCTGAGCTGCTACTGAGAAATTACTGATAGATAAAGCCAATAACACTGTCAGACCTGAGAATCGAACCCAGTAATTCATGCTCAGCAGTAGTGCTTGCGACTACTAGCATATCTGTTAATTCAAATTCAAATTCTTTATTTCAGACACGAGTCCATAATAATACGAGTCCGTAATATATCAATAAAAACAAAAACAAAACAGGAGCTTAATATCGCATTGCGAACGAAAGTCGCCTGACATTGAGCTTGCATCATGTTGGAAGCTCTACGCTTGTCAAACTTAATGCGCTCAAATAATTTATTTACGTTTAAGAAGATAAAAACTCCATAATACTGAAATTCAATTTCAATCTGCAATCATAAACATTACAGCTATCTGTTTTTTTTTCGATTGGTTCAATGATATTTTTTGTGTTTTTGTTTTATTTATAAAATTGTGGATCACCTTTGCTTCAGGAAGTACGAGTATACCTACAGTTTACCGACTTGTTAAGTTTTTTTTTTAATTTTCCATTTTTTTAGTTATAATATCCTATACAAATATTTGCTATGCGTTTATTTTACATTGTTAACAATACATTTCATGGTAATAGGCTTATCCCCAATAAAATGGAACTTAACATACCTAACTGTCGAAATGTGGGTGTACTGTACACATCTGTGTACCCCCTCAGGCGTGATATTATGATTTTTAGTAAACAATAAACATCCAAGTGATTGCATCAATTACGACAGATTTGCTGTCTATGTCATGATCAGATCATGACAATATTTCGATGGGACTAACTTGGGAGTTTACTCTTTCAAGCAAAAAAATAATTTTCAAAATCGGTTCAGGCGTCTTCGAATAATCGGTGAACATACATAAAAAAAAGATTCCGATGAATTGAGACCCTCCTCCTTTTTTGAAGTCGGTTAAAAGTAGATGTTTCATTTTCGTATCGTCTCGCCACCTCTTTCTGGGCCGGCCTCGGTGGCGCCATCGACAATCTACTGCCAGGTCTGAACCGAGGAGGCACGAGAAAAGAGCACATGGAAGGAATTGGAGAAGGCCTTTGCCCAGCAGTGGGACAGTACAGGATAATTAAAAAATTCTATCAACACACGTTCGGTTTTTGAAGGATTAGACAAAAGTTATGTGTATCATTACTATAAATTTAACATGAAGCCAATTAAAAACTTCCTAGTACGATTTACAAACACTAAAGTCTATTCAGACCAAACACTTATCGACTCCAACAAATCAGTTCATCGTAAGCCGCACCAAAATTGGAACAAGGTATCTAGCAACATCCGTTCGAACAATGAATCATTTTCTTTAAAACAAGGGCCTCAGTACCTTCACCGGGAAATAATGTCTTCAGATCCCCAACGAACAATAATTGGTCGAAGTAACGTTTGATCGATCCGTATCATCGTAATTGGCTCGGTAAACTTGGGCTGTACAATAATTACTATCTGGATTATCTAAAGGAGTTTATACAGTGGATGCTGCACGATAGATGATAAATCAATGGTACAACCGCAGGCGTTTTGTTGAATACAGTTGCTGAGATTAAAGGGTACATGCTTACTGTGTTATTGTGTTTAGCTGATAGTATATTTCTGTTGCAAATAGAAAAGTTCTTCACCTTTATTGATACTATTACTATTAGTCTCCATCATTCCACTGCTGTAAAAGACTTCCAGGGGCCTAAAATGGCGCTTTAGCAGAATTCATATGAATCACGTTAAAATTCTTAAAATGGTCACAGGCGTAGTTAATATTATGAATTGTCACTTTGTGACCATTTTTCGAATTGTAATGTGATTCATTTTTTTTTATCCTATTATGATTCTGCTAAACCGATCATTTTATGCCCCAAGATATTTCGATCCAGGGCTAGAATGTAAACTGTACTGACCGTTAGACTTTTCGTTTAATTGACTTCTGATCGACTGTAGGTTAAGTTCTTTCGACTGGACTACCTTTTTTTTTTGAGATAGGAAATCATCAAATGACTCCTCCCGCTCTGGGCGGAGTGGAAGGGAGTGTCAGACTTTTACTGACTAAAACCCATCCATGTTCCTTCTTTTGCCCTTTATGTTCCAGGGCCGCGGTATCTCTTTCGAACAGTCCCGCAGCCCTGGGACTTGACTGCCCTGCAACGATGTCGCGTTCCATTTTTCAGGATCAACAATGCTGAGTGGTGCACAGTAGTTAATATAGGTATGGTATGGCATTTGATGATGAAAGAAGCTCCAATTACTTAATAAGCTTGCACCTTTTATGTTCATAGGGTGCCAGCACCAACCACCTGCTACCGCCACAGAGACATAGCAGACAACGTCGAAATGTCGCACTTCTCACTTCATTTGGTAAAGCAGCTGATGATTTTGTTAGTTCTTTTGAAGGTGACACGAAAGTTGTTGGTAAAAAAACTATCAACGAAGATTGATTTGGATAAGATATTAATTAGCTTTTGAGAAATAGGACTTTTTCGTGAAACATCAGCAATAAATTTGTTTTTCATTTGTTTTCCATAGTTGTTTTTCATTAACATAATTATCTTGGAAAGCAAATAAAGTTTTGCTGTTGAATGTAAATTGACCTATGAATGAGCGTTAAAAGTATTGTTATTATATTGTTTGGTGCTACGGAAGCCTTTGTGTGCGAGTCCGACTCGTACTTGGCCGATTTTTATTGTTATTTGGGCGATATTTGGGTTGCTACTACAGTCTGTATTCTCAACATAGCGTCGACTACGCAAAGCACCTTATAGGCATGTCCGACAAGGAAGTGAGAGAGAGAGGAAGAGTCTTCAAGTTACGTATGTCTGATTAACTTATAATGTTACCTTTGGGACACTGACGGAGGATGATGGAGACAAATAACAGGTAATCAGTAGTCTGACAAACTGTATCATTCTGGTATTTTGAAAGTAAGCGAAATGATAATCTTAATTTGATATCGTAACAGCCTAATGTTATTTTATTTATTTCGTAATATGTTGTTGTTTTCGTGTTATGTTGTTTTGTGTGGATGTGTGTGTGTCTTGTTAAGTATCTGTGTGTACATAAATAAATAAATAAACAAATGTATTATAAAAAAAAACTTGTGTTTTCAATATTATCCAACGAAACCGTTTATGAGATATTTTACTGCTCCACATGAAAGATATTATTATGACGTTCAAAGAATACATTCCTAAACAATAAAAATTCTAATTGTCGTTGTTGCACTGCTTGAAATAATCAAACAATAAATCATTGACCGCAGTCTTAACTCGTAATTAATCAATCCTTTCAACATTATAATTAGCCTTTCGGCTTAGTCCACTGACAGCAGTCTCCAGGTCGAATCAAGCTCGCAAATTCCCACGAAAATTTCTCGATAATTTTGCAACAAACAAAATTAAAAACTCTCGCAACATTCAAATATAAGTCGGTAGCGGTCCAGAGATGGAATTCAATCGAAACGCAATCGAACAATCGAGTTGCATCGATATAGATAAATTGTTATGACTAATCGATTAGGTGCCGATATTGCACTCGAATCAATGGATGTCATAGCAATACTTTTAAAAGGTCTAACTGTTCTCATACTTTTTAATGTGACTCACAAAATAATGCGAACTAGAGAGGCTGGGTTGTCGAATGTAATCCGTCTAACTATGTAGTATATGATGTAATTTTTTGACCGACTATGTCTGAGGAGAAGGTACACGTATTACCACAATGAGAAACGCATTACCACAATGAGGAACGCATGTTAGCGTTATAATTTTTATTAACTTTTGATGAGAATATTATGTGGTAAGGTGAAATGTTAAACTATGATCTCTTTCGTCATTTGTTTCAGCTTCCTATTTCATTAAAATAAACTATCCATTGTCATCGCAAGTCGATAATATTTACAACAAAAGGAACAAGTCTTTTTTGTATTATCTGATCTATTAGAAAGTGGTTTAAAACAATATTTGAAGAGTACACAACAGTGCCTTTCTTGTTTTGAAATGGAACTCCTTTTGCGGAATAATTGCTAATTTAGGTAAGTATCTAACTTTTAAGGGTTCCGTAGTTAACCAGGAACTGGACTAAACAGGACTTTGTAGGAAACCTGTAATTTGGCATGGATGTACATATTATCAATCTCGCTAACGAAATTGTGAAATAAAAAGTTGATCAAAACTTTTTTGGGTTCTTCACGTAGGTATGGGCTACAAAATATTTATTTGCATGGATCTGTGGAAGAATGTTGATTCTACTTATGTTATGCTGGTTTCCTCACGATATCTACAGATACGATACGATATCTCCTCCGAAAGAGAAAAGGTCTATGTCCCAACAGTTGGAACGCTCTAGGCAGATTATGCTATGGCTTGTTATGCCTTGCAAGAGTCATCATCTGCGTTTCCCAACTGTGTTGAGGTCGGCTTCCAGTCTGACCGGATGCAGCTGAATACCAGTATTTAATATAGAGCGACTCTGCCTATCTAACCTCCACAACCCAGTTAGTACTGGGTAATATGATACCCCTTGGTAAGACTGGTTGTCAGACTTTTGGGTCACTGACTACCTGTAACGACTATCAAAAATGTATAAATGAAAGCCGGGACCAACAGCTTAAAGTGCTTACAGAGGCACGGAGGAAACTCGGTATGTAATGTAATCCACGGACGAACCTAGGCCAACACGGCTTAACCTAAAGATCAACCCGAGCAGCTGTCATTATTTAGCCACGAGCTCCTCCGCCTATGCCTTGCTTTTCGATGTCATATCGTTGCGTAGCGTTTGCAGGTGCGCTCTCGAGTTATCGCATTATTGAAATTATGACCGGTAATCAGTTGAAATGATACCTTTCATTAATAAAATAATCATACTAGCAACCAAGTATTAAAGGCAATAAGTTAATACAGATCTAATACCTAATTGTAGGTAATTCAAAGCTAAACCGATGTTTATCACAATTCATTCTCGCATCATTGAGCTTAAGTAGTCGTGAGCTTATATTGTATCGATACAATTCAATGTACACTTGCTTGCACTTTTATCTGGTAAGATTATATGTTAGTGTACTTTTTGTTATGAAAATGTTTACAAACCACTTATAACCACCGTTATTACTCAAATCGCCACGATATAAGACCTGTTTGTCGAGTGGTCGGAAGCGCGACTGCTGAGACTGAGGTCCTGGATTTGATTCTCGGATCGGGCACAAGCACCAAGTGTTATTGGGTTTTCAGGGATTTCTCAGTAGCAGCCACAGAGTCTGGATTTGTGCCCAGTTTATAGGCTCGCATATGCTGGGACTTAACCATGCCTGGGCCTGGTGAAATCTGAGCATACCATTAGGTACCTACACCTCCGCCTAACCCTTCCAGGATTACAGGCGTGATTTTGTGTTAAACCAATTAATGGCACTTTTGAAATGTTTTTCTTTGTTTATGGTTAGTTGGACCCGCTCCAAAATGTAGGTGGGGAAGAACGGGAAAGAAACTCTATGGACACAAATATACTGCGCATCCTAATCATGGCTTGTAATGAATCACTTGTTATTTATGTACCGTATTCATCAATCTGATTAATTAAGGAAACTGTAAGGCCATACTTTGTCGAAGCTTAAAACTGGCCACATAATATCATTTCAAGCACGTCATTACAAATGCACCATTAGTGCTCGTAAAGTTTTTCAATGTCTAATGTTTCCCTAATTACATCACTTTGACTATCGCTATACGTAGAAGTTGTAGGAAATTCTCCTAGTGTCACTTGACTCCTCGAATCATACGGCATGGGTTTGTACACACAACTACTCATCAAGCTATAAATTTCCAGTATAATATGGCCTCGCTTTGTATAGTTTTCTCGTACAATGAGAGATTCGCATAAACTGGTTTTGTATAGCTTGACTGGTCGTCGTTCGTAAGAATGTTTCCGAGAAATTCAAATCAGTAGTTACCATTAGTTTACCATTTCATTTAATAAATTACACAGAAGTAGGTACGAGTTTGAGACGCTAACACACAAATAGTGGGCCTGCATTCCTGGATAAAGACAGTTGGAGGAATATTATGAGGTAAGGCCAAGCAAGCTTATTACACAAGCCGGCCGGAAAAAATCAATTATACGACTGTGCCGAAGAATTCAGCTAAACTGACATGTGTGTTCCCATTTCCGACACCCTGATCTTACATTAGTTCCTGAATTAAATGAAAAAACAGTGCCATATGTGATAAATAGTTAAAGAATTAAACAAAAGGCAGCTGGGACAGACTAGATGATGAATGAGAGGATCCAGGTGCTGTTACGAAACTTAGCTGCTGGACATAGGCATCTTTTAAACTTATACTTATACGGAAGATATCCCGTAAGTGACAACTTATGGTATGATTACATATGATTGTATAATTCTATGAAGGACATTCCATTAATCTTAAAATATTTTGATCTAATTATATATATTTACTTCAATGCCAATTTTGATTTTGATAAACCATGATTGTATACATTTTGCATGCCTTACGGTGGAATCACTTGAAACATAATTCATTTATATACCACCATTGTAACAGTATTTTCTGCAAAAATAAATGATTTGATTTGACTGTTTATTTTCTCGGCGCTTGCAACAGCGTCGAAATATCGGGAGCTCAAAATAATAAACAATTACGGAAAATATTCCGTAAGTGACAGTATAAGTTTAGTTATAAACCATGAAAGCTTAAAACAATGATAGACATCATTTCTCCAGCAGTCGACAACAAACGGCTGAGTTAATTCACTGAAGTGATATGTACCCGAAACAGTAGACGGAAAAAGACTGGAAATTACCAAAAAATATTACAGATAAATTAACATTTCATTGCACTGCACTGTACAACTATAAAACTGAAGATGACTTTGTGATCGTATACCGGATCTAAGGCTAATAGTCACGACGTGATCACACGGATAGAACACGGAATTCTTAAAATAACACTGGTTTATCTCTTCCTAATAGATTAAATTATAATAATGCACACTTAATTTAATGAATAGGCATGTTAATCATTTATTTGGTAGATTCCAGAATGCATAATAGGTATATTTTGAATGCAAAGTAGGCATTAGCTTTGTCTCAAAATAGTGTTGATGATGATTTAGTTTATTAGATACCATGAATACTTATTAGATTATTCTTGTTTTCCTAATGTTTCTCAAACTTGAGAGATGAAAATGTAAATAGGTACCCAGGTGGCGTTTCTCATAAAGACAATTAATACTAAAACACATTCAATTTATTTACTTAGATAAATATTTTGTTCGCAAGATTTTTGAATACTTGTACATAATATTTCTATTCTGAATGCAAACTAGGTATACGCTTTGGTCTTAAAATTGAGATTTTATTTTGAAGTACCTACCCTAAATAAATGTTTTTTGTATAATGATTTTCTGAGACATAAAATATAAATTAATTTCACCAAAAAAATTATTTAAATACACCTGGCTGTATTTATTATTAGTTACTTACTTGTTTATGTCAACAAGACCTACAAGACGTGCCCTTTGCTGGATGAAGTTAACATAAGTACACAAGTAAGCGCCTAACCATCACCGACTGGCAAGTCTTCCACTAAAATATTTGCCAGCATAATATTAAAGCAAATCTTGGTTCTCACTAAACAAGCGCCTGTTAGTAAAATCTGAACTACAGTCGCATAATAATATCTCACTAATAATAAGTCTCACTATTGTATGTAGGACAGAAGTAGGTACCAAAAACACACAAATCAATATCTATCCATAAAAAAGTCAGTACTATAACTGTTAGCGCAGCAGCAGTGGGATGACCCACAGCTGCTGCTCTGATCCAGGGATAATGTGGAACACGGATCGTTGATTTTGTCCAGCTCGTCTGGCCATCTTCTACTACGTCTACCACAAGACGTAGCTGTGATTTTGAGTTCATTGATCATAAGGCAGACGTGCCCACAGTATGAGATAATATGAATGTTTTAAACTTAAACTTCTATCTGGTCACATATTTGAAAATTACTTGTATACCTACACGCCTTCATCATCGTTATTCAAGATACTTACCTAAATATAATAATATAGGTTAGACAAAGGTGTACCTACCTAACAGTAGGTAAACCCATATTGCGAAAGTCGTGTTTTAAGTCCCATGTTAGAAGAGGCGAGCTTAATGCCATCAGTCGAACACAAATTCAGACTCCGTGGCCGCTACTGAGAAATTTTTAAAGGAAAGCCCCAAATAACACTTTACCCGACTTGGGAATAGAACCTAAGACATGAGATACTGGGTTCGATTCAGGCAGACGCTCGGCAGACGCGCTCGCAACCACTAACCAGCAGGGCATTCGGGCAGACAAATTGTTATTGAAATAAAATTATATCGAAATGAATACAGTTATAATAGCATTTTTATTTACATTACTTATCTCACGAGTTATATATTTACAAACTTAAATAGCATATTATCATAATTCCTAATTCTTTTATGAAAATAAATTCACCTACAACGTAGGTCATTCACAAATTATTGTATTTTGCCATCAATGACAATAGATTTATTTATAAATATCACTTCCGCATATACTCGTATAATGAGATTCGAATTTTTTTAGGTAATGTTAATATTCATATAAATTATGCGTGTGATGTGAATAAAAACTAAGGAACGATATTGTATCATGGAAGACAGTGCATCATATCCTATAAAATATTTTTAATTTTTAATTTTAGAAGTCTTTCTCTATCCCTATCTGATTCTGTTTCACATATTAAGTAAGGAACAAACCCGCAACAGAATCTGCGAACAACTAATAGGACACACACTAGATAAAAGGTGCATTGCGCCTTTACTATTGTCCTATTGTATTCGTCCATCGTTTACTATATACTCTTAAAAAAATATACTTAAGGTGCATTGAACACATTGAAATAAAGTAACATCACGGCTGTGATCCCCTAAGGATCAGGCATAGATCCCTATAGTAAAAAGGAATCTTAGCTGTAATTCATTGACATTTGAAAGAAATTACTATAACATGACAAATTGACGTACGGGGGTGACTATCGACATGTGAGGACCTCGGCCTCCGTACCACAGAAAACGTTGGTCCCGACTGTCGTTTTTATATCTTTGACAGTAGTTACGAGTGGTCAGAAGCCCGGTGTATCAACCAGTCTTACCATGAGGTAACCTACCCAGTTAGTAGTAGTAAATGAAAGTTAGATAGGAGTTGCTACATGAAAATAATGGTACTCAGCTTCATACGGTTAGAATGGAACTTTATAAAAAGACAAGGCAGTTTGGTGATGATGAACAAACAATATTTTGGGGGTGTGGAGAACAGGGTGTAAAGTTCTTCATCCCCCATAAAAAAGGGAACATCATCCGACCAGACGGGTTGTTATGTCTTGTGGGCTACTGCCCGACAGTTGTGGGGTTCTTCATACAGTCTTAAGTCGCGGATAACTTTACCGGTGCGCGATGTAGGATGTAGGTAGATGTACCTATTTCGATGTTAAGTTCATCTTCTGCGTCTTAGATGGCGCTATAGTACTTTTTATAGTGTCGCTACAATATCATTACTGCACTGATGTATGAACGTGAAAGTGGCAAAAGGAGTAACCACAGAATGCCACCAGTGGCATTCTGTGGTTTCTGCCTACCCCCTTGGGAAAAACGCATGAGTTTATATGTATGTATGCACTGTCCTCTACAATATCTACTAATACTGGCCATTTACTAACCTAAGTTCACAAATAAATCTGTGGCACTATTCTTAAATCTAATATCATTTCTAAATAAACAGCGTCATTGCTCTAAATTATCAAATTATTAGGCTGGTATGGTGGTTCGAACTCAAACCCACCGTAGTCAAATTGGGGATCTCCTTTGGGGAAATCTGAAACAGAAAAATATCGTAATTAGTGTGACTATTGCAAACAATCTTCTACAATCCTGGTTTACAAATTCAAAATTATTTTTTTGTTGTATCAACCTTTAACCCTAAAATCTCTAAGGTTTCTTCAGCATCAAGATTCCATAGTGATTGTCTAATATTACGCAATAGGTATACAACTCGGTCTTCCCTAGATTCAATGGCAAAAAGTTCAATTATGCTTGGCCCAAAATTACAGCTGATTATATCATAATGAGAGGTTCATTATGATGTCAAAAACTCACGTAAAATGTTTAATCACCGCTCTTATCAAGTTCGTTGGCAACTGTAGAATATCTATCTTAAAGTAAATATCAGCTGCAGTTCTTAATTTTTGTTAGCCCAATCATACAATATATTTGTAAACCTAAACTTACGTAAATTTACTCTTTTTACTGGAATTACGTAATTCGCAAAGAGTAAGAGACTGAGCATAAACTAAACGTCGCTTTTCTACCATTCCAGACAATGCGCACAAAGTGATTACTAATCGTAGACTGGCACTAATTAGACATAATAGCGTTTGCACGTATCCGGTACTTAGTCCAACACTGATATTTTTTATACGATATGTTAATACTATGATTATATCAAAGACAAACGTAAAGAATTAAATCTAAGAGACCTATGATCATTATCGATAACAATGACCCATTGGTTTACCATTAATAGTTACATTTGAATGTTTAATGAGTTCTAGCTAATTATTAGTTACGTGTGAAGGTTGAAAATTTATCACATCCTGATTCTGACTGTCAAATATTGCATCGCAAAGTTGTTAGTCTGACAAACTGCCGTGAGCCTTAAGCGCAGGCCACAACACCAGCTAGTGAGCGAGCGAGCGAGCCGGGCGAGGCATTGTTTCATCTCTTTTCATACTTTGGTTCACAGCGAGGCATCGTTTCACCTAAAGAAAGAGTCGAAACGAAGTATGTAAAGGGCTCGCCCGGCTCGCTCGGTACCTCGCTACTGGCGGTAGCGACGTACGGCATACGGTACGGCCGTGTGGCCAGCGCTTTAGAAATGACACATACCCATATTCACACATTGGCAATCAATCACACATTAAAATTGAATTGAATCCTCATGTTGCTTAATATCCAAAAGTGGCAAGTAATTGATTAACAACATATTTTAGCGGTACGTTGTATGTTAGGATGTGCGAGTAGAGGAGGTAATATTTGCCGTCATATTGGTGGTAACAAACCAACATTTTTTTTCTAATACCATGACATATTTTACCTTTAAAACTATGGTATCCTTCCGAAACAAACTAGGTAACTTAAGTAATGCCAGACAACAACGTGGTAATCAAAGGTCAAGACACCTACTTATGGACTAGCCGGCGGCATTAGCAAAAGAAAGCAATTTGGAAAAGGATCCCTGGCCCTGTAGTACAGGTGTTAGTTAAGTATACTTACAAAACGGCGCTGCCGAAGGATAAAACGGCTGAGGATAATATTCAGGCACTTCCACAGGCACAGGTATAGGTTTCGGGTAGTAAACCGGCTGTCTTTGCTGGGGAGGCGGCACGGGCGCAGCGTGTAAGTTCGGCGCAGTCTTGGACACCACCGCGTTGAACCCGTGGACGGAGTCCGCTGTGTAGTCCACTGTGCGGATGGAACCGTCAGGCTCTACGAGGGAGTATTGTCCTGGAAAATGATATTAAACCGTGTTACTTTATAGATCTTGTTAAGTTTGAATGTTTCGCCAGTTAGAGATAAGTTGAAAGGGAATCGACTGTTTTGGTATGGACATGTGATGAGGAGGGACGAATACGCGCGGATGCATTTTACTAAAAGAGTGATGAATATAAATTTTCATGGATGGAGAGGGAGAGGAAGACCATGGAAACGATGAATGGATTGTGTGAGGAATGATGTGAAGGAAAAAGGTGTAAATGATTGTGTGACGCTTGACAGGAGAGAATGGAAGAAAAAAACGTGTTGCGCCGACCCCAAGTAACATGGGACAAGGACAGGAAGATGATGGTGTTACTTTATAGATCTTACACACAAGTCCGGATAAAGTTTTAATAAACAAATAAATATCCACCTGTTACTATCACTGTGTCCCGCCCGTTTTTCCAAAGTACACCAACATTACATTTGTTTTGTTTGAATCTCATTTAGCAAGTGGCGAGCCTATTGGTTTCGATGGGGCACAAATCCAGACACCTTGTTGCTACTGAGAAAAAAGTTTTCCCGAACTCAGCAGTACCGCAGTAGACTTACGAAGCAGTCAACGTTATAGATCTTATTGCAAACATATCAATAGATTAAATTCAAACTTCGAAGCTCCGGCGCTTCTAGGTTTAGCTAGCCAAATCTCAGGTTTGACAAGAAGTAGTCAAAGTCCAAACCAAGAGCGTGTTTCGGCCTTTGACTAACGAATTTATGTCTAATCCTATCAGAGACCAATTTGGACAGTCCAAGGCCGAAACTCATTACGATCAAATCGGGGTTTGGCCAGGGCAGTAAGTAAACTTGACCTAAAGTTCAAGATATATATACGTATCAGTATTTTGCAATAAGGCGTAGTCGACAAAGGCCTGCTGCGCGGGGCTCCTATTCCTGTGTTTGAAGTAACCTCTTGCATCTTATGTTTTTCTTCTTTTATTAATTATCTCTTCCGTACGCCAAATTGCCAACCCAGCGCCGGCAGCAATTCCAACAAACGGCGCTGTCAGCTAATTTGTAAAAAGAAAGTTACTTCTAGGTTTACTTAAAAATACATCAGTCAAAATTTATTTTTTGGTAGGTATGCCAAAAGACGTTCTTCAAACCTAATCTAAACCAGTCATTCCGCTAAGAGGCTTCGTATCGATCTTTAACTATAACAAATATACTAAACTCATTGACAATACGCCATATATTAAACTTAAAATGCAGTTAAAAAATTAGGATAATAATCTTCGATAAATAAATAAATGTGTTTGAAAACCCACTAATTAAAAAGCAAGATGAGATATCAAGTAGCTAACTAAACACACCAGAATTGCTCATTAAAAAACCGCGTTAAGTGTCACAAAGAACCATTCTCAAGTCAGTAACCATAAACAAAACATCTCATTATAGTCTTTAACGAAAGCGTAAGCTATACGACAATTATATCAATTACATTATAAGTAATACATTGACTCATATCAACCTTAGGTCAGCGACCTCAAACAAAGATGCGAATTTGGAAATCGCTTGAGAAACGCCCGTTTTTCACTCGTTTTTACATACTTTAATGCGTTTGAATGTGCCAACGTATCGTTAGTAGCGGCATAGATTTGAGAACAATGCATCAGGGAGATAATAATGCCTATCAGCTGCTATTTGTGGGTGCATTGTATGGACATGGAGTAGACAGGGTACAGAAGGACCGCATGATACAACGAGCGAATCCACGCACACTTAAAACGCTTCACGGAAAGCGAATGCCAGTGTACTCGTGATTGTCATTCGGTTGGGATAGATTGAGATCGTCGTACTTATAAAGTCGTATTGAATGACTAGGAAAATCTATAGTAAAAGGCAAAAATAATAATAACCTTAGCCCGATCTGAACTTTACTTGTTGGCTTTAAAGTTGTTTTTCCATCAACACGTCATATTTGTGTACGGTTGGAAACTAAATCATAAGTGTACAGTATGATACATTTATCTAACTATCAATGTGTGCGTGCGCCAATTTTTACTCGTTGTTACGAGCTAAACTTTTGAACTATACTTAACTGTGGTCTGAACATGATCAATGTACTACAGTACCGATAGAGTACCAAAAAAGCCTTCGCACAATGGATAATTATAGAGATACTGTTTGATGAATATTAATTTTTATTTGCAATGTTAGTAATAACGGTGACAATGATCTAAAGTTATGTCTTCCGGAATGATAGATACGGTCTACTATTATGTGACACGGTATTGTTTATTTTTATTAGTAATCAATTAGTGCATGTTTGGCAACACGCAGCAAGGTTACAGGGCACAGTTCCATTGCTATTCTTGCACCCTATAATATTTATGACATTTGGACAGTTATCACTCCATGAAGAAGGAATGATAGAATTATGGTATTTTGTAGCGTGGTCATCTGCTTAGTCTTTTCACAATTATGTTGGGATCGACTTCCAGTCTAATCGGATGAATCTGAATACCTTTATTTCACATGGAGAACTGATGTCTGACCCCGTAACTCTCCTCAACTCGAAACCCTATGGTAAGACTGGCTGTCAGCCTAAAGATTTTCAAATGACAGCCGGGGCCAACGGTTTAAACGGTAAAACGGTATGGGTGAGGCTTTTATTATTTAACCGCAACTCCTTCTAGTGTAAATAACATAGAGAGAGATAATATTTAGTCACACGAGGGATTAATTTTATTGTAGACTAGCTGTTGCCCATGACCTTCGTTCGCGTGAAATTATTATAAAAAGTATTACTTCCCTTTTTGAATCTGATTTTGTTAACAATTTCAAGGGTTTTAGTATTTCTGCACGGAACCTTTATTTATTTTTCTAAAAACAAAAAAAAGTAGCCTACGTTAGACCTTTTTAACATCAGCTATCTCCCGTCAAAATCGCTCCAGCCGTTTCGAAGATTAGCCGGAACAAACAGACAGACAGACAAAAATTGAAAATATGTGTTTTTTGTTATAAGTGCCGTATATATTTACATAGGTACATATGCATTCAGTAAAAGCTGTTATTTTGATATTACAAACAGACACTTCAATTTTATTCATTTGTAAAGAAAGATTGGATGATACCGCGGTTGACCACTGTCCCCGAGTCAATGATACCGCTACAGCTTTCTAGGTATATCATCTTTCACGCAGTCCATTAATCGTGTCTGCACTCAACTGTTATAGCCTTCCATTCTTACTTTTCTTATTTTAACTTTTCTCACGAAATCCGCATCACACTACGTACTACCTACTACGAAATGAATTATAACTAAAATTTCTAGACTTACCTTTGACCACATCTCCGTCTCTTGTTTCATGTTGCGATTTCACATCTCCGGTTGAGTGATCTGCGACGCCGTAGTTGAAAGCGTATTTTGGAGTATCCTAAAACAAAACACATCTAGTCATATTTTTATTTATTGCTCGGGAGTTGTGAGAAAATTCTTCAATTTATATTCGACACAATCGAATAGCATAAATAAATTACCGAAGGCGTTAGTTAAATAGAAGGACAATTTATTTTGTGAAATTTAAAGCACTAAAAGTGATTAAAATTATT
This sequence comes from Eurois occulta, assembly GCA_950022335.1. Taxonomy (NCBI): domain Eukaryota; kingdom Metazoa; phylum Arthropoda; class Insecta; order Lepidoptera; family Noctuidae; genus Eurois; species Eurois occulta. The sequence continues at coordinate 7,703,102 of OX465484.1, read as the reverse complement.
GGTGTAAATTTGGACACTATAGTCCAGTGTCCAAATTGTCACCAACCTCGACACTTTTTGAACAGTGTCTTTATCGGTTTAGGATTTTTTTTTTGTTTTAAAAAATCCTTTATTGGCGCTCTGCTGGGCAAAATTCTTTCTCATAGCCTAATTTTCCTTCTTTTCATAGTAAAACAAAAAAACTTACATAATATCCATAACCAGGCGCACGATAAGCCTCACCCGGCAACGCAATTCTAGGCGCAGCCAGACTCCCGCCAAAACAGACGACCAAAACGAAGCACAGACAACGACACATACTGCTTAACACTTAGCACACACTACAGTAATACAACCTGCTTGATCAACGTCGACTCCTTGAATACCACAACAGTAGGTTCACAGGCATTTATATCTGGCCTTATTTAATGCCAGCCTTGGTTGGTCTATCTACCAAAAGCCTTCCGAAAATGAAGTTTCCTATAGCGTTTCGTCGCAGCTATTTGAGAAAATTTTCACACGCTACAATAGGTCGCATGTTGATTAGATTGCTTAACTGATCCAGATGATGTGTTCTTATTAGGTTTTTGTTGTTTAATTAAGATGTTTATTTATTGGGGAGCGTTGGTGGTGAATTATTTGAAACTTATTATAGACAAGTGACATAGGTCAATACATAAACTGACATTCTTTCAGCGATAGTGTTTGTTGAAAAGTGAAAAAGGAATTGGCTTTTTACAAGTTACCGAAAAACATAACATCACGCCTGTAATCCCCTAATGGTTAGGCAGAGGTGTATGTACCTCATAGTACACCCTCATTTCGCCAGTTATGTTTAAGTCCCATGTAATAGGGGGCGAGCCTGATGTCATCAACCGGGCACAAATCCAGGCTCCGTGGGTGCTATTGAGAAATATCTGATGGAAAAACCAAATCACAATTTGCCCGAGTCGGGAATCGAACCCAGGACCTCATGCTCAGTAGTCACGATTGCGACAACTAAACCAACAAGGCAGCTTATTTCAATCCTTTTGAAAGTCGTCTTAGGAATAGGGAATGCTTTTACAGCGATTGCTACTTACTTAGCTCCTTTAAGGGGTAAATGCCCCACTGATCTGTACCTATAACTGTTATGTTGTTTGTGTGTACATACTAGAAACAGTGTTTTCAATACCTATTCGCTACAGAACGTTAAGAAATCTACAATTTAATGCTTTTCTGAGATGAAAATAAGTTGTATTCAATGAATGTCATTGGATGCAACTTCACGTGTGGAAGCTGAGTCTATGCACGAACACGTAATGCTTTGAGTAATGAGTTTGTCAATATTTTCACACGGGTACAAACCAGAGAATCTTCTCTGGCAGAAGCTATTTGACTGCCTGACCTGAACCCTAACAAGTCGTACACTTATGGCACAATTTTCTTTGAGAGGCTGCGTTTTTGTGAATTAGAATTTTAAATATGATGTATTGAAAATTTACTTCAAGTTCTTCAAAAGTCCTGTATTCTCTAATACTGTAACATACAATATTATTTTTTCTCAATGTATGCATCTTTATTTGTAATATAATACCGAACTTGTCCCTGAATTAAATCAGTGCTCATAGTGTACAAGCCAAAACCAAAACAGAGGATCCATTTATGGCAACAAAATTAACATGGAAGTTTAAACAAACTGCAAGGCTATGCGACAATAGCTGGAATAAATAGATTCTTAGGTTTTTCTATGATACAAGCGGAAACGAAGTGCTAAAAATTTACGTGATTGCGACCTGGATCCAAACCTGAATGGAGGACACTCGTACACAGGTAGCAGGGAAACATGACACGAAAGAGAGGAAGTCTGTTTACTGCAGTGGGTGGAATAAGGCTATCAAGACTTGGATGCGACTCACATATGAAACACTGCTGTCTACACACAGCAGTGGAACAATACCACGGAAATAATAACAGGGCGGACAGAGCTGCAGGTACAGTTCAGTGTTAACTAAACTCTCAACGTAGCCCAACCCTTCTGATAAGAAGTATGGGAACTGTGACTATGTCATAACGTTCATTACCTATAGGTTATAGGCGTGGAGATAAGAACCGAGCTATGTACACGCATTTGTACAATACACGTCTGTAACTAAATCTTGGTTATTGATCTCGTGTGAAACTTATATCTTCAGAATTTATGTTGACTAATTAGTTATTTGAATTCAGTATGTACATTATTTACAAACTACAAATAAATCTAAAAACTATCATTCTATGCTTAAGTATCAAAATGGGGAAATAATTACGGGGCGTTAAAAAAATTGTCCACATCGTTGTCAATAGGAAGTGACCAGAAGGCTGGCAGCATTGCCACGTTGGATGGCAATGCTGATTCTTTGGCCAATAAAGGCCAGCACTATTAATATTATTAAATCGATCCCTGCGCGGAACAAATATTTGTATGGCCTACAGGTAGTTGTTCCGGGTCTGTTTTGTGTGTGTAAGCTTAAATGTTAAAGCACCCACGATACAGGAAAAAATCCTAATGTGGTGCAAAGTTGTTTAAAAATATAAGAATTATGTAGGTATGTGCGGATCGCCCTCGTTTAACTAGATGCAGCTGAATACCAGTATTTTACATGTAGCGACTGCCTATCTGTTCTCCATAACCCAGTAACTGAGAAATAAGTTACCCATTGGTTATCGATAACCAATAACTTAAAGACATGTTGTTAGTAATGCAAATTCTCCTCTTACTCTTACAACATAACATAACATCACGCCACTAATCCCCAAAGGATAAGCAGAGGTATACCTAAAGTACACCCACATTTCGCCTGTTATGTTTAAGTCCCACGTAATAAGTGGCGAGCATATCACCATGAGAGCGGGCGATTCGGAGAGCGGTGGTGGCCCAGTGGCGGCGGCCCCAACTTACGAACAGTAAGTCGTGGGTTCGAACCCAGGCAGGCGCATTACTTTACGTAATTTATTTCATCACCACTGCTCTCAAAAACGGTGAAGGAAAACATCGTGAGGAAACCGGCATGTCCTAGAACCGAAAATTCGAGGATATGTGACATCTACCAACCCGCATTGGGCTTTTTTTTTTTTTTTTGGGGGAGAAATCATCAAATGACTCCTCCCGCTCTGGGCGGAGCGGAAGGGAGTGTCAGACTCTTACTGACTAAAAAACACCCATGTTCCTTCATTGGCCCTTTATGTTCCAGGGCCGCGGTATCTCTTTCGAACAGTCCCGCAGCCCTGGCAGGCACCGGCCCTTGCGGGCCCCTCCCGTTTGCTGACATCTCTTTGAGGCGCGCGTGGAACACGAACGCGCCGTCGACACGGCCTGCCCGTCGTCATACGACGGACGGACGGCGAGCTAGCCCATTACTCGCCGTCCACAGGCCCGCGCCTACGGTGGCCGAGAGCCATCACGGCGTGGCCCCCGACGCCCGGTGCTTCTCCCGCGGCGGCTGGGACGTGAGGAGGTTCTCTCCCTCTCACGTTCCGCCGCCTCCTTCGCTAGCATGACTGCTTCGCAGAAGGAGGCGACGGCTTCCCATTCCCTCTCGCCCCGGACCATGGCTTGAACCAGGGCCGGGCGCGAGAGGCCGCCGCCGCCAATCGCCGCTACGAGGACACGGCGGTGCTCCTCCCAAGCGGAGCAGACCTCGACGGTGTGCTCCACCGTGTCCTCCGGTCGATCCTCGCAATAGTAGCACCCGGGCGTTTCCTCCCGCCCGATTCGGTACAGGTACCTCCCGAAACAACCGTGTCCGGTGAGGACCTGCGTCAGGCGGAAGGTGAGGGCGCCGTGACCCGCATTGGGCTCGTGTGTTGTATTACAGCCCATTCCCTCTCATAGAGAGGAGGCCGTGTGTCCCAGCAGTGAGAACGTTTAGGCTGATTATGCTATATCACCATCTACCGGGCACAGATCCAGACTCCGTGGCTGCCACTACAAATGCCTTATGGAAGACCCCAATAAAAAATCCAGGGACCTCATACTCAGCAGTCCCGATTATGACCACTATACCAACAGGGCAGTCCGTTAGTTCCTCCTCTTACAATACACGACAAATATTTTCCTAAATACCTACTGTTATTACAAACACTCCTAGCACACCGTAACAAATTGCTTAAACCCAAACAAAGAATGCCAGACTATGACCAATCTCCGTCGTTGTTAGTACTCGCTCTACGTTCACCGTTGACTCCAAAGGTTGACGCTTCCTTATCGGAACAATGGGAGAGTCATCTCATCAAACTCGAACCTTCAAATAACGCATTTGATTCGCTGCTCGATCAATGACACTTAACAAACAAGGTTGGTCACCCCTGTCTGTGTATCATCACGCTTTCTAAAAAGAAGGAAGTTTATTTATTTATTTATTTATTTATGTACACACAGATACTTAACAGGACAATATATTAACATAGAAGAGCACAAAAGAAGAAAGAAAGAAGAAAAAAAAAAAAAAAAAAAAAAAAAGAAAAAAAAAAAAAAAAAAAGAAAGAGAGAAGTTCTTTATCTGCTGCGAAAGTAATTGTATTGAAACGCTTTTGAGGTTAGTAAATAGCATAATCAGCCTATAATGTTCCCACTGCTGGGACACACGGCCTCCTCTCTATGAGAGGATGGGCTGTAATCCACACACGGGCCCAATGCGGATTGGTAGATGTAACATGTCTTCGAATTTTTGGTTCTAGGACATGCCGGTTTCCTCACGATGTTTTACACAGATTAACAAATTACACAGAGCTAAACGCCTTCCTGGGCTCGAACCCACGACTTACTGTTCGTAAGTCGGGGCCGCCACCACTGGGCCACCGCTGCTCTCACTGTTTAGCACATAGTGAGTAATAAATGCATACACATAAATAAACTGGCATAGATGTTAGATTGGGAAAGAACATGGGGAGTCTCTTAGAAAACACGGTAAGCTTGTTGTTGATCCCGGCTGTCGTTCGTAGATCTTTGACTGTCGTTACGGGTAGTCAGAAATCAAAATGTCCGCCTACAACTAGTTCAGGTTCCGGTTAAATTGGAAGCCAGCCCTTACCTAGCGGAAAAGGCTAGGCAGTTATTTATTTATTTAAAAAAAAACCACAGCCTATAAGGAAAAAAGGAGGGAAAAAAGCAATTTGTTTAACTAAACGTCTCAGCTAATAGATGAGCCATTGAACGTTTGATTATCCTCACGATAACATAATTGCGGATTAACATAATGTCCGTTTGTTTCGTGTTCACAAGTGACCAACAACAAAAGGCTAATGAAGCAATTACGAAAACCTGTATTTCGACAAAGAATTAGACAAAAAATTGAATAAAATAAGCATTAAGGTTTTACTTATGGTCTTAGTCAACCTCCTTAAAAACGCCTGCTCTGCCTCATTCTTTGGTTCCATCATGCTCTATTCTTTCCATCTTTCGCAAGCACGCGACTCCTCCTTCCTATTTTGACGAAATCTATACAGCCCATCCAGCTATCTCCTTAGTGACCTGTTGCGAACCCATTTTCGGTCTTAGGGCACTAATTCTGTCCTATTTTGACCCACCATCTTCAACCGAATAAAATGCTTACAACCTCAGCAGGGTACATGATGTCTTATATATATATACCTATGTATTAATTCGGCATTACATACATTATGGCCATGGCCTAGATCCAAAGTTGATACGCCGCAGGGGCTTGAACTTCATTGGCATAGGCAGCCAGATCCTAGAAACCAGCTCACAGCAACGTGCTCACAGCAACGTGCGTGCGTGCGTGCGTGGTTGGCAACAAATAAAACATACTTTCCTGAACACCCACTTCTTCTTTTACTAAATCACATAACTTACAGCTTCCCATAGAGGAAAAGGAAAATGAAATACGAATACTACACTACAAATCTGCGTGCTAAGAATAGATAAGACACCTATTATTCCTTTAGAGGCACATTAAAACTTATGGTGCGCGAAAACTCAACGCCCATGGGGACAAAACCATGGGCGCCATTGTTATCACAAACGTCTTGATATCCCATTGTTTCTATTCACACAGAACCACGGTATACACAAACGATTTATCCTTACATATTCTGCATATGTATCATAGCATTGTGTTACAGTCCTTCAGATTTTTCTCACACTAGTGGTATGGTATTTATTACAATCTTGAATTGAAACGAATTATTCAATTTAAGGTACCTAATTATTAGGTTGGGTATGCAGGTAACTGGGTATTTATTTAAAAGTGGATTTCACATGTTATTATTAGATGCAAGTTGGCATATGTCCTTGTTGTCTTCTGTCTCATAATGAATCGACAGTTCACGGTGCGACAGTTGCATACCACACTTGCAGTATTTTGTAATTTGACAAATCAACATCATTTAATTATATTACGTTGCATATGAAGCAATGCATTACGAATTCATTTAAAAACTCACGTTGCAGGTTTTCAGCTTTTTTACCAGTTTTATTTCTGGATTAATCGATGAAATAAGTGCATAAAGGGCCTAATTATTTGTGGTTTCGATACCACACGTTGAGCACTACAAGTTTAGTAGTCTAAAATCCATACATATACCAATAAATAACAAGTAGTATAAAATATTCGTCGATTTATTTGACAAAATTGCTAGGTACACATAAAAAACAATAACGTTACAAAGAAAACAGACAATAATATAACCAACAAAGAACTTCCTAAAATATAAAATTAACCTATAATAATTATTCAGGTACTTCTTGTGGAAACATTTAACAATAACAATAAATAAATGAATGGACAATCAAATAACTTGGAGATCGATAGCTTTGACTTGTTCCTTCATATAACAAACATTTTTGCAAGTATTTCACGCTAGTAATACTCATAGTAAGCACTTAATTGTAATACAGTGATAAAAACATTGAAAATTGGCCTTATTAGACACCCGATCAATTTTTGTATCCGATTTTTTTTTACTCCAACGTGAACTTCAAAGGATTATCTTTCTGCCCAAAGAAACAGTGAAATACAAAAAATTCATTCTGGTCACAATCATGAATATAAAGTCAATTAAAACAAAAGCTTTTTGTCATTACTAGTATTTCACCAAGCTGAGAAAATATCTTTTAGATCTTCAATAATTCTTCTTTCTCTAAATTTTATTCTACTTTTATACCCCCGACAGTGACCAAACATTTTACAAATTTTATTTTGGGCTACAGAGTTTCAATTGTAACTCCAGTTGGTTCTCCTACGTCATCAATGGCTTAATGATGAAGATGAGCAGCCTCATGGGGTGACAAGGGAGCAGTCTTGTGGACCACTGCGTTGAAGCCGTTGTGCTTGTCGGCAGTGTAGTCCACGGTACGGATGGAGCCGTCGGGTTCTACAACGGTGTATTGACCTAGAAAGAAAGTTGGTTATGGTTACCATTTGTTAGGTGATGAAGACGAAAATATAAATACTCGTATGTAGACCATTATTTATGGATATTCTGAATAAATTTAAATTTTTTTGCACTTCTGGAATTTGGAATTTCTTTTCGAATTGATCAATAAATGTAAGTATGGGTTTAATTCTTTCATCGTCGTATACTTGCATAGTTAGATGAGTAAAAGTTGGGTTCTTGAAAAGTTAAGTGCACAGAGAAATTGTATCTATGATACAAGCTTGTAGAAAGTTGGTGCCTTGGTCTACAACAACATCATAATCTTTTTAGCCTTATCCAAACCAAGCTAGGGTCGGCTTTCAGTCTAACCGGATGCAGCTGATTATCAGTATTTAACATGGAGCGACTGCGTATCTCAACTCCACAAACCAGTTAGTACCTACTGAGTAATACAATACCCCTGGTTAAGACTGCTTGTCAGATTTTCTGGCCACTGACTAATTATAACCAATATCAAATATCTACAAATCTTGGTCTACAACAACGGATTCTAAAATTCATATTTTAATTATGGTCTACAATAATGTAGAGTACTTCTGATTTCTACGTGCTTTATTTGTCACTCGCGGGCTCTTGAAAGATGGGACAGGTGGAGGCACAGGCCTTGTCCCAGTTACTCCCAGACACGGTATGACAGTAGGCTTTGTTTGCTTCGCCTCTAAACAGGAAATTTCAAACTATACCTTTGACAACGTCGCCATCCCGACTCTCATGGTGAGTCTTGATATCACCAGTATGGAAGTCATTCACGCCATATTTGAAGTCATATTTTGGATACGCCTGAAAAATTTAAAGTTTATAAGTTAATTAAGCAATATTTCGACAAGACACAACTTAAAGTTAGACGGAGTCTCGGCAGACCGAGGAGAAGATGGTGGGACGCCTTGGATGGCTTCCTCATTAATTAGCGAGAAGAGATACATCAGCGAGAGTGGAAAAAATGGGGGGCTCTTGCCAAGAGCGGGAGAACTACTTAAAAATAATTACGTGGGGAAGAATACTAACATGCGCCTTTTATTTTGTCTCTGGAGACAGGATATGCGCACCAGGTGTCAATAATACATAGAGAGTTTAACCAACAAACCATAACGCAAAAGAAACGAATAAAAAAAATAAACAAATCAATAAAACGCGACGCGCAATCAAAACAGAAAGATGCAGGTCAAAGCAATTTCCCCTAAAAGCAGGTTAACTACACTATAATGTTACATAACCCCAATGTCAAATGTTACCCGCATGCAAATAGTAAACTCGGAAGTGTCGTTCATACGAGTTGCGTGCAGTGAAACCGTTTGAACCACGTGCCATTGCGCAACTTTTATATACTATCGTGTAGTTAACATAAAAGAGAGACACGATTTGATGGCGGTTTTTCTTGTTTTTTAAAAGAACTTCTTCAATCTTCGATCAATGGGGATTATAGATCGATATCTTCAATGCATTGTTTTACGTTGACAGTTAATGCGGTCACAAAATGTGTGAGAGAGATGACACATGGGACATGATGTCACCACATTGTCATATAACAAACTCATACTTTAAGCATTTTTTGGTATTATTTTTCGGTTTTAGTGCAGGCGTTCTGGTTTCTGCCTATCTCTATGGGCAAAAGGTGTGAGTTTAGGTATGTATAAATGCAGGTATTATTTATAAGTTGAGCGTAGTTCTGCCAAAACCAAACAGTTGTTTGAGAGTCAGATTTTACTAATTAGTATACTTTATTTCGGATCAGTTTTATTAACTGAATTATTATGAGATTGTGGGATGGTTCATGAGAACCACATCCTATGTCTGTACTTCCATCCCTTACTTATTGAATATTGACTTTAGAAAATTAAATCACTTCTTTACTTGTTAATTCTTACGTCTTTCTTTTCTACCTTAGACCACACATTGTGAACTTGCCCACGCGCACACAGTTCATCAACAAGCGGAACGTCGCACAGGAAATGCGATCTTGTCGCAATTCCTGCTCATTCACAAATGGAGACGTAAATACAAATAATTATGTGACGTTTTTACGTACCTATACTTAGTTCGAAGTAGCTTTCAAACATACCTTTGTTACCAGAGGAAAATTATTTAGGAAGTAGCGAATTATGATGTTTACTACTTGCTTTATGATCCGTTTTTACGGCGTACAGTTAAGACTTCATAATTTTATTGGTGATGTATAAGTTAAACGGTTATGATGAATGTGCTAAACTTAATTTGAATACGTAAGTAACCAAATAGACTAATCAATAAAATTATATATACATTCATATACATATACGGGGTGGAAGGGACACCGACGCGAAAGCGGTTACCACGTATGTACCAGTACATCATTCTGAGCCCCCTACATAGATATTTTCATCGGTTATTAAAAAAAAACAGCTGTTTCCTACAGAAGTGCAATACCTACACTGTCAAAATGTATGGAACCGCTGATTTTTTCTTTAATAACCGATGGAAAATTTATTTGTAGGGAGCGAGCCTATTGCCACCAACCGGGCGCAAATCTAGACTCCGTAGCTGCTACTAAGAAATTCCTGATGGAAAAACCCAATAACACTTTACCCTAGCCGGGAATCGAACCCAGCACCTCATGCTCAGCAGTCGTACTTGCGACCACTAGACCAACGAGTCAGTCTTTTTAATAATAGTGGCAGTATTTTTTAATAACATGGAAATTAAATTTTATAGTTAGAGCGGATTTACATTTCCCGTATAGGTAACGACCAGTTACGCAAGGGATTTTCTTCTGCTATAAACATTCATGGTTCAATTGGGATTACATCTCGTAAAATTATGCAAATTTAATTAATTTCATATAAATTATTTTTGCATGATTTAATGCGTAGTCAATTAATAGTAAAGCTTTAGCGTTAAAAAAAGAGAGAGAGAGGTTCCTTTGTGCTCTTCTGTGTTAATATATTGTCCTGTTAAGTATCTGTGTGTACATAAATAAATAAATATATTAGCGTCAACATGTATGCACCTACATAGACTATATGCTTTGAAAGTAGCACCAGAACCCTATTTACAAGACCTAAACCATATCTTATCGCTTATTTAAAAATACGCAAATTCTTGTTTTTTGATTTTTTTTCAGTACTCCTTACACAAGAAAACATCAAAACATAAAAATAACTGGTACCGAACGGTTCTGTGAATGGAAAACCAGCTTATCGAAGAAAGTGTATTCGACGTAACACAAACCATTGGGTTTAGTATCATATTACGTTGTAGAACATTCATGAGCTACATACCTAGTCTATGCAAAGTTCTCAGATGTCAACTTGATATTCAGAAATTGCACTCATCTGGGAGTTTTTAATAAGGTAATCCTACTTGGTATATTAATTAAATATTTGATACCCGTAAAGGTCGGTTTAGACCAAAATTATCAATGCACTTTCTATCCATACTCTACCAAATTTTCTTTGTATAAACAGAGAAAAAGCATTCTTTCGTTGCCCATACTAAAATAACAAAAATTTCAAAAAAAATATTATATCTCTGGTTCTATGTTCGTATAATCTCAAAAACTCTATACATCTTAAAAAAAGTGTCAGTATTGGTATGACGATTTTTTTAAGGCGAGGTGGGCGCACATTTGAGTTTTTTAAAACCATCTGAGACAAAGAATATAGTGTTTAAAAATTTAAAAAAAATATATGTTATAGTTAAGGATCTTATCTAGTCACAGTCGCATTCAGTTGCAAGACCTGATGAACTTCACTCGATAGAAAAAAATCGCAAAGTTACCCCTTTTTGTATCTTTTTTTCAATATTATGACTAAATTACTGATGTTTTACATTTAATTTTTATACTAAATTAAAGAAACTAATTAGTTCTAGACAAAGTGGCAGAGTTTGACTTGATAACATTATTTTCTTAATTACTATGTTTTAAAATGAATTAAAAGCATTCGCGGCGGCTCGGACAGGCCCGATTAGTCGCGCGCTGGCGCTTACCGACGACGGACCTGTGTCAGTTTTTTCCGCGACAATTTCGCGTACCATACCGTCTGTTTTTGACCAAGTTTATTATAATTGTTGCAAGTTATAATGGGCAATAAACAACGCAAGCGAAAAAAGTCGTGTAAAGCAATAAAAGTAACAAATAAAAAGAATGCACTCCAAAGATATGTCACAGTACAAATATATACAGTATTGTGACTCGGCCCTGTCTTTGAAATAATTACCTACAGCCGGGTGGTACGTACGCGATAGGGCTGCGCCGGCCCTATAGTAAATATTTTAATTTCATCTACTTAGTTGAGTTTCTTTCTAGTTTTGTGATTGTTAATATTATATATTTAATTTAAAAAAAAATGAAATTTGTTTGAATGAAATAGGAAGGTTCAATAAAAATACACTTATTGCAATTTACACAAAAACACATAAACAAATCAAAATTTTATCTTTACAGTTCTCGAACCTACTAATAGCGAACTGGCTGTTTATTTTCAATTAGTTACTCAAACTGCCCAATTATGATTATTTTATATTCTTATATTTTATAGACAATTATTTCATTTATTAACGAAGCTCTAATTTATCGCTACTAGATAGTAACAAATTTTGATCATAGAAAAAATATTTCATAAAAGTCAAGTAATATTACTTATCCAACTGCATATTTCTATGCTGTGTCGCTAGGCAAGGTCACGCGAGTTCACTAACGCGCTGTGTCCACGAGAAGTATTTTGCGCGCAGCCTACAGCGCTAAATGCCTACTTTTGCAGGAATACCTCGCCTTAAACAGTTTTTGTACCTTAACATCTCATCTCTAAACTACATACATTACAAACTCGAATTCTTTCGAAAAATTCATAGAGACTGTAGTTTCTACTTCCGAAGACATTAAATCAAAATTGATTACGATTGCTATCTTCCTATCATAAATCGATAAAGTTTTATACAACACTGAACAATAATGTGTTATAACGTATAACAATGTTACTTTCCTCATCTTTTACCCGTGTTTGAAGTGGCACAGTAATTAAACGGTTATACACTTAGACGTAACGTTATTACATTATGCACTTGTAATGATTTTCGTAACACTGGATTAGCTGTTTAATAAAAACACTACATGACCTTCTAAGGAAATTACAACGAAGTAATAGAGTGTTACTAATACAGAAATGATAAGCGGTTTTGTACCATTGGAAGTTTTTTGCTGAAAAAACGACGTTTACGCATCAATATTAAAAAAAAACATGTTTTGACTGCATCCCCTGAATTTAGCACGTTAAATGACTTTATTTAAGTTACTGGAAATTCAATAAAAGTGGTCTTAACTTAGTTCTGAGCTGATACCATCTCTATAGATTCCCCATCAACGAGCTAAGAAGAAGAAAGACTTCGAGCGGAACTCACACGTGAAACCGAATGCAACCAAGTACCTACAACATATTATCTAAACGGCGTTGAGTAGCTGTCAGAATCAATATAACATATAGCGTTCACTTTCAATGGTGAACATTCGCTCTTAGCCTACGATTTGGAATCTTCTATCTAGTCTTGTTCGTCTTTTTCAAAGAAAGGGTCGAAAATCACTCAGCATACTTACATAATAATCAACGTGTTCATCTTCCGAGATGTGATGGTGTTCGTAGTGCTTCGGCTCTGGGTGCACGATGGTGGCTGCCGGCTGCAGGTCTGAATGGAGCACCCTGATTGGTCGCTGGTTGTAGAACACGCGACCGTGTGTGCACGCGACTAGCGTCAGAGCTATGATCATCACCTGGAAATGATTCGGTTAGATATTTTAGAATGGAACAAAAAAAAAAAAAAAAATCCGAACAATTGAATTAGTCTCATGTTTTGTGCACATAAACAGAGTATAACTTATTGCAATTTGTAACGACAGCCTCGTTACTTTAGTGGTGGCAAGCGATACTGCTGGTCCTGGGTTCGATTCCCAGATCACGCTAAAGTGTACTGGGGTTTTCCATAAGGATTTCTTCAGAAGCAGACATAGAATCTAAATTAGTGCCTGGTTAGACTGAGCGGTGAGCCCCCTGGGGCTTAAAGATAACTGGCGAAGCGTGGTTCTACTATTAAGTACACCTCTGCCCTGCTAGGCGTGGTCTGTTCGAAGCAAAAAATAAGACTGTCTTTTATAGTTCGTCGTTTTAATGCTGTTACTAACTTTTTTTTTTTTTTTTTTTTTTTTTTTTTTTTTTTTTTTTTTTTTTTTTTTTTTTTTTTTTTTTTTGGAGGGTGAGAAATCATCAAATGACTCCTCCCGCTCTGGACAGAGCGGAAGGGAGTGTCAGACTCTTACTGACTAAAAAACACCCATGTTCCTTCATTGGCCCTTTATGCGGACGGACGGCGAGCTAGCCCATTACTCGCCGTCCACAGGCCCGCGAATGCTGTTACTAACTTCAAGTCTAGAAATAGTATTAGTTTAATAACTTCATAAATAAGTTTTACATAACAGAAAATTATTTCTTCAACCATCATTTATTTTCCCTCATAAACATCTGTTGAGCTATCTGAGGTTACTAGCTTCCTTCCTCTTTGATAACAATCTAAGCAACGATTACCGCAGTAATTAAATTATCATTATTATACACTAGCGTTAACATAATAATAGATTTTTATAGGAATTCATGAGATTTATGGTTTTATAGTCTTACATAAAATGGTAGTTGGTCAATCTTGGAATCTCTTGATTAATTTTGTCCTGTTAACTGTTTTCAAAACTTTTAGTGATTATAGTATGGCTCTAAATTCTTATTTTCAGTATGAAACCCCTCCGGACAGCAGACTCTCGTACGTATAAACTTAAAAAATCAAGTTGCAATTCCATTTTATCACAACCTTGACAAAAATTGTGGTGATTCTGATAAATTGATGACACTGAGATTAAAATTCGAAGATTCTTAAAAGTCCGGTAGTTGCACCCATAGATATGAACTGAAAAAAAATATTTATTTCAGACTCAAAGCTGTGTAAGTCTTTTTTGTTTCGCAATCAAAATTAAAGCTATGCACCCTTGCCAAAACAACGAATGCGAAACTTATCTTTTCACGCCTTCAGCGAATGAGTGAATAAAAAAAATGAATATAAATAAACTCTTTTTTTTAATAACAAAGAATTGAACGCGTATTCAGTTTCGTGTCCGTGCTATTAACCGATGAGGAGTTCTCTCGTGAGGAGACGATCCAGGCTGCAGGTTTAAGTCATGTCTGACATAAAAATGTATTGTCACCAGAACCAAAGGTGTGTGCAAAATATGTAGCTCAATGGTTGGGGTTAACTGGTTTGAAATTCAGTTGCAAGATTTGATCAATAAATACTGACAAAGCAAGTCAAATAAAAAGTTGTAAAAAACGGGTATCCCCTTGACCTAAGAAATCTTTTATTATCGGTAGTAAATTCCTGTGAGAAGATTTCCGGCCTTCACTTGAGCAAAGCCGCATGAATGCGAAAGCTAGTAGCTTATAAAACACCTCATTACAAATTCTTCTATCACCATTACATAAGAACAAAACATAAACAACAACAAAGCAAGAATCGAATAGTTTTTCATATTCAGCGATGAGTATTCTGAACTCGAGCACAATGTTATCACAACAGATGTTTCGAGCTATCTTCTATGAGACAATGGTGTGTTTTTACACTTTTTACCAATTTTCTCACACACGCTTTCAAGACTCCATTGATGGTTATCCAGAATAAGTTTTTGCTTACGCCTATGTAATGTTAACTACGTATCACTTTTGTTTTCACTTGAAGTATTAATGAACTCATGGGGACTTATCGGTACTGGCGTTGACAAGGGGGCGCTCTTGGTAAAAATTTTAAAATAAAAAAAATGAAAAAAAAACAGCCAAAGGGCGAGTCGCACAGTCCCGTACCATCGTAGTAGGGGAGCCTCTTTATTTTTTTATTTTATTATATATTTTTTTATTTGTTATTAAAGCGGCAACAGAAATACACATTTTGTGAAAATTTCAACTGTTTACCAGCCCGCTTACGGATAGACGGACGGACAGCGGAGGAGCTTAGTAATAGGGTCCCGTTGGTTACCCTTCGGTTCTTATTTTGGCCACACATTTCTTATGAGATTTTAGGTTTACTTTCGATATCTTATTTGACCCCAAAACTGTAAGGTTTTTCGGGTTTTTTAAACCGACTTCAAAAAAGGAGGAGGTTTCTCAATTCGACCGTATATATGTTTTTTTTTTTTTTTTTTTTTTTTTATGTGTGTTCGCGGATAACTTCGTCGTTTATGAACCGATTTTGATATTTCTTTTTTTGTTGGAAAGGAGATACTTCAAGGGAGGTCCCATGATAAGGAAACCGGGATCTGATGATGGCATCCAAGAGAAATTGAGGGGAGCTTTCAAAAATTGTAGTGGCGACTAGTGCGTTTGTAAATTTTTTGATTAAGTATTTTAAAGCACTACAATTTAAAGAAGGTCTGGAGTCGCTCTGATGATGGAACCGAAAGACAGTCGAGGGAACTCCTCAACGGTTTACAGCAGTCACCTTGTGTTCGGGTTTGATTAATTTGTATTGATGAGAAATTTACACCTAGATGGGCTGTGACTGTCATAAGGGGTCTGATGATGAAGACGAAGGACAGTTAAGGGAACTCCTCAACTGTTTACAGTAGCTACCTTGCGTTTGGACTTAATTCATGTATATTGATCAAAACTTTGCACCCATCTGGGTTACAAGTGCCATTACAGGTCTGATGATGAAAAATATTTCTATGGAATATTGCAACTAAAAATAAAAAAATAAAAAAACACAAAAAAAAGTGAAAAATAATTTTAGCTTCAGAAGTCGGTGACAAAAAACTGAATCAAATAAACAAAAGTCACCGACTTCTGAAGCTAAAATTATTTTTCACTTTTTTTTGTGTTTTTGGAGTCGGTTTTTCTTTAGAAAAGTTCTCAGTTTTGGTAAAAAGATTACACCTGGCTGATAAAAGATTATTAATGTTTGACGGGACTATTACATCACACCTGTAATCTTGGGTTTAGCAGACATGTAACTTATATACATTTTATTAGTAAGTCCCATGTAATTTGGGGCGAGCCTATTGCCGGGCACAAACCAAGACTCCAGACTGAGACAATCCTGATGTATGGAGAACACAATGTCACTTCTCCCGACGCGGAATCGAACCCAAGACTCATGCGCTGCACTAGCGCTTATTTGTTGTTTGATAGTTTATTCTCCCTCATCTTTCTATACATATTTGAACACTAAGAGACGAAACACAATATAATAATTACTTTAGTAGTTAAGTGTAACGTATCCAATGATTCAAAAAGGACTAATGTAATTTCCGGCTGAAGTTTTCAGGGATATCTAATGAACTGTACAAGATAAACATACAGACAATACTGCAGAATGGTTTATACCTTAGCTTTTAGTCATATTTTCATACCAAGACCAACAAATTAAGATACATTTGAGCTTCAGGTTTACAATAGTTTCTAAACAAGTAAGATAAAACGAGGAACTAAAGTGATTTTTTATAAGAAGCTGCAAGATAACGCGCTTATGTTATTGACTAGCAATGCTCTCTTTATGCTTCGAAAAATATTTTTTAAAACCTTGTAAAACTAACTATCTTCTTTTTATATTAAAGCTTACCTTGAAGGCCATTTTCGATGTACTCGTAATTAACACCACTGCGTCTAATTAAAGCACCAGCACACGATCACTCGATTCCTAATCGATTTAAAACAAAATCGAATGATACACTCGTTTCGAAAGCTGAGTATCGAATGTGCCGAGTGAAACTACACGCTAGACTTATATGTGGGTAGCTAGGGTGGTGGGTACGGTGCATGCCGGGGAAATAATATCAAAACGAGCTACCGATTTTTTTATTACATAACATAACATCATACCTGTAATCCCCGAGGGGTTAGTCAGAGGTGTACCTAATAGTACGCCCACATTTCGATTTTTTTTTTTTTTAGGGGGCGAGCCGGGGACAGATCTGGACCTTGTGGCTGCTACTGAAAAATTCCTGATGGAAAAACTCTGTAACACATACAAACCCAGAACCCCATGCTCAGCAGTCGCGCTTAGGACCACTAGTCCAACGAGGGAGTATTGTCATATAATTTTACCAATAATCAGATTAATATTGTTTTACTTCAGCTATAAAGTGTGTTAACTCTAACCAAATAAAATAATAAATCAGATAATGAAAATTATTAATAGTATCATTGTCTTTCTCAACGAAAGTTATTCCATTTGTAACATTGAAAATTAGAGTCATAGCATAGCATAAGCAGCCTATAATGTTCACACAGCTGAGACATAGGGTTCCTCTCCATGGGAGGGAGTGATCCATAATCAACCATGAGCCTCCAGTTTGGAGGTTGGAGGAGGGTTGGTCGATCATATCGCACGTCCTCTAAAAAACTGTCTTAACACAAAAATCGCAGTTTTGAGATATATGCATTTAGAGTTTTTGTGTTCTTAATGATACTTAGCGTAAAAACTTTCGCTTGTGTCATTCGGCGACTTATTTTTGTATGCTTATGGCACTTTTTTTTCAATTATAGAGCAAGGACAATGGAAGTTGAGTGGGGTATTATCTAAAAACCTACATATTTTGTATTATGACAGTTAGAGGACGAATTAGAGGACGTGCGATATATTATTGAAAGCCAAGAAACACCTAACAATTCAGATAATTATATGAAAACACTACAGTTCCTTCCTATCATATAATTAATCAACCAACGATAAACAATATAAAACCTAATAAAGCACTATCGTGCTCACTAATACAAGTTATATCATGCTTGCACGCCTATCACTTAGTAAATATTCTCATTACATTCAGCTGCGTCCAGTGGTTATCAACACTGCATGCAATAAATAGGCGCTGCGCTGTTTACTGAGCCATAAAAGTATTAATTACCATTCCAAAGAAACAATTACGAATCGACATAAAACTGACCTCTCTATCGCCACTCATAAGTATAAGAGGGACAGCAATATAAACGTCGATGTCGACGTGGTAAGTACTAAACAGATAGGTATTGAATAATGTTAGATGCCTGATACACTTACGTCAGTTTGCGAACAAAAATACAACCGCAGACGATAGATAGCATTATAAGAAAGCTTCCTGATGTGAAGAAATTGTGCTCTAAGTAGGTTATACAAGAACAATATGTGTCAACGATGCTGATACTATTGTTTTCTCTTCAAATTTAAGAGTATTTTTCAATAATTATTGATGAGTCAACAGAGATAACTTTTCCAGGTACTTCTAGAAAGAACTAATGCAAGATACCACTAACCATAAACTTCTTTACAAAGAAAAAAATAGTAGGATATTTTTTCCTATAGGAGTAGGTAGGTAGGAAGTAAGAATTATTAAAATTTACAGTAAGACTCACACGATCATCAAGCCAAATCATCAAATGTTAAAGCACCATTTCGACCAACATCAGCTGATATCGCATGGACAGGAGTAAAGGTGAATTAATATTAAAAATATTCGTCATCTTCCTGCCCTCATCCCTTGTTACTTAGTGTCGGTGCAAACCGTTGTCTTAATCCGTTCTCATCATTCACTCACTTTTCTTTCATATCATTCCTCACACATACAATCTATCCATTCATTCTTTAGACTTGCTCGTCTTCCTTTCCAACCATCAACATTTACATTTCTCGCTCTTTTGGTCACATGTATGGTAATCCTCTGCATTACAGGCCCTTACCAAGCCAAACGATTCACTTTAAACTTTAGTGTCACTGGCGCCGTTTAAAACTTCAACATTCCTCAACTACTGCATTCCAAATCGTTGTTAAACAATAACTTGACTAATTACTGTGATGACATACATAGATGTTCTTTTTGAAGTACACAGATTCCTTTTACGTCCAAAACAATTCATAATGTTCACGGTCCCTTACTCAAGAAAATTCTACCTAAAACAATGTTTTTCTATTACAATATTTCGGTAATAGGTGAGAAGGTTTTCTTACATAAGCCGTGCGCGATTGCTAGCCCACTTTCCTTGAGCCACCTAATTATGTGACAATGGAATAATGTACGTTATGTGTCCAGAAAATAATAACGTATGACGTAAATCAATGATGTTGATATTGTGCACAAGATTGGTGGAAGCATCAATTTGATACGGTCGAATTGATACTGTGAGGTAGGAAGCCACTTGATGATTAGATAATGATTAAAGATATGATGCACTGGTTGTTTAAAGAGCATTAGCATTAACGGTTGATGAAGTAAAGCTAAAGCTTGTAAAACTGTGAACTCAACTGCAAGCATTTATAGACCTACTGTTATTATAAATTGCAAATATGATAGACTAGCGGCTCGTCCCGGCTTTGCACGTGCCTATGTTACTCGGGGTGGATGTAGCTTTCCAATGGTGAAGGAATTTTTGTAATCGGCGTTTTTGAGTTTCATTACAAACATACGTGTGTATGTTACACACACACACAAAAATACAAATTTTTCCTCTTTTTAATATTAGTGTAGATATGCCTTGTTCACTCATTCTTAAGATAAAAGAAAAATAGGTGACCATTTGAAAAAAAACATACAGATTGTTAAAATTATGTTTCCATCACGAAAGCTCTAAAGCAAAAAAGAAATAATAGCACTCATTGTATATTACAAATCCACATTACCAAAAGTGTACACTGCCTTGCCTTTAATGACTAAAATTGCATTACGATATCTATTGGTTATGCGGCCCAGTTATACAACCATAGTCTTTGGTGCCTAGCACACATCGCCATACTTTGTTTTGTAAAGATATTTTCAATATGCTATACTTTTTTGTCATCAAACACTGAACTAAAGCTCATTTAAGCCTTTTGATTTCATAAATCTCATATCATTAGTTATTCAACCTGACCCCTTTCCGCTACCTGTACAATATACTACTCTTGGTATAATAAAAGCAAAATGCAGGCAAGGCATGTGCGTAATCACACTTCGTTTTCGCTTAATTAGATCCAATAATGAGATTGGCCTATTGCCAACGTCTATAAAAAATGCTTGAACAGCCCAGTAAAACGGGGTGATTATATCGACTTTACCGAGTTACTGACATGAACGAGACACACTTCAAGTCAATATAATTTTGACAGCAGGCACTCGTGCCCAAAGTAGCTTGTTTTGCCGTTAGATTTCAATGAATGATTTTTGCTGACAACAATTGCGAGTCGTACTCACACGCACACAGGGTTCCGTACCACCAGACAATGTAATAAAAATATTTTGAAGGCTCATTCATATGTTGTATTACATTCAACAGCAACACATAATTTGTTTTTCATAGTATTTTAATGAAAAACAAAGTTACTGCTGCAGTTTGAAGAAAAAGTCCCATATATCAAAAACAGAACATCAAGTCTTATTCAAACCAATTTTTGTTAAACGTTTTTTTTACGTTCCAAAATCCTAATTTTTTTCAGAATTTGTCTTCTCTTACTGTAGAAATGAGATGTGGGGACACATTTTACTACTTTGGAAGTGTCTATCTTTCAAACGATTGACTTTGAGAAAAAATAGTTATAGGAACCTCACTGTCATATTTAAATACCTATCTATAAACATCCCACGCGGTTTGATGAAAAATCATTTTTTAGTTTCAGTTACTGAAACTAAAAAATGATTTTTAGGTATGAGGAGCCACCCATAATATTTTATTTTTGTATAAAAATTGTAAAGCGGTTTAGAGGCGTGTGCACATCGAACCAGCTGGTGTCGGAGTCCACGCCGAACCCGCCGCACGCCAGGGTATTTTAACACCCTGTATAATCACGTATTATTTGTTAGACATCAGACTAGTTTTTTCCCGGTGTGGATGCATCTCTTCCTCATCCTTTTGGGAATTACAGATATAATTTTAGTGATATATTTTGTTGCTAGCCTGTATTAACGTACTCTTGGGCAAAGGCCACTGACCCAGTTCTTCTACTTCTCTCGATGTACTTCATCATACCAATTCCCGAAGTTAATACTCTGTTCATAATGATAGTTAGATTCTAATATGCTCAAAAAATAATTGACAAACAGGAAAGTACGAAGCTGTAAAATTCTAATACGCGTGTACTCCAATCAACTCAAATGCTTGACTGGCATCCGCAATAATGTCTTCTATGCACTAGTAGTAACCATAATGCTTGATTGAGTACCGGTTATAAATCATTTACTGTACTAACTTTGTTTCAAGCAACTTCAATATCATCAATGTCTGGAATCGTTTCACCCACTCCTGAGTGTGGAACTCCTCCTTCTGATTGCTAGTCTTCGTACTTGTTTACAGCTTCTTTACAACTCCATTTATACTGTCACTTACGGGATATCTTCCGTGATAATCCATTATTGTGAGCTCCACATATTTCTTTCTTTTATTAACTCTCGAAGGTCTCCCCTGCTTTTTCATAATTTCTTAAATATTTTGTAAAAGATATTCTCCAAATGAAATTTGAACAGATATATACAAGGTAGAGAGTAATTTAGCAATATTATGATCATAACCCACGGCCTCTTGTCGGTCGTCATCCCCTGATGGTAGGTACCTCACCGCCCATGGTTTAGAGGTTCTATTACAAAGCTTTAAAATCTTTTATTCTTTTATTATGACATCTGACATTTAAAATTAAATTTTCAGTGTTTTTGCAAAGTCACAATTTGTCAGTGTTTTTAATAGTTTTCGAAAGATTTTGAACGCTTTATTTATAATATATAATAATATATCTTTCCGATATGTTAAAGAAGGTAACGTTATCTTTCATTAATCGCTACTAGACTAATCAGATCGCTTTTTTGTTATATTAGTATTCGCTTTGCACCAGTTATTTCGTCATAGCGTCCGGATGCAAAGGCGATACATGGCCGTACTGCTAAGAGGAATAGTACACTTTCACTACATATCAATAAATTCCAATGTTCAAAACATAAATAGTGGTGACGAAGAATTGTATTAGCATTAGTAAGCAAATGGCAAGACAAGCCAGCTTGCTAGGCTTTTACTACTTTGTAAGTGTACAAGCTGTGGTACAAGCGTCAAATGGAGACCCCCATTCGACACTTTACGATAGGCGGCTTAAGGGGTAAAGGGCTACATTCACATTTTCATTTGTTCGTAAAGACTTTTTAGGAATTTAAATGAGTAACCTAGATTAATTTACTAACGCATTATTATCTATCGTGAACTCCAACGATTTTACTGGATAGTAGGTGTTTATTTCAACTAATATATTTTTATATGATTAGATGTTACTCAAAGTAAGTAGGGAAATTAAGCGTTACAGTCGCTACCAAACACATAAAGCTGTTGTTTTATTTCTTTGATAATTATGCAGCGTATCGCTATACTAATGTTAACGTATTGACAGACAAAACAATATTATGAAGTTTCTTAGTGTCCGCCAAGCCTTACAACTACTAAACAGTTAAATAACATAAAGGTTTTGCCCGCGTCGCCTCATCTGTAGTTCTAAGCCGTCGCATCTGTATCGAATGGGCCTCAAGACAGAACAGCATGCAAACTACAGTTAGATTATATAAAATAGAGCACTTAGTGTTTTACTGTAGCTATACGGTAGTTGGATGCCGTGCTAACTGAATAGAATGACACGAAACAAATGTTTGGTTCGTGTTACGCGCGCCATTTTTTCTGCCGTGTTTACACGAGTACACACGGCGACACATCAATCTATAAATTTCCAGAATTAAATAAGAATCTATAGATTTCCCGCACAATGAGAGATACGCATTAAATGGATTTTTTTAGCTTGATTGGTCGTTGTGCGTACACGGGAATAAAAATACGACTCGAAGAAAAAAACATATTAAAAAGTTGCAGATGCATAATATTTGAACATTTAATGACACTTGAACTACACGCCAGATGAAATATTTCAGTTAATGCGCGGACTGACTACGATTTTAATCGCTACTAGTCTACGTAAACTATTGTCACCACTATAGAGAGTATATAAGGTTGAAAATTGAAAATAATACTATTTGTGTTGACATGCGACTAAGCTGCGAATGGGCATTTATTGTAGGTACAGGTTTTCTTTAGATTATTCAAAATATAGACCTTAAATTGAATAATTGTTTGGTAAAGTTTAAAAAAAATGCTAATTCTATTAAATTCTTTAAAAAAAAACTGTTTTTATCGCTGGAAATACAGAGATCTGCGACGCCAGAGTTTATTTTTGTGCCGCAATTTCCCAATTTTTTATTGGGAATATGAAACTATCATATATTATTCTGTTCGGTTAAAATTTTTCTTTAAACCCTTCTCCTGACCACTGTATTTTTGCGTTAGATATTTTCATTGCATTACGTCATAGTTGACTAAGAAACCAATTTTTGGGAATATTGAGGTAACACCGCGCTTTAAAGCTGTCAACCTACTTGCGCAGTCATCGTGCATTGTCATGTTATTCTAATTACATACAGTTGGTAGTTTTGATGCAGTTATGTTAACTGCATCCAAACTAAAACTTTGCAGCTGACGCATAGTTCATGTTATGCAGTCTGTCTTTTTAGACTCCCATGCTATTTATGCTATTTAAAATGTAAGAAGTCATATTTCAATATCTTTGCATTTTAAGATAAAGAATGTCCTACTATCCGACACATCGAACACGGAGATGAAACAGATTCAATGCTCAGTTTGCACGATAAATTTAAATTCCGAACGTAGTCTCTGCAAAAGTTGCCGTCATTATGGTAAGTAAAATATATAGTTTCTACAACAAAATTAATACCAAAATAGGGCCTATTCTGATTTTGTTTTTTTATGCTTGAACCACGAATCACTAAATGCATTCAGCGCTGAACATGACGCTAACGAAACATGATTTTGTTTCTCTCAACCTTTTGAAGATGACAGAGTTAAATATAGCCCTAAACGCGTTTATTAATGTGTGATGCAAGTGGATCTTAATTTTCGTAACAGCCATTTAATAAGGGGTACTGAGATGTGCTGTAATTTATTATGTACTAGCGACCCGCCCCGGCTTCGCACGGGTGCATGTATTATACATATAAACCTTCCTCTTGAATCACTCTATCTATTAAAAAAAACCGCATCAAAATCTGTTGCGTAGTTTTAAAGATTTAAGCATACATAGGGATATAGGGACAGAGAAAGCGACTTTGTTTTATACTATGTAGTGACTAGCCTTTGCTTGCACGCACGGAAATGTATGATACTCGGGGATACTGTCGCTTCCCACTAGTGACAGAATTTTCGGAAACAGATAATAGTTCCGAAGATAACCCTCGTCATCCAAGCTTTCAAACTTTACCTGATTATAATATTAGTATACTTAGATATTCAATTTGATGCAATAGATATTGTAAGGAAAGGCAGTATTGAAAGTGGTGACTACGAACCTGAAAAGGAATTCGACCTTGATACTGACATCCCGCACCTACAACTAAAGAATATCAACGAAAATGTAGATTTAGCAAGTGGAGATCGTGGAAATAGACCAAATGCTCAAGGTAAAAAAAAAAAAATTGAAACAAGTTTGTTTTGGTAGTGCCATTTTATTAATAAAAACTTTTAATAATACAGAAATAAATATCGATGGAAAGAAAATTTGTAATGAAGAAGATGCATTAATCAGTCATAAGGTACTTTTTACCATACAGTTTTGTAATACCTAATGAAAAACACCTTAATATTTGCTGAAAATGTCCAGGAACTTTATACAAAGAAGAGCAATGAAATATTTGTGGAATATAAAAATCCCCACTATCAGGAAAGCAAATCAAGTATAAGCACAAATATTGTTGCTGATTGCTCAAAAAACACTGAGAGCAAAGAAGACGATGAATTGGAAAATTGCGACAAAGATCCAAGGTAAAATTATTTTTGTTAATTTGTGAGGCAACTGATTTGACACTAATTTTATCGAACTCGGTTAGTTATTTAAATACAGTTTTATGCAGTACTAAATTTGTAAATATTTAACTGTTGAGCCATGGTTCCGTTGCTGTTCCTCCCACATCGCTGAAGTCATTCATATCAACGACAAACGTCAACTAATGATATTTTAATGAACTTCGTATAATGATAGTAGTGCTACTATCACCATTAAGGTGATAAGGTGAACCTGGTCCTAAAAATTCAATTTCCATTTCAGGCCAGTGGTGTGCCCTGTAACTATCTGCTCAAAGATTGTGACGATTGACTCATTCATGTTACATTTTCTTTTTGATCACTCCAAAGTCCCAAGAACAACTTTAGATGATATGGTGCCTCAAGAAGTTAGGTTAAAACCTGCGAATTGTTCAACAGAAGTAAAATGTGTCGCTTCATTTATTATGGAAACCCGAAAAAGGTACTTTAAAGTATTAGATAAATAAATAAATATAATCTTTTTAACATGGAATACTGTAAAGTAACTCATGATTTATGATTTCAGTCCAAGCCAGACAATTAGGAAAAGAATGGAAACAGCAATTTCCGGTCGGAATTCTAAGAAAGATAACAAATTATTATTATTGTTGGCTGTGAGATTGCCGACAGTTTCCTTAAAGTTGCCAAGTGTCAAATGTGATCCATCGGCTATTTTCACCAGGAGTATTCACACGCAGACCGATAAGACCAACGAACATTGCTCAGGGGTATTCGATATTATTCTATAATAATCCTTGAATTAAAAAAAGAAAAGGAAAAAGGCTAGGTAAATGATGATGATGAATCCTTGAACTCATAAACATAACCATCACGCCTGTAATCCCCGATGGGTTACGCAGAGGTGAACCTAAAGCACACCCACATTTCATCAGTTACCTATGCTAATTCCCATGTAATAGGGGGCGATGCTATTCTTATCAACTGGGTACATGTCATGGCTGCTACTGAGAATATTGTTACGGAAAAAACCAATAACACTTTGCCCGACTTGGACCCAGAAATGAAACCAGGCTCTCCTGTCCAGCAGTAGCGCTCGCAACCTAGAATTCAGTAGTAGACAAATGTCACACGAAACGTGACACTTGTCGCTTGAGGCGTAGGTCTAGTGACCACGATGTCGAGTAACGTCTCTCGAAAATTATTACATTTGTCCATCGGTTATTTTGTGCCCTATTGAATAAGAGCTGTAGTTGTAGAAATGAAAACTGACTAGGTAGGTACTAGTATGTATCAATATTAGAAGTTTTCTTCCAGATTTGTACGGAAAACCTCAGCAAGATTGGTGGCGACTACAAACCTTGTACCAGTAAATCTGTGCTTGATGAGAATGAAGTTTTTATATTATGGCTGTGCAAATTAGATGAGGCAGAAAGGGTGTTTAGTGTAAGTAAAAATAATAACCCTCCTTTTGGGCTTCGCCGCTGTCGGGTAAAAAACCACATTGTCTACCCATAAAATGTAGAAATCTAAAACAATACGTGTACGTCTTACTACATCGTTCTGACGTGACGACCAATGTTTTGTAAATAACTAGCTTCTACCCGCTGCTTCGCCCGCGTGGCCTATATGAAACAAATGACTTTTTTCTCAGAAACAAACATCATACGCGCTCTCACTCCCTCTCATTGAATATACGAACTGAAAATATTCCTAATAAAGCAATAAGGACGAAATTCTCCGTAAAACCAAACTATCTCTGGGATGAGAGTAACTGTATGGTTTTAAGACCTCAAAGCGTGTGTGAAAAGATCTAATTAAAAGACAACCAGAAGTGGATAATAAATAACTAATATTCTTTACAACGAAACCTTTAACCACCGCAGTATTTCTTTTTTGTTTTTCCTTCAGGTGCTAAAATCACAAGGCTGCTCCGAGAGCTTACTCTAGAGTAGGCCACGGCCAGTTATAACTGGCCGTGAGAAAAGCAGTTCTCCCTTAAGTCTACGCCTGCTAAATTAAGAGTTTGGCCTTGAGATTTACTTATAATAATTGCAAAGCAGACTTTGAGGGAAACTGCACTCTTTTGAACTCGAAGGGGTAGTTCGATGTATCAATGTCGCGTATCACAAGCCAAGACACGTCTACCTCAGAAAAAGCATACCTACCTAGTAGTATGAGAATACTTCCGCGCCCCGCACGTCCTGCGCCGGTCTGCGTGTTTCGAAGCCCTATTTGACTCTGTTGGGGGATGATTTTGAAAAAATTGTCATACGCCTGTCTCATAATTTTATTTGAAGAGTGTGTATACCAATTTTAATAGACTAGGAGAATATTGAGTTTCACAGATAATTCAATCCCCCATTTCACCCTCTCAGGGCTGGAATTTTGAAAAACTCTTTCTTATTGGATGCCTACTCTTCACAAAGAATACAACCTCCAAATTTCATGACTCTAGTACTAGCGGTTTGGTCTGTGTGTTGATATATCACCCAGTCAGTCAGTTTACCATGAAAAAATAATAAATAGTTATTCTGATTTAAATGAGTGTTCATGGAGTTTCTTGCCCGTTTCTCTCCATAGAGATCTACTCCTCGAAATGGGCAACTACATGCCATATTAATAATAATAATGCCTTGTGGACTGCGACTGTAGTCCATCTTTTAGTTTTTGATAATTCAAATATGGCGTAACTGGCCCACTTAAAATAAATGCTTTGATATCCACACGAAACGTCGCACCGAAGAAACGCTTGGGAAGTTTAAATATTGAATCTTATTTTTATTCTATTTTATCAGGTAACTCTTTTAGGAGAGGACAAAAGACGAGGCTATTGTTACATTGGTGATGCAGTCCATGTAAGAGACAAGCAAGATCCATCTTTACTCTACGACAAATCAGAGTGCCTTATTATCAAGGGATCCGCTGTCAACCACCTCTTCGATCCCAAGGGTCAGATTACCGTTATAGTTAGTCACATAGGTTGATGATTTAATAAAATACTTAATAACCAAAAACATCTTTTATTGCTAATTATAACCTAATTCTTTAGAATTGTTCGCAAAACTTGTCAGCATCAGCCAAGTCATTGGCTACACTTCGCATCTTTCGATTTTCTTTAGCATCGTAATACACATGAACTCTTTCTTTGCCACATTTCGGAGGTTCCTTCAGTTCATTTTGGTAAAAAATCTCATAATCGGGATTAGCTTTGAAAAGGTTACTTTTACTTGCCTGTTTGTTAAAAACTTTGAAGTTATTTGTGAGTTCGTTGTTCTTGTATTTAAAGTCAGTTTGTGATTCAGGAAAAGCATTGGCGTTCAGTAAATCTGCAGCTGACTGCGCATCAGATTCTGATTCAAATTTATTCGGAGCGTCACTTGACTCTACCACTTTGATGCTCTTTAACTCAACCCTGAAATTAACAAACTTTATAAAGATGTGGCTAATTTTAATCAGTGAACGTGTCCAAATTTCTCCGTAGTAGCTAAAAATTAAAAATCGAGAGTCAAATATGGAAACCACTTTGAACCTTTGCGTTTTAAACATGCAAACAACTCGTACTGTTTATTTTTAATTTTTATAGCTGCCAAACTATTTTATTCATCTTTCAACATGAAATTATGTGCACTGCAGCTGTTCTTCAAGCTCGTAACTACAAAGACTACTTCACCAGCACCCAGTCTAGAGAACGATAAAACCAGTAACAACAGTTACTCAAGAAATGGTCATTATTATTGTCTTGTTGTCGATAGCACGACAAATAGTACATTTTGATTCAAGTGGGTAAACTTTTTCATTACTGCCGAGCGCGACGTCCAAAACATAATTCGCTCCCCCCACCGAATAATATGGTAATCGATAAATCTAAATTTTACAAGAAAAATAAAAAACTGTTTTATGCGTATATCTCGGCACGGGTAGATCGTAAGATAGACATTTATACGTCGAAATAAAGCTAATTTTTTTACAATCTATTTCATATTCTGTTTTTTTTTTGTAATAGTTTAATAAAATTAAGTTATTGACGAAAATAATGTTACTGAAATTAAAGGGCAAGAGTATAGTATGCAACGCATCATTACCATATTATTCGCGTGTAAACGCAACGATATCGTAGTCAATATTAATGCATTATAGTATTATTCGTTGTAATACGGTGTCAAAAAACCTAACGGCAATATGATATTACGATATTATTCGTGTGAAATCCAAGCGATAGTATATACTGTAATATTACAGTACAGTAATATTCGTCGATGTGTGGTGTCAAAAGATTAACAGTAATATAATGTTGCAAATACATGTTTTATTAAATAATTCAGTACCTATTATTTGATTTGGCAGAAAAATTACAATATTAGAGGAAGTTGACATTAATACTGGATAATTTATAATAGCGATTTTACTAAAATTTATGAAATAAAACAAAGGTTTTATTATTTATCATAATCAGTCCTTTTATTTATTAATAATCAGGTACTTAATGTTTTCTATCAGAAACAATAATCAAGGGACTCCTGTTGGCCCAATTGGTCCATTGGTATAGTAGAAATGAATCATGCTAATCATCACTACAGTCCTATTCATAGTCTGAAGACTGCTCGGTGCTATTAGCACAGGTTTGCAGAGAATTATAAAAACAATGATAATGCTGAGGTATGGCTTCTGTTCTGCATAGACTTAATAAATCTTCTTTTAGTAATTTACTCACTGGTATTGATTGATAATAAGCGTGTTTTAATTGTATTCAGTAGTAACTTCTTCCTCAATAAGTAGTCTTGTTCCTCTCGTTGATCGGGTTTGAATTTCGGGATTCAACTCTGAATATAGATCCTCAAAGTTATATTTAAATTGAGGGTTGGAAATCATCAAATGACCCCTCCCGCTCTGGGCGGAGCGGAAGGGAGTGTCAGACTCTTACTGACTAAAAACCATCCATGTTCCTTCTTTGGCCCCTTTATGTTCCA
Source organism: Eurois occulta (assembly GCA_950022335.1). NCBI lineage: Eukaryota > Metazoa > Arthropoda > Insecta > Lepidoptera > Noctuidae > Eurois > Eurois occulta. The sequence continues at coordinate 7,672,879 of OX465484.1, read as the reverse complement.
GGGCCGCGGTATCTCTTTCAAACAGTCCCGCAGCCCTGGCAGGCATCGGCCCTTGCGGGCCCCTCCCGTTTGCTTACATCTCTTTGAGGCGCGCGTGGAACACGAGCGCGCCGTCGACACGGCCTGTCGTCATACGACCGACGGACGGCGAGCTAGCCCATTACTCACCGTCCACAGGCCCGCGCCTACGGTGGCCGAGAGCCATCACGGCGTGGCCCCCGACGCCCGGTTCTTCTCCTCCCGCGGCGGCTGGGACGTGAGGCTCTCTCCCTCTCACGTTCCGCCGCCTCCTTCGCTAGCATAACTGCTTCGCAGAAGGAGGCGACGGCTTCCCATTCCCTCTCGCCCCGGACCATGGCTTGAACCAGGGCCGGGCGCGAGAGGTCGTCGCCGCCAATCGCCGCTCATCAAATCATAATCAAAATATTTTTATTTCACATAGGCCTACATGGGCACTTATGAAACGTCGACAAAAAGGTGCACGGTTCGGGTTGGTCGTTTCCTATGGAGAAGAACCGGCAAGAAACTCCATGGTTACTCTTTTAAAATGATTAGTTTTACAATATTGTCATGTTACAGCATTAGTACTCAAGTATGGGGGACAGCATAGGCCCGACAATAAGTCGTTGCTTAATAGACAAGAAAAACGGGAAGCAAGATAAGAGGTTAACAAAAGTTAACATACATCTAGGAATCTACAAGGCCTACACTGTTCACACATTCACAAACAATCGTTAAAAAGAATCTATACAAAGGCAAGAAAATATTATAAAAGACTAAATTAAACAAGTGACAAAAATATTGTCATCAGTGCTGCAACTATTCGCTACGAGGACACGGCGGTGCTCCGCCCAAGCGGAGCAGACCTCGACGGTGTACTCCACCGTGTCCTCCGGGCGATCCTCGCAATGATAGCACCCGGGCGCGGTTGCCTCCTACCTTTGCATTTAAAATGATGCCATATACTTGGTCAGGAGTATAAAGCACTTTATTTTTTAAGGCTCTTTCAATACATGAGTGCATACCATCGCCTTCATTCTGACTATGTCCAGTTTCAAAAAATCTCTGTGTAATATTTTCCATATGGCTTTTAGGACATGGAGGTATAAAGCAAAGATATACCGATTTTTATTTTGGCCTGCACAGCCATCTGAATAGAATGACAAATTCTTGATACCTCTACTCTTTTCTTCTTTGATGAATTGAGTCAAGCAGCTACCAATTTCTATGGAACCTCTTTTGGCGATAGAATGGTGCCATACGTAACAGTGTCCTGATTTGTTAAGAGAGTTGTAAATGGTAAAATTGTATACTGGGTATTTTGTTTTGTAATAGAAAATTCCTACTTCAGATCAGGTCTTTTTCTAGATCGAAAATAGCAACGGTCGTATTATTTTTGTCCACAGAAGCCTTTTATTCCTCTTTTATCTGACGCACCTTGTTTTTCCTTGCCACATGTTGATTGTATTTCTCCTCTAATGCTTCTTTTCTAATTGGGTCCGCTTGTTCATATATAGGAGCACTTCCGACGTTTGGCTCCCAGACTGGAAAAGGCCGGGGCTGCCTTCAAGCGCCTCCTGCCCAACCTGAGGGGTCCAAACGCCTCCTGCCGGAGGCTCTACGCGATGATCGTGTGGTTCATGGCCCTTTACGGGGCCCCAGTGTGGGCGCGTTCGTTGATGCTGCGAGCCGCGCATTACCTGAACGCGCCCCAAAAGGTGGTAGCCGTAAGGATGATCCGTGGGTACCGCACGATCACCAGCGAGGCGGCGAGCCTCCTTGCCGGATTGCCGCCATGGGATCTGGAGGCCATAGTCCTCGCGCGCCTGCATGAATGGCGCGCGTAGGCACAGCGCCGGGGGGAAACTCCGCTGCCGCGGCAAATTGTCGCTCAGCGGACCGACTTCCGGCGCGATCTCATGGCGACATGGAGAGAGCGACTATCGCAACCCCGTGCAGGGCACGCCACGATAGTGGCGATAAGTCCCCTCTTTGAGGAGTGGCTAGAGAGGCGCCACGGAGCCCTCACCTTCCGCCTGACGCAGGTCCTCGGGGCGGGAGGAAACGCCCAGGTGCTATCATTGTGAGGATCACCCGAAGGACACGGTGGAGCACACCGTGGAGGTCTGCTCCGCTTGGACGGAGCACCGCCGTGTCCTCGTAGAGGCGATTGGCGGCGGCGACCTCTCGCGTCCGGCCCTGGTTCAAGCCATGGTCCGGGGCGAGAGGGAATGGGAAGCCGTCACCTCCTTCTGCGAAGCAGTCATGCTAGCGAAGGAAGTGGCGGAACGTGAGAGGGTCAGAACCTCACGTCCCAGCTGCCGCGGGAGAAGCACCGGGCGTCGGGGGCCACGCCGTGATGGCTCTCGGCCACCGTAGGCGCGGCCCTGTGGACGGTGAGTAATGGGTTAACTCGCCGTCCGTCCGTCGTATGACGACAGGCCGTGTCGACGGCGCGCTCGTGTTCCACGCGCGCCTCAAAGAGATGTCAGCAAACAAGAGGGGCCCGCAAGGGCCGATACCTGCCAGGGCTGCGGGACTGTTCGAAAGAGATACCGCGGCCCTGGACCATAAAGGGCAAAAGAAGGAACATGGGTGGTTTTTAGTCAGTAAGAGTCTGACACTCCCTTCCGCTCCGCCCAGAGCGGGAGGAGTCATCTGATGATTTCCCAGTCGAAAAAAAAAAAAGACCCTAATTTACTAACTTTGCACTTCGTATCAATAATAAAAACAGTCTCTAACGCATCAAAACACTTCACAATACAATGAAAAAATATTGTGCGTGCGCTCTTACTCGTCACTCACTAAAAATATAATATTGTATTCGTTATTACGTACCGACATCATCGCAATATTTTATTGTAAAAACCGCTTGCTTCAAAAATATTAACTGTGAGATACAGTGAACGACATTACGATTTTGCACAAATAACTAACATGTTTTGTAAAAGACATTACCAAATCTTGTAAACAAAAATAATACATGAATATAATTGTTTTGTACTTTACGTGGAAAAAGATATGCATTTCTTACGCGAATATGATGGTAATCGTCGCTTACCGAAAAGTTAACGATTGCATGATCTGTAATAACTTGTTATGGTATTATTCGTGCAAAAAGTGTGTTTAGATTTTAAGGGAATAATGTTGTTATGTTCATTACGGTACCATTGAAATTATTGTACTTTTATAAATGTACATAGAAAAAATACAAAAAAAATTACATGATGCTAATGAATGTTCTAAACACCGAATATGCAATAAAACGAAAACTGTCGTAGTACCACATTACCATGTTATTCGGTGGGGGGAGCGAATTATAATTACTTATATTATTGTGTTTTATAAAAAAGTCTACAAAAAGATTTGGTCAAACATGACCGCCATACCGTTGCTTAACCTCGATGATTGATTACGTACTTTAAATAAAGACTTTTACGATTTAATTACAAATGTATAGTTTTCAGATTTTCCCCTGTACTTGTAGTATAAGACGATATTACTAGCCAAATTTCATAGTTCTAGGACTTGATCAACGGAAAGTACCCAATAAATTTTGATTCTCTTGAGAGTGTCGAAATATACGTTTTTTTGCGACATAAACGGCCGTATCTTTTTTTAACGTTAACTTAGAAGTTTGATTTTTTCACAGCTTCCAGGGACTGTAGACCTGAGTATATGGTTTTACTTTCACTCGATACCTCCACGCGTTCCCGAGATAAAGAGTCTTGACAGACAGACCGACAACAAAGTGATCCTATAAGGGTTCCGTTTTTTATCCAGCCAGTTTTCGAGGAAGTGAATTATAATAATTATAATTATCAACTTTAAATTTTGTTGACCCAAAACTTAGCCACTGCAACGGCGTTGGTCGTCGGTGGCAGCGCAGAGATAGTGATCTCTGAGACATAGTGATTGACTGTATATTTTAGAGGGAGGAAGAACATAGTTTGAAAATAAATGCTGTATTTTACCCATAGCTTGCATCGTCTGCATAATACTTCACTTGGATGGGGTTCCCTTCGCTATCCGTGTATGTGTATTTACCTATTGTTGTTCCATTAGCGAAGTGCTTTTCATCCTTTGTTTCGGACTGCTGGTCATTCAAATCATTTTTTTGAATCGGGTGGCCTGCGAAGCATTACAGTTGTAAGTATGAATGTAGTCTGGTTTCAGCCGCTCCATGTTAATGACTGGTTTTCAGATCTATGCGGTTTGACAATGTTAACAGGTATATTTCTTTCTTAACCGGCGATTCAATAGGTACTGCACCGTAGTATTGAGATAATTTTTATCATAAATTAATAGTGTTGTAGAAACTCGTTAAAAGTTGTAAAGTGTATACCTTTAAACGTGTAAGCAAAATCAAACATTTACCTATTTTTCATATTAAATGTTTTTTATTACTTACATGCCACGGCTGTTAATATTAGTGGAAAAACAAAGATATTCAACAAATAAGTTTTATTTCGTTGGATACGCTTCATTTCAGTAAAATAAAATGAAAACAATTCTTTCACTCAGTTTGTCAACATGACATCTGATTTAATTTTTTTAGGTTTTAAAAAGTTTGCAATTTAGTGAAATCTGGGTATTTTTTTACTTTTCCGAACAGCGAACAAATAGCGATGATTAACTGCTAGATTCTTAACAAAGGTTTATAAAATCGCCAATGGCTCATGTAAGTTGATGATCACAAGGAAGCCTTTGACCACAACAAGGCTAGCATTCAAAGTATTCTAAAAACGAAGACTTATTCCAATTTGCTTTACGAAAAATAATCAAAGACGACACCCGGTAAAGTAAATAAGAAACAATTGAATTTCAATAATTTTATTAGAAGCTTAATAAATAAATGCTTGTTTTAAATACTTATACCTAAGACTATACTTAATAAATGCTTTTCGGTTACGAAGTTACGATTCTGAGGAGAGATGAATGGATTGTGTGTGGAATGATATGAAAGAAAAAGGACTAAATGATGGAGAGACGGCAGACAGGGGGAATAAGGATAATGGAAGAAGAAAACGTATAAGTATGGGATGATGATTGTATGATCCTGAAGGCGATGGTAACTGCAAACTAATATGTTACCCCAAGCGCTATGAGGGACCACAGTGACACGACTATTATTTATTATAAAGAGGTTATACATATAATATTTTATAAATGACGCTTGTCACTTGCGGTTATTTTCAACAGCAACGCCGCCAATGTGTGCCGTCGCCTTCAAAAGTGTACCTTTACCACCATTTTATAAGAAATTCGATTTAGAGAACAATGTTCCTAGTTGGCTGACAATATCGTGGATGATTTTCTTCTTGTTCGGTTTGGGAGGACGGGTCCACGTGACGGATGACTCGGTCGGTTCATGTGCTAGTGGCATTGGGATAGGTCGAGGAGTCATCACGTCGGAGTATACCCTGGAATTAAATATATTTTGTTGTATAAAATGTTCAATTGCATCAGGGGAAGTTGCAATATTAAAGTTATAAAACTTATAGGTCTATTGCAATAACTCAGCCAAAGAGCAAACGTTTTGGAATTCAGCAATGAAATAAATTTTAAACAGAGTTACTCAAAATAATTGGGTGGTATGATCCACAGGTGTATCATAGTCGCAGAGGCGATACCAATTTTATCAATATTGTAACAGGCGCTATTTTTGTTTCATATTGTTTCCATCCAGAGATGGTAAAATGTTATAAAGTTGACTTCATCCGAAAATCTTATTTTAATAAAGTTACCTATTTTCAAGTTAATCATAAACTGAAGTCGTAGTAGGTATCGTAGGAGTACATAAATACACTCTCAATTAAAGTGTACTTTCAATAATAGTGCCTTGGAAAACGAAATAGCAACTTCCAGTAAAGCGTTCGGTAGAATGAAACTCCTGCAATACTAACAATTTTAAAACAAAGGCCAAAGAAAACATGAATACATTAGTAAACGATGATATGAAAGACTGCCTCGTTGGTCAAGGGGTCGCAAGCACGACTGCTGAGCATGAGATTTTGGATTCGACCCAGGTCGTGCATAGTGATATTTGGTTTTTAGATCGGGAATTTCTCAGTAGCAGCCACAGAGTATTGTTTTGCGCCCGGTTGTTGGCAATAGGCTCGCCCCCAATTGCATGGGACTGAAACATACCTGGAGAAATGTGGGGTTACTATTAATTACACCTCTGCCTAACCCTTCGGGGATTACAGCCGTGATGTTATGTCATGATATGAAAGAAAAAGGAGTATTGATAGAGCTTCAGCTCAACAAAAAACAATAAAAAAATCTGGTTAGACTCCAAGCAACAGGGGAAAAGGCACGAAGGTGTTGACGAAAAATTCTAAAATGACCATAAAAATAAAACATTTTTACCTATAGCCAAACTTATCAGCGATGTACTTGTACTTCACTGGTCTGCCGTAAGGGTCTACGTAACCATAACGTCCTACAACAGTTCCATTGGGATGCCTCTCTTCAGATCGGTATTGGTTGTTGCCAGTTGCCGGATCTGATACATCGTAACCGAATGACAAAGTGTTTTGTGGGTTTCCTGTAATGTAAAAGAAATTGTATAACTATGTTTACAATGTTCTGTATATTACGTTCCAAATTTGAACATGACTATGAAAAAAAAAACACTTTATTTCCACAGAGACCATCATCATCATCTGCCTAGCCTTTTCCCAACTTTGTTGGGGTCGGCTTCCTGTCTAACCGGATGCAGCTGTGTACTAGTATTTTAACCCAGTTGGTACTGGGTAATCCTATAATTTAGTACCCAGTAACCCAGTTAGTACTGGGTAAATATACTTTATTTCCACAGAGACCATGAACAAGAAACAATCATTCATAAACGCATGGGAAAGTTACATATAAGCAATGGGCATTTATTTGTTTTGCGTTATTATTATATTACGAAAGATGTTTAGGGCGCGGTGTTTACTCAATATTCCCAAAAATTGGTTTCTTAGATAGTCGAGTATGACGTAATGCAATGAAAATATCTAACGCAAAAAATACAGTGGTCAGAGAAGGGTTTAAAGAAAAATTTTAACTGAACAGAATAATATTATGATGGTTTCATATTCCCAATAAAAAAATGGGAAGTAGTGGCACAAAAATAAACTTTGGTGTCGAAAATCTCTGAATTTGCAACAATAACAACAGTTTTTTTTTTAAGAATTTAATAGAATTATTTTTTTTTTTACATTTTAACTTTTCAATTATTTGATTTAATGTCTATATTTTGAATAATCTAAAGAAAACCTGTAAAATAAATGCCCATTCGCAGATTATTCGCATGTCAACACAAATACTTGCCTTGCTTTACATGCCCTGTGGCATTAAGTCCGCCTATGTACCACTAGTGTACATGAAGTTTAAATAAATAAATACTTAATTTTCAACCTTATTTACGCTCTATAGTGGTGAAAATAGTTTACGCTGACTAGTAGCGATTAAAATCGTAGTGCCGCGCCTAAGCTACTGATTGTTGTTTACAGGGGATTTTTAAAAATTGTATTCTATTTTTGCTACATAAATGCATAAATTCAGCTTTAAAACTTCACCTACCATCAAAATTGTTGTACATGTAATTGGATCCTTGTTCTGCTAAAGTCAGCCTTGGACTCCTTGGAGCCGCATTTGCCTGCACCAGAACCGAGATGATCAGAAATACCTATAAACAAAAATATTTCTTTAAATCTTGCCTTTAACACAAGGTGAGCTGATACTTTCTGGGGGGTCTAAATACGTAATGGAGTTTTGCACATTGAGTTCGTTGCCACGGTGAAACTAATGACAGACTCGCACCAGACGGTACGGTGTGTGAGGTGGTATCTAGTGGTTTGTGTTCACCTGAAAAAGTGGTGACTAGAGGTATTTCAAATAATTTATGAAGGATCCCAGCACCTACTCATACGTATAATAAGAGATTCACCACACCTATCTGCGTTGAAATTACTTGAGCCGTCACTAAGAGCTTTATGTCCGTGGAATAAAATGACTTGACTCTCTCACTCTTGGTTCATTGGTATTGTGGTTGTGGTTGCAAGCATTACCAGGGGCGTAGCTAACGCCGTATCTGCCGTATCATTTATACGGGGCCCCCGAGCCACGGGGGCCCCCAACGTGCGTAAGCAAAAATTAATAAAAACGTCTCAAATTTTTTTTTTATTTCAGAAATGACAAAAATCAAAAAAAGCAATTTCTTTCATAGAGGCAGAAACTTTAGAAAAACTAAAGTCATCATCTGCTATAAATGATTTAATAAATCAGTTTGCCGAAAAAAAGGCAAGGAAAGTGTACATTTAATTTTAATTGTTTGTAAAAATTTTGGAAAAAGTGACATAGATAATATGATGAATAAATTATATTTCTTGTAATTTTATGCAAACATTTTTTTTTTCTTTTGTGAGAAATCTTTACCCTTCCTAAGGGCCCCCAAACAAATTTTTATACGGGGCCCCGCCAAGGCACGCTACGCCACTGAGCATTACTGTTGAGCATGTCTTTCTGACCGGCTCAAAGTAACAGCATTACTGTACGGAGTGCGATCGTGATACATCTTGCTTCAATCATTGACAACTTTGTAAATAGTTGGAACCGGATTCGAACTCGTGTCTCATGCAAACTATTGTATAGTTGTGCAAGTTGCATTTCTTTGTGATAGGGATGCATATGAATCCTATTTGTATAGGCAACAAAGGATCTTCTGAATTTTAGGGTTCTGTTGCCAAATGGCAAAAAACGGAACCCTTATACTTTCGGCTCGTCCGTCTGCCTGTCTATCCATCCGTCCGTATGTCACAGCCATTTTAATCCAAGACAGTTGGCACCAATGAAATTTGGAGGGCAGTTATCTTCTATGAACCGCTAAACAAAACTGAAGTGAAATCACGAATGAAACATCCATACATTTAACTGAAAGTTGAAATAAAAATCTACTTATATAACTGTGTGCAGGATCTTGCTAGTATATAATATGTTTTATGCCAATAGTCAATTGCCATAGTTTTCTTATCCAAGCGGGCGAACACGGGTGAAAAAGCTACCTATCAATAAATCTCCAGATATGATCAACGTTTAAGCTGCGCGTGTGTTTATTTTCCGACAAAAAAGCTAAATCGCGCCCATTTGTCTACATTAAAGTCAGTTTGAGTAATGTTGACCATTAGTTAACTGTCCGTTAGTATGATACGCATGAAAACAAAAAAAAAAAAATAGTTTTAATTGCAGTTTTTGTAAAGGTATCTAAAAGGTAAATAATTAATCTTTGTTCATAGGTAGTTACGTTTTTATTTTAGTCTGGTTACTAGGTCGGATGTCAATATTTATTTGCAAGTTTTTCCTCGCACGAGTGTTGAAAAACATAACATTTGTCATTGCACACTTGCAACAAAATGTAGGTACTACATCTACTGTTCCCTAGGTAAAGCTTAGAACCTACTGATCACGCAGTTAAGAGATAAATCACATTAGTAAGCCTATTACACAATTGCACATCAATAAATTGTAGTTTTTTGGATGGTATTTAAAAGTACTTCAATTTATTCCCATTTCATTTACCTAATTTTGCCTGTGTTCCACCAAATATACTGAATGTGCACCAAAATATGTTCATTAAAATATGTCATAACGAGCATCTATTTAACAACTGTTGCAAATTTGTAAAAATAGTAATACACCTAATTTTAAAAACAAGCATTTATTTTTTTTGTTTTACTTCAGATAATGCACTGCAAAATGTATTTGAATCAAACACCAATGATATAATGATATAATTTTAAATTATATCTAGTTTCCGCCAGCAGGTCGACGGAGCCCCGCTGCGCGGGGCTCCTATTTCTGTCTGCAGGGTTTACAGGAACCTAACTAACCGAACCTCGGGGTGCCCCTGACGTCGACCGTCTCTAGGATGTATACTAAATATTTTGTGTAACATTCAGGAATATTAGGTGCACGATCAGTATTTTTCGGGGAAGAATAAATATTTTAGAAATGCATACATAGATGTACCTTTAGATTTTTGGTGAACACAAAAATATTATCCGTTTTATATCAACCAGTTTTAGGCTAAATACTAAATTATCTTCAACACAAAATATTTAAAACAGCAGTTTTTCGTTATTAAAAAAAAATGGAATGAAATTATCACCAGTGACATTTTCACGTTGAAACTTACCTTAAAAACACCGTCCATTATCCTTTAAATTTTTCACAAATTTTCACACATAAACTTGAGCAGTCTGCACAGTGTTGCGAGCTTCGTCCACTTGAATGAACTTATTTATTCACATCTCCTTTTAGTCGTTTTTTGTTCGTAAAAAACAACGGCCACGCACGATCCTCGTAAAGTCAGTGGGTGAAGGCAATTTCACCCGTATTCGCTTCTCTGATGTCATACTAGGTATGACAAGATAGGCTCATATTGCCTTTTACGTGATAAAAGTTAGATATATGACAGCCAATGATGGAGAATGACTTCGGAAATCAATTATATAGAAGTCGTCATAAAAAATGACATATAATATTCAATTATTTTAATAGAAATGTCCATAAATGGTTTCGCTGACTTGTTATGTTAAATGAAAAAGATGATTTTTTCATGTTATTAGGTGACAGAAGTCAAGTTATGGCTTGGCTCATTAGACAAGTTCGATGCACTTAAACGCGTCACTGTTTTTTATTTTATAACTTTATTTAATCACTGACATTATTCTTTATTCAATTTACTTTTAGCCATGGACGGCATAAAAACTCTGATACCCGGTTAGGCACTAACCCCACAAAAATAAAATAAGAATTAATTTTTTAAGTCACATAGTTAATGACAGTGTCAATTAATTTTAACGACATTTTTAGCACCACTTAATTTAACTCGACTGATAAATTCTTTGCCAAACCTAAGCTCTTTACACTTTAGCGGTACTTTTATTGTTCTCCGGTTAAAAATAACTGTACTTCACAATGTTAAAGGGTCAATAAAAAGACAGGGTCAATAAAAAGACAATTTTGCGTAAAAGGCACCACACCGTAAACTCTCTGTTTAGGAATGCTCCTTCAAAGGTAAATCACCCACGCAAAACAACATAAGATACTGTGGCGAGTTGGCGACTGTTCTCTTCAAGTAATATTTTATGTTTTTAAAAAAACAACATCATTGGCCGCCATGTAAAGGTATGTTTTACGTCTTTCACACATGTAAAGTAAAGAAAAATGCAAAAGTAGTATTATTTTTGTTTATTTTGTACTCTCCATGAAAGGTGTGAACCCGAGGCTTTATTTTATCTGGACCATCCAATACCACGATGATCAAAGTAGGTACGTACTACCGAGTTAGTGAACTGACAGCGACCACTTTTCAACCTTATAACTTAGGGCAAAAGGGTGAAAAGTGGCAGACCGTCAGTGAGCTCGGTAGTACCTAAGTTTTAAAAATAATACATAGTATATATTCGCTATTATAAATCTGATTTTAGCACATAATTATCTTCAAAATCCAATAAAATAAGATTTCTCTCCGATACAAAAATTAAAAAAAAATAATGCTCACTGAATAATTAAGCCATAAAATGCCAAAAGAAAATAAATCGACGATAAAATGATTGAATGATCCACTCCAAATTAGGATGTAACATAAAGGAAACAAGCCATTTGTCAATTTAACAGCTTTTCTATTAAAAACTGGTTTTGCGGTAAATGGCCAAATGAACTTACTAAATTAAATATATCTTAATAAAGTCAACAGAGGTTACAGACCTTCAATCTTGTTTTGACGGATATTTAAATATGTAATTGGAAAGGACAGAAGATCTTCCAGTATTACCAAAGGCTATCGTATTCGATCGAAATCAGATAGGCAGAAGCTTCATATAAAGTTGGTACTGGTATTCAGCTGCATCCGGTTAGGCTGGAAGCCGACCCCAAGATAGTTGGTTTAAAAATATCAATAGGTAGGATGCGATTGATATTACCTAGCATGACCGCCGTCAGTATTTTATTTCTAATTACAATATCTTAGCAATGTCATTGATTTCACAGAGATGGCGCTTTTATACATTTCTAGGGGGTGAGATTTCTCTGCAGCCGTATGTTCATGCATGCAAGGTGTAAACGAACCCTTCACGAAGCATTCAACCAAGCATTCTGTACAACAAACTAAGTGGCTCTACGCAAAAGCTATTGCTGGGAATATAATATGTTCCAACTATTTATTTATCTATTTCAGTACATGGAGGACTTACAGCTAATAAAAACAAATAAAAAGGGAATAATAGTCACTAGAAAGCCAATTACAAATCCTCACGTATAGACATATAGTAAAAAATTATGGTGTGAGCACAAACACATGAAACACACCGCTTAAATCAAAGTAAGAAGAACATAAATATACTTGGTTTGCAATTAAATGACTAAAATAAAATAATAGTGAAAATAAAAGTAAATTCACGAATAATAAAAAAAAAAAAAAAAAATAGTAGAGTAGTAGTAGTAGCATAGTAATATATTTAATTTGAAAAGTGAATTTCACGGGTTTTTTTTTTGGGACAAGGAGGACAAGTAGGTACCCTTCGGCTTCGTTAACGGCACTTTTACACTAATTAGGTAGGTACAGCTTCTATAGCGGACAGACATGCGGCGCGATCTCATGGTGACATGGAGAGAGCGACTGTCGCAATCCCGTGCAGGGCACGCCACAATAGTGGCAATAAGTCCCCTCTTTGAGGAGTGGCTAGAGAGGCACCACGGCGCCTTCACCTTCCGCCTGACGCAGATCCTCACCGGATACGGTTGTTTCGGGAGGTACCAGCACCGAATCAGGCGGGAGGAAACGCCCGGGTGTCACCACTGCGAGGATCGCCCAGAGGACACCGTGAAACACACCGTGGAGGTCTGCTCCGCTTGGGCGGAGCACCGCCGTGTCCTCGTAGCGGCGATTGGCGGCAGCAACCTCTTGCGACTGGCCCTGGGTCAAGCCATGGTCCGGAGCGAGAGGGAATGGGAAGCCGACACCTCCTTCTACGAAGCAGTCATGCTAGCGAAGGAGATGGCGGAACGTGAGAGGGAGAGAACCTCACGTCCCAGCGGCCGCGGGAGACGCCCCGCGCGTCGGGGGCCACGTAGTGGCTCCCGGCCACCGTAGGCGCGGGCCTGTGAGACAGTGAGTAATGGGCTAGCTCGCCGTCCGTCCGTCAGGCCGTGTTGACGGCGCGTTTGTGTTCCACGCGCGCCTCAAAGAGATGTCAGCAAAGAGGAAGGGACTCGCAAGGGCCGATGCCTGCCGGGGCTGCGGGACTGTTCGAAAGAGATACCGCGGTCCTGGAACACAAAGGGCAAAGAACAATGGATGGGTCAGTAAAAGTCTGACACTCGCTTCCAATCCGCCCAGAGCGGGAGGGATCATTTGATGATTGCCCATCCGAAAAAAAAAGGTACAGCTTCTATTACACTTGATTTAAAATTGATTTCTCTACATACGTTTAAGTGTTGGCTAATCTTCGTGTGTGATTGATAATGAACCATTTGTTCACTTGGCTATTAAAATGTATGATTAATGTACGTATCTACCACCTGAAGCTCTGGCCACAGTGAAGCGAATCTAGCACGGTACACGGGACGCAAAAACGCGCGTTGATTTTTATTCAATGACTAGCTTATGTCCGCGGCTTCGCCCGCTAGGAATTCGATACTTGTCCAACAGGATCATACTACCAGGATAAAAATCCTATGTGTTAATCCAGGTTATAAACTATGTTCGTGCTAAATTTCATCCAAATCCATACAGTAGTTTTTGCGTGGCAAACATCCACCCATCCATCCTCACAAACTTTCGCATTTATAATATTAGTAGGATTAGGAAGTCAAGGATAAGTTTGTTGACGCAATTGGCGCGAGCAAATTTGATACTGTATCCCGCGCGTAATTCGGTTCGGTTTGGCGAGACTTTTAATTATTATGTGGCCACGTAATTATTCCATGCGGAATAAATCAATTTACATTGCTCCTTTTGATTAATAAATATAATTAAATAAAACCTCAACATTGGGTGAAGTAGCATAAGAAGAGATTCAGCAATATTTTTTCTTATTCGGGGACAAGCGGGGTTTTTATCTTACGCATAAACATGAAAACTACAGTTTTTTTTATATAAAGTGATTCTATTTAACAGTTACAAAATTACACATTTTATTAGTCTGAAAACACAATTGACAGGATTTTTAGTAAAAACAAAATACAATGTCAAAATATTGAGATCACGGCAAATGAAACTGAATAGTTTTAGAAACACGATCTACATCTAATAAAAACTTAAGCACAATAATATGAACGGTACAATAGACCCATTTATTTATTTATAAATACATTATTAATGATTTCTAAACACTATTATGTAAGCATTTAAAGCGATTTAAATATATAAATATCGATAATTGTACTTCAGATGCTTCATATACAATGGCAAGTTATTCACTTATGTGAATAAATATCCACAAACTCTTATTAATCAAAATAATCCTTCCACACAAATATTTATAATTTTCATAATCATATCCACTTTTATTGCGTTTGATGTAAGCTTCCGTCGTATTTACAAACAAACCATGTTGCTTAAAGAGTCGTTATTATTCAGAGTTCATAAAAGTCATCATTTCAAAAAATCTTAGTCCCAAACAACATGAATGTATGCGAATATTTTTTCGGAATTCTTTATCATCAAAACTTTCCATCCTAACCCTGCGCGTGCACATACCATAGACCCACCCTTAACACTAACATACAGAATAAACGTAACATCTAAGGAGTATTTGAGTCGTTAACATTAGGTAGTAACATATGTAGTGGTTAGTGTAGACCGTAGCCGTGGCCGTAGGATGCCACTGCGATGGGTGCAGCCGCATAGTGGACAGGGGCGGCGTGCGCAACTGCTACTTGTTGCTGGAAAAAAATAAAATGTATCAAAAAAACAGGCATGGCATGGAACTGTGCCCTAACGTAATGGTTGCCGCAAGATGGTAGAACGAGCGTTGGCAGACCAACAGCCAAAAGGGGGCCCACTTACAGAAGATTACAAGGAAGACCAGGATGAGACTCGCATGGACACGGGGCGCAAGGCGCAAAAGCGAGGCAGTCTATACTCAGCATTGGGTGGAATTAAGCTGCTTTTGATGAAGATGATGTCGCAAAAAGTTGAAACAGAGAATAATAACTAGCTGGCTAGCTGATGTCAGTATCGGATTACTGAATCCGAGAGGCTTTTGCCATGCAGTAGGATCTACAACTAAAAAATACTTATCTATTACTAAAAAATATTAATTTTGGATTTTCTTTTTTGACCCTACATTTTTGTGAGCGCCCGCTCACAAAAATGTAGGGTCAAAAAAGAAAATCCAAAATTGTCTATTATCCCATATGTCATTATTCTCTTGAATGTAACATTTCATAAACAATATGTACAAGAAAAAAAAGTCGTGAACCGATTTTGAAACGGTAAATTCCGAAGCCGTGGACCGTAGATCAAATAATTTCTCTGCGCGTGAGTTGTCGCCGATTCAAGGTTGTGACTACTCAACCGTTGCATTTCGCTGGTAATCAATTTTATGGCTGTTTTAACTCTTTTACTACTTTCGATATTTATTTACTCTATTCATCTTTACTTTTAATCATTTTGACCACCAGTATCATAATAGTTTAATTGAAGTTGAATTGTTACTTAGCAATTAAACTATAAAACTATCACCAGTTTTCTAACAAAATAGTTTTAATATTTTGATTATTTTGTAGCTTTATTTGAACAAGAAGTATGTTGATACCGTAGTTTATCGTCCTTTTAAACCTCATAGTTGCCAAAGTGAAGTCACAAACAAGATTTTCACAATAACCGACGCGGTTAATTACGTATTCTTACCACGTATTAAAAAGCGTTGAGATTCGAATAAAAAATTACGATTTATTCCTAACCCGTTAGATACCATTTAATTCTTACACCACATTTCCCGTTAAGGGCGTATCCAAACGCTTGCGAAAAAAAACGACCCACCACGCAAATAATCAGAGTACCAACTGGGTGAAAAACCTGACTAAACTTGAATAACCATATGTGGCAATGGTAATAAGACATTCCAGACCGCTTAAGTGAGTTTTATCAATGAGCAAAACACTTAAATAGTTATCGGGCATTTTTCTCGGAACGCCCAAGTGCTGTTATCTAGGAAATTCGGAGTAGTTTGACCAAGATCCACAAGTTGTAGCGTTTCCTTATAAGCGCACGCGCCATTACTGTTTGCGCAAGAGTCGCCGTCGGCTCGCAATCGCAGAGAAATCTGGTTTGTGTAATGTTGGCCCATGGCAAGTTATCAGCGAAAATCATACTTTTATAAAAGAGATAAATCAGAGACAGTCTTGAGTCTTAAATATATCATAAAAGGATCCGAAAACTGCCTACAATCCTAAATTCTTCGACAGAAAGTTAAATGAATAAGTTCCCTATATGGCCATCCGACTACATCTTGAAAGACTCTTCTCGATCGTATGTTTCGCGATATCAGTCTATTTTTTATTCGTTAACATTGTTTTATTTTGCCAATCTAATAGAACATAATTCTTCAGTGGTTGAATGAATCTGAAATCATTAATTCAGATCACACCACCGCAGAATACATATTCACTGTCCTTAATAACAGAACATGATGCCCGTTTCCCCGAAAGCAATAGCATATTTGCACCCACATTTCGTCAGTATGTTGGAGTCTCATGTATTGCTGTGATTCATGACTGTCTCGTGGTCGTAACTCTTACTGCAGAGTAGGAGGTCCTTTCGTTTCGATCCCCAGATAGGGTAATTGCGTTTTCCGACGGAGTCTGATGACTGGATGGCATTGGGTTCACTTTCGTAAAAAACATGAAAACGAAACTTACCGGATGGACGGCATGCCCAGACTTGTGCACGACGGCGTTGAAACCGGTGTGGTCATCCGCGGAGTACGCAACCGTTCGGGTGGAACCGTCCGGCTCCACGAGCGAGTAGCTTCCTGAAGAAACGGATGAAGAGAAAGTGTTAAGATTTGTAATAAATAACATGTCTACTTACGAGTCAATGAGGGGATAAAATCACACATATTTAAACAAAATTAAGCAAATCTATCCATACAAATAAATTTTGCTGAATGCATATGAATATAATGGCACTTTTAACAAAAACACATTCATTTCAATTTTTGACTGTCGATCTGTCTGTATGTCTGTTTGTTCCGGTTAATCTCCGAAACGGCTGAACTGATTTTGACGGGACTTTTACTGACAGATAGCTGATATTATAAGGTCTAACATACTTTTTATTGTAGAACAATAATTAGTGTTCCGTGCAAAAAAAGTAATGGATATCAAAGTCCGATTCAAAAAGGGTAATAATATTTTTTCCATCTTTTTTACTAGGATAATAATATTTATTTTTTTATTTAAGGCAGTTTTCGAATTCACGCGAAGGGAAGGTCGCGGGTAGTAGTAGGTAGTAGAAGGTGGTAGAAGTGTAAACTTTACATCCTAATTTAGAATTCATTAGAAAATAAAAGAAGTAACTCCCTCGACTTCAGACTTTTCCGATGAAGTGAAAGTCTCTAGGTCGACAACATTACAACTTCCATTTTTTAATGCATTCCAAATAGGCACTAGTTTAAATTGGGTTCCAACACAGGTTCAGTCTCGCACGTCAGTGGTAACACTTTGACCTAAGCTAATCCAGCGTAGAGCTGAGTTCCTGTTCTTCGCCTGTTTATTCTGGTTTTGTTACTGCAGACTTGCAGCGCAAAACACAAGTAGCTGTGATAGATAACTTGAATTCAATTAAAGATTTAAGATTCTATCATTCGCCAGTTCACTACCATTTAGATTGTTATTACCAACGAAAGGTCAAAGGCTACACTAACCTTTAACGACGTCGCCATCACGCTCCTCTTGCTGCGACTTGATGTCGCCGGTGTGCGGGTCCTTCACTCCGTAGTTGAACGCGTACTTCGGATACGACTGGGAAAATAATCGTTGTGAAGTTAGTTTTCAGAAACAGTCATTATAAAATGAATAAGTCCACCACACCACGAATCACTAAATGCATTCATTGCTCAACGTATTTTGAAAAGTCATCATCCTGTGTATGTTGTATTCATCTTAATAGTAGATTATACACCGTTTTTGGATCCCGATCGCAGTGAGGGATTCTAGGGATTCTAGTTTTGATTTAGACTAGAATCTTGAGAGCAGTAAGGTATTTACGCTCACCCAGGACGAAGACACTTTAGTCCCCGAGATGCATAGTCTACTTTTCATACCTACTGCGAGGAAATAAAACATAAAACCAATTCGATTGTCGATATACCGCACCGCGCACCAACATCGTGCATGGATGCGCCAGTGTTGGAAGATTTAAGATTTTTTCCCTTTTTAGGGTTCCGTTGCCAAATGACAAAACAGAACCCTTGTATAGTTTCATCCTGTCCGTCTGTCTGTTTGTCTGTCTGGACAGTAATGAAATTAAATCCTGATGGCATTTCAAATCTCAGTCCTGAGCCGAGAGGCATATAGATACCCTACTTAGTACTTATGTGTAGGTACTAGACTGTCTGTAATCTGTGAGGTACAAGCTCAAGTGTACATACGTACCGACTGTTAAGTAATCCCTGATAATACTCACGACTGGTTTTAGTACTTAACGTACCTCTAGCACGACATTTTACAAAATGGTACCGCTATCGTGCTATTTAGGCTTATTTGAAACTTAACAAGTATGGTTACTCATAGGCTTGAAAAACGGGTGGCAAATTACTAATTTAATTTTACGGAAGCCTGTTATTATGCAGGAAAAACTCAAAATCTTTAAGAAAACCGCGTTGCCGTTTGCTGCTGTTGCATACAGCAGGCACCAATCACTGTTCATTGATATTCCCGATACGCTTATAAATTATTTTCATCCTATGGCTACCGCTTTATAAAAAAATAATAATCATTTTATTTTAGATATCATTTTCATCCATATTAATTGTTAGTAAACATGAACTTTAAAAACTACGTTAGTAAAACATGTTAGTTAGAAAGGAAATGCATAAACGGGCAATCAAATTTCCCCGCAATGACATTCAGGAGACTGTTTGAGCTACCCCGGACCCTCTGCAGCAGCGACGCGGCACGCTTACGTCTGATCGCTAAGAAGCCATCAGTATGGGCATCAACAAACATTCCCGACGCATTACAGAAGCGTGACAGCCCCAGCAGCATCCTGAATGCATTGTTATATTGAACTCGAAGAGCATTGATGGCTTTCTGCGTACAGCTTACCTACACTGTACTAATAAAATTGTCGATCGAAACGAACTCTTATATACCGAAAGGTATCATTGCCAGTATTTATCAGATTAATAATTTTCCACAACTTTCCTGATCATTTAATTTCGCAACATCTAATTAAAGCATCATTCGATATCGGTTTATACTCGCACCACCATGGTGGTGACTCATACGTGTCAAATAGCGTACTGCTGGTGGCATTTAAAGATAAGATTGCATTGCACTGAAGTACGTAAATAAAATGAGGTATGTAACAGTTATAAGAGCTGTTTATAATATACTGCAGTTTAGGAATATTTACGTAGAAATATATTTTTAAATCTATGTTTATAATCGAAAGTGGAACACTATAAATGGTGGAGGGACATGCACAATACATTTTTTTTTAAATTATCAATGAAAAATTTATGTGTGCTCAGAATGTTGTACTGAATACGTGGTAATCGTTTTTGCGTCGGTGTCGCCGTTTTGAAATTGACTGGTAAATACGGTAAACACTACGCAAAAACAGTTGTGCAGATGATGACAATAATAACAAAAATGCTGTCTGTTCTGGCTAGCAACCCCCTATCTATAACTCTGACATCAGGTTAGTCACTAACCACACGAAAAACAAATACTCCTATCGATATCAAACGAGATATTTCAAAAGGTAAAGTGATTTCAAAGTCAGTGCTGCAATATAAGTTCTTTTAACAGTTGCACAGTATACTCACAATAGGCTCAGCTTGTACGGCGTGGACTACTGGGGCAGCATGAACCACAGGAGCCGCATGGATCACCGGGGCCGCGTGGACCACTGGTGCGTGTACCGCGACGGGAGCATGCGCGAAATATCCGCCATATTCCACCGGTACTGCCACCGCCACCGCTGCGCTCACGCATGCTAGTACCAAAAATGTCTAGAAGAAAAATAAAAGATGTGATTATGGATTTCCTACCGAAAAGCATCCAGCACCATGAGCCATTGTAGGAATTCAAAACTCTAAATGTAAAAAAAATGTCACTTGTCTGGGCCCTCTAATAGAACCTTAATCTTTTAAAGGTACCATTATCGAGAGTGTTTACGAGTAAAGTATTGGCTTATTATACAATCACCCACTATCTAAGCTACTCTAAAATATTCGAAACAATTTGTCAATTTCAATGTTTAAAAATATGAAACTTTTTCAAAAAATACAGAAAATATAAATGATAAAAGTTTGCAATATTTTCTGTATTTATTGAAAAAGTTTCATATTTTTATCCACTGGTTTCTAATCAGGATCATGATTGGCATAGAGGAAGTAAAGCACCTTATTTTTATTCTGAGCCCAGGGCCTTAAATAGACGTGGATACAGTAAAAACTTGCTAGATTTAAAATTGATATAATGATTTCAAAAGAGGTTTAATGCCGAGCTACCAACCTGTTTGTTGCCTACGGACATGATTTATATCTCCTGGGTGTTTCCGTGTTTACTTTAGAGGAGAGATGCTAAAGTTCTACCTATTGCATCATAAAAGCTCTCGTTTTGGAAAGTATTCAACCACCTTAGGTTTATTTTATTGGCAGTTGCCAATCTTTGTTTAAAAAAGTTGATAATTTTGAATGCCTCAGCAATTTCCTTGAAATAGTTTAATTTGTTTCTTATTTTTTTTACGAATTTAATAGGTAAAAGATTGCTTTTAAACAACGTGTAAATAAATATTTTGTGAATATATTTTTTTCCAGCCTTCTTTGTCCCATTATTGGGCAAAAAACGACACAAGAAAAAAAACGATTAAAAATGTAACACACAAAATCATAAAAGTCGCCATTAATTCGTGAACGACGCAACTCACCCGCATATTCGTATCTTAGGTGCACAACGACACTACACACTCCCGGCAACTCGAGGCGGCGCAGGCGTCTTATAAATATAGGACCCCACTCTATGCACCTGGCTTAGATGCACCTTTAGGGGACACATTCATAGTTACGCTTGATACTATTCGATTGTTTTGTGTACAACACTGACACAGACAGCATTAGTTTAATGACAAAAATTATGACTGTTTAGTGTTTTTTACCAGAATCATTCCCCATGATTTTTTGAAAGGATGCGATGGGATAGTTTTGGGAGGGACTTTTTGTCTTTGGTCCTCAAGATCAGTAACTAAGTCTACTACTAACGCTATCGAGATGGCAGAGTCCTGGTAGAACCTCATTTAATTTAAGGAGTCATCGACACGAGAAAAGTATGTATGTAAGTAAGTATTTCAAAATATCTTCCGAAGTAGTAAAGATTGTCCAAAATAATTCAATTGGGGAAAACGACTTAATAAGTACCTACTTAAATGGCTTATTAAATGACTCGATGGATTAGGTTTCCAAAAATGAGACATTATGATGGCTGACTGAATATCAAATCAAATTAAATAATTTGGTGAATTTCCTCAAATTAGCAAGGAACTACTTTTGGTCCGGTTCTAGAATCTGACTCAGAGGCAATTGTAATAAACCATACCAAATGTTATCCCATCGCAGAATTGGAGTAACAAATCGGATAAAGCTTATTGATGCATCGATCGATCATGCATTTTCACGTGCAGAATGAACAGCGCTGCATCAAATCTAAATTATGTTCATAAATCATACTTGAAATTCCTGAAGTAATACCTGGCATTGTTTATTATCTTTACATTCCACAAGAAACTGTAAGTCAACAAGGCAATAAAAACCTCCCCTAATCTAAAAAATGCACTCTGATGCAATTTTCCAAACTTGTAAGATATTAATTCACGGGAATGAATTAGATCCATCTATAATTAAAATGTTTATAATATAATATAATAAGGAGTTACGTTAAGTCTTTCTTTTGAGTCGAAATTAAATGCAATGTTGCTTCTTATTTTAAGATAAATTATAATTAATTATATTTTTTGTATGCAAATCAAATGTTTTATTTAAACTATAATCCTTAATTTGTTCAGTTTAATATATTATAATTTATTCACGATATAAAACCATTTAAAAAGACTGTGTTTTTTTTTGTAATAAATCTTTATTTGTTACCTAGAAGTCTTTGCGAGATTGGGTGAATAAACTAATGTATGACATAAATACATTATTTTAAATTATTTTGTAATCAATGCGCATCCCAATGAGCATTGATTACATTGATGAAAGGATTGGTCATTCATTACAGGTTTCTTCGAAAATTTTCACGTGCAATAAAGTTTGGATTTCAATTTTTTTTGCTTAGCATTGTATAAAGCATAAGACTCTATTGTTCTGATTGTTTTACTGTCTTCTTTATTGTTTCGATCTAGAACAATAGCTATGCTTTTGACAGTGAAATCATATTAAGCATCCATTTAGGTGGTCTATTACGATCTGCTCCCACCGGTGTGTCACCAATAGTGGCAGTTACCACTATTTTTCTTATCTACTCTAGTGGTTTGAATTTGTGGAATCCTCCACCGGTGGTGGCAGGCTCGACGATCACGAAGTCGTCTGCCGCCACCAAATATTTCGACCAACAAATTGGCAGTGGTGGGAAGATTTTTAACCGACTTCCAAAAGGAGGAGGTTATCAATTCGTCTGTTTTTTTTTGTATGGAGCTTGGCCGTGGCGTTTTACAGCCATATAAGCCAGTCTCGCCATCAGCAATACTTTATCAGCAATGATATACTAGTGGTTGTTGCTATTGCCATCAGTGGTGAGTGGTGACAGACCGCTGACATCTGCCCTCAGGCAGATCGGAATAAACGATCTGTCGATTAGTGTAAGTGTAACCGGTCGTACAACCATTACCTACATATAAAAATGTCGATATCACACACACGGAGGTTATTGCAGAATGCTGTCCAGCATTTGTTCTACATTTTGACCGTTATATTACTGTCATTGCTTAGTGAAAATATTTCATTGCGAAACAGATATATCCCACGCCAGTTGAACTGATTTTATATACATTAAAGGTTTAGAAAGTGTGTTTCAGCTAATTGCTACACATTAGGCCTTATATAATGTACCTTATGGCTATATACCCACGTGTGTGAACCAACTGACATATTTTAAGCCTTAAGTTACTGATAACGAGACCTATAGTAATTATCGAGTTGTAAATTGGCCAGCCCGCCTTGATTTCGTAACTTCTTATCCATGAGGACCCAGATATTTTTACTTAGAAAACTAAAAACATCATTTAGAATAAACATGGGTAACAGATCTCCAAGTAAAAGTATGTGTCGAATTTATAAGCCGGGCCTCTTCGGGGCAATACTCTGTGGTGCGCTGATGAATGGTGGCTTCATGCTTACTCGAAATCACGAAGATTACTGAAGCGCATACTTTATCTTGTTTAAGTGTTTGTTTTAAGTCCGTGTTATCTTCTTATCAAGAGTTCTTTAGCAGCATCTTAGCACCCATCGACGGAGCTGCGCTGTCTAGGACCACTTCTTATGCAAAGTGTATCTTTGTCCGTACTAATTCTGTTTTACGTCATCTCAGTACTGCATTGGATTAAAGGAAGTTGTCTGTCACATTCCTCGTGAACATTAAAATTCTTAACAAACGGTATTTTAGCGGCGGATGCTGCTGGCATCATAATACGTTCCCTAGTTTTATATGAAACAGGGTTTATTTATTAAGTTACTGAACGGAAATCGATCTTATACAAGTAAGACAGCGTGAGAATTGAATTACCTGTATTAATTCAAATATTTTTACAGCATCTAATTTTTTTAGTTTCGAGGAACCAAACTGTGGTTGTGGATTCCCACAAACGATGCCCCATTTATTGTCCTGCACGCGTAGTATGACCACAGTATGGCAGAAGCATCGACAAAATGACATATTTCTTTTGTTGATCTGTCATAATGTCGATTCTTCCGTCGACCAAACCCGTTTCTACGGTGTTCATCCTACGTGTCCTCGTGTGTTCTGTCCGCAGCCACTGATAAAGCCGTACAAGTGGCAGAGTTCTAGTCAAATATCGTCTTAAGAAATCATTGACGCGACGAGGAAGAAGAAGCATTTCCATAGTTTATTTATTCAAGTAAAGATACATTCTTAACCGTCTCTGAGAATCAATCATCATATATCATAAAATTAATTACTACAAAAATCTATGTCGAAGTAATAAATCGAATACTACTGTAAATGAGACCTATTTTCCTAAATAGAATTAAAGTAATAAAACATACTATTCCGGTATAGTATTTCATGTTGAAATTCGCTCTAGATTGCAGTGAGGTACGCACTCGAGATGCATGGCCGTGTAGCAAGTTAAATTCGTGGCTGCACCGGTTCATTAGGCCTGTCGTACATAATATAATCAATCTGTAACGTCGCTTCCGCTGGGACGCTGGGTCTCCTCTCCGTGACTTCACACTCCTCGGTTCTGTACGTCCCTTATCCAGGTGTTTTTTTTGTAAGTAAAGTACCAAATGGAGGACACCTAGCAAGTCGCCGTGATCACAGGTGGACTCCACTTGGTCTCAGCTGGTAGCTGAGAATGGCGTCTTAAAACTAGGAAAAGAAATGTGGGTCGTCCGGCGCGGCGGCGGCGAGATGGGCAGACGACATAGTTGATATGGGGGGAGAAACCTGGATAAAGCTGGCACAGGAACGTGGAGGTTGGCATGAGCATAGAGAGACCTATACCCAGCAGTGGGTGCAATTCAGGCTGTGCTGACAGGCCGATTTGACAATATTCTCGTACGTTATCATTGCCAAGTGTCAGTTCTTTTCGGGTTTAAAGCAGAATGTCTTTCTATAATATAAATGTTTGCATTATAGCTGCCGTGTGTAAGAGCCTTACGGCAGGACGGTGTGGGGGACTCGGATTTAACGACTAATTGCCTGTTTACACGTTAAGTGTCCATACCATTTTAAGAATCGACACAGGTAAGATGGTTAAGTCTTTAAACTAAAGTAGTGGCTATGACTTCTAGAGTTCAAATCCTGAGGGCCTCTACAAGTGAATCATTTTAAGCTCCGCTGTTTTTTCGTATTTCTACAACTTTCAACGGCAACATTTTTGACTTTTCCAATGTTTTTCCATTATTGTTGTCGCTGATAGCATGGCCTATTTATGGAGGGTAATGTTCTCTGTGCAGAATAATTTAACGTCAAGCAAAAAAACTGAATCTAACGAACAAAAGTCACTGACTTCTGAAGCTAAAGTTATTTACCTTTTTTATAAGTTGGTTTTATTTTTTGAATGCAAAAAGTGAAAATTAATTCATAAGTGATCCACCGATTTTGTATTTCGGCACTCAGCACTTGCGGCATTGTTGTCCCTGATACTTTTATGGCTTTTATGGTTTTCTGTACAGAATAATTGGAAATCAGGGTACACACCAGTAAACCATGCATGCCTGCAAATTCAAGTACTCGTATGTGGACTTTATTGCTCACAGGTATTGCTATTGTTGTTGTTATTATTCTTTGTGACTTAAGAATAAAGTTAATAACTTCAAAATGTTGCTAAAGTCTGCAAAGACAGTCAATTTTACAATCGCTTATTTCCCCACAGTCAATATTTTACTCAATCGACATAGACTTTTACATTCTTGAAAATCTAGATTATGGTACCTACTAAGTTAAAGACATGGTTCCCCCGTATAGACCCTTTCTATTATTATACAATAACAATCGAAGCTCTGTTATCTAATGTTTGTAAGAAGTAATATCAGGTTATATCATACACTTATTTTGTACCTAACTACTGCACTTACCTAACTTAATACTGATACTTGATTCAATCGGGATGTTTCTTAAAGTACTTCACGGTTGGTCCTTCTAGTGTTTTAGTTTAGTTAAAGTACATTAGGTACAGCCGTCAAATTTCGCAGTTGACCACTTTTCAACCTTATTACTACAAGCATAGAGGTGAAAAGTGGTCGATTACTAATTTTGCTGGGTGTACATTTTATTCATCCACATTTACTAGCTTAAGCCCGCGGCTTAGCGTACAAACGTCAGCACATCAAGCTACTACAATCTGTCACATTTCTTTAATAGATTTTCAACTTAATCGCCAAAGCATTAGGTTCAAGGTTGACTGGGAAAATTTGACAATTTCGGGTACCTTGATGTGCTGGGCGTCTGTCTGTACGTGGAGGTCGGAAATTACACTTGAGACCCTTGAGATTTTCCAAAATCTTTTGGGAGATAACTGTTAATTATTCAATCGTCATAAAATCTGATTATCAGAATCAAAAAATCAAAATCAAAGCATTTATTTCAAGTAGGCCCGTTACAGGCACTTTTGAACTGTCGAAACAAAGATAACAATGAAATGTAGCTACAGTCCCAGTCACAAGGCATAAAAACTGTGAAAGTACTGTAGTTGCCCATTCCCTAACGTAGATCTCTATGGAGAAGAACGGGCAAGAAACTCCATGGACACTCTTTTAAATCAGAATATTTTTACAAAA
This sequence comes from Eurois occulta, assembly GCA_950022335.1. Lineage (NCBI taxonomy): Eukaryota > Metazoa > Arthropoda > Insecta > Lepidoptera > Noctuidae > Eurois > Eurois occulta. The sequence goes on along the minus strand of OX465484.1, from coordinate 7,646,135 downwards.
CCTTGCTTACATCATTCATGTTGAGATGGTACATTATGTGAGAGCGATGTAGCAAGATGTGCACGTTAAAAGTGTCCATAGTAAAAACAAAGAAAAGAACAATTCAAAAAAAAATTAAATAACTAATTCAAATAAGCCGTGGCAACCAAGAGATGACCAGTCACAACTGACAGCGCCCGTTCACGAACATGACGCATGTATCAGCACCATTCAACTCAACCATTTTGAAGGGAACTAAATGATCCGACACACGCGCCACCATCAGCGAGACATTTGAGTGAGCATGACATACACTTAACCGCCAGGGCACATTCAAGTAAAAAAAAAGACGTAGGTTTCCAGCGAATGATATAGCTTTCTATTACATAGTACTCACATAATATGGGCTATGCGGTTATATAATACCAAAAGAAATTGAATTTATACAATGCAAAGATAGTTTACAATCTTCAGCAGCTCCGACAATACTATTTGATGCCATCCATTAATCCGTTTATGCACCCCTGTCCATGTGGAGCAGGACCGGCATTGAGCCAAGCATTTTTATCAGAGATATAATCGTCCAACTTGTAATATGCTTGCTTACATAGTGTGCGTTTAATGCATGTTTTAAATTGCGTCTCATTCAGTTCAAGAATACTTTGTGGAATTTTTATTATAGCATCTCAAACAGTACCCCATGAAAGATGAGTCTACTTTAGCAAGTCTGAAGCCCGGCTGAACTAATTGGTCTCTAGTTCTCGTACTGTAATTGTGTCTGTCACCTCTTTTATTAAAAAGATGTAGATTTTTCCTAACGTACATTATGTTTTCGTAGATGTATTGACAATGTACCGTCATGATTTTGATTTCCTTAAACAGTTCCCTTAGAGAATCGCGCCTACGAAGATTATATATGGCTCTGATGGCTCTTTTTTGCAGAATAAATATAGACTCAATGTCTGCAGCCCGTCCCCATAACAGAATGCCATAAGACATTATACTATGAAAGTAACTAAAATAGACCAGTCTAGCGGTATCTACATCAGTAAATTGACGGATTTTTCTAACAGCATATGCTGCTGAACTTAGGCGCCCCGCAAGAGATTTCAAATGAGAACCCCATTGTAGCCTTGAATCAAGCGTAAGCCCCAGGAAAACGGTTTTATCTACGAATTCAAGTTTCTCTTTATTCAATACTATATCATACTCGTTACTTTTAACATTTAGTAAAGCAAATCTCATGCATTTCGTTTTTTTTTTCATTTAATACTAAATTGTTTGCTGTGAACCAATTATGGACCTGAAGTAGGGCATTATTTACGTCATCTAGATTTTGGGCCCGTCTATTTATCTTAAAAATTAGGGAAGTGTCATCAGCAAATAACACCATATTTTGAGGTTGGTTTTTCAATAAATAGGGTAGATCATTCACATATACTAGAAAGAGAAAAGGACCCAATATTGAGCCTTGTGGAACCCCCATTTTTACTTTTAAACCCTGTGAATTAACACCATTTATACAAAAAAAAACAGATAATTTATACAAAAAAAAATTCCATTCTACTTATATTATCCGTTAATTGAAATACTATTGCGCTTCTAAAAAAATACCTACTAAGCTTACATAAAAGTTGGATACTAGGGTACGAATACAAAGTTTACAAATTCCACATAGGTAGAAACTTCGAAAGCTTCTCAGCAAGCTCCACCGTAATCTTTATCTTCCCACAAAATCACGCTGGTCAACAACAAGATTGTAGACCATTAAATAGAGTTTGCTAAATAAATGTGTGCACTACCATTGCCACACATGGGAAAGGCTTGCACTAGTTATTTACTATTGCAATCTTTCAATTTTCTATGTACAAGTATGTGAGGACCAATTATGTCGGCCTCTGGTGATAATATTTATTTCTGTGGTGCTTTTACCGGTTTTTCCACTACAGACGTAAAAAGTACAAAGTATCACGTTTAAATGCTCAGTTATTGACAATTGTCATTTATAAATAAGAACTAAACGATGGGCTAAACCTCAGGCAAGAAATTAACTTTGTGTAATATTTTTTTTTCATCTCTATTGCTCTCCAACTGCCTTGACTGACTGGCAAAGTGTTATTGGGTTTTTCCATCAGCCACGTAGTCTGTTGTGCCTAGTTGAGGGCATTAGGCTCGCCCCCTATTACATGGTACTTATAACATAACTGGTGGGCTGTACTATTAGGTACACACAGCTCCATTAATAGTGTACCCCTCGAAAACATGTGCGTTCAAATCCGTGATAGGCCCAAGTTGGTTTTTGTATTTTGCAAAAACGTTTTATTATGATTAATGTATTGTTTTAGTATATAAATAAGTTATAGTTCGTATTTTTCTTTTAATCTGTTTTTAATATTGTTTTTTTTTGCGTATGCGACAAGTGAAGTAGATTGATCATTCATCGAATTATTAACTACCAAAATGCAGTCATTAAGAGCTTGCGGTAATCAAAGGACCAATGATTCGATGGTTCGAATCTCGTCCTGGCATAAGAATACTTTTGTATTATTTTTAAGGATGTTTATGTATTTTTGAATTGCAAAGATCTTGTAGCAAAGTTAATTGTAATACAACTGGGGTAACTTAGTTTTAATAACTGAACGTATACATCAAACGTTGTAGTTATAATTTGAGGGTATGGATTAATTTTATAAAGAAAAAGTAAATAAAATTAATGTATACCCTCAAATTATACCATCTACCGATTAGACAGAAACCTAAACATAAAGTGCCTCGGACGATAGTAGATAACAATTTCATCGCAATTCACATGGACTTGCTGGCTGTTTAAACTGCCGGTATGAGTATGACAAGATTCGGTGATGCGATGGTTCGAATCCAATTCTAAACAATGAGCTCTTTGACGGCACGGTTGGGGCAGTGGCTGTGCGATTGACTGCTGTGCTTCGTGTCACGGGTTCGACTCCCGCAGGGAACAAATATTTGTATGGCCTACAGATAGTTGTTCCGGGTCTGGCTGTTTGTGTATATGAGTATAAATATTTGTAAACACACCCACGATACAGGAGAAATTCCAAGTGTGGGGCAACGTTTTTTTTTTAAAAAAAAGCTCTTTTTGAAGTATTCTTTAGATTATTCGTAACGAATTCAATGTTGTAGTGGAGTAACATTTTAAAACTTGAGGGGTTAGCACATATTGACGCTGTGTGCACACCTCTGTTTAACCCTTCGGAGATTACAGGCGTGATGTAATGAATGAATGATGCTCTCAAAACGGTTAAGGTAAACATCGTGAGAAAACCTGTGTATTATCCAAAAAATATTTTTTTTTCTCGCCACAATACACATTGAGCACATATTTTAGGGAACAGGTGGATACAGTAAGTATATTGCGGGAGACTGGTGCCTAAACTAGGCTTGGGGCCTGCATTTCAGGACACCAGGTCTCCACCCTTTAGGTTACATTATCTTCTCGTGAAACCTAAATATCGAACATTGCAGTCTTAAGAAAAACTTGACAAGTATGGAACGTATTTCCCGATGAAATTGATTGTATCCTGCTTTTTTATATATCAATGTATCAAAATTGGTTTTTATAAGAAATGTTTGGTATAGAAGTTGTAATTATATCAAATGCTTTAGATATTATGGTCCGTTATAAGTTTTATGTAAGCTGTAACACTTTGTGTTAACCTAGTTGATGAAAGTTGCATAGGGATACTATAATAAACGATTCATTATCATCAGCCTACAGCAGTCCACTGCTGGACATAGGCCTTTTCAATCGCATGCCCACTCAACTCGATTCTCGGCTACTCTCACCCAATTGCTACCAGCCGCTCTGTGAAGATCGTCGCTCCACCGAGCCTGAGGGCGACCCACCTTACGTTTGCCGATTCGCGGCCTTTCAAGAACACGTCTACCCAACGGTCATCGGTTTTACGGCTAATATGACCGGCCCAGTGCCACTTCAGCTTACTTATTCTGTGAGCTATGTCGACAACTCTGGTTCTCTGTCGGATTACCTCGTTCCGGATGCGATCCCTCAGAGAGACTGCAAGCATACCCCGCTCCATAGCTCACTGAGTGACCTTGAATTTATGGAGCAACCGTACCGTGAGTGTCCACGTTTCGGCCCCGTAAGTCATAACAAGCAGGACGCACTAAGTGAAGACCAGGAAGACCTTAGTCTTGAGGCGCTGTGGAATACGCGACGAGAAGACCTGACGAAGCTTCCCAAATGCTACCCAACCCAGCTAGATTTTTCTATTAGCCTTTCAAAGTTGTTCTTACCAAATTATACTATACATATATTTTAGTAATATATAATCGATTTCCTCACGATGTTTTCCTTCACCGTTTTTGAGAGCAGTGGTGATGAAAAAATTTACACAAAGTAATACGCTTGCCTGGGTTCGAACCCACGACTTACTGTTCGTAACTCAGGGCCCCCACCACTGGGCCACCGCTGCTCTCCTGCTGCTGTTTAGTTATAACAGCTCATCTATTCACAAAATCTTAGCGAGCAAATATAATAAATAACTATTATTATTTCAACTTTTCCTGCTTGTTGGTAGCTACAGAACTGTATAAAAGGTTGCACAAAAATCCCTTTGTATATATGTTTAGGGACAGAGCTCCACATCCGCCCCGTTGCGTTATATAAGATTGAGGTATGGTATACCATTTATCACTATTAAGATCCAGTTCCACATGATAAAACGTTTATAAATCATAATTCCAGAAACTAAGCAATCAAACAGGCTCACGCTAGCCGCCAGTGGCTTAATATCAAAATATACTCTGTAATGTATCTGGTAAACTCGTTACGCATCATGAATCACGTGTGTAACAGCGTAAAATATTGTTCCAGAAGTTCCAGTTCCAAGAATTGGAAAAGAAATAAAAAAATCGCTAAGTCGGCAAAGACAGAATCCAAATTAACGTCATGCCAAAAAAATGTATCTACTGTTCGGTTTGCAGGGTAGCCCGCGAAATTAAAATTTTCTACATTTTTTGCAATTTACTGGTCAGTGTCAGGTTGTACATTGATTAAAATATGATTCGTAAACATAACAAATATAATCATCTACAGAGTTATACTCATTAAGGTCATCAATACAACTCTCTTAGTTAATTTAATTCCACTGAATAACTTTTTCATGAAATAGTCATTCAATGGGATTCATTTGTAGTTCTTACTTGGGCTTCAAATGCTTTCGTTTCAACCACACAGTTACTCCTTTGAAACCTAGGAGTGAAAATAAAAATAACAAATGAAAGATATTATGAAAACACTACCCTGTTACTGTCTCCTTGCCCATACTCACAAACTAACATTGAATTCCTTCTGAACCCGTTTTTACAATGCACAGATCAGTATGCCAGACTTGTGTACAGCACGCAATTTAGAAACCCCAGATAGACATGCATGTAGAGTGTATGAACTGCTTATCAACATGCATTGCAACCTGGCGACTGACGGAAATGGGTTGCTCTAGTACCTAAAGTCTTTTTACGGTTAATTTACCTGTAACTTTGCCCACTGTAATATTTCTTTATCTATACAAATAAATAAAATTGAAGAGTCTGTTTATAATTTGTAATTTAAAAAAAAGCAGCTTTTTACTGAAAGTACGAGTACACTGGACCGCAAAGAAAAAGGGTCGATTAGAAAATCTTCAATTTATCTTCAAAGTAAGTACCTGACCTAGCTTTATGAAATAAATACTAAATTAAAGAAAATTTTAATGTGCTTAAATGAAAATAAAAAAATGGATACAAGCTTGCGTAATTTTTCCAGTATTTTCGTAAATGTAGATTGGTTACAGATGTGCAGTTTTCAGGCATTTTAGTACTTTGTGTTGCCTCCGCGAGCTTGCAATACTGATGTTATGCGATTTGGCATACTTTCTACTAGGTTTTTCACGCAAGATGCTGCGGAATATTCTGCCATTCTTCTATTAGAGCTTCTTTCATTTTACGTAGCGTGTTAGCGTGTTTGGCAGCGGATTTCACTGACGTACACGTCGTCCCATGCATGCTCAATGGAATTTAAGTTGGGGTTGCGTGCTGGCCACTCCATGTATGTGATACCGACTTCTTGAAAATATGCAAACACTATCTGAGAGTATGCGGGCGGGCATTGTCTTGCATAAAAAAGGGCATTCTCGCCCATGTCTACCAAAAATGGACCAACGTAGTCAGTCATTCAGAATTTCAGTGACATATCTTCTGCAGTTTAAATTCCATTTTCTATCACCACTCGCTAAGTGCTGCTTTCGGAAGAAATTCCAGCCCACACGTGAACAGAGCCTCCGCCGTAAGGTACTTTTTCTTCTATACAGGCTTGGGAAAAGCGCTATACTCTAGCGTATATTATTTTATGTGGCATTAAATATTCTTTAATTTGGTCTTTATTTCTTCAAGCTAGGTACTTTTGAAGATATTGAAGATTTTCTAACCGACCCGTTTTCTTTTTGGTCTAGTGTATATACGGGACTTACAACAAAAAATAGATAAAAATGAATTTTGAAGTGAAAACTTCTTTAGCGGCGTTGAGCACTTTAAAAAAATTGTTCTGTAATGGGTATAAAATCTTAAACTCGCGTCAGGACACTCGCGTCAGGACACGTGACAAAGCGTAAGACGGATGGAGAGTAGACGATTTTGAACTTAACCTTCAACATTTTATGGTTTAAAATTATTTAAAGAAATTTGGAAAAAGCCTAAGACGGATGGAGAGTAGACGATTTTGAACTTAACCTTCAACATTTTATGGTTTAAAATCATTTAAAGAAATTTGGAAAAAGCGTAAGACGGATGGAGAGTAGACGATTTTGAACTTAACCTTCAACATTTTATGGTTTAAAATCATTTAAAGAAATTTTTAAATGTTTCCAATCAACTTTGAACCTAATGCTTTAGGGATAAACACGGAATAGAAAAAACCGTAGACAGAGTATTCTATAGACTGCTGGATATCTTCCTTTGCATTCGCACAAGAAAAAGAAGAACATATAAACGTCACTAGCAAAGAAAAGAGACAGAGTATAAATATTTCTGTCCCTTATCGCGTGTCGGCTGAGCACATCATTGTCAGTGCACAACAAGTTTGACGTTTGTGGCGGTGCCAGATTGACATCCAATTTGTTTATTAACAATTGCATCGAAATTATACACATTATATGATCTTTTCGAGCTTAATTCGACAACAGTACATTTGTGCAACTGTGCAAAATGGTAAGGTGCAGTGTAATAAACTGTAAAAGTGATAGTTTGATGAAGATTGCTGGACTGTCCTTTCACTCGTAAGTATTAGATCTTTTTAAGTATTCAATCGCTTTGTGTCCTATTATTTCTCATAAAATAGTCGCAGTAATGTACCAACTAATTCGTTTAATGGATAAATCTCGTATAATCGTGATTTTTGCAATAATTTTATTATCTTACCTCAAAATTCAGTGTTGCCACTTTTTGACGGGGAATTTACCCTTTAATATGGGTAATACCGAATAATGCAATGTCTATAAAAAAATACTCTTCCGACCTTGATTCATATGATATTAGTAATACGCACTACTTAAAATCTATGTTAGTAACACACGTATTATACGATTTTAATTCGTATAACTGCACTCACCTGACGCAAAAAATGAAAGATAATAAAAAATCTTATTAAATTTTCAGATTTCCGAATAAACCCGAAATAAGAAACTTGTGGATTGCTGCTACCGCATGAATCTTTAGGATGTGATCCTATGATCAACATAGATCATGATTATTTAACAGATCCTTCTAGGCTTACTCTTTATTCTAAAGAAATAATAACCTATATTGCTGGTTTTATTGCAAGAAAGTTGAGGAAAGTTATTAAATGTGAGGATTGTCTTTTGGCTTTGATCACAGATAAGTATCACGGAATCATTACGACTGAAGGACATGTATCCATGGTCATGAATAAATTTAAAAAAAAATCACGGAATCATTGCTAGAAGAGACAAAGGAGGCCTTATTTATCCTTCTACTGACTTAAATAAAGTCTGTGAATTGGCAGAAAAGATATTTCGAGCGCGTTCACATAAAGGAAATTCATTTTTTAATGAGAAAAATGTGATGTCAACACTTATATTATCGTGTTACAAGGAATGCACACGTACCAATATTAATATATTTATTAATGACCATTTCGACAGTCAGCAGTTTTATAGGGAATCACAGAACTCTCCTCATTAAATCAATCGCAATGCATTACTTCGAAACCCGTATTCACCATAGTACCAAACAATGTTTTGAACCACAATCGAAAATAAGAATTATACATAATAAGTTAGTGCTTTTTCAAGGACAGTAATTTGTTTATAAATAAAATATTACAGTTGCATCATTGCTATGTTTTATCGTTTTCTGTGTATTGGAATGTTCATTTTAATTTGCAAGTGTATGAGTTTGGCGACACTGGTTCCCGTACTAAGGCAGTCTAAGGGCACTTCCATAAATGATAGTACTTTTATACTGATAAAGCAATTGGTGCAAAATTATTCCCTAACCATTCCAAAATATCAAACATGCTCAACGTTAATAATCAAGTTTTCACTTCTGCCGGCACTCCCGGAGTGCTAGTTTTTTTTTTTATCTGTTTGTCTGTTTAACCCAGCTAATCTCCGAAATGGATGGACCGAATTTGACGTAACTTTTACTGGCAGATAGCTGATGCGTTAAGGAGGCGAACTTAGGCAGCATTAGCATGAAGGGGGATTTCCTTTTGGGACGTTGAATTGATCTCCGGTGCGCACATGCTTATTCGCGGGCCGTCATCACCATTATCATCAGTCCTCTGCTGGACATGAGCCTCTCCAATTACACGCCATGAGAAAAGGCTAATTAGGCAGACGATAATCAATAGCTAGTTATTTATTATACATACATCCATGGATTGTCCGCTGTACGTCAATATGTTATTAATATGTTATTCTTGTACCTTCACTCGTAAACCTAAACCTATTGTTTATGATTACAAATTAGCCAACACTTCAATAGCCAGAGTTAATACGATTAGAGACTTAGGCGTTACCTTTGACTCGAAACTTCTTTTTGACACACACATCAATAATATTATTAAAAAAGCTTCTAAGGCACTAGGTTTTATCATGAGGATATCAGCCGATTTTAAAAATATCAAAACACTCAAAATTCTCTATTGTGCTTTTGTACGCAGTCATCTCGAATATTGCTCACCCGTATGGAATCCCATTTTTAACACTTACATCAATCGCATCGAAAGTATTCAAAAGAAGTTCTTGAGGTACATTCAGTTCAGATCCAAAACCTATTTACCTAATTATTACAGCCGCTGCAGGAAGTTCCACATTCTTCCACTTATTGAGCGGAGAAAAATTGCCGACATGGTATTCTTATTCAATTTGGCAAATGGTTCAACCGACTGTTCTGAACTGATGAGCAAAATTGGGTTGCGTGTTCCATCCTTCACCTTAAGGAATCATCAGCCTCTGTATGTTCCCTCTGTGCGGTGCATATATCGACAAAACTCTTATATAATAAGAGCTAGCAGGGCATACAACTCGATGTGTCAGAGTGTTGATGACCTTGACTTATTCTCCACCAGTGTTCCTAAACTTAAGAAATTACTGTGTAAAAACTTCTTTGACATCCGCTAAAACCATTTCTTATATTGTATATCACTCCGAGTGCTTACTAATTCTTACTTTCTCTTGCCTGTCTACTGTTTCTTGGGCTAACCTAATATTATCAGTGAAAACTTTTAATTGGCCTTCATTTTCTGACTTTCAACTATATGTATCCTAGCTGTAAGTTTTCTTAAGAAATAAAATAAATAAAATAAAATAAATATCCCGATAATGTATTTAAATACCCTCTTGGAATTCATAGTATTTGTTTGATATTCTGTTTCGCTGATCGTACCCAACCGAACTAAACGCAAGTCATTTTCCTTATTGCAGCCATGCACATGCAATTGACTACCTAAAATAAACTTGTAACAAACAGGAAAGCTGAGCTATATTAATTAAATAACTGCTAAAGTATACAGTGTTAAGATAAATTGACTTTTATTTGTTTAGTTGCGTTCGGTTTTAAGTGTTGTTCCATCGTCAGTTCCGCAAGATTTCACAGTTAAAAATTATGCCAGTAATTGATGGTAAATACATGGACTTTAACTGGTGCCGAGAACCGAAACACCATAATACTTTTACTTGTGCTACAACTGATTGTGTGACAGTAGGAACTTTGAAATGGATGTTCAAGATGTCTTATGCTCGAGAATTATACGAAAATCTAGAATTTTCTACACATTACATCATGTTTGTGCTGACCCTAGCTACATTGATCTACGGACTGATATCATGGTGCGTCCTACCGAAGTTCCGAAATTACAAAAACTATGTGTGCCTCAACGCAATTTTAGCAAACTTCTTCGTCTCTTCCATGATGCAGATTACAAACTACATCAATGAAGGTACCCCAGATAGCATACAAGAAATATGTTGGTTTGCCATTGCTACTTTATATCTATTAATGTACTTAGCATCAGTTAAGCACCACTGGTTAATAGTAATATGCCACATGTTTTACTTAGACATTGTTAAAGTCTTCGATGTACATATTCGATGGAAATATCTAAAGAGTGTCCTCTTTGGTTGGGCATTGCCTTTAGTAATTACGCTTATTCATTTTTTTGTAACTTCGGGTTATTTCTTTGAATCTGATGTAAATCCTAGCGGTTTAGGCTTTATTATTTTTATGTTCACTGTGACAATAAATTGCTTGCTTTACATTCGAATCGTATACTCACTTTTTCGTAGTTCGAACGCGAGCGCATATACGGCTACGAACAAATGGCGTCGCTTGTACATCGCCACTTTGTTATTTATATTGAGTGACATCTTATTGTTGTCTTTTCATGTTGTTTCGTTTATGAATCACTTAAACCCAACAAAGCAAGAAATAATGGTCAATTTCCCTGATGAGCTTGTTATTCATCTTCGTGATAACTCTCCGCAATTACTAAGAAAGTTATTTGCGACAACTATCGATAACAATTTAATATTTTTTCTACAGATAATAATATATAACTTAAACCCACTACTAATGAACGTTTATTTGGTTGTTGTAAGAAGTAATCGAGAGTCGTGGTATGAATTTTATGTGAATAAGTTTAACCGACGGGCGTTACCAGTAAGGGCGAAGATCACGATATCCATCTAGGAAGGGTTACTCGTGACCCTGGTGATGTTCAACCAGCAGCCCTTGATACATAAATCATGTTTTCTTGAATGAATAATATAATTAATAATAAATTAATAAAAAATATCAAGATAATGATGTACCTAGTTTACGATCAATATGTTACAGATTTTTTTAGTAAGTTATAATAGTAAATTGTATGTAGTAATAGTATGTTTTTTAATTAATTTTAATTTTGCATTATTATTTCGCTTAGAAATAATAATTATGTGAAATCAGCTTACTTTTAAGACCTTATTGTACCGTATTTCATGCAAATAAATATGTAATCTATCTCTACCTTAATTAAAGCTCTGATGACAATAATGAAGTCACTGGGCATAAAGCATTTTATTTTTTTAGGGTTCCGTACCCAAAGGGTAAAACGGGACCCTATTACTAAGACTTCGCTGTCTGTCTGGCTGTCTGTCTGTCTGTCTGTCTGTCTGTCTCCAGGCTGTATCTCATAAACCGTGATAGCTAGAAAGCTGAACTTTTCACAAATGATGTATTACTATTGCCGCTATAACAACAAATACTAAAAATTAAAAAAAAAAAAATTAAGGGGGCTCCCATACAACAGATATGATTTTTTGCCGTTTTTATAGATAATGGTACGGAACCCTTCGTGCGCGAGTCCGACTCGCACTTGGCCGGTTTTTTTATTTTTTGTATGACTTATTTTTACTTTTTTATACAAAATGAGAGAATGTAGCAGGATTTTTAGATTCATAGGAGATTCGATTTGCAATTTTTTTTTATCCGTACCCAAAGGGTGACAAAGACCCAAGGTCTGACCATCCGTCCGTCATATTTTCAGCCATAGTAGAAATAATATTAACTTTTATTTTAGAAAAAGGATTAAGAATTCGTACAAAAACATTAAAACCCTTGAAACATACATACATAAACTCACGCTTTTTTCCCATGGGTGTAGGCAGAAACCACAGAACTGAAGGCCACCTGCAACGATCCTTACATACTCCTGTTGCCTCGTCCACGTTCATACATCTGGCCACACACGCACGCCGGTTGCGAGAATTACGCACCTGACCTTTCTGAAGAACCTCACCAATGAGGTCACTGTATGTCATTGGGCGTCCCCTCTCGGCTACCCTTGAAATCGTTAACGTTCCTTTTTGAAACGGATTTTCCGTTTCAAAAAGAGAAGTAATCTTTTAAAATAATAATTTCAATAATTTGACGAAGATCGCGAGCAACAGCTAGTGCAGCAATAAAGTTGTAAGGAAGTCTGTCTCTGTCTGTCTGTCTGCTTCGCAGTCACGACGTGCATGCTGTCAGCTTTATTTTCCGTCCTGTTGTATTCTAAATGTTTGATAAGCGTTGTATGTTTTTTTTTTGTAATTTTGTATGCACCTCATGTCCCTGAAAATGCCCTGAAATAAATATTTTTTCTTTATTTTTCTTTTCTGTCGAAATCACAGTGATCTTTATTCTCGCTACAATAAGGTTGGTCATGGATTGCAGCTGTCAAAGGTAAAATAACTGTAAAAGTACTGTACCCACCAGTAAGCAGTGGAATAGCTTCTTGTCACCAATTATGCAAAAAGCCGGACAAGCTATCAGTGGCGAAGATTTAATAAAACTCGATTCCTTCCGGATTCCCTTTGAAAAATGATACAGTCAGTATTCTATAGACAAATAATATAATTACATTAAAGAAAAAGGGTCTATTTTTGTTAGAGGGAAGCCGGAGTACATAACTCCGGCTTCCCTCTAACAAAAATCCTGACCCTGCATCATTCGGAACCTTCGGGGGGGGGGGGGGGGGGGGTTGGAATATAAATTTTTCATCGGTAACTAAAAAAAAGGAGGAACAATGCTCGCCCGGCTCGCTCGCTCGCTCGCTAGCTGGCCATGTGGCCTGCGCTTAAGGGCCTCGCGCACTACACGGCCACGAACACGACTTTAGGGCCGCAGAAGCTTCGACCAGGAACAAACTTTGGTCGCACAACCTGCCGTTCGACCGGTTTTGTTGAACATTGCGGCCGCTCAAGCGATTAGTCGTAGCAGCGTAGTGCGCACGGTCTCCCTGAGAGTAAAGTAGAAGTATCTCTTTAAAATCCAATTATCCCACTTTTTAAAAATCGCGCCTTCCACCTAATGAAATACTAGGATTGAAGTGTCTTACCTTATAGGAGGAGGCCTTTATCCAGCTGCGAAATGACGCTAATGCTTAATTATGGCTATCGAGGAAATTAATCAGTAGAGTGTGTGATACTGATCACTCTTGCTATGCAGATAGTTACCGATAATATGGCCTGAGAAGTTCAGTGTGTCTCTTTTGAGAACATTCTCAACTTCTTACTTACTTAGACAAATTGTTGCATAAAAGTAAATTTACTAAATTCCCACATTAGAAAAAAAATATTGCGTATCATGAACCGCATTTCAGTGGTAACAAAACTAAAATAAACTGGCCTCGTATTCCATTGAAACTCCGTACTATGCTGGGCCAGCTTTATCGGCATAATTTTCCAGTCACCAAACAAATTGATTATAATAGACATTCATGCTGCAAAAAAAAACGTGTGTGTCCAAAGATACTTCAACTATTCCATACAATAGACACGAACATACAATAGTTGATTGATCCCCACAATTCTTGTTTGTATCGCCAAGTGTTGTGCAACCACGTATCTACATACCTTAAGGTAATATGTACTAGCACTTATTCAAGATAGGTAGCTACCGTACTATGTGTGTGTACAGATTTATGTCTAATTACATAGTTGCTGATCAAAGGTCTATTGCATGGTAAATAATATCCTGACTTCATTTGATCTATCGCAAAGTGAAAATAACTGTGGATATGTTGGTCAATCTGAGAGCAATATCGTATATGTGAGGACGGGTAGGAAATAATCTAGACAGTTCGGTCACGCCAAATTCGACCAAAAGAGTTTGAAAATTGGGCAAATGGGTGCCATCAAAACTCCCTCGTTGGTCTGGTAGTAGCAGAGCTGCGGGACTGTTCGAAAGAGATACCGCGACCCTGGAACACAAAGGGCAAAAGAAGGAACATGGATGGGTTTTAGTCAGTAAAAGCGTGACACTCCCTTCCGCTCCGCCCAGAGCGGGAGCGGGAGTCATTTGATGAATTCCCATCCAAAAAAAAAAAAAAAAGTCTGGTAGTATCAAATGCTATTGCTGTGTGTGTCATGGGATTCATGCGTCATAATATGTGTCAGGGGTTCGATTTCCAGGACAAACACTATGTTGTTGTGTTTTTCGATTAGAACTCAGCAGCAGCCTGGAGTTTGATTTTTATTCCCGATTAATGACAAAAGGCTGACCACTGTAGGACTTAAAAATAACTGGCGAAATGTAGATGTGGTATATATAGATACACTTCTATCTAACCGTTTCGCCTTAATATAGGCGTGAAGATGCCATGTTAAAACCATCTGCATTGAGAACACATGACGATCCAACGATGACGCAAGTATGATTCATATTGGTGATGTGTATCCATTGTTTCCTATCGTAGTCTGTTTTTAAAGAAACTGTTTGTGAAACCAAGCCGGTACTAATCATGCAAATAGTACATACATTACTTGGCAAGTTGCCATACTACAATACGGTAGTTGACTTTTATATCGTTTCCGAGAGGTTAAACAATTGGATCAATGTTTTTTTAGCGTTCCGTACCTCAAAAGGAAAAAACGGAACCCTTATTGGATCACTTTGTGGTCCGTCCGTCCGCCGCCGTCCGTCCGACTGTCTATCTATCAAGACCCTTTATAGATTGAACGCGTTGAAATTAAAACCATTTACTCAAGTCAACAGTCCCTTGTAGCTGTAAAAAAAACTTCTAAGTCACAAACTTCTAAGTTAACTTAAAAAAAGATACGGCTGTTTATGCCGCAAAAAACGTATATTTCGACACTCTCAAACGAATCAAAATTAATAGGGTAGGTACTTCCCATTGCCCTAGAATCATGAAATTTGGCAAGAAGCATTGTCTTACAGCACAAGTAAAGGGAAAGATGTGAAAATCGTAAATATGTAGTTTAATAACAAAATATCTACAAGTTGATAAGGAACCCTCGGTGGGCGAGTCAAACTCGCACTTGGACGGTATTTACTTTCCTACACTATACCGATGTCTTATTTAAAGTCTCTTGCCAAAAGTGGTTAACGTTGGAGCCTGGTTAACAAGACAAGGCAATTATGAAGGTCCGGAAAGAAATGAAGACCCTTCTTCTTCGTTGTATCGATGATTCCTCATAAATCTGTATAAGTTTCACTCAGGATTCCAGCCCCGTCGACTGCACTGGTATTGGCTTCAAACACGTCTTTCATAATACAGGTGTTATTGTAGAGAGAACACGACAAGTGGTGTGGCATCATTTGAGATGCAGCTCCAGAGTCACATTGTGGCATATTGATATCTCAATCTGACTTTGGTGTACTTACATCAACAGTCATCATCTACCTAACCTTGTCCCAATTATGTAAGGGCCGGCTTCCAGGCTAACCGGATGCAGCTGAATACAAGTATTTTATATTGAGCGACAGCCTATCTGACCTCCACAACCCAGTTAGTACTGGGTAATACGATACCCCTTGGTAAGACTGGTTGTCAGAATTTCGGGTCACTCACTACCAGTAACAACTGTCAGAGATCTACAAATCTCTGGCAAATCAGCCAGGACCAACGGCTTAACGCCCTTTCCGAGGCACGGAGGAAACTTGGCTAATGAGTGACTGATAAACCATCCACGGACCAACCTAGGCAAGCGCGGCTTAACCTGATGATCGACCCAAGCGACTGTTACTCGTATTATTTAAACACGAGCTCCTCTTGCAACTTGCATCAATAGTGATCGCTGAGAAAGATGTACCTACGACAAGAACTCCAAATAAATTAGAAGAGCCGAAGGATGACGAAAAGGCACTAACAAAGTGGAATCCCGTAAAATAATGAATGTCTACTAAAAATACACGGTGTAGACATCGTTACCAATAACTTTTATCAAAGAAAAAGCAACTGTAATAACCGATGAATTATAATTGTGTATGTAACTATCAATCAGCTTCTCTATCAAAGAAATTAAAGACTGTCGATCAACTCTTTTCAAATAATTTACTTTTAATAGTATGCTTGTTGTTAGCTAGTTTACTACACGTGTAACAGTTAGGTATCGAACTCGCGACCTCTCCCTCGCCAGTCAGACGTCTAGCCGTTGAGCTATTGATCTCAAACATAACAACGATTTATTATTAGAAGTCGACGTCTAGTACTTGTACGCTAACCGTAATAATTAGGTCGGTAAATAAATTCTGTGCTAATGACTTGAGCTCGGTAGAATATGTGTAAAGTGTAATAATAGATCAATTTTATCTTGATTTTCGCGCGTTGGCTCAAAGACTGAGATTAATTACCTGTTTCGTCAATAGTTATACGTTTGAAGACCCGTCTAGAATACTTCCTTTTTAAAATCTTTTCGGTACTAAAAGAAAAAGAAAACATTGCTGATGAAGATGGTAAGCTTCCTTTTTCTAGTGTTCAATCATGTCTGCCTACGAGTATCATAGACAAAAACCGTACCCGTAGTTGTCATACTAGATGCTTGCGCTTTTTGCAAGGAAAGAGAAGTGGGATAATTACAGTCATCCCCATCACTAGCCTAAAACCGTCCTCTGTTGGGTGAAGGCCTCTCCAGTGTACAGACGCCAGCACATCAAGCTACTACAATCTGTCAAATTTCTGTAATAATTTTTTAACGCGTTTTAGCGTTAAGTTCAAGATAGATTGGGAAAATTTTACAGTTTCGGGTAGCTTGATGTGCTAGTACGTCTGTACATACATGACTGAGCTCTATCGTGGGTCGTGTCATGGAATTTGATGTTTTAGTTTAATTTGTGGCCACTGCCGTGCTGCCCACTGGCAGGGCCTCGCAGAGCAGTTAACCGAAGGGAACGAGAAGTTCTGGAGTGGTGACAGCCCATCGGAAGACATGCCTTTTCAAAACCGTAGGAATCCACTGTCTGCAAAATAAACAGGATCGGTCGATGTGACTCTCGGCCTACAAACGCAATAGCCTTCTTTCGGCTGACATGATGATGATTTCATTCACAGTGCCTTACTCATTGGTTAGTTTTTTTCGTTCTATAACATTGACGTAAAACTGCAGTACCTATATTTGAGAACAAAAATAGCCGTAGTATATAAAGCGGGGACGTCAGACTGAGATCAAAGATAGCGTTGTGTGAGTTGGACATCGACCGACTTTGATAGATCTGTGACCTACATCAGGTTTACAACAAAAAACATATTTTCAACGTGAATGCTCTGCACCCATAAGCCAAAAAACGGTAACTCAACAAATGTATGTTTCAAGAAAATAAATATGTGAATAATGATTTCCCTGTTTTTATATAATTTAAGATAGATGGCATATTTTTCTTGTTGTTTTTTCTTAAGTTTCCAGTAAAGACATAGTTATTTTGATTAAACCGTCAGATGCGGGATGTCTCAATCTGCCAGATGCAAAAAAATACTGGATTTCCATTTTTTTGGGATACAACTGTTTGGGGGCGAGGGCAGTGTTGGTTTGGTGGGTTTGTTACGAAAATATGCATTATTATAATATTATGGTGAACTACTACGTGTGCGCACGGAGATATTGGAGAAAATTGAGGTTGGTTGTGTACCTACAGTTTTTACTCTTAAATGACCCAGATAACTAGGCTATTTTCTTAAATCAGTATATTTTAAATTTTAATCGAAAATGATGTAGGTACCTACCTACATTTTTTTCGTAGATCTTTTACCTCGTCTTTGCACGTAGATTATTATTAAAAATTCGAGAAAGCTGTGTTTGGAAAATTAGCTTGGATATAATTTTTTAATAAACTGACCAGGGCCATAACAGTATTTTTGGTGGTGGTCTTGTGTTAATTGGAAGAATGTATCTACTATTGACCTACTTAATTTCTAGCTGTAGTTTTCTAAAAAAAAAGGACATAAACGTCCAGAATTAAGTACCAATTGCAATAAATCTAAATATGTAATGAGATCAGTAAACAAATTATTATCATAACTGCCATTCAATATTTAGACATCGAATTGATTTGCGATGTAAATATCTTAGGAATAATTTATACCGGCAACATTACATTGAACAGCTGTTCCGAACAAAACGAGCGTTTTGCAGATGATGAACACTGAAAATAGACATTCAACATCATATTTTCCGAAACATAAAATAAGCTGATACTTGTTCTAATGACTCGTCTTCAGATCCGGAGCTCTGTCGTAAAGCGATCTGATATTCGCGTACTTATTATCCAAACATCCTGTTATAATTTATGTTGTTTCAGTGCAGCGGCGCATGAAACGCCCCAATATACCTAATTCTCACAATTTGGAGCACCGCGGCCCGGTGTGCGCCCGCGCCGCCCATCGTTATGGCTCAAAGTGCGTTATTTATTTATTTTTATCAACAACCTGATCTTCCGCGCGTCTCACCTTAGTATCAATATAGACAGCGGTTTGAAGACACGACCACTTTACCGCGATTGACAACCCAGTCAATGCGTTTAACATTCCGCGCTCTCTCGAACCACATGGATTTCGGTTGCTACGACAAGGATTCGGGGGAAGTGGAGTGCTACCTCGAAATACGTAAATACATTTTCACTAAACGCTATCAACGGTGATTTATAGCTTTCTTATTGTTGTGGAACATCGCATTGTAATTGATATTTTTAGTTGGAATCAGTGTAGTTTTTGGGTCGTGTAAACAGCTGGACTCTTCTGACAGTAAGTTAGTCCGTGTGTCAGCGCAGTCCACGATTGTTAGTCGAGTAATACGCTGTTATTACGAATTTATTGCTCCTCCTTCCGACATAACAATAACATAATAAAACAGTAGGGTACGGTGAGCTCTCAAAATGCACACGGAGCTAAGAACGATAAGTACTAGGCGTGACAACGTACCCAGTCGTGAGTAAACACTGAACTTAGTGCGCTTGCCCACAATGTAACATCAATTTAATAAGCTCTAATTTTGAACATTTGAATATTTTAGATTGCGATACGGGTACTTCTTGCGCTATCACGATACAAATGCGTAAGTACCTTGACGTAAGAGTGAAGCTTGCAAGGAGGCTTAAAAAATAATTCGCGCTTTCGTCGCACTTATTAACCGATTTATTAGTCTATTGTATTTTTGAAAATGCGTGTGTATTTGTGATATTGAAGTTACGTGATAACGAAACGTGTTTTAGGTTTCAGTGATTCTCGTTATTTTTCAATTAATTTTGAAAATGTTTTGTGTGTGGCAGCGAATCCAGACTCGGTGGGATGTATAGAGCGATTTGCAACATTTCTATCTTTTCTGCTTGTCGTCATCACCTTCCCGTTTTCGCTGTTCGAATGTTTCAAGGTATTTATTAATTTAATTAAAAAGCAACATCCTCTTTTTTTGATGCTTAGTTTCTATCATCGGCTATTTTATTTATAAATCAGTTCAAGTTCGAGTCTTAACGAATGTGGAGAATCTTTTTGGGGATTATTTACGCGAAAACAATTAATTATTTTGCGGCAACAAACCGTTTGCGACTAAAATGTTATAATTGATATTTACTTAGATTTTCTTAATGATTTGTAAACCTACCTACATCATTTTAATTGGAAAAATCAAAGTCGAAAGTCTTTTAACTTTAAACGGACTATTTTTTCTCTCTGACCTGAATTAAATCAAATCTTTGAAACTTATTTTAATTCCAATAAAACTTTTATATCTAACTTCCAGGTGGTTCAAGAGTTCGAACGAGCCGTCATATTCCGGCTCGGTCGGTTAAGAAAAGGAGGTGCAAGGGGTCCCGGCCTGTTCTTCGTGCTTCCTTGCATTGACACTTACAGGAAAGTGGACTTGCGAACCGTCTCCTTTGACGTACCTCCCCAGGAAGTAAGTGTACCACCGAGGAGTTTTAATAGATTGAGAGGCCAGCTTATACTAGTTTTGCTACCACTGGCCAGAGGCCTCCTATACAGTGTAGTGTGAGGGTTTGGTTAGGGCTTGTCAACATTATAGTTTACATGTTGCATAAGATTTTGTGACGTTTGTGGCTTATTCAAAATCCCTCATCCCCCAGCGCATACGTCCTAGCCATTTTCTTTTCCTGCGTAATCGAGATTTTGTTGACGAACTATTATGTTAAAAACGAAACAAGTATCAACTCCGCCTGCTTGATTTATTTTATGACTAGTTTTCGCCTCGCGGCTTCGCCCGCGTCGAGTTCGGTTATATCGCGTTTCCAAGAGAACTCTTCAAAAGTCCGGGATAAAAACTTTTCTATGTTCTTTCTCAAGGTCAACTCTATCTCTGTACCAAATTTCATTAAAATCAGTTCAGTGGTTTAGACGTGAAAGCGTAACAGACAGACAGACAGAGTTACTTTCGCATTTATAATATTATAGTAGGGATCATTCATAGTAGGTAATTGATCAAATTGCTCTGTTACCCTGCCTGAGCAGTAACCAAGCGAAATAGCTCTTAATTTATTCCTAGTCTACTACCAATTATGTAACATCAATGGTAATGGTTTTCATTTTATGTTTTCCGCGTGTCTGAATGTCATAAGCAGAAGTAATGGCAACTTTACTATTGCAATTATGTTTCCATTTAAGATTAATGGCAAGTATTCTGTTTTCAACAGCGAATGTCTGTTCTGTCTTAGGACCGACATTCCAATCCTCTTACCTTTGAGTGGATTTATCTTTCGAAGTAGCTGTAGCTACTACATTCTTAAAATCTCTATAACGGGCGTTAGTGTCTTTTCTTTTACTTTATTTTGGTACATTGCAGCATAATTGTATGGCTCTTCGATAAGATTGTCAGCAGAGGGCGCTGTTGGTAAACATGTGTTAAAACTGTGGAAATTGTATTGAAAAAAAACAAGTTGGCGGCCTATGACCACACGCCAATAGAACTAATAGACATTGCTGTATTATATTTAAAAAAAATGTTAAACAGTTTCTACCAATATATATTTAAAGATTTCACATTTGTTCTTCAAAATAAAAAACTTGTTTACGTCTTCATGTCTAAAACAATCAAATGTATTAAATCTCGGACATCTGGTCATAATATTTTGATATTCCTAGTCCATTACGTGTCTGGCAGGCCCGATTCATGCCACATGTTCAAAACTGCACGTAAAAACCATAGAAAGTCCAGAGGTCACTGGCATTCAGAATATAAATAAACAAGCCAATACCTACTTTAAATAAATATACCCACGCATTTATTTTGTACATACATCTTTCAGTAATATTTATGTAATTACCGCAGTTTGGTTGGAGTTTTTGTAATAAAAATGTCTTTTAACATTGATTGAGTGTCCGTTGGATTTTTGTATGCTTGGAAACTATACAAGCAAAGAAGAAGTGTTTGCGAATTAGAAATTTTAATCAGTTCAGTAAATCAGTTCAGTAAAGTCAGTTCAGTGTGCGTTCAAATCAAAATCAAATATTTTATTTCACACAGGCCTACATGGGCACTTAAAAAACGTCGAGAAATGGTGTACGGTTGGTCGTTTCCTATGGAGAAGAATCGACAAGGAACTCCATGGTTACCAGTATATCCCAATATCTATAAAATAAGAGTTTCAATTTTTCTTTGTGTTTTTCAAACTAGTTAGTTATGATAAAGATATGATGACTTCTAATAATTTGGGATTAAAACAGGACGATGATAATGAAGATGATAACCAAATCATCTCAGACAGAACATGGATGTATCCCAAAAGCAACCATGTATCGCGCCCTTGTCTACAAATAGTGTCTGATCAGCTCGATTCCAGACAATTAGTTTACAAGAAACATTTGTTTTACATGTCGTAAAACTTTGATTGATAGTTTACAGCCACATCAATTAATCGTTAGCCAACTGAATGGCGGGAAACAACTGGGTTAACGGTTTTCAATACCAATGCCATACCAGATTCAGTTTAGTAGCAGCCACGTGGTACAATTATTTACGTTATTGTTAAAGCAAAATGTTAAACATGCGCTAGAAATATTTGAGTCTGGTATTAGTTTTATATCTTGTGGCATCGAACCACTACAACTATCAATTTTGTTGATAAAATAAATTTGGAAGCATAAATGCATATAACAGAAAATATTGTTTATTCTGGGTCATCAAGCTGAAACTAATACTACAAGACGTCCACAAAGATCATGACTTGTGATAAAAGTTATTAATCTACTAGTAATTCATTAGAGGTTTACCGAAGTCTCTACATCGTATTCGATCAAATAGTGTCCATAGAGTTTCTTGCCCGTTCTTCTCCATGGAGATCTACGCTTTGGAATGGGCAACTACAGTACTTTCACAGTTTTTATGCCTTGTGACTGGGAGTGTAGTTATATTTCATTGTTGTCTTTATTTCGAGAGTTCAAAAGTGCCTTTAACTGGCCTATTTTAAATAAATGCTTTGATTTTGATTTTGAAGAAATAAACTTTGGTTTAGTAATCTCTACTGACTATTATAACTAAAGCAGAAACATTTTGTTTGGACAGGCAAATTAATATCGGTTCCTATACAACAGAACTAAGCAGTGATGAAAGCATATAGATCAGTAGCAGAACACAAACTTATCAACTCATCATGATAAATCAACAATTTTAGAATCAAACACAAGCCATCAATTACACATCGATTCTGTAACAACTCAGAATCCTTAACATTCGTCGGTCTGGTTTATTTCAGTCGCCATCATAATTCTCTCATGTTATGAAATTCTGCAATCAACATTGTTAGTTTTGCACTTAATATATCGAGTAAACTGACTTCCATGTGTAAGTTCTCATAATCATCGTTTATTTATAGCAGGCCGTTGAAGTCGCTCCAGTTATCGTTGTTCAAAAACTAAATCAACTCTGTCCGTCTGACATTTTTCACGCTTTAACGATTGAAAAAATTTCGATAGAATTTGGCAGACCTGTGTTAGGACGAAGGATACTTTTTTATCCCAGTTGTATTATCCCACGGTAACGTACGTTACCGTGGGATAATTTCCACCTCCACGCAGGCGAAGCGGCGGACGAAAGCCAGTGTATGTATAGTTATGGTCAATATCATGAAAGATTCAAGGCAGTTTATATTAACATGTCCATTGTTCTGTCGAGAACAGACGGCCTCTTTGACCTGAATACGTTCTGTTTGCCGGATGAATTAACGACGATTAGACGATGTAATGATAGAATTAGAGCATGGAACATTCAACGTTAACGTGATAATAAGATGTTGGTACATTCAGATTTTTCCGATACGGTAGTGTGAAAATTGAGTGAGCAAAATATATAACTGCTAGACCATTATGAACACAGTTCTTGCCAAATTCACTTGAATCTTGAGTAACTACTACTTAGTTTTTATTACCTACACTTACGTTATCGTTCAGTAGTCTACGCTTTGTCGTGAAAAGTTAAACAAGTAACATTAACCACTACTATTTCGTCATGTCGATGATTTTTTTATTTAAGTTAAATGAGCCGAATCTACCAGAAATCTGTCACATCAACAGCGTTTTTTTTGGGATGGGAAATCATCAAATGACTCCTCCCGCTCTGGGCGGAGTGGAAAGGAGTGTCAGACTTTTACTGACTAAAATCCATTCATGTTCCTTCTTTTGCCCTTTGTGTTCCAGGGCCGCGGTATCTCTTTCGAACAGTCCCGCAGCCCTGGCAGGCATCGGCCCTTGCCCCTCCTGTTTGCTGACATCTCTTTGAGGCGCGCGTGGAACAGGAACGCGCCGTCGACACGGCCTGTCGGCCACGGAAGACGGACGGACGGCGAACTAGCCCATTACTCACCGTCTACAGGCCCGCGCCTACGGTGGCCGAGAGCCACCACGTGGCTCCCAACGCCCGGGGCGTCTCCCGCGGCAGCTGGGACGTGAGTTTATCTCCCTCTCACGTTCCGCCACCTCCTTCGCTAGCATGACTGCTTCGCAGAAGGAGGTGACGGCTTCCCATTTCTTCTCGCCCCTGACCATGGCTTGAACCAGAGCCGGACGCGAGGTCGCCGCCGCCAATCGCCGCTACGAGGACACGGCGGTACTCCGCCCAAGCGGAGCAGACCTCCGCAGTGTGGTCCACCGTGTCCTCCGGGCGATCCTCACAATGGTAACACCCGGGCGTTTCCTCCCGCCTGATTCGGTGCAGGTACCTCCCTTTCGCGACACCTTCTGACTGCGTCAAGGCTGCATAGTCCACGTAGTGTCTATCGGGGTCTTATTTCTCCTTATCTTGTATCATCGGAAACTAAGCTAAATAGCGAAATAAATCAAGTCGCGATAAAAAATTCCTGACCGAGGGCTTGACGTAGGTTCTCAAATTAAATATTATTAGATACTCGATCACTTCAGTTCTACAGTCGTATGTCACATTAATTACTTCATTGTAATCTATACATATAATAAATCTGTAAACGTGGCGTTTCTATACATTAAAAATATTTAGAAAAAAAATAGTAGGGGTGTTAAAGGATCACCCACAGAACCCATTTCTACCATTATTAGAATTTTTGTCAGTTTGTCAGGATGTCGGTTTGTCTGTTCGTTTGTGCGCGCATTATGTAAAAACTCCTCATTTTATTCAAAATCGTAGATTTGAAATTTGAAAAATAAGAAGCATTGTTCTGAGTATCATTTAGCGTTTATTTCATCAAAATCGACCAATAGATTCAAAAGATATTAATTTCTAAAATTTAGTTAGTCACCTCACACGCGATTTCTTTCTATGATAAATTTAACTATTTCCGTAAATAGGTTTTAGTGTGCAGTCGGAATAGCTGAAACAAAAATTGTTTTGTTTTTCCTTTTGTGTTTACTCTTTGCATGGAAGTAATAAGTACTACCTACAACAGCAGTTCTTATTTTACCGAAAAATCTGTGTGAATTTAGCCCTCTTCTAATAAGGTCATCCTTCATTTTATGTAAAAAGTAATAAATATGATGGAAATAGATTGGCTGAGAAAATAATATCTATCTTACTACTATTTTATATGCGAAAGTTTGGATGGATGGATGTTTGTTTCTCAATCACGCCAGAACGGCTGAACGGATCTGAATGAAATTTGGAACAGAGATAGATCATAGTCTAGAATAGCACATAGGCTATATATTATCCCGCTACTAACTTTGGAGGATGAGCATAATATCATGCTCATAGTGCATTGTGTCGTTAATGTTTTTAGTTGTCAGCTTGAGAACTGACAACAGTCATAACATGCATTCCAATCCATAGAACGGCTATTTAAGACCATTTGTCACAGGAATAAGTAGCCTACCGGTTCAGCGACCAGCCTGGAAACCAGGGTTCGTACTTCGAATCGCAGCCAGTATCCACTTTTTATGATTATTTTGTTTTTTTTTAATGCTGTTAAATTGCCAAAAATAATAAACATAGTTTGCGAGTTCAATCCTCAATCGGTTTTCACTTTTTGTAAGTTACATACAGTTGCATGAAAATTACACAAAATATCTAGATTTTCTTTTATTTTCATGCTTTATGATTTTCAAATACTTAATTACAAAATAGATGAATGTATACACATCAATTATGAAGGTGGCAGCCGGAGGACTTAAAGAAAACCGAAACTAATTTAAGGAAGAGTTTAATTACTTTAAAATTACATTATTAGATCTTAAGTCTAGACTTGGTCGATGCTTGTACCGAAGTGCCGAATTAATTATTACAAAAAAATACATTTCTAAACCATTGCGAAACGCGGATGGGGCATCATCAGATTCGAAGTAGGTGGTCGGCCCGCCGCGGGACACGAGGCGTCGAGTCAGCAGATTCCCTGTGTTGCAATTTTAGGTGGGAAACATCCGTGGTACGAAAATAGCTATCATGTCGCTATTCAGCCAACTTGGTGTAGGCAGGCTACGTAACACATCCATAGACACTGTGATGGCTAATGAGTACTGCCTACCCCGTTGAATTTCTCAACTCCCTGGAGTTAACGGGCGTGCCGTCCCATCAGCTGGAGTTTAAAGTTGGCGTTCCAGTTCCAAAACCTTGATGCAACCAGACTGTGCAAGGGCATCAGGCTTCGTATCATAGAGCTGGGCAGTAACATTATAAAAACGGAGCTGCTAAAGGCGTGTGATGGTTCACTTCGAAAAGAAAGTTGTATAGCGCCAAAATAAACGATTTTTAGGGTTCCGTAGTCAACAAACAAGGAACCCTTATAGTTTCGCCATGTCCGTCTGTCCGCCTGTCTGTCCGCAGCTTAGCTCAAAGACTTTTATTACTAAAAATTTGGCATGAATAAACAGATTAGTTACGCCGACAAAGTGGTAAAATAAAATCTCGAAAAGTATTTTTTTTGAGTATCTCCAGTACCTACACGTAAAGGTGGGATTTTCTTTTTCTCGTGTACCCCATAGAGTAGGATGTCGGTCATTGGATAGGTCTTTAAAAAATATTGTGAGTTAATAAAATAATTTTTCGATTAAGGGATTCGTTTGTGAAATATTAAGCTTTAAAGTGCAAACTTTCGTTAGACTCAAGTGCCCCCCCCCCCCTACCAGCTAAGTAGCTGTGTTTGGTTGCGTAAAAAAAATCACGGTGGTAGTATATATAACGAAATTAAAAGAAAAACTATCACAGCTTAAGTAGGCTTTACAAGTTTACGAGTAATAGTCGACCAACTTATAAAATGTACTTGGATAACATAATTATTTTCCTAAAGATAATATATGGGAGCACAGGCTTTTCAACTGCAAATGTAAGTTTGTTTTTTTATTATTACAATAAAAATTATCGTTCGGAGGCAAATCGAACCGTAGGAAGTGTCTGCATATTTTGATGGGCAACTGCGGAACCCTACATTGTACGTTGCCCAACACGCACTTGGCCGGTTTTAAGCCATATCGTCGCCATTTAATTTTGTTTAGGACCTCTGCCGCCCAGACTTACAGCACCCAAAAGGACCCCTTAAGTAGTCATCACCCACATTATCACATTTTGATCAGTCAGTCATCACGCCGCGTAATCCCCGAAGGGTTAGGCAGAGCTGTACCTAATCGTACGCCCACATTTCGTCAGTTATGTTGAAGTCCCATGTAATAGGGGGCGAGCCTATTTCCACCAACTGGGTGCAAATCCAGATTCGGTGGCTGCTATTGAGAAATTCCTGATGGAATAACCCAATATATAGTATTTTTTCAATTGCATAATTGTTAAATGTTAAGTGGAAGAGCGGAGTCACCTAACACAAGCATCAACTCCTTGCTTAAAAGGTGATCTCCAAATAATGTGCGTTATAACTTTATGTAATTATGTTACAAAAAAAAATAACACTGCGCGACCCAGGAATCGATACCAGGACCTCAAGCTTAGTAGTCGCACTTGCGACCACTCGACCAACGAGGTAGTCTCACAAATACATTTCAAAATTTCCACGCGAACGAAGTCGCGGGCAACAGCTAGTGTTTTAATCAAATTAATCAGCTGTAGCGTCGTGATATCGCTTGGAGAGCGGTGTCTTCCCACGACATTTGAACTTGGCAAATGTCATCCTACAAGCTGATTCAAGCCTAGCAGCTCTCAGTTACAATTACATCCTCTGAATCGAGTTGAACACGTTCATTTACATTTACTAATTTACTACAAGGTGCGTGTATGAGTTATTGTCGATTTGTTTCTTGCTCATGAGTGGAAAATATTTATATCGTACTAAATACTGAATCAACTGGATTGAAGCGATCGAAAAGACAAATAATTTTAATCGCTTGAACTATGTCAATCATACACACTCACACTTATTCCCATAGGGTTAGACAGCCACTACAGAACTGCTACGATCCTAACATACTTTTGCTTCGTCCACGTTCAATATTGTTTTGTACTTGCATATTATTGACATAATATGCAACTACAAAATAATATTGAATTGATTTGAAGCTTAGAGAAGTCGGGAGCCTATATCCAGAAAAATGCCAACGTCTTTCAGCTTAAGAATTTATTGGAGAAAAGAAGCAATTAGTTAATAAATTTAATATAGTTTAAAAAACTAAAAAACACGCTTATACACTTCCATTTGATACCCATATCATTGGGAATGCATCCAGTCCACCATATATGGGAGTCCGCAATGGAAATGTCCGGGAAGTTGGTCAAATTTAACTTCTCAGATTTTTTACATACCGTAAATAAATAGTTAGTTGTCAGTTAGTTAGTACAGGTGAAGTTAATGAGAGCGTGTTACAAATTAACCCACGTCCTTTCATAAACATTTTAACACAATGTTTCAGGTTTTGACGAGAGACTCAGTAACTGTTGCTGTGGACGCTGTGGTCTACTACCGGATCAAGGAACCCCTGAATGCCGTTGTTCGAGTGGCTGATTATAGGTATCATATTTTTTTAGTCTTTAAAGGAATTAGCGGGTTTCGAGCATACCAAAGGCAGTTAACCAAGAATGTATCAAAAGTAACAAACATAATCGCTCTACGCGATTCATTTGTCTCCTAAGACAGCACAGGGCAACTTAAAAAACTATGGCTCACTTCAAAAAGCAATTTTATTTTCCAGTGCATCGACGCGTCTTCTGGCTGCAACAACCCTCCGGAATGTTCTCGGCATGCGAGACTTGGCACAACTACTGTCAGACAGAGAAGCAATAAGCCACATGATGCAAGCCAGCCTTGACGAAGCCACGGATCCTTGGGGAGTTGAAGTGGAGAGGGTCGAAATGTAAGCCAGTATTTGAATACCTTACAAATGAATCACGAAAAGTCATATGTATTTCTCCTTTAAAAGAGAATGTGAATATCTGGTATATTATAAAATATACCAGATATAAAACATAAACGAGAATGTGAATATACCAGTAGCTCATACATGTTTCCCATTGATTTAATTACTCGATTTCCATCTGTCAGTTCTCCAAGTCCTCAATACTATCCCGACTCCTCAAATTCAATCATTCTCTTTTCAAGAAGGCATACATATGTCTCAAATACTGACTTCTATTTCCAGTCTCTCCATTTTATCTTCGCAAGGAGCTATTCTCAGTAATAGCCTGAGGGCGAAATTTTGTTTCTGTCTTTTAATTGAACTAAAGTTACTGAGAATTAACAACTATCGACTTATGGTTTGCCCTTTCAAATGCACGGACTGAACGGTAATGTATTGTATAACACTTTATATCTAGAAGTAGCCTAACCGGACCCCTGAAGCTAATCAGTTCATCACCTATCCGTCTATCTATACCGTTTGAATGCTTCCAGAAAGGACGTGAGACTGCCAGTGCAGTTGCAAAGAGCTATGGCTGCAGAAGCTGAGGCTGATCGTGAAGCTCGAGCCAAGATCATTGCAGCAGAAGGAGAAATAAAAGCGTCTAAAGCATTGAAGGAGGCTTCGCTTGTCATGATTGATAACCCTATGGCACTACAGGTAAAAAAAAATGCGTCATGGTTGTCTAGGCGCTAGAATGACACACAGTCAGGAACCTGCTCTTGGTAAACATTTGTGAAATATAGATGGCGTTTGTTCCGATTTTGGCCAAGTGGCAAAAGAATCATGAATTCATGACGCATTCTGATAATTAGAACATATTTTCCAATCAAAGACCAAAAAAATTGCCGGTACTCTCGAAATTTAGTGAATTTTAGCTTTCTCCTGTACTCTATAACGCCTCCTCATGGAGTTCCCTATGCACCGTGAAATATCTTGGTTTTATTAGTAGTTCTTTAACAAACCATTTCTATCTGTTTCAGCTGCGATACCTCCAGTCACTCAGTTCAATATCAGCAGAAAAGAACTCTACAATCATTTTTCCGTTTCCTATGGATTTCCTGAAATCTTTCATGGGAGGACCAGGACCAAGCTCACACCACCAAGTCAATTTATAAATGTATTTACCAACACTGAACAAATTAATTCTAGTCAAATAAAAATTATAATGAAATTCCCATTGTTTCTTTCATTTTCTTCCTAAAATTGAACGCAACTTTTTTAAACAAAATTTGATTGACGTAACTTGTCATTATTAATCCGTTGATTTTTCGTGTTTATTGAAATTTTTGTGTAAATGTTGTGTTAATTCATTGGCTTTTCATTTGGTTCTCAGTATGTCTTTAAGGGAAGAAAAGACAAAAATAGATATTACAAGTACATAACATAAAATTGTTGCAATTATTTTATTACCTTGTGATTGAACCCATATTTCTATGATCCGTAAAAATACATGATAGTCACTCAGCTCTTTTAACAGATGCGGGCCAAATACCTACGAGTGCATGGTTCTTCACGCATCCATAGCTGCTGAACCTTTGCGTTGAATTTTTTAAATACTATTATAGTTTGTGTAGATTTAAGTAGCTTCTAAAATGAGAATTACAAGTTTGACAAGTTCTCATGTTTTTGAATTGCTAATTCAGAAACCGGGCTTTATTCATACTATTGCTTCAAATTTATTATTTCAGAATTCTCAGCAGAATCAAAAAAAGAAAAAATAGTTCGGCTGATAGCTATTCTAATTATCATCTTGTTTCCACTAGTGCTAGTGGTGTGCTTCCGGGTTAGTCTTATTGTTTATTATTACTTCTAAATACTGCCTCGTTGTTCTAGTAGTATTGAGTTTTTCCATTCGGAATTTCTCAGTAGCAGCGACGTAGTCTGGATTTATGCCCGGTTGATGGCAATAGGCTCCCCCCCTAAATTCATGTCTCTGGAACATTTATCTAGCAAAAATGGGTGTAATGTTAGGTACACTTAGGATTTGTAAGCGTGATGCGATGTATTACATATTGTTTCAGGTGGTAAAACAGTACAAACGAGCAGTTGTTTTGCGCTTCGGCAGAGTTCGGAAAGATTCGCCAGCTGGACCGGGAATAATATGGGTGATACCATGCACCGATGACGTTCAAATGATTGACCTTCGTACTCAATCCTTTAATCTGACACCCCAAGAAGTAATTTATTTTTTATTTTTCTGGAGCCTTGTTTTTATTTTTAGCTTTTTTGTGTTCAGCTCAGGGCCTGTACCAGCACCTTGTAAATCTTTCTCTCTCTCTCTTACACACACTGAAGTAATATTAAAATAAAACTGCCATAAGATGTGCCCTCAGTTATTTTGTAGAACAGTAATATATTTTTCAGTACCTAGAGTTTTTAACGGTATACTCGAAAGTAAGCAAAGACCCTTCGTTTCAGATTCTAACAAAAGATTCAGTAACCGTGACGGTTGTTGCAGTTATCTACTACCACATAGAGAACCCACTTGCTTGTCTATTGAACATTCAAAACAACAAGTAAACTATCAACATTTTACTTCAATCAGAAATCTGAGCGAAATATAACTATTACTTAGTCATTTCATTCCTATGTTTCCTTCGGACATGTCTGCCGCATGTTTGAACGGATCGTGGACCAAAAAAACCACAATGTGGCCCAGAATACTTTCGGCATTATCGCGGCGGACCCAAGTGAAGATGGTGGGACGACCTTGTCTCCTACAGATTGCATTGGTACATACCAGCTCAAAGCCAGATAAGATCGGAAAGAGAAAAGAAGAGACTTTTGCCCGGGCAGTGAAAGTGGGACGACATTATGTGTACTTTAAATAAAAATAAATTACAATGTTTCTTATTTACAGATACGGTACAGAATTAATAACGATAGCTACGATCAGGAATCTTCTCGGAAGACATACGCTGTATACTCTGTTAACAAGCCGGGAATCAATCAGTTTTAATTGCAGGACGGAAATAGACAAGACCACAGTTAGATGGGGAGTTGTTATCGAACGAGTTGAAATGTATCTATCTTCTACCTACACAGAACCTTCACCGATAACCGTAGTCACGATTTTTTAAATACAGCATGTACAAGATGTGTGATCTCATTTAAGGATGTGGTACAGACTATCAAACTAAACAACTTTCTTCATAGGATCAACATTGTAATCGCGAAAAAAAATATCAGCTTACCGTTAAGTATAACCACTTTCTGGTACATGCTGTATAGCTGTAATAATTACTTTACCACTGGCTTTTAGGATAGTTTCCTCGATCCTTTCTTAGATGCATTTTAAATCTACTTTTAAGAAATACAGTTTCTATGATTTGATTCCAGAAAAGATGTATTTTTACCTATAGAGCTCCAAAAAGCTATGGCAGTAGAAGCTGAGGGTACTCGTATCGCTAAAGCTAAAGTAATTGAAGCAGAAAGTGAAATTCGAGCAGCTGAAAACCTTAAATTAGCTTCTGAAATAATGATGGAAGATCCAAATATTATGCGCGTAAATAATATTTATGTTCATTAATTATTGAATTTATTTTTATCGTTATTGTATTTAAGACGTGAAAGTCCGCAAAGCAGTAATTATAATTTTAAATCTTCGTTTGGTCGACAAAACACAAATTTTACCTACTTGAATTATTTTCGGGCCAATAATACAACTTTGTTTGATCAGTATGTCGTGACCCAGATAGCTCACTCTAGAAGATTCTCCAGGGTGATATGCTTGACAGGCAGAAAAAAAATTGCGTCATGAGATTTTGTGGGGGGGGCACATTTTAAGCGAGATTCAATCGGACCAAATCGGGTAGTAATGCCTTATCCTAAAAGTCGACGTTAACCGATTTGGTCAGATTAGATCAGCAGCAGTAAATTTAAGCCCACAATCAGTTTACAGATATATTGCCCACTACGTATGTGTCGAACTGTTCATATCCTAGGTACTGTAGTTTTTAAATGTCCTTAAATTTCAGCTCAGATATCTGCAAACATTAAATAGTATAGCTGCGAATCAGCCTACGACAGTACTATTTCCCATACCACTGGAAATTCCCGGAATAAACACGGTAAGTGCATACACACAATAAGTGTGGCCAATTCAGTAGGCAGTTCAGAAGGTTTTATTTGAGGTTTTAATGAATTCTGTATGAACATAAAGCAATGTTTTTTTTTAAATAAGATAGGTCTATTCCCGTCTATTCCTATATCTATGGTGTACTTATTTTCTTCAGTTCCGCATGGTGTTTTTTGGTGCTAGAATGTTTTGTCAGTAGACCACTGTTTTTTTTTGTAAAATTATCTGTGGAAATTTTTATCAGAGCAAAATTTTGAAGTCCACGCGTCAAACTTTTGGTATAAGTATCTCCTTCTCTGACTCAAACCCTGAGTTTCACCCTATTCGGCTAAACAAATACAAATTAATTTCAGACAGTGTAACATGTCCCTTTCAACTAAGGTTTCAAAATCAACTATCTCGTTATTCAAAAATCAAGAACTTGAATATAAAGAAGGAGAAAATAAAGAACCGTCTAAAGTGCCGAAGAACATCTCTAGAATATATCAGGGTTTCAATTTAGATGAATTTGATCAAACGGAAGGTATGTACAGACACAAACCGTGGAATAGTATTTATTTTAGCAACAGTTTAAATGGCTTTACGAGTAGGCGAAGACTGAAGAAACGATATATGGATAGTGATGCTAGATTAGGGTGAGCTAGATTATGGTTTCGACGTGAGGTGCAGTTCCTCCACAGAAAAAGGAGGATCCTCCGAGTCACCGGGTGTTGTCTCTGGAGGGTGGTGACCTACTGCCCCGGGTGTTGTCTCTGGAGGGTGGTGACCTACTGCCCTGGTTGTTGGTCCGGTTTTCCTATACATATAATGTTATTCGCACGGATAACCTTAATATCGCGGTGTTAGTCCGTATGTGGTGTTATAGGTTTCGCCACAAGGATTTAAAAGCAAATTTTGCTACATCCATGGACAGTGCTCATTCTTGTCCGGGCATCATAATGATGGCCATACGAACCTGATTCATATCTAAGCCTGCTTGCATAAGGATACAGGTTCCCAGAACGGACAAGACGGAGCGGACAACTACCGACCGTGCGTGTGCACTGGTCCCAGACCTCCTGTATAAGCATAGCATAATCAGCCTATAATGTTCCCTGGCTGGGACATAGGCCGCCTACTTATGAGAGGGAATGAACTGTAATCCACCACGCGGGCCGAGTTTGGTTCTAGGACATGCCGGTTTCCTCATGATGATTACCTTCACGCCTTTGAGAGCAGTGGAGGTGAAATAAAAAATTACTCAAAGTGATGCGCCTACTTGGGTCCGAAACCACGACCTTGTAAGTTGGAGCCGTCACCACTGAGCCACCACTGCTCTCACTTTTTGTTTGCGCTCGCACATAATCTGCTCTGCTGGAAGTAATTTCTTATGAAATAAGCAGTACCTTTGTGCTCTTCTATGTTTATATAATTTGTCCTGTTAAGTATCTGTGTGTAAATAAATAAACAGACAGGTCAGATCATTCACGGCCTTGAAAAGTTTGCAAGCAATATTTTCGCGTCTCTGACGGGAGACTGACTTATGTCTTATGTTTTTCCTTTACAGATCATGATACATTTATAGAAAAATGCCTTGTGTACCTGTCGTACCTTGTCGTTATTGTGACGTTTCCGCTTTCTTTGTTCGTAATCTTCGTGGTAACTATAAAATTAAGATAATCATACTATCCCTCTTTTGAATAGATACTCTCTTACATTGCCCCATACAATAAACATTATTATGTTACTTTACATAACAAGAATCACATTTTTTAAATAAAGGTACCTAGTCGATTCATCCCCATCTGTGGATCCTAACCTACAGTGCTCTAAATTTGGTCACGGTCAGCAATAAATCTGCTAGACTGAATTTGAAACTGACATGGCCCGCCCAATACATGTATTCTATAAAAATAGATTTAATCAGGACAGTTGGGAAAACCGTCCTGTAGTGGTTGCCAGAAGACGGGCGTGGTCGCCGAGGAAGACCTAGAGAACGCTGGCGATAACGATGGCGATGGCGTGATCACTTGGAGGCATTTGTGGAAGATTTACAGGAGAAAACCTTACATAAGGAATAGTGGAAGGTTATAGGGGAGACCTTTGCCCAACAGTGGGGTAACACAAGTTGAATTTTATCACGGCGCCAATATATTGCCCTCCAGCAGTTTTGACGGCCTTTGTAGACCAGTACCTACTATCAATCAAGACATTGTCAGATCGAACTGTACCGTAGTTTACGATTGATATTTGTATTTAACGATACAGGTAGTGAGACAGTTTGAACGAGCTATAGTTTTAAGGAATGGGAAATTGCGTAGTTACAAACCCATTGGACCTGGCCTCATCCAATACTTACCATGCGTTGATGTCTTAAAGTTCACTGACCTAAGGATAATTTGTTATGCAGTACCACCACAAGAGGTAACGTATGCCACATAACATCACACCCGTAATCCCCTAAGAGAGTAAGCCGAGATGCCTTACCTATAGTCCACGCACATTTTGCCAATTATATGTTTTAAGTCCCATGTACTGGGGGGCGAGCCTTTTGCCAAGAACTAGGCACAAACCCAGACTCCGCATCCCAACTGAGAAATTTATGTTCATTCGTTTGTAAATTTATGTTCGTTTCGTTCGTTACTTTAATTGATTATTTCATCGATTTTAGCTGTACATTCTCTTCCCAGCAATCTTGACTATCTCGTCAATTATTTTGAAGTCATGTTCGTGCACAGTCAATTTGTGATTTTTCTAGTACTCTTACCTCGGTTGGTCTAAAACAGTTTTGTACCATTTCTACAATAACTTAAGGACGTTTACCTGTAGGGCGTGTACCTTTTTTGAGCTGTCCCAAAAATCTAAACTGTATATTATTTGCTTATAAAATTTTTCAACAGGCTTTAACAAAAGATGCTTTGACTGTGGCCGTGGATGCAGTTGTGTACTACAAAATTTACAATCCAATTTGGGCGGTTGTCAATATTGCTGATTATAAGTAAGGAAGAAGACTTTTAAAGTATTGATTTATTGTAGACCAACCGGTTGGTACATTTCACATCAAATGTCACCCCCGTTGAATGTAAAATTTCTATTAATCTTACTAACTGAAACTGCATCTCTCTAGTAATGGTAGTAGAAGTGGTACGTAGTTCTTCGGTAGTTTTTATTTTTACTAGCCTATGTGGAACTTTTTGTTCAAAATCATCAAAAATCAAAATATTTTATTTCACATAGGCCTACATGGGCACTTATAAAACGTCGACAAAAAGGTGCACGGTTCGGGTTGGTCGTTTCCTATGGAGAAGAAACGGCAAGAAACTCCATGGTTACTCTTTTAAAATGATTTGATTTTATAATATTATCATTTTACAGGATTAGTACTTAAGTATGGGGGGACAGCATAGGCCCGACAATAAGTCGTTGCTTACTACACAAAAAACGGAAAACAATATAAGAGGTTAACAAAAGTTAACACACCTCTAGGAATCAAAATAAAAGCTATTATGATTATTCATAAAAAATTCTGTCCTCACAGAGTTTCCACACAATACTTAGCTGCTACAACTCTCAGAAATGCTCTAGGAACGCGAAAACTATCAGATATACTCTCTGACCGATCCGCAGTAAGCAATCAGGTCTATGAAAATATGTTAAAATTAACCATGAACTGGGGAGTCAAGATCGTGGGATTTGAGGTGTAAGTAGCAGTTACAATTATTTCAATATGAAAATAAAATGACTGATCTCACTACAGAATCTTGCAATGACAGCATGGGATTTATTCAGAAATGATTTCGCTAAAACTTATAGTTTCACACCAATCGCTGAGCTTGTGAATGTCGAATGTAAGTAAAAAAAAAGAAAAAAATCTCAATTACCGGGACATTTAAACCATAGGTCCTATGGCTGGAAACGACGAAGTAAGCCCGTAATCTAAATACAAGCCTATCGGACATTCTACCAAACAGTCTGTTTTGTCTTACTTACAGTAGGGACATAAGGCTGCCAATACAACTGCAAAGAGTAATGGCTACAGAAGCTGAGTCGTATCGAATGGCGAATGCTAAAATAATGGTAGCCAAATCAGAAATAGAATCTACTAGAAATCTCCAGAAAGCTACTAATATACTTATGGAAAACCCATATTGCATGCAGGTTCGTAACATTGTATTTACTATACATCCATAGGGACTTTATAATCGAACTCCCTTAATTAAGTTTGCTACATAGGGAGACTGATTTTCTGACATTTTGTCATCGCAAGCGACATTAAAACACTTTTCGGACTCTGTTTGGATGTGAAGTTTTGAAATCGCCGCCAGTTGCCAATGTCTGAAGGAGCGGCGTATGTAGGTACCTGGCCTTATAAAGGTCTTCGCACATTACAGCCTCGCCCTCGCCGCGGACTCCACTTCGACTCGACTCACAGTAGGTATACCTTACGGTAGTATTTTCAACATGGCATTTCTACGACGCGTGGGCACTTATTTCGAGTAAATGTGGAAAGGTCGGAGCGAAGTCGGCGTCGATTCTGTGTAATGCGTGAAGACCATAGATGTAAACCACATTTTTTGACGTTTAAACATCTCATGACGTTAAACTTCTCTAATGAATATTATCTACAAAACTATGTAAATCCTAACCGGTTTATTAAACTCTTCAGCTGAGATCCTTACAAGCAATACAAATGATCGCAGGAAGCCGGACCCACGCCGTCGTAATGCCATTCGCAACGGAAATATTGCAAAAAATTATCAAGTGAATAAGTAACCGAAAACGTTTACTAAAATCAGATCTGTGATTAGTTACTGTTAACATGAAATTTGTTTGTATTTCTTAATTATACGACAAGAAAATGTATCACTCCTTTTTATTTAACAAAAAGAACTAATAAATAATTAACAAAATATTCAACATCACTAAACTAAAACAACGTAACAGGACTAGTATTCTCTAGAGTCGTCTTCTTGCTTTGCATGACCATAATGTACAGGTTTCTGTTGTTGTCCGCCCGCTTTTTTATGCACCGTAGCCTGAAAATGTGGAAAAAAAATGACGTAATACCATTTCTTTTACATTGGTGCATCTTCAGCATATGTATCAAAACAGTGTGGTGATATTTAAGGGTGTGATTCAGAGCATGAAACTGAACAACTTTCCGCGTGTAACCACACTATCCACCAACCACCACCATATCGTAATCGCGAAAAAATAATCAGCTGTCTTATACATATCTACTCGTGTTTTACAAAATAAATATTATATCTTTATCTTTATTACGGTCACCTTCCTGATACATGCTGTATAACTATTATTAACACACGTGAAATAAAATTACCTGGAAACCATTCTTGGGGTCGGCAGTGTATCTCACAAGACGGATGGAGCCATCAGGTTCGACCAACGAGTATTCACCCTGGACGACGTCGCCATCGCGGTGTTCTTTATGGTTCTGAAGATTACCGGTGTGAGGGTCTTCTACGCCGTATGAGTAAGCGTAGTCAGGTTTGGCCTAGAATAATATAGCAGCAGTTTAAGCGTTGTGATCCCATCAATACAGAGGTAGACCACGGATAACACTCAGTTTTAATTAAAATAAATAAAATCTTATTAGCCTTACCACATAGTCAACAGTCTTTAAATGTGCGTATTTAGCGGTGTCCGGGTGAATTTGCCCTGTTTTGTGATCATAGCCGTAATCTGCGTGTTGCTGGGCCGGGATCCCCTCGGCTGCTGGCACCTGGACTTCCACGATCTGACCACTAACAGGTCCACTGAAGCGGCTATATGAGTACCCTCCAGGTTTTCCTGACAACACCACTGTTGCTAACGCTACCGGTATGAGGAACTGAAACAAGAAAAAATTGTATCAACATTCCTACATGCATCGGGAATCCTCTCAAGCGATATGCAGAACTATTAAAGCATGGAAATGGCAGTTTATTGGCGTCCACTTTCGGCTTTAAAAGGCTCTCATGATCCGATTTGGCTTGGCCTTTTTTGGAAATACGAAGCTACGTCGCATGGCTATAATCTATAAATTACCCGTTGAATTTTTCATACTGTGATAAATGCTGGATCATGAGAGCTAATTTCCCTTTATTTATATTATTGACAACACTTGCAGTCTGTTGGTGACAAAAAGCCGCGGCCTTCACGGTCAGTAGCTATTAACTCGTTACTCAATAGCGACAATGAAAAATAATCGACCACGAAGAAAGTGAGACCACGGTTTTTTACGCGAAGTCAACGAGACTAATTTGATTGATGTTTGATTGTTACTTTAAATAAAAAATAGGATCCGGTGATTTATGTTAGAAATAAAAGTAGGACATGGACCCATATATTTATGAACGATTTTAGCCAATTTAGCCCATGGTTTTTGTAAGTAAGTACTTAATAAACTTCTCATGAACTACTAAAAATGCACCTCTACTTTGGCATGGAACCTTGTCCTAAGCGCTGTAGGAATGTCAGCGCACTGTAGATTCTACTACCCTCGCAGACATCTTCGTGTAGAAACCATTTCTCTTTATAATGTGAATATATATTCTTCACCAGGAAATATTAATTTGTTAATTTCATTATTAAAATTACAGTTAGATTGCGGTACGTTTGAAAAAAGTCTGGAACTCGGTTCAGTTTCAGGCACTCCACGTTACCGGGACTCTTAGAACCGAATTACTGAAATTATCTCTGTAGGAAACATTTTTTCTTAGAGTAAAATGACTGTTTTGTTATAAAATATTTCTTTACTTAAACTTTATTGTGAA
Organism: Eurois occulta; assembly: GCA_950022335.1. Classification (NCBI taxonomy): domain Eukaryota; kingdom Metazoa; phylum Arthropoda; class Insecta; order Lepidoptera; family Noctuidae; genus Eurois; species Eurois occulta. Next base: position 7,606,267 of record OX465484.1, on the reverse strand, counting down.
ATTAAGTTAAAATGAGTGGTACTTAGATAGAAATATTGCTGTTAAGTACTTGTTTTTGTGAAAATAACTTTCACGGGTTCAATTACAAACTAACTGGTCACTCTCAATAATAATCAACACCTATTTTAATGATCAATTAAGTAAATTTTATAGGTAACTTTAAATGACTGATAATTGAATGTTAATGAATAAAAAGGTACCTTGTTTATGAAAGCCATTATTCTGGAGTTGATGTCGTGGTGGTCTCCCAATGATTCCAACTGTACTGATGGCTGTACCACAAGTGTTGTGGTTTTATACCAGCTGTCACCTCGGCACGAATGAAGTGCAATCGTGAACTTGTACACTTCGGTTGCAGCAAACTATGAATCAATAATTTTCAATATTTGGCACCGGGTACGCAGCCAAACGTTACAATGAAGTTGCGTAGATTTGTTTCAACGACCAATTGTTTGTTTATAATGTCGACCTTGGGTGTTTTTTTTTTGTTATTTACATTGGTTTTAAGACCCCTACCTAGCTGGGCCAATATAATCCTATTACTTGAGTTGCTCAATATCGATGATATTGATATAAGTAGTATATCGCTTAGGGTTGGGAGCGCCAGGATCGTTGAGAGGGATTTTAAGCCAGGAATAAAAATATAAGTAGGCACAGGTCAAGTCCGCGCCGTACTTAATAAAATATATGTCCACACAGGTACAGCGCGGTTTATACTATGGTCACAGCTGTAAACAATATTCTTCTTACCTAGCGAGGATTTGCCCTAAACTATTCATAGGCGGTGTTGGTCTAGCACTTTGCCAGGAACATCTCACTAAGCTCGCCACATCGAGCTAAGCTGACTGAACGATAGGGTTCCGCAACTCAGCTCAGTACACCCCAGTGTAACGAGCAGTTTCGTGATGAGCGAGTGTAGCAGGCTATTTACAGGCAAGTAAAGTAAATACTAGAAGCATGTTTGAAAAGACATCGACAGCCTTTTCATCTTAGACCTAGGATATAAGTTCTTCTGTGGCTTTTTATCAGGGTTCGGTAGATAATAAGTATTTTCTTTGATTATACATGCTGATTCATAACTTCATATCTTATGTTTTTTTTTTCAATTCATTACTAAAATACCGACTTATTAAGTATGTATGTAAACATACAGTACATTTTGATGTAAGTGGGGAAACCTTTTTTTTGCTTCGAGGCGAAATTAACACCCGAGCTGCAGGTGAGGGTGTTATGGAGCCGAGAACTAAAGTAACAAATCCCCACGCGGATCAAACGACGTTTTTCAATACACTTTGTCGGAACCGACCTGTCGCTGCCGGACGTCGCTCGTTCGATGGTCGGAAGCGCAGAGTCGTGGGATGCGGTGATGGCTTCTGTGAAATGAGGGTTTCACAGAAGGAGGCTGCGGAAAGGCTGAGGGAGGTCGAGACCACTATCCCGACCCGCAGCAGACGTACCGAGCGTCGGAGGAGGGCGGACAAGGCCCTCTTCCAGCACCCCTAAACGGGTCCAGAGGGACGGCGGACTTGAGAACCGCAGACGCGGGCCGGCACTAGCCGGGGATCGTGGAAGGCACACTAGTTCCCATGATCCCCGGTGCAAGTGTGGGAAGGGAACACCGAGATGGTTTTTAGTCAGAGTCTGACAGACCCCTCCGCCCACCCCAGGGCGGACATCCATGAGGATTTTCCAACCAGCAACAAAAAAGGCGTCCAGTCTGACCGAATGCAGCTGAATACCAGTATTTATTTACATGGAGCGACTGCCTATCAGAATATGACCTCCACACAGCCCTGTTAGTACTGGGTAATACGATACCCTTTGTTAATAAAGACTGGTTGTCAGACTTACGGGCCACTGACTGCCCTGTAACAACTGTCAAAGATCTACAAATGACAGCCGGGACAGCAAGACCGGGAGCAAGCAAGCGCGGCTCAACTTAAAGATCGACCCAAGTGACTGTTATTATTTAGCCACTATTGGAAATTTCAACGCGCAAAAAACGTTTTTTTCTAGGGTATAGAACAGTCGCCAATGCATTTAGCGATAAAGTTGAAAATCTATTAAAGAAATTTGACAGATTGTAGTAGCTTGATGTGCTGGCGTCTGTACAATCACCAGTTTTGAAAGTGTAAAGTCTGTAAGTTAGTGTCAATTAGATTAAGTGTCAAATAGTGTTGCATCGTAATTCCTCGTAAGCAGTTTCGTGGATAATTATGCGTTATATACCTACTAGTTATTTCCGTATTATCATAAGTGTTAAGGTTTACTGGTCCAATGGCAGCTATAGTGCATGATTTCACCGCCAGAGGCGTTCGTGTAGAGTAAGGTCTTCGGAAATTTCAGATGTCATAGTGTTCCCATGTTGCGCGCTTTTTATCACGTATTTTTACAAATATTCACGATTGTGGTCAAGATTGAGCCATTCTTGACTAACTGTGACTTGAAGATTGTAAATATCAAGTTAGGATCTTGGAGTCTTGGTTGTTAGTACTTGGAGGAAGAATGATTTTTAAATGTTTCATGCTTCATTTTAGGATTGTAAATATGTATCTAAAGTTTACAACTATGTTGTTTGATAAACGTAATTAAATTAAACTTTATATGAAGTCATTGGTACTCCATTGGCCAGTATAGAATAAAATACTTAGGATTATTGGCAGGACCTTACTCGACAATCGCGCCATCTGGTGATCTCAAAAACGAAAGCCCTCATTACGAATAAATCGATTCGATTATGGACGTACCCAGCATTTTGTAAAGGGTGGAGCAGAAGTAAATATAATAAATACTTAGTAAGAAATTAAAAATGCTTTTATTTACTGACTTTTTATCAAATCTATATCCAGACTGGCTGCAAAGCTTGGATTTTAATGAATTACATTTTATATGCACATCAAGCTACTACAATCTGTCAAATGTCTTTAATAGATTTTCAACTTTATCTCTAAAGCATTAGGTTCAAGGTTGGTTGAGAAAATCTGACAGTTTCGGGTAGGTTGACCTGCTGGCGTCTGTACCTACTATTACGCGACAGCGGACGCAGGCGTTTTAACACAACATGACCTGATTATTCAAACCACAGACTGACGTCTGGGAGGAACTTTTGTCAGAATGGCAATATAAGTGAGCTAATTCCTTCAAGGGCCGACATCTCCACCAGTTCTTTCCATACGTTCGTGAACGGCTGTCCAGTACATGGCTGGAGGTGGATCACTGTGTTGACCACTTTCTCACAGGTTATGGTAATTTTGAGAGTAAATTGCGACTGCGAATATGAACATCATATTTTTTGGGAGTGCAGTCTTTGGCAGAATGAATTATATTATGTTGGATAGTGCTACATCCGGAGTTATTTTTTCGAACCTTGTAGAAACTAAAACAACTTTCCGTGCGTTCAAGCATCTTTGCCATACTTACCTATTATTGGAATCAAATATGTATAACAGCTCACAACTTAGGACCCATTAATGATAATATTTATCTGTGGTGCTAATTCAATTCAATTCAAATGTTTATTGCTCAACACAATACCTTATATACATTTTCAGATGTCAAGTGAATGCGCAGTCTACTATGTTGTACCATGAATTGGTATGCCATGAATGGAGAAGGCTGGTCAAAGCTGATTGTAGATGGCGTGTACATAGCTTAGTCCCAATCTGTACAATGAGGACAAGCTATTTTGAAATATAAAATGACATTGAAAGATTTTCAACCAATGACGATGCTTGGTACAGCTATGCTAGCGCCATTAGATTTACAGTTGCCTTCCCCATTGGCATGCAAAATGTATCATTAAAATTATACAATGCTAAGAAACTGGGCTTATCCCAGTTGTAAACGTCCCTTTGTGCCTATTGGGCTTATTTCGTTCTGTCTCCTGCTGGTTTAGAGGGAAGTGGAAATTATGCTTTTCATTATCCTCCGCTATATTTTTCTGATTAATTTCGTTGCGGGGACCAAGACATTTAAATTGTTTCTCTGGGACTTCGTCGACCTTCATTGCCTCGGCGCTTTTCTGGTGGTCGCCACTGTTCATTCTGGCTTTCAGGAGTTAGGCCCGGTATCCGCCAAAGCGGAGAGGAGAGGAGACGAGAGGAGATGTGTTTGAATAAACCAATCCGATTTCGTTATTTCCACATCTCTTCTCCGCTTAGCTTTGGTGGAAATGGGTCAAGCGGAGAGGAGAGGAGATGTCTCATTTTTCTATAGAATTTTGTGCAGCGAGCGAGCAAGCGGCGCAGCAGAGCGGAGAAGTGTCTAGTCGGGCGGCCGGGCGGCGCACGCGCTGCACACCCCTCACCCCGCTGCCTTCTCCGCGCGCCTCGCACGTCCCGAAAGCGTCATTCGATTGACTGGCTTTTGGATATACGGTTTAATCACATCATGTAACTTGGTAGAAATTATTCCTTGTTACCCTGTGAGATTTATGAAAACTTTCATCATCAAACTCTCGAAACAGTGTGGCATATTCTCCATGACTGTGACATTTTATATGGTTTCTTATCCAGAATCTATGTTGCCGTCGATAATTTAAATGTTGAAGAATTAATTGTGTTTCTTCAACCTCTAATTCTTCTCCCTCAAGCAAATTCAGATATAACTTTTGTAACGACATGACGTCTTCCTTTCGTAGACAGCACTTGACTGTTTTCGATCTCTCACAGCTCACATCTCTGCTACACACAGCTCACATCTCCTCTCCGCAACGCATCTCCTCTCCGCTTTGGTGGAAATAACCTGCCAGCTTCGCGGCACATCTCCTCTCGTCTCCTCTCCTCTCCGCTTTGGTGGATACCGGGCCTTACAGTGGTTTGGAGATAGTGTGGCGGGCTTGTTACAATAAAAAAAATGCTGTCCTGTTCCGTGTTGAATGAAACGCTTCCGCGCCATGCTTGTCGTTGCTTCATCGGTAGTGTGACAGTTTCATAGAATAAAACTGCGTCCGTGGAATAATCGTTTCATTCTGTACCTCGAAATTAAGTATGTATGTACACGTTACACTCTGTGTAAGCAATTACTAAAACCGATTACGTTAAATAACGCCCAAAGACTACTATAATATATAATGCCCACCCCTAGTGTCAAATGTGTCAGTTTGAAGCCATAGAGTTCCTTATTCATAGCACGTTTGTTTGAAGTGTTGCTGTGTGTTGATTGAGTCAAAATAATTTGCTCTAACTTGCTTTGCGCGACAAAAATATACGAATTTCAGTAGATATTTCCTGTATTATATACGATTTCAACTTAATATCCTTATCAGAGAATACGAGCCCATCAATAATGAGCCCTAGAAAGAAAAAAGCTAAACAGTCTCCACGAAAAAACAATTTAAAGCGGGAAAGTAATACTGAAGAGTTACCTAGCAAACGTGCAAAAACCGTTAAAAGCGAAGAAGATGAGTTGAAGGCTAGAAAGAAGAAGAACTTCATCGAAGCTTGCAGACAAGTCTCATGTCGAGCTTATTCCGATCACCGTGCGAGATTGTTATTGTATTATCAAACGTCTTGTATGAAGAACCGGGAATGTAAACATAATAATAAGAATGTAGTGAGTAAGATCTATCCTAATTATGTACCTAATTAAATTAGTTTCGATCAGAACTCTGCAACAGCGACGGCGTTGTTAGTGGCTTCAGACAGATCCCCTAAGTGCAGGTACAGTTGCACAAAGAGCAGGACCCAAGGTAGATAGTATACTTATAAAGTAAAATCTAATTAGAATTCAAGACTTATTTCCTTGTCATTGAAAAGCAGAGGATTTTAGTGAAGACATTCAGCATGACCATGATGATTTAATTGAAATCTACTAATGTACTTGAAGCACTACTATCTTATCATGTTATCTGATATTCAATAAATGTAAATTGACAGCAATTTTTTTTATTACATAATGGGCCTGCTCTTGACCTCGATCACGCCTGGTGGAAAGCGATGGATGAGGTCTATGATGAAACGAGCATGCCCAGAAGATGCCTGTTCACTCTTGCTTTGTAGGCAGACAATGCACTTATATTTTGATACTTGTACATATTATTAACTTGTAAACATCAAACCAGCAGTCATCATGCTCCTACCTTTATCCCAATTCATTAGTTCAGCCTGTCTTCTTCCTTACTTCTCTATCTAGCCAATGAGTAATACTTTCAAATTGTAGATAGGTACTTCAAAATATCTAGAAATTGTAATAGTGGATTGTCATGTTTCAGAAACACATCAAGGAAATGCCACATTATGCTAAAGAGTCATTCATTATAGAAGTGAAGAATAACATATGGTATGAAGCTTTAGAAGTTTGCCAAATGTGCATCACTCAAGACCAGTATTTATCTGCAAATGTACTAAAAGAAGTTGTGGAGATCATGTTGGTAAATATAATTCTTATTACATTATTGTATTTAACCTATAATTTTTTCGTTTATAATAATATACTAGCTAGTAACATAAAAATATTAAAACCACTTGGTCTAGAGTTTACCAATATTGTTTCATTTAAAGATGCATGAGTTCCTGGGTTTAATCCCCAGTTCAGGCAGTGTTATTGGGTTTTCCAACAGAAATTTCTCATTAGCTGCCACAGATTCTGGATTTGTGCCCCTTTGATGGCAAAAGGCTATCCCGTACTACATGGGACATAAACATATCTTGCGAAATGGGGTTCTGCTATTAGATAAACCTCGTTCCCTATCCCTTTGGAGATTACAGGGGTGATATTATATTTTATATTTAATAAATTTCAGAATGTCCATGAGGATGAGTTGTCAGATTACACAGCACCTCACATCATAGATAAGTGTCAACAGATACTATCTCTGAACTTTACCACTCACCCGCCATGTGTTACCAAAACAGTTTTAAGGAAATGTTACTCATCTTTCCTAATGTCACCTATGGATCTTAAAGAGAAGACACTTACCAACAGAGTACAATATGATTACAAGAGTGGCATTGTACAGTATTGTTTGAATAGATTGGAGCATGAAATCAGTATAGACAGCCAAGATGGCCCTTTAATTAATAAGTCTGAGAATATTCCAGAAGAAATGAAACAAAGCCTCAAGGGTCTACATTGGCAAAGAGAGAAATTTGAAATTTTTGAACTTCTAAATAGGCCAGACAGGATAGAAAGATTGATGGCTGTTCTAGAAAGCATTGTAGAATTATTACAGTTTGATTTGGGCAATTGGCATTCAAGGTATGAATTATCTATTTTTCAATGATAAAAACCTACTTTTTAACCGACTTCAAAAAAGGAGGAGGTTTCTCAATTCGACCGTATATATATATATATTTTTGACGACATGGTCGGCAATTAGCTGCTGCGCTGCTTGTCCCGGGTGCGATTCCCGCACGGACCAAGTATTTGTTTAGCCTACAGATAGTTGTTTCGGGTCTGGCTGTTTGTGTATGAGAGTTTTAATGTTTGTATACTCACAATAAAGTAGAAAGTCCTAGCGAGGGGCAAGGTTTTAAAAAAACATAACTAGTTAAATAAAGTCTTATATTGTCATTTGTGCAAGCTTTTATTTGACTTTTTATGTGTAGCTATCAAAAAACGACATAGTATTAGAAAAGAAGAGCTTGGTAAGTTTTGTTCAATTCTTTTAGTTTTGACTTCTTAAAGTGCTATGTCATTGGAGTATTCTCCTGGAATTGTAACAATCCAAGATTCGATTTTGAGCATTACGTTTACAAATAGACACTCCCTTGGGGAAGCATTCGCCTGTAATATAACCATTCAAGATTGACATTGTATTGTTACAGGACTTACAGGTCGCCCACTGTAATGCTCAGTTGTCCTCACTCACTGATGTAATGCTCGAATCTAAACTTACATTACAGGCGAATGCTCCCAGTGAGGAAGCACGTTATGTGTATTGATGGCCATCTATAATGAGTTGGCACAGAATGTAGATTGTTTGGACTATTGGAAAATAAATTTTATAGTAACATAATTTTGCCCCATGCTACAATATAGTTTCTCAAATTGTGAGATTGTTTTGAATGTAACTTAGATCAATTAAGTCACCGAATTACTGTTATCATAAACGTTTGTTGAATTGCCACATTATTTTTCAGATACAAAAATCATTTAACAAAACATATAATGGGGCCCAATAAACCACTAATGGCATTTCTCTTATGGTCAACCAATATGATGTACACAGGTGTGGTTTCTATGATATGCAGGCAAATAATAAGACTCTTTGTGCTTCTAATACATCTACAGTATCCAGATAACATGATAAAAATTATTTCAGTAAGTATCAATGAAGTTATTTATGATACTATTTGCGATGCGAGACAAAGACAATAACTGCGCTTTTAAAGATATTTTGAAGACAAAATATTCTATCTTCTATGAGAATAATATGGGGAATGGAAGATGTTTTAATGAAGCATGGCCTGCCCAACTTTCGCGCTTTTATTTTAATTTCAAAATAGCGGCCACACATAATACATTGTATCAATTAATAGCAGGTACCAATATGAAAAAGTTTTGTATGAGATAAAATCTTCTAAAACATATTTCCGAGATATAAGCTATAAAAGTCGGAAGTTAGGCAGGCCATATATTCTGGTTTTTTTTTGTTTCAGACCTGGCTAAATTTAATGATTCAAACATTTTATGTCTGTGAGGCAAATTCAAACATTGACTATCCAAACACACAAAAATTTTGCCCATCATTGGCCCATGAATTCTACAAAATAATCTCGGGTTTGTACCTTCTTAATTTGCCTTACTGTTCTGTAATCAACATTCATAGGCAACCATAGTACACTCTCTGTTAAGTACAAGAGCTCTTAAACAATATGTTAAAAAAAAAACTGTCTGATCTAAAGGGGACATTATAGGCATACCAATAACATCACTACATATTATAAAACAAAGTCGCTTTTCTGTCCCTATTTCCCTTTGACCGCTTAAATCTTTAAAACTACGCAACGGATTTTGATGCGGTTTTTTTTAATAGATAGAGTGATTCAAGAGGAAGGTTTATATGTATAATAACATGCTTAATATATTAGAGAACCACTGATAATTTCAAGATTTCTATTGTGAAGTCGTAAATAATTTCATTTTTTTCCGCTTACATTGCAAACGCAGGCTGAACCCTACGAGATTTATCAAAATAATGTACTAAGTATTGTACACATTAAAAAGGTCTACAGAAAACTCCGCGATGGTATGTGTCTATCTCTTATGGATATCCCACAATAACATGTTTTTGTCATTTACTTTTTACGCCAAATAATGGCTAATTTCCGAAGCGATTTTAACCAATACGGCATTAATCCTTATCCAATTAAATACCTTAAATACATTGTGCCGAAGTGGGCCGCTATGTTTTTATATACAACGTTCACAGTTTTTCTGTAGTGTATTTAGTATCAGCATTGCACCCGTGCGAAGCCGGGCGGGTCGCTAGTTGTAAAATAAAAAACGAAAGATAAACTATTCATGAAAGTAAACATATTAATAAATTTTTAAATGCATTATTTTTGTGCCAAAATTACCACCATTTCTTTAAAACCTAGCAAACTTTTAAAACGTTACAACACCATCTTCGGCATTAGTATGATAAATCATTAAAAATTTATATTAGTAGGTAAGTTCGATCGTCAATTGTGAACCTTGCAGCAAAAGGGACACAAGTCCAAGTTACAAAACTTTCAGGTATCAAGAAAAAAGTTTTTAAAAATTAATTGTTGCACTAGAAAGAAAGAAAAAATATTTATTTGTCGCAAGGACATGACGTGCATACAAAAAAGAAATAACAATAATCATAAAGCGCATCTAATATTATAAATACAACAGGACAGAAACAAAAAAAAAAGTTAACAGCTTGCACATCGTGACTGCGACAAGCAGGTTACCACTCAGCATGATGCTGTGCTATGGGGGGCCCACAGCACAGCGCTGGTTTTCAGTAACTTACTAACGTCTTAGTTTAATGGTATAACTAGCTGTGCCCGGCACCTCATCACATGAAAGGTTCATCCCATGAAGGGTTCCGTAGCATAATATAAAAGTTCTTGAGTTTGTGTAACTGATCGATGTTTTAATAATAGAAATCGTATTAAAATAAAAACTACTTACATCATTCTCTTATTTTAGAAGTTACAGGGGGGGGGGGGCACATTTTCCCACTTTGGAAGTGTCTCTCGCGCAAACTATTCAGTTTACAAAAAATGATATTAGAAACCTCTAAAAATATCATTTTTGAAGACCTATCTGTAGATACCCCACACATATGGGTTTGATGAAAAATGTTGAATGTGACTATTTTGTGTGAAAATCTTAATGCGGTTCACAGAATACATCTACTCACCAAGTTTGAACAGTATAGTTCTTATAGTTTCGGAAAAAGTGCCTCTGACATACGGACGGACAGACAGACAGACATGACGAATCCATAAGGGTTCCGTTTTTTGCCATTTGGCTACGGAACCCTAAAAACAGCAATGTCCAAAATTAGGATCAACCCCCTTGTGCTGCAAGGTCCTCAATTGTTTGTTTATGACGGCACTAACCGAGAAGCGACCGGAGTGTCGGCGCCCGCGCCCCTTTGTGACCATGCAGTTTTCTAATTTTAGTACATTTTGTTTTTTATTGGGGTATTTTTTTTTTTGCTTGTTATCCAGAGAGGATTATATAAATAGAATCTAATCTCGATACCTAATAACACCAGCATGGATCGGACACGTTTTTTTTTAATATATTGTATAGCCTAACCTGGTCATTGTAACAGTGTTAGCAATACCAGGCATGGTTTAAAATCTCTTGACTTATTAACATGACATACAATGTATATGTATAATAAATAAATAATGCACTAATACCCTGAAGCCATGGAAATTCTATGCAATTTTTTTTCTGTTATGTGCAGTTATGTGTCAAATGTTGCAAACATGATGGCCTAGCATGAAATACTATGATCAAATCCCAGACTGGACACAGTAATTAATAGATCACGAAATGTGGTAGGTGGTCTCAAATAATTAGAATAAAATTCATTTTCAGAAATGCCGCAACAATCTATCAACAGGATTTTGGAAAGGATTGAACCAGCATTTATGAGACATCTCATCGGCATGAAACACATCCAAAAAATAACCGAACAAAATAATGGCTGCATTATAACTATTTTAATCAACTTTTTTAAAGAATTAGAGTGGAGGTTATATCCACCAGATGATACTCAAATAGAAATCTCTAAGAAGTTATTCTTTAAACCCAAGAAGGTAAAGAGAATAATTAATTATGTGATCAAAAAATGCATGAATGAGACTGAGGAAAAAATACAATATGCAAAATTTGATAAAAAAGAATTAAAATATGTGAAACCAATTACAAATTTTAGCCTTAGTCACCTTGTCCACACTCTATATATAACATTAGAAGCCCACTTAGATACATATGATGTACAAAGTGTGGAGGAAACATGGGATATATTAAACAAACAAATATCAGATGATAGTCAAATGTATTCCCAAACTTTACCTGAAAATAGCTCATGTTTTGTAACAGAAGAATCAATCAAAAAGTACAAACATATAAGGCAGACAACGAAAGAATTACAGAGAGTATTTAGTGATTTAAAGAACAGTGAAGATTTGCCAGACATGTTGGAAATTTTTACAAACATAGATCTCTTAGCACAGTAAGTGAAACTGTGATGGATATATAAGCTAAGAATATTGGTACAGCAGCATAACTTGAGGCTATGATCACACCAATGGGTAGGTGGCTTGTATGATATGAACCATGTTCAGGTACACTACAGTCCACATTGTGGACTAATAAAGGCTGGTTGCTTTGCTTGGAAAAATGAAAACACTGTAGCCTTGATTTGATTAAATAGAAAGATATAAATACAAAACCAGATAACAGCTTGCAGCTTTCTGAAATTCTCTATCAGTGATCCTGTTGGATACAGTCATATGATAAGTTAAGATCGCCTAAATGTGTGGTTTGTACCTATTTATAAACTGCGTAAGAAAACGCTATTACGAGAAAGGTATTTATTAAAATATCCTTCTCTAACAAGAACTGATTCTGGCACTAATCCATTGGTGGTCTATTTTTGATGTTTTGAGAAATTCGCACGAACAGCGGCTGTTACGTCACGGCTGTTAGCTTCCTTAGGCCCGATTTACATTGGTCAAGGACAGTGGCGAAAACTTAAGACAGTGACTGTTGACTCGCTACTGTTGGTACAACCGGTTTACACCACTGTCCTTACCTACTTCTGGCTTTAGCCACCTGGTGATTACGAGAACGCGGCGCGAGCGCCTACGCTTATCGTGTCTTTGCACTTCCACTAAAAATAGTAAATAAATAAAAATAGGATCTATCTAGCCCATAGATTTGATCTAGCCAATTGACACTTGCATGGAATGGTTCAACTGAAATGCCTCATCAAATTACCCATAATAATTGCTTATTTTCGCCATGTTACAAGTAAAATAGGTTCAATATAAATAATAGTGTTTGGTGAAGCTTTGAGTTGTGTTGTTGTACATAATATAAAAGCTTGTTAGTTTGGGACCACAAGTATTATAATAATTTGTCATTAAGAAATATTGGCAGTGCCAAACATTATTGTAGAAGGAGAACTAGTCTCCTTTGGTTGGCAAAATGAATCAGCCTTTTGTTTGTAATGTATTTCTAATTTTATTATGTAACTCATGATGTGTACTTACATAACATTTGTAACTTACTGTAATTTTCAAAAAGTATTGATGTATATTTTAAAACATAATGTTCCTACTTCTGAACCCACCAATGCTGTATTCCCCCATTTAAAAAAGGGGCAACTAAGTATTTCACTGTATCTGTTACATAATTTTAATGCTGGACTTAAGGCTGATATCTTAATTATTATGTTGTGTTATTCTTTCTTTTACTACAATTGTGTATCATATAAGAATAAAACTAAAAGTTACTACACTATTATTGTTTAATTAGTATTTTGGTAGATAATGTCCTCTGGCTTTCTTTGATCGCTTAGCTTTTTCAATATCTACATTTGGGTATTCTGCTTTCAATGCCTCCATACTCATGTTGGGGAAGCGTTTCAGTAAATGCTGCACATGACTGAAGTCCCTGTTGCGTGCTTTCCTTTCAACATTATACTCCTTTTCTTTATACAGGCGAAGAAACTTCTTGACTGCTGAACTGCTTATAAAGCCATTTTCAATATATGGTCTCACCCAACGTTTATTCATAAACTTGGGGATGTAGTATTCCTTCTTCTCGTACTTCTCTTTTAAACCAAAGAGGTTCACTACATCCTCTACAGGTCGTTCTCCAGTCTCTCCTGTCTCAAGCTTATAATAAGCGATGTTGCGTTCTCTTATAACAGTTTCTATATTATTCATAGATTCTTGAACTTTGTCGATTCTTTCAGGATTAGGAAACAATCTCATTTTATCGTTGCATTCATGTTCCATTGTGTACAACATATTCCGTTCTTTTAACAGCACATACCACAGTTTGTGTAGATCTGTATTCGACTTTATTCTCAATTCATCCAACCTCCAGGATCTACCAACTCTAATGTTCGTTTCTCCCCAATTTTTCTTAGCGTCGAAAAACTCCATCAGGTCGTTAGCAGGACTTGTGGTGTGTACATCGCGTTTGATGATTGTAGCAGCTGCAACTTGAAAAGCATTCTGAGAGCGCAAACATCGGGTTATTGTACTTCTTAGTAAATTACTTATCATCATAGTATTCATTTTCCGTCAATAAGATAAATTATGATTAACTGACTGTTAGACAACTGACAACAGTTTAAGGTTATAAATTAATAGTTTGCGATAGTTTGATTAGCCTCGAAATAAAAGTTTGACACTGACATTAACTAATTCGTTTTAAAATGTCTCATTCAAAAGCAAGTTTTAAGTTAGCAGTGAATTCATAGTTTCCTATTCTAAGTTGGTTTTTGTGATTTTCTTTTACCAATGAAACACACCACACCATGAGTTCCAAATGAAATAGTAACGTAAACGCAACATATTTTTGAATGATATCATTTTGACAGCGCTAAGCACGTTTAGTTTATATACTCGTGATAATCATTTTACAATAGACCACAGAACCGTGACAAGTAAATATTTCTTAAGGTCCAAGAAGTTATAATTATATTAATATATTATTATATGGTAAATTATTTACAAACTACAAAACTATAATAGTAATAAATATGTGCAAGTAGAAAAGGGTTACAGGGCGTCCAAAAATTCGTCCGCATCACATGGTTAATCAAATTAAAATAATACATAAAACTAAAGATCTTGACCACAGATTACTATGAACGATGTATTCTAAACTTGACAGTCGAAAGTAACAACTAAACGTAAGAGTTGAATAATGTCGTGGATGGAGTGAGTGGTGGAAAGGAAGGGACGCATTTTCTTTGGTTCTATGGGAAACCACAACGAAAACAAATTAAAGTAATCGATTTACTTGTGTGCATTTTGATGTGCTGCTGGTGTTCATATGACTAAAGTACTGAACAGTTTGTGTTGTGTATGTTATTTTTGAAGATTCCATCATCGTAGAGGAAGCTTTTGAAAGGTACAAACATCATTCCACTCTTTTATTTTTATGAAACTTTTGTTTAGCCGATCATAGTTTTACCTGTCTTAGTTTATTCTTATGGAATTTTAATGATAAGAATAGATGTAATGTTGTTTAAAATCTAATTGGTGTGTTTTTAGTTTGTGTTCTTAACCCATCAACTTTATGCAAACAATGTAAATAAAATAATAAAAAAATAATTCGTATGACCTTTAACTTCGTAGGTGTATCAGGAACCCTTTATGAAGAAAAAGTCTTCTACTTGTAGGTTTTAGATACTGTGTGTAGCTAATGTCACACAACACAACAATTACTTTAATTTTATAATTGAAAATTTTACAAAACAATCTTTTACTATCTTAAAGCCACTACTTAGCTTCCTCTAATAAGCCAATAATTTTAGTTTTTTTTTTTTAATGAAATATTAGCTTTGGTATATATATGTGCTTTTAAAATAGATGACTAAACAATTATCTATATGCCATATTCCAAAAGCTCCAAAAAAAAAAAGCATTTTAATGAGATTTGTAACAAGTTTGGTGGTTATTTAAATTAGTTCACCTAGCACCGCCATGACTTTTATTTTGTAGTTGTATTAATTTTATTTGAGGTGGACAGAATTAAATCTGTAAACAAATAAATTACCTATCTTATTAAATAACAGCACTTCTTATGAATACAATAGGAGAAAGACATTACTTAAGTACTTGAATTTTTCTATGGCTTGGTAAGTTAGTGAATACAAGTTCGGGTTAGCCGTGCACTACAATTGGCTGAGTTCATTGACTGATAATGGATAGCATAATTTTTGATTACTTGTAAAATGTTTTTGTTTACAACAAACTAATTTGTTATCTATGTAAAAGGTGCTTTGTTTTCTTTTTTTAATGATTGATTGAATATGAAATATAATAATCTTTTAGTTTGTAGGTAAATATGTACCTAAGTGCTTAGTCTCTTAGTATTTGAGTTCTTGAATTGAATTAAAAAATAAAAAAGAACTAACAGCTAAAAACAAGAATAATGGTTGTATAACACATTTCTTACACAAATCAATGTACCCAAGAATTTTTGAGTGAAGAGACAATCAATCTAATGTTATGTTTAGTAATAAACTAATAACCCAGGGGCAGGTTTTATAATTTTTATATTATATAATAAAAAAAAATATTGTCTTGTTTCACTATAAAAGTAAGGTCTTTCGTTACAAATTACCGTTTGGACTTTGTGAATAAAAAGTCTTTGTTTCAAACATACCTATATAAACAAAGTAAGTACTAGACATACGAAATTATGTATTTAGTTCAATTTACGTATTTTAAATGGTAGATTGCTAAGTGCCATCTTATTTTTATAGGGATTAGATAAATACAAAGATATTAATTAATTTTTAGAAAAACTTGTAAATTACCTATCATAAATTATTATTTTGGTTAAAACTGGTAGGTTCTAATCATAACAGAAAGATAAATTCCCCAGAATAGCTGGGTAGGTAATAGTAGTTAAATACGAAAGTAAGTAATTCAACCCAACATCTTGCATTAATGTAGGGCACCAAATTCTCAGAAGGCACGCCGCCACTACTTACCGTCTGTTTGTGAACTAACTAGGTGTGCCACAATTTCGCTTGCGTAACAATTTATAAGGTGACAAAATACGTTAATTAAGAAGGGGCCCATCCTCTCGTCGTGTGTTCCGGAGGGTAATTTGTCGCGTGCATTAAGCAAGTTGTGCGCGCTCGTTACGGGCCCCACAGAACCGCACGCTAAACAACGTAACGTCTCAATTGCGCGCCTCTGACGCCATGCCGCCTCTCCGCCTGCCGACGACGTCATAAACATTTTACATGATGGCACGCTTATGACGCCAACTGACGCTGCGACGCCAGTTAAAAGAAATCACCCAACTTCCAGCACCGTAAGACCCACGTAATGTCTTTCAGGGCCTTTCACTTAAATACCATTTCAATCAAAATCAAATTATCTTCGTAAAATGAGCTTGAAATAACGACTGACGCTTTTCCGCAATACTCAACAATAATGATATGTACCCAGTACGCAATAATAAAAAAACTGAAGCGACCGTACCCGAATTGATATTGACGTAAAATAATTGCATTTTTTAACATAAAATTTTAATGTTAAAAGAAATGTGGAAACGAATTAGAATTCAAAACTCAAGCCATGTACAATTTATTACTCGTATAGATATTTATTACGTCGGAATTATATTAGGAATGACCGTCACGTCCCACTTACTATATCTGTCACCGGCCGAATAGGTGCTTACTAAACATAGGATCTTCGTATAGAATCGTTGATTAAATCAGGCGCCGTCGTCGCTTTGTTTAGGCAGCGATCGCATTATCTCGCATGGTTGTCAGTCACACTCGACCCGCTTGTGACGTCGGACATCTCACAGCTCTAGACTAGAGCCCGGAACGGACAGGGATGATTGTATTGCATAACACAATAGGACATCGAAATTAATGCAACATTCGCAAAGATGTCGCATACATCCGGCGTCAATGAACACAGTATTGCAGCACTTGAATGAAATTGTACCATCTTCTCCGAGTAATGTAAAAAGTTTTTGCTGAAGTTATCTTATTACGGTGTTGGTTATTCTGGGGACGGGTCGATGATCAAATCAGGCGAGGCTTTGTTACTCCGAAAACACGTTTCATCTTGCACGGCTGTCGCACATATTCGACTTAGATGCGGCTTTCGTTTTTCGATCAATCTAGCTCTTCTGTAACTTATTCGGTTAATTTCTTCGAATTTTCTAAAACGCCCATTCTAAAATCTACCTGTAATTCGGGCGAATAATATTGCCAACCATCCTTGAATAGCATTATTGCTAACCTCTCCTCGTGTTTTCAATTTGGAAAACGCTTTCCAAGGCAAGTTCATTCCGCGCTTTAGGAATTTGTTGAACTGGGAATTAAATCTGATTGGTGTATCGCACCAGTTGAAATAACTTCGCCATGTTAGGAATGATGGAGTTTACCATTTTAGGAACAGGTTCGGTTAAAGTGTGGAACAGTAAGCATCGGTTAACAATTTAGGAATGTATCTGAAGCAAATAACAGATATATTATATAATATTGTCTTTACTGTCTGAGTATTACGACTACCTACTACCTTACTGCCTTTGATGAGTGGTCGACCTTGGTGGGTACATGTGTAATAATGATTCATTTCTTTCGTAGTCTGTATGATTATACGTATTATTAACACTAATTAGTATTCAAAGGTCCAACTAATAGGTATGAATAGTAAGCTTGTTATGTTGTATTCAATCGACGCGTGAAAAATTGATACTTCGAGAAACATGGCCTAAATAAATACTAAAGACAGTAAAGAGCCAATCCAATTCCAAGTCGCCAAATTTGGATACAGGCTTGATTTTTGAAACCGGTCACTTAACAGGCAGAGTACGTAGAAAATTGACTTGTCTAAGACTATTTAAAAACAAACATAATTAAATCAACTATGGCTATTTAACCTGAACCACGTCCAATAAGTATTTCATTTACAACCGGTAGAAATTATCATTAAAACTGGTCAATTGAACCTTTGGCGTCGTTTCCGCCCCGCATTTAATGATGGGGTCTCTAAAAACATTGGAACCTTTTTTGGAATAGGTACCATTTGAATCAGTAAATCAGCTGTGTCATCGGCTTCTAAATTCAAAATGAATGCAGCCATTTATTTGAACTCCACCCATAGTTATTCAATGTGTTGAATACTCTAATATAAAACCATTTAAGTATTTAAAGTATTTTGTGAATGTTAAGAGCCCGAATTTCAAAGGGCCAAAGATCAAAGCTTTTCAAGCGAATAAATAAAAGGAGATAGGCACTTTCTTCTTTTTTTTTCCTTTCATAGGGGGTAACCAACATTCCATTTAATTTGTGCGCAAGTAGCTGATATGGTTAAACCGTTTTTGAACTGCAATGTAGCACAGAAAATGCATTAAACACGTCAAATCTGTCGCCAAGTGATAATTAATTTGATAAACTCATCAGTATCTCATAATTTGATTACTTACTACTTTCAGTAACAGCAGATGGACTCCGATAATATAAGCTTTTTCTAACGCTTCCAGTTAATCGAGACTGACTGAGAATGCTTCCAATTGCGTTATTATTCGAAGGTAATTCAGGTGTTCTATCTGAAATACCTGTGGTAGATTCGTAACATAGAAAACCGCTTTTTTTGGGTATAAATTAATGTTCCAATGGCCAGATTTTTGTGTATTCATGGCGGACAACAAACATATTCGTATATTGATGACGTTTACTAAAGGGTACCAATCATTCAGTAAACATTTAAGTTCTGAACCGGTACGGACAAATTATGGTCACGGCTCCGGACACAGACATCAAGAGAAACTCAGTAAGTTTTTATATGAAGGTGTTCCTGTCCAGAACCGGCTTGACCAATCCTTAAAAGTTTTTACCAAAGACCCAGGTGAGTCATCAATACACTCCACCACTCCCGTGCATGTTAAAAACCTATTATAATCTGGACACTACAGGCTATTTGAAAGTGAAATAGAATCGATCTGAAAGCGGTTTTCCGTGACTCAGTCAACCAAGTGAATCAGAGTCGCAATATCATCGAAAACGAAAGCTAACGTAAAATACACCATACCTACTCGTATTATTTCGATAATCAACACGTTTTTCTTGTAACACTTTGTTTAGGTGTACGATGTGCGGACGCCATCATTGTTGGTGTAATCGTTCGTGAAACGCTTTATTCTAGAGAGGTCACACACGTTATCTAAAACAGCTGTCGGGCGCACACGGCCTACAATGGACTCGTTTGTATCCCTGCCGTATAATATTGTTTGTAATTTAAAATATCGGATGTGTTGGCACGGGTGGCGGACGGTTTATTTTCCGGCTCAATTGTGGAGTTATCCGAGGTGTATTGTTGCGTTGATTAGATCAGAGGAGCTTTGTTCAGGGCAGAATGGCCGGCTTCGCTTCGCTATCGTCTGTCGGCTGCACGCGACCTGTTCATGAGTTTGAGGCTACACAGGCATACCCGTTTCAGCCTTCTGACCGACAACAGCATACATTATTGTACAAGAATTCTGGAAATTACCTTGCTTCAATCTCTTAGTTGCTACCCTGCTACAAATTTTTATCAGACATTCATTGTATCCTCCTTATTTTTGGCATTGTGGTATTGGCAGCCTTTATTATAAAATAATGTTACTTACGCTTTTTATGCTTCCTTTGTATTTTGTTTATTTTCCATTATCGAGTTTCCGTTGTGACAAAATGTAATTTATTTTGATATGGATACTCGAAGATACTCAACAAAAACCCCGAAAATGGAGGGTACAGTTGAAAAGACGCTAACAATACGCTAATGGCTTATGTTTGCGATGACTGTCCCTCGCAGCCAACAGGCTCTATTATCACAGTCGGTCCCTGTGCGCTGAATTGGCTAAATGTTTTGTGCCTCTGAAAAGATTCAAGATGACGGTGAAATTGTTGAGAAAATTGATCACTTCCACTCGAGCAACTCGCCCTTGTTACAGAACTCGTTATCAGCTTTGTTTGTTTCTCAGGCCTAATGTGTTTTTTTATTGTTTGAATATTAACCTTTCTTTAAAATGCAAACTTTTTTTGCTATCTTGAAAGTATTAGTTTTAAATCGATTCCTCAAGATTACTCAAGTAGAATGTGGTAGTTTCTCGTTCAGGCAGTGTGTCTGCTTTTCGAAACTCACATTTAAGCCAAGGTATTAAGTAAAACATGTATTCTACACGATGTATCTACTAGTTTCTAGTCTGTTACACCTAAAATGAGTTGTAAAACCTACTTATGTGTAATGTCAAAACATTTAATATGTTACATGTTTTTACACGACTTCTTTTTGACGAGTCTTCAAGTCCTTGAAATATAGTCTACGATCGATAAAAATACTGTCTGTCTTATCTTTACCCAAAGCCAATAAAACTTAGCTCGAGGCGAAATACTTAATAATAGTTTACCCTACCTGGGAATGGAACTCAAGACCCCGTGCGACGAAGGGTCCATCGAAGACTACATTAACTACCTCCTTGTCTAGACAAATCCAACCAGGCCAAACTCGACGGACCTTCCGTACGTAGGATCGGGCCATAAAGTCAATGGCAAAATGACCTATTTCATCCCGCTATAAGTAGTTAAAGCAGAAAAGTTTACTAATAAAATACAAAAGTCTTCCACTTTCCTTACTAAAATACGAGATCGCCGTCTTAATACTACTTCAAACGTTTTCCAGATAAGTATGTACTTTTTAGAACATTTTTATTTTAAAAGTTAGCCGTACTTTCCTCGTCTTCCGTTTGCCATAATTTTGGCTGAAAATCGATATTTCCTGTAGATATTTCGAAATCATAATATTTGCGTTTTGTCCAGAAATAACCATAGGTAATCTAAATGCATTTCTATGACTGACTGCATCCGCAGACGGTATTTGACTTTTGCACTTACATTTATGGCACAAATTTAGAATTGGTGATGGATTACGCGTGATATCGTGGAGGCGATGTAAGCGATGTGTGTGCACACGTCACGGGGTGTGTCGATCAATCACGGGCGCGGATGGACGAGCGACAGGCCATTAGGGGCGCTTCGTCGCCGGCCGGACTCAGGTGCCGCTGGTCCGTCCGTCACCTCACCGCCGCGCGCCGCCCGTGCCGCCAGACAACAGCCAAGCCCTTGTCGTCTTCAATCACCCCACCAACCGACCGCATGATTCATATTACTCTACATTACGGCTTTATTATTTGTTGCTTTAACCCGTTTTGCTCGGAATTAATTTAGTAGATTTTTATGAAAAAGCACCTTAAAAACCCTCTTGAGCAATAGAGATAACTAACGGCAAGCTTGTGAAGACTAGCAAGAACAAGTTATTTATTGCATTTTATTAAAGTGATAACTCCTAGAGTTCTTGTAATTTCAAGAATTCCGAGTTAAGACGGTAAAGCGATTGTTATACGTATATTCGGTATCTTCAGCATAAGATGAATAGCATAGCAATAAAATGGGTTTAACCGTAGTGCGACACATGCCATCCCTAACCATGCACAAGATGGCTCAGTTAGACAGCATGCGGAATGAACTGCACTTCTTGTGTCTGAGGTATAACGTAATAGAAACTGGGTTTATGTCCTCTCTTGCTGAGGTTCTAGAGAGAAATGTATTAATATCTTAGTCTCCAATCCGCTGTAGTTGTGGTTTCCATTTCGAATACTTGCAACGCTGTGACATTTAAACTGGACTTATTTATGGATCAAGTTAAAATTAAACATTTCTATAAAATATTATGTTTAATACTGACAGCGTTGGTGTAACTATTAGTTACATAATAATACAATCACTATTTTCATTTTACTTAAACGCCAAAGACATAAAACTTTTTCGCATCCAACCATACGAAATACATTCAGTACTCTGCCATGGTTCCATGAGTTACGAAAGAATGATATATTATATTTATGTAAAGATGGCGATACATGAGCAAGCTCGGCACGTGGTGTCCACACAATAATAGACTGTGTCCATTAATTAGACCAACATGTTTCATCGTAAATGGACATCAGTGACGCGTACTGTGCGGTACGGGCGTCCGTTAACATGAACGTAATTGATGGTCGCACCTCTAATGCTTTTTGCTTTGCTTAAACATAACTCGACCCGTTTTTGTTGAGCTTCCGATTTCATCTAAAATGTTCACGTATTTTCTATCCTTTTATTACGCCCTAATGCTAGTGTATTGTGTGTTCGCACGATATCATAAAGATTAGATAACTTAATAAATCGTCATGTATCCTCGTCTGCGAGTAGCTTATCCCCCGTTCTGCGTTAGGATGGAGCTATTCACCTTTCACATGTAGGCCATTAGTAGAAAGATAGGCTCGATATTGTAGCACGTGCCTCCTCCCGCACCCTGCCTCGTTTGAGATAAGCCTCGAGCG
Source organism: Eurois occulta (assembly GCA_950022335.1). Lineage (NCBI taxonomy): Eukaryota > Metazoa > Arthropoda > Insecta > Lepidoptera > Noctuidae > Eurois > Eurois occulta. The sequence continues at coordinate 7,583,692 of OX465484.1, read as the reverse complement.
TTAAATATGTGCCTCTCGTGGCTTGTGGTCGCCGATAGCGCCTACTAAACATGGATACACCCGTTTGTTTATAATATTTTTATGTTTTGATCGTAATTCTAAGGAGTTGTTGCTTTCGTAACGTCTCAGCCCCGCTAAATTAATGGTTTTTCTTTTCAGATACCTACACTTCTGAGCCACATTTTGTATATGTATTTCTCCAAAGATGCTTTAACGTAAGTTGTTTCCATAATTTTATTGCCGTAAGACCGTTCGTTTCTTTGTACAGATAATTATGTTTTGACCTCTTTTCTGTTAATTACCAACGCAATTTTGCATGATTTTTTCTTGTCGTGATTCGAAAACCTATCTATAAATTTATTAATTTACCTTATCTTAGAGATAACAAAATATTTTGTTGGTGGAATTTATCCAAGAAAATTGATAAAGGATTTTTCCGATACAGCTTTTGGATCCAACAAAAAATATTGATATTGTAAAAATCCCTTAATATTCCGGAATGTAGCAATTTGTACCCTTTATATAAATCAATATCAAAGTGATCATATTTTGACTAAAGCAAGCACGTCTGCCTTAATATCTACACTGAACAATGCTCTGTTATTTAATCGCTCGAAGGTTAGTGACAGTTCGTCCCCTGACGACCCCTTTCGCAGTGAGCTCCGAATGTCAACTGGCTTGACACTTGGAATACCAAGATACACCGAGTTTGTCGGCACGGAATGTCGTGACGAGGCTGAGGAAGCGAATATCTTTGGACCAAATACCTTCAAGTCAAATACTATGTTACAGAATTGATTTTAGCTATACCTAGAAAACTACCCAACTGTCATTGCGATTTACGTTGCCACTTACCTTCAGGTTTTAGTACAGTCGAGTATACCCACTGAAATTTTAATGGCTCCTCGACCCATGAGATTCAGCAGTGCTAATCGAATTGGCAACTTCTGCGCTATGGAAACGGAAATTCACATTTATTTCGAATATTAATTGTTTTCGTTCTTCTGTACCGGAAAATGTTTTATGCCAGAAAATATCAATTAAATGATTTCCTTAGGCATACCAATAAGATCGAGTATTAAACAAAAGTTCGTCTTCTTCTCTTCTAATCGATGATACAACATTTGTCTAGTTGACTTAATTATATTGTTCCAGTGACAGGTAGGCACGTTGATCGAGGTTTCAATTGTAACGTTCTCATCCCCAAATGTGCAAGAGAGTAGGAGAGAGGTGGGACAATTTAGAAACAGGCCATCGTCTAAGTATCGAGGTGACCAAAAGGGCGGATTTAGAAAGCTCGTAGTGGATGCCTTAGAAAATACGTTTCTGTTGTTTAATCCTAATAAGGTCCGTTAGTCGTAGCTCTGAAGAGAGACGTTTGGGTGTATCATCGTGGTGAAAGGATTAGTCAGCTAGACTGCGTTATCAAGTGTTAGTTGATAACGCAGTCTAGCTGAAGTAAGCCATGTGCTGTCAAGTGTTAGCTGTCCAGGGTGCGTGCGCCAGGGTGGGTTAAAACACCGATAGAACAGCATTAATTAATTCATCTAAATGATTTGTCGTCAGTTATGCCAAATTGATTTTATTTGGCTGTTTTTGTATGTGAGTATGAATAAATATTTGTAAACACTCCCACGATACAGGAGACTCTTACCTCATAAAAAACGGTCGCGTTCCAGTGTTCGAATTTGAATTCCAAAAACTGCGTCCCTCCTGTCGATTCGGTAATGAACTGTAATTAGGGATTCGGCAGAAATTCTTATTGTCAATTTGTATTGTTGGTATAAAGTGAGAGCTCTAATTTATATCCATATTTATTAAGGTCGGGGCTTTCATTGACCTGAAGCGGCATGCAAAAACAGCCGTTATTCGTATAGTGACTGCGGTTGAATTTCAAATTCAAAGCTCTGCTGGTATTTTATTCGGATGCTTAAAACGTAGACGTCATCTAAATAAATATTTGAAATGAATCCCCTGAGAGTTTGGATTTCAGTTAAGTTGTAGGGCAAAAAGAGGCTTACCTATTGACAAAGTTGGATAAAGGTTAATTCATCTCAGTGCTGTAGCTTTATTCAGATGAAGTAGGTAATGAGTGCCCTATTGTTTTAATGGTCACATGGGCAACTCCTTAGAATTGGGTCTTGGATTGGTTCTTCGGATCGAGTAGGTGTTATTAGTGTTTTTCAGGTAATTCTCAGTAGCAGCTTGGAGTCTAAAGTAAGAGATAGTCACTATAGTTAGTATTTTAATTTTTGCTGATAATTTCCACTGAAAATATTCTTGCCACTTTTTTTGCTGACTGTAGGTACCCACATTGTCAACCTTAGACCTCCTACCCATATATCGTGTTACGATGTTTCTATAATGTACCATGGATAGAACTACCAGGATAGTAAGTGGGTGAGGACAGTAAGGAACATGTTGCCGGTATTGTTCGCGCCGATGACGTCGGCACACCTTTGTTCCACCGGGGCACGGACGCGCGTTACTTTATCTTATTAAACACGTGTCGCCGGTCTAACGAACCTGCTTGCCACAATTGCTACACGTACTCAATTAACCCTTAACTACTCGCATGAAGAAAATCACTTAACTGCTCGCACGGGGTCCGTGGTGACCCCAATTTGTATGGATGAAATTTGATGATTTCATATTTTTAATGAAACACGCCAATAGTAATTATGAAAGTACGTTATTTAAACTATAAGACATAAAAACCACAACTAAAAATAAAATCTTCTAAGACATCAAAATAACTAAAATATAAACTTCTACAATAGGGAACATTTTGGCACAATATGAGATCATGTTTAAAATTTCATGAATTCTTAGGAACTAAGGGAATCGTCGTTATTGCAGGTTAGGCAGTAGACAATGAAGTGCTCATTACATAAAAACTTTTTGCATTTACTGCATTTTGTGGACAATTTTCGTAAATACTTTACTTTACGTAAATACTCGCACGGGGTCACGGCTCAAGAGAGCGGCAGCAGCCTGCACCTGCAGCGGTCTAAACGGTACTAAAATATGTTCTTTAGCGTATATTAGGAGGCTAGCGGGCGCGAGGGGGTGTTCCGACCGTTGCAAGTGCACTTTTTCGACGCGCGAAAATGTGATGACCCCATGCGAGCAGTTAAGGGTTAATATACTTCACCTAGTCACTTTACGACAACCACGAAACACCAAGGTCACCTAACAGTTTTAGTGAGTGACCCGAAATAATGTCACCCAATCAATTTATCTTTATGCTTGACAAGACCTCAGCAATTAACCCCTATACCTTCCTAATTAACTTGAATTCATCTTTGAAAGCGACGTTATCACGAAGCGGATAACATTATCGCAATCTGTTATATCTACACAGGAAAGGTAACTGTTGAGATTGGAAGAAAATTCAAGAGCTCAGAGACCGGGAAACATAGGTACTAATTGGACACATAAAATACAATTAAGTCGAATAGATTTATATATAATATTCAGCAATTCAGCACCCAAATCTTGGTACTCGTGTCTTGTCTATTTATCACTGACAAAGTAACTAGATAACTTATTAGGACGACAACACGTGCGAGAAAAGAATATTTGTCTTGTTTAAGATAGGGACACAGGTTTACGTTACCATGTTAGTGTCACTACCGCACACAGATGTTTTTGAATAAACGCTTTTTACTTGTTAACTCTTCTTAATTTGTCGCAACTTTTTTTGTTACTTTGGGCTCTTTGTTTTCTTTGTTGTTCCCTTAATGGGGCCGCATACAACAACGCTTCTCCAATTTTTGGCGGTCCACTGCAGTGTGGACCGTTCGGTAAAAGCTGCCTCCAACAGCCGGCATGATGGAGTCTGACCAGCTTGCCAGTGTCCTGCCTAGAGCGCATTGTCTTCCACCCAGCCCAGTATCACTAACTTTTTTATACAGCGCATAATATGTCCGTAAAAGGCTGAGGGCACGCTCCTGGCATGTTCTTTTTGTATCTTGTCATAAAGTAGGTAGCTCTAGGGTTTCGCTGGATTCTAACATCCATGTAATGTAGGTAGAATAACAACCAAACACCCAATAAACAAGTTTCAACGCTACCTAAATAAGCCTCAATCGGAATTAAGCATAGGCTTATTGTCGTTTTTCATATAATGTGCTCCATAAAAGCGATACAGTGGTGGTAGCCGGCCACAAATGGCAGATGGTAAATTACCTTCCGTTAAGACCTGGATTGCGGCAGTTAGCTCGGTGCGCTGCTACTGCGCGTTAATGAGTTCGTGCCATATGTGGCTATAACACAATGTCCTGGCAATTGTTACCGCGGATAATATCCATATTTTGTGCTTTGTTTTTGTGTGTACCCACATTTGTTCGTTGTTTTCGTTTTACACATTCTTTTACTACAATTTTGCGATAGAAATTCGAATTTCAGGTTTAATATACTTCTAGGTAGTTTTTTTTACGTTCCGTACCCAACGGTGCCAACGGGACACTTAGAGCGGAGGCACACGAATACACGATGCGTTGCGGCGCCGCGCCGCCGGGATTTCACCGTATCAGCGGGCAGCGGGCTGATACGGTGAAGTCTTTGCGGTGCGGCGCCGCAGCGCATCGTGTGCTCCCGCTCTTACTGAGACTCCGCTGTCTGTCCGTCCGTCCGTCACAAGGCTGAATTTTTTTAAACTTAATATGAAGGCACTTGAAATTTTCAGAGAGTGTATATTACTATAGCCACCATAATAACAAATAAAATAAAAATGAATGCGCCCCCTTTAATTTTTAAATGTCTCGTTCGGTGTTTTTTTTGCGTTTGCATTGCTATATCACTTTACTTTACTTAATTTAATTTAAATTATTGTTCGTTCGTATCCAAATACCAATGTGCGAGTTCGACTTGCGATTGGCCGGTCTTTTAAGATCTCCCCTCAAACATTACCTACTGATGGAAAGTACTTACCAAACCTACACTAATATTATAAAAGGAAAAATTTGTATTTTTGTGTGTGTGTATGTTTGTAATGAATAAAATCAAAAACTGCTGTGCCATTTCAAAAATTCTTTCACTATTGGAAAGCTACATTCACCCTGAGTAACATAGGCACCCGTGCAAAGCCGGGACGAACCGCTAGTCCTTGAAAAAGTGCGTCTGGGACATCAAGGTATTACCAACCGAAACAAATCTAAATACAGGGTGGAAGGTACACCGACACACAAACGTTTACCCCCATATTCAGTACATCATTCTGAAGCACCCCACATAGAAATAATCCAAGGCACTTAATTTAAAAAAAAACGGGATTCTGATGCCTTTGCTTGTATTGTACTATTTCTGGATGAGAAATAATTTCACACGAAAACTACATCTACGACAAAATGTTGACATTATTTTCACATAAATAACTTGTTTATCTAGCCGTTTTAGTACGACATCAAAAGTGATTGCTGTGACGATAACAAAATAATGTGGCAGAATTAATAGTTTGGGAATATACAAGATTGCTTATAAGTAAACATTGTTGTGGAGTGTGTTATGATGAATAATAATGCCAGGTGGCATGATTACTCATCATAAGTTACCCAGGCTTATGAATAAATAAGTAGGAACATTTATCTTACTCCAATATATTATTACATAATGTTAAAGTTCTAAGATGAGCATAATGATGTCCACCTGTACCTAATTATGTGGTTATAACTTAAAACATGATGTTATTAATTAATTCAACTTAATGTTACCAATTCACATTTTTAACCGACTTCTAAAAAAGGAGGTGGTTATGTATTCGACCAGCATCTTTTTTTTAATGTATGTACATCGATTTCTCCATGATTACTGATCCGATTTAAGAGATTATTTTTTCATTTGGTAGAAGAAGCTTGCGGTGGTGGTCATTTTATTAACTTTCCTTCGGTACTTTATGAGTTATCCTCATAATATGCATTTTTTCTTCTTCGTCTAAGTATGTGGATGATGTGCTAATAACTTCTTAGACCACAATTAAAAAGGGTAAAATGAAGATGGAAGCCGGTGACTTTTGTTTGTGTCATTGACTTTTTTGCCACCGACTTTCGAAAGTAAATTTATTTTTCACATTTTAGTGTTTTTTTGGCAGTCTGTTATTTAAAAAAAAAAGTTTTATACATGTTGAATCACTATGTTACTTAGAAATTTTACCATAAATGCTGCTTCACTTTCCTTCATCATGTAGGAACTATTTTCTAACTCACAAAATAGTAAAATTAAAAAGTTTTATTAATACTTTTTTTGATTACTATGTTTAGTGATAAAAGGGAAATTAGGAAGCAGAACAAATTTGACAAAATCTACTTAATCTCAACAATTTCGTATGCTGACCGTACAATAAAACTAAGCGTTTAGTTATTATATGTACAACAGATAATATTAAGACACCTTTAATGCACCTGCCTGCTTAATTAATCGTTTCATAGTCTTAACGTTAGTACCTTCTGTGAGAAAATTAATACCATCTCGTCTTCCGTGTCAACTTAAATTTTCGAAACATATCGTTCAATGTTTTTAATTATTTAATTCGTCTTAAAGTTTCACTGTGATGGGGTGAAGTTGTGCGTCTTATCGCAGCTTCCGTCATGTATGGGATAAAGTTATTACGGTATACTCTTTAGAACATGATACCTCATATTGATTTATTCACAGTAGATTTTAAGTAATCAAAATAATCTTTGGAAAGGTGTGCTTGTCAAAAGTTTGTTTGTTTTTGGTATTAGGTACTGCCTGATCCCTCTTTTCATAACCTATTGCAGTAGTTACATAAGTAGAACAGTTCGCGTGGCATGACCGCGGAATAACTTAAAGATAATGACTGATTGTAGGATGATTTGTGCCGTGTGATGTCAAAAATTAAGTAAAGAAAGGGGAATGCCCACCGAGCACATACACTTCGGCCATGGGTGCGCACATATAAAAGCATATGGAAATAAAAGCATATTTTAAGTAATTTAAAGAATGAAATGGCCAAAGAATTGGTTTCCGGATTTTTAAAATATAAAATGGTTTTTATTTTCACAAATAGTCTTTTAACAATCATTTACTGTAATAATATATACATAATCAAGTCTTGATTAGGTCTGTAAGGTATTTTATGATATTATACATCACATATATGCTTATTCGTTGCTTAGATAACAAATCCGCAAGAAAACAAACAAAATAATACAAATGCAAACAAAGTCGACTTGTGATTATGTCAGATTCGATGTTGCCACTTAACTAACAGCTTTATAATCGATAAATCGATATCGATTTTTTGTTTGTATTATTATTTAATAAAAACAAGCAAGCACTGCACGCCTTTTTGAATATATTTTCTTTTATGTATTAAATTTTTTTTTTTTTATGTATTTTAAAAAGGTAAATTGAAAACAGTTAGATAAATTGAAAACAGTTAAATTGTGCAGTAGCGTGTTTGTTATAATCTAAATTGATGGTAAATCAAATAGTAATTCGCTTGTTTAATATCATAAAAAATCAATATAAAAAAGAATCGATCCTTTTTTTGAACGAAATTAGTAATTGGCAACACTTTTGATTTTATCCACAAACTAATTTAATTTTTAATCGTTACGGTACTTACTTTTTATTTATGCAAAATTGTTGACATCTTGTATTTTTGTTGAAATATGAATACCGCGATTTATAAACATAAAACAAGATGTTTTTTTTTAACAAAAGCAAATAATTGTTGTGCGTTGCATGTCCAAAATTGGGAATTTCCCTTTGTCATTTTGGCTTCATGGAGCGGAGATAGAAGTGCTTATGAGACGCGTGGAGGGTGTCGTTTACTAGTTGCTTTGATGGTCTGTGCAATAATCTTCATGATTTTAAAGATGGTATGGGTATCACTGTTCTAATAATATTTATTATTTTACCAAATTCTTGAATAAGATACTCAGATTCCCCTTTACAACTTTTATATTAATATTCGTTAGTACAGAACGACCTAATTAAGTATTAAGTTTAGTAATTAAATATTCATATTGAATTCAAGGAGCTCGTGGCTAAATAAGAACAGCCGCTGGGGTCGATCTTTAGGTTGGTTAGGTCGTGCTCACCTAGGTTGGTCCGTGGATGGGTGACCACCCATTACATACCGAGTTTCCTCCGTGCCTCGGAAAGCACGTTAAGCCGTTGGTCCTGGCTGTCATTTGTACATCTTTGGCAGTCGTTACAGGTAGTCAGTGTCCCGATAGTCTGACAACCAGTCTTACCAAGGGGTATCGTATTACCTAGAACTAACTGGGTTGTGGAGGTCAGATAGGCAGTCGCGCCATGTAAAATACTGGTATTCAGCTGCATCCGGTTAGACTGGAAGCCGACCCCAACGTAGTTGGCAAAAGGCTAGGCAGATGATGATTGAATTCAAGTAAGAAGGCTATATTTATAATCTACATCATAGTCCTACTTCTATCGTTATTTTGAATATATCTAATAATAAACTTAAAAAAAAACATTTTCCTAATACTTACACTTCGTGTTGATTTTCCTTCAAAGTAGGTACTTATATCATGAATATCATGAACGTTACGGGTGTACGATTTTAGCTGTCTGCTTTAAGCTGTAGGTAAATCAAAGTACGTACACAGAATTCCTTTACCGTTCGCCGTAATAAGTATGTATACTAGTCAAAACAAAATAAGGGCCACCACGTTTTTACAGTATGCTCATGTATTCTTGAGGTTCAAGGGTTGATTAATGATTAGATTGGATAAATTAATTGATTTTTATTATAAACAGCATAAAATAAAGATGGAAACAATTAAAAAAAAAAGATTACACCACTTTTTCTAAAAATTAACATTTTTGAAAAAAATATTAAGTGAACAAAAATAATCAACCAACCAACGAATCAACCAACACTGGTTGATTTGTGACTTTCCTCAATATCTGGTGTGCCCTCCTCGTTTTCTAATGCACTCTTGAAGCCTGGAAGGTACACTCTCCACCAGGTGTACCACTGTTTCTTGAGGAATTTGTTCCCAGCTTGATTTCAGGACGTTTATTAGCTGTCTTTCATTGTGCACGGGTTGGTTTGTGCTTCGAACACTGCGTTTCAGTAAATCCCACATGTGTTCAATGGGATTGAGATCCGGACTGTTTGCAGGCCAGGACAAAACCTGTATACCAGCCTCCTCTAGGGCTTCTCTGGTGGCTCTAGCTGTATGAGCGCGAGCATTGTCGTGCATCAGATGGAATCTTGCGCCGATTCTCTGTGCGTATGAGACCACATGGGGTCTTATGACCTCCTCGATATAACGTTGAGCTGTAATTGTACCTTCGTTGAGAATTACCAACTCGGTTCTACCTGATATAGAGATTCCTCCCCACACCATAACATTCGGTCCCCCAAATCTGTCACTTTCATGGATACAAGCATCGGAAAATCGCTCACCTTCACGTCTCCAGACCCTAATGCGACGGTCATCACTAAAAAATTTTACTTTGCACTCATCCGTAAACAATACTGTGCTCCAGTCACTCATATCCCATGCCAGATGCTGCCTTGCGAACGATAATCGGCTTGCACGATGAGCACTTGTTAATGATATCCGCACTACGCGTCTCCTGGAGAATTGCTGGTCCTCGTGTAACCGATTTCTAATGGTTTGATCACTTACGCGTGTACCCGTCGCCTGCCGCAAACGGTTTTGTAAGGAGCGCGCTGTGATGCAGCGTTCTCTACGCGCAGTCAAGCGCACGTAGCGGTCCTCCTGTGCGGTAGTTGCTCGAACTCTGCCAGATCCCCGTCTCCTGGTTAGTCTCCCAGTCTCTTGAAATCTATTCCAAGCATTCTGGATAGCTCGCCGGGAAAAACCCAGCTGCAACGCCACAGAACGCTGCGAATGGCCTTCTTGAAGCAATGTTACGGCCCTAGTTACGGTTGGTAAGTCCATATGTCGTCGAATTCTCGGCATAACTTTTTTTAAATGTTATTTCAGCCACTAGTTAAACAAAACTTAAACTGTTCTTGACAGAATCGTCACTTTGACTGAGTTAAAATCTGTCTTAAAATCGGGCAGAATCAAGTGGTTACAATAAATTATCAAAAACTACCCACTTTAAACAATTATGCAGCTGGAATACTCAAAAAATGTTTGTAAACAAATAAGGTAACACCACAATAAACAATCAGCTACTTAAGAACGCATATAAAATAAATTATCGCTACCGAGGTCAAAAAAAACAAGTGGCCCTTATTTTGTTTTGACTAGTATATTTATTTTTCATTTTACCCTTCAAAATAGATAATTTGACAATATACCTACTAGAGCATGCTTGGTTTTAAATCTCCTGAATGTAATTCAACGAAATTTGCTGTTGTTTGTACCGCACATTAGTTCATCTAGTACCTACCTAAGTAGTACCTAATCCATGTCGATTTATTCCTATAAACTCTTTTTCTCTGAAGTGTCGGATTTCCTTCCTTATTTCTCTGCATAAACGTCCGTAATAATAGTTTTGGGCACACGTAAACAAATATCATATCCAACAAAAAAACGAACTGTTCTAAGTAAGTCAATTACTGACTCTTAATCAGTCAGCCCGCTTAGCAACGATTTCCCATTATCTTATTTTGTACATCTACAGACTACGAGTATAAACAAAATTTTGTTGTACAGACGCCAGCAAATCAAGCTACTACAATCTGTCAAATTTCTTTAATAGATTTTCAACTTTATCGCTAAAGGATTAGGTTCAAGGTTGATTGGGAAAATTTGTCAGTTTCGGGTAGCTTGATGTGCTGGCGTCTGTACAATTGAAGAAGCCTGCAAAATAAACAACTGAGCTAATTTCCGTAAATATTAGGTGTGTCTAGAGTAAAACAACTTTGTTACAAAATTAAACCTGTAGCTGTTAGAATTAAAAGAACCCTTTGTTCTCTTCGAATTAAAAAGCCAAACATTAAAAACGAGAAAACAATATTTTTAACTTATGTAGAGACAGCATTTTGCTGTGGTCCTTTGTTTGGTTTCTGTTATAATTACGGAAGTAACTAACAACATGGCTACAACCTGTTGGGGGCGTCGCCAACAAAACAAATAGAAAAGTTGAATTCTGCTAAAGTTTTACGGACCAACATAAAAGGTACAAAATAGCCGCTGGCGAGAAAAACAACGCTGAATATATTAAATGTCCTTTACATTTTTATTAGAACCTCGTCATGGTAATAAAAAAAGTTTCGTTAATCATTACTACGTAAAAGCAATCAAATGAAAATCTTCAAGTTCATTTTGTCGGTTTATTTTGCAGAACGCTTTCATGGATATCGTTGAGTAAAATGCCGCAGGAAAAATTAATCTAGTGTCTGGAACCAACAAATATTGTTGTTTGGTCTGCTCCGGGGGCTATAAGTAATCTCGGCACGTTATGCACTCAGCCGGGTGGTTTATTGGGAAAGTGGATGCCTCGCCACTACGCTACTACGCCACCACGACAGGGCCACTACCTACCACTACGCCAACTATTGCTTCACAAATGTTTGTTGTTATAACGCTCCTGTAATTGGGTATGTAACTCTAGTGGTATCAAAAACTTGTTTTCTGTTTTGTGGATACTACAAATCTTTTTATCTGATTTTGTTACTTTTTTGTTCCATTGTGTATTGCATTCTGTTTTTCATTATTTCATTTCTTTTGTCCATTGTTAGTGGATAAAGAATTTTCATTTGAAAATGCGGACGTAAAGGAAAACATAGAACATACGTAAAACATATTATTAAAGCATTATTTACCTACTTACGAAACCATGATCTTTTCCCCCATTGCAGGAATCGAACAGTATTCTTTATTTTGTCACATTGTGCTACAATTTGTTCAATATTCAAGCAGTGACGTTCGTTTTGGCTCAATTAATTTATTTAATAAATTCGTAGAGGTCCCAGCGCACCGTCTGTCTCCGGTTCGTTCCGAAGTTATGAATTTATATAGCCGGACGTGTTCAGAATTTATGCGCAGATGTGTTTTCTTAGTTTGCGCCCTTGCAACCGTAAGAAATTCATCGTTTGGTGCCATCACCAGATGTCTCCTCGACCGATCTCTTCTCTTAACTTTTAATTTGCGCTAATTAGTTTTTAATTAACACGAGGCGTGAGTAAGGTCCTTGTTGCATCTTTTGACATACTTTATAGAGCCAGGTAATTACTCAAATCAGATAATCATCAATCCTATAGGTAGGTTATGTCGTGTTACCTATAGCTCCATTAACTCTCAAGTGATGTTGATCTCAAACGTGATATCCGCTAAACAAACAGTGGCGCCTACGATAGTGGCTAGATGGAATCTGCAAATATTTAATTCTGTACTCAATTTACTGAAGGCTGCGGTGGGAGATACCATATCTCTCTCTCAACTAACCGAGCACAATTAGAGTTAGTTCGATATTTAGACCCTCCGCAGTTATCCAGGCATGTCTGCTAGTGCTAAACTCATTGAGAAGTAATCTAAGACCGTATTTAGTGGTTGTGGCTGACAGCAGTTATGACGGCTCTCATCGCTTTGTTGTCTCGCACATCCATTGTCCCTGAGGCACGCGGTTAGTTTTAATTAACTTCGCGTTGACTGTTCATTTCCGATTGTACATCCCAGCGAATGCACATAAAGGTTCCATTCTTTTCTCACTATTGTAACTGGGTCTCCAGTTCATTATGAACTAGTCATATTACGGTAATTCCCAAGGGAACTTCTCCATCGATGGTCCGCGCAGACAACTATTTCTTCGCGGTGTTCCATTTACTTTTTACTACATTTAACAAATGTTTATTTAAGCGAGTGTTAAATCACTTCAGTTTCCTTAACAGTGAATGAGCATTTTCTTTCAGTGCATTGTGAAAAATGGCAGCAAATAGGCAATGCTATTGCGTCTATTTTATTGCCTATTTAAGTACCTAGATAACCAAAACACGCGAAAGCTAAGATGAGAGAAATGCTAACTGCGTAAATTAATTTTGAAATATTGGCGTGGAAGGTGGTAGAGACATTTAACTTGGGCTTTGAAGGAACCGAGATGTAATTAAAATAAATATTTGGCACGAAATCCGGGTCGCAGCGGTTAAGCGGAGACATTTCCACCCTTTGAACAAGTTCTTGTTTATGTTTGCTCATTAAACAAATAAAAGTGGAAATTCTGTCTTAATCTGGGAAAACTTTTACGTTACTGTGCCAAGTTGAAATTATTTTACGTAAATAATTCACAATTTCTAAAGTCGGGATTCGTTATGTATTTACTTATTTAAATGATTATAACTTGGTCGTAATTAGCAATTCGATTAGTTTGTAATTATAAAGTCTTTACTTTCGAATCGCACGATATCAGTGTGAACATCAAGATTTTTGCTAAAGATACGCGAAACAAGATATTGTTGTAGTAATTACACGGTCGATTTGAATTCATAGAGCGTACGTATAATGAAGTAGCCGTCAGCGGCGCTATTTGATTGCACATTAGCAAGCTAACTCGATGCCAAGTCACGACTAATGGTACAACAACACTCTCATCTAATGGAATCTGCTCCACACAGTGCACTACCAACTAAAGGAAATAACAGCCTTGCAAATATACTCGTACATTTAAATGGATGCTGCAACTAAATCACCGCATTTGGTATCTATTTTAAAAGTTTCCAGCGTTTAAAAAGTTAATTGCATTGTTGGCGACATTCCATTTTACTCGATAATGTGGAAATGCACAAAGCCCGGTATCTAACAGTTTTTATTCGATTCTCTCGCTCTGCACCTGCCCTCGCCACTCTTTTGTCAGTTTGTTTTTACTTATTAGAATTTAGTTTTTTAAAAGTCATACAAATAACTGTTCTTAAAGATGCGGTCTCCGGACTATGGCGGATATTGGATATAACGAAAAATGGCAAAATCAACTCAGAGACGGACCTACTATTATTATGAATACCATTTTACGAATTTAAACGTAATTTATGTTTTTTTATTTTATTTATTTTATTTTATTTCTTTGGGAAAACAAACAGTTACACATTAAAGTATTACACATAATTCTAATACAAGGGGTGTGATTAAATGTATAACCAACGACATTTTCCACATATTACAAAAACAATTAGTTATAAAAACAATGCGACTTACGCTAACAGTTGAATGTGAACAATAAAATGACATAATGTGTTATGTTAAACAAAACAGGCATACAAATTAGGAAGAACAAAAAAAAAAAAAATACATGAAATGATAGTAGGTAATAGTTTAAAAGTTGAAAAAAAAAAACACTCAATCCAGAATGGCTTTGCAAACAAGGCCTTTAAATTTTCCTTTTGGTACAGCAAAGATGTCAACATTGTCGAAAAGACTGTTGTACTGACTAGTTAGGTGACGTAGGGGTGCTCGTAAGCCTGCGTTCGTACGACTAGAAGATACGGCAAATAGGGGTCGTGCGCGAACCCCACGGCTTATAGTTGTTCTAGGTACCACGTAACTAATCTTATTAGTGATGTCCATACAATCACACACATTATTACATAAATCATATAAAAACATTGTCTCTAAAATAATACGTCTGGCTTTGAGATTATGTAGTTTATACTTATTCAAAAGATCACTATAAGAAGCGTAAGTACGAAAACAACGGTAATGCATGGATTTCAGAAACTTGCTTTGAACTTTTTCGATCGCGTCTGAGTATTTCCTATAGAAGGGACTCCATACCGCAACAGCATACTCTAACTGGGACCTGATTAACGATTTATAAAGGTATAAATATGTATATGGGCGGACAAATTCAAGGGCTGATCTCATAACAAACCCGTACATTCGGAAAGCATTATTCACTATTTTACTAATATGAGCGTCTAGGTGTAATTTGTCGTCTAATAGAACTCCAAGATCACGCACTAACGTTTCTCTTGTTAAAGTTATATTATTTAAGGAGTATGGATGCATGATAGTATTTTTGTTTTTAGTAAAACTTATACAGCAACATTTATTTATGCTAAGTTGTAGTTTATTATTTAAACAGTATGCAGAAAATCTGTCTAGGTCTTCCTGTATGAGTAGGCAATCTTGTAAATTCCTTACCGACCTAAAAATTTTGAGATCATCTGCATATAGTAATAATTTTGAATTTTGAAAACATTTGTTAATGTCATTAATAAATATAATAAATAAAAGAGGTCCCAAAATGGAGCCTTGTGGCACTCCAGAAGTAACACTTAGAGTGCTGGAAATGAAACCATTTATGACAACCCTCTGAGTCCTATTAGACACGTAAGAAGAGAACCATCTCAGAAGGTCCCCACGTATACCATTGAATGCAATCTTACTCATAAGCAGCTGATGGTCAACCTTGTCAAAAGCTTTGCGGAAATCGGTATATATAGCGTCAACTTGAATACGGGAGTCCATATTGTTAAATAAATAGTCCACGAAAGTCACCAGGTTGGTTGTAGTTGACCTTCTTTTGACGAATCCATGCTGTTGTTGAATGATTATATTGTGCAATAGAGGGTATATTTTATCATGAACTAATCTCTCGAAAACCTTTGACAAAGCTGACAGTATTGATATAGGGCGGTAATTCTGCACATCATCCCTAGGTCCCGACTTATAAACAGGTGTTATATTTGCAAGTTTCCATGCTTGAGGAAAGCATCCTTGAGAGATAGAGAGATTAAATATAATGTGCAGGGGTATACATAAGTTAGCAGCTGTATGTTTTATAAAAATTACTGGTAGACCGTCCGACCCAGGCCCTTTAGCAGGATCCAATGCTTTGAGCGCATTAAGTACTTCATCAGTAGTAAACTGAATATCACATAGCAGAGTGCAACTTTCGGAACAGTCGTTATACGTGGATGGAATATTAGAAAAAGTGGAAGGTTCATAAACGGATTTAAAAAAGTCTGAAAAAAGATTACATATGTTTTCTGGGTCGCTAGTTGACTGGTTGTTATAATTCATCGTGGATGGAATGCCAGCTCCACATTTTTTCTTATTGGAAATGAAAGTCCAGAAATGCTTGACATTGTTCCGAATACCATCCTCAACACTATTGATATAGTTATTATAACAGTTCGTGCATTCATCTTGAAATCTAGATCGGTAAAGTGCAAACTGCTCGTAATCCGAAACGTTGTGGTACATTTTCCATTTAACCCACGCTTTGGCCTTATTTTTATAAATATGTATAAGAGATTTTGAGAACCACACGGGAAACTTAGAGGATCTGCAGATTGTCAATGGTACATACTTTTTAATAATACCAAATATAATATTGTAAAACGTGTTGACCGATTCGTCAACTGATTGGTTGCTTAAGGCATCTTTCCAATTTATTTCCTTTAAGTCGTCATTAATTTCGTCATAACTGGCCTTGTAGTAATTATATTTTTTAATTTCTTTGCGTACCATTGAGCTGTGAGGTAAACGTAGTGAGATGAATACACAGAACGGGGGATGGTGGTTGTCGAGTTGTAGTAAGTTATTTGTAGGTGTAGAAATTGAGCAATCGTCATTACTTATGACCAGGTCCAATATCTTCCCGTTCAAATTTTTTATGGTATTAAATTGGTAAGCATTTAAGAAGGACATAAATAAACTCAAGTGACTACATATGGGAGAATTACCAGTACAGATCTGCGCTGCAATTGAAATACTGTCTGTGCTAGCAACCCAGTCGACCTCTGGCAAATTATAATCTCCTAACAAGTAAAATTTTTCGACATCGGTGTCATCAAGAAGTCCTTGTAATGAGTCAAAATATTCAACATAAACACACTCGGGTGTCTTAGGTGGTATATAAACTGCCGCAATCATTTGACACTTACCTCTAGCTGAGCTCGGTAAATGCACAAGGATTTGTTCGATGTTTGTGTCCATAGACGAGCGCGGAATCACTCTAACCGAACGTAGTCCCTTCAGCATTGCCACGAGAACACCACCTCCATCTTTCTTATTAGTACTTTTACGATCACGGTCACATCGATATACTTCATAACGTTCGTCAATGAACTCATTGTTAAATATCTCGGGCGTTAACCAGGTCTCAGTCAGAATTATAATGTCGTAACAATTAGCTAAGATATTCATGTACAAAATATGTAATTTGGTACGGACTCCCCTGCAATTTTGGTAATATATTATGAGGTTATCAGTCATTATAGGGTGCAATTCTACAAGAAATAGTGATATAAGCATTATCCGTTATAAACGTAATCGTGACCATCAGTATAGATGATAAACTATTGACTAACAGGGCAACAAGAAACAAAAAATAATTAAAGTAATATGGAAAAAAGGTCAACCACAACAAGTAACATACCAACCAGTACCTACAATGTTTGAATAAAACTATAAATACGCAAATTATACTCACGTGAGTGCCTGTCAAAAAACTCACAGCAATCATATCCATATAATCGTTTACATAGCCAATAATGACGCAGGCAAAACAGTATATCAAAACAGTAAATTCCGCCATAAGAAAGGAATATGTATCAACATGTTTAAAGGCATTAAATAAGTTATTGAACGACGCGTAGGGCACCTTGGTTGCTAATCGGCGCCACATAACCAGGCTTGATTTTAGCGATGTCGTGCGGCGATCGAATAGCAAAGGCCCTTGCCCCTTCTTTTTCACGAACAAGAATGGTCCCGTGCTTAACCCAGAGGAACTTATAACTGTGTTTCTTGGCAGCATCTTGACACTCACGAAATAATTGCTTGTTCTTTAAAGTAAGATGCTCATGCATGTATACTGTCAGTGATGTTCCTGATATGCCAAGTTGTTCAGTGGCAAGTCCCTTACACAATCGATGGGCACTAAGGACGTTGTCGCGCAATATACGTGAAGACAATTTCAGTATTACATTTTTGGGCCTGTTGCTCTGTTGGTGTGCATGGGGGACACGGTGAACGGATATTATATCATTTTGTGCAATATTGCACTTTATTGCAGACCCAATCGTTTTCACCAGAGAGAGAAGGTTTTCGTTACGCCTTTCCGGGACATTGCATATCTCTATGTTACAGTTCCGTGCGTTCTGCTCTAGACCGTCAATCTTTGCCACAAGCTCAGCAACTACAGGCTTCAAATCAACGGTCTCTTGAATACGTTTTTCAAGGCTGCCGACTTTCTTACTAAGATCGGTGTGCTCGTCACCAACAAACTGGACCGAGGTTTGGAGAGTATTGACACGTTCCGTCATACCTTCATACTTCACATCCAACTCCGAGATTCGTTGTCGTAACATTATTTGCTCTGATCGAAGAGAGTTGATATCATTTCTAATATCTGACGTTACTTGAGTTAGTGAAGCAAGTTCATTTTTCATCGACACTACATTCTCTGATATCTTATCTAAGCTTGTCTCCATGTCCCGTCGCCACTCATTTAGAGTATTCCTGAACTCTATGGTCAGCTTATTAATGGCTTGCATCCAATCCGAATCCGGTTGTTTACGCTTGCGACCTGCCACGTTTGGTTCGTCCCCATATTCGCCGCTCATTCCCGCACCAGATGTTAAGTCGGTATCTGAATGGAACTTTTTCTTGTCTGGTGAATGAACCATATTAATCGTTTCGGCTAGCAACCTTTGTTCAAATTATGTTAAGTATAATTGTGTTATGTTATTTTCCTATTATGATTCTGCTAAAGCGGCCATTTTAGACCCCCTGGTCTTACTTGACTATTTCAATGTGGTTTTCTGTACTAACTCGCAAAATATTCACATGAAGTTATTTTAATGTCATACATAAAGTAAGTTCTGTATGTATTCAAGCGTACTAGTTTTTATTATAACTAAGCGTACTAAGCGTACTAGTTTTTTTTAAACTTAACTTTATGGAACTGAATTGAATAAATAATTTAATGGAATTTAAATGATTTCTAATCTGTGTTTAATTTATTTATTTATTTAAGGAAAAACAAACAGTAGCACAATACAAATTAGTCATGATATCTTACATATAACATTTTAAAACAATTATGCTACCCACTACGTTCTCCACAGATTACAATTTTAAGGTACTTAAGAAACTAGCTAGTAACAACACAAATTCAATACTTGTACAACGGTCATTATCCTGGAATGAATATATGGATTTTTAAATACGTTAATTAGTGTGCGCATTTAATATTACGTTAGTTTGTCATAGTAATTATACAGTAATTTGCTGGTCCTTTAGGGTTGCTTGGATTTGCTTCCTAAAGGCATTTTGGCTTAGAAAAAGAATGTCGATCGAATAAAACTCATTGTTGTATGTCTCAACCAAACGATGAAGTGGTGAACGCGAGCCAGCGTTGGATTTACAGAAGCTAGTAGCAAATAGACGTCGAGTGCGTATCTCACGTACATGAACTGTTCGAGGAACCAGGTAACAAAGACTCCTAACTAAGTCCGGACAATCAAAATGATTGCGGCACACATTGTACAGAGTCATAACTTGCAGAAGTTTCCGTCTTGACTTTAAGGTCAGAAGATCATACTTTTTAAGAAGTAAGTGGTATGACATTTTTTTTCGATAACATCTAAAATTCATAGCCCGAAGGTATTTACGTTGTACTAGTTCTAATCTTTCACTATATTTTAAGTAAAAAGGGTTCCAAATAGGTACTGCAAATTCTAATTGTGGCCTAATTATTGATCTATATAAGTGCAAAAAAGTAGAAGGTCGACGAAAATCCCTAGATGATCTCATAACAAAACCAAACATTTGGTAAGCCTTGTTAACAATTTTTTCTATGTGAGCATCCAGATGGAGCTTCGAATCTAGCAGAACACCAAGATCACGGAGAGAACTTACTTTACTAATTGGCGTATTGGCAAGACGATAGTTGAACTCAATAATATTTTTCTTTTTGGTAAATGTTATAACATGACATTTTGGAAGACTAAGGTAAAGCTTATTGGAAGAGCAGTAGTTAGAGAAACGGTCTAAATCCTGCTGGAAGTTAAAACAATCGACTTTATCAGAAATAATTTTATAGACCTTTAAATCGTCAGCATAGAGAAGAAATTTTGAATTTTGAAAACAGTCTTTTATGTCATTTATGTATAAAATAAATAATAAAGGACCTAATATGGAACCTTGTGGTACACCGGAGGTGACCCGAAAAGAGCTAGATTCGAAGCCATTAACCACTACCTTTTGTGTTCTGTTAGTTATGTAAGATATAAACCACCTTAAAAGATCCCCTCTGATTCCGTTGTATGCAATTTTATTAAGTAGTAGTGTGTAAGTTTATCGAAAGCCTTCTGAAAATCTGTGTAAACCGCATCAATCTGCTGCCTATTATCGAGACTATCAAATAGTTGGGACGTGAAAACGAGGAGATTGCTAATGCAAGATCTGTCCTTAACAAAGCCATGCTGTTCTTTTATTAAAACACTGCGAATAGCCGGATATAATTTATTATGTACCAGTCTCTCAAATAACTTAGAAAAAGCAGACAATATAGAGATTGGTCGATAGGTCGCTACGTCATGCTTCGAACCACTCAACTCTCGTGGTTCCCAAGAGTTATAATCGAATGTTGAGGGCTCATATACAGACTGGAAAAATGTGGCAAACAAGTTGCACGAAGTAGTAGGATCATTGGATGAAATTTGATTGTAATGAACCGTGGATGGGATTTTATTTGTAGTCTTACGGTTTGCAACGTACGTCCAAAATGTCTTAGTATTGGTAGCGACACTGTCTTCAATTGCATTAATATATTTACTATAGCAAATGTCCGCTACGTTTTTAAATTTTTTCCTGTTACGCGAGAATACCTCATAGTCACATAAATTCCCATATTTTTTCCACTTAACCCAGGCTTGAGTCTTCTTTTTGTAAGTATATATGAGAGATTTGGAAAACCAATTGGGGAAATTAACATTTCTGGGTCGACATGTGGGTGTGTGTGACTTTATAATTTCATAGAGTTTTTCATAAAATGTAGAAACAGATTCATTAGGTGTTAAGTTATCCAGTAAGATATTCCAATCCACGTCGCTTATATCAGAATTTATTTTGTTATAGTTAGCTTTGTGATAATTTAGTTTGTTATTAGCAGTAGATTTAGGAATATGTGTGGGGTGAGAGAAAGAAATGTGCACATAAAAGGCTGGGTGATGGGCGTCTGCAGGTAAAAGAGGGACATCAGGAGAGAATGTGACTGCATGAGTATTACAAAAAAGTAAGTCTAAGATGCGTCGGCTAGAATTGAAAAAACGGTTATATTGTTTCAAAACATGTTGCGAGCAGAAATTTGATAAAAAACGAGTTACATTTGTCAGTTTGTTATTCGCAGCATATTCCATATATGACATCCCTTTTTCCCAAACAAGTGAGGGTAAATTAAAATCACCTGTTAAAATAATATTTTCTACGGAAGGGTCATCACACAACACTGACAGAGAATTAAGGAAAGTTAAGTATGTATCATCAACAGCGTATGGGGGTATGTAAGTAGCACAAACTATATGATATTTATTGTTTTTCGCGGGTACTTTAACTAATACATGCTCGGGCAAGGTTAAGGGGGGCAAAAATGAAATACTAGAGGGATTTAGTTCTTTAGATATGGCTATAAGGACACCACCACCATCCTTTTTGTTGGTGAGTGAACGATTACGATCGCATCTAAACACCAAATAGCGTTTGTCAATAAATTCATTATCAGATATGTCTAGCGTTAACCAGGTCTCGGTCAAGATAATGACGTCATATGCATGCGACATAATATTCAAGTATAGGGTATTCAGTTTTGTCCTGATTCCTCGACAGTTTTGATAATATATGGATATTTTACTATCATTAGACATTTTTAAAATCGGAGGGTACAAAAAAATAAACTAAAAGCAAATAAATCTTCACTGTAAAACTCATTAGTATACTTAAAATATGCGGGTAATATATAAATTTGAAGTCATACACAAATGCGAGCGTATTATAAAAGAAATCAAAAACAAAGTAACATTCACTTTGTAACTTATAAGTATACTTAAAACTATTCAATGTTGAAAGCTCACACAATACGTTCTCGGTAAATAACATTAAAAAGTTGATACAATCGACAGGGTAAATCATGGAAATCTCAAGCAACATTATAAGAATTGTTTTCAGGACTTGATTGTAAGGAGAAGGACCAACATCGTATACTAAATTTAATGAGGTGAGGAGATATAGTAAACAGTGAAATATAATCTTCAGCAAATTAAGCACACAATTCTAAGCAAAAAAATACAACCAATAAACATTTAGCCAGATATTATTTTTATACGGTACAGATTCTACTAAGATAAAGAAATATTGTAGACAGTGTAATGTACTCATAAGCAAAATACGCACACAGCTGTTTGCAAAAAAATATGACAAACAAACATTCAAACAGATGTTATTTTTATACGGGTACATTATGTAATTAAGTGATCGTTTATTAATAAATACCAACAGCGTATTAGGACGAATTATTTGACCTAAACTTTTTACGAATGTCGTCTTCTGAGTGGATCGCAATCGTAGGTGAGTCATCATTCTCCTTGGCCAGCACAGTGGCATTACGGACCCATACATACTTGAACTTGTTCGTTTTGGCAGCGTCACGGCATTTGCGAAATAACTCCTTATTACGGAGCGTCAGGTGTTCGTTCATATAGATACGACATTGAGTTCCCGCGAGTCCTAAACGATCAGATGTTATACCTTTAGACAGTCGATAAGCGCTCAGCACGTTATCACGGAGTAGTCGGGAAGATAACTTCACAATAATATTTTTCGGACGTGAATTGTGCGTGTGTGCGTGTGGAACACGGTGAATAGCCACTATGTCTCTCTGTGCTATAGGTATGTTAATAGCTGCCGCAATTGACTCCAAAATAACCACTAGGTTTTCGCCACGTTTTTCCGGCAAGTTACCTATTTCTAAGTTGCACTGCCTAGCTTGTTGTTCCAGGCGATCTATTTTATTAATCAGCATAAATAAGGGCTCAGACGCAGAGGTAACAATCTTCGACTCCATCTCCTTCGTGCGCTGAACGGTATCAATAATGTTCGCAGAGTTGAATTCCACCGATGACTTCAAGTCATCGACAACCTTCGATAATTCAAGATGTTTTTTGTTTAGAATTGATATATCCTTTTTTGTATTGAAAAAGTCAGAGCGTAATTCTTTCAACTCAGATTGAATTTGACAGGAGGTAGTTGCTAAATTATTAAATTCATTTCGAAGATTACTAATATTCGAGTTTATATTGGAAAACTGGTCACGTATTTCAGTGCTCAGAGAGCTCATTGTTCTCTTGAATTCCTCGGAAAGTGCAGAGATATCCCTTCTCAGGTCACAATCTGGCTGCTTCCTCTTAAAGTTTCTCTGAGTTACATTGGGGTCCGCGTCGTCACCAGAGTATAGATCAGGAACGGATTGGCATTTACTGCTTTTCGGCGTGAGCATCATAATGGAAACGTCCAATTCGGCGATAATCAGCTGTTGCCAACTATGTATCTTATCAGATCAGCTGATGAGCACTTGTTCTTCTTCTTTAATCAAACTAAATTAAGATAATTTGAATTGAATGTCATAAGGAATAAATTAATTTAATTAATTTGTAATACATTAAATACAGCTGTCACAGAAGGCTCTGTATTCTGTAAAATCTACCATAGTCTGTTATTCTTTTGTTAAGACGTGGATATTGGTGTGGGTTACATGTTTGTGATCTTTAGCTTTTAAGGATTTTTTTTGTATTTACTGTAGCATGTAACTGTTCTATGTCCCTAATAAATAAAATGAAATAATTTTCTTCCGTTGACGTTGGTTTTCCGCCTCATCTCTATTACGGGCACACATTTCTGATAAACATAAATACTGAAGTGTACCTTCCCCATGAAAATATGATTCCGTACGTCTACTTGTATTACCTCAACGCTTTTTCCTCGAATATGTTTATAAGCCAGGAAATGTATTTCCCGAACTCAAGCCCCTCATGTCTACGTTGGTAGTTCATACGCGAAACAGAGATATCCTTAAATTCGTAGTTTTCCACAATATTTGCTTTTATGATACGTTGTGCCAACTGCAAATTGCTGAGTGTTTCACTTACGAGTAGTTTCACTAATATTTCCAAAGAGTCTTCAGTTACGTTTTAAATGTTTTTGGTAAACATATTAATCTGTTTTGTGAACCGGTATTTGTAAACACGCACCCAACAAAGAGGATCAAGAACACAAATAACAGAACTAACTGAAAGTGTTAAAATTTTAGTACTCCATTGGAACTGGAAGCGAGGAAGTCTGAAGTCGTTTCCGTGATTAGATTTTATTTCTTTCTTATTTTGATCGTCAGTCTCCTCAAAGGTCGCACTGTCATTAATCGCTTTATAAGAGAGGAAGTGCAAAGTGGAGCGTACGAGCACGCTGTAGTACCCCCTTCCCCGCGCCCCGCGCCGCCTCGGGCCTGAATTCATTATTGTCCTCCAAGTGAGGATGCGCTTCAAAGAAACTGCTGACTTCCACTCTATGTCGACCCGTGAGAGGGTTCAACGGTTTATTGCGCTTTCGGGAACTTCGTTTATTGATATCGAAGTTTCTTAAGCCCATGGTTTATTCCATATTGATTTTTTTGTATTTAATCAAGCAGTGTGTCTTAAATATAAGATCTACATTCTGCACCTAACAAATACTTCACTTACTATCGTAATATAATCACGTAAATTTTACCAAAACATTCGAAGATTTCTCATGTGTTAAGTAAAATCTGAAAACAAAATTGAATCATTATTTAGTTTGTCATTGTAACTACCGGGAAGCTTAAACCTCTCCTAGCAACCTTCTTATTATAAAGTATAATTCACTCAAGGATGCAGCTACATAACCACAAGATTTATTAATGCAAAACCACGCTACATTAGTTTTAAGAATCTGATATTTTATTAATAAGATGAGGCTGACTACGCCGAGACTTTAATTAAAATTCGTCCATCTTCTAGGTAGGTACACGCGACTCGGAATTTATGAGAGAGTAACACTTGACTGTGCTCAAGATGATTTAGTAAAATTATTCTGGAAGCCAGCTGTTTCTACAACGTACGTTAGTGAAGAGACAGTACACAAAAGTTCAAGTGTGGACTTTCTTTATGGAAATGAAGATGGAGTTGACTGCGCCAGAGTTTAAACGTGTGTAATGCAGGTTGGATGTAGAAAAGTTGAGTAAAAATTATCGTTTGTTATGCCGGGGACGGGCGCAAGAAGTGTACAAGGCGGGTGCATCCCCGGCGCCTGACGGTTGCCCGTCTTGGCACCACCGCGGCACCGGACACTTGAGACGCTCTGGCTATCGCCCAACGAGCTTTATCTTAATGCACTCGCCTGTCCTCTCCCTTCACTGTGTCCATAACTCGCTTTTCTACTCCACGATTGTTTCAGCTATACTACAACGCGTCGTTAGTGCGGAATTTGATACGACCGCTCGCCTTTACAACGGGTCGCGCCGAGGCGCCACGCTACAGTTAAATAATGTACCTAATTTTAGAAATCTCTCTACAGTTTTGTTAAACTTCTAGCGAAATTTGTGCTAGGGAGCCGCAACATGCGCATTGGCGACGAGGACAGGAATTTAATTCGGGTGTTTCTTCTCTCGGAGAGTGACGGCTTGTGACATGGTGCGACGTCCACCCAGCGATTTCTGCCACATTTTATGTAACCGAGAAAGGATTTTATTGTGTCCTAGACATTCCGTACGTAAACTATGTTCTTGTGTCAGTAGGTACACATTTCTATACGAACTGACATTTATGTTTGAGAAAATCAACCGCGTTGTGAGTGAAGGAAAACTTCTAACTTTATCAAAAGCTTGTGTGACTGATGTGAAAAGTTGAATTGTATAGTAGTTTTGCCACGTCTGACAATAACATTGAGTTAAATCAGGTAAAAGACAGAAGGAATTTGTTGTCACAGTACGACAGACTTCACAAAACTGGCCAAAAAAAAACTCAGCAGCTTTAAATCTGTATTCAAGCGAACACTGTAATGTCTGTTAGTTTTTTCGTGTGAATCAAGTCGTTCCTTCCAAACTGTAAACCAGCTTAACTTTTAATTACGAATATAAAAACTAATCCCAATTTTGTAAAACACTCATAGTCTTAGCTCCAATATCGTCGAACAATTTTCCATAAAATGTGAACAATGATCGATCACATCGCTGCTCCCGAAGAATTCTTTTAGCTGAAAACTTAAAACTAAAGTTTCCCGAGAGGAAACATCTGTCGTCTTTTCAACTCGGATTCATTGAACACAACGCTTCAAATTGTTAACAATTAGATATCTTCGTTTAATGAAATCTCGTTCTTTGCTGGAATGAAAATAAATACCTTGTCCAAATGCTAAATTCTTGCCATTTAACAGGTTTTCAGATAAAACTTGCCAATGAAGCTCTCACAGAGCTTTGTGTTTTCACTTGTTCAATAAGAGAGATTTTCAGCCTGGACAACAACATCACTTTTATGTTTTAAAGTAGGGTATCAACGACTCGACTCGGCCCAATAGTGTTTTTAAGCAATTCTACTATATTTTCAGCTTTAGGCATTGATATATAAAAACCCCTTTTTTAGGCTTATTATCGTACGTAGATACAATAAGCGATCTGTCTATCGCATAATATCTATAAACTATGTCGCATTAACTGTTAATGATACCATATCTTGCATGTGTTCTAGGTCACAGCTTAGTACTAAACATGAACTCTAGTAGCGATTAGTGCGGCGTGTATCATGCGTGATGTCAGCTGGTTGCCCACTATCCGAGCACGCACGTGACACTAAACCATTGTCAACCTCTATCTATTATGCTCACTACCACAATGCATTTACACCATGAAAGTATATAACAGACACATAGGTATAACATCCTCATGAATCAAAGCCAGTGATTAATCTTTTTCAAGAGCGTTTTCATGTCATTGCTCATAAATACATTCGATATTGTTTCATATTATGTAGTTTCCAAGCACAATTTATGTAAATGTCCCTGAAATAAATCAAATTGTCTATTTATACCACACCCTTTGAATCTTTGTTTACCGGAACCCCGCAAAGGTGGATCCAATAAATCATAAACTTAGTTTCGCGCGATCTCATATCTTAGCTATCGATTGAAAAGACCTATCGACATTATAATACGTTTGAAATATTTGAGAGCTCTATGATTTATGCGCCGTATTCAAATGAAATTACTTATGTAATAGGCAAGTAGGTACCTACAGAGGGGAATGTGCGATCGAATGGGTGATGTAATAATAGATTCCATTGTAAAGACAAACTCTTCGAATGTTTCAAAGATTGCCAATTCCCATCGCACAACACTTGCTGTGAATCTGTAGGGCTGCATCCCACTATATTGGAAGTGGAATCACGTTCCATTTCGCGGCGGATATAGGGCCCCGCGTTACGGGCCAATCCAACGACACGATGATGGTTCGGCGACGACTACGATTTCCGGCTAGAACGCGCCTGTATGCCAGTTTATTCCGTGTTCACGCCCAAAGTAAACTCAGTTGAGCTTGAAACGAGATATCAAAACAAGCGATTGACATTTTTTATCCTTGGCGCGATTAGATTTCTATCAGAGTTAAAGAAGGCGGACATCTGATTGCGCTGTGCTATGAGTCTATGACATGTTGCTTGGGTCAGTTAAAATTACATTTCCTTTTTCAAAACATCACTATCGCAGACAGTCCTGTTTCGTTGGGAGATACAAAAGGGAGCATTATTGACTTTGTGCCGTCCACTCAGGAAATAGTCTGTTGGAACATTAAACAACTTAGTGACGCATACATGACAACATAACTATGAGTGAAACCGTTTAGAACCGTGACCTAAAACTCGTTTGGAGTGTGTAGATAAATGCAAAGAGCCCAACAGGTTAGAGAAGCGGCAGGGCCGACAAAGCCTGTTGGGCAAACACAAAGTAACGCTGAGTAAACCTCAGGTTCCTACGCGCTAATGCACGAGGACCTCGGTGCCGCGGCCACAGCTCTCGCTCGAGTCGAGGGACCTCATTAAACATATATTTTTAAGTACCTATGTATTTAAACCCACTCAAGGATAAAACAACGTTTTTGTTTCTATCATTTCTTCTTTTCTTGCTATTCATTTGGAATTCACGGGATACGTTTAACCTAGAAAACTTTTGAGAGATATTTTTCTTGAAGACAATCCAGTAAATAGGTCATGCGATCACTTTCGCAGACTTATCTAGATGCAAATGTTATTCACCAAAATGCCGTGGGTAACTGAATATTCAGTCGTTCACAACAATGGACTGATTTACTACTTTGTGATTCAGCGTGCGTCCACGCTTTCCGGATAAGTCGCTCTTTCGTGACCACGTGCTGGATCACCCTATCCATGATTGAACCCGAGACACAAATAATTTTTTTGATATTAAAAACAGATGTTCCAATGATAGTACAGTAAAACATACTTCATCTTGACTAGGTACTTAAAAATGTCCCGAAAATGTAAGCATTTCGACTATGTAATAGTGAGCCCGACTGAAGCATTCTGAATTTATCCAGCTGACCCGTTTATCCGCATCTTTAACCACGGCTATATTCAAAGTATAATAAAAATTATAATTCAGTAGAGTAAACATCGTAAAGGTCGCTCCAAGACGAGACCGTGAAATTTACATGCGGAATGAGATTTGTCATCCCGCGTTTGGTTGTGGGCGGGTAGACGGGCCAGCTTACTTGAATGTATTTTATTTACCGAGAGCACGTGACGGACTGGGCTGAGCGGCAGCCGGTGTTCAACCGCTCGTTTGTCACTCAGAATTACCTAGCCCCGGACGTTTACTCATTTCAAACATTTAATAAAATCGAACCTGGTGACGCTGTCTCCAAAAGTAATTACTGTGTATTGTACTTTTAATAACAACTATTCTGATCGACTTGATATCCTATTGAACATACTAAGGCTGGTTTTATAGTCACGCCGCTAGACGCGCCGTTGGGCAGCGCGCTGTTGAACAGGAACACCGAACGGCGCTGCTCAAGCGCGCGAATTTGAAACGCTACTACTATACATGTCCGAGCGCGCGCACTCCGACGGCGCTGCTGAAACGCGTGACTATAAAATCAGCCTAATTCGTTTCAAAAATATTATTCAAATCACTTCAGGCTTACGATTGAATGTTACAGAGAAGCACTTGCTAAATACGCCTGTTGATTAACTCGCCTATTAAAAAACTTCTCCGTCCAATCAAGAATTTTTCTCTCCATTGATTCGTTCCGGGACAACTTCGACGTTTAATTTCCGTGCTTAATTAAACCGGCGGGGAAATCAGCTTTTTTTTTAATGAGCTACATCGAAATGTGTTGCGTTATGTGAATTTGCACCAACACCACATAAAGTTTAACAGAAGATCTGGAATACATGAATCGGCTTTCGACACTCATTTTGTATTTATTCTCCTTTTAGCAGGAAATTCATGAACTCGCATCAAGTTCGTAATCTTATTTTGTTACAATTCCGGTTTCCTCAATAAGTAATTAAAGATCAACATGGTCGTGTTTTGTTAACAAGCGGCTAATAGCGTATTATGAGGTAGTTGAAATGTGTAAATAGCCTTTTTAGAACGAGGCCGAAATCCCATTACAAGAGACGTCGCGTCCGGGGCCGCAAATTGGATTCACGAGGGATGGACCGGCCGAAATAATGCGGCTTCGACGCTACAACCTTTTTAATTTGTGTGAAAATTTAGTACGTCCATACTCGAATCCCTCCTGTGCTCCAAAATCCTGAAAATTAACAAAACCCTAGGTTGGGTTCATTGTTTGGATTACGATTTTGTTTTTTCGGAGTTTTTAATATTAATTTCCAATGTTGTTAGTTGATTGTTTAAAGCAAGCCGATTTAGCTTGTGTATGCGACTGCAACTGCTTATTTATTTTCTAAGTTTATAGATTCTTACTGAAGCCAACTTTTGCCAGCATGAAACATTGACTTTATTTGCCATTTTTCTGCAATATTAGATCAAAACAAATTGGAGTATCGAATTTATGGTGAAAACGTGACACATTCGACGAAAGGTAAATGTCACGCAACCCATCTAGCGAGTATTGTTCGTTGCACCGGTTCTTTGTATTTACCGTTCATTATACTAGTACAGATCTTTTTTAATTCGTGAATCATTTAATAATTGAAATGTACACTACTAAATTAATAAATTATCAACTGAATTAATAAAGCAACGCTTCAGTTCTCAATCAATTATACTGTAAGAGACGAAAACAAGTTTTTACCAAAGACAATACATAATACATAATTGCTGAGCATTACTGAAATTCGTGCATTTCTCGAACCTTGTGCTTTAGTCCTTATATTATTTATGATGGATTCCCAGCACTCATAGCTAGTACTCAAATTCCGAAAAATAAACTCAAAGCGTCAGATGAAAATGTAGGTATTATATAACCACTTTAATATAAGTAAACAAAATGTTACGTAAATCAAAATTACAGTGCTCGTACTAAATGGCTAAAGCGCGTACAAGCCAGAAGTACCTACGAAAAGCAAAACGTATTGCTACGAGTCAATTGGCTGTTCAAACAGGCAGACGTAGGCGGAATAGCAAATATATGAGCGCCTATTTGCTAGCATTATATGGAGGAAAAGTCGCGAGAGACATCTAGCAGTACCCCCAATAGATTTAGTTTATGCGGTGCTATTGATAAACCATGATATTTTCGTACGGGTCTTTCTTCGCAGTTGTTATTAATAGTTTTGTTTACAGAAAGATTGGCTAGCGATCTATAAAGCTTTTAAAGCTTAGTGTAAAAATACTGGCTCAAACCTGACCGCCATTAAGCTGGGTGGGCATCGGGTTGATCCCGTAAATATTTGAGCGCTTGCTTTGGAGACCTTTCTGGGTCTAACCTTCGCAGGTAATCTACTTATTTATGCTAGTCATTCTTTTCTATGCCCCGCGAATTAAGACGGTAATCTGTTAATTTAAGAACCTAACCTGTTGCAGCTCAATTACCTAGTTTGGCAATTTAGGCATATTTTTAAAGGGGGAAAAGTATTCTGAGACAAAAAAAAATGACATCTTAACTGAGAGTGTCAATGAAGTGTCAATATTTGCCGAGCATTTTCGCAGTTAAAACCGTCGGAGTCTTAAACAACATCAAAGTCTGATCCTGCATCATAACAATTTCGTTTGTTATCTCGGCAAAGCGGAGCCGTTAACTCCAAAACGGTTTCACTTGTTGGAACAGTTGCCTGTTTGAATGCTAATTTCCTTACCCGTTAAATGCGTACAGTTTAATACCTAAGTGGTATTCTACTGCACGCATTTCAAGCTACATTTTTTCATAAGCATTAATTAGCTTTAATGAATTCATTTCATTTCATTAAAGCTATTATTAGAGTAGGTAGGTACGTAGAGCAAAATTTCAGACTAGACACTCCATTTAATAAAATACACTTCAACGCACTTACCAAGTACACCAATATTAAAGAAAACCTCATTATAAGACGTAAATTTAATAATCGAAGCAATTTCCTAGATAATCTGCCGTCAAAGGCTTCCCGAGTAAATAGATTAAGTTTTTTAATTAGTACTCCTAACACAATTTGCTAGCTCTTAAGTTGTGAAGTCTGCAGCAATAATCAATTTACCTACAAGAAGGATTGAAAAACAGAAAAAGAAAGCAATTGAAGAAAAATCGTATTTCAATGATCTTTTCCCAATGTTTTTGTCTGAAATTGCCTTTTATGCAAAGTAAAGTATAGGTTACCACCGAGGCAGACCACGACGATGCAAGGTACATGCATTGTGAACTATTGTGTGTCGTATTAATTATTCACGACTCAAGTTATTTTTTAATCACCATCATTGTTGACGTGTGTGCTTCCAACAATGGAGGCTTTATAATCATGAGGCTCTGTACAAAAGGTTTGGATATAGGTCATGATAATCCGTTTGCAAACGTGTCAGTTGAATGGGCAGCTCAATTTCGACCCTGTAATTAAGGAGTCACCTGCGTGAACAACTCAGTCCACGTAATTAAAGCTTTCAACTTGGGTCGAGTTATGTCGACCCACTACCACTAGGGAGAGTGCGGTTTGTGAGTCAAATTTCATGCAGATAATAGTACCTCTATAACTGCGCAACTTGTGAGCTTAGCCACGATTTAATTGAAGCCGAGAATAAACTGGGCAAGTTTACAATATAAATAGGCAACCTCTTTGCGGATTAATTTCATAATTTAATTGTTTGGCGAAGAAAAGAGAACGGGGTCTACCTTTATTGCATTTTGGGATTATGTTTTCAGTTTTCATTTGGGTAATATAATTATGATATTTTCTTTTATGTTGTACCTACTTTAAAACGGAAAATGACAAAAGAAACTTATGAAACGCAAAAAAGTTATTATTTGACAATATTTTCCTCGGCAATTGTTTTGATTAATTAGAGAACTTGATATCTACTAGGCGATAAAGCAATAGGTGTAGGTATCTGGAACGGGACGCAGTGGTAACGGTAGCGCCGGCGGCGCCCAGCCCAGTTGGACTGCCGCCAGCACCTACTGTTTGTTTATAACATTAAAACGTTGAATGTCGTCGAACCTCTTCCAATGTGGCCACTGCGATTTTTTATAAACAGTACAAAGATAGTCTATTGCAAAACTTGTATAATAATGAACGCACAAGCCAAGTCATAATGTCAGATGAGATTTCTGTGTTTCGATTTCGTGGATTACACTCATTTTTACACTGTAATCATGTCGATCGGAAAATAATAAAGCTGTCGCAGTAATAACTTTTTATCACATCGATTTTTCTTTGCGATGATATTAAAATGGTAACGAATACAATTTCATGTCGGTACTTTTTAATGCAAGTTTCAAAAGAAAATAAGTGTAACATAGAAACCCGAGTTTCGACCCAATTTGCTTCGTTCGTGGAAACTGATCGAACACTACTATTTACAGAATCAATGACATTGGTTACTGTCGATACTAAAATGTTGGTGTTTAATTTGTAAACAGTTCCGTAAACACTCATAGTAGGATGGTGTTTAATCATACGTGCCGCGTAAATGTCCGTGTTTACATAGGACTCGGAAACATCTGGTTTTGATGAACTGAATACTTCGCATTCAGGTTGGCGGCACTTGAAATCGTGCCAGCTTATTTTAAGTGGCGACGTCTGTTCAAGATTTGTGTCTAATGGCCCGCGCTATAATATTTTACGATACCTATTGAAATCATCATTAATGTTGTGTTTTCCGAAATATTTGAGAAAAGCAAGCGTCATTTTCTTTTCAAGGATCGCAGTCGGCGTTTTCATTCAGCGTCAGTAACGTTTGAATGGTCTGAAGATATTACATTTACACGATTTCGCTTTTGCGCCGTTCACTCTCTCTATCATGGTAGTTGCACCGACGTGCGTGGATGACTACGATACGATCATGTATTATTCATTAATTGTGCGGCTCATTTTTGCGATATAATTAATTCCGACACATGTCGCATTGACAATGCGACTGACATTTAATTTTACATCTTTGAATTTTAATTGATGCCTTTCGTTGAAAATGTAATCGATTGGAAATAAACTAGTTTTTGTTTTGTAGAATGTCGATTGATATACCAAGTGTAATTCGAGTGTACGTTTAACTTTTAACGAGGGTTGAACTATTCATATCTTGTCTCTATTGCGCAATTTAAGCGCTCCTTCTGCGGCTTCGTCTAGTAGCAGTAGTCTAGTATGATAATGAATCGAAATGGGGTATAGTTTGTTCCCAATATCCCGAGTAACGATGGCAACTCGACGGCGACTCCCGGCGGAAACAAAGTTTGATTTAGTTTAGACACGACAATCCGTTTGTTGTAATGGTAACGAATCCAATTAGAGGTAGTTAGTTACCTTCGTTTGGCGTTGAATGTTACTCTTGTGCTGCTCCACGTGGAAAATTGTTTAGCCACTCGAGAGCTTGCCTTTGAAATTGTAAATTTATATACCTACTAAACTAAATGTTTGTTGCCAAATTCTTTATTTTGTCGTTACGTTATACAGGGTTATTTGTAAAACACCAGCAACCTCTTAAGAGGTCATTGTACTCATCATTATGAACAACTTTTACTATGGGACCAAACCTGAAATCGGGAAAAAAAAATCAGCTGTTCTCTACATTTTGACGAGTTAATCGATCATAAATGTAGGGACAGCTGATTTTTTTTGTCTGCAAAAACTGCCAACAAATGCAAATATTATTGAAAAACCAATGTAACTGCAAACGAGTAAGAACCTATTTATGGAAAGCTGAAACGGTGCATTTTTTTCGCCTACGCTATCAACTCTTTTTAGCGTAAGCAGAATTCCCAAAGGTAACCACTACAGAGGTTGCGGGCAATGTTCTTTTTATTCCGTTTATATGTATATACCTATATGACAAGTGTTTAGATACTATTTTTGTTCACAAGCACACATCTACACGTTACTCACGTATGTAGTAAATACATTTTGGGCTTTATTCGTAAACACTGCTTGATGTTAAATCCTAATTAAATTATTGACTGTTTAACTATACATTTTTTGATGTTGAAACGTATCGTATCTTAAACCAGCGTTTATAAATTAACCCCTAAATATTAAGTATCGATCGATAATGCCATTTACAAATTTTCATTTTTTTAATCATAAGTTTATAAAAAAAAATGTGTTGTAATTCTGGTCCGTTAATCCGAACATATTTTGCTGATCGTAGCAGTAAAGTGTCACAGTTTTTTTTTACCATTCATCATCAAGTCATTTGACAATGTGTAGCGTAGGATAGATACCTACGTCATCAATCAAAGTCAATTCTGTTGCTGTCATCCCTAACGTACCTATTTCAACTGCGCACTGTAAAAATTAAATGGAAACCAACGCTTTGAAACGGACCGCCCTTATTTTCCAAAGATATATGAAACCGCGATTTCGTGCTTTCTCCTTCGAACTTCAGCACCCCCGTCACCTCGTTTGAAGGGCAGTTTTGCATAATTATTCATAGTAATTATTAATAATTTTGCATAATTTACCTAGATATAAGTAATTTAGCCAGGTTTCATGTTTCAAAACTGAAAGACTAGATACTTTTCATACAAATTTAATCCCCCGTTTCCACCTCCTTAGGGGTAGAATTTCCAAAAATCCTTAGTGCTTAGCTTACTTCATAAATAGGAACAAAATGTTCAAATTTTGATTAATGTTCGATTTCTATCCTAAGCGGTTTAGACTGAGCAATAATATGTCAGTCAAGACAACTTCGCTTTTGAAGTTGTTGCTTTCATGAAAACGCTTTCGACTTCCGCCCGAAACATTTAACAGTTTTTTCCGTAAAACGTATTGCCTCGGGCTAAGGATAGAATTCTCGAGATACTTTCCCGTTTTAACACATTTGCCAGAAAGTCGGGTACAGCGAGACAGAACGCCCGGAGCCAGTCGTCAGCTGTTCGCTCCTTGCACATTTATGAAAAAACTTTTCTGTACATTCTTGGCATTGTCTCTTCCATTCTTTGCTTGAATTTATTCTCCATTTATGTACGTTTGTCTGCCTCGTTTTACAATCGGATCAACGAATTTCTTTATCATAGGTACAGTACATTTCAAATAAAAACACGTATTTAAATTAGATCTGTTATATGATTCGGCAAATTAAATCATAATATCCCAGAGATTAAATTATGTTTTGGCATTTATATTGACAAAATGATTTTCATTATGGTTTCATTTGGGGCGCAATTTCAGGCCAGTGACTTGGTAAGCTGTATTGGCAATAATGCAAATAATATAAAATGTTGAAGTTATAAAAGTTAATAAGTAACCTCGGCAACTGTTCACTTGTTCGCTCTTTCTTCGCAGCCCACTGCCTCGTTCTACTTTTATGAAAAAAGTTTTACCCGTTGCACTCTACTACGGGTTTTGCCTTCGGAAAATTCTTATTCGCTACAAATCTTGTGCATTTATAGACGCGATAAGCGATTTATTCTTGTAGCAAAAAACCTGATACGCGTTTTGAAGATGTTTTGTTTAAAAATACAATTAATATATCTAAGAGGTCAATATGTCCTTATGCAATCTCAAAAAAGGACTTCTGTGTCTTTCGATCTGTGACCAATATGACCAAAGACTTCGTTCATTAATTTCCCTGAAAATGTTGTCCTTTGAACCAAGAGATAAATTCTTTTTAATAATGTAGTTACCAAACTGCTTCTATAGATACACACATTAACACCACAATTTAATCAAGTTGCATATAAGTACTCAGATTCGCTATAGGTACAGCCACCTACTGAAACCAAACATATTAACAAAATGTGATAAAGTACCTACGCTGTATATTAAAATCACTAACATTACTACCAACTGTGACATTTAATTTCGCAAACCCGGAATATAATTCCGAACAATATAACAAGAGTTAATACAAAGCATTTGGAATATTTACTCAAAATAAAATAATCATGGTACGTACTCGAACTCAGGTGCAGGTCTAACACGAAAGTCTTTTGAAGATCTGGAGTATGAATAATGATATAGCGCGCAAAGGGCGAAGGCACACGGCGCGTTGCGGCGCCGCGCCGCGGGTATTTCACCGAATCAGAACGCTGCTAGCTTAGCCCGCTGCCCGCTGATACGGTGAAATCCCCGCGGCGCGGCGCCGCAACGCGCCGTGTGCCTTCGCCCAAAGGGAAAGATACACACTCAGCACAATGAGGAAGATGACTAGATGTATCCTAATTAATATAATTTGGTTTGTCATCAAAAATCTCTTAGTAGAAGGAATTCAGAACCACCCACAAATGCCGACTAGAAGTCGGCATTTGTACCCGGCATTTCTAAATAAAAAAACACGCCATGCTGAGCTATTTTAAATGGCTATTATCAGAGTTAGTTCCAAACATTTTTGCCGTTTAAATAAAGAAATTAACCGAAGCACTTTCCCCGTACTAGTCTACTTGGATGTCACCGAATCAATCAATCTTCCATACCATCGACACGAAAACGAAGATGACCATCCATATTGCGTTCGCAACGCAAGCAAAACAAAAGCACAGTTTGCCTTATTTCTGCTCTAAGGTTAAAGCTTTTTCATTGTACGCTTCTGAAGATCTAGGTAGCACTTCGACTGAGCCGCTTACCTCCGTCACGAACGCGCCCCGAAGCTTATGCACCGCTGCGGCTGGACCGCCCTATCTATTTGTGCAGGCGTCCAATCAACTGTGTCGATTCAAACAATATTTTTACTTCAAATTCGAATTTGAATTATGTTATTAGAATTGAAATTACGGTTGAAGATCAGTTTTATTTTTCAAATATCTTAGAGAGCCTTATGGATCCTCATAGTTTAGGTAGGTATTAATATACCTACCCTCGTAATTTCTATAAATAATTCTGTTCTCACTATTTCTGGAATCTAGGAAGAGGGATCCAAACAAAATCAGATTCGGTTTGTAAAAGGCAAAATCATATAGGTACTTAATTCAATGGATCGACAAAGGAAAGGTAGACATATTGATATGGATAAAAAAGTCGTTACCCCAACCAAACAATACAACGTCAGCTTATGTCAAAGCAACCCTTTTAGAGAATGTCATAGCGAAATAAAAAGACGTTCCACGTAGACTGATGACGCGAAACATTTTATAATATCATGCCGAAACCCTTGCGTGGTATTAGTCCATGGGATCACAACTAATCCCTGCGCAAAAAATGTTTTTTTCGTCTACGCAGGGATCCGGCAAAATAAGTAAATATCTTGATCAAATCCCTTACACAAAATCACTATCTTGACAAAGACTCTAGGGATTCTGTTTAGGTTAGTTTGTGCTAGGTTATGTTTGGTTATCAGCCATTTGATCAAATCCCGAGAGCTAGGATACACGACATTTCTGTTATAACCATCCGCCCCTATACTAACTTTAATTTGGTTTGCTTTGTTTTTGCGAGCAGAAAATTGTTTCATTTTCCGTAGACGAATATTAATGTTTTTGGAGTAGATACCCACCCTATAACATTTAATATCCGTAAATTTGGGCGCTTCCATAATAGGTTACGACCCGAAAAAGGCGTAAAATAAATAGACAACTGGCTATTGGGGAACAAATGTTCTCGAGAGAAAATAGTTTATTCAATACTTGATTTATGTAAAGGCTTGTCGAAAGGAAAGGCGATTTGAATAGAGCTTCCCGTTAACCGTGTCGAACCTGAAAGCTTTCATAAATGAACCTACTACAGCGGGGTGCTCAGTGCAAGGTGGCTAAAAGCCTCCGTTGTTATATGTGGATGAAACTTTATACGTGGGTGCGATGGAGCAGACGTACCCATTGAGCGACACATTAAAAGCATGACGCGTTGAATATGAGACCGCCCGTCATCGTTGTGTGTTGTACTAGCGAATGTTTGTTATTGTACTGAAAAGTTAAGTAAATGTCACTTTGATAATGCACAAACATACTTTACATTATCAACTTACTTATGCTAACAGCAAACATTGGAACATTCGTATTTCCCCCGAATTCTGTACGAAAGTACTAAAGCCGGAGCACACGCATACGGTTCTCATTTTATTACCACTATAGTTCGTAACTACTTAAGGATGTTTGGAGTGTCTCGAACGTTGCTTGTACGTTTAACTATCAGTCGTTGCATCATTAATGCATGTTGTTTACAAGTTCTCACGCTGTTATTGGAAAACTCCACTTTATCTTGTCGAAGACAGTCCGGACGATGTTCCCTGCGAGCGGTTATGCTCTCAAAGCTCCACTCAATTTTAATATGCATTTTCAAGTATTACGCGTAGGTACATTTTCTTTAACGATTCAATCGTTTGCAATACACAATGAAGCCGTTTACCTTCTATCAGACGGCCGTAAAATACTTTTAGTTTTCTCAATAGTCCAAAGTCAGTGAAAAATAACACTGTTAATTCTTTGGTTAATCACGCGATGGGCCAGAATCTTTGTCGTGTTGCTGACAGAATTTCATTACGAACTATCGGCACCGCCTTAAATATTAAAATTTAATTATTCTTTCGAAGGGAGTGAGCTTCACACACATTACACATGACACATTACATTACCAAACATTAAATAATTCATTCAAACGTAAGCATTTATTTATAAAAATAAAACTGAAGGGAAGATTTTCACTCGGTTCGTTAAATTAGATACGAATGCGCACTATTTATTATGTCAAAACCAGGAAGGCGCAAGAAAGCTACTGAGAAATAATTAAGGACATAATTCACGCGTATCACACATTACCATTGTTATCTACGTGCAATAAAAATGAAAAAGGAAAATTTTATAAGTTCACCGTTTGTGTGTGGGAAAGAGAGGGTAAATGTTTATGAGTGCGAAGTATAGGAACGTTAGATCGCGTGAGGATGGCCCGTACCGCCCCTGCACTGGTGATAGCGTGAATGTTGGTGTACATGCAATCATCACGCGCACTGATACCCATCCTTGCTTGCCACAAACGTAGCCGCCGCTAACACATTTATCACTTTCTTTAACAAGCGTGTTTTTCTGCGCGGATAATCTTCTGTTTTTTTGTCATTTAATTGAAGTTGAGCATGCTGGCTTTTTTATGAAACAACAAAACAGAATTTTACGTTCATTTGTGGGGGATTGTTAACCTCAATCGAAAGTTGATGTTTCATCAAATACATGATGTTGTCAGACATTATTATATTACGAGGAGTTTCGAAATTAAAACTTACCCGTGCAGCGCCCTAGAACTAGAACTGTATAAACGGCCAGTTTACTGACCGGTTAATCTAGATATAATTTACTCGTCAGTAATAAGTCTACCAGAATCAGTGAAAGTGTAAATCAGCCTTAAGATTTAGATTAAAGTAATACAAGTAGCTGTGACCTACAAATACCAAGTGATTACGATTCCGCAATCTCGATCGGGAGTAATCGATACTTGCCAATTTTACTACCTATTTTATTACAGCAACATAGTCGTCACATAGATAAATCGATGATTTATTGTTTCCTCGAAGGCCTTGTTGGTTTTAATGATCAATAAAAAGGTAAGACCTCTGGGCCCTTCCATCTTCATACAATTGTCGTCGCGTCGATTCTAAAAGACCAGGCGTAGTAAAAGAATGAAGGTTTTCTCTTTTTTGCCGTTTCTCGCCTGTTGGCCGAGAGTGGGCTGTAATTAGTGTTGCCAACTCCGATAAAGCAGAATTCGGGACTGGCTTTTATTAAAGGTGCACGAGTTCTTTCATTGGAATTTAAATGGAGAATACTATGGAGGTTGATCTGGATTTATTTATAAAACTCATTCATATTTTAATCTTTTGTCCATCTTACGTCTAGTACTAAAGTAAATATTTATTTATTATTTACCAGATTTTTCCCCTCAGTCACAATTGCATCACGTAACATAAGGAGTTCAGGACGTCCTAGAAAAGCGGTGACATCTGGCAACAGTATGCTACTAACGTTCAGGACTGCTCTTGCAAGCGGCACTTGTGCAGGTCGCAGCCGCCATGATGAACGCGAGCCGTTACGTGACACGGGTCTTAGCAGAGGTGTTTAAAATATCCAGGACACAACGGAAAAGAAAAACACAATGTGCTCCCCGGCTTTACGTTAGGGAAAAAGAACAATGAACTAGGTACCTTTAGAATGCATGTAGCTTCTGCTGCTGTACGTATTTCTTTACCTGAAGGGATATGTAGACATATTTATAAGGACATACAATAACTCACTCATTGACACGTTGACTTACTCACATGTACAATTACACACCTACACACACATACCTACATCCAACACACAAATATCACACATGCCCAACTCATATAATTATACCTAACATACACAAAACGCACACTCATTTAAATAAGCTGATTTATATTCTATAATGTTGTCTTCTGTCTTCTGTATTTCTATGTTACTTTAATTTACTTCCTGGAAATTATAATAAATACATGTTTACATTTAGTAAATTTAAGTTACGGAAAAGTGGAGTGTCCTAATACAGGCATTTACTTGCTTAAAAGGACACTTCCATCACTAGCTAGCACATAGCTAGCCTAAAATAGTTTTTCCTACACCTTCGTTCAGCCTATTCATTGTACTTTACTGAGAATTCCAAAACACTAACAACCTAGGATCGAACCCAGACAGCCTTGTCCGAGACCAAAAGTCAATAAGTAATGTGAATGCGAAATTCAATACTGCTGTCTATAAATAGGGAATACATCGAATAGGACGAGTCGAAAGGTCTTTTGAACTTAGGCTACGATACTTGGAAGTCTATAGGTCGTCCAATTGACGACTGAAGGACTCAAAGGTTAGACAAGTATTTATAATATTTTCGAACTGCTAAATAAATTTAATTGATAAAAAATCGGCATCTAAAGTGAGTTCAGATCACAGCCATTTCATGTCTGTACCTGTCACCAGTGCTGCATGTATATGTGTACCATGAGGTATGTCAGCCATTCGGTAATCTGTTAGCGAGACGCTTAAAGACTTCTTCGAATAGACTGAGGTACTTTACCATACAATAAAAAATAAAACGTATTCCTTGAGTACTCCTTGACTACCTAAATTCAATCCAAATACAGAAAGTAATAACAAAATCTCTCCGTCGAACGCTCAAGTGGGTATTCAGATCACTTCAAAAACATCAAAATGCGCTTACATTACCGTAATAATGTGAATATATCGATACAATAAAGCAACGCCAAAAGCAAAGTAACGTGGGATCCAAAACGTATCTGAGGTACGCGATTTGTCAGGCAAACGTGAGTGTCCCATTAATAAAAGGGAACGAATCTTCCGTGCAAGACAAAGAAGCTAGTATCAATATTTATTGGCGTGCTTAGTATTAATCGGGGCGGATCGTGCCTTTGTATCGCGGGCGGGAGCGTACGTTGCCGGCAACGAATAGATGGACTGTCGCGGTCGGAGCTCGCATAATTTTTCAGCTGTGAATTTTTTTTCGGGAACCTTGTTTACAGT
This sequence comes from Eurois occulta, assembly GCA_950022335.1. Taxonomy (NCBI): domain Eukaryota; kingdom Metazoa; phylum Arthropoda; class Insecta; order Lepidoptera; family Noctuidae; genus Eurois; species Eurois occulta. The sequence goes on along the minus strand of OX465484.1, from coordinate 7,541,698 downwards.
AATGCTTTTAGCTGGCGAAAAATGAGGTTACTGAGTTAATTTTCCGTTTTATTAAATGCTTGCTGCATTTTGTTTTCCTTATTACTGCTCCTTTATTCCGGTTTTATCGTATGTTCAACATATGAGTATCTCAATTCCATAAGAAGATTGTTTCATCTAAAACTCGCATTCAATGATACAATCTTCCTGGTTATTTTATTTAACATTTTTTGGCGTAGGCCTCGTAGCGCGTAGCGTAGAGGTTTCGTAGCCGCGCCCGCCCTACAGGCCGACCGCCCGCTTTGATATCGCCGGTTGCCTCCGGTATCACCAATAAAATTCAGACGCGAGTCGAGTTAGTATGCCCTCAGACACAACCGAGGTCGGACGTGTGGCGCGCGCCGCGGTCTCACTCACTATTCGCGTACGAAATGTGTGACAATAAGTGTTGCTTCCTCTTTGTTATCTAAAATTTTGATATGTTTATAGTCAGATAACGCTGTTATATACTAAGAACGTTTAAATAAATATAACTATTGTAGTTTATATTTACTGTGTAAACATTGCTTTTTCCTGTCTGCGAATATAATCAACCGAAAACGGGTAAGAAATTTTTTGCCGTTTTGTTTTTGTTTATATTTTATTTTTCGGCTTAACTTGTTTCACACAAATAATTTAGTATATCATGTACACATAAATCAGTTTTGTCCTTGAATTCAGTGGCAGGCAGTAGTGAACAATGTATTACCTACCTACACACGCGACCGTTTTATGATTTCATCGCACATTAGTTTGTGATTTTCCATAAAGCCTCCGTCGTTGAGTCACTACGTCGACAAGTTTTTAAAATATTATTTCACCCGATCCAAACGGTCGTGACACAATTATTATGTTCCAAATAAATCATAATTCCAAGCTACAATAGACAAATAAACCGCCGTAGACGCTGAGAGAGTTCAAAGGTTTTAATTGGTATTTATGTCAACCCTGTTAGGTCTTCACACGAGCTTATTACTCCCTAACGATGTTGTTTAGAGATAAAATACTGGTCAAACTATCCTCATTAAACTCGTGTTCGTGACACAAAATGTGTTCGCATTTTGGGAGATAAGTGAACATTAAATAAAGTTGGTAAGTATGTTTATTTATTTTAGCAGAGGATCTGTCGATCACACGATGTTTTAGCTATCTATATGTAGATTCTGTTCACGTAATATGATGTCAGCATTTTCCCGGTCATGCATTATGCTGTTACTTACAGGCATATCTTTGGGCTGCCGCAAATATTGGCATCGTAAAACTCGGCCACAAAAAACTACGCTGTATCCCTTACGCGTACAAACTTTTCCATATCGATATATTCTTAAGAATGGTGATGGATCTCATTCATGTCTTTCGTGTTTGATGATATTATTACGTCGGCGCCTATTTCGGGTCGCAATTTGTGTGAGATCGATGCCATTTAGCGGATTAGATTTGAGTCACATTTTGGTACTTTTGGTCCTTTATAAGAAAAAGGTTGTGGAAAAAAGGTTGTATAATATAGGTAGTTCGGCCGTTGCTCTTACCATTTAAGATGAGAAATGGGCAGCGATGCAGTCGAGACAGCGACGCCGGCGCGCACTAAGATTGCGGCTGTATTATGCTTATGCACTGAATATTCATTGTCGCCACGCGCACTCAGTTGGTGCTCTTTAATCAACTCCTTTCGCGGCTTACGGTCCTTTGAAACGTAAATATGGCTACAGCGCTTTTAAGAAATAAATTGAATGTAAACCTATTTGGTATTGCAGTTGTTTGCGACACATTTTCCCATGTCTATTTAAAGTAATTGTCTCAAATAGAATTATTGCGAGAATCTAAATTATGTAATCTTTTTAGGGTTCCGTACCTCAAAAGATAAAAAGGAACCCTTATAAGCGCATTCTCTTGTCCGTCTGTCTGTCCGTGTGTCTCCACCAATTTTCTCAGGAACGGGTGGACCTAGCGAGTTGAAATTTATACCAGATACTGAGGTCTATAGTCACTATTAAGTGTATAAAAATATCAAGGTCCTCAGTCAACACGATAAAAAGATATGGGCAAATTTAGATTTTCGCGAAAACTTAAGTAGGTAGGTACCGAAATTTACTTTAATTTTCAACTTTTTTTTCGGAATTTTCCCTTTTGTTTGTGCTGTAAGACCTTGCTTTTAACCAAAATTGACAATTCTGAGTCAACCGGAAGTACCCTATAGGTTTTGGGTAGTTCCCGTTTACCTAGAATCATGAAATTTGGCAAGAAGCATTGTCTTATAGCAGTAAAGGGAAAAATCTGAAAACCGTAAATATGTAGTTTAATAACAAAATACCTACTTACAAGTTTATACGGAAGCCTCGGTGCGCGAGTCCAACTCGCACTTGGCCGGTTTTTTAAAATCTCTGTTATCTTCTTATCTAACGGATGTAAACAGTCATGTCAATGACACCAAATAGCAAAGATTGTTAAAAGATAAGTTTTAACTTTTGTTTAGACTCGCGCTATCGTATAAGTATACGAAAAGCGCGTGAAAGATAAGGTTTTTCATTCGAATAACCGAATAAAAAGACCAAGAATTTCTGATACGGCATAACTACTATTTGGTCTGTTGTAACCGTTGTAACACTTGTAAGGGTATTAATTACCACACCAATCGATCGATCGTCGGTCGAGGCTATCGATCGATTGTTGTGGTAACACCCTAAGTTATGTGATTTAGGCGCGTAATATCTACTTACTAGTATGTTATTCAAATAAGTATGACGACGATGGATTTGGTCAATCTTCAAGCATTTAGGTATTTATATTGAACCGTTATTTTACAGGCTTTTTCTAATTGTCTTGGAGTCAGCCAATCTAAAACATGAAGGGAACAAGCAAAAAACTCCATGGACACTTTAAATCAAATTGTAACAAAAAAATGGTAACATCATTCATGTTTGGAATTATACAACCAAGTGAAAAAGACGTAACAAGAATAGGGTAATTGTGCAATGCATTGTAGGGAAAGGGGCTCGATAATCTATTACAAGAGAACAGAAAACACTTTCATCAACAAATTGTTTCGTTAGAAGAAAACAAACGTAATGTAAGTGAAAGACAATGTATCTAAGAGCGAAATTACTCGAAAAATTGGTTCGGAAAGGATCCCTGTGGTAACTTTATTGAAAAAAGGTCGGCTTGATTGATATTCGAATTTTACACGTTGAAAATGGTGAAATGCGAACCGTTTCGGTTTTTCGTCTCTGGCAAAAAAAGATTGACTCAATTTGTTCTTGTCCGCTACGAAATAAACTCGACGAAGGGTATTTTTAACTACGGATTTATCTTTCGAGAGAGTCTGTAATGGGCCTTATTTCGTCTAAACGAAATTAGTATTTAGAATGTTTCGGATTTATGGCTTATGTAAATGAATGTTACGATAGAGTCCCTAACTCCGTGGGCTACCTACTTATATACTGGATGGGGTCCGAAACGATTTTTTAGAAACCTCTTCAAGGGCTTCCGAAGTACACACTACATGTATATCGAGGAAAAAAGTTCAGTACCTTAACCTATTGAACGCCATTGTCACATATATGTGACAAGCAAGCCCGTGTCCTGTGCTCCAAACGACACAAATATGTGACAAAATGGTAGGTGAAATTGTGGCTTAGCGTGGAGGGCACGCGCGTGCGTTTATGCTCTGGTATTGAAAAGGTTAAGTGAAACCTATTGTTCTTCAAAATTCGTTCGAGATCTTAGTATACCCTAAACTTGATTAGAGGAATTGGTGGAAAAACTGCTGTAAAACCCAGCAAATTATCCGAAGTGACTTCTAATCAAATTGTATTAAAACGACGCCTAATCCCGCTTTCAGGGAAAGCTCAATTCAGACCACGTTTTCTTTTCTCTCCTTAAGTTTTCATATAGGTATTTTGTAAGCCCTTGGCGCGAGTCATAGGTATATGTGATCTCAATTTTTGCACAAAGTGAAACTGTGGTCCTATAGATCTATTGATGACGCAAAAAATACACGAATAGCCTTAAAAAAATTGTGGGCCCTGACCCACACCACCCTATCCTCTTCGAACGCTTTGACAGTAAATTTTTTAGTGTCTCACAAAATTTCAAGAGAAATTCATTCTAGCCTATGCGTAATCCAATAATTTTCTAAATCCTCCATAAAAATTAAGTAGTCATTTGGCTAATTACCACCCCTCGTTTCACCTTCATAAAGCACAATGGCTCCAAGCGAATCGTTTCTCCGTCTACCAAAATACTTAACGTGTTTTTACGGGAAGGTATCATTATTCTAACAAAAATTTAATTACCTCAACTGCGGTGCTCTGGGGGCCTATTGTGCCTTAAATAAAACGTCGTACGCACTGCCAGCGACGGTCACGAGAGAGCTCACCGTGATAGATGATATTCGAGAACAATTAATCTTGGGCAAAATATGCGGACGATTTGCAAGCGAGTGGTCGGGCCTAATGGTCGGGAGATTATCACGCGTCCACGTCCCGCGCTCACCCACCCGTCGTCATTAGCGGGTATAACGTCGCTTTAACTATGCCAGCGAATTAATTGATTGCCAAAACACGAGCCGATATCTGCACCGGCTGATATAAAAAATAGTGACGTTTGCATACAAAAGACGTCGAGGGAAGCAATAACGTGTGCGGCACACGGCCATATATCATAGTGAGGGTTTTCATAAAGGAGACGACGCCGTCGGGGAGCCGCTCGCTCGGACACTGAAGGCGTTGTTATGCGACGCCGCTGTCCTCGGATAATGTCTTGCATAAATTTACTGTAATCGTGTAAAGCCAGTGCCACTTGCATAATTTAATGCAAGCAATGCTGTTTACATTAAAAACGTCACAGGCAGACATTTTAAAACACAACTGGACTACGTTTCCACTTGTGTAAAGTGAATCCACTAATTATGCATGAGAACACTCGGCAATAACAAGAATTTAATGGCGCCAATGTTCCGTTAATTGGAGATACCTGTTTGCAACTTGCATTGCCTTTCAAACTAGAATAGGTTATTGTGGTAAATAGGTAGGTACTTTGAATCCATATGCAAACCGTACCTACCTCTGATTGCCTTTGATCAATTAAATAGCACTTTGTTTTCATTAATGTTTCGTACAATTAAATTACAATTTTTAATTGTGTAAGAGCTTCAAAGCTTTCTTTATTAAAATTGAAAAACATACCTAAGTCTCACAGTATTGTAAGTCGTATTTAATAAAGAATCTTCAAGCAAGCTACCTATTCACAAACAAGCTCTCTAAGTACCTACTGCTAAATTAAAAGATTTTTTAAGTGAGAACAAAGGCGAGCCTGATATCCATTAAATATAGTTTGAGCGGAACTTTCGAGGCAGTCTGATCAATGTGGGTAATTAAAACGCAAACAACGTATAAAATGAGAGTAGATCTAAATGAAGGCGTGCGATATGAAACCTTAATTTTAATCAGATTAGGTGGGTTCCTGTGTAAATAGCCGTGGTGTACGGTGTGAGCGTGTTTGCTATAGAGAAGTTGGGCGGGCGCGGCAGGCAAGCACGGGCAAGTCGTCGCGCCAATGCAAATTAGTGGAATCACAATTAGCGCTCGATTGTTGTTCGCCCTGCAACTTGCATTTAGCAAATGAAACAACCAGGTAAGAGATTCAACAAATAAATTATGGAGCGGCATACTCTGTTTTCCTTCAGTCGTGCCCTCCACTGCACTCTCTGCAAAAACGAATGCAATATTACCTGCAGTAAGCACCGCAATGATGCAATATTTTATCTAAGTTATGGATGCTTGTGTGAAGCACACACCTTTGGATTAACAATAATTTCTATTTTGTGGCACAAATTATTTGTTGGAACGGAAGTTGCACGAAATCATACTTATGTTATTCTCATAACATTAATACCCCATATTATGTAGATATGTATTAAAAGCCAGACGCAGTACAATTAATAACGTGCTACAAGACGAATATGTTGAGCTATTTGTACAGCAAACAAAATGTCCACGGAATGTCCCTCGGGTTGACAGATGATGTTAAGGGCAATTAATCTTGACCAAATATGCGGGCGAATTGTGGGTTTCGCCTCCGTAGCCTAATGGCGACGGTTCTGCGATGTTCCAGCGCCTCGCGTGCCTTTCCACTACGACTTTTATCTAAAAAAAACTCGTTTTAAATGTACGGGATCCACGTTTATATTTTACTACTTATGCGTCATAGAGGTATTTCTATTTTAATACATTATATAAATAACACAAAACAAACGATATTCTAGTTTCGATGGCGTAATATTTTTCCGCGTCGATATTTTCGCATCGTGTTTGATTTATATCCGATAAAAATATTTCAGTTTTACTGTAACTATGACACGATGTTTTCATATAATAGCCATGTCATCCCACTCGGGCCGCAAAGATGAAAGTAATACCCCGATGTCCACTTTGAGAAAATATTTAATGGTGTCCGAAAGACCCCTGTCATTTCCAGCAGATCGTCTGATTCACACAGTTCAATATTTTAGAAGTTTGATCTTCGTGTTATACGAGTTTCATGTTAGCATTATTATGCGGGTTTTCTGAACGGGCTCTGTGACGACGAGGTGTGGTGAACGAGCAAAGTTATAATAAGTTTGTCCCTTCATCTCTGGAGCGAGGCCATTGTCTTTTGATCCGATAGAGGTAAAGGCGCTAACACTACATAAGTTTATTTTTTGTCGTGAAATAAGTTACACTGCTTCTTTTGTTATTCATGTTATTATGTGTGAAAAGGCTCAGTCTTTGTTTGATAGAATCGCCTTTTTAGGATGCTTTATTAAAGTTAAGCTCTGGCGTTAATGAATGTTGTTTTTATTATAAACCCTACAATTTCTTTTCACAAATCAGCTTACAGTTTGTATTATAGAACGCGTATTAAGCCAGTCATCTCACACAAAGTCCGGCTAACCCTAATCATTAATAGGTAATTCGGCCCGCTATCTTTCGTGAAAGGGCCAAGGGTTAACTAATAATTGTTTTCGCCCGTTACCCGTACTACTGTAACCCGTCCAGATCGTTTACGGTCATTCCCCTAATGAGATTAATGCATCACTATCTTACTTTGTTTCTATCTAGTGATGTACACGTACGTGTTTCATTTAGATAACACCACTTTATTTATATTGAGCCTAATATTAGGGAGCGTGGAATGTGATGCTTTTATGCGCAGTCTCGTAAATCTCAGGTTTCACAAACAAATACACCAGTTATTGCAAGTAAAGTACCTACTGTGGATTAGGGGGGATTTATTTATTGTAGTAGCTGCAAAAGTTTTAATACCGTTTCGTAATCCCCCGTAACCAGATATTGTTATTAGATGTACGGAACTTTGAAGACTCTTTAAGAGTTTTATTACATGTTACGTACTGTTATTGAAACAGGAATATTACGATTATTTTAAAAGACTTAACCTGTAATCCTACTTGATGTTACTTCTTGTACTTATCGTTACGCGAAGTTTATCGCCAGAGCCATTGCTACGCTCTAGATGGAAGTTCCCTTTAATTAACTACCCTACTTTTTCTTCGCCTTCTACTCATTTCACTGCAATCATTCTTGTTTCTAAATAATTTTGTTTTAAAGCAGCTTCTCATTTTCGCATAAAAATAACATAGTACAAGGGTTGGATCTTTTGCAGCTGGAAAAGACGCTAATTTCGATTTAAACTTTTTGGGTCCGGCTTTAGCGTGAAATACTTGTGGAACAATTTAATTTGCGTTCGATTTAATGTTTCTAAAGTTAGATTGGCTACTGAAAATGTATTCGATATTACGCCACGGGACGCATCACGACATGGAGAACACGGTGGTGCGCACTAGTCCGCTTTGGAAGGAGATTGTAATTTAAACTGTTCTGAAAGCATTGGCGACCAAGATAATTCCTCCCCGGCTGTGGCACTATTTTTTACTAAGAACGTCCTGAAAAATCTATTGTTTCAACCCGAAGAAGCGTAACGGTGTACATGTTCGTAATCTCGGCACAGTATGTAGATAGGTATTTCTTTTTCAATTTACATCAGCCCCACGATTTTATCGGGGGCGAAGAAATAAAGCACGTCCCGACAGTGAGCAGTTTGAATTAACCTTTCGAGTAGCCTTGTAGATTCGTGGCCCGGTTACGAGCGGGTCATCTGCTAGTTAATATTCAAAGGGTCGCACAATCACGGATTCCGTACGCGTCTCTGCTCCACCGATGCTCACTGCGACCGCCCGAAAACCTTCCTTTACTTACCAAATAGACTACTATACTGTGTGCCTGGAAAATTACGCAAACAATTTAGTCAAACAAAACAAAAATTTCGCAAACAGTAGAACGAGCGCGTACATGAAATTTCATTACAGCTAAAGCATGTGTTCGGACAATAGGTATCACAGAATATTCACATAAGCCTGGAACCCTCCATTACGGTTCGTTCGTTTACTGAACACAAAGACTGACGTATAAAAATTCTCTTTCTTATCAACAGACACCGAAGTAAAATATGAAAGTGTTACTTTTTTTTCGTGTAATCAAGGCCGCTGGAATTCGATAAACTGGCTTTTGCCCGTACCATTTCTTTACGTTATCTATAAATAAACGCGAACGCGTTTTCTAACATCCTTTCCTGGCGTTCCCCAGAGAAATCCTACTTTCAGAAGATAAGTGAAACTTCTGAGATAGTGAAGGGCTTTATTGATAACTTTCTTTTACCGTTCTTACGAGGTGCATATATCTTGTTTTATTGCAATACATATTTACATTCTACCCTTTATATAAAGCGAATCAATATCCAGGTACTAAGTTACTTTTACATATTCAAATAAGCAAATTGAGAAAACGTGGTACTCCACAAAGCTCGTTCGTCGATCATTTATTTCATTATTGTATAAATCTGATTTCACGTTCATTACTTAACTTTTTGATCAAATTTAATTCTGAATTTTGAGGATTGTTCGTCCAATTTCACGGTTGAATGGATTTGTTTCGGGACTGCAAAGAAATGTTTCAATGTAAGCTTACATTCAAATAATGCGAAGAGGGATTTATAGGAGCGGCCGGTCCAAGCAAAGTATTCACGATTGAATAAACACAGAGATTCAAAGATAAATCGAAATATTACTAATTGATAAAGTATTTATTTTTGTGTAGATTTCGTCTGCGTATTTCGAGAAATGGTCCTTGAGTCCAAGTAAAGAAATATTTTTATTTTAGTTCAAATTACTTTAACACAATTTCACCCAACCTGAACACCGATATATCTATTAATAGTAAGCATCAAGATAGGATGAGATAATCATGAAATGATGAGATTTTTCTTATTATCTGAATCCAAGCTGCCAAAAGTTGAATTCAGCTAATATGAAAAATCTCATCGTTTCAGTCAACCTAACAGGGATTGATTTTTTAAAGCCTTTTCAGTCATAATGAATGCCAGTCTTATTGATAAATGACAATGCCATTTATAGTGGCACTATTTTGTATTCGAATTTAGCCACTTTTATATTAATGAGTTATGGGTTGTGGCAGTGTGAACTACATAGTAAAATGTCTGATTGTTGAAAATGATTTACATTGTAGGATTCAATCATGTTGACATCCCCTATTAGAGAGTATTCCTTCTTAGCAGCTCAGACTATCAGATGGAGTGATTATAGACTAGTTTAAGTTGCACATAACTTTACTTATAGTTTGTAATTCTATTGTTACAGATATCACCGATGAGCCTAAGCGTAGCAGACCCTGATCTGTCGCGGAGACGGATGCCGTGAGCTCTACCCAAGGAGCCCACGACGTCGGCGTGATGAGCACAACCCGCCATAATGCGTCGGCGGCCATTTTAAACCGGGAACGGACGCGTTTGTCGGCTCGAGATGGCCGTCAATCGCGGCGAACGCGCATTCAGCCAGCCCGCGCACGCGCAATCCCATACTCCACCGCGGCACTATGAAATGTGGAAACACGGCAAGTGGCGACAAAAAACGTCACCACCAAGGACAAACGCAGCCGTTAGGGTTCCCAGATAGAAACATTGTATAGTGAAATCCTTAGAGGCCTAAGTGTTACTTTTGTGTGTAAATATAGTGGTGTATAGATATTAAGGATGACGGGCGAAAGTCGAAGTGCGCGCGCGCCGCTACTGGAGTGCGGTGGGGCAGAGTTTGCACATCCGCACAAAACGTCAGCACCGAGATGCTGCTTCTGGCTTGCAAGCCACGTCAACGTGAGGAAGTGTGTCGCCGGCGTCATGCTGCTATCCGTCCTCACCATATTCTTCTATACATATTACGTCACAGTACCTCTCACTAGGTAAGTCAATAACCCACGTTCATACGTTTCACATTCATATTTACTGAAGCGCGTCAAATTAGAGTTTCGTATTAATGAACGACGTAAACGTTTAAAGCAAAAGTGTATTGTGTGTAATTCAAATCAGTCGAAGCACGCTACGGTACTCAACCTATGATTTATTGTTTCGATGATTCTTTTCAGTATCATTGTATTACATTTTTTAACTATGTGTGTTATTTAATCCCGAAGATGGCGAAACATGTCAGAAGATGGCGATTGTATAAGTCGAAGTGCAATAGATGTGTTAGGAAATATAATAAAAAGTGTAAATGTTATAAGATGAAGTCTGAAAGTGGTAAAGGTGATTGTAAGGGTTGAGTGGAAATGCGGTTTTCATGGTACAAGGCATGTGATACGATTGAATGAAGAATATGACGGTAGAAAAATCTATGGATACCTACAAGAGAAGTGGTATGTAAGAAGAAAATATGCTGCAATTGATTTAGAATCAGCCCCGAACAAACTGGGATAGCGGCAAGAGAATAATGGCGTGCTAGTTAATCGTTTTACACAGTTTAACCAATCGAACGGAGAACTTTTCTCATTAAAACATAATGTTCATTAAAATTTAACCGAAACGCGACTGAATTTAATTAATTAATCTAGTTGAAAATATGCGTCATTGGCATAAAATCCAATTTGCTTCCTATCAGGACCAAACACGTTGCTGATACGAATTAATAATATGAAATTATCGCATTCGGACAGCTCAACGTTATGTCACACTGTTATATTTTAAGGGGATTAGTTTGAGGCTCAGTGGCATTTGTGTAGTCTCTTTATTCTTCCGATAGTGTTTTCATTATAAAAATAAAATGAACTCTGAATGTTCCAATTTTCCCGCGCATAAAATCTTACATACTTACCTTTTACCTACATACTTACTCCTATTTTTAAAAGGGTCGCTTCCATAAAACCCTTTGACATGCAAGAGACGTTTTCGTTTTATATCTTTCAAGATTTTACGGAAACGTATTTGCATAAACTCATCCTATTCTTATCTTATTTTGTGGAAGTACACGTACCGTACAGAAAAGTCCCATTTTCTTGGTCTCTTGCCGGTCGCGCTGAAACAAATTCAAGTGACACAAACATGTGACTAGAAACACCGAACTCGTTCACTCAACACTGTTTATCTTTTATTTCAATACCAGAGGATTCATTATGGCATAAAATTGGCATTTAATACCTAAAGGAAATTGCTTCGCGGAAGTATTAAAGATGTTTAACTTTGTGTCGAGCGTCCTTGTCGCCTTTTGTTTGGCAGCTTTTCGCCGCTAAATTAGGACGAGGAGGCGAATATTTCAGAGTAATTTATAACGTGATTTTATGTAATTAGGGCAGATGGCGTGTAGCTAGGACCCATAATATTTTATTTTATCGGCTTAAAATTACATCGGCCGAGATGAGCGGCAGGGGCGGCAAGTTTCGCCGACTCAGTTGGATTTATAGCAAAACTTGTGTTCTGGCTAATTAATGGAAGCTGCTTCGCTAACGCGCCGCCAGCTCGCTGATTTAGAGGCATGTTGTTTTCTAAAAGTTTATTTACCATTAACCCGTTATCGAATTTATCGACAAATTTTTAACATTCCTAATTTACATGCAAAGCTAACCACATTGTTGCTAATGACTACTTACTTAATTATGCTGATAATCACAAGTCAATACAATATTTTAGTGATAATTAAAGGCTAATATTTGTGGCATACGTCGGTAGGTATGTATTTTAAGCGTAGTCGTTAAAGTTTCCTCTCGGTTGATTCAGGCGTGGCTTTCATTAAAGCAAAGAGGCCACAAGACTCAGCCCCGGCTCACAGGACCACTGCCGCCTACGGATAAAATATTTTCACAAATTCCTGCCTTTATTTATTTTACGCTATTGAGATAAACCTTAATGGCGCTTTGATGTGGCTCCTACTTGGAACGCAGCTTTAAGTTTGGCAGGCTTTGATTGATTTTCTTGTAAAATTCGTTCCGGAGGTGACTTAGTAGGCAGATGGCGAACTTGGATTTTAATTGCCGGCGCATTTGTTCAGGTGCTGGAAAATAACCTTAATTTATTATTGGCTTTTCTATTAAGAACTTTTTCATCAATATTTATTACGGTTTTTTGCTAAAGGGCGATAGATCGTAGCGTAATGGGTATAGGTATAGAGCTCAGCGACAGAATTCGCAATACCACAATACGCTCAAAAATTGGAATCGTTGATGTGGGTAGCAAGACTGGGTTGAAGGGGGATTGAGCGGGCCATGTCTGTAGAATGCGCCAGGACCGATGGGCCACAATCGTCACGCACTGGATGCCAGAAGACGGTCGAGGGAAACGACTTGAGGCGTTTGCGCGAGATTGGCCGCAAGAAAACCGCACCGAGAGAAGAGTGAAAGTCTACGGGGAGGCCTTTGCCCAGCAGTGGGGCAATAAAGACCAAAGAAAAAACGTACAAAAACCGATACCGCAACAGAACATAAGTGTATCGATATTGTTTGGATGGGTGGATCTTCTTATTTGTAAAGAACAGGAAAATTCACTTTGAGTAGGAGACGAAATAGGGAATCATCAGAAAGTAAACAAAACCTACAAGGAAAGTCCATTTACGTTTATTTAGTTGGCCGCGATATGGTTACACAATACACAACGAGTAGAGCACACAATACATCTAAGTACACAGCTTTTACAGTTTACATGACTTAGATAATAATAGGCACTTCAGTCTCGCTATCTTGTGAACACTACCTACTAAGATACCTAAATGATGATTACCTTTTATGATGTTATGTCATATCGCAGCTGGGTGATTCTTGCGTTCCATCATTAAAGATCTGATATTTTTGAACACGTCTTTATTATTCCGGTTTGTTAACCTTTCAGTTGTTTTAAATACATAGCCGACTTGCTAGAACACTAATATATTTGGCTACCACGGTGGCCTAGTGATCGCAAACGCTACTGCTTAGCATGAGGTCCAGGTTTCGATTCCCAGGTCGAGCTGTGTTATTAAGTTTTTCCATCGGCAATTTCTCAGTAGCGGCCACGGAACCTGGAACTGTGCCCAGTTAATGGCAATAGGCTTGCACCGTCCCTTTACTACATGGGACTAAAACTGACGAAATGTCAGTTTACCATTAGGGACATCTTTGCTTAATCATCGGAGATTATAGGTGTGATGTCATGTTATGTAGGTACTACTGATATAGGCAGTGTGTTAAGAAATAAATAAGTTGTGGATTACTGTTTAGGTACTTCTTTAATAAACTAAATTACAGATACTAAAATTGAATCCTATTTCCAGTCTGGTGTGGCGTGACCGCGTCCCGCGACCGCTGTCGCAGTGCTCGTTGCTCGCGTCGCAGCAACAGGCGGCGCGCGACCACCGCTCGGACGCGCGTCTGCGCATCGACGCGAAGGTGCTGGTGATCGTCGAGTCAGCCTACTCGCGACTGGGACGCGATATCGCTGAGCTGCTTGTCGCCAACCGTATACGGTAAGTGACCGTGTAAATGTAGAAACGGTTAATATGAAAAAAAAAACAGTAAAAATGAACTATGGCTAGCTAAATAAAAGACAAACCGGCCAAGTGCGTGTCAGACCCAACGCGGGGTAAAGGGTTCCGTAGTTGCATTTTTATGCATGAACAGTTTTGGTTTTATCAACAACAGCAAAAATAAGATTTTCTTGCATAGCACTACTCGGAAAACTATGAACAATAAAGTTATTTCTGCGATTGTAACTGAAAATATCCCACATCTCAAAAACTATTAACTTGAATAGCAAAGTCACTTAGAAATATATTTTTAATCAATGAATCCTACATCCCACACTCCTAAGTGCACATTATTTTGTTTTATCCCGCAGTTACTCTTGTGGGGAGTGCCAGCCCTAGGTTGTGTTTTTCTTAATCTCCATACACCACTGTTTAGCGGTGCACAAATAGCACATTTTTTCCAATATGCAACGTTATAGTGCAAACATTCTTCGAGTAAAATGGCTATGACATCCTAGACTCAGATACAGACATTAAATGGCTTCTGTTTTGGCCATTTGGTTCAGCAACATATTATTTGCTCAATGCTAAAACGCAAGAGCCATACTGTAAGTACTGCTCTAGTATTAGATTTTTTCTTTTCTTGGAATCTATAAAGATTCATACAACCATAGTACCTAGTAAAATGTGACCATACCCCGTTCCTTACTGAACGAACAAATTCAGCATAAAGCGCTCGAATCTCAACTCAACATTAAACTTTTGACCGCTACATAACGTGTAGCTTTCGCTTTGGAATGGAACTAGTTTCACGAAATATTTCACAGTTTATTTAACTTTCAGAATTTTTCAGCATTTCGAACATTTTCAGCGTCCATGGTCGTAGGTTGACTAGGTAGTAAACTCTTAACTGCCATACATTCTTAAAGGACTCATACACTTTCGTTATAGTTCTGAATTCCTGTTCTAGGATTTGTGTGAAAATAACTAAAAGAAAAAACTTGTAAAATAAGCTTTAATCGATCAGTGCCAAATTATAAGGTCTCTTAGCACACACTTGTGAATATATAAGTCAAATTAACCCATCGTATTTCCATATACAAATTCACATGACTTTTTAAGAACCAATTTCTTAAAGTTATCATGTAAATATTTACTGAGTCCGTTCGCTTGATAGCTGTTATGGGGCTTGCCTCCCTTTGTTTGTTTTTCCTTGTAAAGAGCGAGAAGCCACAACACAGATAGGTACAGAAGTTCAGCTTAATGCCACGAGCGAAGATGCGCGCACACATAAACGCGAGTTTGCATGGAGCGAGTGCACACGATAGGCGTTCGTTAACATCACCGTACGTATACGTCTATATGTGTATGTGCCTGTTTTCACTAGGTTTATATAGTGGGCCTTCTGTATTAATTTATTCTGTGGCCAGGCAATCGGTTGTGCCCGCTGACAGCTAATATGCGCGCAGGTGATGTACTGCATCGGGCAGCGTATTGGGGAAACAACCTTTGTTTTGTACAAGCTGAGAACCAGCAGTAACAGCGGTTTCACTGCGGTTCAACAGAACATTTTGAAATTTTCCCTATTTTATAGTCGGCTTCAGCGCACTGAAATTATTGTTATGTTTCTAGCTTTTAAGGGTAATTCTTTAACGTTTAGAAAACATCGATTTGATCACCTTTAGTTTCGTCAATAAAGCGTTGTAGTCTTGAATGCTACACATTGGAACAGATGTGAATTTTCCAGCGGAAGCATATGTAATACTATAATTACCGTCACGTTTAGCTTGACCCGAAGACAGTCATAATATGATCGGGTGCTAATTAATTCCATCGCTATTGATCTTATCGTAAACATAACGAAAATAACTTCTAAATGTAGGAGCACGTTACACTAGAAGCTCAGCGCAACGTATAGCGTAATAGTATTATGTTATAATGTAAACACAATTTGCTTGATTTATTTCAACTTTTATGCACAATTCAAACTTGTAGGTAGTATGTACTTGCTGTTTTAACCCCCCATCGTATAAAGAGAGGTGTTATAAGTTTAACGGTTATGTCATTCAGTGATGTGAGTGCCTGTCTCGTAGCTTCGTAGCTCCCAAACGGATGGTTAGTTTTTTTATTAGAATGCTGGTTTTATCTGTGTAGTTCTTAACTATGTTTCATCAAAATCTCTAGCAATATTGTAGTCGACTCTTTTCTGGTCTAGAAAACTGGTGTTTTAGCCAATGTTTGTTTGAAGAATACCTATAGTTAAAATCTGAACTTTGACATCGGCAATTTCCTATGAAGCAAGACAGATATATGTAGGGTTATCATTATCAATCTGCACGATTTTCCTTGACGTTATTATTAATTCGTAGAAGTGATCGCGGTTCTTAATAATCATGTAGTCATTGTGTTAATGAATGGCGGTTACAAGTAAGTAAATAATAAGTTATCGCGCCGATATGAAATTAACATATTAACCTTTCGATACAGACGTAAATACTGCAGCAAACGGATTTATTCACTTATCAAGTTAACTACTTACCTACCCACTGTGAAGTTTACGATTTATTTTTTATGTATTCTGATAATTACTAGCAAAATGTTTAAAGATAACAAAAGCAATAAAAAACTAAACTTTAATGACGGTATCCATTTTTCTGTTTTCACACAATTTGTCCATGTTTTACAAATGTGATTTTTGATATCAAAGGTCACGTCAGTTTATACAGCGTGTATAAGTAAAAGGTGGTACAAGACGTCAAACTGAACAACACCCTTAAATATGACCACGATTTTCTGAGACACCGTGTAAATAAAGAAGTAATGCTTCCTACGTCTCTTCCATTTACCTCCATAGCTACTTAACAAATTCTCATTAACTTGACGATAGCACATAGCAACTTTGTTAAACCCCTCTTTGAACAACCTTCAGTTCATGTTAAGAAGACTACAGTCTACGGGTGCTTGCGTAAAGATACAGGTTTCCAATACGGACGAGATCAGTACCGAATTATCCGTCCGTTTGCTTACTAACGAAGCATGAACATAGGTACTCATTCGATCGATAGCACCACTCTGAAACTGCTGAATATCTGACTTGAGTTTAAGTGTACTATAAATTTTCCAGTGGCTATTCATAATTGACTAAATTAATTCATAAATCGCCCTATATTAAAATGTCTCCGGTTATTTTCCGGCCTGTATATCGCGTCTCACGGATGGCCGCCCTACTTGCGTTATACATGTAGGTTAGCCATCCCTCCGAATTTGTATGAACATGTCTGGCTTTTTGGCTCCCAGTCAGAACTTTATCCGGCCTTGTAATTTTTTTTATTTATACCTCGGGTCATTTTTACGTGAATTGATTTTTTGAAAATATAAACAGTTCAATGGGAACTGTACAGAGTAAATTGTCCTGACTGTTCAAATGTTGAAATGGTAACCCTAGTTATATGAGACTTTTTGCTTCTGTCGGGTAAAAATCGGTTTCCTCTCGAGCAGCGCTGTGCTTCAGTGAACTCTACGCTTGCTTATGAAATGTTTGACGGGTCAGGAATTAGTTTTCCTCCTTGATATTTTTTATTGAAGCCCTTTCCTTAGGCCTCGAGTTTTTTATCGCATCTTTTCGTTTATGGATTATAGACGGACGGAGTGTTTATTTTTTCAATTATAGATTAAGTATCTACTCTATTTGTACTTACAGTTCAGGACTTACCTACTCCTTTCGAAAATATTTTTGCTATATTTAATAGCGCAAGTACTGTTTACCGATACTCATACTGCCCACACTTTTTCGTAGAAACGATTAACTAATCGGTCGGCCTCAGTGATCTTGTAAGTTATGTTGTATGTCCGTTTTCGTCAGTTACCTTGATGGGACCCCTTTAAATTCGTAATTATATGACTGAATTTATTGATGTTTTAACTTATCATGTTTTGGGACAAAGAACTCAATAGGTTTTACCTATTTTCCAAAGCTATATTTTTTTTTTTCGATGTGGCGCGTTTGTTGAACACCATGGAAAAAAATGGGGGAGGTCTTTGCCCAGCAGTGGGACAGTGTAGGCTAATAAAAAATAATTGTTTTTTTGTTCATTGTGCAAAAAAAAAGCGATAAACTTTTTAGGAGGTATTTCACGTAACAAACAGTCCAGATGGTTTTACAAACAATTTCAATGGCATCTAATTCCGAGGTTATTACCCCCATGGCCATATTAATTATTATCGGGCCATTCGCTTCTGTAGGCGTTACTATGTAGGAAACAAAACACAATAATCAAATCGACTTTATCAATCAAAGTTACATTAGTGTTATTACGAAACTAGTTTTGTTAATTGCTCTATAGATTTTAATGTGTTCTACTAGACAGCTATAATTTATAACAATGATGAAAATGGCCGCTGCTACAATTGCTAAGCAATATATGAATAAATACGTGTTAAAGAAAAATCATCATCATCTGCCTATTCTTTTCCCAACTAAGCTGGTCGGCTTACAATCTTACCAGATGCAGCTCAACACCAGTGTTTCACATAGAACGATTGCCTATCTGACCTCAGCAAACCAGATACTGAGTAATACGCTAGCCCTTTGGTAAGAGTGGTGGTCTGACTTTCTCGTCACTGACAATATGTGTCAAAGATCTTCAAATGATTGTGTTAAAGAAAAGTTTCTCGTAAAATTCAAAACACTAGTATGTACATTTATCTACCCATTTATGCACCCTTGGAACAGTTTGTCTCCTCGACAACTTAAATGACGCAATAAATAGTGTTGAATTGTCAAAATGACTGTCATTGCTAGTGAGCCAAGATCCCACGAACGCCAGACCTACGTCCTTTTATAAAAGCTGAAAAACCTTCTTCTGTGGAAAAACCGCGTCTTCACCTCCACTGGCAGAAATTTAGTGTGGTGGAAACCCACCACCAGACACCTTTAAAGAATGATAAATTGTAAGTCTTCTAGCCCTTATTTAATATAAAAAAGCGCGCTTATAGTATGACGTAACTTAGCAGCTATTTAGCACACCTTTGTTACCAACCAGTCTTACCAAGGGGTATCGTATTATCCAGTATTAACTAGGCTGTGGAGATCAGATATGCAGTCGCTCGATGTAAAATACTAGTATTCAGCTGAATCCGGTAAGACTGGAAGCCGATCCCAACATAGTTGGAAAAAGGTTAGGCAGATGATGATCTGCCACAGTCACCACGACCGACTTTTTATAATATCTAATTGTTTTTACCTATAGTAAGGTACTTCCACAGAAAAAGTTTCAGCTTTTATAAAATGATGTAGGTTTGACGATCACGGGATCTCTGTATTGTTACTGTGTTATGCAACTATCCCGCTGTATATAACATTTTACATTGCTAGAACACCTTCTCATAAAATCATAATATTATAGCTGTACAGATTAGTCCTAAGTATGAAGGTATTTAAGCCTTTAGGGTAATGAGCACCTTAGTACAAGTTGCACGAGATAACTCCACCGGGAGAGATTTGTCTGGACCCGGTAGCATGGTAACACGGCTGCGAAGATACTAGTTTATCTGCTTCGTCATTATAATAAGACTCTTATCATTTTCATTGAGAATAAAAACAAAAATAGTACGATACTTGGTAGTAGTTAATTTGTAGTTTTTGGCAATTCATTCCATTCGATAACGTGGTTATAATATTTGGTTTCACAAATACAGGGTGTTGAAAGCTAGCCCAATTGAGTTTAATTAGCTAATTAACTCACATTCCCATGAAGGGTGTGGACCAGACAACTGTTTAATGAAGGATCACCTTTTATTACATGTACACACACATAAAACAAAAGGCTCTATTTTGTTGTGAGAGCTTGTCATAAAACTGTACCCAAAATAAAAACAAAGTGAGTAACGCAGAAAAACTATGACCTACACTTCTAACAAGCACATGTAAGCGCTCGCAATATTAGGTACATATGTACAGAGCTTATGTACTTATGTATGCAGTTAAATGTACACAAACATCAAGCACCAGGCCATATCTCTAACTATAAACTCCAATGCTGCCATAGAATGATTTAGTACACAATACACAGTACGGATTTAATTCAGAATGCAAACAAAAGTAACATTGTTGAAATTCCTCTTTATAATGAATTCCATTGACCCAAATATAGTTGCTTAAACAAAATTACCTCGACCCGGTAATGCAGTGCGGTCTAATTAGCTTATAATTCGGAAACATACGGCATTGGTATGTACGAGTAATGTAAACTTAATTAAATATAAAGGAAGGTGTAAGGTGACATGACAGCCGAGGCGCGAGGCTTGCGAACGCGACGTCTACGGCGAGTCGTTGTGGCGACAGTTAGTTAGTAGTGTGCCATTAGAGGCAAGCCCGCAGCACCCCCTCCTATCTCGCCGCCTCGTTCTCCATTAATGCTCGTTTGCGTCAAAACGACTTAATATAAAGTAATTAAGTCGTTTTGACACTGTTTCCTTTAATCCTGCCCGAAACCTTCTCGTAAATACAAGTAAACTGCCTTGCTTATACAAACGTATAAAAGGACGTCGATTCGTTCCATCGAGTCTCGCTGTAGCTTTAAAACTTAGAGACAACGGCTACAGTAAATTGAGTGTGAAAGAAAGATTAGCCGTTTTATTCTTGCCTTTAGAACAACCGCAGTAGTTCTGTTTTAATAAAATGTTGTCGCGATTTAACATTGCCACTTCTGTCATACGTACATGGTACTTCAGGACAAGTATTTTCTCTAACATTATTTGATGACGCTCACATGTGTTTTAGTTTGTTTTCTAGTTTGATTACTAACGTTCACTTGACCCTCATGTGATGTAAGCTTTGGCGCCGTTTATTACTCCCGGCCCTCGTAAACTCCGCTTTATAGTGCACGAGAGGGTAAACCGCTTTTTTAATAGAGCGTTAATGGTTACTATACTCTACAGTGTCAGGGGCCAACCCTCAGACAACCATTTCAACGAGTTTCAATGCAGTTTAACTTACATAACAGTCCCTTTAGAATTGACGACCCCCTCATTCTCTTTCTTTTGTCTCCAAATAACATTATCTTTTATTAGGGAAAATAAAATTGCTGACAATAAAACTTCGTGGAAGTGAGTGAATTTTATATTGACCAATTTAAAGTCGCTTTATAAAAGTTTTCTCTAACGACTTTATGTTACAGGCCCCAGTTCCAACTGGGTAGGTAATGTATGCCATTAATTGAGCTCGCAAGACTTTTTTCAAGTACAATTGGACATGAAGCAACAAACGGTTCGTTTTGGAAGTAGCAAGTTACAATAAGTACCTACCCATACTGAACATAAAGCAGTGAAGTCTTGGGACGCTGCAACTTACTCTAAATTAAGACGAACTGCGGTGCCTGGTAATTGCTTTTGTATCGTCAGTTGTTCACGTTAGTATAACCTACCACAGAAAGATGCAACTTCCATTATAGTCGCAGGCTCATAAGCTCTTCATCATTATATCCTATCTAGTTGTCATATGAGTGTACTAGTGATCCACTAAACAAACTTCTACATTAACTTATAACTTATAACTCATTCACACAACGACGCAAACGTAACTCAAATTATATTAACTATGCCAGGTACCACGTAGGTACTATGACTGACACACCCCAACACCCTTGAAAGTTTGTAAATACGCCGGGTTAATTGCGTTAAGCTAAGCTTTCAGCTTACAATGTAAGTATAGCGGTTACCGGGCGACGGGCGACGTAATTGAGAATAATATAAAGATTCGCTTAATTTTTTCCGTTTTCTGGCAAACCGTAGCGCAGTTAACCGGCCTCTTTACGATAACTGTCGTTATCCTAAGGGGCGGCAGGTCACCGAGGTCGCACGCCGCCGCCGTGACATTGCTCCCCTTTATTGAACTCACTCGCGCTCCCTTATCACGAATTAGCCCTTCTCGCATTCGGTTCACGGACAAAGTAGGCCGTTTTGCGCGCTCTAATTTAAACTGAGCGCTCTCTCGTTTTAATGCCAGGACACTAATTAAGGTAATTAGAAACATGTTAGCGCAAGCTAAATAGTGACGCGGTACTCACGTCCGTCGTTTCAGCGTCGACGTAGCTTTATGACCGGCCGAACTTTACATAAGCGTCCGCATTTTAAAATGCGCATGAAAATGGCAAACTTTTGTATCGGACCGTTTGCTCGGCGAATATACGAGTAGCTGAGTAAAGTTGCCAACGAGTGCACCTTACATTAGACGGAAAGACGGACCGGTTCGAGTGGGTAAATGCTATTTGCAAGTTGCCATTCGCCCTAGACTCGGTCTGGAGAGCTCTCAACCTGCCAAATTGAAACGAGCTTTAACTGGAGCAAAATGAACGGCCTGGTCCCGTTACCTGTATGTTACTCGCTACTCTTTCCACAAGTATGTTGGTTCATTTTTTTACGTTACCTGACCTGTATTGAACTCGAAGACTTGTCAGATTTTCCCAATATCGGTAAAATGGGTATTTTTGATTGAAAATTGGAAAGTATCCTAAAAGCGAATGTTTGGACAGTTCAATTTTCAATATTGCCAATCAACTTCGGCGGCTTGTTCACTGTTTGACAAGGGGATGCCGTCTGCTATTCAAACTTTACAATTTTATAACACGGGGGTGTAACCACCATTGATTGTATTGCTAGATTCCACTTTAAAATATTATAACTTGGAATTTTAAATATTTTCGCGTCAGGCCCACCTATTGTTTGCAATTAGAGATACAAACATACAATTTTAGTGGCGGTGGATCCATCATCAAAATAACATGCGGTGTAATTAAAATACTTGTTATGTACCTATTTATGAATGACTAAAATTTAAATACCTCAAGTAAATTAATCGATTTTCGTAATACTGAACGATTCAAAATTTCTAGAACAATGAAATCAAAGTTAAAGTATGAAATTGCCGATTTGTACGGACGATTTCGTGAAAACTGATATTTCCATACTAACATTGGGCACATTGAAACAGTTGTTTTGACACACTACCCTATGAAGTAATATGTAACTACTAGTACGATTTTCAAACTCTAAATAGTACGTAATTTAACAATTAATCTAATAAAACTGGGATTTAAAAAAAAATTAAGTAAAAATGGCAATTTCATAGTTAAAGACCTATTATTTACAGTTTAATACATCGAATGATAAAATGTGGAAAGTGGTTACACCTGCGTTCATAATATCTTTGCAAGTACAGTCACGAGCAACAATCTAAAGCGATTTTCAATTCTATATTAATAGTTTGGGCAAAAATATGTGACTAAAACGCAAACTAGTTGTACTATTTCAATTACACGTTGTATAGAACTTATCAGTACTCTCCAGGGGTAGCGCAGGCAGCCACCTCTTCTTCACCGTATTGATCTTATAGCAACATATTTTCATTTGCAGCGCATTACTGCACTATTATTAATTGTTATTCCACTATTCTTGGCTATCGTAAAATAACTTTTAATTAAATGCTATTACTGCTCTTATCTTACTAATGGAGCGTCGGTAATTGTACCTAATTAAAAAAAAACGTATATAAATAACTCGGTCCTCACTGAAAATAATGTTGATAGCGGAATAATGGATCAATAATTGCTAGATTGAATTAATGTTTATTAGATTAAAAGTCATTATTTTTAAGGGTTCCGAAGCCAAATGGTAAAAAAGGAAACATTTTATATTCGTCACATCCGTCTGACTAGACATAATTATGGGATATTTTCAGATACAACCGCATAAATAACTTTGTTTTTCATAGTTTTTCCGGAAAATTATATGAAATACAAACTTATGTTTGCATCTGACAAAATCAATAATCTTCTTCAACCTTTAGCCACCCAATGCTGAGTGTAGGTCTCTTCCAAATCTGGCGGTATTGTGTCATAGCTGTCCAGTTTCTTCCGACCACTTTAATAAGATCGTCTGTCCACCTAGTTGGTTCTTCTTCTTCGTCGTCACACTCTTGGCAGAGTGGTCGTGGTCGTCACATCAGGGGTGGTAGCAAGCTTCACAATCCGTCGCCATTCCTCTCTTACTTCCTAGTTGGTTGTGTGCCCACATTCCTCCGTCCTGCCCGTTGTCAATGATGATGAACATTTATTCCGACAACGGCGCACTTCACTGTGCGTGGCGTGGTCCATCACGCACATTCACGTTGTTGCTTCATTTGACATCACTGTCCAGCACGCCTGTGAAGATTCCCTAGCTAATCTAATTTAACCCTGTATGTTTCACTATTAAATATGACCCATTTTCATGCTCATAATCTTCGCTTTTTGTTCTTTGAAGGATTTTTTTCCCAGTCTACTTTAGTTACATCCAAATTACTTCAAATGCCCACGTTCCTTAAAGTAAAAAACGTTCCGCGTATGTTAAATTACAGTTTCTTCGTATTTATTTCTTGATATTTATCTCAGTTTTCAGCAAGTATAAAATATTGTGATGATGGAATTAAGAGACTTCGGTTTTTTTGTGTGGACCTTTCACTTTCTGTTTTTGATTCACAAAATAAATCAAAAGTAAATGTGGAATGAAACAAAAATGAACGGTCACTTGAGTGAAGCGTGTATGTAGTGATTTCTATTAACAAATGGAGTGGCCTGCTGATAACTCCACCTTTAAACAGCGTTGTTATTTACACTGATTTACTCGTATCTCGAAATCGATATAAAGTAGACCGTACCTACACTACCGGTGTTATCTCACGCATGTGCCATAAAAATATGTTGAATTATTGTTCTGTTTGCATACGGATAGCCATTCACAAATAATGTAATTGCTACCCATAATTCAAACGGAATTGACCCGTGATACAGGTACGGTGAAAATAAAAATAACCGATTCCAAATTGTTTCAATCTATGTTGTTTCAGCTGGTAGATGATTAATGGTAATGAAGGGTTAACAACCGTTAGATAATGTTAATAGTTTTAAGTTAATGTTACTACTTGTTTATGTATTGAGAAAGTCAGAGTAAATAAAGGCTATTTTTATTTTATGTTGTTGCAAGCTGTCTCACAGTGGTAAATGTCACACTAATTTCCTTTTATACTAAATCAAGTTTTTTTCACTATACGTCTTTCCCAACAAAACACACATACATGCATATTCATGCGCCTTTATCCCATGGGGTTCGCAGAAACTACCTACGCTGTCTGCTACGATCTTTACATACTCCTTTTGCTTTGTCCACGTTCATACATCAGGTCACACACGCACGCACGCACGCACGCCAATTGCAAGACGCACCTGACCTTTCTGTTTTTAAATTACTGATGAGTAAGGACAGCAAAATAATGTATGTTGTTTTCTTTTTGTTCAGGTACAAGGTGGAAGTAGCGGGCAAGAGTCTGCCCGTACTTACCACGTTGGACAAGGGGCGCTACGGTGTGATCGTGTTCGAATCGCTGTCGAAATACGCGAACATGGATAAGTGGAATCGTGAACTCCTCGATAAGTACTGCAGGGAATATTCCGTGGGTGTTGTTGCGTTCGCAACGCCCGGGGAGGAGACTCTCGTTGGCGCACAGCTGAAAGGATTCCCTCTGTTCATGCATACTAATTTGAGGCTAAAGGTGGGTACTGTCAGCTTACCTTATTACACGTTGTTAAGCGCAGATAGTTCATTATTTTACTGCGTCTTTAGGGAACGCATTGACTTTAGCTTGATTTTAAATAATATTTTTTCCTTTAACGTTTGACGGTAGAAAATACAAATATCCCTTGGTATATTTATGTCCAAAAATAGTAACCATAACTCCGCAAACAGCAATTTGGCGGTTTCCTCACGACTTACGAACTTTACGCAAAAGTTTGTTACTT
The DNA here is from genome assembly GCA_950022335.1 of Eurois occulta. Classification (NCBI taxonomy): domain Eukaryota; kingdom Metazoa; phylum Arthropoda; class Insecta; order Lepidoptera; family Noctuidae; genus Eurois; species Eurois occulta. The sequence goes on along the minus strand of OX465484.1, from coordinate 7,516,018 downwards.
TTATGTAGAAAGGAAAACATGTGATTGTTCAAAAGTAAGACAGAACAACACATCGTTTGGTTATAAAAACATTACTTTTAGTTGTGTGTAAATGTCACATAATCTATTTTTATACCTTTACCATTTTACCCAGGATTTTGCTTGAAGTAATTTGAGGTCGAATACAAATCGCGTTTCGTGGAACTCGTCTCAGGGACTGCTTTTGAATACCTGTAAGCGAATAAGGTGTCCAGGTTGCATAGGTAATAATTAATGGAACAAAGACTCCATGTGTTTATGAATAGTATTAACTGAAATTATGAAGACAGTTCCATAATTCGACAATTCGACTTGAGAAAAAACTCAGAGTACCTATTTAAGAAACACAAAAAAATAGTGCGTCAATTTATTCTGTCGAGACTTAGCAATAAGGCTTAGAGCAAATAGACGAAGACTTATTACTTAAAATGGTTTTTCTCAGTCCCCACACTGGGTAAATGGAAATAGGTTTTCTGTGTTCCACTAAAAGTTAAACCTTATTTATTATTACAGTTTATTTTGCGTCACCTGTTTCACTTTAGTATTCAAATTACAAATGTAACACCAAATTAATGGGGAGCTAGCTAAAACCTAACATTTCTGAAAATTACGTAAATGTAGTTTGTTAGCTTCTGCATACACGATATGGACTAGCGTTTTGAGTACTACGATCCTTACGTTCAGGAGCCTTCCAAGCGAATAACCTAACTGGCGAGTGGCGAAACATTTATACAACGTGTAACGGAAGGGGGGTATCAACCCTGAAGGAGGTGAATGTGCTCATGAAACTCAACAACTTTCCCCAAAGAACATAGGTCGAAATATGAAAAAAAAATTTGGCCCTCCCATAGTAAATCAATCAGCTGGTAGTCAGTTTTGTAAGGGAGGGCCAAATTTTTTTTTCATATTTCGACCTATGTTCTTTGGGGAAAGTTGTTGAGTTTCATGAGCACATTCACCTCCTTCAGGGTTGATACCCCCCTTCCGTTACACGCTGTATAAACATGTTTTCTGACCAGATAAAAGATTTCAACTTCCTTTTTCAGAGAAATAAAGATTTTAACATGTATTTAATATGAAAGTTTCACCAGAGGGAACGCATAGTTACCAGCAGCCTCAATGAAGCTGAACGATAGTCTAACAATTCGGAAAATTTACTGTGACAACAATATTTTCATAGTCGATGAGGCATATATGATGATATGTGAGATTACGACTTATATTGAAGTATAAAAGAGGAAGACATGCTGCGCCGCCCCAAATAAATTGGCAGGAAAATTATAACATTAGTCAAAATAAAATCTTTCTCCTTAGGACGCAACACTGAACCCAGCGTCACCGGTCCTCAGGCTAGCAAGAGCCGGGGAGACAGCCTGGGGGGCACTACCAGGAGACCACTGGGCCGTGTTCAGGGCTAACAGTTCGACGTATGAGCCTGTGGCGTGGGCGCTTCGGCAAAATGAATATGGATCTACTGGTGAGCAATATGTCTAATTTTTCAGCATATTTCACGTTCCTACATACAAAGTGTAAACGAAACCTTCACAAAGCCGTTAACTAAGCATTCTGTCCATCAAACTAATTATCTTTACGCAAAAAATATTGCTAGGAAACGAGTTTTTTTTTGGGTAAAATATCACGGTTTACGGTACGACTACGGCATTGAATAATACAAACTGAATGATAGAGCAACTAGTTGACTGGTAGAGAATACCTGCATTTCGTCCGTCTATAGACCCCTCCTGTATAAAATATGAAGTTCAAATGCTTACGTTTAATATCTGTGGAATTCTATCATTAACACTAGAAACGGAATATTCACCATGTTAAAACAAACAGTAAACATGGTTAATATCCCGTTTCTAGTGTTAATGATAATGTTAGTGACCATGACAGTTTAAAAACTTATACTGTGGAAATCTATTCAATCCTCAAATTAATAAAGCTTGATCAATGTGTTCTTATGACTATTGATTTACAATATGACGTGAGAACTTGCAAGAGATTTATTTATCGAAGGTTTGATCAAATTTATAGAATACGGTATAAATAAATTTAGTAATATCTTGACAACATAGTAACTGATGGAGATATTATCTGGTTTGGTCGGTAGTAAGTAGAATTTAAACAGCCTCCGACGATTTACATTTGCAATCCTGTACAAATGATTGCCTACTGTGATAACGCTATTATATTCATACCATAATTGGTTGACTATAAACAAACAGCTCACGGCAATAAAATTAAGTCAGGCTTATAAATATTTTATTGAATACTAGCTTTTGTCCTCGGTTTCGCCCGCGGCAATTAAACCACCGGGATAAAAAGTTTCCTATGTACACAAAATTCAAGCATTGGACGTTGATACAGGGTGGAAGGGACACAGAAGCGAAAACGGATACCACGTATTCAGTACATCATTCTGAACCCCCTTACATAGAAAATTTTCATCGGTTATTTAAAAATAAATCTGCTGTTCCATACATTTTGACAATGTGGGTCCACTTTTGCAGGAAACAGCTGATTTAAAAATAAAAATCGTATGTGTCAGAATGATGTGCTGAATACGTGGTAACCCTTTTCGTGTCGGTGTCCCTTACACCCCGTATACGTATACCAGTCCGATATACTTTACAAACATTTACGCTAGTCTTAACCTAGGTAATTGTCAATCGGTGTGCCAAAATAGCAGCCAAAACCGCTCCGCTGAGCGGTTTTGGTCTACACCGCTGTGAAGGCGTGCACAGATAGACAGAGTTACTTTTTTTAAGAGCTTGTGGTTAAATAATAACAGCCGCCTTTATCAATCTTCAGGTTAAGCTGCGCTTGTCTAGGTTGGTCCATAGATGGGTGACCACCCAATTACATACCGAGTTTCCTCCGTGCCTCGTAAAGCATGTTAAGCCGTTGGTCTCGGCTGTCATTCGTAGATCCTGGACAGACGTTACCTACTAGTAGTCAGTGGCCCGAAAGTCTGACAACCAGTCTTACCAAAGGGTATCGTATTACCCAGTACTAACTGGGTTGTGGAGGTCAGATAGGCAATCGCTCCACGTAAAATACTGATATTCAGCTGCATCCGGTTAAACTGGAAGCCGACCTTGACATAATTAATAAAAGGCTAATTAGATGATGATGACCAAGTCCTAACCCAGGTAAAAGTCTGACAATCCCTTCCGCTCCGCCCAGAGCGGGAGGGGTCATTTAATGATCTACCAACCGAAAAAAAAAGGTAATCGGCGTGCCAAATAACAGCCAAAACCGTTCAGCGGTTAAGGCGTGAAAAAGTAATACACACAGATTGCCAGTTACTTCTACATCTATAATATTAGTATGGATTAAGCATGTTAATCCCACAACCATATTTTCCCATTAAATTGAATTCATCAATCACTAAATCCATTCTAGCATGGTCATTCAAGTAATCTATGGAGGCATTGGACATTGAAATCGATACCTTATCTATTAATTTACCAAACGTAGTATGTACCACAGGTACAGCCGGCAACGAAAGTTCCAGTCATCTAAATTGAAGGAAACATGTTTAATGTACATGACCTTTAGTTGAACTTTTCATTAAGTAAATAGTCAAGAGTTTGGGTTTATTTTTTGTTAAATCTGTTCGGTTTTTATAATGAAATTGCTGTGCCCGCCTTAAACAAGGGCTGTGATCATTGTTCATGCCATCTTTGTATGAAAAGGCCTTTGAATTGTTACTGTGCTCAGTTATGATTAATAAAAAAAAGTTTTTACTGACTTTTGTTGCTAACTGCACCACCGAAGGCACTTAAAAGCCAAAATTTCCGCCATTTCTCTAACTTGTTCGACCATTATACCTACCATTACATTCTGGAATATACCACCACCTATCATAAAGAAACACGTCCAACTAATATTGTACTTACATTGTTTTTTGTCCCACTTCAAGTCTCAACGGATGAAACTTGGCAGATTGCTGACCATGACCAGGGTATGGACATAGGATTTTATCTCGGTAGTAAGTTCACGAGGATAATTTTCGACCTCAACGCAAGTAATGCTGCGAGTAAAAGCTAGTTACCCGATATATCGTGCTAAAATCTAATGGTAGTTTCGAATAACGTCAATTAATATTAATCTCGCTGCGTCATCATGTGCTAATTAATGGAAGGAATGCCATAACACTTGCGTAGATTCGGGCAATCTATTCTTGATGTGTCGGTATTCCTGTCAAGGTTTTTCTGGAAATTATTTTTGTTAGGACTGTTCGCCTACATTTGCTTTTTGATTGAATCAAACATTCCAATAAAAATATAGGACGTAACGCTGATGTGATGAATCTATGATTTTTCCTTGGTGTATTACTTCAAATTGATTAGGTATAGAGTCGGCTGTCAAGACAAAATATAATAAAATACACACATAAATGGTAGATACTTCACCTATTTATCAAATTTTATTAATCAAAGGCTTGAATATAAAAACACAAGTGCGAGTTCGACTTTCGTGGAGAGGACGTTAATTATCTAAATAAATTCCGTAATTTGTTTTATATCTGACCCCAATATTTGAGAAATTTCCTATGTTACTTTTAATACCATAGATTTCTTATTGGACTTTCCTGTAGTTTCGTAGTTAAGGGGGGGGGGGATTTTTGGTCAATTTTTGCCTATTTTCTTAAATAACTTCAAAACTTCAAGCCCTTTCATTTGATAAATTTGTAACATGGTGTTTTTTCTTTGTTTCATTTACTCCACAAAAGTGGCCCCCATGTTTAAAATTTCTTAATTTACGTTACACGTCCGTCTATGGGTTAGGTACATATGTGTAACAAATTTCAACTCGATCGGTCCAGTAGTTTTGGAGTGAATTGTCTGTGACAGGCGGACAGACAGACACGCGAGTGATCCGATAAGGATTCCGTTTTTCCTTTTGTGGTACGGAACCCTAAAAAGGACCTAAGTCCAAAACAACGATAAAAAAATAAATGACTGTTGAATACCGATTACGAGGAAAATTTTAATTTTATGCTTCAAAGAAGGTTCCCAGGAAGTAAAAGGCAACAATGAATTAATTAAATTAAATTTAAATAATCTGAATTTCAACGTAAGCCTAAAAGCTGAACGCAGCTGTTGAAACAGATTTAAAATTACAGAAGTGGAAAATTATGGCGGTACATCCACTAAAGACCAACAATTTTAATGTGGAATTCATCACTCTTAATTAGTTATATGAAGATGGAATTAAAGAAGGCTGGATTTTACTTCTTCTGTAGCATAAAGAATAATCAGCCTTTAATGTTCCCACTCTGGCAAAGGCCTTCTTTCTGTAAGAGGGACAGGGAGAGGGGGGGGGGGGCTTCTTACGTATCAATATATCATGTAGGTAAATCATAATACCGGCGTGGATCATCCATGACTAATAGGACAATAAATAACCTAATAATCATCATTTATTCGAATTTAATTGTGCAACTTTTATACATTATTCTATAATAGGTATGCTAATTCGATTTCCTCACATTGTTTAAGAAAATATCTCCATTCAAAACGCACGAACTATAAAACAATAAGATTTATGGAATTGGCTTGTAACTTCCTCGCATCATAGTTTATATGCTGATGAGTTCATCACCATTTGTTTTAATATTGTCTGTGGGAACCAAATGAAGGACCGTACTTTTCTATGTTTCCTACGTACCTACAGTGGATCCCAAACAGCAGTAAACGGCAACGCGGGCCCAGGTGGTCATAGCGGGACTCCTTATAGATTGGTTAGAAACATCACTGGATAAGGATAAGTGGAAGGTGGGAAGGCAGGGCTTTGCAATATTAGCATTTTTCAATTAAACTTAAAAATAATACATTCTGATGGACATTCCAGAATACAGCAGTTATGCAAATTACTCTGTGGCCGGCCTATCTATAATAGTTTCAAATACGTAGTATCCACTCTTGGAATGCCAATATCCCATTCTATTTACCCCATCAATCTCCCAAAGGCAAAACAGCACGAAATCCATGTCAATGACACTACACTAAATTATAGCAATGTTTACAGAGGAGCGCATGCCGCTCGCGACAGTGATACAAGACCACGGCCGTTTGGACGGCGTCCAACGAGTTCTGTTCGGTTCGGGCCTACAGTTCTGGCTGCATAGGATTCTGTTCCTGGACGCTCTTAGCTACCTTAGCCATGGCCAGCTTAGCCTGAGCCTCGACAGGTGGATACTCGTCGATATTGATGACATCTTCGTGGGAGAAAGAGGTTTGTTATACTTTTAATAGTTTTTTGTGTGTAAATAATATTATTTTGGTCAATAGCACCGTTTATTATTCTACCTTCGTAGCAGCAAATGCAGCACCTAATCGGCATTTTGACGAATTCATGTTTTTATCAGGATTGACACCAGAAGAGCCTTTACTACAAATTAGAAAATAAAAAAGATTTCGGAACATAGCCAAATAATAATAAATAAACTGGCCAAGTGCGAGTCGGACTCGCGCACTGAGGGTTCCTTATAAACTTGTAGGTATTTTGTTATTAAACTACATAATACGGTTTTCAGATTTTTTCCTTTACATGTGCTGTAAGACATTTCTTCTTGTCAAATTTCATGATTCTAGGTCAACGGGAAGTACCCTATAAATTTTGATTCCCTTGGAAAGTGTCGAATTATACGTTTTTTTGCGGCATAAACGGCCGTATCTTTTTTTTACGTAAACTTAGAATTTTTTTTCACAGCTTCAAGGGACTGTAGACCTGAGCATATCGTTTTGATTTCAACTCGATACCTCCACGCCTCCCCGAGATAAAGGGTCTTGAAAGACAGACAGACGGACGGACGGACAACAAAATGATCCTATAAGGGTTCCGTTTTTTTCCTTTTGTGGTACGGAGCCCTACAAACAGCATTTGTATCAAAATTGTCTGAAAATGTGACACTTAATCGCTTTTTTCTTGAATCCGACAACTTGCAAGTACTGCATTTGCTACTGTGAAAGCATTATTAGGGTGATTGCTTTTATACGCCAGGGAATATAAGGTGTCCTGCTCCAAGATTTATTGTCGAACACAATTTAAAATAATCCTCAGCATTCTAAGCACGAACTAAACTGCATTTCAATGAACTCCTATCCGAGTGCTACAGCTACCAAGCAATTCAATAACAAGCGCTTAACACACTCAGTAAAATTTTATCGTATACTTACATTGAGTTTTTACTTCCCATTTTCGTATTAACGTACGGGGAATACTACAATTGACTTCTTTTATTAACATTATTGTGTTATCAGAGTCTCAAAAGTCCTGGACTCTGAACACTGAATATATATCGGTGATTACCCATATTTTTTCCCAGAAACCGATATAAGAGGAAAACATATGGACGGAATGTTAAGCAATTCCCAACGTAAAACACGAAAAAATAATACAGAGCTCAATCAATCCAACATTGTATAGCGTTTAGTTGCCATTGTCCCAACTATTAGTATGCGCGCAAGATCTGAATAATATTAGCACCTAGGTGCATTGAATAATAATATAGGTGCCCTTTAGACGTTTGTTGTAGAATGGCAACTAATATTCGTGTACGGCTCTCATGCCTAATCAAATTGCTAGACTGTGCTACATAGATACCCTAGAACGACTGGCAATTAGTGTTTAGCAAGTTTATTGAACTCGCTTTTTAACCTTGGAATAACTTGGATACTCGTATTGTTATTCAAATCCGTATAGTAATACTGATTTACACTTGCAAAGTGACGTAGTAAAATCTGATGTCATTTTGCAGTACATCGAACTGCTTATTAGGTGCTCAACCTAATTTCAATTTTGTTGGGAGTTTTAAGTTCACTTGATAACTTTAAGGTGTATTTGTACTCAGTTAGTTGAGTGTCTGTTTGTTCGATTAGTTTTTTACTTTTTTTACTGCTGCCGAACCAAATAACATTTTGCTAAAATATTATTTGGTTTCTGGTTAGAAATTCCATCTAGAATTTCCCAAGAGCAGCCTAGAGTCGGGTATTGTGCCCGGTTGATGGCAATAGAATCGCCCCCTAGTATTTAGGAGTAAACTATTCGACGTCAAAGTGTCTGTATTATATATACCTAAACCTCTGCCTAACCGTTCGGTGAAAAAGGCGTGATGTTATGTTACTTTTTTTTCCTAGGAACCCGTCTTCACGAAGAAGACGTAGCAGCAATGTTAGCGTCGCAGGCGGCGCTACAACGACTGGTGCCGGGGTTCAGGTTCAACCTGGGCTACAGCGCCAAGTACTACCATCACGGGACATCGCTTGAGAACATGGGCGATGATGCTTTACTGAGGAATAGGGAACATTTTAATTGGTGAGTACCTTCTACTTTATAGCCTCTCACTAAAGCGAAGAGGAGACATGCGGGAATCAATCAATCACCCTGGTTAAAGTCTATCAACCAATCACGTCTCTCTCTTATGTTTGGTCGAATCTTACACGGCTCCTTCCGATCCGGTCCTGTCGTCTCTACTTAGGCCTTAGGATCGGCGTTACCATGGAGTTTCTTGCCGGTTCTTCTCCATAAGAAACGACCAACCCGAACCGTGCACCTTTTTGTCGACGTTTCATAAGTGCCCATGTAGGCCTATGTGAAATAAAAATATTTTGATTTGATTGATTTATAATTTGTACATTGCAAACTTAAGTCTTAGCCCCTCATCACTTACAGAAAAGCACGATTATGTGCAGTGTTAGTGCTGAGTTGTCCATTTACTTAGTGCCTTTTTATGATTGCGATGTAATACTAAATAGCAGCCATCTCTAGTTGCAGCATCAAACTTTACCTGTCAATTTTCCAGTCTGTGTTTTAGACTTGCGTCGCCTACGATTTCAATCGCATTCGAGGGACTTCATGAACTCTATTATCAGTATCCTCGAAAGAATACATTTTTGGTATAACCTAGTATATAACAGCTTCTCTATATAGCTAGAAACTTGAGTAGCTATTACCTGAACGTTGTAATTCAACAGTGTCATGGAACAGAGAATCGTTCTGGAGACGATATTTAATGCGTTATCTCTTATTCGTAGAAATGTGTGTGGATTTGCAATGTTCGGCTCAGTGCCGAAAGTTCAAAATCCATTATCAAGCTCCATGTCCCTTACGGCATTTCAAATTACCACCGTCGCTGTCAATGTGTCCTATTTCAAACACGAACGTCCTGTTTCCGTGCCGTACGTAAGACATAACTTTAGGTACGCTATCCCAATAGCGTTCCTAGTTCTTCCAATGACTAGATGCTTGCATGAGTTTGATTGACCAAAGCCGGCGTGCGAGTGAAGTGTGGTGATAGATGAAGCGCAAAACTGGATAACACTAGTTCTGCTATGCGAGTTGCATAGCAGAACTAGTAAATATTATTACCAGGATTCTAGCGAATTGTGTTTTTGGTTTTAAAATATACATGCATATTACGTCAATTCTAGTGTAGTTATTATACCTCTTTTATTGCTGAAACACTAAATTATTTCAAAATCATTTAATGTCAAATTTATTTTTGCCCCAAAAACATTTATTCAAATAGAACAAAACAAGATGCATATGATCATACAAAGGGAACAAACAAGATGCATATGATCATACATCGAGTTTTTTCAGTTTCGGTTTATACTGTAGCGATTAGGAGAGTTGACGAAGTAGATTAAGATGCATACCTATAAAGTCCGTTAAATGATAACCATCTTTTGGCTTTGCCGTAGTCGGATAAAAATCATGATAAATTAATACCTCCAACATTTTCGACCCTGTATAAACTCTTAGAATTTATAGAATATTAGAAGCTGATAAACAAGGTACGTTATTAGCAGCCAAGGTAACCAGTTACAGCAGACTTAGTTTGAACACTACAAGACTTCGTCAACTTAATATGCATATGAGCTCAAAGTTTCAGCGCACTCGTGTCTGTATTCTGTCAGTTCATTTATCAACTAAGTATATGCGTATGTTGAAAGTTTTACTGAAAGATGTACCTAAGAAGACTGTAGAAGGAAACTTAGAAGCTTATTTTTCTTCGAAGATTGTTTCTATTTTGACTTTTATTTGTCTTAAACTATATGAGAGTTGATATAGGCATAGGTATATTTAGCCCTATAATGTTCCCACTGCTTGGAAACAAGCAGCACCTACCTCCTCTCTATGAGAGGGAGTAGGACGTAATTCAACACGCGGGCCAAGTGTGGTTTGGTGACTGTCACATGTATTCGATTTTTTGGTTCTGGGACCAGTCAGTTTCTTCATGTTGTCACATGATGCATGTTTTCCTTTGCCGTTTTGAAGTAAGTTGTCCCCGAAACACTATAAACTCAAAGCAAACCAGTAAACAATAGGATAAGCATCATATCAATCATACATTAAATTTAATTAACTCGATGTCACTTAATGTTCACATTATCACCGTCTCAACAAACAGATAGCGGGACAATGTTACCCATTAGTCTGCTCATGTAACCTTATTAGAATGAACCGTTCTGTTATCATCTTGTCGCAAAAGCCACGTTATTGTACTAAGTGGTCTCAATTGCACGCGTTATTGCATTATTACAATTTACCTTGAGCTGACCCTACGGTAGAGGAAATTAACGCAGAAACCGTGTGGGTAATTGAATTAACGTGTAATCTATGTCCTTGTATTGCTGTTGTTCTTGATTCGTCCATTCAGTGCATCCTCTTTACACCGTTCGTGGAAGTGTAATTTTCATAGCGTCACTCCGAACCGGGGTTCTGAGGTTTTATGCATAGCGGTATACACACTTATAGCTCGCATGGTTCCCTCAACGCAGTCAACCGTGTGGGTATCCAAGTTAACTAATACTACGTCCCTGTATTACTGTGAAGTATAAGTGCCTATTACAAAAGTAGAGAGCCAAGATGTCTCTCTTCAGTGCATTATTTTAACCATTTTCATGAAAATGTAAAAGTTCATTGCGTAATTTTATTATTACCGACGCCGGTGACCCACATTTTCTCATAAGATTTTTTTATTTATTTTTTGTGAATGGGTTGTGGACGTAAAAAAGGATATGAGAAAATGTAGGTTTTATTCACTGCTGTATACTTACGTATGCCTCTCCTCTCTTTTTTTATAGACAGATACACGAGGTCCCAAATTTTATCGGAACAGAAATAATCTTCACGAATAAAAAAACCGGCCAAGTGCGAGTCGGGCTCGCGCACGAAGGGTTCCGTTATTCCGTACCATTATCTATAAAAAATATTTTTTTTTTTAATTTTTAGTATTTGTTGTTATAGCGGCAACGGAAATACATCATTTGTGAAAATTTCAGCTTTCTAGCTATCACGGTTTATGAGATACAGCCTGGAGACAGACAGACAGCGGAGGCTTAGTAATAGGGTCCCGTTTTACCCTTTGGGTACGGAACCCTAAAAATGGATGACAAATAGTTTTAAGGACGACCGGCTCATTTACCTAACACTCTCTGTATTTGTCCAAAGGTTTTGCCACATGTGGAACCACCAGCAGCCTCACCTATACAACAACGTCACCCACTTAGAATCAGAGATGATGCTGAACAAACAATTCGCCTTAGAACACGGAATCCCCACAAATTCCTGCTACTCCGTATCCCCACATCACTCAGGAGTTTACCCCGTACATGAACCGTTGTATGAAGCCTGGAGGAAAGTGTGGGACGTCAAAGTGACCAGTACGGAGGAATACCCGCATTTGAGACCCGCTAGGTAAGTTTTGTTTGATCTGCTGTGTCTATTTGTACTAACTAATGTGGCTGTTAAGGTGCGTTTAGATCAAACAGACATGTAAAGATACTGTAATACTCAAACAGACGTGGAAAGAATACGAACTCCATCCTACGTTTATACGTAAACTCATGCCTTATGCCTTTGGAGGTAAGCAGATACAGGCCGTCTTGGCATGTCACACTATTAGATCATAATAATATTAATTCGTCGAATTTTATTAAAGAAATAATGAGTCGTTTTTGATGTGACAACGTCTAATAAATCGATGAACGCCCGCCGGCTGCATGCACGAAAAAGGATGACTCATTGTCCCGTTACGCTTCATTGTACGCTTGTTATTCATAAAAGTATGCAATCATTTCATCAATGTTTTGTTATGACGTTGTCACGTTAAACTATCGTCCGTAAACCAACTTTACAGACAACCATTTTTTTTTTTAATTTCGCTCTCTTTACCTCTATAAAAAAAAAGTTCCATGAAAAACCGACCACTATAAATTCGTTCCACTTTTTCAGTATGTGTGGTCTAATTTCAGTTGACTATTATCACCAAGTTTTAAAACAAGCCAAGGTTTTACATGTGCCGATATATTCCTTAATTATTGACGAAATTATAAATCTGTCCTAATTAGAATAGGCGTTGGTAGTTACGTGTATTTTTCCTGTTTTTATCAACACCACAAGATAAGTGAAAGAGTAAACACTGCGTTAACAATGTCGATTAATTTATCGCTTCTAATTAAATCAAACCTGCACCGCTTAAAATCATTAATTGTAGTACCGATAACAACGGATTAGTAACGCACGCAATAAGTGTCCTGTTCACCCAAATGTTTGCGGCCACTGTGCGGCTTCACCCAAACTCATGTTGACCGCAAACGTTGCGTTGCGGGTTGCGAAAACTACTATCTCGATACTCAGGCCCCGACAATGAAATTCCAATAATTATATTAATACGGCACGCGAGTATCGTTGAGCAAAAGTATGTTTGTTTAAAACGTATAAAATGAAATCAATTCTGATTAAAATTGTTGTGTGTGTGGTTGTTATCGGAATCAGGCCGTGGTGGCTTTAATGTTTTTATATTCTGTGGTTTTTGACTGGATATTTCTCACTATTGGGTCTCATTTTTACTTAAAAAGAATCTCTATTGTTTTATCACTACATTCCAAAATTAAACCTCACTTTTGCTCTACCTATTAGTATCATTCTTACTTAAATAATGTCAGCCTATTACTGTCCCACTGCCTGCAGTCCCTCTTCTCATATAGAGAAGGAATGAACACTGATCACTACGCTCAGTCAAGACGTATTGGCCATTTCAGATTAACATTAACTACAAGTCCAAGTTTCGTCACGATGATTTCCGCCCCGATCTTAGTGCCCTACCTGCTCATTACCTACTTGCTTTTGCCCGCGGTTTCGCTAGTATTATGGTCGGATATTATTCTATGGAAACGTCGTGTATATAGGCTATGACACTCGGGGATAATGCAGCTTCCCATTAGTGAAAGAATTTTCGGAATTGAATCAGTTGCTCCGAAGATTACTCCCCTACATCCTATCTTGCAAACAAACTAACCAACTTTACCTCTCTTTATAATATTCGTGTAGAAATAAATGTTGAAGTGAATGTTAATCGCCTTTTTACTGCAGACTTACTGCAATATCCATGACGTCCTTGTCCGGGTCTGATTCAGTCTTTATTACTGTTCTAATTGATAATACGGAACTGTAATTGTATCCATGGCATGTGCAACAATTACATTTAAACTGCATGCATTGGTTAGGTTACATAATGCTTAACACTTTCTCTTGACAATTAGACTGTCTGCCCGCTATCTACATTAGTATAGTGGGCTTTCGAGGATAGGGTTTTCCATTTAATCTTAACTGTCACATTAAGAACGCTCGCTTTAAAAAAAATCTGAACGAAGACAGTCACTTGTTCTGGTAACGGAGATATTGAAGTCAAAGTGCCAACTTTATTTCGCGTGTTTTTCATTATTTAATTTTATTCCTGAACTTTACTTGTGGCAAAACAGGGGCTATTGCATGCACCCCATAAGCACAATGTTTTGTGAGCTACCGTAACGTAACTAAAGAGCTATTTTTAGGGTTCCGTTGTCAAGAAACAAGGAACCCTTATAGTTTCGCCATGTCCGTCTGTCTTTCTATCTGTCCGCAGCTTAGCTCAAAGACTCTTAGTAGTAGAAATCTGTAATTTGGTATGAATATACAGAAAAGTTACGCCGACAAAGTGCTAAAATAAAATTTCGAAAAGTATTTTTTTAGGGTATCTCCAGTACTTACACGTAAAGTGGGGATTTTTATGAAATATTAAGCTTTAAAGTGCAAATTTTTGTTAGACTCAAGTGTCGTCGCCGTCGTCCCTCTATCAGCAAAACGGTTGGGTTTGGGTGCGTGAAAAATTCGCGGTGATGGTATATAAATAATGAAATTAAAAGGAAAACTATCACAGCTAAGTAGGCTTTACAAGTTTATGAGTAATAGTCGAGCAAGTTATAAAATGTACTTGGATAACATATTTTACTAGACATAATGTATGGGAGCACACGTTTTTCAACTGCAAATCATCGTTCTGAGGCAAATCGGACCGTAGGAAGTGTCTGCATATTTTGATGGGCAACTACGGAAGACGGAACCCCATATTGTGCGTGGCCCGACACGCACTTGGCCGATTTCTCAAAAGTAAAAGTCGTTTTCTTTGCAATGGTTTTTGCTCAATATCAATTACTTTTGTGGTTTGATGTACAAAGCGCTTAGATGATAGCTGTGTTTTAAGTCTTTTAAAACTCTTTGCCCCCATCTATTGTCGAAAGAATCAATAGACAAGCACACCAGGCAGTGGTTTATTAACACGAATTTGCTTCTATTGATTAAACATAGAAAAAAAGTAGGTTGCTGATTAATCGTAACTTTAAACTATTCAAAATCCTAAACCAATACTGGTTAAAGTTGTGTAATCTCTGCACACTCCCCCGGGAGAGCCAGCACGATACGGCATGTACATAAATGTACGCGCTAATATGCAGCTTTACATATTCATGTGTCGTTGTTAAAATTGTGTATGTGTTTAATATTGTGCTCGGGTGTACATAAATGCATTCGTACATAAATACCAGGTCGCTTTGTTTCTCAGTACGCGCTCTACAATTAGATAAATAGTAATAGTGCCTACATACTGTATACCGATGTGTTTCCATGTTCAGGTATGTATGATACGAATTAGTCTTGCTTTGTTCGAATCTGAACCTAATATGTTAGGATTAAAACTTATATTTGCTGGGGTGGTAATCAAATTTTCAAGTTGAGTGAATATAGTTTCAATAACAAGAACGTAATCAATTTGCAGGCGAATGCTAGTGCTTGTTATATTTGCTATTTGTAAGATATTACTATTACACATTTATAAGATAGGTAATACAGGCTAGCCTATTTAGAGCCGGGAGCCGTGTCAATGCAACTGATCATTGTGATGTTTTGGCATACTTAATTACACAGACAAATAACTATGACAGAGTGTGCTAGATGAGGCATAATCAGGCAGCGCATGTCATGCTTTATCTCCTACTAATATTATAAAGACGTGAAACTTGTTTGTAAGTTTCCGGAAATAATGATCCAATTCTAAAAATTCTTTCACTGGCAGGAAGCTACGTTATTCGTGGGTGCTATAGGCTATAAATTATGTTTATATCATGCATATTAGCCGAGCTATTACAATTTTTGCGAACGAAGTCGTGAGCGAAGTGTTAGTTAAAAATAAACTGTTAATACACTTATTTCCACCGTACAAGTTTTGCCTCGTGATCTGTTCATAAATGGGGGCTTCGATTCAGCCAAAAATAGTCGAACAAACCGGAACACGTGAATGAAACCTTATACAATGATAAACAAAGAAAATTCTAATTTCAAACCTCCCCTACAGGTTACGACGAGGTTTTCGACATAGAGGTGTTATGGTGCTTCCACGACAGACCTGCGGGCTATTCACACATACACTGCTGCTTGAGAGGTATCCTGGAGGACGGCATCGTCTTGACCGGTCAATTCAAGGAGGGGAACTCTTTCAGACGGTCATCAATAATCCTGTAAGTATATAAATAACGTTATCCGTTATATCGTGCTATGTTTTTACCCATTACACAGTGACCTTTCTCACCAAAAAATAAGAGTCATTTTCCAACAATGAATTTCACTTAATTTTACTTACGAGTATTTTGAAGTAGGTACAGAATGCGTACATGGCAGCTATGTGATTTACACCTTGAAACCTCTAATAATTGTCAACTCCACACTTACCAGATTCATTCGGAACTGTTTGATGAATGGTAATACACTGTGGTACGATAAAAAAATGTCATTTGAAATCAATTGAATAACCATTATGTTCGATGCGTAAAAGAGGTCACGATCAAGAATTACCCAATCAAGAATTTATTCCCTGATCACTATCACGGATTACACCGGAGAGCAGCAGTGGCCCAGTGGTGGCAGCCCCGACTTATGAGAAGTAAGTCGTGGGTTCGAGCGCTGGCAAGCGTTACTTTGTGTCATTTATTTCATCACCACTGCTCTCAAAATACTGAAGGAAAACATCGTGAGAAAACCGGCATGTCCTAGAACCAACAATTCGAAGACATATGACATCTGCCAACCCGCACGGGCCCGCGTGGTGGATTGTAGCCCATTCCTTCTCTTAGATAGGAGACCTGTATCCCAGCAGTGGGAACATTATAGGCTGATTCTCGCATCGAATCACGGATTAAAATACGGTGTCAAAGTGAATCGAACTTCAAATGGCTTATCACAAGATTCTGAATAGGTGTGCAGATTATACAGTTCAACCTCCCAGATTTGCACAGTAAAGCAAGCTGCCTAAAATACTCAATCCCGAGCTGCCTTTCAAAGCAGTTTACGTCAAAATCGTTGGGCTACTGTATAGAGATAGTTAGGCTGCGGTCCCATTGAGACCTATTAACTAGTAGCTAGCTAGGTCCTATTTTCTAGTTCAAGACGAGCTTCTATAAAGACAGTTCTACAAAGTTAGTCAGTACTAGGATTACGATAGTTTGTTAGTTTTTGGGTCACATTCCTTATTTACTACTCTCGGAGGAGCTTGTGGCTAAATATTTACAGCCACTCAGATCAATCTTCAGGTTAAGCCGCGCTTTCCTAGGTTGGTCTGTGGATGGGTGACCACCCATTATATACCGAGATTTCTCTGTGCCTCGGAAAGCACGTTAAGCCATTGATCCCAGCTATCATTTGTAGATCTTTGACAGTCGTTACAGGTAGTTAATAGCCCGAAAGTCTAACACCCAGTTTTACCAAGGGGTATCGTATTACTCAGTACTAACTGGGTTGTGGAGGTCAGATAGGCAGTCGCTCCATGTGAAATACTGGTATTCAGCAGCGTCCAGTTAGACTGGAAGCCGACCCCAACATAGTTGGGAAAAGGCTAGGCAAGTGATGAATATTTATTAACTACTAAAATCTCCAGCTCAGCTACTTTGAATAGAGTAGTAGAAGTCTAGCGAGGACGCGGCCAACTAGTTAATAGCTCTTAATACAACTAGTAGCTTGCCAAAGCCACGTTAGCTCTCTATCCTATAACGTTGTAGCTCACCAATGAATGTGACCACCATTGGTATAGTTTACTAGCTCTTACACGCGACTTCGCTCGCGTGCAAAAGCTAGTAAGCCTATGACACTCGCGGATAATTTAGCTTCCCATTAGTGAAAGAATTTTCGGAATCGGATCAGTAGTTCCCAAGGATTGCCCCGAAATCCCAACTTACAACGTTTATGTCCCTCTTCATAATATTAATATAGATCATCCAACTATCTCATAGTAAATAGCTACCAATGGGACCGCGCCCCTACACTGTGCCACTACTTCGGAGTGGCCAGCTGCCTCGACCGCTCCATTCAGCCCGAGAACTCTTTCATACGGTGATACGGCCATCAATAACCCCGGAGAACTTGACATGTTTGCGCTAATATCAAGCCTGTCTAACTTCTTTGTGATATTAATAAATGGCGCCGTGTCTGATTTCTTTGCTTTCAAATGACGCGCGACGTACGTTCAGGAGTAGTTTCGTAGTTGTCGTATCTCTATATACGCTTTGTTTTCGTCGTTTTCTTTTCTTAGTATGAAGACGAAAGAATGTCTTAATTGCGTGTTTACAAATGTTTCTGCTAAAGAAGCTTTTGGGCAGACAAACTGTAAATACTAGCTACCTAAATACGTATGCTTCTTTAACAAAACATTTATGAGCTGTGTTGAGGCGGAGAAAGCTGTGAGGAGCTCGTAGCTAAATAATAACAGTCGCTCGAGTCCATCTTCAGGTTAAGCCGAGCTTATCTAGGTTGGTCCGTGGATGGTTGACCACCCAGTGCATACCGAGTTTAGAAAGCACGTTAAGCCATTGGTCGGAACTGTCATTTGTGGATATTTTAGAATCGTTATAGGTATTCAGTGCTCCGAATGTCTTGACAACCAGTCTTACTACCAAGGGGTATCGTATTGCCCAGTACTAACTGGGTTGTGGAAGTCCGATAGGCAGTCGCTCCATGTAAAATACTGGTATTCAGCTGCATCCGGTTAGACTGGATGCCAACCCCAACATAGTTGGGAAATGGCTAGGCAGATGATTATGTTGAAGCGAAGAAAGAAATGCGTACCTACTTGCACGGGAGCTAAGCTAAAGAAACTTTTGAGTAGAAAATTGTATGTGTTGAAACGAAGACAGAAATTCTCAAAGAAACGATTCAACCAAACATTTTTGATTTCTAGTATGTACACAAGGTTTCGTAAATGAATAGGTATTGTTTACATCCTCGACAAAACGTAACATAAAATTCTGTTTTCCTTTTTTCCAAATGAAGTTTTAGTCTATATTGTATAATGTTAAGACAGGGCAAGCTGTAGGAGTAACACTGTCCCCAAATATCGACGCTATCCGCCATATTGCCTTCCAGTCTCTAACCGTTCGACAAGATGTTGGTAGATAGGTAGGTGGGTAGTTGAAATCACACACAACAATTGACTCCGACTCCAAACGTTTATTTCTAATAAACCATTAACAGGCACTTGTAGAGTAGAGCCACCCTTTCGCATACATGGTTGTTTATAAGGAGAAGAAGGGGCAAGAAACTCCTTACACACTCTTTTACATCATGTTACAGTTCTCATTTACACAACTTAATATTGTTCACATCAAACACTACTTTCAATTACTTAATACTTCAAATAATTTCTAATTGCGAGCCAACGAGACTTCTCGTTGCTCCTACGTTTCTTCTGAGTGGGCGGAAGTCACACATACACCCAGTACAGTAATTCATTACATAGTAAGTTCATTAAAACCTCAAACAATACTAGAATACTTCACAATTAATTATTGTAATAATTAAGCAATACCACTATACAAATACCAAAGCTTTATTAAGTTAAAGCTGGATTAATGGTTTCATTACTTTTCACAATTGCTTAAAATCATTTCCGGCAGATCAAAGGACAGGTCTAATTTAATACAAAGAACAGGCCTTGTACTAATCAATTGCTCTGTAAAATAATCTTGTTAGTTTTTAATTTGTAATTAGTTATAGAAACTGATTTAGTTGTAGTTCCAAATAATAAATGGAGTTATTGACCATTAAAATCGAATTCGGCGCCATTCTCCACAACATTGTCGAATATTGCCTCGTTAACAAATCTTAGGCCCGTATTACAGAACGTCACTCAATACTCAAGCATCATTTAAAACTAGTTTCAACCAATCAAATGGCTTGAATCTAGTTTTAAATGATGCTTGAGTATTGAGTGACGTTCTGTAATACGGGCCTTAGTGTCAAATGAGCAGTTGTTAAAATCCCAATTGTCACAAAATATTTGCTCATCTTAATTGTAACTATAGTTCTAGATAAAGACTTTTGTTTAATAAATTAATCTTCAGCAGATGTAATCACGAACTATCTCAGTACTAGTTAATACAGAGGCCAATAGATGGTGCTTATCTCTTGTCAATCTATACGGATCATTGTAATAATTTTGTACTTAGTCCAGTCATTTAAGCTTAAATTAGGTAAGAATCTCGGAATTCGAGATACCCAGCTGTAAGTCTGTAAATACTTGTATATTGACACCCTAAAAGTTGTCTCAAAACCTACATATGGTAGGGTGTAAGCAACTATTAAATTTCAAGGTCAAAGGTCACAAAAATCGTTTTTTTGCGCTTTCTTTGGAAATATCTCATTTCCTATGGGTTTTTTGCTATTTATATTTTTGTCAATATTGTAGAATACAAAATTCTCTACAAATTTTGTGTAAAAAATTTTTTTATACGGTGAACCGTTTTCGAGATAGAGGGCGGAGAGCGCGCGGTCACAAGTCACAACATCACTTCAGGTCAACCGATGCCTCCGGTCGAAAACGCGCCATATATAGTTGATGAACTATCAATAAATCAATGATTATAAATATTTGTCAATTTTTATTAACTACACTCGAGAGCAATGAATCCGGGTCACTTAAAGAATGTTAAAAATCTCGGAAACTAAAAATGATAGGTTAATGCAATAAATTGTATTTAATAGACAATGTAATACTCCTTAAATGAAAGTAAAAAAAATATGAGTCGCCATACATTTGATTAACACAAAATTACATAAAGAAAAAAACTGCTGAACTCTCCTTAAAACAAAAATAGGAAACATGAAATTTTTGAACTTGATTACGATTTTCTTGTATTTTAATACTTCGTATTGCCTCCTCGTGCTTCCATTACTGCGTTCACGCGGTTTGGCATGCTGTACACCAAGTTCCTTATACGATTTTGGGGAATATTCTCCCATTCCTCTGTGAGAGCAATTTTGAGCTCACGAAGCGTGACTGGGGGAGGGTTTCGTTGTTTTACGCATCTGCCTAGCTCGTCCCAAGCATGCTCGATCGGGTTGATATCCGGGCTGCGCGCTGGCCACTCCATACGAGTAATGTTCATCTCTTGAAGGTAGTCATTCACAATTCTACCTGTATGAGGTCGGGCATTGTCATGCATAAATATAGCATCCTCACCTAAATTGACCATAAATGGACCAACGTGATCATTGAGGATTTCTTCCACATATCTTACGCTAGTTAAAGAGCCGTTTTCTATGATCACCAGCTCTGTGCGACTTTCAGAAGAAATTCCGGCCCACACAAGTACAGACCCACCACCGTAGGCTACTTTTTCTTCGATGCATGCTTGCTTGAATCTTTCCCCTGGTGTTCGATACACTCTGTGTCTTCCATCGTGCTTGTAGAGTATAAATTTTGATTCGTCGGAGAACATAACTTTTGACCAATCTTCAATACTCCAATTTACGTGGCTCTGGGCATATCTTAGTCTTGAAATACGATGCCCACGCTCCAGTTTAGGGCCGTTTCCAGGTCTAAGGGGTTTTAAGTTAGATTCAGCAAGCCGACGTCTTACTGTCCATGCACTTGGGTTACTTCCTCCGAGGCGTCGAAACTGATTTGTGAGTTCAGTTCCTGTGAGAAAGCGATTTCGAAGCATGGTGTTCACCAAGTATCGGTCTTCTCGTGCTGTGGTACACCTGGTTCTGCCCGTTCCTGGTCTGCGTAGGTTAGAACCAGTTTCTTCGTAACGTCGGAGAACTCTTTGTACTGTTGACAGCGACACACCGACAGTCCTGGCTGTATCGCGCTGACTCCGGCCGGTTTCCAGCATTGTAAGTATTCTGGTGCATTCTTCAGGCGTAAGTGACATAATTTCAGCTTGAATAATGAATATAGAGCACTATCAACATGGTTTATGTACCCACATAAATGACAGATTACAAACAAAAGCAAAACCAAATGCTGTAATTTTGTAGTTCCATCTTCGAAAGTGGCCCTTTTTCAAATTTGATTTTTTTTTGATATAACTTTACAATAACTAAGAAGTTTTAATACCTTCATTTAAGGAGTATTACATTGTCTATTAAATACAATTTATTGCATTAACCTAGCATTTTTAGTTTCCGAGATTTTTAGGATTCTTTAAGTGACCCGGATTCATTGCTCTCGAGTGTATTATATTATATTTTATCATTTTCTTCATGCATTAATTGGCAGTCTATAATGCTCCGAAATCTGTGAAAAGTCTCGATCATCTTCGTTATATGCATTACGTCAAGTCTACAAAACTTAATAAACCTGTGCAGCTTTCAAATATTCCACCAACAAGTGCAGCTGCTCATCAACATTTCAACCGTGTATATTATCAAGTTCAAACTTGGTTAGGACATGATTTGGAACCCCAAGTATGGGGTTGGGCAATGCGAAACGATTTTCTGGAGCCTATCATGACAATTTTTCCACCTGCTCCAGAAGATTTGCTAAATACAATTTTCTGCAACTGCAAGAGAGGTTGTGGTTCGCGATGCGGAAGCAGGAAAGCGGGCATGCAATGCTCTTTAGCTTGTGGCCAATGTAATGGGCAAGCTTGTCTCAATGCTCTACCATAATTATCAGAGCGACATTAACGAAGATTGAACCTTTGACCCCATAATCATGGAAGAACTTGAGACAAATTTTAATGTCGTTGAAGACGATAATGAAGACCAGTTTGAAATTTACCAGCAGCCAGAAGACGACGACGAAGAGGAAGAAGATGATTAAAATTATAAATTGTAGTTTTTGTACCCTTTATTCCATTTTTTTACTTTCAATAAAAGTAAATGTATTGAATGATATTTTTGAATAAAAAGATTAATTCATAATTTATTTGTTTTTTTTTTCATCATTTAAGAAGTTATTACTATTAATTAGGTTAAAATTCAAATAAAATTCCTATATTTTCATTAACAATAAATTCTGCAATTACATGGGCAGGTAAGTGTTGTTAAATAAATTAATACTGAATAAAAAGTGGATAGGTTAGGAAAAAAATGATAAAATATAATATAATAGTTAATAAAAATTGATAAATATTTATAATCATTGATTTATCGATAGTTCATCAACTATATATGGCGCGTTTTCGACCGGAGGCACCGGTTGACCTGAAGTGATGCTGTGACCGCGCGCTCTCCGCCCTCTATCTCGAAAACGGTTCACCGTATAAAAAAATTTTTTACACAAAATTTGTAGAGAATTTTGTATTCTACAATATTGATGGAAATATAAATAGCAAGAAACCCATAGGAAACGAGATATTTCCAAAAAAGCGCAAAAAACCGATTTTTGTGACCTTTGACCTTGAAATTTAATAGTTGCTTACACCCTACCATATGTAGGTTTTGAGACAACTTTTAGGGTGTCAATATACAAGTATTTACAAACTTACAGCTGGGTATCTCGAATTCCGAGGTGAACTTACTATAATGACTGGACTAACTGTCAATCCACATATGGCAAGATCAATATTATGATGGATGAGACATTATAAGTTGGTTATCAATTAGATTAACTAATATTCTTAGCAGATAGACACTCTTGACTCTTGCGGCGACATATATACAAATCTCGTGTCACGGTGTTTGTGGTCGCACTCCTCCGAAAAAGCTCGACTGATTTTTATGAAATATTTTACGTGTAGGTATTTAGTAGGTATGAGAATAGGTCGTCAAGTATATTTCACATCGCTAGGTGATTAGGGGGTAGGTAGGTAGGTAGGGTAGGGTAAAAAAAGGTGCATTGCAACGCATGCCGGGCACAGCTAGTAATATATAAATTGCATCGACATGTAATAGCCCTACCTATCGATAGTATAACAGTACTTGTTACTCGAACCACTTGTACACGTATTGACGCGAACTGTGACCAGCAGTAACCGACTAACCGAATAAATTGTGCATACTGGCTGCTCAATAAATATTGTGACTGCTTCAGTCCCGACATTGTGTTTGAAAACAAAAGCGTGTGTTACGGAATGAATGAACTAACAAATTTTATCATTACTCTCATCATGCACTAGTTTTAGTGCATTATGTATGGAGCAAATGTTTTGATGCTCTTTGAGTTCGTGTTACTAAGCTTTACTAACTGATATGTCATTTTATAGAGGAACTTGTAGCTAAATAATAATAGATTAAGGAGTAAGGGTTGTGGAGGTTAGATAGTCAGTCGCTCCGTGTAAAATACTGGTATTCAGCAAAACTAGCATCCAGTTAAACTGGAAGCCGATCCGAAATTACCTACTTACTTACCTCCTATGTATAAAATCACATGCCGTGTCCAGTGCTTTACAATAATCTTAGATGTTCTAAACATTTTCAACTTTACCTCAACTAGGGCTGCATGAAATTTCGAGCGGCGACCGGCCCCTCAAGGTGGCTAGGTCAGACTGGATGCGGGAGGCAGAGGATAGGGTCAAGGGTGTTGTGACGCCACCTGGTTGAGGCCTATGTCTAGCTATGGGCTGCAATAGGCTGAGTTGTTTGCAAAAGCGACTAATACAACGGTCCAAGATTATGTCTGGATTTTAAAAGAGACTATGACCTCTGAATTTATTTCGGCTGTTTCTTCTCAGAGTACTCAAGTACGAAACACCGGCCTCATATAGATTAAAAAAAAAATGTTGATGTGTAAACGTAACGTACCTATGTTTGTAAAGACCTATTTGTAAAATAAACATCATTTATCATTAGCCGGTAATTTAATTTTGTTATACCTCTCAAAATCTCTCCATAATAAAACAATCAATTTCTTCGTAGATCAACGTGTTCATGACCCACATGTCGAACTACGGCAACGATCGCCTGGCGCTGTATACCTTCGAGTCGGTAGTGAAGTTCCTACGATGCTGGACCAACGTCAGGCTTGCGTCTGCGCCGCCGCTTGCCTTAGCCGATAAGTACTTCCAACTGAGGCCTGATGAACTGAATCCATTGTGGGGGGTGAGTACTGACTAGTCATATTTTAATCTTCGTATTTGGTATAGAAAAGTTCCTTTAACCAGGAAAGACTTAAATCGTTAGACGTGCGGTCACCGTATGTACAGACGGCACATCAAACTACTACAATCTGTTAAATTTCTTTAATAGATTTTCAACTTTAAAGCATTAGGTTCATGGTTGATTGGGAAAATTTGACAGTTTCGGGTAGCTGTGTTGGCGTTTGTAGTTAGGTCGTGCAAAGAAGTATTCGCATTGAGAAGAGGGAGCTCACATCACATATCCCGCATGGAACATCCCTTATGAGTAAGCGAGACTATTCAAACTTCATCATCAACAGAAGAGAAACGGGACGATCTTTTGAGACGGTAGATCGGATTTAATCTTTGAAATGTGGCAATTTTTATAGTTTCGCCATGTCCGTTCGTCTGTCCGTCTATCCGCAGCTTAGCTAAAGACTAGAAAGCTGTAATTTGGAATGAATATAGGGATTAGTTACGCCGACAAAGTGGAAGAATAAAATCTCGAAAAATATTTTTTTTAGGGTTTCTCGTGTACACGTAAAGTGGGTTTTTTTTCTCGCGTACCCTATATTGTGGGATGTTGCCTCGGTCGTTGGATAGGTCTTTAAAACATGTTACTAGTTTGTTCAAATAACGAATCCCTGTTTGTGAAATATTAAGCTACAAAGTTTAATTACGATTTTGCGTTTAATTTTTGTTAGATTCAATCGTCCCATCCCCCCTACCAACTAACGGTTGTGTTTGGGTGTGTAAAAAAATGTACGGTAGTAGTATATATAACGAAGTTAAAAGGAAAACTATCACAACTAAGTAAGCTTTACAAGTTGGTCGACTACAAGTAATAGTCGACCAACTTATAAAATGTACTTGGATAACATATTTCCCTAAACATAATGTATGGAAGCACAGGTTTTTTACCTTCAAATGGAAGTTTGTTTTTTATTATTACAATAAAAATAATCGTTCGGAGGCAAATCGGAGCGTAGGAAGTGTCCGCATATTTTGATGGGCCACTACGGAATAAGGAGCATGGGCAAAATTCATCATGCTTAGGAAAACTGTATTTACCTTAACTCTTAAAACAACGACGTTAGCTTACGTAATGAAGTACCAAAATAGCACATCAAACAAACATTTTAACGTTCACAATTCCATTTCACTCAATCAAATCAATTTAATTTAAGATCATTACGTAATCGAAGAATTGAATCTAAACTTCCTGAACACATTAATTAGCTTAACGTTTTTGTTCATGCGATGGAAATAGATTGTGGTTCTAATGTGCCGCGATTGATCACTCACATGTAGACAGCTATGACGCTATAATGTTATGACCAGTGATCGGAATAGGCTGAGTATATTTGCCTAAACTTCGGAGAACAGAGACAGAAAGTGGAGACTTCCTTACGACTATATTTTTTTTTCCGTGATTCGGGAAAAATCTTCAATAAGTTGAAAATAAGCTTTATTTAAGATGTGTAAAGGCTATTTTTAACTAAACTTACAATTACCAAATTTCGAAATTTTCACGTAAAATCCCGAAATAAATAATCGTAACTTTAATTCATGTAAGTATTCGAATTATATTTACGATCCTTTAACTAACCGTTGTATCAAATTATTCTAATACATGATTTAAGTTAGATTAGTTTTAGTGAAAATTCCTAAGATCTGTTAATTGCAAGTTTCGTTAAAAATAGCCTTTACACATCTTAAATAAAGCTTATTTTCAACTTATTGAAGATTTTTCCCGAATCACGGGAAAAAAAATATAGTCGTAAGGAAGTCTCCACTTTCTGTCTCTGTTCTCCGAAGTTTAGGCAAATATACTCAGCCTATTCCGATCACTGGTTATGACCGACTAGGATCGTCACTTGTTCTATTTATATTCTCCTAGTTGCTCAATAATCCAGCGGGTGCTTTTATAAATATTACGGCTTAAACTAACAGGCCGAAAAAATTAAGCCAAAAAAACTATGTTAGGTAATTGCTGAGTGAAAAGGAAATCAAAATCCACTATTGATATGAGCGACTGAAATTCATCACTTGTTTCCATTTATGTTTGCCTGGTAGCTCATAATCTAGCACATTGATGCTTAATAAAATGGCGAAAACATTAAGCGAAAAAGCTGAATAATAATTACTTATGTGAAATGGGTTGTAGAGGTCAGAGTGTAAAATACTCAGCTGCATACGGTTAGGCCAGAAGCCGACACCAATCAATATAGTTGAGAAAAAGCGTAGGCAGATGCTGATGTGTTAAAATAAGATCAAAACCAATGTCAGATAAAATTAAAAGAGACGCAAAATAAACTGAAGTATATCAATGCATAGATCAATACTGTCATTTGTGGCCATTTATTTTTCCAGGAAGATCGATCAAAGACTCGTGGGCATTTTTTGGGCAGTGGAAAATGCTTTTCACAGAATATTTTTATTAGAAAAAGAGGTGCAAGAGGAGTACCTGGGATGGAAGAGGCCTTTGTCCAGCAGCGGGACATGCAAGACTATAGAGGAAAAAAATGAAAAAATAAACTATTACAGACTATACATTGGTTCACAAAGAATTGTATTAAACTACATCATTGTGCAACTAACTACGTTATCCACATAATTGTTAGAGATATAGCAACATGAGTTAAACCCAATATTAGCTATGATGAAGTAGAATATCTCCTAAACACATAACTTGTTAGTACGGTGGAACTAGATAACGACACTTATGTATTGCCATCGATCAATTCGATGTATTTATATGACCGAATGGTCTGTCGCACGCGTCCTGTTCAACCCACCGCGTAATTTTGAGGCAAATTTTGTTTATTTGTGACTTACAGATTAATGGTGTATCGTATCGTGTGTATCAGTTTATCGTTTCGAAGCTGTTGCAATAGTTAATGTATATGCTGTAAAGGATTGTCGAGCTGATGGAAAATTGCTCTTCTTCTCTTCTGTGAATCGTGGCGTGTTATATGAAAATAAGCCTTCAAATTCAAGTATAGACCAAACTATAATCATTTTATTAGTATTGTAGGCCACGTTATCGTATCTAGTGTTTCATGTTATTTCCTTTCATTTAGACTTCGAAGCTTTTCTTTTGATAATATCTCAATGAAGCATGTAACAAAAGCTGACCCAAATATGTAAATTATCCTATATCAAAATTTGGTTTTCTAGAGAATTTGAAACAAGGCTCTTATGTACAAAGCCCGTACCTAGGGAAGGTTAACATCGTACATTGCCCATCAAATTAACAAACGCGTCGGGGATCTCAACCACAATTATGTACGAGTACCCACGCTTCCAAGGAAATTTCATATTCATCCTATCCTCCATTACGTCACGAGTAAAACAAAGGAACTCGATTTTATTCAGTCGCTGCCTATAATATAACACGGTTCTTACGTCTGAGTGCACACAAAGTTGAATCCTTCCATGGCTTTGACAGTTGGAGTTCTGAATTTATTAATCAGTTATTCTATTTAACAAACTTCGATGAGTCCTTTGGTGCAAATAAAATAGACAGTAACGTTTAAGAGACGTCGGTTGAGGAGCTCCTGCTATTGTAGTCGAATCAATTAACTTTCTGTCACTGTTTGACAGTTGCTCTCCCCATTTCCGCTTCAATACATCCGGACAGTAAATTTAGAAAGTTTCTATCATAAAAGCCAATGACCAAAATTGAAATGATGTAGAAAATAATATAGCAAACGAAATTTTGTATTGCAGTAGAGCTTTATATCAGTCCGAGTTGAAATGATTAAATAAGATTAAAAAGGGGGATTTTTTAATTTTATTTCATTCGATTTACTGTATTTTTTATTTTATTTCTTTGGGAAAACAAACAGTTACACATTAAAGTATTACACATAATTCTAATACAAGGGGTGTGATTAAATGTATAACCAACGACATTTTCCACATATTACAAAAACAATTAGTTATAAAAACAAAGTAGAAAATCCGACAACATACGCCAGCCTGGCCCAGCGTATTTAATTAGTTCAGCCGATAACTTATTTTTTTTATTTTATTTTTTATTTTATTTCTTTGGGAAAACAAACAGTTACACATTAAAGTATTACACATAATTCTAATACAAGGGGTGTGATTAAATGTATAACCAACGACATTTTCCACATATTACAAAAACAATTAGTTATAAAAACAATGCGACTTACGCTAACAGTTGAATGTGAACAATAAAATGACATAATGTGTTATGTTAAACAAAACAGGCATACAAATTAGGAAGAACAAAAAAAAAATACATGAAATGATAGTAGGTAATAGTTTAAAAGTTGCAAAAAAAAAAAAAAAACACTCAATCCAGAATGGCTTTGCAAACAAGGCCTTTAAATTTTCCTTTTGGTACAGCAAAGATGTCAACATTGTCGAAAAGACTGTTGTACTGACTAGTTAGGTGACGTAGGGGTGCTCGTAAGCCTGCGTTCGTACGACTAGAAGATACGGCAAATAGGGGTCGTGCGCGAACCCCACGGCTTATAGTTGTTCTAGGTACCACGTAACTAATCTTATTAGTGATGTCCATACAATCACACACATTATTACATAAATCATATAAAAACATTGTCTCTAAAATAATACGTCTGGCTTTAAGATTATGTAGTTTATACTTATTCAAAAGATCACTATAAGAAGCATAAGTACGAAAACAACGGTAATGCATGGATTTCAGAAACTTGCTTTGAACTTTTTCGATCGCGTCTGAGTATTTCCTATAGAAGGGACTCCATACCGCAACAGCATACTCTAACTGGGACCTGATTAACGATTTATAAAGGTATAAATATGTATATGGGCGGACAAACTCAACGGCTGATCTCATAACAAACCCGTACATTCGGAAAGCATTATTCACTATTTTACTAATATGAGCGTCTAGGTGTAATTTGTCGTCTAATAGAACTCCAAGATCACGCACTAACGTTTCTCTTGTTAAAGTTATATTATTTAAGGAGTACGGATGCATGATAGTATTTTTGTTTTTAGTAAAACTTATACAGCAACATTTATTTATGCTAAGTTGTAGTTTATTATTTAAACAGTATGCAGAAAATCTGTCTAGGTCTTCCTGTATGAGTAGGCAATCTTGTAAATTCCTTACCGACCTAAAAATTTTGAGATCATCTGCATATAGTAATAATTTTGAATTTTGAAAACATTTGTTAATGTCATTAATAAATATAATAAATAAAAGAGGTCCCAAAATGGAGCCTTGTGGCACTCCAGAAGTAACACTTAGAGTGCTGGAAATGAAACCATTTATGACAACCCTCTGAGTCCTATTAGACACGTAAGAAGAGAACCATCTCAGAAGGTCCCCACGTATACCATTGAATGCAATCTTACTCATTAGCAGCTGATGGTCAACCTTGTCAAAAGCTTTGCGGAAATCGGTATATATAGTGTCAACTTGAATACGGGAGTCCATATTGTTAAATAAATAGTCCACGAAAGTCACCAGGTTGGTTGCAGTTGACCTTCTTTTGACGAATCCATGCTGTTGTTGAATGATTATATTGTGCAACAGAGGGTAAATTTTATCATGAACTAATCTCTCGAAAACCCTTGACAAAGCTGACAGTATTGATATAGGGCGGTAATTCTGCACATCATCCCTAGGTCCCGACTTATAAACAGGTGTTATATTTGCAAGTTTCCATGCTTGAGGAAAGCATCCTTGAGAGATAGAGAGATTAAATATAATGTGCAGGGGTATACATAAGTTAGCAGCTGTATGTTTTATAAAAATTACTGGTAGACCGTCCGACCCAGGCCCTTTAGCAGGATCCAATGCTTTGAGCGCATTAAGTACTTCATCAGTAGTAAACTGAATATCACATAGTAGAGTGCAACTTTCGGAACAGTCGTTATACGTGGATGGAATATTAGAAAAAGTGGAAGGTTCATAAACGGATTTAAAAAAGTCTGAAAAAAGATTACATATGTTTTCTGGGTCGCTAGTTGACTGGTTGTTATAATTCATCGTGGATGGAATGCCAGCTCCACATTTTTTCTTATTGGAAATGAAAGTCCAGAAATGCTTGACATTGTTCCGAATACCATCCTCAACACTATTGATATAGTTATTATAACAGTTCGTGCATTCATCTTGAAATCTAGATCGGTAAAGTGCAAACTGCTCGTAATCCGAAACGTTGTGGTACATTTTCCATTTAACCCACGCTTTGGCCTTATTTTTATAAATATGTATAAGAGGTTTTGAGAACCACACGGGAAACTTAGAGGATCTGCAGATTGTCAATGGTACATATTTTTTAATAATACCAAATATAATATTGTAAAACGTGTTGACCGATTCGTCAACTGATTGGTTGCTTAAGGCATCTTTCCAATTTATTTCCTTTAAGTCGTTATTAATTTCGTCATAACTGGCCTTGTAGTAATTATATTTTTTAATTTCTTTGCGTACCATTGAGCTGTGAGGTAAACGTAGTGAGATGAATACACAGAACGGGGGATGGTGGTTGTCGAGTTGTAGTAAGTTATTTGTAGGTGTAGAAATTGAGCAATCGTCATTACTTATGACCAGGTCCAATATCTTCCCGTTCAAATTTTTTATGGTATTAAATTGGTAAGCATTTAAGAAGGACATAAATAAACTCAAGTGACTACATATGGGAGAATTACCAGTACAGATCTGCGCTGCAATTGAAATACTGTCTGTGCTAGCAACCCAGTCGACCTCTGGCAAATTATAATCTCCTAACAAGTAAAATTTTTCGACATCGGTGTCTTCAAGAAGTCCTTGTAATGAGTCAAAATATTCAACATAAACACACTCGGGTGTCTTAGGTGGTATATAAACTGCCGCAATCATTTGACACTTACCTCTAGCTGAGCTCGGTAAATGCACAAGGATTTGTTCGATGTTTGTGTCCATAGATGAGCGCGGAATCACTCTAACCGAACGTAGTCCCTTCAGCATTGCCACGAGAACACCACCTCCATCTTTCTTATTAGTACTTTTACGATCACGGTCACATCGATATACTTCATAACGTTCGTCAATGAACTCATTGTTAAATATCTCGGGCGTTAACCAGGTCTCAGTCAGAATTATAATGTCGTAACAATTAGCTAAGATATTCATGTACAAAATATGTAATTTGGTACGGACTCCCCTGCAATTTTGGTAATATATTATGAGGTTATCAGTCATTATAGGGTGCAATTCTACAAGAAATAGTGATATAAGCATTATCCGTTATAAACGTAATCGTGACCATCAGCATAGATGATAAACTATTGACTAACAGGGCAACAAGAAACAAAAAATAATTAAAATAATATGGAAAAAAGGTCAACCACAACAAGTAACATACCAGCCAGTACCTACAATGTTTGAATAAAACTATAAATACGCAAATTATACTCACGTGAGTGCCTGTCAAAAAACTCACAGCAATCATATCCATATGATCGTTTACATAGCCAATAATGACGCAGGCAAAACAATATATCAAAACAGTAAATTCCGCCATAAGAAAGGAATATGTATCAACATGTTTAAAGGCATTAAATAAGTTATTGAACGACGCGTGGGGCACCTTGGTTGCTAATCGGCGCCACATAACCAGGCTTGATTTTAGCGATGTCGTGCGGCGATCGAATAGCAAAGGCCCTTGCCCCTTCTTTTTCACGAACAAGAATGGTCCCGTGCTTAACCCAGAGGAACTTATAACTGTGTTTCTTGGCAGCATCTTGACACTCACGAAATAATTGCTTGTTCTTTAAAGTAAGATGCTCATGCATGTATACTGTCAGTGATGTTCCTGATATGCCAAGTTGTTCAGTGACAAGTCCCTTACACAATCGATGGGCACTAAGGACGTTGTCGCGCAATATACGTGAAGACAATTTCAGTATTACATTTTTGGGCCTGTTGCTCTGTTGGTATGCATGGGGGACACGGTGAACGGATATTATATCATTTTGTGCAATATTGCACTTTATTGCAGACCCAATCGTTTTCACCAGAGAGAGAAGGTTTTCGTTACGCCTTTCCGGGACATTGCATATCTCTATGTTACAGTTCCGTGCGTTCTGCTCTAGACCGTCAATCTTTGCCACAAGCTCAGCAACTACAGGCTTCAAATCAACGGTCTCTTGAATACGTTTTTCAAGGCTGCCGACTTTCTTACTAAGATCGGTGTGCTCGTCACCAACAAACTGGACCGAGGTTTGGAGAGTATTGACACGTTCCGTCATACCTTCATACTTCACATCCAACTCCGAGATTCGTTGTCGTAACATTATTTGCTCTGATCGAAGAGAGTTGATATCATTTCTAATATCTGACGTCACTTGAGTTAGTGAAGCAAGTTCATTTTTCATCGACACTACATTCTCTGATATCTTATCTAAGCTTGTCTCCATGTCCCGTCGCCACTCATTTAGAGTATTCCTGAACTCCATGGTCAGCTTATTAATGGCTTGCATCCAATCCGAATCCGGTTGTTTACGCTTGCGACCTGCCACGTTTGGTTCGTCCCCATATTCGCCGCTCATTCCCGCACCAGATGTTAAGTCGGTATCTGAATGGAACTTTTTCTTGTCTGGTGAATGAACCATATTAATCGTTTCGGCTAGCAACCTTTGTTCAAATTATGTTAAGAATAAATTGAAAAAGAATTGCGTTTTGTTGGATTCGAACTTGTGCCTCTTCGAGTGGCCGCGGTGACACAAAAAGCACTCGTGATACCAATCGACCACGGTGACTTAGCGGTGAGTGCCGAAGTTTTAGGCCAGTAGTTAAAGTTTTTGGGAGCCAATGACTTGCAATATGCTCGTTACTAATGCGGTTCTTTGTTCTCACAATCACAGGTGTCACCTTGAGCACTTAGAAACGTTGAAATTTTAAACTGTTTCTTGATAAATATTGATGTTAAACTGCGTTTTTTGCAAATTTTTTTGCAAATTAATGTTACACTAGGGTCACTGTATGTATCACAATAAAAATTGTACCGAATTCTGCGAAATATTGCCACTTATGCTATATTATTAAGAGAACTAACATAAACACACTGTACTCGGAGCAACGGTCGCACGGTGAATGAAATTGCAATATTCGTTACTAATTATATTGTACTTGATTTGCAAGTTTGCATTTAAGGCCGCCAAGAATTACCACCACTGCTTCATACGTTTTGGTATTTGGTTTTTGAAACTTCACTAGTTTCAGCTCAGCGATGACGAGTCAATCAGAATCAAAAAAAATCGTACCACCTTTCTATAGTAATAGACATTTTTGTTGCTAAACTGCTTCCGATAGCTCTTCATTTAGCTAGTAATTATTTTACAGGCAACAAAGCGAGCAAACAATACATAAAAGCAGGCATCATTAAGTACGTATGTACATACTTACTTTTGATGAATTTGTGAACATTTCAGATGTACATTTTAATGAACCTAATATTTTAAAATGTAGCTAGTTATTATTAATTTGACTTTGTACTCGTAATGAGCTCGTGACGTCATTTCGGTACCTACACAGCAACTATACGATTCAAATTCTATTACTAATTAATCACTACAGTATGAACCTTACAAATCATTTTGAAGTATTAAAATTATTAAACGAACCGATAATTAACTTTAATGTCGATGCAACAATCCGTGGGTAGGTAATTAATTCTATCGATAACTGTGAACAACGATTCTAGTCCCGCGCTATCACTGGATTGAAAGACAAGGGTCTCCAAACCATACTATTATCATTATCATATTACATAAAGATATTAATCAAGGTTTGGTAGATTTGACACGGATATTACAATATT
This sequence comes from Eurois occulta, assembly GCA_950022335.1. Classification (NCBI taxonomy): domain Eukaryota; kingdom Metazoa; phylum Arthropoda; class Insecta; order Lepidoptera; family Noctuidae; genus Eurois; species Eurois occulta. The sequence continues at coordinate 7,481,505 of OX465484.1, read as the reverse complement.
TTTTACGCGATTCTTTCCAATCTTCTTTGCTTATGGTCGCAAGCCGACTGCTGGTCCTGGGTTCGTTTCCCGGGTCGGGCAATTTGTTATTGGGTATTTTCATCAGAAATCTTTCAGTAGCTGCCACGGAGTCTGGATTAGTGCTTAGTTGATGGCAAAAGTAATGGGAGTGAAACATAACTGGTGAATGTGGTTGAACTATTCAGTACTCCTCTGCCTAACCCTTTGTAGATTACAGGCGTGATATTATGTTGTTTATGAAAATTTTGTTACATTTGACGCAGATTTTTTTGAGAAAAAAAAAAAGATGTTACAATTTATACGCAATTCATGACAATCTTATATGCACGAATGGTCCCATACTCTCATATAACGTTCGCACGGCAGCACGAACTTGTGAGAAACAATATGCATGCCGCGAGTTTTAATATTTTATTGGGCTCGGAGATATGTACGATATCATTGGAACATGACAGAGAAATTGAAAATACATCATATTTTGTGCGGCGGAACGTAAAAGCTCTTGTTTATTGCTCAGATAAAACTAGAATTCATATTGCATTCATTCGAAGACGATATGTCGAGTTATAACTTTAAGCTTGAAATATATGGAAATTTATGTTATAGAATCAAGTTTTACTGGTGGCAGAAAAAAGGGGAGGCCTATACCCAGCAATGGGTGATTCCGGGCTGATATGATGATGATAAAAATATGTTTTCTGTAAATATGACTAAGCCACTTTTTAGGATATTCATATTGCATAATTTCTTAAAATAGTATAGTAGGTATGTATGTATGACCAAAGACCATTTTGTTAACCATTTTATAAATAGAAAATCGACCTAACAACATTTCACGCTCGGTTTGCGCGTGGGTGGTCACAGAATCTCAGTTCTAACCCAAACTAACCCATTGTCGGGGTGTCACAATCTTGTTATTGCGACCAATTATTATTTCAACTGTTGATACCTCTACATTTTAATGTGTTTTTTTGACGTCACTATTTATTTCGTAAAGTGATTTGAACACGCTCTTGTTTTGTTGGTTTGTTAAATACACTCGAGAGCAATGAATCCGGGTCACTTAAAGAATCCTAAAAATCTCGGAAACTAAAAATGCTAGGTTAATGCAATAAATTGTATTTAATAGACAATGTAATACTCCTTAAATGAAGGTATTAAAACTTCTTAGTTATTGTAAAGTTATATCAGAAAAAAATCAAATTTGAAAAAGGGCCACTTTCGAAGATGGAACTACGAAATTACAGCATTTGGTTTTGCTTTTGTTTGTAATCTGTCATTTATGTGGGTACATAAACCATGTTGATAGTGCTCTATATTCATTATTCAAGCTGAAATTATGTCGCTTACGCCTGAAGAATGCACCAGAATACTTACAATACTTGAAACCGGCCGGAGTCAGTGCGATACAGCCAGGACTGTCGGTGTGTCGCTGTCAACAGTACAAAGAGTTCTCCTACGTTACGAAGAAACTGGTTCTAACCTACGCAGACCAGGAACGGGCAGAACCAGGTGTACCACAGCACGAGAAGACCGATACTTGGTGAACACCATGCTTCGAAATCGCTTTCTCACAGGAACTGAACTCACAAATCAGTTTCGACGCCTCGGAGGAAGTAACCCAAGTGCATGGACAGTAAGACGTCGGCTTGCTGAATCTAACTTAAAACCCCTTAGACCTGCAAACGGCCCTAAACTGGAGCGTGGGCATCGTATTTCAAGACTAAGATATGCCCAGAGCCACGTAAATTGGAGTATTGAAGATTGGTCAAAAGTTATGTTCTCCGACGAATCAAAATTTATGCTCTACAAGCACGATGGAAGACACAGAGTGTATCGAAGACCAGGGGAAAGATTCAAGCAAGCATGCATCGAAGAAAAAGTAGCCTACGGTGGTGGGTCTGTACTTGTGTGGGCCGGAATTTCTTCTGAAAGTCGCACAGAGCTGGTGATCATAGAAAACGGCTCTTTAACTAGCGTAAGATATGTGGAAGAAATCCTCAATGATCACGTTGGTCCATTTATGGTCAATTTAGGTGAGGATGCTATATTTATGCATGACAATGCCCGACCTCATACAGGTAGGATTGTGAATGACTACCTTCAAGAGATGAACATTACTCGTATGGCGTGGCCAGCGCGCAGCCCGGATATCAACCCGATCGAGCATGCTTGGGACGAGCTAGGCAGATGCGTAAAACAACGAAACCCTCCCCCAATCACGCTTCGTGAGCTCAAAATTGCTCTCACAGAGGAATGGGAGAATATTCCCCAAAATCGTATAAGGAACTTGGTGTACAGCATGCCAAACCGCGTAAACGCAGTAATGGAAGCACGAGGAGGCAATACGAAGTATTAAAATTCAAGAAAATCGTAATAAAGTTCAAAAATTTCATGTTTCCTATTTTTGTTTTAAGGAGAGATCAGCAGTTTTTTTCTTTATGTAATTTTGTGTTAATAAAATGTATGGCGACTCATATTTTTTTTACTTTCATTTAAGGAGTATTACATTGTCTATTAAATACAATTTATTGCATTAACCTATCATTTTTAGTTTCCGAGATTTTTAACATTCTTTAAGTGACCCGGATTCATTGCCCTCGAGTGTATATATTCTGTGTACCTTTTTCTGTAACTCATTTTAACGCGACTTGGTTCGTTTTCTAATTAGCCATAGTTCTCTGCAAAGTTTTTTTGAAACTATTATTATTTCCCGCTAATGTAGGTATGTACGTGGAACCGGAATATGGGTTCAATAATTATTTTGAAATAAACTAAACTGTTTGCTTTTTTAGGGATCCCTTCTTTTCGCATAATGTTCTTTGTCCTAATATACTTCGGCATAACGATTTTGGCACAATTTTTTTTGGCATAATAATACTTCGGCATAATTTTTTTAGGCATACATTTTATGTTGGCATAATCATCTTAAAAACTAATTTGTTTTGGCATAAATTTGATTCGCATAACGTTAGTAGGCCTAATGACTATTAGCATAATAATATTTAGGCATACAAAATATTGTTGGTTAAAAATTTAATATGCTGTGCAACAAAAGTTAGTGACAGAACCGAATTGCTGCAAAACCGACTCCACGTAGTCTTGTTTGTCCTACCCCTAGAGTGTAATTTAAAATCGCGTAGGCGCGTAGGTACGAGGCGGCCCGCGGGCTGAGGAGCAGGTGGCTGCGAGCGAGCCGCCGCGGCTGAGGCTGGCCGGCGAAGCCGGCCAACAAGCCGAAGCTGCGGTGGTGAGCGAAAGCCGTCTGCGACGATTAGCACGCGTGGGGCCGCCGGAGGGCCGCAGCGCCGGAGCCGTGACAGAAACCCTGCCTGCTGCATGTTGCATGCTCGCTTGAATGCTGCATGCTTGCTTGCATTCTGCATGCTTGCTTGTTTGCTGCATGCTTGCTTGCATGCTTGCTTGCATGCTTGCTTGCATGCTTGCTTGCATGCTTGCTTGCATGCTTGCTTGTATGCTTGCTTGCATGCTGTATGCTTGCTGCATGCTGTATGCTTGCTTGCTTCATGCTTACTACAGCGAAAAAAAAACCCACAAAATTGTTCAATACGGTATATTATATTAATATGTTATTTATTACCTGATTCAGGAGATAATTATGGCTTTTTTCCAATCGTCGAAATAAATTGGATCGCCCTAGCTTTTTTGCCCGAAGAGGATAATTATCCTCTTCGGGCAAAAAAGCTAGGGCGTATAAAAAAGTTATGCTTTAGAACTTTATGCTTAATAAATTTATGCTTTAGAATATTATGCTTCATCATTATTATGGTTAGAGAAATTATGCTTAAAAAATTATGCGTAAGCTGTTATGCGTAATTATATTATGCGAAAATATAATTATGCCAAACAAAATTATGCTAAGTTATATTAGGTCTTAACATTTTATGCAAATGGATAGTGAACCGCTTTTTTAACGAATAAAGTGACGACTTTTTAGGGTTCCGTACCTCAAAAGTAAAAAAACGGAACCCTTATAGGATCACTTTGTCGTCCGTCTGGCTGTCTGTCCGTCTGTCTGTCAAGACCCTTTATCTCGGGAACGTGTGGAAGTATCGAGTTGAAATTAAAACCTTATACTCAGGTCTAAAGTCCCTTGAAGCTGTGGAAAACCAAACTCTAAGTTAACGTAAAAAAAAGATACAGCCGCTTATGCCACAAAAAATGAATATTTCGACACTCAAGGGAACCATGAAATTTGGTAAATATGTAGTTTAATAACAAAATACCTACAAGTTTATACGAAACCCGCGGTCCAGGAGTCCGAATCGCACTTGGTCGGTTTTTTCGTAAAATAAAAGTTTTCAGAAACAATATATATATTAATTAGTCGTTAAAATATGATACGAATTGCAAATTGAATAGTTTATTCTACGATTCTGATGAATTGCGACAAATCGAGTATCAATTAGCTTACTGTGCCCTACATAAGCTTAGTGCTGGTTTCTGAAAACCTGTTCGTCAAACTGTAAGCAAATTCTTTTGGTAACGCCTTACACAAACGGCAAAAGTAAAGTCGACAATATGAATTTCTAATCACACTTTTTATCTCTTAGAATCCCTGCGACGACATCCGTCACCGTCGTATCTGGTCGAAGAGCAAATGGTGCGGGACCCTACCTCGAGTGCTGGTCATAGGACCACAGAAAACGGGCAGTACTGCCTTGTACACTTTTCTGGCGATGCATCCTGCGCTGGCACCGAACTTGCCAAGCCCTGCCACTTACGAAGAGCTCCAGTTCTTCAACAATAACAATTATCTCAAGGGACTTGATTGGTAAGTCAATTAATTCAAATTATCATTACATGCTAGGTGGAAACGGACCGTTCAAGAAGCCGTCAACCAAGCATTCTGTACATCAAAAATTATTACTAGGAAACGACTTTTTTTTTGTGAAAAATCACATTTTACCGTAGGACTCAATGTCTGTGACTCAATGTGGGACTCAATGTTTTCACTTAAAACCTTGTGCTGATGGAAGCATTGAATAGTACGAGGGTCGTAGAGGTATTTAAAGTAAAGTTACAACATTAAAAACTTGTATTTTAAACAAAACGCAATATCTCGGCAACTTTTTTTTTTATATTAAATGGGTCTACTCTTGACCTCAATCTAGTCCTGAGGACAGAGATGAGGTCGACGATGGAACGAGCTTACCCAGAAGAAGCCTATTAACTCGCGACTTAAAAAGATTGGGGTTATATGAACTTGGGAACACTGACGAAGGCAGGGAATTCCACTCCTTAGCTGTGCTAAAACTAAAGGTATGGTCGAGGACAAAAAAAACAAGTAGAACAATTGCCTGTCGGCTTCGTTAAGGGTACTTTTACACCCATTATGCACTACTTTTTGACACTTTTAGTAATATAAACGACGAAAGTAACTCTTGATACATTTGCTCTGTGCAAAGAGTGCACGGACCACCACGGTATCTCGGAATTTTAAGACAGGAATACTCCGAGAGGTTGCGTGGTTGCGGCATCCACACGTTCAACTTGCGCTCTACAGCTTGCTTCCTTGGTTGCGATACTCCTTTATCCTAGCTTGTGTTTCGAAGAGCAAGCGGTGCGGTGTTCTACCGCGGTGCTCAGCAAAGAGGCCACTTCAGACTGCAGAACCACGCTATAAACATTCCTCACCACACACTCAGCGGTCGGAGCTTTCCTCGCTGGTCCTAAACACACGCGAAAATTCTCTGCGCAAACAAAAGTATTTTTTTAACACATTATGCTTGAATCGGGACTCTTATTGCACTGCTTTAAGGTTCCCAATGCAATGTTTTTAACACGCTTGTTTATTACTTACAAATGATTATTTTCTCAAATATTTGTTACAAAATATAAAATTTCTGAAATTATATTAATTTGTCCAACGTAAATGAGTCGAAAAACATCGTTTCATACGCGTAAGCGTTTGACATTACTCACTTGCATGAACATGTAGATACTACAGCATCAATTTTCCCCGGGATTTTACACACAATATTAATTCGTCGAAATGTCGACCAACATAAGACTCCTCATTTAACAAACATTTCAAAAAGCTGTTAAAGTTAACAAATGTCCATGTTGTAGCCACGTGAAAAATTTCCACAATATATTTTCACTTTTTCCACCAATTTATTAGGCGCGTCCAACACAGTTTTCCGGGTAAATATATTTTAAAACAAGATATGTATCTAGGGTGTGCGGGGTTAATTATTCTATTTACTTTATTTTAATGTTCTCTTTCTACGCGATTCTCATTTGGGTAAAAAGTATGAACTGTTTAAGTATGCTGGCGGCGGTTACAAAGCCCACGTATATTTTAGAAGTGGGGTGACGCGTTACATCTCATTAATATAACAGCGAGGTACGCTTAAATTAAAGTATTATACGAGCTACATTTAAGTTAATATTCTAACGAGAGTCCTGGGGAAATACGACGAAACTATTAATTAGGCGTCATAACTGTCGAGTTCGGTTTTCCCGATGGGTTTAGGTAGGAGTGTAAGTGGTATACACCAAAGTTCGGAACTATTAGGTCTCGTGTGTAAGGGGACAAACCCATCGCCGTTAATCGGGCACAATGCCAATCTTGAATTTTCTTCCCAGAATTTTCAATAATACCTAGTGGCAGTTTTAGGGATTGAAGCCAAAACTTCCCACTTCAGTAGCCGCGCTAGCGACATTAAACCCCAATGAATAATTAATTAATGCGGCTACAAAACAATCCAGGAAATTAATATTGCTGATATTAAAAGTTTTGTTTACCGAACATTGTAGTTTTTACCACGATATGTATTTTCGTAATTTTGTATATCGATAAATCAATAACCATTAAAACTATAAGAACGATACCCGTCCTATTTACCATGAGAATTCGCTTGATGATTTATTTGTGAACATTAGCAACTTTTAGAGAATTCCTAGTTGTTTTTCATGTTTGTAATTACGTCCTTTTCAAACTGTTCGTTTCGCGAATGTACACTCACGAAACGAGCACATGCACAGCACAGAAACGCACAGCAAATTCGCGGAGGGAATGCTCGCGATGATCATAAATGTAGTCCTAAATTAAAATTGAGGCATGTATGTAACTGATGTATCGGGGCTTTTTACTAACACATTTTCCTAGTTTGTATTTCCAAAGAAAAATAACTATGTTGTGGCACATTGGTATTGGAAGTTTATGGCTTTGAAGGTTGTAATCGCGACCGAACGAGAGACGGCCGTAAACCGACTGCAGCTATATTGCAAATAGAGGTCTTGAGCACAAATAAAAACGCCGAAGGTCAAGTAAATTTATGTAAAACCTAACAAGTAAAATCTCGAAGTATAATGTAATAGAATTTTCTTTCCGAAGATTACTCTTTTGGGTCTCGTTCTCACCTCCTAATACTAACATAAGTACATACAGGATTATAGTGCAGTATGGTTCTAAACTCTTAAATGAAATAACCTAAAGGGGGCTGTTGGTAAACATTTGTGAAATCATCTTTCGAAATTGTATCGCAAAACAAGATGGCAGCGTTAGTTATGTTATGAGCACTCGCCAAAATAATGGTGCTACCCATGTTGTTTTCGTAAAGAAAATCTTTAGATTTTCATGAATAAAAAAATCGGTTGGTCGGCAATGATAGGTCGTATAAGCGATAGTAAGACCTTGTATTGAGTATACCTTCTGTACATATTTGTATCTCGAACTTGATCCAATCGGTCTTTACCCGTCAGTGTTATTTTACCGTTTTATTTCTTTGATTTTAGCGTCATGGATATGGTTCCTTTTCTTTGCACAAGCGTTTAAGTTGAAGTGTGGTAGTGTTCACGTTGAAATTGATTAAACATTTCCTTTGTAGTCATATTCTCATATATTTTTTCTAGACTGTCTTGAGATTTCACGTCTTTTCAGCATATTAACTAGGATCTAGACTAGATCAAATAGTAAACTCGACCTCTTACCAAACATATCGTCACCTCTCTTTCGGTTTTCCGAACAATAAGTGACATATTAACGCAAGACACTCGTATTAGGTACTATACTATTACCCGTTTACCTAACCTGTTAATAAAGGATATATTTATAAACGCTACTTAAATTTAAGAGAAGTTAATCATTACTTAATTTAAAGTTTATAAATACAGGGTTTATAATTATAAACCTTGCTTAAAGTAACCACATTCATTTTAACGGAACCATTACACTACAACCTCAACCACTTACTCTTAAAAGCTTTATATTCTCAACCTCACTCAGTAACTCTTTGTGAAAGAAAAATAACCGAATAACTCATGCGTAATCTAATATTATCAAGTATGAACAGAACTAGCGGTTGCTATGAAACATGCCAAGCCAGTGTTCGTCAGACTGAAGCTGAATCAACTCGACACTACGAAGGAATGGCCACAGAAGGTCTTAATGCTTTCAGCGAAAGGTTTCAATGACGTCACAGAATGTTACAATGCGGATTTAATGGGGAGTAAGTCTGGTGCATGGTAATGAGCATTTCGTTGAATAGAATTTAAATGACTTTTACACTTACGGAAGTGTTCGCTTAACAATAATTGTTGAGTTAAAGTATAGTTTTAGATTCCCATTGACAGCACACTGTAACTCAGTTTTTGATTTGAAAAAAGTAGCCATCTGATAAGTGATTCACTGTCCTCTCCACACTTAAGGATGTACTGTAGAGGTTGGAAGATTTTTCTTCTTCTGCCTGGCCTTTCAACTAAGTTGGGGTCGGTTTCCAGTCTTAGCGGATGCACCTGATTACCAGTATTTTTTGAGCCTATCTGACCTCCACAACCCAGTTAGTACCAGGTTATACGATACCCCTTGGCAAGACTGGTTGTCAGACTTTCGGGCAACTGTCTACCTGTAACGACTGTCAAAGATCTACAAATAACAGACGGGATCATCGGCTAAACTTAAAGATCGACCCGAGTGGCTGTCACCTCCACCTCCACCACCACCCACCCCTCCAGCACGACCATCTCACCACCACACCACGCCCCGCGACCACGACCTCTTTTATACCTTCTAATTTATTAACTTGGTCAGTTATGTGCATACACACAACGCCTAAAAGCCTGTTCACTTGACTTTCATTTATGTCGATCCAGGGCTAATATAAGACCACTCACTTACTGCATGTATCAGAATGGTGTGGTCATATGTAAGGTTATGATTCAGAACATCAAACTGAGCCAGTTTCTCTAAGGACCAAGAACAAGATTGTAATCGAGAAAAAATTATCAGCTGTAAGTTTTGAGAGCTATTGAAGTTTTGTGAGAACGATGTTCAGTTGGACAGCCTCGTTGGTCTAGTGGTTGCAAGCACGACTGCTGAACATAAGGTCCTAGGTTCGATTCCCGGGTCGGGCAAAGTGTTATTGGGTTTTTCCATCAGGAATTTCTCAGTAGCAGCTATGGAGTCTGGATTGGCTCCCGGTTGATGGCCCCCTATTACATGGGTCTTAAACATAACTGGCGAAATGTGGGTGTACTATTAGTTACACCTCTGCCTAACCCTTCGAGGATTAAAAGCGTTATGTTATGTTCAGTTTGTTTTCCCGAATCACATTCTTATATAAGACCACACCTTTTTGATACACGCTACACAAGTACGTCAATATTAACCACAACAAATCAGCTTATCAACTGTATTCATTCGAGACCACCATCAATATAAATCACACGAGTTTCTCGCAAGATTCTGCATAATAAGCCCGTAAGAAGACTCATGTTTATCCAATGTATAGCCTGGATAAGTTCTAGACCACTAGGTGAACCGAAGCACGTATATTACCTTGTTAACTTCGTACGTGTGTTGCAAACAAGCACGCCTGTACATTCCTAGTTCCTTTGACAAACCAATGAGAAGATTGGATCTCGATAAATGTACGGCTAATTAGACATTCAGACCTTTTCTTTGAATTCATGAAAACAGTCGGTCTTGAATGAAAATAAACTCTCTGCAGAAAGGATTATAGTTTATATTCTTTGATTAAATTCCAACGCTAGTTTTACTGAATAAAATACGTTCAAAAGTTTTATATTTGATAAGTAATAGCGTAGCTAAGCCCAGAGCCTAGACTAAGGATTCAATTACGATTCAACAGGTATTAATAAATAAACTAGTTGCTAATATAATGATTTTGTATTGAACCGTATTTCCTAAGTACTAGCGTCTACTGTTCTGTGCACTATTTCCCACTATACTTAAGTATAATGGCTTGAGCTATTATGGACGCCATGCAACAGACAAAGGAAAATCGATTGATAGCCTTACTTACGCAGTAGCGCATAAGCTGAAATGTGAGTTAACAGTAATAAGCACCGCTGTATCAAGAATAGTATTTTTAAAGGAACAGATAATCTGAGCGTAGCGTACGCCATTTTGACGTGGAATTGCCTTTTGTAAGCTCTTCCTGAACGGCTCAAGCCGATTCTGCGTCAATAAGTTTGGTCATGCAATCTGACTGGTTAAGATTCATCAACCATTATTTTACATGGAGCGACTGCCGGAACACTGACTACATGGAACAACTTTCAAAGATCTACAAATGACAACCGAGACCATCAGCTTAACGTTCTTTCCGAGGCACGGAGGAAACTCGGTATGTAATGGGTGATCACACATCCACGGACCAACCGAAGCCCTAACCTGAAGATCGACCCGGGCGGCTGTTATTATTTAGCTACGACTTTCTTTAACCAACTGGTTAATACTGTATCAAAAGTGCAGAGCGGCATTATCTCTACTATGCTACGTATAATTTATTTTTCTATGCCTAGTTCATAATATCTGGATTCTCCACCAGGTACCTGAACTTCTTCCCACCAAACATGAGCAACACCACCACTCAGACCACGTTTGAGAAGTCTGCAACGTACTTCGACGGTGACCTGGTACCGCGGCGGGCGCACGCACTGCTGCCCAACGCTAAAATCATCGCCATCCTCATATCACCATCTAAACGGTAAGGTTTATTTATTTACTAGTTTCTCACGTTTTCATCCGCATAGTGGTCGGAAGTATCTATCTATTATCCCACGGGAATGTACTACGTCCTATGTACCATGCTCTATGTGGTAACACAGGTCATTTCACTTTTGTGGCAATGACGAAAATTGGTGTCTTTTATTTTTCGCGGCCACTAGAGAAACTATATACATATCGAAGACAGCATAACGAATAGAATGTTGTATGGCGGTAAAGCTCGGAACTCGGCCCGGACTGAGTTAAATCAGTTTATACAGAGTGATTTTTTCGTAAGCTCTTCAGATAATATATATATAAGAATATGAAACTATAGGTAGTAGAGCAAAGTGATCAAAAATATAACCCTTCCTTGGCAGTCGGGTAAAAAGGCAACATTGCTCCAATACATTTTGGTCATTGTGTTTCCAGATGACATATTGAGGCTGTGATTTGGAGGTTGATTGCATAGAGTTTAAAAGAGTCCTTGACCCCTGAGTTTGTTTCGCCATTTTTTTTCGGGGTTCATGATAGGAAACGTCGTCATCTAGGTTTTGTTTAAAATACAACTTGTTAAGGTTTTACCTACCGAATAAAATAATTTACGTTCATTTATACCTTCATGGAAAAAAGGCTTGAGTTTAAATAAACATATAAACATTCGAGAGAGACTTATACGGCAGCTGCACAAGTGCACATACATTGCGATTCGTCCAAATATCGTGGGCACTGGTTTGTATGTAAATCCCGAGGATCTAGGACTTAACGAATTGGCGATCCGACCGCGCACGGGAATGCGTACAGCGGCTTCCATTCAAATTCTCACTTGGTACCTTTTTACTAACATAAAATAATGTTAAAATACAAAGAAAATCGTTGTAATTTATAACAGTAGGCACACTATTTCGATGTAACTGCCTAACTACACAAGGTGTAGCATAATAAACGCAAGACCTCTCGTGAGGTCTCTCGGACCATGAATCTGAACAACTTTTGTTCTACTAGTTCTTGAAATTCGTAAAAATGGAGTTTCTATAGGAACTGACGCAGTCTGCTGATCAACCTGTAGGGAAAACTAAAAAAAAGTTATGAATTTCCTAAAGACATAAAACAAAAGTTGTTCTGTTACATGGTCTGAGTCACCAAACAAGAGGTCTTGTGTTTATTCTGTTACAACCTGTATACATTTAATAATAATAATAAAAAAACAATATGTAAATTCGAAGCATGTTTGATAACTTATTTTCTTTTATGTTTCATTGCAAGTTTTTTTAGTAAGCCGGGTAGAATAATTCCTTTGACGATTGTCAGTGTTGAAATCGCCACCATGTACTGTTACCTGTTACCCGGCTACTGTACTGTGACTGCTCGATCCGGCACGTACTTGGACGGTTTTTATTTTAGTAACCTAATTTCCATGACCTTTTAGTATTCAAAAGGACCTTTACAAAGTTATCTCAACAATTTTTCCAAGACACGTATACTTCATGAATTCTAAAATGCCTTCCTTAATGAGCTCCCGTTTATTAAGATTCAGTTAGCATCTGAGCTATAACATAGATTTTTTTATTAGCCATGAATGTCCCAGTACTGGGCAAAGGCCTCTTCCATATCTTTCCGAACCAGCCATAATTATATTATATCAGCAAAATGTACGAGTGCTGAACGATACGCCACATTACCGCAGAAATTAAAACAGGAAAATACACATCAATCTTACAGTCTTAATCGTAATTAGAAGATTGTAAAAGAAAATATTTTATCAGCTGCCCGTCAGGCCTCGTTCATCAAAATGCAAATTTAAAATCTGAATTTATATCCGCAAAACTTTTCCAAGAAAATTCATTTGAATTCCTTTATAGAGCTATTTTGATTACATTTCTTAGAAGCACCAAAATGTAGTTCATAGCCTTTAGTATAAACTTTTCATTCAACTTTCATGATTGAAGCAAAAATTACGCGAGCAAATATTTAGCTATTTGAACCTAGTGGCGCAGGCGGAATGTTTAGACTGTTACTTTATTGGCTTAGGTTTTTATTCCTGAATCATCATCTTCCTGCCCTTGTCCCTTTCTATTTAGGGTCTGCGCCCTGTCAAACGTGACGGCATCATTTTCTCCTTTCTCTTTAATATCATTCCTCACACAATCCATCCATATTTTTTTTGCCCGTCCTCTTCTTCCATCAACATTCTTGTCCACCACTCTTTTAGTCACATAAGTTTCATCCCTCCTCATTACATATCCATACCAAGACAAAAGACTTCATTTAATTTGTTCTGTAACAGGAGCCACTTTCAAACTTCCTCTAATAAACTTATTCCTTACTTTATTATGGTTTTTATTTTTGAATAAAAATAATATTTGTATGCATTGTGTAGCCTAAAATTCGTCTCCTACTGATGTTATTAACAAATTCTAATGTAGCCCCAAATACGGTTTCTCACACATTAACTATTCGATAAAAACCCGAAACATCACACAAACAGTAAACATGGTAAATAATATCCCGTTTTCAGTGTTAATGCTAATATTCGATAAAAAGTAAAGCATTAAGATGACAATGCTGAGTGATCAGTTGGATTCAAATGTGGAAATCTACAAAACTGCCAACTCGAATCAAACGCTTTAAATTAAATCTCGAATTCGTCCTAAATAAAAGCATTGGTGTACACAGACATACACAAATGTGACATGCGAGTTTTTAATTGTGGCAACACTATGAATAACGCTATTTTTGGTCATACTTAAAATGCTCCGTAGTCAGGGACAAAGGAGAATAAAACACGTGAAGTAGATACGGTATAATTAATTACAGTAGGTACGTGTTAAGCATCTATGAATTGAGGACATAGTTAACAAAGAATGTCTTTGAAGAAAGAGCGTGACGTATACGTACCAACTAGCTATAGTGTATTTACATACTTATCTATGGTATTTCATTTGTGTCTTCTTACAAGTCGTATTTGGTACACTATAGTAAAAAATCACCAGTTGTCAGTGTTTATAAATTATAAAAGTTATGAAATGAACGTTTTGGTCGATTTAAGAACCACATACGGTTGGGTTAACACATATTTGATTACCAAACACGTTTAAAGAACAACACACCACCTATACTCCTACTGCATCGGGAGTATTCACAAATCAAACCCAAATACCTACCTAAATAAAAGAAAAACATCAAGGAAAAGCTATCTCGTGTAATTCGTCATTAGTAGTATTAAGTAAATTACTGTCGATTGAGGAAAAACGTCGACTGCAAAAGAAGCTCGTAACTCAAGCCAGTAAAACTGCTTGCTCAAATCCGTAACGTTATAGCGTTGCGGTGTCAAGGAATGGCTACCCATCTTGAGTTTATACCGCTCAAGACTTTTGCATATGTATTTTAATCAAATGCTGTAAAATATCGGCAATACTGTGTTCCAAATTTTTGCATTCGAACAAGACTAGGGCTTATGAAAAATTATTTTCGGGCAGATTTTATTTTGACACTGAACGTAGTCAGCGCACCTAAACTGCGTTCAAGAGCTGTCACTTTCATGGAACGGAACGGAATTTTAACGGAATATCGATACTGCCGGTTTTGAAACGAGGTTTTTAGACGTGCTACCTATGTGGGTTTAGGTTCATTGGTACAATTTGCCCTGCGTTAGAATTTAAATAATGAAATTAATTCTTCTCTTCCTTCTGAAATACCAGATGCATTATACCATTTGTCCTTTCATCTCAGTAATAAATTATTATCAACCATAAATGTTTGCATACACAAACACCAGAAGATACTTATTAAAAACTCAGTCCGACAAGTCGAAAAACGAAACAAAAAGCCATCAGACTCCTACAGAAATTAACAAAAATATTTTTAATATCACAGTAACGTGTCGTGCTCTGAATAATTCACATAAAAATCCGTGTGTTTGTTGTGCAGGGCATATTCGTGGTACCAGCACATTCGGTCGCACGGCGATGCGGTCGCGAACAACTATACATTTCATACAGTCATCGCGGCGAATGATTCCGCACCGAAACCCCTCAGGGATTTGAGGTAAGCATGTTTTTAAATATTATTTTAGGGTAGTAGGTTGGTTTATTTACGGGAATTTGTATTTTCACTGGTATCTGTTGTATTTTGTTTGGTCTACTTTACTTGTATATATTTTTTTTTTTATTTAAATATCACGAAAATGAGTAGGTACTGTATCCTGAATGTTTCCCTTCTACAGCGATGTTTATGAAAATTTACTAGACTTGACGTGATTTTAGTAATGTTTGTAAGGATAACAGTACTTAGGTTTAATGGAAACAACCTAATGTGTCATGTCGTGAGTGTTTTCCTCTTCCAGCGAAGTCACGTTCTATTACACCAGTGAACCATTTAAACTTCAATTTACTGCAGAGCTAAGTGTCCAAAACAAACATGAAATACATGTTCTTTGTTGGTAATAAAACATCTCGTAGACATCGGGAGCAACTACGGTTTCTCAATATAGGTACTATTTTTTTCGATCTCACGCAAAAGCGTGTATTTTACGTCGGCCTTCGACCCTCTCATATTGGATCACAATTTTTCTGCGCGAACCCGGCTCTTGTACATTAATAACAAATGTAATGCCTTCACTGTACTTTTATTTCATCTCCCTACTCGTTTATGCCATTTGGTTCCTTAACTTCACGCTATAACGGTGCGGATGAAGTGGGGGGCTTATTGACTTACGTAATCCCATTTGGAGGGCCAATAGGCATGAAAACGATTTAGTTTCAATTAACAACCGAACTTGGGGGTCGTGAAATATGTTTTGCTCAATCGTGTACAGCGATTGCGCTTTTCTACGAAGCAAATTATAATCAGAATGTATAGAAATTCTTGGTACCAAGCAAATTATAATCAAAATGTATAGAAATTCTGATTATCAAGATCAGAATGCATGGTAATTCTGATTATTAAGCAAATTATAATCGGAATGTATAGAAATTCTGATTTGAACTTGCTTAGTGGATATACACAATGCTGTAAACGTTTCCACCCGAATAAGATTTGTTCAGATAGATAACAAGACCCTTCAGTTCGGAGTTTGAAGTGCAGATAGCGATCTGGAGATCTGGAAGAGCAACGTCGTTATTATTTCATTTTTAGATCAATTGAAAATGCTTTCGTTTTTATTGTCAGCGTATTTTTTTTTTTCATTGAATTGGTCAAGATACTAGACTCTTTATTTATTTTTTTACTATCGATGAACTTAATTTAAATATTTTTACACATACATAACTAGCTTATGCCCGCGGCTTCGCCCGCGCGGTGTTGGGGAATTATCCACGGGATCTGGGATAATAGGTAATCTATGTGCTATACCAGACTATATTCGAGCTCTGTGCTAAGTTTCATCCAGATCTGTTCAGCCGTTCTGGCGTGATTGAGTAACAAACATCTATCCATCCAAACTTTCGCATTTATAATAGTTTATTATGTTTGATATGTGTGTAATATTAGTCTTTATTTTTAAAGTTGAATAGGTAGTAAAGAATAGCGCGTGGCTAAATAATTACAGCCGCTCGTGTCGATCTTTAGGTTGGTCCGTGGATGAGTGACCACCCATTGCATACCGTGTGAGTTTCCTCCGTGCCTCGGAAAGCACGTTAAGCCGTTGGCTCCGGCTGTGTTTGTAGATCTTTGACAGTCGTTAAGGTAGTCAGTGGGGACAGACTTGCCATGACATCGAAGCAGGTACTTTTAAGACCGATAGATACAATTGGATGATCAGACCATAAATGTACTATGCACAGGGGGACGTCATTACGTCGCTGTAAATCTTGACACAGTGGTCAGCCGCTACTAAATATTTTTGCTGCATCAATATTCATAGTTCCTATCTTTCGCAAAATAACACCTTATATTATAATTCTAATCCAGCTCAACTCCCTCGAGACTACGTGACGGTACATCCACGAAATCCATTTAACATTAAAATAAGCCAGTTATATTTGTGAGCGTGCGCCTCAAAGATTATTGTGTACTTGACAACGCCATGAATTTATTATCAGGCATCACGCGCATTCCCTCCCGCAGGCTAATGTGCTCAGAATGGATTATTAAAATTGATATTGTTTGCGTTTTCTACCTTAAATATTATTATTTCGTTGAATAGAAAATTAAGGGCTTTTCTGTGAGGTTTTAAACGATGAACAACTGATATAAATAATATCATAGTAGATGTAACACGTTTTAGAAACAAAAAAACATTCACTATTTAATAAAAATTCCAGCTGACCGTGTAAAGGTGCGGACAGAAGAGTAAACCGGACTACGGACATTTTTGTATTTTTTGTTTCGTTTATTTGCTTTAAAAACGTACAAACTCACATTTTACAAATTTAGATATTTTCGCGGATAATCAGAACTAATTTTTAAAAATGGCTATTGAAGTACTTGCTGATCATGCTTAACGATGACTGCTTCTTGCTGATGTTATGTCATGATTTGATTGGTGACTATAGACTAAATCTGGCGTTGTCCAGAGTTAGTAAGTGTGATCTTTAAGGTTTATTTTTATATTCTTACTCTCCCCTTCTCTATATGTCCGTTTCCTTGTCTTTTAAAGTCCATATGATTCCGTGGACAATAGTGTGAGTTGTGCGTTTGTTTACTATTATACCTTAAACTAAATATTACAATTCTAACGTATAACTGTTTCTTGTCCCAAAATAAATAAATAAAGTCCGCAGCCAGTCCGCTGTCCGGTCCGCGTTTGACCGCACCTTCACACAACTTTCCACAAAATTCCAATTTCAACAAACCAATATTTCCATAGAAACCGTTGCCTAAACCCGGGCAAGTACAGCCACTACTTGGAGCGCTGGCTGGCGGAGTACAGCAGTCATCAGCTGCACATCATCGACGGCACGCAGCTCCGCTCGGAGCCAGCCGCCGTCATGAACACCCTGCAAAAGTTCCTCAAGATATCGCCGCATATCGACTACAATAAGTTGCTCAAGTAAGTGCTTTCGAAAACAGGAAAAAAGATAAAATTATCTTCATAATATACACCAAACAGGTATAGAAGAAATTACATTCACGAACTATATTTGCTACCTACAGACCTATAAAAAGATATAAAGGTCATTGCGTAGGACCTCTTACTTACGATAAATCCCAACTTTTATTTTCCACTTCTGTTAATGTTTTTCCTGTCAAATTGCTATCAAGTTTTGAACAGAATAGAATAATTTGATTTGTGAAAAACATGGTATATACATTAAGGTCTTATAAATAGGTTTGTGAATGTTTCGCCATAGAATGGCATACAAATATTATGAATTCTGCGTCGTTACTTTTGTACTTAATTGTTAAGTACACCAAAAATAACGACGCAGAATTAATGTAAAAGATAATGCTGCATTGTCACGCCGCGGTATCGCCCAACACTGAATTGTGCCGAGACAACATACTCGAGAAGATACGAAGACATAAAACTGCTCCACACCTTGTAAAGTGATATTGTACGATCGCCGGCGAGACCAGCAACCTCTGCAATTGGCGATAACTTAGCTACAATGGCCCCTTAAACTCTAGGCGCACAACTTCGCAGAAGCAACTCGCTGGGACTAATATCACTGCATAATGCCCTATCTACATAAAGCAGCTTGTTGCAATTCTAAGCCTTCCTTAGGAAAATAGCCTCTCGTTCCCCGCCGGCGGACTCGCCTCCAATGAAAATTCTGTATCTGGTACTCGCAAATGTTGTTTCATTTAATACTGAAGTAGAATAGTTTCGATTGAAACCACGTCAAGCGCCCGCACCACCGCGTACGCGACGCTTTTCTCATGTTGTGCTTTAACTGTGGTTGGAGGTAGTCCTTGGGTTATTTATGTGCATCCGATGTTTTTAAATCAAATAGGTATCGATATAATAGCTACTGAATAATATAATTATGCTTTATGGAACTAAATAGAACGTCGGTTTGCAATAACGGAAAAGCACGCTCCGTTGGTTCGGACGCTTCGAGCAATATGGGTGGATGAAATTATGAAATGGCTCATGGAATAATAGGCATGAGAAAGGGATTCTAAGACAAGGAATGTAGGTAAATAATGTACAAGATGGATCGTTTGTCTACTGTCCTGTAAATAATAGTCCTGTGTACATTAAACGTCAATAGGACAATGGCGCTCCGTGATGTATGAGGAGATAGATAGGTTTCAATACAAATATTAACACACAGATTTTGTTTCAGGTACGATGCTAAAAAAGGATTTTTCTGCCAAGCAGTAGGCAACGACAGGACGAAATGTCTCGGTAAATCCAAAGGTCGGATATATCCGCCAATGGAGGAGAAGTCCGCCAAGTTCCTGAAGCGTTACTACACGCCGCACAACACAGCGCTGTCCAAACTCCTTGTGAGGATAGGCAGGACTGTTCCGCAGTGGCTCAAAGACGAACTGTCATCCAACGGATAGCATATCTTTCAACCTATAAGGTTGAGACGAAACAAGAAAGTGTTGCACGGCTTGATCAAAGTCTGTGTCATCAGTATCCCTTGAAGAGGCCAAGGGTCGGCGATACGACGGCACTCCTCCAGTTACAAACTGCGGACGTTGCCGCCACTCGCACACTACGCAATGTTGTTCTTTCAAAGTGTTTCAATGAGCAAGAAAGTAATCTTGTTGAACGAATATCTTTGTCTATTGATTCTTGTAATATAATGTTTTTAAAGAGTGATATAAAACGACTTAAAGTTCTTGGATCTGTTTGAACGAGATGAAGATTGATATTATTGTTTTAATTTTGACTCTGTAGGGTGTAGTGAATGACTGTGTGTTCCCAGTGAAACGGTTACGATTCGACTTTTCTTGCCTGAGCATGTTGTTTCTTAGCCATATTTGTATGGACAGCGCCCGGCACTCGTGCGCCGGTCTAGGTGCTATTTGTTAGTAGTTTCATTCAACTTGTACATGTTCGGTTATTACGAATTCGTCTTGTTTGTATTACACACTATTATGTTGTTATCTCATCATGATTTTATGCTTAATTGATAACGCTTCGTAATTAGGTATAATTATTAATATTTTATGTCATGCATACGAAATGGTAAACTAACCGACCGTCGCTACACGCTTATTTTAATACTTTAGTTTAATTACAATGTACGTACCTGATGCAATTTGTAAATTTGTAGTTAATTTTGTACGTTTCATAATAATGTAGGTCTTAACGTTATTTTAACAATCTGCTTGTCTTTCTGGAGGAACTTGCACGGTTTTCTTTGTTTATTTTTGATGTGACGTCACATTTTAAAATGTAAAGATAACTGCAAAAGGACCTTTTGGCGGGTGTCCAAAAACGGAACTAATACCAATTTTATAACAAATATACTAACAACGGGGCCCCCGTCAATGTCCTTGCACTATGTCACCTGACAGGAATTTACGTAGCTTTTAACTGAAATATATGTACCTGTGAAACTCTTTATTCATTTTGATCTTGGCGCAAGTTCCCCATTATGAAGTGACGCACTCAAATATTAAGTTTTATTTTAATGTCTACAGATATTTTACAGTAGAACAAAACACTAGTCTTTTATGTAATGCGGCAGAAACACTTTCGTTATACATAAGTGGACATTTCCTGTGCCATTGACAATCGAACACTACCATGAATTAATATTACATCTGACACATCACTTTTTTTGTTCTCAGTTACCCAATTAGCCGTAAGAATTTTTAATATACATATTGAAGATGTCGCGTTATATTTTAAAGAAATGATATCAATGACGACCCAGCGAATGAAACAAATGTATTTGGTATATATTTTGATATGCATAAATTTATTGGCCAGATTACTCGGCAAGGAAAATGGAAGTTTTTGTAAAAACTGATTCATTATAGAACGTTTCTTACTCTTTGTTGTAGTAGATGTCGGTACTTAAAAAAAAAAACTTGTAAAAAATCTTTTCTCGTGAAAAATACATAGAAAAGTACAGAAAAATAAATATTACGAAATCGATATTTGAATATAGCGTTAAATATTAATATTTTTATGGTACATACGTTTATTCTCTTTCTGTTGTAATGTTTGTCGAGAGGCTTCATATTAAATTTATATAAAACTTCTGATGTTCTTGATATATTGTGAAGATGTGTGTTACGTAGAAAACGGCCTTACAATGTTTAGAAGCGAGCTATGAAACTTGTTACGGTGTTGCAATTTGTGAACATGTCTCGACTTATTGGGTCGTTTACATCAGTCATTGTGCCAGCCACGAGGACGCAGAGTTGTCTAACTATTTTATGTTTTACTCGAAAATGTTAGCATCAATGTGAAATCAATTAGAGAACGCCCATGTTCATTTCTCATAAATCCATAATAGATCTTATTTTATTTAGAGAATCGTTTATAACGATACAGCCAATGACTGCTCTTAAAATGTGTTCTTTATAAGAAATTAATACATCACTTATTTTATTAAATGATTTAAACCTCAAGTGTGTTTGTGTTCAACTCCTGTGCGCTCTCATTGCCTTTTCCCAACTATGTTGAGGTGGGCTTCCAGTCAAACCCAGATGCAGCTAAATAAGAGTATTTTACACGGAGCGACTACCTATCTGATCTCCACAACCCAGTTAGTACTGGGTAATACGATACCCCTTGGTAAGACTGGATGTCAGACTTTCAGGCCACTGACTACCTGTACTGTAACGACTGTCAAAGATCTACAAATGACAGCCGGGACCAACGGCTTAACGTGCTTTCCGAGGCACGGAAGAAACTCTGTATGTAATGGGTGTTCACCCATCCTCGGTTCAACCTTCTTTTTTTATTAAACGGTGAAAAATGTCTAACGCATGCTGCGGGTATACGGGGAGACAGTTTGGTCATGTGGGGTTTTCACTCACTAAAAAACACCGCCGTGAGCCGCGTCGCCTACTGTCGGCTTTGCGGATGAGGACTGCTACGCATGACATTCGCGACCCATCCGCGGCACCAAACTCCTTTGGCGATGTCCGAGCTCACCTGAGACATCGCTATCACTCGTGAGGGCCGTGCAAAGCGACGACGATAGACTCCCCGATCTATCGGCCGCTGGCACCTCCTAGGGCGGCATCAGGTCGCCATGGCGCCTCCTCCGCCGCCGCGTCCTGCGACGAGTCCCGTCAGCGAGGGAGTCCTCCCTGACGCGCTCCGCCGCCTCCTTATCCTCGGTTCAACCTAGGTTATCACGGCTTAACCTAAAGATCGACCCGAGCGACTGTCATTATTAAGTCACGAACTCCGCTAAAATCCTGTGTGCACTAACTCGAATTAATTCAAATGATTGGCAGTGTAATGGCTTCTACAAACATTTAGATAACGACGTGGATCTGCGAACTAGACCGTTAACTGAGACATGTAGATATATTGGATCTCTTAAATATCCTTCCGTATATTTGCTGTAATACGTAACACTGGCAGTCGAGTGCAATTCTGAAGAGATACAACCTGACCGCACCCGAGTGCCTTGAAAAATGTATTACCTAGCTCCCGTATTGTTCGATAGTCGATACAGAACGCCGGGAAATATGCTCAGCCATAAGTTGCGGTATCGATATGTGCATACTTAAACAAAAGAAACGCATTAGCTGAGCTCCTTTGTTCCGTTTTCTTTTACAGTGAAAAATGAAAGGAAATGTTCGTGAAATACAATAGAACAAAAGTTAATAAGAAACTTGGGACTGGTAAAAATATATTTTGTGCGGAACGCAATAAAAGATTGAAGAATATCAGTGAAACACGAATGGCGTGACAGACATTGAACTGCCGACGTCGATAAGATAATTGCAAATTAGAGAAAACATTATATTGCCATTCTTTTTCCTAGTAATGTAGGTATTTTGTGAAGGTGGGCAGTTTTCCAGGGGCAACCCATAATGAGCTACTGGAAAAATCGTTAGGTATTTCAAAATGTAGACAAGTGAGTACCTAATGTGAAACAGTTACGTACACGAGAAATAATCACCTACTGAACTTGAATTCTTAAGCCAGCGTCTGATTATATGTGAATCTGGACTGTGTCCGAAAAATTTACCACACGCGTATTTATGTATACGTACGTATGTTTTTCTTTTAATTTGCTATGACTAACATTTAAAAGGGTTTTTGGGCTATTTCCACAAACTGGCACTCATTTGGAAACCTGATGGAAAACCTAACACTGCAGATCTGGGGCTCAAACTCAAGAATCTACAATCAGCAGTCTCAGTATCTACGAGCAGCGAGGTAACGAGGTAACCAATACAGAAAAATCCGCATAGATAAGTAGGTACCTACATTCGATAAACAAGTCATGCATACACTAAAGTTCACAAACATAAATTCAATTTTTCAGTAGTTACCCAACTTCCAACCAATATGTAGGTACAGGCTGAGAAAGTTCGGAAACGCTTACTACAGATATATGTGAACTCGCCTCAGTAAGAAAGCACGTATCGCGCCCTAGTTCACTGCTTTCATTGTAATAGTTCTGATTGGATATTATGTTACTGTATATATTGGTAATCGTAAGGTTTAATATGAAAAAAAAATACTTAAAAAGGCTATTCCATTTAGGCGAATAATAATATTCTTCTAGTTTCAGACATAAAGTAAAAAAAAAAACAATTATTTTTCTTGTACTTATAGCATTACGATACTTACGAAATGTACATTACGATATTTTTTTGGGGTTGAATTGCGTTAAAGACTCGAACTTTAGATCGACTAAAAATATCTATCGATTTTGTTTTCAGTAGAGCACTCTATATGTGCAAAAAAAAAATGGCGTTCCTGAAACAAATCATAGAAAGACAAATTGGTAAAATCATTATCAAAAACCAAGATTAACTGTCTTCTGGTGTTTGTTAAGATTTAAAGCATTACATCATCTTCACGACAGCACCATAAGTCAGCTGATGAAGCAAGCTCGCATCATGGCTTTTATCTTAAAATTACGACAGTGATGGATGACTGGTGCCTACATAATTCATTTATCTGCGATTAAGGGTCCGCCTGATGCTCGGCACGCCTGCTCCATCAAACTAACTATAAATTGACACGTTAAAATGTTGTTGCGCTAACGTCTTGGGTAGGGCTACAAACGTCTTTTGGCGTGGACTATTAAGCATTATTTCGTCACATTTGGTGACATGTATTGAACAAACAAGATGGCGAAATTAGTTCTAATTTTGACCAGCGCCAAAAAATTACAGCTATAAAGTTGTCGATGTGTTCACTGCGCTGTCTGAAGATCTAATAGTGTGGCCAATAAACATGTTAAAATGCTTAGGTAATTACCAAAGTACAATTAAGAAATAATAATTATTGCTTTAAAATTCTCGTGTGCCCACTTTTGGAAATTCATCCGAGCATGGCATAGAGAATTTAGTTGTCTATTATTGTGAGTATACCTACCAAATGACGTCACAATACAGAAACAAAATCCTAAATTGCAGAAAATCGGTCCAAGTAAACCATAATATTAAGTATTTTTCATAAAACCTTAGGGAACTACTGCTGCATTTCTAGGTACACATTTTGCAATGTGCATCTAACAGTTATAAAATTAGATGCGCAAGAAAACTTCCAGCCAGCTATTTTTATGAATAAACGGATTTAATAAAGGCAGAATAAAAACGGAATTAAGCTTGCTAAAGCATTTTACATAAAGTGATATTAACTCTTTCCCGGGCGTAATAAAAATGTCTTAGAATGTGCAAGGGAGCGCATTCGCATCAACCAATTATATGGGGAGCGGCATTACTCTGGTGTTATGCACCTTGATGTAGTTGAGTACGAGACATTTTGCGTTTTATGATGTGCCGACGCCAGTGAGGTTTATTACAAGGATCGAGATACCGACGCTCCAAATTCTGAGATGTTTCGTCTGTGATGTGCCTTACGGAGTTGCAATACGGACTGCAGGATACGCCCATTCGAGAGCAATATTTGGAAATAGGTGAGAGGTGAACGCGGGCCCGAATATCTAGCGTTTGTTAGTGCTGGTGATAACGTGAATTTGACGAGCTCCTGGACCGTAAACAGTGTAGGCTAGGAACCTAAGAATTTAGTAGGTATGTAGGTAGGTACTCCTTTTTATCGAATAAGCTTACGATAAACAATAAACTGGAAAGGTTGAGAATATTAAGTATATTTTACAATAGTAGGTACGTTTTGATGCTAGAATGCAATGACAAATATTTTTTTTATTTTTTTTCAAGATGATTTATTTTCATTTTAATTACAGCTTACCTATGCATTTATGGAAAATATAAAACGGAATACTTGCTCGTTTCAGCTTAGTAGGTTAAATACACTGTACATTGTGAACCTAAAAGCGATGCAATAAGAGCCACTTTAAGAGCAAGTAAATAAACAGTGATCTTTAATGTTAATTAATACATTTCTGTAGCCTTTGTTTATGAAAGCTAATTAAATAAATGAAGCATTTATATTTCGAATTGAGCTTTGTTTTTTAAAGTAACAAAATAAGCCGGAACGGAGTGATTAATTAGTGCGAATGGATTGTTATTTAGTATTGCCAATACAAAATTAATGAGGTAGTAAAATTAGAATACAACAGTGGGTACAAAGGGTCTAACAAGATAAACAGTTGATTGTTGCCTACCTAATAAATACGATGGCGTGTCTTGTGGCGCAATCTACGACAGAAGGATGGCCAACAAACAATATCTAAGTTTGTGTCGCTTTGTCGTAATATTTGCCAAGATTCCGAAAGCCCCGGCAGAGTTTGAGCGACCTCTCGAGCTTATTACTATTTGTGTTGCCAAGATTCCCGTCTCCTACTCGTACATTTTGTGACGAAGGCATCCATCTAGCAAGCCGCGCCGAAATGTTCTTTTTGTGTATTCCAATATGACTTAAAAGTTTAGAAGCAGATAGCCTTAGTGGTGAAACCGTCGGGCTGTCAAGTCAAAGGTCTCAAGTTCGAACCCAAAACACGCACCCTGATTTTTCGGATTCATGTGCGTATAATTATCACTTGCTTCGGTGAAAGAAATAATAGTGAGGAAACCAGCATGACTGAGAGATATTTCTCGACAGCATGTAAAGCGAACTCAGAGGCCCATGGGCGGTATAAAATCTCTGACTCCAGGTTAGGCACTAACCACACGATCAAGAAAGACTTAAAATTTCTCTTGCAACTCGAAAACAATACAAAACGTATCATTAAAAAAGGGACCTCGTTTAAAAAATAGAATTTAAATAAAAGTTGGCCGCCATCGCGTATTATGACGCTAAGTAATGGCCATAATCTTCCCGCTACATAAAAAAGCCGCAACGAAAGCTCCCATTAAACATCTCCCGAATATAAAATATACGAAACGCACGTAGTACCTACTTACTATATAAGTCTCGTTCTCTTTATTTCGCTACGTATCGGGTGTTGGAATGAACGGCATGTGTTTACGTCACACTAAGTAAGAATAATGGGCGCTCATAAATCAGTGGCATCTTCACGTCGTTTTGAATACTTACAAAAGATGTCAACTCGTAGTTAAGTGCGACTCCATTCGAGACAAACGGCACGAGCAACCCGAATTGTATTGTATGTTATTTAACAACAAAGGTTAATTACACTTCACTTTCACTTCCGTTTTGATACAATTACGGATTCGTAGCACAATGCTACGCCGTAGCGTTGGGGCTGCAGCTTGCCGTAGCGCGGTAGCACTGCGACGTAGTACTGTGACACACGCATTGGTCAAACTATTTGACAGATAATGTACTACTAAAATATCTGTCACACTTTGGTTTCAAGAAAGTGATAATTAATTGTATAACTACCACTTGTTTCAGTGAAGGAAAACATCGTGAGGAAACCAGCATGCCTGAGAGATATTTCTGGATGGCATGTAAAGCCAAGTCACAGGCCTATGGCATAAAAACTGACACCAGGAGGGTTACTATGACGTCTTAAAGCAGGAGTAATTCCAGTGTGGGAAAGAGACAGAGCTATACAGGTCGTCTAGCGCCAACTCCTTCCCACACTGGAATTGCTCCAGCTTTAAGACGTCATGGTTGGCTACCAGCTCAGGCACTAACCACACGATAAAGAAAAAAGTAATTTAAAAAAAACTTACGACTAGTTTTTTCTAATCATAACTAAAAACTAGCAGTCATTAATAAATGTCATAAATGGTTAAAACGACTTAGGCACAGACCACGCAACATAGCAACAGTAACCCTCCTATTTCCAAGTACAACAGATCCATGTGACCGTGTGTATCGATGATTACGACATCAACTTTTGAAGCGCCGGACCGGCTAACCGCCGGTGACACCTATCAAATCAATGCCAGCGTAGTTCGTTTAACGTGAACTGACATTAATCGAGAGAGATTCAATTTTAGGGACACACAAGCATGAAATGTACAAGGTTCGTAATTCTCTTGTTAATTAAATTAAATTCAGGCACCTGTGTATACTACACAGTCAGTTGGAAGATTTGATACGGAATTATGATGAGGTAGGCGGTTCCCATTAAAAAATTTCGTGCCATTTTCCCATAGTGTCTTTCTCTTCCATGTCATCATTATTTCGCGCGCTTATCATATTGCAAGAAAATAATTTTCTTTTTCTCTCTTCAAATTAAATTAAATTAAATTTTTAATTTTTTTACAGTTAGTATTTTTTTGTTAAATAACTTAATGGCAAATGACAAAAATTACATCGTTAGTAAATCAAAGAAAATCAGAGAGGCAAAGAAACAACAGTGCAACAGAACTTTAAGCCCTCTGAACAATCGAGATTCTTAGATACATAAGTGAATGAGGATTTTGCGTTGATATTATAATACTTTTAATTTTGTTTCACGACGATCTGAAACAAAACTATTATAATATTAACACAAAATCATAAGTTAAGAATCAAGACTTTGCTGTGTGAGCAAGCTCGTTTGATTCTCAGTTCTTCATAGACTAGGTGATTAGACTGAAAGCCGACCGCCCGGCTAACCGGACGCAGCTAACTATTATTTTACAAGGAGCGACTGCCTATCTGACCTCCACAACCCAGTCAATACTATCTACCCCTTCCTAAAACTGATTGCCAGGCTTTCAACTTTGATTCCCAAATTATACGAATAAAAGTAAATGATGGGTTATTTATTGACCATAACGGGGAAAGTTTCGCCATTAGTGGCACCAAACATTAGATGCCTATTAACGAAATTTCCTTATAAGTAAGTAATGCCTTCAGCTACTATATTTATATCTTTTGACTTCGATATTTATGACCAATGTTTTACTTAGGTATATGTTTCATATTTAATGTGTATTGGCTTTCGAATCTACGAGGAGTTGACAATATTTTGTATCATAAATATTTCCAATTACTTTCGTACTCGTCGTTATTTGAGCAGTTTTATTAGCTTTGGTATTGCAATTTGTGTCGAAGAGGTTGTGGAGAATATGCTCGCAACTAAAACATTAACAATGAAGTTGTATTGTTAAGGCAAATATAAAAATTGCAAATAAGTCATGAATAAAGTGATAAAATAAGATAACATCACACCGGTAATCCCTGAAAGGTTAAACAAAAGTGTGCGTATTCTACAGAACATTCACATTTCGCAAGTTATATTTTAGCCTCATGTAGTAGCGGGAGAGCCTATTGCCATCAACCGGGTACAAGTCCTGACTTCGAACTGCAACTGAGAGATTCCTGATAGAAAACCGAATAACATTTTCCCTGACCTGGAAAACGAACCCAAGACCCATGCGCAGCGACCACTAGACCAACAAGAACGTCACGAATAAACTGATCAATAAGCTCAGCCACTGACCATCATACTGCCCAAAGAGCCATTCTATAAAGGCCATTCGGACACTTAGCATTCTCCTTTGTAATGTTTTCCAGTTTTCCATCATAAAAGGTTTACAGCGGGTCTGCGGCTGTTCGTTTGCTGAAACAAAAATGTCCGGGGCCCGTGCATGTAGCTAACTAGGATTAAGAGTTGAAACATTGCGGCAGGCAGTAATAACCGTCTTATTTACTGTGCAACTTGTTTGTATTTCGTTAGCGACATTAGGGGATTGCATTGAGTGCCGGGTTGATTGACTGATGAATGAGAGAGTTAGCAAAATAAGGGTTAATCCTAATTTGTCGTGCTATTTGTGTTATCTGCTAGAGGATTGTGCGGGCCTATTTGTAGAATGCATCAAGACCGATGGGCCAGAGTTGTCACGCAGTGGGTGCCAGAAGACAGGCGTCGTCGTCGAAACGCTGAAACGCTGTCGTGTCCACTTGAGGTTAAATGAGTTTCCAACTCATTTAACAACACGGCATTGCATTTTTCCACGCTTCTATCCTTCTCAGTCGCTCAGAACCGTCGTTTGCTAGAGCGAGACACGGAAAAAAAATATTTTGAAGGATCATGCATAATTATGTTGTATTGTATTACATTCCACAGCAAAACTAAATTCGTTTTTCATAGTTTGTTAATGAAAAACAAAGATGAAAAAGCCCCATATCTCAAAAACTAAACATCAAATCTTATTCAAACCAATTTATACTACAATCCTATACTTTTTCAAAATTTTCCTCCTTTTACTTTAGAAATTAGATCGGCGGGGGGCACACATTTTACCAGTTTGGAAGTGTCTATCTTTCAAACGATTGAGAAAAAATGGTTTTAGGAACCTTCTGTCATTTTTAAAGGACCCCGCACGTATAGGTTTCATAATTTTTTAATTTAGTTTCAGTTCCATGTATGGGGAGCCTTAATCTTAATCCCTTTATCTTTTATTTTTTGTATAAAAATCGTAAAGCCGTTCACTGTATACATCTACCTAACAAGTTTTAACTGTGTAGTTGTTGTACCTAGTAGTTTCGGAATAAAGTGGCTGTGACATATGGACGGACAGACAGACTTGACGAATCTATAAGGGTTCCGTGTTTTGCCATTCGGCTACGGAACCCTAAAAACTATGCGCTCTACATAATTGAAGTGAAAACAGCACCAACAAAATGAAAAATCATTCCGCCAAACCGTCTGTACGAGTAACCGCACGGATATTCTGAAACTTCCTATCTCGAACAATGTTGTCCTGATCTCCGCTTACTGCGATCGATATCTGAAGTAATCGCAATCACAAAACTTACAAGTCATCTCCAACAACTTTGTCCTATTTTGAAACAACGATACATCTCCCAAATGTTCTTTTAGTAACACGACATTGAAGTTTAAACACAATTTTGTTAAGGTATTGATCTACTTTCAGCTAGGAAATGCGTTGTTTTGTACGAGAATGTTGATCATACGTAATATTTTTTTGTAAATATAAATAAATACTTTACTAAAAATCTTAAAGCAGTGATAGCCTAGTGGTGTAAGCGTCGGACTGCCAAGTCATAGGTCTCGAGTTCGAACCCAAGGCACGCACCTCTGATTTTTTGGATTCATGTGCGTATTGTCTGATATCACTTGCTTCGGTGAAGGAAAACATCGTAACGAAACCTGCCTGCCTGAGAGATATTTCTTGACGGCATGTAAACCCAAGTCACTGGCTCATGAGCGGCATAAAAACCCTGACACCAGGTTAGGCACTAACCACACGGATAAAGCTACCTAAAAATCTTAAATTCATTAATTCACTGACAGACATCGCATAGTTCAAACTGCTGAGTCTAAATCACGTATCGTTGCACATGAGTTGCTTTAAAAGGGAATTAGTAAGGCAGTTCCCCATTTTAGTCGATAGAAAATCCCATCAGCCACTCTGTTTGTAATGTTATAAAATTAAACACCAATATACTTCTATGCTGGAATCGGTATTTTTGTGACAGTGTGTTATTATTTGTGATTAATATAATTTATGATTGTTGCCGTATTTTGCGTAATTCCGTTGCAATATTTGTTTTATGCAATTGAAGGTATACACCATTACTTTATCAATAGGATGATCAAACTCATAAATAGTTACAACAGTTATAAATTGGAGTTAAATACAAAACTCGATTTTGTTGTCCTGCTCACATTGAATAGTATCTATCATAGTTTTTAGCAGAATGCTCTATTCTTAGCTTTTCTCCCAAACCACTGCCATATCGCGAACTTAAATCGAGGCCTAATTCCGTCGAGGCCTCGCAAATTACAAGCACCAGGCCTCTCACATAAATCCAACCTTTTCAAGTTAATAAAAATGATTTAAGCACGCATTAAAAGGATCTTTTTCCCGCTGAGAACACGGAATTTATAATGGTAATAACTTCGCCGATTGTCCCGTAATTACGTGTTGTAGCTACATAGAAATGTTCACAGCGACACGGTCGCCGGCGAGAGTTAACGTTTACAAAAGACTTGATAATTATAATCGTTGGAAACAAATTCTGTGGTTATGATCCTTGCGAAGCATTAATTTGCGCAGATTAATAAATTAATAATAAACTGGGATATCAAAGTTGTATTAGGCACAAATAATACCTAGTGGGTGCTTATATCGTGGGCAGTAAACCGTAGAGATTGTCCGGAAATATCTGCCATCAAGAAAATACTGCCGTCCGTTCATTGTAAGAGTACTTTGACTTGCTTTAGTTGGTCTTATTGAAAATTATTGTGGGATCTGAGAAAATCTCTGAAAAGCCCTAAAATTTTTATTAGAATGCCTGCAATTTATAAGGATCTACTCAAAATCTTTTAAGCAGGCCTCGTGAGGATTTCCTACCTAAGTTACTTCTAGAATTGATATCTACCACCAGCAATTATTATTAAATTTAATTACCGCAGTTTATCTCAAAATCCACGCATGACTTTTCTCGCAGATAATAATTTAGATGGGTCAGCTGCAGATTGAAAGGGCTCCGATAACAAATGACCCTCATAATGCGCTCTACATAAATTCAACAAGGTAGGTAAGTCCTAATCACTGTCAATCTCTAATGACAATACCGTTTGTCCTCCTGATGGAGCCATTAATTTCAAGTTTCGAATTAAAACTGATTTAATATTATCGTGTAGCTGAGTAGAAATAGGACACACATGACAACTTGCATGATGATGTATTAGTATAGGTTGGTATGTCATCTTCTTCTGGGTTGAAAATATTGATAGAAGTTGCCCAAGGATCTATTGGTGCATCAGCACGTGGCCGCCATCTTGGTTTGTCAAAACAATTTCCACAGAAAATTTCACCAAAGTTTACAATGCTTCAGGAATTGTTTTGATGGGTCATAGGATTTTAATTATTTAAATACATGTTTTTTACAGTCGCAAATCAATTAATAATCATCACACAACATGATACTGACCTGTACTAACATGAAATTTTAAATTTCGCTCCCTTTCCACAAGGAGTTGCAGCAAACAATGCATGCTATGCAATTTAAAATGAATGTAATAATGCTCCGTGTTATAAACTGTTACAAAAATATTTTCGTTCCCCGACGTATTAACGTACTAAAACTAAATGAGATTTTGAAACTAAATTATGAGAGAAGAATGTTATTTTCGTATTTGCATAATCTTCACGTTATGAAGATGAAATTCACACAACGATGATTTTTGCAACCTTCCGGAGAATATGATTTATAGCATAATTAGCCATAATATAAGCGACCAAGCACTCGCGATGATTTCTGATGAATTTGATATTTTTTATGGTTGCTTTTGCCGACTTTATCGGTTTGCGAGACAAAATATTTACTTACCATTTTCTAAAAAAATACCATCATTGTTAGTTTTCATTTGCGCGAGGTTTCCGATTTTATTTATTTCCATATATATATTTTTTTTTAACAAATTAGCTCTTCTTAACTTACTGTCGGAGCCAGGGCACCCGGACCAAATGGTTTGGGTTAGGTTTGAACCGGGACCAACAACGCGCGATCCGAGCTAACGGTGCCACGGCAGCGGCCGGCGGCGGCGTCTCCACATACAACTTGGTCGCAGTTATTTTGCTATTTGGTATAAAAACACTGACACCAAAATGGGTTTTTTGAGGATCACTAAAGCTGCTCATTTATTGTAATAGCGTTTATTAATATTTTGGAAATCAAAAAGGGAATGATTGGAGTTTAGTTAAAAACATGTCACCCACGATAAACAATTGGAAATATATTTTCATTTAAAACACAAATACTATACGGTACACATTACGATTGAAATTATTACTCCGTCATTTAAATCTTTTCAGCGGTCATAATGATTAATCAGTCCTCTATAGATTTGATCAGCATCCGATAATAAACTGGATAGCAACTGGCTAAAACCCTTTCACTGATAAGGGTAAATTACCGGGATAATCTGTTTACGTGGGACGCAAATAAATATGGTGCCGTCCATACTCTATTTACTGGTATTTTTACTGGTCTATGTTTAATATTTCCAACCGAGAAAATATTGTTAGATTTTTAACTCTCATAACTACGAGACTTAGAAGGCATGAGATAAAGGTTAAGCTTGCAAAAGAAAAGTCATATTTCAACCAATTTTCTGTCAAAATTCATTTACTCATAAAAAAAAAACTAAACTAAACAACACTAACTAAACTTATGACGTGGGTACTTGCACCAGCTGCTTGCCTTAGAGGGGCTCGCTTCGCTCGCTCGGCACAAAACTGTGCTCTCTACACTGGCGTTAGGAAAACCCATCGTTTATTACAGATAGAGACATAGGATGCAGATCAGATGTGAGTATTGTGACCAAAGGCTTCATGAAAGTATACGGCACAGACTCGACCATATTAATATTTTGATTCACATAAAACGACAATGATAACGGCTTCTCCTATATGATACCCAGAGGAATAATATCTGATGGACTTTTGGTTTTGACGTACACGCCATAGTTCCTCGACTATAAATATGGGCTACCGCTCATTTTCAAAGCCGAAACGGTCTGTTATCGAGTCGAATCTATCACATTTTTGTACTGAAAATCAGCCCGGCCATTGCAAAATGATTATATTAGTTAAACTTTTGTGACTATTAATTTTGAGCAGTAATTTTGAATTCGACAGTCAATTTCAGCCATGTTCTGTGAGGCCCAGATAAACTACAATTTTAAGGTGAACAAAAACGAACATCGACAAACGTTAAAAAAACAAAACCGATGTCAGGTGAAAATTATAAAACTATCATTTAAAAAAATCTATCACCTAAACTACTGATGATCACGGAATCATAGGTGGGGGTAATTCGGTTGCCCTGCAATAAGTGGGATTTAAAAATATACATATATATATGTTACGGCTAAAGAGCCAGCTAAGTGTGAACATAAACTTAAGATTCTGCCTGCTATTATTAGGTTAGGTTATGTTAGGTTTAGCCGGCTAATCTTAAGTTTATGTTCACACCCATCTTTAGCCGTAACATATACATACATATCGTCACTTTTCCGGCCACCCTTTTTTTTTGGGATGGGAAATCATCAAATGAATCCTCCCGCTCTGGGCGGAGCGGAATTGAGTGTCAGACTTTTCTGACTAAAACCCATCCATGTTCCTTCTTTTGCCCTTTGTGTTCCAGGGCCGCGGTATCTCTTTCAAACAGTCCCGCAGCCCTTCTCCGGCCCCTGAATAACAAATTGACAGTTCTAATTTCAGCAACATAGTAAGTATAACGCATCCGAACCGATGTGCAACACTTTTTTCACTGGCTTTTCTGGCCTAAATGCCCCTAGAAAAAAGAAATAAGTAAAGTACTATAATACACAACTTAATAGAAAATATTCTCAGTCGACCCACTTGTATAGAAACTACAGCAAAGAGATACGAAGAAAACAAACTCGGAGACAGAACTGAATCTCATTAGAGGAAAGAAATCCGGTTGACGTCAACATCGTTTTTTTTTGTAAACCAAACACTTAAAAAGGCGGGTGAATACGTCAATAGCGAGCAATAAATAATAAACCAATGGTGAACACAAAAGAAGCACCTTTCAGCGTACTCAACGTTTATTAATCTCGGTTAAAATTCTTGACGAGGACCTCTTGACCGAGATGTTAGACGCTCGCAGTTAGCCGATCAGCACTTTATCCCGCCGAAGTTCTTTATGTACCCGCGTAATTGCCTGTAATATTTTAATAAGCCTCTGAGATAACAATTTCTGCGTAACGTGACTCTTTTAGGGTACCCCTAAACAGATATTAAACGAAAAGTAGTTCCTACTAATTTCACGTTATTATGCGAACATGATATTAAAAGTTTATGTTTGTGGTTTATTTTGTATTTGGAGTTGTGGACTTATAGGAATTGTAATGCCTGGCATTTTTTAACAAAGGTCGTCTTCGGGAAATTTTGTAGCCTTTGAAAATAGTGTATTACGAAACTAGTTTTTGCTCACAACACCGCCCACGTGGACTGGTTGGGAGATATTTTGTTGTAACTTACATTCAAAGTAAGATAAAACGTTACTTTCTAAGCATGATTCATATAATATCCATTGGATAAACTTAAATCGATTTTAACGAGCGTGTGCTTTTGTACAAACGCTGAATAAACGAATACATTTATCCATTCATCCTCTTACCATCACCCTGAACCCCTTCAGGGTGTAACTTTTCAGGGTGAGGGATGCATTCACATCCACTTATCCTATTAAAATACGCTGCAAGTCATCGATAACCCGCACTGTTACTGCTCTTCTTTACAGATTTCACAGTAAACAGCTTTTGAGCAACAAAGGAGTTCTCGGAAAAAGACTTGCATCATGAATCATTAAGCAGCGTATGAAAGGGGGAATAATAAACCAAAATAATGTTGTGAAAATGCTTGCCTTTTGCTTGCTTCGAAAAATGAATACTCCACTCCATGAAAAATGTAAACTCACCCTAATTTATGGAAGATTCTGTGGGTGATGTGACTCCTTTATAATAAATAGCAAATTCTAATGAGTTTCCTTAAGTTGTTATTACAGACTAGCTGTGCCCCGCGATTTTACGCCGTTTCTCTTTTTGCTCGGCTCCTAAGGTTCGTAGCGTGATGATAAATAGCCAATAACCTTCCTAAAGAATTGGGCTATAGAATGCAAATAGATTTTTCTTTAATCCTTTTCAAATCCGACTAATAGTTCCAGAGAGTAGCGCGTTTTGTATAGACAACTTATCCCTATGTACATTTAAAATATGTAAAAATAAGTTTATTTCTCGTCTCGTCACCTGTCCTATAGACGAGCAGCTAATTAACAGCTGCGTTCCCATTTTCATTAAAAGGGTTTCGTTATTTCAACACCACTGAAAATGTGTTAGGTCGACGATAGAACCGATTTTGTTGATATTCAAATAAACAATCACATACAACGTGAATGGAAAAGCAAAAAAATAAACGATACCTCTCAATTCTATTCGAGGAATTTAATCAAGGTGAATATTCAATTGTTTTTTATAGGATTTTGAACTAATATGGTCAGTGCTGCGGAAACAGTAAAATACCGTGAAGTTGACATTACACACACACTATGGAATTTCACTCGCTGTATTCGATAGATAGATATAGTACACTTTAAATAACAAAATATCACGCCTGTAATCCCAGAAGGGTCAGACTGAGGCGTACCCTATACACCCACATTTCGCAAGTTTTGTTTAAGTTCCATGTCCCATCAGGGTTATATTCAACGATTTTTGTGAAACCAATATAAAGGATTTAGAACTAATACGGTCAGCGCTGCCGCAACAGTAAATACCGCGAACTGACACACTGTGTGGAATTTTCAAGCGTGCAGCTTCCAACACGGCTGATCGAATGCCAGTGTCAACACTCACCGAATCAGAGGGAGGCACCGCACTGTAAGTAGATATGTATAGTGTGACAAAGCTGGCCCGAGGTTATTTTATTGGATTCAGACTTTGAATAAATACAAAAAAAAACCGCACCCGTGCCACATCCGATGGCAGTGTATTAGAGCATAGATATATATAGATATAGCATAACATGACATCACTCCTGCAATCCTTGAAGGACTAGGCAGAGGTGTACCTAGTTTAATTTAGTCAGTTATGTTTGAATCCCATGTATTAGGAGCGGGCCTATTGCCATCAACCGAACAAAAATCGAAACTCCGGGCTGCTACTGAGAAATTCCTGATAGAAAAACCCAGTAACACAGCCTGACCCGGGAATCGAATCCAGAAACCCATGCTCCTCACTAGCGTTTGCGGCCACTACACCAACGAATTTACTTTGCTGAAATAAGTAACATATAAAAAAATTATAAAATTATGTCGTATTTTACAAAATCTCAACCATTTATGCTAATTGCTATAGTACACAAACATTGTTATACAGCCTCTGTATTAACTAAGAACAATATACATAATACCATACTGAAAAATCTATGTATAAGTTGAGCATTCATGAAAAGTTCACTGCATACATACATACAAGAGAGCCAATATGAGTGCACTGTCGGTGGAGAGCTAGTTGCTACGTAAAGAAGCGAATTTACGTTAGCGGGGGTCCGAAGCCCAGCATCGAATTTTCTCAGCGACTTACAAACGCTCATATACTTTTCCTTACCTGATGGCTGACAGACTCCCTCACAAATTAACGTAACTGAACGCTTATTAATATTAAATTGAGTTTAACGATACTTGCTTTAACATAATTAGATTTTCAAGGGTGAGTTATCCTAGGAAAATGTTGTCTCTTATCGAGATTGGGTCTTAATAGAATATGTAGGTAGATATCTAATCATTTTACAAGGAGAAAGGGCCTGTATCTCCAGTACTGTATCAAGTTGTGGGACATATCCAGGTTTTTCGTCGAGGTTCTGTTTGTTGCAAATTTCGTTCTTTATTTGGGATGGGTGCGAGGAGGAACACAGGTGCTCCAAGATTGGTATTTCAAATATTTTCATAGATCGACCCCGTACTGATGAAACAAATATCGATAATAGCTGAGATGTCGATGAATTGTTAAAGATTATTTTAACGATTAGTTTACTTTTCTGTTTTGGAACTATAACGAGTAACAAATCAATTAGAAACGATATCGAACGAGTTATTGTTAGATTTCAACAACATTAGCAAAGCAAAGCTGGATTGCTAGGCAACGTGACTAAACCAACTTATCGTATTTATTTGCAAGAATATTTATGTTGATTCAATTGATCCTGGAAACATCGAATTTATACGTCCTGATATAAAAATAAAATAGCTATCTGCCAAATACAATTTAGATTCTCCTTTCTGGGACTGGTACCTACTAACTAAAACCTCAACCACAAACGCACAGTCAATAGGATGAGCCACTCACAAATTACTCACAGATTTTCCATCCGTAACAAATCAATCACATTCAAAACATCGTTGAAAGTTTGAAACACGAATTTGTCTGTACGTAAGGAATTTAAACGGAAACATTAGGCTATTAGTAAGAAAACTGTGTTTGAAAGAGACAATCCTGACCGCTATGTTGATTACTAATAAGATAATTAGAACACGAGGGAAAAGTTTAAAGTGTTTTTTAAACCAACTTAAAGAAATAAACTTCATTTAGAACCAATGCGAGAGGGAAAAACTACTGTCTTCTGTCCTTCCATTCATGGTTTTTCTTTTAGTAAATCTATCGGCGCGGCGATGCAAAAAAATCCTATAAGTAAGTAAACGCTTGCAATGTGTTCCTATTTTCAATCTGAAAGACACAAACCACAAACGGAACACAAATCCTGAGTGAAGTGACGTAAAGTTGAATGAAGCTTTCTGCCAAAAAGTTGTGCCAAAAGTTGTTATTGTAGGTAGTACGTCGGGAAGCGGTGCGGCGTGCGGCCGGCCTAGGGTGAAACTTGCGCGGCCTGCGAGCGTACGAGTATATTGAGCGGTTAGCGACGGGGGCTAGTCGCTGACGTAGCCCGCCACCACCTCGCTGTCAAACTTTATTCTGTTTGAAGTTTTGCCTATACTTTTTGTACTCGTAATAACAGGTAAATTGCTACTGGGGAATGAAACTGTCAGGAGGACGCTGTTGTTAAATATTTTTTAATTTGACTGTGAGAATTAAACATAAACATAACATCACGCTAGCAATCCCCAAAGGGTTAGGCAGAGGTTTACGTAATAGTACACCCACATTTCGCCTGTTACGTTTAAGTCCCATGTAATAGGGGGAGAGCCTATTGCCATAAACCGGGTACAAATCCAGTCTCCGTGGCTGCTACTGAGAAATTCCTGATGGAAACTAAAAAACTTAATAACACTTTTCCCGACTAGGGAATCGACCTCATGCTCAGCAGTTGCACTTGCTACCGCTAGACCAACGAGGCAGTCAGTGAAAATTTATTTTAAAAAACAAGATGTCCGCTTTAGAACTAATGCGGACATCTTGTTTCTCAAAATAAATTTTCAAAATCGATTATAGCCACGCGTCAAAAAATTCATGTACAACCATAACAATTAACTTAAAGTAAGAACTTCTCTCAACACAGAAATAGAGTTTCACATTCGACGTGCTGGTTGTAAAAATTATTTTGCAAAACATTGAAGCGCAAATATTGTTTGGAAAAGAAGCAATTTCGCGCGTGCCTTCCGAAGGCGAGGACTCTTATTAAACATCGGGCACCGGCAAACTGCTGGCGCCGTAATCTCACGAAAACATAAAAGCGTATGAAAACCTTAGTGTCCAATAAATTTTGTCAATACAAGCGAGACCAGGGCGTCATGTTTCAACTAAAATGTTTTAGACAAATTACTCATTATCATTCTTACTTACTACTACGTTTAACCGTCGAAATGCTAGCTAAAACCACTTTTTACAAGAATTTAAGAGATTTAATTGCTTTTATAAAAAAATAAAACAGTACTAATTCATTTCTTGATATATTAAATATTAATAATGTGGTTATCACCCTAACAAGTTTTGACTCAATTTATTATTTTAATCTAATGTTCATAACTCCATAAACTCAATAGCAAACCCACATTGTGCTAATAAGTATTGTAAAATTTGTGATGTGCATGAGATCAAATAAATAAATAAACATTAATCTGCCACCCTTTTATTACTCTACCCATACCTGCACAATTGCAAAATTTAAAAAAAAAAATATAAATTAACACAGGAAATGTAACATTATAGTCTATCATCATAATTCCAGAGCACTGCCTCGAAGGTCTAGTGGTCGGCAGCTTTCGGTCGTTTCGACTGCTGATGCTGAGCATGAGGTCCTTGGTTTGATCAGACAAGCCATGCTAAAGCCAGGTCAAGCTAAAAGTTATCGGGTTTTTTCCATCACTATTTCCTTAAGAGCAGCCAAGTCTTGATTTAACCCCGGTAGTAGTTAATACGCTCGCCCTCTATTGCCCCTATAACTAACCTAATGCTTCAGCGATAAAGTTGAAAATCTATTAAAGTTTGCCAGATTGTAGTAGCTTGATGTGCTGGCGCCTGTACATGGAACTTAAAGCATAACTGGCCTTACCCTTCGGGGACTACAGGCTTGATGTTATTATAATATTAGACAATGATAAACACTAGAAAATATACATAGATATAATAGGCCAACAGGCGTGTAGTTTTCGTTTAATTTAGCTACCGATGAGTTCGTTTGGAGTGTATTAATTGAACGAACTACTGCTGATGTAGGGCTCGTCAAAGCTGAGCTAATATTTCCTGACAATCGGTGGGAGTGAGTGCTCACCGCTTGACGCCCCAACAACGCATTGATTAATTATACGTTGGTACTCCTGATGTAATTAGCTGGCCGTGCCATCAATAGGCTCACGCGATTCTGGACCATTTGCATTTTGTTTGATCCTGGTTTTAGGCAGTTTAGTAGCGAGCGAATTCAGTGCGAGCCTGGAATAATGGCATTTTATCCGTGCCACATGACTTGGTCAGGCACATAGTCATTCCATAGTTTTAGGCAAAAAGCCCACCCATGATGACGATAATCCGATTGTGACTTTTCCTTATTACTAATCGGACGTTCTGCTACTAGGACATGACTAGGATGTCGTAGGACTGTTTGTAATATGTTGCTACAGCAGAGCCGTATTGATAACCTATGCCCGATTCGTCACTGTTCCGATTGGCCACCAAATTTTTTTCTATACAAGAAGTCCCGTTTCGTCATCCTAAGAAAACAAATGAATTTTTATTTAATTTTGATGTTCCCGTTTCGTCATCAGTATAAATGGTTCTGTTAAGTTTTGGTATAAGAACTTTTTGATACATTAGAACCATAGCTACCTAAATTCATAACTTGTTTTTGGAAACAAGGTATGAATTTAGGTAGCGGGACTATTTGCAGTATATGGATACAGCAAATAGCTCTGCACCATACGGGGGTTACCCTTGAGTACATTTGCATAGTGCAGAGATAAATAATCGTTGCTTGGTGCCTCTTCCATTTATTGCATCGGCTTCTCGTAACTATCCCAAAGATCTGGGACCCCGGGAGCTAGAAATAAGTATAAATATTTTTTGTTGATTAACAGATGATGCAAAGATACTTGCAACCTTGATTTCTCTCAGCTACGTAAAAGCCCATACAACAGAAGTCAGTGGTTTCTCCCATTATACCTATATTGTTAAAACATAAATTATGAAATAACCCTCTTTTTGGTCTTCGCCGCAGTCGGGTAAAGCGTAGTATGACATTGTTTCGGCTATTATGTGTTATGAATTGATTATGAATGATTATGGAGGTTACAATTTACATACGAGTATTCCTAAATGTATTCTTATAATTAATCTGGAAACACTTGATATGATTCGTGCTCCGTGTATCACTTTTCTGCGGATTTTTCCGCCTGAATTTCGTGGGTACGTCTATTAACCGAGGGACAGGCACGTCCACAATTTGCGGCTGCGGATTGGCACGAAAGGGGCGTGCAATATCAAAGTTGCGGTGGTATATAGGTTCGAATATTGAACTCGATTGTCGAATGACGGACCACCAGTTTTCCGTAACCGCGCAGCTCCGCACCGCAAGCGCTCGCTCCGCTCCGCTCGCCTCCACACTATGATTTGTAATTCAATGATGACTAGTAGAGACCGCAATTCTTCCTACAATCGTCCGTTCTCGACCACGGTGCGCAATAAAATTCATGAGACTGTTGTTACATTCATGAGAGGATTTGGGAAAAAATACTGTGTTAATACGTTTGCGATACACATGAAAGGTAGATTTTACGAGCGTATCAGATTACTCATATTTATGGTGAAATTATCTGATTTTAAAAATCATAGCAACTTGAATATGTTACAAAGTCTAAAACGCACGGAATTGCTGCGACTTAAGCTGCTAAGACCTGGCGTGCTCCGTGAAATTTGTTGTGTTGAGCGCTGCATAATAACAATATCACAGGTCTAATATGGTTAATTCCATACAATCATGCATTTGTTTATGCATACACCTTTGAAATATTTACCATTTCACGTTATATACCTATTTTGGCAAACAGTGATTTATCAATTTAAAATGTATTTACGGGATTAATTTTCCTTCTGCTCTGCATGATTCACAAGCACCTTGTGAGTCAGGGACCGGCACAAAATGGCGTCCCTTATTGCGTTAACGTCTAATTTACCTCTCAAGTCTCTCATCTTGGGGATAACTTAATTGACTCCGCGCGATCATTTATGTAAGTAATCTAATAGCTCATGGTAGCGCTATTAAAGCATTCGGTATTGATCTTAGCTTTGATTCAGATTCGACGCCATTACAAACAAGAATTATAGCTCAACACATGCTACAGTGTGTGCTATAAAAAAAGGTAACAGTTCCTTCTTGTTTCCAGTTTGTCACGGAAACTAAAACCAATTATATAATTTATCGATGACGAGAAACGATTTATAATACAAAGTCAATGACGCTGTCAAATACAAAACAATCTGTCATGTCAGTGTTGCTCGCACACAAACATTTATTTTATTATATTTTTCTTACTTTTGTCGGGATATTATAACATCAACCAGTTTTTAAATGCTCAAAGATTATTCTGTAAATGAGCAATC
Organism: Eurois occulta; assembly: GCA_950022335.1. NCBI lineage: Eukaryota > Metazoa > Arthropoda > Insecta > Lepidoptera > Noctuidae > Eurois > Eurois occulta. The sequence continues at coordinate 7,438,581 of OX465484.1, read as the reverse complement.
AGCACTCTAGCATGTTTTTTTAATGGCACGCGTTTCCAGGGATTTACAGGTAGGTACGTTCGAGAAGTTTCACCGTGGTTACCTACCAAGGTTTAGAGCAACCAATAAAATTTTAGACGCCACAAGAGCGGCATAGAAATGACGGTAATTGAGCCAAGCAGGATTTCAGAAGCGACGTTACAATGACGACGGGTGAAAACTGATAAAAGTTCGAAACAAGACTTTCATAAAAGCACTTAAGCTGTTTTTTTAAGGTGTTTTGGCATGAAGAAGCCTTCAATGATTTAATAAAATTATCGGTTTGCTGAGTGACAATTTGATAAGAGTGTACGCGGAAAACGTGCAAGGCAATCGCAGTCGTTTCTTTTAATACGTGAATCACATTACCATTTAAGCTTGAACGTCGAAAGGTAAAAGTTTAAGAGCTGATTTCAGCAATGACAGTGAACGCGTTCAGCTCATCATTGACAAAGTATAACACAACGTAACGCCTGTAATCCTCGAAGGGTTAGGCAGAGGTGTACCTAATAGTACACCCATATTTCGCCAGCTATATTTAAGGCCCATGTAATAAGGTGGCGCGCCTATTACCATTAACCAGGCACAAATCCAGACTCCGTGGCTGCTACTGAGAAATTCCTGATTGAAAAACCCTATATCAATTTGCCCGACCCGGGAATCGAACCCAGGACCTCATGCTCAGCAGTCGCCATTGCGACCACTACACCAACGGGGCAGACAAAGTATTTCTCTACATAAAGGACACATGACTCTCATGAAGCTCGAAAACATGACGGAAATGATGACGTCACGATGGAGTAGCTGCATGAAGGCTGCACTGACGTTCAAGTTTGGGGCCACTAGATGTGGAACTGGGTGGAGAGTTCTTCATCGTCCATAGAAAAGGTAATGTCCTCCAAAATGTGTTGTGTCTGGTGGGCTACTGGCCAATTATTGTGGTGGTTACCGTGTGGTTAGTGCCCAATCTGGTGTCAGAGTTTTATAGCGCCCTTGGGCCTCTGACTTGGTTTTACATACCTTCAAAAATTATCTCTCAGGCATGCTGGTCTCCTCACGATGTTTTCCTTTACCGAAGCAAGTGATGACTATACAATACGCACATGAATCCGAAAAATCAGAGGTGTGTGCCTTGGGCTCGATTGGCAGTCCGACGGTTACACCACTAGGCTATCACTGTTGTTGTCATGCTGTTGTATTATATTCTAACCTCGCGGATAACTTTGCTGGTGTGATGTCAGGACACTGACTCGTAGTTCATAGGAGACTACGGAATGGCTGGATGTGAACTGCTAAATCTGTGCGAAGTGTTGCCTTATGTATAGAGGACTTGATACAGGTGAAAATCCCCGTAAAATATTCAAATTAAATACCACTGGGTATTTAATTTGAATATTTTTAAACGCATCGGAATTTGGTATTTAAAATAAATTATAAAGCGCAATATCCATAAAAATAGGTCAGTCATAAAAATGTTCAACGGATGGGTGAATAAGGTGACATATGGGAACATCCAGCTGTATCGTGATATTCACTGCATGTCATAAATAAACAGACATCAGCGTGTCTGTTATTCCGTACTGCGCCTGTAGGCACGTATAATATTTACATTACGTAACATAATATCACGCCTATATTCACCGAGCGGTTAGGCACAGATGTATTCTACCTAATACTACACCCATATTTCACCAGATATGTTTAGGTCCCACGTAATAGGGGTAAGCCTATTGTCATCAAACAGGCACAAACCCCGATTCCGGGCTTGCTACAGAGAAATTGTTGATGAAATAATGCAATAACACTGTCTTCTCTGGAAGTCGAACTCAGGACCTCATGCTCCTGGCGAACGGGGCAATAATCTTATTACCATTGATGTGTCTTTGTGGTGAAGATGAAGGTATCTTCATCAAATATCATTTTACGTTTGGTTACATTCAACAAGCTAACATTGTCCCGGTTTCATTACTGTACGGGGTGGCAAGCTAGAAAGAACCACATGGCAGCCAAGGCATACGCTCACCACTCAGAATGGGGAGACTTGGCGAGTTCCAGCCACCAGAACAAATACATTATTTTTTTCACATATCTTCCTTCATCAATGTAGTGCCAATAATCTCCGAGCAAAATGGCTGTAGAACACAAAAAAAAAAACATTATAACTCAAGATCCATCTCCATAAACCCACAACAACATCCAACTGCAATAATAGTTCAAAAACAAATCACATTCAGCATAAACCATAACATTCTCGTACAAACTATACGTGTATCATACATTATTAATGTCCACACGGCGGCCAAACGTTGCCAATTCCTCGGCAAGGTTAGTAGGCCAACAAATGTTTTTTACCACGGACTATTGGACTTGCAGGAGTGTGAGATTATGTCCAAATGGTGTGCTGGTTCCTGGAGGACCGCCAAAATCGAGCGCCTCGGTAACCGCGCGGCGTTGCCAAAAGCTAACTGATCGATGGGCTTAGGCGGACCAGAGGACCTATGGATAATGTTTAGGTTAATAATGCCAGGTTGTGATGCAAATTGGGTTATTATAATATGGTTTATCTATATCCCATACAGTCCAGGTGTGCATAGAGGACAATGAAATATTCAAGCCGTTGCTGAGACATTTGGAGGTAAAGTACTCATTTCACGATATTTACCTCCAAGTCCTCGGCAACACGCATCTTTAGGGCACCATATCTCTGGACATTTCTTGTTTGTTTAAGTGTCCTCTACCCATGAATATCAGTTTCATAGTGCGCTGCAACTTTGAAAAAAACCAAAATTCCACATTAGTTCTGCCTTTTTAGAGCTGTTGGTTCTTTGGGTAACAAACAATGTATGTTATGTATGGCGCCAAAGCTTTGTCCTTTCGTTGATTCGGAAAAGTATCCAAAAGTGGACATTATGTTTAGATTTCACCTGCGCACTTGATGGCCTGCTTACTGCATCAGTGAGCGGGGTTCGCGTGACTGAGTTTTGGACTAAACATTTGAACTTTTGGCCACCGACACGCTAAGAAGAAGAAGTGACATAATTTTGCATTTATAGCTTTAATCACTGTTTGAACTTGAAGCTGATTATTTAAAGAAGAATAGCAGTACCAACTGACAGATGGACAGTACGAAATTATGAGAGTTCTTTTTGTGACTACGGAACCTTAAAAAACGCACGAGTTGAATGAATTCCTAGAAAGATTTTTCTATTGAGAGAAATAAATGTACCTTTTCTTAGATATCCTACTTTTTCAGCCTCTTTGAAAGTAACCCTTAGTATTTCTAGTAAATAAACAGTTTCCAGCCCCTACGTATTTCTGCGTCACTTACTTTTCCACAATAAAGTTCAGCTATCCATCCGTCTGTCAGTCTGTCCACTCGTCCATCTCTCGATCTGTAGGTAATGAAAACGTCCAATTCGAATGTTTTCCACACGACCACATGTTCACATGTATGTAGGTATGTTTATGTCGCAGCTCCCAGGTATTAAATTACTTGTTTCTATTTATATTTAATTACTTTACAGGGTCTTTGAATTAAATTACTTTTTTCAAAAGACTTCCTCAAATAACTGCCTCGTTCGTGGTCGTAAACAGAACTGCTGAGAGAATGAGGTCCTGGGTTCGATTCGAAAGTGTTATTGCGTTTTTCCATCAGGAATTTCTCACTAGCAACCACGGAGTCTATATTTGTGCTCAGTTGATGGAAATAGGCTCGCCCCCTATTACATGGGACTTAAACATAACTGGCGAAATGTGGGTGTCCTATTAGGTACACGTCTGCGTAACCCCTCGGAGATTACAGGCATGATGTTATGTAAATAATTTTGAAATGCACAAACATTTGCTTTAGTGGCTTTCACCAGAAAGCATGATCAGCCTATGTTTTTATCTCATTGTGGGACTCTCACTCTTCTTTATAAGAGAGAAGGCTCCGAAAAGCAATTTCCTTTAAAATCCCCTGCACATAACACAAACCCCCTAAGATGACCTTGCAAAATTGATAGATAACTAGAGCTACATTTCAGAATGATATATAGTAATAGTAACTCCCCAAAAGAGATCAGTAAACGTATCCGTCTGTACCGTGAGTTCGCATTTGTATGCTTGAAGATTTACACGGCTTATCTCAGCTCCCTTTGTGTCTTGTTCGGCTTTTCATGAAGCCGCTGGCTATACAAGCCATTTGATCGGAAACAAACTGACGTACTGTATTGATATGAAAGATCGTTCTTCAGGTTTATGTTGTTTGATCCGCATAGTGAGCTCAAAGCCTTCGTAAGCCTTCTAGTTTATTCTTCTTCTTATTAGTTCTCGTAACTACCCTACCTTTGTGAGTAAATGATGGATTATACACGCTATATATTTTCATTGATATTTACATGCATGACATAGACGGACTTTTTGTTATTTAGTATTCATAATACCACAATATTTTTTAACGATATGAAAACGGTATTAAAACGGCACGGAACGGCATTTAAACGTTGAAACTATTTTCTATTTGAGTTATTTTTTGTTTTTGAAAGGTAAAAAAATGTTTTTCAATAAATCACAAGCATTCAAAATTGTTTTGTTTCAAACGTTTATATTGAATGTGGATGGAGCACGGTAGAACAAATACACTCGAGAGCAATGAATCCGGGTCACTTAAAGAATCCTAAAAATCTCGGAAACTAAAAATGCTAGGTTAATGCAATAAATTGTATTTAATAGACAATGTAATACTCCTTAAATGGAGGTATTAAAACTTCTTAGTTATTGTAAAGTTATATCATAAAAAAATCAAATTTGAAAAAGGGCCACTTTCGAAGATGGAACTACGAAATTACAGCATTTGGTTTTGCTTTTGTTTGTAATCTGTCATTTATGTGGGTACATAAACCATGTTGATAGTGCTCTATATTCATTATTCAAGCTGAAATTATGTCGCTTACGCCTGAAGAATGCACCAGAATATTTACAATGCTGGAAACCGGCCGGAGTCAGCGCGATACAGCCAGGACTGTCGGTGTGTCGCTGTCAACAGTACAAAGAGTTCTCCGACGTTACGAAAAAACTGGTTCTAACCTACGCAGACCAGGAACGGGCAGAACCAGGTGTACCACAGCACGAGAAGACCGATACTTGGTGAACACCATGCTTTGAAATCGCTTTCTCACAGGAACTGAACTCACAAATCAGTTTCGACGCCTCGGAGGAAGTAACCCAAGTGCATGGACAGTAAGACGTCGGCTTGCTGAATCTAACTTAAAACCCCTTAGACCTGCAAACGGCCCTAAACTGGAGCGTGGGCATCGTATTTCAAGACTAAGATATGCCCAGAGCCACGTAAATTGGAGTATTGAAGATTGGTACAAAAGTTATGTTCTCCGACGAATCAAAATTTATGCTCTACAAGCACGATGGAAGACACAGAGTGTATCGAAGACCAGGGGAAAGATTCAAGCAAGCATGCATCGAAGAAAAAGTAGCCTACGGTGGTGGGTCTGTACTTGTGTGGGCCGGAATTTCTTCTGAAAGTCGCACAGAGCTGGTGATCATAGAAAACGGCTCTTTAACTAGCGTAAGATATGTGGAAGAAATCCTCAATGATCACGTTGGTCCATTTTTGGTCAATTTAGGTGAGGATGCTATATTTATGCATGACAATGCCCGACCTCATACAGGTAGGATTGTGAATGACTACCTTCAAGAGATGAACATTACTCGTATGGAGTGGCCAGCGCGCAGCCCGGATATCAACCCGATCGAGCATGCTTGGGACGAGCTAGGCAGATGCGTAAAACAACGAAACCCTCCCCCAATCACGCTTCGTGAGCTCAAAATTGCTCTCACAGAGGAATGGGAGAATATTCCCCAAAATCGTATAAGGAACTTAGTGTACAGCATGCCAAACTGCGTAAACGCAGTAATGGAAGCACGAGGAGGCAATACGAAGTATTAAAATTCAAGAAAATCGTAATAAAGTTCAAAAATTTCATGTTTCCTATTTTTGTTTTAAGGAGAGATCAGCAGTTTTTTTCTTTATGTAATTTTGTGTTAATAAAATGTATGGCGACTCATATTTTTTTTACTTTCATTTAAGGAGTATTACATTGTCTATTAAATACAATTTATTGCATTAACCTATCATTTTTAGTTTCCGAGATTTTTAACATTCTTTAAGTGACCCGGATTCATTGCTCTCGAGTGTAGTGGACGCTGTGTCCAATGGATCTAAAAGGGCACGGAACCGATATAGTAGTACTGGAATGTGCAACTTTAGTACTTTCTCAAGTTATTATGCCTTGTGTGTGACTTCGCTTTTTTTTTAATTCAAGTGCCCTAGTTGTAATTGAAATAAATGCTTTGAGTTTGAGTAGCATAGTCAATTAAGTAGTTACTCCATCGCCATTTTGATTTTTCTGCATTGTTGCAACATATGGTGAGAATTACATGGATGGAGGACACTTAAACAAATAAAAAATGTACAAGAATGTGGTGTCCGAAAGTGACACGTTACTGAGATAATAAGAGATAAATATAGCTAAATGAGATCATTTTAGAGCATCCCACCCCTGGGAATTAAGGCTTATTCGGTAATTATATGTTCGACAGTGCTAGCTTCCATGGAAAGAAGTTCAAATCTTTTTAACAATAGTCACTACCACAAATAAAACATACACAAAACAAAAAAAAACATAAATAAAGAACAAAACAGACTTTACAAAACTAATTTTCAATATAATTTCCCCACAAAAACAAAGCCAGCGTAAACTCCAAACTCCTATCTCTTTCAAATCATAATGTATCGGAAAAGTACGGACAAGAAAATCCCGAGAAACATAAACGCTTAGCTTCAGAACAAACATTTAATTTGAAATGTACTTTTTCAAATAAACATAAAAACTTTTTGGTGTTCTCCTTTGGAAATGGCGATGTTTTAATTAAACTTGCTTGATGTTGCGTAAAGGGAAAGAAGAACTGGAAAAGTTGAAAAGTTGTGCCGTCGAAGGCATTCAAGGAGGAAGTCATCGGAACTGCTTTCTCTAGTCTGCCTTTCATACGCTAACTCGCCGTAGCGTAGCCCAACTCTGTAATAAAACTATCCGCTATTCAGCCAGGCTCATCTTGTACCGACCAAACTATTGACAACGAGACACGATTTCTCGGAAACTTGATGAAAAATAAGGAATTCACCACAGATTACGTTCCTTATTTACGAATTGATTGAGCAAACAGGATAAGATTACTTTATTTTTGCAATTAAGTGGGTATTTTAAGGAATAATTTATGATCGAGTGGAACCTTGTGCGTAATAAATTTTATACTTACCTAACAACTTGAGATTCTGCTAAAATTAAATAAAAACTCGGCCAAAAGCGAGTCGGGTTCGGACAATTACGGCGGCTTCGTATTCCTACACTAAGCAGTATTTAAGAAAGGTCACTAAAGGTAATGAATACACCAACTAATAATCAAAATAATTGCCAAGTTAAAAAAAATACCTGCTCTATATAATTATAACGATTTTTTTATAAGCTTCTTCTTTATAGTGGATACCATTCATGACTCTTTCTTTTAAGGTTATTTTATGATGATCCTATGGATATATTTTCTTTGACACAAAAATATATGGTCCATTTTCCTTCTGGTTCACTGTTCATATTTTTATAGGAAAATAAAAGGCTTAACGCAGGTACATTTGTTATCAATAGCAGTCGTATAAAAAATATGACTCCATATTCTCGATAAACTGACCTTATGATGAAAATCTTTCCAAGAAACCGGATCAAAATACTGATCGTGTCAAACTTTCAATCTTACTTATATTATTTACTATTATTATATATTATAAATGTGTCGGGTTTTCAGAATTTATTCCGTTAGGCACGTACATCATGTGGGCAATCAAACAAAGGTAAACATCAGGGCTCTGTAGAAATACGCAGTGTTGAGGGCAGACTTCTAACTAGGTCGCGTGATGTCACCACTGGCCTACTTGTGATTAATTTTATGTCCTTACTAATGACCAGATCCGACAAATGCGAAAGTTTGTATGGGTAGATGTTTGTTACTCAATCACGCCGGAACGGCTGAACGGATCTGGATGAATTTTGGCACAGAGATAGATGATAATCTGGAATAGAATATTGAGTTTTTATCCCGGAAGTAAGATCCCGTGCGCAGTTCCCGAACTCCACGTGGGCGAGGCCGCGGGTAATATTATAAGGTGAGAATTAACAGGTTATGTCCAGACCATCTATAATGTCGTGGGAGCGTGGGGAACTTTGCATGTGCTCCAGTACTCCAGTAGTAAAGGCAGACGGAAAATACCCACCCCAGGACATCCAAGAAGATTTCCACACGAGAAAAAAAGGCTAACTATAATGTGCTCTGTCATGTGTTAATGTGCCAAAAGGTAGTAACTGTTTATGTACTACTGATGTATATACGTACGAATGAAACTCACGTTACCACATCATCATTGTACGCTCACGTGCCAAGATCTTTGAAATACTACTCAGTGAAAGAATCTCGGCATATAAACAGTCCACTTAAAAAGTTATGTGTTTCTTCCCTGCCGCCTGCCCATTCTTAACTTTTAGGTAGCATAAAACAAATAAAACAATTTTATCTAGGCAAAGTAGCTCGCTCCACAGAATTCAAAAAAGAAAGTAATAACAATTTGCATACAAAACTATGTTCTTGGTAACCTGTGCCTTTTGAACTGTACGAAAAGTATGTACTGCCAAGTTTTATAAGAGTGGCTTGCGCTCGATATACTAGCAAGCCATCGAGTGCTGGAACTTGGAGCGACGTGCTTCGACTGCCAAGCAACACTACACGCTACACACAGACTCATCACAAATCACTCCATTTTCATATTGAGTGATTTATTCATACGCGCCTGTGCCAACCTCTGCACTAACACAGCTGTAAAATATAAAAACATTCTGAACATAACATAACATTTCGATTTTAATCCCGGAAGAGTTAAGCAGAGGTTTACCTACAGTACCCACACCCACATTTCGCCAGTTATGTCCCATGTGATAGGGGGCGAGCCTAGTACCCTGTTCCACCAACCGGGCACAAATCAAGACTCCGTACTGAGAAATTTCTTGATGGAAAACCCAATCCCACACTTGGTCCGATCTCGAATCGAACCCAGGCCATCATACTCAGCAGTAGTGGTTGCGATTACTAGATATAATCTAATGGTACATAAAATGCGTATATTTGTTACTGTAAAAGCTCAAACTATGGTAAATACTAAGATTTTCAAGTAAAACCTAAGTTACTCTTAACGTACGTAGGATGCAATGGATAGGCATCTATTACACAACTTTATAACTTTCTGGTTACTAAGACTTGGACAAGCGCCGACGTGATAATTTGGAAAAGAGGAAAACGTGACCAACTTTTAATTTACTTATACACAAGTTTGTACTCGTGAACAGAATACAAGTGATTTACATTTATCACCCAACATCCATAAATCCATAATGTGGCCGTCAGCGTGAGGAGCTGTACAGAGCATGAGGCTGCTTCGTTGGCCTAGTGGTCGCAAGCGCTGCCGCAGATCATGAACTCCTGCATTCGATTATAAGGTCAGGCAAAGTGTTATTTTTCATCTGAAGAAGTCTGGATTTGTGCCCAATTGATAGCAATAGGCTGGCAATATCCCCTATTACATGGGACTTAAACATAACTGGCGACGTGGGTGTGCTATTAAGTACACCTCTGCGTGATGTTATGGTATGTTTAAGTGCAATTGGCGCCCGTAACGATGGTAATGCGTGTGTATTAGGAATCTTTACCATTTCCGTGATATTGGGCAATTTGACACAAGCACCTTTACGTAATTTCCCTTGCGACTGTGATCTCGCGAATATACCAACCTATGTAAAACAACGTGATATAGTATAAGGACGGGAATATATTGTGACAAGTTTGACAAGTGGGGCAAAGAATTGTTACTTGGTGCATGGCGAATGACACTTGCGATAACTTTTGCAGGCGTCGGCCGATTCTTCGCTGGAAGTTGAGTACGTGCCCTGCATCAAACGACACTACACCCAGTTCACCGAAAAGAAGAATGGTGGATTATTGAAAACCTTTGTTGGCGTAACAAAAGACACGCTTACGTTCAAATTATGCACATTATGACGAACATCGATTGAAAACTTAATACGACCGATTACGAATAAAATGGGTCCCCACTAAATGCTGACAAAGGTCGCAGAAATATTCGTATTTCAAGGGAACACGTTAAGTCGTATTATACCCTTGATAACAAAAAAATATGCCCGAGGAAAGGGACCGTATTGTCAACATTTACGTTTATAATGGCAATAATACCAATTTTTACTATTATGAACAGAGATTTAACGACATAATTCGAAATAACGAGTGTTTAGCATTTATATCAGCACTCAGCATTGCTTTTGGAAACATTGAAAAGTATGTTAAAAATATATTACTCAGAATATTTCCTGAAAACATGAAACTTTTTTTATTATAATTTTCATGGAACAATTTGTTCGCCATGATACTTTTTTCTCTTTTAAGTATAAAACTAAGCTATTAAATTTACAAATTTGGTTATTAGAGAAACTGTTTTAGTTTTAATGAATATTTTAATTGCACTAATAGGAAGTAACGTACTAGAAATACCAGTTCCTACATTATAAAATATTCCGCAATGTACGAGTGTTGACTACAATACATTGTGTAGTGAAATCAAAATCGGTGCAATAAGATTCAGTTTTCAAAAAGTGTGTTAAAAAAGTTGAATGTTTTTATTACAATTTTCTTAGGAGAGATGGCACTTTCCTGCGATTAAAGAAAATCGCACATTTTGATATGATATAGTTATCTGTGGCGTGGTTTCTCACACTATAAGTGACTATACAAAGAAAAATCACACGTGATAAATACGTTGCATTGTGACCCTAAAAGTGGTCCAGTAAGAGCCATTTGTGGGTGTGTTGAAAAATTCCATTTTACATCCCTCATAGAACAATCTGAACAAAAACTGCGAAAGGGTAATTGAATGCAAATTTGAACAGCAAGTCGTTAGGTTTTGAGGGATAGTGCTAATGTCCTAATTACTAGGCAACAAGTACAAAGTAGTCGTGTTACAACGGGGCAGCCAACGGTTGTATATCTACCAAGTTCTCTTATTACCGCATACAGAAGGCGCTGGCTTCCACTTAAAGCTCAGTTTACATTGGTCGAGTAAGTAATCCAATAGAGTAAGAACTGAATAACCCAATGTGGGGTCAACTAACAAAAGGGTAACAGGAATCATAAAGAGAAGCCTATTTCGAAATACGCAGTAGTCTGTGGTATTGTGTTTCGTGACGTTGATGGCTGAAAAATTCAGCAATAGACTAATTGAAAAGCCTTGCTTCGTTGGACGAACGAAGCCTACCTGCAGTCAATGGGTTCAACAGAATATATCTAAAAATGCTGTATCCTTACCAATTGCCTGCGTATCACATAATATCACGCCTGTAACCTTCTAACCGTAGCCCGAGGTGTACCCATCATCTGCCTAGCCTTTTCCCAACTATGTTGGGGTCGGATTCCAGTCTAACCGGATGCAGCTGAATACCATTATTTTAATTGTAATGGGTGGTCACCCATCTACGGATCAACCTAGTCAAGCTTGGTTTAACCTAAAGATCAACCCGAGCGGCTGTTATTATTTAGCCACGAGCTCCTCCCCATAGTGATTAAATTAAATTTGTTTAATAAAGTACAAGCCCATTTCGTCACTTTTGTTTAAGCCCCGTGTAATAGGGTATAAACCTATTACTACTATTGGTAGATGATAGTCTGTTTACTAGCAATAAAATTGGGCAAGTTCATAACTGAACTTGTTAGCCAAGTACTCTCGCTCGCTGAACCACTAACTCTCCCAATGTAAACCAGACTTAAGCCCAAGTTCTATGTAAGCCAAGCTAAGTTATTACTTTTATTACTACTCGATGCTTAACTATTCCGTGCTGCTATTGTGTTATGAGGAGTTGACAACGACAGACGTGAACAAAGAAAATTGAGTTGCGAGTTAGTTCAAGCGTTCTTGTAGGTAGTGTTAAGTAATTTAGATAGGAAAACGACTTAGTTGTTTATGTTCTTATAAAAGCAGCAAAGCCGTTTTAGGGTTACGTAGTAAATGACCGCAACCGCAATGATAACTCTGTTTCATAGAAATATGTATTTTAAAATACAAACTTATATTTTTGTGACTTACAAAATCAACGTGTCATGTGCCAACCCTTCACTGTGCATGGTCCGACATACAATTGGCCGATTTTATGTTTGTGTATTCGTTTTATCCCAGAACATTAAAATCACATTATTACATGAACTATTTCGTAATTTACTCTAAACAATGACAGGCAAGGGGATATATTTTAAGTAATCGAAGTATATCATCGTAATCAAATAACTCCTAACTCAATTTCATTTTGATTAGCAAGGGGAGTTGGCAGTCTCTGCACCTATGAGGAAAATAATGAAAACGGAAACACAGCAGAATCCATGGAAATAATCAGAGAAGGGTAATTATTTTATTAAAATCTTAAGGTATATACACGCTAGTGTGTACCTGACAGGTTTGTCGGGACAAAAAGAGTGCTCAACCTGTTCTGACTGCGGTCCATAGTTCGGTTCACAATTCAGGTGTGGGTTTAATTTCGGTTACTCATGAACACTTCATTCACCGAAAGTACTCTATTCAAAAACAAAGCAGGTAGCATTAAAAACGGACATTTATGAATGAAGTCGAATTTTTCATAACTCTCAACGAAAACAATGGCTACATGAAATGAAGCTTGCACTATGATATAACACGTACTTTTGTTTCTGAAACAATAGATACGCCGACGAAATTATGTACGACTTTTATTGAAATGAAAATCTTTTTGTACGAAGATTCGGCAGCGGGTATATTGAAATGCCCATAGCAAGGAAAATACGGGTTTGTTTTCGCTCTATAATGAAACCTGCGACTCACGGTTATTTGGAATGGTGTCTTGTAATTCCACACTTTTGATGTAGTACACACAAATGTTTAAGTAGTCTTAGCGTATTCTATACGTAGTTAGGTGCGTTAGAAGTTTTCGCAGTACCAACTGGGTTGTGGAGGTCTGATACGAGGTTGCGTCATGTACAAAACAGGTAGGGCCTCAGTTGCTTCCGGATAGACTGGAAGCCGAGCCCAACATAGTTGGGAAAAGACTAGACATATGATAATGATGATGATGAATAAATATATTCTAGTGATTGAAAATGAAGGGCTTATTGATGTAATAATAGATAGTCATTATGTCACAAACATTTTAGAGATGAAAACTTACCTACCCAGATTTTATCTAAAATTTTGTTTCGCAAGTTTTAAAGGATTAATAAATCTATAGTAATTTAGAGCTTAGTTTTTAAATCTAAATACACTTCTCATCAAAAAAATCGAAACACCTCGCAGTTTATGATTTGATAAGGATTATCAGAAAAATGTGTATATTTAGGAATAAATGTAAAATGTCATTTAATAGTGAGTAGTATGAGGTTTTTAAATCCTAATGTTATTGTTCTAAATTCAAATTAAGTCTTCATAGGTTTCGTATTTTGTATAATGAGTAATTTTTACCCTGTATGGAATATGAAGGAAATGGGTAAAACAACACGCGTAAATGAAAAAAAAATGTAAGAAACGTTTATTTAATAACTTGTATTCCCTCCGCGAGCTCTTATTACTGCTTCCATACGGTTCTTCATCGATCGGATGAGAGTCACGATCACATGTTGTGGTATATTATCCCATTCCTCTTGGATTGCATTTTGCAGCTGGCTAAGTGTTTCTGGGGCTGGATCTCTTGCTCGAATTTGTCTCTTTAATTCATCCCATAGATGTTCAATGGGATTCATGTCCGGGCTTCTTGCTGGCCATACCATAATGGAGATACCGACTTCGGTAAGATAATCTCGTACGACGCCCGCGGTGTGAGCTCTAGCATTGTCGTGCATGAATATGAAGTCGTTGCCAATAAAATGTGCATAGGGCATCACATGAGGTTCAAGACACTGTTCGATGTACCGATGAGAGTTTAGTGCAGGCAGCCGTGGCCCAGACACAAAGGCAAGTTCTGTCTTACCGTCGGCGCTGATTCCTCCCCAAACCGTCCACGAACCGCCACCATAGCTGACCTTTTCTTCAATGCAGCATTGTGCAAAGCGTTCTCCATCTCTTCTGTAGACCTTGTTCCTTCTGTCGTTACCATACAGCATAATTTTACACTCATCAGAAAACAGTACTTTGCTCCACTGAAGGTATGACCAAGTTAGGTGCTCGCGTGCAAAGTTAAGGCGCGCTCTTCGATGGTCTGCAGTTAATTTCGGCCCATTCGCTGGCTTATGCGGTGCCAATCCGCGTTCCTTCAACCTTCTTCTTATTGTAGAGTCACTTACAGCTACTCTTCGTACAACGCGAAGCTGCTGCTGCAGTTGAAAAGCGTTAAGGCGTCGATTTCGTAAAGAAGTTGTTCAATAAATCGATCATCTCGCTCAGAAGTGACCCGATTCCTGCCAGATCCTGAACGGCGCGTGAACGAACCAGTCTCCCGATAGCGTTTGTAGACTCTATGAACAGATGATAAGCTTAGATGCAATCTTGCAGCCACAACACGCTGACTAAGTCCAGAATCCAGCAATGCCACCACTTGGGCGGCTTCTGCGGGCGAAGTATCCATATGTTTTAGAAAAAAAAGTTTTTTCAGACGTCCCAAAGTCACAGTAAATGAAATAAGAAACAAAAAGTTTAAAGACAAGCGCTAATTTTTAGTTTTTAAACGAGAAACGTACTCCAACCCTAAATACACATTTGTCTCAAAACAGTGATTAATTTCATTTATAGGATAAACAAATGAAATTCTAATTTCGAATTTTGATTTTTTTCTTCTTACTGTAATGACCAAACTGCCAGCTACACAATAATGTTTTTTTTTTCATGGAATTAATTCTCTTTTGTAAAAAATTAGGACAAAAACAATAAAAACGAAAGTGTTTCGATTTTTTTGATGAGAAGTGTATATATAACTCAAAGGTGACTGACTGACTGACTTAGTGATCTATCAACGCACAGCCCAAACCACTGGACGGATCGGGCTGAAATTTGGCATGCAGGTAGATGTTATGACGTAGGCATCCGCTAAGAAAGGATTTTGATCAATTCTACCCCCAAGGGGATAAAATAGGGGATGAAACTTTGTCAATTTTAAACTGATTGGGCTGAGACTTTGCATGCATAAAGCTACTATGACGTAGGCATTCCCTAAGAAAGGATTTTGATAAATTCCACCCCTAAGGGGATAAAATAGGGGATGAAAGTTCGTATAAATCTTCTTTGATTTTCGACTGATTGAACTGAAATTAAAGATTGGAGCTACTATGATGAAGACGTCCGCTTGAATAGGATTTTGATAAATTCAACCCCCATGGGGATAAAATAAGGGATGATGGAGCATGTAAATGTATTAGTTTGAACCTATTAGTACCTAATCAAACGAATAAATTAAGACGAACATAATAATTTTTAGTCCTAAATGTTGACAGTAGGTATCCACTAAGAAAAGGTTTTTCGAAATTCCACCCTTAGGAGGGTAAAAGGGGCTGTTAAATGTTCTGTGAAACTTTTTACTGTCGAGGTCGATTGGCTTGAAAATTCGTGCACATACTCTTCAATTAAAATTATGAGAAATGAGTAATAACAGTTTTTCCAAAATCATCCTCCAATATAAAATTCAAAGTCCTGGCTGACTGATATATCAACGCACAGCCCAAACCGCTGGTCCTAAAGAAATTAAATTTGGAGTATTCTTTGTGAAGAGTTAGTATCTACCAAGAAAGGGTTTTTCGAACAGGTTGAAATAGGGGTTGAATTTTCTGTGAAACTTAATATTCTTTGGGTCGGTTGACTCAAAACTTAATGTACAACATCATTCTTAAATTAAAATTATGAAACACGTGCTCCCATGTTTAAAATTCATTAATTTTCGTTACACGTCCGTCTTTGGATCACTGATTTACATATGAGTACCAAAAGAGAATGCTCATGGAAGTATGGAATCCCGTACCATGCTGCATCAAAATCAAACCTTGTTTTTTATAGACTACACTGATCGTATTAACTCCTACAAAAATTATTTTTAAAAAAAAAACCCGCGTTTCAGAGTTATTTTATAAAATCGAAACTAACCTAAAAAGTAGGTCTATTTTTTCGACGCTACCAACGACGTATTTTAACACACATACATTACATTATTGCTCTAAAAACAGCGTAATACACTAATATTAGTAAGAATTACGAGTTAAAGTAACATCCACAGTATGCTTGACTGAAACTCGATTTTATTTTAGACCTTTATATTGCCAATAGTCAGTCAGTACAGTACAAATGTCAGATGCCACAGATAAGATAACTATAAACCATAGAGTATAGTAAGTGCTATAAACTAGTCGGGATTTAGGGATGTAATCGATAAATCAAAATCTTTAGGCTGAGAAAATCTATTTTGTTGCAAATAGCAATAAACCAAACTAAATCGATTTGGTGTACTGATCTTACTTAATTGTAATTAATTTTAGAGTCCGCTCGACAGACAAGGGTTTGTTCAATTGAAACGGAACGTCATTTATATTCAGTTGAAACGGAACGTCATATAAAGGGAGTAAAACAATATTCATACTTTTAAACTCGAAAAGTATATTTCCAGTTCAAAAATCAAATCCCCGACGCGTAATGCCGTAAAAAAATATGAAACTAATTACTATAATATTTTGATTTTGAGGCGCGAGACTTTTTGATAGCAACTTTGGTCATTCTCTTTTCAACTCCATCAGTCCGGTAGTTTCAGAGTAAATTGGCTGTGACAGACGGACAGGCAGACAGACAGACATGCGAGTGATCTTATAAGGGTTCCGTTTTTCCCTTTGAGGTGCGGAACCCTAAATACTTATATTACATATGTATCTTACATTAACTATTTATAAATGCGAAAGTTTGGATGAATGAATGTTTGTTACTCAATCACGCCAGAACGGCTGAACAGATCTGGATGAAACTTGGCACAGAGATATATTATAGTCTGATACAGATAGATATAGATTACTTATTGTCCCAGAAGTAGGCAAGATCCCGTGGGCAATTCCCGAACGGCACGCGGGCGAAGCCGCGCGCAAAAGCTAGTCATACTATAAATCCGGCAATTGTGAACCATAACCAGAGAGCAGGAAGTGGTAATGTCCATTATTTATAGAGTTTTAATAGTTTGGACTGCCTCGTTGGTCTAGTAGTCGCAAGCGCGACTGCTGAGCAGGAGGTCCTGGATTCGGCTCATCAGGTTTTTTCAGTAGCAGCCACGGAGTCTGGATTTGTGCCCGGCTGATGGCAGTAGGCTCAGCGCCGAAAAAACTAACTGGTGATATGTGGGTGTACTATTAGGTACACCTCTGCCTAACCTTTCGGGGATTAATGTTATGTTATTTCGCAGCCCTTCACGCAATTGGAATGGACTGACAGAACGATGATGGATTTATTCATCCTGAGCATGCCATCCCAATTGATAATTCCATATGACCGTGAATACTTAAGAGCTGGATTTGACCTCATATTGAAATACGGGTAGGTATCACAGTATGTAAGCTATCCTGAAATTACTTTACGAACTTGTCATTCCAGACCCCTTATTTATTCAATTTAAGCGCTCGCTGAGGCTCACTGTCTATTTTTAGTAAAAGGTTAAGGTATTTTTTTTCCAGAAAATTGAGACTTTATTTTATGTTGAAATGCTAAACATTTTTACTGTTCGAGAATTTTACTCGGCAACTTGTATTTTCTAAAGGTTTTGCTAGTGAATTTTAAAAATATGATGGAGAAGTATTTAGAGCATTTTATTAAATTATCCTATGTTTGAAATGTTAACTATTTATAAATTAAAATTAGCTTAAAAAATTGATAATGTATACCTGTACTGAAAGTATTTGCTAATTTAATTAAGAAAACTTAGTGTTCTTCTCCTTCGTGTCACTGGCAAGACAGACCTTTTTCAATTTTGTTGGGTATAAACTTCGCCACTGGAGTCATCGCCACTGATGACTTCATAGAAGTCGAACTACCTCAAAGAAACGGTATCGAGGTGTGAAAATGGAGCTACCTAACTATGTTCCACGTCCTGGCTTTTGTGCCCTGAAACTTTCAGTAAAAATGATCTCTGCGCTTATTTTTATTAAAAAACATAACATTCACAAACGCTACAAAACCTACACGATCGCACCTCCCTCCAACCCCATGGCATTAAAGTAATTCTTTTTCCCAGCCAGTCATTTATCAGAGCAAATGACTTGTACGAATCAGCGCATTATGCTATGATAATAATATATCTACATGTAACTTTGTTTCGCATAGTTCTTTCATAGTTATTTTACCTGTAATTTTGTAGCACAATGTCCTTTATTCAAGTTACTATAAGGTTTATGTCATAACTATGGACCGGATTACATGCAAATTCATATATGCATTTGCATGTTATGACTGTTCCTTGAAGATAATGTATATTTTAGCTAAAATCGGTACATTGTGATTTTTTTGGTATCTTTCCTTAAATTTTAACTCTAACTGGAAAAACGCAAAAATACACCTAAATTCAAAAAATGTTTAGTGACGGAAGAGGATGAACTTGAAAACGATCTTTCCAAGATCGTTTTCAAGTTATGAATTACTGATAATTCGGATCGGTACCTACTCGGTTTTATGGAAAAAAGTAATGATTTAATAAATTAAAAAAAGAACATAATTTTGTAGCAAGTACTTTTTCAAATTTTATGTTGCATATTTGACTAATTTTTTGCATATTTTGAGCATTATTATTAAGGCATATTTCGATAATTTTAAGTTGCTCTAGTTATAACTGTGAAATGACAGTATAGGTACTTGTTACTTTGTATATGGCAGCTGTTGACCCGTAAATCAATTCGGCGGGAGCACACTCCGGGAAATCGAAAAATATGCCCAATAAAGATACCGCGGCATTAGAATACCGCCGGGAATGACTCCTGTTAGTAGCTACGGAGTACCGCGTTCGAGCGTGACCTGTGCTTTTATTTTATTTTCGACACACTTGCTCGAAATGTGGCTCTTTTAGCACAGGTTTTATGTGTACAATGGATTATTATTATATTTAAGACACGTGCTTTTGCATTTTCACACTAGTGCGGATAACTACGACACATAACTATACAAGATCAAATTAAATTATCTAGCGAAAAGTATCGATACCAAATCATGCAAAAACAAAAAAAAAGGATGATTATGTTAAGGGTCAATGAGTACAGGTACTTGAAATATTAGAAGAAAAAACTCACACTTTAAAAAGACGGTAGTTTTAAATACAAAAATGCTATCACACAATTAATGGATATTTAGAATGATTGGCTTTTACTTTTTTTTTTGTTACTAAATCTATGTCTACCTATTTCTATGTTTTCCTAGAATACGTAAAATAGTTCTTGTAGTAGTTTACTTTATCAATATTAGTTTATAGTAATTAATAACTGTTAGAAGTATTCTTTCGTTTATTTTCTTTCTGGGGTGTGTTGTAAAGATACTTAAAAAAAAATACCACCTTTATTTGTGATCCGCCTACAACAATAATAAATTATTATTAGGTAAATTTTCTAGTAGTTTATATGAACACTGCAGCAAACGGGTGAAAAACCAAAATAGCAAACGCCATCATTATCCCCTGTTGCTTAAAAAACAAACGACAAAAGTGGAAAACATATACTATTAACGTAACATAACATTTATCTTCAAATCTCACGCACGTCTCGAAAATAATTTGCAATTTTCCTCATATAGAGGTGTTCAGGGCATTTAAACGATAGGACGAGACAGGTCTTAACTGTGGATAACGTACGATGCGACGAGGATGCATCGGGTGCCAGCCATCCGCCTGGATCCTGGGTGATTGACTTTGATGACGGCACTCGTGTGGCACCTAAATCGAGGCATACACACGTAGTATACAGGGTGCAAAAGACATCGACGTTCAAATGGTTACCACGTATTCAGTACATTATTCCGTACCTCCCACGGCCCACATAGAAATTTTTTATCGGTATTTTTTTTTTAAATCGGCTATTCCATACATTTTGACCGTGTAGGTATTGCACTTTTATTAATTAATTTATTTAAACTTCATGGACAAAGGTGGCGTAGGCAGACTTAATGCCACAAGGCATTCTCTACCAGTCAACCTTTGGGTCAAATATTACAGCATTGTGGTAGAGAACAAAACAAAAAAAAAATTACCATTTTGTTAACAGAAATTGATACACATAAATGGGTACATACTAATACATATATGGATACAGATAAAATAAACTAATATATATTATAATACATACACATAGTCCGAAATACGAGTAAACTTATAATATAATTACTATGACTCTAGTAATGACTAGATCGTAAACAATTTAGTCTGTTTATGTCTTTTCAGGAGGGGTTCGGAATAATGTACTGAATACGTGGTAACCGTTTGTGCGTTGATGTTCCTTTCACCTTCCGCCCTAATTAGGCAAGAAATACCAGAATACACCCGCGTGGAAACCGGTGATTGACCCACAAGACCGATTTACCGGTATAAAATTATCCTATCTGCTAATCCAGGCTATAAACTATTTGTGCTCCAAATTGAATCTAAATCTATAAAATTGCAAATAATAAAATCGCATTAATAAAACAGTAGCAAGATTTTTGGTATCGACTGAACATGCCTACAAGATAGATTCCCTTTAGCATATTATTATAAAGTAATCAGTCATCCAGTCTTGCGTCTCCTGTTAACCAGTAATTGGGTTGTGGAGATCTTTTAGACAGTCGCTCCATGTAAAGGCTGCATCCGCCTAGAATGAAAACCGACGCCACAATAGTTGGGAGAAGGCTTGGCAGATGATCATGATGAAGTCTTCCTGTAATTTATTTCTCATGTGTAGCGGCAGTACAAAAAGTACTACAGCAAAATAATAGAAAAAAAAATACTACAGCGCCATCAATTACACTACTGAAGAACTAACATCAAAATTCAGAATCAGGCATTAAAGTTATCCGCGACTTAAGACCGTATAGAAAACCCAACAACAACTGAAGCGTACTGGGAGTACCCCACCAGACAGAACACCTGAGCCAACGTCTGGTCGGAGGATCCTCCCTTTTTTATGGAGTACTGAGGAACTTTACACACTGCTCATCACCCCTATCTATACGTGGATAAACCATGATAAAATAAATATGTTCTTACTCATTATTTACTTTCACACTACATATTTTCTCAGTAAATACTCTACTAAACTAATGTCCTTACAGCACACAAGTTCCTGGGACATTACAAACATCGACCCGAACCCCTATTGTTACTTTATCAATACATGATACGAGTATTTGTCATCGTAATTGAATAACCTTATTCCAAGAGACGCTATTCAAATCAAACCGAACGACTATATCTTACTTAATAGACAAAGAAATACCTACCCTTCAAATGGTACCAACTTATTGTGGTACTCGATAGAATGTTCGATCAACTGAAACTTCACTTTGAAAATGGTTGAAAAAATAACATAATATTACGCCTGATATTCCCGAAGGGTTAGGCAGAGGTGTACCTAATAGTGCAGTGTGAGCACTTCGCCAGTTAACATCAACAGCGCACAAATCCAGACTCCGTGGCTGCTACTGAAAAATTCCTGCTGGAAAAACCTTATAACATTTTGCCCAACTTGGGAATGGAACCCAGAACCTCATGCTCAGCAGTAGCGATTAAAACCACTTGACCAACGAAGAAGTACATTGGAAAAATGAGGAGCAATAATCAACGATGCTCGAAAATAACATGATTGAAGAGTGAGAGAACACGGCACCAACAAAAACAAATGCAAAACGGTGGAAATATTGACGTCATCATTCCCAGAAATACGAGGACACACCGCAAACAATGAGTTCGTGGAATCTGGAAAAGCGTAGTCTCATGTGCGGCCGTGTTGTCGTGACAGAAAAAGCCCTCCATCAATCTGCGCAAACCTATTTCCTAACGCTCCCGTCGTCGTCCTTTCATATCACGCCAAAGCTTGGCATTTTTCATATATTGGTGAACGTATTACGAGTATATTTCGAACTTTTTCGGGAGGATCGTAGAGGCGTTTTTCTGTAATACAGACTAATGTGGATCGTACGGACGTTTTGTGGGAGGTGAGAAATGATTGAAGAATAAGTTCCGTCCGAATCAGGCTTTTAGATCTGACTGCTGGCAAATTGGTGGTTATTATTACCCGACTACGGCGAAGCAAAAAGGAGGGTTATAAGTTTGACCAATAAAAATATATTGATAAAAAACAATACATTCTAACAATAGTAAGGGATCATAAATTTTAGGGCAAAGTGGCATGCGAAGACGGCTGTCCTCTGAACATTAGTAAGAATATTGTATTAAATACATTAAAATAAATAACGTGTAAGTTGTTTATTTAATCGTAACTAATATTATAAATGCAAAAGTAAGTTTGTTTTTTACCTTTTCACGCCTAAACCACTGAACCATCATGTGCATATAAGTTGTCAGGTATACAAAAACGGACATAGAGTAGATACCTTTCATCCCGAAAAAAAGTACCGTTCCCGAGAAAAACAAAAACAACGTTCTTATGATAATTTAATAAGTAGATGGCGCCGTGTCTTTCGAATCATGATTGAATTAATATATATTATTATACGTAACAATTTCAGACGATAATATTTTCTTGTTTCATACTTTTTAGAGCGTGATTTTTCAGTAGTCGGGTTTTAGGTTTTGTTTTTTTTTTATTTTATAATTGTACATATTTTTGTCTTCATCGCTGAGTTACCCGGCAATATGCTATGAAGAAGTCCCATCTTTGCCAAAAGGAAACAATATTCCATCCACACTTGTAAGCATTGAATAGTAAGCCAATTGACTCGCCACCTAACCCATTGGTAATCGATTTCAATTTCCCTTTATGTCTGTATGTAAGCCCTCTCCTGATTTCATATTCATACATAAGCTATACATATAGGCATCATTGACATTTGACGACGTAACGGCACGCGTTGACCTTTGGTCAGGGACGTCAGGTTCACGGATCATGGGTTCGATGCCATTGTTGTTGCTGTTTTCAGTTTCCGCACTTGTATGTATGGCATTTGTGTAGGAATATAATGGGGTCTACAACAATAGAAGACCTGGACTGTAATAGTATTGAAAATGAATTGAGATTTCATCGAATGGCTAGATATTGTAATGGCTACACATAATAATTTGTAATACAATTGATTTTTCAGGATATAAGTATAGACACCTAGACACCATCTATATTTAATATTATAAAGAGATAAAATTTGTTTGTAAGTTTGTTTATAGGGGTAATCTTCATTCCAAAAATTCTATCACTAACGGAAAGCTATATTATTCCCGAGTGTCATAGGTTACATTAAAAACGTTCCCGTGGGTTTCCGTAGATAACAGGAAGGTAGCCGCGAGCGAAAGCTAGTAGTTGAATAAATTTCACTTCTGGTGATAAAATTTCCAGAGACATTTTCACAAATATTAACAAACGACCGTCCTCCCATTGACAACGTCATTCATATGAACTATAAAGTACTGTACATGAGGGACGAGAAATAGTAGATTATACAACAAGTGAAAAAAAAGGGAATTTAATTCGAAGGACTAAGTTGGATCCCGAGAGCAGAGAAGGATTCTAGAGTAGAATCCCGAGCGTAGCAAGGGATTCTAGAGTAGAATCCTGAGCGGAGCGAGGGATACAAGAACCGAAATGAATTTTTTTTCACGAGTTGTGCACTCTACTTTTTACCAGCGACCGTGAGAAAATAAATAGAAGTATACACAACAGCCACTCGGGTCGATCTTCAAGGTTAAGCTGGGCTTACCAAGGTCGGTCTGTGGATGGGTGATCACTAATTAATTACATACCGAGTTTCCTCCGTGCCTCGGAAAGTACGATAACCCGTGGGACCGGCTCTCATTTGTAGTTTTTTGACAGTCGTTACAGGAAGTCAATGGCCCGAACGTCTGACAACCAGTCTTACCAAGGGGCACCGTATTACCCACCCAGTACTAACTGGGTTGAGTTCTGGGTCAGATAGGCAGTCGCTCCACGCCAAATACTGATATTCAGCTGCATCCGATTAGACTGGAAGCCGACCCGAGTAAAGTTGGGATAAGTCTAGCTAGGCAGATGACTATTTATCATATTTTATTATATAATATAAAAGGTAATATAATAAGAGAACAAAAGATTAAATAAAAACATTAAAAATGTATACCTAGTTAAATTAGAACAATTTTCGAAATTCAGTGTTCTATTGTGGTCGTCATGTTTTATTTAGTTTTTGTTCATAATTCGTGCTTGTTCCAAATACAAAATGTTTTTAATCACTCAGTAAGTAAAAGAGAGTTTTATTCACTTCTTTATCGATGAATAAAATGCCCTTTTTCGAGTGACAATGGTAACAAAATCAATTTTGTCACGCCATTTTCCTACCATAAAGCACAGCGAACAATCACAATAAATACAAACTCTGTGTAACAAAACGAAAACTAAAAACAGATCGTTGGCGCGTATCGAAACATCAAAATATTTATTCACACTTTACAGTGGAAACATGGTGTTGGATGTAAAGCGTTTGTTTGTTACGACACCTAGGCTTACTTGTCAACGAGTAAACAGACATCTAAACTGTTATAGTTTTAGATATGATTTATTTTATTTAACCCTACATGACGTACTGTCATGTACGGCATGACACGTCCTAGAACCAAAATTTCGAAGACATGTGACATCTTTCAACCCGCAGTGGGTCCATGGTGGATTACAGCCCACTCCCTCTCAAGTAAAGATTGTGTCCCAGCGGTGGGATTATTATAAGCTGAGTATGCTTAACATTTTTATATTAACATAATATATGATACAGGAGCAAAGTTTAAACTCACACCTTTTCTCATAAGGCATACAGGATTGCTCCTGTGAAATACAACCTGGAACCAATTCGTTTCTGAATTACCACTGCCTAACTAAAGCTGTGTGTATGTTACATTTTTTGCATATTCTTAGCGTTTCATTCGGAGAAAGATGGATATTTACCTAATTGCATGGATTTCCATCAAAAGTATGCTTTATAACCTAACACGCCTAAAACACTGCATTTTCCAACAGAACTCCATCCGCAGTCCAGCCCGCATAGATCTAAGTCACAATTCAGATTGATACTATGTTGTCCATGTGACTTTACTTTATGGTCGTATTCGTTGGCTGCCGGGCTAGATGTCCGCGCGAGTAACATATGGGGCAAAAATGACGTAATGTATGGCACCGGAGATCTATAGGAACTAACATGAACGGTGTACGTAGTGCGTGGATAGACATGTATACATAAACTCATGGGGGAAAGCAGAAACAACACAACACCACCTGCTACGATCCATACATACTTACTTACTTTTTTTTGCTTTGTTCACGGTGAGACCGTACCGACCAGACACAGATGTAATAGGTTAACTTTCAGCATTCATATGCTTTAGGAGATACACTTCAACCAACTTAACTGTGCAGGATGGAAAACACAGAACTAAAATAGTTAAAATAGTACCAAGTAGTTTGACATATCGATGCATTTTCTCTTGTCAAGCGCCACCTGAACTGCACGCTTAAAGTGGTCATACTCTAACGTTATTCTTTGACAGTCACTGAATTTAATTGAGTATCGGTGACCTAATACAGCAATGGGAACCCAGCAGAGCTAAAAACGACCTCGACTTCGAGTACAGGCCGTGGATTCGAACCTAAGCCAGTACTTTACTTTGGGTAATTTTTATGCCATCCCTGCTGAAAACGGTATACTAACTGGGTTGTGGAAGTAAGATACTCAGTCGCTCCATGTAAAATACTGGTCGCGGTATAGCTGCATCTGGTTAGACTGGAAGGCGACCCCAAGATAGTTGGGAAAAGGCTAGGCAGATGATGACTGTTGAAAACGGTAAAGGAAACCGACATACCTTAGAACTGAAAATTCAACGGCATGCGACATTCACCCTCACGCACTGGGCTTCAATGACGGATTATAGTCCATGCTCTCTCACTAAAAGAAAACCTTTGTCACAGTGCGTGTAGGCATTTGTAACATTACAAGCTGATTAAGCTGTGGGTAATGCTGGCGAGCGACCCTGCGCCCGTTGGCAGGACGAGATTATTGTGAATGCTGGATGAGTCGGCTAGCCACCGCTTCAGATAGAGAGAAGTGGAATTCTTTGGAGGAAACTTTTACCCAAAGAGAGTCCACACACTAATGTTACTTTATAATTTTTAATCATACTATCGAAACACTGATATATAAACATGTTTCAATTTACAATTATATGAAATTCATATCTAAATAATTGTGAATATTTTTAATTTGATTTAATTTATTTGTTGATTTTATAATTAGGGTTATTTGTAATATTAAATGCTTTTTGATTGTGTCGAATTACCAAAGCGTTATAAATAAATCCAAATGCTCAGATATTCTCAATTTCTCATGCAAAGAGATTCCTTCTTTGATCTCTACGCTAACCAACGTAGGTACATATCTATTATTTTTGTATACATATATCCTTACAGTTTTGAAGAATAAGTCACTTTGTCACCTTTTAAACGGTCACTTGGGAACTGTGTGCCTCACAGTACGTAACATGAATTCCATACACATGATGGTACACCCGAAATAACAAGTAAATAAATATTATTTTGTGTCGATTCCAGTGCTGTAAATATCTGAATGAGGGAGAATATCAGCAGAGCGTGCATCGTGGTATACATAGTTATAGAACAATGTTTAATGTATGTAGGTACGTATATAATATATGTATGTAACATGCAAACCGGTAGTGACGTAACATCCCGGCGCCAATCCCATATTATGATACCGAAGTTTATACGACAGTTTGAATAAATATGAGTTACAGTCGGAATATACTAGTTGGTATAAATTGTGAAATGAACAATTCACAGTTATTAAATAACGGGGCTAGTTTTTTGGCTACTTTTGTTATAAATTACTCCTCACATACTACTTACCCTTATTCTAGCAAACGAATGATTTGATTTATTGAATCATACACAAAAACAACTTTGTTTAATAGTGCCTATCCAGGATATGTGGATCTTTTCCAATAAAAAGAAAAATACTATAATTAATGACGATACGGCCATTTACTTAACCTTTCTTTTACCAAGCGTAGAAAGAAACTTCTCCATAAAATCACGGCGGTAAAACCCGAAATGTTGGGCAGAGGTCTACCTACACTATACCCACATTTCGTCAGTTATGTTTAAGTCCCATGTAATAGCGCGCGAGAACTTCTCCATACTTGTTCATATACCACACTACAGCAATAATTCACCCCAAAATTGGTATCGCAGCATAGCATAGGGGCACGTATCGACACAAACGTGACTGACGTGAAACTAGAAATCGTTAACAGCATGTTAACAGGCCAAAACTTGGGGCACATAGAAAAAAATTGAGTGAGAGACTACCGCGCAGTGAAGGGTTCCGTACCTAATCAGGATGATTACACGGTTTTGATTTTATCAACAGCAAAAAATGGTTTGTAACCGGAAACATCCCATGTCACTCACAAACTATAGACTTAAATAAAAAAGTCACTTAAAAACATCATCATATTTTTAATTATAGGATCCAACAATATGTACAATGTTTTTCATCCCTCAGTTACATGTGTGGAAAGTGCCACCCGTAATTACTTTTATCGTTCACTACATCATTGTTTAGCGGTGCACAGAATACACCTCTTCAATTTTCATCGATATATTGGCAATTGTCTCCGAATAATATTGACAATCCAAACTAACGTACATGATTTAATTACAAGGGTTCCGTTTCTCCCATTTGGCTACGGAACCCTAAAAAAGCACCACATGTGCAACACTGACTGATAAAGTTCAGTCATTCGTTTTTTTGAATATGGTTCACAAACGACCCCTACGTACGAGTATCTGAATTGTACGTGGCTCTGCGTTGACGTACAGTCAATAAAAGAGATTGCTTGATACTCAACGCAAGCAGTAGGGGGTGGCATGAACATACTGATGCGTCTATGCATAACTGGTGATACTCAATTGTGTGTCCAGCCTACATAGGGAAGACAACCCTGCCAGACGCCCGCTATCATCTTGTTGATTGGCTAATAGTCCAAACACAGCTATCATTTGACACACTCAGGTGGGAGATGGCAAAGACTTAACTAGGTCCGAAAGATACACGTGTGGTTTAAAAAAACTTTTAGCCTTTACACTAATCACCTTGTTGGGCTGTTGAAGAAGATGGATGAAAAAAGATTGCGTGTAGTGGAGATAAGAATGTTGAGGTGAACGTGTGGTGTGACAAGAACAGATAACCATGAATTTAACTCGCCTATAATGGTCCCACAGTTGGGATACAGGCCTGCTCTCTGTGAGTGCCAGAATCCTTTGACCGTTGGCTATTTCCAGAGAACGCGCATTGAATAATTTGAGGTCGAACTTTGAATCCTAGCACTGACGAAGTTTAATTGGGTTTTGCTATTGGCAATCGGTTACAGTCTCAGAGTTAGAATTATGCTGGCAAACGAGGATACGGTCTCTTGGGAGTAGACCGTCATCAGTGGGCCGGGATCAGTACCGAATTATAACATAACCTGCTTACGTGAAGTTTATGTCATGTCATTTGTGATGAGTTTACAAATGGCTGCTTCGCATCAAAAGATAGGCGGAATATCCGTATTTAGATTCCACCATTAGGGCCTGGCTTAAAGCCATCATAATGTTGCTTTATCATCCTGCCTAATTAGATGTATCCCTTTTCATCAATACGATAAATCCACGTATTCTGTATAGAACGTTACATATGGAAATGTATGTATCAAATAGGGAGATGTATATTTGATTTATACAAAGGTGAGATGTAACACTATATTCAAAGAACCATCAGAAACTCGAATATGACCCAAGACTCCCACACATTGGAAATACATATAATACCAAGATGTATGTATGTATAGGTGAAAGGTACAAATATTTAATAACATGTAGGCACCTAATATACATTAATTCTCTTTGATTCTAACCCCGTAATATAACTGAAAAATATTTGTTTATGATAACCTTCAAGGTTGTTAAAATATCAAAAATAATATTAAAGCTTTGATGTAGACTACATAAACAAGGATGTTTACTTTTATAACCCTACGTTTATTACGTAGTATGAATTACTCACGTAGGTAACCCTTTTTTCATTACATTTTATAAATTATTTAGTGAAAACTTTAATTATAATTACTGAGCAGATGTATTTTTTACTTTATTTAACAAACGTTTTAGTGTACTTATGACGGAATGGAAGTAAGTTTCCTTTGACAACACTGAATATGAAATATCATATTCGAAATCAAAAGAAACTTCTCTTAAAACTCAAAAGTATTACGTATTAAGTCCTCTGTAACGTATATTTTAATCTACGAGTATGTAATGAATTGCTACGCCGTAGGCTAGGCTCGTAGCGGCTACGTATCGTCGTAGCACCATTCTACACGCTTGGCCTACGTAGCGCGCCTACCGGAACACGACTCAAAGGCCATGGCTTTAGGCCCGCCTGTCTTTTGTCGCGGCGACGTGAGATGGCTAATTACAAACGACTGAAACGACGTGTGTTTGCGCTCGCACAGATTACCTGCGCTGACTCTCTGTGAGTCGTATGTCGTATTGTCCCAACGAGACAATATGTACGACCTGTACCACTCACAATGCCGAGCCGAAATACCTCTGAAATAACACCCGAACTTTAGCATCTGTTACTGTTTCGTACACGACCGTATATACCTACATAAATGTAAGTACCACATCCACATGTGTAGTCGAACAATGGATACTTTGATAGATAAGTTACGAAGAAAGAAAACGAAGTAAATGGCACGTTGAAGACGAATAACATCGATATTTAAGTGCGAGGAACGAAATAAATCGAAATAAACCCTACATTGTTGATAAATGATGATGTTTATTTCATGTAGGTTTTTACAACCACTTTTATATGTCACTATAGTGAAAGACTTTTAATGGGTAAAAGCTACGTTCTTCAACTTGCTTCTTGGCCTAGTGGCCGCAAGCGCACCTGCTGAGCATGAGGTCTCTTGTGTTCGATTGCCATATCAGGCAAAGTGTTATTAGGTTTTTATATCAGGAAATTCTCAGTAACAGTCTCCTATCAGAACTTTTACCCGGTTGATGGTCATAGCATAGCCTTATTACAGGAGATTTAAACAAAATTGGCGAAATGTGGGTTAAACCTTCTCGTTATTTGTACTTTCTAGCATTTGTGGTACGGGGAATTTGTTCATTCAAATTACCTATAAATCCAATATTTCATCAAGCGCCTTTGTGCTGCCGTTGCTGCAAATAGTAAACATTCCTTGGTTCTTTTTATTATGATGTTTATTAAGGAGAGAGATTTTATTTATTCTTATGAGTGATCCTATATCTATTGGGGTCAGAAAAGATAGGAGTTATTTTTTCTTAATTGAGTTGGTTCTATTCAAATATCTGTGTATGTATTTTTTTTTAAATACTCTTTTTAGCCTGATTAATCCCACTGAAAGGCCTTTCTTTCTTCTTTCCAATTTACCAAAATATAATGTTTTTTTTTAAGTTTTTTATTTTTATTTTACCCTATATGTGTCGATTGTCACCAAGAAAAAGTCCGACTCTATAATTGCATTATTATTTCACAATAATGTCAGGGAGCAGCACTGCTCTCGAACGGGTCACGACTAGGGAATGGTACCTCGACCGAAAGGAGATCTCGAGATTCTTTCGAGATTCAATCTCGTGGGAAGAGTATCTCGTTCAAGATCTCGGCCGTATGTACCTATTGGTTGACATTACAAACGAGATTTCGTGAATAAGCGTCCTGGACTTAGCACACTATGTTTCTTCATCCATTCATGCGTTTTTATTTTTAAGTAGATAACGCTATGGCGATTCTCACACGACACCACCCGTCTGAAATACCCTGTATATGAATAGGGTATGAATTCAGATCAGTGGTGGCCCAGTGGTTACGGCTCCGAGTTACGTATCGTAGGTGGCGAGTTCGAACCCGCGTAAGCACTTTATGAATTTGAATAGGCTGGCTATGAAGGCAAAATCTCGATTACAACACAAAACCGGATGAGATCTCGATTGACCAATCTCGACTCGCGATAGCATTCCCTCACTACTCGCGGCTAATGGTTAGCAAGGAAGCGCCCGGCCACTGCCTCTCAATACTCAATAAAAGCGAACTAACGCTCAAGAAGTGCCTCGTTATATCTCGATGGTCCTTCAGTATAGAACCTTAAGGTTGGTTATTGTGCGTTATATATTTTCTCGTGTGAAGGTGACATTTGTGACGTATTCACACGCACGCATCACACATTGTGCTCTCGCGAGAAGAATGATTTCTGCCCGAAGCTTTTCTCCGCAATAATGAGTCACTTGACGTATTGTCCCGTGGGTCCCATCTCGTCCAAATTACGAAGCCATTGTTACTGAGATATTGTTCGTCGCCTCGTGAATATGTGCGAAAGGAAATGAAACTGTTCCCTTGTGCCAGTCACCGTTTGTTGGCTTCCCCGCGCCGACACACCCCGCTATATTTCCATTTCAGAGATCCGTTAAATGAGAATGCCGTCATATGTGTGATGATATACCTTTGTATGCTAATACGTACCGCTTAGTGAATACGGGTTACACTACATTATTAATTAGCTTGCGCTTAAGTTTGTGTTCTTAAGACTACCAAAATTGTGAGGCGAATAATTCTGGAATTGAATTATTTTAGCTTGGTAACAGATGTAGGTTTTATTCGAGTCGTCGCGTCGTTCGGGAGCATATAATGATTTGTTTAATTATTAATTGACTCCGAAAATCCATTTAATACCCAAACTGAGATAAGTTCCACGTTTTAAAACGAATAGACACAATTCATTAATGAACCTGCTAAGTGGAAACTATACGTGTACGTGTGTGAGTGATTCTTTTTTTTTAGGTATGGGAAATTGGAATCTGCAAGGTATACCGGGAGACATTCTTAGGAACCCTTAGCTCTTTTTCATGAAAAAGTTTAGGCATACTTACTTAATTTTTTGATCAAGTGCGACTTATCCTTAAAGTGAGAAAACAATTTTTAGTTTAGTGCGGATTGACTCTATTTCATGTAGGGATCATTTCATGGTATAGGAAGAAGAAATATGGGCAGCAGAAGTGTGTTAAAATTAATCAATTTTTCATACAATTTCGCGGCTTCATAAAACGTATTCTGTATGCACTATTTAGTTACAGATACATTACTGAACAACCGAAAATGGAGGAGACCACTGAGTAATATTGAGCTAGTAGCGTGGTTTCAGAAAAGTTGAATTCTGGTGGTTCAAAAGATCAACAAACAACAGTCTAGTTTGAATTGCTTGAAATTAAATCCACCTTGATTTAATTGTACTGAATTCATTGGAATGAATTGGCCGTTGGTCCCGGCTGCCATTTGTAGAACTTTGACAGTCGTTACAGGTAGTCAGTGCCCCGAAAGTTTGACAGCCAGTCTTACCAAGTGGTATCTTATTACCCAGTACTAACTGGGTTGTGGAGGTCAGATAAGCAGTCGCTCCATGCAAAAGTCTTAATGGTTAGACCGGAAGCCGGCCCCAACATACTCGTAGTTAGGTAAAGGCAGATGAAGAAGACTGTTACCTTTTTTCAATAATATATTTTAAAACATTTACCCTAATTAAATGCATGTATACACGATTCAGGCGCAAGGGTTAAAAATGGAAACACGATAAGATGAGTGTAACTAAATATTTATATTTGACTTAGATTTTAACACTATTTAAACACTATATTAACTTAAGAACACTTTGATTTTGCCGGATACTTTTACAACTTGATTTTACACACAATACAATATAAACACAACGACTTGGATACCGAACTCTATCCGTAACTTATGACAGAGCTATCGCGCAGAATAAGGACTCGACGAAGATTACTGGAAGACTAACTTTTTGTGCCTGTGGGCGCGTGTTTTATTTACTCCCACGTAGGCGCAAGTTGCGGTCGGCCCCACTCTCATGGCCGCCCACTATCCTATGTTTAGCGGGGGAGTCGGTAACACCCTGCCCCTCGCTCCCCGCTCTTCACCCCTGTGACCTAGATAGACCGTGGGAACCCGGATGTAGACAACAATGGGCTTCCCTCGGCCAATCACTGGGTCTGTTTACCCATAGAAGGAACCTTGTCTCACCAAGGATTTTTAAATTTACTGGTAACTTCTACAACTTTAAGAAGTTACAAACGGATTTATATCAAAAGAGATGTATAATGCCTACTAGTGATATCAAACTATATACAACTACGTTATCCAAGTCATTATTTATCATTTTTACCTAACAGAGCAACAAACAGACATATCATAACAGAATTAGGGGGCTGTGCTTCTCAACATTTCCACCCCCTGTAGAAGGGTTCATCCGACTACATTTCCGTCTGTCGGAAGCACAATCACCTTTACAACAGGCCGACGCAGGACCCCATGGTTTGTTCTTACGTCTACCACTCTTATAATAGCGTCCGCACCAGGAAAAACACTTTGGATGACCCCTTTGGTCCACTGGTTCCGTGGCTTATTAGCGTCTGTGATCACTACCACGTCACCCACTTTCACATTTGGCACGTCACTGGACCACTTATTACGACGTTGGAGCGTCGGCAGGTACTCGCGCAGCCAGCGCCTCCAGAAGAGGTCGGCCAGCGCGTTCACCCGTCGCCACATGCGGCGGGAATCCAAGTCGGCGGCATGCCGACGCGTGCACGGTGCATCTCCCGCGGCTGTGCCCAGCAGGAGATGGTTGGGGGTCAGCACCACTGGTTGCTCGACGTCGCTGCTCACATATGTGAGAGGCCGGCTGTTCACTATCAGCTCGGCTTCAGCAAGGAGGGTATAAAGAACCTCCTCGCGGGGGGCACGCTCTCGTAGCGTCGCCTTTAGTGCGTTCTTGATGGAGCGCACTAGTCGCTCCCAGCACCCGCCCATATGTGGAGATGCCGGGGGGTTAAAGTGCCAGGCAATTCCGCGTCCCGACACTTCGCTTCTTAGCGTGTCCTGGTCCATGTCGCGCAGCGCTGCGCGTAGCTCGGCGTGCGCCCCGACGAAATTCGTGCCGCGGTCGGAATACATGTCCGACGGACGCCCGCGGCGCGCAATCAAGCGCCTCAGGGCCAGTATCGCCGAGTCAGCACTCAGCGATGCCGCCAGCTCCAGGTGGACGGCGCGTGTGGTGAGGCACGTGAATAGCACGCCCCACCTCTTCTCTCTGCGTCGTCCGATAGCGACTTCCATGGGGCCAAAATAATCGACCCCACAGTGGACGAAAGCTCTTCTCGTCACCTCTAGTCTGGCCACCGGGAGGTCACCCATCTTGGGTGTCACCGGCTTGGCCCTCTCCAGTCGACACCGTTGGCAGCTTGCAGTGACGGTCTTTACTGCAGACCGCAAGTTGGTTACCCAGAACCTCTCGCGGACTCTGTTCACCACAGCTTCCTGATTGGCGTGCAGCGCCTCCACGTGGTACTTGAGTAGGAGGCGCCGCGTGAGCGCGTGCTTCCCATCCAGGATGATAGGGTGGCGCTCCCCGAAGTTGAGCTCGCTGCAGGCGCCCAGCCTGCCGCGTACTCTCACCAGCCCATCCTCATAAAACATGGGATCTAGTGCCCGCAACTTGCTGTTGCGAGGCAATGGGCGTGCCTCTCGTAGCGCAGCGATGTCTTCCGCGTAACTGTCCCCCTGTATCAGACGCAGGAGGCGCATCTCGGCCTCATGCAGGTCATCTGTCGACACTAGGGATGTCTGACGTCGCTTGCGACAACGATCTATAAAAATATGTACACGCGCCATGACGTTAGCGGCGCGCGTCCACGTAGGTAGCCGCTCATACTGTAGCAGCGATGTAACCTGTGCTGCAACGGTGTGCACTCGCTGTACTCTCTCTAGGTCCTGCTCTGCCACCGCGTCGAGCTCGGTGTCGGCCGGCCACTGCTCCTGTGGACAGCGAAGAAAAGAGGGACCCGACAACCACTCATTACTGTTGTTAGGCCAGTCCATCCGGGTAGCCTTGTCTGCGGGGTTCATCGCCGACGGAACCCAGCGCCAGCTGCCCCTCTCTGACCTTTTGTCTATCTCGGCTAGACGGTGTGACACGAACCTT
Source organism: Eurois occulta (assembly GCA_950022335.1). Lineage (NCBI taxonomy): Eukaryota > Metazoa > Arthropoda > Insecta > Lepidoptera > Noctuidae > Eurois > Eurois occulta. Next base: position 7,403,146 of record OX465484.1, on the reverse strand, counting down.
TGAAATTCTAACGCGTCTGAATTGATCCACTTGAGGACAGTTTTGCTATCAGTCCATAAATGAATGCTACTAATAACTGCTCCTAATTCTTTGACTACTGTATCAGCTAGTCTACAGGCTAACACAGCCGCTTGTAATTCCAGACGTGGAATGGATGTCACCTTTTGTGGCGCTACTCTCGCCTTACCTATTACTATCGCGACATCCCTATCCCCTTCTGTGTTTAACCCCGCTATATAGGCTACTGCCGCGTAAGCGGACTCGCTCGCATCACCGAATACGTGCAACTCTAGTTGCTCTAACTGGAGGCCGTACCACCTAGGTATGAATATGTTGTTAAGGTGATACAGGTTTTGCAACCACTCAAACCACAACTTGACCTCTGACTCTTTTAATTTCTCATCCCATTGAATCCCCGTGTGCCATATCCGTTTCATAAGGATGCGCGACTGTATGACACACGGATACAAGAAACCTAGTGGGTCAAAGATTGACATGATAAAACGAAGGAATTCCCGTTTTGTTGGAACCACGTGTCCCTCTACTATAGCTTTAGGCAACTTCTTAAACGATAGGTCAAAAGCTAATTGGTCCGAACTCGGTGACCATATCATGCCTAACGTGCGTTCCGTTGCACCTTCGCCTTTATCTAAGGAAACCCTGTCAGGCATTTCCACTCTGAGCTTATCGCGCAGCTCTTGAGAGTTAGTGACCCACCCCCGTATATTAAACCCGCCTCTGGCGTGAATGTGAGTCACTTCCTCAATTAAACTATTGGCCTGTGAGGCAGACCAAGCACTATCCAGGTAATCGTCCATATAATGTTTTTCGTGTATGGCGGCTACCGCTTCGGGGCACGTTTCTTTAAACTGTTCCGCGTTTTTATTTAAAATATAAATTGCCGACGTTGGCGACGACACGGCCCCGAATATCATGGAGTTCATGACGTACACGTCAGGCTCCTTATTGCCGTCAGTCGTCCAAAGAAACAACTGTGCCCCTCGATCCTGTTCTCTTATAAAAACTCGCAAGAACATATCGGCTATGTCCCCAGTAAAAGCTACAGGCCCCAATCTAAATTTAAATAACACGCCTAACAGGGAATTAAGCAAGTCAGGTCCAGTCAACAAATTGTCATTTAAAGACGTCCCATTGTAACTAGCCGCGGCGTCAAAAACCAATCTCAATTTTCCCGGTTTGTTTGGATTCGTTACCCCAAAGTGGGGTAAATACCATACCGAATCGGACTTGACACCGCCCTCTACCCTACTCGCGTACCCTTCTGCCAACAACCTATCTATCTGTGCTGTGTAGGCTGCGGCGTACACAGCGTCCTTATGTAGCCGACGCTCAATACCGGCTAGACGCTGGCGCGCGTACCTATAATTATTAGGTAACTGTGGGTCGTCGCGACGCCACAGTAGCCCTAACTCCCACTGGCCGCTCTCTGTCTGACGGCTAGTGGAGTCTAGAATAGCCTTAGCTCTCTCCACATCCCTGTGCTTTCGAGGCACCTCTGAAATTCCTATCGCTTCTAACTCAAACTGTTTTTTAACTAACTCGTGCAAGTCGATAGTTGATTCTACTACACAATTTAGAGAATGAACATTAACACTCTGATGAGTGCCTACAGGTCCGTGCACAACCCACCCTAAACTGGTCAAAGAGGCAACTGGCTTACCGGATTTTCCTCGGCGAGTCTCCTGGCTGACCAACAGCTCCCAGTTGTCTTGGCCCAACAACAGCAGTGGTCTGGCTCCTCTCATTTCCTCGCAACCCAAGTCGCGAATGTGGGCGTGTTCTGTTAACACTGCGGCGGACACTGTTTGCGCGGGTAAGTCCAGGCTTTTTAATGTACGACACTTCACGTTATGTGTTAACCCGTTCGGTCCACGCACTGATACACTGATCACTTTTGATGTGTTGTCAACAATCTCTTGACCGCGCGCACTGTGCAGAGTTAGTGGAACTTGTTTTCCACTGGCGTTATCAGCTAACGAATCGTCTATTAGCGATACGGTTGCCCCGTCATCCAGTAGGGCATAACACTGTTTATCAACACCATTCACTGTTACACACACTGGCATTATCTTTAATAACGCCTTCCCAGTGTAGTCACTAACGTTCGTGACGCTCTCGCTCCTCTTGTCGGCATGTAACAATGTGTGGTGCGCGTAATCACACGACGCGCACCTACTTGCACGACAAAAGTTCTTCCCGTGCTTCTTTACTATGCACTTAAAACACAATCTATGTTTCTTGACATGTTGCCACCTCTCGTCGACACTCAACTCGGTGAACTTGACGCACTTGGGTAACTTATGTTTCTCTCCACATAACGTGCATGATTCTTCCATGGCCTTCTCTTGCTGGTCATTATCAGAGTGAACGTGCAAGCGTTGAATATTTCTAGGCTGCTTGAACATCTGTACAGGTGCTCGGGGCTTAGCCGTGCTAGATGATGATGTGGGCGTACTCATCTCCATTTGTACATAAAAAGACGTGGCTCGGGCTAGATGACTCAGGAACTCTGCGAGTATTTCTAGACTCGGTGAAACTCGCACATCTATGCCCTGGGTCGTTGCCATACCCATAGCAAAATCACCATATTGAGCACGCTGTACAGATGTAAGCTTATTCAAAAGTTCACTCACCAGTTGTGGATTATTCAGATATCCGTTAGCTCGTACACTCTTCAGCAGCGACACACAATTTCTCACAGTTGTTGAGAACTTTCTGAGCTCACGGCCACTCTCAGTCACTTTAGGTAACGCACGCACTTTCTTTAGAGCACACTCTAGCACTAAATTAGGATGCCCGAACTCTTCATCCAGCGTCTTAATTATCTCACCCGGGTTAGTCGAGGTGCGCAACAAATCCTCCACGGCCAACTTTGCGTCTCCCTGCAGCGATGTTTTCAAGCGCGCTAAGTTCTCATGCGGCTTGAACTCGTACATGACAGTCGTGTCGTGGTACATATTCTTGTACGACAGCCATTCCGCTGGGTCGCCTTTGAAAAATGGCAACTCATAGGCCTGTCTTGGTACCGGCCGCGGACGCGCTAGGTTTGTGATAGCGTCTGCCAACTGGTCTATTTTTCTGTCCCGCGACCTGCTCCTGTCCCTGTCGTCCGCGAACGCGTTTTCCCAATCAGGCTCTCTTCTAGCCTGTGGAACACTGGCCGTAGCTAAGGGCGTAGCACTCCCTAGGTACGGGGGTTCGCGAAACTGTACCGACGCGGGCGCACACTGTTGGAGCGCAGGTATATTACTGGGCGGCGGCACTGGCGCTAACACCTCACGAGAGGGCGCGGACACTTGACGCGGCGGCGGATCGCGACTCACAGCGGGCGTGTGTGTTTCCCTAACAACGGGAGCCGAGTCGTCGACCCATTCTTCCACTCGCCGCGTTGTCCGTTCTCCTTCCGATTCTGAGTCTTCCTCAACGGCAGCATCAATCTCAGCGAGATCGGCTTCAAGCTTCTTCTTGACGAGTTGCTCCTTCATGCGTACCAATTCTCGTTCAGCCTCGTACTCAACCCTCCGTCGAAGATAATCGGCACTTCTCTGGCCGCTCCTCGAGGAGACGTGGCTTGTACCGGAACCTGCCCTCTGGATTGTCCCCGATCTCACTGGCGTGAACATATCTCTGTGGTCGATAACACGACCTCCCGCCAGTGGGATTATAGGTACAGGAACCGATGATGTAGTCGGTACAACTGACACTGAGCCTGGTGCCTTTTCAGACGGCACGCCAGAGTCAGCCTCCAACTCGCGCCGCTTGTTCATGTCGGCCTCCATTTTGCGCAATTTACTTCGCGTCGTAATTGTGCTCCTAACACTCATCCTATTTTCCGTACGATCCGGCACTCGAAGGACCAAAAATTATACACGATCCGGCACTCGAAGGACCAAAAATTATACACGATAAGATGAGTGTAACTAAATATTTATATTTGACTTAGATTTTAACACTATTTAAACACTATATTAACTTAAGAACACTTTGATTTTGCCGGATACTTTTACAACTTGATTTTACACACAATACAATATAAACACAACGACTTGGATACCGAACTCTATCCGTAACTTATGACAGAGCTATCGCGCAGAATAAGGACTCGACGAAGATTACTGGAAGACTAACTTTTTGTGCCTGTGGGCGCGTGTTTTATTTACTCCCACGTAGGCGCAAGTTGCGGTCGGCCCCACTCTCATGGCCGCCCACTATCCTATGTTTAGCGGGGGAGTCGGTAACACCCTGCCCCTCGCTCCCCGCTCTTCACCCCTGTGACCTAGATAGACCGTGGGAACCCGGATGTAGACAACAATGGGCTTCCCTCGGCCAATCACTGGGTCTGTTTACCCATAGAAGGAACCTTGTCTCACCAAGGATTTTTAAATTTACTGGTAACTTCTACAACTTTAAGAAGTTACAAACGGATTTATATCAAAAGAGATGTATAATGCCTACTAGTGATATCAAACTATATACAACTACGTTATCCAAGTCATTATTTATCATTTTTACCTAACAGAGCAACAAACAGACATATCATAACAGAATTAGGGGGCTGTGCTTCTCAACAGCATGTGTCTCACCGCCACAAAATTAAAGTAAATATAAAAAGTACATGCTCCCGTGACTAGCAAGAGACCCGTCTCTGAGGTCCGGGGTCCATTCCCGGACCCGGCGGTAAACACAACAGGATAATATTGTCCGACGTGACACGGGACAGAACTACCCTGGGACACCTCGTGACGATCATGGAACATTATTTTGCTGGTAATAAACGTTATTTCTTATAGGTCACCGTACAGTCGCCAGCACCAACATGTTTTACTAAAACTTAAAAACATTTTTTTTTTAACTTACAAAGCCTGACTTAATTTCTTGGCCATTGTCTTCCAGTCTACCTTAGAGTGATGCAGAGACAACAAAGCGAAACATACCAAAAGAAACATTAACTTGAAAATATATATAAAATACAATAATCTTTAACATAACATCACGCCATCAACCGGGCGCAAATCCAGACTCCGTGTCTGCTACTGAGAAATTCGTGATGGAAAACCCCAATGACACTTTGCCCGACCCGGGAATCAAACCCAGGATCTCATGCTCAGCTGTCGTGATTGCGACAACTAGACCAACGAAGCAGTCATAGAGATAGATTACAGTCTGGAATAGCACATAGGCTACTTTTTATCCTGGAACACGATCCCGTGAGCAATTCCCGAACTCTACGCGGGTCATGCTGCTTAAACGTAGAAAAAACATACGTAGTTAACCGTATAAGCTAGTTAAACGTAGATTACCTTACTATATTCAAAAAAGCTTTGTCGTGGAAAACGATTGCAACTTTGGGATCAGACTGTTTTCAAATTATGGGTTCCAAAATATTATGTTCGTAACAAAACGAAATTGCAATTAAGAGAAAATCACTGTTAGAAGTTCCTAAGTGCTCGTGACTGTACCACGTTATCATTAACACTAGAAACGGGATATTGAACCGCTTGAACCGCTTGTACCACGTTGCACTAAAATAATAAAGATATAAAATCTTGAAGTACCTGAATACCGTATAGCTGGCTAAATAAAGTTACAGAGCTGGGTACAAAATGGGGGAAAAATATGTTATGAATTCTATGTTATTTTAGGTTCCACAAGGCTTTTTATGACAACTACATAAACCTGGGAATTCCGACAAGCATTTTTATTTAAGTCAATGTGTATAGATGACGGCCATTTATATAAAAAAGAACAAATACCTACAGATTATGCTAATCTGGATAAAAAAGAGAGTCTGGATAGATAAAGTGTTTGTTTATAATATCAAAATAACAGCTTTTTATTGAATGCATATGAAAATATATAAGGACATATAACAAAAACACATTTATAACAATTTTTGTCAGTCTGTCGGTCTGTCTTTCTGTTTGTTCCGGTTCCGGCTAATCTCCCTAAACGGCTGGATTGATTTTGACGAGACTTTTACCGGCAGATAGCTGATGTTATGAAATCTAACATAAGCTACTTTTATTTTAGCTAAATAATTAGGTTACCGTGCAAAAAAATTAAAACCCTTGAAATTGGTAACAAAATCCGATTCAAAAAGGGAAAGAATATTTTTAGGGTTCCGTAGTCACCAAGGAACCCGTCTGTCTGTCTGTCCGCAGCTTAGCTCAAAGACTCTTAGTACTAGAAAACTGTAATGTAGTATGAATATACAAATTAGTAACGCCGACAAAGTGGTAAAATAAAATCTCGAAAAGTATTTTTTTAAGGTATCTCATGTACACGTAAAGTAGGGATTTTTTTCTAGCATACCCCATACTGTGGGATGTCGTTGGATAGGTCATTATAAAATATTGCGTGTTGTTTAAATCATTTTTCGATTAAGGGATTCGTTTGTGAAATATTAAGCTTTAAAGTGCTAATTTTTGTTAGACTCAAGTGTCTACCAGTCTACCAGTTAAACGGTTGTGTTTGAGTGTGTGAAAACATTCACGGTGGTAGTATATATTATAACGAAGTTAAAAGGAAAACTATTACAGCTAAGTAGGCTTTACAAGTTTACGAGTAATAGACGACCAACTTATAAAATGTACTTGAATAACATTTTTTCCTAAACATAATGAATCGGAGCGCAGGTTTTTCTACTGCAAATGTAAGTTTGCTTTTTATTATTACAATAAAAATAATCCTTCGGAGGCAAATCGGACCGTAGGGAGTGGGTTAAATTAACGTTGTAAGACTACGAAACCCTAAATTGTGCGTGGCCCGACACGCACTTGGCCGGTTTTTTTTATAATAATTAAGGCGAACGAAGGTCGCCGGCAACAGTTAAATAAAATAGATTTAATATTTTCGCGATAACTTTTTTAATACTGTTGATAAAAACATATTTGCTCTAGTTTTATTTTTCAGGGAGAAAACAGACGAACACGTTTGCGTGGGCTAAACACCGCTAGCCTTTCCTTTTATGTTTATAGGTATGGTTATACATTAAAATATTTTGAAGTTAAAAGGAATATATAGGGGAAAACTCCAACCTTGTGAAAAATAATTTCAATTTGTGCTTTCTCAAATTGAAAAACAAAGTTAGTATGAAGATACATTTTCGTGTTACCTACAAAGAGCACATACCTACACAAGTAACATTCTAACAATTTTCCTTGATTACGTATTTTGTACGTATGTATATTATTTTCGTAGTATTTTATGATTTTCTTTTTCGTAACAAAATGTTTGAACTTTTTATATTCATAAATGAGGTGTGAATCTTTGGCACGTGGAACTAAGGGAGTTCGGACTGCTATTGCGCGTTAGTCGCATTTGCAACGCGCTACGGAAACGGGACAACATCGCGATCGTAGCTACCCTAATCCTGATCACGTCATACATCACGGACATCATCGCGGTGCAGTTTTAGTTGAACCTCATCTCAGCGTGCTGCCGAGCGCATCGTCGATGCTGCTGCGTGCTATTGCACTCCGACTCTGTTTAGCGCTCTAACAAATGACAGTCCTGAGCGACAGAAAAGGACAAGAGCATGGAAAAATGCGATTCTGTGGTGGTAGATGTGCTTCAACCCTTAACACTGTGGCGGTGCCGTACCGCCCACCGCTACAGTGTTAAGGGTTTAACTTGTTGAGTGTTCTAACGTCGCCATTTTTTTTTCTATTTATTTATTAGGTATTAGAGACTTTTATACAGATGTAGGTACATAGATGCCAGTCCCATCGGACCTTATAATGTAAAACGTAACAACACAAACTTAATTAAACTATAAGCAGCTCCGGAGTTAGGTGACGACAACATATGATGGAACATGCAAACATCGTACATATTTATTATAAGTGTAAGTCCTCCATTTGCTAAAAAATGGAGGACTTACAGCTAATAAGAACAAACAAAAAACGAAACCAGAAAACCAATTACAAATCCTCACGTATAAACTTACTAGTTTTCCGCCCGCGGCTTCGCCCGCGTCGAGTTCGGTTATATCGCATTTCCAAGAGAACTCTTCCAAAGTCCGGGATAAAAACTATCCTATGTTCTTTCTCAACGTCAACTCTATCTCTGTATCAAATTCCATTAAAATCAGTTCAGTGGTTTAGACGTGAAAGCGTAACAGACAGACAGATAGAGTTACTTTCGCATTTATAATATTAATAAAATATATAAGTAGGGATAATAAAAAAATATGGTGTGAGCACAAAAACAGAAAACACACCGCTTTAATCACAAAGTAAGAAGAATATAAATACTTGGTTTGCAATTATATGACTAAAATAATAAGGAAAATAGTAAATAATAAAAACAAATAATTAAACCTACCGCTACTTGAAAAATTTCTCATGCAGACTGAAATCTGACACACTGCGTCAATATAACGTCGCCATCTTGTGTTTTCTTTTTCAAAAAAGTCTTTCACAAATGATTGCTGGTGCATGGTTTGACCGCTGGCACTATTGGTGGCTTTGCCATACAAGCCTTTGATATTATTGTCTACAATTTGACGCGGATTCAGCAATCTTAAATTTGCTTTCAATATAACAACGCTTGAGCAGCACATATGAAAGGTCTGAAAATAAATCGTGAAACACTCTCCGAGACAAACAGATGTCAAATGTCAGCAGAATCAAACTATGATTCAGTTGAGAATCACAATACTACAAGGATCCTTGTGCGCTCGGATAATGATGACTGGTTGGCGCTGTTAGTACATTTGCGAAATGTATTGTAACAAAATGGCGACGTTACTTCCGATTTTGGTTGTGGTTGTACAGTTAAAAACTAAACTAGATTGAAAATATTGAGAGATTGAAAATAGACTTTTCATGTTTTCTGTTGAAATCAACATTAGGCAAGCCTATGTTACAATAATTTGTTTAACTAAACAACTGTATTTATGTGTTTTTAATCCGTCCAAGTATATACGTCTATATTAAAATATTCACTTATTGGGAGTTTTCGCAATTCCCTAGATATACTCCTCTGCTTGCCTTTTATGACACCCATGGGCGGGAAAGGGTTGCCTACTAACCCCAAAGCGATCTTTAAATTGTTTAGCAACTTAATAGGTATGACAGACAGAGTAGGTAATAGTAGGTAAGTACCATAAACCTATAAACATCCTTAAACAATTGAACAACATTGAACAGCCGATTTTCACATAATATTTTTATTTTTAAAACATGATTCGAACTCTTCACGGTTTTTTATTGCCTTGTCTATGGTCTTGTTTACTTTTAAATTCATCGAACCAGTTATTCCAGTGATTGATGATTTAGTTGTAAACTAGTAGGGCAGAAAACTACGTAATTTCGTTATCCATGCATAACAGAATTTAACAAATTAATTTTATTGAGTTCGATCTTAATTTTGTTACTTATAAAACGTTTGAAAGAGTCCGCTGACAAAATAAGAGTAACAATCCTGCTATCACGCCTCTATAGTAGGCTACAACACCCAAAAGGCTATCAATTAAGAAAATAATAGATTAAAATCAGAACTGATCTTTGTCCGTGCACATTTCTATTTGGCCGACCTTCGATTGCAATCTTATTAGAGCGTCGCCGCTATATCTCGCTGTAATTGGATTGTCTTTTGAGTCACAGCCCACGACCGATAGTGCAACAGAACTGCCCTATACACCTTGATGAAACACCACTATTTATGCACCATCCCCCTTCTTCCTCAAACGTTAGAGAGAAATGGAAAATGGTCGAGTTCGATTCGACTTTCAAGAAAGCAGTAATACTCCCCACTCAATATCGGAGACCAGATGTACAAAACCATTTTATTCTTTAATAGTTCAGCTCTCGGTCCGCCTTGTTAACTTTTTAAAGTTCTTTTCTTTAGAGTTTACTTAATAGAAGTTCGACGGTTGTTGTTTGTATTTAACAATGAGATTGTTGGTTAAGTTTGCTCTGTTTATGATGATAATAATAAACGGGGTTCTCGTTTTCATTTATATTGTAAATCATTTCCGCTTATTTTAAGTTAAGCGTGAACTTTGTTTGTACCAACCTACCATACCACTCTATGAATATACTATAGACTTTGTTCATTACTATGAATTCTTGCTGTTTGTGCCAGTTGATATCTTTCACTTGGAAAACTAAAAGAAGTCATAGCCAAACCGTTAACAGACAGTGCATCAATCGTAGATACCAGGCAACAAATGCCATTCCCGGAAAGTTAAAAACAACGAGCAACGCTTGAATTCTAATTTTATTTACTTTTCAAAGAATCCTTATTACAGCAACTTCCAATATCTGTTTCGAATAGTTTCAATTATTCCAATCGTTCGATAATGGGGCGGACGCACTTCGAAGCAACTCTTATTATTGCAATATTTTTCTATGCACTATGCACAGCTAAGAGTGGTTTCAGAAGCTGCGACCGTAACCCACCATTGTTCGTTCACTCAGCACCGACTTATTGAAGAATCGAATATTGAAAAGTCAAGGTTTCTTTTGTCCAAAACCTTGCTGTAGCTGAACCTGGTTTTATTAGCAGTTCTATTATTTTGTTGAGTTGCAGATTGTTGTTTTTATGTATTCATTTCATGATGGTTGTTAAGAAGTAGTTTTTTAATGTTTTCAGTTTACTCTTTTAATTGTAACTGTTCCAATGTGTTGTTTTTCAATAGTGTTATTTGCTCCGACGGTTGTTATTTGTTAGTGGTTGATATGGCACATGACAAATGCTTATTCCAGAGCTGACCCAAGCTCAAAGCATTGCAATTCAAGCTCAAGCTCACAGGCACTTTTGCATTGTCAAGAAGTCGATCAGTTTTAATCGGAATGTTGAAGCTTTTTTTTTTCGGATGCGAAATCATCAAATGACTCCTCCCGCTCTGGGCGGAGCGGAAGGGAGTGTCAGACTTTTACTGACTAAAAACCATCCATGTTCCTTCTTTTGCCCTTTATGTTCCAGGGCCGCGGTATCTCTTTCGAACAGTCCCGCAGCCCTGGAAGGCATCGGCCCTTGCGGGCCCCTCATGTTTGCTGACATCTCTTTGAGGCGCGCGTGGAACACGAACGCGCCGTCGACACGGCCGGTCGTCATAAGACGGACGGACGGCGAGCTAGCACATCACTCACCGTCCACAGGCCCGCGCCTACGGTGGCCGAGAGCCATCACGACGTGGCCCCCGACGCCCGGTGCTTCTCCCGCGGCGGCTGGGACGTGAGGTTCTCTCCCTCTCACGTTCCGCCACCTCCTTCGCTAGCATGACTGCTTCGCAGAACGAGGTGACGGCTTCCCATTCCCGGGCGGGAGGAAACGCCCGGGTGCTATCATTGTCGCCGCCGCCAATCGCCGCTACGAGGACATGGCGGTGCTCCGCCCAAGCGGAGCAGACCTTCACGGTGTGCTCCACCGTATCCTCCGGGCGATCCTCACAATGATAGCACCCGGGCGTTTCCTCCCGCCCGATTCAGTGCAGGTACCTCCCGAAACAGCCGTGTCCGGTGAGGACCTGCGTCAGGCGGAAGGTGAGGGCGCCGTGGCGCCTCTCTAGCCACTCCTCAAAGAGGGGACTTATCGCCAGTATCGTGGCGTACCCTGCACAGGGTTGCGACAGTCGCTCTCTCCATGTCGCCATGAGATCGCGCCGGAGGTCTGTCCGCTGAGCGACAATTTGCCGCGGCAGCGGAGTTTCCCCCCGGCGTAGTGCCTCCGCGCGCCACTCGTGTAGGCGCGCAAGGAATGTTGACGCTTGCTGCCAGTTCCAAAACTAACATATCTATGGAGATGAACTGGCAAGAAATTCCATGAACGCCTACATACACCATGATTAATGATGAGATATGCACTGACCTTATTGGAGATGAACTTCAGAAAGGTCAGGTGTGTAGTAGGCGTGTGTGTATGAACACATGTTTGAACGTGGCCGAAGCAAAAGGAATGTGTAAGGATCGTAGCTGGTGGCGTACTGTGGTTTCTGCCTACCCCCATACGAAAAAGATGTGACTTTATTTATGTATGTGCATTAGGAGCGTAAAATGTTGTTTTGTCTTATTGATTTGAATATAACTGTTCAGTAGCTTAGATTTTATCATAATATTGTGCATATTTTGTTAAATGTATTCAATCATTATAAAATTAACAGTGTTTCCGTATTTAAGTAGTTTTTTACTATTTTGTGTTGAAGCTCATTTATAGCGAACTGTTGTTAGTTCAAGCTAGCGGGTTATGATTACCCAAGAGGAAAGCAGCAAGTCTAGCTGCTTCTGAACAAATTACTTCTTTCTGCTTACTACATAATTAAAATGATATGTTTTAAACAACTCGGATTTACTGCTGTTTTCCGGTTTAAAGTTAATGTGTTTTGTTGTTCTAATTCATATTTTTTCTAATGGCTGCAATGTAGATTCGATCGTTGAGACGATACTTGGAGTAAGGTCCGTATTTAGGTGTGGAGGTTGGTGCCTAATAACTGAATGAAAGAAAAGGAAGTCTATGATAGCGTGAAGAGGAAAACTGATTGCGCCGACCACAAGTACAATGAGACAAGGACAGAAGACGAACAATGAAGATAACATGAAAACGCTCCTTGGGCATAAAAAAATTATCCGCATCGCTGTCAATTGAAGAAGTACCCAAAAAGCTGGTAGCAATGGTAATGATTCTTTAGACTAAAAACAGGCTGGCCCTCTGTTTAATTTAAGAGTCTACCAACCACTTAACGATGTCCTGGAACACAATAAAGAAAGACTTCACATCCGTCAACATATTTCTTAGCTAGTTTTCCGCCCGCGGCTTCGCCCGCGTCAAGTTCGATTATATCGCGTTTCCAAGAGAACTCTTCAAAAGTCCGGGATAAAAACTATCCTATGTTCTTTCTCAAGGTCAACTCTATCTCTGTACCAAATTTCATTAAAATCAGTTCAGTGGTTTAGACGTGAAAGCGTAACAGACAGACAGAGTTACTTTCGCATTTATAATATTATATATTATATATTATATATAGTAGGGATTAATTTGGAAAAACAAAGCGCAATCATAACAGCGAGGAGTCTACTCAACTTATAAAGTAGTGTGCAAGTGAGCACTTGAACAAGCTGACGGCTTTGTTCACGACACAGTCTGTTTCTTTAATCGTTTCAAGTACCTGGAACTTGTTATAAGTTGCATTTCTGAAGTATTGTTGACTGCCTCGTTGGTCTAGTGGTCGCTTCAAGTTCGATTCCCGGGTCGGGCAAAGTGTTATTAGGTTTTTCCATCAGGAATTTCTCAGTAGCAGACACGGAGTTTGGATTTGTGACCGGTTGGTGGCAATAGGCTCGCCCCGTATTATATGGGACTTAAGCATAACTGGTGAAATGTGGGTGTACTATTAGGTACACCTCTTCCTAACCCTTCAGGGATTACAGGCGTGATATTATGTTGAATGAGATGATTAAAGATAATAAATCTGTTGATGACAAGAAATCCTATCAGAGATTTAAAAAAAGTACACAAGTCTATCAACCAGTACCTTTAACTTATCTGTGGCGTACATTACCACATTAGGTCCGAAATAAAAATAAAAGACATCTGATAAATACACTGCAATATGATCTTAAAAGCAGTGTTATAAGAGCGAAAATTTGAGCAAATGGGTAGAAAAATTGTCAGTGCGATCACAGAGTGCGATAAACCCTGCTCACGTGCTCCGATGGTTTATGATTAGTGTAATACGTATAGATGGCGCTACCTGTCGCTACTGCCGTATGAGCTACGGTGTTTATTTTTATAGAAAGAAAATTCATTTATTTAGCACCTTGTAAAATATACACAATACATTACGTAAGACACGTTGATTCATAAAAACACCTAAGTACTACTAAACAATTCAAGATATTGAGCCGTTTTGTTTTATTACAAAATGGGCCTGCTCTTGACCTCGATCACGCCTGGTGGAAAGCGATGGATGAGGTCTATGATGAAACGAGCGTGCCCAGAAGATGCCTGTTCACTCTTGCTTTGAAGGCAGACGGGTTATATGTGGGAGGGAACACAGATGCCGGTCGAACATTTATAGCATATCTTCATGGAAAGAGAATGTCTACAAAATCTGGTTTTCTTTCTAAGATGACCTCATAATTCTGCAGAAGAATCACCTGCTCAAAAGTGTATTCTACTAATAAAACATTAATACATAAACCTCTTACATATTCCTTCCTTACTTACCTACCGAAGCAATAGCCGGTTAAAAGGCAATCACATCCTTAATACGCTAAAATCAAAACCAAAGGGTCCTTAATGCTTTTATGAAGTAGCATATTGGCAAAATTCTATTTGGCGTAAAATGCACCCGCTTTAGTCCTAACCCTCGCTTTTATTATATCACAGTGGGTGGGGAAATTTCACACTAACGCGAATTGTATTGCCCCAGCCGTTCTCCGAGTAATATTAGCCTCCAACATTGATAGACTATGTTATATTAAAATTTCAATATGTTTGAAAAGACTGGCGAGATTTTTGTTGAGAAGTTTTTCGAGAAACTGTGCAGCTGGATTGCAGTTCAGGAGACGCTTCTATAGCAAAAATGCCAGGAGCGAGCCCCTTTTCTGTTTTTCTTTTCCCAATTACCTAGGTATTGTTACTGCTGAGGTCCTAGGATCGATTTCTGGGTCCGACAAAATGTTATTGCATTTTTCCAGTAGGAATTTCTCTTGGAAATGGAATTTGTCTTTTGGGGCTTGATATAGCAGCTTGCATAGCTGGCGAAATGTGAGTGTACTGTACTATATGTGCATTTTTCCCAACTATTTTGAGGTCGAGTTCTAGTCTAATCACGTTATGTTTCTAGGTAAAATATCCGATTAGACTAGAACCCGACCTAGACATAGTACATACACATTTCGTCAGTTATGTTTAAGTTCCATGTAATAGAGGGCGAGCCTATTATCACCAACCGGGCACAAATCCATTCACCGTGGCTCCGTGGCACCGTGGCGTACTGCGAAATGTCTGATAGAAAAAACCCAATAACACTTTGCCCGACCTGGCAATCGAACCCGGGAACCAAGCTCAGCAGCAGCGCTTGCATCTACGAGGCAGTCCACACATAAAGCTACTGCGAAACCCATAACACAGATACCATGGTTAAGACCACTAGTCTTAACCATGGTATCTGTGTTATGGGTTTCAGAGTCAGACTTTTGGATTTTTGACTCCGTCATTGTCTCTCTGCAGACTTTAAATGAAAACCCATTTTTTAAAATAAGCTTATATTCGTACATAACTTAATAACAGCTGTTTTTACTGCAGCATATAAATTATAAATAAGCTATTACAGCATCTCAGGCAAGCATTTATTGTGAGACTACACTTTGTTCTAGAACTAAAGATATCTTGAGAAATATTGGGCATATTATGACTTGCAATTTGTCATTGTGCTTAGCAGACTAATTATATCATTTATTTTCTGTTTTTTTTTTTATATTTGAGCTAGCTTTTTCTCGCGACTCCTTCTGCGATCTAGACTAAAAAGTCCTTGTGCAGGCTATCTACTTGTATCTGTAAAATTTTATCACGATTAGTTCAGTAGTTAAGGCGTGAAGAGGTAACAGACTGACATGCAGAGAGGCAGGTAACCGAGAAATTCTCGCGTTCATAATATTAGTGTAGCCTTTAGATTTAAAATTTTCGGTCGCATCGGCTCATAAATGTCATGGTAAAAATATCATCCAAACAGTAAAGCCCGTTCACAGCCTCGATTGATGCTGCTATGATGTTTGTGTGATATGCGCGTGTGTCACATTTTCCTTCGCGTGAGTACCAGTGCTCCATATCTAAGCAACTTCTTCAATTTATTTTTGCCGCAGTGGCTGTTCTAAGACCTAGTGGACAAAGATCCCATGAACGCTAGACCGTCGCTAGAGGCGTCATTTTATAAAAGCTGAGAAACTTTGTCTGTGGAAATAACGTAAGTTCAATTACTATTTATCATACTTTATAGGTGTCTGGCGGTGGGTTTCCTCCACACAAAGTGTCTGGCAGTGGAGGAGGTGAATCATCCTTTATTTCAAAAAATCACGCTTTGTATGTATGACATAACTTAGCAGCTATTTAACACAGCTTTGTTGCCTGATATTTGCCAAAGTCACCACAACCGACTCCTAATACCCAATTGTTCTTACATACACAATCAAAAAAATATGTCAAGTGAAAAATGAAAAATAGTGTTTGTGTGTTAGTGAAAATGTGTCATGTGTGTGGTGTTGTGTGTATGTGTGTTGTTGTGTGATTGTTTGTAGTTGTTCTTATTGTTCTTTGTTGTTGTGAAGGTACTTCCACAGAAAATGTTTTAGCTTTTATAAAATGACGTAGGTCTAGCGGTCACGAGATCTCCCCCTTTTGCTCCTAGCTCGTGTTCAAGCGGTAAGATGGCGTTGGGGCTGACGGCTTAGACATACACATTTAATGCCTTTCGAATAGCATATCTTTTATGGTGACGCTACTTAAAACTTCCCCTGTGTAGTCATGCTGCCAATAAATACTTACCTACCCTGTTTGTAAATTATTTACAGCACAAAGTTAGATGTTCATTAATTAAGATCGACATAGATACAAAACAATTTATGCCTTCATCAGTGCCTGCTGTGCCCACTGTGCCCAATTTAATTACGTTGCGATCGTTATCAATAACGAATAGTTTGTTTACAACACCTATACAAGCTTTATGGTTATGGGGAGGCGATGGAAATATCGATATTGCCTTGTAAAATTACAAATTGAACATTTTGTTTATAAAGGATAGGTCGTTTAAAGAAGCCATTGATAAAGAAATGTTTAAGATTTAAATGAAATTAGTAGACTTTATTTTATGTATTGAACTTTTTTCTACCTTTTTACTAATCATTAGATATTGGTAGTTTCTAGGAACCAAGTTACATCGTCATCTGCCTAGTCTTTTCCCAACTATGTTGTGGTCGGCTTCCAGTTTAACCGTACAAGTATTTTAAAGGGGAGCGATTGTCTATCTGTCCGCCACAACTCAGTTACTAGGTAGGCAACACGATACAAACCTCTTGGTAAGACTGTCGGAGTTCACACTACCCGTAACGACTGCCAAGATCTCCAAATCTTGACAGCTAGAATGGCTTAACGTAGGCAAAGGAAGCTCAAAGTAGGACCAAAATTAGCAATGAGCTGTTTCTTATTTATACGAATAGGATACCAACAAAAAGAAAAATACTAAACCATCACGTATTGCTAGTTTTCTGAAAGAAAATTCTTCCAATAAAACCGCACTATCGGGCACTCGGTATTATTCCCGATACGACAATAAACAGAGAACAACACTATAACATAAGTGAGTACGTGCCTACAGCCGCCATTTTGGAACTTATAGGTCTTTCTTTTATGTACAGTTAAAAGGCACTAAGATTTATCGTAAATAAATCAACTAGAGCGATTTTTTCATACACCTATTGTTGCGTGGGGAAAAGATGCCAAGCTGAAATGGGCCATGTATGTATGTCAAATGTCAGACAATCGTCATCAGTGAACCGCCACGCGAAGATAGCGAGAGGAGTTAGACCGCTACATCAAGGGACCGGACTGCAGCAGCGGGCAACCACGAGAAATAGAAAAAGTGGAGGAAGAACTTTGCCAGTGGGACACCATTTGCTAATTTAATAGTAATAATATTGTTGCAGATCAATATATTCAAAACTAGCTATAGCCGAGGCTTCGCTCACGTGACTGTGTACTCTTTTGGCTTATAAGTATAAGGAAGGAAGGAAGTGTGAAACCACAAGATGAAGACACGTAACAAAACTCGCATGAACTTAGAATATATATGAGTATGTCATCACAATTTGAATTCGTACCTGTGCACCCCAACTGCGTAACAAACACGCTTTCCATCATAAGACGAAGGATTTCAAAGGAAATTTATTTTCCATTGCTTCATAATATTAGAAAAAATCCGAAGCGCATCTACGTAGGTTTGAAGTAAGATGTTAATTCTAATTTTTGTTCCAAAAAAGAGCTGAAGTGCGTAGATAATTTATAAAAGGGCCTTAACAACAGTACTTATACCTATAAAATATGACTAATTTACTACGTATTTAATGAAAGGACACTAAAAACTTTTTATTTAAATAAAGATTCCGTCGATCATGACTAGTCTCGAAGAAATGTCGATTCTTATTGAGTTACAGCTTATGGCTTATTTAACTTGATAGAAAGTTGAAAACTCAAGCTCTGTAGTACCGTAATATAATGGAAAACTTTTTCAATTTGTTCTGCTGGAGATATTCATATTTACATATTTATACTTTTGGAACATACATACCGAGGTATAACTGTAAATTATACTGTTACTGCTAGCCTGTGCCATCCCACTGCTGGGCAAAGGCCTCTGCTCATGGCTTCCAAATCCTTCGATCTAGGGCCAATGTGTAGCTATGTTTATATGTTAGTTATTAGTTAATCATCCAAACTCAATGCTAATATCATAAATGGGAAAGTAACTCTGTTTGTCTGTCTTACCATCTGTCTGACTGTCGGTTTATCTGCCTGTTATCTTTTCATGCCCTAACGGCTGAACTGAATTTGATAAAAGGCATACAGATACTTCATAGGATAGGTACTGTAATACCCGGTAGAACGTCCCTGTACATTTATTTTTGGGTCCCACGTTGGGCGTCATATTTACAATAAATAGCTAGTTGACAATAAAGCTAAAGTACTAATTCACTCCTTAAATAGTTGTGAAAGAATTATTTTCTTACGGGAATAATATCATGTTATGATTTATCCTAAGAACAAGAAGTAGCGCATCTGATAGTAAGAAAGCCGATTCGGTTATACGAGATCCAATAAACGCAGCAACGTGTTACGAGAGATATTGAGCCGGAAATAGGAAGCTGGCAACAGCCGGGTAATTAAAGTAGAACAAGATATTATAAACACACATTAATTAAGGACATGTTGCTTGTGTTTCTGTTTGTACAAGGTTAAGGCATGGCTACACGTTTTTTTCCGTTTACTTATTAGATAATCTTTTTATAATAATTACTTGGAGAGCAATAGCCTTCTATCTTCCTCTCAGTATGGTTTTAGAGCCGGTAAATCGACGTCCGATGCCGTTCATGATCTCACCAACTTTATCGTCACTAACATGGACAAGGGTCGTAAAGTCTTGGGGATTTTTCTAGACCTAGCGAAGGCATTTGACACGGTTTCTGTTCCCATACTGATTCAGGAGATGGAAAACCTTGGAATTAGGGGAGTCCAATTGAAACTGTTTGAGGACTATCTGAGTGGGCGTACTCAGAGCGTGAAAATGAAAGAGTACGTCAGTGACGAGTGCCAAGTTAACTACGGCGTGCCTCAAGGCAGCGTACTGGGTCCTACACTCTTTCTTATATATATAAACGACCTGGGTATGCTCACTCTCCCAGAGGGTAAAATAATAACTTTTGCAGACGATACAGTCCTGTTGTTCAGCGCGACCACGTGGAGTGATGTCTACGGATTTGCTCAGTCAGGCTTTAATATGGTATCAGAGTGGTTACGAAATAACATCCTCACTCTAAATACTGCAAAAACGAACTATGTCACATTCTCCATAAAACATAACAGACCTACCTCGGCAACAACCCCACATTCCATCGTAGCTCACACTTGTCCGATGCCATGCTGCGCCGCCTGTACTTGCACTCAAATCGGTAAAGCCGATAGTGTGAAATATCTGGGCGTTATCATAGACAGTGCACTAAATTTTCACAAGCACATTACCGTATTGAGTGGCAGGCTGAGGAAGTTAATATATGTCTTCAAGACCCTTAGACGGGTGGCTGAGGATAAGGTGAAGAGATCAGTGTATTTTGCCCTCGTTCAATCTTTGTTGACTTACTGCATCACCTCCTGGGGTGGTGCCCCAAAATACACTATTCTTGAATTGGAAAGAGCGCAGAGAGCCGTCTTGAAGGTGTCACTGTGCCTCCCTTTTAGATACCCTACCACCCTCCTATATAAAGAAGCGAAGGTCCTGACAGTGCGCCAACTGTTCATACAACAAACAATTTTGAAACAGCATAGCCTCTTAACATATTCCCCCTCTCTTTCACGTGGCAAACGCAGATTCGACCCCGTGGATAGTTATCACAACCGGCTTTCGACCAAGTTCTCTCAGCGATTCTTCTGCCACCTCGGTCATTATCTCTATAATAAAATTAATAAGATTCTTCCTATTTACGACCTTAACAAGATTAAATGTAAAATGAAATTAACTAGCTGGATCCAGGATTTAAACTACCTTGAAACTGAAAAAATCCTAGCTGTCTCGGTATAGATCACGATTTAAATAAATTAGTTAACTAGGTATATACTTTTCACATAAATATTATATATTTGTATGTCCAGGCTACAGAAACTTCTACATCCTCACTCACTACACAAAACCACACTCTACACTTTCCTTCATCTCCACACAATAATAACAATACTAACACTATATAGATTTAGAATCATTTTAATAATTGTTAACTGACTCGCGACCACTGTCTGATTTGCAATATATGTAACCTAAAGGGTGGAGACCTGGTGTCCTGAAATACAGGCCACAAGCCTAGTTTAGGCACCAGTCTCCCGCAATATACTTACTGTATCCACCTGTTCCTTAAAATATGTACTCAATGTGTATTGTGGCGAGAAAATAAATAAAATAAAATAAATTATTTTTGTAATGGTTTCTTATACAGCTACTTTACTAAAGTAACGTAAAAAGCTGTATAATATGGGCCCTTTTTACACTAATTAAGCATGCATAACCGCTTATAAGACCTTACATAGCTTGCTATACAGCTTGTAGTATAAAAACCGGCCAAGTGCGAGTCGGACACGCGCACGGAGGGTTCCGTACCATTATCTATAAAAACGAACCAAAAAAATCACGTTTGTTGTATGGGAGCCCCCTTAAATATTTATTTTATTCTGTTTTTTAGTATTTGTTGTTATAGCGGCTATAGAAATACATCATCTGTGAAAATTTCAACTATCTAACTATCACGTTCATGAGATACAGCCTGGTGACAGACGGACAGACAGACGGGCAGCGGAGTCTTAGTAATAGCGTTTTACCTTTTGGGTACGGAACTTAAACGCAGCGTATTAAGCTGCTTGGCATCCATCCATCCTCACAAACTTTTGCATTTATAATAGTAGTAAGATTCTGATCATTTATCATACAATGTGCTGATCACAAATAAATTGAGAAAATTGGAGGACGATGATGATGATCAGTTATGAAACTTTTTATCTCAATAGGTATAATCATAGCAAAAGCTCCGAATCAGACAGACACTCATTAATTCCACATTATTTCCATTCAATAACCAATAACTGAAGTAGGTCATCCGAATAAATTAAACTATCATTACGTTGATGCTGTGAAGGGACGCGATAATTAATCACGCATCTGTCTCGTCTTGCTTTCACTGTGTGCACGCTATCGATAGTTTATAACCAGCGTGACGAGCGGTAATACCTTGTCGTGGGGTAGTTAGACTTGTCAATCGTCATTAGAGTCCCCAGATGCACAACTAGGATTTCCGGAGTAAATTCTAGACATTTGAAGAAAATTCCGAGTGTCAGACTTTTACTGACTAAAAACCATCAATGTTCCTTCTTTTGCCCTTTATGTTCCAGGGCCGCGGTATCAGTCCCGCAGTCCTGGCAGACATCGGCCCTTGCGGGCCCCTCCTGTTTGCTGACATCTCTTTGAAGCGCGCGTGGAACACGAACGTGCCGTCGACATGGCCTATCGTCATAAGACGGACGGACGGCGAGCTAGCCCATTACTCACCGTCCACAGGCCTGCGCCTTTGATATTTTTTTTTACAAGGAATCATTATAACCAATTATTCATTAATAATAGAGAACGATTTGTTGCAACAGCAAACTAGCAGCAGTAATTAGTATAGATGCTCTGCTCACAGCATACTACGGTTTGGTTGAGTCCATTTTAAGACACTGTATAATTTTTTGGGGTAACTCGACTGACCGGGAACTTATAAAAAAACTCAAAAGCGTTTCATTAGGTCGATGTTCAAACTTGAAATCACTCAAAGTTACAAGCATTATTTTCAAAAATACAAAATCTTGACCCTGCCTTCACTTTACATATTAGAAAATGCGATGTTCGTAAAATCCAACCTTCAACTATTTTCTCGCATGGCAGATCAATTTCCTCGTAATAGATGTGACAGTACCAACAATATAGAACGGCACTTATGCGAAAAAGTCTTTTGCATAGCTCCAAAAATTTATAATAAACTTCCGAAAAACTGTAATATACGAGTAGCATTCAAAAAGAAAGTAATTAATTTTCTAGCAGATTAGGCTTACTATAATTTTAATGAGTTTTTAGATGAGAAATTTTTCTAATAATTAATTATTAAACTTTTTTTTAATTCTTTGACACAGACGGCCAGGGCTCCGAGCCCGTGCTGCGACCCAGGGGTGCGAGCCGGTGCTGCGAGCCAGGGCTTCGGGCCGGTGCTGCGAGTCAGGGCTGCGAGTCGGTGCTGCGAGCCCGTGCTGCTAGCCAGGGCTACGAGCCGGTGCTGCGAGCCAAGGCTGCGAACTGGTGCTGGCTGGAGAAAGTGCCAAGTGCTAGTCGACATATGACGTAGATACATATCGATGGCGTATAGCCTGTATAGGTCAGTTAACCATTAAATTAGGTGGTGGTACATTTAACTCGATCAACTTGTATGACATTGTTAAAGACAACATCACATATAGTGTTACGATCCGTTCGGATTCATACAGATATATCCAGCGTTTAGGTTTTGGGACTTTTCGACTTAATGGGATTTCTTTTAGAAAATAAAAAGGTTAATTGAAAGGAATAAAGTTTCTTTTTTCAATAGTTTTCGGACTGGGAAACCCTAATCAGATACCGGTCCTCCTTAGTTTATTAGACTGTTTGGCAGCTTAGCTTCCCCATTCATAGTCCTCTCCTACAATCAAGGCAAAAAATCTACAAGCCATTTCCCAGTAATATTTGTGACAAAACACTATAATTATGTTTATGTGTATTAGTATCAATATACGAGTAAGTATATAAATTTTCGAAAACAAGAAGTTATTTTTTAGATATTTATTTTGTACCCTATCACAATGTTTTCTTATTTAACCCAAAGGTTGACTGGTAGAGAATGCCTTGTGGCATTAAGTCCGCCTATGTACCACTATTGTACATGAAGTTTAAATAAATAAATAAATAAAACGTTATGTACTAACATAAAGTTTCAGCTATGTTTTCCTTGCAAGTCTGTTAAAAGACATCATTTAATACATCTTATGGACCGCCGCGCGCCGTCAAACTGCACTATTTTGTATAGCCATGAATGAGTTATCAATTCCCCGGAGTATTAAAAGTACGGGTCATAAAACGCAGTCTGCGTGCAAAACTTACAATGTTGAAAATGTTAGTAGAAAACGTTTCGAAAACATTGTTTACAGTATATCTTCGAGATTGCTGCCATCCCATTCGATGTTATAGAATTTCTACAAAATCGGCGAGGACAATATTGTACCAGGGTTTTGCAATTTGTAACGAAATTTTTGGATAGGTAAGGTAGCGTAGGACCCAACCTATTACTAGTAAATGGATACCGAGAGAGAAAAGGTTGGAAATAGGCCTTATTTAGAGCGAATTTCACCAGGTCAATAAAACTAAACGCGTTACAACAAATCTAAACCGCGTTTAAGAGTTTTTCAGTGGCAATATTCCATATTCCATAGCAATGATGAACGCGGTTTAGATGAGCTGATTGCGTTCAAATTAGACATAACATCAAGCCAGTAATTCGCGAAGGGTTAGGCAGAGGTGTACCTAATAGTGCACCCACATTTCGCCAGTTATGTTTAAGGCCCATGTAAGCTCGCCCCCTAGGCGAGTCTATTGCCGTGGCTGCTACTGAGAAATTTCTGACGGAAAACCTAGTAAAAAATCTTCGCGAGCTGAAAATCGAAATCAGGACTAGTCAGGACCTCATACTTAGCAGTCGCGATTGACCACTAGACCAACGAGGCAGTCAGTTTAGTAAAATTCTCACTTGTTAATTAATCATCGTTACAGTCAAAAGCCCATGTATACCTACATGCTCAAAAAAAACGAAGACTCCGCACATATTCGTATCATCGACGCGGCGGACTTAGAAAAGATACGAAACACAATATGACTATTATTTGGTACGATCTGTCTGTTCAAATGGTTTGAAGTTTTTTTAATGCCTGCTTTCCTTTATTGTTTTAATGTAAAATCTTTTTTTCCTGCCTTTTGTAATACACATTTTAGAACACACTCACGTTACACCTTTAACTTTGTAACACACCTCTCTTATAATACGTTTAGTTCTAGTTTTATTGTAACACTTATAGTAAAAAACATACTACAAATCAAAGTACACACAAACATACATATAAATATACTATACAAATACACAATACACATAAAAACAATTTACTCCGCTACACTTATAAATGCTTTCTATAATAACGTTCAATGCCCGATAAAAATTAATTACAAAATTATATTTGAATCAAAAATTCACTGACATAATTGACCTTACAGCTAACATTGATAGCTTATCCGTATCCCATTCGCAGTCTGCTGACATAGAAGAATGTCACACTATCATCACTAGTACTTCCAATAAAATACTTATTCTAACGCAGAACATTCGTAGTATAAACTGCAATATGTCAGGCTTTGAGATTTTATTAAGTAGATTAAAACTAGAATGTGACATTCTAATACTGACAGAGTGTTGGCTCTCTTGTGCATCGGTAATTCCTCAACTAGATGGATATTGTCATGTAGCATCTAAAAATAACAATAAACAAAACGATGGTGTAGTTATGTATTATAAAGATCATCTTAATGTCCGCATAGAAGAACCTGACTTTCAGGATTGTATTTGTCTGGTGGCTATTGTTGAGGAGCAAGTTGCTATTATAGGTTTATACAGATCGCCATCATACACCAGCATAGATCCATTCCTCTCGTCCCTAGACAAAACTCTTCAACTAGTATCTATCTATAAACATATTGTGTTAATGGGTGACATAAACATACCAATAAATCCAAACAAAATTGACATACACGGGGAACGGTATTTAACATTGGTTGCTACACACGGCTTACTACCAGCACATAGCCTGATAACTCGTAGTGAAAGTGAAACTTGCTTGGATCACGCCTTAATAAAAACTATAACTACTGCCACTGCTATAGTCCCATTTTCAACGTTAACAGACCATTATCCGGTTTTACTATGCCTTCAGCTAAAAACAGCATGGCAATATTCAACTTCAACTATAACTAAAGTTAACAATGAGGGAATAGTACAAGACCTATTACAACTTGATCTTGATCCAATTTATTCGTCGGCAGATCCTAACCTTACATTAAATTATTTGACGCAGTCGCTTCAAAATATTATCGAAAAAAATACTCAAACAATAACCTTACCAAGACGGCCAAAAATCATAAAGCCTTGGATAACTCCGGGTTTACTGAGGTGCATGCGAAACAGGGACAAGTTACATAGAAAAGCTAAACTATCACCGAAAAACGAAAATTTTCAAATTACTTACAGACGTTACAGGAATTTTTGTAACGCGCTGTTACGAAAAATAAAGAGAGAGTACGATAAAAACCTAATTCAAAGTGCACAAAAAGACAGTAAAAAATTATGGAAAGCTATTCGAATCATCGCAAACACAACAAAACCTATGCAACGCACAAAAGAACTCCTAACATTCTCTTCTTCTCCGGAGCAATCTTTAAATAAAATTAATAGTTATTTCATTAATGTAGGAGCCTCACTGGCTGACAAAATTTATCAAAAAACAAACACACCACATGCACATTCTCTATATCATATAGACGAGTGTAACCAGAAGAGTAATTCATTTGTTTTGATGGACACTGATGAGCAAGAAGTTGAACAAATTATAAATGGTTTAAAAACTGATTGTGCATCGGGTTGTGATAGGATTAGTAGTAAATTTTTAAAATTGCATAAAAATATTCTTATACCACCTATTACAAAAATTATCAATGATAGCTTACAGACGGGCTTATTCCCTGATTCCCTGAAAAGGTCGGAAGTGTGCCCAATCTATAAGAGCGGAGACAGAAATCAAATCATAAATTATAGGCCAATATCCATACTACCGCCATTATCTAAAATTTTGGAAAAAATCGTAAACACTCGCCTGGTTAAATATCTGGAAAAAATAATCTACTGTCTAAAAATCAGTATGGTTTTCGGCATGGTAAGTCCACAGAACAAGCAGTGAACAAACTCACAAGTTTTATTAGCTCAAATTTGGACAAAGGAAAAAAATGCATTTCAATATTTCTCGATCTCGCCAAAGCATTTGATACAATTTCTGTTTCCCTCTTATTGGCTAAACTCGAGAAGATAGGAATCAGAGGCTCCCAGCTAGAACTCTTTAGGAGTTACTTGACTGGGCGTAATCAGTGTGTTCGTGTGAGTAAATACAAAAGTACCTACCTTCCAGTTACACATGGAGTACCACAGGGCAGCATCTTGGGACCCACCTTATTTCTTATCTATATTAATGAGCTCACGAGTCTTAAACTCACCCAAGGCGAAATCATCTCCTTCGCAGACGACACTGCTCTAGTTTTTGCCGCCAGTACTTGGAATGAGGTATTTGATGCTGCTCAGCAAGGCTATAATATCGCTAGAAGCTGGCTTCAGGCGAACATTCTGACTTTAAATGAGGCAAAAACCAAGTACATTTCGTTCAGCATCAAAAATTATTCAAGTCTCAGTTATGGCCACCAAATTATCTCTCATGAGTGTAACCTGAAAGTCAACTGCGCGTGTTCTTCACTGGAACGAGTCCACACCATAAAGTACTTAGGTATTACTATAGATAGAAATCTAAATTTCAAAGAACATATCAAGCTACTTGGTGCACGAGTACGCAAACTCATATATGTTTTTAAAAATTTGCGGCACGCTGCTGAGCCTTATCTGCTAAAACAAATTTATTATGCTCTAGCTCAGTCATTATTAAATTATTGCATTTCATCCTGGGGAGGTACTTTTAAAACCACTATGAGGTCCATCGAAATCGCTCAGCGCGCAATTCTTAAGTATATTTAAACCTATCCTTTTTCCTACTGTCTCTCTATATCAAATTTGTGGGGTTCTGACCGTTAGACAACTTTTTATCCTCAACATTATTCTTAAACAACATACATAACTACCTTACGACCCACTCGCGCAAAATCGAAGAAATAAAAAAAATTGTTTGGAACGGATCACTAGTAAAACCAAATTTAGTGAAAGATTTATTGAATTTCTTGGTCCGTTCCTTTACAGCAAAATTAATAAAGAATTAAATATTTACCCACTTACTAAATCTAAATGTAAACTAAAAGTAAGTGAATATTTGCAACAACTAAATTACGAAGAAACGGAGTAATTAGTAAACGTTGAACAGTAATTGGAATGCTAGGTTCGAATTAGTTAAAATAACCTAAGATAAAACTATGTTCATGCACTTCAATCACACTCACTCACCCCCACACTCACACACACTCACCTTCACATACCCTCATACACCAACACACACATGCACCCACATCACTCAAACTCTCATAAATCACCTACACAATAACTCAAACACACACTCATAAACACTTCTCACTCACGTATAGACCATTTGCTTGTTATATTATAAGTAATTTAATTTTAAACAATGTAGCATTTTAGTTAGTTATAAGTTGTTTGAAATTTTTTTAGTAGTACAACCATCCATATTTTCTTTGTTGGCATTTTATTGCTAAAATATCGAGGGAAAAGGCACTGTAAACTGAAATACAGGCATTGCCTAGTTCGGTTGCAGTGACTACATCCACTTATTAGAAATTAATACTGCCAAACTATTTTTCTGTATTATATTACTAAGTTTTTTGAGAAATAAAAAATTATTATTATTATTATTATTTGTATATGAGAAAACGAAGCGGTACTACATAAGTATAATTAACCTGAAAAGCTAAACTGAAACTTTTAATAAACAAAATAATTAAATTAAACCGCCTGTTAAATAAACCAGAACTTTTTAAAAGCATTGTTTTGTATCGTGTATCAGACCTTTGTGTATATACATACAGGGTGTATAAATGTCACAGTGCCGATCGAGTGCCTTAAGCACTCATCAAAAATGTATGGACTACGAACTTCGTCTACCTAATATAATATTTAAGGCTTTAACATTCGTGCATCCGGTCTGGTTATCGCCTATAGATCAATAAGTAACACTTTTGGATCGATTCAACATTTTATGTTTGGTTGTGATTCTGATTATAGGTTGTAAAATAAATGTTTTTTTGTTTGTTTGATGATAGTGTAGTGATTTTACATATATGTTTTTACATTTCACATCCTGATGATAATTTGAATTTTTGTTTTTCTAATAAATATTCTTTTTTTTATTTTTTGTTCAATTGCATTACTCTATAATATTAAGTGAAAGAGCGGAGTCACCTTTTTTTTTCGAATGGGAAATCATCAAATGACTCCTCCCGCTCTGGGCGGAGCGGAAGGGAGTGTCAGACTTTTACTGACTAAAAACCATCCATGTTCCTTCTTTTGCCCTTTATGTTCCAGGGCCGCGTTATCTCTTTTGAACAGTCCCGCAGCCCTGGCAGGCATCGGCCCTTGCGGGCCCCTCATGACTGCTGACATCTCTTTGAGGCGCGCGTGGAACACGAACGCGCCGCCGACACGGCCTGTCGTCATAAGACGGACGGACGGCGAGCTAGCCCATTACTCACCGTCCACAGGCCCGAGAGCGGAGTCACCTAACACACGCATAATCTCCTTGCTTAAAAGGTGACTAAAAAACATGTTTGTTAAGCCTCATGTAATTGAAATAAACATTTTTATTTATTTTATCTACATTGTATTGTAAGACGGAAGGAGTTTATACATGGTAGGTATAAGGAACACCGTGGCATAAACTTTTACCATGGATTTTGAATATGATCCAGCAATATCGAGAGTTTTCTTCGGATATTGCATAAATAATTGCTGTATCATATATATCTATATGCTATTGCTATTCCTTCATTTTTTTAAATATCCTATGATACTCGGGTATAATATAGCTTCCTATTAGTGAAAGAATTTTCGTAATCGGATTAGTACTTCTGAAGATGATCCCCTACAGCCAAACTTACAACAAAGTTTACCTCCATATAATGTTAGTGTAGATTTCGACTGTGTAGATCTACATATAGTACTTTTGTATGAAACAACTATTTATTTATTTTTAACGCCGATAATAAATGATGGTGGATCTAGAATCCTGTATTCAATCAGCGAAGGTTTGTGCCAGGAATTCACCGTGTATCTATCAAACGACGAACGAGTTGCTAGTAGATTATACCTAAATTTCTGAATAATCAATCCCTGGAGATATAAATCTGGAAATTAATCCTAAATGAGTAATTAAGATTATAATTATAAGGGTTCCCATTAGGTAATTAGATCCTATCCCAAAACAAAAGCTCTTTCGATTTTGATTGGAAGTTACAACGTTTTAAAAATTTAAGATCCCAAAGTAAATTTACCAGTTAATTTTCAGCAAATTTTTTGGTACCTTTACTTTTTATTTTGCTGCGAAGTGCCTTGTTCCAATTATTACCATAAACGTGCAAATAACCATCTAGTAAAACCCTACTATGTCAGCTTGATGATGTCACGTGACGTCGAGAAAAAATCCAAAAAGGAACCATTACCCTCCAGAATGTAATTACATTGTAATTGTCGCAATTGCCAGTCCTATGAGAAGGTAGTACTACACTAAATACCAAGATGGTCTTAGAATCATTCTTCACGTTACCGGAGACTACTGCTGCTCATGATTTTAAGTCAAATCAAGAACATAAACCTTAAAAGAACTCAAACCATTTCACCGGAATGTAATTATCAGAATGGTCGCAATTACCAGTCCCAGAATACATGTGAAGATTCCAGTACAGCAGTATAAAAGTCGTGCTGTCTCCCATTCCTGAATTGCAAAGACAAGGAGGTTCATTTATTAGGTGGCCGCCAATGCCCGCTCAAGTTGAGCGCGGAATTTTAACTAACACGCCACTGCAAATTGTAAAGTAGCTGAATGTTTTAAATTACACTTGTTTCGCAATTCTCTGTATGTGGGGGGTTCTACAGGGTGGTGGGATAAATGAGGGAAGTATTGTAAGGGTGTGTTTTTACTCATAAAATGGAACAACTTTCGCTATGGTACCAAACCTTGAACATGAAAGAATAATTTAATCAGTTGTTCGCTACTTTTTTATGGAATTAAACGCATAATGTATGGAGGAGTTGGTTTTTTTCGCATTCCAGATTGGTCCCATAACAAAACTTGTTCATTCTTATTAGTAGGTACTTTATGGACAATAAGACTTAAGGGTTTCTTTCATTTTAGGGACTAGCATAAGTTGTTCCACAAGTAAATGGTTACAAATATTGTTCAGATTCAAACTTAAGTATTAAAGCTATATATCTACTCTAATGTTTATAGTTTGTTTGCATAGGTACCTATGCTAAAACAAAGAGCACATCAAAAAACTATTTCTCTTATAAAATGTAACACCGCAAAACAACATAAAATGTACATTGCCATTATATTCTGTTTGGTTTTTCGACACTGACCACGACGTGCGCCCCCTGGCGGCCGCAACGAGAAACCACGCAACGACTAGCCGAGCAATGCCTGCCAACTTACAAAAAATAATTAGTATACTCAAAGGTATAGTTTTTATTACTTACACAATTATTAATGTACTTTCACGATATTTACATAGCTTTGGCCTTAAGGCGAGGTGGGCGCACATTTGAGTTTTTTAAAACCATCTGAGACAAAGAATATAGTGTTTAAAAATTTTAAAAAAATATATGTTATAGTTAAGGATCTTATCTAGTCACAGTCGCATTCAGTTGCAAGACCTGATGAACTTCACTCGAAAGAAAAAAATCGCAAAGTTGCCCCTTTTTGTAACTTTTTTTCAATAATAATATTGAACTTTGACTAAATTACTGATGTTTTACATTTAAAAGTAAAGTAAAAAAAAAGTAAAAAGTTTTTATTTTGGAACATATACAAGGCACAGTTACAAAGAAAACGATGATAGCTACAAAAGTTTATAACTGTGTCGCAGCTACCAACGCCCAACCAAACAAGAAAACAGTTGTTCCAGACCTTAATAATAAATAGTGTATAACCAAAGTAGAAAAGCAGGGGTGAGGTGCGGGAGAGTGTGTGTGGGTGGGTATGAGGGGGTATGTGTAGGTGAGTGTCTGTGAGTGCTTGTGTAGAGTGTGGGGGTGTATGTGTGTGTGAGTGAGGGTTAGAGTGTGTGCCAGTGTTTAGTGCTAAGTTTCCACAATTTTTTCAGTAGCGTCATATGCCAATGATTTCAACCACTCAGTCAACTTCCTTCTCAAGAGACTGCGGGGTAGATGATAAATATTTAGAGTCTTATTTAAGTTGTTATAGAGCCTGGGGCTGATAAACCTGAAATGTCTTCTCGCTACTGCTGTTCCACAGGGTAAATATTTGCAAACTCTGTCAGAGAGGCGTTTTGCAGTACTGTAATTTGGGTCGTAGTGAATTTGTTTGTGTTTTCGGAGTACAGTCTGTAGTACGAAGAGCTGCCTAACTGTGAGGACCTTACATAGAGAATAGAGGTCAGATGTCGGAAAGCGGATAGGTTTCTTTGATAGGACCTTTAGTACGGCCCTTTGCGCCCTTTCTAGACGTAGCATGGTAGTTTTGTGCGCTCCACCCCACGCGGTCACGCAATACCCAAGGACTGATTGAGCGAGCGCAAGGTAGACTGTTATCAGGCATTTGAAGTCAGCAACCCCCCTAAGTTTTTTAAATATATAAATTAATCTTCGCACTCGTTTTACTGTACTGTCAATCTGTTTTTTCCATTTAAGGAGATTGTCGATGATTACTCCAAGATATTTAATGTTGTCAGTACGTTCAATAGGTGTACACTTGCAAGTAGAGAAATCATTAAGTGTGCAAGCGTGAGCTTTAATTTTGAGGGAACTGGGGGGCTGGCTTAAAATGCCCGGGGTAAAGGGTATGAACTTGCTTTTGCTGATATTTAGCGTGAGGAGGTTTGTATTTAACCAGTACATAACCATACTGAGGGCCATCTCCGCCTTATGGAAGGTATCAGACCAGTTCTTGCCGTGAATTATTAGCGCTGTGTCATCGGCATATGCGATGATTTTACAGTTTATAGGAGACAATTTGCAGAGTTCATTCACATAAATGAGGAAGAGAGTAGGTCCAAGGACACTACCCTGAGGCACACCGAACGTAACCGTCTCCTCTTTGCTAATAAAGGTTTCAATTTTTACTACCTGCTGGCGGTCAGTCAGATAGCTGCGGAAGATATCGTTAGCAATACCGCGAATTCCAATGCTATCTAGCTTGGAAAGTAGTAAGGGAACAGAAACGGTGTCAAATGCTTTGGATAAATCTAGGAAGATGCCAACAGTTTTTTGTTTATTATTTAGATGACCAATTATTGTGTCTGTGAGCTCCAGAACTGCATCCTCCGTAGATTTTCCGGCTCTGAAGCCAAACTGATTGGAAGCTAAAATATTATTTTTTGTAAGAAAATTCACAAGTCTGGAGTTAATAATTTTTTCGAAAATTTTGGACAAGGTAGTAAGGACGGATATAGGTCTGTAGTTAGAGACACCGTCCCTGTCCCCAGCTTTGTATATAGGATGAACCATCGCGGTCTTAAAAACGTCTGGAAAAACACCTGAGGAAAGGCACAGATTAAAGATGTGTACTAAAATGGGAATTATAGTGTGTCTAGTAGCCTTTACAACGGACGACGGGATACCGTCATAACCAGCAGCACATTTATCTTTTAGATTTAGGATAATTTTTTCCAATTCATCACTGTCCACGTCATACAGAACCATTGAACCGGATGGGGACGGCTTGACAGGGCTCAGCACTACAGGTTCAAGTTGAGAATCTGTACTGTTTGTTGGAGGAGTAGGTTGCCGGATTTTAGAGGCTAGATTACTACCGACACTAGCGAAGTAGTGGTTGACTTCGTTCACTGACTGGGTGGGATCGTCACAGCATTTGAGCAACTCCGAGGCAGGTTCTTTGTTACCCTGATTCAGGTTCGCTACTTGCGTGATAAGTCGCCATGTCGCTTTTGGGTTATTCCTGGCCTTTTGGAACTCGGAAGTTTCATAGTCTTGCCTTAATTTTTTGAGCAGATTATTGCAGTAATTTCGATAGCGGTGGAAGACTAGTTTGTGTGAGTCATTTTTAGGATTTTTCAGAAAGGTCCGTGATAGTTTATCCCTATGTCGTATACATCTCAATAGGCCAGGAGTTATCCAGGGTTTTTTAATACGCAGTCTGCTAGGAATTACCGAAGAGTGAGTGTGCGATTTTATGGTGGTAGACAGAAGAGCTACGAAAAGTTCGGCTGCTAAGTTTGGGTTATTACAGTGAAGTATAGGAGAAAAATCTACACTTTCCATATCATTTATAAGATCAGGGATATCAATTTTTAAAATTGATTTTTTGGGTGTATTTACTGTCATGTTTGGGTTGCAGAAAAGAAGTACCGGAAAATGATCTGTTATAGGGCAGTCAAGTACCAGGGTAGTGGCTATGTTGGGGGATCTTAACAATACATGGTCAAGACAATTTGTTAGTCTGGTGGGAAGGGTATGTGCCGGAAGCATTGCGTGTGCTGCCGCAGTATTTAGATATTCATCAGCATTTGAGTCGAAACTGCTTGGCACGATGTTTATATTTATGTCTCCAATAAGTGCGATGGTTTTGAATGTTGAAAGCTGGTGTAGTAGATCATCCAGGCTACAAAGGAAAGGTGACAAGTCTCTATACGAGGGAGATCGATATAGAGCGATAAGTGCAAACTTGTTGGAAAATTTGAGGACCAGGCAATTCGCGTCATTGAAAGAGGGGATTTCCATAGTACACTTTAACTCATTTTTAGTAAAGGCAACAACACCTTCGTTTTGATTTTTAAAAGAGGAAGCATGGGTTACATACCCAGGTAAAGAGGGAATATTTGGACACTTGCTTAGCCAGCACTCTGACAGTAATATCACGTCAAGTGAGAACTTTAATCTTGTTATCAGTACCAATAAGTGGTTAAAATTACAGTTTATGCTTCGAATATTAACATGTAGAATTTTTAGAGAACAAGATGAGTTAACATAGTTGTGGCTGTACTCGGGCGAGCAAACGAACGAGTTGGAGACAGAAATCTGCTCAATCTCGGTATTTATGGTGTTTAAATCATCCATTTTTTATTAATAGTACAAACAGGGGGACGTAAAAACATTGGGAAAAGACAAACGTCAGAATGTACATGCCTATGGAAGCAGTACTATCCCGCCGCCAGTGGTTATAAACGGTTTGTTGTAGATGTGGATACTCGTGATAAGGCGAATGAGATGAGAAAAATGGGGTAAATAGCTTGTGTATATGGCTTTGTTTTGTTTGTAAAGTAAGTGTGAAATTGTAATTTTGTGTGGCAAAAAGTGTTATAGTGTAAATGGTTCGGGTTACAAGAGTAAAGATAGGGTCGATTATTCTAACACATAAATTAAAAGAAGACAAAAATAAATGATGCAAAAAATTATGCTTGTGCATGGAAGTATGAAGTAAGACAGAATTTAGTCATGTGGCTTTCAGAATGTTAGCCAGGTCCGCATCACTCTTGACTTCAATATGCTTGCAGCCAACTTTTTCGCGAACGAAAATCTTGCCATGTTTGACCCAACAAAATTTGTAGTTATTTGATTTGGCCGCGTCACGAGCCAAGAAAAAGAGCCTCTTGTTCCTTGCTGATAGGTTTTCGGAGATATATATTGGTTTAGCGGGACCAGTGATTTTGAGGTGCTCTGTGGTAAGCTTAAACCTTTCCTTGATGTGTTTACTGAACTTAGTCAGAAATTCTTCTTTACGTAGAACGGTGGTAAAATCTACTATGATCGTTTTGTTGGCCGGGTCTTTAGATTTTATACGAAAAACATCCTTTATTTCAAATGGCTGTATTTCCAGGCCTATAACGCTGCCTGTATTCATGACCGTATTTAGCAGAGTAGCCTTAGTTTCCAATTTGTTGACAGGGATATTGCGAATTTCTAGGCAGGTTGACCTAGTGCTTTGCTCGAAGTATTCGAGTTTAGTTTCTAACTTGTGTATGTATGATACGTTTTCTTTACGTTCTGTTTCTAGAAACTCCACTCGAGAGGTCAGTATATCGAATCTGGTAGCCATGAGATCGACGTTTTCGCGGATTTGATCAACCAAAGAGTACAACTTATCGTACTTCTCTTCTTGTTGTTCCTTGAGTTGCTGGAACATTTCCTTCAAGTCGGACATAAAGGTGGATAAACTGCTATCTTCGACCCCTCCCAGGTGCTTTCGTTTTACATTTCGGAAAGTAATTGCAGAAGAGATGCTATTAGAAGGTGAGTCAGTATTTAGATTCAAATTTGGCTCAGACGAGCTGTGTGGTGTATAAAGCATAGGCTGGGGAGTACTGAAAACTGCCGTAGGAGTCGTCGGCGCTTGCGTATTCTGCGACGGAGGCGGCGGGGAACGTTGAAGGGGCATTTCACTGATCACTAATAGATTGACTCTCAAGTACCAGGCAAGTAGCGCAGTCAGGTGGTCGAAATACACGGGGCAATCAGTGGTACACTTAGAGCTCAGGCTACGGTGGTCGCGATCGACGGGTTGGTTGAAAACAGCTTTCCGTCCAATGTTTCTTGACCTCCGCCTATCCTTCACTTGCAGATAAGTTTGTCTCTCTCTGCGTGTCAATAGTAACACACACAACTAAGTAGCAGCAAATTTCATTGATAAGTAGCCGTATGGGAATGTGTGCGGGACGGGCCCATAGAAGATTTTTGCTGTTACTCACGCGCAGGTTTGGTGTGCGTTGGCTTCAAGTAGTATCGTAGTGACTGCTCGGCGAACTCCCGCCAGTTCATGCACTCCTATTTTATGACACAAATACTTTTGCCACTATTTTAATCAATTTAATTTTAAAATAAATAATATAATGGTCACTTAAAAGACGTCTGAACTACTCAGAGATCCACAGGAGAGGGGAATTTAATTTTTATACTAAATTAAAGAAACTAATTAGTTCTAGACAAAGTGGCAGATTTTGACTTGATAACATTATTTTCTTAATTACTATGTTTTAAAATGAATTAAAAGCGTTCGCGGCGGCTCGGACAGGCCCGATTAGTCGCGCGCTGGCGCTTACCGACGACGGACCTGTGTCAGTTTTTTCCGCGACAATTTCGCATACCATACCGTCTGTTTTTGACCAAGTTTATTATAATTGTTGCAAGTTATAATGGGCAATAAACAACGCAAGCGAAAAAAGTCGTGTAAAGCAATAAAAGTAACAAATAAAAAGAATGCACTCCAAAGATATGTCACAGTACATTAATATATACAGTATTGTGACTCGGCCCTGTCTTTGAAATAATTACCTACAGCCGGGTGGTACGTACGCGATAGGGCTGCGC
Organism: Eurois occulta; assembly: GCA_950022335.1. Lineage (NCBI taxonomy): Eukaryota > Metazoa > Arthropoda > Insecta > Lepidoptera > Noctuidae > Eurois > Eurois occulta. The sequence continues at coordinate 7,366,484 of OX465484.1, read as the reverse complement.
CGGGCCTATAGTAAATATTTTAATTTCATCTACTTAGTTGAGTTTCTTTCTAGTTTTGTGATTGTTAATATTATATTTTTATTAAAAAAAAAAAAATTGTTTGAATGAAATAGGAAGGTTCAATAAAAATACACTTATTGCAATTTACACAAAAACACATAAACAAATCAAAATTTTATCTTTACAGTTCTCGAACCTACTAATAGCTGTTTGTTTTCAATTAGTTACTCAAACTGCCCAATTATGATTATTTTATATTCTTATATTTTATAGACAATTATTTCATTTATTAACAAAGCTCTAATTTATCGCTACTAGATAGTAACAAATTTTGATCATAGAAAAAATATTTCATAAAAGTCAAGTAATATTACATAATTATCCAACTGCATATTTCTATGCTGTGTCGCTAGGCAAGGTCACGCGAGTTCACGAACGCGCTGTGTCCACGAGAAGTATTTTGCGCGCAGCCTACAGCGCTAAATGCCTACTTTTGCAGGAATACCTCGCCTTAATGGCCAAAATTAAAAATGATTTTTAAGAGTTAATGCCTGATGTTAAATATAACGCACATCTCTGACTGAAAGATATACCTAATGGTGTAATTATATATGGTGTTCTTTTCACACTAGTGCAGAAAGCACACGTTGTAAATACACTGCATTGAATCCCTTATCGAAAAAGTGGTTGAAAAAGTTGTTACGTAAATGTAACTGCATATTTCTTTAGATACTGGACACATAAAATTCCACTTAATGTGCATATAATTTGCACTAACCAGTTTAAATGCGTATTTTCGGCTGATTTTATTTTCCGAGTCGCTTTTGTACGCTGGGGAAGTTGAACTGTGCCAACTGCGTGTCACATAATAAAGGTATTTAAGTAAATGCCAATATTGTTTAAAATGGGTATTACATGTTTATTTTAGTGACTGATTTTCGTTTGTGTAGTCCATAAAATATAGGTAATAACTTGATTAAAATGACAGCTGCCAAACTAAAACGACTAGAAGATTTAGTCATATAGAAATATATAATTACAAATACATATTTTATTTATGCAGTCAGTATTTTACGCTATGTAAATCATCATCATCTTCCTGCCCTTGTCCCATGTTATTTGGGGTCGGCGCAACACGTTTTTTCTTCCATTCTCCTCTGTCAACCGTCACGCTATCATTTACTTCCTTATCTTTCATATCATTCCGCACACAATCCATCCATCGTTTCTTTGGTCTTCCTCTCCCTCTCCATCCATCAACGTTTATATTCATCATTTACGCTATGTAAATATGGGTATAAATTAGAGCCAATTTTTTTTTTTGCTAGCCTCTCAACTGCTGGGTCAAAAGCCGGGGAGGCTTTTGGCCCAGCAGTTCCTCCTTCCAAACCTCTGTATCTTGTTCGATCTCTGGACATGTTCGCCCCGCAAACAATGAATATAAACTATAAATAGCATAGTCTTAATGAAATTACCTGGTTAATAATATACATATCCTGACAGCTGTCATTTTAATCATGTTATATTTTAAGAACTACATAACATCTAGTTCACAAGCACATTCCCGGTTTTTCCCGATTCATTATTACCATTTCGTTCGGTTTTCCCCAATTATTATCTGAAGTGGTTATTGGTGACCTCCATCCTCGTTGAGTTACTTCGACATTTAGCTATCATTTTTCCAGCTCAGATGGAGCTTGCTTAATTTTGCACCTAGATTTAAATCATCATCATCTGCCTAGCCTTTTCCCAACTATCTTGAGGTCGACTCCCAGTCTAACCGGATGCAGCTGAATACCAGTATTTAACATGGAGCGACTGCCTATCTGACACACAACCCAGTTGGTCCACTGGCACCTAGATTTATATTTATCAATAAAAAATCAAGCTAAATTTTCTCGCGGATATTACAACTTCGTTAATTTCTTTTTTCCTTTGTGCATCCCAACACTTCCAAACGACTCATTACGCAAGTTCTTTCAGCTCAACTCCTTAAAAAGCCCGATGTGTTTATGGTCCATTACCCAGGCTATCTCGTTCCACACTCGTTCCTAACAAAGTGCATACTCGTGGAGCTCTCAAATTAATAGGTAATTAGCTCACCTTGTTCGTAGCCTCGCAGTCTAGGGGACTATGGCACGATCCGAACACTTGGTATTTGAGTTCGCTGCCTGTTCTAAAGTGAAGTCCTATTGACGGGAACTTCGGAAGTGATATAATTACGTGTGTAGGTACGTGTGTCAAGGAATGGTAATGTGTGGAGCGAGTGGGAACTATGGGAAGTACCTAATAGTAATTACATTGAGGGGTTGTGATGCCGATGAATTCAAATTACAATTACGAAAATCTACCTGCCTGCTAATTAATTAATTACTGCAGTGCTCAGCTTTACAACGTATTGCGTTGTGTGTTTGTGATGTGACCTCAGTCTTTCATCAGAGAGGACTGGTAACATTCGCTTTCAAGGATTTTTTCTTTACATTTTCAGTCTGTGAAAACATAGAAACCTAGATATGTGTATTTGATGACTAGCTCATTGCACACATTATATGCACTACACCCACCGTACGGGAATCGCATCACCCTATTTACAACACGCTTTTATTAGGTTCGCCTGTAACTATGTAAAAAAAATCTTGGAAGTTAAATTTGACCTACTTCCCGGTTTCCGATTGAGCTGAAATTTTGCATACAAGTTTAGTTTGGATGACGATGCATGGTTAGCTAAGTAACGTCGTTCTAAATCCAAAATCAGGGACTCCTAAAAATGGCTGACTAGTTATTTTTTATACATTCCCATGATATGGAGGGTATCAAATGAAAGGGTTTGCTGAGAACTATATGAGAAATAAAATGACGTCACTATAAAGATCCGAGGCGAATGAGACGCTGCATTACAAGATGGAGTTTCATAGAAATAATACCGAACGGTTCGAGTCGAGGCGATGCTAATAATATGCAGTGCTTATAACTGACGTTGACCTTTAATCATTTTTTCCACATACTCTGGACCTTCCTATCCTTAATCCTTAAACGGCATTCTATGCCAACAAAAAACAAAACAATACATCAACTAAATCCCCATTTCATTACGCTTGGTTAGAAGTTGAATACTTGCAGAAGCAGTTTCAGTGCCGGCTGCAATGTCACCGGCGCCGGCGTGACTTACACACCGCAGTTGCATGCCGTCATTAGCGTAACCGTGGTTTAACGCCGGTTTAACTGCCAGAGAGTTTGCTGCGAATATAATGTGCGACTTAAGTTGAGAATATAAGAATGTTATGGAGTTTTTAGCATAGCTTAGAGATATGCCTTTTAAAAGCGAGTTATAATTTTAATGACGGCACTGTTGGCACAGCTAAGTGATTGGCTGATGCACTGCGTGTCGCAGGTTCAAATCCCGCACGGAACAAATATTTGTATGGCCTTTTTCCTATGTTTGTGTATATGAGTTTAAATGGTTGTAAAGTGGGGCAACGTTGAAAAAAAATGGGGATTTTGTGAGGTTAGATATTAACTTACACTAATGTTTTGTTCTAACTTAGCTGCATGTGGTGTGATCTATGTATATGATTTGTATCATTATTACTTTCTTTATCTCTTTTTATATCTTATCGGAATGCCAAACTTTTCAGCCACATCATACTACTTATACATAAATATAACACTACTCCAACTACAGCCACTACTATTGGATCGACTTACGTTATAACCGGATATAACTGAAAACCAGAATTATTAATGGGTGGTTAGTACCCAACCTGGTGTCAGAGTTTTTATTCCGCCCATGGGCCTCTAACTTGGCTTTACATGCCGCCGAGAAATATCTCTCAGGCATGCTGGTTTCCTCACGATATTTTCCTTCACATAAGCAAATGATAAATCTATATATATAAAATTCAAAGTCCTGACTGACTGACAGAGATATCAACGCACAGCCCAAACCGCTGGTCCTAGAGCAATGAAATTTGGAGTGTGTATTCTTTGTGAAGAGTAGGTATCCACTAAGAAAGGGTTTTTCGAAATTCTACCCCTAAGAGGGTAAAATGGGGTGTTGAGTTTTCTATGAAACTTTTTATTCTCGCGGTCGATGGACTTGAAAATTTGTGAACCTACTCTGCAGTTACAATTATGAGAAACGTGTATCAAAGTTTTTCCAAAATCATCCCTCAATATAAAATTCAAAGTCCTGACTGACTGATATATCAACGCACAGCCCAAACCACTGGCCCTAGAGAAATGAAATTTGGAGGGTGTATTCTTTGTGAAGAGTAGATATCTAATAAGAAAAAGTTTTTCGAAATTCCACCCCTAAAGGGGAGAAATGGGGTGTTGAATTTTCGGTAAAACTTTTTATTCTCGGGTCGATTGACTTGAAAGTTTGTGTACATACTCTGCAGTTAAAACTATGAGAAATGTATATCACAGTTTTTCCAAAATCATCCCCCAATATAAAATTCAAAGTCCTGACTGACTGATATATCAACGCACAGCCCAAACCACTGGCCCTAGAGAAATGAAATTTGGAGGGTGTATTCTTTGTGAAGAGTAGATATCTAATAAGAAAAGGTTCTTCGAAATTCCACCCCTAAGAGGGTAAATTGGGGTGTTGAATTTTCTGTGAAACTTTTTATTCTCGGGGTCGATTGACTTGAAAGTTTGTGTACATACTCTGCAGTTAAAATTGTGAGAGATGTGTATCACAGTTTTTCCAAAATCATCCCCCAATATAAAATTCAAAGTCCTGGCTGACTGATATATCAACGCAGAGCCCAAACCGCTGGTCCTAGAGAAATGAAATTTGGAGGGCGTATTCTTTGTGAAGAGTAGGTATCCACTATGAAAAGGTTTTTCGAAATTCTACCCCTAAGAGGGTAAAAATGGGTGTTGAGTTTTCTATGAAACTTTTTATTCTCGAGGTCGATTGAATTGAAAATTTGTGTACATACTCTTCAGTTAAGAAGAGATTAATTATGAGAAACGTGTATCACAGTTTTTCCAAAATCATCCCCCAGTATGAAATTCAGTCCTGTTTTTTTTCGGTTTTTTCGTCATGGGTGTCATTTTCGTGGTTTTTGGGGTCGCCAATGACGAAAATGAGGTCAAAATATAAAAATTCAAGACGACGCCCATGAAGATTTTAGGTTTTTTCGTCATGGGTGTCATTTTCATGGCTTTTGGGGTCGCTGATAACGAAAATGTGGCCAAAATGTAAATCGATGATGGCGCCAGCAAAAAAAATCAGTTATTTCGTCATGAGTGTCATTTTCGTGGTTTTTGGGGTCACTGATAACGAAAATTAGGTCAAAATGAAATTCAGGATGGCGCCGATGAAAATTTTTGGTTTTTCTTCATGAATGTCATTATCGTGGTTTTTGGGGTCGCTGATAACGAAAATGTGGTCAAAATGAAAATCCAAGATGGTGCGGACGAAAATATTTGGTTTTTTCGTCATCGATGTCATTTTCATGGTTTTCAGGGTCGCTGATATCGAAAATTAGGTCAAAATGAAAATTCTAAATGGCACCAACCATTTTTTTTAGATTTTTCATCAGGGTTATCATTTTCATAGTTTTTGAGGTCACTGATAACGAAAATGAGGTCCAAATAAACATCGGAAAAAAAACAATTCTCATTTTTTTCTTCGGTTTCCCCTGACTCAATTTTCACTCTTCGCCACTGGTACCTACCAGTGGCAAAGGGTCAAAGCGGAGCAGACCTCCACGGTGTGCTCCACCGTGTCCTCCGGGCGATCCTCGCAATGATAGCATCGAAATTCCACTCCTAAGAGGACAAAATAGGGTGCTGAGTTTTCTGTGAAACTTTCTATTCTAGGTGTCGACAGACTTGAAAGTCTACATACTCTACTTACAGTTTTTCCAAAATCATCCCGCAATATAAAATCAAAGTCCTGACTGACTGACTGATATATCAACCACTGGTCTTAATGACATGAAATTTGAAGGATGTATTCTTTGTTTTGAAATGGGGGTTGAATTTTCTGTGAAACTTAATATTCTCTGGGTCGGTTGACTCAAAACTTAATGTACACATCACTCTTCAATTAAAATTATGAGACACGTGTATCACAGTTTTTGATATAACACGATGTAGTTTAGAAATATTTTTATTTTCATTTTTTAATTTACGACCCAAAAGTGGCTCCCCTGTTTAAAATTTATACGTCCGTCTTTGAATCAATGACTTACATATATGTACCAAATTTCAACTCCATCGGTCCGGTAGTTTCAGAGTAAATTGGCTGTGACAGACGGACAGGCAGACAGACAGACACGCGAGTGATCCTATAAGGGTTCCGTTTTTCCCTTTGAGGTGCGGAACCCTAAATACTAATATTATATATCTTACATAAACTATTTATTAATGCGAAAGTTTGGATGAATGGATCTTTGTTACTCAATCACGCCAGAACGGCTGATCAGATCTGGATGAAACTTGGCACAGAGATAGATTATAGTCTGATACAAATAGATGTAGATTACTTATTATCCCAGAAGTAAGCAAGATCCTGTGGGCAATTCCCGAACAGCACGCGGGCGAAGCCGCGGGCAAAAGCTAGTACAATATACACATGAAACCGAAAAATCAGAGGTGCGTGTCTAGGGTTCGAACTCGAGACCTTGGACTTGGAAGTCCGACGGTCATACCACTAGACAATCACTGCTTAAACAGTTATGGAGCGACTGCCTGTGTAAGACAATACCCTGGAACTCTAATTATGGTTGGGAATTTCAGAGATTTTAATGACAAGAGTTAGAGAACCTTTCACCTGCGCAGTTGATGATTTATTTACTGCATCAGTGAGCGGGGTTCGCGTGGCTGAGTTTTGGACTAAGCATATTTAAACTTTTTGCCATCGATATGCTAAGAAGAAGAATGACAAGAGTTTTTTTTAGATCGGTCGTACATACTCCTTATTATATCCATACCAACCGCACATTTAATAACTGCCCATTATTTTTTTAACTGATCATAATAACATCTCGAATGTTTAAATAACAGTTTAAAAATTAGTGCCCGTTTCTAAGTGACTTCTAATTACTAATTAATACATCAGCAATTTATTAGATACTATTCTGTAAAAATATGTACCTATATCGCTATCTGTAGGACTCACGGCGCCTCTTTGACTGAATATCTTATCTTCGTTTTATTTAAGCGTTACTAAATCATTGTGTGTTTACTTTGAAGGTCCGAGGTGTTTCACAGTTTAATTTATGGGGAAACTTTTCATATAAAAGGGTAGCTTGCTTTCTGTTCGCCAACCGGGTCGAATAAACTTTGAAGACCATTTTCGATCCTTACGCATAACACGGGGCATAGGTTATTGTACTTTCTTGTAGGAGTTGAATGTTACAGAAACTATTCTAATATTCACCGACGTGATCTGAGGCAATATATGAACTGTTACAGTGGCTATACACACTCTCTCTCTCTCTCTTTTGCTTTAAATCAATATTTTAAGGGCTCTACAAAACCTTATATGCATACTTCGTAAATTCTCATTACCCCTCCAAGATAATCATGGACAAGCCAATATGCATAAATCCATCATCTTCAAAAAACAAAAAAAAAACTCATCTGGCAAACCCAGCTCCCTTCCATAAAAAGGCAGATGTGTATCAAAAATCCATTAAGAAAACCAAATAACGGGGGCGTAAATCAGGAAGGACCCTCAGTAGATCAGAGAGGCGCCGACGACGCCACCCCGGGCGCGGTGCTTTGTACTCTTATTTTCCACTCAATATGTTACCTTTTTGAATAAAGAGGTTGGAGATTCCCCCAATTTTGAATAAATAGGCGTTTGCCGACGTGGGAGCAAAATTCTGCCATCAACTATTGAAGATTTCTAAAAACTGTTTTTTTTTCAATTTAAAAACTAACAACTGTAACTTCCTACCTTTCCTATTGCTTGGTCCCTGCAAACTGAAAATCTTTATCATTTTCCTTTAACAAGTTATATCTTAGATCTTCTTTAACGATTACGCATAAAATGGCTGCATGACAGTTATATGCTGAGATTAAAAAACCGGCCAAGTGTGAGTCCGACTCGCGCACGAAGGGTTCCGAACCATTATCTATAAAAACGGCCAAAAATCATGTTGTAGAGCCCCACTTAAATGTTTTTTATTCTATTTTTTAGTATTTATTGTTATAGCGGCAACAGAAATACATCATCTGTGAAAATTTCAACTGTCTAACTATCACGGTTCATGAGATACAGCCTGGTGACAGACGGACGGACGGACAGCGGAGTCTTAGTAATAGGGTCCCGTTTTACCCTTTGGGTACGGAACTCTAAAAGTGTTAACGCTAAACCTTTCCTACTAACATGTATAAGTTATCTAAAGTTTACTTTTCCGCACTAGTAAATATAGTAAAAAGCTCACGTTTTAAATCTTTACATAGTATAAAACAAAGTCGCTCCCGCTGTTTGTACGCTTAGATCTTTTAAACTACGCAACGGATTTTAATGCAGTTTTCAGCACTAGATAGAGTGATTCAAGAGGAAGGTTTATATGTATCTTATCTACATTGTATCCGTGCGAAGCCGGGGCGGGTCGCTCGTACACTATATGATATTGTAAACATGAAAGAATTGAACCAGCAAGTATGTTGAAAAAGGTCGATTGATAGTATACGCGTAGCATCGCGTGAGTATTTATCATTGCATTCTTCATCACATTCATGTGTTATTTTATGTTAACAATACATAACTCAACAGAAACACAAGTAGTCTATAAGTTGCTTAACATACGTACGAGTATCACTGCCCGACTTGGCTCTCTAGCTCCCCGTCTCAGCTCTGATCTTATAAATACTTCGTTCACGTGTAGCGGGGTGTCTTGTAATTCAATTCGAATGCTTTCGCTACGGAAGTGCGCACTCGCAAAGAGAACAAGCTTCATTCATTAGATCTCACACGGACGCTGAGAGCGTACCTACTTATTGAAACTTTGCACTAAAACTGGACGGATAATTCGTTTTAAATTTCGTGGGAGTGGATTATGTTGCTGGTTTGAAACTGAAGCTGAAGCTTAGAATATAACATTATGGCGTCTACGGAATACGTATACTATTTGTATACCTGAAATAAGTAGATGTATTCATGGAAATGAGACCTATGGTTGGTACGAAAGGTTTCTGGTGATAGCGTAAAACATCTCTCATCATCATTCACACTTTGACTTCACCCACTGCTAGCTGTATAGCGCTCTTGTTAGCAGCAATCTCTACGTACCCTTTTTTTACACGGTGAGAAATGCCTGACGCATACCGCACCGTCCGAGGAGAGGGCTTCGTTATGTGGTGCTTGCACCGACAAAGAAACACCGCTGTGAGCTTACTGTCGCCTTGGTGGATGAGCCGCGTTACCAGTTATGCATGAAGTTCGCTACCCAACCAGTGCAGCCCGCCTCTGAGCAACAAACTCCTTTGGCGATGTTCTGACCACTCATGAACGCCGTGCAATGCGACGCCGATGGACTAATCTCCACATTCCTCTGCCAACCTCATCCAGTTTTTTCTCCTGATGGAAACAAAAACGTCTGCCACTTCTCTTTCCAGTCCTAGGACGCTACTCGGTCACAACATTTCACTAACGAAAATTATGCGCGTTTTCACTAACAGTAAGTGACACCAAAATGAATGCCGTATAAAATTAACCTCAATCGTCAAATAAAAACTATCTTTAATGATTTTTTAAATTATCACGTTTAAGTATTCGAATAATCAAATCAAAGCACTCAATTTGTAAGTAGCACTATAATTGGCATCCACAGGTACGTTTCCGTAACCATTTGTTTAGGTATATTATATCTTCATAAAATCCTCTTGGAACAGAATATGAGCTATATTTATTTCATTTCTCGTCAAGTAGGTAGAAATAAAACCTCAAGAACCTCAAATATTTATAAATGTTTTGTTTTGTGAACGTCAATGCAATTCATGCATTTATTTGTATTTCAAGCTGACTGGTAAATACTGTATAGAAGCTCGTATCGATAAACGCAATCGCGTAAAGTGGCATAAGACTAGAGACAGATAGTGTCATCCATCGCCAGGAGCAAATCCAGTACTGGCGCCCTGTGTGTGAGCGTAGCATCTACCCACTACAGTAGTCTGCGGTACAGTCAACTGAAGGTCTATGATTATACTTTGACATTGAGCTAGTCTAAAGTAGTACGGAGTTAAAATAAAACAAAAGGCCGGCTTTTACAAGATTTTTTTACTGTACAAGTACTTAGTAGTAGAGGTGGACCGAATGTCGAGTTCAGCCGAATATTCGGATGAAACATGCGCCGAAACCTTGTGAATGCCGAATGTTCGGTCCATGAACCGAACATCGGCCGAATACCGAAAGTCGGTAAAAGCAGAATAATTTCAGTATTCGAATGTAAAACGAATTTGGTTCCATCTCTACTTAGTAGACTTATTGGAGTTCTTAAATTGCTTAAACATTTCTAAGGTCAATTTTAACAAACACTATTTATTTTTAATGGTTACAATTTATGCAGAAATAAATACCGCCTAAGTGTATTCGATCGTTGCTGAAAAGTGGACTTCCGCGAAACTGCGCTTTTTTCTTGGGTAAACAAGTACTTAAAGTTTCTGAGAACAGCCGCTCCGCTTAATGCATTTCCAGATAAAATAATATGATGAATATGATGATATTATTTTATCCATTAAGTTTTAACCCACAATAATCCCGAGAAAGAAACCAAATGTCAGACCACAAACAAAAACAAGCAGTCGACTACTTCAGTTACAGTTCAGATAGGTACGAATCTGTATAAACTTATTGTTGAGGTACTAACAGTTACCCCATAATCTTTGTCTAAAACGAGGGAGGAATCCAAAAAAGCCCTGTTGAAAAATACGCTTTCGATCGTCAAATCAATGAAACCAGTTAATAATTAGAGCTTGTTTATTCAACTAATGCACGCCTGCACCAAATTATAGATTAAATTAATTGCTAACGCAAAATAGCATCAAATATTTGCCTTCAACTAAATTAACTTTCATTGATAAACCAATATTTGTTGGCTGAAGCTGTACCCAATTAATAATCGCGTATTATTAATTTCAGCCATATATTGATAAATTGTTAACTTATGAAGCATTTAAACATAATTTTCACTGGCGAAATGTGGATGTACTCTTAGGTTCATATCTGCCTAGCCCTTCAGGTATTACAAAAATGATGTTAAGTATGTTCCATGAAACAGTAGTTAACATGGCAAGTACTTCCTAATATAAACGTTTTTCACCCCAAAAAGTGACTTTAAGTCAAAATGATGTGTACAAACGAAAGTTAAAGTAACAATACTTACACAGTAAGCCAAAAAAATTAGAGGCTCAACTTTTAGGCCCTTGTACGAATGATCTCACGAAGTAAACAAATATTTGTGAATAAATAAGGCTTTATGTGTACTCGGCTCCCGAAGCGTCGCTCAGTATTCTTCAAGACAACACAAGCTGATTTATATTCAGCCATTATTTTTATCAAAGGAGAATAAGCACATGCTGTTCAATGGCGGATGCAGCTTATTATCAAAACCCACGCCTTTTTTTCGACTCGACTCGTTCGAACGACGAAATTATCTTTCAACCATGTTTCTTTTCTTGAGTTTCTTGTTAAAATAGGTCGAACCGAACGTCCTCATAACATAAAATGTAAACAAGGCTTTATATTATGTCGCAGGATTATTGTAAAATTAGAATCATTGCAAACATTCTAGACTTTATTGTAAAAAACCGAATTATTAGAAACGGAGAACGATTTCAACGAACAGCAACTATGGCCCGTATTACAGAACGTCACCCAATACTCAAGCATTACTTAAAACTAGATTCAAGCCGTTTGAGTTGTTGAAACTGTGTAGTTTTAATAAATAATGCTTGAGTCTTGAGTGACGTTGTTAAAATATGTGATGATGAGTTTGAACACAGATTGTGAACCAAATGAACGTTTTCCATTAACGAAGGCGCTACAGCTAAGTACTCGTAGGTACATTCGAGCCGTGATCTGCCAGAATAAAGAATTAATTGACTTATAAGCATCCCAGTTTCCAATCATCCTAAATAGGGTGTTTTTCGAAAATCCCGGTTCGAAAATATTACGAACAGGTTTCTTAGTTACTCAACAATAAAAATCCTAGGATTTTACAAATATCCCATTTTTGTGAACTATCTAGTGACATAATATAAAGCACAGGATATGAATCATTATCTTGAAGTACATTTTCAGTATTGCCGATGAGAGCCTGAATTTATTTAACGAGAATTTCTTAACCTACACAAAGAAAATCTATTGTCGTGGGCGGCGTTTTATGTGGGCAGGTACTCATCTTTTGTATTCCTTTAAATATTTTTTTCTATTCTTCATCAGTAGTGAGTAGGTACTCTACCTTAGGAAATTGATTTTCATTTTTAGGATAAACCTTTCAGTAAGCATGTCTTAAAATGAAAATCAATTTCCTTGTGCTGAACGTGGGAGCACTTCAAGCATTTGATGACCCAAAACATATTTGAGATGTCGCTCTGTGAGAGGAGTGTGTGTGACTAGCGAGAACCAAACGGAATGAATATACGCTAAAAGTTCACGAAATGAATGTATGAAGATCAAAATAGTTAGCAAACGGGATTTTTGAGATGCTATTTTGTTTAGTGGTCCAAACGGGAAAGTTACCAAACGGGACGGACCCATTCTGACCTAGATCTACAGATGTATTGTAAAAGGTTGTGATGAATAGAAGACTGTTTTAATACACACTAGAGATAGAAGAACTGCCTCGTTGCGTGAGGTCCTGGGTTCGATTCCCGGGTCGGGCAAAGTGTTATTGGGTTTTTCCATCAGGAATTTCTCAGTAGCAGCCACGAAGTTTGGATTGGCGCCCAGTTGATGGCAATAGGCTCGCCCCCAGTTACATGGAACTTAAACATAACTGGCAAAACGTGGGTGTGTACTATTAGGTACACCTCTGTCTAACCCTTCGGGGATTACAGGCGTGATGTTATGTTATGTAGAGATAGAAGAATATACAAAGTAACGTTCTACGAGCGGTAACGATGATGCGAAAGTAAAACAGCATATTTTGATACTAGAGGGCAAACTTTGACATTGCAGCCAAGACGGAGACGGAATTCACACCCGAGCCGTAGGCGAAGATGTTATGGAGCCGAGAACTGCAATGACCGATGTCCACGTGTATCAAATGTCATTTTGAAATGCACTTACAAAGAAATAAAATAAAAGAACTAAAAGCATTTTTGTCATTAATTACCTCAGAAATTATAATTTAATTTGCTCCGCGCTTTGCCTTCGCAAGTTGAAAGACAAGCAAAGGTATAAAACCGTAAAATATAAAGAAGAAAATTCTAATATTTTTGGATTTAGAATACGAATAAATGTTAACTTGTTGGTTGAAAGCAAATAATGTATGAAATAAAAATGTTTGTTTGTGCTATTCCATTTATAAACACAATTTCAATTGGCAATATAGGTTGGTATTCATACAATATCTAGGTCTATAATGGCATGCTCCTCTTTGCTTAGATTATAAAAAACAATTACTGGGCACTTTTGAATTGAACCAGTTTATAATTATCCATGGAAATAAAACACTAGTAAAAATTAAAAAAAAAAACATGATTCTGAAATACACTGCTTAATGAATAGGTAGTAGTGCGATAAGACCTAGTTTTCGAGGAAGTGTATTGAAAAATTTATTAGATTGATATAAGTTACTGAAAAGCTTATATAAATCCTGTCAAAAGTAGTTTCAGGAATACGAAGCACTTTGAAAGTGATAGCTTCTTATCTGACCCTTTTTTTTCGGATGGGAAATCATCAAATGACTCCTCCCGCTCTGGGCGGAGGGGAAGGGAGTGTCAGACTTTTACTAACGAAAAACCATCCATGTTCCTTCTTTTGCCCTTTATGTTCCAGGGCCGCGGTATCTCTTTCGAACAGTCCTGCAGCCCTGGCAGGCATCGGCCCATACGGGCCCCTCATGTTTGCTGTCATCTCATTGAGGCGCGCGTGGAACACGAATGCGCCGTCGACATGGCCTGTCGTCATGCGACGGACGGACGGCGAGCTAGCCCATTACTCACCGTCCACAGGCCCGCGAAAATTCTTATCTGACCCTCAGATATTGTCTTCTTGTAACACATAACTTTAACACGTTAAATATATCAAAAACTGTAATAAATGGCTCCGGTCCATCTTCATTAATAAAAAATGTATCCAATAATTAATCACGTATCTCTCCCTTGCACTCTCAGCCATACATACCTACCTATATACTACCTACATAGGACAGCAACAAGAGTATTGAGTCAGTGTAGCACGATCCGGAGCAAGTTTCCTTCCGTCCCAAGCGAAAGTACGTATAAAACTTGCCTAGACATACCAACACTAACTTCCCGACAGACTCCTGTATCTAATCCCAATGGTATGTGATACTTTGTATCCAATTTTAACTAAGTAGATAAGTATGTTTTGTCACTATTAGGGAGCTTTACGCGTAGACTATGGCTGCGTTCACAGGTTCGTACTGAACTTTAAAAACTAAACTTTGAAACGACATAACATTACCCGAACGCACGAACTATTTTTAAATCGAAAATACAACTATTGTATAAGAATTTTTGCAAACACAATCACAACACCCATTACAATCTATAAATACGAATGAAATCCTAAATAATATATGCAAAATATTTTTTATTAATTTGAAAATAGTTCGAGCCACTGAACTTAACTACCAACACTGACATTTATTTAGATACTTATTGGAAAATACTTTGTTGTAAGTAACATACACCAAAATATAGAAAAGTAAGTACATAAATACTTACCCACTTTGCAAAGTACAAAGGGCGACCGTAAAACAAACTTGAACGAATATAACTCGCGGTATCACATAAAAATCCTACAGGGACCCTAGTAATTGTTTTCACTAACAGAATTACTGTTGTCTAACATTTACACAGCTTTACAAAGGGCTGACAACACAAATATGTGGCTACGGTGCAATTGTGACGTAAATCGAGTACATAATGCGTGAGCGTCATTGTCCGGAGTCCTAATCACTACCTCGGACCACTCCGCTTATGTGGTTCTGAATTCGAAACCAACGTCCAAATGTAATTGCGAATTCCTATTAGGAAATACTCACTATTAGTCTGTGATTAGGACTACATCCGAGGAAATGGCGATGGACTCCTTTTTGATACATTGGGACTTTGGGAGGGACCTAATGTCGTCATTAGCAAACTACGAGTAGTAGTAGTAGTAAGATTTAACGTAAGTTCGCCTTTACGCGTTGCACGGATGATTCCACAACTTGTTCCTTTTTTGTTTATTCCATTTTCAAGTTCTAGAATGTTTTCGAATCTTTCGCAATTGCATTTTAAAACACTTCTCGCATTTTTGCCAGGCATATCTTAGCCTGTTTACTTTAATGCGGTAATAAACAAACCCGCGAACATGCAAGAAGTAGTAATCGTAAATCTAGCTAGACAGGTTCAAAGATTTTATCTTTCAGCCCTTTCTGTGTTCAGTTTCAGGCCGTGACGTTAGTGTTACGTGTTAGTTCCAGCGGTAGCGTAGTTTCTTTGCAAAAGCGCAACTGTGGATTAGATAGCCTGGAAAACTACTTCAAATCTCACGCGAATACGAAATAACAAGCAACTACATATACCTAATACAACTTTGATATACGGGGTGGAAGGGACACCGACGCGAAAACGGTTACAACGTATACAGTACATCATTCTGAGCACCCCAAATAGAAATTTTTCATCGGTTATTTAAAAAAAAACTGCTGTTTCCTACAAAAGTGCAATACCTTCACGTACAACATAATTATAATAAATACCTAAGTACTTTTCAAAAACTCACCGATATTCAGGGCACCCAATACTCAAAAAATAAATAATAATAATATTATAATAATACTACAATTTACAAACAGTAGGTTTACATTCTATTGTAAATTTTTCATAGCGGCCCACCATAAAAACGGTTCCAAGAAAACTTGCAGCGAATAAAAAACTCCAAGTTTTCCGGCATTTCATTTTTATTCCGAATGTTAAAAATGCAGATAAATCCTTTACCTGTCCACTAACTAGGAGCGGTTGGTTCGTTAGGCTTCTTCTTCAAATTAACCACAATGCGGCGTGCCAATTAAAAGTGGCAGCCCGCGGTGTGGTCAATTATCAATAGAACTACAACAAGGGTTTCGTTTCACGGCAGATATGACCCATTCAGGTGTTTTCGTGTTTCGGATTTGGTTAATTGAAATCTGTTTTTAGGGTTCCGTTGCTAAATGGCAAAAACGGAACGCTTATAGATTCGTCCTGTCCGTCTAGGCGTCTGTCTGTTTGTCGGGCTTTCTGTCTGTCCGTCCATCCTTATGTCACAGCCATTTTACTGCGAGACTGTGGTTGTGGATGTGGTTGTGTTTCAACTGTGCGGTGTCAACAGACACCACACAGTTGAAATTTGTAAAGTGTGTTCACATGAATGATTGTTATTCTATTGGATGGTGCTACGGAACCCTTTGTGCGCAAGTCCGACTCGCACTTGGCCGGTTTTATTTAGTAATTTACCGCTGTATGTTGGTAAACAGACAACAATGAATAACGCGAATAATCTTTCAAAGTTACGATAATTTTGAATTTGATTTGATCATAAGGATTTTATTACAAGTAACTTAACCTAGGCGCTTTCCTATTAATTTGAAGACACAAATAAAAATTCAAAGAAAACGAATAAAACATCCTGTGGAAAACGCAGATTTTCACCAACCCACTCAAATAAACGCTCAAAATAAATAGCAAACGCCAAAATATTTAAAGCACACACATATGGACGCAGTCTAGTTTTCAACGGCTAAAATTAATATGAAAGTTTCGCCTTTACGGGACGACAGAAGTGTGGATGAACACACTTGTAAATTATCACGTCATTTAAGCGAGACTCGGCGGTGCAATTTCATGGTCGAGCGAACTACGCTCGCTCGGTCCCAGCGGCGAAGCTCGCAGACTGGTTACTTCCGACATTAAACGACCCCTGAATGTAATCATGCAGAAAGCAGCCAAAATTCTTTTCGAGACAGAAATAATAGACAAATATGATGGACATGCGGGATTGTGGGATTGTTTTGTGTATCAACTGTTAATAGAATAGTGACGTGTTCTTATAAAAGGACATCGACGATGTCAAACCGCTGTAATGGACATTTTTACTCGAACAAAAATATTTTGTTACCTCCCGTGAAATGTCAGAAATCGACTTTAAAGTTATTATTGAAGGAACTATATTTCTACTTGGGCGGGCCATGTCTGTAGAATGCATCAGGACCGATGGGCCAGAGTCGTCACGCAGTGGGTGCCAGAAGATGGACGTCGTCGCCGAGGCAGGCCTAGAAAACGCTAGCGTGACGACTTAAAGGCGTTTGTGAGAGATTGACCGAAGAAAACCGCTCGTAGAAAAGAGTGGAAGGCTATGGGGGGGGGAGAACTATGCTCAGCAGTGGGAAAATATAGGCTAATTAAAAAAAAAACAAAGGACAGCTTAAAACCATACGAACACAAAACATGAGCAACAAATAAAATGAGAATCAAAATGATCCAATATTGAAAGTTTCATACTAACCTAACGGCAATGGCTTGTGTAATCAGGTAATGGATATCGTCAGGTCCGTATCAAATAAATCAAAATAAAGGGTAACACTAAGCAAAAAAATATTTTATATCGGGCAATCAATAGAAACATCGCAATAAAATCCCTTTGATCGAACGGATAAATTGAGACCATTACAATCATGGAAATTGAGCACTTAGGTAGTTATGTGCCTATCGATTTAATAGAAATGTCAGTCCGTATTATGTCTACTGCTGATAAGCATTTTAATGACTGCCAAAATCACTGTTGACGATATCTTTTTTCTGACTCGAGAAACGTACATTATAATTACATAATTATGACCTCTTCGTTAGTCTAGTAGTCGCCATCGCGACGCTGAGCATGAGGTCCGGGGTTAGATTCCCGGGTCGGGCAAATTGTTATTGGGTTTTTCCATCAGGAATTTCTCATTAATAGCCACGAAGTCTGGATTTGTGCCAGGTTTATGGCAATAGGCTCGCCCCCTATAACCTATAACTGACGAAATTTGGGTGCAGGTACTATTAGGTACCTACATCTCTGCCTAACATTCGGGGATAACTAGTGTGATGTGACGTTGTTATGTTGACCGTTGACAATTCACACGGCGACTGTCTCTTCACTTGTTAGTAGTGTAGATACTTCACACTAACAAATAACTGGTTTCTAATTGCTAGCTCTTCTCACTAATAGTAGCGATGGGAGAGGCCTCACTCGGCATACACACTGGTCATGGGCAAACACTTAGAGCAAAGAATACTTTTCCTCTGTGGAGCAGAATGATGAGTGGATAATCTACAAACCAGCATGACACAAAAACGAGGATCTAAATACCATTAGTCGATACCATCAACTGTCAAGTACGGTACCTATCTTCTATCTATCGTCTGTTTAGTTAACACCTACTTAATTCTACAGTCAGGTGGAAATTTCGACTCATTACGAAGAATACATACTAACACGTCGATAAAATCGTTACTGCTAGATAACTGAGTGAAAATTCAATGAAATTCACCTCCATTTCCCGGTGTGGGCGAAACTCCAAGAACCATCAACGTTATGGCGCAAGTTGTTAGGACTTAGGTAAGTAAAGTAGTAAGCTAGCTATTTATTAAGAAATAACAAGAATTAGCAGAACAGGGCTTTAAAAGTTGCTTTTCAAAGTAGTTGCTTAGCTAGTAGCAACTTCTCTTTTGAGTGTCCTTTAGAAGCATTTTTCTTTGCATGGTAGTAGGTAGTAAATCACCATCAAAAACACATTTTTATGGTGATTTACTGAGCTATTGTGTGTCCATGATTAACGTCTTAGTCAAGTCTTCTTGGTGCATTAGTGAGAACTAAACACAGGAACTAGATACCTACCTGGCTGCGGGACTGTTCGAAAGAGATACCGCGGCCCTGGAACACAAAGGGCAAAAGAAGGAACATGGATGGGTTTTAGTCAGTAAAAGTCTGACACTCCCTTCCGCTCCGCCCAGAGCGGGAGTAGTCATTTGATTATTTCCCATACCAAAAAAAAAAATGGAACTAGATACCTACCCTAGGTTTAATTGTGACTGACCGTACTTATAGTATCTGATCAAAGCGAAAAAACAAAGCTAAGTACGTCCAACCCTACTATAGGTACTCCGACAAAATAGAATGACTGAAATATAAGCAAAACCAAAACACAATTAAAGCTAAACGATCAAACAAACTTGGTCCATACTATTTAATACGGCCAGCAGTGTTGTTTCGTACATTTGCTAAGTTTGTAAGGAAGCTCTTTAATCAGGACTGAAATTAGCCAGCAACTCCGAACTGTAAAATCCGTTGCTGCAATAAAGTCCGACCACGGGCGAGACTACAAAACTGGTTTTGTTCCATGGAAATTCCTGACCTCGGCACCACCGTTCCTCCCCCTATTGTGCCCTTTCGCTTTGTCTATGAAAAAGTTCTGTTTTTCACCGCAAAGATAAAAAGTATGGCCATTTATAGGCTACTCCGGATTTTGCTGAATGCCTGCAGCTGTCAGTATAAAATTTGTAAATCAAATTAGGTAAACGCAATCATCCGTACATACATTATGGTTTATTTCGAGCACCATTTTCATTTTACCTGTATATAAAATTTATGTTGCACTCGTGGATGAAAAATTCATTAGCAGAATACGAGAAAACGTGCTTGTAGGATTTATTTTTGTAGATCCGCATCTCTTTTGTGATATTAAAGCTCGATTGGACTGTGATAATCTCGAGGTAATTGGGAATTAAATTCTGGGGATTGGTTCAAAACCATTGCATTATTAAATTGTAAATAGCTCGATACAATCGACATATCTCCGTAGAAAAGGCACTACCAACATTGCATCTCCATGACTCGTGACTAAGGGTATTAAGTGCTTTAGTTGCAGTACCCAGTGCTAACTTGATTACGGTAATTTGTACATTTGCCTTCTTCAAGTTGCCAAGGTGATAAGAATCTACGATAGGCAGGTAACCTAATGAAAGTAACTACAACTTAGCAGGAACGTAAGCCAGTTAATGGGAAATGCATGCTTTTAATCAAGATAAAGAAACTAAAATAAATAATTACTTTATTTCTCTCATCAGTACAGTCAATTTTCACTACATAAAGACTGGTGTCTGCTTAGGTAAAACCTGTAATATAGATCACCAGGCTAACCCTCTCTCGGACATTTATCAACATCGTTCATTCATTTTCATTTTGTTTTTGACGTTATTGACTGCATTAAAACCTACTAAGATAGAAAACAAAAACGAGACTGAAATATCTACTAAGCTAAGATATATCTCTGCTTAACACTACTGAATACCTACAGCTTAGGTGTTTTGCTATGCAAGATTACGAAATGTCGCTATACATGTACATGTAAGGTCGGTACTGTCTGCGGCACACGTACCGTAGGTGGAGTATGTGCTATGTACATAAGGGATCAGCCAATAAGATGAGGGCCAATACTCTCTATTCGCTTATTTACCCTCACAGGTGAGGTTAACCTTAATTTTACACAATCAATGTCATATCTGTCCCGTCGCATTTACCAGTATTTCCCTTCGAGGGTGTTCAAGACGGACGTCCCTAGAGAGAAATGGGGTTAACAACGTTGAACGTAATTTCTGAAGAGGGGTCATCAGGAAGATATAATGCCATTTCTGTACCCTTGATGTCTTTTTAAGTGCGGACCCACTTAACCCTAACGCGGGGCGGAGTTTGCTGCTATTCGCTGTCAACTCGGAAAAACTAATGGAATTCACGGAGCTTTTAATATTTTCAATTGTATGTAGGTATTATTGCCAACGACACCGTGGTTCGTGGTTCTTAAGTACGATTACGGACTTCCTACGAAAAGATTACCGTTTAATTTAAGATTTTCTTTCTTTTTTTTTTGAAAAACAGAATTTTGGACTTCTTTTTAGTAGGCGAGTATCTAATCTAATCTAAATGTATAAAATGTTTTTTATAATAGAAATTACACAAGTTCCCAAGCATCAAATTCTCAATTCAGAAATCGAAAGTATGAGCCACCCTATTGGATTACCTACCGCATAATTTTCTATTTGCCCACGCTGCAAAAGATGTTCAAAATTTATTTAAAAAGCAAACTCTGAATATTCTTATTTAAGCCGTCGTCTTTTTCTGCGATTCAATCTGCAGTAACTTTTCATCGTGCCAGGTTTTGCAGAATAAAGAGGGCCATTATTTTTCAAAAGACACGACTATGTGCTGAAAGAAATCACGAGAAAACTGTTTGTATCAGGCGGAAGGATGCTGGGGAAAGTTTTGTGTGCTTCCTGACGCAGACATGTTGGACTTGGTAAACAAAGTAAACAAACTTATATCAATGTGAATAAGAAATGTAATGGTTGCTCTAATCAAGTATTTCTTCGAGTAGGTACATATAGTACTTAATTTCTGTAATAATATGGAATACGTGATAAAATATCTAATTAAGTAACTGTGCTATCTTGTTCCTAGAACAGGACTGCGTAGACCAGCGCGCCCATGCCGCCCATACCATTTAGGTACTACAAATCTGTCACTCAAATGCTGGTTCTCGCGCTCCTCTGCGTCAACTTGTGGATTTTGTATTAACTTCGTAATTTTTATTTCTTTTTTTGAAAATGTTTTTTTATTTCTTTAAATCTAGAACGTCCGTAATCGCTGTTTTTTTTACTGAATTTTATCTCGCACAGCCATTAATCATAAGCTATAGTGATCAATAGATAGTTGTGCAATAAGTGCTGTTATTTTAAATTTATATTATTATAGTGTATAACATGTGGTTTTATCCATAGTAAATAAATACAATTTTGAAAAAAAAAACACTGTATAAAGTATGAATTAAATAAGCTACTGAAAGTCTACAATTTGCCACTCAAATAACTATAATTATTGTAGAATTTTCTTGTTATACATCAATAATCTAGAGTTGGCCATGCCTGCTTAATCCCTTCTTCCTTGCTACGTAGGAATCTTGTTTAGTTGAGGTGTTCTAATAGCGACCTTCCAGCTCCATCATCAGATCTTGAACTGCACTTTGGTTCAGCGTACTTGTAAAGACAAATCTAATCAGTCGATACTCAACGAGGTTATATCTTGTTTAGTCCTAGAGGCTCTAGCCAGATGGTCGCTCTAGGCTAGAGCCATCTGCTGGCTGCATCATAAGTGCCACACTATTGCATTGTCAATTTGTCACGGAAATTACTGAAGTATGCTTAGTTTAAGCTAAATAGGATGCCAGAAAGTACTTATAAAGTGGATTGCTGATTTGTAACTTGAAATGCATGAACGACGCAATTTTATTTATTTATTAATCACAAAATCCACAGCTCTTTGAAATGATATCTTAAAATATATAACCAATCCTACAGCCAATTACGGATTTACAATTTAATAGCTATACAATACATTGCTAAGTGAACAGCGTGGATGAGTGTGTAGGAGTATGCCTTAGCAGTTAAAAATTATTGGGTGTGTGAGTATGTTATAGTAGTGTGTAGTGGTGTGTGTAGTGATTATCTGTATACCTTCTGTTCAGTTATATTTATTTAGTTTAGATGTATTTGTCAGTTCGTCACATACTGACGTTATTAATTGTTTCCTGAATAAACCTTTTTTAGTATTAAATATATCAAGATGAGAGAATCTTTTGTTAAAATTACTCAGCATCCTACCAATTACTGAATTTTGAGCGTAGTTTGTACCACTGTGTGGTACTTGGGATAACTGCGTGTGCCTAGTCCGTCGAGACGGAGCACTTAATCTTATACTAAATTATTTAAAACGGTAGGTACTGTCAATACTACCGCTACAGATATTATAAAGAATTAGCATGTCCAGAATCATACGTCTGTTCTCCAGTGGTAGTATATTATGATGTTTACATGATAGCAGATAGTCTGCAGATCTGAATCCAGTGCGATAGTTAATGTATTTAACGAATTTAGATTGTATTGATTCTATCTGCTGTATATAAACCAAGTAGTGCGGATTCCAGATATTACTGCAGTATTCTAAAATACTGCGTATGTATGCAAAATAAAGTACCTTGATGCAATCTAAATCAGTAAATAATTTACATAATGCATAATAAATCCCAGGTTTTTGTATGCCTTGCCGACGACATAGGACACATGCTCCGAATGCAGAAGTTATGAGTCCAAGAAGACACCAAGATCCCAATAACATTGCAACGCACAACATTGCCATTACTAAGATTGTAACTGTAGTTAATGAAATTTCGCTTCCTAGTAAAGGAGTCTGACATTTGCTTACGTTAACATGATTCTATTAATAATATAGAAATTAGATAATCTATTTAGGTCGTTTTGTAGCTTCTCTCAGTCATTCTTATTTCTTATAGTCATAAAAATCTTGGTGTCGTCGGCATACATCAGGAGCCTTGCATCAAGAACAAGCTCCTATATCATAGAGGTAGACAGAGTATAAAAGAGGTGCCAAAATTGAGCCCTGGGGCACACCAGATGGTATGGTTGGTTACGCAGTCAGACCTTACTCCGCCCAATGTAACAATTTGAGACCGGTTCCTAAGGTATGATTCGAACCATCTGAGCAAGTTACCGCGAATTCCAAGCTCTTGCAGCTTACGCAGAAGGATGACGTGATCCACGCGGTCGAAGGCTTTTTCGAAATCCGTGTACCTAGATCACGTCAACCTGCCCACCACCATCCATATCACAAACCACTTCCTCGAGAAATACTGCTAAATTGGTATTAGTAGACCGTCCTCCCTTAATAAACCCGTGTTGTTGTTGCGAAATTAATTTAGATATAGTAGGATAGATAAAGTTGTGTACTATTTTCTCCATCACTTTCCCCATTACATTCAGAATTGATATGGGACGATAATTTCTATGGAGTTTCTGCAACCGTGCAATTTAATAAAACGCTTGTATTACTAATAAAGTAATAACGACTAACCATACGGTTATGACGTTGAATAAACCCATAAGAAAACAAACAGCAGTGGCGCCATCTACACAAAATAACCTGAACTCAGTGAATACGGCTTTGCCTTTCAAAGTCTGCTGAAGTTCGTGAAGCCACCAACACGAAAACACTGCGTATATTGGTACATAAGCAGTATGAGCTTGGCGGAAATCATGACTTTGGTTAAGGTGTTCCGTAATCAAAGCGACACACTATAAAATAACTAGGAGGCGTGGATTATACATTAAAACACCCTTCAAACCCGACTGATTTTGACCAGCCCTTAAAATGTGCCACAAACCCCATTCAATTTTCATTTATGTTCGAGTGCTCACAGCCTTTTCAAGGAAATTTGGAAACGCTTAGTTGGCACTTCCCGTGAGCTAAGCGTTGTAATACAACGTGGCAACGCCGCTAGTCTCTTAGGGACATTACCAGTTGACCGTGTTGAGGAGGAGTTTTTTGAAGCATATTTTTAGTTTATTATTAAGTTAGTTACTTCAAGTTATTTTAATGTATGTATTTAATATTGTACGCAAGACCAGTATACATATACAATACACCTTTTCAATAAAGATAAGAATGCCACTCGTTTTACTTGCTGGACGACTG
Organism: Eurois occulta; assembly: GCA_950022335.1. Classification (NCBI taxonomy): domain Eukaryota; kingdom Metazoa; phylum Arthropoda; class Insecta; order Lepidoptera; family Noctuidae; genus Eurois; species Eurois occulta. The sequence goes on along the minus strand of OX465484.1, from coordinate 7,341,721 downwards.
TCGTTCTTACTGATGTTAGATTATTAACCTGATGCTGACGGTACATGTACGAATGCCGAAGGATTATACTAAGAGAAAAGTAGAAACCCTTTCCACGATAAAAATAACAACACTATACTAGAAGTACGATCGAAATGCAATCGTGAGTTGAAAATACTACAAAACTAAACATCACTCAGATAAAAACCGTAACTAAATCAATTGTACCATCCAATAAGTACATCCTTATTCGGCGGAAACAGCTGTGTTGCCATGGTCAAAGCACGCATCGAATTTGATTTGACAGTTCGTCGCGTCCCAACAGCTGTTTTACCAATTGCCTCGAAAAAGGACGATTTTAAATTTGGTTGAGCTGTTTGCACGTGTCTGAAGGTTCATTTGAAAAACTGTTGTTGTTAATGTTTGAAAAGTGTTAAAAATGGAAGAAGAGGTCGGCATTAAAGGTAAATTTTAAAACATAACAACCAATAAATGCGGCATGGAAGCGTGGTACGCTGGGTTTCGTGATAAGGCGATCACGCTACCGGTAAAGCTAAAGCATTCTAGAAGCTTTATACAATGAAGATGTAATTATATTTAGTCTGACTTGATTTCTACTTCATAAGCTAAGTAGATACGTGCCCACCTGCCGTAATAGCATTTTTGAGCTGTACTTCGTAAGCGACGCAATTCACTATTGCGATGTTATTTCGTAATATTATCTGGTGCATTTTAGTTTCCAGGATGCTGTATTATACCTTATTCTAAATATTGACCTCTTGGCTTGCGAAAATCGATTGTCGCATAGCAATAGTCACGCAACGCGCACGCTAAAACATGGACACAAAGCACACCTTCAAGTCTGAACTTTGATAGATTTTTACGACTTTTAGAGATACGTTGGCCATTCCAAGTCTAAACTAGTCTCTCTATAATATTCGGGCTATAATTTCAAGGCATTTTTCCTGTAATTATAAATAAATATTCCAAACATTCCATATTAACTTGTTTTAAGTTTGTTATTCTCAATTTTAAATCACTAGTACTTTTTGTTATATTTCCGGTTATATTTGGCATTAAATTGTAATTATGTAGGTGTTTCTTATTGAGGAATAGACAGAACATCACCCAAAACCCAGGTTTTCTACACACAAGTAGGCCATCTTTAGGTCAATGAATGTTTTTAAGACCAAAAGGTCTTTCAGTTAAGGGTTGTTTAAAAAATGATACTAAATCTTGTATTCACAGTAACACGGCTAAGGAGAAGGCTGTCAACAGAGGCTGAAGATGTGAAGTCCCCCTCAACACAATCCACACCAACAAAGAAGAGAGGTGGTAGACTAGCAGCCAAGCCACAGCTGGAACTCATTGATGAAAATGGTAAGAAATACAAACCAATGGGCTGTTTGGCAAATGATTTATACAAATATGTTTTATTTATTCAGTATGGTTTGCTTATTAACATATGCATATAATATTTGATCAACATGTAGCTGATGCCCAAGTAAGGCATCAAAACCAGTAACAAGCACAATAAGAATCTTATCTATAAGGAATAATGGTGAAATATTTAGTCAGATAATGACAAACAAGTAAAAACTACTGGCACTTGCCATATTTTTTCTTTTTATATACCACACAGAAAAATTAAGTTACCCACACATAACAGGATTATCATACATAGTTCAGTGAAGTCATAAGATTGATATTTTATTTATATAATGTCCAACAAAGAAAACAGATATAATCAAGTTCACAATAAAACAAAAGGTTCTTTAACATGTGTGAGACCACAGCATGCATATGTATAGCATTTTGTATTATGTTCAGTACTTCTGTTAGCTTAGCAAATAGCAATCTTATAAGATTGAAGCTGATGGACCTCATTATGTTATTGCATTTATTTATTTATTGCACAGTTACTGGCTGTGAGTAACTTGATTTTTTTTTAAATTTAATTTAATCACTGCTAAGTACTAGACACAGTTTTAGTTTCAAAAGCCTCTAATCTAGCTGTATGCTGCCCAATTTTGATTGAATTGTTAATATTTATTATCAAGCAGGCAGTTGAGACAACTGATAGCTGCCTGAATTTACTACTTAATTGTTTATCTAAAAAATGAATGCAGCTTATACTGACTCATTTAGCCATTTCCATATCCAACAAACAGTTCTGCATAATGTTGTGTAATGCATTTGCACAACATTAGTTTTTTGGACCCTAAACCTCTTTTGGGGTCATTGTACTCATCATTGTGAACAACTTTTACAATAGGAAGAATCCTAAAAAAATATCTGCTGTTTCCTTCATTTTGAACACAAATGTATAGGACAACAGCTATCTTTTTTTTTTTCAATAATGATGAGTGCAATGACCCCTTTAGGTTTAGTGTAAACAAAAACTAAACTTGTATACTGTTTTGCACATGTTTTTAAATTAAATTTCCATAAACAATGACCCTTAGAATTTTACTTAAAAATTCAGCATCTTTGCTAGATAAAACTTAGTCACCTATTTCTGTCAAAACTTTTGAACTCATAACCTTTCAGCTCCAGAAGCAGCCCCTAAAAAGACCAGGAAGTCAACAGTCAAAGAGGTGGAGCCTGTTGAAGAGAAAGCAATCACACCATCCAGACGCAGTACCAGGATCAGGTCAAACACCAGCATAGTATCTGAGACTCCTGGAGATGTGGCTGAAGAGAAGGGCACACCATCTAGGCGTAGCACTCGGATCAAGTCTAATACCAGTCTTATAGCAGAGCCTGTGAACGTTAACTCGCCCAGAGCGAAGAGGGCTGCTAGAAGAACCTCACTAGTTGGTAAGGAATGGCTTGATTTTTTTTTCTTAGCCCATACCATCCCACTACTGATAAAAGACCGTCCCAATTCCTTAACACTTTCACCGTCCGCAAAGCAGACACAATAGCTAAACAATCGCCCTGAACCATATGTGGTTCATGGGACAGGAAATGGGTTAAAGAGAGTCTCTTTTAATATGATGTTCCTTTATTGAACTACTATTTACTTATTTAAAGGTCATTGAAATATTTATTTTCTTTGTTGCATAGTAACACTTATGTAAAATATTGGTATACAGCTGCATCCGGTTAGACTGGAAGCTGATCCCTACACAGTTTGAGTAAGGCTAGGCAGTTAAATAAAACTTATTATCAGCCTCATAATTGAGACTTTAGAATAATAAAGGGTCAGAGTTAAAACATTGTGATGAGTTTACTAACTGCACCCATAATGGTATGATGTATGAAAGATGCTTAAAACAAATAAAAAACCGGCCTAGTGCAAGTCGAATTCGGACACGAAAGTTCCATACCAACTATAAAAATTGCAAAAAAAAACATGTTTGTTGTATGGGAGCCCCCCTTCATTTAATTAATTTGATTATTTATTTTTAAAGTGAATATATAACTTATTCTGTGAATATTTCAAGCATCTACCAGTTGCCATTATCAATATTGATAAAAAAAAGCAAAAAATTCACGTTTGTTGTATGGGAAATATAATATGTAAATTTTATACTTTTTTTAGTATTTGTTGTTATAGCGGTAACAGAAATACATCATCTGTGAAAATTTCAACTGTCTAACTATCACGGTTCATGAGATATAGCCTGGTGACAGACAGACAGTGCAGTCTTAGTAATAGGGTCCCATTTTACTCTTTGGGTACCCTAAAAACAACACATTACCATCAAATCAATCGGGTCCAATCAATACTTACAACAGATTGGTTGACCAATTGCAATGATTGTACAATAAAGAATTGTAGATAGAACATTAATTTGTCTGATCAGTTCATGATATTTTGTTCAATAGTTGGGCTTGTTATAAGTGTGTGATAGTTTTGATTATTTTTTATTTTGTTTTGTAAATGTAAACAGCGGTCAAATATTTTGGTTAATAGACCAATATTACTATTATTATTAGTATTAAATTAGGTTATATTGCAATGCAATTTTCCATTTACTTATTTACACCTTTAAACTAAATATTCAGTGTCACGGTATGATGATTGCAATTCAAAATCAATATTTTATATTACAGTATTTCAAAATTTGGTTCAGTAACATTAGTGAATTGATGAAAACAGATAAATACTTGCCAGCTTCACGCGACGTTGCCAACTTTCAGAATGCACCCTCTTAATAATATTAGTATTTTCAGATAGTTAAAAAAATATATATATTGGAATTTTTTTGTACAAAACAATTTTGCAATTGAAAAGCTTGTCTAAAAAACTAATGTCTAGATATCGTGTTACCATTCAAGAATATAGTGAATTCACCATGAAATTTTAATATTTACAGGAAGTGATACTGAGGCTCCAATCACCCCAGCTAGGTCAACCAGAAGAACTAGGAATAACTCCACTTCGAGTATTGACAAGCCAGGTAATTAAAAAGAGAATGCTCATGGAAGTATGGAACCCCGTACCATGCTGCATCAAAATCAAACCTTGTTTTTTATAGACTACACTGATCGTATTAACTCCTACAATAATTATTTTTGAAAAAAAAACCCGCGTTTCAGAGTTATTTTATAAAATCGAAACTAACCTAAAAAGTAGGTCTATTTTTTCGACGCTACCAACGACGTATTTTAACACACATACATTACATTATTGCTCTAAAAACAGCGTAATACACTAATGTTAGTAAGAATTACGAGTTAAAGTAACATCCACAGTATGCTTGACTGAAACTCGATTTTATTTTAGACCTTTATATTGCCAATAGTCAGTCAGTACAGTACAAATGTCAGATGCCACAGATAAGATAACTATAAACCATAGAGTATAGTAAGTGCTATAAACTAGTCGGGATTTAGGGATGTAATCGATAAATCAAAATCTTTAGGCTGAGAAAATCTATTTTGTTGCAAATAGCAATAAACCAAACTAAATCGATTTGGTGTACTGATCTTACTTAATTGTAATTAATTTTAGAGTCCGCTCGACAGACAAGGGTTTGTTCAATTGAAACGGAACGTCATTTATATTCAGTTGAAACGGAACGTCATATAAAGGGAGTAAAACAATATTCGTACTTTTAAACTCGAAAAGTATATTTCCAGTTCAAAAATCAAATCCCCGACGCGTAATGCCGTAAAAAAATATGAAACTAATTACTATAATATTTTGGTTTTGAGGCGCGAGACTTTTTGGTACCAACTTTGGTCATTCTCTTTTATATATATTTTTTTTTTTGTAAGACTATTAAATACTGAACCTTTGTGCTCTTCTATCTTTCTGCTATTTCCTGTTTTAAGTAATTTGTGTGTGTATTGGTTAATAAATAATACACTTGTAGTTGCAGCTGATATAATCAATACTTTGCATGCATGTGTAAATAAACATCCCAAATAAGTAGCCCTGCAATGTGCATGGTCCAACACGCACATAACATTAGCTTTTTTTAAGTTACAACTGATGCTTCATAACATGTTTATTATAATTGTTTCAGTTGAACCTATCGCTGGCAAATTAGGCGGCGAAATTAAAGAAGTCATAATAGAAGAATCTGAGAACAATTTCAAAGAAACCACAACTACTGAAACATCTAAAAATGACTCACCCTCAGTCAGAAAAAGTCCTAGATTGGTTGGCAAATCTGGTAGGAAGAGTTCTTCACTGGATAATGAAAACAAAGAAAATGAACCCCATAGTGACAAAGAAGCAGGTGACACAACCGCAGCTGCTGATAAATCTGTGTCAGAACCTCAACAGGCAACTGAAGTGGTAGACCAGAAAGCATCAGATCAAATCAACCTATCAGCAACCAGTAAGAATCTCTTACAAGAATTAGAAGAAGCACCCAAAAAAGCCAAAAGTATCTTCAATAAAAGCACCACTGCTGTTGAGGAACCACAGATCAAAACTAAACGGAACAGAACCAAGTCATGGACCACAATCTCTGTCGAATCTCCTCAGGAAAGCAGCTTCTGTAGTGATAGTGAGGCCAGCAAGAAAAAGAACAAAAAGAAGGATGATAGCCTTAATTTTTCTAACATTTCTGGTTCTGGTGATGGTATTATGAACACAAGCAATAAAAATAACGAAGCTGACAAAGAACAAGATAATGTTTCTCTGAATTCTTCAACTTTGTCTAACAAGAAGAAGAAGAAAAGGCATGAAATGTCCATGACAGTTGAGACAGAAACATCTGTACATGAAGTTTCAATTTTAAATACATCTGTGAACAAATCAGCAACAAAACTTACTGAAGTTAAAGATGGTTCTGAAGAAATCAATAACGTAAATTCATCTAAGCAACATAACATTAGCATAACTCAAAAATTGTTTGAACAAACACCAAGTGGCGTTGTTCAATCTTTGGTATTTATTGAAGATACAGACTCTAATCAAGAAAAGGAGAATGACAAAGGTTTTGATAGTGGAGATCAATGTGTCCCGGTTGTAATCCACCAGTCAGAAAATGAAACAGCTAAAGAAACAAAAGTTAATCTAAGTTATGAACCAATGGATATTGATGAGACTATGCCAGAAAATGTATCACTTACAAATTTTGTAGATGAAAATGAGTCCACATCAGAAAAAAGAAAATCAATATTAAACATGTCTCAAGTTAAAAATGATAGTCTCAATAAGTCTAAAAGGAAGTCTGTATTACCAGATTTGATTTTAGAAAACAACATTGATGATACTTCGACTAAATCGCCAAGAAAATCTTCCATATCAGAGGTGATCAATAATGGAGTAGGGGACAATAATAAATCTAAAAGAAAATCGTCTATTACTATTGAATTTTCTGAAGATACCACAGATGGAATTGTCAATGTATCTAACCGCAATTCTTCAGCAGTTGACTTGTATAACCACGATGATAGTATTAATCATAATAAAAAGGCCAATAAGTCCAAAAGAAAGTCTTCTATATCAAATGCTGTGACTGTACATATTACAGATGAGGATTCCAATAACTCTGCAAGGAAGTCATTAAATGCAGAAAATTCCAATGATGCAAGTATAAATAAAGAGTCCAATAAATCATCGAGAAAGTCTTCAATATCTTATGTTGTTTCTGAAGAAAATACTAATGAAATCTCAAACAAATCTTCAGCAAACCTGGCTAATGATGAGAATATGGACAAGAGTTTAAATAAATCTAAAAGAAGATCATCTGTGACCGCTATGGTTGTTGAACTTAGTACAGATAAAATAAAAACCTCTAGTTTAGATGATAATGAGGACATGATAAATAAAAGTTCTAACAAATCTAAGAGGAAGTCATCAATTTCCAATATGCCCAATGATGACACTATAAATAAGAACTCTGATAAATCTAAAAACAAATCTGCTCTCTATCTAGATAAGACCGAAAACGAAAATAAAAGTACTTTGGTCTTGTCTCAACTACAAGATGTGTCAGAAAATGAAATAAATGCGGAGTCCAATGTGGCCAAAGATGATTCAAATCAACAATTGTCTAAATCCGTGAATGTGCCAAATGTTATCACAGAAAAAGATGACAAGAAGAATCTGTCACTAACATATTCCACAAGTACACCTCTTCAACAAAAAACTATGAAAAAGTTAGGCCTGCAGATCAACACTTCAATAATTGCCCCTAACAGTGCTAACAAAACAGAGAAAAAGGAAAATTTGAATAAGTCTAAGAAAGAAGCATCTATGATGTCAGAAGAGGAAGGTTCGGATTCCTCTGAAGAGGAAGGGGATGCCGAAGAAGAATCGGAAGAAGAAGAAGCGTCATTGAAAAAGAGCAAAATGCTCGACGATGAGGCTGAAGAAGCCAGTGATGATTACGAATCGGGAGACAGTAGGGATGAGGAAGAAAGAGAATATGAAGAAGAAAACCTGATAAGAGAAAAGGGTGAAACATTAGATTCAGATGAAGAAGAATTTTCTGATGACTCTGATTATGAAAAAGACTCATTTATTGTAAGTTCCGATGAAGAAGATGAAGATTTGCTTAGTGGTTCCGGCGATGACCTCTCCATGAGCGCTGACGAACTCAAAATGACAGCAAAATCTAAACAGAAATTCAACGAACGCAAGATAAAAGAACAGAAAAAAGCTTCCAGAGAAATGTATGAAGCAAGACATAAATTGAATGAATCTGATAAGAGCAAATCACCCAAGTCAAAGAAAAATAATCGCCAACGTTTTGACACGTCTTCGTCAGAATCGGATGATGAAGTTACTGCACAGCCAAAGAAGAATAGGCGTCAAAGAATCGATTCCAGTCTTGACGCAAGTACTTTACAATCCGAAACCGATAAGTCGCTATCAAAGAAAAATAAAGCTAAACGCTTGTCGGAATCAGTGTGTGATGAAGATGAAACAAATGAAAAAGAAATCACCATTTGTGATGATAACCAGACAGAGAAAGATGATCCTTTAACTTTGCTCAATGTTATCAAGAAAGAGCCAAAGACTCCTCAAAAAGACCTCAACATTTCGACAGTAACTGTAACCAATATTGATGATGTTGAAGAAGTAAATGTAGACGAAAACACATCAATCATGAAATCGAATCAAACATCTGACCCATTACAAGCACCTATTGCCGGAGAGGATATCAGTGATGAAGGTTCAATAAGTGAAAATGAAGAAATAACTCAAAACTATGAATCTGTTCTCAATAATTTGAACAAGTCTGGCTCAAAGAAGATCAAAGCGTCAAACATTTCTTTGGATCTCAACAAGAAAACAAAGCAAAAATCTAAAGAACCAATTGTAGACCAACTAAATCTTACACAGGTAAAAAAATCTAAGAAAAACAAAGCTAATGAAGCTGAAATTGTTGCCGAGACTAAGAAACAAGACAAATCTTTGAACAAGAGTGTAAACAAAGTTGCTAAACAAGACACTACACTGTCTGAAGGTTCATCTGATTCTATTGACATGAAACTGTTGTTCCCTGACGATAGCAATGACAGTGAAGTGGTAACAGCCAAGAAGAAACAGGCTGTGAAAGAGGATGATGAAGAAGCTCCCGGTGATTACATACCTCTAAAGAGAACTCCAGGCAAAACAAACATTCTTGAAAATTTGGGTGTGTATATTTTTGTTTTGATACTTTTTACAGTATAAATTTTACTCTATTTAAATGAATCAATTTTGCTAGTAAGTGGTATTTCCTCATCAACACGTGTTGTTTTCACTAAAATATTGATTCACATGATAAAGTTTACCAGACACGGTTTAAAATACACTGAAAAGATTCAAAATTCACAGTAAGCTCTATTTACACAAGTGTTACAAGTTTTTTGGAAACAATTATTTTTCAGATATTTCCAACAAATCGAAGGATGAATCTATATTGAATGTAAGTGGCAAGAAGAAAAATAAGCGCAAGTCTTTCCAGTCTCAAGATACTTTACAAATGGGTAAGTTTAACCATCTTTTTTGTAGAATGTAAATGCCCTTTGTAAAGTATCTGATCAAGTTTAATCCTACTGTACCTGTTTTACACAGCATTGTTGGTTTCCAGTTTCAAGGACATAATATACATTCCTTTGTCTCTGGGTCAACAGAATTTTAGAATTTCTCTTAGTGTTATATACACCAACCTAAGTCCAAAATTAGGCAATAGATCACTACAAACTGGAGTTCTATAATAATGTTTTGTTAATTCCAGGTGCCCCTGAAGATGAAAACTTAGGCTTCTTTATAGACACAACTGGCACCCTCACAGACGAAAATAAGACTGATGCAAATATTTCAATCAAAAACAGTGCAAAGAAGAATAAACAAAAGAATGTGTCTTTCACCGATAGAGAGGAAATTCCACTTGATGGTAAATTTATTTGATATACCTTCCTATTTCCTGACAACTCGGTCAGACCGGTTCAGACATATTGCGAATCGGCTGCGGATACCACACTCTGACAGATCCTTCAATAAATTATCTGTCAGAATGGACACCTTTGTCCAGAGCCGCATCCACAATTCCGTACCGGTTGGAAAATATATTTATTTTACAAAAAAAGTTACATTCATTTGTACCTGTAAAGTTAACATTAATATTAATATTACCATTATGCTCCAGAGCACATTGTTAATCATATTTGTCATAGTTTTAATGACCATTTACATTTGCATAGTTAATATTATTATCTCAACAGTTTTCTTAGTAGATCCGTTTTTAATTTTTCAGACGATTCTAACGAAGCTCCACTTGAAGTTTCATACCGCAGGGAGAAGAACAAATCAAAACATGATTTAAATACTACTCAAGAGAATAGTGCCGCTGTTGGAACTCCAAACCAGAGTGCCAAAAAGAAGAATAAGAAAGGACTGAACAGTTCGCAAAATGTTGCAGAGATTAGTGTGATTGAAACTGCAGGTGGGGGTTGTCATTTATTAATTTGTTGTGTATTTAGTTATTTATTCAAAAAGGAGGCCTAATAGTCAATTGTTGATGCAACAAGGCTGTCAATGATGATGACTATTGCTCTCTTTATGAGAGAGACACGAGTTGCACCTCATTTCAAGCCAATTATATTTATGTAATATTTCAGATGATGCTGCAGAAAAGTCAATTAATGTATCTGTAACCAATGTAAAAGGCAGTGCCAAAAAGAAAAAGAACAGACTGTCCGAATCTCAAACAGCCCCAGAAACAGGTATTTACCATTTTTGTTTTTATCTTCCACAAGTTGAATGATTCAAGGTTTTATAAGAAAGTTTTACCAACAATTTTTTTTGCCATTGATTACAAATTACTAATAATGTTTCTCTTACAGAAATTGAGAAACCCGCAGAAAATATCCAGAACATTTCTTTAGGAAGCGCTAAGAAACAAAAACAAAGAACTGCTTCAGAAAATAACTTAGTTGAGACCGAAAATGTAAACAAAGGTGTGTAGTATTCAAATGTTTTGAAAAATATGGTCTATTTTAACAAGTAAATACCTTAAATTGTTGTTATATTATCATATGTTTTATCCTTCTTTACGGAATATTAATCTGTCGCAGAAAATGAAGTAGATGTATTCAATCAAGACTTGGTCGCAAAGAAGCGCAAACGCAAATCATCTGCCAATCAAACAATTGAGGAAATAATTATTAAAGGTACATAGATCAGATTTATAATCAAACCTTTTTATGTGGTTTATACTTGACACTATAGGCTGCGAAGCCCTGTTTTCAGAAGTAAACAAAATTCTTATACAAGGTGTAAACTTTCAACGGGGCAGTAAGGGGAACTACGTTAACAGTTGCAGCTACACGAAAATGGTCTTAAGAGAGTATCCATATTTTTTCGTGAAATGTTGATCCCATTTCACAGATTTTCAAAAAAATGTACAGTTAGCAAGAAAAAGGGCATTGTCTAATACTGATCCAAAACTTCTATGGGACCAAGCCAGGTTGGAGTACTCAAAAAGTCAAATTGCAAAAAACTTTTCCCATGCTCTTCCTCAGGTGAAAATAGGGAAAACGAGTTTTCCCAGACATGAGACCTAGCTAGATCGATTTTTCGCCCCTTAAAGCTCATATTGCAACTTTCGTCGATATCGTTCGAGCCGTTTTCGAGAACGTGATTACAAATATTGCTCATTTAATAGTGAGGGAATTATTCATTCATCAGATTTCATAAAGTCTTTCACTGATGGAAAGCTACACGAGTAGGAAGTAGCGGGCAGTAACTAGATTTATTTTAAATTGATTCTTTTATTCCAGATGACGTTAAAGTTACTCATGACGAGTCTATAACGACAAAGAACCAAAAGAAGAAACGAAAAATTTCTAAGAATGACGAAGACAATACTCAAATTAAAAGTAGGTACCCCAATAACATCATTATCATCCAAAGCCCTACTTCATCCACTGTTGGGCATGGGCCAATCATAACGTAACATCGAAGAAATGTGATTGGATCATTATAGTTTAGAAGTCATGATTTAGACCTCCAATCTAGGACAACGAAACCCTCCGTTGTCTCCATGTTAATTCGCACAAAAACCCAAGTGTTTTTCGTGCTACAATGGAGGTGCGCGGGTACTCGTTATTCTAGATACTGACTCTTGAAAAGTGAACCATTGCAACTTCAAAATCAAATTCATTGTTACTTATTCAGTCCCGATTCCTCACACTTTGCCTAAAAACAGAATAATTATAGCTCATCTTCAAGTCATCATTTATCTATGCTTCCAAGCATCCAGCTGTAGGTTCAAAACCTAAAGTTTAGTTGCTGGGGATTTGTCCCCAAAGCTCATACCACAATTTAATATGATTTAATCAATTTTAGATGTGGTAACCGAAACACAGGAGCAAGAAATTGCAACTGTTGAAAACACCAAGAAGAAAACTAAAGTACAGTATCTAAACGTGAATGAAATTGATGAAGGTATTATATATTTTTTTACTTTGTTAACAAAAATCTTAACTACTATAATAGTAAATACTTACATGTTATTATTAGTTTCAGGAGCAATTAAAAAGAACAAAAAACGGAAGGAAAGGGATGAAGATGATGCCAGTAAAATATCAAAGGTCGAGTATTTTTTTATTTTTTATTGTTGCTAAAGCAAACACATTAGGTCCTGTATTATTATAATAATTATCTTCCTTTTTACAGGTTCTCAAACAAAATTCGTTTGACAAGGTCCATGTTCCACGCTTGCCTCCGAATGTTATAAAACAGCTAGATGACAAACCTAAAGATGTAGTTGAAGCAAAGAAAACAAAAGTCGTAGCTACATCGGAGTTTGTTGTTGAAGAAACGAAAAGAAGAAGAAATAAACCTTCGAACTATTTGGAAGAAAGTGTTTATTGTGTTAACGACGACGATATGGATGAAAAAAAGCAAAAACGTTCCATCAAGAACCCCAAGGTTTTGCCCTTCATACCAACGGCCTCAACATCAGACAGTGGTTTTACCACTAAATTTAAAGTCAATGTAATTTCTCATCAAACACAATTTGTTGCTCAATCTAGCAATATTTCCAACTTCAAAAACGATTACCTTCTTAAGAAAAGAATAAAAAAATTAGGCACATTTGAAATGTATAAAAGACAAAGGAATATTAAAATTGCCAAATTCTAACATTCTTCAATGGATTTAAACTATGTAGCCATGATACCGCCTGATTATTTACCAGTGTTAATTTAGTTTATAGGCTGTTTATATTTTCTACTCATTAATTTGGCTGTAATATCTCTTTATTGTTAGATCTTTATAGACATGTTAATGTTACAGTAGTTATAAATTAAAAACTGCCAAAAGTAAATATAGGTTTTGGAAAGCATTGTCTAAAAACTACTAAAACTTTTATTGTTGACTGACAAGTTATTTTTCTTGTGTCTAGCTTGGTTGATCTTTTACTTGTTTTGCTACATTAATTTTACTATTATTATTATTTTTGTCTTAGATAAATAAGTTTGTATTTGAAATGCCTGGAATGAAAGCTGTGTAAAAATTGCTACTGACTGAAGGCAGTATAGAAAGCTATGATGCAGGGCATATATTTAGTTCATATTTTTCTGTGCGTTGTCATGTCTATTGTGTTTAATCACATCAATTTATCATTTCTAATTAATATTTTTAGTATCAATATCAACAGTGCCAAAAATAATTATGAATTTCGTTATTTGATGTGAATGAATGCAGGACTGAATTTGTGTTTTAATTTTACCGCCAGAATGTTGAACGTTATTGTAAGTTGCCACTAGAGAGCGCTGGCGTCGGAAAAAAGTGGTATCTCCCATGTGCCTTCAGTTTGCCATTTTATCCGTTAATTTTTGGACATTCTATTATTTACTTCAATAAAAACATTCTTTAAAAAGAAATGATTATTTTAACATAGACTTTCATCGGTATACATTTACACACACGGCAGAAGTACTTCCCGCCTTATCATGCCGGTGTAAACAAACCGCCATGTTGTTGTGAATGGACGAGCCATGTAACCGGTAAGTGTTGTCGTAAGTATAATGAAAAAAACATTTTAAGATAAAGTAATACAACAATAAATTATCATTATAATTATCAAATTTGAAGAAATACTCAAAATCATTTTTCATCAAATAAATTGTAAATAGTACGTCAATTGAATAGTGACGTCAATTCTTGTTGAGGTGAATACCAATAGAAACCGTTTGCGATTAGTCACGTGGGTTCGCTCCTCCAATAGGAGGGAAGACCATTCTTTGTGTACCTTTTCACAGAATAGTAAAACAGATTGTGGTTTTTATAGGAGTGAGTGGTGTATATCTGTCAATCTAATGACGTTAAAAGCGTAAATGTGTGAAATTCAGGATTATTCTTTCGAGCTTAAGGATATTTATAACAATAAATATTCGGTAAGTGAAGTTACATTCGTACAATAAACCTATTATTCATTTTAGTTCGAAAAACAAGGAATTTGTAATGGGAAAGTCCAACGAGTTAACATGTCCCGCTCTTTTTGATGTCATTTATTAATTTTGTTGTCATCAGTGAAACAAATTATGTTATTTGTGGGGTAAAACATTATTCTAAATCTCCACCTTGGATTATTACTGATTGTTTTTAGTTTTGTAGTAACTCTGTCAAAGTGGCGGGAAATCATTCCAGCTCTTTCTCTCATGGACGGTGTAATAACACGTACAAAATACCTACTTAATTGATTAGGTAATGTCTGAGGACGTACCACCTATAAAATGCTGATTACTTGTTTTTAAAATATGTAAAATACCATGCGCTAAATGATGAATTGTTTTTGTTATCCATAAACCCAATTTCTCTAAACAAACACAAATAACGGACATTCATTATTTTATATTCTGTCTCTTTTCCTCGCAAGTCTTCAATGTCTTGTTGATAACGAAACGACAACGTGAAAATTATTATTATTTTGTTCGTGTTGTATTTGTATTTTAAAAACATGTTGATAGATTAGATAATGATTGTTTATTACGGCATGTTTATATCTTTACTAATTATAGAAAGGTAGCAGTTAAAATCGGCGTCAATTAGTCGTCAATGAACTTACAACAAGCTCACACGAGCAGTTGTAAAATTGTAGTAGGTAGACCTACGTAGCCCGTAGGTATTCCTGTTCTATTTACGATCTAGGGCTGCCTCGTTTTCAGGTAATAGATTATAGACTTGCCCTAATGTAGTTTCATAATCTATCGGATTGTTGTTTGGTAACTTTATGAAATTCATACTAGGTACTATTGATTAGGACCAAAGTACTTCATGTTGATGATAATGATGTAGGTACTAACTGTTTACAAAATAGCAAAATTAATCGAAATACCTGCCTAATATGCAGTTAAGCATACCTGCTCTAAACGGGCTTCCTAGGAAGTTAAATTTAGGTAGATAGAAACTCATTTACCATCGTGAGAAAAAAAACTTTTTTTATGAGGTGGACTTAAAAAAAAATCAATAACTCAGTTCAGTAATTAATATGTACAACTGTTTTGTACAACTGTTTTGTGTTTATTGTATAATGCTAATTGGTATAACGTACAGAAATCCACGAAGCGATTTGTTCCCACGGCCGGTTTTGAGCGAGCGAGAATTTCAAAACGTTGAACAATGAGTGCAACGTGCTCTTGTAGTTGTGAATGCACGGATCGGTGTGGCATTGCATTGTGAGCATGTGTGCGTGCGGTAGTGCACTCAGCGAGACGGGCCGGGTGGCGTTTACTGCAACATATGAATGCGCCGAGTTTATCAATGTATTTCTATGTATGTAGGTATAAACAACAATATGACAATTTACAGTAAATATTTTGATGCTATCTATCAATAATATGCTCTCGGAAATATACCTACTGATAAATAATTCTTGAAGACGTAAGTACCTACTTAGGAAAAGTTACATAAAGTAAAACAAATAATAACAATTAAATACTCTCTGTAGTCCCTATTTTTAGCGAACATAAAAATTACATAATAGGTAGGTACTGAAATGTATCTATTTCACCTACATAATGAACACGAACTAACTACCTACCTGCTTTTTAGGCTGCCTTATAGATTAGTCCTGCCCGTCTGTCTGTCTGTCTGTCCGTCCGTATGTCACAGACATTTTGCTCCGAAATTGTTAGCACCACACAGTTGAACTTTGTATGAGCAGGTGTCTTCTTATGAACCGCTACACAAAAGTGACGTGAAATTAGGAATTATAATCGACAGCTCTTAAAAAAGCATAATTATCTAGGTTTGTAAGATTTGAAATATATTTTTTAAGATACGATACGATCGTGAAACTGTAGCAGTAACTTTGTTTTTCATTAGAATACTATGAGAAACAAATTTAATTTTGCTGTTGAGTGTAAAGGACAATGACCAAAGTTGGTACCAAAAAGTCTCGCGCCTCAAAACCAAAATATTATAGTAATTAGTTTCATATTTTTTTACGGCATTACACGTCGGGGATTTGATTTTTGAACTGGAAATATACTTTTCGAGTTTAAAAGTACGAATATTGTTTTACTCCCTTTATATGACGTTCCGTTTCAACTGAATATAAATGACGTTCCGTTTCAATTGAACAAACCCTTGTCTGTCGAGCGGACTCTAAAATTAATTACAATTAAGTAAGATCAGTACACCAAATCGATTTAGTTTGGTTTATTGCTATTTGCAACAAAATAGATTTTCTCAACCTAAAGATTTTGATTTATCGATTACATCCCTAAATCCCGACTAGTTTATAGCACTTACTATACTCTATGGTTTATAGTTATCTTATCTGTGGCATCTGACATTTGTACTGTACTGACTGACTATTGGCAATGTAAAGGTCTAAAATAAAATCGAGTTTCAGTCAAGCATACTGTGGATGTTACTTTAACTCGTAATTCTTACTAATATTAGTGTATTACGCTGTTTTTAGAGCAATAATGTAATGTATGTGTGTTAAAATACGTCGTTGGTAGCGTCGAAAAAATAGACCTACTTTTTAGGTTAGTTTCGATTTTATAAAATAACTCTGAAACGCGGGTTTTTTTTTCAAAAATAATTTTTGTACGAGTTAATACGATCAGTGTAGTCTATAAAAAACAAGGTTTGATTTTGATGCAGCATGGTACGGGATTCCATACTTCCATGAGCATTCTCTTTTACTAATGAATGAGGCTTAAAAATATTGTTGTTATATTGTTTGCTACGGTGCTACGGAGCCCTTTGCGTGCTAGTGGTGCTAGTCCGACTCGCAATTGGCCGATGTTTTGAAAATTAAATAGGTACCATGCAAAGTAGACAATGGTTAACTTAGTACATCCGACCGCAAGTCAGTGGACACTGACCTTGTGCTTGTGATGGCTAGCGTAGTATTTTAGTATAGAGTTTCAGTCCTTTTCTCCACTCATTGCAGCCGGTCAGGTGATTTTCGTTTCGGATTCCTCTGAAAGAAAACATTACCTCCTGATCCACCCTTAGTCGGGTGAAACATAAACCCGTCTTTGCTGTCGCGCAGCCGAGTACAAAAACAGCAAACCTGAGATTCTGCTTTGAACTAATTTCCTGGATACAGTCTGTTCGCACAGTCCCTGAATCTGGTAGGATACTCTATCCAAAGGTTTTGAAAGCTCTCAAAACGGCAGTCAGAATAACTTGTAATATCGACGGTTGAAAGGCTAATTGATCTAAGCGACATTTTGTGAAACTTGCAGGAGGACGGATCAAAGTTATTTTTTTGGAAAAAAAAATCATAAATAAAGAACTATTTGATAGACTTTTATTTATTTAATACAGTATATCCGTAATTAAGTTAGGAAGTTTTTTAAGTTATTACTGTTGAAAATTGTGTATTATTTTAGAAAATTTATGTTGGTTAGCCCAAAATGCATCAAAGTTAGTTATTTTTTGAGAAAAGCAAAATGGTTCAAATGCCTACCGTTAATAAAATAGTTGAAAGTAAACTGGCTCAAGCATCGACTTAGAACCAAATAATACGAGAGAAAACGAATGTAGCGCCAAGTCGACCGACAATTGAATATGCCCAATGAACCTAAGCAACAACAGTTTGATGCAGATATAATTAGAGGGACTGCTGGATGAAAAAAATGAAGATCTATATTGGTGCTTAGGCCCTCATTAATCAGCAACGTCCGTAAGATATTTTTCAGGTTGGTATGCCACTTTATACAATTTTAGACAGCGTTTAGTACATATAAAAAAACATTTTTGTGAAGAAGAATCATTCAAGATGTTGATCAAACGTGTTTTGGAACAAGGTATATCACCCTAAGACTAAGTTTTTTTTTTTTTTTTTTATTACAAAATGGGCCTGCTCTTGACCTCAATCACGCCTGGTGAAAAGCGATGGATGAGGTCTATGATGAAACGAGCGTGCCCAAAAGATGCCTGTTCACTCTTGCGTTGAAGGCAGACGGGTTATATGTGGGAGGGAACACAGATGCCGGCAGAGAGTTCCACACCTTGTCTGTGCGCATGATAAACGTGGAGGAGAAGCGCCGAGTACGACTTGTCGGGATATCAACCAAGTGTGGATGATACGCCGCAGTACGTCTGCTAGTCCGGTGGTAAAAGGGTGATGGTGGAATCAGATCGTGGAGCTCCTGTGCACACTCTCCGAAGTACAGTATGTAGAAGACCGACAAGCAGGCGACATTACGCCGATGAGCTAGGCTGTGAAGCGTAGCAATCAGTCTCGTCGCCTATGAGTCTTTTAGCTTTGCGTTCCACCGAATCAAGTGCAGCAAGCTGGTATTTTATTGCAATACTCCATACAGGAACGGACCTGTGCTTTAAACAAACTTAAAAGATATCCAGATGTGAAGTATCGCCTCACCTTATTCAGGATGCCCAGCTTCTTAGCTGCGGTCTGAGTTTTCGACTCGATGGTTGAGCCGAAGTTGAGATCCGATGTCAACTCCATGCCTAAGAGCTGTAGGCGGTCGGTAACTGGTACAACTGTACCTCGGAAAGCTGGAGACAACTGGAACAGGCTCCTTTTAGCAGTGAAAAGACATGCCTGTGTTTTCACAGCATTGAATTTGACCAGATTGTCGTCGCCCCACTGGGAAACGAGATTTAGGGTCAAATTCATTCGCTCCACCATGGCCTCTCTATGAGTAGCTGTTTCCTCTCTGCTGCCTCTTGCACTGGACAGGTATCTTTCTGCGACTGTGCTGTCATCAGCGTACCCGATTGCACCAAGCTGTAGCAGGTCGTTGATGTGTAGCAGAAATTAAGTTGCAGAAAGAACAGACCCCTGAGGAACACCGGCATCAATGGCCTTAAGATCCGATGAGCAGCCATCTTTGACCACTCTGATCGAACGGCCACTCAGGAAGTCGGAAATCCAGTTGCGAAAGTCAGCAGAGATGCCGAATGCAGGAAGCTTAGTCAACAGACTAGCGTGCCAGACCCTGTCAAAGGCCTTTGAAATATCAAGCGATACAGCAAGGGCTTCGCCGTGTTTCTCAATGGCCTCGCCCCAGTAATGCGTAACATACACAAGAAGAAGCGTAAGTTTTTTTAATGTAGTTGAATGCAAAATGGGCCAAACGACGTAGCTTATTGTTTTAGTTTAATGCAAAATAGGCCAAACGACAAAACCACAACCATGGCGAAAAAGCTAAATGCCTTAATCGACACACGTTATAAAAGTTTGAAAAATCAAATTAGCTTAAGTCACGGAGTCCTCAAATTTTGTCTAATTTGGTGTCATATAGATCAATGAGCTTAGAAATGAGGCCTGTTTTACTGTGGGTGCTAAGCGCCAAAAAAGTAGTCAAAAAAAATTGAAACCCGACTCAAACGACGGAGAAAAATTTGCTGATTCCAAATATGTATATAACTCAATATCGCAAAAAATGTCGCTTAGACCAATTAGCCTTTCAACCGTCGATATGTATCCACTAGAATGACAATTTAACTGTTATTTTGTTCTCCTTCGTAATAATTACGAAAATTTATACCTAATTGACGAAAAATTTTTGTGTGAAAGATTCGATTCTTACCTATTTCTTGTCTGCCTTTGTTACCTATAATTTTCTAAACTGCTATTTATTGATGTATACATATTATATCAGCCTAGTCTGTTGGTTATGGTTACGTACCTACCTACCTACTATTTTTAGTTCACTGTGTTATTAAAAACATGTTAAAAGTGATCGAATCATTCGATAAAGAAAATGTCGGCCACTCATTCATTACTACTATCAAAGAAAATTTTATCAACGACAAAACACGGCTTTGTCTTCATCAAACCTACTTACGCACCTAGTCTAAAAAAATGTTATTCGCTAAAACCAATTAAAATTACGAAAACTCTGTAGATAACTATTCGGAAAATGTGAAATAAAGTAGGTAGGTAACTATATTCCTATTCATAGATCGTTGTTGAGTCAGTAATTTACGTACAGTGAGGCCGTTGACCTCCGCCATCTGTCTTTTCCGCCTGCCTCACGTATCTTGTGCAAACTTTAAATAATACATAATTTCTAAATTGTAAAGACAAAGTTTTATGAGCAACTTAAACATCCATCCATCTCTCTTCTAAGATTGAAAGAATACTAGATCCTACCTACAACATTTCAAACAGACTGCAAAAAAATGCTGTTCGAGAACTTAATCGTTTACCATCTCGTTTTCCGGTCTAGACTTGGCTTATACCTACATAAACACCTTCAAACCTAGCTATGAAAGTTGAGCTGAAATATTTCAGTTTCCCTCCCCGCGTTTAAAACAGGCAACTTCGAGAAAGCTGGGGCGTGAGGGGACAAACTCGCGCATGCAATCAATACAACGGAACCCCACCCAGATGCTTTCGTAGGTATCGAGGTTGCGCGCGCAATATTATCCCAATGCGTATTTTTCGCGCCAAATCATTTCGTAAAATAATTAATGATACTATGGTATGAATAGGATTTATCAGATAAAGACGTAAGGTAGATAGCATAATTTTAATTGCTAAGTAGTAGGATTCAGAGGTGAAAAATTATTTTTATATCAATTCATTTACTTTACCATAATTAAAGCGCACTCTCCATCCAATAATTACCTATAAAGTGAAAAAATCATTCAATAAAATTTTCCGAGACGTCGACTTTCCGCGGCTCGTTCACGAGTGCCGGCCGGCCATCGGCGCAAGAGCCGACCACGATGAGTTCAAGGCGAGCGCGCGCGGTCAGGTTCGAGGACACAGCGGCGGCGCGGCGGGCCCCTTGCGGCGCCTCCACATCTCCCCACCATTACCCACTATCTACTCTGCTGAAACTTGTAGGGGCTGAATTTTAATCGACGAAAAGTACATGGAATCCGGAAAATACTTTTATTTTCTCCTCGTCATTAAACATTTTTGTCAGTAAAAAACTTAAGGTGAACGAGGTGCTAGCGCAAACTTCACCTACCATCAGCCATCACGGTTTCAAAATCACTAGCTGATGCTGTGCTGACGTATTATTTTCTGAGATATTTCTAACTCGAATGTAAAAATTGCCCACTGTCCATCCATGCGTTTAACCCAACTTATCCTGTACGCACGACGAGCAATCAAGCTATACAAAACCAGTATAAGTGAATCTGTCGTACGGGAAATCTATACAAAGCGAGTCCATGTTTTACTAGAAATGAATAACTTAATATGTCGCCGTATGTACTATTTCGTAATAACGTAGGTAGGTACGTAAACCTAATATGGCAGCATACTTAGCGATTTCTATTTGGCAACTTAGCACTAGACATGATATTACATCATTATGTACCGATGTAGACGCATTGACAGACATCAAACTTGTAAAACTTGTAACTTTTAAGTCTCCCGACTTACCTGATATACCTACTTAGGATATTACCTACATGAAAAAAAACTAACACATTGTAATACCTGCTTAGGACATTTTAAACAATACCGTCTACCTGTCCAATGCAAAAACTTGAATATCTGTCGATGTATTTTCAAGTCATATTCATATAGCACGTTGTCGTTTATTCGTGATCAAGATGAACTCGAGAAATATAAAATTTTGAGTTCATGGTCCTCAATGACACGACATCAGTGCTTCGCGATGAACACATTTTTAAACTTAACCCACAATGTATCTACCAAACCAATTACCTGCCTCGTAGAATTTTATGTCAATCTTAACCTTATATTTTGCAACTGGCCACGTTGTCTGCAGAATGTTTTCATCTGCTAAAATGAATGCCTATTTCCTAAAACAAAATGCTTGCCTAAACTTCAAAAGGGAGCGGCGTGCTTGGCGTGGCTGCAATGTATCAGGGGTTGATTCACCCCTCTTTCGATCCTATATCGCTATCTCTTTTTCTCACCCCATTTGTACCCTTCCTGTTCTGCCTGCGGAGTAAGGTGTGTCCAATTTTCGATCCCGTTATCCTGTATGGGCGGGAAAAGTTGATACTTGGGTAGGTACGACTTTTGGGATACATAATAATGAAAAATCCATGAACTGTTTGACTGTAATTGCCTTTTACTGATCTATTCAAAATTATTTGGTTGCTAAACAAGTATGTATTAATCTAAATACTTAACTGACCGATAAGTCGGACTGCCAAATTGAATAATGAATAAACTGAATTTAATAGGCATAGGTACTTTGTTGATATGGCATGGCCACTTATCAGTCACTGCACTCGTTCATATGGATTTAGCTGGCATGTTGACGAGTTAAACTTATACCAAACTAGCTTCCGCCCGCGACTTCGTCCGCGTGGAATAGTTACTTTGGGCTAACATGACTGCCCGGCTTTGCACATTGTGCGCGCAGTACCCGATCATTATTTTGCTGTGATTTTATTTTAAAACTGCGACAGCTCCTAAGATATTCACTTAAATCGAAAGATGTAAAGGGCAATTTTGTTTTAAATGAAATACTTGTGATGAGTAACGTATTTATTTGGATAAGGATTAATATCATGTTTATAAAAACACCTCCGTAAATAATGCATTATTTTAGAACAAATTTGGTTAGCAAAAAAAAGGTTATAGTGAGCTAACCTTAAAAGATAGACATATGCTGTCGCGGACTTTTTTTTAGAACTTTTAAAGAGGAATAATTCTGTAATACATGATTTTTGCGAAACTTTAACCGTTTACGCAGCGCACGCAGCGGAAGCTCTCAATAGGAAAAAATATCTCCCGATTTTGAAACATTCTTCATTAGTGCTCCGCTCCTATTGGTCTTAGCGTGATGATATATAGCCTATAGCCTTCCTCGATAAATGGGCTATCTAACACTGAAAGAATTGTTCAAATCGGGACAGCAGTTCCTGAGATTAGCGCGTTCAAACAAACAAACAAACAAACTCTTCAGCTTTATAATATTAGTATAGATGTGTATAATAATTAATAATAGTAAAGAAAATGTGTTGCCGAATTGTCGTGTAAACGTAGATCAGACAAAAATTAACAATTATTGTGCTGGATAGCGACTGATTTGCGGGGTGTCTGAATCTGTAAAATTAGAGGAATTTAATAAGAAACCATTTTTTATTTGTATCGTTTTGCAAAACTAGGTTTGTTGTAATTATTTTGGGACCATTTTGGCAATGGTCCCAAAATAATTGGTTTTGCGTGAAGCACACCACATCTTCAATATCCTTACGGGCCCAATCGATGGAGGATTATTCGAGATGACAAGAATGCACATAAATAATTCCTAAAACCTCAATCTAAATCAGTTCATAGGTACCTACTACATTTATGATACCTAAAGCAGTAAGACTTGTTTGTGTCAAGGACTTTAGTAGTTAGTAGTTGCAGCCCCAGTATTCACTACATTCACTTATGTAGGCATTGAAAATAAGTAAAATGCTTTAAAAAAAGTCCATTATTTAAATAATACATTCATACGTACTTAATTGAAAGAAGATGAAAGTTCTAGGTTACCATTACACACAACATGTAAGTATACAATTTAATGGATCACGGACATAATACAACATACCAGAACAAGTTATTTAAAGATACAAGTAGGTAAAAGCATGGACAAAAAACTGCGTCCCGAATGTTGGAAGCCTTCCGAGTGGTTCCGTTCGTTAGTTTTTATCACGTCAGTTGTAAACAACCCAGTCCGGACTGCTTGAACCCTCGTCCAAGTGTTCGTGGGTTGGTGTAGGTCTTCATAAAAAAGGGATACAAAAATGTTTCTAGCTCGGTCACCTCATGTGATAATACGATATCGATTTAGGTAATTTTGCTTTTCAAATAATTATGCACAGCATTCAACAATGTAATGAATGACCTGCTACATGAAACAAAGGAATATTTAAAAATGACTGTTTCATTATAGTGTAAACAAAACAGTTGTACTCGGTCGCTGTTAGGGTAGCGCATACCTTAATACAAAAACAGGTTTCTGTACTACGTAGTGGTTTCATTGTACCACCACTCCCGTACCACTGTCTCACTCGGCTCGCTCGGTAGATCCGAACTGTATTCTATACAAGAAATGGGCGCGAAATCCAATCCAATGTTTACGAAAAACTTATGTCGGTCATTCATTAATTCATAGCATAGCTCAAAGATCATTATTATGTTTATTTGGCGATCTGTCGTGATGTACGTACATAATAATGAACCTTTTTTGTTTCAGTGGTGCTCAGACATGGATTTATATATCACAGATTCACTCCAGGATATGCTGGATATGGATATAAAAAATGAGATAGCAACGGATCTTAGCAGTATGACAGATTTTGCTGTAAGTTTATTGTTTCATAAAGTAATTTATTGAAATACGTACATCATTTTGTTCACATTCGTGTATTTTACCTTACTTATTTTTTCTTTTCAGGACACATTAGGATCACACTTTTCGGAGTTACCTCCTTTATTAGACATGGACACCGATAATTCTGCAACTTGGCTCAATAATAGTTCTAGTTTTGTTCATAATCTGGATTTGTATGGATCGGAGGCAAACGCAGTAATGGTAAATCCAAATTCTGTTATGCCTTCGACATTTGTAGAAACTCCAGTAAAAAGCATAGTGAAAGAGGAAGCGTCGAACTTATTGCTAACTTCGGCGGCCGCAACCGACGATTTAAGCAGTAATAGCATATCACTTCCGAGTCCCAAAGAAGAAAAGAGTCACTTAACGTTTTCGCCCAATGCGATAAAAGTATCAAAAGTACAGGAACCAGAAGAACCAAAAACCAAGAAAAGTGCGGAATTAGAAGAAGCCACACAAATGGTGATTTATGTAAGGAAACAAGAGAAGAATGTTGTGAAGGACTTGTTAAAAGACTTGGATAAATCTAAAGTATCAAGTTTATCAACACCAACGCTCAGAATAAAAAGTCAAACAGAATTAATAAAAGTTAATAACAAAAGCTGTTCAATTTTAAATACGAGCCAAAAGGTTGCACACTCATTAGGAACGAAAACAATTATTTCTGGTAATATACACATACTGGACCCTCAACAAATTAACAGCTCTAGAACAATTTTAGCTAACGGTAACAAAAACCAGGCAACAATTTTAATTGATAATTCATTAAATAACAATAGGCAAATTATTAAAACTTCAGTAAGTGGAGGTTTTACGTTAGATACTAGCCATACGAAGTTTATAAACGCTTCTAGCAAAAGTAATGTTGGAGAGTTTCCTAAGCCAGCATACTCTTATTCATGTTTAATAGCAATGGCGCTAAAAAATTCAAGAACAGGTAGCTTACCTGTTTCAGAGATTTACAACTTCATGTGGTAAGTTTCACACTATAAGAGACCTGGAATAATATGTCATTAATTTAGCAAATAATAAAATTCTTTTCATTTTCAGCCAGCATTTCCCTTATTTCAAAACTGCACCAAATGGTTGGAAAAATTCAGTCAGACATAATCTTAGTTTGAATAAATGTTTTGAAAAGATTGAAAAACCATCGACAAATGGAAGTCAAAGGAAAGGTAATTATCTTGTTCTTTTGTACTTATCTCGCAAAAAAAAAACTGTTATATTAGCTTATAACGGGCTGCAAAACGCCACAAATGAGGTACGGTGCCGGGCGTACGGTTATCAGCCCCGCTTCAAACCAAAGTGGTCTGGCCTCATCCTTTACCCACTGCAAGAAACTAGTATAGCTCATCATACCAAAGCCAGAAAAGAAACATGGGAGTACGCTTAAAATATCACAATAGGAACTATAGTTTAATTTTTTTCTTACAGGTTGCTTATGGGCTATGAATCCTTCAAAAGTAGGGAAAATGGATGAAGAAGTGCAAAAATGGTCTCGGAAAGATCCACAAGCTATCAAGAAGGCGATGGTTTATCCAGGTACAGTTTTACTTTTTTATTACGGCACACGGTTTATACCTTACCATACTATCAATGAACAATGTTAAGTTAAATTTTACTGGAGGCAGCTTTGTCTTTTTTTGTCAATATTCTATTTGAGATTTAAGTTGATGCTACATCCTAGTCTACGTTCAATGGACGTCGATTTTAATCAAAAAACTATACTTTGCTGGACATAAAACACGTCTTATTCTGTCAATTGACAGTGTTTCGTCACTGGCCGCCATAGGAGTGAAAAAAGTCAGTTATTATCGCATTTAGGCTAATAGTATTATGAATTTTACAGAAAACTTAGAGGCTCTAGAAAGAGGTGAAATGAAGTACAGCGGAGTAAGCGGGGACAATGACGCGGATGATGATGCGGATGTTGACGCTGACCCAGAACTGGACGCAGACGTAGAACTAGACCCCGAAGTCAAAGAAGAAGTGGAAGAGGAAGAGGCTATTATTGAACAGGTGAGTTATCTCAGACGTTTCTTCTTTTATCGGTACGAACAAGAGTAACTTGCGCGTTGTAAAAGTAAATGCCAGTTGCCACCACTACGCAGCAATGGTGCGCATGCGCCGTCGCGTCGTATGCATCGCCAAACGTAGATGCTCTTTTATGCACCCTATCCTATCTTATTGGTAAGGCGCGATACATTCCGAATTAGAGCTTTAACGACTTAAATCTAAAATCCAATTATCTTTATTTTTTAACAGATATTTCGAAAAATTCTCTCAACTTTTTAGACCTATGTATCCTGCTTATGCGTATGAAGTTTTACTAAAATCGATTTAGCCATTTCGAAAAAAAAAGACTTGAAAGTTTGTATGAAATGCCGTAAGTCGATTCTATTTTTGACCATTCGAAAATTGGTCTCTTTGCACAGGATTAACCATCTCATAGTACGAGTATGTTACGAATTCAAATATTTTATTTGTAGAGAATATGTAAACGAAAGAAACTAATATCTAGGAGCTATGCTAGATTCATGCATCTATTAGATACCATTCTAACAAAAACTTGAGCAGTTGCATGCAGACAGTATATGCATACGCATTTTTCTTTTAAGTATTTCTCGGAACTACGGCCTTAGACCCAAAATAAATATAGTGTTCTTAACAACACATTTTTATTTTCGCGGCCAAAGACCTCGCTTGCGAATTGTAGAAACAGGTGCACCGAAATGTCAAATCTTTATCGTCTTTTTTTTATTTTGCCCTCTGTTTATGTTCCACTGTGTTATAGGCTGAATAATTATAATTATCTTGTTTTTGTGTCAGTTCAGTAACCTTTAATGATTTTACGTAGGAGGTGTCTGATCAAGAGTTGGAAGTCGAAGAAGTGGTGGAAGGGACAGGCATGGTCGGTGGCACGTACCGACTACTCGCTACGGGACCATCATCTCTTACCTCATACATGACCGACGTGGAATCTGGTGAAGAAGTCAGTGATATTGAAGTAAGTAAAATTGATGCTTAAATGTTTCCAACATTACACTTAGCACTAAACGAATTTGCATTTTTTTATTTCTGTCAATTTTTTGAAGATGACTGAGACTGAAAGATGATTTAAAAAAATGTAATTCATAAAAGATAAAATATTGTCAGCTCAACTAACATTTCTATATGCTTTATCTTTCTAGATACTAGATCAATCGTATGAAGAAATCGACATTGATGTTACAAAACCTGTGAAATTAGACTTGTCTATGACGGAAAATTATACAAGTAAGTTAATTATGATGTTGTTGTTGTTTACCAAGATAATAATTTTCAATACACCTTCTCGAAAACTGGTTCTTATCGCACTACGATTTCAACATGCAATGTATTTCACAAGCGTGGATTTTTAATATTTTTCCGCACATAACTATACTTATACTAAGTCCAAATGGGTTCAATGACTATAGTCGGCGGTGTTTGTTTTTTTTAAATCTCGGCAAAGAGATATGCGTATTTACGGCGTAAATATTTTTTGAGTATTTAAATTGTGTTTATAAATAGAAAATCGTAGATAGACATGATTATTTAAAACATATTTACTTTTATGAACAAATTAACATTTATTTGTGCTCTGAATTAAAAAAATATTTGAATTTTCTTTTTTTCATATTAGACTGTTTAGCGGCATCATACCTTTGCTTCTTCTTCAACCTGGCGAAAGCAAATTAAATCATAGTTTCTTAAAAAAAATACTTTCCGTTCTAATATTTTATTTCTTCGAAAGTGTATTAAAAAACGTCGTTTGATACGCGTGGGGATATGTTACTGCATATGGGATCCATGACACCCTCGCCTACAACTCCGGTTTTGATTCCGCCTCGAATGTAATAACAAAGTTTTCCCACTTATATCAAAATGTACTATTGTTAAACTCTTTAATCTGCATTCGCTTATGAGCTAAAATGAGCTATCATGCTCCTTAGTACAACATATCTCGAGAACCTAATAGCACATTACTATAATAATCTTATAAATAACATTCGGGGTACTAAATTCTAGTTTTGCATAAACCTGTGAACTAGTTGCAATATTGCAAATTAAACAAATAATTAAGACCTCACTTACAAATGATACTACTTGAATTGAGAATCGAAAATAGTAGCATCTTAGGTAAATCTACTAAATATTTATATATATTTTATTGTATTTTCCAGTACATCAAACAAAACGGGCAAAGACAAGCTTCATCTATCAACCTGTGACAACTCAGACGCACACTAGTAGAAGAAAAACGCCACTCGTCAACCGAGTCGCATTAATTTAAGCGAAATTCCTAAACAACCTAAAAGACTTGTATTCATTTAAAATTGTGATCATAACGTTATGGGGTCAACGATAGAACATAGCGTAGTCTCTCCAATGATTGTTCCATTGTTAGATAACTTAGATTACGTTTAATAATTCGAATATTAATGATTAGCTGTGAATGTGTCTCAGAATGCTGAATGTTTGTATTATGTATCAAATTCGATCGTGATAGTCTGTACCAGATAAGTGTATTTACATGTTTTTTACAAAAACGGAACACTTGTTACATATCTTACACTGTAAAATAATATTATTTGTTAAGCGTAAACCTGAAAGAAGATGCATGCCGATTTTGATGTGTAAGTGTGTTCTTATATGTCACCATCGGGTGCTGTCGATTTGTGTTGGTTTGATTTGAAGAAGTGACATTGAATACTGCCCAATAGCGTTCAAAACATGATGTTGTTGTAGGAAATGTTTGTTTAGCTTAGCAAGTTACTTAACGCTGAAGTACGGAATTATTCATATAAGCGAACTAACCATTTATTTTTCTTTTTTTTATCAAGATGGAGATTTTTTTCCATTTGGAGACAAGGCAATGTTTTATTTTATTATTAGTTCGTTTGTATGGACTGAAGTACGATAAGCTGTTTAAATAGAATAGGAAAGTACACATGAAATGATGTCTCAATCTAGCAGCAAACGCTATAGCGGGTATGTGAAGTTCCCACCGCTGATATATATGTACATATTGTGTTATGTATTTTATTTGCATACTATTTGTTGTTAGTGGCAGCTTTTTTCCGGAATTTATAATATGATTTGATTAATGCTGCCGTAAGTCGAAAATAGCTAACTATAGACATAATTACAAGACATTTTTATATGTCTTCTTTTAAATAAATCGGAAATTATGCCTAGCGCTAAGTAACTTATGTCGGCAATTCTTGGATAAGATAAGTTGAAGATGATCGAATCTATCTAGGTACATAGTGGCAGAAATAGTTTTATTTTTAAAAGAGGTACATAATAAGAACCTTTTGTTCTTATGTCTGTGTTTATAGCTGACTTCGACAATACACTGCTCCACAACTTATTTTTAGTTACTTTACATTGTACCTGTTATAAATAACCTTGTGTCTACATACATTTTTTTTATTTTTGTACTGTAGTATCATACCACATTCATTTTTATTATGTTGCGATTTTACACGTAAGATGTGCAATTTCAGTGGTTAATACAGGTGTCGATGTAATTGGATAATCCAGCATCAATACAAAACGCATAGATTTAGAGAAAAAAAAATGTGAATGGCACCAATGAATTCATTATGTTTTCTTAACAGCAATTTGTCACATCTTTAGGAATTGAGAAAATTGTTATTGACGAAATATCATGAATACATTGCGAAGTACATAACATGCTTTGATTAGTGTATTGTGAGATAAGAAGATGGATTAGAATGAAATAGACATGGTCTTGTAGTATTGGTTGTGTTAGTGGATCTCTCGAAAGTAGTAAATGAAATTGTGAGTTTGTGAGTTTAGAATAAATATTCATTAGTTATAAGTTTGGAAAACGACACTAGACCATGAATCGTAATGTTTCATTCAATGAATTTAAATACTAATATTGCATTGTTATATTTGCGGCTGTCGAGGTATTATTATAAGTTAGAACATAACAATCACTCAAGTCGATTTGTAACCATATCGAGACCCGCAGGAAATGCTTGTTTGGCCTCAGTTGTGTTGTACTGACAAAAGCGCCAGCCTTTTGAAATGTAAGTCTAGATACGGATATAAAGAGCAGATAGATTTACAGACAAACAACATGTTTAATGTTAATACCGGCTACATATATTTATTATATACACATAATAACGAGTTATTTATCAAAATATATTCAAATATAGTCCAATTATTTCTTAAATACATATTAGATTAGATGATACTGTGATATGAAGCAATATTGAAATCACCCATGGAAAATAATCATATTTATCACAAGTTATTATAAAATTCAGGTTTAACTGTTTGTAAGTTATCTGCTTTGCAGTTAGTATAGTGTACGAGGCGATATACAAAACTACGTTCAATTGTCGAAAAAGGCACCAAAGTAAACAGATGTAAAGAAACGAAGACAGCATAGTCTTTCTTCATGTTACAGCATAATGATAAAACGCTACACTGTCTTCGTTTTCCTATCTATCACGTTTCACGTGAGACGGGTATTTCACGCTGCCTATTATTGCGTGAGGTCTATACAGGTTGCTACTTTTGGTGAACGATTTGCTAGACTTCGTATATATTAGAAAGTTCAAAAACGTATGTTTTCAGGTTACAGTTTAGGGGTGCTAGCACTAAAGAAAAATGTACAAAATACTGCCTTATATTGTAGTTTAGAAGTGACGTATTATTGTCGTTGATATTGTATTGCGCTTAAGAAGTAGAAGTCTTACAGGATTAGTAAAATTACGCGCACCCTGCGAATCCGCCACTTGGCTGCAATCCGCTACATGCGTTATAGGTTACCCTTGTAATGTGCGTATTGTTGTCACAGTCTAATCAGCAAACGCAAACGTTTGCTCGAAGCTAAGTTTACAGCGGTTAAAAATCCAGGCGCAGTCGATCTTTTACCACCAGTAGCAACCTTTAGTTGGTTATTCCAGCGTACCTAAATAAAACGTTTTGATTCAATAGTTAGTATGTAGTATAGTGTGTAGATAATACTTATAAAACTACATACAAAACCGAAAACACCATGGAAGAATCCTCAACAAATGCGTTTAAATTAGGTGCTCTATGTATACTTAGACACAACAGTGCAATTGTGTATATAATATTATATTATAGTGCGTTTTGATATCTCCTGCTATAATTCGATAGTGTGCGTGTGAATCTAATTAAATAAATTAATCGTGTTTATGATTGTATTTGTAGATGCCATTTCCAAAGTAATGTAATAGTTAATATTATACGGTACCTATGTATAGTTGATAATTATACTGACTGCAGCCACGCTTTAGGAACTCCAATGCGGATATTTAATAAAGAAATAGATTTGGATATAACCCACATTCTAATTTTTTCAACAATTTGTCACTAGCCGAGAATTAGCTGTAATTTTGTACAATACAAAATAGTTAACGTATTTTTCCACTGCCAGTATTGCAACATCCAAGTAATAAGCATTTAGAATAAGTGTAGCCACTAGTTTAGCCTTTAGTAATACACATAAGGAAACCTAGATGATTTGAACGATTTTTCATAACATTTTTGTAATAAAATTGATTGATCACCTAAGTTCAGTTGTTTTAATTTGAGCCTATTCCTTAAATGATAGTAATAGACTAGTAATTGCGGATGGCTTACCAAAAAGCCGGGATAATAAATCCGCACCGCACGGATGATAACCCTGCGAGACGAGTGCCGAAAACTATTCTTTTAAGTCGCACTTATGGAGGATTTTAGCGTTGAATTAAAATGATATGTAGCCAAAAAGGTCACTAAATAATAAAGTAAAATTAAGCAAAAGGTTACTTGTACCAACAAGTAACATATAATTTTAATTCGACGTTAAAATCACTTTCAAAGTTTTGTCTCGATTCACCCCTGCGTTTCTGTTCACCCCGTTTTACCCGGTAGCCGCATGGGCGTCGCACATACGAGTATTGGCATCAAAAACCTGGCCATAAGTCTAATATTCAAAGTGTGGCATATCTCAATGCAACCATCAGTTTCTGACAGCTAAATAACCTGTTCATAACGTACCGCACCCCCCGCGCCCTTATCCCTTCTCCGCGCGGCACACAGGTAGTCGGAACTCAGTCGTCGTCCAGTGCGGTCCATTGTTCTCGATAATCTTATTTTTTGTGCTCCTAAAATTTGCTGTTTTAGTCGTTTTGTTAATAGTTGGTGGGATAAATACGACGAATATGGAAGTTCAAGGTATGTAACAACATAAATAATATAATTTCATTTAAGTTATAGACTCACAAGTATTTTTTTTTTAATTTCGCAAAGGATACCAAAATAATATCTTGGTCTATTAACAAAAAAAAAATACAGAAGCGATTTTGTATGTGTTCCGAGCATTTCCGAGTAATGATCTAATATTTTAAATAAAGTTTAGACTGTCCTAAAGAGCATTGTGAAAGAAAATATTCCGCTTTGTTCCGCCATTTTGTTTAGCACTCATTCAAACAAAATGGATACTTAATTTAAAACAAGATTATTTACAGTAAATTCTCTTTTTATTTTTAGATTCCATTGGGAATTTCAAGAATATGTCAAATAAGCAATTATATGATATCGTGCAAGAATGCCCTGACAAGAAAATTGATGCCAAGATGCTATTTTTGGAAAAAAAAATTACATATAACAAAATGTCCAGAAAGTGAGCTGGAGACATTAATACATACGTTGAGTCATTTCAAATGTGAATTTAAACGAAAATGGGTAGCAGCAAAGTACAAGCATGACCGCTTTCTAAAAAAAAATTAACAATGGCTTCAAAATACTCTCAAATATGCTATCTGGACTTTAGGAAAACCGGGTCGTCCTTCAAAGGAATTCGGGGAATCCAGTGATAGATCCAAGCGAAGAAAAACAAAAGGTCTACGAGATACTGTATCGACAGATGAGTTGACTTATGCTAAAAGAGAGGAAAGAAATGATACAAAAAGCATTTCGGGAGCAAATGGGCCTTTTAGTGGTTATGCCGAAAGCAGGGTTCGGGAACAGTAATGATGGAAATACATCGAGAAGATTTTTTTCTGATCCCGAAACAGCTTCTCAAATAACTGAAATAGATTCCACATTGATCTACAGATTCAAAGTAATCTTAGAAGAAATTTCAAGTGGTCACGCGATGTACGTGCAGTTGTATGAATGGCACCCAATGTCGCCTACCGTTCATAAAATTTTAATGCATGGTGCAACAGTAATATCTAAATATATTACCAATTGGGCAGCTCTTTGAAGAAGCTGCCGAAGCTAGAAATAAGCACTTCAAGCTCTACAGGCAAAACTTCTCCCGAAAATTTGACAGAGTTAAATGTAATAGGGACATTTTAAATAGACTGTTGCTAACGTCAGACCCATTTCTAAGTAGCACTAAAGAAAAGTAACCCATTCTGTTCGGAAACCATAAGTCTTTTGCTCCCTGACGCAGAAAATGCATCAATAGAAAGCAGTGACGAAGAACAAAATAGAACAGCAACAGATGAAAACGATGAATCTGATTTCGATTGATTTTTTTGTTTAATTATATTATCTAGTAATTTTATTATAATGAACGTTTGAAAACTATCTTAATTTATTTATTTTATAGTTTCCACGTCACAAATGTCACGAAATAATATTGGCCAGGTTTTTAGTACAAATACTCCTATGTGCGTCGCGGAGTAGCCACTAACCAAGCACGTAGCTGGAAAACCTCGAGCTGTGCAAAAGAAGCGATATTATTTCCTATTTATAAACAAAGCGGGGTTACACGAAAATTTTACCTATCCGAGGCTTTGCGCCCTATTTCTTTTTGTTCTTAAAATCGGCTCTAAAGGCCAGCGTAAACCGGGTACGACACGGCAAGGGATTTTATCGTTAGCATAATCAGCCTATAATGTTCCCACTGCTGGGACATACGGCCTCTTCTCTAGAGGGGGAATGGACTATAACCACCACGCGAGCCCAGTGCGGGTTGGTAGATGTCACATGTCTTCGAATTTTTGGTTCTAGGAAATGCCGGTATTCTCACGATGTTTTCCTTCACCGTTTTTGAGAGCAGTGGTGATGTTTATTTCATCACCACTGCTATACGAAGTACATGTCTGCCTGGGTTCGTCCACGACTTACTGTTCGTAAGTCGGGGCCGCCACCGCTGCTCTCCCACTGGGCCACCGCTGCTCTTCGACTGGGCCACCACTGCTCTCTATACGACCGCGGTGTACGCTGCGTGCTACTAAGTTTTTTTATTTCTTAAGACTTCAAATAAGTAGACAAAAAAACCGGCCAAATGCGTGTCGTCATTTACCCACCCAAACATAACCGTTTAGCTGGTAGAGGAGGGGGGCATTTGGCTACGGAACCATAAAAAGCTATTTTAAGGTTTGTCAATTTAGCAATTTAGTACCTATGTATAATTAGGGGGAGGGGGGGTCATAACTCCTGTGACCCCCCCACCCCCCTAGGACCGCGCCGTAGCCGATTGGCAAAAAACGGAACACTTATCGATTCGTCACGTCTGTTTGTACGTCTGTATGTCAGAGCCACTTTATTCTGAAACTATTAGGTCTAGTTACACAGTTGAAACTTGGATGTAGATGTATTCTGTGAACCGTTTTACGATTTTTATACAAAAATTAAAAGATTAGAGCAAACATTTGGTTTGAATAAGATTTGATGTTACATACATACACATCTAAGTATTAACCGCAAAGAAGCGTTGATTCAAGTTCTCATTATTTCACAAAAAAAAAAACAATGAATTCGTGATTCTTTTTATTGTTACTTATTGAAAAAAATAGTTTCAATCGTTTCGAGTTCGATGATCGAGTTTATGGCTTTCGGTTCCAGAACGACCTAAAATTAACCGTGTATAATATTATAATAATATTATAACGATCGTCAGATTGTTTCTACTTAGTCTGTGGTACCAACTCCAGTCTCCGGCATTACGCCCATGCTGGACTGTCTTGGTCGTAGACAGAGTATCCTATAGACACCGGCAAAGCGTGTCGCAAAAAGAGACAAAAAATAAATACGTCACGAATTTAGGGTTACCGGGTGAGGAAAAATTTACCCCACAATTTATGAGAATTGGAAATTAGTACGTAAGACAAAGCCTGAATATGCCAATGACATATCCGTTACCATCGGTACGCAAAGGCATGCGATGCGGAGAAGACATGCTGCCGAACTCAAATTAATTGCGATGAGGGCAGGAGTGACGATGGATGATGATGATGTGGTTCTAAATTACTGCCATTTCTGATGTGATAGTAGGTTCTGGGTTTGTGGGTAAATAATAGAACATATAGCGGATGGTCGAATACTCTCTGGTCGCAAAGGCAAAGGCGTTCCACCCCGGCGATACTCGCCAGCCTAAGTAGCGTGTTTCCGAACGCGCCCATAGACGTAGAGTTTGTCTATGGTCGCTCTGACCAACGGTGGCCACGGTCACTTCAAGGTTATGTTTTACTGATCACTGATTGGTCAGTTTGAATATTGTAATAACCAATGAGGTTAAAGATGTCTTTTGACATTAATCTTAAGTTACTCGTCTAAGAGGTAGTTTTAGAAAGCAAATGGCGCGACTTGTTCAATCCGATTATTAAAGTTTTACCGTGTAACAAAGCTCTTTAACTGAACCTGACCCACCCCGACTACATTTTGGCGCCCAACGTGTGTTTTCTGATAATAGAAACAAGGGGTCGGTGTCTTTGTGCGCGAATCGAACTTTTTCTCGTCGCGGGTTCAAGAAAAGTTTTCGGAATCTCTTGATACGACCGACACTACAATCGACAGGGACTGCCGTTGTTAGCTGTTTTGCGTTTAGCTTCGTTTATTTTGCTGGCTGAGAGAGCCACGAGCCGTTGGTTTCATTTTTTCACCAACGTGTTTGCAAAATGCCGCGAAGACGCAAGTCGTTGCAAGCCGACGAGTCAATTCTCGAAGAATCGGAGCCATCAGGCAATATTTCGATGACTCAAGAAGCGCTTACTACATTGCTTACTACTCTTCAGCAGTCGCAAGCCGAATTTTTCAAGCAACTCTTACGTGAAGTACGTTCATCGACGCCGCACGTGTCGACCGATGCAAGTACATGTGCCGCCAACGCCGCAATGGGCGTCATGAGGTCTACAACAGCCAATTTCTCGAAGTGCACATCAAAGTTCAGCGGAAATCCAGAAGAATCCGTGGAAAACTTCATAGATGCAATAGAAGTTTATAAATCATGCCTAGATATAAGCGACGCTAACGCGCTCTTAGGTATGTCTATGCTGCTGACTTCATCGGCGGGAACATGGTGGCAAGGCGTCAAGGGTACAACGAAAACGTGGGAAGAAGCCATCACGAGGTTACGAAGTGCCTACGGCGATCGTCGCCCACCGTTTCGTGTTTACGTCGAGTTATTCTCCCTATCACAAGGTAAAGAAAATACGGACTTATTCATTGCTAAAGTCCGAGCCTTGTTAGCCAAGTTACCACAGGAAGACCTATGTGAACGGGTCGAGTTGGATATGGCATTTGGGTTATTAGATCGCCGCATTCGGAAGCGAATCGATAGAGCCGAAGTTTCGACGTTCGACGAGCTGCTAAAGAAAGCACGAGCCGTAGAAGACTCTCTGAATGAGTCGCGAGCTCAGAAACCGTCATCAGGCCGCGAAGGGTGCTCTCGCGCTGCCACCGCCGCCGCCGAGCCTGCGCGCGCCCCCACGTCGAATCATTCTTCTCGCTCTTCCACTGCAGTCGTCGGCAATCGCACGAGCGATTCAACGACGAAGAAGGCAGGAAATTTGAAGTTATTCTGTGTTTACTGTAAACGTAATGGTCACACCAAAGAAAAGTGTGAAAAGTTAGCAAACAGTGACAAAAATATCTCCAAAAGTGAAGACTCAAAAGACATCAAATGTTACGGTTGTGGTGCCGCGAATGTAATAAAATCAAAGTGCGCGAAGTGTAACGTTAATACCGGGAAAAATAGTGAGCATTCCGCGTTCTATTCCCTTAATTCGGCACGTGATTATTGTGCACCCACCGTCCGCATTAAATCGAGTCCTACGCGCCCTTCGCGTAGCGGCAAACGCAACGAGACCAGCGCGCCGCCACCGCAAGCGCCCACCCCGCCACTGCAAGGTGGTGTGATGTTTGCCGGCAGGGCGAACGCGCCCGCTCCTTCGTGCGCCGAGTCTACGTCTTCTCACGATGTTGGAGGTAACCCAGCATATGTCACTGGGGGCTCTATTACTAATAAAACTTCTTGTAATTTAACTGATAACGTTAATGTAACTATGGATACTTACTATTCTGGTAATAGTGTTCCTTATAGTAAATGTTTACAAAAACAAGTACCTTGTAATTCGCAGAGTTTATATTGTAATTTAAATGATCATTGTGGTTCACAAACGATGTCTTTCGTTAATAACGATGTTAATGTTATTTCTGTGCCTTTATATGATAGTTTTTGTATTGATAACAGAGTATGTAATACTTCTATGACTCCGAGTAGTCATTTTGGAAATTTTTATTGTGTAAATAAGGAAAATGTTTGTTTATGTATTGAAACGTGTGTTTGTACTAAATCTACGAGGTGTGTTTGTGCCACTTGCGACCAGGGGGAGTTCGCGTCGCCGTCAAAGTCGAATAATGATAAAAGCGGTTTACGGTCGATAATGTTCAATGGTTGTCAATCATTATCTGGTAATTCCGAAGGATCAAAATCTAATGCTCGCGATTTTATGCCTAATTCCAGATCTGTTTGTGATTTTAATCCATTTTATAACTGCGCCAACGACTCACAACATATTTCCGATTTTGCAAGTGGCCGTCAACATTCTTCCGTGGAAAACAGTGATCGTCAACATTTTTCCGTGGAAAACATGGGTAGTCAACATTTTTCCGTAAATTCCAGTGGTTCTCAACATTTTTCCGAGAACACAAACGAAATTGATTATTGTTTTAAAAATGTTGATTGTCAACAATTGTGTGGAATTACCAGTGGTTCACAACATTTTTCCGGTAATCCTAATGAGGTTCAATCTTTTTGTCGGCCCGTACTAAAGATTAGTATTTTAGGTGAAAAAGGTACCGCGAT
Organism: Eurois occulta; assembly: GCA_950022335.1. Taxonomy (NCBI): domain Eukaryota; kingdom Metazoa; phylum Arthropoda; class Insecta; order Lepidoptera; family Noctuidae; genus Eurois; species Eurois occulta. The sequence continues at coordinate 7,302,963 of OX465484.1, read as the reverse complement.
GGTAGATTCGGCAGCTAAATGCTGTGTTGCTGGCCATACGCTATACGCTCTCCTAAGGGCCAAAGATTATCCTATGTCCTCGCGTATGGAAAATGTAAAACTCGCAGATGGTAAAAGTAGGTTATTGAATGTTCTTACTACCGAGGTAAATGTGACTCTTGAAGGTAGAACCAGCCTCGTCAGTTTTTTAATTTTTCCAGACGCGGACAGTAATGAAAGTCTGTTAGGTATAGATTTTTTGATTAATTTTAATATTAGTGTCGATTTCGGTAATGCAAAATGGCACTTTGCTGATAGCTCTGAGCAGTTCAATCTTCTTTTTGAAAAACCAGCACACCACGTTGAGAGTGTGCCTATAAGTAGCATACTTAGGGACGAGGAAGCGTCACAGCTTAGCGACGAGCAGCGCGAGGTTCTTGCCAAATTCCTGTCTGAAAATCAGGACGTTTTTGAATTAAGAGGCGAACCAACTACGTTTGCAGAGCACGTCATCGATACCGGTGACCACGCTCCGATCGCAGTCCCTCCGTATCGTCTAACTCCAGCTAAAAGAGAGGTTATGCATTCGGAAATAGAAAAGATGTTAGCTGATGATATAATAGAAGAGTGCGAATCAGCATGGGGTTCTCCCGCTTTGTTGGTGCCTAAGAAGAACGGTCAAGTTCGTTTTTGCGTAGATTACCGAAAGCTTAACGCAGTTACGAAAACTGATGTGTATCCGATGCCGCTTATAGACGAATTAGTGCAGTCTACTAAGCGCAATTGCATCATGAGTACATTAGATATGCGTAGTGGATTTTGGAACGTGTCTGTCCGCGAATGTGACAGAGACAAAACGGCCTTTTTAACGCCTTTCGGTACTTACCGGTTCAAAAGGATGCCATTTGGTCTCAAAAACGCTCCATCCACCTTTCAGCGTCTCATTGATAAGCTGCGCACAGGCGCCTCACTTAAGAATGTGACACTATTAGCTTACCAAGACGATTTGCTCGTTATATCAGAGAGTTTTGATCAGCATGTGGCTGATTTACGTGCAGTTTTTGAGAGGTTGCGTATGTTCAATTTACGCGCCAACCGTGATAAGTGTGTTTTCGCTCGCGAAGAAGTGAAATATTTGGGCCATGTCATTACTCAGGATGGGGTTTCGCCTGATCATGACAAAGTTCGCGCAGTGGCGGACATGAAGGCACCAAGCACTCCGCGGCATCTCAAAACTTTTCTTCAGACCTGTTCGTGGTTTAGAAAGTTTATTCTGAACTTTTCAGAGGTTGCCGAACCTTTAACACGTCTTTTAAAGAAGAATCAGACTTGGGTATGGGGCCCTGAGCAAAATCAGGCGTTTCAGGAGCTGAAAAAACGTTTAACGTCTGCGCCCATACTTGTCCAAGCTGATTACTCCAAACCATTTGTCTTGCGTACAGATGCGAGTAGTTACGCTCTCGGTGCAGTACTGCTGCAAGGTGAGGGAAAGGACGAAAGGCCTATTGAGTATGCAAGCCGCCTTTTAAACCCAGCCGAGCGTAATTACAGCACTACCGAGAGGGAAGCTCTTGCGGTAGTGTGGTCAGTCGATCGGTTCAGAGGTTATATTGAAGGTCAACCAGTTATTATAGGTAGTGACCATCAACCCCTGAAATGGTTGTTGAGTTTGAAGTCGCCGTCTGGTAGATTAGTTCGGTGGGCACTGAGGTTACAGGAGTTCAATATTCAGTTCGAATACACTCCAGGCAGAGCCAACGTTGTCGCCGATACGTTAAGTCGTCCTACCTGCGAAGAAGACAATAAAGGTCAGTGTGGTATTTGTTCAGTCATTGTTGACTTACCCACTAGAACTCCCGCTGATCTGCGACAGGCTCAATTAGATGACCCAGAATTAAAGAAAATAATCAGTGGTCTTGAAAGTAATGATGCATTAGACGAAAAACGCTGGTCCGAGCGAGGTTACTTTATGCAGCAAGGAGTTCTTTATAGGTACAATCCTGATGTCGATGTTGAGGAATCACAGCTTGTAGTTCCTGTGAGTTTACGACTCGACATTTTGAAGGAATGCCATGACACTCCTATTGCTGGGCATCAAGGTATTGATAGGACTTTACACAAGCTATCACAGCGGTTTTTCTTCCCTGGAATGAGACGGTTTGTCGCCGATTTCATTAAGTCTTGTGCCACGTGCCAGCGCTACAAGTCGTCAAACTTGAAGCCTTCAGGCCTTTTACAGACCCCAGTTTTACATCAAAGGGGAGAGGTCTTGGCGATCGACTTGTTTGGCCCGCTCCCTCCTGGAGAGAAGGGGGAGAAATACGTTTTATTAGTCGAGGACACAGCTACTCGGTGGGTCGAGCTTTTTGCTCTTGTTGATGCCACTTCAGAAGCCTGTGCCCGTACACTAATCGAGGAGTACTTCCTCAGGTATGGCCTGCCGCGCCGTATTGTCTCGGACAATGGGGTACAATTTGTCTCAGCCGTTATGCAACAGTGCATGTTCATTTTGGGGATTAAACAGGATTTATTACCTTTATATCATCCGGAGGCAAACCCGGCCGAACGGAAAAATAGAGATCTTAAGGTACAGCTGGCTCAGTTGGTCGACACTGAACATTCTTCTTGGCCGAAACATTTACCATCGGTTCGTTTCTCAATGAATTCGGCTTTGTGTCATACAACAGGTGTTTCACCAGCTTTTCTGACCTTCGCTAGAGATCTCCGTTCACCCATTGACGTTCATTTTGATATTAGGGCTGTCTTACAAAAAGATAATTTTGTTCCACAAATCACACCTTACCTACAGAAGTTTGTAGACTCTTTAGTTTCTATTAGGGATAAGGTAGAGAAGGAACAGGACAGACGTAAAGACTATGCAGACAAGGGTCGCAAACCTGAAGAATTTGATATCGGTGATCAGGTTTTGGTTAAGTCGCATGTGTTGAGTAATGCTGGTAAAGGATTGTCAGCTAAGTTTGTGCCAAAAAGGGATGGTCCTTACACGATCCTTAAAAAAGTTAGTCCTACCAGTTATTTAGTTTGCGAACTTAATGCTCCCGACAATGTCTTAGGTAGGTTCCACGCGTCCCAACTCACGCGGTTTGTTAATAGGAATGACGCGCCTACTTTTCCGATTATGCCAAAGCGTAACCGAGGCCGGCCTCGTCATATTCAGCCTGTTTCTGACGTTCTCGAGCGGGTTCCTGAGCGAGGACGCTTTCATGAACCCGAGGGGGAGTGTATAGCGGATGGTCGAATACTCTCTGGTCGCAAAGGCAAAGGCGTTCCACCCCGGCGATACTCGCCAGCCTAAGTAGCGTGTTTCCGAACGCGCCCATAGACGTAGAGTTTGTCTATGGTCGCTCTGACCAACGGTGGCCACGGTCACTTCAAGGTTATGTTTTACTGATCACTGATTGGTCAGTTTGAATATTGTAATAACCAATGAGGTTAAAGATGTCTTTTGACATTAATCTTAAGTTACTCGTCTAAGAGGTAGTTTTAGAAAGCAAATGGCGCGACTTGTTCAATCCGATTATTAAAGTTTTACCGTGTAACAAAGCTCTTTAACTGAACCTGACCCACCCCGACTACAAACATGTTTATTTTTAATAAGCTTTTATTGATTTAACACATTATTGTCCTTTAAATAAAACAAGCTTCGTATGTTTCTAATTTTTTGCTTAGGTTCAAATCCTTTTGTTGCGTGATGTATACGCAGTTCAAAATAGTGCATGGCAATTGCCTTAATAAGTAAAACTTTGTGGTTTCCAATAAAAGGTTGACTTTCAAAATGATTATTTATGAATTCTTCTTTCTAATTAACTTATATTCTTCTTTTTAATTCTCAAAATGTTTGCTGCAAATTTTTGATGACGGTTTTGGTGTCCAATCTGTTCGTCCTGTAGCTACAATCCAATTCTGACGTAAATTATCAGGTTCAGGGAAACTGCAAAAAGTCATTAAATATTTCAGATATTTAATTAATACTCACTGCAGAAGCCATCATATTATTATTTCCCATAATAGTGGGTAATAATTTATAGAAAAGTTGGCAACACCAACGTTTTTAGGTTAGAATTTATAATTGAATAATAATTGTTATTTTTGTGCTTTTTACGGATGAATCGTACGTCTAGCGTACATTATACACAATATATGAACATAATAAAATGTTACTGAATGCCTAGAACTGATAAAGAGTGGCATACTTACGAATGAAAAGACAATCCTGGGATTTTCGTTCCACTATCACTTTTACACCCTTTAACGCTACACCACACCATTTTTTTTGTATAAATGGTTGAAATAGTAAGTCTAAATTGTTCAAAACAAAATATAACATAAATTACTTAACATATAACACGTAAAAACTGTATTTTAAAGGTAGACGATGGCTAGCTGCACGTCAGCTGTCAAACTTTGTTTAGCAAACTAGTGTGCTGACCTTGAAAAAACGTGGCACGCTCGATGAAACAAAAAATTTTATCGTTCTGTTTCATTTCTTTACACGACATCGGCATACGTTGTTCTTTTTCTTGTGTGAATGCGACAAAACATATCAATTAGTCTATAGCATTCTCTGTCTACGGTCTTGGTCGTGGTAGTCTGTGCGTATTATTATACTCTTTGGTCTGTGCCACAGAGTACTTTTATGTAAAGGGTCTGTGCCACAGAACATATATGTCTGTGCTCTCTCTGTATACTGTGGTGTCCAGTGGTGTATACAAAACTGATACTGTCATACTGAGTACTGCGTGGTACTGGCGTTTCTTTGAACCAAAGCGTAGAATACCAAAAGGGTTTGAACTTTATTTATATGATATTCTACGAAATGATATTATATTCTTGTTAAATCTAAGTTAAGTTTATGCGATTCTATCATGTCTACCCGTGAAATACTCTCCCTACAATTTGGTCACTACGCGAACTATGTTGGTGCACACTTTTGGAACTTACAAGAACTTAGTTTTGATTATACAGGAACTGTGCAAACAGAAGTTAACCACGATATTTTATACCGTGAAGGTCAAACCGCAAAGCGTGAAGTGACATACACACCACGACTCCTTTTGGCTGACCTTAAAGGTTCCCTAAAAACTTTGCCTGAAAGTGGTGGTTTGTCTAGTGTAGGCGAAGAAAATACAATAACTTGGGATGCTATTGAGAAAATCGAAGAACCAGCTCCACCGAAAAATGAGTACTTGGCAGATATTGAAAGTGAGGGACCAAGTGTTCCCACAAAAGAATACAACTTTGAAGAAGATGTTAAAACATGGACTGATTACTTATACCCCAGGCTTCATGAGAGAACAATTAATATTGTAAAAGAATATGTTCATGGAGATGATACAGTAAGTTTTATCCAATAAGTTAACAGTAACCTTAATCATCATTCTCTTGCCCTTGTCCCAATTCATTTGCGGTGGGCGCAGCGTGTCTTCTTCTTCCATACTTCTCTATTACTCGTCATCTCATCAGACACTTCTTTTCGTGCCATATTATTCTTCACACAGTCCAACCATCTTTTTTTTGGTCTTCCTCTACTCTTATATCCACAGTCATACTCAAAACTTTCCTCACTACATTTTCCTCATTCCTCCGCATCACATGCCCATACCATGATAACCGATTACCACACATCTTTTCAGTCACCAGCACCACTTTCAGAATTCGTCTTGTGTACTCATTTTTTACACCACACATCCCTCTTAACATTCTCATCTCAGCCACATGCAAATGCCTTTCATTGATCCCTTTTGTGTACACAGTAACCTTAATATTGAGTTGAAAATATTTGTTAATAGTATAATCATATTTCTTTTATTTTCAGGAATGCATGGATATTTTTCATACTGGCAAATCAGTGTGGAAGCTTGATTTTGGCGAAGCATTTACAGACAACATCCGAAGATATGTAGAAGAATGCGACAGCATGCAAGGTTTTCAAGTCAACTTTGACTGTGTGGATGGGTTCGCAGGCCTTGCTCTCAGTTGTATAGAGCATCTTGCAGACGAATATACCAAAACAATTCTAGCATACCCAATTATACCTTCACATTTCCCTGATAACAGTCCTACAACACAAGAAGAAAGAGATAAGGCCAATGTTAAAGATTCTATAAGGCTTGTGAACACAGCTGTTTCTATTCAAGAGCTGTCAGAGCATGCAACATTGTTTGTACCCATATGCACTGGAGATAAAGGGTGGAGGAAACCAGGAAGTCCTAGAAAATTTGATTACATTAATTACAATCCTGAACTATACTATCATAGTTCAGCTTTATTAGCAACAGCAATGGACACATTGAGTCAAAAGTACAGACACAAAAGCAATATTTTCACACTATCAGATATTTGTGCTGATCTCACAGGTTATGGTAGAAAAATGGCTTCAGCCTCATTAGGAATGCCATTACCATTAAATGAATCACAATATTTGATAGATTACTTGAATACTACTACAAAACCTATTTACACAAGTATAACACCTAGTTGTAAAATTGCTGCAGACAAAATATTCCAGTTGATCACAGTGAGAGGAGTTCCAGAAAGCTACTTGAAAGCACCTATGAAAGAAGCCAAAGAACAAATGAATATACCAGCATACCGGTGTAATAATGTGAAGGAAATGTTTGAGTTATATTTTCAAGCAAACAACTTCCTTTCAGCAACAAACGTAACAATATGTGAAAAGCCCCTCGAAGTTAAAACTCCTTATCCAACATTTTTCTCAAATGAACTTAATAAATATGGGTTTGTAAGAAGTGACGCTACCCAAGAGAAGGTTAAGAGTTGTGCTGTTGTTGCAGGATACCACAATGGTAATTTCATGTCAGATATGATTGAAAAACTGCACAGAGAAACTAGTAGGATTAAATTTGCCAAACTGCACAAGTTTAACCAAGAAGGGTTTGAAGCTTCAGAGTATAGTGAAATTTTAGATAAGCTAGCAGAATTCAAAGATAACTATGAAGATGATTTTGAACTGTAATATAATATTGTTAATTCTACTCACTGCATTTCTAAAATGACTAAACAATAAGCTTTAATAAAACTTTATCAATATTTACACTTTCTTTACACTACTCAAATATTTGCTACCCTGTTGGGGTTGTGGTGGCAACCGCAAAGCCGGTAGTGTTTTTGAGTTGAATGTTGGTGGTGCGACACTCTCGTCTTGGAAAGCACGTAAAGTTGTTAGTCCTGCACCTGGTCTCTCCCCCAGTTGTCGGACAGTCCTTACTGACAATGAGAGTGAGTGTACCTGTGTCTGTGCACACACTTGAGCACTATGCCTACGTACATTCTTCGTTGAGATTGGCCGACGGGATCGAAATTCGGTCGATAGGAAATTATAATTACGTCTGACATTTCTCGGGACTCTGGGGTCCCGGAACTTGTTGAGAGGCCCATTAACATACCAAATGTCATTCAAGGGCTTTCTGTATTTTGTATAAAGGGGCCATAACCCACCACGCCGGACCAGTGCGGGCTTGTGAATGTCGCGACAATGTAACCACACCGATCGTGTATTTGTTACAGCCAATTGATATAAAAATAAAAGCACTTTTGAAAATTCATATAACTTTATTTAAGATGATTTAGATAAAATAAATCATATCCCATCCACACTATCGCAACGTACATACACATTTACATCAATTCATATTATGAGTTAGAACCAGCGATCACGATGAACGCTCTAATGCTCTCTCCTTCATTCTCGTAATAAATGCTGCGCCTTTGTTCTTTCTGAAGTTCTCATAGGGATCATTGAGGTTTACGCCTACACCTGTGGACAACAAAGAAATAAAGATTATCAAATCTACCCATACACCATTGTAGAACTTAACAACTGTAACAATATCGAATCCATTCACACATCATTCAATAAAATTGGCTCAGTAGTTTAGGAGCTATAGTGGAATAGGTCATGTTACAAACAAACTGCTAAAATCATAAACTTTGCTTTTGGCTTTACCAAACTCCAATAAAAAAGAGAGGGCTTCAAAATAACAAAACCGAAACCACCAATCAACATGAGAGCTTAAATTACTTTTCGGTTTGTTTTACACTTTTCAAAAAGATATTTAAGTTTTTGTTATTTAGCATTAGGTATTATAATTAGTATTTTTGTCCACACATTGAATTTACCTTTATACTGATCTTGTCTATCTCTAACAATGCCACCGCTGATTGGTTCGGCGATGCCCTGCCCAGACGCGCCCAGGCCGCCGGCGCTCCAGCCCATCTTTTGTAACAGCTGGTGCCCTTTGTTGCTAGCGTCCAGACCTGACGTAGACGTACTCGGATATGCTCCACCACTGTGGGAATTTAAATAAATATTAATTAAATGGAACAGTACTCTTACAAAACGTTTAACAGTGATTTAAGGCAGACTTCTCAGGCAAATCCAAGACCAAAAAACAGACTGCCTTTTAGTCTCCTGGCCAAATTTCGCAGACCAATTCCACGGTACCACACAATTGCTTTTTAAAATTTATCTAATACTAGCTGTTGCCCGCGACCTTTGTTTGCGTGAAATTATTATAAAAATTACTTCCCTTTTTGAATCGAATTTTGTTACCAATTTCAAGGGCTTTAGTCTTTTGCACGGAACCCTAATTATTTTTCTAAAATAAAAGAAGCCTATGTTAGACCTTATAATATCAGCTATCTGCCTGTAAAGTCTCGACAAAATCGGAGATTACCCGGAACAAACAGACCGAAAAAAAAAGTGTTTTTGTTATATGTGCTGTATATATATTTTAATATGCATTCAGTAAAAAGCTATTAATTTGATATTACAAACAGATAATTCAATTTAATTTATTTGTGTAGACTAGCGACCCGCCCCGGTTTCGCACGGGTGAAATATATAGATATAAATGTTCCTCTTGAATCACTATCTATTCCTGAAAACTGCATTAAAATCCGTTGCGTAGTGTAAAAGATCTAAGCGTACAGAGACGACGACGGGAGCGACTTTGTTTTACACTACGTAAAGAAGATGTATAGCTTTTAAAGAGGTTTCTAAAATATTGTTTTAGGAGTCTTTCTTGCCTTTAAAATCAGTCCCGTTGAGCAGTGTAATCGCTCAGCATCATGACTCAAATTTTACACATTTTCGAAATCGTAAACTGAGCTTTGTAATCTCAAAAACTTGTCATCTGAAAAACAATTGAACATGTAGATGAGCATCATACTCACAGGAAACTAGGAGGTGTGGGCGATTTAGAACGTTCAACGCGCCGTGACCTCGGCGACTCCCGGTGCCTGTCCCGTTCCCTTGATCTGCTTCGTGATCGCGATCTCGACCTTGATCGGGATCGCCGCCGACCTGTTATTATACAATTTATATTTTAGTACTGCTTTTTACTTCAGTCTTGACTGATGTGTCTTGTATTGAATTATGTTGGAGATGGCTTCCAGTGCAACTAACATTGAGAGATCCCTTATTTGCCCTTGACAACCCAGTAACTGGGTAATACGACGATACCCCTTGGTACAAGGAGTACTGGCAGATAGAATTTTGGGTTTTTGACTATCCATAACGCTTATTAAAAAGATCTACAAATGAGAGCTGGGACCAAGAGCTTCACATGCTTTCTGTTTTATAATAAATTATAGTCTGTTGTGGTAACAGATTTATCGCTATTGCTCATAGTATGGAGGCAGATATCGATGTTACGGCTTTACTATCCTTTGTCTCCAATGAAAAACTGTCAATTCAATTATGTAGTGATGAAAGTCACAAATCAAAACACCTCATTGTCAAGGGCACTGTATTCTGCTAAAAATCCAGATTGTCTGCAGAAGTTTCTAAACAATAATAACATGAATGCAGAGACATCTCTCTCGCGCAGTAGGGCAGGTGAGATATCATCTATTTAATTGTATTGAATAATATATTTGTTATGTATCAGTTACACAACATGCCAAGGTCCAGCATATTTTCTGATAACAGTTTTCAATGTTATACTGGTGATATTGAGCCTTGTTCTCTCACAGCAGTACTAACTGTAGAATAGAATCAGCCTGTAATGTTCCTATTGCTGGGGCACAGGCCTGCTCTCTGGGGAGAGGGACTGAGCTGTAATTCACCACGCGGCCCAATGGCACTGGTAATGAAATGAATTATACAAAGTAACGCGCCTGTCAGCTCACATGCTGCTCTGCAAATTGGTTGCCCCAACACTGGTCCTCCGCTGGTCGCATACAATCTGTCTCCTTTACATACATACATAAAGTTTTTTTTTTTTTTTGGTGGGTGGGAAATCATCAAATGACCCCCCCCGCCCTGGGCGGAGCGGAAGGGAGTGTCAGACTTACTGACTAAAAACCACCCATGTTCCTTCATTGGCCCTGTATGTTCCAGGGTCGCGGTATCTCTTTCGAACAGTCCCGCAGCCCTGGCAGGCACCGGCCCTTGCGGGCCCCTCCCGTTGCTGACAACTCTTTGAGGCGCGCGTGGAACACGAACGCGCCGTCGACACGGCCTGCCCGTCATCATACGACGGACGGACGGCGAGCTAGCCCATTACTCACCGTCCACAGGCCCGCCTAGCTACGATCCTTACATACTCTTTTTGCATCGTCCACATTCTTCCTTCTAGTCATATACGACACGCCGCCATTTTACATACTAAAAAAAATAAAACGTACTTTCTCGATTCTCTCTGTCCCTCTCTCTTCTCCACGAAGTTGATGAGGATGATGTCGACTTTCTTCTCGGAGATGGTGACCTTGACTTTGATTTTGTAGGCGAAGGTTTCTCTGGTGTTTTACTTTTTGATCTGAGTTCATAACAAAGAATATTAACTTTACTGTAATGAATCTCGCTGTGTGAGGTACTGAATGAAACAAAATTGAACGACAGTAATTAGACACTGAATAAAGACAAAGAGCACTGAATAAGTGAAGTGCTCATATTTACTTCTTACCTTCCTCACCGTATTTGAGAGCAAGGGAAAAGAAAGTTCATAAAAATGGCTGGCATCCAGGTATCCAGCTGCTAGTATCTTTTCGAAATCGGCTCAATTTCCATTCAATTTTGGTTTTGACAGCAATAAAATCAAATCATACCTATATCTTCTGCCAGGTGGGGTAGGTTGTTTCTGCAAGTCTTTTGGTATAGGACTAGGTGATCTCGACTTTTCCCGGAAGCCCTGTGCCACTGCTTCTTCTTTCAGTTTCCTAGCAGAATTCTTAGCTTTGTAGTACTCATACAGGCCCAATTTCTCCCAGCCCTCACTGCAGAAAAGATAAGAAATCTTGTTGAATAATGTATGAATATGAAAAATAGATTGTATGGTGTTTTAGCTCTGTTACATAAATTACAAAATTGGTCAAAGCAACACATATAATTATTGTTTAAATGTACTGACTTGTCTCTAGGCCGTTCGTGATTAGGCGAAGCATAGAACGCGTCGACAGCTGCCAGTAATCTATCATTAGGAGGGGCGGGAGGGGGAAGTCGAATCTTCGCCGGATCCAATGGCCGATATCTATCGTCTTCCAACTAAAATAAACATATTTCATGAGAGAGGAGAAATATTAAACAGCTACAGGAGGAAATGGAGTTGTTAACAAAAGGAGTGCTCATAATCTTTCTCCTTGATCATAAACTGGTTTATGTTGACAGAAAAGCAGGGGAAAATGACTCTAGTCCAATGCACACATTTATTACACAGATATCAATGCACACACCTGTCACTATTTGTATGTTATCACTCCATTTGTTTGTTACTCCTCATTCACAAAGAAAATAATTAAATTTACATACCATAATGAGTGGGACCATCAAACCAGCCGGTAGCTCGAAATAGGGTACAGAAGGCATTAGATCTTCATTGTTTATATCAGGGAATGGAGGGAATCCAGGTGGAGGCTTACTAAGATCTGGTAGACCATTTTGGAATGCTAACAGTGCTGAGTTGTCATTGTTTGGCATGAAGCCAGGAGGTGGTTGGGAGAAGTTGATATTTGGAAGAATTGACAAATCTGGCTCTTCAGTAATTTCATTCTTAATCTTCTGACTAGTTATTTGGTCAAATGTCTGGCTGTCGTAACTGTTTTCGTTTCCACTTAGGCTATTGTTGGAAGCATAGTTGTCGCCACTTTCGCTGCCATATTGGTTGTTTGAATTGAAGTTCGGTTCATAGCCACCCATTGGTGGGAAGTTTTGGTCATTGAAGTTGTTATTTTGAAAATTGTTTTGCATGTTGTTTTGCTGTACACTGTCTTTACTGGGATCGTGGGTGTTCTGTAGTTCAATGGCGTGTTTCTGCATTTCCAATTGCTGAATCTGCTGCATTGTGTGTGCGACAAAAGCTTGGTGTTGAGTTTGATAGCTGGAAAATGAGGATACCGTAAATATCGTTGTAAAACATTTTAACAGTGAAAGCAATTTTGATGAAATTTGTCATATATCCCTCCATATGTACACAAATATTGCACTTACTTTTCAAAGGTAGATTTAGTTTGTTGTGTTAGATGGGCAATAGCATTTGAGTGTTGCGAGATCAGATTGTTCTGGTACTCCTGGTAGGAGCTGGTGGGACTCTTCATTTTCTCAATGACGGCAGTCTCGAAATAGTTCGACTTGGATTCCCATAGTCGAAGCAATTTGTTAAGTTTAGCTTCCTGCTCTTCAGTAACGGCTGAAACAGCAAAATGATTAAAGAGTTGTCATATGAGCCGAGGCCGACACTAAGCAAGTTACCTGACTGGCACAAACCACAGGCGATGATGTACTAAAAATGCTTTAACTTGAAGATGAGAATGCACAATCGAACAAGAGAGACCTACATCTTGAGGGCATTATTATAAATATGTTACCTATACTGGCATTGCAAAACATTGGAACCACCACATTTTCCAAATTTTTCTTGAGATCTTCTGCGTTTTTGCGTGCACTGTAATTAGGAATAATAGCATCATAGACACCGATTTGATAATGACACGAAGTAAAGGGGAGGTACACAATCTTAAAGGGGACTTAAATAATAAAATGCTTTAAATATAAGTAAAATATGGTTTATGTATCGCCGTATTCTTCGCATTATTCTTGTATTAAAATAGGTAATGAATTAGAGTTAAATACCTGCATGTTATGCATACTTTTACCATAAATAGGTGAGAATTTAAACTTATACAGACCATACAAAGTGATCATTTCTAAACAAAATATTTAGGTTACAACAACAACAACAAAAGAATACCATTATTCTATTGCCAAGAAACCAATAAGAACCACAAATTAATTAAAGATTTGAAAGCAAAATAACTAAGGTTAGGTTATCAAAAAATACAAGATCCCTGAACATGAACAAATGAGCTTAGGTGTTAATTATTCTGGTGTTTGGTACTAACCAATGGTGGAGGACATCATTGACCAGGTAAATGATGTGGAGTTTCTGTGTGAATGCTGCACCGGGCTGTGTCACTTTTCGTAGGAGATGTTGCGATATGACTTTGCCCGCGTCGTGTGATGTGGCATGCTGTAATATCCAGCCTTTGCCTATGGGTAATTGACAGGCAAAATTATAAGTAAAATTTCTTTTTAGTAAGCAGTTTTATTGAACCACTAAAAACTTGTTTTTATTTTAAAATATATTCAGGTGTCTTTTTACAAATAAAATAATTGTTTCCTTATTAAATTGGTGTTACGAGGTCAATTAAGGCATAGTTAGCTGTCAAGTTTGATAAAAACTTAGGGTGTGGCTTTAGCAATTTTTTATTATGTGTAGAATTGTGTACACACAATTCCTATAAAACCATCAAAATGTTGATGTGCAATTCTGGAGATAATTGTCACCTGATGATATGCTGTCTTTGGTGCATGTGTCAATGATTGGCTGCAGTATGCTGTCCAGTTCGCTGAGGCTGATATGGTTGTCTTCTGCCATCATCTGGATCTTCTCCACTTGAGCCTTGCTCACCAACTCGTTGATTTTAGCTTGCTGTTGTTGAATCAAAACCTAAAACATTTATACAGCATTTGTATTGATTGTCACATTAATAAAACTGTATTTTTAAGAAAGACAACAGAAATGAATGAAAACTAAACATTAAGTAAGTTGTGCTAAATATGAGACAACATAGAACAATTATGTAGAATGAAATATGGAAAGAACAGCAAAATAAAGTACACATAGTTTGTAGAACCACCCTAAAGAATATTACAGCCTGCAAATAATAATAAATATTGAATTTGTAAACCAGCAAGTCACACAGAAATCTAATACAACACTGACCAATCTTTTAAACATGCACTTGAATCTAACTTGAATTACCTCAATGATTGTCTAGTTCACGAATCAGTAACTACTATTACTAATCATTAGTATTTTGGAACATGAATGGGTTTTCATAATCGAAATAACCAAAAATCCAAACAAGTTGGAACTTACTGTGTGTTGAGCATTAAGATTATTTTCAGATTGAGTAATTTGCTCTTTGAGCATGTTGATCTGTGCGGAGATGTTGTCGAGGTCATGGTGGGCGTGCTGCGGGGTGCCGGGCGGCGCCGAGTTGGCCGCGAGCCACTGCTGCAGCGCGGGTGCCACCGCCATCGAAGCCGCTAGGCCCAGCTGAGCGGGAGTAGCTCCGGCCTGCTGGGGCATTACATATTGCCTGTTTTGTGCCATATAAGCCCCGGCGGGAGCAGGAGCCGGCTGGCCACCGGCCGATTGCTTTAGAACTATAAACAGCGGAGGTTCACTTAATCGGTTATAACAACACTCAATCAGCGATCATTGGAATATTCAAAACTCTTCCATCATCATTTTCATTATGCTTACTTGCTTGCTCCGTTGTCACTTTGTACTGGTAGTAGTTGAAGTAGTCCCCACCGTAAAGGAAGCTGAATTTTGGATTGTTTTTTTGCTTGTTCTTCGTCATTTTTTCAAATTCAGGTCCATTTCTAGCGACAAACTGGGCGAGTTTGTCTATTATGTTGCGTAGGTCTTGATCTAGAAATATAACTTGTTGTTAGCAACTGAATCACCCATAATACGTGTCCAAATAAAATATATCTGATTGAATTAAGACGCACCTTGTGGCGGCTGCGGAAGCTCCATTTTATTAATTAACTAAGGTTATGTTAGTAGAAAATTAGCTCTTTCCTCCGTACTGTGTACTAAGTATCTTACATCATTACAAACATCACATCATTGAAACGTTACTGTTCTTGTGTAATAATTTTCCAAGTCACCCTTATTTTTTCAGAACGCTACACTTATCGTAAAAATAACATTCCTTCTTCGACACCGATCCAATTTTTTCGGCCATTTGTAATTTTGAGTGAAGTGAAAATTAACGGTAGTTGAATAACCGGTAATCCCGGTATAAAAGTTGGCGTGGACATGGTTTCAATAACTTAGATTGGAAATTGTGTTGATTTCCAGAATCGTTTACAAGACCCATTATCATCATCATGAACCTTGCCAAAATTTAGAATTTTTAAACCAGAAATGAATAACATTTTTGTGGTTTAAAAATTCAGTTGAAGAAACAGAGCTTACAGAGCCTCGTAATTACGTGGTTTAGAGAGAAAGATTTTTTGTTATGTAAAATCATGAAATGCACAAGTATTCGCATCCTTAATTTGTATTCATGATGGCAACACTGTGCCACAGATCTCCGTCGATCGAAGAAAACCAACAAAAGAGAACTATTTAGTCTGTGGATCCAAGTGCCGAGTATTGATCGCTGGACCAATGGATTTTCAGGCAAAATAAATTCAATGCAGTCATTCGTTGTTTAGCGGTGACGGTACTGACGGTTCAGCAGACTGATGTCAAATCAGTCGACGTGAATCATTTGTCAAAATCCTTAAACAACTCAAAATAGTACTCTAAAAAATAAAGGAATCCACATCAAAATGTCTTCAATGGTAAGTTTCATTAAATATAATAATATTATAGACACTGTCCCCAGTATCCTCTATGAAGGTTTAACTGTAACTACGACTTTTCTTTTAATACATTTTGGTAACTGAGTAATATCAAATATTAGTTTATCCATATGAAAAACCTGCATAAGGTTGATTTTTGCTAATTGAAACTGAAAACTAGAACAAGTTGGGTCTGTCATCATCAGATACCATTCTGTCTCATAGTGCAAACTGAAATATAATTTAGTTTTATTGAATAACTTAGTGTACAGTATATATTAACTGCATTTATTAATTATGCTAGAGTAAAAGTAGTATACACCAATTAAAACTTATTTGAATGGCCATAATTTTGCAATTAAAATTCATGTTAAATCCTTATCACAAAGCATAGGAACTACAAACAACCTTATCATGTCAGGAAACTCATTTTTTATGAACAAAATTTTTAATGGTTTGTTTTATTCTTCACAGCGAATGAAGGCAGCCAAATGTCCTTCGGACGAGCTTGCCATAACAAACTGTGCGCTCATCAATCCGGAAGACTTCAACAGTGATGTCAAGTAAGTTATTATAACTCATCATCATCATTTAAAAATTGGCGGGAGCCTGGCTGCAAATTTCTGTCTCTAAGGCCAAGATCTATACTCATTTCAGAGCTTGTGCTATGACCTAAACATAACACATAAACATCTTTTTCTCGCGCTTGTAGTGTAATAGCTGTGGAATAGAGACAGGCACACACTAGACACTTAGTTTATAGACTTTGGTCTGGCTGATTCACTTCTCTCACAGTTTCGAGCTACACAATTATACTAATTACAGTAATAAATCAGTCATGTTGCTTTAATATACATTTGTGCTAAGCACAACCTATCTATGCTACCTGAATAGATTTTGGGTGAGAAGTTTGTTCTGCCACTTTTTCTACCCATTTAAAACACTAGAAAGTGGCAAAGGGCGGGCATTTTGCGGTACTATATTATGTAATTTTGATGTACAAAAACTGCTGATTAGTCAAAAATTGTATATAGCATGTAGTCATAAAAGTATTACTACAGGTTTTCAGTAGGAAAATATAATGAAGATTACAATATTTGACATTTTCTGTGATCTTGTGGTATCCCTTGGGATTTCACAAAATTCCTAGTTACCTCATTTCCCTGCGGCTGGTAAAGTCTGGCAACGTTCGTTGCCAAACAGTAACGAAAAAATAAATAAATGAAAAAGCGTTTATTTGTGGTGCAGCAATATGGTTTGTTGAAACAATAAAGAAGATATTAGCAGTCACCATGACATCCACGGATGTCATCAAATTGGGTGTGGCCTCAATCAAACACAATATATTCTGGAAAATAAAACCAATGAAAAAATGTATTCTGCTGGCAGACAATAAAATATTATCCAATAAAATGCAGTAGTAAATAAATGTATAAATTTTCGAAAAAAGTAGTTTTTAGATATTAATTAGTACCCTATCACAATGTTGTCCTATTAAAACCAAGGGTTGACTGGTAGAGAATGCCTTGTGGCATTAAGTCTGCCCATGTACCACTATTGTACATGAAGTTTAAATCACTAAATATAAAACAAGAATTTGTGTGGTATACAACAACTGCTGAAAAATCACACTCTAATTAAATTCGGGGTTTACAAGGTAAAATCGACTCCTCTCATTGTTGAAATTGGTTAAAATGTAGCCTATGTTACGCGGGCCTTAATAACGAATCGATTGACACCTTATTCATCAATCGGATGAATAGTTTATGTGCTACGGAGGAACATACGTAAATACACACATACATACCTACATAGACGGCTTAAATCATAAACCTTAATATTATATTTATAAATCCTTTTAGCTTCGCCGTAGTCGGGTAACAAAGTCCTCCGCCGCGTCTGTCTGTCTGTCTGTTCGCGATAAACTCAAAAACTACTAAACGGATTTTCAAGCGGTTTTCACCAATAGATAGAGTGATTCATGAGGAAGGTTTAGGTATATAATTCGTCAAGTGGGCGTGGATGTTCAAATCCGAAACTCGAGGAATAGCGAAAAAGCCCGATTTTGATGAAAACAAAAACTGTATCATTGAATTTTTGAAAAATCAATATCTATCAGTAAATATATATCTATCCAGGAATCGAACCCGTTGATGTTGAAAAAAAAACACAGTCATCATACAATAGCGTCGCTAGTAACGATCAAATTATGTGAAGTAATGATATGAAGAAGGGGATGGCCCTTGTCCACTGAGACCACATCTCGGTGCACCCCACGTCGGCTTCCAGGAAGTATTCCCTGAGGGGCTGTCTCCACCAGCGAGAGAATCGCGACGATATTATCGTCGTTGCCACGTATTTCTATACACTCTCTTAGAAGCCGTCTCCACAAGCGAGAGAATCGCGGCGATATTATCCCATACAAATACGTAATATCGCCGCGATTCTCTCGCTCGTGGAGACGGCCCCTGAGACTGCATACCTCACGGTTGTAAAGAGTCTTAGCATTTAAGAAGCCACGACCGCCGCACTTCCGTGGGATATACAATCACATCACGGACGACCGTGGGTGATGCATCCGATTGGCGGTCAGCAGTGCGCGGACCCTCCGATCCAGGGCATCAAGTTCCGTCTTGAGTCCATTTGAGTATGCCGAAAGAATACATCAAAACCGGCATGACCCAAGCCCAGCTAGCACCTTGTTTCCACCTGACAAAAGACTGCCTAGCACCTTATTCAGGCGGCCAAAGAAGCGCTTAATGAAAAAAAAAAATATTATTACAAAAGCTTCATAAACACTGAATTGTGTTTGGATGAATGTGCAGTATTGATACTATTTGATACCTAATGCTTCCGACATGCCTAAATATTTGCAGGTTTCTGTTGAGGAGAGGGATCTAAGGTGTATGGAATCCGATTAACAACTACTTTTTTGTATTTAATATTGTTATAAACGTTTCTTCAAAATGTAATTAAAGCTAGTTATATTGTAACATTGAATTCTGTGTCTTGCACCTACATAATTATGTGTGTTATACTTAAAGAATCACTGTGAACCATAATATGTGGGCCATGCATGAGACAGGGAAACGGGTTTGCACAACATAATATACCTACTATAATCAATGACGTAATAGATATACGAGTATCATCATCATCTGCCTAGCCTTTTCCAACTATGTTGGGGTCGGCTTCCAGTCTAACCGGATGCAGCTGAATACCAGTATTTTACATGGAGGGTGGTCACCCATCCACGGACCAACCTAGGTAAGCACGGCTTAACCTAAAGATCGATCCGAGCGGCTGTTCTTATTTAGCCACGAGCTCCTCGATATACGAGTATAGATATACGAGTATCATTGACTATAATACAATAAAAAACACACACCCAGTACTTTTAATTTCAGTTGTTATTAATTTCATATAATTATAATCCTGCAAATTATAAAAACCATTACATCACACCTGTTATCCCCAAAGGGTTAGGCAGAGGCGTGCCTCAGTACCTACACCCACATTACGCCTATATTTGTAAGACTCGAGTAATACCCTAATAAGTCTTATAAATATCGCTAAAATGCGCCTGTTAAAAAGACATAAATGATTCAATTTTTAAAACTTTTTGTCCTAAAATACGGGAGATTCATAGGACCACAAAGTCTACTGACCATTTCTTGTTACATATTGAAGCATGAAAATAAGTTAAACATTGTTTACAGGCATGTTGAAATATCTACCGGGCCGTCGCAGCATTTTGTATTCAGCGTAAAGTTCTACAATGGTGTGGACCGTGGCACTGTGGGGTTCTCTGCCCCACAGAGGAAATGGGCTACTCTTTCCATTGGTCAGGTAAGTTGTAAAGAAATAACTACAATCAATATAATATCGTTTGAAAATCATTCTTCGGGTTTATGTTGGCTTAAAAAATAACCATAATTCAAAATCATCATGTATCACTACAAAAAAAAAAAAAAATATCACGCCTGCAATCCGCTTACCATTCGGGGATTTCATTCACAGACAGCAGAGGTGTACCTAATAGTCTCCACCCACATCTCGCCAGTTATGTTTCAACTCCCATGTAATAGAGGGCGAGCCTGGCCTCATCAACTGGGCACAAATCCAGACTCCGTGGATACTACTGAGAAATTCCTGATGGGAAAATCTATTTAAGTCTGATGACTTCCGATGATGACTGCTACATGCTAGATAATACATATTGTTGATTTTGTAACACAATCAATTCGTCATTGTGTTATCGTAAATTTATCATCTGCCTAGCCTTTTCCCAACTATGTTAGGGTCGGCTTCCAGTCTAACCGGATGCAGCTGAATACCAGTATTTTACATGGAGCGACTGCCTATCTGACCTCCACAACCCAGGTAGCACTAGATAGTGGGTAACACGATACCCTTTGGTAAGACTGGTTATCAGACTTTCGAGCCACTGACTACCTAAACGACTGTCAAAGATCTACAAATGACAGCCGGGACCAACGGCTTAATGTGCTTTTCGAGGCACGGAGGAAACTCGGTATCTAATGGGTGGTCACCCATCCTCGGACCAACCTAGGCAAGTGCGGCTTAACCTGAAGATCGACCCGAGCGGCTGCTATTATTTAGCCACGAGCTCCTCATTACACCATCATTCATACAGGACAGAAATTAAATTAGGTTTTTGTTGCAGCCAATTGATGTAAAGCCATTCAAGCCACAGAGTGCAGAATGCCTGTGCAGTGTGACCTTGGAGGCAGACTTCATGTTGAAGAAAACGTGAGTATCTATGGCGCAATCCAATTATGTGAGTCATCTGTAATACATAGTGTACATAATTATGTATCATGATTGTGTACATAAGTGGGTGTATTGTAAACTAGTACCTACATTTGTACTGTACAAAAATCAGCGGTTTTCTACAAAAGTGAAATGCCTACCTACATGGTCAGAATGTATGGATCAGCTGTTTTTTAAACAAGGTCAAAATGCATGGATCAGCTTTTTTTTTAAAAACAATATTGAAAACGTGGTAACCGTTTGTGCGTCGGTGACCCTTCCTGTAAGGGATTCATCCCACAAAATATCAACCAATGAATGCTCCACAGCACCCAGTCCTCCGTCTTCCGAGTCCAGGTTGCCCCAGCCACCGTTTTTTAGATTTTCGGTCTATCTACTTGGAGGCCGTCTCACCCCACGCTTTTCGATACTCCGTCTTCACTCCAGGACTTGTTTACACACAATATAACCTAGATTTTTTAAATAGTTTATAAACTCGCGTTCCACCACTATCTCTCTTTATGGTAAAGTATAATGTAGACTTCTTTGCCGTCGACGAGTGTGTACGCTTACCTAGAAGGATGACCCTATACACTCGAGATGCAGATTTTACGATTATAACTATATGGAAACAGCATACGCACAGTAAAAGTTTCCAAGTGTTGTGTGCATATGGTTGAATATCCACTATAAAATAGCACTCGAGGTTAACGCTGTGTGACTTCAACGCCGTACATACATATGTTTGATAGTCCGATGATAAAATCGGCGTGTCTGAATTACGACGTGAAATGTAACCGATAAACAGCTGATAGATTACTCTGCTATAACGTTTTATAGGCGGATTGCGGTTGAATCAATCTTTGTCTGAGTTACTTAACCTGAAAACTTGATCTGCCCTAAAAAACCGGCCGCTCACAAATACTCACAATCAGTTGTTTTAGGGGAATATTTATTTTTGAATGTGTGTGAGTAATCCTTATTTCGGTCCCAAGACAACAATGGCGTGATATTTTTGTAATTCACTAATAAAAATAATAATTTTTGGTCATTTAAATAATAATTCTTTTGTCTGATTTCATGATGCAATCAAAATGTATACGTAATTTAATTACGTGTATTAAGAGTATGGTAATTTTTGATTCGAAAAAAAAAAAACTTTTTTGCAAAAAATAAAACCGACTTCAAAATCACAAAAAAGTGAAAAATAATTTTAGCTTCAGAAGTCGGTGACTTTAGTTTGTTTGATTCAGTTTTTTGGCACCGACTTCTGAAGCTAAAATTATTTTTCACTTTTTTGTGATTTTGAAGTCGGTTTTATTTTTTGCAAAAAAGGTTTTTTTATTTTTACATTTTTAGTTGCAATATCCTATACAATTTTTTTCTAAGCGTTCATTTTACATTGTAAACCATAAATTTCATGGTAATAGGCTTATTCTTACTTCCTTACTAATATTATAAATGCGAAAGTAACTCCACAACAACAAACAAGTAACAGACTTCAGAGTCAAATGCTCATAAAATAAAAACTAATGGGCCTACCTGAATCAAATTTTTATGGGACCAATTCGAAACTATTCCGCATCAAACAAAAAAAGAATTACGTAAATCGGTTCAGAAACTTCGGCGTAATCGGTTTACATACATAAAAAAAAAAAAAAAAAAAATACCGGCCGAATTGAGAACCTCCTCCTTTTTTTTGAAGTCGGTTAAAAATTGAGAGCAATGGCCCAGTAGTAACGGCCAGGAATAACGATTAGGTTCGAATCCAGTCAGGCACTTCATTTTGTGTTAACCCATAATTTAGAGTCCAGCGGGACTCACTACAGCTTTTAAGCAAAGAAAATCAAGTGTATTTTTTAGCGTATAAGTCGCGCGATTTGCGGAACCTTTCTTTCGTGCTGGACCCGTAGAGTCGCGTTTGCAAGTAATTTGCAAAGGTGACTTTTGGTCGACTATGAGTCCTAGGGACTCATGGTGGTGTTTTATGTAACAAAAAATATTTTGATTACTTATTTATCTGTTAATATCTGTCTGTCTGTGTGTCTGTCTGTCTGTGTCTGTTCTGTTTATCTGTCTGTTTATCTGTTTATGTTCTTATTTGTCTGTTGTTGTTCTGTTTGTTGTTATCTGTTGTGTTAGCTTTAGGCTATCATCATAGCATCTAAAAGGCGAAATTGAATCAATAAACCTTACAGATGTTTCTGCCCCAGACATAATAAACTAATTGGCTTCACGTAATAAGTTTAAAGTGTCATCAGAACATAGCCTTGTTCAGGAGGTCTAAAATGGCCGCTTTAGCAGAATCATAATAGGATAATAATATGAATTACGTTTAAATTCGTAAAATAGTCACAAGGTGACAATTCATAATAGTAGGTACGTCTATGACCATTTTAAGAATTTAAACGTAATTCATATTATTATTCTATTATGATTCTGTTGAAGCGGCCATTTTAGACCCCCAGAGCGTATTCTGATGATACTTTAACAAGGGATTAGCGTAAATATTTTTCACTTGTATTATAAGAAAATAACCAATACCTTTGTACAGCCTGCAAGAAACTAATCTGCCTTACTTGTGCCAAAAACGTACGTTTTTTTAGGTAAAACCAAACACTTTAATTTTTGAAGATGGTTAATTTATAAGATGTATCTCAAAAAAATTGTGTTTTATGTAAAATCCCAAAATATTACTTATTATATAATATAATTAATATGCCATTAGTGAAATATAAAAGTAATAATAAAGGTAAATAAAATGAAGTATTTAAAAATATAAATGTGTATGTAAGGAAAATTAATAAAGGAAAAGATAGATAAAACATGAGATGACGGCTGTTTTTTCAAAAATCTAAATATGATGACTCATGGTGGTGTTTAGGGGGATTTTAACTATACCATCACCACTGTTCTCGAAACGGTTAAGGAAAACACCGTAAGAAAACTGGCATGCCATAGAACTGAAAATTTGAAGACATGTGACATCTAACCAACCGAGCGCTGGGCTCGAGTGGTTTATTATTGCCCACTCTGTCTCTGTCACAGAGAAGTGCGCTGCATCCCAGCTGTAGGAGCTGTATAGACTGATTATGATAATTATTTTTCAGTACATCCATGGATCCCTACGATTCGGAGCAAATGGCTCGTGACTTCTTGATCCAGTTTTCCAACCAGATCTTCACTGTTGGTCAGCAGTTGGCTTTCGCTTTCCAAGACAAGAAGGTTTTGTCTCTCGTTGTCAAGAATCTGGAAGGTAAGATATGAATTTAAAAAAAAAAATTTGGTCTGTCGAATTTTGTAAACTCGGGGCAACACTAACATACCTATGAAATAAAATGTAAGATATATACAAAATTGAGGAAACTAGAACACATTAAGTGATGAAACAGCAAAATATGATATAGAAAAAATAAAAATAGGAAACATCCAAAACATGGTTAGAACAAAATAGTGTTGGAACGCAACAAGCCGAAACTACTTATAAAAATGATTTTGACTTTAAATGTATTCTGCTGCTACGAAAATAGGTTTTTGGAAATGGCCTCTTTCGCATCTGAATTTTATTAAGTGTATATGTTACGGCTAAAGATGGGTGTCAACATAAACTTAAGATTAGCCGGCTAAACTCCGACGTCAGGGGCACCCCGAGGTTCGGTTAGTTAGGTTCCTGTAAACCTTGCAGACAGAAATAGGAGCCCCGCGCAGCGGGGATCCGTCGACCTGCTGATGGAAACGCTAACCCTAGACGGTCGACGACAGGGGCACCCCGAGGTTCGGTTAGTTCGGAGTTTAGCCGGCTAATCTTAAGTTTATGTTGACACCCATCTTTAGCCATAACATATACATATTAGTGCTCGTGAAAAGTATCCTCCATTATTTACTAAAATAACCTTCATGCTATGTGCATTTGTTATAGCTGTGGACGTCCAAGCTTTGGCGGCCGGCGCTAACACTGCTGTACCCCGACGCGTCAGGATGGGCCGTCTCCTTCCTGATGGCCACATTCAGTTCGATAAAGCCGAAAACTCTTCCCTCAACTTAATCGGAAAGGCTAAGGGGTAAGCAGTACACGTATTTAAGAACAAAGAGTGTTAAACCTGATTCTGAATTTGTCCTATTTCTTGTTTTTACGTCAACTTTCAAAACATCTAGATTGGTATATAACATGCAAGTTTGTTAATTCTTATTTTTATGTTTCATCAATAACCCGTATCTATAAACACCTCAAAGTGATTACTTGAGTAAAAGTAATTATTTAAGATACGATTTTTATTCTGTGGTAGTAATTGCTTGAAATTAGAACTATCAAAAGTTAGAATTCAAAGCTTTGCTTTCTTTGACGGTTCTTACTTCGCTTAAATTCTTGTATATTGCTTAAAAATGTTTGTTTTAACTAATTACTTATACTCAAATAATTACTTTAACTTGACTATTATAGATAGGTACGGGTGTGATACACACAATTAATTAACCCGCTGTATACAATCACATTTTGCCAATTATTACCAAGTCTTATTTAAAAAAAGATAGCCTATTGACGTCAACAGGCACTAATCCAAACTCAGGACTACTATTGAAAAAATTCTGATGGAAAACGAACCCATGACGTCATGGTCAGCAGTAGCGCTTGCGACCACTTGACCAACGAGGCACTTTACTTTATTGTACACCAAAATTATCAACGAGGCAATCAAGATTCTAATATTTTCGACATAATATAGGAGACAACCACGCCAGTCTATCATCAACCCAGACTGGGACTTCGGAAAGATGGGTATCGGCGGCCTGGACAGAGAGTTCAACGCCATCTTCCGACGTGCTTTCGCTTCTCGAGTGTTTCCCCCTGAAGTTGTGGAGCAATTAGGTAAATATACTAATATACACCCTTATGTTTAGCTTGTTAAATTCTAAACTAGTTTAAACCGGGATATATCTAAGAGAGTGACCAAACTGACAAGCAATGATGTCCTTTGACGTCATTTATTTCGACGCGACTCCACACCGCTTCGGACTGTTTCCTTCTATTGCATGGATATAAATCTCTTTCTGATCAAGCTGATTACGCGTCGATAAGACTTGCCCCTTTATATATATATAATTTTATACAGCAATATAAAAGGTACATTGGCAAAATAACATTTAAGCGTCTTTTTTCTATAGTAGCTCGTAAATAACTGACGCTGTTTTAAAATGAGATTTAATTCATATAAATTCTTACAAGTGTCAATGTACTAGTAAATTAAACTATAGTTTTTATATTATTTTAGGCTGCAAGCACGTAAAGGGTATCTTACTGTACGGCCCTCCCGGTACCGGTAAGACTCTCATGGCTCGTCAGATCGGTAACATGTTGAATGCACGTGAGCCCAAGATTGTGAACGGCCCGCAAATCTTGGACAAATATGTGGGTGAGAGCGAGGCCAACGTTCGACGGCTGTTCGCCGATGCTGAAGAAGAAGAGAAAAGGGTAAGTAAGAGTTGGCTAAATATTGTGTCATATATTTTGACCAATTGGGACATTGACTTCTTACATTCTTCATGTATCCACGCTTACTAAGTTAATTAATAAATGAGAATACATTAAGTTTTATTGTAATGTTAAACCAGAAAAGGTATGTTTTTCGGTAAGCTTCTTGTTCCAAATTAGCACGAACGTCGCGCTACAAAGTAACCCCTCACAGAGACTAAATTTGTTACTTTTGTACTGCCCTGCTTGGTCATAGTGCAGAAGTTTTCCCTTCGTCGGTTTTCTTTATTTTACTTAAAAGTTTTTTGGAAATACTTAAAGTTGATCTGCAAATAATTGAATAGTAGTAACCGAAGGTCTACTCTCTAACCACGAAACCCGTAGTTTCGGCTGAAGTTACGAACGTTTCCTACTGCGGATTATTTACGGACATAGATTAGTTCGGGAACTAAGAATGATTGACAACACGATTGACAGTTGCTCATACTGCCTACCTATTTGTTTTCAAAACTCAGGAATCCAAAATAAATAGGAAGTGGGGTTTTGAGCTACGTTTGGACGGGCCCGTATCTTCGGTGACGAAGTTAGAGAGTAGACCTCCAGCTCATAGCCCATTCTTTTCCGAAAATAGCCGATGATTATCGAAGCGCATACTTTCCATGAGTGATCTGTATTTTTTTTTATTTTTTCTGCAGTGTGGACCAAACAGTGGTCTCCACATTATCATCTTTGATGAGATCGACGCTATTTGCAAAGCGAGAGGATCTGTGGGTGGCAACACTGGCGTGCATGATACTGTTGTGAACCAGCTGCTCTCAAAGATTGATGGTAAGCATAGGTACTATTGGTCTAAATAGCGGGTAGTTTCGGCCTTGGAAAAAGCATGAGATTATGTGTGGATATTATAAGTATTATTTCGCTATGTAAAGTTATTATTTATGAGCATTATGGCGGCGTTACTTTTGGTTAAGGCTCGCACGAAAAGAACCACGCAGCACTATAATATTAGCGTTTAAAATTTTACAATATTTACTCGGTCAGAAATATTGAGTTTACTTCCTGAAAGTACTGACTGAAAGGTCGTTTTAATGTCAAAAAGTAGCTGATACATTATAGCTAGTACACCTGGCCTGCCACTGACTCACAAAGCTCAAGAAATGTACAAAAAATTGTAAGTCCCATGTTAGTAAAAGAGATACATTAATTAATTTAATGATCGATGACTGGTAACACCGCCGACACACGAGTTACTTGTTCGAAACTCTGTCAAACAAATAGCTCGTGTTTATTTGCTAACTCCCAGTGTCGTGCCTAGGAACCAAACATACGGCAAGCCCATATGGCAAGCGGACTTCGGAAACCCTTAAATCATGAAGAGTAGCCTACTACTACAAGCCCACAAGCCTTCAAATTTGGCTTGTAGATTTGAATGAAAATACCGCCACTATCTCTACTCACTTTTCTCTAAACTCCTGCGGTAGGATGGGAGCCTTTCTACCAGTACTGAATTTTGAAAACTAGCCTAAACACCACCTTTTCTTCAGGCGTCGACCAACTCAACAACATCCTGGTCATCGGTATGACGAATCGTCGCGACATGATAGATGAGGCGCTCATGCGACCTGGTCGTCTCGAGGTGCAGATGGAGATCGGTCTACCCGACGAGAAGGGCAGGGTTCAGATCCTGAACATTCACACCAAGCGTATGAAGGAGTATAAAAAGATGGCTGATGATGTTGATTCTAAGGTTTGTGGAATATTTGAAGGACACACATTATACAAGTTTAACATTTCGCTTTCGCGTCGGTGTCCCTCTACACCGAACAGGCTGCGAGGATACGTATAGTGTACTTTATTGTACACCACAGCTCTGTTATTCTTAATAAATACACATATGGGTACAATGCCAGTCTTACTTATGCTGAAATTATTATTATTACCCTTAGGAACTCGCAACCCTAACAAAGAACTTCTCCGGCGCGGAACTGGAGGGCTTGGTCCGTGCCGCTCAGTCAACGGCCATGAACCGTCTGATCAAAGCGTCAAGCAAGGTGGAGGTAGACCCCGAAGCTATGGAGAAGCTCATGGTTGAGCGAGGCGACTTCCTACACGCGCTTGAGAACGATATCAAGCCCGCATTCGGTACTGCAGCCGAGGCATTGGAACACTTCTTGAGCCGTGGTATTATTAACTGGGGCAGTCCGGTTTCGTCTCTGCTTGAAGATGGACAGTTGTATATTCAGCAGGCGCGCGCTACTGAAGCTAGCGGTAAGATACTGATACTGAGTGGTTTTTAGAGATGCATACCTACCCAAATTGCAAGAATCCATACAAATTGGAGGTTATCTTACAACCTCCTTAGTGCTAAAATTCATACACGGGATACCATAGTAACGACGTGTTGCAATGCAACATCGGGTCTTTGAAATCTATAACGTGCACCGTATAAATTCACGATGCGTTGTCGTATCGTGTAACGACACGTGTCACGACGGTTTATCACAGAAAGAACTGGACCCACCCATTTCTTTCCATCATTAGTGTAGGAGTGCAACGTGAGCTAGCACGACACGAGACGTTGCGTCGCAATTTTAACGTTGAGCGTCGTAGATTCCCGCGTTTTGATTTCACATACGTACACGACATATCGTCGTATCTTTTTGGTTCGTTTGATATAATAAATTACCTGAACAAAAAAAATCGCTCCTAACACCATATTCTTTGACACAGGTTTAGTATCAGTCCTGTTGGAAGGACCCCCCAACAGCGGTAAGACCGCGTTGGCCGCTGAACTGGCGAAACTGTCGGACTTCCCCTTCGTGAAGGTTTGCTCGCCAGAGGACATGGTTGGCTTCACGGAGGCCTCCAAGTGCCTGCAGATCAGAAAGGTAAGTTTATATTGTGTGTGCTATTAGAAATTACTTGTGGATACAACAGTCAATACTCAATTCAACAGGATATTAGTAGCGTAATTTTGTGGCCAAGGGCCCTGGTGCTAAAAGGAAAATGGGTCAACCACGCTTAGATAACCTTGGTTGCTATGCTAGTCGCTTCGCTTGCCCTAACAGCCTAGATTTTCTTAATTCTTAAACTTTTCTGCTTAAACCGACAAAGTAACTCGTATTTTATATGTATGGATGTTTCTAGTCGGTCAGTTTGGGGGCCCCAGCACCTTGGACCTCGCATCAGCATCTTAGTCGTTTACATAATGGGTGTAAAAGTATCCTTAACGAAGCCGAAAGGCAGTTGGTCTCCCTGTCATTGCGATATTTTTTTTTTCTAAACCTGGGAACCTAGTTACGGAGATGATTATTTATTTAAAATACAAGTTTTTAATGTTGTAACTTTACTTTAAACATTCCAATATATCCATCAGCACAACGTTTTGAATGCGTTACATCGAGTCCTACCGTCATCATCACCATCTTCTTGCCCTTGTACCATGTTACTTGGGGTCGGCGCAACACGGTTTTTTTGTTCTATTCTCCCCTGTCAAGCGTCACGCAATGATTTACACCTTTTTCCTTCATATCATTCCTCACACAATCCACCCATCGTTTCCTTGGTCTTCCTCTCCCTCTCCATCCATCAACATTTATATTCATCACTCTTTTAGTCACATGTGATCCCTCCTTATCACGTGTCCATACCAAGACAGTCGATTCCCTTTCAACTTTTCTGTAACTGGCACAACATTTAAACTTCCTCAAATATACTCGTTCCTTACTTTATCCATTCTTGTCACACCACACATCCACCTCAACATTCTCATCTCCGCTACATCACATGCAATCATTTTTCATCCATCTTCTTCATAGTCCAGCATTCCGATCCATACAGTACGACAGGTCTAATAACGGACTTGTGTACATCGAGTCCTACGTTAAAACGTGATTTTTTCACAAAAAAAAAAAATCGTTTCCCATCAATTATTTTTCCGTAGAATTACTTAAGTTGATGTACAGAATGCTTGGTTGATGGCTTCGTTTACACCTTGTAATAAAACTGACAATTGATGTTGGATGGAAGCTGATCAGAAACTTGTTATCGTAAGAGAAGGCGTAGGTATGTCCAGCCAGCACTGGTCGGCCTCCTGTTCAACAAAGACTGCCGACCCGAAGAACTGTTTTGTAGACCCTTAAACTACTGTCTGTTTGCAACCAAGAACCATTTCAACAACAAGTTTCTTTCCGTCCGCAGTACTTCGACGACGCCTACCGCTCAACTCTGTCCTGCATCCTGGTGGACAATATCGAGCGTCTTCTCGACTACGGTCCCATCGGACCGCGGTATTCCAACTTGACGCTGCAAGCGTTACTCGTGCTGTTGAAGAAACAGCCGCCTAAGGGACGGAAACTGCTTATTCTGTGTACTAGCAGTCGGAGGTAAGGATGAATAATAATTAATTGTCGAATTTATATGAATGATGACTCGTCGTATTTTTAACTATGCTCCATTTGCGAAAGCCGTATTATGTTTCCACTCCATGAGAGACTTATAGGAGTGCCAAATAACTGTACTTTGTTTTCACTTACTCTAAGCAAAACCTAATTGAAAGCCGAGATAAAAGTGTATTATTTAATTTTCAACACTCAACTTAGTTTCGACAGATCCAGGACCAAGGTTTTGTAATAATATTCTGATTTAAAAGAGTGTTCATGGAGTTTCTTGCCCGTTCTTCTCCATAGAGATCTACGTTTTGGCATGGGCAACTTCTTTCGTAGTTATTATGCCTTGTGACTGGGACTATAGCTTCATTTTATTGTTGTGTTTGTTTCGACAGTTCAAAAGTGCCTGTAACTGGCCTACTTGAAATAAATGCTATGATTTTAGAGTTGAAAATCTAACAGTGCAATTCTTAGGCATTCACAGTGTCGCTTTAGATCATTCGTGGCACAACTACAGCGACGACTGTAGCCACTGGCATAGAAAACAATAATCAAATGCAGTGTAAACTTCTTTTTTTATTGTATCTTGTTAGTAATCGATACAAATCATGTCTTCATCAGTTAAGCTTTGCCAGCAAATTTAATTTGTCCCCACTATTTCTCTCTACACAAACAGCCAGACCCGGAATAACTACCTGTAGATCATACAAATATTTGTTCCGTGCGAGAATCGAACCCGCGACACGCAGCGCAGCAGCCAATCGCTCAGCCATTGCGCCAACCGTGGCGTAAAATCAAGTACCGTCCTTTATAATCAAGTGCCTACATTAATTTACGTGTTTCATCCCCAGACAAGTCCTCGAAGACATGGAGATGCTGTCCGCGTTCACCGGCGTCCTCCACGTACCGAACCTATCTCAACCGGAACATGTGATGGCAGTACTTGAGGAGAGCGATGCTTTCTCCAAGCACGACTTGCAGAAGATACAGCATGATATCCGAGGAGCTAGGTAGGTTACACTTGGTGCCCTTTTTCATTTGGTGATAGTGACCACCATTGGGGTGGTTTTAGTGAGGTAAGCGTCCGACACTCGTCGGTCTCATCCCCACAGCCTGGGCGCGTGCTGAAGGCTTATTCCTAAAAATAACAAGGTATGTGTAAACTAGCGAATACGTCAAGTCAGGGAAATAAATTTTTAAGCAGATTGTCAAGCGTGTGTCAGTGGAAATTATGTTTTTCCTACTCCGCTATTCTTTTCTGATTAATTTCGTTGCGGGATCCAAGTCAGTTAAATTGTTTCTCTGGGACTTCGTCGAGCTTCATTGTCTTGGGGCTTTTCTGGTGGTCGCCACTGTTGATTCTGGCGCACAGGAGTTGCATGGTTTCGGAATAGTCTGGCGGGTTTGTCCCAAAAAAAGCAGAATATGAGACTACGTCAATATTTAGTTCATCATCTGCCTTCCCTATTCCTAACTACGTCAGCTTCTAGTTGAACCGGATGCAGCCGCTGTATATCAGGCCTAAACAGCCTAGTTTCCGGGTAACACGATGGCTTTTGACCACCGGTAACTACTGTCAAAAGATCTTTAAGGCGAGGTGGGCGCACATTTGAGTTTTTTAAAACCATCTGAGACAAAGAATATAGTGTTTAAAAATTAAAAAAAAATATATGTTATAGTTAAGGATCTTATCTAGTCACAGTCGCATTCAGTTGCAAGACCTGATGAACTTCACTCGATAGAAAAAAATCGCAAAGTTACCCCTTTTTGTAACTTTTTTTCAATATTATGACTAAATTACTGATGTTTTACATTTAATTTTTATACTAAATTAAAGAAACTAATTAGTTCTAGACAAAGTGGCAGAGTTTGACTTGATAACATTATTTTCTTAATTACTATGTTTTAAAATGAATTAAAAGCGTTCGCGGCGGCTCGGACAGGCCCGATTAGTCGCGCGCTGGCGCTTATCGACGACGGACCTGTGTCAGTTTTTTCCGCGACAATTTCGCGTACCATACCGTCTGTTTTTGACCAAGTTTATTATAATTGTTGCAAGTTATAATGGGCAATAAACAACGCAAGCGAAAAAAGTCGTGTAAAGCAATAAAAGTAACAAATAAAAAGAATGCACTCCAAAGATATGTCACAGTACAAATATATACAGTATTGTGAGTCGGCCCTGTCTTTGAAATAATTACCTACAACCGGGTGGTACGTACGCGATAGGGCTGCGCCGGGCCTATAGTAAATATTTTAATTTCATCTACTTAGTTGAGTTTCTTTCTAGTTTTGTGATTGTTAATATATATTTTTATTAAAAAAAAATGAAATTTGTTTGAATGAAATAGGAAGGTTCAATAAAAATACACTTATTGCAATTTACACCAAAACACATAAACAAATCAAAATTTTATCTTTAGGTACAGTTCTCGAACCTACTAATAGCGAACTGGCTGTTTATTTTCAATTAGTTACTCAAACTGCCCAATTATGATTATTTTATATTCTTATATTTTATAGACAATTATTTCATTTATTAACAAAGCTCTAATTTATCGCTACTAGATAGTAACAAATTTTGATCATAGAAAAAATATTTCATCAAAAGTCAAGTAATATTACTTATCGAACTCCATATTTCTATGCTGTGTCGCTAGGCAAGGTCACGCGAGTTCACGAACGCGCTGTGTCCACGAGAAGTATTTTGCGCGCAGCCTACAGCGCTAAATGCCTACTTTTGCAGGAATACCTCGCCTTAAATAACAGTTAAGATTTAGGGTCTATGTTAGTTGGTAATCAATTTGCATAATAGTTAATTCCTCTGACTTGAGAGTTAGTGCAAAATATCACGCTTGCGGCTTGACTGGTTCTTCAAACCAAAATTCCAGGTAAGCGAAGTAAAATATTTTGTTTAATGGTGCGAGGTGACTACCAAAGGAGTCCTGGAGCAAGGAGGTCGTGAAATTCTGCCAGGTTTTGTTGAGTTCATGAGCGCTTGGCCATCGTCGGAAACTAATGCCACCATATTATATTTTTTTAAACAATTTTATAGATGACTGCCTTGTTGGTCTAGTGGTCGTAATCGCGACTGCTGAGCATGAGGTCGTGGGTTCGATTCCCGGGTCGGGCTAATTGTTATTGGGTTTTTGCATCAGGCTTTTTTCAGTCACGAAGTCTGGATTTGTGCCCCGTTGATGGCATTGGGTTCGCCCCCTATTACATGGGACTTATAAAATGTGGATTGTGAAATGTGGGTGTAATATTAGGTACCTACACCTCTGCCTAACCCTTAGGGGATTACAGGCGTGATATTATGTTAATAGATAAGTTCACAAATGTTTACCAACCGGGCTTTCCTGATTGATTCAAGCTCTAAGAACTAACACGCACTATATGGGCATTTTTAGACGATGGAGAACGCTGATACACCTTGGTTGGTATTATGTGACTGGCTCACAGTCGCGCATGCTCAGTAAGAGCAATTTAGACGGCTTTAGTACTACTCTGGATTACCTCATTATTGATTCTATCTCAAGTCAAATTCCTGCCGACAGAATTTTGGTTCCGGCAACGAATCTTAACGGGGACTATCCAGGTACCTAACCAGAAGATATTATCGAAGTCATCTGCCTAGCCTTTCCCCAACTATGTTGGGGTCGGCTTAGTCTAACGGGATGGTGTTGGAGTCTAACTGGATGCAGCTGAATACCAGTATTTTATATGAAGCGACTGCCTATCTGACATCGTAACGACTGTGAAAGATCTACAAATGACAGCCGAGACCAACGGCTTATCGTGCTTTTCGAGGCACGAAGAAAACTCGCTATGTAATGGAAGGTCACCCATCGTCGGACCAACCTAGGCAAGCACAGCTTAACCTAAAGATCGACCGGAGCGGCTGTTATTATTAAGCCACGAGCTCCTTATTATCGAAGTCATACGGGCTTATATATGTCTCAACTCGTAGGTGTTCCAAGGCATACTAAAACATTTTGTTTGAAGGTTGAAGATCATCCCTGCAAGCTGTATGGCCAACTTTACATCTCGCCTCGGTTCTCGATGTCTTTTTTACTCGCAAAGTTCGTCAACATCTTCGAGAGCACAGGTGCAATATGAATGTTGTCCTATTCGTTTATAGAACCTCCCGCATGAAGAAGATGAAAAGGTTCCTGACCAATTCCCCACAGCATACTGAAAAAGAAATTGCGTATGCAGAGGCAAACCCAAGGTGATTTTGCCACCATTTTTTTCATTTAGTCTGTTGTTTTTTACGTTTCTGCTTGTGTTTCTTTTAAGTCTTTTTCCGCTGATTAGATTAGAATGCACTTATTTATTGAGCAGTCCTCGTTTGTTTTGTTTGCAGTAAAAATTAAGCAATTACAGGTCCTTGAATCCTTTAGACCTAGATCTAATTTGGTTTCCCAGGTGCAAGGTACGTAGAGTTTAATTTATTGAAACGATAACTCTGTACAACCCTGGCAAAACGATGGCACGATGTCCAACAATACCAGGTAAGTGACGATTTGATGAATAATATTTTGAATGTTGTCTTGTCTTATGATATAAATTGAATTTTGACCCAATAGGACCAACATTAAAATAGGACTTGCTAACTCTGCTCACTGGAAATGAATAATGAGAGAATAATCATTTCAAAAAGTCAGCAGTCTAATTACATCCCGTATTTTATAACAAAAAAAAAACATTTGTGATAATTTGTTCCCTCTTCCGCAGGATCTTCATTGGCATCAAGAAGCTGCTAGCACTCATCGACATGGTGAAGCAAACAGACGAGAATCAAAGAGTGTTCAAGTTCCTCACGAAAATGCAGGAGGAGGGCGGGCTAGACCTAGGCACCAATGTACAATAAGAATCATTGCAACCTTAGGGACACCATGCGCATACCACACTATCGCCCTCACCCGATCACACTAATGCACATATCTGTACATCTAAAACACCTACCGTCAAAGTTACCGAGAGCTCACCTTGCGTTTCCGATCTTAGGAGCTACGAAATCGATTACGACGAAATTAGCGAATGCACCGAGTCGTTAATCGATACTAGTCATCACAAAAAAGGTATGACTGCTAAAGGTAACGAAATGTCACCATCTAAAATGCCTCTAATGAGGATAAGGAGTGTTGAAATTGTTTTTGAAGACGAACTGTCCACTTGTACGGACACTGGTATCTTGGATAGGAGCATCGAGTTCATAGCGTCTGACAGCAGTGACGATTCCACCAAATGTATGGATGACTTAGAGCCTTTGAACATCGAGAAGGATCCCAACTACGACACAGTGACACTCAACGCTGAAGAAGATTTGTCAGATGACAATTCAGTTTCAATATCAAAAGATATCGTCGAAGACGTTCCTAAAATTGATATTCCTTTAATAAGTTTCCAAGATGTCGATGAACCTTCTCACGTACAAAGTGAATGTGTCACATTAGCCCTCGATGAGACTATGTCGCCGAATATGTCCGAGATCGGCGATTCGGGTCGCTTCACCGAAGAAGCTTGTTCATCCCATTTCGAAACTGTTCCCATCGAAGACGCTTTACTTTCGAGCACGTTTGACGCGATCAATATTGAGAAGACGTCGACGTTCATGAGCTCATACGAGATGTCTGAGGTCTGTAGCATGGCAGCCGAGACGACCAGGCTGTATGAGTACATAGGCAGTAACAGCGATAGTTCTGACGATTCGGACAACACGGCTACTTGCGACGACGCTCCAATTCAACACCTGACAAGCCTCAGTAGCAACGTTTCGTCTGACGATAATACTGTCGGCGATAGCTACGATCTACAGTACGATTCTTTCATAGACATGGGCAAATTCTAATATTCGAGTACCTATATAAACACTTTTAAACTTTTGCATTAACTAATTGTGCTTCTCTGTGAATGTTTCTATCTAACGCTGTAATGGATTTTAACAAGTGTAATGCAGATTGCTGTATAACGTTGCATATTAGGTATGAATGGTTATTATTTATATTGATAGTTTCGACAAACACATTCCAATTGAATTTTTGAAGGATTTGATTACAAATCCTGTTTTAATACGCCAGAGCGGTGAACTTTTAGTGTGAGCTATTCTGACACCTTATATACCTTCTTAACACAACTTGTGCACAGAGGGGCTCGGTGGTATGCGGCTCTCGTAACCATGTCATGTCTCCATACACACTTGTTATAGTTTTACTACTTGGTAGTCTTTTTTGTAAATATTACGGTAATGTTTCCATAGCGCGTGCAATTTAGTATGTATACTGTTTTACTGAACGATGACATGGTTACAGATATCCCTGGGTTGTAAGTTTAGGCAATAGCTCAATTATCGACAATGTATTATATTATTTTTATAGAGTGATTTTTTATTTATTTCAATTTGTTATTGAAATGTGATGCAGCTTGACGCTGTCTTATTGTGTTAATACTTAAATAGGGATATTTTGATCAATCTGTAATATCGATAGCTGTAAGGGAATGATATTGATAATGTCAATAAATATGTAGTATTATGAAACATTTGAGGAATATTGTTGTTAAAACTCAGTAGGACTCGAAGCTTTGACTTGAGCGTTAGTACAATTAAAGTTTAAGTACTTTACTTACCTGCACTTGTAGTGAATTTTACGGTCAATTATCGAACACTACTAAGAATATACAACCTTATTGGATTATTAAGGTGGATGCGCCAGGGTGGCCCGCGAAATTCATATTTTCTTACGTTTTTAGGGTTTCGTACCCAAAGGGTAAAACGGGACCCTATTACTAAGACTCCGCTGTCTGTCTGTCTCCAGGCTGTATCTCATAAACCGTGATAGCTAGAAAGCTGAAATTTTCACAAATGATGTATTACTATTGCCGCTATAACAACAAATACTAAAAATAAAAAAAAAATTAAGGGGGGCTCCCATACAACAGATATGATTTTATTGCCGTTTTTATAGATAATGGTACGGAACCCTTCGTGCGCGAGTCTGACTCGCACTTGGCCGGTTTTTTGCAATTACCAGCAAATTGTCAGTGTCAGGTTGTGAATGGCTTTTTCATGAAATTGTTATTGAATGGGGTTAAATGAACTTACGAGGGTTGTATTAATGATTTTAGTGACTGCAATTCTGTAACTACATACCTATTACTTGCACGACTCATATTTCATCAACATACAACCTGACACTGACCTGCAGATAGCAAAAAATGGAAGAAAATTTAAATTTCGGGGGCTACCCTGGCGCTTCCTACCTTAACAAGATACTTATCAGGAAGTTGTCTAAAGAAAGCCTCTACATAAATGTTATGTAGGTGGTAAATATTTAATACATGATAAATTGTGTAGCGCGTCCGTAAATTAAATGAATGTTGCAATCTTTATCGATTATAAATCTGTAATATTTAACGAATCATAGCTATAATATTGTTGCTATATATTTGTAGTTATTTATTGTTACATTTTACAGGTTAGATGCATTGTTATCGTCTTTGATGTAGGATAATACATTCCACTCTCACATTTAAAACTCGAGTCAGTGTAGTGCTGTATTTTAGAAATACATAATCTCAAATATATAATATATAAAAAATCGTGAAATTTTCTAATATCTTGATAAAGCTTTTAGGTCATGAATTAGCATTAGAGCTTTTAATATACTAACTATAACCGCCATTATATATTTTATTCTATGTATGTGGAAAATGTATGAAATATGCGGAATTGTAAATGAGATATATGAGACATAGCTCCTGAATAGAATGTTCTGCAAATCATAGTTAATTTGTTAGAGACGTAATTTTTAAATGTTGTGGTCTTGCATGCAAATGGTGGCCTCCTGTTATACTGGAAACAACTAAATATGGCCAGATCCTACGATATACTGCATATTCTGTACTTGCGCCTAATTATTATAATATTGAAAGGACTAGCTTCAAAAACGTATGTTTGAAAATAATATACAATTTGTATTAAAACCATAAAATTAAATAGTATTAAATACTAATTTATTAAACAAAATATTAACTGTTGCATTGTATTATGTTGTTATTTTTAAGTACTAAATTTTATTATTTACTTATCTTGATCAAAAAGAAAGTTTGTCTTATAAATAAGACGACTCAGTAATGCAGATTATTTATAATTGTTAGTTTATATTTAATGCTGAAAACTGCTTAAATGTCATGAACATTGCTTACAGTGGCTGTGTCACATTATCCTGTAAGCTTTTTGTTGGTAAATAAAGTGAATGACAAACTTATATGTTCTTTGAGAATTTATTTCAATATCCTTTAAGATAA
This sequence comes from Eurois occulta, assembly GCA_950022335.1. Lineage (NCBI taxonomy): Eukaryota > Metazoa > Arthropoda > Insecta > Lepidoptera > Noctuidae > Eurois > Eurois occulta. The sequence goes on along the minus strand of OX465484.1, from coordinate 7,264,139 downwards.
GTTACATTATTACAAAACAATCACATGCTTTTCCAAGGTATAAAGTAGTATACATATTGATATTCGTCACATACATGGTGGAAGGGACACCAACATGTAAATTATTACCATACCAAAAAAACACCTGTTCCATATATTTTGACTGTAGGCATTGCCTTTTTGTATAATAACCTGTTTTTTTTTTTACCTTGGTCTCGCTACATGTTGATGTCCCTTACACCCCTGTATAATTAATAAAACCTGTAGCTTTATAATGCATCTTTAGCACACTAAAACATTGTCGAGATTTATAGTAAAACTACCTATACTCCATTTGTTTAGGTAGTTAACTAAAGGTAAACAATCTTGATATGTCTTTTTATGTAAAATAAATCGTATAAAAGACATACAAAGATTATTTAAATGAAGTTAATTACCTAACATCTATTTAAGTAAATACCTAATTGTAAACATTTTTAGATACAATTTTTAGTCATTTTTTTAGATAAAAGACATGCTAAGATTGTTTACCTTTAGTTAACTACCTAAACAAATGGAGTATAGTAAAGTAAATACTTGTAGAATGCATAAGCTTCCCTTTTTTTGAAGTCTAATAAAGATCTAGCAGGCAACTACATAGTTTATGGAACTTGCCAAATTTCAAGTTGGTAGGTGAGATTTCATGATTAGTCAGTCAATGAGTGGTATTTTTTATTCTGTAGTATGGATAGAATATAGATATAAAAAAGATAACTTAAAAGTAACCAATGGCATAAAACTAATTGGCGCTTTCGCATGCATCCACCCAGTCGTTATAAACGTCTATCGGCTCGGATAACACGTTTGTTGTAGTCTGAAAGTCTTCTAAACAAACTCGACACTGTATCCGAGCCGTATTCCGAGCTCGATCCCTGAAAAACAAAACACGTTCCGTTACAAATGGTTCGCAAAATACGTAGGCAAATGTCACCACTCATCAGCTGATGGAGTCAGATTTATAAGTCGTAGATACATACATTTTCACCTCACAGGACTTCTCGTGGTTACAAAATGGGCAGTTGAACTGCTGGTCCAGTGGCTCGATGGCCTTTCGCTTTGGCGGAGGCTTTCGTTTTGATTTTCGGCGACCCATGCCTGAAAATTTTGAATGAATCAAATAGTATATTGGATGAGACGTATTACTTTATAACAGACGTTTGATAGGAACAAGAAGCAACGTTCTAACCCTTTTTAGGATATTTAAATAAATAACTGTGTTACTTACTTGTTTATTCACAGATAGAGCGACAAATATTTTGTTGTTGAATTCCGTAACCCAAAACACGAACACGTCAAGTTTTGACAGAATTAGCTGCGAGCACAGCCACAGGCTGCACGAAGCACGAACGCAGAAAATTACTGCAAGAGTAAAAAAAGTTATTCTCTACAGACTGACTATCAGGCAGTATGTTCCACAGAGTTTGTATTGTAGGTTTGTAGGAGAATAAATACAGTGAGATGTAAATATTACAGTACACATCGATCGAGGAAACTCACTTTATTACTTTGTCGATGTAAACCACATTTTGTTACGATTTTGGCAATTTGTTCGAACATTGATGCAAAATCTCGGGATTTATGGTAATCGCTACCTGCGAGAATATCAGTAGGTGACTTTAGGCGTTGACAGCACGCGCATTTCCTCCCTGCCCTCCCAGCGGAGTGCGGCGGCATCTTGTCAAAAGTTTGGTTTGTTAGCTCTGTTGACAAGTTTGCGTACATTTTATTTATTTTAATGTATCCGTAGATTAAATACTATCACAAAGATGGCACGGAACTTAGCCATAATCTCTGTGATAGCTTTTCTATCTCTTGGTGGTAAATTGATTATAATGTTTTTAAATTTTCATTTATCGTTAATGGTAACGCCCAGTGCCTAACGTTTTTATTGTATTGTTTTAGTTGCTACTGTTGTCGCAGAATGTATGATACCTTTAGTGCTGAGAAACACTTGGTTTTCCTTCGAAAATGGCAAACAAACTATAACTGATATCAATGCAAGTGATATGACTGGGAGGTAATGTATTTCTTATTGGTTTTCTATGAGTCATTTAGAACATCGTTATTTAGAGTTCAAAATAAGTAATCAATATGAGATAAAACCGGCAAATAATATTATGTTCAATATTTTTAATAACTTAAATATATATTTTTTGTTGTTTAATGCTACAACATGACATGATGAAGCCTGCTGCAGTAAAGATAATATCTACGAATAATAAAATATATTGAAGTTGTCTAAACAATAATTTCCCTCATGTTTTCTTTTTTACAGGGGTGTATGTGTTAATATAAAGGCAGAATTCCGAGTAAACTACACAATGGTGTTTTCATACACAAAGTGTTATTACTGTGTGAAGCTAATTGTCAGAACTGTGAATGTATTGGAGAAGATTGAGTCCCCTTGTGTGAACTTAGCTCCTGATGAAGAACCAACTGTGGACAGGGTTTGTCGAGGCCTTAATCCTGATCAACAGGGGCTTATAACTTTGTTCTCTGAAAACTATGTACCTGTAAGTTTCATATAAGATTGTTCTTCTATTTTTGGCTATTGATAATTTGAATCTAATTGGGTTTGTGGTTTGTTTGAGTGTGAAACAAGCTGTGTTCCATATTTTAAAAACACGAAGTTGATGCAAGTGACCTACATCTTTGTAAATAATTTGCTTAATCTGATATATTCATCACAATGTAAATTTTTTATGAATATATGAAATGAAAATGATAACTCAATCTAGAGAACATGTACAATATTACAGAAAAATCCAATCTATTGCACAGTTAAAAGAAACATATTTACAATAAAGAATGATAAAAATATAAATGAAATATTTAAAAAAACAAGCACTATTTCCTCATTTGTTAATCCTCTCACAGAAACTGAAACATCCACACCATACATCAACCAATCTCAGGGCAAATAAATCACACTCTGGTGTTGATGTCAGTAGACTAAAATAAAAAAAAAAAACATTTGTTTGTCTAGCTTGACTTATTATTCATCATCATTCTCCTGCCCTTATCCCAATTTGTTTGGGGTCAGCACAGCATATCTTTTTCTTCTATACTTCTGTATTATCTCAGCACTCACCTCCTTTCTATCCATATCAACCTTCACACAGTCCATACAATGTTTCTTGGTCTTCCTCTACTCTCATAGCCAGTCACATTCTTACTGAGAACTTTTCTCATTCCTCCGCATCACTAACCATACCATGATAACCGATTACCACACAACTTTTCAGTCACCAATGCAACTTTCAGACTTCCTCTTTACTAATTCCATATTTTATCCATTCGCATTACACCACATGTCCTGCTTAGCATTCTCACCTCAGCCACATTAGCCATGAGTTATTTATAATTATTAACATTTTATTGTTGCCTAGTTTATTAACACAGTTCCTTAAATTCTAGGTGAATTGTCGTTCATCTCTGGAAGGTGTTTGGCAGTTTGCTTATCAGAACCGTTTCCGGTTCACGGGAGAATGTAATCACCCAGACGCACAGATCAAGTCTTGTCAGACTGCTGGTACTCAGTTCTTGATCACCAATCAGAAGTTCAATATTACGTATAGGAAATGCGCTGGAATGTCTAATACTTTTGATGGTGTTGTGGAATACAGTTGTTTGGGTAAGTTTAGTATTCTAATTTGTCATTTTTACCAGGATACACCACCCCCACACTGGACCAGGTGGATCATAGCCTGTTCTCTCTCATAGAGAAGAGGCCTGGGTGCCAGCAGTGGGAACATTGTAGCTGATTATGCTTAACAGGACACATAATTATGTCAAGCATCACTAATAAGCATAGGTCCACAAGTGCTAGATTTCAAAGTTAGGCAAAGCATCTTTCCAATGGGAATTTCTCAGTAGCAGCCTGGAGTTTGCATTTGTAAATGGTAAAATGTGGGTACACCTCTACCTTACTTTTCAGTGATTACTGGCATGATGGCTCTTTTTGCACTCCCAACAGTTTTGAAGTAAAGCGGAATGTTCAAGGTTTTTTATTAGTAAATATTTTTTTATAAAAATGTGTTTTGTTTCAGGCCATTGGTTTGTAAACAAGAATCACTTCTTTGCTGTGGCGAACACGAAAGAATCTCGCAAAGACGAACGATACCGCTGTTTCCTCAAGAACAGAGATGACGATCTATATATAGGTGCTTCAATAACACCAGAATGTAACACATTGAAGACAGTGGAGAAGTCACCTGAAAGATACCGAGTTACAGCTGTGAAGGTAATGCAAATATATTTTATAGAATAATAGAATTTTATAATTGAAAAATCTCTGTAAAGGCAATCGTCGCCTGTGCTTGCACTCTTGAAGCTGGCATATCACAACGATAGGTTACAGTGATACAACTAAATTCAATGAAACTCAATGCAAATGGCTGTTTTGCTGCGGGACTGTTCGAAAGAGATACCGCGGCCCTGGAACATAAATGGCAAAAGAAGGAACATGGGTGGTTTTTAGTCAGTAAAAGTCTGACACTCCCTTCCGCTCCGCCCAGAGCGGGAGGAGTCATTTGATGATTTCCCACCCGAAAAAAAATAAAAAAAAGTGCTGTTTTCAGTCGCACACAAAAGCGGTCGTGTTGCTGCGGTCTGCTTTGCTATTGCGGTTTGCAATTGCATTCGGAATTGAACCTTTCAAACTGAATATAATAAGAAATATTATTGTTTCCTGTTTTTTTTACAGGCTGAAGTGGTAGAACCAGGATGTAGATTACCGCAAAACTTTTCCGGAGACTGGATCAACACAGCTAACATTGATGCAGATGTATTTATCAACGAAACACATATCATAGAAACTTATTACCCTGATGAGGGTCGATTCAGGAGAACCATTTATGTTTGCAGGTAATGTTTCCATACATTTTAAATTATGTGTTGTAAGTAGTTTTGATTAGTTTGTGTAGACAAGTATTAATATGTGTACTTTAATATCAAGCAAACTTAGTTACTATTTCTGAGATTTGAAAAACAATTTTCTTTCAGAGAGCAGCGTGACAGCCGAGTAATGATGGCTCGTCTCACAGTTGATGGTTGTCAAAAGGATTATGTGTGCTTCGACTTTGTACCACAGCATCACAATGTTATAAGGTAAACCTTTATTTAATCATCTCTTACATTTATATCTTAGTTTGTATTTGAAATAGCAGAGAACTATCTTTAACTTTTTCCTTTCTAGATACCGTAAAGGCTTGGCCATGATTCAGAGCAACTTCCACACAGTATGTTCTTGGGTGCAGTTCAAAAACAAACAAGAATGGCGCTACGACATATTCTTGAAAAAGGACCCTTCACCCATCCGATGCCCTGTCGCAGGAAAGTTCAATTTTACACAAAAAGGCGACGTAAGATTCGAAACGAGGATATTGGGAGGTGTCACTTTAAGTCCACGACCAAACTTGTACTGCAAACTGAATCTCAGTGACTTCTCAGTATGTGATATAGACCAGAAAACCATACAGATCAAGGAGAATTACTGTCTGTCTGTAGATTACTTGGGTAGACCAGTTGATATTTACAGTGATCCGGATTACAGGATGAAATGCATAGGTTTTTGGAAGGAGAATCTCAAGTCTTACCTGATTACTTATGATGAGTTGGATCCCTTCTCTAAATATAGATGTTGGGTGTACCAGCGGGCTGATCTGAATAGGTATGTAAGGTATTTTTACAGATTGACAAACAAAAAAACCCAGATTAATTTGCTGTGCTGTTCAATGCATGGCTTGTATACTAACTTATAACTATAACGTATAATCCAGGGTTTGTATACTAACTTATTGCTTTTATTCTTTCAGAGTACTTATGTCTCAAGCCTTAGGCCCATACTGCGACTTGAAGCAAGACGTTACATCATGGAACTACACGGAAGGTGCAGCAGTTGCTATCGAAATGGAAGAATATGAGAGGGAACGCGACCAGTGTCCAATGCATTTCGACGACGGCGGTGACCCCTGGTCCACGAAGGAAAACTTCATCAAAGTGTTCAGTTTCTCATTCTGGGGCAGTAATTCTGCTTCAACAATGGCAGTTACTACCGTAACGATATTTTTGGTAGCTTTACTTACGTTAATACAGTAAATAATAAGTGCACGGTCGAATACTCAAACGCAACTTAGTCTTAAGGCCATGTCTTAACCATAAAGGATGGTCGCGGTCGGTGTAGCGCGATCTTTGTATCGACTTACTTTATACAAACGATCGCGCATTCGACGGTCGCATTAAGTTTTACCGAGAGAGTACAAAAGCGATTTGATTGACTGCGTGAGTACTTCATATTTATAAAAAAGATTGCTTATTCGCGCGACGACCGTTTTATATTATCAAGGCCTTACAAGGTTTCCTGTGTCCTGATAAAAAGCGATTCGCACGAATACGCGACCGTTTTCTAGTAGGACAGTGCCTTATGGCTGTGGCTTCTGTTATCTGATATGAATTGTAGAGAAGGCAAAACTAAGAACATTGTAAACTTAAGTAGCGTTTGAGTTTCGGTGATTAGACTGATGTAGATTACAAGTAGGTTGTCTTGAGGAGGATGCACTTAGGTACCCCACGAAATTCAAATTTTCTTAAATTTTTTGCTATTTGCAGGAAAATGAACTAAGAGGGTTGTATTGATGATTTTAATGATAATAATTCTGTAAATACAAACGTGTTACGGTCATGAATCGTATTTTGTTAAACATACAGCCTGATACTGACCCGCAAATTGCAAAAAACATAAGAAACTTTTTCGCAGGCTGCCCTAGCTCTTGTCCCATTCAATGTTGTTTGACTCACACATTTTCACTCTCTGCTGTAGAAATGCTACTTAATTTAAGTTTACTGGCTGTTTTTACCCAGTCCGTCCAGTTATGTAATATCATTCCAGTTTTTTTACATGAATTTATTTTATTTAAGTTTTGTTTTATATCTTGGGTTTGATTCTGTACTTATTAGGTACGCTATAGAATTATCAGACGAATCTCAATAAATGAAATGTGCCTTACATCTAAGTATACAAATATTTTACTAACCACTTATTATTGAATGTATATTTGTTCTGGTTAGATCATTAATTTACTTTTATATGATTCAAGTGACTTTAAAGGAAGTTCAAGAAGACATAATGTTGTTAACATTTTAATTATGTATGTATTTAGTTATAATTTTGTGAAGACAGTGAATGTACATAATGTACATTTATGTACATTCATGACTGCAGCTTTTCCCAGAATTCTTATAATAACGATTGCAGTCTGACGTTTTTATGTAGCCCATTTACACATAGATTATTTATCTTCTAAGATTATCCGTACGAAATAAGATTATTTAGATGTTAATATTTCATTCGCAGCTATTTACTTTTTTGTATATTTATGGCTGATAACTAGGACCTTTTTAAAAAGCCTTCAGTTTCATGTGCCTTAGAAATGTATAAATGTAATCACCAATGATTCAAAAGAATGCTTGTTGTTAATAGGCTTAACAAAACATGGCATTAGTCTCTTATTAGATTACTTTATTGAGTAAAGTAGCCGAGGTTTCAAATATTTTTTTACAATTTTTATGTTGTGCAATGTCTTTATATCTATTTACAGTAAAATTGTAAAATGTAATGTTTTCCGTCCAAAATAAGACACAATAAATATATAATAATATACATAAATGTACATGTTTTTTATAATTTGTTTAGAAATCAATAAAATGTTATAACAATATCTTAGTGTTTGATTTCAATGATCTTCTTTGTATATTATAGGTGTAGGAAATTTAACAACTGCCCTGATCAGCATTAAAACCCACAAACGATACCATGGTTGCATGCTTGACACTGCAATGATCACAGTAATCTAACCCAAGTCTGCTGTAGCAAAGACAATATCTTTCAGATGGGGGTTCATGGACGGCTCAGATGTCAAATGTGTATGTGGCATGTCTCCTCAGACAAAGGCCCATCTTCCATCTTGAGCTGCATGCCCTAACGCCTGTGTACTTGACGATCTTATGACTGCATCAGCGAGTGGAGTTCGTATAGCTGAATTTTGGGCCGAACAAGTTTAATAAAAATTTGCCATCGACACTCTAAGAAGCATATTGTTGTGTTTCTCTTAAATCCTATGTATCAGGGTATTTCAATAAAAATAAAAAGAATGGTGCTTTCAATCTCTGTGATCACTTACACTAAACAACACCTAAATGATGCCTAAATATTAATGCACTGAGCTGAGCATTAAAAATCCAATCCAAAGTGCGTTCAGTAATCATTTAAGTAACACCTAGTGTCCATGAAAACAGAAATACATTTATTAATTACATACTTAAACCTACTTCTTACATGGTAACAAATAATTTTACATCTGAATATCAGTATGGATTACAATTCTAAAACATCCTTGTTTAAAAGTAACAAGAATAAAATAAAAAATGCTTGTAGCAGGATTTCACTTGGTCCAAGATACTTTAGGTATATCAAAGTGCTCAGTTAGACTGTCTAGATGCTGGTTGAACTTCTCCACTCTTTGTTTGTGAGTCATCTCGGCTTTCTGTTGTATTCTCTGTTTTTGCTGCAATGATATAAATGTCTGGTTAATAATTTGATACAGAACATTCTAGATGGAGATTGTGACAGTGATTTGTTTATCAGGAATTGGCTAAACTCTAAAATAAATTATACTAAAACATGATTGGAATCATGCAAACAATAAACAAAATTGACTTGACCATGAATGTTATTATTGTTTACAAGAAAGTAGTAATAGTAATTTAAAGACATATAGACCTACATATTGAGGGATCTGTTTGAAAACATTACCAATGCTGTCAATCTGGCAGAGTTCTGGGTAAAGGTAATCTTACTTAAATAACTATGAGAATCATTGCCACAACACAGAGTAGACTTGTTGGGCCATAGCAATTTACAGCAATCTAACTGTCATCACAGATGAATCAAAGTACTTAGTCAAGTGTAGGGGAAACCGACCTTAATACTATTTAAGAAAAACGAAAATGTTATCAGCCTTGGGTAATTTAGGAACATTAAATTTACCATTTTCTCCTGCATCTTCTGAAACGCCATCTCAGCCTTCGTTTTAGTGTTAACAACTGTGACAGTTGGTTGCTGCTGCTGCTGCTGTTGTTGCTGGACCTGTTGTTTTACTTCATTCTCCATCAGTTTCTCAGTCTCTTTCTTGGCTTTCTTCTTCTTTTTCTTCTTAATACCAGATGTGTCCTTGATTTTTAGGTGTGCTCTGTTTACACAAGCGTATTCGTCCTCTTCACCCATTTTAGGATAGATTATTTTCCTAATTTCTCTACGTATTTTTTGGAAAACAAAAATAATGAGTTCATCCAATGACGCGATTGACAGACTCAGTGTCACTGTCATCAGCATCACTTCGAACTTCGTTAACTGTCACTGTCAGTAAGATTTTTAATGACTTGGAGCACTAAGCTTTTTGCATGGCGTTATTTTCGAAATAATTTGACTTTATTATTGCCTTTTTTTAGTAGTGTAAGCAGGTTATTTTCGATCTACTGAAGCATAATTTAAAATATAGGGCTACATAGTTCCTTGGACATGTTTCCTTAGTTAGGAATTAACGCCGCCATCTTATTTTTAACCGACTTCAAAAAAGCAGAAGGCTATTCAATGCAATTTCATAAATTTCCAATAGACTTGAGATTTGGAGATTTGTCTCCGGACAATGTCATTCAAACGCCATAACTCAAATTCTTGTAGTTTTTATACAGAAATTAATCTCACTCGAATGAATTGGGATAAGGGCAAGAGAATGATGATGTTATAAGTAAAGGTAGTCTTACAGATTATGATTCTACGATGTGTTCATTGCCTATTTTTGGGGCACTTGAGTTTTGAGTGCTTTTATACGTTAAGTTATGTTACGTTAGGTTAAACGAGAGGTTAAGGAGTATTCTACCACTACTCATGAGAACTTATAACTTTAACTAAGGGTCACCTCTGAAATATGAAAAAAGGATTAATCATATCAACCCGTAGTTTCTTAATAATAACAAAGCCGATCTGCCGATCAGTATTCTCTGAATTTCTGAATGTAAATATTATAACGAGAAAATATGAAGTGAAACTAAAGACTTATAGTTCAATTTAACTTTTTAAATAAAATATTATGAACATCAAATGATTATAAAATATTTGCTTTCTGCTTGCTTAAGGCCCGTTGTCTCCTATAATGCATTTTTTAGGCCATAAATGTAAGGCAAACGATAAATCGGTTCAGGTTGCTACGTACTAGGTCGGACAAAATCTTAGACATCGATTCGCGAAGAAGGCAATAAATAGAGGTCGCGTAGTGTAAGCGAAAACATTAGATACAGACGCCAGCAAGTCAACCTACCTGAAACTGTCAGATTTTCCCAACCAACCTTGAACCTAATGCTTAGAGATAAAGTTGAAAATCTATTAGAGAAATTTGACAGATTGTAGTAGCTTGATGTGCTAGCGTCTGTACTTAGTACTAAAATATTGAATCAGTGTCACAAGTTTTACTCATAGACGGCAACTATTACACCCCTACACTATAAGACACCCTATCTGACGACGCGGGGCTTTAGCAGAGTTAAGTACACATTAACTCACGAGGGTGGCAGGTTGACTAGTAGCAAATATCATAAATAAATAAGTGATTGTTCACTACAAAAGAGCGGGAATGAATGGCGTTTCTTGGCGTTATCGGGTCGGCGCACGCGCGCTGCCCGGCGACGCGTACGGCCTAAAGATTAGTTTGATTTTGCGCCACGTGGCGCCACGTGCGTTCCGACTACCCACCAAATAAGATTAACGGATTTGCACACTACAGATTGCACACGAATGAGCAGGAAGTGTAAAGTGAAACGCCGGTAATGAGAACGCTTTGTGGGAGGACCGATGTAATGAGATAGGAAATAAAGTGTTATTGTATTATTGCTTGCCGTTAGCGGTTTCTGGCCTATATCGTGATGCGTAGGTACACTATTTTTGATACCGACTTCAAAATCTCTAAACCTTTTTGAAAATATCTATGGAACTGCTTTCATAAATAGAGTAATGTATATTTTATGACTTTCATTTTACTGAAACTTCGGCCTATGTATCTTGCCTGGAGCTGGCTTAGCGTAGTTCAGAGTTTCAATCAAATCAAAATTATTGATACACTGACGCTGACGTACTATACCTACCTTATTTACATAATTACTTTTCTATTTTCTGTAACTAAAACACCATCTTAAGAACTCCAACCGCTCTCAGCTGCGAAGTTCACAATAACAATGACCTGAATGCCATTTTCTGACGTCATAACAATGATGGGGTGCATTGAGTTAGCTGATGACACGTGACTGCCGCGATAAGGCAGAAGGCAGCCCCTGTTACTAGTTTTATCGCGACTATCGCCAGGCAGAAGGCGGATCGATCTGCGGCATTGGCCTTGCAAAGTTAGTGCAAGTTTGCTATGGTAATGTTGAATAGGAAAGTAGAAACTATGTAAGTTTGTTTGGCGTGATCTGAAGTTTCAGATTCAATACCTACTACAAGGATGGAGAAGGCATATAATTGTCATCCGAAAGATTCTTGTACGGCTATAAAAGAAAATATCATATCGTGATATTTAGTAACATTACTCTGTTCGACTCAATAACAAATAATGACCATATTAAGCGCGACTGCTGATCGGACAGCCCTCGGTTTGATGTCCAGTGAGTTTGAGACCAGTGTTTGGGGTCTAATTCTAACCAAATTTTGAATTTTGAGGAAAGGCCCTGTCTTTTGAGGCCAAACTAGATGACTTGGCTAGATAAAATTGACTTGGACGGGGATAGCCTCGCGATTTTATCCATATCCTTCCCTGTCGTTTTAGGAATTGTAAGATGAGTCTGAAGATACCTAATTACTTAAAACTTTGGGTTCCTTAAACCTAGGTAGGTGTGAATGAAAAGTGTTACGGATATCAATGCTTAGCATTATGTAGAAAACGAGGTTGTGTCTACTGTGTACCTATTGATCATCGGTTACTTACACGAATTTCAGATTTCGCTTATCGATACCGTAATTTTTCGCTGAAATAGCTATCAAAACTAATACTTGATGATATTAACCTTAGCTACCCTGCACGACACCCTGGGAACAATTACAAATAAACAAACGCAATTGCATATCACCCTAATCTTTAGAAATCACAACAAACGTCCATACTTGACTTCTATTAACGCCTCTCGTGCGAAATTCATCGGCTTAGTCCTCACTGTCGCATTACTAGCACAAATCCAAACAAATAGTTAAGGCTAGGTGCAGAACAATGGCGGGCAGCTAATAGACATTAATACAGCATTAGTTATAAGCGTCGCACGCGCCGGCGACGCCTTGTTTGCCAAACTGCCCTAATCCGCTATTTGTAGGGTAGGGTTGCCATGGGTTAGGCTAGCGGTGGGAAAGTAAAGTAAAGGTACCTACTGGGTTTGATCCACCTAATAATTAAAAGATCTCTTTAGAATCTATCGACTGGCTGTCTGGGAAAAATCTATAGTACATTTTGATATAAGTGGGGAAACTTTGTTATTGCACTCGTGGCGGAATTAACACCCGAGCTGCAGACTCTCACTGTAGGGTTATAGAGCCGAGAACTGAAGTTTTTCAATACACTTTCGAAGAAATAAAATATTACAATGGAAAGTATTTTTGTCAGGAATTATTACGAAACTATGATTTAGAAAAATAGAAAATTCAAATGTTTTTGTATTTAGAAGACAAATAAATTTTAATTGGTTCATAAAAGTAAATATTTGTTTAAAATAATTATGTTTATCTATGATATTCTATTTATAAACACAATTTAAATACTCAAAAAATATTTACGTCATAGAGACGCATATCTGCCGAGATTTGAAAAAAAAATTAACACCGCCGACTACAGTCCGTAGTAATTGCACCCATTTGGACTTAAGTATGTTACCTGTGGAAATTTTTATTTCCGCACGTGTGCGGAAAAATATTAAAAATCCACGTAGATAATCGTAGTGCCATAAGAACCAGTTTTCGAGAAAGTGTATTGAAAAAATATTATATAAACACCTATACCTACGCTTCAAGACCGTATAGGTTCCTGGAAGGCGAACAAAGCTAAGCATCTACATATTATAGGTCTCTATATACGGGTGCTAGAGGGTGCTTGATCTAGAACTTAATTATAAGGCTTACCCTTAAATATTTCTACCTCAGACCAATCTAAGTATGTACCTCTACCTAAGTAAGTACTTAAATCACCTTTAGCGTTTACGTGACTATGACGTAGGCATTAAGTAGGTACTTGGGCATTCACAAGACCTATCCATTCCCTTTAGAATCTACTATTTTCGCTCAGTTGGCCACCCTACATTGTAGCAAAATGCCGCTTTGACTTCTGAGAGGAAATCCTTTTCCCACGAGCTTTATTCAAACATATGTAAAGCATATGATGGATGACGCGACACCGCCCTTAAGCAGGGGTTAGCCGTTTAAATCACAATCATGTCACCCTTAATACATTTTTTCGTTGGTCACTGAACGATTAGGTTAAAATTTATAATGTAATTTATACTAGGCGGAGTTCAGTGAAAGAGTTGAAATGGCACACGTCAAAATGATTGCGCTTTTTATTGTAACGCACCCAGGGGTATAGCATTACATTTTATTTCCCATAACGTTCACGTTTCGTCGGCCGAAAATTAGCGGATAAAGTAATCAAACAATTCTGTGTTCGTAATGTGAGTTGGCGAACTCACAATCGCTGTTTTGTCTTGACTTTGGTAAATATGTCTTGGAAACAATAGAATATGTGAGGTAAAAATGTGGAGCGCGTTGGTTGCGCACGGAGACGGCGGCGGGGGAGCGAGTCAAAGTTTTCCCATTACGCGAGTCGCAGACATTAGCAGCCCTCTTGGGTTCATTAAAATTTGTCAGCTTGTCGTATAGGAGTAACTTCTAAATGGATGTAGAAACTTCTCTAAGTGAAACTCGGCTGACGTAAAAAGTTTGTCGGATTTTGAGTTGGCGTTTTTTCGACGCCATCAATTTCTCAGCCCGTCAAGAAGATTATTCGCACTCGCATTGCGGAAAAAAGAGTAATTTAAGTTTTCCAGAAGAGTCGTTGCGTTGGAGTTATGATCTTTGTTTGAAAGTTTGATTGATTTATGAAATCCTCATTGTCTGCTAGGACGATTAGGGGATCAGCGGGGTTTGTATTAAAACTTTATAGCATTATATTGTTAGGTATGATAAATCAACTCAACGAATTTCATTGCTTGATATCTGTAACACAAACGTGTTCATCTATCTTACTATCTAATTGAACTATCTCGAGACCGAAGCTGATTGACACAAACAATAACAGAGCATTCAACAAAAAATTGAATTAAAACACCAACGCCTTTGATTTGATTCTGCGCAATCAGTTGTTGGAGCGGACCAGTCAATGTTATTGTTCCTTTTATATTCGAGGGGTTAAATGAACCCCAGCGTCCAAAGTGGAGGGTGAAGCCGATAGTTTAGTTAACAGATGTAATTGTGAATGAATGAACGGAATCGAACGAGTGGAAGGAATGTCAGCGTAATTAACGCTGTGGGAGACTGGCCATTAACAGTCGGTTTTATTTTTTTATTAACCGCGGTTCGCAATTTAGTTCTTGTCACTTTTGTGATGACATTATTAAAAGAATGTTTAATTCTTATAAAATTTATGGCGATTATTCCAATTATAAAGTAACAAGGACCAATAATTTAGATATACCTAAATGGAAATATCTAGAAATTTTCTTTGGCAATTAATTTCAATAATGAAGAGAGTAAGATGTCGTGCACGTCGTATCTTTGCGTTTTTAGGGTTCCGTAGTCAAAAAACAAGGAACCCTTATAGTTTCGCCATGTCGTCTGTTTGTCTGTCTGCAGCTTAGCTCAAAGACTCTTAGTAGGTACTAGAAAGCTGTAATTTGGCATGAATATACAGATTAGTTACCTACACCAAAAAAGTGTTGTTTTTAGAGTATCTCCAGTACCTACACGTAAAGTGGGGATTTTTGTTCTCGCGTAGGTATCCCATAATGTGCGATGTCGTTGGATAGGTCTTTAAAAATATTGGGAGTTTGTTCAAATAATTTTTTGATTAAGGGATTCGTTTCTGAAATATTAAGCTTTGAAAATTTTTGTTCCCCATAAGGTCCTCACCGGACACGGATGTTTCGGGAGGTACCTGCACCGAATCGGGCGGGAGGAAACGCCCGGGAGCTATTATTGCGAGGATCGCCCGGAGGACACGGTGGAGCACACCGTCGAGGTGTGCTCCGCTTGGGAGGAGCACCGCCGTGTCCTCGTAGCGGCGATTGGCGGCGGCGACCTCTCGCGCCCGGCCCTGGTTCAAGCCATGGTCCGGGGCGAGAGGGAATGGGAAGCCGTCGCCTCCTTCTGCGAAGCAGTCATGCTAGCGAAGGAGGCGGCGGAACGTGAGAGGGAGAGAGCCTCACGTCCCAGCCGCCGCGGGAGGAGAAGCACCGGGCGTCGGGGGCCACGCCGTGATGGCTCTCGGCCACCGTAGGCACGGGCCTGTGGACGGTGAGTAATGGGCTAGCTCGCCGTCCGTCCGTCGTATGACGACGGGCAGGCCGTGTCGACGGCGCGTTCGTGTTCCACGCGCGCCTCAAAGAGTTGTCAGCAACGGGAGGGGCCCGCAAGGGCCGGTGGCTGCCAGGGCTGCGGGACTGTTCGAAAGAGATACCGCGGCCCTGGAACATAAAGGGCCAATGAAGGAACATGGGTGGTTTTTAGTCAGTAAGAGTCTGACACTCCCTTCCGCTCCGCCCAGGGCGGGGGGGGTCATTTGATGATTTCCCACCCACCAAAAAAAAAAAAAAAAGTACCCCATAATGTGCGATGTCGTTGGATAGGTCTTTAAAAATATTGGGAGTTTGTTAAAATAATTTTTCGATTAAGGGATTCGTTTCTGAAATATTAAGCTTTGAAAATTTTCGTTAGACTTAAGTGCCCCCCCCCCCCACCCCTTTTAACAGCTAAACGGTTGTATTTGGGTGCGTGAAAAAATTCACGGTGGTGGTATATATAACGAAATTATCATTAACACTAGAAACGGGTTATACCATGTCCATTTTTGGTTTTGCAACAGCGGCAAAATATCAAAAACAAACAGTGGACGTGGTAAAAATCCCGTTTCTAGTGTTAATGATAATGTTGGTGAGCATGAGAGTTTAAAAACGTATATTACGAAATTAAAAGGAAAACTATCACAGCTAAGTAGGCTTTACAAGTTTACGAGTAATAGTCGACCAACTCATAAAATGTATGTACTTGGATAACATATTTTCCTAAACATAATGTATAGGAGCACAGGTTTTTCAATTTCAAATGTAAGTTTGTTTTTTTATTATTACAATAAAAATCAACGTTCGGAGGCAAATCGGACCTTAGGAAGTGGATTAAATTAACGTTGTAAGACTACGGAACCCTACATTGTGCGTGGCCCGACACGCACTTGACCGGTTTTTTTTCTTTTATGTAAGTTTTGTAAATATTTTGATGTACCTAGTATACCAACTTCCATATGTAAGTAAGTATAGATATTAGCTTTTTATTGCAGTTTTATTGCAACAAGAGTACGTAATGACATCGTTAGCTGTATGGTCCATCTAGGTAGGCACTTAATGGTATAGGTAACAAATTTTGGTCGCCCGTCATTGCAACCTAATGTTTTTAATGAAATTATTCTTAATAGTAACCGCAATATACGTGGCCACCAAGGCGCTGGGCCCAAACTGTTTATACCTCATCATCTGCCTAGCCTTTTCCCAACTACATATGTCGGGGACGGCTTCCAGTCTAACTGGATGCAGCTGAATATCAGTATTTTACATGGAGCGACTGCCTATCTAACGTTCACAACCCAGTTAGCGCTAGGTAATACGATACCCCTTTGTAAGACTGGTTGTCAGACTTTCGGGTCACTGACTGTGACTGCCTATAACGACTGTCAAAGATCTACAAATGACAGCCGAGACCAACGGCTTAACGTGCTTTCCGAGGCACGGAGGAAACTCGATATGTAATGGGTGGTCGCCCATCCACGGACCAACCTAGGTAAGCAAGGCTTAACCTAAAGATCGACCCAAGCGTCTGTAGCCACGAGCTCCTCAAACTGTTTATACCTACTGTTACTTATATATAGATTGTAGATATTTCGTTGATATTTCAGAAGGGTCTTAGGTTACCAGCCTATAAAAAACATCTCAGGCAAAGACAAGTGACAAAGACGAGCATCCTTAAATGTAATGTAACCTTCATGTACCACCTATTTACGCATTTTGAGCGAATAAAAGTTTTGGTTTAATTTGACACACTTTTTAACCTACAATTAACATAAGTCACGATTAATAAAACAATCCTTGTTAAATAAGTATCAGAATATAGAGATATAGATACTGTAGCACATCACGGGTATTGCTACCCGTGATGTGCTACAGTATCTATATCAAGGGGTGTAACGGGAGACGGCGGTAAATCAAACCCATTGTGGGGCAACTCCGGCAACCCACCCGCCGCACAGTACTTACGGTTACTGAGATTTAAGTAGATATTTATTTTGTAGAGATATTCAGGATTTATAGGTAGAATACAAAAAAAAAATACCGAATTGTATGAAAATTGACTTAAGAAAAAAACCGGCCAAGTGCGAGTCGGACTCGCGCTCGAAGGGTTCCGTACCATTATCTATAAAAACGGCAAAAAAATCATATCTGTTGTATGGGGGCTCCCATACAACAGATTTTTTTGCCCCTTAATATTTTTTTTTTAATTTTTAGTATTTGTTGTTATAGCGGCAATAGTAATACATCATTTGTGAAAATTTCAGCTTTCTAGCTATCACGGTTTATGAGATACAGCCTGGGGACAGACAGACAGACAGACAGCGAAGTCTTAGTAATAGAAATAAAAACTTGCAGTTACGTAGCAGAAAGAAAACGACGGCTACGATTTTTTCTGTAATTTTCTATCTTCCGGTTTCACAAGTTATTAACTGAAGGTTAACTCATAATTATATTAAATCCTGAACTCAGCTTTTTATAGCTAAAACTAATAACACCTAAAACATAAAGAGTTACACTTACATTTTAATTGTTAAAAAAAAATCTCGAAGTTAAATTACTACTGGTAAATAATTTTATTCAATTTATTGGAGATAAGGGTAATAAATATATAAATACTAGATTTAATTACATAGTTTTATTAAAGGTAATGCTTAAGTTTTTGATGTTGTGTTATACAGGGTGTAAGGGACACCCACGCGAAAACGGTTACCACGTACTCAGTACATCATTCTAAACATACCCATATAGAAATTTTTCATCGGTTATTAAAAAACAAAACAGCTACAAAAGTGCAATACCTACACGGTCAAAATGTATGGAACAGTAGATTTTTTATTTATTTATCATTTAGTTTAATGTTTTGTTTGATTTTTGTTCTGCAACAAGAATAGACATGACAATTAAAATTTCAGCATTGTAATTATTCAGAATAAAGTTAAGATTGCTATCGAAGATCTATAGGGACTACTAGGCTGCGTCATCGCTTCACATCATAGACGAGTTGCGGCCAAACGAAAGCCTATTTAGTATTAAAAAAATCGTCCCTTCGCATCTGCACTTAATTACAAGATAATTTTGAAGCGCACGAGTCTTTAAAAAGAAATTAAACGAGCATATGTCACGAACAAGAATTATGAGAAACTACGAAACTGTTCTGTTTGAAATCACTCGTCTATTTATAAATTCAATTAATTAAATGTTACAGCGTGATTGATTGCGGTTATTCTTAGAATTAAATGTTAGTTTTATGGGTGTTTAAAACCACTATGTATTATTTTCAGTTTTGCTCGTAGTGTCTTTAAGTAAAAGGTAGATTAAATGGTCATCATTACCTGTTTAGCCTTTTTCTATCTATGCTGGGGTTGGCAAAATATGTGGTACTTAAATATAAAATAATCTTTAGGTACTTAATTAGAAGGTATAAATAATATAATCTTAATTCCTTCAATCTCCAATTCAATTGTATCATTCTCTCCATATTCCAAAAATAACACTTCAAGCAAAAATCCAAAACAATTGCCATCTAACTACCTAGTACACATCTGACAGCTAGGGGAAGTACACACCCGCGCAAACGCACGCCAAACAAAGGCACGTCGCACGCGCCGCGGCGCCCGGCGCAGACCGCGCTAATTCACGCTTCCTGACCAGATATGGGAAGCTGGAGTGAACTTGTGACCTGTCCTGTGGCAGATAGGGCACGGCGTGCTGTTTGAAGGGGATGTGATTTGGAGATAATGGTTGTTCATTTTGTTTTGAAGAGCTTTTAGATTTTTGAAGGATTTTTTCTAGGGGATTATTTTCTTTTATAAAACACATATGAAAGAAAAACATTTATAATTGAAATATAAAGATCATACTTAACATCATAATCTTCTTCCTGCCCTTGTCCCATTCTACTTGGGGTCGGCGCAACACGTTTTCTTCTTCCATTCTCTCCTGTCAGACGTCACGGCATCATTTACTCTTTTCTCTTTCATATTATTCCTCACACAATCCAGCCATCTTTTCTATGGCTTTCCTCTCCCTCTCCATCCAAAGATCACACTAGGGACTTTTATAACTGCCGGAAGGCTAAAACAGCTAAGCTTAAACCCTAGTGAGATTTTAATATTTTAACCACTCTGCTCGACAAGATTTTGACACATGACACATCAGCTGAATCGGGGGGGGTGATGCGAATTGTCATGAAATTCAAGAATTTTCGTGAACATTCAGCATTCGATTTTATGATGATAAATATGTCACGGCAGCTGTTTCACACGATAAGTTTGTGTTAAATATCTTCAATATCGTGTTGAGGTTCGTAAAACGGCGTCAGTCTATTGCCAAATATGTGTAAAATACATATTACGGCACGCTTCCAAAAAATAGGTAACTTAGATACGCTGGAAATAATGTACATAGACAAGTTTCTCGTTTGCTAAAAAACTCGAAAAGGAAAAATAAATACAGTAACATTCTATCTGCGTTCTTATTTTTGCTATTATTCGTACTTAATTTCATAAAAAACACGATCAAAGTCTTGACAAATATTACTAAAAAACTATGTTGCAAGTGTTGCAAAATGACACTTCTTAGTGCTGACCGTAAACCCAAATTCTATCATTACGATTAAAAAGTGGTATTCAGCCTAATCGATACTCGCAATGAAATCGAGTTTAGAAAAAAAAAAGAGTTGAGACTGAATTCTTGGTATAATTTCGAATCATAAATTAATCATTTAATTTTATCTTTTTTAATAATTTCACTTAGTAATTATTCGATGTTTTTGGTTGACTTCAAGAGAAGGAGATTTATAAATATTAAAATAAAGTAAAAACTTGCTTCTATGTAATAATAATAATAATAATATCATTTATTTCGGGCTATGCCCATAGTGTTAGTAAATAAGGTCTTAAAAACTAGAGTTAGTAGACATACATGGCTTATTTTCTATGGATTTTCATCCAATGTCGCAGCATTGGAGACTCCCATCTATCTGCGAATAAACTCAAGATACTGTTGGTACCGGCACGAAGACGAGCAAGCAGGGAAGCGCTTCTCTTTCGTATGATGGTCGCAAAACCATCTATATGCCTTTCCGCAAACATCTTTGACGCGCTACATCGCCATGGCAGCCCCAACAGTATCCTGAGTGCGTTATTATACTGGACCCGCAGATCGCTATAAGCACGCAAACTATAACTAGTCCACAGGCTGCACGTGTAAAAGGACGAGCAAAATGCTTTAAACAGAGTAATTTTGACCGCCTCTGTACATCGCGCAAACCTGCGGGCCAGCATGTTGCATCGTACCGACAGCGATCTACGTTCCCTGTCAATGTCCAAGTTATCTTTTAAATCGTCGGTAACCCAATGACCCAAGTACTTAAAATTGGCCACCCTATTATCATTCTCATTTATTCATTTTATCATTTTGATGATTATCTTTCTTTCCGTTGAACTAGCAGCACAGATTATGAAATTTGGCAAGAAATAAGAGTCTCACAGTTCAAACAAAGAAAAATCTGAAAATGGATCAATTTTCAATTTCAAAATTTAAATTAAGAATACGCTCGCAATTCACAATTTTAAAGTATTTTAAATTGAATACATAATTTATTGTGAATTTGGTTTTCTAATATCTGGCGGTTGGACTGGAAGCCGACCCCAACATAGTTGGGTAAAGGCTAGGCAGATGATGATGAATATCTGGGGGTTGGATATAGAATGTCCAGGATCTCGGTAGGCATAATAAAAAATTAGTTTGATCCGTCAAAGATACAATTTTGTAGAATAAGTAATATAATGTCATTATATTACTTATTCTACAAAATTGTGTATAGTACGGTTGGGTTATTGTGTTAGGTTGGGACAAAGTTTTGTTTTGTTAGGATTATTTTTTCTCACTGCTGGGCAAAGGCCTCCCCTTGGCCAATCAGTCAAGAACGAGTGAGTCCAGATCGCCACGCCAGTGTTTCTTGGGCCTGCCTCGGTGACGACGACCGACAAACTTATTGTCCTATATTTCGCAATCAGCAGTGCATAGGCCGTATCCTAAATAAACATTAGTTTATTTTTTCAAAGCGGTTCACTGTCCACTCTTAAACCTCT
Source organism: Eurois occulta (assembly GCA_950022335.1). Lineage (NCBI taxonomy): Eukaryota > Metazoa > Arthropoda > Insecta > Lepidoptera > Noctuidae > Eurois > Eurois occulta. The sequence continues at coordinate 7,242,387 of OX465484.1, read as the reverse complement.
TTTTACCACTGCAAAGTTCAGGTTATCCATCATAGGCCGTGGGCCGTGTCACTTGAGTGAGGCCGTGAACAGCTATAAGACAGAACCCTCAGGGTAAGAGTCCTACTCGCATTTCTAGAAGTTTTCTTAAAAATACAATTTTATAGTTTTTGGGGTTGCTACTAAACCAAGCTTATCTACGCGTCAAAAAATAATGACGATTAAAAGTATTGGTCGGAGAAGGCAAAAGATAAAGAAAATTGGAAAGCCATGGGGAGGTTTTCCCAGCAGTGGGAGAGAACTGTCTGATAAAAAAAAAGTTTTTGTAAATAGTGAATACCTAATAACCAATCCATCTAACCATAACCCAATTTTGTAGACTAAATATAATTTATCTTGGTGGGAACCAAACAAACACTATGGCCTACCAAGATCCTTGGCGTTCTATATTCAACCAACCAATAGAATAAAAATCACAATAAATTATCTAGTAACTATAAATACAATATAAATTGGAACAGCGAGTGCATTCCTAATTTAAATTTTGACATGGAAACAAAATCGGCGCGAATTTAGCCATAGATTAATCTGTTCTGTTTATTGTTGGGTCGGTTTTAATTCCTACAATGCACGAAAATCTATTAAGATTACCATTATAAAAGCTTTAAAAAATATTATAACATTTTTTATTGTATTTAACGCATAAAACAAAATTATTTTAATTTCTATCTATCGATTTCTTAAATTCTTACATTTAATTACTCGATTTAATCGAAATTTACAAAACAAGAATCGATTGAAATAATCGCTTTCACACATCCCAAAAATTAAAAAAAAAACAAATGGTCGTCAATTTCGAATACAAATTGAGTAGTGGTAATGAATATTACGTGTTATTGGTCCTGAATTAGTAAATTACGCTAAGATCTGGGCATTTTCATGTTGTTTATAATATTTGAAATTATATTTGTCACATTTGTTATCGAATCTTTATGCGTTTGTGTGATATAATGTGAAAAATAAAAATGTAAACACGCACTATTGGCGCGAAATTTCGACTTTAGATACCAACATTCATCATTACCACTGCTTATTTAAATTGAACTATGGATGAATTCGTCACATAATTAAATGACGAGTTAATTATTATCAATAAAGTGGAGTTTGGATGTCCGAAAACCACAATTTTTATGATTTTTAGCCTCGGCCAGCACTGCTGTCAAAATGGCGATGACCGTATTTACGCACTTGGATTTTGTAAGGTGAAATTAAGAAACTTGCGCGCTAAATACAGAAGTTTTAATGGCGTTGACATATGAGCTTTTTATCCAACTCTCTTAATTAACGCACACTCATAGTATTTGATTATCAGAATATTAAATATTTACATAAATAATGAGGATGACGTATGACTTAAATGCTAGCCCCTTTCGGGGCCGATACCGAGCCAGCGGAGGTTTGTATGTCAAGCCCCCGAAGGGGCCCGTACCGAACTATATGGTTAAGAACGCACTGAAATTGAAGGTTCTTAACGTAATGAATATTTTGTTGTTTGCTGAACTGTCAGAATGCATCGGGGTTGTGAGGTCCTTAACTACCCCGCTGCATTAGCATTGGCATAAATGTTGAGACTGTTTTCATACTTGCATCTATCACGTAGGCATAGCTTCTTAGCAATAATGGTACGATTACACTTGAAGTACGTACGTAGACCTATAACTGTAGGGCACGAAACAAAGGTTTTTAAAGCTGCAATTGACTTTTACATAGGCTCATGTCACGGCCGGAATTTTAGCTCAGAGTCCGAAATGCGGGGAAGAATTCTAAAACGTTCGGAATTTCAAAAATGAGAAAAATAGAGAACAGTTTATAATAAAATTAGTAATAGGAATCAACGCTATCAGTTGTATACGTAAGTACATAATTATAATGTGAGTTACATAGTTTTTATGACTCTCTCTCCTCTCCTCTCTCTCCCGGTTATGTTTTGCTACAAATCTTTCTGCATTCTTCAAATACCATTGCAAGAAAAAATCGCAATTATAAAATTATACAGCACAATTCAAAGAAAAAATCGCAATTATAAAATTATACGGCACAATTCAAAGAAAAGAAACTCCGGAATTTTCTTCAAATGTCTAGAATTTTCTCTGGATTTTTATTATAGATCTGGGAACCCTATTATTAGATACTCAAATTGCAATCTAGAATAGTTTAAATAAACATTGTACCTACGTGATGTACTGTCATCCCTGATTGCTTCGATGCCTACGCAGAAAACGGTGGCGCTAGAATTAGCTTCTACGGAAAAGGCGTGAACTTGCGACCTTTAAGATAGCGTAGTCAATAAATTAGGCCTTGAACTTCAGCCGTTTACCTATAAATATCCATGTGAAGTTACGTCCCGTTGGCGAAAATGGTTGAGAAAACTAAAATCCTGCGTCAATCTAGATATTTCATCTTACTGTCAATACAGACAGTTGTGATTTGGTCTATACAAATAAATAAAATTACAATACAGACAGTTGTGATTTGGTCTATACAAATAAATAAAATTAAAGTGTCCGTTTATAAGTAAAAAAAACAGCTTTTTACTTAATAAATACGAAAGACTTTTAACAAATAAAAACATTTTTCGCTGTTTCGGAGATTTGATCGAACAAACAGACGTTTGTTCGGTCACAAGTCGGTTAAAAATTGTCAAAGGAGTTTTGGTCAAACATTAGTGAACCGCTAACAATACATGTCACGGTAATAGGCTTATCCTCAATAAAATGGAAGTCACTGCTAATTTGCTGTCTATTATTGAAGAGTTCCATTGCTTATCTCCGAAGGTCAGCATCTGATCTTCACCAAATTTAAACGAGACCACCGCGAAATAATATTCTTCCAAACAAAAAAAGAATCATCGAAATCGGTTCACAATTGGCGAAGATATCGCTGAACATACAAACAAACGAAAAAACAGACGGATTGATAACCTCTTCCTTTTGGAAGTCGGTTAATAGGTACTCATAGGAGTAACAATAAAGCACTATTTCAGTCACACAGTTTGTTTTTAGAGGTTATATAACTTCGTTATCCACCGATATTTTCCTCTCAAGATCGTATGGTCCTGTTCTGATCACATTTACTTTTGACATGTTATTCCTCAAGATAACTTCATAAAGCTTGGCTTTTAACAGAACCTCAAACAATGCCCATCGAACCTAAGCTATCTACCTAACATAGCTCCACATTAACCAATCCAAAATCACGCTCCAGTATCTATCAGTAAGTAAAGACATCCACACACGCGCTTGTCGTCTCGCGGCGGAAATGGCGTCTAACCGGATATTGTATCGCGCCTTCATCTCCGGCGTGCTTCCGGTTCCTGCGCCCACCTCCCACCGGCTCGTGCGTCGCCTAATTACTACCACGTACCTATATGTATAGTGTACAGGGTTGGTTAAGGAAAGTGGTATACAATTACGTATAGGTAGGGTACCTAAGATTTAGAGATTAGCAATGCATGGTTAAGCTGTTGTAAGCTTGTTAACTTTTTAGCACACTTCTTTCTTTAGATTTATACTAATACTAGCTGTGCCCCGCGACCTTTGTGCAATTAGCGGTATGAAATAAACTTTACGAGCTATTCTCATACCTACCAAATATACATAAAAAATTTCATACAAATCGGTCGAGCTGTTTCGGAGGAGTGCGACCACAAAAACCGTGACACGAGATTTTTATACATAAGAAGATTATTAAGAGGTAAGTTTGGGTGCAGGAGGTAATCTCCGAAACAATTACGCTGCGAGCTACGGTATTAGTGAGTGTCTTAGCAGAAGTCTAATGTTAAAGCAAAAAACTTCGAGTGGTCGAAGTCGAGGGTATACGCTGAATGGCATTGAAAGATTTGAACGATAGCCATTTAGGTTGGTGCCTTCTTTACTTGGCGTAATCCCTTCCTTTGATAAGCCCCTATGATAACCCTTGTTTTGTGTATTACCTAGTTTTATTTAGCTTAATCTGTTTTCAGTTAGTTTAATTTGTTTTAATTTATTTTAATCTGTTTTAATTTATTAACTTAATTTAGTGCAACTTTGATAATATAGTACATATTTTTATTTCTATTTTTATTTTGTAAGTTACGACAACGTTTTGTGAGCATGCAGAGTTTACCTGTAAGTGATTGTTACACTTTATTCTGATTTGTTGCTTCTGTTTCATTTGTTTATACCAATGTATACAATTGTTGGTGAACCAAATAAATAAATAAATAAACCCTTCAAAGTAACAGTGTCTTCTGGATAGTCTAGTACCATTATAGACTCGTCATCAATCGGTTAATATCAGGCAAGAAAAAAATACAGCAAAATCAAAGGGTACCTTTCAAGAAGAAAGGCCGCTATTTAATTTTATTATTTCACAATTTTAACAACAAACACAGTCAATTGATACATTTGTTTATCCATTCCACCGCTGCCATATGACTGAATCAATTAAAACTACCCTAAACACATCACTATTGCACAAACGTGCAGTGTGAACATACAGAACATGCCGCAACAAGGCAAACAAATGTCTTGTTGAAAACGATCCTGGACCCTCTGCCCTGCCCCATAGGGCGCAGTCGCAACGCTATTATACGAGGTACCGTCTGTAATGTGTGTCTACATTGACGATTATTGGCTAAAGAGAACTTGGTAACATTGTTTGTGATACAACAGAAATAGTATACTATAAATTAAGGACTGAATTCTTGAATGGAGTTGTATTTTTGGGAAAGGTGATTTAAATACATAACACATAACATCACGCCTCTTATCCCCGAAGGGCTAGGCAGAGGTCTACCGAATAGTACTTACTCCCACACTTCGCCAGCTATATTTTATGTCCCATGTAATAGAGGGCGAGCCTATTGCCATCAGCCAAGCTCAAATCCAGACTCCGTGGCTGCTACTAAGAAAAACCCATAACACTTTGTCCGACCCGGGAATCGAACCCTGGTCAGCAGTCGAGCTTGCGATTACTAGACCAACGAATCAATCCTATCATATATCCATTAATAGTTTAGTACTTTTATATAGTCCACATAAGTCCAACACTAACATCGGACCATAAAGTCATCGATTGAACACATTACCGAATGAAATAATCGATACTAAGCACCTACTCTGATGACATCGATAAGGCAGACTGGTCCTCAAGTCCTCATGACCTGAGGACCGAGGGACCTGGTCCTCAGCTTCCTCCTTTGTTACTGAAGAGGGAAACAGGATTGTTCCTTGGGGGATTATGCTTTTATGTGATTTTTCAGTCTAAGTACGGATCGAGAGGCGCTCAATGAATGAGTGAAGGTGCCTGAAAAGGAATGCTTAGTTGAGAATGGTTTATGGTGGGGTAATGTACTCTTTACGTAAGGTTTATGGCTTTTATAAGTAGGTATGTAGAAATATTATTATGTTATCAAGTTGATAACACTTAGATTTGATAACTACTTATATAAGTTAACTTTAAAGGTAAGATTTTCAACTGGTTCATTGTGGTTTTAAAAACTTAAATACAGTTTATAATGATGCCGGAAAATGCATTCCAATTTGAATAAACAAAAAGTACCTCTATAATTTTATTTGAAGCAAAATAATGACTCATTATGTGTTTTTATGAATAGCTCGTAATGATTGGACCGGCCGTCTATCTACTGGTCGATTCTACGTTATACAATAATCACATTAATCACCTTCGAAATTGAAGACTGAAAACTAAATTCAAACTACAAAAATACACTACAACGTCTACAACTATACCAATTACATTTTAAGTCGTATTAACAAACTTAAATGACTTAGGTAACCCTTAAAAACTTTGCTGATACAAATCAAAGTTGAATAGCCGAGACATCATCTTAATACCTATACAGGATGTGGCAGAAAGAGCGGCCAGGTTTAAAGGTGGTACAGGCCATTAAACTGAACAATTTTGTCTATAGTATCGTATCGCGATTAAATCTGCTGTCCTGTACAAAACTGTAATACCTTCTCCACCGAAATATATTGGACAGCTGTTGTTACTCCCATTGAGAAAGTTGTTCAGTCTGATGGTTTCTAAATTCTATTATACCCTCACAAATATGAGTACACCTTATTGCCACACGCTGTACATGTACAGATGTACAATGTACATACATAAGTAAAGTATTATAGTAGTACAGTTTATACATGTAGTAATAATTATTCGGCGTGTTGCGATAATAGAGATTTAGATAGAGCCGCGGCTGGAGAGATAACCCCTTACATAGCTCAGAGCACATAGCGCCACACCACCCTATGTAGCGACAGTAAAACAAGTCGTTTTTGGCGTAGTTTTATAAACTGGCGAAACTTAAGTAGGATTGTAAACTTAAGATTTTCCCATTTTAAAATACTTAAGGGGAAACTACTAGAGTAGCCTGCGAAATTCAATTTTCTTAAATTTTTTTCAATTTCTAGGTCAGTCATTCATTCATTCATTCATTTATTTATTCCTTAACAATTTACATTGTGAACATTGTGAGTTTTGAACTTACGAGGGTTGTATTGATAATTTGAATAATTGTAACTCAGTAAAGCCATATTTGTTACATAAACAAAAATGGTCCATAAATAAAATACCTAGGCAAGGAGGGATTTAAAGAAAATATCTCCTTAATAGGTTAAATTGGAATTTTATCATTTTGCCGGTGAGAAAGTATAAATACGACGTGTTTGTCATATTTAAGGAAAACTAAAAACTTTTTGTTGTGTGTCTAAAAAATGCTATATTGTCGCCGATAAAACACAAATTTAAAGGAAACGGCAACCAACCTTTTTATTTTTTAAAACTGGATTTTATTTCTTTTTGATTTTTACTAGCTCGTGTTTTGAAAATATTTAAATCAAGACAAAAAGTAGGACCGTGGGGTCCGAGTGCTCACAGCCTTTTCATCAAAACGCTTAGTTGACACTTCCCGTGACCCAATAGCTAGCTTTTACCTTGGCCTGAGGCTTAGCGTTGCCATACAGCGTGGCAACCCCGCCAGTCTCTTGGGGACATAATCATTTGACAGCGCCAGCGTTGACGAGTACTTTTTTGACGCCATTATTTAGTTAATTTTAAAGTTAGTTACTTTAGGTTATTTGAATTTATAAGTGTATATAAATTATGTTAAATAAACCTAAAAAAAGACAAAAAGTTACTTAAATTGTTTTAAATATGATCCGCGCAGAAAAGTATAGGGGCACGTGTTTACTTGCACGTGTAAGAAAGCACTAATAAATATATTATAATCTTTAAAATAAAAAGTAACGGTAAAAGGAAGCCAGAATCATCGCTATTTAGGTCAAACATTAATTAAATCCAGTGCTTTACTTTTATTTTATTATTAATACTTCTTTCTGTTAATCGTTTTCGGAAGTTTAAATTCGATATTTTTATCAAAATCCACTTAATTTTACACTTAACTTTTTATAACATCATTTACATAATTTTATAATTTATTTTATACGATACGTAAATGTAAATTGTACAGTTAATAAGATCCATTTCCGCAAACGAATATCAAATTAAAGCTAACGAAAGAGAAATTAAGCGAAAGTTTCATAAATTCGAAAAAACTTAAATAAATTGGTGTAATCATACCATGCATATTGAATTTTACTGTTATATCACGCGTAGATATTAGGCTAATATGTTTAATATTGTAGTGTACACAGATGCATTCTGTCAACTGACGGCACGGTTGGCGCAGTGGTCAAGCGATTGACTGCTGCGCTGCATGTCGCGGGTTCGATTCCCGTACGGAACAAATATTTGTATGACCTACAAGTAGTTGTTCCGGGTCTGGGTGTTTTTCTATCTATAATATGTATGTATTTAAAAAAAAAATGTATATAATATGTAGTTTATCAGCCATCTAGCTACCATAACACAAGCATTAGGTTGCTTAGCTTGGGACTAGATGGCGCTGTGTGAAATGTCCAGGGATATTTATTTATTTATTTATTCATTTGACAAGTAGAAAAAATGTAATAGTTGGGAATGTTATTGTATTTTTTCAAAACATAGAAGTTGTTTTACTGCGAATACTAAACACCCTTTCAGCACATATCGAACAAAATATAGGCTTTTGCAAAGTAAGTTTTTCTAGTTAGAATTTGAACATCAACACACTATTTCTGAAACCTGCATGTATTTATGCGTAAAGTAATGATAACACAAAGTTTTCCCTATTCAGGACAGGTACCTGAAAAGAAAAAAAACCAAACCAATCGCAAAATTTTCTTCTGACGCTACTCGGTGGATTTCTGAAAGGATCTAAGGAGGGTGGCGAGAGGCTTCGAGGATGCGCCGGGGGCGGCTGAGGCGTGCGGGGGGCACGCGGGCTGCGCTGTGACGTCACGTCCTATCTCGGCGGCCATCTTGGATTATCTCGTCGCACCTGCGGGGCGCGGGGGGTGCTTTAGTATCGACCCGAAGCCGACCCTGCACATTTTTCATGGTAAACTTGAAAATGCTTGTTCTATTATTTATTTTTAGTTTCAGATAACGATCTTATCTGATAAAGATGTTTTGATTTTTATCTTGATTTTAGATTAAGGTACAAAGTAACGATTTTATTTATATTGATTCAATCCACATAATAGTAAACTTCAAATCTATTTGAATAACCATGTATCTTTTATTTCGTTACATATGAAATCACAAAAAAAATGATTAGTTTAAATAAAATCAAGTTGATGCTGTAGTTGAAATAGAATCCTTATTGACTCTATAGAGGAATACAACTTTGTGAGCAGCCCGAAAACCTCATGATTTCAAACGGAATTCATACAGTTTAGAGCCTGATCAGAGGGTCGACAATCGCAGTGGTGCATTTATCTTTAATTTGACGACAAAAACATTTACGACAGGTTTCTCTAAAGAGTTTGACAACAGCAACTACAGCATTAAAAACAACATCTAATAAATTTCACGGAGTTTGGATTTGTGCCCAGTTGATTGCAATAGGCCCCCTATTACATGAGACTTAAACAGAACGGAAATGTGGGTGCACTATTAGTTACAACTCTGCCTAACCCTTCGCGGATTAGAGGCGTGATGTTATGTTATGTTATCTAATATAAAACAAGCGCCAACTACATAAAACGAATTTTCAATTAAGCATTTAGTCCGTAACTAACACAAGGTGTATTAAAATTCAAGTCACACACGCACAGTTATCTGTCTGTGGCAGTTTGGACACGCCGATAGGATCTGCGGTGCCCCCCATCCCCATCCCTTTGTACCCTCCACTTCAAACGGCGATCCGCCCTTGCTTATTTAGAAAGACATAACGGGAAAATTTTATTTTGAGTTATCAACCTGTTCCTGTGTTGTCATCTGCAGTTTTGGGGTTGTTTACAAAAGGGGACGGTCTGTACATAAGTTTAGAAGTTAGGCATAATAGGTTTATGTCTAGATTACCCTGTTCTTGGTTAAAATTAACGCTATCATATCTTCTGGAATGTTAAAACATAGTTTTCAATGATATTTTTTTTGACCTATTTACTGTCGTGGTCCATCTTAGCCCTGGATCGGAAAAACTGGAAGTCATGGGGATTAGGGAGAGGCCTTTACCCAGCTATGGGATATTACAGGCTTCACAGTATCGGTATCAGTATTTACTGCAGGTATAACTAGGGCTTTAGATTATTTTAAGAGAACCTGAACAAATACATTTTACGACGAGTACTCGATCTATTTTCGGAGTTCGGGCACAGACATTGTGGGGTAATTAAAGTGTAACATACTTGCAGCAGCAATTTCATTAATCCTGTCAATTCAAAATTCATTGACTTACTAGTAACTGGTATTTAATGTTGTCCAGCAGATGAATTCTTCTGAAATTTGAAGCCGAATGCTTCAAATTTCTTCAATTAGGAGTTTCTTTCAAATTCCTTCGGATTGTGAATGAAATTGCGTTACGCAAGTGTGATGCAGATACATATATATAAAAATACACAAGCATATTTAATTTTTCTACAGCCCGTAGATAAAATAATAACTACTGAGTTAAAAAAATACTATAGCTAAAAATAATTACAAGAACATTGTGTGTGAACATGTCCTTAATTTTCCATCATCAAGTCACTTTGAAAATCGAACATGATTCAAAATCTGTAGGAATGTTTAAAAATTAGATTTGTGCATGATGATGGCAAGTGAATCGATCCTTTGGGACTTAATATCGTACGCCAACTATGGATGACAGTTCGACCCTACCCAGGGGATACACGGTTTTGAATTACTGTTTAGGCTGTGTTTTAGTAACTGGGTCAAGGGTACAGTATTTTGTTTATGTATACGAGAATTAGTAGTCCAACTATTAAGCAATAGGCTTAATAGTTGGACTACTAATTGAAAGATGAATTAGTAATTTCGTGCTATTTCTTTAAATTTCTAATTGAATAACCCAATAACACCGCAACCTGGGAATTGAACCTAGGACCTCGTGCTCAACAGTAGCACTTGTGACCACTAGACCAACGAGGCAGTTAAAAAATTAAAAACGGTGTTTTTGTAAAATATTATTGCTACGGGCTACGAGCCTACGATCCGTAGCACTTCGTAGCACCTCAATAGTTGTTAAAGTAGGGAACTCATTAAGAGGTCATCAATGTGTTAATACTTGGCAGACCACCGTGTAATGACGCCGACAAATACTTGACACGACAAACAATGGCCTCATTGAGGGCGCGTGCAGCTGCGTGCGTCGCCAAATTTTTGATATATTTCATATGTACGGTGTACTTTATTCTTTCTGGCCGCCCCATTGGTGTCGTGGTCGTCAGCGAAACTTCTGAGCGTAGGGTCCTGGGTTGGATACTAAGGTCGGGAAAAGGGCAGGGTTGGTAGCAGCCTGCAGTTTGGAGTTTGGAGGTGTGATATCGGATGCTCTGGTAAGCATGTTAAGCTGTTGGTCCTGCGCTTGATCTTTCTCCAACCGTGCCGGATTGCCGGCCCATCGGACTGTGAGAGTGACGGAAGATAGAGTGCATCTGTGTCTGGGAACATAATTGTACACTATAATATATCCTGCTTCGGTAAGAAAATAGGTTTAAGTTTTTTTGGCACATGCCACAAGAATATGAACAAAAAAAAAAAACGAAATAAGAAAGATGTGTATTACCTCAAGGCTGCGCCAAATACAATGGTCATCATAACTTAATTTAGTGTTTATGTGGTTATGATAGATTTTGAATTCGCGGTAGTCAAGGTGATCAAGTGAGTCTTAACACTACCAATGTATTTTTCCTTCACAAATGGAAGCAACCATAATATTGGCGTTGCGGCCACATGCAACTCAATTATACTCATTAACCAACTGCTAATAGGTGATAATAATTAGCTAATAATGTCATAAAAAACTGAAAGACCTCGTGTCAAAAGACCTTAAAAAAAAACGAAGGGAAGAATTCAATTCGTTACAAATAGGGAAATCATTAAGTGGCCATCAATATGGTAACATGCTAACAGACCACCAAGGTAAGTACTTGACACTCGAAACAATGCCGTCATTGAGAGCGCGTGCGCAGCTGCTAAAGCGGTGTAAAGCGCGGTATATTGGTGAAAAGCGGTGCAACTTTGGTGTATTGTTGCGGAAGTTCGCTGAAGTGGCTTCGAGTGGGCAAACTAAGGCGCGTGCTACGTAGGTAGACCACCGGTGTTGTGATATGGATATTGAAAAATAATTGTAAACATAAATACAAGACATCGTGGATCTCATGATATAGTTTTCAGTAGTCTGCTCGCAGATATTCATATTAAGTGTATGTGTATAGACTTGATTTTGACCAAGTCTTCACCCGCGTGATGGTCAATGTCACGGCACGCACGGCAACGACACAGTTGGCGCAGTGGCTGAGCGATTCTCTGCTGCGCTGCGTGTTGCTGGTTCGATTCCCGTACGAAACAAATATTTGTATGGCCTACAGATAGTTGTTCCGGATTGTGTATGTGAGTCTAAATGTTTGTAAACGCACCCAGGATACAGAAGAAAAACCTAATGTGGAGAAAATCTTAACGTTTTAAAAAAAAAATGTGGTCAATTATAATCATTACAAGGGCAAGTTTAACTAGGATAAAACATATCTGATGTCCCAACCCAACTCATGGTCTACCTGTATGGCAAACATAGAAATTCGTGGTGCTAATAAGGAATGAAAACTTTACAGAGAGAAAGACTGTGTTACTTTCAATTTTATAATGTAGCACAACGAACACTGGTTGTTTTATTTCTATTAAATACTTAGTGTAAAGGGTGCTTCACTTGTGTCCTACCGCAAGTGTTCCTGCGGTAAGTGGACAAAGCGAGGCACGTGCTGTCACCCGGTGGGCAGACCACCGCGGTAGTAGAATTAAGAGGATTTAGTCTTTATTAGAGGTAATGTTACCATACTGTAGAGGACGAGCTTATTGCCATCAACCGGATACAAATCCAGACTTTGGGATGTTACTGAGAAACTTTTAATGGAAAAACCATAAATCACTTTGTCCGACCTAGGAAACGAACCCAGGACCTCATGTCATGAGCCGAGCGAGCGAAGCGAGCGTCCCGCGGCAGCAGCCGGCGATGTGCCAGAAGTGAATCACTTTTGTAAAAGGTTAAGTTAGGTTAGGTCACATTACCGCGGCCCTGGAACACAAAGGCCAAAAGAAGGAACACGGATGGGTTTTAGTCAGTAAAAAAGACCTCATGTTCAACGTAGCGCTTGCAAGCACTTACCAAGGAGCCAGGTGATCATAAAATCTATTTTGTATGATGTACATGTTTAACGTGCTGTCGCCTCAGGGGCCGACCACCCAAGCATTTTGGCAGTGTAACAGTTCAATCATTTAATAGTGACGCTTCTATGATTTTTTATTAGAAAATACATTACAAAACATGTTTTATTAACTGTAACTTTGAGGTAGGCAGTTGAAGTAGTTCTTCGGGGACAGGTTCGTGGCAGAGGCTAAAATAATTGATTTTCTGTAAAATCGTGATACAAAGAAAGGACTGCATCTTTGCTCTAGTGGTCGTAAGCGCGACTGCTAAGCATGAGGTCCTGGGTTCGATTCTCGGGTTGGGCAAAGTGTTATTGGGTTTTTCTATTAGGAATTTCTCAGCAGCAGCCACGGAGTCTGGATTTGAGCCCGATTGATGGAAATAGGCTCGCCACCTATTACATGGGAGTTAATAAACATAGCTGACGAAATGTGGGTGTACTATTAGGTACACCTTTGCCTAACCTTTCGGGGATTACAGGCGTGATGTTATGTTATGTAAAAGGTATTGGACAACAGCAAACAGAAGATATTGTATGTGCCACCTTGTCTACATAGGGGATAGACTAATGCCGTGTTTAATAACTATAGGCGGATTATCAACTTTCGTCCCTGATTCCAGCATTTATTATCCAACAGCATGCTTTTATTTAGGCATTCATTTAGGAGTCGCCTAGACTAAGTGAAAATGAGACAGCTTGCTGAACAGAAATATTGTTAATTGTTGTAATATGAATATCATGTCCAGACTAAACTTTTTGCTTGTCGTCTGCAAAAACATGACAAATAGTTTAATTTATTTGATGAATTATTTATTCTTCCACCATAAATATTTGAGATCGTATATAGAACTAAGAATAAAGAGGATTACAGCTGCCATCTCTGATTGGGAAGAAATTAAGAAGAATAATAAATGAGATGTTCTCCTTTGCCAAAGTGATGTGCACCGCTACTAAAGGAGCCATATCTAGCGATACCAAAAAAGCTAATAAGACTTCACATGACATTCTAAGAAGATAAATAAACACCATGTAAGGATCGTAGCTGGATGGTTTTCTGTGGGTTCTGCTGCCTACCCTTTTCCCCAGGAAAAAGGTGTGAGTTTATAGGATTAATTCCGTTAGGCACGTACATCATGTGGGCAGACGATGGGTTTCGTGCAATGAAAACACATTGGGTGCGATACATTGTTTTTATTAAACTAACAAATTACTTGACATTACAACTTAACACAATAACACGGGGCACAATGAACCAGGGTATAGTTCCAGGACGTCTCAACTCCGCTGACACTGAATGTCTACTTTCGCCTCGAGCTGAAAACATCAGGGCTCTGTAGAAGCACGCAGTGATGGGCGCGTGATGTCACCACTGGCGTACTTGCGATTCATTTTAAGTCCGTACCAAACACAGGATCCGACATATGTATACCGGGTGGAAGGGACATCAACGCACAAACGGTTACCACGTATCGGTCACATAGTGTTTTTTTTAAATGACTGAAGAAAACTTTAGCAGCACTACAAAGCTCTCGACAACCACCCTAGAAAACCATCGAATGCAGTCTCTGTGGCCGAAATCGGCCAAATGGCATCATCATCATTACGTTCTCATTGTTTTCATTTTTCAAATAGTTTTATTTATATAACAACACACTGTAGATATGAGTCGAAGTTTTAAACCAGAATTTGAAATACACGAAGAAGACATGTGCGCCGTAGTAGTAAGTTTTACACTCAATAAAGATAGAAGTAGGTACTTTATCGAACAATATCTTTGAAACCCCGCTAAGCACTAGATCCAGGGTCTTGGGCATCTTTTGTCTAAAATATAACGAGTCTAAGTTAACTGAGCATAGCACATAACACTTAAGATAACGGGTCTAAATAGACTTTAAAATGTTATTGGCGAGCCGGGAATTGCTCGCAAAGACTTTTTGTGAAACAGTTGGTTGGCTTGGATGATATTGCGTTGCGATTATAATAAATTAACAAGAAACAAATTGTAAATTATTTTTAGGAAGAATAAGCTTTTTGTTGGATTCTTGTAAGTACGAATTGGAACTGATCACGTTGGAGTGTTGTAACTATGATATTCTGAAAACATTCTCTTTTCTAATAAGGAGCTCGTGGCTAAATAATAACAGTCGCTTGGGGCGATCGTCAGGTTAAGCCGCGCTTGCCTAGGTTGGTCCGTAAATGGGTGACCACCCATTATATACCGAGTTTCCTCGCGTGCCTCTGAAAGCACGTTAAGGCGTTAGTTCCGGCTGTCAATTGTAGATCTTTGACAGTCGTTAAGTAGTCAATGGCAGGAAAGTCTGAGAACAGTCTGACCAAGGGTATCATTTTACCCAGTAGGTACTGAGTGGTGGAGGTCAGATAGGCAGTCGCTCCATGTAAAGTACTGGTATTCAGCTGCATCCGGTTAACTGCAAGCCGATTCGAGCCCAACATAGTTGGGAAAAGGCTAGGCAGATGATGATTCTCTATTCTAGTTAGATGTAATGGTTTTAGCGGTGGACAATTTTAAGCTCATAGCACAAATATGACCTCTAAAGCAGATCGGCATCACCTCAGTCACCGATGCAACACCGTTACGATGCTCATAAGTATTGCTGATCAACGACAATTTTGAATTAAAGAATGGCGCCTTTATGAATTTCAAAACAGGCATAAAATCCAACGAATAAAATAATAGTACCAATATTCTCAAGGACAAACAGCACATTAAATACCTATAAACTTCGTAATTTCAATAGACAATAATAATATATACAGACAAGCTAATCGGCAACATAAGGAACCGCTAACCAAGCATTCCAGCATATGAAATTGCCGCGAATACCTATGGAAAAGGCTAATGTATTTTAAAATCAATTTAATGTTAGTATGGACGATATTAATGATACTATTGAACGGCAGAGACACACCAGCTGCCGGCGAATCGCGGGGGTCCCGCCAAAGAGTAGGAGTTTTGTGGACAGATATGATTCAGTTGGGTCTTGTTAGTTTCTGATTCCTTAAAAAACGAATAGGACGCGAACGGTAAACCCTTAGTTTCAAGAGTTTTGGGGACATTCGATTTGATTGGAACTTCACTTACTTTTTTTTCAATCTGGGTGCTCGTGGTGCATGACCCATTTCTTCTCTCAGAAAGGAGACCTATGACCCAGCAATCGGGACGTTATAGGCAAGGAATGTTAGTAGTTAGGAAGGGGGTGAACCTATTGTCATCAACCGAGCACAAATCCAGACTCCATGGCTGCTACTGAGAAATTCCTGATGGAAAAACCCAATAACACTTTGCCCGACCTGGGAATCGAAGCTATAACTTCCTGCTCAGCAGCCGCGATTGCGATCACTAGGCCAACGAGGCAGATATAATTTGACTTAAGAGGAAAACCTACCTAACGCTGATTTCCCTATTTTTTTTCAGTTCAAGAAGGATACGCTGCGGTTGACCGCAATATAATTTGCAGGTCAGTGTCAGGTTTTATGTTGATTCAACAGACAAAAAAAACTGTTTGTTCAACAGACAGCCTGCCATTGACCTGCCAATTGCAAAAGACTTGAGAAAAAATAAATTTCGCGGGCTACCCTGGTCTTTCACAAAATTAGTATGATTGCAGTACGTTCTTGGTAGAGTATAACCTACAAGCAGATTGTCCTATCTCATACTTCCATAATCTATACACCAAGTCAGGTGAACCGGTGGCAAAGCACGAAGTGACCATTTGTTAAGCGCCACGTGATGGTACTATATTATTTATTGGCCTTCACGACTTCCGATGGGACTGGGCAGGCTAGCAGGCTCCTGAGTCAATGGTACATCTTCAAGGATGCATGAATTAGACTGTCTGTAGCTGTCTGAGTAAGTGTAAGTTTGTCTAGTAGATTCTGATAGAAGATTTCTTGATAGAGTGTTGTGTTTTTATAGTTAGTTTATGGTGTTTTGGATAAGTGTGAAGAATGGACCATTTGCTCGCTTCCCTAGAAAGTTTGTGGGAACTGTTAACCCGCAGAACTTTTTAAATAAAATAGCCAATGAAACTATAGACGTGACAGGTAGAATAAACCGAAAAGAAAAAGTTTCATATTTTCTTTAAGTTTTATTTGATTCGTATAATTATTGTGATGATGACACATGATCTTGAAGTGAGAGATAAGTAATTGTATCAGCTTTAAGGTCATTTTTATACATATATTTGTGGTTTATTAGTAGTGATAACTTACCCTACTTGATACTTAGTAATTTAAGTAACATCTTTCACGAATTCTTTTAACAAATGTGGACAGATAAGACTGTCACCGGCGTATCCTTCCAAAAGGCAGGAGTATTGCACCTGCAAATCTGAATGACATGAAATTTGCAGGTAGTAAGCATTGATTTGTGAGCTACTATAAAATTAATGTGACGTTTAGAACGAAGGTTTGTTTTAAGACAGACACATTTTTTTTGTGGCGCTACCGGCTTTCGAAATTCAAAAAACGATCTATTTATTCCAATAAATAGTTCGTTTTGCATATTTTGGTAAGCAGTGTCACGTTCTTAGGAAAGCTTTTAAGTAATTCACAATGAATCTTAACATAAATAAAAAGCGACCGTTGAGATGCATTTAAAAGATTGTTACAATTAAGTCCGCCGATAAGAGTTCGCGCTTATGAAAAATGATACCAAACTATTATTTATTTAACAAGAACATTTACATATCAAAATGATGGTAGGTACACACTAGACGTTTTTTCTGAGCTCTCGCAGGTGTTAAGCACATCACAAAATCGCATAAAAACACATTTTATCTCATGACTCGTAGGTGGGGGCAAAAAATTTAATTGTGGTCACATACCTGTACACGTAACAAGATCTCATGTTCTCGTCTACACAACGAGATAAACAAAATCAACATAATAAAAATGTTTTTATAAAATCACCGAAGGCGTGAAGATACTTGAAGGAGGTAAGCGAATCGTATTTCAAAACAACGAATTCGATATGACAATTTTTCGCAAGTTTTACGTTTATTGACAGCGCGGGAATGTTTTGTTTTTTACGCGCTTGCAGTGTGGCTATTGCATTATCGACGCGTTCGCAATAAAAACGTAAGCGACGGACGTTATTCCTGCTTATTGGTCATTAATACTCGCGGATGTTTCGTTATTTGCTATTATGACTTCTGTGCAATATGTACGTCCGTCGTGACGTCTGTCTTTTGAGGATATTTATTCCTCTCCCACAGTTTATTCTCATGATTGAAGGCTATCAAACTAACATCGAGCACACGCGTCGAAAAAATAAATCAAACATTCTCTTTACGACGCCCACCATTAATAAAACTCTTTAAAATATATTTAATAATGTCCACAAAGGTACGGAGCACAATGCTCGACCCATAAAGGGGCAGCATTTATTATGGCGACAATATATTGAACACAAAAAGATATTGTGACAAAGACGCGTACTTTTTAATAATATTGTCATTTCTCAGCAGCAGTGGACTCTTTCAAAAAGCCATAACGCAATAATTTATCTCTTTATAAGAGTTTTTTATCTGTGGGAGAACGCGGGTGACGCCAGGTGAGCACGGGTTAACTCCATACAGCCTTCTATACATCCTATTATGTGTCTATGTTATAGTATTACGCATTGGTGGGCCTCATTTTTTATTCGAGATTATCCTGCATGGTTTGAGTATGTACAGGAAAAGGTAGCCCGCGCAAATGTTAAAAGAAAGGGATTTGATTGACTCTACGCATGCGTTGCAGTTTTGCACAGATTTTTACAAACGCAGGAAAGCTTATGAAAGAATTAGTTAAAAATCTAATCTAATTTGCAGTATTTTATTAAAACAGTTTAGTCTACGCGTTATCTAAACAGTAAAAACAAATCTTAGTCAAACTTGTGATTAACATAAAAATTCGGCGCGAAACACGATTTGCGTTATTGCGCAAAAAATTAACGACAGTCTTTATAGCCATCGTCGAGACGGGGTTGACATTGGAGCCACAATAAAATCGATGAAATATTTAAGGGGCAGTTACTATAACTCATAGAGGGCAAGTTAAGGGCGGACGCCTATTGTGACAATGTTTGCACAGGTAGCAGCACAGTGGGCAGCCGATAACACAAGTCGTGAGATACATGTGATCCCTAAACTACTTGTGAAATTTTAATTGTTTAATTACCATACTAATGATCGCCATGTATGGGGGGATAGTTTTATAAATTGTCGTGCTAAGTATTTAATTATTGCGTAATTTTAGTGTTAGCATGTTTTTGACTGTTCTCGACTCGTTAGTGTAGTGGTTGCAATCGCGACTGCTGAGCATGAGGCCCTGGGTTCGATTCCAGGGTCGGGCAAATTGGGCTTTTCCATCACGAATTTCTCAGTAGCAGCCACGAAGCCTGGATTTGGGCCCGGTAGATGGCAGTAAGCTCGCTTCCTATTACATGGAACTGAAACATAACTGGCGGAATGTGGGTGTACCATTTAATACACCTCTGCCTAACCCTTCAGGGATTACTGGCCTGATGTTATGTATGTTTTTAACAGAGCTACTGGACCATGACTGTGGTGTATCATTACTACCGTTGTTTGACGCTTAATCTCTAAAGCCTAAGAGGTTAAAAATTAAGTTAATATATTAATAAAGGTTTACCAACAGTTTCTGTGTACAACAGAACCGTTGGTCCCGGCTGTCATTTGTAGATCTTGGACAGTCGTTACAGGTAGCCAGTGACCCGAACATATGACAACCAGTCTTACCAAGGGGTATCGTATTACCTAGCGCTAACTGGGTTGTGGAGGTCAGATAGGCAGTCGCTCCATGTAAAATACTGGTATTCAGCTGCATCTGGTAAGACTGGAAGCAGACCCCAACATAGTAAAAGGCTAGGCAGATGATGATGATGACTTAGCTTACGAAATATAAAATTCGGAAATAAAAAAGGCATCGCTATAATTTAACTAACTAATTACGACAAAAATAAAAAAGACAAAAATAAAGTACGTAGTTACTAGTACTATAGCAAATAAAAATGAGATCAAAACTGAGATCATTACTATTAATAAAATAAAATAAATAAGATCAGTTTGCATCTGATTGAAGTACTGTCGAAGCCATCAGCCATCAGTCATCAGCGCCGTGGTCTTGACAGCTGATGTTCAATAATCGAAGATCAAATCATAGCTTCCTGAAAACAATAACTTTCCCTAGGGAACAATAAATTCAAACAGCGAAGCCAAATAATTTTCCTGCTAACGGAAAATCCTAAATCCTAATAAATTAAACATTTTTTCAACAGTAAGTCATCAAAATTATTCATATGTATTATTTCCAGTGGTGGCGGCCCCGACTTTCAAACAGTAAGTCGTACTCGTGGGTTCGAACCCAGGCAGGTGCATTATTTTATGTAATTTATTTCATCACCACTGCTCTCAAAAACGGTGAAGGAAAACATCGTGAGGAAACTGGCATGTCCTAGAACCAAAAATTCGAAGACATGTGACATCTACCAACCCGCACTGGGCCCGCGTGGTGGATTATACCCCATTCCCTCTCATAGAGAGGAGGTCGTGTGTCCCAGCAGTGGGAACATTATAGGCTGATTATGATTATGCTACGCTTATTCACCCTTTAAAACGAAAAAAAATATTGGCGTTCAAACAGCTTCTACAGTTGCGAACTTTATGTAAGTACCAACTAGACCACGTCAAAAAGCCAACGTTTGCATTTAACGCCTGCATACAAACTATCCACTCCGCTGACCCGTGAGTCCGTGACGTAACTACTCGCATTCGTGTCACGTAGCCAGGTACTAGTTTTACTAAATCCCGCGTCCCGCTCTGTCCCGCTTCGGGGAAGCCGCATGAAGTCGTCACGGGCGCCCCGCCGGGACGGTAGCCGTGCGGGCGGTCTGACTCCCCCTTAATTAATTTAAATGCATTTACCTGTACTATGAGGGTATGTGGTCCATGTCATCCGTGTCTATGGTGGCTTATGAGGATTTGATTGAAAGTTGTTTAACAAATAATTGGTACTTGTATACATGCCTGTGGTCCCCGAATAGTTAGGAAGAGGTGTACCTAATAGTACACCCACAGTATTTTTGTTTACGCTATATAATAGACTAGCTGTTGCCCCGACTTCGTTCGCAAAATTGACAAAGTTTCATACAAACTTTCTACCCTCGTTTTAACCCCTTAGGAGATGAATTTCCAAAGATCTCATCTTAGTGCACACTTACGTAATGGGTCTAGAAAGACCCAGCGGTTTCAGCTGTGCGTTGATCGATCAGTCAGTGTATCAGTCAGCCAGTCAGTTTCTTACCTACTTTATATATATTATTTATAGGACATCATGCACCATCGTCGCTTAACACTAAGGAACCTATTGGCAAAAGACTAGTTTGTTTATCAAAATTCTAAAGTGAAACAAAAGGAAGCAAGACCTTGAATAAATTAAATGTTATGCAAAATTGGAACAGACGGCGGTTTATTGATTGGCCTTTATTAATATGACTCAATATCCGATTAAAACCTGTCTAGGACTTATTTGGTTTTGCATGTTTACCACTAGCTCTCATGAGAATATTTGTTTATAGTGTAGTCATTAAAGAATTTCAAAAATAGAATATTATTATAGCTTTTTCGTCGTCGATTGTCGATAAAATTAGCATCACATATTCTTGTTGTTTTGTTTTTCTTGTGTTTTGTGCTGTACTTTTTTGATGGTGTCACATCGTACCGCTCCTCCTAGATTCTGCCATTGACCTCAAAACAAGTATTAAGCGATTGACATTAAATTGTGTCAAATAATGATCTTGTCCGGCTGTAAATTAGCAAATAATAAATTAAAGTCTGCTGTGACTTTTAACCCGCGTGGGAAAAAGCAACGGATACTTAATATTCCGTTCTACGATTAGCGCGGAATTCATAAATAATAAAAAGCTATTAATTCCTAAAATGGCGCTAAATTATAATAATATTGCTAAATATGACGAAAATGTTATTTACGATATGGGAAACATATAAAAATATGTCGTACGTTTGGAGTTACGATGAGGCTGTCCAGCCATTTTGGCATCCGGAGTGTGCACACACGACCTAACCTTGTCATAACGGCTTCCAAATGTGAATTTTATATTACGAGTACATTACCCAATCGTAATATTAATTTACAAGCCAGCTACCGGCCTTCTCAGAGAGAAATATAATTAGACTAATTAGATGTAATGAAAGAAATCGAGATGCGTTCGGAAGCGATGTTAATCTCTATTGCCTTATGGCAAGGATTACGGGGCTATAAAATATTAAATTAATAATTCGTATGGAGACGTATGGTGCTTACTGGCCGGGAGACTAATTAGATGATTTTGTCGTAAAATAATAGACACGTAATTGACGTTTAGAACCTGTTTTAATTGAGTCGGCGACGGAATTAGGAAATAAAATGGTTATTGCAGTATGTTTTAATGTCACTACGAACTGTCGTGGTCGTAAGAAGACTATGTTATTGGTAATGTTCTGTAATAATCTTGTATTCGATTGGATAATTGAATTGTCTTTATTTATACAGGATGTGAATGTTTAGTGGGTAACATCAAAGTGTTGGTCAATGCAAACGACTACGGCTTACAGTAGCTTACTAATTGTGAATTTTGAGCTATGTTAAGCCGGAAAGGGGTTTGTTGGTCCCAGAACAGTTACCTAGACTGAAAAATACTAATAGAGTCGACAACATTCGATCTTTTATTCTGCGAACTATGGGAAAATTCAAGCTTTATGTCGACCCCAAGACTTGACAGAAAGAAAAGCATTTGGAGTAAATAGGTATGTGAAAACATTTACTACTATTTCGACGAGCAGAACATAAAATATCACACAAGCTCCCACTTAACGACTCATTCGTTAATTTAACTCGTGTCTAATTTAATTAACCAACCACAGTAAAGCATGATACCAACATACACAAAATAGATAAATAATAATTTGCTTACGGACCGCCCCTAAGTTTATCACCAGCATGGCAAATCTCTGATGGACCGCGCCTAATCATGGACCCTAAACACAGTCGTAATTTGCGTTTTATTGGCGTTACGTATTTACGGCGTATTATTTTATAACCAGAAATACGGCGTATTATGCAAAATTAAGTTGAGCAAACCGATTTTAAAGTGTGCCGCTAGTGCGACCTTGTGTGCAAAATTGTGGTAATTAGGCGAAATAAACCGTTATAAGTGGCGATTAAGTTGGATTTATGTGCTTTATGTGGCTTTGAGTTTTTGTCGGTACAAATGTGTTAGAAATATTTGTAATATTTTCTAGTGTTTTTCAAATCACTGAGATTACAGATACAATTGAATTGAAATTGTATTATTGTAAAAAATGAGTTACCCATTGTTAATTTTAATTTTTTATCATTACTAATCCTTATTAATCTAATTTTATGTTATTTTCTACACAATGTATTTTTTTAAGAAATAAATGACTTATGACTTAATTTAAGAGCCATAGTCTCAAAAAATACCTAGTAGGTTCTGTGGTTGAAGAGCAGCAAGAAATAAAATTACCTTTTAATTCAATGTAAAAGTTTTTTGAAGCCTTGGTTTGAACATTGAATAAGTATCAAATAATTAAGTGTAGTGTAGTACCTAAGTGTCAAATTGCTTTAAAAGACTTCATAGACATAAGATAAACAGAAAAACTCGCAAAAATTGCCATAAACTTCAAGATATTAAAATTCGGGTAGATAAGACCATGTTCAACTACGAACCCGACAAACAACGGTAACAAATTTTACGAACAACTTACGATTAATTCAAAATGATCAGAAAAAAAACGAAAATCTTAGAAGTTAATTAATTAGCCAAGTCATCAAAAACAATAAAAAAGCTATTAGCCGTATGCAAAAATCCGTATCACGGAATATAAGAAATTCATGAAAATCAACATTTTACGATACTCGAGGAGACAAGATAAGCGCCATAAAATAAAATATTTGATGATAACACGATAGATATTTGTTGCTATGACGCGAGATATGTTTGTCAGTTACGATTGACAATGCAGATTACAAAATATACGTTTGTAATAGGAACAGGGTATAAAAGAAAAAATCAAAATTAGAACGAATAGGAAGGAATAGAGTATGACGTTTCAGATACATAAATCAAAAATCTACAGCAAGAAAGCAAAAGAGAAAAATATTTGGGCAATAAGAACCTCCTCAACGGTGCTTTCGTTAGGCGACACTTATTTACAGGTCGGTTCAAATCCCACGGCATCGTATGTACAATACAATCCCATATAATTATTAAAAAAAAAAACAACTAAAAAGATGGCCGTATAACAATGTATTTTACACCATAAGTGAGTTTTTAACCTTCTGTACCTAATGGTTTCACTGTACGTATACCAACCTAAGATATTTATTTGATTGTTTTTTTTTTGTAACAACTTTACATATTATAAATATTTTAATAGGTACTTAATATTATTATTATTTTTTTTTTGTACCATATTTCACGCAAATAAAGATAACTCTATTCTATTCTATTGGTATATAAAATACTGGTATTCGGCTGCATCCGGTCAGACTGGATGCTCACCTCTACATGGTTGGGGAAAAGCTAGGTAAATGATGATGATGTTAAAATCCGGTCATAGTCTATCCATGTGCCATATATTATCCATGTGCCATTTCACCCAAATTAGTTCACGTACACAGTTCATTTACTCTCGCATTTATAGATAATATTAGCATGGATTAGTGCTATGAATGATGGACCCTCTTTATTTAAAGGACCAAAGCACAGGAGCTGGACATATTATTAGAGAGCTCAAAAGCCAATAATGATACGATACTGTCTCAATTTGTCTCATCAGCCGCATCCCATCATACAGTTGCCATTTATATCATTTTCTGATACTATCTTTATAATATTTTTATAACCGCGAGATAGCGTCCGTTCTTCCGCAATTAATTTAACAGCAAAATAATTGAACACAACTTTCTCACAATTAAACGACACATAAAATTGAAATCGTAGCCTGAGCAGCACGCCCGGACGATTACGAAGTTGAGTGATCTTTGTCAGCGTATTAAAGTCTGACCGAATTATCTTCTTATTTAGGGGTAATGTTGCCATGTTCACATCGTTAATTCTAATATTGCAATAAATATGTCTGTTTGGTAACAAGGCGGGCCATGCCGAATGCTATTAGGTCTAATAGAGCGTGCAATCGTGGGGTTTGGGCCGTAACCGTGTGCCGTGGAGCCCGTGGCTGCCTCGTCCCGGTGGTCGTGTTTTTTTTTTCTTTCAGCTTAAATTGTTTCTGGTTTTGCGTTTGTTTTTTGATTTATTGTTGCTCTGTTTGAGTTTAAACTCGAGATAATGTTACGTGCAAATATTTGGGATGGCTAACATAGTTGTCACTTCGGAGTTAAATGTTTTTGTTGCTCTTTTGGATGGTTGCGTAATTTTAATTACTTTGTAACTGTTGGTAAAAGTTTTGTATTTCAACTTACCTCCTTACTTTTTATTGTAGAGCATTATCTACATTTTTATTGCCATTGGTACCTATGTATAGATAAATTAAATAGTAAATTATGTATGTAGAAGGTTTGATTAAGCGAAATATCTAAATTTTTTCGTTTAGAGCCAAACGGTACTGAATGAAAAATCTGTCAAAATCAATGTTATTTTAAATTAAACCACACAATGTCAATCAATGAATATCTATGCTTTTTTTTTTTTTTCAGGTAATAAGTTTATTTAATCAAAATGTTAAATATTTACAAACTACAAAACTATAAAAGAACTAAATATGTACAAGTATAAAAGGGTTACAGGGCATCCAAAAATTAAATATCTATGCTATTTTACTTTATCATCCTTTAACTACGTATTTTTTCACTTTCCATACCCATCCTACATCACAACATCTTGGCACATACCACAGATTACAATCCGATTTCAGCGAAATGAAAACTCACTCCCAAGTCCCATTACATAAAAACATAGCTATAATCTCCTTGAATCCTTTGTTATGTGATGGTTAACAGAGCATTTAACGGGGCTCGCCTGAGGTAGCGAGACAAAGGCATCAAACCAAGCGACAGATAAAGGCTAGCTTGCTGGCTGTTTGTTTTTTGCACTCTTGCATGTTTCAGAAAAAAAAAATTGCTGAGCACTCTGTATTGGACAAAATGGTGGAGTGAAATTTATGACGTGTTGGCGGCAAAAAAAATGGGATTAGTAAATGAGTTATAAAACTGTGTTAACCCATCTCTTTTGCAAATGTTTGTTGTGTTTTGACCAAAGTTACATGTCTAGTGACGATAATAAAATTAATTTAGACAATATTAAACTTCTGTGACGTTCTATTTCTTTTAATATTAATGAGGAATATTCGTGAATCAAAACGGATGTAGCTTGCCGTATCTACGATGAGCAATAAACTTATATAAGGTTTTTACATGTTGCCTTGCAGATATCTTCAGCCGGATATTGGCTTATCTATTTTTTAGCAATTATGTATTAATTTTAGTATCTAATCGTCTGCAAAAATATATTGTTGATAATGTTTTGATATTGAATTTGTGTGATTTCCGAGACTGACTATAATATTACCTATGTATATTTTTTAGCTTATTAAGTCGGGTTTCGTAATTGTGCTGTAAATATTGTGTGCCAAAATCACTGCATAGCGATTTATTTTTATTTGAAGTGGCAGCTACTGTTACTATAATTTTGAATTTCGAATCAACGCTGGCACAAAAAAGGTTAAGTGTTACCTCTCAACTTTTTTTAATAACACAACACACTTAAGTGTTTGCTCACTACAGGAGCAATGGAAATCATTTGTACAGCCATTGAACCGACAACAAAACATCAACGTTGTATCTTTACAAACAAAATAAATAAATAATCTCCTCTACACAAATAAATATCGGCATTATCGTGCTCTGTGTTGCCAACCGCGACCCACTGGGCTGGGTGTTGCCAACAAAAGAAAATAATAAATTCTAATACAATGCTGTGTCACCGCATTCGTTATGCAATTATTTGAAATTGGATAGTGTATGTGAATAGGCGTGATGAGTATGTGATTGACTATCGATTGTATTTACAGAATCGTTAAGCATTAAATATTATACTATGCAAACGAGATTTTATCTCACTGTAGAAATTTATAATCTGTTGCAGTACCCATCTGCTGCTTCTATTGCTGCAACTGCTTATGATGGTAGCTTACCTTTGATAATATGAAGCAAGATTAGAAACCTGAACCAAGGATCATCCAAAAGAATGATCATCCAAAGGAATACTACTTAATCATTTTGTGGATGATCCTGACTTTATTATCTCCAAGGGATTCATGTTGACCCAACAGAAGCCTTAGTCACTCATAAAAGTAGATCAATTCAATTTTAACTTCGTGCTTTTGTGGTGCACTGTAGGTAACTATGCACTAATAAGAATTTGGTACTGTACCAGTTTAAACCAAGTGGGTCCATAATCAAAGTATGTAACCATATCTTGATTAACAGTAACATTTACAGAAGTAATTACATTAAAACTAGAGAGTAATTACTAATTAGCTTCTGACATACGAACGCATTCCTAAATATGAATCAAAGAAATTCGTGCCTATTAAATTTCTAACAGTCATCCCTTCTGTATCCATTAATATTAATTAATATAAACTTAGGAATTAATAAAACCAGTTTATACGCATTATGAATGTCAAGTTCGTACGGCCAGTGTATTTTGACATACGGTAACTTATGGAACTACGTTTTAGTATAGACATTTTGATAGATTTCTTAACAAGCAGCGCTTTGGCCAGGATTCAAGTAATGCTGGATGGTCCCAAAGAGCGGTGTGTTGAGATTAAAATGCTCGATTTTTGAGATCGTACGAGATGATATGCGAAGGAATTTACTAACGAATGTAGCTGCGGTTATAGTACATACGTAAAAGTGAAATAATTAGGTTGTTACTTTTTTGAGTTACATAAAATGTTTTTGACCGAAAGAATTTCATATTTTTACCGAGGTCAAGAAATCTCATAAAATGTTCGTGAATGCTCGTTCCTTACTTGGTTTTTTTTCTAGGTGCAAAGTTAATAAAGTTTAATTTGAATAAATTTTTTTTTAATATAAGTTGTTTCATACTTTAGGATTTATAAAACGAACTAGAATTAGAATTATAAAATGTTAATTACATAGATAAATACCTTCTGGTATTCCCATATAACTAACCTAATCCACAGTAAAGGGTTTTCTTTGTAATTTTTTTTTTCTACAATCAACAAACAGTGAAAGTATCTAGGAATGATAATTACAAAAAATCCATTTTTTCCCAAATCACGGAATTTCGCCCTCATTCATCCACTATTAAACGATCATTAGCTAGTCACTCAACGATACCTGCCCATACATTAAGTTGTCAAAATATTTCGTTCAAATTTTGAGAAGGTTGTATTTTTTCTGGTATTTTTCGTGAATTCGTTTGTTGTCGTACAAAGCGCCGTGACATCTCAATTCGATACAAAGAGAATCATTTGTCATTGTCCATTAGAAGATATTGTTGGGTAACATTATAAAATATTAGCTTAAGTATTGATTTACACTTGGCAATGATTTGGGAGTTTATTGTGGAATACTCTGTGTTGTTATGTTTGCACTAGGTTCACGAATAGGGGTTGTTTTCTGTGAAATAGAAAGTGAAGGCAGAGGGAATGATCATATACATATCGATAAGGGGGTTCGATATCTACCTACCGACTTCCTTATATAATGTAAGAAGAGAACGATATGAATCGTTCTCTATAAAAAAAATAGTCCATCCAAAAAAATAGTTTTTCCTACATAAGTAGGAAAAACTATTTTGTCTTATATGAAACTGATAATCACCGTAGGTACTATTTTTACGTCTAACTTCAGACTTTTTCTGAAAGAAAGAAAGTATAAAGAGTAATTTTATCTCTACAGCAGGATATAAAGCTAAGATATCTTACCTTCCATATTCTGCCCTACCTATAATATCACTCGGGGAAATTGTGGACTAATTAAAAAAGTTACGGACAACACAACAAAAGTATGGTTGAAGCAACTGGTAGCGCTTTTGCTATAAACCGAAGAGTTACGACTAACCGACTCTTACTAAATTATACTTAGGTACTTTAGCAAAAGAAACTGCTAAGTTATACGAAGAAGTAAAAAGAGAAGGATGCAGAAGCAAGTTAGACAGTTATAACTTGTGATGGGTCTAGAGACCATACCCGTACTGAGTATTACTTAGTTTACCTACTCATCATCATCATCTTCATGCCCTTGTCCCGTTCTACTTGGGGTCGGCGCAACACGTTTTCTTCTTCCATTCTCCCCTGTCAGACGTCACGGCATGATTTGTTCCTTTCACTTTCATATTCCTCACACAATCCATCCATCTTTTATTCAAGACTTTACCCACTAAAGAGAGCATTTTTGAAGCCTCCATAGGTACACCTATCGGAAGCATAGCCAAAAGTGTATTGCTGGCTAGCCCTGGACCTACCTATATTCTGTATCTATATATACGTATAACTTTGATACTACAGCAGCTGTATGTACCTATCTGGGTTATTTGGACGAATACGATCCACTAGACAACCTCATCCAATCTGCTGATTTAAACTCAGTCAACCTTGTGAAGAGAAACGAGAAGAAAATTAGGTTACTTTTCATTTTAGCCATAAATTTCTACTGAACTAAGTCAGCCAAAATCAACCAAAAAACATCTGAAAAATATTTCCCGCATCCCCCAAACATGCAAAAACAAATTCCACATAGGTAACATAAATAACTTAACATAAAGACGACGTAAGTAGGTTGGAAGTACCAACGAATATAGCATGAAATAAAAATCACATTGTAATCCGGTATTGGCTATAGATAAGGAGAGCTTGTGACAAGGCAAGAATTATGTGCTCTAGAGGGCAATTTTTCTTTCCCGGGATTTATTCCCGTAATTTATAGAGGATCGGTCTGTATCTGGGCTAACCCGCCCGCCCCGGCAAGCGGCTCGCAATTAAGAATAACCTCCTCCCCTAATTAAGATGCTATAATCTATAATATAATAATTTATCAACAGTTTTGGTTACGGATGGGAGGAAAACGTGTTTGTTTTGACTTGAAGCTGATTTTGATGTGTTAGATGAGGTGTTTTTAAAGAACGTTGTTAAACATAACATAGCTGAAGCAGATATGTTACAGCTTCAAGATTGTTGATTTAGTGTACAGAACTTATCGGTGAAAAAGTTAGCTTTATGTGAATTCCCCAGACAAGTAGTCTGTGATGTGCCAAACTGAACAACAAAATTACTTAAGTAAACCTCCATTTATTTGCTACAAAAGAATCTTTTATGCCATCATTTACATAAGTAATAATCGTAAAGTGAAGTACGTTTCATAACGACACTCGTATTGCCTAATCTCGTCATCAATCGACTGTTCGCTGCGTTGTAATTTGACACGCAAAATTTTTGCCGAACGTGCTTCAGCCATGAATTGTTGGTGACAAAAGTGTCTGTCGCAGCGAAGCGACGAGAGTCGGCTTAATACAGCCCCCACCCCTCGCCGCAGTCGTAAATTTAGGGTTTCATAAAACCAGATCCGAGATAAGACACAGTGTGGAGTGAGTCCCGGATCAAATGCGATCCTCCGAACCCGCAGCTCTCGCGCAGACAATAAAAATAACACGGCCGCATCTGCGGCTACTTATTTTACATCACGAAATTTGTCGTGTTTACATAAAATACACCCCGTAGATAGTGATCGATTCGCTAGAAATCGTGGACATCAGTTTCGCGACGCACCGCACACTGGCCGGCAACACGAAACTACCTACTGTTGAAAAAACCAAGCTGTCAAGAGGACAACAAAAGCGCATTATGAATTTAACAGTTTCTGAATTGCTACACTATTATGAGGCGTGTATTATGCTTTTCATCCAGTGTAAGGGTATTTGGACGCCTTTGTGGCTCAGTATTGACAAATAAGTAAGATTTACTTTCAGAGTAAGAATGAAGGATTAGGACGGCGCTGTTTTTTTGTAGCATTCTCTTAGAAATGCTTGGCGCCATTGCTTAGACCAATATTGCATTATTCTGCAGTCGGTTCGATGCTTATGCAGTGTTAGCTGCAATACTCTAAACAAATCAAGTGGAAACTTGGATGCAATTGAGACCCAAGGAAAGCGAAGCTTGCGTAACTATCCACTAGAATAAACATAGCTGATACAAAGGAATGAATAGGCTTAATTCAAATGGATTTTGTACTTGCCAATACATTTATATTGTATCCTTTGTTCGATTGTTCGCTTTCTTTTATTTATTTTCACTTTTACTCAAATGTTTAGGTAAGTACAAAATCGTGTAAAAGCAATTCTTTATGTGGAACATCTTATAAAATTTATATCAAGGCATCGCATCCAACGTAGGAACGGGTTGTAGGCATAACTACGTGTCGGGGACATATATTTAAAGCTTCAGTAGATAGGGGTGCAATAATTTTGACAATGACTAGCAGCCTTACCCGGGCGAGGCGTAGGCGCGGGGCGGGCGGGACGCGGGGCGCGGGGGGCAATCTGCGCACTAAATCACGCTACGAATAAAATTTATGGCGCCGAGATAAAAACTCGCAGCTTTTCTCTTTTACGTTCCTTCCCCCTGCCCCCGCGCGCCGCCGGTCGCCCTCGTCACCCCGCGCGGAAAATCCATAGGGATTTTTCCAAGTGTTCGGGCGACGGCGTGTGTGGGGTCGAAACGATTTTGTTTTATGCTTATTGCCGGTTGCGATGTTTTGTTTGCTAAGTTGCACAGATAAGGGATAGGTACGGAGATTGTCTGCTCAGCCGGACGACGTGTGCCGCCGTATTTTTGTCAACTACCCACTCGTGTTTTTATTTCGGTTCGTCATTGTTTTATTACGTGCTACTTCGTAGTTATATGAGAAATAAAATTAATTATTCATTTACAAACAATCCATCACGTTTAAGCCCGTGGCACGTGAGGAAAGTCATGGAACTGTTTAAATGACCAACCGTGGAACAGAACCTAACATTACCTACCAATCAGACGGTTATCGCACTTTCACTTAGCACTACTTCATGCAATGTTCCTTTTTATTTACGTTCATTTAAATACCGCGACTTTAAATACGACTGGTATTAATTCTAATCCGAATGTCTTAGGTTCAAACGTATTAAATGCAACGCGACTTACAAAGAAAAATGAGTTTGTAATGTGAAATATTTCAGATTCAGTCACATTAAATTCTGTTTCTTATTACCGAAAAATGTGGGTAAAAAACATGGAATAATATGAAAAGGAGTTTTTAAAAAACATGATTAACGTAAGTAAAATATTTTGCCGAGCTAACGAACTTTGACGTAAAATTAAAATGTTATCAGATTAACACGAAGCGATTTTCACAAGGCGTATTAACGAATTGAGTACCTCTTTTTAACCGATTTCAAAAATCGGAGGAGGTTCTCGATTCGGTTGTGTTTTTTATGTTTGTTACCTCATAACTCCGTCATTTTTTTTTATGTAAAGGCTATACTTTCCGTTTGGTCCTATAGAAATTTCATCTAAATCGGTTCATATTTTGTTTTTTTTTTTTTTTAATTTATTAGGTTTTTTTTCTTGGGCTATGTTGATGACATGATGATTCTTTAATAAGTTCTGGTTACAATGTAAAAATTAATTCATGACAAGAATGTGTGTAGCATACTACCTAAAAAGGGTGAAATAAAAAAAAGTGTGGCAAAAAAGCCAATGAAACAAAGTCAGCGACTACCGAAAGTACAGTTATTTTAGGCTTTTTTTAGTGTTTTTTGGAAGTCGGTTTTTATTTGCAAAAAGTTTTTAGTTTACGTATGTTAGGTTCTTTAATCGTGTGGCTTATCGACACGGTATGTCTTGTAAATTACAGATTCCTGTTCGGTGCGAGTTTATCGCTTAATTCGACAAAACTAACCGTAATTGGAGCGTTGATCGTCAACTGTCACCCGTGTCTCTCGACAGAGGTTTTCATAAAACCACACACTTTATCGACCTATTGAATAACACTGAGCTTGTCTTTGCTTTTGTTGGTCTTAAAATATTTAAATAACTTGTTTAACAAGAGCTGTAGCGTACACTTAGCGTGGGTTATATTGAGGATAATTTTATTCATTATCAACCTAGAAATTTTTAATTAAAATTGTGGGACTTTTGATATATTAGAATTGTTTACGTGATGTTGTCTGCCATTAACTAGCTTGTCTCAAGAACATGATTGTGCATGTTTTAGATACCTACCTACTTGTTGTACGGATAATGATTCCAATTTGTTTTGTGCAGTAGTATCATTAAGAATTTTCCACTACAAATTGTATTATAATGACTCCTATTTATATGGATTCAAAACTACTGGTTAACATAATACTTCAGCTTAGTGCACACTGTCACATTTATATTTGAACACGAACAATAAACAAGAACATCTACTAATACCTGAACTTGCAAATATTTTGTTTATTTTCCTGTTTGCTTCTGTCCTAAGTTTGGCCATATCTCAAAATCGCGGCCTTTCCGTAGAGCTGAGGTTGCCAAACAAGTAAAATACATACGGCTGCTATTTTCATATCAGTGTAGATCATTTGTAGGTATAATGTCCTTAACACCACACTTACTCCAGTGTGTACAGAGGACAGCTGCCAACATTTCCCGGTAACATCAAGCCTCAATCTAAGGCTTAAATTCGCGCCACCACAAAAAACGTCACAACCAAGGACAAAATGTCCGATTGTCTTACTTATCTGTACTCAATCAGTGTTTACAATATTACAGCGGCGTGCTCCACGTCAAAATAATGTCCCTATTAGAGCACAAAGCGAGATTTTCAAAGAATCACAAGCAAAAAATGACAAAAATATCCACGTCGGGAACAGAGATTACTTCAGAGCAAGGCCATCTGTGGATATTGAGACCGTCTCACACGAGATAGCTTATCTCACGATCTCGACTAAGATTCTGTGAAGAAAAAGCGAGAGAAAAGGCTCCTATTTATAGATGAAGAGCAATAGACTCACTCACGCCACAATCGCATTAGTCCGCCGCAGCCCGCTGCAACGATGATTTGAATTTCCATTGTTTATGGTGGCAGACATGTGTCAAAGTTCGATTGGAATTTAAATTCGGCTCCTTTGTTATTATTTTTTTTGTCGAGTTGTAAACACGGCACAGTGATGTTCCAATTTGGTTACCAGCCTCCACTGATGGGTGGTTGGATCTATGACTCCTCGTGTATGTCGGATGATGTTTTTGACGTCGGTATGCGGTTTGAATAATTACGAATCATGTTCCGAACGATTCCAAACGTTCCGACAACTTACCAAACACATTTCTCAGAAATCGCTTCGTGTTTCCTAACTACGCAGTCAAATAAACAAACGTTGAAACTCCATTTTCTTTAGCTGGAAGCTGCAGTCGACTTCAAAGGTAGTCGAGGCTCTCTGAACATCTGCTAAATTACCAAACTCGAGTCAGGAGCGGGGGCACTACACAAAGCGACTACCATTTTGTTCCGACACTTTTCAAAATTGGAACGTGACGGTTGCAAGCGCTCTCGGCCAGAGACAATGACATGAAAAGGAAAAATGTAAACGGACCTATTTTAAATAGGCGTATTGCGACGACTAATATTTTATATCGTATTTTTGGTTCATACGATTATGACGTCAAATATTTGCTAGATGGTGTTGCTAAGGTTGGAAATGGCTTGAAGTTCGTGTATGATGTAAGTCGTTCTGGAATTCATAGCGGTTAATTTAAAAGTGCGTTCTTGAACCCTTTCAGAGGCATTGTATCTTTGTGCTCTTTGTACGGGAGATGGTTTATCTGAGTCGCAGGGTACATAAGTGCTGTTTTTTCATTCCGTAATGCTTTTACATTTCAAAGGGGTTAAATGTTATTCAGACTGGCTGCCCGCTTAGAAAATGTGTGGGTGTCGTGGGGCCTTGGAGCCCGCACCGTACTGTTTTCGGTGTACCTAAGTAGGTATTTGTTTTATTCTCATCCCTGTTATTATTCTACATAAACATTCAGAGGGTTTATCTAGGATTAAAATATTGTATAAACACGTACCATCCTTTTTGTACAGAGGCGTTTTCTTGACAAATGTAATGTAAATTCTAATAGGACTCATTGAATATGTTAATTACGAAACTGACGCAATTTGCTGATAATATCTTGTGGAAATAAAATTTAATTATCAATAAGATTGAGAACTTCTACGTCGGTGGTCGCATCTCATCATCTTTAAGCATCAAGCGACAGAAGTATTTAGATTCTCATTATTTTGATCTAGATATCATTATCAATGTTCATTATGTGCATCCTGTTTAACTTATTCAAAGTTATGAAACATAACTCGCTTTCAATGTTTACTTATAAGGTAGAAGACGCAAATAGTGTCAATTTTAAACCTATTAGAATTTTGAGGTGAACGCCTAATACACCTCAAGTTCCCTATAAACCTACCTTATTCGGTAAAATAAAAAAAAGGTCTAGTCTCAAAGTTTCTTCCCTGAAAAGGAGAAACTATGCGTGTTTCCGCTAACAATAAGTGGAACCTAATTGAATGCTTAAATAAAAGCACGATCGAAGATGAAAGCCTTAAACGCGGGTTTTTACTACTGCCTTTTCATAGCTGGGCAAAGAACTATTACGATGACTTCCAGTTCTTGCGTTCCAGAGCTAATGTGGACCACTGCAGGTTTTTGGTTTGAATTTTGTTATATCCTATTGTTGGTAAAATCGGGCATTGAAATAGGTAAGAAAAATTTGAACAACTGCCTAATTTGTTTAGTGGTCCTGGGTTCCATTCCCAGGTCGTGTAAAGTATTATTGGATTTTTCCATCAGGAATTTCTCAGTAGCAGCTACGGAGTCTGGATTTGTGCCCGGTTGATGGCAATAGGTTCACCCCCTATTACATGGGCCTTTAATATAATTGGCGAAATGTGGATGTACTAATGTGTATACCTCTGCCTAATCCTTCGGGGTTGCAAGCGTAATGACGAACTTTTTTTTTACATATCATAAGTTATGTAAAAAAAAAGTTCGTTACCAAAAGATAGAGGAACAGCCCAAGGGGGAAGATAAATGATCAGAAATACAAATCTATGTCAATTTTTTGTCTCAAATCGCAGGTTCTAGGTGTAAAAAGTTCTCGTCCTGGTACAAATATAAAACAATCAGAAAGGCTGACCTGCCTGACATGGAAATTATTCACACAACTGCCGTTCCTACATTACGTTGTCAATTTGTTTAAAAATATTTTTCTGGCTGCATATACACATTACAATTCCTGTACGTGGAGGCTATTTTAAGCCTAGATACATACGAACGTATTGATAACATCACAGTCTATACTAACTATAATACTAAGCCTACTAAGGTCGAATTCTGCTTCAGATATTGATTAACCACCTCAGGCGGAGCCTCAATCCTGCGTTAACTAGACATGTCTAAGTAATAACCTACATGTACTACATTATGTACATTGTACATCGATAGATACTACGTGTATAATCTATGGGCGTAGTCGGCCTCGTAATTGCCTTACCACCCTAAAACTGAATGTCATTAAACAACAAAACATTTTCATCTGCCTAGCCTCTTCCCAACCATGTTGGGGTCGGCTTCTAGTCTCATCGAATGCAGCTGAATACCAGTATTTTACATGGAGCGACTGCTTTTCTATCAGTCAGATAGACAGTCATACATACATCTACACTTTTTCATGAAACGACAAAGTCTACAGTGAAATAGGGCTCTTACTATAATGATGTAGATAGGGTAAAAATTTGTGCAATAAGAAATGTGTTGAAATGTTTTTCAGATGGTTGTATTCGTTCAGATTTTGCCAAAAGCTAAAAGCTCTATGTACTTACAGATACAGCTAGTATTTGTCCACGTAAAATTTAGATCACGTTAACATTATTGTGGGTTCAATTTACTGGCAGTTCTTGTCAAAAGTGACAAAGGACTTACGAGGTCAAATAACCTTTGTAGGTTAGTGTACGATCGGCCCAGCCACGTCATTATTGCTAATGTAGGATGAGATGGATACTCCGTATTGTGATGTTGCTGTATTTAGATCTATCTGTACATCAACTTTGGCTCGTGGGTTTGCTCGTGTGAAAGCTGAAAATGAAATTGCGTATCAACTCGGACTTTGGAAATCGGAAAATATTTGGAAAAGATTGAGTTATGCACAAGCTTTAGACTTTGTTGAAACTGAGTGCAGTTACTCTTATTATATGGGGAAGTAGATAGTTTGTTTTAACCTACAAGTATTTTGAAACGTCGCTAGGTACGCAAGGGAATTTGTCAGTACATTTTATGCTCCATTTCATTCACAGTGGTTAGTTTAAGTCTAAGGCGAAGGCTGCAATCCCACTTCGAGTGCAATGACAATATTTGCACACTATATCAAAATATACTAATGCAGTTGCTGGTATACTGTTTAACTGTGTGGAATATATAAAAATCCGTCATTTGTAGATCTTTGAGAGTCGTTACAGGTAGTCAGTGACCCGAAAATCTGACAACCAGTCTTACCAAGGGGTATCGTATTACCTATCGCTAACTGGGTTGTGGAGGTCAGATAGGCAGTCGCTCCATGTAAAATACTGGTATTCAGCTGCATCCGGTTAGACTGGACTAGGCAGATGATGAATATATAAAAATCCGTATTCATTTTGCCATTAATAAACCGCACATAACTGGTTGGTTGGTGGAAAATGTTGGTGTACTATTAGGTACACCTCTGCCAAACCCGTCGGGAATTACAGTCGTGTGTGTAGGGTGTATGTTTATGTTATTATTAATTCGACAACTAACATAGGTACATATATTTTAATGGCTAATTTCAGTAATGAGACAGAACTCGATTAGCATAATTAAACTGCGTTCAAGACCAGTCTGTGTCATCATGTCTATGGAATATTGACACTGGCAGATAATAAGCTCTCGAACGCAGTTTAGATGTGCTGATCCCGAATAGTGTTATTCGTGACATTCGCCCTATGACGTAGCCAGTAATAAGCTCTTGTATTCGCTCAGTAATTCCGAGACAAACGACCTCGCACTGATTAACTGTTGCCGAGACATCACATACGTAGCTAACTACGTCTATATATGTTTGTATCTAAGTACCCATGTGTGTACCGTACACATAAGTGCGTATTTAATGTCTATTGGTTATGAAGAGCTTATATATTAGGCTCATACATGTATGTTAATATGTAAGAGCAAGTAGATTATTTGTGTGAGGGATATATAGCTATAACTAGCTCATGCCCGCGCCGCGGCTTCGCCCGCGTGGAGTTCGATTATTGTCCCACGGTGTCCATTATACTACCGGGGTACAAAGTATCCTATGTGTTAGTCCGGGTTATAAACTATCTCTGTGCTAAATTTCATCCAAATCTGTTTAGGAGTTTTTGAGTGAAAGAGTAACAAACATCCATCCATCCATCCTCACAAACTTTCGCATTTATAATATTAGTAAGATATGACTTACTTAGTAAGCTATATTCGCAATTAAGTTTTAAAAATGTTAACAAATACGAGTGTTTGGAAAACTTACTTACACGTAAAGTTCATATATTGCTACAACTTCAAAATTTTCGTGATATTTTCAACATTTATTCTTGAAAATTACGTTCATTAGTATTTTAGAATGAAAAATTTTTACAAAAAAAATAACTATCTAAGTGGAAATCACACCAATTGAGAACAATGATTTGAATGAACCTTACGTACTCATACTATATTATCAGTGTCACAATGTGATCTTTAATCTCATCATGAACTTTCAATATCATTAAAAGAAGTTTGTTATGATTTCACAAACTTTTTTTAATGATGTTCCAACGATGTTGGTCTGTATTAATGCTATCCATTTTTTTTCCTCAGTAGCGCAGCCACGGAGTCTGGATTTGTGCTCGGTTGATGGCAATAAATGACCCCAATCTATTTAAGTCGCGAGTTTATAGGCTTCTTCTGGGTAAGCTCGTTCCATCGTCGACCTCATCTCTGTCCTCAGGACTAGATTGAGGTCAAGAGTAGAGTAAGTATTTAAAAAAAAAAAAAAAATAAGCTCGCACCCTTTTACGTGGGACTTGAACATAACGAGCGAAATGTGGGTGAACTATTAGGTACACGTCTGCCTAATCCGTCGGGGATCGCAGGCGTTATTTTATGTTTTTTTTTTTTCAGGAGTGCTGCCATTTGTCTAGTAGTGGCAAGCTCTACTGATAAGCATGGGATCTTCTGTTCGATTACAATCTAATTTGTTTTTAACCGACTTCCAAAAGGAGGAGGTTCTATGTTCTGTTGGATATTTTTTTTTCATTAGAATGTTTTCAGTAGCAGTCCATATTTAGATTTGTAGCCGGTTAATGTATTTAGGCCCTTATTACATGGGACTTAAACATAAAATGTGGGTGAAGGTTTCAACTGTGATTATTGTTTCTCTTTAAGTTTTTTGTAAAATTCGAAACTACTTGACTTACGAGTTCATTATTAGGCATTTTGATTTAATTTTAAGTTTGCATGCTGATTGAAGACAGCAAAATAGGTGAATCCTTTTTATTTGTAAGACCAAAATGTACCATATTTCATTGAATAAATAATCTTGAATCATGTAAATCTGTGGTATGGTAAGCATCGATATTTACACCAGTGCGGTTCTCACACAAGTCACAACCCTCCTGAAAAACATCACATTTCGCCTAAAATCCCCGAAGGGTTAGGCAGAGATGTAGGTAATAAAATGGTACAGCCGCGAAACACACAGACAGACGAAATGTATGTATTATAGTTACCTACCATTTTGTCTATTAACTAGCACTAGTTACGTTTCATAAGAATACGTGTGAGATTCACACTTATAATCACTTATTGTTATAAGTTACAATTTACGAGATAAAGCTTCGACCACTATACCGAGGTAATGAGAAGGATTTAGTAGGTTCTACCGAGTTCACTGACGCTCGAACACTTTTCAACCTTATTCATCATCATCATCATTATCATATCAATCCGGAATCACCCACTGCTGGGTATAAGCCTCCCCTTTCTTCAGCCACACTTCCTGGTTCTGTGCGTCCCTTATCCAGGTGTTTCCCGCGACTTTGACGATATCGTCAACCTAACGAGCCCTAGGACGGCCCTGGTTTCTTTGGCCAAACCTTGGCCACCACTCGGTCAAAGCCTTGCTCCATCGGCCATCTCCGCGTCTAGCCAGATGTCCTGCCCAGGTCTACTTGAGGCGCACCGCCCGGTCCCCGACGTCGTAGACTTTCGTCCGACGGCGGATTTCGGTGTTACGCACTCGAGCTAAGAGGGTTATGCCGAGCATGGCTTGCTCCATGGACCTTTGGCCACTCGTACTCGGTGGACAGTCTCCTTTGTGAGCGTCCATGTCTTTTCAACCTTATAACTGAGGGCATACGGGTGAAAAGTGGCAGACCGTCAGTGGACTCGGTAGTATTTAGCATAATTTGTATAACCTACTGTTAATAAATTGGTGGGTATTATACAGATCACACATCTGCTAGTGTGTAAGAACATGACAAACGAAAATTACCTAAAAAAAAAATCGATATGTCTTGCAGAAGACCATCAATACCGTCAATTATTTGGTTTAACTCAGTTATTTTGTTCAAGGAGTTCATGACTTGTCGCTCGGGTCAAGTTAAGCCGCACTTGCCTAGGTTGGTCGGTGGATGGGTGAGCACCCGAGTTTCCTCCGTGCCTCGGCAAGCACGTTATGCCGTTGGCCCCGGGTGTAAGTTTGTAGATCTTTGACAGTCGTTATAGGTAGCTAGTTAGTGGCCATAATAAACCAACCAAATAATAATAAACGGGGACAGAAAACTAGTCAAGTGGAATTCATGTTTTATAACTTAGTGCATAAGGAGGAATTATCTACCATTGTTTTGAAAAGATAATTTACTAAGAAGAACTGCCTTGTAGGTCAAGTGGTTGCAAGCGCCACTGCTGAGCACGAGGACTTGTCGGGAACTCAAAACAAACAGTGGACATGGTAAATATCCCGTTTCTAGTGTTAATTATAACGAGGACTTGTGTTCGATTCCCGGGTCGGGCAAAGTGCCACTGGGATTTTCCGTCAGGAATTTCTCAGTAGCAGCCACGGAGTCTGGATTCGTGCCTGGTTGACGGCAAAAGGCTCGCCGCCTATTACACGGGACATAAACATGTGGCGAAATGTGAGAGTATTATTACACTTCAGCCTAAACCCACGGGGATTACAGGTGTGATGTTATGTTATTTAACTGAGAAATCTTTCAGACAACAGCATCTTTAATCAGTACACTTAAAACATAAAAAAGATATCTACTCTACCTCACACATTTATCCATACAACCCGATTAAGAAGCCATTTTTAGCCTGAACTCTGGCAGCCGGGTGTTATGTCATTAGCCATTACCGCGCAGCACTAGCGATAGTGTTGTGCCCGAGAGATTTATAGCGCGGGTATATAGAATAAATCACGCTCAAAGGGAGGGTAGTCTTAGACATTCTGGGGAGCTTATTGTCTTTTTTTTTGTTGAGTTTAGGGTTGATAGACGCTTTGGTGTGCCTGGTTTTGGGAAGTGGGTTCGGTAAATAGTGAATGGATACTTTTTCTTAAAATATAGGTGTAATATACTGTAAGCTTAGTGTGCTAAAGTCTCGCGCCATAAATTATGATGTATACACGAAGCAAGTTTTAGAAATGAATTGCTACTATTATATTGATTCAATTGCAATAGAATTGAATATAGTGGTTTAAATCTAGGTTTATAAATGTCTAAATAAACGTCAAAGAAAAACTGTATTAGCAAGTATAAAAATACTACTTATCATTAAGAAAATTAAAACTTCTGTTCTTTTTCGAAACAAATAAAAGACTAATCTCTATTAATAAAAGCTTATATAATTGAATCTAAGTCTTTCTTTTTGTCTTTGTTTAAGAACCTATTTTTTTCTCTCATCTTGTAGCTTGCGAATGATTACAATATACCAACATAGTTAACACGTGCTGTCATAAGTCAACCATATATGACGGGGATCGGAACGTTTTCTCCTAAACAGAGGTTACTTTGTAACCTATCTAGGAGAGCAGTACGGCACCCACAAACTAGATTAAGAAACTAAAAAATAAAATATATACAAAACCAATACATTACTTTTGTATACAATACTAATACATTACACATATTAAAACATTGAAATTTAAGAAAAGGCTGTACAAATAGCTAAAAACCTTGCCTCCTAAACTAGGGGGACCCTGTGACCTAGGAGTCAGTATTCTACTGTAACTTCGTGTACAAAATAAACCTTTATTTGTGTGTTAATAAACCGATCCTGACCTGGTTTAGCTATGCTTATGAATGTGTGATAAGGTAAACTATTGGCTTGTGCTTTATCTTATACTACTTTGCCATGTAATCTAGTCCTTGTTCAACAATAAATCTGTATTATTATCATAAATCCGTTTATAAGTTCAGAGTTTTACACAGGGTAACTTTTCCTGAAGAATTCCCACTTTTAAGTAGGTATTAAAAAACTTCAGGTCTGCCATCATCTGCCTAGCCTTTTCCCTCTGTTGGGGTCGGCTTCCAGTCTAACCGGATGCAGCTGAGTACCAGTATTTTACATGGAGCGACTGTCTATCTGACCTCCACAACCCAGTTAATACTGGGTAATACTACACTCCTTGGTAAGACTGGTTGTCAGACTTTTTGGGGCACTGACTACCTGTAACGACTGTCAAAGATCTACAAATAACAGCCGGGACCAACGGCTTAACGTGCTTTCCGAGGCACGGAGGAAACTCGGTATGTAATGGGTGGTCACCCATCCACAGGCCAACCTAGGCAAGCATGGCTTAACCTAAAGATCGATTTGAGCGGCTGTTATTATTTTGCCACGAGAACTTCAGGTCTGTATAGGTATCTAATTCCCAAAGGGTTATGAAAAACGGTTGTAGCTTAAGTATATCTCTTTAGATATCGCCATTTATGTTTAAGTCCCATGTAGAAATTATCTAATAACGGGCAAGCCTATTGCCATCAATAGGTAAAATCCAGATTCCAAGCTGCTACTGAAAAAACTTTGATGGAAACATCCATAAACCTTTACCATGGGATATGAACCCAAGGTCTTGTGCTCTGTGGTAGCATCGGGCATCAGCGACCACTGGATCAAAGAGGCAGTCAGTATAAGAAAACTTAGATATGATTTTGACTTTTTTTGCAATTTAGAATACCTAAGGATATACTAAAATTGGAAAAGCAGTCAAAATCATGTCTAAGTCTTTGTTCAAGCTAATTAAATATATCGTAATACCTTAACGCTACCTGTACTGAGTAGAAATCCTAACTTAATATTAATATTATAAATGCGAAAGTAAGTTTGTTTGTTTGTTACCTTTTCACGCCTAAATCACTGAACCGATCATTATGAAATTTTGTAAAAACGTTGTCAGGTTTACAGAAACAGTCATAGGGTACCTTTCATCCCGAAAAAAAAGTACTATTCCCAAAGAAAACAACAATACCGTTCTTATGATAAAAGATGGCGCCACGTGTCTTTCGAATCATGATTGAATTATATTATTACAAGCAGAGTACAACCCGAATTGATCGTCAAATTCTAACTTAACGCGAGTGAAGCCGCGGGCAAAAGCTAGCTAACATAAATATAAATAATTTTATAACATAAATAAAGAAGTAATCTCTTTTGATCAAAGCGTGTATACTTGAATCCGTTTATAACTCCAGAGTAATTTAAAAGTTTTCCCAAAGAATTCCCACTTCTAAGGTTGATATTAAAAACGTCAGGTCTGTATCTATTTCACAAAGCGTTGTGGCTTAATTACCTACCTTCCTACGATTTTGCCAGTTATGTTTAAATTCCATGTAGTACCTAATAAGGGACAAATCCTATTGCAATCAAAAGAAAAAATCCAGTTTCACAGCTGCTACTAGAAAATTCTGAATGGAAACATCCTATAACACTTTACCTGGGATTCAAACCCAAGACCTTATGCCTAGTAGAAGCATCGGGCCAACGATGCAGT
Organism: Eurois occulta; assembly: GCA_950022335.1. Lineage (NCBI taxonomy): Eukaryota > Metazoa > Arthropoda > Insecta > Lepidoptera > Noctuidae > Eurois > Eurois occulta. Next base: position 7,198,406 of record OX465484.1, on the reverse strand, counting down.
CAGTATAAAAAACCTAGACATGATTTTGGCTTCTTTTATAATTTTAGAATTTCCTTAGGCCTAATGCCGTAATCAGCATAAAATTCTACATCATTCCTGGTACCCAGTAAAAATAAATTCATAATAATTTCCTTTTTCATAATACCAAAGTACCTTAACTATTCATAGTTGTAGCTTCTATAATTAAAATGAAGCAATTATATACTTACGATATTCTTTAATCACATGCTTACCTATCTCCTAATTAAATACTATTGGATAAAAACATTATCTACACATACAGTATTATGTAAACACTTATACAGCTGTATCGTTTTCAGTATCTGAATAAAACCTTTATGTTACGACTTACATCAATATCAACAACACCTACTAAAATTCTAATATTCATACTAATGTTAGATAAAGCCTTGTGCCTATGTATGTATGAAAAACGTCAATTAAATTTAATGTATCTTTCTAATTAAAGAAAAACTTAAATATCTAAACAGATTATGTTATCTGCGTATATCCTTATGTCATATCGCAGGAAATGGTTACTCAAAATCTAAGCAACAATTTCCATCGTTTCATGAAAATAAACTGAAATTGTATGTAGTGTCTATGGCAGCTATATCTCTATGGTTTAATCAAATGGATAATGCCTGAATTACTTATTATCTAGTTAAAATATAGAATGTTTTTATCAACAAACTCACAAATAAGAGTTAAAATAGACCGGTTCTAAATAAAGTGACCGCTATTGTTTAATGGGGTGTCGTTTTGATTGTGAAAGTACCACTAATTTCAAGCAATTAATCTTGTTAGGAGCCGTCGGGCCGCCATCATCCGGCATAACAGAATACAGTGCGGGCGACCGCGGAGCCATCCATCACCCGCGGCGCGCGCGCCTCGACTGACGCACACCACCGCACTACCGCCCAAAAAGAGAAAAAGAAAATTTTAAAAGAAGAACACTCCCATCGCGGTGTAGGCTCCTCCTTCTATTTCTCGCGTCGACCAATGAGAGTCGCGCGCCATCCGAACGGCAGTCGTCGGCGGCGAGCGCACCCGAGGGCGTCCGATTGCGCGCGTTCACAACAAAAAGTCACACGACTGGTTTAGTGTCGGGTTGCGTCCCATCGACGCCGCATCACGTGCCGCACGCCTCAACGTCGCCGGACTTGCGCTTGCGCTCTTAACATGGACTGTTTTTGTAATTTCAAACAATATTAACGCGCTTTAGTACTATCCTCCACATACATAACCATCGTAGAATATAGGACCAGTTGTGACCTGTGATATTAAAGAATTTTCCAATGAAAATGAACATGCAAACGGAATGGAGCTCATGATTTCAGTGTGTTTTTGCATCTGCACAGTATTTACAGTGATAAATAGTGATAGTGAACTTCATTGTGATAAGCATCTGATAAGGACATTCGAGGTATTTAATCATTTTATTATTTGACTGGTGTTACAAACATGTATGGGTGAATTTCCTTTAAACTTTTCCAAAATATTTTCTTCTTGTGTTTTCCAACTTGAAGTAATTATGTTAGTATTATGGTTTCCTAAGTGCCTTCATAAAGAAAAGCCTATTTTAAATGATTTTTCTTTAAAACAACATCAGCATTCCGCTCTATGTTTTGATTAAAAACTAATGACGCAAAGTTTGCAACAAAATGTAAAGAAAACTGTACAATATGATTTTAAATACCCAATACACGCACAACGATTATTTAAATTAGTTATTAAATATCCACAAACCTTTATAAGTTTGTTTCTAAGCCGTTGTTTTTCGCGTCACAAATTGTAGAGTCGACTCTACGTCCGACGGAAAGAGCGCGAAAATAAAAAAAAATATTTATTTCTTAATAACAACTTGTTTTAAAAATAAAAATAACCTTGTAATAATATACTTGAGGCTCATCTTTCAGTTTTATTGAGCAACATTTAATATCCATTGATTTTTATCACAAATATACCTAAACGGTTATTTATCAGCATAAGGTAAATAACAATTATCATTTAAAATGACTCAAATTATCTATTCAATGTATAATTTATATTCAACTTATTTTAATCTTGGGGTCAAATATTTTGTATGAAATCTGCTTTGTTCTAGTAAAAGACATAAACGGGTATTCCTAAATTGTTCAAATTGAATTTTTCAAATAATTTGCAAATGATTTTTATGTTTTAATCATCTTGTATGTTGGTCTATTATATATTTTATGTTTATGATACATAGTTACTAATAGTACCTAATGTATTTATTTTTATTTGCAACAAGAATTAAAATTATTTTATTTAAACAAACGCAATCATTAAGATTTCAGACCACTATGAAAGATAATTTTATTAAAATAAATGCATTAATTCAATAATCAAATAAAGCTAATTAATTTCTAAGAAAAGTGTAGGTACCTATGATTCTATTAGGTATGCAAGCCTTTAACTTCTGAATAGGCTATAGTAGAACCCTCGGGTATGTTCACACATTAGCTACTTATATTTATTCGTATATTCAAATGTAAAGGTCTATTTTATGTTTTATTTATGAAATAAGATCTCATTTTCTATTTCCTTTTAAACAGAATGAACTGATAAAAAACTTTCAAAGATGTTACAATAAGAATTAAAAATATAACTGGTATATACCATTCTACCTTTTGTGAAAAGATTTTCAAAGGAAAAATTTCCACACAGCACAAATAAGTAGGTAATAAGTTACATACCTATATCTTACACTCACATGCAAAGATAACGGATTTAAATATGTGTGTGTGTGCATTATAATCTGAATACATTTATACTATTGCCAGTGTGTACCTAACTGAATAGAATCTACGTACCCTTTGTTTGAAGTTTCTCAACAACCAATCAATGTCAATGTCACTTCGTTTCGGTTTCATATCGGCCGTTCGGCTGTTTTCGGCCAATCGGGCCGCCATGACAGTCCGCGATCGAAATTTGAATGCGCTCCGAGATGCGCAAACGCAAATCGATTAGCTGCCGATAAGCCTTCACAATTTGTGTATGTGTGAGTTTGTATGAAGTCAACGTTTCCGTTCGAGGTTCTATGTAGTGTTTCATCCTGTCTAGTTGAGCTATAATTTATTAAATAATTATAAGAAAATAATTTATTAACATTATTTTAAAAATAATCTTGCAATTTGGCTAACGAGACGAAGTGACGAGTGATTACTTGGCATATTAGTCAGTCTAATTCTCATGTAGGTCCAATATATATATATATATACATGAGAATTAGCATAAATAGGCAGCCAAATAAGTCTAGATTACCTAAGTAGATAGATGGGTAGAGGCAGTAGATTATATCTCTGAATAAATCCAAGTAAATACGGTTTATTGATATTCACGGATTGTATTACATGTTAACAAGGTTTTTGATTTTGAATTACAAATATGTGGTGATAAATTATTACATTTAAATATACATGACATAAATATGGTAAAACATATTTTTTTCCACCATGTCTACATCGTGAAAAATGTCATGGCATTAATACATTGTTAACGCGATCATTTTTAGGGATCCGTACCCAAAGGGTAAAACGGGACCCTATTACTAAGACTCCGCTGTCTGTCTGTCTGTCACCAGGCTGTATCTCATGAACCGTGATAGCTAGACAGTTGAAATTTTCACAGGTGATGTATTTTTGTTGCCGCTATAACAACAAATAATAAAAAAAACAGAATATAAAAAAATATAAGTGGGTCTCCCATACAACAGACTTGTTTTTTTTTGCCTTTTTTATAGATAATGGTACGGAACCCTTCGTGCCCGACTCCGACTCGCACTTGCCGGTTTTTACTTTTTGAAGCGATACTTTTAACGATAATACTATTTAATATTTAAGTATATTTAAATTGATGAGATAGATCAATATAGCAATAAAATTTTAAGTAGGTACCGCAATACATATTAGAAATCTATAGCCTAGATTTCTTTTTTCTATAATTTAATTCTTTGGTAATGTTTTACCTGCCTATTTCATGAATAAGACATAGTCTTAAATAGGACTTAAACTTAAATAGGCCATAACTTTAATTATTCTCCATAGATATTAAGAATTGTATTTTAGTCGTAGATATTTTTTTTTAATAATTCGTTTTGGATTCTAAATTATTTACACAGATCAACAAACAACATAAGAAGATATGTATCATTAGTTATTTATTAAAAAACAGATACTAACTTTGAACATTATAATTTAGTTAGTGTTGAAATGTTACATCATTTATTTACATACATTTATGTACATCTAACATTAAATATATATTATTTGATGTCAACAAGGTGTAAATATGCAAACATAGCATTCAACGTTCAATAATATTAAACGATACAGCCATTAGTTAATCATTCAATTAACACAATCGTCTACAAATTGTTCAGTTAATAAATTCAAACGATTGAATAAACACCTATCAGCATTCGATTATAAATTTTCGATGAAAAATTGGTAGAATCGATAAATTGTTCGATGTTGTTATTTTAAAAGGCATCGATCAATCTGAGTGATCAGCGCAGGTAATCGACTCGACTGTTCGCTTCGTTTTAGTCACAAATTGTTGGAACAATAAATGTTGGTTTTAGCCATATTTATGCCACAAATTAAAGGTACAGTGACTTTAGTATTGCCTACAAATTATAGGTACGGCACCTGCAATTTAAGGGTAAAACGGCTATTTAGTTTGCATAAGACTGGCTGCTTTAGTCTTTTCAGACATTCACCAAAGAGTCTTATTATTTCGATGTCCTTTTAAATTGAGCTACAGCACCTTGAAATTAAGGTTCACCATTGAGTGTGGGACGAATTATCTTTTTTTTTTCTAATATGTTCTTAAGGGTACACTCTTAATGCTGGTATAACCTTTGTTTCGACACCTTATGTATGAAGCTTTTAGATTTGTTGTGACATGTAATTTTTCATAGTTTTTTTTGTTTTGTCTTTAAGTGGAGGAAATTTGTTATCTAGCTTACTGAGCGCTGTACAGTAGTTGCTTAATAATGCTGCTTTTAGTGAATAGTTTCTTCTTTAAATAATGTTTAAAATTACTTTTGATTCTGTGATTCCTATGTGGACAGTTTTATATTAAAACTAATATAATATCACGCCTGTAATCTCCGAAGGATTAGGCAGAAATGTACACCTACCAGTTCACCCACATTTCGTAAAGTCAGAAGACAAGTCCCAATGCGGGGTTTTAAATATAATTTAAAAATATTAATTTAAATAATACGTTAATACTTCTAAGAGCTAATTTCAAAACTGATAAATCAATTTACATTAAACACCACTAAGATAGGATAATAAATATTATCATTAAATGAGTGTTAAAAAAGAGTAGTACATGTTTGAAACCTTATCCACAATCTGAAGCCTAAAGCATCCAAATACACGTGGGAGGAAACTCCGATACATCGCAATTTTCAACGAAATCTCTCTGATCATAATAACAATAATAAAATAACTGTTAACAAAAAGGTTTTACACCAAATATTTTTGTAGTAAAAGTTCTTGATCGATTTAGTATCGAAACGAGTCGATTAACGTGAAAGATAGTACAAGATTTTTTATCTTTTTTGTTTAAGATTTAGGCCTCGCTCGTTCAGCCGGGAGGTCCGAGGGAAATCAATTATCTTAATTGGGCCTTGCCTAATCTTAATAAGCGCGATAGGGAAGTGTAAACGCGTGTGTAAGGTTAGATGATGATTGTTAGATTTATATTAATTTGTTTGTCTATTTTATATTGATTAGGATCGGATTGTTTCGTGTCAGATTTTTTGATTTTGGCGATGTTTGACAATGTAAAGTAATTACCACATGTTTGCAAAATATTTAGATTTTTTTAAAGTTTTTATTCAACTTGGTCGACATCCTTCAAAGGCATTTCAATATATTTATAAACTACAAAATTACATAAATGTCATAAAAAGAGCTGGTGTTTAAACAAGAAATTCAAGTGTTGTTACCAAAAGGTGGATTTTTAGTAGTTAAAGAAAGATTATGGATACTGGTGTTTCAGTTATTTCACAAAAAATAAGCATTTTACAATTTTATGAACTATTTTCTTAGTAATTCAACGATTTCCTCTAAAGTAATGAAAAAAGATTTAAAATGCGTGATTCCGTATTTTATATTCAGGAATACTTATTTCAGAATACATTGTCATAGTTGCATACAGAGGGCGTCAATTGAAAGTGCCACTATGTACTGAATACATACAACAACACTGTTTGATGCTAATAGGGAAACTCATTACGAAACGGTGAATCGCCAAACGTAGTTATATTCAGGGGTTCTCGCTGTTGTTTTTGTTTTTACTGATTGTTTAAGTTGGTATGTATCGATTATTCTTATGTTGTTAATAGTGCAGGGGCTTAAAAGTCGTGAAAGGTTTAGTAAGTTACGTGAACAGTGATAAAGTTAAAGTTGACAAGCAAGGCAGTGTTCCTGGTATCTGATATCAGTGATAGATCTAACCGCGATACGTATTTAACAAACCACAATGACAGTCACAAGGTTAAGTTTTTTTTTAAATACGTAAGTAGGTAGGATATACAGCTACTTATAAATATTAATTTAAGTTCTATTATTAACCGTCTCATTCAACTAAATTTAAAACCAGCCATAGTCAGTTTTTTTAAATTTAGAATATTGTGACGGCACAATAGAAGAGGACTTTTAACTGATATTCTAAATAACAGTTAGTTTTTTTTTAAATTTAGAATAATGAGACTGCACAAAACAGAAGGGCTTTTAGCAATATCCCACGGGACCCTAATAATATTCATGAAGTTATAATTTAAGCCGTTGGACGGGTGTAAAATCACAATGTTTATCATTGGTACCGAGTTATAGGCAATCAGCGATGATTTATAACTCGAATGTGCTACCGCTCGCGATCGCTCGATCCCAGCTGCGATAGGCCTACGTACCGTATAGATAAGTAACAGGCGCGGGCGCATCGATCACTTGCGCTTGCGCAGATCAATTGTAAGACCAGTTTATGCAGGGCCCAACAAATAAAACAACAACAAAACCAACCATTCGACATATTTAATTAATATACATACTATTTTTGGTTTAAACCACATCATTATAATATTTTAATATGTATGTTTGTACCTAAGTAAATAAAATTACAGTTATAAAGGGTAGGTTGTATTAAAAAAGGCCTCTGTAATTTTAACCACTATATTTTGAGCCAAAGTAGAATTTATGATTATGTTATATATTTTTTTGATAAATGTGGCTTCTAATGTATGATAGGCAATTTCACAGCAGGAGTTCTATGGGCGATTTAGAGCTATTTGTGAAAATATGGTCTAATACAAAATTATGATAATCTATTATTATGATATCTTTATGAATAATGATTCGACAGTATTGGGTGTGAATTTATGCATCTGAATTAAGAATTGCCTACTTCTGACGTGCTTTAGGAGTGGGTTATGTATGTTCAAATTATTGTGTAATTTGACAACTTTTAATAACGTCAATGTCGTTTTAAGAAGAAAATTTGAATATGTCTTTTCTCAAAAACGTGTTGCAACGACCCTAGGCAGCATGGGACAAGGGTAGGAACATGATTGTAGACTTTCCCCAAAAAACTACTGTGGCTTTTAGGGAACTTTCAAGAAAAAGGTATAATTAATTAATTCTTAGGTAGGTACCTGCACTACCTGCTTGTATGTAACAGTTTCAATATGCAAGATATTAAAAATATACTTATAATAAGTGTGCGTCACAGCGCCCAGTTGCCGCCAAAAAAGACAAAAAAATGTTTGCGTTAAATCAATTGGTTTAATAGTGATAAAGTTTTAAAATCGTTGAATTAGTGAAAAATAGTGATTACAGAGCAATGGTGCCGCCCGATAAGTTTCCTTATCGTCTGATATTACGAGGAAATCACATAAAATCGACGTAATTTGCGATAAAAACGTGAGATTTCTTTTTTTTATCGGCAAATCCATTTTTCAGTCGATGTTCAGATAGCGGGTGTGTTGGTTGTGATAGATCATTACTTATACTTATATCTTTTATACTTATTCTTTGGGAATTATCGAGCAAACTGGAGATTTTCATCTTATCAGTGGTAAGAGATACAGCAGCTACTTGAATATTTGCTTTCATTTATTTGTGTTTGATCATGTTTTGGCTTTGAAAGACCTTGTATTATTTTTCTCTTGATAATGGACAAAATGTATCCACAATTAAATAGGTATTTTACAATGTCGTAAATGTGAAGGTATTTTAAACTGATCGTGTTGACCGTTATGGTTTTTATGTTCTACAGATGGTTCGCTCGTTTTGTATGCCTATGTGAAACATGTAAAAGACATAAAAGTTAGCTCATTTGAATACTTAGAAAAGTAAGAATTTTGTTTTACATTGTGAACGACAGCTTGTAGATTCACTTACATTTTTATTGTATTTTTTAATCGACGAAAAAAAAGGTAGAGGTTCACAATGCGACGCGTATATTTTTGTCGTAGCTCTATATAATAATTTGGTCTATAATAGACAACGTAAGTAAATAAATTACCATCAATAGTCGTTGAGATAATTAGTTTTAACCCGTGCTCTGAATATGAATATGAAGATTTCATTGAAAATATCTTTCAACTTATGTCAGTTTTTAGAAATAACCTAGATATGTTTTTTTTTACCATTTTTGAAGTATTTTTCTGTGGTTTTTACCTACTCCCTTGGGAAAAAGGAGTGGGTTTATGTTCTGTAAGTAATTTTAGCTCTAACAGCCTTTTAGCCTTAAACCGCCGCTGGACACAAACAAGTGGTTTATTTCTGTGCATTTTCTCGTAAAAATGGCTTAAAAATCATGACTGAGTAAATAAACAATCTGTTAACTCTTGAGTTACATTTACCATCATTTATATTTTCTGTCTATGTTAATGAACAGTTGAAAAAAAAATGGTAGGCTGGGATAAATCATTTTATAGGCTTTTAATGCGTAATGCACTTTTAATATTCGTTGGTTAGTATTTATGGTGGGCTTCTTGTGTTATTTACGTCCTAAGGGTGTACCACACCAATCGATCGATCGTCGATCCATCGATCAATGGTAGAAGGAATTAGTCAACATCGATCGCTAGTTTCTCTCTTTCGACTAGTCCATTCTAACATTGTATATCATCGATAAATTGGTGTGGTATAAACACCTTCAGACAAGGTCTTCGTGGGCTATGCTAAAGTCAGTATTAGGTACCTATACCAGGTGGTAGGTTTACCTATTAGTAAATAAACTAGTGACTAATCCTTGTGACTAGACCCTAGTGGCTGGACCCGTATTCGCAAAACACCAAATTACCTGTGCTATATCTTTTTAAAACATAATAAGTATTATAACTACAACATTCCAGAATAAATGATAGTAAAAACCGCTGCATTGTGCAATTTAAAAGATCTAAACGGACAGAAAGACAGACAAGAAAATCGTTTTTTTTTTTGTATCAATGCACATAGCAACGTTTGTTTTTATCAGAAGCAATAACAATGTGATTCCTCTTTTATCTCGTGCTTTCAATCTCTGACAGTTGTTAGAGATTTTCCGACATTTGCGTGGTTTATCTGCCAAATACCTTGTTTTAGCGCCACAGATTTTTAGAGTCCAATTACTGACCTACTTGTTTGGAAATTACCTATTTGCCATTGTAATTATCCCCGGTTTTAGTCGCACGGGTACTAAATCAAAAGTACCTACCCTACTTTATTTAGTAGTCTATTCGAGTGCTAAATTTTATCCAAATCCGTCCAATTTTTAAGCGCTATTGAGTCGCAAAGCAAAATCGACATCAAAGCAGTTATTTCAAGTAGGCCAGTTACAGGCACTTTTGAATTTTGAAACAAAGACAACAATGAAATGTAGCTCAGTTCCACTCACAAGGCATAAAAACTGTGAAAGTACTGTAGTTGCCCATTCCAAAGCGTAGATCTTTATGGAGAAGAACGGGCAAGAAACTTCACGGACACTCTTTTAAATCAAAAACTCACTTTAATCAGAAATACTAAAAAACTTCATAAGTTTGTTTTTGTAATAAATACAGCATTATTAATTGAATTAAAAAAAACGTTATACAAATATAAATATCTAATAATGATTAGGAGCCTAAGTAAATATATATTTAAAATTTAATGCTTAGATTCTTATCGCTATCTAAGGGGCAGGAAATTAGGTAAACATAAAAATAATTTTATCAAATAATAAGCTTGATAAGTAAAGCCAAGTGTTCGAATTTGCTTTTAATAAAATAATTCTTTTTGCGATAAAATATATCGATTTTATCGCGATTGGCCTATCTGACGTTCTTATCGTAACGATAATTAATTGCTTAAAAATAAGTACTAAAAGAACTAAGTACTAAGTCCTTGTTGAAAGTATCCTCGAGTTTTTAGAAAATGGCGACTCATACTTTAAAAGATAAAAGTTCTAGTGCCAATGTCTTCTTAAAAAAATATTTCACCACCACGGAACTCATTGGAGCTCGTGGCTTAATAATAACAGTCGCTTGGCTCGATCTTTAGGTTAAGCCGTGCTTGCCTAGGTTTGTCCGCGGATGGCTGACTACCCACTACATACCAAGTTTTCTCCGTGCCTCGGAAAGCACGTTAAGCCGTTGGTCCTGGCTGTCATTTGTAGATCTTTGACAGTCGTTACAGGAAGTCAGTGGCCTGAAAGTCTGACAACCAGTCTTACCAAGGGGTATCTTATTAGTGTGAAGGTCAGGATAGGCAGTCGCTCCATTTAAAATTCTGGTATTCAGTTGCATTTGGTTAGACTGCAAGCCGACCCCAACATAGAAAACGATTAGGCAGAAGGAACACACTGGAACTATTTTATAAAGTTAAACAGGTTAAATTCCTCATAAAATCTACCTTACCTTGGAGAGTTTTATTAGAGTATATATGGACTGCAGTGTCGGATGTCCTCAGCAAATAAAAAAATTCTATAACAATGACGAATCAACATAATGGTATTGGTCGATAGTTGGGAATGCGCCTTTTAGCTATCAACCGAAATGCACTGGACATGCTCTGCCTATTAGCTTTCCTATTAGAAATCTTTAATTTGTATATTTCTCGGTAGCAGCCGCGTCTGGATTTGGGCCCGACTGATAGTAATAGGCTGGCCCCCTATGGTATGATACTTAAACATAACTGGCAAAATGTGGGTGTACTATTAGGTCTAACTCTGCCTAACCCTTCGGGGATTACAGGCGTGATGTTATGTAATTGCGTAAGAGAAATGACTGGTGTCCTTAATTCTTGATATTTTGGCATTATTGTATAATAGCCTTTTACGGGACTAAGGGGGAGTCAATAGCCTATTTCTGTGTGGAACGAACCAAAAAGGACTTTAGTAAGTTATTAAAGCCATAACGCAAGTTCCAAACTTTTTAAACAGAACGGGTTAAGTTAGGTCATTCTTAATATGAAATGGTGATCAGAAGGCATAGGGAATGTTATGTTTTTTAATCTTAGCAGCCATACACTTATACCTAATTCAAAGTATATTATAATTTATTTATTTTAGAAAACATGGACAACTTATCAGACGTAAATCCAACCTATTGCACAGTTAAAAGAAACATAATATTTACAATAAGTAATGAAAATGAATAAAAATATTAGATAAAGTAAATTCGTAACAATAACATCAGAACAGGCAAAGGAAAATATTTATAACCACATAGTGGGTACCTTACACTTCAAACTTTTTCATGACGGCATGATAATTTCTAAATTCGTGAATTATTTCTCCTGCAATGAACCTACTTTTATCATTTAATTTCGGACGCATTTACAAGATGACTTTGAGTTTGGATGTTGTTTTTGTAACTTATGACGTTTCTTACTCAATCATGATTATTAATGTTGCCATTAGCATTTTTATAAATATGTATTTAATATTAAATATGTATTTGGACTCGTTAATGTCTGATTGGCCAGAGAAGGCAAAACATTGAGACAGTTGGAAAGGAATGGGGGAGGGACGCCTTTGCACGGCAGTGGGACAGGATAGGCTAAATAAAAAAATATATATATATTAACTACACCTAAAGTGTCTGTTATTTTAGCATCATACTATGTTATGTCCAATAAACTGAAGGTTGCATTAACATTGACAAAATATTTTTAACATGAATCATAAATCCACGTAGTAGAGACGACCTACAAAATACGACTTAAATATATTATTCAATTTTGTTATCAGCCTACTCATATAACACAAAGAGCCAAAATTATATGTAATTTACATAAATTGTATTGTATACACACAATGACATTAAAATACCTCTATTATGTATATGATAGCTCATATATTTTGGCATGCCTATGAAGTTCTTTTATTGTTAACAGGCAGCTCGGAGATAACTAGTATAATACTTTATGGGTGTGGCGATGGGCTATCAAGTATCATATTTGTACACCTAGGACAAAATGTCAACAATTGCAACACTATATGAGCTTGTGAAATGTCAAATGCGACATGAAAGGATACATTTTGTTATGAAATCAGTTTAGGACCTGTGGAATAAGTAACTTTCTAAACTTATTCATTTTGGATTATAAACAATCTGTAGCCAAGCTTACAAAACAAACATAAAACTTGCATTTTTCCACGAGGATAAGCAGAAACTACAGAAAGCCACTTACTAAAATTTTGAAGACTTTTGTATAAAATGACAAAATTACAACAACATTGATTGTGTACCTTGTCGAGAAGGTGCTGGTTTTTCATGAGTGTTAAACAAATGCGTCTAAAGCAGATAAAGATATCTCTGGCAGCTTTTCGGTAGTAATAAAAATCACTGCTTGGTTGGCTAACAACGCTTATTACCCGGTTATCGCTTATCGCGGCGGTTCGAGTGTTGTTCGCTCCTTATCACTTAATCAAATTGGGAGCGTATCGATATCGCAGACGTATTTGATAGCACACCACTATTATCTTAATTGATTGTCTATTTTTTGACAAAACACCGGCTTAGATTTATCATACGTATTTCTTTGATGTCGACCAATATGACCTCATGATATCCCTGTGCCTTATACTTGGTTTTCCCTTGGATTTATTTGTGTAATTCCCTTTTTTGTTTTGAATTCTATAGAAACAATACTAATAATGTTTTATCTTCCACAGATACGTGCAATATGAACTGGTCGTCAACCACCGCGTCAAGTTGAGGCCTACTAATGCAAACATTGAGCCCGACTGCTCTTTAGTTCGGGTTCTCATACACCAAACCGAGTTGACTTTAGGAATGTTGATAGGGGAGTGGACTTATAGTGTGTGTGTATAAAAGCGATGCATGGTGTGTGAAGTCGGATCGGCCATGGACATGAGTGGAGAGGGCGCGGGGGCGGGGGCGAGCGCGCTGCAGCAGCGGTGGTACGAGGGCCGCGTCAACGGCAGCCCGGCCGCCGGCGACGTCAACGCGGACGCCAATGGCGACGGCTTCTTCCACTCCCCGCTGGAAGGCGGCCATCACAGCCGCGCCCGCTACTACCATCAACAGATGCACGCCCCCTACTCCGCCGCTGTCGGCTCGCACGGTAAGTACCTACGCGTTTATTGACCCGTTCGACATGTCACTGTTTAGTTCTGTATAGAGCTGTCAACGTTGTATTGACAGGACTTTCTCAACGGTGATGTTACTCATCGCCAGTGAGTAGTAAATATGTAGGTATGTGGAATAGCAAGTTAGATAGCTTCTGACGGTCTGAAGTTCACAGCATTTAATTGATAACACCGCCTGATCTCTAAATCACTCACATGACGTACAATTTACGAACATTGGCTCTCAGAACTGGACGTCGTAACAATTAAGCACGTTAAGCAGACCTCTAATTCCTGCGAAACTGCGAAACTGTCAGAATTAAGCAAATTGCTCCCACGGACGGTAGGCAGCTCGTCCGTCCGACGTTATCGCACATCAGACGATATCTCTCCAAAACTCCACAATTAATTCAACGGACCCGACCAGTCAAAATCGCCATTCTGTAAGGTGACAGCTTAGGTAAACACGATCTAAAATGGGCCCCGCTCGTAAAGGAAAAAAAAAATGAATCCATACTTTTTGTTTTTTCTTTTGAGGTTTAAATTTTATGGTGGCTATAAAGATTTTCGTGGGGACAGGTGGCTCTTCTTTATATTCCAACTACTCGGCCGGTTGTACAAAAGTTTGTCTATACGGTGGTGTTAGGGACTAGATTGGCATGTGGACGGTATGGGACGATTAGAATTTATTTAGCGGTCGGTCGGTAGTGATGCGACACTTAAGAAACTGTGTCAGTTCTCGGAATCGGAACTGGGAATTGATTTCGTCGCGTTCTCAGCAGTTATGTGTGTTAGTTTATGTGTGTCGATGTCGGGGCTCGGAGGACGCGACCGCCCGCCATCCTCCCGCGCTTGGTCCTGTTTGTAAGCCCACTCTGTTATCGTGTTAGTGTCGAGGTCCGATGTGGCTTCTTGTCGCTCTGATTATATCTGAATCTGGTAAATTCGTCCGTCGACACACGGCGGCGTTTCGATTAGGTTACTTACATATAAAATTATGTGAAACATTGATTCCCGCGGACAGATAAGTAAATTAAAAAATATTACCCGAATGTCGCTGCTCACTTTTGTTATCTCTCATATTAAAGTAACACGGGTTACTCGGATGTTTATATTTTTAAATTGCGCATAAATAGGCGGTTTTGGAATGCTTCCCTTTGTAGAATCGGTGCTTCATCGCGGAGCTTGCTTCATGGAGTGATAAAAAGTGTATTTAACCATGTTGAGACAGACATAAACTTACTACGATGACAACTCAGATCGTTTTCACTTTGGTCACTAACTTTATTACCGGGTTTATACCTCTCCACGTCACCGGTATAACATCTGATATTATTATATTTATTTTATTTACGAATTAAACTGTATGGATGTGTCGCGTTCATATAAAAGTGTGGTTGTGATCGTAAAGTATCTAAGAACAAGAAGTTATCTAGAGCCAAGGAGAACAATTTATGTTAATTTGGGTGGAATTCGTTGGGACGTGGTGGCGAGCTAATGAAACGTTTTTTTTAATGACAGCTCGGTTGCCATGGTGACGGGTGTGTCCCTGTAACGCGATACCACGCGTCAAACGCGCACTCACAATTTATGGTTTAGTGAAGCGATTGATGACATAGTGGAAATTATTTATTCCACTGAGAGAGTTTCACTTTTATTGTTGTTTTTATTCGGTGTAACTTCTGAAATGTTACACCTATTGCGCGATACCTACTAAATGGAGGACGGGTTATGTTTCATTTGATTTGTGGACAGACGGTAAATGAAAATAAAAATGTCTGGTTCTCAGGGTTTTTTGTTGTTGAATTGAATGGTTCAGACGTCACGAGTTTTCCGACTGAACACTTTTTATTTCTACTCGAATTTATTTTTCTTATCATTTAATTTTCTGTGTTGGTAAAAAAAATGGGTACCTAAGTTTTTAATGTATTATTGTGCATTGTGCTTTGTTAAAACTAGTAATTAATTAAATTTACTCAAATAAATCTATACCAACCACTTAGGTATTAACTCGTACTGAGCTAATTACAAAATAAAAATACCTAAAAGTAATTCAGCGATTTTTCTTTCAACATATAATCTCCATACAATTATTTTTCTCAAAGTCCCCTTGCACGGCCAAGTAACAACATGAAAGTCAAGACCGCAAACAAACAGACAAACAAAACCAGACCCATTATTCAATCCACCGTTCTGTATGGACTCATCGCCAATTTCACACCTATTGAGCAATGACAACCATCGGACCACTCGTAATCTCAACCAAGATAACTGAAACACAGCCTTATGTCACGGCATCATAGAGTCAACTATCCAATGTCGTATTTGACTAGGTATAAGAAACAGTAATTGTTATGATACGTTGTTTTAAATTATTGGCTTGTGTGCACTTAGGCAATTCCATATGTAGATAAATGGATTGAAATGACTACTGAACTCACCTGTTAGGTGTAGGCATCAAATTGTATGTAGTTACCTAGCTACCAACGATGCACCTTTAAAAAAATGGCCTTCAATAGTCTATCGTTGTTTCTATTCCTGTCTTTTTTGCCACAAGTCTATGGACTGGAATGTTTATGTAAATGTAAGCCATAAAATCCCATGTAGTAGTACCTAACACTTGCAGTCTCGCTTGGCTGAATAATGTGGTAGAGTAAAACTGAAGGTATACCTACGTGTGTATAGTAAAACATGAGCAAACAAGTAGCCGGCCGGCATGGCAGCAGGACCGACCGCCAGACGTTCATTTGTTTTTTATTATTCATTTAAAACACAAGTTTACATCACTAGACGGGAGAAAATGAGATTTTTTCAATTACCGCGTTCTGTTGGTAAAATAAATGAATGTGGTAGCGAGTGTGTCAGCGTCGGCCGCCTGTCTGTCGTCTGACTGCCTCATCCACCTACACCCACCTTTCAATTGATTAAACATTCCTTTTGCAAATTTGAGCTGCCTACTCATCTCGACCGAAGTGTCATTTTTCAGTCACTTCCATCCTTATACTATTACGTACAGCAAACCCTTACGGCAAGTAATTGTGCGAAACACGGCACAATTAAAAATAATTGAATGCCTGCGACATAAAAAATAAAACATGAACAATTCCCACTAAAATGATCATCCCACTATTGTGAGCGCTCCCGTATAATGACTGTTGTTGATTCCTCGTGCTCTTCTGTACATTTTCATTTACATACACTAGTAACGGAGGTACTACATACATTTGGCGAATGCAGCGTTTGTCACCGCAGGGGGAGGTGTGTGCGTGAGTTGTGCGTGTGTGCGTGCGTCGCGCCCCGCAGATTGGCGCAATTAGCGCGCGGGGTGGGGCTTGCGCCCGCGCACGCCGCGACATCTCCTCCCAGACGCACACTGCTGCGTTACCCGTAATCATGCCACGAAATAATGCTGCCATCAACGGTTAATTATTTCCCCCTGCACTTTGCAACCAGAGCCTGGCCATGGACTGGCGACATGCATAGTTAGACTGCATGAATTAAATATTTGCTAGAAAAAACAACGGTGTTGTTGTTGTTGCCACACAGGCGTCTAAATTAGCACTTCTTTGCATTTTTTTTAGCATAAAAGGTTTGTTTACCTATTATTCCATTAGCCTTGATAGTTCAACGATGTGTTAGAAGTTGTTTTTGTTCAAAAACTTTCTTTTAAATCTAAAAATTATTTTAATTTTATGCCTCATTTCAGTTCAAAAATTGCAAAATAATATTATAGAAACAGTAAAATCTATATTGAATTGTAGAAAGTGTCATTAAAACTGTTATTTTATTAGACTCTTATTCGAGCCTAATATTAGGCCGGATATTATTGTTTATTTTAAATAACTCTACATTTAGAAACTAAAACAAAAAAAGAAAGCTTCTATTAATTTTATAAAACGTTTAGATTACTGGATTATCGATAATGCGTGAATATTTTTACATCACATAAATATTTTCTCTTATGCCCCTTTGTTTACGGTAGTACCCAGCCTACCACCTACTTCTTCATACATTGATGGCTACCGCACAATCGATACGCGCCGGACAGTCGACAACGATCGCCAGAGAATGGAATAGCCGTCACACATCAGCTTGAAACATAGCCACTGTAAAATAGACACAGCATAGACTCCAGATATTTATAGGTTCAAATAAATTTGGCCAAATTTCCTAGATTTGTGAGGTTATTGATAGAGCTGGGGTTTATTCTTCAATTGCCTTTTATCTAAACGAATATCTTCTCTTGTAACTGCGTGCGTTATTACTAGACAGCCTAAGTAGTAGTTTATACATTATTAGATAGGTAGATACATTATTATATCTATTGACATATACATATATAAGGAAAATACTAATTTACTTGGTTGTGTTACGAAAATCTTTACTCAGACTTTTCAGGCTAATTAAACTAAAGACAAAAAAGGAGGATAGTATTTTTTCCACTTGACTGTACTTAACTACTCATTGTAGCGCAGGGTAACCACATTGTTTGAAACGCACCGCTGAATTTAACCAAAAATATTCTAAGAGTTCAGATGTAAAGATACTAAGTAATAAGTAAATAAAAATCGAAAGTTGACGTACCCTGCCCAGAAGCACTTCAACATTAATTAAGTCAAACTGTCTGTTAGACTGGCCACTTATATTATTAGCCGTCACAATACATTTAGCGGCGGCCATTTTGAGTTACGTTCGAATTAAGAAGCGTGGCGCAATCCCAACTGTGTGCAAGGTAAGCCAAACCGTCTCCGATGTGGCCAGTTTTAAAGTTGGTAGTGAAGATGATCGACATTACATTTGTGCGAAAAATCACCAAATATCATTATTTATACCTCTTAAACATGAACAAACAGTGAAAAAAATGACATTTGCGGCCAGGATAGCTATATTACAGGCTGCCTATAAATCAGATCTATCAACCCACAAAATAAAAATGTGCCAAATAAGAAAGATAATAAGTCTACGATCTAAAAATGTGCCAAATCATAAAGACCTTTTTTTGGACCATTACTTTGCATCCAAATTTTTTGTGACGGCAAAATTGATTTTATTCACTATACCTATGTTAACTTTGATTTCATTTTAAATTCTTTAACAAAATATAAATTAAAAGAGCAAATGCGCACGTGGCTAAAGACCATTTGCTTAAGTACATACAGTTTTTTCTTGCACGAAGCCAGTTGTTTTTCTTGGAGCTTTGATCAAACCGTACATCCCGAAGAAAAATTACGTGAACAAAAAGTACTACTTAACACTGTAAAGGTACTTTGGTCTATTGGAGACCATATCTGGAAGTAATGTGTTTAGTTTTTGTCTATCGTGCATAATTAATATTACTTAGTAAGGTAAAGGGCCCAGTAACCGTGAAGTTTTGAACTTCACTGACTTTGCAGGGCTGCTATGCTAAAACTAGAAGACTAACAAAAAAAATAATTACATGACTAGAGAGATAATTTAAACTAGTTTTAGTGTATTATTCTTTTTTTTTATTAGTCTATATTTTCTTTAACAATAATACAAAAAAATAAAACAAAGGGCTAATTGTACCAGTACCCGGTAGATTTGTACTAGTAAACGTTAAATTGTCCCTGAATCCGGTAATTTTCACCGCGAATTTGAACTCTATTGCTTTACGTTAAAGTTCACAGAAATGCTATTTTTGCATTTCTGTGAACGGTGTAAAATAAATAAAAAACGGCTTATCCAAAGAAGAGACATTTTTTGTTCTCCTAAGCGCATGCTTGGAGAGAGACCAGTTCTCGCTTCGTTGGAAGACGGGGAAGCTGGTCCTCATTCGGAAGCCGGGGCGCCCTGCGGACTCTCCGTCCGCATACTGGCCCATTGTGTACCTCGACGATGTGAGCAAGCTCTTTGAAATAGTCATTGCAAACCGCCTCACCTTGCGGGGATGGGCCTGGATCTTGTGGACCATCAGTTTGGTTTCCGCAAGGGGCGCTCGACGGTGGACGCCATCATGCGCGTGAGAGCCCTCACGACGCCGACGGGGGATGCGGTGTCCCGGGGTGGGGTCGTCTTGGCGGTGTCTCTTGACATTGCCAACGCCTTCAACACCATGCCCTGGAGCTGCATTAGGGAGGCACTCCTGACGAAACGCTGGTGCTGGCACAAGGGAGGTTGCACGAGGTGGCGGCCGAAATTATGACACGGAGGGTTGCGATAGTCATAAATAGGATCCGGCAATTGGGTCTGGAGGTGGCATTGCACAAGTCCGCGGCCATGTGCTTACATGGACCTTGGAATGCGCCACCGTCATGATCCATGCTGACGGTAGGAGGGGTTCCCATCGGCGTCGAGTCGACGTTGAAGTACCTTGGACTCGTCCTCGACAGCCGGTGGAACTTCGTGGAGCATTTCCGACGTTTGGCTCCCAAAGTGGAACGGGCCGGGGTTGCCTTCAAGCGGCTCTTGCCCAACCTGAGGGGTCCAAACGCCTCCTGCCGGAGGCTCTACGCGGGTGTCGTGCGGTCCATGGCCCTTTACGGGGCCCCGGTGCGGGCGCGATCCTTGAGGCGGCGGGCCACCCACTACCTGAACGCACCCCAAAAGGTGGTAGCCGTAAGGCTGTACGATCTCCAACGAGGCGGCGAGCCTCCTTGCTGGATTGCCACCATGAGATCTGGAGGCGATAATCCTCGCGCGCCTGCACGAGGGGCGCGCGGAGGCACTACGTCGCGGGGAAACTCAGCTGCCGCGGCAAATTGTCGCTCAGCGGACAGACCCTCACATTCCGCCTGACGCAGGTCTTCACCGGACACGGTTGTTTCGGGAGGTACCGGCACCGAATCGGGCAGGAGGAAACGCCCGGGTGTTATTATTGTGAGGATCGCCCGGAGAACACGGTGGAGCACACCGTGAAGGTCTGCTCCGCTTGGGCGGAGCACCGCCGTGTCCTCGTAGCGGCGATTGGCGGCTCGCGTCCGGCCCTGGTTCAAGCCATGGTCCCGGGCGAGAGGGAATGGGAAGCCGTCACCTCCTTCTGCCAAGCAGTCATGCTAACGAAGGAGGTAGCAGAACGTGAAAGGTAGATAACCTCACGTCCCAGTCGCCGCGGGAGACGCCCCGGGCGTCGGGGGCCACGTGGTGGCTCTCGACCACCGTAGGGGCGGGCCTGTGGGCGGTGAGTAATGGGCTAGCTCGCCGTCCGTCCGTCTTATGACGACAGGCCGTGTCGTCGGCGCCTTCGTGTTCCACGCGCGCCTCAAAGAGATGTTAGCAAACAGGTGGGGCCCGCAAGGACTGATGCCTGCCAGGGCTGCGGGACTGTTCGAAAGAGATACCGCGACCCCGGAACACAAAGGGCAAAAGAAGGAACATGGATGGGTTTTAGTCAGTAAAAGTCTGGCACTCCCTTCCGCTCCGCCCAGAGCGGGAGGAGTCATTTGATGATTTCCCATCCCAAAAAAAAGAACAACGAAAAAATTACTCGGGTATCCACAGATCGAGTCATGTAAGTTTACCGGTCTGAAGTTATCAATATCCATACTAAAAAAGCAGCGCGCCACACGATGCGCATCAAAAACCTGGTTTCAGAACAGTAGAGCAGTAACGCGAAACGTGCAAAAATTTGAAAACCATAAAAAAACTAAAGAGGCAATCGAATCCAAGTGATTACAACACAAACAAGGAGCATAGAAACTACATTCTATTGATTCGAATTAAAAGAGGACTTAACACAAGGCAATAAGGACGCTGTCGGGTTTAAATGCAACTGTTATTTGAATTCCCAATATCAGGCAGAAAAGTATTCTACAGTTTTAAAGGAAAATGAGACCTATTTCAAGGCAATAAGTACACAATAACGGGTTTCGGTACAACGCGTATTACCGGGTTGATCGTGTCCCAATATCCGGTAAAAAAAAATACGATTTTAACGGGTACTAGGTCAAGTAGGGGTTTGTAAGTACCAATAGATGTGAACGGCAAAAATATTTATTTCCCTATTAGATTCACCTCGATTTATAAGTTATATCGCAAAATAATATACTTAAATATCTTAGAAAATTAACACTCTTACTTTAATGTTATCCGTCGCAGTATGGCTAGCTCATCAATGCGATGTGGTGGTTTCGTAGTTCACTGACAGAACTTTGAACTTTCTTATTATTCAGTTACAGCAAACTTTTGTTATCGCATGGTTTTGACGCCATTGAACTTTTTGGACAATGATGACATTACAATTGTACAAAATATTACCGAGAAGGTATTGCCCTTCACAAACTTTAATTAATTATTGGTAGAAAATTGCAATAATAAAAAAACTGACTTGTTAACGGGTACTGGTACACTAACGGGAATACGTACTTTTACCTTAGTGCCTGCGTTTATTGGTAGAAACAAAGAAGCTAATCTTTGTAAATGAGTTTATTATAGTAACTGTACCTCTTTGTATCAGTTATTTGCTAGATAAGTAAGAGGCTGATAAATCACTAATCAATACTTAACCTAAGTAAAAGCGTGTATCGGTCACTGTATTTTTTTGTTAAGTAGAATCGAATATCATTCTATTTAATTCTTGCTTACCTTGTTATTAACAAGAAGCGTGATGATCATTATGCTCAACTGTTCATTATACTGCTAACACATTTTTCATTCTCAAATAATTACGAAAACTCTCAAAACCATATAAGCTTTCCATCTCACCAAACCTTCAACCCAACCAATTTTCAACCCTTAAACAGTAACGTACTGAAAACTTAAACAAATAAAGCATAAAACAAAACAATTAACAAACAAAACACGGCAACAATCTAACAACAACGCTTACAAATATCGATTGCTGGCTTCAAACAAACAACTAGAAAACACAGTTTTATTGACGTTTGCCGTAGTTAAAAGTTTGGCGTGCTTCCATACCATCGATCGAGCGGGGAACAGTTGACCTAATTACTTAAGTTTTTAAATTACCACACATTTGTTCTTTGTCTAGAACTTTAGTTCTTAATGCTCGTTTTATTTTAAGCTTGTTTCAAAACAAATAGTGCACTTGGATGAAGTTTAATGTGTTACAGAAATTGGCAGAGGAAATTATTGTGTGGTTTTTTTTTGTTTGAAATTAGGCTTTGGAGTTGTGTATAGGGTCTTTTCTTGGATTGTATCTTAGACTTTTAACACTGTTTTTATTGAGTTACTATAAGTAAGAGAAATTACGGTGGTTATTTATGATCGTTGCATATTTCTCGAAGAATAGAATTAAGAATAATTTATTTATTTAAAAAAAATATCACAAAAAGTGTACATTTAGGCGCAGAAGTAGTATTTGTCATAGAATGGTAAAATTAGTACTTATAAGTAAACTATAACTAAAATATATTCAACACACATAGTTCCATTCACATCTTTGTTAGCGACCTGCCCGATATAGGTTTATTTAAACCTGTGTTTCAGGCTTTTGGCTTCGACTAAGTAACTTAAAATAGTTTAAATGCTAACACTAAAGCAATTAAATCACAAATCTTAGTAACTAGAAAACGTCCAACCAACCAATAAACATTATTTTAATTTGTACTTAGCTACCCAACTAATTTACATATAAAGGAGACGGCCAGACGAGTCAGTTTGAGAACCATTGGCTCCATTTGATTACCTCTAGCTCACCATTCTAATCTAAGCTAATTAATATTTAAATGTGCTTACGTCATGACAATGTATTTAATACAATGGGCAACAGAGTTCCCAGCGTATTTTTTTCCTAATCGGTCATTATTAGGTCCCGTACAAAAAATAATGCCGGTACAGCGCGCTCGAATGCACCCGACGCCGCTCACTAAAGAACTTAATGTATTCATTTTGCTTTTATATCTTTCGCGTGATTAACTTTGATTGATTGCATCCAAATATTGATATTTGATATTAAATTCTGGCGACCGGCCCGCGACAGGGACGGAAATACACAGTGACATGGGACAAAGAAGGACAGCACACTATTTTCCATGTCGTTCGCATGATAATGAATAATAATCGCGTATGGGACATGTTAGGAAGTGTTTTTCTGAAGCGGCAAAAAACCTCCGTGATGAAAATGATATCTGCCGCTTGAAATTAAAAGTAATTGCAGTTTTTTGTGAATTTTGTCTGAACTGCTATAAAACTTAATGTTGTTTTAAACTTAACGTAGCTTTTTATCTGCGATAAAATTATTATCAACTTGACGCTTAATGTGCGCGTGCAAATAAAATTATGATAGCGCTAACTTCTCAAAGTTAATATCTAAATGTCATATTTACCTTATCTCATCAAGTTGCGATACACTGGGCTTGTAGCAAAAAAAGAACATGCTGGCCATACAAAGTTACATTGAGAAAAACCATTTTCAAGAAATGATCCTTCTTGTGCCTTGAAGTTTGCTTCTTCACTGCATGTGTTCGCAGTAGGTAGAAAAGCTGTTTAATTACGAGGTCTGTCTAAGTCAGAGGCTGGCAGGGTATGTTTCCGGTCGATTGCCGCGCTGAAGGTGATGCGCGCCGAGCTTGATGGATGAAGCCAGCGCAGGCGCAGGCACGCGGCTCAACCACATGAATTCGTGTACATAAATGCCAACTGTATTTTTCTGCCCACAACGATACACTTCTAGCTCACCACTCTCTTACCCCAATCGAATAAGGTTCAGAATTGACTGCACCTAGTTTTAGACAACTTTGAACTACTAACTAGTGTAGATGAGTCGGTGGTTTTGTCACGATTTGTCATACATCGATATGCGGTTACGGACGTCCCTAAGAATGGTTACAGCTCAAAATTTAAGCAGAAGTTATGACAAAAATGTCGTGGGAACGGCCAACGAACTGTGGCTTGTACTCTTTTTAATTGATTGGGCTCGAATGTCCGACTAATGGCGATCGTGCCACAACAAAATAACTTGTTAACAGAGCGACTACAATAAACTGAGACTTAATTATTAATTCACGATTTATATATACTGTGTTTTATAGACAGTGTATCTAACAATAAAAGATAAGAGGATCGTTAGTTAAACTGATGAGATAACAAATATAAATAAAGTATAAAGCAGTTACCTCAGGAGCTCGTTGTTTTTCTGCTCTCAAATATGTTTCGAACACAGTTAGCTGTGTGTCCGCTTTTGCTTTTTTGTTTTGGGTGAAGAGAATTACAAGTGTATCAGGTTCGCGACCGAGTATAAATAGTAACCGATTGGTAGCCTGCCATTTAACTTTACATTAACCTCCGTAAGAAATATAGGTACTTTAAGAGACTGTTGATCAATTTGGTTCACTCAATTTACTGTTGTTCCTTTACCAATCTAGGATCGCTTTCTTTTTATAGCAATCTAAACCGTAATCTAGATCTCCTGGTTAAAAAAAAAAACGTAGTTAATAATTAGAGCATTGGCCGGGTGTAGGCTATACACGTTAAAGAACCGTTGTAGTGTAAATTGCCAAGAATTTCAGATTTATATTTTCATTAACGTCGTACGTTTTTTTACTTTATAATACATTTAGGGCGCGGGGCGTGAGCGTCGCGGCGCCGTAGCTAGTAGAAGCCTATTTTCGCAGCACATTACTGAGGATGAATGATTTCCTGGCCAGCCATGATTTATGCCCCACTGTTCTGTACTGGCTACCAAGGGCCAGCGACAAAGACTCATTACCGCCACCCCAGTAAAGAATGGACACTCCTTTGTGCAAACCAAGTGTGGCATTTGTCTTTCTTTGTTACTTTTGAATGTAGATACCCATCGTCTTGGATACTCGAGCTCTATTAACTGATTTCTATCTGCTACTGAAAGTTGGTTCATTTGAGGATACAACTATCATTATGTTGATGCTATCAGGAATATATTTTGAAAATTAAAATAATTGTTAAAACCTAATAATGTTGAATTAAAACAAACAGTGGTTTTGCTTAATCTTGTAATTTTATAATGTAGTCGTAATGACGCGTCTGTATTATTCGGTCGTTAATCTTTGTCGGGGACGCAAGTACCGGTCGCTTACCATAGATTATAAGCAACAGAGGGTTAATTTCTAATGGACTTTACAGAACATCAAGCCTGTAATCCCCGAAGGGTTAGGTAGAGGTGTACCTACCTACTTATCTAATAGTTGATACACCCACATTTTGCCGGTTATGTCAAAGTGCTATGTAATAGGGGGCGAGCCGATTGCCATCAACCGAGCAAATCCAGACTCCGTAGCTGTTACTGAGAAATTACTGACGGAAAAAACCCAATAACAGCGTGTTCGACCTGGGAATCGAACCCAGAACCTCATACTCAGCAGTTGTGCTTGCGACCATTAGAACAACGAGGCAGCATTATAGACTTAAACCAAAATTAAAATGTATTTAAGTTCAGATATAAATTAACTTCTTTGTTGATCAGTATGGCAAAAAAAAACAGTTTTTATTAAAAAGCATTTATGATTGTCTCAGTGAGTGCACTTAATTGCAAATCTACATTTCTATTGGTTATGCTCGATAATTAAATAAAAGCGCTCTATATGTATGTGTGAAGAAGTGACGTTTTTCATTAGTTTAAAGCTCATTACATATGTATTCACAATTAATTAATGTTGGTTCACTTATTGTGATTAAATTAATTGAAGCGGTTAGTTTAATTAATAGGTAACGGGTTGTGTTGACTGGCGAGAGTAACTGTAACTTACCCTATTTAATGAGTCTACCACTTTTCTAAATCCCATGGATATTGCAGGTCTTACATATTATAGCATCATACCTGTATTTTTGGTTTAACCGTCATTATAGCAGTGATAGCCCAGTGGTGTCAC
Organism: Eurois occulta; assembly: GCA_950022335.1. Lineage (NCBI taxonomy): Eukaryota > Metazoa > Arthropoda > Insecta > Lepidoptera > Noctuidae > Eurois > Eurois occulta. The sequence goes on along the minus strand of OX465484.1, from coordinate 7,172,049 downwards.
CGTCGGACTGCCAAGTCATAGGTCTCGAGTTCGAAGCCAAGACACGCACCTCTGATTTTTGAGATTCATGTGCGTATTGTATAATTATCACTTGCTTCGGTGAAGGAAAACATCGTGAGGAACCCAAAGCATGAGAGGTATCTAGATATCTCGACGACATGGAAACCCAAGTCAGAGGCCTATGGGCGACATAAAAACTGTGACACCTGGTTAGACACTAACGAAAGAACCAAAGAAAGATTCCGTTATTTTGGTTAAAGTTAGTTCCCACTAAATAAAAGTTATACTAGCTACGATTTCACTTAAGTTAAAGAATAAAATAGAAAGGTCAGAACATATTATTATTATCATAAAAGCAGTTACACCTAAAGCTACATTTAATGCCACATTAAAAGCTAATCGAAGTAGTATACAGTCAGTGCCCTGCGATGGGACATTGAGACCTGCTTGTCCTGTTGCTTGCACATCACAGGAGCTGGACTTGTCGCCAAATTTTGGACTGACTCAATTTAAATTGTCGTCGCCACGCTAAGAAGAACTGCCCTGCGTTACTTGAACCCTCTTATCAAGAATAGAGAAGGAGGGGTCAAGTTAAGCAGGTACTTTTAAAAACAGTTGTCCTACTGAATTCCCTAGCCAGTAACACTGTGGTCATCAAACCATTGACCCCATCCATACGGCACCTGACAAGGCAACAATTCGCCCAGTCTGTGTACTCTGGTAATAAGAGCACGGTTGGCGGGTGCGCGCGCGCAATAACCGTCATCAGTGGCGCGGCCGCAGGTGTGCTGTTACGTGCTTATGGCGACTTGTTTACTTGTTAGTGTTGTTGTTAAGACCGGATTTTGCACATTTTTGTTAGAATCTTTAACGAGTAGGGAAGTATTTAATAGCGCTTGGATAGGAAAGTTGTGTTTACTGACTAGGTCCGTGGCAGAACAGCTAGTACAAAGTATAACAAACCATAAGCCTGTATATTCCTGAAGAGTATGGCACAGATCCTATTTACATACTACGTACACTCATATTTCGCCAGCTAGGTATTTATTTATTTTAGGATTTCTCACAAAAGATATGTACACAAAAAATTACTAGATAATTGACCACATAAAGTGTTAAGTGGGTGTGTAAGATGTTTAAGAAGTCCCTTGTAATAGCCTTAAATCGTGAAAAGAAAGTAAAATTGACGAATGAATAGACTCATAATGGGGTGCGAATTTGGTTGATTTTGATACGGTTTATAGGCCCTTATCAGACCATTAAGAACTAGTGGTTATCTATAAATATAACATGTCAGGGTGCAATGAAGATGACAAACAGGTTTCACAACACAAGTTCATACAAAGTAAAATATTCTTAGGCAGCCCGTTTCAAACATCCACCTACGCATTTTAGCTCACAGAACCTACCTATAAGTACTAACTTTGATGACGTCACCAACTTACGTATAACGGGCCACGAATTAATATTGTCTATAGGCAACTATGGCCAGTATTCGTGACTCGTGGAAGTTGTACAGGCTATATATTGATCACATTCTATGGCCGATCGCAGCGATCTGTCATCGGAATTACATTGATTAAAATGTCCACTAAGTAAGTAATAATGTTGCTATTGATTTATTATATTTGATTGCAATGTAACACCGAAGTTGTCTATGGCGAGTTGATGATAATAAATTAGTGTTTTGAAATTGGAAGACTTTGAGGTTAGTTTGAAAGTTTTAGCAGGATTACTGTAAGGGACTGTATGGATCGGAATGCTGGGCTGTGAAGAAGATGGATGAAAATAGATTGCATGTAGCGGAGATGAGAATGTTGAGGTGGATGTGTGGTGTATGAGTATATTAGAGGAAGTTTAAAAGTTGCGCCAGTTACAGAAAATTTGAAAGGGAATCGACTGTCTTGGTATGGACATGTGATGAGGAGGGACGAATGACATGTGACTAAAAGAGTGATGAATATAAACGTTGATGGATGGAGAGGGAGAGGAAGACCAAAGAAACGATGGATGGATTGTGTGAGGAATGATATGAAAGATAAAGAAGTAAATGATAGCGTGACGGTTGACAGAGGAGAATGGAAGAAAAAAACGTGTTGCGCCGACCCCAAATAACATGGGACAAGGGCAGGAAGATGATGACTGTAAGGGACTGTATCCGAGTCGGATCAGAACCGGAGTTTGGTGAATACATGCCCTGTTGATGGCTATAGGCTCGACCTGTATACAAGGGACTTGAAATATTGACGAAACGTGGGTGTACTGTAGACACACCTCTGCCTAACCATACCGTACATGAGGCGTGATATTATTTGTTCTAAGAATATTCTAAGAGGAGCGTTCCTCTTCATCAAATATAATAAATATGAGAGTTATCTCAGTACATTCAAAGTTTTCTGCATGATCGATTTGTATCGCAAAACAGAAAGAACATAGTAATTATGATCAATGATTTAAAATTCATGATTGATTTGTCTAGGCTCGTCGCTAGCACAATTTGTAAGATAACTAGTCTGTGTTTAGTTTTTGAAAGACCAAAGTGTTGAGTTAAAATTATGTTAAAAGAAGCCTCGCATTAAAAATGAATGCTGAACAAATGTGACCTCGGAGTCAAGGATCAAGCAAGTTGTCTTTACCTTGTCTTGTTCAAGTTTAAAGACAAATTAATTTAATCTAGCCAGACAAGAGGAGGTGGTGACAGGTCATAAAGAAATATTAATCAATAATACCCATTAAAAAGTCTATGCTCTGCAGTTTCTAGTTACCAGTCATTAAACTATGCATTTGATTGCAGTTTCATAATCCCATTACTGCACTCGGAAGGTAAAAACTTTTTTATTAGATTTTTATGAATTGACATTTAGGTATGCGGTAATAAGTAAATTATTGTGTTGATGACTTAAACCATAAACCGTAAAAGCGTGATCATGAATCATACGAAAGGTCGATCGAACATACCTATCTACTAGGATTAAGTTATAGTTGACGACCTGCGAACGAGTTCCTGCGACCACAGGGGCGGACTGCAAACGTCGATAAATTTAAATTAATATAGAAAGATATCGACTCATTAATACACCAACCAATAAATTAAGAACTGTTTTAACGTTTTCTTTCCAATGATCAAAGTATTAACCCGATCGCGTGTTAGAAATGCCTTTTTACATACAGCTGATTCTAATATTATTCTATTGCAGTTTATGGCTGTATAATTATTTTAGTAATTTATTATGTGTTGTACGGTTTTAATATAAAAGTTCAGGCGTAATTTAAAATGTTAAATAAAATATAAAAAGTTTTAGTGAACATATCGTTAACGATCTTATATTATCGTCATTGAACTGTGGATGTTCGGAAGTACGCCTCTGGTTTTAAGGAGTACAGTTGCGGCGGTTATATTAACTTATCGCTAATTAATTAGTTGTTTCTGTTCATTACTTTTCACTAGCGTATAAACAAGCTATGCTTTACATTTCCCTCATTAAATTTCTTCTTGGAAATCGTCGTACGTATAGACTCGTTGTGCAATATGACTTCGAACAGTAGAACTTTACGAATAAATGATGGAATATCGACACGAGACTGACGTTAGATGCGTGCCTGTATGTTGTGGACTCGTATTTTTCTCCCGATACCGTAATGCGCAAGTCACGAACTGTTATGTAAGCATGCTGCTGGCCGGCGCGGGCGCCGTCATTATAGGCATTATTACAGGAACACTCGGCCTCTCGCTCGCCATTGTCAAGATTGTGGGGTCAGACATACCCGGGACGATGTTAGCCAACTTGTAATTTCGCAATTCCTATAACCCAATAAATCGTAGCTTGTAAAACAATTTGTTCGTGTTCGCTGATGAAAACTCAAGTTGTTGCTTCTTAGGTCACGCTCTATGATAGAGCCGTGACTGGTACACGGTTATTAATTATGAAAATGATTATGACGACTCATATTGTTCTCGTGTCGTGCTTGTGGTATGTTATTGTCATTATTTGCTATATTTTATACAAGTTATGAGCCTTATTTGAGTGGTTATGTTGCTAACTTAATTGATTTTATTATTTATTATCATAATAATAATAATATTTATTTATTATTATTATTATTATGATCTCTGTGTTTATTTTCCTCTTTTTATTGAGGAAGCATGAGTTTGGTACACGATTTTTATTTAATTTTTATTATACATTTTTTGCTATTTACTTGTCATGGTTTAAGTACAGTTTTGAACATCCTACAGGTTCTGTCACATGATATGTCATTTTCTACGTCCATTTCTTTGACACTTTATTTGATGTATATTGTTCCTAGGCACTAATCTAATCAGTTCTTACGAACATTTTGTTCTGATTTACGTACATGTATACACGTCTATCATTGATGCGTAGAAGCAGTGATTGCTACCGTCAATTGTTATCACAAAGACGTCGAAGGGCGTTTTATTATTAGAGACTGATGTACAGTCGAGAGCAAAAATATGTTTTTGAATATCGAATTTCGACTTGCTTATCTACAAGTATCTATTGAATTTGTGAGATATTTAACAAATATAAAATAGCTGCCAACACACTATTTTAGTGAGAGTATTATCTAAAGGAATCTAATCTGAATTAAGCCAAGTGTACATATTTTTGTCCTAGCCGGTACTTGCTCTAATATTAAAAACGTGCCCTTGCGCTTGCGCAAACCAAAGCATGTGTTTTGATAGTCGGCGCCGATAGACTTAGACGTTATCAAGATAAGCTATCATTTTGTTAAGACATGGATTATCAGCTTATGTTTTTGAATTGTTTGATCGTTTCACATAGATTTATGTTAGTATAGTTGCATTAAACATATAAACCGGGCATTAATCCAGACTAGCGTAGCTGTTACTGAGAAATTTCTGAAGGAAAAACCCAATAACACTTAGCCTGACCTGGAAATCGAACCCAGGACGTAGGAGTAATAGGATTGAAGTAAGAAAGTACTCGTAAGATATAGCAAGCGGGTAGGGCTATTCAAAATCTTTTTGTGAACAAACTTGATGAAAATGTAAAATATTTTGTAATGTTTGATATGATTAGTTTCCATGTCCAATAGTGACTATTTATAGACTCAGATACGTCATCATCATCTAGCCTTTTCCCAACTATGTTGGGGTCGGCTTCCAGTCTAACCGGATGCAGCTGAATACCAGGATTTTACATGGAGTGACTACCTATCTGGCCTCCACAACCCAGTTAGCGCTAGGTAATTTGATACCCCTTGGTAATACTGGTTGTCAGACTTTCGGGTCACTGATTATCTGTAAAGACTGTCAAAGATCTACAAATGACAGCCGGGACCAACCACGGAGGAAACTCGGTATGTAATGGGTGGTCACCCATCCACGGACCAACCTAGGTAAGCATGGCTTAACCTAAAGATCAACCCAAGCGGCTGTTCTTATTTAACCACGAGCTATAGACTCAGATACATATAGCATTTATATAAAATAAAATAAACTAGTAAACGCATACATGATAAAGCGCTTTATGTTGTAAACGTGTCATTAAGTACCTTCATATTTAATTAATAGCCTGAAGCTCGGTAAATCTAACTTGAGTAGGTACTTGCATGTATTTACTTAGCTAGGACATGCTGCTGAGGATTCTAGAAGTGACCTGACTGGTAACATTACTGCATATGTGGAGACAAAGGGTTTATCTCTTATAGTGTTCCTTTCGGTTTAATTTAAATAAGAAATCAGTTACCCAATTGACTGAGCTTTCTTAAATTAGGTACCACATCAATGAAAGCCTTTTTTAAACAATAGTCAACAAGCTAGCCTCGCTGTCTCAGTGGTCTCGCGGTCGCAAAGGTAACTGCTGAGCATGAGGTCCTGGGTTCGAGTCCCACACCGTGCAGTGTTATGGGTTTTTCCTTCAGGAATTTCTCAGTCGCAGCCACGTAGTCTGGATTTGTGCCCGATTGATGGCAATAGGCTCGCCTCCTATTACATGGGACTTAAACATAATTGGCGAAATGTGGGTGTATTACTAGGTACAGCTCTGCCTGACTCTTCGGGGATTACAGGCGTGATGTTATGTTATGTTATTATATGAATTTCTCAGTAGCAGCCACGGAGCCTGGATGTGTGCCCGGTTGATGGCAATTGGCTCACCCCCTGGTACATGGGACTTAAACATAACCGGCGAAATGTGGGTATGCTATCAGGTACAGTACATCTGTGCCTAACCCTTTGAGGATTAGAGGCGTGATATTATATATGTATGTATGATGTCAACAAGCTAGCAAAACACAAAGTCTAAACATTGTGGTCTTTCTTCGTACGCGGTCATCCATCTGGTTAAATACTACCTGTATTTAAGCTATCTAACCTGTATCTAACCTAGGGAGTCTATTAACACCACTTCTACTGACGTCAGTGCCTGTATTTTAAGATCCATAGAAATTTTTCAACGGTATTTTTTTTAAATCATCTTCTCCATACATTTTGTCCGTGTAGGTATTGCAATTTTGTAGGAAACAGCTGTTTTTTTAATAACTGACGAAAATTTTCTATGGGTGGGGGGGGGGGGGGGGTCAGAATCCTGTACTGAATACGTGGTCACCGTTTTAGCGTCGGTGTTCCTTCGACCCCGTGTGAGCAAATAAACTTATTCCCTTTCTTTTTACTAACAAACATAACTATGAACTTATAAGCACTCATAACTCCACCTGCTAAGCAGTCTCCCAAGTGAAATGTAGTGGAAACTGGTCAGTACTCCCCGCACGGCGCGTTTGATCATCTGATGCTGTATGCCGTGACATACTGGCCGACGGTCGACGGTGGCCCTGCGGTCAGCCGGCTTCTTACGGATCTATGAGCGCTTTTAAGAATACCGACTGTGAAGATAGAGGCAGAAGGTTCAGTTTGATTGATGTTGATTGTCGTCGTGTGGATGTTTTGGTCTCTTCAGAGAGGTTGTTACAGTAACAGTAATCTTTCAATTTTGTTTTGCAAAATCAGGCAAAGCCAGTGGTAAATAATGAAATGTTCATATTTGGGCAAGCTGTTTAAACTTTTTCCGAAGACTAGGTAATACAAGTCTACGTTAGTACTGAATGATTGACTACGCAGCCAGTAGCAGACTAGTATCTTATCTGTCGTCTACGACGATTGAAGAATTTTACTATTGCTCTACGATAATCGTAGTGCTTTATCAAGTATGAAGACCGCAGAGTGGCGTAGTTACTCTACCAACGACAACGCAGAATGTAGCAGCTTGGTTTCTAAACTATCTGCTAAAAAGACCGTAGCTTCGTAGATCACAATCTATCGGCTACGCTTAGCGTAGCATGGCTACGCCGATCGTAGCGCCTGACCTACTACGCCCACAGAGGCAAAGCATCGACGCATGATTTTCGCATATTCCGTAGCTTCGATGTTGATGAGCAGTTTAACTTCTATAGTTTTCTTGTTACATGGAAAGCCTGCAGTCAGTCGACTTCTTACGGATCCATGAACGCTTTCAAGAGTACCGATGTCTCACTACTGGCATATCGATATCTGTCGGTTACGAATGGAGTCGAGTCGGATTCGGGTTTCTAACTCGTGATAGATTGGGTTTGGTTATTGCAATGTCTCGGCGTAATGCGATTGACTGCAACTTCCGTTTTGCGCAGGTTTTAATGTAGAATTAGCTTACAATAAATATTGTTCAGTCGAATAGAAGAAATTTGATATGTGTTGTCGGTTCTAGAGATTCATATCGATGGTGCTGGTTCTATTGACGCGTGTCTCTCATAATATATTCATTATTATTCATATTCAATAAACACCTTTAAATCTCACCAATAAACAATAACAAAGGTAGGTTCCTTCCTAAATACTCGGAAATGTATCGAGAGGGCCATTGACAAGTTATAACAATGAAAATTTATTAAAATGCAATAACAATAAAATTCGTGTCCGGACATTAGTGATGTTAAGTTATTCTCCAAACGCCACTTAATGAGAAGTGATGGGTTCGTCAGAAAATAAAATAAAAATACAATGTACCCACCCCGGGTTCCAACGAGGCGGGCGCATTCGGTATGCGGCGCGCATGCGCTTGAAATTACATGTCCTGTATGCAAGACATTCCTTCCACCGTTTCACAGCAACCGAGAAGAAATTGTCCTCTCATCTCGAGTACTAAACTCCCGCATTATGATAAACCTATTGCTGTATTTACGCATGATAAATTGAAGGTACTACTCAACCACTCAACCACTGAATCAAAATTAAACCTTAACTCGACCATGTAAGGGCGAGAATGAAACAATTCAATGCCCGCTAATCGATTAACAAGATCAAGAATCGATTGATGCAATACCTAACCGAAGTGTTAAAGTAGCTTTGACCAACAATTATTCGTAGACGTAGATTCTATCTGAAAAAGATAACGTCTAAATGCTTAGATATTTGCTGAGTTTCATATTTTAGATTCTTAAATTACGTTCTTCTATTCATTTGTTAGTTTGATACTACGAAATGTAAGATAGTTATTTGGCAAAACAAGATAAGACATACTTGAAGTTGTGGGTAATATAAGCATAAACGCTATGGAATTTCTTGCGTAAAACTTTATTTGGTGAATTAAAGTTTAAAGCAGTTACTAAACTGCCGTTCGTTCGTTAATTAGTTATGTTTACCACGAGACAACAGGATTTTAGTGGTATTTATTATATAGAAAGTGTATAACCGTCTCGATGTGAGTTGTCGTAAATCAAAGAGACACCCACGACGAGACGACGTTCGACTCGTCGTTCTCTAATCCGAGTGGGCTTAACCGATCGTGTCGTGTCGAAAATCGAGTTCGCTGTAGGCGATAGGCGAACAGTGATGGTGGCAATTCCAAAATGCGGAAATATGTTGAAATTTGAATTAACGCTGTAAATTATATTTAAGACAATAATTTTCTAAAGTAATTTTATAGACATTAATGTTTTTTAAAGATTCAACATACAAAATAATATCAATTCTGTGTTCAGTCAGACTCAACTTTTTATGTAGACAAAAATTCTACACCAGAAATGTAGTTAATAAAAATCTACTAAAAATCTTTACAACCCTAGATTTTAATTAGCAAAATGTCAAGCCAGAATTAAAAGCACGACTGTTTCGAATCTGTCGAAGTTGTGTCGCCCGGCGTTCGACAGCGTTCGAAAAGACAGCTTTTCCGTCCGCCTTCGACACTAGTTGTTATTCCCGGCGTTACTTGTCACACGCCACTCGGTAGCAGCCATCCGTAATAATAAGAATTGTAATATAAAAGCATTATAATCCAATCAGGAGGTGAGGTGTGACCGCCCGTGAGCACGTTTACCATTCGGGACGCGGCCATGTCCATCATAAAAATAATTTTGGACGAAGAATTAGAAGTAAATGGTCAGTACTTGTTAGTACAAAACACACACGTTGTTGTGCGACTGTGGGAGTATTCGTACGCGTGCAGTCCCATTCGATCACTTTCGACTTCAGCTGCGGATCGCGTTCCCCGAATTCTCGACGAAGTTCATTGACGTTTTCGAACGCGAATTCGATCATTATTGCAAGTGAGCGACATTTTATAGTCGGGCCGTTTGATCAATAGATTCTCAACCTAGAGCAGTAAGTCTAAGTATGTAAAATCGATTCAATATACCCATACTTCTCTTCGCAGGGAGTAACAACTGCATAAAATACAGAAACAAATATGCATAAAGCAACGACACTTCGCAACTGGTTTTGTTTGGGTTTCACTTTTTAGGTATAAAGTTACCGTGCATCGTAAAATACAAACATCGACCAAATTTTGAAATAAAGGTAGGTATTTTATTGCCCCAAATATAATTTACATACTTTGATAATAAGGGAAATCCGGCTAATTAGCGTGCGAATATTTTCCATCTGGCCGTCATGGCTGGCTCACAAACGTTCCTCACTCCTTTACAATAAACGATTTTATATTTTTACTGACAATAATTATAAAGTTAACTGCCGTACACTTTTGTAGCAGAAGTTGTATTGCAATCATAAAAATACTATAGTTTAAATTGCATAATTCTCGCTTTATCGGGGAATCCATTTAAATAATGTTAAACTAAATCGGAAATAACATGTTATGCATAAGAAAGTACGCGTATACTTAACATATTAATGCAAATAGTCGGTTAAACGTTACAATTTGGCCGATAACAAGGTGAGAACACAACAAAAGAATCATGAGAAGTAGCTCAACTCCACCGGCAATAATTTAAACCAGTGAAAAGACAATGTTGTAAATAAATACTTTAAAAGCAAAGCAGCGTTGCGACGTTAGTAGGCACCTAAAATACTCGTCGTCGATACGACGATCAATAAATTAAAATTAATTCGGCGTGCGAACGGTGAGATCCGATACGCGATACCGACGCCTACATTTATCATTCGCTAACACGTCGGACATTTCACAGGGTGCGTTCGTCGAGGGAATGTGTCCTTTATGACAACGTACATAGGGATTACCGATGTCGCGATGATCGGGCACGTAATGATCCACCGCGGGAACAAAGGATAACACGTCTAAATACAATAAGTGGAAGGGATAAGATGGCGTGCGTATTGGCGGTTGTAAAGGCGTGAACACACGCGCGGGCACGCAGCTCGCATGCGGATGCGGCTGATGTCACGGCGTGCAAATAAACCGCGGCAGACTGGACGACGCTGGCCGGCTGACCTTGACGCGCCCCGGGAAAGTTCTCACGAGGCCTGTCACTTCTCGTCCATGAGTCAATCCCAATCAAGGACTACATGCACAACATAACACCGAGTGTTTTTCTTCAGAATTAACAACTATTACTTATTTTATAAAAGAAAATAGATTGTTAACTGTTGCTCTACCGGCAAGAGCATTCCTTTTTAATTTATTTAATTCGCTTTACTTTATTGTATTTATTCTTTCAATTCCGCAGAAAACTTAATTCGTTTTATTAAAACGCATGTCGACGAGCGCAATAAAATCACCGGGGCAGTCTAGGGCTATAATTATTACAAGTTGTAACTGTCACCGGAAGACGTCACGCTGGCACAACACACATTATAGTTTATTACGTACATATGCACCAGCCACCAGTTACGAGGCACTTTGGGCCGTAAGGGGCAATTTTCGCCGCAAGCAAGGAGCATAAAGGAGGGAGCTCGGTTTCAGTGTAACCACGCCTTAACGCTTGTGTGGATGCAAGACCAAGGGGCGGGTTAATGGACTCAATGAATTTTTACGGATATCCAATATGAACGCGATAAATTTGGTGTATGCTCTCGAGTAAGTGGGATGAAAAGAAAAAACCAGACAGTCTGTAACATCCAACAAAAACTCTGTGTCTGAAACTCCGTATAAATTCAAAGACTTTTGAATTTGTGGCCTGACTGTCCTCAGCATTCGTGTTTGTGGAGAATTATTATGTTTCGTTCAAAAAGCATCGAAAGCAAGGGATAGGAGACGTACGGGACGGGTCAATGTGGCGACACTTGGGGGAGGCCTATAGGGAGGTCCAGCAGTGGACGTCTTTCGGCTGAAATGATGATGATGATGATGCTCTAAAAGCACTTTTCTTAAAAGGACGAAATAAACAATCACTCACACTTAACAATCAGAAGAAAACTAGCTTATTTTTAAGAGATGTGCCATTATCACTTCACAACCAATAGTATTTCTATATTGGCATCCAGTCTTACTTATTTCCTGATTTTATTATACTCATCACAACATTGAAAGAGTTTTACCATCGAATTTTCACGAATCCACCGCCACAACGAGACATTAGACATTTTTTTTCAAATATAGAACTAATTCAACTGACATAAACAGGAAGTTTACATGTCAACAGAGCAGAGTTCACATGTCTACAAAAAAAGTATCCACGCTTGAAAGTGCGGGCCAACCAGTACTTTAATTATTCTTAACCCACCCAATGAGTATGTGAAAATTCGCAACCCGAAAAAAATTCGAAGGGTTACAAAACCGTTACAGTAAATGCATAAGGCGGGTGTACATCGTCAATTTGAACACCAGTGTTAGTGCCCTGTGGCGCGGTGATAAGATCTCTTGCTGCATCTGCCGAGGGTAGGCACATGGCAAGGGCCGGGGTTCAATTCCGGTGTTTTGTTTCGGCGCCGTCTGTGGGAACTAACGGCTTAGCTATGATTGGTTTATGATTTGATTTTCGTATTTACTTGGCTTTAATTACTGTGTGAGAAATGGGGGTTTTTACCTAATAATGATTTATTGACCCCTATGAGTGTTGGTGATTGATTGGCCTGATGACTGTGTTGGACATCATTTGCTGAAAATGAAAGTATAATTACTATTGAAAAACTGTTTTATTGAATTAAGCACGAAAGAGATAAATGTGAGAGGATAGGAGATAGTTTGATGTGAATTCTTATTAATAAAAGTTGTTCAATATTTCAATTGAAATCAAAAAGATGTATTTTCCATCACAAACAACTTACAACACCGACTGAAAATGCTGGTCGGCTCAATCCCGGATTAGAACTTCACATTCGCACAGTGATCCAAAGATAACGACAAAAGAGGATCTCCTAATTCAATTTCCACCGTATTTACTATTATGTTTATAGTTTTTGTTTTCTATTAGCCCCGCGTGCTTGTAAAACACGAAATCCCATAACAATCAAGGCTTAGTGGTATACAAACTGCGTATCTAGTACAATGGCCGAAACTTGCAGCCCTCTAATGAATAAAAAGCGCCGGTGGCCACCCGGTACCACGATATCGCAGGAAAATCAGCTTTGTTGTATTATTGTAGGGGAACGGATTAAACTGTCGCATTGGAACGGCTGTTTTGGAGGAGCTTGGTAGCGGCCAGGTAGGGCATGTGGCGAGATGGTGCGATAACAGGAATTATTCATACGCGCGTTATCGGTCCGCCATCGCTGGGGCTATTGTGAACCCGGCCTAACGCGCGAGGGGTGGCTCCCGGTTGTCGCGGACGCTGTCAAAACGTTGTTGTGTGTATGCGGCCTAATGTGACGCCCGTACGGATTGATTATTGTTTTATTCCGTGTTGTTTACCGTAATGACTCCAGCCCGATGTTCGATTATTTCACTGAAGCCCATCGCGATGTTATCGACCATTTAACTCGTCCAACGCAATTCGGTTCAGACAAACTGGCCCTCTAAAATAATTATGATAGCTGCAAGTATTATACTGATTGAAATCTATATGTTTCAATTGTCTCATGAATATGTCATGAGTGACTCTTTTGTGACTTTATTTTTGAAACTTTTATCAGATTTACAGTCATTACAATCTGTCAAATGATTTGGGGACACCGGCCTGATTGAAGGTTTCAGGTGCGACTTATCTGATGTTACTAATTAAATATGTACTTTCAACATTCAGCAACATTCACTGGCGGTAAGGTTCATTCCCCCAGCTGGTCTAGCCGGGACTAGGCCGCAATGTATGGGTGCCCTTGTGATAACAATCGTTGTTAATCTCAAACTGCGATCGACACCTGGATCGACACGATGCGGGCTTGTGTAGATATATCTACAACATTGTTTGCGACGAATTCATTGACGCAACGATACAATTTTATAATCGGCCAGCTTTGTTTAGGAAGGTCAAGGTATTAATTTGTATTGTTTTATCTAGTTAAAGCATCTGCACAATACCTAGGATTGTAAATGCATTGGCTCGTAGATCAATCGTATCTTGTTGAAATCACATAGCATTGAACATATGTTCTGCAGTAAGTTAAGTGTAACTAGTTGTTAAGTACCCGCAGTGCGCCGCGGGGATGCTCGGTGTCTGAGCTCCCTGCCGCATTACCGTAGGGAATAGCGTGAAGGGATGCACCCCTAACTGAAGTCAACCAATCGTCGAACAGTTCACCAACACAGATATCATTACCGCCGCCACCCTCGGCCAACAAATGCACCCGTACGTACATATGTTTGCTTTCACTTCTATAAATAATAATTGACGAATGTTGCTTCGGAAATTATAATGGGGAGCGACCTTTACATGACCGTTTTAAATCCCCACGTTTTATTTTTATTCGAAAACTTCAACTGCTCCGAAATCCAAACGTAAACATAATGATCAAAACATTTACGAAGCGCGTATGCAAACTAATGAACACAGTGTATAATCAAAACTAACACTACTACGTACATAATTAATGAAATTTCCAGCTGGCCTACAATTTTAATTGTTACTGTTGTGATACGCCGCTTTTGAAACGTTTCGGAAAAGTAAGGCCTTTTGTTCACGGACGCAGCCATCGAGACCCGCGTAATGCCTCCATTATTTGTTTATCAAATAGCCATTAGAACCCGGAATATTCATGATAACTATTACAATATTTGAGAATGAAGATGTCGTGTGAAAGACCAGTTGTTAGATACAAATGATATTAATTTAGGTGAGCTCGCTGGGGTAACAAAACGCCTCCAAATTGTCCGCTTTAATGACAACAAGTTTAGATGTTTCGGACTCGTGTTACGATGACTGTCTATCGCTGGATCTCAGCTACGGTAATGGTTACTTAAACACTCGTAAACATGAGAGGTTTAGGAATCAAATTGCGGAGGAATCATCACTGTTTTGGTTGATATTAAAGAGTGCGTTTTTTTTTGTGTGCAGGTCGGACGCTTAGCGGCGGCAGCGGGCAGGTGTGCCGACCGCACTTCCACACGCCGCTACACCCCTGGCTGGAGTCCAAGGCGCTGAGTGGTGGCGCGTGGGGTAGCGGCTTCCAGCAAGACGCGGCGCAGGCGGACAAGCCCTTGTCGCCTGCGCAGCACCACCACCCGCACCCGCTGTTTTCGTTCCCCCCCACGCCGCCCAAGGACTCGACGCCGGATTCCGTGGCGGCGGCTGCGCTAGGCCAGCAGGACTACCAGGCTGCCGTCGCGCACGCCACCGCCATGAGCGTCGCCTTCATGCAGCAGCAGCAGGAGCTGCCGCTGTGTGGTGACGTCAAGCCCATGATGGGCGCGCCGCCGTCCAAGCAGCGCGAAGGTGCGCAGCCGGACTCGTGCCCCCAGGAGTCGAGCCAGCCCTCCGGGGAATACAACGCGCAGTACAACGCCGCCGGCGGCGACTACTACAACTACCAGGGCAAGGGGTATAGTGGGCAGCAGCAGAGCAAGCCGCGCCCGAACAAGACGCGAACGAGCGCCGGTGAGTCCGCGGTCCGCACCGCCCGCACCGCTCCCGCTGCGTGCACTCACCACACACACCACGACACGCGCTTATCCGATCACTAATAACAGCATCACTGGATCGAGATATCACAGTAAGCGTTCAGATGATCCACATCTCTCGCTCACGATACCCACTCACATTACGCCTAGAAAAGCTTTCATTTAAATGGTCTCTAATCAGTTAATAAATCAAATACGCGACCATCCAAGGCCTAATAGAAGGCTTTACAGAATGGCAGCGGAGATATCCCGCGTAATTAGAATCTCTACAGATTGTCTCATCGACAATTGAGATATATTAATTCGATAAACGTAGCAAGATTAATATTTCATTTGGTTTCGAAATGGCATTGTCGAGTGATATCGCGATGTGTTCGGATAAGCGCGGCTCTTGCACCGGGGGTTGTGGCGCCTCACGAGTCTGTGACACGGTACTAGGGCTTGGGTTCATGTCGGGTCCTAACGCTTCTCTTACTAACTGCTCAACGGTGGAGGTGTTGTACTAATAAATTTATAATATTGGCTCTTTGCAGTTACGGCTCGAGATAAATTCTCTGCTAGCGGGAACCGTAGTTAGTTTTTCGTTGGAAAGCGTATAGTTTCAAAGCAAATTTAATCAATCTTCTGTCGGTATATGAGAGCAGGAATTCCCCAATTAACTTGTCTAATATATTAGTGTGTAAGCCGGGCGGCCGGCGTGTGCACCTCATTGTTACGCGGTACATGTGAACTGACGCGGCCTCCACTGATGTTGACCAAACAAACTAGACGTTTCTCATTATTTAATTGCGACCTGCCATTGTTTTCTAACTAGATAATTAAATTAATTCTCTTAAGTAGATTTCTATTAAGTGTCGTGACAGTCCTCTAAATTAGGAGAGACGGCTCTTGTTTACTTTCACAATAAATTAACAAAGATGCTTCTTCTCTTTCACTATTGTGTAGGAAAACTCTTATGTCTATGTAATTAATTTATACTCTAGGCTTGCAAAAAAAGACCTACCCATATAATTACAGTCATACTCAACGATGACCTTTAATTGTTAGACGCATTTTCGTAACGAGAGCACTCTTAGCCATCAGCCACGTCATTGCCAACATAACACAAAGAATTACACAACACTAATTGTATTAACACCACATAATGCAGCTTTATTTTATATTTGAAAATGTAATTATATCTCCCGTACTTGTTAAACTTTGACAATGGCCGGGAACTAAAATGGCGGCTTATTGTCTCATATTAGAATAATGAATGTGCAGAATTATGTACAATGACTGTTAATATAGACAGACAATTAAATAGTTCCCGTTACAATTATGTTTGTTCAATATTTTGTGAAATTTCAAATGGATTAGCATGCTGGCTCACGAACGCGGTCACATCTAGATTGTTATAATGGATTTCTCATGATATAATTAGACACGTATTGAAAAAAAGTAGGCGCTGCGTTAATTGCGCCGGATAAAGCCATTAAGTAAGTACTCACTTATTTATTCTTTTACACTTCCGTGTATTATGAAAATGTAAATCTCTCCAAAGAATTCGTTTCGCAAATTCTTTCAAGTGTTATAC
Source organism: Eurois occulta (assembly GCA_950022335.1). Lineage (NCBI taxonomy): Eukaryota > Metazoa > Arthropoda > Insecta > Lepidoptera > Noctuidae > Eurois > Eurois occulta. The sequence continues at coordinate 7,155,270 of OX465484.1, read as the reverse complement.
AACAAAGCTAATTTGTTGTGATTTAAGATGTCGACAGTAATTATGTCTATTGTCTGTTATAACAATTCGTTTTAAATTAAATATTCATAGTAGATTGCATACAATCATTGGCATTGAAATGGGAGAGAGCTGATTAAAAATGTCATTTGACATTTAGCCCTCGCCCACAGATTAAAAAGTCTCCCACGGACAAATTAGCATTCGATTTTCAAATAATGCAGTACAGACAAATGTAATGTCAATTGAAAAAAAGAATCTTCAGGTTCTAATCCAATTTACACAATGTCACGCGTCGTTAAGTTTTTGTTAAACCGACGTGTTCTTGATAATTGTCGTAAAAAACTCAATACAAGCCCGCTATATAATGTGTGTTTGTAATTAGAAATAGTTTATTAGCTCACTTATTTAATTGATAGTCCATCGTACACGCCGCCCGATTCATTTGTTTTTAATATTTTTCATAATTAATCATCACGAAACCACGGCTTGATGCTTTTATAATTGGTATTAACCATAACTAATAATTTTTTATTGCGTATATTTGTGTGGATTTAAATGAAAGAGGAAGTATGATTTCCATTTTAGACAAGGGGAAATGTTCCTGTCCCGCTATTCTGTTAGCCAATTGGACTAACAAAATAGAGTCTAAACACACGGATGGTGCCATTAAGTAGTGTTGAGTGTTAGATGGTTGTAGGGACATCAAATGTATTTGAATCGCTGTAATATACACTATGGTGTATATATCTCGGGCAGTAGGTGGCAGTTCCTTGGTGGAAGCGGTATTATGATAATGCGCGGCGGCCGGATGTGGACCATTCCATTGTGCTAGCGATCGCCTGACCTCGAGCCTCCTGGCTATTAGAATATACGCGGACTTTAGGACAAATTAATGCAGCATTTCATAGCAATGTTTGAGGACTATACTTTGCTGGTACAAAGATAGATTCATACTTTTAATCGATAGCTGGATTCATGCTACTTAGTTAAATGTAGTCAGTGATTCAAAGGTACAATGCAAAAGGTTATCAAAGTCAATTGTTAGGTAAACCAAGGTACTTACTCAAGTACTCCGGCCTTCGGTCTTGAACATCGGATAATGTTATAGTATCAATTCTTTGTACATTACGAATTAATGATACAAGATTAACTACAACGTAGCATTTAAGATCGAACAATCGAAAAATCGTGACCTAAAACGTAGTTTGTATTTGAAGAATGTCATGCAAAGGGCAATTCGAATAATAAACGGTCAGTTCCAATGGTAACCTGTTATTATACTGGCTATTTCTTAAACAGTACCATTCAACACTTTCTAAAACAATGTTGCGTTCACTTAGACTGTATTCAAATTATTCAATGATTTTGTGTTCAATAACAATTCAAATGCAACAGCTTTGTTCCACTGATAGAGAACCTTGCAATTATTTTTCTTATGGCCGTTGGGTAAAGACGAGAATTGAACGGTGAGTAAGACATTCAAATCGAGGCTATTACTGTAGACATAATAATGTGATAGAAAACCAGCAATTGAAGAAAGTTCGTTCACTTGAAAACAGCGAGTAATCCGTGTGAAAATCAATAATTAATTGAAAGATACGCGGTGACAGTGGTAAAGAAAATTTCGCGTGTAGCAATGCGATGCGAGTCACGCAGCGTGTTGCTGCAACGCGCGCGCACCGCGGTTGCGCAACCAATTAGCGGTGACGTGCGCCCGCACCACGGACCGCCACACAGCAGGAATGAGGCTCCGGCCAACTCTTAATATGTTATTATTTTTGCCCGACGATGCAATACTTTTTGTTATGTCCAGTATAATACCAACAGATAACACTAAATACAAATAATAAATCTTTCTCTCACGTTTTGAGTACCTCCTTAGGTACTTACCAACCAATTCATTTAATCCGAACGTGTACTTTAAATGAATGTTTCCAAGTTTATTGTACAAAGTTAGTGTTGTTAGGTATAGTAAATTCGTCACGGTCTGCCGACGCGTATTGTTGCCCACAGTGTTGCATCAACATGAAATTTGCATTTTACGTTGGACATCCGTGGAGCCATTAATTCAATTATAAAATTAGAGGACAGAGATGTTACGTTATCTTGCTCAGCTTGTAATACACGCTGCATCCGAACGGTTCATGGTTTCATGCAAATCGAACAGTTAAAGTCTGGTTATAGCAAAAAATCATAGTTCAGACCGGTTGCGAGAGGTGTGCGCGGTATACTCGGACATCACATGACCGGTATATAATAATTACATCGGGTTCAGTGCAAGTTGCTACTGAGCGGCATCACATCGCTCGTCACAGGTAATTATCTCGCAGTATGCTAATAACGAATGCAAATACGAGCGTCCGCCGACCGCCGACCGGCACAGCATCGCGATCGGTGCAGTGCAAGCGCCGTGAAAAATGGCTTCATTCCTGATCACCTCTCGTTACATCATACTGTACCTAAAAACTATCAACCGGCACTAAATGACTAAACAAAAGTGAAATAGAATTAGCCAGTCAATGACTTGTAACATCCCTTTTTTGCTTTTAACATATTTCCTGGCAACACAATGCTCAATAAAAATAAACCTCGAGCGAGACCATCAGCTTCCATTAAATTTTTCTATTTGCATACAGGCATATAATTAAAGCGTAATAACAGCCTCTGTGGCGCAACAAAGAATAAGTTTTGAGCAATAATTTAATGGTTTGTATGCAAAATAGCCTCACCGTTACGTGTTGATGGGCCGATGCGCCGAGAGAGCGCGTCACGGTGTACGAGAGCGAATTAGTCCTTCATTTAAATTACATTACCCTGGTGCACGTTAACGTTATACGTGACTATGTACGAGTTTTTACTTTGTGGTTTCATCGAGTAGTAACGGGCCGGCTTCGTTTGTTTCGAACGCATCGATAGCTCTGAGGTCAACATCGCTGGAGTGGCGTGAGGTGCAGTCTCAGCGAAACGCGCCGTGTGCAGTGTTTTCCCTACGCGGTGGGAGCGTGTGAAAACTTTGCGAGTTCTCGACGGGCCCCGAGTGCCTGGAGACTCTCGAAAAATAAAAACCGCCCACTCGCCTAAGTAAATATGGCAGATGAAAATCTTTTATCGCGGTCACGTAGCGCCGCCGCGTCACGAGCGCACGTCACTCCGGGCTATAAAGAGCGCGCCGCATTCTAATTTTGAATAAACACTGGAATTTTTCGCTGAGCCTCATACGTTTTGCAGTAGATCAGGATAGGCAGTCTCTGCGGACTCGTACCGTTACGGATAAAATAAAATGATATCTTTATGTCGAGTCTAAATCACGTGCCGGGCGGAGCAGCCCGGGCAGCCGAGATCGTCCGTCAGGGGAAATTAAGAAATAACTCTTCGGTGTGAATGTATTAAAACGTTACCATTGAACCGGATCGAACAATTAAATCGGATAGTAATTAATCAGAACAGTGTTCTCTTTAATAATACGTGTAATGTCGATGTATGAGGGGCAGGCCGCTGTAAATCTTGTGAAACGTCGCCGCCCGCGGCTCTCCGGCTTTCACAAACGTTTTTACCAATAGAGACGTTACTAATGAACTAAATCCGTCTCTAAAGCTAGAGACACTATCATAAAACATCGCGGCTCGTGTAATATCCTGTTATTTTTTCCTAATAATCGTTATTGGTGTTTATTTATTACAAACTTCGATACAAATTACAGGTTTTATCGATGTAACAAAAAATGTAAAGGGTTAGTCCAAAAAGTGAGTCGTTGGCCCGATCGCAATAAGTTTTCGATAAGGTCCGGTCGATTTAATTGCCGGTTTTGATCTGGTTTTACATAAAAAGATGAATGGCTGGACTGCCTAAAGCTCGTAAAACATTTTCGGTTCGTTTAACGTATTTTTTCTATCAGATATTTGAGCACTTTCACCTTCGTGGCGTTCCCGCGTATTATTATTTATTCAGCGCACCGCCCTGCGTCTGGGGACTCGGATAATCAGATCTAGATACATAATTATTACGATACCTATTGATACAGTTCCGATCGATATGCTCGGCTCAAACCAGTTCTATACAAACAAACTAATAGATAAGTGCGGCGGGAGTTTGTCACGCGTCGTCTGATTTCCCACACTGATAGTGGTTAGTTTGTTATCGAACGCCTCTGAGGATGCAAAGGTGTAACGAGCTTTTAAATTCGATCTCGGTAAATCATCGATCGTGTAATCGAGTTTAGAGAAAGATTGTGGGCGGCGCACGCGCATCCCATATGTGAACACATCCTCTCACTAACCATGTAAGCACTTTGGTAAAATTGCTTATTGTGATCTTTAAAAATCGTATTAACAAGTTTCCCGGAGGGCGGCTCATCCTGGGGTCAGATTTTGCATGAATTTATAAAGTTAACGCATGAGTAAAGTATCGACTTAGCGTTTTATTTAATACTGTATTTCATCGCTTGGCTAGTTTGATGAATTAGGTGTCAAACGTAGAATTTATAAGATCGTTTTTTGTTTGATTCGTTTACGAAGATTTGCAATTCAAGTCGGTTCATGGATGAGGAGCGATGGCTTGCGTTTGAAATTGTTTTAGACGTAGGTGTACAATTACACACAGCGAAAATTAGCATGTGGGTAATAGTTTATAGCTCTGGTTCCGCTCTGTTTAGTACTAGACGCTCACCAATGTTTTTGCAACAACTACTTATTTATTTTTGTAGCAACTCGCTTTTGTTGTTGCAGTCCGAATTATTATGCGTTATTGATGATATAGTTGTTGTTATTATTTTTTTAATGAATACTTTTTGTACGTCAGTGAGTTCTAGGTTTTCTTTGCTTGTTTTAGTGTATAATACTCATAGATTATTTGAATCCTAAACTGTAGTTTGGTTTACTGAGAGTAAAAAAAAATATGCATAGAAGATATAAGGGCGTTTCTTAGTTGTCCGTCAAACTTACTTACTTAACTACCGATGCAATCGTTACTTTACTTTCTCTTAGTTTTCCTTCGCGTGTAAAAAATCTTGATATTTTTTCTTCAAAGTGAAACTCGTCGCGCTTTCCCTAGTTAATTGAATATTTTACAATTTTTTTCGTAGTAATTGCAATTATGTTGATGTTTAGATAAAATGTTGTGAAGGATGATGTAGAACATATATGTAATTGCTCGGTGTTAGCATGCTTTGTTAGTTAGTGAAATTCTATTTGTAATGTTTCTGAATGTGATTTTCTCTCATCTTTCCCAGCCTGCCAGGAGACAGGTAATTTCCACCCTTCCATACAATGCTATATTATCTATGGTTTGGTACATACATTTGGTTTACTTGGCGGTTTTGTCGACTTTGGTTTTGGTGTTACCGTTTCGCTTCTCCATTATTTTTGCCTTGCATAAAATCATTTGTTTTCAACTGTGAAATAATTCATGTGAAAAGCTATTTTCATTTTACCATTCACATTTCAATTATTAAACTCCTTTCAAAACCTCTTTGCAATAAAAAAAAGAAAACTCAAATTTTGAACTTTCTTAATTCAAATTCTGTCTCACTAAAGGCACACGAAGTTCACCCCTTTTTTCGCCCCATCTGACTATCTTGTCTACAACACAGAGGGGCGAGAGTGCGTCAACTGCGGGGCCACCAGCACACCTCTATGGCGACGCGACGGCACCGGCCACTACCTCTGCAACGCCTGCGGCCTATACTACAAGATGAACGGACAGAATCGACCCCTGATCAAGCCCAAGCGAAGATTGGTGAGTGTAAGAATCCGACCAATTTTGTTGTTTTCGATTGTCTGGGTAAACCGATTGGAAAATGAAAACTCAAGAGGCTTCTTCAACTTTTTCAGGACTCAAAATTTTATTTATTCAATTATTTAGTGAGGATTTAAGTAATTTGTTGAATATAAAGACATAAATAAAAACAGAAGTCAATGTGCGCTAAACCACAAACGTCGGTATAATAAATAATATAAATCCTGACGTTCAGCATGTTATGTTCATAAAGGCATGTTAGATCGGTTTATCTAGACAAGTTCTTAGACACTTTTTGGAATTCAAATAGATTAATAGTTTTACTACAACAACACAGAAATATCCGCTATCGTTCGTATATCATGTGTTAATTAAGTTCCAGACATTTGTTACGTTATTCGATTCGACTCGTGAATCCCAATCAATCCCGTTTAGAACTAATGTATGTGCATTCATTAACAGACTATTATATTAATTAGATTAACGTGCAAGTATGATGTATTGACTCACTACACCACTTTTTACCACGATGCTTCGTTTCCGAGTATACACTACACAGTCGTAACGATAGCGATTCAGTTTACGATTGTAGATCACATCAAACACCCGTTTTATTAGCATTTGGGCGCATTGTTACCCACAGTGCACCTTTTCCAAGTCGCGTGTGTTCGAGATAACATTCCGTCATCTACAAATAGCATAGCGAGACAATCTTGGAGAGAATGGGTGTTGTGTACAGTTAAAGGGGCAGCAATAAAAAGGCGGAGCATGCACGCCCGTGCCCGTGCACGACACCGCATTAAGCGCTCCCACAAATTGGGCTCTTATGAAAGTTGAACGTTTCGACGAAAGACCTCAACGTCCACTAAACTAGCCTCCGCATGACCGCCATAAATCTTGGAGTTAACATTTAATCTAAGGTCGGGTACGCATAAAACTGAAACAATGCGACATACGGCGGGCTCGGTGTCACGTCAGCCCATGTCGGCTAACGAGTGGCCCGTGCGCGCAATTGTACCTACAATTTACCTTAATACCCGTCTCGCAGACATAAACTAGCGGAATGGCTCGGAATATTTGCCTTTTGTTGGCCAAATTACGTAATGCCAGCGTTATGATTTCATTGCAACGTACAGCGTTATGGCTGGGGCCCTGGGGCTTGCGGCTGCGGGCACATGCGTATAATGGCGTTCCTGTTTAACGATTACTTAAATTGATAAACTAACTTAAAGTAACGTTTTTTGTTTCTACAATAGTATAATAGGAGCGATTTTGTAAAACAACTTATACGAGAGCGAAGTCATGGTTTTTAAACCCGGATGTTCGTAACGCGGTTTTAATATTTAGATTCACTCTAGTGTGGAGAGATACCGTTAATGTGCTACGGGGAAAGATTGAATTCTCACTTTTATTTTCGTTGTGGGAAATGTGAGACAATGCGCGCCTCTCGCCGCTGTCTGTGCTCTTGGCTAATCCTGAGGAGCGTCTGTTTGTGCCACAATGACTCTAATAACGTTATTTAGAAATCAAGATAACGTTTATTTTTATGGCGATACAATAGTGCTAACTGCTGCTAAGTACGCTACGTTTCCCTACAATGCAAGGCAAGGGCAGCTGTTATTGTATCTTTAAGCTCACTTCTGAAGTACGATATCGCAATATGAATGTATCAGGTCGAGTACCTCATTGGCAATACAAACTTATCGATTGCAAAACAAAGGCCCCAGACTAGTCCTTTAACTTCGTGTCCTAGACAATAGTATTCAGAGTTTACTAACTATTTTAAACATCAGTCTGCAAACGTTCTTATTAGAATTAATTAAAACTAAATTGTTACACGGCAAATGGCGGCAATTAAGGCATTAAGAAACAACGGCCTTGTTCTAACTAATTGGACAATACGTTGAATATTTAATGCAAGTAAAACAATGAATTAAAACAATAATTTCTATTCATAATAATTGGACTAGCCCAATTACAATCTGCACTTGACACGAATTAAAATGAAGTGGGAAACTTAGGACAATACGCAGTCTAATGTGTGGACTAAATACAATTATTTTTCTTAATAAATTAATGGTTGTAACCTTGTACTAAGACAATAGTGTTACAGAACTATAACCTTTGCGTAATCACTGCGGAATATTGCACACATTAATTAGTGAAATAGGATCATTCTTAGAACAATAATAAAGTAAGAAATCTTTAAGTGAATTATATTTTTATTTCCACATGAATAATAAAAAAAATACTTACCCTTCTTCTCTTTGCTTGAAAGTTGAGTAGTTAAAGACACTTCTCTGTTGTGAAAAATGTGAAAGGTAAACATAATTTTTCCTCAAGCCCGCAAGCGATTTAGTCGATTTAATATGAGATATGATTTGGAAGACACTATCATTTCTTATAGAGAAGATTAACACATACATAACATGATATCACGCCTTGTAATCCCTAAATGGTTAGGCAGTGGTGTACCTAACAAGTACACCCACATTTCGCCAGTTATGTTTAAGTTCCATGTAATAGGGGGCGAGCCTATTGCCATCAACCGGGTACAAATCCAGACTCCGTAGCTGCTACTGAGGAATTCCTGATGGAAAAACCCAATAACACTTTGCCCGACCAGGGAATCGAACCTCATGCTCAGCAGACGCGCTTGCGACCACTAGACAATAAAATAAAAATTTAAATAAATAAATTAAACTACTATTAATTAATTAATTAAATTACAGTTCCTTTCAAGGCACACTTTTTTATATTTTTATTAAAAAAAAAAAACTTAAACATTTTAATCCAATATGCAGTTCCATAAATTAAACTAAATTACGAGAACCATAGACAAAGATTAATTTCCTTACACAACTTGTGTCACTTTGCAAAATTAAAAATGCAAATAGAGGTACAACTATTAGCAGCTGTAGCGAACACATAGCATTTTTATGTTAAAAAACTAAGATTGTCTGCGATAAAGATTTTATTACCCAAAATAAGGCAATTTTAGTGAAATTTTATCTATATAAATGTTTTAATTAAAAGTGCAAGAAATCATAGTTTTACTGAGAACAAGTTATTTTGTAGCTTTGGATAGCTACGAAACGCTGAAAAATAAAATATGGGTTTAAATAATGGTGTTTTAATATCATGTCTTATTTTGTTAATTACTGAATAATATTTTTATAGCCTTTTTATTCTTTCTGAAAATTAAAAGAATTACACATTTCATCATGGTCCAAAGGGTTTTATTTTCGTTTTTATGCACGTTGTATTAACAGGACTTTGACACTTTGCATAAAACATATAATATGTAAAGTTTGCTTTTAGTACATCTGACTTTTAATTAGGTAGTGAATATAATATTCTTTAAAAGACTCACAGTTACTCCTTTAAAAATATATGAAATTAAAAGCAATTTTTCACATTCACATTTAAAATCCCAGGCATTTAAAAGAAAAGAATTAAAGATAATGTCTTTGCAGTATAATTCATAAAAATATTTACTTTACGCAAACTCGCATTGTCGGCAAGCTTTGTTTGTCAGTACTGGCAACGTGAACAATAAATTGTATAAGTATAAAATAGAATTATGGAAAATAAAAGAGTATGCGCGTGCACCTGTATTTCTGAACACATAAGGAACCATACCCACTTGACACAAACACGTGTTCGAACTTCAACTTTGACGTTTGACAAGTGTGTTTTTGGAACATGTTAAATACATGTCTACAAATGTATGACAACATGTTTTTTTTTGTAACATTATGTTTATTTTCTCTCCTCAAATGGTAATCAATGACAGTCATGTCACGTTCTAAGATAAAGTTAGTCTGAAAATAACTTTCCTGATCTATGAAAAAAATTACAACATGTGTAGTGTTGTTGGTATATTATTCAAAGTCAATAAATTATAGGGACAGTTGTACATGTCCATCTATCACATATAATTATACACGAGCAGACATGTAATGAAGTCCTTATTGATGGAAAAAATTGTATAATTATTTGCTGTAACTCGTAGTTTTTGTGTCACGTTAGCCATTAATTTGCTTGTAGTATTCTTCTATTCTATTTTCAAAAGCAATAAACATTGTTTGTAAACTTCAGTCGGGTTGTTCGCTTAGCATCATTATTTTAAGAATACCTTCGTAAATATTAGCAAAATACAACATTTTTGTAGTTTTACGTCAATAAGACAACAAATAACATTTTTACAGTCCACCGTCTATAACCACCGTCTTCTCCCTAGTTGTAACGGTGCATAGTACTTAAATAAGTGTTTCTTGCTTCTTTCTTGATTATTGAAGGTAATAAATTATATGATTAATCTTAGAGCTGATAGTTATATCACCTCTATTTTTTCCATTGAAAAACCAAACAATAAAAACTAGAACATTTCTCTCCATTTCGAAAATCCCAGGCAGTGTACCTTCACCTTAAGTTCAAAAGCAATAAAGCTGCGCAGGCGACTATAAAGAGCTTCATACATTACGAGGGGTATCTCGCTATATATCGCCGGTCACCGGGCCGGGAGCCGACAGAAATATAAGTGGACACCAGTGTTAACGTTACGCGATTTTATTTGCTTGTGCTATATGGTACTACGATTTAAGTGTAATGTTTTTTTGAGTAGGTAAGATTATAACTTTATTTTGCAAAAATCTTTTAGTCGGCCAGCCGCTAATGAATTTGTTCGCGTCAAAAGATCGATGGTTGATCGATGGAGATAATCCGGCCACTGCATCATACTGGATCTATCTTAACCATCAATATCATGATCGACCACTTAGATCAGTGGTTACTGCATTTGGAACCTAGGTTTTATTGTGATAATACCTACTTATCTTTCTTATTATATTTTTTAGCTCACTCCTAAAGTGATAGTGGAATATGTAGAATATGACGGTGCTAATTTTCTCAATAAACTGAAATGATTAAATGGACTTTGTCGCCGCTATGATCATGATTTATGACTATTCTAATAAAAGAAGATAGGCTCTTCCTTCTTAGTTGGCTTTAAGATTTCCACTTACCTCAACCATCTTTTTCCCGTATCTGAGTCACGTAATTCGCCCTCATGATTTTCAGCTTGTGCACTGTTTTTCTCTTCCATCATATGCCATTTAGCTCCATCCTCGGCCTCTCCCATCCATCTATTTTCTCGAAGGCTTAGGCAAATGTATTCCTTAGTACACCCTCAACAATTATGATTAAGTCCCATGTGATAGGCGGTGAGCCTATTGCCATCAACCGGGCATAAATCCACTCACTAGAAACACTCATTGGGAAATCACTAGTCAAAAAACCCAATAACACTTTTCCGGACTTGGGTATCGAACCCAGCACTTCCTGCTCAACAGAAGCTCTTGAGACCACTAAACCAACGAGGCAAACAAAGCACAGCAATTTATCTAGCATGGCGCAGGATTTGAATAAAGTGCGCTTCCACGAAAAGGGGATAAATCGCAGCGAGCAGGCGCAAGAGCAAACAAATATAAGTGTACAGTAGTGTGGACACGTATCCCATGCGATTATGTTACATGTGCTGTTTCTGTTTCTTTTCTTCATCTCTATGTGTAACTTAACTATTTATTTATTAACAGCAATATACAGTCTAACAAGCCGCGTAATGTATTTATTGCTACTATATATTATGCGCAAAAACATATAAATGAATTACTAAAACTTAATAGTGAGACTTGCGAAATATTACTTGCGACGTACGATTCTAAATGTATTATATAAATTCAGTTAAACAGAGTTTTATTGCAATTGTTGGGATTTTATTATCTGAATATTTTGATATATTATTACAAAACTTTTATAAGTATTTATAAAATTATGACTAGTTATTTATCATTCAATTACATTGCTACAAAATGTATGATAGGTATTGCATTAAAATCCATACAATAGCGATTATGTACAGGTAATAAACTAAATATCAGGGATTATGTAAATTTTAATAATAATGTAATATGCTATTCTGATTTCCGTCGGTGGTAGCTTCATACAGTTTTATAACATAATGTTACATTTACAGGCCGTGACGAAAAACTTTCTTTTTTCATTCTTTCCTATAGTAAATACATTTTACATACACGGATTTATGTGTTAACCGACTTACTTTAGTTGCTGGTCGTAGTACTATTCAAGAGAAATCGCCCATTTCTTCTCATGCTCAAGCAGAAAGCTGGTTTTCCAAGTATTTGTATGCATATTATATTATCTCGTATGACCTAAGACTATAAGTATAGAAAAGCTGACACGCATACAATTACCTCTGCATATTGTTCTAAAAATAAATGAAACTAAAACTAACTTCAATTAATTTTTATTGCTCAACATCAGTTCTTGGAATACATAATGTAACACAGTACATGTAGAACATACATATTTAAATATAAACCAAACCGACGGTCATAGAACTTTCCTATTTGGCATTCAAGTGCGAAGCTTCTGCCAAATAAACGATTACAATAAGAATTCTGTGCCTTAAAAGTTTTGACAGGAATCGGTCCCACACTGTCTGCCTATGCCTGATCTATTAATCGGCGTGATGTCATAAATTACGGACAATTTATTGTGATAGGTGCCAAGTTTTCCGATTGTTTTGTATGATTCCGGTTGATGAATGAGGAGGTGCAAATATAGACATGTGATGCTTCGGGTAATGCAGATCACTACCTATACACCTATAGGTAGTCATCTGCATTACCCATTATTAGTGAACACTTACCATCGCATGGGCCCGTAGGTTTCCAACTTAATGTCGTCAGAATCCATACTAAAATTTTAAATGCGAAAATAACTCTATGTTTTTGGTATCATATAAAAGTATTCTATGTACATATATTCCAGCATGTGTGTGCTAGAATATATGTACATAGAATACATTTTATCCTGGTTGTCCTCTGGTATTAAGTTTCCGTGGGATAATTTCTGCGGGCGTAGCTGGGTAAAAGAGTATAAAGTAAAAAACAATAATGAAACATTTCTAAATGTTTTCTCAAACTTATTTGCCTAAAGACTGGGAACTTACAGCTCCTATGTCATTTGTTAAAGTCCAATCCCACTTCTTTCTTTATCGTGTGGTTACTGCCTAACCTGGTATCAGAGTTTTTATGTACCTATTTGTATTTTTATATTTGACTTGGCTGTACATGCCGTCTAGAAATATCTCTCAGGCTTGACTGTTTCCCCACAATGTTTTCCTTCACCGAAGCAAGTGATAATTATACAATACGAACATGAATCTGAAAAATCAGAGGTGCGTCTCTTGGGTTCGAAATCGAGCCCTATGACTTGGCATTCCGACGGTCACACCACTAGGCTATCACTGCCCACAATACCACTTTCAAACACATTTATAAGGGCTCTCTCAACCTTGAGACAAAGAAAAGTCTCTCCAAAACATTAACTGCCGGTGTAAATAAAATAAAGAAATAATTAAAATTTTCGTATTTGGATCGTGGTAAAATATTTTTTGTAACATTAGGAACGGTAGTGGCCGTTGTCCGTGTCTCGGTGGCCGGACAAGTCTCGCCGGTCATCGATCACCGCGCGCCGTCGAATAAATTGTAGCCGTGAGCGTGGTCCAAGTTAGGAGGACCACCGATTTTTGTTTTTATAAATATTACTTTAAAGTTTTTTTTTTACGTGTATTATTTGTACCTGTGCGGTCCTTTCAACAACAGCGACCTTGTTGCTGCAAGAATGAAGTTCACTGTGATACACAATGACACTTAAAATCCATTTTTTTTCCAGTAGTTCTCAAATTTTGCTAAAATAATAAAAAAGAGAGAATTGATCTAAGTCGAACAACCAGAAGCCCTCGTTGTAGCTACAATAATTATAATAAATGTAACTTTAAAACAACATGAAGCAACGCTTTCACATATGTAGGTACCTAGATTGAAAAAGTAAGAGTGACTTCTCATCTCTCTCTAAAATACAACAAATATTGACCTACACTTGTCCCTAAATGAATTTCACCACGAGAACTATATGAACAATGTCAGTTTATTAGACAACTGTCTGACTCATACCATGTCACCGGCAACTGATTGTCTACAGTCGCTCACGTTTGCGGTCACCAGCTATCACGGATTACCTACTCTATTACTCGACCAAAATATCTTGAGACTTGGTAGCATTTAGAACTACCTCCGAAATGTACTAAATTTGACAGGTGGATGATATTTTTCTTAACAAGCAGCGCCATCCTGATGTCTCAAGTTATGTTGGTCAAATAATAGTCTCTCTACGATATGTTGATTTGTATTATTGTTTATGATTGAAATTATAACGGGCTGTTGAATTAATTAATAATGCAGTTTAAGATCCGTATCGTAATCCTTGCAGACGTGTATGCATGTTTGTTTGTATGTCAACTTACAAGCTTTAATTGAAATAGATTTTGACAGTTTACACTAATTGTTTTAGAACAGTACAAAGAAAAAGTTCATGCTTATAAGTTACGTAAGTTTCGTGTAACCTAATTACGTACTTGCATGCTAGTATAGATATTTGATCTAGAAAGTAATGCTCAATTTAAAATAGTAGCCGATGGAAAGTTGCAGTATGCTAAAATAAAATGATAGCTTACCCAGGCCAGTCTGGTGCGGCGCATAGTATAAGCGGAAAGCGACTTTTGGTAGATTCAGACTTAAGTCTTTGACTGCGCAATTTTGTGACATTTTAATTGAGTAGGTGGATTTTAGTCTTAAAATTTGCGTTTAGTTTTTAATGGTTCAGTGGTAGGAATTACTTAATATTTTTGCTGCAAAATTAAAGTGTCATATTAAATTCCTTCATATTCAAAATGATTCTGTTAAAGGTATAAAACTCCATCACATACCTTAATAATGACACGATAAACGCCAAAACATGAGTGAGTCCGGCAAAAAATGCCCGGTCGAAGGCGACGCGACGTATCGTGCCGTGAGACCGTGAGTGACACACAGGCCTATCCGCGCCGCGGGGGTCGCATCGCACTAACATTTTTACAGTTCTCGCACTCCATCCAACCTACCTGACCGTGTGTCAGGAAGGTGGAATTGTTAGCGGTACGGAAGGATGAGGTTCGATTCTTGGGTTGATTTTTTGGAATATTTAGTGGAAGGCTTATCCCAACTTTGTGGGATTTTGACAATACCCACGTATTAAACGTGTATCTTGATGTATCTATAGGTAACTTGTAAGTAGGTACTGTTAACTTACCTATGTTTGTGAAATTTTGTCTATGATGTACTTTGATATTTTTTTATTGCTCCACACTTTTTTATTGCTGTTATAAAACATGATCATAGACTCTAACTATTAATCAAAAACTAACAGAAAAAGCGTCATATACAAAAACAGAAATGAAACAAATAGCCACTTAAAGTAAGTGACGCTACAGAGGGGTAGAGTGGGGCACTCTGGCAGCGCCCGCGCAACGCTCGCTTCTCTTTTATTGCATTTCCATAAACACGGACCCTTTTTTCATCCCACGGCCTGTACGAGGAAAAAAATACACTTTTGTCAACGCCTTGATTGATATGGTAACCCTCCCTTGTTTTAGCAATAACCCAAAGTCTTTAGTTTTGTTTTTTTTCTACATCGCTTCGTACATTTTTATTTGCTACGTCGAACAGGTTTGACATATCACTAAATTTTGTAAGAAAAATTACTATTCTCAGGATTTTTATACCGGTGGCCGGGGTGTTATAAATTTTGGAGTTTTTTTTTTTAACCTGACTCACCGTTCATTGTGTGGGGGAATTGAACGTTTTTGTACGTATTTTAATAGTTTTTTTTTGTACCTGTGCTAGGCGCCAGTGGCCATGACATTTATGGTCAGGATATTGGGACACAATTAATGTTGATATTAATAACGAGGAAACAGACTTTGTGGGAGCCATAAATTCTGATGATGGAGTGCATCGGAGAAACATGCCCATTTCTTGTCAAAATATCGTTTGACATTTTTTTGTTGGCTATTATTTTGTTTGTTTTTATCTTTCCTTACGCAAGCTTCGAGGTTTAGCCCAATATTTTTTTTTGTTAGCCTGTGCTGTCCCATTTCTGGGCAAACGCCTCCACACAGTTTCAAATCTTCCGTACGTCTTGCCTTCTGTATGAAGTATGAACTAGTCTAATTCGTCACGCCAGCGTTTCATATGCTGCTTTGTTTGTGACGTCCGTCTTCAGTCCCCACTGTGTGACTATTCTCGCCCATTTGTCCTCATCCATCCTCGAAGTGGAACTTACTGATCCAAGCCATTAATTGGTAATCTTTAAAGCTACTAACCTCACTTCAATTCCTTGCATTGAACAAAAGACAACGATACAGTTTCATTAGCGTAACCAATATCATGTTAAGTCGGTATCGAACTATCGATTCATCGAATAAGGGTTTGTGTAATCGAATCAGGCGGTCGAGTAAATGGCGATCGATTGTAAATGAGAGCGCGCGCCCGATTTCACGCGGCGAAGCGGGGAGAATCGATTCCTCGGTCTGAACGTGCCTCCATTCACAAGCTTGGATGCCTGTAACTAGGCCTGCACATGTCAAGCTGATAGAATACACACTAATACCTATTGCATTTTTAATTAGACGATAGAATTTATAAACAGAACGTGTATGCTCGTAATTAATGTCTATCGAGTCGAGAATTCATTGCAGTTTTTTTGTTGTTAGTTGCAAATGAGTCAGTCTAATATAATAGATGGCTGAGTAGAATGTATCCACAAATGATGATTGATTATTTCCGTGTGTCATTAAAACTTTTAGCAAAAGCTATCTAAAAAGCTCAAAGAATCTTTTTTCTTCTCCAACTTGACATTCGGCATTATTAATGTTCAGTGGCATAATAGCTTAATAAAAGCTGTATTGCAGTTAAAAATGAATGATTCTCTTGTTACACTAATCGTCTCGCGGCTCCGCTGTTATTTATCAGTAGCTGCTGGCAGGAGCGCAGCGTCCCCAATGATTTAAAGCCTCAAATTGCACGGCGCGGGATTACCGGGCCAATCATCTCGATTTAACATCATGTGCAATCAACACTTCTATATCTTTTATATTCCAAGTATGCAGGTAGTTGTATGTATGATTCGTAACTTTAATTAAAAACATTTTAGAGTTACATTCCAATGAAAAAACTAAACAAATCAAGCCGCTTAGAACATTAAAATCTAAACATGTATCTAGATGTTATCTTACACTCTAATAAATAAAAAACACGCCCGTGAACAAGTGCCTAATCGTTCGCGATTAATCAACGAAAAAACTCTTATCCGTGAGTGTCAAAAATTCGTCACTAACTTTTTGTTAGTCGTCCAGCAATTAAATGCATTAAGCAATCGTTTGAATGGCACAACGGACAAGCAAACTACCGTATTACGTTATAATCTGGACTAAGCCTCGGAGAGACTGACAGACGGGTAAGTGCCTGTGCCTGCTACCGAACGTGACGCAAGAAAACAAAACCAAAACTCGATGTAATAAATAATGCGATGCGCCCGCGCCTATTGACTTCCTCTACACAATTAACATAGCAGGAAGCTCGGGCTGTCATTATCCCGTCAGCGCGCCGCACCACCAACTGTTCCAAAAAGCATTACTCGAATCACAGTTTACATTCACCGCCAATATAATTAGGATCCGAATACTTTATAAATACAAATAAATAAAAGTAGCGGTGCGAGGTGGCAACCCGCAATTTACTGGTGCGTTCGGCGAGTGCGCGCCGCTCAAATTGTCGGGTAGAGCGGGTGGAGCGAGCGGTGTCTCCCTGACTAATGACGCGACTCCCGAACAATGCCAACACCGTGTTATAAGCATATTTAATAAGTTCGCTTTTCAATTATTGATATCTGCAACATATGCCGCGGGACATGAAAACCTCTGTTTTGATTTTATTCATTCACTTTAATTGTATGTTTTATAATGTTATTTATCAACGTGAAAAATCGGTACAAATTAATCTTGGTGTACATGCGAGTTTGCGTTGTATCTGGAAGCGCGTATAATTCCATTTAACTGTATTCGCGAACGTTAATACTGGGTAAAGGCGAGTGTTTTGTCAACGTTGTAATGTCGTCCCACGCGGGCTGGGTACAAGCCACCGGGACCTACTTGGGGTCTCCGGTCACTTCCGTGTCTCGCTACTGCTCCGCTAAATGGAACAAACGACACTCCCGCCGCCGGTCAAATTAGAATCTGATAGTTTGCTCCCGCTCTCTTATTGGTGACACTTATGTCTCCAATCAATGATAATAGGGGTCCCTACCATTTTCAGACAGTACCTGTTCTGAAACAAAAGCAGAAAGTTCTAATGGAACAAGTCTCATCAATCAGGGTGATATGAAAAGTTAAAGCTACGACTCTAACGGTAACTCTTAATAAAATGAGAGCAACTCGGTAGTGGCAGGGTTAATACTGGCATTTATTATGGAGAACACTGCGCGCCTAGATGGTTTTATTATGTAAGAAAACCTAACGGAATAGCTGTAGATGATTCATACAGTATACAAGTATACAATAAATCTATAATGTACCTTCAAACAGGCTTATAACAACGATTCTTGTTTCTTTGAAGAACACTAAATTCTCGGTTACTATTAGTGGGATGGTTGTGCCTTTTATTTTATGATTCGTATAGTAAAGCGGTTGTACACAGGCTTCCAATCGTCCGCTAAATAAAGGTCGTTGCATACAATACATTTGTATGTATCGCGCGATCGAGGCGGATCGCGTAATTGACGCAATCCGATATTATCCGCGATGTAAGATCACGCATCGCGATGCGATAGCCTTATCGACTGTGACAGTATTTACCCGTGAATTGTTTAATGAGCTACGGATTAGCATAATTGTTTTTATTACTAGCTTTACTGTATTTTGGGTAACAGTTAGCATAGATTTCGTATTTAAATATAAATTTTTCGCACTTTAGTGCGTATACCATGTTTCTCGTCGGCGTCATTTGAATTTGATTCATAAATATAACTTTAGACCTCACTAAATATTAAGCATAAAACCGTCTAAACGGTAAAATACACCTATCAACATTAGAATTAACTCCATTTCAACCACGCCCCCAAACACATTTAAATAAACGCAAAGAAATAGGCTCCACAATTAAAACAGGTCGGTGAGCTAATATCTCTAATACGAGCTATGTTTCGCCGCGTGGAAGATGAACGGCTACTATGTATAGAGTGATCATTGTCCGAGCGTGTTAAAGACCGGTTGGACGGCGTCGTAACGAGCGTTTCGTATACAATAGACCTTTTAGCGTCATGAGCTCGGACGTCAATCGCGCCAAGACGCGGCGTGTCGCCTCTGCGAGCCTTTATTGTCTTACCCCGATATTCTATCTCAGCCACAATTACTTTTAATCAGTCTCGTGAAATTTCTTCTGATCTGATACAAAATGACGAATAGCCGACCTATGCCATGAACGTAAAACTTATAGTAGACGTTTCTAAACTCGTTCCGTTGCGCATTTCTTGCGTTTCATAATCTAGGCTGCGCTGGATAGCAATAACTTATGAATATTAATTTTGCTATCTAGACCCATCTGCTAAATATTTCTCGAAATTATGTATCGGTTATAGTAATAAACAAAGCTAAAGATGTGTGTAAAAACATTATTTTGAAATGTTATTGGAATGTTGAACGAATGAATTTAAAATCAAAAGCTCACAATAAAATTAAAAGCCCAACAAAGGATCACACGATAAACAATTATAAAAATATCCGTATTAGGTACGAGACTCGGTTACAACAACTATGATAACAAAAAACAAGTCGAGTCAGTCCGATTCGTATGAAAATAAAACACATCCAGGGACTGACGTGCGTCCGGCGTCACTTAGCAGCGCTGGAATGATGTGACAGCCCTTGCCGAACCGAATACCTTTTTTATATTTAAAATTAAAAATAAAACAAGAAAATCAACAAACTTTCTGAATCTGTTCCATTGTGTTCACGTTTTGGAAAAATTTAAATGACCGAACGCTGGCCGCTTTTTTGAGAATCGGAATCTCGAATTCGGCGTTTAAATACATACGGATTCGCGGTTTAGCGCCATGTTTTTTCCATTTTCTGCACATTTTGGCGCGCCGAATGCGACGCGATGCGGTAGATTTTGCGCGATTAAACGCGGGAGGTCGATAGAATAAGTTGTTAGTGTTAACGATCTAAATCGTTCGTAAACACCTCAGCTGATGTGAGTTTATATGAATAATAGTGGTCACAGGCTGGCATTACTGTCTCGGGGATGAATACTTGAATAGATAGTTCTCATGGGAGTTGTCGTAGACGCTGTCACTGGTCAGTGCTGAGACCAAGAATTAAAGATCTGAGCCATAATCAATTCTGGAACAAATAAAACGTAATAATGTGTTGTTTAATGGATGATCGTTTTTTTGTGGTGCGTCGGCATTTGAGAGGCGTACGGAGCATCGATCGCAGATATTTAGAGTGGCAATATGAATGTATTTATTCAGGGCTGAGGGCGGCCTCCGCCTAACAATGCTACGCTTGTCGCTGCCGCCACGCCGCTCTTACAGGGTTGGCTCAACAAGTTTCACAATATGTGTGAATAATGGGGCATAAGTACTAACCAAACTGACTGAAAAAGGGTTAACAACACATCACTTGCAGTCACCTCGTTCTCATTTACTGATGTCAAAATCTCCATTGTTCATAAATAAATGACCCACACTTACCTACAAAGTGACTAGCTACAGGTAATTCTAATAAGTTGATACATAAATCAAAATGTACTTCAAGTTTCCAATTCTAATTAACACCAACATGACCATACAACAGCCGGTATAATAACAGTATTTTTTCCTATATTATATTTTTCGCTCTGGCAACCCTAAGTTATACGTCAGTGAATCAAGGGCTGACACCGCAGCTTGGTGGTCCGCGCGTCAGAGCACGCGCGTGCTCGGCGGCGTTCGCATGTATTTCAACCCTAAACATTTACATACAGAGCCCCACATGTAGGGACAATTGCTTTCATACCAGCAGTCATTAGCTGAATGTACCTTAATACGGAAAAAAGATGTTGTAGTAATTTTCCCTTAAGGTTGAAGTTCATGTCGGAAAATTGAAGCTTATTTGTAAGCTATGTTTGGTAGTAACAAGAGTCTATTAAAGTAATTAATCGTTTCGTACATTTCTGCTGTAGTCTGCATGTGTACGAGCATATCTCGCGGCGCGGGCGCTCCACTTTTGCTCATTTTGCACCCGTTTCCCATTGTGTTTACCGCTTTTACCATTGTTCGGGGGCTCAGGGCCCATATAAATTGGACCGCGACGTTCTACACTCGTGACAGGTATATTTGAGTCGTCGATTTCGGCCGATAATTAATCCGTATTGTTAACTGAAACGGGCCACCCTTGTTTACCAATCGAACATCCCGACCCTTTGTCCTGTTACCATACTTTTAATTTGTGCATCCTTTTTGTTCTTCCTTCTGAATTCATAATACGTTCTGTTTGTATATCAATCTAAGAGGATACGCCAATAAAACGCCAATAGTACCTACCTGAAATAAAGAATACGATTGCAATTAGAGTTTAATTAAAACTGATGTATTCCGCTATTCGCACAGTATAAAACTTTATGAATAGGATGCGCATACACTGGTATAAACTACAACATAATTGAAAAACACCCACATATTTAAAAAAAAAACTTAGCGAAGAAATGGTTGGATAAACGAAGTCTAATGATTCGCTTATTAATTGGATAGTAAGGTATGTTCTGCGCATGCTCACGTGTTGTTGGCACAAAAACTGAAAATGTGTTAGTTTTTTTAAGAAACAAATAAACATTATGTTATTCGAATGTCATTTCACGGTCATTTGGGACACGCGGAGGTTGATTTAATTAATTATTATTGTATTAGTGAACGAACGAACACGAGTATTCTTTTTTAATGAAGTTTAAAGGGATTGCAATTCAGTAATAAGTAGTTGAGTAATTGTTGCGCGGACGTATTAATTTGCTCTATTTGTCTTCACATTGTTGTCTCAGATAGTGTAATATTTATTGGGTAATTTACAGTGACCTTTGTAATACGTCTGCTGGTACATTTATTATATAAATACCATTATGTTAACCAGGACTTAACTAACTCACGGGAGCAAGATTGGCCTCGGGTTAGTAAATATATTAATAAACGTTGAATATCGAGTGTCGTATATTTTTAAGTATTTTCAAAGGGCATTTTTTAAATGAATAATTTTATATTATTAAAACCCTATCTTTGGGTATGTGGACACTTGCTAATATAGAGAGAAAACTGATAAAAACTAGGAAATCTTTAAAATTTGTTGTAAAATCTAGCTATGTGATGGGTGTGACAACTTTTAAAGACATTAACTTCTTAATTTATTAATTGGATTTTATATTTATAACAAAGTTCAACCAGGTAGGGATTACTTTGAAGTTATTACAATAATTAAATATTATACGTTATTTAACATTAAAACAAAAATATTGTACAGTCACGAGCACCAATATGTATACACTTTCCTAAATTTAAAAGCAATTTTCGCGAGAAATAACGGTTGTAACTTAGACGTACCTAGGATCTTTTTCATAAAAATAAAAGTTCCAGAATACTATGTTCGTAACAACATATTAACATTTTAATCAGAACAGTAGGAAAAAAACCCTTTTAAAAGTAGTTAAGTGTTTACATATTGGTGCTCGTGACTGTACTTAACGTAATTAGAACGATATTCGCGTGTAAATTATGTTTAGGTTTCGAATAAAGAAAATCATTGATTTTGTTAGATTAAGTGTACAAGATAATTATTATTTAATTGATTTTAATGGCCATGTACTTTTATCTATTATGTTGTGTTACAGTGCAGTGAATATCTTGAATAATGATTTATTTTATCACGCATTTTTTAGCTTTTAATAATAATTGAATCCTTACACTGGTCATACAAAAAACCGAGTAACCTAAATATTTCAAAGAGCACACAGTTCCCATAGTAACAAAGCAGTTGTAATTTATTATATTTATAGGCCTTTTCCTTGAGGCTATGAGTTGGTCAATAACTAAGCGACTTTTTTAAAGTTTAATTTATTATTGTGCTACTGGCTGTGTTGATCACAAGTTAAAAAAACCTGTTAGGAATCTTAGGATCTTTGTCAATAAAAAAAGATAATTTCTTAGAAGCAGTCTACTTAAATTAAATTATTTATTATCTATGCACCCCACATGACGGCATGAATAAAACACGAGTAATTTACACCAAATTCCCGTAATTTATTATTAATTATCACACGATTATCAAAGAAATGCCACCAATGCCTATGATTACAAAATTGCACATTAACTCAAGGCATCTGTTTATAACAAAAACGCGTGTTGATCGTCGCCTATACGACATTATTGGATGTAAGCTAACTAAATGAGCTAACTAAAGGTAACTAAAATAATAAACCGAAAAAAAACCATAGAAAAATAAACGAGTAATCGATTTTCCAGAAAAAGTAACTAAATAAGTTTATGCAATCCTGTGTCTGTGTGAATAAAACATGAGTCATTTACACCAAATTCCTGAAATTACCATAGAATACGTACGTATGCGTACGTTTGACTATTTTGGACTGTAGATTACCCAAAGGCACCTGTTTAAAACAAACACGTGTGCCGATCGTCACAGCTACCAACATTATTGGATGTAAGACGCACTAAATGGGAGCGATAAACCAAAATGCCATCCACCTTGAACGACCTACGGCACCCACCTGCCCTTGTACCTTTCTACAATAAACGGCGGTACTAAATCAGCCGGACTGCCTATGTACTATTGTGACGACATTTAAAAAACAAATGAATATCGAACGAATTGGAATAGTTTTGAAATAAATTCTCGTCTGTTTGGCCAGTGTCATTGTAAATAGAAGCTCTAGGGCTCCTTGGCCAGTGTGTGAACCTTTTTGGTCTTATGTGGCTGTGTCGAGTGAAACGAAGTATTATTGATACAGTAGAAATGAGTGGTTAAGTAACAGACTGGTTTCATCCATACTACTGTGCTGACATATTACTTTTAGAAATGACTTATAAAATACATCTAACCATCATGTGGTAGTAGGTGTATGATTCGACACCCAACACAATTTTTATCGCTTAAATTTTGAAGTTTCTTTAAGAGTTTTCATCGTAGTTTTAACAGGTGCTTCGGGTTACCTACACAACTTAAAATAAACCTCATTTCCTTCGTACTATAGAAATACTAGGACATCGAAATCCTGTCCATTCATCATATTGAACAAAACATGCAGTAGCTTTGCACATTAACATAACGCCGGTTCGGATCAATAAATTCAATACAAATGTGTTTATAAACTACTATATTTTATCTTTATAACCGTTTTGTTGCACTCGCCAAATAAAGCGGTTTTATTGAATTATTTATCAATTAACACTACCACAGTTTCGATATTTAATCGATTAATAGATTACATATATAAATAGATTAATAGATAAAAGTCTATCGTGTAGTTAAGAATGCTAAATTACATGTGTGCACTTCGTTTACTAAGATTTATGTTTCAGATTTAAATAGAAATATGGCAATCTTTATGATTCCTACCTAGTGATTTTTCATTGAGTGTTAAAAAGGCGAACGTATCAGATGATGGAAGTCTGGCAGAGGCTTGCCAACGTTTTTCAATATGTTTTATGTCTGAGGAACCCTGAATGGAAAGATAGGTATATTATTAAATTAGATTCAATAACCTGTAAAATCGCAGCTTTCATTGTTGCTTTGAGTCATCGTGGTGATTAAGTTCTATCATCAAAGGAAATAATATAAAACCAGGCACTGTCTCCTTGATGAAGTGATAGCAAAGTCAGCTACTGCCGAGCATGAGGAGGTGCTGGGATTTTAAACATGTTAAGCGAAATGGGTTGTACTAGCTCAACCTATTCTATAACAGGCGTAATATTATGTTATAAAATTTAATAAAAACCACTGGCCAGCAACGGAAACCACAAAATTCAAACAGAGAACAAAAAAAATAGAAAAAAAGCACCTCTCTTACGCACTGCGCACCGTCGGCAAAGAGTATGATTAAAAAAGTACACTCATCAACATTATGTCTACCCGATGAGCTGTCAGGAGTGAAGGCTACCAACCGACGGCTGCTCATGAGGGCACCCTGACCTTCGGGTTAAGCTGCCGGGCAATGATGGGGTACTATTGATATGGGTAAATTAGTGGTAGGTGCTGATTTTGAGACTAAAATGTTGAATCGTAAATTAAAGAAAAAAGTTACTATGATAAATAAGTTAGAAGGCTTGCTAGTTTATTAGTTAAAGATGATTGTAGCCTTGGAGACAGTAAGACAACAAATTCACAAGGCTTTATTCGTCTTGTGGCGACTCCTACTCGTCTGCCTAGTCATTTCTTAACTATGAGGTCAGCTTTCAGTATAACTGGATGTAGCTGAATAAAGAGAGGACAATAAGAAAATGCTAACGCTACTTCTTCTTTATCACCTCCATTCTATACCTTATGCTCTTGAAATCATGCTAGTTATTCCCTTTTTCATCAAAATACTGTACTATCTACGTAGTCAACACGTCTGATCCACGTCAACCAATCTCAAAATTATGTTAATAAAAACATTAAAATGATTACCATTCTTACAAAATTACAATAAGTTTATTAGATAACATGAGTGGAACTAAAATTTGACACGACGTTAACTGTGTGGGACCGAGTTTAATGCTTGTCTACTTTGATCGCCTCAGAAGTTACCGTGACGTTCGTGTTCACATTCCAGCTGTGAGAACCTATTATACAGAGTCAAAAGGCCTCCCGTAGACTATGGCAGCCTTGCACCGCACCATAAGAAACCTTTCATATCAAATATACAGGTTCAACAACATTCTGCAATAAATTTGCGAGATCGATTGAACCACGTAATGATCTCGTCTCACCCGTGATCGAATGTTATCATTTCTCGTTAAAAAATGATCCAATTAAAAGGTCCCGCAGCTTCAATAAGTTACCGAAAGCGAGTTTAAAATCTCTCGCACACCCATTGTAATAACGTATGCGCCCTCAATATTAAATTTTAACAAGGTATTAATTAAAAAAACTAAAGCGAAATATCTTTAAATTTTCTCAGGACGCGCTCGCCCCCTCGCGTTATTTTATTTTTAATTCATTTTATTCGGCGCTGGTCGAGCGGTTCGGTACGCCCACCGGTGATTTAAAATTTTGATTTATCGGCTTGGGCGCTGCGCGGGAGAGTGCCTAGCGCGCATGCGCCCGCCTGCCGTAATTATAAATATGACGCGGTGCTAAACTGTGCGAACTGACCCGCCGACCCGGAGGGACCGATGCGCGGCGTTCGCACTCCTGCGCAATGCGTCGTGCGTACCCACATCTAGCGTGTGTTTTATCAAAACGACCCTTAACATAAAGTGTTAAATCAGATAAATCGACGATTCAATCTAAGAACGCCTTTACAGGCTTTTGTTTTAAGCGTTGCAGTTTAGTTTTGTTTTACAGCATGTTAACGACCTTAGTTGTTGTTCGAATTGGATGTTCGTTTGCACATTTTCAAATACTGCGTACAATTTCTATACAAATGTCAAATCATCAAGAAGGTAGAACTGTATATTAAGGGGATTGGCGATGGGCAGCTGCCATCGTATTTACGACTTCCACAGGCGCGGGCGCAGCTTTACAACACAACCCGGGGCATTCGCTCACTTGCACTGTTTTATGCACCTGTTTCACTTGATTAATTGCCACAACCAATCGGCCTGTCATATAATTGTATCATTATCTACACGTTAAGAAAGAACACTTTGATGTGAAATGGTTTTTTGGAGAAACATCGCTGCAGTTTTACTATTTTTTACGATGACACGTTGAATTTGTTCTCAGTATAATTCAAAAGGCTATTGAAAGCTGTTCATTACAAATCCTAGGCAACAGCTGACCTTAAACTCATTTTTATAAAAAAAATAGAAGCCGTTTCTCAGTCTGGTATCACCACTGTTTCGTAAATTGTTCTAATGACTAGCAGTATCAACGACTTTGGCTGCAGCAACTCTTCTCCCAACAATGGGCTATTACCGACAACTGTTTTTCTATTGTAATATCACGTCTAAGCCATATTACTTTGTTAAAATATTCATCTCATTTCATATTCAACAAATATGAATTACGTCATTTCGAATAAAGTGTTTGCTGAGCTAAATCAAAGCTCGAAAGGTAGTCGTGAAGCCTACATTCGGGTATTACATTCCCGAGCAGTTTTCCAGCTAAGTGTATAAGAAACACGGTGTTCGAGGATGAGATGTGAGATACGCGGCACGGCGGTACACGGAATTCTGTGTGTGTTAGTTTTGAAAACGCCCGCAGTGTCCTTTGCCATTCAATGCAAATTCATACGTTATAAGAAGCGTTCCGAGGTAGAATTACTAGCATTTAGTCGCCTGCAGGACATAATTCCGGAGTTACTTGGTAATTTTGCAGGACTGACGCCTTGTTTGTGTAATTTAGAAGTTGCTTGTATTTCTTTTTAAGTGTTACACGTTACACCTGTCTTTTTATATGAGGTAACGTTTAACTTGTGGCTTGCTAACTGAATTATTAGATTATGTAAATTTGGTGTGTTTTTGCGGTTTTAACATGAGTATTTTATGATGAATGGGAAGTGTGATCGTGTGTGAAAGTTCTCAGAGCTAGTTAGCTACTGAACGTGTTAATAAAAGAGTTAACAAATGGGAGCTATCCGTAGTGGTGAAACGACCTAATAACACTTTACTATTTAATGTTTCTTATAACCTGAAATTAGTAATTTATCACTTCGAGTACTGCCTACTATTAATTTATGAAACAAGGCTGCAAGTGGGCTCATCACAATAGTTCAGTGGGAACGGATCTGAGCTCACGACCTATCGATTAGAAGTTCAAAACCTTGCCGCTGGGCTTTTAGGCATCACGTTATAGGATGCTTTAGATAAATAGGTACCTATATACCTATTTATTTTACTTAGGGGCTATCCATCAATTACGTCACACGAATTCCAGGATTTTGTGACCCCCGTTCTTGTTACAGCTGGTGACATATTGTAACATATTTTGCAATTTTACATCTTCATACAGATAGAGAAAGAGAGGAGAGTTGGAAATATTTTTTAAGAATTATTAACGATAGCGTTAATAATTCTAATTTCGTGTTTTAATACTTGATATAAATATTAGATTTTGAAATGTGACGTCGCGAAATTTAGGACTCCTCCCCCTTGTTACATTTCATCGACCCCCTCCCCTCTCAACGTGTGACGTATACGTTTATAGACGGTCAATTACAACAAAATTGACAAAATCAAAGTCAGTAATTATTTATTTGCAGTAAATGTGGTACAATAGATGGTAAAAATAATATGTATGACACAAATTTCACCATAAAATTGTCATGTCATAAGTACAGGTAGTAGAATATTATCTTAATTTTATGCAACGAATTTAAATACTAAAATTAACATTAGAAACTGAAACAGCTTTATTTTCCTAGAAAAACTCATTAAGAGTCTCTTCTATTTTTAACGAAATTATGCATAATTATGTGCCCAAAAAATGCGATTTATAACGTCAATGTTTAGCCAAATATGTTGATTGAACTGATATACGATTATATCTCTGAATTACTGACATTCTGTTTCAATTTATGAACTTCGTTTAAGATACACACTCACATAGCCAAATATTGTGTCTAAAGGTTTGTGTGTGTGAGTGTATAATCATCTAAATCCAAACACTCACTTCCAACTGCTTATTACAATTATGTGTGCAACATGTACGTAGCTAAGACAGTTTGTATAATAGAACACAACAAAAATTACCTATGTTAGATCCCTATCAATATTGTTTTGTTAAGTTCACGCTATAAATCTAAACGGCCATTAAAATGTATACATATCTATCAAGTATCAAGATTGGGCCTTCACCTGGTGACACTATACTACCTATGATGCACTGACGCCTGCGCAACTGTCATCCATCTTGAATGCGCTTGAGCACATCCTTCATTCTTGTTCTGTAGAAGATAGCGAATAGGTTATTCTGTTTGACGTTTGTCATTATCGTGGCTTAAAGGAATGGATGAGTTTGTAGATGAGGGATTGGCTCTGTAAATTGTATTCGCGTATTGAAGGAGCTCTAACTATGTCGTAATGGTGTTGGTATGCAAATATATTTGAATGTTTTTATAAGTTACACACTGCTTTCTACGTATTAAACTCTTATAATAATAATTATAGAGTAACTGTGGTTTTAGATCCTTTAGCCAGTCCTTTCGCAACGCTTAATGTTGCTGTTAGGTCTAGCCTTTTGGGCTAATTTCCTGCTACTTCTTTTTCTGTTTCTGAAGTACAGCAAATTATGGATTTGAATTAATATTGGAAATTTATTGAGGTTTTTATAAAAAAAATGTGTTTATTTATAAATCTCTTCTCTAATTTATTCTATAAATTGTTTACCTGCTGTGCTAATGAGACAGTGGTGTGACTCAGTAGCAGTAGCAAAATGTAAAGTATCAATCAACGTCGGAACAAGATAATTATTGCGTTTTATACTGCCCATCTAATTGTAAATGACATAATCTTAGCATTGCGACTTTACGCCATCATTATATTCATGAAGCCGTCCGTCCTAGGTGTCAGACATATAAAATAGCAATTTATCTCGGAATCTTAACTAGGATGTTTCTATTATTGAGCTCGGATAAGGATGCACGGAGAGATATTTGGCAGCATCAATGAGGCGGAGCGTGACGTCGGCGTGTCGATTACGAGGCGAATGTATTTCGATGGTAATCTCAACGAGCGACTGGCGGTTTGATGTGTCAATCCGAGCGAGCGTCGATCTCTATCGGCCGATAGCTCCTATTGGGCAACCGCCACGCTTTGTTATCCTAACGGACTTATAAAATTCGACGGCCCATGAACAGATACCGGGCGGACAATACCGGCCGCCTTTTCAATAAATACTTCCGTGAAGCCTCAATTTACATAGACAACCGACCGCGACAATTAAAGGTGAATAATTTTCACGCGCCCTATTTCTGCTTGTAACACAGCAATCGAGTACGCGGCCGGCCGGCGCTACGATCCGCACACAAATAAATCGTTAAGCGAATTTCCCAACATGGCTTCCGCGGATACGGCCAATGGGAGGCAGGGGGCGGCGCGGGGCGGGGGAGGCGCGGCGCTGCATCTTCGTGTGAAAATTTAAAAAATTACGAGCACCGCTTTTATTTTTATGACCGCTTCGACGATGCTCGCAGGCGCCCGACGAGCGACGTGATAAACTTCCAGCGAGACACGATCGACAAGTTGTAAATTACTTTATAGCTGTACACACAATATTCGTACTTACACTGAAATTACTTTGTCTTTTAAGTACAATCAACTTTAACTTTCAACGATTTCAGCTACAGACTTGTACCTACACGAATCAATCATCAACAAACACATTTACAATGTTGTCACATTCTACAAGTTCTGTCTAGCCGTTTCATGGGTATTACTCCAAAGATATTTAATCACCCAACGCCACCAAGAATGTATGTACTTTATGAATAAATAAGCACGATAGCCGCCTCAAAAGAGCCTACACAACATCAAAGTTTTGTCGACCCCCGCTCTATTCGGAGAGCCCTTCCGTCTATACGTCCCCGTTCCTATGTGAACGACACACACAACGACACCGCTATTACATTTATATTACTACACGGCTGAAACTATCGTGGTGTGAGTGAACACGATGAAAATCTTTATTTTCACGCTCTATCTCTCTTTATCTAATCGCCCCGGTCAGATAAGGACGGAGCGCCGGAAAAACTGGCGCGGGGCGAGGGGTAAAGGCTACATCGATTCCGCGCTTTCACTGCTAGGGGCCGTGTAAACCTTTAAAAACATTGCTTTTGCCGCGCGATTGTCATCTCTAACTTTATATGGATAAGAGGAAATTTTCAGTGCGGTGTCGGGCCTGGTAAATGGATTGCCTCCCCCTTGGGGGTTCTCATAGTGGGATCTAGATGGTGTAGATATGCTGATAGGCGGCGGAGTGTGCGCGCGATGTGACTGTGTCGTGCGTGTGTGTGTGTGTTTGTGTCTGTGTAGAGCATAGCTTTGTGTTTTCCGGCTACAAAATCGTGTAGGTATGTATTGTAAGAGGGCTGCTTCCGGGCTGGATAAATTTCGCTTGTGTTAGCAAATATATGAGGGGACGTAGGTATCCCTTTTTGCAATATAATTTTACGTTGTAGCGTAGATAGGTAGATAGATTAGGCAAGACGGAGGCTGTGATTTGATTTGATTAGGAGGTGTTTGCTAGGGACGGGGGAGATAACGCTGATTGGATCGCTCGGGGGGCACGGCTTTATGGAAATATGTTTTTAATGTGGGTGGTTTATTGAATAAGCGGGAGTTAGTGTGAAACGACGCGGGACTAATCCGTTTGATGTGTCGCTGTTGATAATTAACTTGATGTTCAATGGCTCGGTTATATAATTTAGATATTTAATACGTGCCCTAATCACTTTCTAACCACAGGAATTTTGTTTGGAATGTTGTTTTAATAAGCAGCTGCTTTATAGTTTAGGAGCACGAGAAATTGTTCAAATTGGGTACTATTGTGCAGTGTCCACTTAATACGGTCAACTTACATCTTTATGCTATAATTCCGTTGTAAAAGCACAAAAGCGATGTTTTTGTTCGCGTCACATTCACAATAGTCCTCTGTTGTCACAGCTCTTCAGTTTACACTACAGTGGAAATTAAAGTGGCCAACAAAATGTACTGTCTGTTCGTGATGCTTTTTATCTTTGTCGGCGTTTGTTTGGTATTTTTTGGCGTGTATGTAAGATATCGATCCGAGAGGAATGTCGTTGACAGTGAAATGGGTTTAACAATTAATAAACCTCTCTGATATAGAGGACAAGTGTTCGAATACTCGGGATTCTTTGTATTTAATGTAGCCGTATCGTTTTTTAAGTGGGTATGCTATGTAATCAGGGAGGTAGCTATGATTAATCACTTCAGTGTAGGCATTCAGATTCCGATAAAGATTTTCTATCAGAAAAACAATACATTTTATCACCGATAATAAACAAACCTTTATTTTATTCTGGGTCATCCAAATACAACGTTTTCACTGGCAAGGTCCGCACAATAAAAAATGACCCAAATAAAAAATAATCCGCCTCGTAAAATTTACGACCTTTTCCAGCCATTTCAGCGTTTGAAGAGAGAAAGTAATTCGTCCATAAAATTACGAGTAAACAGCCGTTTTTCCACTGAAATAAAAGCGGGGGGTGACTGGTGAGGTCGGTTATGGGTTGACTCCTGTAATCGGCTTACCATTGAACCCCTCTGATTTGACCCCCTGTACCCCTGGGATCATGCGTGATGCACCAACAGTTATAACTTGATGGGAACTCTTATCTCTCTTAATATAATCGGATTCTGGTAATTGAGTTGTAAACTAGTGCAGTTAATTTTGATATTAAGCTGATATGAGTTACGAAGCTGTATTTGCAAAACTTAGATCGGACATAGGTACTATGTCCTGTTGTGTATGGCTAGTTAAAATAATTAAAAGCCTTGAAAGGAATGAACTTGAATTATAACAATTTTTAGTCGTCCTAATTTCTTTTTTCGTTGTACAAGTTTTAAAAGATCAACCAATATACATAAGAAATGACAAAATTAAGTTTTATTTCTTCTACTTTTATTAATACCAAAATCCATCTTCAGACATCACATCTGTCACATCACAACATATTTATTTAAAGCATCTCTCAATATACCACAACAAAAAAAAAGTCCTTAGCTTGTATGTCACAAATGGAACATTCATTCGAGTTTACAGTGAGAATGAGAAGAAAAAGTGTGTGTTATAGGCTCGGCTAATATGGCCAGCTCTAATCTTATACTGGCACAAAGAAGCTGCCATGACGCGGCAGATATTGACGCAAACCATTTAATATTTAGGTATTCCAATATGCAAGTACTGGCGGGTGGAACGGTGCTTACTGTAAACATAATTTTGTTTTATATATTACATTTTTTTTAATAATAAAAAGTGAAACAAAGAAACCTCCTCCAGTTTTTGATCGAATCGATATACTAAAGCCTTTTTTCGGAAAATAAATATACCTTAATTTGTCTGAAAAATTATTATTAAATAAATGATCATGACGAGTAACTTATCTAAATCACTGCAATAAAAGTGCCAAGGGCGTTTAGATTAGGGGGAATTTTCTCCGAAAACTGTTAACTGACAATGTATGTTTTATTTTAATGGATACCTGTCTAGAAAGATAACAAAATTAATCAATTAAATTACATTAGTTACATGTACATGATTTACGAATCAGTTCTTTTATTTAACAAGATTAAAAATATTATAAACGGTTCTGCGAAGGCCAAGACAAAGATAGTGTTATCATAAAATCAAAATTGTGTTGGGAATTGATAAAATGATTGAATGTCACATTATCTGAAAGATAATGCTTATACTGGATTAAAAATGGTCTATAAAGCAACACTGATTTGGTATTGCGCAGTACGTACGATATCTACAGGTTTGTATAGTAATGTTCGAGATGTAAAGCCTTCTGTGTTCGATTGTACCGCTGGCTGAGGCCGACACAGTCACTTACGATATTAAATCGGACAATACGGCCGCGGTGCGGTCACGATAATCGTTGGTAGTATTCGATTCTAGTTACCAAGAACCTCACCCGGCCCGAATAGTTCCTCTCGTAATGTTTTACGACCTCAATACTTTTTATTCGATAAATGACATGACAAATTAATGGATTTATTATGAGTCGGATTGTGCCGGCTCTTTTTATTTTGGTGTCGGTTTAGGACGAATGCATTTTTAATTGAGTGAGGCACTTTTGTGGACTGTATAAAACGGCCACCGCATGCCGTGGATATTTTTTGTCTGATTGACGGGTAGTAATGGGCAGGTGCGTAAGAGAACCCGCCGATAGCTACCTCGCTTTTTCGTTTCGATATTCGAATATTCAGTTTTTGTCGGTCGCGTCGTTTTGCGACTCAAGCGAGTATTTTATGTTGATTGTTTTAGCGTACATTAATAGCGTAGTAAATTTTGGCTCTATAATGTTTTTGGTAATAATTTGGAGGCACATTTTGTTTTAATCGCTTTTGTCTTCAGAAATTATAGTTGATTACTCTTCAGCGACAGTTACAGTTAATTCATTAATTTGTATGAGGATCTACAGTCAAGTTTTAGTATCGTCATTCAATTATCATTTCATATTACCTTTTATGAAATCAACATAATCATAAATTGTCTACATCTGTGGATCTTTAAACTCACATAATCAACCATTTCAGTCGCGTATTTTTATTTTATCATTATTACGCGATTGCCCTTTCAAAAAATTGTACTTAAAATAATAAACGCATTACTGTCACTTTACTGCATAATAACTTCTTCGATGGGTACAATTAATAACAAAAGTGTTGTAATACAATAAAATTAAGATACAATTTCATTTCCATGGAGGTACGTGCTTGAATTGGTCAGCTGTTTCATATACTGCACACGTAAAAGTTTACTGAGTGAAATTCATCGTCATTGTTCGGAAGGCATTATAAGGCTATAAAACCTATCAATGTGTTACTTTATCATGTAACTTAAAGTGGGCTACTAAACAACGCAAGCACCTATTTGAGAGCCTCAAGCTGTGGAACTAAGTCGAATATCCATCCATGCAATAAACCCCTTTTAATAATAAGAAATTAAGAATCCCTTTGTATTAGGTACTCTCCATAAATTGCCTTGTTGAAGGTCTTCCGCTATGTTTTCTTATGATAATCAGACTATAATAATTCCACGCCTGGAACACAGGTCTCCCTCTACGAGAGGCCACACCACCCAATCGCAATGTGGGTCAGATTCTAAGACGTGCCAGTTTCTTTCACCGTTTTGAGAACAGTGTTGATAAATTACATTACTCAAAGCAAAGCGCCTGTCTGGCTACATCCTGTTTGGTAACTTTCCCGATTCGTCAACTAAATGCATGCAAACTGTGTTCGGTCTACAACCCTTAGGCCCGGACTCCACCAAGGCGAAGACGAGCCGAGCGGAGAGGAGATGTGTAAGATTCATCCAAATACAAGAGAGACGACAGCCGTGATATAGATTTCAACCACTCCTCATCTCCGCTTAGCTAGAGTCCGGGCTTTAAGCTGGACCCGTTGAGTTGGCCAACTACTGCTCACTCCTTGTTATTTAAGTAAATCAACTATTTGTCCTTTAAACATCAAATTTAACCTCTGTCAATCTTTGTTACAGTCGCTACAAAGCGCAGCCCGGCGGGCAGGCACCTCGTGCGCCAACTGCAAGACTACGACCACGACATTGTGGCGACGCAACCAGAACGGCGAGCCCGTCTGCAACGCGTGCGGCCTTTACTACAAGTTACATAATGTGAGTACACCTTTATTTCACACTGTAAATTGTACGGAACTAGACTAGGGCTTCAATCTAGCTGTAGAAAGGAACAGAGCGTGCGGCTGATGGGATTTTCCATCGGTAACCTCTAAGGAGCCTTAGAAAGAACATAAAATTATTTTAACTTATAAACAGAATTTTAAGCGTCAACATAGTTAAGCGTCAACTCAACTTCTAAACTGACGCAGTGCCATAAAATCTTTAATTCCCTATTAAACCCCTTTCAAAAAACCTTCCTTTGATGTTATATCAGGAACACTACTTTATGCTTCTGGACCCAGCGGCATAGGATATGCGTTCCTCAGTAACCGAATTCAAGATTATCAATTGACTAGGGCGAGGCTCTACAAACTGGGCTATTCTAAATTTCGATACCCCATTTTACACAAAGAAATTCTTGCATTGAAATGGTATAAGTATGTGAAAGGCCTAAAAGAACTATTTGTTTCTTCATTCTTAACTCGGCAATAACTTATACTTACTGTCCCTTCATGTCTGCACACATATTCTTGAAAAGACTTCTATGATAGCCCTTATATTATACCCTATTATGCCCTTATATTATTGAATTAACAAATAAATAAATGGGCTTTTAATATTTATTTGATAAAAAATTAAAAATATATTGAAAGAAAATCGTAGCACTTTTCGTAGCCAAGGAATAATTAAGTTCTTGAACGTTCTAACTTCTTCTTATAATATCTATTCAAAACATATTTACTATAAACTCGTTATGTAATTTAATATGGTCGAACGCATCAACATAAATGTGCTAAGACATATAAGTCACAAAGAGCATATTATGACAAAGTAAAGAAAAGCGTAGCACGTTTCGTAGCACAGGAATTGTAATTTCTTTAAAACTGCAAGTAGGTACATAGCATCTTAAATGGAACAATTTTACCGTGGGAAGTACACGGACATATTTTAATTATGTCTCATCAGTCTAGATGTGCTCAGACTCATACCTAGTAACAAAAGTTCTCATAGTCCATACTGTGACAACTTTTGTCAAAGTAAAGAAAAGTGTAGCATTTTTTAGCAAACAAAAATACACCTGAATAACTTTATAACAAGGATGTAACATTTGATACGATTTATTGTATGCACACAGTAATTATAATTCGGTCACACGAGTCTAGAATTTACTTCTAGTCGTATAATGATCGTGCCTAACCAAGCTGGAACGATCGACTGGTTCTGAAATGGCAAAAATATCAGATTCCATTGAAGGAAAGTGATTAAATTCAAGTATTATAATTTCATAAAAATTAAAATATATATAATGTAATTAACACTAGAAACGGGATATTTACCATGTCCACTGTGTAACTGTAGTGTTAATTAATTTTGTTAGTGACCATGACAGTTTAAAAACTTACATATTTAATAAATATTGTGATGGGTTATGTGCAGTTGATTTCACGACTCTTTTATTTTTCGGGTAAGACAGAAATCATCACCCTTTTTACCCACTAATAATATTCTAGACAAGATCCACTACCAAAAACATTATGATAAGATCAACTGACAGATAAAGCTAAATTATTTTACACCCTAGCTAGTGGAAATACCCTTAAATAACCCTAAATATCTAACCCTATTCCTTCAAGTATAAATAACAACCCAACCCCAAAATTCAAATTAAAAATCAAATCGTCTATAACCAGAATAAAATAAGTCTAATAAAGTCCCAAATCTAAATCGGTCCCTCGCTGGTTAATCCCGGGGTGTCCCGGGGTATCCCGCGATCCCCCCGGGACAGTTGACGGTATCTTGGTGACAGATAACTGGGGGTAAGCTGGGCCTGTAATGCGTCATAAAAGGCAATACGATTGTCTCGGATGAATTACGATTGTGATACCGTCTCTAAACGGTTGAGTAATGTGATCAGTGATTGAAGTTGATTCATTTTTGGATGATGTTAGTTAACTGTAAGACCTAATTGCAAGGAGGTTATAATATCACTGATGGAGAGGTGTATTCAGTAACTGGAATAATTTATTTTATTTATGTACATACAGATACTTATCAGGACAATATATAAACAGAAGGGCACAAAGGTACTGCTTATTTCATAAGAAATTTCTTCCAGCAGACCTGCGAGAGGAAAGATGGATTAGACATGTAGACACAGTGTGTAGAAAAGACAAAACAAGGAAATTTAACTTAAGTTAAAACAAAAAAAAACTGTAAAAAATAAACAAATACATAAAAATATATACACATATAAAAAAAGAAAATACTAGTATTGTAAATATTTTCCTATACTATATATACATACATATAAATACAGAATATTACTGTATAGAGGAGAGGTAAAGGCTCTTTGACTGGTTTTTTCTGGTTTTTAGGCAAATGTTTAGCACTGAGTGTTTTAATTGGCTTCCAATTAAAGCTATTGCTCACAGCATTTAAAAAAAACATATAATAAAGTCGAACATATTACAGTAGTCAGGATTTTCCTTACCTATATATTTTCACATAAGTTACTGTATCAATTACCAACCGTTTTGTTATGTCGTTATCTTTGTGGTTCGTTTATTTATCTAGTCTTGCAATAAAGCCATTAAATAAACTTATAGCTATCTGATGGTCTACTTATCGAACCTAAGATGTGCATTGCTAACAAGAACTAACACCGAACATGGTGTGGATGCACCTAATTACCTTCAATTTTTAGAACTAAAGAAATACGAGTTTTAACTCAAATAATTATGGCCTTTCATGGAAAATCTTCAAAGGAAACTGGATAGGTAGAATATATTAAGTCTACAAAGTTTTAAATGTGTTTTAAATAAGTGAATTGTAAGAGCAGAGGGAAAGGTATTAGATAAAACAACAAAAGACTGGTTACATTGTAAGCTTATTCAATTAGCCGTATTACATAAGCCGAGGTAGACAGTGGCACAAAAATTAAATGAACCGAGATTTCGCTCCAAGATAGTTACCGGTAATAGATAAAGTGTTACCGAACACTGAACAATGGTAGCGATTCCAATATCCGGCTGCGGCCCGCAAAAATAGAACCCGTTTTATCGCAGATTTAACAAGATGTAAGTTTAAATGTCAAGCAGTACTAAGTAACAATTCTCACGACTCTCGAGGCCCGTCGAAACAATAAACATAAGTCCTCACTCCACACGCGATCCCTGCTCGCTGTACTTACATTCGTATGGAAAAAGTACAAACAGCAAGCGGGTCGCGGGACCAACAATGACAAAAATTAACTGTCAAAGCGACCCTTCGCTAAGGACTCTCCACATTTTTTACATTGAAATGTATACTTTATTGCCGACTACAAGTATGAGAGCAACAATGTTGTTTGCTCTAATTATTCGGAAGGAGCGACAAAGGAGCGAATGGGAGTGCCTGCTACTTCAGACGTTGAAGGCATAATGACGGGGGCACAATACGGGAATAGCAGTAGCATTGTCAAGACTCCGTGCCCGCCTCTTCATACATATTTATACACGGCTCACTTACACATTCGCTACAGATTCCCTTGCCCTTTAAGACACAGATTCCAAACGCAATAAATAATTAAACTAATAAATTCGCCAAAACCATGTTTTTAGAGAATACATGAATAGTAACGAAGACAGATATTCAAATTTTGACATTAGTTGTTAACACATAAAATTGATACCCGGATTGTAAACTCGCACTGTTTTAATACTACAGTTTATTCAACGAAATAGAATAATTTAGCAATTATTATATATTATATGCGTACGTATAAACTTATGTATCTCATGTGTGTATAACATAAATTAATGGCATAATAAATTCGGTGTTATGTCGTGTGAACGAGGCTCAAAAATGCCTTGGTCTTAATTTGAGATGATCTGCATTTATGATATCATGTTATAATAAACTTAATTGCCTAACTAAAGTATATCTCGAAACTATATATTTTTGCTCAATCTATAATAGTAACGACCAATTATGTGAGAAAATTTCAGCGGGGCCAAATATCAGTCATAAATCCCATTTTTTCTACACTGAGTAGGTATAAAGCGGTTTCGGAAGCCGATTGCTAATGTATAGAGATTTCAAAAGCAAATTTAAAGTAACAATGTGTAAATAAATACAGTATGATATTAGCCAGCCCCGAGGCGGACACGTTGTGATCGATTTCACTCAAAAAACGCAATTCATATAACAAAGCACGAGCGCATTGTGATTTCGAGCCAACGTCACCCTCCCACAAGAGACTTGGTAGTCTTGATACTTATAAATAAATCAAAAATATTTGTGGTGTGGTAGCAAAAAACTGGGAATAGTTTTAACAAAAATAGTGTACAAATTAGTAGAATTAATAAGCAACCTATTTGAGTATTATGAATTGTCTCTGACGACACTTAAAAGGATTAGGTTTTTTAAAAAGTTATCGATAATAATCGTATTTAATGTAAATAAAGAGACTTAAATGACGTCAAGACTATGTTACAACGGCAGTATCTGTCGGATTATCCAAAGTGTGATATTTTATGTTTTTAATTTGTTAGGCATAACATTTGTAGATTTTCTCACGGTGCTGGAAATTCGATACCTGTGATATTAATCAGAATTTTAGATACCTATGAAAACAATGTAAAAAAATCATTTCAATAAAATATAGCTTCGATCAGTTGTTAAATTATTTCTTTCAACATGATTAGACTTTAAAAATTATGAGCAACCTGATTTAGAAAACATTCGATATTCTTTTCCATTAGCCGGTTATGCAAAGCTGCAAAACGTACCTATTTTGTTTATGTAATTTGAATCATATTTCTAGTTGTTATTTTTCTCTTTGCGTATAAAGATATTATTCTTTCTTACCGATATTACCAAAAGGGTCAAATATCAACATCGTTCGGTCGGCGTACAATTCAAACAATGCTCAAGTATGTTTACTCAAAATATATCCTTTAGTGGGCCTATTTCGTTGTGTAACTTAACTATAAATGCCCATAAGCGTTCAAATTGCCCTCATACAGGCCATATAGACCCGAGAAGCCGACAAGGGTCTTGTTATTTTGGCCTGAGAGGCCATAACGCTTTGTGTTATTGTTTTTAATAAGAACATTTATTGGATTGTGATACTGTTTTGTTTGATTGATGTGGGAAACTTGAATGGTTTTAGAAATGTTAATTTTTTAAAGGTTTTGACACTTTTTGGATGTGAAGTCTTAGTTGGGTATTATTGTGTTTATTATAGAGCGGACACACGAACAAAACCAGGATTAAAGTACATTTCTACCCCAAAAAATATTTCAATGAATTGCAATATTTGCCAACACGGATGAGTTGACAAACTGTTCCAGCTCCCAAGGGCTCAGAACTTAACTCAGTAGGTACCAATAAATGCGTGATTGAAAATAAATTATTTATTTGGCCATCCACAATGGCCAGTTAATAGGATTACAGTACGGAGCGTGGGTTCGAGTCCCGTACCTGCGCACCGCAACAAAACGATACAGCCGTATGTTAGCCTCACTTTTTATAAATTTGTTTATTTAATTTATCACGCTCGTTTATACGTTACTTCCTTCGTGTTATAGCCGATTAGCTTTTTGTGGTTTGTATTCATTTTTTTCGACCAACCTTTTGCTCCCAATGAATTGGTATTAAGTTTTTGCGGTAACATTTGATTGTTTTCAATTTCTTGCTTGGTTAGCCGACGGGACCGTAAAAGGAAGTTAAGTTTCATTCAAAGCTTCCTTTCCTTATAAGCAATAATCAAATATATTTTTTCTATGTGAATTGCTTGTCATACTTCATAGAGCTAATAAAGAAGACGAGCCTTGTAATATCGCTAATAACTATCATCTTGAACACTCTAAAACATTTGAAACGATGTTTAGTACATTCTTAATACAATAAGTTTCTTAAGCGCAAGCCAATAAAACACTAAACAAATTAATACCTTATTACACATCGGACGTTTCGTTCCTAGAGCGGTGCGTTAAGTGCCTGCCATACAAAAGTATTGGATTACCAGTTTGTATGGAGCTAGAGAGAGAGGGACCATAATAACAGCTCAAATGATACATTTGGAATACAATGGGGCGATCAATTCAATTTTTGAATCGAGAACGCTCTTCTAGTTTTCTTTTTTTTATCGTCTAAAGTGCTGTTTTGTTCAGCCAACATCCGAGAGAATTTGACAGTCACTGTTTTTTCACCCGTTTTTCTTTGACATTAGATTTAATGCTAGGCTATGGATAGGGATACAATGTGTTTGAGATAAGGATATCTCACGAATTTGTCCGCTACTCTTTTTGTTCGCGAGATGTTTATTTGTCTAGACTCAATACAGTAAAACTATGTAACAAAACGCTCACGAAAGCACAATCCTTGTCTAGCCGTAGAGAAATCTTAGTACCTAAGCAGTTTGCATTTGAGACGCGTAATCTATGATTTAGTTCCTTACTGCGCTACAAGTCTCGCAAAATGAAGTTTGCATTTCGAGCTGACTTCAGTTAATCGCAGAGAACATGCGAAAGTTAGGCTTGTTAAAATTCTCTTCGCAACCGCCAAAACATTGTGGAACATGGCCACTAGTGTAGTAGTCAGGCAGCCAGGCTTTAACTCGCGTGTGAGATAAAAAAACGAGGTACGTTTAATTTACTCATTACTTTACATTACATATTCGTCGGTGCGGCTGGCTGCCGGCCAAACGGCCGACGCGTTTGGCCGAATGTTATAATGACATCAATTTGAATATTCAACATTGAACAGCTATCCCATTTACATAAGTTCGACCGTTGAATTTTGTGGCGATGCAAATGCTATTCGCTACACTAATTGTGATGTTCATTGTTCCAGTTAACATTTTCAATGTTAGTTCATTATGCTTGCTGTTTTTAACTTGTTAGGGGCTTTCTTTGTTGGCTTTATATTGGTTAATTTTAAAATTTGATGATTTTGGCTTATTGCTTTTGCTATAGGTACCTACTCCTCATGTTAATTTAACTTGAACCCACTGTTTCCAGCAATACTGTAATATCTCTCGTCTCTGAATACACCAACTACCATGAAATTCCATAATTATGTTTCAGCTCAAATACTTTATACGTAGGTAACGTAAAAGGTTGGAGAGGTAATTGTTTTTGTTTTGAAACCAATAGAACCAACTCGGTTATTTTTTTCAATAAAACAAAATGTTTCTTTTTTAACAAATGTGTATAATTTTGCCAAAAAGTGATCACATAAAATAAAAGGAATAAAAGCGGGCGTTCGCGCAGTAGGCCGGAAAGATTTTATCTGTTGGCAATACAGAAAAAATGGCGCCCACCGGAAGTGTCCGAGCGGCGCGCGGCGCGTTACTATTTTTTTCTTTTTTTGTTTTAAATGGCTTTTTCCCGGCAGCGTTCGGCCGGAAATGCGTTTGCGTAGAACTACCTTACATTGCCGAAAAGCGTTATGTCCGATAAAGTTTATAAGCAATTTTGATTCTTGCTACTGATATGTTTAGGGTAACGTATCGCGTATCAGGCTTCTGGTCAGATGTT
Organism: Eurois occulta; assembly: GCA_950022335.1. Lineage (NCBI taxonomy): Eukaryota > Metazoa > Arthropoda > Insecta > Lepidoptera > Noctuidae > Eurois > Eurois occulta. The sequence goes on along the minus strand of OX465484.1, from coordinate 7,112,487 downwards.
TCGGTAGACTTGAGTACGTGGTGAGTGTAGCGCTAAATAGGATGTTTTTATTCATGAGCCTTAAGCTCCCATTTTGTTTAGTGCGCGGGGCCCAGCTGATTTACTGTCTTGGATATAAATTTTGTGAAAATGTGAGAATTATTCACGAAACTGCGCAAAAGCAATTAAATTCTATTTTAAGTACATAATAAACGAATATGTTTTGGAAACTAGCTGCTGTTCCCAGGCTTTTAATTTAATTTAAGTGTTGTAGCATTGAAATCTAGAAAATACTAAAAGTAGGCAACATTTATCCCTATTTTATTAACTTAGTTCTGTTTTAAACATAAACAATAAAATAATCCCACTCAATCATAAGTCTTCTATTCCAATAGCACAATAGCTAGATACACTACATAGTTTTACACATATCTGCATTATGTTGAAAAAAAAAACCACAATCTGTTTGTCAAACCATCGACAAACATCAATTTTGCCAAGCAAGCTGGCAATCTTCAACTCCTCACAAAATCACAAGTACCAAACCTAACGGTCAACCAATTTCCATTTCCACTAGTTCCACGGGTATATTTAAAAAAGGAACCGAAATAGCAGCTGCACGTCACTCGTTGATCGTTCGCGCGATAACTCGGTGTGTCCTTCTACAAAACAATTACTTGGGCTTGCACCGAGAGTTTTGCAATACTCATTGTACGCAAGCTTTTGTCGCTATATTTGTAATGTAACTATCGATATTTCGAGTGCTATTCGTTTGGTACGGCACTTTTTATTTGATCCTGTGTATCGATTACCTTTGCTGTTTCTTTTTTTTGGCCTGTAAGAAATCTATAAGTATTTAATAAAATTTTGAATAAGCACATGTCTTCGAATTAAATCTACTTAAATAAGTAGATTTAATTCGAAGACATGTGACATCTACCAACCCGCACTGAGCCCGCGTGGTGGATTACAGCCCATTCACAAAGAGGAGGCCTGTGTACCAGCCGTGAGTACATTATAGGCTCATTATGCTTATGCTATGCTAAACATATAAGTATATATTTTGGTCTACCACTTACGTCAGAGTATATGTTTATACTTATCTATGCATTTAAGTTAGGTCTTATCATTTGCATCGGTTACCATTTTGAATGACTATGGAAATAGTCAAAAAGCATTAAACAAAACCTTGACTTGATTGGTGAATCAAATATTTAATTTTGAGAAACAAAAAATTACATTAAAATGGAAGAAGGACGTCATTCTTAATGTTAGATGGCAATCACAGCGACCTACATGACATTTAACAAAACAACCACTTGCTAAACTCAATAAAAATAGAAAAACTATTAGAGGAAAGATGTATCCTCTGATAACTGAGGTTAGTAACGTGAACGTCTTGTAATTAGGCGATGAAACGCCGGGAATGAGATGATCGCAGATCTGGCGCTGCGCCACCCTATCAGCGCCATCTAGCGTGATCTACGAGCACAGGAATAATCCGCACGTTGCTTTACATTAGAATTCTTATTTTAAAAAGCGGTAGTTTCTAAAGTACTTTAAAAAAAGAGTGGTATATGACAGCGATACGTAAAACAAAACACATAATTAACGAACAGTCTATCAAGCGTATTAGTGTTGTACGGTTGATTGCATCCATGAGATGTTCGGGCCGTTACCCCTCCAGTACATCTGTAAACATCTTCCTGATAAACATCTGACGTTTGACACAAAGCGCGGTTGCGGGAGATACTATCTCGAAACTATCGTACCCTCCTCCCTTCACCCCGCCCGCCGCGCCCCCGACTTCCTCTCCTCCGTCTAATTATTTATTTATGTCCTCGTATCACACCATCGATGCGCTTGAGTGCAAAACTGTGCGGGCATTACACGAATTCATATTTAGAACTCCGTTTCGTTATCATGTAGGTAATCTCGTTGACAGTTGAAACTGAAATTAGCGCAATGTCTTCGTTTTTTTTGGGTCATTTTGTAAATCCGGGATTTGAGTGTCTCGAGTGCTACTGTTTGTGACAAACGTTGTTTTAATCTGTTTCTATTGTTCCGTATGTAAATACAAAGAAATGCCTTTGTCAGTATTTTGTATTTAACAATACGTTATCTTAATCCTTAAGTACTTGCTCACTTCGGTTTTTGTTTGGGCTTACTTTTACTCTTTTTCGGTGGCGAAAAGTCTTGACAAAAAATGCTAGAATGCTATGAGGAGCACTTACTCCAGTTGGTCCCTAAATACTTTAAAATTAATAATAATAATGGATAATACTTCGTTTTACACCGGCACGCAACCGTCGTAATATAATTGGAATTAAAAAAAAACTTTTATGACATCTCACTCATACAAAGTGGCCAGTCCAAGGTGTAATTTGATTGAAAGCACCAAAAAAGTCTCGTAATCATATAATAAGTGGTGGAATAATTAGTGGGGGTTTAGGAGCAGGTGCCATGCGCACGCGTCGATCGAGCGGCTTTTACTGCTGACCGAACGAAAGACAAATGACTATTACATGATATAAGATAGTAGTTTTTGTTCTTTAGTTCGTTATATGACGGTTTATTATACGGCTGTATAAAATGTGGTGGATTAAGTATTGTTAAGTTGTAAACAGAGGACTGGCACCTTTCGCCGCTTTAATATGTAGATTATTTCACTATTAATAGAATTTCTAACTTATAATCGAAAGTAATTAAATCGCAAATAAGTTCAAAATAACTGTACTCAAAACTTCCGTGTTCAATAGCAACTTATTCAGCTGTACGCAACATTAGTGTTGGGAAGCAGAAGTTATCGATAATCGAGAAGCTGTTAAAGTTTGTGTCGACGTGGACAGTTACGAGGTCTCGTTGGCGGGCTGCGGGCTCGTATGAATTAGTGTAGCGTGGTAGCATCGTGAGATTTAGTGCGGACGCCGCCAGACTCTAATTGGACCGGGTTCGCTGCCACAGGCGCGAAACATTTAAATTTATTGGTTTCCATAATTGTTTTTGAGATGTGAAGTTGGGGCTCCTGCCACATATACTATCTTCATTGCAAATATGGTTTTAAGTGAGAGCACCGTTACGTTCATGCCTTAATCTAGAAATAGACTATTGTTAAATACAATTACGATATTAAAATAACAACATTCTGATTTGAAAGGGATCGTGACAATTTAATGCGGTACTTAAAGTCTTGCACAACTGTCAGACTTATTTCTTAATCCTTATCTAGAGTGTTAATAAAACGACAAACATAACTTCATTATCAACTCACCAAATTGGAAATGTCGATATTTTTTATCGATACCTGATAATTGACTTAATAATAATTTGTTAAATCCGTGCCACAAAATATAGGCACTAGTACTTAATAAGATAAGGATAAATCATAATGATACTTTTGAAAAGAAACGATTTAATTTCACTAGATATCAACGGTAACTAATCTACTACAATAATTGCATTTCACTGATTGTCTTGTTCAAATGATAATAACTAAGTGACATTTTAATTGCGTTGTTTAATTACATAAGGTTATTGAGAAACCGTATACTTCACGGATTTATCTTTATTTGAATCGCGTTATACGTGAAATCATCGAGAGCATGGCAAAAATGAAACGTTACAATAATAACCGATGCATAAGGCCTCGCTCACACTATAAATCGTGGATGTCGATAAATTTGGCGGGTGTATAAATCGTCGTTTCAATTATCCCCCGGAGTAGCAGCTGTCGGCGCACTCCCGACTACTGCCCGGAGTATTTATTTTAATCACGTGCACATATCAAACACGACCGTGTTTTATCGACATGTCTTGCAACACATCCTTAATTATGAAATTTACTTATTTTAATTATTGAGTTTCTATTTCACTTAAATTGCATACTTGTAAAGTGCATGTTGGTTGTTGAGCTATAAAAGGAGAAATTGCACAAATAGCAGTAATTACTATAGTGTAACTTTACGGTAGTTATTTTTACTAATTAAATTAGTTGCGTGATCCTGCAGGCGTCAGGTCGTGTTAAATAGTTGAGGCGCCACTTGATTAAAGGCAGTCGCCCTATTTGATTCATTGCCACACGCGCATATAAAGTACTAGAACCTACTCTGTCCTTTGCAAGGAATACTTAAAAGGCGTTTAGTGAGCTGAGAACGTTTAATGCACCATGTACGTGAATCCGAGTTAAAAAGTGGAATTCGAATAGAAAAAGGCTGGTATTCTCTAATGACTTACTCTTGCGTTGAGAGGGAGCAAAAAGTGATGGATACCATGGTTATTTTCGAAAGAATGTGGATGAATGATAATCTGGATTACTTTTTCTAAGATCAAAGATTGTAATTTTTAAAGTAGATGAATAAAAATAAAATAAGGTATTCCTTCTTTTTCTCAAATGTTTAAAAACGGTGTTTAAGTACTCAGCCTGAAATGAAAGATAATTCAGTTACCAGTTACCTTGGCCTGAGTCTAAGCATTGCCACACGACTTTGGCGCCAGTTTTGGGCACTTTACTGACAGTGATATGGAGGAATTTTCGACACTTCGTAGTTAGTTGCTGTTTAGTGTTTTGTTAGGTTAGTTACTATGGTTATTTTATTAGGTACTTTTTGGAATAAGTTGGATATTTCTCTTCGGAACCAAAAAAAGTCAAATTCAAATTCATTCAATTCAGATTGAATTTCAGATCATATAAGTGAAAAAAGATACATTTTTATTTTTGCCTCTGTAGCTCCATACCGCGGGGTTTTCAGTAGCCTGCGCAGGCGCCGGGCGCGGTTGATTGCCGCGCGGACTAACTATGCGGAACTAATTCACCAGAGACATTACCGCAGCCGCTTTTTGTCTTATTAGTCCATTGCACACGTCAACGAAAATATACTTTTTTGAGTTAGTGTTGGGTAAAAAAATATCTATTTCTAGGGTTGCGTTTAGAACCCTTTACGTTGCAGTAGGTTGGGTTTTGATGAAGCGTTTAGCTGAAAGGAACTGATAACCGAAAGTTTTTAAGAATTCGAACTAAAAATAAGTAATAACAAGTGCTGCTGAGCTGTCCTGTTCCATCTCACAAACACCAAGTAGAAATAATTATTCGGAGTTGATGGCCAACCATCAGTACCTAAGTGAAGAGGCACTAAAATAAGAAGGAGTATACATAACTTTACATAGTAATTACAAGATATGTGTAAACCGACCCTTCATGGAGCTGCCAACCAAGCATTCTGTACATCAAACTAAGTAACTATGTAAAAATAATTGCTGAGATTTTTTTTTTGAGTGAAATGTCACGATTTACGTTAGGCCTCAATGTAACGCACTCAAAACATTGTGCCGATGCATACATTGAATAGTATAGGGGTCATGTTTTTAAAAAAAGTTGGAACTTTGACTTCCAATATCTCCGTAACTAGAATGTTACCAGGTATGGTCCAGGAACAAAAAAAGACATTGTAATGACGACGGAGAGAAGTGGCTTTCGGCCTTTTACTCCCATTATAATAGCGCTCTAAACAGCTGCAAATCTTAAAATAACAGTACCGGTAGAACTATCTACACTTTTCAATATTTCAGCTCAATGGCTACTCGACTAATGACTAACGAAAATCACTTACAGTGTCGGCTCAAAAAAACAAGCCCACGATTATTTTTAATAACATTTCACCAGAGCACATGATTCCCCGTAGTATCTGTGTGGCCTCCGCTGGCGTTCGCCGCGGCCAATTGACAACGGCTTGTTTGTTTGTGCTCCACGGTACATCTCCTGCACTGCTCTTAATTGCAACTTTCGACACGATTGTCGGGGCTACGTTTTTTTGGTTGGACGTGTATTTTGCGTTATTGTTTTGAAATCTAAACTGATGTTAGCAGATTTGGCAACGGCAGCATATTGCAGCATAGTTTCATTTAGTTTTCGCTGGAAATATTACTTACATATTTAAAACCTGCCTGTGTTTGTCTTTTGCCTTATGATAATTTAGTCAGGTGTTAAGGGAACGAATGATATAAGAGTAGAAGAAGACCAATGAAACGATGGATGGACTGTGTGAAGGATGATATGGCAAGAAAGGAGGTGTTTGATGAGATGACGAGTAATAGAGAAGTATGGAAGAAGAAGACATGCTGCGCTAACGCCAAATGAATTGGGATAAGGGCAGGAAAATGATGATGCCGATGATTAGGATAAATTATAGTAAGAATCTACTGGTTTTGAATAGGGTTTCATGGCTTGATCTTGGTTTGATGTAATGAGTCTGAATTCTATTTCATAAACAATATTGTCTTTGACATATCCTGATCTGATCAGTTTCGCGCAAAGCTTTCCAATTTAACAAACTCTATTTTCAAAATATCCATCTAAATTTTAAACTGCTTTCCATTTCCAAAGCTGAGAGAGCGATTACACAAACATTATCAAGATTCAAGCAACGAGTTATGGCCAACTTGTTAATATCCTATTGCGAGATAGAGGCTTCCTAGAAATTATCAGTTTAGCGAGAACTTACTGAATATGTTGGTGTTTCAGTTGATGGCATCGGTGAGATTAGCACGTTACGATTGGAGATTTGAGTCAATTGGTAGAGAAATGGGCTGATTTCATCTCTTGCACTAAGTCTATGGTTGAAGAGCTAAGCTGAGTGCCTGCGAACCTGTGATAAAAAGACAAAATTGAAGAAACTGAGGTTTAGCATGTTGACTATGATTTCAATACATTCATCTCTTTCATTTAAGTATAGAAGTAAGAGGCCCATGGGCGGCAATAAACACTATCTCTCTCACTCACACAGTCACACCAACCACACGATAAAGAAAGATTTAAGAATAAAATTGATGCTTTAATGGATAAAACGTGAACGATTGCAGTTGCGGTAAATTATTGCCATGTAAAAAATTGTTAATCCTAGAGATCACAAAGTCATCTTTCGCAAATACATAACAAATACACACGTTTTAAGTTACAAAGGTCAATTCAAAAGATTCGTTTAAACCAACCATATTGAATTATTTAAATGTAGATCAGAATTATTAAACAACCCTGCTCTAAAATAGAAGCAACTGAGCCTCGTAAAACTAGATCCGCAGACTCAGTATTTATTTAGTAATCAGCCAGTTTTATGTGTAAGAAAAGTGCAAAAATCAAACGCAAACCACACGACATGGAATGTAAGATACGAATTAAATTATCCCTGATCGCAGGTTAACTATAATAAATTCGTGCCACTTAGATTTGTCATAATATAATTAAAGGATATATTCAATGGATTCTTCGTTGCATTTTTTTAAATTAGTAATATCCCATTGTAGTGAAAAAAAAACGGTTTTGTGGTACAGTTCCAAGACATAAAGCTACTACAATCAGCAAAACTTCGCTTATCGCTGAAGCATTAGGTTCAAGGTTGATTGGGAAAATTTGACAGTTAGGCAGTTCTATGGATGGACAAGAAAGAGGTTTGGGTACAAATTCTGTATTTTTTTTTAACTTTGCCCCAATCTACGTATTTCTTCTGAATCGTAGGTGCGTTTAGACATTTTAAGTCACATACACAAACGGCCAGACCCGGAACAACTACCTGTAAGCCATAAAAATATTTGTTCCGTGAGGGAATCGAACCCGCGAGACGCAACACAACAGCCAATCGCTCAGCCACTGCGCCAATCGTCTGCGTGCCGTGGGTTTAGGTGTCACAAAGTCAATATGACTTTAGTTTAATTTGTGTGTATTCTTAAAATTAATCGGCTCTTCGAAAACAGTTTTAATCATGATAACGAAATCTTCCCCCACAATCTATGAAAGCAAATAAAATCCAATCACATTTATTTTGACCGACGAAAACATATTTATTACTCTCTCCTTTCAACGTTATCTTCTCACTTTGAACAGGTTCATATTCTCCGCGATTTATTTAAAGTTACCGCCACATTGCTGATCGCTGTTAAACACTTTCTCTCCTACTTTGGAACTGTCAAACGTTGCTCTCACAATTCACACGTCTCGCGAAAATGCACGGCCGAACTGTATTTCTTACTATAATGAGTTGAGATTTAAAACGTGCTTGAAAAACTCGCACGCGATGCTTAAGGTGTCGCCAGCTCGCGGCAAATTAATAAGACAATGCATCGGAATGGCATACAATTATTTATAGTTTCACGTACGACGACGTGACAATAGCTTTAATATCATAAGAACTTTTTGCTAAACTTATCACAATCGCTCGCTAAATACCTGACGTTTTGAAAGAGTGATTCGAATTAAGAATGCTTTTTTAAACTTCGAAGTTGAAAGCCCTTTTTAATGTAACGATTTTAGCTGCAAGAGTGAGTGGTATAATTTAAAAGGTAAAAAATAAACCGCTTAATTCCGCTGTAGACGTTGTCGCCTTAACGATCTTAAGTGAAGTGTCACTAATAACTCCACTAAACGATACGGACAGACAGTGCGCATAACTACTGAAAACTGTTATTTTTTTGATATTGGATTGACACCTCTCTTGTTTTTATTAATTGTAAACTTTCATACTCTGCAAACGTTTGAAATGCATGTTATAAATCTTTAACTTAAGTATCTACCTACTTCGTTTAGTACAATTCGTTTTACCTTTCTTTAAAAATGTATGTATAATGTATATGTTTGTCAGAGTTGATAAATAAGTAGCTTAGTGCGATAATATCTTTGGAAACAGTTGGTAATAAATATAGTTCTTTCACTTTTTCAGCTATACAAATAGCCAACAAATCTACTTGCTGAGTTGCACAACATTTCTTAAACACAATAACTCGTGCAAGTGAAAGAAAAACTTACTAATTAGATTGTACCGCTGTCTAAACCCATAACATTTACTTGTTTTTAACACCAATCTATCATGATACACTCTGTAAGCGATAAATCACTCGTCAAGTAAGTAATAGGTGCATAACATACGAAAAAAACATGCAACTTATCATCAGAACATGTAAAAAGTTAATCGAGGAACAATTACTTACAAATAACAGCATGTTACTGTTACCAGCACCTAGTCGTTATTTAGGTAAACATTGACAAAGCGTATTTGAGATAAAAACTAAAGTCCCACAGGGTAATAGCGTCATCGGTTTCAATACAGCAATTTGCAAGTTTTTGCCTGTTAATAGGTGTATACTGTTTTTGCTGTATAATTGGTGATAATTCTTAAAGTGTGTGGTGTTGGCGGCTTTAATTTGTATTGGATCTTTGTCTATTGATTTAAGTGAAGTTGACGATCTAGCTTTTCATAGCTTTAGTGTATGCACATGGAATTTACAGTTCTGAAGTGCAAAACATATATCTTTGTACCGTAACTGAGATTCACCTCAGTATGTAGAGAAATAAAATAATTATGTTTGAATAATGTGCAAATAAATAAGTTGAAAGGTACATAACATAACATAACATCACGCCTGTAATCCCCGAAGGATTAAGCAGAGGTGTACCCACATTTTAGTACACCCACATCTCGCAATGTGTAAGGTTCCTGATTTCAAATATAGTTACAGTCAAATTAAATAAAGATTATTAATCTAAAAAGTTTCGTAAAAGAAGTTGTTCAAAGATGCATTTGTTTAAGTGCTACCTGTGTTTATATTACCTTCATGATTGATATCAATATAATCGTTATCTCTGCTACTTAACCCCCATCTAGATATCGGGTTAAGGTGGCTACATCTCGTTTACAACGCTTTGTTTCGCAACAATAACGTGTCAACTTTGTTTTATCGAACATTACGCCACAATTTTACTGCTCTGCGATTGGTTCGTACGTCCCTGTTCCGTTTCATTACAATATTTATGTCCAATAAAAGGCATGTTCGCCGTTTTCCAACAATTAACGACATAATAAAGCTTTCTAGCGGTCGGAAAAATTACAGTGAGGGGCCGTGAGCAACGTTTTCCATGGCATTGTGGTATGAGCCTGTTATTTTCCCATTTGAGCGGTTTTATGGCTGTGTTTGTGCAGATGAGCGCAGATAGCGTAATAAGCGCACTCTCCGGCCTAGAAATATAACGCAATTATTCGCACGCACAACGAGACGCAATACGCGTTTGTTCTTCGCGAATATTTCGCTTTGTCACGCTACCATTGCACTGTTTTTTTTCCAATGTTTTACACCCTCTCATATGTTAGCAGTCGATGTAATGCGTGCAATACCACAAAAACCGTCTAGTCTCACAGTTTGATTGCGTAAATTGATGCACGTTTGCGTTTAATGCACGAGAGCAGTTACTTGTATTTAACTGACGCGTCCATTATGCGAATATTTTATCAATTTATGAGTGTTTTTAATTACTGCAGTATTAAAAAGAAACTAATATAGAAATAAATCGATAAATAAAAAGAAACCATTGCAAGCACGAGTATACATGCTGCTGTATTCAGGCTGTATATTTAGTAAGTGTAGGTAGGTACAGTTCATAGTTTATTCAGCATGGCGTGTTCAGGCGATATTACATTGAAAACTAGATGCATGTTGTGCATGCCGACTGTACCCGCTGTTTTACTAACCCTGAACTGTACTGCACGATATTCTATCGAATGACAAAAGTGGAATTTTAAATCGAAATTACTAGTTACGTTTTTATGTAACTTTTTAGTTTTGTTTATATGGATGTAAATAGAATCCTACTAGTCTGATTAGTTTATACTGTAATGGTTTGTAATTTGCTCGTAAAGTTTGTGGCTAAATAATGACAGCCGCTCGGGATAATCTTCAGGTTAAGCCGCGCTTGCCTAGGTTGGTCCGTGGATGGGTTACCACCCATTACGTACTGAGTTTCCTCCATGCCTCGAAAAGCACGTTAAGCCGTTAGTCCCGGCTGAAATTTGTAGATCTTTGGCAGTGTCGTTACAGGTAGTCAGTGGCCCGAAAGTCTGACAACTAGTCTTACCAAGGGGTATCGTATTACCCAGCACTAACTGGATTGTGGAGGTCAGATAGGCAGTAGCTTACTGGGAAATACTGGTATTCAGCTGTATCTGGTTAGACTGGAAGCTGACCCCAACATAGTTGGGAAAAGGCTAGACAACTGATGAGTTTGCAATTTGGTTAGGTAGGTTAAGTGTCTTGTACTCGTATTAATTCATAAATCACTTTACAAAAGTAGCTAAATAAAGAATACCTACATATATTCATTCGTAATGAAGGTATTTAGGTTAACAGTAAAGTATATAATGTAAAAACAAACTGTCTATGGCATAGACTGTTAGCTTTTCTTTTTATTTAACTATTTTTCCAGCTTTTTCTTTCCGCATATACTCTATGCGGAAGGAAACGCTAGAATTCTTAATGGAAACTCAATCTTTTCAATCTAGTTGAAGTCGAAGTTGTTGTTTTCGAATTTGAACCCTGTTTTCCAAGAAAACATTGTGTCACTTGTAACCATAACTGAATACAATATGTCCTCCACAATTCGAACCTACTACATAATATTTTGATTTCTACAAATCAAATTCATGTTAGCTACTAGTTTGTTAGTATGTATGTTTGGTACAATTTACAAGAATGGGTGCATACAGTGAGTAGGTTCACAGTTATGAGTTTGGCGCACGCTAGCTTCACTTGAAGATTGCTTCCATTTGTTCATTACGCTGAATATTTGAAAACTAGGTTGTCTATTGGTTTTTGTATTGCTATATGGGTAACAAAGGTACAAACTCAAGAAAATTGAGCTTAAACTCTATGTAGCTCGTAGCAGACTTACGAAAAGGAGTCCGAACTCAATTTTGAGTTTAATTCACCATTATAATTGCTATCTTAAAAATGTTTTATTACAATTTTATTTTGAGATTAAATTCTTGATCTTTTTAGTAGAAACGAACCGTAGTCTCTAGCTATGGCGTAGCAGGACTATATACCGTCCTGCTACAGATATGTTTGCCTATGTAGGTAGATAAGTAGTCAAAGAGTGTCTCAAGCTCTTTGCAATGGAGCACCCAGCTAGTCTTGAAACAAAAATCTGATCTATACTTAATATTATAAAGAGAGAGTGCCAATTTTGTGAGTTTGTATGTTTTCACCATTGGAAAGTACATTATACCAGATGGATATATGATATATTTAAAATGTTCAAATTCAATAATTTCGACAACAATGCGAGCAGAGCCGGCAAACCCTACTATTCAATAAAAGTGCTTAGTTTAATTACAAGAGTTACATAATTATTTCTGACTAAACAATAATCATTGGTATCCAAATCCTTTTTACAACCGACCCACTTTAGGTAGATTACGTCTGTACTCCGTATCGTTGCATGCAAAGACCATGTTTGGTCAGATTCATTGCCGTATGACCGCTGTATTTCTGACCGTAATTATGACTCCGTGGAAACTTTGCGCTGATAACGTTAAGCGCATACTAAGCAGCACCGAGGAATATGGAACGCAAAAATTGGATGAGGAAGTTCTGCTGCTAAAGGGTTTACGTAACGTTTGGAACACGTCCGCTATCGTAAGAAGTATGTATTGTGTACAGTCACGAGCACCAAAATGTTAACACTTACCAACTTTTAAAAGTGCTTTTCTCCTACTGTTCTGATTTACGAATATAGAATTTTGGAACTCATATTTTTGAAAATTATCCTATCTCCTAAGTGTATATATATTGGTGCTCGTGTCTGTACATATAACACGATTATGTACTTATACACTCATCCTGTTAGAGATGCGTAGAATTCCTCGTGCAGTTGCAGAGTCTATTCGCATTTCAAATGATTCAAAGTACATTCAAAGGTTTTGACTGTATAGGTACGAATCACCACAACGGAGATGGCCTTTTTGGGCATGGAAAAAACAAAAGCTAGATACATATAGCTTGGCATTTTCTTCAAAAGTTTAATTTCTTTTGACACTAATAATCACACATTTTTATCTACGAGTAAAACCGTTTAGATGCGAAACTAAAATGGGTGATCGTAAATCAGGGTGCAGTATTCGCAGACACATAGATGTAATTGATATACATAGGTATTAGGTACTATACTTATACATATACTTCCTTATATCTTCTCGTATAGTCCACTGAATACACGTAGGTACAAACGTTCACCCATCCAACAGCACGGACAGTGGGAACAGGCAGACGTAATTACCTGGCATAAAGGCTAGTTATTAAGCAATTTCTGCGCGAACGAGGCGGATGTCTTGTCAGCCACATACCCCACTACTTGTGCCCTCTTCCGTTACCCACCTATGGGCGAACGTAATCCATAGATGCTATTGTTTCGCATACTAACTAACCGATGCCTGCCACTCCACTACGCCAAAGTGATTCGAGAATTGTTTTTTTTATAAATATTCGATTCATTATAATGTTATTAATTTATTCCTGAAATGGAATTCATTAGTGGATCATGTTACAAATTGCTTGGCATTTAATATTTATTCGTCTTTAAATTACGTGCGATAAAAAAATGTAAAACACGTCTGGAGTATGAGATGATTATCTCCAAGTCATCTTGTTTACGCAACTATTCGCGTTTGCCGACGTATATTATTTCTTATGCACACATTTTTACTACTAGCCATAAAATCAGGTATGTACTTTCTAACAAGGAACTAATTTGCAATAATTGATACGGAAAAATAAAAGTTACCAGACCGTTTTACGTGTGCGCGCTCGAGTGGGCAATTAAGAAAAAATATAGCTAGCAAAGGCTTTGCAATGACCTAATTTGGTTGCAGTCTAAATCTGCCGGCATGCAGTGATGTTAATGCATTTTATATTGGTTCAATTGGGAGGAGAGACGCGCGACGGCGCGGTATGCGCGCTGTGTGGGCGCTTCGCGGGAACGCATTAGGGACGCCGGGATCTGGCACGCACTGAACTACGCAGTGCGCAGTACTTTAGCAACAGATTAATGAAGCTTTATCACTGTCCGTCTGGAGAAATTGCACTTTGTACTGCGTTTGAGGATTTGTTTATTCTTTTGAGTCAAATCACAGTCACAATGCAGGTCTAGACTAGATAAGATTAAAGAAACAAAAGCAAGAAAAACCTGTGGTAGTTCCTCGTCATCCTTCATCTGCAGATTTAGCAATAAAAAAACAGCCATGACAGCAGATTTAAGGACACTCAAAACGGCATTCACCATTAATCCAGCTCCAAAAGCCCACGACACGAGTAAACTCAATTGCACATCGCCAAAAACAAACACAAACAAGGGCAGGTCATGCGCATGGGCTGCGTTCGCGCAGGCGCAATGCAATCGTGCGTTTAGGGCCCACATGCCGCCGCCAAGTTCCCTGGAAGGCGATGAATAACTCATTGTCCGTCCGTCCGTCCGTCGTGACGCACGGTTCTAAGAACCACACGATGCAAAGCAGAACTGACCGACATAGTTGACCTGAGAATTTGGCAGAGAAATTGCACAATTATGGAAATGTATATGAGGTTATCTGATGGGGAAAGCACGCTGCGGGCTATATCTTTATGTAATCATGGACTGAGATGTCCCTTATATTCAGTTCATGTAAATAAATAAACAGCCTCCTTGTTGCCTATCCCTTCATCTAAAACAAAACCAGTGAGTATCAGGAATTTTCTTTGAAGAGGCCTCGTTTTCTAGCCATTTTTTCTACAGGAAATTTACGATCCATATGGTGTGAGGACCTTAACCTCAAATCGCATGTCGCGGCAGTTTCCCACCAAAGCGTACGAGCCCAGGCAGGCATCACAGTGCATCGCTGCACTAATTAGGATGCACAGTGTGACGCCGACGGCGGCGGCATCGGACACCAAACAGCTGAATATTCGCACACAACTATTGTGATACCATTTTATGGTTTCGGCCCGCCTTTATACTCCGTAGTTAGCATTCTAAATTGGTACCGCAGACGTTTTTTCATACCGCTAAATGTCGTGTCAGAGCAATAAAATGGAATACTGTGACGGTTATCAAAATTGTGTGATTCAACAAGGGACAATTACGACTTATTAGCGTCGCGGTCGTCGAGAATATACTGATGGTTCAATTAAGCGAAATATTATATTCAGAGTGAATAATTTGGTCGCGATACGTGATTTGCTTGTTCAAGTAAATCCTAGTTACTTTGTTTCATTTATGTTAATGGTAGCTGCACGTCATAATGGCATTCTCATTCAGGACAATGATAGTTGGCGTGCGTCTTTTGTTTGCTATTATGATAATGGTTTTCCCTATTGTGGTACTTTTTAACATCAATCACTACGGCTGAAATCTGTGCTCTATTTTGTTTCCCTTTACTGTTCGTTTTGTTTAAACCTCCACCCACCATTTTGCTATGTAAACCATACCTGTTCCCAAAACTGCCCTTTATAACCATCACACTAAACCCCATAATTCTTTGTCAACAGGTAAACCGACCCCTTACAATGAAGAAAGAAGGTATTCAAACAAGAAACCGCAAGCTAAGTAGTAAGAGTAAGAAGAAGAAGGGTGGTATGGGTATGGGAGGAGGCGGCGCTTGTGCTCTGGCCCTCGGAGGAGTCATGGGAGACATGATCAAGCCTCTAGGAGACGGCAGCAAGGGTTTCGGCGGGTCCGCCTTCCCTTCTGCTATGGACTTCGGTAAGTACTGTAAGTTGTTAATAAAGGTTACGTAAGTTAGTTTTCGGTAAGTTCTTTTATGTGAACTTGTATTGATATAACATAACATCACGCCTGTAGTCCCCAAAGGGTTAGGCAGAGGTGTAGGTACCTAATAGTACACACACCTTTCGCCTGTTATGTTTAAGTCGAGGTAAGAGCGAGCCTATTGCAATCAATCGGACACAAATCCAGACTCTACAGTCAGACAGTATTCTCTGTAGTTGCTACTGAGAACCTGACGGCAAAACCCTATAACACGTTGCCCGACCTGGGAATCTAACCCAGGATTTCATGCTCAGCAGTTGCGCTTGCGGCCACTAGATCAATGAGGCAGTAGTGATATATCTGTAGAAAATGAAATCATGTATTTTCCCGGGTTTGATAGTTTTAACGTCTTTACTTTAGTATTATGCCCAAACCGTGTTACTCTGCTAAATGTTATACATTTGAACGGACTTCGAATCCCATGTACCAGATAAAGAACAAGCAATCGAGTTGCTACTGAAAATTCCCTTAAAAGTCGATAATACTTTTGAACCCAGGATTTCACAAACAGTGTCAAGGGCTACACTAGTGTAGCCCTTGACACACCGAAAAAGTAGTTAATCTGATACTAGCGTCACAAAGTGACATAAAAATTCAGTAGTAATGTGATACTATCTTCAAAGGACCTAAAATGTTTATTTAAGTTATTTTATTGATATGGTTCATTACATTAACCACACGTGTAAGAATTTATTTTTAACCTTTATTTGTCTACATACATATTCATGACGTGTTAAAAAATGTTTAGTCCCAGTTAACGGCCATATAATATCAATATTTATTATATTCTAAATTGTTATTTTTTCTCGATGTCGGAACAAAAACGTAATCACGCTGTTTTATGACATTTTTGCAATAAAATTCGTCATTATTTAAATTTATATCAATTTTCAAAGTCGACAGACAATTTAGAGTTTACGACTAGGTCTATTATTTATGTGTTTATTAAAATATTGATGGTAATCTGGCTGTTATGTTTGTCTATACAATTAAAAGATTTAAAATGTTACAATTTGCATGAGCCGTTCGATTGGCCGTCCAATTAATTTTAACTGAATATCTCACCTCACTTATGTCTAATTATGTTGGGAATTATGCATAATAAGATGCAAAGCAGTTGGAATTGTATACCTAGTTAGCTTTAGGTCGAGAATAATAATTAGAAAATGCAATAAGTATGTATGTATAACACAGAAACCCCTCCTACCTCAGTGAGACAGAGGGAGAGGATAGACCTACCCAGTAATTGGAGAAGCTATGGATGATGATGATTGCTGAAATTCTCGACTAAGAAATAAGCAACTATATAATAAAGCAACATCATCGTCCGTAGTCCGACTTCACCTATTGCTGGACGGCACCGACTACTACACTCCACTAGCAATTACGAATACTTAAAAAATAACCAAACAATTTCAATTTAAAGAAACCTCCTAATTACTTTTATAATCCGCCAATTCATTGCAAGTTAAAACCAAACAGTTCTCCGATCTTTAAATCCCAAGTAAAAAACCTTCCACTATTAACTTAATTATAACTTAGTAATGAGTTAATGAAGTGAAAATATTAAGCGTATCAGCAAGTTATCTCAGAGCGCGTGGAGATGAATAGGTTCTAACTTGCAGACTGGTTTGCAGACCATTACTTGTAATCTGTAAATAAATTCTACTGAGGCTTTATATTTTACGCCAGTTAAATACTGGAGGGAAATCAAGAGTATTAACTTAAGTAATATTAAGTGTGTCCTTGGTTTTGTAAATTCCATTCGAGTTTGAAGGGCTAGAAGAAAATTTTACGATGAAGCTTTTCTAGTTGTCCTTTTTTCCGAATATAGATAATTTTGTACAAATTACAGTGTGAACAGGCATCTTTTGGGCACGCTCGTTCCATCATAGGCCTTATCCAATGCTTTCCATCAGCCGTGATCGAGGACAAGAGCAGACCCATTTTGTAATTTAAAAAAATATTCGTTTCTCATACAGTCATGCCTGTCTTAACCTCGAGTAAGTGTACGAGTATCGAGTCCTGATAGATCTTCAGGTTTCTCTGGCAGTACTATTGGTTTTGCTAGCTGAAATTTTTAAAGAACAGCACAGCTTTTGTTTTTGTAAAGTATGATTGCGGAGTCACATCACAAACGACTTCGTACCCTGGACTTTGAGGAACCTGTCTGAATCCACGGCTAACGCTGTCGAAGTGGAAGAGTTCTGGTCAAAGCTTATTTAACTTAAACATAAGAATCAAAGACACGACGGAGAAGATACTGGCGATCAGCTCGTGCTCCCTTGAGATTATAATCTGCTAAATAGATCATTTTATTAATCAATGTCTCCTTTGTCCACCAGGTCAGCACCAAGTGGGTCTAGTACACCCTGCGGCGGCTCACATGTCGCACTGGTACGGGGCGCCGCACCAGGGCTTTGCCCCCCCACCTGCCTCGCATAACCCCTACCATCATCATCACCTCGCGCAGCTCAATTCTATGGTAAGTTTTAATAGCATACTAATATTTTCAAGTTTTATTATTATATTTATTTTGTTTAAATTAATAGGTAAAAGTCCAGATATTTTACCATGAATTTAATTCGTTATTCGGTCAGTATGATGTCAATTTGGATTAAGTATAACACACTTAGTTTTAAATAGAGATCCAAATAAGTGCTTAAGTTATCATAAGATTCTAAACTAGGGGGTTGTTAGTGGGGCCTGTAGATACCCGGTTCTCAAATACCTAGAAAGAACCTCGTAGAACCGGGTATACCCGTTCTTTCAAGGTATACCGGGTGCATGCCCTAGTTGTTAGGTATTTGTCTGCCTGTACTTTTCTAAGGAAAAATTACAAACACACACACAGTAGTTTTCCTTACTCTGCTGCTGAATTACATTCATGTGCAGATTTAGCAGACTCCTTGTAAAATTATAGACCTGCGTACCAGCACCTAATGCTACGGTACCCAAGTTGATGACGTATTTTAGGGCAAGTCTTATACCAGTCATGAGATCAGCATCTATGAGAAATTGCCTACTAATAAATAAAATATACTAATATTTTATAAAATTTTAAAATCTATTTTTTGTATTTTGATTACATACTATTGCATAAGAAAGCGTGGGAAGCGCCGAACAAAATATGTTTTATTTTATCCAATAAAAATAGAGTATGTATTTATTATTCAGATTATTTAGATAATAGAATTATTTAAAGTATATAAATATCAGCCACTCTTCCAATTGTCTCATCAAGATTTTTTAGATAGAAAAATATTCATTTATGCATGCACGAAAACATCATCAGTTATGACTATATTAGTCCAATCTACTTTGATTCATTCTCTTACATCTAAAACACATGTTAAAAAAATCTGCTATCAGTGTTAAAATTACCTATACATGCAAAACTTTAAATTAGCTGCCGACGTACTAAAAATCTCACTAAATTGTTTAAATATGTATGTAGAATAACCTCGTAAATAATGTTATGTTCATATTATCATATGCAATTTTGTAAGAAGAAGTAAGTTTATAATGTACCTAAACTAATCCGGTATAATTATTGCTATTAGTTGTGCCCGATTCCTTATGTTGTGCCGACGGTTATTGGTTGAAATTAACACTTTCGTATCTTTGCTAATATCTAAGCGTAGGTTACTTGGCTTGGCGTAGGATTATCTTTTAATTATTTTACTAGCTTATGACCGCGGCCTCAACCGCGTGGAGTTCAATAATTGTCCCACGGAGTCATAGTACCGGGATAAAAAGTATTTTATGTGTTAATCCAGGTTATAAACTATCTGCGTGCTAAATTTCTTCCAAATCCGTTCAGTAGTTTTTGCGTGAAAGAGTAACAAACATTCATCCATCCTCACAAAGTTTCGAAAAGATAAGATAGTATTATTTGGAAGCACCTTGGTTCCTTAGTGCAAATAATAAGATGTAAAGTCACGGAAATTAATAGTCAAGCGATAAAATTAACCAACTTGACTTCCAACTTAAATAGTTTCTAGGTACTCATCAAAATTTTTGTTCTTTATACAGTTGAAATGGCAATTTAAACACGGCAATCGGACGTAGGGTATAAATTTGCTTAACTGTTACTTTTCCTTATGGTTCTTGATTTTAGAGACCCTTATTTGACATTTATTTTTCTCCAACCCGTATTGTCCCACTGCTGGGCAAAAGACTGCCCCAACTCTTTCCATTTACCGTTTTTTAATAGGAGTTCCTGAATAAAAACTAAAATACATGGTACAGCTTTCATAAATTGCAGCTGTAGACGAAATTCAAAGCCCGTTTAAAATTAATCATGAGAAATTTTCATTTTAGCCACTATAACTGACTAACTTTATAACTATAAAATTAACAATATTTTCTTTTTTACAGACTGGCTGGAGGAGTGAGTACACGTGATAAGTCAACCAAACACAGGAGAACGCAGTTATTATAATAATGTCTTTAGAAAACAAGAGTCTTGTCCCCAACGGACGGACAAATATGACCTTACAAAGAAATCAGAGGCAACAAAACACGCTGTGATTTCGTAATTATGAGTATATTCACTCATAGGTATAAACTCGACACATCACATTAATAAATAAGACTGTTAAACAGAATTGATGTTTACAACAACAAACTAGGGTGAGGTAACAACGAGAGCGGAAAGCGACGGCGACACACTGTGATTGACGAGGGTTTTGAATTCAAGTAAAGAACAGCGATTGAATCGATCCTTGAGGCTCCCCTGTCGAGGCAACGCTGTCGCACGCTCGCTGTAGCACCTTGCCTTACAGTTTGAATTGAACTGAACATATCCTGATTTTGAACACAATAATGAAACTTTGTCCCAGTTTATCGTTCCCCAATGAAAGACTTTGATATACCACGATCAGTTTCCTACAAGTATTAAATTAAGAGTGTTTTACATGAAATAACTAGCGAAATTGTACAGTATTATAATGATAAGTAAGGTCGGCTACGAAGTCTTAATCGTAAGTATAGTTCAAAAAAAGAAGAAATAATTTTGTGTATTTGTACATATCTCTATAAGTTATATTCTGTTCCTGTGTACATTGTTTTTTTTTATATTTAATTCGAACGTTTCGTTTCGCTATAGGAATTGTGATGTGTTCAGAAAGATAAAGCGAAGAAGTTTTTTTTTGTACATTTTATTATTTGTGTAGATGTTATATGAATGAAATGCAATAGTAATTTATGTAATAGTTATACATGCAATTTGTAAATAAATAGCAGTTTTGAATAGTGACATTTCGCAGAACTGACTTTGTTAGCGCATTAACCATGATTTCGTTAAATAAATTATTCAACTGGTCACTAAATCGAATTAGCTATTGAATTATTTATATATACAAATAAATTTGTTTGTCACAAGGTGTATTATAAAGTTTTGTATCACATTACCGTTGTAAAATTAAGAATATTGAGTGGCCATAAATTTAAAAATTACGGGGCTGTGTATGTGGTTGTAACATATAAAGTGAACAAAAGAAAGTTATTTGCGCAAGGTGGTAGTACCACAATGTTTCAATATTACCATGCACCTTGTAAAAACAGGGTGTGCTTGCTCATTATTTTTTTAATCCTTGGGTTATTACGCTCCAATCAAAACTACCTGCATTTGTTGAGTCATGATCATTGAATATAATTACACGTTACAACCACAAACATATTCCTGTACCCCAAAATATGTAAATATGAAATGTAAATGAAACATGTAGAAAATAAATGAAATCATTATAAGACTATCAGATTAAATAAAAAGATGTAAATTAGAGATCACTGCAAAACAGCCTATAACGATATCCCGTACCTAAACTTTTTAGTTTTTAAAACAAAACATTGTGAAGTTGTGTATTTTAAATGAAATTGTGAATAAATTATCAATATTGATATTAAACGCTTATTTCATTCCTCTCCCTCACAAAGCGTTGAGCTCACTGAATTGATAAACATTGGAGTAATTCCCGCTGTCCCTATGAAAGGAACGGAGGTCCCTTTTAAATTGGAAAGCAGATCAATTGACCATCCAATTACGTCGTCTTATACGTTGTCCGCCATAAGTCACCGGATCAATTCCGCTATTCTGCAGAAAAAGTCGTCCAAAACTTGCGCTTATCTCGCGCCAAATTGAAAATGCAGCCGGCCGTGTGATTGTGACGCAACGGCTTCGATGCCGGCGACATATGGACCTATTCAATTTTAATCGCATTTCAGAAGAATGGACATTGGATAAAAGTACGTATAAAATGGTTCCCGGTCGACGATAGGCCTTACTTATTACCGTTGGTTTTATTTGCGGTTCATTCCGACGGATTTTAAGGGTGCCATTGTTGGTAAACAATTATTGTTTGCTTTTGATCTTTTTAAGTTGTACGATTATTCTGTGGCTGCTTAGCGTTCATGCATCGGTGGAGATGTGATCGTAAGACTTGCCATTTGTAAAGATTTCTGTTACACTCTTCCTTATGAGTTTTGATACATTCTTTGTTGAGGTTTATATGTGGAACCATGTTGTTACCTGATGTCACAAGGCAAACAAAATTGTGTGCGTTACTTTGCAATATGAACGAATTTGAGTTTATTGAATGAGATGATTGGATATCCAGAGGACTTACGTTTTTTTCTGAACAAGTTTGAACGTTGAAATACTAGGTATCAATGAGAGGTTAGACTTTGATTAGAAAGGAGGTAAATTCCTCAATAATATTATTACAAACACAATCGTACAAAAATCGTAATAGACAGGAGTTATTCAAACAAAACAGAGACAAAGATCTTCCCTATAGTTACTTATATCCTTTCCCAAAAACAAAACAAGAAGTGGCTTGTTTGTAGTTTTAAAAACGAAACGGCATTTTGCTCGGGTGTGGAGCGAGCATAAGTCACCGGCCGGCGCGGCCAGTCCAGCGTGGTGATAAATGCACCGCTAGCGCGGGAAAAAATGTCGCCAAGCAAAAACCGCGGCATCACTCCCTGCGATTTATTGCACACGGCAACACCGCAGAATATTCGAGAGCCGACACTTGGACGAATATTCTTACACCTAAAGCGGTATGCGACTACCCCCCGATGTGACGGAACTTCGCACTTGGCAAAATTACGAGCGTTAACGTACGCCGGGTATGTTCGCACCAGACGATTTATTTGTTTAATTTTATTGAATGACGTGTAATATATCGTGTAATTGTCGAAAGGGTACGCGTAGCGGTCCATGTCAATAAAGTTGAAAAATCATTGGCGAAATAAACATTTCAATCGGCTGACTCGGAAATTGACCATTGCAATGCTCTGAGTATGAAATTATGTTAAAAATTCACATCCAGCATATTCACAGAGAAGCTCGTGTTAACTCCTAACAATAAAAGGCAACAAAACATGCGTAAGCCTTAAAACTATATGTATAATTATTGCAATTAAAAAGCAGGCTCACATTCACACGACTAGGACATTTGCCAAATAGGTTACAAACGCGAACACAATTCATTTTAGACAAATTGCAAGAGCCTGAGAGATAAAATTGAAATGGCCCATTGTATCATTTCTGGTTTCCACAGCACTAGGAAGACAGCAAGTTGTAACAGTGGGGTAACCGTTTGAAAAAGCTTTTGACAATAGCAACGCAGCTCCCAAACTATCGTGATGGAAATAATTTGTTTGTTTATTATATGGGTATCGTCTTTAGATTCGTAACTGTATAAATCTTATTAGTATTAGAAGATAAGTATATCTAGAAACAGAAAAAAATCTGGGTTTTAATATTAAATTCGTGAAACATTCAGTTCTGATAAAAAAGTTTTCGTTTTCTTAGTGTTGCTAGCACGACAGTATTTTATGTTTTACTGACATAAAACTTCGCTACCTCCACGGCGTCGGCGGTGGCAGCGCAGGGGTCAGCATGGATGCATGTTGGTGGGGCTCAGAGAGGTGGAGCATAGTTTCCGCAGTTGCTGTTCCATCGAGGTAGCCCGATGAGGTTATGGTTGCATCTTCCCACTTGGGTCCGGAGACGGTTAGGGATAGAAAAGTACCTTCTAATAAGAAACTTACCCACCACGAAATCGAATTATGTTATTCTATGTATCTACAAAACAGGTGTACCTGGCTGCGACTATGTATGAAGGACTGTCGGTAGGTATAACTCTAGCTATTGGTTCAGAAACTAAAATAAATACTGGAAAAGTTATCAACTCTTTCATTGGTGCAGGATTGCCTATCGCAACTGGACTTATGTCGACGGAGGAGCTGAACAACTGAGCTGAGCTGAGCTGAGTTCGTTAGCAGGGAGAATGAACTGACCGGTGATGGTTAGGTTTTAACCAGGCAGAGACTTACTACCATCACCCACCATCCATCAACCCATATCGCTCCAGCCCCTGCCAGAAACAGAAGGCCTGTCGCAACAGTGAGAACGTTATACAGGGTGTAAACGAACCCTTCACGAAGCCCAAGCATTCTGTACATCAAACTAACTAACTCTACGCAAAAATTATAGTTGAGAAACGACTTTTTTTAGGGTCAAAAATCATGTTTTACGGTAGAACTCAAAACATTATGCTTATAAATGCATTGAATAGTACGGAGGTCGAAAAAGTATTCAAAGTACAAAGTAATAACATTAAAAATTCGTTTAAAAAAAAATGAAAAAGGTGGAACTTTGACCTCCGTAACAAGAAGGTTCCTAGGTATGGTCTAGAACAAAAAAATCTCAATGACGGTGAGAACAAGCGCCTTTTGACTTCGTTAAGGGTACTTTTACACCCATTATAAAGGCTGATTAAGTATGTTAGAGCTGCAGGGAGATATTACACTATAATATTCTGCCACCTATAAAGAGTTCCAGCCTCGTATGCGCACGTTCAACATCCAACAGGACAAAACACTGCACTAAAAAAAACATAAACTAAAGCCTCTGAATTTAAAGAAGTAAACGTAACGTCCACAAATCCTTAGGGACCTAATAGTCACCGAGTCGTGAGTAAGGGATCGTACACACTCGAGCGGCCGCGACTATCCGCCTAATCCGGGAATCAATCTGGGACTTAGACGGCGTTATCTCACTGACCCCGCGCTGTGTCACGACGCGTTTGATTTGCTTTTCAATTTTGTACTGGCTACTCTTTCTGCCACTTCATTGGCTCTGAATGAGAGGTACGCAAAGTGATTTTTATTATCGGGGTGACCGGAATGAAGGGTTGGGAGCTGACTGTTGGTGTTTGTTTGGGTGCTGAAATATCTCAGATTTTGAAATAAGTATCTAAAATTGCCTGCCTTGTTGGTCGAGTCGCATGCGCGACTTCTGAGTATAAAATCCTGGGTTCGATTAATGGGTCAGGCAAAGTGTTATTTGGTTTTTCTATCAGGATTTTCTCAGTAGCATCCACTGACTCTTGATTTGTGCCCGGTTGATGGCAATAGGCTCGCCCCCTATTACATAGGACTTAAAAAATAACTGCCGAAATGTGGGTGTAATTAGGTACACCTTTGCCTAACCCTTCAGTGATTACAGGCGTCTTGTTTATGTTATGTTTATAAAAGTGGTCTTAGTACTGAGTTAAATTGACTATAGGCATCTACTAGATAGGTACTATTGCAACTTTTTAAGCAAGTCATAAATAACACGAGAGGAAGGAATTAATGCTGGAGATTTTACTGTAATTCTTCTTGACATTAATTATCGACAACTTAATGTCATCAAAAATAAAGTTAGCTTAATTTATTTTAATGCTCAAATACTAACTTAGTAGGTAAAATCACCTAACTATCGCATACACTTTGCAAGGAAAGAAAAGTAAAGCAGCTAAATGAGCTATTAATCTTTATAGCGGAGCCATACGTGTCTATTTTCTGCTTATAATTATTTATATTTTCTATTTGCTTTATCAAGCAACATTTTCATAAAACGATATGAATCTAATAAGCGTTCACCTATCTCTTGCTTAGCCTACAAACATCAATTTACCAACGGAAAAAGTAAGAACATTATTTATTTTGATCGAATTAGAAAACACAATTAACGAAAAAAACGTAGGTACCAGTAAGTACATTCCGATCCACTCAACTGTGCACACTTCTTTATGACGATCGCAGAATCCTAAAGCCCAATGTTTTCAACAGCTTTAAAAACTTATTTTCACGACTGATGTTAGAAACTTGAGATGTAACTTTTGATATCGTTTTACAGTTAGTTAAAAATACTAAACATAAAAATGTTTAATATTGTAAACTCGATCATTAAACTGTGAAACAAATGAGACGGAACCAGTTCTCCGACTCGCTGCAATCAGAACATTCAGTTCCTGGAACTACTCCTATTAGATAACAGATCAAAGATCATTTAAATTAAACAAAACCGATTAACTCCCAGACGGAATTCAGCTGTGAGGCGGAGGCGACATTACGAATAAAATACCTATTTGAAATGACGCAGCGGCGAAGAGTCGTCGACAAGCGAACGCAGCGTAGAGCATACGTAAGTTATTACATCTTATAATATGTTATTTACGTACGCGGCTCATAATAATAAACAAAGTGTGTGGGTATTGAGTATCTGTAACTTAATAACGTTGGATGCACCTGCCCGCGCGCCCTCCCCGACACATTAATATTATAATATATACAAGGAAAACGACCCTTTAATGCATTCGGCAGACGAACTGCTGTAATTATTATTTGGTGTAAACGTATTGAATATTAACTCCAGTATTGGGGGCAAGTAATAATCTTTTTTTGAGGCCAAAGTATGGTAATCGCAGCGGTAGTAACGGACGTTGTACAAGGGTCTTAAGACAGGTGACACGGGCGACAAAAACTGACGGAATGTTGATGAAATGATGCAGTCATATTTCTGAATTGTTTATTGCGATATGAATGCACAAAAACGGTTGGTACCGAATTTTGTAACTAATAAAATGTTAACTGTAACTCTCACAGTCTCTGCTTTGAGTTATTAGGAATTTTAAATCTAGTGGCATTCGATTTTTGTGCACACTTTTTATTGCAATGTGTGCCAGTACTTAGTATTCTATTTTTTTTCGTGACAGCTGTATGTAATCTATGGTTAAGTATTTTCAAATTAGATCAGATTCACATTTTCAGATTAGGTAAGTAGAATCCCATTAGAGTTGAAAGTCTTATTTTAATAGGATTAGACTGAATTTAAAGTCAAATATTATTTCAGGAAGACATTTACTGAATATAGATGTTTTCATAAAAAAGATAATTGAAAGATCTCTGCCTAGGCTATGCAAGGCTGGAAATAATGTAAGGTCGAATATTTACGCTGTGTGGAGCAAAGCAAGACAGTTACATGGAAACATTTTATGAAAACAGAAGTGGATTTCTGGAAAATACCTATGTTTACAAGAGTGCACATGCTTATAGGGAAATACAATAATATTCTAAAGTTTTGAGCTTGTTACGTAACACCTTCCTTATTTGACTAAGATAGTATCTAGATTCAGACTTAATAGAATCTCAATTCTCAATTCTTTATTGCGTACCATAATGTATATAGTTGGTAAGGAAATAAATATACTAGTCTACGGGCACAGCATAGATCAAGTAGGAGAGAGGAGGAAGAACACTGGCTGTTTATTGTGATAATCTCTCAGCATCTGCCTAGCCTTTTCCCAATTATGTTAGGGTCGGTTTCCAGTCTAACCAGATGCAGCTTACTACCAGTATTTTACAACTGCCTATCTGACCTCCACAACCCAGTTAGTATTGGGTAATACAATACCCGTTGGTAACGACTGTCAAAGGTCTAAAAATGACAGCCGGGACCAACGGAAAAAACTCGGTATGTAATGGGTGTTCTCCCATCCACGGACCAACCTAGGCAAGCGCAGCTTGACTTGATTTAGCCACCAACTCCATAAAACAACTAACAAAAAGAAATAAAACAACAAAATAATTAACAAATAAAATGTTTTTGTAATATTTTAACGGTAAATTGAGGTTACTATTAAATTGCAAAGAACCTACATTAAAGTACCTTCAGCTTATTTTCGGGAACGTCACGTACGTATTTGATATTCTAATTAGGTATGTTGTCAGAATTTCATTAAGCCATGCCATGCGGGCTTGCTTACAGGAATGTCACAATGTTTAAACAATCGGGGCTCTGAAAGGTAAACTGAGCCTTTGTAGGAGGGACTGTTTTTATATTATTCTTGTTTCTGGCTAAATAATACCAGCCGCACGGGTCGATCTTCTAGGTTAAGCAAAGGTTACCGAGGTCGATCCGTGGATGGGTGACCATCCTTGTCATACCGAGACATCTTCGTGCCTTGACTGTGGAGTTCAGATTAGCTGTCGATCCATGTAAAATTCTGGTATTCAGCTGTATTATTTATTTATTTAAACTTCATGTACAATAGTGGTACATAGGCGGACTTAATGCCACAAGGCATTCTCTAACAGTCAGTATCTTGGAGATGATGACGTAAAGACTTACATAAATGTTACTACTCCTTTGTATTGTGAATTTTTCTTCTTTCTCTGTTTGACTTTAGGAGAAATCTTCTAACTACATAATATGTAATTGCATTGCATTCTATTTAAGTCGCGAGTTAATAGGCTTCTTTTGGGTTAGCTCGTTCCATCGTCGGCCTCATCTCTGTCCTCAGGACTAGATTGAGGTCAAGAGTAGGCCCATCAAACATAAAAAAAAAAAAATTGAAAACATTTGTATATTTTTTCCAATAAGCAGATTGTTTCTGTTGGAAACCAAACCAAAATGTCGAATTGCAATTCTACAAGTAGTTTCACATAGTATTTTTAATTTAATTTGAATTTAATCACGATAAATATTGATTCGTTTCTTGGTCATGATTTTTCCGTAGTCGAATTTTAGTTTTGAACTATTTTTTTTTCCTATAAAACATGTATGTAGAGTTATAGGTTTAATTTCGGTAAAAGCCCTACAAAAACAAATTTCTCCCCTTCGATTTTTATGACTAACAAATGACAAGCAGCTGAAACTGGATACGTTCCAATTTACTTTTGTTTCGAAATCAAATTAAAAAAAAAACAAAAGAAATGCATATTTCAACTGTTGGCATAAATTCTTTTTTTGAAATCCATGTCAAGGCAAGGGTACAAAGCATAGATTGTAAGTTTTTTTTTTGTATTTCTATGGTACAAAATCTGTCTGTCTCTAAGCTTTTGAAACTGGCAATCAAGATTTTTAGAGCCCCTTGAACCACTTATCTCTAAATATGATTAGCGCTAGATACATTTAAAGTATTATTCTGTATCTGTCAACTTTAAACGATTGACAGAAACAGAATGCATTAATGTTTTGTAGTGTAAGCGGGTCCAAGAACTGAAATACACGAAGAAGGAATCTATACTAAGAAAATAGCAAAGGTCTAACTGGGACTGCTTCGTTGGTCGAGTGGTCGCAAGCACTACTGCTGAGCATCAGGACCTGGGTTCGATTTCCGAGTCGGGGAAAGTGGGTTTTTCCATAAAAAAATCTCAGTAGTAGCTACGAAGCCTGGATTTGTGGCCGGTTTGATGGCAATAGGCTCGCCCCCTAATACCTAGAACTTAAAAGTAACTTGTGAAATGCGGGTGTACTATTAGGTACACCTCTGTCTCACCCTTTGGGGATGTTATGTTATGTCTAACTGCCTCAACACTTTCTAAAAAAAAAAAACATTTATCTATTCTTTTTTTATTTAAATCACTAAAAAAGAAAAAAAACCTTGTTAAAATGAGGCACAGGTAATCTTAGCACCTGTGCCAGGCCGCCAGGTATTTTACTGGTCGGTTTATGTGCCGATCGAAAGCACCCTCACTTACGACCCTCTAGCGGAAGTACCTACGCACCTTTTAGTGCCTTCTATACAGTTTTGACCTGGTTACATTACAGCGTCGTGTTTTCATCGTAAGGTGTTTAAAGCCTTTTGTTTTCGTTTCTTTCTTGTTGTGGTTTGAGGCGTTTTGTAAATAAGGATTTATAATTGAAGTGGATTAATAGAATAAGGGTCTATTTCACGATGTCCGAATAACTTACCATATATATTCAAAAAT
The DNA here is from genome assembly GCA_950022335.1 of Eurois occulta. Classification (NCBI taxonomy): domain Eukaryota; kingdom Metazoa; phylum Arthropoda; class Insecta; order Lepidoptera; family Noctuidae; genus Eurois; species Eurois occulta. The sequence goes on along the minus strand of OX465484.1, from coordinate 7,082,843 downwards.
GGAACTAAATTCGGATGAAAATATCTGCTAAGTAAGTTAATGGGAATTTAATCGTAGGTGGTCACACAGGCCCTAAGAGTTTAGGTATTAGAAGCGTTTCTTTAACTGAATGATTGTACATGTTTGTTTGTTTGTTTAGGTCAAATCTTGCAACTGAATTTTAAAACAGTTATCCCCAACGGATTGAGCCGAAATTTTGCATACACGTTTAATTTGAGAGACGTCTTTTAAATCCAATATGGCGGACTGCCAAAGATAACGGACTAGTTTTGTTTTTGCACCCCCATGATTTAAGAGCATCAATTAAAAGGGTTTGCAGAGATGAATACGAAAAAAATGACGTCACATCTACACTTCAAACTTGTTTTTAAAAAGTTTTTTATTTTTATTACCGTAAGTAAGCTTGTTTGTCATTTGTATTCGGGCATGCAATGTAGTTTCAATCGGTCTCCTCAAGAATATATTCAAATACAATAAACAGCAAAACTTGAGTTCCATATTTAACTAAAGAACTTTATTTATTAATTCTTGTTTATTGCTCACTTTCGCCATGTAAGGAACTCTAGTGCAAAATTCCATGCTTCTAGACTAGACTTTAGGGTTTAGGCTGTGCCTTCAGTAAATTTAAGATTTTATAATGATTATGAAGAAGAAGATATTCTTATTGTGTTTTTTTTTGTATGTAACGAGATTCTCCCATTATTAGGTATCATCCTTTTAGGTTAGTATCCATACTTTTACTAAGCTATTAGGCACTAACCACAAGAAAAAGACGACTAAGCTATTATAATTGGTTACTTTAAATCTTATTCCCTGTTACACAAAATACCACATAGTTGAGAGTTCTAGTCAAGATATTGTAAAATATGTGTAACACGCTGTGGCCCGTGACTCCGTTCGCGTAGTAATTTTGATGTGTATGCGTGGGGAAAATAAAGATAACCTATAATCTATCTCCTTGCCAAATGTTATTATACGATCCTATCACACGTTTAGTCGTGAAAAGGTAAACAAACAAATTTAAACAAAAACAAGCAAAACATAAAAATAAATAAAATTGAAGTGTCTGTTTGTAATATCAAAATAACAGCTTTTTATTGAATGCTTAAGAAACTATATAGGCACTTTTAACAAAAACATTTTTTTTTTCAATTTTTGTCTGTCTGTCGGTCTCTCTGTCTGTCTGTTCCGGTTAATCTCCGAAAAGGCTGAACCGATTTTGACGAGGCTACTTCTGGCAGATAGCTGATTTTGTAAGGTCTAACTTTGGCTAATTTTATTTTAGAAAAATAATTATTCTTTCTGGGAAAAAAATTAGAAACCTTGAAATTGGTAACAAAATCCTCTTCAAAAAGGGGGGTAATATTTTTTGGGATAATTTCACGCGAACGTATGTCGCGGGCAGTAGCTAGTTTATAATATTATTATTACTAGCGGCACCTCCCGGCTTCGCAAGGGTGGACGTTATTTCTTCTAATAAAAAGAGAGGGGTGGGGGCAGCCCCTATTTTTTTCTAGTAATAAATATAGCCTATGTTACTCAGGGATAATGTAGCATGCTAATGGTAAAAGAATTTTTTAAATCGGTCTAGTAGTTTTCGAGTATTCGTTACAAACATGCAAATCTTTCCTCTTTATAATATTAGTATAGATAAAAGTATGGATGTGTTAAAAAATATACCATAGACGTATAATCTTTCAGAAAGCCAAATAATTATAAAAACTGCAACACGTAGTACAAGAAACTTTATATTTCATAGTAATAAGCGATATCAGGCGATATGATAAGCGCCCACAAGACAACAGCCAATATCATCGCAGTTTTAGCACCATCGGTAAAAACTAAATTTAAATATGCATGTTTAATGGTTGTATATATTTTTATTTAATATTTATGTTAATATGAATTCGATCTTATCCAATGGTGGACGAGTAGAAGAAATTATAGGTGTATACCTACTCATCATCTGCCTCGCCTTTTTCCAACTATCTTGGGGTCGGCTCCCAGTCTAAATGGATGCAGCAGAATACCAGTATTTTACATGGAGCGACTGCTAATCTGACCTCCACAACCCAGTTAGTACTGGGTAAAACGATATCCTTGGTAAGACTGGTTGTCAGGCTTTCGGGCTACCTGTAACGACTGTTGTTTACCTACTATCACTACATATTATAAAACAAAGACGCTTTCTCTGTCCCTATATCCCTTTGTATGCTTAAATCTTTAAAACTACGCAACGGATTTTGATGCGGTTTTTTTTAATAGATAGACTGATTCAAGAGGAAGGTTTATATGTATAATACATGCACCCGTGCGAAGCCGGGGCGGGTCGCTAGTTAACTAATGTAACTAGCCATCATTATTCCAGTATAGGAACATATATAATACTTTTCTATTTTGTTTATTATGCGAAAGTTTATGAGGATGGATGGATGTTTGTTACTCTTTCACGCAAACACTACTGAAAGGATTTGAATGAAATTTTGCACACAGATAGGTTATAACCTGGATTAACACATAGGATACTTTTTATCCCAGTAGTATGATCCCGTGGGACAATTATCGAACTTCACGCGGGCGAAGCCGCTGGCATAAGCTTGTTTGAAATAAAAATATAAGAGGACCTCTACTTTCCGCTGTCAGCCTAGTATTTTAATTGCGTGTTCGTACAACTAATGCCATTATAATCTGTAGTAATTAATAACTCTGTAATCTTTGTCGTTAGCTCGGTGACAACGTGTGCACCTGCCCTTTAACACCTTTGTATCTATGGTAGATCTATTGGTTATAATTAGGTTAATGTAGCAGTTCAGCTTTCTCCAGTTTAAAAGTCTGGATAAATTACTGTCTGTACACCTTTCCAGCTGGCCTAAGCTGTAGAAATCAAATATGTATTCGTTTTGTTTGAAGAGACAAAGTTCTATTCATCAAACATAATGCTTTGGAAAGCTAAGATTTTAATGATAAAAACAACTTACCCTGAAATCAACTCAAATTATTTCTTAAACCATACCAATACTAGGTAACACCTAAATGAATACTTATACCTATATAAAAGTGTAATTAAATTTTCAACTTTTACAACGAACAAAGGCGATGAACATTCCGGCTGAAATTCATAAAAATAAAAATTATTCCTGTTAGGTAAATATAAGTTTGTCTTTAAAATATGATTTTATTAATAAAGAGCTGTCCTCCATTCACCACAAATTAGTGAGTATAATGTAAAGTAACGCGATACAAGCTGCGCCCGCGCCGTCACCCGGTGAGATTACATACGGATCGACGCACTCGGAACGCGTGCGCCGCACCTGCTCGAGTTACGATAGGAATTTGGGTATGGGCTTGCGATTGTAACCAAATATAAACTAAACTTTAGGTTAGTACCTATTGTTTTCTTTGAAAGGTACGACGAAAAGATTTTATAGAAGTCCTAGGTATGCAACTTCTTCACCTACCTAGTTCTCAAAACGTTCGTAACGCCTGAAAACAGGTGCAGCTTCAATTCAAAATGTTAGTACAAAGACTCCTGACAAATCTAAAAGTGAATGAAGTTTAAAAAAAAAAGAGGGTTAAGGGGGGGGGGTGTTAGGGTTCTCAGGACTTACTTGTGACCATCATACATTAATAACCCCTTTATTATAAGCTGGAAGAACTTATTAGAAATCCCGAAGTCATGATCATCTGGCCTGGCCTTATCCCAACTATGTTAGGCCAGTATTTTACATGGGGCGACTGCCTATCTGACCTCCACAACCCAGTTAGTACTGGGTAATACGATAAGCCTTGGTAAGACTGGTTGTCAGACTTTCGGGCCACTGTCAACCTGTAACGACTGTCAAAGATCTACAAATGACAGCCGGGACCAACGGCTTAATGTGCTTATCGAGGCTCGGAGGAAACTCGGTATGTGATGGATGGGCATGGATGACCAACCTAGGCAAGCGCGGCTTAACCTAAAGATCGATCCGAGCGGCTGTTATTATTTAGCCACGACTAAGCCATTTAATCACGAAGTAAGAAAGCTAATTCGTATTCTTAGCGAGTTGGATATTACAGACTGAAATTAGTTTTAAAACACAACTTTTATTTCGTATTGTGTATTGCTATTTAATTCGATACCTATATTTACGATTGCAATAAATTATATTATTATCCAATTAATAGTAAATTCCACGAAAGTCGGAACGGACTATTTTATAAATTAATTCATTGGGTTTGGGTGCACCTTGTTTAAACAAATACACCTGATCGATGGTGCTCGGTTCACCTTGCTCCAAATTTTTTTAACAGTCGCGGTCGCCACGGTAAAAATACTAGCCAGAAGGTTCATTCGGGGTTTATTTGAAAAATAAGTGGCGTTGGTTGGTAGGTAGGTGGTAGGTGTACACATTAGCACGGTGAAAAACTCGCAATTGTACGTATTGGCTCAGGTTTCTGTGCATGATATATACTTTAAGAATCCGAAAAATAAAAATAAAAAATATATATTATATTTATAAAATTTTATTTTTCTTTGGATTTTTTTGGTTTTTACTTTGAGTCGTAAACTGTGAAGTAAACCAGCATCAATAATTTAGTGGTATTTTTATCCAATACAAAAAAGCTTTCAAATCTAAATAAAAAATAAAGAGACTCAAAAGGTTTCCCTCGTTCTTCAAAGTTCAAATTCAAATCAATACTTCTGACTTTTGCATGATTTGTGAAAGATACATGTCATGATTTCACTCATTTAAATGATTATATAGCTATAACTATCTCCTTCTAACTTTGGCTTGCCTATGTCCTGTAAGCATGGAAAAATGGTAACACTATTGAAACCTCTAGCTAGTGTCTAAGTAAAAGGTTATACCTTTTTTAGGGTTCCGTACCCAAAGGGTAAAACGGGACCCTATTACTAAGACTTCGCTGTCTGTCTGTCTGTCGGTCTGTCTGTCTGTCTGTCTGTCTGTCTGTCTCCAGGCTGTATCTCATAAACCGTGATAGCTAGAAAGCTGAAATTTTCACAAATGATGTATTACTATTGCAGCTATAACAACAAATACTAAAAGTCCCATACAACCGATATGATTTTTTTGCCGTTTTTATAGATAATGGTACGGAACCCTTCGTGCGCGAGTCCGACTCGCACTTGGCCGGTTTTTATTACCCTTAAATTTGTTCCATGGACCCGAAAGATACCAGGTTTTTTTCTAAAATTGGTCTAATAAGATCAAGTATTTTGAAAGTCGACAAAGTTTGGATTTTACCCACGAGAACGTAAAAATGACCCATTTATGGAACACTAGCTGATGCTCGCGATGTCGCCCGCGTATATTTCGGTAATCGTACTACTGGGATAAAAAGTATTCTGTGTTAATCCAGGTTATAAACTATCTATCTGTGTGCCAAACATCCAAATCTGGGCAGAAGTTTTTGCGTGAAAGAGTAACAAACATTCATCCATCCATCCTCCCAATTTTTCGCATTTATAATATTAAGTAGGAGGTCATTATGAATTAGCTAGCCAACTATGATTAGCTGATAAATAAAACGTTTCATGTAATAGTAGGTATTTGCTGTGAATAATCACGAATGAAACTTATTTAATAAGGTGTGTGGAACGATAACCAGTCTACATACCACAATCCAACTTTTTCTAATACACTGAAATCTACCCTCTTATTGGAATATTTTGAGAAAAGAAATTGAAAAAGTTACTCAGCAACAAGCTTCGGGAATGTAGCGAATTTAATTTCATTTATTTAAAAAATAAAACTCCATAAGTCTTTGTCCATTCGTACTTTGAATTGTTTCACCTCATTACGTGCACGAATATCACCGACATTTCTTGGATTATATGCTTATTTATCAACCGAAATTCAACCATATAAAGCTGCAAATAGAGTTTATTTTTCAAACCCTAATCATGCATACTGGCTTCTGTCGAAGACGGTAACTATACAAAATTCGACTCAGAAGTTCGGGCTAGAAATTTCTGAATTGCCTGATTTTATATCTGCCCTGATTATGAAGAATATCGCAATCGAATTTAAACTTTAACATCGAAGAAATAAAGATGAAAATGGTTTGGATGCGATAGAATTTCTTAGGTGTGAAAACACAAGCTGGCCGTTTGTTCGGACGTAGGGTGAATGCGACAATTTTGCTCATTCGAATACAGAAGTGGGACTAATGGTTCGCTATTTTTATGTTACCAATTAAATCGTTTCCAGTTATCGGACTAACCAGTTTTGGAATTTTTAATGGTAAGAAATATGAAACCAGTATATCATGCATTTTTTCATTGAATATTGAGCCATCAGATTTGAATTCAATAATCTGTCTGTATTTTTATTAAAACAACTTGATACTTACCTACAAAGTTGGGAACAGGTTATCATTATTTCGTGCCAGCGACGAATTATCACTCAACGCTAACTCTATAACTTAATTAACTTTAATATTATGACAAAAACTAACTGTCACACAATTTAATTAATTGAGAAGTTTCAGTAGATGCGTGTAAAATTTGCATATACACAGCGTTGGCTATCGCAAAACAAAAACACGATTTTGAACTCGAGGCTCACATGAAATAAATCGAATAAAAAAATCGATTTTAAACGTTCGATCTGCGTCGGAGTGGGTGCAATTAAAGGGTTCCGAGAATCGATGCTGCAGGACTGCACGGAGCCTGCACGAATATAGTTACGCCATTCGTATGAACAGGGAATAAAAATAATTGTATCTATATGTAACGTAATGCACATTATATGCTTGGGTCGTGATGTGTTGAAGGACTAATAATTTTATTCTCAGAGATGGGTCTTGTGGCTAAAATATTACAAGGAGTAAGAGACACATCACACGATTCTAGACTTCAATTTTTCGTTGGGTATTAAAAAAATACTGGTTTATACAAAACTGCTATGTAACGGTCAAAATGTATGGGATTACACTTGACGAAAAATATCAACTCGGGTGGTTCTGTCTGAAATCATGAACTGAATTCACGGAACTGTTGGCACGTCAATAGATATCAGGTAAGTAGATATATCTAAAATCCGTTGGGTGCATAAAATATGTAAGAAAGTACAGTGATTACGTAAGAGCTCTTGATGTAGCGGTTGTGGAAACCCAAGTTCAAGAGTGGACGATATCGACGACGATAACGATATTACCAATATCAACTTTTTGTATCAAAAATGAGACCGATTAAATAAAGATTGTATAATGTCGACAACATCGAACTTACAACATTCTTTGTAATCTTAATTGCATTATAATTTTATAAAAGATAACAAACCCAATAAAAAATACAAAAAAGATCACATCTAATTTCCAACATTTATCTCAAAAACGCCCCCATAAAAATCATCATAACCGAAACCTAATGAAACCCAATATCGATTACAATCGATATGGCATTACAAAACATTATCGATAACAAAAGAGCTAAACAAGGTGTTTACGATTCCGATATCGATCGATATCTCGAAAAACGTGGCACAAGACAAAATCCTTAGCGAATAAATTATATAGAGAGTCGGTTGGTGGTTGTCGTTGTCGAGTCCTTAATTGGGCCATGTACTGACCGACGGAAAAAACTTAACATTTGTTAGGTATTCCAGGAATTATACACTTGTTGGTCCCTCGACTGGGCCGGTTTATTTTCAGTGTCCCGTAATGAATGGTCTAACGAGATAGATAGATGATATCGTATTGCTTCTCCGTATTCCGTTGGAGTTTAGTTTCGATAAATAGTCATGAAAAATGTAGGCCTAGCCTTATTAGTTTTATGTACGTTTTTTATTTATGAGTTAAGCTTTGTTATTATGTATGTACTTAGGTGAATATGTAGTTTGCGTCCAAGAGTACTGGTCTCTAGGTAAGTACCTATTTATAAAAATACTATTTTGTACCTTTCTTTTGTTTTTTGTGTTCTATAGTTACACCTCTTGCTCTGTATGGCTTGTTGTCATATTCCCCATTTATTGTTTTAAACCACGGTAAATATGCCACACAATATATATATATATACGTACCTTTCTACTTTTAGGAAATTGGTAAAAAAAACTTACACTTTTTAGAAAAATCCCATCAAACCCAAAACACCATCAACTACACATTATTAATTTCATATTTCTTATTACAAAAAATACTAGTACAAACATGCTGAACGTCATTCATGGACACGGCAGTCCACCTGCATTACTAATGACCGCTGGCGACTGTCGCATAATCCCGGGATTACACGCGGGCTTGGACCCATCGAGCGCCGCTCAATGCCGACAAATTAATTTGTAAAAACTAGTGTTCCAGATGAACGAAAAAGAAAAAATGTGGCTTAACTGAGTCAGTAGTGTAATGCAAAGTAAAGTCTCAAAAGTCTGGCTAACTATCAGTCTGTCTATTACTTTTTCACGCCTTTATAACGACTGAACGGCTAATGGCAGACAAGTAGACCATCACCTGGATCAGTACATAAGACACCAAGAGCTGAGAAGACAATAAATACCCCGTCTTCACTTCGACACTGATGAATTCTTACCAATCTGGCACAAAACGTTTTTAACACTCAAAACTTAAGGTGAATGCTCCAACCAGCCCGCGAAATTCAAAATTTCTTGCGTTTTTTGCAACTTGCAGGCCAGTGCTAGGTTGTATGTTGATTAAAATATTATTCGCGGCTGTAAGACGTATGTAGTTACAGAATTATAATCATCAAAATCACCAATACAACCCTCCAAGTTCATAAAGGCGTAGGAACAAAAAAAAACAGAAAAAGTCAACATACAACCTAGCACTGGCCTGCAAATTGCAAAAAAACCCAAGAAATTTTGAATTTCGCGGGCTGGTCGGAGCATTCCCCTTAAGTGGATTTGTTTAGCATACTTTGCATACACCTATCATTATCATCTTTTTAACCAACTGGGTTTTGACCTCCCCTTTCTTCTTTGTCACTTCTCAGTACTGAGCATCCCTCATCCAAAGATAGACCCATTATACCACCATACACTTCAGAATGAAAATTCTGCACATACTGCTTGAACACAGTTTTTTCTAACAGATTTTCATCAAAAGCGTCATTTTCTTTACCAAGCTCAAGTCAAAAGAGTTACGCATCGCAATTATTTTTTTATATCCCTCCCGCATTATCTAGAAGGGGAAACAGATTTCTTTTAAAAAAATAGCGTTGTAAACTTCTCGGCTAATACGAAAGGTGAGGCGACAGACTTGGAGCGTGTCGGTGAACGTAAATTGTTTATTATTTTTTATGGGATTTTCATGAGGACGATCGTCCCAGACTCGTTAAAGGTGGTTATGACGGAATGAGGTTGGAGCGAATGGAGTGTTAATTTAGGACATTTTCTTGAAGAAATATTTCTGAGACACTCCTACGTTTTTTTAGACATGCAATAGTAATGAAACTTCTATCACAAGGTGATAGTCTTCATGTTAACTTTTGCAAGTATATTATTTATTTTTTTGTAGAAGATTGTCAGCGTTGATTAGATCTAAGCAGGCATTTAATGCTTGATTAGATCTGATATTTTTATATATATAAACTTACACTTTTTGCCATGGGGGTTGGCAGTAACGACAGAACGCCACTTATAGATCCTTACATGCTAATTTCACCTCGTCCACATTCAAACAAATCCAACGCTGCACATTTTTTTTCTATTTTCCATTTTAATACTAACTTACAAACAACCTAATTTGTGGTGATGTGGGTATTCAAGTTCAAACCATTTTCCCTGCGGTTCAGGTTCAGTAGCTAAAATTTTCAACTTAGCGCTCCATTCATTCATAATCCATGGCAGCCACTAAGGTTATTATATGTAGCTGGAATTTTTAGCCGTTGTTTTAAGTTTTTTTGGCATTTTTTAACTAATACCTCACAGTTCATATTGTTTAACTCAGTAAAGTGCAAGTACATACGTATTTTGTTACTTTTATTTGAGAAGCGTGACTAATCGTATGAATTCTGAAAAATTTTTGGTATGCATCTGTCATTATGCCTAAAGTATTTTTTGCCACAAGAATATAGTCAAGTAAATTGTATTCTAGAAATGTGACGATTTGGACTCGTTCCTGACTGATTGGCCAGAGAAGGCAAAACACCGGGAAATCACGTAAAATAGGTATTTGAAACATGATAAATATAAACTTATACGGTCACTTACGGGATATCTTCCGTGATTGAAAAAACCTAACTGACCGACCGTGAAAGCTTAAAACAGTGTATGATAAATATAGTAATAATAGGTAGATTTGTTGAAGAAAGTAAGAAGATTGAAGCATTAATGCATTTTTATCCCAAAAAGGAGCAGCTTTAGCTGATGAAATTTTGTTTGGTACGACAATTTGAAGATAAAAACGAGAAAGCTAAGCGAAAAAGAAGTGAAAGAAGCAAAGAAGAAAGAAGAGAGAAAGAAAAGAAGGTGAAGTGGTGGTGGTGGTGGTGGTGGTGGTGGTGGTGGGTGAAGTGAAGTGGAAGTTAAGCGATATTTAGGTATAAGTAAGCAACTTCGATTTCATTAATTACCTGAGGTTCCTGTAAAGTTGCAAATTGGAAACCCCATCGGGAACGAGGCTTGTCACTCAATTTTGTAGCTGCCAGTTTATGTTTGCAGCACTGCAGGCTGCAAACATAAAAAAACTGAACGCACGACTAACGCAGTATCCGTTGACAAAAAAAAAAATATCCTCAACCACTCGATCAAGAGTGTGACATCTCACCTAGGTACCTATAATAAAGGCACAACAACAATTCAACCTCCTACCTGTAGGTACTTCTCAATCCAGAACCCAACTTAGCCAGCTCGTTGGAACACAAAAGCGAACCCGAACACGGCGAACATTTAGCTATCGGCGCCTCTCTCATAACACCGCATTTTCCACTTTTCCCCAGATTTCCCGAGGTGAAATCGCTAAGCGTTGCCGTGATGTTTGAGGATGAGAAATGAGCGGAAGGGGGGGTGGAAAGCAAGGGGGGATGTATTGTAAACACAATTACCTCCCCGCGTCGCTCCCAGGGCAACAAATGGTGGCTAAACGACCCATTCGCCTGTGATTTGTTAGCAATATGCTTGAGATTTGGAACAGAAATGACTTTAAAATTCGTTTTGCGTACTGTTACATGGTTTTGCTGGCTCTAGTGGGGTAGCGTGGGCGTTCATTTAGATTGTTATATGGGTTGGTTTGTTTGTGTTGTTATAATGGTAATGTTTGTAGCTTAGATTACCTAAGTTTAGTAGGTACTTTACCTTAGGCAAGTAAGGTTTCAGTTGTACCTATCTAAAGTTTTGATTGTCAAACAATCAATAGGACCTAAAATGAAATTATCGAACAATATCAGTGGTTTGCCAGGCAGCAACGGACTTAAGCTAGAACCAAAAGAACATACCATCACATAACATCACGCCTGTAATCCCCGAAGGGTTAGGCGGAGGTGTACCTAATAGTACACCCACATTTCACCAGTTATCTTTAAGTGTCATGTAATAGTGGGCGAGCCTATTGCCATCAATCTGGCACAAATCCAGACTCTGTGGCTGCTACTGAGAAGTTCTTGACAGAAAAACCCAATAACAATTTGCCCAACCTGGGAATCGGACCTAGGATCTCATATTCAGCAGCCACGGTGAAAAAAAATTTGTTTGTAATGCTTGTGGGTCATGTTTTTCTCGAATCGAAGACTCAGATTTTCTCCGACCAGTACGTCCTGGACAGCTCTGTCGTCTGCCACATTCGTGCTGAAGGCTGTAAATAGTTATGCACGATGAGCAGGACAGAAGGTATGGCCTATTAAATATGTGTTGGGGCTCCACTCTCGCATTGTTCGCGAGATAGGTCGATTACAACCCTTTTAGCCAGATTGGATCTGCTGCGTTGTGGGTCAAGTTGATGAAATAACGTGTCATCTGTCTTCCGGTTTCATGGATTTACCTAGTTGTCTATATAGTAAAGTAGTACCTGGAAAACAGACTCTGATTTAGAGTCCGACCGAAACTGGTTTTTACGACATAAACCGAAACCGATTTTTGGCAGCAGTCACTGTTTTGGTCGAAACCGAAACCGAAACTTCCTTACAAGGATCATGTTTTGAGGGAAAAATAAAGACAACGTTATTAAAATCAGTCAGTCTTTATTTTTTTTATCTTTAAATCTCATAGCTATGCAGTCTTCGACATTTTCACTTATTTCTATGATAATCAACATTAACCACTACAAAAATATACCCTTATTTAATTAAACAATATATATATACAATGCCTTAAAATACTTAAATAGGTGAGGTGTTTATTTCAGTAGTAAGATTCTGCTTTTGAATATTATTCATGTCATTTCATTTCATTCATTTTTTTTTACAATATACATAAAATTACCTACTTAAGTTATTACCTAATATCACAATAGGTATAGGTACTTAATATTTAAGTAATAAACAAAACAAAATAAATCACTTTTATTTTAAGAACAAATTAACTTCTTCTAAACTTATTCGTCTTTTTCTGTGACACTTCTGTAAAAAAAAATAAAAGCTAAACTACTAAATTAAAAACTAATCGTAATCATACGAATGCAAGGCGACGACTAGATACTAATAATTTCCAGTAGGTATCTGTAATCGTTATTTCTTATTAGTACATAAGTAAACAATCTTATGTTAAAGGTTAGAAACAATAGTTTATCAACATTTTCGCCTCGCAGATTGCTTCTTCTTTAATAAACTTGTCCAGCAGCACTAAATAATTTTTCACTGGAAACACTCGTCGGTGGTGCTAACAAGAATTTCAGTGCCACCTTTCTCAAACACAGTGGACACAATGGACTAGAATCCCAGTAAGAATAAATATCTGCACTTCTCTGTAGCCTAGGCTCTGACAAGAATGCTTGAATAGTTTGCTTAATTTGTGATAAACAATCACTGTTCTCCACACCAGAGGTTTCTATTAAGTGACATGTAGATTTATCATGGGCGTCCCAAAGCCCTTTTTTTTCAACAAGATGGCTGTGGATCTTCAGAATAACAGTTTTCACTTATTGTATCGCTAACGTCGTCCGTGCACTTCTTCAAATGGTTTTCTATTTCCAAAGTGGCAATGTCAACTTCATCAGAATTCAGATATGTACTTTTAAATCTTGGATCTAGTATTGTTGAAGTTATTAGAGCAGGATGCCCTTTAACGTATGCAAATCGTCGATTCACTGATTCATACAACCGTGTTTTCATGTTTCTCATTATTTCGATTTCATTTTCGTCTCTAGTTTGCAGCTTTCTATTTAACAGTGATATCAAAGAAATTTCAAGGGATATGCATGCGTAGCTTCATAATAAAACTTGCCGAATTCAAAATAAATCACACGAAAACTCACAACAAACAAAACGAACTGCAAACACAAGCCAGTCATGATGTGATTAGGCACGTGGACGCGGCAAAATGTCTTCGTCGCTTACTCGCTTGGATGGAATTTAACGCATCGAACATGACCGATCACAGCGCGAGAACTCCCGAATGCAGTTTCGGTTTCGAAACTCGTTTTTTTTTGCCGAAACTCGACCGAAACCGAAACCGAACTTTCGGTCGGACACTAATCTGATTTAAACACATTATTGTAACCAGGGCTAGACTTCAGGAGTTGCAATGTTTTGAAATACAATTGTGTGAATAGTGTGGCGGGAATGTCCCAAAAAAAAACCAGGACTATATTGAAATCATGACATAAGTTTAAAAAAAAATGCTTTGGTGTTCTTATGTCAAAAATCTCAATAAATATACCTTGGTGCCTTCATTTTATGGTTATTTATAAAGCTTATTATCTTGCTCTTAATGTGTAAACTCGCATAGCATAACAGGGACATAGCTATTAGCTACCTAGATTTTTTATTGATGGCTTAATAGGGCGTCATCACTCATGCACTTCATAAATTATAGTGATCTCAAAACCTGCATTTTAAATAACACCAGTATTTTAATTTGCAACACCAATCATGGCATTTTCAACATAAAATTATTCCATCGATATTAAATCGTTTTTAACATAGGTTTACCTTTGAACATTCTATATCATTACATTCAAGAACTTCAGTTGAAGACTAAAGCAATACGATGAAAAATTTCAAGTCAGTATAACAGGTACAGATGAAGCTACGCAAAACTGTCAAATTTTCCCAATCAACCTTGAACCTAATGCTTTAGCGATAAACTTAAAAATCAATTAAAGAAATTTGACAGATTGTAGTACCTTAATGTGCTGGTGTCTGTACCTAGATAATTTTAAAACATTGTTCATAAGTTTACAATTATTATTCACTTTTGCCGATTCAAATGTGATTTATTGTAAGGTGAATTTCCAGTTACTATATGGGCATAGAGAGATATGGTTACAGTATCGAAAAAGAATGAGACTTAAACTAAGAATGAATGCTGTAATGCTGCTAACACTTAAATAAAGATTAAAAACATTAACAACCTGTACAGAATCTCCCATCAATACGGAATCCAACATCACAAAACTCCTTTATAAGTGTAACACACAACAATACAAGATCCTCGTTAATCCCTTACGGTCATAACGAGGCGGGCGCTAGAGGGCGGAGCCCCGGCCTCCACCGGCGTCCCGGAGCATGCGGCATAAACAACTCAAGTTACAACATTTAATTATCGCTGTTTATTAAACCAGGCTCACCTCGCGAGATATGAATCACTGTTAAATGATAACACTGGTGAGGATGAAAGAAATTATCATTCACACCTACTGGAGATTGGATGGTGGGTCTTGGGACACGATTTGGGTTCGGGGTTATGAAGAATGGTGTGCCAAAATCGTGGTAAGTTTTGTTGTATCATTGCATCGTGCACAGCATGGGTCAAAGAATATAATAATAATAATATCTTGGGACAACCAACACACCGCCATCTGATCCCAAACTAGGCAGAGCCTGTGCTATGGCAACCAGACAACTGATAAACATATTTATATATTTCTAAATACATACATATTATAGATAAATTACACACCCAGATACAGAACAAATAATCGTACTCATCGCACAAAGATTTGTTCTGTGTGGGAATCGAACCCACGACAGCAGTCAGGGTCACTAACCACTAGACCAACAGGCCAGTCAAAAATATACTTACACAATTTACTCCTAACTATCTTAAATTCGATCCCGCAACGAAATTAATCAGGAAAGTATAGCGGAGGAGTAGGAAAACCATAATTTCTACTTCCCTCCATATCAGCAGGAGACAGAACAAAGCAAGACCAATTGGCACAAAGGGACTTTTACTACTGGGCCAAAGCTATGGCCCATTTTGGACGAAGCCGCAGGTTTCCAGCAAGTACCAAAATTTAAGGAGGTGAGCCGTGAGGGCAGGGGTCACACATTTCAAAGTGTTCTTATCCTGGATAAGTTACAAGGTAATTTTAATCATCTCGTTAAGTCATTTATAAAGTAAACAAACTTTTAATTTAAAAGTAAAAAAACCTTTACATTATTCACTTTTAGCCAATCTTGAACTGAATTTCTCCTATTTGCTCCAAACATGTGTATACATACAAAGACAGTGAACTGATGCATGCAAGATATTAAAAATAAATTGTTTCGACATGTATGCCACATACGTGAAACACAAACACACCACAAAACATCGACTTCGGTCGTTGGTTGTGGCGATAATCGATTAATCGGCTTCGGAGAGAATTCGACCTTCGGACGGACACTAAAGGAATTGCTGAGAGCGTACCAGAAGACGCGCTTGGTAGTTCTAGCGAAGGATATACGCGCATGTCGCTTGTGGGGTCGCAAATTGTTACCGTTGTGGCGGGTTGTAAGGAAAATGAACGTTAGCTCATTTGATAAGCCAGGAAGCATCTTGGTGAAGTTACCAAGAAAATTTATAGCAAAATATGTATGTAGGTTCTGAAAATTGTGAAATAGTTGCAGTTGACAGTAGTCAGATACCTAGGTATTTTTCCAGCTTTCAGGCTCCTGCCTGACCAGGCACGTAACGACAGTGAAAGGTCTACATATGACAGCCGGGACAAATAGCTTAAAGTAGCGGCATTAATCAGTAGTCAGAGGTCAGGGTCAGAGTATATAATGATGGTCGCCCATCCAAGGACTGACCTCAGCAATTGTTGCTTAACCTCGCAGATCTACTAGTGAGGATACAGCAACAACAGCCTATTGAGTAACTCATATCGTTATCGGATGCAGTTGAATACCTGTATTTTACATAGAGTGACTGCCTATCTGTCCTCCTATCTAGTTAGTACTGGGTAATACAATACCCCTTGGTAAACCTGGTTGTCAGACTTTCGGGTCACTGACGACCTGAAAAGACTGTCAAAGATCTACAAATGACAGTCGGGACCAACGACTTAACAACGTGGCTTGTTACATAACCTACATATCTTCTGCACCATGTATGTACACTGCTAGTCCCCCCCCTACACAACACTGGAAGATAAATCCAATCGCCGCATACGGATATTACTCCTCGCAAATATATTAGAAGTGCAAAGTTTATTCTGATTTACGATCTTCCAACAGCCTTGTAAGTTGTAGATGTAATTTAACAAGCTTTCTATTGTTCACCCGCCCCCTATATTTATGACCGAGGTTATATATGTAAAACTTTGATATTTATGCTGTTAGTAATAAGCATGTATCCATATCGAGCTATTTTGAGACAAATATCCACCATTGCTCAAACGCTTGTGATAAAAAGCAAATCAGGTATCGACTTTTAGTTAAGGGTGGTTTTTACTGAACGAGCTTATGAAGCGTGGACTCGATCAACTAGTAACGCAAAAGTATACACAAACAGTATCAACGGCAACGTAGAGACAATCTACGTTTTACAGGGAAAGTTAGAAATGAATGTCACAGAATTATAAATTGACGTATCTCTGATGTTTTGACTTTGATCGTTTTTATATTTGAAAATTCTTCAATTACAAGCAAGTGTACGTACATACAATTCAAGATTTTTGACTTGATCATCAATAAAACCACTGGACAAAAAAAAGAACTATACTGGTATTCAAATTACATCATTCATTTGCCTAGCCTTTTCCCAACTATCTTGGGGTCGGCTCCCTGTCTTACCGGATGCAGCTGAATACCAGTATTTTACCTACATGGAGCGACTGCCTTATCTGACCTCCACAACCCAGTTGGTCCACTGGGTAATACGCTATCCTTGGTAAGACTGGTTGTCAGACTTTCGGGCCACTGACTACCCGTAACGACTGTCAAAGATTTATAGATGACAGCCGGGACCAACGGCTTAACGTGCTTTCCGAGGCACGGAGTAAACTCGGTACGTAAAACGGTCACCCATCTACAGACCAACCTAGGCAAGCACGGCTTAACCTCGATCGACCCGAGCGCTTGTTAATATTAAACCACGAGCTCCTCACTGGTATTCAAATTACATGTAAATCCTATAATACTAATACCGAAAATATCCTAAGAAAACACATCTCTTCAAGAAACCAGCTCGGCCAGCAGAACAGCCACAGCACTCATAACAAAAGTGCGCAAAGCAGAGCATGCGCCGGCGGCGCACTCGGACGGGCCATTTATCGCACGCGCTCGCCCCGCGCCCGCCTCCCGCCAGCGGCTCTTGCACGACCACCACGCCCCAAGCAGGAGCGGACCTGGAGTGCGTACATAATCTGCCTATAATGTTCCACTGCTGGGACGAGCTGATGCGTGTTAGTGGTCACACAAGTCTTTAAAATTTTGGTTATATGAACATAACGGTTTCCTCAAGATATTTCCTTCGGCGTTTTGAGAGCAGTGTTGAAGATATTATATACACAAACTAAAGTTCCCACCTACCTGGAGTGGACACTGCTGCTAAAAAGACGGAAGGTTCTAAGGTGTGAAAATTAAGAAATAATAATATTTTTGGGGAAAATGCACGAGGGAGAAAAACTGCCATTAATTTATATTTTTTACCCTGCCTGCGTGCCTGCCTGAGTGCCTGCTGCTATAAAGATGGAAGGTTCTAAAGCGAGGAAAGATGCGTTCAAATAGCACCAAACTTTCAAAGTTCGATTTGCAAGAGCTTTTGCATGCACATGAAGTATGACTATCTCTACTTAACGAAGAGTACCACATAGTTCTTCTATTCCTATATTTCTTTTACCCATTTTTCACATCGTTCAGTAGCAATTTTTCTACAATCACACATGCCGCAAAACCATGGTGATCCTTTAGCGCGTTTAAGAGCCATTAGACGATTCATATTGGTTTGGTTTTCCGGAAACAGCACAAAGTGAAATAATATTTTCCAGGAGATGAACACATTGTTAGCTATATTTTCAAGTTAAGGCCATGTTAAAGCTACAATAGATCTTTGCACTGTACCACGTTCGATTTATGAACAATATAACTTTATTTTCGACCTCAGTGGAAGATCTTACTGCGGCCCTGCGCTTGCGCCCCAAAGCGCGAGGGCGCGCGAAATACCGACCGATCTGTAGTGGAGCCGCCATTATAATGAGACGTTATTTATTGGACAATCCCACTACTAATCACCTCGGACAAGCTGTATTCATAAGTATTACCTATATTATGAAATGTGCGATGAATGACTGGAAATACCTAAGGTGGGTCGGTAAGTGTAATATAACAACTTTGTAGCGTAATATATTTACATGTTTTCAAATTTAACAACCTCGAGATGTCAGTTGTTCGTATACCACTCAAAGAGACTGCCACTAAACTAAAATATTTGATATTTCCATGAACCCACAGTAGAGCAAATATCGTTTTAAAATAATAAGATTGAAGAAGAAAACGCATTGAAAACCACAATCGCCTCCAAAAGGTTTGTTTTGGTTGTTTTCTTCAATTTAAATATTTAAGTACCTATTTGAAAAGGCCAACAATGTGTTTTATATAAGTAAAAACCAAAGAAATAAACTTTCTTTCCTCAAATGCCGTTTTAATAAATAACTAAAGAAAAAACGGTAAAATAGCATCAGAAGCCTGCACTTAGCAAGTCAGAAAGATCATAATTATGACACTTAGGTATAAGTTAAAACATCATCATCCTTAGCATTATGTATTTATTTAAGTATATATTAATATTTACTCATAATGCGTATTTATACTTAATTTAATTTAAATTTATTTATTTGTATCAGACACACGATCCATAGTTTAGTTAGTAAGTACACTTAAAAAATAATGTTAGTAAATAATCAGACAAAGGTATATAATATTTTAGGCTAAGTTAGGTAAGGCACATATACACATTCTCTTCCTTTTCTCACACACTATTGTCTACATTTCTTTTTCATTTCTCCTTTTGCAGGTCTGCTGTCAGAAATTTCTTGAGAAATAAGCAGTTACCTAGCTATTTACTCATACATTATAAAGTTATTTTCCTGTGTTTTCTACTGTGTGTACATAAATAGTTAAATAAATAAATCATTATGAAAACTTACTTAATTTTATACTCCTTCAGTTTCTAAACTGCTGACAACCCATCACATTAGTTTACATTTAAACAGGAGTGTAATTTTGACGCAAGTAAAATATTTATATCGATAATGGAAAAATACAGTTTTGAATACAAAACTGGTGTTATATGCTTTCATGCATTCAGTCGTAATGGCTCGGCGTTTTTACTTTTACAATAAGCTAACATTTATACGAGGTGTTAATTCAAACAAAAAGTTATACATTTTTGGCATATTAGTTTTGAAGATATAGAGATTGCCAATAAGGGCAAATTAATAGAAATGCATTAAGAGGGGAATCTTGAACATTGTTGAAATAATCGCGCGAGAGTTTCAGACCATCGCGTGTCTTCTTTTCAAAAACCTGGAGGTGAAGAAAATTGGCATATTATTTTGCGGGAAACTTTCTTCCAATACCTTCTTTGTCTTTGAATATATTATGTATTCCATTTTCTGAATCGAAAGAGAAAAAGGTTTTTTTATTGTACTTGTATTTAACCCTTTATCGGGCAATACGATCTTGCAATCGGAAAATAAAGCCAAATAGGTATTATTAGTAGAAAATAAATTTTGTTTTCTTTTATGCTCGACGTTTGAGTATTTAATGAGTGATTAATAAGTCTTTGTACAACAATAGAATACCTACCAAGAATTAAATTTAATTTTTGAGCTGAAAAATATGCCTGCCCTATGCAACAAAATGTAAAGCCGTTACACCGACACAGATAGCAGTAACAAGCTCCACTATCGATGATCACACTCGACCATTAACTGTGAACCATTACGACTTTATGACTTATTAACATCACAACTTCGACTGACAGCTGCTTAAGAAAATTAATCTTGAATGAAAAATGATAAAATTGCTAGTCTGACCTACCTTACTTGGATGTACATTATTTTCAAATCGCTCACGTTTCCTTTTAGTAATTACTTTTAGTATATGGAGTGTAGGTGGTGTTTAATTAATGTTGTAATACGAAACATGTATATGGAATATAGAAGTTTAATGTAATACCTACATGGTTAACACGGGTGTAACTTAAAGTTATTATCTAGCCACTAGATCAACGATTGAAACCACTAGACTGTAGGTTTAGTGGTTTGGTGGTTGGGGTGGTAGGTTGTGGTGTGTGTTTTATGTTTTAGCTCGTTTTTGATAGTCTTACAAAACGTTCGATCTGTAAAATCATCAAAAATAGTGTAGATGTGTTTCGTCATCATTTGAAATCTACCCAAATCATGCATTACCTCTTGTTTTAATTTTTTTCCCGTAAACCTTCAATCGTCTACGACATTGTCCTGTGGTTTCCGCAATCGTCCATTACCCTGATTCTCCTCACGTTTACACACAACATACGTATTTGTCACCAGTCCCGCTATTCTCTGAACCTTAGGCCACCAGGATTTCTCAGTAAAGTTGGATGAAAGAGGTCACACTGGAGTTACTCAAACTCGTATGTAAAACTGTATATACTGGAAACCCACATCTACTTGTACCTACATTCAAAGCAAATAAAGTTCTGATTCTGATTCTAACCCACAAAACAATCAAGTAATTTATTTATTCAAATTAGGCTGATACATAACACCATGCCAGTAATCCCTGAAGGGTTAGGTCGAGGTGTGCCTAATAGTACACCCACATATCGCCGATTATCACCAGTTATGTTTAAGTCACATGTAATAGGGGGCGAGCTAATTGCAATCAACCGGGCACAAATCTAGACTCCGTGGCTACATGGAAAAACCCAATAACAGTTTTCCTGACCCGGGAATCGAAGCCAAGTCCTCATGCTCAGCTGTCGCGATTGCAACCACTAGACCAACAACATCAAATCAAGTATTTATTTATTCAAATAACTATTATTCAAAAGTACTAATATATTCAAAAGACTTAGCACTTAGCACTTTAGCACTTTTTAGCTACACGAGACAGTCTCTCAAAACGGCCACCGTTTACCACTTCGTAGTGTTTTAGCTTGGAAAAAAAGTGGCGGAACAAATTTCTCAGCAACTTCTCTCTCTGTTACGTTAGAAGAACAACTTCCACTGTCTTTTCTGAAGGTTCGAATTTGTCCACTACCTCACCTGATTAACCATGGTGCGGTCGACGATGGTGCACGCTAGCCTAAAACTGACCTATTCACTTGAGACTAGAAGACTCCTAGGTTACCATTAAAACTAAAAACCGGTCAAGGGCGAGTCGGACTCGTGAAGGGTTCCGTACCAGCGTAGTAGGGCAGCCGCCTTTAATTTTTAATTTATTATTCGTTGTTATAGCGGCAACAGAAATACACATTCTGTGAAAATTTTAACTGTCTACCTATTATGGATCATGCATGAGATACAGACCGCCGACCGACAGACAGACGGACGGACGGACAGCGGAGGCTTAGTAACAGGGTCCCGTTGGTTAACTTTCAGGTACGGAACCCTCAAAAGGGGATATTTACCATGTTTACATTAATTTTGAGTTCTGGATATTGTGGCACTATGATCACGGATGAATCCGTGATCCTAGGTCATAACTGGGTAATATTAAAATAAATTGTACAGTCACCAAAAAGAAACGAAAATGAAATTCGTTACAAAAATGAAAAGTGTTACAAAAAGGAAACCAAAAGGAACTATTAGGACAATTTCACAATTAACAAAACAAAATAGGATTCCGTTTTTTTTTAATTATCATCAATCACAAATAATAACTGAACAAGTTAGATACAACTTGGATAGGTTCATTTGAACTTTTAATAATACCAAATCAACTCTTGATAAAAATAAAACAGTAAAAACGATAAAACTTTTAAACATGATAAAACTTTAAATCACAAAAGAGGTCACAATGTCACATTTTTAATGGTTTCATAATTTTTTTTAACCTAATTAATATTCGAGATCAATTTATCAGTCTCATAATTCTTTCTTAAGTCATTCGTCATCATCATCATTTTCATAACTTTAGGTACTACACAATAAATACACACAAAATATGAAGATGAAACACAAAATAGTTTGGTCAAGGTAACCGGTGAAAGTCAAATTTTCCCTTGTTTTTTGCAAATTACGACCGTCAGGTTATATGTTGAGGAAAATATGATTTGCGACCATAGCCAAGATTAATTTTCACTATTGCTATCTACTAGTATTCCTAGTAAGTAAGGTGAAAGCATTGCTAGATTTTTTTTTTGTAACAAAATAAACGTGTGAAGAATTTTTCAGTAGGTAACTAGTATAAAATCACCCTTACTTCCTTTTTGTTAACTCATTTTTGCTACGTAACAAAAAAATGTAACAAATTATAACAAAAAGGAATGTAAAACACGTGTTGAATATAACCTCAAACGAATTAAAAATCAGTGAAGCTCCTTAGCTAAAATTGTTGTTTACTTTTGATTTGGCCGAGAGTAATACAATATTTAAATGGTCTAATAGTAAAGAAAAAACTTAACGGGTGATAAAAAGACCACCGCACAAAAGGGAATGTAATATTGTTGAAAAAATTCATCACTGCTTTAGGCACATTTCTCTAACAAGAACGCACGTTGCAAAATGGCCGACTGTCACTAGTTAGAGCTACGTGATTGGCTACTCACAATAAACGCAGTGTTGCCAATTCTACATTTTAAAAACTACCAAATATTGATGTTACAAAATGGAATAACAAAAATGACGAAAATCGTGGACGAAGATTTGATATTAAGTTAAGTATCTATTTCTTTATTATTTTTAAGAAATAATGCAGGATCTAGATAGTCTTAACAATACTGAAGTTAATTTTAAACTTGAATTAATTAGATATGTAGCACCCAAAAAACTAGAGGCTTTTTTGTAACGCACAAGTCTTCGAGGACAGTATTATTTACATGGGAGAAATATGATATTCCCCTAAACAAAAATGTGTATTTTAATAACTATATGCTATAATCTGCTGTAAAAATCATATTATTCATCCATAATTCTGTATGTCTACGTCTAATAACTTGTTTTATAAAATTTTCGCATTATTTCGATAGAACCTACCATGGACATTTCAGCACGTTAGAATGTACAATTATTTTTGATATTACCCAACTATCATAAAACACATCATACTCTAGTAAGGAGTCCCACTCCCACTCTTTCGTATAAAGCTTTTGTGGTGCCAAAAGTTTTATACGAAAGAGTATGCATGTTATGTAGGTATCGCAGTTTCGCATCCCCGAACATATTTACATCTATACTCCATTTGTTTAGGTAGTTAACTAAATGTAAACAATCTTAGCATGTCTTTTATCTAAAAAAATGACTAAAAATTGTATCTAAAAATGTTTACAATTAGGTATTTACTTAAATAGATGTTAGGTAATTAACTTCATTTAAATAATCTTTGTATGTCTTTTATACGATTTATTTTACATAAAAAGACATATCAAGATTGTTTACCTTTAGTTAACTACCTAAACAAATGGAGTATAGTCCTTCGTGGCGGATTGAAATAACGAAACTGAACTCAATCAGCACATTTAAACTGCGTTCAAGAACTATCAGTGTCACCATTGCTATGGAATATTGACACTGACGGTCCTTGAACGCAGTTTAAATATTAGCTTATTATTTAATTTATAGCAGGGGCTCGTGGCAAAATAATAACAGCCGCTCAGATCGATCTTTAGGTTAAGCCGTGCTTGCCTAGGTTGGTCTGTGGATGGGTGACCACCCATTACATAACGAGTTTCCTCCGTGCCTCGGAAAGCACGTTAAGCCGTTGGTCCCGGCTGTCATTTGTAGATCTTTGACAGTCGTTACAGGTAGTCAGTGCCCCAAAAAGTCTGACAACCAGTCTTACCAACGGGTATAGTATTACCCAGTACTAACTGGGTTGTGGAGGTCAGATAGGCAGTCGCTCCATGTAAAATACTGGTATTCAGCTGCATCCGGTTAGACTGGAAGCCGACCCGAACAGAGTTGGGAAAAGGCGAGGCAGATGATGATGGTCCTTGAACGCAGTTTAAATGTGCTCACGTGAAATCCGCTCTTAATTCTACAGACGGCTTCGAAGATTACACTACATTTCCATCTAAAATTATAACAATAACAAATTCTGTTAAGTAACTGCGCTCAGCTTAATCATATTTACGACAATCACTTCCCGTCATTCCGCGGCTCCTAATAAGGTCAGCCACACGGATGTAGCGTCTTCCTAGAAAAGATACCTTTTATTGTGGCGAGATCTAGGCTTAAGATCGAGAAAGCATTGACAGAGTATTTTTAATTTTGTTTGGTAGCAACAACGGTATCTATTTAATTACGTTCTGAAAATGATTGGCTACTTTGTAAAATTTAACGTTTAATTACTTGAGCGCATTAAAAAATACTACCATGTTTTTAACAAACGATAATGTGTATAATAATTATGCAATGTTATAGGCACGGATATTCTGCAACGCAATAAAAATAGCATCATTGGAATGATGCTGTTTTTCTTAAAGTACTCATACTTTAAGATATAGGTAGGTACTCAAAGTAATAATCGAAAAATTCAAATTAAGCTGGAAAAATCACTTAAAAAGTTTAACAATTTAGTTTTTATGACTGTACAGTATTTGTAAACTTCAAGTACAAAATTACTATGGTCATTTCTTACGCCTTTTTCAGTTTTCTGACCGTTTGCTTTCTGAAATGCTGAGAATACAGAACGGGGAAAGTTGCCCCATAGCAAAAACCAAAAACTGAATTTAAAAATAGCATCATTAGAATGATGCTGTTTTTATTTGCTGGCGGTCTAGAGACCGCCAGGTTATATAACCGACGAGACCCACAGCTGGATGGGGATCAAGAATCATATAAGTACTGATTCCTTGACTAAAGTTTGTCATTATGTCCTTTACAATGCGTATAAACAGAAACACAAATAATTAAATGCAATAAAAACCGCAACCTGACAGTTACATGTAAAACCAATCCTTGCGGCTATTCCAAGACTTGGCTCTTCCACAAACTCTATGACTGCGACGAAACAATTCGGCCGCATCACTACGACCAACAAAAAGTACGAAGGATTACGGGGGAATTAAATGGAGCTAATTATAAGTGATCCAAAGAACTGTTTAGCAAGCTGCATTGTTTCATTATCATACAGGATGTGAGGAAAAATTGTATCGAGGAATCTGAAATTGTGTTTAATTAATGATGATTTAATTTAATGAGGATTTTTTTAGGTTTTAATTTCGAAAGCACAGAATTTGTCACAACTAGAGAGCTAGAGGATCTAGAGATTATAATATCTACCTACTGAGAAACAGTCAGCTTAGTAATATGTCATATGATTTTGAACTTCAGTGCTTGCAATTCCCTGCTTTTAGGTGTAAAAATTATAACTGTCAGAGAAAATATCTTCAAAAATATAGCAATGTTAGGTTTGTCTAAATGTCTAGTATAAAAGTTTAAAAATTGTTATTGTCACGCCATCATCATTCTTCTAATTAAAAAGAATTTAAAATGTATCTATTTGATATAGTGAAACTAACAAAATTCACCTCAAAAAGACCCTACCAACCACAGATTTACAGCTTCCAAACAACATACGTGTCCCAAATATATTCAAGAGCTTTAATAAATGCCCGAAAGTTCACAGCACTGGTACAGAGATGATAGGCCATCCAATGAGTCAGCAGGCATACGTTTCTCATGTTCGCCGCTAGACCCTCGCTCCATACATACTAATTCGATGTTTCGTTGTACCTCGCCGGGCATTCAACTCTTTGTTTTTTTGCCGATGACACATTACTATCAGAATCGTGTAAGTAGGCTATATGTGGGTACAATGAGACAGAAAACGGATGTACACCGCATTAGGTTTGTTGCGATGATTTTTTATTTTGATTTTTTGCAGTGCATTATGTGTACTTGAATAGACCTACCACGTTACGTTTTTGACAAGGCATCAGTATTTTTCAAATAATTTTGACTTCTTGATTGATTTGTTACGGAGTTACAGGCACGAACGAGCGTTTATAAGTGATACACTTAGCAAAATTCACAAGCGATTTTCTCGTAAATTTTAGATTTTTACTTTGAGTACCTATTTCTTAAAGTACTTATACTTTAAGATATAGGTACTCAAAGTAATAATCGAAAAAATCAAATTAAGCTGGAAAAATCACTTAAAAAGTTTAACAATTTAGTTTTTATGACTGTACAGTATTTGTAAACTTCAAGTACAAAATTACTATGGTCATTTCTTACGCCTCTTTCAGTTTTCTGACCGTTTGCTTTCTGAAATGCTGAGAATACAGAACGGGGAAAGTTGCCCCATAGCAAAAAACAAAAACTGAATTTAAAACTTTTCGTCAATTTAAAGTACACATCTTGTAGTACTGCTACAGATTTCTCAATTTAATTATGGCCCTTCATCAAACTTCTAAAATACCAAAAACAAATCGACATATCGTGCTAGATGAGAGCGATAAGTATTTTTTCTTATCATATTAGGAGTTAACACTTTCATCTACAAAATGTGGGTGTAAATGTAACCTCCGCCTACTCCATACGTCAGTTTACACCTATCGTTTATGTCAGCATATTGCTAGGGGCATTTGATTGTAAATGTCCAGTTCTAAAATAGAAGTGGCCGTTTATAAATTTTACGATTAATCGTATGGTTATTTTTGTCCTTTCCTTTAAGAATAATTCTAGTAGGTATTATTCCATTTATTAGGTTTTAACTGGAATTAATATTATTTGGTTTGAATCATTATCGTTCCTGTCGTTAATTTTGACTTTGAGAAGTTTAATCAGTCCTTTTTCATACTCATAACTACTGAAGTGTGCATGGTTTTTTTAGAAATATGTCGGAATTCTTTGTTTAAACAAGGTACATGCTTACTCGATGAGGAATCCATCATAGACGAGACGAATCTGTGTTTTGTCGCTTATCAGTTAGGCTTGCTACCAATTGATCGGGCCGTCAAGACGTGATCAAAACAAGAGAACATCTGCCAAATGCAACAAAACCCTTAAACGTTCCCATAGATCTACAGTCACAACAAACACAAACGCAATATCCATTCACAAAACCTATTATGTTAATTTAAAACACATCAGAGTGTTGATAAGATCGACTCGTTCACACCACACCTCCCAAAACAATAGTTAATAAGATGATTTATATCGATCTGAGATAGGCGTTCGACACGTCTCGACATCGCCTTAGCATAATCTGTGGTTCGATCGAGTGCTATATCCATCGCTACAGATGTTTGCGGCGCCTGGTTATGAGTTCCCTGTGTATCGGTGTGAACTAGGGATGGGATTTTGTAGGCTGTGGCTGATCTTGTGAGTAGTAGTGTTGCCTTTTTGGTGTGTGGTAGTAGTGTTGGATTGGTTTCGTTAGAATGGTAACTAATGTGCTTGTAATAAGTTGTGGTTTGAGAGTCTATCATCTCTTTATGTTTTGATGATATTCATTGGTTTAGGATAGGCGGAGATCAGCTTGTTGTGGCGTAGTTTGTGAGAGGCCTATGTTTAGTAGTGGACTCTGATGGACTGCGTTGATTTGAATATTTTAAGATCGATGGTTATAAAGGTTATTATTACATTCACATCGTTACCATCTTTGCTGTCACTTTGTTAAATGAGTCCGCAATAACAACAAACATGCGTTGATCCACTTTTATAAAGTAAAACAGGAAAATGTTGTGTAATTCGTTTACATGCAATTGAAATTGAATTTAAATAAAAATGCGTCATTTTGATGGAAATCCCCAGGTACTTTCTACATGGCATGAGGTGTATGGTGAATTCTGTGAAAAAGTATTGTTCATTGTGACCGCAGATCTGCCGGAATCCTAAAGGGAAGGATCTAACAATTATGATCTTAAGTTAAGACGATCAAGAATGACAAAAGAAAATTAATTATCAAAAAATGTTTTTAACAATAGTGTCGCTGAAAAGGACCCAGTTTTTAAATCGATTAAAGATACTCGTTTAGAAGATAAGAGATATTTTTTATTAGATTGTTACAGTAATACACAAGCTAGGCTTAAGATAAAACCAGGTCTTCTAACAATAAGTAGCGGATCTATCGATTCAGCGAAGCGACAATCACCCGATTGAGTCGATCCAGATTGACGTTACCGCCCAGAATGGGGCAATTAATTCGGTAAGAGTTGCTTATTTGCCGTGGGCCGGCAGCATGACACGGTGGTTTCGCTCGCCCTCTATACGAGTTATTATAAAATAATGAAAGGCGAACCGCCCGCTGGGTTCTACAATTGCCCTGCTTAGCCGCCTCACCACCGGCCGTTTAGCTATTTTAATTTTTAGTTTGTCTACTAACGGTGTATTTCGTAAGACGGTATCAGAAAGCAATCATTGGATTCTGCGCTTCAAGTCCGCCTACGTACGGGCTGACCGTTTGTTACAATATTAATTTAATTTGAGTCCGTAAGCCTCGTATGTAACACTCCTCGATGTTTGATTGCTCCCTTGTTCTCAGATTCATTATGTGATGTAAAACAGCACCTCCCATCATTGTTACAGAGAAGTGATGATATGGTCGTGTTGTTGGAAATTATTAAGTTTGAGAATCATGTAGCGAAATGATGAGACGGAAGATTTGAGCTCTGATGGACTGATTTATTGCAGGTATGGCATTAGACTAGACATAGAAGTATATTGTACCCTAGACAAGAATGGGATATTGAAAGAGCTAAGCGAAGACGTAAGTTCAGGCCCATTTGCACCATACTTAAATCTCTAAATGCGTTTAGCGCTGAACGAGTTTAAAAAATCGTTCTGTTTCTGTCAATCATTAATTTGGAAATGACATAGACAGAATAATGTCTTAAACATGTTAAAGATTACTGTGTGTTTGGGCCTTATGGTTCTGCCAATCTATCGTGAAGCTAGAGAGGTAGGCCTTGTAAGATCTAATAAGAATTAAAATCACGTAGAAGGCACCGTTTCAAACAAGGCGATGCCTAGACAGACTAAATATTATGCAAATTGTGTCTTATTACGTAAGTACGAACGTAGTAAGCCGTACGTGCGTGATTTGTTTCTGGAATATGGAGTCTAGCTAAAAGAGACTCCAAAATATGTTTGAAATCTTTCAACAATGAGCAAGAACTGAGAGGCTCATGGATAACATGACATGACAGACTAGAGGATTACTTTTTTTATTGTGTCCCACTGCTGGACAAAAACCTCCTTCCAAACCTCTCTGTTTTGTTCAATATCTGGCCACGCTTGCCCCGGATTATTTTATATCTAATGAAAATATTGAGTCAGAATAACTTTTATGATGGGTAAGAAGAGTTGTATCGTAGTTATAGTAGCTTACTAAATAAGTTTGGTCTAGATAAGTTTGGTACAGTTATTTTACGTGAATAACCAGGGGAAGAAAGACACTCACGATTATTGGTGACTACAATACAGAAACTTTGTGAAACACCTTCTGTCACTGATTTTTAGCAAAATATTTCACTAAAAACATAACCCTGTCTATGTTGTCAACGTTGTCAGATAAAAAATTAAAATCTTTCAAAGAGTTTTTCACCTAAAAAATCAAGTAAATTAAATTAATTAACTAAATTATATTTCAATTAATCAAAGTAAATTCTAAGTATTTACTCCAGTAGAGCCTAATAAGCAAATGAAAAATCCAGAAAACGAAAAAATATATAGTTCCCCAGAAAGTTTGTAGTAATTTCGCAAGTGTGACACGCAAGCGCGGCGAGGTGCGACCGCGCGGCGCAGGCGCAGCGTCATGTGGCCGGCCGTTGTTGACACCTGAGCAGTAACGTTCAGAAGGGTGACTGACTACAATGTACGGTAACCAGCAACTGGTCAAGTTCGTAATCAAATCATTTTATTTCCCACAGACCTACACGGGCACTTAAGAAACGCCAGAAGTTGGGTGTTAGGTTCGAATTGGTTATTTCCCATGGAGAAGAACCGGCAAGAAACTCCATGGTTCCTCAGAAGTTAGTTGCGGAAAAGATGAATGATTAAAATATTTCAATCCTATATTTAAGTGTGAAATCGCCAAACCGTCTTGCAAGCGTGGTGATCAATGTTACTGTAAGAGAAGAGGCGTTTGTCCAACAGTGGGATGTAAGTTCATAAATTCTAGTCCGTGCGACCGCTACCTACCTCCTTAAAATAGTCAACCTGCGATGTTCCCACTGCTAGGCATACCCACCATCTTCGAATATTTGGTTCTAGGATATGACAGTTTCCTCACGATGTTTTCCTTCACCGTTTTGAGACCAGAGGTTTTGGAATAAACTGCGCAGCCTAACACATAGTAGACAAAAGAAACTCAAGCCATCGTCATGAGAAAGTGTCCCTTCTGCTCCTGCTCACCTAGTGTCCGGCCAGCTCGGCGGTTGGTATCGCGGCATCTTCACGCGGCGTGCGCATGCGTGCGGACCGCGGACCCCTTCCTCTAAGTTGATGAGTTAGAACTCTGCTTAATAACCAATTGTAAGGGGAAGGTTTTAGCCAGTGGTAAAATTAATTAAAATGGGTTTTTTGTTTAATCAATTTGTTGGTTAAGTTATTATTTTAATATTAAACTTTTGTATGGTTCCTTAAGTTATGCATCGAGATGGGCTTAGAAATATTCAGTTTTTAATGATTGGTAAATTGTATAAAAAGAAAGAAAAATTGTTTATTTGTCCCAGGGACATGACGTGCATACAAAATTACAAAAAAATCTAATATCTACATGCCTATAATATGTACCTACTTACCTACACAGGCAGCCTCCGTCACAACACCTTGTCCTACGCCTAACTCATCCTGTCTGATCCAGCTATCTTTTCCAGGACATCGGTCCATCGAACTGAGGGCGTCCTATACTTCGCTTGCCGATGCGCGGTCTAAACTCCAGCTCTCGTTCAATCCATCGGCCATTGGTCCGTCGACAAAAATGGACAACACCTTCAGTTAGCTTCCTCTGCAAGTTATGTCAGTAACTCTCGTTTATTTAGGATCTTATCGTCTAAGAACATTCAGTAATAATTCATACTTATTTCAAGAATAGCAACTATGTCTTAGAATAAACATCGGAATATTTCCGATATCAGAACATACTTAAATCTTACAACACACAAAGCTCCACAGTTCCCCACAAACTAACAAACAAGCCGAGTTTCATCCTCTGAACAAATTCACAAATCAGAGAGAACGTGCGGTTAACATGAACTTTAATCAATGAAGTTATGTCGGCGTCTTTACGGTTTAACTAAGCGAACACATTGAGAGGTACCTACGGAGAATGGATGTGGTATGGACCGGTGGGTTGATCTGTGAGAAACTTAGTAGTGTATGTTTAAATTGTTTGTGGGACGCCTAAGATTTGTAGTGTAATGTATTTTGTTGAATTTGTCTCTTTCAGAATATGTTAATTTGTTTGTTTGTTCAAGGAAAATCTTTGAGGTTGTTAACTATTTAATTGCAAATTGATTATCATCATTAACACTGAAAACGGGATATTTACCATGTTTACTATTTATTTTGAGTTCCTGATATTTTGGTGATGTTGTAAAAAAATACTATTTCTTTCGAAGGAAAACCAAAAATACTACAGGTTTATCAGTATGGTGTTCATCGAAATAAGTGTGACAGGATTGGTTGAATCAAAGCTTCTCCACCACTATACGTTTACCGAGAAATATAGTGGTGAAGGTTTTTTCACAATTACATTTTAATGCTTATTAATAATTAATTAGTAGAAAGTAGGAGTAATGATATTGATAATTGATACTGTTCTTTATAAATTCTAGTCTTGAGTTATTTTGCTTCGCCCTAACAGGGTAATGTATTCATTTGTTTAAGCCATGCTTGTAACGGTGTGTACATTGTGCAATAAATAAATGCACAAAATAATACAGTATCTTTAACTACCGGTGCTCTACAATACTCTAAGAAAGTGTAACGCCTTTATTGCAAGCCTCAACACAGTAGACAATACGAATATAAGCAGGTACCAAAGGTCACTGAAAAAGCCAGAGGTTAGAAACATGCTACAGTTTCCCTTCAAAAGAAGCATTTAAATAAAATTACGACTACGAGTTAGGCACTTAAGTGTTTTAGTTCTTCCTATGTAGTTCTCGAAAATGTATATTCTCTTATCTTAGTTATAAAAGAAACTGTACTTGAAGTTAGCTAATTTAGTAACTTTTTTTCAAGTTTTCTCCCGAAACTAATTTAAAACTTTTGGTCTGAATGGAACTGAAAAATTGTTTGGGGGAATTTTAGTGATGATAAATTAATTTCAATGGAAATTAAGAAAAGGTGGTACTGAAATTTTTTAGAAATTTTCAGTTTGTCAGATAGTACTTAGAATCGATTTACTTATCACCAATATACCTACTTTAACTGCCTCTTTGGTCGAGTCGTCGCAAGCGCGACTGTTGGGCGTGAAGTCCTGGGTTCGTTTTCCGGATCGGGTAAAGTGCTGTTGGGTTTTCCCATCAAGAATTTCTCAGTAGCAGCCACGGAGTCTGGATTCGTGCCCGGTTGATGGCAATAGGCCCCCCCCCCTGTTACATGGGACTTAAACATACTGACAAAATGTGACTACTATTAAGTACGCCTCTGCCTAATCCTACGCGGATTACAGGCGAGATGTTACGTTAAATGTACCTACATAAACCCTATCTAAGCTATATTCGTACGGAAATACAAGGGGATACAACCTTGTATTTTTAGCCACTAATACGTACGAATAAATAGATGCTTACCTAAGCATTAGCCATTTTGTTTACTAAGTACCTACTTAATAAACAAAATGGGGCTGTGCTACCAGTACCTATTCAAGATAAAAGAAAGAGAAAGAGTTTCGATTAGACCTAATATAGAGTGACTAGCTGTTGACCGCGACCTTCGTTCGCGTGAAATTATCATGAAAATATTACTAACCTATTTGATTTGGACTTTGTTAACAATTTCATAGGTTTTAATTTTTTTGCACGGAACACTAACCCTTTTTTCTAAAATAAAAGTAGCCTAAGTTACTCCTTATAACATCACCTATCTGCCAGTAAAATCGGTTCAGCCGTTTCGGATATTAGGCGGAATAAACAGACAGACAGACAAAAAATTAAAAAAAAAAATATAAGTACCGTATATACTTCCATACGCTTTCAGTAAAAAGCTGTTATTTTGAAATTACAAACAGACACTTCAATTTAATTTATTTGTATTTATCACAAAAGCATTTTATTAGTACCAAATATATTGGTACTCCACGGCACAGCGGCGCGGCGGTTAAGCATCATCCAACCGTTTTCCTGTGCCTCATTTCTGAGAAACACATACAAATAAACCTACAAAGTAACTAATTTCTTAGTTCGTCGGCGCACGCGTCTAGTTACGGACTTCGGTACTTGCTGACTCAGCATCTTCTCTGTAGCTCTTCCCACTGATTGTTCCATTCGGCATTGTCTGTCAATATACCTCCCTCCCTTCACCCCGCACTATGGAACATAGTTAATCACTTTTCATTAGACAATAAGCTTAATGTTTTGGTGGATGGCGTTGTGAAATCGTCTTGACATTGGGAAGCTATTTCTGTTACACGCTGTATAATATTTTTTTTTTTAGTTGGAACAGTTTCCAAGTATTTGAGGAGCTCGTGGCTAAATGATAACAGCCGGTCGGGTCGAACTTCAGGTTAAGCCGCGTTTGCCTCGGTTGGTCCGTGGATGGGTGAACACCAAATACATACCGAGCTTCCTCGGTGCCTCGGAAAGCACATTAAGCCGTTGGTTCCCAGCTGTCATTTGTAGATTTTTGACAGTCGTTATAGGTAGTCAGTGGCCCGAAAGTCTAACAACCAGTCCTACAAAAGTATTACTAACTGGGTTGTGGAGGTCAGATAAGTAGTCGCTCCATTTAAAATACTGGTATTCAGCTGCATCCGGTTAGACTGGAAGCCAACCCCAATATAGTTGGGAAAAGGCTAGGCAAATGATGTTTACAGGTATAATATTGTCAATCAGTTTCTTTATGCAATTTTTTTTGGAATGCCATGTAATCACTAGATCGCTTTGTTGATGCCATCGATACGCTAAGAAGAAGATTTGTTTTTTGTTATAAATTGACTCGCGGCGTTGTTGGTCGTATGCTGATACAAATGGATGTTATTCTATTATGACTGTAACATTTAAAGTCATTTTATTAAATGTCTGAATTCAAGTACCATAATTTTACAAATTGAGACAGTATCTAGCAATGGTACTTACATAAATGGGTGCTTAAATTTTTCAATAATCCACGAAGATAAGTTACCTACTTTTACTTTGTAATTGTAAAATTATCCTTCACAATTTCGTAATTGTGTCTGCAATAAAATTATCATTATTACTTAAATTATTTACAAAAGAACAATAGAAATAGCCAGCTATTCCTAATCAGGTCTCTTTTAATAACCAATCACCGGTCAGCTAGGTCAGCAGTACCCTGCTGATTCGATATTCACCTCTCTGTTCACCACCTTGGAGTCATAGGTTGAAGGTAATCAGTAGTGAAAGGGAAACATCTTTGTATTTCAAAGTCATCAATGATTGGGATTGTGAAGTTAAGCCCCAGAAGGTGTGCTTGGCGAGATTGTGTGTTAGATTTGGTGTGATGTGATCGCAGAGTTCGTAGTAATAATTTTAATAATCTTAATAAATTATACAGGATGATTGGTAATTGGGTGCATTACCTGAAATAGGTGATAGGTACTAGACCTAATATGCAATAATTTTGCCGCAATAACTACAAACAAACCAAACTGGATTGTTTTAGAGGATTCAAACTTTTAAAGTTATTTTTTTAAATTCCCCCGATATAAACTGCTGATTGTGAGAAATCTTCGACTTTCAGGATGTTAAACTGATACCTTTCTGATAGCTTATACCTAAACGAATAAATCCTTCGAAAACCAATTTGTTAAAAATTACATCCTGCCTTTGGAAATTATGCACCACAAAGGTTATGTTTTGCAGTTTTGCTTGAAAATTCCCTTGTTTTTCGATGCAGTTTTCTCAAAATAAATGTGGAACATTTTTTGTGCAAATTACAGGGACGACTTCTTTATGCAAAAGTATGCCCATATACATAGTAAAAAAATGCAAATATATACACCTATTTTTATTTTTTATTTTTTTTGGTGGGTGGGAAATCATCAAATGACCCCTCCCGCTCTGGGCGGAGCGGAAGGGAGTGTCAGACTCTTACTGACTAAAAACCACCCATGTTCCTTCTTTGGCCCTTTATGTTCCAGGGCCGCGGTATCTCTTTCGAACAGTCCCGCAGCCCTGGCAGATACACCTATTACACACCATTAAGTCCGCCTCTGTACTTTGTGCTTGAAGTGTTAAATAAAGAAATAAACAATATCCATTACAAAATTATTATAATATTTCTGTTGTTCATCTACATAGTGTAGCCGATAATGTTAATGTTACATTGGCGCATAACATCGCTATGGGCGAAACGTTTAATTGCTCTATCCATTTTTGGTTTCACCAACGTTATGAAGTTAATGTTAGTAGCTAATTAACATTTTACATGGTAGTACCAGACTGAATTAATATATTGTTTGGCACTGCCAACCAGTCAACTACATAAAATGCAGTTTCTATTTGTTTTTTAACTACGACTACCACATTAATCTGGTAGAGAGAGAGAGCAATGATTAATCATTGCTGTCTTGCTGTCTCTTCATTTTTTTTCATAACAATAGGGAAAAAAGATAATTTGGCTTTATAAAGATCATTTTATAGCTCTCAACATAAACCTTAAACAATCCTGAGGGCGATAACTATGATAAAGCTTATTTATATACATCATACTTATCATCACGCCAGTAATTCCTGAAAGATTAGGTCGAGATGTACTTCAAAAAATTCGCCAAATTTCGCCAGTTATGTTTAAGTGCCATGTGATGTCATACACCGGTCACAAATCCAGACTCCTTGGCTGCTACTAAGAAGTTCCTGATTGATAAACCCAATAATGCATCTGCTCATGCTCAGCAGTCGCTTGCGACCGCTAGACCAATAAGGCAGGTGGTTATTTATCTATCAGTCACGTTAGAAGTAGTCAAAGAAACACAGAATGCTTTGAAAGTGATTGCCGTCTGTCCAGGCCCTCTGGTTATAGACTCAAATTTCACACTAACTTGTGACCTTCCAACTACCGATACTATTTCAACTCACTAACGGCCGCTTTCAATATTCAATAGTGAATTTGAGATTTCTTTTGATCCAGATTTTATCTGATCTCTCGATTGATGTCGAATCTGCATTTCAATAATCCGATCTCGTCTCCAAATCCATTGAAAAAAAGAGATTGGTCATAAATTTGCGCCCTTTTAATGCCCGCTATTAATGAGTAAAGTGGTGTTTGTTTTCTTAAATCTAAGCTATTTTATGTATAATCACAAGAAATTGCATACACAGTAACAATAGTAATTGATTGCGAAGTCGAATCGAATCTGTAGACGTGGCGTTTCTGTACATTGAAAATATTTAGAAAAAAAGTAGTAGGGGTGTTAAAGAAGCACAAACAGAACCCATTTCTACCATTTTTAGAATTTTTGTCTGTTTGTCGGTTTGTCTGTATGTTTGTGCGCACATCACGTAAAAACCCCTCAATATATACAAAATCGAAATATTGAAACATAAGAAGCATTGTTCCGAGTAACATTTAGCGTTTATTTCATCAAAATCGACCAACAGACGCAAAAGATATTAATGTTTAAAATTTAGTTAGTAACCTCATCCGCGATTACTATGATAAATTTAATTATTTACGTAAATAGGTTTTAGTCGAAGTGTAGTCGGTTTTATTTTTCCTTTTGTGTTTACTCTCTACAAATAAAGTTGTATAGCGCTAAAATAAAGGGTTTTTAAGCCATATCGCCGCCATTTAATTTTGTTTGGGACTTCTTTCTGTAGTTATCACCCACATTATCACATTCTGATCAGCCAGTCAATTCTCACACATCACGCCATGTAATCCCCAAAGATTTAGGCAGAAGTGTACCTAATCGTACACCCACATTTCGCCAGTTATGTTGAACTCCCATGGGGCCGAGCCTATTTCCATCAACTGTACAAATCCAGATTCCGTGGCTGCTATTGAGAAATTCCTGATGGAATAACCCAATAACACTATTATTTATAGTTTTTTTTTCAATTGCATATATTGTTTAATGTTAAGTGGAAGAGCGGAGTCACACAAGCATCGCCTTGCTCAAAAGGTGATCTCTAAATCATGTGCGTTATAGCTCTATGTAATTAAAATAATCATTTTTTTTTTAACACTGCCCGACCAGGGGCATCGATCCCAGGACCTCATGCTTAGTAGTCGCACTTGCGAACACTCGACCAACGAGGCAGTCTCTCACATACACACCAAAATTTCCACGCGAACGAAGTCGCGGGCAACAGCTAGTATATCATAAATCTTTTGTTGAAGAGGAACGGAACGACAGTCAATCGAAAAGTAGCATCAGTCAGTTTGACACTGTCAAAATAAACATATCATAGATCTCAAGTTTGCTTGTTGTTTGTTTCTTGGAGAGAAGTGAAAAATGGAGCCAGAAACTTTAAGTATATAATTATGACTAAATAATCGTGCAATAAACATTCAGGTCCACAAATGTATTTTTTTTTTGCTGTAAAAGACAAATGCGTGGAGACGCGGTATTTCGCGCCATTTCGTACAAAACTTACTAAGCTTTATTTTATTTGTTTGTAGAGTAAAACCAAACCTCTTTCAAAGGAAGAGACGAAAGGGCTGCTTTCCTTAATTGAGGGGAGCAATTATTATAATTATTATTATAAGCCTGTATTGTCCCACTGCAGGGCAAAGGCCTCCCTTCCCTCTTTCCACATTTCGCGATCTAGAGCGATTGTAGGCCAATCCCTTGCGTGAGAGTCCAGCTCATCCCGCCATCTCCTTCTGGGCCTGCCGCGTTGTCGTTTCCTGCTATTGGGTATCCACTGAGTGGTAATTTTTGCCCATTGCTCCTCCGACATACGGCAGATGTGACCAGCCCAGTTCCACTTCAACTTAGCACCTGTAAGGCCAGCATCAGCTATTTGGGTTTTGGAGCGAAGTATGGAGTTTCTGATGCGGTCCGTAAGTTTGACACCCAGTATACTTCGCTCTATAGCTCGTTGGCAGACCCCAAGTGCGGACTTCTGACGTTTTGTAAGCGCCCACGTTTGCGCTCCATAGGTGAGGGTGGGTAGAATGCACATGTCCATGAGCTTTCGCTTAAGTGACAGGGCAAGAGATCCCTTCATTAAATGTTTCATCGACCAGTAGCTCTTGCAGGCATTCTCGGTGCGTCGAGCAACTTCTTTATCTTGTCTTGCATGGAAAGAGACTATCTGGCCGAGGTATATGTATTCATGGACATATTCAATCCCCACACCCCCAATTTCTATGTTACGCTCTGGGGAGCAAGATAATAAATAATAAGAAAACCAATGCCACCAATAATAAAATGAAGGTGGAAGAATGGACACGGATTGCAGGCGTTTTCAACGCAAATATCGGCACTTGTCGCCGTACACCACAACTGCGTCTTAAGTGGAAAAATTTTAAAAAGAACTCACGAAAGGCACTGCCTCTGATTCCACATACTAAAAACCAAAGAGACGGAGTAGAAAGCCAACACCGTCGATCACCGAAACCTTATCTATACATCGTGTAGACACACATAACTATCACGACCACTAAACTCGGGGGTACAGCAGTCGTGTCGCTACGACATTACCTTCACGTATTTGCATAGTAATCGTTCGGCTAGCTTTTAATTATGCAGGGTAGGAGACAGCTACATGTTGTAGATGATTTGAAAAGGTTTACTTCTAACAAAAACTGTTATGAAATATATATGTATATTAAGGAATAAACTGTTTTAGTAGAAAACTATGTCTATGTATGTATGATTTAATCCGTAGTAGTTCACAAGTTTTCTGATAAATTTTAATTTCGATAACTTGTAATGTCGAGTAGATCGGAATTATCTACTGTGTCTGAAATTCTTCAATATCCAAAACTATAAAGTGACGTCAATAAATTGGTTAACAATCTATAAAACAGTAGCGAAGAGTCAATTCTTGTAAATAAGCTGGAGTACATATCTTTAATGTGATTATATTATTTGTATATAGAATACAGACTGTGCCATTTTTCAAAGGGAAGCCGGTAGGAATCGAGTTATATGGAACCTTCGCCAATGCTATAAAAACTTATTATTAACCATTTGTGTCCCGCTGCAGGTCAAAAGCCTCCCTTCCCTCCTTCCACTTACCCCTATCCATCATAGCAGTTTTTCGCCAAACTTTGTGAAAAGAGTCGCGTTCGTCATAAAAACAGATATATAACATTTTTTTTTTTGATTAGCCCCTTCTGTCCCACTGCTGTGCAAAGGCATACCCAATTCCTTCCATTTGCTCTTTTTCCGATAAATAACTATTATAATGATTAATTTTCTCAATAAAGATTTTTTTCGATTCTTTAGGAGCTTGTTTTTGTCTAATTAGAGCAACATACAAGTTAAGTAACGAACCTTTTGTCCCACAACCTGTCTAGTTTGTGAGTTACCATTCGGACCCAATATGAGTCGGGTTTCGTTTTTGGTCGTATAAGTAGTTTTATTGTTCTACTAGACGTAAAATAAAGTTTTAATACGTTGCTGTAATTGGTGGATAATTATTTCGGTTGCGTGTTTTTTCTTTATTTATTGGTGGAAAGGGTTTGAGGAGTAATTAAGTAGGTCTGTTGTCTAGTGCGTCGTGACCTACTAATTACACGAGTGTATTAAAACTTTATAGTTTTAGAGAGATTAACGTTTTTCGTAGCATTTGCTTCGAATCTCGTAGCACAGCAGCGTCTGTTTGTCAACCGCTTTCGTCTGTCAGTTAACAAAATGGGACTTATCCCCTAATCATACAACGATATGTCTAACATTATATTCATCTTACAACAAATCATGAATTCACTCAGTGGTAACTAACAATCAGCCAAAGCCGCCAGGTCTAAAAATGGAACGCGCCGATGCAATAGTGTTATATGCTTCTGCATTAAATATTGGTCTAAAAATGGAACGCGCCGATGCAATAGTGTTATATGCTTATTAAATTTTGTTGTTTAATTCATCCACTAAAAAAGTAGAATAGGGGATGAAATTTTGCATATAATTTCATCATATTATTATTTACCAATAGGAGATCCCACAAGGCGCACAGCTTGGTCCAGATTAATACTAGGAAAAAAGGGCTGGCATTCTGTTTTAAGTATTTTTCTAACTCAAAAGCTGTAAAAAAACAACAATAACAAATACCTAACATAACATTCCACGGTTCCACCACCACCTTTCCAAAATACCTCCCAAATAAAAAAAAACCTCACAAGAAATAAAAAGCCTTTTCTAACGTCAGCTTCAAAGTGATTAAACCGAAAATTTATCTTCAGTACATTCGTGACAATGCCTGCTGTAAGTAGGTGAGTTTAAGGCTTTCATGCTAGCTGCCCATTGAGGTGCATGGCAGAGGCAATAACAATTAATTAAAACAATGTATGGTCGCCTTATGGGCACTTGGAGCAAGCCGACTCAATGTCATAAGGTGGTGAAGTACTAGTTCTTAGAATTTTCCAGTGACGTATGTATTTGTGGTGGTGGTGGTGTGTATTTTGTGGTTTAATGTTCTGAATTTTGTTGTTACCCAGCTGTTTTATTAGGTAAGGTTCATGTTTAAATGGGTGTTTGACGCTAAACTGGACCTTGTTCATCGATTCTTCTTGTGGATTTTGATGACTGTGTCGCCGCACGGATAAAAATATCTTATGAAAACTCCCGTCATAAAAAACGTCAAAAAAGTGACACTTCAGTATTTTTAACGTTATTTCAGAATCCTAGACACGGTTGAAAAAAAATGTTGAAAAGTGTTAGCGTCTGAACTATTTTATCATAAAACTAAAAACACCTTTTCGAACCCACTCGAATAAAATAAACTCAAACGAATAACTTCCTTGAAATAAACCATTCAAATTGAGAAATTACTATATAATAAAGGCTTATAGCAATCAATGAAGCTTTTCGAAGCGTTAAATTATTTAAAATTAATAAATGATTTTATAAATAAGTTATAATAAGTGTATCAGTCACAAACACGACGCGTCCCTGTCGACGCTGGAGGCCGATTTACAACGCCCGTGACCATCTCGGTGTGAACTGGCGATAACCACTGCGTCACGTGGCAATGTTTGTACTTATTTATGTTGATATTTTGATGTTAACACTGATTAAATTTAAGGACACTTCATAATCATAATCATTTATTTATTGGCAAAAACATGAGTACAATTCACACAACAACAAATTCATCCATGGGGGTAGGCAGAAACCACAAAACATAATACTACATACTCCACTCTGAATAAAAAAAAACATATTCTAAGCTGTGGAAACTTTATCAAGTGCATTCATAACCGAATTAACTAGAATTGAAAAAAAAACGGAATTTCAGAAAACAAAATTAAAATCCTCCCACAAATCAGAACCACGGACAGCCATACATCACCAATACACAGTACTACATAAGTCCATACCTACCTACGTACACAAGTACGGTACGGGTCGGTCCCGCCTCTCTACGTGAAAAATGCGAATTACTTTTGAAGATGGCCAGCGAGTCAGAAACTCATTGTTGTAGCGATAACGAAATTCAACGATGCGATGCCGGTTACCACTCGTGTCGACGGATCGTGAAATTATTATGGCTGGAAAAGTGGCTTGTGTACGTAAATATTGGTTGTTATGTACTTTTGTGGTATGATGGCTCTGGACGGATTTATTGTTACCAAGGTATTCATAAAGTGGGGCTGGTTGTGTCTACGCAAGTTACTGACTTCAACTTCATCTTAAATAATTGTGCGTTTCAGTATTAAATACCAAATTGACCTGAAAATTACTTTTAAGCGCCATTTTTTGAAACACTAAAAAACTTAGTAGCATAATCAGACTATAATGTTCCCACTGCTGGGACACACGGCCTCCTCTCTATGAGAGGGAATGGGCTGTAATCCACCACAAGGACCCAATGCGGGTTGGTAGATGTCACATGTCTTCGAATTTTTGGCTCTAGGACATGCCGGTTTCCTTACGATGTTTTCCTAAACCTTGGTGTTTCAACTAAATTTGCAAATGCAAAAGATACGGTCTTCTGACTGTATCTTTGTTCGTGTGTGAGGAACCCTACACTTATAAAAAGACATTGTGACGAAACGTGTCCACCTTCCAACAGAATTGAAACAAGTGCCAAGGCAAAATATTTTTTACTACGGAGAATTAAAAATCTGAAATCACCAACCCGTCTTGAGCTAGTATGGTGATCAGTGCTCGTGCCTTCTCCGTACGAGAACAGGCATTTGTCCAGCAGTGGGATAGTAATAGGCTGGTATTATTATTGTTTTAGAAGGAAAGAAAAGAAAGAAAGAATAAGTACTTAGTAGAAGTAGTAGGGAAGGGGGGGGGGGTAGGGTGTAGTAGTAGTAGTTTAATAATCTTTTATTCGCAAGAAGGCAGATGGATGGAGAGGGAGAGAAAGGCCAAAGAAAAGATGAATGGATTGTGTGAAGACTGGTATGAAAGAGAAAGGAGTAAATCATGCCGTGACGTCTCACAGGGGAGAATGGAAGAAGAAAACGTGTTGCGCCGACCCTAAGTAGAATGAAACAAGTGAAGGAAGATGATGATAATTCACGAAGAGACAACACAAGAAGATAAGTTACATCAAATAAAAACGAGGACTTTAAATTAATTCTGAATTGTGTCTTATTTAAACAAAATTTCTGAGAGGCAACACATTTATCTCAAAGTAACTTATCCCGAAACAACAATAATTTTGAATATTTTTAATCTAAATCGAGCACGGATTGATTGTGTGCACTCTAAACAGAATTGCAGAAATTCGGATGAACGATATCGGGTAGCGGACACGAGCCACCAACTGGGTCCTCGAATACACTACAAAATTCTACGCAGTATATGCTTAAGAAATAGATAAACTTTCAATAGTTGCTGGTTTAATTAACGAGACCCCTAAATGAATGTTATACATCGTGGGGAGATCCCAAGGTGGAAGTGCCAGGGTAGCCCGCGAAATTAAAATTTTCTTACGTTTTTTTAGCAATTTGCACGTCAGTGTTAGGTTAGTTCATTTAATGACCCATTGTATGACTTTTTCATAATATAATAGTCATTCAATGGGATAAATGAACTTAGTGGGCGATATTGATTCATTATAATAAAAGTTACGGTCGTGAATGATATTTTGTTCAGCATACAGACAGACCTGCAGATTGCAAAGAAACGCAAGAAAATTTCGCGGTCTACCCTGTTCGCGAGCTTCTACATTTTTCAGAACTGAAGTTTAAATAAAAAGAAAAATCATCAAACTACTTTTAATGAATAGGTGTTTTAACACATATTAAAGAGTCAGAATATTTTTTTCAATTAAATATCATTGGACTAGCTTTTGCCCGCGGTTTCGTCTGTATGAAGGTTGGCAATTATCCCACAGGCACTACCGGGAAATAATATTGTAACTCCAGTCATCATCATAATCATTTCAGCCCAGAATCACCCTCTGTTAGGTGTAGGCTTCCTCTTTCTTCAGCCATTCTTCTCTGTTCTGTGCGTCCCTTATCCATCTGTTCTGACTCCCTTTG
Organism: Eurois occulta; assembly: GCA_950022335.1. NCBI lineage: Eukaryota > Metazoa > Arthropoda > Insecta > Lepidoptera > Noctuidae > Eurois > Eurois occulta. The sequence continues at coordinate 7,038,629 of OX465484.1, read as the reverse complement.
CCTGCCTGAATTTAATCAAGATCGGATCAGCTTTTAAGAGGCTAAGAATAAGAGGTTTCAAACAAACTGAGTTAATTTTGTACTTGTAACATTATCTAGACCTATGGATACACAGAATGATCGACTATCAGTTATCCTATCAGATTATTCATATTCTGGGAAATTTAAATTAAAATCTTGTAAACCCTCAAGTAATCCCTGATCTACAGCATGTATCTGGTGGCCTACCATGACGTCTTAGAGCAGGAGTAATTCCAGTGTGAGAAAAAGATGGGGCTAGACAACCTGTATAACTCTGTCTCTTTCCCACACTGGAATTACTCCTGCTTTAAGACATCATAGTAACCCTAGAAAGGAAATTTGTTTAGTTTGATGTCCTGAATCACATCCCGAAATATGACCACACCTTTCTAGTACACGCTGTAAAAACATATTTCTTAAGCGTTTACGTCAACTTAGGTAATTTTCCAACACTTTATAGGAAATATAGAATACTTTAAAAAATCCACGTTTTGGGCACATTGCTCTGAACATTTCCCATATACTGCGTTATCAGCCGGTTCTGTTCCACGTGCCCGGCCGATCGTTAATTGACTTTCGGCTCCAAGTGTTTCGGCCAGTCATCGCTCTAGTTTTGTATTTTTGGCGCCTATTCCATTCCTAACAGCCCTCTATATTTTTTTACATGGCAGATCAATTATGATTTCGAATTGGTTTGATGAATCTGAATAAAATCCCATTGCTGTTGTTTAATTGCCTTGTTGGTTGTTTGAAAAATGGTTTAATCAATATAAACGTTTTCTATAGGCTACAAATAGGTAGAGGTGGGCTCTGCCTCACAAACAATAGTGGACGTTTTTGCTCCTTTTGTGTTCTAGAATTAACTTGTACGTATTAGATTTTTAGAGCTAACTTAAATAAAAACGAAGGTGAAATGGAGGTTTCAAGTAAAACTAATGACTTTGGTTTCTTTGTCTACGTAAAGGCAATTGTTTTGAATTCCACTAATAAGTATTCTAGAAAAAGCTAATTTAAGCATTTGTTTACCCAAAACGGTTTATCGTAGATGTTTATCGCCACGCACTTTCTTTTAATGCTCGTCAAAGTAACGACTTACAAGTTGAACGCCGAAGGTTACGACGTTTTAAAATGTAAGTATCGAAAAATAAAACATTTTTTTTTTTATATTCTCACGCGAAAACTTTTACATATCGAGCGGCGAATAAAAATATTTTAACATAATGAAGTACTATTGCGCATTTTAATTGGATATGCGCATTGAACATGCGTGTACGCACAACGCAAGCGGACGCGACGCAGCCGTTAAAAAAATTCAATTTCAATGCAAATAACTGCGAAAATTACTTTAAAATGAACATTTTCGCTTTCGAATTCGCGATTCCATCGGTTAATTGTCGCGTATCTGAGTATCGGTGTTTGTAAAAACGTAACGGAGTATCCCCCCGTGCGGGCTCTTTGATATTACTTACGATAAATTATAACAAACTTCCTTCTTTGAACTAACAAGGTTGCAAGTGTGGGGGAATACTCGAAATTTTAACTGTAAACCTGGGAATACGTACCTACTTCATATTTGTGTTAAATCATTTAGAGCTTTATCTAAATGAACAAAAAATATCATGACACAAAATTAGCTGGAGTAACACTAACTAAACACGATCTACCTACTTGCTCGATAGAACTTCAATACACAAGGATTAGAGAAATCACTCAAAACCATAATGGATGATAGCAGTATGCTACTGTGACTCCTTCCGCGTACTTTAACCGACATTGAGAGATTTGGAAGCATGTCCAAGCGGTAGATAATTACGAGTAGAATAGAATAGAATATACTATTGTAGGCACACAAAATTGAAATACAATTAAGGCCGCGGCCCCATGTCCACGGCGCGGCGCCGGCCGCCGTGTGACGTTGCGGCGCCGCCGCCGTAACACGGCACGACGTCGTGCCGCACCACGGTACCGCGAACGGTGCGCCATCCATTGCCCCTTTCAGTCGATATTTCGCAGTTGATTCGATCGACTGAGGGGCAATGGATGGCGCACCGTCCGCGGCACCGTGCTGCGGCACGACGTCGTGCCGTGTTACGGCGGCGGCGCCGCAACGTCACACGGCGGCCGGCGCCGCGCCGTGGACATGGGGCCGCGGCCTAAGTACTACGACGTAACATGTTAGAATGATGAAAAAAGGCGCTAGCGCGAGCGTGGAGTAAACCTAACGTAAATGCGCCGATTTTTTAATCGAAAATATAATTATCCTGTAGCATTTTAGTTAAATTATTTGCAACAAGCACAATCAGTATCGTCCATAGATCATCTGCCTAGCCTTTTCCCAACTATGTTAGGGTCGGCTTCTAGTCTAACCGGATGCAGCTGAATACCAGTATTTTACATGGAGCGACTGCCTATCTGACCTCCACAACCCAGTTCTAGGTAATACGATACCCCTTGGTAAGAGACTTTCGGGCCACTGTCTACCTGTAACGACTGTCAAAGATCTACAAATGACAGCCGGGACCAACGGCTTAACGTGCTTTCCGAGGCACGGAGGAACTCGGTATGTAATGGGTGGTCACCCATCCACGGACCAGCCTAGGTAAGCACGGCTTAACTTAAAGATCGACCCGAGCGGTTGTTCTTATTTAGCCACGAGCTCTTCCAATAAGTGAAACGAGTATTTTTAATTTTTAAATTGACGTACGAGTATTTACGTTAGGTTTACACCGCGCGCTCCTGCTGCGGTTTCAGATTGACCTTGCCATAATTTTAAGTCTTCAACACAATGTATCTACACAAATAATAATATGATACATAAAACATAATACATACATACAAATAAATAAAATTTAACTAACTGTTTGTAATATCAAAATAACAGCTTTTTATTGAATGCATATGAAAATATATACGTTACCTAAACAAATACATTTTTTTTTCTGTTTTTGTCTGTCGGTCTGTCTGTCTGTTTGTTCCGGTTAATCTCCGAAACGGCTGGGCCGTTTTTAACAGGACTTTTACCGGCAGATAGCTGTTGTTATAAAGTCTAACATAAGTCTACTTATATTTAAGGAACAGAATTAGGTTTCCGTGCAAAAAAATAAAAAAGCCCTTGAAATTGGGAACCGAATCCGATTCAAAAAGAGAAGTAATATTGTTTTTTTTATAATAATTTCACGCGAACGTAGATCGCGGGCAACAGCTAGTCCAAGACAATATATTTAAACACTGTAGGTTTGCTAAAGAACGTTAAATCTTATACACCCATGGCGTCACATTAAATGTCTCTAATTTTCTAGCTTTAAAATATACAAATTGACAATCAAGATTTAGAAGTTTCGTTGTCTAATTAGTCAAAGGTTAGGCCTTGATAGCCCTCAGATGGTGTGCGAGATAGACTAGCTAGCCGATAGATCTAGGCAAAGAAAGTTAAGGAAAATCTAGATGTAAATCTAGAAAATATATTAATGATCTCTCTATGAATTCTGTTAAAGGAATGAAAGACGTTGAAGATATTTATGAATTAATGCTTCGTATCTTAGAATCAGTCTCCTTTGAAGGCAGACACTTAGACAGAGAAAATCGAGGATACCTCCAATAGGAAATATAAATAATTCCAATAGCTATCATGTGTGCTTCTATGTTTCTCATAAATGGAAATGAACATGGATATATGTATCTATCATACAATAACTTGTCTACCTCTCTTATCGGCTGATAATGCTGCCTTGTCGATGAGTATAGCACTTAAACTTTAAACGCTAACAAGCTAAGTTCAGGTTATCTATTATTGGGTATTTTTTGGAAAATTTTGTAATACAATATAATCTCACTAAAGTCGGTCGCACTAGCAACAAATTGCATAACCAAAATAGGCCCCTACATGCTGTCCTTATAAATGTATGTATATAGAGCGTGTCTTAACATAAAACAGATATACAAACACGTAGGTATATACTAGTATCAATAAAAACCAATAAGAACGTGTCTACAATTTAATTACGACTCAATTAACATAATTGCATTAGTTATTAATATCATAATTATTATTGCGTTACTTACACACTTGTGTACGTATGTGAATCCCAACTAATATTGCAAATGTAAAAGTTTGTCTGTTTGTATTCCATATACCTTCACGCCTTTATGACTGATCGGATATCGATGAAATTTAGCATACGGATAGGCCATGGCCTAGGTTAGTATATGGGACTTTTTATTCCAGTAGGCGTTCCCATGGGATAACTACCGATCTCTATGTGAGCGAAGCCGAAAGCTCCTTTCAAGCCATAGATAGCTAGCTAGCAAGCGGGTGACTCACAAGTTGACGACTAATAGATAAGTATGGAAGAAGAAAACATGCTGCGTTAACCCCAAATAAATTGGGATAAGGGCAGAAGGATAATGATAAATCATGACCGACAAGGAATACTTTTATCCCGGTATTGCAATTATAAGTTACAAAAGTTCTGCATCACTACTGCGTCGGACGCGGGACGGTGACAACAGTCTCCTGATCATTTCTGTCAGCAAGATTGAAAGCTGATGAAGATTGAAGACTGATGAGGCTATGCACCATGCATGTACTGTTGCCAGGTGTCTCTAGAAGGTGGCATAATTAAGTATTATTGTTAAAGTGTATTGTTTCTATTTATTGTGTGCCTTAGTCGATTATACTAACATAGGTTACGGAGTACTAACAATTTGATGGGTCACTGCCTGAATCAAAGCTAAATAAATAAATTGCGTTCCAGTGGGATAATTTCTGACCTCCACGTGCCGAAGCCGCAGGCACAAGCTAGTTGTTAATATATGTATTGTTAATGTGTGTGTTGCATGTACGTTGCGTGTGAATTGTGCGAGCGTAACAGTTCAGTTGGAACGTCGCCTGGCGTCGCGCAGGGGCGCATGGCAGACGATGCAATCGCTCAACGGGTACCGACAGCAGTGTAGGGTTGGGAAATAATTTCAAGAAAGAAAAATCGTTTGATTTATTATTTACATACCTAATAGAATAAATTAGTGACCTATATGGACGGGAAAAAAACCTGACTATGGTGACTGGTGAACCCAACATATATCTATATAGCTTCTGTCCGTATTCGGTCACGGCAGCCAATCTCAGCGGAGATTAGCCATCGGCGTGGGAGATATTATAGTACACAAGTGTACACTCTCTGTTCCTTTACTCTCATAGTCCGATGGGGGAGGCAATCGGACACCACCGGAGAGAGATCAGGCGCAGGGCCAGCGACTTAACGTGCTCTCCGTGGCCCGCAGGTATCTTACCTCCAACTTCGAAACTCCACGTTACTACTGAGAAATTTCTAATAGAAAATCCGATATAGAACTTTTTGCCAGGCTCAGCAGTCGTGCTTGTGGCCTCGAGGCCGACGATTGTAAAGTACGCAGATGCTGAAATGTTTGACGTACAAGTTTTTCATTTCACCTTTGAAGTTACGGACTAGTGTGAAGTCTGAATGTTTAAATGTAATGCTCAAAACTGTTCCAGAAGCAATGAACTGTTTCGTTACCTTGGGTTTGAACTTTTTCGACCTGCCAACTTCAGCCATTTTATTTTATTTTCAAAATAACGGCTATACATAATATTTAGGCATATTAAACAATAGCTGGTATCAATTCAAATGAGTACTGTTTTAGACAAACTCATTTTAAGCGTCACGTATCCGAAATAAAAAATATCAAAGTTGGATGGATGGCAAAGACTGTAACTTTGGAAGCTAGCAACGTGACGCTTTAGAAGATTGTGTCCCGTACAAAACATGTTTGTATTAACATTTGTATTAGTTACTGATTGATACAGGTATAATGCATGGCTGCTCTTTTGAAAATAAAATAAAATTGCGAAAATTAGATAGGCGAGTCTTCATACAATAATCTTTCAAACCCTTTCTTATAAAGTAAACAGTACCTCAATACATTATTGTGTTCCACGTACACTGCTAACCCTACTCGCGCAAAAAGCTTGGCAAGTTCCGATACTACAAACAGCACACGTAACTACGTATGATTAATTAAAAACAATAATAATTTTAATCAGCCAGCGTCGACCACTCCACTTTGCTCTATATCTCTTAATAGAGCCAATTCAGGTGTGAAAATTTACCTACCATCATACATTTAACACCCATCCAATGTGTTTTACACTTTGAAATTGGGAAAGTAAGATATAAAACTGAATGGATGAAGTTTGGTAAAAGAATGTGCAGTTTTTATATAGATAATTGGTGAGTACGTCATAAACTAGGCCCTATTAAGGTGTGAAACAATTCCTACAAACCTGCATTTATCACCCACCCAGTTGGTTTTGCACCTTAAAATGGAGATTGTAAGATACAAAATTGATTAGGATGATTGGGAGTAGAATGTGCAATTTAATAAATAGATAAATTAGTGGATTATGACATAAGCAGACACGCAGGTGTCGGCACCTTCCATTCTTCAAGGATATTATCATAATAATTGTAGTACATTATAATTGCATATCCACTGTCATTTTAAGATTAAATGATTAACAAAGTGCATCGTTTATGACCTTATCTTCGTGTTATTTGCACTCAAGTGTATTGGTTATGAGTTAATTTACTGGGTTATTGGTACCTAATTATTTTTGTATTGAATTTTTGTGGTTCATTAGGCCGTGAAGACATTAATAACTTGATAATGCTAGGGTATTTAACTCGTAATCACTTATCCACCCTTTCACATTCGCTTCATAATAAATTTATTTAAGCAATTATGAGTGTTTGATTATAGACAAGTACCTAAAGCATCTTAATTGACTAGAAATGTACTACTTATCTCTTTAATGTAGTAGGTACTTAATAGTGGCCAGAAGTCAGAAGAAGAATACTTGAATCATTCAAATATTCTTGAAGGCATTGCTGATTTCGTCCAGGGTTTGAAATTATCAAGATATATTTTTATTATTTGACAATTATCTGATATTGTCACTGCTGATTATACTATTTTGATGACTTAAATTTTTGAATAATTCTTAAAATTAGTTAGGTACTTATTTTTTTTTTGTGTTGGTTCTTTAATTATTCTGTTTGCTGATGATCTTTTTTTTTTTAAGTTGACACTTAACGTGTTTGGATACGCGCGGAATGTATTGTATTGATATTATTTTTGTTATTCTCAAGATAATTAATATGATTCTAATAATTTTGATCCCTGGTTTCGTCTGAACCAGATTACTGAAAAGAGAGAGAGAGAGAGCGTCACTCTGTGCTGTACTTACTATATACCAAAATAAACAGTTCTGATAGTTAAAACCATTTTACATAAAAAAAGATTGTCATTAACTCAAGAACACAGATAGGAAATGATCGATCAGCAGTAGATTAGCCACTACATCGAACACCGGTTGTTTCGACCGCAGTGACGACTTGATGACGGCTCGCGTGATCAACATGATCAAGACGATCAACATGATCAGAACGATCAACACGGGCCCTAACCGCAAGGGTTGTTGAGATCAGACCTGTTGGTGAATCAATTATGTTGAACTTATTAAACTATTGGTTGATATTTGTGTTTTTTGTTCTGTTGCGCGTAATGTTGTAGAAAAACTGTGGTTGGCTAAAGGGGGTTGGCTAAAATGGCCAGTAATTTAAGGTAAAAGCACTAAGGAAGACTTTGAAGTTGGAACCAAGTAGGTAAGGGGATGAAGGGCCATCTCCTCCGCACTTGGAGATCTTTTGACTGCATCAATTTTGCGCGAAACATACTTATTTGAACTTTTTGACATATCCATCGATACACTAAGAAGAAGGATAAGTAGTGCTGGAGCTTTTTCCGGAATTCCACGATATAGAAAAGGGTGAAGAAACTAGGGACTTGGAATAACAAGCATTTATTCTAGGCAAGGGGTGCTCCACCGTAGGCCGCGTCATCGCTTAAAATCAGGCGCAACAAATAAAAAATGTGTGATTCTAAAGATGATTTTCAACTAAATAACCATTTTAACAAAAAAGACGAGTTGTAAAACAGATGCAGACTTACTATACTTAGACTTATGGCAAAACATAGAGCACATACGAAAATGTAACATCTCACACACTCTGTAATTACCTATGTTGACAAATAAACATTCTGATTCTGATTCTATTTAATCATGCAAAACCAAGCAAAATCCTTTCTACCAAACAATACAACACCCAACAAATCCAGGAACACAAAAGCACAATTGTAATACCTACTATCAAGTATCAAGGAATGCAATTAGACATAACATGCGTGTATCCGACCAAACATTACGTTACGGCAAACGATCGCATAACTCATGCAGTTCCACGTCTCTCATAAATTACCCAACTATTTCGATAACACGGCAAATTTAAATTTATGCCAAGTATACGTATAAAGGCGGGCTTCGAGTAAAAACAAGGCAAGAGGCATAATCTCACGAGATCTTATTCGTGTTTGGTCTTCCTTAGACAACCACTTTTTACCGTTGATTGGATTGTGCGAGTTTTATTTCTATTTCGATTCCGTTTGTGTAAAGCGTGTGATAGCGGGAAGGAATGGGAGGGATTTTAGTTAAGACTTTTTCTAAAAATAGAACACGGTGTAAAACATTTAATTGAATTGAATTGGATTGAGTTGAATTGAATTGAATTGGATTGAATTTAAATGAATCGGATTGGATTGAACTGAAATAAATTGAATTAAAATAAATTGAATTGAATTAAATTCAATGAAATGATAAAGATAATCTTAGAATTAAAGATAATCTTAAGGGTGCGGACTATATCCAATTAAGTGTAGACATTTATGTAAATAATTGTAATTATTTTTTAACTGTATCTATGAAATTATTACTACTAACATAGTTCTTAAGCATTACTAACCCATATGGACTTGGTTGTTCGAAAGAAATTTAACATCGTTTATTTGACAAATCTGTTGTGTCATACCAATGCAGTCTACGTGGTCAAAATTGTATGAAATTGCTGTTTTTTTTTATAACCTTCGACAGATTTGTAAGTTGGTATGCTGAACCCCCCCCCCCCCCCCCCCAGCACATAATCATGTACTAAATTCATGGTTGCAGTTTGCGCGTTGATGTCCCTTGCATCCTGTAAACTTATGTAATTTTTTCTTTTTCTTTTTTGTTTAAACATTTTATACACCTGGCTTGGCTTTCTAAAATTGCTGTTTCTAGATTCTAAGTTTTTCTATTTTGTCTTTGTTTAAGAATTTAATTTTTTCACACATTTTTTAGCTTTCGAATGATTACAATATACATGTCAAAACTTCACCATTTCTGTACTACTTAAAACATACATTAAATATTCATGCATAACCCTCCAAAAGAAATCTTTAAGTAAATGAAGATCAGAACAGAATCAGTGTAGTTTACAAATTCTAAGCAGTCAGACAGGGAGACACGAAAAACTACGTTGCTTTACAAAAAGTTACAGATACTTAGATAGTTAAATAATATGCCTAGGTGTCTTGGTCATTAAGGATTTCAAGAAAATAAATAAAAAGTTCTGACTTTTTCTTTTCATTCATTCCAGATTGCATTTTTATTTATACGTATCTAACGTATAAATAAAAATGCAATCTGGAATCTGTTTTGCTACTAGCGATCCTCCCCTGCTTTGCGGGTACAACGACGTACTGAAATGGCGACATGTCAAAACTTCAACATTTCTGTACTACATATTTCATACCTACATTAAACAACTTTACAATACAATTACAATTACATTATTCATAGATAACCCTCCGAAAGAAATCTCTAGTAATTATATAAATATCAAAAGATCGTATATATTAATCAATTTACGCAATTCAAATAAGAATTCTAACTAAACACAAAACAAATACCTAACATAAATAAACAATATTATGAAAGAACTTGATGCATCGATTTCCAAAGAGAAATTAATTGAAGCCTATCCATGTAGGTGCCTATAATTTATTCCTACAATGACGAATACAGGCCCAGTTCAGTTTGCAGCTAATATTTTTAATGTAGTCGCTTCATTATCGATATGATGGCGAACTCTGACGAAACACGCGGCAAATATGATGCATTGGCGCGATCAGCGATAACAGTCAAACCGTTTAAAGTATATCTGTTGGAGACAGTGAAACTGATAAACAGGCGATTTTCAACCGTATCACTTCATCAATAAGGAGGTTAAAAGTAATAAGGGAGGTTCGGAATGTGTATGTGTAAGTTGGTTGTTGTTTCGCTATCGCAATTAGTAATGTAGGAAAATCAATGAGGTCTCATTTTGTAGATTACTCGGCTGTGTGAAATGAGTGATCGCACCTTTGTGTTGATGTACGACCCTCTTTTTCAAAAGTTTTTACGTAAATGTTATCTAGCAATGCGATTGAATTTTACTTGCATTCATATAGGTAGGTTTTTGACATAACCTCACGCCTGGTATCCCTGAAGGTTTAGCCAGAGGTGTACCTAATAGTACCTACACCCATATTTCGCCAGTTATCTCATATATCTAATAATAATAATAATATCTAATAATATCTTGGGACAACCAACACACCGCCATCTGATCCCAAACTAGGCAGAGCCTGTACTATGGCAACCAGACAACTGATAAACATACTTATATATTTCTAAATACATACATATTATAGATAAATTACACCCAGATACAGAACAAATAATCGTACTCATCGCACAAAGATTTGTCCTGTGTGGGAATCGAACCCACGACCTCCGTCCTAGCAGTCAGGGTCACTAACCACTAGACCAACAGGCCTATCATGTAAAAGGGGTGAGATTTAAGGGGTCCAATCGAGACTCCGTAGCTGCTAGTGAGAATCCTAGATGGAAAACCCAATATCACTGCCCGACCTGGGAATCGAACCCAGCACCTCATGTTCAGCAGTCGCACTTGTGACCATTACACCAAAGAGACAGTTTTTTTTAGAACAATAAATCATAAGTGTCGATTGGATTTCATGTTTGGATCAAGTAGTTGCTCTTCTAAATATGGAATGACAATACCATAACTCACAAATCGGAGACATAATGAACTCAAATTAAATAATACAATAACATTATGATCGTAATCTAATTTCATCACAACCATATCCTCAAAGCAAGCTCATAAACATCCACCAAACAGATTTGTCACCCGACCTCCCAGCTAGAATTTAAATGCGTAATTAAAAACACTATGAGTTTCCTGGACAGGGCTTGTAGGTTATTGAAATTTGAAACCAAATAATATGTACCTATTTGTATTTCAAATTTCAATAACCTACTGGTATTTGTATTTCAATTATTTCCATAAAATGTCATTTGTAATTAGTATTTCAATCAAATATGTTAGAAAAGTAGAAATGTTTTTTTAATTCATGCACAGTATTTTGCAGGGTTCGAAATTTAAAAGATAATAATTTTCTTTGTTAAGTATCGGATCAAGATAATTATCACTTGAACTCTGGTATTTTGTAATATGTAATTTAATTAAAGCAAAGCATGTAGTTTGCGCAGCCCTAGGCCTAGACAGACTGATGAAATATTCTAATCAGTCACTAGTCATTGTAAAAAGTGTGGTGGTTCGCCGTGCGATGCACGATAAGGCCGTGTCACACGGGCGCGGGGCACAAACGAGCGATTGTGCGCCCGCACACGGCGCCTGCGCTTTGCATAACAAAGGGCGCAATTTGGAGGAAAAATGGCCACGATCTCGCTCGGGACATCTCGGACGAATTCGGGTTAGTTCGGATGAGCTCGTGTCTATTGGATGGAAGTTTAGAGTACTTTTGGTGTTCTCACGATATTTGAAAATTGGAAATGAAGAGCTTTCATATATTATAGAGTGTGTTTTTTTGTGATTTTGCTACAAATGATCGCGAATACCAAACTTATCAACTTTAATGTCTGCACTTTACTTATAATATATTAAGAACAGCCCTAAAATCTTTTGCTAACTTTTACATAAATAAGCATGAAATAGAAATGGCTGAAAAAGTTTCATGAATGATCATGAAACTTTCATCTGGTAGGTATGTTTGGTACCTGCGTACCAAACATACCTACCAGATGCCTTTTTGTTCATCTAAAAACGTTAAATTATCTTGATCAAAGTGACCACCATGTTCTAAGTACTTATTTGGAACCAAAATTACAATTTTGATGTGGCTCCACTTCGTGACGCCCAGGTCAGATTTCAGATCCTATTTTCGGTATAATTCCAAGCACGTTTGAACTGATATAGATTAAAATATGACGATATCAATCTAGATATTTATTATTCATCTCTTGAGCTGCACGACTTGCATTTCACCTAATGAATATTTTACAGAGTTTCTGTATAAATATGAAACACGACTTTTGTGATATCTGTGGTTGAGATGGAAAAGTCCTTGCATGGGTCTAATGGTTACAAATATGGTGAAAGATCTACAGGTATTTGGTACAATTTATAGAAATGGAAAAGTGTACTTTAAATAGTTAAGTACCTGGCACAAAAACTCTTGGTCGTTCACTTAAACCTATTCGGATATATCCGAATAATTTTGCTCTAATTCGGCTAGCACTCTAGACGTTTTCACTAGCCTTGATGAATTCATTGTTTCAACGATGAGGGATGGAAGTAGAACTGTCAGATCCAAGTTACAGAAATATAGAGGAATTGAAGAAGGAATTTGCGACCTGAAACCTTTTTCAGACTCAGGCGAACTACCATTTTAGTATAAATGTAATCCCTGGCATAATTTCAAGAAGATTTGTGGTCCTGACAATGTCAATAATATTGAACCAGTATTATCAACCAGACCCCAGGTCGAAAATAACTCATGTTAATTAAGCACAAGCTACTGACAAAGTAACTTACGCATAGATCGATCTGTCTACGACGTCAGCGCTTGACATTGTCATGTCTTGGACAGATGATCATTCTTTACTGATGAAGCCTTTCGGGCTTTGGAGTCAGCTCTCAATCTGTGTCAAACAAATGAGATCGAGAGACCCATGGACACCTCAAATAAATAAGAGAACTATAAATAAGCATGAGCTCAGATAGTCTCCCATAACACTCAACTAACTGTTGAAAATTGAGTAATTTTTCCACAGAGAAGTCATAAAGATTAGAAAGGTACAGACGGAAATCATTAGATAGATTTATCTTGGAATTCAAAAGAAAAAAACCCTACATATGCTTGAGTGAGTCTTTTTTCAGTTCTTGGGGAAGAATACTCTACATAGGTAGATAGGTATTTAGGTGGTCAAAATTGAGTTTTCCATAAATTTTACTTTTTCTTCGTTTTTAAACAAAAAACATACCAATTGCTGAACATGTTCCTAAAGATGATTTTGTAATATGCGTAATTCCACTTAAAGGTATAAAAATGCATTCCCACAGCACTTAAATTAAAAGAAAATGTGGAAATGTTGTCACAGGATTGTTTCGTTGTTTCATAATCTTCAGACAATTAGCATTAAAGTTTTATTGAATATAGATAAGTATAATAATGAGGACTTAGTTAATGTAAATGTTATCTTGAAGCAGCAAGAAATGTTCAGGTGTATTGTGAGCGGTGACGCCTATTGTCATCGCACAATGCGTTCGTATCGCGTTAATTACATTCCGCCAAACCTTCCTACTGCAGAGGAGTTGCAACAAGCTGCGTGCTTGTTTTTCATAACAATCGCTTGTTTTTACAAAATTTGCATGCGCCAGCAAACAATACGCGGAGGAGTCGACTTGTTAATATCACCGAGAATTAACCGGCAGCGGATTGTCGCGCACTCGACCACTGTAAACAATACAAAACGTCGCCGAGCAAAAACAAACTATAGAAACGGAGCCACAACAAGAAGAATAGGAAAATTGCTTTTGTTTAAAAAAATCTATTTGTTCGTGTCTCGAGATGAACGCGCCTACGGTGCGTCGGCGGGCGACCAATCGCGCGCAGGCCGCTTCCCGCCCCCGCCGCACGGACCAATGGCGGCGCAAGCGAACGCCGCAAGAGCAGTTTCCTTTTTTAAAAGTTTCGCCCTCAACTTCCATCCGATTTCCCGCCTCGGCTCCTTAAGTTATGGACGGTGAAAAAATACGTTGATTTATTTATTAAGACGCGAGTTTTTGCGATGTTAAATTATGATGTTGGCTGAAGCAGCTCCCAGCCCTGCTGAATGGTTCACAGTTTTTACGGAGAGCCCGGCTGCGCCTGCGACTCCCATATATTTTAATTTCATTGGATTTTTATTGTATGAAACGTGCTCGCAATGAGCTAAGTGTCAAGATACATCTAAGTTATTCGCCACTCACTTCGTTTCATTCTCACATTATACTCATCGATAGGCTAAACACATTGATTCAGCTTGCAGTCAAGTTATACGCCGTTGATTTATTTCTTAACTACACCTCCATATTTCTCTTCATAAAATCCATTAACACGCACTGGGTTAATTGAAAAACTTAAAGATATCCGTTTGTTTATTGAATTGAAGAAAAAAGTGATTGGAACACCATTTAGATACAGAGATATTGACATTGTTTACTTTAATTTCAATAATTTAGCAGTACTACATAAATAATCAACTGACATAATATTATAAGCAGTAATTTAAACACTGAAATAAATTACATTTACGAATGAAACGTTTAATGTTATCACTCCGCAAAATGCAGAGAGAACAGCAGCTTTCCGCTCATTTGTATAGCTAGCTGGTAGCTGGTAACGTACTTAGAAGGGTGCTAAGCTATTGAATAAACATACTTATTATCTACCTAACTACCTACCCTCTAACGTGAGACTTGAAATGCGTAATGACAATCATTCTTGGAATAAAAGCTTCAAATTAAATAGTAAGTATTTATATTTGCGTTAGTTTCGTTTAATTCAGGAGGAGGCGTTTTAATGATTTTCAGGGGGCTTAAAAGTTTCCTGTTATCGACTAAGATACCTACCTATCTAGTAAATCGTTACATGAAACGTTAAGAGAATCGGAAGCAGCGTCCTCCTCTGTGTTAATGAGGTTTATCGCAGACGTAACTGGTAATAATTCTTCCTCTCAGTGGTCGGTATTTTTTTACCTAACAATCAAGAAGTTTTTGCGAAGTCAGCAGTGGAAAGAGTTGATATAAATGTATTTATTTCAAAAAATCAAAATCAAAATATTTTTTATTTCACATAGGCCTGCATGGGCACTTATGAAACGTCGACAAAAAGGTGCACGGTTCGGGTTGGTCGTTTCCTATGGAGAAGAACCGGCAAGAAACTCCATGGTTACTCTTTTAAAATGATTAGATTTTACAATATTTTCATGTTACAGCATTAGTACTCAAGTATGGGGGGACAGCATAGGCCCGACAATAAGTCGTTGCTTACTACACAAAAAAACGGAAAACAAGATAAGAGGTTAACAAAAGTTATCACACCTCTAGGAATCTACAAGGCCTACACTGTTCACACATTCACAAACGTTCAGTCAATGCAAGCACTTGCCAGTTATCGTGGAGCTCGACTTATAACTCAAGGAGCTCAACATCACGACAAACAATACCAAAGAAAGGACATCTGGGTGGGTCGCTTATAGCACTGTTTTTCTAATTTTAACCATTGTCGCCGCAGTTTGCCAGACAATAGTCAAAATCAGAAAAAAACCCACATGGTCCTCACATTCAGAATATAAAAATAATAAAATATTTGTCATATTAAATAATCATGTCAATTCATTAAATGTCAATATACAGAAAACTAAATAAAATATTTAACATGTAAATATTCGTCAAAAAAAAAAAATATCATACTTGAAAAAGTAAACAATGTCATGTGTATAAAGAAAATTCATAAAATGTCAAATTGTAAAAAAAAGTAAAATAAAAATAGGTATAAGTAAAGTCAATTCAAATTGGAGCAGTTCAATCCCAAGCTTTTTTGTCCTCTATATAATCTTTAATAGTATAAAATCCTTTCTGGCAAAGTTTATGTTTTATAAAGGATTTGAATTTATTAAGGCTTAAATTTTGAATGTGGCTTGGTAGTTTATTATAAAAGCGAATACATTGGCATCTGAAAGATCCACCTATTTTCTTGAGCCTTGTTGTGGGTATAATATATTTATGTCTATTTCTTGTATTTATATTGTGAATATCACTATATTTCTTGAACAGCTTTATATTTTTGTGAGCATACATAAGATTTTCATAAATATACTGAGAAGGAACAGTCATTACATTAATTTCCTTAAATTTTTCTCTGAGAGAGTGTCTTGGACTCAATTTATAAATTGATCTAACCGCCCGTTTTTGCAAAACAAAAATGGTCTGTATATCAGCGGCATTCCCCCACAATAGAATGCCGTACGACATTATGCTATGAAAATAACTGAAGTAAACTAATCGGGCTGTCTCTACATCGGTTAAATTACGAATTTTTCTAACTGCGTATGCTGCAGAGCTCAGCTTTTTCGACAATTTATTTAAAGTTGTCGCACACAAAAATGTACAAAAGCGGATTAATGCCTTGGGCATTTTCTATCAGTCAACCAAGGGTTGTAAAGAGATTTTTTTGAGAAGGAGAACTGAAGAGTTGATTAGTTTTATTTCAACTCAACTCATTCAAAGGTTAGCTCACTACAAGATTTCCTACGGTTGACTAGTTTATTAGTAACATTATAGTAGCAAACTCAGAAGCTTCTTCTAATAACAGTACAATTTGAAAATTCTCAATGTTTCCTAATGGTAACGAATAAAATGTATACACAAAGATCCCATTTCACGTCTAAGGTTATTCATAGGTAACAGAATTTTTGTGATCTTCAAGCTATTTTGCTGAAAAAAGTTTTCCAATATTTGAGATCCTTATTAGCAAGGCAAATCTAAAAAAAGGCAAAATTTTATTACGAAGTACAAAAGAATGTGTTTCTTAGGCTGCGGGCTTCACTAGATGCAGCAAAACACCATCTCTACTAAATAAGTGGCATTCTAAGTAGTCATGTGTAGGTATTGAAACAGAACCCCAGGGAAGTGACGCAGACACTTGGAGGACTGCCTATAATTATTCACGATCAGAAAGTGCTGAATCTCAATCTAATTTGATAAATGCCTTTTGATTTTGGAAGATGTTCCCCAATATCAACTTAATACTTAAACTTGACCAAGAAGAAATAATAGGTCTTGGTCCAAAAGGAAGTCCAATAGAATCGAAATACACATTTACACATATCTCAAATTATAGCACGCAATAAGTAAGATCTCCAATTCATACTAAGTAGCCGACAAGCAAAGTCGCCGGAGACCAGATCTACAGCCAATTGAAAATTCTCCAATTTCCCGTATTTGGTCGAAGATTTGACTACAACGGTCATTTGTTTTTAAAGCAAAATATCTTGAAAACATTGTGCTAAAGCTAAGCATCAATTATTTATTAATCGCGAGGTCCTAGAATCGACTAAGGATTATAGAGGCTGTGTTACGGATCCCCTTGGTAATCTAGATTTATAATTAGTTTGAATAATAGGTCAAATGTTTTCGGCAAAATACAGAAAAAGGCAATACATTTCAAGTGGCTCCATTTTGTATCCTCAGGTGATTTAGGTTCTTGTTCTATATGTTAAAGTGACGTCCTAATAATAAGCTATTTTGAGATCTATTTTAAATCTGTGTTCATAAAAAATGCCCATGGTCCTTTCCATTTTTAAATACCAAAAAGGGAAGTTTAGGGCTTTATAACATTAGATAAATATCAAATCTTTGGGAAATTATAACTGTCTTCTATTGAATTTTGTTTCATTCTATTATAATTATTGCATGTGAATGAAAAAATAAAGTTCAATGCAATGTGTCATTCGTTATTCGTCACAAATATACGATTTGATTTGTTTTGATTTGCGTTTGCATTGCATTGAACTTTATTTTTAATCTCATTTCCTAAATTTCAACTTACTTTGTCTTGCCTTCTCTTTATCGTTTAGGATCTATGTGAGAATAACTCATTTGGTTAAAAGAGTTAAGACTAGCCACAGTCAGCCAGTTAGTTTAGTAGAGGATCTTGGCTATTGCCCAGTTGTTTTAAGTTCAGTCATTCAAAAAGCTTGAAACGTATAAAAATATTAATGCAAGATACTAGGTATAAGTCACTTTTTCGTGTTTTTTTAAGTGTTTTATTTAATATTGTTGTCATTCCTTATTGTAACTGTGTTTCTTGTAATCTATGTTTTGCCTGTGCAAAACGTTAGATTTCTCTGTTACATTGTACATGTTTTTTCTTAAATAAATAACTAACCATCTGTAAATAAATCTATCACAACAACAGCTTCAGCAAAGTTATACTCAAACATGATTATAATAATGCGCCATAAAATAAAACTCAACTATAATTACAAAACAATCTAAAACAAAGTAATCTCTATTATCAGCTTAACTGAAAGTTATCAGTCGATATGAATCACAACACGAATATAAATCAATCAACAATAGTGCAGGCTATCACGCGTTGATCTTTACCAGAAAACACATATCATTTGCCTAATTAGATTGGGCGTTAAATCGCCAAACAACCATTTATAATCTGTTCATTTAAAAATAATGCCGCATAAAAAACTCGTCAAAGATATTGTCAGGAGATACCGGCCGAACTCTGTTCGCAGGCATCGCTTAAAAAACTCGAAAAAAACTTACTCGAGGCGATCCGTGACTCCTATTTTTTTGTTTTATTATTTTTAATTCATATTATCGTACGGCTATCCCCTTTAATTTTGTTTTTAAGTATGGCCCTCGGTATGCTGGCAGCTACATTTATGGATATTCAGAATTCCGTGGTGTATCGTCCACGGGGCGATTTCATTTTATGTAAATGTGATGTTGGAGTGCGCCCGCGCCGCTTGCCGCGCAGGTGCGGCCTGTAATTGTGACAGATGTAACGAACTCGCCTAACCGATACTTTACTGACTATACCCAATGTTTAGGCACGAAGTAGCACTAAACTGCCCCAATAATTAGGCACTGGATCCCCACAATTATCCTTTGTAAAGCAGTAAAAATAATTTTCAGGAATAAAAATAATAATACGAGTATATTCAAAAGCATTATCTACACTAATATTATAAAGAGGAAATTTTTTTAGTTTTGTGTGTGTGTATGTTTATAATGAATAAACTCAAAAACTACTGTGCCGATTTCAAAAATTCTTTCACCATTGGAAAGCTACATTCACCCTGAGTAACATAAGCACCCGTGCAAAGCCGGGACGAACCGCTAGTCCGGTATAATTTGAGTGGGGTTAAACTTTCAAGTTGTTGGCCTAAATAATGCGTAACTAAAACATTTAAACAGTTGAAATATAATGAGAAAAAAGTCGTTAATTAATCGTCTACAATTTATTATGAGAGTAAAAAGGCACTATCCTAATTTAAATGCCTAAAGATTCAACTAACTCTGGACACGATCTTTAACAAGATAACAGAAAAGTAATGCACCTAGTTGTTACATATCTTTCCAAACCAAAAGAACATCCAATCAAGACAAAATCACTACAAAATATGATAATATGCTTCAACTTCCTTGACAGTATCACACAAATGTATTCAGTAGGTTTTTTTTTCTGATTTCGTAGATAGAGCCGCTCCTGGCCCATTAGGTACCTCACTATTAGGTATACATTCAAGAAATCGGATGCTACTTATTTTGAAACATATTTTAGAAGTTTTGACTAATTTTTTAGTTACGAAACAATATTCTCATGTTTTTCTCTTTACATCTTGTAATGACTTTGGATTTTGGAACTAATTGTCTAAATCAACCAATAGCCTGAAACACTAAACATAGAAATAAGAATCTTTGAAAATATTAAAGTTTATTGGGGGGCACCAATATAACAGGGGGTTTTTATGAAACTTAGAACCCTGAGTGTCAAATAGAATTTTAAACTTTTCTTGTGAACAAATCTGGGGGCAGGTATTCCATAAATAAATTATGTGATGACATCAACCAAATGGATGGATGACATTCAGCAGATCCTAGATAAGATCTCATTGAGACTCGGGCAGACCAGGGAAGGAAAAAATAGGAGGCTTATACTAAGCAGGGTGGAACAAGGCTCCCAATTTAATGAGTATGAATGTAACCCGTTCAGGTGGAGATTCATAGATGACTCTGCCCTGGAGTGTAAACATCGTGTTGCCCCACAAACGATGGGACACTTGATATCGTGTCCTGCCTGTCCTCTTGCTTGCACATCACAGGAGCTGATGGACGCTACTAAAAGTGCCAAAGTCGTCGCCAAATTCTAGGCTGACTCAATTTAAATTGACATCGACACGCTAAGAAGAAGATGAGCATGCTGATGATAAATAGGCTTAAATGCTTGGTACTATCATAACCAAGCATAACATTCATCTGAGATTTGTTCACAGACTCTGCAAGCAAAAAATTCAAATTTAAATAATTTATTATGGATCATAGGTTCATCAAAATGAAGCGTATACTGTGTGTACGAACTTATGAGCATGAGTCACTAATTAAAATTCAAAACTAACAAGCAACCGCTACCAGCCGGTGTCGTGTATATCAACTTCAGTAATTACTTTTTTATAAGATTAAAATATTTTAAATAGACTTGACTGACATACTAGTGATGCTTAATTTATTCTTAAGTTGTGATTAAGCTCCGTTTAGTTAGAGTGGTTCAACTTGATGCGCGTTTAGATTGATATTATTATTGTATTAATATTTTTATGTCGCGCGGCTTGGCTACTATTTGGCCACCCAAGTTAATTGTATGTGAGGTCGTTACCTCCAATTGCAAATGATACTTATTATTGAATTAAGTACTTATATTTCATTTGTATACATCCTGGATGAGTGTCATTGCATGTTGGTCTTGTGTAATTTTATAATTCTAGTTAGTAGGTAGGTACTTACACCTAAAAAAGTCTGATCTCTGGTATCACTTTCTTTTTGGTAGCAGAAAGTTCCCCCAAAATTAAAATTACTCTTAGTTTATTTAGATTAACAAACTCCCGTTTATGTGTTTTCAATTATAAACTATACTGATTGCGCAGTGCTTTTTTATCGTTTACTGTTCAAAAATATTATGTTACAAATCATTTTGAAAAACATCAACCAAGCAGCGGTATGCCAATCAGTTTGATGTGGTGACTATCAATACCTAAGTATGTTCTGTAGAAACTTTAGCCCAACCGTGGACAAAGATAATTAGGTTTGTTGTCTATTAAAGGATTATAATTAAAAGTAATTATAATGCTTCTTTAAACACTATTATTACAATTCTAGATAAACCTATTTATTTTAACGATAAACCTACCATTTTAGCAACAAGCGCGAACCGTGTAATTGTACAGTTTGTGTAAATAGTATTTCCTTGCAACTGGGTAAGTAGCTGTTTTAATTAGCTAATTATTATCAGATAACGGACTATGTGTGCATGCGTAGCTTGTAGTTATGCTAGATATCTTGGTATAATCTAAAAACATGAGAGTTTGCTGTTGAAATACTTTAAACGGATGTTTAGTAGGAAACTTTTAATCATATCGTCATCAACCCGTTGATTTCCGCTTTATAACATGGTCTCTAAATAACGCCCCCCTATTTTATGACCCTGATGTGTCCCATTGCAGGGCAAATGCCTCCCTTCCCTTAGGTCAAGCAAAAACTGTAACAGTTGTACTATCAGCATATTACACTTTGTGGTTACAGGACTGTAAAGATGGTCTACCAAAGGCAAGCTTACATCTTGCAGGCTGGCAAAATTATCCTGGTTAGATTCGATTACTCAAGCAAATTTGGAATCGCTTAAAACATTGATTTGTTACGGATTTGTCGATTTTGAGTGAAACACGTCTTGTTGAAAATAAATAGATGAAATTCAGCAAACCCTTTTCTTGGTTGCTCCGATAACTGGCTAGTTAATTTCCAACATTTCCAGTTGCCAGTTATGTTTAAGTCCAATGGGGGCGAACCTATTTTTTTTTTTTTTTTTTTTTTTTTTATTACAAAATGGGCCTGCTCTTGACCTCGATCACGCCTGCCATCAACCAGACACAAATTCAGACTCGGTGGCTGCTACTGAAAAATCTCTGATGAAAAACCCCAAAAACACTTTGCCTGATCCGGTAGTAGAACCACCAGGACCCCATGCGCCGCTGACACGCAACTTTTGACAAAACTTCTTCAAACACATGATGCATGAGCTCGAATTTCAAACCAACAACGTCACATGTATACATAATACAACTATTAAACTAGTTACATCACTGGTACAGAGGAAGTAACTGATGTTCGTTGTTCAGATACTGTTGCTGATAACAACTGTCTTGCATTCGGGACATCAACATTTTTTGAATACCCGTCCGATACACATCTACATAGATTTCTACATTTTCATGACCGTTGCTTAACAAAGTTAGTTACTGTTTTACATATTCAATGTTTGGACTATGTCATCAACTGATCAACACTATCATCATTTTACTCCTCAATAATCCCAGTTTAAGTATTTGAGGTTAGCGGATTACAATAGACAAATCATGAAACATCATTAAATGATCCATAGCTATTCTCCAATATTTAATTAATAATGAAGAACATCTTTCTCAGTGTTCCTGTATAGTAAGCAATAGAGTTCTCATGTTTGTAAAGGATTACATACCAGATATCTATATTCTAAAATATTCTTAAATTCTTGTATGACGAAGTCCGTATGTATTTTCTTGTAAGTTCGATTCGTAACATACATAATCCAAGTGTCCAAAACGAACACAAAATCATTGAACCCTCACGTTCTACACATCGTTACTTACATATCACGTACAAAGCCGAGGCGAAAACATGGCGTCTTATAAAATATCGTTAATGCAATATTAACGAGATCTCGGTTATGTAAAGCTGCAATATTTTGCATTTAATAAGGGCCGTACATAGTTGGCCGCGTGGCCGTCGGCGAGAGATGGATCCACAGATACTGAGACTCTTCGATCGAAGCTCGTTCACTATGAAATTATTGGGAAACTCGATTCGTGCCCGATGCATCTGCCGACGACGCGCGAGCCTCGCTAATGTTCCTTGCAAACGATCCGAGAAAGCCGAGTAGGTTTTAGAGATAAGTCTGGGAGATAGGGAAAAGACTTTCTTACTTCTACGTCCGTTGCATATAGTTAGGAAGTTTGCGGAGATATTCATTTGAATTTTCAACATCTTCGCTGTTTCTATGCGAAATGCTTTTTCGTGTTAATAAATTAATGGGAAAGTATTGAAGGTATCTTTGGTCCCGACACGTAAGTGTGTGAGCCTGAGGGGGAGGCGTGACGCGGCACCTGTACCGAACGTTTGAATATTCCTCCCAAATCGATATTTCATGTGATCGCCGCTCATCTGTAATTAAGTTTGGATTAAAGTTCTCTTGAGTCGCTAGGCGCTATAATCGTCACTTTTGTTGGTCGTGCGTGTTATTTGTTTTGGGGCTACGACAATGGACTTACTTTTGGGTGGCAGTGTCAATCTGCTAGTTAATCTTTGGTAATATTGGGCGTTTTGGTAGCCGTCCAGAGTTTAAATGGTGCAAGGGACAGTAATTTTAGTAACCTACCGCAATGATGCTGTCGGTAAACTTCGGAATTTATCCATCCAAACTGAAAGTCTGAAGCTTTCTAAAATACTCTTTAATTTCAGGCAGTTAGAGACGATCCTTTCCAAATTCATCCAACAATGTTAGTTAAGTACTGCCTTTCTGTATGTACCTATGCATTTTCTTTGAAAACATATTTTAATCTGTATGCTAACTACTGACTGACACCATAAACAATACCACCTGTACAGTTTCATGGTGGTATCTAATTCCCCAGAAAAGAAATTTTCACGAACCTCCGATTCGAGACTACAGTCACTGGCCAGGAATGGTGGGCCACATCCACAGGCCACGTCGCATACAATAAACATGCTCATAAATAAATAAATAAGGCCGAATTTAATAACAAGCCCGGACCTAAGTAATGGCCGCCAGAAGGCACCGGTACATATATTATGGCCCACCATTTTATAAACTTTTACGCACATTTCTTAGCGTTGTATTAAAATGTTTGAACACTATAATTTGGTTATAAGAGCTTAACAACTTTTTTTAGAGGAGTCAAATATTTGGGAAGTTTAGGGACGGTTGTGATCGATACCAGGCGAGACTTACTGAGCTGCGTAAATATGTAGTAGGTATGTACTGTGTGTGTGGTAGGTATGGTTACCATTTACTGTCTTCCATGAACAAAAAGTTAACTACGATCAGTGAAAAATAACATTAGGAACTAAAACCTCTATTGTGAATTTGTAACATATAAAGTACGAGTCTTGTCTTTCACCAAGTTTCTACTTTCATAATAAATCTGATCTACGAGTAAGGGTACCGTTTCAGAAATACTCCATGAACTTCTTTTCAATCACATACAAAGTTCGACGCCAAATGCAGCATATTTTATAATACTTTGATCCAGAACAACTTCATAACGAGAACACCAAAACGTGAACCAAAAACATTAATATCGAAGCGATTCGACAAATTACCTATCAACGAATACGTGCGGCGATAAAATTACAATACACACCTCGGTTATGTGTGCCAGCCCATATCGGCCACTCCGCTTAATATTGTAGAAAAAGCAGGAATGCACCAACATGGCCCATGCTGTGCCATATTCGACACGGCTGGTGACGAACTCTGGGCCAAAAGAAACAATGTTATAGCATTCCGGTGAAAACAATTGGACTTCTTACGCCTCGTCGTGCCATTTGTGAATAATTTTAGGACAACAGAAAGGTTTGAATGCTGTCGTTACACAGATAAAATGTTGTAGACCGTACGTGAGAGGATGGTATGAATTAGTGATGTCAACCGCGTGAGAAAAACTTTTAAGTGGTGTTGATGTTATGCCGATAATCTGTTTAGTAGTTATTAATATTTGGGAGCGAAAAATTGGTGGTGCGGTCATGTTTGCGCGGTTGATTCTTTGAATCTGACTTGGTTGGTGTTCGCATACGTTGAGGCGTTTTAATAAAGTTTATTGGTTAAATCGTACCAGAGTGCTACGCCAGGCGTAGCGCTCTACGATGCATGTCTACGAGAGGTGCTCACGGTATTGTGTAATTTCTACGTTTAGTTTCGTTCATTTCTGCTTTATGATGTACAGACGCCAGCACATCAAGTTACCCGAAACTGTCAAATTTTCCCAATCAACCTTGAACCTAACGTTTTAGCGATAAAGAGAATCTAGAAGAGAATCTATTAAATACATTTTAGAGATTGTAGTGGCTTGCACATCAAGCTACTACAATCTGTACATAGTTTGGAATAAGGTAAATTTTCCCGTCATTGAGACGGGAAAAACGTACCTTGTTCCTATCCCTTGAATTCTTCGTAATATCACAATGCCGTATAGCTCCACGATTATCTTTTTTCTTAAGCAGGAGATAGGATGGCACCTGCTTTCGCTCCAAAACGCGATACCAGATAGCACACGTCTACTGAAGCACGAAGTTCAAACGCGCTCTCACTAGACAGCGCCAGTGATTATAAATCTAACATACTTTACAGCTCTCAAAGCTTAAAACAAATGCGGTTCGCAGTAAATTAAGCCATCGACAGTGTTGCTAGGATGCCATCACGAGCGCACGCTGAATACTTTGCGATTGCGCTGCGTTTTTCAAAGGCATACCTGGCGCGGGTGCGAACGTCGTGTGTGACGACTTTATCCGTCGAGTGCACGTCTTTGGTGAGCGGACGCCGCGATCTAGATCAGCGGCGCCGACTCGCGGCGGCGCGATGCTATCGTAAAACAACCGCGCGACAATTGCTAACACCGGCGCCGAACAACAACGCGAATTATTCAAAGAGAGGCATCCAGCGTGTGTCTGTGGTCTGTGCCGCCGACTGACCGCCCCGCGCCCTGCGCCCAGCTGCCATTGTTGACATACCGATTTCTAAGAACGTGTAATTTTAGCGCTCATTTTGCCGATGCATTTGACTCGTTGCGTGCAGTTAGAGCTTTCACACAGGACCTATGCTCACGACTTGAACAAAATGTCGTCTTTGTTTATCTTCGTGGATAGACTATTTACTTGAAATTCTTAACCCTACATGGTCAGACATGTAATCCAACAGGTACATTTGATATCCTTATTAGCTTATTCACGGAACGGGTCGTAAAAATGCCAGAGCACAGTCATCTAGGCGAGATAAAGCTGGACTCGAAACGACTCACGCACGCCCCATTCCGGAGTAGCGTTAGACTTGTACTTAGACGTGGGGACACGTCGGCTGCTCTCGAATGCTTTCAGATGCTCTGTTTCTGGGAAGACGAGGAGGGGGAGGGTTGAGGGGGGCGGGATTCCGTCACGTGCGCCCGCACATCTGATAGCGGCCGCCGCGAGAATGTTGCACGTTCGGGCAAGCCCAGCACGCAAATGCTATGCCGACTTGCGATCAGCGAGTTGCGAAATTGTAGCCACTTCTAGATCTAGGCAACATGAGTCTAGGTACCAGTTCATGTCACCTGAGACAGTTAGCGAGAAAAGCATTTTCCGTAAATGTGGTTTCATTGAAATGAGACATGCAACTATTTTCAGCGATACTATCGCAACGCACCTGAAATACTTGTGCCTAAAAGAGAAAAACTCTTCCCTACGCTCGTATTGATCTGTCCCAATGAATCCTTATACATACATGTTTCAGCAAAACTGATTCTTGTTACTGGCTGAAAGGTTTGCTACGGCTGCTTCCTGCTGCTGCTACTGTAGATGATAGTTTTTGGACACGTTGAAATGTTAATAACCGTCTTAAATCATACTAATACTGCTAACACAATGGCACCAAAACGATTTGTTAATATACAAAATAGAAACAAAACTCGTGCTTCTAAATATGAATTTGGCCAAAAAGCGTCACGGCATACATACGTATGCGCGGAGACCGCCGGGCGCGCTTGCCGCCCGCGCATTCCCGCCTTTTTGCCTGTCACCGCCAGACGTATTTATTGCAACACTGATGGCTGTTAGTGTTGCCATTGTCGATACTCCTAAGAATAGAAAATTATTTTTTGGGGATCCATTTTTAGTCATAGAGATTTTTTACATTTAGAAAGACTTAAGATTGGCGTACATAATGAAAACCGTGTCCAAAGCAAAACTATTAACTAAGATATTGAAAATCGACGCTCTGATGATTACATCTAAATCAAAGAAAATCTTTTGGGTACCGCCGAGGAAAATCAATTTCCGGAGAGGAAAAAATTTGAAGTTTTCAGTAATTCGCGAGCTAAACCTGAAACATGAAATGTGTATGCATCTTGAAATTAAAGTCTTAGGATTATAGTAACCTACAAGTTATTTATGTAATAAATAAGCTACAATGGGGATGGCAACTGTGTAACTAATGGCGAAATTCTGTTAATGTAATTTTATATTTCAAAATAGCTTGGCCTCATTGATCAGATTGAGACCCAGCTATGGTCGCGCCATCTACAATTCTTTTTAATGGTCTACAAGCAAACTCCATTTCTCAATAATGGCAACACCAAGGCATATAAAAATTTGACAACGATCCTCTCAGCTCCGATACTGAAGCCTATTGTATCAGGTTTTGTTTTCTTTTCTCCCTTTTTCATATTCGTTCGCGCTACAATTCATACACGGGAGCTTCTCTGTTGGAACAATAGAATATCATAAGATTCTAACAAAAACGCCGTGGTTATGATACATGCCGTTAAGTCTGGAAAAAGCCTATAATTATGATAACATTCAAGGGGTACAAGTTGGCTACTGTGCACGCTGATCTATGGGATTGTCACGGTGGCGGTCATGCATACATTTGTAATTTGACTAGCTCTTGCCCGCGACTTTCGTTTGCGATAAATTATTATTAAAAAAAATTACTTCCCTTTTTTAATCGAATTTTTGCACGTAACCCTAATTCTTATTCCAAAATAAAAGAAGCTTTAGTTACTCCTTATGACATCAGCTGTTTGCAAGTAAAAGTCCCGTCAAAATCGGGCCAGCCGTTTCGGAGATTAGCCGGAACAAACAGACAGACAGACGGATAAAAATTGAAAAACAATTGTTTTTGTTTTAAGTGCCGTAAGTTTCATATTCATTCAATAAAAAGCTGTTATTTTGATATTACAAACAGACACATCGATTTAATTAATATGTATAGATATAAGTATCTAAGCTGACATGGCACTTTGATTGCAACAGCGCCGAAATATCGGAAACTCAAAACAAACAGTAATCATGGTAAATATCGTTTTTAGTGTTAATGATAATACTTATTGTTTAGTTTGTAATAAAACGACTCCAAAAAAAGGTAAAAGGAAAGCATCATAAGGAAACCGGCATTAGGACACAAACAAATTCATGCGAACATGCCCGCGTGGTGGATCATGGTATAGAGAGGCCTGTTTCCCAGCAGTGGGAATATGTTAGGCTATCCAATGCAAAACACTGAAGAAAATGCTTACAAAGACATCTAATTTCATAATTACTATCAAACACAAGCCTACCAAATAAAGCCCAGTCCACAAGAGCATAATATTATGAATAAATTTTATAAATATTTGTCCACGGGACCGTACCTCTGGACACACACAACACAAAACGATGTCTATAACATAATTGTTTTTGTTGATTGTTACGGAATGTTATCAGGTCTGCGAACACCGTTAGTGCCATTTTTGAGACGTTTAGATCCGTATCTTGTGAGGTCCTGGATTCGTTTTTGTTTTAGTCCTCTTGTTGCTGGGGTTGCTGATGAAAGATGACTTTAATAAGGAAGTATAAATCAGTAGCTGCGTTTCTCGAATTGGCAGGGGAGAATTCTATAGAAGCCCACTATTGCTCAATTTGCTTATAGACATTCTTTCAAGGATGTTGAAATTTTCAACGTGCTACATCCTAAAATGGCGAAATTGTTTTCGTCATGGTTTAGCAAAGTTTCAAAAGAATTTTCATCTCCATCAATTTATTAAATTGCCCTATGCGCTTCTTCGGTATCCCGAAGAACCACATTAATTTGGGCAATTGGGGGAATCTCCAATTAGGCCAATAATTATGATAGATAAGGTTTTGAGTGAAATTGTAAAAAGGCAGACAGCGAACGACAATAAAGCACATATGTCGGGTCTCACAGTCAACTAACAAGAGATGCAAACTGAGCCTAGCAACAATCGGACAGAACATTACAAGGCCCATGTAAAGCCTACAAGTACTAATATTGACAAACCAACCCCAACATTGCAAATAACAACAACATTTCAATTTCCAATATCTGCAGCGCTTTCATAACTCATAAAGAACAATCGTCATTGTCATGTGTCGACATTCGAACAAATACATCAGGTGTGTCATGCTTGCCCAGTGCCCAGTGCAGTTCCCAGTGCTTATAAATCATTGCTCTATGCTTCGTCCTTCAAACTCAATACGGCGTCATGCTGTTTAACCTCACAAATTTACGATGCCTCTCGCAGACCAGATGCCAATCGTATTCCCAGCGTTATTTCAACAAAATGCACGTGATTTATACAAAACTCATCGTACGCAATGCTAATATATCTTTTATGACGTAATATTTGGATTGGGAGTGTTGAAGGTGCAGTTTGTGTTGGAATTACGAAATATATCTTGCAATGAGGATTTTATGGGCTGATATTTTTGGAGATATAGACTAAACGACACGGTGTTAATGTGAGTGTAAGTAACAACTCTCAGACTGTTGCCATGAATTCAGCACATGATTATAGACCCCTTCCAGCGTAGATGTTTTATCTCGTTTTTTAAAAAGAAATGGTAATAGTTTGCGCATCCATGTCCCTAGTTATAACCTGCATGTGTCGCTATATTCGAGTCGAGTAGATTTTCAACGCACTGCTGAATAGGCCTTCAATTGGACGCTATAACAAAACAGTGACATGAGCGAACACTTCGCATCGTAAGCGGCATGGTCACCAATGCCGTTATTAGCATACAGGGGGATACTGTCTTCCTTGGTCCTAGCATCAGTAATTTACCGTCTATGTAAACTGATGAGATGATGTAAGGAGAGATCGAAACTAAAAGAGTAAGGTAGGTTTGAAATGGTATATGGCATTTTGTAAGTTTTATGGCAACTGCTTGTTGTTCTTAAACTTCCGTAAGATTTCCGTGTAATATACTCGTATGTTAAAATATATTATGGTGAACATCTTATAAGAGGTCAGTGTCGTGTCTGCCTTGTGTCTGCAGAATACGTGAATATATCAAGGAATCGCAAGCTCCCCACGTCAAGGCTCCACGATTTCCAACACGAATAAATATTCCTTTTATTCCAATTTGTCAGCTAAGCCACTCTCAGCGGCGACTTATCTCCGTATTCAACGGTAAGCTCCCGCCAAAACAATACGGCAGTATCGTTAAAAAACGTGCTTGAATACAGCATTTATCATCGTTGATTAAATACCATTGTTTTGTATCGGCAGGCTCGGGGTCCCCGGCGTCGTGCTCCTTTTGCGTCTCCCTCCATGTCTCGCATTGTACCCGCACGGAGACAATAAGTCTGTTAAATTGGCCTCCTATAGTCGTTATATTATGTGGCCGAGGAGTTCGTATTTATTTTCGCTTCGGACGCGTGCTCGCCGCTTGTGAGCCCGACTCTTGTAAATTCTTGCGAGCCAACAAAATTTGTTTTCGCTGCACTTTTATTATGATTTGTTCTAATATCGCGAGCTTCGAGCATTTTTTACGATGCCACTCAAGCTGTATCTTTGTCGGACGTAACGAGAATACATGGAGGTATTGTTAACTTTTCTTTGTACAATTTGCTTATCATATTAGATTCAAACTAAAATTCCGAGAAGACGGAGACGGTATCAAAATAGTGGTACGCCCACGCGGCGGCGGCACTCGCGGTCGCTGAATCACGTACTGCAATTTCCAAATCTAGATTTAGGAAGGAACGGGCTGTGTCGTGTTCTTGAAACTGAATGCATTTCGAAGAAGAAATCTCAGTCAAGTGTCCTATACGTGACAACATACTCAGCGGCGGCGAGACTTCAATGAGACCACGCGCGTGCCACTACGTTTTTCCAGTTTTTCCACCGGCCACTATACCCGCCGTATTATATGATATTATATCTTCATATCCACGCGTACGAGAAATAAAAAACTTGAAACGCTATTAAGACACGTAATGATATTTTTCCGGACGTAGGAATCGCAAAAAGAAGACGTTCCACAGATCATGTTTGCTTATCTTAACGTCGCTAACTCGCAGGGACTCGATACAAAACATCGCACGAGACGGATCTCCTTTAATTACTGCGAAAACAAATGAGAAAATATGACATAAATTATGATCAAATGCCGCCCCGATTCAATCATTACTATATGAATGGCTGTCATAAAAGAGTCCTAATTAGGAGCGTGATGGTTCATCTCGAAGCACATAATTAATTTCAATAAATTAATATCGAAATATGACCACGGTCACATATAACGAGATCTTGCCGTATCGAGAACGTCTAACAAAAAGGCAGAATGCTGCGGTTGGCAATACAAATGCAGCTCGGACAAATACGAACGTGGCACATGAAAAACTGGAATCTCTCAAGCGTAGTATTAACATGGTTAATTAATTTATTAATTAGCATCAATTAATCGTAATACGGCGGCACTGCGAACCCCTGGACACGGCCGGATAGCTTTTCCGGCGAAGCTTAGTTTTTAGAAGACAATTAGCATGATGTCTACGTTATAATAAACGCGGATTCCCGCAGTTGCCGACAGGTTTGTTATGAAATGTTAATGCTATTGGCAGCTCCTTGAGGAAAAACTCGCTGCGACCGATACGAGCAAAGAAACCAGCGGGAATCTGTTTGATTTTCTTATTGTACACTTCTATGAACAATAATAGGTCGCTACGCTGCTCCAAGTTAAAGTTGTGAAAGCGAACCGAGTGCTCATTGAATACTAATTCAAATATTTGCAACGGATGATGCCTCGGCCCGAGTCAAGTAGACATTGATAAATAAACAGCTGTCAATAGTCTGTCCGGGCGGCGGCGAAATTCGAAAATGGTTCGGGTTCATTAATAACCGGAATGGATCGTAAGTCGCGAGCGAGATGATGGTGATACGCTACCTGTGTTCGTGATTAGCCGCCGATGGCCGCCACTGCGCCCCTCACCATCTAACAAATGCATCATACATTACAATATTAATTTCAAGCAAGCTTGTTACCAAATCTCCTCTGGAGGTAGACATCTAAGCGTTTAATGGATTCTATTCGCGTATCATGTTTCATGTTTAAGGAAAGCGATAAATCAATAGGACTCGCTCATGCGGTGTCAAATTCTCCACGATTTATGTGTCGTTTAACTCACGATGACAGATTTTAGGAGTTGTGTAGGCATACATTATGTGGTTAAGAACAGCACCTCGGGTTAATAACGGCACGTCGTCGTCGGGAACGCGGCGCGTCCACAAGGTCACAGTTTTATTATATTTTTAGTGGCGATTAGCATAAAGTTTTGCGCGTCGACGCATTTCGTTTTATTGTGGTATTTTATGTTTAGTATTATAAATATTGGCAGTTTCTTCCTCGTGGATATCTGTACGCGCGATTAGGGTTTGAGCGCCGGCACTTGTCGACTCATTTATGGATCGTATACTTGGTTTACAGACGCCGTTCTAGATAACGATGTATTGATGGCTTTCGGATTAGTCCTTCAGCAGAACGTCTGTAGGCTCGCCGTGTAATAAAATTAGCGTGTAGTGTTAGCTTTGTCGCGGACGGTCGTATACTTTTTAATATGTGAGTTAAATACCAAGCCGGCCGAGATGTCGATCGGTCATTAGAATGGAATTCAATAAACTAAATGGCGTATGGTATGAGTGAGTGTTGCGCGCGCTACCGTGTCGTATCAGATTCGGTAGCGGGGCTGCTATCTCGGCCATTACTTTATCATCTCTTATCGCGCAGCGGCTGTGTTCCGAGCCGAACGTCCCAGATGTATCTGTCGATACTTAAATATCATAGAGGGTTATGTTAGTTTTATGTGACCAAAAAAAGTTAAACATCGCCTATCTCATGATCTGTTTGAGTCAGTAACTAGAGGTAAGAATTCGAAGATTCCGTATAAAAAATAAGAGATCGTTAAAGAAATACTTTGCATGTTTTGTTTGAGATATGAACACCAACTCTTTTGGACGAGTTACGTTTTTCAATGTCCTCTCAATGGCTTTGCAATAGAGTCTATTTTGCGATAGTTCAGGACCGTTCTGTATTTTCAATGATATTTAATTTTTATTACAATCTCTAACATTGACCTGTTAAACATTGTTTATTCAAATGATTTATTTTCTGTAGTATCATTAATGTTTTTGGATACCTTTGATTCATTTTGTTGTCCACGTTAACTAAATGGCATCCTAGTTGATTTTTTTAACATTAAGTATTGTAATAGCATTATAGGTATGTTTCCAGTTAGTTTCTATTTCCTTGTATTCTATGTGGGTATGTGTAGGTAGATATTGTGTAATCGAAATAACACTATGTATACCTAGGTAACTTAAATGTTTTGAAATGTTGTAACTTATTGGCTTTCTAATTAATTTCTGTCTTGTCCGGTCTAAAACCTTTCGAATAACATTCAGATCTTTAGATTCAATCTCTTTGCCTGGTGAAATTTTTAATTTCACCAGGCAAAGAGGCAGGTTTCCTCTAAGCTAAGATTGGAAGATTTTCTAATACAGTGTTGCACGATTATTTTGGCACTTGATATTGTCAGGGTCAGGTCAGGTGCGTAGTACTCGCAACCGCGTGTATGACCAGATTTATGAACGTGTACAAGGCAAAAGAAGTATGCATGTGAGGATCGTAGCAGATGACTTTCTGTGGTTTCTGCTTACCCCCATGGGAAAAAAGTGTGCGATTATGTATGTATGTATATAGTCAGGGCTTTGCATTCTTGGTGCTGTTGGTAAACATTTGTGAAAGTACTTGTGGAAATTTTTATGAAAACAAAAACAAGATAGTAGTGTTATTTCTGACTATGGCCAAGCGCCAAGATATCCATGCAGCACTACAGACCCTTCTAGTGACAGCCAGCTTGACAAGTCCTACCAGTGTCTCCCTTATCCATTAACCCAGGTATCGAACCCCTTCTCATTTTGACATTTACGACTAGTCCATAAACTAAACCCACTAAAAAGCGTGAACAGACATTATGTTTAATGAATCCATAATCCTAACCAACCCAGCCTCCTAAAATTAATTTATAATCATTATAACTTATCATAATTAAATATTGGTTTTGTAAGTGGCGAAGCGGCGGGGTGCTCCGGTGGCGCTACCGAAGTCCCCGGCCCCCAGGGGAGCACCCAGACAATCCCACGGTACCAACATATTCAAGAATGTCAGTTTTGAAAAAAAGTTGGTTTTTGCTTCGAATTCCGAGCGGAAGTGAGGCGAAGATTTTTATCTGATAGTTTTAGTATGGTTTTATTGTTGTTTTTTTCATTACATTTGTTGAAAACAAAAGCTTCGATGGGACCTGTAAAAAAGAACTGCAGCTTGCAAACTTAGCTTAAGAGACTCTTAGCTTAGGGTATAGTAACAATCATTATATCAGTAGTATGATGTGATAACTGATAACATAATATAAGAGGAATCAACTTACGTAAAGTAATAAACAAAAATTTTCAAGTGCATTGGCTCTCAGAAGGGAAGAATCCGGAAGAAGTGACAAGATTTTTCAAACCCCAGTTTCAACAGTACATAGTAGAGATATCTTACAAAGAGCCATGGTATCGGTAGCACGGACAAACATATATCTACATTATATAAAATAAAATTAATTCAGGCAGTAGTTATCCAAAAAAATAACATTTAAGTAGGGTTCATAACTATTTATCAATTGCACATAACTTCCCATACAAACAATAGTAAAGACAAACTTCTTAGAAGACCAGTCCATCAGTAACAAGCGCCCAGCGACCTTCACTCACGGCTTTCCACTTATAATGATGTTAAAAATGTTACCTAACAGACCATCTTGTCCACCCATTGTACTGAATAACAAACAAAAAAGAAAAAAAAAACTTTAAAAATGACTCCCAATTTATTTAGAGTATAAAAAAGTCACATCTCTCGTGACACCGACTTGGGCGTTCTCCTTTACTACCATCCTTCTTGAATCGTTCTTTTTTTAACGCTTTGACATTTGGGAGTCGGGTCACTTATTAAATTAGTCTTTGTATTTAAATTAACGATTAATTTATACGTATGAGTGCTTCTGAATGATTTTGGGACGTTTTTATATGAACCGAAGACAATAATTAAGAGATATTAATGATCTTTCCATAAAAAGTTTCATAATTTTAGTTAAAAGATTTGTTATGGTGGAAAATGATACTTACTTTTCAAGTGCAGTAGCAGTATCGGTATCACTAATAGTACTTTTTGTACTTTTACGCTGTCCACAATACAAAACGTGAAGATATATTTTCTTCTAAAGAAATATGGCTACTAATCACGCAACTTTGGCACAAGTGTTTTGTTTCGTGCTATAATTTTAAAAATTAATGTTGTGAGTTGTGGGCAAATGGTTTACCGACTGCCCCGTACATAAAGTTTACAAACTATATAGTTTTTGACAAAAAAAAAATAACTACACAGTGCAGTAATGTGTTTAAGTTACGAGATTTTTCTATTCACATTTCGTGTTCTAAATATATTCTGAGCATTGTTTTCTTCTTTAACTTTTCCTTTTGTATTATTTTGTTTTCGTTAACGAAGCACAGCGAAGCAAACCAATAACAAATGACAATCCCAATGCAGCCAGCTAAGAACTTTTCTCCCACGGGGTGATAAGACATGGGACTCGTTTTAAAATAACTAACATTCCCGAAGCCATATTAAGTTTACTAACAAACAATACCTCAACACAATGGGCATTCGAAAAATCGTGCGAGAACAATCGTCATACACCCAACATCCGATTCCAAGTTCTTGGTAACAGTACCTACGTTTACATACGAGAGTAACTGATGTCCAACATTAATCCTAATGTACGTATCTAAACGTCGTTTGATCTCCACAAAAATATTTCAATGCGTCCGATAAAAGCTGGAAAGAAAAAAGCCCGGTCGAATGTGGCGCGGCCGTAAGGTACCGAGTACTTCTCGGAAACCACGCGGTCGCCCTCATATCACGACCGTAAGCCAGGCCTGACTACCTTACGAATACCATTATCGATATTATTGACCAATAAGGTCTCATATAATTTTATCGTAAAATAGCGAAATTGTTATTTTATACGGGACTAGCTGGTTTGTAGTATTTTAATTGTTATATCTGGCTGTAGGGTTTTGTATCGCAAGCTTTAACTTAACAGAAAATAAAGTTCGGTCTGAGTTTTTAACAGACAAAGCTTTTTTAGTTGAATACGTATTAATAAAATGTAAAATGATCGATAGAAAAAGTCTGGAGGCAGTGTTTTGTCCATCACTAAACCCATAGAGGCGCAGGCCCACGACAGATGATCAGTCATGCGCGAGATGCTGCGCGATAAGCAAGCGGTAGCCGCTCATTAATCTACCCACTCCCCACTCTAACCCACCACTTTACCAATTAACCGGACACGACTGTACATAGGTATCTACGGTTCCAAGAAACAGATACAGTTATCCTAAAATATCTGACAGAACAACTAATATCTAATAGGAGAAGCAGAGTCGATGTGACAATATTACAAGATTTATGACACCTATTATGTGAGCCATATTTCATTTGACATATTCAAAGGAGCCTGACAAAAAATGAGCTACTTGAATTATCATTCGGAACTTACAAAAAAGATAGCAAATTAATTTAAGACAAATGTAGACTCCGAAGAATGGGTAATATAGAATGATTTACTTGTCAGACTCTGACTAAATATAAATCAGAATCCGAAATTAAAATATTGTCAATAATTTACTTGCACAGTCAGTGTCGAATATTTTATAGAGTCATAAAAGTATTTCATTCTCCTTCGTCACTTTCATTGTCCGACTCAATAAAATTAAAATTATTGCCCGTATTACGTAAAAAATGTTCGTACAGTGCTATTTATCTCACACGTACTTTATGTGGTCAAAAAGATTTTGACACCTAATGGACTACGAAACGTTTCATACGAATAACAGTAAGGTAATGAATTTAAGTGAACGTAATACTTATTCGCTCGGAAACCATAAGGATTCATAACGTTTGCAACTTACTGATATTGCCAAGTTTAAGTGGCCTACTTCATGTTATAACTATGTTGGTACATTACACGCGGACGCAGCGATTTTAATGTCGTTCGGTAGCAATCATAACGCGGGCGACGCTCCGGCAGTTACTGAAGAGAATTTATCAATCAAGTGGTGAGTTTACGAGTACTGTCGACTTAATGTCGCAGCAGTAAAATGCTGCGTTTGTTTAATGGAATTCGTTCGGGTAATAATTGAGGGAGTAAGCGCGCTGCGGGCGGCCGCTGCCGAATTTGAACCTACAACTGTTTTATGCCCTTTGTTGACTACCGAATATGTAAAAATTCGTATTCGCAAAGATAATTATATGCAAAATTATGATTAAAATTTGCCGAAATCGGAACTGTGCACTTTTCCTTGTTATTGAAAAAGTTGTTCAGATTGTGCCTCGTTGGTCTGGTGGTCGCAAGCACGACTGCTGAGCATGAGGCCCTGGGTTCGATTCCGAGGTCGGGTAAAGTGTTTTTGTATTTTTCCATCAGGAATTTCTCAGTAGCAGCCACGGAGTCTGAATTTGCGCCCGGTTATGGCAATAGGCTCGCCCCCTATTACATGGGAGTTAAGTATAACTGGTGAAATGTAGGTTTACTTTTAGGTACACCTCTGCCTAACCCTCCGGTGATTACAGGCGTGATGTTATGTTTGTGTTAAATATCAAAAATAAAGCGAAAACGAGTTGTCCCATGATTGATAAAAGACCGCGAAAGAACTGTGAAGAAAAATTGATTAAATATCTTTTAAAGGCATTCTTGTTGTTTAGCGCACAGATATATCGTGGATCGTGGTCAGTGGCCCTATCCATCATATGCCTCAGATTAACAACAGGGAATGGAAGCTTATTAACTGTGTACTTACCTGACGTGCAATGCAAGGCTATGGTGCATATGAAATAATGAGGATGGAGGACGGGTCAAATACCTTAGATTAAAAATATTAAATAAAACGCAATTTCTAGGAATTTCTTCTTTTAACAGAGGGTGGACTAACAGATACAATTCTCACAAGCCTGCAGTCCCGCAAGACCCGGAAAAACTATCTGTACTCGCTGAAGTGATAATTTCAGCCACTGCGCTAACCGTGCTTCGTGGACATGCTCCTAAAGTAGTAAACAGTATCCAAGAATTTTTCAGTACTTAGCTTTATCTTTGAGCTTAGATTAAAAATGAATCATGGTGAGCTTATACCTAATAGATTCCCTTTTCATATTTTTACTGAAAAAAGGCTGAATTTTTACTGAAGACTGTAAGCCGACCCCAATAAAGTTGGGAAAAGGCTAGGCAGATGATGATCAGGTAAATATTTTTAAAAATCTTCTCTCTTCCCAGATTTCATCCAAGTCGAAAGACAAACAGAAGCTTTTAAAAAAATATAATATTTATATTTTATCTCCTAATGTGCGATATCCTTATCAATCAATTACCGAGGATCACCAATTAACACACGATACTTTTCAATTTACCTACATCATGATAATTAAAAATAAAGACTGCTACCACAAAACTAATATCAAAATTAATACATACCTCATATTATTAAATACGGGTCGGAGTGGTCACATCTACTTAATTTAGACGATTTACCGTATTTCGGATAGCGTCGGGTACCTTCGGCCGATTCTCGGAAGTCGTAAACGCTCGGCATGGCTGCGCGGGCGCATTTGTAGGTACATATCATCCAGCTTTCTACGTATATGTCGTTGGATGTTGGCGTTTCGGTCGTTTACCCGAAAAGCCGGATGAAAAAATATAAATAATGGTTTGATTTTGTAAATAAGTGGCTGGATGTGGGTGTCTCGGTTCTGAGAAGTCAGGAGTGGTGTAATGAAGAATAACTCCTCTTGGCCATAGGTGTCAACTTAAAGGATATGTTTTGACAACATGATCTTATTTTGGGTTAGATTTGATCTTCTGGTCAACGAATATCACCCGGTTGATGGATAAACCTCTCCTGTCGATGGAAACTTCTACGTATTTTCCGAAATTGTAATGTCCGCTTCTGCCAAAATCTTAATGAGTGAAAACCTAATCGTGAATGCGTGAAAATTGCTCAAAATTCGTCAAGTAGTGTTCAAGTTCACCCCGCACATAAACACACGTCGGAAACATTGTCATGTAAATGATCAATTTCCCTCACTTGATTGTTAATTTTACTTAACCATAAATAGCAACAGCCCACGTTTTTAATTCCGCCATTAACATGAAAATATGGAAAATGTATTAGCGGAAAGTCTGATCTTTAAACGTTATAATTTATTGGCTATTAATAATGGAGATGTAGTTTTTGCATAGTAAGTGGCACATGAAGGCATGCCGCAGGTACACGCTCGATCTAAATAATGTATAATAACTGGACCTGTACGTGTACACTGTCTTAGAGTACCCGCTCAGCATTACAATGGCGGATGAAGAAAATAATTGCTTTTCTTCGTACCAAGTTATTGTAACTTAGAAGTGAATATTGATTAGCTGTTCTTAGACTTGTGTTTCTATTAGCTTTCTGCTGTTTGATGTGTGGTTATGTGGAGCTGTTTCTTATTGTGAGCAAAGCTCTCTTTTGAAGTTTTTATTGATCTGGAAAATTGTAACCAACCAAAAAAACTGAAAACCGTCAAAAGCAATGGTATTAAGAAAACACTTTATTGTTCCTAAATACATTGACTGTTGAGAGACACCAGTCACCAGAGGCCCTATTGCAAGCGCGCAGTGTAAACATGACGTAAATACGGACGATTATAAAATCGATTTTAGAACTCATTTTACTTAAAACATTTACTTGATTATACGAATGTATCCATATCTATGGGTGATAATAATTGTATTGTGGTTGCCTCAAAAATATGAACAAACATCCAGCACGTATTTACGTTACGTTTACACTACGCGCTTGCAATAGGGCCTCTGGTGACTGGTCTCTCAACAGTCAATGTATTTAGGAACAATATAGTGTTTTCTTAATAACATTGCTTTTGACGGTTTTCTGTTTTTTTGGTTGGTTACTATTTTCCAGATCAATAAAAACTTCAAAAGAGAGCTTTGCTCACAATAAGAAACAGCTCCACATAACCACACATCAACCGTGCTAGTGCCTCCGTCCTTTTGAGTCGGGTAAAACCGAGGCCTCTCTTTCATCACACTAAGCAGTAGTAGGTAATCTTCTCTTACGCTTCTAATAGACTCTGGGGTCCATGTTGTTATACCAGCCAACTTGCTGATTGAGCTCTGTCAAATTTTTATGGGTTAGTCGGTACTAAATCATAGATCTATGGGCGACTCGGTACATAACAAGGCATCACACTAAGCAGTAGTAGGTAATCTTCTCTTACGCTTCTAATAGACTCTGGGGTCTCAAGTTGTTATACCAGCCAACTTGTTGATTGACCTCCCTGAGTCAAATCTGTTCCAGGTTAGCCGATACTTAATCATTCTATGTTCGGTACATAGCAACGCATAGGTAGGTTTCGTTCAGTAGGAATGTAACCCTTTTGATATTACATACTGTTCTTAATAGCTATGGCAAAATTTAAACCGGCCGCACTTAAGTACCTCTATCAAAATATTCTGTTTGGGTTTTATTAAATACCATCTTCATGGTGAAGATGTTATTTAATAAGATCGAAATATATTGTAGATTTCAATTTCATACAGACGCTGAAGAATTTAATATTGTATACAAAGGTGAATGGGGTGGCGTTTACAACAATCAATAATAATAGTCATGCAATAAATTCAGTCGTTATTTACCAAAATGTCGAAATCAAGCAATGGATTGTCGCATTCCTGCGTTTTGTAAAGTATACGAGAATTATGTTTTATTCATAAGCTACTATAATGTACGTCGCAAATGTTTCTGCAATGTCCTACAACTAGGTATAATAAATAAATATTGTGAT
The DNA here is from genome assembly GCA_950022335.1 of Eurois occulta. Classification (NCBI taxonomy): domain Eukaryota; kingdom Metazoa; phylum Arthropoda; class Insecta; order Lepidoptera; family Noctuidae; genus Eurois; species Eurois occulta. Next base: position 6,997,428 of record OX465484.1, on the reverse strand, counting down.
GGTAAAATACCTAATACGTTCTTGTTTGTTTGTCTTTCAGTGTAGGTACTCGTAAATTCTTGCCAAAACCAGACGTATATAGATTACGTCTATTATTTTCTGAACCTCTGAAAATAACGATTAGTTTAGGTAAGTAGTTTTAGAGACATTCCAAAAATTTTACATTATTTAATACAGAAGGTTTTTTGATATTATGTGCATCAGTTACTGTAAAGTTAAATTGTATTTCCCGTGCTCTGTACAGACCAAATATATCAACCAACAACATTCCGACTAGTCCAAAAGCTTCCCATACACCACGATCCATTCAAATAAACGACGTCAGAAATCAGAGTGAACGCACAGCTTATGGCGCACTCCATTTCCATGTCATTAAGCCGAGCGAGTGTCGAACCAACAGCTTATTAATATCGTCCAGCGGTCAAAAGTTAATCGGCTTCAAGTCTCTCGTATCGCCCACGAAGATTCATCACAATCGTCATTATTCACACACAAATTATGTAATTTCAATAAATGGAGCTTATTGAATAGTGATGAGCGTCGGTAGGCCTCGGCGGGACCCCTGGAGAGACCCTGCATTATCACTTACCGTATCGTTAACCAACCGATCAAGACTTCACGCTTCATCACCGTTTTGATATCACCTTTTACAAAAGTTCCTGCATAAACTCAGCAATGTATGTTAGTCATACGTGGGGAGTGAAATGAGGATTGGTTCCGTTGTAGATTGCTCTCCCAATAAGCACTTAGATCCTCATTGTCTAAAATAAATGTATTTTGTTTGGATAAATCGTGCGAGAGGCGCGGAGGTCGCGACGAGTGTTAATGAATCTGAACTTTATAATAGAATGGGAACAACAAATATACGTGCATCTAAATGCATCAGATCAGATCCTTTTGGGAATATTCACACAAAACTTTGATAAAATTATTTAAGCTCTTCAATTTTTAAAGAGTTCCTCTTTTATGAAAAAGAGAATGTTCTAAGTCTAGATATCAATATTTTTCAATATACTTTCTCGAAAACTGGTTCTTATCGCACTCCGATTAAAATGCAATGTATTTGACACGCGTGGATTTTTAATATTTTTCCGCACACGTGCGGAAATAAAAATTTCCACAGATAACTATACTCATACCAAGTCCAAATGGATTCAATGACTATAGTCGGCGGTGATTGTTATTTTTTTAAATCTCGGCAAAGAGATAATTATGCGTCTTTACGGCTTAAATATTTGTTGAATATTTAAATTGTGTTTATAAAATAGAATATCATATCAGATAAACTTGATTATTTAAAACAAATATTTACTTTTATGAACAAATTAACATTTATTAGTGTTCTAAATTCATAAATATTTGAATTTTCTATTTTTGATATTAGGCTGTTTAGCGGCATCATACCTTTGCTTCTTCTTCAACCCGGCGAATGCAAAGCGCGGAAAAAAAAGGAAATTAAATCATAGTTTGCTAAATATCCTAATAAAAATACTTTTCGTTCTAATATTTTATTTCTTTGAAAGTGTGAAAAACGTCGTTTGATACGCTTGGGGATTTGTTACTGTAGTTCGGCTCCATAACACCCTCGCCATGCAATAATAAAGTTTCCCCAATTATATCAAAATGTACTATACCGGTACGGACTAAAGAATCAACAGTTGAAGCTGCAAGGATCCCTCTGAAAGCTCTTTGACATTAAACTTTTCAAAGCTTTCGAAAGTAGAGTATTTTTTTGGTAATTTTTCATTCTACTTATTCAGTTCATTTGCACCTACATTCATATATAGGTGCACAAAACCAATTCTAAAGAGAACACACGTATGTAATTTATCATAGCTGTTTAAGAAAGCAGTTCAATAATAAAGCGTTAAGTGCTAAGCGACTCCACACGTCTATAATTGATTTATAGGCAAATATTAAATCTGTTCTCGCCAGGCTCCTCATGACTAATGACCGTAACCAACACTGCTTAAGGTTTTGTTTTTCACCCATTAATTCAACTCATGCGCACTTGTCAGTTGATTGACGCACTATTTTGTGCACAATGGGACATGTGAACTTGTAAGACAGCATAGAAATCGATATTAAAATGAGCGAAGAGCGAGTTGAAACGGTCCGAAATTTAAATCAGCCAGAGAGAATGTCTGGAGCATGTTGTATAAGACTTTATATAACACCACCAGCAAAAGAATGCAACCTAAAACTCTGAATAATTAATTTAAATGCGAGCATATCAATCACATGTGTATGGTGAATATAAAATGTCAACAAAACGTCGGAGCGCAAGAGCATCACACTTATCAAAACAATACAAAACGCGGGATGTAGTCGATAATGATCGCGGCCACGACAACCCTCTAACTCCATTTTTTGTGGGTTGACATCGCGCTAATAATACTCATGAGAAAAATGCGCGCCGGACCCCCGTCATCTTCCTTTTGTTTTTAATTTCTACCTCAGTGGCACCGATTTAATTGGGCTCAACTCGAGCGAGCGCACCTTCGTATTTCACCTCGGCTCGCTTCATTTGAATATTTAAAGCATTTCGGGTCCCCGCCGTATTATTTTGTTTATTTACACAATATTTATATATTTATTTCAGTGCCGGCGTCATTTATTCGGTGACGTGACTTACCGATGTCGCGTCCTTCCCAGTATCGACATAGTTAACGCGGTGAATTCTCTCGCGTTCCATTTAAAAGTTTGGAGTTCTTTCTTTAGTTTGTCTTTTTGTCCGGCCGCGTCGCTGCCGCGTGTGGCGAGCGCTGCTCTTCGTTGTTTTCTCGCCAGCCCTTATCTTCGACAAGATTGCTCGTTTTTAAATGAAGTTATATCGTCCCGATTGAACACCGAACCACGGAGGCGAGGCGAATTTTTAATTAGTTTCCGAAGATAGAGAATTTTAAGGAGGAATGCTGGAGTCGTGTTGGCAGTGCGCGCGGATATCTTAATTGAGACGAACGCACCGTTTCGAACACCGAGTGGCGATTTGTTAAATACTGCAAGATTAATTATGAATTAAAGACTTAAATCGACGTCCGTGCAGCGGTGTACGCTAACTGAATGTGCCGGGTATTCGCTAATGAAGAGAATTAATGAACGCCATTTTTCGTAGTGCCATATTGAAGGATCGCGTGTAGCCGCTGCGCAGCCCTGTCACGTCACTGCTATGCGATTATTTCATTAGCGATGATACTTGTAGCAAAAAGAATATGACTCACATTAACTCTACGTGTTCGTAAATGACCGTCTGACAGCGTAATTAATATTTATTTAAATTAATGAATTGAAACGTAAAAACAAATACATTGAAAATATTACTTAGTAGGCACAAGAGCTACCACATTGAAGCCGATGTTGTCCGGGTCCCTGGCGATAAATTGGCGGCAGACCTTCACCGCGTCTTCCAGGAGAGTGTCCGGCGTGGTGGCTCCGTGGTCTATGGGATAAGACTTGCGTCCATCCAACTCGAACAGTTGGCCGTCGTTGTTGACGAAAGTAACAAAATGATTGCTAACAACTTCCTCCGCTTCACCGCCGGACGCGTTTCCCGTGCGCGATATCTCGCGATAGGCATTCAGAATAGCGGCTGAGTTCTCGAGCAGCTCTCCTTTAGCACACGCATCCAGGTTCTTGGCTTCATCGAGGTAACTCTTCAACAGGCCGTCGTTGAGTTCAATGCGTTGCATGTTGTTTGCGATGCTGTGCACCAGGGCGATGGTTCCACAGACGTTGCTGAGAACTTGCTTCAGGTGGAACACATTTTTCGGGGGTTGTACTCCTTTGGATAGCAGGTCTTTCTCCTCGTCGCTGCGATGTTGCTCATAGGCGTCGGAAAGCGGGAAGAGCAGGATTACGGCTAGCACAGGCCGTGGGACCAAGCTCAGGGCGTCTTCTTCTAAACCGAATACGTCAACCATGCGCCATTTTTCAGACACACCCAACTTCTCCAAATACTTATTCATGGTTTCCGGGTTGGATTCCATAGGTAATGCGACTGCCATGGTGGGTTATTTTTTATTGTTTAATCAATGGGGCAGCAATTAAAATCAAAGAATTTTATCAGAGAAAATCTTTGCAGATGTCATTCACGCGGTAGATGTCAATTTTTGTTCTTTTTCTTTGGCAAGTTCGTAAGGGTTTGTTATAAGACTACAGAGGTTTTTGTTTTATAGGTTTTAATGCACTTTAAGTAGTTTCATAATAACTTAAAAATACGAATGTAGATCATAAACTTAAAATCATTTGGTTTATCAAACAGTAAAGACTCAATTACAGCTTGTTCTGATTGACCCCTGATATTTTAACATCCCTATTACCGCTAGAATAGACCGCAATATAATGCAATTTATACAGCATTAAAGACCCACTTTGCTACAGCCTATAAGACAAAAAACTTCCGTAATACGTTATTTATCAAGTCTATAATTTACTGACTAATAAGACTAATAGTTGGCAAGTCTGCTTGTTAATACAGCACTTTACACTATACTATAGCTAGTACCTATATGGGTATAAGTATAAGACAAGTCCCAGTACCTCGAATCTTCTTTGCTTGTAGTCCTTTCAGCCAAATTGCCTCTAATAGCAGCCTTATAGTAAAGAAAATACGGAGAGACCTAAACCCTTCTATACCTACACCTATAACTCTACCGCTCAACTCTACTGCTTTAGTTGTGAGCGGGTATTTAAGAGCAAATTCGGTCTGGCCAGTCAAATAAGGACACAGGCAAGGAAATAGCATTAAAGGGTCGCCATTACCCAAATCGGTAAGGAGGACTATATTATGTACTTAGTAGAGAACAAAGATCACCGATTCTGACAGCAACGCAAAATCAGATTTAAAATAACCTAAAGCATGGACTACCTATCTTTTGTATGATTGGAATTAATCTGTCATAAAGACAAAATAAGCAATAGATATGACTGCCTCATTGGTCGAATGGTCGCAAGCGCCACTGCTGAGCATGAGGTTCTGGGTTCGCTTAGCAGCCACAGGGTCTGGATTCGTGCCCGGTTGATGACAATAGGCTCCCCCTCCCCCCCCCCCCCTCCTATTACATGGCACTTAAACATAATCAGCGAAACGTCGGTGTACAATTAGGCACAACTCTGCATAACCCTGCGGGGATAGCAGGCATGATGTTATGTTATGTAAAGACATAATATAGACCTTGTCGATTTTTGATGCGCAAGCGACATTCAACCTAAAGATGGTAAAGTGTTTATGAGGTCGACTATAACTCATAAGTCATAACTGATTCAACTATCGAGTTCGTATCAGCTTGCAGATATTAGTGGCATAAATGTGTAATCATAATTAATTGTACAAAAAAGCAGGTGTCTCTTTAACTTCGTTTATTCACTTACCCGTCCGTCTATACATAATTTTTAATACATTTAAGCAATTTATGTCGCAATTAATGTAATGGACAATTGACATGAGCATTGAAAATTCTAATTACATTCCCTTTTTACTTAACTGCATAATGGTTAATTAAATTTCAGTTTTTAGGATATACGAGTACCTAATCGTATGTTATGAATTGACTATGAAAATTTTATGGAGGCATTCAGTGGGGGTTTTTTTCTAAGAATGGCGTGCTAATTTGTTTTTTAAAGATGACGAATTATTAAGCAGATCAATGATGCAATGATTAGTTGCTACCGGTAGATGCCTAGTGGAACCCGCAGGAAACATCCAGTAAGGTAACCTTCGTAGGTATACTCGCGCCAAATTTTATAAGACATATACCCCACGTACGGTCTGATAGACCGATATTCGCATAACACGGCCATATGTGCATTCGCACAAATACAATTTTCGTCCTGAAATGATTGTAGCAACTAATCATGCAGCTTACAGAAAGAACAAAATGCCATCATTGATTGGTAAAGAAACCGGCCAAGTGCGAGTTGGACTCGTGCACCAAGGGTTCCGTGTAAACTTGTAGGTAAGTATTTTGTTATTAAACTTCATATTTACGACTTTCTAATTTTTACATATGCTGTAGGACATTGCTTCTTGCCAAATTTCATGATTCTAGGTCAACGGGAAGTAGGTACCCTATAAGTTTTGATTCCCTTGTGAAATCGCAAAATATGCGACATAAACGGTCATAACATAGTTTGATTATTTCACTGCTCCAAGGGGTAGCAGACTTGAGTATTTGATATTAAATTCAGTTTGATATCTCCACACGTTCCTGAGAAAAAGGGTCATGACAGACGGACAACAAGGTGATCCTATAAGGGTTCCGTTTTTGCCGACTGAGGTACGGAACCCTAAAAATCACGTAGATAATTGTGTTTTATTGCTGTCACAGACAAACGCGCGGGTATAGGAAGGTAAATCATAAGGTCATTAGCATAATCAGCCAATAAGAGCTATACATATATAGGCTACACCTGGAACGTTACGTTCATTGCCACTGATTAGCCACAGACCTCCTCTTTGCGAGAGGTAAAGGATAACCCACGCGGGCCTCGTGCGGTTTTTACGACATGCTGGTTTCCTTCACCGTTTTGAGAGCAGTGGTGATGATAACAAAATTACCTACACACAGCAATGTGCCTGGTTGGGTTCGAATCCAAGATCTACGATATTGAAGGCCGGGCTGTTTCCACTTGGTAATTTCACGAATTTAAATTAAAAACAGATACAGTTTATAATAGGCATTCGAAGAGACAGAAATAAAATATCGAGCAATAATAAAAATAAAATATGGTGCACGAGGATTTCGGCATGTGGAATATGAGCTCGGGTGTCATTGTGCCGATAGCGATCAATGGCTTGATGGTCAAGAAACTCGACGAACATCTTTGAGGCTGTCACTAGGCTGTTGGATCAAGGGCCTGATCCAGAAGGCAGTATTCCTTGATACAGCCGGCATTTTGAGGTTCCTCTCTGGAGCCCTAGCCACCTAGCTTGGACCATACTCCAGACACTACCACTATTCTTAATGTTTTTTTAAAGAAATCTTTAAAAAAGTGTTATAAAAATGAATAAAAGAAGTATAATTAGGCACTCAGGCAAATAGAGTGTATTGAAATCTGCTCGCCTGTTTACTTAATAGGTACCTTGGGGAGACAGCGCCATTACCTATAGTAATCTGTTTAATCGATACGGTTATTTACATTAAAAAAACAAAACATGATTTTAACGAAGTTGTACCATGAGGAGATCATCAATAAGCAATCATACGCTTGCAATTAAAACTAGAGTCTACATCTCATACCTGCAAAGATAAAAAGAAGCCATCTTGCATAAAATTATCTCCAAGTTACAATAAGAATTTATAGGCACATGCGTAACTGTAGAATTTATTGCCTTTATTACGGGTATCGTAATACAATGAGCTCATTTCACAAGAGGCTTGCATCAACAGAGCTAGCTAACTATAAGACAAGTATTCGCAACATGCCGTGAGCTCAATGGGTGTCTTCAGACGTCTTCCCTCTCATTAATGTGTCGAATATTGTCAAATATAGCGCGCGTCCGTTAAGGGCGAGAGTGGGCGGTGATATTGAGAAGTTATCGAGTCGGTTGTAAGTGGTGTTAGTGTGGTAGTGATGAGTCTTAAGATAGGAAATGGGATTTACTTTAGAGAGATGGCCTGTAATCTATTAATATTTCATAATATGAAGCATGTTTCCCCGAAGGTTGAGGCAGAGGTGTATCTATAATAACCTACTAATCAAAATAAATACAAGGTACAAAGGTACTCGATAACGGTTTTGATTTAGGCAGGCTAAAGATTAGGGACGGTCCAGAGAGGTCACATCACAACTTAACCGGAAAACACTTTTATACCGTGAAATTCAGTAAACTGTCGTGACAACGTATTGATATAGGTAGGTACCTATTGGTATTGCTGGCCAAATAATAAAACAGTATTCATGTCTACGCACATTTCGATCTATTTTAAACAGGTAATAAATAAAGATCACTATCGCTATCACTACATACTCGTATTATAAAACAAATTCCTCCACCGCGTCTGGCTGTCTGTTCGCGATAAACTCAAAAACTACTGCAACGATTTTCATGCTGTATTAATTTGTCAAGTTTTTGTATACATTGGATAAAATATAATGATATTTGTTGGAGGTGTCGGAAAAAAATATGCCGTCTGGGAGACTTCAACGAAAACGCTGCCTAAATCCTTTGAGATATACAAAATGATGTATGGTGGAATTGTCTATCTTATGTAGGTCTACAGAAAAGTCCGCGATGGCATATGTCTATCTCTTAAGGATAACATACTATATCCATTTTAATACTTTAAAAATAAAAGCCGAAAATTGGCTGAAATTTGGTACAGGGATAGATTATAGCCTGAAGTAAGACATAGGCTACTTTTTATCCCTGGAATAGGTTCCCATGGGTTGCGGGAACGGGATCAAAATTTCATGATTACTTACTTTAGGTCGCGATAACCGACATCAACGCGGGCGAAGCCGCGGGCATCAGCTAGTAGGGTATAAATTGACTCAGGTATTGTTAAGCTACAAAGTTATAGAAGGCAATACCAGCTTGGCACTTTCACTGGAACTTCGCATCTTTGTGCCAAGTTAAGGTGTTTCCAAGAATTGATCAGGAAGTCAAATTACTTGGCATTCGCTAGATTTGTCTGAATAGGTATGTCAAGACTGCGACGCCAGCGGGGCACTAGGTAATAAATTAGTACAAAGAACTGTACTTAACTATCTATATTATTTTATTTCAACTTTTACAAGTCATCATGATAGATGTCCATTTGAGCAGAAGACTGCGTTTGAAAGGACACCAACAGCAGTTGTACCGAAACAATCAGCAAGTCAGGAAACTGGAATTATGTATGTGTAACCGTGTAAGGCTGAGAAATCAAAAGTTTTTGAGACAATAACGGGTGGAAGGGACACCGACGCTTGACGGTTCCGACGTATTCAGTACATCATTCTGAGCCCCCACAAAACATACCTATTTCGTCGATTATTCTGAATACGTGGTAACCATTTTAGCGTCGGTGTCCCTTCCACCTTGGATAGGATAATCCTTTTATGTGGTCAATACTGAAGTAGAATACTATTAGTGTCGGCTTGTCTTAGTGAAAACGGGCATTACAAAAAACCGGCCAAGTGCGAGTCGGACTCGCGCACGAAGGGTTCCGTACCATTATCTATAAAAACGGCAAAAAAATCATATCTGTTGTATCGGAGCCCCCCCCCCCCCCCTTAATATTATTTTTTTTTAATTTTTAGTATTTGTTGTTATAGCGGCAATAGTAATACATCATTTGTGAAACAGATTTCTAGCTATCACGGTTTATGAGATACAGCCTGGAGACAGACAGACAGACAGCGAAGTCTTAGTAATAGGGTCCCGTTTTACCCTTTGGCTACGGAACCCTAAAAAAACGTGTTATAATCGATACATATCTTCAGATATGTCTGCGGTCGCTATCCGTTTAACTCCGCGTTTCTAGGCGGGGCGACATTCGAACTGACTACCTTCAATTACTGGCTTAAGAGCGCTTATTATTTAGAAATTCAATCGGTAAATACAATAATCGTTTCGCATGACAACGCGTTAGCCGGCGGCGGCGTGCCGCGGTCCACTTCGGTTTTGTTAAGACTTAATTAGGTATAGAATCAGGATTATGAGCTTTATTTATAATCGATATTATTGTTAATTATTGCCTTTTGCTTGCCTAGGTTAGTCCTCATTTCATACTTAGTTTCCTCCGTGCCTCGGAAAGCACGTTAAGCCGTTGGTACAGACTGTCAATTGGAGATCTTTCGCAGTCGTTACAAGTACATAGTCAGTGGTTCGAAAGTTCAAACTAGTCTTACCAAGGGGTGTCGTATTGCCTATCTAACCCAGTTAGTACTAACTGGGCCAGATAGGCGCTCCATGTAAAAGTATGAAGCTACATCCGGTTAAACTGGAAGCCGACCCCAACGTAGTTGGTAAAGGCTAGGCAGATGATTATTGCTAGTTACCTATTGGTTGTCAGATAGGCAGTCGCTCCATGTAAAATACTAGTATTCAGCTGCATCCGGTTAGACTGAAAGCTGACCTCAACATAGTTGGGAAAAGGCTAGGCAGACGATTATTGTTAATACTTGTCGCTGATTAATTGATATTTATTATCTGCTGGTTTTGGTATCGTGCTTGGAATTTTGGATGTTGGCTGATCGCAAAAATCCGACATGGCTTGGGTAGTTTTTTTTTAAAGGAAAGGGTACTTACATAGGGACTATATCATAATATTACGGGACATTGTAAAATAAAACACATATTCATGCATCCAACTAAATATTTATTTCGCCCATTTATAATATATAAATTGATGATAAATGGCTACGTTTCATCACTAGTGAGCGCGCCTCAAACTCAACTACGCTTTGTACTGAATAATTTCATTTGGCGAGCTATCCACCTAACTATTCAATGTATTCGATATATTTACCAATTCACAAACAGTACAATAGTTAATACAATATTAAAACATAATAAATACCAATGCGTATGTAGGTAATATTAAATTATTTATAAAAATAGCTGAAGAAATTTTTGGTACGATTATGATTATTTAATCTAAAATTAGTTTTAAATACGAATGGACTAACACTACTGAGAAATATGTAACATTAACATAAAGGAATACAATAATCACACATAACCATACAGTAACTAGTAGAATATCAGTCGAAAATCATTCAGCTTAGGTAACTCAATACTTTATCATTTAATAATAGAAACATCAAAATGTTTAAAAACTTATATTACGGGTGAGTTTCACCAATCCAAATGATTTAAATGGAATAATTTGATATAAACTTGACGAATAAGTGAGAAATTAAGATTATTTTGGGTTGGTGAAACGCGCACTTATGTGTATATTGTAAAACTGTGTAAAATTAACTCGAGAAGTTATTTTATTTGTAAGAACAAACACTGCTTATATATTCGTAAGTATGTGGCTTGTGCTGTAAGTTTATTTTTGATAGCCATCAACTAACTCAAAGATCTTATTGACAATATTGCGCCAACTGGATAATTCTAGTACCGATTTAATTTATTACAATTTCACTTTTCACTTCAATCCAATTTTGCAATTCACTTTTTATTGTAACAGTATAAAACATTCGTAAATACTAAGATAATCACTGCACAGTCAATAGTAAATAACCGAGAACATAAAAAATGGTCATTGTTATAATAAGTCGCTTGTTTCCGTAACTGTGAGAAAGACTAATTTAATTTCTATGTAAATTATACACATCGTTCTTATCTTAATTTATATGCGGACTGTACTTTCAAGATGGCGTAATCTTGATGGCTATCGAAAAATTATCAAGTTTACAACAGTTATAGAGTCATAAAAACTAGATAATACATACCATACGTAAAATATAAATGTGGAACAATACAAGCTACTATTACATACGAGTAAACACATTAACAGATGTAAAGAGTTGTATGAAATTGTTCGTTGGAAATGTAAACCTTAACACCTAGAACTTAAGAACTATAATTAAAAAATCTAAAGCGTAAACGTAGGAAAAATATCACTTGATTATCGGAAAGACTTTTATTAAATACTTGTTAGTATGGAGTAGAAATTTGATTTACTTTATTATTTGGTATTTATATTGCAATATTTTTTTTTCAATAAATTTAATAACATTATTTAGGTATATTATGGAAGATATAGTCGCTTGTGAAGTTGTGATGAGCAGTTTATAATTGTATTTTAGTGTAATTACTATCCTCTAATAGAGATGAATTACACTACTGTAAACAGCTGAAATTGTGAAAGTAGCAAGCGACCATAATGTGTTGGAAATGCAAACTATTACTAATCGCGTTATGAATTTGAAATTATGACATTTTTTTCCATTTAAAAATCAAGAGTTCGAAATATTTAAAGCGATATATTTTAAATACGTAAAGTCAGTTAGGTAAAAATGTAAAAAGATTTCATGATTTTATAATTAATAAAAGTAGATTCTTCATAAAAATCTTTTATAATATGTAAAAAATTGCTTACGAAAATTGTATTAAAATTCATCAAAATGCGATATAAAGAGACTAAATAAAAATTGCACCATAGAGAATAGGGAGGATTACAGTTTCTTTCAATTTTACGAAAGGCATTATATTAGGAGTACAGAATCTTTGGGTATTTCAAAATATAATAAATTCATAAAATATGAATCTGCGTATACATACAAATACATCTCGAACATATTTTTTTTTCTATGAACGGCTACACAGTACAAAATACTCTTTTCAAAATTTTATAAATATTACTTGACATAGAAGACGGACTAAAATTAACTACACATTGAGCAAAGGAATACGGACTAAAATGATAGATTTATTTTTACTACGATGTCAGCTATACAAGCTTTAAATCATATTTGCGTAAATATAGTCCCTAAAACATGATAATAAAGTCCAAAGTTACTTGTCAAACATTTGTTGATGATACATTATTATATTATGCAAAAGCAATACTGTTTATAATAACGTTACTCACTACAATATAATAAGCTGCAAATATATCTCAAATAAAATTCATACAAAAATAATACAAATAAAATTAATCTGCTAAACGTCAATTCATAAAAATGTTGCCAAACTAATACTTTTTATAGGAATCATATCAAATAAAATCACGAATACAAAATATAAAAGACATAAAATGCGAAAGACATTCGAGTTAAAAATATAATGATTTCCAAGGAAAATCTTTTTTTTTTAATATAAAAAAAGATTGCAAAATAATAATATTTAAAGTAGCAATATAAAAAATAAAGCTATAATATTTTTCAATCTTTTTAATTTTTTGTTTTCTTACATTGAAAATACAAAGAAAATAACTATCATAAAGTTAATAAAAACTGATTAATTCAGTCTATTGTTAAGTTTGTAAAGTTTTAGCTGTATGTAAATTAATATTATATCACTGTTATATGGCCCCGACATATAAAACTAAATGCTTCCTGTGCCAAAACCAAAAAAATACAATTTTAATAATCACGAAAAATAAAATCTAATAATTTTATTCCATTGACGGAATGATATGCATAATATATATTATATTAAAATAATGGAATATTATACTACCATAGTATTTCGCTATGTTACGCCTTTTGAATTAGAAAAGCAATGGAATTTCGTGCGACTCCTTGCTACGAATATTCTAGCAGGCGTCATTTGATTATTACGACACAGCAATTCGAGTTTAATAACGCAAAGACTATATTTAATTTAATCAATTTATTTTAAAATAGTTTTTATTTTTATGACGGAAAAGTTATAATTCATTTACTCGCTATTCGAAAATATAGAAACGACATTTTCTTTCGCACCAATGAAATGGTCTGCATTGCCAGTCTTATTTTTCCATCGACATAATAATACTTCAAGTCTTTTTTTGTTTTAATGTCACTATTCCCTTTGAGCCCACAAATACACAATGGTGTAAAAGAAAGTGTGTTTCAGACATATTGACCTACAAGGTTTTTTTCGCATCTCGTTTGTTAGATGCTGATAGCTGATGGTACAGTAATACATAATAATATTCTTCTTCAAATCTACGACTTGCGGACTTTGCATTTTTAAACGCACTAACAACATCAGCTAAATTTCATACTTTTGCGCAGGTTTCTTGCTGATTATTAAGCACTGTCAGAGCAAAACTATCATATCCCGAGTCAAATATTAAAAGCTTTCTCTTTAATCAATGAAGTCATGGCATGCAACATAATAGTGTGGTAACTTTTATCAAGGACATTAGGTTTAAACTATAAAAAAATTGTGTGACTTTGAAAATGGTTCTGGATGTGCCACTTTTGCGCTAACAGGCTAATTTTAAACACCTTTTTCTTAAAGCCTGACCAAATCCAATGCTGCGATATTACATGCTTCTGATTGGTCGACGAACATTACACCTACCAACACAGGACAACGCAAAGTTATGATATTATATGGATCTGAATAGACTTTCTGATAAGTGTTACATTTTTCTTACTTCTTTAACAATGTGATTCCCCATTCTCGTGGTGTCCGGAATCGAAGGAGCTGAGATGTCCGAGTCCTTTCGGCGGGATGGGGGGAGGCTTCTCTCCTTCGTCTACTCGCAGGGGTTCAGACATCATTGAGATTATTTCCTCGTAGCGCAGCGAGTCTACTGTTAGGTCGAGTTCTGGAAGAGATTCTGGTGATGTAGTATCAACTCTATGTTATGCATTGGTGTAGGTATGCCACTGTGAAGTCTTTATATGGCTATCCTCAGTGATTTAACTCTGAACTATCTTGCCTGAATGGTCCAACTGCAGGGCCTCCCTTAGATTAGTCAAGTATTTCGGATTAAATGAAAACAACTAAATTTACTTCAACGTGGTCAAAGACAAAGCAGTAATTGAAATTAAAGCATCAAAAAGGTTGCGGAAATCCCGGGCCCAGCAGAACCGGAGATTGGAGCTATCCCTGAAATAAACCTATGCCAAGCAGTGGCTTTTCGACTAAGACGATTCGGTCACTTATGGTACTCTACGTGGCTTTGGGCAGCAATATCACGTACAGCCACGAGCAACAATCTGTATACACTTTCCTTTTAAAAGAAATTTTAGTGAGAAATAACGATTGTAACTTTGAGATAGGATTGTAATTTTCCTAAAAATTCGAGTTCCAAAATACTATGTTTGTAACAACGTGAAATTTTAATAAGAACAGTAGGAGAAAAGCCCTTAAAAGTTTAAACTTTTAAGTGTTAACATATTAGTGCTTGTGACTGTACAGTCAGGGCTCTCTATTACCCAACCCGTTATAACGGGTGTTTTTTTTAGAGGTATAGAACTTTAAGTTGGCAACACTTTTTTAACTGGCGGCCATTTTGTCCGCTGTTGAGTGATTTATGTTTAGTTTGGTTTGGCATTTCAACATGAATAGACTGACGCCTGAACAACGCTTGCAAATTGTGCAAATTTATTTTGAAAATTATGGTTCTGTTCGAAATACGTATCGCGCACTACGTTCATTTTATGGTCAACATAATCGTCCATAAGAGCAATTAATTCGAATAACTATGGAACGTTTTCGCACCACGTTTACTCTAAATGATAATACGCATACAGTGCGTACAGAAGAAGTCATTGCTGCTGTAGAGCATAGCGTTGAAGAAGACCCGAATCAGTCTATCCGCCATCGCGCACAGGAATTGGATATGTGTCCCTCCACTTTATGGAAGATATTGCGGAAAGATTTTGGTTTGCGTGCTTACAAAATCCAACTCGTGCAAGAATTGAAGCCACACGATCACCTGACAAGGCGTAGATTCGGTGAATGGACCCAAAACAAGATTGCCGTCGATCTTGTCTATTGTGAATTGGCCTCCAAGATAGTGCGATTTAACACCGCTTGACTATTTTCTGTGGGGATATGTGAAGTCGCTAGTCTATGCCGATAAGCCCGAAACGGTTGACCACTTGGAGGACAACATTCACCGCGTTATTGCCGATATACGGCCACAAATGTTGGAAAAAGTCATCGAAAATTGGTGCTCCAGATTAGACTACGTGCGAGCCAGCCGTGGCGGTCATATGTCAGAAGTCATATTTAAATTATAATGCCAGAAGATTATCTTTCGAATAAAGTAAATTTCATATCAATTTAAAAAAAACATCTTTGTTTTATTCCATTTAAAAGTTCTATACCTCTAAAAAAAACACCCTTTATAAAAAGAACGTGTAGTAAAAAACTTATTTGCAAAAAAAAACACTAAAACGTGGAAAATAACTGTACTTCTGGAAGTTGTGTCACTCACTTCCACAAAAAAGTTTTTTATTTTAGCCTTTTTAGTTGTGGTATGTCACACAAATTCTTGTCGAGTATTCATTTTCCATTGTTATTAAAAGTTATTTGCAGTAAATGATAGCGTGACGGTTGACAGAGGAGAATGGAAGACAAAAACGTGTTGCGCCGACCCCAAATAACATGGGACAAGGGCAGGAAGATGATGATGAAGTTTTTTGCAGATCATCTACATAGACATAGAAACATGTACTATAGAAGATAATTCATAAAATACGCAAGCAATGTGAATAAAATTCATATGGGACCACAGCGCGAGCATCTTCTGCTAAATGAAAAAGAATCACGTAAATCAGACCACTAATCACGACGAAATCGATGAACACAGATAAAAAACAATATACAGCCGAACACAGAACGTCCTCCTTTTCCGAAGTCTGTTAAAAAGTTAATCAGCAAGTTGTACATACCTTTGTGCAGATGAGCGTGATCGTCAGCGTTCCCGTACGCGTGGTCCACGCTGACGCCGGAGTCGCGCGCGTCGTCCGGCATGTCTATCGAGCGCGCGCCGCGCCGTGGGATCGCCGGCGGAGCCTCCATCCATGAGCGTTTGTCTCCTGTAACATTTTTTTTATTCTAATTATTTTCTCTTATATCTAATAGGTTTTCGATGCACCTTGTCACGGAGAAGCCTGTTTCACTGATGCTAAGGTATTTGCCAACTGACTGATGACCGGCCGCGTCATATCTTCACAAAATATTTGCTTTATAAACGTTAAAACGTATATAATATACTTTAAACTAGGGATGCATCCGATATATCGACGATATCGCGACTTTTCCGATATATCGGAATCAGCGATTTTAAATTTGCCGATACTTTTTGAATTTCGCGGTATAGACAACCCATGTGAACGCGCCAACACCGTCACCGAATAATTTAAAAATGTTGTTTCCTGAATAAAAATCATAATTATTGTGAATTTCAAATTAAGTTTTGCCTTCTGATCTGTTATCAATTGTCATTTCCAAATAAATATTATTATACGTATGGAGTAATTTAGACTGTTTCTAAAACCACAGCTATTTAAAACTTTGTTTGAATCATAACTGTTCGTATCGGTATCGGTGATACTTTTTTTAACCGACTTCATTAAATATGTGTATCGGTATCGTATCGGCTGAAGTGCGTATCGATGCATCCCTAGTTTATACCAACTCTAGTCACAGTCAGTTTCAGATAATTCGCAGTCCTAGCTTGTTCACAAGTTTTGACAAAGATACAGCACCTTGATCATAATTCAGTTCGGAGAAAGACAACCTACCTGAAACTCTGGGCGGTAGTGGAGGAGCATCACCAGGTTCGCTCCACGACGCACGACTACTGTGTCGGCACTGTTCCACCAATTCACCGTCGATTGAGTCCCTGAAAGTAAAAATAGTTTAGTTATAGGACAGGAACAGCGAAACAGGAACAGGAATGCGGAGGCGTAATAGCTTATTCATGTTATTCGCTAAAGATTTGTTTTGACTGCCACACTGTCAATACGTGTGTACCCAGCCTGTCACTTATATGTCGGGTTGTCAGGATTTATTCCGTTACGCACGTAGATCTTGTGGGCAGACGATGGGTTTCGTGCAATGAAAATACACTGGGTGCGATACACTGTTTCTATTAAACTAACTAATTACTTGACATTACAACTTAACACAATAACATGGGGCACAATGAATCGGGGTACAGTTCCAAGACGTCTTAACTCCGCTGCGATCAGACTTTCTATGTCCCCCTCGCCTTGAGTTGAAAACATCAGGGATCTGTAGAAATACGCAGTGGTTGTGAGTAAAATTAAAACTAGGTCGCGTGATGTCACCACTGGCGTACTTGTGATTCATTTTAAGTCCTTACCAATGGCCGGGTCCGACATATAGATCTTTGGCAGTCGTTGCAAGTAGTTAGAAGCCCGAAAGTCTGACAACCAGTCTGACCAAGAGCTTTCGTATTACCCAGTACTAACTGTGTTGTGGAGGTCAGATAGGCAGTCGCTTCATGTAAAATATATTCAGTTGCAACGCCCAACATACTTGGGAAAAGGCTAGGCAGATGATGACTGTCAATACATGTTTGCATTCATTATCACAAACGGCGTGTGCCCTTAGTTTATAAAGGGATGTTGGACCCGTAATTGCCTATGTTTGTAGAAAAAGATGAAAGACGGCACATATAGTCCTTGCATAGTTATTGTGCCTCTGAGAGCTGCAACCCAACAAAAAACTTATTCATCATCATCATCACTCTCCTGCCCTTATCCCAATTTAGGGGGGATCTTGGGGTCGGCGCAGCAAGTCATCTTCTTCCATACTTCTCTATTACTCGTCATCTCATCAGTCACTTCCTTTCTAGCCATAACATCCTTCACACAGTCCATCCAGCGTTCCTTGGGCCTTCCTCTACGCTTATAGCCATCAACATTCATACTAAACATTTTTCTCACAACAACAACCTTATTCTAACGAGAATAGAGTTGGATATGAATCTGACAGACGTGTCAGTCCCAGCAAACCATCTCTGTAATTTTGGTTGTGTTAGAAGTAGCATAACTGTAAGAGGACTGAAGACCAGCTTCCGTATTCACAAGCGCTTCGATTTCGATTCGGAAACTCGTATATCTATCTCGCTCGCTTTCGTTATGCCAAAAAAAGATAGTCATATAACTTGTAGGATCAAAGCGTTTGTGAATACGTATGCAGATTTGAATGTCACTTACCGATATTTCTCTAGAGGCGGTCTTGTAGGACTCCTGGGGTCTCCAGACTTGGGCCTGATCGGCAACGGTGGCGCCGACTTAATCATAGAGTTATCTTCTACGCAATCACGGTTGTCGCCGATTGGTAGACTGCTCGACATTATGCTTTGCTGGTCCATCGCGTCTTCCATTGATAGCTGTTAATAAATAATTCATGCTCTTAGCATATAAGGCGTATAACTAGGTCACAATAATTTTAATACTGACTCCTAAACTAGGTGTAAGTGCCTGTGTCTTAGGAGTCAGTGATACATGGCGCAACTAAAGGTGCTGTGTGGATAAGTGGATGCTGATATTCTGAGCTTGTGAATTAATTCATGATCAAAATGGAGACATAAAACCGAGCGAATTGGAACAGTTTGGAGAAGGTTGACCTAAGGAAAACATCGCAATTATTACCAAAGTTTTGAACTATCCGTGTTTGAAACAAAAAATTGTGGATTTCGGAGCAACTACATCAATACAGTCACTATTACATAGTGCGTTCATCATAACACATGGCCATTCAACCGAATTCTCTCTTGATTCCTTCTGTTGATGTTTGTATGTTTTGTGTATTGTCCAATAGAGGGCGACACTTACCGGCTTATCATAGAGGTGTCCATCGTCGTAGTAGTTATCACTTTGTTGAATACTTTGAGATCGTTTGTCTAATGCTGGGACTGGTGGCAGCGGCGTGCTGAAAATATAAATATTTTTTAATATTATATTCTGGAGTATTTTATGATTGTGTACTTCATCATAAAGAAGAAGAATATGCTTACTTTACAATACTTTCTGATAGCTGTCTTCGTGCACGAGCCAATCCTGGTCCTAAGTTCTGTCGCAGTTGGTTGAATCGTTCTACGAGTCGCCTGAAATTAAGTAGTAGTAATTAATGCATTTCATCGACTCCACAATAAATATTAAGTTAAAATATTGGTTCCAATTTTTGCAAGCTGCTTAGTTATTCAAGGATTCAAAATCAAGTATTTATTTGCAAATATGAGTGTTATAATTATTATATACAACGGGATACAATTGAGTATCACATATATATCATAAGGCATGCAAATTGAAATATTATAAAAAGTAAAATTCAATAAATAATTTATCAAACCTGAAAATTGAACCCTATTATAACTAACCTGTGCAACGGTTTAACATCTTCCGGTGCCAACCTTCCATGTAGTGACAAGCCGGCATCGACCACAGCGAGCTGTGACGACACCAGTCTCCTCAGCTGAAAGAGAAAAATATTAATTGAGCATCGAAGTACTCAAAACATAAAATACAGGATGTATAACATAACAAACGACAGACTGGACAACTTTAGTTCTATGACTTTTTTTTAGATTTACCATACATGCTGATGATCAGAAAAGTGGCAGAGGTGATTTGGAACAGAGTGTCTCAAGAGAGATCAGGATGGAAAGGTTGGAGAAAGCCTTTGCCAACTGCGGGCGATAGATCGGGGAGTCTATCGTCGTCGCTTTGCACGACCCTCACGAGTGGAGGCGATGTCTCAGGTGAGCTCGGACATCGCCAAAGGTATTTGGAGGCGGGCTGCGCTGGATGGGTCGAAAACGTCACGCGTAGCAGTTCTCGCAGCCCATCCGCAAAGGCGACAGTAGGCTCACGGCGGTGTTTTTTAGTGGGTGCAAGCCCCACATAATCAAACCGTCTCCCCGGACGGTGCGGTATGCGTTACGCATTTTCAGCGCTTAATAAAAAAAAGATCTTTGCCGACTGGCAAACATATTTGCAGAAAATAAATAAGCAGCAAATACTAGAATAAGATTCAAAATTAAGAATAAGTTTTAACATGTGTTAGAATATTGTTTTAGGTTCAAGTGAATCTGTATAAAAGGCTATATTATATTATAATTACATGTTGATCAGCTGATCGCGGCAGTTTCTGAACGAAAGCGAACCAGTTTATTATGGTACATCTTGTATCGTAGACAGAGAATGCTATAGACTAATTGATATGTTTTGTCGCATTCACACAAGAAAAAGAACAACTTATGCCGATGTCGTGTAAAGAAATGAAACAGAACGATAAATTTTTTTGTTTCATCGAGCGTGCCACGTTTTTTCAAGGTCAGCACACTAGTTTGCTAAACAAAGTTTGACAGCTGACGTGCAGCTAGCCATCGTCTACCTTTAAAATACAGTTTTTACGTGTTATATGTTAAGTAATTTATGTTATATTTTGTTTTGAACAATTTAGACTTACTATTTCAACCATTTATACAAAAAAATGGTGTGGTGTAGCGTTAAAGGGTGTAAAAGTGATAGTGGAACGAAAATCCCAGGATTGTCTTTTCATTCGTAAGTATGCCACTCTTTATCAGTTCTAGGCATTCAGTAACATTTTATTATGTTCATATATTGTGTATAATGTACGCTAGACGTACGATTCATCCTTAAAAAGCACAAAAATAACAATTATTATTCAATTATAAATTCTAACCTAAAAACGTTGGTGTTGCCAACTTTTCTATAAATTATCACCCACTATTATGGGAAATAATAATATGATGGCTTCTGCAGTGAGTATTAATTAAATATCTGAAATATTTAATGACTTTTTGCAGTTTCCCTGAACCTGATAATTTACGTCAGAATTGGATTGTAGCTACAGGACGAACAGATTGGACACCAAAACCGTCATCAAAAATTTGCAGCAAACATTTTGAGAATTAAAAAGAAGAATATAACTTAATTAGAAAGAAGAATTCATAAATAATCATTTTGAAAGTCAACCTTTTATTGGAAACCACAAAGTTTTACTTATTAAGGCAATTGCCATGCACTATTTTGAACTGCGTATACATCACGCAACAAAAGGATTTGAACCTCAGCAAAAAATTAGAAACATACGAAGCTTGTTTTATTTAAAGGACAATAATGTGTTAAATCAATAAAAGCTTATTAAAAATAAACATGTTCTATTATTTACCCACAAACCCAGAACCTACTATCACATCAGAAATGGCAGTAATTTAGAACCACATCATCATCATCCATCGTCACTCCTGCCCTCATCGCAATTAATTTGAGTTCGGCAGCATGTCTTCTCCGCTTCGCATGCCTTTGCGTACCGATGGTAACGGATATGTCATTGGCATATTCAGGCTTTGTCTTACGTACTAATTTCCAATTCTCATAAATTGTGGGGTAAATTTTTCCTCACCCGGTAACCCTAAATTCGTGACGTATTTATTTTTTGTCTCTTTTTGCGACACGCTTTGCCGGTGTCTATAGGATACTCTGTCTACGTCTTGTATATAGTGGATGACGTCAGTGAAACTTTGGCGACATCTACAACTTGTCGTTGACTACATAGTACTTGGAAGACCAAATAGATGGGGCTACAGAATCGAGATAAATGCTTATGTTACTAGCAAATCTATACTAATATTATAAAGCTGAAGAGTTTGTTTGTTTGTTTGTTTGAACGCGCTAATCTCAGGAACTGCTGTCCCGATTTGAACAATTCTTTCAGTGTTAGATAGCCCATTTATCGAGGAAGGCTATAGGCTATATATCATCACGCTACGACCAATAGGAGCGGAGCGCTAATGAAGAATGTTTCAAAATCGGGAGATATTTTTTCCTATTGAGAGCTTCCGCTGCGTGCGCTGCGTAAACGGTTAAAGTTTCGCAAAAATCATGTATTACAGAATTATTCCTCTTTAAAAGTTATAAAAAAAAGTCCGCGACAGCATATGTCTATCTTTTAAGGTTAGCTCACTATAACCTTTTTTATGCTAACCAAATTTGTTCTAAAATAATGCATTATTTACGGAGGTGTTTTTATAAACATGATATTAATCCTTATCCAAATAAATACGTTACTCATCACAAGTATTTCATTTAAAACAAAATTGCCCTTTACATCTTTCGATTTAAGTGAATATCTTAGGAGCTGTCGCAGTTTTAAAATAAAATCACAGCAAAATAATGATCGGGTACTGCGCGCACAATGTGCAAAGCCGGGCAGTCATGTTAGCCCAAAGTAACTATTCCACGCGGACGAAGTCGCGGGCGGAAGCTAGTTTAGCCATAAAATGACAAAGCGAGACAACACTATTCCCAGCATACAGTAATATAAATAAATAATGTATTAGCACTTCAATGGGCTTCTTGTACAAAGAATTCCTGTATTACAAAAGCTAAACAAATAAAATAGTGAATACTATTGTCGCTTCGTAGATGCATGAATCATTTCTTCGATTGCGTGAGTCTCAACCTGCACACGAAACCAGCGGTGAAGAGTGGTTGCCGAAAGGTGTGGTGGCGGTGAATCAATTCTGTACAGACGCCTTCAACTCGCTTCTAGCCGCTAGTTTCGTACCAGCTGGGTTAGGGCTCATTTACGGAGACGCGGTGCGTTGTGTCAATCTGGCAAGATCCGCATTAAATTCAAACATATGGCGATGTATGAGAACGATTACGGAGAAGCGATTTTATATGTGTTTGCTTGAAATTGTGACACAACGCCGCGCCGCCCCGCACGGTACACGCTAGTGTGAGCGCGTGGGATACCGCGGCGCGCTACACGAGCTGCCTTTCCATAAACCGGAAAAACACGCAACACGCCGCGCAACGCCATGCCGCACGCGAATCGCAACGCGTTGTCCCCGTTAATGAGCCCTTAGGAGTCTAGTACTGCACATACCTTAGCGGCCGCCGCCGCTTCCCTCGGGCTGGCGTTCCTGGCGAAGTCGTGCGTCATGAAGGCCTGCTCGTACTTGGTGATGCCGCCCTGCACGTTGGCGTCGATGGTCCCCTGCAGGCGCATGGAGAAGGGGTTGATGTTGAGCGCGGGCGCCGCCGTGTACTGCGAGATCAGGCTGCGCAACTCGCGCTCCGTCGCCTCCATAGTCTCGCACGCGTACTGGGAAAGCAAGACAATGATTAGAATTTTGATGAAGATAAAATGCGATGGCGTGTGATCAGATACTGAATTTGTGCTAGCTAATCATGAACTTTTTAAATGTAAAACTAAGACAATCTACTATATAAAAATAAGTCGGGAACGCACGAACCGATTTCCACGGTTTTGCTTTCGTTAGAAAGGTCTCGGGCTCCGTGAGGTTTATAGCAAAGAAAATTCAGGAAAATTAGGGTAGGTAGGGTAGGTAGGATAGGTAGGGTAGGTAGGGTAGGTAGGATAGGTAGGGTAGGTAGGGTAGGTAGGGTAGTGGGTAGGAAAACATGCATTGCAACGCATGCCGGGCACAGCTGGTTTTGGTATAATTAAATTGCATGATCCGCAGTATCCCCGCAGTATTACATGGTAATCAGTGAGATGCACACAAAACCACCCATGTAGCTGGATGGATTACTAAAATATGAAATCACAGCCTTCAATCTTTTAATCTTCATATTAAAAAAGCCAAAAACTCACTTCAACCGGTGGTATTTCTTCTACAGATCTTGAAATAACTTCAGACCACCTCAAAATGCCTGGTAATGAGACTTCCGTTACTAGTGTTGTTCTTTCAATCCAGAGGCTCTGAAAAGTAAAACAAATGATAAAGGTGTAATCAATAATCGCGCATTGTTCAATACAACACGATTTGTATGGATGTATGAATATCACAAATAGCATACGATATCGTTTAAGATTAAAATCTTCTTCATCCTATTAGCAGTCTTCAGCAGAACTTTAGGCCATTATTAATAACTAGCAGTTCGTCCCGGCTTTGCACAGGTGCCTATGTTACTCAGGGTGAATGTAGCTTTCCAATGGTGAAAGAATTTTTGAAATCGGCACAGTAGTTCTTGAGTTTATTCATTACAAACATACATACATTTTTCCTCTTTATAATATTAGTGTAGATTTCCAGCCGTATTCCGAAGATGGTCGCAACATGAGGCTCTAAATTGACTTATTTGCATTACACCAATGCCTAGTTTCTGCGATCCTCAATAAGCTTTCACTGGTTATACATTCAAAGTTATCAATATAACCAGAGATTCTTCCACAACTGACTGTTCGAGAAAAAAATATCGCACCAATATCTGTACCGAATACATAAATTTAGGTTAAGTTTCCTCAGAAACCGTGGCAAAGTAGGTAACAATGAAATAAGTTTACCTTAAACTCGTTATCCTTATCAATAGGCGGCTTCTGCAGCGGCCGGTCACAGAGGAACGTGTCGACGTCATTGCACGCGTAGAAACGCTTCACTTGGTCGGGAGTACCCGACGGCCATTGGCGCCGGGACGCCACTGGCTTAACGTTGCAGATTTGTATGTCTGAAAGTAATTTCATATTATGTCATAAGTACTTCTGCTTGAGGCGGGGTGTTACACACATGTTCGGCTAGGCATTAAAGTCACAAAAACTCGACAGATGTGCGAAGACCTTGATTCGAAACAGGTGGGCGACGACACAATCAAATATAGATATGCGTTCGGCAAAAAACCCCCCGGCTTAGTTCGATTTTTAACGACCCGTTCACGATCAAGCGGAGTTTACAGATTAGCATGAGGCGGATATGTGCAGTAATTGCCTCGGCTCAGCTGTGTTAACTATTATTAAACTAAACCAACCAACCCGAACAAATGTATGGACAGAAGAAAATGAGGAAATAAATTATTAAAACGATAAATTAATTCGCGTATGCGCCTGGCGAAGTGATATAGCCCACACGACTGATCACGAGAATATATTTTATTAACAAGTTGCAACACAATTATACTAATACCAGCCTATTATAAATTGGTGTAGATATTCTGTTACTCTACTATGTAAACGTGTAAGACCATCGTATGCACTCACATTGGCCATCGTTGGCGATGATGGAGTCGTCTGGCGGCGTGTTGCGCATCAGTATGTGCGCCGCGACGTACTCCGCCTGCAGTCTTTGTGTGAACGCTCCGATACGCTCGTAGTCATGGCCGCGGTATACGAATTGTTTGTTCTGTGAACATATAACACACGTTTAGCGAAACTAGGAATCTAAAAAGTTGTCATTTAAGGTTCATAAATAACGCACGAGCAGTGAAGCGCAATTTTGGCTCACTAGCGCCATCTCATCATTTAGGGCAAAAAAATGTGTCTAGCAAGCAAAATTCCGTGCGAGCATATTTCGAAACCATTGATGGCCTGTTTGAAATTTCTGTGAAGTTAGTCGTGCGTCTTTAAACAAGGAATAAGATTTTAAAGTTCTATGTCATGAAGTAATGGACCAAAATGTGAAACCATTTTTTTTATCTTAAGCTTTATTACAGTAGTGTTTCTTACCCTCACGAACAGTGGGCATCCTTTTCCGTAGAATCCAACCCTGAAGTATTCAGGCTCTGGTCTCAGCTGCTCCATTACAGAATCCAAGAATGTAGCGTGTGTGCGCAAACAGTTCGACAGACGAGGATAGTCACACAACTTCACTTCGTATAGTGTTGCCAGCTCGCGCAGAAGTGGTAACCCTTTTTCCCAGCACTGGAATAAAATAACGTCATCATTCCGAATATATTTCGAATTCAGTAATTAAGTTGACTTGGAAATATACAAAGAGTGCTCAAAATTAAGAACAGATTTTGTAAAAGAATGAAATTGCTACAAAGAGGTGTGACTGCAGATTATGTTACGAGCTGACAGCTGTTAAAACCTTGCAATTTGCATATTAAAACAGCCAACTTGGTGTCGGTCACATCATTGTACATTCTATACTGTATTCCATCACTCTTGCGCGCATGAACAACCATGAGTAAAATGGCATAATAGTGCTTTTGTCCTAAATTGTAACGTGCCCCATCCCAGCGCTGCGACATTTATTTTTAAATGTCTCATAACGGGCGGGTTTCCATGCAGCCCGGCTAAGTCACGGAACAACAGTAAAAACACAAAGTACCTTTCCGCGGTTAAAGTATTGCAGCACTTGGTTGTATAGCGCTTCTTTTCGTTTCCACTCGGGCATCTCCGGATGTTCAGAGTCCACGCCTATTTGATCGCTCTCCCAACTCAAAGTTTCTGCATACAACTGAAAACACAAACAGGATAGTTTAGTTTTTTATTTATTCACAAGAATTTTTATTATACAATATAATTTACACTGAAAGATTTCTGATTTAGTTTAAAAAAAAACATTGTCCCACACTAGGAATTTTCTTGTATCTTGGGGGCGTTTTCAAACATTTAAACTCACCTACACAAACAGTCAGCCCCGGAACAAATTTTTTTATGGCCAAATATTTGTTCCGTGCGGGAATCGAACCCACGACACACAGCGTAGCAGTCAAATACTCATCCACTGCGCCGTCAATTTGAGGTTAATTGCACCGTGGCTATGTCAAAACATATTATGCAACGATTACACTCTTTTAATGAAGGGAACATTATGCGTTACTTAATTACTTACCAAGTGCACTACGTCACACAACCCACGGCCAGTAGCCGCAACGTCCATCAAAGCATCGTAACTCAATACGCACCTGCACTTATACACAATGACAAACTGGTCGTACGACGTGCGATCCAAATACTCTACGGAGATTTTACGATCAATGTTGCGACCATGTACCTCAACTAGCTATGGCCGCCTAGTGCGTAAGGTCTCATTTGAAAACTATCATAATTTATATGAATACTACAGCTTACCAATAAAGTGCATCCAGCTTCAACAAAGTTATCAGACGCGATGTGAAGATCGTGTAGCTTGTACACGTAGCGCAAGTACATCTCCTTACGATCGATCTCGTTCTTGTAAAAGTTCTGTAATATAAGCGAATGAAAATATTAGCAAGAGGTTTGAAACTCATGTTATGGTAAGTAATGAAATAAATGATAGTCATTGTGGTCTAGGATGTAACATTTATGCTTTTTAGAAGAACGGCAGTGTCTATTTTCGACCGTTTCATCACAAACACAATTACGATGACCGCAAGCGCAAATGCTAAGATGAGGCCTTGGGTTCTATTCCCAGGTCGGGCAAAGTGGTACTAGGTTTTTTCCACCAGGAATTTCTCAGTAGCAGTCACGGGACTTGTGCCCGGTTAATGGCAATAGGCTCACCCCTTATTACATGGGACTTAAACATAACTGGCGAAATGTGGGTGTACTATTATGTACACCTCTGCCTAACCCATCTGGGATTACGTGATGTTATGTTAGGTGATACAGCTTTTAGGCACATTTTGATTATGTTTTTCCAATACAAGTGGACCAGGCAAACGCGGAAGTAGCCTTAAATTATCAAGATTCCACTCACCAATAAATTAACAGTAGCAGCCATCCTCTTATCCCTGTGCTCAGCCCCCTGCATGACGGCGCGATAGTCCAGCAGTCGCTCTAACAAGCGCGTCACACACGCCACGAAAGCCGCACCGGCCTCCCTCCACCCTTCCGTTGACACTCGTTCCATTAACCTGAGATTATTATAAAACAAATAAGAAGAAATAAAGTTAAAGTGGTACAAATTTACTTGTTTGATTTTTTTTATGAAAAGACTAGCTTTTGCTTCGGCTCCCGTTTTATACGAAAAGGGCCCACGGTAGCCCTTGACTCTCGGGGATAATTAGCTTCCCGTAAGCGAAAGAATTTTGGGAATCAGATAAGTAGTTCTGAAGATTACCCCAAACAAAGGACAATGACCAAAGTTGGTACCAAAAAGTCTCGCGCCTCAAAACCAAAATATTATAGTAATTAGTTTCATATTTTTTTACGGCATTACGCGTCGGGGATTTGATTTTTGAACTGGAAATATACTTTTCGAGTTTAAAAGTACGAATATTGTTTTACTCCCTTTATATGACGTTCCGTTTCAACTGAATATAAATGACGTTCCGTTTCAATTGAACAAACCCTTGTCTGTCGAGCGGACTCTAAAATTAATTACAATTAAGTAAGATCAGTACACCAAATCGATTTAGTTTGGTTTATTGCTATTTGCAACAAAATAGATTTTCTCAGCCTAAAGATTTTGATTTATCGATTACATCCCTAAATCCCGACTAGTTTATAGCACTTACTATACTCTATGGTTTATAGTTATCTTATCTGTGGCATCTGACATTTGTACTGTACTGACTGACTATTGGCAATGTAAAGGTCTAAAATAAAATCGAGTTTCAGTCAAGCATACTGTGGATGTTACTTTAACTCGTAATTCTTACTAATATTAGTGTATTACGCTGTTTTTAGAGCAATAATGTAATGTATGTGTGTTAAAATACGTCGTTGGTAGCGTCGAAAAAATAGACCTACTTTTTAGGTTAGTTTCGATTTTATAAAATAACTCTGAAACGCGGGTTTTTTTTTCAAAAATAATTTTTGTAGGAGTTAATACGATCAGTGTAGTATATAAAAAACAAGGTTTGATTTTGATGCAGCATGGTACGGGATTCCATACTTCCATGAGCATTCTCTTTTAACCTGTTTAAAATAAATACGAGTATAGATTTATTTCGCAAGTTGACTGTTTCAGTGTAAGTTTCAGTTTCACTGTCACCGAAACAGGTTCAATGGTCAAAACATCTTCAGGCACCATAATGAGGATGATGATGAATTGCAAAAAAAAAGAAAATTTGAATTTCGCGGGCTACCCTGGCGTTTACATCTTTAATGTAATAAACCGACGGGCCGTCCAAACCGCTACATTTAGTTATAAAACAAGAAATATTGTAAGTCTATTGACACGAAAAGAAATTAGGAAACTTTCAAATTACGGCAGTGGTTAAGGATCAGTTCCACTCATACGTACAAAGTGCGCATGCGGCTCCGGACACAGACACGACCATGCAAATACTTACTGAAATATCCGTGAGTGTCCATGTCCGGAACTGCGTCCGCAATTCGTCCGTATCGGTTTCCTTAACACTGTCATTATGTCAACTTGCGAAATAAATAATATACTACACTAAAATTGGCAGATACTTAATTGTAACATTCTATGAGAATATTCTTCACAAAATACGTTGAAAAACACGCAAACATTTTATTTCGTCTATTATCAAACAAATTCACCGACCAACTGACGGTGAATAAATTTAAGTAGTTGTGTCAAAGTAATTAAGGAGTAATTAATAAAAATAAAAACTTGTTTAGATTGTCGAGTTGAACTAAAATAATGTGTTGTTACTAAGTGACGTCATAAATAACGGTTATGGTACTTACACTGAGCTCAAATGTTCCCTGAGTAGCGTGGACAATAGAAGTATGATTAGACGAAATGTTATTTGGTAATAGTTTCAGTCGTGGTGGTAGAATAAGGTAACATGATGGTGTATAAACTTATACTGACACTTATGGGATATCTTCCGTGATTATTCATTATTTAGAAATAAGTACAGCAGAGAGCCAGTGAAGTGTGAGTGCAGTATAAGTTTAGTTTCAAACCGTGAAAGCTTAAAGCAGGGTATGATGGTGTATAATTTAAAGATGAAAGATTCAAGATTAAGAAGAAAAATTCTAAACAAAAAATGTAACAACACTTGAATCAAAACATTGAAGCGCATTCAAGTGCAGGAAAAGAACAGCACAATGCCCTGCTCCGCAACACCTAATTGAAAAGCTCCTGATAAAAAAATCATGCTACCAACAATTTGTTATCAGTGGCTTGCGGTCTTTATCTTAGGTCTGCGATAGAGCAACGTAACATGCTGGTCAGCACGCATGATGGTATTTAAATAAGCATACTTGAAAAGCTGAATAACACCGCTATTGTGGCTTGTTTAGGCGTGTGCGGTTATGTCGCATCAAATTCTAAAGTAAGAGAGTACAGCGAACAACGCGTTTCTGAATTGATAAATTACTTACACAGTATCAAACAGCCTCCTATAATGATCATCTGCCTTATTATCAGCGACGAGCGAGTCAAGTTTGTCCACTAAAGCTGCCTCAGTCCGCCTCGCCTCCCCCGTGTGCGCTCGTTCAGCCGCCATCAGAGCTACCAAAGCACCTAAAGCTGCCCGACGTAACTCACTGACCAGAGTGATTTCTAGGAGAGCGCCTACTGCTCCGGGTACCAAGTGTAGTTGGGCAGCACCTGTAGAAATGTTGTCAATAATATTTTTTCTTCGTTTTACTTGCACTGATTAAAAGTGTAGTCGTAAGAATGAAGTTCACAAACAAGCGAAACCTCATTGAATGATCAGCTATTCGTTCTGTAAATTTTGTACCCTGTATACTATAGCTTAAAGCTTTCGATACACTTTGTGACAAATGGAGCGTCATGCTACGCAACATGTCGCTTACAACTAAGTAATAAAATGTCCCGGGGACAATGTCGGGGAACACTTTAATCGGTTCTTACAGACGTACTGCTCGAAGGAGTTACGCAGGCGCGCTCGCTGTCAGAGCGGGAGCTTACAACATGTTTCACGTCACGTCAATGCGTCGAAAACTGTTGAGCATCACGTTGCGCGATATTGAGCAACGTTGCAGCGTCACGGAGATTGAGTTTGTATGTCACTTTGGGAAACATTTTTTGTTCCCTAGTGTATCTGCGCCTTATGATTGGCAATTCTTCGGGCTGTGTTGATGCATTTGTAGCTTGAATATTCATTATATCTCACCCAACATGTTCCACGTGGCCAGTACTCTCATCCCGGCGGCAGCGCGCATGCGCGGGCGGTCTGGCCCGCGCCCTGACCAGCGCTCCGGCTGTAGCGCTGTAGACGTCACTAGTGCTACGCCTAGCTCCATGTAGCCCGACCATAACTGAGGAGGAAACATTGATTATAACATGAGAATGTATTGATATACTAAGCAAAACTGGGTAATCCTCGTATCAAACACTCTCGATACTCTTAGGCTGGGTGCTCCTTCCCTACATGAACGTCAACTTGCGCGACACAGCCAGCAGGTCACGCCGCTTTCGTGTCGGTAAGACCCGTGATGAAGGAGTAGGCCGACATTCTGGGCATCGGGGGCTTCGCACAGTACCCGTGCCGTACGTGGGCTGGGCTCCACCACTGCGCTGGCAGCCCGACAGTCCCGCGCGCGCCTCTCTACAGGAACTAGGGCCGTGTTAGGTCGCAGACGGTGACGGGGCACATGTTTTACTGTTTATATGGGCCGATATACATGGCCGAGGGAACGTGACGAACTGTGCAAGTACTCCAGTACCCCGGTTAAAGATAGTCGAACAACACAGTGTGGTTTTAGTCAAAAATAAGAGTCTGACAGATCCCTTCGCACACACCAGGGTGGAAGATATCCATGACGATTTTATACGCAAAAAAAACGCCGAATGTGACATCTGGCATCAATAATGTTTAGTGTGTTTTAAACCGTACTACGCTGGAACCATAGACAAATGACTTTTATAGAGGACCCTTACAGCTAAGAGCGCATAAATTCGTTATTGAACATATCGGTTAAAACTCTTCAAAAAAATCTGTTTTTTCTTTTTTCAATGTCCAACGTACCTGTGAATCAAACTGAGGTGGTTCATCTCCTAAGAATCTCTCAAGTAACGGCTGAGCCAGATCTTGTAGTGCGGACAGCAGTACTTTACAGCTTTGTACTCGTAGCACCATCCAGTCTGCTGGGAAGACCTGACAAAGAATACCGTTTATTAGTAAACGGACGTGGATGCATAGTAGTGTCGTTAGGTAGGTGGAAGCAGATGTCATGATTTTCTGATTTAGGTGTACAAGATTTAAACTTAAAACATCACGAAGCCGTCAAGTACTCTGTACATTAAACTAAGTGACAATTTCGACTCTTCACGTGACCAGAGGGCGGGCCTATTTTTTGGCCAAAGAATCAGCATTGCCATCCAACGTGGTGATGCTGCCAGCCTTCTGGGCACTTTTCCTGTTGACAGCGATGCGGACGAATTTTTGGACGCCCTGTAACCCTTTTAAGTGTACATATTTATTACTATTATAGTTTTGTAGTTGGTAAATAACTGAATTATCTTTGAAATAAAAAATTGTAAGTAATTAAAATAGTGACAATACGAAAAAAATATTACTAGGAAACGAAAATATTTTTTGGTGTGAAATATCACGGTTTACAGTAGCGCTTAAAGAAACGCACTCAAAACATTGTACTAATGGATGCATTGAATAGTACTGGGTTGATGGAGGTATTTTAAGGAAATGAAATGTCCAGGGATATTTATTTATTTTAAGGAAAGTTATAACATTTAAAACTAATATTAAAAAAAAACCTGTGAAAAAGTTGTAACTTTGACCTTCAAAATCTCCATAGCCAGTTTACACCTATTATTTGGTTTGCTTTCCAGACTTAGCTATGTTATTGAGTGACAAACAATCAGATGGCCCACTGCGGTCACCTATGGAAATCTGTAATGCCAGAGGCATCACAAATGCGTTGCCATCTCAGATCCAAAGCAAAAACCAACTACGCAACAACGCTATTTGACGACAGAAAAATGTTAAATACTAGTACGTAGATTTTAAATAGCAATCATACTTACGTCCTGTTCAATAAGATGTCTGAACACCAAGAAGGCTCGCATCAGGAAGTCCTTCAAAGGTTTGCGGTCATGTGGGTGCGGCGCGAGATGGCTCCACAGTCGCTGGTAGTGGACAGGCTTTAGCAGTTCCATTACGCCAAGGAGGCCAGCTACCATTGAGCCCTGAAGAGGAAAAGATTCATTTGAATATCGCAACACGGAACTTATATGATATAATATATATGGACGCTATATACATATAAGTAAATTGGCTAACATTCTAAATAGTCCACAGTGTGGATAAGAAAACAAAGCACACCGGTTCTATACGGTTCAATGAGTTAAAAGGAAAAATTGGAAATCTATCATTTTTAGAGGTACCTTAAAAACAAAGTTTTTTTTTCTCATTTCCAAAGAGCAAACCTCTTTTTCCTGATGTTTTATCAGGAGTAAAAGTGGGGGTTTTAATGGGTACGAATTCAACATAACCCTCTTTCTTTCGAGACGAGGGGAAGATTGTGGCATACATCAAAATAAATCAAACAAAACTTACAAGCACAGGAGAGTTCCCTCCAATCAGATGCAGCACAGTCTCGACTAGTACATCCAAGGTGTTCAAACACAGCACATCTACGTCTGGATCCAACTCATCATCTTCTATAGGTCGATCGGGGTCGTGTTTTTTCCATAGTAGTGCTACTAGTTCGCCTATCATTTCAGCGCATTGCGATAGTTCGTCGCGACGCGCGAGATGGACTCGTAAATGATGGCAGGCTGTTGTTAGGATGATGTTTCTGGCCTCTGAAAAACGTAGAAAATATAAAGATTTATAAATCTGAAACATATAGAATAGATTTGATTTTGTATGGTTGTCTATTTTATAAAATACAGAGTGGAAGGAACGCCGACGCGAAAACGGTTACCACGTACTCAGTACATTATATAATATAATATCTTGTGACAACCAACACACCGCCATCTGATCCCAAACTAGGCAGAGCCTGTACTATGGCAACCAGAAAACTGATAAACATACTTATATATTTCTAAATACATACATATTATAGATAAATTACACACCCAGATACATAACAAATAATCGTACTCATCGCACAAAGATTTGTCCTGTGTGGGAATCGAACCCACGATCTCCGTCCTAGCAGTCAGGGTGACTAACCACTAGACCAACAGGCCAATCAAACATTCTATTAACCCACCACAACGAAACTTTTCATCGGTAATTTTATAGAAAAAAAAAGACATCCGTTCCATACATTATCTGTAGATATTACACTTTTGTGGGAAACAGTTGTTTTTTTTTTTAAATTTCCGACGAAAAATTTCGATGAGTCCGATTTAGTATGATGTACTAAGTACGTGGTAACAGTTTTCGCGTCGGTTTCTTTTCCATCTTGTATACTAATTGCGCCAAGGACACCATTTGGCAGCTAACAAAGACAAACTTAATTATTAATCAGTTCCTTGAGAGTAGTGGTTCTACATGCATACTGAATCAAACCATGGCGCCTTTGGATGAGTCAAAATGTAGTGAATTTTCCCGTTGCATAAGTTTTGATCTTACCTGGATCCTCTCCCAACGGCCCCTTCAGTATGTCCTGCGCCGCGTGCAGCCTGGCCCTGGCGAGCTGTGGCGGCGGCGGTGGGTGGTGGTGTGGGGCGTCCAGCACTAAAGCCGCTGCACGCGCTGCCTCACTAGCGCCTAAAGCGCCGCAGACTTCGCGGGTTACTTCTGCCCATGATGACATTAGGGCTACCTGCATTAGGATGTAATATAGGCTAAGTCACGAAGACAATCATAAGTTTAAAAGGTAAGGAGGCACCCTTGCCTTGTAAAAAATACAGGTGTTCGTGATTTGTCGAACTTTTTGTGTCTGTGTGTGTATTTAATGACTTTAATTGGTTCGTGCTATTCCGCTATTGACTGACCTTTTTTCGTAATTATTCTGCACAAAAAAAAATGTAGTGGCAGAAACCAAAAGCTTTGCCTTCTTTAACTTTCTATAAAAACAGGTTTCTGCTTCGGCTCGTTATTGCATATCACTAGGTACCTACTAATCTATTTCACTAGTAGGAACACCCACAAATTGTATTAATGAAACAGTTATTTTTATTAGAAAATACACAAACCTGCGCCGGCGCCAGATGTTCCTTATAAGGGTGTTGTGCAAACGCTTTCAAGGCATGCAGCGCGGCCCTCACATCTCGTCTAAAGCTGTCTTCATACTGTCCGCCGGTGGCGCGCGCGAACAGGCGGCGCGAGCGCACGGCCAGCCGGAACACGGCGCCCAGCGAGCGCAGGCACTTGCGGATGGGCTCCTGGCCCTCCGCGCTGGCCGCCCACTCGGCGCAGTGCTGGACTGACGACAGGAGGCCCCTGGAGACGAAATAGAAGTGCAGTTAGACCTTGTTTTGTTTGTTTGTGTAGTTTATTTAGTCTTTGTGTCATCTACCAGTGGTGAAGCGTAAGAATTTCGCGTAAGAAGCGTCGAAATTTACAAAGCGTCTACAGGACGTTAACGTCTACGCTCTTAAATACGAAAATACTCTGGTGGTCATAAAATGCGTGGGTTGAGAAATATGGCGGATGAATAATAATATTCAAAACTAGACTGACATAAAATAATTGAAAAATCGATTTACATGAGAATATCAACACAACTATCGCAATAAATGCATTACATTAAAATGACTTACTTATACACAAGGGCCGCTGAGAAGTGTTCTTCAATATAAACGTCGAGAACTGGTCTGAAGTGCTGAAACCGACTCTCGTCCAGCAAGCTGCATATCGATATCAGCACAAGGAATACTGTGCCGGAATGTGGAGTGCTGAAAAAGAAAACTATATTAATTTTAAATTAGGATAGGTACATATATTGCTAACTTATATGGGCTAACGTCATTTTGATTGCAGCTATTTTGACTGAGGAAAATGGGAAGTCAAATCTGCCATCGAATCAAATTAGCTATGCGATTGGTACAACGAAAACAATCGTTATAAAAGCTGATTTCACAATGAAACTGAACGTGATCAGTAATCTAAACCGCGTTTAAGAACTTTCAAAAAAGTTTGCCTTAAGTAAAGAGATTTGACTACATATCCTTAAACAATGCTATGGAAACCGAGAGTTATTTAGATAAAAATAAAGTGAATAACAATCAGTAGCGAAGGATAATTTTTGTAAGAGGTAAGCCGGACATATCTTTAATGTGATTATATTATTTGTTTCTAGAATACTGACTATGCCATTTTTCAAAGGGAATCGGGTAGGAATCGAGTTGTATGGAACCTTCGCCACTGATAACAATAGTAAAAAATAAAATAAATGAGTTTCCTGCAATACTTGCCTGTTGCCGTCTTCAGTGGAAAACAAAGCAAACAAAGCATCAAGCACATCTCTAAGAAACTTGATGAGTTCTTCACAACTGAGACCATCGCCGAGCCTCAATACTCGCAGTAGTGTCTCTTGTACTTTCTCTGGTCGTGCGCGCCATTGGAGTAGTGCTAGGAGATCCTCTGCAAACAATATTTCAATGATATAAAATGCATAGACTGTTCGTTTCAGAAGTTTTGTTTTACGTGAATTGAGGAGACCCCTTTGTAGTCCATTTTTAGATCTTGTCCACTAAGTATAAGTTTTTAAACTGTCATGGTCACTAACATTATAATTAACACTAAAAACGGGATATTTACCATGTCCACTGTTTGTTTTGAAACACAACACAAACAGTGGACATGGTAAATATCCCGTTTCTAGTGTTTCTTGTCCACTAATTTAAAGTACAGAACATTACTTGACCAGAGGACATGGCGATTGGCGGCGATATACTTAAATCAGGTTAAACATGATTTTGCGTTTTGGCAGACGTCATACGAACACTTGTGGGTTTCAATATGACCCATTTATTTAAACCACTACAAAAGTTAAATTAATACCATTTGAACTCACGACCTCTTGATTGGCAGACACTTATTTAGCCATTAGGATTTTGTCACTGAAGACGTTTCGTTGCTGCCAGATATGTGCACAGCCACACACCGTGCGTGTGGTGTGTGTTTATTGAACGTTAGGTAATACTAGAAATTTTGATGGTATGTCATTTATAAATGACGTGCTAGCGTTCGCTATAAACTAGTTTTGAAGTGTTGTAACTTACAGCTAATTTTCTCTAAATGTTGGCGTGAAGAATCGTCACCCCTGCTACATGTCTTATCACCAATCCTATTGTTCCCACATATACCAGGATATTTTTGCGTTTAAACGAAATGAATGGGAGCCAATTGCGGTCACGCGGTGAGCTACTTGTACAATAAAATAGCGGTAACAGATGCAATCTATAAACATTCGTTGGTGTTACGATTACGGCTTAAGTGTCTTTATTGTGTCAAGAACTTACCATTTTGCGTCAGCTTAGTGGAGCACAGTAACGTGCTGATGGTGCAGTTTTCTTTGGAGCTTCTTTGGAATGTAGGCACCACGCCGTTGGTGGAACCCGAGCGGGCTGTGTCGGCTGCGCACGATGGTAGCGATAGGTAGCTTGCTGCTGTCAACCTGAGAAGTGTCAAATTGATCGATGATTCTAAAACGTAATTTATTTTTGGAGATTTATCGTAATCTTATATACGCGTTTATTTTTATTAAGAGCAGACTTACTAAATTGGGACTTTTTATTAAAAGATTTGTTTAACTGTGAGTTTGAGCCGTCCATAGCGTGAACGTATTCACGAGCGTTCAGTTAGTCCTGTAAATTCCATTTAACTAATTTACAAATTGAGCGCCACTTCTTGTGAATTAATGCTGGCTGTGTAGAAGCATCTTATAATGATGATAAAACTCTTACTTGGTGGGATCATCGCACTTATACACGTAAAGTTCGTGTGCCCCATCCCTCAATGTAGCACCACTTGCTTCCATCAGTCGCGCGAACGCGAACCCATACAGCTTTCTCTCGGTTTTGTCTCTCGCTGGAAATTCAATTAAATATTAACGATAACTTATTGATTGTTTCATAAAGTACATGCCTTATAAGTATGGTGAAAGCTATGAGGCTAGAAAGAACCAATTTAGCATCGAAAATTTTACCGTAAAATCGTAAACTATTTGCCTTCGTACGAAACTGTTGTAGTTGAATAAGACTGTTTCACACACGTTAATTAGGTATAAAATCGCGCGGATCAGGGTATCAATTTATACGCGGTTTTCAGTAGGCACTTCTGTAGTGGATTTACTAAATGTGTATGTGATGTAACTATGTGTGTAATCGATGTTGATCTGCTTTGTCTCGATCACCCTCAATGCCTCTGATACTGCAGGTACTTACAGACAGCGTCGATTTTGTCTTGATTTTGTTTTGATGCTTCGTTTCTGTTTATTGTTGCCTTTCGTTCAACATATTTCCCTTGATGTGATGAGTCGTATATAGGCATAAAAGGCCTAAACACAGAGGAAGATGATTCCAAGCTGAAATGATGATGAAGTGGATTTACAACGATACTTACTGGAACAATGTCTGAATTCTATCCGCACATGAGCGTTGGTAAACGTCTCCAATGGTACGGTGAGGCGTAGATGCTCGCCCCACGCAGGACTGTTGTTGTGGTACAGCACTACCGACTCGTACGACGTCGACCCAGTACCGCTTGCGCCCCAAACACATTCCTATGTAGAAAAAGAGAGGTGTTTGAGTACCTATGTATCGGGTATAAGTTTGAGAACCCAGTTCCCAACAATTTACGTTACTGAGCAATCTAAAACCATCCAATTCATATTCGAATAAAGACCAGTCAAAGTGTCGCGCTATGAAGAAAATCTACACTTAGCATTGGGTAGACACTTACTCGATTAATTTAAAAAAAAAAAATTGTATGAGCGAAAGTATGCGAATTTTAAACAAATATAACAAATTTAGTATCAGTATCAGAAAACTTAGCACCTACCATAAACAAAGAGCAAAAAAACGTTAAAATTTTTTTAGTGATTCACTGTTTTGGAACCCGTTCGACATCCAGTTCCAGCTCATTATTTCGCTAGACGACCGATAGATGGCGCTGGC
The DNA here is from genome assembly GCA_950022335.1 of Eurois occulta. Taxonomy (NCBI): domain Eukaryota; kingdom Metazoa; phylum Arthropoda; class Insecta; order Lepidoptera; family Noctuidae; genus Eurois; species Eurois occulta. The sequence goes on along the minus strand of OX465484.1, from coordinate 6,958,375 downwards.
AGTCAAACTGAATCATACATCTTCGCCGGTAAGAAAGAATTCACTGTGTTTCCGACTGTGGTCGGCCAGAGCAGTGAATCAGTGACCATGGTGGGAAAACACATTATGCGATGTTTTTTTAGGTAACTGTTTTGCATAATATTGTATTGCTATTCAAACTTCTTGTAGTAGTATGTAAGTGATATAAGTTTTTAAACTGTCATGGTCTCTAACATTATAATTAACACTAGAAACGTGATATTTACCATGTCCACTGTTTGTTTTGAGTTCCCGATATTTATGATCATGGTGCTTGCAACAGCGCCGAAATATCGGGAACTCAAAATAAACAGTGGACATGGTAAATATCCCGTTTCTAGTGTTAATTATAATAGTATGTTAGTGGGCTGAACTGATCATATTTGGCGCAGTCGAGCGGCAAACAATACTAATCTAAGTTGTTTTACATAACATAACATCACGCCTGTATTTCCCGAAGGATTAGGCAGAGGTGTATCTATTAGTACACCCACATTTCGCCAGTTATGTTTAAGTCCCATTGAAGAGTATGTATGCTCTCTAATAGTGCATAACGTAGTAAGTACGCTCATTTAGAATATAAGTATAATTTTAAGCTAAGTAAGCACTTTACTCTCATGCGTGTTTTAAAATATATTCCCATTTATTCAGTGATTAAAGGACATTCTATATAGTTGGTTGTCTGATTTAATAGACCCCAGGAACCCCAACATTTCATGGCGACCCTGCCTTAGGGTCTGCCAAGGGGCAGATCAAGCAAAGTTTTTGTTGGTCGTGGAAAAGGACGAAGTATTCCTAAACCAAAATGCTGCTGGCGGAAACAATGACGCTCTTCTGAAGGACATCGGAGGACACATGGAGAGGCTGAGCACGATCACTATAATGATTCTCGCAGTCATAACTCTTCTGGTAACTTATTTTTTCCTGAAATACTTCCACAGCTGTCATCGTCAATGGATACAAGAAGAAATCGGATTCAACGCAATTCATCGCATCCTTACGAGTACGAGTGGAAGGTACACCTGCTAACTAATTAATCCAGCCTCAAAGTCAGTTTCAAGTTAATTCTACAAATAAATCAGTGATACGCATTGAAACCTAAGTATTTGTTTTATAACACAAAAACTTAAACGACGTAAAACAGTGCACGAAGACTCAGTAAATATGATACCTCGCGGCTAAAACTGCAACGTGTGAAATTTTTGTGTGCCGTTTTGTGGTAATTATGTTAACATGATTCTTTTGTTTATTCCATTAGGAAATAGTTGGTATCATCCATCTGCCTAGCCTTTTCCCAACTACGTTGGGGTCGGCTTCCAGTCTAACCGGATGCAGCTGAATATCAGTATTTTACATGGAGCGACTGCCTATCTGACCTCCACAACCCAGTTAGTGCTAGGTAATACATTACCCCTTGGTAAGACTGGTTGTCAGACTTTTTGGGGCACTGACTACCTGTAACGACTGTCAAAGATCTACAAATGACAGCCGGGACCAACGGCTTAACGTGCTTTCCGAGGCACGGAGGACTCGGTATGTAATGGGTGGTCACCCATGGCTTAACCTAAAGATCGATCCGAGCGACTGTTCTTATTAAGCCACGTGCTCCTCCCCTTTTATTTATAATTATTCTATTAGAAAATAGTTGGTATATTTTTTTTTAATATTTTATTATTACTGATGTTTTGATAGAAAAATATGCCCCAATAACACTTCTTCGACCCGGGAATCGAACCCAGGACCTCATGCTCAGCAGTTTTGCTTGCGACCACTAGACCAACAAGGCCGTCAAAGTCAGTAAGTTGTATTTTGTGCCCGACCAGGTCACAGAAGGCTTCCGTCTGGTCGGAGTATCCTCCCATTTTCAAGGGGGGGATGAGGACCTTTACACCCTGTTCCTCTTACACCTAAAAATATTTTCCTCTCCATCTTCTCTTCTAATAAAAAACACACACTTACATTAATAACTTGCCCCGTACTATCATGCACGGTAACTGTCGCCAGAACATTCTTCGCCGTACTTTTCCCTCCTCTCTCAAACTCTGCTTTCTCTAATGTTAGATAGAGGTCGTTGCGAACGTCCCCTGGCATGATGACGTCAGGGAAGCCTCGTTTAGCTGTGACTGTGGCCCCGGAACCCACTGCTTCTGATATGCTACCTGCGTTTGCTAGGAGTCGGAGGGCTACTACGATGCCTGAAATAAAATAATATTTGGTGTTAAGGCTGAATTTTCTTTACACCATAGACTATCTGCAGTATTGTTTACTTCTCCTTTTAAATAATCCGAGGTTGTCATCAAACTGTCGCTTTTAGCTTAAAAAACGCGAAACTTGTGTCACCCTATGCAAAAATGTCTACAATTATATCTGATAATTAACATGGATAAAAAAGAATTCTATTTTATTTCATTTTTCTAACATCATTCCATGGAAAATGGAGTCAGTTCACACAGAAAAGGTACGAAAATTAACTACCACGCTGACTGAATGTCGGTTGGCAATTATTATTGTTTATACCATTAACTGAAATAAAACTCATTCAAAATAAAACACGTGAGAAATATTGCTTTCCACGCCATTGTGTAAATCAAAACACATTTCCACAACACTGTGTATCGTTTTACAATTTTCATTGTTCTCTGAACAAACTCTAAACAAAATTGTGGTCGGTTGTTTACTATTAATCATTTCGAAAGAATACTTAATTAAACAAAGTCTTTGTTATCAAATAACGCGCATGTGTAATAAAATATACGACGATACTGTAAAGGCGCTTCCTCACCGGGACCTGCCTATAATGTTACAGTTCAGATTCGAGCGCAATGCGAATCGTACAATGCGCCTGTAACGATACAATTTGTAACAATCACTTGTTTCTGTACGAATTCGAATCTTGGAAAGTTACATTACAGAGGAATGTCCTGGTGAGGGAGCGCTTTTAGAATCGTATAAATACCTAAATGTGCATTCAGACTACGGTCGATCGATGCCATCAACCATTCTGGCCGCTAGTGTGGTGCAAGACAGTCGGAATACGGTGGATAGACATCATCATTCGACGTCAATCAATAATGTAAACTAGGTACTTCTTAATAAAATTTAATCGATCGAAGCTAGTCTAATAAATGAGAAAGCAACACTTTCTGTCTCTCTGCCACGTTTTCACGCCTTGGTCGTTGAACGAATTTGGCTGAAATTTGGCACACGGACTACCATGACCTTGTTTAGTCCATAGGATACTTTCTATGCTGGTAGTACGTTCCTGTGAGATAATTTCCTTCCTCCAAATGATTTTGCATCATAAAATGTTGAAGGTTAAGTTCAAAATCGAATGAGAAAATTTGACAGTTTGTGGTAGGTAACTTGATGCGCTGGCGACTGTACATAGAATATGTTTTGAGGCTAACACTATCGACTGGTCTACCGCACTCTTGTTGCACTTACGTATAAATTATGCTAATGAAGACTATTAGTGTATAAATGGCACTGTGAAGTTCAATAAACAATGCAGAATTAATTGTAGCCTTCCTGTAATCTTTTGATGATACTATCTTTACGTCAACTTGTTCATCCTTTGAGAGGGGAAGCCGTTTATTAGTATTTGAGATGGTGATGATAAATTATAATTAGACAAGGCGATAATTACTTGTTTCCTAAAATGATTTTTACGGTGCCGGAAATATTTTGGCTAATTTACCACTTTGAGTCGCATTAAGTATGCATAATAAGCAAGTAAGTCCTCCATGTACTTAAATAAATAAATAATCTTTATTTACATGGAATTACATTTGGTGGTCTTTGGTTAAAGTTGGTAGTTGTCACATCTCTAAGAATTTTTGGTTCTCAGACATGCCGCACTGGGCCCGCGTGGTGGATTATAGCCCAGTCCCTCATAAAGAGGAGGCCTGTGTCGCAGTAATTCGCACATTATAGGCTGCTTATGCTATGCTTTGGAATAGAAAATACGAATTCTTGTGTTCTTTTGTCTTCTATGGTCCTTGCCAGTAACGGTTATTATAATTACGCATACAATACATCGAATAACTATACCGAGCTCAGATAGCATTTAAGCTACTATTATGCTAAAAGCTCCAAATTATGTAATCAGGAGCTCAGATTAGCATTTAATATGAGATAAAACTTGCATAATATTATTTTGAGGTGGTATGGTAATTTAACCGTATACCTACCGTAATCACAGACTCAATTAAAAAGTAATTGTGTCACGCCCGATATCACGTCGGTGGGACGCTTAATGGTATTCATCAACAACTGTCCAGATTAAAAAATGTTTACCCGACTAATGCAAAGCCAAATGCGTGATGATTTTAGCAGTTTGTGTTTGTAACATTTTGCGTACTCCTAATCATAGATAACATCACGCCTGTAATCTCCGAAGGGTTAGGCAGAGGTGTACCTAATAATACATACACCCACATTCCGCCATTTATCCCATGTAAAAGGGGGGCGAGCTTTAAAGGGTCCAATCGAGACTCCGTAGCTGTTAGTAAGAAATTCTAGATGGAAAAAGCCATCACTGCCCGACCTGGGAATCGAACCCAACACCTCATGCTTAGCAGTCGCACTTAGGACAATTACACCAAATAGGCAGATTTTTTAAGAACAATAAATCATAAGTGTCGATTGGATTTCATGTATGGATCAAGTAGTTGTAGATATGGAATAACAATACCATAACTCACAAATCGGAGACATAATGAACTCAAACTAAATAATACAATGTTTAAGTCCCATGTAATAAGGGGCGAGCCTATTGCAATCAACCGGGCACAGATCCAGACTCTGTGGCTGCTACTGAGAAATTCCTGATGGAAAAACCCAATAACACTTTGCCCGACCTGGGAATCGAACCCAGGACCTCATGCAGCAGTCGCGCTTGCTCACTAGACCAACGAGGCAGTCCCAATCATAGATACGTACAGTAATAAACAACATACCTAACATCTATCTAATATCTATGCAATCGACATTCTCTTGTTTCACACAAGTCACAACCGGTGTGCGGGACTGGTTCTAGACGCAACAAGTAACGCTATCTAATGTCCGCAATTTACTCGCTGATTTAATTATGTGACTTGATTAGTTGATTTGATTCGCTTTGTGCTATTTGCGGCGGCTCTGTGATAGTTATTATGCACCATTATTTTTAGGTCGTTCTGGAACCGAATACCATTAACTCGATCATCGAACTCGAAACGATTGGGACTACTTTTTTCAAAAAGTAACAATAAAAAAAAACGAAAGAATAAATTTAATGTTTTTTTTTTTGTGAAATAATGAGAATCGATCGATGAATGAATTTTTCAATGGGTATCGTTCGCATGTGTTGCCGATCGTGGATACGTTTTACATACACATATGCATTTGAGTTCTCATTATTTCACAAAAAAAAACATTAAATTTATTCTTTCGTGTTTTTTTTTATTGTTAATTTTCGAAAAAAATAGCCCTAATCGTTTTGAGTTCGATGATCGAGTTAATGATATTCGGTTCCAGAACGACCTAAAAATAATGGTGTAGATCTGTCCACACACAAAACGTTTATCTACACTAATATTATAAAGAGGAAAAATTTATATTTTTGTGTGTGTGTATGTTTGTAATGAATAAACTCAAAAACTGCTGTGCTGATTTCAAAAATTCTGAGAGAGAATGAATATTCAACAAGAAACCAATAAATATGTAAGGCTCACTGAGTTTCAGTTCCGGTCATCGAAACATGAACTTTCAGTTTGTATACTGACAGATTAGATCAAACCAATTTTGAATAAAAATTCTTTTTACGTTCAACAAATCTCTTGCTTTAAAAAATATACGGGTTCCGTTTTTTGACATTTGGCAACGGAATCCCAAAAAGCTGCTCATTACTAAAATTTTTGCCGGACTATACACATTTAAACCTTTTTAAGCAGTCTAAGACTGTAAGATATGACTTGGATTCATATACAGCTATGTCCTAATATAATATCGCCATAAACTTCAATTGAATCAATTTCTTCCGGTAGCATCATTCTATTGTTGTATTACTGTCTTGTAATATATTCAACCTTCGAAACAGTTTTGTTCAATAAGAATATGAAACTAAACTAATGATTTTGTGTCAATTGAATCAGAATAGTTAGTTAAAGAGGTAGGCAGGATTAAGTTACTGTAAAAATATTTCTATAGATGAACAAATCATGTTTTCATGAAAATATTGTATTTTAAGAAGTAATACGTGTACGAAGTAATAAGTAATGGACGTGCAAGCTGTTAACTTTTCTTTTTCTGTTTCTGTCCTGTTGTATTTATAATAATTGATGCGCCTTATGATTATTATTGTTATTTCTTTTTTTTTGTATTTATTTATTATTAGGCTTCTCAACAATGAGTACGCTGTTACATTATAATTTGTACATTGCAAACTTAAGTCTAAGCGCCTCATCACTTACAGAAAAGCACAGCAGGCACTACATTATGCGCAAATAATTAATTAGAATTTAATGAAATATTTAAAACATGAAATACACAATTAGAAAAATAAAAACTTTTAAATAAAACCTTTTTGTATGCACGTCATGTCCCTGCAACAAATAAATACTTTTTCTTTCTTTCTTTTCTTTCTTTCTAATAAACTTACCATAATTAGGTTGTCCAGGTAGGATATTACACTTGTTCGTCTGTTTTCTTATCAGCATGTCGTGTAACTGATGGAAGTCTTTCTCTTCACATTGGTAGACCTAGAAACATAAAGGTGATCATGCAATGCAGAATAAATATGAGAATTAAAAGACAGGTAACATTGAGTGTAATAGGTAACATACTTAAAAAGCAGTCACTTTTGATTAAATACTATAATGCATCAGAATAGTTCATCAATATCATTGTCGCTACCGTAATAGGAGCGAGAGCGAAACAACCGCTTAAACCAACCAACCTTCTGATTTATATATCTCCAAAAGATTTCTAGTTACAAGATCTTTAGTCTATCTATGGAACTCAGTCAAAGGTACCAATGAGCTGTTCCGGCGTCAAAACTCCTCCTGGTAGCTTTCATTCTCTACACCCACTGTCAACCTAAGACATAAACAGGCACTTACTTTAAACGTAAACTCGTTCTCCCCAGGATGCTGAACTGGCTGTCTCAGGACCTCAGCTAGAGGTAATACTCCGGCTCCCAAAGGCCTCCTAGACACTGAGCCTCTCCATTCTCTAGTCTAACTGCCTAACTATGAACCTAGACATATACAGGCACCTTCCACACTTACTTTAAACGTATACTCTTTTTCCCCAGGATGCTGTCCCGGCTGTCTTAGGAACTCAGCTAAAGGTAATACTCCAGCGCCCAGAGGTCTCCTAGCTACTGGGCCCCTCCGTTCTCCAGTCCCACTGCCACTGCTGCCTGCGCCTGCCCATCGACCAACGCGAATGACCCACGCGACCAGCCATAACTCGCGAGTGAGATCTGTTGTTGAAAGATCCTGGAATAATGGTTGTTTTGTTAGATTAATACATTTGGAATATACTGTTAAAGGTATTGTAGTGTTCCATCAGTCGCACATCTACGGGGTGGAAGGGATACCGACGCGAAAACGGTTACCACGTGTACAGTAAATCATTTTAAGACCCCCCCCCCCCCTCCCTTAGAAATTTTTCATTGGTTATTTACAAAAAAATTGTTGTTTCTTACAAAGGCGAAATAACTTTATGGTCAAAGTGTATATATACTTCCACCCTGTATGGTAAGTACCTAATACAGGACGTTATTCGTAGTTCCAAATATTACTTATTAAGTGGAATTCCCTGCCGGCGGCGGCGTCGGTATTCCCAAATTCATAAATGACCCCTATCTATTTATGTCGCGAGTTAATAGGCTTCTTTTGGGTTAGCTCGTTCCATCGTAGACCTCAACGCTGTCCTCAGGACAAGATTGATGTCAAGAGTAGGCCCAATTAATATAAGAAATATAATAAACCTGACACGATATAAAGGCGGTGAAACAGTCAAAATGGTTGTCTCAAATGTGTAGTTGATTACTACACCAAATCAGATGTAGAATGAAATTTATAGTAAATCTTTAAGTGATAAGTACTTAATTGCCTCCAAGACGTTTTTTTTTTGTAAAAAATTGTCACTAACGCAGTTGGTGTTTGGTGTTTCAAAATAATTTAAATAAAAATCATAGTTGTTTCAATCAATATCCTTATTAGGAATGGTATACGTGTGATATGTCATACTGCAATAATGCATTTATCATAGCGCATGAATAATACAACAATGCCTCAGCGAGGTAAACTTTCGCTGAAGCAATGAGTCTTTTGTGGTGACATTTGACGAATGCACAAAGAATGTTTCGGATGTAGGTTAACTAGAAAGATTATGCTTGAAGCCGCATGGCCTATGGGATTTCCCACTTGCAAAAAAAAAAAAAACGAAAATACAAACTTTCACCCGCTATTTTCCGAAAACCCTTCCTTATTGTTCCTCCTTTCGTTGCATAATGGGCTTGTGCAAAATTGCAAGCATCTAGACCCAGTGGTGTAGACATGCATTGTCTACCAGTGAATTTAATTTTCTTAGTGAACAACTTATTGTTTGTTCACATAAACTTTCCGAAATAATTTCTCTACATGACCGTGAAAACAGCATTAAAGTCCACTGTGTAGTTTAACCTTTCGAACTCCAGAGCATAAACGCACGCGCGTGCCCTCCACGCCAAGTCACAATTTCACCGCAATTACCTACAAAAATAATAGGGATTCCAAAACTATTTAATTGTTTATTTCGTGATAAAGTGCACTGCATTTTTTGTCACATATTTGAGTCGTTGGCGTACAGGGCACGCGCTTGCGTGTCACTTAAGTGACAATGGCGTTCAAAAAGTTAAGAACTAAACGGCCGCAAATACACAAGAAAAGCGAGTTTGTTCAATGCAGTCATAAATAAGTTTTGTATATAGACAATGAATTGGAACGCATAAATAAAGAACCAATCAAAAGCCCTTCACCTAGAAGATAATCTTGGCCTTTAAACACCTGCGCGAAGCTTCGTGTCTTCGACTAATTGCATCGGAATTGACCCTACCACTTAGGCGCGTTTGAGCAATAAACACGCACATGAACTTGAAATAAATTGGCACATTTTTGCAATAATTAAGTAGAGATAAGCGATAAACAATAACAGTAGATTTTATATGTTTTCCTCAAAAAAATATATTTTTTTCTTTAACTTATAGGACACTGGTTTTGATAACATTTGTTTTTTTTTCGGCCAGCTCTAATTCATATCATCTCTATAGTCAAACTCATTGCTTAATCATTTATGACCACAGCAATAAGGTTGAAACTATGGAGCTATACTTAGATAACATTCAACCTAGGGTGTTAAAGCAAAACGGCATTTGCCCACCAATCTATTGACATACTTTTTTGACCTGTCAAAACCTGTGACGTTATTAATTTACTAACTCAACGACTCGACTCTTTATTGATTGAAATCGAATCAGGTATCACTTCTAAAATAAAATGTATTTTTTAGAGAGAACTTATGTCTTGGAATTTTGGGTTAATGGTGCAACTACCCAATTACGAAGCTAGTAAGTAACTTGCATAGATTGTGGGTCCTACACACCATAAGCAACAATAACATAGATGTTCCAATAACATAGATGTTGATGTTGTTGTACAAGTAGAAGTCGGCTACACAAATTATAGGTCCACCATAACTTGGATCTAGCCATAAATAGCCCTTCTTATCGCAACGGCCATTAGTCCTTTAACCAAAGCGGATAAAAAGAGTTGTACCTTCTGTTATCGACACCTCGCCTTATACTGCACTGAACCAGTTTTCTTGCCTTAACCTCAATAACGTGTTGCAAAACGATCATGTTACAATTAAAAATGTAGGAACCTTGTTTACGTTTAAGAGTAAACAATTGGATTTAATGTCTTGCCTTATGCATTTAGGTATAAGAGGCAGCGTTCTGTAATTTCTGCGTAATCCCATGACAAAAAGGCGTAAGGTTATGTATGTGTGTGAAGAGCTATCGATGGCATCGATAAATATTTGCAGTGAAGTCAGCAAGACTACCTTTTTTTAGTGGGAAAATCCTCATTGATACCGTCAGTCTGGGGCGTGCGGAGGGTTATGTCGGACTCTCCGACTAGCAACCCACTATTCCTACGACTACTATGTGTCGGGGGCCGGGAGATACAAGTACATTCGCACGCACCCCCGACTGGCATCAGCCTGCCATTCCCAGCGGGCCTCATCACAAAGTGCGGCCTATCAAGAGACCGCACGTTCTTCTTGAAGGTGCGCATGAACCAGTGCAGTCCCAAAGAGGTGGCGCCACCTCTTTGGGCCTGGCTGGTCGGCAACTCAGCCCTAAGTTCGCCGCCCCAGCAAGACTACTTAGAACACCTACATCTACACATATTATAAACTAGTTTATGCCCGCGGCCTCGCCCGCGTGAAGTTAAGAAGTGGAATTCCCTGCCTTCGTCGGTGTTCCCAAGTTCATATGACCCCAATATATTTAAGTCGCGAGTTAATAGGCATCTTTTGGGTTAGCTCGTTCCATCGTCGACCTCATCTCTGTCCTCTAGGACTAGATTGAGGTCAAGAGTAGGCCCATTAAACATAAAAAAAAAACCGGCCAAGTGCGAGTCAGACTCGCGCACCGAGGGTTCCGTACAAACCTGTAGGTATATAAGTAAAAGTTATGGTATTTTTATTGCTAAATGAAATCCATAATAAAATTATTAAAAATATTTTTATTATATGATATAACTAAAAATGTATACTTTTCGCAATTTTTCCTATATCTCTGCTATAAGACGTTGCTTCATACCAAATTTCAAGATTCTGAGTTCACGGGAAGTACCCTGTAGGTTTTGATTCCCTTGCGAGTGTCGAAAATTTGCGGCATAAACGGGAGTATCTTTTGATCGCGTTGACTTAGAAGTTTGATTTTTTCACAGCTCCAAGAGACCATAGACTTGAGTATTTGATATGAATTTCAGCTTGATACCTCCACGCGTTCCTGAGAAAAAAGGTCTTGACAGACAGACAGACGGACAACAAAGTGATCCTATAAGGGTTCCGTTTTTACCTTTTGAGGTACGGAACCCTAAAAATTAGGTAACTGGCCCACGGGATCATACTACCTGGATAAAAAGTATCTTATATGTTAATCCAGGTTATAAACTACCTATCCATGTGTCAAATTTCATACAAATCCGTTCTAGTTTTCGCGTGAAAGAGCAACAAACATCCATCCATCCATCCTCACAAACGCATTTATAATATTAGTAAGAAGATTAAAATCCCTTTTCGTGTCTGCCTGTGAGACTGCGTTGTTAGTCTAAACCCCAATGGATTTTGATGCGGTTTTCGCCTTCATTTTGAAGAAAATACTTTAGTATTTAACCTACATGTAGTAAAAAAACTCCCTGTCTTTTGAAGTCGTAAACAACGTGCAAAACAGACGGGGAGCTAGTTTTAGTCTAAAGAGCTATCTAGATATATATAATAAATATTTGCAGTAAATTCAGCAAGATTACCAGAACATGGAGCATAATTCTAAAACAACAATGCAAATATCGATATGATCGCATTTGGAATAGAAATGTATCAATATCTTAACTTTATATCGATAGTGTTATAGCTTGTATTATTTCTACTTGAATAACATTTTATCGAAGCGAAGCATATCGGCACTGGAGCGTTTAACGATTTCCGATTACTGTGTGCTAAATATCGCTTACAAGAAAATTCATAATAAAACAATATTAATGCCATTTTACTTTGACCGTAATCAACGGGTCAAAAACCTCGATAACTAATAACGCGGTTTTACACTAACACCGTCGCTTTTATTAAACGACAAACAAACAAGTTAAACAGTTGTTATATTGTAACATGACGGCAACTTCAGCAAACTCTAAACTACAGTGTGACTATTACATTTTTAATACCTATCAAGGATTTGCGGTTAAAAACTACTGCAACCTTTATTGAGGAAAACATCGACCATCAATGACCAGAGATTTTAAATTGAAGTAGCAGTACTTACCGCAAATAAGGTACTGTTCGCATGCAGTCGATCCACATAATTCGAGAATCCATCCCTGGCTATCCTGATCCGGAATCTCTCAGATAAAGGTTGAGCTCTCCTGGCATCATGAAGCCATAACAACAGTTCTGCTTCGTCTCCTCCCGCAGTGTGTCCGAAGTCCCTCATACTGCACATGAGGTGGTGAGATTGGACAGGGGTGGTGGTGGTGATGCTTGAGCTGTTCGAGGTGAGGGTCCCTGAATTGAAGCTGCTGCCCGAACCGCCTGCGCGACGGAGTGTGCCGCGCCACTGGGGAAAAGATAAACATGAGTTTCATACATAAAGGTAGACACTAATGTCCGTTTTCAATACCTATAGGAAATCATCATCATCATCATCATTTCAGCCGAAAAACGTCCACTGCTGGACATAGCCCCCCCCCCCCCCAAACGTCGCCACATTGACCGGTCCCGCGCGTCTTGTTTCCAGCGGAACCTTCACCAGGGCATCGGTCCACTAAGTGGGAGGCCTTCCAACGCAACGTCTTCCGGTTCGCGGTCGCCACTCCAGAACTTTTCGGCCCAATCGGCGATCCGTTCTGCGAGCAATGTGCCCTAGGAATTCACCTAAATATTATGGCACTGTTGTATATTCAACTATTGATGCTGAACTGAACGTTGAAAATCCAACGCTGCGCTGTTAATTAGGCATTCATTTAGTTACGAGTATCAACTTGGGTAAGTGGAAACGAGATTAAGTTATTAAGCCAAAGACATTATATAAGAAGAAGAAGAATGGGCCAATCAATTAATAGATCACAATCATCCTCCATGAATCTATGTAAGCTATCATCTCAGTAGTCACCATACTAGAATGTGGGAGATATATGCTTGTATTTGTGTTACAACACTAAGTCGAGTGTCTAGTGGAAGTCGGTGATTTTTGTTCGTTTCTGTTGAAGCAAAGAGGTTTTGCTGAAATAATCTCAGGCAGGTAATAATTTTATGTTTTTTAATATTGTTGTCTGAGATGTCACTTCTGAATAAAATGGTTTTTCGGTTGTCAATGATTTTTTCAATGTATTTTATTTTAACCGTTTCAATATGTTTTGGTAATCAAGATCTACAGTTATTAGAGAAACCTCAAGTAACAGGGAATCTCTAACAGGTTATGGGCCCAGAACATGCCCAGAACTGAAACACCAAATAACAAAAATATTTTTTTGAAAAAGTCGATGGAACTTTGAGAAGAAAGTTCTAGAAAAATCTCTAAAAAATGTCTGCAACAGGAGATAGCGCGCAGCAATCGACTAGTTCGGGTGGGTTACCGTCGATTGAACGACTCGATGGTAGTTCAAACTATTCAAACTGGAAGTTTGACATGGAGTGTGTGTTGGTCCATGACGAGCTATGGAACTACATCATTGCCGAACCAGACGTAGCAGACGCGATCGCTGTAAAGAGGGATCAAAAGGCAAGAGCGAAAATATGTCTTATGATCAACAAAAGTTGCAAGGTGCACGTGAAAAGTGCGAAAACGGCAAAGCAAGCATGGGAAGCCCTGAGGTCAGCGTATGAAGACAAGGGAATAAATAACAAATGCAGGTTATTATCTCGCCTTGTGAGCATAAAACTGGAACAGTTTACCTCAGTACCGGAGTATGTGACGGAGGTCACGAAGGTATCCCAACAGCTTAACGACCTTGGCAAGGAGATTGATGACGAGTTGTTAGCCACCTTAATGCTACAGGGACTAACGGAAGAATTTATGCCCATGAGACTAGCCCTGGAGAACACAACAACTACACTTACCACAGACTATGTCAAGACGAAGCTGCTTCAATTGACTTCATACCGGAGTGAGTCAAATCAGAGTGAAGCAGCCCTTACCTCCAGATCCAAGAGAAGACCAAATACAACACAGAAGAAGTGTATACCACCGTCACAGAAGACCACAAAATGCTTCATTTGTGATTCTGCGCAGCATAAAGCACGAGACTGCCCTGATAATCCCCGGAAGAAGGCGACGGCGCACGCTACGATGCACACAGCGGTGCATGCAGCGGCGGACACTGTAGACGACGGAGCGCTCCACAGTGCCATGGCGACGTCTACCTCTTCAAGCAGATACGAGTTCATCGTGGATACGGGAGCATCAGAACACATGACGTATAATAGGGAGTGGTTGAGAAATTATGTTAAGCATAATAAGATAGAGATTTCATGTGCGGATGGCGGTAAAGTATATGGTATAGGAAAAGGAGATGTGGTAAGTAAAGATGGAAGGAATGTGTGTGTAACAGGAGCTATGTATGTACCTGACCTAACAGTGAACTTACTGAGCGTGAGTACATTGGTAAAGAGAGGAAGGGTAGTAGTATTTTCTAAGGCTGGATGCGAGATTTATGACTCGAATAATTGCGTAGTGAAAGGAAAAGTAACTGTAAGGTGTATGGAAGAGAGAGGTGTTTACAAACTTAAACATTATCCACAGTGCACGGCACCGAAGGCGGCGCTAGCGACTGACGTACACAACGGTGAGTCACTGGAGTTATGGCATCGGAGGATGGGCCACCTTGGAGTACGCAATCTAAAGCTAATGAGAGATAAGCTAGCAAACGGGGTAAGTTTTCAAGATTCTAATAATAGGTTAGAATGCATTGCTTGTCTGTTAGGAAAACAGACAAGGCAGCCCTTTTCAAAGCAGAAGGCTTCTAGAGCCAAGGATGTACTGGAGCTTGTACATTCTGACATCTGTGGGCCTATGAGTGTTGAATCGTTTACAGGTTTTAAATATTTCATGACATTCATAGATGATAAAACGCGGAAAACTTTCATGTATGCACTCAGGAGAAAGAGTGAGGCCGTAGAGAAACTTAAAGAGTTTAAGGTTCTTGTAGAGACACAGACCGGCAAGAAACTGAAAGCAATCCGGACAGATAACGGGAAAGAGTACGTCAACAAGGAGATGGAACAATTTACCAAAGATAATGGTATTGTTCACCAGCTAACCGTCGAGTATACTCCTCAGATGAACCCATGCGCGGAGAGAGCGAACAGGACAATTTGCGAGAAAAGCAGGAGTATGTTGCAGGAAGCAGGCTTGGATGAGCGCTTCTGGGCGGAGGCCGTCAGACATGCAGTTTATCTGAAGAACCGCTCACCAACGATCGCTGTCCACAACATGACGCCAGAAGAAGCCTGGACTGGCAAGAAAACTGACGTAAGCCACATTAAAGTGTTTGGATGTAAGGCGTACATGCATATTCCTGACCAGAAACGCAAGAAATGGGATCCTAAGAGTAAAGAGCTTATTCATGTAGGATATGAAGAGAACACGAAGGCGTATAGGTTAGTTGACCCCGTTACACACAACGTGCACAGAGCGCGCGACGTTGTATTTTTTGAAAATACTCCAGCTGGCAACCAAGGTAAGAAGCCTTTGCTTTCATCAGTGGTACCAATAACGGACGTGCTCAGTGATGAGGCACCATCTATACAGCCAAGTACTAGTGTAGAACCTGTTGCTGCTACTGGAGTAGAACCACCGCTTCAAGGACAAGGTGGTGATGGAGAGAGAGGCTCTCCCCAGTCTGAGGACGAAGAGTGGGCTACATCCGATGAAAATGTCTGCAACAGAAACGCAAGAAATGGGATCCTAAGAGTAAAGAGCTTATTCATGTAGGATATGAAGAGAACACGAAGGCGTATAGGTTAGTTGACCCCGTTACACACAACGTGCACAGAGCGCGCGACGTTGTATTTTTTGAAAATACTCCAGCTGGCAACCAAGGTAAGAAGCCTTTGCTTTCATCAGTGGTACCAATAACGGACGTGCTCAGTGATGAGGCACCATCTATACAGCCAAGTACTAGTGTAGAACCTGTTGCTGCTACTGGAGTAGAACCACCGCTTCAAGGACAAGGTGGTGATGGAGAGAGAGGCTCTCCCCAGTCTGAGGACGAAGAGTGGGCTACATCCGATGAAAGAGGACAATCAGATGTTGAAGAAACCTCCCATAATGATGAGATATCAGGCAGGAGATACCCACTACGAGTAAGGAAAACAAAACAATTTCCAGATTTTGTAGCCTATCAAGCGGCTAATGTACTTCAAGATCCTTTAACTGTCCAGGATGCATTATCGAGAGAGGATAAAGCAAAGTGGAAAGTTGCAATTGAGGAGGAGTTAGAGGCTCTCAAGAAAAATAAAACGTGGACGCTAGTGAAGCCACCGAGGTCGTGTAACATCGTTGATTCGAAATGGATTTTTCGAATCAAAGAAGAGGTGGGGGGAAAGATCCGTTACAAGGCACGACTCGTTGCGAGAGGCTTCAGTCAACGCAGAGGCGTTGATTATTTCGAAACGTTTGCGCCTGTGGTAAGGCACAGTTCGTTGAGAGTTCTGATAGCTTTAGCAGCTAAAATGGATTTAAAAATTGACCAAATGGATGTGAAAACAGCATTCCTAAATGGGAACTTAAATGAAGTCATTTACATGAAACAACCGGAGGGTTTTCAAGTAAGAGGCAAAGAAGATCATGTGTGTCTTTTACAAAAGGCTTTATATGGTCTTAAGCAGGCTCCACGGGCGTGGAACACAAGACTTCATTCTGAGCTTCTGAGGTTGAAGTTCAAGAGATCAGAGAATGAACCGTGTGTCTACATGAGAGCACAGGATGGTAAATTGATCATCGTTGCAATTTATGTAGATGACCTGTTAATATTTTGGAATAATGAGCAGGAGATGCTCTCACTCAAGAAAGAGTTAAAATTGATCTTTGAGATGAAAGATCTAGGAAGAGCTGAACTGATGCTAGGAATTCATATAGATCAGGGTCTTAATGGCATTAAGCTACATCAAGAGAAATATGTAGATAAACTTTTAAAAGCATTTAATATGGAAAACTGCAAACCAGTGATGACACCAGCTGTACCAGGACAGAGGCTAGAAAAGGTTCCAAGTGATAAGAAGTTGGATGAGAAAATCCCTTATAGATCTTTAATAGGCTCACTTATGTATTTAGCAGTCTGTACGAGACCTGATATAGCTCACGTGGTCAATTATTTGAGCCAGTTCAATGAATGCTACAGCGAGCAACATTGGATTGCGGCTAAAAGAGTGCTTCGATACTTGAAGGGTACAAAGAAGCTAGGAGTGATGTACTCAAGAGAGAAACGCCAAGAAATGGTAGAAGGCTATGCTGATGCCGATTATGCTGGTGATAGCGATCGACGTTCATATTCAGGCATAGTATTCTTAATTCAAGGAGGAGCAGTTTCGTGGTCAAGTACTAAACAGCGCACTGTGGCACTTAGCACTGCAGAGGCAGAGTATGTCTCAATGTCAGAGGCAGCTAAGGAAGCCGTGTTCCTAAGGCGATTTGTTTTGGAACTGACTGGAAAAGAATACCAACAAGCTTTAACGGTATTTTCAGATAGTCAGTCTGCAATTGCCATTGCATATAATCCAGTTCACCACCAACGCACGAAGCATGTTGATGTGAGATATCACTTTGTGCGAAATGCAGTTGAAGCAGAGGATATAAGGTTAGAGTATCGCGAAACTGAGAGGATGGTTGCGGATATTCTTACCAAGCCTCTCCCCAGAGGCAAGTTTGAGTGGTGTGTTAAGAGTATGGGTTTGTGTGTATGAGAACGCGGTGTATTGAGAGTAGTGTGTGTTGTGTGAGTGTGTATATGTATGAACATGAGTTGTTTGTATGTATGCATGAGATTAAGGAGGAGTGTTGAAGCAAAGAGGTTTTGATGAAATAATCTCAGGCAGGTAATAATTTTATGTTTTTTAATATTGTTGTCTGAGATGTCACTTCTGAATAAAATGGTTTTTCGGTTGTCAATGATTTTTTCAATGTATTTTATTTTAACCGTTTCATTATGTTTTGGTAATCAAGATCTACAGTTATTAGAGAAACCTCAAGTAACAGGGAACCTCTAACAGTTTCATTGACTTATTTTGCCACCGACTTCCGGAAGTAAAGCTATTTTCCACTATCTATCTCAGCCTTTTTAGTTGTGGTATGATGGTATGTCACACAAATTCTTGTCGAGTATTAATTTTCCATTGTTATTAAACGTTATTAGCAGATCATCTACATAGACATACATACTCGTATGTAGAAGAAAGAATGTAAATGGGACCACCGCGCGAGCTTCTTCTACCAAATAAGAATCACGGAAATCGTACCAGTAATCACGGAGTTATGAGATAATAAACATTTAAAAAACTAGCCGAATTGAGGACCTCCTCCTTAGGAGTCGGTTAAAAACTTACCAAAGCGTTTTTCTACCAAACATTCAATGTAGGCTCCACTCAAAGAAACATTGTCGTGAGTTCATTACGCGCACGACTAGTTCTTTCATCCATAATAAACAACTTGGTATCACTGTCAGACAAGTTTTATGTGGAGCGAGTGCCGTCTGCCATCCGCATTCATTAAGGAAACCGGGTTTGTGCAGGACGGAGGTCCAATGGACGTGGACTGGAAGCCTACATAGCTCGAGATTTTGACAATAATTACGACAGTTACTATCGTTACAGATAGCAGAACAGGATAACAAGGCACATGTCGCTGGGTTACAACGAATAGATCATGAGCGCGACTGCTGCGCATGAGGTCCTAGGTTCGATTCCCGGGCCCGACAAAGTGTTATTGTGTTTTTCCATGACGGAGTGTGGATTTGTGCCCGGTTGATGGCAATAGGCTCGCTCTCTATTCCATGGGACTTGAACATAACTGGCGAAATGTAGTTGTACTTGTTAGGTACACTTCTGCCTAACCGTTTTGAGGATTGATTATGTTATGGAGATCATGACCTGAATTAGGAGATAACCCGTAGGTAAATTTCCGTGGAATAATTTCCGACCACGGATGTAAAGAACAGATGTCCATGGTCTGCTGCAAACACGTGTTACATATGCGTCCTTGAACTGTAGCCCGGAAGGAAGATAAAATGATGTAACACTGTTTATCTGTCTACAAGTCCCCACTGCTCTGTGATTATCATATAACTAATTTGTATTGTGGCCATTAAACTTTCTAAGACTATTATTAAAACAGTTTAGTCACAGCATAAAACATAAAACACGAAACACGCCAGTAAGTTATGAAACTCGACCTGTTAAATCACTCACTTAGCTAGATAGTCCCATAGAAGGCAAGTGTCTATAATATTTTTATGGTTAAGCTCGCAAGCACAGATTCGCTGACTTCATATAAAAAATGCCATGCCATGTTTGTGAAGCCACTGCTATCAAGTTTGAGATAAATGGCCACTGTATAATAAGTAAGTGTAAAGCAGACAGAACCTATGTTACATGCCTTGTGATAGAAGGACTCGTACACATATTTATGTGGAAATTTGACATCTCGGCAATGTCGCGGCAGGCTAAGGAGATGGCGGGACGAACTGGATAGATTCCATCAGAATTTGAAAGAGGACGCCAGGTTCGCAGGATGTAGGAGAGGAGGCTGGCTTGTGTGCAAGGGTGGAACAGAAAAGACTACGACAAAAAGGAGCTTCTTCAGAGAAATCCTCATCATCATCGTCAGCCAGACTTCACACACTGCTGGGTATAGGCCTCTCTATGGTTTTTCCAAGCTCTACGCTCTTCCTCTTCTTCAGAGAAATACCACCGATCTTTTAGAAGCTTTTTATTGTTCTTATTGATGCTGACACCAATAGTGTCAGCAAAGTATCAGTATAGTTTATCTCAGAACATGTGTTGTGTGACAAATTATATTTCCTTGTTCAGTAACTATTTCTTAGTACTTAAACCGGAAGATTTGATACTATACCCAAAACCAATACAAGGGAGCCGGTTGATAGCTCGTACCAGATTCCGTTTAAGTACCTACTCGACCATTTATTACACTTTGGGAATTCAGCTGACAAATAATTAAATAAGGATAAAATATGTTTATTGCGCAGTAAAATGCAATGATTCGCCTTTAGAAACAACAATACAATAACTAAATAGGTAATATGACGAGCAGGTAAAAAAAACAAGTTTGATTTATCCCATAGAAGTTTCCTCAATGAACATTTTGTATGAGTATCATTAAAAATCCCAGACATACAAAGCAATAAACTTGCATTTATCCCTACTATCCCTACTAATATTATAAATGCGAAAGTAACTCTGTCTGTTACGCTTTCACGTCTAAATCACTGAACTGATTTTAATGAAATTTGGTACAGAGATAGAGTTGACCTTGAGAAAGAACATAGATAGTTTTTATCCCGGACTTTTGAAGAGTTCTCTTGGAAACGCGATATAACCGAACTCGACGCGGGCGAAGCCGCGGGCGGAAAACTAGTAACGTATAATATTAAATATTATTAGTTACGGTGTAAATGAATACTAAGGTTTTCGGTGGGAAGTTACTGATATAAAATATAGTTTATGTTCCCATAGAGAATGTTTACAACCGTGAGCAGATGTATGTACTTACTGCAAGTAGATTATGGGGGCCTATAAAGTTATATCGACTTTGCGTCCTACCTGATGGTGTAGGCAGTTTATAATATAACGGAGACATGTATTGCGATCTGAACAAACCATGACTTGGATGCTTTTCTATAAGATTTATCGGAGAAGATAATAAGATCGAGAAATAAGGATGGATGTAGAAAGCGCGTGTAGCAGTGACTGTGGGATAATCTTCTTTCTTTATCGTATAGTTAGTGCCTAACCTGGTGTCAGAGTTTTTATACCGCCCATGGACCTCTGACTTGGCTATACATGCCGTCGAGAAATATCTCTCAGGCATGCTTCCTCACGAGTTTTTTCCTTCACCGATGCAAGTGATAATTATACAAAACGCACAGGAATCCGAAAAATCAGAGGTACACGTCTTGGGTCCGAACCTGAGACCTATGACTTGGCAGTCTTACGGTCACACACACCACTAGGCTGTCACTGCTCCTACCGAGTGGAGGTGGTGGTAGTGAGATAGTATAACCTCGTAATTGGTCTATCATAATGACAAAGACAACAATTCCCGCTGAACTAAAAGTTCCCTAACGTTGCAACTAGCGAACTGTTGTTGGCCACCATCGTGTCTCACTGCTGGTTGAAGGCCTCCCCTTAGTTTACGCAGCCCACATTATTTTGTGCGACTTCTTGCCTTCCAACTACATATAGGGTGGAGAAAAAAATTTACAGATGCAACATGAAAAGTTGAAGGCAGAAAAAATCCGTTAAACTAAGATTCCATAGATGTTTAAGCGACACTGAACTTTGACTTATCAGTAGTTTGACAACTCTAAACCGTGGTGTTAACGACCATCTCTCAACCAGTTGATCAAAAATAGTAAAACTTTTGCATTTTTGTATTATGACACTAGAATTTGGACGGGTATGACATAAGGTAAATTTAGAAAAAACCAGTTTGTGCTGACAGGATCACAAACTTCATTTATTTAAATTGTTATAATACTCAGAAATCTCCACATTTTCTGCGAATATTAATTGTTGTTTAAGATGTATTATTTCCTTATTCTGGCACCTTTTGGTCTCACAATGTTAACGAATAAGGAAGCTTTTTCAAGTACATTTAATGGCCGTAACTCCCACTTACGTTTAGATCATGTTTGAAGAAGCATTACGGGTAGCTTTTATAGCAAATTCCTATAATTAAACGGGTATTCTCGTTGGACTAGAATAACCTGAATCAGCTGAGGGCTTTATATTCTTAGGTTTACTGGTTTTGATGTACAGTTAGGGGCATCTATTAGTGTTGGGGAGATAATAACTTGAATTAGCAACACTGAAGTTGTCGCGTCAAGTATACTTTATTCGTTTCACTAATACCTTCTGATTTATTTGTAGTTAAGTTGTCTACGTATCTTGGTGTTTTAACCACTCGTATACCGTTATTATAGACACAATTAAAAAGTAATTGTGTCTCGCCCGATATCGCGTCGGTGGGACGCGAAGTCTTAAATCGTCAGTAATATGAGGTTTGTTAGTTATCTTCATCTTGTTTGAATTTCGGAGTTCTTAAATTTGAAGTTCATCGTAAAATTGATTTTATTTTCAGCCATGTCTCGGTGAGGCTCGAAGTCGGTCCCGATATAAATAGGAAATACACTCGAGAGCAATGAATCCGGGTCACTTAAAGAATCCTAAAAATCTCGGAAACTAAAAATGCTAGGTTAATGCAATAAATTGTATTTAATAGACAATGTAATACTCCTTAAATGAAGGTATTAAAACTTCTTAGTTATTGTAAAGTTATATCATAAAAAAATCAAATTTGAAAAAGGGCCACTTTCGAAGATGGAACTACGAAATTACAGCATTTGGTTTTGCTTTTGTTTGTAATCTGTCATTTATGTGGGTACATAAACCATGTTGATAGTGCTCTATATTCATTATTCAAGCTGTAATTATGTCGCTTACGCCTGAAGAATGCACCAGAATACTTACAATGCTGGAAACCGGCCGGAGTCAGCGCGATACAGCCAAGACTGTCGGTGTGTCGCTGTCAACAGTACAAAGAGTTCTCCGACGTTACGAAGAAACTGGTTCTAACCTACGCAGACCAGGAACGGGCAGAACCAGGTGTACCACAGCACGAGAAGACCGATACTTGGTGAACACCATGCTTCGAAATCGCTTTCTCACAGGAACTGAACTCACAAATCAGTTTCGACGCCTCGGAGGAAGTAACCCAAGTGCATGGACAGTAAGACGTCGGCTTGCTGAATCTAACTTAAAACCCCTTAGACCTGCAAACGGCCCTAAACTGGAGCGTGGGCATCGTATTTCAAGACTAAGATATGCCCAGAGCCACGTAAATTGGAGTATTGAAGATTGGTCAAAAGTTATGTTCTCCGACGAATCAAAATTTATGCTCTACAAGCACGATGGAAGACACAGAGTGTATCGAAGACCAGGGGAAAGATTCAAGCAAGCATGCATCGAAGAAAAAGTAGCCTACGGTGGTGGGTCTGTACTTGTGTGGGCCGGAATTTCTTCTGAAAGTCGCACAGAGCTGGTGATCATAGAAAAACTAGCGTAAGATATGTGGAAGAAATCCTCAATGATCACGTTGGTCCATTTATGGTCAATTTAGGTGAGGATGCTATATTTATGCATGACAATGCCCGACCTCATACAGGTAGGATTGTGAATGACTACCTTCAAGAGATGAACATTACTCGTATGGAGTGGCCAGCGCGCAGCCCGGATATCAACCCGATCGAGCATGCTTGGGACGACCTAGGCAGATGCGTAAAACAACGAAACCCTCCCCCAATCACGCTTCGTGAGCTCAAAATTGCTCTCACAGAGGAATGGGAGAATATTCCCCAAAATCGTATAAGGAACTTGGTGTACAGCATGCCAAACCGCGTAAACGCAGTAATGGAAGCACGAGGAGGCAACACGAAGTATTAAAATTCAAGAAAATCGTAATAAATTTCAAAAATTTCATGTTTCCTATTTTTGTTTTAAGGAGAGATCAGCAGTTTTTTTCTTTATGTAATTTTGTATTAATAAAATGTATGGCGACTCATATTTTTTTTACTTTCATTTAAGGAGTATTACATTGTCTATTAAATACAATTTATTGCATTAACCTATCATTTTTAGTTTCCGAGATTTTTAACATTATTTAAGTGACCCGGATTCATTGCTCTCGAGTGTAGTACACTGCTGCCTAGATACCTTTCATTGGATAAAGTTGGGAAAATTGTATGAACCTTAAAGATTGATTGTTTTTAAGTAGTTATTACGTTATAAATGAACCAGATGCGGTATGAACGTCTATGCATACGTCATTTATTAATAAAATAATCAGTTTTACGTTACTAACCTACTACTACTACCTGTCGTACTGTATGGATCGGAATGCTGGGCTGTGAAGAAGATGGATGAAAAAAGATTGCATGTAGCGGAGATGAGAATGTTGAGGTGGATGTGTGGTGTGACAAGAATGGTGAGTATATTAGAGGAAGTTTAAAGTTGCGCCAGTTACAGAAAATTTGAAAGGGAATCGACTGTTGGTATGGACATGTGATGAGGGACGAATCGCATGTGACTAAAAGACTGATGAATATAAACGTTGATGGATGGAGAGGGAGAGGAATACCAAAGAAACGATGGATGGATTGTTTGAGGAATGATAGGAAAGATAAAGAAGTAAATGATAGCATGACGGTTGACAGAGGAGAATGGAAGAAAAAACGTGTTGCGTCGACCCCAAATAACATGGGACAAGGGCAGGAAGATGATGAGTTTTACGTTACTATTGTTCCTGAATAATTATAACTATGTTTTACGTAGGTAAGATTTAGTACGAAATAAATTTCATATTGACGTAGGGTCAACAGGAAAAGCTTCATCAGTGAATGTACTAAGTCAGGAAAAAGCAGCACGGGGTAAATCCTTTTAAACCCACCTGCATAACTAATAGCAGGTGATTTCATACACATTAACCTACATTTTATTCATTTTCCTTATGGCGTCTTGAACAGCTTCGGGCGTGTTTTGCACACTAATCATAAGCAGCACCACCATTTTTAAATACATTTCTAGTAGTTTAATTTAAAAGTCTACCATCAACCAACGGGCTCACCCAGTTGTCCTTATTTCCAATTTATTTGGAATCGAAGCGGCAACAACCTTATCCAACAGCTGAATAACAGTATTTTACGTGGAGCGACTGATTAACTGACATCCACAATTACCGTGCTTTCTGAGGCACGTAGGAAACTCGGTATGCAATGAGTGGTCACCCATCCACAGACCAACCTAGGCTAGCGCGGTTTAACCTGAAGACTGCACCACGAGCTCCTCAACAGCCACCTTACCAAACATAGAAAAAGAAAGTACTTGTCTGAGGTCTCATCTTCTTTTTCCATAGTATTGGTGGAAATAAATGAACTCGATTCAGGGGATTTGTTCCATTCTACAAGTGGTCCTAAATTCGTCGCATTAGTGTAGGTGAGACAGGTCATCTTATCTTACATCAGCTCAGTTACAAAGTATCTAGATAATGTTCTGTTTAATTAGGGCAATTCATAATCCTCACGATGCAGCAGACAACTGGTGTCACGTCCTACTTCAAGGTGTTACAACTTTGAAACTGAATACTGATAAATGCCTTACAAGACGTGAATATATTTCCTTTTCTCAAACAATTTTTTGTCCCACTAGCATCTTGTTAGTAACCTAGGTCTTTCATCCGCCTGTCTTGTCCCGATATCATTATGTATTCAAAATCAAGAATAATTCTAAGCAAACTCACAGCTGCTGCTCTTTCTGCGCTTTCAACGTGAACTCTGTATAGTTCCACGAGGCTCATGTCCTCAGGGTCAACCGCTTCCGCGCCACGACGAGGCACCAGCTCCAGGCCGAGTTTTCTGAAAAGAACGAGATTTGGGACTTTAGAACAACATAAAATCACGCCTGTAATCCCCGAAGGGTTAGGCAGAGGTGTACTTGTGTACACCGACATTTCGCCAGTTATGTTTAAGTCCAATGTAATAGGGGGCGAGCCTATTCCCATCAACCGGGCACAAATCCAGACTCCGTGGCTGCTACTGAGAAATTCCTGATGGAAAAACCCAATAACAATTTGCCCGACCCGGGAATCGAACCCAGGACCTCAGCCACTTTAGATTTTGGGATAATTCAGGTTACAAGTTTAGTAATCTTCGTAGTTTTCTAAAGAGTTAATACACTGTGTAAGGAAAACAGTGACATAAACCTTTTGAATTCAAAAATTAAGGAGATGATTCTAAACCACCTAGCGTTAAAAAAATTCGTCTGAATTTTTTTTTAATAGCTGTATGAAAGTACAGACGCCAGCATATCAAACTACTACAATCTGTCAAATTTCTTTAATAGATTTTCAACTTTATCGCTAAAGCATAAGGTTCATGGTTGATTGGAAAAATTTGACAGTTTGGGGTAGCTTGATGGCGTCTGTACGTACAATACGTCGTTGTATGTGGGCTACCATGATTCTTTTGTTTTTGGTTTAGCCCAATTGCAGTTCAATAGTGAACAAAGACTTCTCTTAAGTTTTGTCCCACATATTTTATCACTCTGACTGCGAATCCAAAAAGGAGGTAAATTGTTTTGTCTAGGTAAATGTATACATGCTTTGGGTTTATTTGTGTTAATTTGCTAACAATAGCACAGGTGTTATTGACGTACCTACGTAAATATATTGTTTACAAATTATTGTATTGTATTTATTGTTGCGGAAAATCACCAAACAAGGCGATAAGGAATATATGCCCAAACACCGATAGACGCAATTGGAGCCTCCATTTGCGTCTCCAATATTGAGGGGATAAAACCCAAAGTTTTCCTGATAAAGACATTAATTTTAAAGTTTTTATCAATAAAAATGTCGTTTCAAGTTATCCGATACGGGAGAAGTTTAGTTAAGCTTGGCTGGCAAGTTTCTTTTAACTCCAGGGAATATGGGCTTTATTTAATACTAAATAGGCTTGCGTTTGGCCGCAACTCGGGCATGCTTACCTAGAAGTTGCTGGTTGCCTTCGTTCAAAGGGAACTTGTTGAGGTTACAGGTTATAGCAAAACGAATGCTATTGACACAAATAAGGTAAACTTATACTGTCACTTACGGGATATCTTCCGTGATTGTGATTATTCATGATTTTGAGCTCCCAATATTTCGACGCTATTGCAAGCGCAATGATCGTGGGTTGACAACCCGCGATCATGGCGATATCCAAGAACAATGTGAACAATCACGGAAGATATGGATCCCGTAACTGACAGTATAAGTTTAGTTTTAAATCGTGGAAGCTTAAAACAAGAAACCCTTACAAAACAGGTATTCTCAGTATTAACGCATGCAAATGCAAAATGATTGATGACACAGAGAAAACCGGTTAGTTTGAAACCGATTTCCTCTTATAAAACCCCCTTCTACGCGCTTACGTGCAAACCTGACCGTGTGGATACTATGATTCACCGAAAAAAAGGATTCATGGAAAAGCAAAAACTCGCAGCCGTTAGTTAGCAAGTGTTGCGTTAAATGTCATATGGAACTTTTACTTTTTAATCAAAAGGGGACAAACCGCAGACCTTTTTTTCAACAGTGTAAAGTAAGTTAGGTGTCCTAAATTCCTTGCTTCTCTGTAACTATCTATATAATCTAAAGGTAATTGATCCAGCTTTCGGCGTCCTAGGCAGCCGATCTTAAGGCAGTAACTGCTACATCATAATACGGATTTTGGATCTGAAGGTAAGAACTTTTGGATTCCTGAACACAACAAGGAAGTTTAATTTTTGACGACACGGTTGGCGCAGTGGCGGAACGATGAGCTGCTGTGCTGCGTGTCGCGGATCCTTCGCAGTTTGTGTATGTGAGTTTAAGTTTGTAAACGCAGCCACAATAGGTACAGGAGAAAATCCTAGTGCCCCACACTATTTTCTCCTGAATCTTGGGTGCAATAATGTTTAAAAAAGAAAATGATATCCAATGGTTTCAAAATTTGTTAAATTGAATTTTGAAGTTCTTTAAGCTTTTAAGAACCATCATTCGAGTGGTCTTCTTTCAGTCAGATACCGGCTGAATAATGACTGAATGTAGGAATTATGTGAACCAATTCAATGTCGACGTTGCAAAACAAAACTTGTTAGAGTAGAGACATTGATCCAATTTAAACATCAACTAGATTAACGGTGATCAAGATTTAAAAACCAATTTACTGTAAACGGTTCTAATTCCATATGGTCGTGCAGCTAATTGAAGCGGCGGAGATTGCAAATAAATAATAATTATAGGTATGTTTTAGAATAACTATTTTAAAAGCCAAATTAGACGAACGGGTAAACGGTCACGTAACCGCCCGCCGCGCCGTTGTAGTCTGAGCTTTAAATCAACTCATGCGCATGTTGTTATTCAACTTAAAATGTGACATGAATAAAATAAACTTTATTAGCAAACAATAAGGTATCATTTATATTCAACTTTTTTAGCAAGCTGCTTTTTTTCCTGGATGTAAAATGATTATAAGGACATTTTGCATACCTATAAATACGCATCTTATATCCCTAATTATTGCGAAATAATTGGGTGGGTATTTAATTTCGGATGTTATGGCAGGTACCTACTTACCTAAATGAAATTTGAAGTGTATTAATTATAACGAAATAGGCCAAATCAGCATAAAGTTTTGCAGTGAAGTTATTTAGGCCACTTTTATAGCCCCCTCGCCCCCTTGGGAGATAAGTTGTGAAGTTTTAGGCTGCGCCTCCTCCCTCCTTCCAGCATCACATGTATTCTTTATTATAATTACCTACCCTACCCTAATCGATTCGAGCTCAAAACGCTCTATGCAATGATTTTCCGAATGTGTATTCGAGTTCGCCGATGCTATGTTGTTGTACATATGTATTGTAAGCAAAGCAACATAGTAGAATAGGCTTTTGTGATTTGATAATCTATTTGACAAGCCGAATCACAGTCATTTCAAGTGCCACGCAAAAATAACTTCTATGGCAGGCGTACCGCTTCTTTCACAATAGGTACCTACCCAATTTACTAAACCAAATACCTGTAGACATCAGAGACTCAATGAATAGTATAAATATAAAGCGAAAGCTGAAAGAACATTTAGGTAACTGCTAATAGCGCGTTGATCAAATCTCAGGTCATGGCATGCTAAGATAGACCCCAGAGGTCTAATTGTGTGCTTTGTGTCAGTATATGGAACTTGTAATTTATAAAAAAAAAACTGACCTACTGGGTTTCCCAATCTTAAAAAGTAATATTGAACCATTAGAATTATACTTAATGACAATAATTCAAATCGGTGATAAGTATTTTATAAATATATACATATAGTAATGAATAAGCATGTATTTATGTAGTAATGACTCCGACAAATGTCAAAGTTCCCCCATCTTTATATTAAGATACTTAGATATTTCACACATTTTGCAATAATTGTTTGAATAATCAAAAATATTGTGACATGAATTGATGACACATGGTTTCTAGGTCCATGCAAATTATGTTATTTTCTGAATAGGTATTTCAGAATATTGCACTTGTAATTCCCTCTCAACAATTGGCTTTAGGGAAAAAATAATTGAGAGAAATAAAGTGAATCAGTAAAGGTGTCATAGATCGTTTAAACAAAGGGCTTTTGTTTTAGAAATATTGTTTTGAAAATATCTGTAGGAACCAACTACCTACCATAAATAGTAGGTTAGCTCACAAACACTGCAATAATAACGTCAATAAAACGTAATATATACGTCAACGTTTATGGACCTGAATATTTTCAGATAACATGAAGCCCACCGCACTATTGAAGCAACGGCATCTAACTGGTAGATACGAATTAAATGAACATCAGAATAAAGCCGGTGTCTTAGAGCCTAAAATTCTATTACGTGTGACCATCATCCTTCAAGCAGCACAGGACCCGCGTGGTGTATTATAGCCCACTCCCTCTCACACGAAGGGGTCTGTGCCTGAAATGGAAACGTTGAAGGCTGATTGTGCTACTCCAGCCTAAGTATTGGATAATATTAATGCTATATTTCCAGACCTTAATAATACTACGAGGGTTTCCACTAGGTGATGGGCTTTTAAGCGTAAAATCGCGGAGATATTGTCCTTGAATTTGCTTTCATTCTTAAAATGCTAATTGACAGCGTTACAAAAATAAAGGATTGAGTACATAATAATAGTGAACATAATAAGTGATGTTCTGCGTATTTGATCAGTTGATGAGATACATACATATCTTCAAACAGGCAAATCCAATTTTATTAATTCTAGACTGATAATATTACCTATGCAACCCAGTTACATCGGTTTTCCTTAAAGCACTTTGTATATAAACTATTTTAAGTATGTATTGTGAAACGAATAACATATTGATATTCGTATAAATATTAATGAATTTTGTAAGTGGTCTATGCAACTATGTTTTATAACTATTATAACCTACTACGGATGACATCAAAATTCTGTAAAAGTTTCCCTTTCATGTCAGCGGCGGAAATGTGGTTAAGGGATGATAAACTGTCCTGACCGTTACCTTGTAAGTATGTGCGAGATTTTCGAACTACTGAAGCTATTGCAACATTGATTAATTTGTGTTCACCCCAAAAATGTTCTTGCGATTTACTAGACACACATTTCTCTTGTCGGCTCCTTCTATATTTCACCTAGACTAGAAGAAAAATGTAGCTGTTACGCCTATCCCAAAGCTCCAAGCAATATGCAAAAATGTTGAGAAATTCCCAGACTAACAAAGGTATGGCATAGCGTGGCCACGTGGTTATATCGGATGCCTTCGATGCGCGCGAAATAACCGGCTTGCTCTTATTTGCAAACGCTCTCCCACACAAGATACATTCCAGGATATTTCAATTTGTTGAAGGCAATATATGCAAGATTGTGTTTTTGATATCCAGTATCAGTAAAGCCTAGCCATGTCGGCAACTAATCGGGTATTATAAACTCTGTTATGAAAATAAGTCCCTCCATCCATACATATCGTTTTATTATTCACTATTTGAAGGTCCTATGCATAAAATACATGCGAAGGTATTATGTATTTTTTATCATGGGACAAATAGTTAAGCTATAAAGTTGACAGTTCAGCGAAATTCAAGACAAGATCGTATAACTATTTCGTCAAGTATCCAATAAGGTTGATCCTGGATAAAAACTTTTTGAACATTTTAAAGCGACTTCCGAGATAAATAAGAACAAATATGTGAATACAGTGTTCTTATTGGCTGATGATTGCCTAAATAAATCCATGGTATGGGTCCGTTCAATGTGCAACACAGAAAGGTCACCAAACCAGTTATTCAAGCGACACTGGCTGATGTCTGGAGGTGGTTACCGCACGCCACCCAATGCGCAAGCGACTAAGAACACGAAAATTTTAAAATCGAACCTTCAAGACATCTAGGAATTCGAGGTATGATAATGGTTTTTTTTTTTTATTCGTCAGAATCTTTTTGGCGAGTGATTACGGCGATAATAAATCAGGATTTTCTGAAATATTTCAAGGCTACGCACATATTCGGTTGGTGCACCTAACTGTATTTTTCACATAATTGTATCGACAGGTTCGTGTATTTGTTAAGGTTTTTCTTCGAATTTAACGTGTGTGATACTTCCGTGGAACTGTTGATTTCTTTTTACATAACTGGTATATTGAATGTAAGCGGTGAACGATGCAGACAAGGTACGTTAGTTATTCCGAATCCGAACGGATGAGAATGGACGTGCCTTTAAGTGAACTGGTGACGATTTTGCACGTGGACGACAAATCAACCTTAGATTTTCTTAATAAGTAGTCATCATACATAGACACTTGCGTAGTTAGACATTGTAAAGTGTTAATAAATCATATCCTTAATATGAAGTAAGCTTCCTAGACACATATAGCATATAGCTAAAGACAAATAATAACATCACCAAAATATAGCCAGTCATTTTCCATCAATTCATCTTAATTTAAGGTACTAGTCAAGTACCAGCTATAGATAGATAGTGTGAATATTCTTTCCTCATTCTCATGGTCAACGACCAATTGACATAGCATAGCCACCTACTTATTTAAATATTCGAAGTTGAATGACCTGTCTAATCGACGGTTGATATTAGACCATGAAATTATCTGACTACTATTTACATATGATGACGTCGGCAATATTACCAATATCTCAGGATGTGACGTCATTAAACTATTTGAATAGAATCAGTAAGTATTCTACTCTAACAATATAAAGTGGTAAAGTTTGGATGTAAGACCCGAAATAATCTCCGAGACTACACAGCTGATTTCAAAAATTCTTTCAAAATATTTAGAATGGGCCTTTAGGGTTGACATAGGTTTGATGAGGTTCGATGAAGTACATGAGACTCGTCCTTGACAGCCGATGGGACTTCGGGCCGCACATTCAGCGGCAAACCCCCAGGTTGATGAGCACTGCAGCTGCTCTTGCGGGGTTGCTAGCCAATCGGGGAGGGCCTAAGGACTTCTGCCATAGACTGTACCTGGGGATCGTGCGGTCTATGGCTTCTATGGGGCACCTATGTAGGCGGACACCGTGACGGCACGCAACGTCGCAATATTGCGAAGACCGCAAAAACGATAGCTGTTAGGATGATAAGGGGATACCGTACGATCTTCTACTAGGCAGGCAGCAGCAGGCAGAAACCCCAGGAGGGTTGCTGCCTGCTGGATCAACGCCTCCTGACTGAATGGAAGGCGCGACTTGCGCAACCTAGATAGGGGTTCACCAAATAGTGACGATAAGCCCAGTTATGGAGGAATGGCATGAGAGACAAGATGTGCGCCCTCAGCTTCCGGCTGACGCAATTGCTTACGGAACATGGATGCTTCGGGACGTACCTGCGTCGCATAGGCAGGTGCGAACGTAGGCTTCCCATCACTGTGTGGACTGCCTCGAGGACACGGTGCAGCATACGCTGGTGGACTGCTCAGCAGTGCTGTGCCCTCGTCGCAGCAATCGGTGCGGGTGATCTTTCGCTTCTGGTTGTGGTTCGATCCATGGTCGGAAGTGAAAACGCGTGGAATGCCGTCTCCTCTTTTTCCCAGACTGAGAGTATACATGAGGACCTTCCCACTCAAAAAATAAATAAAAATAAAGGGTTGACATACTTAGGTTTGATTTTTTATCTGGTAGTACCTACGTTCACGTTGGATTGTTTCCAACTTTAACCCAGGTGAAGCCGCGAGCAAAATTCAGTACAATATAAAGCTTTAAGGGGAATGCTCCAACCAGCCCGCGAAATTCAAAATTTCTTGGGTTTTTTGCAATTTGCAGGCCAGTGCTAGGTTGTATGTTGATTAAAATATTATTCGCGGCTGTAAGACATATGTAGTTACAGAATTATAATCATCAAAATCATCAATAAAACGCTCTAAGTTCATAAAGCTGTAGGAATGACTTTTTCTGTTTTTTTTTTGTTCCTACACCTTTATGAACTTGGAGGGTTGTATTGGTGATTTTGATGATTATAATTCTGTAACTACATACGTCTTACAGCCGCGAATAATATTTTAGTCAACATACAACCTAGCACTGGCCTGCAAATTGCAAAAAACGCAAGAAATTTTGAATTTCGCGGGCTGGTTGGAGCATTCACCTTAAGCTAAACTTATACTGTCACTTACGGGATATCTTGTTCGTGATTTTGTGCTCCCGATATTTTGACGCTGTTGCTAGCGTCATGATCGCGGGAACAATCACGGAAGCTATCCCGTAAGTGACAGTATAAGTTAAGTTTAAACTGTGAAAGCTTAAAAAAGTGTTTGAAGCTTTATGCTGTTGTTATTTATTAAGTCTTCGATCTATAACGGTAAAGTTATTTAAATTTCCGTGTAGTTTTATGGCGTAACTTGCCATCTATGGACTACTACTTACTACAATACTACATCAAAGTATATTAACATTCAAATGGCGATACTTACGTCATAAATCGTATCAATGTTATACTTATTTCTTAGTAAAGAGGATATAGATAGGTGATAATTATGTGTAATAATTGCAACTCCTGCTTGATTTGCTAGGACCTAAGTTTAGGTTACTATTTTTTGCATGTTCAGATCATTCTTTAAAGGACATGACTTCTAAGTTGTGTAGTCTGTTTAAGTTTATTTGTATCTAAAACTCGCAATCTGCATGACATGCATGATTCTATTCGTACGTGTTTTGCACGTCTATCGTTCTTGGTTTTATTCGTCACAGATAATTTTCTATTTCATTTGAATTGCTTTCAGTTGAAGCTTTTTCTGAGGTTTGGCGCGCCCGTGAAAGTAGGGTGATGCTGATGCAATACAGCTACAAGAGGTGTCTTGCTTGCCTGTAGTAAAGGTTCTTACGTGTGCTCTCGTGGGTACTGAGAGCAAAGGTTTGGCATTAAGTTAGCTAGATAGTTTGCCTTTGTACATAATGAAAATTTTATTCATGTCACATTTAATAATATTATGACAAAGGTTTGTCTTATTATAATAACATGTTTACAGGCAAAATCAGATACACACAAATTAAACATAAAATTAACAACACTGCCATTGTATTAACAATGATATTAGTCCTATTTACGAGGTACAAAGCACGCATAAATTATACAAAACGTACAAAAGGAATTTCTTTACACAGCCAAGGGCAACATTAAAAAAAAATCTAGCATAGACTAAAGTTATCAATGTCTCTCAGACCCAGCCGAAAATAAACGAGAAATGAAGCTAGATTTCATCGTGACAGACCAAACAGGTAAATCAGGTTTTGCACAACTCCGGCGCATCGAACTTCATCAAGTTACGACGTTTCATTATAGAATCAGTTCCTTTATATAAAATGGTGTTTAGTTTGTTGTGAATTTTAAACATGGTTTGGTTTGCTGAAAATGAGAAAAAAGTCAAAATTACTGTCTTAATAAACAGCGGACTAGTCAAGAGACCCAGTTCCAAGAGTAACGTTTAATCCTAATATTCAGCGTTTCGCAGGGACTTTTTGATAAACATTCTGTTTAGTGCAGATTCTGGATAAGTCAAATGCTATTAAAAGAGAATGCTCATGGAAGTATGGAATCCCGTACCATGCTGCATCAAAATCAAACCTTGTTTTTT
This sequence comes from Eurois occulta, assembly GCA_950022335.1. NCBI lineage: Eukaryota > Metazoa > Arthropoda > Insecta > Lepidoptera > Noctuidae > Eurois > Eurois occulta. Next base: position 6,923,651 of record OX465484.1, on the reverse strand, counting down.
ATAGACTACACTGATCGTATTAACTCCTACAAAAATTATTTTTGAAAAAAAAACCCGCGTTTCAGAGTTATTTTATAAAATAGAAACTAACCTAAAAAATAGGTCTATTTTTTCGACGCTACCAACGACGTATTTTAACACACATACATTACATTATTGCTCTAAAAACAGCGTAATACACTAATATTAGTAAGAATTACGAGTTAAAGTAACATCCACAGTATGCTTGACTGAAACTCGATTTTATTTTAGACCTTTACATTGCCAATAGTCAGTCAGTACAGTACAAATGTCAGATGCCACAGATAAGATAACTATAAACCATAGAGTATAGTAAGTGCTATAAACTAGTCGGGATTTAGGGATGTAATCGATAAATCAAAATCTTTAGGCTGAGAAAATCTATTTTGTTGCAAATAGCAATAAACCAAACTAAATCGATTTGGTGTACTGATCTTACTTAATTGTAATTAATTTTAGAGTCCGCTCGACAGACAAGGGTTTGTTCAATTGAAACGGAACGTCATTTATATTCAGTTGAAACGGAACGTCATATAAAGGGAGTAAAACAATATTCGTACTTTTAAACTCGAAAAGTATATTTCCAGTTCAAAAATCAAATCCCCGACGCGTAATGCCGTAAAAAAATATGAAACTAATTACTATAATATTTTGGTTTTGAGGCGCGAGACTTTTTGGTACCAACTTTGGTCATTGTCCTTTTCTAGAGAACGAAAAATCTGAATCTCACCCTTAATGGAAAGCAGCATAATATTTCCTTTTGCACGGACATCGCTCAAAATATTAAATAAATTTTCATGAAGTTTTAAAAAATCTGAAGCCCAAAAAGTTTTTAAATCACCGTCATACGTTCAAAGGAATGAGAAGCGAAATATTTTCGCAACCAACACCGGAGTCAGCAAAAACTAGTCTGCTAACTTGAAAATTATGAGACGATAAAACGTTTAGAAATGTCCGTATAGAAATAAAAATAATGAACGCACAGAGCTTGCTGATAGGCTGCCCAAGTACTTCGGGTTACGCAATCATGTGCTTAAAGCACTGAATATGGGCAATCGGGTAAAACCACATCTCAGCTGTATCTAGCTTTTTATACTGGCTGAGGAACAGGTAGACGGTCGCATGCCTGTCCAATGAGGCTACAGCGATCGACAGCGCTTTGCAGCGACCGGACCCGTCATTACTGAGACATATAATTGACTCTATAATAACTGACATAACATTAAGGAAGGTAGTAATATCGACTGAAGGTATGATCTTTAGATAAATCTAGATTTAGATGCAAAAAAGTGCAAAATATTTGCATATCGACACTTGTCGTTCCAATTCCAACTACATTCTGTTATTTTATTAATGTTCAGTTTATCAATAGCAATAGCGGATAGTCGTCCAAATCTTTAGTCAGTTAGGCCCAAAAAGTAAGGTTCAAAAGTTGAACTTAAAGAGAGATATTTTCCTTATCACAATACTAGTCTTCCCTTACAAGATCATCCCTCTTTAGCTAGCTACCTGAAAACTCTTAGGAGCAACTCTCAAGATCGGCCCAAATCCACCCAAAATAACACGTGAAGCTTTTGCTAATTTATAAAAATGACCTAATATACCTAAAGCATAAACAAAACAAATGCAACTTTTTAAATAAATTACTATGGCCCGAAAATGTGTTAATTAACAGCCGCGAGCGGTCCTCACTCGTCGAAACCAGTCATCAAAATCTCGCCAAAAAAATCGACACGAAGATCAAAGTATGGCTCACGGTGCAACCTCACACTGGAGTCAAAATCCTCTCGACTCACAACTCGTTCAGTACCCGTGGCTAGTGGCTACTGTGCATTTAGAGAGAGACGGCAAATGTACGAGACCTACGAACTTAGAACAAGGCAGAGAGAGATAGCTATAGATGCGCGTGCGCAAGATAGTCGTTCAACATCGGTAGAAAACCCGCGCGAGTCACCGTGCGCGAGGCCGATCGAATCGGACGCTCGTTCGTTCAGTTAAGTTTCCGACACACGAGCAGCTGGTGCGTTGTGCTGCGGGCCCCCAGTTGCAACTCGCTTTACTCCGCTTATTATATTATATGACATATCCCTTGGAATACAATGACGTAAAACTATTGTAGCAAAGTATTATTAGACGTATAAGTGAGACTGTGTACAGTGTTGTGTATTTAAAAGAACGAGCGACTTGCGATCATTAAACTTTTAAGACTTGAGTGGCTGGAAAGTAACTGTTAGGTTTAAAAGGTAAGTGAGTTGTGTCACAAAAGCTTACTGCAATGGATTGAGTCGAGCTTAACTCATATCGACGACGCGAGGAATGTTGTTTGACAGCATACATGTGCGGGAACAAAAGCCTTGTGCATAGTCATCACATTTCTTTTTTATTCCGCCCGCTGTCTTGCGAGGTAGGAATGGCGGGTAAGTAATGAACGAACGATTAATGGGTTCACATAAAAGTAATGATGTTATGAATTAAAGACGCCTCGATGTGCCAGTGTAGAGTTTCTCATGGTCACAGGTAGCGGCTGTGTCCCCGTTTACCTGAGCGACGACTGAGGGGGAAAGGGACGCCGTTCTATTTACCGGGAACTCCATTTGAATAGAATGGACAAAGCAAGTTCAGTCGAAGGGATGAACATTATTTAAACACCACCTTGTTTAGATACATAATTACCACGTTTCGATTCATAAAATTCTGGAAGTTATACACATATTAGAAACAAACCGCGCTGTATCATTACCAGATTTCTAAATAAGAAACTGTGATACATGTGCCTAAACACGCAAAATTCACGGTCCACGAAGCTTCATTGAAGATGTGCCGACCAAGGACACAGTGAATAAAGAAATAAAAACAATCAAACCAGTGCCCGCTTAATATCGTTACAACCCGGACATGTTCGCGTACAAAACAAAATAACAATCACATTGTCAGTGACTGTAGAAAATAATTTCCTACTGTACGAGTGACCGCGTACTAATAATAACTTACATAGCTAGTTAGATATATTAGCTGGACGTAATTTAGACGACATAATTAATAACAATTTGACAAATTAGGAGCACTTAATAAGTTTTAACAGGAATTTCCGAAGTAATGACGTTAATGTAACCACGCAGTAGTGTCATTATCTAAGGTGATCGCGTAAAAAGGTCAACACATCGAGTAGTTTAAATACTATTTCATAACATTTACCGTACAGCGCATTTAAATTTTAAATAACGCGTGAAAGAGTGTAGGAAATTATCGGGTTCCCATTAGGTACCGTGTGAGAGTTTCTTTGGTATGATGCCACAAAAGGGGGCATCTTTAACCGGTCTCACATATTATTCTTGTCACGGCGCGCGGCCACGGCACCTGCATCCATGATGACGCCGAAGCGCCTGGCGATAACCTCTAAAACGCGCCTTGAACTTGCAAACTTGTTTAAGTATTCGTGTTTCTCATATAAAAATATTAGTAACACTAATTGGTAGTAAAGTCACGGCTATACTTGTCTTTCTAAAGCTCCAGAGCTCTTGTAACATATTCAAATGATACTGAGAATCCAAGGAATGGAATTTGAGTAAATTATTCCTGGGTTCTTATGCTTGACACTGAAAGAGATAGCAGAGAAATGCAGAAAAATACTAAGCACGTTCGAAAGTTCATTATATCTCTCATTGCGTACGCTGCACACGCGCTATCAATTAGCCTTTATAAGTTGTACATAGCGAGGTTTTGTTTACCAAGCCATCGAGAATTTAAAAGCACATCTTTGACCCCAGAATGATATAAATCATCATTATCTGCTGTGTCGATTCTTTGCAATAGCATACTGTCCATAAATAATATGAAGAATTTTATCAGAGCGTGTAGTTAAAGGTCTGTGAAACGTAAGCCGGACCGCATTAACGCAACCGCAGGGCCACATTAGAAGCGCATTTCCGTATGAATGGACACAAAAAATGACGAAAGGCAGGCAGGCATAGTCACCGCGGATGTTATGACCCACACTGGCTTATCTGGTCACCCTATAATTTCAACGGGTTGTTCTACTTGCGTTAATAAGTACCACGTGTTTTCACATTGTTTTTCTACAATGTAAACAATGCGAGAAGGAATGCCACTAACAATCAACGCAGTCAATGAGAGATAATTATATCAGACACGAGACGACAGCAGCCGACCAAACTGAATCAGTACGTTGCTTCGCCGCGAGGCTGAGACGTAAATTACGACAGAAGCGACAAACTGGGCCGTTCACTTGCACTGCAAATCTCAACGTTACCTAATATTCGGACCAATCGTTCCACGTCATTAGTCACGCTTTCTGATGAAATGCTTATTGTCCGACTGAGGCATCGATACGAGAGGTTTGAGATTCTTTCCCACGAAAGTCGGTATTGTATTAAGTTTGAACGTGTGCTGTGCAGGTTGAAGCGCTCACATTTACCGCAATTAGTGTCCATTCAGTTGAGAGCCGACGCGTGCCGTTTGAGTCAAATAAGTACGGCAGCTGCATGTAGCTCATTATCACGGGTTTAGGAGTATAATCTGTCTTGTAAAGAAATGGACAAGAATTTTCATACGCTTCACAAAGCTTAATTATTAAGATTTACAAGAGGAACCTATAAACGCCAAAGTAATTTATGACGAAAGATAATAAAACCGAGTTAGCAACGCGAAGCGCCTGTGCCGGTGATAAATGGTCTGCGGTAACAAGCGAGTGGAACAAGGATATGCAGTTAAGAGCGGCACAAAGGTTCAGGGACGGAGCCCACCCGCCACTGCCTGTGCATGTCATAAACAGCGGAATGTACGCCTCCCCTCTCCCCCTCAGCTGCCCATTATCAGTCACGGCGTTAGCAAACAACGGGTTCCTCAAAATATTTATCATTCAGGGAATATGTCGACGGATCGATATCTCATTGAATACACAAATGATATGAGCAAATATTTGTGATTACTTTGATGGAAAAGACTGGTACATGTGATAGTCGCAAAAACGTGTTACGAATATAATGTTGCAGCCAAGCAAATAAGTCGGTAGTTAAGATATCAAATATTAACAACTATAACGAACTATATTCCGAAGCTAATCGATTGTCGAGATCGCGACATGCAAAGCTGGCAACGATTGTCGCCGCTCAAACTGGTTTCCGCGTAAAATTCGCGTTGCCAAGCGATGCATCAGCCAGGGTCGGTTGAGGTAAAGCAGCGAGGGGGCACGGGGGAGGAGGGAGGTTAAAAACGCAGGAGGCGCACGAACAGCGGCCGGTCGACGACCCGCCACATGCCCTGCGCCGGCGCACCATTCGCCTCCACCGCACTCCATCCTAACACGATTACGATTATGTTAGCAAAATAGTTAAAAATCAGTTTCATGCAACATAGCTATCATGATGCACAATTTATTATGTGAGTAACATGCAATAGGTGCGGAAACTGACATAAAACGTTATGATGACTATCACATATTTTATACACATAGTAAATTCTATCAATAACAGTTACGTTACGCGCGTCTCCAAGCTGATTTCATAACCAATGATCAATTAATATTGCCCCCTGCGAGCGACCTAAATAGCACATGCTAGATGCGACACCGCGTAGGAACGAGATCAAGAAGTCGTCAAGGTTAGATCCATTTATCATGCGTTGTCTACTAGACAGTACCTATTCATTCATTTGCACACATCCTACGGCAATAGACCAGAATGAAGACAAGCATAGTTAGTAAAGTATAAAAGTCAATACAACGCCTTCATATTATTGACACGTGGTGTTAGCGGCGAAGAAAAAATATTGGTTTATAAAAAACCGCTGGACCCGACTGGACAAGACGTGGGCGAGAGGTAGCTACAACGTTGAAATATGTCTGAGGTCATTGATTGAGAAGACCAGCCCTATTACATGGATTCGTGTTCTCTTCACATAACTGTTTATCGAATTGGGATATAAACTTATAAAGCAAATATTTATACGAAAATGAAGACATGAGAACGACGAGTCGGCACAGCTGTTACGCACATTGGTGGAATCAAAACACTAATAAAGTTTACCGTTTAAGTTCTAATTTCGTATGGGTGGCGTATGGTACTTGTCACAAAGTTAGTTGAGACGCGTCGATGTATTTATAGTGGTCTTTTGTGACTGGTGTTCTAATGTAGACAAAGGGTTGCTTGACAGTCTATAGTTTGTTTTGGTTGTAAAGTAATACATTCATTTACAATTGCACGATAGAACAGAATACAAAATCACGATAAATCTGCAAGTGCACTTACATAGGGCTTTTGACTGCATAATGTGTTGCCTCATTAAAGGTTCAATGCTTTGATATCCATCTTCATTGTTTTCTTTTTTGTTTCAGACAACGAAGTAATTAAACACATTCAAAATGGCGGTATTTGGTTTGGTGTCATCAGTAGCGGGCTTCGTGAAGGTCCGCTACCTCATCGACAAGGCTGTCATCGACAACATGGTGTTCAGAATGCATTACCGCATCACATCAGCCATATTGTTCCTGTGCTGTATTCTTGTCACCGCTAATAATCTTATTGGTAAGTCAAATTTTTTTTTAAATTATTTTAAATAGGGCCTAAGGTGCCCTGCGGCACACCAAGTGTTTTTGTTTTTCTTGACACCGTGACCGAACTTTTCTTTTGAAATGACTGTAGGAAATGACGTAAATAAAATAAAGCCCCTAACAATACAATATATGGAAGGCAATCACATAGTGTAGATATAACAATGTTAGAAAATGGCTTGTATTGACTAGTGATTTGCTCACGGAAGTCGTAAACGGGATATGGGTCATTGTCGCATTGCTAGCAGACGATGGGACAGCAACCTGTTACAACCTTACAATTCATCTATTTGTATTGTCTTTAAATTCTATACTTTATTATGCGGAACAGTGCCGAGGAATACGAAAAGAAATGTCCATGAATATAAACTAGCGATATTCTGAATACTACAAGGCATTTGGTAGTCATATAATGTGATAAACTGTTTTGAGTGCGTGTGAAAGCCGAAAAATTCGCATGTTTATGCGAATTTCAGTCTGTTTATACAGTTAAACTTATGCGAATAAGGTGCATTTATACAGACAATCAATTAAATACAAAGACACAAACAAGCCCAGGAAATAAACAATAGAACAAATGAGATAAAAGTAGCCTCTACCGAACGTTTTTCCTTGTAATGTAGTATCTATTGAATTCAAGGGAAGACTGTTCCCATGAAACATGTGACTAAGCCAGCAGAACGGTCCCTGACTAAATTTATTCCCCTATTCACGCTTAGTGGAGAATCAACCTGTTTCGTAACAATGTGTATTATAATTACATTCAATATGGAGTTATTTAACTATTATTAACCTCATTACTTGAAATAGACTTCTTGATAAATCGTCTATATAGGTGTTGTTATTAAAACTGTCATTTCTTGCAACCATACAATTGTCAAATTGATACGAATGGGAAACTGCAAGTTAATATTAATCATAACAAGTAACTAGTATTACTAAGAAAACCACAGGCGTTTTTATTATTCAAGGTCTAAAGGGTCTAATGAGATAATCGAGTTTCCAGAGCGCCTGGACAGGCAACCTCTCATTACAAACGTATCATTACAATTTCTGAACCACAATAATTTCAAGCTGCGAGCATGAGAACGTACAAAGCAACTATAAATTAAATTAAGTGTGTAATAAACTACAAAATTATCATGAGCATATCACCAACGAGAAAGCAAAACAAGAAATTGTAACATTCAAGTGAAAGCTTATTAAAACAGAACCCCTAATTGCAAACGTTTGTGTTTTTAAAAAGATGCAAAATATGACCTAGACACTAACCTAAAGACCGAATAACACAAAGAGTCTAACCAGAAATAACAGTCCGTCTCGTCTGATCTCGTAACTACCGTAAAAGTGTGAATCATTTTCAGGTCATTGTTCAGAACAGGAACACCGTGAGTGTAACAGTTACCCAAATTGAGACGTCATGACAAATTGATTGTACAAACATACACAGAGTCGTATACGTACGTGATAAGATTCAATTCAGTAGAGCGAAACGGGTCAGTGAACTTACGGAGTAAGTATACAAGATTATGTATTAGGCAACAAGTGTATTTGATTGAACCGATTGTGGATAGTTTGTGCATATAGAGATTTGCGTAGGCGGTCAAGATATCATGCAGCGGCTGCATCAATGTCTTGAACAAACACATAGTTTTCTTATTACTACAATGTGTGCGATTGATTGTTGTTTTAATCTTGAGCATCTGATGTATCGCAATCGCAACTCACTAGTGGAATCGGCATTGTTGATCTGCTAGTGCATTTTTATCTTCCTCGGATAGTTGTTTGAATCTTACTGCAACCATTTCTCATTGCGTAATATTCTGATCACCAGTTGTGTCTTGGACAGGAAATTTTGTGTTATCTATACCTACAGACCTACTCCGAATCCCGACAAATGATGGCAAGTCTGCCCACACAGGCATCAACGAACTTTCATCATCAGTTGTGTCATCGATACCTACATACACTGCATCCCGTATGACAGGTTCAATTAATCTCTCATCGTCGAATTTTGTACCTTTCTTCCTTCAATGTGTTTTTATTAAATTTAATGTATAGCCTCTCAAAACAATTATTTTAACAAGTGAGTGCACTTGAAATTAGAAACTCCCAACTTGTAAAAAATACAACTAGATCTAATTGTGTCAACTGATCACCTAAACATAGAAAAGTAAAGGCCATGGAAATCTTTTTTACGGTCGAGTGATGTTGTACAACTATTCTAAAGTTCAAAGTCAAATACAATGTAAAACGTGTTAATGCTCCTGTTTACATGTTTAACTTAATTTATAAATAGCCTTTATTGAGGAAGTTTACATTATTTTACTAGTTGGATCCTGTGGAAATGCTTCCTATGATATATCGCGTGCTATTTCGTTTTCATCTTCAACTTATCTTTTGTATACAACATCCATAATTTGAACATGGTTTACTAGCTCATAACTGAACGTTAGGACTTCTACTTAAGACTGCCTGCTTTACTGAGCTTTCCTAGAACCCGGATTCTGAACTATCTCGTCTATTATCTTTAGGAAGCCCACCAGTCTATCAATTGAATGATTATCTGTGACTTCCGAATCATGTCTCATTCACACTTCTAAGTTACTGTTACATCACGCACATCTGGACGGGTTCAAGACAGAGGCTTGTTAGTACCAAATCAGTTATCATTATCATACACATGATGAAGACCATAAAACCGTTAAACGTCTCGTGTACACATTAGGTATACATTATCCCCAATTACCTGACGATATCGTGTGTTAATGAAGCGAATGTGAGATCCAGTATTATTGCATAGCCGATTCTTAGGTATACTGATAGTTATTTGTTTAGTTGAGGACTGAGCTATTACCTATATCGCGGTTAAGATTGATATCAAAAAGCCAAACATCTTGGCAAATATGCATGACAGTCGCCGCAAAATTTTCTATTGGCAGATTAAACACGCTGTCTCAGATAAAGGAAACATGAAATAAACTAGTTCTCAGCAAATCGAAGATACTCGTTACCCGTTATTATGTAAAGAACGTGATGATAGGAAGTGTTCGAGTACACCGGTGGAACAAACGATGTTTACATTCAACGTTATCGCAAGCTCCCCATTCGATAACCCACAAACACAAACAAACTACTGCTTAATAGCCACTTGTAACTTATACTTATTAACCTTCTGACGATTATTGCTGTGAGTGTAAACGATAAAAATAGAATAAGCTATTCGAATTCAGTAAATAAGTTCGTGATTCGTGAGATACAGAATTTACATGTGAAATGTTCAAGGTTTGTTTATTGAATAGTACTATTATCTGCTGGGGTTGCACGATTTGTATTTAGTATGTTAAGTGGATTATCATTTAATGTTCATCATAGTAATCATTGTTTTAGTCATCTTCCTCATCTTAGATTTTGACTAACCTGTTTAGTCCTGCAACTACATACTTCTATTCTTAGTTTTCCTTATTTGTGCAGGTTGTTGACCAGTTCATGACAAACAATTTGACTGAAAGCAAATTAGTCGAACCTGCGTTTACCTTAATAAATCTATTTAGTGTTCATTAGCCAACAGAGAAATCAGGACCAACAGTTTGAATTCTAAAATAAACAATTACGTACAGTAATGTTAGTGATTTACACGACTCGAGACAGTTAATGGGTCATTAGGCCGTAGCGCATTGTCAGTAACTTTCCAACAGTATGCAGGTACATAGACGTACCATCCAACAATAGTAATATCGAATAAACCTGCATACTAAAGCGTCCAGGGTTCTTAGCTAGGTCACGTACTCAGTGCACATTGTCTCATAGGTAGTTAGTCAGCGATCCTTATGGAGTTTATTGCAGCGTAGCAGTCCGTGATATTTTGCCCTACATGCAGCCAATCACATTTGCGCCTCAGGTGTTGGTAATCAAAACACAGTCGTTAGCTACGATAACAGTTCCAGATTGGCTGTTACCATGCATCTCGCTTTGAGAACTAGCTAACGAGCTTTTATATTACTTGCTAATATAGACACTGAACCGTTAATGCATTTTCTGTCTAGTAAACATAACTTTACATTTAATGCCACTACGGATACTGCTACTGATTGCATTCTACGATGATCAATCATCAAAAATCGGACTTCTAAAAAACCTAGTTTAACTTTCATCATAGTTGAGTTACATATGTGATCCTTTATCAACATTCGGATTGTAAAGGATGTGCTGGTAGATAAAGCCTTGTAGGTATTTCAAACCAAACAATAGGATCATAATTTTTGGTAGTATACAAAACTGACAGTAACCACATTTTGCAATCGTCAACATTATTACGACGTACCTACATTATTCAACGTCACGACCTAAATTCTTCATTCCACATTTATTATATTTTTGTATCCATATAAGCGTATGTGTATACGAGTATGTATGTGTGTATGATAGTTAAGTTCATGCAGCCCTGCTCACCATGACCCACTAAATAGCCAGGCAATCGCAGCAAAACAAGTATTTCAGGGTAGTATTGATGGAAACGTTTAAATCCTTATCGTGTACTTTTACTAGTACAATAATATACGTGGTTAGAATTAACAACGACTGACGATAACATTAACAGCATTCAAAAGGTAATTTGCTTGCTTTGTTGATGGGTACAACTACAAACCTGTGCGATTATGTGTCGCTTGCGTTTTCTCTCAATTGTTAGAATTTGTGAAGTCAATGCACTTTGTGGCGATAAAGAAGACTGCTACAAACTTACATTGGTTTTAAATGGTTTCATTATTTTTTGTGTTGTCTGATTGTGGGCTAGCGTTTTAGATCTGAATGTTAATATCAAAGCTCGACTGTGATAGACTTCCATATTTCTTCGCTTACTCAGTCATTACTTTCTCTCAGCCCTCAACCCATAAAAATGTCACTCACTATTTTGTTTGTTAATTTATTCTTATTAGTATGTCCGTTTGCGATTCTCAAGATGATGATAAATGCAATAAAAATTGTAAGCGCTCGTTATGGAGCAATTAGCAAGCATGTGACTTTAGTCAATTCGACACCTCGGCTGTTGAGTCAGACTTAACGGTATTCATATTATGATACAATATTTTGCAATGTGAAATTACCCTTACATATTTAAATTCTTAGATAGCGTAATTTACTTTTCATTAGAAATGTAAATAATTTTTCCATTGTTATTTAATCGCCAATGCCAGGGACTGTTAACAACACAAAATTACTATCAAGGAAGTTTTTGCTTCATTTAGTTGGTACCTAGTCATTGATTGAGATCAATAATAATTGCAGTCAATCAAATTAATTAATGAAACATCAACATTTTCCTATGAGGAAAGTGGAAAATTCAGGTAAACGGTAATTGTATTATGTGCAATATCTGGTTAAAACGTGAATTTCCCAGGATTGGGCCTTGCCTACAGCATCCGTTATTTAGCAAGCTGGTCACTCCCAACATTGTCACGTGTACTCAGGTACCGATTTCACGTACTCCTCTGTGGTATTGACATGGTATTGTATAGTTCAATTCTAAGCCGAGACAGACGCGAGTTTAAATTAAATGAGATCATATGACTAGATGTAACAGGACAAATTAAATTCTCGTTTGTCTATATTTAATGCGATTATGCTTATCACCTGCGTGTAATATAGGATGAAAAAGGTATTAAAAATACGTAACTGTAATGTCATTCTGGAGACAACCAATTTAATCGGCAACATTACATTTATTTTATCAACGACATTCTCACTCTCAATATGTTTTTTAAAACAAGACTCGTTCTTCTTGAGATAAATTCAACAACTTATCCACGTGATTGGGTCGTTTATTTTTAAAACGATAACAGGAACATAAAACATCGGACCACAGCCCTCGACACGACCAAGGTGATTTGAATCAGGGTCGACAAATTGCGACAGGTTGTGGGGCAGATGCACTATTACTGGCGATATTAGCGCATCCGCAAACGCTGTTGCAATGTCATGGCCATAAAACGAATACTAATCTACATATTTAAATAACCCGAAGCGCTTCAACGGCCCTTCAAGGCCTGGCATTAGTAATAACGAGTATGTTAATACGGACTTAAAATTTAACAGTAAACTCATAAGTAGTCGTAAAGTGACTCAGGGGTCATGGTCTATGAAAGCTAACAACTAATAGCAACTCATAAGCTTTTATTTAACAAGGAAAATGAAGTCTTATGCTACCCTAAATCTCGTAACAGTGATTCATCACGACTTACATTTAATCCACGTCGGGTAAAAACCACAGAACACGATTTGCCTACGTGCCCGGTTGGGGTTCGACTGACTTTCGCAATGCAGTTTGCGGTTTTTTGGTTTCACACTTTATTTAAATACTTATTATTTCATTGAAAAACTGTTGGCTCCTGAGAAAACTTATCTTTTAGTCTTCTTACTAAGACCGTTCCAGGGTAGTCCTGGTTGTTTTTGCAAATAGTCATTGAATGTCTTTAAAAGACTCCTGCCTACTATTGTGACTATTTCCTTTATACAGAAAAGCGTAGGTGTTCTTATAAGTGCATCAGAAATTTTTATCGGTTATTTCCTTTCAGGCGACCCGATCTCATGTATCAACGACGGAGCGGTTCCTGCCCACGTCCTAAACACCTATTGCTGGATCACCTACACGTTCACGCTTCCGAACTCCCCAGCCAGAGGCATCTCACATCCAGGTCTTGGCAATGACTTTGGCGAAGAGAAACGCATCCATGCCTACTACCAGTGGGTACCTTTCATGCTGTTCTTCCAAGTAAGCACTTTCATTTATTTTATCATTATTAAACATCGATCATTAAAAATTGCGATTTCTTTGTACTCGATCGAGAGGTCTCTGTATTACGACGTTACGTAAATTATGACGTAATTTTTCAACGAGTAAGTAAACCCGATGACTTGCTGCCTTTAAGTTTTTGTTGCTAGAAACAAACAGGTTTAAAGTTCAATCATGTATTTTCTATTCGAATACATAATGGCGTGTGTGTACTTCGGCAAAATTTCATAATTGATGTAATTGACAATTAACCTCATTTTTCAGGGTCTGCTGTTTTACGTGCCCCATTGGGTATGGAAGAACTGGGAGGAAGGCAAGATCCGCATGATCTCAGACGGTATGCGTGGAACTGCTGCCAGCATTGCTGACGACAAGAACAACCGTTTGGTGAGTTATAAACCGGTTCCTACTCCTTGAATATTCCCGTGGGTAGAAGAATAACAAACAGATAATGTTAGTACATTAATAAGGCCAATATACATAGGTATCTTGTTTCTTAATAAATTGGTACAATTGAGATAAGTCCCGATACTAATGAAACTTGATGAACGTCCCTAATAAGACAAATTAACTGAGCCTGGAACGTCTATTACTTATGTAATATTCTGTTCTGCTTAGATAGCCATGTTCCTAGGCTAATATTCGTCTTTTTTACAGAATCGCCTTGTCCAGTATTTGGTGGATACCAGACACATGCACAATACTTATTCCTTCGGTTACTTCTTCTGTGAGGCGCTGAACTTCATCAATGTGGTAAGTACATACTTTTGAAGATACTTGATATAATATTCCGCTTGAAGGTACCTTCAGCCGCACACCCACACTTCGTCAGTTATGATTAAAAGCAAGTTGAAGACGACTAGTGAACGTGTATCGTCACGCTATGGTATCATACATCATTGCAGTGCATTGTCCTGCAGTATCAGATCGCCTACAAAGATTAGATCCCATTTAATAGGAGGCGTGGCTATACCATAGACTCATCTCCTTATAATAAAATATCTTAAGACTCGGTTATCATTCGTTTAAATTACCCTGTGTGTTCTTTCAGGTTGGTAACATATTTTTCTTGGACACATTCCTCGGTGGTGCCTTCTTGACTTACGGTACTGATGTTGTCAGGTTTTCAAACATGAACCAGGAGCAAAGAACTGATCCTATGGTAAGTAAAAACAGATATGATTCATCTTGCATTATAATATATCACGTCTGTAATCCCTGAAGGGTTAGGCAGAAGTGTAGGTACCTTATAGTACATCCATATTTCGCACGTTAAGTTTAAGTCCCATGTACCTAATAGATGGTCATCATCATCAATTCATCCTTCAATAGTTTAATACATTAATTAGCAAGACACTATTTGAGTAAGTAAACCTGTCTAAATATTATCTTCAGGAGATTCTATGCAACTAGGATAGCTAGCAACATTTAACTTACAATTATCATACTAATAGACAGACACGTCTATTGCAGCAATATTTGAGTTGCTAGTTTGTTTATATTGTTTAAACAAAGCCCTAATAGATTATTTTGAATGAGTAAAACAAACTCGGTCGTAACTCTTATCTACTTTTGGATCCCTGGAACTTATGTTATTATTGTGTAGCATCCTCATAAAAATGACCTTGGAGTACTTTTAGGTCATTATCTACATAGCTGCTGCTCTTGAACAGCATTTAAGGTTTTTTCTATACCCTAAGAGACAGATACATCATCATCTGCCTAGCTTTTTCTCCCAACTGTGATGAGGTCGTCTTCCAGTCTAACCGGATGCAACTGGATAAAAGTATTTTACATGGAACGACTGCCCATCCGGCCTCCCACACCGAAACACATAGATTTAATACAAACTTGTCAGATTTGCTCTCTACCGTCCTACTACTTTTATGTTACTTTCTAAGTTACCAATTAATTAATTTACTTTTCCAGATTGAAGTCTTTCCAAGAATAACAAAGTGTACATTCCACAAGTTCGGTGCTTCTGGAACAATCCAGAAACACGATGCGCTATGTGTGCTAGCCTTGAATATCCTCAATGAGAAGATTTTCATCTTCCTGTGGTTCTGGTACGTTGACCTCCATTTACTTTACCTGCATGATTTCATGCATTGCTAAGTACTGTGTGAATTTAAAATATTGCTGTAGATGATCTCTTTTTACTTCTTTGCATAATCTCAAAATTGTTATTTTGCTCAATTCAAACTGTAGCGATTTCTTTTCCCATTTAGTTTATTTTTTATGTCTGCTTGCCACCTTAAATACTACTAGGTACCTAGTTGTTACATTTCATGGACGCGCATCAATCATTGCACTGTATACCTTAAAACAATGACACGAGATTCCATGACGCGCGTTCATGAGTTGCACGGACTACTCCTATCGAAGATCTTCACGTTATTCATTTGTTTTTATTGTTGCAGGTTCATCATCCTATCAGTAGTGACCGGATTGGCCCTGATATACTCGGCAGCAGTAATCATATTGCCGAGCACTCGCGAAACGATCCTCAAGAGACGATTCCGTTTCGGAACACCGTCCGGTGTCGAGTCCCTCGTTAGGAAAACTCAGGTTTGTGTTACAAGATGTTTTAAAAGTCAATATAAATATAGATATAGTGTCAGTATCAGTACTAATGTAGATATAGTCAGACTAAAGAATAATCAGTTTAGACTTATTTATGAATGGCGATACGCTGCTGTGAATGACAATAAAAACTTTTACGAATTTGGATGTAATTTCTTTATATTTATTAATCAATTCCATTCTCCTTCCAGGTGGGTGACTTCCTACTTCTGCACCTGCTAGGTCAGAACATGTCATTGCGTGTATTCGGCGAGGTGCTAGACGAGTTGTCTCGACGGCTGCACATGAACTCGAACGCGCCCTCCGCCCCCTCGACTCTCGAGATGGCCCCCATTTACCCCAACATTGACAAGTACGCAAAGGAAACAGAGACGTAAGTTTCCAGACTGAGCTTAGACAATACACGAAACACTCCCAGAATGGTCCTAGAAAATGTATTTAGGTTTTGTCTCGAATACGACTTTCGAGAAAATATATGAGATTCCTATACAATCCATTTACGATTGATCTCGATTCTTGTATCCGAGACTACTTTCTGTGAAGAAGGTATAGGACACAGTGTATTGTTCTTTGAGTAATTGTAACGCTCATTCGCAGTAATGTAAGAAATTCAGTTCCAACGACATGAATGACCATGACATTCCTTATTTTACCTGTTTATGTAAGACAAACATTTGCCTTTTTGCCTTGAGCTTTAAATTTAGTGTATCACTATACGATTTTTAATTAGAATAAAATTGTTGAAACTTTTCGTAAAACCTACTAATCAATTTGTTTGTTATTATGATATGGAATTTGCTGTGGTACGACTTTGCGAATAAGCAACATTTTACTTTTTACTGAATAACGATATTTGAATTAAATGTTTAGTTAGTTTTGTAAGTTCGAAGCAACTCGCAGATAAATGCAAATGATATTTAAAGTACATAAAAAGTATACATGCCTACATTCATTTTTATTTTTTATTTTAAGTATAGCTTATCTTTTGTATTAGGATATTATGAATTGATAGAGGTTGTAACAAGTGGGGTCTGAGCAAGTACCATCTAGGTATTTTTATTTTATTTTCCATCATTAAATATTTTAATAATCTATTATTAAATGACTTGCCCATATCTAGCTGTTAGAAACCTCACACGTGAGATATAGAAGACATTTTTAATTTTAACATTTTCTTTATATTTTTTTTCTTTTTTTGTATCGATAAGGATGATAAAATATTAAGACCATAACAATGCATTTTTAATGAAATTTTAAAAGTGATTTATACTCCAATGAAATCTTATATAGACTGGTCTTTAATATTGATAATAATTTAATTGGTATGAAATATTCAGTGAGTTATTATAACAATGCTTCAGAATACACATATCGACTTGGAATTAAGTCTTTCAATTACAATTAAGTAGATATTATATAATAAGAGTATTTTATACGTGCTTTTCTTTTGTTTCATTGGTTTAGTAAACAACGTGTTTATACATGTAACTAGTAGCATAATTAATTATGTGTATGAAGAGCTACGTCTGGGAGTATCTGCTGATAGTCAAATTTTATATAATGTTACTTCAATCTCGTGATTGATATCAAAAGTATATTTGGTACTAAGAAAAAGGAGAAATCATAAAACATGTATGAAGTGTGAATGGATAAATAATAATCAAGGAACGTCTATCTATAAGTTCGAAGTGAATACATTATACTCATAAATTGTTCCAAATGTGCCATTAAATAAGATGATCAGAAGAGAAAGGCCACGATTCTCAACGTATCTCAAATATTATTGTAGAATAAGATTTTGAGTCATGCATTATTTTAATAGATATGTGTGTATGAATTGATAAACTTTCTTGGAATCTCGAAAAAAATGTCTTCCACACACTCGAGCAGTGTTTAGACGGAACTCGACTTGTGCAGTTTGCCTTGTATTTACTAGTTTTTAATTTAAACTTTGCCATTCCTATATAAAATGTTTTGTAGTAGATAAACGGATGCTGCCTTACTTCCTACGTAATATCTCTGAGACTGCAACAATCATTATTTCAATGTGTTACATTGTCTACATTATATTTGGTAATAAATGACTTCAAATAATTGTATTTTAGTTTTATTTGTGTACTAAAAGCTTGTTAAAAACATATTAATACAGGATACCTACTAAAGAACAAAAACATAAAATATCAGCCATCAAGTTTAACATCGGCAAAACCAGACCACTTGCTGTACCTAAACGACGAAAAACCAAACAGAAAATAATTCCAATAGAAACACAAAGCTTTTGAGATAAACGAACAAGAAATCAAATTCCTAATGAGCAACACAAAAACACCGATACACGAGGAGAAGGAACAAGTTAGTACAAAAGTTTAGGAATGTTATTTACAGATTTGACAAAGAAAGAAATCAAGAAAGCCATATTATAGTAAAATAATTTTATTATAAAAGAAAAAAGCTAAGAGAAATTTATATTTACAACAAACATATTTTTAGCACCTGAACCCAAAGTATTACCAAAATGAGAATTAGATAACGCGATGCAACATGCATGCAACATTTCATTACGTAGTATACAGGGTGGAATAGACACCGACGCTAAAACGCTTGCCACGTATTCAGTACATCATTCTGAACCTGAACCCACATGGAATTTTTTGTCGGTTATCCTACTAATATTATAAATGTGAAAGTTTGTGAGAATGGATGTGTGGATGTTTGTTACTCTTTCACGCATAAACGGCTGGACCGATTTGGTATGTAGATAGGTTATACCCTGGATTAACATATAGGCTGCTTTTTATCAACACACCACGCGGGCGAAGCCGCGGGCGGAAGCTAGTTAAAAATAAACAGCTGTTTCCTGCAAAAGTGCAACTCCTACACGGCCAAAAAGTATGAAACCTGCCTTGGTCGGTGTTCCCAAGTTCATATGAGCCCAATCTATTTAAGTCGCGAGTTAATAGGCTTCTTTTGGGTTAGCTCGTTCCATCGTCGGCCTCATCTCTGTCCTCAGGACTAGATTGAGGTCAAGAGTAGGCCCATCAAACACAAAAAAAAAAACAATTCTTTTTTATGAAAATTACCAATGAAACATTTATATATGGGAGGGTTCAGAATGATGTACTGAATACTTGGTAACCGTTTCTTCCACCTTGTATAATTATTTATCAATTCACTTCCGACTAATCTTTATTTTTGCTTTAAGCACCCCCCAAATACGAAAACCACGACGTGAACTCGTATCTAAATCACCACCACCTTTGATTTGCGAATTTTCTTCAGTTTCATCAACCGGAGGATCACCCTCGAAACCCCTAGAAACCATGGAAATGATGCCCGTGACGATTAATTTGTTTTATTTAATGTCCACCATTTTGGATTTGTATTTTCCTTTTTGGCATCAGTGTCCTATCTATGAAAATTATACTTATGACGAATCATTTTGTAGCCATCATGGATTCGCCATTATTCAATATTAAACTTTTGGATAAGTATATCCCAAGCACCCGAAACGCGTCAGGGGTGCTTCACGCACACGTTGCGGTAACCCAGCATGTGTATTATGACAAAAACGGCACTGGTCTGACGGCAAAACCATATTTTGCCCACGGGTGTGCCGAACCGAGCCTCAGGCCGACACGAACATCACACAGTCATGTTCATCAACACGTCTCACTTCATATAAATCCTAAGATTAAACTAGTAAAAACCCCGTTACACGTCCGTAATTATGCAGCCAAAGGGTCAATCAGTGCATTCCATTCCCAAAACCATGCTAACTACACTCACCTGTTCCCCCAGTCGAGTTTGGCGACGAGCTTGAGCCTCAACGCTCGCGTTTGGTCCTGGGTCAAAGTGCCGGCTAGAAGAGCTCGTCGGCCACTCAGGAGTTCTCGCATCACCTTCGCTACTGCGCTGAACCTGTAGGTCTCTCGCTCCTGGAAAAGGGGTTGAATGATATTATAAGGTTTTCTGAAATATTACCAGTTTGAAGGGGAATCACTGAACGGCTTAGAGAGGACATGGTGGTAAAGTTTGAAGGGCATATATGGCCAGAGATCACACAAGCAAAAGAGGTTTGGAAGGGGAAACGGGAGGTCTTTGCCGAGCAGGGGCTAGCAAAAACAGGAGAAATCCTGCTGAGGATTCAAAATGCCTGACATTCTCGCCTGAGAATTTGTGTGTGTGCGTGAGATAGTGTTTAATGTTTCCCGATTTCCCAAAACGGCAGTATGATCCCACAATCAAGGAAAGGGTTTCAGTGTTGAAAGTCGTGATAAAGCCAGCGTTTCAAAAACTGTCATTAATTGTTAGAAATCTTTATTATCATCGACATACTCGCTTCAGAAGAAAACTATTTTAACTAAACTGATTATTCTGAAAACAATTGCACCGATTTGGTAGATTTCTGATTTATGTAAGTATAATGATGTTATATTTTAAGTAACATGCAAAATAAGAGGTTGGTTCTTGGCTCGCTGTATCGGCGTCATATTTACATCCTTAATGCATCTCATCTGTATTTTCCGAAGGGGGTAAGCGGATGTATAAGTATAGCACACCCACATTATGCAATTTTTTTATTTTGGCAGACCTAGGATCACACCAAGAAGGCAGCGGCGACCACAAAGTAGTAAACATTTTGGAGCAATTATTGTTGTCTAATCCAACGCACTCACACGCATATCAAGTGCCTTATTCTACACACATTGTTATTGTGAACTGACCGAAAAGTTACCTACTATTGTTAGTTGTTATACATATTATGTATGCTGTAATAGAATTGCACATAACAATGCGTATGGAACTTCAGAATTGCCCAATGAAACCGGCTGACAAATGAATTGATGATGACTGCCAGGTTGAGCACTTAAATGACTTAGGTACATTGGTTACCATTGCTGACCAACTTGGTGGTAATTAAATAGGTATTTAGGTATTTAAAGTACAGACGCCAACACATCAAGCTACCCGAAACTGTCAAATTTTCCCAATCAACCTTGAACCTAATGCTTTAGCATAAAGTTGAAAATCTATTAAAGAAATTTGTCAGATTGTAGCAGGTTTATGTTGGCAATGGCGTCTATACATTGAATCTTTATAAGGTTTTGTTGAATTTTAACCATAAAACTCATGAAGTAATAAGATCAACATAATGTCATCATCATCATCACCAACGTTATTGGCATTGTTCTAACCACTGCTGCACTGCTGAACATAGGCACTTTTCTGGTATGCTTCCCTGGTCTATGTGGCCATATCCAGGTCATCATAATGCTCTCATATGTTCTCGGAATGCTAGTTCCAAGTATTCACATTATTCTAACTGTAAGAAAAGGCTTCACACGGAACGCGATAAACAATGACTCATAAATGACAAAGGAAACTGTAACCGGGCTATTTAAATGACAAATCTTATACCCTATACAAATATTTGGCTGAATAGCTGCCACAGTATGTCCACTTTTGTACAAATACGGCGAGATGAAAACTTCTTAAGTATGTTGCTATGCTCGCCAGAAATAAGTATGACAAGGTAATAAACATGGGAAAATATTTTTGATTGTTTTTTGTTATGTCTATCTTATACCTATACACACCGTAACCGTTGAACGGATTTGGATGTTTTGTATACGGATAGTTTTGGTTAAGATATAGGTATGCTTTTTGTCCCGGTAGTACGTTCCAGTGGGATAACTTTCGTCCACCATGCGACATGTCTCATGAATCGCACTCTTGCAGAAGACGACGACGCAAAACAACAAACGATTTGTTTTTATATCCTCTATTTATTTTACTACGATGAGTCAGTAGTGTAAAATAATCAGATCTCCGGTTATCCGCTAAACATTGCAGTAAGTAAGTACATTTCCGCTTCTTCAAGATTATTTTACGTACACACTTCACTTTAAAGGACTGATATCCGTTATCACTATTACGACACGTTCAGCGCTGGGTATTGAAATTAAATCAAACAGTGAAATCATATTTATGCATACAATTAGGTGTCACTTAGCGTTTGTGAAAACGGACAGTAACTATGTAATAACTATCTAAATACATTACATTCATGTCGATGATTCATTTTCATAAAATAATAATTGTGTACCAATAAAACAATTCATTGTTACTGTCACACTATCTGTACAGGAAAACGGAAAAGTTTCTACATAATAAATATAAAATACTAGCTGCCCAGCGCAACTTCGTTCGCGTGGTGTCCTACCCCTTACCCTACCCTACTCCTAACCTACTCCTACACTACTCTTATCCTACTCCTACGCTACTCCTACGCTACTCCTACGCTACTCCTACCCTACTCCTACACTACTCCTACCCTACTCCTACCCTACTCCTACCCTACTCCTACCCTACTCCTACCCTACTCCTACCCTACTCCTACCCTACTCCTACCCTACTCCTACCCTACTCCTACCCTACTCCTACCCTACTCCTACCCTACTCCTACCCTACTCCTACCCTACTCCTACCCTACTCCTACCCTACTCCTACCCTACTCCTACCCTACTCCTACCCTACTCCTACCCTACTCCTACCCTACTCCTACCCTACTCCTACCCTACTCCTACCCTACTCCTACCCTACTCCTACCCTACTCCTACCCTACTCCTACCCTACTCCTACCCTACTCCTACCCTACTCCTACCCTACCCTACTCCTACCCTACTCCTACCCTACTCCTACTCTACTCCTACCCTAATCCTACAAAAAAAAAAAGTATCCTAGTGTTGTTTTTAGACTTATCCAGGAAATTTTTTAAATTTTTCTCGCCGTAAAAACCATCCTTGAACTTCAACGAACATTTAAAAAAAAGAATTGGCCAAATTGGTCCAGGCGTTGTTGAGTTATGCGCTTACCAACACATTTTGCGATTCATTTTTATATTATAGATTAACGTTTTAAATCTTAAGGTTCCTTACCCCACTGCTGGCGATTAGCGAGTTGTGCTAAAAACGAGTTGGCGAGTACTAACGAGCAGCGAGCAAAGCGACTGGCGAATACTCGCTGGCATGCATATGTTCCAAGCGAGTGTTCTGCAGTAAGCGATCAACTATAATAGTGGCTGTCAGCCACTATTATAGTTGATCGCTTACTGTTAACACCGCCGCAGCTATCAAAGAGAGTACTCGCTCAGCGTGGCTTTCTTGACGGGCAGAACACTCGCTTGGTACACTACACACACTAACGCCGCGACATTCCGAGGAAGGCCGAGTGCGATACAGGGTGGAATTATCGAGGCACAAACGATTACCACGTATTCAGTATATCATTCTGAACCCTCATAGAATTTTTCATGGGTATCTTTTTAGGGTTCTGTACCCGAAGGGTAACCAACGGGACCTATTACTAAGCCCCCTCTGTCCATCCGTTCGTCTGTCTGTCAGCAGGCTGTATGTCATGATCCTTAATAGGTTAGTTGAAATTTTCACACAATGTGTATTTCTGTTGCCGCTATAACAACCAATAATAAAAATAAATTAAAATTCAAAGGGGGTTCCCCTACTATGATGGTACGGAACCCTTCATGCGCGAGTCCGACTCGCACTTGGCCGGTTTTTTTTATTAATCTGCCGTTTCCTACAAAAGTGCGATACATACACCAAAAGTCAAAATGTAGTTTTTTTTTTTTAATTACCTATAAAAAATAAATGCGGGGTGGTTCGGGATGATTTAATGATTTCGTTTGTACGTCGATGTCCCTTCCATCTTCGTCTAGCCTCGGTGTTCAACGCTGGCTCTCGGTAGAGAGTGAACGCAGCCACCAATTAAAAATTGTGTATCTCTATTACAGATAAGTCGTGAGTTAATCGCTATCTCGCCTGCGGTGGGACAGATGCCTTATACTCGTAGTATAGTGCTAGAAATTCTATCCGCGTGATTCGTTTCCTGTCTCGCCAGTGTAATGCCTTTGCTACATAAGTCGACAATTAACTTTGTTTGTAGCAAAAGAAATTGTTAGTTGCATTTAATTATGTTTATTGGTTTTGAAATTATTGCATTCGTCGCTTCGGTAAATAAAGTAATGAAAAATGTATGTTTCTATTCCAACAATTTCTGCAAAAATATTGTACAGAAGTAAAGTTTATAAGTTTTAGTGTAGGAGGTAATCTCCCGAATCTATACATCCGATTTCAAAAAGTCTTTGTCTGATAGAAATAAGGTTTTAATATTTTATGTTAAAACAAAAAAAAAAGTGCGACGACGATGGTGCGGGCAGAAGCTAGTAACTGATAAAACTGAAATGATAGCAGCTCATATAAAGCAAAACAGAAGCTCGTACTGAAACGCGTTTACATCAAAACAAAGGCGATGCTTTTTATTGTGCAGTATGATTCATTACAATACAGTACATTGAACGGACCAGTGATCCATACTTTAATTGCAGCTTTACTTGCCTAGAGATAAACACAGCTGTGGTGCTAAGATGCATTTGATTCATGGGTCAGAGAAACTGAGCATTGTACAGACGCCAGCACATCAAGCAATCTGTCAAATTTCTTTAATAGATTTTCAACTTTATCGCTTTAGGTTATAAAAAAAAAAATACAGTTTCGGGTAGCTTGGTGTGATGTGTTTTCTTATCCCAATTAGTACCCAATAATTAAATTATAGGCTTGGTACTTCATCAACACAAACCAAAGATTTGTTATCATTAGGTCTACCTCAGAGATCGCCACAACGACCAAACATTGACTGCTTATAACAATAGTAGATTATACAACAAGTGAAAAAAAGGGAATTTAATTCGAGGGACTAAGTTGGATGCCGAGAGCAGAGAAAGATTTTAGAGTAGCATCCCGAGCTTAGCAAGGGATTCTAGAGTAGAATCCTGAGCGGAGTGAGGGATACAAGAACCGAGATGATTTTTTTTTTCACGAGTTGTGTATTATGTGTTTTACTATTGACCGCGAGAAAATAAATAGAAGTATAGTATTTATATTTCTCGTGGGTTAATAAAAACAGCTACTCGGATCGATCTTCCAGGTTAAGCCGGGCTTACCAAGGTCGGTCTGTGGATGGGTGAGCACGAATTCATTACATACACAGTTTCCTCCGTGTCTCGGAAAGTACCAAGTTTGAGTTTTATTCACTGTTATCGATGAATAAAATGCCCTTTTTCGAGTGGAAATGGTAAAAAAATATTTCTTATTATGTGAGTATACCATAATTAATGAGCCTCTCATTTTTTTCCCAGACTGCTTGGGACAGCAGACTAAACAAGACTTCAGATAATGTAAATATTGATGATAGTATAATGATTGTAATCAATTTATATAATTTATTTTCATCCTAGTCCACTTCAGTCAATATCAAGTCAAGTGATTACAATCAGCTTCCGTTTCTTTGTGCCACTCCAGAATAATTTCTGAGAAAGATTTGTGTTTGTTTCTAATTCAGACTTTTTACTTAAAGCCATCATCGAGATTTCAGCCGAAAGATGTCAAATCAAATCAAATCAATCGCTACGCCTTCTGGTACGCTTCAGAACCTTTCGTTCCCAACGACAATCTGTTCGGCGAGCAACATGCAATGCCGACTGCCACTTTTGAAAATAGCCTCTTTATATAAAATCCAATAATGTACCACTTACCACATAAAGCTTCTTCCATAGTCTTGCCCATTCTCTCAAGACACAAGCTATCTCCCGGACCAGTGGGTCGTCCTTCAGCTCAGCGATAGCTGTGGCTCCTGATCCCTTCACGATGCATGGCCGGATTGTCACTACGCATGACGGGAATATGCCCCACGATGACCTGTTCTTTGAGCTGAAGCCTCGATACCAGACTAGAAAAAATAAATTATTTTTTAATATCTTAAAAATAACCACTTGAAAATTAGACCAAGTATCTGATAAAAATAACTTGTTGAGTAAAATGACTTGTTTCTATGTAAAACTATTAAAACAGTGAAGGGTAATTTTCATCACCAAAGTGTTCGTGATGCAGTCACCTTCAAAAGAGAAATAAAAATCTGTTGTTACCAATAGGTCAAACTCAAACCCTAATGACAGGAGACAACATTGCAGACCCAGACAGAGATGGCAGAATGGACCTTCGTGAGACAAGTGTCATGCCCGTGCTATGAGTAATCTCGTGAGGAGACGATCCTGGCTACAGGATCAAGTCGTCTGTCATAAAAATGTATTGTCACTAGAACCAAAAGTGTGTCCAAAATTTCAGCTCATCGGTTGGGGGAACTGACAACGCAAGATAAGTAGAAGCTAAAAAGATTAGTAAAGAGTGTAGAGACACGCACAATGGTCCACTTTAGGGACTAAGTGCGGAAACCAAAATCCCTAACATAGAAGAGTCTAGAGATCTTTTCCCTATGAGACACGGTACAGGCTGACAATAATAATTTTAAGAATGGATGACCAAAATAACATTAACTTATCATATCTTTACTACACCAGGGGATTACCTAAGCCACTAATGATAAAGAGAAAGTTGAACTTGTTCAATAAAGCACTAAATACTGTTAAAAGAATTATGATACAAATATGTTTAGCATTAAATGTATTTAGTTAGGTTCCATGGTAGGGTCATGATGCTTGCTCTTGAAATTTGAAGACTTCTATAAATATTACTTGACAGTGGCACGTCAGCTTGCAGTAACTACAGATTTGCAAGTAATATGTGGCGCAATTAGGCATTACTATTTTAGCAATTTTACTATCATCCACCATAACACAACTAATTATGAAGTAATTAGTGTTCTAGTAGTTTAATTAATAGAGCTAGGTCTCTTCCTATGGGTCAATTGCCTGGACTGTGTGGGTAGATAATAAATAGGTACTACTACATAATAATCTTTGTATTTCATTACAGATAAGCATTAATATAAAGAGAACTAGAATTTGTAACTAATTTAAATTTCAGATTGTGTTTTTGTGTCAATGTCTGTCTGTATATTAATGAATATTAACACAGAATAAAATTATGTAATATAGTAAACTAGTCATGTGTTCCGTAACTTCAATGTTATAATAGAAATCAGAAGCTAGTTTAAATTTTTGAGGCTAAATGATCAGAGCATTAGGAAATGTCATAGTTTACTTATTGAATAACCAATCACATCTTAGCCTGGAGTGCCTTTCACTCCAGCTGCATCAAAAGAGTATTTATTTAATTATAGAACAATTAAGTTACCTCCATTCTCCTCCAATATCTGGACCGTCTCTCCAATTTCCAACGGCAGTCCTGATCTGACATCTCCCTTCCAGTTATAAACAGCTGAAATTAAAATAGTTACATTGTTGATTATATTTATGTACCTAATATTTGCATGCCATGTGGCAGAATGTGATGAGACCACTGATTAAACTTGAAGATCATTATAATGTATCATATACTAACAAATAAATGAATTTGAATTGTTAAAACTAATAGCCTTAAAATGTGGGGTGCTGCAGATTTCATACTTGTTGCGGTTGACACATAAAAAACAAAAAAGCCAAAAAAAAAAGGTTGGCTTAATTGAGCCGAGGTCCACAGTGCCCATTTTTTCAACAAAGCATTTTAAGCCATGAACCTTTTATGTTAGCAAACCATGTTCTGTTATTTTAACATGGTGCTGCAGACAGGTTTTTTTTTGTGAAAAATGGACAACAAAGCTGACCTGTGGCGAGTATTATACACATTTGGTGTTATTTGGGATCTGCCAATTGGCAAACTCTGTTTAGCATCTACCATAGCTAAATCATGTTTAGTTTATCTAGGCACATTTCCTACCCATTTTCAATATATGTGCTTTTTGATTTTTCTACCTGACTGTGCCGAAATCAACCCCAGGCGAAAATATGAAAGTTAACACAATATTGCTCCACTATTCGAGGAAGAAGAAGTCTTTGTCCTCCAATTTGGAAACAGCTGGTGTAGTTAAATATTCTTGACCACAAACTGGATATAATTCTCCTGCCAGTGGTCAGAAATGCATAGAAATTTTTCATTCAGTATAATGGTGGCTGTGAATGAGTCAGAATGAATTGCTAATGTTTTATTTATGTGTTGTATATACCTCTTCAATGGGGAGTGAATAAAACCTTGAACAAAGGCAGATAAGATAGTTTACAAGAGTTGAGATCTGCAGATACTTTTTTTTATCAAAAAAGCTGATGGTTTTCCTTATTCTTATTTTAAGTACCTAAGTACACTTAATTTCTTATTTTATACTTTAGGGACTAAAACTATATTTTTTTTTCAATATTTGTTTTAGAACTGTTTTTGAATCTCAATCTATTTTTTTTATTAATAACTGTGGAAATCTATGTAAAATAATTATTAAGTATTGCTTTCATATAGTTTTAAGTGATTCAGTACCTACGCAATAATCTCTAATGATACCTTTCAATATTAAAGTTGTTGTGGTTAAAGTCATACTTATTCTATAAATAGACATAATAAAAAAACACCTTGATTTCAAAACAAGGCCGGAAAGTAAGGAAAACACAGACATGGTTGACAAACAATGGACTCAGTGGTAAAGCAAGTTGCATGGGATGTTATCAACAGATCATGGGCCTATCTAGTATGCCTTCTCATAACTCACATAAAATAGTTAAAATTCATAACATGTTATTACGTTTCCGCTGTAATTGGCAGGATGTATCCGGACCGCGTAATGCTGATTGATTAAAAAAATACAACTTACCAACAGCTAGCTTTGGTGATTTCGTAGGAATCCACATTTTTACACCAAACGCTGCCAGCTTCTACGAATTTTGTACACAACATTCACTGAATCATTATTGAATAATAAATTGTTATTTTCATCCGAAAATAGATAATCAATTCCGAACAAAACCTGCGTTCGATCAAATTTTTTGACAGACGTGATGTGAAGAAACTAAACATTAAATGGACAGATAAAATAATGTTCCACAGTTAGTCGAGTTCTTTAATCAAATTAACTTCAAGTTTGCTTTTTAATTACCAGTACAGTTTTTCATTGAAAATTGTCTTGCTAATTTTAGGTCTTAAACAAATTAGCTTGTTTATCAGAAAAGGGTGAATAGTTGGCATTGTTACGCGATATTGCAAATCATTTACATTGACCGACACCACTGTCATACTAGAAATAGGGACCAACTAACTCAACCAGGTTTCAGGCTAGCTAAAGTAGACTCATCTTTCATGGGGTACTGTTTAAAATGTTACAATAAAATACCTCCCCACATTCTACAACTGAATGAGACGAAATTTAAATCTTGTATAAAACGCACACTATGTAGGCAAGCATATTATAAGTTGGGGGATTACATTGATGATAAAAATGCTTGGCTCAATGCTGGTCCTGCTCCACAACCATAGGGGCAAACTAATTGATTACCATGTGAAGTTATTGTGGAAGCTGCAGAAGATTGTAAAAATATATTTGAATTGTATAGATTCAATCTCTTAGTATTATATAATCGCATAGCACATGTGTGAGTACTATGTACGGTAAAGCTACCATTTACATTTAGTTATCTTCATTGACTTGAATGTGCCCTGGTGGCTGAGAGAATGTCATGCTCACACAAATGTCTCGCTGATGGTGGCGGGTGTGTCGGGTCATTTAGTTCCCTTCAATGTGGTTGAGTTGAATGGCGCTGATCCATGCGTCATGTTCGTGAACGGGCGCTGTCAGTTGGGACTGGTCATCTCTTAGCTGTCACGGTTTATTTTAATTACTTTATTTTTAAATTGTTAGTTTAATCTTTTACTCTGGACGCTCTTAATGTGCACGTCTTTGTACATCGTTCTCACATACTTATATGTATAATCTCAACATGAATGATGTAACCAAGATTTTGTAACAATATTTTGATTAAAAAGAGTGTCCATGGAGTTTCTTGCCCATTCTTCTCCATAGAGATCTACGATTTGGAATGTGCAACTACAGTACTTTCGCAAGTTATTATGCCTTGTGAATGTGACTGTAGCTTAGCTTTTTTGTTTTTGACTTTCAAAAGTGCCTGTAATGGTCTAATTGAAATAAATGCTTTGAGTTGAGTTGAGTTTGAGTTTAATCACCTATTCAGACTAATTAGAAGAATAAATCATTGTTATTACTTAATCACTTGTTTTCAGGGACATTAAAAGACCAAAAAAATGTTATTTGGTACTTAGGTTGTATGCAAAGTTTTGAAACTCATTTGATATAATATATCTAGCTCAAACATAGCTGTTGTAGTGTGGGTGTACTATAAACCTCTGCCTACTACTTGGGGGATATAGGGGTGATGCAATTTTATGTTACGTGTAGGGCATACAAACCGGATACCCGGATAACCGAAAAAACCAGACAACCGACTGATTTGAAAGCCGGGTTTTTATGACGGCAAAACCTGAAAAAGATGGTTTTTTCGGTTATGTTTCTCCTATGTTATTGATTTTATAATACTTTAATTTTATCAAACAAAATATTCAGCAGTTCTACATCAAGCTTACGGAAGCAATGGAGCAGTAAACACTCAATAGTTTTAAAAGAAAATATCAAATCTACAACAGAACCAACACCAAGCACAAGTGCAATAGACCCTTATATTTTCAAATATAGTCAAGATATCCAAACAGATCCTTCAAAGCCAAAAACAAAACAAAAAATGACAGTTTTTTTCACAAAATTACATTCTTATCATTAACACTAGAACTATTTACCATGTTTACTGTTTGGTTAACGAACAAGAAAGCGGGTAGACCGAGTTTTCTGCTCATAAGCACCCTCGCAATAACTTCAGTTTATCCGTGATCATACTGATCATGGTGATTACAACAGCGCCGAACATATCGAGAACTCAAAGTAAACATGGTAAATATCCTGTTTCTAGTGTAAATGATAACGTTACAGTGACTTACCATGACAGTTTAAACATTACATTCTGTCGTATCAAAGATGGCGCTTTGGATGGCCCGCCCTTCAAAAACAGTTTGTTCTTCTGAGGCGCTTAGAAAACTTTTTATCAAAAGTGGTCTAAATAATAAGCTTTATTCTATGTTAAGAAAAGAAGAGATTTTTTTGTGTCGTTATTTAGTACTCTAATAGATATAGCTTATTTCAGTCCAAATAAATGCTCATTATTATAAACATAAGCGAGATAAACGTAAAAAAATACATATTTTGATTAGACTTCCGCATTTTCATTTCTTTACATACATTTTTCTGATGACTCATGAAACAAAACCGGAAGAACCGATTTAACCGGTTTCACTGGTTTTTTAATAAAAAAAACCCGAAATCACAACCTGGTTTATGCATGCCCTGGTTAAGTGTTGTAAAAAGTCTGTGTTTCTCGACCTAAACACTAAAAGGGACCGTTTCATGTGTAAAAATAAATAGAAATATTCTGATGATTTAAAAAAAAAACGGCTTCGATATGGTTTATGTGGAGTAAGTCAAAAAATCATAAATTATTAGTACTATATAATAACCACCTGTAAGGATATTACGATTTTCCTTTCCGTTTAAGAGAAAAATTGTTTTTTCACACTAGGATCATTCAAAATTTTTCGTAAAATAATATAATTCCTTCGTTTTTGTGCAGAATTAACTAGGGTCATTCTTGTATATAGTAATAACTAATAGAAGCGTGGATAATACAGCAGAATTAACTAGGGTGTCATTCTTGTATATAGTAATAACTAATAGAAGCGTGGATAATACAGCAGCGGTGGCCCAGTAGAGCAGCGGTGGCCTAATAGAGCAGTGGTGGCCCAGTAGAGCAGCGGTGGCCCAGTAGAGCAGCGGTGGCCCAGTAAAGCAGCGGTGGCCCAGTAGAGCAGCGGTGGCCCAGTAGAGCAGTGGTGGCCCAGTGGTGGCGGCCCCGACTTACGAACAGTAAGTCGTGGGTTCGAACCCAGGCAGGCGCATTACTTTGTGTAATTTATTTCATCACCACTGCTCTCAAAAACGGTGAAGGAAAACATCGTGAGGAAATCGGCATGTCCTAGAACCAAAAATTCGAAGACATGACTGTAACATCTGCCAACCCGCACTGAGCCCGCGTGGTGGATTATAGCCCATTCCCTGTCTAGAGAGGAGGCCGTGTGTGTCAGCAGTGGGAACATTATTGGCTGATTATGCTTATGCTAATAAAAGTGATATCCACCAAAAAATCCGGTATTTGCAATTGAAATCCCTAAGTCTATGAAAGCCGATTTTCAGCCCACCGTAGGGCGCTCGAATATGCTTGGAACCTCGTTCTCTGAACCATTTCAATAGCCGCACTTCACTCAACTGCGCCTCTCCCTCTTCATCATTCTGCGCACCTTCTACTGATTAAAGGGTAGAGAATGAGGAGAAAAACTCAAAGGTCGACTTAGATGTCGCTA
This sequence comes from Eurois occulta, assembly GCA_950022335.1. NCBI lineage: Eukaryota > Metazoa > Arthropoda > Insecta > Lepidoptera > Noctuidae > Eurois > Eurois occulta. The sequence continues at coordinate 6,891,358 of OX465484.1, read as the reverse complement.
GCATCGACCCTACCTTGTCAGATAAATGTTGACGATTTAGTGAATTTGTTATTGCTGTTTTCGAATAATTTTATATTTAAAATGTATTCTTTTTGGACTGTTTCACGATTAAAAGTGGAGTTACGTAAAAGAAATGCATCAACAGCAGGGAAAAAAGCAGTTTCGATTGAAAGGTAACAATAAATAATTTTAAGGTTATATTGATAAATAATCGATTTTCTCATCGAATCTATTATGATGTATGTTTTTGACTTTCAGATTAGAAGCATACTACCGAAGTTTTAATTTTAATGTCAACCTAGAGCCTGGCACATCTCTCAGTGACCCACAATATCGGTGCCCACCAACTTCTTCTTACAAAGACATCAATGCCGATTCGCCGATTCCTGCTCTAAATAGGCAAGAAATACAGTCGTACTTCGAAAGGTGAGTTCATTTATAAAATCTCTTGTAGCATCTCTTTAATGATACCTTTATATTTAGACCTTAGGACTAAAATTATCTATAGGAGGTACCTTCTATGTTACATGATTTACCAAAGTGCCTAAAGCGCTATTCTATTTCTTTCAGATTCAATGTTCTGAATGCTCAGCCGAAAGGACAGGCTATGTATGAAGCCAAGTGTTTGTTGACTGCACGGTATAGCATTGAAGGTGCATACACATACATACAGGGCCAATGCAAGGCCCAAATGAAAAAAGTTGTCTATATTGTAAATATTCTGTTGAGCAATGAAGGCAACATTGAACAATGCAATTGAAGAAATTAAAGAAAAGATTGAAGGCACTGCAGTTTTCTTTAAGAATTTAGCCTTAGGCTCATACACTGAAATAAATAACATATTATCATTACTTTCTATGCAAAATGATCTACAATTATCCACGAGTCATTATGAATCAATGTCACGTACCGGTATATTTACTTTGGCCAAAATAATCATCAGCTTTAAAATGAGCAGGGCACAACACAGAGTGCTCGGTTGCTTTAAAGTTTTTGATTCTCAACGCTTTTTCCCAGGCTTTTCGGCGTTTTGGATCCTTTGGAAATATATGTCTTCCTTGATTTTTGCAGTCTGGAGCACACCACTGCGTCATATTTATAGTATTTAATTATTTTCGATATTTGTTTATATAAAATCGTAAATTAGTATGGATTTTGACAGGTGACAGAACACAATTGGGCAAAGTTGATTATGCGACATCTGGTGGGATAAAAAGGCAGTTTTTCACCCCATTATAGATTCAGAAAACTCAAGTCGACTATCAAGTTGACAGAATTTCTGTGTTCAATTGTTCATTCACAACATTATTATCGTCAGTCGTCACTTCACTTTTGAGTTTGACGTTAGAGAGTTCCCCGAAGTGTTTGTTGTTGCTAAAAAGTATCAACAATAACTTCAGGCAGGAAAAGTAAAAGAAATCTACAAGCAATCAAATAATACGTTCAAATTTAAAAATGTCCGACAATTTCATACCCTTAAACCAGAGCACGCCAGTTCAAAACAGATGGCAGCAACAGGACAAAAGTCAGCAGCAAAGATTCAACAATCGACAACACGGTGGTAAATGGCGTGGAGGTGGTCATAATAACTGGAATAACTCGCGGAATAGTAGCTATGGAGTAAGTATGTCAAATAAGCAACATTTGAGCACCTTCCTTCCAAACAGAATTATCCCAAGTGAAAACAAAGACCAGTGGTTCCCGAATTTATCTACAGTCGAAAAGTATAGATAAAATATAATCCAACTAAAACATTACCCTTCTTTTGGGCTCCACCAAAGTGAAACAAATAAGGTTTTAATACTTTTGGATATTTTTTATTTGGGTTTCATACTGTTATAGAGGATCTTACAACACCTTTAAGCTAGGACACACTTACGGGTGTGTACTATTTTTCCTACGTGATATGATCTACTATAGTTCATTTGTTTAGGTAGTTAACTAAATGTAAACAATCTTAGCATGTCTTTTATCTAAAAAAATGACTAAAAATTGTATCTAAAAATGTTTACAATTAGGTATTTACTTAAATAGATGTTAGGTAACTAACTTCATTTAAATAATCTTTGTATGTCTTTTATACGATTTATTTTACATAAAAAGACATATCAAGATTGTTTACCTTTAGTTAACTACCTAAACAAATGAACTATACATCATTATCATCCACAGCCTGAACAAACCCACTGCTAGATACAGATCTCTTTATGCTGTGGCTAATCTTGTACACACGGTGACACATCAAGCTATACATATCCAGTATAACCTGACCTCGCTTTGTATGAGCTTCCCATACAGTGAGAGATCAGCGTATACTGGTTATTATAGCTTGATTGGTTGTTGTGCATTCTTACTAATATTATTTATATTATTTCTTTTGCAGAGCAACTCAAGCAATAACAGCTATCAAGAAAGGCATAACATAGATGCATACTTACACCCCTCAATGCTACAAGACCCGTGGGCCAGTCTTCGGCAATATAATGCCAGCAGACATAATAGTAGTACATAATATTTGTATTACGTTACTTAGTTATAAGTTTTATGTTGGTGTTAAGTAGAACCAGAAATTTATATAGTTGGGTGGTATCTATACCCTTAGCTTACTACTACCTCAAATACCGTCCTGATTGAATTTTTAAAATCAAATAATTTCTTTGATTATGTGATTAGCCACAAAAGTGGATAAGAAAAGAAAATTGTATTTTTGAAGTGAAAACTTCTTTAGCGGCGTTGAGCACTTTAAAAAAATTGTTCTGTAATGGGTATAAAATCTTAAACTCGCGTCAGGACACTCGCGTCAGGACACGTGACAAAGCGTAAGACGGATGGAGAGTAGACGATTTTGAACTTAACCTTCAACATTTTATGGTTTAAAATTATTTAAAGAAATTTGGAAAAAGCGTAAGACGGATGGAGAGTAGACGATTTTGAACTTAACCTTCAACATTTTATGGTTTAAAATCATTTAAAGAAATTTGGAAAAAGCGTAAGACGGATGGAGAGTAGACGATTTTGAACTTAACCTTCAACATTTTATGGTTTAAAATCATTTAAAGAAAAGAGAATGCTCATGGAAGTATGGAATCCCGTACCATGCTGCATCAAAATCAAACCTTGTTTTTTATAGACTACACTGATCGTATTAACTCCTACAAAAATTATTTTTGAAAAAAAAACCCGCGTTTCAGAGTTATGTTATAAAATCGAAACTAACCTAAAAAGTAGGTCTATTTTTTCGACGCTACCAACGACGTATTTTAACACACATACATTACATTATTGCTCTAAAAACAGCGTAATACACTAATATTAGTAAGAATTACGAGTTAAAGTAACATCCACAGTATGCTTGACTGAAACTCGATTTTATTTTAGACCTTTACATTGCCAATAGTCAGTCAGTACAGTACAAATGTCAGATGCCACAGATAAGATAACTATAAACCATAGAGTATAGTAAGTGCTATAAACTAGTCGGGATTTAGGGGTGTAATAATCGATAAATCAAAATCTTTAGGCTGAGAAAATCTATTTTGTTGCAAATAGCAATAAACCAAACTAAATCGATTTGGTGTACTGATCTTACTTAATTGTAATTAATTTTAGAGTCCGCTCGACAGACAAGGGTTTGTTCAATTGAAACGGAACGTCATTTATATTCAGTTGAAACGGAACGTCATATAAAGGGAGTAAAACAATATTCGTACTTTTAAACTCGAAAAGTATATTTCCAGTTCAAAAATCAAATCCCCGACGCGTAATGCTGTAAAAAAATATGAAACTAATTACTATAATATTTTGGTTTTGAGGCGCGAGACTTTTTGGTACCAACTTTGGTCATTCTCTTTTGGAAAAAGCGTAAGACGGATGGAGTGTAGACGATTTTGAACTTAACCTTCAACATTTTATGGTTTAAAATCATTTAAAGAAATTTTTAAATGTTTCCAATCAACTTTGAACCTAATGCTTTAGGGATAAACACGGAATAGAAAAAACCGTAGACAGAGTATTCTATAGACTGCTGGATATCTTCCTTTGCATTCGCACAAGAAAAAGAAGAACATATAAACGTCACTAGCAAAGAAAAGAGACAGAGTATAAATATTTCTGTCCCTTATCGCGTGTCGGCTGAGCACATCATTGTCAGTGCACAACAAGTTTGACGTTTGTGGCGGTGCCAGATTGACATCCAATTTGTTTATTAACAATTGCATCGAAATTATACACATTATATGATCTTTTCGAGCTTAATTCGACAACAGTACATTTGTGCAACTGTGCAAAATGGTAAGGTGCAGTGTAATAAACTGTAAAAGTGATAGTTTGATGAAGATTGCTGGACTGTCCTTTCACTCGTAAGTATTAGATCTTTTTAAGTATTCAATCGCTTTGTGTCCTATTATTTCTCATAAAATAGTCGCAGTAATGTACCAACTAATTCGTTTAATGGATAAATCTCGTATAATCGTGATTTTTGCAATAATTTTATTATCTTACCTCAAAATTCAGTGTTGCCACTTTTTGACGGGGAATTTACCCTTTAATATGGGTAATACCGAATAATGCAATGTCTATAAAAAAATACTCTTCCGACCTTGATTCATATGATATTAGTAATACGCACTACTTAAAATCTATGTTAGTAACACACGTATTATACGATTTTAATTCGTATAACTGCACTCACCTGACGCAAAAAATGAAAGATAATAAAAAATCTTATTAAATTTTCAGATTTCCGAATAAACCCGAAATAAGAAACTTGTGGATTGCTGCTACCGCATGAATCTTTAGGATGTGATCCTATGATCAACATAGATCATGATTATTTAACAGATCCTTCTAGGCTTACTCTTTATTCTAAAGAAATAATAACCTATATTGCTGGTTTTATTGCAAGAAAGTTGAGGAAAGTTATTAAATGTGAGGATTGTCTTTTGGCTTTGATCACAGATAAGTATCACGGAATCATTACGACTGAAGGACATGTATCCATGGTCATGAATAAATTAAAAAAAAAAATCACGGAATCATTGCTAGAAGAGACAAAGGAGGCCTTATTTATCCTTCTACTGACTTAAATAAAGTCTGTGAATTGGCAGAAAAGATATTTCGAGCGCGTTCACATAAAGGAAATTCATTTTTTAATGAGAAAAATGTGATGTCAACACTTATATTATCGTGTTACAAGGAATGCACACGTACCAATATTAATATATTTATTAATGACCATTTCGACAGTCAGCCTTTTATAGGGAATCACAGAACTCTCCTCATTAAATCAATCGCAATGCATTACTTCGAAACCCGTATTCACCATAGTACCAAACAATGTTTTGAACCACAATCGAAAATAAGAATTATACATAATAAGTTAGTGCTTTTTCAAGGACAGTAATTTGTTTATAAATAAAATATTACAGTTGCATCATTGCTATGTTTTATCGTTTTCTGTGTATTGGAATGTTCATTTTAATTTGCAAGTGTATGAGTTTGGCGACACTGGTTCCCGTACTAAGGCAGTCTAAGGGCACTTCCATAAATGATAGTACTTTTATACTGATAAAGCAATTGGTGCAAAATTATTCCCTAACCATTCCAAAATATCAAACATGCTCAACGTTAATAATCAAGTTTTCACTTCTGCCGGCACTCCCGGAGTGCTAGTTTTTTATACTCAATCTAAGGGACCTATTGCTGGTTTCTGAAGTGAGTAATTGAAGTATAGGACCTGGCAAATTCAAATTAGGTTTTATGTTTTGAACTTCAAGTGCCACATTACATTGTAAAAGTCACCTTAAGTATAATTTGACTAGTTCTCTATTCAAATACTTAAATCAGAAACTGGCAGATTATGAATAGCAAAAATTTTTATCTGATTTAGAAACCTGGGTAATAGATTGTGTCGCAATGTTCAATATTGTATTTAGGGTTCCGTTTTTCCCTTTGAGGTACTGCACCTCAAAGGGAAAAACGGAACCCTTTTAGGATCACTCGCGTGTCTGTCTGACTGCCTGTCCATCTTTCACAGCCAATTTACTCCGATTATACAGATACTTGCTGCACTTACAGTTTGCACCAAAACGTAAGTGATAATAAGGGTATTTTGGCCAAAAATATTTGTAAGTAATGTCAATGCAGTTGTATAATTTTCTTGGTTATAAGTGACTTATTAGCTAGCATTATTAATTGTTACTTATCTTTGTAAGTCATACTTTTGTATCTTTGGACTAATATTATACTTACCTACTCGTTTGTAATTTGTAGTTTTTAAAAGTATGTACAACAACAACATATCAAACTATTTACGCTGACCCTGGCTTTCTGCATATGTTTCATTCTGTTGTCACATTTTATACAAATAATTATGTACAGATGGCCAGCACATCAAGCTATTACAATCTGTCAAACTTCTTTAATAGATTTTCAACTTTATATCTGAAGCATTAGGTTCAAGGTTGGTTGGGAAAATCTGACAGTTTCGGGTAGGTTGACCTGCTGGCGTCTGTACTTTAGTGTTCACGGGTGGTCAAATACTTTTCAACCTTATTACTCTGCCAGTGAACTCAGTAGTATATATTCATAGTTTTAGCACTTAATTTAGGTACTTTAACCTTGGTTTCTGTTTGCCTTTCCCATTGAATTTTAATGTTATGTTTTGTGACAATTATTAAATAATCATTGTTTCAAAGATGAATTGCTTAATAAGAAGATTTTTAAATAAAACTTTAAGAATTAATTTTAACTTAGGTATTGTTTCTACTATCAGGTTATTCAGTAACTGACACTCATTTCTAATAAAACAAAATAAAAATAATATTATTATATTTATTTTACAAAACCAGATACTTAAGTATACCAGATTAATTAATTAAAATAGGTAGAATTGTATTAATACTCGTGTCATCATCATTCTCCTGCTAGTTAGTAATAAAGTAAAACAATTTATGCTACAAATTCAAGGACTTGATTTGACTTTTCAATAGTTCTAGCCTTTCTAAAATCAGCTTAATTCACACCTGATTCAAGTTTATATTGTTTAATATTTAAGTAAGTACCTACAAATAACATCCAAGTGGAAATAAGGACTTACATAGACTTCATAATATAGTATCTATAAATAGCAAATACGTGCCATTACCTGATCCAAGGAAATTTTTCCTGATCTTGAAGGTCATGTCAGGCATTGAATTGTTATTTTGTTCCTACAACACAACATAAATAGTACCTACAATAATTTGGTATTAAACAAACCTGATCAGATGCAAGTCGTCTTATTTGAATAAAATCTTCATTTGACATTGCAGTTCAATAATCTCATATTTTTTATTGGTAGCAATGAAACTTGTATAGTACCTACTTATATAATTGGTTTTACACCATTCGCATATTTTTTGTACGGAAACCGGTGTGAGGAAAGTTTTGAGTATGAATTTAGATAGCTATAGGTAAGTGTAGAAGAAGACCAAAGAAACGAGGGATGGACTGTGTGAAGGATGATATTATGGCAAGAAAGGAGGTGTCTGTCTGTCTGTCTGTTGACATGACAAGTAATAGAGAAGTATGGAAGACATGCTGCACCAAACCCTAATAAATTGGGATAAGGACATGAGAATGATGATGATACTCGTATAATTAATAATTGGTGTCATTCATTCCTAAGTACCTTGAAACTTGTGATTCTAATTGAGTATAAATTAACTTGATAAGGACTTAAGTATTGTGTTAATTTGTGTTCTATTTAATTACCAATTTAACCTACTAATCAAAGTGTAAACATTTGTAGTAAATACATAATATTAGTAGGTACCTGCTACTTGTATTAAAATGGTGAACTATAATACCACGAATACCTACCCATGTACAGTCAGCATTATAAGTGAACTCTCATTTTTGAGGGTGACTTGTAACAATAATTTGGGTACGTAACTCAAACTCAAAGCATTTATTTCAATTAGACCATTACTGCAATTTTGAATGTCAATAAAAAACAAAAAGAAGCGAAGCTACAGTCCCAGTCACAAGGCATAATACTTTGAGAAAGTACTGTAGTTGCATTGCAAATTCCAAAGCGTAGATCTCTATGGAGAAGAATGGGCAAGAAACTCCCATAAGTGACAAATCTCAGAAGCCCTAGTCGGTATAAACAAAAACAATACCTACAATATAATAATACAGTCGACGACAAAAGTCGATGAGGTCTGTAAATTAAGATAGTACCTATGCCGAAAAACATTGTACCTACCGAACAAGTTATTAATTTTCGGTCAATTAAGATGATATTATTAAAATAGCCATGTTAATTAACTTTCTTTGCTCAACGTCCTTATCAATTAACGTGTGCATAATTATAACTTTCTTTAAAAACTCATTAAGCCGGCATGCGGCAGGTTGACCAAGGATAATATATTGACAACGGTCACCCACTTATGTTGCTACCACTACGAACTCAATAAACACGTCCTTTACGTTTTATCGGGTACGCATTAAAATAAAACAATCCAGAGTCCCAATAGGAAGTGCCCAGACCGGTCGTGATTGTCTTTTTTCTATCGATAGTGCAGTATAAAGGTGCTTCGCTCGGAGACTCAGTGTATTTGCATACAACTCTCTGATTCAAAGACAACATGAAGTTTTGGTCGCTAGTGTTTTGTGTTGTGCTCGTCAATATGGCGTTGGCTTTGGGTGAGTACAAATTACTCTTACTGTGATTGATCTTTATGAGTCTTCTTATTCATAAACTAGAATATCAAAAATAAATTTAATATAGTTGATATAAAATTACCTGACGTGGCTCAAAAGGCTGCCCAACTAAAATGGGACTGGCTGCCCCAAACTGTGGTCCAAAATAGCAGGAAGCTGGTGCCCTGACACTGTGAGGCAGGGTCGCGGCAGGCCACGAAGTAGATGGCGGGACGAACTGGACAAGTTCCGTTCGAACTGGAAGGAGGACGGACGCGAGAAGTGGAAGGAGTGGAGGGAAGTCTTCGCCCAGGAGTGGGACAGGACGGCCAAGAAAAAAAAATATCAAAAACTTCACGTCCGCCAACTCGCACTGAGCTAAAGCGGTGTGTTTCGGTCCATTCTGAGTTTGTACCCGGTTGATGTAAATGGGTTGCTAATATTGCTATAGATACAACTTTCCCTACCCTTTCTGGAAATACATCCGTGAAATTATATTGGCTGAATGTCTAGGTCTACCTAAATCACTCGACTTAATTATATGTAGGTTATTGATTACAGTCACTTTGGTGCCTATCAGCAGTATATGCCCTACCTTCTATTTGCTACAGAAGTGCTCCATAACTATTGTTCTTACGGTGCACCTGCCCACTTTAACTAAGAACTGACTCACAAACTTATAACAGTAGTTGCTAACTACTGGAAGGCACAGAAGTTTAGTTTAAACTGCGGTTTGCCTTACCTAAGTACTATTTACCCACTCTAGCATAGAAGTCTGTACCTAACTTCTAACCTGGTTTTAGTTTTCGCAGCGAAACGGATAACTACTTAGATGGTCTAACGTGAATTCGTAAAAGAACAAGCATTGAGATTGACATAATATGTAGGTACCATAATCATCATCTGCCTAGCCTTTTCCCAACTATGTTGGAGTCGGCTTCCAGACTAACCGGATGCAGCTGAATACCAGTATTTTACATGGAGCGACTGCCTATCTGACCTCCACAACCCAGTTAGCGCTAGGTAATACGATACCCCTTGATAAGACTGGTTGTCAGACTTTCGGGTCACTGACTACCTGTAACGACTGTCAAAGATCTACAAATGACAGCCGGGACCAACGGCTTAGCGTGCTTTCCGAGGCACGGAGGAAACTCGGTATGTAATGGGTGGTCACCTATAGATTGACCCGAGCGGCTGTTATTTAGCCACGAGCTCCTCATAATATGGAGAGGTACCTACACTGCCGGCGTAAGGGCCACTGACACCCCGGGCGAAAATATTGTGGCGCCCACTTGAGGGAAGCAATATCTCCCAAGTAAAATTATATCAAGAATTTCATCTTTCCTTTAGCGTTACCCAGAGCTAACGACGCGGACGTAAAAATTTATACTTATATATATTTTTTTTACATTTTAAATTTTAAATTTTTTTTTTAATACATATTTTTATTCCTTTTGATTTTTTTTGTCATTCACAATTTTTTTCAAATTTCTCCTCGACCACAAACCCTCAAAAAATCCATCTAAAAAAATCTCAATAAAAAATATGCATATGCACAGAGCGTAGAGCACAGTTTTGAGGGTTTGCACCAGGGGAGGCCAGAGACTCCAACTCCAGACCTTGGCGCCCCCCAGAATTTGTCGCCCTGGGCCGTCGCCCCATCGCGCCCCCCCCTAACGCCGGCACCTAGCCTTTATAAAAGGTCAGGTGCGTAGAATTCGTAACCGGCGGCGTGCATGTATGACCAGATGTATGAACTTGGACGAGGCGAAATGAGTAGGTGGCAATGTAAGGATCGTAGCAGGTGACGTCCTGTGGTTTCTGCCTACAGCCATAGGAAAAAGGCGCCGTTTTATGAATACGTTCATAATTATGGAAATAAGCACATTTCGCTAATCCTCGAAAAAACTGTCATCATCATTTGTCTAGCCTTTTCCCAACTATCTTGGGGTCGGCTCCCTATCTAACCATCCGGTTAGCCAGTTTATGAATACCAATATTTTACATGGAGCGACTGCCTACCTGACCTCCACAACCCAGTTGGTCCACTGGGTAATACGAAATCCTCGAAAAAACTGTACCTAGTATCACGAAAAATGCAGTTTCAGATTTGTTTTAGTTTTATTCTCGAGCTTAGTATGAATTAGTTATTGAATATAATGTTGGTGTTATGAAAATTTTTAGAGGTTGAGCGATTTAATATTTTCGCACAAAAAAAAGTACGAAAGCAGGTTTAATGTCTTAAGCTAACTCTACCACTCAACTAGGGGTGGTGGAGAGAAAATATACCTAGTAGGCTCTTTGTAGGAGAGGTACATCATTAACAACAAGAACGACGGACGACGCATACGGCGAAGCATCAGCGCTAAACGGTTGAAGTTCCACGAAGGAACAAAGCGCTGTGCTTCCCCATTTATTGTGCGAACCGCCAGTCTGGAATTCGTCAGTGCATTTCACAGTCTGGCGGTTCTCTGTTTCCCAATCATTATAGGTACTTAATCTAGATCTCTTCAAAGTTCGAGTGAATCGGTTTCTTTTAGGCAAGCGTGCTCCATACTAGGCCGCGCCATCGGTTCACAAAAATTTCAAAAATTTCAAAAAATTCCCAAAAAAAAAAAAAAAAATTAAGGACATATTTATTGAGGAAGGGCTATGACAGTATTGAAGAGTTCATCAGTTGACAAATGACAATTATGTATTTATGCGATATTTGCTTTTATTGAGTTTTATTATTATTTTTATTGCGTCAATCATTTCCATTTTATTCTGTAGGTAATTAAGTGACTATTCATTTTATTATCAAAAATTTTGACATTATAGGTATTTCTTTATATAACGACTATTAATTTTATTATTGTAAAAAAATGAGTTATTGTTATTAGTTTTTTATTTATTATTACTATCTAATCCTTATTAATCTAATATTAAGTTATTTTCTACACAATGTATTTTGTTAAGAAATAAATGACTTATGAGTTATGATTTAGGTACCTACTCATCAGGTTAGTTGTCAAAAAAATTCTTCAATGAATTATTTACTAAAGCAAACAATCATTTTCCAGTAAATAGGTAGGTATGTATTAAGTTATTAAGAGGTACATACCTACTTATCTTACGTCCGGTATTTAGAGAGGTATTTGTAGGTAGGTATATGTCGTACGTATCAGTAATATCCGGCTTTCAGTAGATAGGTATACCAGTTTTCAAAGGAGCATTAAAGTTACTGGTTTCCACAAGACCGGTTAAAATTCTCATAAAATTTACGACAGCTAAATTCATCCAATCATAATATAGCTGACCTAATTTGATTATTAGACTTGTTAAGACCCGGTACCTACCGTACCTATAGGTATTAGGGTAGCTATTCAGCTTCTCGCGTCTAGCGTTCGGCCGGTCCATTGGTTGAGCATTTTTAGGGTTCCGTACCCAAAGGGTAAAACGGGACCCTATTACTAAGACTCCGCTGTCTGTCTGTCTGTCTGTCTGTCTGTCTCCAGGCTGTATCTCATAAACCGTGATAGCTAGAAAGCTGAAATTTTCACAAATGATGTATTACTATTGCCGCTTTAACAACAAATACTAAAAATAAAAAATAAAAAAATATTAATGGGGCTCCCATACAACTGAACAGTTATGATTTTTTTTGCCGTTTTTATAGATAATGGTACGGAACCCTTCGTGCGCGAGTCCGACTCGCACTTGGCCGGTTTTTAATTATATTAGACCGAGACTGAGAACACGATCTTTCAACCTATAGGGGTCGAGTGATCGTGTTCTCGGTCGCGAGTTTGATTCCCTTCAATTTTCTTCATTCACAGGTTCCGAATGTGGCTAATAACTGAAAATAACCTAGGGCCTATACACATTTTAATTTCATCACCGATGTGGATGATCAAAATGTATTTGATTGGCTTACCTAAGTCAAATTCAAATTCAAATTATCTTGTCAAGCATAGGTACAATGTAATAAGGAAAAAAAAGGTTGTAACTTAATGAAAAGCTAACGAAACTCTTAGAAATCAATTGCCCTTTGACTAGGTCATGTTTGATAGCTGGTTCTGATTCTGATCACAACCTGACGGACGGAATTTGTCAGTTACGTTTAAGTCCGACTTATGAAATATTAAGGGCTCGCCCATTTCCTTCCACGGGGCACAAATCCAGTTCCCGGACTGCTTATGTTTCTGATCGTAAAACCCAACATCACTGCAGATGTGGGGGTGTGACCTAATCCAGACTTATCATGCCCAACAGTAGGCAAAGCTTGCGACCACCTGATCAACGAGGACTGCTTCGTTGATCAGGTGGTCGCAATCTATTCTTTAGCTTGGTCAGTCCATGGACTGCCATAGACTCAGCGAGTCAAAGAATACGTTGCGACCATTGACTTTCCCACCTTGCCAGATGATAAATACCTACATTGGTAAATATCTATACCTGTAATATCAGAAAATCCCTTCTTTTCAGGAGCCTGCCCCGATGGTGAATACAATCCGGGCCCTAACTGTGGCCTAGAGCCTTCCTGTTCGACAAAGAGCTCGCACGCATATCCGAAACATACCTGCGATTGTTGGTGCGATCCTGGCACCTATAGAAGACTGGATACTGATGCCTGTGTGAAAATAGGCAATTGCTATGATTAAATGACATTGTTAAATTAAACTGAGTTAGATATTATTGTGTCCTAAGGTTAATAACGCTCTGAGTAGGTATAACTACCCTTTTTTGTTTTTGGATGGGAAATCATCAAATGACCCGCTCAGGGCGGAGCGGAAGGGAGTGCCAGAGTTGTACTGACTAAAACCCTTCCATGTTCCTTCTTAGCCCTTTGTGTTCCAGGGCCGCGGTATCTCTTTCGAACAGTCCCGCAGCCTCCAAACAGTCCCGCAGCCCCAGGTATAACTCCTTGCGATGCCCTGAAGACAATATTATCATCTATCTAGCCTTTTCTCAACTATGTTGAGATCGGCTTCCAGTTTAACCTGATGCGGCTGAATACCAGTAGGTATATATTTTACACGAAGGGACTGCTTATCTTACCTCCAAAACCCAGTAACTGGGTAATACGATAAGTATATCTGGTAAAACTGGTTGTCAGAATTTAGGTTTTATGACTACCCGTAACGACAGTTAAAGTAACCTAGAAGATATCTATTCAAGTCGTAATAAAAGAAAGAAATGGTGTACTTACGTGTCTTCTAGGAGACATCACCATTCAGAAATTAAAACTGAAGTCTTGCGTCTGAAAGTTTCTGTCCGTAGCTCTGTATTCTAGCTCTCTCAATTACTAAGTGAGTACTTATCAGTTAGCCCTCTCAGTTACTAAGTAAGTAAGTACTTAGGTGGTTATTAGGTTTCCTTTGAGCTAATTGTAACAGCAATTAAACAAATTAAAACTTAAGTAGTTAGATCTCTAGGTAGGGACATTTTTATTTCAGCCTGTAGGTACATTATGAGTAGGTAAGTATTTAATAATTGCCCACCTTGGTTAAGGTAAGTATTGTTGGACTTTGCGAAGAAACTGCTGAGAAATTAAAAAATACGAAACAAAATAACAAAATGTATCCTTTACAAATTTTTTACGTCACTGAGCTACGGAATCGTCACATTTTTTATAAAAAAAAAACAAAACACGTTCATTACAAAAAAAACACCTACTCAGCAAATCTTTTGTGTGCCTGGCAGAAATAATTAGCCGCGAAACTAAAAAAAGAAACAATTGCCTCTACAGCTAAGCATGTCTATGACCGAAGCGCAAATTAAAACTAAGCAAGCAACATCTTACAGACCGTGACGGCTCTTATCGCTAATGAACTCATTTGAATGATTTATAATACAATAGCGAAGATCTCCAATACACGTAGGTAGTAGTGTTTTTTTTTATTGTTTCCTCAAGAACATGCATCACCACTGTTTTTATATCAAATTATAGCGCGCTGAATATGGTCCAAGACTAAAGTCTATTCAAATCCTTAATTCCAATTGATGTCATTTCCACACAAACAAAATAATATCAATTTATCATCATCATCATTAGACTACAGCAGTCCATTGATGGACATAGGCCTCCTCAATCGCGCGCCTCTAAACTCGATTCTCAGCAACTCTCATCCAGTTCCTACCAGCCACCCTGCGAAGATCGTTACTCCACCGAGCCTGAGAGCGTCCCACCCTAGATACGTTTGCCGATTCGCGGTCTCCACTCAAGAACACGTCTACCCCAACGGTCATCGGTTCTACGGCTAATAATGACCGGCCCACTGCCACTTCAGCTTACTTATTCTGTGAGCTATGTCGACAACTCTGGTTCTCTGTCAGATCACCTCGTTCCGGATGCGATCCCTCAGAGACTCCAAGCATAGTCCGTTCCATAGCTCGCTGACCAACCTTGAATTTATATCAATTTAGAAACAGTTAAGTTGATTTTAGAACTAGGTACATTTAGGTACAAATTGTTGTTTGATAGGTATTGCCATACTCATTGAAGTGAACAAGTCATCAAACTGAACCCAAATGTGTAGCTATTAAAGTTAATTTTCTAAATACAGATGTTTGTGTACATTTTTAGAAACTAAATTGTGTAGGTCCGCAGAATAGGTAGGTGAACGTGAGCGTTAATAATATACTAAACTTATGAATAAGTACATAATATACTTCTATTGTTATGATTCGTTTGCATATAACACGTGAGAAACTTGTTGCCGTCAATCAGTACCATCTGCTCGCTCGGAGTTAATCGTTTTAAAATTAGTTTTCTGTTACATACGATTCGTAGTTTCGTCTTTATAAGGTTGTCTGCTGCCAGTCATTTTAGTTTATCAGTAGAAATATAAATCGTTTTGACACTATTTGATATTAAATGGCTCCAATTTAAACGTGTGCGTCATTAGTTTACGAGATAATAATCAAGGTTAGAAGTAAATCGATCAATAAAAGAGACCTCACATAACAGTACCTACCTAAGCTGAAATAACCGATTGTTCAGGAGCCCTAAGACGCTGCTACGTTTCAGAAAACAGGTTTAAAATATTGTATTTGTGTGAGCTTCAGTACAAATTAGTGGCACAGATAATCAAGGTGAAGAAGTTATTTATACAGTGATGTGTGGTGATAAACTGCATTCGTGTTTGTCTGTGTGTCGTGTCAACATGAAACTCTGGACAGTTGTATTGTTTGTGTCTGTTCTTAGTTTCCAGCAGTCGATCGGTAAGTATTTTAATAATTATCTATGTAGCAGTCGGTAATTTATGCAAAGGCTTTACCCAAGGAGCTAGGTCCTACATATATTTACCTTAGTAATTATATAAGTTTATACGCTTTGTAAGAGACTCGTGACCAGTTTTGATGAATGATATCGAGCTTGTCATAATAATTATTAACGCAAAGAACAAGATATTATTGATCTTTGTTTTGTGTTTTGTTACTTTATTTATGAAGTATGTACCTAGCTTACCTATGTTTTTTTAAAGGCAGAGTACGTAGTCGAATAAGAGTCGAGTTATTAAGCATTTATAACCCATATATGGACTTGGTTGTTCGAAATAAAGTATTTGAATTTGAATAAAGATGGTACGTTAAATAATAATTACACAAGTTTAACGATAAAAATAAAATACCTTTGTAGAAATTGTAGCCCCCAAGCAGACCTTCTCAGTATGTACCTATAACCATAAACTGTCAAAATACATTTTGCTATCAGCCAGCAGAATGACACTTAGAAAGTCTTGCCTCTATCTTTTTTTTCCTGTGCCGGCAATGACCTCTTACGGACTCTGCTTACCAAACTTTCCGGGATTAAAGGGAATATAGACTTTGGTGTGTAGGGTCTATTAGAGACAGGTATTCGAAATTCTCGAAAAACTCTTTCTACATCTCAATGTTCACAATCGCCTCAAATCATTTCAGCCGATTGTCCACCTGGTCAATACAACCCTGGTCCCGATTGCTCCTTCGAGATCATCTGCGGTCTACCCAGCGCCCATTCAGCCAGAAGACACTACTGCGACTGCTGGTGCAACCCTGGAACAGTGAGAGATTCCCTCACCAATGAGTGCGTCGAGACGTGTCCACCGATTAGTAATCCGTGGTTACCTAAGTCCAGTTGATGTTATTGTTAAGTTATTTAAATAATATGTGAAGTAAGTGTTGTGTTTAAATTTAATAGGTATAGTTGTTTTCTGAGGTATCATATCTCAGTAAACAACTACACTATAATTACCTGTGTTTATTCATATAATTTCTGTGATCTCAGATTGATTCGTGTAAAAAATGGGGAAATACGAAGTCGTCATGTTTGTTGAATGTAGAAGTTACCTCTCGCATTACGAAAGTGGCCTTTATTGCTACGGCATACAGGTGCTGTCAATTTTAGTAGTAGTAGAGACTAAGGTAAGTGATTTGCCGTGCTGTTGATTTGCTCCAAAAAAGGGTGATCATGATGACGGGAACTAGAGACTAGTAAACTAGACAGAATGTTTTTAAAAAATAATCCTGAATTTTTACATGGATGGTGACATGAACGAGAGAAGTGGTCCAGTGAAAATGTCCGCAAATTAAGACTTGTAAGTAGGTCGTAACTCGTAGGTTCGAACTCAGGCAGGCACTTTGTCAACATAATTATTTATCACCACTACTCTCAAAACAATGAAGGAAAACATCTTGAGGGAACTAACATGTCCGTCAGAATAAAATAAAATCGAAGGCATGTTCATATCCACCAAGCCTTATTGGGCCCATGTAGAGGAGCCATCTCTCCTCCTCTTATAGACGGAAGAAATGTGTCTCAGTAGTGGGAACATCAAACCCTGTGTTTATTACATGGACGGAGAGAATACGAAGAATAATCATGATTTATAGAAATGAGGTCAATTCGATTTTCATTCTTATCTTTGACCTGGATAATGTACAGAACTATATGTGTCAGACAGAACGCGATGCGACGCTATCTACTTATGTCACGTCAATAAATAACTCGTGTCAGTGTAAAGGTCAACGGATACATGTAAGCACTGTACGGGATCTACGATGCATCAACTTGAACCGTCTGAATTCTTCCTATGGAATCAGTATCGCCCCAACTCGAACTGTTTAGGATTTCTTTCTATGAAACTCAGTTATACACACTTAAATACGGGGTGGAAAGGACACCGATGCGAAAACGGTTACCACGTATTCAGTACATCATTCTAAGCTCCCGTAGAAATTTTTCATCGGTTATTTAAAAAAAAACAGCTGTTTCAAGAATTCAAGATATATATAGAATAGCTGTTTTTAGGGTTCCGTACCCAAAGGGTAAAACGGGACCCTATTACTAAGACTTCGCTGTCTGTCTGTCTGTCTGTCTCCAGGCTGTATCTCATAAACCGTGATAGCTAGAAAGCTGAAATTTTCACAAATGTTGTATTACTATTGCCGCTATAACAACAAATACGAAAAATTAAAAAAAAAAATATTAAGGGGGGCTCCCATACAACAGATATGATTTTTTTGCCGTTTTTATGGATAATGGTACGGAACCCTTTGTGCGCGAGTCCGACTCGCACTTGGCCGGTTTTTTTTAATAACAGGGGGTTCAGAATAATGTACTGAATACGTGGTAACAGTTTTCGCGTCGGTGTGGGATTCCACCCCGTATACAAGGTGTAAACGGACCCATCACGAAACCGTCAAACAAGCATTCTGTACATCAAACCTAGTTAAAAAAAATAATAAAAAATGGGGGGGGGGGGGGTAAATGCATCCACGATACAGGAGAAATTCCTAGTGTGGGGCAACGTTTAAAAAAAAAAAATTCACAAATCAATGATGTTGACTGAGTTACTCTACGCAAACAATGTTGCTGAGAAACGACATTATTTTTGGGGGTGAAAAATCACGTTTTACGGTAGGACTCTATGTGACGCACTCAAAACATTGTGCTGATAGATGCATCGAATAGTATGGAGGTCGGGGATGTACTTATTTAAAGTAAACTTGTAACATTAAAAAATTGATTAAAAAAAAAATGTGAAAAAGTTGTAACTTTGACCCCATTAAACTGACATCATCAGTCAACCCGCGATCATGGCGCTTGCAACAGTGTTGAAATATCGGGAACTCAAAATTATGAACAATCACGGAAGATATCCCGTAACAGCGACAGCATAAGTTTAGGCAGATGGAAATTCATAGGACCTGTTTTTATTAAATAAAAAATGTAAACCTTCATACAAATAGTAAACACGAACATAAGTTACCTATCATTCAAGTTAAACCTTCGTACAAATAGTAAACACAAACATAAGTTACCCATCATTCAAGTTAAACAACACCTAAGTACACGTCAAAGTGATCAATAACAATTTATTTTTTATTCTATAATAGTTCTTGCAACTTCATTCAAAAGTCGATCAACGTTTATCATCGTAGATCAAATGAAATTGGTTTGGAATAGGCCAATTATTGAGACACACCTATACGTAATTGCTCTATCATACTAGGGTGCAAAATGCTTCATTCTACTCAGTATTCTTACAGAAAAAATGTCATGCATTCTATTAGACTTTTTTATTACAAGCTGCACACATTGTTAGTGTTTGAACAATGCGATTATTATGAGCATAATAATTGCATTACGTCGTATGCAGGCGCTCATCGAATGCATTTTGATCGAAGTTTGATTTCATTGGAGCAAAACAGGATGCCGTGATACTTTAATGTACCTATTATGTTTTTAATTATTAGACATGTTCAAAATAAGCTATTATAACTAGTAATTAACAGCTTTAAATTGGTGTGCCAACTCATTTGAAAGGAAGAAAGCCACGTAGAAGAGGCGTAGCGCCTGCGCACCTTATTACGAGTCTTTATGTTATGAGTAAAGCACGGCGTAGCTCATACTGTGTACTCATAGGTTGACTTGCGAGATGCAATTTTAACAAAAACCTGTCTTCTGTCTATAGGCATACGGCCCAGGTGCAATAGCAATAGGCATATTAAAACATCGGGATTTCTGTAATTCTAAGATTTATTTGTGTATATGAAAACTCCGGAACAAATTCTTAATTATGATAAAAATTAAGAACTTCAAAATCCATCCTGTAGAACTAAGTCATACAGTACAGACAGTGTCAGTAGAAAAAAGCGACTCTGTTAAAATAAATATTGATGACAGCTACATTATTCATTTTTCGGTAAAGACTAGTTCGATCGTTCAATACTGTTGCCGAGTGGCCTGTCCGGAAAAAAGCCGGGAAAACGACGACAAATAATCGTCTAACAGCCTGCCGTCTACAGCAATCATAGCTCTTTCATGTTCACTGAATTTATAAAGCCTCAAGAGAATTATTGTCACCAGTATCTTTAGAGTTTATGAGACAAATATGTTTAGTAGAGGTGACAACTATATCAACACAGAAACATGGAACACAATAGGGTAGAAAAGTCGCGTGTGTATATGTGCACTAATTGGACTTAATAATTTTAAGTAAGGTGAATAACGAGCTTTAAATAAATATAATTAGTTTATTTCAAGTAAAGAGAAAACCAACACAAACAGATACATAAAAGGATACAGATAGCACACACAAGCACAGACAAAAACGAGCACTCACAAAGTAATAATATGTCTGCTGCAGCTTTGCTGGATATAAGGTATGTATATTCATATATTTATCTTTCGCTCTTATGGACATTGGTAATTAACCTAAGGGAAGTATAACGGTATGAAAAAGATCCTAAGTCCAAATATTCCATTTGTGCACTAAACATCTATATCCATTTAACCGTTAAGGCTTGAAAAAAAAACAGTCTGACAGACAGATATTAGTATAAATTTATTATTTTCGTTCCTATTAGGGATAGTCCAAGGCCCATAATCATCATCTGCCTAGCCTTTTCCCAACTATTTTGGGTTCGGCTTCCAGTCAAACCGGATGCAGCTGAATACCAGTATTTTACGTGGGGCGACTGCCTATCCGACCTCCACAACCCAGTTAGTTCTGGGTAATACGATACCCTTTGGTATGACTGGTTGTCAGACTTTCGGGCCACTGACTACCTGTCCTGTACCTGTCAAAGATCTACAAATGACAGCCAGGACCAACGGCTTAACGTGCTTTCCGAGGCACGGAGGAAACTCGGTATGTGTCACGGTGGTCACCCATCCACGGACCAACCTAGGCAAGCGCAGTTTAACCTAAATGTTTAGCCACGAGCTCCTCGGATAGTCCAAGGCCCATCGAGACAAAAACCAAAGTCTACATAAACAAAAGACTATCTCCCCCTAATTTATTTTTGGCCAAAATACTTCCATTTATTATTTCAACAGAGTCAACATTGGATACGGAGGTTTTCGCCACATCGCACCGATGGAACTAAAATAAATATAATTTACGAAATTGCCCCAATCAATTCTGTTGAGGACCACGCCATTCCGAAATTATGGAGCCGTGACCTTGTTATGCAGATTCTGATGTTTTTCGGCTGATTGTTGGTTTATAAAGCGGATTTTTGATAAGTCTCGGTCGATATTTGCAGTTTTTTCGTTTTGGGTGAAAAGTTTTTGAAAATTATCATTTCATTATGACAATTTCATTATTAAGACTGCTTCGTTGGTCTCGTCAAGTTGTGTCAGCTGAGCATGAGGTCCTGGATTCAATTCTTAGGTCGGGCAAAGGATTTTTCTTAAGGAATTTCCCATTATCAGCACGGTGTTTGGATGTGTGTCCGTTGCTGGCAATAGGCTCGTCCCTGTTACATGAGATGGATGTTATGTTTTGTATAATTATGACATAAAGTAACAAACCATTCATACGGCGTAGGTAACTACATTATACAAATATTAAAGTGTCACTCGTGTGATTCTGTTAAAGAATAGAAACCGTGACGAACCGGGTTTAGAAGGTCCACCCACGCCTGGGTCCGAAATGACGAGAAAATAGTGTCAAAAGAATGATCTTTAAATGAGGTACCTATGTAACAAACAGCATGCCTTGTTAGGAAAAGCTGTTTACAAGACATGACTCAACTTCTACCCTGCTTATCCTGCACAGAGAGCTGTCCTGGTGGGACAAAAGAACAGGCAGACGATTTCAACCTAATCATTCTAACAACATAATTATTGTAGTGACATTACAAAAAGTACTACAGCGCCATCTATGACATAAATGAAGAACTAACATCAAAATTCCTAAATCGCTCAGTTAAAGTTATCCACGACTTAAGACTATATAGAAGTAAGCAGCCCACCAGACAACAATCGGCTGGTCGGAGGATCCTCCCTTTTCTATGGGGAATGAAGAACTTTCGCCCTGTTCTTCATACTCCCAAATTATTAGAAGGATCCCGCGGCAGTTAAAAGCTACAATTAATGCCGCAGGTAGATGCACTTGTCACATAAACGCTCTCGTGGTCAATGCGTGGATGGTTACTCCGATGAAATAGAATTGACCTATAATAGACAATCGTCTTGAGAGTATAAAAGGTCTGAGACATTTTATAAACTCGAGCCAATTGTCTGCATAAACGAAGTCAAGAGCCCTGAAGACAGGTACGGTTTTAGATATTGCCTGTGAAGGGCAATATCTAAAACCGTAAGATCGATCGTAGACCGTTTTGAAACACTAGTGCGCTAAATTTGACCTTTTGAAAATGAAGCAGTCAGTTTTCTCGAATCTTTTTCCGTTTCGTCATGGACAGCAGCGGACAATAGACATTGAAAGAAAGAAGGAAAACTATTTTACATTGCAGATATACATAACAACACGCCTGCAATCTCCGAAGGGTTAGGCAGAGGTGTACCTAATAGAACACCCACATTTCGCCAGTTATGTTTTTAAGTCCCATGTAATCCCATGTAAAAGGGGGCAAGCCTATACCATCAACCGGGCCCAATCCCAGACTTCGTGGCTGCAACAGAGAAATTCCTGTTGGAAAAATCCAATAACACTTTGAATCGAACCCAGGACAGAGTGCTCAGCAGTCGCGTTTTGGACCATTAGACCAACGGGGCAGTCGAGAAGATATTGAAGATATACTAAATTCTAAGATCATGCAATGGACATGCATTCCATGTGTGTAAGTATGAAGCGTGTCTACAGCTAAGTGGGTGTAAGCAGTTATCCAATAGCCGTTATACGGTTGAATGCTTCTTTCAGACAACGCGCTTGCTTTTTTAGCGTTCGATAGTGTTAGTATTACGAATAAGAATAGTATGTTATTCTTAGAAAAAAAAATCGGACCTCTATGGGGGACAATGGACAGAATTCTTCTGGAATTAATGAAGTCGTCTTGACAATGTGACAGCATTCAGTGGAGACAGTTTGTTGTTTATGCTGTTCCTGTTATGGTTTTCGTACTCCTTCGCTATAATATTCTGATTAATGTCGTTGTATGTTATAAATATGTTATGTAAGCCGTTTTTTGTGCATGTGGTGTTAACCTGTAATTAATTGTTGCACTTGAATATGTTAATCTAGTTATTAAATCAGAAATGTATATATTGTAACCAATTGTTGGTTAACCTAAATAAATAAATAAAAATAAAAGACAGATAAACTGTTTCTCTGGGACTTCGTTAATCTTCATTATCTCGGCGCTTTTCTGGTGGACGCCACTGATTCTGGCTTTCAGGAGTTACAGTGGTTTGGGAATAGTGTGACGGGCTTGTTTCTGAAACTATAGTTGCTTGCTTTAGTAGGTGTTTACTAGAGCAAACATATACTTAACTCTCCCCACACCCTCTAGTCATTGGATTTTTCTTGCGTGAAGAGCCTGATTAAATCAGATCAGATCTTAACAAATTCATGGTATTACCAATTGTATAATATTGGTTGCGATAATGTTTATTTCAATCTTAAGTAAAAAAATTACTGTTTATAATTGAAGTGACTTTAAGGTAACAACATTTTCACGCCGTGATGGCTCTCGGCCACCGTAGCTGAAGCCAATAACTAAGCTAAGATTAAGTTATGAAGGTACAGAGAGAGCTACAACACAATACCAACTTCAAAGTACTCGCAATATATCTCCAAAAACAGATAACTCACAAAGCTATCAAGTCATTTCCTCAAGTTACCCTGAAAAGAGATTTCCCAGTCCACGATAACGGGTCCCGTATAAGGAAAACAGCGTACGAGAAAAACGTTAGTAAAATTTCATTAATTTGCTCCTAAGTACGAAAGTGATCCGTTCGGGCGTTTCAAAGCCCGTTTTAGGGTTCTGTACCCACAGTGACGAGATCGGAACTATATCTTAGTTTATTGCGTATCTATTGGCGCGTGACCTATCGCCACCATCCTGTTTTATCAATATAATTTTCACGGAGAATTTTAAAAATGTTTACCAACAGCGTCCTCTTGACTATGCAGAACTAGACATTCATCTGTTGTCACAGGGCTGATGTAGCCAGATGAAATATGCGTTACCATGCCCTCTATCATCATCTGTCTAGCCTTTTCCCAACTATGTTGGGGTCGGCTTCCAGTCTAACCGGATGCAGCTGAATACCAGTATTTTACATGGAGCGACTGCCTATCTGACCTCCACAACCCAGCTAGCACTGGGTAACACGATGCCCTTTGGTAAGACTGGTTGTCAGACTTTCGAGCCATTGACTACCTTAACGACTGTCATAGATCTACCAATGACAGCCGGGACCAACGGCTTAACGTGCTTTCCGAGGCACGGAGGAAACTCGGTATATAATGGGTGGTCACCTTTCCACGGACCAACCTAGGCAAACGCGGCTTAACCTGAAGATCGACCCGAGAGGCTGCTATTATTTAGCCACGAGCTCCACGCCCTCTATCATACCTCATACCTCTACCATGCCCTCTATCATGACCCAAATATAATGTAAACTATGATCTAATTGGTGGAGCAGAACCCATGTTTGGCGAGTCACGACTCACACTTGGGCGGTTTTTTGGGCTTTGGATTCCTCTCGGAGGGCGGAGGAGGGCCTCGTGTGGTTTGGACCGGTCTCTGTGCGGTCGGATGTAACCCTCGCCGTTGTATTGTAGGCTAATATCAGTCCAAACACGTTTGACTTTTAGCCCTTCTACGTAATTATTATACCCTTAATTATTGGCGCTTTAGGACGTTAGCGATGAATTTATTATGCTCGAATGGGATGTGATGGGTTTATTTACAGTTTTAGGTTTTGTCGGCCTTTCGGTGGGTTGTTTTACTGTCGTAAGTAGAGCTGTGACGTTATTTTTATTACCTGTTGAAGTTATATTGACGTATTACCTACATAACACCACTTAGCATAGCTACCCAGGTCTAGAATCTAATTCATTACTTATTAATCTCCATTATCTACTTTAAAATCAATCGAGCCTCCGTCAGCTTCTCAAATATTCAGTTCATTACAATGAAAGCTGCCAATACAGTTCAGTAGGGCACATAATCTTTCCTTGCATGTTAAGTGATTTTATACTACTTATGCCTCTGACCTATATTCTCGATTAAGGACACCTATAGCGTCAACGCGACACTTAAAGGGGTGATGTCAGAAAGCGATTAATAGGTCGTCTGGCGTCTCGGGGTGCACCGCGATGGTCTGGCGACCGGAAGCGGCTCGCACCGAATAATCGCATCGATCGCCAAAAAACTAACCCACATACGCACTGGCAGCGTAGCCGGAATTATTAATCGCGAGGAGTAAGGGGGCGCGAGGGGGGCAGAGGGTGAGCGAGGGTGGCGGGGTGGGCGCGGCGCGCAGGCGCGGGCGTGCGGCGGGCACTTCGCGATTAAGGCTCGCGCGCTCCGGCCGCGTCCACACGCGGCGTCGCGATGCGCGAGCAGCCGGCCCCGCGGCCGCTCCCGCAAGCGCCGCGCTAACCTGTACCCATGCAGTGGCGAAAACTTACCAGGTTGAAGTCTTCGCCGGGCGGACAGTCGCGCGCTCGGAGGATGCTCTGCTGCGGCCGCAGGAAGGTATGCGATCCGATCGATAGCGCGCGCCGAAACCGTCGCCCCTCCCGGCCCGGACGCCGACGCCGTTTCGTTACGCCGTTCGACGACCCCGCTCACTAATGCCTCACTAAATCATGCTTCTTCTTGACTCTCATCTTTCCTTAGCCTAAGTTCGTGTCATGAAAAACCATCATCGAGTTCATTTATCGAATTATTCAGTTGCAACCCTGCAGTCGTTAATTTCATCTGATCCTTACCTTATGTTTCAGGGCGCTAAGTGCTTAACCGCTTTTCATGTCGTTAATTACTTAACTATCTATATTTGTGAACAATTATAAAGTATCGAGACAGTTTAATTAATCAAAAAAGCTAAACACTTGAAAAGTTCACGTTTTCTAAGCAATTAGTGAAGTTTGGTTGAAGGGCGGGTAATCAATCTCTAGGTCATATGAATGTGGGCCGCTGAATCGATCATTATTTAGAGCCATCGACAATTCTGGGTGCGATGATCGTAGAAAATAGATTGTGGTGCTGCTCTATTTTAAACTTAGAGCGGGCCAGACGTACCTGCCCTCTGCCCCCATATTTCTGTATCAAACTATTTCTAAGATAATATACTGTAATTTTCAGTAAAATTAATGTATTTTATATAGTAAATCGTTAGTAGTTACTATAATGGCTGCCGGCGCTGTAACGCCTTAGGTACTCGCAGCATCTCGCCATCTTGTGCAAAGACATCAGTAGGTACTGAGCTACACTTATAGAGAATCTGCGGGTAGTTTTAGTCGTTACTATAAGTTTGGCAGTTCATAGTGTTGGGGCATTACTGTTATTTAATCGACTAAAAGATTACTATTGAATACTTTCTTGTTTCTCATTAGTTTTAAGCAATCACCGACCATATTTTAAGTTCTTATGTCAATTAATTGGTGAACCTTACCATTGGAATTTTCCAAACTGAAAATAACATCCAAAATGTACCTTCTCAATAACCTTGATTAAATACTTACTATTATTAGTAGTTACATTTTTGTACCAACAATATTTAAGGAGTATACCGACTTATTGACAAAGAGTTAATAGCTACCGAAACTTTGAACCATAATTACACGTTGACGTGTGATCGTTGTCACTTAAGTGCCGTTTAATTCCAAGCTGTACCATCTACTTAATAAGTTGTACCTATACATTAGGACGCCTCTTTTCAGTGGTATGTTGTATCTATATAAAACATTGGTTTATCTTTTTCAATGGTGGTACATCTTGTGAAAGAGTTCGTCTGAAGTATTAAAAGGAATATTTGTATATAATTTAACTTTTAATAATAATAAATTTATGGCGACTGCCTCGTTGGCCTAGTGGTCGCAAGAACGACTGCTGAGCATGAGGTCCTTGGTTTGATTCCTGGGTCGGGCAAAGTGCCATTGGATTTTTTCATATGGAATTCTTTAGTGGCAGCCACGGAGTCTGGATTTGCGCCCGGTTGATGGCAATACGCTCGCCTCCAATTAAATACTTAAACATAACTGGCGAAATGTGGGTGTACTATTAGGTACACCTCTGCCCATCCCTTCGGGGAATACAGGCGTGATGTTATATTAAGTGAAATTTATGGCAAAAAATCAAAAAATGAGAGACAAGGTAGAGATGGATATTCATCTCCACTAATATTATAAAGAGGAAAAATTTGTATTTTTGTGTGGTGTGTGGGGTATGTTTGTAATGAATAAACTCAAAAACTTCTGTGCCGATTTCAAAAATTCTTTCACCATTGGAAAGCTACATTCACCCTGAGTAACATAGGCACCCGTGCAAAGCCGGGACGAACCACTAGTAGATTATAAAGCAAAAAAATATTTGCTTTATTTCACAGTTTTATTTCACAGGGAGAAAACGGGAATACGATTATATATAGGCGAAGCACCGCTAACCTCTTCGCATAATTAGGCACTATCATTCTGGTACTAGAAGACTGTACGTTTCACAGGTCGTGGGGTCGAATCCGGGCAGACATTTTGTGTAATTTATTTCATCACTCGTTCGAATATTATGTCCCATTCACAGTATCCACACTGAGCCCGCGTGGTCACGGGTCACTCCCTCTCGTAAAGAAGAGGCCTGAGTGCCAACAGTGGAAACATTGTAGACTGATTATATTATGATTATGCATAATTATATTTTGACTGTACGGTTGGCGCAGTGGCTAAGCGATTGGCTTCTGCGCTTCGTGTCGCGGTTTCGATTACCCCATAGCATATATAAAGCACAGCATAATCAGCTTATAATGTTCGCACTGTTGGGACACACGGCCTCCTCTCTAAGAGAGGGAATGGGCTATAATCCACCACGCGGGCCCAGTGCGGGTTGGTAGATGTCACATGTCTTCGAATTTTCGGTTCTAGGACATGCCGGTTTGCTCACGATGTTTTCCTTCACCGTTTTTGAGAGCAGTGGTGATGAAATAACATTACACAAAGTAATGCGCCTGCGGTTCGAACCCACGACTTACTGTTCGTAAGTCGGGGCCGCCACACTGGGCCACCGCTGCTCTCTATGTCTATTTCTAATGCTTGTGAACGCGCCCACGATTCAGGAGAAATTCCTAGTGTAACGCAACGTTTTTTTTAAAACGAGAGAGGAGGAGTAGAGGATACATACCAGTTCCCGAAGTTAATTGCTAACAAATAACCTCGATTACTGCACATAGAACATTAACACTTGAAGAAGTTAGGTACTGCAATTTTCCTTAGAGAATGGCAGTAATAACAGAGAAAAATTGCAGTACCAACGGGTTTTCTAGGTTAATTTTTCAGTAACAACTAGCAGTCTCTTTGCTGGTGTTTAAGACACCTCCGTTTTCAAACTGTTAATTTCTCATGAAAAAATCCATGGAACAACTTCATAACGCTTTGCCTGACCTAATGGAACTCGCACTTGCAACCAACGGTTTCGGGCATTTTGCCGTACAGTCAAGAGGATTGAAGTAACAACTAGAAGAAAAACCGGCCAAGTGCGATTCGGACTCGCGCACGAAGGGTTCCCCTTAATATTTAATTTTATTAATTTTTTGTATTTGTTGTTATAGCGGCAATAGTAATACATCATTTGTGAAAATTTCAGCTTTCTAGCTATCACGGTTTATGAGATACAGCCTGGAGACAGACAGACAGACAGACAGACAGCGGAGTCTTAGTAATAGGGTCCCGTTTTACCCTTTGGGTACGGAACCCTAAAAATGACAAGAATATGTCGCAGAAACTCCTGACTACGTATATGCCCTGGACCTGTGGTAAATGCGAGTAGTAAGTCGTAAGGAGTAAGTCAAAAGATGCGGTTTCGAGAAAATGTCCGTACCATCATCATCATTTCAGTTGACGGACGTCCACTGCTGGACGTAGGCCTCCCCCAAGTGTCGCCACATTGACCGGTCCCGTGCGTCTCCCATCCAGCGAATCCCCGCAACCTTCACCAGGTCATCGGTGCACCTAGTGGAAGGCCTTCCAACGGCCTTCCATCTAATTAACATAGAGAGATGTAACCCAGGAGGAAAGATCTTTTGACGAACATTTCAATTGGAGAACATTTTTTTATTCAAAAATCTGACTTACTCCTCTCTCGATTGCCACGGCAGATATTTTACCTGAAGAAGAATTGTTTTAATATTCAAACAGTAATGTCAGAAATATGAACAATAATTTGTGCCGCCCAGACATGATGTTCGGCTTTTATTCGTCGCGTTTTATTGTGACATGGTTGTAATGATTCATGTCACGAATCCGAGTTGGTGCTGTTTTTAAAGATACCTATCGATAGTAGAACAGTTTGGGTATATTGGTTTGTTTGAGGGGAAAAATATTTTTCGCTAGCTTATGCTTGTGTGGAATTCGGTAATTGTCCCATGGGATCGTGCTACCGGGATAAAATGTATCCTATAATTATGTTAATCAACAAACTATCCATGTGACAAATTTTATTCAAATCCGTTCAGTAGTTTCTGCGTGAAAGAGTAACAAACATCCATCCATCCATCCATCCTCACAAACTTTCGCACACAGATAGTTTATAACCTGGATTAACACATAGGATACTTTTTATCCCGGCAGTGAGATCCCGTGGGACAATTACCGAACTTACGCGGGTAAAGCCGCGGGCAATGAAACGTAAAAATTCAAAAGTTTTTTATTGATTAACATTTTACGTTTTCTTGAACAACTTTAATTTTGAATAATTTTAAATTTTTTTGGAAGCCATACTTCTACAAAATAGGTCTTGTCTCAAACAGCAGAAACCGTTATTTCACGAAAATACTCTTTTCAATTTTGCCAAGTATATACATTTCATTGATTTATATAAAACGGGCGTAACTCCAACATAAGTCCCACAAAACTTATGTAGGTCAAATTATGGTTGACATAAGATACCTACCTGTCAGGGTTAACCATGAGGATTAAGATGAGTCAAGATGTACCAATTGATAAAACAAACTTAAAGGCTGAGGGTAAGGATTACAGAGAATAAACTTATTAGCAAGTATCCAATATCTACAGTAACACATTACACAAGAAGGTCAAAAATATAGTTAAGAAAACAACGCCTCTGTGTCTTTGCTATCTCTTCATAAACATAATAGCATGAAAAAAAACTCGACACCTAGAATAGGAGTCGAGTTTTTCTCTAGAAACACAACCTAGAAGTTTCTCTCTAGATTGTACTGTAGGTTCTGCCAATTTGAACGATATGTCTGTATAACTTGTAAGTTGAAATTCCAGCAGCGTATTATATTCAGGCGAGATAAGGGACATTAGTGCAGCATTTGACATCATAATTAAGTCCAAAAACAAACATTTTGTCATGTATATTATTGCTATACTCAAGTATAGCAAAATAACCGACGAATTATACATATCGTTCTGAAATTCCTCCTCATTTTGATTTGGATAAACAGAATATAGCTACCGATTAAACTCGTTTCTAGGGTTAATAATTAACATAACATCAAACCACGTTTCGTCATGGTTTATGTAGGTCAATCATACCCCATATGTACCTACAGGAAAGGGTTGAATGGGGGGTGAAGCCAAAGCCCACAAAATAACACAAACAATTTTTCAACCCTCATTTACTGCTTTAATTTTTTTACCTTTACCGCTGCGATGGTCAATATTGAAAAATGTTTGATTGAGATGAAAAAGAATTTGTTTTTAATTATACAGAGTGATTGTTCAATTATAATGGTATCAGGTTTTAATTGGGGTTGAGAACTGTTTTTATTCAGTGGTTCAGCGGTGTTTTTAGTAACTTCACAAGTCATTAAGTTCTATTAAATTGGTAGAAAAATCTGGTACCGCTTGATAATTAGAAGAATTCTTTTTAAATGCAGAAATTTTCTTCAGACGCTTTCGTGATATCCTGAAACCCATTTTTCTTAATAACTTGTTGTTCTAATGATTTCGTCTTTACCCAAGTCGGGGTTTCATGGACGGCTCAAAGAAATGCGCATGCGGCGTCTCCCCACAGACAATGGCCCATCTTCCATCTTGCACCGCATGCCCTATCACCTGCTCACTTGATGATCTATTTACTGCATCAGTGAGCGGAGTTCGCGAGGCTGAGTTTTGGGCTAAACGCATTGGAACTTTTTGCCACCGACACGCTAAGTAGAAGAGAATGATTACGTATCTAAAATCATGAAATTTCCATTAATCCAATCTGGTATCAAATGGTACTTACTTAAATATTTATTTATTTAAACTTAATGTACAATAGTGTTACATAGGTGGGAGGAGCTCGTGGCTAAATTATAACAGCCGCTCGGCTCGAGCTTTAGGTTAAGCCGTGCTTGCCTAGGTTGGTCTGTGGATGGGTGACCACCCATTACATATCGAGTTTCCTCCGTGCCTCGGAAAGAACGTTAAGCCGTTGGTCCCGCCTGTCATTTGTAGATCTTTAACAGTCGTTACAGGTAGCCAGTAAAAAGTCTGACAACCAGTCTTGCCAAGGATATCGTATTACCCAATATTAACTGGGTTGTGAAGGTCAGATAGGCAGTTGCTCCATGTAAAATACTGGTATTCAGCTGTATCCGGTTAGACTGGGAGCCGACCCCAAAATAGTTGGGAAAAGGCTAGGCAGATGAGTGTTACATAGGTGGACTAAATGCCATTATGCATTCTCTACCAGTCAACCTTTGGGTTAAATAGGAGAACAGTGTGATAGGGTACAAAAAAACTTTATATTAAATATTCACGTTATTTCGATTCCTTTTCCTCAGTATCACACTTTTTCACATTCAACTGAACGCATCAACATTTGACATTCGTTCTCTTTTTTATGCTGATGACGTAATATTGTAGGGTCCTCATATTTCATATAACCTTGCAACGGCGGGCAGCATATTTTCCCTTCCATCTAAATGTGGATAACACCGATTTTGTATATTCTGGGAATTCAGAATGAACGGGTTAAATTCGGAACTCACTTGAATCTGGAAATGGCTATTTTTATACTTTTATTCTGGTCATTATAATAATATGAAAATGAGTTTGTACCAATTCATTGTTGTTGCAAAGACATAAATTATTCACTTTAGTCTTTATAAGATCACTAGCAGTTTACCCATTTGGTGACTTTAAAACTACATTATGAAAGACTAGTTGAATGCCTATCCACGGAACAACAACATCAATGTACATTCAATTTTTTAAAGAAGTTCCACCACACTCTACCATCCTTTTCACACACGGCAATTCCATTCGGGTTCACATTCAAAGCAACGAGAACGTCAGAGATAATCAACACCCACAGTACAATATTGTGATGTGAAGTGACTCCACTCCATTCAACCTTTACCGAGGGTTGAGTACCCCGACACGGGCGTGGCTTACGTCAAATTACAATAATCAAAGTACCACGCGCTTTGAATTAGTAACTAAGTTTCCATGGGGTTTGTTGGACACTTGACAACTATTTGTTGACGCAACTTGATGATGAAGTATCTTACGCAGTTTAGGGTTGATTTGCATAGTTACGGTAATTATGTTAAGGAGTTTAAATACCGCTAAGTTAACACTTTCGTGAAAGTTAAGAAGGGCGTTTAACCACTTTTGTTAACTTGTTAAATTTTAGACCGAATGTAAAAAAAACCTCGTTTTTATTGACATCGCATAACATCACGCCTGTAATCCACGAATGGTTAGGCACAGTTGTACCCAATATTACACCTAAATTTCGCCAGTAATGTTCAAGTCTCATGTAATAGTGGGCGAACCTCTTGCCTTCAACTGAAAACCATTTCGAATCCGTGGCTGTTATTCCAAAATTCCTTACGGACAAACCTAATAACACTTGGCCCGACCTGAGAATAGAACCCAGGATTTCATGCTCAGCAGTCACATTTGCGACTACCAAACCAACGAGTCAGTTAAATTGACGTGATAACAATATTAGCATATTCCAAATAAAAAAAAATGTTATCACAACAGTACGTTCAATATTGGAAGCATGCAATTTGTTGCCGTTGTTTTTTATCGCTACACTTTGTTAGTTTCAAAAACTGATAAGATTTTGTTGCAAAAAATATGGGTTTAACCAATCCGCGTCAAGCCTGAGCGTGACACATTTGTTAAAAACTTTGATGCCCAACGCATGTTGAAAGGTTCCGTAGATTATTCATTGGCACAGTGAAAAACTTATTTGTTTACTCGCCTGTAAGATTTTTTTTATGTTATTCAACATTTATAGCTTTGGTGTAAGTAAATCCAACCTCGTCTAGTTTTCAGAATAATAAATAAAAAGTGTGTAAAAATAACTTTACAGGATAAACATAAATTTATCATTGAGCCGCTCGGGTCGATCTTGCCCAGGTTGGACCGTGGGTGACCACCCATTACGTACCGAGTTTCCTCCGAGTCTCGGAAAGCTCGTTAAGCCATTGGTCCGGCTGTCATTTGTAGATCTTTGAAAGTTGTTACAGGTAGTCAATGGCCCGAAAGTCTCAAGGAGTATCGTATTACCTACTTACCCAGTAGAAACTGGGTTGTGGAGATCAGGTAGACTCGCTCCTTGTAAAATGCTGTTGTTCAGCTGCATCCGGTTAGGCATGAAGCAGACCCCAACATAGTTCATAAAAGCTTGGGCAAATGATTAAACATAATTTATCATTTTAATAATATATTTTGATACAAACATGGTCACATTTAATCATAAAAATAATCACATCATGATTTTCATTCTTCTGTGTCGGCTGAGAAAAGTCTGAAACAGACTTATTGGCAACTTAAATACAGCTCCATTTTCCTCGTTTTTGTCACACAACCCTAAAAAGCACGTGACGCGATAAGAGTTAAGTGAAGCGCGCTAATAGGCTTAGTGCGTTCTCTTTATCAGTACGGAGTGTTCCACTATCTATTGTGCCGGCAAACAATATTGCAGCCTATGACGTCATTCGTGGGCGGACAACTGCTGAAGGCAAACATGCTTCATGAATGGGAACAAAGCCTGGATATGGGTAGGAGGTAAAGTTCAAGGACTGCTGTGCATAGAGGATTGATGTTTTGTGCAGCGATGATTTTACACTGTGTTTGAGAGTTGGGGTGTTTAACAACAAAGGTGCTCTTATTTTATAACAGGGAGCCTCTCAGATGTTTGTTAAACAATTCCTTGCAACATACATCTAAAAGGGTACCAAGACAAGAAATGATCGCTAACAAAGCGTTCTGATTACCACAACAACTTTCAACACAGGGTATAGTATGACCACTTTAAGTGTACAGTTCAAGGTGACACTGCTTGTCAAGCAAAAATGCGATATATCATACTTGGTACATTTATTTTGATTCTGTGTTTTTCCGTCTGCACCGTGAAGTTGGTTGAAATGTAGACAGAAGCTTTTCGATAGCTTATGTCAGTGTCACTTGGCGCTGTAAAGCCCAGCGCAAGTCGGGCACGGCACGGTAGGGCATTTTATCTTTAGCCAACGTAAATTCATACGTAGCCAGTCGTAACAAGATACAGATTCCAATGTTCGATGCCCGGAAGAGAAATCCCTTTTGATACCTTGGGGTCAATATCTAAACATTGGAATTTGTATCTTGTGGCTACTAGCTACGTATGAATTTATGTTGGGTAAAGATAAAATGCCTTGCCGCGCCGACCCCGGTTTGTGCTGGCCTTAAATGGTCTACCAAGTTAATGTGTAGTTGCTAGTTGCAAGGATTCTTATGAAAAACGATTGAAAAGTTGAAAGACTCGATACGATATTTCATTCGATTATTGTAATGGTGCATTAACTGTTATTTACTGAGCCATCAATTTGCTGTCTGATTCGAATATTGTTTGCTTTTATTTTTTGATGGTTATTGTTACTGCTTCGATTTAAATTGAGGGTCAATGCACGATGGGGTTTCAATAAATCATTACGTGGCACGTGTTTAAATACCTTTAATTAAAATTGACAATTTCTCTGCTTTTCCCAAAGAGTTGTGTTTGATACCATCGTACACACAACTTCAGTAAGTGCTAGCCCCTCAAGCTTTAAAATGTTAAAGCTTGCGGGGGTTGGCACTTACTGACGCTTTATGTACAAATTGAATAAATCCCAAACTACTACAGTTCTGAATGACCTAAATAACGCCACCAATGCTGCAAAAGGCTTAGATACAACTGAACCTAACGGAATAATGTTATGTTCACCAAATACTCGAAAAGAAGGAAGCGCAGTCCTAGAGAAATATATGATTAAATGCATAAATGAAGGGCTTCCTTCAAAAAAGATTTTTTAAATTAACTGACAATTTTTTTTTTGTAAAAGTAAAATCATGAAACGATTTACTGCAATTTCCCAAAAAAAATTATCACATACCATGCAATATTTCAACAAGAAAAGTTATAAACGAAATTCTTAAAATAAATTGAAAGAATCATTGCTGGCAGCTACCGACTGTTTCCATTAAACCAGCTCAATTTAAATAAATCAAGCGACTCAATCCACAATAGCTTAGGATAATAAATTCAATCGTCCGTCGACTTTCTCGACTTTGTCAGCCGTTTAACCAATTTAGAACTTTCTATAAGTTGCTGCTGAAGAAAAATTGTATTTCGCTCTTTGTTTCAGCCTTTTGATCCATGGCTGTAAATTCATTTCGAGGGGAATAGATCGTATCATTCAACGCATTACTTATTAACGATCTACGCAAACTGTTGTGAATGGCCATAGCAATAGGTTGCATTTTAAAAGCTTATGTAGTCGCGTGTGATATGGTTCTAACGTAAGGTAGGACGCCCTTAGGCTAGATTAAGCGACGATCTTTGCAGGGTGGCAGGCATTGGTGGCGTGGGATGAAAATTGCCAAAAATTGAGTTCATAGGCGTGCGAATTGCAAAGGTCACACTGGTACTTTATCTTGGATATCACTGACATCGGTGAAGGAAAACATCGCGAGGAATCCTGGACTTTAAATTAATATGCATAAGTCTCTATAATTATATTGTAGACGTACGATCGGAGATACCGATAATTTATTTATTTTTAAACTTTCCCTTGTAACCCTTTTTAGGGTTTTTCTGTGTGTCTGTTCAGCAGTGGACAGTTGTAAGCTCATGATGACGTACACAGATGATGGTGGATGGTTGTACTATCCTGCCCTTTTGGCTACTTATTCAATATGATATGTAGTGTTGACAAGGAAAATTGACACGTGTACCTGTGGAGTTACACGTGCCGAGTCTCGTCGTTGTGTAATGACTGTGCCATGTTACGTCCGACAGCTTCAGACTAACGTTTGAAAAACAAAACTTTTATTATATTATTTTGTCGAATCCCACATCGGGACATGTGCTATTGAGTTTTTCCGACAGGAATTTCTCAGTAGCAGCTCCGGAGTCTGGTTTTGAACACACTTGATGGCAGTAGGCTCGCTCCTATCAAGAGGGACCTAAACATAACCAGCGAATTGTTGGTGTTCGAGGGATATCAGGCGTTATGTTATGCTATAATAATACCTATTATCGCATGTAATGAGCGACCGTATAATAAGGTGTGGTTTTCCTGTCCTATACTTTTGGCTACTCATTCGAGGATAATAGATTACAGGTGTGATGATATGTTATGTAGTGTTGACAAGGAACATTTACACGTGTGTCTGTGGAGTTACACGTGTCGAGTCTCATTGTTGTGTAATGACATTGCCATGTTGCAAGAGCGGACGTTTGAAAAACAAGCTTACTTGAGGTGTAATGTTCATTTTTAGGGTTCCGTACCCGGGACCCTATTACTAAGACTCCACTGTCTGTCTGTCTGTCCGTCTGTCACCAGGCTGTATCGCATGAACCATGATAGTTAGACAGTTGTAATTTTCACAGATGATGTATTTCTGTTGCCGCTATAACAAAAAATACTAAAAATCAGGATAAAAAAAATATATAAGGGGCGGAACCCTTCGTAAGCGAGTGCGACTCGCACTTGGTCGGTTTTTTGTGCAGAAATTCGCAAGTTACGAACTTTGAATCAATTTATGCTGAGTGATTTATTATTCGTTTATTTGTTAATGTGTATTTTTAGTAAGTTAAGAGTGTTAATGTCGATGAAATTAAATAGAATTATGATAAGTTAGAACATATCGTGGGTTAACATGAAAAACACGGTTCTTGGAGAACTGAATCTTAGTGCAATTGGTGTTTTGTCATCTATGGCGTAGGTGGGCTAAAATATGTACGTAACCACGTTTTGACGTCATGGAGGCTTATGCTTTTAGAAAGAAAATACAGTTAACAGACGTAGAAACAGCGCGTTTTGTATATTTTAACTTCTTTGACAGGATTATGTCGTAAGACATTTTACTGTGGGGCCGGGCTGCTGACATTGAATTCATTTTATTTTCCAAAAGAGAGCTGTCGGAGCCATTTGTAATCTACGACGCCGCGAATCTCTTAGAGAAAAATATTAATATTACGACAGTAGTAGCTAGCAGTCCTACCGATCGATGTCCCAGAGGCCAGAAACCAACCCGCACTGGGCCACGTGGTAGATTCTGGTCCATTCCCTCGTTACCGTGAGCAGGTATGTGTCCCAGCAGTGGGAACATTGCTGCTTATGCTGGAGTCCAACCAGAGCAATAATATTAAGTAAATAATATTATATTACGGTAATCTCTTAGGCACCGGTCTGGTCGCAAAGAAGGTTTTTCTTCAGTCATCAAATGGAAAAAAAGGAGGAAATAATCTAAATGATAACATTATTTGTACACGTTTTCCTACGAGAGATGTATTCGGGATAATGGGGAAGACATCTCCAATGGCAACAGTGGATTTCACCTGTAAATCTTTTTATCAATGGATTTCCTTAATCTAATTATGTATTATCAGCTTATCTTAGGCTTATTTGTATATGATTGTATTATTTTCGCGTCGTATGTCTTTTATCTTAATTTCGTTTTGAATGTTTGACCACTAGCTCTTGTATCTCACCATAATCAGCCAATATTGTTCCCACTGCTGGGACAGGCCTCCTCTCTAAGAGATGGATGTGCCATAATCCAACACGCGGGCCCAGTGCGGCTTGGTAGATGTCTCACGTCTTTGAATGTTTTGGTTTTAGGACATGCTGGTTTCCTCGCTATGTTTCCCTTCACCGTTTTGAGAGCAATGGTGATATAAGTTTTTAAACTGACAAGGTCACTAACACTATTATTAACACTGGAAGATGAATATTTTTTATGAATGAATATCCCGTTTTCAGTTTCAATGATAGAGCAGTAGTGATAAAATAAATTACAAAAAAGTAATGCGTCTGGCTGGGTTCAAACCCATGGCATACAATTAGTAAGTTGGAGCCGTTACCACTATACCACTATTTTGTTGGTGGGTACTTACCACCAATAAAATAATCGTTAATGTAAAAAATCGTGACTGCCTCGTTGGTCTAGTGGTCGCAAGCACGACTGCTGGGAATGAGGTCCTGGGTTCGATTTCTGGGTCGGGCAAAAGTGTTATTGGTTTTTTCCATCAGGAATTTTTCAGTAGCAGTCACGGAGTCTGAATCAGCGCCCGGTTGATGGCAATAGGCTCACCCCCTGTTACATGGGGCGTAAACATAACTGGTGAAATGTGGGTGCACTATTAGGTCAATCTCTGCATGACTCTATGGGGATTGCATGCGTCATGTTATGTTAATGAAAAAAAAATGTGAATTTAATCAAAATAAGTTAATCTCAGTTGACTTTACATAATTGGAAAGTCAATGACCTGAACTAATTTCAGTGAACACAGCATACATCTTAGTACCTATCTGGTTCATCTCTTACATATAGACTCTGCCAACTATCTCTTACATATTATAGACTCTGCCAACTAGGTTACATTTGTTGTATTGACGACAAGACGTTATGACCCATCAGAGGCCTTCTTTGGCTTTTTGCCATAGACTAGTGATGTTATTTGGACCAGAATAACATGTAAATCACTAAGATGTATAATGTTTATCGAGATCTAACCTCTCAAGTGGACCAGAAAGATAAGGTAGACTTGTTTCATCGATGTTGTAGATATGTTCCCGATTCTGATAGCTCCGCTCTGTATAAACTCTTATCAGTATACAGGTGCTTTTCAAAAATAGACCGCAACGCTTTTCATTGCGGTCGATTTTGGAAAAGCACCTTTTCACCTCCATAGCGGCAATGCCACACAATCGTTTTGACAAACTACACTGACATGTCTGGTTTCTTTGTAAACTCTATGGGATCGAGGCGATTGACAGGAGGCAATGAAAGCTACCATTGATGGTATGAATTAGCGCTAACATAAACATGTATTTATTCTGAGGGCAGCGGTAGCCCAGTGGTAGCGGCCCCGACTTACTGTTATAACCCTTATTACAAGGCAGTAAAGTCTACATCTGCACTTTAGAGTCAAAGCCTCATTTTCCATTACAAAGTAAACGCTGAATTGCAATTATCGCACATTAGCGGAATTATAATACTAATCGAGCCAGTTTGATTCTGGACGCCGTCGCGTGAACCAAATTCGGAAACTTATCTCAGGAGATACAAAGAGAGTCAGAAAGTCATAATTTTGGTTGATGTAATTGTGTGTACTATAACTAGTAGGTCGCTTAGATAACTAGTAAGTAGTAATAAAAGTGTAACTGTGGTTTGTGTTAATATAAAAGTGGTTTTGGTAGAAAGTAGTTTTTTTTAAAAAGACTGACGGGGTCGGCCTTATAACAAATTGGTGTCAGAAGTGGGATACCAGAGACGAAGTCTTACGACGTTGAGTCAAACAGACACTGGTATCCCGAATCCCGAGCCTCCCGTTCATTGACCGACAATAAGACTTGGCCTAAGGCTAAGCCTGCGTCACTACCTTGGACGACGGTCAGCCTCCGCTCTTCAGCGTGAGCCCGCTCCTGCCACAACACACCGGACGACGGTCAGCCTCCGCTCTTCAGCGTGAGCCCGCTCCTGCCACAACACACCGGACGACGGTCAGCCTCCGCTCATCAGCGTGAGCCCGCTCCAGACATCATCACCGACGCCATCATCAGCTCCAGGGTCTAACTCACCACATCCAGTTGGCCAAGAAATTCCACAGCGAACCGTGTGAAAATTCTAGCTCCCACGCGTCATCGCAACAAAATGCAAACGCCAAGCTTCGTGTTACTGTGAGTGTTTCTTGTGTCTATGATTACAAAGTGAATCGCGCTCCGAATCGTATTTCTAAGTTATTGTTATATTTTTATATTCTGATCCTCGCATTCTACTGTTCGTTAAATCTTAAAAATTACAGTCCAGCATATCATAACAGCTATGTCCGTCAAAGGAGAAAACGAGAAAACCGAGAAAATTACCTTGTCCGTCTTAACTAAATTCATTAAATCGTATAATGGGGACAGGGAGACTCTACCTGCATTTCTCACAAATTGTGAGAATGCAATGTCTTTAGCCACGCAAGATCAACAAAATGTGCTCTGTAAGTACATCATTTCCCAGTTGGAAGGGAAAGCACAGGTAGCATGCAGCCTAAAGTCATTTGACAAATGGCCTCAACTTAAAACCTTCCTCAAGTCCACCTTTGGAGAAAAAAAACATGCAACACATCTCTTATCGGACTTACAACACTGTAAACAACTACCAAACGATGACGTTACACAATACTCTTTACGAATCGAGTCAATACTAACCCGAATTCAGTCGGACATTTATCACAGCTCGATAATTCTGCTGACTTACTAAATTCCGAACGCGAACCTCTCTCGATACATCGCGTCAATGATAAAAATAAATCTTACTATTTTCTATTTACAAAAGTTCATCATTATGAACAAACTAACTTTAGAGATGTCTATACTTTATTAATCAAACTCAGAAATCTATTAATTGACTGTCCAAATATAACTGATCTCGCGTTGCCAGATTTTAGTGATCCATTTTCTAAACTAGCTTATACTAAAGTTTATAATATGATATCGTATATTTTTCACGATACCAATATTAAAATTCACATATATAAAAATCAATTAATTTATCCTACTCCTATAGAAGTCCCTAAAATATTAAAAGAAAATCATGACTCCGTTATCGCTGGTCACCCAGGATCACAACGAATGTATTCCCGTATCAAAGCTGCCTACTATTGGAAAGGCATGCGCTCTGACATTGAACAGTACGTAAAAAAATGTAAGCTTTGCCAGATCAATAAACCCTTAAGAAAATCAAATAAAGCTCCTATGGAGATAACTTCTACATCTACCAGGCCATTTGAACGATTAGCCCTTGACGTCGTAGGTCCTTTACCCGAAGCGGGTTTCCAGAATTTTAAATTCATCTTAACGCTACAAGATGATCTAACCAAATTTACTAGCGCTTATCCGATGATTACAGCTACTAGTGAAGAAATAGCTCGAAACCTCGTACATTTTATGTCTCTTTTCGGTTTTCCAAAAACCATTTTAACAGATCTAGGTACATGTTTTACATCAGAATTATTCAAACAATTAACAGATATATTGAAGGTCAAAGCTCTTTTCACTACTCCATACCACCCACAAACTAATGGAGCTCTTGAACGCTCACACGCTACTATAAAAGAATACCTTAAATCTTTTGTTAATGAAAATCAAAACGACTGGCATTGTTATCTATTCACTGCAATATTAGCATATAACACTACTCCTCACTGTACAACTAATTTCACTCCTCATGAATTATTATACGGTTATAAACCAATTATTCCTAATTCCTTATACGAAACCTCCGGTAATACCACATACAATGAATATATTAGAGCCTTACAATATAGAATGCGATTTAGTCGCGAAAAAGCTGTCCAAAATATCCTAAATAGCAAAGAGAAATCTAAACAATATTATGATGCAAACTCTCGTGAAGTCACATACAAATCGGGAGATATGGTGTACCTAAAACACCATCACAGACTTCGCAAAGCGTTATCGCCTATATGGAAAGGTCCATACAAAATTATAAAAGTACATAATAAACATAATGTGACCCTTCAAGTAGGTCGTAAAAATATAAAGTACCACACCAATGAAATAAAACCTTCAACATCTTAACACATACTATGTTTCTTTCCAGAACGCTCTGCTGCCATGGCATTTTAAGCCACAGCCTCACCGAATCGAGCATCATTCCCATCTACCATAGCCCCGGAATCTATTTCGAACCTACTAAAAATATTAATTTCTACAGTGATCATTGGAAAGTTATCACTCACGTCGATTTAGTATCTTTAGAACCTTATCTTAACAAAATCGAAACTCTATTACATGAAACTCTGAATCTCTGTAACAAAATTCAATCACAGGATTCACAAGATTTCAACATGTGCAAGGACATATCTAATCCTATCGAAGTTTTAATTCAATCTAATTACGTTAAATTACAATCATTATCACATATCATCTCTAATAAATCAACAAATAAAGTCAAACGCTCTTTAGAATTTGGAGGTGAAATCTTAAAGTTCTTTTTTGGCACATTAGATGCAGACGACGCTAGAAAATACGATGCTGCAATCGAATCATGTAAAAAGAGTGACTCAGAAATATATCACCTAATGAGAGATAACATTCACATAATTAAGTCTACCATAAATAATTTTAACACTACTATTTACAAACTCAATCAAAACGAAAATAAATTGAATACCCAAATTAATCAGATGAACGAAATATTTTCTCAAATCGTAAAAACTGA
Source organism: Eurois occulta (assembly GCA_950022335.1). Lineage (NCBI taxonomy): Eukaryota > Metazoa > Arthropoda > Insecta > Lepidoptera > Noctuidae > Eurois > Eurois occulta. Next base: position 6,848,564 of record OX465484.1, on the reverse strand, counting down.
CAATTTACTGCTATATACCTCAAGGTTAAATAATCTTCTCAATATAATCGAAGGTTCTTTACTTAGCATCTCCAATTTACTGGATACTACTGTTAATTCTATTTTATTTTCTAAGGTTAATATATTACATCCTAGTGTTATAAGCCCCTCTAATCTTTATCTTGAATTATCTAAACATAGTAGTCAAGTAAGCAAAAGGTTAGATTTCCCAGTTCCTTTAAGTATTCAGAATATTCACTCTATAATAGATGTTTCTGAATTTAGCTCTTATTATTATAATAATAAGATAATTTTTATATTACAAATTCCTTTAATAACACCTGATAAGTTCATGACCTATAAAAACATACCTCTACCTACACCGCATGATGACTCACACAGCACATTCGCGTTGATTCAACCTTCTAATTCCTATATAGCTTTAAGTGACGATAGGATGCATTATGCTTTGCTGGACACACTTGATAAATGTAAGATAATAAATAATAACTTTTCTATCTGTGAATTAACTACTATATATTCATGTATAAGTAATCCGATCTGTGAATCTAAAATACTAACTGAAGTAACACTTTCGTTACCTACAGAATGCAATGCCAAACTTTTATATGGTCAAATTGATATTTGGCAAAAGTTAAATAACAATAAATGGATTTATGTTCAATCAAGTACAAATAAATTAACAATTAAATGTGAAGATAACATTAGCGACTATTCAATTATAGGTACAGGAATTGTAAAATTAACAGCAAATTGTATCGGTTATTCTAAAACTATTCAGTTAATGACAACTAGTTCTTATTCTTTTATTACTAAGTCTCCTTTAGATATTAAGTTTGATATAACAGCTGATGACTGTTGTAAGAAGGACATATTTAATAAAAGCCTGTCACATTTATCGCCAATCTCTTTAAGTAAAATCAACTTAGATTCTCTCAAATATGCAACTCATCAAATGGATAATTTAGAGCAAGAATTAAATAATTTAGAAAAGGAATCTCATTTTATTAAATATGGTCCCTATTATTCTACCTTTACTTATATTCTAATTATGTGTTTATTTTTATATGTTACTTATAAGATCTTTAGATATTTTAAGAACAAAAATACTACTAATTCTGGATGCTGTGTGCAAATATTCAATCAATGTTATAACCAGAAAACTTCTAAGCGTAAATCCAAAATCTCTAATTCTATCGAGATGACCGAAATGTCATCAGCATCCGATGAAGACAATAAGTCAATACAGTCATTACCAATTCGAAAAACTAATTATAAATCTACTGCTAATAAGGCCAAATTCCCATCAAACAGGAATTTAAATTTTTAAAATACTACGAATTTTGATGTTACGTTTTCCATTATAAACTACCATGTCTTGCTATGTTTAATTATAACGCGTTAAGCTAACTACTTGTATACTTATATCTAGTGTAAATTGTGAAATGACTATCTTAATCTCGTTGCATCTCAATCTTTTCTATTTTTCTTCGCTTATCTTATAAGATAAAGCTCCGTCAAAAAGGGGGAGCTGTTATAACCCTTATTACAAGGCAGTAAAGTCTACATCTGCACTTTAGAGTCAAAGCCTCATTTTCCATTACAAAGTAAACGCTGAATTGCAATTATCGCACATTAGCGGAATTATAATACTAATCGAGCCAGTTAGATTCTGGACGCCGTCGCGTGAACCAAATTCGGAAACTTATCTCAGGAGATACAAAGAGAGTCAGAAAGTCATAATTTTGGTTGATGTAATTGTGTGTACTATAACTAGTAGGTCGCTTAGATAACTAGTAAGTAGTAATAAAAGTGTAACTGTGGTTTGTGTTAATATAAAAGTGGTTTTGGTAGAAAGTAGTTTTTTTTAAAAAGACTGACGGGGTCGGCCTTATAACATTACGAACAGTAAGTCGTGGGTTCGAACCCAGGCAGGCGCATTACTTTGTGTAATGTATTTTATCACCACTGCTCTCAAAACGGTGAAGGAAAACATCGTGAGGAAACCGGCATGTCCTAGAACCAAAAATTCGAAGACATGTGACATCTACCAAACCGCACTGGGCCCGCGTGGTGGATTATAGCCCATTCCCTATCATAGAGAGGACGCCGTGGGTCCCAGCAGTAGGAACATAATAGGCTGATTATGCTTACATACATTATTAGCTTTGAGTAGGGCTGCTAGGTGCTATTGGCTCACCAAGATACAGGCTGTGCCTAGTTTGGGACCCACTGTTAATCTGTTTATTTTAACCATGACATTTTTTTTTTAATAAGAATTATAAGCTAAATAAATAAATAAATAAAATGGTTAAAATTAAAATATGTATATATATACATATATGTATATTGCACTATTTTGGGTAAGATATGAAAATTATTGCTTTGTTTTTCTTAACAGAGTCTATCACACTGAAAAAATGCAAAATAGTGTTCTCCATTCATACAACCTCAAACCAACATTGAAATAAGCAAAATATTGAAAAAAAAAGTTAAAAAACATTGAAGAAGGAAGTGGTCACAACAACACTCGACTTAATCCATTTCGATTGTTATCTGTCAGAGGAATTACTGCCGATCGATAGATACGGAAACCCAATGCAATTATTAACCCATTAGTTTTCGTGTTTTTTTGGTTATTTTTCATAAATTATGTCGAGTAATTTTTGTAAGTATACACCAGAAAATTCGGCACATACTTTTATGAAAAACTAGAGTTTAAATAGTGATTCGTAGAACTAAAATTCATTATAATTAGCAGATATTCTCTAATTTAGTTTGGAAAGGCTTAGCAAATGACAAAAAAAAATACATTTTTTTTTCAACGAAAATGTGAAGACTTTATTCGTTATTTGCAAGCTGGTTCTTCTAGGAATTCTTGAACTAGCAGTCTTTCCTCTATTTCGTATAGCTATAAATTTCCTAGATTTGTTATCAAAACAGTGGTTACACAAAAAAAATACAAAATATTATTACAAACACGTCGATACAAACCGTTCATTAGTGTACGCTACGAGTAAGCTACGAGTAAGCTACGAACTCTCGTAGCGCTACGAGCGGCTACGGTGAAAAACTGTTCTTTGTAACAAACAACTCAGAAAATGTTAATAAGCTCTAAAGGTTCTAAATGTTTTCTTTGTTAGAAATTCTTTTGATAAAAGCTTATTAATTTGCGTCTAGATAAATAACTTACTTTAATTTTAATACAAGAAAAATATTTTTACTGAAAAGTGCTTTTGGTAGTGTGCGTTGGTAGCTTTTAAAAGACGCTTTTACAGGCTCATAAGAATATTGAGACATTTCCTGCAAAAGTTTTTGTTAAGAAGACAAAGTATTTGTTATTTGATGAATCTCATTGTTTGTCACAAAGGAGGTTTTTATGTTGAACTTGATTTTTTATCAAAAAATATGTTTAATATAAAAACCTCTAACCGTCTTATCGTGATGATTTATCGTTTTGTTTTAGGGACACAAATTACTGTTTGTTGGTATGTCGTAATTATGTGTTGTGTCTTACTAATTAATTATACATCAACGTAGCGATTGGTAGGCCGAATGATTGGTAAGGGTTGTTGAGTAATCATTCCGACCCTGTATTTGTATCGATTTTGTGTTAATGGTGGTACAAAATACCTAGATAAACAATCCTAAATACATTAAAGGAAAATGTAGATATTTTTGTTAGACGATGTTTTAAATATAAATGTAAAGCAGAGGAATGTCTCAAAATGCAGGCTCAAAGTACATGTAAAAGCAATCTTATTTTCTAAGTGAAAAATCAGGTTACAGCTGACATAAAAGCTCTTAAAAATAGAACCGTAAAAATTCTATCAATACCGCCATTTGCCACTTGAGAATGACAAATGTATTTACTGCATACACTTCTATCTTTATCGCGAAGAGATAGGGGTTATTTTTCTTTGTCACTGATGTGGAGGAGGTTCGTTCCAGTTGTCGACGTTTCAGCTCTCGACCGTCTAGAGCACTTCAGAGTTCGAGTTGGCACCAAATTTTAGGTTTCAACGCTTCTCATTAGGTGCCGCTCACAGAGACAGGCGGGCGAGGGGTGTGATGTGTGGGGGACGGGGAGGGGGGGGGGGCAAGCATGGCGTCAGACCGGGAGGACCATTGTACGTTAAGACGAAGCGTTTTGTTCCACAGCTCTTTATATATCTACTATTCATACGTACACAGTCTCACTTACTGATATTAGCGCACTTTTGATGCGTAGGATTCCCTTGAAAAACAACGCGAAAGGTTGTTGAAGGTTTCCTAAAGGCTCGTCGCGAGACAAAACTAATAAATAACCGTGATTACAAGTTGTTTCATTACTTCGTAACTTATAATTTACGGTTGAAATAAAAACGTTAGGCGTTAAGTACTGCGAACATGAAATTAAAGCAATAATTTACAACATTATTTACGATTAGTAAATCTAATTTAACGTCAAAAATGTGAACGTAAAAATGTTGTTTGATAAACTTCTTTGCTTGACATGGAATATTTTTGAGGCCAATTTCAAATTTTAAGGGAGACTTTCACAACGCCATACTATATTAAAATGTTTAAGAAAGCTGAAATTAATCCTCGTATTGTTGACAAAACAAAATGTATTCGGTAGACGGTAATAATTTACTAAATACTAGCACTTCGCTCTGCAAAACTTGTGATAGCTCGGCTAATATGCATGATATAAATATAATTTTAGCACCCAAGAATAATGAAGCTAAAAAAAGAAAAAAGGATAGAAAAAGAAAGAGGGAAAAAAAGAAAGAAAAAAAAAATAGAGAAATTTCCGAACCCCTACTTACAAATTTTACCTCTTCATAATATTATAATAAAGATTAATCTTTAAAGCAGTCGCTCACTGACAGACAACGCACGGTCTCAACTGTTGGTACTAGAAGTTTTGCAATAGCGTCCTTATGTAACGCAGGTAAGTTCTAATTCTCGGTAGTGGCACGAAGTCTGCATTTGAGCCCGGTTGATGGCAAAAGGTTCACCCCCATGTAATAACATAGGACTTAAATACAATTCTCAACATGTCCGAGTGTATGGCACTATCTAACTTCGTTGCCACACTAAGAGTTTTCCTCCTGTATCGTGGGTGTATTTAAAAACATTTAAACACACATACATCATCGGGAGTCCAGACGTACTGCGGGTTATCACCCATTTCTTGTCGATGTTCCACACATTCGCACGAAGCGCTTCGCGACATCGTTTATTATGCGCACAGCCAAGGAGTGGAATTCCCTGCCTTCGTCAGTGTTCCCAAGTTCATATGACCCCAATCTATTTAAGTCGCGAGTTAATAGGCTTCTTCTGGGTAAGCTCGTTCCATCGTCGACCTCATCTCTGTCCTCAGGACTACATTGAGGTCAAGAGTTTTTATTCCATTTAATATAAAAAAATATATAAACAGCCGTAGGCTATAAATAAAACAGCAGTAGGCCATACAAATATTTGTTCCGTCGAACCCGTGACACGCAGCGCAGCAGCCAATCGCTCAGCTACTGCGCTAACCGTGCCAATTCTCCTGGAATATCAAGCGTGAAGTTACGTTATTTCTATTTTGGGTCCTACGGTATTACTCTGAACATTGATTTTCACTTAGGTAAACAAAATATACAACGTGTGTAAAATAATGCGTGTAAACATACCCTTAACGAAGCCGATAGGCACTTATTATCCCTGTCATTGCAATTTTTTTTTGTTCCGGGCCGTACCTGAGAACCTTCTAGTTACGGAGATATTGGGGCTCCAAGATCCAAGTTTTGCGCAAGTTTTTTTTTTAAATAAAAATCTTTAATGCTTTATAACTTTACTTTAAATACTTCCAATACGCCTGTACTATTCAATCATCCATCATCATAATGTTTTGAGTATGTAACATTGAGTCCTACCGTAAAACGTAATTTTTCACCCCAAAAATAAAAGTCGTTTCTCAGCAATAATTTTTGCGTAGAGATATTTAATTGGATGTACAGAATGCTTGGTTGACGGCTTGTGAAGGGTCCGTTTACACCTTGTATAAACAGATGTGCAAAATAAATAGTTTTCCCCCATGGTCCGATACACCTGTGGCGGGAAGCGCTTAAAAGCTTCGGTCACCATTTCACTTATCAAGCAATTAATGGAGTAATTTAATGTGTGCTACAGTAATTAACGGCTTTTATTTTAAAACAACGCTGTATTTAGCGGCCGTGATTAATTTTCCAGCTATTACGTTACAGTTTACTGTGTAGTTGCAAATTGGCTTGTAACTGATTCGGGGTTGATTTTGGAGGCAGTTGTGCAACACAATCAGGTTCGCGAATGTACGTGCAATTTGATGAAATGATTTGGTTTCATGTTTTGACCGGTGTTTTTTCTCAAATACTTGATCATGCTTTCAGAATCTTGGTCGTAGTTAGGTACATGCGGTACAGACGCGATCGTGTATATAAAATATCAGTTTTTTTTTAAGTTCAGCTAGAACATTGTTTCTGCCAGTCTCATTTGTTTCAGTTAGTCTTTTAATATAGCTTGAAGTATCATAATTATGAATGTGCGGGTACAATTGTATAATAAAATTTATATTTAATTGCACTTTCATTTCTTGGTATGTAAATACACAGCATGCATCTTCAAAGCTCAAACGATTTCAAAAATTTCGTGAAATTTTTTGCACCCTCTCATGCATGAATCGTTCCGATTCTCATACCATTAAATATGTCTAGAGTGTGTAGACCTTAAGAAGGCGTGGTCGTCTGGAGAAAACGTGAGGGCGTCCTTAATGAGCTGTGACATCCCACAATCTAACTTGACCTTTATTTATAAAGCGGCAGTGATTATTTTCCATTATCAAAATGTGAAAACGGTAAATAAACTTAGCGAGATTAATAGACGCGGTTTGAGTTTCGTTTTTTTACGATGTTTTGGTTGGAAGCGAGAGTTTATCATAAAATTAAAATATAATTTTCAAAAACTAGGTGGAAAGACGTGTTGAGGAGTGGGTAGATAGCTAAAAATAAATTGTGAAATTGTTGTTAGAGCAAAAGGTAAATTCTTTGTTGAAGTACGACATCCTGTAGTTGTGTCATATAATAATGGATATAATAGACCCTTATCGAAGCCGAAAGGCACTTGTATTTTCCGTCATTGCGATATTTTTTTTGTTCTGGACCATACCTGGGAATCTATATATCTATAATTTGAGTTACTGATATTGCAGTCAGGTTCCAACTTTTTCAAAAGTATTTTTTTCAAATACGAGTTTTTATATCTCTCTATGACCCGTTTGCTATGCAATGCATCACTACACAACATCAATGTTTTGAGTGCGTTACAATGAGTTTTATATTGTTTTTATATAAATTTTTGCTTAGGGGAACTTAGTTTAATATACAGCATGCTTGGTTGACGGCTTCGGTAAGGGAGGGATTTCTTAACGAAGCCGTCAATCAAGCTCTTAAACCTTGTAAGGCAGTGTTGGCCTTAAACAAAGTGGTTATAGGCACGAACATATGTATGCCATTGTATTAACTGCAACTGCAGAATCTTCACCAATGTAACCAAAATTACAAAACATGTAAAAACAAAAGTCAATCTTTTTAAAGTAGCCTCAATTTTCGGCCCAAGACGTAGAGGGTAATATGTACAAAGTTTTTAATGGGCCGTACGTGGGACCAGGGCGAAGTGCCTTTAATAGCGCCACGGGACATTAGGCGACTTGCGAATATGTCCCGCTTAAAAATTTCGGCGGCAACGTGAAGCTTTTAGTACGAAAGTTGGGGAATGTTGTGCCGTAAATATTTACATAGGCCTTCGAGATGATGTAATTTTTATGTGGTTATTATGACAAAAGAAGGAGATAGTTGGTACCTAGCTTACTCAGATTGAGATTTTTTTAACTCGATGTTTCAAATTAATATCAGTTATTCTTAGTTTATCATTTATTATTAGTTTTCAGGTGCTGAAAACCTCAAACGGCGCAAATACAATAATTTAATTAAATAGCAGCGTAGCATAAATAACAGCGATGCGGACGAATTTTTGGACGCCCTGTAACCCTTTTATACTTGTACATATTTATTTCTATTATAGTTTTGTAGTTTGTAAATAATTTAATTATCTTTGAAATAAAAGTTACGCATAAAAATATCAGTTATTTCTATTATTAACACTAAAAACGGGATATGTATATACATGCTTACTATTTATTATGAATTCTCGATATTTTGGCGCTGTAGCAAGCACCATGATCACGGACAAACGTTTAGTAGTATTAGTGTTAATGATAGTGTTTGTGACCATGTCAGTTTTAAAACTTATATCACTTGTTTCGTTTTGTAACTCATACGTAAAATCAATGGGGATTGGTAGAAACCACAGAATGTTACGTGCTGTTTTTGCATACAACTTGCTTCGTTTGTTTTCTTAACTTTTTAGGTCTGATCAGTCCCTTTTTTAAGTTTGATTAATTATTATTTTGTCCTGGGTCATCTGTAGATAGATAAAATAAAAAAAAAACAATATATTTTATTTCACATAGGCCTACATAGGCACTTACAAAACGTGGAGAAAAACCAGCATGAAACTTCATGGTTACTCTTTTTAAATGATGTGGTATTACAATAATATCATGTTACAGCATTAGAACTTAAGTATGGGGGGACAGCGTAGCCCCGACAATAAGTCGTTGCTTACTACACAAAAAATGTAAAACTAGATAAAACAGAACAAGCATCTAGAAAACTACAAAACCTACAATGTTCGCATATTTAAAAACAATCGGTATATATTGATAGACTACACTGTATTGTTTAGAAATACACCAGCAGAGAATATTTTTACACAACATAGTAGGTATTATTATAAGAAGCAATACATCATAACCAAACCCAAGATGATCTCACCAAGAACATCCAACCATTGTTTTAACTCCATACCCTTAAACTCTGAATCATCCATAGAGTACAAAGTACATATAAACTGTACAAAGAAAGGAATTAATTTATCCGGTGACTCACAAAGCCTTAGGGGTGATGTAGGCGTCTCCTGGTAATCCTACACTATGTCTAAGGTTTCTCTAGTACCACCCACTTGTCTAAGTAGAAGGGAACTTGTTTTAAGTAAATGCGAAGTAAAATAAAATTAATTGAAGTAAGAAAAATGTTAGTAAAAAATTACAAATTGTTAGATATATGGAATTGGGGACGTGACGTGGGATCTGCGAACAACTGGTTTTATTTTTCTTAAAATTTTTAAGCTTTACAAAATGCTTAAGCCATAAGTCGAAGTCTATGAGTCTAGCGGTTAATGAATGTGTGTAAAGCACAGATAAAATATTCTTAACTTTTTAAGAGTGTTCTCGGTAAAAATCATAAATTCGGGGATTTTTAAAGTGAAATTACTCCATTTTGCCTGGGATTTGTAAAAAACTAATTTCAGTATCACATTAAGCATATCTTTAAATTGTATTTGTATAGAATAAAACATTGAAAAATGACAAAAGTTATCAAAAATAAAGCTTATTTTAAACACATGCTTTTGGAATTTTGCGAGAAGGCTGAATTTCGGAATGAAATTGTGAATCAACAATGAGTCGTGGAAGTCTGGAAAAAATCATGGCGGAAGGCAAGATACTGTTCATGTTATTGTATAGAATAGAAAAGTAATTTTAATCCATAAACTCCCTAAAAAAAAACATTTCCTTTACTTAAATGTTGCATTCTAAAACATCATTTTTATATTTTATTACGGCAGAAATAACTAAAAAAAAACACTATTTCTAAGTGGGGTTCAGGCAAATAGAAAACCAAAAAAAAAATTATACATTACATTAGTACATCGACACTATAAAATTCCAAAGTTACTAATAAATAACGCAGCGCAACTTTTGTCATTTTTCAATGTTTTATTCTATACAAATACAATTTAAAGATATGCTTAATGTGATACTGAAATTAGTTTTTTACAAATCCCAGGCAAAATGGAGTAATTTCACTTTAAAAATCCCCGAATTTATGATTATTGAATTTTTTTACCGAGAACACTCTTAAACAAAGAAGTGTAAGGAGATCGATGTGTCAGAGGGGGGTCTGATCTTGTTTGCGGGGCGAACATGGCCAGAGACCGCACACGATAGAGAGGTTTGGATGGAGAAAGCGGAGGCCTTTGCCCAGCAGTGGGACACTTAACAGGCTAGCAAAAAAAAGTGTAAGGAATTCTAATAGTATTTTGAACCTAACAGAAATATTCATTGCTTTTTCCCTTGATGTTTGAGCCAGGTGTGCGTGAATGTCGAAAAACATTCAGATATAAGTTTTTAAGCTGTCATGGTCACTAACATTGTCATTAACACTACGAAACAAACAGTAAACATGGTCATTATCCCGTTTCTAGTGTTAATGATAAGATTCAGATACTTTGTGAAACTATGGTCGATCGGTATCTAGTCTTTGCTGAAATCTAGCTTTACTTTGAAAGTAAAGATCGATCATGGTCCCAAAATATGGGGCTAATCTAATGTTTACCATATTCGATGGAATCGAATGTTCAAGTTATAACTTACAGTAAGAAGTAATGCATCTTTCCTAAATGTAACTGTTGATAAATACATTTTAGCTATTTTAAAAACTTCATCAGTATGAATATTTTATTTCCTCGTAAATATACTTTGCTCTCTTAGTAAATAAACTTGTGGAGATAGCATTAAGACGTATTGGTTCGCATGAAGTAACTTACTTCGTTAATGTATTGGCTTTTAATATTGAAGCAGCATCGATAAACAAACTTGGATTGATTTAAAGTCTTATTTAGAAGTAAATACTCGTATCTGAGCCTAGATCTGGTCATAAACGGTGAAAACTGAAAAATAAACATCTACGAGTACGAGAGAAATTCCTAGCTTTGTCTTGGTATTCAGAAAGAAAGAAGAAAGATTAATGTTTATTTGACGTCAGTTCTATAAGCACACAGAATAAAAATGGTACACACAAATTGCAATGATAAAGTTAGGTGATTCCCATTTGTATATCATATAATGGTGACAAAATGACTACAACATACTCGTCATAGTTGTACCATAGCTTCAAACTAAAGCCATGCAACAATGTACGTAACAAAATGCATTGTTTCGACGCCGTCTCGGATTAAAACTTCACATCCATACTCTCGCAATATTGTGAATACATTTTCATTTTGTATGCATGAAAACTTTACATACAACGATGATAGGTAACATTGTAATCACAACATAGATGGACGATAGGAATGTTCCATTAAATCCAAGAAAATAATACAGTATGATACTTAAAAGCTTGCACACAACCTTTATAAATTGTGTGTGTCACACACTTTGCTATTTACATAGGTTTGACAAGAAACATACAAGATAATTAGTTTGTCAAAGCTGTTACAGCGTCATAGAAATATTAGAAGTCTCGTTAAATATAACCTAACTATCATACTGATATTTCTCATGTTAAGTTTAAGTTTAAAGTAATTGGGGACGAGCCTATTATCATCAACCGAAAACACATCTATACTCCGGAATTCTCGTTTAAATTAAATAACTGTGTTGAAAAATGTTATACATCAGTATTTAGTTATAACTGTGTTGAATAACATTTTTCACGTTCATTTTCAGAGAGCTGGGAGTTTTTTTTATATATTTTTTTATTAGCCTGTCCCACTGCTGGGCAAAGCCTTCCCAATTTCTTCTATGAGCCCTTTTCCCGTGCCTCCTCGAACCAGCCCTCGCCGTATACGTTCCGATCGTCTCGGCTGGGACTTGTCATGAAATAATTTTATTCACTTACTAAAGGTGTAGAATTAATTTAACAAAGGTTACATTCCTATTCGCAAGTGTATAAAATGGTTAGTCCATACATCACCTATTAAGTGATGGAAACGGTCCACAAACCTACAGTTACACACAAGCAATCAGTTTGCAACGCCCGCATGCTTTCCCAGCTTCAACGTGCCGTGGTTAGCTTAAATCAACAACTAGGACACTGAACTATTGACTTATGAGACTTGCTCTCCCTGCTGTGTGGACTGCCCTTTTCACTGGTCTGTTGACACATTCAATATCAAGCAATTGCGTAGGTTAGATTTAGAGCAAATATAAAGTTCTTAACAGAAAATATTGACTGCCTCGTTGGTGTAGCGGTCGCAAGTGCGACTGCTGAGCTGGAGGTCCTGGGTTCGATTCCCAGGTCAGGCAAAGTGTTATTGGGTTTTTCCATCAGAAATTTGTCAGCAGCAGCCACGAAGTCTGGTTTTGTGCTTGGTTGATGGCAATAGGCTCGCCCCCTATTACGTGGGACTTAAACATAACTGCCGAAATGTGGGTGTACTATTACGCCAGTAGTTTAGCAGGCCAAAGCCAAATTACATCTTAAGACTTTAAGAAAACTTACCATATGTTGTTTATAATAGTTTACATGCATTTCAAAGACTAAACTTAGAACCAGCTAAATTCCAACTTATTTTAAACTTATCCTGTAATACTTGAGATTACAACAAGTTGAGGGATGTATGATGAAGCTTTTATTCGTGAAAGGAATTCCTCTGACGGCATTGTTTACAAAGCAACCTTTTGTTATGTAAATATATATATACGTTAGGAATAAATTAACCGTTTCAAAGGGAACTTTCAAACGTTAGTCGTGTGAAACAAGAATGTGAAACGTTTTGGTGCCGCAGGTTTTCCGTTTGATCAATTCTCTTGGTATCAGTTTAATTGTTTATTGATGGGAGCTTGGTTTTTGATTGTTTTGTAATGAATTTTAAACAAATGTCGATTATTAGACATATAATTTATTGTCAATGTACACACCAATAACGTTAAAAGAGTGTTCATGGAATGTCTTGTCACTACAGAAAAAACTATGAGAGGAAGTGTTCCCTTTATTGTTTTATTTGTTTATTTATTGAAAATGTTTACAAAATTCTTTGAATTTGGAACTATGCCCTATACCCTTTTCAACGGTTTGTCTGTGGTCTTATGTCGTTTTGTGTGAGATGGCAGCATTTAAACATTTCACTTTAAATATATTTATACTTATAGCTTTGGCTGAAGTTCTGTACATGTGTTTGAACAACTAAAATCTCTATCCGGCTCTAGGGTAATTTTAAAATACAAGTTTTCCTTGAAAATCACAATACCTATGCACGGGCAGGTTTCGTTGCCCAGGTACCTCCCACGATACATCCAAGAACGGATGGGCTATTTTTGTTTCAAGTTTTTTTTTCATTATCTTTTATGACATTAACCACCGACGATGTCTCTGAGTATAATTAGTGTACGGACGCAGTTTTAATTGACTTAGTTTCGAGTCAGCGGGCAGTTGGAAACTTTGTCACTTAGTAAAAAAAAAAAGAATATTTGTTGATGCAATTACTTAGCTAACACAGCTTAGTGTTGGATTCTTTTTATCACTTTATTTTTATGGACAACTTTATTACAAAACGAACACAAATTTAAAGAACATCAATTTATTTTAATCTAGTTATATAGCATGGCACTGAGATGCTTACTTGAGAATGTTTACTTGAGTAAAAGTCATTACTTAAAAAACGGTTTTGATTATGTTATTTAGTAATTGCTTGAAGATACAACTGTCAAAAGTAAGATTTCTTAGCATTTTCTTTGATGGTTCCCCCTTGTTCAAATTCTTGTTTTTTTTTTTGTATAAAAATCTTTGCATAAAAATAAATTAACTTGACTACGAGTTTAAAAAAATACCGTTACTGTTAGCTTGAATCATTCCACAGCTGGGACAGCAATCTATCCTGGACTTCCAGTTCTACCGATCCTGGGCATCTTGGTCGTTAGATTGCTCCCGCTCATCTTGTCAACTTATATTGGGCCTGCAGACAAGACAGATCCAGAAAAAAAAACATTCAGCCATCATATTAATTATTATTTATTACTAGACTCACACGCCACTTTTCCCAGACCAGTAATTACCGAGATTAAACAAACATTTAGACACGTCATCTTTATTTGTACACATTTACATATCCACTGGTTATATGCTAAACTAATTACTGACTTATACATCATCCTAGTAGTTTGCTCCAAATATATAGAAAATATTAACGAAACTCATTCGACTAAATTATATAAAAGGCTCAGACAGGTCCCAGACTCATAAATGAGAATTATAGAATATTATCATCAAATGTGCCTGCTATTGTACCTGTGATTTAATTATGTGAGTACAAAAGAAATTGTGAGAAGATAAAATACTGCTTACAGTGAATAAATGACAGACTTAATTGAGAATAATGGCAGTAAATGGCTGTTAAAGTTACTAAAGACTTATCGTACTAACATGCTTAAATTCTGAATATTGTTCAAATCGTTTAGGCATTCATTCAGGCGTCGTTGTTTAAAACGGGTATCTTGTTTCATTTTTAACAAACAGGAACTTTGCGATGAGATCACGTATCAATAGCCCCGCAGCCCTGGCAGGATCGTTGGCATCGCTGCCATAGGGCTGCGGGACTTTTCGAAAGACATACCGCGGCCCTGGAACACAAAGGGCAAAAGAAGGAACATGGATGGGTTTTAGTCAGTAAAAGTCTGACACTTCCTTCCGCTCCGGCAAGAGCGGGAGGAGTCATTTGATGATTTCCCATCCCAAAACAAAAGCGATGCCAACGATCAGAATACATATTTTAATCTTATTCTTTATTGCGCTCAAAATTAAAAAAATATACACACAAATTGCAATGATAAAGTTTATGTACATACAACGGCGAGGTTATTCCAGAAATGTTTTTTTCTTACAGTAAACCTTTGATTGCAAGATTTTTTTTTTTTTTTTGAGTGTGCCTATGTGCATTAAAAACTTAAATATTCATTAACTTTATGAACTGAACTAATCAGTGATTAGCACACAATACGTTTTATAAAATCCTGTATACATCCAATATGACGTATTTCTGTAAAATGTGAATTATTGACAGGGTTGTTAAATTGAAAGGCAATAGTAATACATCATTTGTGAAAATTTCAGCTTTCTAGCTATCACGGTTTATGAGATACAGCCTGGAGACAGACAGACAGACAGCGAAGTCATAGTAATAGGGTCCCGTTTTACCCTTTGGGTACGGAACCCTAAAAAGTTTCTTTAAAAGTCATCTTTTTTACAATTATGGAGTTAATCTTCTCTCACAGGACAATTTTATTTATAGTTTTATTTGCTCCGAGTCGAATCAAATAACAAGTTTTCTTCATCTTTTATTTTGTCCAAAAGGATAGAGTTACTTATAGAAAGAGAAACACAATAATAAGTCTCTTTTTCAAGGTCAAGTAGGTACTAAAATACTCACTATAGTCCTGCAAAGATAAAGGAATTTTGTCCAAGGACGACAAAAGTAACAACATAACTGGTGAAATGTGGGTGTTAGTAATGTACAACATATCTGCCAAACCTTTTGTGGAATACAGACATAGTTTTATGTTACTCAAGAAACTGTTAATGACCTGCAAAACGCAACATATCAGCATATATGCATCCCGCACTCCAGTCCGTCAGTCGTACCAGACCGGACAGATTGCTGACAAGCTACGGAGAGGAAGTATCTGTCAGTGTCCATAACCGGTCTACAGTCTATCCGTACCAGTTTGGTCGAACCTTTCGACCGACAAAAGTTCCTCTGGCCTTAAATAAATCTCTTGACACCATCCTAGACAGAAAACACACCACTAACTCATCTGTAAAATGGGTCAGTTCTCTGTGAAAGGTCATGGCATGTCCTCGTAAGCGTCAATTATCGATGGTGATGACGTCATGGTGTCACTAGCCTTGTAATGGGGTTTAGTCGAGGCTGGCGCCTGTCTCGGCGTTAACTGGGATGTTACAGTGGAAGATTTTAGTGGGGGAGTTTTTAATATATTTTAGTAAAGAAACTTTGATGGGTAAAAGAGAAAATATAGGATAGGAAGATTGGTTTTATGAGTTCTCAAGACATTTTAGTAAAGTTAGTTTGGAAGTAAACAAACAAGATTCGGTCACATCAGTTCACTTATTCAATTTTCATGTTTAAAGTATGACAAGTTGGCTTCTACGTTATCTCCTAAGTTGGTTCATACGTCTTCACATAACATAACGGCAATAACTCTGTTGCACTACGACAGTAAATCTGCATGAGGCACTTATTTTCACACTCGTAAAGTATTTTTAATTATAACGTTCATGATTGCATTCAGTAACTGTTCGTTACATAATGAAAGTAGCTGTTGGGTAGCATTATAACATTTTCATTTAAAAATTTTTCGTATCAATACTAAAGAAAATCTTATGATTGCGAAGCATGATGCAGAGTTACTTCATCTTTATTAAATACTTAAGCTAACGAGCTAGTCTGACATTGACATAATTCAATTCTCATCCAAGTAGAAGAGCAATAGAACATATTTCAGGAGACATTATTAGTAATGGTGGTTGTCTCCTGTCTAGACGATATCCTTGAGCTGCTACCCTACTAGATTTATGCTAAGGGGTAGCATGTATTAACAGAGGGAGGGTATTTTAATAATGTTTATATTGTCATGGAGAAATTGAGATGAAATTACGTCACTGTGTTTTTGTTGATTTCATTTTTAACCGGCGTCAATAAGGGTAAGGTTTAGCCGATTTTTTTTTCTACTCTACTCTACTCTAACTCAAACACAAATGTTGAAAATATATTTGGTAATAAAACTGAGTGAAGACCTTCATCTATTTCTAGTTACAACCAGCATCTCTTTCTAGTCATAGCCCAGAAATGCATGACGCTGGTGGATGAAAACTTCTTTTTTATAAGTCTGTGCTAACCTCTCTTATCTTGTGCGATCTCTGTAAACCAGATTAGTTGAAAGCTTCAGAAAAGTTAGAATGTTCTCAATTCATCGGAATCTTTTTTTTTATGTTTAGCAATAATTTTTCACCACGTGACAACTTATACTGCTTCCTTTTCAAAGAACCAAATAATTTAAAATATGAAAACCCGGATCCCATTTTGCTGATTAAAGTTTAGAAGTTCATCCACTGCGCAATTTGTGCCATCCATTGCATTATGTCTGCATTTCGTGCCCAAAAGCAATAGTCCATAGGTCAAATGACATTATCAGATCCGTCAGTTCGTCTGAGTCCCGACTGGACGATAGCCTTGACGCTCCCATAGCCCGGGGCTGCAGATATTACATGCAGCTGTTTTGATTGAAAAACTTGATTGCTTTTTTATTAAAGCGCTTTTTTCGCTGCTTTCTGCTAAGCGGAGCTAGGAAATTGATTTTGTGGTTACGCTGTAAGGTTTAAAGCAGCTTTTAATATTGTTTTGTTTATACTCTAAAGTTGCGAATGTTTTTGCTAACATTTCGTTAATAGATCGAAGACTATTTGGTATTCAAATATCCAATATGTACTTTCGAGTTTATTGAACAGGTTTGCTTTTTGTAGTGAAAATCTAAGTACCTTTTGTGAAGTTTGTGGTATGTAAAAGCGCACCGACTGACGGTCAACCACTTTTCAACCTTATCACTCAGGGTATAAGGGTGAAAAGTGGTCGACCGTCAGTGAACTCAGTCATAAAACAAGGTTGGCGCAGTAGCTGAGCGATGCTGCTGCGCTGCGTGTCGCGGGTTGGATTCCCGAACGGAAAAAAAAATTGTATGGCCTACAGGTAGTTGTTCCGGATCTAGTACACCCACACTCACGCACGATACAGGAGAAATTTCTAGTGTGGGGGAAGCTTATATTAAAAAAAGGGACATTCTATCGGCGACTGCTGTAATGGAGAAGTAAAAAATTCATACAAAGCTTATTTCAATCATGAAAACGACCCTCAAATATTAAGCCTTTTGTAAGTTGTATGTATTCAGTTCAAATTCAGATAAGATCTCGTCAATGACGTCAATTACTGTCGTTTTGCGATAACATAGATACTGTTTGGAGTTAAGTCCCCCTGTAACAAAAGAACGTAGCCATAAACCATCTTTATCTTTGCATCTGCATCAGGGTATCGGTCCTCAAACCGTAGTTCCTCATTCTCAAGCAAGACGTCCAAATGATGTGACAACTTTATCGCATTTCGAAGTGCCTATTTCACGGAACCCCATTCTTCGGGTCCGTGGAAACACTGCACCATTTCATGTGGCTATGTTTTATGAAGGTAGCTTGTTTTTCGCAATTTCACTTTACTCCCACCTAAGGGTACACTAAAAATATTTCACGTGGAAATTCCATCAAAATTTTTGTGACGAACCTCCAGATTCTTACGCTGAAAAAACAGTAATGAAAATTTGGTTATAAACGAAATAAAGCAATCATGGCCATGCATAGAAATGGGTACTAACACAAACCTACGAATGCAGAAGTTTGTTAGTTACATGCAAAATATTAGGTTAACTGGCTAACCGAAGACCTGGTGTAGGTTCCAGGAATCTGCTGTTTGCAAGAAGCATATATATGATCATTCGTCGATGTGTAGCAGTGAAAATCTAACTGAAATGTTGATGATGATAACCACATGTCAAAACATAACCTACACAATTTACAACACAACACAACTACTCAGAAAAAGCAAAGTAAGGATATTTTCACCAAAACCATTACCATCGCTACATATAACTACGTAACAGTTTGGTTGGCTATAACTTCTAGCCCTAGGGATTAATTAAACCCTCGACAGATTTTCTGTGGGCGTAGACAGTGAGGGTAATATCAAAGTGAAATTAAATGCCAAACAAGGTACAAATAGATGTTAACAACCCACGTATTGAAATAATTTGTTTGCACAAATTTATACTCACTTGATGCTGTGCCAAGTCTGTCTTAAAAGCTTCTTAATCTTTGTCTAAAAGAAAGAAATATGTAGTGTTCTTTATCCTTGAAAATTACTTATTCTTTTTTGGCTTGCCTAGTCTAGCCAAACGCTGGCAGGTTTGGCTAGACTTTACTTAACTGAAAGGATACATGAACGCTCTAAAATTGTAAAAGAACAATTTATTATTGGAACTATTTGGGTACTGATTTAGGGCTACGATTGTTGTCTATGTTTGTAGGTACAATTACGTGAATACTTATGAGACTAAAATTATACACGTATCTATAGTCAACTTACAATAATTACTTGAGCGCAATTTTTTTTTGTGCAATAAGACAAACATTTGAACGAAGTCAGAACCGTCAAACAAAGCAAACCTATGAATTCTAACTTTTGACAGGTCTAACTTAAACCAATTACTAAATTACAGAAAAAAAATCGCATCTTAAATAATTACTTTTACGTAAGTAGTCACTTTGAATTGTTTACATACGGGTGATACTATGTGTACCTTCATACGTTGCTTGGTACGGATAATTTCAAATCTTCGTAATTATTATCTTCTTTTTTGCTAGGTTTTTGATATCGTCATTATGTATTCACGGAATAATAATCATCAGTACAATTCTCTAAACAATTTCGCGGACTTCTTTACTGCATCTCCTTATTCTTCTTTATCGTGTGGTTAGTGTCTAACCTGGTGTCAGAGTTTTTATGCCGCCCATGAGCCTCTGAAGCCGCGTTGACATGATCAGAGTATGCTCTGACCGAGTGAACTTGTATACTTATTTAGACGCCACTCGTATTGTGGCAACCCATACTAACCCATCCTAGTGCGTTCGTTTATATGAATTGCGTCCGAGTAGGTATCCAAGTCCAGTCGGTCCGAGCATTCTCTGATCGTGTCAAGCGTGGCTTAACTTTGCTTTACATACCATCGAGAAATATCTCTGAGACATGCTGCTTTCCTTACCATGTTTTGTGATAATAATACAATACACACATGAATCCGAAAAATCAGAGGTGCGCGTCTTGGGTCCGAACTTGAGACCTATGACTTGAACCTCCTAACGTCCCAGCCGCCGCGGGAGAAGCACCGGGCGTCGGGGGCCACGCCGTGATGGCTCTCGGCCACCGTAGGCGCGGGCCTGTGGACGGCGAGTAATGGGCTAGCTCGCCGTCCGTCCGTCGTATGACGACGGGCAGGCCGTGTCGACGGCGCGTTCGTGTTCCACGCGCGCCTCAAAGAGTTGTCAGCAAACGGGAGGGGCCCGCAAGGGCCGGTGCCTGCCAGGGCTGCGGGACTGTTCGAAAGAGATACCGCGGCCCTGGAACATAAAGGGCCAATGAAGGAACATGGGTGTTTTTTAGTCAGTAAGAGCCTGACACTCCCTTCCGCTCCGCCCAGAGCGGGAGGAGTCATTTGATGATTTCTCACCCCCAAAAAAAAAAAAAGACCTATGACTTAGCAGTCCGACGGTCACACCACTAGGCTATCACTGCACTTCTCTTCATTCACTCTTCTAATCTTCCTTAATTAAGTCACCAATCACAATTTCATAGTCAAAATTCTCAACGCCATCACCATAAATAATTTTCGTCATCCAATTCTGCCAACTTTCATGGCAATCGGATGGTTTCCCTTGGAATGGGATAATTAAACTGAATGGACTTATCTTTTCGCTCTAATTCTCTTATGGGGTGAGGGCCGATCTAAGTGGTATTAATGCTTGAACCGCGGCTAGCCGAATTAAGTTACAGAAGTTAGGAAGAACGTTTACTTTATTCATGGGGAGATTAAGCACCTATTTTGGGGAAAAGATTAGTGTAGTAAGTCGTAGTCATGGTAAATAAAGGGCCACTTAAACAAAAATTACTAAAATAAAGGAACTGTATTCTTGTAATGTTCGCTTGATAATAATAGTTCTAGCCTATCAGGTCCTGGGTTCGATTCCCAGGTCGGCAAAGTTTTTTTGAGTTTCCATCACGAATTTCTTAGTAGCAGCCACAGAATCTGGATTTGTGCTCAGTTGATGGCAATAGGCTCGCTCCCATGGGACTTAAAAACATAACTGGCGAAATGTGGGTGTTCTATTAGGTAGACCTGTGCTTAACCTTTCGGGGTTTACACGCATGATGTTATGTTAGATCAGATACGATTCTACCATACCATACTTAAACAATATTGTTATTCAATTAGCCACGGGTGAATTGTTTTCATAATGTCAACGATTTATTTAAAAGAGATTTGTTAAATATCAAACTGATGTTTTATTTATGTTCGTGGAATAAAGACATGTTGTGGGCAGAAAGGTTATGCCCGGGGATAATTTTATATGCCAATTAAATGTTATGAGTGTGAGTAAATAATTTAATAATAATATGTTAGTAATGTTCCGCAATTTCTTTCGGCGACATGTAATGTTGAGTGAGTTTATTTGCTTGTTAGACCTATTTTTTGTGGCAATAATTTTGTGCCGAATGTTTATTATTGCTTGGAGGTTTCATAACCAATTTGGGCTTGGATTAAGTTGTTTTTCGTGTAGGTATTCCAAGAATACAACATTTTGTAAGGTCATCGAACTGATCATAGAGGACATACATACTCGTACATATGTATGTTTTGTTTTTTTTGCTTAACTTGCTTTTACCCGCTTCTTCGCTCGCGTTAATTTTGAATTTGATAATCAATTCGGGGTGTACTCTGCTTGTAATTATATAATTCAATCATGATTCGAAAGACACGTGGATCTATTATCATAAGAACGTTATTGTTGTTTTCCTCTAATAGTAATTTTTTTCGGGATGAAAGGTACTATGTCCGTTTCTGTAACCTAACCTAACAACGTAAATATTTTTTATTCTATTTTTTAGTTTTTGTTGTTATTATAGCGGCAACAGAAATACATCATCTGTGAAAATTTCAACTGTCTAACTATCACGGTTTATGGTATACAGCCTGGTGACAGACGGGCGGACAGACAGCCGAGCCTAAGTAATAGGGCCCCGTTTTACCCTTTGAAAACGGACAAAAACAAAACAACTAAAGTGAGTGTGACTTTTCGCCGTCTGTAACTGTATAATAAGACAGTAAAATACTCTAGTCCAATCACAAGGTGTGTATAACAGTACTTTAATGCCCAGTCTGGTACTCTTTTTTTCAATGAGCCAAAGATTGGAAAAGAATAAATAAATAAAATAAATATCTTTATTTCCCAAAAATACAGCTAGTAAGTTTACAATTTTGAATTCATGTTAGAGAACACTATACTAGACATTTGGATGCTTCGGAAATCTGTACACAATAGATTAAACTCTGTCTCTTAAACTAGGGTATCCTATATCTTAAGAGACAGAAACTGTACACTATCATATTTCCTTTTAATAACTAGAACTAAAGCATTCATAAAATCCATACTTACTTATAACACCCAGCCGGTATACCTACAAATTACCCTGTAACCATCATGCAATATGTCTTGTCACCCGTCACGAATAAGGGCATCATTCCACTGCGGCGCCGTGGGCGGTACTTACAAGCCTGTCAATGCTTCAGCGATTCTGATCTTTATACCCACGCCTGTTAGTGAAACGTGATATTCTATCCGTTTGAAACCTACGCTGTATTTGAAAGTGTGGGTGTAATTTTGCATTCACTTTGAAACTAAATGAATTGTAAAATCTTTTGGTCTTGTTTTTATGAGATTAAGACGCTGGGTTTGACATTTATTTATTACTTTAAGCACACATAATGTATGGAGGCGGACGTAATGTCAATGGCATTCTCTACCAGTCAACCTGGCATTACTATTTATATGACGAATCTGCTACAATATTTTGAACATGGAAACTAGAAATGTTTTTTTTGATAATTAGAAATAACTCTTCAAAGGCTTAATGGCTAAGCTTAATTTTATACCAGTCTACCTTAGGGTGGTGCAGAAAAAGAAATATCACTCTGTAGTTTGTAAAAGTAGGGTATTTAATACCGACATAGAATAAAACTGCAATACGTTTACTGTGGTCATCCCCTTGTACAAACAGGCGAGAAAACTTAATAATAATGATCGAATTGTTTTCTCCAAATATTTCTCGCCTCATTGCGGGCCTCCGTACTTAAACAAGTAGACACACACGACCGATCCGTTCATCCGTGTCGTGCACAGTTTCCGGTCCCGTGCGTAGCGCCGTCTGATCTCTGCGACCATCCGGAAAACCGGATACTAGCACGATTTTATCTGTTATTTACGGACGAACGGTAATTCTCTTCTACTTTGAAAAGAAAAGAGAAAAAATCGTGCATTTAAAATATGTCCAGAAATAGGTTTATACAAAAAAGAGGACCCTACAAAAGTGTGTAATAGATATTCAAATAACTCCATTATGCAGGCACCCAACCCCCATTTAAAGCTTACAACAGCATTCCGCACTAAAGCTTAAAAATCTGCAAGTACAAATCTGTTTTGTTAGGACTTAGGACGTGGTTCTGAACCGCAAAGTATCAAGCAACTTTATGCACTACCATGCCCTTTACAGCGTAAACTCTTCATTACGCCTTCCAATAACGGTAACGAAGATCATTATCATAGCTACACACCGCTACCCTACTATGCACCCTTGAGTGCAGCGCCGAAGGTTGCCCAAGTGCATTGAGTCCGACTACCCGCCCGAATTCGGTAGTACACCAGAACCGTCTCTCCGTAGAGGTGAGACGGCCTTTGCAGCGTGGTCGAGTTATAAATGGGTGGTAGTATTAAGCAACAGGTGGTGTTCTGCGCGTTATGTAAGTCGGGCGGCGCGCGCACCCCATTGAGCCAGTAGTACGGCGCTATCGATTAGGTGTACGACGGACCATCGATCCGAGGCCCCTTGTGTGCTCCACAACGTCTTTTTAATGTACGTCTTGGATTTGTCTATGGTATTTTTTTAACTAATTAAACATTGGACATCGTTTGCTTTGTTCAAATTAATGTTTATTTTTCGAGGACTTTTAAATTCTTACTTGAATTTTCTTAGTAATTTTTAGTCGACACTTTCTTTTGTATAGTTCAAAGAAAAGAATGTCTACACGGAATGCGTATATTCGATTTACAATTGAACAGAGCGGAACACGTGGGCTATTGAGGGCGTCGCCGTTACTTTGATTTGTACGAGTGTGAGTGTGGGATCGTTGGGAGTGGCCGGTCTTAAACTTTTCGACTTCAACCTTTTGATATTTATAACTAAACAGTGAACAATGCAAACCGCTATTCTACCCCATTCATGTGTTACTTAATGATTTACAAATTGCTGTTCATTCATACCTCGCACTTGTACTTTGTTTGACGAGCAGAAAATAAACTGTTTTTATTTTATATGACTTTTAATTTATTACAGTTCATTTGACCTCATTGTTGCTCGGCTGTATCCATTCATTAATTTCATCTAGATAATGACTATCATTACTTCAGACAGATATAATTGAATGCAATGTTTTATGAAATTAATTGTTTCTTTGTTCTAAGCGTTAATGAAGTTCGTATTTAATTTAATTAAAATAAGTTACTAACTAAACTTCTCATTGGAACGTACGTTATTAATTTTGTTTTATGAACTTTGTTTTTTGGTGTTAAAGCGTCCCGTTGAATAGTTGGGAATGTGTTAATTAATCGATGGCTTTCATTGCTTTAAAAATCTTCTTTTTCTTTGTGTCTCTATATTTACTGAACCTTGTTGTCTTTAGCAAGATGAAGGCATTTAATTCTGACACCCTTCCTACCTTTTTAGCCAAAAGGCTGGGTAGAAGCATAGAAACCCTCAGTCCAAGCAAGCAATGATTTTCATGAAGATTCTTAGACTAGACTTTATATTTGAAACATTACATAACATCTCCCCTGTAATCCCCAAGGCGTTAGGCAGAGGTCTACCTAATAGTACACCCACATTTCGACAGTTATGTTTAAATCCCATGTAATAGGGGACGAGCCTATTGTCATCAACCGGGCACGAATCCAGACTCCGTGGCAGCTACTGAAAAATTCCTGATGGAAAAACCCAGTATAAATTTGCCCGACCCGGGAACCGAACCCAGGATCTCATGCTCAGCAGTCACGCTTGCAACCACTGGACCAACGAGGCAGTAAGGAGGTCGAGGCAACGCATATTTGAAACTCGTACTAAAATCATATTTACTGAATGCTGCAATTAGAGCCACAATACATGTGTCTTGAGCGTCTAGCGTACTTCAAAGTTACAGCATACTAGCAATACGTGGAAGCAACTCAATATGCGCTACAATATTTGAACATCATACCCAAAATCTTAATAATTGTAGCTCTCGCGCGCTTGCTTCATACTAAAGTTTGACAATAACGAAACGATGTGCTTTGAACTCATTCACAATATTAAAGGTGTGCAACGAAAACTTTATTAGAATACTATCATTAACAGTAGAAACGGGATATTTACCATGTCCACTGTTTGTTTTGCAACAGCGCCGAAATATCGGGAACTCAAAACAAACAGTAGACGTGGTAAATATCCCGGTTCTAGTGTTAATGATAATGTTAGTGACAATGACAGTTTATTAAAATATGTAACGTATTAACAATTCTTTGAGTAAGTGTGAAGGCGGAAAAAATTCAATTCGTTTTAGAACTAATAAAAAGAAGAAGCTTAGAGAGCCCAACAAGGGTAAGACGGATATGGGGGAGTCCTTTGCCCAGCAGTGGGACATACAAGGCTACTAAAAAAAGGCATCATCGTGAGTGGTCTCAAACCGCGAATGGCGTTCAACCTGTGATGAATTCTTGAGTCGAGCAGTGTCATAGGATTTCAACATGATTTCTATATTTAGATATTAGTTTTTTTGAAGCAAAAGGATTATTAAATTAATTACAAACTACAAATCTGTAATAGTAATAAAAATATGTACAAGTACCAAAAGGGTTACAAAAATTCGTCCACATCGCTGTCAACATTAAAAGTGTTCAGAAGGCTGGCAGCATTGCCACGTTGGATGGAAATGCTGATTCTATGGCAAAAAATAGGCCCGCCGTCTGGTCACGTGAAGAGTTGACCAACCGCTTGGCGATTTCCCGAAATACTAGGTGGGCACTCGGACCCCATGGCCCTAGTGTTTCAACCCCAAGCGGCTCAAACACATAACTACCAACTAAATTATTGTATTGGCGCCGTTTGAGGTTTTTATTAATATTAGTTTTAAGTAACAATTAAGTTAGTTATTAAAGGCGCATTATCGTATTGGGTTATCATGTAATGGTAGATGTAAATTGATGAATAAATAAATATTTTGCACCGTAGCCGCTCGGAATCTGAATTTGAGCACAGTTGATGGCAATCCACAACTTAACAGTGATCCTCAAAGGGTTAATACTTAGTACACCCGCATTTCGAAAGTTATGTTGAAGTCCCATATAATGCCATCAACCGAGTACAATTGTTTGCCACATAACATTACAGCTGTAATCCGCGAAGGATTAAGCAGAGGTGAACCTAACAGTACACCCAAATTTCGCCAGTTATATTTTAAGTCACATGTAATAGGGGGCGAGCCTATTGGCACCAATCGGGCAGGAATCCGGACTCCGTGGCTGCTACTGAGAAATTCCTAATAGAAAAACCCAATAACACTTTGTCTGATCCGGGAATCGAACCTCATGCTCAGCAGTCATGCAATTTTTTTTTTGACACCTTTGACATTAATCTAGTGGTGAACTGCAAGTTTACTGTTAGTACTATCTGTCTACCCCATCAAGTATCAAGGCGTAATATTACGTCATATTATTCCATGATGTTCAATGTATTATTCACCATGTAATCTTTTTCTCCGTCATTAAGTATAAAATAAGATATGGTAGTGGCAACATAATTATAATTGGTTGCATAGTAACAATTAGTTTTATCAACTGGCAACTTGCTCTCTTCTGTCAACGTTCAGTCGTATCTAAGCACGTTAGCTTTATAATAAAATTTTGCTGTATACACATGGCACAATATTTATCCAACATGCTAGAAACACAATTCCCTTACAGCCAATACATGTAAAACAGCTCCATTTGAAAATAAGCCTTGTTATCGCTATCAAATTACAACGATTCGCCGCAACATTGTAAATTCACATGAACGTAGGGCCATTATAGGCCGTAGTCAGTAATTAATATCAGCAGTTTGTCATGTAAACCATATTACATTACACAGTATTGGTGGCTTATATTTATTTATCATTATATTATGAGTGTAGTGTAGGTACTCGGTAGGAGGTCGTGAGTAAATATTAGCAGCCGCTTGGTTTGGTCTTCAGGTTAAGCTGCGCTTTTCTAGGTTAGTCCTTAGGTGGGTGACCGCTCATTACATACCGAGCTTCCTCCGTGCCTCGAAAAGCACATTAAGCCGTTGGTCCCGGCTGTCATTTGTAGATCTTTGGCAGTCGCTACAGGTAGTCAGTGCCCCGAAGGCCTGAGAACCAGTCTTACCAAGAGATATCGTATTACCCAGTATTAACTGGGTAGTGGAGGTCAGATAGGCAGTCGCTCCATGAAAAATACTGGTATTCAGCTGCATCTGGTTACACTGGAAGCCGACCCCAACGTAGTTGGGAAAAGGCCCGGCAGATGATGTCTTAGTAGGTACAAGTAAGTCAAGTTTTAATTAATGTTTTTTGGTTATTTATGTAATTGTAAGTATATAAAAGTGTATCGATTACATAATGATTAAAGGATTGATTAAAATATTTTAGGGGGAATGAATGATGGTTTAAATACATATATATGTAAGAATCGTTTCGAATGTGAAGTTTAACCTACTCGGAAATCATTTGTGCGTAATTTATTTTTTAATTTTGATTGTTTTGTTTATTTTGACTCACTATTTATACAAACAGTTTCATTTGAATATCCTCTGCCTAAGCTACCAGGATATCATGCGCTATGTTATGTTATGTTCCATAGATATAGTAAAAGTCCAGTTATTATTTTTAATAAGAAAAGTTTTGTTAGATATTTCGAAACGATAAAATACAATCAATCAGTGTTACGGATGGTCTCTATAAAACATTTTGGTGGTAATTTACCTCGTAACTTTTTCAAAAGTCATTAGTAAACAATAGATTTATGGGAAATATTTAATTTACAGGCAATAAAGCTTTATTTCGAACTAACTGACCCGTGCCCACTTTGTTGGGTGGTAAACATTTTTACTTGTGATGAAATTATGAGTGTGGTTCGGTTAGTACTGAGTGCTATGATCGCGTTGGCTGAACATTAACAAAATTGTCTCGCGTATTTGATATTTAAATTGTCTCCTAGACTATGCAATCAAAAAACATACAGTAAAAAACGATTTTTTTCTAAATAAAATTTCCTTGGCGATAAAGCAATTTATTTCTAAATAAATTGACGTGTTGTATATGAAAAAACCATCTAATAGAGATATCACTCAATAGATTACGACACGGTTGCGATTCCATACCTATGTCGTATTAGCTCTTTAACTATTCATCCAAACTATATGCAGTAAAAGGAAAAGTCTTTTTTTAAACATTTAACACTAACCTAACCTAACAAGACGATGTTATTTTTTTAATATAAAAAAACTACTTTTTGTGGTTAAAATATAAAAGTTAGACATATGTTGTTGCTGATTTTTTGTAGGCATTATCAAGTTCTACAAATTTTCTTTAAAACTCAATCATATCTCTCTCATCGTTAAGGCAGCGTTCGTAAGACACGTTTTCGGAAGACTGTTTTTCTCCGACTTACTTTGCAAATCCGACTACCACGAAAAAGGCTTTTCAGTTTTCTGGTTAATATACAACCTCTGACACTCAAAAATAACGTGGCTTTCTACTGATAAAAGAATTTTAAAAATCGGTTCAGTAGATCCAGAGATTAAATTTTAAAAATCGGTTCAGTAGATCCAGAGATTACCTGCTACAACATCACAAACTTTACCTCTTTATAATATTAGTATAGTTTAACGCGAAATTTTATTACTTATTTGAAACTTTAGGAGCCAATCAAGAAATTGCTTGGTCAAACGTAATAAGTGACTAGGATAAATCATCAAATACAAGCACTTAAATACGCCAGGTACAAATCAATCATATAAAATGTTACTTTAAAAAGATTTCCCATCCACTGATAGACACATCGAAAACCCTACCATAAAATCATTGAATTATGCATCGAGTATTCACCCTTCACGCGTCAGGTGTGTACCAAACAGCGAGTAATGGATATAAAATTGCTGCGTAGCACCACTCACCCGTAGCACTTGAGCTACGCAGCATTGATCACCCGCTACGAGAATGCTACGCGCTGCCTACGGCGTAGCGTTTGATTCAATCTGTCATCATTAGGTGACTTACTTTGGTGTTTGTCACTTTTACATTTGTGCGGCAATTTATTTGAAGCTTCGCTAAAAATAACAAGATTACTCAACGTTGCTCGTGCATTTTATTTATCTCATTCTTCTTTTGTGGTTGACACCATCTGAAATATACCATTATAGAAAAGTAGGTATATCTTTGTTTTAAGCACACAATTTTGCTCTATGATTTCTCCAGCGTAAGAGTCTGGTCTTCGCCGAGTTTAGACACCGTAATCAAAATTTACATTATTTTGTTGATGTTGTTAGTACCTATGTATAACGGATCATCTTTTGTACCTGTGTAAATGATTTAGCCAGTCATTGGGCATCATATAGTGACATATTTGCCGAAGCTGAATCAAAATTTTATAAGTCGGATCCGGTCATTCGTACGGACTTAAAATTAATCGCAAGTACGCCAGTGGGTGACATCACGCGCCCACCACTGCGTGCTTCTACAGAGCCCTGATGTTTTCAGCTCGTGGCGACAGTTGACATTCAGTGTCAGATCGCAGCGGAGTTGAGGCATCCTGGAACTAGACTCCGAATTTGTTAGTTTAGTAGAAACATCATCACGTGTTTTCATTGCACAAAACTCATCTGCTGCCCACATGATGTACGTGCCTAACGGAATAAATCCTGACAACCCGAAATATAGATATAACTTTAAACACATAAATCTGGAACGATTGGAATTTGGAATCGTATGAGGAACTGGGTGTAAAGTTTTTCATCCTTCACAGAAAAGGGAGGATCCTCCGACCAGACGGGTATTATGTCTGGTGGGCCACTGCCCTGCATTTGGTGTCATGTTCTTGTTTAAATATATATGCTTATCTTACGAATAATTTTGATTGCGCGATGCAGGATTTTGGTTCTTAACTTGCGTCATAGATGTATGTATATTTCCTTTTGTATTTTTAGGCTTGGCTTTGGCTATGTCACTTCACCTTCATCGTTTTGAGAGCAGTGGTGATAAAACAAGTTAGTCAAAGTAACTCGTCAGCCTGGATACGAAACTATAGCCTACTCAAAAGCGGGGACTGATACCACTAGGCAACTATTACTTTCATCAGATTTTTACAAAACATAACATCACGCTTCATCCCCGGGTAAGGCAGATGTGTTCCTAATAGAACACCCGCATTTCGCTAGTTGTGTTTAAGTCTCACGTAATAGAGGGCGAGCCCATCAGCCGGATACAAATCCATACTCTGTGACTGCTACCGAGAAATTCCTGTTGTATAAAACAAATAACAATTTTGTCCAACCCGGGAGGACATAGAATTGTATCCATGTTTTAATTTCATGACGGAAATGCGTCATTAATAAATCATAATATTGATGTTGCAACTGGAACACTCCATGATAAATCAGCTCCAGAAACGTGCGACAGTTTTATTACGAAGACCGGTGATTACAACTGGCGCTGGCTTCCGCAGCGAGACAGCCAGTGAAAATTACTTAATGTTGGAGACGAGCGGGAACTGTGCGCGTTTATGTTCTAGATTTATAGTTGCGTTGATGGACTGATAGATGTTTATGTTTGCGGGGCTGATTTGTTGAGAAAAATTGGAATTGAATAAACGGAAATGAAGTTCTTCTTGTTCTTTTTGAGTCAATGGCACTCTTCAGATCAGTTGGGCACGTCAAATTAAACTTAAATGAAAAGAAATTCAGAATTGAGAGTCAATATTCCGTATACAGCTGTATACATTATGTTTATTAACATAAGAACAACTGTGCATTTCATCATCATTAATTTAGTTCAAAATTGTCAATTTTTGGACGTATGCTTTCCCTAAAGCGTCGACTAATATCGACCGACTGAAATCTCCATTCAGATTATTCCTAATTCGTTTATTGTATTCTATTGTGTATAAAATATATTCTATCTCTTTTTTTTATTTAGCCTATAGTCCCAGTGCTGGGCAAAGGTCTCCCCCATACCATTCCACTTTTCTCTGTGTTTTACCTTCTCCGGCCAGTTAGGAACGAGTCTAAACACACACAATAAAATTGTTTACCTACGACAGGTAGGACTACATAACATACCATAACGCCTGTAATCTCCGAAAGGTTAGCCAGTGTACCTAATAGTACACACATATTGCTACTAACGTTTAAGTCCCATGTTATAGGGGGCGAGCTTATCGCCATCAACTGGGCATAAAGCCATGGCTGCTACTGAGAAATTCCTATTGGAAAACCCAAGACCACTTTCCCCGTCCCGGGATTTGAACCCAGGACACCATGCTCAGCAGTTGCGCTTGCGTCCACTGGACCAAAGAGGCAGTAATACGTAACTTAACCGACTATAGCATGTCTTACCCTTAAACATCCATCAAAATTGTTTCCAAAGTAACATGACAGCCCGTGACAGGTCTCATTTGAAGGTAGTTCGTCAAAATGATTTATTCAGTGACACCAGTAGGTAATCTATTTGTGGGACTTCGAAGAAAATTCAGACATTGATGTGAGGCTAGTAGGTTTTGAAAGGTTAATTTGAGCCTTGTTTAGACTTGCTTAGCTATGTTACATTCATTTATATTCATCTAAAACAGAGAGATAGAAAGAAAAGTAATCACTAGTCTTACAAAGGGCAAAACATAAAAAAAAACATTAATTTTTCCATGAAAAAAAGAAAAATAGCTAAACCCAGACAACCTGTATGGGCTTAGCAATATTTTTTTCTTTCGTTTCCTTAGTGTGTCCTAGATGTTGACAACCCTTTTGCAGTAACTATTTGCACTGATTATTTGATTATTATCATCAGTGTCGAGAGTTCAAATTCCAACAGTATATTTATTTATTTAGGCATTCGTTTTGATGACTTAAAGTGATAATGAAAACATACGTTAGGAGCGCTATACATATATACTATACTCAAAGTAAAAACTCCACTACTACCTGTAAAGTCATTAATAATTTGAAAGAAAACCTACATCTACAATTAATAACAACAGGCTTACTACTAAAAACATATGTATCTATACTCTATACAAATAAATAAAATTGAAGTGTCTGTTTGTAATATCAAAATTAGGGTTCCGTGCAAAAAAATTATACCCTTGAAATTGGTAACAAAATTAGATTAAAAAAGGGAAGTAACATTTTTTTATAAAAAATTATGCGAACGAAGGTCGCGGGTGTCAGATTATGGGTGGTATACACACATATATGTATATGTATAGGTATTAATATCCACTGATTATCAGCTAGCTTTGAGTGTCAGAATGGTTACTTGTTATTTACTGTCTAAAAGTATCTCTAAAAAGGTGTGTAGGCAAAAGGGTTTTAATCAAGAAAAGGCACAGAAAGACAAGACTATTCATTTATTTTGATTTAGGCTTGTCAGATATTTATAGGTAACGTTAATTACCTATCAAGCTACGTCCATTCGCAAACCTAGGTCTTCGTGGAGAAGAATGGACAAGAAACTCCACGGTAACATCTTTCAAAGTATTAAGCCAGAACAATTATATGTTGTCCTGGACCCTTCTCAAATTATAGCAATTTATCAGTGAAGATAAACAATAAGCAATATAAACCATATTATAACACATAATTCTAGCACATTATTATCAGTAATATTCATAGTATATTATCAAATAACTTACATTAACATTGTAGAAACTTAGGGTAATGCAAATAGGTTCCAGCTTTACACATTTGGTATCTTCATTACTACGTCACTTTCAAACTTAATACTATACACATGGCACACACAATATATCTCTCAGGGCTGGGTATGTCCTAATCCTTAGAACTGTTGCAGTATAACAAGCCCCGAATTGGCGGCAACCTCTATTTTTATACACGTCAAATGTCAAATACTCAGTACATCCTTCCCGCCATAATAAACCAATAGCAAATGATCACATATTATAGCTAAATAACTAATATTATAGATAATAATTAACAAATCCTCTGTAAGGGAACTATTTTAAAACTTCATTAGATAATTTAGCAAACTAGTAAGTATTTATTTGTAATCTATATGTTTAATCGGATAAAATATGAACATCAACTGATAGTTCAGAGAATTGATTGAAACAACTTGATATATTGAAATTGCAACATAAAATCTGGGACACATTATAAATAACACATAACACACTTAAATATTACTAATTAATCTTAAAGTAAATAAACATTTAACTTGATTATTCAAATATAACAACTGTCTTTCGTTTGGATACTAAGCCTTTTAAGCCACAATAAAAACTTGTTCTATAAAATACATCGTAGTATAAAATACCTTTAGGAAAATGTATATTACGTTTATTTTAAATAAGAACCTTTATGTTCTCCAATATTAATTTACGATGATTATACATTTAGTAATTTTTTTGAAATACAACGTCGCCATACGTCAATGTTATTTTACGTTTGATAGCCGACGTTGCTGGATCATATTATTATTAATGTAGTCATTACTGAGAGTTTTTAAACAGTCAGATATTCTCATATATATAGGGGTATGCTTAACACATACATACACATACCTACACAACAACACACAAACATGTAAATAAGGTTATGTTTATTGTAGGGATGTTTTTATTCGTGTTCAACTAAAGAAAGACGTGAATTATCGTATTAATAAACTGAAATTCTATGTATAATCTATCACGGGCAACAGCTAGTTTAAGATAAAAACATGTCAACACACACACACACACACACACACACATCACATCGTGTCAGATCGACACGTGCCGATGTTTTTTACAAGTAAAATAAGTAATAAAACATTTTCCTGGCTTAATGTCGCGTTATTAAGTACCCAAGGGCTGAAAAAACCTTGGGGTACTTGGTTTTTGCTAACAAAGTGATTTATATTAGATGGGTATAATGTATTATCAGGAATAAAAAGTGACAAGAATACGTTTTTAACCGACTAACAAAAAGAGGAGGTTCTCAATTCACCTGAATGTATGTCACTGTTTTTTTAAGCGTTGTGTTCAAAAAAATTAAAACCCGATCCGTTTATAGTACCTTAATGAAACGGACGACCACTCAACCAATACTGTAAAAAATTTAAATCTAACAGACATAAAACTCTTATCCTTTACACCAATTTTAAAAAAGCCTTTGAGTCTCTACCGTTAGAGTCTAGATTACGAAGAAACCAGTCAAAGTGCCTTGCATCTAGTGCCCTAATAAAACTCCAAGATTAGATCCCGCAGTCATATTGCACTGGATATTGCATGACAGCCAACAGAACTCTATTATCCCTCGAACAGAGTATTAAAATATCTGTCAAAAGAAAAGGAGACTTACAACGTCAAACTAAGACTTATTTTTCAATGGCAGATTGTGAGGGTAGTTATGTCGTTGTTGCATAGATTGCGTCGGTTTCTTGTGAATACATGGCGGTCGTGTAATTGGTATGCAAACAGAAGGTTAGTCGGCCCGTTTGCTGAATCGGGTTTAATCGGATCTTTTTTTACTTGTTCCTGGGTTTTTTTTTGCGGAGGCCATTAGGGCGGGTACAGAGTGAGTCAATGGCATATTTGTTGAAGTGAAATATTGGATTGCTTGATGAAGTGGTTTTTAGTTTACACATTTGATTTTTAGTGTATTGGTTTGGTGGTATATATTTTTATGCGAAATATGGTGTGGATGTTTTGTGCAAATTTTTGTTTTTACAAATAGTATCGTCTACTGTTAGTGCATGAAGAAACAGCTGCACTAAAACGTGTACTTTTTTAGTTTACACTAAAGTTTTTTTCGTAGAGAAAATAAATTTTTAGACACAATTCTGGATCAGTTTTGTGTTTTTTTTATGGCACTTATCTGATAAGAGAACTTTCATTCATTCTAAATAACATTTCTACCAAAACGGAAGCCAAAATGGAAGACTTTAAATCTCGAAAAAGTCTTAAAATAACAAAAACATAAAACGTGAAATATTTCGTGTACCTCACAACGTTCCTGTACAAATGTTTATTACTTTATTCCATACAATTTGCTCCATTGTGCACCGTTATTCACAAACTTGAACAAATTGAGCTCATACAAATACATTGTCGTGTAAACACATAAAAACACAAAGGAATATTTAAAAAAATAGACACTGCTACGTAACTCGTAGACATTCGTAGCAGCGTAGCACCGTCTACGAGGCGTAGTCATTTGTACGTAACGCGGGAATAAAACTAACCATAATGTACCGATATACGGATGCAGTGACATCCTGTGTGCTCCTAGTGGATATAGTGACTATTTCCTAGCATGTATTATTTTCCGATGTCATTCAGGAAGCGTGAGATGGGATTTTAACTTTTGTAATGAAATATTGTTTATGAAGCTTAGTTAATATATATTAAGCTTAGTTAATTAATGTTTGGCTATATCTATTAATTTATTTAGGATTATTGTCATTAAAAAAGATTTTAATTAAATCATATAATGTACACCATTGAACTATGTGCTATTCACGATAAAAATAAAAAAAATAAAACGTTTTCCATCTCAAAAATCGAGTTTCAATTTTCATGCATGCCAATTTTTTGGTAAAATTCTCCCACTTTTTGGCACACAATGCTGCGTGACTACTACAGTCGTTGGTCCGTATTGTGGGATGAGTCCAGTCACCCTGCGGTATTTGGGGGCTTGCAACTGCAGTACAGTGACCTCACGCGTACGCGAGCGGGGCGCGGGGGGGAACACGGAACTAGGTCAGGGACCCGCCCCCTTACTCCTCTCCCCCTTTGCCCCGCACTCGATCGACCGCCAAAAATTTTAACGCTCACACAAACGAAAATCAGAGGAAGGACACAATGATAGGCCGACAAATCATTGTTTGATTTGTACAGACGAGCACAGTTTGAAGTTTCGAATTGTGAAGTTGTACGCGATTGTACGGACCGAGTATGGAGTATTTCATTCGATGTAATTTGACATTTACGTTTTGTAACCAAGAATACAGGTCGTTTTCTGTTTTTTTTTTAATTTATAAGAAGAAAAAAAACAAAAATGTCTACTGCTAGGATATTATTGACAAAACAATGCATTTGGAGAATGCGACAATTCCGATAAAATCACATTTATTTTGAAATTAAAACTTCAATGAATGATTGCAAGTTACTCACACTCCATTCATAATACATATGTACCTACTACTTTACAACGTGACGTCAGTCGTCATGTTTTTCATTCAAAACTCTATTTCGAAAGATTTATTCATGAATCTGATTGATATGTTGGTTGATATGTAATTTAGAATTCAATTTTTGTTTTGGTTTGAAGTCTTCGAACATCTGTGTAATTTATTTAAATACATATATCCGATTGCATTCATAAATCTATTTGAAGAAAGTCAAGAATCTAAAGACATAATTTTCTTAGAATTTAATGGGAATTGGGATGTGTGAATATTGACATTTAAACATACTTAAAATAGACGGGACAACATGAACAAAATCATAATCTGCTTGCTTGAGCATTGCCATTATCGGCTCGTTTAGTTCTAGTGTATCTTTTCATCATCAACTGCTCCCAACTGTTTTGGTATCGGCTTCCAGTCTAGCTGGATTCAGCTGAATACCAGTATTTTACATGAAGCAACTGCTTGTCTGACCTTCACAACCCCGTACTTGGCAATACGATACCCCTTTGGTAAGACGTTACTGGTGCGAATCACTGTTTATCAACTTGAATTCAGATGTCGTCATACAGGCAGCGTTGACAAATCTGATAAAATAATACTATAAATTTAAACTCATTTCGTCTAAATCATTCAAATGAAATATTTACTTCACTACCCATTTTCAGTACATTTCAAACGAAAGCCGTAAAGCTATTTAATCTCTATTTATCTTTAAAATGGCTTTTCCTTATCGTCTTCGCACCACATTCGCATTCCACATTCAAATAGGAAGTGACAATATTACTCGTGACGGAAGAACGAAGGAAATAGGAATACCGGCCATATTTGTTTGTGACGTCATATTTGAATGAGAACGGGTTCGAAAGTTCGATATTCGGTCTTTGGTGGTCGGTTTGAAATTCGAGTTCGAAGAAGTCAGTCTGTGCTAGATTATTGTAATTATTTCGAAGGTATTTTTTAAATTATTTTCGGTTATTAAAATGAAA
Organism: Eurois occulta; assembly: GCA_950022335.1. Classification (NCBI taxonomy): domain Eukaryota; kingdom Metazoa; phylum Arthropoda; class Insecta; order Lepidoptera; family Noctuidae; genus Eurois; species Eurois occulta. The sequence continues at coordinate 6,811,283 of OX465484.1, read as the reverse complement.
AGGTTTTTTTAAAATTTATGGTTGTCTTTTGATGCTAAAATATTTAAGCATAACGTCATTTTCACGTCTGTATTACCTAAAGGGTGAACAGAGGTAGTACACCCTCACTTTGTCAGTTATGTTTACACTCCATACAATACTCGAAGCTCAGACCTCGCACGAGATGGCGGGACGAGCTGTAGAGAACCAACGACCAGTGTTCCACATTAGCCCTAGATTGAAAGATTTGGAAGTCATGGGGAGTCATTTTGAAGTAACAGTATAATATTTATAAATTGTTAGCTATAAATAGTCCCTAAAAAACAGGATGCAATACTACAATTTGTTAACATCAGCGTCTTAGCATTTAGCTTCACACACCGTGAAAAAACCTTTTTGAAATAGATTCACCATTTCAAACATGTTATTTGGATAAACTTTTGGAAAGTTGATATAGCTAGAAAAAGGGAGACAACAATACTGAGATGATGACTAGTAGACAAGTAAGGAAGAATACAACATGCTCGCCGATCCCAAATTAATTGGGACAAGGGTAGGAGATTAATGATAATGTTTTTAAAATTATTGAATGTAGAAGAACTTTTAATGATGTTGAAAGATTAAAACCGCTCTTTCATCGTAAGATTAAGTTTCATTATCATCAAATTAACGTGAGTTACCCAAGTATTGGCGAGTAAAAAACCGGCCAAGTGCGAGTCGGACTCGCGCACGAAGGGTTCCGTACCATTATCTATAAAAACGGCAAAAAAAATCATATCTGTTGTATGGGGGCCCCCCATAATATATTAATTTAAAATTTTTAGTATTTGTTGTTATAGCGGCAATAGTAATACATCATTTGTGAAAATTTCAGCTTTCTAGCTATCACGGTTTATGAGATACAGCCTGGAGACAGACAGGCAGACAGACAGACAGACAGCGAAGTCTTAGTAATAGGGTCCCGTTTTACCCTTTGGGTACGGAACCCTAAAAACGAAGTTTTTTTTTCTCTCTCTATTATCATTTGATGTTTTCCTCTCACAACACAAATGATAATATCTTCGTTGTTCGCCGACGGAGCACGTAGTTAATTTCATATTAAGACGTTCAAAGGGCTCTTTGGGCTCTTTCCTCGTTCTTGTAACGAGAAAATCGAACGCATACGATATTATGCTAATTAGTTTCTTATCTCAGCTTCACGTGCCTGGAGTTTGATAGATAAAGTGTAGGTATTGTTCGGATTCTCATGTTCTAGGATATAAGGCAACACAAAATGTTAATAGAGTAAATGTATTTATTTGACAATAAATAGCATTGATCCTATAGGTATTAGTCTTTAGTTTGAGGTATTAGAAATAACATAATACTCATTGGATCCAAGCCCGGTTGATGGCAATAGCCTCGCCCCCTATTACATGGGACATAAATATGACTGGCGAAATGTGGGTGTACTATTAGGTACATCTCTGCCGGGTTCGGGGATTACAGGCGTGATGTTTGTTATGTAGTCTCATTATATTAATTGTATTTGGAAGTGTATGAATTCCGACATAACATTGTGTGGCATTCATTCGACATTCCCAGAAATGAATGGATTCGAACTGATTGAATATCGAAATATTGTATCTAATACTGTGAGCGTTTAGCTCGTCTGAAGGTTTCAGTGGTGATCCCTGCATAGATTTTGTCTAGTTACAATATAAATTCACACTCTGCTTCTATTTCTCCTTCATTTACTGGTGAAGATATACAAACCACACCTACAAAATTTTATTAAAAAAAGAAACTTTTCAGATTTGGTTCATCCGTTCAGGAGTTATGATGTCATAGACAGACTCACAGATACACACTTTAAACTTATAATAACCCTCGTTTTTGGTCGGGAGTTAAAAAGTATACTGCATTACTTCACGTAATTTGCTATAAGTAAAATTTAATACGAAACACGTCATAAACTCATCAATACGATCCGTCACGCTGGTAAAAAATAAAACTACCGTCAACTTATTTCCTGCTAAATAGTCCGAGAAAAAATGAGGTAATATGTTAGAAACCGGCGGCGCGCAATATGCTTCAAGTTAGTCGACTGTTTACGTAGTAATATAATAAGTAATAGTGTCACTTACAGGCCTTACGGAGAAGACATTAAGTTAGGGAAGGTTCCTACGAGGGATTTATAGATCTATTTGCTTGGGTTTATTTCTGGCACCTGTGGGCGAAGGCGCACGCCTTCGGAAAAATCCGAAGTGTTCACGAACATTTTGTTACAATTTGAAGTGGGCCTTCTTTATTCCATGTTTCTTTTTCAAACCTAGTTTGTATTTCGGTATTGTCAGGTAGAATGATATCAGGATTATCAAGAGACCGCGAAACAACAGAAATCCACATGAGGCAGTCACTGGACTGCCACCTGACTGTTCGAGGCTGCGGGACTGTTCGAAAGAGATACCGCGGCCCTGGAACATAAAGGGCAAAAGAAGGAACATGGATGATTTTTAGTCAGTAAAAGTCTGACACTCCCTTCCGCTCCGCCCAGAGCGGGAGGAGTCATTTGATGATTTCCCAACCCAAAAAAAAGGCAGTCATATACCCCTTTTCTTTCACGATTTCTCTTTAAGCATCACAATTATGTTCTCAGTCGCGTGCGGCGAACCGGTTTGAGCGCACGTATATTTACGATACCATTCTGTTCAGATGTCAAGCGTTTTTTACATCTACCCCCCTTAAATTAAATAACTGTTATCATGAGTAAAAGTGACGAACTAGTATGTTTGAGTGTAAATAGTGAAGCAGAAGTGGAGCAAATGGATCAGCAGAGTAGCGATAAACGTAGCCCAAGTCCGATATTAGAATATAGAGGACCGGAAAAACGGTTGCGACCAGATAGTGATGAAAATGAAGATGACGGATTTGTAACTGTTGGCAGAAGTGCAAAACGTTTAAATAGAAGTATATCCACAAATAAAGAGAGTGAACCTAGTTTAGATAAGGAAAACGAAGGTACGGAAGAAAAATATGAAATATGTATGACATCAAAAGAAGTCTTGCCAAAGCAAATGGGACTGGCTAAGCTATTGAGGAAAGAAAACATTGGAGGTATTATCGCAGTCAAATATAAAAGTCCGTATAAAGTTATATTACAGTTTAGCAATGAAGAAGAAGCTGACAAGTTGTGCACAAAAATGAGTGAGTTAGGATTTAGGTGTCAATCAACCCTTCAAATCAGTTTATCATATGGAATAGTCAAGAATATTGATTTAGATGTAGAAGAAGAAGAATTAAAGAAGGAATTTAGAGGAGATTATGAAATAATATCGGTAAAAAGAATGAAACGTTACTCAGAAAATAAATGGATAGACAGCGAAAGTGTACGCTTGTGTTTCAAGGGCCCAATTTTACCCTCGTATGTTTACAGTTACGGTTGTAGGTTCAAAGTTGAGCCTTTTGTATTTCCGGTAAGTCAGTGTTCGGGTTGCTGGAAATTTGGACACCTTATTCGACAGTGCCCTACAAAGAAAATTATCTGTCCGAAATGTGGAGGCCAACACACCAACTGTGAAATAACCGACTATTATTGTATAAATTGCAAAGGGAAACATATGGCACTTAGCAAAAACTGTCCAATATTTATAAAAGAAAAAGAAATTCGCTTAATTATGTCACAAGGAAACCATACTTATAAAAAAGCATTGAATATATACTTACAAAAATACGATAAAGCTTACACGAGACCTGTAGCAAGTTACAATCCCAACACTGTTATAAACAACACCCAAAATACTACCACTGATTCATTGAATAATGAGTCATCTTACAGGGACATATTATTAACTAAAAATCAAGAAACAGACAATTCAAAAAGGAAGAATCTAGAGCTAATTGAAATACCAGCGGGTTCAGAAAGTGGAAAAGGAAATAGAAAGTTTAACAACAAAAAACGGGTGAAGCAACTAACAGAAAAACGAATGAAGTAAATGTTCATGTTGACATCTGTGAATCTAATGAAGAAATAGAAGAAGACCATATAGCAACAAGTGAAAACGAAGAAGAACAGAGAAGGAAAATTCCTAGAAACAGAAGTATAGTAAGGAAAATAAAAGACATAGTGATGACTACGTCCAATTGGAAAGAAAAACTAATCTCAGTTGTGAAGATTATCATGGAAGAATGCAAAAAGTATTTGATAGAGATATTTAACGAAATTAAGTGGTTCAAAGGAGTCTATGATATATTTACCGATGGATAGTAATTCTAAAGTAAGTACGATCAATATACTGCAGTGGAACTCACAGAGCCTAAAGCCAAAACGTTTGGAATTTGAGAATTTATTACATCAAGAGAAGATTCACTTGGCTATTATCAGTGAAACATGGCTAGACATAGACACAGAAGTCAGGATTAGTGACTACCATGTTCACAGGAAAGACAGGGAAGATTCATACGGTGGTGTTGCCCTTATAATTCACAAATCGCTTAAGGTACAGTCGTCAGTAATTAGACTAAGTAATATAGGAATAGAAGTTTGCAATGTAAAACTGTTAAATTGCACTAATTTGGAAAATGTCATATCAGTTTATTGCCCATCAAGTGTTCACACTAACCAATCTGACTGGGATAATCTATTTAGCTTTAGCTCCGGAAAAACCCTGATAGCTGGGGACTTCAATGCTCACCATACAAATTGGTCTATCAAAAATGATACAAGAGGAACACAAATTTTAGATTCGGCAATCGAAAATGGTTTTATTTCTTTAAACGACGGTAGCCCGACAAGAGTTAGATTGGTTAGTGGCGTATTACAAGAATCGTCTCCAGATATAACATTTGCATCATCGGACATAGCTGTCAATTTTAATTGGAAAGTAATTAATGAAACATTAGGTAGCGACCACTTAGTAATAAAATCAAGTTTAAATTTTCACAGTCATTACAGGATAGTTAGGAGACGTAATTATAAATTAGCCAATTGGAAAAATACAAAGAATACCTTACCACAACTTTTGAATCAACAATTTTACCACCAACTAACATTCAAGAAAAATATAATTTTTTCATCAATCAAATTAATGCCGCAGCTAATAAAAGCATACCATTCATTAAGACGTGCACTGACCCTTCTAGTAAATTCAAACCAAAACCATACTGGAATCCTAACCTATCTAAATCTGTTGCTCAGAGGAGACTGATGCTTAAAGAATTTAGAAGCAATCCCACTCCATCAAACCTTTCAAAACTTGAAAAGTGTATAGCTGATTCCAAGAAACTAATATGTAAAACTAGGCAACAGGGTTGGAATGGTTATTGTGATAGCATAGACGAGACAATTACGGCCTCAGAGATGTGGAATAGGATGCGATGGATGAAAGGTTATAAAAAAGTACCATTCCAGCCCTCAGACCAACAAAAGGAAGAACTATTGTGTAATTTGGCGCCAAATTCTGTACTTCCTTTGATGCCATTCATTAATTCCTCGAACACATCTCTAGAGGTTGATTTCAGTCTTGAAGAAATGGAGAAATGCTTTAAGAAAAAAGACACCGCTCCGGGTGAGGACTGTATAACGTACTCCATGATATACAACCTTCCAGTAGTCGTCAGGCTTTATCTATTAGATATATTTAACTCGGTTTTCTGTAATAGTGTTATCCCCGAACAATGGCGACAAATTCAAATTTTGCCAATTCCAAAGGTTAGTAGTGGAGACTCTGCGACCAAACTAAGACCTATTGCTCTTATGTCCTGTGTATGTAAAATTTTTCACACTATGATTAACAAACGCCTAGAATGGTTCGTTGAAAAAGAAAAGGTTTTTTCGCCCACAACTACGGGTTTTAGGCGGGCTCAGTCGAGTTTGGATGCGTTGGTAAGACTTATTTGCCACATACAAATTAATTTTTCAAAAAATATCCCTACATTGACATGCTTCCTCGACATAGACAATGCTTATAACAATGTTGTTATTAATCGCATTATTTGCACCTTAGAAGAGATTAAAGTAGGCTCTAAAATATCTAAATATTTATGGATGTATCTTAGTGAAAGACATCTTGTTATTAAAAGAGACAATTACGACAACGATGATTTGTGCAGATGGACGCATAAGGGCATTGCCCAGGGCGACCCTTTATCCCCACTTCTTTTTAATATCGTTACATCTAGAATTTCCCACAACATTCATAACGTAATAATATCTCAGTACGCAGATGATTTTGTACTTTATACAAGTCAACATAAATTAGATGATAGCATTAGCTACATGCAAACATCATTAAACAATATGTTAGGAATTTTACAAGACATTGGTTTACAATTGTCCACCTCTAAGTCAAAGTACTGCTTATTTAGTAGGGGGTATAGAACACAACAAATTAATTTATATATTAGGGACCAAACGTTAAATTCAGCTGACAATATTAAATACTTAGGCATGTGGCTTGATAGATCATTACGTTGGAGAAAACATGTCAATGAAACTTGTAAAAAAAACTCAAAAATATCTAAATTTATTAAAAGTATTATCTGGGAGTTCATGGGGTATTCATCCCAAACATATTAGAAGATTATATATCGCGTTAATTAGGAGTAGGATAGATTATGGTAGTTTTATTTATGATAATAGTGCTAATTTACACACATACAAGTTAGACAAAGTTCAGAACCAGAGTCTTAGAATTATTGGTGGATTTATAAGAAGCACACCCATTCACACAATGGAGTGTGAGTTGTGTATCCCTCCTTTATTTATACGGAGGCAGTTTTTGGCATTTAAATACACCTTAAAAGCTCAGTCTTGGTCAAATAATGTCACTATTTGCTTGTTAAATGAACTCAGCGGCCTTTGTCTAACCAGGTTTTGGCAAAATAAAAAGAAACCTTTATTAATTACAGCATTTAGAAGAACTAAAGAAGAAGAGATATTTAACAGCTATCCGCTGCAAATGTTTACATTGAATACTTGGGTAACCAACATTCAGATTTATAACATTATCAAGTATAATTTAGATTCCATGATAGGTAGAAAAAAAGACTACAATTATGACATTCTTAAAAACGAAATCTTACACGAATTATGTACTAAGTATGAGGGTTGGTATAAAGTATACACTGACGGTTCAAAGAGCCCTGATGGGTTAGGGGCAGCTTTTTATGAGCCTAGATGTGGTGAAAGAGGTTGTTTTAAACTAAACAATAGTAATTTATCAATAATGACATTGGAACTAACTGCAATCTCAGAAGCTCTAACTTACGTGAAGAACAAAGGTTACAATAAAGTAGTTATTTTCACAGACAGCAAGAGTGCCTTACAGCATATAGCTCGATGCGCCTCTGGGTACAGAGGTGGTTCGAAAGCTTATGCCATTCTAAGGCAAATCTTGGAGTCTAATTATAATAATAGGGAGATAAGGTTACAGTGGGTTCCATCTCACATTGGCTTACCGGGAAACGAGGAGGTTGATTTACTAGCGAAAAAATCGGCTTTAGAAGGTTTAGTTATTGAAGTTAAGTGTCATTACACCGAAATTTTAGGTAAATATAAATTAAATTGTCATAACATGTGGAAAGAATATTTTGATAAAAAGTCTCAAGAAAAGGGTATTTGGTACAAAACTTTACAATGCGAACCTCCTCGGATTCCCTGGTTTACCGATGTGAGAATCAGTAGAAAATATATAGTCATAGCACATAGGTTAAGAACGGGACACATGCCACTTAACAAGTTTGGCTTTTTGATGAAAAAAGTGAGTAGCCCAAATTGCGAACAGTGCAGAACTGTGGAGGATGTACATCACTTGCTAGTGGAATGTGTCCGTAATAGCAGAGAAAGGGACGCTTTGATGGCCGAATTAAACACCAACAGGTTAGATCTAGGCGCTTTTCAAAGCCTCATATCGAAACCATGTAGTGCGGAAGCTATTCAAGTTTATAAGTTTATTTACAATTCTTTTAAGTAACATACTTAGTTTATAGTAAGTAATAACAGTAATATAGATTTATTGTTATGAATTATTGTTATCATGTTTATGTGTCACGATGGGGCTGGCATGGTCAGGTATGTAAGACCAAAAGCCCCTAAATAAATAAAGATAAAAAAAAAAAAAAAAAAAATTATGTTCTGTTATTATCAGCATTATCAACATCACCTTTCTGCCCTTGTCCCATGCTGCATGAGGTCGGCGCAACACTTTCTATTCCTCCATTCTTCCCTGTTAGCCGTCTCGCTACTATTCCTTATATTTTCTTTCATATCTTCCACACACAAACCTTCTATCGTTTTTATGACTTCTGTTTCATAAATTCCTCGATTTGTATGTCGACATCTTACTAACCGTGACACTTTTCTGTTGTGATAGGAGAACGGGCGCGCGGCGCCGGACCTGACGGCGTCGCCGGGCCGCGCGCCGCCCGGACCGCCGCAGCCGCCGCGCGCCAACCACGCACCACCCTGCGTGCTGCAGCCAGACTTCCGAAAGGTAACTATTATATTTTATTGATTATTCAAGTTCTTTATTTATACATGATTAGAATACTATCTGCTTACAAATGATCTTATTCTATTTGTACACAAGTCAGGATTTATTTTGTTACATAGGCTAAATATATCGCCATATCGCCTTTATAAACATCAAAACATCAAACAACAAGGTAATATTAATTACCTTATTTAAGTGTAGACTTAACTTATACATTTACATCGATTAACTAAGTATGTGCAGGTCTTAGTAAGGACCCACATAATATTTACAATGACTTACACACAAAATGTACGTTTTGTTATAGTACTAAGTTATTATTCTTAACTTAACGTATACCAAGTTACGTTTAGTTAAGAACCTGTAACAACCATTATATTGAAAGAAAAATTAAATCAGGTTATAAGTTGATAAGGTTAAGATAAGGTTGTGGATAAGCAGAGAGAGAAGATGGACCAGGCTTTATATCATCACGACTGCCCTCAAACCGGTGAAAGAAAACGTCGTGAGGAAACCGACATGCCCTAGAGGATATAAATTCAAGACATATGACATTCAACAATCTGACGTTCGCCCGTAAGGTTGCAATCGGTCCCACAGATAGAGGAGCCCTATGTACAAACAGGGGGTTTATTCTAAGCCTTCAGCTCTTAATATAACTTATATAGAGGTGTTCAAACTAACACGATTCGCCTCAGAATCACCAGAGATTATATTAGGTTTCCGAAGTAGCCGTTGTTGTTCAAAAATGTGCTCTATTTGGAAACCCAAACTGTACTTATTCTTTTTAAATTTTGAACTTGTTCCCAAATGCTGCAAGAAATATTGAAATATCTCGTTCAACTTCAGCAAGCCATATAAAAACCCGACCAATATAAATTGCACTTACTTAGAAGTTGTGCTGGAACTGCGGGAACTTTCTGATTTCTAGTTTTGAAAGGTTCCAAGAACTACTGAAACCCTTTAAGTTGCACTGAAAAAAAGAGTAGAAATAAAAATTTTCAACCCTGACGTGTTTGTTAAGTACGTGTAGTTCACGAGAATCAAATAAAAAAAACATGTTTTGGTACCACGTAACAACAACATAATAACAGGATGTTTTTAGAATATCGGAAACAAGCCATATCAATTTGGCGAAACTTTTTGCTTTGTTTTACTGTGTTATCTCAAAATACGTGTGGCGTTTCCTTGCCAGTTACAATGCAAATGATTGAATTGTATATTTAGAGGTTTATTTATAAACGTTGCATTTAGTGAAGAGAAAACGGAATATTTACTATGTTTACTATTTATTTTGAGTTCCCGATATTTCGGTGCTGTTGCAAGCGCGATCACGGATAAATGGATAATACCTATCGGGAACTCAAAACAAGTAGTGAACATGGTAAACATTCCGTTTTTGAAGTTAATGATATGTTAAGAGATGTTGAAATGTCAAAAAATGGATGTTTAAGCAGACATTGCTAATTAGAATTACTTAACTTTAATCAGCCTTTAATAATTATAAAATTTTAAACATCGTAACGTTTATTTACACATTAGAAACCTCTAAAATTATCACTGTTTTTCTACTATATTATGCATGTGTTAAACATATTTAAACCTTCCTCTTGAATTACTCTATCTATTAAGAAAAACCGTATCAAAATCCGTTTCGTAGTTTTAAAGATCTAAGCATACATAGGGACAGACAGACAGGATGCGACTTTGTTTTAAACTATGTAGTGATACCCGTTTTGAGTTATGGTGAAAATGGACATCGTACTTGCAACGTCCATATCATACGCTACTAAGGGCCTGTTCCACCACCTACGATTAAGTTCCCGTTAACTTACTTGGCTGATAATTTCATACAAATTCTGTTCCATTTTTGAATTTATTCAGTAAGTAGTGACTATTCAGACATCGTGAAATAGGCCCTTAATATTTTGAATTTCTTCAGAACATTTTTACCTAAAACTATTATTTCCACTTACCAGGTATCAGGAGTGAGCAATGAAATATTCAGGCAGATTGAAATGGTTGAGAATGACCACGATTCAACAACAGCCGCGGCGCTCGAGGTCAGTACCAAAATATTTAACTTATTCCCTAAGTATTGAAATAATTTGCGTACTTAGCATATCTTTGGAAAATGTTCGCGTTTTGATGTTGTGCCTAATTAGGAGAGGCGACTTATTTCTGTCAAATGTTTCCATTAATAAGTTATTAAAAAACCATTTCATAGTGATATGGTATAGACGACAGCTCATCAAGCTACCCGAAACTGTCAAATTTTCCCAATCAACCTTGAACCTAATGCTTTAGCGATAAAGTACAAAATCCATTAAAGAAATTTGACAGATCGTAGTAATTATCCCCATTTGCAGTATAACGAGCAAATCAAATACATACATAATTATTTTGGGTTCTGTTTCGACAAGTTATAGTCAAAGTGTTTAAAACAGTGAGTTTAGATTTATTAATATTGGTGCCAATAGACTAGACAATATGAAATAGATATGAAATTTCTTAGTATTCTCAGGCCGAGATATTATATGATCTTTACTTAGAATGTAATTTGGCTATGCGTTAATTCCTTATATTGCACTATTCGTTGTTGCACTACTGCCAAACTACAAGTGTAAAATACAGACTGGAGTGTGCGTAAGCCAAATCATGTGCTTACTAACGTTTATAGATCTCGATCTCAGTATTGATACCGGCAAAACGTGCCATTGAAAAGCTTATCATATCCACGACAAAAAACGAAAGCAGCTTTACTCAAAACCCTTTTTTTATCGGCTCCAGTTTACCGAGCGTGTTCAATATATTGTGTTCAATGTTTCTAGGCGGTGGAGCGCCGCGGCGAGATGATTGTACGTATTCTGGAGATCAGACAAGTGGGCCGTAACAATATTGAAGCCGCCAAAAAATTCTTCTCATTACAGGTAACAACATAGCTTAAGCTTTAACTTATATTCTCAACACTGTGGCAATAGTTGACAAATATTTTACAGCTTTGGTTTAATCTCACTAATATTTTGAAGGCGATAGTTTGTGTGTGTGTATGTTTGTTACTTCTTCACGCTCAAACGGATGGACGGATTTGGATGAAATTTGGTATCAAGATAGCTTATATTCTGGATTAACACATAGGCTACTTTTGATCCGGAAAATAGTAGTTAGGTAGTAGGTAGGTGTAGTGTAGTAAGAATACAAGGAGTTGGTAGAAAAAGCTGCATTAAAACGCATGGGTACAGCTAGTTAATGAATATTATTAAGTGCAATTATTAAATATGTATATTTGACTGCCTCGTTGCTCGAGTGGTCGCAAGTGGCACTGCATGAGGTCCTGGGTTCGATTCCCCAGGTCGAGCAAAGTGTTATTGGGTTTATCCATAAGGATTTTTTCAGTAGCAGTCACGGAGTCTGGATTTCGTGCCCGGTTGATGGCAATAGGCTCACCCCCTATTACATGTGACTTAAACATAACTGGCAAAATGTGGGCGTACTATTAAGTACACTTCTGCCTAACCCCTTTGGGAAAAAAGACGTGATGCTATGTTATGAAATATGTCTTAGTGTTGTAGGTACTAAAAAAGTACTATGTTTAAATTTGCAATACCAGCAGTGCTCGTGGCTAAATAATAACAGCCGCTCAGATCGATCTTTAGGTTAAGCCGTGCTTGTCTAGGTTGGTCTATTGATGGGTGACCACTCATTACATACCGAGTTTCCTCCGTGCCTCGGAAAGCACGTTAAACCGTTGGTCCCGGCTGTCATTTGCAGATCTTTGACAATCGTTACAGGTAGTCAGTGCCCCAAAAAGTTTGACAACCAGTCTTACCAAGGGGTATAGTATTACCCAGTACTAACTGGGTTGTGGAGGTTAGATAGGCAGTCGCTCCATGTAAAATACTGGTATTCAGCAGCATCCGGTTAGACTGGAAGCCGACTCCAACAGAGTTGGGCAAAGGCTAGGCACTAGGCTAGCAGTATATTAGTGTAAGGTTTAAAAGTAGTATGAGTTAGTAGGTAGTTCGTCAACTTCTTATTAAGTAAAGGAAATTATAACTAAACCTCTCTATTTACTTTGGTATATTTTTGTACAATTTGATGTACCTACAGATTATAAACGCGGTTTTTAAACTTATAAAGGGTCAGAATTTAATAAACTCCTGTTATTAAAGTTACCGCGCAAACCTTAGTTAATAAAGTTAGTACTTCTGAAACAAAATGGAACCTCCTGACTTTTGTATTAAAGCATTTTAATATTTACGCAACAAAGCTGCATTATATGAAGACGAGTTCGCTATTAGTTTTCGCTTTATGCAGCAATCTTAACTTATTACAATGCATTTTCCTCAAGTCAGTGTAACTTTGCTGAAACTCTCGGCGTCTTTTGTTATTCACAATATCAAAACCAACAACAATAAATTGAAAACAAATCGTTGGGCGCAATGAATACTGATTATGGCACGAACTTCTATGAAAATAAAATAGAAAACCAATATCGTGATTGGAAAATGTTAAAGAAAACAGTGAACTCATGAATAATCGAATAACTACTCTAATAATTTCATTGTTCTTTATAAAAACGACGTATCATTAATATTTAAAACGGTTGAGAACAGTGATTGGAGACGGTGTTAAGACTATTTTTTTTGAAAAACACCAGTTTTCTCAGGTAATTTTCCCGCTCCATTGACCCGAATAGTCTGCTCGTAGCCTAGTACGGGACCCACTGTGAAAGAACGCTACTCTAGTGAACCCTTTTGTTCGAGCCGGGATGGCCTAGATCGTTGGGAATGTGAACGCAATTTAGCCTGGCATTGTTGGGATATGCAGTGCGGTTCATACCACAGCTATGTAATATTGTTCGGTATAGATTCTGTGGTTTATTTCATTTGCGTTTCCCTTGAATTGCATTGTGCTTTGTGCAATACAATACTATTGTCGTAAGGCGTCGGATGGGTTGGGAATGGGAAGCGCCTATTTGTAGCACTATTTTTGTTGAATGAGATTTTTATGTTCTAGTTTCATTTGCTGATTTTGAAATTATTCTCTTTTTACGTTTAGTATCAGCTTGTAATAGTTCTAATGGAGGACAAAGGCTTTTTATTTAGTAATCTTTTTTTAAGAATACCTTACGTATTATGGAAATGAAAAAATAGTTTTGGTTTTCGTATTTATTTACTTTACCTTATTTATGCAGTATCCGATTTGTTTCAATTAACTTTACAAATAATATCTCTGTAAAAATGTGAGTTCAATTAAAAAACGTACGCCAATGTATTTCATAGGAATATTTTATTATTAAGTGTTTCATAATCATATAAACATATTTAAAATTTTCAAATATTACTAATTCTGTATTTTTTTTTACAAAGTTGTTGTTGTCGACTGCTTCGTTGGTCTAGTGGTGCTGCTGAGTTTGCAACCACTAGGGTTGCAAACTCAGCAGCTAGCTGAAGATAAGGTCCTGGGTTTGATTCCCAGGTCGGACAAAGTGTTATTGGGTTTTCATTCAGTAATTTCTCAGTAGCATTCACGGAGTCCTAATTTATGGCCAGTCGATGGCAATAGGCTCGCCCCTATTACATGTACTTAAACATAACTGGCGAAATGTGGGTGTACTATTATCTACACCTCTGGCCTAGCCCATCGGGGTTGACAGGCGTGATATCATAATGTAATTTTTTTTACAAAGTCTGCCCTTTCTTCCACAGGACTCCCGTCACATAGTCCAACTAGTGGAAATAGTGAAGCGACCCGGCCAGACCCTGGGGCTGTACATCAGGGAAGGCGACGGAGGCGCGCGGACGGATGGAGTGTTCATCTCCCGGATAGCACTGGAGTCTGCCGTTTACAACAGTGGATGCCTCAAAGTGGGGGATGAGATCTTGGCTGTGAACCTCGTGGACGTTAGGAGGATGTCCCTGGATGATGTCGTCATTATAATGTCGATACCCAGGAGGCTGTTGTTGTGTACGAGACAGAGGAAAGGTTAGTTTTGTTTGAAGCATTTCAAAAACTGTTTAACATTATGGGATCAGTCAAACTCTACGGCCAAATATCAGACCGGCTGCGAAAATCGGACGATTATAGATACTTTAATACATATCGCCGCGTCTACAGTCTGTCAGCACCAGTTTGGCCGAACGTTAACTGAGTTTAGTGGCATCATATACGAGGCAAAGAGTGCGACTGGAATTGTAGACACAAGCCGATTAAACAACACTTTGTTTCCGCCTCAACCCCGTAAACCCCAAATACCAACTTTTGCCTGTTATTAACTGAGAACCCGTTAAAATATAGCAAGATGTTCAAGTTTTCTGCCTGAAGAAACTCTCTCTGATTTTTAAGAGCAAAATCAGACAATGGCCTTCTTTCGGGAATTTCGTTGTGTTTATTTTTTCTTGCTTTCCGCATGTATCCATTACTTATTACTTCATTCTATTATAATCAACAGGTAAATCAGGACCAGGCTCGCCATCCATGCCGCGGTCGGAGCACAAGCCCCCGCCAGTCGTTGTGCTCAAGAGGGACTGTCGAGATGATGACGAGAGGGAACGGGATCGAGTTGATGGACTGTATTCACAGTAAGTATTTGAAATAAAATGATATTAGTATAAAATATTGTCTTCTTGACGGTCTTTGGTCACGGCAGCCAATCTCAGTGGAGATGAGCTATCGGCGCGGGAGATAGTATAGTACACAAGAGTGCAATGCGCAAGCACAGGTGTACTCTCTCTTCCCTTACCCTTATAGTCCGATGGTCCGGCAATCCGATACGACCAGAGAGAAATCAGGCGCAGAATCAACGCGGCAACGGCTTAACGTGCTTGCACGGGGGTATCATACCGCTAACTTCCAAACTCCGGTCTGCTATTGCGAAATTGCTTATCCCAATATCATTTTTGCTGACCCGGGAATTGAACCCAGGACCCCACGGTCAGTAGTCACACTTGGGACCGCGAGACTAACAGAGTAGTACAAATTATATTAAGGTAAAGGGCCCAGTAACCGTGAAGTTTTGAACTTCACTGACTTTGCAGGTCTGCTATGCTAAAACTAGAAGACTTAGAAAAAAAATAATTACATGACTAGAGAGATAATTTAAACTAGTTTTAGTGTATTATTCTTTTTTTTTATTAGTCTATATTTTCTTTAACAAAAATACAAAAAAATAAAACAAAGGGCTAATTGTACCAGTACCCGGTAGATTTGTACTAGTAAACGTTAAATTGTCCCTGAATCCGGTAATTTTCACCGCGAATTTGAACTCTATTGCTTTACGTTAAAGTTCACAGAAATGCTATTTCTGTGACCGGTGTAAAATAAATAAAAAACGGCTTATCCAAAGAAGAGAAATTTTTTGTTCTCCTAAGCGCATGCTTAGAGAGAGGCCAGTTCTCGCTTCGTTGGAAGACGGGGAAGCTGGCCCTCATTCGGAAGCCGGGGCGCCCTGCGGACTCTCCGTCCGCATACTGGCCCATTGTGTACCTCGACGAGGTGAGCAAGCTCTATGAAATAGTCATTGCAAACCGCCTCGCCGGCACCTTGCGGGGATGGGGCTGGATCTTGCGGACCACCAGTTTGGTTTCCGCAAGGGGCGCTCGACGGTGGACGCCATCATGTGCGTGAGAGCCCTCACGATGCCGACGGGGGATGCGGTGTCCCGGGGTGGGGTCGTCTTGGCGGTGCCTCTTGACATTGCCAACGCCTTCAACACCATGCCCTGGAGCTGCATTAGGGAGGACACGGCTCGGCATACGCTGACAGAGTGTGCCGCATGGGAGGAGCCGCGCCGTGCCCTCGTGACAGTAGTGGGAACCGACCTGTCGCTGCCGGCCGTAGCTCGCGCGATGGTCGGGAGCACAGAGTCGTGGGATGCGGTGATCTCCTTCTGTGAAACGGTCATCTCACAGAAGGAGGCTGCGGAGAGGTTGAGGGAGGTTGATACCAGTCTCCCGATCCGCAGTAGACGTACCGGGCGTCGGCGGAGGGCAAATTACGCCCTCTTCCGGCCCCCCTAAACGGGTCCAGAGGGACGGCGGACTTGGGGACGTCCACTGCCCCCCCGTATAACTGGACCCGAGGTGGTGGCGCGTAGTGTTCCGCGCGCCCCCCTAATGGCGTACCGGGGGGAGGACACCTCACTCCCCCCGCAGACTTGAGGAGGCCCGCGGAAGCGGGCCGGCACTAACCGGGGATCGTGGAAGGCGCACTAGTTCCCATGATCCCCGGTGCAAGTGTGGGAAGGGAACACCGGGGTTGTTTTTAGTCGGTTAGAGTCCGACAGACCCCTCCGCCCGCCCCAGGGCGGAGGACATCCGTGTGGATTTTCCACCCCGGGAACAAAAAATTAGGGAGGCACTCCTGACGAAACGCTGGTGCTGGCACAAGGGAGGTTGCACGAGGTGGCGGCCGAAATTATGACACGCGGGGTTGCGATAGTCAGAAATAGGATCCGGCAATTGGGTCTCGAGGTGGCATTGCACAAGTCCGCGGCCATGTGCTTACATGGACCTTAGAATGCGCCACCGTCATGATCCATGCTGACGGTAGGAGGGGTTCCCATCGGCGTCGAGTCGACGTTGAAGTACCTTGGACTCGTCCTCGACAGCCGGTGGAACTTCGTGGAGCATTTCCGACGTTTGGCTCCCAAAGTGGAACGGGCCGGGGTTGCCTTCAAGCGGCTCTTGCCCAACCTGAGGGGTCCAAACGCCTCCTGCCGGAGGCTCTACGCGGGTGTCGAGCGGTCCATGGCCCTTTACGGGGCCCCGGTGCGGGCGCGATCCTTAAGGCGGCGGGCCGCCCACTACCTGAACGCGCCCCAAAAGGTGGTAGCCGTAAGGCTGTACGATCTCCAACGAGGCGGCGAGCCTCCTTGCTGGATTGCCACCATGAGATCTGGAGGCGATAGTCCTCGCGCGCCTGCACGAGGGGCGCGTGGAGGCACTACGTCGCGGGGAAACTCAGCTGCAGCGGCAAATTGTCGCTCAGCGGACAGACCCTCACATTCCGCCTGACGCAGGTCTTCACCGACACGGTTGTTTCGAGAGGTACCGGCACCGAATCGGGCGGGAGGAAACGCCCGGGTGTTATTATTGTGAGGATCGCCCGGAGAACACGGTGGAGCACACCGTGAAGGTCTGCTCCGCTTGGGCGGAGCACCGCCGTGTCCTCGTAGCGGCGATTGGCGGCTCGCGTCCGGCCCTGGTTCAAGCCATGGTCCCGGGCGAGAGGGAATGGGAAGCCGTCACCTCCTTCTGCTAAGCAGTCATGCTAACGAAGGAGATAGCAGAACGTGAAAGGTAGATAACCACACGTCCCAGTCGCCGCGGGAGACGCCCCGGGCGTCGGGGGCCACGAGGTGGCTCTCGACTACCGTAGGGGCGGGCCTGTGGGTGGTGAATAATGGGCTAGCTCGCCGTCCGTCCGTCTTATGACGACAGGCCGTGTCGTCGGCGCGTTCGTGTTCCACGCGCGCCTCAAAGAGATGTTAGCAAACAGGAGGGGCCCGCAAGGACTGATGCCTGCCAGAGCTGCGGGACTGTTCGAAAGAGATACCGCGACCCCGGAACACAAAGGGCAAAAGAAGGAACATGTATGGGTTTTAGTCAGTAAAAGTCTGACACTCCCTTCCGCTCCGCCCAAAGCGGGAGGAGTCATTTGATGATTTCCCATCCCAAAAACAAGAACAACGAAAAAATTAGTCGGGTATCCACAGATCGAGTCATGTAAGTTTACCGGTCTGAAGTTTGCTTCAAATTACTGCGTGGTTATCAATATCCATACTAAAAAAGCAGCGCGCCACACGATGCGCATCGAAAAACCTGGTTTCAGAACAGCAGAGCAGTAACGCGAAACGTGCAAAAATTTGAAAACCATAAAAAAACTAAAGAGGCAATCGAATCCAAGTGATTACAACACAAACAAGGAGCATAGAAACTACATTCTATTGATTCGAAATAAAAGAGGACTTAACACAAGGCAATAAGGACGCTGTCGAGTTTAAATGCAACTGTTATTTGAATTCCCAATATCAGGCAGAAATGTATTCTACAGTTTTAAAGGAAAATGAGACCTATTTCAAGGCAATAAGTACACAATAACGGGTTTCGGTACAACGTGTATTACCGGGTTGATCGTGTCCCAATATCCGGTAAAAAAAAATACGATTTTAACGGGTACTAGGTCAAGTAGGGGTTTGTAAGTACCAATAGATGTGAACGGCAAAAATATTTATTTCCCAATGAGATTCACCTCGATTTATAAGTTATATCGCAAAATAATATACTTAAATATCTTAGAAAATTAACACTCTTACTTTAATGTTATCCGTCGCAGTATGGCTAGCTCATCAATGCGACGTGGTGGTTTCGTAGTTCACTGACAGAACTTTGAACTTTCTTATTATTCAGTTACAGCAAACTTTTGTTATCGCATGGTTTTGACGCCATTGAACTTTTTGGACAATGATGACATTACAATTGTACAAAATATTACCGAGAAGGTATTGCCCTTCACAAACTTTAATTTATTATTGGTAGAAAATTGCAATAATAAAAAAACTGACTTGTTAACGGGTACTGGTACACTAACGGGAATACGTACTTTTACCTTATCAAACGAATTTTTTCGGTTGGCCCTACACTGATATGAAAAGTATAGAACTAAACTAAACACACAACTTGAAAACCAATTCTAGAACGAAAACGGTTGCCTCTTTACTCTTAATCTAATTTCTCAATATGGCAACAACAGAGACAGTTCAAATTGTAAACCAACTTTTTCAATCACACTTTACATCTTGTCTATCTATCTTTTTTCTAACTAATCAAAACAGTAATGTCTATGAGTTTACAACTAGGTAGAGGTCAGAGTATCTTCTTGCTGGAAACTTTGCTTTAATGACTTCTTTGATTAAATTCATTTTTGATGGTGAATGTATTAATCGTCCTGAAACTTCATACCTTCTTTCCACTACCAATATTTCATGGCTTAAAAATTAAAGTACCTACTTGTTACCTCAACAGACACGGTACACTGCGATCAGCGGGGCCAGGTGGAGGTGTTCGTCCAGTTGGTGACGGCAGGGAAGAAAGAAGTCGGCTGCAACTTGGTGCTTTGTCTCCTGATTCCACAGCTCTGGATTTATATTACAATCCAAGACCGCCGTCTGACCATTCTACGTGGAGGTACAGTAGTATATTAATTTCTTATTAAAATGTAATAACGCACAGGAGACATCGTTTTGATTATCATTTATTACCTGAATCATCAAGCCTCTTTAAAAAAAGGATTAGTCAACATCATGATTCACAGTTTGCATGCAACTAAATAAGAATCATTATTATTTTTCCAATGATAATTTTATATAGTTGGTATGTTGAAGTTACCGCTCCTATAACCAAATTAAATTAGATACCTTTTCAATAAAGTTGGGGAAAGACTAGACAGCTGAAGATGATCATTTAGAAAAAATCGATGAATGATGATACTAAAACCTCATGAGTCATCTTTTAGTAGCTTAATCAGATAGACGTGAATCGCCTACAGCATGCAAACACAATTTCAAGTTGTATTTTCATCCATCCACAGTTACCGTCCACCACCACCGGTGATAACAGAGCAGCCAAAGTCCCAAGCGACGCATTTCGTTCCCTACGAGCGATCCTATCCGAACACCCTGGATAGTTTGGCAGAGAAGGTGCATTCCTTCTACCCAGCTGACAGCGGAAGATATGATAGGTACGAAAGGTGTCATTTATATCCTTCATAGCCTGCGACCTGCATATACGCCAAAGTGATGCAAAGTAAAAAATTTAATGGGACTGGTATAATCTAGCGAGATGAAGCTGTTGAGAGTTGTAGGAATACGAAGCACTTAATAGCGGTTGCTATGAGTACCTACATACCTAGGCCCTCTTCGTCTCCTTCCTAGCGTGTCGATGGCAATTTTAATTGTGTCGGCCCAGAACTGAGTCACTAGTTTGGCGGCTTCAGTAGCATCTAGCAGTTCCTAGGCCCTTTAATCAACTAATTTAACATACAACTTAATTTTGTAAAAATTCTAATGTTCACGGTTATTTGCCACCGGCCTTTTCTCGTTTAATCTCTGTGCTTCTGAATTAAATTCTTGGTCTTTTTTCAGTACGCGTTTTGGAGGTCGTGTTCCACGGTCAGGATCGGAACAGCAGTTGCCTAGAGCAGAAACTCATTCTGATTTTGGTAGACATTCCTTGCTCAGATCAAGCTTGAAGGCTTCAGCTGCAACTGGAGGTAAGGATTCTTCTGTTGAATTAATGTTTGTACTAAAATAGACCTTAATGTCCATTAGAGTGTTTCTAATATTTCGTAATATTTTTGCAGCAACAAGTCTAAGATACAATCAACGGTATGGCGGCGTGGGCATGCCCGGATCGGGCCTATCAGGCACTGGTTTGACAGACTCAGCATTGGGAGGAACTAGTTTAGGCCCTGGCCTGCCTTCCGGACTCTCAAGCACAGGACTCAGTGGCCTCACTGGTTCAAGCCTTGTCGGGTCAGGCCTGACAAGCTCTGGCCTAGGATCAGGTTTAGGAGGAACTGGCCTGGGTTCCACACTGTCAGGAGCATATGGAACTACTGGGCTTGGTCTACCATCGTATAGTAGTAAATTTGGAACAGCTAGGAGGAACCGAAGTCTGGACTATTCTTCAGACACAGAGGCTACGGCTCCTACTAGAACTCCTTACTATTCTGGACTCAGTGGTTACAGGAGTAGCACTTTGGGTAGGGATATTGGATCGAAGTTTAATTCCTTGCCTAGAGATGTGAGGGGAACTGGACAGAGGTAAGCATCACCACTCTCTCACAGTTTTGTATCTACAAACAGTTCCATTTATACATTTTATTGTTCCAAACAGGTTGGGACTAAGCAGGCGAGCAGGAAGTGTTCTTCAAGATGAGCCGGAGCCTTTGTCTTCACGTTTAGATCTTCGTTCTTCCAGAGGTAAGAAAAAAACAAAGCAAAACTACTAATAAACGTACCAAAAGACATCCTTTCAAAGGGATCATTTGATTAACAGGTCGTTTACCGTCCTCTCCTTCAGTATTCACTTCGGACGAGTATAGGGCGTGGCTGTCGCGGGCGCCCTCTACCAGCGCCCTGTATGAGACGCTGCGTCCACGACTTCCAACGCACTATTCAGCTGAAAATATACATGATGCGCTCAAAAACGTAAGAATTTCTGCAGTATTCGTTTTTTCCCAGTTTCATCGATAGTTTTCCTCTCGATAAATACCGTTCGTTTTCAGATGGAAAGTGCCAGCCGATTTGGATCATCATTAGGTCTAGCAGGTCGTCGGGTGGAAAGACCACGGCATTTGCCTGCTCGCTCAGTTTCCTCGCAGCAACTGGGTGCCACGAACCAGCTTGGAGCAGGAGCCGGAGGGTCACCTTCAGCCCGTCGGGTCCGTCAACTGCTTGAACTCGGGTCACGGTTCAACTGTCCCAACCCAAGCCCGGTTCCAACGCCGGGATCTCGTCATCAAAGACACCTTGACATTAATCCTAATGGTAAAGTATACAATGCTCATTATTCTTTGACAACTGCTATTCTATTACACAGAACGTTGTGATGTTGGTAACAATAATAACAGTCAAAATGTAGTAATGTAGTGAAAAACTGTGTTTTTTTATTTAAACCATATTATAATAATATTATATACTCAAATAAATAATAAAAAAAAATTGGTGAAGTTTCGACTAGTCACAAACTTTTTTTAAACAAGAATGTTTTTAAAATAATATAACTTCTTGCA
The DNA here is from genome assembly GCA_950022335.1 of Eurois occulta. Taxonomy (NCBI): domain Eukaryota; kingdom Metazoa; phylum Arthropoda; class Insecta; order Lepidoptera; family Noctuidae; genus Eurois; species Eurois occulta. Next base: position 6,789,036 of record OX465484.1, on the reverse strand, counting down.
GAGTTCCTAAAGTATAAAGCAGAAAAGCCAACTACGGGTGGTCTTTCTGCGTCCATGACCGGTCTATCACGGTTGTCTGGCGGAGTATCAGGCATGCTATTTGTACATCTCTTGGCGGGCCGCGGTCTTCGGCCTACTGCGTCGGGTTCATCGCCGGGGTCTCCTCCCTCGGGCCCCCTGGCACCTCCGCAGCCAGCAGTTGCACCCAGAGACCTGTATTGCGTACTGGAATGTGATCGTGTGCATAAAGCTCGTACTGTGGTGAGTGCAACATTATTCGTAGGAATAATGTAATGATAAAATAGCCGAAATATGGTGGCCTGACATTAAACCAGATCAGTGGTCCACATTAGCCCTTGGTCGAAAGCATTGGAATCATGAGGAGAATCCTTTGTCCAGCAGTTAGACGATGCGGGCTAATACAGTAATAGCATTGAACACATTTGGAAAAAAATACTCATATCTGCACTGACCATTATTGTTTTGGCTTTGATCATTTAATTGTACGTATTTAAATAATTTGGTGTCTATAAGTGCAAATACCCCTTCATAATCGTAGGTCCGCACCGGCGAACTAGCTTTCGACTGGGACGAGTCATTCGAGCTGGACCTAGTGGACAACAGACAACTGGACGTGTTGGTCTACTCCTGGGACCCGCAGCATAGGCACAAGCTCTGCTACCGAAGTGCTGTGACCCTGCCTGACATGCTCTCGCGCTCACCTTCTCATCAATTGGCTCTCAAGGTAAACTTTCGATTAAGGTAGAAACAAAATACATTAATTTAATACAGACCAGACTAAAAGTCACACATCGAATACAACACATAAGGGAAGAAGAGGAAAAACAAACACAGGAATAACTTATGTGCTTCTCATTCAGAAGTTCTTATGTTTTTACCTATTACTGGAAATATTTTCTGTGGTCATACCCAAAATAAATGAAAGGTATCGCCAAGCAGCGTTGATGTGTTCTGGGTGGAAGATTCTATAGGCGGCGGTGATCACTTACCTTCGGAACATCACATTTAAATTCTATTCTCATACCCAGATGGAACCCCGTGGAACGCTATACATCCGCGTACGTCACGCGGAACCGCACGATCTCTTCCGAAGACGGCCGGCGCCTCCACGAGGCAACGCCCTGTTCGGTGCCGAATTAGATACGGTGGTTGCAAGGGAGCCGCGACCACCGCACGCTCCACCCGTGCCAATGATCGTGAGGAGATGTGTCGAGGAGATTGAGAGACGTGGCTTGGATATTATTGGTAAGTGCATGCTGGAATGAAAAAGTACTTTTGAATTGACTATGTTTATTGATATTTAGAACGTATTCTAGTATACGGTAGAATCATTATCTGTATGTACTTTTTATATAGACTTCTAAATAATAAGGTGGGTATTCTGCCGTCATCTTTTTTTTTGTAACATACTTTTGATTGCTGTTAATTTAACACGTGTTAACAGGAGTATTTGTGTAAAAATAACGCTAACTTTGAACATGCCGTAAAAATATTTTTTTAATTTTTATAATTTAATGAAAATAAAACTGCAAAACCTGTTTCGATCGGACACCAATTACAACATACACTGATCGTCCCTGTTTAGTTATAATGTTTCTGAAGAAAAAATCGCCTACTTAAAGTATAGGGACAGAAGTTGGATATTATTTATCCTTTGAAGCTGACTGAACCATAGAAAAAACAGTTGAAATTTATGGTTCACGAAACGGGAATCAATGTATGAAGATTAAAATAGTTACAAAAGGGTACTTTTCACTTTTTTGCTCGTCTTTTGTTTAATTGGCGAATCAGGAAAGTTACCAAACGGGATGTACCCAAAATAAGTTAGTTTCTTCTAAATATCCATGTCTTTTTCACAGGTCTGTACCGCTTATGCGGTTCAGCAATTAAAAAGCGCATCCTACGAGAAGCCTTCGAGAGGAACGCTCGAGGAGTAGAACTGGCACCAGACTCCGTGCCAGACATCAACGTGATCACCGGTCTACTGAAGGATTACCTGAGGGAACTGCCGCAGCCGCTGTTCAGTCGCTGCATGTATCAGATGACTCTTGATGCACTGGGTTAGTATTTTGCAGAATTCTGTCGTTTAGGTGGACTAGGTTAAAATGCAAACAAGCATTAGGCACTACTTGATAGCACTGCGTAAAAAGAGATCCAAAAATAGTTCGTTTCAAGGTTATATTTTGTACTCTGATAAATACCAAATAGGAAACATATATATGTATTTCCTTCCTACACAAATGGCTACATGATTTACAGGTGTGCGTTACCCCGTATTCACAAACGCTTCGATTCGATTTCGATTCGAAAAGTCGTATGTCTATCTCACTCGCTTTCGTAATGCAAAAAAAAAAATGGAAGAATTGAAATCGAATCGAAGCGTTTGTGAATATGGAAGCTGGTATCTGAGATGATAGACAAACTTCTAACATATTAATTCGTGACAGTTAAACAATTCAGTTACAAATGCTTTAATAACAGTGTTCAGATAAAATATATTTAACCAATAACACTATTAAAAATATAAAATTCCGGTTGTGAATCCTCAGAGTCCGCGTGTCAGACAGCATATTTTCAAACTATTTATTAATCAGTCTACTCAACTCGTCCATCATTCTAATTTTCTCTTATTATTTTAGGAATATGCCTCCCAGATGATAGAGAAGGCAACGCTCGACTAATGGCCTCAGTAGTTGAGTTGCTACCTCGAGCATCAAGAGCCACCCTGGTCTTCTTACTCGACCACTTAGCCCTGGTCGTGGCTGCTCAGGACCGTAACAAGATGTCCCCTCAACACCTGGCAGTGGCTCTGGCTCCTCCATTAATGCTTCATTCGCAACCACCAACAGAAATGGATTACCAGAGGTCCATAAATGTTCTGCAGTGTCTCCTACAGATCTGGCCTGCTCCTAAACGTTCAGGTAATGTCACCTCTTGTGTCAATCCATAGACTACATTGAGTGATTGAAATGCAAAAAACAACATGGTTGAAAACTTGATTTGACTGCTTGAATCCAGGAACTTTTTCTTGACGAAGAAAATGTTGGATCATGAATCCTTTTCATTGATGTAATATTGATTTAAAGATCAAAGCATTTGTCTGTATCTGATGGAGGTCAGAAAAGAAGCTCTCCTGGTAAGAATCTTGGAAAACTCTAAGTCATATTTGGCAATACTAACAAAGTTTCAACATGTTGTTTTTTACTTCACTATGCTAATTAGTAGCAGAAGCACGCACATAGTCACCCACTAGCATACTCCAGAAGTTAGACTCAAAAACACCACTAGACAATATTCCACTCCTCACCAAGCTAACTTCACCTATTGCTGTACCTACTCATCTCATATGATCTCTCACTCTTCGTGCACACGGGCGAATTAAAAAAAACTGAGGCTCTATTCCAATAGAACAGAGAACCTATTACTTTGTCAGTTTGAAAATTCCGCGTCGAAATTTTGCTGATCTTCATATTCCTCAGGAAGAACGATAAGATCGCTTATGCAGTTAAAAAAAAAAGAATCTCTCCTAGTATTTTTTTTTGTCTAAAGAATGGTCTACCTCCACGTATATAATTCAATACGAATTTACATGCCGATGGTTACTGGCCAATGTTCTCTTTGAAGTGTCTTCGGGTATCTCCAAAGTCAAAGTCTATTTCGACTAGACGATTGAAAGGCACTTTTGAATGTCAAATTTTACAAGGACATAGAATTGATTCCAATTGCCCATTTGCGAAGGTAGGTCCCATTTGCGAGTGAACTTTGACAATGAAAGCCCTAACGCGCGTTGGAACACCCTCTAGCTCTCCTTCTGCATGCCCTAGCTGATCTATACTATACTTATACACTAGACAAGAACACTGAATGTCTAAAGGCTAAGCGGTCCCTTAACGCATGTATGTTTGTAGACAGTTCGGCGCGGCGAGTCAGTAACCGGGCCGCGTGGAAACAGAGTCAGTGCGTCGCCAGCGGCCTCACTCACACTCCCCCAAGGTATTACATACTACCTCCTTACTTGTAAGTAAGATGGGATGGGATAGCTGGCAGTAGAAGCTTTAGACGAAAAAAAAGCAATCAGCTTATATGCCAGAATTCTAGATTTAAATTAAAAAAAAAACAAAAAAAACTTGTCTGTTAGAGTGTAATTGCCATGAAACTTTTATGCATGGATTATTCCTATTTTTGGTGATGATATTGAACATTTTAAGTAGTCTTTTCAATTTCACTACTTCCATCATCATCATTTTCCAACAGGCTTTTAACACTTTCAACTTTTATAACACTGAGTATGAAACCTCTTTTCTTATATTCCATTCAACCATTTTCCATTACATTTTACTTTGTTCCATTGCAGCTTTTGAAAATGGTTTGACATAAAGGCCTTTTTATTATTTCTGCGCAGGCCGAGTTCCGCCCTCAGTCAGTCCATATCGGCCTCAAGTGGCAGCATCAGCAGCATCTCCGCCGCCAGCTCTCTCGGGTCGGCCCGCGCCCGACCGCTCGCCGCCCGCACATGTAATCACCATTTCATTATATTTATAATACGAAACACAAATCTAAATAACCAAATAATAATATAAATATATGTGATCTTCTTATGTTGCAGGTTCTCTCATCAGTCAGGGCCGGCCAATATCGTCCGCAGTCGCCGCTCAGAGGCCCTCTGCCCGCGCCACCTCGGTCCCGACAGGTGACAGTATCCTCTCCCGGTTCACCCAGCAGTAGCTCCGGGAGCCACAGCCCTGCGGATACAATTAAACATGGAGGATCTGTGTCCTCCATATTGAGGCAACCGGAGCGCACCGCCTCTCCGCGGTCGTCGCCGAGGTCCTCACCGCGCGCGTCTCCAAGAGCCTCCCCGAGGGATTCCCCGCGGACTAGCACGCCGCGGGACAGGGAGCACCAGTCGCGGGACTCGTCACGGGACCACTCGCGTGAGCACACGCCCCGCGAGCACACTCCTCGCGAGCACACGCCGCGCGAGCCCGGCTCCCGTGAGTCTCCGCGCTCCGTGATCCCGGGAACGTCGGCCGGGCTGGCCGTGACGCTGAACTCGCCGGGCCGCGGCAGCCTGTCTCCGCGCTACAGCTCCACTAACCCCTTCCTGCAGCAGTACGACGCGGAGGAGGAGGCCGAGGCGTGGCGCGCTGCCGATATATTCTCATCGTCCTCCACGCACGCATAGTGCTCGTAGCGAATTGAGATTTTCTAGTCAATTTTTTTAATCGAATCGAAAGAGTGCTACGATTCCGCTGTATATTATGTTGTTTATTCGACGAGCGTGGTGCGCGTTCGTGTAATGTTTGTTATATATAGAGCGAGTTACGATGTATATTACTGTGAGAATGTATACATGCTGAGGCGCGAGGTGACACGCCTCGCCGGCCGCCGGCGTCCCGCCCCGTAGCCACTATAGTGTTTATCGTATTGTATTGTACATTGTATATAATAAACGTATATGTAGGTACGCTCCAATTTTGTACCATTCGGGTGGGACCGCGGCGGGCGGCCCGCGGCGCTACACACATCATCCCACATATCAGAGACTTGTGTACGGAATCGACACCATGAAAGAGAATGTCCAAGTTATTGACTAACAGACACCACTAACAAAGCAGCTTCCAAATATAAGACTAACGACAATCAAATAATCATTACAAAATCACAATATTGTAGTATCGACGACGCACACAAGTCAGTAGCTCGAGTAGGGAGAGTGTATCATAGATCAGACGTACGGACTGTCTTGAGACTGAGACCATATCAGAGTAGCTCGTAGACTCGAAGGCTATCCGTCGTAGAACGAGCGATTACGTGCATATTGGAAACGTCTAGCAAACGCAAAGCTGTTGTGAATGTTAAAGTACTATTCAAATAATCCCCGTTCTTTAATAAAGTAATAAATATATAACATATATTAATTAAATATAGTGTTAGTAAAGCATTTTTACGAGTCGCTAATTCTATGAAGGAATGGAATTTATCCGTTTGGATCGGTCGCATTCTCAAGATCAGGGGTGCTGTGTTCGAACTTCGGATGATCCCAGCGGTCAAATGAATTTAATAAAGAAAAATATGCATTTAAAAATGTACGTTAGCATTCGAAATTCGAAAACATAACCTCAGTTCTTATAACTAGCGTCTGCTAGACATATAAGAGTGGGAGAAATCGACCAATGACAGCACTGATCCTACTTTCACTGCCATGATTGGTCCATTTATAATAGAAAGCATAATAATTATACACTTGTTTATATGTCTGTCGGAGGCTACACGGCTACTTATTACTTTTGAGCGACACTTCAAGACGAAATTTTGTTATTAAATATTAAACTGTTTATAAAAATAGCATTGCACAAATAACACGACTGATATGGGACACAAAATGTTTTTGATACTTTTTACTTTTTGTACCTGTTCCTCGTTTGTAATAATGGATACTAGGGCTTCGTTGGTGAACCTCGCCTTTGCTGTACCTCTATAAATTTAAATAATATCAATGTTGGTGCACGAGTTCCCTTTATCCATTCATTTGTTCATCTTTCGCAGGGGCCTCTGACGTGTTCATCATAAACTTATACTGTAAAGGAATTCGTGTACGAATAATAGTTACATTATCTTCTATGAAGGCTGATATCGATGACAATATGTAGCGATAACTTTATTCGATCGTACTGATGTTTAAGTCGACCGGTCGCCTTCATGAAGATTTTGTTCGTCGGTTCGTATCGCCGGACACACAATGTTTTAGATGTTGTTTATATACGTGTGGAATACTAATTTCTATTGCAAAATATATAAATATTAGAGAATAGAGGGGTTATAAACACTCAATTTAGATAAATGGGGATGATCGCAGTGGATCATATTGATCAGTTAAGTGTTTAGTGTAGTACAATCATAAGTTCTTTGTTCGATGGGAGATCTTATATGAATATTTTGAAGATATTTGAGTCTTTTCTGATGTCCTTTTGGTCTGAAGGACGAAAATCTAGTTGTGACTGTTATCACGATGTTGTCCGGTGATAAGGATCGATAGCTTCCACTCGCTGCGCCTTACTCGTTCTAGTAAAATTATGAGCTTAACAAAATTCGTTTAAAATATACACTTGTAATCATAAGACATTATAATCGACAGTAGGTATCTCGCCTATTATTATGTAATACTTTAGACTTTGATACGATTGATCATGACTTATATTGTTCACATTTAATCATGACTAAGGCGTGGTGTTTGGATGCATATAGCTGTACGGGTGTTTGCATGGCCGATGTTTTGTCATACGAGTTAGTTTGCTGTCACTTTTACATAACGATATTTCTTAATCATTCAGGGGGGTTACTATGCTATACTACGTCTTAATGATAGGTCACTAGATCAGCGATCAAGAATTTAGAGTATTGTTATTGATAAAAGTTAAACGAATTATTGGAATGCCTAAAAGAATATTAAATATTATGGATTGTAACATTTCTGAAAGTTGAATGTTGGAACATGTGACAGTAGTTTAGCTCTAAATCAAAACGTTAGTGATGTGGACACGCTCTAAATGTTGTGAGTGGCTTGAAGTGTCGCTCGACAGTGCTGTAGCCATAGTAGTGTGTAGTGACTACGGCGCACAGCTTAAGTTGGCTTCGATGGGGCAATAATTCTGAGAGATTACACTTAGGTTCCGAAATGTTACACCTAGGTTCTGAACAAATACACCTAGGTTTTGAAAAGTTACGCCTATGTTATGAAATGTTACAACTAGGTTCAGAAAATTTAAGCCTAGGTTTGAAAAGTTACACCTAGGTACCGATAAATTACATTGTAATACAGTTATTACATGTCTTTGTAATTTTAGCACTTGTTAGAATCCATCTATAGATAAATTAATTTATTGAAAATAAAACTTATTATACACGATTAGAGTTACATATTCATTGACTTGGTATCTGCCCGCCCATGTATCTTGTATATTATAACAATTAAAAGTTTAACTAGATATATTCCAAATTAAATGAATATAACGATTTAATTGATAGATGCGATATATTTTAATGTAGATAAACAATTTCATTATTGTTTGTTTTGATGTTTGTTTGTTGATATATACACGGTGATAGAGTTTTTATATGCAAACTGATGGTTATATAGCGTCAAAGTATAAAATAACTTCTGTTGTGAGACTTGTCTGTATAATTTGGCCTACGTACAAACTTGATACGACTACCTATAAATTTAAAATTTAGATTATCGTGGTTTTTCTATATCTATTCTAAAGATCTTCTCTATTGTTAGGATTTTATGATGTTACTGACATATTAAGAAGAGATGGCCAAGTGTTACTCTCTCAAAGTTGATGCCGCTGTACGTTTGTGTTGCGGGACCATGGTCCCTCTGATAATATCAGTATTTCGACAATTTGGTAAAGAGTAGCGTTACGTACGTGAACTTAACGTAAAAAGTAAACGCCACCCGTATCTGTACCGGGCGGCTGGAACACACACGAAAATAAATAATACGACGTTATAATCGTTTCATTTATTGACCCTTTGATCACTATATAAGACAGCCAATTCTGCGTTGCGACGTAAATTGTCGATGTAGTAGAATAGAAGACTAAAACGAGGCTGGCGACAAAAGATCAGAAAACGACGCCGTGGAAAACCCAGGCGATGTTAACGAGACGAACTGGATGGCTGTATGAGAGATTGGTCCACAACAGCCAGCAGCTGTGTAGAATGGAAGGCGTGTGGGGGGGATACTTTTGCCCATCAATGTGACAGTATGGGCTAATATATTACCTAACTAAAACAAAATGCGTGCAAAGAGTTTGAAGTACTATTTACTTTTTACCACTGACGTCTATTACACAAACCGCCAACCACTTGTTTAGGCACTTCTGAAATTTGCTTTCACTTAGGCAAACGATAGATCATAATGGTTTGATAATGTGACGTCTGAGAGCAGCGTGTATGTGCCTAAACTTATATCTGTTGGTATGCTACAGGTATTTTATTTATTTCGATTCTTAAGGAAGCAGAAAATAATGCTGCTGCATTACAAATACGAATTTCGAGGCAGCGTCAGGCACCCTTATCTGAGCAGTAGGTATCTTCTCGGTTTGTAATTAGTGAATGCTTTCAAAGGACAAAGGAAAACTTTCTTCTGATTGAGTAACATCATGCGGGTCAATGACTACCTAGGTACTTAACACCGAAATTTGAAGTTGATGGTTAAAACAGCAACTTATTAACCTTTAAACGCCAGAACGTAAACGCATCGGCGTCCCCCCACCCACGATAAGCCACAAATTCAGCGCAAATACCTATAAAAAACCATTCCAACATCTTATCGATAGCCAAATCATTGTTTTCGTCCCAAATTATTTAAATCACTTGAAACATCATTATTTTATTTTATTTGACACTATTTCGTATTATATTTTAATTAAACAGCAGTTATTAAGTTTAAAAAAATGTCGTTTTCTTGTCGGCTTTAGCCGACTGTGGTGTGTTGGGCACGTTTTCATTTGTCGGCAATATCCGACTGTGGCGCTCAAAAGGTTAAGTTAGAGCTTAGTCGCTAGATGGCTTTGAACACTTAAAATAGTCTTTAAAACGAAGTCTACATGTAAGTATCGCGGTTTTTCATAGGCTTTCCTTATCGTTGATTTTTAACTAAGTTAACGTACAAATTGAATTGAAAAGTAACCTGTAGTCATCACGAGAACGTTTTATTTAATTGGAAAACCTTGTTACCTATCTGCTATCTATTAGCAAATTGACATTTGATAGATAAGCGCATTACTGAGTAGGTATTCGAAATAGTTTGGCCTGTTGGTCTAGTGGTTAGTGACCCTGACTGCTAGGACGGAGGTCGTGGTTTCGATTCCCACACAGGACAAATCTTTGTGCGATGAATACGATTAATTGTTCTGTATCTGGGTGTGTAATTTATCTATAATATGTATGTATTTAGAAATATATAAGTATGTAATATAGGTATAAGTAGAGCCTGTACAGGCTCTGCCTAGTTTGGGATCAGATGGCGGTGTGTTGGTTGTCCCAAGATATTATTATATTGTTATTATTATAATTTAGTTTCATCGTGCAATCTTAAAATAGCAAAGACATGCATCCAAAGTCTTACTATGTAGGTAACTTTTTAAGTAACATTTTTATAATTTAATTTTTTCAGGCTACAAAATTAAAATTTCAATTTTCTTTTATGTTTACAGTTATTTGAATAACAAAGATAAATCTCTTACAAAATCACTGAAACCTCAAAGATTAATTGGAAAATCCAAAACGGGGCTTGTACTTGAATAACTTGTTCTGAAAACAGAAAATTCATTCAAGTCCAAAGAATTTTCGTATTTTTTATGAAAATCCAGATATTTTCAGACTTGTAAGCATTCTTTTGAAGATATCAAAGGAAAATAAATAACGAGGCCAAAATAGCTTTGTGAAATGTGTTTGATTTTGATTGTATAGCAATTCTTTGTATTCACATTATTTCAATACATTTGAAATATACGTCTCCGTGTAAATAGGTTACTTTCACGATGAAAATAATGGCACTAACGACTGACTTCTGGTGTAGGAATTCTGACGCGCACATTCGATTGCAAAGCTAGATTGAAATAAAATTATGTCAAAAAATTTGTAAAACGATAATTAATGGTATTATGTAATACAATATTACTAGTGACCCCTGCTTCGTACTTTGAATCTGGAACCAACCATACACGTTCACAAAATTTCATTGAAATCGGTTGGGTGGTTTTGTAGATTATAACGTGTCCGAACACAGTGACACGTGAGTTTTATATATGTACTAGCTTATGCCCGCGGCTTCGCCTGCGTGAAATTTGGTAACTGTCCCACGGGATCATACTACCGGGATAAAAATCCTTATGATAATCCAGGTTATAAACTATCTATGTGCCAAATTTCACTTAATTCTGTTCAGCAGTTTTCGCGTGAAAATGTAACAAATATCCATCCATCCATCCTCACAAACTTTCGCATTTATAATATTAGTAAGATTATGAAGATTTATTTTGTACCTATTCAGAAACGAGAAAAATGTCGTTAGAAAAGGAAGAGTATTGAGTATGAATTTTAATCCATACTTCCATACAAATATTATAAATGCAAAAGTAAGCTTTTTGTTTGTTTGTTACCCTTTTACGCCTAAACCATTAAACCTATCACTATGTTTGCATTTTTCAGGTGTACAGAAACGGACATAGAGTACCTTTCATCCCGAAAAAAAGTAGTGTTCCCGAGGAAAACAACAATAACGTTCTTAGGATGGCGCCACGTGTCTTTATTTATTTATTTATGTACACACAGATACTCACACTACTACACACACACACACAGATACTTCTTTCGAATCAAGATTGAATTATTTTATTACAAGCAGAGTACAACCCGAATTGATTGTCAAATTCTAAATTAACGCGAGCGAAGCTTTCATACGGGGGTAGGCAGAAACCACAGAACGCCAACTGCTAAGATTTTATAACTGTATGTTTGTTTGTTGTATGCACGTATTAATATAGAAATATTTTTCTTTCTTTTTTTTATGACCTAGCCCTAGGTCGTGGCCTACCTGTGTGCCAAATTTCAGCGAAAACTATTCAGCCGTTAACGCGTCAAAACGCAACAGAGAGACAGACAGACTTATTTTTCACATTTACAATATTAATAATAAATGTTTTAAGATAAAGATGTTTGATCACCCAAAACTGCCACTTTGTACACTTTGTCACTTGAAAAGGTAACAGACAATATTAGTATGGAGACCCAGTTTATCAATACCGGGGCGGGTTGGCTTACGTTTCAATATTCGAAACATCTGCTACCTACGTAGCGATACCGAATTCATTTCCGTTTCCGACTGAGCCTCGGCGGCGGCGGTGGAGACTTGCCTATACAACGCTATGACGAAGTGTGTTAAGGCGAAGTATGATTTGAATATTATTACAATTTATTCTGTAGATATTATTATTTTCATTGATTTAGTACAAAAGATTTAGCTAAAGACGGCAATATATAAGGATGAGTGGGGAGAAAAGCATACGCACCTATTTGATTCGCATCCCAAATACTTAAAATAAATCTAATATTTATGATCGACGTTAATATGGTATCAAATGAAATACACCAAGCTTGCGAACAAGAGACAAAACATGCGACGATCCAGCCAACAACTAAGTATTTCATTTGACTATGAACGCACTGGAACCTAACTTACTTAGCGCCTAGATAGAGATTCTAGTGACTTCACATATCTCGCGACTCGTTAGGCAAGTCACCATTCAGTGTGTTGTGGCCTAGCTGAGCAAATAAAACAGGTCCTAATCCCACGTACCCCGCTCACTTCCAGTCCAGCAGCATTGCGCCGCTATTTCCGCATGTGAAAATGCTGTTCCGAGTATCGCAAAATAACCCGTATTTGTTTTAGTGTGAGTGAACAAATGTGACGTATTTCAGTATTACAAACCTTCTTTTAAATATTGTGTAATGTTAGATGTTATACCTCTTAATGCTCAACAAATCCACTAGCAGACTTCAGGAACTCCATGCTAAATAGAGGAGGACCATTAGTTTACCTACACTTAACAAGACCTCACCGTGTCTCGAAACCGGCTACCGTTGAACCCGGCTATCATTTATGGATCATAGGTAGTCGTAACGGGTAGTCGGAAGCCTGAAAGCCTGACTACCAGTCCTACCAAGGTGAATCGTATAACCTCCAAAAATAATGCGATAGTGTGTGCGGCAGTCGCCGGTTATAATGGAAGCCGACAATACCATAGTTGGGAAAAGGCAAGGCAGATGATGTGTATCAGCTCATATAAATATCATCATCATCTTCCTGCCCATATTAATTGACCCATATTACTTGGGGTCAGCGCAACACGTTTCCTACTTTCATTCTCAATAATCAGCTAATAATATTATGAACTTATGAATTTTCTGCAATTTAAGAAAAATACAGGCAGTTACGAGGCTCGATTCGACAATAACAAAAACAAAGTCCGCATTCATTTCACCTGCGTTTCCCTTAACCGTGGCGAACTCATTTCAAAGTTTTTTACTTATAAGTTGAACTAGTGTTTGTAGTTCAGTTGTGGCGCAACTTTTGCACTGTTTATGACTGCGCTAATTAAATCTTTGTGCCAACAGTCGACAGTATTGTTAGAAAACAGTTCATCATCTGCCTACCGTTTTCCCAACTATGTTGGAGTCGGCTTCCAGTCTAACCGGATGCAGCTGAATACCAGTATTTTACATGGAGCGACTGTTGTTGCTGTTGTTGTTGTTGACTGTTGTCTGTTGTTGCTGTTGTTGTTGTGTATTGTTTGAAAACAGTTATAAGGCTGAAACTTGGTAGTATAGCTGTTTGTTCGAAAATTTGTATTGTAGAAATATGGGTATAAAATACCCTTCATCATCATTATCATCATCAGCCTATAGCAGTCCACTGCTAGACATAGGCCTCCTCAATCGCACGCCATTCAACTCGATTCTCAGCAACTCACATGCATGCAGCTGAATACCAGTATTTTACATGGAGCGACTGCCTATCTGACCTCTACAACCCAGTTAGTACTGGGTAATACGTTACCCCTTGGTAAGACTGGTTGTTACACTTTTTGGGGCACTGACTACCTGTAACGACTGTCAAAGATCTACAAATGACAGCCGGTACCAACGCTTAACGTGCTTAATAGTATTGATACACCATTGCGTTGTAAATAGAGACAACCAAGTATTAAAAGATCCTGTGTCATGATGACCACTACGTTGTGATGACACCACTATTTATTTGATAGTAAGCTTCAATTGCGCAACAGCTTAAAGGTCTTCCACTCACTGAAATACAGTTCCAAAAGTATACGTTCACTTTTTGGAAATTTAGGCATTTCATTTATCTAAAACTACTAAAACATTTTCCAACGCTACACGCTAATGGGATGCCTAATTACAGCAACTAATACCAATGTTCTCAGCAGTACCAGCACCCCAATTGCGAAACACATATTGTATCACAAATAATCTGAAGGATTTTGATTTCTTACCCGACTGCCAAGGAAGGGTTATGTTTTTCGCGCGTATCTTGTGTTTCTTTGTTTTTTTGTTATTTGTAAATTTATTTATTACCTTGTATGTTCCAAATGGCTGGATGGATTTCGACGATTAAGCTATCATTAGATTTGTCTCAAAAACCCAAGTGCCCTTTTAAAGGTGTTAAAAAAAAACAAAATGGCGGATTTTTGGCGCTAAATTGTAAGTCGTTAGTATTTTTTTTCAACCAAACCTTTACTTTCAATGCATTCATATGAAAGTATATACCGTAATCGTAACAAAAAAAAAGAAAATTGCTGTCTCTCTCAATCTGTTTGTTGCGTCGAATCTCCGAAACGGCTGACTGATTTTAACGGGACTTTTACTGGCATAGCTGATGTTATAAGGAGTAACTTGGCTACTTTTATTTTAGAAAAAGGATTAGGTTTCTTTGCAAAAAAATCAAAACCTTTGAAATTGTTAATGAAATCCGATTCTAATAGAAAGTTATATTTTTATAAAAAAAATCACGCGGGCAACAGGTACTTTTTTATCATATTCTTACAGACTAAACAAAATTTTACATGAGGAGTGAGTGTGGTACAGAATAACCCCGCAGGGCCCAGTACGAGACTCGGTACCACTTACTAATCAAGTTTCCACCAGAGGAATTAGCTAAATCTTCTCTGACGTTAAGCTTCAATATGTTTGCAGCGACTCAGGTCGGGAAACTGCGAAGGAGCCGATCGTCTTTTCATTTTGAAAGTTCAAAAGACAATGTAAGTAATGTCTCTCGGCCACCGTAGGCGCGGGCCTGTGGACGGTGAGTAATGGGCTAGCTCGCCGTCCGGCCGTCATATGACGACAGGCCGTGTCGACGGCGCGTTCGTGCTCCACGCGCGCCTCAAAGAGATGTCAGCAAACAGGAGGGGCCCGCAAGGGCCGATGCCTGCCAGGGCTGCGGGACTGTTCGAAAGAGATACCGCGACCCTGGAACACAAAGGGCAAAAGAAGGAACATGGATGGGTTATAGAAGTCTGACACACCCTTCCACACCGCCCAGAGCGGGAGGAGTCATTTGATGATTTCCCATCCCAAAAAAAAAAGTAATGTCGTTTGTCGAAGTTTTATCTTTCTATAGGTGGTATTATAAAAGGTTTATGTTATCGGGTGCATTCAATCCGTACAGATTGGCCTTTATACAGAAAACAGTAAAAATATCAGTTATATAAAAATAGAACCCCGATGTACTCCGAAGAAAGAACAAAAACTGGCCAAGTGCGAGTCGGACTGGCGCATGAAGGGTTCTGTACCATCGTAGTAGGGTTGTTATAGCGGCAACAGAAATACACATTCTGTGAAAATTTCAACTGTCTACCTATCACAGATGAGAGACAGCCTGCTGACAAACAGACGGACGGACGGATGCACGGACAGACGGACGGACTTCGGAGGCTTTCGGGTACAAACCCCTAAAAACAGAGTGAAACGTTAGAAATGGGATCGGTACAGATGATAACATGTTTATTTTTTCATCTCACAGATGAATTGGAAGATCAAGACGGTTTACCTACTTTAATTATTATGGTTAGTGTGGTCTAATGGTTTTAAGTTCGAATGCTGAGCGAAAGAGTTCGCTACGATCGTCGAAAAAGGTTGGTAATCGATTTCTTGGGTTTTTTTATTCATTATAAAAATCTCAGTTACAGCTCGGAGTCCAGATTTGATACCAAGCTATTTAAAACACAATTATGACTTTTTTGCCTTCTCCTTCGGCTAGGCGTGATGATTATTATTTATGTTGTTTTATCCCACGATTCCTATGAAGTCCGCTAGGAGAGATCCATGTCCATTTATTTGTTCTTTTCTTTTTTTTTTTTTGTAATAGCTGTTAAGAATACTTAATCGGTTTTCCTGTGCAAAATTTACCAACATTGTTCCGTTTTTGCTTCTGGTACCAACCCCGTAGTTTCCTATAGTATATTCTTCTCCATTTTTTTGTGTTCCGATTCGGCCATTAAAGTCTCCCATCACTATAACGTTTTTGTGAGCGCTTTCGATGGTGTTTTGAAGGTCTTCATAGAATTTTTCAGTTTTTAGTAAGTCTTCCTTTTTGTCTGATTCTGTTGGAGAATATGCCTGGATAATAGACCATTCTTCGTCTTCATTTAGTTTTATATTTAGAATGGCGATACGTTCTGAAATTCCTCTTAGTTCTTTTATGTTGTTTTTTAAATTTATTTTAATCATGAATCCGACTCCGTACAGTCCCGGTGTCTCCCCTTTATAATGTAATATATACTTTCCATGATCTTCTATGTGTTCTCCAAATCTTCTCATTTCGCTGATTCCTATAATGTCCCATTTTATTTCTTCTATTGCTATTTCTAGTTCTTGAAGTTTTTCGGGGGTTCTAAGAGATCGACAGTTTATAGTTGCTACATGGATGTCCTTTGTTCTCTTTTTGTTGTAGGTGTTGGTGCTATTTTTAATCTTTAGAGGGTCGTGGTCATTTTCCCCCACGAGGACCAGTCGGCTTGGGGGAGTGTTAGGTTTAGTTGTTACTTTGTTCTTTATACTAACAGGTTGTTGTGTTTTCCGTTTACCGACATTTAATTGTTATTGTTTATCATCATTTGCCTTGGATGGGAGAGAATTGCTTCTAATCCTCATTAAATCGTAAGCATTTAATCTTTTGGTGTTCGACGGCATTAAAGTTTGTTGTTTCCTTGGTTGGCTATTTGAAGGAGATATTGGTGCTACTCTTTTCCGCTTTTCGTTGTTTATGTTACTTTTCTCTTTTATTATTATTTTGTCAAATTTAAGGTATGCGACATTTCCTTTTTGTCTCTCCTCTATCAGTTGCGGTTGCAGCATTTTCCTTTTTTCTAGGACATCTTTAGTATAATCTTCTGAAATATATATATCTTTAAGATTTTTCTTCAGTTTCATTATTTCATTCTTTTTCCGTTCATTCACGAAAGAAACCAAAGTGGGTCTTGGCTTATCAGTTAATTTCTCCTTTCCAATCCTGTAAATATTATTTACCTCGTATTCTTCGAAATTTATTTCTAGGCCGTTTTTAAAAACTTCTTTCACTTTCTGTAGGAGTTCAAGGTTAGACTTTTCATCTTCTTTGATGCCAAAAATTATCAGATTATTCTTCTTCTGTGTCCTTTTCAAGCGTTCCACCTCATTTTCGAGGTTTTCCAATTTTGTTTTTAAAATTTTATTTTCCGCTATGATTGGTTGTATTTTTTCATCTAATCTCTCCATTATTTTGTTAGTTATAGAAGTTTGTAGTTCCATTGTTTGTTTTTGCATTTCATCTTTCATTTTATCAAATAAAAGTTGGAATTGGTCATCCATTTTCTAATCGAGTTTTATCTGAATATAATGGAAATAGATTTTATTATGTCCAACAATAGAAAAGTTTTTAGAGATGTGTCGGTCATAAATAATTTAAATTTCAACACAGACCACAGAATGATACGTGCCACAATAGTAGGAACACGCTTCAATAAAACAAGACGATTTCATAGTAAACCTGCAGCTGTTCAGTATACTGGCGAAACAGAATTATTGCTTAACAATTTGCAAACTTCACTAGACATCAAAGAATACCTACCAATACAAGAAAAATACAACAAATTATTACACCAACTTAAAACTATAACCAAAAAGACAAACACAAACAATATGAAAGAAATATCACATAAAAGTAAAGAACTATTACAGAAACGTAAGGAACTACTACAACGAGACAAAACTAAAGACAACCGAAAAAAAATAACAGAAATAAGCAAAATGATTAGCGAACAACTACGGAGAGAAAGAAAAACAAAACGGTCTAATACGATGAAAAATTATATACAGAAAACAGGAGGAATAAAAAAGGCAATAAAAGAACTAAATTGCAAAAAGGATTGGATACCAAGTATAAAAAGTAAAGACGGTAAGAGTACAGGGAAGAGATCCGAGATACTAAAAGCTGCTACAGAATTTTATCGAAATCTATACCAAAGCCAAAAGATGGGACAAGCTGTAAAAGAATACGATGCATCAATTAATGAAGAGGAAATACCTGAAATATTAAAAGAAGAAATCATAAAAGCCACTAATACACAAAAGAACGATAAAGCTCCCGGATCAGACCTCGTTACAAATGAACTATTGAAAACAACACTACCAGTGATTGCTTCGATGCTTACAGATATGTTTAACGAAATTATTATAACGGAAAACATCCCTGAGGATTGGACTAAATCGACCATTGTACTTATACACAAAAAAGGTGACAAAGGGGATATAGCAAATTACAGGCCCATAAGTTTAATGTCTAATGTTTATAAGATATTTTCAAAAATAATACTATCGAGAATTGCAAACACTCTTGAAGAAAATCAACCTAAAGAACAAGCTGGGTTCCGTCGAAATTTTTCAACCATAGATCATATTCACTCACTTAGACAATTACTACAAAAATATAAAGAATATAACAAAACTTACTATCTAGGGTTTGTGGATTTTAACAAAGCATTCGACACACTAGAACACGGGTTTATCTGGGATGCGCTAAAATCGCAGGGTGTACAAACAAAATACATACGAATACTCCAAAATGTATACACCAAGAGTACTGCGCAAGTAAAGCTAGAAGCTATAGGTGAAGAATTCCCTATCGGAAGAGGTGTACGACAAGGAGACCCTATCTCACCTAAACTATTCTCAGCCGTCCTTGAAATGATATTCAGGAACTTGGATTGGATGAATACAGGAATAAATATAAACGGCGAAAACCTGAGCCACTTACGTTTTGCAGACGACTTAATCATATTTTCAGAGAGCCCAAATACATTAGAAATAATGCTACAACAACTAGCCGATGAAAGCGACAAGGCAGGGCTAACAATGAATCTGAGTAAAACAAAAATTATGTCAAACTCATCGCAAATAGACTCCATAAAAGTGAATGGTGAGCAGATAGAACATGTAGATGAATATATTTACTTGGGACAATTAATATCTATCACAGACCGCATGAAAAAGGAAGTAGAAAGAAGAATAGCTAACACCTGGAAACGATATTGGTCACTTAGTGAAGTAATGAAAAACAAAGAGATGCCGATGAAAGAAAAAAGGAAGGTATTCAATATGTGTATTTTGCCATGCTTACTATATGGGTGTCAAACCTGGGCATTGACAGAACAACTAGCAAGCAAAATAAAAGTTTGCCAAAACGGAATGGAGAGAAGTATAATAGGAGTTAAAAGAAAAGACCGAGAAAAATTAAAAGACATAAAAAGTAAAACTAAATTCAAGAACGCATACATAACATACAAACAACAAAAGTGGAGGTGGACAGGACATATGATGAGAGAGAAGAAAGAAAAATGGACAAGACTAATAACAGACTGGTACCCGCTAGACAGCAAAAGAAACAGAGGTAGACAGACCAAGAGATGGGAGGATGACTTCAAGAAAATAGCGGGTCCAACATGGACTCGAACAGCAAAAAATAGGACAGAATGGAGATCTTTAGAGGAGGCCTTTGTCGGAAGACAAGTTGAAGATTAAAAAACAAAAGAAAATCGTTTGCCGACCATTAAAACAGATGTTTAAAGTTTATTTAGTTAATAATATAAGGTCAATATTATATTAGTTAATAATTTAGTTAGATAAGTAATTCTAGGCACACAGAAAAAAAAAAAACATTTAATGTAAATTAAGTTCAACAATAAAGGCTTTTTATTTTATTTATTTATTATCCCACGATTTCATAACTGTCAGTAGCATCTTTCATTATAAAGACACCCTAATCCCATCGTGTCACTAAAACTAAAGGGAACCGAGAGTTGTTAGGAGTTTCCTGAAGGAATGTTGATGCAAGTCACTTAAATAATGTTAGTTTTTCTCTCGTAATATACTGAGATATGCATTCAAGTAAAATCATAGACACCGTACGTATTTCTTTTCAAGATTAATTCTCTAAGAAGGTTTTGATTCAGTTTGTTTGGTATTAAAATGTCAGTAACGCCAATCTTTCTTCTTCTAATAGTATGGTTAATGCCTAACCTGGTGTCAGACTTTCTGTGCCGCCTTTGGGCCTCTGACTTGGCTCTACATGCCGTCAAGAAATATGTCTCAGGCATGCTGGTTTCCTCACGATGTTTTCCTTCACCGAAGCAAGCGATAATTATACAATACACACATGAATTCGAAAAATCAGAGGTGCGTGTTTTGGGTTCGAACTCGAGACTTATGACTTGGCAGTCCGACGGTCACACCACTAGGCTATCACTGCTATGGTAACGCCATTCAATGCAGAGTTAATGGATTAAATTTTTACCAGAGATAGAAAATATCAAGACAGGAACTAACTATTACCTAATACTATGCACATAAATTATCAACAACACCAAAAACTTCGCGACGCCTGATTAATAAAACAGTAGTAAATTAGTGAGGGATGGAAATGGCTGACTTCTTAACTAATTCCTCCCTTCAACCACCATTAAAATTCAAAGGACAAATGGCAAAATGAACGCTGTGACCTAAATCGAAGAATTCAAATCAAAAGTTCAGAAGAAAATGTATTAAAAGAAAGAATTACACGAGGAGTAATAATAGATAGACGCGGGAGAGCGTAAATTACTTTTTGATTTCAAGAAAAATGTTGGCGTTCTCTTTCGTTCGTTTTTCAAACGCTTGTCTTCGGTATTTGAATATTATTTTTTTTGTGGTCATGAATGGATGCCGCTGGTAGGCAATTGTTTTTGAAGTAGCCATTTTTATTAGATTTCTATTCTGTATTTGAAACCGAGAAAATTACATACCGAGTTCCGTAGACAGAGAATGCTATAGACTAATTGATATGTTTTGTCGCATTCACACAAGAAAAAGAACAACTTATGCCGATGTCGTGTAAAGAAATGAAACAGAACGATAAAATTTTTTGTTTCATCGAGCGTGCCACGTTTTTTCAAGGTCAGCACACTAGTTTGCTAAACAAAGTTTGACAGCTGACGTGCAGCTAGCCATCGTCTACCTTTAAAATACAGTTTTTACGTGTTATATGTTAAGTAATTTATGTTATATTTTGTTTTGAACAATTTAGACTTACTATTTCAACCATTTATACAAAAAAAATGGTGTGGTGTAGCGTTAAAGGGTGTAAAAGTGATAGTGGAACGAAAATCCCAGGATTGTCTTTTCATTCGTAAGTATGCCACTCTTTATCAGTTCTAGGCATTCAGTAACATTTTATTATGTTCATATATTGTGTATAATGTACGCTAGACGTACGATTCATCCTTAAAAAGCACAAAAATAACAATTATTATTCAATTATAAATTCTAACCTAAAAACGTTGGTGTTGCCAACTTTTCTATAAATTATTACCCACTATTATGGGAAATAATAATGTGATGGCTTCTGCAGTGAGTATTAATTAAATATCTGAAATATTTAATGACTTTTTGCAGTTTCCCTGAACCTGATAATTTACGTCAGAATTGGATTGTAGCTACAGGACGAACAGATTGGACACCAAAACCGTCATCAAAAATTTGCAGCAAACATTTTGAGAATTAAAAAGAAGAATATAAGTTAATTAGAAAGAAGAATTCATAAATAATCATTTTGAAAGTCAACCTTTTATTGGAAACCACAAAGTTTTACTTATTAAGGCAATTGCCATGCACTATTTTGAACTGCGTATACATCACGCAACAAAAGGATTTGAACCTAAGCAAAAAATTAGAAACATACGAAGCTTGTTTTATTTAAAGGAAAATAATGTGTTAAATCAATAAAAGCTTATTAAAAATAAACATGTTCTATTATTTACCCACAAACCCAGAACCTACTATCACATCAGAAATGGCAGTAATTTAGAACCACATCATCATCATCCATCGTCACTCCTGCCCTCATCGCAATTAATTTGAGTTCGGCAGCATGTCTTCTCCGCATCGCATGCCTTTGCGTACCGATGGTAACGGATATGTCATTGGCATATTCAGGCTTTGTCTTACGTACTAATTTCCAATTCTCATAAATTGTGGGGTAAATTTTTCCTCACCCGGTAACCCTAAATTCGTGACGTGTTTATTTTTTGTCTCTTTTTGCGACACGCTTTGGCGGTGTCTATAGGATACTCTGTCTACGCCGAGTTCCCTTCGTATCTCGGAAAGCATGCTAAGCCGTTGGTCCTGGCTGTCATTTGTAGATCTTTGACAGTCGTTACAGGTAGTCAGTGCCCCAAAAAGTCTGACAACCAGTCTCACCAAGGAGTATCGTATTACCCAGTACTAACTGGATTGTGGAGGTCAGATAGGCTAGGATAGGATAGTCGCTTCATGTAAAAGTTACATCTGGTTAGACTGGAACTCGACCCCAACATAGTTCCTATCCAATCCTCTCTATTTTGAGCTAGTGTGTGCTAAGCCTGCCTGTAGTTGTCAAGCTCATTTCGCCATCGAAACTGTGTGGCATAATAAAAGCTGTTATTTTGATTAATTTTCACAATAAACTAGTTTTATTATTTTTCAATAAGAATTTATGAACTTAGAGAGTTGTTTTGATGATTTTAATATCTATCATTCTGTAAATACATACGTTATACGGTCACAAATCATATTTTGTTCAACATACAGCCTAACTGACCAGAAAATTGCAAGAAACTAAAGAAAATTTGAAATCGCGAGCTACCATGGCGCCTACTAAAATATAACTCCCTAAAATTATAATATCCTTCCCGACAGGTGAGCTTACTCCATCATCAATCAAACGAGAATTATTACACTTCCAACGGTATTTTAATAACGAGGTACGGTCAATTAATCATTTCAAGAGTAATTGCTATGTTTGTCCTATGGTGTGGTACTGTGAAATTATTTGTTGATGGTGTTTATTTATTTAATTATGACACTCCAACGACTTATTCACTAATACATTATCTGGGGTAATGTAACAATTAAACTTAAAATCCAGAGTGAATTTGTCACTTACAGGTGTGTACAGCACTTACATAGGTATTTTAAGTTTTATAATACACTTCTCATCAAAAAAATCGAAACACTTTCGTTTTTATTGTTTTTGTCCAAATTTTTTACAAAAGAGAATTAATTCCTTGAAAAAAAAACATTATTGTGTAGCTGGCAGTTTGGTCATTACAGTAAGAAGAAAAAAATCAAAATTCGAAATTAAAATTTCATTTGTTTATCCTATAAATGAAATTAATCACTGTTTTGAGACAAATGTGTATTTAGGGTTGGAGTACGTTTCTCGTTTAAAAACTAAAAATTAGCGCTTGTCTTTAAACTTTTTGTTTCTTATTTCATTTACTGTGACTTTGGGACGTCTGAAAAAACTTTTTTTTCTAAAACATATGGATACTTCGCCCGCAGAAGCCGCCCAAGTGGTGGCATTGCTGGATTCTGGACTTAGTCAGCGTGTTGTGGCTGCAAGATTGCATCTAAGCTTATCATCTGTTCATAGAGTCTACAAACGCTATCGGGAGACTGGTTCGTTCACGCGCCGTTCAGGATCTGGCAGGAATCGGGTCACTTCTGAGCGAGATGATCGATTTATTGTAACAACTTCTTTACGAAATCGACGCCTTAACGCTTTTCAACTGCAGCAGCAGCTTCGCGTTGTACGAAGAGTAGCTGTAAGTGACTCTACAATAAGAAGAAGGTTGAAGGAACGCGGATTGGCACCGCATAAGCCAGCGAATGGGCCGAAATTAACTGCAGACCATCGAAGAGCGCGCCTTAACTTTGCACGCGAGCACCTAACTTGGTCATACCTTCAGTGGAGCAAAGTACTGTTTTCTGATGAGTGTAAAATTATGCTGTATGGTAACGACGGAAGGAACAAGGTCTACAGAAGAGATGGAGAACGCTTTGCACAATGCTGCATTGAAGAAAAGGTCAGCTATGGTGGCGGTTCGTGGACGGTTTGGGGAGGAATCAGCGCCGACGGTAAGACAGAACTTGCCTTTGTGTCTGGGCCACGGCTGCCTGCACTAAACTCTCATCGGTACATCGAACAGTGTCTTGAACCTCATGTGATGCCCTATGCACATTTTATTGGCAACGACTTCATATTCATGCACGACAATGCTAGAGCTCACACCGCGGGCGTCGTACGAGATTATCTTACCGAAGTCGGTATCTCCATTATGGTATGGCCAGCAAGAAGCCCGGACATGAATCCCATTGAACATCTATGGGATGAATTAAAGAGACGAATTCGAGCAAGAGATCCAGCCCCAGAAACACTTAGCCAGCTGCAAAATGCAATCCAAGAGGAATGGGATAATATACCACAACATGTGATCGTGACTCTCATCCGATCGATGAAGAACCGTATGGAAGCAGTAATAAGAGCTCGCGGAGGGAATACAAGTTATTAAATAAACGTTTCTTACATTTTTTTTTCATTTACGCGTGTTGTTTTACCCATTTCCTTCATATTCCATACAGGGTAAAAATTACTCATTATACAAAATACGAAACCTATGAAGACTTAATTTGAATTTAGAACAATAACATTAGGATTTAAAAACCTCATACTACTCACTATTAAATGACATTTTACATTTATTCCTAAATATACACATTTTTCTGATAATCCTTATCAAATCATAAACTGCGAGGTGTTTCGATTTTTTTGATGAGAAGTGTATTACATTGAGTACATAATAATATGTGCTAAATAAAAAAAAACCTTAAACTATATGAAAACAGAATTAAAAATTAAAAGTGGTTAAGGGCTAGTCATCGTAAAATGATGAATTTTACGATAATATTACACAGTAATGTAATAATTATAGGTAAGGTAGGTTTTTGACGGGCTGCGAGACTGTTCGAAAGAGATACCGCGGCCCTGAAACACAGGGCTTTGAAGGAACATGGATGGGTTTTAGTCAGTATAAGTCTGACCCTCCCTTCCGCTTCGCCCAGAGCGGGAGGGGGGCATTTGAACATTTCCCATCTGAAAAAAAGGTAGGTTTTTGTCAAGCTCATCAACGCAAGAATGAAATTAACAAAACTAATCTTAGTTTTATTGCTGTCCGTGTCATTGGCTGATTGAGAAACTATTTATAGTTTAACCATTTTAAGTGTGCATTTGTGCAGTTCAAGCAACGCCGCTTGTCAAAAATATTTGCAGCTGTATGTCAAACTTGGTACATTTATTTTAGTTCTGCGGTTTCTTGCCTGCACAGATAAGTTGGTTGAAGTGTAAAACTATTCGAAACGTTTCAAAAGGTTATACAAAAGCGGAAAGTTTTAAATAAAATTAATTTGATAAGGTTACCTGAATTGCTGTCGTTATGGCCCAAAACTTATCTTAACATAAACGAAACTAAGAACAAGCTATGTAGGTGTAAAGAAAACTATCAATGCGATAAAATGAAAATAGCAACCTTAAGTTATGCACTGCCGCCTCTCCACATGTAAGGCGACCGCCATCTGAGGCAGCGAGCTATTTCTAAATATTGGTTAAGCTATTCTAAGATGGAGGGCACAACGAACAAAACTTAGCAACATCATCTGATTAGCCTTTTCCCAACTGTGTTGGGGTCGGCTTCCAGTCACAACCGGATGCCGCTGAATACGAGTCTTTTACATGGAGCGACTGCCTATCTGACTTCCACAACCCAGATAGTACTGGGGAATATGATAATCCTTGGTAAGACTGGTAAGACTTGGTAAGCATAGTCGCATGACTTTTTATTTTTAGTTCTAGAACATGCCGGTTTCCTCACACGATGTTTTTCTTTACCATTTTGAGAGCATAATGAACTAAACTTGACAAAGTAATGCCTGGGTTAGATCCAGACCACGACTCGTAAGTCTAGGCCGTTACATTCAAACTTAATCTAAACATAACATGGCGCCTGTAATCCCCAAAGGGTTAGAAAGAGGTGTACCTAATTTAGTACTCCACCATTTAACCAGTTATGTTTAAAGTCCCATGTATTAAGGAGCGAGCCTATTGCCATCAACCGGTCAAAAATTTTATCCAGACTCCGTGGCTGCCACTAAGAAATTCCTGATGCAAAAAACCAATAACACTTTGTCCGACCCGGGAATCGAACTCACGACTAGGACCTCATGCCAGTCGCGCTTACGACCACTCGACCTACGAGGCAGTCAATCTAAACAAAAGTACAAAAACCCAAGTAAAAGAAAATGAACATGTTTCACTCAGTTAGGATATACTACCACACGATGACACAGACAATATTTCCTGACAAGGGGTGACAGCGGTAAATTGGATTTTTAGCACAACAGGGGCGAAGCTGCACCTTTCAATCTCCTGAAAATTTTCACTTTGTAAATAATCAAAATTCGCCATAGTTGCATAGGTATTTATTATTATATGTGATATGTATTATATTGTAGCTTATATTTGTGTTATATATTTTGTCTTTTTACTAGTAAATAAGTATATATTTTTGTATTATATGTTATATTTAAATTCGATATTTGCTTTGTTTTTATGTATTCTATTTTCTCTTCTTCTTTTACACACTATGTCTACCTACATCTCTTTTTTTCTACTGTCCTTTCGCAGGTATGCTGGAAGAAATTTCTTTAGAAATAAGCATCACCTTTGTTACCTATTTTTTCTGTTCCTATCTTATTTTCTGAATTTAGTGTGTACTCAACAGTTTAAATAAATAATTAAAATATTTTTGTTGTCGGTTGACTTTCTTAAAAGAGAATGACCAAAGTTGGTACCAAAAATCCTCGCGCCTCAAAACCAAAATATTATAGTAATTAGTTTCATATTTTTTTACGGCATTACGCGTCGGGGATTTGATTTTTGAACTGGAAATATACTTTTCGAGTTTAAAAGTACGAATATTGTTTTACTCCCTTTATATGACGTTCCGTTTCAACTGAATATAAATGACGTTCCGTTTCAATTGAACAAACCCTTGTCTGTCGAGCGGACTCTAAAATTAATTACAATTAAGTAAGATCAGTACACCAAATCGATTTAGTTTGGTTTATTGCTATTTGCAACAAAATAGATTTTCTCAGCCTAAAGATTTTGATTTATCGATTACATCCCTAAATCCCGACTAGTTTATAGCACTTACTATACTCTATGGTTTATAGTTATCTTATCTGTGGCATCTGACATTTGTACTGTACTGACTGACTATTGGCATATTGGCAATGTAAAGGTCTAAAATAAAATCGAGTTTCAGTCAAGCATACTGTGGATGTTACTTTAACTCGTAATTCTTACTAATATTAGTGTATTACGCTGTTTTTAGAGCAATAATGTAATGTGTGTGTGTTAAAATACGTCGTTGGTAGCGTCGAAAAAATAGACCTACTTTTTAGGCTAGTTTCGATTTTATAAAATAACTCTGAAACGCGGGTTTTTTTTTTCAAAAATAATTTTTGTAGGAGTTAATACGATCAGTGTAGTCTATAAAAAACAAGGTTTGATTTTGATGCAGCATGGTACGGGATTCCATACTTCCATGAGCATTCTCTTTTAACGCAGAGTGTTTTGATATTAGAATACAACATGGCACCTACTCAGTAATGTATGATCCATTTCTAACTGAAAATGTGTAAGGTTTTAAATCTTGCCTCTGCTTATTTGTTAAATACATATTTGATCGTTTTTTCAAAGAGTTTTTTTTTTAAAGTAAATTAAAGTTTGGAAAAATCGAAATAATAATAATAATAATAATAAACATTTATTTAATTTGACAACATTGGTCCACTGGTTAGTATACACACAAACTTATCAACTAAGTGTAAAAAAAGGATAGTTTTTATGGAAAAACCAAAACTTAGACGTTTACAGTTTTTCAGTAAAAAGATTACTATTTTCAGCATACCAAATACACTTCTCATCAAAAAAATCGAAACACTTTCGTTTTTATTGTTTTTGTCCTAATTTTTTACAAAAGAGAATTAATTCCATGAAAAAAAAAAACATTATTGTGTAGCTGGCAGTTTGGTCATTACAGTAAGAAGAAAAAAATCAAAATTCGAAATTAGAATTTCATTTGTTTATCCTATAAATGAAATTAATCACTGTTTTGAGACAAATGTGTATTTAGGGTTGGAGTACGTTTCTCGTATAAAAACTAAAAATTAGCGCTTGTCTTTAAACTTTTTGTTTCTTATTTCATTTACTGTGACTTTGGGACGTCTGAAAAAACTTTTTTTTCTAAAACATATGGATACTTCGCCCGCAGAAGCCGCCCAAGTGGTGGCATTGCTGGATTCTGGACTTAGTCAGCGTGTTGTGGCTGCAAGATTGCATCTAAGCTTATCATCTGTTCATAGAGTCTACAAACGCTATCGGGAGACTGGTTCGTTCACGCGCCGTTCAGGATCTGGCAGGAATCGGGTCACTTCTGAGCGAGATGATCGATTTATTGTAACAACTTCTTTACGAAATCGACGCCTTAACGCTTTCAACTGCAGCAGCAGCTTCACGTTGTACGAAGAGTAGCTGTAAGTGACTCTACAATAAGAAGAAGGTTGAAGGAACGCGGATTGGCACCGCATAAGCCAGCGAATGGGCCGAAATTAACTGCAGACCATCGAAGAGCGCGCCTTAACTTTGCACGCGAGCACCTAACTTGGTCATACCTTCAGTGGAGCAAAGTACTGTTTTCTGATGAGTGTAAAATTATGCTGTATGGTAACGACGGAAGGAACAAGGTCTACAGAAGAGATGGAGAACGCTTTGCACAATGCTGCATTGAAGAAAAGGTCAGCTATGGTGGCGGTTCGTGGACGGTTTGGGGAGGAATCAGCGCCGACGGTAAGACAGAACTTGCCTTTGTGTCTGGGCCACGGCTGCCTGCACTAAACTCTCATCGGTACATCGAACAGTGTCTTGAACCTCATGTGATGCCCTATGCACATTTTATTGGCAACGACTTCATATTCATGCACGACAATGCTAGAGCTCACACCGCGGGCGTCGTACGAGATTATCTTACCGAAGTCGGTATCTCCATTATGGTATGGCCAGCAAGAAGCCCGGACATGAATCCCATTGAACATCTATGGGATGAATTAAAGAGACGAATTCGAGCAAGAGATCCAGCCCCAGAAACACTTAGCCAGCTGCAAAATGCAATCCAAGAGGAATGGGATAATATACCACAACATGTGATCGTGACTCTCATCCGATCGATGAAGAACCGTATGGAAGCAGTAATAAGAGCTCGCGGAGGGAATACAAGTTATTAAATAAACGTTTCTTACATTTTTTTTTCATTTACGCGTGTTGTTTTACCCATTTCCTTCATATTCCATACAGGGTAAAAATTACTCATTATACAAAATACGAAACCTATGAAGACTTAATTTGAATTTAGAACAATAACATTAGGATTTAAAAACCTCATACTACTCACTATTAAATGACATTTTACATTTATTCCTAAATATACACATTTTTCTGATAATCCTTATCAAATCATAAACTGCGAGGTGTTTCGATTTTTTTGATGAGAAGTGTATTACGTTTCACATCAAACAAGACAGATAACTCTCTATTTACCATAAACTTTAATATATTCGCCCGAAGCAATAAGCAATACATTCAATATAATAAATCGCCCTGTCTGCGTATTCTCTGTACAAATAATAGCCCTCGAAAGGGTTCCGTACCTTTATCCAGTTGTATCATGACCGTCCTTTAGGCCTCTCAATTTTATTCCCTGTTGGACCCTCTCAGTCCCAAGCCCATGTCCGGGGAACGTTTTCTTTATCTCTGCTTTATTATTCCTCTGCTCAACTATTTTTCAATTTATTTTATACGGCTTTTGAATTTCGGATGAATGCTTTGGATTTTTGTTGAAATGAGGTAAAGCGGATAAGTTTATTTTGTTGCTGGAATAAATAACGGTTTTGCTAATGATTTCAAAATCTACTTTGGCGATTTATCTCTAATATTTAAAATTCGCCAAAATTCTTGCTATCTGCGTCCCGTTCCATACCCCGCAGCAGTTCTCCGAATGTTAATTTGTAAATTCAACCGAAAACCAATTTAATTTGATGGAGCTGCAATGTTATTTAATAATCCTTTTTCAGCAAACTACCACAATAATGAACTATAATCAAACAGCTACAATAATTATTCTTCAAAAACCACCGGGTAACTCTGTCCGAGTAGCTCACGCCAAAACCGTGAACGAATCGATTGCCGGAACGAGCCTCATTTTCCCATCAACTGTCACCGCTTGGTGTTGCCACATAAAAATAATTGTTTTCAATAATCGATATGTCAGTTTAGTCGATTTTTAAACTACAGATAAATTAACCTAACATAAAGTACACCCTTTATTGGGTTACCCTTAACGAATCCGAAATGCACTTGTTCTCCCCGTCATTGCGATCATTTTTTTGTTCTAGACCATATAATCAAGAACCCAATTTAAACAATCCCAATTTTAACATTAGTATCTTGACTAAAAATATTATTTCATTTAAAATATTTTATATAAGCCGGAGAGGTGATCTGTAACTCAGGAGCTTCCTACTTCAGACATCGTTCTTTATATAAGATTGTGCATATACCAGCATCTGTAATTTCTGATGTCGAGATAAATAAATATTTATGATTACTTCCTAGTTACGGGGATATTGGGGGTCAACAAAGATCTAAGTTTTTCACAAGTTTTTTTTTTAAATACATGTTTTTTATGAAGGATTTTATTATAAAAACCTCCATGACCCCGGTACTATTAAATCCATCCATCAGCACAATGTTTTGAGTGCATTACATTGAGTCTGACCGTAAAACGTGATTTTTCACCCGAAAAAAAGTCGTTTCCCAGCAATAATTTATGCGTAAAGTTTCTTAGTTTGATAAACAGAATCATTAGTTAACGGCTTCGTGCAGGGTCCGTTAACATCCTGAAGAACTGTCTCATCTATTAGGTAGATAGTTTGCGAAAATGGGAATTTCGACGATTACTTATTTTCCAAGCTTACGAATATCATGAAACAAATCATGAATATCATGTTGGCTGTTAACTTTTCTTTTTCTGTTTCTGTCCTGTTGTATTTAAAATATTTAATGTGCGTTATGATTATTGTTATTTTTTTTGTATGCACGTCTGTTCCTGCACCAAGAAATATTTATTTTCATTCTTTTTTTTCTTTCTTTAAATCCCTTTCTAGATCTTCACACTAGACTCCTAATATGAGCACATTTTTTGCTAAAAACGTGATTGATTGTATAGAAACGCATTAAAGTTGAAAAAAACTATATTTATTTTTATCCTTTTAATTTCTATCTGGTTGACCTAGTGATTCGCAAATACGACTGCTAAACATGAGGCCCTGGGGTCGACTCCTAGGTTGGGCAAAGTATTATTTGGTTTTTCTACTAGTATTTTCTCAGTGCAGTAACGGAGTCTGGTTCTGTGCCCAGTTCATGGCAATAGGCTCGCCCCCTATTACATGGGACTTAACCATAACTGGTGAAATGTGTGTGTACTATTAGATACGCCTCTATCGTCTATCGTTATTTGTATACTTAACCCTTTTAGCCTCATAGATAGGTGTATCTGCTACTGGTGTAGACGCCAAGCACATCAAGCTACTACAATCCGTCAAATGTCTTTAATAGATTTTCAAGTTTATCGCTAAAGCATTAGGTTCAAGGTTGATTGGGATACTTAATTTTATTCTCTTCTGTATTAAGTTGTACGTCTATGATGTTTTTCAAATAAAAACAACATCTGGTACATGTGAGTGATCGCTAATGGATTCCACAAGCCCCTCATTGTTTTAATGGCCGAACCACGGAATGGCAGAATATTAATATTTGAATTAAAACCGACAGGGAATTAAATCTGATAGACAGCAAGTGGTTTTAGATATTGCTGTTAGCTTTTCATATTAAAATGGACGCATTGTTTGCTTATTATTTTTGCAAATCAATGTTTTGTAGGTTAATACCTAATCCTTACTTCCTTCCTTACTAATAATTATTATAAATGCGAAAGTAAGTTTGTTTTTTACCTTTTTACGCCTAAACCACTGAACCGATCATCCTGAAATTTTGCATTTACGTTGTTAGGTGTACAGAAACGGACATTGGACACAGGACCCTGAAAAAAATTACTGCTCCCGAGGAAAACAACCATAACGTTCATATGATAATAGATGGCGCCACGTGTCTTTTGAATTATGATTGAATTATATTATTACAAGCAGAGTACAACCCGAATTGATTGTCAAATTCTAAATTAACGCGAGCGAAGCCGCGGGCAAAAGCTAGTAACTTATAAGGTGCGAATAATGTAATGGTATTTCAGTAATAAATTAGTGATGGATGACGATTATATTATTAAGCATTAATAATATTACCAAACGTATTATTTTATTACCTATAATGAATGAGCGGTTTTGACGTTGAGTTTAATTTTCAATAAATAGTTGTGTGAATAGTCAGCGAGGTGTAGTATTCGAATAATAATTAGTTCTCACTTGAAATTATTAATGAGGCGTGACACTATTTACTATAATATATTCATAGTCTTTTTCTGGACCATTTAAGGTGAGGATACAGGATTTACTTGATTTTCGATTTACGGGACTTCGTCGAGCTTCATTGTCTCAGCACTTTTCTCGTGGTTGCCACTGTTGATTCTGGCTTTCAGGAGTTACAGTGGTTTGGGAAAAGTGTGGCAGCTTGTTTAAAAAAAAATATAATAATAAAAATGCAAAGCACACATAGTGAAATTCTTCTTTATCGTATTCTTCGATCTACTTAACACGTTGAACGCCATGGCAGACACCATTTATCTGCCAGTGTGTATTCTCAGTGGGCTTCATGAAATATTAAAAAACAGTCAAAATTTGTTAACATATTTTTCCGGTTTAATTGTATGAAAAATGGGTATAATCTAATATGAAATAAATACAATAGCGAAAAATAGTAAATATAGAGAAAAAATAGCTGGCAGTCACCATTATCTGCCATGGCCCAGCCAAAGCACTATTCGTTATTTCAGTGGAGGGGGCCACGCGGGTCACCTTGTCAACCACCCCCCGCACCCGCGCGTAAGCGCTGCGCTTGCTCTCGCTACTACTCAGTGGCAAAAGTCGTACGCTAAAGTGCGGACCGTTTCGCGCGCTCTGTAATTTGTAATTATACCTACATACGTATTCAGTATTCGTTACTAATACTCCTACTATTACTAATAAACATGGAAGACTTGGATTTTGATATAACCGCTGAACATCTGATGCAACTGGACAATATTGAAATATCATTACTAAATAATAGTTTTATAATGCCGAGTTCAGATGACGAGTGTAGTGATATAATTCAACCCCTAAGACGAAAGTGCCGCCGAATTATATTATCAACTAGCGAAGACAGCGATGCCGAAAACGTTCCGCCCTGCCCCAGTAATAATACAAGCCCTTCGAACATCTGGACAGAGGTTCAAGGTAATCAACGCCGTATTATTCCGTTTACAGACATTTCTGGTCCCGCACCCCATATAAAGTGTATGCATGGAATGACTCCTGCGCAATGTTTTTCGCTTTTTTTGACTGATAACATATTGCAACTAATAGTCGATGCCACTAATGAATATGCAATTAAAGAAATAACACAATTACCTGAAGCTTCTAAATTTGCACGGGTTCGTAGATGGACACCCACTAACCCTGCTGAGTTGAAATGTTTTTTTGGCTTGATTTTATTTATGGGCTTGGTGAGGCTACCTAAATTAGCTGATTATTGGTGTAAGGACGACATGATTAGCCATCCATTTCCAAAGACCATTATGTCTCGTAATCGTTTCGAGCTGTTGCTGCAAATGTTACACTTTTCAGAAAATGACAATGAACATAAATCAGACCGACTGCATCGTGTCCGCAAGCTGTATGATGAAGTAAATAAAGTATTTCAGGAAAACTTTTCGCCAACAGAAAACCTGTGTATAGACGAAAGCATGGTCCCTTTCCGTGGGAGAATTATTTTCAGACAATACAATAAACAAAAGAGGCATAAATACGGGATTAAAGAATTTAAACTATGTACCATACCGGGCTATACTTATAAAGTAAAAGTATACGCGGGGAAAAATGATGATGTTCATAACACACCCACAAATGTTGTGATGTCTTTATGTGAAGATCGTTTTGAAAGAGGGCATACATTATTTACGGACAACTGGTACACAAGCATTACATTAGCCAGACAATTATTACAAAGAGAAATACATCTCGTCGGCACCGTAAGAAAAAATCGTAAAGGTTTACCAAAAGAGGTCATTGATGCCAAACTTAAGCGTGGAGAGTATAAAGCTGCAGAGAGTAACGACGGAATAACGTGTTTAAAATGGAAGGACAAGAGGGATGTGTATGTTCTATCCACTAAACATACTGATCGATTTGTTAATATTCAACAGCGTGGGAAAACTATACGGAAGCCAAAAATAATTGTTGATTACAATATGGCAAAGGGTGCGGTAGACCTCTCTGATCAATTAGCGTCTTATTCGACTCCACTACGAAAATCTGTCAAATGGTATAAGAAGCTTGCCATTAATTTACTACTAAACACTACAGTGATAAATGCTCTAATTTTGTATCAGTCAGTCACAAAGAAAACTATTCAAATAGTAGATTTTAGAAAGGAAATTGTACAACAATTCTGCCAAACAGAGAGCGAGGAGTATCGACTTCGTGAGGTGCCTAAACGGTTGAAGCATCAATTGTCTAAAAAAGATGGCAAATCTAAAAGTACCCGACGTTTGTGCTCTGGATGCTATAAGCAAAATGTCATTTTGATGGGCCGACAATATGCTAGAAATAAAACCAAGAAAGTCAACACATTTTGTGAAACCTGCCCTTGTAAGCCGTTCATGTGTTTTGATTGTTTTAATAGATTACATAAAGTTTAGAACTTATGTCTATTTCATGGGCCGACAATATGCTAGAAATAAAACCAAGAAAGTCAGTATATTTTGTGAAACCTGCCCTTATAAGCCGTCCATGTGTTTTGATTGTTTTTTTTTTTCATTTTTATTATGTATAATTAAGAAAGAAGTCATTTAATTTGTTTGATTTCCAATTTTAAGTCATAGCGTAGAGTACTGTATTTTTTATTTTATAATAAAGGTATTTTTCTAATATTTGGCATGCTTAATTTTATACCCCAATGATGTAAATAATTAAAATCATAACTGTATGACACAATTTATTTAACTAAAAGTCATCCGTATAAATGTTAAACCAGAAATGTCAGAGAAAAAATGTGTCGGGTCCGTCAGGTCCCAAATATCTCAAAGACTTGTAAGATTTTTGCCGCGCTAAGGCGCGAGGTTTGTTCTACAGCGCCCCGCGGGTCACTGCGAATAGCGTTCACAAACTTATTTATGTCTGCCAGCCCAGTAAAGACATTTTAACGCAGATCGTACTGGCAGTCAAACCGTGTCTGCCGCGGCCCGATGGACCCGGCTCATTGTCAGCCATACGGTGTCTGCCATGGCCCATAGGGCGAAGGCGTATTTTTTTTTGGGCGTTCAACGTGTTAATATTCATAACGATTTCTGAATAATTTCACGAATATTTGACATCGTCTACCGATATTGGTGATGTAATTCGGAGAGGGCAGGTATCTTGTATTTTAATGAGAAAACGGGGTTTCTAGAACCTTTTTATTGTTGGTCGCCGTACCTATAAAATCCGTATTCTGACGTAGAGGATATTCTAATATTTTAGAGCAAACAGGTTATTGTGTAACACAATTTAATTAAGACATACATACATAACACCACGCTTGTAATCAAGGTTAGGCAGAAGTGTGTGTGTGTGTAGTGTGGTTAGGTGAAGTGTGTGTAGTGTGTGTGTAGTGTGGTTATGTTAAGGGTGTGTAGTGTGTGTATGTGTGTGTGTGTGTTTGAGTGTGTAGAAGTGTGTGTAGTAGACGCATGTTTTGCCAGTTATGTTTAAGTTCCGTGTATATATTCCGTATATATTCCGTGTATATATTCCGTGTATAGGGGGCGAACCTATTGCCATCAATCGGACAAAATCGGATAAATGCAGACTCCGTGGCTGTTACTGAAAAATACGTGATGAGAAAACCTTATAACACTTACCTGAACCGGGAATCGAACCCTATACCTCATGCTCAGCAGTCGCGTTAGCGACCACTAGACCAATGAGGCTTTTAATAATGTATTATACTTTTAACTACTGCGATTAAACAATGGGGTACGGGGCTCGGTCGCGATGTGTTAAGAATATGGTCACCAGTCCACAACATGACGACGTCAAGCTCAGCTTAACTTCTGATCAATTGACTGTTAATATTAAGCCCATCCAAAACCTCTTAGCAACACTAATACGACTATATTCTTAAGTTCCTTTTGGTGGAAAAGGGTACATTATCAACACTTTATATCTAAAAGGTCGGCGGGTTAATATTTTGGGATCAGCTTTAGGGGTGGTCAATGTGGACCACCCCTAAAGCCGAGGTCAAAGTCGTGCTCGACACTGTAATGTAATAGAGTGTGTTATTGTCAAATATTTGCGTTAAACGGGAGGTGCGATCGTTTCCGTATTTTTATTTAGGTTTTTAGGTTGACTAGAACATTTTGGACATTTCTACTAAGTCCTGGTCTGGCCTGGATTTTGGTGTTACAAACTCAGTCTAGTAGGGTTATGCTGATTCAAGCACTTTCATATTCGCACTTGCATTCCACACCGAAATTACAATTTTATCCACATTTTTTTTTCACCATTAGAAAGTAAATTATTATCCAAGTTCAACGTAGGGAATCGCCTTGGTCCACACTAAGCTATACTTCTAGTTGCAGCCGCAATAGCTCTCATAGTAGATAAGCTTTCTATTCAATGGGATATCTTGGTCACTTGGTGGGTTGTGAACCTGGGCAGGACCTCTGGCTGGACGCGGAGATGGCCGATGGAGCAAGGCTTTGACGGAGTGGTGGCTAAGGTCAGGCTAAAGAAACCAGGGCCGTCCTAAAGCTCGTGTAACAGATAGTCGCCAGCTATACAGTCACAGCCCAGGAAGCTTCAATCTACTCACCTCATCGTCAAGAATAAACGGCTAACGCCATCTACCGGCATTGAACGCAACTGGTATAACAGTAGCTATTAAGATTTACTGATGCAATCTACATAAAGAATGAATAGCGCCATCTAACAGTTTGTAAAGACACTATAATGTTGTGGTCATTTTAAATATTAATAACTTGTCCTTTTCTCTGAGCATTTATTCATTATTTTGGAAATATAACTGTAAATCATATTCAATTATAAAAGTCTACTTTGTAAAACCCTTTTATTGAGGTCAAGAGTAGGCCCATTTAATTATAAAAAAAACCCATAGCTTATATTATTATGATTATTGTAATGAGTATGTCAATTTATGAAAGTGTTACGAATATTTTGCAATAATTAATAGGGGACGTTAGTTTGACTTCCTGTTGGCGGCGGTACTTCTTTCTAGCGAGACTCGGGTGAATAGACCCTTTTTAGGTTGGCGGTCTTATAATTTTTGTTAAAATACATAATAGAATAGAGTGTGTGCTTCTCATTTCCCCTTCTGACCACCTATTACATTCGTTGGGTCAGCGATATCGACAAAATCACGGGAAACACCTGGATAAGGGACGCATAGAACCGGGAAGTGTGGCCGAAGAAAAGGGAGGCCTATATCTATAGCAGTGGGTGATTCCGGGACGTTCCTACCATCCTACCTAGTTTATCTTGTGCATAATACAGTTTGTGTCGAAAAATGGTAATTATTATTAATCAGATTACAATTATTAATGAAATATCTAGGACATTTTATTTTATGCATATATTTCAACATTATTATTGACTAGCGTTTACCTTTCATCTTCTTCCGTATGTTTCAATAACCATCTATATACGAATCACAGGGGTATCATTTTATTAATTTGCTATACCGATGCACTGATAGGAAATCTTTTCGATAATTTCAGTTAGTCCGTCGCGCTTGCAGTGTTTTGTGGACGAAATGCATGGATAAGTAAAATACTGTTCGTTAATAGCCATCGTGCCAAACAGGTGTTTACAGAACCGTCTAGCCTATATTACCAGTACCATATGCATTTTTTGTTTATTTTAGATCAAACTAGATTTTCAGAATAAAAAAATAATGTATTTATTATTTTTCTCCCTTCCGTAGGCACCTGAACGATTACCTATCGTTTGTTTACAGAGCCAGTTCTACTGTTCTACCTCGATGCCGGTTCATTTGTATGTACATCACGATTGACTGCATGGTTCGTTACTCAACATTTTGTACACAACGTGTTGGTTTGTAGACTGATTTTATAAGTAAACTGACTGAGGCATTTTATTTGTGTCAATTGGATGTGTTAAGGGATGTTCATGTTTATTTTGACGATGATTTGGGAGCACCGTTTTTTTTTGCTAAGTTTTGCTTTTTGAGAAAATCTTGGATGTCAGAATTTTTGATTAAAAAAGGCATTTTCTTCTTTTATTTCGTAGCATTAATTCCTATTACTAATATTGATAATTATAATACTTTTTTTTTATGAAAATCAAAAAAACTTCTATAGGCCCTCATTATTTTACGAATAGAAATAACTACCCATTGAACTAACCATTATTAAACCACCTCCACACGTCCTTTTATCATGTAAAAACCGTACATTACCCGTGAACGTGAAATGAATTGGACTGTAAAAATAGGGGTGGTTTCCAACCGATAGTAAAGAAAAATCGATAATGAAGAGAGTCGACCTCATTTTGCAGGTAGCGACGGAAAGGGTCCATGAGTACTTTGAAAGACGGATCATTTGCGGCCCCACTGATGTCACATTTATAAGGATTATAGTGGCAAAGGTATTTTGAAAAGGGTTAGGTGTTAAAATGAAGAATTGTGCGGATATATATTTTCTTGGTGCAATATTTAGTTGTTATTATTCTTATTTTTTTTTAAAGTGAAAAAGTGTTAACCGTCATTACGTCCTAATAACTTTATACTTTATTTTACGGATAACTGCTTAGTAACCTAAACAAAACTTCAGTGATCATATAAATAAATAATATCTTGGGACAACCAACACACCACATCTGATCCCAAACTAGGCAGAGCCTGTACTATGGCAACCAGACAACTGATAAACATACTTATATATTTCTAAATACATACATATAATAGATAAATTACACACTTAGATACATAACAAATAATCATACTCATCGCACAAAGATCTGTGTGGGATTCGAACCCACCGACCTCCGTCCTAGCAGTCAGGGTCACTGACCACTAGACCAACAGGCCAATCAAAGATTTTTTATTGAGTGAAGTTAACTATTTTTTTCACTCACTCGCACTTGTTGTTGCAATAATTTGCAACAACGAAGAAGAAGTTTCAGTTAGGTTCCAGTTTACGTTGCAATAAATTCTATATCGTTATCAGCTTATAGCAGTCGGCCTCTTTAATTGCACATCATTTTATACGATATTCGGCTATTTGCGCGGCCACCGTACGAGTATCGTCATATTCACATATAAAAAAAATCTTTATTACTAGTAAAATAGGTAGGTACAGTAAATCTCCTAAAAAACAAATTTGGTCGAGCTCATTGGCACTCGTACTAGGATTACCCTGTATCACGAATGCCATCTTCACCTTCACCTTCCTCCAGATCAGCTAAGTAGTTCTTCATACAAATTAATTTTGAATAAAATCTGTACAAAAATCGCAGAAAGGTCCTGCAAAGATCGTCGTTCCAACTAGCTATAATAATAAATAATAAATTATTTCAGGTATATAACACCCATTGTCACACATAAATTGATAAAAATCACCAAGACACAACCAATAATATCAAGATAAAATTAAATAGAATCTAAATAAAATCAAATAAAATAAATTGAGGCTATGAAGGAGAGCGTTTCTATTCGCGGTCTCCACTCTCCCATTCTGTACGGTTATAGGTCTACAAGATTTTCCCGACGCGAAATTTGGAACTTGTCCTATGGGAACGTATTATATAAAATGCATCCTATTTCCTGCCCGGGTCATGATCTACTTGTGCGCATTTCTTCTAAATCCATTCATCCGTCAAAGCTTTTTTTTTTTTTTTTTTTTAAGATTTATCTACCGCAGACATGGTGGTCCGCGCCCTTGTTTGAAATTGTTATTTTTTTGGTTGCATGGTTTACTACTTAACATTACATTCGTGCTCCTACATTGGACACTTACATTATACTAAAATTATTAGAATAACTTAGAATCTACGTGAGTCCATCTTTTTTTTTTTCTCATGCAAAAATTTTTATTTTTTATATTTACTATAAAACGCTTTTACGGATTTAGTAAGTAAATCCGTCAAAGCTTGAATAATAATATAAATAATAACATGAATAATATCAGTCAGGAAGACGGACAGAGCTGTTTTCCTATTTATAATATTAATTAGATGTAGCCCGCGACCTTCACCAGCGTGAAATTATTATAAAAATATTACTTTCCTACTTGAATCGGATTTTATTAAATTTCAAAGGTTGTAATTTTTTGCACGGAACCCTAATCCTTTTTTCTAAAATAAATTTAGTCTACGTTACTTCTTATATTATCAGTTATGAGCCAGTAAAAACATCAAATCGGTAAAGCCGTTTTGGAGATTAGCAAACAGACAGACAGGCAAATAAAAAAAAAAAAACTTTCACAATAATAAGCTTTCAGTAAAAAGCTGTTATTTTGACATTACAAACAGACACTTCAATGTGACTTATTTGTATTGTATAGATAGGGAATTGGATTGTTACTGCGACCCGTCTTATTTTTTCCTGTATCCTCAGTTCATAGTAACCATGGCAATGAGCATTAAAAGCCTCGGAATAGTCCACGTTGTGAGATCGTTAGGGACATCCGTTCTGAGCTTGTTAGTTACATCCCACCCGTTTCCTGTAGATAATTACGAGTTTTATAGCTTTGTTTGTTGGTCGGCAAAATATAATTTA
The DNA here is from genome assembly GCA_950022335.1 of Eurois occulta. Lineage (NCBI taxonomy): Eukaryota > Metazoa > Arthropoda > Insecta > Lepidoptera > Noctuidae > Eurois > Eurois occulta. Next base: position 6,747,914 of record OX465484.1, on the reverse strand, counting down.
ATAATATTTATATTATAATTATATTATATTTTACAGTAAAAATATTTTCATTGTTTGTATAAGCTAACTTTCGATGCAAACCGAATAAGCCTGTATCTCAAGTCTAAACCTCGACTAATTTTCTGAGGCTTGGCAAATTTTAAAACTACTAAATTAAAGTTTTTTTTTGTAGATACGTGGTCATGGTATTTTGCTTTCATGCACGTTTAATCATTAGGTGTACTGACTACACTTAATTAAAAAAAATACATCGCTTTAAAGCAGTAACCGCATACCTTGCCAAGAATTCTTTTAACAACCACTAAAAGAATATAACCCAATAAACGCCAGCGGAAATTCTAGCAGTAATTTAACACCTACTCCACCTCGACAGGTATTTCAGGAATGAGCAATAAAAGAGTAACATTGGTATGTCGATAAGAATACCTAATTACTTTCAGGAACTCGGCTGTTCATAGTTGAAATAAGTTACTAGTTTTATTTTTAAGATTTCATCACTGTTAGGATTTTACACGTGTCACTACACATATCTGACCCAATTAAATACTAAGCAGGTAGGTGTATGCTAGGAAAAGCTCGTCGCTAAATAATAACAGCCGTAGTTGCCTAGGTTGGCACGTGGATGGGTGACCATCCGTTACACACCGAGTGTCCTCCAAACCTCGGAAAGCACGTTAAGCCGTTGGTACCGTCTGTCATTTCTAGATTTTTGAAAGTCGTTACATGTAGTCAGTGGCCCGAAATCCTGACAACCAGTCACACCAATGGATATCGTATTGCCCAGTACTGACTGTGTTGTGGAGGTCAGATAGGCAGTAGCTCCATGTAAAATACTAGTATTCGGTAGTTGCATTCGGTTACACTGGAAACCGACCCTAACATTGTTGAGAAAAGGCAAGGCAGATGACGATGTAGGTGTAAACTAGAGTGAACTAGCCACCAGTTGTGGAGACCTACAGGCCACAGAATGCCTCGTAAAGACTGGGCATAATATATAAATATATAAATTGTGTTTTATTTCAGACAAAATACTCATATACAACAAAGAAATTCTTACATTCTTAAAAAAAGGCTTTTTACTGAGTGAAAAAAGTGGTTATTGATGTGGCTATTAGATAACTAATGGACTAAAGAAAAGATGGATGAATGGTGTGAAAGCGGATAGAAAAATGTTTGGAAATAATTGAAGGAAGTAGCTACTACACAGAGACATATCATATTGGAATAAAACTAGCTTTGACTCAGTTAGTTTTTAATAATCGATTACAATATAGCCTAAACCGACTAATAAACAATTTAACTATGACTTAATGTTATATTCCATAATAATATGACTAAGAATACTGTCAATTTTCAGTTTTACATCGTATACAATATTTAAATGTATGGTTCAACAATTATAATAATATTTTATGTTTGCGACCACATATTTCTCGGAACCTGAAAATTAATAACGCAATATTTATACCCGACTAATGGCGCTATTAAAAATGTTATTACCAACACCCAAATATCCCAGTCAGTTGCTAAGTACGCGGTCGGAATGATCGCTTGAGTTAATTAAAACAATTCTTTCGTTGGGTTACTCGTGTCTCATAAATTACCTCGGATCTGAGTCCTTGTTTAATTCTTCTGTCAAATTAACTTGAAATATACCCTGATCTAAACTTAAGGGAACTGAAATATCTTGGAAGTCCATAATGTTGATGTTCGCAAAGAAACAGGTCAAGAATGTGATATTATTTAATTAAGGTTGTATGAAAATGTCGGATTTGACCTATGGTCCTTTCAGATTTATTTTACCACTGACAGCTGTAATCCAACATCAACCTTATTGATGCAAGAATAAAGATGTTAGTAATTTTGACATAGATGTAAGTGTCAGCAAACTAACAGTAACTTCATTGCTAGGATAATAAAAATCACTAAGACTTAGACATTGACGCAATTTCAGAGGTTAATTAACTGTAAAAGACTGGACCTAGTTGATTTTTCAATAGATTTTACCCTAGAGTAAATATAAGCATGAAAACCTGTAACTTTCCTACTGCTAGGATATAAGCCTTCGCTCTGTGAGAGCGAGTGGGGAATAAACTATCAGGCGGTTGGTGAACATCACATGTTTTCGAATTTCGAATTCTGAAATGGTAAAATACCAACAAACATACTCATAGATTTTAAAAGATTATGAACTGATTTTCAAATAATTCGTCTCTGTGACCTCCCCACGTTTTCTTTTATCTAACTTTGAGAAAATAACATTTTATTTTATTCTATTTCAGGAAAATACTTCGTAATCTCTGTCTCCCTAGGAGATCTACGAGGTACAATACTGATTTCTCTGCAAGAGATTATTGTATAATCTTAATTGCGAGACTTTCAAGATTTGCGGTTGATCCCGATCGAATTTGTTTCCACCCAAGTAACACAGGAAGCATTTTAAAATACGAATAGTAAACTTATGTAAAACTTAAGGTCCGTATAAACTCTTACAAAAGTTCACCGAACGTCTTGATGCTTTATATTGGTATTTCAAAACCATTATGATGCTTTACAATGTATAACGGTTGGATAATGGCCTATCAAAATGCTTTTGTAAAGCCTTTAGTTTTAGTGAAGCCAACCACAATGCAGCTGTACAGCTTTCAGCTGTTTTTAGTGTCTTAGGGTTTACAATAGCATTGTTAAGCAGTAAGATAATGCCTATTGCCGCTTAATAGCATAAACCTGTACCATTATAATGCATCGTAAATCCAGTATACAGCTTTCAGCTATTTTTAGTGCCTTAGGGTTTACAATCGCATTTTAAGCAGTAAGATAATGCCTATTGCCGCTTAATAGCATAAACTTGTACCATTATAATGCACCGTAAATCCGTTATACAGCTTTAGGTTGTTTTTAGTGCCCTTTGTTGTGTTATAGCACTTTTAAGTGCTAAGTAAAAGCCTAATACTGCTGAACAGCATAAACGTGAATCAATATAATGCTTGCATTTTTAAAGATCAACTGAGTGCTGTTGTGCGAGTAACAGCTCTTTAATCAAATACACGTGAGTTATTGTAATGCCTAAAGCTATATATACATTCACTTTACTGTATTCTTAAAACCATTTGTCGGCCATATTGGGGAAAAGCACATAAAATATAATATGTGTATACATCAACAAATAACAGCATTTTTTTATGGTGTGTTGCCTAACCGTGTGTAATGATTATGATAATTATGCTAATAACAAAATTAAGTTGTGATTATTTAAGTAATACAAATTCTGAAATGAGTTTTATTGTTTTGCTCAAGGATCCCCAAAATTACTTTAAAGCAATGGCACTATTTCAGTCTACATCAAGTCTATTGGTATATCGGTGAACCCTTAGAGAACTACTTTATAGCCAATGGCACTACGGTGGTTCATCAAAAGTCTTCTCTCTGGCCTCTAGCTTAACGATTGTTCACGTGTGACTATTTATACTGCTGACGGCATTAATTGGCCTTTATAAAGGTTCACCGGGCTATTGTAGACTCACGCCATTTTGAAAATATTTTATAACCAAAAAATATTATCATTCGAACCTATTTATAATAGCAATAGACCTTTATCATAATGATTTAACTTAATTTAATACTGCCCAATCAATACTATTACGTTAATTATGCAAAATTCATTCTAAACTAGGAATAAAAAAATTGTTTTAATTATTTGATTCATATTTTTATATAACATTTTATATCAAAACTACAAAATATCGAAGGCGCGTGAAAATTTTCAATGAAACTTATATAGATATTTACAGTAAACTAGATTGCGTTTAAAATAGGCATGAAATAACAAAAGAGTCAAAAACTTAGCAAGTATTATAAATTTTATTTTAATGCAAATACAAGTATGGTGTCACTCAGTTTTGACGATCTTCGTCCATATTATATTGCTGAACAAAGTAGTGAAATTACAACGTTAATTGTATTATAACATTTGTGCTATGGTATTAGAGATGATTTTGCAATGATGATTTAAGTTCTACCTGTGAACACTTAAATAGCCTCAATCATGCTTTTAGAACAATCTTATGCTAGTCTAATGCTTTTGTAATGTAATTAGCATCTTCATTATCAATAATATGGCTTGTATAATGTTTCTGTAATGCGATTGGCAACTTCATTGACCGTAATAATGCTTCTATAATGCGATTCGCAACTTATTTGGTCACAATAATGCTAATATAATGCGCCTGTAATGCAATTAAACAACTATTTGTGAACTTATTTATGATCTAAAGCCGTATAATTTGTGCCCAAATTAGCATTACAGTAGCCGTATAAACGTTTGTAATGCTATCATAGAACTAACTCAAAATGCGAAAACGATACAGAAATGCTGGAAGTCGGCCGATATAGTGCTTTGATGTGTTACTTGGGCAATTCGTCCAAAATATAATCCTTATTACGTTGGAATAGAAACCTGGATTGAATCAAGTACTTTGTAAGATAAGAATTAAGAAGAAAGGGAAGGGGTTTTGTGGTCATCGATTTTCCGAGATAATTTTGAAGACGCCCTTGAAAGCAATCATAAAATTGCTGTGGTAATTTTGAAGAAATACTGAACAGTTATCTTACTAATATTATAAATGCGAAAGTTTGTGATTATGGATGGATATTTGTTACTCTTTTACGCAAAAACTACTAAATGGATTTGGATGAAATTTGGCACATAAACATTTTATAATCTGGACAAACATATAGGAAACTTTTTATCCCGGTAGTATGATCCCGTGGGACAGTTACCGAAATTCAAGCGGGCGAAGCCGCGAGCATTAGCTAGTAATCTATACTTCTATACTAACATTATATTGAGGTATGAGGTATTTGTTTGTAAGTTTGTATGTAGGGGGTAATCCCCGGAATATCCCCTAATGATCCAATTCTAAAAAATATTTCACTGGCAGAAAGCTACATTCTTTGTGGGTGCTATAAGCTAAAAATAATATTTTATCATGCATCGGCTAATGCCGAGATATCACAATTCTTTCGGACGAAGTCGCGGGCGAAGTACTAGTTTCTTATAAACGAGAGATGGGTAGTACTTAAATAATCCACGATAACATGAAAGGAAAAGAATCAACGTAATCATACTTACTTACCTGACTAAGGATATTCTTAAACTAAAGTAGCGAAGATTTTATATTCAACCAAGTATTTTAACCAGTGCCGGATTTAGGGCAGGGCAACAGGGGCCCTTGCCCCGGGCCTCCACAAGGAAGAGTCCTCCACAACTTGGTTAAGATAAAATTACATCCTTTGTTTGTCCATAAGTCCATCAAAGAGTGTTCAAATACCCCCCTAAATCTCGGACATCTATCTATCCCAGGCGAGCGAAGCGAGCTCGAATATTGTAGTATCCCACTACAATATTCGAGCTCGCTTCGCTCGCTAATACATCCCAATCCTATCTCAATTCAATATTAGTTGATAGATTTACTCCTTTTCTCACATCTGAATGAATGAGCAAAAAGAACGTAATTTATTTGAAAAGGGGTGTGCGGTTATTATGTTACACCTTCTTTACATATTCTTTTTCGTGTGTCCCAAAACAAATTTCGGTGCCTCCACTTCTAGATTGCCCCAGGGCCTCCACACCCATAAATCCGGCCCTGATTTTAACACCAAACAACTATGTAAACAAAATAAGGACCTAGTGCATTTGTATTACAGGAAAGATGCCAAGAAAAACGCATTGGCTAACCGCTGGATACCGTGGTACGTGACCAGATAACCCAAGTAACACATAAAAGCATTATATCGGCCGACTTACAGCATTTCTGTATCGTTTTCGCATTTTGAGTTAGTTCTATGATAGCATTACAAACGTTTATACGGCTACTGTAATGCTAATTTGGGCACAAATTATACGGCTTTAGATCATAAATAAGTTCACAAATAGTTGTTTAATTGCATTACAGGCGCATTATATTAGCATTATTGTGACCAAATAAGTTGCGAATCGCATTATAGAAGCATTATTACGGTCAATGAAGTTGCCAATCGCATTACAGAAACATTATACTAGCAATATTATTGATAATGAAGATGTTAATTACATTACAAAAGCATTAGAATAGCATAAGATTGTTCTAAAAATGCTTTTAGAACAATCTTATGCTATTCTAATGATTGAGGCTATTTAAGTGTTCACAGGTAGAACTTTAATCATCATTGCAAAAACATCTCTAATACCATGGCACAAATGTTATAATACAATTAACGTTGTAATTTCACTACTTTGTTCAGCAATATAATATGGACGAAGATCGTCAAAACTGAGTGACACCATACTTGTATTTGCATTAAAATAAAATTTATAATACTGGCTAAGTTTTTGACTTTTTTGTTATGTCATGCCTATTTTAAACGCAATGTAGTTTACTGTAAATATCTATATAGGTTTCATTGAAAATTTTCACGCGCCTTCGATATTTTGTAGTTTTGATATAAAATGTTATATAAAAATATGAATCAAATAATCAAAACAATTTTTTATTCCTAGTCTAGAATGAATTTTGCATAATTAACGTAATAGTATTGATTGGGCAGTATTAAATTAAGTTAAATCATTATGATAAAGGTCTATTGCTATTATAAATAGGTTCGAATGATAATATTTTTTGGTTATAAAATATTTTCAAAATGGCGTGAGTCTACAATAGCCCGGTGAACCTGTATAAAGGCCAATTAATGCCGTCAGCAGTATAAATAGTCACACGTGAACAATCGTTAAGCTAGAGGCCAGAGAGAAGACTTTTGATGAACCACCGTAGTGCCATTGGCTATAAAGTAGTTCTCTAAGGGTTCACCGATAAACCAATAGACTTGATGTAGACTGAAATTGTGCCATTGCTTGAAAGTAATTTTGGGGATCCTTGAGCAAAACAATAAAACTCATTTCAGAATTTGTATTACTTGAATAATCACAACTTAATTTTGTTATTAGCATAATTATCATAATCATTACACACACGGTTAGGCAACACACCATAAAAAATGCTGTTATTTGTTGATGTATACACATATTATATTTTATGTGCTTTTCCCCAATATGGCCGACAAATGGTTTTAAGAATACAGTAAAGTGAATGTATATATAGCTTTACGCATTACAATAACTCACGTGTATTTGATTAAAGAGCTGTTACTCGCACAACAGCACTCAGTTGATGTTTAAAAATGCAAGCATTATATTGATTCACGTTTATGCTGTTCAACAGTATTAGGCTTTTACTTAGCACTTAAAAGTGCTATAGCACAACAAAGGGCACTAAAAACAACCTAAAGCTGTATCACGGATTTACGGTGCATTATAATGGTACAAGTTTATGCTATTAAGCGGCAATAGGCATTATCTTACTGCTTAAAATGCTATTGTAAACCCTAAGGCACTAAAAACAGCTGAAAGCTGTATACTGGATTTACGATGCATTATAATGGTACAGGTTTATGCTATTAAACAGCAATAGGCATTATCTTACTACTTAACAATGCTATTGTAAACCCTAAGACACTAAAAACAGCTGAAAGCTGTACAGTTGCATTGTGGTTGGCTTCACTAAAACTAAAGGTTTTACAAAAGCATTTTGATAGGCCATTATCCAACCGTTATACATTGTAAAGCATCATAATGGTTTTGAAATACCAATATAAAGCATCAAGACGCTCGGTGAACTTTTATTTGAGTTTATACGGACCTTAAGTTTTACATAAGTTTACTATTCGTATTTTAAAATGCTTCCTGTGTTACTTGGGAAGTGCTGCAGTGAATGTAGCGCACTATATTTACCATGACCAAATGGATCTAGGTTTACGGAAACTGTTTTCTTGATTGCATGTAGCCCCCGTAATACACGTTTGACTTTTCGCTTCAAATTCCCATACATTTGTGAAGTTTGTAATTATTTTTGTTTACAAAATATAACATCACGCCGGTGATTCCTTAGGAGTTAGACAAATGTACCTACTTATAATAGTAGACCAACACTTCGCTAGTTACCAGGAGGAGCTCGTGGCTAAATAAGAACGATCGGTCGATCTTTAGGTTAAGCCGTGCTTACCTAGGTTTTTCCGTGGATGGGTGACCACCCATTTTTTTTTTATTTTTATTTTTTTTTTGGTGGGTGGGAATTCATCAAATGACCCCCCCCGCCCTGGGCGGAGCGGAAGGGAGTGTCAGACTCTTACTGACTAAAAACCACCCATGTTCCTTCATTGGCCCTTTATGTTCCAGGGCCGCGGTATCTCTTTCGAACAGTCCCGCAGCCCTGGCAGGCACCGGCCCTTGCGGGCCCCTCCCGTTGCTGACAACTCTTTGAGGCGCGCGTGGAACACGAACGCGCCGTCGACACGGCCTGCCCGTCATACGACGGACGGACGGCGAGCTAGCCCATTACTCACCGTCCACAGGCCCGCGCCTACGGTGGCCGAGAGCCATCACGGCGTGGCCCCCGACGCCCGGTGCTTCTCCTCCCGCGGCGGCTGGGACGTGAGGCTCTCTCCCTCTCACGTTCCGCCGCCTCCTTCGCTAGCATGACTGCTTCGCAGAAGGAGGCGACGGCTTCCCATTCCCTCTCGCCCCGGACCATGGCTTGAACCAGGGCCGGGCGCGAGAGGTCGCCGCCGCCAATCGCCGCTACGAGGACACGGCGGTGCTCCTCCCAAGCGGAGCAGACCTCGACGGTGTGCTCCACCGTGTCCTCCGGTCGATCCCCGCAATAGTAGCACCCGGGCGTTTCCTCCCGCCCGATTCGGTGCAGGTACCTCCCGAAACATCCGTGTCCGGTGAGGACCTGCGTCAGGCGGAAGGTGAGGGCGCCGTGGCGCCTCTCAAGCCACTCCTCAAATGACCACCCATTACATACGGAGTTTCTTCCGTGCTTCGGAAAGCACGTTAAGTCGTATTTCGCGGCTGTCATTTGTAGATCTTTGACAGTCGTTACAGGTAGTCAGTGACCCGAAAGTCTGACAACCAGTCCTACCAAGGGGTACCGTATTACCTAGCGCTAACTGGGTTGTGAAGGTCAGATAGGCAGTCGCTCCATGTAAAATACTGGTATTCAGATGACTTCGCTAGTAACCAATTTAATAGAGGGCGGGCCTATGGCCATTGATCGATCGATATTATTTGCTATTAGGTAGATACAAATTGATTCCATAGCAGTTAGGTTAAGAAAAAAAATTATATTCTAGAATATTACTTCAAGCACAGCTTCAGCCAAAATGACATAATATTCGCTTTTATAATATATTTTCATTTCTAAACCGACATAAAATATAATTGCGCTGTCATAGTACAGCAGCTTTATAAGTGTCCCCTTATGTAGGTAATTGAAATTCGGAGGATGGCGCATAGAAACTTTTCAGAATAGCCTCAATGGCCGGTCTCCGGAGCGGCAAGGGGTTGCCACTCGAATAACGTATTCGGATATCATTAGAAATATTCATGTTTTCACCCGAGGGCTTCCGAGGTAAGGACGTTTTTATTATCATTAGAAATTGGGTAGGATAAAAATTGTATACCATTTGTATAAATACTTATGGGTATTATTTGGAAGAAGGAAACATGCTGCGTCGACCCCAAATAGATTGGGATACGGCCGGAGAATGATGATGACTTATAGGTGGTATTTTGATTCAGAAGTTGAACTAAAATTTCATCCATCTTTCAGGTGTTTTCTATATAATGCCTGAGATGTTATTGGCATAATCAGACGATAGTCAATAGAATCTGTAATTTGTAAGTTACACTATTAAAATTGACATTGCTTATTGTGATTCATACATTTGCACGCCATGTTATGGCAGGATATGATCAAACTAATGTATTTTAACACCTTATGTAGCATATTCTAGCAAATAAACATTTTTGATATGATTTGATCTTAATACTGTTTGGGGAATATCAGGTTCTGGTTCTAGGACATAATATGTCGGTTTCCTCTCAATGTTTTCATTCACAGTTTTGACAGCAGTTATGAAATAATTTTCATGAAGTAAATTGTAATGCAGGAAGCATTATTCAGCCCTGTTTAGTTGTTCAGTGCATACCTAAATAATTACAGGTCTTTGTGTACTCTGATGTGTGTTTCAGGCCACATAAAAAAACAAAAGAATAAATTCCTAAGCATCCACATTCCAAGTTTTCATATTTCGAACCTTGAAAATATTTATTTTTCAAATTCGTACTCGATATTCCAACATCCACTGTCGATTTGCTACTTCCAAATATTTCGATATTCGAAAAGAATTTTATTTCAAAACTGTGAAGCGAGCGGAGAAATCAAATTGCGTACAATATGCACGTAGAGCTTCATACTTCAACATGCACACTTTCAAATACTGTGACTTTTAACTGTGATTTTATTGTTGTTTTGGGATTGTATTGAAACTGGGAACGTAAGGTGCGATGATTTTCAGTTAAAGTCGTGTTGAAATAAACCTCTAAGTACAATAAATTGAGTATTTATTATCTGAAGCATGTCCGCCGCTTATATAAAGTTCGTTTAGTCCAACCAAAGGTTGCAGTTGTACCCATAGAATTAGCAGTAATGTAAAATAAAGTATACCCTATCTATATCTATTTATCTATACGGATTTAAGTATATTTCTTTCAAAAAAGAAGAGAGAGAGTTTTTTTTTCTTTTGTTTTTTTTTGTTTGGCTTCTAATGAAGATCACAAAAAAATATGCACTTGAAAGCATGATTAAGTATCATTGCAAAGTAGGCTGACTAAAGATTAAGACCAAAGCGTCGTAGTTGAAACATAAAAGTTATTTTATGTTTTGTTGTTTAGCATAACGGTTACCCTCAATATCTCTCTCGTGTTCTTAAAATAAATGTAAGGAAAATAACAAGATATATTTCATCCGAGAGCTCGAATTTCGAAATAATAATCGTAGTCATTTGGAGCGATTTGAAACGCGATTATATGCCGTGTAAATGGATTACAGGTACATTCCCGAAACCCGCGGTGTGTGAAGTAATTTATTATTACATTTGCATGTGCGTAGTAATGAGCCAAGAGATGTTGTAGGCTAAGGCTTGTTGGGTTACTAATTCAGTGTGAAAAATAAGCGGTAGTTTGGAAGCTTGTTAACGTGGAAAATTTAATTTGTCACGATGACGCCATTGCTGCATTTAAACTTAACAACTCGGCTGTATTTCCAGGATAGAGCTAGACTGAGGTGTACTGAGAAGTTCCATGTAACAGACAGGTAAGCCAATTTTCATATACCGGGCTCAAATCCAGACTCCCGTCTGAGAAATTCCTGATGAAAATACCGAATAATACATTGTCAAACCTAAGACTCAGGACAACAAAAACACAGGATCTCATGCTTAGCAGTAGCGCTTGCGACCACAAGGCCAACAAAGTAGTTTGTAACATAACACCTCGCCTGTAATTCCCGAAAGGGTTAGGCAGAGATGTACCTCATAGTACACTCACATTTTGCCTGTTATGTTTAAGTCCTATGTAATAGGGGGCGAGCCTATTGCCATCAACCGAGCACAAATTCAGACTCCATGTCTGCTACTGAAAACCCAATACTATTGAATTCAGGACCTTATGTTCAGCAGCTTCGCTTGCGACCACTTGACCAACGAGGCTGTTTTTGTTTCTATCTAAAAAAAAACCTATAATAAATGCTGCCATATCCGCTGGTTTCACAGCCTCACAAAACAAGGCGTCGTATCGCAGCATAACGACATCTTCTCTGCATTTAAACTTAACAACTCGGCTGTATTTCCAGGATAGAGCTAGACTGAGGTGTACTGAGAAGTTCCATGTAACAGACAGGTAAGCCAATTTTCATATACCGGGCTCAAATCCAGACTCCCGTCTGAGAAATTCCTGATGAAAATACCGAATAATACATTGTCAAACCTAAGACTCAGGACAACAAAAACACAGGATCTCATGCTTAGCAGTAGCGCTTGCGACCACAAGGCCAACAAAGTAGTTTGTAACATAACACCTCGCCTGTAATTCCCGAAAGGGTTAGGCAGAGATGTACCTCATAGTACACTCACATTTTGCCTGTTATGTTTAAGTCCTATGTAATAGGGGGCGAGCCTATTGCCATCAACCGAGCACAAATTCAGACTCCATGTCTGCTACTGAAAACCCAATACTATTGAATTCAGGACCTTATGTTCAGCAGCTTCGCTTGCGACCACTTGACCAACGAGGCTGTTTTTGTTTCTATCTAAAAAAAAACCTATAATAAATGCTGCCATATCCGCTGGTTTCACAGCCTCACAAAACAAGGCGTCGTATCGCAGCATAACGACATCTTCTCTACCTGAAACGCAAATCCCACATACATAATTCATTAGAAACCGCATTGAGAACGAAATGTTGCGTTGTTTTCATTTTATTGTCTATTTAAACCTGACTTTGCTTTGTTTTCTTCAATGAGAACAAGATGGCGCGAGATGTTCAGGGAAAAAATCTTTAGAGTTTGAGAGATGGCTGAAGTTTATATCTCTTGGAATTTTCAAAACTTCCATGAGTAGCCGATCCTAAAATTACTTTCAAATCAATCAAAATCAAATCAAAAATATTTATTTGCTATAATATGGTACATAAGGTGTTATAATAAATTAGTTTCATCATATCCTGCCATAACATGGCGTGCAAATGGCAATAAGCAATGTCAATTTTATTAGTCTAACTTACAAATTACAGATTCTATTGACTTGTCTTCTAAGTAGTCCTTAACGGTATAATACGAGTATCTATTAATTAATAAGAGTTTGAAAAGTATTATTTTAAACATTGTCAGCGGTAAGTCTTGAAAGCTATTTGGTAAATGATTGAAAATAATAATCGACATGCAGTATACATTTTTCTTAAACAATTTTAGTTTTATTGGTGCCAGCCGAAGTCTATCTTTATACCGTGTTCGGGTATTTGGTCTTTCAATGCTTGTTTCAAATAAATTGTAGTTTCTCCTAACAAAAACACTTTCGGCATTCCTTGAACCGTCCGACGTGCCTTTTCCTGCTGATTTGCTAACTACAGAAGAACTGCCGTCGCTTGTTGTCGTTCCTTATGAAAACAATAATGATGACTTATTTTCTATTGGTAATTTTACAATCCTAGCTCATTGATTCCCTCTATCTTGTGAAGGCGGAACAATCCAGGTAATGTGGTGGAAGACAGGAACTGTACTTGCTTATCAATTACCTACCTGTGGAATTTAATGCCAAATACATTCAATAATACTCACTGTTGTTTTTATTACAATATTGTAATGGGTGTGAAAATACTCATAATGTTCTCCGCGTTATTGCGATATTTTTTTGATTTAAGCCGAACCTTCTAGTAAAGTTCCAACTTTTTACAAGTTTCATTTTTTTGTAATACAGGTTTTTAATGTTATAACTTTACTTTAAATACCTCCTTGAACACTATGTTTTGAGGGCGTTACATTGAGTTCTATAGTAAAATGTGATTTTTACAACAAAAAAAAAATCTTTTCCCAGCAATAATTTTTGCGTAGAGTTACCTAATTTGATGAACAGAATGCTTGATTGACGGTTTTGTGAAGGGTCCGTTTACACCTTGTATACCAAACATATAGGTAGATATCTGAAGGAGCACCCAATCTACATTTCTATTGAATGAACTGTGTTAGTACAGACCCAGTTAATCCAATATTCACCAACCATTCACCGATCAGCATATGAATGCGACGTAAAATTTTAAAATCGCATCGTTCACGTAACGACGCGGCTTCGACGTCAGAGTCGCAGATGAAGTGATTTATGCGTCACTGAATTATTCATGACGTTCACGTCACGTCAGCGTCACGTGGAACAATCAGCTTGAGGTATTCACTTTGTGGGGGCTTAAAGGTGGAGGGATTAAACTATTGGTAAATGAATTGGAGGTGAGTGAATTATCTTGGCAAGAAAATTTGGTTAAGTTTTCGTTAGGTAAAGTTAAATGTTTACTTTGATTAATACACTAGATTAAGCCCACGGCTTCGCTCGCGAGGAGTTCGGTAATCGTCCCACGGGAGCATACTACCGGGATAAAAAGTATTCTATGTGTTAATCCAGGTTATAAACTGTCTGTGTGCTAAATTTTATAGAAATCCGTTCAGTAGTTTTTTGCGTGAAAGAATAACAAACATCCATCCGTCCTCACATACTTTCATATTTATAATATAAGTAAGAAGTAACATAACATTATTCATGCTAGATCGTAATTGATCATAAGCATGTATCTGATCGTTTATTTGTAGCCAGCACGTATACATGTTTAGCTGTAAACCCACGGCGATTTCTCATACAAATGACTGGCGTGTCCACCAATATTCCACGATTTACTTCTTCATCAGATCAGCGCAGCGGCACAAAAATCTTAGTATTTTTTAAATTGAGGTTTATCGCTTCTGAATTAAACTAATAAAAAGTGTAACTATTTGAACATTTAACGATCATACATAACATTAAACGATCACACATAACGTAAAGTGATGTATGTTGTTTCTTACTAGTTTATTTAATTGTAGGTATTAGGATTAAAAAAAAACTCTCCTATTAAATACTTAATGAGATGGTGGTGAGGTGGAACGAATATGACGCCGCCGCCGCGCCGCCCGGTTGACGGCTGTCCTAATGAATACACCATTATAATCGCGACGATGTGATATGCCTACATATATTTAGTTACATGGAATAAATGGGCTTCATAATTTATCGTTAAAAGCTGTATTATTAAAGTTAATGTACCTGCAGCATTTCTTGCAAGGAAACTCTCCATTTTTAAATATTTGAAGGCCATATTAGCTCTGGATAATAAAGTAACTGTAAATGCTTATGGTCATTGAAGTTCTTACACGCCGTAAGTCAAAAAAAGCAACTTTACAGGAAATTGAAAAAAACTGCATAGTTACACCATAATGTAATGGTACAATACCATTTTATAATTTGTGTTCACTTCTATTAGATAAAGACTGTTTCTGTGAGTGCAAACGGTATCAAAATGTCAAAATCATCTAAAATGACTTACGTAGTGTTAGAACTCTGTTTTGTTCTCAAAACAAAATTATTTTACTGCTCATTCTGTTATTATAACCCCATAACAGTGATTTGATTAAAAATTTAGTTCCGCAAAATTGTATCAAAGCGTAAACAAGCTTAGAGCAGAGTGCCGTCGAAACTATAATGGAAATTGACACAATGTTAAAACTCCCGTTAAACCTTTTAGATAATCGAATTCTGTTCACCCCTTAACGCATTTAGATAAGAACACGGTGTTCACTTCAATTAAGAACAAGTTAATAGTGACTGACAAAGTATGTAGATTTAAGTTTATAGGTTTATAGGTAAGGAGAAAAACATTCAATAATAGTGTAGTAGAGCATCTTTCAGAAGGAATACTTAATTTATTTCTGTGAATCGAGTTAGTAAATTTATGCAAAATATCTTTGGGTAGAAGTTATATTTTGAATCAATATGAATTTAAATAATATTGATTTTGATTTTTATATTCGTTGTGATTTTGATTTTAATTTAAATGTTGACTTTGTTTTTAATTTGAATTTTGATTTTAATTTTAATTTGAATTTTGACTGTGTTTTTAATTTTGACTTTAATTTTAGTGTGATTTTTATTTTGTTTTGTATTTAATTTAATTTTGATATGAAATTTTTGCTTTAATTATATAATAGTTGTGATGTAACTATATGATCCAAAGGTGATTGAAATAAAATTTTATTATTATTTAATAATTTCAGTACAGTCTGCAAAAACTAAGGAGGATACATCTAGGTGCGGGTTGTATTCAATTTTCTATGAGTTTATTTCAGTAAACCGGGGTTGTTGGTCTAATGCTCCCAGCGACCGATTTTGCGGGCTGTCGCGAGCGCGGTGCTAAAAAGTGTTTTTTTTTTTAATGCCACCGCATTATGAAATTTTTTGTAACAGCCAGTAGTTTGGATTTGTGCCCAGTAATTGGCAAAAGACTCGCTTCCTATTAAAATATACTTACATCATGATCAGTAAAATGATGGTGGATACATCGCTGCCCAACATTTCGGGGAAATGGTCGTAATATTATATTACCGGAATTCAATAAACTACAATACGAATACATGGCAGACAGCTCAGTTTCAGGAATTAATTTCAGTCCATTAATATTAGTAGTTGTAATTAACGGTGCGTAACTTGTTCTAGGAATCCAATTAAATCTAAGTGCGTCGTGAATGCGTCGCCTACGCAGATTTAAAGTGTCAGTTTAAATAGCTATGACGTTGGTTTGGACATAAATCAGGATCTATTGTTATGAGCTCTAGGTCTATTTTTGGGTGTAGTGACATCATGAATTGTGGGCTAGATTTTATATAACATCACGCCTGTAATCCCCGAAGGGTTAGGCAGAGGTGTATTTAGGTGCACCTCTGCCTAACACTTCGGGGATTACTGGTCTTACTAATAGTACACCCACATTTCGCCAGTTATGTTTTAAGTTCCATGAAATAGGGAGCGAGCCTATTTCCATCAGCCGGACACAAATCCAGACTCTGTGGCTAGTACTGAGAAATTCCTGATGGAAAAATCCAACAACACTTTGCCCGACCCTGGAATCAATCCCAGGACCTCATACTCAGCAGTCGCGCTTGCAACCGCTCGACCGACGAGGCAGTCTCACTGCTAGATTTTCTGAACTAGGAAAGCACGTGGCCATGGTTCACGAGCTCATAGTTTGGCTAATGATAATTTAACTAACACTTATACTACTAGAAGAATGAGAATGATTTCCTTACGACAGACAAAACTCGTGCCTACATAGGTCTATTAATAGTCCCTCATCTTTCGCGTTATGTATTTGTAAGATAATAGTTTATAACTCTTGGTAAATAACCTGAGTCCCGCACAAGGCATTAAAACGAAATATACAGGGTTATTTGTAAAACACCAGAAACCTCTTAAGAGGTCATTGTACTCATCACTATGAACAACTTTTAGTATGGGACCAAACCTGAAATCGCGAAAAAAATATCAGTTGTTCCATACATTTATGATCGATTAACTCGTCAAAATGTAGGGAACAGCTGATTTTTTTTAAGAGGTTTCTGGTGTTTTACAAATAACCCTGTATATGAACTAAAAACCGTTGTCGCCCTTTGAGAGGCGGGTTATACATATGTCATGTTTAATTTATCTGAAAATAAAACACGTTGCCAGAAAAAAAAAATCACGCTCTAAAAAACATGCAAACATAAAATTACGCAGTAACCACATCACATCTTCCACGCCCGAACACTGAAAAATTACAGGAAAGTGCTTTAACGTGGAGTTTTTTCTGTATTTTTACTACGTGGGAAAGCTCTTTCAGTAATACGGGTAAGCTCACACCTTTTAGTACGACGTTATTACATTAGCTGAGCTCGGTGCAATACTGACGCAATTTTAATACTATAAAAGCACTTTACGGAAATTCTATTGAGGCAGTGAATAGAGAAAATGTGTAGAAGCGAAGTTCATTTAGTGAAGACTAAAGGAAGGATGGATGTATTGTGTGAGGAATGATGTGGAAGAATAACATGGTCCCTAGTGGCGAAATGTGGGTGTACTATTAGGTACACCTCTGCCTAACCATTCGGGGATTACTGGTGTGATGTTATGTTATAATGTGGAAGAATTAGAAGTAAAGTTTGCCAAAGTTAAAAAAATGTGCTTCGTAAGCCTCAAATAACAGGTACAACATTCCCCTTGTGGGAATGATGCAGTAAAAACGGAGAGCATGAAGTTTTTTTTTACAAAACACTCCACATTAGGAAACATTTAAACGCGTTTACGAACATTTAAACTCACACACACAACAACCAGGCCCAGAACAACTACCTGTAGGTCATACAAATATTTGTTCTGTGCGAGGATCGAACTCGCGACTCGCGGCGTAGCAGCCAATCGCTTAGCCAATACGCCAATCGTGCCGCTTTAGCGTAGTGGTACGCTGTCTAAGCTGAGTCGTGGATATCTAATGTTGTCGTTGTGTGGTGGAATTAGATTATGGAGGTATGAGGACCAGGATGTAAAGAGAAGCTACTCCTACCAAACGGGTCTAATGCATGGTGAGCTAATGCCCGAAGGGTCTTATTGGGCTATTGTATATTATGTATATTGCCTCGTTGGTCGAGTGGACGCAAGCGCGACTGTTGAGGTTTTGGGTTCGATTCCAGGGTCGGACAAAGTGTTATTGGGCTTTTCCATCAGGAATTTCTCAGTAGCACGGAATCTGGATTTGTGCCCAATTAATGGCAATAGCATAGCATAAGCATAATCAGCCTATAATGTTCCCACTGCTGAGACACACGACCTCCTCTCTATGAGAAAGAATGGGGTATAAATCCACCACGTGAGCCCATTGCGGGTTAGTAGATTTCACATGTCTTCGAATTTTTGGTTCTAGGACATGCCGGTTTCCTCAGGATGTTTTCCTTCACCGTTTTTTAGAGCAGTGGCGATGAAATAAATTACACAAAGTAATGCACCTGCCTGGGTTCGAACCACCACGCCACCACTGGGCCACCACTGCTCTCTTGCTGGCTTTCTCCTTAATTCATGGGACTTAAAATATAACTGGTGAAATGTGGGTGTACTATTAGGTACACCTCTGCCTAACCTTTCGGAAATTACAGGCGTCATGTTACGTTATTTTTTTGTATATGTACATTCTAATCTTGTGGATAGTTTCTCAGACGTGATATAGTGTTATGACAACCTTACATTTACCGATGTATACAGTTTCGTGAAAGAATCTAGGATATTCGATCGGGAGTTCCACTTCTATTCATTTTATTCTTTGCCTGAGGTTAGCTCGTGAAATACACTCGTTCCCACTTAGGGAGATAATAAGTACGGTGTAATGAGGTTTGCCTGAGAGTATCACGGAGAAATTGAGTTTTAGGGTAAAATTGTTGCTGTATTAAATCTGATAATGCGGTAACTTAGGTTTATTTTAACCAATATTATAATAACTACATAATTTTATACCAATTTTACTTATGATAATAAAATAGCTATGAATGGCATTTAATTAAAATAAGCAAAACAAAGGCTGCTGTTTTTATTCAATAACAACACGTTAAAATAATCTCTGAAATTAAAAACAAGAAAACCAGTGTCAAATGACATCCTTGTAAACAAAATCCTACCGAAGTTTTCAAAGCACCCCAAACACACCAACACGCTCTAAAAGGGATACCATACATATTTCAAATCACTTTGAAATTCTCGGTTCCCTATTCGTAGTACCGAAGATGTTGTAGCCCCATCTACGCCGTAGCACGTCTACGCCGTAGTGGGTCTACAGCGTAGCAGCTACGCAAACGTTGACGTTGCCTAAAAACGCGCAGTTTTAACTCCCGTACAGCCTACACCTGAGCGTTGTTCTAAATACATTATTCATGTTGTACATTTACATGCCGAGCTAGTATGACGTACGTACTATTTAGTAAATTACTTTTTGTTAAGGGGGAGCTCTCATATCGATGATAAATTACGTATTGGTGTACACCTATTTTGTTTGTTCAATTAACTGGATCATCTAATCGTAATCGCTTTGATTATAAACTGCGACTACTGAGGAAATGAGCTTAACCTCATGATTGAACCAAAGATGGTTCAATCATGAGGTGGGCCAGTGTTATTAAGTTTGTTCATTAGGAATCTCTCAGTGGCAGCTCAAAGTACCATAAACTGATGGTTATACAGGGTGTAAACAGCCCCTTCACGAATCCGTTAACATTCTGTACATCAAACTAGGTAACTATACACAAAAATTATTGCTGGGAAACGATGTTCAATGGTAGGACTCAATGATATGCACTCAAAATATTGTGCTGGTGGTTTTTAGGCAGGTTTTGGGACTTATCAATAAGACAATCTTAAGAAGTGGTTCATGGACAGTTTAGATTTCCCGTGATTATGTGGCGTCTCTCCCCTCTTCCATCTTGCACCATGTTCTCCACACGTCAGAAATTCAGGACTTAATGGCTGCGTCACTGAACTGTGTTCACATTACTGAATACATTTTGGGCCAACCAAATTTTTAGGTGTTATTTTTGCAATCGACATAGTAAGAAGAAAACTTGAGTTTCAAAATAACTGGCAAAATGCTGGAGTGCACCTCTGCCCAGCCCCATCGGTTATGATATGATGTCGTGATGAAATGTTATGTGTCAACTGAAATTAAAATAACAATTGCAATCAAAATTACAAATTAAAGTTCACAACAATTTAGTCATAAAATTGGCTGCTGTTATCTCTGCTCCTAAATATTAACTACTTCATGCTTCATTTTAATCGGCTTGCATCAAAAGGTTTCGGTCACGGCCTTATTGAATCTTAACGTCTTTATTATACGGACCATTTTAACCGGATTGCATCGAAAGGTTTCGTATAACACCGGCTGCCAAATAGATAATATGTTTCGTAGAAATTTGTATTAGAGAGACAAGACTACGTAAATTCCCAGCTGTTGCCGGGATTCAATAACTGTGAGATATGATATTACAAACGGCTGTTGTTCTAATAATATTGGTGGGTGACTTACAATCGGGATTTAGTGTTGGGGTCGCTTCGCTGGATATAATATTCAGGAAGCTAATTTCACTTCATTATGATATTATGAGCAATTTAAGTGAAACCTTCCTTCATTTCAAAGAAAGTACAAATAAAGTAAGACACTTAAAACTTTAAAAAGTCTCCCCATCTTGGGCACTATTACAAACACGGGAAGCTCAAACGATTACTGAGTCGAAAATTGAACAATTTTTTATAGGCTGGTACAGCAGGAACAATTAGTATGACTCAAAGATATAAATAAAATCGTTAAACTAAATTCATATTTTAAAACAAGTATTTTTAATAGTAAATTCCTTAGCCCATAGATATAATAATTATTATGTTTAATTTAAAAAATCGTTCGAAATATAAAATTGTAAATACTGAAATTCGTACGAATAGATTTACGAATATGTATCAAATATTGAAACGTAATTCTTGAACAAAATACCAAATCATTTGCAACGAAAATACATTTATTGATATTCTTCATATTTCATACGAAAGAGTGTTTATTTCCTAAAAATATTGGATTACGTTTTCCGATTGAATAGGCAATTCACTCACATAAGCCAAGTGTTGATACTGCTGCTGAGCAAACTATACAGAGAAAATGAGAGAAAGGCATTAATAAATTGCGCGTTGATCAAATCTCAAGCCATGGCATGCTAAGACAGACCCCAGAGGTCTAATTGTGTGCTTTGTTTAAGTATATACAACTTGTAACTTATCAACGAAAAAAAAACACATTTGTTTGCTGTAGTTACACCTCTGTGATACATGCAGATTTCTTCATCTTGTTTTATCTTTACAGGCAGCCAAGACACAACAATGACTTTGATTGGTATCAAGACTTCAGAAATAGGTTAGATAAAAGTCAGGGTTTTTTTAAAGAACTTATTTTAGTTGGCGTTCTGAGGTTTCTGCCTATCTCCATGGGAAAAAGGTGTGAGTTTGTGTATGTATGTTATCTAATATTTTATTAAGTAGATTGTGCTTTCTGTCTCTCAAATGCACTTACAAACACGAATAAACAAACAGCTTTGGTATAAGCTAGCTTTAAGACGGGTTCAACAACCTTTGAACCTCCTCGAGTTTTACAATATGAATTTAGACATTCTCTAGGATTTATAGAGTATTTTCTTTGAACTGTTTGAACAAGCAAAGATTTTAAGATAAACATTTTTCCTTTACACAAATTTTATATATTTTTAAATATTCCTTAAAAGAACAATATAAAAACGCACAATGTAGGGTTCCGTAGTCTTACAACGTCAATTTAATCCACTACCTACGAACGGTAATTTTTATTGTAATAAAAAACAAACTTACATTTCAAGTTGAAAAACCTGTACTCCCATGTAAGTATTATGTTTAGGAAAATATGTTATCCAAACACATTTAATAAGTTGGTCAACTATTACTCGTAAACTTGTAAAGCCTACTTAGCTGTGATAGTTTTCCGTTTAATTTCGTTATATATATATTATATTATATATTTATTATGTATATTATATGGGCCTATTTGGCGCAGCCGTGACACACAACTTTTCCCCTTTTTTTCGTGTTTAGATTTAAGTTTTTATTGTGTAGATTTAAGTTTTTTTTTATTTTATTTTATGTTGTGTGCATTTGTGGCATGTGCCAAATAAATGTATTTTTTTTCTTTTCTTTCTTTTTCTTTCTTTATATACCATCGCTGTGAATTTTTACACGCACCCAAACACAACGGTTTAGCTGGTGGGGGACTTTGCACTTTAAAGCTTAATATTTCACAAACGAATCCCTTAATCAAAACATTATTTTAACAAACTCTCAATATTTTCTAAGACCTATCCAACGACATGCCACACTATGGGGTACGCGAGAAAAAAAATATCCCCACTTTACGTGGTACTGGAGATACCGTAAAAAAATACTTAAAAAAAAAAACTAATTTGTATATTCATGCCAAATTACAGCTTTCTAGTACTAAGAGTCTTTGAGCTAAGCTGCGAACAGACAGACAGACGGAAATGGCGAAACTATAAGGGTTCCTTGTTTGTTCACTACGGAACGTTAAAAAAAAAAATTGCAGCCCACCGGTATCGGGAACAGGGTCCAAGCTACCGGCGGTCAGGGCTTTAGAGAACGGAACCTGCTAACAATACGAGCCTTGTCGAGGATTACCGCTTTCTGTATCCAGTTTCCTAACGAGAGCCTCCTTTTTTTTTTTTTTTTTTTTTTTTTTGGGGGGTGAGAAATCATCTAATGACTCCTCCCGCTCTGGGCGGAGCGGAAGGGAGTGTCAGACTCTTACTGACTAAAAAACACCCATGTTCCTTCATTGGCCCTTTATGTTCCAGGGCCGCGGTATCTCTTTCGAACAGTCCCGCAGCCCTGGCAGGCACCGGCCCTTGCGGGCCCCTCCCGTTTGCTGACATCTCTTTGAGGCGCGCGTGGAACACGAACGCGCCGTCGACACGGCCTGCCCGTCGTCATACGACGGACGGACGGCGAGCTAGCCCATTACTCGCCGTCCACAGGCCCGCGCCTACGGTGGCCGAGAGCCATCACGGCGTGGCCCCCGACGCCCGGTGCTTCTCCCGCGGCGGCTGGGACGTGAGGAGGTTCTCTCCCTCTCACGTTCCGCCGCCTCCTTCGCTAGCATGACTGCTTCGCAGAAGGAGGCGACGGCTTCCCATTCCCTCTCGCCCCGGACCATGGCTTGAACCAGGGCCGGGCGCGAGAGGTCGCCGCCGCCAATCGCCGCTACGAGGACACGGCGGTGCTCCTCCCAAGCGGAGCAGACCTCGACGGTGTGCTCCACCGTGTCCTCCGGTCGATCCTCGCAATAGTAGCACCCGGGCGTTTCCTCCCGCCCGATTCGGTACAGGTACCTCCCGAAACAACCGTGTCCGGTGAGGACCTGCGTTAGGCGGAAGGTGAGGGCGCCGTGGCGCCTCTCAAGCCACTCCTCAAAGAGGGGACTTATCGCCACTATCGTGGCGTGCCCTGAACGGGGTTGCGATAGTCGCTCCCTCCATGTCGCCATGAGATCACGGCGGAGGTCTGTCCGCCGCGCGACAATATGCCGCGGCAGCGGAGTTACCCCCCGGCTCTGTACCTCCGCGCGCCACTCGTGCAGGCGCGCGAGGACTATGGCCTCCAGATCCCATGGCGGCAATCCGGCAAGGAGGCTCGCCGCCTCGCGGGAGATCGTGCGGTATCCACGGATGAGCCTTACGGCTACCACCTTTTGGGGCGCGTTCAGGTAGTGCTTGGCACGCAACCTCAGCGAACGCGCCCACACCGGGGCCCCGTAAAGGGCCATGGACCGCAAGATCCCCGCATAGAGCCTCCGGCAGGAGGCGTTTGGCCCCCTCAGGTTGGGCAGGAGCCGCTTGAAGGCAGCCCCGGCCTTTTCCAGTCTGGGAGCCAAACGTCGGAAATGCTCCACGAAGTTCCATCGGCTGTCGAGGACGAGTCCGAGGTACCTCAACGTCGACTCGACGCCGACGGGAACCCCTCCTACCGTGAGTATGGATCCCGACGGTGGCGCGCTCCGAGGCCCATGAAAGCACATGGCCTCGGACTTGTGCAATGCCACCTCGAGACCCAATTGCCGGATCCTCTCAACGACTATCGCAACCCCGCGTGTCATCAGTTCGGCCGCCGCCTCGTGCGACCTCCCCTGCGCCAGCACCAGCGTGTCGTCAGCGTAGCAAACTACGCTGACGCCGCTAGGGAGGTCGGCACGCAGCACCCAGTCGTAGCCGATGTTCCACAAGGGCGGCCCTAGAACCGATCCCTGTGGAACACCGCACGACATCTCTCGCCGGTTCCATTCTCCGTTGTGACCGGGATATATGACATACCTGTCCGTCAGGTAGTCCCCGACCACACGACGAAGGTAGGTCGGCACCCGGTGATACCGGAGTGCCTCCCTAATGCAGCTCCAGGGCATGGAGTTGAAGGCGTTGGCGATGTCGAGAGACACCGCCAAGACCACCCCACCCTTGGACACCGCAGCCCCCGTCGTGAGGGCTCTCACGCGCATGATGGCGTCCACCGTCGAGCGCCCCTTGCGGAAACCAAACTGGTTGTCCGCAAGATCCGGCCCAATCCCCGCAAGGTGCCCGGCGAGGCGGTTTGCAATTACTCTTTCAAAGAGCTTGCCCACCTCGTCGAGCAACACAATGGGCCGGTATGCGGACGGAGAGTCCGCAGGGCGCCCCGGCTTCCGGATGAGGACCAGTTTCCCTGTCTTCCAACGAAGCGGGAACTGGCCTCTCTCCAAGCATGCGCTTAGGAGCCCCTCCAGTCGGGGCCCGAGAGCCTCCAAGGCCAGGACCCAGGCTTTGCCAGGTAAGCCATCGGGTCCCGGGGCGGTATTCCTGGCTTTAAGCCGGTTTACCGCCACTCTCAGGTCTACCCCGGTCACCTCCGGAGTGTCGTCATCGTCATCGTGGTCCGCTTCCGGCACCGCAAGCGGCGGAGCCATAGGCGGGGGAGGATGTTCCCCTCGCGAAGGGAACAGAGCGCTCACCACCTCCTCCACAAGCTGAGGCCGGAGACTCTGCGTCAGCGGGGGGGCCCAGGTGCGGAGTTTGTCCCGCACCATCTTGTAAGGGCGCCCCCACGGATCGCCGTCGAGAGTCTCCAGCATCTCCTCGCGGGCCGCATCTTTGGCCCGCTGGACAGCCTCTCGGAGGGCGGTCTTCGCCGCTCTGTATCCCTCGTACAGCTCCGCTTCAATGGCTGCCGCATCCGGAGGTCGGATGCGGAGCCTGCGATGCCTGGCGTACAGGTGCCGCGCGGCGACGCACGCCTCGCGCAGAGACGTCAGCTCTCGCGACCACCAGTACACCTGACGCCGGGCGCTTCCTGGCCGAACTCGGGGCATTGCCACGTCACAGATCTCGGACATGGCCTCCTGGAACCAACCCGCCTCGCTGTTGACATCGGCAGGCCTGCCCGGTGGTGTCACCCAGGCCTGCACGATCGAGGCTTCCAGGAGGAGCTCCCGGTCCAGCTGCTTCAGCGCCCATCGCGGACCACTCGGGGCCTGTCGGACCGGCGCGCTTGAGGGGGCAGAGACATCAAACCGGATATACCGGTGGTCGGAATAGGTCTCCACCTCCTCCATTACGCGCCAGTCAAGGACACGCGGTGACAGAGCGGGGCTGGCGAACGATATGTCCACCACCGACTCGCCCCGCATCCGCACACACGTGGGGACAGAACCCCGATTTAGGACGACCAGGCCTGACTCCAGAGCCCAGTCCTCCACCATCCTTCCCCGCACGTCTGTGTAACGGGAACCCCAAGCCAAGTTCTTGGCATTGAAGTCCCCGAGCACAAGCACGGGGAGGGAATGGCCTCCGATGACGACACTCAACTCCGCGAGGGAGTTGTGGAACTCGGCGAGAGTTCGGCTCGGGGAGAAGTAGACTCCCGCTACGACTATCTCCCCGAACCGTGCTGCTACGCACCCCTGACCCTTCCTGACACTCTCAAGGGTCGGGGTACCGGCGGCGGCCGACGAAATGATGGCCACTGAGCCGCTAAGGTCCTCCACCCAGTCTTCCCTGGGAGGGACAAAGTACGGCTCAGCGACCACGGCGACGTTAATCGACCACTGCGCCATGCTCTGGAGCAACAGACTCTGAGCACAGGCGCAGTGGTTGATGTTCGCCTGGAGGAGGCGTAATGGGGCCATTATTGGCACTCCATTTCAGCCCCCTCCCGGGCCCCCTGTGAGGGCCCCGCTGCAGGAGTTGCAGCAGTGGCGGCAGTGGCGGCGGCAGCGGCGACGGCGGCGACGGTGGCGGCGGCTGCGGCGGTGGCGACGGTGGGGGTGGTGGCGGCGGCGGAGGGCCTCCGCCTTCCCCTGCCCCTGGCCTTGGTGGGTTGGGCGCAGGCCTTGCTCCCAGCCCGGTGATCGGCGGGCTTGCCAGCTGCCGCACATGCAGCGCAGTGCGGCGCGGCGGAGCAAGCCGCGGCCATGTGACCGGGCTGACTGCAGCGGAAGCAGAGCCCGCTGCGGTCCACCTCCGAGGTGCATTGCACCGACACGTGGTGCCCCACGTGGCAGCGGAAGCACCTCAGAGGTTTGGGCTCCAGCAGCTTGACCTGCGCTGACACCCATCCCACCAGGAGCCTTCGGCCCTCCACAATGATTTTTGCCGCCGTCACAGGGCAGCTTACCATAACGGTTCGCATGCCCGTGTGGTCCGGACGTAGGGTGCCCGCCTTGACCTGCTCAGCAGGGCACCCACCGGTCCTTGTGACGGCGGCCACCACCTCCTCCTCGGTGACTGAGTCGTCCAGACCCATGATACGCAGGTCTGCGCATTTCACGGGCCTGGACACCCGGGCCTCGTCTGCATTTAGGGACGCTCTAAGCTTTTCAGCCAGAGCGTCAGCGGACGAGCCACTGTTCTCACCGGGGATCTCCAGCACCCGCGCCCCTGTCGCGGTTACCTTAAGCCGGAGTCCCCCGGTGATCCCCAGCTCCCCGAGGTTCACAGTCGCCTTCGCCTTGGCCAGCACGTCGCGGTAGGACACGCCCCGCTTCTCCGCGTCCGGCTGTAGCGTAATCACTACAGCTGCGGTCTTCGGGGCGCGGAGCCTAGCCGCGACGCTACGAGCCTTTTGCTGGCGCTTTCGCTCAGCGCGCCTTGCTTTTTTGGCCGCCTTCCTCCCCCTCTGCCTTTCGCCGACTACCTGCCACCCGGCCTCGGCCGCGGCTGGGTTAGGGGGCGGGGGCGGGGGGAGCGGCCGCTGCTGCTGCCGCCGCGGCGGCTGCGGCTGCTGCTGCTGCCGCTGCGGCGGCGGCTGCTGGCCCGCCGCTGGCGCTGGCAGTTTTGCCGGCTTTGCCGCCGCCTTGCCCTTTTTCTGGGCCGCCGCCTTGCCCGTCTTCTGAGCCACCGCCCCCTTAGCCGGCGCCGGTTTCGCCGGAGCCGGCTTCTCAGGGGCCGCCACAGCCCTGCCGGAGGGCTGGCTGGGCGGCCCCGATTTGGGGGCGGCAGCCGCAGCGGCATATGAGGCCGCCCTCGGGCCCGGGGGGGCCTTGTTAGCGGCCAGGGGGGGGCGCAGGACAATGCCCTCCAGGACGGAGAACCGCGCCTGGAAGGCAGCCAGCTCTTGGCGAACCAGGGCAACCACCTGGTTCTCCACAGGCTGGCCTTGCCGCTGCTGGCCCCCCTTTTGGGCCGCCTCGCGGGAGCCGGTCTCGCGCAGACCGGCCAGGTCTGCTCGGAGCTCCCCATTCTCCTTTTGGAGAAGCTCCGTAGCAGCCGTCAGGCGGGCGACCTCCGCCCGCAGTTTGGCCACCTCGCCTGACGGAGGCCTCGCGTAGGCGGCCTCCGCTGCCGCCAAAATGGAGGCGGAAGCCGCAGGTATGGCCGCAAACTTGGTCGATGGCTTCATTTTATGGGCCACCGCCTTTAATGCGGCCTCCACCTCCGCCGCAAACCTGGACTTACGCTCCTCCTCGGAGCCGCCAGTTGCATCCGCCTCGTCAGAGGTGCCCGAGAGGGACACCACGTGACCGGCCACCCCCGGTTGCCGCCCATCCTCGGCGAGCCGCGCCGCGCTCTGGGCCGCTGAGAGGCCCCGCCCCTTGCCCCGAATCCCACCACGCTTGCTGGTGGGGATCTTTCGGGCCGAGGCCAGCTCGCCCTCGGAGGACGACCCATGGTCGCCCTCCGGCCAGGACCGCTTGCGGAAGAACTTGCTGTTCTCCGCAGCAGCAGTCCTGGTCCTCTCGCGGCGGGAGGAGCTCTCTGAGCCTCCTCCCGCGCTCACATCGCTGGATGCGGCGTCGGCCTCCGACACCGCATCCCTCCTCTCCTCCCCATTGCCCTGCTCGGCAATGCTTTGTGTTTGTGTTTGTTTTTTGTTTATGTTTTCCATACTTGTTCCCACGAGTATGGGGGATCTAAACAGTCCATCTGGGGTACCCCCTGTACCCAGATAAGCCTGCGGATTTTAACCCGTAACCCGCCAGAGGGTCGGCTGGTACTCTGACGGGGGGACGCACTAGCGACTGATCTACCCGTCAGCCATACATCCCCTCGCGGTGCGGCGCCGCTTGGGATTCGGGGTAACTTTTTATAGAGGTTTTCTACCTCGCGGTCCGGGCGGCCAAGCCAAGACCCTCGGTCCCTATCGAAGCCGCGAGACGTGATCCACGACACTCCGATGATGGGATTACGATATACGACGGGGACAGTGAAGGACGCAGCCCTTCACTGTCTGCCCGGCGGCAGGGTAAGTGCACACCGAGCCCGCCCTTGCTCCTCCACTGCGCCCTCTGCTTTTCAGAGGGTCGCGCGGAGGAACGCCCCATTGGTCCAGTCTGGACCCCACCATGTCAGAATATTGGCCACGACAGTAACATTCCCCGAGGAATAAGAATCTCTTCCCATTCATCGGGGAAGGATACTGCCGCGCCCAGGGTGCACCGTCCACAGCAGCTGCTGTTCCCTCCAGACGTATCGAGAGGGACCGGCAGCCACTGGGCCCACGAGGAGGTTTTCTGACCAAGCACCCCAACGAGAGCCTCCTCAGGTATTGATCGAGTCTCATGTCAATTAAACCA
This sequence comes from Eurois occulta, assembly GCA_950022335.1. Classification (NCBI taxonomy): domain Eukaryota; kingdom Metazoa; phylum Arthropoda; class Insecta; order Lepidoptera; family Noctuidae; genus Eurois; species Eurois occulta. The sequence continues at coordinate 6,718,705 of OX465484.1, read as the reverse complement.
TTGGCTGATACGACTATCGGCACAATGATCGCTGAGTCGACATCCCACATGTAGACAGCCTCGCGAGCCATATCAAGATCCTTGATTTGTTTATCTTTCTCGGCTGGCTCAAGCGGGACCATAATTTTTATTATTATTATTAATTTAAATAGAACACAAAAGATTTATATTGTTATTAGTAACACTGATAAAATTATGTTAGTAACATATAAGAGAGTTCTAGGTCACTAACATGGCCCTTAAAACAATGTTATTACGTAAAAGATTAATTATTTTCGTGATGTACTATGATGAGTACTCATGTACTGAAATAAAGCATTTACTGAGAAATAATAAAGGTATTGTTAGTTAAATCTGATACGATATTCGTAAATAACTGACAAGGGTTAAAATCTGGCTGTCTTTTCTATGTTTCGTGTATTTTTGAACCTACAACAGAAAACAGGGTCTTTCATTTCATCTAGAAAAAAGCTAATAAAATGAGCAGAGATTATACCTTTATACGTTCTGTGTTTTATACATTAATGTGGGTACTCCGTTTTTGGTGATTTCCAATAAAAAAAAACATAAAACAATTCAACATTTAATAAAAAATAATACAAAATAAAAAAAATTATAACAAAATCAATGCATGCAACTAATAATTTAGTAAGTTTTCAACCTACGTCAGTACAATAAAACTCCAAGGCCTCCACGTTTTATATCAATCCACAAAAATGATTAAGGCCACGCTGACGGTAACATCAAATATTTAAAAGACAATATACCGAAATTGGTTTCGTGAACTTCTAATAAAATCCCTTATATAAGGTTATGAAATCAATGCTTGTAATGTCCAGTTCCGGACCTCAGGCGACGCAATTCGCATCAAGGGACACGCGCGTGGTTTCCTTTGCGTGAGTGCCGTCGCTCCGATAGTCGCTTCACTGTGAGCCGTGGCATGCTCTAAGCAACTTGTATACTTACCCGACTGTGCGACACAAACGAGGGTAATGTGATTATCAGCCAGGAAATAAAAAAAAGTAATTATAAAACCAGCACATTTGGAAGCAGGTGGGACGAATTCCATATTTTATTAATTTTATATTCAAATTAAAATATTAGAATTCTCTTTATTCGAGTATCCATGACTCAAAGACTGTCAGCAAAACTTACGACATGTTAGTAAGCGCTGATAGAAACAAGCAACACAACAAATAACGGTGGATCACTGCTGCGACAACTCATGAGTAAAAGCACAACAGCGACCCATATAAACACAGTCCAGGCGACTGGCAATCATGCTTAAGATACTGTTGGTGCTGCCCAAATGCCTGCTTCCAAATGTGCTTGTTTTTTGCTTTTTTATAAGTTTTTATTTTAACTTAAGTACAATGTTTGCATATAAGTTTGTTTGTTCAGGTCAAATCTTGCAGCTGAATTTTAAAACAGTTATCCGCAACCAATTGAGCTGAAATTTTGCATACAAGTCTAGTTTAGATGACAATGCACGATTACCTAAGTGACGTCATTCTAAATCCAATATGGCGGACTCCCAAAGATGGCGGTCGAGTTATTTTTTATGCACTACCATGATATGGACATCAGTTAAAAGGCCTTGCTAAGAAGAATACGTCACATCTATATTTAAAAGCTTGTTTTTAAAAATGTTTTTTTTTTACTATAAGCTTGTTTTATTTGTTTTCTCCGCAACACGTGTGTCGCTCGAGCGTATATCTCGTGGCCAAGCGGTATTGTTTGATGGGCCGCACGGCTCAAGTCTGAATTATTTATATTCAATTTCGTACCACACCGGAGGTCTGGAGGCCTGGCGCTATGCAATTTGTGAATATCTGTTTTCTTGAGAGATGAATGGCGTTTTGATTGTTTAATTGGTAAAGGATTGAGGATAAACATTATGGTTTTATTCAAGTAGACTGATGACCTCATCATTCTCTTGCCGTTATCCTAATTTATTTGGGGTCAGCGCAGAATGGTGTTTTTGAATAAATAGTTGACAGATGTTATTCTAAGTGAGTAAAGGTCACGTAAACCGTGCTATAATAAATAATAATAATGAATATATTCATTTATTTCAGTTAAATAACACCAATTGCCACACATAAATTGATATTAATCCCTTGACATAAATAAGATCAAATGAACTTAAATAGAATCAAAATAAATTCAAACAAAACCAAATAAGATAAAATACAATAAAATCAGACTACATCAAATTAAATCAATTAAAATCAAATAAAACTAATAAAATTCAATTCAATTCAAATCAAAATATGTATTTTTTTTAATATGACTTTATTCCGATTATATTGTTATAATTAATTTCTGTTTTGTTTCGTCGACATTATTTTGTTTGTATTAATATTTTAAAATTGATGTAATAATTTGCACGCCGTAAGGTAGACTGTAGCCGATTTCATTAATTTATCTACAACATACCTGAACCTACATTCAAAGCAAATAAAGTTCTGATTATGAATATATCGAATGAAGCTAAATCAATCAAACTTAAATACATCGTCAAACAATAAAATAAATACCTTCTCTCCGACACTGTTAAAGCCACATGTCTGTCGGAACAATGTCAGATGAAGAGGCAGTCCAGTCTTCCCGTAATCATCACCAGTACGACGCTATGAAACCTTAAATAAAACATATTGCAAAGAAATTATTTTTCTTTTAACTTATAAAAGTGCTGCTTTGCATAAATGTGTTTATTTCTGGATCACAGGTTGCAGTCACGCACGTTTTTGCATACTAACAAAAACTGCATTTGACCTGTGATAAAATGCAGCTCTTACAATTATAATTATTTAATTAACCTACTTTTATACAAGTGTCCGCACACACGTTACACATAACAATTAACAATTCAATTTTGATCATAACTTAAAATTAAAAGATCATTAAAATACATTAAAATAGTGTCATCGGCTCATCACAGTAATATAAATAAAATAAAATTAGTGGTAATTATTAATAAAATTAGGGTGTTTTATACAAGTCAAATTAATTTATCGTATAGAAATTCGTCAATGCTGTAATAGATATTCTCTAACAGAAGGCTTTTTAATCTATTTCTTAATTTTCTTTACCTTGACCACTACTGTAGCATAGTAAGCTGGTATTAATTATGAAACTACGTGTTCATAAAATATGTAAACCATTACGACATTAGACTCGTCAGAACGTTGATAAAATTGTCACGGCAGCAATAAAACTTGTGGTATGAACTAATTAAAATGTCGACCCAATAGACGCGGCGGGTCAAGTGTCTGAGGACAGGCATTCTGTGCCCGGAGGAGTCGTAACACGTAGCGATGTGGTGGGGTATTAAGTAATGGAGTTCGATGTGTAAGTATTTTAATAGGATACGTTTGTTAAACTTATGTATTTTAAGATAGACGTATATTTAGGCAAATAATTTGTTTAATTAGTTATAGTGGTGAATAATATATTTCCTTGAAATTATCTTTATGCGAGAGTGTCTGGCTTTACGACCGTGTTGTTTTTCTAAATGGCGAATCAGATTTTGATGCGGTTGTCATCAGCATTCAGAAAATGTATTCTAGAATATTTATTTGTACGATAATGACTATTAAACTTACCTTTAATTAATATGTCACCCCAAGTAGACTTAGTACATAATTTAATAGGATACGTTTGTAAAATTTATACCTACGTAATAACAACGTGTAAGTTTTTTCAGCGAGTTATCGTGGTGAAAGGTACATTTCCTTGAATTTATATTAAAACATAATCATACAAGATACATAATCTTACTAAAAAACTAACAAGAAAAAAATAACAATATTATATTTAAAAAAAATTAAATGTATTTTAAATACATACATGTTTTTTTCATTGTTTTTTACACATGTCGACCCGTTGCCTAAAACCGGCGAAGTATGCCAAATAAAATGTATATACTAACATAATTTTTAAGTTGTTTTGTTACTAACACTATGGTTTTTTGGCCGAAATAAACAGTTAATAAATAATATGTAATAAAAATAATAAAGGAATATTTAAAAATGTATGATATTTGTGTAAAAATAAATAAAGGAAATAATAATATAAAAATATTTTATGAGAGCGAACTTGTCTATTATACCTACCTTAAAAGACTCGATAGATATAGTTGAAACTTAGTACACAAGTAGACACTGACCAGGGTCAGGAAATGGAAGAAATGATAAATATTTCTCCGACTACTTAAAACAAGACAAATAAGAAGGAAATAGGTACTTTGCGGCTACTGATTCATGAAAATATTTATAGGTAGTATATCATTATTTTAGTGCACAAGTTCGTGTAGTTATGATCCATTAATAGTGCTCGTAAATGCATGCGAGTAAGCTGTAAAACTAGGAGATAAGTAAGGGGTAAGTTTTGCTATAAGCACGAACGTTCGTTGGCTAAACTTAAGTTGGCTGCCTCGTTGGTCTAGTGGACGCATGCGCGACTGCTGACCATGAGCTCCTGGGTTCGATTCCCGGGACGGGCAAATTGTTATTGGGTTTTTCCATCAGGATATTCTCAGTACCAGCCACGGAGTCTTTATTTGTGCCCGGTTGATGACAATAAGTTCACCCCCTATTACATGGGACTTAAACTTAACTGGTAAAATGTGGGTGTACAATTAGGTACACCTCTGTCTAACCCTTCCGGGATTACAGGCGTGAAGAGTATGTAAACTTAAGTCTTTGAGCGGTTGACTAAAGAATACTTCTTTCCATTATCACTAGGTGGTAAGTAAACGAATGGCTTAACAAAAGCACGCTGTTGGAGTTTTAAAGGCAGACCTTTAGACCTCAGAGCTGAAGTTGACAAAAGACGCTTTATTTCATACTAGTTACTCCTTATAACATCAGATATCTGCCAGTAAAAATCAAAATCGGTCCAGCTGTTTTGGAGATTAGTCTGAACAAACAGACAGACAAACTTAAATAAATGAGTGTTTTTTTTTGTTATAAGAACCTACTATTTCATATGCATTCAGTAAAAAGCTGTAATTTTGAATTTACAAACAGATACTTCAATTTTATTTATTTCCATAGATTAAGTTCCTGCCATTAATTTAGGTATCGTGAAAGTTCATAAGGACCTCACTCTTCAAAGGTTTAGGAAATTCTTAAAGTCGAGTCGAGTACTAAAATTCCCGTTGGGGCGAAAATCCAACCCCTCCAGTTTGGAGTTTTGTTCCAACGTGAATTTTAATTCCTTTGTGGCGTGGGTGCCGACAAAAAATGTACAACGGATTTTAGCCAAAAGGTGAAGAGTTCCGGCGATTCTGGAGCCGGAGGTTGGAAACCGTGTGACACACGACGCTTCGAGCGAGCTAGTGTTGGGTGATAACTTTTACTTTGTGTGCACTTTGTTGTGGGTTTTTGTGCCAGCATCTTTACATTTGCTTTTCGCGTTTGTCTGAATGACCACGTCTGGACTACGGAATACTTCACTGTATGTGGTGTTTACATGGCCGATTTTTTTACTTATTACCTGTAATTTGTCAGTCTACTGTAAAATAATCATGGAACTAATAAGTACTAAGAAAAAATTTAAAGGAATTCGATTCGCTATGTTCAATCGATTAATAAGCACTAGTGACTCAATTTCCATACACATTCTTAGATTTTACCGATGTATACGTCCTTGATAACTACGTATATAATTGGTTATTTTTGAATGCTTCTTTTGTCGCTTCCCAGTTTGTAAAATGCTGCTGCATTTAGTAATTGTCTTGAAAAAAAAAACGGTTTTTTGCGTATCTCAACTAGTAAACAGCTGGGCCCAGAAAGACTATCCTCCTGTAGTATGATTTTTAAACTTATAATTAGAGATTATGCCACCATTTTGATAGAAAAGATAAACAGTAGTGTTAAACGTCAACCATCTTATCTGTACAGGCGGGAAAACACAGAATTAAAATAAATGTACCAAGTTTGACATATGGATTCATTTTTGCTTGACAAGTAGCGCCACCTTGAACGGCACACTTAAAGTGGTCATACTGTGTGGCCAAATCAAACAAACAACAGCCGCATATTTGACTTTTGATAAAAAAATCCGTATGTTTAATTAGTAACCAACGAAGCTCATAACAACTGAAAACAAAAATAAAATCATTTTTAATTGACAGTCCAATGTCAGCTACACGACCAATTAACAAATAAATGCAGCTGAAGCATTTATTTTTAAGTAGCACCCGCGTGTTTCCCTTTGCGCCCCAATTTAACTTAATTTTACGCTACACTGATACTCGCAACTCATTAACAATCAATTTCATTTCGGATAATTTTATTCGATAAAGAGTTATTTTTGCTTGGAAAATAATCTTTGTTCTTTAGTATTTTTTTTTAATATTATCAGCTTGCTACTCTGAAAAGCTAAGGTCTTCACTGATAGCGATGAGTTATTTTTTTTTTGTTTTAGAAAAGGAACAAAAGTTAACGTGTGGCCAACTTTGATGTACTTTTATATCTTTTTTACCCCACCAAATCATAAGAGCTTAATTATGGCACAAACAAAGAGACGCCATGCCAGCAGAGTGTAAAATCGGATTGTGGATGAAGATGGTGATGAACTACTTGAACTAACCATGATTACTGACCATAATTACTATACCTGCTCAGGATTAGGCCTTCTCATCGGAGATAATACTAAGAGTGTGCATCTCCGTTTGTTTAGGAACTAAAATGTCTCCACGTCGATATGTCTCCGCTGAGATTGGCGAAAACGGTCAGACTCAGACTCATAATCTGCCTAGCCTATTCCCAACTATGTTGGGGTCGGCAGTCTAACCGAATGCAGCTGAATACCAGTATTTTACATGGAGTGACGGCCTATCTGACCTCCACAACCCAGTTAGTACTGGGCAAGACGGTACCCCTTACTGGTTGACTGATTGTCCGATTTTCGGGCCACTGACTACGTGTACCCACTGTCAAAGATCTATAAATGACAGCCGGGACCGTGCTTTCCGAGGCACGGAGGAGACTCAGTATGTAAAGAACCCATCCGCAGACCGACCTTGGCAAGCGCGGCTTAACCTTGAAGATCAACCCGTGCGGCTATTATTATTTAGCCACTAGCTCCTCCGGTCAGGAAAACTATTAACACCATCTGTTCTTAGCTGGGCAATAGGTTCGCCCTCTATTACTTTGGACTTAAAATATAACTAACAAAATGTGGATTTACTAATTAGGTACACCTCTGCCTAACTTCTGGCGTGATGTTACTCGTATGTTATTTTTAACTTATCTTTAAAAAATATTACGGAACGTGTTCTTTGCTCACCGTACTCACGTTATGAAACTTTCTATTTATATAAATATGCACTCCATACTCGTAGCTCGTCTGTGTGCATCCGAGTGTACTCGGCTGTACCTCGGCAGATGCTCAGCCGCGTCTGTATCCGTCTGGAGTAGCTTTGTACGGTGGTTCGTGTGATATGTTGCAAAACATGGAGGTGTGTATTGGTGTCTTGGTTTTTTATATCAATAGTAATTGTGAAATCAATAAGGAGGTCCCAGAAGATTAGATTAGGAGGTATTATAGTATCGTTAGACTTACATACCTTTGGCTTTTGTGGGTTTTCAACAGGACATACGTAAATTAAGATAAAAATCAGCAATACAGGATAATTTTTTATGCAGTGCGGAAATTTTGACAGGGTGTTCTAACCATGAATATGAACAACTTTCACTATGGGACCATCTCTGAAATAACAAGAAAAAAGTCAGCAGATTCATACATTTTGGTCGAGTAGGTAACTTTAGTAAGAAACAGCTGATTTTTTTTTTCGTGATTTCAGAGATGGTCCTATAGTGAAAGTTGTTCATATTCATGGTTAGAACACCCTGTCAAAATTTCCGCACTGCATAAAAAATTATCCTGTATATTGTGGGATTATTGTTGGACTTTTCAACTACGATTTAAAAGATCACATTTTTAACAAAATTCAAAAATGTAAAAGCAACTTAAAAGCTGGCTATCAAATCCAGCATACTATATAACCGACGCAGAATAATAGCGACTACAACGCAATTCAGACCAGACTCGAATAATTCATGGCAACAATCGAATAAACTACACACAAATGCAATATATATCGGAACTTTTTAAAAATGATGAAACGACGCGACATTTTAATATTACAGTCCGTTTGTAGCAGTCGTTTTTGTTTGACAAACAACTTTTGAAAACCTTGTTTATTACAATCGTCGAGTTTGCAGTAAAATCATACTAAAGTTCCATACGAATTTATGTTGTTAGTAATGAAAAATATTGGTCGTTTGTTAGTGATTCAATATTTTATACAGAAAAGTTTTATTGGATATCCCAAGATGAAGTAGAGATAGATTAAAAATAATATTATTTTTGACAGAATTTATTGGAAATTTTCAGAGATTTCTAGGCATACGAATATTCATTCATGCATGGATTTGTAAAAGGGTTCTTGTATAAAAATATACACCGTTTTCTGAATGCAAGCGGTATGGCAGGGTTTAAAATTCATGAGAGCAGGCTGAATATGGAACATTATTCGATGATATATATTTATATTTTTAAGTTAGTTATTACATAATATCAAGCTTGAAATACCCAAAGGGTAAGTCTTAAGAGAACCTATAGCACGGCCACATTTCGCCAGTTAGATTTAAGTCCGATTTTTAACCCTTTTGCCAACCGGGCACGCATCTCGAGTCCGGTTTGTTAGTAACAGAGAAATTCCTAACGAAAAAACCCAATAACACTTTGACGGACCTGAGAACCGAACCCAAGACCATGCTCAGCAGTAAAACTTTATAACCACTGAACCAATGAGGCATAATTAAAAAAAACTATTTTCGTTCAAACATATAACACAAGAAAATATGCAAAATAAAACAAAACCAGCACAAGTTCTTATAACAATGAAGCAAATGAAAGTACTAAGTCCTTTTAAGTCCACCTGCCGTGCTATTAACAAAGTGAATTTAATAAGTACGACAGCAGTAGACAGGTTCTCTTCAATTTAAAACAACAGAAACCACTCAAGGGAGAGCTATTCAATTAATATAATTAAAACAGTGAAAGCCTTTTGGGGCATAATAGTTTGAATTGTAAATGAGACAATCACACGCCTCCCCTTGTAAACGGATTCAGAGTATCCTCATTGAAATTCTGATAAGACGGAAGAGTTTCTAAGGAATTAGGCACTTGTAGATTTTAAGCCGGTGTTGCAACCTGAGGGACTACTTACTTACTTAAAATCTTTTTATTCATGAATCCACGGGTTTCCTGAAAAGTTTTTCAGTGACTTCCATTTGACCAGCATAATCAGCCATAATGTTACCACTGCTGGGACACACAGCCTCCTCTATGAGAGGGAGTGGGTTATAATCCATCACGCGAGCCCAGTGCGGGTTGGTAGGTTGGGTGGTTTTTTTGGTTCCAGGACATGCCGGTTTCCTCACGATGTTTTCCTTCACCGTTTTGAGAGCAGTGGTGATGAAATAAATTACGGGGCCGCCACCATAGGGCCACACGATTCAAGATTCTTTATTTGCATGAAATATGGTGGTCCGGTGGTCATGTGACAAGAGTACTATCGAAAAGGTTAACAAAAGCATATAGGGACACAATAGAGGCTAACTACTTTGGTAACTACGATGTCTGTGTTTGTTTATTTTCAGCAAAATAGAAGACCCCGTTTTATCCACAAGACAACAATGCCTAGATAACTTACATAACCCTAACCCACTTTCAAACCAAAAAACCACAATCAGCATTCAAATAAAAAACCTTCAATTATTCAGGCCCCATTTTTCCGAGTTTCTCACTCCATTTTCTGTTTTCCTCATATTTTCTATACAAATAAAACTGGGAGTACTGTGGAGAGCGGTACTACGTTCTCCGCATCTAGAATATTCTATTGAGTTCGCCGTGTAATGAGTCGCCGCGCACGAATTAAGTATCACAGGGATGCTTTCACCGTTTTGTAACTGGAGTTGAAAACTGAAAACGGTTTTTTTTTTTTACATTTTTTGTGGAGAAGTGACAGTTTATTAGGGATATGGAGTACTTGGTGGAAAATTAATGCTAGAAATGAGAAGGTTTTTCAGTAGGTAATCGCAGCTGATGGCAATAGGTAGGTAGGTGTATGTTTATGTCGTTTTAGGTATTGCTAGAACTTTTATTTCCACGCTCAAAGCGTTGAAAAAATTTACAAAATAAAATGTTCTCACAATAGAAGAAAATGCTGTTCATTGTTGATCGTAAATAGAAAAACTTCTAATGAAAACAAAATCTAATTCAATTCAAAAGCACTTGGCGTCAATATTAGCGTTCCCAAACTTTGTATTATTTTAAAAATGGCTAAAACTTTAATGGAATGACTAGACACTATAAATAACTTGGATGTTATTTTCCAAGAACCGGGGATCGCTTTATTCTTGTCCGCCATATTGCAAGTTTAGGTGGTGTAATAAATTTTAATGTGCACTGTTTAGCACATAAATTGCAGACGATAGAGATTATGTTCGGATTGGGACGTGTGTCGAATTGGGTAGTAAAATACCCAGTCGAGATATAGAAAAATGTCGCTATATTATCTTACTACATGCCTCGTTCGTCTAGTGGTCGTGCCACTGCTGAGCATGAGGTCTTGGGCTCGATCCCCAGGTCGGGCAAAGTGTTATTGGGTTTTTCATCAGAAATTTCTCAATAACAACCACGGAGACTGGATTTGCGCCCGGTTAATGGCAATAGGCTAGCCCCATGTTACGTGGGACTTAAACATAACAGGCGAAATGTAGGTGTACTATTAGGTATAACTCTGCCTAACCCTTCGGGGGTTACCGGCGTGATGTTATATATTATTATAAATGCGAAAGTTTGTTACGACGGATCTACTCTTTCACGCAAAAACAATTGAACAGAGTTGGATAAAATTCGGAACATAGATAGTTTATAACCTGGATTAACTCATAGGATACTTTTTATCCCGTTAATTAATACGATCCCGTCGGACAAGTACCGAATTCCATGTGTGCAAAGCCGCAGGCGTCAGCTAGTAATTAAGCATAATTTCATCGTGTCGTGTTGAGTGCAATCAAAATTCCATTAGTTACGGTTTGCAGTGTAGCGTAATCTCGAAAACAAGATCAGCTCTCCCATACATTTGGGTGGAATAGGTATTGAAATTTGAATGTGGCAGATGAGTAAGTATTCTTTCTTTATCATAAAGAAAGAATATTAACCTAGTGTCAGAGTTTTTATGCCACCCCAGGGACTCTGACTAGGCTTTACATGCCTTCGAGAAATAGGCTTGCTGGTTTCCTCACGGTGTTTTCCTTCACCGAAGCAAGTGATTATTATACAATTCTCAAATGAATCCGAAAAATCAGAGGATGCGTGTCTTGGGTTCGAACTTGAGACCGATGACTTGACAGTCGGACGGTCACACCACTAGGCTATGATTACAGACTAGAGAATATTTATTTGCTATTACGATACTGGTCCTATGGAGAAAGTTTTTCAGTTTGACGGTTTATACCACATTTTTGAATATACCCATTTCTGATGATGCTGCATAGGAATCATTCTAGTGCTGCTGTGTTCTGCCATAAGGCAGCGTTAGTTACCGAGAGGGTTGCCAGCGTATCCACACGTAAATGGATAGGTGTTATTCCATGCAGAATTCCTGGCTGAGCTAAGTGCTTGTTGAATATTGTACATGTGGGAGTGAGCACTTAGACGGCAAGCTATGGCGTATCGCATCGAATGGGACGGAGATTGTAAGTCTTCTAGTATGTACTCGAAATATTGGAAGTTCATTTGGTAACCTTATATTTGTCTGTTGAACTTTAAAAATCGCTCTCACTTCGTCTGCGATTTCATTCGCACAAATTGTGATAGTTCGGCTAATATCTATCTATATATATAAAATTCAAAGTCCTGACTGACTGACAGAGATATCAACGCACAGCCCAAACCGCTGGTCCTAGAGCAATGAAATTTGAAGTGTGTATTCTTTGTGAAGAGTAGGTATCCACTAAGAAAGGGTTTTTCGAAATTCTACCCCTAAGAGGGTAAAATGGGGTGTTGAGTTTTCTATGAAACTTTTTATTCTCGCGGTCGATGGACTTGAAAATTTGTGTACCTACTCTGCAGTTACAATTATGAGAAACTTGTATCAAAGTTTTTCCAAAATCATCCCTCAATATGAAATTCAAAGTCCTGACTGACTGACTGATATATCAACTTACAGCCTAAGCTGTTGGTGTTAAAGACATGAAATTTAAAGGGTGTATTCTTTGTGAAGAGTAGGTATCCACTAAGAAAGGGTTTTTCGAAATTCCATCCCTAAAGGGGAGAAATGGGGTGTTGAATTTTCGGTAAAACTTTTTATTCTCGGGTCGATTGACTTAAAAGTCTACATACTCTTCAGTTAAAACTATGAGAAATGTATATCACAGTTTTTCCAAAATCATCCCCCAATATAAAATTCAAAGTCTTGACTGACTGATATATCAACGCACAGCCCAAACCACTGGCCCTAGAGAAATGAAATTTGGAGGATGTATTCTTTGTGAAGAGTAGATATCTAATAAGAAAAGGTTCTTCGAAATTCCACCCCTAAGAGGGTAAATTGGGGTGTTGAATTTTCTGTGAAACTTTTTATTGTCGGGGTCGATTGACTTGAAAGTTTGTGTACATACTCTGCAGTTAAAATTGTGAGAGATGTGTATCACAGTTTTTCCAAAATCATCCCCCAATATAAAATTCAAAGTCCTGGCTGACTGATATATCAACGCAGAGCCCAAACCGCTGGTCCTAGAGAAATGAAATTTGGAGGGCGTATTCTTTGTGAAGAGTAGGTATCCACTATGAAAAGTTTTTTCGAAATTCTACCCCTAAGAGGGTAAAAATGGGTGTTGAGTTTTCTATGAAACTTTTTATTCTCGAGGTCGATTGAATTGAAAATTTGTGTACATACTCTTCAGTTAAGAAGAGATTAATTATGAGAAACGTGTATCACAGTTTTCCCAAAATCATCCCCCAGTATGAAATTCAGTCCTGTTCTTTTTTCGGTTTTTTCGTCATGGGTGTCATTTTCGTGGTTTTTGGGGCCGCCAATGACGAAAATGAGGTCAAAATATAAAAATTCAAGACGACGCCCATGAAGATTTTAGGCTTTTTCGTCATGGGTGTCATTTTCATGGCTTTTGGGGTCGCTGATAACGAAAATGTGACCAAACTGTAAATCGATTATGGCGCCAGCAAAAAAATTCAGTTATTTCGTCATGAGTGTCATTTTCGTGGTTTTTGGGGTCGCTGATAACGAAAATTAGGTCAAAATGAAATTCAGGATGGCGCCGATGAAAATTTTTGGTGTTTCTTCATGAATGTCATTTTCGTGGTTTTTGGGGTCGCTGATAACGAAAATGTGGTCAAAATTAAAATCCAAGATGGTGCGGATGAAAATATTTGGTTTTGTCGTCATCGATGTCATTTTCATGGTTTTCAGGGTCGCTGATATCGAAAATTAGGTCAAAATGAAAATTCTAAATGGCACCAACCATTTTTTTTAGATTTTTCATCAGGGTTATCATTTTCATAGTTTTTGAGGTCACTGATAACGAAAATGAGGTCCAAATAAATATAGGAAAAAAAAACAATTCTCATTTTTTTCTTCGGTTTCCCCTGACTCAATTTTCACTCTTCGCCACTGGTACCTACTAGTGGCAAAGGGTCCACTTAGAAAGGGTTTTTCGAAATTCCACCCCTTTTTTTTTGTTTTTTTGGAGGGTGGGAAATCATCAAATGACCCCTCCCGCTCTGGGCGGAGCGGAAGGGAGTGTCAGACTCTTACTGACTAAAAACCACCAATGTTCCTTCTTTGGCCCTTTATGTTCCAGGGCCGCGGTATCTCTTTCGAACAGTACCGCAGCCCTGGCAGGCATCGGCCCTTGCGGGCCCCTCCCGTTTGCTGACATCTCTTTGAGGCGCGCGTGGAACACGAACGCGCCGTCGACACGGCCTGTCGTCATACGACGGACGGACATAGATAGTGTCGATAGACTTGAAAGTCTACATACTCTACTTACAGTTTTTCCAAAATCATCCCGCAATATAAAATCAAAGTCCTGACTGACTGACTGATATATCAACCACTGGTCTTAATGACATGAAATTTGAAGGATGTATTCTTTGTTTTGAAATGGGGGTTGAATTTTTTGTGAAACTTAATATTCTCTGGGTCGGTTGACTCAAAACTTAATGTACACATCACTCTTCAATTAAAATTATGAGACACGTGTATCACAGTTTTTGATATACACGATGTAGTTTAGAAATATTTTTATTTTCATTTTTTAATTTACGACCCAAAAGTGGCTCCCCTGTTTAAAATTAATTTATACGTCCGTCTTTGAATCGATAACTTACATATATGTACCAAATTTCAACTCCATCGGTCCGGTAGTTTCAGAGTAAATTGGCTGTGACAGACGGACAGGCAGACAGACAGACACGCGAGTGATCCTATAAGGGTTCCGTTTTTCCCTTTGAGGTGCGGAACCCTAAATACTAATATTACATAATTATATATCTTACATAAACTATTTATTAATGCGAAAGTTTGGATGAATGGATCTTTGTCACTCAATCACGCCAGAACGGCTGATCAGATCTGGATGAAACTTGGCACAGAAATAGATTATAGTCTGATACAAATAGATGTAGATTACTTATTATCCCAAAAGTAGGCAAGATCCCGTGGGCAATTCCCGAACTGCACGCGGGCGAAGCCGCGGGCAAAAGCTAGTGTATGATATAAATATAGTTTATAGCGTGTAGTACTAACGAATAATGTAGCTCTGTCAGTAAATTAATTTTTAGAATTGGTTTATTGGTTCCGGAGATAACCCACTCCATAAAAACAAATAAACAATTTTTTATCTCATACTAATATTAGTATAGATTTTAAGTTTCGCTCTTGTTTCGCACGGTCGCAAAGGAAACATATACAAACATTAAGATGTCTATGTTAAATCTAAGTTGAATATTTATGTAATTTAAAGCTAAACCTTTCGGAAGAAATGCTCTAAATAATGGTGGAAATAACCAATAACTAAATCTATTGTGAAGTTTAAGGGAACTAAGCGGTCATACAAACAGACACGATAAGCGTTTTCTTTTGTTTTAAAAAGGCATAGTTAAGAATAGTACTGAGAAGCTCGTGGCTAAATAAGAACAGCCGCTCGGGTCGACCTTTAGGTTAAGCCGTGCTTACCTAGGTTGGTCCGTGGATGGGTGACCACCCATTACATGCCGAGTGTCCTCCGTGCCTCGGAAAGCACGCTAAGCCGTTGGTCCCGGCTGTCATTTGTAGATCTTTGACAGTCGTTACAGGTATTCAGTGGCCCGAAAGTCTGACAACCAGTCTTACCAAGGGGTATCGTATTACCTAGCACTAACTGGGTTGTGGACGTCAGATAGGCAGTCGCTCCATGTAAAATACTGGTATTCAGCTACATCCGGTTAGACTGGAAGCCGACCCCAACATAGTTGGGAAAAGGCTAGGCAGACGAGTTAAGTACTGCTTAAATAAATAATAATGAAAAAAAATTGCAGCGTTCATGTTTGGACAGGTAAAAGATTGGAAGGAACTGAAAGCATAAAATAATTTTCATTTCACCGAAAAAATAATAGTACGCAAAATATTAAATTTGTGTTACGATAATAAATCATGTTGCCACGCTAATACCTAATGTACATTGAAAATAGTTCGTAATGAACGCGATCAATCAATTACGAGTAGATACTTATTTCGGTCATTTATCACAAATGTTGCTTATTATATTATTTAGCAACTAGCTGTCCGCGATCTTCGTTCGCGTGAAATTATTGTATACAAAAAAATATAACTCCCCTTTTTTAATCGGATTTTACTACCAAAATTTCAAGGGTTTTATTTTTTTGTTGCACGGAACCCTAATTATTTTTCGTAAAACAGATGTAGCCTTAGTTACTCCTTATTACATCAGCTATCTGCCGGTGAAAATCTCGTCAAAATCGGTCCAGCCGTTCCAGAGATTAACCGGATCAAAAAGACAGACAAAAATTGTAAAAAAAAATGTTATTTTGGTTATGTACCGTATATACTCGTACATTCATATACATGTAGTAAAAAGCGGTTATATTGACATTACAAACTGACACTTCAATTTTATTTATTTGTATAGACAAGACCGATTCTTCGTTAAAGTAAACACATCACTTTTATATTATGTTACTAACACTTTGCCAGCGAGATTTTCCACCCGAGGATTTTGTATTCTGTAGGAATTGCAGATTTTTCTTTGTCTTTATTTTTCTCTTTGTTTTGGTTTAAATCAGTCAGAGAATGAGTCAGGACTTCTATGTTGGGGTCGGTTTCCAGTCTAACTGGGTGTAGCTGAAAAGGTACCAGTATTTACAGAGTTTTGACTTTTATTCTATAGTAGGATCTGATAGTGGTTTGTTTAAGTGCCATGTAATATATCCATCAACCGGGCACAAATCCAGACTCCGTGGCAGTTACTGAGAAATTCCTGATGGAAAAACCCAATAACACTTTGCCCGTCTGACTTGGGAATCGCACCCAGGACAGCAGTCGCGCTTGCGACTACTGGATCAACGAGGCATAAAATTTACATATTTAATTTAACAAGCAGAGTACAACCCGAATTGATTGTCTAATTCTAAATGAACACGAGCGAAGCCGCGGGCAAAAGCTAGGAAAACCGAAGGAAGATGAAAAACCGGTCTATCGACACTCTAGACTCCTTAAATGTATGAGGTACTAAAATAAAAATAAACTCATAACACTACTAAAGTTTCTACTAAGACACGTGGTGCCACCTGTTACCAAAAGAATGTTATTGTTGTTTTTCTCGGGAACAGTACTTTTTTTTGGGATGAAAGGTGCCCTATGTCCGTTTCTGTATACCTGAAAATGTATATGCAAAATTTCAGGATGATCGGATCAATGGCTTAGATATGAAAAGGTAACAAACAAACAAACAAACTTACTTTCGCATTTATAATATTAGTATAAAGTATAAATATAAAATAAAAGTATAAATTTGTATAAATAGTATAAAAGTATAATGTATATGGATTAAAAATACATACTACTTATTGCCTAAAACCTACGCGAAAAGGAAGAAATTATCTAAAGCAAAAAGACAATTAGCTGTGTACTAACTAATACAGACATATTCTATCGTGTTAACAGCAGACATTACCGGAGAATGCTTGCGGTGATAATCACCGGTGTACGGAACCACATTGATTACAGTCATTTGTCTGTCCTGACCGCCAGCTGACGACGTTTACATATAATTGGCCGATTAATACCAGCTGGTTGTGGTCACACAAACAGCTGGTATTTAAGAATATGTAAAATTTGTACGGTACGGTGACAGGGAAACCCGAACTATTCTTTGAAAGGGGTTATACTAGAAGTTAGTAGCAACAAATTAAGTCCAGTTAACTAGGGGTCAAAACAGGATGTTTATCGAGCTGTATAGGTTCTGCGATTTTTTGAAAATTTTCTGAGTTGTTACCAAAAACAATTAATAAAAAAAAACTGCTCCAATACAAACATTGAATTGACACTTTTCTGAAAGCTGGAAACCGAATGTTCATATAAAAAAACATGCTTGCACAAAACATTCATAATCTCAGGCATAAAGGGTCTCTATTAGTAATAATTTTTATTTTTTGTTTTTTGTCAAAAATCGACACAGCTCGCGAACCATCCAGTTTTGACATCTAGTTAACTGGACTAAATTTGTTGCTAACAACCTCTACTATGACCTCTTTCAAGGAATAGGTCGAGTTTCCCTGTCACCCTGTATGCGAGTACATTATTATGTCGCTATGGAATCAAGGGGTTGGTCAAAGTAACAGCAAAGCGGTTTTGAAGCTGTCCACCACGAGGAGAGAAAATGACTTGACAATCTCTATTAATATCTATAGTAGAACTTTGATTTACGTCTTCGCATAATGTCACTGAAGTTTGGTTTAATTAAGCATAGATATGTGTGATTTATATGTGGTAATATTTTATAGCCTTCGTTTAAATTATCGCTTCGCTTCGCCTAACTGTTAGGTTCTCATCGAATGATCACAACAAGAAATCACAAGGTTGAATGGTAGAGAATCCCTTGTGGCATTAAGCCCGCCTATGTAGGTACCACTATTGTACATGAAGTTTAAATAAATAAATAATGATATTTCGCATTTACAAATAAAATGTTACATAATTATGTTAATTTAACTGGCTGGCTGACTCAGGCTAATGTTTCAAATGTGGTTACAAAACTACAGATTACCTACAAAATGACAGTACATTGTACTATATACTTACCTTCATTCGACAGTTTATGATTTAGGGCCGATTTTTTAATCCTCGGTTATATCATCGAATTGCTATCTAACATGTAAAATTATTTGTCTGTTTATCAAGCGAATAAATATTTAAAAAAAAATCAATCGTATATTATTTACAGAATAACTATCAGTGCAAGTTCAACTTCACACTATTGATGTGCAAGAGCGATGCACAGATACAGTATTCAACGTGTTAGACAAGAATAGCAACAAAACGTGTATTGACATTTCTGTTTCTTTCCGATGCAGTTCATAGTAAAACCCCTCTGACTCGTGCAATTCGCACCATCAATTACATTCATTCATTGATAATTATATTTACATGTCACTGGGGTGAATTCGAAAAAGTACTATTGTATACCTACACTGTGGCAAAAACAAGGATCTTGAGAGGTATTTGGTGCTTTCATTTTAATTTTGTGTGTGACTTGGCTATAATATTGCATTAGGTTGTAGACCTTTAATGATAGTTTAAGGCATTTAAATAAATAAATAGTGTCAATATCGTGTTTTGAAACTTTATTGTTAAAATATTGGATTTGTGTTCTTTTGTGGCATGAAAAGTAGGTCAGTACTACAAAATTCAGTAGTTGGGAAGTACGATTATTTAAAGAATTAGTGACCAAATATCGGTCAGTAATCGAAATAAAAAAAAACCGACACTGTGACCAGCAATAACTTTGATTAAGTCATAATAGACAAAGTTGATACGGAGCATACTTGACTGTTACATTATGATGATATTTCACAAACGAATCCCATATTCGAAAAATTATTTCTACAAACTCGTAATATTTTTTAAAGTCCTATCCAACGACATCCCACATTATGGGGTACGCGAGAAAAAAAATCCCGACTTCACGTGTAGGTATTGAAGATACCCTAAAAAAAAAAATTTACCAGTTTGTTGGCGTAACTAATCTGTATATAATGCCAAATTACAGCTATCTAGTACTAAGAGTCTTTGAGCTAAGCTGCGGACAGACATACTGACGGACCTGGCGAAACTATAAGGGTTCCTTGTTTGTTGACTACGGAACCCTAAAACCATTTTTATATTTGTTGAAAGAATATTGCTATTCAATAAATAAAAAGTAAAGGCTATCCTGGTTGTTTATCTGAGGATTGAAAAATCGGCCCTTATTAAACAAAGCAAAAGCGAGAACCGTAACAAATAGCTACAGTTCGTCCATTGTTAGACTAATGAACCCACAGCGCTGCTGTATTAAAAATAAGAACTATTCTACTGTATTTCAGCAAACAGTTTTAATAACAGAAAAGTTGTGTATCATAAATACTCACTTACAAAAAAACATCTTAACAGCAAACAAATCTCCAATCTATTTTGAACTTTGTGATGTTAAGAATGAGGTATATAATCCTGTGTGTGATAAAATCATTCTGTTGCATCGGAGACTTGGCCATAAATTATTAAAAACATTCCAGCCTTATTTGAACGTTAATGTCAGCGCTGTACATTATTAAAGGTTAATAAATCATGTACAAGCACACGCAACTTTCAAACTCATCCAATGCTGCTGAACATTTTTAGGCATCTGTCGTATAAGTGGCGAAGAAACGAGGAGCTTTCTAGTTATATGGCTTGATATAGGTGCCGTATTAGTAAAAAAGATAGGTACCGGTAGGTATGTAGGTATGTATAGGTATGCTCTTCATTTTCATGATCGTCGGACGTGATTGAAATTCCAAAATAACACTCAGTTCTTGTTCGGTACACTGACCTTTTTGGTAATCTAACTTTGGTTACAAAATAACAAAGGATGCTCACAATATTGAACGATTTAAAATCAAGTTAAATAACCATATGGAATGAAGTTAGGTTAGTTGTAGCGCGATCACGACCGACTGCTAGCTCCGTGCGCCATAGAATGACACGTTGGCTCGTTCGGCTTTTCGAAATCGACGAACTGTCATCTATCAGCCGTCATCTGTCACCTGTCAGCCGTCACCTGTCACTTGTCAGCTGTCAGCGCTCACCGGTCAGCCGTCAGCTGTCATCTGCCGTTAGTAATCGCTTCACAACCAAATACACACGAGCAATATTAAAATGGTTGAATTAAACGATAATAATTGCTTGACATTCCATTATCTTCCATCTTCAGAAACTACACTCTGCGACAGGTATATAACATAACGCCTATAATCCCTTCAATCGTACATTTCGGCAGATTTGTCTAACTCCCATGTAATAAGGGGCTAACCTATTGCCCTCTACCCGGCACAAATCCAATCTCTGTCGCTGCTACAGAGAAATTCCTGATAGAAAAATAACATAACACTTTGCCCGACCTGGGAATCGAACCCTGGACCTCATTCTCCGCAGTGGCGCTTGACCAACGAGGAAAAAGCTAGATTTATGAATAGTTGTTCACCAACTGTTTTTATGGCAGGCAATAACTCTACTAGTTATTGCAATATTATTTACTTAAAAAAATACCTTGCCCCTCCCTAGGAATTTTACCTGTGTCCTGGATTCGTGGGTGCGTTTACAAACACTTATACTCACATACTCGTACAAAAACAGCTATTAGGGATATGAAGAACATGTGTAAAGTTGTTCATCCCCTATAGAATAGGGAAGATCCTCCGACCAGACGGGTATTGTGTCTGGCGGGTTACTGCCCAACACTTTTTGTCGGGTTTTCCAAGAACTTTAATAGCACGATTCAGAATTTTAATGTTAGATCTTCACTTGTGTCATAGATGGCGCTGTAGTACTTTTTGTACTATGTTTTTGTAATGGTTTTTTAGTGCCACTACAAGCCAGATCCGGAACAACTACCTGTAGTACGCCATACAAATATTTTACAAAATATTACGCCTGTAATCTCCGAAGGGTTAGGCAGAAGTGAACCTAATAGTACACACCCACATTTTGATAGTTATGTTTGAGTCCCATATAATAAGGGGGAAGCCTATTGCCAGCAACCGGGCACAATTTCAGACACAGAAAGAGTACTAATTTCAGCCAGTCACAGACAAACAAATACGTAATCCAGACAATGCCGTCTAGATTAATAATGTCAGTTGAAGTAAATATAGTCTGTTGGAGTATGCACAGTACGTTTTGTTAAATAGCTGCTATTTCCACCTGTACCCTGGTACCCTGAAGGAACATGGAGTATTTAATCGAATGGAGGGATAATGTGTGGCTAATTGCCAAGATGAATATTTCTGTAAGTCTGCGAAATCACAGCACATAAGATTTCAACAAAAATCACTGCAGTTCTCTGATAGCTGAAGTTTCATCTACAGTCTCTCATCTTACGAATACATATTGCATGAGATTGGAAATGCTAAGTAAGTGTTGTTTACTGACCCGTATGATTACTTAAACGGCATGATAAACGGCATGATTACTTAAAAAATGTATTCAGTACGTTCTTAATAACTAAAAAAAGAATGCTGTTGCTCATCTTTGAAAATGCTTTTTAAGAAGATAATATGTTTAACTCCAATCTTTCTTAATCGGCAAAGACGATGACATAAACAATTTTGGACACACTTTACTAAAAAGTGTTAGTACTCCATTACTTTCTACTCCGTGATTCTAAACTAGAATTTATGTTTTTCATGTAGAAGACAAAGGAAAGTCGCTGTCACAGTACCTACTTATAGTTTCCTTTAAGTTGTGAAAACCCTTCTTTGGTATTTTATTCATGTAATAGTGGGGTGGTCTTGTCGTCCGAATAGCTATTTTTAGGGTTTCTTAGCCAAATGGTAAACACGAAATCCGTATTATTTTGTCGTTTATTAAAATTTCCAGAATCATTGTTCTGGAAATTTTAATAAACAGCTAATGCTAAAGTATGTTGCAATTCTAACAAAACAAAGTAGTTCCCTTACACTTATTAACCCTCGAAAAGAGATAATGTACGTTGAAATTGCAAGTGTCTCCGAAATAGTCCTCCTGAGACAAGTTAAGTTCTCTTAATGGACTGCATTTCCAGTGAAACTTACAATAGCGTTCACTCAGGGCTATTTTCCTAGGAGATTGGAGTGGCTAAGAATTTTACATTCCTTGAAAGTGTGTATTAATCCTTTTTTCGCAAGAGAACAGTGTTATTATTAATTTCTCTTTTACTTTTAAATTTAAAACTGACTGCCTCGTTGGTCGGTCGCAAGCGCGCCTGTCCCAGGTTAGATTCCCAGGTCGGGCATAGTGTTATTGGGTTTTTACATCAGGAATTTCTCAGTAGCAGCCAGGTAGTCTGGATTTCAGCCCGGTTGATGGCAATAGGCTCGCCCCTTATTACATGGAACTTTACAAACATAACTGGCCAAATTTGGGTCTGCCTAAGGCCGCGATCCCACAATGTCGTGACGATTAATTTATTGTTGATTAGTTGGATATAACTATATATGGAAAAGTCGTGGACGACAGTTAATCGTGTCGTCCTATAAGTGAACACCTCCATTTAAATACAAAACCCACGATGCTTTAAACGACACGATAATCTGTCGTCACGATAGTGGGAACGCGCTCTAATCCTACGGGAATTACAGGATCACGCCTGTGTCATGTTATGTATGTTGAAAACAACAAAGAGAACTTAAATTTATTTGAATAGTTTTCAAAGACTGAAAAGCTGATTTTTATGTCATGCGAGTTAGTTGTTTGAGAGTTGTTAAGGTACAATTCACCACATCACAAGCCACCAACAACCGCACCGGCAAACCCTGGTTTGCTTGGGTACGTCCCGTATGGTAACTTTCCCGTTTGGAAAACAATACAAAAGACGTGCAAAACAAGTGAAAATAAGCCCCTTTGGTAACTATTTTAATCTTCAGACATTGTGTCCCGTTTCGTGAACCATAAATTTCAACTGTTTTTTCTACGGTACGGTCAGCAAACTCCCAAAGTTACAAGGAAACCTATTGTTGATGTTGCTATTTTTTGCCTCTCTCTGGCACACTAGGTTTGTTAAGAGAGAACTCAATTTAGAATTTGAACAGAAAGTACTAGGAGAACAGAATCACGAAGGAGATGTTGATGCCGCTGAAATTATCTTTTTTTTTATTTCAATATTTTTATTTTTTAAATATGTAAGTGATGTTTGTTTAAGTATTACTGTACTTGTTATTTTCAACCTATATCAAGAGGTAACGTTAGTATGTTTGAAGATTTGGATGTTGGGGGTAATCGTTGGAACTACTGATCTGATTCCAAAAATTCTATCACTAATTAGAAACTACGTTATCCTCGAGTGATTTAAGCTATATTTAAAACAAGCTTTTGCACGCGACTTCGCTCGCGTTAATTTAGAATTTGGCAATAAATTAATCAAAAAATTTTTACACACTACTAAAGTTTCTATAATAATAATAATTCAATCATGATTCAAAATACACGTGGCGCCCTTTATTATCATAACAACGTTATTGTTGGTTTCCTCGGAAACACTACTATTTTCGGGATGAAAGGCGTTACCCTATATGCTGTTACCGAACACCACTGAACCGATCATCCTGAAATTTTGTATATAAAATTTCAGGATGACCCGTTCAGTGGTTTAGGCGTGAAAAGGTAACAAACAAACTTACTTTCGCATTTATAATATTAGTTAGAAAGTTAAGATTTCCGACCATAAAGCAAATGAATCCGCGTGCCGCAGCTAGTAAAACATCCTTTCTTGACCTAACCTTCTGAATTTTACGATGAACTAAGTAACAGAGGGCTGACATTACACAGACAGACGGTCGATTATACTGAATTATTCTTTGCATCTAATGACCCAAAAACAAAGGACATTAAGCAAAAACAAATATAAATTAAAACTGTCCCTAAATAGCTCATTTATAATACTGGAAAGAAAGAGAGTGCAATCAAGTATAAATGGCCTGCCCGGGAAGATGTTGGAGCAACGATTTGTCACTGTTTTATACCAGACGAGTCCCGTATCTTATATATTTTTTTTATTTTTTCGAACTTAATGGCCGCTGTCGACCTTGCTATCATTTATCAGAATTTATAAGGGTAGGATAGGTTTCTAGGTTGAAGGGCTTTTGAGGTACGCTGTTGTTTTATTAAAAAAAAACTTCTGGCCTAAGTGTTTTTGTGAACACGCTGTAAGACAGGTTATTTTAAATCCCTTCTTAGTATGTCGATCACAATTCAAATTGAGTCAGCCCAAAATTTGGTGACGAGTTTGGCACTTTCAGTAGCGTCCATCGGCTCCTATGGTGTGCAGACAACAGAACAGGCAGGGCACGATATCAAGTGTCCCATCGTTTGTGGGGCAACACCACATTTACTCACAAGGACAGAGTCATCTATGAACCTGAACAGGGTTTACTTGCTTCGACCAACCTGTGTCTGAAGTCTATTTAAAGACTTCCAGATTAGTCATGGCAACTCGTGTCCAGGTGGGAGATTTTCAGCAAGTGGCACAAAATAAAAATGGTAGGGCAATTTTAAACTGTAAGTACGTTTTCCAATCAGCTGTAGCGTATCTTTTCTACATAAGTATTTATTTTTTGCCATCCAACGTGGCAATGCTGCCAGCCTTCTGGGCACTTTTCCTGTTGACAGCGATGCAGACGAATTTTTGGACGCCCTGTAACCTTTTTCTATTTATAAATAATATAATAATAATATTACTATAAAAAAAATATTGGTTTTTTCAAAATTTTCCATTTATCCGGACAAGTTAATTTTTATTTACAGTATTTTTCAAGTCATTTTATAGTATTTTATTCACACGTAATTCCCTTTGCTACGATATTGTATACATTTGTAATAGTTTGAAATTTTATATCTGTAACGATTTCGATGTTATTGCCATCTATCATTATCATGTTCAGTTTACCTTCCGGAACTATATAGGTAGTTAATCGTGTTCAAAATGGTTCCTTGATCGAAGTTTGATGGATCACTTTATCCTTATCAGCCGTTCAGATCAAATTGCTGAAGCGGGTGTACGCAGTCTGCACTAAAAGTATCGGGAATGGAATATTTCCACTGTTCCTGTCATATTAAAATCTTTTTAATTGAAAACTCCTTGGTTTTAAAAATCGAATACCATTTATTTATTTAAAAAAAGATTCTCGGTCTTATCACAAGGTTTTGTCAAACTTGTTTAGTCGTTGAGAAAATGGAATTGACTCGAGAAAATTCAAGAGCGATGATTTATTATGACTTTCGAAGTGGTTTAACACAAAAACAGTGTGTTGACCGGGTGATTTCTGCATTTGGTGATGAAGTCCCATCCAAAACCACAATTTATCACTGGTTTGCTGAATTTCAACGTGGACGTGTCAAGCTCAGTGATGATCCCCGTCAAGGTCGTCCAAAAACTGCAGTCACCCAAGAAAACGTTGATGCTGTGCGTAAGCTGATTCAGGAAGATCGACATGTGACATACCGCGAAATTCAGGCAACTTTAGACATTGGCATGAGTCAAATACAAATAATCTTGCATGAATAATTAGGTGTAAAAAAGTTGTTTTCCCGATGGATACCGCATTCGCTCTGCGAAGAGCAAAAAGCGGCTCGCGTTACTTGGTGCGTCAGAACTCTCGAAAGATTCCACGCAGGATCCTCAAATGCTGTATACAACATCGTATCAGGTGACGAATCCTGGATATACGCGTACGATCCCGAAACAAAAAACCAGTCACGAGTTTGGGTGTTCGAAAAGGGGTTAAAGCCAACAAAAATTGTTCGTTCACGGAGTGTTGCAAAAAAAATAGTGGCCACGTTTGTCTCCAAAACCGGCCATGTTGCGACTATTCCTCTTGAGGGACAAAGAACGGTTAATGCAGAATCGTATACTAGCATTTGTTTGCCACAGGTCGTTTCAGAACTCCGTAAAGAGAACTGCAACCGCCGCATCATCCTCCATCACGATAATGCGAGTTCTCACACCGCGCACAGAACAAAAGAGTTTTTAGAGCAAGAAAACATAGGATTATTAGACCATCCGCCGTACAGCCCCGACCTAAGCCCTAATGATTTCTATACTTTCCCTAAAATAAGGAATAAATTGCGTGGTCAGAGATTTTCATCACCTGAAGAAGCTGTGGACGCCTACAAAACGGCCATTTTGGAGACCCCAACTTCCGAATGGAATGGTTGCTTCAATGATTGGTTCCATCGTATGGAAAAATGTGCCAAATTTCGCGGAGAATACTTCGAAAAGCAATAAATACATTTTTAAATAGTAATGTTGTGTCACTTCCTTGATTCCCGAAATTTTCAGTGCCGCCCTCGTACTATACCTGTTACATCGTTGAAAGGTTTTTTTATAGACCGTAGTTAAGGTACGGCCATAGATTAAACTTACAACATTATTTTTGCATGAATATGTTCAAGCTATTAGCAAATTGGCTACGTTCTTGCTTAAGAAAAACATAACTACTTCTTTTTTGCGAAGTTGATGTACGATTTAAAAAATAAATTAAAACGATATTTTTTTTTCGTTTTTCAAACTTTCTGATTGTAGTTTGGTGATAATGAGTTCTTCAAATTCTTGCTGTACAAAGTCTTCCCATACCTTGGCGCCTAGATAAGTGGAAATCGGTTCACAGCCTTTAATATTTATTTACCATTTTCACAAGTTTTTTTTTTTAATACAAGTTTTAAATGTTGTAACTTTACTTTAAATATCTTCTCGACCCTCGTACAATGAATCCACCAACACAATTTAATTTATTTATTTGCATCAGACCCACGTTTAGTTAGTAAGTACACTTAAAAAATAATCAGAGACAAAGTACACACCACACAATACTATTTTCACTAAGTTGAACACAACATAAAATTTAAATTAAATTAATACTATCATTTTTCATCAAACCAAATGTATAACGTAGAATGTCCGTAAACAAAAATAAATATTAAAAAATAAAAATAATTTCAATACAAAGTCAACCATTATTATAAAATAAAAATTCAATAAATAAAATTAATAAACACACAATACATAATTAATAACAATGTTTTGAGTGCGTTACAGTGAGATCTACCGTAAAACGTGCTATTTCACCCCAAAAAATCGTTCCTCAGCAATAATTTTTACGTAGAGTAACTTAGTTTTAATCACTGACAGTCCCCTGTGCAGGGCGTGCCTGGAGACGGAGGAAACGATAGCGCACGTACTCCTTGAGTGTACTGGCGTCACCCAGATACGCGAGAAGACTCTTGGAACACCAAGATCTCTTGCGGATGCCCTGAGAAGACCGGGAAGTCTGATCTGCTTCTGGAGGGAGGTGGGCTGGCTGGAGTAGCGGCCACCATGGCTCACGCACAATGGTCCACTTTAGGGACTAAGTGCGGAAACCAAATCCCTAACATAGAACATAGAACTTAGTTTTATGTAGGTACATTGGTTGACTGCTTCGTGAAGGGTCCATTTACACTTTGTATGTAAACCCAACACATTTTTGTCTTTACCATTGCCATCGTGTAAAGGCCCTCTTGTCTAGACAGTTCAAATAAACTCAGCTTTTACTCAAGTGAACTATTTCCTTTGTAAGCCAAGAAGCGATCAATATAACACGAAACGACTCGAGACCGAGCGTTTAGGTGCGCTGTAACCTGATTATGTCTTTGATTCTCTAGGTTTGTTGAAGTTTGAACAGACTGCATGAATCGTTTGGTATGAATAATTCGTTTTTAGGGTTCCGTACCTCAGTCAGCAAAAAACGGAACCTTTACAGGATCACTTTGTTGTCCGTCGAGGTATCAAGCTGAAATTAATATCAAATGCTCAAATCTGCTACTTCCAAGTAAAAAAAATGGAGAACTTTGAAGTAACAAGTCTGCTACTTCAAAGTTCTCCAGTCAACCCGCTTGCGAGTGCATCGAAATATCGGGAGCTCAAAATCATGAACAATCACGGAAGATATCCCGTAAGTGACAGTATAAGTTTAGTTTTAAACCGATAAAACTTAAAACAGTGTTTAAGTGACCTTCATCTTAGGGTGGTAAACAAAATACGAGGTCGACTCGCCTAACTTTGGTCGCAATGCATTGTCAGGGATATCGCGTGCAGGACCATCATTTAGCTAGTTCCTGTTACAATTAGGAACGCTTTTAGGGTAATAGAAGAAGAATTTTCTTAATTGTTTCTTTATTCTTACGTGTTTTGTTAACTGCCTCCGTGGTCGAGTGGTTTAGGCGTTTGCCTTGTGACCCGGTGGTCGTGGGTTCGATTCCTACGGGAAGCATACTTTGTGAAGTTGTTTCCAGTTTCGTTAGGACATTGCAGGCTTGAATCACCTGATTGTCTGATAAAAAGATGATTCCGTGCCTCGGAAAGCACGTTAAGCCGTTGGTCCCGGCTGTCATTGGTTGATCTTTGGCAGTCGTTACGGATAGTCAGAAGCCAGTAAATCTGACTCCAGTCTTGCCATGAAATACCGTGTTACCCAGTTAATGGGTTGTGGAGGTCTGGTAGGCAGCCGCTCTGCGTAAAATACTGGTATTCAGCTAAATCCGGCATGACTGGAAGCCGACCCCAATACAGTTGGGAAAAGGCTAGGTAGATGATGATTCTTACGTGTTTTGTTATTGGCAGTTTTTGGTAAATTGCGATACGAACACCACTTTCATGTTGAAGAACAATATTATGAGTTCCTGCCGAAATACTGTCTTCTACTTACTGATACTGTTAGCCGTTAGTAATAGTTGCAGCACTGATGACAATATTTTTGTCACTTGTTTAATTTAGTCTTTTATAATATTTTCTTGCCTTTGTATAGATTCCTTTTAACGATTGTTTGTGAATGTGTAAACAGTATAGGCCTTGTAGATTCCTAAAGGTGTGTTAACTTTTGTTAACCTCTTATCTTGTTTTCCGTTTTTCTTGTGTAGTAAGCAACGACTTATTGTCGGGCCTATGCTGTCCCCCCATACTTGAGTACTAATGCTGTAACATGATAATATTGTAAAATACAATCATTTTAAAAGAGTAACCATGGAGTTTCTTGCCGGTTCTTCTCCATAGGAAACGACCAACCCGAACCGTGCACCTTTTTGTCGACGTTTCATAAGTGCCCATGTAGGCCTATGCGAAATAAAAATATTTTGATTTTGAGCCTGCGTCATACTACTGCTGGACCTATGCCCAGCTTTTACCCCTCCCCACGACTTCCACTTGTTTCGAGGGTTAAGTTAGTTTTAATGTGTTTTTGTGTGGTGTGTGTGTGTGTGTGTGTGGTCGTCAGTTTTTTACAACTCGTCCGACCATCTACTATATGATGTCTTCAACTTTATGAAAAAAAAAAACAGTTCTAAAATCTTTAAATGCACAAGAATTATCTATAACGCGAAGATGGATAAGGAAGATTTTTTAAATTCATCTCTTAAAGCGTTTACCTAGACGATGAAAGTTTTATGGTAATTCGTTTCTTCCGACGGTAATTCCCATCGAGCTCAAGCCTTGAAAAAATAATTTAGCTTGAAACATCAGTAATCGAGGAAGACTTTATTAAAAATCACATGGTTCTAACCCCGATTATATCGCTGAATTTTACGTGACCAATTTTATTAAATTCTTCAAGCTTTGCCAAAATTGTAACCAGCTGTCACACTTCTGACAAAGCTAATAAATATTGGACAGCTAAAAAGATAAGTCGTTAAATCTCTAGATAATTTCAGAAAGGTCAAGTGTGTAGTACTCGCAACCGGCGCGCGTGCGTGTATAATCAGACGCTCTCGCACGAGCGCACGGTGTAAACGTAACGTAAATAAGTCGATTTTTTTAATAGAACATACAATTATCCTACAGCATTTTAGTTAAATGAATGGACGGATTTTCGTTTTGGAGCGCAGTGTGGCGTTCTTCACGCCGTGATGGCTCTCGGCCACCGTAGGCGCGGGCCTGTGGACGGTGAGTAATGGGCTAGCTCGCCGTCCGTCCGTCGTATGACGACGGGCAGGCCGTGTCGACGGCGCGTTCGTGTTCCACGCGCGCCTCAAAGAGTTGTCAGCAAACGGGAGGGGCCCGCAAGGGCCGGTGCCTGCCAGGGCTGCGGGACTGTTCGAAAGAGATACCGCGGCCCTGGAACATAAAGGGCCAATGAAGGAACATGGGTGGTTTTTAGTCAGTAAGAGTCTGACACTTCCTTCCGCTCCGCCCAGAGCGGGGGGGGGAGGGTAATTTGATGATTTCCCACCCACCAAAAAAAAAAAAAAAGTGTGGCGTTCTTATCCCGTCAGTTATTTTTTCATTCAGTATGCTGCGCTGTATTGCTCGTTGGCAAACCTCGAGTTTGGACTTCTGGATGTTAGTCAAAGACCAAGTCTGTGCACTTTATGTCAGGATGGGGAGAATACACATATCTATTAGCTTGTGTTTTAAGGGGATGGGTAAATCGCCCTTGAATAGCTCTTTCATGGACCATCAGCTCTAACAGGCGTATTCCGTAAGTTTTGCCACTTCTTTATCTTGTCTTGCCTGAAAGAAGAAGCACACCATCGTGAGAAGTGGAAGGAAGGGGGGAAGAACTTAGCCCAGGAGTAGGAAAATACGGGGTAACTAAAAAAAAAATGAGCGGATTTATGAACGTTGACGAGGTGAAAGGAGTACGTAAGGATCGTAGAAGGTGGCGTTGTTTATTTTCTGCCTACCCCCATAGAAGAAATAAGTGAGTGTATGTAAGAAGAAAGAAAGAAGAAGAAAGAAAGAAAATACATTTATTTGGCACATGCCACAAATGCACACAACATAAAATAAAATAAAATAAACTTAAATCTACACAATAAAAACTTAAATCTAAACACGAAAAAAAAGGGGAAAAGTTGTGTGTCTCACGGCTGCGCCAAATAGGCCCAGTTCAGCAAACTGCCGAGCAGCTGGTGCCCGACGCTGGTTTTCAACTGGACCTGAGATGGTGATGTGACGGACATAAAACAGTTTTGTATTTTGTTTACTAATAACGTATGTGTGCGTATGAATAGGTACTTAAATAGAATAAATTTGTGTACAATAAGGTGTATTGTGTATGTGTTACTAATAAGGTATGTGTGTGTATGAAAAGGTACTTAAATAGAATAAATGTGTGTACAATAATAACAAATAAGGCTACATATTAAAGAAAAAGGTCGAGAAAAGTGCAAGACAAAACAAAAAACCCAATGTAGGTACCTAGCTAGATGAAATGGATGCATAGTAACATAAACCTGTTTCGCACGTTCCTAACTTGTGAACGCATAATATTTAATTTATCCGTGCACTTCGTAACTCAATACGCTGCAAGCAGCCAAGCGCGATGGACTAAATAATAAAAATTTGTGAAAAGTAAACGGAAAAAATTTGCAGATAATTGTGATAGCTATTGTGTGGGTACATAAATGCATCAAGGTATTACATTTCCGACGGCAATGGAGCAAAGTAATACACACGTAGTTAAAGGAGGAGCATAAAATAGAAAAAGGTAAGCTAGTTTAAAAGTTATTATAATATAGTGCTAAATACCTACGTAAATAGAAAAGACACCGTTGTCATTATTTGATTGGCTTTTGCATTTACAGATGCTAAGACTCAAGGCCAGGAAGAGACACAGATCACACTCAGGATCAGCCACTGCCAGGTATGAGTGAAAGCAGCCATCCCGACGCCGTTTGTTCCAGTCGCATGCAAGTGGGCCAGACACATGAGGTAAGAACGTGCGCATGCGTTGCTGCAATATTTACTTGTGTCGGTTAAACAATAGGCAGTTATTTTAGTGTGCTATTTTATATATCGCAGGTCTCACAAAACGCGATATGTCGCTGCGGCGCCGCGGATATCCCGACACCACCCACCGTCCAGCTGAGGACACAAGTTTAGTGACATAATCCTAAGCGAGCCGAACGCGAGCGCGAGCAGATAATTTAATACATTAGCTGGTATATTTTTGTGCATCATTGGTCGACAAAGATAAAACATTGTACCGTGATCAGGCTAGTCAGGTAGGTAGGTAGGACAGTTTGTGCATCATATAATTGAGACATTCAGTGTGACCATATCCAACTTCCGTTGCGATTCCATTAGATACTGCCGTAAACGTTTTCTAAATGTGTCTACTGTGCTGGTCATTCTGATTGGTGGTGGCAGGTTATTCCATATTTTGGAAGCCGCATAACGAAAGCTACCCCTGAAAGCTGCTGTGTTATGGGACTGAGTCGAGAGTTGTTGCGCGCATTGCCTTCTCCCACATTCGCGTCTACTAGTTAACCAACTAAGTTTATTATATAAGTAGTCTGGTTTTTTGTATTTAACCACACCGAACAGGAGGCACGCCAAGTGTAGTTTCCGTCTGGACTTCATTTTTAGCGAGAAATGCTTGTTTAGAAACGGAGTTACGTGACTTCGCCTAGGAATGTTGTAGCAAAACCGCGCGCAAGCGTTTTGTACTCTTTGAATGAGTCGATCTGTACGAGCTAATAGGCGCGGGCCATACACTGTGTCGGCGTAGTTTAACCTAGATAGTACCAAGGTTTCCACAAGCTGTTCCCGTAGTGGTTCCGATAAATAAGGCCTCATCTTGTATAAAACCTTCAGGCGATAAAAACAGTTTCTGACAGAGTCTGCTATGTGGTTCTCAAAACGGAGGGCTTTATCCATCGCAAGACCTAGATTTCGCGCCTCACTCACTCGCTCAATCTGTTCACCCATTAGTTCCAAGTCAAAAGTCAGAGGTAGTCGGGCCAGCTGCTGTTTTGTGCCAAATACCATATATTTAGTTTTGGTAGGGTTCAGCGACAGGCAATTCTCCTCAGACCAAATGGCGATTCGTTGAAGATCTTCGTTAAGATCTTTAACGGCGCTGTCATAGTCGTCTGGTCTGAAGGAAATATACAGTTGTACGTCGTCGGCATATATATGGTACTTGCATCTCTGGAGGCATTTTATTATATCTGCGCAGTACAAAATGAAAAGAATGGGACCCAAAATAGAACCCTGTGGAACCCCCCTCTCTACGGGAATAGGTGCCGACCTGAGGGTAGTGCCATCACTCAAACGCAGGTCAACTAATTGTTCCCTATTGCTTAAGTAGCTACGGAACCATTGTACAGCCTCTGGGTCGAAACCGTAATGTTTCAACTTTGACAGTAATAATGAAACGTTTATAGCGTCAAATGCCCTGGAAAAATCTAGTAAAACCAGTATTGTGCACATTCCCTGATCCTGGGCAGATAGTATATTGTCAGTAACATCCAGCAAAGCAGTGGATGTACTGCGCTTCTTCCTAAACCCTGATTGTAAATCAGGTAAAATGTTATTTTGTTCCAGAAACAGCGTAAGTTGACGGCTGACGATTTTCTCTAATACTTTAGATAAACATGGTAATATGCTAATAGGACGTAAATCTTTTAATTCTGATGGGTTTGAATTTTTGGGCAATGGCCTAATGGAGGCAATTTTCCATTGGTCAGGGAATGTTGACGTCACGATGGAGCGGTTTATTATGTCCGTTAAAACATTTAACGTGTGCGGCAAAGTCATATTAATCATGTCCAGGTTAATGTTGTCGTAGCCTTCGGCGTTGCTTTTGAGACTAGCGATAGTGCGTGAGACATTGCTTTGGTCCACTGGAGCAATTGTAAAAATTGCCTCACCATGGCTATGATCGTCATAGTAATTCATAAGCGATGCGCTTGCTACGGGGTTACCGGGAACAATCAAAAAGTTTCTATTAATTAAGTCAGGATCTGTAAAGTGCGACGGAAGGTCTTGTCTAGTTTTAAAAGGTAATAAGGTGGATTTCAGATTTTTCCAGAGCAATTTGGGGTTTTTTATTTTAGTATTAATGTTGTGTTTGAAATACGCAGTCCTTTCATTGTATAGAGAACTAGTCACTAAATGTTTTAGGTCTTTGTAGTATTTTTTTTTGGAATCTGACTTCGTTTTCCTATAACTATTTAGTGCTTCGTCTCGTAAACGCATCATAACTTTGATTGTGTCGGTAATCCACGGGTACGATTTTTCTTTTACCGTATATAATTTGATAGGAGCGTGAGCATCAAACAAGGAAGTTATAAGGGTGTTAAATACATGTACCATATCATTAACGGTATCGAGCGTTGAAATAATACCAAGGTTTAATGACAATAAGTCTATGTTAAATGATTCTGCGCATACGTTTTGAAGAGGCCGAGATTTTACCATGAACGGTTTGAATTTATCACGCTTAATATTAAATTCACTTATTATAATGGAATGGCCGTTGTGTGAACCGAAAGATTCTACCGCTGTGTATCTTGCTCTCAAGTCAGTACACAGGAGATCGATCAGAGTTTCACTGGTTGCTGTGAAGTGAGTAGGGCTTGCGACCAGCTGTGTAAGATTAATACAATTGAGAAATTCATTGACATTTTTCGTTTTTATCCCATTCGTGTCCTGCATATTAACATTGAAGTCGCCAAGTAGAATGTAGTGATCGCAATTTCCTAAAGAACTAATAGAATCTGTTATGGCATCGAGGAAGAGGATAAGATTTGACCATGGCGGTCGATAAGCTGTTCCTATAGCAATTTTTTTGCCGTTCAATGATAGAGTTAACCACATTTGTTCGACCGATTCGAACCTGGGATCGACCGCGCTAGTCCAAGTACGCACGCTCAGTCCCCGTCGCACATAAAACCCGACGCCCCCACCACGGCCAGCACGAACACTCGCTGGTCGCGGCGTGTGGCGCAGGCGATAGCCGGGCACTACCGGAGCGCGCCCCTCCTCACCCGGTCGGAGCCAAGTTTCATTAATGGCCATAATATCAAAGCGATATCTATCAAGTGCACCGATAAGGTCATCATGACCCGTGCCCAATGACCCAACATTAAGAAACCCAACTTTAAAAAACTTTTCACCTTTAGTCGTCATTATAATAGTTGAAATTAATTCCGTTGTTTATCAAAATGAATAATTTAATAATTATCATCAGTGCACATTCAATCGTAATATGATAAAGTAGTAGTCTAAGTGGAATTGTAAATATGTAGATAGTGTATAGTATTAAATGGGACATAGGTTTTAAACTGCGGTATGTAATTAATAGGTTTGTAAAATGGAATAGAAGTTTTGTGATGAGTAGGTGTAGGTAAATATGTGTAGTGTTATAAAACTGGTTTACACGTAGTTTAATGCGGTGCGCCGCGAGACACACACCTGCCAATAATACAACACATAACTCATAGCATGAAAACAAAGTTATTAATATTACTTTTGACAGGCTAACACTTTCTGTTAATAAACTTGCTTTTAAAGTCCGCATGACTGCAAATACTCGTAAATAATTAAGTACCTTAACTAGAAAAAAACCACAAATAATTGGATAAACAAAAACAAACAAGATATCTACTCTAAAGTGTCCTATCCGCACTGTTTCCCGCTGGTGCGGGCGGGCCGAAGGTGCGCAGTATATCAGCCTCACAGCGAATGTGGCAAGTGGCATCCCCGGGTTTGTACCGGGCGAGGATACGGCCACGCTTTGACCACACGAACTGCCAACCGAAGCGACTGCCCGCTTCACGCGCGCTCCGAAACAACTCCCGGTTCAGCTTAGTAAGGCGCTCGTTGACGTAGAAGCGCGTCGCAGGGCCCGGCAGATCGAGATCCGCCGTGGTCAAGCCGCGACGCACTCGCGCTCCCTCCAGCAGCTCGTCCCGTAGATCGCGGCGCGCGAGGCGCACAACGAGGAAGCGCGGGCGGGTCTCCACCGGCGCCGTCGCCCGCGTAGCGTTGATGCGCCTGCCCCCGACACGCTCGGCGCTCACTATATCGCGCACTTTGAGTTTGACACCAATCTTAGTGGCCAGCAACATAGCAGTGTTGGTAGGGTTTTCTCCACTAATCTCTGGTATATTTGAGATTTGGAGATCATTGGCGAGCAAGTCCTGGTCACGGTCGTTTATGTCGCTCCTTAACTGGTGTATTAGATCGTCCACATCCGACGATTGCGACACTTGGGGCTGAGCCAGTTTGGTCTCCATTACAGCAACCCTTTCCTCTAAGTTACTCATCCTATCTTTTGTTGACTTTAGAGAGGATCTTAGCTCCGATAGATCCCCACGTAGCTGCTGGAACTCGTTTCGCACGATCTTCAAGAATTCCTCCTTAAAATTGGTTAACTCTGCCCTGAGGATATCCAGGTTGAGCTCCTGTGTGGCATCAAGGGCTGTGCTATTTATGGGACTGGTGTCCATCAGGTTAACTAGGCTCTCCTCGTGAGGAGCTGGTGTTGGTGCACGCGACCGTACAGGTGTTTCAGCCCGGTTATCCCTCACCCGGTTCTTCTCGCACTCAGGGCAGTGCCAAGGGGTCGGTACAGGACCTGTACTCGGAATGGCTACGCACGCTCGATGGTACCAGTGGCGGCATTTGCTGCAATTAACCGCCTCCGCCGACGACAGAAACTTTCCACAAGCGCCGCACTTAGCCATGGTGTGTTGAAGTTTTTAATGTCTGTTTACCAAACGCAGCAGAATTGATCTGCCCAGGTAGTACACCGATCAGACAACAGATGGCGCTATCAGCAGAAACACGTTTATGGCAGTTTTCTACGGTGTGAATGGTTTAGACTAGCACCATAGGTTGAGCAAAGCAACGGAGTATAGAACCACACAAACTAACGTTAGGTCACAAGTTAGTTTACAGTTTCCCAAATATTAACATATAACAATAAACTGTGGGTTTCGGGTATTTATGTATTTGCTGGGGTTCACTATAACGTTATTTAAAGTTTTTTAGTATTTACACAGCACAAAAACACTTGTTATTAATGTTACTTTTAAGTTGCACTGGCAGAAGTATTTTTCCAATAAACTTATGCGAATTTAACTAATATTTTTATTTACTCGCGAGAATAACACAAAGAGCTTATGATGACCGTTTGACATCCGTGACGTCACTCCGAAGATGTATGTATATCTATATATATAAAATAAAGTCGGGTTTGTTAGAACACTTAAAAACAATGGTAGGTAGGTAGGGTAGGTAGGTAGGTAGGGTAGGTAGGTAGGTAGGTAGGTAGGTAGGTAGGGTAAGTAGGTAGGTAGGTAGGTAGGGTAGGTAGGTAGGGTAGGTAGGTAGGGTAGGTAGGTAGGGTAGGTAGGTAGGTAGGTAGGTAGGGTAGGTAGGGTAGGTAGGGTATGTAGGTAGGTAGGTAGGGTAGGTAGGTAGGTAGGTAGGTAGGTAGGTAGGGTAGGTAGGTAGGGTAGATAGGTAGGGTAGTGAAATTAGTAGGTGGGAAAACATGCATTGCAACGCATGCCGGGCACAGCTAGTTCTTAATAAAACTTTCTTTTTTTTAAACAATAGGACTTGAAGTAAATGACACGCAGCGAACCGTCAGTGCCCTGCGGGTCCAATATAACAATGCTTTCAGGTTGCTGATGGGCTTGCCTCGCTACTGCAGTGCGTCAGCGATGTTTGCTGAATCTCAAGTGGACTGCTTTCACGCCATTATACGTAAGAGAGCATCGCTGATGCGAAGGGTGAGGGGCGGTCTCAAGAGCTACCTGAGTGTAATTGCAGACTACATCCATAGTCCCATTTGGAGGCATTGGATTGGGCTGCACATATTGTAAGCTGACTGGCGCTTTTTTCTCTTATTTGTGTAATTACTAACATAGTTTTAAGTCATCTTGATGTACTACTAACACTCTATGGACCGAAAAGTCTGAAAAAAAATGTTTTGAATTGAATTGAAAAATACTAGGCAGGTCTAAGCTTAATTTGAAATCCGCTCCTAAGTTGAATACTAAACGAGGCATTTCAATACAAATATTCCTAGACTGACAGCCCTACTTATACAGGATGCCGTGAAAAATGATGATTTATTATGAAGTTCGCTAAACGCCCGATGGCCTAATGGTGTTGCCCAAATTATTAATGGTAGTTCTCAACACTGAGGGGTGGCTTATAACAAGGCCGCGCCATCAATTTCCAGCAGCAATAATTTGTATAATTGTCAGGTTGGTATCGTTTACTTAGAAATTATAGTTAGGGAAAATTGTCGTGTATTAGTTTGTTGTAAATGTCTGATCGTACAATTCAGGTGGATGGTATCGTTTGTGTCATTAGAGGTTTCTACTTTCTACTTTAGGTTCAAGGACTTGATGTGTCATGTGTAATCGATTTTTTTATGAGTACCACGTGTACATATTTAGCTATCTAGCAGTATCGAGTAGTGGCCTAGTGATATGACCCTCGGACTGCAAAGTCAGGTCTCGAGTTCGCCCCAAGCCTCTGGTTTTTTCGGATTCATATGCGTATTGTATAAATGCTAGTGCTAACTGGGTTGTGGAGGTCAGATAGGCAGTCGCTCCATGTAAAATACTGGTATTCAGCTGCATCCGGTTAGACTGGAAGCCGACCCCAACATAGTTGGGAAAAGGCTAGGCAGATGATGATGATGCGTATTGTATAAATATCACTTGCTTGGAAGATGATTATTTATCGAAAGCATGTAATTCAAAGTCAGTGGCCCATGGGTGGCATAAAAAATCTGACACCAGGTAAGGCTCGAACCACACGAAGAAGAAGAAACTATTTTTACATTGTGATTATAGATATTTTCACGTAAAATAATTATATTGTTGTAAATATTAACTTAATGATTCTAAAAAATACTGAAAAATAAGGCTTGACAAGTGCCAATAGCTTTCTAAGCTTTTTTTATGTCTACAACGGGATTAAAATATAGCTTAACGGTAACTTCATCATCATCAGCCTAGCTTTTTCCCAATTATGTTGGGGTCGCCTTCCAGTCTAACCCGATGCAGCTGAATACAAGGGACGACTGCCTTTCTGACCTCCACAACCCAGTTAGTACTGGGTAATACCCATTGGTAAGACTGGTGGAGCAGCGGTGGCCCAGTGGTGGCGGCCTCGACTTACGAACAGTATTAAGTCGTGGGTTCGAACCCAGTAATTTATTTCATCACCGCTGCTCTCAAAACGGTGAAGGAAACATCGTGAGGAAACCGGCATGTCCTAGAACCAAAAATTCGAAGACATGTGTCACCGCCAAGTCCTAATTACCTTTTGGAAACTGTCTTACTTAACCTCCCGAAAATGCCACTTGAATATGCTAAAAATAATAATATTGTGTAGTCAATAAATCTCTACGACTACTTTAGGCAATTTTCTTTTATAAAGATGATGGATGGAACGTAATCCGGGGAAGGTAAATAGATAGTTATAACCCCGAGTTTGTTAATTTCACGTACAAAACTGACAACATTAACGAAACTGTGACGTAACGACATCATTAATATTCATTGAGCGATCTGGGAATATTTTTTAATGAAAAGATTTTCTTGTTGGAGAACAACCTGTAGGAATGATTTATTATCTGACGGCATGGTTGGCGCAGTGGCTAAGGATTGGGCTCGAAGGTAGTTGTTTGGGGTCTGGCTGTTTGTGTATGTGTGTTTAAATGTTTACAAACGCACTCACAATACAGGCGAAATTTCCAGTGTATTTATTTATTTTAGTACATGGAGGACGTACAGCTAATAAAAACAAACAAACAAACAAATACAAATCCTCACGTATATACAATAAAAAATTATGGTGTGAGCACAAACACAGGAAACACACCGCTTAAATCAAAGTAAGAAGAATATAAATACTTGGTTTGCAATTAAATGACTAAAATAAAATAATAGTGAAAATGGTAAAATAATAAAAACATAATACAACCTACCGCTACTTGAAAAAATTGAGGCTTAAGCACCGTCTGGCCGAATTCACACTAACTGTGAATGGATCAAAATCAAATTCTTTGCATATGTCATTAAAATTTCTGCTTGCGCACACAGTATAACTGTTCTGCCTATAATTTGAAGATAAATGAGGTAGACGTGTGGGTGGATTAAAACGAAATGTTTTACTTGTCACATTAAAATAAAACTTTGACAATAATTCAGGGTTATCAATTAGGGTTTGGGGTTTTGGGTTTAGGGTTATTAAGGATTTTGAGCAAGAAGAAACAGTCATCAATTTTACGTCGATCTACTAGGGGTAACAGATGATACTTCTTACAGAATCCAAGATAATCGGTTGACTGATGTGGTATCTTTTGATGAAAGCAAAGATATTTTATGAAACGTGTAGGGCAATAAATCATAAATCAAAATATTTTATTTCACATAGGCCTACATGGGCACTTATAAAACGTCAAGAAAAGGTGCACGGTTCGGGTTGGTCGTTTCCTACGGAGAAGAACCGGCAAGAAACTCCATGGTTACTCTTTTAAAATGATTTGATTTTACAATATTATCATGTTACAGCATTAGTACTTAATTATGGGGCTTTCAATACTTTCTGTTTCCTGTTAGTATGCCACCTCTACTTTCTGAAAAGTGCAACCTGTAATGATGCAAAACTAAACTACAAGGTGCTCTCATGGAAAGGAAATGTGTGACTAAGCTGCTATCTGCCACATTGTTAGTCATTGCTTACAGGATAGTTGCTTCTTTGTCCTCTATCACAGAATTAATGGAAATTAAACTAAACCAAGGTTGGTGGACGGTGTTAAAGAACCATGAGACAGGTTCAGGCTGGCATTTAGCCGGCTTATTTTACCAAAGCTTAGTTGAAAAACAAACAAAAAATATTTGTTCGTAATTCGGATTCGGAATAAATATTTGTATGGCCTACAGGTAGTTGTTCCGGTTCTGGCTGTTTGTATTTGTGAGTTTAAATGTTTGTAAACGCACCTACAAGGGAAATTTGATAAAAAATTGGGCAAACTTGAAAAAAAAACCTGCACTTCAGCATAAGACTTCTTTCTACATCTAAACATCTTTAATCATCATAAAAGTATTGAGAACTAAAAAGGGCAAGAGAAGCATAAAAAAAACATCCCCTCTACTCGTATATTTATTTTTCCATTTCGCCCGCCACATTGACGGAAATAAAGTAACAACAATGCAAATCCCTTAGGCTGCGTTTTTCCGACCAAATCCTTTATATTCTGGATAGGTCGACCCACGACACGTACTGTCACAGAAAAATAGTCAGCTTACATCCGACTATTTCGGAATGAAACCAGAAGGAGGAAATTGTATTAAGATTTAATGTTGAGACAACAACATTCAATTTTCTTTTTCTTTTTAGCGCATCAATGCCAAAAATGGCCTGAAATTTTTCAGCTATACACGAACTCCGTTTGCTGATGCAGTCATAAAGTTATCAAGTGCACAGCAGGGCAGCGGTCGTTGTCATTATTTGCTATTTTCTAATAATGTTCTGTGACTAAACTAATATTCCATTGAATTTTTGTTAAGGGCAAATCAATGTCTAACTTCTTTGAAATTGGAGATACATAAAGTAGTAGTATATTTTCGGTATGTATTCCTGCCCTTATCCCATTCTGCTTGGGGTGGGCGCTTCACGTTTTTGGTATGTATTACTAAAACAAAATGACAGTCGCTCCATGTAAATGAAATAGTAATACTCAGCTGCATCCGGTTAGACTGAAAGCTGACCCCAACATAGTTGGGAAAAGGCTACACAGATGATACTAAAACATAATGACTATAATCAATATATTTAAAATAACAAAAATGTATCCAAAACGGTCAGAAAACGTAGTTACCTGTGTCATCATCATCTTCCTGCCCTTGTCCCATGTTACTTGGGGTCGGCGCAACACGTTTTTTTCGTCCATTCTCCCCTGTCAACCGTCACGCAATCATTTACACCTTTTTCTTTCATATAATTCCTCACACAATCCATCCATCATTTCTTTGGCCTTCCTCCCTCGCCATCCATCAACATTTAAATTCATCACTATTTTAGTCACGTGTGATTGATCCCTCCTCACCACATGCCCATACCAAGACAGTCGATTCCCTTTCAACTTTTCTGTAATTGGCGCAACTTTCAAAACGTAGTAGTACCTGTGTATAGCAAAATATTTTCAGTGCCACGTACAAATTGAGTAACTTGCTTGTTAAAATACTTAAACTATTAATAAGCCACAAAGGCATAAAACTCTATTTACTCTCGAGCTATAAGCGTGATGATCCTTCACACAACATTTTGGCCTAAAAAGGCTTCCCCTATTCCAATTTGCTCTCAAAGAGAGGAGTTTGTTCTGTAAATAAAGGAGATAAAAATTCATACGCCCTCTCAATCACTGTGTGTTTTACATTGAGCTTCAATGTTTGCTTTCGAGAATCAAAGCGCTAATGGTGACCTGAGGGAAATATTCGTAATTTAGAGATAGAATTTATCTGCAGAATGTATTTGTATTTTTCTATGATTTTCTTTTAAGGAAGATATGGTTAAATGCTCGGCTAGATCGGTACGGAATGAGCAGAGTCGAGTTCGCAATTATTCCCGGTATTCTATTAATTTCAGCTTCGTGAAGTATTTTTACTGGAATACGTATCTATAAGTGTCCGATGTCCTCAACCGTTTGTTTGTTGTTAGGTTAGGTTGGTTGATTTGAGCGAACCTTTATGCCTCCGTATAATGCACACTATACGGAGGCATTTTGGAGTCATCATTGAGGAGTTCATTTTAAATTCGTGCCTGACTCAAGTGACCCCGTATGATTTTATAGCGAACTCATTTGTTTTAAAATAACAAATCCTGGATTCTCAATTCGCGATCACTCGATTTCCGGACTGGTGTTTAGAGAAAAGTTATGGGCTTACTAATTAAAGTTTACGGTGAGCCTCCGCCTTTACTGTATACCTACTGTAATTAGTTTGCTGCTGTTATTGTCATTATTACAATTTTATTTATGTACCAGCTTCTGCCCGCGACTTCGTACGCGGATCCCGTTGCTTATGCCAGCGACAACGGGGTCGTCAAAATCGAAAATCTGAAACGTCTGATGTAGAATTCTAAGGCCCGGGGACGGGAAAACAACGGGATGAGCGAGACGATTGGAGTCGTTCCAGATCATTCATTTTTGTATGTCAACAGGATATGCCCATCAGACTAAATAACTTTTGCTAAGTCGTCATTCCTTAATATGTTATAGCGCTGCCATGGGCTTTGGAGTTCCACAGCAGGTGTTCCAGATCTTCAAATTTATTCTCACAGCAGAAAATGCTCTTCACGTGGAATATTTTTAGCTATGGCACCATTTTTATATCTCTTATACTGTAGCTGGTCTGTTGCGGTTCTGCATCAGGTGTTAATTTTCCAAAATAAATTATAGCCTTTATGTTGCCCAGACTATACAACAAAAAACTTTTCTTCCCGTTACTCCGCAGCAGATCCCAAGGGTACACTGAATTAACTTCTGTCTCTTCATGCCGTACTCCAGCAATCCTTTCTCTCTCACTTTCTAACTGATTATGAATATTTTGTTGTGTGCGTATAGGTCTATACAACAAAACAAAAATCATTCAAATCCGTCAAGTAGTTCCGAAGATTAGCGTGTACAAACAAACAGTAAAGGAATAAAGTCTGAGCAACATATAGGCTATAATTTATCTTGGAAACTTGAACACCTGATGCAGAACCGCAACAGACCAGCTAAACTATAAGAGATAAAAAAATGGTACCTTAGCAAAAATTGTTTCACGTGATGAGCATTTTCTGCTAAGAGAATAAATTTGAAGATCTGGAACA
The DNA here is from genome assembly GCA_950022335.1 of Eurois occulta. Lineage (NCBI taxonomy): Eukaryota > Metazoa > Arthropoda > Insecta > Lepidoptera > Noctuidae > Eurois > Eurois occulta. Next base: position 6,674,729 of record OX465484.1, on the reverse strand, counting down.
TCTGATGTGGAACTCCAAGAGCCCAGCTACACTATAACATATATAGGAATGACGTCTTAGCAAGAGTTGTTCGGCCTGATGAGCACTCTCTGTTGACGTATAAAGGTTGTAGATCTGGAACACCTGTTGTGGAACTCCAAGAGTTCACTGTATAATTATAAAATAACATAAGCTTGGAGTACCTCCACGCGGTGAAGGCGGTAACAGTTTAAGACTGATTTTCGATGAAAATTCTATGAATCATTGAAAATTTGACTCTACTGGCTAAAACTCCCATTTATTTCCTTTTCTATTTATCTTCGTGACACGGTAGCCTACCCGGTAACGCAGGGGAGCAGTCACTTAGATTTTAATTGATCAGGTATTTTCAGAAAAACTATAACCATGCCTAGAAAGAGGTCAAATCTTTCCCAACGTTCCAAAGGAGCTAAAAGATTGAGGATCATAAGATCCCAAGAATCTAACGAAGAGCGTCAGGATAGACTTGATGCTGTTCGAGAACATCAGGCTGCAACTCGCTCTGTAGAAACCTCTTCGGGTCGCGAAGCTCGCTAGCGTTCTCAGCGTATTTATGCATCTACATCCAGGTCTCTAGAGACCAGTGAAGAATATGATGCGCGACTCTCCGCTGATCGTGAACGTCATGCATTGTCTCGCGAGTCGGAGAAGTTCACGTATAGAGAATTGCGCTTGAGTTCTCAGCGTATCTACGCATCTGCTACTAGGTCTCTAGACACAAGTGAGGAACATGATGCGCGACTGTCCGCTGATCGTGAACGTCACGCATTGTCTCGCGAGTCGGAGACGTTCACGGATAGAGAATTAAATATCTTAAAATAAATATCTTGGGGACAACCAACACACACCGCCATCTGATCCCAAACTAGGCAGAGCCTGTACTATGGCAACCAGACAACTGATAAACATACATATATATTTCTAAATACATACATATTATAGATAAATCACACCCAGATACAGAACAAATAATCTAACTCATCGCACAAAGATTTGTCCTGTGTGGGAATCGAACCCACGACCTCCGTCCTAGCGGTCCTAGCAGTCAGGGTCACTAACCACTAGACCAACAGGCCAATAAATAATAATTGCGCTTGAGTTCTCAGCATATCTACGCATCTGCTGCTAGGTCTCTAGAGACAAGTGCAGTACCTGATGCGCGACTGTCTGCTGATCGTGAGCGACATGCATTGTCTCACGAGTCAGAAACTTTTACCGATACAGAATCACGCTTGAGTTCTCAGCAAATTCGTACATCTACTAACAGGTCTTTTGAAACGAGTGATGAATGTGATGCGCGACTAACTGCTGATCGAGATAATCATACATTGTCCCGAACACGCACACAACAAAATATTCATAATCAGTTAGAAAGTGAGAGAGAAAGGATTGCTGGAGTACGGCATGACACGCTAATCTTCGGAACTACTTAACGGATTTGAATGATTTTTGTTTTGTTGTATAAATAATAATAAATTTTAAACAATTTTATTACAGTTATCAATTTTATAAATTTTTCGATTTTATCATTTTTGCTGTTTTATTATTGTCTTTTTGTTATTTTTTATCAATGGGCACAGTATTCTCTTCTTTTGTTGTTGTTTTATTATTAAAAGTCGCAAAAAATATTTTTGTTGGTATTTTTGCGAAATATTTTAGATTTTATATGTGTTTGTTTATGTTTTCGAGCGTATGGCATTCGTGGGTTGCTGCTGAAAATCAGCCCGTGTGTCAACCGTGGGTTGCCGTCTAGCATTATGCTGAGCTGAGGCCCTTCTGGCATGATTAGTTTTGTTTGTTTATTTATTTTGCATAATTTTTAAAGGTTCTTTTGTTTTTAATGTCAATGTTTGTGTTTTGTGTTTTCTTTCGTACCGTATAATTAGTGTAGCTCAATAACTCTTCTAAAAACAAAGTGATCTTAAAAACAATGTTTCACAAAATACTTAGTCATCAACGTCTTCAAAACTTTTATTTGACTACAGCTAATTAGGTACAAAATATGAAGACTAAGAAGCAAAGTTCACAAGCATTAAAATTCAATTTTAAAATACTTTTCTCAGCAAAAATACTTAAGAGTACATAAGCTACATAATTGATGTTTGAAAGTCAACTTAAGTCAGTCTATGAAAAGTTTAAATGGCATATTCTTGTAGTAGGTACAGTGTTATATTTCAATTAGAAAGTGTTGGGGCGCGTCCAGTTTTCCCGGGACACGGGAAATGGGACACTATGTTTTCCCGGGACGGTTTCATTTATGTGACGTTGGGAACTTCAATATCACAATGTTTTTAATGTGCGAGGAATATTATTACCTTGACGGTTTTTTTTAAATCTAAATGCGAGTTTCTTTATTATGCTGTGTTTCAGTAACATGCGAGAATGCGTAACGAGGGATGTGTATAAAACTTCCAACTGGGCTCAAACCCTGACTCTATGGCTGCTACTGAAAAATTCCGAAGAAAAAATTGAAATAAATGCTTTGACTTTGACTTTGACTCAATAAAACTTTGCCCGCCCTGGGAATCAAACCCTGGACATCCTACTCAGCAGTCGCGCTTGCGACCACTAGACCATTGAGCAATATCAACATCAACTAATTTACACAACTGTTTCACAACTTGCGCTGAGCTAGTTATGTATCTGGTAAGATTGATTTCTGTTAAATTGTTTATTTTCCGTTAAGACAAGGTTATTTTTATTTTGAATTTAATTCTGACGAAAACTTACAGCTAGGATACAGATAGTTGACAGTTAGTGAAATTTTTTTATTTTTATTAACAGTTTTTTTTTTTTTTTTCGCTATCAGTTACAGGGTAGCACAAGATACAGTAGACAGGCAAGAGAAAGTAAGAAGTAAGCACTCGGAGAGAATTATGATAAAATTGAATAAGTTTCAGTGATCTTCAAAGAAGTGTCACCGTTATATAGTTGAAGTTCCACGAACCCGAACAAAGCGCTTACTTTCACATTTACTGTGGAACCGCCAGTCTATGGAATTCACTGCCAGCTTCTCTGTTTTCCAATAATTATAATCTAGATCTCTCCGACGTTCCAGTGAATCGTGTTATCGCTCTACATCAAGCGAATTGCGGCGAAACGCAAGCCTAAGTAGTATTAAAAAGCCTCATATAATATTTTTTTAGTTTAAGGACACTGGTGGAGAATAAAACAAGATCATCAACACTCTGACATCGATTTCTGTGCTCTGCTAGCTCTTATTATATTAGAGTTTTAACGCACAACACAACCGTCGCTGCACAACATCGATATCTAGTGTGTAGCCTAACTGTTTTGTAAGAATTGATATTTTTATTTTTCTTTAAGTACTGCTTCCACTTTACTTGCATAAGAATGAACTGTTTTATCTTGCGTGCAAGCCGCATATCAATATAACGTAATGGTAACTGGCATGCAAGCAGCGTTTCCATTACGACCTGCACTTTGCGTGTTCGGAATTTGAATAATTTAAATGTAGCTGTAGCTGTATTACCTAACATAATATCACGTCTGCGATTCCCAAAGGGTTAGGCAGAGGTGTAAATTTAAGTCCCATGGAATAAGGGGCGGCTTCAACAAATAAAAACTGCACAAATAATAGCACAGAGCTAGGCTTTACTGCTGTTACTGATAAATGCCTGATGCACAAATCTAAAAATACTTTGTTAGACGTCAATCAAAGCATTTATTTCAAGTATTTCAAGTAGGCCCGTTACAGGCACTTTTGAACTGTCGAAACAAAGATAACAATGAAATGTAGCTACAGTCCCAGTCACAAGGCATAAAAACTGTGAAAGTACTGTAGTTGCCCATTCCCTAACGTAGATCTCTATGGAGAAGAACGGGCAAGAAACTCCATGGACACTCTTTTAAATCAGAATATTTTTACAAAACCTTGGTTACATCATTCATGTTGAGATGGTACATTACGTGGTAATCAAACCCCGGATCTCATGCTCAACAGTAGTGCTTGCGATAACTCTACCAACGAGGTAGTGCGGTAGTGTTCGACATAACTTAATAAAATGGATAAATTAATTGTGGCGCAACTCAAAAATATTTTACGTCCCAAAAGTCAATAACGTAATTAAAATGATGTGGTCCACGCTCGACTGCATAAAGAGGATTCTGTGCTCATAAAATTAATATATTGTTTTATCTCGTTCAGACCCATTATTCATGCAATATTTACCGCCGACCACCAACGCTATAGAAGCTATAGTTTTAATCCCGATTAACTAGCTTTTTAATCTTAATCCCGGCTTTTACATCTCAATACACAACACTAGTCCCGCGCTTAGTGCACTTGTGGGCACAACCATCGAAGGCATGAGTCTTTTGTGATCTAAGAACGCTTTTAAAGTAACTTAATGCTCTAGGCGTAATATTGGATTTATTTTTTGTGTAAATTATGGCTTTGTAATAGAAATATGTGACGATTTTCGTTACTATTTAAATAAATTGGTTGGTAGTTTGCTAATCTTGAACAAAAGTGGGACGTGGTCCTGTAGTAATCATTTAAAGGCATACTTGTCTACAACAAAGTTGAACTTTTTCACTTAGGCGTGCTACGCAATTTTTCGGGGCGAACAATAGATTCTGCAGAATTTCTTGAACAAAAAAGTCGACCCGAAGCAATTACTACATTAAATTCAATTTTGCCATCTGACTGCGCCAATTAAAACCCATCAAGACGTGTAGCCATTCTTCAAAGGCTTGTGTGTTGTATAAACTGTGGTTATTGATGTGACGAAGCACACTTTATGTTGAATTTCCCGTCGCGTTAGAGGATATGGAGTGTAAAGATTCTTTATTTATTCTAAAAGAACATACATTGTTCACTTATCGAATAAATACATAGCTAAGGTAAAGTGTAGTCCAGGGGGTCTAAAAATGGTGCTACTATTGTGAGGATCTCCCGGAGGAAACGGTGGAGCACACCGTGGAGGTCTGCTCCGCTTGGACGGAGCACCGCCGTGTCCTCGTAGAGGCAATTGGCGGCGGCGACCTCTCGCGTCCGGCCCTGGTTCAAGCCATGGTCCGGGGCGAGAGGGAATGGGAAGCCGTCGCCTCCTTCTGCGAAGCAGTCATGCTAGCGAAGGAGATGGGATATGGGATACATGAAGAAGCCTCCTCGTGTAGCGCAGTTTGTTCCGCCAGTGACTCAATTGAACCGAGCGCTCGGCGTATCCTGGACAGTCACACCCAACACCTTATAAGACTGGCCAATTCTTCCCCTGTGGTGGTAGGGCTAACGCCCGCCTGGTTTTTACGACCACCCTCCCACCGGAATCCGGCGTCAAGCAGCCTGCTGTGTTTCGTCGTTGCGTGGGAGTTCCAGTGCCTTTTGGAATTCGACAGTAGGCAGTTGCGTTGTCCAAGGCTAGTCTCAGCCCAGGAGTGAACCTCGTCATGGCAACTCACTTTGGAGGGTAGCGGGATCCGAAGCACGGTCCTGCCGTTGGCCGACCGCAGGAAGTTGGGGGCCCAACTAGCACGCCAGCCACGTGTGAAAGGCTGCCCCGCCACCTCGCGAAAAATCCCGAAATGTTCCGCCGTGCCAGTCGGCGACTGGAAGGGAGGACCCGGCGGGCATCTTCGGGGGGGTTCGGGCGTCCCCGCAGTCTCCAGGTGAGTTTCCTTATCGTCGGGCTTTGCTCGTGGGAGCTGTTCAGTAAACTGGACTCGTCTCGCTTACTCTTGAATTCCATTAAAACTCTCTAAACCCATGAAGCGAAAAACCAAAAAGAATACGTTTAAACAACGGCGGCACTTCCTCCCGCTAAAAGTGCAATTCACTAACATCCGTGGATTGCACTCAAATATCAATCCGGTCCACCACCACCTTGAGACCGAGAAGCCGCACTTGTTCTTTTTGACGGAGACCAAGTTAGCGACCCCGTTAGACGTGGCGTACCTCAACTACCCAGGATACTCACTTGAACACAAGTTTAAGAAGCAGGCTGGGGTCTGTGTGTACGTCCGCGATGACATATGCTGTCAACGTCTCCGCTGCTACGAGGTTGCGGGTTTTCCCACTCTGTGGCTACTGGTGGACACCGGCTCTCTTAAAACAATTTATGTCGGTGTTTACAGGTCGCACAGCGGTGATCAGGAGACAACAAGACTCTTTGACCATCTTACAGAGGCAGCTGAACTGGCCCAACACAAATATCCGACAGCGGAGCTTGTCTTTCTGGGGGATTTTAATGCCCACCATAAGGATTGGTTGTTCCCGTATCAGAAAACTGACCATGCTGGAAGAGAGGCGCGCAAGTTTGCGATATCGCTAGATCTCCACCAGCTGGTTGGTCAAGCTACCCGCGTTCCGGATATTGATAGCCACACACCCAACTGCTTAGACCTTCTGCTGACAACAGATCCGGACAGGCACTCTGTATCGGTCTGGGCTCCGCTCGGATCGTCTGACCACTGTCTGGTGAAATCCGTGTCTTCCTGTTCTCCCCCAGATTTAAGCCCTAGAGGCACGAGGCGAGTTTGGAAGTACGGGTCGGCAGACTGGGACGAGATGCGGCACTTCTTTGCATCTTATCCATGGCGGCAGACTTGCTTCTCTTCGCTCAATCCTTCTGACTGCGCTGACTCAATTGTCGACGTGATTCGCCAGGGAATGGAATATTTTATCCCATTCTCTGATGTTTTACTTGGCTACGAGGCTCAACCCTGGTACAACGCGTCTTGTGCGCAAGCCGATTTGCTCAAAGAGCAGGCATACCAGGCCTGGGCTTCGGCCCGTAGTGACAGGTGCAGTAGTCAGCGTGCTCGTGAAACAAAAAAAGCGTACAATTCAGCCGCCAAGGATTGCAAACGGGTGTTACGGAAGGCGCGTTTCGATCATGTTGGACGAATTGGGGCTAAACTGGCGTCTTGCCCCTCGGGTAGCAAGGAGTTCTGGACCCTGTCGAAATCGGTCGAGACGAACTTCTGCCGGCCTACGCTGCCTCCTATGCTGAAGTCTGATGGAACGCTGGCTCATACGGCGCAAGAGAAGGCAAATCTATTTGCCTCCATCTTTGCCGAAAATTCACGCCTAGACACGGCCTCGAATATACCACCTAATATATCTCACTGTGGCTCTGCAATGCCGATGATCTCAATCCACTTAAAAGAGGTTCGTAAGGCCCTATGCAGTCTAGACGTGAATAAAGCCAGCGGACCTGACGAAATACCTGCAAGAGTCCTGAAGAGCTGTGCTCCTGAGTTGTCTCCTGTCTTGACGCGCCTGTTTCGCCTCTCTCTAAAAACCGGAGTGGTGCCGGAGTCTTGGAAGCTTGCTAATGTGCAGCCAGTGCCCAAAAAGGGTAACCGTGCCGATCCTGCTAACTATAGACCAATCGCCATAACCTCCATACTGTGCAAAGTGATGGAAAGGGTACTTAACAGTAAGCTGCTAGCATACCTCGAAGACAATGAGCTCCTCAGCGATCACCAGTATGGCTTCCGTCGTGGTCGTTCAACTGGGGATCTTCTTGTGTATGTTACGCATTGCTGGGGCGAGGCCATTGAGAAACACGGTGAAGCCCTTGCTGTATCGCTTGATATCTCAAAGGCCTTTGACAGGGTCTGGCACGCTAGTCTGTTGGCTAAGCTTCCTGCATTCGGCATCTCTGCCGACTTTTGCAACTGGATTTCCGACTTCCTGAGTGGACGATCGATCAGAGTGGTCATAGATGGCTGCTCATCAGATCATAAGGCCATTGATGCCGGTGTTCCTCAGGGGTCTGTTCTTTCTGCGACTTTATTTCTGCTGCACATCAACGACCTGCTACAGCTTGGTGCAATCGGGTACGCTGATGACAGCACAGTTGCAGAAAGATACCTGTCGAGTGCAAGAGCCAGTAGAGAGGAAACAGCTACTCATAGAGAGGCCATGGTGGAGCGCATGAATTTGACCCTAAATCTTGTTTCCCAGTGGGGTGACGACAATCTGGTCAAATTCAATGCTGTGAAAACACAGGCATGTCTCTTCACTGCAAAAAGGAGCCAGTTCCAGTTGTCTCCTGCTTTTCGAGGTACAGTTGTACCAGTTACCGACCGCCTACAGCTTTTGGGCATGGAGTTGACATCGGATCTCAACTTCGGCTCAACCATCGAGTCAAAAGCTCAGACCGCAGCTAAAAAGCTGGGCATCCTGAATAAGGTGAGGCGATACTTCACATCTGGACAGCTTTTAAATTTGTATAAAGCACAGGTCCGTTCCTGTATGGAGTATTGCAGTCACCTGTGGGATGGCTCAGCAAAATACCAGCTTGCTGCACTTGATTCGGTGGAACGCAGAGCTAAAAGGCTCATAGGCGACGAGTCTTTGGTAGCAACGCTTCACAGCCTAGCTCATCGGCGTAATGTCGCCTGCTTGTCGGTCTTCTACAGACTGTACTTCGGAGAGTGTGCGCAGAAGCTCCACGATCTAATCCCACCATCACCCTTTTACCACCGGACTAGCAGACGCACTGCGGCGTACCATCCACACTTGGTTGATATCCCGACAAGTCGTACTCGGCGCTTCTCATCCACGTTTATTATGCGCACAGCCAAAGTGTGGAACTCTCTGCCGGCATCTGTGTTCCCTCCCACATATAACCCGTCTGCCTTCAAAGCAAGAGTGAACAGGCATCTTCTGGGCACGCTCGTTTCATCATAGACCTCATCCATCGCTTTCCACCAGGCGTGATCGAGGTCAAGAGCAGGCCCATTTTGTAATAAAAAAAAAAATAAAAAATAAAAAATAAAGGAGGTGGCGGAACGTGAGAGGGTCAGAACCTCACGTCCCAGCCGCCGCGGGAGAAGCACCGGGCGTAGGGGGCCACGCTGTGATGGCTCTCGGCCACCGTAGGTGCGGGCCTGTGGACGGTGAGTAATGGGTTAGCTCGCCGTCCGTCCGTCGTATGTCGACAGGCCGTGTCGACGGCGCGTTCGTGTTCCACGCGCGCCTCAAAGAGATGTCAGCAAACAGGAGGGGCCCGCAAGGGCCGATGCCTGCCAGGGCTGCGGGACTGTTCGAAAGAGATACCGCGGCCCTGGAACATAAAGGGCAAAGGAATGAACATGGGTGGTTTTTAGTCAGTAAGAGTCTGACACTCCCTTCCGCTCCGCCCCGAGCGGGAGGAGTCATTTGATGATTTCCCACGCGAAAAAAAAAAAAGGGGGTCTAAAATGGCCGATTTAGCAGAACGTACCTACTTTTATGAATTGTCACCTTGTGACCATTTTACGAATTTAAACGTAATTCATATTATTATCCTATTATGATTCTGCTAAAGTGGTCATTTTAGGTCCCCAGTAGTTGTTTTTTTTTCTTAACGTGACATTATTATGTGAAAGACTATCTTCGTTAACTTGATAGTTTTGTGTTGTTAGTGACGTACTGCTTGAGTTTAGCTTTAAATAAGTTGAAAGAAGATGTGTTCCTTTTCAAAGGATCTACAGTATTTTATGATAATGCCCAATAGATAAGCGCATACATGAAAATATATTTCACCAACAGAAGCATTCAGTTCTTGGCTAGTTGCCATTCAGAAAACCTACTCGAAGTCGTAATAGAAAAGTTTCGTGAACATAAAGTTTTCGGACAAGAGTAATTTAATTATCTTATTTTGAATGCGGGTTTCTTCTCAATATTGTAGGAAAGTTTTACCGTATCATATTTGTATCTATTTCTTCAGGAATTTCTTAGTAGCAGCCTAGTCTGCCCTGTCTATTGCTTGGGGTATTTATTACAGGCGTCCAGTTTTGTTTTTTTTTTTTCTAATGACCAAATTCCATTCAGCCATTATTTTTATGGAATATTTTCTTGTAGCCTCTTCTTTGATTTAAGAAACGATTTTCTTTAAAAAAAACCCTATTCGCAGAAACATAACGTTCGTAGAGATACTTTCCTTGAAAAGCCTGAATTTTGAAGGTAATTTGGTGCAGCAAATACTTTCAGTGTTTGCGCTTCAACAAATAGCTATCGCTTATTCAAAATGTTTATACGAGTATAAGATGTTTCTACAGTGGTTAACTTAAATGTTTTATTAGATTAGAGCTCAAAAAATAAATTGCCTACTTTGCTAAAAAAACCCAATAAAGATAGATAGATAATAGAAGAGTACCTACTTAGTTTTCACGAAAAAGCTATATTTTAAAACAAATATTATTGCAAGTCACGATTTGGTCGAAGGCTAACAAATTGTTTTACAAATAATAATCTGTCAGACTTATAATTATGAATAGACATTTATGAATTTCAAAGTCTATACCAAAATCCAATTTAAAAAAAGAATGTTGCCATAGATAATAAATAACAGACACTCAATCACATACATTGCTAAAAAAAAATGTTTGAGAAAAAACATTGATGAAAGTGCTTGATCCTCGTCATATTTGAGCGCCAGGAAACTTAGACAAATATTTATATTGTTTCAGATCCTTCTATGACAAAGTATACAATGATTCAGGTGAAATTAAAAACGTGATCTGAATTTACTATTCCTTGAATATGATATTCCTGTTTTCTTATAATTCCTGTCGAGACCGAAAATGAATAAATGAATGTGTACTGAATTTCTATGATACTTAGAGCGGGTTTCATACAAAAAACTGAACGCTCTGACAGCTCTTGAACGCGTTTCACTTATGCTGATCGCGTTCAGATTCATTGGTAAATTTCGTCCTTAACAGAGTCCAGCCTCTAATTACCAAAGAACCGTTATCCAGTACAAGCCACGTGTGTGCGAAACTGCTGATCAGCTATAATAGACGGCCGCACCTTTGTGCGGCTAATCGCGGAGTCAAAGTGGACGCAGCGAGCTGTGAGGCAATCGATGAGGTATAGCGTTTAGTGCGGGTAATGTGGAGATAGTGCGGTGCGCTGGATGGTCATGTAGTTTAATTAGGCATCTGTGCCATTGCTGGAGATAAGCTAGAAACTAAAACGAGTAGTTTGTTGTACAATTGACAGCCGGGACCAACGGCTTAACGTGCTTTCCGAAGCACGGAGGAAACTCGGTATGTAATCCACAGACCAACCATGGCAAGCACGCGACCCCTGTAAGCTTCCCCGCCGGTGGACAGGTGCCTTACTGAAACGAACAAATATAAAAATAACACTGACTTCCGAAATAATTGTAACAATGACAATGACTTCTGAAACGATTACAATCAAGCATAACTTTTGCTGTAAAAATGTAACTTCATATTTTTACCAGTTGAGCCGAATTTCTAGGAAAAAAAAGCCCGCTGTTTACGAAAATAAACAAAAACTTTTTGCAAAACACAGCATTTTTCTGCTCTGGCCTCGTAGACTGCTACGCCATAGCTATATTTTTTATCGTCTCATAAAATGTTTGAATTCTTAGAAATAGACTGTATTTTAAACATTTGGTTTTCTACTCGGGCCTCGTAGCTGGCGTAGCAGTGACTGCTACGCCGTAGCTATATTATTTTATTGTCTCGTTTAAGTTAGAATACATAGAAATGGACTGTATTTTAAATAGTTTTCCACAAATGAAAATAAAAAGCTCTGTTGTTCACAAAACGATTTTATAGACTTCGAAGCGCTCTTTTAAATCTTATTTTTATTAAAGAAACCAAAACAAATTTTCAGCTTTATGCCTTTGAATACAAATATAAGAGGATTAAAAATTTTTTTTTAGAAAGAACTTCTAGTTGTTACGGTACTTATGAAGTTAACAAGCAGACTTCAGACGGAGTGTGGTTTCTACAAGTGGCGACGCTCTCATAAAAAATAACAAGGGCTTAGGGGCTTTTGAAGAAGTTTAAAATACATTCCTTTGTCAAATAATACATTAAATATGTGGTCTGTAAACTTTTAAGAGCCTGCTGCAGGTCCATAAACTTTGTAGGTGACTCCGATCTATCTTGTTTGTTTTATCGATTTCAACGCCTTCCTACATTCATTTCACGATTTGGAAAATAATGCCTGGATTTCTAACGGCATCGGCAGTAAGAAACAACCGTATAGTAAAAGAAAAACCAAATAAAAAAACCGGGCAAGTGCAAATTGGACTCGCGCACGAAGGGTTCCGTACCATTATCTATAAAAACGGCAAAAAATCATGTCGGTTGTATGGAAGCCCCACTTATATATTTTTTTATTCTGTTTTTTAGTATTTGCTGTTATATCGGCAACAGAAATACATCATCTGTGAAACTTTCAACTGTCTAACTATCACGGTTCATGAGATACAGCCTGGTGACAGACGGACAGACAGACAGCGGAGTCTTAGTAATAGGGTCCCGTTTGACCCTTTGGGTACGGAACCCTAAAAAAACTGCTAATTCAACCATGTCAGTTTGCACATGACATTATACCTCTAATCCCCGAAGAGTTAGTCAGAAGTGTACCCACAGTACGGGCTCTTTGCCATCAACCGGGGAGAAATCTTAACTCCGCGCTACTGCTGAGAAAGTCCTGATTGAAAAATCCAATAATCCTTTGCCTGACCTGGGAATTGAACACAAGACCTCATACATGCTGCGGGACTGTTCGAAAGAGATACAGCGGCCCTGGAATACAAAGAGCAAAAGAAGGAACATGGATGGGTTTTAGTCAGTAAAAGTCTGACACACTCCCTTCCGCTCCGCCCAGAGCGGAAGGAAGGAAGGTCACGTGATGATTTCCCATCCAAAAAAAAAAGAAAACACCTCATACATCAGTAGCGCTTGCAATGACTAGACCAACGAGGCAGTCCTTGAAATCATTTGTATTCTATTCAACTAAATACTGGCCAAAAACTTATTGTTCGTAGAAAAAGAAATCCTTCTCCACTAGTATTCTAACATGAATGTACGATTTCTGTAGTATAAGATAAGGGTGGGGATGTATGCGACGCGTACTAATGAGGTCTCCGCTGTGGAACTGACCATGGAGCAAGGGTCATTGAAGAGACGTTCACGATACTCTTGTGCGAGACGGCATTTCAAGTTTCTTGTCATCGGTCGAACAAATTAGGTAAGCGGTTTATCGTTTAGTGGGTATGAAACCAGAACTCTTTGTGCTAACATCTTTTTATCTTCCTCAGTTTTAGTTTTGCCTAATAACCAATATTTTTCGTATAGGTATTTCAAAACTGTAAAGGAGTCTGTTCACCACACCGTACCATATCATGACCGTGCTATGAACGTATCAGGCACGTAAAACAACACAACACGGACTACTATGTCCACTACACTGTATGATACCCGTTCGATACAGGTTTAAAACGGTCATCATACGCGGTTAAACCCTATATTCTTGGTACCTATTGAAAACTTTGCTGGCCTGTTTCGTCACCGTAGCCCTATACAATTGCCGGTGAGAATATTTACTTCGTACATGGCACGCGATGGTATTGGTCGGTGACAGAACGGTCTAGTATTCTCAAACTTAAAATAAAAAGATCTTTTTTTGCCTGATACGTTCATAACACGGTTATGGTAGGTATGGTACGGTGTAGTGGGCAGAATCCTTTAGCGTTATAGACACACTTATTTAAACGCAATAAAAACAACATACATTACACACAATACCGGACATTGATTTTTTCTTTGTAAGAAGTTGTTACAAAAAGACTTGGCCACGGCCAGCATTGACCATCCATTTGTAACTAACAAACCGTTTCCATTCAAAGTGTCAAGTTTCAAAATACGTCCCGGACATACTCGTTCCACTTTAAAACTGAGCAAATAAGTGCTGTAAACTAACCCGGGGCGCTTTACCGAGAGAATTTCTTGAACAAACCTTCTTGGCACCATTGCAGTGTACATTAGATGCGACCGTGGTATGTTCTCCTGGTATTTCTACTTACTTCTGTTGGTTTTGTAGATGACCTGACCTACCTGCCTACAAAAGTAGACCTACCTACCTACAAACCTGACTACCAGCTACCTACAAAAGTAGGTAGGTAGGCCAGGTTTTTTTTGCGACCGTCGACGATGTTTATGAAGAAATGGATAGACTAGAGGCAATTTTAATAATTAACTAGATGAGACTACTTCGTTTGTCGAGATCCTGGGTTCGATTTCCCTCCTATCTGCCTTGTAAATACAAGCTTCTAATATAAATTATTATGTCAATCCTCAATGTCATCGTTCTCTTGCCCTCGTTCCAATTTATTTAGGGTCGACGCAACATGTCTTCTTTTTCCATACTTGTCTATTATTCATCACCACAGTAGTCACGCCCTTTCTAGATTTATCGTCTTTCACACAGTTCATCCAATTGATGCACATATAGATCGACTATATTAAACGATAATACGTCGAGCAAATATAAATGAGCCTCTGCTTGGATCGTTACTTTGCTCGTTAGTGATCGTAAAGCTCACCCCCAGCAAAGGTGAATAAACATAAATCTAAATTATTATTTATTAAGATTAATATCATAAAGGCACGTGTGCACACTGGCACGTTACTCGTGATAAAATCAGTGTATGATTCTCTAAATGTGTAAAGCTGGAGAAGTACGCGTATGGAAAAAGAAGACATGATGCCCCGAATTAGTGTTGCCCAAAATCGGTCTTGGTCTTGCAGTCTTGGTCTTGTTCTTGCATTTTCGCAAGACCAAGACCAAGACCAAGACCGGTTTATTGTAGCAAGACCAAGACCAAGACTGAACCCTGCAAGACTTGAGCAAGACAAGACTTAAGCCTGCAAGACTCTTGCGTCTTGCAGTTAAGACAAACTGAGATTTGGGCGTTATTAAGGGGCCGGCGATCAATGAATTGTCCATACAAACGTAATACCAAAATCATTTTCAGTTTGAGCATATTTCCACCTGATAATGTTGTTATTCGGAACAAGACAATAATTATCTAGGTTCCCATTTTTTTTTTGCTAAATACTTAGAACGAATTGTAAACCAATTGAATTTCTCACATTTTTGCAGTATAAATGATATGTTTTCATCTCATCTGTTCTATATTAAAAACGGTTATATTCTTAATATTGTTTATTTTGAAACACGACTTATATTGTTAAGTAACACAATATAAAAAAAATATTGAAAAGCATTGATTTTTCATTCATCATTTTTGGTATTACGGCAAACATTCAAATTAATCACAAATGTGCAGCGGCTAGTGGTGCTATCGCATCAAGCATTGGATGTGTTGACGTGGTATAGTGACAATAGTGTAAATGTGTGCGTGGGTACGCACGACTAGGGCTAGGTGCCCACTCACACACACAGCTCTCGCACGCGTGGCGCGGCTCATATACCATGGTATCTATGTGTAGTGCCTATGTGTGTCGCTTCGTCAGTGTGAATGCACACTAGCGCAAAATGCATGTAGACGCCGCGCCGGGTATTCGTTCGTCAGTGTTAGACGATTACTTCATTGCGTTGTGCGTGCGTATTTGTTTGCCAATTGTATCGTAATATTTCTGACACTTATTGACCTATGCTACGGATTTGGATTTAGATTTGCCTTGTGAAAAAAAAAGACGAACTTTTATTAGAATTAAGCCGAAGTGCGAGTCAGAGACACGAAATTCAAATAAAAATCATAGGTAATCATAGGAGCCAACCAAGACTGGCTGAAGGAACGAAAAATGAGGTTGACAGCTTCATTCTTTGGTCAAGTTTGTAAACTTAGAGATACAACGTCTGGCAAAAACATAGTAAAACAATTACTATACAGTAAATTTAAAGGCAACGATGCTACAAAATATGGGATTGAAAATGAACCTATCGCATTGAAAGATGCTGAGAAACTTTTAGGGCTTCATATTGAACCATCTGGGTTGTTTATCGACGAAAAACTACATTTTCTCGGAGCAAGCCCAGATGGTTTGATAGGTGATGACGCTATCATCGAAATAAAGTGCCCTGCAAGCGCAGCAAACTTTACGCCAGATGAAGCAATAGACGAAAAAAAAATTACCTTTTGCACTAAGGATCCGACTAACATAAGTAAAATTAAATTAAAAAGAAGTCATAATTATTTTTACCAAATACAGGGACAGCTTCATGTAACAAACCGCAAATACTGTATTTTTATCGTGTGGACGCCAAAAGGACTAGCATATGAAAAAATAGAAAAAGAAGATGAATTCTGGAATTCTATCGCATCCAAATTAGAAGAATTTTATTTTAAATGCATATTGCCTGAATTAATAGATCCCCGTTTGCCCAGAAATCTGCCTATCAGAGATAGAATATAAATAATTGTTCATATTTAAAATTATTATAATGTTTTATTGTTTCACGGCCCATGGCCCTATTTCACCAAGCTGACAAGTGCGACAATCGTCAAAAAAGGATTATTAAAGTACTTAATTATTATCATGAATGCAAACAAAAATGCGGAAAATGAAGCAGTAAATGTGTATTTTTCAAAAATAAATCAATCTTTTCACAAGAGAAACTGATATTTCTCTAAAATGTCGTTTGTCGTTCACTAAATTACTACAATTTTGTTACTTATAATGTTTTAGCTGACAAAGCTCTCATAATAACGTAAATTTTTACAACTGTGTAAAATGAAGTAGAGAAGAAGTCCAAATCTCTTAAATCAACTGTATTTTATTTTTCACAATCATTTAGCAAATATGGTCACCCTACACGGTTTGATTAGAATCACGTTTCGATTTATATATTTTTTAAATCAATGTAGCAATCTCTATTACTTACCTATTTATGAATAACAAAATAAATGTGTACCTACCTTTGGAAATCCTTGTTGTTTTTATTTTGATAATTTTTAGCCGAGAATGCTGTTATTCCTAGAGACATAAAACTTGTGGCGGGCGTAAGTAGGTAGGTAGGTACTTAGATTTCAGATTTGTAGGCGAACCGTATACTTATTCGTTATATTAGTGCCTATAGAAAAAGTAGGTAAATAACCCAGGTTGTTTTCTACAAAGCCTCGATTTTGAGATATTCCAACATTTGAGATAAAAACATTGTAAGTAGACAAATTTCCTAAAAATGCATTACTGTTCTGCACATACACTAACGATTGCCCAAAGTAACTAACAAAAATAAAGCAAATAATGAACATGATATTTACGTAATGCGCTACCTATAGAATAGTAGCTAGGTAAACAATATTCACATTCACACACGCTCACGCGCTGCTCCGAAACGCGCTAGGAAGGGTGAAACAGAGACAGCAATATTTCGACGTATTTTTGCCTTCGCTTCGAATTGCAGTTGCGAGCGGCTTACGCCGGGCTCTTAAGTAGGTATTTGGTTCAATCCCGATTTTGATAGACGTTCCCCAGTATCAAAACCGTAGGTATCGACATAACACTAAACTAAGGGCTGCAGTTGTATCTGCAGTTGGCAACGTGCCGCTCGTCTGAAAGAACCCTAAAAGGTATTGTATTGATTAGGTAGGTACTTATTATATTTCAACTATTTATTAAGTAGGTAGCGTGTTAATACTCACAAATCTGTTCCCATCATCCCATGTGATAAAATGTACCTAGAATAACTTTCTAGCAAAGTTCATACCTTGTAGGTCTACCTATATTATTATCTACCTATAATAATATATTATGCTTGTTTATGTCTAATGTGCAGATCTAACGTTAGTAGGTTGGTATGTGCTTAAAATTATAGCCAACAAAATTATATAAACATTATGTAGGTACCTACTTATGTTTCAAAGTTTATATTATTCTTCTATTCAGCAAAATTTAAAACTAACAGCGAGTCGAGTAGGTCTAGTAACAGTTTCTACGGCAGCGAATGTTATGGTACAGACGCCAGCACATCAAGCTACTACACTCTGTCAAATTTCTTTAACAGATTTTCAACTTTATCGCTAAAGAATTAAGGTCAAGGTTGATTGGGAAAATGTGACGTTCCACGAATAAACTGTTGGTCGGTCGGTGTATTATTTACCTACTTATTTGATAATTTACCGACAAAGACGCCGCGGTTTGCAACAAGTGTATCACAGCATTTGACGCACACATATGATGACACACGCATACAGCGTTTGAGCGCCGCATTCGCCGACAAAGAGTACGGCGGACAGGGCAAAATTGTTACCTATTTTGGTAGGGTTGGTACAGGAGGATAAAATTAAATGACCTTGAAGATGTCTCAGCAGTAGGAAGGTATAAATTGAATGCTTTGAGTTTCTTGTATAAATACATTCTCACACTGGCTCAAATTCGAACACTACAGCGTTTAAAGCTGTCGGGCGAGATGATAATTAATAACTAAGTAGGTATCGCATCTGTTGAATTGCGAATATTTTGATTTAGAAAATTATCATTGTGAATATCGGTAAATGATAGATAGTGATATACCTAGGTACTAAAAGTGAGCAGCAAGATGGAAAATTGTATATGCCATGTCAGTGCTTTCCATAAGTTTGTTTTAAAAAAGCTCTCAAGTAAGATTTAGAGTTTACCATTCAATTACACACAACAAATTATTGAAAAACAAAAATAATGAAAAATATATTTAGACTGAGTACTTAGGAAGTTAGCAGAAAAAATATTCTATCGTGGATACTTAGTTATTAAAAAGTTGATAAACGTTGTGTTTACTTAATTTATTTTTCTGTGCTAATGCCAACATTGACAACCCTACCAAAATAGGTAAAAAATTACTAGACTTTGTGTCGCCGCCACCGCTTTCATGTCAAAGGTCGCCGCCACTGCTCATGTTCCAAAGAATAAAATAAGTTTCCGGGTGCTCAGAACCGACACAAATAGATTATGTTTTCCTCGCAAGGAAGATTGTAGTCGTAAGGATAGTTAGATATTATAAGAATTGTAGTAAGTAATAATAATATACCTAGTTTATATTATTATTTCCTATTATACCTTTTTAAAGGACATTGCACTGCAAATTTGGAAGTGGGTGATTTTAACATCCTTGAAACGTGGAAAAACTCCAAATATGAGCGACGTCATATTGCTTTACGCATTTTGTTTTAAAATCACACACTTCCAAAAATCGAGATTTGCAGTGTTGGTTTATCAACTTCTATCGCACCTACTCTAGTAGCGAGTAACCTCCATAAAATAGCAGGCAACGTACCGGAACGGAACTTGCCTAGTTCCAATAAAAGAGGACCATAATAAACAATATTATTTGCATAATTATCTACACTTTATTGTTGCGTAGGCACAAAACCTATCTGATTGTGAATTTGTGATACTTCTGTTTTTTAATCTTTCAAAGATTTATTCTATCTATCAAAGAATGCCGCATTTTCCTTTGTCGGTCTACGGCTTGTGCTTATAAATATGAGTTTTTATTTCAATTACAGTCATTTCCAATTGTGCTTCGCTTCGAGTCTATCTTATTTATTGTTCTCGCCCATTTACCTAGCTAGGTACTCTAAATCCTTATTGCTTTCGGAGTGAATGTTTACAATTTGACATGAGTGACGAAGATTCAAATAGCTCTAGTCGGAGTAGTGAGAGTTGCAGAATTAGATCTAAAAGACCTAAAAGCAAATTTGACGAGTTTTTCGAAATAATTCATGCGTCCCAAATTGGTATGTGTAAATTGTGCCAACATAAGAAAGTTGAAATAAAAATGAAAAACAGAAACACTTCAGGCTTAAGGAAGCATCTACTATCTTTTCACGAGAAGGAATCGCAAATATTTCTTCCTGTAAGAAAACCAACATTAAGTCAAAGTCAAAGTGGAGATATCACAAGCTTTTTAACAACCACTGCAAAAAGTAAACAGGTAAGAGAAAAATATGTTACGTAGATACTAGGTACTCAATTAATAATTACAGTAATTTACCAAAGTAAAGTAGGTACCTAGCTGTTACTCGTAGGTACTTTATTTTTGTAAATTAATTTCATCAAAAAAAACAATGCAAATAAGGGTATTTCATAAATACCTACATTAAAATTTATGAATTTAATTGGTATCTACTTTACTTTTTATAGTTTTATAATTTTTTTTTTATAAATTATTTAGTAGCGTAGTCCTCCGATTGCCGCCAAACCTGCCCAGCGTGGCAATTATAGGCAACTACCCCCCGAGTGGGAAGGCCTTTGTCCAGCAGTGGACGTTCTACGGCTGATTATGCAGATGATAATGATGAGTAGTACGTAGTTATTAAATTGTTTTACGATTTTAATCTCTATTTCTACCAACGGGTGTTTGTATAGGTAGGTACCATTGTATTACGTGTTACAGAAAGGGTAGGTAGGTATCATATCATCATATCCATTCAAACGGGGTGAAGAGTGTAGGTAGGTAGGTATCTGGTTTAGAATCTGCATTCATTTGAACCGTCAGCTAAATAAAGTACTCTACTTAAGTAGGTACATAGGTACTTAATTACTGAGGCAGCCGCGGCAGTACCTACTTAAGTTTTTTTACTACAAACAAAAAACAATTTCCCAAGCTATAATACCCACTTAGATTTTGTACTAACTAATTTGTGTTCAAGTATTTGCTATTTTGTGGCATAAAACTATCAATATAATAATAAAAATATCAGAAAAACAAATCTTTTACGGAGTTGTTTCTTGGATGAATAATTGATTGACACTATTTGACACCGATCAGCTGACGTAGGTACCTATGTAATGAATGATTTGAGTAGTAGTAATTCCCTTACAAACATTTATAATTATGTAGGTAATTATAGGTATTAAAAAATGTTGCCTTATTGGTTTGTTATCACTTATCACCATAGGAATCCGTGCCCTTGATATGTATGTACATTAAGTATATCCTTTCCGTAACACGATTTTAATCTGTACCTATACCTACCTAGGTAATTTATTCAAATGCGAAGCTAGTTTAGGTATTGATATAGAGAAACGCATGCCGTTATTTACGACAGTAAAGCCGCCGCAGGTTTGCTAGTACCTATAGTATATTTTTATAGATATCATGCTATGCTCATAGTTTTAAAATCTAATAGGTACCTATTCTTACTATTATTAACACAAATGTTTTAATATTTTATTTCAGTCAGTTTCTGAAAACCGCAGTGACAACTTTATGACAGCTACAGTTGATTGGATTGTAAAAAAATATCTTCCTTTCTCATTTTTCGATGATGAAGATACACAGGAATATTTTCGATCGATTTGCCCGAATACGATATTTCCTAAAAGGTCGACATTAAGAAGGAAAGTCAAAGAGCGATTTGAAGAACTACAATCGAATGTTAAAAATCGACTACAACAATATTCATGTAAAATGTCATTTACCATTGACGGATGGACGTCCATTGCTGGTAGGAGTTACTACGGGATCACTATACATTATATAGACAATGAATGGAAGTATCGATCTGTAGTCCTTGATTTTATACCATCGCGCGGTCGACATACTGGGTTAGATATTGCAACGATTTTCCACGAATGTTTATTGGAATATGGCATAATTGATAAAATACAGGGTATCACGGTGGACAACGCAACTGCAAATACCAAATTCATGTATGAACTTGGCAAACAACTGCTGCATTTTGATTCAGACAATCAACATTTCCGGTGCTTTGCTCACATTTTGAACCTTGGTGTACAAGATTTACTAAAGACCTTAGCATTACACAGTGAAACTGACATTAAAGAACAAGAACAGCACTATGAAGACTATGAAGACGAAACTGAGGAAGATGAAGAATATGCGCCAAATATTGCTGACTCACGTACAGGTATTACAAAATTACGCAGTATTTCCAGTAAAATAAAAAGAAGCGAGATATTGAAGAGGAAGTTCCAGTCTGCTTGTGAAGCAGTTGGCGTGCCATCAAATCTGAATCCTATACTCGACTGTCCAACAAGATGGAATTCCACACATGATATGATTGGATTTGGTTTAAAAGTGAGAACTGGCATTAACATATTATGCGTTTCAGTTACCGAATTGAATGATTTTCAAATCACAGAAACTGAATGGCAAATACTCGAAAAAATACATAAGTTTTTAATAAACTTTAAACTTTTATCAACGAAACTTGGTGGAGAAAAATATGTTACATTACCGCTAGTCATTGTATCATTCAATCTATTGCTTGATAAAATTGAATCCATGGTAAAAAAATTAGATGAGAAACCTAATCGAACTGAAGTGGATGAAAGGCTCATTCTAGGTTTCCAAGCAGCCCGAGATAAAATGCTGAAACATTATAAGAAGAGCAACTGGATTTACTGTACCACTTTAATTTTAGACCCAAGGCACAAAGCTCAGACTTTTGATATGACATTATGGGGGAATCAAATTAAAACAGAAAGCCTGCGCAAATTTAATGAACTTTATAAAGAATATAAAAGTCTACACGTACAGCAACACTCGGTGTCTAAATCTCCAGAATTACCAAGAAATGAAAACAAAGTATGTGAGGATGAAGAATATGAAGATGTAATAGACTTTGAGAAACTATACGCATGTCCCTCTACGTCGTCATCTGGATCTGGATCTTGTCTTCAAGGCTTAGTTATTGACGAGTTGGAGGAGTACCTAAGTAAACCGCGAGCCGCCAGCTCAGAAGACATTTTAGAGTGGTGGAGGACGCATGAGACGGAATATCCGATTTTATCCAAGATGGCTCGTGATTTTCTTTCGATACCTGCAACTTCAGTACCGGCTGAGAGATTATTTTCTAAAGCATCGTTAGTAATTAGAAAACATAGAAATAGATTAAGTGATGAGTCAGCCAGGTGGTTACTTTGTATTAATTCTTGGTCAAAAGAATTAATATAAAGTAACCATTTTTTTTTTATTCTAAAACAACCATAATTATTCACATTTAGTTTTAGCCACACAATGAAAACCTCTCGGGGTTTATATCTGCATGTTGGCGAGCCGTTCATATCATTTTTTTACCAATTTATAGGTAGATATAATAATACATAGGTACTTATACTTAAAGGTACATTAGGAGAATTTTTGTGTAAGGAAACGCTTTGATTTGTACTTATAACTTTTCGAACTCGTTTTGTCTAACGTATGCAAGTCTACTGGAAGTTAATTATGTCAATGCTATTGTGTACTGTACTGCAATTTTTTTATTTGTGTTCAATTTTTTATTTAAATAAATGTTAAATTGCATAGATTGTCTTTATTCTACAACTCTTCCATCCCATTCCATTAACAAAATAATTATTATTAGTTAGTACCAAATAAATAAAAATAATCGTCGTGTAGGTACGACGATTATTTGTCTAAGGAATACAATTTTGTTGTAGTAGGTACCTACATCGTTTCTTACTTACACATACTTACGACAGTACCTACGTAGCAAAGCGCGCCAGTCACGAGTACGACAAATTGCCTAAAAAATGTACCTACGCACACTGTAATGAAATCTGCTAATCTCAACACACACGCACTTCCTTATTTTGGCCGCATAGGTAGGCTTTGCCTGTAGTCTTCTATTATTGGTTGATTAACATTGTACATTGGTGAATGCCCCAGGATAGCCCGCGAAATTCAAATTTTCTTTTTTTTATTGCAATTTGCAGGCCAGTGCTAGATTGTTTGTTGATTAAAATATTATTCGCGCTGTAAGACGTATGTAGTTACAGAATCATAATCATCAAAATCATCAATACAACCCTCCAAGTTCAAAGGTCGATGAGGTTGACCTTGAAAACGTCTTTTTTTTAACAATTCCTCGACATTTATGAACTTGGAGGGTTGTGTTGATGATTTTGATGATTATAATTCTGTAACTACATACGTCTTACAGCGCGAATCATAATTTAAACTAACGTGTTCAATAAATAGCAATAGGCTAATAGGTATTTGCAAGACTTGCAAGACTTGCGAGACTCTTGCTGCAAGACCAAGACCAAGACCAAGACTGAGAGCGCAATACCAAGACCAAGACCAAGACCAGGTGTATTGACGCAAGACCAAGACCAAGACTGGCCTAAGTCTCGTCTTGGTCTTGCATTTGGGCAACACTACCCCGAATAAGGGAAAATAAGAAGATAAGGGGAGGGATGATGATTTGCAATGCTGGAATCGACTGCTCTAATTGATTGAAACTTCGTTGGATCTCATCATCTGATTTACGAGTATGCTCATTTGTTTTTGATTTCAAAAGGTCACCTACCAATCGTCGATTTTTCAGTTATATAAATGATTTGATTTTGTCATCGACAGGCTTTCCTCACGGCTATTAACAGTACTAAAGCCTAATTGCTGAAACAAATAAGACAACAGTAATATACAGCACGGGCCTATGCATATTCGTCACATAGACCACACGATACATGTTTAATTCACTTCCTAACACCAAGTTCTTACTACAACAGACTGTTTAAAAGCAAACTTAGTCACCAAAATAATCCAGGGCTGCGAGACTGTTCGAAAGAGATGCCGCGGCCCTGGAACATAAAGGGCAAAAGAAGGAACATGGATTGGTTTTAGTCAGTAAAAGTCAGACACTGCCTTCCGCTCCGCCCAGAGCGGGAGGAGTCATTTTAAGATTTCCCATCCCAAAAAAAAAATGTCACCAGAATAATGGGAATACATCCCTAAAGCCTGGGATTGTGGCCCGAATGATACTTATTGGAAAAAAACACAAACAACATCATACCGCCTAAAATTAGATCGAAGGACATGATATTTTCCGAAGCCTTTCTCGACCATTCCAGAAATATTCTATTAGACAAAGGTCTTACCTGTGTGTACAGCACCTTATAATATATTTTCACGTCTGACTGATTCTCCGTTGGATTATGCGCTTATTGAAAAGGTCAGAAGAAAGATTAGAAATTTATTGGAAAAGGTTTTTAAGCCGCCGATGAGACCGGGAATCTAATAAGTTGCACCCACAGATGTAGATGTACAGTCACGAGCATCAATATGTAAACACTTAACAACTTTTAAAAGTGTTTTTCTCCAACTGTTCTGATTAAGGTGAATGCTCCAACCCAGCCCGCGAAATTCAAAATTTCTTGCGTTTTTTGCAATTTGCAGGCCAGTGCTAAGTTGTATGTTGATTAAAATATTATTCGCGGCTGTAAGACATATGTAGTTACAGAATTATAATCATCAAAATCATCAATAAAACGCTCTAAGTTCATAAAGCTGTAGGAATGACTTTTTCTGTTTTTTTTTTTGTTCCTACGCCTTTATTAACTTGGAGGGTTGTATTGGTGATTTTGATGATTATAATTCTGTAACTACATACGTCTTACAGCCGCGAATAATATTTTAATCAACATACAACCTAGCACTGGCCTGCAAATTGCAAAAAACGCAAGAAATTTTGAATTTCGCGGGCTGGCTTGGAGCATTCACCTTAAAATATCACGTTATTACGAACATAGTATTCTGGAACTCTTATTTTTATGAAACTCGCGAAAATTGCTTTTAAAATTAGGAAAGTGTAAACATATTCGTGCTCGTGACTGTACCTAGGTACCTAACGCAAAAGCCACCTACTTCGCGTGCCCGGTTTAAGCGTTTTATGCTTAACGTGGCTACTGTCGCATCAAGCTGATATACAGGGTTATTTGTAAAACACCAGAAACCTCTTAAGAGGTCATTGTACTCATCACATGAACAACTTTTACTATGGGACCAAACCTGAAATCGCGAAAAAAAATCAGCTGTTCCCTACATTTTGACGAGTTAATCGATCATAAATGTGGGGAACAGCTGCTTTTTTTTCGCGATTTCAGGTTTATGTACTTCGGAGAATGTTGTGTACTCCTGAAATTGGTACCTACATAAGAACCCTGACCTGTATACTTTCATTGTTAAATGTAAAATGTATGTACTACTCGTATTGGCTTATCTATTTTAAATTAATAAATAAATAAGCTAATTTGTTTAGAACATCAGCTTTACAACTTAGGTACTTAATTCTAAACATTATAAGAATTATCCTACAGAATTTTAGTTAAATGGTTTGCAAAAACCACAATCATACATAGGAATGAGTAAATTCTTAAAATTATGAAAATATATGTGAAACAAGTATTTTTTATTTTAAAATCGATGTATTTACATTACGTTAACACCGTGCGCTCGTGGTAGGACCTCAGGTTAACTAACATAATGTAATAAGACAAGGGTTAACATGGAAACTAACGTATTTATCTATCTGTATACTACATACTACAAATAAATAAAATTGAAGTGTCTGTTTGTAATATTAAAATAACCGCTTTTTACTACATACATAAATGAATACGGTACATATACCAAAATAACTTTTTTTTTTAATTTTTGTCTGTCTGTCTGTTTGCTCCGGGCCGGCTAATCTCTTTAACGGTTCGACCGATTTTGACGGGACTGTCACTGGCAGATAGCTGATGTAATAAAGAGTAACTTAGGCTTCTATACTTCTACTTCTATTTTACGAAAAATAATGAGGATTCCGTGCAAAAAAAATAAACTCTTGAAATTTTGGTAATAAAATCCGATTAAAAAAGGGGAGTCATATTTTTAATACAATAATAATTTCACGCGAACGCAGGTCGCGGGCAATAGCTAGTAAAACATAAAGCAAATAACTATTTTAAATATAATATAAGAATAAGAATATGTAGATTAAATTGTATGTGTACTACTGAATAAATAAATAAAAATAAATAAAAAATATATATTACATACTTATAAATACAACTTTTGTTACAATAATATGTTAGTAGTGTGTGAGGATTTTATTAATTTTCCAAAGTGCTTTGCAAATTATGCAATACTTGGAATTACAGAACCTGACTTAGGCCTGAGAATGAATTTCACATTTTCTCGTTAATTACAAATTTTGTCAAATCATTATAATATGGTGCTAAAATTTAGCAAAAACAACCAATTGATAAGCGTAATAGCGTAATATGACATGTTTTCAATACAATTTGATGAATTTTGAAGAAACAATTGTCTGCTCGTCGTCGATTATGTTGTTAACTGTCAAATGTTAGGCCGCGTCATTGAAAGTGTGATACGCTATCACCCAAATGCAATGCTATTGCGTGATGATTATTAATTAAACTTCATCTTATATACACAGTTTTAGGCTCAATTACCTACTTATAATTCTTTGTGAAGCCTCAATACTGTAACGACTACTTCCACTGTGACGAGTTTTTTTTTTAAGTCTGACATAACACAGGACAATAAAAGCATTTTATTTAAGGGGCACGCTTTTTATCTCCGTACCATGGACGTTGCCGTTTAAGCACCGGCACCGTTCTGGTTCTAAGTCCGGCGAAGTATAATTGGATTTTTCAGTGAAGAATTTTGCAATCACAGACTGGCTAATGGAATTGTACTCGATAAGTCATCTATTGCATTGTTTTGTGTAATGGAATCGTGGTTGAAATAAATTAGGCATTTTTCACCTACTCTTTTGTTAGTTAATAAGTTTATTTATTGCAACATAACATTTTGTTAAAACAAAGTTTGCAGTTGCGCCAGTTACAGAAACTACAAAACTATAATAGAAATAAATATGTACAAGTATAAAAGGGTTACAGGGCTTCCAAAAATTCGTCCGCATCGCTGTCAACAGGAATAGTGCCCAGAAGGCTAGCAGCATTACCACGTTGGATGGCAATGCTGATTCTTTGGCCAAAAAATAGGCCCGCCCTGTGGTCACGTGAAGAGTCGACCAACCGCTTGGCGATTTCCCGAAAAACTAGGTGGGCACTCGGACCCCATGGCCCTAGTGTTTTCTAGTAACAGAATAGTTGAATAGGAATCGACTGTCTTGGTATGGACATGTGATGAGGAGGGACGAATCGCATATGACTTAAAGAGTGATGAAAATAAACGTTGATGGATGGAGAGGGAGAGGAAGACCAATGAAACGATCGATGGATTGTGTGAGGAATGATATAAAAAAAGGAAAAGTTGTAAATGATTGCGTGACGGTTGACAGAAGAGAATGGCAAAAAAAACGTGTTGCACCGACTCCAAGTTACATGGGACATGGGCACGAAGGTGTTGATGGTGTCCATTTTGTTAAAACATAACTGGCGAAATGTGGGTGTACTATTAGGTACACCTCTGCCTAACCCTTCGTAGATTACAGGCGTGATATTATGTATGTAACATTGTGTTGTTTAGAAGTAACTCATTACCTGTAGAACCTTTCTTTGCAAGTTGATAGATATGATTTTATGGTTTCAACAAAGTGGAAAAATCTCGATTTAGAAACTTCAGGTAAAATAACCAACCGAACCAGCCGTAGGAGACACTCGTACGTATACTTATTTCTTAAATCAAATCTCATCATCATCTGCCTAGCCGTTTACCAAATATGTTGCACCTTTTCTAGACGTTTTTTTTTTTTGGTTTTTTTTCGTAGTAAGGCTGTCTACATACATGCTTAGTATTGGTATTGCTTACACACTACAGGCCTATGTGAAATGAAATATTATGATTTCATTTTTTGATGAGAGAGCTCGTGGCTTAATAATGACTGCCACTCGGGTCGATCTTTAGGTTAAGCTGCGCTTGCCTAGGTTGGTCCGTGGATGGGTGACCACCCATTACATACAGAGTTTCCTCTTTGCCACGTTAATCTGCATCTGGTTAGACTGGAAGCCGACCCCGAAATAATTGGGAAAAGGCTAGGCAGATGATGACGATTTTTTGATGTCGAGATCCAGTCTATCCAAGTGCAGCTTAATACCAGTACTAACTAAAATATCATTGAATTTATTGATACAATAGCTACCAGTAACCACCACTACAAGCAGTAACATGCAGTAACAGTAACATATGCCCCAACTACCCTAAAAAAATGGACGCCAATCCTTTTTACCATCCCCAAGGACTACTGCACAGTTTTTATAAATGCAAAATCGAATATACTGGCAGGACCGCTGGGTATCACTAAAAGGAAATTAAATTGTGTACCGTAAAAAGGATATAACATTTTTGATGCGTCAGAAGATACCACGGGAGTAATTCCTTCATGTTTTGTTACTCAATTTCATTTTTAACGGCACATTTTTTGTATAGAATTTTAAGTGGACTTATTTATTTCGCAATAAGCGGCTTTTTTGTTGGAAATCATAAAAATGCGGAAAATAATGAGGGAGGGTAAGTATCGGATTGTAATGGATCCATGAAAATGAAACCGGAAGAATATTAAATTATTTATCATAAACGTTTTAAAACAAATTAGGTCTCATCATCTTCCTGCCCTTGTCCCAAGTTATTTGCGGTCGGCGCAACACGTTTTTTTCTTCCATTCTCCTCTGTCAACCGTCATGCTATCATTTACTTCTTTATCTTTCAGATCATTCCTCATCCATCCATCGTTTCTTTGGTCTTCCTCTCCCTCTCCATCCATCAACGTTTATATTCATCACTCTTTTTCGATGATTCGTTCCTCCTCATCACATATCCATACCAAGACAGTCGATTCCCTTTCAACTTTTCTGTAACTGGCGCAACATTCAAGCTTCCTCAAATATACTCATTCCTTACTTTATGCATTCTTGTCACACCACACATCCACCTCAACATTCTCATCTCCGCTACATGCAATCTTTTTTCATCTATCTTCTTCACAGCCCAGCATTCCGATCCATATAGTACGACAGGTAATTAAATTATTTATCATAAACGTTTTAAAACAAATTAGGTATACTAGTGGAATTAACGGATGGGTGAGAGTATTTATCTCCTTCTGTACATTAAAAGTATTATGCTGAAGTACCAACATCTTGTGCAATGCTAAATTATTGTCAAGATTTACCGTTTCTATTCCATTTTTTTAATGTTTCGTATCACTCTTTAAAGTTGGTCAATATTATGTGCAAGACACCGAACATTTTCGCTGGGCACCAAGAGCATAGATAGAAGTTCATGAGCAAAAACTGTTTTTTAAACACAAACTATTTTAAGCTTTTACGATTTACAACTAAACTTGTACATCCCGCCCCCACCCCCATCTCGGATGATGACAATCATCCCGCAATCATGGTGGTTGCAACATCATCGAAATATCGGGAGCTTACAATCATTGAAAATCACGGCAGATATCCCGTAAGTGACAGTGTCAGTTTAAAACTGTTTTTTTATAGTTCGGCAGTTGCTATTTTCACTTTGCGTTAGTCCCATCAAAACTAAAAATCCATGGATAGTTCCAACGAACCCCATATACCCAATAAGCTGGGAAACAGTATTTCCTAGTGGAAATTAAAATAAAAACACCGTGTCAGCCATTTATTACGGCGCGCTGTAAAAGTCAACTAAAGGAAATTACTTACGGTGCGTCGTTTGCGAAGCGCGGGGTAAATGCAAGTAGATGTATGCAGTTGTGTACAGTACACGAGAACTATATGTTAAACACTTAGCAAAATTCATTAATATCAACGGGGTTTAACAGAGTCGTACCCAATTATAGTACACCCACGTTCGTTTTATTTAAGTCCCATTTAATAGGGGGCGAGCCTATTACCAGTAGGGCATGCAAACCGATAACCGATAATCGATAATTTATCGGTTATCGGTCCATTTTGACAAAACGATAAATATCGAAAACAAAAACGATAAATACCGACAATCGATAATTTTATATAACGAATTCTAACACATTTCTGAACGAACGTTCGATGTGTCCCTGTTCCCTCGCCGCGCGCGTTTTCTTTCCCGCTCCTGTCATTTGTTCATTGTGCAATTTGTGTGTGAACGTGAACGTGTCGATCGCTGTCGATCTCTTGTGTTACCATGGTACAGTCAGCATCAAAAGTCGATGACCACATTCAGATTTTCAAAATCACTGTACATTATATCACCCATAAATCGCTCAACAAGAAGGGCGCCAGTATTGAATGAACATCATTAAAGTTCAAAATTAACTGAACACCATTTTGTCAAAAATCGCTGATCGTTATAGTATCCGAAAACATCATAACATACAGTTTTACAAAAGTCACTGAACAATATAAAATGCTTGTTTTGGTTATCTAGTGTAATCACGACAACGTCAAAAAATAACTTAACATCTTAAATAACAAAAGTTACTGAACATTAGTTTGTTTCGGATACGTAGCGTGTAAACTTATACTATCAAAAGTAGCTGAACTGCAAACTTAAAAAGTGCTTGTTACTATCTTCAGAGTTATAAATCCAATCTTGTCCTATCCAAACAAAATCATGTAAAAAAAAAAATATGGATGTAAATTTCGAATGTAACTTTCCAAAATAATTTTGTTTTTGTCTCATAGTATCAACGAGAAATATTAGAAGTGGGTGCATAAGCATATTTCGCTTAAATATTATTCCTTCGACATCATGTAAGCTTTCTGTATTATGATTGACTAGTAACCTTATTTGTATAGCTATAAGACTCACTATCAAAAATCACGCAGATTCTGTTTGAATTTATACCATCGACGTAATTAATGATTTTTTTTAGTTCGATTGAATTATAACCTTATGCGTAAAGCAATAAGACTCATTTTCAAAAATCACGCAGATTCTGTTCAAATTCATACCGTCGACTTAGTTTATGATTTTTATAGTTACGATTGAATCAGAACCTAATCTGTATACATATGACTCATTTTCAAAATTCACACAAATTCCGTTTTATTTCAATTCTTTGGGAAACATAGTTGTGGGTATTTGAAAAACTGTTTACCCTTTAATGTAAAAATAATATTTCTGTATCGGATGTAGACCTTTGCGGTTGCAATTATTTATCATCTACATCACATCATCACACGAATGTTTGTCCTAAGTAGGGATGGGGTGGGTAATTGGGTATGTAATGGTTAGTCGGCTTAACCTAAAGATCGACCATTTAATTTAATTTTGTTGATAATAAATAAAACGGTGGCGATTTACATGTGCATGTGTCTACTTAATTTACCAAACACATATAGCTACCGAAAAAAAATACACACACATATTAAACTCAAAAAACATTTCATTTTATTCAGGGACTTTAGAGATGAACGATGGTATGCTATTTTTGTCAAAAATTTGTTCAGAGACTTTAGAGACGAAGAATGTTATGTTTTTTTTACTATAACTTTGTATAGCGACTTTTGAAAAGTGATGGTCACCTACTTATGGCCTTTTATTATAATCATTCATTTCTGGCGCTTGTCATGTTTAGCGATTTAGGTATAATACGGTATACAGCGATTTTAAAAATTTAAATGTGGTCATCAACTTTTGATGCTGACTGTACCATGTGAGTGAGGACGCCCGGATGAACTGAATCTTGATATTATTAAGGTTACAGTTGAGGCCCTCTGTCGAGAAGATGCCACTCTAGTTAGTGCGGATGCTGCTACGAATTTTGCTTTAAAGAAACTTGAAGTTCGTAATACGGAACTTAGTCGGGACCTTCATACAAATCTCACAAAAAGACTAAAACAAAGACGGCTTCCAATTGCTAGTCTTATGCAGTACCTGCATGATCCTAACCGTTATTTTAATGACGTCGAATATAATACAGATGTATACCCTCGCTTAACCAATCATCGTTTACAGGAGATGATATTAAACCTTTTATCAAAGTATGATTCTGCTGCAGTGACTTCTTTGGAAGTGATTGAAGATTATGACCACAATCAAGCTCATTCAAGTGACCAAGTCACTGAAGTCACTGACAGCAATTCTCAATCGACCAATAAAGATTTGCTTAATCAATGTTTAAACAAAATTAATTATGACTCGAGAGGCCCAGGCATTTCAGCTTCAACGGAGGACGCCTTCACACTTCTAAAAGTTGAAATGCTACTATTTGAAAACGGTGGTGATCGTGGTCAACTGCTAACAAAGCTATACCGATGGCTTCGCTCAATTAAGCCAACTAGTGTAGAAAGCGAACGTGTCTTTTCCGCAGCTGGAGTGCTGTGTAATAAGCTGCGGACTAGCCTAAATGACAAAACTATTGATTGTTTGTCATTTCTGCGCACATATTTTCAGCAGCAAAAAAAATAACAACAATACACTCTAAAAAATCTCTTTAAAATGTGATTATTTCAAATGTGATCTCTTTTAATTATAATACAAAATAATATTTTTATGTTAAGTAATTTAATTATAGTGCATTAATCCTTAAAAATATTTTCTATTATTTATTTTAAATGTGATCTCTTTTAATTATAATACGAAATTATTATATGTTAATTTAACTATTGTATTAATCGTTAAGAAATCTTGTTAAGATGTCTATTTAAAATTTTATGACTCAGATGTCTTTTCACGAAATTATTTAAAGTTAATTTAATTATAGTAAACGTTCAAAAGTTTCAATATTTGACTCGTAATTATTATATTATTTTGAAGAGTCTAACTTTTTTAATAATTAAGCAAGAGGTTTCTAAGATTTTATTTAAAAGATCTCTTCAAGAAGAGTTTAGTGAGTAAATCCAAAATGTTATGTTACATAATTATTAAGAAATACAAACGTTGATTTAAAAAAAAACCTTGTTTAGTTATTTTTCAGTATATTATATTGTCCTTCATTTTAGGTAAGTAATTGCATCAGTTTATTCCTTTATTTACATGTAAAAAAACAAGTTTTTGTATTTTTTTAATAAAAAACGATAATTATCGGTAATTACCGGTTTTTATCGAAAAAAAAACGATATTTTTCATTTTATCGATTGTCGAAATATTTCGATAATTGCATGCCCTAATTACCAGCAACCGGGCACTAATCCAGACACCGCGGCTGCAACTTAGAAAATTCCTGATGGAAAAACCCAGTAACATTTTGCCCGATCCGGGAATCAGCTAGTGACAGCGACAGCGGTCAGGAACCACTCGACCAACGATTCAGTTAGCAAAATTCAAAAGCGATTTTCTTGTGAATTAAAATGGTTTCTACTTTGAGATAAGACCTATTTCGAAATAGTATGGCTTCTAACATACTATGCTCGTGAAAACGTGAAACGTTAAACATATACAGTTGCAGAAAATCGCTTTTAGAAGTTGCTTCATGTATATGTCGGATTCGGTCATTGGTACAGACATAAAATGAATCGCAAGTACGCCAGTGGTGACGTCACGCGACCTACTTACGGGTCTACGCACACCACAGCGTGCTTTGACAGAGCCCTGATGTTTACAGCTCGAGGCGACGACGACAATTCAAGGTCTGATGGGAGCGGAGTTGAGACGTCTTGGAACTGAACTCGATTCATAGTACCGTGTTATTATTGTGTTAAGTTGAAATCACAATCACAATCAATATTTCGTTACTTTGACTAATTAATCAATAATACTAAAAAAAAATATGAAATATCGCTAAAATATTGATTATTATAAAATTGGATTGAATGTTGAAATTGTTTTAGGTGACACAGACTTAAGTTATACCTTTAACCGTATATCACAGTTCACCAATAGTGATATTCCAAGTAATAGGGAATGTATTCACAGCTTATTTTCTGAGTACAATTAATGTATGAAAACTATCTGCAATAAACAGGCTGACAGGGAAACTTGACCTATTCGTTGAAAGGGGTTATACTAGCTCGGTAACCAGCCAGTTTTGACCCCTATTAAGTGGACTTAATTTGTACCTCTAGTATAACTCCTTTCAAGGAATAGGTCGAGTTTCCCTGTCACCTTGTATACAATTTCTATTTCCCGCCGAATTTAATACAAACTCATATCCATAACGTGTTTGTAGTACTATAAATCTCACTACAATGGTTGTTTGTCGGGCGTAAATAGGAAAATTTATCGCTTCACATGTCGGATTGAAAAAATAAAGAGGTAACTTACTTTTCCAGGATAATGCTCAATATTCACCAGGGAAATGGATTAAAGTGACGGAATCGAAGTGGTACGCGTAAAGCCCTGTTTACGACCTCTGGCGCAGCGACTTGCGCAACACGCGCATGTTTCGCTGAGTAACTTCTTGTCATTAGGTCCTGTAGACCCCCGACAGGTGAAACAGAACTTCTATGATTTCCGCAACCAGCCGCACTGCGCGCTTAGTTTCTCTCTAGTTTTCCAGCGTGTATTGATGCAGCGCGCTATGCGGCTGAATCTGAAGATTCTAGAACTTTCCTGTCACTTCGCTACTCACTAGGCCACTCGCTAGCCTCTACGCACTAAGCAAGCCATCTGACGTTGCGTCCGTAACCTGCGAGTTTTTTAGGGTTCCGTAGCCAAAGCGTAAAACGGGACCCTATTACTAAGCTTCCGCTATCTGTCTGTCTTTCTGTCTATCTCCAGGCTGTATCTCATAAACCGTGATAGCTAGAAAGCTGAAATTTTCACAAATGATATATTTCCGTTGCCGCTATAACAACAAATACTAAAAATTTAAAAAAATAAAATGGTAAGGGGGGTCCCCATACAATAAACGTGTTTTTTTTCGTATTTTTTTATAGATAATGGTACGGAACCCTTCGTGCGCGAGCCCGACTCGCACTTTTTTTTTTGTTTTTTCCACAGTCGGTGTCACCACTCGCTTCTCACTTTTAGTGAGCAGCGCGTGGCTCGTGGTAACATCAAACCTTCAGGTATATTGTTCTGTGTCAGAGATTTCGTACCTCACACTCACATTATGGGGCTTTGAAAAAGATACCTTTATCTACAATTTTATATTATTTTGAATCGAATTTCGTATGTATTTCGGCTCCAGCCGAAAAGGCTACAATTTTCCGATAATTGTTTTTGTTTCATCTTTTTCTTGATGATTTCGGAAAAAAATAAATTGGTGCAAAGGGGATGTGAAGGTTTCAGCCCTTTGTTATTTTTAGTGTTTTTATTGGCGTACAATGGCGAGTGAAATTTTATCCCTGGTATAACATAATTCAATACTGGAATGGATAAGGTTATTCATTTAATCAAACCTTTTTACTACAAAAAAAAAACAAATCTATATGAATGTCCCTCTGCTGAACAAAGCCCACCCGCATAAAAAACTCAAGAAAAATTGATAACTCCAAACTCGCATAACTATTATTTCAACTAAAAGCAAATCACACCACAATGTTAAACGATAGTCATTTGAAAGGCAAATGTGGAAGACTGAAAGTCTATTATAAAAGTGAAGTCGCGGCTTCGACTTCGGGCTAAAAGGGTCACTTTTGTCTCGGCGAGCAGCATTAGGGTCACAAATCGGTCCGAAAGCCGTTACATGACTTGCGGATTTAAGAATGGGAAAATGTTGTTTTTTCTGGCCTTTAGTTTAGCTGTGAAGTTTGAATGGAAAAGATTTTAGTGGTCAGCAAAGTCTTTTTCTTGAAAAGGGGGTTTATTATTATTTGTAAACGTAACGATATACCTAATGTTGATAAAAATCAACATTAGGCTGCTGGCAAAGTAAGGTTATTATGCTTCATGGACCTACTTGTGACAGAAAACGGGATTTAGTTTCCTGTACAAATAATTATAATAATTATAAATAAAAATAATATTTTTTTCAGGTCATTGCCCCATATCAGGTACAAAACACACTCTTTTGTCAGTTTTACTGGCGTCACTATTACTGCAATAAATAAGTAATAACTATTTGATTATTAAATAAATAAAGTTAATCAATTATATATAATTCATAGACCTGTTTCATTGCCTGCGACCTTCACCCGCGTGAAATTATTATAAAAATACAACTTTCCCCATTTTCCCCTTTGCAACATTTTTCATTGATGCTCCGCTCCTTTTGGCCGTAGCGTAATGCTATATAGCCTATAGCCTTCCTCGATAAATGGGCTATCCAACACTAAAATAATATTTCAATTCGAAGTAGTAGTTCCTGAGATTAGTGCGTTCAACCAAACAAACTCTTCAGCTTTATAATATTAATATTAGTATAGATCTAAAGGTATTACAAACTGGATTCAGTTCCTATTCCTTCATCATCATCCACTGGTTAGAATTCAGGCCTCTCGTTTATCTTGTCTCCGCGTCCATACTTCTTTCAACAGAACCTCTCTTGTAACAAACAAAACAAACATCTTCTAGAACTAATGAGACCATAACAATCCTTATATTACTCCTATTAATATTCACCTATTTCTAAAACCCCACACTTTTGTTAGCTGTTATAAATTGCCTTAATTTCCTCCCTACTACCTTCCATTACACCATTGCTGAACTCACGAATCGAATAACAAAGCCCCTTTACATCAAGATTTCGCCGCTAAGTGACAAGCAATGTCATTATTGATTCATCAATTTTACCACAAAGAAGAGGGGAACAGAAGGACTATGTGAATCATGGTGATAAATAAATATAACGTGGATGAAAATCAAAACGTTGAAAGTAATTATATTGGAGGAAACCACCATGTCCTAGAACCAAAAATTTGAAGACGTGGTGAATTACGTTTCGCTTCCTTTGACAGAGAAAAGGCAGATCCCAGAAGTGGGGAAGTTATAGGCTGGTTATTAATGATGATTAGGCTAATTATGCTGCGATGGAAGAGTCCACTTTTGAAAGAAGCACTGTTTGTAGGTACCCTGTGTAGTTAGCCGCGCTGTCAACTTGCTCACTGGGTATTTTTTTTTGTGGTTCAGGCTAAAACAGAGCGCATTCTAACGTGTCAAAAAATCAATCAATCAATAATGTATTGTGTTACACATTGGTATGGTTAGAGACATTGTCTAAAATATGTGCACTATGTTTTACCATATATGTCGTACAAAATTAATATAAACAAGCTAAATATTACAATTAAGGTGGCATGCCAATGGATTACATTAAGAAAAATAAAAATACAATTTAAAACACATAAGTCAGTTAGGTAAACATGTCATTACAAGTTTAAATAAATAGAAACATTCATACTTAATCAATAAATAAAATCTTAAGTGTTTAATCGATCAGCAAACGTTATTTTTTGCCCGTTGTTAAAAGTACGCTTTTTTGATCTTCCCTTTCTTACGACACGACAGCACTTTAAATTTTGCTGACCCAAATCTTCGCCACTGCAGAGTAAGCCTTCTGCCTCACATTACGCCCTCTGATCATCTATTGTGGAAGCACCCTATTGTTACTAACCCGTAGCCCCGATCAATGCAACCGAGCCTATTGTGGGTGCCGGACGTAGGTGGGCTCTGCATATTGAATGCAGGTGGATATAATTGGGTTCGAGAGCTTGTGTGTTGGTAATTAGGTATGGATTTAGGACGTTACTATCTAAATATTTTGGGTGAATGTTATTAATTTAATTGGGATAAGTTTCTATCCAGAAGGTGTCTACAATTTGTCTAAGGACAATGTTTCTCAAAGGTTATGAGAGGTAAAGGTGAAAGAGAAACAGGTCCCAGCCGCCGCGGGAGACGCCCCAGGGTCGGGTGCCATGTGGTGGCTCTCGGCCACCGTAGGCGCGGGCCTGTGGACGGTAAGTAATGGGCTAGCCCGCCGTCCGTTCGTCTTATGACGACAGGCCGTGTTGACAGCGCGTTCGTGTTCCACACGCGCCCCAAAGAGATATCAGCGAACCGGAGGTGCGCGCAAGGGCCGATGCTTGCCAGGGCTGCGGAACTGTTCGAAAGAGATACCACGGCCCTGGAACACCAAGGGCAAAAGAAGGAACATGGATGGGTCTTAGTCCGCCCAGAGCGGGACGGGTCATTTGATGATTTCCCATCCCAAAAAAATGGTAAAGATGACAACAGATAAGCCGTGCTATATTTAATTCGTGTTTGTACCGCAACAACGGCTGCCCATCATTGCCAACTTACCAGCCTATTATTGAGTCACTGCAACACCAAAGACCTTTCTCATACTGCGAAAACATAAGCATTAATCAACACGCCTGTTCAAAGTGTTCCAAAGGTTACCTTATTATGATTTTCTTCACCGATATCCGTGAGTTCCTCGATAATCTTAAATTATGCATGGTACTCGTATGAGTTGAAAAAATCACATCGATACTTGCCTACATTTGAGCAACCTCATGCTTATGAGGACAATCAATCTATCATGGCACTATATTAGTTGTGGTTTGTATAAACTCTAATAAACTGTCGGTTCTAATATTAAAAACTCACACCAATAGCAACTGCCTCAAGCTCTGAAAAGCACAAACATGCGTGATGATACCAGCAATATTTTGCACCCCAAGTTTTCATTATTCTCTCATCATAACTCCGGTACTTAGTCTTACCACCCGCTTCCATACCAACATTACAAACACAAGAGAATCATAAACACAAATATGTACACGAAAATTAATGTTTCCAAAGTTCGGTTCGCTACCCCATAACTCGCAGGTCGGCGGAGTTTCATCAAAGCTGAAACGAAATCCAGGTCCAATTAATCATACAGTACCGTACTTTTGCTGTACCCGATGTAAAGTTGGGTAATTACTCAAGTGAAGTGGAATACGGACCTCTGGGTGACGGCTGAAATATGGCAGATGTGTGACGTCATGCCTTGTATGGAATGATTGGTTGGTTTTGGGTTTGAGGTCGTTAATTAATTTCACGCCGAAGTAGTATATTTGGGGTGAAAAAAATTTTCTGTTTTTTTTTTTGTGGGTATTTTAGCGTTCAACAGTCAATTTCAGTCAAAAGACATCTCTCACACAATACACTTTTGATATATCAACAAATCAACACAGAAAGTAATTTGTGCAAAGAAAGGTACTTAGGTATAATGAAGCAACTAAGATGATTTTATCGAATAATCAAAGAAAAGTGGAATTGAAATATCCTCCAGTTTGAAGTAGGTAGTTTGGACTACACCGTAAGCTATCTACAAGAAAAAATAATCAAATAACATACAAACGGCGCGGGCGTCTTGTATAATACCCCACTTCATCTTCCCATAAGCCAAAAGCCCTTATCAATCTTGGCCTTAATCCATAATCATTCCTAATCCAGCTTAAAATAAAGCCACAAACACATCAACACATCAAACCAGCGCAATGAATTCTAAAAGCCTTCGCTTGTGACGTCACACTTCATGGTTATGAGACCTCTGGGAAATTTGGACGTAAGGATCAACCATATGGACGGGGGACCAACCGTTCTGGACAGGTCGTTATACGTTCAAATGGCATGGAAGATGATGTATTGGTAAGGTGGGCACGCGACCTGGGTGACCTTCATTTATCACTGGAATGGGGTGTGGCTTTTTTGTTAGACTAGCACTTCACCCGCGACTTTGTCCGCAAAAGTTGTGATAGCTCGGCTAATATGCATGACATAAATATAATTTATAGCTCACAGCAGCCACGTATAATGTATTTTTCATTCAGTGTTTTTTTTAGAATTGGATCATTAGTTCCCGAGATTACCCCCTACATACAAACTTACAAACAAATTTTACCTCTTTATAATATTAGTATTGATTATGTACGAGTATTTGTGTGTGAATTGGAAGGTAAAAAAATACAAGTAACATGGTGACTTATTTAAATTACTATAGTATAGTGTAGTATAACGGGCTGATGTCCGCAACTCCACGTCCAAGCGCGTATTTTGCGTGCGGGTGGGAAATTTATTCAATCCACCCTAATTTCCCGAGGAAGGCCAGCAGCGCCTTGATGCTACTGACAATCTCGCGGAGAGTACCTGGGTTACCGAAGTACTTTGCCCTGTATGCTGCAACCCCTGGGCAGTGTAGGAGCACGTGGACTGCTGTTTCGTCTTCTCGATGCAGGCTCCGCACAGGGGCTCTCTGTGACTCCTATGGCAAAGATGAAACTATTATAAGTGCCGTATCCAGTGGCGGCTGTAACTGAGCGCAGCTGTAGCTTGGTCAGGTTTGGTGAAGCGACAGTCGATAATAATTTAAATTACTAATTAGTAGCCCAGTTATTTCTAAGAACGCATCCTAATCGTCTATACACCAAGCAATTGTTTTAATTTCCGATATTGAGATCCATTAATAACGAGACGCGTTTCTTGTTTCACTCTTCGTAGTCGTTATTTGAGTATCTAACTTCGCTTGTATTTCCCCGAAGGCTTAGGAATAGGTGTACCACTTAGTACACACAGCGACACATCAAGCTGTACATATCTATACATATAAAATTAAAAGTCCTGACTGACTGGTATATCAACGCACAGCCCAACCCGAAATGCCACCCCTATTAGGGTGAAATGGGAGAATTTTCTGTGAAACTTTATATTCTCTGGGTCGGTTGACTCGAAAATTGGGATACATACTTCAATTAAAATTATGAGACAAGTGTATCACAGTTTTTCAAAAATCATCGCCCAACAGAGTCAAATAGGTCTTCGAAACTCACGTAGACAGGCGCATGGCGCGCAGTGTTGCACCTATTAGTAAGTAGGTAGGATTTTTCTGAGGTTGTCTTGTTTGTAAATATATGAAATCCCGATTTTCGCGTTGGGTCGTGATACGCGATATTGATATTAAACATTATGTAAAAGTATTACGTCTATAAATAGATTCCTAATCAGAGTCACATATTTGGTGTAATTGATGAACTAATATTTGCAAGTTATAAGTAAGTACACGTAAAAAAACGCGAGTGTGTCTGTATTACTCAAATAAAATTAAACACTTACACTAACTATTCTTTATTACCTATTCAACTTTAAAAGTAAAAACTAATATTACATAAACATCATAAATAAACTAATAATTAAATATATATAATATAATAATTATTATAAATGCAAAAGTTTGGATGGATAGATGTTTGTTAATCAATCACGCTAGGACGGCTGATCAGAGCTCGATGAAACTTGGTACAGATATAGATTATAGTCTGGTATAGCACATAGATTACTTATTATCCCATAAGTAAAATCCCGAATTCCACGTGGGCGAAGCCGCAGGCATAAGCTAGTCCGGTATAACCTCGCTTTGTATGAGATTTGCGTAGAATGAGAGATCAGCTTAATTTGGTTTTATATCTTAATGGCTCTTCGTGCATACATCAACATGTCGCCAGTGTTGTTTTAGTCCCATGCAATAGATGCAATCAAAATAGCAAGTCATTTAACCGCTATTATCCGTAATTTTTTTGTAATACCTAACATTGAACTTTCAGCTGAAAATAATATCAGTAAAACATTCCGTCAAACTTGAAAAATACCAAAACATTTTTATTCAAAAATAGATTTACCACGAATCACTACATCAAACGAATTACGTAACCATCAAAACTAATCCATCGCTATGCAGGTTTTATGT
This sequence comes from Eurois occulta, assembly GCA_950022335.1. Taxonomy (NCBI): domain Eukaryota; kingdom Metazoa; phylum Arthropoda; class Insecta; order Lepidoptera; family Noctuidae; genus Eurois; species Eurois occulta. The sequence goes on along the minus strand of OX465484.1, from coordinate 6,632,745 downwards.
ATCAACTGGGGCTGAGGCGTGTGCTCTGGGACATTCCATCATCATTTGTTTGCCCATCCATCGTTTATAGATGTCAAAAGTTGAGGGCGCGCCGCATCGACCCAGCATTTGTTTGTGCAGAAAACGATTATTTTTTAAATGGGTTTTAGCGTGGGCTGGTGTTTGTGACCCGGATTGGTCCTCGTGCTGGTTTGATTTTGTTATTGAACTGGTTTAGAATTTGGAAGAAATGAAAGTCATAAATCATGACGGGTTTTTTAAAAACATCTGGGTTTCAGTACTCACGACTGCATCATAATCTGCCTCGCCTTTTCCCAGCTATGTTTAGAATATCAGTATTTTAAGTGGAGCGACTGCCTATCTGACCTGCACAACCCGGTTAGTACTAGGTAGGTTATACGATACCCCTTGGTAAGACTGATTGTCAGACTTTCGGGATGCAATGGCTTAACGTGCTTTCCGAAGTACGGAGGAAACTCGACATGTAGTGGGTGGTCCCATCCATGGACCAACCTAGGCAAGCGCTGCATAATCTGAAGATCGTCCCGAGCGGCGTTACTCACGACTGCATCATAACCGGAATAAGCGTATAGTTACCATACGTATTAGGTTCATTGTCTGAAAATATTGAATATGTATAGCTGGACCAGAGATCTAAGCTCGTTCCATCGTCGACCTCATCTCTGTCCTCAGGACTAGATTAAGGTCAACAGCAGGCCCATTTAATATCCCTGGTTCAAGCTGGGGCGAGAGGGAATGGGAAGCAGTCACCTCCTTCTGCGAAGCAGTCATGCTAGCGAAGGAGGTGGCGGAACGGGAGAGGGAGAGAACCTCACGTCCCAGCCGTCGCCGGAGACGCCCCGGGCGTCGGGGGCCACGTGGTGGGTCTCGACCACCGTAGGCGCGCGCCTGTGGACGGTGAGTAATGGGCTAGCTCGCCGTCCGTCCGTCTTATGACGACATGCTCTGTCGACGGCGCGTTCGTGATCCACGCGCGCCTCAAAGAGATGTCAGCAAACAGGAGGGGCCCGCAAGGGCCGATGCCTGTCAGGGCTGCGGGACTGTTCGAAAGAGATACCGCGGCCCTGGAACTCAAAGGGCACAAAAAGGAACATGGATGGGTTTTAGTCGGTAAAAGTCTGACCCTCCCTTCCGCACCGCCCAGAGTGGGAGGAGTCATTTGATAGTTTCCCATCCCGAAAAAAAGGCCCATTTAATATAAAAAAGCACGAATTTAATGAAAAAACTAATCTTCCGACATACTAACTTGGAACGGAATGAGGAATTTTGTATGTGTTGTTTTACATCTACCTAATGACTTTTGAATTAAGTAATTATGATGTATTGTGTGACTAATTATGAGAGGGGCCTTAATATAACAAAGTTTATGAGAAATTACATAACATCACGCCTGTAATCCCCGTAGGGTTAGGCAGAGGTGTACCTAATAGTACACCCACATTTCGCCAGTTGTGTTTAATGCTCATGTAATAGGGGCCGAGCCTATTGAGCATCAACCGGGCTACGAATCCTGTCTCCGTGGCTGCTACTGAGAAATTCCTGATCGAAAATAGCTATAACCCAATAGCTCTTTGACCGACCCGGGAATCGAACCCAGGTCCTCATGCTCAATAGTCGTGCTTGCGACCACTCGACCAACGAGGCAGTCTCATAAGATTTTGTTCACTGTCTAATTAGCTTGAAATCAACCGTAATTTACAATTAGGTACAGATCGATACGCGGAAAGCCAGTCGGTCCATGTTAAATACTGGTATTCAGCTGCATCCGGTTAGACTGGAAGATGACCCAAACGGGGTTGAGAAAAGGCTAGGTAGATGATGCGTAATTTATTTCTTCGGAATATAAATGTATGAGTACTTCAAGAGAAAATGCTAAAACAAAGAATCTGTACATTTATCTCCAATTTTATGTGCATTGAAGATACGTAGATGTTTTGTCGTAAATCTACATAAATATTAGATTAAGTTGAAATATCCGGTATACATATCACATTCATTTTTACAGCGGAAGTGGAATTTACTGCACACGCTTCAACTTTTTCTCGTCTTTCGGTTTACATTTCAAATACAACCGCATTACGGGTTTAAAATGGTCTTTTATTTTTACATGGATTATTTGGTTTTACTTCGTTGCATGAATTAATTATTTAAATGGACAAACACAGAATGAATAAACTTTCTGGGCATTGGTTAATGTTTTATGTTCTGTATGCTACTATTCTGTTATGCAATACATTCTGCTATTCTTTTTACCCGACTGCCATGGAAAGGTTATGTTTTTCGCGTGTATCTTGTATGTATGTATGAATGTAATATTCTTTATTACCTTAAATCACATCCAAAACGCTGCACGGATTTATTTAATTACCATATCGTTAGATTTGTCTTGGTAACCCAAGTGTTCTTAGATAGGTGACGGGAAAAAAAAACCAACATGACAATAAATGACCCATTAAATAATCTAGACTAAAATCATTTGATAGGCCTGTTGGTCTAGTGGTTAGTGACCCTGACTGCTAGGACGGAGGTCGTGGGTTCGATTCCCACACAGGACAAATCTTTGTGCGATAAGTACGATTATTTGTTCTGTATCTGGGTGTGATTTATCTATAATATGTATGTATTTAGAAATATATATGTATGTTTATCAGTTGTCTGGTTGCCATAGTACAGGCTCTGCCTAGTTTGGGATCAGATGGCGGTGTGTTGGTTGTCCCAAAATATTATTATATATATTATTATATTATATGTATTATATTATATTATATTCTATCCAATATGGGTCCCGACTATTGCAGTCAATATGTTCCGTATTAGAATTTATTTTTTGTTTTATTATATGTGTATTGATAATGAAGTTATTTTAATGTTGTAGTAATTAAATTGCTTTCTACACTTCTGAACTGAACTTGTTGTTTTCTTTTCAGTTTTTATTTAAAGTTATTACTTAGTTAGTTATTTTTTACGCAGTCGGGTTTTTTTTATTAATTTTTTTAAGTGTGCATATTCCTTTTATTTTCGCTCGTCCTCAGCAATTTCTAATCGCAGGCAAGGTAGGGTGAAAATTTCACTTATATTTGTATACTACTATGGTAAAGCCAAAAGATGGGCTATGATTGAAGCCCTCTTAATAACTAAGTAATCCGCGTTCATAAAAAAAAACTTTGATTACTCAACGTTTGCGTGTTATTCATAGTCCCGTATTTCCAAAAAGACGAATATTTACGCGTAGAGCAAATATTGCCAGAATGCCCGCGCCCCAACATTGCCTGGATTTCTGCCTTAGGCAAGATTGATGGAAAACTATTCAACACACCGGGCGGTGTCAGATATGTTTTGTGTGACAAATACATGGGCTTTTGTTATATAGCTTTTGTGTGCGTAACGTATTTCTGATCTAATGGCGCATCAGATGTGTAGAGTAGAATGAGTGACACAGTTACAATCGCCTTTTATATTTTGAACATTTAACACCGTTTATTGCGTTAATTACGGTGTCAACCGTCGTAGTTTTTATACATAAAGCGTGTAAAGCACCCTCAACGAAGCCGAAATGCAGGTGTTTTTCCCGCCGCGCGCCGTTGCGATAGGTATTCTAATAACAAATAAAAAATATAAATAATATCATAAAAGTTCCAACTTTTTGTCGCTTACAAATCTTGTCTATTACATAAATATGTTTGCAAAAGTAATTACTTAAACTCAAGTAATTACTTTACCTTGACTATAGATAGGGGTGTAAGTCGTGGAAGTAATTGCGGTTTTCGTAGAGCGAGTGTTGTTTCTGATGTGAAATTCATTGTAAGTACGCATTGTGTAAGAGAGAAAGACAGAGATTGAGCTAGAAGACTTGTGTTTGCTCACTATTGAGTTTAAAGTCGGTAATAAGTGAATAACAAAAGCTAAGAAGATTCATCTTCACGAGAGACTCCTTGAGTAAAATGATCTCCAATGTGAATAACTACAGAGTTGCTGCGGAAAAAGCAATTTAAAAATGAGACCGATTTTTTCAATAAATCTTTCTTACTACTGTTATAAATGCGAAAGTTCGTGAGAATGGATGTTTCTTACTCTTTAACGCAAAAACTACCGAACGAATTTGTACTCGACTTACAGATAGTGCGTAGTATGGACTAACACATAAAACTATTTAGCCGGTAGTACCGGTAGTCAATTACCGAGTTCAACACAGCCGAAGCCGCGGGCATAAGCTAGTTACTTCAAAACTATTTACGGTAAAATCCGCACGGGTTTGTACAACGTGGATAACGTTTTAAAACGTATATCTATTGTCATCTTGAGCCATTTCATAGGTAGGATTTTATATCTTATTCATGATGTCTCTTCGAGATTTGGCGAAGATAGTCTCTGACTCTGTTCAGCTTCGTGTTGCAACTTTTTTGCCGTCACTCACACACATTTTTAATACTATAAAATATACTATAGTATAGCGGGCTAATGTCTGCAAATCCACTTCAAAAACGCGTATTTTGCGTCATCATCATCATCATATGAGCCAGGAATCACCCACTGCTGGGTATAGGCCTCCCCTTTCTTCTGCCACACTTCCCCTTTCTGTGCGTCCTTTATCCAGGGGTTTTCCTCATCCGTTTTTCAAATCAAATCAAAAATCAAAAATACATCTCGTAATAAAAACACACCGGAAAATCGCAGTCCACTATTAACGTTATTTCTATCCGATCACAGTTACACGGAGCTGTCATATCGTAACGTTTATGAAAATGTTGTCAAAACACGCCGCATGGCATGCAAAAGTAACGCGACAAAGTACGGGTTAAAAAAAAACGCCATTGTATATTTTTTAGTTCTGTTATCGTGTTCCGCACAAACTGTCATGTTGTAGCTGTCGTGAACGTATGAATAAAATAAGGTATTTTACTTGTGACACTGTACACTATAAGTAAGCCGATAAAAATCTTCTAAACTGCAGTTCATGCAAATGTGATAATACTCAATAGCGAATTTTCATTCAAGTTCCACGATCCTTTTTTTTTTTAAACGGTGAAAAGTGTCTATGCCTACCGCATCATCCCGGGAGACGGCTTGGTTAAATGGGGCTTGCACCCACTAGAAAACACCGCCGTGAGCCTACTTTGTGAGAACTGCTACGCATGACGTTCGCGACGCATCCAGCGCAACCTGCCTCCGGGCACCAAACTCCTTTGGAGATGTCCGGGCTCACCTGAGACATCACCACAACTCATGAGGGCCGTGCATTGCGACGACGGTAGACTCCCCGATCTATCGCCCGCTGGCACCTCCTAGGGCGGCATCCGGTCTATATGGCAGCCACCCTGTCTTCAAGTTCCACCATCCTGTGATAATAAACAAATTAAACAAACTCAAACTATGCTCTGCTCTGCCCTGCACAGCCCTCTTAGCCTCCGCGCTGCCGCCGACGACGCTGAGGAAGTGGCGAAACTCTGGGGTAACAAAATATAAAAATTTTCGTGCCAGCGACACGAAGAAGAAGATTACCACAATTATTTACAAAATAAGGAACATTTTGTAAATAATTGTGGTAATCTTCTATTCTATATTATTACAAAATGTCCCTTTATTTAAATGAAACTTTGGATACCTAAGCCATTTAACAATATTGTATTTTTCATTTTTTTAAATACTACTATAACTTAATAGTTTTTTGTAAACTTATAAGTTTTTTAGTAGAACTTTGTCTTATTCATACTCAAAGACCTCTCACTAAATATTGCGTGTTATTTTTCAAACAGTTCAGTACATGGAAGTACGTACAAAACGCGCGTTAGTTGAGGTTGTCGTCGGGTCTGGCATTTTACGGAAACGCTCACCACAAAGGCTCTCAGAGCATTTCAGAGCTACAAAAGGAACAGCGGTTAACTCGACACTATGGTGACCACGATTTTTTTAAACTGAAGATTCTCTGGTTAAACTGATGATTCTATATTTATGCTGTAAAACGAAATATATTATAAAATTACGGTGTTTATTTAATATTTTTTCATCATGTTAAAAACTAGATCGATTTTTCAATCAGGTTTATTTTATAACCAAATAAGTTAATATTATTAATATCAAAGTAATAGATCCGAATTATACGAGTTTACTTCATTGCCAAAAATATGACTGTTCAGTGATCACCTGACCCATCTTACAAAAAAGTAGTAAGGATCAGGTAAGACACTAACTGTACCTACTAATTACTACTTTCTTGACTACACTGTTATAGCGATCGTAAAAGAAATGATTACTCATATATTTTTCTAATATTAGAACTCAAATAGACAGAAATAAAATATGCACGTACATAAATAAACTCAAATTTCATGTAACAGAAAATTAATTCATAACTCGCACAAAGTATGATAATGAAACACGTCTCGAGATTTTCATCTCATTACTTTTTCTGTTTAAAACTTTTCTGACGACAGATTTTCGACGTCACACTTGTAAATGACTTCATTTGTGTACTAGAAGTTGAGCGTATAATAACTTTTGACCAAGTAATAAAACGAAACGAACGAAGTATCATACTGTCCTTGTCTGTTGTAGGCGTATTGTAGTGATAGATATATTTATAAACCGGTTCAAAACATATATTTTACGTGTAGTGTTTTTTTACTTCTGTTTGCTTATAATAGTTTGTAAAGACTAGCGATACTTTTTGTTTATTTTAAGATATCTATATATTAAATGAATTTTTACTATTTATTATTTAAGACATAATAGAATCATAGGTAGTCATTCCACGATCACGGCGCTTGCAACAGCGTCGAAATATCGGGAACTCAGAATAATTGAAAATATATCTATATCTATAATATCTTGGGACAACCAACACACCGCCATCTGATCCCAAACTAGGCAGAGCCTGTACTATGGCAACCAGACAACTGATAAACATACTTATATATTTCTAAATACATACATATTATAGATAAATTACACACCCAGATACAGAACAAATAATCGTACACATCGCACAAAGATTTGTCCTGTGTGGGAATCGAACCCACGACCTCCGTCCTCGCAGTCAGGGTCACTAACCACTAGACTAACAGGCCAATCATCAAAATCACGGAAGATATCCTGTAAGTGATAGTGTGGACAGTCATTACTTATATATGTCAGTCATTAGTTATAGCTATATGTAAATATGTTAGTTAGTTTAGTTAGTTAGTGGTGGTTAGTTATAAATTGGGGAAAAAAACAGTGTTTGTAAAAGAATAGTTTTAGAAATCCTGTCAAAATTTTTAAATGTATACAAAATAGTTATCATTGCATCATTTTTAAAACAACGTCAGTACATGTTTGATACACATGACGTTTTGACGACGAGTATCACAAACCGTATATTGGTGTAAATGCTAGGAAAGTAGCGATGATGTACTTACAAGGGGATGCGTCTCCCAGATACAGCGAAAATCGTACTCTCCCTAGTAATTGGTAGGACAATGGGTTTAAATTTCGTGCTGCAGAAAGACGAAATATAAGAAAAAAGTAACAGAGTGGTGAACTCAGTCTTTTTCGAGGCGAAACTAAAAGCGACTTCAACATTTTAGTGTGTTTTTTTATTGCATGTTGCCTGATGTTGCAACATTGTATTTTATCGTATTCTGGGAGTTTTTAGTGGAGCGTTCCTTTTATGAAAACAATATAGGGTTACAGGATCAAGAAAAAGGAAAATTTCTATTTTTTTTAGTAACACGTGTAATAGTTGTTTATTATTCAGCGTAACGTGTTCTTATGCTACCAACAAAAATTGGAAATATTCCCTTTTCTAAAACCTACCAATTTTTTATTTATGATTTTAAACCCTTTTTTTTTTTTTTTTTTTTTTGGGGGGTGAGAAATCATCAAATGACTCCTCCCGCTCTGGGCGGAGCGGAAGGGAGTGTCAGACTCTTACTGACTAAAAAACATCCATGTTCCTTCATTGGCCCTTTATGTTCCAGGGCCGCGGTATCTCTTTAATGTTACATACGAATCTCTATCAATAACAAACCCTTCATGTTAAATACCTAACCCTAAACATACATACACGTTCTCTAAATGCAGTAGTAGTTTCTAAATTAGGACGTCTAAAGCCCCAGATGACGGTCCCTACCCATAATGTTCCGTGATTCGAGCCCCAAAATTCACACGAAGTATAGCGTCGCGTCGGCAAGTCAATTTCGGCCGGAATACATTCACAAGACAAGAATAACAATGTCTGTAAAAGTGAGAAGTTCCTGACAAGACCGAGAATTAACGAGACCACTTCTCGAACAGGGACGGATTTAGGTGGCAGTAAAGAATAATTTAGATGCTCTGTCAGTTCAGGAGTGGTGTCTGTAGGAGCTCGTGGCTAAATAATAACAGCCGCTCGGGTCGATCTTTAGGTTAAGCCATGCTTTCCTAGGTTGGTCTGTGGATGGGACCACCTATTACATACCGAGTTTTCTCCGTGCCTCCGAAAGCACGTTAAGCCGTTGGTCCCGGCTGTCATTTGTAGATATTTGACAGTCGTTACAGGTAGTCAGTAGGCCAAAAAGTCTGAGAACCAGTCTTACCAAGGATAACGTATTACCCAGTACTAACTGGGTTGTGGAGGTCAGATAGGCAGTCGCTCCATGTAAAATATGGTATTCAGCTGCATCCGGTTAGACTGGGAGCCAACCCCAAGATAGTTGGGAAATGGCTAGGCAGATGATGTGGCAGTAAATGTCTTAATAAATACATGGTCTGTGGTAGGTGGTTCATAGCCTTGGAAAGCACGTAAACCCGCTGGTGTTGGCTGTCATTTTGTAGGCTTTTGACCGTCGTTATGGGTAGACAGTCTTACCAAGCGGTATCGTGTCAACCAGCAACTGGATTGTGGAGCTCAGTTAAGCAGTCGCTCCATGTAAATAATGGGATTTAGTTGCATCTGATTACACTGGTAGTCGAACCCAACATCATTGGAGACAGATTAGTTATTAGCCATCTTTTTACTTATTTTTAATTGTTTTTCGTTTTAGGAATTTAGAAAAGTTTCAGGAAAGTAATTGCTAATTGGCATCGTTAAAACAAGCTGAAATTAGCTGAAAATATATGAAGGTAGGTCGTGGTCGTGTTTATTATAAACAATGAAGATAAGGTATCTTATATCTACCGGGCCAATTAAGTTTTGTCTTGTGTATTTTTGAAACAATCTGAAAGCACGGTGGTTAGCTGCTGCGTTGTGTGTCGCGGTTTTGATTCCCGCACGGAAAATATACCTATGTCCGATAGGTAGCTGTTCCGGGTCTGGATGTTTTTGTATGTGAATTTAAATGTGTGTAAACGCTAACACGATACAAGAGAAATTGCTAATGTGGGGCAAGGTTTAAAAAAAAAAGGTTTGTAAAGTTTTAATATGGATCTTTTGCAAAACAAGAAATGAAAACCAAAAGCGTCCTATTAATGCCATTAATGCGCCAGAAAACGGAGAACGGTACGTAAGTAACGGTTGCATAAACAATGCTTTCAAACTGTACACCATTAAAAAAAAAAAGTTTATAGTTTGGTTGTGTGTTTAGTTTAGTGTTTAGTTATTGCACGTCATAGTCTTTATCAGTCCTTACAAGCGCACTGACCTCACATTGCGTTCTGCTGTAATATCACAACTCAGTCTGTTGCGCAAATGTACCTAGGTTCAGTGCTATAGAAACAACTTGCTAATGTACAGTTGGATGCTTGCATAATTATGAATTTACTAGCTGTTGCCCGCGTGAATTTATTATAAAAATACTTTTTTCCCCATTTTTGCAACATTTTTCATTGATGCTCTGCTCCTTTTGGTTGTAGCGTAATGTTATATAGCCTATAGCCTTCCTCGATAAATGTGCTATCCAACACTAAAATATTTTTTTCAATTCGAACCACAGTTCAACAAAACAAACTCTCAGCTTTATAATATTAGTATAGTTAAGGTACCTATTAGTCCTTACCTTAGAATGACCTCCGTGCCTCGGAAAGCACGTTCAGCAGTTGGTTCCAGCTGTCAATTGTAGATTTTTGACAGTCGTTACAGGTAGTCAGTGGCTCGAAAGTCTGACAATCAGTCTCACCAATATCGTATTCCCCAGTACTAACTGGGTTGTGGAGGTCAGATAGGCAGTCGCTCCATGTCAAATACTGGTATGCAGCGGCATCCGGCCCCAATATAGTTGGGAAAAGGCTAGGCAGATGATGGCGTACCTTAGAATGAAGTCGTGGGCAAAACAGACTGCATTCAATTGATGTCTGCGCGAGGTATGCAAAAAGGCGTCTTGCTTAGCATAAAATTAGAAATAAAATGGCAGGAATGAATATGAGTGAAGATAATTATTATAATTAGCTCATAAAGTTGCCTTGCTGGGACATAGATCTATTCTCTGAGGTCGTAATCTACAACATGGGTCGAATTTGAATTGGTGGATATCACAAAAATGTGTAAAGTGTATGGCCTGGTTGATGGCAATAGCCTCGCCCCCTATTACATAGGACTTAAACATAACTAGTGAAATGTGGGTGTACTATTAGGGGCCGTCTCCACGAGCGAGAGGATCGCGGCGATATTACGTATTTGTATGGGATAATATCGCCGCGATTCTCTCGCTCGTGGAGACGGCCTCTAAGAGAGTGTATAGAAATACGTGGCAACAACTATAATATCGTCGCGATTCTCTCGCTCATGGAGACAGCCCCTTAGGTACAGCTTTGCCTAATCCATCGGGAATTACAGACGTGATGTTATTATGTTTTCAAATTTTGTGGTCATAGGAAATGAAGATTTACTCACAATGCGGTTTTTCACGGGTGAATCCAACATTGAAAAAAAGACTACTAATACCAAAAATAATCTTCGAACTGTTACGTAAGGTGCGGCCCTGTCACAAAGAAAGTCAGCCCAAACTTTAATGAGGGTGTGACTCCAGTCGATTGCCAAGCCTTATGAGCTGGCAAAATTGAAATGCTTCCCTCACTTGGTTCATAATAACATGCAAATTACATCGTTCCAAGTGTTCACGCCCGCAGCGAGTTTGTTTCTCCGGTATGGAGGAATTTATAAAAATAAATTCATGTATCGTGACCATAAAATATTTGGTAGGGAACAAGTGATTTTCTTTTTTTTTTGCTTGTTTTCGCTTGCAATTAGGGCGTATTTCTGGGGGCGTGCTATGTATATTTAATTGGGACATTATGCATTTCGTTTGCATGAAATAAAAGTAGGGTTGGTAATTATTTAACTATTCTTCTTTCTAAAACAATGTCGTTATTTTTCAGATTTCTATCACAAATTTTAGTGCTTCGATCATCTAGCAGCGCTTTATTTTTCTTACTCTTATTTTTAACTTTCTGTTTCTCTTGTTTTAGCCCGCGCTTCGCCCGCGTGGATGTAGAACATACAACCGGGATACAAAGTATTCTATGTCCTAAAGCCCGCCATAGACGATAGGTTATGCATGCGCAGTTTTGCACAGTTTAGATGTACCAGGCATAACTGCCCATTCATAACCTATCGTCTATGGCCGGCTTTAGGCGTGAAAAGGTAACAGGCAGATAAAGAGATTGTCAGGCAGAGATACAGTCGCGGGCCTGTGGACGGTGAGTAATGGGCTAGCTCGCCGTCCGCCCGTCTTATGACGACAGGCCGTGTCGACGGCGCGTTCGTATTCCACGCGCGTCTCAAAGAGATGTCAGCAAACAGAAGGGGCCCGCAAGGGCCGATGCCTGCCAGGGCTGCGGGACTGTTCCAAAGAGATACCGCGGCCCTGGAACATAAAGGGCAAAAGAAGGAACATGGATGGTTTTTAGTCAGTAAAAGTCTGTCTCCCTTCCGCTCCCCCCAGAGCGGGAGGAGTCATTTGATGATTTCCCATCCCGAAAAAAAAAGCAGAGATACAGTACGATTTGATTCTGCGTTATGTCGTTATTATCGGTATATAATGCGTATTAAACTACAATAAATACTTTCCGCTGCCACATTACAACACACATAATTATTACATACATTTTTTTTGACTGCCTCGTTGGTTAGTGGTCGCAAGCGCCGAGCAAGAAGTTCTGGGCTCGATTCCCGGGTCGGGCAAAGTGTGATTGGGTTTTTCCATCAGAAATATCTCAGTAGCAGCCACATAGTCTGAAGATGTTGCTAGTTGATGGGAATAAGCTCAGCCTCTATTAAATGCGACTTTAATATAACTGGCGAAATGTGGGTGTACTATTAGGTACTTCTCTGCCTAAACCTTCGGGAATTACAGGCTTGATGTTATGTTAAATATTTTCCAGCAACTGTCACTTCTACATCCCGTATTCACGTATCAGCACATCTCTAACAGGACTAAATAGAGGCTCTATAGAGAGCACAACACTGATTGGAGTTGATTCACTACCCAACACGAGCCCTTGTTAATCTTAATGAACGTCGCACAGGGAAAGTGCTCGATAACTTTGTTTAGTCACACTCTGCTGTGTATAGCGAGACCACTGTAAATAGGACGGTCAAACCATTAAAAGAAATTGTTATGCAAAAGGACTTAGTTTTAATTCCGTGATAATTAGATGACGGTTTGGTTGCAGTAGGCAGCACCGCTCTGAAGAGTGTGACTAGGGAGCAGTTCCTAAGGACGCCCCGTGGAGGATCGAAACTATATAAGGACCCATTAAAATAGATGGACAAATAACACAGCGTTCAGTACGTCTAACTAAAGATTCCAAGTAAAAGAAACGCTGATTAAAGTGATTTTATTTTCACCTAAAATAATAAATTGCCGGCATTCTAGAACATTTTTAGTGCATTTTCGTTAGCTGATTTTTTTTCTTTATCTCTATATATAATATGTTTTTCTTGTTTATTTTTTTTACCATTTTAGTGGTCTGAATGATTTCTAAAAGTTGGTCCATTTTAATGGGACCTTATATAGGTTTGGGTTGCATATAGCATTATAGTTATCGCATGTAAAACGAGCCTTATTTTTGCGAGCGGAAGCGTGGAACTGCATTCTGCATCAAAGCCTTCTAACATTTCACCTTGGAACACCCGAAGGTATAGGTGGCTGTTGTTGTCATTGCAATACCCTTATAATGAACGGTTGGAGAACCACGCCAGCCGCATTGAACTCCTCTCTCATATGTATATCAACACGAACTACAATTTTCTTATAACATTAGCATACGCCATATTTAAGAATCGGATATTCGGATGCATATTTACCTGAAGTTTGACAAGTATAGAGCGCGCGTTAGTACGGAAAATGTCACGGTTTATTTAAATACTTAGTTTTTATTTTTCATTTTAGTGTTTTACTTAAAATGAATTTTATTGTCATATTTACAATTTTGACTTTTTGAATATTCAGCAGCAAAATTTAAAATCGTATAATTTTGCATTTTTACGTGTTATTTTCATCAAAATTTCTTGCTTGGTTTTAAATATTCATTATACATGAGTGCCACATTTTATACACTCTGTATTATTTACTAGCTGATCTATGCCCACTTCATTAGGGGTAAACATTTTCGACCGTTTTTTCTCCGACTTACTTTGCAAATCCGACTACCACGAAAAAGTAGGGTTAATATATAGCCTATGAGACTTACAAATAACGTGGCTTTCTATTGAAAAAAGAATTTTCAAAATCGGTTTAGTACATCCAGAGATTACCCGCTACAACCACACAAACTCACAAACTTCTCCTCTTTATAATATTAGTATAGATAAAATACCGCGATCCCGAAAAAAATTGGCATTTTAAGAAGCCGCTTTCATATTTTGTACCCTATACCGGGAAAAAACGTTACTTTCGGTAAATATGCATTCGAATATCCGATTTTTAGCTATATTGTTAGCTAGGTAGCATGGCTTTGCGACTAACATCCGGCGCATAAGCCACGATAGACGTATATTATTCTGTACCTAGATACTACCCACGCTAACATAGCAATATAATAAAACACTACAAGTGAAGTCAGTATTTATTTATATTGAGTGCATACAGTGAGAAGCTATCCCCTAATACATTTGGTATAATCTTCTAGTCGCGTCGACTTTCGATACTGTCATTTGGTGAAAATTGATTCTAACTCGGTTAAGTTTCTGCATTTACTATAGCCACATCATAAAATATACAGCAAAACACCTTTTCAAGGTGCAAAGGTGACCCCTGAAAGTGTCTCTAAAAAGAAAGCAATCAAGCCCATTGAAAGAAAGGTCATGTTTGCAGTCGTCGTGCTATAGGTGTTTAGGTATCTCTTTGAAAGAGGTTTTTTCATCAAATCTTTTGGGATGCTAATTATTGGAATTCTAAATACTTTTTAGATTGGACTGAAGAAATGGAAATTAAAATAGCAAATTCAAAATTGAAGAGGTAGAAACTAATCGTCGAGAAATTACTTATCGAATAGTAATTAAGAAAACTGAACTAAGTGAATAAGTACCTTCTCTTAAATTCCTAGAATGTTTACATACTTATTTTTAGACAAAAAATGTCTCGGTCGGTCTATCCGTCTTGTTTTTAGACTCAAACTCAAACCATTTATTTCAATTAGACCATTACAGCACTTTTGAATGTCAAAAAAACAAAAAAACGAAGCTCAGTCCCAGTCACAAGGTATACCTAATAACTAGTGAAAGTACTTACTGTGGTTGTCCATTCCAAAGCGTAGCGCGTTATTATTCAAAAATCTCACAGAATTGTCATTGAGAACACTAGCTATGACGCACACACTATACTTTCCAATCAATCAATAGCTTTATTGTGGTATATCATTATCTTTTCAGTTATAGCAAAGTGCAGATTACATCATTTTGTTTGCTTCCGTAGAAAAATGCGAGAATAATGAACTATTCTGAATATTCATTTCTACACTCTATATTAAAGGTCATTGTATTGAGGGAGTTAACATGAACTGAGGCTGTCTCAAATGACGAACCTAAATTGCTCAGATCTGCCAACGGGCTAATGCGATTCTGTAAAACCAATTATACAACAACAGACTCTCACGTAGCTTCCGTGAAACTACCGACCATTTTCAGGCACTGAAATCTGATATTTTAATTGCCAACGATACCTGGAATGGCAGGTTTATATTTGAATTCATCAGGAGGAAAGCATTCAGAATACCTACTTTCATTTTAATGAGTGAGAGAGCGAAAAATGTAAATTTTGGACAATTTATATTGTTATATTTATATTTATTTGCCACTACAATCCACACATATCGCCGCACTACGATACTGCACCACACCACACCACACCACACCACACCATATACATACCACAAAATAATCATATACCCACATCGTAAGTGTACTCCTAATGTCACAGTACACTACTTTTTTGTAACTCATAGTTAGCATGGCAATGATATGGAAGCGCGGAGACTCCTAATACAGGCAATGTTTCGCTTAAAAGGAGGCTCCAAACACGTTTATATGTAATGATTTTGCTAATTGTGACAATAAACTATTTTTGTATTTGTATTGAATTAATGGGAAGACTCCTTTAAGAAAAAATATCGATCCTACAAGCATTGCTATTTTCCAAAGTAAATAAAAATAAAATATCCCAAAGTTAGACATTTTAAATATTCAAGTATTTACGTTCTTCCCTCAACCAATAAACTTAAGAGTTTTACTAAATAAATAATTCACGAGGTGTCGGCGAGAAAGTCAAACTTTTTATCCTCAATAGCACTTTTATTATGCTAAAGGGAATATGGATTAGCAGCCAGCAAATACTGAACCCTATCGGCTTAGATACCAAAGTGATTATTAATAAAATTGATACTTCTAATGTACCAAGTTACAGTGGTCAACTATGGAATCCAAGAAAGGTTTTCGTCGCAAAAAATTCTATTGCGGCATTGTATTTTCAAGATCGACGGCGTTTTGTGGGTCAAAACGCCTTTTTAAAGATTCGTGACAAAATGATTGCTTTTGAAATCAAAAGACTTCCGATTGGGGCTCAACCCTTGACATTTTTTTCGGCCCTTACTCTATTGGGACGCTGTTTTGAATTTCGCTTTTAAGATTACGATGCTACTTTCAAGAAATTCGAATTTTAAGGTTATAATTATGGGAGCTTTGAAAGAGAACAGTTGCAAAGTCTTTCAAGTTATCAATTAGATCATTATCCTATTTAACACAAATCAAAGAGATTTCTCTGATAGACTATGAGTACTAACTCATAGCCGTTATGAATAGAATTAAGATAAAAACCGCCGTAGAATAATATGAAAATTGTTCAGAACTGATTTGTCAATAGTCAGTTAGCTTTTGTATGAGGAATAATATTGCGGATGAACAGCTTTTATACAAAACTTTAAAAATTATTATGCAGATAAGTTATCTCCATTACCTAAAGGTTACAGTTAACCTTTTCCAGTGTAGAAAAACCGTCCGCAATTGTGTGTCTAAACTATTGAAACTATGCAAATAAATAAAATTTAAGTGTCCGTTTGGAATTTCAAAATAACAGCTTTTTATGCATATGAAAGAAAAAAGAAAGAAACATTATTTATTTGTCAATATGTAGTTGTTTTACAGGGACATGACGTGCATACAGAAAAAAGAAAACAACAATAATCATAAAATACAAGACAAATAATATAAATATTACAATAGGACAGAAACAAATGAAAAGTAAATACGGTACCTACCTAAATTAAAAGTAAAGTCAAGTAAGTCATATGAAAGTATATTTAGTATTAATTGTATAGTAGTATTAATAACATAAAAAACAAAACATTTTATTTTTTCTGTCTGTCTGTATGTTCCGGCTAATCTCTGAAACGGCTGGACTGATTTTCATGAGACTTTTACTAGCAGAAAGCTAGGCTACTTTTGTTTTAGAAAAAATATTAAAACCCTTGGAATTGTTAACAAAATCAGATTCAAAGAAAACAGTTTAAACTAATTTTACGCGGACAAAGTTTGCGGCCAACAGCTAGTAAAGAAATAAATCTGAATACTGATTTTGAAATATCAGCTTTTGAATAATTTGACATCCTTGAAAACATTGTACCCCACCCATTTCAATATTCCATCTGAGTGCACATTAAACACAGCAGTCTCCAAAAAGTCAAGTGAGCATTTCCAACACCGCGATACAGAATTTCCACCAAAATAAAGCAGTAATGCTCAATCAATCATGGCGTACTAAGCCTTCTAAGGAAAATCGTCGTCATCAAGTCTTTGTATACCTTAAAACAAAAAAGTTTAACCGTACATAAAAGATGAGGAAACTCTCAAATGAGTTTTATAATAGAAAAAGTTTTCATACAAATAATTACTGAAATATAAAGCGTTTAAAGGTGTTATAAGTTGAGATGGATGGGGAGGCCATTAAGGTTCCGGCGTTGACTTTTAAAAAGTGCTCGGTGATGTAATTATAAGGAATCTGAAGAGTAACAGGTTTTGAAAGTCCGGTCACCATCAGTTAGCTTTTAGTCTAACCAAAATCGAGAGATTATCAGCACATTGCCCCGTAGCTGTCACCTAATGATCACCCTATTGTTAGTGTTTTGACCACCCTGTAATTATAGATAAACCTTTACCTGAATAATGATTATAACCGATAAACGACAACCTACATTTGGACCTACACTTTCAATTTTGCTTATTATTGCTGATTATTTGCTCTTTCAATTGATTACATAACGGTAATTTATTTGCAGAGCTGTTTGAATAATTTTTAAGTTTACCTTTTTATTTTGTTTTTAATTTTAAACTTAATTTTTGGTTTTTGGTGTAGTCATGGCTACATTTCAATTGCTTAAAAATAACAAGTGGAAGTGCGGAGTCTCCTAATACAAGCAATTCCTTGTTTAAAAGGTGATCTCCAGTAGGTAATGTGTATCCAAATGTGTATCCAAATGCCAATTGTAATTGAAATAAACGTTAAAAAAATATGTTTGGAAACCAAGGATTAACGCACATACCTCACAGTCACAGCACTCTTGTATAATCACTAACAGTTCTGCTTATCCATATTGATCCATCAGCGCAATGTTTATATTTGGCTTCAAGTCCCTCTTTTCCATTGCAGGGTCAATGTCGTATGTAACAATTTTACGACAAAATATTTAATTCAGCAACACGAGCTCAGCCTACCACAGTCCATAACTAATACTAGGACTAACTTTAGTTGGACAGTTAGGCTACATACTCCCGAGCTACGAGTATGGTCCCTCACACTGGGTGTAGGCAGCTTGTTATTTTTTATTACAACAATGAACTAGAAAATAGAGATAAGTTTTTCAATCTGAAATGTTTTTCGTCCTGAGGAGATTGTAAAACCTAGAATCATTTTTTTCTGTGTCTTTAGACAATCAGCCTGAAGCGAAATTTTAATAAACTCATTACAACGAACAACCCGAAATCTTAATTTAGTATCTCAATCAACAATACAATCACGAGAACAATCGGCGCAATCTATTCCAATTCATATTTAAATTTTACAAGGCGTCATAAAATCTGAATATACGAAGGCAGGAAATTAGCGGAGTAAGAGGTATCGTATCCGGGCGAGTCCGGAGGGCGGGCAGACTCCGGACTTGGGGAATCGGGGAATCGGGGACTTAGGGACTTGGGAGCCGAGAGTCTGGTGGAGCCGCGCCTTCCGCCCGCGCCGCAGTCTCCGATGAACCGCCGCGTGTGACGCCCGTCGATCGTTCGTCGCAATTTCCCGCACTGCCGCGGAACCAATAATCCGCAATTCGTGAATTAAAACTCAAATATCTGTACATGAATTAAAACTAAATACTCTCCCCAACGTATGTCTCAAGTGTCTGTGTTTCAATTTTTCAGTTTCATCTCTCTGTGTATTTTTTATCTCTCTGTGAACGCTGTAGGACTAAACGGCGGTTTTTAATTGAGCTTCGTTGAATTAAGGTAAGCGGTTTTTTACGGAATAATGGAAGAAATTTTTTACGTCGTTCTTTTTATATTTACAGGTTTAATTTATACAAGCGTTTTGTTCGCGACGGCAATGATAATACGTTTTTAGATTGTTATATTAAAATTAGCATTGTGATGAAAAGAAAGTGATTATTATTTCTGTAATCTCTCAGGAATAATGACAGTTGTTATTAGTACTGAGAATTTATTTAATTATGTTTGAGGCATTTTTTTGACTATTTTGTTTTATTTTTTTAGCTGATTTCTTTAATAAAAGTTATTTTGTTACTAAGACCCACCTACGTTAGCAGTAATATAAAATAAAATAAAATATTTATCATTATGATTTTACTGCTTCGTGCTTTTATAAATTACTATCAATAATTTGCGACAGAATAGTTACAATACTTCTCTATAAATAGTCAATGCACCATGAATGTACTTAGATGTACAATGCTCATAGTAAAGTTTAATCTATAAATTGTGTTTAGGAGATAAGCCAAGATAAGATAGCAACACTACTAACCGGGTATAACTCTAGTGCCGTCATTATTTACTCTATAATACAGAACTTTGTACTTTTATTCATATTTAGCAGAGTCATCTGCAATTTAGATTAATAGCGTGATTATTTTGTCTAGATGGGAAGCGGCGTTATTCTTTAAGGTAAAACTTTGTTCACCAATTCAACTCATCAAGATTTGAGGCAATATCTTTGTACCTATTTTGGAATAGGTGTTTCATTTAATCCAGGGTAGGAAAGTATGTGGAGAGGAGAAAAAATACCTACCGCTTAGCTTGCCAAGGAGTCAAAAATATGGCAGACCTCTAAGGAGAGCTGAAGAAACCAGAAACCCGTGAACACAGTGAAGAGTAGAAGGTTACATGGGCAAACCAAGCTTTTAAGCTCGTATGAAAGTACCACCACTAAGCAATATGTATCGGTAGGCAGTTAACTTTATGTAATTTACATAAGCCAACACCACTGCTCTCCAAACGGTGAAAAAAAAAATCGTGAACAAATCGGCATGTCATAAAGCCGAAAAATTCGAAGACGTGAGACATCCGTGGCCATGGGATTGTGGCCTCCTCTCATAAAGCGGAGGCTTGTGTCCAGCAGTGGGAATGATATAGGCTGATTACAATAAACTAGGTGTATTATTTACTTAGCAACAAATGGTACTGAATATTATATAGAGCCTTACACTCGTAACAAATGTAGGTGTGCCATCAATCATCTATTAATGTATCTGTGCCAATATTGACACTAACATCATTATGTATGAGAGTATCGTGTTCACCTACTATTGTATTATATTTCTACGGAATACATATCTCCATAATAATTATGTTGATACGTAAAAGAATAGAAGATTTCTTTCTTTCTTTCTTTCGTGTTTGTCTGTCTGTCCGTCTGTCACAGCCAATTTACTCCGAAACTACTGGACCGATTGAGTTAAAATTTGGTACAAATATGTATGTCGATTACCCTAATACGGACGTGTAACGTAAATTAATGAATTTTAAACATGGGGGCCACTTTTGGGGGGTAAATTGGAAAATTTTAAAAAACTTTCGCAAATTATATCGTGTTAACAATGGAAGGACTCACTGTGAGCATTTTAAGTACATTATTTTTATAATTTTAAGGTAAATAGTTTTAAAGTTATTTAAGAAAATTGGCGAAAATTTAACACTCCCCCACCTTAACTCCGTAACAATAAGGCTGAAAATTTTGAAAAAAATATAAAAAATAGTTCTTTACCTATAAATTGCAGGAAAACCTATAAAAAATATTAGATTTGAAACAACTTACGGAATTTAGATAATTAACGTATGGAACCCTCTCCACTCTCGTCCGGTTTTGTTTTAATGGATGGCTGATATGGTACACTTAAATGAGAATAATAGACTTCGACAGTGTCTGAGCGATCACCATGGAAGTTGGCATTATGTATTTTTTCATGCAGAAGGTTTTTCTTCCGACCTTCAAGATGTCTAAGTATAAAGCTTTTTGGTTAGTGCCTAACCTATTTTTTTTGGGTTGGGAAATCATCAAATGACTCCTCCCGCTCTGGGCGGAGCGGAAGGGAGTGTCAGACTTTTACTGACTAAAATCCATCCATGTTCCTTCTTTTGCCCTTTATTTTCCAGGGCCGCGATATCTCTTTCGAACAGTCCCGCAGCCCTGCCCTTGCGGGTCCCTCATGTTTGCTGACATCTCTTTGGGGCGCACCTGGAACACGAACGCGCCGTCGACACGGCCTATTGTCATAAGACGGACGGACCGCGGCGGGCTAGCCCATTACTCACCGTCCACAGGCCCGCGCCTACGGTGGCCGAGAGCCACCACGTGGCCTCCGACGCCCAGTGCTTCTCCCGCGGCGGCTGGGACGTGAGGGTTAGTGCCTAACCTGGTGTCAGTTTTAATGCAGATCATGAGCCTCTGACTTGGCTTTACATGCCGGCGACAAATATCTCTCAGGCATGCTGGTTTCCTCAAGCGAGCCGTGGGTTAAAGCCAAATAAAAAGAATGTATTGTCCCACTACAGGGCGAAGTCTTTCTTCTCCTTCTTCAACAGAATTTTGTCATTTGCCAGTGCTTTCATTAGTCGTCAAGCTCCTTATATTATCTTCGACCTTGGTCTGCCGTGATGTCGACCACCGTTTAATAGGAACTACTCGATGATTATTTTAGCCAATTTCTCATTTGACATGATCGAATTACAGTCGATGTCGAGGCATCGACGAGTAGTACGCGCTACGTGCTACAAACACATAGTAGATACTATGGCGTAATTTGATGTGCAACTTCTTTTTATTTTCCAGCATCGCTTGCCAAAAATCCGGATGCAAACTTTTCAAAAATCCGAAAACCATGAATAGTAGAACGTATTCGTCAAAGAGATCGTTCGGCAAAAGTACTTTATACCACAGTCGTGTATGTCAGCCAACGAGAGGGATTTTTGTGTTTCGGTTTAAAAGGTATCGGCGAAATTGTATGCAATTGCAATTGGATTGGCAATTTCCTAGTTACAGGTGTGCCAGTGCATAGGATATAGTAATCCAATTCCTTATTCGCTCAATATGCAAAAAAATATCCTTAAAACTAGACCACCTTCAGTGTATCACTTAAAATGTTGTCGGTAGTGTTCACTATGTGCTTGACGTTTTTCAGCCAAGTTATTCAACATTATACTTGTCACTTGAGACCACATTAACCACCCTAGAAAACCATCGAATGCAGCCATTTTGGTTTTAAATTATAGCTGTGCATCATCATCGATATTATTAATAAAAATGTCTGAATACTATCCGCCCAAAATTAAATGGAGCAATAAAAATAGCAACGACATACCTTAGTTTCTGACAATACGTAAAAAAATTAAAATCTTAAAGATTTGCACACACCGGCCGTCCTGGGTTTTCAATCCCAAATCGGTTAAAAATGGTAATTGGGATCTACTCACAGAAAAAAATTCAATCATATCCCGGGATTGCTATTGCTCGCAATAACTGAGATAGGATCGCGCTCTTGCCTTTATCGTATTATGAACTAATATCGCCGTTTATAAGAGTGATATTTTAGTTTTTTTTTTTCAGATTCTAGTGAAAGAAATATTTGATAAGACGTAAGTTGATGCCCAGGTACAGTCGCCAGCGCATCAAGTTACTACAAACTGTCAAATTTTTCATTCGATTTTGAACTTAACCATCGGCATTTCATAGTTTAAAATCATTTTGAGAAATTTGACAGTTTGTGATGACTTGATGTGCTGGCTACTGTACAATGGCACATTTAATTTGAGGTATTCAGTTTCTATGAGCAATAATTTGAAGAGCACCCATGTGAATATCACCCATAATATTCCACATTTCGCACTCGCGGTTGTAGTCACAGTAAGAGATTACACATTAACCACTGAAAAGATTCGATAGAGGCCTATGCCTCGAAATATTCACGTTTGCCACAGCAATAGAAATGTTGTAAATGTAGTAATAGCAATAAGATGTCTTTAGACGTCAGTTATTACTTACCATACGGTAGTCCGTCAAGCGTCTGCTAGTTTACCATCCAGTGGCGGATTCACCAGCAGGCTTTAGGGGCGGCAAATAAGGGGCCAATTTCAGGGGCGTGCCGTCCATAGAGGCAGTTAGACTTGGCCTACCCTAGTCCCTACCAACCAAATGCATTTATTATAACTATGTAATAAAATAATACAAATTAATATTGCCAAATATTTATTGCCATCTGATATCATGAAAAATAAACGCAATCAATAACGAATTATTCAAATACGTCATATCCATTCAACGGTCGCGGCGATATTAGGAAGTCACTTCATGTAAAATACTCGTGGAGGAGCTCGTGGCTAATAACAGCCACTTGGGTCGATCTTTAGGTTAAGCCGTGCTTGCCTAGGTTGGTCCTTGGATGGGTGGCTACCCATTACGTACCGAGTTTCCTCCGTGCCTCGGAAAGCACATTAAGCAGTTGCTATCCCGGCTGTTATTTCTAGATCTGTGAGAGTCGTTACAAGTAGTCAGTGTCATGAAACACTGACAACCAGTCTTAGCAAGGGGTATCGTATTACCCAGTACTAACTGGTTTGTGGAGGTCAGATAGGCAGTCGCTCCATATAAAATACTGGTATTCAGCTGCATCCGTTTAGACTGGAAGCCGACCTAAACATAGTTCGGAAAAGGCGAGGCAGATGATGACTCCATGTAAAATACTGGAATTCAGCTGCACTCCGTTAGACTGGAAACGATTCCAACATATTTTTGAGAAGGCTAGGGAAAAGCCTAGGAAGATGATGATGGTCATCATGAGGTTATTATCACAAAATTAATAATGAAATTCATCAAAATTCATTAGAAAGGGCGTGAAAACATCATTTCAATAACAAACGGCAGTGTAACACAAATATGTTAAAGACCTATATTATAAGCGGGTACGCACAGCGACAAATCAAGCCATAATAACCAGTTTATGCAGATATCTCTTTGTACGGGTAATCTACACAAAGCGAGGTCATGTTTCACTGGAAATGTATAGCTTGATGTGCCGCCGTGTGTACATGTGAATGATTTATATTATTACAGTTTTGGCAACTACAATATCCCGTCGTGGCTAGTGAATATATTAGGAAAGTGTGTGTATTTGTAATAATTATTGATAATATTGGTTATGCATACTTATAGCATGGAGAGGATTATCTATAGGATATTTATTTGATATCGTGTTACCTATAAATTAGATAATAGATTAGTACTTGAGTTTTTTGGGTTTTCCTGAACAAATGTTGTGTCAATTGTGTCACAATAGGACCAACTAAAGCCTTGGATATTCAATTTGTAAGTGTGTATGTGAGACTGCAATAAAAGTGTATATAAGTAATGGCTCACAGTTTGTATGAAATTCTTATAATGGTGGTATGGTTTTAATTGCAAGATGTTTCTCATATATCCAAAATTTTTGCACAAACTAGGCACAATAACATTGGCTATCATAACTAGGGTGGGCGCTGACACCTATAATTACAAGATATTAGGTTATCTTAGCTTAGGTATTGGCTGCAACTCTAACATACAACTTTAATTACCTTAAGGGCTATTTTTATTATAAACCTTCTTTTTTACTTGAAGGTGAAAATAAACTATTTTATTTTATGGTTTTAATAACTAACAACGAAGCCATATATGTTTATGTTTTAAAAGATTTGGTTTTTAAAATTTAAAAAATGTAAATATAACTAAACAACTTAATTTCCGTCTACAAAATGACACCTGGAGAAACTGCAAATATTGAGCCAGAAATAATAGTTGACTTTTCCAGTTCGGATTTCCGTTTGACGAAATATGGATTTTGGTATTATACCACCATGATAAATTTTGTAGGTGACCCTGCAGAATTTGTCATCATGCTGTAGTTGATTCTGTTAATCAGTTTTCGGAACAATTTCACCGTTTGCCGATAGAGTTGATGTTAGATTGTGATATTGACTAAAACGCGCTTTAGTGCGACATGTACAAGCACTGCCTGTCATTTCTTTAGGGCCCAGAAATAGCTCTTGTTAAAAACTAAAAAAAAAACCCGAAATAAAAAAATAACTACCAATGACTTTAAATAAAAACTGAAAAGAAAAACAACAAGTTCAGTCCAGAAGTGTAGAAAGCAATTTAATTAAGAGCTACAACATTATAATAATTTCATAATCAATACACACATATAATAATAAATTCTAATACGGAACATATTGACTGCAATGTCGGGACCCATATTGGATTTTGGTCTGAATTATTTAATGGGTCCCGACGTGCAGCGGTTTGGAAGATATGAGGTAATAAAGAATATTACATGCATACAAGATACGCGCGGAAACATAACCCTTCCTTGGCAGTCGGTTAAAAAGAACAGTGAAACATTGTTACTACACCCTTTGATGAAACTGAAGAATAAGATATGTTTTCATAGTCGCGGAATAAAATATCAAACTATTCAAGGAAAGTACTAAAAACTAACAAAACCATCAATAATTCATCGCTATTATTATTCTAATTAAATGTTATGACAGATGACATAATTGGAAATGTTCCCAACGTTATCATAATGATGCGCAAACAAAGAAAAGTAAACTACTAAAATGACGTCATTAGGACCAGATGCTCACGCGCATACACTATGCAGATAGTTGCAAAAGGTCCAAAAATTGTGAATTACTCTACAAGCTAACGTATTCATATAAAACAACATTAATGAAGAAACTTTATACTCGAACTCAAAGCATTTATTTCAATTACGAGAAGTTACTTGAATTGTCAAGAATTCAGCAATTCAGATAGAATGTCCTCAATATGAATGATGTTACCAAGATCTTGTAACAATATTTTGATTGAAAAGAGTATCCATGGAGTTTCTTGCCCATTCTTCTCCATAGAGATCTACGCTTTGGAATGGGCAACTACAGTACTTTCACAAGTTATTATGCGTTGTGTCTGTGACTGTAGCTTCGCCTTATTTGTTTTTCTGACATTAAAAAGTGCCTGTTATGGTCTAATTGAAATAAATGGTTTGAGTTTGAATGACTACTCATTACGTAGGACATTCTATCTGAAAAATAAGATGATTATTTTATAAGTTACTCAGTTTATTCCGGAGTATTTCGATGTTCGTGTAGGCAATCACGAACTATTGCATGATAAAGATTCTACAAATTAGTCCTTGCAGGCACAAATGCATTTAACTACTTGAACCCAATCATTTCGATACGGCGTGTTAAACCGTTGTTAATTAGCGTACAAATTACCATTGCAGTAGTTCGATTGAGAGGTTATCAACACTATAGTGACTGTTAGGCCCTAAATATATTAACCATCATTCTACCTTTGCTACCTTCAAACGATTCACAAAAACAAAAAGTTGTTTTTGATTACATAACATAACATCACGCCTGTAATCCCCGACGGATTAAGCAGAGGTGTACCTAATAGTACACACCCTCATTTCGCCAGTTATGCTTTAAGTCCTATATAATAGGGGGCGAGTCTTGGCATTGCCATCAACCGGGGCAAATCCAGACTGCTAGAAATTCCTGATTGAAAAACCCAATAACACTTTGCTCGACCCGGAAATTGAACCCAGGACCTCTTCCTCATCAGTTGTGCTTGCGACCACTCGACCAACGACCGACGTGTTTCATGATTTGCAATGCAAACGGACCTTACTGACTTTTCAAAGATTGTTTTTGAAAGATCTTCTGTATTTTTTTTTTATCGCGGATACCTCACAAAATCGAATATTATTTATAGGCTGTTTAGAATCGAAACCCGGATTTAGTTATGAAAGAAAGCTTATGAACGAAAAACTCGGATAGAATTTAAGTGGAGTGATTTATTACCGAGTCTTTGAATGTTTTTTGTTGAACTTTTTGCTCCAGATCAATCAGGAATGGATATTGTATCAAAACGTTTTTTTTCTGCATCCGGCTTGTTTTTTATTTAGCTCATCTACATAATCCAATGTGGATTGGAACTGGTACAGCAATTTATAATTTTATTAGATCATTCATTTGGTTCGGCCATATGTATCTATTAAAAAATTTGTTTGTAAGTTTGCATTAGACCTGGATAAGGGACGCACAGAACCGAGAAGTGTGGCAGAAAAATGGGGAGGACTATACCCTGCAGTGGGTGATACCTGGCTGATATGATGATGAAGTTGTATGTAAGGGATAACCTTCATTCATTTGATGATTTCCCATCCCCAAAAAAAGGTAACCTTCGGAACTAATGATCCAACTCTAAAAAAAACAATGATATGGATATAAATTATTTAAATCATGATTACCCGAGCAATCACAATTTTTGCGGACGAAGTCGCGGGCCAAGAGCTACTTAGTTTAGAATTATACAGGTGTTGACTTTCAGTCAGCATAGTTAACCAATGACTTCTACAAATAAGACATAAATCGATTGACGCCTTATTCATCAAAATAGACTTAGCTTCGGCCCTACGGTGGAACATGTAAATGTTACATAGTTACTCTAATTATGCTTAAATCATAACTTTGCCTTTTGGCTTGGTCGTAGTCTGGTAATAATAGCAATATTTTTCAAAATCGAAGTGTTATTTATTTAATAAGATAACATAAATCCACAATATCTAACATGCTACACACTTTTGCTAATTGAAAAATCAGACATTTTTAATCGAAAATGTATGGAACCGTCTTACCTATGTGTACCTATAGATGAATAATTATGCTGTTTAAAATTCAAGGTTAGAAATTCCTGTTTAGTATTCAGTATATATAACTAAGAGCTACTCGTTACAACCTGATGACGCGTATACATCCTCACAAAATCAATCTCGTTTTATATTACCGTACATTTTTATGGATCAGTTGGAGTAGGTAGTCTCAGTAATGTTCTACTCCATGTGTTTCCTTCTAAAATTACCGAACATGATTCACATTATGTTATCTAGGCCAGTCGGCAAGAAGTAGTTCAAATTCAAGTGTATTAATATCCCACTTTTGATTGATGGCTCGACATCCTACTTACTTAAAGTAATATTCTTGACGACGACTTTATTATATTAAGCAGAACGGAGTTAAATACTTGTGTAGGTACAGTCGGAGAAATTATAATCAAACTATATATCAAACTGTCAAATAATGATATTTGCGATAGAAATCTGGGGGCACGACAGTCTGCTCCGCCAAGTCGAGCAATAACAAGAAAACCCAAGTGAGAGTCGTACTCGTGCATGAAGGGTTCAGTACCATCGTAGTAGGGAGCTCCCTTTAATTTCAACTGTCTACGGATCATTAGCTAAAGCCCACTAACAGACAGACTGACGAACGGACGGACAGACAGCACAGCGGAGGCTTAGTAATAGGGTCCCGTTGGTTACCTTTCGGGTATGGAACCTAAAAAAAACAAAGGGATACCTTTATAGTAGACATTCCTAGTTTCTGAATTGAGTTATTGCATGTGTTGTCTTGGCAAAACCCACTTAAATTTTAAATTTCGATAATGAAAGAATTGTTTTAAATAGAGTTTGACTAGTTCCCTATTCACATACTCGAAGCACGCACTGGGTCTTAATGTCCCTGTCTTTATTTAAGGAATAATATACACTAGATGTTAAATAAGGTATGGTTGACCTATCCAATTTCTTTTACAATATTTCAAAGAAACCATTTCCACATTAACCGCTCTATTATGAGATCATTATGCAGTTCAAAGCCACATGTGAGAATGATTAAATATTTATACATCGTGGTCACTGGTACAGCGCCAAAACTCAAATCTGCGCTCCGCTTAGACTGTTCTTTGCTCGTTTATGTGATCTTGTTTGTTCAGAGTTCAAAGAATCATTTTTGTATATTTTTCCAGTTAAGTACCAAGTACGTTACCGAACATCAAATCATTTTACCAGTTTCAGTAAATATTAACAATTTTTTTTGTTGTTGCTACTGAAAAATTTTACTTGCAATTGCTTACAACCTTTATATTTCTCGTTTTGTCTGAAAGACTTGTGGCGTGACAATACTGACAATATATTGTCAAAACATAGCTTAGAATGTTCCCACTGCTGGGAGACAGGCCTCCTCTCTATGAGAGGGATGGCCCTTAATAACGCGTGACCAGTGCGAGTTGGTGAATGCCACATTCATTCGATTTTGTTTGTAGTGTTTCGATTTTGTTCGTGTTAGAGCTGCAGTGATAAAATAATTTACACGAAGTTAAGTTCCTACCTGGGTCCGAAACAGTGACCTACACTTGTAAGTCGTGACCATTTTCCACTGATCATATCTGCCTCGCCTTTTCTCAACTGTGTTGGGGTCGGCTTCCAGTCTAAGTGGATGCAGCTGAATACCAGTATTTTGCATGGAGCTACTGCCTGTCTGACCTCCACAACCCAGTTAGCACTGGGTAATACGATACCTCTTGATAAGGCTGGTTGTCAGACTTTCAGGCCACTGACTACCTGTAACGACTGTCAAAGATATACAAATGACAGCCGGGACCGACAGCTTAGGCCTGGACTTATCCAAGGTGGAAACCAGCGGAGTGGAGAAGAGATGTGCAAGATTTGACCAATCACAGGAGAGAAGAGAGCCGCGGTATAGATTTCAACTAATGTGATTGGTCGGTTTCCGCACGTCTCCTATCCGCGCCGCTCGTCACCGCTTTTGTGGAGTTTGGGCCTGAACATGCTTTCCAAGGCACGGAGGAAACTCGGTATTTAATGGGTAGTCACCCATCCAAGGACCAACCTAGGCGAGCGCGGCTTAACCTAAAGATCCACCCGAGCGGCTGTTATTATTTAGGCACGAGCTCATCAATATCTATTAAATAGTTTAGCCAGTCGGCTACCACTACTAGCTACGATTTAAACCATTCCAACATCGTACGTAAAATGGTGTATATCTTCACAACTATCTCACGGTACCCAACTACATCTAAAATAGACAGTATTTATTTATCGCGGCGACTGGTAGCGCGCCAAAACGCATTATTTATTATTATCACGAATAACTCGCGGCTTCGCGTTTATCAGTAACTGTATTCATTTCCGATGCATTCTGGATGCTGGTGCATATTGTGTCATACGTTTTGTGTTAAAAATGGATGTGGGTTTTGTGTTGCAGTAGCCAAAGTAGAGTTGAGTTTATGACAGTCTGAAGCTGCCTCATTGGTCTAGTGGTTGCAAGTACGACAGCTGAGCATGAGGTCATGAGTTCGATTATCGGGTCGGGCCAACTGTTATTAATAATAATAATAATATTTATTTGACATAAAAAAAGAGTACACAGATAACAGGGTGAACTTAATTTAAGCGCACAAATAGCAAAAACAAAAAAAAAATGATCAATGACCCCCATGCTAGGTAAAACCTGTGTTATAGGGGTCATCCATCCGTCCAATATGGATACTATAATGGTCGCTTTCTAATTAATAATGTACACTTTGTAAAAAAATAAACTAGACTAGTACAATTTTATTTCTAGGAAAAAAAAAAGAGAACGTTGGGAAAAAAAGGAAATGGAATTTATATGAATTA
This sequence comes from Eurois occulta, assembly GCA_950022335.1. NCBI lineage: Eukaryota > Metazoa > Arthropoda > Insecta > Lepidoptera > Noctuidae > Eurois > Eurois occulta. The sequence continues at coordinate 6,602,265 of OX465484.1, read as the reverse complement.
ATAATAAGAAAAGGGAGTATCTGTAAATGTGCGGGTTGTGTGTATTTGTGTAAGTGTACCTGTGTATGAGTGAGTGTAGAAATGTATAGGTGAGTACAGGTGAGTAAGTGTGAGTGGGAGCCTGTAAATTATGGTTTGACTAATTCTTCCGAGTCGTCATAATCTAAGGTGAGCAGATATCCTTTAATTTTTTGTTTGCATTGATGTTTGTTTAAACAATGAAAGTTCAATGTGTTGTTCAATTTATTGTATAGTGAGGCGCTTAAATAACGGTTATGCCGACGTGCAAAGGTGGTGTTTGTACAAACTTTGGGACAAACTGGTTTAGGTCTTCTTTTGAGCGTGGGGCTTTTAGGTCTATTGGGAGGGGAATTTTTATGTGTACGTGTGAGCGCACGAAGCATAAACATTTGACGTACTGTCAGTACGTTAAAGTCTGAATAAACTTGCTGAGTGGGATACCTAAATGGTTTATTTAATAGGACTTTGATGACTGCACGTTGGGCTCTTTCAGCTAGTATGAGAATTGTTTTGGCGGCACCACCCCACGCAACGATACAATAACTTAATGTTGATTCACATAAAGCGGTGTATACCATTTTTAGGATATCTTTATGAGCAGATGTTTTTAACTTTTTGAACACGTAAATGAGCTTTCTGGTACGCGCTGACAGAGATTCGATGTGAGTCTTCCAGCTGAGACTGGAATCCAGGTATAGGCCGAGGTACTTGACTGAGGAGGCTCTTGTCACAGTCTGGCATGAACAGGGCTTTTTGCGGTCGACCCTGTTACAGACATGGGCTTTAATTTGTATTGAGTGGTCCGATGGTAGGGTAGAGGATCTGGAACCAAAGGTTATAAAGCTTGTTTTGCTGACGTTCAGGGTTAAGCTGTTGTTACCCAACCAGGTCATTACTTGGGTCAAGGATCTTTCAGCGGCCTCCCTTGCCGTTTCCCAATCGTGTCCGTTGGACAGTAAAACAGTATCATCGGCGTACGCTATAATGTGAGTAGAAGGAAGGGTAAGTAGACAGAGTTCGTTAACATAGATTTGGAAGAGGAGAGGGCTGAGCAAACTTCCTTGCGGCACACCGAAATCTAACAGTTGTTCACTACTGATGTACTCGCCTATTTTGACACATTAGGTCCGGTCCGACAAAAAATCTTTAAGCAGTTTTAGAGCTGGGCCCCGTATTCCAATCTGTTCCAATTTTCTGAGTAAGATAGGGACAGAGACAGTGTCAAAGGCCTTGGAGAGGTCCAAGAATACGCCGACACATTTTTGTTTACAGTCAATTTTGTTGACAAGAGAGTCCAGTAGGGCTAATACCGCGTCTTCCGTCGATACCCCCTTTCTGAAGCCGTACTGGTTTTCAGCGATGATTTTATATTTGTCCAGAAACTTGAGGAGATTTTTGTGGATGATCCTTTCCAGTATTTTTGAAATTGCTGGAAGGACCGAGATCGGTCGGTAGTTATTCACACTGCCTCTGTCACCTGTTTTAAAGATTGGATGAACGATCGCTTTTTTGAGAGTCTTGGGGAAAGTGCCAGTGGATATTGCAAGATTGCAAATGTGCGATATGGCAACAACTAGTTTGTGACTGACAGATTTGATCAATTTGGGGGAGATATCATCCCAACCAGCGGCACTGTCTACGCGAAGGTCTTTAATGATGGCCTCGACTTGTTCCTCGTCTGTCTCCAGTAGAACAATTGAGTTAAGTATCGAGGCTGGGTGGGGAGGAGTACATTTGGCGTTGCTTAAGTTTTTCGGGATATTATTAGCCAGGTTTCTGCCAACATCAGCAAAGAACTTATTCACGGCGTTGACCGAGACCATTGGGTCATTGTCTATTTTAAGAAGATCAGTTGGAGCTAAAGTTTTTTTATTTGTGTCGAGTACATTTCGGATGGCCCCCCACATCTTTTTGGGATTATTTTTGGCCTCAGAATAAGCATTTTTTTCGTACGCAATTTTAAGTTTTTTAAGCAGATTGTTACAAAAATTCCGGTAGCGCGAGTAGGTTAGTTTAATGATCATATTTTGAGGTTCTTTATTGGATTTTTTGTGCATGTTATCGCGATTGCGCATACATCTGAGCAGGCCGACCGTTATCCAGGGTTTAATAATTTTGAGTTTACACGGGATAGTTCTGTATATGGTGTTCTTTATAAGTATGGGTGTCAGGATTTCATACAGTTTGTCCATAGCAAGATTAGGGTCATTTAAGTTTGTTATTACTGAAAAATCACAGCTTTCAATGTCGCTGACAGCTCTGGATAAGTTTAGGCGGGACGAAGCACAGCTGTTAGTGTTACGGATTGGGGTTTTGGTTTCCAGGTTTAAAATAACAGCAGAATGGTCTGTTATAGACGTTTCAACTATCAGCGTCGTTGCCTTATAACTTGTTTTAAGAAACACATGATCCAAACAGTTTTTGAGCCGAGTTGGGGTCACGTGGGCAGGAAGAAGACCGTGTGAAGCTATCAGATTTAGATATTGACAGGAGCGGGGGTCAGTGTTGTTTGGGGCAATGTTAATATTGATGTCTCCTAATACTGAGACGGTTTTACAGTGCCTACGATCTGACAATAGGTTATCTAGGCTGTTCAAAAAATTGTCTATGTTTTTTTGTGATGGTGGTCTATATAATGCTATAATAGTAATATTGCTTGGGATTTTGCAGACAAGACAGCTGGCATCGGCAAAAACCAGCTCAGTAACGATAACGCTCAAACTTTCCTTAATGTAGATAACCACGCCATCGTTCTGGTTTATAAGGTTATTGGTTTGGAATGAGGTGTAGCCCTGTATATTTGGGACATTCGCATTTGTCTTTAGCCAACACTCTGTTAGAATTAGGACATCACATTTTGTTTTAATCGACACGAGTAGACAGTTTAGTTCGTTGAAGTTCTTATTCAGGCTTCTGATGTTCAGGTGAAAGATATTTAGTGCTAGAGGGGATCTTAAGTAGTCAGTACATTCATCCGGAGTACAAGTGAACGACGACGAAACGGTGATTCTGTCCAGCTCGTTGTTAATATCGTTGATTGACGCCATTGACTAAAGTTTTAATAATCCAGAAAGTGGTGTTTTTTATACGGCGAAGGATCCGAGTGTGGTGGTGATTGGCGTCGGAAACAGCAAAACAATCACAACCGACATGTTTTAGAGGTCCGTGCAACAGGATGATTGCGCAAAAACAATAATTGGCAGACGAATATGGCAGTGGGTATGAATTTGGACCGGGAACATTGTAGCTGCTCACTATTTTGTTTTCGTGTGAGTACGTTGAGAGTGCAGTAATAGATGTTTGTGTAAGAGGAGTGTGTGTGTGGTAAGTAAGGTCTTTTTTGGTTTCTTTACAAGAAATAATATGATTGGTGTGTGGGTAGTGTAAACTATAAAAAGTAATTAAAATTGAGGGTAGGGTCTTAAAAAAACTAACTATGAGGAGTATTAAATTTGACCGACTTTTGATTATCAGGTAGTTTGAGAAAAATATAATATGAACAGTTGCCGCGAGTAGTCATTGAATCGCTTGCTGTTTTAAGTCCCTTAGAGTTTGTTCAGACCTAATGAGTATTTGTTTTGCTCCTGTGACTTTCCTCAAGAAGATGTTGCCGTTTGAGCTCCAACAGAATTCGTATTTGTTGAGTTTTGCGAATTCCTTGGCGATGAAGAATAGTTTTCTGGCACTGGCGGGGAGGTGTTCTGATATAAAAATCGGTCGCCGTTCACCATTCAAGCCGATGCTACGCGTATTGAGGCGCTCATCTCCTCTGTGTGTTTTGTTGAATTTCCTGGCCGCGGTGATTAATTGGTTTTTACACTGTACATTGGAAAATTCAGCTATAATCGGCCTGATTGTATCTGGTTTACCCGGTAGTCGGTAAACGTCACGCAAGTCGGAATTGTTTACCTTTAAATCAACAATTGAGCTCACTTTGGTGACGATCGCAGTAAGGTCAGACGCCGCTTCGTTCTCCACGGACGGCACGTTGCGGATTTCAATGGAGGAGAGCCGGGATACGCGCTGTAAATCTTGTATTTTAATTTCTAAGTTCATTAGACTACTCTTGTATGTTAGATTTTCTTTTTGGAGTGACTCAACTTGTTTAATCATGTCGTCGTACTGTTGACTGATAAAGGAAATGTTTTTTTCTATTTCAGTGTTAGACTTTTGAATAGCCTGGTTTTGAAGCTTTAGCTCAACTATGTCGTGTGCTAGCTTGTTCAAAGAAGAGCTTTGATCGCCACATAGTTTGGTTAGGTATGTTTCTTGGTCGGATTTCCAGTTCATGAGCATTTCATGTATTTCCTTTTTAAACTTCAGCAAATCGGCTCTCGGGGAGCAACACAGCCGAGGACGTTTATTGGGGTGACGCATCGTTATGTTTACATCGTCGTCAATCGGACTGCTCGTTAACATTTGGGGAATATCGGAGTCGGACAGAGCTTGCGTAATGTTGGCATTCGTAGTGTTTGACGGCGGCGAGCGCTGTGTACGGGGCATCGTGAGTGGCAGCTTCACCAGGACGACGTAAAGTGGACCTTAAGTACTCACGGTTATACGTTAAGCTCGTAGCAATATGGGTCACCGTGTCGCCTTATCGGACAGCGCCTGCGACGATGTTGTGCGGTCTTGGAGTAAGCGAGACAGCAATTATGGAAGGCAGCACTGTTTCCACGGAGGCGAGGGCGGCCCGTGCGGGGCAGGGTCACGCCACTAATTCGGCGGTGAGCGTTGCGTACACGAGATTATAAGTTTCGGCACTTTGGCGTTTAGATTACGGGTTAGAATGGCGTACTTGCCAAGTTATATTTTTAATTGGATCTAAAAACACGTCTACTCTCGAACACGGTATGGAACGGAAGGGCATTGGGAACGTTATTGGGTTTTTCGATCGGGAATTTCTCAGTAGCAACTACAAAGTCTGGATCTGTGCCCGTCTGATGGCAATAGGCTCGCCCCTATTACAAAATATTACGAAATGTAGGTGTAATATCAGATAGACCTCTGCCTAATCCTTCAGGTATTACAGGTATCTTATGAAGCTAAACAACAAATAGTAAAAAAAAACATTCATTGCATTGCACACATGCATATTCAACGAGATCGTCGTTTCGTAGCAGAATCCAAGATAGTTGAATTGTTTCACCGGGACTTGTCAAGCTTAATAATGGCTTCGCTTTTTTGGTGGCCACCACTGTTGACTCTGATTTTCCGGAGTCGCGGCCCAGGTGGGAGCGGGTGGAGTGGTTAGAAATAGTGTAGTGGGTGTGTCCCGAAAAATCAGCCCGTCATTTTCCCAGGTCATAGTTTTCCTCACTACAAGACGGATTGGGCAGTAATTCACCACGCAGACCCAATGCGGGTGCTTCACGTTTGTTAGTCTCAGTAAATATGTCAATTTCCAATGCATGCTGGCGAATTGTAACATACAACGTATGAACTTACGGATGTATCCCATATACTTCAATTCAGGATTTAGTCTATGAGATACAATGAAACTGTAGGTACTCATATGTTCCATCAACGTGGATTTTTTTATTCACGTCTGATGTTATGAATGAGTAGGTATTTAAAACACTCTAATTTTATCAAGTATGGACTGTTTGAGACAGATTTGGCTAAAAACACACAACAAAACTGGAATCACTTCACCTAACGATGTTCTCGATCCATCACATTCAGTCCACTTAAGTGTTTAATTCATTTACCCAGTACTTATCCGCCATCGTTCAATACTGGCCCTCTACAAACACTCGAATCCTTTTCTACAAAGCAATGAGTCAGCAACTTGGTGCTTCTAACAAAGGACGAAAATTTTGTATGGCTAGATATTTTTATGGAAAGAATTGTATGCAATAAGGATTTTTTTATAAGAATGTTTAGAAAGTATTAGTAGATAAGTGAAGAAATTAACAAAAATCTGCTACAATAATTGCGTTATGGATATTATATTTCAAAAGTTTGGGTATATGTATAAATGTAGTAACATAATTACTGGGCCCCAAATTAACGTGTTTAAAATCATTTGAGCGGTCTCTCGTGTTTTGGCAGATTTTCCATAAATTATTATCTTCTTTCTTTTTCGTGTGGTTAGTGCCTAATCTGGTGTCAGAGAGAAAGTTTTTGTAGCGCAACCTCTCAGGCATGCTGGTTTTTTTAATACTAAATGGGCCTACTCTTGACCTCAATCTAGTCCTGAGGACAGAGATGAGGTCCACGATGGAACAAGCTTACCCAGAAGAAGCCTATTAACTCGCAACTTAAATAGATTGGGGTCATATGAACTTGGGAACACTGACGAAGGCAGGGAATTCCACTCCTTGGCTGTGCGCATAATAAACGATGTCGCGAAGCGCTTCGTGCGAATGTGTGGAACATCGACAAGGAATGGGTGGTAACCCGCATTACGTCTGGACTCCTGATGGAAGAAGGGAGATGGTTTCCTCACGATGTTTTCCTTCACCGAAGTAAGTGATAATTATACAACACAGCAGCATACTGAAACATTTCAAAATTTTAGTTTATTAGAGTTAGTCCTGAGCATTTGATTAGGGTGTAACAACGAATTTTGCTAAAATAATTTAACCTTTTGAACGCCGCGTGGAGGGCACGCGCGTGCGTTTAAACTCTTTAAACGCACGCGCGTGCCCTCCACGCCAAGCTACAATTTCACCTACCATTTTGTCACATATTTGTGTCGTTTGGCGTACAAGGCATGCGCTTGTTTGTCACGTATATGTGACAATGGCGTTCAAAACGTTAACCAGAACTGTAGCTTGACCATATCAATGAATAGGTAAGTAATCACCGGTGCATAGCAATTCCATTAAACTATGACATGCTAAAACTGATTATTAATTTTAAGGCTACATTATTATTATCACATCTGTAATTAAATACATACCTGCAAATGGCATTGGTATTTTACGGATAGTAGACCAGCGCAATTATTGCCATTATCATAAATTTCAGTATCGTTATATTTTCTAGATCGACGGTTACCACGTGGTAAATTATAATAGGTTGGACATTCATTATGCTTCGTTATCTTGCCCTTTCTTCTACTTAGTTATCTACGCTTTGGAATAGGCAACTATGGTCTTTACACAGTTATTCTTTATGTCTGGTACTATAGCTCATCTTTCTGTTTTTGACGTTACAAAAGTATCGTGAATTTGAAATAAATGATTTCTAATATCAAAAGTCAAAAGAAATGTTTATTATTATAAGCTAATATGTTAGGTGGTGTTTCAGTAAATTAATTAAACAAAATAACATATGTCTTAGGTAAAATGTTTGAAAATATGAATTAGTTTCGTCTTCACACCCATTATCTAAAAAAAATCATAATTACCATGCTGGTGCAAGGAATGAGTTAGGCACGGAAAACCATGACACGGACTAAATGCCAGCTAAAACGAATGAACATCGTATCATATACGTTTATAATGGGTTTAGAACGGTGAACATACACGGTTATAACCTTATATTCATTATTTTTTTGCCTCATACGTTCATTCATAGCACGGTCATGGTGTGGAACGGTGTAGTGGGCAGCCTCTACACATTACGCACAACACACACAACGCACGTACCAACAACGCAACGAACGAATTTTGTTCAAATAGATACTACCGAGTTCACCAACGGTCTGCCACATTTCACCCTTTTTTTTTTTTTTTTTTTTTTTTTTTTTTTTTTTTTTTTTTTTTTTTTTTTTTTTGGAGGGTGAGAAATCATCAAATGACTCCTCCCGCTCTGGGCAGAGCGGAAGGGAGTGTCAGACTCTTACTGACTAAAAAACACCCATGTTCCTTCATTGGCCCTTTATGTTCCAGGGCCGCGGTATCTCTTTCGAACAGTCCCGCAGCCCTGGCAGGGCCACATTTCACCCTTATGTCTTAACTAACAAGGTTGAAAAGTGATCGACCGTCAGTGAGCTCGGTGGTAGGTACCTATATTCACTGTAAAGGAAAATTTCCCTTTTCTAATACTTGTTACTGAGGGCCCTTTCCAGTTTCGAACCTTCTTAGAATATTAATAATTCTGTGGTTCGCTGATTTATAAGTTTGTATTACCTATTCAACTTTTGCTATCTGCTTTTGGTAAAACATATTTTGTAGATATCTTGGTCCATACTTATTGTTTGGTATTTGGCAAGAATAATGGGGAATATTTGAGTTGGAGACTGATATTAGTAATAATTAGTACCTATTATTCAGAAATAGTTATTGGGCAGATAAAATAGTTGCCATCGGGGGAAAAACTTGGATGAGGCTGGCACAGGAACGTGGAGATTGGCAGAAGAAAAGAGAGGCCTATACTCAGCAGTGGCGGAATTCATGCTGTGGATGAAGATGATGATGATGATTATTCAGATACCAATATTAGGTAACCAATTAAAAAAAATACTAACTGCAGTTGGCATGCAAAAAAAGCAAATTGTACAAAAAGCAAATGTAAAAAAAGCAAAGCAATTAAGGAATATGGCGGGTTAAATAAAATGCGCGAACGAATAATCTAATAGGTATTAATTTAGGAAACATAAAAATACGGGATTCGAACTCCTCGTAAATACCTGAGTGTACCATTAAATTGTTTAACTTTTTTGCTTCAAAGAGAGTTTATCCGTTTTGATGAAAACAATGTTTGAAAATATTTCGAGTTTTGTGCAAATTCGGGTTGATTTCAGTTTAAATTCCGAGAAACATTCGCGGTTTAATTAAAATTAAAAGACTGTTTACAAAGGTACAACTCACTCAAAACAAAAAATCTATAATGCTAGCTTCTGAGCGCGGCTTCACTCGCGTCGAATTCCTTCGTGTATGAATTAACTGTTTTTAAACATATTTTTTTTCGTTTCACAAACACCTGGGCATGACAGCCGCATGCAAATCCTCAGGAATTCCATCCATATCAAGGTGGAACAATCATGGTACGGGCGGGAGAACTGACTTTGTTTGGGAACAAAACTAAAACGGCTGCAAAACACCCTGATGAGGTGCTGGCACCTATATTCCAACCACACCGGTTGCAAACGGGTCTCATGCGTAAGCATGATGATGTCCGTCCAACTATTGTTCCAGTGGTAACTCAGTGGTTACACAAAGTCCCTAGATGCCTGCAACGAAACTCTTTACGAATTTTCCCGAAAATCTGCTGACGCACAGTCTACTTTTCAGGCATTTCGTATCGTCGTCGCACCTGGTACCTTATACCACAGGGCGATATAAGATAACCTCATTTTGAGCGTGTAATTATAATCGTTGCAGTCGTGTTATAAACATTCGAAGTGCTCTGACCGTATATATTAAATTCTACTCAATCTGGATTGAATATTCTTTATCTACGAAAATCACCAATTACCTCTAAACAATAGACAAATCTCACAAAATTACAGAGATTGCCAACATCATTAAGTTAAACCATCCGTATCAGATTCTGTATCTGTAAGAACGATAAAAAATATCTTAGAAAGCGTCTGGATTACATTAACCGGCACATTTTTTCATTGACCCGTCGTTTCGAGGCCAGGAGTCGAGATTGGCTGATCCTAAACAAACGTTGGTAACAAATACAAAGCGTAGATGTAACATTTTCTGTGAAATGTTTTTGTAACAAATCTGCGAGCCTGAAACACTGGGAATACGTGATTGGCTCTTTGAAAACTATAAATCTTTGGGGACGGGGCACTGGTACTTTCTTTTAAATTACGTGAAAATTGTTTTAAGAAATGTTGCAATGCGGGTTTCTAAACGTGTACCTAATTGAAAAATAGTGAAATAATGAAAATTGTAATACTTTGAAAAGTACTTCATCATTCGTGTTGACGGTATGTGGCCACGTAAATCGCGTCGTCTGAGGCATCTCTAAAGTACAGATGTTGAGACACTTCGGACACTCCAGCAAGTGGGACATCGTCTAGTCGGGAGCACCGCATGCACACTGCGTGTCGGACCTTTAATTCTCCATTTTGCCAAATTGTGATTACTCCGGCATACTTGGGTGCGCAATCGCATTACAATAGACAGTAGGTACTTTAATAACGTGGAGAAAGTCGAGTTGTCAAAACGTTGGTCAATTTTGAAATCAATTGAGTGTCGTTCTGAGACATTATCATTACGACAATACGGTATAGAAAAGCAGATGCTACCGTGCAAGTACTTAAAACACACAAACAAACGTTAAAGATAATGGAGCAATTTTTATTACGTAAGTTTACTAAATAAGAACCATAGCGTCGTTGTGAACATCCGTAGATCTATGGAAACTATAAATCTTAGAGGGCTATTATTTTTAAACTACGTGAAAATTGTTTTCAGAACGACTCCATTTGCATTGGTGATTTATTAGATTTCTTTGAATATTGAAATTAAAAACTCGAGTAAAATTGGATTTTTCAATTTATTTGAAATCCGGTTTGCTCTATCGACGAATTGATGAGTTTTAAATAAGTTTTATGTAACAATACGAAGCCGGATTTATGCATTAGTGAGATTGCAAACTTTCACAATCAAATTGTCATCACGTTTTTCTGACGTCTTTTCAAGCTTTTAAATACAGGGTGTAAACAGACCCTTGACGAAGCCGTAAACCAAGCATTCATCAAAACAAATAACTACGCAAAAATTAAAAAATTACGTTTTACGGTAGGATTCTATGTGACGCACTCAAAAAATTGAGCTGATGAATGGATTGAATAGTACGGGAGTCGTGGTGTAAAAATCTTGCATTAAAAACATGTATTTAAAAAAATAGAAAAGTTGGAACCCTGACCCTCAATATCTCCGTAACAAAAAAATTGTTGAACTGGCCATGAAATGAGTGCAATCACGGGGAGAAAAAGTGCCCTTCGGCTTCGTTAAGGGTCTTGTTACACCCTTTTATTATGTAAACAATGTCATTCACATTATTTACTTTACCATTTTCTTTTGTTTTCGTTTTCGTTTGTTTATTATAGTAATAACTATACAGGAAGATTTCTTACCAAAGGAAGATATTTTCTTGTATGTACTTTAGTGCATAAATTCAATTTCTTATTCATTATCACTTCCTTAGTAATTAAATTACAACCGAACATTATTGGATGAAAGACAGACAAATGAACGAAAGTCGTATGATGAGCAAACTATTGGACTTTCACTCAATGCGGTTAAAAAACATTGATTGTGATACCTTACACAACCTTACCGAACACACACTATCTACAATTCAACAACGGAGCCAGTACCTTCCTACTAACCCGAAATATGAACTTCTTTCAAGATCGATTGAAATAAGACACGATGAATCGCCAATTTCGCCATTATTGACGTCAAAGACGAACGTTTTCTTTGACGTATGGCATCAAATTTCAGGAAAACTGTTTTCTTTTAAAACACGTCAAGATGCGACGAGGAATGGTAAAGCTACAAAAGATTTGATCAAGCTGGTGTTCAAAGTTCAAATTTTAGGTAAATATTATAACTTTACTTTAAAAACCTCCATGGCCCCTGTAATATTCAATGCATCCATCATCAAAATGTTTTGAGTTCGTTACATTGAGCGGTATCGTAAATAGTAATTTTTTTTCGCACCAAAAAACAAATCGTTTCCCAGCAATATTTTTTGAGTAGCGAAAAAAGCATTCTGTACATCAAACTTAGGAAAGTTTGATGTACAGAATGCTTGGTTGACGACTCCGTTCGACGAAGGGTCTGTTCACACCCTGTATTGTGAACCTTTTGGCCGTTCCTCTTTGGCAGGAACTGCTCTATTTCGCCACATTTTTATCTTTATCTATTTATGAAACGGTGTGCACGATTTAATGCATGTCGGTGTATCGGCGAGGTATTTATTATTACTCGTAGTAATAACAAATAAACGCTACATATAGATCAGCTTCACACTGGCATTCCTGGTATCGTGGGTGTCGTTTTGCGTGTTTCTACAGCGTGTATCATAAATGCGTGCTCATATTTATGGGCGTGGTACAGATCATCTGAATCTGACGTCATATTCAAGGTCAAAGCATTTGTTCCAAATAGACCTGTGACAGGCACTTTTACATAATTAAAAATAAGCTACGTACAGTCACAGTTGCCTATTACAAATTCGTAGATCTCATCGAGAAGAACGGGCAAGAAACTCCATGGACTCTCTTTTCAAATCAAGCTAGAAATTACATAGTCCTGGGAACAGGTGGCCTACCATGACGTCTTAAAGCAGGAGTAATTCCAGTGTGGGAAAGAGATGGCGCTAGACGACCTATATAGCTCTCATTCTCTTTCCCATGCTGGAATAACTCTTGCTTTAAGCCATCATAGTAACCCCCCTTTTCTATTTTTTTTTTGGGGATCGGAATTCATCAAATGACTCCTCCCAAAATAAAACCCATCCATGTTCCTTCTTTTGCCCTTTGTGTTCCAGGGCCGCGGTATCTCTTTCGAACAGTCCCGCAGCCCTGGCAGGCATCGGCCCTTGCGGGCCCCTCCTGTTTGCTGTCATCTCTTTAAGGCGCGCGTGGAACACGAACGCGCCGTCGACACGGCCTGTCGTCATAAGACTGACGGACACGGCGAGCTAGCCCATTACTCACCGTCCACAGGCCCGCGCCTACGGTCGTCATAAGACGGACGGACACGGCGAGCTAGCCCATTACTCACCGTCCACAGGCCCACGCCTACGGTCGTCATAAGACGGACGGACGGCGAGCTAGCCCATTACTCACCGTCCACAGGCCCGCGCCTACGGTCGTCATAAGACGGACGGACGGCGAGCTAGCCCATTACTCACCGTCCACAGGCCCGCGCCTACGGTGGCCCCCGACACCCGACGCGTCTCCCGCGGCGGCTGGGACGTGACGTTATCTTCCTCTCACGATCCGCCACCTCCTTCGCTAGCATGACTGCTTCGCAGAAGGAGGTGACGGCTTCCCATTCCCTCTCGCCCCGGACCATGGCTTGAACCAGGGCCGGCCGGACGCGAGAGGTTGCCGCCGCCAATCGCCGCCACGAGGACACGGCGGTGCTCCGCCCAAGCGGAGCAGACTTCCACAGTGTGTTCCACCGTGTCCTCTCGGCGATCCTCACAATGATAACACCCGGGCGTTTCCTCCCGCCCGATTCGGTGCAGATACCTCCCGAAACAACCGTGTCCGGTGAGGACCTGCGTCAGGCGGAAGGTGAGGGCGCCGTGGCGCCTCTCTAGCCACTCCTCAAAGAGGGGACTTACCACCACTATTGTGGCGTGCCCTCTATGTTTGCACCTAACGTTTGTGGTACAGGCCAAAAAACTGTACAGCTTTCAGTGGAATCACATCGTAATCCCGAAAAAATAACCAGCGGTCTCATTCAAAATTTCAACATCTACCTAGCCTTTTCCCAACTATGCTGGGGTTGGCTTCCAGTCTAACCGGATGCAGCTGAATACCAGTATTTTACATGGAGCGCCTGCCGATCTGACCTCCACAACCCAGTTATTACTGGGTAAAACGATTACGATAACCTGAACAACAGTCTTAATGAAGCCAATGTTTCATGAAGACGGTTATTCAGTTTTTTTGTCTGTACCGCACGCTTATATATGACCGAATATTTCTGATATACACTATAAATAAAGTGTTCATTACGAAGATTTCAGATCAAAAGCGAGGTAAACCATGCTAATACGGCGTGGGAGTTTAAAACGCTTCCCGAAATCAAAGCAAATACTTCCGCTAATCCTAAATGGAGTACATCGTTCTCACATACTTATATGTATAATCTCAACATGAATGATGTAACCAAGATTTTGTAACAATATTTTGATTAAAAAGAGTGTCCATGGAGTTTCTTGCCCATTCTTCTCCATAGAGATCTACGATTTGGAATGTGCAACTATACAGTACTTTCGCAAGTTATTATGCCTTGTGAATGTGACTGTAGCTTAGCTTTTTTGTTTTTGACTTTCAAAAGTGCCTGTAATGGTCTAATTGAAATAAATGCTTTGAGTTTGAGTTTTGAGTTTGAGTAGAAGGAAAATATCGCTTTACCGTCATTCATTCCATGAATTTTGATGCATGTTTGAATGTTAGTTACATAATATCACGTCTGTTATATCCGACGGGTTAGGCAGTATCCATTAAAATCGGTAATCCAACGTTCGGCCATGCTAGCGAGCCTATGCTATCAACCGGGCACAAATACGATTTCGAGTTGCATAGAAATTCCTAATGTAAAAACCCCAATAACCCTGCTAAACCTTGGAATCAAACGGTTTTCACCATCGAGCCAGTTAGTAGATATTCTAGATTTAGCTAACAATACAGGTTTTTACGCATATGGATTTCTATTAAGTAGTCGAATTGTCTTTAAAGTAAATATTCAAAAATCATTTTAGCTAGAATTACATCCTTATTCAAGTAAGCAATGTTCTTCGGTTTCACTATCCTAGCAGCAAGAAATAACTAATTTTACTAGCTCAGATCTCGAGATAAGCCAGTGATAGCGTTTCATTCCACTAGCTTTATAGGCTTTGCGTCTGAACGAAGCATCTGTTTTACTACTGGATCCTATTACGTTTGCGCTGTCGCTTTGCACTTGGTTTATAAACTAATTATAATAGAATGCCTTGAGGGTTCAGTGCGAAGCCACTAATAACGCTGTTGATGTGGCATAGTTCTGGTCAAAGCTCATCTAACACAAATAAAGGAATCATCGAACACGACGCAGAGAATAGGAAGAATAACATAATATTGCACATTTGAAATGCCGCTAGAGCAATATGAATATAAAATAAAAAAATAATATTTTAACTAGGTTTGTTTGCTCATAGGTATATAAAATCAAAAGAGTTTCTGGGAACTTTTCATATTAAGTTTTAATTTTTCGTGGAAACCCAGTTACGCACATTGACATTGTTAAAAATAAAAAGCACAGTGATCGATTTCGACAAAGATAAATATTTTTAGAAAAATTAAAATCGTTCACCAAAATGGGAAAGATTGAAAGTATTTATATTTCTTTGTATTATAAACTTGAAAACACTTTTGATGAAAATAATAATGTAAATCAATTAAGGTGTACCTACAAACAAGCCGTTCAAGCTACTACATAGTTACAAGTTAGATTTTGCAAATGAATTCGATTTCAAAAGCAAATTCCAAGCATAATATATTCCGTATCATGGAACTGAAGTTATTAATACCATCTACGACTGTTCCCCGTATCTTATCTGGAGATTTCGAGTTCATCAGGTAAAGTTCACACTTTGAATGGGTTTAAATCATACAACTTGGAATTTGCATACGAATGTATGAAGATCCCACTTTGTGATTCCGAGAGTTAGATAATTGAGTTCAAAATAGGTACTCTGAGGTTGTAGGTAAAATTATCGGGCTAAATTGCGAATTGGGAAACTTATGTCCGTATTCACTAACGATATGGGCTCGTTTACAGAGACGCGGCGCGTTTTGCGGCACGGCCCGCTTTCAATTCAAACATATGGCGGTACCTAACCTATGAGAGCGTTTGCGGAGAAGTGATTTTACGTGCGTTTGCTTGAAATGCAGCATTGCCCGCAAATACGAACATACGGCAGGTCCCGCCGCTACGCCCCTTACAAGATCCGCCGCGGGCGTCGCGACGGGCACCGCGCCGGGCACCGCTGCTTCTCACACACCGCACCACACGCCGCGGCACAGCGCCTTCGTAAACAACATCGCACTTTTCCGTAATATGTTTGTGTTTGGGCGTGTGATAATGCGGGACGCTGCACGCGCCGCCTCTTCGTAAACGCAAAAAACGCGCGACGCGCCGCGTCTCTGTAAATGAGCACTAAGTCTTATAGAAAAATATCTAAATGAATACCTTAATATTATCGCGCGTGAAATTTCAACTCTCTATGTTGAAGGTTACGTTGTAAATCAAATACTATTTAGGCATTTATTCAGGTGTTTCTTAGTATTAGTGTAAACGGGCATAAAACAGATAATTATTGGTGATAAAATAAAGTTTCTGTGGTAATTAAATGTTTGTTGGTGAGCAATTTCATCAATACGATATTTTCTAAACTTTATAAGGTTTGAACAAAACTTAAAAGTTGCAAGTATCTTGATCCTGATTATACGCATTATAACTGAAAAGACTTCCAAGAAAATTCCAATATTATTAAATCCTGTGAGAGCTTCATGTCTCAGCTTGCCCTTAAATCACATGCCCGGGTTAAAAGTTAGTTCCAAACAAAACATTTTACATAGCATTAAATTATGCCTTATCACGCTAGAACATTAATACAAGGCCAGTTGAGTTATTGTATGAAAGGGAGAGAGATGGACCGCACCCAAGCTTGGTCGAGTTCGCTGAATTATAAAGGGTCAACTTGTGTTGCGAAATGTTCGCTTTGTTCAACCGAACGCCATTCTTTGCTTTGAAAAATGATGACTGGCTGCGTAGTAAAGAGGGGTACATGCGTAGAAGATTTGCTTTTATGCTTGTCTAGCAACTGCCGCTGTTTTTCAAGGTTTTTACTGCTAAGGAAAACATTGAGATATTTTTTATTATTACACATGCAAGTTCATTACGAACCGAGGCTCTTCTAGCTGTTGCTATTGTTGTTGTTAGCTGTTGGTCTCTGCTGTCATCTTTGACAGTCGTTACGAGTAGCCAGTAGCCCGAAAGCGTGGCAAACAGACTTAGAAAAACTAAATTGTGGACTTCAGATAGGATTTTGCTTCATGTAAAATGCTGGTATTCAGGTTAGAATGGAAGCTAATCTCAATGCTGATCTATGAAGGATCTTTGGGCATGCTTCCTAGTGAACTTTGTAGGTAGTATTTTTTTCTATGTGTTAATTTGAATATCATGTTAGGCTAGCTGTTAATGCTCTAGATCTACGTGAGTATTCGCTAACACATAATACAAACGAAACTATCATTCAATAATCTCAAATGAGGATGTTTGCAAAGTATTGAAATTCAATTCACGATAAACCTACCGTAGTCAGTGGCTCGAAAGTCTGACAACCAGTCTTACAAAAGGGTATCGTGCTACCCAGTGCTAGCTGGGTTGTGGAGGTCAGATAGGCAGTCGCTCCATGTAAAATACTGGTATTCAGTTGCATCCGGTTAGACTGAAAGCCGACCCCAACATAGTTGGGAAAAGGCTAGGCAGTTGATGATGAAACTTTACCGTTTTGAGAAGATTGGTGATAAAATGAATCAGACAAAGTAAAGTGAAAAGACTTGAGTTCGAATCTTTGACACGTTAGTCGGGGCCATTACCAGTGTTGCTATTTAACATGCCATTTTCAAAGCAGATTTCTTTACAAACTCTATTCATAGACTACACAACAAGATGCACACATATAATTCAACGTAGCCTAGTTGGTAATTATGTAAGTAATACGGACGGGGGAACATTGTAGAGGTACAAGTGGGAACTTAAACTACTCTGAAAGCGCTCGACCTCAGTTACATCCAATTATTCTCTTCTACTTAACGTTTTCCTAGTTTTACGTCAGATTTTGTAGTGTGTTTTTATTCTGCATGGTATTAATTGAGACTTGAAACTTCTTGTTGTTGTGTTCTGAAAGTATTACTGCAAAACCAAATTTGGAAGATTCGTACTGCCCTTCTGTTATCTACTGTTTTCAAAATCTTTTATTTCACATGGACACTTATAAAACGTCGACAAAAAGGTGCACGGTTCGGGTTGGTCGTTTCCTATGGAGAAGAACCGGCAAGAAACGCCATGGTTACTCTTTTTTTTTTAGTAGTAGGTACCTACTTATGTAGTAGGGGAGTAACTATACAGGTTGTAACATAATAAACACAATACCGCTACCGGTGTCTCAGACCATGAAACCGCACAACTTTTGTTCTATGACTTTTGGAAATTCATAACTTTTTTTTAATTTTACCATACAATCATTTTGATCAGCTAATCCCGTCAGTTCCAGTTCAATTTTTCTTTGCAAATTTCCAGAACTGGTCGAACAAAAGTTGTTCAGTTTCATGGTCTGAGAGACCACACGAGAGTCCTGCGTTTATCATGTTACACCTTGTATACTGTATTGTGGTTTCTTAGGTAGATAAATGGTCGTTAAAGAAAGCGTTAATTCCATATAGTCAGGTGTCATTAAAGATAACCGCAAACCGATGGTGACCGTTTTTTCGATCAGCCCGTGGTCATCATCATTCTTGTGCCCTTTTCTGAATTCATTTGGAGTCGGCGCAGCATGCTTTCTTCTCCCATAGTCTCTATTACTCATCTCAGCAGTCACCTCCTTTCTAGCCACATCATCCTTCACAAAGTCCATACATCGTCACGGTCTTCATTCATACTTTAAACCTCGATCAGCCCATGGTGTAATAGAAAAACCAAAATTAATGGGCTACACTAGGCCATATCTTCACAATATAGTTTTATATTAACTATTTTTCATATACTTTATAAAACTAAATAGAAACTATACAATACTAATTCAATTTGTAAAGCGTCGCCACTAAAGCAATTCGTCTGTTATTTTTGTTAATAGAATTTCGAAGTGAAATAACACTGAAACTTTAACGAAATAGGGTCGCTTTTAAATAAATAATTTGGATAGGCTGCCACCACAGCCGAATGCTGGATTAATTATTAATGGCTTCACTGGGATGCCGGATGTATTGCCTCTACTATTTTTGACTCTAACATGGGCTTTAGTTTATGTGGATGCCTCGCTTAAAATGGATGGCCACTAAAACCTCTTCATCCCCCATAGAAAAGGGATGATCATCCTCCCTGTCTGGTGGGCCACTGCCCGAAAATTGTTGTCGGGTTTTTCTATATAGGTAGTGTTAAGTCGCGGATAAATTGAACTGCGCGATTTAGAATTTTGATCTTTGATTCTTTTTCTTTTTTCTTTTTGATTTTTGATCTTCATGTGTCATAGATGGCGGTGTAGAAATGTTTTGTACATTGCCATGTTGTAGTGCTTTTTTTTGGGATGGGAAATCATCAAATGGGGTCATTTTTAATGATTTCCCATCCCGCTCTGGGCGGAGCGGAAGGAAGTGTCAGACTTTTACTGACTAAAACCCATCCATGTTCCTTGGGCCGCGGTATCTCTTTCGAACAGTCCCGGCAGCCCTGGCAGGCATCGGCCCTTACGGCCCCCTCCGGTTGGCTGACATCTCTTTGTGGCGCGCGTGGAACACGAACGCGCCGTCGATACGGCCTGTCGTCATAAGACGGACGGACGGCGAGCTAGCCCATTACTCACCGTCCACAGGCCCGCACCTACGGTGGCCGAGAGCCACCACTTGGCCCTTGACGCCCGGGGCGTCTCCCGCGGTGGCTGGGACGTGAGGTTCTCTCCCTCTCACGTTCCGCCACCTCCTTCGCTAGCATGACTGCTTCGCAGAAGAAGGTAACGGCTTCCCATTCCCTCTCGCTCCGGACCACGGATTGAACCAGGGCCGGAAGCGAGAGGTCGCCGCCGCCGCCGCTTCGAGGACACGGTGGTGCTCCGCCCAAGCGGAACAGACCTCCACGGTGTATGATAACACCCGGGCGTTTCCTCCCGATTCGGTGCAGGTACCTCCTGAAACAACCGTGTCCGGTTAGGACCTGCGTCAGGCGGAAGGTGACGGCGCCGCGCGCCGTGGCGCCTCTCTAGCCACTCCTCAAGGAGGGGACTTATTGCCACTATTGTCGCGTGCCCTATGTTGTAGTGCTGCTACAATGTTTTAAGTGTGAATTGTGAAAGCTTTGAAATAAGATTAGGTCAAAGTTTAATTCTGTTGGAGAGCGTATAATATTTTGTGATGACTAAAAAAGATCTGTCTTATTATGTACCAAACCTAATGATAGTACATTTTCACAATTTTTGGGGGTGAAATAAAGTGGAACGTATTTTTTTAATAAAGCTTTCGTAAATAAAATAGGAATTGAAAATTCGAGATCAAAATTAATTATTTCAGGCACGCGTTCACTGTGAGGCAATCCTGAATAAATAGAGAGTTAATCAAATCCCCGCTTGCTTTGATTTTGTGAACAAATAAAAAACTTATTAAATATTCAATTGAAAAAGGTATTTATATAATCATGAGAGGCTAAATTTAGAAAATCGATCATTCATCATAGTACATTTATTAATTAGCCCGTATTAATTCATGCAAAAACCATTCTTTGAAAACCTCGTTTTGGAAACGGCGAGGCTTATTTAGTAGAAAAGAGGAAAATTTTGCTTCAATTTAAAAACAATAAGTACTCCAATCCAACATATTGACGAAACAAACAGTTTGGATAAGGAAAATAATGTTTTTTTTCTATTTCCAAGTAAGCCGGATTACCCAAGGACAGGAAAAAGGCCGAGATGAAAAATTAATATTAAACAAAACCTGTATACTGCGCTTTATCTTACTGCTCATTGGTAAAGTTTTATCCGAATAACAATTGTAGATAAAATAGATAAAATGCATAAATAAAAAGTACTTAGCTAAAAGACTGTAATATTTTTTATCTCTGACAGCTGCAGTACAACAGCAACCATTATGTCATGAAATGAAAGAGCACTACAATTTTGACAGACTAATCAGTGATAGCAACCTAGCCACAACTTTATTGCTTCGACCGTAAAGGTCATTTTGATTTTGACAGTTATGCAAGGGGGGAGGTAAAATAATGTACAAAAAAGGACTAATAATCCGCTTACAATAAAAGCCATTCGACTTTCACGGATTTAAGAGTGGTTTTTTTTAAGAAGACACCACTCAACATACATTTTTTGCGGATGAGGAAAAGAGCCCTCGGGATTTCAATTTAAATAAATATTTTGGATTTGTTTTTTTAGATTTTGCATTTCAATGGATTTGTGATGGTAATGGAAATTGAATCTTACTTATTTATCTTTAAGTACATTAAATAGAATTGAATGTCTTTCTGAAAAATATTCGTGATGAAAATTGTAAAATGAATTGTGTCTTAAAGTTCTAGTATTGAGCTTTTTAATTTTGACCAAAGGGCTCCTGTCTGAAACATTTCACATTATAGTTTTCGAGGCTACGCTGACTACGTTTTTTAGGCGAATATAAAGTGTTTTGAGGCTTCTTTCTGACTAATTTCGATTTGTCAACTGGCCAGTATTTATTAAATGATCCATTTTATTATTTTTTATGACTCATTTTTGTTTACTTTACTGCTAAGTTTTAACTGACGAACTTGTTAATAAATATGCATTTTGTAATTTTTAACTTACCAAAACTACTATATAAAACTGTCGCTATAAATCAGTGCCTTAATCTATTTATGTAAATAAATATTTATGCTGTTTTGGCTTCCGTACATTCATGGGTGACCACTGAAAACCAGCTGTACTGTGGGCCCCCCATAGCACAGCATCATGCTGAGTGGTAACCTGTTTTTCGCAGTCACGATGTGCAAGTTGACAACTTTTTTGTGATGTCCTATTTTATTTATAAATATGTGTTATGCGTTGGTTGTATATTTATTGTTCATTTATTTTTTTGTCGTGTTGTATGCACGTCACGTCCCTGCGAGAGTAATGGTGACCCAGTGGTGGCGGCCCCGATTTACAAACAGTAAGTCGTGGGTTCGATAGGCAGGCACATTACTTTGTGTAATTTATTTCATCACCACTGCTCTCATAAACGGTGAAGGAAAACATCGTGAGGAAACTGGCATGTCCTAGAACCAAAAATTCGAAGACATGTGACATCTACCAACCCGCACTGGGCCCGCGTGGTGGATTAGCCCATTCCCACTCTAGAGAGGAGGTCGTGTGTGCCCGCAGTGGGATCATTATACGCTGATTATGCTATGCTATGCATGTCCCTGCGACAAATAAATATATTTTCTTTCTTTCTGATTTTGTAGCTAAATGTTTCTTCAAGTTTTTTTTTAAATAAGTGGTCCTTCACTACATTAATATTAGTTGATATTAGTTTATTATTAGTTCTAAGGTTTTTAAAATATGTATTTTTTTATCTTTGTATAAAATTATTTTGTGTATTTTATCTATGGGCCTTGTTGCCTGATAATAAAATGATTATTATTATTATTATTAATTAGTCACCATTTAAAATTTAATTACAACCGAATTAAAAAAGAAAACACTCCGTTATCTCACACGCTTAGTATTCGTTCATTAATCAAAGTCATTACCTACAGCTACGAGCGGAAGGAAAACGTTTTCTTTTTTAGAACAACGAACCACTTAGTTTTAAAGACCCATTCCTACTTGGAACATTACCGTTAATTCCGCTTTAAAATATGACCCCGGGGAGGTTTCCATCTTGTTTTCTATTACATTTTGTAAAAGGAATTGCTACCTTTATAGGCTTTAGCTACTGATAACCTTTTCGTGGTTACTTTTTAAAGAGAAGCAAAAGAGGATGTAACATTCCTGCTATGAGTTTTAAGTTTAAGGAAAATGATAGGAAATGTTTTTGTTTTTAGTATTTTTTTTAATCTTCTATATTTAAGGGATTTTTGTTCACAATTGCGACGATGTCAATCCCATCGTACTTTTACAAATATTACCTTACTTCTTAAGCTAATTTAGCTTATAAAAAAACCCTAAACCGAATGATCTTAACCATATAGTTCGGTACGGGCCCCTTCGGGGGCTTGACATACAAACCTCCGCTGGCTCGGTATCGGCCCCCAAAGGGGCTAGCATTTAAGTCATACGTCATCCTCATTATTTATGTAAATATTTTATATTCTGATAATCAAATACTATGACTGTGCGTTAATTAAGAGAGTTGGATAAAAAGCTCATATGTCAACGCCATTAAAACTTCTGTATTTAGCGCGCAAGTTTCTTAATTTCACCTTACAAAATCCAAGTGCGTAAATACGGTCATCGCCATTTTGACAGCAGTGCTGGCCGAGGCTAAAAATCATAAAAAATGTGGTTTTCGGACATCCAAACTCCACTTTATTGATAATAATTAACTCGTCATTTAATTATGTGACGAATTCATCCATATTTCAATTTAAATAAACAGTGGTAATGATGAATTTTGGTGTCTAAAGTCGAAGTTTCGCGCCAATAGTGCGTGTTTACATTTCTATTTTTCACAATATATCACACAAACGCATAAAGATTCGATAACAAATGTGACAAATATAATTTCAAATATTATAAACAACATGAAAATGCCCAGATCTTAGCGTAATTTATTAATTCAGGACCAATAACACGTAATATTCATTACCACTACTCAATTTGTATTCGAAATTGACGGCCATATTTTTTTTTTAAATTATTGTGATGTGTGAAAGCGATTATTTCAATCGATTCTTGTTTTGTAAATTTCGATTAAATCGAGTAATTAAATGTAAGGAATTTAAGAAATCGATAGATAGAAATTAAAATAATTTTGTTTTAAGCGTTAAATACAATAAAAAATTTTATAATATTTTTTAAAGCTTTTATAATGGTAATCTTAATAGATTTTCGTACCTTGTAGGTATTAAAACCGACCCAACAATAAACATAACAGATTAATCTATGGCTAAATTCGCGCCGATTTTGTTTCCATGTCAATATTTAAATTAGGAATGCACTCGCTGTTCCAATTTATATTGTATTATTTTGTAGTTACTGGATAATTTATTGTAATTTTTTTTTCTATTGGTTGGTTGAATATAGAACGCCAAGGATCTTGGTAGGCCATAGTGTTTGTTTGGTTCCCACCAAGATAAATTATATTTGGTCTACAAAATTGGGTTATGGTTAGATGGATTGGTTATTAGGTATTCACTATTTACAAATACTTTTTTTTATCAGACAGTTCTCTCCCACTGCTGGGCAAACCTCCCCATGGCTTTCCAATTTTCTTTATCTTTTGCCTTCTCCGACCAATACTTTTAATCATCATTATTTTTTGATGCGTAGATAAGCTTGGTTTAGTAGCAACCCCAAAAACTATAAAATTGTATTTTTAAGAAAACTTCTAGAAATGCGAGTAGGACTCTTGCCCTGAGGGTTCTGTCTTATAGCTGTTCACGGCCTCACTCAAGTGACACGGCCCACGGCCTATGATGGATAACCTGAACTTTGCAGTTGCAAAAAGAGGTTTTAGAGTGGACAGTGAACCGCTTTGAAAAAAGAAAGTAATGTTTATTTAGGATACGGCCTATGCACTGCTGATTGCGAAATATAGGACAATAAGTTTGTCGGTCGTCGTCACCGAGGCAGGCCCAAGAAACACTGGCGTGACGATTTGGACTCACTCGTTCTTCACTGATTGGCCAGAGAAGGCAAAACACCGAGAGAGTTGAAAAGGTATGGGGAGGCCTTTGCCCTGCAGTGGGAAAGAATAATCTAAACAAAAGAAAAGTTTGTCCAAACCTAACACAATAACCCAACCGTACTATACACAATTTTGTAGAATAAGTAATATAATGTATCTTTGACGGATCAAACTAATTTTTTATTATGCCTACCGAGATCCTGGGCATTCTATATCTAACCGCCAGATATTCATCATCATCTGCCTAGCCTTTACCCAACTATGTTGGGGTCGGCTTCCAGTCCAACCTCCAGATATTAGAAAACCAAATTCACAATAAATGATGTAGTAAATTAAAATACTTTAAAATTGTGAATTGCGAGCGTATTCTTAATTTAAATTTTGAAACAAAAAAACGACGCGTATTTAGCCATAGGTTCTGTCCGTGCTTACAGTTAAATTGAAAATCGATCCATTTTCAGGTTTTTCTTTGTTTGAACTGTGAGACTTATTTCTTGCCAAATTTCACGCTGCTAGTTCAACGGAAAGAAAGATCAAATCATCAAAATGATTACATAGAATCAAGTTTTTATTTTATTTTATTACTTATAAATCTCCTTCTCTTGAAGTCAACCAAAAGCATTGAATAATTACTAAATGAAATTATTAAAAAAGATAAAATTAAATGATTAATTATTATTCGAAATTATACCAAGAATTCAGTCTCAACTCTTTTTTTTATAAACTCGATTTCATTGCGAGTATCGATTAGGCTGAATACCACTTTTTACTCGTAATGATAGAACTTGGGTTTTGGTCAGCACTAAGAAGTGTCATTTTGCAACACTTTCAACATAGTTTTTTGTAATATTTGTCAAGACTTTGATCGTGTTTTTTTATGAAATTATGTATGAATAATAGCAAAAATAAGAACGCAGATAGAATGTTACTGTATTTATTTTTCCTTTTCGAGTTTTTTAGCAAACGAGAAACTTCTCTATGTACATTATTTCCAGCGCATCTAAGTTACCTATTTTTTGGAAGCGTGCCGTAATATGTATTTTACACATATTTGGCAATAGACTGACGCCGTTTTACCAACCTCAATACGGTATTGAAGATATTTAACACAAACTTATCGTGTGAAACAGCTGCCGTGACATATTTATCATCATAAAATCGAATGCTGAGTGTTCACGAAAATTCTTGAATTTCATGACAATTCGCATCACCCCCCCCGATTCAGCTGATGTGTCATGTGTCAAAATCTTGTCGAGCAGAGTGGTTAATCTAATTTCTTATCTTATAAAAAAGTATATAATATTTTTGCTGCTTCAGAGGTAGGCTTAGCTAAAATACCATGAAATATTGTATTAGTATTATTTTAGTTGCAATTAATTAAAAACACTTTCTTGTCTCCCAAAATCACCATTATTATGAGTATACACAAACTAACTATGAAATGGGTGTAACTCGGTATGAAATGGGTGGTCACTCATCCACGGACCAACCTAGGCAAGTACGGCTTAACCTAAAGATCGATCCGAGCGACTGTTATGATTAAGCCACCAGCTCCTCCAGGTTCAGTTTCCAGCTATAACTGAAGGTATAAAACAATAACAGTCGATGTGTTATGTATTCATTAAATGACAATAATCAATGTCTATAGGTAGTGTCAAATGACAATAGCCTATTGATATGGCGATAACGTCATAAGTTAATGCATATATCTATAAAATATAACAATTCCTCTATGTAGCCTAAATTAAAAACATCATCAATAATATATCATTTTCGTACTCGTAACATAAAATCAATCATAAACAATGTCCTAACTAAAATACCTCAAGAACAGTAATTAAAGCAGGAACGTTATGATGATATAAAAAGAGCCGCCTTAGGAATATAACACTGAAACAATTTTACCGGATTTCAACCGAAACAATGATTTTCAAGCCGCTTTGAGAGAACAACACTTTTGATAAGCCTTATTTCGGTGTTTATTTACTGTTCAGATAGAATGCCTTGTCTAAATAAAATTAGTTTGTGGAATTATTTGGAGAAACAACACGAAAATTGTATTTCTTGAAGAGGCAGATAAAGGTGTTTATTTATTTATTAAACACTTTAAGCACAGAGTTCAGGATCGGACTTATTGCAGAGAAAAACCATGGTAGGTGTCAATCTGAAAAATGTATAAAATTTGAAGGTTAAATTTTTATATCTTGGTAGGTAATCCCATGTGATAGTGTCGAGCCCATTGTCGTTATATCGTCCATTTTACTTTTGTAAACTCTTCTTCGTAAGGTGTCGATGGCAATCTAAGTAGGTACCTGAGCAATGAATTTGACACCCTCAGTGACAATAATTTTACAAAAACTTGTAAAATTATTGTAATTGTCGTTTACTGCCTACCAGTCAATATTTTGAAGGCGAAACTGAACCAACATACCATTGTAGTGGGTAAAATCATATTGATTTTCTTTTATAAAGCTTTTTATATGTAAATAAAACTGAATAATTATAACCACTAAAGCCCTAACCTCATTCTGAAAACACATAATCTTATAAAACTTTTATAACTCTAGACCAAGGTGTTACAAACGATAAAATACCATGAAAAGTTATAACGGAAATTAACGTCAAAATTTATAAGTGTATCTTTATACATATTTTTCATGAGTTAGTAATAAATTAACTTGTTGACGTGTGCGACCCAGTTAAGTCAGGAGGTTATAATAAACCTGTTTATTAATAAACTGTTAAACTCAAAAGAATGTAGAACAAAGAAAGTAACAAGTGGTTCTTTTTAACTATGTTAATAGGGTTAATCGTTTATTTTATCATATTTTATTAGCAGCCTTTGCTGCGCACCGTTTATACGACTTTACAGCAAAATAAGTTTTTTTTTAATCATGGTTATGGATGAGGCTTGCACAGGACCGAGGAGATTGGCACAAGAAAAGAGAGGCATATACCCAGCTTTAGGTAGATCCAGGCTGTGGATGATGATGGTGGGGTGTTTAGAGTAAATAGAAATAGGAAATTGTTTATTATCCAGGTAATACATAAGCCCTGCCACATTTGTAATGAATGTAAAATGTCAACGAATGGAAATATTGAAATAGGGGCTTATCTTATCTTTGGTAACAACATAGTTAGTCGTATCCTTTAAAGGTCTCGTTATATTTTTAATACATCAAAAGTCTACATTCGAAAATAGATCTCTAGTTCTGTGAAAGCAAAAGAAGCTTTACCTGAGGGGCCAAAATCAAATCAGGGGGTCTAAAATAGCTGCTTTAGCAGAATCATAATAGGATAATAATATGAATTACGTTTGAATTCGTAAAATGGTCACAAGGTGACAATTCATGCGGGCCTGTGGACTGTGAGTAATGGGCTAGCTTGCCGTCCGTCCGTCTTATGACGACAGGCCGTGCCGACGGCGCGTTCGTGTTCCACGCGCGCCTCAAAGAGATGTCAGCAAACAGGAGGAGCCCGCAAGAGCCGATGCCTGCCAGGGCTGTGGGACTGTTCGAAAGAGATACCGCGGCCCTGGAACATAAAGGGCAAAAGAAGGAACATGGATGGGTTTTAGTCAGTAAAAGTCTGACACTCCCTTCCGCTCCGCCCAGAGCGGGAGGAGTCATTCGATGATGTCCCATCCAAAAAAAAAGGTATACATAAGCAGGTACACTCCTTACTAATATTATAAACGCGAAAGTAAGTTAGTTTGTTACCTTTTCAGGCCTCCTAAACCACTAAACCGATCAACCTGAAATTTTGCATATACGTGGTCAGGTGTACAGAAACGGACCTTATATCCCGAATAAAAGTACTGTTCCCGAGGAAACAACGATAACGTTCTTACGATAATAGATGGCGCCACGTGTTTTTCGAATCATCATCATTATATTATTACAAGCAGAGTACAACCCGAATTGATTTTAAAATTCTAAAATAACGCGAGCGAAGCCGCGGGCAAAAGCTAGTAAATTGTACACAAGAGATGTTACAAGTGGGTTAAATATTACCTTTAAGTTGTTGCTAGTGAGCCTGAAATTAGACAGTTTAGTCTGTATCTTGGGGCCCGGTATTTGATTTCCAGAGTGGAGACTAAATAGGTGATATGAAATGTGGTGGAGACAAAATGGTCAGCTTTCCAGATTCAAAATTATGGTAAAAACCGTATCAAAATCCATTGAGCATTTTTATATATCTAAGCAATCACACAATCGGCGACACATGTCGTGTACTGAAAAATGTTTGAAATAAACAAATATTATTGTCTTTAAAGGTTCGGCAGAACTACTACGGACGAATTGTAACAAATATTCAACTGAAATATCCTCTCAGTGTCCGGTGTCCACTGCAAGTCCACAATCGTCCGTATCTTAACTAATGTAATTGACCTTTGACCGTGTTATCTATACAAATAAATAAAATTGAAGTGTCTGTTTGTAATTTCAAAATACCAGCTTTTTACTGGACGCATTTTATGATAGTATATATGTCTGTCTGTTTGTTCCGGCTAATCTCCAAAACGCCGGGGCCGATGTTGATGAGACTTTTACTCGCAGATAGCTGATGTTATAAGGAGTAACTTGGACTACTTTTATATAAGAAAAAGTATACGAAGGCGTGACGTGGATTACGTGCAAAAAAATTAAAATCCTTGAAATTGTTAACAAAATCCGATTCTAATAGTATTAATTCTTTCACGTGGACGGAAGCTAATGTTAAAATAAAACATAGATTTGAAATGAAACCAATCATCCTAAAAGTATATTAGTACTGCTCTATATTCCATACTAAGTAAACAAAGAAATTAATTCCCGGGTCTCCAGACAAAATTCCTCCCCTACTAGGTCAAACCGAAAACTTCTAGTAATTAGTGGGTCCAATCAATTTGTGAGTGGTTTTCTATCGCCGAGTTCTTGAACAAACCTCGAACCTACAGTCCAGTTTTACCGCCCGATTGGTTTTAATTGAAAAATTCTTTTGAGACAAAGTAAAAAGTTCGAGGTCTTTGTTGAAAGGTTTTTGTGGTACGTTTTAGGGTACTCTGGTATATGGGTCAGAGGGCGCCGTCGCGACTGCTGACTGCAGGATAGGTTTGATTCTCAAATATACCTAAGTTGGTCCATCGGCATCAAACGATTTGACAGTCAATTTTCAGAAGCTGCGTCGCAGTATTTGTACCCGGGTGATTTAAATATACTTTTTTTGTGGTGAAATATCACGTTTGATGTGTTGATGGATGCATTGAATAGTAAACGGGTCACGGAGGTATTTAAAGTAAAGTTACAACCATAATAACTAGTATTTTATTAACGTTAATTTATTTAATTTAAGTAGATATTTATGCACCTTGTGGCCTGAAACACAGGTTCAACCTAGTTCAGGCAATAACCAACTGTGCTCTATTTTATTTGTTAAGATATTTCGTTGTAAATGTGCCCTTTTTATAAATGAACGATTATTATGATATTATAATTATTTAAAAATAAAAAACGAGAAAAGTTGAAGTTTGACCTCCAAAATCTTCGTAAATAGAAGGTGTGGTCTAGAACAAAAAAAAAATTGCAATGAAGAGGAGAACAAGTGACTTTCAGCTTCGTTGATGGTCTTTTCACACCCTTTATTTGTTAATATATAAGTGTATGTACCTACACTTGACCTTACACGGGGATAAGAAGCCTTAATTAGCTATATATTACCAACATAACATTCATTTCAGGAAAATACTTACCTTGTTATCTGAGAACTTTCCTTTCCCCGTAAGCCTCCTAATTCTATGTAATGGTCTTTAATTGTAGCTAGAATCCTCTTACCAAAGGTGAACGAAAGTAAACATAAATAAAACTTAAGTAGATTTAGGGATTGCTCCTAAGAAGAGTAACTATAATATAGTGGCTAGGTAGGTAAGTAGCCTACTTGTTTTGGTACATAATTTCACGAGCAAGAGATTAAATGTTATTGGTCTAAGATAAGTTCTGGACCTGTTAATATATCTTTTACTTACACGAATAACCTGCGCCAGGTCTATTCTGGATTTTGTAGTAAACAGAAAGAAAAATAAGCCGAAAATAATGAACTAGCTTTGCTCGGGTGAAAGTCAATTACTATAATATTATTTGCGTTGTAAAGTATTTAATAAATCCATAACTAAAAAAAAAGTGTTCTATCGACAAAGTCCTACCTTATCCTAATCCAGGTCAGGGTCTTACCCATGTCGCAAAATTAAGTATAGATATAGTGAACAAAACTGTTAACACGCTAGCTGCGGCAAAAAAATTATTAACTTTCATCTAGTGCGATGGTCAGAACGTGCATCCATCGACCTTTTTGGCAGTGCCTATCGGACCTTTTTGACCTACCACTATACTCATTTACATTATGGTTCCGTACCAGCGAGAAAGATACAGTTTTCACCGTGAGCAGCAGCGGTGAGCACCGTGTCGGGTCGATTTTGTGTGATCCTCAGTAAAAGTGTTAAGACGTGATTGATTAATTTACTTGACAAACATTCAGACTCACAAAAACCAAACCCACAAAAAAAGACTTTCAGACGAAATTGCAACTTACACCGCCATCTTTTTAGGATTCCGTACCTCAAAAGGAAAAAAACGGAACCCTTATAGGATCACTTTGTTGTCCGTCCGTCCGTCTGTCTGTCTGTCAAGACCCTTTATCCCGGGAACGAGTGTAGGTATCGCGTTGAAAAACCATATACTCAAGTCTACAGTCCCTTGAAGTTGTGAAAAATTCTAACTTCTAAGTTAACGTAAAACAAAGATACGGCTGTTAATGCCGCAAAAAACGTATATTTCAACACTCAAACGAATCAAAATTTATAGCGTACTGCCCGTTAACCTACAATTATGAAATTTGGTAAGAAGCATTGCCATATAGCACAATTAAAGGGAAAAAATCAAAACATATTTACAGACAGCGTCCCCTTGTAAATGTCATTCGAGCGCCAATAAGTCCCCGTAGCACAGTACATTATTACCTTTACCTTGATGATTGTGCTAGGTAAACCCGACCATAACTGTATGTCCAAACTGGATGGCAAAACTTGAAGTGGGTCTGTATTTTGATAACCCTTTCCTTTGGGAAGGATTATCTACATCACATGGAACAAGATAGGCATTCCCCTTTTGAGCTTACACTTGCTTTCTGAGAGCACCAATTCGTTCTCGACTGGGCATTTGATCATGGATAGCTAACGTATGACGCGACTGTGGTTGAAATATCGTGTCTTAGAAATTATGCTAGAAACTGATGTTTTGTTCATGGTATAGATCGGTAGATAAAATATATTTTTTTCAATACTTATTACCAATCAGAAGTAAGGCCTGTAATCCTTTGCGGTTGGGACCATGGGTCTACCTAATAGTATACCCACCTTTTGACAGTTAATAATAATATAATATAAGAAAATTCTTTATTTCAGTACAGTGACAACATTGTTATAGACATCTTAAAATATAACATACATACAATATATAAAATAACATACGTAAAATATACATACATACAGATTATGTCCCACAGATAGTTCCCCTGGCACCCAAACTATTTTCATTTGTGACTTTGGGAGACAGTGTTTCTCCATAAAAAATCATCATAATATAATTATGTCATAGCCTCATAGGTAACCAACATGTAGCGGAAAACAAAGATAAAATGAACAAAAAGCTATTTCTTGAATAGTTTATTTAATATTATTATATACGCATATCCAAATAGCTCTGACTGGCCAGATTGACTAAATACCTTGTGACCATTTTACGCATTTAAACGTAATTCATATTATTATCCTATTATGATTCTGCTAAAGCGGCCATTTCAGGCCCCCAGGTATTGATTGTTAATACAATTCAGCGGGCCGTACGGGATACTTCACACAGATTATTCCGCTGATAGACAAGACGAACAGACTGATATCTTCAATGTAAGACTAGAACTTACTAAGAGTCCTGAAATTAATGTATTGAGTAGATCCTGTGATGGACTGGATGTCCTGTTTGTTTTCTAGGTTTTACATAAAGATAAACAAACTGGACACGTCATTTTAACTTAGAAAGTTCTTGAAAATTCAAGTACTTGTGTCCTTTGAAAATTATCGTGAATTATATCCATAATTTTACAAAATTCAAATAGTTTGTGTGTGTAGACTGCCTCGTCCGTCTAGAGGTAATAGCGACTGCTGAGCATGAGGTTCTCGGTTCGATTCCAGGGTCGGGCAAATTGCTATTGGGTTTCTTATTGTTATTGGACTTTTCCATTAGGAATTTCTTAGTAGTGGCCACTGAGTCTGGATTTGTGCCCGTTTGATGCCAATAGGCTCTCCCTCGATTACATGAGGCTTATACATAACTGGCTAAATGTTGGTGTACTATTAGGTACACTTCTGCCTACCTTAAAATATGAAAATAAACAGAGCTTGCTTTTAAGATAAATGTTTTATACGCAAATCTAGGAGTCTACAGCTCACATGAACATCAACATGACCGCATCAAAATAGATGCTGCGGCAACATTTTTCTTTCCATGTAATATCCGGACTTACTTCAAGACCCGTTGCAATCTCCGCTTTAGAAGAAATCCCCTTCGACACTATAGTAATTTTCCCTGCGAGCATGACATCAACTATTTTTATGTAAAATAAAATACTGCAGATGTTTTTAAAACTTACGTTTCACACGATGATTTATTTATCTGACGTAAACTACGAGATTTACCTCGAATGTATGAGTTTGTGATGAGTATTCTATACTATTAAAAGAGCAATATTTTGTATATTTGTAATCACGTTTTAGAAAACGGCTTAAACTATTCCGATGAAGTTGCAATATAGGAGGCGAAAGATTGATCTAGGTAAATTCGTTTTCTCTATTTTCACCCCAGCAGAGCTCAATCGCCCAGGTACAAAGGTATTAAATGTCGAGTGAGTAAAATATGTTGCCTTAGAAATTAAATAAATAGAATAGAATAGAATAGTCATTTATTTGCTCAGAATGTAGGTATTACAATAATGTGGTTACAATGATATTAAAGAATCCTTGTACATTCTACCATTTTGGCATGCAAACATTGATGCAGTTCATCATCAAACACACAAACATTGACACACAACTAAAATATGTCAGCTAAAAATCGGATACGGTGTAGTAACATTTATTTAATAGAAGTTCAGTTAGTTTCTTTTTGAAAGTTGTTACTGGTTCCTCTTTTATAGAATTAGGAATGTGATTAAAAATAGCCGGTGCCATACCAAAAACACTTTTCCTCAACAAAGCAGTCCTATATCCACCCGTGCGTAACAAGTTTTGGTATTGAGATCGCAATATGTGGCAATATATAAAGTTCATTCAGTTTTACTATAATTGTGCTGGCACAATAACACACCTATCTAAAGTGCCTAAGAAGATAGAAATTCTGTTCAATCTAAGTATGTATAGTTTTTGTCTTCATCATCTTCACCCGCAGCCTGAATTCATCAACTGCTGGGTACTTTCAGACTTCTTTTCTTGTGCCAATCTTCACGTTCCTGTACCTCCCTTTTTTTGGGATGGGAAATCATCAAATGACTCCTCCCGCTCTGGGCGGAGTGGAAGGGAGTGTCAGACTTTTACTGACTAAAACCCATCCATGTTCCTTCTTTTGCCCTTTGTGTTCCAGGGCCACGGTATCTCTTTCAAACAGTCCCGCAGCCCTGGCAGGCATCGGCCCTTGCGGGCCCCTCCTGTTTGCTGACATCTCTTTGAGGCGCGCGTGGAACACGAACGCGCCACCGACACGGCCTGTCGTCATAAGACGGACGGACGGTGAGCTAGCCCATTGCTCACCGTCTACAGGCCCGCGCCTACGGTGGCCGAGATCCACCACGTGGCTCCCGACGCCCGGTGCTTCTCCCGCGGCTGTTGGGACGTGAGGTTCTCTCCCTTCCTGTGCCTCCCTGATCCAGGTTTTAGCCACGATGGCAAAAACGTTTTCTACCCAATTTTCACCTTACCCCGTGTGCAAATGCTTGAGTTCATTTTATTAGTAGAAACAAAATTAAGTGAATATATATTTTTAATTTTAGAATCGCATCGTCATTTAATTACGTAAGTGTTACAAAACACTGCCTCAGCCAATCACAGCGCGCCACTCAAGCCAGCTAATTGCAGCCAAGCCAAACCACCGCCATAACTACCGGACGCCTCCGGTGGGGAAAAAGCGATATAATGTTGATACGACTAAGTGGAAACTTTGTTCGAATTATAAGTGTGATTATACAGTCTTCCTTTGTGTGTAATGCCCTTCTGTTATACAGGGTTATTTGTAAAACACCAGTAACCTCTTAAGAGGTCATTGTACTCATCATTATGAACAACTTTTACTATGGGACCAAAGCTGAAATCGCGAAAAAAAAATCAGCTGTTCCTTACATTTATGATCGATTAACTCGTCAAAATGTAGGGAACAGCTGATCTTTTTTTGCCTACATTTTGACGAGTTAATCGATCATAAATGGAAGGAACAGCTGATTTTTTTTTCGCGATTTCAGCTTTGGTCCCATAGTAAAAGTTGTTCATAATGATGAGTACAATGACCTCTCAAGAGGTTACTGGTGTTTCACAAATAACCCTGTATAAGCTTATTCATTATTTGTTTACGATTTCGCAAGACAATATTTGTATAGACATTCAGACTATAAAACATTTAATAGTGTAACCAAATACTTGAGCCACATTCGTTTATTAATTTTAATTTTGTATCTGTTTTTGACATCATCGTGTTCAAATTACGTACATATGTATCAATTTACAGTACAACCAAAATTGGTTATTGTTATTTTGACAGTCTTATCAGTTGCAGCAAACTATCAACAACCTTATTTCTGTGAAAATAAAGATCACTATGCACTGAAATGATTGATCACCATTGTAAAATAAACCACCCATGCACAAGAAGTTTGGAGCAAACTCTCCAAGTTCAAACTTTTGTTCCAGAACCTGTTGTCTTAGAACATTATATCTCATGTTCAATGTTGTGTTAAATATATCGCTATACTTGAAATTGAACTCGAACTTTACCTAAGTTTTGAGTCCAATTTCCCAAGTCGGTTACGATAAGTTGGTACTAGAGTTATGACAGTTTTCACTTGTTACAACACATTTGTAATTATCGTTACATCCTGAGGCTAGAACTTGACGTATTGTACTCTTAACTTAGTTTTGAAGCAGTTTACAAAGTTTTTGTTCAGTGTGGTTTGTGATAAATTGACTGAGACATCTTGTTCTATGTAAATTTTAGTTATGATTATGTACTACTTAAACTTGGGCATATGTTCACTTAGCTATCAATAGCTATTTATAGAGTGAAGACCACGCACCGGAAGGCGCAGCGTTGAAACCCTCACACAAGATGGATTGAAGACGTGAAGGCTGCGAGAATCTGTTGGAGACGAGATGTTCAGAACCATTTCACGTTGTGAAGCTTAGTCTTCCAAGCGTCGCAACGAGAAATGGCTTTTGCGCTTCTCTCTGCCTACAATCAAGTGTCCAGTGGTCTTTGGTGCGGATGAAGATGACGAGGCCGTTACGATCAACACTATCTCCTATTCCAGAAGAAAACAATGTTTTTACCTAAGTCACATGGAAGAAAGAAAATAGGTTCATTTGGCACACGCCACAAGTGCACAGAATAATAATAATAACAAGTTTAGTAATTTAATAATAAGTTAATAATAGTTTAATAATAAGTTTATTTATTGCTCCTTAAAAATATAACATGTTGAACAGTATTTAAATGCAGTTAGAATTAAG
This sequence comes from Eurois occulta, assembly GCA_950022335.1. NCBI lineage: Eukaryota > Metazoa > Arthropoda > Insecta > Lepidoptera > Noctuidae > Eurois > Eurois occulta. Next base: position 6,566,218 of record OX465484.1, on the reverse strand, counting down.
CACAAAAAATAAATATGAGCAACTGTGCCCGAGCTAGGCCGAGCCTAGCTCGGGCACAGTATTTCAGGTCACAGATTTCGACGATCTAGTGTCATTAACTGATCACAAAAAAAAACAAAATGGCGGATTTTTGGCGCTAAATTGTAAGTCGTTAATATGTTTTTTTATAACCGAAACCTATCGTGTAGGGTATCAAAGGTATCAAAATGAAGGAAATTAAAAGGAGATTACAAATATATAATTATATATATATATACTTAACTACTATTACTATTTATAGGTACTTAATACAATTTGTAGTCGGGTTTATTGATACTTTTATTTTTATTAGTTATTTTAATTTAATAAAATAGCTTGTCAGCTGCAAACAATATGAATAGGTTCCTCTCAAAAGTAATTGATTTTTAACGCTTTGAAAGTTTTCTTTAACGAAACCAATTTGAGCGTGAACAGAGATTATCCAACAATATCGTTAATCGTCTCTGAAGCAAAAAGAGAATTTTCGGACAAAGGTTTCGCACAAAAGCAACAAGTACGCAAGTACCTACTTTTAAAACTAATTTCACTTTACGAAGTCGAGAGACATCATTACTTATAAGATTATAACCTCTCGAACGAAAGTTTAAAGTTGACTTTGGAAATTGAACTCAAACTTTACCTAAGTTTTGAGTCCAATTTCCAAAGTCGGTTACGATAAGTTGGAACTAAAGTTATGACAGTTTTCACTTGTTAAACTTGTTACTTTTACACATTTTGTAATTATCGTTACATCCTGAGGCTAGAACTTGACGTATTGTACTTTTAACTTAAATACAAAGTGTTGAAGCAGGTCACAAAGTTTTTGCTCAGTGTGGTTTGTTATAAATTGACTGAGACATCTTGTTCTATGTAAATTTTAGTTATGATATGTACTACTTAAACTTGGGCATATGTTCACTTAGCTATCAATAGCTATTTATAGAGTGAAGACAACGTATCGGAAAGCGCAGCGTTGAAACCCTCACACAAGATGGATGGAAGACGTGAAGGCTGCGAGAATCTGTTGGATACGAGATGTTCAGAACCATTTCACGTTGTGAAGCTCAGTCTTCCAAGCGTCGCAACGAGAAATGGCTTTTGCGCTTCTCTCTGCCTACAATCAAGTGTCCAGTGGTCTTTGGTGCGGATGAAGATGACGAGGCCGTTGCAATCAACACTATCTCCTATTCCAGAAGAAAAAAATGATGAAGAAAGAAAATAGGTTGATTTGGCACACGCCACAAGTGCACAGAATAATAATAATAACAAGTTTAATAATTTAATATTAAGTAAATAATAGTTTAATAATAAGTTTATTTATTGCTCCTTAAAAATATAACATGTTACACATTTTATTAGTAGAAACAAAAGTAAAGTGGTTTTATATTTTTCATTTTAGAATTTCATCGTCATTTAATTACGTAAGTTTATTCATTATTTGTTTACGATTTCGCAAGACAATATTTGTATAGACATTCTGAATATGAAAACATTTAATAGTGTAACCAAATACTTGAGTAATTATCTAATTGTGTGCATACTAGGTCTGTTTCGGACACCATTCGTCTATTAATTTTGTATCTGTTTTTGACATCATCGTGTTCAAATTACGTACATCTCTATCAATTTAAAGTGGGTAGGTTCTATTATGTACACTCCTTACATTATTATACTACTTTTGTCATGTACAATGTAAAAGCAACCTTTATATAACAACCAAAAATGGTTATTGTCGTTTTGACAGTCTTATTAGTTGCAGCAAACTATCAAAAACCTTATTTCTGTAAAAATAAAGATCACTATGCACTGAAATGATTAATCACCACTGTAAAATAAACCACCCATGCACAAAAAGTTTGGAGCAAACTCTCCAAGTTCAAACTTTTGTTCCAGAACCTGTTGTCTTAGAACATTATATCTCATGTTCAATGTTGTGTTAACTATATCGCTATACTTGAAATTGAACTCGAACTTTACCTAAGTTTTAAGTCCAATTTCCAAAGTCGGTTACGATAAGTTGGTACTAGAGTTATGACAGTTTTCACTTGTTACAACACATTTGTAATTATCGTTACATCCTGAGGCTAGAACTTGACGTATTGTACTCTTAACTTAGTTTTGAAGCAGTTTACAAAGTTTTTGTTCAGTGTGGTTTGTGATAAATTGACTGAGACATCTTGTTCTATGTAAATTTTAGTTATGATATGTACTACTTAAACTTGGGCATATGTTCACTTAACTATCAATAGCTATTTATAGAGTGAAGACCACGTACCGGAAGGCGCAGCGTTGGAACCCTCACCCAAGATGGATTGAAGACGTGAAGGCTGCGATAATCTGTTGGATACGAGATGTTCAGAACCATTTCACGTTGTGAAGCTTAGTCTTCCAAGCGTCGCAACGAGAAATGGCTTTTGCGCTTCTCTCTGCCTACAATCAAGTGTCCAGTGGTCTTTGGTGCGGATGAAGATGATTAGGCCGTTACGATCAACACTATCTCCTATTCCAGAAGAAAACAATGTTTTTACTTAAGTCACATGGAAGAAAGAAAATAGGTTCATTTGGCACACGCCACAAGTGCACAGAATAATAATAATAATAACAAATTTAGTAATTTAATAATAAGTTAATAATAAGTTTATTTATTGCTCCTTAAAAATATGACATGTTGAACAGTATTTAAATGCAGTAAGAATTAAGCTCAACAAATAAATATAAGCAACTGTGCCCGAGCTAGGCCGAGCCTGTATTTCAGGTCACAGATTTCGACGATCTAGTGTCATTAGACTGATCACAAAAAAAAAAACAAAATGGTGGATTTTTGGCGCTAAATTGTAAGTCGTTAATATGTTTTTTATAACCAAAACCTATCGTGTAGGGTATCAAAGGTATCAAAATGAAGGAAATTAAAAGGAGATTACAAATATATATATATACTAGCTGTGCCCGGCATGCGTTGCAATGCATGTTTTCCTACATACTACTTTCACTACCCTACCTACCCTACCTAATTGTGAATCTAAACCATTCTCAGATCCCCTTGAACACACACAAAAAATTTCATCAAAATCGGTCCAGTCGTTTGAGAGAAGTTCAGTGACATACACACTCACAGAAGAATTATATATATAAAGATATATATATATACATCTATTTATAGGTACTTAATACAATTTGTAGCCGGCTTTATTGATACTTTTATTTTTATTAGTTATTTTAATTTAATAAAATAGCTTGTCAGCTGCAAACAATATGAATAGGTTCCTCTCAAAAGTAATTGAGTTTTAACGCTTTGAAAGTTTTCTTTAACGAAACCAATTTGAGCGTGAACAGAGATTATCCAACAATATCGTTAATCGTCTCTGAAGCCAAAAGAAAATTTTCGGACAAAGGTTTCGCACAAAAGCAACAAGTACATGAGTACCTACTTTTAAAACTAATTTCACTTTACGAAGCCGAGATACATCATTACTTATAAGTTTATAACCTCTCGAACGAAAGTTTAAAGTTGACTTTGGAAATTGAACTCAAACTTTACCTAAGTTTTGAGTCCAATTTCCAAAGTCGGTTATGATAAGTTGGTACTAGAGTTATGACAGTTTTCACTTGTAACAACACATTTGTAATTATCGTTACATCCTGAGGCTAGAACTTGACGTATTGTACTTTTAACTTAAATACAAAGTTTTGAAGCAGTTCACAAAGTTTTTGTTCAGTGTGGTTTGTTATAAATTGACTGAGACATCTTGGTCTATGTAAATTTTAGTTATGATGTACTACTTAAACTTGGGCATATGTTCACTTAGCTATCAACAGCTATTTATAGAGTGAAGACCACGTACCGGAAGGCGCAGCGTTGAAACCCTCACACAAGATAGATTGAAGACGTGAAGGCTGCGAGAATCTGTTGGATACGAGATGTTCAGAACCATTTCACGTTGTGAAGCTTAGTCTTCCAAGCGTCGCAACGAGAAATGGCTTTTGCGCTTCTCTCTGCCTACAATCAAGTGTCCAGTGGTCTTTGGTGCGGATGAAGATGACGAGGCCGTTACGATCAACACTATCTCCTATTCCAGAAGAAAAAAATGATGAAGAAAGAAAATAGGTTGATTTGGCATACGCCACAAGTGCACAGATTAATAATAATAATTAATTTAATAATAATTTTATTTATTGCTCCTTAAAAATGTAACATGTTGAACAGTATTTAAATGCAATTATAATTATGCACAAAGGATAAATGTGAGCAACTGTGCCCGAGCTAGGTCGAGCCTGTATTTCAGGTCAAAACCTGTAACAAGTTTTGATATTGAGATCGCAATATATAAAGTTCATTCAGTTTTAATATAATTGTGCTAGCACAATAACACACCTACCTAGTGCCTAACTAGATAGAAATTCTGTTTAATCTAAGTATGTATAATTGTATAGTTTTTGTCTCCACCATCTTCACCCAAAGCCTGAATTCATCCACTGCTGGCTACTTACAGTCTTCGTTTCTTGTGCCAACCTTCACCTCTGCGTCCCTGATCCAGGTTTTTCCCACGGTGGAAAAACTTTGTCTACCCAATTTTCACCTTCCCCGTATGCAAATGCTTGAGTACATTTTATTAGTAGAAAAAAAAGTAAAGTGGTTTTATATTTTTCATTTTAGAATTTCATCGTCATTTAATTACGTAAGTTTATTAGTTATTTGTTTACGATTTCGCAAGACAATATTTGTATAGACATTCAGATTATGAAAACATTTAATAGTGTAAGTTTAAGTGTCCAAATACTTGAGTAACTATCTCATTGTGTGTATACCAGGTCTGTTTCGGACACCATTCGTCTATTAATTTTGTATCTGTTTTTGACATCATCGTGTTCAAATTACGTACATAGGTATCAATTTACAGTGGGTAGGTTTTATTACGTACGCTCCTTAAATTATTATACTACTTTTGTCAGGTACAATGTAAAACCAACCTTATATAACAACCAAAAATGGTTATTTTTATTTTGACAGTCTTATCAGTTGCAGCACACTAACAACAACCTTATTACTGTGAAAATAAAGATCACTATACACTGAAATGATTAATCACCACTATAAAATAAACCACCCATGCACAAAAAATTCAAACTCTCCAAGTTCAAACTTTTGTTCCAGAACCTGTTGTTTTAGAACATTATATCTCATGTTCAATGTTGTGTTAACTATATCGCTATACTTGTGGAACTTAATTCGACCGTGAATAACATCTATGTACTAGTTTACAAGTACTCGCAGCTAGTAGGCTAGTTGCTTTATACTATTTATTGAGCAATATTTTAGATGATTTGTTACTTCTTTTCGAAATAAAATGAAAGAATTGATTTAAGGTAGACACGCCTTGATCGACTTTGTTAGTCGCACGATATTTGTAGTACCCATTTTCTTAACTAATATTTTAACCTAATAGATAACATAATATAGAATATATTTTATATCGGTCGGATTGTCAGGATCGTACATCTTGTGGGCAGACGATGGGTTTCGTGCAATGAAAATACACTGGGTGCGATACACTGTTTCTATTTAACTAACAATTTACTTGAAATTACAACTTTACACAATAACACGTCGCACATTGAATCGGGTACAGTTCCAGGACGTCTCAACTCCGCTGCGCTCAGACATTCAATTAGCTCTGTAGAAGCACGCTGTGGTGTGGGTAGACTTGTCAGTAGGTCGACTGATGTCACCACTGGCGTACTTGCGATTCATTTCAAGTCCGTACCAATTACCGGATCCGACGTATATATCCAAACCTATTTAAGAATCTAACGTAGTTTTTCTTTTTGTTGCAGGTTAGCATCATCCCGGATGGGCTACTTTTAAAGTGAAGTTGAACCACTATGTAAGACACTGTTTCTATGTAGTACAAATACATTATTCTAGCACATTGGCCAGACTATAAGTAAACATTGAAATGTACATCATCTCTTGCTCAAAACAGAATCAAATATCTGTTAATTATTTAAAACATCAGAGAATCGTGTTGAACACATTTTGAGCAGAGATTTCTTCTAATAGATTTATTTACTTAACTAACTAGGTGAGAGTTCATTGTATTGAATTTAGTATTTTGCATGGATCTGTTATTTTTTTACAACGTGCAAAAGCACCCATCATATAACAGCCCTCATTGAAACGACTGCATCCTTGGTCTAGCTGCCGCAAGCGACTGCTGAGGATGAGATCCTGGGTTCGATTCCCGGGTCGAGCAAAATGTTATATTATGGTTTGTCCATGAGGAATTTCTCAGTAGATAACCACGGAGTTTGGATTTGTGACCGGTTGATAGCAATAGGCGCACCTCCTATTACATGAGACTTAAACATAACTGGTGAAATGTGAGTGTACTATCAGGTTCAGCTCTGCCTAAACCTTCGTGGATTCTAGGCGTCGTGTTATGTCATGTTACGGTTCCTTCATTATCCTAAAAAACTACATTTTTCATTTTTATCTGCAAGAACTTTGGAACCTTTCCAATTTGTTCAACGTGATTGCAAACTCATATACCTGTAGGATCTTTTTAATATTAGCATTTCTATTCTTATTTTGTATTAGATTTCTATACGCCTCGTACCTAACGTTTATTTTGACGAAGGCCCCGTACATAATGCCAAATATTTTCGGCCTCAATTCGGTAAAATACCTTTGTACCTACTTTGAATAGGTACTATAAGATACCTACATATTTTTATTATAGATACCTGAATTATTTAGATTTAGTAATACCTATTCTAAACCTACATCAATTTGTAGACAGGTGTCTATTACGAAAACCTTTTTGAATCCGAAACTCCGAAACAAATACCTATTCTTAAAGTCTTCGAGACTGATATCGAAAAGTCGAATGTTCCGAATCGAGAACATTCTGGAGCATAGAAAAGCTAATACAGTAAACGCCTTACGCCTTTTTGGTTGTGCTCAATCGAGTTACTAACGCTTGTTTAGACGGGAGACGCCTTTGCCGATCCACTCAGCTGAACATGAGTATCTTAGGGAGATTACACACGGAGAGCGGCTTTGTTTTGTGATTTAATCCGAAGCTGTAGTGTTTTAAAGTAAAGGTAGACATTTTTTATGATGCAATAAACTTTTATACGCAAAATACGCGCTTGGACATGGAGTTGCGGACACCAGCAGCCCGTTATACAATACAAGAACCTTGGCTGTCCGTATCAGTCTAGCGTAAAGAAAATATGATTTCTGTTAGTGCCCAGTCACCACAATTTCGATATTTTTCAGGAAATAACTCTGTTTACATAATAGGTACCCTCAAGCAGGCCCTAACATTACTTGGGATGGAATGTAAAAATCTTGTACCGAAAAATGTGTAGGTACCATGTAAATGTATATTGTATACTGGACCTTTGGCCACCAGATGAGGTTGTTTTAATATTGGTATCTTTTTAAAAGAAAATTCAAGAAATGCATAAGTCAGATGAAAATCTGCGTATCACCTTTATCTTACCTATTCAATTATTTATTTCGAATGATACGATGGATGGACTGTGTGAAAAGTGAAATGGCAAGAAAGCAAGAAAACGAATACTGAGACGACGAATAATAGAGAAGTATGGACGAATCATCATCTCAAATACCTGCACTACTTATACTTAAAAATAAGACGATAATACATCGTGTGTAGCCCCCTTACATCTGCCGTCACACGTCGACCTACACGCGACGCTTCAAGTGTAAGACAATATTTACTTGTAATTTATCTTTGTTAGATAACACCTGCCTTATTTTATGTTATATTGTTATGTTTTACTTGTATTAGCCGCAGGTTTGGAGGTAACGTTTTGTAGTAAATAAATATTGCTACAGGGGCATCAATTGAGATATACACTGTATTTTCTTAAGACAAAGTTTCATTCTCTACCCAGCAAGCGTACGCGTTCACGCCACGTATACGCTGCGTCACCGTTTGGCTACATGCAATACGCGTGTTGTGACAGCACTTGCGAAGAAAACGAATGAGATGAGTTGCTTGGAGCACGTCATGTGTCACCGCTATGGTACTCGCGCTCCAGTAGTCATATGCACTCACGCCGCGTATACGCGTGATGCGTCTGGAATATCGAAGCTTGAGATAAACTTTTCTTACATTTTACACTATGTACTACCGCTCTATCTAATTGCAATGAATTACATTTTAAATCATATAGTTGTTCGGACATTCGTAGCTGTCCAACTGAATCGACAAATAAATATGAATATGAAAGCTGGAATATGAAAGCTGTTCATTTGGACGGATCCTGTGTGTGACAGCATTGTAAATATTGTCACTACAAATATTGGCGGTACGAGTTTGTTTCATTTGGTGTTTAATTTTAGTCAAACATAGTTAGTTACTGCAATCTGTTTCATTTATGGGACTATTTCAACGTCAATTCTACTTTCTTTTATACACCTTCATGGTCCACCATTTGACCATTCATTGTGAGCTTGTGGTTTCCAGAAATTGTGGATTAATTCGTTTCTATGCGGGAATGGCTTATGTCTAAGATTTTTATACGTTTATCTTATCTGCTCATTAGAGATAGTCACTTATGTATGGGTTTTCCAGACTAAAGTATCTTTGTAATTAATGATGATTTATTACCGATAAAGAATCAAATATGACAAAGAATGCAATCAAATATCACATGTCATTTTTATTGTAGATTTTTTTGTTTTTTTTTTTTTAAATAGAGCATTGCCATCTGATATTTATTTAATTAACACATCAAGTACAGAGACAGACTTAATGCCTTAGGCATTTTTTACCAACCAATATTCAGGTGGTGTAGTGACAAACTGTGTTAGGTACTGGTAGGTATAAATCTGAAAATATTTTTTATTAATACTAAGAAAGCAAAGATATATTAAATGCTAGATTCAGAATATGTTATTAGTAATTTTACCTATCTGCATAATGCGTTTTATATTCATGTGATGGAACTGAATTTCAGGCAGGAAACATACCATATAATCGTTACTTTTTAATTGATTAAGAAGATACGATTACACGAAATAGTTCTGAAACGAACATCAATGACGGAGTTTATTTCAGCGGCCAATGTTTATACTGGCAAACAGTTCCTGAAATTACGTTTATTTTCACACAGAGTTCATGAATGTTCTTTTTACAGCACGAAGATTTATTTCTCTTAATTCTGCGATTTAAAACTAGCGACCTTGTCATGACACTTTTCGTATTATATTTAGCTAAAAATGAAGTAGGAAGACAGGAAAAATCAACAGGAATTCTTTGATGTATAAGTAGCTGAATGGTGCCGCGTTCTCTTAAATTAAGGATATTATTACAAAAAGATCCGTATTATGTTTTTCTTGATTAAAAATCGGTTTATTAAACCTTGGGAAGTAATTACTCATTTGTATTATTTTCAAGCATAAAAAATGGAAAGGTTTTGAAAGAGAAATCTTCTATGTCCTCTATAAATAGCTTTAGGGATTGTTTTCACAAACTTACTTCACATAATTATTTGTCTTTGTTCCTTTCCTCCCGCAGACACTTGAAGACTGAACTAAACAATCTTCCAAAGTGTATTTGAATAAAACTAAAGTGTTTGTGGTTTACGTTTTCTTCCCCGTAACCCCACACTGTAAACGCATCTTGAATTCACGAGATTGCAACGCAGATTACGCACACGGTTCAATGATGATTCCAATGCAATCATATGAGCATTGTTTGTTAGATGTCTTTCAACAAAATCAATGATTGATTACTAAACTAGCTGTTCCTGCGCTCTTCGTTCACGTGAAACTATTAAAAAAATATATTACTTCCCTTTTTGAATCGGATCCGGTTAACAATTACCCTATTTTTTTTTATAAAATAAAAGAAGCCTAAGTTACTCCTTATAACATGAGCTATCTGCCAGTAAAAGTCGTGTCAAAATCAGTCCATCCGTTTCGTAGATTAGCCGGAACAAACAGAAAGATAAAAATGTGTTATAAGTACCTACCGTAAATATATGTCTATGCGTTCAGTAAAAAGCTGTTATTTTGATATCATAAACAGACACTTCAATTTAATTTATTTGTATAGATCATACATTCATTCATGAAATAGCTTCCGCCAATCAAATTTCATTGAAAAAATCGTAATAGACCACTTTCAATACGGCGTAATTGAAAGCTCATTTCTCAGCATACCAAGGCCGAAAATCGGTAAAAAACATTCCTGTATCCACAGGTTATTTTTAAAAACATCTATTTCTGTTTTAAATAAACAAGAATCTGTCTCTTGTGGCTAACTACCGACTTCAAATTACAAAGCTCTTTGATAAACAAACGGTCCAGTAGAAAATAAAAGTCGGATTCGCCTGTTCAACTTTTGACATGAAAAAGTAATGTATTTGTTTTTCCGACCTTATTTTTTTTGTGGGGTCTTTGACAACGTTCTGCAATATTACCTTTAGCGTATTTTGATATTAAAATTGGATTTTGTAGGTTATTTTTAGTCGAAGTTGGCTTTATTTTCTTTGACAAGATAGGTATAGAGAAGGGTAGAAGAAAATTAAGATTTTTGAAAAGTATCTTCATGTTGGTGTTCTTCTGATATGGACTCTTCCGGCTTTAGGAAATGATGACATTTATTGACGAGGAATTGACTTTCCACCGGTGAGACATAGCTTTATGCATCTAAAGGTGAACGCGCACCTAGACGCGCTGCAAGAGTCGTACGCGCTGCCGTCATAGCATTTGCGGATGGTCCCACGCACTTATCCGCATCGTATGCGCCGAATCGCACTCAGCATTACTGAAATGCGGAGACTGCGGTACGTACGGCTCCTGCGACGCGTCCAAGTGTCCATCCACGTTAAAAGCCCTAAAGATGTCATTCGCATCTTTTCGTACGTATTCATACGACGCCACTCGACTCAATCTTGTCAATATTTTTATTGTTAATAAGTACATAAACCTTTTGGCGACTCCTCCCGCTCTGGGCGGACCGGAAGGGAGTGTCAGACTTTTACGGACTAAAAACCATCCATGTTCCTTCTTTTGCCCTTTATGTTCCAGGGCCGCGGTATCTCTTTCGAACAGTCCCGCAGCCCTGGCAGGCATCGGCCCTTGCGAGCCCCTCGTCTTTGTACTTAACTTGTCAAAAGAAAATAAAAGCGGTTTCAACTTGGACACTATTGTGTCTATTAGTAATTAAATAATACATACTTTTCTGATATAATAAACAGCATGTAATATCAGTAATTGGCTAATCTATCGGTATTTAATTGAGAGACGTTACACCCACCAATTTGCTATACTTCATGATTCTGTCATGAAATACAAATTATATCGCGCCCTCTGGGAAATCTATTTGATATAAAAATGAGATAAGCGTCCACATTAGTATTGGAATTCAATTTAAATAATTTCGTCGTGTCATTTGTACAGTGGCTGGAAATGCATGAATGTTTCTGTAGAAGAATATGTTTTTTTTTTTGTGTGTAACACAGCATCAATTTTTTTGATTGTCTAGGAAATTTGCAGGGCATTTTATTTGTTACCATTTGTAACACTAATCAATATTATTAAGCAAAGAAAACCTGTTCAGGTTATAATATATATAATAATGGCGATAATAGCAATGATAATGGCGAATAAAGACGACGTCCGCTCGGGCGCGAAATAACCTTGAATCCAAGCTTGGATCTTTTCGGCGAAATTAAAACTAAATATTTTGCATAACATGATTTCCGGAAAGTAACGCTTGGTTCTATAACTGCATTTTAAAAGAGCAATCTGTCCACTGAACTAATAATTTCTCAACAACCTTATGTACCTTAAACTGAAACGTTTATTATTTACGAGTATAACCACGGCCGGTAACTAGTGTAGGTACCTATAATTTCGGGGGGCGTCACGTTCCTAAACGATGATAATGTACACGCGTGTTAGTAAGTGGCACATGATTGATAGCTCAAACGTTTTTTACACTTCACGTTATGAATCACTTTGAGTCAATGTTTTTTGAACGATGATCGAAGGCCAATTAGATTATAATCTCGTGTTGAGACGAGTAGTTTTTATCGAAGATATTTTTTTTGGTCAATTTTTTATAATTTATGTTCTATTTCAAATTTCACAGTGATGTGTACATGTGTTTGTATGTTTCTTAAGTTTCTTTGTAAATTTCTTTATTACCCCGTATGTTCCAAATGGCTGAATGGATTTCGACGATCTATCATTACATTCGTCTCAAAAACGCAAGTGTAATTAGATAGATTAAAAAAAACCAAATGGCGGATTTTTGGCGCTAAATTGTAAGTCGTTAATATGTTTTTTTAACCATACCTATCGTGTAGGGTATCAAAATGAAATAAAAGGAGATTACAATATATATATATACGTCTATATATCGGTACTTAATACAATTTGTAGTCGGGTTTATTGATACTTTTAATTAAATGTTAATTGTTAAAGATCATCACTATACATTTTTCTTTTATTAGTTATTTTAATTTAATAAAATAGCTTGTCAGCTGCAAACATCATGAATAGGTTCCTCTCAAAAGTAATTGATTTTTAACCCCTTGAAAGTTTTCTATAACGAAACCAATTTGAGCGTGAACAGAGATTATCCAACAATATCGTGATTCTTTTCTGAAGCAAAAGAGAATTTTCGGACAAAGGTTTCGCACAAAAGCAACAAGTACGTAAGTAAAGTACCTACTTTTAAAACTAATTTCACTTTACGAAGCCGAGATACATCATTACTTATAAGTTTATAACCTCTCGAACCAAAGTTTAAAGTTGACTTTGGAAATTGAACTCGAACTTTACCTAAGTTTTGAGTCCAATTTCCAAAGTCGGTTACGATAAGTTGGTACTAGAGTTATGACAGTTTTCACTTGTTACAACACATTTGTAATTATCGTTACATCCTGAGGCTAGAACTTGACATAATTGTACTCTTAACTTACATATGAAGTTTTGAAGCAGTTTACAAAGTTTTTGTTCAATGTGGTTTGTTGTAAATTGACTGAGACTCTTGTTCTATGTAAATTTTAGTTATGATATGTACTACTTAAACTTGGGCATATGTTCACTTAGCTATCAATAGCTATTTATAGAGTGAAGACCACGTACCGGAAGGCGCAGCGTTGAAACCCTCACACAAGATGGATTGAAGACGTGAAGGCTGCGAGAATCTGTTGGATACGAGATGTTCAGAACCATTTCACGTTGTGAAGCTTAGTCTTCCAAGCGTCGCAACGAGAAATGGCTTTTGCGCTTCTCTCTGCCTACAATCAAGTGTCCAGGGGTCTTTGGTGCGGATGAAGATGACGAGGCCGTTACGATCAACACTATCTCCTATTCCAGAAGAAAACAATGTTTTACTAAAGTCACATGGAAGAAAGAAAATAGGTTCATTCGGCACACGCCACAAGTGCACAGGATAATAATTAATAAGTTTAATTATTGCTCCTTAAAAATGTAACATATTGAACAGTATATATGCAATTAGAATTAAGCACAAAGAATAAATATGAGCGACTGTGCCCGAGCTAGGCCGAGCCTGTATTTCAGGTCACAGATTTCGACAATCTATCATTAGATTCGTCTCAAAAACGCAAGTATCATTAGATAGATTAAAAGAAAACAAAATGGCGGATTTTTGGCGCTAAATTGTTTTTTTAACCAAACCTATCGTATATGGTATCAAAGAAAACAAAATGAAGGAAATTAAAAGGAGATTACAAATATATGTATATATATGTCATGTACTTAATACAATTTGTAGTCGGGTTTATTGATACTTTTAATTACATGTTAATTGTTAAAGATCATCACTATACATTTTCCTTTTATTAGTTATTTTAATTTAATAAAATAGCTTGTCAGCTGCAAACAAGATGAATAGGTTCTTCTCAAAAGTAATTGATTTTTAACGCTTTGAAAGTTTTCTTTAACGAAACCAATTTGAGCGTGAACAGAGATTATCCAACAATATCGTTAATCTTATCTGAAGCAAAAAGAGAATTTTCGGCTAAAGGTTTCGCACAAAAGCAACAAGTAGATAATTATGTAAGTACCTACCTACTTTTAAAACTAATTTCACTTTTCGAAGCCGAGATACATCATTACTTATAAGTTTACTAGCGACTCGCCCCGGCTTCGCACGGGTGCATGTACTATACATCTATGATAGGGATTTGGTTTCCGCACTTAGTCCCTAAAGTGGACCATTGTGCGTGAGCCATGGTGGCCGCTACTCCAGCCAGCCCACCTCCCTCCAGAAGCAGATCAGACTTCCCGATCTTCTCAGAGCATCCGCAAGAGATCTTGGTGCTCCAAGAGTCTTCTCGCGTATCTGGGTGACGCCAGTACACTAAGGAGTACGTCCGCTATCGTTTCCTCCGTCTCCATGCACGACCTGCACAGGGGACTGTCAGTGATGCCTAGGGTGTGGAAGTGCTTGTTTAATGAGCAGTGTCCAGTGATGGTCCCCGCCACCAGTCGCAGGCTATCTCTATCCAGGCGTAGAAGACGCTTGGTCAGCTTTCTGTCCAGGGATGGCATAGCCTCCTTGGATTGCCTGCATCCTGGTATCGAGGTCCACCACTTCTCCGCTTGTATTTAAGTGTGGTCCTTTAGCCAGCTTCTTAGCTGCTTGAAGGGAATGGGTACAATGGGTTCGGATCCGAAGGCTTTTGTGCTGGATCCTCTTCTGTCGAGTTCATCAGCTGCATCGTTCCAAAGTGATCCACTATGTCCTTTGATTCATTGTAGTGTCACTGAGTGTCACCGTGTTGCGGTTTAGTACCGTAACACGTTCTAGGGCATTATGACATTCTAGTATTAGTCTCGACGTGATCTGGTTTCTCCTTAGGGATTGGAGAACTGAGGCACTGTCGGAAAGTATACGAATATGGGTATTCGTAACTTCCCTGGCCTCCATGACATGTGCTGCTTGGATAATGCCTACGCACTCAGCTTGATATACAGAGTTGAGCATTCCCAGGGATCTAGATATTTTGATGTTTAGGTCGTCAGAGAAAACTCCGACACCTGTCTCATCGTCGGTTTTCGATCCATCAGTGTAGATCCTTAGTTCTTTTGGACCTGAGTAGTCACACATCTCCGCTGTGAGCTGTATTATACATATAAACCTTCCTCTTTAATCACTCTATCTATTTAAAAAAACCGCATCAAAATCCGTTGCGTAGTTTTAAAGATTTCAGCATACATAGGGATATAGGGACAGAGAAAGCGACTTTGTTCAATACTATGTAGTGACAACCTCTCGAAAGAAAGTTTAAAGTTGACTTTGGAAGTTGAAGTCGAGCTTTACCTAAGTTTTGAGTCCAATTTCCAAAGTCGGTTACGATAAATTGGTACTAGAGTTATGACAGCTTTCACTTGTTACAACACATTTGTAATTATTATCGTTACATCTTGAGGCTAGAATTTGACGTATTGTACTCTTAACTTAAAAATAAATTTTTGAAGCAGTTTACAAAGTTTCTGTTCAGTGTGGTTTGTTATAATGAGACATCTTGTTCTATGTAAATTTTAGTTATGATATGTACTACTTAAACTTGGGCATATGTTCACTTAGCTATCAATAGCTATTTATAGAGTGAAGACCACGTACCGGAAGGCACAGCGTTGGAACCCTCACACAAGATGGATTGAAGACGTGAAGGCTGCGAGAATCTGTTGGATACGAGATGTTCAGAACCATTTCACGTTGTGAAGCTCAGTCTTCCAAGCGTCGCAACGAGAAATGGCTTTTGCGCTTCTCTCTGCCTACAATCAAGTGTCCAGTGGTCTTTGGTGCGGATGAAGATGATGAGGCCGTTACGATCAACACTATCTCCTATTCCAGAAGAAAACAATGTTTTTACTTATGTCACATGGAAGAAAGAAAATAGGTTCATTTGGTACACGCCACAAGTGCACAGAATAATAATAATAATAAATTTAATAATAATAATTTAATAATAAGTCAACATTAGTCTAATAATAAGTTTATTTATTGCTTCTTAAAAATATAACAAGTTGAACAGTATTTAAATGCAATTAGAATGAAACACAAAGAATAATATGAGCAACTGTGCCCGAGCTAGGCCGAGCCTGTATTTCAGGTCACAGATTTCGACGATCTAGCATTAGATTCGTCTCAAAAACGCAAGTGTCATTGGATAGATTAAAAAAAAAACAAAATGGCGGATTTTTGGTGCTAAATTGTAAGTCGTTAATATGTTCTTTTTAACCAAACCTGTCGTGTAGGGTCAAAATGAAGGAAATTAAAAGGAGATTACAAATATATATATATATACGTCTATATATAGGTACTTAATACCATTTGTAGTCGGGTTTATTGATACTTTTAATTAAATGTTAATTGTTAAAGATCATCACTATACATTTTTCTTTTATTAGTTATTTTAATTTAATAAAATAGCTTGTCAGCTATAAACAACAGGAGGTTCCTCTCAAAAGTAATTGATTTTTAACGCTTTGAAAGTTTTCTTTAACGAAACGAATTTGAGCGTGATTAGAGATTATCCAACAATATCGTGAATTTTTTCTGAAGCAAAAAGAGAATTTTCGGACAAAGGTTTCGCACAAAAGCAACAAGTATATAAGTACCTACTTTTAAAACTAATTTCACTTAACGAAGTCGAGATACATCGTTACTTATAAGTTTATAACCTCTCGAACGAAAGTTTAAAGTTGACTTTGGAAATTGAATTCGAACTTTACCTAAGTTTTGAGTTCAATTTCCAAAGTCGGTTACAACAAGTTGGTACTAGAGTTATGACAGTTTTCACTTGTTACAACACATTTGTAATTATCGTTACATCCTGAGGCTAGAACTTGACGTATTGTACTCTTGACTTAAATATAAAGTTTTGAAGCAGTTTATAAAGTTTTTGTTCAGTGTGGTTTGTTATAAATTGACTGAGACGTCTTGTTCGCGGGCCTGTGGACGGTGAGTAATGGGTTAGCTCGCTGTCTGTCCGTCTTATGACGACAGGCCGTGTCGACGGCGCGTTCGTGTTCCACGCGCGCCTCAAAGAGATTTCAGCAATCAGGAGGGGCGCGCAAGGGCCGATGCCTGCCAAGGCTGCGGGACTGTTCGAAAGAGATACCGCGGCCCTGGAACATAAAGGGCAAAAGAAGGAACATGGGTGGTTTTTAGTCAGTAAAAGTCTGACACCTCCGCTCAGAGCGGGAGGAGTCATTTGATGATTTCCCACCCAAAAAAAAAAAAGATATCTTGTGTATGTAAATTTTAGTTATGATATGCACTACTTAAACTTGGGCATACTCGTATGTTTACTTAACTATCAATAGCTATTTATAGAGTGAAGACCACGTACCGGAAGGCGCAGCGTTGGAACCCTCACACAAGATGGATTGCAGACGTGAAGGCTGCGAGAATCTGTTGGATACGAGATGTTCAGAACCATTTCACGTTGTGAAGCTTAGTCTTCCAAGCGTCGCAACGAGAAATGGCTTTTGCGCTTCTCTCTGCCTACAATCAAGTGTCCAGTGGTCTTTGGTGTGGATGAAGATGACGAGGCCGTTACTATCAACACTATCTCCTATTCCAGAAGAAAACAATGTTATTACTTAAGTCACATGGAAGAAAGAAAATAGGTTCATTCGGCACACGCCACAGGTGCACAGAATAATAATAATAATAAGTTTAATAAGTTAATAATAGTTTAATAGTAAGTTTATTTATTGCTCCTTAAAAATATAACATGTTGAACAGTATTTAAATGGAATTATAATTAAACACAAATAATAAATATGAGCAACTGTGCCCGAGCTAGGCCGAGCCTGTGTTACAGGTCACAGATTTCGACGATCTATCATTAGATTCGTCTCAAAAACGCAAGTGTCATTAGATAGATAAAAAAAACAAAATGGCGGATTATTGGCGCTAAATTGTAAGTCGTTAATATGTTTTTTTTTACCAAACCTATCGTGTAGGATATCAAAAATAAAGAAATTAAAAGGAGATTACAAATATATATATATATATACGTCTACATATAGGTACTTAATACCATTTGTAGTCGGGTTTGTTGATACTTTTAATTAAATGTTAATGGTTAAAGATCATCACTATACATTTTCCTTTTATTAGTTATTTTAAATTAATAAAATAGCGTGTCCACTGCAAACAACAGGAGGTTCCCCTCAAAAGTAATTGATTTTTAACGCTTTGAAAGTTTTCTTTAACGAAACCAATTTGAGCGTAAACAGAGATTATCCAACAATATCGTGAATATTTTCTGAAGCCAAAAGAGAATTTTCGGACAAAGGTTTCGCACAAAAGCAACTAGTACGTAAGTACCTACTTTTAAAACTAATTTCACTTTACGAAGCCGAGATACATCATTACTTATAAGTTAATACTCTCGAAGGAAAGTTTAAAGTTGACTTTGGAAATTGAGTTCAATTTCCAAAGTCGGTTACGATAAGTTGGCACTAGAGTTATGAGTATGACAGTTTTCACTTGTTACAACACATTTGTAATTATCGTTACATCTTGAGGCTAGAACTTGACGTATTGTACTTTTAACTTGAATATAAAGTTTTGAAGCAGCTTACAAAGTTTTGTTCAGTGTGGTTTGTTATAAATTGATTGAGACATCTGGTTGTATGTAAATTTTAGTTATGATATGCACTACTTAAACTTGGGCATATGTTCACTTAGCTATCAATAGCTATTTATAGAGTGAAGACCACGTACCGGAAGGCGCAGCGTTGAAACCCTCACATAAGATGGATTGAAGACGTGAAGGCTGCGAGAATTTGTTGGATACGAGATGCTCAGAACCATTTCACGTTGTGAAGCTTAGTCTTCCAAGCGTCGCAACGAGAAATGGCTTTTGCGCTTCTCTCTGCCTACAATCAAGTGTCCAGTGGTCCTCGGTGCGGATGAAGATGACGAGGCCGTTACGATCAACACTATCTCCTTTTCCAGAAGAAAACAATGTTTTACTTAAGTCCCATGGAAGAAATAAAATAGGTTTAAAAAAACAAAATGGCGGATTTTTGGTGCTAGATTGTAAGTCGTTAATATGTTTTTTTAACCAAACCTATCGTGTAGGATATCAAAAAGAAGGTAATCAAAAGAAGATTACAAATATATATATATATACGTCTATATATAGGTACTTAATACAATTTGTAGTCGGGTTTATTGATACTTTTAATTACATGTTAATTGTTAAAAATCATCATTATCTATACATTTTACTTTTACTAGTTATTTTAATTGAATAAAATAGCTTGTCAGTTGCAAACAACATGAGTAGGTTCCTCTTAAAAGTAATTGATTTTTAACGCTCTGAAAGTTTTCTTTAACGAAACCAATGAATCTTTTCTGAAGCAAAAAGAGAATTTTCGGTCAATGGTTTCGCACAAAAGCAACAAGTACGTAAGTACCTACTTTTAAAACTAATTTTACTTTACGAAGCCGAGATACATCATTACTTATAAGTTAATACTCTCGAACAAAAGTTTAAAGTTGACATTGGAAATTGAACTCGGACTTTACCTAAGTTTTGAGTCCAATTGCCAAAGTCGGTTACGATAAGTTGGTACTAGAGTTATGACAGTTTTCACTTGTTACAACACATTTGTAATTATCGTTACATCCTGAGGCTAGAACTTGACGTATTGTACTCCTAACTTAGTTTTAAAGCAGTTTACAAAGTTTTTGTTCAGTGTGGTTTGTTATAAACTGACTGAGACATCTGGTTGTATGTAAATTTTAGTTATGATATGCACTACTTAAACTTGGGCATATGTTCACTTAGCTATCAATAGCTATTTATAGAGTGAAGACCACGTACCGGAAGGCGCAGCGTTGAAACCCTCACACAAGATGGATTGAAGACGTGAAGGCTGCGAGAATCTGTTGGATACGAGATGTTCAGAACCATTTCACGTTGTGAAGCTCAGTCTTCCAAGCGTCGCAACGAGAAATGGCTTTTGCGCTTTTCTCTGCCTACAATCAAGTGTCCAGTGGTCTTTGGTGCGGATGAAGATGACGAGGCCGTTACGATCAACACTATCTCCTATTCCAGAAGAAAACAATGTTTTTACTAAAGTCACATGGAAGAAAGAAAATAGGTTTATTTGGCACACGCCACAATTGCACAGAATAATAATAATAATAAGTTTAATAATTTAATACACATGTACATGTACAATAATACATCATTTAAATAGTCGGCAACATTATAGTAGCATTTATTTATTAATAGTTTCTTCATGCTTTTACTAAAGCTTTTAATATTCAAGTCTTTGTATGCCTTTGGTACCTTGTTGTATAATTTTGGGGCCATGCAAAAAAAATATTGTTTGTAGCTGTCTGTAATTTTAAGACCAAACATAGCTCTTATGCATCGTTTTTGCATTCTAAAAATAACATCTTTATGTGTAGAGTTTCCCTAGAAAATAATGCCGTATCTAAGGATCGATGCAACAAGTCTGTGATAGGCAGTATGCAAAGTATCCGTATTTACGATTGGCGCGAGTTTATGCAATGCGTAGGAAGAACTACTAACTTTTTTACTAATTTCTTCAATGTGATCTTTCCAATCAAGTTTTTTATCGATAGTGAGTCCAAGGAATTTGGCATTACCAACTCTGCATATGGTGTGATTTTTATAGCTTAAGTTAATATCATTTCTTACTGGTATTCTTTGACTAAAATGCAAGATTTGTGTTTTATTTAAATTAATTTTTAGGTTATTATTTTCCAACCAGTCAATTATAGAAGCTAAAGCATTATTAATGTCAAGTTCATAGGTGTCAGTTTTCTTACATGCTATTGTGACTGTGCTATCGTCTGCAAAAAGAGTCATTCGATGCTCAATAGATTTAGGAAAGTCATTTATATATATGATAAATAATAATGGTCTCAGAACGCTTCCTTGGGGTACACCGAATTTCACTAGACGCTCTTGAGACAAACACATAGTTGCTATTTTGTTACGATCTATTCTTGAGATTGCTGTGATCTGCCTTCTATTAGACATACAGGATTCAATTAATTTAAGAGCATTGCCTCTTACACCATACGAGTCAAGTCGAAGCCGAGATACATCATTACTTATAAGTTTATAACCTCTCGAACCAAAGTTTAAAGTTGACTTTGGAAATTGAACTCGAACTTTACCTAAGTTCTCAAAACTTACATAAAGTTCGAGTTCAATTTCCAAAGTCGGTTACGATAAGTTGGTACTAGAGTTATGACAGTTTTCACTTGTTACAACACATTTGTAATTATCGTTACATCTTCAGGCTAGAACTTGACGTATTGTACTCTTAACTTAAATATAAAATTTTGAAGCAGTTTACAAAGTTTTTTTTCAGTGTGGTTTGTTATAAATTGACTGAGACATCTAGTTATCTGTAAATTTTAGTTATGATATACTGTACTACTTAAACTTGGGCATATGTTCACTTAGCTATCAATAGCTATTTATAGAGTGAAGACCACGTACCGGAATCGGAAGGCGCAGCGTTGAAACCCTCACACAAGATGGATTGCAGACGTGAAGGCTGCGAGAATCTGTTGGATACGAGATGTTCAGAACCATTTCACGTTGTGAAGCTTAGTCTTCCAAGCGTCGCAACGAGAAATGGCTTTTGCGCTTCTCTCTGCCTACAATCAAGTGTCCAGTGGTCTTTGATGCGGATGAAGATCTCCTATTCCAGAAGAAAACAATGTTTTTACTTAAGTCACATGGAAGAAAGAAAATAGGTTCATTCGGCACACGCCACAGGTGCACAGAATAATAAGTTTAATAAGTTAATAGTAGTTTAATAATAAGTTTATTTATTGCTCCTTAAAAATATAACATGTTGAACAGTATTTAAATGCAATTAGAATTAAGCACAAAGAATAAATGTGAGCAACTGTGCCCGAGCTAGGCCGAGCCTGTATTTCAGGTCACAGATTTCGACGATCTATCATTAGATTCGTCTCAAAAACGCAAGTTTCATTAGATAGATTTAAAAAAAAACAAAATGGCGGATTTTTGGCGCTAAATTGTAAGTCGTTAATATGTTTTTTTTTTAACCAAACCTATCGTGTAGGGTATAATAAAGAAGGAAATTAAAAGGAGATTACAAATATATATATATATATATATATACGTCTATATACAGGGTGACTTTGAATTAATGCGACAAAATGAAATGGGAGCTTCAGTTACAGTAACATAGTAAATATAAACTGTTTTTTCTACAATCTAAATCGTTAGAAAAAAATACGCGATTATCGTTATCAAAAGGTCCATTGATGTTATTATCTTTATTTAAGTACGAATTATCGTTATTCCAGCAAAATTAATATGCAAAATAAATAAGAAAAATTAAAGTATCAAAAAATCTCGTCCGACTCATCGCAGTGCTCAATAATTGTCGCGCGTCGTGGAATACTCATGTTATTAGACGTTGCCGTTCATAGTCAAATATTTTTTTTAATTTTACATTTGATATTTTATACAGTTTCTTGACAACACGTATTATTGTATATTTAAATTTGTCGCATGTATTCGATGTCACCCTGTATATGTACTTAATACAATTTGTAGTCGGGTTTATTGATACTTTTAATTACATGTTAATTGTTAAAGATCATCACTGTACATGTTACCATTACTGTTTATTTTAATTTAATAAAATAGCTTGTCAGCTGCAAACAACATGAGTAGGTTCCTCTCAAAAGTTATTGATTTTTAACCCCTTGAAAGTTTTCTTTAACGAAACGAATTTGAGCGTGATCAGAGATTATCCAACAATATCGTGAATATTTTCTGAAGCAAAAAGAGAATTTTCGGACAAAGGTTTCGCACAAAAGCAACAAGTATATAAGTACCTAATTTTAAAACTAATTTCACTTTACGAAGCCGAGATACATCATTACTTATAAGTATATACTCTCGAAGGAAAGTTTAAAGTTGACTTTGGAAATTGAACTCGGACTTTACCTAAGTTTTGAGTCCAATTGCCAAAGTCGGTTACGATAAGTTGGTACTAGAGTTATGACAGTTTTCACTTGTTACAACACATTTGTAATTATCGTTACATCCTGAGGCTAGAACTTGACGTATTGTACTCTTAACTTAGTTTTGAAGCAGTTTACAAAGTTTTTGTTCAGTGTGGTTTGTTATAATTTGACTGTCTCAGTCAAATTATAACAAACCACATCCACCTTGTTGTATGTAAATTTTAGTTATGACATGTACTACTTAAACTTGGGCATATGTTCACTTAGCTATCAATAGCTATTTATAGAGTGAAGACCACGTACCGGAAGGCGCAGCGTTGGAACCCTCACACAAGATGGATTGCAGACGTGAAGGCTGCGAGAATCTGTTGGATACGAGGTGTTCAGAACCATTTCACGTTGTGAAGCTTAGTCTTCCAAGCGTCGCAACGAGAAATGGCTTTTGCGCTTCTCTCTGCCTACAATCAAGTGTCCAGTGGTCTTTGGTGCGGATGAAGATGATGAGGCCGTTACGATCAACACTATCTCCTATTCCAGAAGAAAACAATGTTTTACACAGAATATAAAACAAAAAACTTAAATCTATGCACAAATAGATAATATTGTGTGTCTCACGGCTGTGCCAAATAGGCCCAGTTCAGCAAAAATTAGGCAACTAGTGCCCGACACTGGATTATTTAATCGTATCTTTATTGAATAATAATGTTCCTAAATGGTAACCTTGATTACATAAATGATCACAATCTAAAATGAAACTCGCAAGTCACTATGTTCAATTTCAGCAATTTAAAGTTAAATAACGCTAAACAATACTAATCTTGAACCAGATGTAACGTAAACGCGCGCGTTCTATTTCTGTTTTATAGACTGTTAGTTGATTTCGTCTGCTATGATTCATGGCTGTCGACGTGAAGATTAAAAATAATGTTTTTTGATGTGGTGTGTTATGGAGCTACTTTTGATATACTAGTATTATGTTTTACGGCGTCAGGTATAATAAATTATACACAGAGATATTATTGTATTGTATGTCTTTTGTTTGTATAGTCTCATAGTTGTATAATTTTTCAGTCATTGAAAGAAACTTCATGGATTCGGATGGTTCTGAATTTACAAGTCTCCGATGGTTATAATTAATTGATTTTCTGCAGTAAAAGCTACTTTTTTTTGTTATTACTGTAAAAAAGTAAATCAATTTCATTAGTGAATTGATTAATCTGTGCCTACGAATATTGTCGGATCCGGTCATTAGTACGGACTCGAAATGAATCGCAATTACGCGAGTGATGACATCACGCGACCTACTTACAAGTCTACCCACACCACAGCGTGCTTCTACAGAGCCGAGATGTTTTAAGTTTGTGGTGATGACAACATTCAAGTGTCTGATCGCAGCGGAGTTGAGACGTTCTGGAACTGTACCCCGATTTATTGTGGTCCGTATTATTGTATTAAATTGTAATTTCAAGTAATGTGTTAGTTTAATAGAAATAGTGTATCGCACCCAGTGTATTTTCATTGCACTAAACCCATCTGCTGCCCACATGATGTACAAGCCTAACGAAATAAATACTGACAATCCGACAAATAAATAAAATTGAAGTGTCTGTTTGTAATTTCAAAATAACGGATTTTTCTGAAAGTATACAAACGGTAGTTATAACATACACAGCTATATATATAATATACAGCTAGTGCAATATAAAACAAAAGTTCTGACTCACTCATTGAATGACTCATAAAAGCCCGCCCACCTCTTTCTACCTAGAAAGCTGATATTTTGAAATTTTTTGTTGGTCCTCTTTTTGATGTAGACAAGAATACTACTTGTTGTAAAGTACGTGTAGGGTAACTTTTAATGTGGATTGAGGAATGATGTGTTAGGTCAACATTGCGGTTTAAATTAAGATGTAGTAAGTTAGTAACCAAAGACCCCAAATAATTGAAAATATCATGCTTGTAAAGAGAGTGTTGAGATAATGAATCAGAGACGACTAGCAAAATGAAATATTTTGGGTAGTGAAACCGACACGAAGGGACGCCCTAGAAGGACATACACAGTCCTTACTGACGATGTTATTCACAAAACTAGAACTTCTAAGGTGTGAAATCTGTTGTCGTGTCGTTTCTCAGACATAGGTATACCTAGGTAACGCAAGAGCACCTTCTTTGCGTGGCCGGCTTAAGCATTTTATGCTTAACGAGGCTACTGCCGCAGCAATCTAATTTGTTTAAAACAACGTTACAACTCAAGAACTTAATTCAGAACAAAAACGTTGTCTATTTTATATAGTAACTTGTTTGTATAGTAACTTGATTGTTTAGTAACTAAATAGCGCTTATGACGTCATAGTAGGTAGTCAGAAAATGGCACGCTTGGTTTTCATAAGTATCGTGATACTTGCGTTGTTTAGGCATATCAATAACTGCGGTCGTTTGCTTTTCATTAATTTTCTCAACATAATAACGTTACCTACCTCATCATATACCAACTTAACGTGAGGGTATTTATAAATATAGACTGACGCATTGTCACGGTGACTTACACAATGAACACGCGGTACTGATACCGTATTGACAAGGGTGCGTACTGACGTAAGTGAGTTATATAAATGTCATCTATATAATAGAATGCATGGAGATATGGAGCAACCTAATAGCAAATTTGTTTCAACGATTTTCAGTTGTGATGTCACTGTATTTTTAAGACTGAGCTAGGTACCAATGGCAGCCATCGGGGATTTGCTGCTACTGGTAAGTTGCTATTGAGCAATCTTATCTTTTGCATCTTTTTTCTATGGCTAATACTGCAGTGTGTCGGGTATGTTATACGTAAGCGCGCTGCCTCCTCGGAGCGCAGAATACGGGCTATCTCCAAAACCGTGCTGGGGATGATTGGGGGTAGGTATGACTGTCCTTTCATTCGGCATTGTCAAAAAAAAAACTATGGAACAAGTTTCTGAAATCAATGTTATATTATTATTATTGTTCCAGTGATCTTTATGAACCCGGTGATTTTATGAGATGGTAAAGCCAGCGAAAACGGGCACGGCACGGGAGATAATTTTATCTTCACCAAAAGTAAATTCACACGTAGCTTTAACAAGATACAGATCCCAATGTTTAGAGATCGACCCCAAGGCATCAAAGAGCATTTCTCTCCACGACATTGAACGTTGAAATGTGTATCTTGTTACCACTAGCTACGTATGAATTTCCGTTTGATAAAGATGAAAATGCTCTGCCCTGCCGTCACCGGTGTGCACTGGACTTAATGAGGGAGAGGAATAATATCCTATGTGGTCTAATTTAATATCCAGTAAAAAAAAGTATAAGAGGCATCGATTCGAAAACAGTCCAGTCAAATCCCCTTTTTTATAGATGTTACACAATTATGTATAAACTCACGAAGTTTGCCTGATAAGATTTGTCTAAAAAATGTTAGACTACGTTAAACGAGTTGCTAAGCCCCTATACAATACTGGAAATATACAGTCATTTACTTTAAATAGGTATATAGTATACTACATAGAATTCAGTATACATAGTATAGATTTAGTAAGTACGTATGTACTAGAAGATCAAACAAGTAATACAAACGCAGAGGTCTTTGCTTAAGTATTTAACTTTGTGAACCAAACTAAGTTTGCTCAATTTATCTTATCTCTCTTCGTTAGACAACGTTCGTGCTGTTTGCATTTACTATATATATGCACCTATGTATCTATATATTTACCTGCAATAATGAATGTGTTATCTTCTACATACCTTAGTTCACACGAAATCTCCATGATTTCTAAAATAATATGGGAATAAAATAGGTGAAGTTTTCTTTTTAAAATCATATTAGACGTTTCTTAAAATGATCGCCAAAAGAAGTTCTTAATCGCCAAAAAAAAATTAAATGAAAAGTCAAATTGAAACATTCACAACTTTTCGTAAAAAGTTCAGATATGCAACGACGTTAAGCCGTTGGTCCCGGCTGTCATTTGTAGATCGTTGACAGTCGTTACAGTTAATCAGTGGCCCGAAAGTCTGACAACCAGTCTTATCAAGGGGTATCGTCTATACAAAGCTACTAATGCCAGAAGTGCCTCAGATCAACGTAATGTCAGATGGCAACACAAGGTGTACCACCTGACGCTGATTTTCAGCTGCAATCCACGAGTGCCATACTCTTAAAACATAAAAAAACCCTGTTACTACTTAGCCCTCTTACAACAAGACCTTCGCTCTTCTTCCTAGATAGCGGAATATATGATATGGAAGCAGTGATAGCCTAGTGTGACTGTCGAACTCCCAAGTCATGAGTTTCGACATCGAACCCAAGGCACACCTCTGATTTTTCGTATTCATGTGCGTATTGTATTATTATCTCTTGCTTCGGTGAAGGAAAACATGGTGAGGCAACCAAACCAACATGCCTTAAGAGATATTTCCCGACGGCATGTATAGCCAAGTCAGTGTCCCGCGGCAGCATAAAACTCTGACACCAGGTTAGGCACTAACCACACTATAAAGAAGAAAGGGGAATATCTACACTGTTTTTTTTGGGATTGGAAATCATCAAATGACTCCTCCCGCGAGTGTCAGACTCTTACTGACTAAAAACCATCTATGTTCCTTCTATTCCCCTTTATGTTCCAGGGCCGCGGTATCTCTTTCGAACAGTCCCGCAGCCCTGGGGAATATCTACACCTAGTTCCAATTTTTATGATGATACGAGTGTTGTTCATTTTATCGTGTTTATTCTAATCCTGTCTAGTTACTAAAAATGTTGTTGTTTACTTTTATTCTTACATCTACCATATTGTTTACTTCCTAATAAATTATTACTATTTTTATTTTATTTTTAATTCAAATTTTTGTAAAACCTTGTGTAATTTTACTTGATTTTTATGTTCAACCAATAACTTGTATGTGTGGTGTATACTGTCTGTATAAGTTGGTTATAAATAAATAAAAATAAATTTAGATCACCCCAAATGTACATAACTTCATAACATCACGCCAGTACCCAGAAGGGTTAGGCAGACGTGTACCTAATAGTACACCCACATCTCGCCAGTTATGTTTAAGTCCCATGTAATAGCACCCCGAATCTATTTATCACAAACCGTCTTTTATTGCCGTACAAACCTTCACTGGTAAATTAAATAACCATAATTTATGTACATATAGATACAATAACCAGGAGCAGGTTTAATTAATATAATATAAAGGTCTGCACACAGCGGGCGCTCACGTCGCGTCGCGTCGAGCGGGACGGCTCTGTGTGGCGTCGTCCGTAATATCTAGTACATTACAACTGCTCAGTGTCGCGTCGCCGTCCCGTCCCGCCGCGCCGCTCCCGCTATGTGCAGATACCTTAACAGGCAGGCGATCTAATCGAGAGCGGACGTGCTTCACCGCGTCTCCGATATTAATAAACATCTCAATAGACGACATACCGAAAGGAATCAACTGATAGTTGCGTACCTTTTAATTAGTTTATTTGCTCGTCCCGGCTTTGCACGGGTGGGTGCCTATGTTACTCAAGGTAAATGTAGCTTTCCAATGGTGAAAGAATTTTTGAACTTGACACAGTAGTTTTTGAGTTTATTCATTACAAACATACACAAACACAAAAATAAAAAAATTTCCTGTTTATAATATTAGTGTAAATGACCACATGATATGGCGCGTTATAAAGAGTACCTGGGCGGCCAAGCTCTGCTCGGGTGAAAATAGAGTAAACAAATTTTCCCAGTTATAAAATCAAGCTAGATGGATTTTTCGCGCTCATAAACCCCTATATTGTTACTTACCGTTTTTGAGAACGTGATTACAAATATACAATTAATATTACTCATTAAATGGTACTATTTATGAAGAATATATAGAATGAGGTTGAGCAAACGAAGAAATACGATAATGAAGTTTAAGTTCTTGGTTCCTGTACCTGCTTACCCCTGTTACAACAAGCCCCTCGCCCTCCTAACTAAGTAAGTGAACATCAATAGTTCTAATTCAGATCATACGTACATAAACTCACGCATTTTTCCTCAGGGGTAAGCAGAAACTGCTACAATACTTACATATTCCTTCCACCCCGTTCTCGTTCATACATCAAGTACCTGCGCGCCGGTTGCCGAGTACTATGCATCTGAATTTTCTGAAGAACCTCGACAATAAGGCCAGGGTATGTCCTTCTAGGGCGTCCCGTTACCACTCACATCTGCCTTGACATCACACCGAGACCATCTATCACAAAACTATTTACTAACATAACGTAACATCACGACTGTAATTCCTGAAGGGTTAGTCAGAGGTGTACCATATGTGAAATAGTACACCCACATTTCGCTAATTATGTTTAAGTTCCATGTAATAGGGGGCGAACCTATAACCATCAACCGGCACAAATCAAGACTCCGTGGCTGCTACTGAGAAATTCTTGATGGAAAAACTCAATAACAACTTGCCCGACCCGGGAATCGAACCCGGGACCTCATGTTCAACAGTTGCGATTGCGATCGCTATACCAACGAGGCAGACATACCGATACTATCTATCACAAACCATTTATTGCTGCCGTGCGAACCCACACAGGTAAATAACAATATCAAAACGATAATGATAGCAAGTTTAATTAATATAACAGGCAGGATTTTAATTGAGAACCGACGTGGTTCACCGAATCGCCAATCTATACAAATACATAAAATGGATGTGTCTGTTTGTAATTTCAAAATAACAGCTTTTTACTGAATGCATATGAAACTATATATATACGGTAGTAGGTTGATTTGCAAACGGTGAAAAAGTCGGCAAAACCAAATTGCGGTTCTCTATTTACGTATACAAATGTGTTACATAATCAGGTACATAAAGCATCGCATTTACTAAATTAATATGTAACTGATATCAAGATACAATCCAACATCTTGTTATTATCAGAACATAACAATGGAATATGTTGTTATATAAGCAACACATGTTGTGATCGCGGCTAAGGCAGTGTACATACTCGCGTGGCAAGCAGTGTAAAATTTAAAGACGTATTTGATTTATGATATTTATTTTCTTTTCTTTTCTTGCAAACTGTGTCTACATCTACTCTCCTTGCGCAGATATGCTAGAAAAGATTTCTTTAGAAATAAGCATCACCTTTGTACCTATCTTTCTGTTCCTTTCTTCTTCTTTGGATTTCTGTAATTAGTGTTAGATTCGTAAATAAATACAAACACTCTTTGCCTAAATCATTTTGCAATGAAAAAGATTTTCGGAAATTCATTCCATATAGTATAAAAGTTTTTACGTACCTAAGTTCGTTTACTCACAGCGCTGCACATGTAAAACATTTTATTTTTTTGTAAAAAAAAATAGCTCTTCCTTGAAAATTGGAAAAAAGTATCGCAGAATCCTGACCGTTGGATGGAATGGAGGGAAGTCTTTGCCTAGTAATAATAACACTATAAAAGTTCAATTAATCATCATTTCATTTCATCAATCCTACTAATATAAATATAAATATGTATTATAAATGCGAAAGTTTGTGAGGACGGATGGATGAATGGATGTTTGTTACTCTTTCACGCAAAAACAACTGACCGGATTTGGATGGAATTTAGCTCACAGATAGTTTATAACCTGGATTAATACATTGAATACTTTTATCCAGCTTGATCCCGTGGGACATACCGAACTCCACGCGGGCGAAGCCGCGGGCAGGAACTAGTGATTTATAATTTAATCTTTTGTAAATGTAAAGTATTTATGCTCGTACCGTGACTGTACTTTTAACGGACGTTATCCAACCGAGCCCGAACAAAGCCCGACTCTATTCAGTTTCACCAAAACGTTGGCAGTGATCAGTTAGTCAGCTAATCTCCGTTTACTACTGAATAACCGCTTGGAAGCGACAGTACAAGCCAGTGAAATATTCCAGTGTTATGCAGTTTCACAATGAAATTACATCGACGCTATTTTGGCTCGAAATGAAATGATTAATATTCTGTTAATGGACTTTGTCAGTTCGTTGTATGTTTTATGTAACAGAACAGACGGTGCTTAATGACTTGGCAACTTGTAGTACCTAATAAGCGCATTTATGGAAACGAGAAACACTGTAAATTTTAGTTTTCAGAGAGTAATTAAAGTGTTCAGATTATCGGAAATAGCTTATCAAATAAGACAAGGAATAATAGTAATAATGATGTGGAGATTAAAAGTAATGACTGTGGAGTCTCATCCCATCCCATCTGCTCTTTGTGAAACTCCACTTTAACGGACCTGTCCGAAGCCACTTCCAACGTCGTCGATGTGGCTGAGTTCTGGTCGAAACAAATTTAATTTAATAACTTGGGAATCATCGACACGAAGCAGAAGAAGATAGTAATAATAGGCCACCTAACTGTTCACAGTAATTAGAGCCAAACTCAGCGGAGGCAAGCTATCGTCTCATATTTCACAGCCTCTAACTCGCATAGTCCAATGAGATGCCAATCCAACAGGAACGGAGGACGGGCTTTCTGAGACACGAGGACATCATACCGCCAAATTGAAAATTTCGGGAAACAAAAACCTTAACCTGACTCGGGAATCGAACTCACGACCCCACGCTCTGCAGGCGCACTTGCGACCAATAACCAATGAGGCAGTCAATTGGTAAAACGACAGTGTTTTATACCTCTGTACCCTAACCTTTTCCCAAATTATGACCACGAGAAAATCCGGTTACCGCTCGCTCAATGTGTACACATCCTAACCCACAGCGCCTGCTATCTACCACATGTGTATTGTTCGTCACGCTCGCTTGTGGCGTAATTATTTCAGAATTAGGTCATGTGGATTATCGCCTAATGCGTGAATTACCGCACAAATACGTCAGATAAGGGAATTAGTATCTCTATGTTATCAGCATCCGTCGAATCTCTTGGTTACGGGAGATTGTGTGAGAAGTCTTGTTGTATCAGAGAGTGAAAGTTAAGATAGGTAGATCTTACCTGTATTTTTACTGGAAAAAAAAATTTGAAGGGATTTTTTAATCTGTCTAAGATTGACTAGGTTTAGCAAAACACACTGAAATAGAGCCTGTCATAACAATTTTAATAACTTTAACAAACGACTAATATTTTTTCTATAACAGGATTGGTTGGACTGATTGGTTAGCGCAGTTGCTGAGTGATTGATTGTGGTGGGTTCGATTCCTGCACGGACCAAAAAAAACAGAATAAAAAAAAGGTACTTAATCAAACAATACTAATCAAATATTTGCATGGCCTGCAGATAATTTGTTCTGGGCCTAGCTCTTTGTGTATTGAGTTTAAATGTTTGTAAACGCACTCACGATACAATAAGAAATAACGTAGAGCGGGGCAACGTTTATAAAAAAAAATAAAACATTCTTTAATACCACTTTCTGGTGCGTCTGTCACATTATTTTTCTCGAGACTGCACAGTAACAGAACCCAATACTGTGTGAGTACGATTTGCGCTTGCGTCTTGGTTTATCGACACATCACACATCTAATCACATATGTTTATAGTTCTGTTTATCGATCATTTGTGCCGATGTTCTTTTTAATTGTAATTTAACATTCAGTTTCGGGACATCGTTATCGGATCTGTTGTTACAAAAGATTTGTACAACCTACGGATTACGAACTTTTTAATGAATTCAGTGAACGAACAAAATCTAAGAAGTCTGCCTAAAGAAAGACTTTGGTAATCTACTTACGTAATCCAATTCTGTATTCTCTCAAGTTGAAATTGTTTCCTTTTATTTCTTTCTGTGTTTGGAATTATACTAATAATATTTCAGTAACTTAAATAAGTATTTACTAAATGCGTTCAATGTTAAATATATTCAAAACATCAAACTGTCTCGTATTCATTTCATTGACAGAAACAAGACAATGTTTTAAATTGATTTTAACGCACGCAACGCATGTTAGTTGTCATTTGTAGTTTAAGCGGGCATTATCATCATCTGCCTCGCTTTTTCTCAACTATGTTGGGGTCGGCTTCCAGTCTAACTGGATGCAGCTGAAACCAGTATTTTACATGGAGCGACTGTTTATCTCCATAACCCAGTTAGTACTGGGTAATACGAAACCCCTTGATAAGACTGGTTGTCAGACTTTCGGGCCAGTGACTACCTGTAATGACTGTCAAAGGTCCACAAATGATAGCCGGGACCAACGGCTTAACGTGATTTCCGAGGGAGTCACCCATCCACGGAACAACCTAGGCAAGCGCGGCTTAACCTGAACATCGGCCCGAGCGGCTGCTATTTTACAACCACGAGCTACGGCGGGCCTTAGAGTTCAGAAATGTTACTTTCGAATGTTTTACATCGAAATTGATACAATATGATGATCCTCATGTAAAAATAAATACTTTAATCATTGGCAGATTGTCTATGGTTCAATCAAATTACTCTCTCTTCTCTTCTCTCTTATTAGTGTGTGGCAATCTAAATTGTGTTGGCCCGGAAGGCTTGTGAGTCATGAGTTTGTCGCCTTCACTCAGTAACATCCATGAGTTCCTGTAATGAACAGGTAACAGAACAAGCAGCACAACACACAATATGAAGTGCCCAATCAGTTGTGGAACAGTACCACCCAATGCTGAGCGTAGGACTCTAACATATTCTAAATTTTTGGCAGTTTTGTGTCACGGCTATACAGTTTCTTTCAGCCACTTTAATAAGACCGTCTGTCCACCTTGTCTATTATATTCTCAAATGCCTCCGTTCATTCAACTATATTTCAATATAAATCAATTTCAATGTAAATCCTTATAATAATTTGCCAAGGACCGAAGTTTCACAAAGCGCAATTTATTCATAAAATAGAGGTATAATTCTCTGAAATATTTAATCATAATTTAAACGGAAAGCTCGAAATATATCATACCACTCAGTCATTCCATTATCAAGTAATTTGTGAAATGTGTTGCAGTTGAGTGCACGCAATTATACTTATCAACAAAATTAATTTCAGTGCGTGCCGTATCTGCATCAAGTATGTACCTACGGCTACTGTATGAGATTGATTAAATTAATATCTAATTTTAGAATTTTTATTAGTATTGCGATCTAGATTTTGACATAAAACTGATTGATATGAAATGCAGTCGATGATGGTATTGCTTTCGTAGAAGTTTGAATTGTGTTCAATTAACATTTGTCCAGTAAAATTCTCCAAAACAGTTTAAGTTAGTAAACTATTCCAAAAACGGTGATGCATTTTAAAATATTTTTCAACATATTGGGGTTTAGTATTAGGTACACTATTCTATAATTCAAAATAACTTGCTTGAAAACCACACACCTTTATAAATTTACACATTTAAATATCAATACAGTTTTATCTCCGTATATCCAAATAACTATTATGAAAGCCAAGTTATCACTAAATGTGAACACATTAAGGTACCAAATGGTATCTTGTGTAGTCAAAAAGTGTTTTATAAATTCTTAAAAATCATTATAAAAAGAAATTTCACGCTCTTTCGTGTTCATTTAAGCCTAACTAATGCGATCCGTTTAATATAAATAGGAGACCCTTTCATGTTCTTTCTGACATTCTTAATCTATGCCTGCACTTTAAAGGTTTATTCATGAAAATAAAGGTTATATTGTGGAATCTAAGCTTAAGACGAACATTAGAACGTAGGTGGATAATCTGGCTACATTTAACACATCGCAATTTTCAAATTAAACATTCAATTTTAACATTCAATCTTTTCAGTAGGTATGGTTAAGGGAAAAGAATTTCTACTCAGTAAGTGACATTTAAGAGATTGGAAAATAAAAAACAACCATAAAATTATACCCTCTGACATTAATAGTATTCTGAAAAATGCATTTCACAACATTGAATTATGATTTTAATAATATTAATTATAAACCCAAATGTTTGCATGTCACATTATTATGACTAAGTATTGTGGATCGGGATTATTTATGTTAAGACCTAATATGTACCAATACTTTATAGCAAATTAATTGATTTGATTTGATTAATTTGATTGAACATTAAACCAACTGTCAAAAAACTTAATCAAAATCGGTTCATCTGTTCTGGAACTAAGATGCAATAGACTGATACACAGACACACATACACACTTCAAACTTATAACACACCTAATTTTTGATCGGGTATTAAAAACAATATGAATTAAAAAAAATAACCTATTTCATGGCTTGAATGCAGTTACAAGATTTGTTTCTGACAAAATGGAAACAATACAGACGAATATATATATCCTAGTGAGAGACGAAGATTTTCCACTCTCAATAAGATATAATTATATTACTAACATAGCTTAATGTCAATCAGAAGCACTTTACATGGTAAGTGTTACCATTTAAAGTGCTTCTAATTGGCAGTAGTCACCTTTTAAGTGCATTATAAACTGAAAATGTACTTACCTTCAACCGTACCCAACATAAAGATTTTCTGTGCCACGTTCACATCGCTACGTACTACAGAGTAATTTTCGTGTCTGTCTCAGTGTCTGAGGCAGACATGCAATTTAAGTACAGGTATACATTTACAAATGAAAATAAGTAGTTCTGTTGGATAATTGCGTTTTTGCGCATACTCACTTACGATCACTCTGCCGTTGATTGTGACAATTCAACTTACAAATATGTACGTTTTCGTGCCAACATTTTGCCAAAGCAGTGATAGTCTAGTGGTGTGACCGTCGGACTGCCAAGTCATATGTCTCCAGTTCGAACCTAAGACACGCAACTCTGATTCTTCCGATTTAATGTGTATATTGTATATTATCACTTGCTTCGGTGAAGGGTTTTCCTTAACCGAAGCAAGTGATAAATATACAATATACAAATGAATACAATAAACAATATCGTGAGGAAACCAGCATGCCTGAGAAATATTTCTCGACGATATTACGCATGTAAAGCCAAGTCAGAGGCCCATGGACGGCATAAAAACTCTAACACCAGGTTAGGCACTAAACACACAATATAAAAAAATTAAAAAAAAAATTGAAGCAATGCATTAGAAATTCCCTTCCAAGTCCTCCAGATTGAGATTAAAAGTAGCTATATAACACAATTGTTGGAGTATTGAGTTTTCTAAACCAGGAACGAAATAATAACAAACCAACAAATTAAAAATTACCAAACGAAATACCGCCTCAAAATAGAGAAAGAAAAGTAGCAACTACGCTGATGTGAAATAATGAAATAATTAACATCGTCCTTATACTCAGTGAGCGTCCCCTTAATATTTATGAACCGACAGCTGTCCGCGCCCCGAAGCAATAAATAACCGACGCTGATACTGCCTCTTAAATAAATCATTCTGAAAAATGTACATTAGGTAGAGGTACAGCTACGCCCTGCAGCTCCATCCGCATATTTTGTAATTTATCATGGATTTTTTTTACCTTTACTTATGGTAAAACTTAAGAGAACGTGACGGACGGATTCCATAATCATTATCTGCCTAGCCTTTTTCCAACTATGTTAGGGTCGGCTTCCAGTCTAAGCGGATGCAGCTGCATACCATTATTTTACATGGAGCGACTGATGCCTATCTGACCTCCATAACACAGTTAGTACTAGGTAATTCGATACACCTTGGTAAGTGCGGTTGTCAGACTTTCGGACCACTACCTGTAACGAATGTCAAAGATCTACAAATGACAGCCTGGACCAACGGCTTAACGTGCTTTCCAAGGTATGGAAGAAACTCGGTATGTGGTGGTCACTCATCCACGGACCAACCTAGGTTAGCGCGGCTTAACCTTAAGATCGACCTGAGCGGCTGTTATTATTTAGCGAACTATTCATTAAAGGAATTCTGTCCGTCGTACCGCCTGTATCTTACAATGTCACGGATTAGCGGATGATCAGATATCTATGAGATTTACCACGCAGGTAGACTATGTCCTAGGCTGGCTCATAGTTCCCAAGAGACGAAGACCTCTTCTCGTACAGAGAAGAAGAGTCTTCTATGTAATGTTCACAACAATATTGCAGAATAGAATTATGATTACTCCGCATTGTCCCTATTTTTGACATTTAAACGTAAAAATTACTTGTTACATAAAAAAGAGACTTTATTATATCGAAGTAAATAACGAAAATGATTGGGCTTTAAATAAATAGTACAAAAACATAAATGAAGCATAAAAACTCTGGATATTAATATCAGACTCGATTTATTTTCAGACCGTATCCGTAATTACATACAAGGAAAAATAATGAAATGATATTGTGATCTTTATTTACAGTTCATTCACAGTTATTTTACGTGTGACATGAGCCAATGACAATAAAGTTCACCGTACTGCAAAAACCTCCGATATGCTGGCCCTCACTTGGCTAGGGTACTTGCTATGTTGTATATAGCTTCTGCATGAGCCATAGTTACCTGCCTGGTGAGATGATGCGAACAGTGGTTTTGCCAATTGCTAAAAACAAAATTGAAAACAGTCATGGATACTCGAATAAAGAAAAATTATATTCTATTCTATTCTATTCAAAAAACAGGGCATTATCACCCTAAGTGTTCTCACTGCTGAGGAGACAAACCTTCTTTTTATGGTAGAGATTGGGCTGTCATCAACCACTCTGGCCCAGTGCGGGTTAGTAGATGTCACATGTCGATTTTTTGGCCCTTGGATGTGCTGGTTACCTCACGAAGTTTTCCTTCGTCGTTTTGAGAGCAGTGGTGATGAAATAAATAACACAAAGAAATACGCATGCCTGAAATCGAACCCCACGACCACTCGTAAATCGTGGCCGTTGACACTTGGCCACCACTGGTACCACTGCACATCATCAACATCACTTCAGCCGAAAGACGTCCAATGCTGGACATAGGCCCCCAAGTGTCGTCACATTGACCGGTCCCGTGGGTCTCGCATCCAGCGGATCCCCGCAATCTTCACCAGGTCATCGTCCACCTAGTGGGAGGCCTCCCAACGCCACGTCTTCCGACTCGCGATCGCCACTTCAGAACTTTTGAACTTCCATCGACCATCCGTTCTGCGAGCAATGTGCCCACTGCCACTTAAGTTTGCCAATTCTTTAAAAAAATTGCTGTTGCATA
Organism: Eurois occulta; assembly: GCA_950022335.1. Lineage (NCBI taxonomy): Eukaryota > Metazoa > Arthropoda > Insecta > Lepidoptera > Noctuidae > Eurois > Eurois occulta. The sequence continues at coordinate 6,528,077 of OX465484.1, read as the reverse complement.
CATTTCGACCGTGTAGGTATTACACTTTTGTAGGACAAAGATGTTTTAAAAAAAATACCGATGAAAAATTTCGATGTGCCCCATAGAAATTTTTCATCGGAAATTTTTCGGAATGATGTACTGAACATTGTGGTAATCGTTTTTTGCGTCGATGTGCCTTCCACTCCGTTTTCACGCAAAGTCAGAGGTAAAATAACAAAGAAATAATAGTACATTTTTGCGCAGTACGATTCAGTTTCAGTATTTCAATTGTAATTGTTCTGTCTGTCGCAGTCACAAGTACATAGGATAGACATTGCACTGGCGAAGGAGATCAATCATCATTAAACATGACTCTTGCAAGACTAGCATGTTGATTGGTTTAAAGTTCGGTAGGTACACGTTGTTATGGCATTGATACAAATATAGGATCGCGTAAGCAATGTTCTGGGATGAAAATCGACACAAGGTACTAATATTCCTGAGGTACCATTTTCACCATCATTAAGATATTGACGATGTTTACTATTTATTTTAAGTTTCCCGATATTTGTGAGCTGTTGCATACTTGCAATCACCATGATCACGGATAAACTGACTGACTGAGCTGTATCATGTTAAGGATGTAAACTGCAGTTTAAAAGCAATAATTACCTATAGGTACTGCACATATCTGGAGTTTCTTCTTCCCTGCGTTATCACTTTGGCTGTGTGGCTTTAATTGGTTATAAGTGTGTTATTTTCGTACGCTGTTACTGCTGCATACATAATTCTGGGTAAAGGCTTGGCTTTCTAAAGTTTATCTCTTATTTCTTATCGAAGACCTACTGGTTCGACTCTTCAATTAATTCTTCTGTTCTGTTTTGAATCTTACGATAAGTAATGGAATCATACTTTGTGACAGTAAAACTTGGGCAATAATGTTTTGACTCCGTAAAAACGAGATCCAATCCGGGCTTAGGTGCAGAATGCAGGTATGACTTGCATATTGCACTACTTTTGCAGGCGAGAGGACGCTGTATTCTGCATCCAGCCTATCTCTATTTTTTTGCGGAATCAAAACAAAACATATTTGCACAACATTTTTAATACGACAACAATATAATTATCCTATATAATTTTCACTCCTACGATATTTTTCAAGGTGCCAATCGGTCCGCAAATAAGCGTCAAAATGACCTTTGGATAAATCATCAGTAAAGCGTAGTCTCACAGGGGGATTGCCTTCAATTCCGAACTTAGCATATAATTCGCCGTGGCGATATACTTCAAACATATACGGATAGATTTGGCCTGCTGCGGCTAATTCACACGCACTGCCGTAGGTTTTGCTTTGAATCATATCTGTATAGTAATCTTCTACACTGCTATAATTATCTCCATATCTGTCATGCGTCTGTATTGCGAATTCATCCCAGTTTTCAACGACATGATGTACAATTTCTTCTCGTACATCTTGGTCTAAGTATTGATTGCCAAACAACAGATATGCGATAGACCTGAACAAGCAAGCTCCATCGCCAACTATTGGAACGATGGTGTGATTTATTTCTACGCCATTTATGTTCAACACTTCTGTTTCAATGTCCATGACACAGGAAGAAAACAACTATGTATATAAAAATCAATTTAATCATCGACAATCCCAATCAAAAACGACCATTTTAGCAATTAATGGTTACTTTTTAATTTTGTAAAAGCACACGGACCACTTAAGCTCTAAATTTTGAATTTTTGTACTAACGAGGGTCATTATTGCGCGGAAAATCTTAACACCGCGATTCAGAAATGTACAAAAATTGTACAACGCCATCTAGTGAACCGCCAGGTAAATTTTGACGCCATCAAAACACGTAACATTAGGAAGGTATTCAAATACTAAAGATTGTTTAAAACTTTGTAAGGATGTCTCCGAAATGACGATGATTAGTTTGGTTTTGAGGTTTTGCTATAATCTTACCTTATGTACACCTTTAGGAGGCAGATTTCATCATGATATTCGGTAAGTACGCCATATCATTGCTAAAGTGGTCAAGATTCACGCGACAGGAATCTCTATGTCTGAAAAGGTAGTCATATCGTGCTGATTTCTTCCGTCATGTATACAAAATACCGCCCAAGAACAAGATTACTTGGAACTTGAACTATCGAAATGTGGAAATATAACTGTAGGTAGATATACATAGGTACCTATATCTAAGTATACCATGGGCTAGTCCATCAGGTAATGTAAGCGTATTGTTATGTTTCTCTCATTAAAATGTCATGCAGTTCCACCGTCAAAAGCGGCCATTTATAATTGTTTCACGTCAAACAACCATTTATTCTGTTTGCAAAATACAATCTGGAACACTGAATATTCACATACTGTTGTCCATTTTGAGTTCCGTTTGGGTCATGAATAAGTGAACAAAACTGTGATATTCGTTGCTTTAGTAACGTGAATTTCAGTGGACATGACGAGGTTCTAGTAATTTATAGCGCCAGCCAGTCAGTTGCTGCGATAAATGAATGGGAATAATGGTGAACTCGAAAATGTATGAATACTGATTAATTTATGGGCTCTAACGTGATAATGTTCTAATGATTGCGTTTGATAAATGTCTTGGCTATAGTTAACTACGAAAGAAATGGGGAAATAATACTATAAGGGTCTCAAAATGTAGTATTCGGATCCAATACGGGGCATTTCTTCGTGTTTACATCTTATCAAAGTACCGTTTCGGGTAGTAGGAGGTTCCAGTTTAATGAATAGTGGTGCCGTTAAAATTACAGGCCTCTTCCATTTAGCATAAAAAATTGACAAAGTATGACCTACTCTTGCTACAGCAGATATAATATTCCAAGGTGGCAATAACCTCATTTTATTTGGCCATGTCGACCTGTAGTGTGTATAGCATCCTAAATCAAATTAAGATGTCAAAAATTTGATTTCAATATTATAAGAATCTGTAAATTATCGGCAAAATTATATAGGCACTCTCCATTTTGTACTGACTACGAATCCGCTGTCTGTCCATCCGTCTGTCACCAGGCTGTGTCTCATGAACCGTGATAGTTAGACAGTTGAAATTTTCACAGATGATATATTTCTGTTGCCGCTTTAACAAAAAAATACTAAAAACAGAATAAAAAAATATTTAAGTGGGGCTCCCATACAACAGACATGATTTTTTGCCGTTTTTATAGATAAATGGTACCCAACCCTTCGTGCAAGAGTCCACCTCGCACTTGGCCGGTTTTTTTGTTATAAATAAAACTAAAAATTATTCCATACTACAAGTATTTAAAAGATAAATAATCAATTAATAGAGAAGATAAACACAATCCTGCAGCATGTGCCGATGTAATCATATACTAAACAATATGTGGTAGCCATTAGCCATGTTTAGACAACACGGTACCACTGTTACATGTAGATTCCTCAACGAATATGATATTTCATTACTGGGTATATTGTGAGCTTGAAATAGACTGGAGTCCATCACATAACAAGGCGCCAGTAATTCCCATAGGGTTAGGCAGAGGTGTACCTTATTATACCCACATTTCACCAGTTATGTTTAAGTCCCATGTTAAAAAGGCGACCCTATTGCTATCAGGGCACGAATCCAGACTCCGTGGCTGCTATTGAGGAATTACTGATGGAAAACGGGGATTCGAACCTAGGACCTCATGCTCAGCAGTCGAACTTGCGACCACTAGTCCAACGAGGCAGTCCAACGAAGTATCATAGTAGAGTAGTAGATATCAGTGATAGCCTACTGGTGCGACCGTTGGACTACCAAGTCATTGATCTCGAGTTGGAACCCAAGACACGCACCTCGGATTTTTCGGATTCATTTGCGTATTGTATAATTATCACATACTTCGGTGAAGGAAACTTTATGAGGAAATCAGCAGTATGTAAAACCAAATCAGAGCTCATCAGGTTAGGCACCGGGCTAGGCATTCTGACAACAGGTCTGGCACAAAAAAGCCACACCACACGATAAAGAAAGAAAGAGACGAAGTATTAAAATCAGCCTATGTTTCTACTGCTATGGACCTGCCACCTCCTCCCTGTTAAGGGAGTGAGCTGTAATACACCACGCAGGCCAAGAGTCACGAGCACCATAATGTATACACTTTCCTAAATTTAAAATCAATTTCCGCGAGAAATAACGATTGTAACTTGGATATATCTTTTTCATAAAAATATGAGTTCTAGAATACTTTGTTCGTAACAGCATGGGTTTTTAATCAGAACAATAAGAGAAAAACACTTTTGCTTGAACGCGCTAATCTCAAGAAAAGCTGGTTCGAATTGAAAAATTATTTTTGTGTTGGATAGTCCATTTATCGAGGAAGGCTATAGGCTATATAACATTACGCTACGACCCTTAGGAGCCGCGCAGCGTGTGACATCGCGGGGAACAGCTAGTAAATAATAAAATACATAATAATAAGAGTTAAAATAGGAAATGTCGACCATGTAGTATATAACATAATTACAGTCCGTTTGATGTTTCCTTTGAGATTTAGTTCACTGTACGGAAATTAAAATACACTGCGATCACCATTCGCCCTTTACACGAAATGCCGTGTTAATGTAGGTAACTCGTAAGTATGACTACACCGAACACCTCTTTATCGATCAATATATCCTAGATATACTTGTATTGGTCATTAGAAATCCTATATTAAGGAAAAAGCACCAAGGGAATGAAATTCAATTTTTTTTACTAGCTAGGCTAGTTGTTAGGCAGATGATGAGTGGCAGTAGGCTCGCCCCGTAATTGACTTAACCATAACGCAACTTACTACTGCTACTGCTGCTGCTGGTTGACAACTGGCTTGCTTCTAGATACTTGGTGAAACGCAGATCATGATATGCAGAATGGGTACACCTGGACTTTTCGTTCAAACAGGCGTGATATCATACCACTATTCAACTTTTTACCTTAATACCTTAGTAAACGAAAACCTGTTAAAATAATGACCCTACACGACTTTCCCTAATCGAGTAAATATGGGGTGAGAAATAACCATAACGTATATTTGATTATTGCCTTTAGAAGTCGAAATGCCTTTACCAGCCAATAGCACGACATATCGTGTTAATACAAAAAGTTTTCGAATAAAATTTTACTGGCACCTACAATATGGTGTTTCCATGGTTCGCCCATGTTTTCACAGGTTTTAAGCGACGTAATTTATGTTCACGGTCGGAGAAACTTTTATAGCACCGTGTTTATTTTATGTCCCTGAGAAGAGTAAGTTCGTTAAATTCATGAGGTGTCTATAATCTGGGTGCTAGCTTATTTGGAACGTTGTTAGGTATGTTTTGTCACGTTTTCGCTGAACGGGTAAACAGAGTGGGTATTAAATTAAAAGTTTGTTTCGAACAGGCTTCGTTTGAAGCCATGTTGTTGTGTAACAGGAAAACATGGTAGGTCACGTGGCTGTAATTTTCCGGTGGTTTATTACATTCTTTTTAGAGTAAAATAAAACATTTCGTTTTGTAGTAACTAAATGAAATAATGAAATGTTTTATGTTCTAGAAAAATGAAAATGAAATAGCGTTTCTTCGTGGTGACATCCTAAATATTACAAAAAATGTTACTTCTGCCAAACTGCCTGTAATGCAGTTTGTTGATAGATGCAGCTCCCATATACAATATTACCTATATTTTATACTCGTAGGTACTTTTCCATCAATAACGAGGATAATAACCATTAACTATACCTAAACACAAATATTTTACTGTAGAACAAAGGCTGACCAGAATTGTACGAGTATTTCGTTTCAAAAAGGGAAGTAATATTTTTTTATAATAATTTCACCCGAACGAAGGTCACGGGAAACACCTAGTTTATTTATAATATAATAATATATAATAATACAATAAATATGAGGCTTGAAGCACGTGATTGCGGTAAAATTCACCACGAATTTCGAATTCATCTAAACTGGTTGCCGACAAAATACATTACTAATTACGGTGTCCCCAAAAGAGCAACCCACCGGTAAGTGCTATAAAACATTTCGCAAAAGGTTCCCCAAGAGACAACCTGTAGCATGAATAAGCTCTGGTCTTTTGGGGCACATTAGCACACCACCCTTCTCTTTACAGGTGAAATAAAATGGATTCGAAGACCGTGCAGTGAGTTCACATCGAAATCTTTATAGAGGATTTTTTTGTTTGTTTGTTTGTACCGAATAAGCTCCGAAACTACTGAAACGATTTCAACCATTTTTTCACCAATAGAAAGGTAAATTATCGGGAAGTAACATAGGCTATAATTTAATTTTAAAACAAAATTGAGATCCCACGTAATCAAAACTTACGCGGGTGAAACCGCGAGGCGCAGCTAGTAAGAAATATTTGTCGGATTGTCAGGATTTATTCCGTTAGGCTTGTACATCATGTGGGCAGAAAATGTTTTTCGTGCCATGAAAACACACTGGGTGCGATACACCGTTTCTAGCAAAACTAACGAATTACTTGAGAACAACAACACGGGTACAATGAATCGGGTACAGTTCCAGGACGTCTCAACTCCGCTGCAATCTGACACTGTATGTCATCCTCGAGTTCAAAACATCAGGGCTCTGTAGAAAGCATGCTGTGGTGTGGGTAGACTTGTAAGTCGGTCGCGTGACGTCACCACAGGCGCACTTGCGATTCATTTTAAGTCCATACCAATGACCGTCTCCGACATATTTATGTAGAAAACTATTTTTTAATTGCGAATATCGCTACGTGTTGCCTCTGTTTCGTGTTTTGTTAATATTTTTACAGTTTTTTGCCTCGTTACTCTAGTCGTCGTCGGTCGCAAGCATTACTGTTGTGCTTGATATCCTAGGTTCAATTCCCTGGGTCGAGCAAACTCCGATCAGGCTTGCCTATTATAAATTCTTATTAGTAGCGTGCAGTATGGATTTGTGGCTGGTTGATAGTAATAGGCTCGCCCCTATTACATGGAAATTCAACATAACTGGCGAAATGTGGGTGAACTATTTTACACTTCTACCTAACCTTTCGGGCATAACCAGCGAGTCGCATACCTATCTAAGGACATGTTTTGAGTTTTGACGAGAATTAGGATTCTCTTTACAAAACACCCAAAATATCGACAACGCAGTAAAAACATTGCGTTGTTTTCTTTGAAATTATTTCAAGAGCGTTTTCCTGTTAATATAAGGAAAATTAGGAAGCCTTATAAGCTTCTTACTCGGGATAAACAAAAGTTGCACAACACTGTTGTAGCAACAAGTTTTTTTCTTTTGTTGGAAATTTTTCAACGGTAGGTAATTAAAAAAAAGTAAAAAAGCTTTTGTTCCATTCATTTTGACCGCGTAGGCATAACACTTTTGTAAGTAACCGCTGTTTTTTGGGGTTTCGTACTCAAAGGGTAAAAGAAAGAAAAAGAAAAGAAAGAAAAAATATTTATTTGTCGCAGGGACATCACGTGCATACAAAAAAAAAACAATAATCATAAGGCGACCCTATTACTAAGACTCCACTGTCTGTCTGCCCGTCTGTAACCAGGCTGTATCTCATAAACCATGATAGTTAGACAGTTGACATTTTCATAGAAAATGTATCTCTGATGCCGCTATAACAACAAATACTAAAAAACAGAATAAAAAAATATTTAAGTGGGGCTCCCATACAACAGACATGTTTTTTTTTTTTGCCGTTTTTATAGATATGGGTTTTTATAGGTACGGATGAAAAATTTCTCAGAATGATGTACTGAATACGTGGTAACCGTTGTCGCGTCGGTGTCCCTTCCTCCCGTATACAGTAACTGAAATATTAAAATTAAATAAATGTAGAAAGCAATGCGAACAAAATTTAAAGTTTTGTTCATTTAAATTCTAAAACTTTACACAACCAAAGGCAAATTCTGTCAAATTTAGCGAAAACCGCGAGCTGATAAATTGAGTTTCTGTGCTTCCATTAGTAAAAGTCTAAACTTAGCGTATTAATTTAAACGAGAATTAAATAATACATTAATTATTTTACGAAGTTTTTGTTGTAATAGTATCGGAATTCGTAGTTAAAAATATTTCAAACAACAAAGTGAGAAGGTTTCTTCTGCGGGCCTAAAAACGCCACTTTATCAGAATCATATAGGATAATAATAAGTATGAACTACGTTACAATTCGTGAAATGGTCACAAAGTGACAATAATATAACAATAATCCATACTTCCTTACTTACTAATTTATAAATGCGAAAGTAAGTTTGTTTGTTTGTTACCTTTTCACGTCTAAACCATTGAACCGATCATCCTGAAATTTTGCATATACATTATCAGGTATACAGAAACGGACATACGGTACCTTTCATCTCGAAAAAAAGTACTGTTCCCGAGAAAAACAACAATAACGTTCTTTTTGTAATAGGTGGCGCCACATGTCTTTCAAATCATGATTGAATTATGTTATTACTAGCTATCGCCCGCGGCTTCGCTCGCGTTAATTTAGAATTTGACAATCAATTCGTGTTGTATGTACTCGGCTTGTATTTAATATTTAATAATAATATTAACTGCGTCTGTGACCACTTAAGAATTTTAACGTGATTCATATTATTATCCTATCATGATTCTGCTAAAGCGGCCATTTTAAGCCCCCTGATCGCTGCAACTTAGCAACAGGAAATTGTGGTAAGTATTCGAAGTTGTGTGAGTAAATGAAGCGACTTCATAATCTGAAGTGAAATCTAGTGAGATTCGAGTCTGATAGGTTAATGGGACGTACCTACTGGCGATTCATAAAAAGGCATTTTGTCACTGCAATACATTTTTTACTTTCCTAGTTATCGCTTAAAACAGCCACTCAGGTCGAACTTCAGGTTAAGTCGCGCTTGTCTAGGTTGGTCCGTGTATGGTTGACCACCCATCACATACCGAGTTTCCTTCGTGCCTCAAAAAACACGTTAAGCCGTTGGCTCCGGCTGTCATTTCTAGATCTATGACAGTCGTTACAAGTTATCAGTGGCATGAAACTCTGACAACCAGTCTTTGCAAGGAGTATCGTATTACCGTGTACTAACTGGGTTGTGGTGGTCAGATAGGCAGTCACTCCATGTAAAATACTGTTCAGCTGTAACAGGCTACACTGGAAACCGACCCCAACATAGTTGGTAAAGGCTGGACTCAGAAATAATCCTGCCACATTTGTAATGAATGTAAAATGTCAACGAATGGAAATGTTGAAATAGGGGCTTATCTTATCTTTGGTAACAACATAGTTAGTCGTATCCTTTAAAGGACTCGTTATATTTTTAATACATAAAAAGTCTACATTCGAAAATAGATCTCTAGTTCTGTGAAAACAAAAGAAGCTTTACCTGAGGGGCCAAAGTCAAATCGGGGGGTCTAAAATAGCTGCTTTAGCAGAATCATAATAGGATAATAATATGAATTACGTTTGAATTCGTAAAATGGTCACAAGGTGACAATTCATGCGGGCCTGTGAACTGTGAGTAATGGGCTAGCTCGCCGTCCGTCCGTCTTATGACGACAGGCCGTGTCGACAGCGCGTTCGTGTTCCACGCGTCTCAAAGAGATGTCAGCAAACGGGAGGGGCCCGCAAGGGCCGATGCCTGCCAGGGCTGCGGGACTGTTCGAAAGAGATACCGCGGCCCTGGAACATAAAGGGCAAAAGAAGGAACGTGGATGGTTTTTAGTCAGTAAAAGTCTGACACTCCCTTCCGCTCCGCCCAGAGCGGGAGGAATCATTTGATGATATCCCATCCGAAAAAAAAGGTGACAATTCATAATAGTAGGTACGTCTATGAAAATTTAGAATGTAAACGTAATTCATATTATTATCCTATTATGATTCTGCTAAAGCGGCCATTTTAGACCCCCTGGGCTCTGCATCTAGTCCTTTCATTCACAACATAAACTTAAGGTAAAAATACACAGGCGAAGGTTATTTTCCTAAGGTTTAATAAAAAGAACGGTTGTAAACATAAAAACAATATGACATGACACCTGTAATCTCCATAGGATTACTTAAGGTAGGTACACCCACATGTCGCCAGTTATGTTTCGGTTATACATATATGTATAAAAGGGGAAGAGTTTATTACCATCACCGGCTACAATTCCAGACCTCTGCACCGCTACTGATAAACAATTATATTTAAACCAGCAGTAAGAAATTAAAAGATTTATTTAAAAACTATGTGCCTCTGTAAAAAAATAGTAGTAGTTCCCTAAATATTGACAGGACCTTTACAAACCTGTAAAAACGTAATATATTTCGCCTTTCACTGTAGAGTCTCCAAATGCTAAAAAAAAGCGTTTAAAATTCTCATTTCTTTTTACTAGTTTTACCCTACTAATTCAATTACCTGCTCGCTGAGCCTTTACGGTATTAAAGCGATATCCGCCCGTTTGTACCTAAAATTCTTCTTCGACCCCACTAAAATCGCACCCTTGTATAGCTAGATTTTCTTTGATCAAGCCTGGGCCATCGTCCTTTTTTGGTAAACTTTGTATAATAAAGATAAGTTTTTAACGCACTTTATACACTTTCTTTTTCTAAGTTTTCTCTAAATATCGAACTAGAAAACAATACAAAATATTACTTGACCAGCAAAGCGCCTAGACCTCGCAGGAGATGGTGGGACGAGCTGGACCAATGACTGCCAGTGGTTCACATTGGCCCTGGATCGAAGGATTTCGAAGTCATGGGGAGAGGCGCCCAGCAGTGGGATGACACAGGCTAATATAAAGCCAAGCGCCCAATATACTATCGGCAAAACTAACGAATTAGCATTTTCAAAAATCCATTGTTACGGGCAGTGTGATGTCTTTGAGTCAAGATTAAAGAGAGTATTTATAAAATTTAGAAACAATAATTTAGTCAAATAAAAAGAACCAGCGCCAATTATCCTAAAGGTTTAAACGATATAAATGGCTATAATGATCATTATTGTATGTTTTTAAATCTCTGCTTTCCATTTTTTTTTTCGTGCAAAATATAAAAGACGTGAGGAAAATAAAACATAAACCTAAATTGTTCAAGCACCGTTATAAAGAATGCTCAGATTATCATTGCCATTTCTCTAAGAAATATGATCAAGGAAAAAATACGTTAAAGGGCTAAAAATATAGCCCATGAAAGAACAGGCTATAACATCCACAATATCGTATTGAGGACGTAAACGAAACGTAGGTAACGGTACTTCAATTTTAATATCGTTAACAGCTTTACGTATGACTTGTGAAATATTAAACGTAAAACGAGGGCAAAACGTAAAAAAGCAGCTTTTAAAATTGGTTTGCAATACGCTTACAAAGTTAACAATATAATATTTACGATTGAAATAAAACATTCTGTGTAAAATTTAAATCATAAGATATGCTCAATAAAATAGGCTCAACCGGCGTTAACAAACACGTGGATTGTCAGAACAGTATAACAGTTGTATAGTCTTTATTTACGTGAAATATGGTATAGTGAGGCTTTATAAGTTTAAAGTTCTACATTGTTTGCTTTCTAGAATTCAACGTACAAATTATTACAAATAAATGATACTATACTATATTATCACTGCCAATTCCATGATAAATGCCCATTCTCCCGAACCCAAAAGGTACGCAAATGGACATAAAATCAAAACACGGCAGTCTAAAACAAAAGTCCGCAAAAATAGGCCGTGTTGTAAAGATGGCAGACGTAAAGATTGTGTAGATCGATATTAATGGCTCGCTACAGGTGCGCCGAGGGAGCGGGTCGTACGCCAAGAACGCCTTCGTACACGCACTTTTGTAAACAATCCCGCGTATTGTGTAACCAGCTTGTAATATCGCGTTATTGGCCTGTTTATACTTCCTTATACAGGTAGTTATAGTATGTGTATGTAAACAAAGAACCCAATTTAGCTGGTAGATGTGTATAGCTGCCATCTACATTTGGCTTAATCAAATTCTGAGTGACAAGCAGTGCAGTATTACGCAGTAATTAACGGAGCCTAATTACATGTGCGTTCCAGTACCTACGGAATGTTACTATAGCTTCATGTATTCATGTGTATAGTACTCGCGCCTGCTTTGCCTGGCTTGGGAGACTTGAAAAACATCGGGGTTTCTTGTTAGAGTATTACCTGCACACATAAACCTTTCGGAATAAATTGTCAAAAAAATAGTGGACTGCATCATAATCTGTTGTGAAATTGCTAGAAGACTTTAATTAGTGATATGGACAGATATGGATGCTTTTCTGTATTTAAAATTGTCTGTTCCGAAAAGGTATCCTACCTACCTATTTGTTCCATTAGCACATTACATCATATTCTTTGGCTGAAAACTACGTTGAATCAAAACAATTAATTATACAGGCTAAGAGTTTGAGAAAAAAAAATCAATTCAACACAGTTTGTTATTTACCAAAGTTCGTCCCTAAACTGCGAACCCAAAAACATATTTTGACAATATTGCGATGTGCGGTCACGTTATTAAAAACGGTGGTTTGCGGCTAAAACGTAGAATCGTGGGATCGATATTAATGCGCCCGCAACAGGTGCCCGGGGCTAGCGCTCCCTAATGGGCTCGTGTATACGCACTCCTATAATGAAAGTATTTTTATATTGCCTGCGAATACAATGGGGAGAGGAGGGGGAGGGGATCGTTTGGGGAAATTGCGTAAGGATATCCCTGAACTAACCCTACCTTTCTTCAGAGATATTGAACTGCGTTCTGTTTGACAGTACGATGTTGATTTAGGTTTCTAATAACATTCAGCCTGCATAGTAATTACAACGCGGTGCCATTTTGGCATGTTATGAATATCTTTGTACGGAAGGCTGCTGGACGGAGCAGGGTGGGTAAGAGTGGGATGAGAGTACCCAAAGCTCAAATTAAATGGGATGCGATTGGAGATGCCGACTTCCATGAAGCATTCCTATAAAGGAATACACACAAACAACTACACACAAATGTACTACATATAAATGTAGGTCTACGGTACCTATCATGGTAGTTATAATAAACGCAGAAAGACAAAGTGAAAACAAATTAGTGAAAATAAATTGGTGGGAAAGAACTATACCACTCGAATGTAACAAAAAAATGGATTTTGAACCAAAGAAAAGATGAATGGATTTTGTGAGTAATGATTTGAAATAGTAAGGAATAAATAAGATCGTGGCGGTAAACAGCGGAGAATAGAAGAAAAAAACGTGTTGCTTCGACCTGAAGTAAAATGTGACAAAAGTAGAAAGATAATGAGGAGTTTCTAAGACACAAAAGAAGACATACCTAAATGAAACAGCAATAATATCGCCTATTTATATGTACCACTAACACATTAACTAAACTAGACCCCGTAAATTCAGTTGTAAGCGTCCATTAAGTCACAAAACACTAAACCAGGGCTATTAACGGTTATATTTCACGGTAAACCGACTATGAAGGCACGCAATCTCGTCTCTCCCTCAAATTAGGGGGTCACATTAATAATTCCTAATTTCCTTTTACCTCGCCGTATTTTCTGATAAGGCCCTGATTGGCCGAAGTCTTCTTTGTTTAAGTTGGGCGTAGGTGGAAGGTTCTTAGAGATGGTTTCCACTGTATAGTGACGATAGACAGCCTTATTAAAGAAATGTGTTTTGGTGTACACCGGCATCGGGAACAGGGTCCGATGGTCAGGGCTTTTGAGAGAGGAACCTCCTAACAATACGCGCCGTGTCCTGAAGAACTGCCTTCTGAATCAAGCGCTTGATCCAGCTGCCCAGCGAGAGCCTCCGCAGATGTTGGTCGAGGCTATTGGCTATTAAGCCATTGGCCAACACGACTATCGGCACAATGACTGCTGACATGTGGGACGTGACTACTCACGTCCCACATGTCGACAACCTCCTGAGCCAGATCTAGATATTTGTTATTCATTATTATTATTATTATTTTGACATTCATTGTAACGGTGGAATCTTTATTTGTGTTTTTATATAATTGGTTTTTGTATTTTGTAATGAATTTATTTGATTACTCTTTTATTAATGACTGTTTTATGTAATTCTTTAATTTTATAACCTACTGTAAAATTTCGACACAATGTAAATTTGTTACTGAAATAAATGAAATGAAATGAAAATGAATATCGTATTACCCAGAACTAACTGGGTTGTGGAGGTCTGGACGCTCTTAATGTGCCGTCTTTGTACATCGTTCTCACATATATGTATAATCTCAACATGAATGATGTAACCAAGATTTTGTAACAACATTTTGATTAAAAAGAGTGTCCATGGAGTTTCTTGCCCATTCTTCTCCATAGAGATCTACGATTTGGAATGTGCAACTACAGTACTTTCGCAAGTTATTATGCCTTGTGACTGTGACTGTAGCTTAGCTTTTTTAACCGACTTCAAAAAAAAGGAGGAGGTTCTCAATTCGGCAGGTATATTTTTTTTTTTTTTTTATGTATGTACACCGATTACGCCGAAGTTTCTGAACCGATTTACGTAATTCTTTTTTTGTTTGATGCGGAATAGTTTCGAATTGGTCCCATAAAAATTTGATTCAGGTAGGCCCATTAGTTTTTATTTTATGAGCATTTGACTCTGATGTCTGTTACTTGTTTGTTGTTGTGGAGTTACTTTCGCATTTATAATATTAGTAAGGAAGTAAGAATAAGCCTATTACCATGAAATGTATGGTTAACAATGTAAAATGAACGCATAGAAAATATTTGTATAGGATATTGCCACTAAAAATGAAAAAATAAAAAAACTTTTTGCAAAAAATAAAACCGACTTCAAAATCACAAAAAAGTGAAAAATAATTTTAGCTTCAGAAGTCGGTGACTTTAGTTTGTTTGTTTCAGTTTTTTGGCACCGACTTCTGAAGCTAAAATTATTTTTCACTTTTTTGTGATTTTGAAGTCGGTTTTATTTTTTGCAAAAAGTTTTTGTTTTTGACTTTCAAAAGTGCCTGTAATGGTCTAATTGAAATAAATGCTTTGAGTTTTTTGAGTTTTTTATAGGCAGTCGCTCCACGTAAAATACTGGTATTCTGCTGCATCTGGTTAAACTGGAAGCCGACCCCAACATAGTTGGGAAAAGGCTAGGCAGATGATGAGTTTAAATCGTCTCCATACAATGAGAACAGGCTCTTACGATAGGAACTTTGTATTAATACCCACACTCCAAGTTAGCCATTAGCCACCTATGTAGGCACAAAGTAAGTTTTGTACACAAAGTTACGCTACAATTGCCCTCAACTTTAAGCTTATATACAGTTCGTGTGTTGTTTTATTAGTTTACAGAATACTGTAGATTATAAAGTTAAAGTTATTTAGGATCGCAGAAAGAACTTACTACAAAACTTATTTATATTGTAACGAAGGGTAAATCAGCGATCAGCACATCTAAAACACGTTCAAGAGTATGTAGAACTGTGATCAACACATTTACCTAAATTTATAAGTTTTTGCCTCTGGCTGGAGGCCTTACACTCAAGGCATCCACAGATAGTCCGGTTAAGCAGAAGTCAGCCTCATATGTTGCCCTGCGAGATACCATGTCGAAAACAAAATCGAACACATTTAAACTCGTTTTCCGTCGTTTTCTATTTGTGTAGTCAGGTGAAAATTTAGAGAAAAAGATGTGTCTAATTCAATTTAGTAATATCACTTAATAAAAACTAAAACGAGCGAAATTAAAAGTCATGACGTCCCATTGCTCAATTTTCGTAATAATTCCCGAAACACGGTAACGCGTCAAAAAGTTTTAAATCTCATTATCTCGATGCAGGCTTAAAGTTGAGCAGCGTTCCGGATTCCACCGTGTATTACATGATGGATTATGAGATCGTCAGCATTAAAATATTTCAACATTTTAGGCTTGTTTGTGTGCTAAAGAAAGACGGCAAAAATTCTGGAGCAAATTCCGCAAGGGTGAACGAAATTGTGCTTTGTTCCAGTAGGTTGCTACTTTAAATTCTCTGAACTAAAGCTGAAAAAAGGCAATTACAAGGTAATTGGATCATAATAAAATTATCATAGATAATTATTTACAACTCTGTTACTAAAATACATCATGTAACAACGATGACATTGGCTAAGTATAAAATATAAAATTATCTGAAATGTTATGCAATTTCTACATTCATCTAGTTTATTTATTTTTTATTTACATTTTTTTTTACTATGGTTTTCGACATAATAACGCTGGAATCCACAACTTCACCATTTCAGCGGAAAGGCGTCCACAG
The DNA here is from genome assembly GCA_950022335.1 of Eurois occulta. Classification (NCBI taxonomy): domain Eukaryota; kingdom Metazoa; phylum Arthropoda; class Insecta; order Lepidoptera; family Noctuidae; genus Eurois; species Eurois occulta. The sequence goes on along the minus strand of OX465484.1, from coordinate 6,511,873 downwards.
CTGGATATAGGCCTCCCACAAAAATCGCCAAACCAACACAATTAATCAAATTAAACATCCTCAGGTCTGTAATCCCCGAAGGTTTAGGCAGGGGTGTTTAATTTTCATGTAATAGGGGTGTGCCTATTGCCATCGACTGGGCACAAATTCAGACTCCGTGGCTGCTACTGAGAAATTCCTGATCTTAAAACCCAATAACTTATTGGTTTTTTCCATCAGGCCAATAGACAAACTGTTATTGGCAATAACACCAAAACCTGTCGTATCCTGGAAATCGAACCCAGGACCTCATACTCAACAGTGTCGCTGGCAACCACTAAGACCAACGAGGCAATCATTATAATTTATAAAATTGGAATACAACAAACAGCTCATTTTGAAGTACCAACAATATGGCTAACGATTAATGAATAAATAAGAATGCCAAGTGACCTATCCACACTCCTGCCGTATTCTATGAGATAATTGGAATTATTTTGAACAATTACGAGAGCAACGGCAAAATTAATTTAATAGAATGTGCCTAAAGGCTGGACGGCAAACGTAATGGAATTTTACAGCATTATTCCCCCAACATCCCAACACGGGAAGAGAAAGAAAGAAAAGAGAAAATTACATGCCTTTATCATGCGTAAAAGATTAAAAAAGAAAATTAATTTTCCCTGTCAAAGATTCCGTATTTAGGTACTTATGAATGTTTTAATATTTTGCGCTTTCCTTTACAAATTATTTTAGAGTGAGCGTCTATGCCAGTGAACGTTTCAGGAAAATAACAGACACTAGCTCTTTGCCTTTAATTGCTTTACTCAGTAATATAAATTGTTTTTGACTATACAGCTCTTAAATGTAATGTATCATAAAAGCTAACATAACTTCTTCTTATAGGAATAATTTAAGAGAAATAAATAAATGTCTCGAATACTAATTACCACACGAACTTGATCTACTCGTATGTCCACAGTTACATATAGTGTCGTGTAATGAATTAATTATGAGTGAATGTGAATTATTATTAATAGTAATTGAATGATTTGTGATTATTGATGTTTATAATATTATGGGTTATGAACCTGAAGTAAATTTATTTTAATTTAATCAATTAAGTTCAGGAGGTTATCTTATTTTAACCTTACTTTGCGTTTTCGTACCATTACGTCCTTTAAAGAAGTTTATTGTATTCCTGCAGAAGTTTTGATGACATCACCTCAAATAGTTCATTCAATAGTACCACGACGCGACGTGCCTTATGCCAACCAGCAAAAATGTTTTTACGTCAAATAGCAGGAATGTTTGACAGTCTAAAAAAGTATAGCTCCGGAACGTTGGATATAAATTGTTGTTCTGCAAATTACACTTCTCATCAAAAAAATCGAAACACCTCGCAGTTTATGATTTGATAAGGATTATCAGAAAAATGTGTATATTTAGGAATAAATGTAAAATGTCATTTAATAGTGAGTAGTATGAGGTTTTTAAATCCTAATGTTATTGTTCTAAATTCAAATTAAGTCTTCATAGGTTTCGTATTTTGTATAATGAGTAATTTTTACCCTGTATGGAATATGAAGGAAATGGGTAAAACAACACGCGTAAATGAAAAAAAAATGTAAGAAACGTTTATTTAATAACTTGTATTCCCTCCGCGAGCTCTTATTACTGCTTCCATACGGTTCTTCATCGATCGGATGAGAGTCACGATCACATGTTGTGGTATATTATCCCATTCCTCTTGGATTGCATTTTGCAGCTGGCTAAGTGTTTCTGGGGCTGGATCTCTTGCTCGAATTCGTCTCTTTAATTCATCCCATAGATGTTCAATGGGATTCATGTCCGGGCTTCTTGCTGGCCATACCATAATGGAGATACCGACTTCGGTAAGATAATCTCGTACGACGCCCGCGGTGTGAGCTCTAGCATTGTCGTGCATGAATATGAAGTCGTTGCCAATAAAATGTGCATAGGGCATCACATGAGGTTCAAGACACTGTTCGATGTACCGATGAGAGTTTAGTGCAGGCAGCCGTGGCCCAGACACAAAGGCAAGTTCTGTCTTACCGTCGGCGCTGATTCCTCCCCAAACCGTCCACGAACCGCCACCATAGCTGACCTTTTCTTCAATGCAGCATTGTGCAAAGCGTTCTCCATCTCTTCTGTAGACCTTGTTCCTTCCGTCGTTACCATACAGCATAATTTTACACTCATCAGAAAACAGTACTTTGCTCCACTGAAGGTATGACCAAGTTAGGTGCTCGCGTGCAAAGTTAAGGCGCGCTCTTCGATGGTCTGCAGTTAATTTCGGCCCATTCGCTGGCTTATGCGGTGCCAATCCGCGTTCCTTCAACCTTCTTCTTATTGTAGAGTCACTTACAGCTACTCTACGTACAATGCGAAGCTGCTGCTGCAGTTGAAAAGCGTTAAGGCGTCGATTTCGTAAAGAAGTTGTTACAATAAATCGATCATCTCGCTCAGAAGTGACCCGATTCCTGCCAGATCCTGAACGGCGCGTGAACGAACCAGTCTCCCGATAGCGTTTGTAGACTCTATGAACAGATGATAAGCTTAGATGCAATCTTGCAGCCACAACACGCTGACTAAGTCCAGAATCCAGCAATGCCACCACTTGGGCGGCTTCTGCTGGCGAAGTATCCATATGTTTTAGAAAAAAAAGTTTTTTCAGACGTCCCAAAGTCACAGTAAATGAAATAAGAAACAAAAAGTTTAAAGACAAGCGCTAATTTTTAGTTTTTAAACGAGAAACGTACTCCAACCCTAAATACACATTTGTCTCAAAACAGTGATTAATTTCATTTATAGGATAAACAAATGAAATTCTAATTTCGAATTTTGATTTTTTTCTTCTTACTGTAATGACCAAACTGCCAGCTACACAATAATGTTTTTTTTTTCATGGAATTAATTCTCTTTTGTAAAAAATTAGGACAAAAACAATAAAAACGAAAGTGTTTCGATTTTTTTGATGAGAAGTGTATAATTAAAAACTGTATTGTCGTGTCATTTATGGTGAGATAAACGTATTTATTTACGTGTGAGGGGTGTACTAAACACCTCTGCTCAATCCTTCGGGTGCACAGACGTACAAAATACAAAATAATGTTGACAGAAACAATTTAATAGATACTTATTAACAAAAATAACTTCTTGAAAATAAATATTTGAATTCTATCTTTACTTTTTTAAAACCCTTATTTTGGCGGCAACTGTCGATTCAACCTTTTTTTTATTCGACACAAAAGTCAATTCCAAAAAGTTTAAATGAATAACCTCCTGGTCAAATGAAAAACTATTAATTTATTTAAAAAATCACAGTAATTCTTATTAATATAATATAATAAATATTAATAAGAATCACGCCTGTAATCCCCGAAGGGTTAGTCAGAGGTGTACGTAATAGTACACACACATTTCGCCACTTATGGAAATCATGGCAATCTAAATCAGTTTTTAAGCGTAATGAAATAGAGTTCACAGTCGTACGTAGTAATCAAAATAGTACGTGTTTTTTTTTTATAAATGAGAAAAAGGTCACTGTTCGGAGATCACACTTGTCGTCGGCAGTAGTTTGATGTAAAATATAATTAATAATATTGTTGTTTCCATACAGATTCTCTAACAATGAGAATCATCAGCAATGGTGACTTGAAGTTGTCTCTATAAAGAAGAAATATTCAACATATTGCCTAGTTTACACCCATCATCCATCATTAGCATCTCCGTACTTTTTAAGATTACTGACTCATACAAAAAGCCAACAATTACATAAAACCAAACGTTTAATAATGTGTAGTGTGATTAATAAATTTATCAAATAATATTAGCTTGTTTCAATATGTTAGATGCTCATGCTTCATCTAAATGAAAATTGCAGCCCTGTTTGGTTTAAAATCTCTTGATAAATGAAGGATGTAACTTAACATCTGTCCCAAATTTAAGTACAAATATTGGATACCCTAATAGAAAGGGATGACATCCACTCTAGAAGTTCTCTAGCTCGGAACGCCTTTGCATTGCACGTCATCATTCCAGTTAGCATATAAGTTCCTTGCCACTGACAAGCATTATGACATAATGCATTGATTTGGATGCCATTTTACGTAGAAAAAAGATAATGATACCAGCCAGATATAAAAACTCTGTTCGGATTCCTATCATGTTATAATTAAGGCCACAACCTCCTTTCAAACTTACTACAGAACATTTCTTAAAAAGTCTGATGAGTTTTATGATTTTTATGAAAACTATCCTTACAAATGAAATTTTGATACGAAATATTTTGTTATGTTAATTAAAGTTATATTTTGCTTCAAGACCATGACTTCACAATACGATTCGGAACGCTTATTTGTGAAAAAGACAGCGCCATACAGTTTATATTGCTAGTTGTTTCTTCCATGTTATAGCAGGGAATAGACAAATCTTATAAATCGTTCGTTCTTTCCCCGCACTAAGCAGGAGTAAAACAATATTGTTTTGTGGAGGTCACGGTACCAAACAAACTAAGATTATTGTAGGCCTGAAACAAAACGTTCTTGAAATAAGATTGTTTTGTTAAAGGTCATGGTAGAGCCCCAGGTGTCACTTGTGAGTCGCTGACTCTGCTGGTATAATTGTAATTATTCTCAATCGAAATATTAAAACTGTCCAAACGTACCTATTTTCGTAAATTGAATAAGAAAAAAGAAGAGCTTACATTATGTGAAAATAACGACTTATACCGACCGAGCTATTCATATGTAACGTCTTCCACCAAATCGAATCAATCATCACAGCTCATTGACCAATAGAAATCATAACACGTTTGCGCTTTCATCCATTTTTGTACTTAAGGTTTTATTTTTGTTTGTGTCCTTTTCTCGTTTTTGTTCGTTTGTTTTTCATGCCCGTTTTCCTCTTTTCATTAAAGAGTTTTGACATCAAAATAAGACTTACAAGTACATTTACATCAAGTTTGAATTTATCTGTGTAGATTTTTATTTTTCCTTTGTTAAGTAATACCAGAATTTTTCATAGGAGAGAGTAATACGTAATACGTCTTGGCAAGACTGGTTGATAGACAAAGAGATAATTATTGAGTAGAAAATATTCTGAGTGAACAGACTTAAGTATGAAACATGATCATCAAATAATTAAAAAATCCGAAAATTTCTACGATATTTTCTGGTCGTACATATTTCTGCTGTATTCAGTTCATTATTAAATTAAGTCCGATGGTTTTCACGACTAATAGTGCAGGCCATATAAAATGCAGTAGATAGTGATAATTGAATTAGAAATAGCACACGAACATGAAGGTCTATAATCAACCTAGGCACGCGATTTCAGGACCAGAAAAAATAAAAATATTGAGGTAAAACGAAGTGCTCAATAAATAGGAGAGTGCCCAATAAATACTGGGTGGGTTAATTAAATGTGGAGATTGAAGAAAAACATGACCTTATTTATATTGATCTATACCTATCTACCTACAAGTAAATCTAAAGATACAAAACTTTATAGGCGCTTCTCGTGTCTGTCTGTCTCTTTATGAGTCAACATGTATTTTTGATATCGCTGGCAATTTTTTTAACCATCCTATCTTTCTTTTCCAGGTAAGGCTGACTCACATAGAGGGAACTGAAGTAATCGCCATTCCATCGATAGGTATCGTACCTCATTTTATCTATACTCATACAGATAAATTAGCATAACCGTCACTTATGTAAGCGTGACCAGCAAATTACAATTATTCCGAACACCGATATATTTTACTGAGCTTAGTCCAGTCCCACTTCATCCACTAAAATTAACAAAAAAAAACAAATATAGCCTGAATTTATAAAAATCACGAAAATTTTAAGTTTATTTTGCTTAATGCCTATGGCATTAAGTCCGCCTCTGTACTCTGGACTGTAAAGTGTTAAATAAAAATAAATAAATATTTTACATACATACAAATAACTTCATGAATATAACGAAAGGGTGGACATTGAACAAGACAAGGACGTACTGCGGATATGAGACGGATATCATAATCCACCCGCGTCTTGACGACCGTCTTTTCGGTGCGCATCGCATATTATTATCTTGTATCCTCCTCCTCGCGTCGTGTTCCTCATTACGGAGGGTCGTGATTCCCTCGACGTGAAGCAATCTTCTGCTTGACGATGTCTCGCCAGCTGTGCCTATTCTTGGCATTATGAAGCGCGTTGTGTTTGAAGCGATGGTCTCGATTCACAGCTCTACGACGATAGATAGATTGGTCTGGTGGGATGATTTGGCCCGTCCATCTAAGTGACTACATCCCCTCGGAAGCTTACCATCGACCTTGCCAGTGACCATCAGCTGTTCTAGGTTATGGTCATGTTTTCTTACGAACATCTTTTAAAGTCAGTTAATTTATCTATTCTGCAAAACAGTGGATAGTGGTAAAAAAAGAAAGAAGAAGAAGGAAATGATAGCATAGCTGACAATGGAGAATGGATGTTTAGTGGTCTGTACACCACTCCCCCTTACGTAAAGGAGACCTGGGTAGCTGTGTCCCAACATAAGGAACAGTCATCATCATCATCTGCCTAGCCTTTTCCCAACTACGTTGGGGTCGGCTTCTAGTCTAACCGGATGCAGCTGAATACCAGTATTTTACATGGAGCGACTGCCATAAGGAACAGTATGGGCTAAAATTATTATAGATAGTTTTTATTAAATTTTAACTCTATTTAAAGAATAAGACGTTAAGCCGTTGGTCCCGGCTGTCATTTGTAGATCTTTGACAGTCGTTCAGTCAGTCACCCGGAATTCTGAAAACCAGTCTTACCAAGGGGTATCGTATTGTCATAAACTAATTGGTTTGTGGAGGTCAGATAGGCAGTCGCTCCATGTAAAATACTTAAAATACTATTCATCCGGTAACACTGGAAGCCGACCCGAACAGTTGGGCAGATGATATAATACAGAATAAGACGGCATTTAAATTAATGGATCCTCGTCTTTAATATAAATTACTTTAAATATGTTCATAATCTCTTTGCTTATTGTTATGTGATCAAGGCTAAGAATAACAAGACGTAGATATTTCACACTATGTCCACGTTATGTCCACTCAGTGTAAACCACGGCTTACATTTTCATTTTACAATATACAAAAATTTATACCAGAACGAGTCCATTGTTTGCTGTTATTATAAAGCCAGCGATACGTTCATAGCTAGCATTTTAATACCCCGTATTTAGGGCAGGACTGTGATTAAACTCTGGCAGTACAGTCACGAACAACTTTACGCCGAAACTTATTAAAATTAAAAAGTGATTTTCTCCTAAAAATTTTATTAAAATTTCGAACATTAGTATTTTAAAATCTATCTTTCATGATTTAGGAATTATTACAATCGCCATTTCACGAGTTATTTGCTTTTGAATTTGTAAATGTAAACATATTTATGCTTGTGACTGTACAGCGTCAGTTTTCAACCGTGACGGTTCCTGCACGGTTATTACGACCATGACTCAGTACCTTTGAGCACGCGATTCGACAATAAAGCGGAGAAAGAATTAGCTATTTTTCGTTTGCAAAAAAAGATGAATAAAAACCCGGCTTTTATCGCGATTTTACGTTAGTCTGCGTTAGTTCTTTATGTTCGGGAAATGTTTTTGGCCTGCTCCTTGGTAGTTGTATTTATTGCTGCGACTATTTATTTCGCTCCAGGGACTGGGGTCCTGCCTGACTAAATGGGAAACTTTTGGAGGCAATTCAAATAGTTGGTTTTAGTATAAATGCACCCAAGAGGGTAAAGTCCTGGGCTATAAATAGTACGTCACGCCCCTTGAGACTTGTAAGTGGAATGAGGTAGTATGCATTGTAGGCAGTTAGCTACTGTTGTTAGGCTGAAATCTATAAACGTTACTAAGCACGTACTTTGGCTAAGCATTAATTATCTCCGTCACTATCAAACGACAAGTGCGAGATAGAGACAGGATCATGTTAAAGCACGGGCCAAATGACATTTGTTAGTTGAATTTTGTCGTCAAATTAATTGTGTCAATGGGGATGGCATAATATGTGAAACTAATGGCGCTATATAGCATAGCATGGTTCCAAGGATTGTTATTGGTCGAAAATCAGCTTATGTAATTTTTATATTTCAAAATAACTTGACCTCATTGGTCAGATTGAGACCTAGCTATGGTCGCGCCATCTACAGTTAACTTTTCAAGATCTTCCGCATTGTGTACTATCTACAATTAAACTGATTTAGCGGCCATTTTTGTCAGAGCCTGTAGGTAAGTTATAGAAGCGAATATTTCAAAATAACCGTTTCTTCAGTAGTTAAACCAAACAATGTGTCCTCATTTAAAAAGGACAGCGACACGACTGACATTTGGTATATGGGAAGTAGAAAACAAATAGAATTAAAAGGTCGAAGCAATTCACTTAATCGGGGTGAATAACTTCTAAGGGGTGAAACAGACACAATCATGGTAAATACAAATTGTTAGTAATTTCTATTTGAAAAAGCTTCCAATTTCTGAAGTGGATGGACTGTACATGTAGATATGTACGTGTGCATCTATGTATTTAATCGCTTTTGAGGACTATTACTAACTAGTTTATACCCGCTAAGTTACAAACATTCATCCATCCATCCTCCAATGCGAAAGTTTGCTGATGATGGATATATGGATGTTTGATACACTTTCACGCAAAAACTACTGAATGGATTTTGATGAAGTCTGGTACAAAGTTAGTTTATAACCTGGATTAACAAATAGTATACTTTTATTCTGGTAGTGCAATCCCGTGGTACAATTAACGAAACCCCGCGGTCAAAGCCGCGGACATCAGCTAATGTTATTAATTTATAAATTCCTATTAAATCACGTCAGAAAATAGGTAGTTTCCCTATTCCATGCAAAACACATCAAAATTTAATCTGACGGAGTTGTTCGTGTAAATATTACATTACATTACAGAATTACGCCGCGGTACTGAAAAGGTTTTGTTACTCAAATGACGTCAGACCACATAGTGACATCATGAATGTGTACAAAATTTAATTAAATGTGTACCTACCTACCTATATAATTTGCTGAAATGCCAGGGAAGCCGCTGATTACACAGATTTTGATACTGTTAAACGTTATTGCCGATGCTGTAGGTATTAGCATAGGTAAGCATAATTAGTTAATATAATGTTCCCATTGCTGGGGGACACACTTCTTCTCTGTGAGGAGTTCCGGGCCATAATTCAAATGTCTGATTGTAGGACATACTAGTTTTGTGATTTGAACGTTTTGGCCTTAATCCTTCATTCACTGTTAATATGATATCGTCCCTCTCGCGAATCTAAAATTGTATATCGCATTAGACAATTTGAAAAAATTGACGGGATTATTAGCAAGATTATAACTGAAAGACGTCTTCTCCTGCTTGTAGGTCTCACCCGCACACTGCCTCTCATGAGTTCAAACCATAATTCAAACTAATAAAGTTAAATTTTTTTTTTTCTTTTTTTTACATTTTAGGAAAGCTTACGGACTAATAACATTTTTAATAACAAAAATATATAACTAAATTGCTAATTACAAGCCTCCACAGATAAATACAAAAAAACATTAGTTCCTTATTATAAAGCAATTTAACACTACATGATACATGTACTGTCATATTAATAGATTAATTAAAAAGTTATTGTTGCATATTGAGCACCAAGCTATTAAAACGGTTGGTGCTCAAATGAGAATACCTTTTGTGCTCAATGTAGGTATAGGTGCCCAAAAAATAGGTGCTCAAACGGGAATACTTCATTTTAATATTTATTTCTGTCGGAATAATGTGCATTTCTCAGTTAATTTTTTCTCTAGCAGAGTGAAAACGTGAAAATCTCCTCTCGATCGAGCTCGTTATATAATCCGCTGGTACATCGGATTTCCTAACATATCTTGACTGTTTCTGATATCCTAGTACCGTTCTCTTACTATGTCAGATGCTTTCTAATAAAGTTGACTGTATTATATTAAAGTGTAGGATTTCAGCTAAAATTCAAAAAAATATGTGTTCGTTTATCTTGCAATAATTGTTATTGTCTAGTTGCTGGAACAATACCTCTCCTTATTTGCTCCATAGAGTTATTATACTAGACATACTTAACAATACATTATTCTGAACATCATCATCATGCTCTTGCCCTTGTCCCAATTCATTTGGGGTCGGCGCAACATGTCTTCTTCAATATTTCTCTATTACTCATCATCTCATCTGAAACCTCTTTTCGAGCGATATCATTCTTCACACAGTCCATCCATCGTTTCTTTGGTTTTCCTCTACTCTTATACCCATCCACAGTCATACTCAAAACTTTCCTCACGACATTTTCCTCATCATTCTGAACCATTTTTTTTAAAGCTGCTATGCCATACATTTTTACCGTGTAGGTATTGCAGTTTTGTATGAAACAGTTGCTTTTTTTTCAGAATGATTGATGGTGATGGTTCAGAATGATGTTCTGTAATACGTTGTACCGTTTTAGAGTCGGTGTCCTTTCCACCCTGTACACTACGTGTGTAAACTACATATATACTACTGAATAAAACCACTTACCTGACTCACCCTCCATAACCCCTCCATACTCACTACACTACATACTTACTTTACATACATACATACATACTCCATACTTACTTTATCTTAATATTTGCCGTCGACACAACTTCAAAGTTTTTATAATTTTTTTAAAATTTATAATAATTTTATAATTTATAATAATTTATTTAGACACATTTTGATGACATGATAAGCACAACAGGACACGTAAAGGATAGTAAAAAATAAAAAATAAAGTAAAGATATAGTGCAATAAAGTAGCGCTAGACCCCACACTAGGATACCCTGTGTCGTGGGATCTAGTTATTTCTGTGTTAATGACACATTATAAGTGCACTAGGTAGGTAGGGTAGATCAGTAATCGTTTGTTTACTGTCTAAACAATATTTTAATTTACTTAACATGCAAAATTACAATAATAAGGTTTGTGTAGAGTGTATTTGTATGTACATATGTTTGTGTTATAGGGATGTGTTACGCCAGGGTGAGTATCTGCGAGGGATTTATAGCATGGGAGTCAGGAGAGCTTCAGTCCGTGTATAGTCCTGAGCTGATAGCCACTTAACTTCACTTCAAAGGCATGACTCATTCCACGACATAAACCTCAAAACTTTGAAAACTCTTCGTTAATAAAAATTAAATGGCGGAAGGGATGCCAACGTTCACAAAACGTATTGACGACAATCCACAGTGTAAGCACGGCAGCCTGGCCATTCCAGTCTACGTAATTGTGGCTACAAATTGCCATGTCGACAGATGTGCAACAGGCTTCGTGTGTCTATGAAACTCGCTTGTTTGCATGGAGCGTCACTGCACTGGTAATGCGTACTAATGATTTATTGTAAATGGAAGAAGGGATACATTGCAGTGAATATACCGAAATGAGGAGGAAAATGGAAATGTAGAGGATAAGAAAGTAATTATTGTGTTGAAGATATTCAGTGATAAAAAGGATAACTATTCCCTTGAGGAATGCATTTGATAAACATAAATCGAGGTTTCCACACTATGGTGCAATGTCTGATCATCATTTCATGTTAGTTATGTTTTTTTTTTTATGTTTGAGTTTAGTAAAAATACACTTAGTCACATCACAGTACCGTTTAAATCCGAGCGTAGAAGTAACTATAATTTTTCTGTTCGAGTTATTTTATTGTTTAATGCCGTGCTCGTGTCCAAAACCCACGTTCAAAGTGCTTATCAAATCAAATCATTTATTATCCAGATAATACAATCCAATTTGTTAGTAAAATAATACATACACATTTTAAACACTAGTGTTACATAATGTACATAATTATAATTGGAAAATTTTGGTAATAGTTACCAATAATGTCAAAATAATTAATAATAATAATGTCAAAATCATTTAAAATAATGTCAAAATTACCATTAATCATGTCAAAATGCAATAATCAGAAGATAAAAAGAAATAAGTAAAGCACAATAATCAAATGAGCAATAACATTAAAAATAAACATTATTTCAAGGCACGATTTGACGGTAATACTTGTGTTGTGGTCCAGTATCTGAGTATTAACCTTCGGCCCTGTCGTTGTCGTTGCTTATTTTGCGTACAGTATTTTTTTGTTACAGAAATAAATAAACCCGTTACTCACATGCAACAAAAACGCACTCAACCAAAAAGATAATACACAGGAGTAGATAAGTGACTAACAGTGGCACTAATCCGCAGAAATTCACACTAAAATGTATATTACCGCACTAATCAGGTACATTGCGGTCGGTGTAAGTGCAGGTGGACCTCTGGGAGGGTTTAACGATGGAGGCACGAATTAGCTTTGTTAGCCCGAATCTAAACGACCGTGAGGTGTGTACTTAGGTAGGGCTGGGTTTAAAAAGGTGAGTTGTGGGATGTGCTGATCTGATAACGTTATGTTGTAAAAAGGCTAAGCTCTTTGTTTGTTAGGCTAGTACAAAAGTGGATACGATACGAGAAGGAAGAGAAAGAAAATATCTTTATTAGTTGCAAGGACGTGACGTGCACACGTAACCAAAACATACATAAAGCATAACAATTTTTTTTTTTTTTTATATGTCTGGTTATGAGTATTTATTCCGTTAGACACGTACATCATGTGGGCAGCAGATGGGTTTCGCGCAATGAAAATACACTGGGTGCGATACACTGTTTCTATAAAACTAACAAATTACTTCAGATTACAACTTAACACAATAACACAGGGCACAATGAATCGGGGTACAGTTCCAAGACGTCTTAACTCCGCTGCGATCTGACACTGAATGTCGTCTCGAGCTGAAGACATCAGGGCTCTGTAAAGCACGCAGAAGCCCCACCACTCACACCGCAGACTTGTAACTCGGTCGCGTGACGTCACCACTGGCGTACTTGCGATTCATTTTAAGCCCGTACCAATGACCGTCTCCGATATATAAAACAACAGGACGGAACAAAATAGTTGGTCCCCTGGCTGGAGGCCTTACATTCAAGGCATCCACAGGACTTGCCCGGTTAAGCAGTAGCCAATCTCCTAGGTTGAACTGCTCCAAGATGCAAAGTTAGTCACTTATCTACTCCTGTGTATTATCCAAAAAAAAAGAAATTGTTGGCAGCTGCACGTCCATCGTGACTGCAACAAGAAAGGTTTTCGCTGGTAAAAAAGAGAAAAGGTAGAGGAGGAGGGGGAGGTGGTAGAGAAAAGGGATCTTAAAAACGTTGATTTCATAGAGTTTCTTGCCCATTTTACGCCGTATGAAACTACATAAGCGAAAAAGCAACTAGAATAACTATTCTATTTCCTTGTAAATAATATTAACATAACATCACGCCTGCAATCCCCGAAGGGTTAGGCAGAGGCATACCCACTAATACACCCACATTTCGCAAGTTATGTTTAAGTCCCATGTTATAGTGGGCGAGCCTATTGCCATCAACTGGGCACAAATCTAGGCTCCATGGCTGCTACTGAGAAATTCCTGATGGAAAAACCCAATAACACTTTGCCCGACCTGGGAAACGAACACGGGACCTCACCTTACGCTTGCGACCACTAGACAGGCAGTCAATGACATTAATAAGTGCCTTTTATTTTACGTCGTGACGTCACTAGATTCACCTAGTGTTCGCCATTTCACGATTTTGTTACGCTTATGCAATACAAATATGCGGGTCGAATCACTAAAATAAATATTTGCATATAGGTTAAATGCAAATGTCCATCAACGATTCGGTAAGATATTTTAACAGTCAGATATTTTTTCATAAGTAGTGTTTGTTCACGAGTATGATTTTGTTTTGTGGTGACGTCTACAACATCAATACAAACTGCGCATCACACATGGCATCACGCAAATCCTACATCACATAGAAACCCAACAACCTATCTTATTGGGCAGTACCCCGACACACACTAAACCCTCAAGCCTAAAGTCTCTTCGGAGGATCCTTTACACTGTTCCTCATCATCAACCTAGCCTTTACCCAACTATGTTGTCGGATTCCAGTCTAACCAAGTGAAGTATACCAGTATTTTACATGGAGCGGCAGCTTATCTGACCCCCACAACCCATAGGTGGTTCATCCACGGACCAACCTAGGTAACCAAAGCGGCCACTATTACGTAGCCACGAGTTCCTCCGTTCTCACACTGTGTCACTCGTAATTCTGTTATGATTTTGAAACTATAAGCATTATATTCATGTTAATAGCCGTCCTATACTTTTCACCCTTTCATCATATGAGGAAATCTACGTAAACAAGGCATGTTTGTCGTATAATAAAAATGTGAATACACTCTGATACCTTGCTCCCCAAAACGAATAAACTATTCGTTTTATTCCCCTCAAAACAATCCTGAAACAAACATCGCACTCACTCAAATTTATTAGGTCAACAGAGGTAGGTTTATACGCTATACAGTACTATATATCAGTTGTATATTCACATGCTTAATACTGGACTGATGATGACTGAAATATTTTATTTATTTCTAAAGCTATTTTGGCTTCAGATTCAGGTCAATTTTATGGACCCATTTTGATCTTCTTGCCCGATATTTAGCATTATAATAATTATCAGAAATGGGTTGGTCTTACAATGAAGACGATACTTATACACAGTGACTTTTTAGTCATCTTACAACGGCAGCCCACTTAATGTATCCAATGAACACTAAACATTCATTTAAAAAAAATAGCTATTTATGAAAATTGAATAATTTAAAAATGAAAATATTATTAATTATTAGAGGCATGACGTAGTTGAAACACCCTGTTGCGAGCGATGATCTACTCGACTCGTGCGCTAGGTGTGCTCTACCGTTGGACACGTAAACATTATTAACAGGTTGTTTCATAATTCTAATGTATTATTTATTTTTCTTTGCACCTATTATCTTAATTCATGGGAAAAAAATTTCGCGCCTGGAGCTATTTTGTGTGTCTGATACATTGAGTGGACCACCTTTGTAAGACGAATAAAAAACCACGGTGTTAATGGAAAGATTTATGTAAGAAGAACAGAATCCATGACTTAAAATAAGAATCAGAAAACGTTAATTAACTAAGGAATTAACACACAATTAAATAGCCTTTATCAAGCTGCACCAGCCTTAAGAAAAACAATATAACAGCCCATCAAACTGCTGAATTGTTGTCTTCATAAACAACTTTAATAGCCCATTCCAAGGATGTGACGAGGCGCTAGCACGCAAAATTTCTTCAACTGACTTATTGCTGGCCCTTAAACATTAGCCATTAAAATAAATGATGTCCTGGTTACATCCATTTAAAATTTTAGACTTAAAAGTGGCCGCAATGATATGAAAGTACTATATTTTATAGCTAAATTACAACTGCACTGCATTTTTAGGGTTCCGTAGCCAAATGGCAAAAAACGGAACCCTTATGGATTCGTCATGTTTGTCTGTCTGTCTGTCCGTCCGTATGTCACAGCCACTTTTTTTAGAAACTATAAGAACTATACTGTTGAAACTTGGTAAGTAGATGTATTCTGTGAACCGCATTAAGATTTTCACACAAAATAGAAAAAAAAAAACAAAAAAATTTTGGGGTTCCCCATACTTAGAACTGAAACTCAAAAATACTTACTACCTTTCATTCAATCAACTCAAATATAAAAAAAAACATCGATCAAAGTTAAAACGAACTACAAGAACTTTTATATTATGTTACTTGCTGCTACGGAACCCTTCATGGGCGAGTCCGACTCGCACTTGTTTAATTATTACAAGGCACATATCCGAGAATAAGGATTTATTCATATTCATATACGAGTTCACAGGTAGTTTCTTTCCCGCAAATCTAGCGGGTCAATGAACTAATAGCTTAAAATATTGGCATTAGTTCCTTAGGGAACCAACTTTGGCATGGGCGAAAACCTTGAAAGCCGTAACTTTGATTTACATTACATCAAATACTTATTTACTTAAGTAAGTAGGTATGTATTTTCTCTTTGGCTTTTTATGTAGAAAGCTAGTTAACTGAATAGACCGTAAAAGATAAGTTACGCTTAACTAAACGGTCACCTTTTGGGTACCTAATTACCTCTTCAATCCCAAATTCTATCAACGGTCCATCATAATTTCATAAAACCTTTGATAATTTTCGTGCAATAAAAATGAAATAGCCGAGAGACTCGTGATAAATAATAACAGATGCACGGTGGGCTTAAAGGTACGCTTGCTGAGGTGAGGCCGAAGAAGGGTGACAATCCATTATTTCAAATTCATTATTTCATATGCGAAAAGCTTACTACAATAAATTAAACTGCGTAATAATGACGTTCCTAGTCTGCATACACTAAATTAATCGAATATTTCCAGTAGTTCAATTAATAGGCTAGTACCGACAGGTTAACGACCCTTCTGTTGGTATTAACACTAAACACACGTTGTTAACTCGCAAATTCAAAAAAGGTTGGCAATAATCGATTTTATTTCCAGATGAAAATTAGTGCTAATTATACCTAAGATTAGTGAAACAATATTTTTTTATAAATGGTGTTCTATTTCGTTAACAGTTTTATGCTATTTAGTTTTTTACATTTTTTTTTTTAATTCGATGTCAGGATTTATTTCATAGTTTAAAAATATTTTATTTTATTATCACATATCGATATGTAAAAGCACGTACTCCGTTTGCTAGGTATCCCAAATCCAATTTAACAAGATTGTAACCCCCCCCCCCCTACATTTTCGGGAAACGTAACAAAACAACGTTACATGGTAAATGGCGTGAGAACGGCTCACTAACACAATATTAAGATCGATATGCGTGCAAAGCTACAGGTGCGTTTGCCGCCCGTCGTCGCCACGGTGTGCCACGTCAGCCCCTCGTTTTAGGTTTGGCCTCAATACCGTTACGGGAACTCTATTTAATGAGTGTGTTTGGTGATATTGTGTCTATGCTAATATTAAAACTGAAATTTGATAATTTGCAGTGTGTTGTGTTATCAGTAAAATTACTGAAAATAACAATGTTTTAAGTTGAAAAAATACATATAACTAACGGAGTATGCTTTTACATGTCGCTATGTGATAATAAAATATATAATGACAAAAAAATATCTAAAATATATAGTGACACGTTTCGTTTGTTTTTGTCTTTTAAGCTTTTATGAAAACTATTATTTTTCATTTAATAATGTACTGTCACCAGAACCAAAGGTGTGTGCAAAATTTCAGCTCAATCGGATGGGGGAACTAGTTTGAAATTCAGTTTCAAAATTTGACCAATACATACTAACCAAAAAACTGACTAATAATGGAATTTAAAAAAAAATGTGTCACGTACTGAAAACGAGCATAGCCTTCAGACACAGTTCTAAAACTAAGATTCCTAAAACGTGACATCATATAATTACCTATACTATCACTTACGGGTACTTCTTCTGCTGTTCATGATTTTGAGCTCCCGATATTTCAACGCTATTGCAAGCGCCATGATCGCGGGTTGACTGAAGAATGCGGATGGATGGAACATAAATCGTAAACCTTGAAAGCTTAAAACAGTGTTTATAATTACCTAAACCTTATAATTACATGAACATCCTCTAACCCAGTAAACTCTACAGTCCGAACAAAACGATCGATTAACGAGTAATTAAAGTTATTCAGATCAGTACTATTATCTAGGTGGAACGTGGAACTATCCCACTGACCCGACAAAGCTTTTCAATTAATTTCCAGCGTAAAGATCAACGCACAGTTAACCATGCTTATTCTTTCCCTCTAGACTCTGCTTGTAAACAGAAAATTTAAAAAGGAAAATATTTTAAGTTCCTAGGTATAGAAAAGAAGATGCGTTATTTTTTTTTACTATTTCGAATAAGAGATCTGAGATGTAGGTACATAACTCAGATCAGATCAGGTTCAGGATTTATTCTGTTAGGCTCGTACATCATGTGGGCAGACGATGGGTTTCGTGCAATGGAAATACACTGGGTGCGATACACTGTGTCTATAAAAAAATTAACACAATAACATGGGGCGCGATGAATCGGGTACAGTTCTGGGACGTCTCAACTCCGTTGCGATCAGACACTCAATGTCGTCCCCACCGCTAGCTGTAAACATCACGGCTCTGTAGAAGCACGCTGTGGTGTGGGTAGACTTATAAGTATGTATGTTGCGTGATGACACCACGATGCGAAGCTTGTGAATCATTAATTGATGTCTATGCCAATCTCTGGATCCGACATACATTGCTCATCATTGCTTCAACTCGATCCTTTCGGGATTATTTCTACAGCATATATCAGAAAGGTGTTGGGGGGGGGGGGATTGTGGGTGTGTGTAGGTATATTTAAAGATGTCCATCATCATAATTGCAAAAAAATATTCGATTGTGGCACACTTTCAATACCTACTCGACTCAAATCTATGGGACAGCGGATTTTATTTTTCACGATTGCGATGTTGTTAGAGCTCATGGCTAAATAATAACAGCCGCTTGGGTCGATCTTCAGGTTAATCTGCGCCTGCCTAGTTTGGTCCGTGGATGGGTGACCACCCAATACATAACGAGTTTCCTCCGTGGCTCGCAATGCACATTAAGCCGTCGGTCCCAACTGTCAATTGTAGATCTTTACAGGCCCCGACTATGAAAACCAGTCTTACTAAGAGATATCATATTACCCAGTACTAACTGGGTTGTGGAGGTCAGATAGGCAGTCGCTCTATGAATACTGGCATTCAGCTGCATCCAGTAAGTCTGGAAGCCGACCCCAACATAGTTGGGAAAAGGCTAGGCAGATGATTGCGATGTTGTTTCCATTGAAACAGTTATTCAGTTTGGTGGTGTTTACTACACCCTTAAATATGTCCACACTCTCCTACTGTATACTATAAAACTAAACTCTAACGCACACTTTTACATGGCAACGGTATCGCCTCGGATCGTCATTAGCTTATATAAAAATAAGTCAAAGTGATACAAACTCATTCCTGGGCAGTGCTTACAAGTGAGCGTTAACCTTAGACACGTATGGGCAAACCCTTAATTAATGACGGACTTTTGTTACCCATTAGTTTGAAACTAGTTTTTAGACCTATTTTATGTACTTAAATATTCAAGAGTCTGTAGAGGCTAACAAACTTTATGTACAATACCGGACTTAATGCCACAAGGCATTCTCTACTAGTCAACCTTTGGGTTAAATAGGTCTACATGAATACACAAAAATGTATTGAATTTTTGATTATGAAAATAAAATATGACTGGTGGAATCATCATCTGCCTAGCCTTTTTCCAACTATGTTGGGGGGGCATCCAGTTTAATCGGATGCAGCTGAATACCAGTATTTTTATCTGACCTCCACAACCCAATTAGTATTAGGCAATACGATACCTCTTGATAAGACTGGTTGTCAGACTTTCGGGCCACTGACTACCTGTAACGACTGTCAAAGGTCTTCAAATGATAGACGGGACCAACGTGCTTTCCAAGGCACGGAGGAAACTCGGTATATAATGGGTGGTCACCCATCCACGGACCAACCTAGGCAAGCGCGGCTTAACCCGAAGATCGACCCGAGCAGCTGTTATTATTTAACCACGAGCTCCTCAATATGGTTGGCGAAACCTAAAAGAAATTGGAAAGGTATGGAGGAGGCATTTGCCCAGAAAATAAAAAATAATATTATGATGACAAGCGACACGAAAGAAAAAAAATACATCAAGTAAAAATTGTACTTGTAATTATATTGTACTTAAGTCTGTTTAGTTTTTCAGTAGAACATACTTTGTGACGCAGCATCCGTACAAACCTACAATGAATAAATTGTCCAATCAACAACAGGCTTACTATCTGATTTGAGTTTTTCACCCATGTTGCAGCCATACACATGAAAATGTTCTTCCATTCAAAGATATTGAAAATTTTATGTAAAATACTAAGCTGTTTCCAAAGTAGCGGACTAGAAAGGGTAAAATAATTGAAAAGATGAACGTAAATATTTCATAGCCAGCTAAGCAATCATAGAAATAACTCTCGCTGAATAAAATAAAGCTGCTTCAATAAACACAGAAGGGTTATAGCAAAAAAGGCGCTGTACGTGGGGTCGGCGAATGAAAATATTTTCGCTGTAGATATAACTTTTAATATTATGGTGAGGTAGACTCAGGTAGAGGTCTCCGGCGAAAATAGAACATGCGACCTGCCTCTTGATGTAAAAGGCAACTTACGCTACAGGTACTATATTTATGTTTATAACATCACTATAAATAACGAATAAATAAGCATGGTGTTCCACAAGGAAGCGTTTTATGGCCATATACTTTTCTAACTTAGATTTAGTATTCGTTTATCGCTAAACATAATAAAATATCGTTCCATTTCCATCAATCTTTTGAAGTTGACAGAGACAGAATATTACAACAATAAACCATTTATTGGACATGTCTATCCATACTTATAAATGTCTATTTAAGTTCAGTACAAACAAAAAGCAATCACATTGTCCGAGCCAAAACCCAACATTGAAAATTGAAAACTTCAATATATACTCGTAAAGCTGTATTAAACGAGTAATAGACTAGCCCTCTGCGATCCTTCATTCCACAATATTCCAGCTGTTATTATGAAACAGATTTCGAAACACAATTTCCTCTGGATGTCATTGGAAATGAAACGGTGGATAAAATATGTCTTGCTTTGGCTACAGCTCTTTAATATTGATGGCCTCTATTACATGGGAATATTCAAGTCCAAAATGTAATGAAATACAATGATGTTTTGTTCTGTAAGATAGTTTTAAATTTCATTTTCATCTGACTGATCCCTGAAAAGAAATGTTGGGACAAACTCAGAGGTTAAATGGTCTCTTTTAAAGTCCAAGCATGTTATTATTTAGATATTAGATGAGTCAAGTCAACGCAGTGCCATTTCACGAAAGGTCGTTTAAAGAAAGAGTCATTGCAGTTTTGCGTAAATTCCTGATCTAGGTACTATTTCTAGGCAAATGTGTTTCATCGTGGACCACTTATCGCTTACTATTAGGTGAGATAAAGGTCAAACATCATAATCATCTGCCTAGCCTTTTCCTAACTATGATGGAGTCAGCTTCCAGTTTAACTGAATATTTGTATTTTACATGGAACGACTGCCTATCCGACCTCCATAACTAAGTTACTGGGTAATACGGTAGCACTTAGTAAGATTGGTTGTCAGACTTTCGGGCCACACTGACTACCTGTAACGACTGTTTACAATGACCCTGGATATCTCATCAACCTTTGACTTAAGAAGAAATGTATTTTAGGAATCTTGATATCATTTTTCAAAAGCCGTCAGTAGACACCCCTCACAGTTATATACGTAGATATTTTTTTCAACCCTTAAGTATGTTTTGTATGGCCACCGCTTTTTTTTTTCATAATTTCTCGTAACTTTTGTGTAGCCGTTCATATAAGACACCTGTTCTCCAAATTTCAATTGTAAGGTGCCAGTCTCAAAGTAAAATGGCTGTGACACACAGACAGGCAGACGGAATGATAGGACGAATCTATAAGGGATCCGTTTTTGCCAACGGAACCCTAAAAAATCTGCAATTTCGATTTTAATAATATGTATGTATTTAGAAATATATAAGTATGTTTATCAGTTGTCTGGTTGCCATAGTACAGGCTCTGCCTAGTTTGGGATCAGATGGCGGTGTGTTGGTTGTCCCAAAATATTATTATATATTACAATATTATAATAAATCTGGCTAACCATCCAGCATCAAATGCTGTCACGGATGACGATAATGCTTAAAAGAACAGGAAATGAGCATTCACGGAAATAACGACCTTGTTTACCAGCACTAAATGCCAATACAATATTAAAGGAAATAAAACATTTCTCTTTAGTTCCACCGCACTTGGATAAAAAGATATAATGATGACATAAATACCGACACGTTATTATGTCGTATCGTATCCTATAAAATGGCACGGAGTAGAAATAAATGGAGCATTATGGGGTCAAAAGTCTCATAAAACTGCGGCATATCGAGTAGATTCCTGCATTGGTCTGTATTGCAACATCTATCATTTAATTTCTTACATCAATTATTGAAAAACATATCAGTTTTTTTTAAGCCTACGAAACCACTTTTATATTCTTACATAATTAACGCCTGTTTTCCTCGAAGGATTGAGCATAAGTAAGTTTTACTACGCCATTATTTTGGCAAGTTTTATCTAAGTGCACGTAGGTATATCGTCTTCTACAAATCTCGCAATCAAGGTAAGGTTTGCTGTAAGAAAACCCAATTCTGGGTTAAGCTCGCCGTTGTATTTAAGCTATATATTGTAATTTTGTAATAAGTTCTATGTGATAGAAGGCGTGCATATTGCCATAACCTGGGCAAAAATTCAGACTATGCTTGCTTCGTTGGTGTGTTGGTCTGAGCTAGAAGTTCTAGGTTTAGTACTAAGGTCGGACAAAGTCTTGTTGGCTATTCCCATTGGGAATTTCTCAGTAGCAGCCCAAGCTCAGGATTGGTGCGCGATTAATGGCAATAGTCTAGGACTTATAACATTACTGGCGAAATGTAGGCGAGGTGCCTTTGCCTAACCCTTCGAGGATTAAAGACAAACAGGATATTTTGGTGTGTGTGTTAAGATTTGTTTGAATCATCAGAATATCATATTAGCATTCCATTTCATCTTCCTCCATGTTGAAACATTACACCACTCCCATTTCAGACTACCATAAAAGGCTATGAATACAAACACAAGAAGACTTTATTCTTCCAATGAATAATTCACTCCGGATGAGACGCATTATATTCAATTCTATTCACAGTATTCATTCTGGATTATTCCGACGCCATATTTTATGGGTACTAAGATCCTGATCTGCGAATGAAAGAAAAACATAGCGGGATTATCTTTTCCTAAGTGATATAAGGAGGAAATTGGGTCCCGTCACACTTGTATGATGATAGATGTGGATGAAGGAGGGGGACTGAACTATGACCTTCGTTGGAGCATTTTCTTTTGGTACTAGTATTTCGGGAGAAAATGCGCAGTTGCTGACTACAGAGAAGGATTATTTATCATTAATGCTATTAATGTTAATGTGAGCGAGGGTTTATTAGTTTGTTTGTTCTATTTTATGAGGAGCTCGAGGCTAAATAATAATAGCAGCTCGGGTGAATCTGCAGGTTAAGCTGCGTTAGCCTAGGTTGATCCGTGGACGGGTGACCACCCATTATTTTGTAGATCTTTGACAGTCGTTACAGATAGTCAGTGGCCTGAAATTCTGAAAACTAGTCTTACTAGTTGGGTTGTAAAGGTTAGATAGGCAGTCGCTCCGTTTGAATTACTTTTATTCAGCTGCATCCGGTTAGACTGGAATCCAACCCTAGCATAATTGGGAGAAGGCTTGGCAGATGAGGATATTCTTTCTATTTTTATGACCTTAACTCTTTTTTGACACGTTGATCATTTTACCGCGTATGCATTTCACCTTAGCCTTTGGGCTTTTTAGCCTAGTTCGCACATTTTCTCCTTTGTCTAATTCATTGTTAGTCTAAATTTCTTCATGAATTCAAAATTTCAACTTTCTCGAAAACACAATCTCATCATAAAATAAACTATTCCCTGTGGAACAAGTATTAACCAGCGAAAGTACACTAAGTTATAAGTTTCTTTAACAAACTGAGTAACTTACTATTTAAGCCCAACAGGTTACTATAGGTACTTAGAACAGGTACTTAGCATAAAGTACAGACGGCGCACTTAGCCGTAATACGGCCTAAGAATGTTAAGCACATACATTAGTGCTAAGTGTACTAAGTACATTAAGTATGATAATTATGTTCGAGTTGCTAGGTGTTGATACAGTAGTAAACCTTGCTT
Organism: Eurois occulta; assembly: GCA_950022335.1. Taxonomy (NCBI): domain Eukaryota; kingdom Metazoa; phylum Arthropoda; class Insecta; order Lepidoptera; family Noctuidae; genus Eurois; species Eurois occulta. The sequence continues at coordinate 6,487,929 of OX465484.1, read as the reverse complement.
TGATGAGCCTACGTGTCAGGTTTCTTAGCTTTGTTATGTTTATTCGTCAATTAAAAGTCATTATCTAACGCCATGTATGTGTAGTTTGTAGAAATGCTACTTTATGTGTCGATTTGAGATAGTCTGTAGATATATTTTTAAATCATCAGTCTCCTGCCCTTATTTCTATTTATTTGTGGTCAGTGTGGCATGACTTTTTTCCATAAACATGAATGACGATGATATGGGAACAAATCGAATTGAATTTTCAAAAATTCAATTCGATTTGTTCCCATATCATCGTTCAGGCCAGTCCATTCATGTTTATCGATTTTTTGGTCTATTATATGGTACACATACAAGATGTAAACGCACCCTTCACAAAGCCGTCAACCAAGCATACTGTACATCAAACTAACTAACCCTACGCAAAAATTATTGCTGGGAAACGACTTTTTTTTTGGAGTGAAAAATCACGTTTTACGGTTGGACTTAATATAATGGATCCAAGCACATTGTGCTTATGGGTACATTTAATAGTACAACTGTCATAGAGATATTTAAGGTATTTAAAAACTTGTATTATAAAAAAAAAGTTTGACTTCCAATATCTCATTTTTCTTTCTCCCTTAATTTTGAATATATAGGTATGATAATTTTGAGTAATTTATATAAATGCTTCTTAAAAAAATGTGAAGTATCTAACGTTGCAAAAGGTGTCTATGTGATGGACAGTCTACTTTACTGAACATAAACTTTTAAATCACTTAATCTCAAAAGTATCTTCTTAATGCAAAACTCGTGTAGAAATAGAAGATAAAAAATGTGGAAATACAAAACTGTATCAATTATTACTGGGAACACGAACCGTCTGACACTTTTAGCCCAAGAGTTTGTTCTCGTTGAATATTAATTCAATTGAAGTGGAGCACAATTTAATATATTCGTAGACTACGGTAAATCAATAAACAAGAGGCAGAATACTTTGTGTGTCCCGTTTCTGTATTACCATGACTTTTAGACTACTGTGAGCGTTTTTTGAGATGAGAACTTGAAACAATACATCATCATCTTCCTGCCCTTGTCCCCTGTTATTTGGGGTCGGCGCAACACGTTTTTTTCTTCCATTCTCCTCTGTCAACCGTCACGCTATCATTTACTTCTTTATCTTTCATATCATTCACAATCCATCCATCGTTTCTTTGGTCTTCCTCTCCCTCTTCATACATCAACGTTTATATTCATCTCTCTTTTAGTCACATGCGATTCGTCCCTCCTCATCACATGTCCATACCAAGACAGTCGATTCTCTTTCAACTTTTCTGTAACTGGCGCAACTTTTAAACTTCCTCTAATATACTCGTCTATATTCAAATAATATGAATGCGTAGTAACTCCGTCTATCTGTTACCTTTTTGGAACAGAGGCTCTAGCACGAGCGCGCAGTGTGAACGTTACTATGTTTAGGGTTTTGGTTTCTGCACTTAGTCCTTAAAGTGAACCATTGTGTGAAAGCCATGCTGGTCGTAACTCCAACCAGCCCACCTCCCTCCAAAAGCAGATCAAAGTTCCCGGTCTTCTCAGGATAGCCGCAAGAGATCTTGGTGTTCTTCGTGACGCCAGTGCACTCAGGGAGTACGTGCGCTACCGTTTCCGTGTGTAAAACTAACGTAAATACGTCTATTTTAAAATTAAAAAATATTCGTTTCAAAAATAATATTTTCATAATTTTAAGAATTTATTTGTATCCATGGATGATAGGGATTGCAGTTGAGTCCGCAATGGCCGATGCCTGCCAGGGCTGCGGGATGGTTCGAAAGAGATACCGCGGCCCTGGAACACAAAGGGCAAAGAAGGAGCATGGATGGGGTTTAGTCAGTACAAGTCTGACATTCCCTTCCGTTCTGCCTAGAGCGGAAGGGGTCATTTGATGACTGGACCCGAAAAAAAAAATAAGCCCGGGAAACGATCTTATTACGCAATTGAACAATTTTGCATTGTGAAATAGTCAAAAGGCAACGATCAAATTCTGCAAAGAAATGCCATAAATCAAAAGTCACAGTTTCATTCTTCTTCGCAAAACTCACCGTCTATATTTTGTAATAAAATATTGTTTTTACATCTTTGCCCGTTGAATGAACTCAATATGTACCAGAATATTATATTACTGCTAGAAATATGATATTATTATGAATGTAAGATAGATTATAATCAGATGAAATGTATGAGAATATTATACCAAGTATTAAATTCAAGTTTGAACAAAGGTGTTAAACAAACGTAGGTAACACCTATTTGGAACAATGTGTTACGCATAAATTACTAAGTAGGATGTTATAGTTAGACTTGATACAAATACTAGGTTTCTGAATTAATAATTTGAAGGTCGTCCCACTCTACTACAGCATTAATATACATGGTGATGAATTGGATAAAATTCAAAATGTCTTACGTTAGAAAAGAGAATGCTCATGGAAGTATGGAATCCCGTACCATGCTGCATCAAAATCAAACCTTGTTTTTTATAGACTACACTGATCGTATTAACTCCTACAAAAATTATTTTTGAAAAAAAAACCCGCGTTTCAGAGTTATTTTATAAAATCGAAACTAACCTAAAAAGTAGGTCTATTTTTTCGACGCTACCAACGACGTATTTTAACACACATACATTACATTATTGCTCTAAAAACAGCGTAATACACTAATATTAGTAAGAATTACGAGTTAAAGTAACATCCACAGTATGCTTGACTGAAACTCGATTTTATTTTAGACCTTTACATTGCCAATAGTCAGTCAGTACAGTACAAATGTCAGATGCCACAGATAAGATAACTATAAACCATAGAGTATAGTAAGTGCTATAAACTAGTCGGGATTTAGGGATGTAATCGATAAATCAAAATCTTTAGGCTGAGAAAATCTATTTTGTTGCAAATAGCAATAAACCAAACTAAATCGATTTGGTGTACTGATCTTACTTAATTGTAATTAATTTTAGAGTCCGCTCGACAGACAAGGGTTTGTTCAATTGAAACGGAACGTCATTTATATTCAGTTGAAACGGAACGTCATATAAAGGGAGTAAAACAATATTCGTACTTTTAAACTCGAAAAGTATATTTCCAGTTCAAAAATCAAATCCCCGACGCGTAATGCCGTAAAAAAATATGAAACTAATTACTATAATATTTTGGTTTTGAGGCGCGAGACTTTTTGGTACCAACTTTGGTCATTGTCCTTTAGAATGTTGTTGGCTACATTTAAGGTATCGCGTAAGAAGAGTTCGACAGCTTCAAATTCTCAATAAAAAATGGGTATACATAACATCACACCTGTAATCCCCGAAGGGTTAGGTAGAGATGTACCTAATAGTACACCCACATTTGGCCAGTTATGTTTAAATCCCATGTAATAGGGGGTTAATAATAATTTATGTAGGTGTCTACCTCGATAATGTTTAAAATAGTAACTGTGGATTGTTTCATTATTATGTTTTTGGTCGCAATAGAGTGCTTATAACATACAATCTCGTTGGTCATTTAGTTCATTGTAAGGACAAAACAAAAATTGGCCTAGCCAACCGCCAAAACGCTGATATGAATCTAATTCTCGCATTTCAAAGGTAAAATACCAATTTAAATTAGATGCCAAACACTCCAAACAGTTGGGTTCCGCTAGCGTAGACTATTCATTAAATCTATTGTTAGTCGTTTCAAATTGCGCTTTCGGTTAATTAAGTAAATACATTAATTAAAACAAACATGAAACTAAACCACAATGTTCGCAAACGTGTGCAGATTATGCATTTAAATTGAAACTGGTGCAAGTGTGTAGAATGGATAAGGAGGTAGGTGATATTGAATTGATAGGTAGGACGAACGAATAATTAAAATCTATGGAAACACCAACAATGTGAATTTAGCCGAACTGTCAAAATCAACTGACAGATCTAACAGACCGACTTTCAACCGTTTTTTGCTCGGGACAGGGGGTCTAAAATGGCCGCTTTAGCAGAATCATAATAGGATAATAATATGAATTACGTTTAAATTCTTAAAATGGTCATAGACGTACCTACTATTATGAATTGTCACCTTGTGACCATTTTACGAATTTAAACGTAATTCATATTATTATCCTATTATGATTCTGCTAAAGCGGCCATTTTAGACCTCCTGCTCTGCGGACGGGCGCATCACTTACGTATCATATAAAATGAATATTTTTTGTTGTTAAGTTTATACGAAGACCGAAATCAATAATAATCGTTGTGATAAAGTTTTAGTTTAATCATTAAATTTATTAGTTTTGTAAAAAGAATTGTTCTTATTTTTTTTTAATATTATAATAATAATCAGTTTATTTCGGACATTTTACATTTATATATTGTTAGTAAACATGAACCTTAAAAACTATGTTAGTAAAGGATGTAGGTTTGACAGGTAATACATAAACGGGCAATCTTTCCCCGCAATGACGTTCTGTTCGAGCTGCCCTGGACCCTCTGCAGCAACGACGCGGCATACTTACGTCTGGTCGCTGGGAAGCTATCAGTGTGCGCATGAGCTAACATTCCCGACGCACTGCAGAAGCGTAGCAGCCGCAGCAGCTGAATGCATTATTATATTGAATGCGAAGAGCGTTGACGGCTTGAATGAGGAAAGACCACTGAATAGGTGGACAGACGATCTTATTAAAGGAGCCGAAAGAAACTGGATAACCATGACACAAAACTGCAATAAATTGACAAATTTAGAAGAGTACTCACAGCATTGGGTGGCCAGAGGTTGTAGTCTTCTTCAACCTCTGGCCACCCAATAATACACACAACACAAGAATATTCAAATGAGTTAGCAACAATGAGGAACTGTCTCGGTGCAGATATAACAAATTCCGTACAATACTTTGTACGGAATTTGTACAAAGTGTGTTTGTTTGTGTTGTGTTTTGTAAAAATGACTTTTTTTTTTTTTTTTTTTTTGTTTCCGGGGTGGAAAATCCACACGGATGTCCTCCGCCCTGGGGCGGGCGGAGGGGTCTGTCGGACTCTAACCGACTAAAAACCACCCCGGTGTTCCCTTCCCACACTTGCACCGGGGATCATGGGAACTAGTGCGCCTTCCACGATCCCCGGCTAGTGCCGGCCCGCTTCCGCGGGCCTCCTCAAGTCTGCGGGGGGAGTGAGGTGTCCTCCCCCCGGTACGCCATTAGGGGGGCGCGCGGAACACTACGCGCCACCACCTCGGGTCCAGTTATACGGGGGGGCAGCGGACGTCCCCAAGTCCGCCGTCCCTCTGGACCCGTTTAGGGGGGCCGGAAGAGGGCGTTATCCGCCCTCCGCCGACGCCCGGTACGTCTGCTGCGGATCGGGAGAGTGGTCTCGACCTCCCTCAACCTCTCCGCAGCCTCCTTCTGTGAGATGACCGTTTCACAGAAGGAGATCACCGCATCCCACGACTCTGTGCTCCCGACCATCGCGCGAGCGACGGCCGGCAGCGACAGGTCGGTTCCCACTACTGTCACGAGGGCACGGCGCGGCTCCTCCCATGCGGCACACTCTGTCAGCGTATGCCGCGCCGTGTCCTCCAGACAATGGACGCAGTGATGACACCGAGCGTCCGGCTCTCTGTTTATGCGACACAGGTACTTCCCGAAACAACCATGCCCCGAGAATACCTGCGTCGCCCGAAATGACAGGGAGCCGTGCCTCCTCTCGAGCCATTCCTCGAGCACTGGTCGGATCGCCTCGATGGTAGCGAAGCCGGCGGTAGGGCGCAAAAGCCTCTGCCGCCACTCCGCCACCAAGACCTCGCGGAGCTGGGACCGACGCAGATCGATCTCTCGCTGCATCGGTCCACCGCCCCGCGCCCGCGCCTCCTCGCGCCACCGGTACAGTGACGCGAGGACTCTCGCCTCTAGGTCCCAGGGTGGCGACCCGGCCAGTGCACAAGCCGCCTCGTAGGAGATTGTGCGATACCCCCTGATAGACCTGACGGCCATCGCCCTCTGCGGTTTCCGCAGAATCGCGATGCTGCCGGCCGTCAGGTCAGAGGCCCACACCGGGGCCCCGTACAGGGCCATGGATCGCAAAACCCCCAGGTACAATCTCCTACAGGCGGTGCTCGGGCCCCCCAGATTGGGAAGCAGCGTTGCGAGCGCACCCGCCGCGCCCATCAACTTGGGCGCCAACCGCTGGAAGTGGGGTCCAAAGTCCCATCGGCTGTCGAGCACCAATCCCAGATACTTCATGGTGGACTCGACAGCAATTGGGGTCCCACCGACCACAATATGTGATCCGGGCGGCGGCGCCCGCCGGGGGCCGTGAAAGACCACGGCCTCCGACTTGTTGAGGGCCACCTCCAGGCCCAGGCGCCGTATGCGGCCCACCACCTGTGAGACCGCAGAGGTCGCCAGCAACGCTGCCTCCCTGTAGGAGCTCCCCCGGGCCGTGACCAGTGTGTCGTCCGCATAACACACCAGGGCCACCCCCGGTTGGAGCTCGCCTCTCAGCACCCAGTCGTACCCGATGTTCCACAGGGGTGGGCCAACGACCGAACCCTGTGGAACACCGCACGACATGTCGCGCCGGCCTCCACCGTCGCGTCCCCTGTAGGTGACACACCTTTCCGATAAATAAGCCCCAATGATGCGGCGGAGGTACGGGGGCACCCTGTGGTAACACAGCGCCTCCCGAATACAGCTCCAGGGCAGGGTGTTAAAAGCGTTGGAGATGTCCAAGGACACCGCCAACATCACCCCGCCCCGGGACACTGCTTCCTTCGCCAGGACTCTTACCCGCATTATGGCGTCCACAGTGGAGCGCCCATGCCGAAAGCCGAACTGGCTATCGTCCAGATCCGGCCCCTCTCTGTACAAGTGGCCGGCGAGGCGGGCAGCAATAATCCGTTCGAAAAGCTTACCCACCTCGTCCAGCAGCACTATGGGCCGGTATGCGGACGGCGAGTCCGCTGGGCGCCCTGCCTTCTTGAGCAGGACCAGACGACCCTTTTTCCACTCACTAGGGAATTGGCCCTGCTCAAGGCATGCTGAGTAGAGTCCTCTCAGCTGGGGCTCTAGCTCTTTCAGAGCGAGGGCAAGCGCAACGCCGGGAACTCCGTCGGGCCCCGGGGCAACGGTCTTGGCCCGAGCAACGGTCTTGGCCCGAAAAATTGTAAAAATGACTAACCTAACTAGTACTCTAGTTAGGTTAGTCATTTTTACAATGTTGGAAATACCTCGTTGATCGTGGGGTTGATTAAGCTGGATTGTTTTAGCACTTGTTCAGGACTAGCAAAGTGTTATTGGGTTTGTTAATATTTTTTTAAAGCAGCCCCTTGTTTGTAATTATGCCCGGTTTATTGCAATAGGCTCGCCCCTGTCACATGAGACTTAAAAATAACTAATGAAATGTGGGTGTACTACGTCATAAGTAGACGTCCTCCTATTCGTTAAAAATAAAATATGTAACGAATAATAAATAGGTATGAATCTAAAGAACCCAACCACTTGCAAAAAAAAAACATCCGATTAAAAAAAAAAGCACCAAAAAGTGGAAAATAACTTCACTTTTGGAAGTCGGCGACTTGTTTGTTTCATTGACTTGTTTTTTTGCGAAAAACATGCTGGTCCAAAACATATCCTCCGCATTTTTAGAAGTCGTTTAAAAGTTAATATTAAATCAAAATATGTACCATAAATAAAGAATGAAGGTTTTGGTAATTGTACATATTAGATATACAAACTTCTATAATAATTAACCTGCAACATACAAACGTATAACACACTCAGTGAACACTCGAAGTACACACTCAATGTTAGAAAATACTCGTACATCAGCAAATTGCAATTACAGCGTTGTTTTCAGCATATAATCTTGCTGTACAGCGGTTGACGTGGGTATCCCATTAATTATTTAACAAAATGCAAATCAGTTTGTTGTGGAAATACAATTGCGTTTGAGTTATATTGTATCACTAAATTCTAGTTTCCGTACTGTCCAAACTGAATTAACGTGCCAAACGTTAGATTACACGAGTGCCTATTTCTGTTTGAAATTCAAATACGTAATGTTATGTTAATTAAATGCAGTTTTAAGTCACCAACAGCTTAAATAGGTCTGGGCAGGACATGTCTGCCGCATGCGGGACAAACTATAGCCGAAAGTAGTTCAGAGGTAGCACGCGCTCGCGAGAAATGGAAAAATTGGATGGAGGTCTTTGTGTTGTGTTTTTGGAGGTGTTTGGTCTTTGGTCTTTGGGTGATGTAGGACACAATAGGTCACTGAAAATTTAGTTTTAATACTGAATTCGTAGGTAATTGATGATTTTGTTAAAGGTATAGTAGGAAACAAGAAATAATCGTATAATTTTGTAACATTTTAAAACAATTGACTGCCTGCTTAGTGTCACTACACCAGTGAGGCTGTTAATCTAGCTTGAACACTCGTTTATTCTTTTAAAACTCTAATAAAGTAACGCGTAATGAAATTGTTAGAAAACGTCAAACCTAATAAGTCGACGATTACCATCAGAATACTCGTACATTACAAACATACACCGTCTGATTGGCAAATTGGGTTCCGGGACATGAGTAATTCGTCCTAACGACATTTCCACTTTGCATTGGATCTGGAATGCGAACTAATGACATTTGCACTCTTCAGTTCGACACATTCTGCCCTAATTGGGCGCTCGCGTATCAGCCAATGAGCTGCCATCGATGCTACGTAATCTATTTATTTACGTAAACGATGAAAAACGAGAGAAATTTATACATATATGATTTGGAACTATGTACTGACTTTTTGGTAACAGTTTCATTGTCGATTTTCCTTACACCTTGTATGTGTTATATTAGTAGTATTCTTTAGAATTATGTCTCTCACAAGGTTTTGAAGATGTGAAGTTATAGGCGAACAATTATATGCTTATTTACTCAATGCCAGTGTTAGATTTTAGATTGAAGAGAAACAGGTACTTAGCATATTAATTTTCTAAAATGTTCCCGATTGAGAAGCTCAATTTGCTTAATTAAACTTCTAATAAATTCACGAAGTAATTCAAGTTTTAACAAAAACCCATTAGAGTCGCAATTCGAATGAACTGCATTTTAAGGGCTGTGTTTAGCACTACAAAAGAATCACCTTCACAAATAAAACTCCTTTAAAAATCATCTTAGAGCCACTACTATTCGCACTCTAAAATGTCCCTTATAAATCTCACAGCTTCATTCTTCATTGTATGAAGACCAGCTGCAAAAAGATTTCAAGCAAGCAGCTTTTGATTGGTGCCCTTTTGTGTTCCGCTCAATCTGAGTCGAGAACCGTCCATCCCCCGTACTTTAATAATACACCCTTGCGCTTGAGGTGGAAAAAGCAATCTGAAATAAAATGGTATCTCTTCACAGCAAGATTAAAAACGATGGTTATATTGTTTTCTTTTTCAGAAGAGCTCTTGCTTTTTTCGGGTTATTGCACTTATCATTACCGTCATTATTGGCAGCCCTGCGCCATCCACTTCGTGTATTGCGGCACTACAAAATGTACTACAGCAAAATAGTACAAAAAGTACTACAGCGCCATCTATGACACAAATAAAGAACTAGTATCTGAATTCTAAATCGAGCTATTAAATTTATCCGTGACTTATGAGCATATTCAAAAACCCAACAACAACTGTCGGTCCCACCAGACATAACACCCATCCGGTCGGAGAATTCTCGCTTTTCTATGCGGGATGAAAAACTCTACGCCCTGTTCCTCATACCCTTCGTCATCCAGATCTTTCGTGTCTCGTCCATCCATCTGGCTAAGCTTTTTAAGTTTGGTGAAAGGTACTACGGAACGGAACTACGGAAATAAATATTTTTTTAATTTGGATTTGAATGCACTGGAAGACTAAATTTAGCATGTTGCATTTTAATTTAAAGTCCAATTACCAGTTATCTGATTTTTGCCCTGCAATGAGACAACACAAGCTGTTATTATTAGTACTTATTTGATTTCAATCGAAACCATATCGAAGCATCTCACGTTTGTGCATCATATAATATAATATATTATTTTTGACATTTTTATATGATATTATTTTTCTAAAATAAAAGTAGCCTAAGTTAGACCTTATTACATTACATCAGCTATCTGCCAGTAAAAGTCCCGTCAAAATCGATCCAAGCGTTTCAGAGATTATCTGGAACAAACAGACAGACATACAATTTTTTTTTTAAATGTGGTTTTGTTATACGTGCTCTATATATTTTCATATATGCATTCAATAAAAAGCTGTTATTTTAATATCACAAACAAACACTTAAATTTTATTTATTTGTAAAAAAGATGGTGACCACGTAGTTTTCGCTTTATTCAAAGAATGGCCTTTTGCTGCCGAGTCAGCTGGATCTAGAGATTTAATCGCATTATATTCACCAAGTCAAGCGTAAGCTTTGCTACTCAAGCAGAATAAAGTAATAATGGCTTGGAAATTCAAGTTTCATCAAAATTATTTTACAATGTTTGTGCATAATCGTGTTCATTGTGTCCGTAGATTTCGATAAAAATGAAACTCATCACTAAATAATAAAACTCGAAATAGATATATCAAGGTGAAGCTACTTTTGCTGAAGTTGGTCTGTGGATGGATGACCATCCATTACTCGGCGAGACCTCTGCTCGTAGAAGCACTATAAGCCATTCTTATTTTCGTGAGGTTAGTGTCAAACCTGAGTTTTAATGCCAGCCTCTGACTTGGCTTAAGCCATTGGTCTCGGTTGTCAATGGATATTTTTGACAGTCGTTACGGTGGTTGAGAACCAGCTAACCTTGTTGAGATCAGACAGGTAGTCGCTCCATGTAAAACACTGATATTCAGCTGCATCGGTTAGGCTTGAAATCAACCCACATAGTTGAGAAATAGAGAAGTATGGAAGAAGAGGACATGCTGCGCCGACCACAAATGAATTGGGAGAAGGGCAAGAGAATGATCATGATGATGATGATAGTTGGGGAAAAGCTAGGCAGTTGATGTAAAACAAGATTTTGATATAAAGAACGAAGTGAACACAATAGAATTATGAAAACTTAAGTTCTTATCATTTTTATTGCGAAAGTTTAACAGTAATTGTCAATTTATTAGATGATTATATCACCAACTGTTATTCGGACAAGAAACTCTCTAACATTCGTTATGAGACAAATATCTACAAATGGCTATAATTTGTTATTGTTTGATAAAAATAAGTTTTCCTCGTAGGCAAGGCTTGTTTTTGACATTCATGATTTACGATCTTGGCAATCGCTTTACGGGTTCATAATATTGATGGTAGGCTTCTCTCAAGTTTATTAAAAGGCAGAAAAAATATTACAGTATTGCGTCCGTTTTATTATGACAGGCTGTGTCGACGGCGCGTTCGTGTTCCACGCGTGCCTCAAAGACATCTATGGGTTTTAGTCAGTAGAAGTCTGACACTCCCTTCCGCTTCTCCCAAAGTGGGAGGGTGGGGGGGGTCATTTGATTTCAAATAAATCTAGATATGATTATATACGTATCACAACAGCTTACGTTTCTACTGTAATTTGTTGCCAGAAGTTGGTTCACATCTGAGAAGAATATAATTTAGTTGATAGCGTTGCTGATAGCCTAAGGCTTCAGAAGAAAGAGAGAGTATTTATATATACTTCTATTTAAATCTGTCCATTAGAGCTGTGCGACGATGTGCATACTTTAACCAATAGAATTATATAGGTAGGTAGATGCAGCTCCACACTGCTCGTTCCATTACACATGCAGTATAAGCTTAGTCCATTGAACACAAGTCCTGTCTACATTTTCCAGATCATGCACCCGGCAAAAGGGAACACAATTTTCCGAATGTTTATGCTAAAGCATGTTTCCTTTGTCTCCAGAATGCGGCGGCGTGACGTGAGTGGCGCGGGGTGAGGTAGCGGGGAGCGGGGCGCCATGAGCGCTCCCGAGCCGTCAGTGCTCAACGCACTGAAGGGGTTCACGGAATCCAGCGACAAGTGGCCCGGTCCACGTGCTGTCAAGATTTTCGTTGCCGCCGTCTACAATGGTGAGTACTTGACGGTTATATTTTATTTCTTCTAAGAAGGAAACTCAAAACCGAGGCTGTGAAGTGTTCTCTGCGTCGCGCGTTAAGACTCGCAATACAATGAGTACTATGAACATCTTGATTGTCTCGGTGTGTGGAGTCTTTCAAATTAGGTATTTCTGCGAAATAAGAATCAGGTTACCAGGTGTGAATCCTAAATCCATGAATGATTTAGTCTTATTTCCAATTAACGATGAAAATTAAATCCGTTACCTAAGTACTTGCGCTATCACGCACCATGATGATCGTCGTATGACTACCGTGTAAATCTATTCAAAACATGAGAAATTCAGTAATTATACACCTTTATTATTAAAAACTTAAGACACAAAATAGTGACAAGACCAACTCCTTACTTGTGATTGTGATAAAGATCACCTCAAAATAAATTTATATCTACCCTCAACAATATTTCCTCCCTCGCAAAACAAACAACAAAACCCAGCATCCCACTCATTGAAGAGCCCCTCGGCATCCACAAATTCATGTCTCGTTGTCATGAATATTCTCATCTTTTATATTTTCCTTGCGGAGTGGAATCTGACAGAGGAATACCTACTTGAAACTGTATCAATGTACTGTAGGAGCTCAAGATTCTGGAGTACCGAGTATCCGCAAAGCAGACAAGGGGCTTACATCGTTGCCTTCTCACCGCGGAATATTATATTATACTAGCTTTTGCCCGCGGCTTCGCCCGCGTGCAGTTCGGGAATTGCCCACGGGATCTTGCCTACTTCTGGGATAATAAGTAATCTACATCTATTTGTATAAAGATAAAGACATATTTATTTTGTAAAACATGAGTAAGTAGGTATGTATACACTATACCAGGTGTTATAAGTGAAAGAAAGTGGCTACATGTCTTGCCATATAGGAATGGCGTACAAAATTATGTTTGTTTTTATAAAATAGGGTAAATTCAATTAACATAAAATTAAAAAAAAGAAAACAATGACTTAGACAATATAAAATTGAAAAAGAAAAACAATGGCTTAGAAAAAAAAATGGCTTATTAAGTAGAGTAAACTTAACAGATTAAAAAATAGAACTTGTTACCTAAAAACATTAAAATTAAAATGAAATGTCGTAACTAATTTAATTGTCGATGCATTGGTTTTTATTCGTTTAAAAATTCCGTTAAGCTGTAGTAGCATTTGGCTAGAAGTTTTTTTTTAAGCTGTAGTTTAAAGAGTCTAGTTGGTAACTGCTTAATAGGATTGGGGATTTTATTATAGATAATTGGTGCTAAATAGAAAATACTTTTATGCATTAGTGCCGTGCTCGGCCTAACTATTTCTAGCCTGAGATTGTCACGACGACTGCGGATGGTAACTTCTGACATTTTTTTAAATAAATTAGGATTCGCTTTAACAAAATTAGCTACTTCATATATAAACAAGGAAGGCAAACTTAAAATATTATGGTTAATAAAAAATGGTTTGCAGCTATCGGTAACTTTTAGACCGAACATTGCCCTAATGCACCTTTTTTGGGACTTAAATATTATTTCTTTATTGACAGAGTTTCCCCAGAATATAACGCCAAACCTTAATATGGAACCGACAATACCGTGGTAGGCAGTAAGAAGCGCATCAGTGCTTATTGTGGGTGCTAGTTTGTAAAGCGCGTAAGCCGCGGAATTTATTCTTTTATTTAATAGCTCTGTGTGTTCTTTCCAATTAAGACTTTTATCAATGGTTACGCCTAGAAATTTTGTAGAGTCTACTGTTTTTAAAACTGATCCTTGATAATTGATATTGAGGTTTGGTGTTGTTAAACGTTGACTAAAGAACATAACTTTTGTTTTATCTAGGTTAATTTTTAAATTATTGTTATTTAACCATTTAATTATTGATGTTATTGTTTCATTAATTTCACTCTCATAATTATCTTTATTGTTAGAGTTTATGGTGACCGTACTGTCATCCGCAAAAAGTGATATGGGATAATTTGTTATTCTGGGTAAATCATTTATGTAAATAATGAATAGTAAGGGACCCAATACACTCCCCTGTGGGACTCCGTATTTCACTATTCGTTCTTCTGATTTATATGTTTCTTCTTTTTTAGTTGAGATGTTTATTTTGGAAATTTCTGTATATTGTTTACGATTTTTCAAGTATGTTTTTATTAGTTCTTGTATGTTTCCCCTGATGCCATACGCTTCTAATTTTCTGATCAGAATGTCATGATCGACGTAGTCGAAAGCCTGGGTCATGTCGCAGTAGATTGCACAGACCGGCTTCTTTTTATCTACGTTAGACATGACATTATTAATGAAATCAAAAATGGCCATATTAATAGTTTTATTTTTGCGAAAACCTTTTTGATCATCTGTTAGAATGTTTCGTTTTTCTAAATAATTGTATATTTGTATATATATATATTTTTCAAAGACTTTAGATAGTATGGGAATAAGAGCTATGGGTCTGTAAGAGTTCATGCTTTCTTTATTGTCCTTTTTAAATAATGGTTTTACTATTGCTGTTTTTAGATTTTCTGGGTAGATTCCTGTGCTTATACAAATGTTTAGGATATGGCTTAGGTGATCACAAATATCATAAGCGACATATTTTATAATTTTTGTGGGTATCCCATCATGCCCGACACTTGAAGTGTTTTTCAACGATCGAATTATTTGAAGGATATCGTAAGGTGTACTTGGTGCCATAAACATAGACTGCCTTGATGTGTTAATATTAAAATTTACTTTCTCACCTGAACCTGAATCCGACAAAGGTTTAATTTTATCAACAAAAAAATTGTTAAAGGCATTTGTTATTTCCTGTGGATGAGTTACTGTTTTATCACCTATTTTTATGGAAGAAATGTTATCCTTCGGCTTGTTCAATTTGGTTCTGTTTATTATTGCCCATGTGGCTTTAGATTTATTAGTTGCTGTTTTTATATTATGAATATTTTGAGCTCGTTGAGTTAATTTAATTATATGTTGATAACGTTTGGCATAGGTTTTAAACTCTATTTTATTTTGATTATTTCGATTTAGCCTATAGTTCCACATTAGCTTTCTCTTTTTTTTACTACAGATTCTAATTCCGTGTGATATCCATTTTGGTTTCCTTTTGTTTCTCAATGTTATTTCTTTATATGGAAAGCATAAATTATATAGAAGTAGAAATTGTTCGATGAACGCATTGTAGGCTGTATTTGAATTTTCAGTTTTGTATATTTTGGAGAAGAAAACACTTTGTACACATTCTTTAAATTTCTGCATATTTTCTTTACTAAAATCGCGTCTTTTTATTTTCCACTTTTTTAACAAATATGTTTTAATCGGTAATTTTAGTATTTGAGCTGTATGGTCTGATAAACCAAAGTCTATCACTTCAGATTTACATTTCTGTCTAAGATTATGTGCAAAGTTATCTATGCACGACCCACTTATAAGTCTTGTGGGCTGATTTAATTCTAGTTTTAGATTAAAGTTTAAAAGTAAGCATTCCAGTTCCCGCAAGGTGTTATTGCGCTTGAGAGTATCAATATTAAAGTCACCTGCTATTACGACATTTCTTTTTACACTTTTTTTACTTAAAGTATGTAATAATTTTTCAAATTGTTCAAAAAACATGTAATCAGACTATAACATGTATCAGACTATAATCTATCTCTGTGCCAAGTTTCATCCAGATCTGATCAGCCGTTCTGGCGTGATTGAGTAACAAAGATCCATTCATCCAAACTTTCGCATTTATAAATAGTTTATGTAAGATATATATGTAATATTAGTATTTAGGGTTCCGCACCTCAAAGGGAAAAACGAAACCCTTATAGGATCACTCGCGTGTCTGTCTGTCTGCCTGTCCGTCTGTCACAGCCAATTTACTCTGAAACTACCGGACCGATGGAGTTGAAATTTGGTACATATATGTAAGTCATTGATTCAAAGACGGACGTATATTAATTTTAAACAGGGGAGCCACTTTTGGGTCGTAAATTAAAAAATGAAAATAAAAATATTTCTAAACTACATCGTGATAGATCAAAAACTGTGATACACGTGTCTCATAATTTTAATTGAAGAGTGATGTGTACATTAAGTTTTGGGTCAACCGACCCAGAGAATATTTTGATTTTATATTGCGGGATGATTTTGGAAAAACTGTAAGTAGAGTATGTAGACTTTCAAGTCTATCACAGAAAACTCAGCACCCCATTTTGTCCTCTTAGGGGTGGAATTTCGGTGCTATCATTGCGAGGATCGCCCGGAGGACACGGTGGAGCACACCGTGGAGGTCTGCTCTGCTTGGGCGGAGCACCGCCGTGTCCTCGTAGCGGCGATTGGCGGCGACGACCTCTCGCGTCCGGCCCTGGTTCAAGCCATGGTCCGGGGTGAGAGGGAATGGAAAGCCGTCGCCTCCTCCTGCGAAGCAGTCATGCTAGCGAAGGAGGCGACGGAACGTGAGAGGGAGAGAGCCTCACGTCCCAGCCGCCGCGGGAGGAGAAGCACCGGGCGTCGGGGCCACGCCGTGATGGGTCTCGGCCACCGTAGGCGCGGGCCTGTGGACGGTGAGTAATGGGCTAGCTCGCCGTCCGTCCGTCGTATGACGACAGGCCGTGTCGACGGCGCGTTCGTGTTCCACGCGCGCCTCAAAGAGATGTCAGCAAACGGGAGGGGCCCGCAAGGGCCGATGCCTGCCAGGGCTGCGGGACTGTTCGAAAGAGATACCGCGGCCCTGGAACATAAAGGGCCAATGAAGGAACATGGGTGGTTTTTAGTCAGTAAGAGTCTGACACTCCCTTCCGCTCCGCCCAGAGCGGGAGGGGTCATTTGATGATTTCCCACCCTCCAAAAAAACAAAAAAAAAGGGGTTGAATTTCTAAAAACCCTTTCTAAGTGGACCCTTTGCCACTGGTAGGTACCAGTTGCGAAGAGTGAAAATTGAGTCAGGGGAAACCGAAGAAAAAAACGAGAATTGTTTTTTTTTCCTATGTTTATTTGAACCTCATTTTCGTTATCAGTGACCTCAAAAACTATGAAAATGATAACCCTGATGAAAAATCTAAAAAAAATGGTTGGTGCCATTTAGAATTTCCATTTTGACCTAATTTTCGATATCAGCGACCCTGAAAACCATGAAAATGACATCCATGACGAAAAAACCAAATATTTTCATCGGCGCCATCCTGAATTTCATTTTGACCTAATTTTCGTTATCAGCGACCCCAAAAACCACGAAAATGACACTCATGACGAAATAACTGATTTTTTTTGCTGGCGCCATCATCGATTTACATTTTGGCCACATTTTCGTTATCAGCGACCCCAAAAGCCATGAAAATGACACCCATGACGAAAAAACCTAAAATCTTCATGGGCGTCGTCTTGAATTTTTATATTTTGACCTCATTTTCGTCATTGGCGACCCCAAAAACCACGAAAATGACACCCATGACGAAAAAACCGAAAAAAACAGGACTGAATTTCATACTGGGGGATGATTTTGGAAAAACTGTGATACACGTTTCTCATAATTAATCTCTTCATAACTGAAGAGTATGTACACAAATTTTCAATTCAATCGACCTCGAGAATAAAGTTTCATAGAAAACTCAACACCCATTTTTACCCTCTTAGGGGTAGATTTCGAAAAACCTTTTCATAGTGGATACCTACTCTTCACAAAGAATACGCCCTCCAAATTTCATTTCTCTAAGACCAGCGGTTTAGGCTCTGCGTTGATATATCAGTCAGCCAGGACTTTGAATTTTATATTGGAGGATGATTTTGGAAAAACTGTGATACACATCTCTCACAATTTTAACTGCAGAGTATGTACACAAACTTTCAAGTCAATCGACCCCGAGAGTAAAAAGTTTCACAGAAAATTCAACACCCCAATTTACCCTCTTAGGGGTGGAATTTCGAAGAACCTTTTCTTATTAGATATCTACTCTTCACAAAGAATACACCCTCCAAATTTCATTTCTCTAGGGCCAGTGTTTTGGGCTGTGCGTTGATATATCAGTCAGTCAGGACTTTGAATTTTATATTGGGGGATGATTTTGGAAAAACTGTGATATACATTTCTCATAGTTTTAACTGAAGAGTATGTAGACTTTTAAGTCAATCGACCCGAGAATAAAAAGTTTTACCGAAAATTCAACACCCCATTTCTCCCCTTTAGGGGTGGAATTTCGAAAAACCCTTTCTTAGTGGATACTTACTCTTCACAAAGAATACACCCTTTAAATTTCATGTCTTTAACACCAACAGCTTAGGCTGTAAGTTGATATATCAGTCAGTCAGTCAGGACTTTGAATTTCATATTGAGGGATGATTTTGGAAAAACTTTGATACACGTTTCTCATAATTGTAACTGCAGAGTAGGTACACAAATTTTCAAGTCCATCGACCGCGAGAATAAAAAGTTTCATAGAAAACTCAACACCCCATTTTACCCTCGTAGGGGTAGAATTTCGAAAAACCCTTTCTTAGTGGATACCTACTCTTCACAAAGAATACACACTCCAAATTTCATTGCTCTAGGACCAGCGGTTTGGGCTGTGCGTTAATATCTCTGTCAGTCAGTCAGGACTTTGAATTTTATATATATAGATACAATTTAGAATTCAACCTGGGATACAAGGAAATGTAGAGATGTGTTTTGATATAGTGAAGTCAAGTATAGTAGTCAAGTAGTATAGTGAAGACGTCATATTATTTTGCAATGTTTCTGTATCAGTGTTATGTCCTAATTAAGATTTAAAGCTGTATGCTTGCCTTACTTAGGTCGCCACGAAAATAGGTACAGACCAATTAAAAACATATAGTGAGCTCACAGATTGCGCATGAAACGATACTGACAGAGATAATAGTACATAATTATATTTGGTACATACTTCAAATGTTAGTTTCTACTAAAGGAAACGTGATAAGTTTTGAGAATTTAACAAATTAAACCTCTGGGATCAAATAAAAAGTATATTTACATGTGAATAGGGTATTCACATGAAGAGTTAGTTGTAAGTAAAATGGCATTAATGAGATGATTTTTTTCACAGAATTCCGTGAAGAAAGGCGACAAATCCTGGAGATGGTGGGACCAGACTTGCAGTCCACGTACGACGATCGATACATTGAGGTGAATTACGATACATCTTTATTAATATAATGTCTATAAACTATCCGTTTCTACTTAGTTAAACTTATTCATGTAAGTTTAGTTCGAAACACCATTAGCCTACAGTTATCCACTGCTAAATAAGCCTCTTTAATAACCCGTAATTCAACTCGATTCTCGTCACCTCAAACCCGGCTGTTACCAGTCACACCAGTGTCTATGTAAACAGAAATTTATCCAGTAATTTATTGTACCTCTACCTAAATGTATGACACTCAGCAATTTGACACTAATTTTACAACAACACCTCACCTATGAGAACTCAAACAGCTGCTCAACAAACTTTCTCGTAATCACACAGACGGTCGCAGTTATTTCAGTTTACAACTAAGTACCAACATTATATCACATTACCAACAGACAAGGCACAGAAACACAAAGTTTCCATTAAACTACATGCCCACAAAATGTGCGAACATGGACGAAGCCAAAACTTTTGGACGCAAAACGATTGTACCTGAAGTTTGTCATGCAGAGTTACTCAGACCGTATTAGCAAGCTGAATGTAAATGGAGTTATAGTTCGGAACTTCTGGTCCGTGTGCTGGGTTTCGCAAAAAGTCGGGTAATATTGAGATGTAACAGATGTGGACCCGAATATGTGGGGAAAACTACGCGTGGAACAAATCAGTCGTAGTAGTGTCTATATGAATTGGCTTTTGGACTACAATATTAATAATAATTTTATTAAAACATCCCTTATTACGTGGAACTGAAACATATAAGTACATACGAGTAAAGATACCCTTCGGAAAAACACAGGTGTGATGTTGTTTCAATATAGTCCTATTCCATTCAGAAATTATTAGCGCCTGCGTTTTTATCAACGGTTACGTATAATTCAATTTTAAACAAAACCGAGGCCTATAAAATATGAAACTCAAATATTCCGGGAGATGAAAGAAAATAATAATTTCATTTTGGATTACCTGTAAGACCCTCTGACAAGACCACGGCCTTTGTTGTTTTATTATTATCCCGCGTTTCTGAACAAGTAAACTGAATAAAGTATTAATGATAATAGAATGAAGAGATGCCCATGCCCATTTTGACTAACACTGATAAAATAAAATCCAAAGTGCAATAATATTTATTTATTTATTCATGAACACATACATTTGTTTTAACAGGTATGACCCAAGCTAACAAAAGTAGTCATGCATTGCTAATTGTACAGTCTCAAGTAACAGGTCAGGGAAGAAACACAAGTTACACAGAGGATAACAAACTAAGTGTCACCCTCTGGAATTCCGCCAAAGAGCAAGAAAATATGTCCAAATGCCGAAAGACACTATTAAGTATTCTCACTGCACGAATCATTGGTGCAAACTTAAGAACGACCACGACGACGACGACGACGATTTAAGAACGTCCTCATCTGCCTAGCGCTAGCATTTTACCAACTATGTTGGGGTCGGCTTCCAGTCTAACCGGATGCAGCTGAGAATCAGTATATTATATGGAGCGACTGCCTATCTGACCTCTACAACCCAGTTAGTACTGGGTAATACGATACCCCTTAATAAGCCTGGTTGTTAGACTTTCGGGTCTCTGACTACCTGTAACGACTGTCAAGATCTACAATTATCAGCCAGGCTTAACGTGATTTCGGCACGGAGGAAACTCGGTATCTAATAACAGTTTTAAGAACGTACAATAGCTTTTCAAGCCTCCGAAATTAACCACACTGCGGCCCATTCTTGCTCATGACAATGTGTCGTGTCAGTACACATGGTCAGCATGTGTAGCTCCGGGGAGTAATAAAAGGGCCTCCACAAGTGACCTTAGGTGGGTACGCCTAGCAAGTCCTTGGCAATCAGCCCAGCTGACAAATTACACCTACCCCACTTAGCTGAAACACGTGGCCTACCATGACGTCTTTCTGGCGTCAAAGAAGGAGTAATTCTAGTGTGGATAAGAGATGGCGTTATACGATCTGTATAGCTCTGTCTCTTTCCCACACTGGAATTACTCCTGCTTTAAGACGTCGTAGTACCCCCCAGTCTGTGCCAGTTCGTTGAAAGGAGTTAGCTTGATTGAGCTTTCGTTCAATTGGGTTTATAGGAATAGAATGTAATCTATATATATATCTATACACATAAATATAATTGAAGGGTCTGTTCGTAAATTCAAAATAAACAGATTTTTACTGAATGCCTATGAAAGTATATACGGTATCTACTTATAACAAAAAAAAAAACTTTTATTTAAATTTTTGTCTGTCTGTCAGTTAGTTCCGGCTAATCTCCGAAACGGCTGGACCAATTTTCACATGACTTTTACTGGCAGATAGCTGATGTTATGGAGATTTTAGAAACGGGATTAGGTTTCAGTGCAAAAGAAATTGAAACAATTGAAAATGTTAACAAAATCCGATTCAAATAGTGAAGTAATATTTTTACAATAATTTCACGCGGACGAAGTGGCTCCCAACACCTAGTTCTAAATATAACCTCCATTAAGGTTTAATATTCAACAACCCCGTGGACCCACTCCCTTTTCCAACTCACACGACTTAACCCTTAAGTGCTCTTTCGAAAACCTTCGGCGCGTCGAATTTAAACTTGAAAAGAGGACGACTTGAAAGGAAAATACGAAGGTCATCATAAAATATTCAATGACACTCGAACTTTCATACCAGAAATTGTTCCGTTTAAAAATTTGGCATTTTTATCATTAAGTTTGTTACATTTTATTTCAATTAGTCATCTTGGATCGGTGTGGTGCAAAGCTGCGACTTTTGAACTGATAGACTCCTTGACTATTAACACATTCACTGTTTGCGATGTAGACACAATAGTTAAATAATTGCCATGAACCATATAACATGGTTGATGGGACAGGAAAAAAGAGTGTAGGTCAGTAGGTAAATGGTTTAATTCATCATCTGGTTAGCTTTTTCCCATTTATCCTGGTTTCGGCTCCCAGTCTAACCGGATGCAGCTGAATACCATTATTTTACATGTAGCTACTGCCTATCTGACCTCCACAACCCAGTTCGTCCACTGGGTAATACGATATCCTTGGTAAGACTGGTTGTCAGGCTTTCCTGTAACACACGGTCAACAACAACTACAATAACAACACAACAACAACTATTGTATACAACCCATATTTGCAAAATAAAATTCTATTCTATTCTATTCTATTGTAAAGATCTACAAATGACAGCCGGGACCAACGGCTTAATGTGCTTTCTGAGGCACGAAGGAAACTCGGTATGTAATACGGTCAACCATCCACAGACCAACCTAGGCAAGCACGGCATAAACTAAAGATCGCTCCTCAAAAAAAAATTGAAATACATAAATGTTTTGTGTTGTATTGGATAAACATAGGTAGATAGTTACCCACAGTATTCGACAAGCCCCTTCTGAACTAAGGCCTGTTATAAAAACATAATAATTTTGCAACACTTTAAAAGTGAAATATTTTATAGCCGCTCATAAAATTATCTCGTAAATCAGGCAACAGCTTATTGCAGTAACAGGTATTGCAACAAACTACGAAAAAGCGAAACTAAAATGGCCGCCCAGGTGTGTTTCACGACTACCCTTATTCTGGTTCTAATCGATTATGCGATCAGAATTAATTAACCGAGTAGAATTAGAGGTCCCTTATTAACCTTGCGCCCCACATTCTGGTCAGGTTTACCAACAATCGATTAATGTTTAATCGTGTTATGGATATTCCGATATGAGGTTGTAAACAACGATTAAATTAGGGTTTATTGAATTAGTATGTCCTAATTTGTAGCGATCAATATACATTCATAAGTAAATAAGATGCCATAGTCAAATCGCTTTAAAATAAGCAAAACAATTGAATGTGAAACTGTACCAAAAGTCACAATTGTAAATGAGATTTATTGCTACTCGTAAAGGGGAGCAATAAATGCAGCAAAATAGAAAAAAATAAAACAGCGCCATCTATGATACAACAGCTATCGGCCCACCAGACACAACACCCAGAATAACAAAACAAATGTAGGTAGAAGAGGTTCCAAATTATTTAGGTACCTATATTTCCACAGAACTACGTTATTTAATTCTAATATAAAGTACATAAAATAAAAGTATTCAAAACGCAATCAAACTAAATCTATAAAACTTAAACGCTACGTAACCGTTCAATAAAGTTAAGTAGAAACTTATGTAGGATGCGGTTTATACTTGAACCAAAGAAACTTTGAAGCGCTTCGGTTTAAAGGCTTTCTTCAAATATTCTGCACTTTACTCTTAAGACTGGATTAACTGCTGGGTGTTAAGTTGTTACATCAAATGAGGCTTGCTAGCTGGGGGATTAGCTTTGTGGCATCAAATGGCGGTAAATGTAAGACAATGTTAGTTGATGTTGTTGTTGTTGTTTAGAAGAATTTTGAAAGCTGCATAATAGTCCAGTAAATTAGCTCGTGTAGAGGACGTAGTCTGGAGGACGATATTTTTAAAATTGGAATATATCTTAATGTTGCACACGAAAGAGGCTTTTTTTATTCATTCTTAATTCAAACCTCATTGGAAATACAGTTTATGAAAAAAAAAGAAACTGTTTTTAAACTTAAACGTGAACGATTTTATTCCCTTACGGACGGGAATGGAAAACGAATCTGATGTAAAAAAATAACTATTTGCTGATACCATTCCAAATAATAGAATAGAATAGTTGCAGTGGATTCTATAATTATTTTGTAAAACTGTCAGATTGGATATTTTTCACGAACTATTTCAATGCTTGTTTCTTTCTTCGTAGATCGAATTCGTGGACATGCACTATGGTACCGACGGTGGAGACGAAGCCAATCCGGCGTTACTTCACCATTACCTTGATGAAATACAATGCTGCAACCATACATCGAAAGCTGGTTATTTTGTGGTAAGTGAAAAAGCCAATTCGAACTGGCTGGAAAAGCGTGTCATGTAGCTTTTCTTTTTTTTCGTTCAAACTTTAATTGTATTTCAGAATGTAGCAATCAATTTTCAAAACAATTAGAATTTTGCATCGGTCATGCACATTTGGCCACGAATCTAAAAAAAGAATAAATTAAAAAAATAAATGGCTGAAATTAATTTAACAAAAAAAAATGTATTTTGTTCATAAAAGGCATTGTAGGCATCAGGCTGTTTGGTTTCAATACCTTTGCTTGCTTTTCATTGGTATTATTATTGGAGGGAAATGGATAATTATTTTACTCACAAGTAAGTTTTCCTATTATTATTTAATTTTACACTATGACTATTAAAATTAGAGATAAGCTAAATTAAAAGTAAGTCTTTGCTGTCTCAATTTTTATAACTAGAAGATTTAACGCATTCGAAAACCAATGGATATTATATTCACACATACCGATTCTACACTAGTACCTTTCAAAGAAACCTAGGTTTTAAACATGCCTAAGTCACTGTAGGTACTGTGTGTTAATAACCATTAAGCTTACACCTAATTTATGGCTCTACCCAGTACCTAATTATTTTTAATTGGATTTGGTAATTTGGGGTTAGTGCTAGCTCGTTTAACTGAGGATTTTTACATCACACATAAAACATTATAAAGTGCTGTGAACAATTAAAAACTTATATTAAAAGTGAAAATTAAACGTTTCATAAAAAGAAAGTTTTAAAAGAATGTAATTTTACATTGTTTTGATGATAATGGTTTTTCATTATTAATGCTTTTTGTTAGGTACTTAGATACTTAGCTTAGGTAAGACATAAAAATCACCAATAATTTTTCACAATCGTCCAAACTTAAATTAGACCATACCTGACTTATTTATTTAAGTAGTATCTAGATTGATGACAAACACGACACCGGAATGCCTTGCACGTAAAAATGTTTTGTTTTTTCTTAAATTACGATGACTTCATGTCATGCAACTGCTACTGGACCTCATTACTTTTTTAATATACTTGCTTTTGTCAGCTGCTTCGCTCGCCTTATGGTTGGAAATTA
The DNA here is from genome assembly GCA_950022335.1 of Eurois occulta. Taxonomy (NCBI): domain Eukaryota; kingdom Metazoa; phylum Arthropoda; class Insecta; order Lepidoptera; family Noctuidae; genus Eurois; species Eurois occulta. The sequence goes on along the minus strand of OX465484.1, from coordinate 6,462,749 downwards.
TCCCACGAGAACGTCGTGAATATCACCAATGACACTCGGGGATAATGTAGTTTCCTATTACTTAATGAAAGAATTTTCAGAATCGGATCAGAAGTTCCTAAGATTATCCGAGTCATCTGAACTTAAATACTTGATTGCCATTCTTTTAACGTACGAGTAGAGCAGCTACAATTCATCTCGAATTACACCCAAATCTTTTTTTCCCTAGTGCCTCATTGGCGGCGACGCAACATCGTACCAGCCAGTTCTTCCCTTCAAGATCCCGGAAGCTACCTTCGATGAGCTGGTCAAGTCGGACTCTGCCCAGTCAGCACTCGTTCGGGCTTGCTACAGGCTGAACGGCGATGGTAGCTATCACCTCGAGGGAGAGGATAAGTGGTATGTAGAACGGAGTGCATTATAACTAAAATTTTCTGAAAAAAAAAATGATTTTAGAACACTGTTTAACAAACGAACGCCGAACGAACGCAAAACAAAATGAACGGATGAACGCTGTTTGTTATGTTGCCGTTTCTGTGTATTTTTTCTCATGTATGGTGTACGAAAATACTGACGCCGAGATCTATAAACGTTAGCAAGCGCTTCAGTCTTGCACTTTTTGTTCGACAGTGTCAAGAATAATGCTTAGCCACAGTTCGGACCTGACCCTTAAAGCCACTCAACCCGAGTCCAGACTGCATTTAAACACTTACGCGATACAAATAATGATGACGCGTGTAACAAACCAGTCCCTTCTACAAAGTTGCAAAATTACCTCACAGAGTGGGGGTTATTACATCGTTAATATCTGGGATCACGGATCTATAAAACAAAGATATAAAATATGACAATGTAATCCAAAAATATGATTGACTAGCTTATGCCCGCGGCTACGCCCGCGTGGTGTACGGACACCACGGAATCGTAGTACCAGGATAAAAAGAAACCTATATGTTAATCCAGGCTATAAACTATCAAATCCTTTCAGTAGTTTTTGGATGAAAGAGTAACAAACATCCATCCATCCTCACAAACTTTCGCATTTATAGTATCAGAAGGAAGTAGGATTTGGCAACTTTGGTAAATTATTAGATATTTATTTATTATAAAAGCATAAAATACAATGTATGGATGTATACAAATATAATACCAGTGATAAGATAGTGTTGTATCCCCTAAGGTCCTCATCGTCTCCCTGTCCTCATTCCATGTTACTTGGAGTCAACGCAACACGTTTTTCTTCCGTAAGGCCTTAAGGGATAATTAAACTCACTCGTTATAGTAGCCAATTATAACATCCACAGCTCAGTGGAAAAGCCAAAATAATGTTTAATAATATAATAATATTTAATAATAATATTTTAATATTTTGGGACAACCAACACACCGCCATCTGATCCCAAACTAGGCAGAGCCTTTACTATGGCAACCAGACAACTGATAAACATACTTATATATTTCTAAATACATACATATTATTTATTTATTTATTAATAAAGGTTTACCAACAGCTTGTGTGTACAAAATATCTTGAGTACAGGTTTTACAGTATTGGACTTACACAGTCGCCAATTACAGGTTTAACCAGCATTCACAAAGAAAGTGATAAGTTAATAACACAAAAGAGTATAAAATTGAAATTGATTTATATTATAGATAAATCACACCCAAAATGTCAATAATTATCAACAAAACGAGAATTAAGGTGCGTTAAAATTAAAGCCCGCTGATTTTAAACATCATTGACTAATGAGCACTAAAGATAAGTAATCAATCTTTGCCAGAATGCAATTATTCATTTATCATTTAGAGCAAAAAGTACGTTAAAGTAATGATTTCTGAATTAAACAAACATGTGCGAAAAGAAACTTCAGGAAAATATGTCATTTCCTCAGATACCTTGTGTTGAATACGGCATCAAGACTAACATCAACAAATTTTGATATTTCTGAATGAAAACCTAAATGTTTCCTTATCTATAAACTTGTAGGTTTAAGGGGTGGTATTCCTTTATCAAAAAACTTCCGATTGTTCTCCACAATTGTTCGTTGACTGCTATTCAATAATTTACAAAGGAAGTTTGAATCATCCTTTATCGCGTTCCATCTATTTAGGTCGTAACAATTTACGATGGGTTCCTTAGTACGAAGTCCGATTACTCAGCGGGATCGTAAAATATATAATTTATTGTTTAGCCCGGAGGGTTCCGTTCACATAAATATTGCTACACCTTCAAGTGCGTCCCACAGGTTATATTTTATTGCGCGACAAGGGAACCCAAAATATGAGGGTATAAAGAAGCAATGGACGCGAGGAAATGGACCATTCTGGAAGGCTCACGTAGGTACTAGGGCTTTAGTAGAACAATAGGGGATAAAAATAAATGCGTTAATAAGGGATTTTCTTCCCACAATAGGTGCTCTATTTATTTTCCTTTGTTCTTGTTATTGAATTCATGGCAAAGCTTACCATTTTTGCAGTAATAATGTTACTGACGGAAATAGGTAATGAGCTTTACCACTTAAGTCTTTGTAGAAAATAATGAACGACTATTACAAGGTTTTCTTTTAGTGAGGTTTCATAATATTGTTAAGTCAAGTAACTTACGAGTTAACAGGGCTCGCTAAATAATAACATCCGCATGAGCCGTCAGTCCGTGGATCCGAGAGCATCGATTACGTGTCGAGAAGGGTTTCATGCCTCAGAAAAACACGTTCAGCCATTGGTCTCGTGGGCTGGCTGTCATGAAGTTGCGAAGTCCAAAATTCTAACTACGAATCTAAGCCAACCCAATAGTTTCGAAAAAAGGCTTAGCAAATTGGAAAAATAACAAAACACTATAATGTAATTACTTTCCTCAGGAGCCATTTACTTAATATAAATAAAGTAATTTCTCTCACAAAGAATAACCCATATGCAGGGTGGAAGAGACTCCAACGCGAAAACGGTTACCACGTATTCACCAGTACCTACCCACATCATTCTGAGCGCCCCCACAAAATTAATAATTTTTCAATTGTTATTAAAAAAATAACAGCTGTTCCATACATTTTGACCGTGTAGATAATGCACTTTTGGAGGACCGATGAAAATTTTGTATGTGGGGGTGCTCAGAATGATGTAGGTCCTGAATACGTGGTTACCGTTTTCGTGTCGGTGACTCTTCCACCCCGTACAACCCGGCATGGGAGAACGTCATAGGCTGATTATGTTTATGCTGTTATAATGTACCAAATCCACTAACACCAATATTCTTCCACAGGTTCAGCGACCTAATGGATCGCGAAGAACAGCGGAGTCGTCTCTTCGAAGTACAAAAGGCGTTCAACGCTATAGTGCTGGAAGCAATAGATAATGGTGCTGAAGTATCAGACTTGCTCCGAAGCTCCGTCGAATTACAATGCGAATTAGCCTTAGGTAAATAAAATTTTTATTTTATTTTTCGTTTTAACAGCTATTAGCAGATTTAACTCAATAATTATATATACATATAGGTAAGATCAAACTTGTAGATTTTCAAAAATCCACATTTTTCTTGATAATTTTGTAATAACTTGTAGGTCGTAGAGAAACCATTCTACTTAAAAAATATGTAAAATTAACAGTGATTTTCAATGAACTTTATTCAAGACAATCTGAAGGGAACATAGCCGGCAATAGTAGCATTGTATTAAATATATTAGTGGATATATCTAGGTTTAATATACTTCATCAGTTTCAATTATAACTAATTAACTCAGAAATTCAACACGAAAAACAAGGCTGATTTGTTAACGATAAGCAAGAACAATGAATTTTCGGGAAATGAATTACCACCGCGCAAAATGTTACTTCAATAAATTATATACCTATTCGAGGGAAATCCAAATTATTATTGGCTCAAAGCCTCATCATTAAACATAAATGATTATTTTTCAGCCAGGGAAATCTACTTACAATTTTTAGAACGAAAGTATAATAATTACATTAGTTTTTAATTCAATATTTTTATTAGTTTAATATAACATTACACACACAGCATATTCATCTAATAAAAATGTTCCATGTGGAAACAGCAGCAGGGTAAAAATACGTAGTAGTAGTTTTTTTATTTGTTATCAGTGGTACAATATGTATTATAGGTATGAAGACTTGTACAGTCAACAAAAGGGATAAGAGTAATCAACTCGAATTAATTGTCTTTTGCCAGTTCGCCAGTTCCCTGTCCACGAAGAGCAGAGCAGTGGAGGCTAGTCGTTACGGCCTCGACTTACGAGTTGTTCATGGGTTCAAACCCAACCAAGCATTGCTCTTAAAACGGTGAAAGAGAACATCGTGAGGAAACCGGCATGTCCTACAATCAAAAATTCGAAGACATGTGGCATCAACCATCCCTCACTGGGCACCAACGATAGATTACAGGCTACTCCATCATATAGAGGAAGCCTGCGTCCCAGCTGTGGGAACGACGCAAAGTCACTACATAGTATAAAACAAAGTCGCTTTCTCTGTCCCTATATCCCTATGTATGCTTAAATCTTTAAAACTTCGCAACGGATTTTGATGTGGTTTTTTTTTAATAGATAGAGTGATTGAAGAGGAAGGTTTATATGTATAATACATGCACCCGTGCGAAGCCGGGGCGGGTCGCTAGTAAAATATAAAAAAAAGTTTATTGGCACAAAAACCTTTGTACAATAATAAAATTCAATGTACCTGTGTGGAATGTTTTGGTATTGTATATACCAATACATTCCACACGGGTAGGTACATTGAATTCTAGGAAAAGGCTGTACAAATAGTTAAAAACCCTGCCTCCTAAACTAGGGGGACCCTGTGACCTAGGAGTCAGTGTTTTAACTTCGTGTAAAAAACAAAACCTTTATTTGTGTGTTAATAAACCTATAATGACCTGGTTTAGCTATGCCTATGAATGGGGGGGGATGGCTGTGTAAGTGGGATGTGGTGTAGTGTGGTATGGTGTGGTGTGGTGTGGCGTAGCGTGGCGTGGTGTATGAGAGAGGGTGTGTGTAGTCGTGTACGGTATGTTCGTGTGATGTTGCATGTGTTTTTGTATTCGTTTTGTGGAAACTCGACATTTTTGCAGATATAAACTCCTATCGGGATAGCCTTGTTTTGGTATGTTTGCCTACTCTTTTGCTGTCTGTACTGTACCTGACTCGGTACAGGGAATGTTTTTATCAAACTTTTAGTTCACAGAAACAATGGAGGTATTATTTTGCGCAGCGGGATGTAAATGTCATTTACGAGTGAGGGAGTGATAGGGAGTTTTGTTTTTTGTAATTGCGTCTTCAGTTATGAAAGTGTGGAATCAACTGTTGTGGTTAAAATAGCTATGTATTCTATTGTAATACAAGACGTCAAACTTATGTACTATAAATCTAAATAAAATACATTACAATTTTAAGAAAGACCTTGGATTTGGCGACCTGACCCAGTTCAAGATATAAAGTTTATCCTGCTAGTAAATCCAATACGAGAATGTTATCATTAAATCGTGTCCTAACCAAATCAGTCGTGCGAATACACGAACGTCGCGTTCAAACGTCACTCATTGATTTGAAAAAACCGAAAACAACTTTGTCGGCATGACTTTGAGTTCGCCGGTTTCCGTCATGTATTCGAGCAAATATCACTTTAGTTACGACGCGGCCTAATACCTATAAAAATCCTTATATCCAACAATTCTTTTTTTATTTTTTGTAACAAAAATTCCAAAATTCTTTGAAAACTAACGATATATTCCTCTTTCCAGACCTCCTTTCAAACGGCATTCATCCAAAAGGGGTGGTAGCCGTAGTAAGGGATGTGCCAGACCTGGAGCCAGTTGACTCCAAGATAACAGTGTTGGCGCACACCAGGTTAAAAGAATTAAGAAGAAAAATGGAAGATGCGTTACCTGAGACACACATCATTACGTTAGAGTAAGTATTTATTCAGAAATTATAATATTTAAAGCTTACAATTTCGAGGCTGGTAACGCAAATAAATCTAAAATGTATCGGATTGGCTTAAGTTACTGAAAAGCTTACCTCAACACTGTTTATTTTTTCTTGGCCTGTGTTGTAGCAAAGACTTCCTCCATAGCCTTCTATTCTTCTCTCCGTGCGGTTAACTCCGGTCAATCGCTAACAAACGCCTCTAGGTCGTCACGCCAGCGTTTCGCAGGTTGCTCATGAGCAGCCTCAATCCTGTTAAAACTCATTTTTAAGAAACGCTGTATGCTACTGTCACTTGTTTAGACTTGATAATTCGATGTACAGTCGCCAGCACATCAAGTTACCACAAACTGTCTTTTTCCAAATGATTTAAACCATAAAGTGTTGAAGATTAAGTTCAAAATAGAATGAGAAAATTTGACAGTTTGTGGCACGGGCGACTGTACCTAAATATTATTATGAATTAATCCGAACTTTACGAAACAGTAAATAAATCGTGAGAAATTTTCACTTTGACAAATGAGCACGCGAAGTGGCCAGTTATTATTATAATTATGTTGCTTTGATTAAACATTTCTAAAATAAATAATTTTCATCCAATGTTTGCTTAAAATTCTAAGAAATACATTTATTTCCTCATCATCCGCGAAAAAATCCTCAAGATATCTCACCTTGACTGTGAATATTCTGGCTTCTGATTAAGATAACAAAAGACAATCTAACAAAAGGTTTTCCTGTCTTTTTGTATTGTCAGTCTTTGTCGCAGTTAAGGTTCTATTCGTCGTACATATTACGAGTCAAGTTATGTCAAAGAGGATAAAAGAAAACATAATATTTTCCTCGAGAAATACAGAAACCTCGCCTATTAATAGTTTATTTTTCTTTAGACGTGTGGGTGAAGGAATAAAGGTAGCTTTTTTTATGAATTTCTTAAGTCTTTTATTCATTACGACTTTTCTGACCGATTATGAATGTAAAAGAAGTGGTGCCGTAACAAACACTGTACAAGGTGGAAGGGACAGCGACGCGATAATGGTTGCCACGTATTCAGTACACCATTCTGAGCCCATAGAAATTTTTCATCGGTTATTAAAAACTAAATCAGCTAATCATACATTTTTGAGTACAATACCTACAGGTATTTTACTTTTGTAGGAAACAGCAGATTTTTTTTAATAACCGATGAAAAATTTCTATAATAGGGGCTCCGTTTTCGCGTCGGTGTCCCTTCCATCCTGTATATTAATCTCATATATTTAGATACATAAAGTCAAAAATGTGTACATCTTCAGAAATATTACCAAAAGCACCATTCTACCAGACAATGATATCGCCACGCCTCCAAAAAACCTTGGTCTGTCAAAGTATGAAAACATCATCAAAGTCACTAACAACCTCACATTCAGCACTTTAATGACATTAGTAAGACAAAAGACCATGATCAATCACCTAAAATGAATTTCAGCTTCATTAAAATTAGACTGCACTTAAAATTTGACTCAAACGTGAGCCATTATTCATCAAAGTTAAGTATAAAGTAAATTATATTTAATAGCTGAAGACTGAAGACTGAACTTTTAACCTTTCTCATTAATAGGAAAGTTAATGAAATAATGAAGTTCCAGGCTTTCAAATTATGAATTCAGTAAGATTAATTTTTAGTCTTGCCTTTGGAAAACCTTTTAAGGTTGATTATGATTCTATGAAGGTGAGAAGAAGACTGGCATGCTTACCTGAGAAAATTCTAAAGCTTGAGTCACCAAAAAATGAATCCTTCCGCCATCTGCCTAGCCTTTACCCAACTATACTGGGTTGGCTTCCAGACTGTTTGCCTCTGAAACGCCTTTGAAGAGAGAAGAAGGTCGCAGCTAGACTTAAAGAGCTAGGCCACCAATAGCTATACCCTACAATTTCGTCAATGGTGTTCTGACATGTCCGCTTTGTGCTCGGAGTTTTCGGCCAAAGTTGGATATGCTAGCCACTTAGCCACTGAGAGCACATGTTAGAGTAGCACACCAAAGCTCTCGACAACCACCATTGAAAGCCATCGCATGCAGTCGCTGTGGCCGTAATCGGCTAGATGGCATCATCATCATGTGGAGCGACTGCTTATCTGGCCTTCGTTACCCAGTTACTGGGTAAAACGATACCCCTTGGTAAAATGAAACCTAAGATACACAAACCAAAAAGACCACTAAAAATAACATTTCTTACTACAATTCCAAATGCGGGACATTCGATAACAATTTTTGGCAAGCGTTATTGCCAATTTCTTAGATTGAGTTACAGAGCAATGGATACTCGAACAATTTATTAAAGTCCAATAAATGCGCGATGCTTTTCAAACTTATTTAGTCTTTATCAGGAAGGATTTTTCAGAGGATTTTTCGCCATGAAACGTTTACCTTATTACTGCTTTGTTGGTTTAGTGGTCGCAAGCGCTTCTGCTAAACATGAGGTCTTGGGTTTGATTCTCAGGTTAGGCAGTGTTGTTGCGTTTTTTCAACGAGAATTTCGGAGAAGCAGCCTGAAGTTTCATGACAAAAATTCGTCCCTACTTACATTAGGTTTACACAGAGCTGGCGAAATATGGGTGTACTTCTTTCTTCACTTTGATTCCAGGTTGTGACCTAATTCCTAATTCCATTTGGTGTCAGAGTTTTTATGCCGCCCATGGGCCTCTGATTTGGATTTACATGCCGTCAAGAAATATCTCTCAAAAATGCTAGTTTCCTTACGATGTTTTCTTTGACCGAAGCAAGTAATAATTATACAATACGCACATGAATCCGAAAAAACAGAGATGCGTGTCTTGGGTTCGAATTCGAGACCTATTACTTGTCAGTCCGACGGTCACACCACTAGGCTATCACAGCTATTAGGGATGTACAGAAGCATATCTTTTCGGGGTTTACAGGCTTGGCGTTATGTTGTGTAAAACTTTCTAAAAGGCAGTGTTTCTCCATAGGTCATTGTCAGCAGATTCGTCAAGAACAGACGGAGCTTCTGACAACGAAGAGAAGTTAGCTCCTTTCAGGGAGAAGGTACAAGTTGTGATCAGTTCGCTGATCGACGAGAGCCTTAGCACCGAGCCCGATCAGGGGAAGGGAAGAAAAAAGACTGTACAGGTAATTTAAATACATTAGAAAATTCTGACAAATTCAAGCCAACATTCAAATACTACTCCCAGAATAAAAACTCATATAAATTCTGCAAGAAGACATCAAATAACAGACTCTGAAGTTTAAATTCTCGAATATCGAACAAGCTTAACTGTCGTCATGTGACAACTTTCCTCGCATGAATATTTTATTGGTTTTCCTTTTACTTTCAGGAAGTATTTCTGGAACACATCACTCATCTTAGGATATGTATAGAACATAATCGTTTGTATAAGGTTAACGTTAAGCAAATTGAAGAAGCAGCCAAAAGTATTTTAAATAACGCTAAGGAAAATTACGAAAATCGAACTCGGCATCCACCGGCTTTAATATACGGCCCAGATGCCTCAGGAAAAAGCACCTTATTGACACACCTTTACTTCAAATGCGAAGAAATTTTCCCGAAGCCTGTTTTGAGGATAGTAAGATTTTCTGCTTCCACACCGAGATCGGCCTATAACTTGGAACTGCTACGAGTGATGTGTCAACAAATATCGATAATTTTAAACATTCCCGAAGGGTACTTGCCAAAAGACGCGAGTTTTGATCCTCTTTATATTAACAATTGGTTCCAAAGTCTGCTTAGGAAATGTGAAGAAATGGAAAATGAGATTTTGTTGATATTTATCGATAACGTTCATAGAGTGAATCCTTTGGAGTGTGATATAGTGACGGGGTTATCGTGGCTGCCGATGTCGTTGCCAAGAAATGTGTTCCTTGTGTGTACTAGTGCCGTATCTCTAGAGCAACTGCAGCTGACGCCAGCTCAGAAGGAAAAGTTCAAAGTTCAGAACTGTTACTATTTGTTGGACGCGATAGAGGAGACGCCAGAGAATAATAGCTACGGAGACTATATTGATGGTGCCTTCGATAACTTAGAAGTGGTCTTCGGTTCCAAAGCGTTTAGTAAATTGGCAAGTAAGTATCTACTTTGTAGTTTTAAGATTGATAGTCAAGTTAAAACACTGAGTTTAGACAACATTTTATTTAAAGAGAGTGTATTTTTTAATGTGTGTAATATTGAAATTTACATAATGATTTATTTTCAATTTGAAAGATAACAATACGCAAAAATTATGTTAATTTAAAAAAAATATACAATAAATAATTAAATTGTTGTTAATTGCAATTTACGGGTATTGTTGTTTTATAGGTGGACGGCATTCCATCGGTTGTTTAAAACAAAAACTAACGATTTTCTATAATTGCCAGCAAGTTCATCACTGCGTAGTTCAAACAACTATTCAAAATAAATCATTCTAGCATTTTCAACAAAAACACCAATCGAGTTTCAATCCATTATATTACTTTCCCGAAACAGTCTCTCACAATTCTCACATATTACCCGAAGGTTACATAACGTGTTCGGAGTTTGGGCTGACTGAACTAGAACTATTGGAACTGCTGATGCCGACCGACAGCGACGCAGTTATAACACTGAAGGAAGCCAACTTTAATTTCTCCACCATATGTGTCGCCAAGTGTATGATGAGTAAGTTTTAGTTAATAAGTTTCATTTCATTTTCATTTTGATTGGCCTGTTGGTCTAGTGGTTAGTGACCCTGACTGCTAGGAGGTCGTGGGTTCGATTCCCACACAGGACAAATCTTTGTGCGATGAGTACGATTACCTATTTGTTCTGTATCTGGGAGTGTTATTTATCTATAATATGTATGTATTTAGAAATATATAAGTATGTTTATCAGTTGTCTGTTTGCCATAGTACAGGCTCTGCCTAGTTTGGGATCAGATGGCGGTGTGTTGGTTGTCCCAAGATATTATTATTATTGACGACACGTTTGGCGCAGTGGTCAAGCGATTGACTGCTGCGCTGCATGTCGCGGGTTCGATTTCCGTACGGGACAAATATTTGTATGACCTACAAGTAGTTGTTCCGGGTCTGGGTGTTTTTCTATCTATAATATGTATGTATTTACAAAAAAAAAATGTATATATGTAGTTTATCAGCCATCTAGCTACCATAACACAAGCATTAAGTTGCTTAGCTTGGGACTAGATGGTGCTGTGTGAAAATGTCCAGGGATATTTATATTTGTCCAGGGATATTTTATTATTAAATATTATTATTTCAATTTTTCTATCTCGTTCATTTCTTGTACTTAGTTATTAATTTTCAGTTCAATTTTTGTAGTCTTCCACATTGATTTCATGTTACCGCCATCGATGGTTTAACTTTAGCTTCTGTTTTGCGTGAGTCAGTAACAAACTACTTCTTGTACCTATATTTTTTTAACTAAGCTCGCATTGTACCACTTCTGAGTAAAGGACAAGTCTCGTCTTTATTAAAGGAGTTCAGCTCATACCGCTATTTCCGTCTATGCAACTTGCATATTGAATATATTCCAAAAAGATTGGAGTCTTGGAATATATCTTTATTTCACTACAATGAAAAGCTTTCACATGAAGAGATCTAAGCGCATTCTATGAATACAAATATGTCTTCAATTCATAGTACGAATTTAAATTCCATGAAAATATGTTTCTAGCAAAGTGTTTTGATATAAACAACACTCAAACTTGAAATTATTTAGTGGAATTTGAGTCAAATTTTTAGGTAGTGTTTTGGTGCATTATGGAATGATGAACTTGATATTAAAAAAATCTATATGAGTAGTACTCACAAATACAATGTTCATGAATTTAGCGGACCTCAACATTATACGAGAGCAGTGTTGGGAAAATATCGATAATGCCGTCATTGTTTCTCCAATAGTAATAACATATAATCACCAATATCGGGTTCCAGCCACTGGCACAACTAATTCCTCTGATAAGGCCAATTTTCATTTTCATATTGTTTTTGAGGCCTAATAAAAAATAATATTCCATAAATCTTTGATTTCTTTATTTCGAAAAAACAATATGCACAGACCTATTTAAGTTTGCAGAGCATCATTAGGTTTTTTTACGATTTATTCAGCAAAGATTAGGTATTCTTGCATCACAAGAAAACAGCATAGCTTTTTAAGATCATAGGTATAAACCTGTAAAATAATCGTTTTTAATTGCATCCGTCTAAAAACTTTTATATTTTACTTTTTTTAGCTCTGATATCACACAAATCATTGGACATAGCAAGATAAGGTATTATGACATCATCAATAAATGAAAAAAAAATCACGTAGATCTTCGCAGTTATCACGGAGAAATCCAAGAAAAAAAACGCGCCCAATACCATAACCTCCTCTATTTTTTTTTAGAGATCATTTGACAAGCCGACTCTGTTATAGACATGCTTTAATTAACTTACTCAACTGTGATTCTACTCGCATTAAATTCATAGATATAGTCAGTCCGTTTTTGTGTCCAGACCGTACGAAATCCAATATCGAAATTGCCAAACTACAGCTGGCGTTCCGATCATAAACAATATTCTCTGCGACACCTATTCCAGTTTTGTCTTGTAATTCAATTACAACCCTCCTACTTTTAGTTTCATACTACGTATACACGACACGTGTCCTATAACTACTACATACCTATACTAATATGATACCTAAAGAGGTTAAGTTTGTTGAAATGAATTGAAACGATTTTTTTTTTTGGTAGTTTGGATGTAAGGGGTCACATATATTATGAAGTAGGTACTGATTCAATTACAATTTTTTTTTCACTCCTTTGAAGCTACATTATCCCTGAGTATCTGCTGACGACGTTCCCGTGGGATAACTTTTGACCATAACGGGAGCGAAGCCGCGAGAAAAAGCTAGTTGCTAATAACATTCGTTCCAATAATTTTGTCATCGTTATTATTTACTTAGGTACGCGGGTGAAGCCGCGGGCATGAGGCCCGCGGCTTCACCCGCGTAAGTTAGGTAATTGTCCCACGGGATCGCACTACCGGGATAAAAAGTATCCTATGTGTTAATCCAGGTTATAAACTATCTGTGTGACAAATTTCATCCAAATCCGGTCAGTAGTTTTTGCGTGAAAGAGTAACAAACATCCATCCATCCATACTCACAAACTTTCGCATTTATAATATTAGTAGGAAGTAGGACTTTATCTGCAAATCTGTCCGATTATAGAACAATGTCGATTCGAAATACATAAATAGAAATTGGTTGTTACTTTTTATTGTCTTCATTCGAGTTTTGTTGCTTTTTTATGTGGATATGATAATGTTATAAAGCTGGCTTATTATCCCAGCCTAGCCAATTCGCTATTTTATGTATGCTCGTTGATGACGGAATAACAACTTTATCATTTATTGCCATGCATTATGAAGGGTAATCAATCCAATAAACATCATCGATCATAATTATGTAGGTATACTATTGTCACTATTCTTTTCCTGCTTATCATAATCTATTCAAGTCTTTCTTCAAGTATTCTTCTTTCAAACATCTCTGTTTACTGCCATCTCTGTAGTCACTCTCTTTCTAGTCACATCATATATCACACAATTCGAAAAGATAATTTGCTTCCTATCGTGGATGTAAAACAAGGCGAGGGGAAGGAAATTTTCTTCCATTATTGGTTTTCTTTAATCCATCATCATGATTCATTCTCTTACCATTTTCCAAATTCATTTGCGATCAGCGCAACATGTCTTCTACTCAAATACTTCTCCATTATTTTGGATCTAGGATTTCTTTAATTGCTTTACAAAAAATATTTTATTTTATTTTTATTAACCTAATAAATCCTCCACAGAAAACTTGATATCAGAGAACGTAGTATCGGGCCGATGTACATGGCGTTGGCGGGCAGCGGCCGCTAGCTCACGTGCTCGGCGGCGCTACGTGCGGTCACAGGCTGCCCTAAGGGACGCTCACTCCGACCTGGCTGCGTTACACTTCGCCAACTTCCTACATGAAGCTGATGATACGGATACTTCTGAAGCTCATGAACCTGGTGAGTTGAGATCTAAGGATTAAGAAATAATAACAATAATCATTTTATTATCAGGCAACTGAGAACCATGGATAAATACCTACACAAAATAATCTTAAACAATAAGAAACTAGTACATATAAAAAAAAACCTTATTAAAACTATAATTGAAACTCGAAAACCTACTACTACTATCCTACCCCCTCTCTCCCTCCTACACAACCTACCTCCCTCTATTTAAATGATAACCCAGTGTAAAGGGATTTCGACACACAAACTGTACCCATGAATTCAATTCAATAGAATGACCCACCAGCGGTGTTGCAAGTTTCCAAAGATTATTAAAAAGACAAAAATAAGTGCTCCTGATAACATATTTACCATGTAGGAATCACTTACACCTTGTATAATTGACAATTAGGCTATAAGCTAACGAACTCCCAAAGGCTTTCGATTCTCTTTACTAACTACTAACTCTAAAACAGACAAAAACGCACGGGCTGAAACCTGGTTGATCTAGAATCCTTGTACAAAATTAACACTTTTTTTTTGTGATGGGAAATCATCAAATGACTTCTCCCGCTCTGGGCGGAGCGGAAGGGAGTGTCAGATTTTACTGACTAAAAACCATCCATGTTCCTTCTTTCACCCTTTGTATTCCAGGGCCGCGGTATCTCTTTCAAACAGTCAGTGTCAGTGGACAAAATTAACACTGAAGACTTATTTCAACATTGAACATACAAAGCGACATTCCTGTGTCATTTAGTGTATGATACCAGGTGTCTCTCAGGGGAGCATAGTTGGGTCAAATTGCATTACAATTCAGAAACTGTAATCGAACTGAATTTTCATTGGACCATATTCAGATAAAGTGGTACAACTTGCTTTTTTTGCTTCTGGTACTAACCAGCAGGATTTCAATTTAATTTAACTTTCAGCCAGTAGATTTATTACTTAATTCTACTTACATTAAAATACCTTCACTCAGTACTCTTATCCACCCCTCGCGTGCCTTCTTCAATAATGCGTACAAAATTCCGTAAGGGCGCTGATCCTAAGCAAATGAACCACGTAAGCTCGTTTTAATAATCTCGTTGACATCGTCGTTGAAGCGCGCTATACTCCAATCATTTCATATTAAATTCCAATTCAGTTCCTGGAATCTTAGAAATGCTTTTCGGTTGAAATTTTGATAAGGAATATAATAAACAAGATTAATCGAAAGCATGGAATATTATAGATAGATAGTATTGTGTCTCCTTCTCCCTGTACTCCTTCCAAAGCTTGTCTTGAAAATATAAAAAATCAATGAAAATATCGCTTTTAGTGAAAAGACCGCCCCTTGTACCACCCTATGTAAAATGTCTACTTTCTTATACCTGTATTTTGTATGTTACCTGTAATAAAGAACCTTCTGTCTATATATCTATAGACGGAACGGAACAAAAGCGAAGTGCACAATACTATATCAGTTTGAACGAAAACGTGTCCCCAAAACACGGCAAAACGTGAAACTGCCATTCAATTCCTTTTGATTGAATTCCGTACATCTACTATAGCGCCTTCACACAAAGAAAACTCCTTTAGATATCCGAGATGATGAAAACCAAACCTTTCCATCCAAAGTGGATATTTCTCATTGTATTTCACAAGCGAATTGTTTCCAGAATGGTAACACATTTTGTTGTTTACGTCGCTTTGAAAATGTCAAATTTTAACATAGGTACGAGTAATGTAATGGATTTTGTACACAAAGGACCATGAGGGACACGTTTACGTCCATTGATGGATTACATCTGAAATAAATGGGTATTTTATGTAACAGTATCGAGCAATGGATTTTCAAAACGTGTACCTACTTACTTATGGTAGATTATGTAGTTACCCTATGAATTTGGTGATATTTGTGTTTTAGCGCGTGCCTTGAAGATATTTCAGAGGTATTCTATAATTAGACTCCGGTCTGGTCAACGACTGAGACTCGCGGTGTGCTTTAAGTGTTCCTCAAGAACGTCTTAATTCAGGAAAATCATTTATATGTTTTATTATTGAATGATGATAATGAGCTCTACTAAACCCAAAAATAGTCCGTGTCCTCATAGGTTGCGTCGAGAACGACGACGATGCTCTCCTGGACTCGACGCCATTCCATTCAGCCAGTAGAACAGCGGCTGCCTTCACCCAGAGACACGTAGAAGAGTCCTGGCTCCATCTACTACTGGCTGGAGACTTCTCAAAATTGAAGGACCTGACTGTCTGCAATTTCGATTTTTTACTCGCTGCGGTAAGTTGTTTTAGAGAATTATAACAATTACGATACGAATAACGATTCGCGTCGATAAGTGTGTTCACTCCTTTGTTGTTTCCAATTTATAGGTACAAAGTATACATTTCGTCTGTTTGCGCAAAAATCTAAAATAACCGGTTTTTACAAACACCGACATATGTATTGATTGCAAACTATGACTATGTATTGTTGCTTTTAAAATAATCGTTGCATCAATGTCGCAGGGTATAATTTCAATACAATTCAGCAGTTGGTTCATGCTATGCTACTGGAAGAAATAGTTACCTATTTAGCGTGTTTTGTTTTGGTCTAGTGGTCGAAGCATGAGGTTTGGTCCCTCGATCGGACAAAATGATATTGGGTTTCCCATCAGGAATTTCTCAGTGCAAGCTGGAGTTTGAAACATTTGTTTTCTAAGAGTGACCTGATATTACATGGGACTAAACAATACTGGTGGAATGTGGCTATACTATAGATACACCTCTACCTAACCCTGCGGGTACTTCAGGCATGACGTTTTGAAGTTAAAAATAACAATACCCACATTATCAAATGACAACGAAATTGAAACTGAATAAAAATAAAACGAAACCCACAAAATCGGTCTATTAAAATAATAACTTGTCGGTAAAAAGTAATGGCTATTACGGAAACATTTTTCATTTTCATCCCATCTCCTTCAAGAATCGTACCTCCTTTGATGTCCCCTGAAGCTAGGTACCTACGCCTTTTAATGGACAAAGTACCTTAACATTAGGCTGTAATTCTATTACCATTCCGGGCCATAAATCATTCTATTCTTAGGTAGAAAATTGACGACGCCATTGTACCATTTTCATTTTAAACTTGGTTTTGCGGCGTCACCCGTGTGAATGTCGGAAATTATTTCACGGGACATGACGGGATAAAAAGTATCCTATATAATATCCTAACCCAGGCCATAGTATACCCGTTTGTTTAAATCCGCTCAGACAATAAGGTGTGAAATTTATAGATGACAGGCAGACGGATTATTCCTTCCCTATATTCGTTAAAAGCAACGTCTTTTGATCAAACTTTGTCGTCCATCCATCTACCGGACGATAACAAAACGTTTCGTCTAACGGACAGTCACTAGCCGGTCAAAATAGGCAAAGGTCTTGCATACATTTCCAAGAAGCTGAAAATTTACATAAACGTTAGGAATACCATTATAATGAAATTGAAAAAAGTCCCCATCCCCCCATGTGTGCAAAAAAAATTATGCGAGGTCAAAGTTTAGCAAATGGGTTTTTATGTCTATTGTGACCGGACTACACTTTAATGTTCTAAAGGTGTAATTAGTACCGGCCGAACCACCGTAGGAAGGTAACAGATAGTTTTCCAAGTTTCCCTGTTAATGGATGGGTGACCTCCGAAGTTTACGCAAGGCACACCCATTAAAACGTTAATTCGTGTACCGATTTGACTTAGTTTAATGGTTGGAAAACAATAGATACTATGTATTGTTTAGCTATCGTTATGAGAAAATTATACTGAAGCCCTAGCACAAATGCGCGACGGATACGTGAAGTCGCTCCTTCACTGAGAGCATTCGCCTGCCAAGATTCGATTTCGTACAGAAACCTGTGAATCTGAACTGTTAATTGTTTCTCGATCGTACAGAAGCTACAGCATTTTTTTTTATTTATTGCCAAATATATCACTTAAAAATATAAATAAAGTTTATAAATCGATCAAATCTATGTCACGTTGTCCTCCGTGCTATACCCACCGTTACTAGTAGGCTGCAGTCGCTGGTTTGACGTCCATTTTTTAGTAACAACGGTTCGTTAGTAGTAAATGGATATTGGATTAGACCTTTTAGTTCAGTTCCATGTATCGATCGTGTCGTGTGTTTTGAATTGTGGTTTAAATTACTAATGGACACAATGTGAACACAAAGTCAATTTTCTAAATGATAGCATTGTGTTCGGTTATTTTTGAACAACTAAATCGAAGAGAGTCTCACCCGGTTTCTGAAGAATCAAAGCAATAATCATACCAGACTTGTCAATCAATCGGCTTTTGTTATTTAAGTCAGCCAATAAACATATTATCACGCCTGTAATCCCCGAAGGGTTAGGCAAAGGTGTATCTATAGTAAATCCACAAGTGCTATTGGGTTTTTCCATCAGGGTTTTTCTAGAAGCAGCTAAAAAACAGCTAAAGTCAGGATCTTTGCCCGATTGACGACAATAGTCAGCCAATCTTGGCCAATAATTCACCATGAATATAGCATTTTTTTATGTTGATTAGCTTTTCAAACACCGCTTGCAAGACTTGATCACAGCTTACATATCCAGTCAAGAGACTGGGTATGATCAAGTCAGTCCTAAACGCGAAAGTAGGGCAATGTAAAGACTTCACCGTATCAGCGGGCTGCTAGCTTAGCCCGCTGCCCGCTGATACGGTGAAATCTCCGGGACGCGGCGCCGCAACGCATCGTGTGCCCCCGCTGAACAGATTTGGATTGGTACACAGACATAAGTTTTTAAACTGACTTGGTCACTAAAAATTATCATTAACGCTGACTACGGGATATTTATCATGTTTAATATTTGTTTTGATTTCCCGATATTTCGCCACTGTTACAAACAGTGAGTGTTTATGAAAATCGATCTACCCTCTTTCTTGTTCATTTTCTGCGCTCGGTACCGCACATACCGCTTAACTAACCATGTTACTCTCCCCTCAGGTACAAACAGTAACGATATCGTATCTCCGGTGTATTCTGGAGCACGTGCGATGTTACATCCTGGACCGAGACGTGGAACTGGTGTACGGAGCAGTCAGGAAGTCCAGCGATATCCTCACCAGGGATCCTATGCAGTTGGGGGCTCAGGTAATTCGACTTTTGAATGGCTAGGAAGAAAGTATAAAAAAGCTTTAACTTGGAATTTGATAATGGAAAACGTTATTGCATCAGTAGTTTGCTATAAAATTCTGCCATGTCATCATGCCAAAAAATCACGAAAGATCTATCTAAACCTTTGTTTAAAAGTCTACCATTCTTTGTTCAAATAAAAGTGAGTTCAAACATTGGTGTCTATGTACCACTACTATCAAGAAAGAGTAAATTAGGTCGTCAATATTCTCGATAAATTATGACAGTAAAATCTTACTTCTATTATATATTCGAAAGTATGTGTGGATGGGTGTTTGCTACTGCTGCACGGATCTGGATGAGACCCACAGAGATGGATTACAGTCTGGAATAGCGTAAGGCGAAGCCGTGGGCATAAGCAAATAAATTATAAAAGTCAGTGATTTCAGTTGTTAAATAAATAACAATCCATTAATGAAAATGTTGAACTTTATTTTCAACTCGTTTCTTGCAAGACATATCGCATATCTTTAAAGACGTATACATAGTTAGGTACATATATTATTTCTCCATCACATACTAAAAATTATTATATATACATTTACCAAAAGCCTGTAAAAGAAAATCTCCTTAATGTAATTTAAGAAGAAGGGACGTAAGATAGATATCAGTTCGCGGATCAAGTATCAATCAATAAAGTGCCCTCGATGTCAGCAGGCCCCACAAAGCCCTATAACGAGTTTCAATAAGCCTTTGTTCTCTCCAACTTTGGAAATTGGTTTACGTACAGTCACAAATTCAATAGTCTATATAGCTATAAAGACATGAGACTTTGAGTATGAGGAGTTTGTTTACGAAAGTGCAGAAAAGAAAATCGAGAAGATAGGATGTAGATTTGTTTCTCGTAAACGTGGCTATTTCTTTTTTAAGTCAAAATTAAAGTATTCATTATGTTTCTTCAATAAGACTATTAAAAGTCACTTTTTCATTTCGGAATTCACTAGTTATTATAAATATATATATATATATTATTATTGTATTCGCGAGGGTAGTGTCATTTTGAGGAGAATGCGCAAGAAACTCAATAGCTATTCATTTAAAACGTTTTACAGTACTTTTGGAAGACTGGCCATTATCATAGTTTTTTAGCATATCAATTATTGACAGTATCAGACAGTTTAATGTCCACATGGAAATAGCAATCATCTGCTCCATCATGACGAACCAAAAATCGTCAAGTTATAAACCAAAAACTATAAGATTTAACTTCACCTCTATATGTTCCTACCCCATTTCGGTAGCATAATATTATGAAAGACAAATGGGTGTGAAACTCTATATATTTCCTGTGATAAAATATCTAATATGCAGATTGTAAAGTCGAGAAAGGAGGTTTTACTGCGCGGTTTATTCTCTGTTGAACTTGTGTGATAAACTTGCTCCAAGCATTGAAAGTTAGGGGTGGTAAGAGTACCTACCAAGTACTATACTAGAATTTAGTAGCAAAGATTTTGAGTGTACTTTATTGTAAAACTACTGTTGTGTAAACTGATGGCTACTTAGTCTCTAATGGCTCTTTTGAAAGCTTTAGTGATTTACTTTTGTTGTAGGGTTTTCTCATGAATTTTGTGACTTTTCTAAGCCCGGACCCCTGTATTTTTACAGCTTTGTATTTAGCAGTTGTATCAGTATCGTCAGAGTCGAATTTTTAGGTACAAAGTTACTGCATGATATCTATCCTGTGTGTTTATACCGTTAGAGTCCTTATGAACCTTTAAGCTGGCCTAGCGTCGTATGGAGTTTGAACAAAATAAGAGGCCAGGTCTTACTGGTTTAGGTACCACTGATGTATAAACTACCAAACACTTTTTCAGCTATATTAGTTATATCTGATGTACAACCAGAATAATAAGACACCTACCCACTTCTTTATTGTAATCCATCTCTTATTTTATCATCGATAAACTCTATAATATTTTTCTTCTTCCATAGATCATAGCATGGCTGCGGCCTGCGGTGGCGCGACGCGGTGTGCTGGCGACACTGGTGACCGCTGCAATGGCGTGGTGTGACGGCTATGACAAACCAATACTTGTACCGCTGAATGGATGGTAAGAATTGCACTGAATATCGTCACTTTCGACTCTATTTGCGTATTTATACCTTCACGGTATTTCGAAGTCACTTTTTAACCGACGAAAAAAAGGAGAAGGTTCTCAATTCGACTCGTATATATTTTTTGCAAAGGTGCGTTTCTAGTAGAGAGAAGACGGCCGGAAATCGACGAACCACATGCGAGGTTATATCAAGTGTCTCATTTCAACCAATGTGATTGATGCACATCTTCACTCTAATCCGATCGTCTGTGCCATAATGAAAACGAAACGGACAACGCATCACACTAAATCTATTAAACCTACGTTGGGAGTTGGTGGATCCCAATTATTTAAATTCACAAGTTTATTTCAAAGGGAGCTATTGTTTTCTGACCTTTTTAATAGAGCTGTGGGAAGAAGGATGCTTTTGACGTGACCTTAAAAGTTTATAATGTACCTTTACCTCAATTTATTATGAAGTATAATTATTTCGATACTTAGTCAAGACCGATTTCGGAGAAACTAACCAAATTTTGTTGTACTGTATTTTGGAATATTTAAGTCTTTCTACAGATAATTTTTAGCAATCGTAAATGTAATACCATTTGCTAAAACCAAACGTACCTGAAATCAATCTAATCGCATATGATGACCGTTCTAAACTCGTTATAAACGGTTATGAAACGCTGTTGGTACATTCTAGTGGGCATAGGCACGGAAAGGAACATGAATCGGACTACCGTGTCATGTTTCTTGCCGTGCCTGATTACGTTCATAGCACGGTCATTCTACTGTGTAGTGGGCTGAATCCTTAAAGGTAATTCCGGTATCCTATTACTTCATTTTATTTTATCTCATAGGACACCAAATAAGACAATTGAATACTTATCTCTCGCAACTTCCATCTATTTCATGTTAACACAAAGTAATCAATAAATCCCACACACTTACACATACCAAATCAATACCTAGGTATTTACAACTAAACTACAATCCATCCAAATAAATTCAAACAAAGGCTAAAGTTAATGAGGCTGGAGTAAGCCAAACTTCTATAATGTTAATTGCTCCGAACGTACACGAGATGTCGGTTACGAAGACATTACAGATACCGGGAGACATAAATCCTAATAAACCACCACTTTGGAGGATATACAAAGCATTTGATAGTCATTAATTAAACATAACTAACGCTGTAAAGGTGCAACCAGACTGTTCGAAAGAGATACCGCGAAGGGCAAAAGAAGGAACATGGATGGGTTTTAGTCAGTAAAAGTCTGACACTCCCTTCCGCTTCGCCCAGAGCGGGAGGGGTCATTTGATGATTTCCAATCCCAAAAAAAAGACTGGCATCAACCGACTGTTTAGAGGGTACACACAAAGTGACATTCTATCAGCGATTATGCTGATGGAAACGTCAAAAGTTTATAGGAATGACATATCGTCGCTGAAGTTCCAACACCACGTAAGTCAAAAATAGCATCTTTACATGTAAATTATGCCTAGCTAACAGTACAAAGCCATTTATTAATTTCTGTTCACTTCAAATTAGATTAGATGTTGCTTGTTTCTGATACTACGCGTCTTCCGATTCTCTAGCAAACGGCATCAAACCCGCTAAAAATTCACTTACCTACTTGGTGTTAAAACTTCAGCGACGATATGCCAATGAAAAGCATGTGACAATCCCGTTTGCAGTCGTTGTAGAAACGCTTTGAAAGCGTTTGCTGCAGTGTGGTGCATAACATAGGGACAGCCGACTTACGGCCGACAGACGTAATTTTTTTTTAAATTCGATAGTGCAGTTATCATATACTCGGAGCGCGTGGCTAAATAACCACAGTCTGGTTGCACCTTAATAGAGCTGGACTTACGCTTACTTCTTACCCGTATTCTGTTAAATTACACTTAGTTGGATTGGACGCGTTTGAATGCACCTGATCTCTAGTTTATTCTAAAGTTGGAGCTAGTTTTTCGAAAGCTAATAGTTTTGGGTCGTCATTAGTTGAAGCGGGATAGGGTTTCATAATGTTAAAGTTTTGATTGATATCATTTTAATTTAATTATATTCGTGAATAATCACTTAATTTTAAAATGAATGCCTACATCACCCGAATACTGATTATGTTATTGAAAAATTTATGATATAGCAAGAAAAAATGCTTGACAGAGTACCCATGGCTTAAATACCTCTGAAAATAGAACAATCTTATCGATATATACCCTCAAAAGAATCATTCATCTTCCGACATTACGCTTCCTATCTATCCCCCTTATAAAATATCCGAATCACGTTCTGTAGCTAACTCACTCACGGTTTCCCGAATAATTCCGTAAAGGTGCGATCCTTGACGAAATGGCTGACATGGGAATAAAGGAATGTAAGCAACAAAGACCCTCTTATAGAGAGGAGGCTTGTTTCCCAGCGGTGGGAACATCGTAGGCTGATTATACTGTAAAGAGCAGAGGAAACTCCGCATACTGTGCAAGCAAGCCTTAACCTGCTTAAGTAAGCGAAATGGAAAATCCGGGCGCATATTTCTGACGGGTTTAATAACGGTCCGTTGTTTCATGTGAAACTATCAAGCAAGCGAATAGCTTTTTGGGGGAGCTCGTGGCTAAATAAAAATAGGCGCTCGGGTCGATGTTCAGGTTAAGCCGCGCTTGCCTAGGTTGGTCCGTGGATGGGTGATCACCCATCACGTAGGTACCGAGTTTCCTCCGTGTCTCGGAAATCACGTTAAGCCGTTGGTACCTGATGTAATTTGTAGATCTTTGACAGTCGTTATAGGTAGTGGCCCGAAAATCTGACAACCAGTCTTAGCAAAGGATATCGTATGTCCTCGTACTACCTGGATTGCGGAAGTCAGATAGGCAGTCGCTCCATGTAAAATACTGATATTCATCTGCATCCGGGGAAAAGGCTAGGCAGATGAAGCGAATAGCTTTTGAGTTTCATTAAAGTCACTTTAAAGCAGTTTTCTAATTCTGACAGTTTGTCGAAAGAAAGAACTCGCTCAATACCAGCCCAAGATTTGGTTTGCTTTTAAACCTAAAATAGCAATAATATATAAGTTCCGTGACCTGAAGGACTAAAGGAATGTACTTTTAAGTTGATATAGTTAATGTTACCTCGTACGTTTTGAAGGAAAAAAACAGACATAGATGGAGTGGTTACCTTCCTGCTCAATCTGTAAATGTCAACCGAAGAAAAGGGTTCTTTTTACGGTTCTACGAGCAGTCACTAGAGTGATGAGTCAACGACTTATCGTATAGATACATACCTACATTTTCCTTCAGCTACATCGGTGAAGTGTCAGTAATTTACCCTGTAAAATGTTCATAGGGTAAAAATATATTATCTCTTAAAGCACTATTTCGGTGTCAAAGTCAAAGTCAAAATCATTTATTTGTAGGAAATGTGGTACAATAGATGGTAAAAATAATATGTAGTGCAATGACACATTTCGCCAGAAAATTGGCATGCAAACATTAATCAATAGATGTTAATTCCAAAACACAATACCCAAGTGAAACAAACATTAAATTAGGTGGTTTGAGTATTTCAAAACAATTTATTGGTATTCAATGTTTATATAAATTGCTTGTTTAAATCCCATGTCATAGGAGGCGAGACACAAATCCACTCCGTGGCTGCAACTGACAAAATTCCTGAAGGAAAAAACCAATAACAATTTGTCCGACCCGTAAATCGAACCCAGCAGTCGCGATTGCTAACACTAGACCAACGAGGCAGCCATTAACTAGTTTTCGTAGATAATTGATAGAGATATCAGAGATGAATAATAGCTTATAATAAATTAAATGGCTCAGTCGCGTTGATCATAAATTCGATTCTCAGAGAGACATTTTGAACTGAACAATCTATACATATAATAAATCTGTAGACGTGGCGTTTCTGTACATTGAAAATATTTAGAAAAAAAGTAGTAGGGGTGTTAAAGGAGCACTAACAGAACCCATTTCTACCATTTTTAGAATTTTTGTCTGTTTGTCGGTTTGTCTGTTTGTCGGTTTGTCTGTATGTTTGTGCGCGCATCACGTAAAAACCCCTCATTATATTCAAAATCAAAATATTGAAACATAAGAAGCATTGTTCCGAGTAACATTTAGTGTTTATTTCATCAAAATCGACCAACAGACGCAAAAGATATTAATGTTTAAAATTTAGTCAGTAACCTCATACGCGATTTCTATGATAAATTTAATTATTTATGTAAATAGGTTTTAGGCGAAGTGTAGTCGGAATGGCTGATAATGAATTTGGTTTTATTTTTCCTTTTGTGTTTACTCTTTGCATGGAAGTAATAAGTACTTCGTGTACCCCATTACGAAAAAAAATCTCTAAAAATTAAAAAAATTAAAACATAATTAAAATTTGATAAAATCCACGACGTTGCGTTTGTGCAGCACCGCAGTCAATTGCTTAGCCACTGCGTAAACCGTGCCGTCACATAACTGTGGTTGTGACTTCGTCGGGCCTTGATGCAACTTTACTTAAGACTGGCCGGACTGCACATTCAATTTTCAACTTGCCGCTGAATCTTGCAAGCGAAGATACCCCAACATGCAACATCACCAAAGGCGGGGGAGTCCTTTTGCAGCAGTGGAAGTTAAGCCTATAGGACGAGTGCACAATGTCGCAGAAACATGAATTAGAGGCGTTGAACCACAGCTTGCAGGACATCCGCGGCAACCAGGTGCTGATGGGAGACGTCGTTCGGCCGCTTTAGACCCTGTGGACGGTGAGCAATGGGCTAGCTCGCCGTCCGACCGTCTTATGACGACAGAACACTGACACACTAGACACTGTGATGGCTAATGACGATAGTACTGCCTACCCCGTTGAATTTCTCAACTCCGTGGAGTTAAAAGGCGAGGCGTCCCATCAGCTGGAGCTTAAAGTTGGCGTTCCAGTTCTGGTGATGCGAAACCTTGATGCAACCAGACTGTGCAACGGCACCAGGCTTCGTATCACAGAGCTGGGCAGTAACATTAATAAATAATAATAATAAATCATTTATTACCACAAAGTTCAAGTACATTGCACTGTTTACAGATTAAACTTCTTAAATAAGCATTAGACAAAAGTACAATTTGGTTCAACCCTGTCACCTAAACTAGGCTAGGCCTGTATCTTAGGTGGCAGTGTCCGGCTATGGGATATGCTTGAATAATTCTTTTGTGGCAGACGTGCCAGTGGACTGTGTCAAGTGGGCGCTTATTTGATCTTGTGGTAAATTTTTACGTGAGAGTGAGAAACTGAAGAGTGAATGATGTAGTTAGCGTGTGGGTGTTTGAGAGTGGGGATTTTTGGGGTGTTTTGTGCTTGTCGTGGGTGAAGTGAATGAGGTGAGCGTATGTTTGTAGTGCGTTGTGAGTGTGGGAGTGTATAGCGCGTGTGCGAGAAAAATAGGGAATAACAGATAAAGAGTGGACGTTTATTAGGTGATGTAAGTTAAGAGTGATTCCGTATTATGATAATCTTGTTTTAGTAGCCATTCCATTACTGTACGTTTTAGTTTAAACCTAGGCAGTCCAAGAATATTTAGTTTTTTATGAACTTGATTATAAATGTGCGTACTTATGACGTAAAATTGGTGCCTTGCAAACTTAGTCCTGTGTTGGATGCTGGGAATTATGTGTTTACGTTTTTTGGGGTCGGGAGGAGCCAAACTGACATGTGTCCTAAGAATTGAATGAAGCACAAATAGCTGTCGTACAGTTAAGACCTTACAGTCTGCATAAAGTTGCGCTGTTGGATATCTGCGTGGTTTCTTTGTCATAACTTTAAGGACTGCCCTTTGTGCCCTCTCAGCCCTCAGGAGACCTGTCTTCTTGGCCCCACCCCAAACATTGATGCAGTACCCTAGCACTGATTGGCACAGGGCAAAATAGACCATTTTAAGAATATCAAGATCAGCTGACCCCCTGAGTGATTTGAAGATAGATATAAGTCGCGTTGTTCGAGTGGTAAGTGTGTCTAGGTGTTTGTCCCATCTTAGTCCGTTGTCTATATGGATGCCCAGGTATTTTACACTGTCATCTCTTCTTAATTTTGGACAGGAGCAATGTGTTAGGGGATTTGTACATGAGTGTGCCGTAATAGAGAAAGTACTTGATGGTTTCATGTTGCAGCGGATAGCGAAAGGAACATATAAAGTTTTGGACAGATTTAATGTTAGTAGATTAGAGTTAAACCAGAGCATGATTCTACTTAGGGCAGATTCAGCGTTGCTTTTAACAGCTTCCCAAGAAGGACCGTGGACGATGATAGCGGTGTCATCTGCATAGGTGTATATGTTGCAGTTAGGTAGCGCCATATGGCAGAGATCGTTTATGTATATTTGAAACAATGTCGGCCCCAGTATGCTGCCTTGTGGCACGCCGTAAGTCACTAACTCCTCGTTACTTAAATTGGTACCGATTTTGACTTGTTGACTACGGTTTTTGAGGTAGTCTGAGAAAATCTCAAGTGCTTTGCCACGAACACCCAAAGATTCCAACTTAAGGATAAGTTTGGGCACAGAAACCGTGTCAAACGCTTTAGAAAGATCTATGAAAATTCCCAGGCACTTCATCTTTTCGTCCAGTTTTTTAGCAACCAATTGCGTGAGATCTAGTACAGCGTCTTCAGTAGATACTCCTGAACGGAAGCCATATTGGTTGCTAGCGATAAGAGAATATTTGTCTAGGAAGTTTCTAAGTTGCTTGTTGAGAATTTTTTCAAAGATTTTCGAAAGTGAAGTGATGACCGATATGGGTCTGTAATTGTTAACACTGTTTCTGTCCCCTCCCTTGAAAATTGGGTGCAGAATAGCTTTTTTAAGAGCATTTGGGAAAACTCCTGACTGAATGCAGAGGTTAAGGATGTAGGTTATAGGTGGAACCAGAATATGGCGATGCGTTTTTAGCAGTGATGACGTGATACCGTCCCAACCTGCGGCACAGTCACTGCGTAGCTGAAGTATTGTTGCTTCCACGTCACTTTCGTCTATTTCAGTAATGACAAGCGAATTACAAGGATTGCTTTTTGTTAAAGTTTCAGTGGAGTGACTGCTGATGGATGTGGTTTGATTTTGTTGTATCCTGGATGCCAGGTTTTTACCCACGTTGGTGAAAAAAGTGCAGACATTATTAATGGAAGAGGTAGGAGTGTCACATAATTTCAGCAGTATGTCTGAACTATTTCGTGTTGGACGTGTGTTTGTGATTTCTTTAATTGTTTTCCATAGGGCTTTAGGATTGTTTTTACTTTTTTGTAGTTCATTATGTTCATGGGCATGTTTAAGTTTTCTAAGTAGTTCATTGCAAAAGTTTCTATAGCGCGTGTACGTGATTTTTAGGATTAAATTGTCTGGACTTTTTTTGGATTTTAAATGCATATTGTCTCGATTTTTAATGCATCTAAGAAGCCCTGGAGTGATCCATGGCTTTAAGGTTAATTGTTTCCTCGGGATGTTGACTTGTATTGTGTGTTTAGTTATAATTGTAGAGATTATTTTTATTAGTATGTTCATTGCTTCGTTACCGTCACGAGTGTTGTAGATATCTGCAAAACTCGTATTCCCCAATTCGTCCTTCATAGCTTCATAGTTTGTACGAGAAGCAGTGGTTTTTTTGTTACGTATAGGGTTAGTGTATTTAAGCAATAGCACCATCGGTTTGTGGTCAGTAATGTGTGACTCCAGAATTAGGGTGGTAGTGTCTAAATTTGTTTTTATTAGAAAGTGATCTATGCAGTTTTCTAATCTAGTAGGAAGTAGGTGGGTAGGTGATAGTCCATGAGAGGCGTTTAAGATGAGATAATCCAAGCTACGGTCGTTTCTGTTATCTTGCCTGATATCGACATTTAGGTCACCAACAAGGACGACGTTCTGATAAGTAGATAGATCATTGTAGGTGTCATTTAGGCTATTGAGAAAACTTTCAAATTGGTCTCTGCTATTATACGAGGGAGACCTGTAAACTGCCACAATTGCTAGTCCCGGTTCTATTTTGCATATCAGGCTATTTGCATTTAACAGATTGGGTTCGTATACAGTGGCGCTAGACTCGGTTTTTAGATAGATTACGACGCCTTCATTTTGATTTGTGTTATTTGAGGTATAGTGTGACTGATATCCATTCATTATAGGTACGTTACTCACTTTTCTCAGCCAGCACTCTGTCAGCACAATAACATCGAAATCAACTTTAGTGGTGTGGATGAGTGTTTGAAGACTATCGAAGTTTTTAGTTATGCTGCGTATATTAATATGCAGTATCTTAATGTTATTATGGATTGAGTGTTTAACGCAGTCCTCTGGGTTAATTATGAATGAATTTTCTAAGTGAAGCTTGTCTAGGTCATCATTAATGTTATTTATAGTAGCCATTGGTATTGAGATTAATGTTATGTTTATTGTTGGTAGTTTCGTTAAGGGTTCCCTGAAAGACTAAAATATCAGGGAAGACACTCTGTGGTCTATGTAATGGAGAAACGATGTTCTTTTGTGGGTGTTTGATGCTTGCTATTTGTGATTTTGTGCTTGTGAAGTAATGTGGGGTAATGTGTTTAGGTGTGTATGTGTGTGTGATTGGGTGTTGGTTGTGTATACATTCACTAAAATTTAAGCTGAAAAACATACTGGAAACAATGAAAAACATAATAATAAGGAGCTTAGTAACTAGTCAGATACTGGTGGTGGGTGTAGCCTGTAGACATTTTTCTGAACGAATTAAAATATGTTTATCTCCCTGTACCTTTCGCAGGAAGATATTCCCATTGGCAATCCAGCAATATTTATAGTCGTACTTTTTGGCAAACTCCCGAGATAGATAAAACAGTTTTTTTGTGTTGGCAGGTACTTGTTCGGTGATGTAAATAGGCTGACTTTTCCCCGGAATACCAATAAGTGTTGTGCTCAACTTATCATCTTTTTGTTTATCCTTGTTGTAGGATCGTACCGCTGATAAAAATGACTGCTTGGATTGGACTGTGGTAAATTCGGCAATAATAGGCCGCGGTGTTGCAGTGTTGTTCGAATTTCCTGATAGGCGGTAGATGTCACGAAACTCAGGTGCAGTTACATTGACTCCAATTCGCATGCCTATGTTACAAACGGTTGTAATGAGACTAGCGCTATTCTCATCATTTCGTGTGGGAATATTTCGAAGTTCGATGCCCGAAGAGCGTGACATTAGTTTCATGTCGTGAATTTTTCTCTCTAAATTTTCTATATACAGCTGCTGTTCCTGTCGTTCCCTTCTTAAATCCTCGACCTCTCTTTTCAAATCCTCGAAATTGTTGTTCATGAATGTTATCGATTGCATGATCTCCTCGTTAGTCTGTCGAATCTCCATGTTGGATGCTTGAATTTTGCTGTTTTGAGCCTTAATTTCAGTAGTATCAGAGACAAGTTTTGATATTAGGATCGTCTGTTCCGATAGGGCCTTTGTTAGTTTGGAGACGCTAGTGTCACGTTCCTTCTGCCATGCATCAAGCTTGTCTTCTAGCTCTTGCGTACTCAAGGCTGCACCGCTCTGATGTGATTTCTCTTTTCGGGCGCGTTTGTTACTGCTACTGTTGACATAAGCGCTATCCTCTACTGCCGACTTAAGATCAGGTTCGGATTGAGTATGTGTATGGATCAGTTTGTTTGTTGGATTTTTTGGCGTATTCGGTGGGGAGCGTTGTACGCTAGCCATATTATTTATATGAGTAATAATAAATTATTAAAAAGAGAGGTGTAAGAACGCACGCTGTCAAAGCATTCAATAACAGTCTCAGGTGATCACAGATTTAGGTGCACTGACCTGTAGAAAACTCGATGTAACTGACACAACGAACACCATGTAGTTAACCAAATCGGTCCAAATCGGTGAATAAATAATTAATCAAAGTTCAGCTCACGGTTTCAAAGTAGGTTGTTTTCGAATAAAGCAAAAAAGAAGTTCCTTGATATGGCCGGGGTGGCGCCACTAGGCGCGTGAACTCTCAATGCGACACAGACACACCGCGCTCGACGCTGGAACGCCTTCGCCAAAAACTTCGTCGGTAGGTTGGTAGCACTGGGGCAGTTGCGCACTCGCCGACTTTCGACTTTATATGGTCCACCCAACCGCGAAGATTCTTTGCACTTTTGGATTTGGCACTATGATACGGCACTTTCAGTTATATTTGCTATTTACTTTATTGACCGATTTACACTTGCTGGAGATTTGAAAACAATTATTGTGAGATTAAACCACACTAGGTATGCGTTTTATTGAAAAGTAAACGTGTTTGCAGCCGATAAATAGTTTTAAGGAGACATTATAAAAACGGAGCTGCTAAAGGACAGAGCGTTTTAATTCCCCGCATGCCCACATTTCAAATAACTTGCCATTTCAATTTAAGAGGTAACAATTTCCCTTAAAATTGGTTTTTACAATGACGATCAACAGATCCCAGGGCCAAACCATAAAAGTGACCGGCATTCAATTGTGCACTCCATGCTTTTCAGACGATCAATTTATGTGTTGGTTGTTCAGTGCCCAAAATTTGCACGTGCTTGCGGTAAATAATAAGTCATTTAATGTTGTATACAAAACGGTATTAGAATAAATAGTGCCCAACAAGGCGTGTGATGGTTCACTTTGAAAATAAAGTTGTATAGCGCTAAAATAAACGGTTTTTAATATTGTTTGGGACTTCTTTTTGTAGTCATCACTCACATTATCACATTTTGATCAGCCAGTCAGTTCTCACACATCACGCCATGTAATCTCCAAAGGTTTAGGCAGAAGTGTACCTAATCGTACACCCACATTTCGCCAGTTATGTTGAACTCCCATGTGATAGGGGCCGAGCCTATTTCCACCAACTGGGTACAAATCCAGATTCCGTGGCTGCTATTGCGAAATTCCTGATGGAATAACCCAATAACACTATTATTTATAGTATTTTTTTCAATTGCATACATTGTATAATGTTAAGTGGAAGAGCGGAGTCACACAAGCATCGCCTTGCTCAAAAGGTGATTTCTAAATCATGTGCGATATAGCTTTATGTAATTAAAATAAAATAAAAATCTAACACAGGACCTCATGCTTAATAGTCGCACTTGCGACCACTCGACCAACGAGGCAGTCTCTCACACACATACAAAATTTCCACGCGAACGAAGTCGCGGGCAACAGCTAGTTAAATAATAAATATCACAAAGACGAACGTAGGCATAATATGTACCCAACTCGTTTATCTAAAAAAAGACACTTGCTGTTCCTATAGCCACAAACTACTTTGGTAAGCGCACAAGAAAATATGTAGTACCTTCGTTAGTGAATGTACTAACCCCACAGCAGATACCGCATGTTAAATTATTCTTCAAAAACACTACCCCTCATTGTGTCCATAACTAGTTTTGCATCTGCGGACAATATCAATTTTCCATAGGTGTTAAATGTGTTTCTTTCTCTAAACTCACTTCCCTTATTACTTACTTATTTTTATAATAAAAATCGAAATTTGTTTTAATGATATTGCGAAATGAGAACAACTGCCGACAAACTGTTTTGCAGTTTGCTAGACTTTTTATATGTTATTGTTAAACAGATTTTGAATAAAATAAAAACAAAAAAAAGATCGGTCAGTCTTTTCTGCTAGGGTTTGTACCCCGTTGATGGCAATATGCATAGGTACCAAACTTAACCTACCGCCTCACCTGTGCCTGACCCATCGGAGACCACAAGCGTGATGTTATATCATGTAATGTTGCTTTTACAAAAAATAAAAGACCCAAAAGGAGGCATTACCTTTATGGCACTAACGTTTATTGTTAATTAACTTGATAATCGCTCCCCTTATCTTTTTCCATTAAGTTTTTCGTAATGAATGTGCCAAGGGACAACAGTAGACGATTATCCTTAATGAGAAATCCAGAGAAAATAATTGGAATGAATAAGAAAATAAGGTGGTATTGTTTTCTTTCTTGCTGAATATTATACGGCTTTTTATATTACTTTATTACGTCACATAGCCCCCTTAAGTAGGGGGGTATGTGACGTAATAAAGTATATTCGAGATTTATATTTTGAATATTCGAGATTTTATTTACGTAAAAACAATAATATGTGTTAGCTCATTCATAACGAATAAATTCGTAATTTGAACACGATTTAGATCGTTAAGATAAGTTCGATTTGGTTTGTAAGATTAAACTAGTAGGTATTTGCATAAATATCGAAAGGCTTATCAATGAATTAGGACGTGACCTTTTGTTTTATATATAATGACATCAAAAGTCATAGGAGTCAAAGTTTCATAGAAAAAAAGGTTAACATATTTTTCGCGCGTTGAGGTATACACAGGCATTTTCGCGATGCTTGATCATGTGCAGCGAGAGCACATCTACCGATTTAAACCTTTGAATAATACGATCGGTTTTTTTTTATTTTATTTTTTTTGTAGTTATACTTTAGCCCGACATTCATATGTTTATTTTCTTTCCTCCTAGGCTTCAACCGCCAATAGCGTCAACAGTTCGGGTGCTCTCCGTGGGAGGGTCCACTCCTGGAGCGGGAGCCAGGCTGCTGCAATTAGCGCCGTCAGGGCAGCATCTGGTGTTAGCACCTTCGGCTGGAGACCCTCAACTGTGGCATGTTATGTCAAATTCTAGAGTTCATACGTTTAAAGGTAAGAAAGATATATCTTTTTCTCTTTTCAGCTTTTATTATGGGTTACTACCTAGTGTTAAGTATTAGAATAGACAATAATAACTTGATTTTACTTACATATTTATTTTAGCATTTAGTTTTCCAACGGTGACGTCAATCCAATAAACATCCAAGAAATAAATATCATTTAGTTTCGTCATTACATTTAACGGAATATTTTACATTTCGAAAAGAAAAATATTAAAATGAATAACGAGATTCTACTCTATGACGCACTAAAAATCTGATTTCAATTTAATATTACACAGCGAATGAACTCTGTAATTCGGTTGCAAAAAGGGAATATTTGTAAGTTTATTAACGGCTATTAGTTTTTATGGTGGTTCGACTCTTATACATAGTAGATACTGCTTCTTTTTCGTGTGGTTAGTGCCTAACCTGGTGTCAAAGTTTTTATGCCGTCCACGGGCCTCTAAATTGGCTTTACATGCCGTCGAAAAATATCTCTCAGGCATGCTGGTTTCCTCACAATGTTTGAAGCAAGGGATAATTATA
Source organism: Eurois occulta (assembly GCA_950022335.1). Taxonomy (NCBI): domain Eukaryota; kingdom Metazoa; phylum Arthropoda; class Insecta; order Lepidoptera; family Noctuidae; genus Eurois; species Eurois occulta. Next base: position 6,428,370 of record OX465484.1, on the reverse strand, counting down.
CAATACTCACATGAATCCGAAAATCAGAGGTGCGTGTTTTGGATCTGAACTTGAGACCTATGACTTGGCAGTCCGACGGTAACACCGCTATCACTACCAGCAATACTGATCAATGATCATCGTCAGCATTATCATTCGAAGCCTTGTTCCACCCACTGCTGGGTATGAACTTCCTCCTTTATAAGCAACACTCTTACTCCACTTCAAATAGCGTTTAATTAAAAACTTTAAAGCAATTATAGCTGGTCAGCTCAACTTTAATGAACTCAAATAATAAATCAAGTGTTCCTCGCTTATTTTGTTTTGTTTTTCTTCCACAAATAACTTTGTGTTCGTCAGTGGACGTTAGAACTAAGTTTCTTACCACAATGTTTTGATAGTAAAATATTGTCTGTTTATTCAAATCTTAATCGTAATTCTTTGATGATTAGGAGTAATATTAAATAAAAAAGTCCAAGATCAATCTCAAAGATTAGATTCCGTCTCCGCGAGACCAATTTCAACCTCATATGAGGAAGTTGTAGACACGATTTATTCACTCATGAAAGCCTTAATGTTTAAAGCTTCGTTTACTTTAGGTACTTTTCAGGTTTGTATTACATACAGCAATTATTGTAACTTGTTGTTCAGGGCAATGATAAGGAGTGGTATTTTGGGAAAATTAGTTTGATTTATGCAAAGCCACGCTTTTCAGGAAAACTAAAAACTGATTCATAAAATTAATTTCCCTAAAATAGCATTCATATTTCTTTTGACAACTTTGTGTTCTATTTATATTTTATAGTTTCGTTAGTAACCCGAATATGTACATGAAGACTGAATGGACTCATACTTCTATACTAATATTATAAAGAGAAAAGATTTTTTTATTTGTTTGTACCGAATTAGCTCCGAAACTACTTGACCGATTTTTACCATTTTTTCACAAATAGAAAGCTAAATTAACAGTAAGTATTATAGGCTATACAATATATTTATATCAGGCTAATTAGCCGAGCTATCACAATTTTCGCGGACAAAGTCGCGGGCGAAGTGCTAGTTACTTATAAATTCTGTCGATTTTTGCAGATACTCTAAAGTCAGCATTAAAGTTAAAGACTTGGTTGCGTTTAAGCTTAAACACTTCACCATAAATTCCCTATCCATCAACAATATTACCTTTCACGGATCACTAACAAAATCAACGTCAGGTTCCATTCCGTTTAATCTTTTACTCTGGACGCTCTTAATGTGCACGTCTTTGTACATCGTTCTCACATATATGTATAATCTCAACATGAATGATGTAACCAAGATTTTGTAACAATATTTTGATTTAAAAGAGTGTCCATGAAGTTTCTTGCCCATTCTTCTCCATAGAGATCTACGATTTGGAATGTGCAAAGGAACTACAGTACTTTCGCAAGTTATTATGCCTTGTGTCTGTGACTGTAGCTTAGCTTTTTTGTTTTTGACTTTCAAAAGTGTCTGTAATGGTCTAATTGAAATAAATGCTTTGACTTTGACTTTTGTAATTATCGTGATTGGTCGATGAGCTATTGACTCAACAGTATTGTTTGTTCGTTCGCGTGTAAATTATACTGTACGAATACCTAACTCCGGGTTTATTGGTTAGCATTTACTCGTGGGCCTAGCACAAAGGCGCGAGGTAAGCGTTATGTAAATCCGAACGACTTATGAATCAATAAAACAATTATTATCCTACGGCTGCGTACTAACTTAGGCGATCCGTCGCGCGAATACGTAACTAAGACTATATCTGATGTATTTGTTAGAAAAGTCGGAAAACGGGCACTTTCCGGCTTCTGACAGCGCGACCACGCTTTCGGGTTGGCCGAAAAATAAAAATTCTGTAAAGGCTTTCCCTATTCAGAGCATACGCCTGTATTGTAACAATTTTAGATTAAATTTTTGAGAGTTACCTTACACATAGAGTGCCCTGGTGAGCGAACATTCGCCTGTAATGTAACAATTCAATTATATCGTTACAGGCGCACTGTGATGCTTAGATCTCCTCACTCACTGATGTAATGCTCGAACCTGAACTGTAAAGGATGATTTCCACCAAACGGCTCGCACCGCATCGGATTGAAAAGGATACGAACGGATGCGTCCGGCAGGATGTCGACGCATACGATCGGCTCCGTACCGTCACTTGCGAACGTACTCGTTTCTGCGCCTAGTCAAATAGTTTCATTCCTACCGTGTCGGATACGACGAAAGGCGAACGGAGCCGACCGCGCGTCGCAGTAAACTTTCGGCTACGATCGCGTGTCGCGGAAGACGCGCGCGGTCAAGCTGCTGTGCGCGGCTTGGTAAATACTGTGTACATGATTTAATATCGTTTAAAGATTATAAAATCCGTTCCGATCCGATGTGATCCGAGCCGTTTGGTGGACATCAACCTTTACATGACAGACGCATGTCCCTCCCTCTCATTGACGGAGCCTTTACATTTCCTCTGCGCGTTCGTGCTAGAGCCGATATTGAATTGAATTTAAAATCTAATTATACAAATGTGGGATATGGTCCGATTGTGTTTTGTTTAACAAAGGCGTAATGGATATTGATAATGTGGCTTTCAACCGTGAATGGTTTTAAACATTCGATGGGGGTGGATTAGTAAACTCTGTTAAATAAATCGTGTAAAATGTTGTTATAATAATATTATTATTCAAAATTTCTGAAACGTGTAAAGCTTATGGGTTGATTCTTTCACCATCAATTTGACTGTAGTGTTTCCTAGTTTATTTTGCTAGTTTACTTAGTCTTTTACTGCATTCAATGGCATTAAGCTGGCAACGTTATACTACGGCGTAGCAACATCGTCAGTTACGCCGTAGCAACTAGCAAGCGACGACGTTCACTTGTCCACGGTTTTAGTCAAATGCACCTTTATTTGAATTCAGTATGTATATTATATACAAACTACAAATAGATCTACAACAATAAAAAATGGGAATGTAATTTAAGGCGTCAAAAATTCGTCCACATCGCTGTCAATAGGAAAAGTGCCCAGAAGGCTGGCAGCATTACCACGTTGGATGACAATGCTAATTCTTTGGTCAGAAAATATTAATTTGAATATCAATTCCTGAAAGTGTCATTATTTAAATCCTTGATTTCCAAGTTCTTGTTTTATTGCTACTGTCACATACGCTGTATGAAATGTGAAACTTTTACACATAGCTTCATTCGAGAAGCTACGGTCGAACGTAGTAAGTTGCGTATGTACAAGTCCAAGTATTTCCTGTCCACGCCCGCTTTTCAGGCAACTGAACGGAACTGGTTACGATGCAGTTCGATCCAGTTTTGCTTAAGGGAATACACACACATCCCGGTCAACTATGGGTCGTGTTAGGGTTGAAATTTATTTGCAGTCTTGGGTACATCCCTTATACTCAGCGCTTTTGGTTAAGTATCCTATAATACATTGGTGCTTACACAAATATTTGAACATACAGTGTTTGCACGAACTACATAAAATAATGGGTGGTAACATGACAGCTATTTTACGTTTAAGCTATTATTTAGTGTTGTACTTGTACCAAGCAGAAGCAATTGTCGAAGACTTTAAAAAGACATCGCATACAATTTTCCACTTTTCAATTTTTACTGGAATGGTGCACGTCTGATGGTATTTAATATTTAAAACCAGCTGTTGCCCTCAACCTTCGTTCGCGTGAGATTATTATAAAAAAGTATTACCTCCCATTTTGAATCAGATTTTACTAACATTGATAATGTTTTTTTGCACGGAACCCTAATTATTTTTCTAAAATAAAAGTAGTCCGTAAAAGTCCCGTCAAAATCGATCAAGCCGTTTCGTTTTGTTAAGATTAGCCGGAACAAACAGATAGACAAACAGACCAAAACTGAAAAGAATGTGTTGTTGTTATAAGTGCTGTTAATATTTACATATGCATTCAGTAAAAAGCTGTAACTTTGATATTACAAAAATACACTTCAATTTTATTTATTTGTATAGATTAACTGATTATATCCTTTGTTCCTAGGTCATTCAGGAAGAATCCTATGCATGTGCGTCACAAGGGAATCCCAATACCTACTGACTGGTTCCGAAGACACCAGTGTTATCGTCTGGGATCTTCACACGTTGGCAGTCAAAACTAAAATACTGTAAGTAACATTAATATGACCCCCCCCCCCTCTTATTTTGGTCCTTATGATATAATCCTTCTTGTACAGTCGACCGTCGATGATAACACTTTCACCTTGAGCTGGAGTAGCGTAGTCCAGAGGTTCAACAAAATAAGAAGTCTGTTCATGCTTCTTCACCACATAACATAACATCACGCCTGTAATCTCCGAAGGGTTAGACAGAGGTCACCCATTAGTATACCCACATTTCCCCAGTAATAAGACGAGCCATCAACTGGGCACAAATCCAGACTCCGTGGCTGCTAGTGAGAAATTGCTGATGTAAAAATCTAATAACACTTTGCTCTACCTGGGAATCGATTCAATGACCTTATGCTCAGCAGTTGCGTTTGTGACCACTAGACCAACGAGGCAGTCGGGTTTACCACTCGTACGTAAACTATTTTATTAATACAACTCTTGCTGTTAGGTTAAAGTTATATTTCAATATTAATAAATAAAAAATACGAAAAACTTTTTACAACTGAAAACATTTTAAAGATTCGACTTGTGCTTGTATATTTATGTCCACAAAGTGAGAGGATAAAACACTACATGTATGTAACATAATTATCTTTCATTTATAAGAGTCTTGTGTTAGTAATGGAATTTGTCTTTCAATTAAACAACACAAGAAGAATTAAGCGAACCATGTAATTACGCCTTAACAAACGACAAGACGAATACGCCCCTTCGTAGGTACAAGATTAGGTACACGGCGAACAAGTAATCAATTACCTAATTGATCTTTTGTTCCATTGTACTAACAACATTCCTTAATACCTACACCTTATTATCCCTGAAAACAAAGACCAAATGTGTTGTATTGATTGATATTTGAAGATACATAATGATACATTACATTGAGTTATACACCATTATTTTTAGGTCGTTCTGGAGCCGAATACCATGAACTCGATCATCGAACTCGAAACGATTGGGACTATTTTTTTTTTAAAATAACAATAAAAAAAACACGAAAGAATAAATTTAATGTTTTTTTGTGAAATAATGAGAACTCAAATGCATATGTGTGTGTAAAACGTATCCACGATCGGCAACACGTGCGAACGATACCCATTGAAAAATTCATTCATTGATCGATTCTCATTATTTCACAAAAAAACATTAAATTTATTCTTTCGTGTTTTTTTTATTGTTATTTTTTGAAAAAAATAGTCCCAATCGTTTCGAGTTCGATGATCGAGTTCATGGTATTCGGCTCCAGAACGACCTAAAAATAATGGTGTATTACAAGATTACAAGTCATTTTACTGAAAATAGAACAATTTTTTTTTATTGTGTTATTATAATTTTGAAGCGAAATAGATAAAGAACTTTGTTAATTGTCTAGATATTCGAACACACAAAAACAGTGTTAGTAATATCATTCAAAGCAACATTGTAATTAAAGCCTGTGTTGCACCCAAGATAATCTCTTGATGATGTTTTAAAAAAAGTTAATCTTATACGAAAATTCAATTCCAATTCAATTCAATATGAATTCCGCAAAAAATAGATCGCCACCCAAAACATACAACATTATTCAAACCTACATATATGCTCGAAAATCTTCATATTTCATAATCGTCACATGTATTAAAATTTCAATCACGTACAGACAGTCTTTTGTTATAAGTCAGTAAATAGGCTTCTAAAATTGCGCCGTACACTTCTCATTACTTCAGCTGCACTCTTAACATTGTTCATTTAGTTATAAGCACCAGTACTCGTGCAGTCGTGCTACAGTAATAGTACTATTCAAAGGTACAGTCGGACAAATAACTGGGGTGCTGACTTGTGACGTCTTTCAAATGGAAGGTGTGTGTGGTGCATATCTTACTACACATCTGCCGAAACATACTTGACAGAATACCGCCGGCTTTCTTTTCTATGAAAATTATGCGATGTGATTTCGACTGCGTAATATTACACGTAGATTCGTAATACTTCGTTGTCACGTAGGTACAATACAACTGCCGCGTTGATCTAGTGGACGCTATCGCGACTGCTGAGTATGAGGTCCTGGTTTCGATTCTCGGGTTGGGCAAATTGTTATTGGGTTTTTCAGTCTGGATGGGTGCCCAGGTGATGGCAATAGGCTCGCCCCTTATTACATGACACTTAAACATAACTGGCGAAATGTGGGTGTACTATTAGGTACACCTCTGCCTAACCCTTCGGGAATTAGAAGCGTGTTGTTTTGTTACACGAATATTGGCATGGAATCATGAAGATTTCTTTTCTTTGTGTAGCTTGTTTGACATTACAAATGTACGTTTATGTGGCAATGCGTATTGTTTGTCAGGGAACACATAGCGCCGGTGCTGTGCGTGGCAGCCATCGTGAACAGATCATTAGTGATCAGCGGGGGAGAGGACTCCGCTGTTATTGTGACTTCGCTCGTTGATGGCGCACTGGTGAGGGGCGAATGTTTTTCTTATTTGTTTCTCTAAATATAAAAATAGATTTCTGTTTATTATATGAATAAAAACAACATTTTGGTTAGGCTAAAAGTCAATAAATCCCTTGAATAATGCTTTATAAGCTTTGTAAATTAAAGCACTCTATCAAATATTCAACTTTTGGTCCTAAACCTTGAATTTAAAATCGCACAGCTAGCCTATAAGTAGCGGCCATGCATTTTTAGAGAGAAGTTTTTGAGAAGAAGTTTCTGTACAGAACCGAAATTATCCATAAATCTTAAAACCGAATCATCAATCAGAATTTCGTTTACTAATAATTATTATTTTGTTGTCCAGTAAACAGCACTTTCCGTTATAATCCCTGCTTCATAAAACTTAAAGCACCAATTCCCCCAGGTAACAAAACTCGACCACCACCGAGGCTCAGTGACAGCTGTCAAAGTAATCCAAGATGGCGACATCCTCGTCACTTGCTCACAAGACGGGACAGTGTGCACATGGAACGTCGACAACTTCACTCTACTGAGTACCGTGAACGCAGGAGTACCGATAAATACCATGGAAGTGACTGATGACAATGTATTCCTTATAACTTTACAAGGAGAGAATGAATTGCATGTCAGAACATTTATCACTGGGACGCATTTGCATGTGTTGAAGAGGCATAAGGCTAAGGTAAGTCGAGATATGAAACTTAATTGTGTTACTATAAGGCATACACATGATTCAGCACAGAAGAGCGATAATGTCGAATGTATGTAGATACTTATGTGTTCGGGAGAAAGTAGTTTAGCTCCTATAGTGCGGCACTGGCCCGGATTTGATGCAGCTATGGAAGATTTGACTAAACGGTTAAAACCGTATGAAAGCAGAAAATGAGTAATAATTCGTTCAGACGTGTTCCGACCGGATTGCTTTATTATTCACCAAATCGAACCCAAACAAATGCCTTGTACGCCTTACTGTACCGTGAACACGTAGGTTGCAAACATGGAAGTGACAGGTGACAATTTGTTTCCAATCGCACTGCATACCGATCCATACCTACCATGAAAGAGACGACATACAATTTATTTCTTCTCATATACTGAATTTTACCCTTTTCTGGTAAAGTATTTTGCATGATGCTCCTTCTAAAATAAAATAGAAATAGCCTTTATTTACTCTGACCTTCTACTTATTTTTAAACCCAAAACATCCTTTAGACAAAACACGTTCCGAAGCTTAACATCGCACAAAATCTAATTAAATTAATCACAACAAAATCTTGTAGCTATTTCGGAAAAATAAAACAAATACCTAAGGATCTAATTAACTTTGAATACAAAACAACGGACCTATTGTCCTTCTTAAAGACAAGTTAGTAATCTTTTGCTTTATAATCCCGTTGTGGATCCCGTAGGTATTATAATAAAGAATGAGAATGTTCTTATTCCAATATTGCTGAGTAACGCATAAAAGATGAAGCAGATATTATAGCCTCGGGTCTAGCTCAGTCTTAGTCTCCACTACGCTCAGACCCTGCAAATTAATCAGATTTCCACCATAAATTCAATCTTCCCGACGTAGAATCACTTTCATTTTAATAAAATCTCTTTCATTTTGTTCGCTAGAATCAAAAAGAACAAGTTTTTAAAGGGGACCTCCTGTTGCGTCCCAACATAACTTTATCTTAAAACTTTGTTCAGCAATACCTTCGCATTGTCTGGTCCAACGTTAATCTCACGCTATGATACGAGGGTTTAGTTAAATTAAAAAGACTCAGCTTCATAAGTTTTTAAAGATGGCGCGATCTTGCTACATTTTCGTTTTAATTAAATCTACAGGTCGATTAAAAACAGATAGAAAGGTAATGCCAACACGTTTGTATAGGCAGATAATAAAGTATTCACTATTTGCTATTAGTGTAATAAAATCTCCTACAGATTCCTCTTTTTGATATTTTTTGAGTTATATTTTATTCAATATGGGAACCAGTTTATACAAATTCTATTTTTATACACACACTTTATCACTCACATTCTTTAGAGTTAACTAGAGGCATTTTCTCATAATATCATTGGTATCCATAGTAACAAAAGCCGGACAAGTGCGAATTCGACTCGCGTGGAGAGGGTTCCGTACGTTAATTTTCTAAATTCCGTAAGTTGTTTTAAATCTAAGATTTCTTATAGGTTTTCCTGTAGTCTCTATGTAAAAACTATTTTTTGTTTATTTTTTTTTTATTTTCGTCCCTGTATTTTCGAAATTAAGGGGGGAATGATAAATGTTCGCCTATTTGCTTAAATAACTTCAATAATATATATCTTAAAATTAAAAAAAAAATATTTGAGCTTTCCACAACGAGCCCTTTCATTTGATAAGTAATACGATATAAAATGCAAAACATTTTTTTTTTTTTCTAGTTTACCCGTTAAAGTGGCCCCCATGTTTAAAATTCATTAATTTACATTACATGTCCGTATTAGAGTCACCGACTTACATATGTGTACCAAATTTCAACTCAATCGATCTAGTAGTTTCGGAGCAAATTAACTCGAGTGATCCTGTAAGTATAAGGGTTCCGTTTTTTCCTTTTGAGATACGGAACGCTAAAAATACACAAAATCACATGATTTCGAATAATAAATAAATAGAATGATATTAAAAGGGCCTCTTTTAGGCCGATTCACAAGTGATAACTTGGATCCTAATACATTTCAAAGCACATTCCATTCGGTTGTGTACCACAAAGAGACTTACGAAATTCTGCCACACCAATAACTCCAGAATCCAACAAGTTCTTATTCCTAATAAATCCCAACTTCGTAAAACCCGTGACCAAATAGTTGTCCCCGGAATATTTAGCCCAATACAACCTTGACATCTACCGCACATTCAACCTAACGTAATTGGGTATCACCAAATTGGTTAAGCTCTTTATTCGTTAGAGAAAATAGATTACCACCGATTTCTTTTAAGTGCTCTTGGACCCGTTTCTTATTACATTTGGTGGACGCGCCGCTAAGCGGTGCTATTACGTTACCATCGATATTGTGGAAACGGAACTTTCTTTGTTTATTGGAGCAAAAGCATGTTTTTAGTATACTAGCTTTTGCCCGTGGCTTCGCTCGCGTGGAATCAAATTATCCCACGAGAACGCGCGGTCATGAAAAAAGTAGCCTATTTTCCAACACAGGTCATGGTCTATCGGTGTGCCAAAATTCATCCAAATCCGTCCAGACTTTAGAGTGTGAACACGTAACAGATGAACAGAGCTATAAGTATATGGAAAAAAACTTTTGTAATATCAGGATTTAATACTTATAACATTATTGGGTATACAGATTTTATCTATATTTGGTTGTCGACCAGTCTCTTGTATTGTACAGTAAGTCAAAGGAATTAAACAAGTACCAGTATTGGCAGCGTCTATTTTCTAGTTAGTCACATAATGTTACAATTCCCGTAGTTACGGGTAGATAGCTATTAATGCTAATATCAGTGACTATTTCTGGGAACATGAGAAAGATAACACCTTCCCGGTATAATATCTTTACAGAATTTCACTAAAACTCTAAACTTAAATTGATCATTTATGAAAACACTGATGTTAAATTGGTTTTCCGATAACAATATCCACAAATCTGAAAATCCACTAATATAATTTTGATATTATAACAAGCAATTAAATAGCTATTTTCACAACTATCAGGCAATAAATCCAGGGACAAAATTAATTCATTTCTGGTATCCTCTTTCCAATATCGATAACGAACTTTCAATTAGAAGCGAATAGAATCGAAAACTTGGACTTGAACAAGTATTAATTGATGCTTTAATTAATATCCCGAGAACGAAGAATCTTCAGACGTCTTGTAAGAGCAGGTATCAGCAAAAAGCGAATTTCCGAAGTTGCAAAACTTGAGGAAGAGTTGAAAAGCTTACTAATACTTCTTTGGTAAAGCGGAACCTAACGGATATCGTATACCTTTACAGAAATCGTATAATTATACTGATACTCTGAACATCGATTTTTATAAAACTATGTAGTTACGGGACTTCGTAGAACAAAAGAACGAAAACGTTACAATGGGTACTTTTATACCACCCTCATTTTGCTATTGGATATGTGGGTGGGTCATCCCAACGAATCTATACAAATAAAGAAAATTGAAGTGTCTGTTTGTAATTTCAAAATAATAGCTTTTCTACTGAATGCTTAAGAACGTATATAATGTACATATATTTTTATTTTATTTTTCGTCTGTCTGTTTGTCTGCTTATTCTGGTTTATCTCCAAAACAGCTAGACCGATTTTGACGGTACTTTTACTGGCAGATAGCTGATGTTATAAGGTCTAATAGGCTACTTTATTTTAGAAAACAGATTAGGATTCCGTGCAAAAAAATTATAAAACCCATGAAATTCTTAACAAAATCAGATTAAAATAAGGAAATAATATTTTTATAATAATTTCACGCGGTAGAAGTTCACGGGCAACAGCTTGTATTTAATAATAATAATTACCAACAACGAGATACCAGGAATGAATAATTTAAAGGAGTTAACCCTTTTAGGTGAAATGTTTCTGCGTGGCCCACGACTCGTCTCGCGCGGCAGTAGGCTGCACCGACCAGAGGATCTACTTGTACAGTCTGCACAGCGCAACACTCTTGCGCACGTTGACGGTGGCGCATGATCTAGCGGCGCTGGCCGTCGCTGATAAAGATCATTTCTTGTTGGCTGCTGGTGAGTTCATATGATACTTTTATAGGCCCTATTACACTAAAAACCCATAAATGCACACAAACATCGTTACTTTTCTCAATCGTTTAAAAAGGACAGATAATATGGTGTTTAGGAGTAAATCCGATTAGTGAGTTCTTGGCGCAAGCAGGCTTTAAAGCTTTTCAAGTCAAAAATGTATGTATCACTACATAGTATAAAACAAAGTCGCTTTCTCTGTCCCTATATCCCTATGTATGCTTACATCTTTAAAACTACGAAACGGATTTTGATGCGGTCTTTTTTAGTAGATAGAGTGATTGAAGAGGAAGGTTTATATGTATAATACATGCACCCGTGCGAAGCCGGGGCGGGTCGCTAGTTAATGAATAAAACAAATAAATAGGTTTCATATTTTTTGACATATTATTTAAAGTGAAAACTTCGGTTCAATTAAACATCATTTTTAATTAAACACGCAATGATTACCATTATTCCTTTGGGAAGAAAGCTCTATGATACTACATAAAAACATACTAACACCATATTATTTTCAGGCGGTAACCGAGTGACGATATATTCATTCCACACAGAGGACAACTTGACCAATTTCCGACCAACCAAGCAAAGACAGAGACGCCAAACAAAATCCATGACGAATGTCACAATGTTACAGGTAAACGCTCAGAAATAATTCCGAGCCTATATTTAGATCCTTGTCCAAATAGCTTTATGTGACGATATTTTTAACCTGCCAATATTGCTTGTACGGAAACACGGGAAAATAGAGACAGAAATAAATATAAAGGGTGGGTTGAAAGATAATCTCTGGCAAGAGTTAATAATCAAAAGAGATTTGTACATGAAAAGCTTTTGTTTATGTCTCATGAAACAAAGATCACTTAGGAAATTTTCCGTCTTATCATCATCGTTATTATTTTTGTCCTAACAGGCAGAACAAAGTGAACTCATCCCAATCAGCTGCCTAGAAATCTCTCGAGATGGTCAACTGGCTGCCAGTGGGTGTGCCCGTGGTTTGGTTAGAGTATGGCATCTTTCTACCCATCGTCTTCAAACCACACTGAACGGGCACTTGGGACACGTCACGTGTGTGACCTTCTCTCCTAACAATCTGCTGGTATTGAGCGGGTCCGAAGATAGAACCATTGTTGTATGGCAACTGGCGGATAATTCGCCATCTTTGACGTATAAGGTTAGTATGAATAAGGTTGTATTTCCAGAATCTTCATAATCAAGCTATTTTGTTCCTAAATTCGGATCCTTTTGAAGTTTAGGTCGTTTACCCCTAAAACTTTTAGGTTCAGAATAGAGCATTTAATTAAAAAACTCTTCTTGTTAACAAGCATTCTATCTTTGTCTTCATAACTCCGTCGTCGAACTTTTCAACAATCTTATATTGAGTTATACAAAGCGGAGTTTTTGCAGGGGCATTCGGCAGCTCTTCAAACTTTGCTGATGATGTCTGATGGGAGGCGGGCGATGTCGGGCGACAGAGCTCGGAACGTTCACGTGTGGCTTGTGGACTCCGGCATAGTCCTGCACTCAACCGCAGCACCCACAGCCAGCCTGGATGTTACCCTGAACATGAAGTTCGCCGTAAGTTTCAAACTAACTTCGCCGACCAAGTTGGGATGTGCATACTCAACATTCTGACTAGATTAGGCTGCAGCTTTTACGAGTTGAATGATTTCAAAACCCACACGGGTTTGTAAGTAGCTAACATCGAAAATGTTAAAGTCTATTATGATTACAAGTTACTTTTTAATCTAGCAAAAATTCAGGAGCTTTTACGTGGTAAACTCAACATTCAAATTTTGATGATGCAGTAGGTAATTTACTGTAGAACTATAACTTAGGATATACTTTCACGGTGCCTGCCAGGGCTGCGGGACTGTTCGAAAGAGATACCGCGGCCCTGGAACATAAAGGGCCAAAGAAGGAACATGGGTGATTTTTAGTCAGTAAGAGTCTGACACTCCCTTCCGCTCCGCCCAGAGCGGGGGGGGTCATTTGATGATTTCCCACCAACCAAAAAAAAAAAAAAAAAAAAAGGATATACTTTCAGAGGAGTAACTTGCTGCAACAGAGTCTGTTGTAAGCTAAAATTGCCAAAGCCCTTTCAATGTTGTCTTTGTCATACAGGTTCTATCAGACGGTGACAACTCGGTCCGTATCTGGACATTGGCCGGTGGTGATAGTGGAGAAGAAAAAAGGAACGTGTCCCACGCAGAAAGGATCACATGTTTTGCTTTGACGTCAGACTCGCAACATGTAGTCACAGGGTCTATGGATATGTCGCTGAAAGTCTGGAAGTTAGATGGAGGGAAATTGTCTCAGGTTAGTGTCTAAAATTGTTGATGCAAGAAATACTGAAAATAATTGGTGAGGCTCGTCAATATTACACAATAATTAAATTTTATACAAGGTGGCGCCGATAATACAACAACAAATAAAACACTGATAATACTGGTTTTTAAGAATATAATTAAACTATCAAATAAATCCTAACATCAGAATTAAAAAAGGTCTAGGTACCTAAGCTCAATTCAATTTCAATGTAAATTTTAGTACCTAATGAAATAAAATTTAAGGAACGTATTTGGCAAAGGTTTTTGAAGTATTGAGTTGGCAACATGTCTTTAGTGTTCATACCGATGCGGTGGTGGTTAACCTGTCGGTGCTAGCTTGTCCATCTACATCGTGTAGAAAATGCTGAAAATGAAAAGTAATTTCCTGTGACTAAGCTGCTGGATATATTCGGATGATTTTTTATATGCAGCCTGGGAACGTCATGAGGCACACGCAGTTTATTTTCGTATGTCGGCACCATCCTGTATATTTCATACTGATCTTATAGTGTGGTCTCGTAAGAGATGACTCCATTCTGTGCTTCGATCATCAATTATCCACATTAATAATAAATTTATTTTTATGGATGGACTTATCGGTAAATCAATTTAGGATATAATACATAGTATGTACTTATTTTTCCTTTTTACATTATTTAGTAACAAAACAAACTATTTTTAACAGGTATTAGTCGGTCACTCAGACATAGTGACCTGTGTAGCTGTATCGATCACAAACAAAACTCAGATCGTATCAGGGTCTTGGGACTGCAACCTCATAGTATGGGACATTAACACTGGTTCAGACCTACACTTATTATCTGGACATCTTGGAAAAGTCACCTGCGTAAAAGTTACTGGAGATGGAACGATTGGTGTGTCTAGTAAGTAAAAACCGAATCTGAAAATGAATTCATCTCTTTACTTAATATTCTTTATAGTATCTAAACCCAACTTAAAATAATAATAAAAATATGTACAATTTGAAAAAAGAAAAGCGTTAAAGGGCGTCAAAAAATTCATCCACATCGCTGTCAACAGGAATAGTGCCAAGAGGGTTAGCAGCTTTGCCACGTTGGATGGCAATGCTGATTCTTTAACCAAAAGTAAGGCCATCTCTCTGGTCACGGCAAGAGTTGACCAACCGTTTGGCGATAACCCGAAAGACAGGGTGGGCACTCGGGCCCCATGGCCCTAGTGTTTGAACCAACGCAAACACATCAAATTCATCTCTTATCTGATTAATAATGGAAAATTTAGACTAGTATTTCAATTGAACAGACAGTGACAAAGCTTTGGAACTTAAAACATTTAACCTTACCATATCAAAATACTGGTCTTCGACGTAGAGTAAGTTCAATTATGAACAAACAAGTTATAATTGGCAAGTTCTAATTAATTAATCTTTCCCAAGTTAGTTGCTGACTTTAATACCAACTTAGTTTCCATTTTATCTAGTCTTCGGTTAAAGATTTTACAATATCATACCCCTTTCTAGCTGAATCACTTTCAAAATGTATTGTTGTTACCAAACTAGGTGCTGAAGATAAAACACTTATCATCTGGGAAACTAAAAGAGGTCTGGCTTTGACATCTTTGGCTCTCCACGTCCCTCTGCTCGGGTTTCAGATAACTAGCGATTGTGCTCGTATCGCCATCCATCTTTTGGATAGAGGTACGATCTGTTCTTTTTTGTATTTAAAACAATTTTGTTTGATTAATTTGTTCAATGACTTTATTTATTATTGGTGTTTAGCAAACAAATCTAATATTGAGACCGTAGGATGAAAAAAGTAATTAAATAGTATTTTTTCTTGTTTGCTGAAACGTGACAAAAGCCTTTGTTGATGTTTTATTAAATATTATAAATGTTCAAAGACCAACGATAATCTAGTTTTTCAGTGGTTTAGTTTAATTATTTGATTTCTGTAAATTATTTTAATAATACCATGGACTTACTCTTCGGCTTTTATCAGGTTGTCTACCAATGATCTGTCTACATAATACACCAGCTACGTACGTAAAAATACCAACTTACGCTGCACCAACTAAAGATGTTGATGGTAAGTCAAGTAAGTCCCAACTTTTGCTACTAACACATGAAATTTTTATAAGGCATGCATTATTTAAGTATTGGTATATCCAGACGATATCATCATTTAACATTATTCTAACAATATACGTTTCATAATTACTGTAATGGAACCTTTTGAGCTTTCTCTTATTTACATTTGCTATCAAAGCGCTGTTCATTACTTGATATAGAAAAAGAATAAATAGTAATTTAATATGGAACTTGAGCGTATAAGAATCGATCGCGAACAAAAATATGATTTATGTTTGCAGAATTGCGTCCGCTGGCACCAAAGCGGCCGATGAGAAGATTATTGAAGAAAGAAGTATCTCTGGATACTTATACTTGGCAGAAGAAATATGGACATCTTACTTCTGCAGCTATGATGGCTCAAGTAGATGAACGATTAAAGAGAAGGTAAAAGACATGGCTCGTGCTACATTTTAACCATTTTCTAAGAAAGGAGAAGGTTATGTGTTTTGTAATTAATTCCAATATTTCTGACTAAAAAATCTATGATTTTGTTTAGATTCTCAGTTTCCGCATCAATGGAAGAGATCTCAAAAATACAAGAAGCAAAGAACAAAGACTTAGGTTCACAGGTAATATCTACACCCAAACTCCTCCTAACATTTTCTATCTAATATGATCTTTAAAATTAACGTTAACTGTCATGTGCAGGTGAGCTTGGGGCCTGAAGAAGCGGCGATAGCGCAATCTCAGCACTTCGATCAGCTTGAAGCTTTATGGAACAAGATATCGCCGCCGAGACGGCGGTCTAACAAGGTATGCCAGACATTTTATAACGAAATTCAAGTTTAAATACGAGCTATTTTGCTTACAATCGTCTTTTTGGATTATTTTAGCTTTAATCTGACTAACTTTGATGAGATTTCTTCACAAATTCAAGATTTTTGAACATGAACCTAACAACTTTCAGGCAAAAGAAAAAGTAAATTTAAGAGTAAATGATTAAAAATGATTATTAACTACGTGTCCATAATAAAATCTAACTTGATACTTGATTAAAATGACAGCTGCCAAACTAAAGGGACTAGTAGCTTTGGTCATATCCAAATAAATAACTACAAATGCATATTTATACAATCAGTATTTTACGCTATGTAAATAAATATGGATATTAGATAGGGTCAATTAAATTATAGTATAAAAACATAGTCTTAATAAAATTATTGGCTTAATTATGTTCATCCTGACAGCTGTCATTTTGATCAAGTTAAACTAGCACTATTTTATTATACTGGCTTGAAAAAGTTGCTCTGTTATCTCAGTCATTAAATAAAATAAAAAAATCATACGTATCTAATAATTCAATAAAAGTATATTGCCAATAAAACAACAAATAAATTGAAAAACAATTTATCTGTATTAGAGTCGATAATTGCATCCATTGTTCCAGTCACTGCAAAAACAAAGTTCGCTAATCGAGAGCCGATTCGACTCGTCGGATGAAGAGCATACACCTGTAGAGGAACAAGGTAACTTCCTCTAACTTTGTTCTCATTTGTGTTGTTATTTTATTATCGTTTGTTGGAATAAATTGTGTTAATATTCCAGCGGTTTGGTTTCCGTCATAAGAACAATCGTTAAGACAAAAATGAATAAAAATTAAGTCAAACTAGCTTTGGACAGTGGAAAGTGGTAGATACTTCAGCACATTATCCCGGGTGTCCGCAAATGTGTCCGCTATTTGTACGGACAAATCGATTTTAACGAATTGTTAAAAAGTATTTTTTAAACAATTTAATCCCTGCAAAATATTTTAAACATATTACAAGCAGGAAAATGTGGATATACTTACCTCTATTCAGGATACATGTAATTTTGAACAATTTAAAATATGGAATTTCCCCTTAAGTAAAGGTTCAACATTAATTTCCAGTCAAAAACTTTGGTGATATATTTTGCATACAAACTCGGAATAAACTTTGTAATTTCAATCCATCAATGCGTCGTTCATCTTTTACAGTGATATCGATTTATCTTCTTATTTGTACGGAATTTTCAATTCCTTCGAGGATTTTTCGGCTTTACAGTTTATTCCATCATACTTTTTTTTTGTGAATGGCATCTCGCAGTTCAAACTAGGAGGTTGTCGTCTGCTTAGCCGGACTATCCTGTGGGTGCCTTGAGTGTACAGCCAGACTTGTGTAAAGCCACCAGCCAGATCCATAATTTTCCTCCCCATCTCGCAATTTATTTGGGATCGGGCGCATGGTGTTGACGTCTTCTTATTACCCCTTTTCTATAGCCATTTCAACATTCACACAGTACATCCATCCTTTCTTTACCAGAGTTAGGATCCACAATCATATTCAAAACTTTCCCCATGATATTTTCTTCACTCCTCCACATCACCACACTAGTAAGTGTGGTCATGTGGAAGAGACGATGACAACCGATTAATACACAACTTGTAAGTCACTGGTGCCAATATATTTAAAAAAAAAAACTAAAAATTAACCTTAATTATTTGTTTCACAGAACACATGGTCGAGTAAGAGCAATTGGAAAATGATTATTATAGTTATTAATTTAAAATAATAATAAAAACTCCACAAGAGCTGGTCTCGTTTTGTAGTTAATTGCAAACTGCTTTTTAATTAGTTTTTGACTAACGATGATTGATTGTGAAAACTTCATTTTAATATCTATCGTTCAATTAAAATTGTTTTAAAACTTTAACTTATATTCATCAGAACTTTAAGTTCAATCTTGTTTGCATTAAAATATATCTAAAGCTTCTGTTTTTATGTAATTGGAAGGCCATTGTTTTGCATTTATCTGAATATAGTTTTCATAAACGAAAAATTATGACAAAATTTCAAGAGGCCTTCGCAATGTATCCCGTTTTTTCACCCCTATTAAAAACAAAATTACACAAAGCCAGAAAATAAAGATGGAGAAAGTTAAAAAAACGAAGTATGTTTACGAAAAGTACTTTAGAATATAAATTACGAATGAAGTAAATATTTAATGCAAGAAATTGCTGATACTGTTGTAGTAAGTTATAAGATAAATTAAAGTGTACGCATTGTGATCTTCTAGACTTTACTAGCTTCCTTTTGGGGCCAGTTTCTTTTAAAACAAATATTATAAGCGAATTGTCTTGCAAAATAACTAAACATCACTTTACATGTCCACTTTTAAAATTATAATAATCTAGTCTATCGATGTCCAACAATGTATTCCAGAACAAATATACCAATTTCAAACAAAAATATTGGAAACTGGTCCTCATGTAGTTCACTCTACTGTAACTTTGATTCACGCTATGAAACTGTGTCAGCACATTGTTATAATATATAGTGTTTTTTCTTACATTTCTAATTTGGTAAACAAACAGTAAAAAAATCGCACTCAAGATTTGCAACTTCTAATGCAAGAAACTATAAAGAAGCTACGAGTAGTTCCAGATACATCAAAAACTGCTTTATCAGAATCTTGGTACCCAAGTACGCCATATTTGTTTACAAAATAAGATAAATGAAGAAAAACACGTAAGTATTAACGTAGGTACAACTTAAAATAATTCTAAGAGTAAGTAAGTACTTAGTAGGTTACTTAGTTCTCTTCAAGCCTCGTTTTTAAAGCTATTAGTCGATTTTACGTATCACTGTTTTTATTAGCTTTATATAAGCATCTAAATTTAGTTATACTGTAGGTACTTAACACTTCGTAGGTGTTAAAAACGAATTCGCTGTATTATAAGCTACATTTGAACGCAAAATAGTATTGTTTTATTTATTTCATTAATCATTTACCAAAGTTAAATTAATTTGTACAACATTTAAAACAAACTATGCGTGATAACGTTGTTTACATTTTAGCTTTACGTACGTATTTGTTTTAATTAATTTGCTCGGAAACTTTTGTTTAACTTCAACATGAAATGTTTTCAATTCCACCTTAAATTATTTAATGTTCGTTTAAAACTGATATTTTAATCAATTATGTTCTGTTTTAATAGTATTTAAAATAATAAAGTTAATATAAAAATAAATAGTGTTAAATTAAATAATAGAAGCGTAGTTTAAGTAGATAAATAGATTGTAATTTCCCCGATTTGTGTATCGAACTAGTGTTTTCCAACTGTGATCCCTTATAAAGACTTCTATATAAGTACACATAGTATTCAAATTACAAAGAGTTGTCCTTATAAATAGTTAGTGTAATATTATCGTCTATTAGACAGTTTACCTATCGAAATGTTTTTTCTAACTTAATAACAACATTTTTATCTTTTCTAATTTCTTATTTTCAAATCACAACATTAATATTTAAAAAGTGTTTATGAAAGAAATGTTATCAATATTACAAATAAGAAGTAATGAGAAGTTTAAAGTTTTTCAATGGCAACTTTGTATACAATAGTGTTATCTAAACTTAATTCACAAAGATTATAGTTGATGTTTGTAAAAACATTATATTAAGCTTTTACACATTGCGAGAAGTTTTATCCAAGCTACTGTTATAAACGTATTAAACTTCCTTATCTATTGTTTTTGATTCTAATAAGATAAAACTGTTGACTTCTTGTTTGAATTTTGAACTGAATTATAACTTCTGTTAATTCAGTCAGTTTTAATAGTAGTTCGTTAATTAAATATCGATTATAGTTATCTATATAAAAAATTTTGATTGACGCAGCGAGTAATAAAGCTATTAGTAGTAAACATTTTATTGTGTAGAATTCCTAAAATTTTAATGTTGGTAATAGACGTTACTTATGTATGTATAAATTAGACAATGCAATAATATTTCATAAGTAGATGCACTTACTTGTAGTGGAATAGGCAACTGAATTCTCTTCTGAATAGTATTTGAATGAATACATTCAAACAAACAAAGCTCGGCACTCTACGCTTCTTAAATCAATCTGTCACAAACAAGCTAAAAGTGTTTTGAAGGGAAATTCTATGAATGTTTACACTTGAGGACCGAATAACGTAGAGAGTGAATCTCGAAAAAGGAATTTGTACTCTTAAGAAAGTGTACAGGACAAAGACTACACACCTCACTTTAAATCTGAAGTGTGTAAGTACATTTCGTCATAGTTGTACTTAATACCGTTGTCCTCAAGTGTACTGCATGTCTGCAATAAGTTTTAATACTTACTATAAATCGTTAGACACTGTCACCTTGTTAACTATTTGTATAGAGTTTTATATATTTATCGTTTCTTATTCCTCACGTACGTGAGTTTTATTTTTGACCTGTCGTGGCATTATATCTGAAAATATATCCTCTGTGTTTCTTAAAAATGTGTTTTTATTCAACCATCCCAATTTGCGACTCGTTATTTTCTTATGGAATGCTGAACAATTTTTAAATAACTTTCTAAGCAGCATAATTTATATCTAAGCAATTCTTATCAAGCCGAAAGACAAGACGAAAACGAATATTTTTAAAATTCCAAAACGAAATATCTTATTGAAAAGTTAATTAAGAATAACAATCATTCTTTATGTGTCTGACACAATATTAATGTAATTGAGTCTCTACTTATTTTAACGTCAACCTTCTTACGTTCTTCAAAAGTTCAAGTGGTAACACCCACACAAATATATATATTCTATAGAATAAATTAACACCTGATAATTAGTAAGTAAATATTATGATGATCCCACGAGTGAAAGTTATTGATATGTTAACTAAGTATCTGTAAGTACTTTGTTTGATATCAAAATATCCAATCTAACCCATGCATGATAAAAAACGTGTTATCAAGTAGCTGCTTGTACATAATCCATAAATTACTGCTAAACAGTGGACGCGTCTGGCGCTCACTTGCAAATAGACATTTTTTATGTTTATTTGATGCAACTTTCAAAGGAGAATTTAGTCTTTGTTATTTCCCAGTGCAACTCGTACACGTTCAAAGTGTACCGTAATGGATCTAAAAACATAGGCCAATCGTGTTATACGAACATAATGATCAATAACCAGGCGGGAGATAGCGTTTTATCGCCAGATAAATTACAGTGTGTGATGTGCTAAGTGACTAAATAATCCCAAACATGGATAATGACAATAACAGCTTAACTCCATGTCAAATGAATAAAATGCGCTTAAATGAAGTTTATCGATTTAAATTGCATTTGTACGAAGTGGAACAAGGCAACGTGATCTACAATCCAAAGAATACAACGTCATTCTGGACTATCTTCACATTAACATGGAGCTCACTCGGGATAGCTTTGTCAGCAGCTGCTTTAATACTGCTCATTTTAACCGCCGTGCTATTTGCTGAATGGAGAAAGAGTTACAAAAATAAGCTCCTCATCCAATTTATGCTCGCCAGATTTTTGTACACGTTCGTGAGATTTTTCAGCGACGTTCAGAAATTATTCAACATGTGTCCTTATTCTGGACGTATCGTCTTATTGGACATTGTTTTCATGATATATACGGAAATGGCGCTTGTATGTTGGATGTTTGTGTTCAGTCGCCAAATATACGTCAGCCTGGTTAACGTGTTCACGACCGAAAGTTGGAGTCTCTGGAAAGTGTCGTTGATTGCGTGGCTTGGACCCATCAGTGTTGCCGTATTACTACATTGTATGTTTCATTTAGGTCAAGAAGCAACTCAAAAGTATTTAGTACTATACATATTATTGATCAAGTGGCCCGTGCTAATTACAAATGCAGTGTTACTAATCTTAGCTCTCAAATCTGTTCTAAAAAATAGTATGAAATCCAAAAAAAACATACGAATTATTCTAGTCATGATAATGCTGATTTTTCTGTTTTGTTTCCAACAGATGGTTCTTGATGCGTTTAAGATAGTTTTTCTAGAAATTGAATATACGCAAAAACTTATAAGTACAACTTTGATCGTTACTAATATATTTTCGATGTATCATTGTGCATTCTCCATATGTTTTTGGGTACTAGGTAACGCGAACACTAGAAAGTTATGGCGGTTTCATAGCAAAGAATTCAGCACGAAATTGCGATCAAGTATAAGTTCATAAACCGAGGTTTTTACTAGAAAAGTAAAGTTGTAAATATCCCTGAAGCGTTTTAAATGTTTTATTTTTAAGTTTATTTATATGATTAAAAATATCAACATTAAATATATTGTTTGTTTTTTATTGAAAAACAGTTAACGAAGAATTATTGAAATCTGTAAAAAAAAGTAGGAAAACATCTCGTTAATGATAGCTGTTGGTATGTGGGAACATCAAACTTTACACCAGTCAAATAAATCTACACCCCTCAAATTTAAAAAAATATTTGTGAATCTAATCGTCAGTAAGTTTTCGGCGATCAAAGTTGCAACGTATGTACTAGCATTATTAGTGCTTAGTTATGAAGTGTTTAGACGTATTAAGTATTTATAGACGACATTATAAAAGTGGCTAAGATTGTCCTACAGTAATGATTACAAAGTACGGAGAACACAGAGTGACATTGCAATTTTACCCTAATCAACCTCATCATCATCTGCCTAGCCTTTTCCCAACTATGCTGGGGTCGGCTTCCAGTCTAACCGGATGCAGCTGATTACCAATATTTTACATTGAGCGACTGCCTAACTGACCTCCACAACCCAACTAGTACCTATTGGGTAATATGATACCGCTTGGTAAGACTTGTTGTCAGACTTTCGGGCCACTGCCTACCTGTAACAACTGTCAAAGGTCTTCAAATGACAGCCGGGACCAACGGCTTAACGTGCTTTCCGAGGCACGGAGGAAACTCGGTATGTAATGGGTGGTCACCCATCCACGGACGTCTTAACCGACCCGAGCGGCTGTTATTATTTAGCCACGAGTTCCCCACCCTAATCAACCTGTTCTTATTAAAATACAATTTTCACTTCCGTGCAAAGACAATAAAAGTTCTTTTCCTAAATTACTTTTTTTTTTTCAAAGTCGTTAGAGAATCCTAATGCAACTATATTCAGCCTGCCTAATTTAAGGTTGGTTGTAAGTTATAAAACCTTATAGTACCTAGTACAATAGCCTATTTTCTAAACTGTTAACGGGGACTGTTAAATGGTACGTACGTATGTATGTAAAGAATACAAACGAGCAGCCGAATTCGTTGTGCCGCAATTTTAATTTCGCCGGTTCTAATATTGCGATATTGGGTTTAACCCTGCGTAAAAACGGCTAGGATAATAGAAATGTTATTTCAATATCTGTAAGCATATTGCTTGTAGATATAGACGAGGCTGATATAACAGAAAAAAATGCGTGTAGTGATTCATATTCTTATCTCGTATCGGTAGGATTTCTACGAGAAACTCGTCATCAGCAAGGTTGCTATCGGGGCTGACTGCCCGGGGTATGCCCGACGTTGATATTTTCTTATATTGATGAAAGGCCGTATGAAGGGTGTAACAAGACCCTTAACGAAGCCGAAAGTCACTTGTTTTCCCCGTCATTGCGATCATTTTTTTGTTCTAGACCATACCTGGGAACCTTCTAGTTACGGAGATATTGAAGATCAAAGTTCCACCTTTTTCGCAAGTTTTTTTTTTTAATACATTTCTTTAACGTAAGATTTTTATTTTAAACACCTCCACGACCCCCATACTATTCAATCCATCCATCAGCACAATGTTTTGAGTGCGTTACATTGAGTACTACCGTAAAACGTGATTTTTCACCCAAAAAAAAGTTGTTTACCAGCAAAAATTTTTGCGTAAAGTTACTTAGTTTGATGTACGTAATGCTTGGTTGACGGCTTCGTTAAGGGTCTTGTTACACCCTGTATGTTAGCGGCCAAATCCAATTTTAGGCTAAGCTAGTATGTCCTAGGCCAAACTGGTTTACTGTTTTATCGTGTCAGGATACACTAACCTAAACAAAGCTACTACAATGCGCCCGACTTGGATGTGGCGCTCGCTGGCCGCTGCCGTGGTACCGCTACGGTCACTCAGCTTGCGCCTAGTTGGTCACAGCTGTTAACCTAACCCATTAAGAAGGGGTACTATGTAATCGTCCTTTTGTGAGGAGCCCTAGTTTGGCCTAGGACAATCTAGTTTAGCCGGAAATCGGGTTTAACCGGTAACATATATACCAGATCCTAGATATTTGCCTGCTGTTGCTAGCACTAGGTACCACCTAAAAAAATCCTAAAAACGGCTAGTATTAGTGAAAATAGGACATTAATAAACTAATATTGGGATTTGGAACTTGGGTATTAGTCTTATTTCTGTTTTTTTTATTTGGTTCTGAATACGTAGAAATAGATAGAACAATAGACAAAGATTCCAACAAATAGGTTTAAATAACACTCACAAGAAGAGGAAAACCGTATATAACTCATGTACATAAATACATTATATCAGATTACCGATCCCTAATGGATTACCACTTAATTTAACGTATTATCCGCATTTATGGCGAATGCCTTGCCTGTTTTGTTTACTGAAACGGTTCACGTTTATTTTAGTACAATAGCACTTCATATTTATTTAGTTAAACGGCAAGGAGCGTGTGTTTTAGAGGAACTCAATTAAGCAATTAGATGTACTGCTTAATTTATTGAAGACTAGCTTTTGCCTGCGGCCTCGGTCCCGTTTTGTACGGAAATTATTAACCTATGGGAACGTTTTAAATGTAGCCACACTGGAGGATAGATATTGTAGCTTCCGGTTATAGTAAGAATTTTCGGAATCCTATCTGTAGTTCCAAAGACTAACTACCTCCTACATACAAACTTACATATTTATAAACAAATTTTACCTCTTTAAAGTAGGTATTAGTAGGTACAGATTTCTTATATGAACAATTTTCCTTATGTATCCCGTATTAAAATTCTTTTGCAGAGTTTTTTTTTCCGTTTTTACACAGATAGGTATATCAGCTGCTGGAAAAGAAGTATTATAGCTCAGGCGATCACGACTGGCTTTACTTTTTGCGGGTTAACTAATATTTACGTTGCATAACCTTATCAAAAGCATTTATTTATATATAATTTTATAATTTCCAGATTAACGTTAAATGAGCGTTTAATAAAAACCCAACGAAATCTTCATTCCATAAATTAAAGCTAAGGAATCATATTTCCAAATGAAATAAACAGATAAAGTCCAGTAAACGTTATTCGGATTATAATTATCTCATTTTCCTCTAATGATTATTTTAAGGAGCAAACGAGTCCTTATTACGAAGCAATAAAGTTCAAATCAATCTTTGATTTGGCAAAACCAAGTTTTTATGAGCAAAGTTATCTTAATGAAACTTCAGGGGAGATTATGGCACATAAAAATAATGATGGTTCATAAAAGCCAAGACGGTAACGATAAATGCGAGCTACAGATTTTTGTTCTATGAGCTTAGATAATATTATATGGACAGTGGTTTGTGCTAAGCGATGTCCTTTGACCAACGAAGTGAAAGAAAGGTAATGGCTTTCTGCTGCTTTTAAACGTTTTCAAGTTAGTCTGCTGAATGTTCTGAGAACTCGTCATTATATACGTACATAAATACCTAGTTAAGGTATAAGCTGATTGTTGTCAAGAAAATATGGCTGAGTCTAAGTCCTTCCTCCCATTCCTTTTGGATTAGTTTACCTAGTAATTTAACATAATTATACACCATTATTTTTAGGTCGTTCTGGAGCCGAATACCATGAACTCGATCATCGAACTCGAAACGATTGGAACTATTAATTTTAAAAAATAACAATAAAAAAATACACGAAAGAATAAATTTAATGTTTTTTTTTTGTGTAGGTATACGCATACATAGATAGGAAAGATATAACTGATTTGAAAGATAATTCTAATTATGAACATATTAGGTACATTGGTTTAGGTATTCGCAACCATTTATAAGGTAGTCTGCTCAGGTGGAGATTCATTAATGACTCTGCCTTGGAGTGTAAATGTGGTGCTATTCCACAAACAATAGGGCACTTAATATTGTGTCTGCGGGTCCTGTTGTTTTTTCATTACAGGAACTGATGGACACTACTGAAGTCACCAAACTAGTGGCTCAGTTCTGGGCCGACACAATTTAGATTGCCATCGACAACGCTAAGAAGAGTATTTCTTTTAGATAACGAGTAGATTAGATAAGAATAGATTCTGATTATTTTTTTTTTGACTGACTCGTTTTATTTCAAAGATAATTAAATTATTTACAAACTACAAAACTATAATAGTAATAAATAATTCGATACCTTTGGGTAGAAAGGTCGTATAAACCATTTTGGCCAAATTGAGTTATATATACCATTTTTATCAGAATTTTTTTCTCTATCGATCTGTATATACGAAATGCAGAAATTCGCACAAAAATGGTTAATACGACCCAGAAATTTTCGGTCATAGCCTCTTAAAAAAGGTAAATTTTCAATGTAAAAGCCGAATGTTTTTTTTTTGTAGTTTTGTTATGATTTAATGACCATAATTTACATTAACTCAGGGCGTAAAAATAGTCGTTAATTGTAAATGGTTTATACGCCCTAACGTGTTAAATGCATTATCTAAACATAGTTTAAATTCGACGTCGTAAATCCAAAGGCAGTTCGCGACGTTGGTGTATAAACCATGTTCATTGCAAGAAGCACTTTACGACCAACACACAAGGCTCGCATTTGGCGCGCAGCGACAAGCAGAAGAGCGAGCGAGATAGATACCGGCGCATTTGTTTACTTGGATGCGAGTTCGCGCACTGAGCGTTTCGTCACATCGATACCTTTGGGTAGAAAGGTCGTATAAACCAAAACCCGACTTTTCAGGAGAGCAGAAAAACAATTTTTTTTACATAAAAATTCATAACTTTTTTGTTTTTGAAGTTATAAAAAAATGATCTATGAGAAAGGTTCTTACAATTTGCAAATGAAAAAGGTTAATCATCAAAACCTATCTATCTGCTTTAGTTTTAAAGTTAGCTTGGATTTACGTCTAAGAAAAAATCAATTCTTGGTTAATACACCCCATGAAAATGTACTTTGAAAAAACTGTATAGGTCGTATATCCATTTTTGGTAAGCTTATGGTCACATTTACTGTCGTAAAAACCCATATATTTAGTTTTTTTTTAATTAAAAACCATTTATAAACATAGATCAATTGAATTCTGACTAATAAACAATCCTGTTACTCTCAGAATTAGTAGGAACTCAATTATTATTATTCTAATACCCATTATTGGTCGATTCAAATAAAATAACACTACCTGAAATACGAAATCAACATTTATTATTATAATACCTTCTAATGAACATTTACTATTATTTCAATAATGGTACAACATACCTAACAGGTTTAACATTTTTAAATTGAAAAAATAATTATAACAACTTAAACTGAAAAGTGAAATAAAAAAATCTACTTAGTCATAAAAAAAACAAAAATTATTCAAACTTCTTCTAAATTAAATTAATCCGGCATTTTAATCATTTATAAAATTATAACTTGATCGTTTTTTTTTAAATTTTTTACATATTTAAACGTACTTAATTCAATAAATTATTGAATTAAGCCTTTGTACTAAGGCTTACTTACTTGTATTCTTTGTCACCTAAAATTATTTTTTGAAAATATTTTTCTCAATTCATAATTCGTTTTAAAATAATATATAATAATAATTATAATAATTTATAGTAACAATTCATACATAATTTTAAACTAATTATGAATACTTTATATTATTAGATATATTTATATAAATAAGTTACTTTTTAGTGCATAAGTTAGTTACGTTTAGTGCTTGATCGTTTTTATTTTTTTAGTTGCAATCCAATAAATTACTTAGTAAGTAAGCCTTAGTACAAAGGCTTAATTCAATAATTTATTGAATTAAGTACATTTAAATATGTACAAAAATTTAAAAAAAAAAAACGATCAAGTTATAATTTTATAAATGATTAAAATGCCTGATTACTTTAATTTAGAAGAAGTTTGAATAATTTTTGTTTTTTTTTTATGACTTAGTAGATTTTTTTATTTCACTTTTCAGTTTAAGTTGTTATAATTATTTTTTCAATTCAAAAATGTTAAACCTGTTAAGTATGTTGTACCATTATTGAAATAATAGTAAATGTTCAAGAAGGTATTATAATAATAAATGTTGATTTCGTATTTCAGGTAGTGTTATTTTATTTGAATCGACCAATAATGGGTATTAGAATAATAATAATTGAGTTCCTACTAATTCTGAGAGTAACAGGATTGTTTATTAGTCAGAATTCAATTGATCTAAGTTTATAAATGGTTTTTAATACAAAAAAAACTAAATATATGGGTTTTTACGACAGTAAATGTGACCATAAGCTTACCAAAAATGGATATACGACCTATACAGTTTTTTCAAAGTACATTTTCATGGGGTGTATTAACCAAGAATTGATTTTTTCTTAGACGTAAATCCAAGCTAACTTTAAAACTAAAGCAGATAGATAGGTTTTGATGATTTAACCTTTTTCATTTGCAAATTGTAAGAACCTTTCTCATAGATCATTTTTTTATAACTTCAAAAACATGAAAGTTATGAATTTTTATGTAAAAAAAAAATTGTTTTTCTGCTCTCCTGAAAAGTCGGGTTTTGGTTTATACGACCTTTCTACCCAAAGGTATCGATATGTACAAGTAGAAAAGGGTTACAGGGCGTCCAAAAATTCGTCCGCATCGCTGTCAACAGGAAAAGTGCCCAGAAGGCTGGCAGCATTAGGGCACGCCACGATAGTGGCGGTAAGTCCCCTCTTTGAGGAGTGGCTAGGGAGGCGCCACGGCGCCCTCACCTTCCGCCTGACGCAGGTCCTCACCGGACACGGGTGCTTCGGGAGGTACCTGCACCGAATCGGGCGGGAGGAAACGTCCGGGTGCTACAATTGTGAGGATCGACCGGAGGACACGGTGGAGCACACCGTGGAGGTCTGCTCTGCTTGGGCGGAGCACCGCCGTGTCCTCGTAGCGGCGATTGGCGGCGGCGACCTCTCGCGTCCGGCCCTGGTTCAAGCCATGGTCCGGGGCGAGAGGGAATGGGAAGCCGTCGCCTCCTTCTGCGAAGCAGTCATGCTAGCGAAGGAGGCGGCGGAACGTGAGAGGGAGAGAACCTCCTCACGTCCCAGCCGCCGCGGGAGAAGCACCGGGCGTCGAGGGCCACGCCGTGATGGCTCTCGGCCACCGTAGGCGCGGGCCTGTGGACGGCGAGTAATGGGCTAGCTCGCCGTCCGTCCGTCGTATGACGACGGGCAGGCCGTGTCGACGGCGCGTTCGTGTTCCACGCGCGCCTCAAAGAGATGTCAGCAACGGGAGGGGCCCGCAAGGGCCGGTGCCTGCCAGGGCTGCGGGACTGTTCGAAAGAGATACCGCGGCCCTGGAACATAAAAGGCCAATGAAGGAACATGGGTGGTTTTTAGTCAGTAAGAGTCTGACACTCCCTTCCGCTCTGCCCAGAGCGGGAGGAGTCATTTGATGATTTCTCACCCCCCAAAAAAAAAAAAAAAAAAAAAGGCTGGCAGCATTACCACGTTGGAAAGCAATGCTGATTCTTTGGCCAAAAAATAGGCCCGCCCTCTGGTCACGTGAAGAGTCGACCAACCGCTTGGCGACATTATTTATTTATTTGTTTTTCTTATTTATTTCATAATATATTTTTTTTATTTACATTTATTATTTGTGAATAATAAAAATGTAAACGTAACGAAGGAGCCTGGAACTCACGACACAGGGAATCCTAGTGTGAGTTTCAGGAATCAATGCATTGAATGTAATTTCTTAAACAATAAAATAAATTATTCTATTCTTATTCATAAGAAGCAGAAGATAACGCAGTTTAATTTACGCATCCAATCTATTCTATTTACGCTTACATTTTGGGCAACCTATACTATATAAAGTCTATTTACGCTTACATTTTGGGCAACTTATACTTTCTAAAAACAAAACCCCGATAAAAGTTTAACTACGTTATTTCAATCAATATCCAATCCCGAACCAAACCGAACACTGTTTTATTCTTTACGGAAAAAATATTTGAGCCTTTTAATTGAATCCTGTCGGATACCTACTCGTTTGTCGCCCGTAACATGTCAGTGTTGCTGTACACTCTTGCCGAGATACTTTGAGGCAGGGTGAGTGCGTAAAGGGTGTAAATACACTCTTAATGAAGCCGAGAGATATTTGTTCTTCCCATCATAGTTCCAACTTTTTTAAATACAAGTTTTAAATGTTATAACTTAAAATACATTCATGACTCCTGTACTCATACTATTCCAAGTATTCATCAGTACAATATTTTGAGTGCATAACATTGAGCGCCGTGATTTTCACACTAATAAAAGAATTCCCAGCAATGTTTTTTGTGCAGTGTTACTTAGTTTTATGTACTTGTACAGAATGCTTCGTGAAGGGTCCGTTTGCAATCTGTATATCAGCGCTTGTACCGTGTTCCTCTCTTAGCAGTACACTCTCACACTCGCCCTACCTCAGAGTGTCTCGGCAAGAGTGTACAGTCACAAAAAGGGTGTAGGGGTGGGCTTGTTTACGTGCGATCAGAGATTAAGTACGGCCGGATCGAACAGCCACTCCAGCCAACACTGATTGGGTGCCAGCGCTGACGGCTCGAGCACCCTCCAAAAATTGTACGACGATTTTATTTATTCGCTTGCTTTAGCCCGCGGTTTCGCCGGCATTATGGTCTAAAATTAACCGACAGACTCTATTTAGATTTTCATCGAAAAGTTAAAAAGCAGGTCCCATGGAAACCTACTACCAGGTCTCAGTCCACCAGTCTACTATATGCTAAATTTTATCCTGATGCTGTTACATTTTTATTAAATGTTACAGCTCTGTGCTGAGTTAGGGGGGAGGGGCCTTTTGGTCTCGTACAGGAGTTTATTGTATGTCTTAAATAAGTTTTTACTATTTTATTGTTGTAATTTTTTGTTGTTCACTTTTATTTCATTTTTGTTTAACTGTTTTGTGATGAGCGAGTATTATTAATACTTTTTTTGTTCTATCCTAACGTTAGAACGTAAAAAGATTACAAACAGACAAAGCTACTTTTGCATTTTTAATATCAGTATGGATTACGGATATTTCTGTGGTAAAACTTTAATTTTAATCATGAGACAGGCCGAGTTGTTGTACCGTACAAATAATTACGAAAAAGCAGGCAGTGTTTACGTTTAATCTGCGATTAAAATGGTTGGAATGAGCCCCTACTGAACCCAACACTGATTGGATCCCGGCACACTGACATGGGAAGTGTACTCGAAAAATGTACGCGAATTTCATGGAAATATTTTGGTTATATTTTGTACTGTAAGCACGATGAGATAGGATGTGTGTTATCTTTCTGTCGTATCGTTAGAAAAACAATTCATGTTTACTTTTGATCAGAGAATGAACCCTTTTCCAACCTAGGGACCCGTAGGACAGTATTGTGATTTGCGATGATTTTTTCAAGGTTAGTGTTTGCTTCGTGAACAGGAAAAAATCAGCTGATCAATAGAGGCAACACTGTTATAGTCAAAATCAAAAAATCAAACTCAAAATATTTTTATTTCACATAGGCCTACATGGGCACTTATGAAACGTCGACAAAAAGGTGCACGGTTCGGGTTGGTCGTTTCCTATGGAGAAGAACCGGCAAGAAACTCCATGGTTACTCTTTTAAAATGATTAGATTTTAGTACTAATTAAGTAAAAGAATGCCTGTTATGAACCAAACGCACGAATATAAATATGTATGCCTATAATTATATCCATGATAAAACTGTTGGAAACATACAGTTTAATCATGGATTTAGTACATTATTCTAGATCTACCCGGACGGAAACTTCTCATCGTCTTTTCGTGAGTTTTTAAAGAAAAATTTACCTGTCCTTAGCGACACACAGTTAACTTGTTTTTGAGTCTAAAATCATGTACTGAACTCTGATAAAAGCTTTAGTGGCGTTAAGGGATATCACGACTAAAACTATTATCAAGGATTCACCATGTATTTTGTAGTATATTTGCCCGCGGGTTCGCCCGCTTGCATGTCGAAAAATATCCGACGGGAACGTACCTACTACCGGGATTAAAAAGTAACCTATACGTTAATCCAGTTTACGGTAACAAACATAGTTACATACCTTCATCCCCCTTTTTAACCCTTCGGGGGTAGAATTATCAAACACACTGAGACACGTATACCTAAATTAATTTTCAATCGTCAGCCCAAACACAAAATTTGAAGACCCTAACTTCAAAGCTGACGGACTTTCATATAAACTTCCATCCCCTATTTTACCCATTTAGGGGTGGAATTCTCAAAAAATATTTCTTAGTGGATACTTACTCTTCACAAAGAACACCCTCCAAGTTTCATGT
Source organism: Eurois occulta (assembly GCA_950022335.1). NCBI lineage: Eukaryota > Metazoa > Arthropoda > Insecta > Lepidoptera > Noctuidae > Eurois > Eurois occulta. The sequence goes on along the minus strand of OX465484.1, from coordinate 6,395,325 downwards.
CTCTGTTACCAGCGGTTTGGGCTGTGTGTTGATATATTACCCAGTCAGTCAGTTTACCATTTTATAATTTATATATATGAGGTAGTGAATATTTTCCACTGTGGAAGTAGGTATCCAATATTTTTAGCAAACAATGTAAAATGCGGCCGTATCGAGTAGATATCGAGCTACCACTCAAGCCTCTACGTATTGTGTGACAACCCGCTGACATGAGCACACTCCAAATATTTGCATGGATTTTAGTAAACAACTGTGCATTTGTTTATAACAAAAATCTCTTGAGATAAAAACATTTAATGACATGTGATATCAAACTGATTTCTCAGAAGGAAGCAGATGTGTTCTGGCCTCATCGATCTGTCTTTTACTATTTTATCCAAGTTTTACGACACCATATAATTTTATACCAAACTTAAGTTTCTTTACGGAATAAATTTTCAAATCTTCTTCCTTGTGCTCATCTTCGATAAATACAAGGAACTCTTATGCAAAATTTTCAGCTTCTAGACCCTGTATTTGAGGCTGTGCGTTATCTGTCAGTTTCACGGAGGCCTGTGTTCCAGCAATGGGAACAATGACTCGTTTTATTTTTTAAATATTGGAAAGAAAAAACTCAGTTTACAAAAATCTGTGTTTGAGAACAACTGCGTTAGTATAAAACTGTCGCAGTCATTAACGCCCACCTCCAAAAAGTCAAGGCAAAAGCAAAAATTAAAACTTAAAAATAAACATTTTCTCTGTATAGCATGCTCCCTGACAACTTTCAAAAGTTTCCAGTTAGAGTGATTTTATGATTAAGAACATCCGCTTCAAAGGACAAGCCTAGAGGGCCGACAGGTTGTTACGTTTGATCAAAGATTAAGGCTGGATCTAGTGGGCACTTCAACTACCAAGGATGCGGTGTGCCAAGTGCTTAGATGGCGCTGTCTGTAGAATTTATAACTATGATGAAGCAATCTTATAAGGTAAGTTAACTGTTTTGGGAAATTATATCTCTAGGTCATTACATCCAGAAAAAAATTAAAACCAAGTGGTAAAAGAAAGTTTTTTTATATCGTTTTGCATTTATTTGCCAATGGTCATCTATAGTCATACTTATAGCTAGGTACCTATTTCTTTTATTCATAAGATTATAAAATGTAGTCGCTGTTTTTGTTTCTGCTTGTTTGACTGTATTGTTCTTGTAAACTACGGAACGGATATTAATGCGATATGCTCCATCATTTTAAGAATTAAACAATCGCTTAGCCCTTGGGCCCAAGATTTTTTAAATATATTTTTTAGTCAGTCACTCAGTTTTTTTCCTGTGACTTTATTTACTTTTTTAAATGTATTTATGAATACATTTAAATAAACTAGGTACTATCAATATGGGCTGCGGGACTGTTCGAAAGAGATACCGCGGCCCTGTAACACAAAGGGCAAAGGAAGGAACATGGATGGTTTTTAGTCAGTAAAAGTCTGACACCCTTCCGCTCCACCCAGAGCGGGAGGAGTCATTTTATCCCAAAACAAAAAAGGTACTATCAATATTGCATATGAATTGTTGTGCCCAACATGTGGACTTTATTATTATTTCAGATCTTGTAAATCACAATGTAATACCTATGCAATAAAGAATTGAATTATTATTTACGTGACCATGTAAAGGTGAACACGAAAGAAACATACATACATATTTGAACATGAAACAAGAATAAGGTTTTTTGGAACGAACGTGCCGAGTGACGAGTGATATTTGACCCGTCTTTAGTGTATGAAAACCTCTCAGGTGAAATAATATAATGTGTGGTGCAAGGAAAAAGAGATTACGTGGTTATTTTTTTATGTACATACTTAATTATTATTGTGTTTTTCTAATTTGATTATTAAGTTACGGTTAAATCTATGCAATTGAAGGCGCTCGTTCAGGTACTGACTGCGAAATTGATGAGACCTAATCATGATTATTTAATCGATGAAACGCCGTGTTTATGGATTCCAAGCGATATAGTATCGCTTTTCGTAATCAGTTCATCGTCGCTTTTCGTAATCAGTTCATCGGTGATCAATTTAACTTGCGTTTTCGAATGGTTTCTTTGGCACAGTAAAGCTCCCATCATGGTCACTGAAATGATGTTTATTTTTAAACCGACTTCAAAAAAGGAGGAGGTTTCTCAATTCGACCGTATATATTTTGTAAACCTCTTTTCTTGTTATGGCAGGCAAAAAAAATACGTATCGTATTTTTTTCCACGATCTCTTACCAAATTTCTGCGTCCTTTTCTCCCTTGGACCACCACCCGCAATTCGGTGTGTACAGAATAACAGTGTCGGTACAGCGAAGCACGGAACTGACAGGTTTGCCCAACGTTGGGTTCCATATCACCCGACGTGACACCGCCGACAGCCACGGGTTATAAACCCGCTTGCTTACTTGCTTATCCACAATTACGTGCTTTTATCACAAGATTTTTATGATGAGGGTTGTTTTTCGTAATTTTGAAGGATTTAAATGAGAAGAGAGTAATACAGTTGTAATTTAGAAACCTGCTTTAAATTAAAAGACTTGCTGAAAGGTTGGGTTTTTATGTTAATCATAGAATCTAGATGTATTGCATCCTTACAGTGCCGTCTCCCTAGATTAACTTGATTTTACTTTTCCATGATTGGCAGAGATCAAAATGTTAAGATGGATGTGTGGAGTGACTAAAATGGATAAAGTGAGAAATGAGCATATTATGAGGAAGTTTGCTAGTGAAAAGAAGTGGCGTCTGTTACAGAAAAGATGCAAGGGAGTCGTCTGTCTTGGTACATATGATGAGGAGGGATGTAACACATGTGACTAAAAGAATGATAGGTTAATATAAAAATAAGTAGATGGATGGAGAGGGAGAGGAAGACCAAGTATATATGGATTGTGTGAGGAATTATATGAAAGAAAAACCGGCCAAGTGCGGGTCGGACTCGCGCACGAAGGGTTCCGTACCATTATCTATAAAAACGGCAAAAAAATCATATCTGTTCTATGGGAGCCCCCCTTATTTTTTTTTTAATTTTTAGTATTTGTTGTTATAGCGGCAATAGTAATACATCATTTGTGAAAATTTCAGCTTTCTAGCTATCACGGTTTATGAGACAGCCTGGAGACAGACAGACAGACAGACAGACAGACAGCGAAGTCTCAGTAATAGTCCCCGTTTAAAAGTACTAAATGATAGCGTGACCCCAAATAACATGGCATGCCTTGTGGCATTAAGTCCGCCGCACGTATGTATTACATGAAGTTTAAATAAATAAATAAACATGGGACAAAGGCAGGAATATTTAAATTTACCATCGTGGTGAAAGGATTTGCCAATCAAATACAGTCGAGTGCCCAGGCTGCGCCGGATGTAACAGGAGGTCGGAGGGTATGTCACTCGGGGAGGCTCCTGGTGGCTCAGTTTTGGGCTGACATTTGACATTTGAACTTTTTGCCATCGATACGCTAAGAAGAAGAAGAAGAGCGGTAAGATGATGACAGTTGCTGGCAGATTCTTACGTATTTTTGGCATTCACAATATAATATATATATACAGTTTTGAACCGTTTGGGGTCGAAACGCTCGGGTCATGGGGCCCGAGTGCGCGTCTCCTTTTTTAAGGAAATCTCTCGCCGACACTTCGCGTGACCAGAGGGCTAGCTCTTTCTTTGGGCAAAGAATTAGCATTGCCATTCAACGTGGCAATGCTGCCAGTCTTCTGGGCACGTTTCCAGATGATAGCGATGCGAAGGAGTACTTTGACGCCTAAGACGTGTCCTATTGTCGTCGTTGAATATATGTATATATAGGTAGTTTATTTAGTCTTTTTATTTTAGTTCTATTTGTAGTCTGTATATAATGTATATATACATATATATATGTACCTATGTTTGCCTATAATTCCCATGAATCCACCCACATCAAAGATTAACTAAACTCGTCACATCCCAACTGCATAACACAGCCAAACAACCTAAAAAGCAACCGCAATAAGCTTTCAGAACTAACTTCAGAATGTTTCAGCACTGCTTTAATACCGTCTCCATCAGTGCCACCGGTAATAGCTACCTCTTCCACAACTATCATTACTGTAACCTCAAGTTCTGTGGCGACAAGTCTCGACAGGCATTTAAACTTGTTAAGGCGCCGCTCCACGTTAACTAAGCTAAGCTACGCAGGTTTGCTTAACTTTTCTTTAAACAAACATTTAGGCGGAAACGTCCACTAAAATCTGAGGGCTAAGGTAGAAAGAAGGCAATCGCTTCCGAAGTCTTTCGTATTTCTAATGTAACATAAGTAAAATATAATATAAGACACAAATAAAAATAACAAACAACAAAAAACAAATATAATAATATAACAAATATAATATAACATAAGTAAAGTATAATATAATATAAGTTATAACTTTCAGCAGTATTGATGTAGAAGCTTCTGGATAGCTTACGTCATTCCTATACATTTTTGACTATTTCATAATCATTATTGCCGATAGTATGTCTTTTTGTCTAGGCCCTCTGGTATGGAAACATCAGTTTTTTGGTAACCGTGGTAACCGTTTGGGAGTTGATTTCACTTTCAATCTGTATTTACTTCGTGACTGCGAGTCACGGTCATTCTACGCACGAAATTTCAATTCAAATTCATTTTTTTGTGAACATAAGTAAAATATATAAAAGGTGGTAAATGAAAGGGTGGCTGGGTGGCTAAAAGCCATCCAGCTCAACTAATGTGGCTTCCCATGCACATCCTATGTAACAGTAGCGCAGCGACAATACAGCTCAATTCCTGCCAGTCCTGCCACCACTGTACGTAATGTTAACAGTGGAGCGTCGACTTAAAACTTGTTAATGTCTTGTGCATCAGAACTCTAACGAAGTGAACTTGTAATTACGAACTGAAAGGGGTTCTCGAAGTTCTGATGCATATGCTATTAAAGGACAGACAGTTGAGTATAAGCTGGTGGTTTCAGGAACTTTTGGTCGCATTAGATTATTATGAAGGCAGCTTTCATGGTATCATGAAGTAAGTATCTACTTTCTTCCTTGAGCATGCAGTAACAACTCACTTTAAATCTATTCCAAGCAGTATTGTTTTAATGTCACTCCAGTGTAGAAAAGAAACGGAGCTATAGAGGACATCTAGCGCCATCTCTTTCCCACTCTGGGATAAGATTAAAATTATGACGTGATGGTAAGCCACCAATTTTTTTTTATATTATATGGGCCTACTCTTGACCTCAATCTAGTCCTGAGGACAGAGATGAGGTCGACATTGATGTTGTAAAATTTAAAATTCTCTGAACTCAATTCGAAATCTAATACCATTGCTTCAGTCGTGTTCACAGTCACATTTCCATAGGGAAGCGATTTTAATGATGTGCATATCGGATAACAGTTATTGTGGTTTCAAGCACATTTAATCTGAAATTCAACGTCGTTCCTGAGTTTATTCAATATCTTGTGAGTTCTACCTAAAGACATTTAAATATAAGGTCCCATTAGAATAGATGAACAAATTTAACACAGCGTTCAGTACGTCTAACCAAAGATATCCAAGAAAAAATTGTTTTGACCGTTTGTGGATGTGTTTATTCAAAATTAAATTTAGGTCAAAATTAAATCACTTTAACAAGTGTTTTTTGCATGGATATCTTTGGTTAGACGTACTGTACGCTGTGTCAACATTTGTACATCTATTTTAATGGAACCTTATATACTTAAGCGAGTAAATACGGAAAACGAGAACAAAATCTTAAAACAACTTACAATTAAGTACGAACTAGTTACTATAGGTACATACAAGTGTCTCGTGTAAAATTTGGCAAAATGCCAGTAAAAAAGGCCCACTGAAGCGAATAGATTGACATTCCTCTATTAATTTTCGCCTGATAGCTCCTCTGTAGGTAGAATTTTAAATGGTGACGAAAGTAAATGGTGCTTATAGCTTAGGAATCTTCCTAGTTTAAACCCACCAGCACATGTTTTGTAACTTGCCAATTACTTAAGTCCAATTTAAGGTAGAATAATTAAGGTAAAATAGGTTTAATTCCACCGTTATGCATTGTTTCATCATCTTCCTGCCCTTGTCCTATGTTACTTGGGGTCAGCGCGGCGCGACGGGGTTTTTGTCTTCCATTCTTCTCTGTCCACCATCATGCTAACATTTACTATTTTTTTCTTTCACATCATTCCTCTCACAATCCATCCATTGTTTTTTTGGTTTTCCTCTCCCTCTCCATCCATCAACATTTATATTCATCACTCTTTTAGTCACATGCGATTCGTCCCTCCTCATCACATTTCCAATAAATATTGTTTATAAATCTCTTTGGTGCTACAGATTCTCGTTAAAACATTTTCCTCAAAATCACTATCCATAAGAGTCTAACATTAAATCAAAACACTACCTTTCAAAATCTCTTCTCAAAAACCTGCCTACAAAAAATCTCATAAACCCACAAGCAGGATTACGCCAAGATCGATCTCCGGGCTAATGAGAGTCGCGGAAAGGCTCCGCTTATTACGCACACGACAGGGAAAAATCGTAAGTCGCAGATAGAATGGCAGGGAGCTATCCATATACCTACCTACGTAGAGTACTTACTTGCCGTAGGGTCGCAAGGAGACAATTTGTTTCCGCCGGGATAAAATGTTTTTGTCATCAGTAATGTGTTTGACGGAAGTGTGTAGAAAATGGCTATGACGTAGACCTATGTATGCATGAACATGCGCCATTCAAATAAAGAATGTACCAATTCATATTTGCACTAAATATTCAGACTCTGTGGCTGCTACTGAGAAATTCCTGATAGAAAAACCCAATAACTTGCGCGATCCAGAAATCGAACCTCACGCTTAGCAGTCGCGCTTGCAACAAAGAGGCAGTCTTTATTTTGCACAGTCATGTAACCCTAATTTAAAGAAGGTGAGCACTACATTATTTTTTTTAATTCATCATCTATCGAAAATTCTTATGTAATTTCAACATTATTGCCGATGGTAAATTCATATGATTTGGGTAATAAAACCCTTTTAGATGTTCACACAAATAATCTAAACAAAGACTTAACATAATTACTGCCAAAGACTTATTACGGTTGCCCGAAAAGGGTACATATTCTTTAAATAATCCGAGTCTCCAAGAGCTCCTAATTTGCAAAGAAAATTTCGTCTCCGTGTACATAAAGTGTTAAATAAAACAAATATAAAATGTCGCCGACGCTCGTCTCAGACATTCGTCTTGGTCTCGAATGCAAACAAAGAAACCAAAATGAGAAGAAATCCGAGAAAATCAAGACGAATGGCGAGTCTACATGCGCAGGCAAACGTCGGGAGGATAGGTAGGGTAATCAAAAAATATTATGTGTATTTTTCATGGCGTTATAACCTTTTTTGTCGCTAGCTTAGAGACGAGCAACCCAAAGAGAGCCTTCATACCGTTTCTTATGAACTGTGTAAATACTATTTTATATTTGTGTGTGTTGAGGGTAACGTTCTAGTTGGTATTAGTGTGTTGAATGAACTCTGACTTTTTGTTATTATATACTATTTTTATAGGATTGCAAGCACTTCACCCGCGAGTTCGTTCGCAAAAAAATATGATAATATGTATGATATAAATAAAATTTAGCCTATTGCACTCACGAATAATGTAGGTACATAGCTTTCTGCCAGTGAAAGAATTTTTAGAATTGGATCATTAGTCCGGAGATTACCCCCTACATACAAACTTACAAGCTTACAATCTTAAAAAAAAAATACCTTTTTATAATATTAGTACTGGTGGTGCCGAGTGCGCGCACCAACCTGCTGGGGCGCGCACCGCTGACTCGTGCGCTGCGCACTTTCAACACGGTGGCGGATGCCATAGACATGTTCACCTGTACACTGGGTGAGTTCACAAGGGCCATGTACTTTGTAGCATGTAAGGTATAGTTAAGTATATGTTAAGTTACTTTGTCGCATTAGATTTATTATCTGTAATGGCAAAGGAAACATGCCATGTGAATAAATAAATAAATTAAAAAAAGAAACGGAGTAATCGCATTTCTTGCACTATTCGTCTGCTACCTAGTAAATACCTACATAGTTTACCTGTTTGCTGTGCTAAAGCTTTGCAGACACGATCTTAAAAGTTTACAACGTAAGTATTTCTAAAATATATTAGATTTTCCTTTTCATTTACTTTGAGGTTTGAACAGAATAACATAATAAGTTAAGCTCGACAAAAATATAAAAAAGTACCCAAACGTGCTAAGATTACAAAATAAAAATGTATTAAAAGTTTATTCCTTGCAGCAGTTTTATTAGTCGCAGTGCATAATCCAAAGTCTCACTCACAGTAATTACCATACCTACATGTGCATACCAACTATATACAGCAAGCAATTCAGCAATAAAGATAATATAAAACACTTCCATTCGTAAACATATACCTGTAGCACATACAGAACCATATCTCTATAATATGAAAGGGTTTTATAATTACGAGCGCATTCAGCGAACACTGGGACATATAAGACTAGAACATTCAAGGTACATAAACCGTGGAAGCGGGACGTAAATGTCCCAAAGCGGTGCGCGCTAGTAATATTCTTAGTAAGTACAAGAATATACGAGAGAAATGTATTTCTCTTACTTGTAGCAAGCCTGAAAGTCGTTTGTAAAGTAGTCGAAAAGTCTGGGTTATTTCGGGTCATAGCAGCGGTAAATTGGGAAGAAAAAAGGGTCAAACTTATCTGCTAACATTTTAACCCTATATCTAGATAGATATCCCTGTCCTAGGAGGTTCCATTTGCGTAATCGTTTTCCTGTCCAGTATTTTTGTAAATATGTTTGACCTTTTTGTTTTAATTTTGTCTGTAACGCTCTTGGAATTCCAATAATCTTCCTGGTCTAGATTAAAATGTACACATTTCATTGTACTTAGGTTTTAGTCGTGTAAAAATCTTTATTACTAGTAAAATGGGTACAGTTAATCTCCTAAAATACAAATTTGGTCGAGTATAATGTGCACTTGGGTGTCAAAGGAGTGCTTTGGCACGTGTACTAGGATTACCCTGTATCATGAACTCTATCGAACTTCGCTTCGCTAGAACATTGAAAATGCAATTGAAACACGAAGACGATTAAATAGAACTATGAGCCGTGTTTCAATAACTTTCGTTTGTTAAAATTTTCCCCATGATATTCTATATTCAAAACTCTCCTAAACAAATGAAACATTAAAACACTCAACACACGCATTTGAATTATTGACACTGCTCATTCAGAATTCTGTTTGTACTACGTTTGTACCAAAATGTTAGAAAACAAAACATAACATTTGGTACCATTGTAGGCACGGGCACATCTGTGTTTGACCGCCCGCTTGACCACAAGCCGTTCGCGGGGACCCCGAATAAATTATGTAAAACAAAGCCGTGGACAAGCTCCGTACACACGGCATTATTTATATTTCAAACTATACTGGAAAAGCTGTTGAAACAATCCACGTTAATAATTGTGTAGCATCAAAAGATTTGTTCGAGGGCCGATAGCTGATGGAGCAAACGCGTCCTGGGGGTTAGCATGACGTTTTAAGGTGGAAGCAAAATGAAAAATTGCAATTTACAGGTCAGTGTCAGGTGGAACCCTTCATGCGCGAGTCCGACTCGCACTTGGCCGGTTTTTAAATCACGTTCTTTTTTCATATGAAAAAATCTGACTTTCTTTTCACACAAACATCTAGTAGACAACACGTTAAAATCTATACAAATGCTTAAACATAGATAATGTTAGCACGTGCACAGTTACTCCTATTCCGTTACGATATATATCAAACTCAAACTCAAAGCATTTATTTCAATTAGACCATTACAGGCACTTTTGAAAGTCAAAAACAAAAAAGCTAAGCTACAGTCACATTCACAAGGCATAATAACTTGCGAAAGTACTGTAGTTGCACATTCCAAATCGTAGATCTCTATGGAGAAGAATGGGCAAGAAACTCCATGGACACTCTTTTTAATCAAAATATTGTTACAAAATCTTGGTTACATCATTCATGTTGAGATTATACATATATGTGAGAACGATGTACAAAGACGTGCACATTAAGAGCGTCCAGAGTAAAAGATTAAACTAACAATTTAAAAATAAAGTAATTAAAATAAACCGTGACAGCTAAGAGATGACCAGTCCCAACTGACAGCGCCCGTTCACGAACATGACGCATGGATCAGCGCCATTCAACTCAACCACATTGAAGGGAACTAAATGACCCGACACACCCGCCACCATCAGTGAGACATTTGTGTGAGCATGACATTCTCTCAGCCACCAGGGCACATTCAAGTCAATGAAGATAACTAAATGTAAATGGTAGCTTTACAGTACATAGTACTCACACATGTGCTATGCGATTATATAATACTAAGAGATTGAATCTATACAATTCAAAGATAGTTTTACAATCTTCTGCAGCTTCCACAATAACTTCACATGGTAATCAATTAGTTTGCCCCTATGGTTGTGGAGCAGGCCCAGCATTGAGCCAAGCATTTTTAACATCAATGTAATCCCCCAACTTATAATATGCTTGCCTACATAGTGTGCGTTTTATACAAGATTTAAATTTCGTCTCATTCAGTTGTAGAATGTGGGGAGGTATTTTATTGTAACATTTTAAACAGTACCCCATGAAAGATGAGTCTACTTTAGCTAGCCTGAAACCTGGTTGAGTTAGTTGGTCCCTATTTCTAGTATGATAGTGGTGTCGGTCACCTCTTTTACTAAATAAATGCAAATTTTTCCTAACGCGCATGATGTTTTCATAGATGTATTGACAAGGTACTGTCATGATGTTAATTTCCTTAAACAGTTCTCTTAGAGAATCGCGTCTACGTAGATCATATAAGGCTCTGATAGCTCTTTTCTGCAGAATAAATATAGACTCAATGTCTGCAGCCCGTCCCCATAGTAAAATATATTCTACATAGCTGTCATATACGCCGTAGACGGCCAGATAGCGAGTGTAACGAACGTTCCTGCAGCGTCCATGTTAGTGAAGTTATTTCCTGCCAAATTAAAGGTGAAGTGAATCTTGTGAGATGTGAATAGGATGGGGACGAAGACCAAATGTTGTGAAGTTATTATTCATGAATGTGAATTGAGGTGACGAATACCTATGGTCTTAAGTTCAGTTTGACTATTTTTAGGGTTCCGTACCTAAAGGGTAACTGGCCCTAGTACTAAGTCTCCGTCCGTCTGTCTGTCAGAGGGCTGTATCTCATGATCCGTAATGGGTAGGTGTTCCCTACATGAAATCGAATGGCGTGAGTTTGAATAATGCTTGCTCGAAAACGTTAACTCGATAGTACTTGAAATCGATAAGTTATAAGCGCGACAGTTCACCACCTCCACTACGTTGTTTATACTGTTGACATTATTTTAATAAAAATCCTTAAAACTTTTCTGTAAATCGATTAAATGGTCGGTCGAGAATGATACGATTTCAAGTAGGGAACCCAATAGGTAGACTTTTACGGTAGAATTTTAAGTTAGTACCTAGTAGAATTTTCACAGAGTGTGTATTTCTGTTGCCGCTATAACAACAAATAATAAAAATAAGTTAAAAATTAAAGGTGGCTCCCCCACTACGATGGTACGGAACCCTTCATCCGACTCGCAATTGGCCGGTTTTTTTATATAAAGACTTGCCATAAACTTTTGACATGCAACAGAAGAGTTATCCTGACAGATAGAAGACACACACAGGTGCACCATCAAAGCGCAGGTCACACCGCCAGCTGGCGGGCGGGCGAGCGACGCGAACGACACCCTTTTCATTCTTCGTTCGGCTCTTTCGATAGATCGCGGTGTGAACTAAATTATGAAAAGAATTGAAACGATGCGTTGAATGCGCTAGTAGCTGGTTTTAGGCATAATATTTGGTGCTTTGTTAGTATAATAAATAACATTTTCATTATAGCCTTCCACCTGGGCACGAATCTCTAAACAGGCTTCGAACCCTTGTCGGCCGGAGCAAAGACAATCTCTACAGATGGGGGTTCATGGACAGCTCAGATCTCAAGCGCGTCTCCCCACAAACAATGGTCCACCTTCCATCTTGCACCGCATGCCCTATCACCTGCGCACTTGATGATCTATTTACTGCATCAGTGAGAGGAGTTCGCGTGGCTAAGTTTTGTGCTAAACACATTTAAACTTTTTGCCATCGATACGCTAAGGAGATGAAGAAGATTAGGGCCATCAAACAAGCCAACAGAGTGCTAGTAGTGGTTCTAATCTGACTGATTTGATGATAAAGTATAAACGCATATAAAAAGAATATTTTTGAAACTCGAAGACTCAGAACCGATACTCAAGATCGCCTTCGGTCTTAATAACGGTTTTTAAAACGCAAAAATCACGACCACATCTCGATCGTAAATCTAATAATTCCAAGTTAATTGAATACCCCGCACCAATTTAATAATTTCAAAAGTATTATTAATTTGCGGTGTCACGTTTCTCATTACTAAAACAATTAAAAAGTGTGACCAATTTCCATTTTGACATCTATTTCAAACAAAAAGCTAATTAATATTTTACGACAAGGTTATTGTACGTATGCCAACGTATATTTGTGTCGCAATCATCATCAAATATGCCATTTGAGCTGGCTTTAACTGCACTATAAAATATCCATTGTACCATCTGCCGTTTATACCTCATTCGAGTTTTTAATACCTTCAATTATAAAATATAAACAGAAGTTTTTTTTGTTATTAGCCAATTCCTTTCCAACTCTCCCGGTGTTTTGCCTTCTCTAGTGGCCAATCAGTCAGGAACGAGTCCAAATCGTCACGCCAACGTATCTTGGGCCTGCCTCGGTGACGACGACCGTCTTAAGGCACCCACTGTGTGACGATTCTGGCCCATCTTTCCTGATCAATCCAGGAAATGTGAACTATACGAAACCGAAGATATGATATTATCTGTCTTCTGTCTAGTGTGTATATATAAAATGGTAAACTGACTGACTGATTGGCTGGGTGATATATCAACACACAGCCCAAACCGCTGGTCCTAGAGACATGAAACTTGTGTTTTTTGTGAAGAGTAAGTATCCACTAAGAAAGGATTTTAGGGAATTCCACACCTAAAGGGGTAAAATAGGGGATGGAAGTTTATATGAAAGTCCGTCAGTTTTGAAGATAGGATTTTAAAATTTTGTGTTTAGGCTAACGATTGAAAATTAACTTAAACGTGTCTCAGTGTTTTTGATAATTCTACCCCCGAAGGGTTAAAAAGGGGGATGAACTTTGTTACCTTAACCTGGATTTAACCCGTCGCATATTTTTCGATATCCACGCAGGCGAAGCAGCGGGCAAAAGCTAGTTACATATATTTATCACGTATGTGGAGTTCCGCTCTCTATTTTAATTTAATTACGAGGTGATATAAATCATATGACATGAGATTCTTGAGGATGGATTATCGTATACAAAATGGAAGGAACACCGACGGTTACCATGTATTCAGTACATCATTCTGAACCCCCTTACATAGAGATTTTTCAGTGGTAATTAAAAAACCAATCGGCTGTTCTATATATTTTGACCGTAGGTATTGTACTTTTGTAGGAAACAAACGATTATAATTTGAGTGTGGCCCCATGAACTGAATATCTGGTAAGCGTTTGTGGGTCCGTGTCCCTTCCACCCAGTATATAATATACCTAATAGTTTTCTACTGCAGCTGAAAGAAAATTTATAAAGAAGAACATGGTTTCAGTTAAAAAATCATTGTACGGTGCATTTTCTATTTTACTTTTCTCCTCTATTAAACCGGATATTTCCCGCAAACGATGGAACACTTAGTATTATGTTCAGCGTGAGGTGACACCTACTCTAAAGAAACTAATGGATGCTACTGATACTGCAATACTCATCGTAAGTTCTTGGCTGACACTAGCGAACCATTAGCTTTCAGTATGATATCTTGGTTCTCTGTAAAAATAAAAGACTTTTAATTAGTTCAGATAGATAATGAGGCTTATTTAGTTCAAAACGACATAAATACGCATAACATAATTATACGTAATAGATTCATCTACTAGCACAAAAAGAGTTGATGAATGGAGAGGGAGAGGAAGACCAAAGATAAAATGGATGGGTTGTGTGATAATGATATGAAGGAAAAAGGAGTAAATGATAGCGTGACGATTGACAGGGGACAATGGAAGAAGACGAACAGAACGTGTTGCGCCGACCCCATGATAACATGGAGCTAGGGCAGGAAGATTATGAGGATCATCTAACAGCAGTTAACTATAAATTATTAGGAAGGATCTTCCTAATAATAGCAACAAAATTTATAATTTTTACTCTAAACCGGTGGAAACTTAATATATCCGTCGCAGTTTTAATGGAAACATGGGATTGTTGCGAAAATCCTAGCGAAAATCCTTTCCATTTCAATAAAAATCTATAAAATCAATTTTTATACTAAATAAGTAGGCTTGCGTTTGGCCGCTTGATGTGAACCGATGAGTGGAGTGAGCCTAGAGTGGAGCACGCTTGCCTAGAAGAAACCAATTCACTCGAACTTTGAAGAGATCTAGATTATAATGATTGAGACTCCAATTTTTCACTCACTCATTCAATTCAATTTATGGCCCAGATTTTGGTAATCACAATGGCTATGTCAGGATCATTGAAATTTCCAAAAAAAAAAATAGCTAATATAAAAACGAAAATTTTATACTAATCTTTGTTTTATTTATTTCGCAAAAAGTCAAGTTTTCTATTATTCTACGGTACCTATATCAATGCATTTTGTTCCTTCATATACATTCATATATCATGCAAGTCTTGTACGTTATTTTTATCTCCGTGCCCACATTAGCTGTCAAGCTCACGCCCTGTTTGTAATTCATAAACAACTGAACCGATTTGACACGTGTTCGTGTTCCACCCGCGCCTCAAAGAGATGTCAGGACACCGGAAGGGGTCCGCAAGGGCCGATGCCTGCCGGGGCTGCGGGACTGTTCGAAAGACATACCGCGGCCCTGGAACACAAAGGGCTAAAAAGGAACATGGATGGGTTTTAGTCAGTACAAGTCTGACACTCCCTTCCGCTCCGCCCAGAGGGGGTGATAATGTGTGAGTGGGACAGACGGACGCGTGGGTGCATGATCGATGCTAAGGGCGAAGTACTGTTTTGTTTATGAAAAAAATGAGGCATTTTTGAAAGGTGTGTGGGTTGTGTTTTGCTATTGATACATTTAGGCGGACTGCCAGATGCGCAACCGACCTGTAGAAGGATTTTACCGGGAAATGATAAGATAAAAAGCTTCAACACAAGATTAAATTAAAAACCAGCCAAGTGCGTGTTGGGCCCCCCAGGCCCCAGCCTCCTTTAATTTTTATTATGTTGTTATAGCGTTTTCCTGACAAAATTTCAATGAGATAGAGCCCGATGACAGACAGGCGGACGGACAGTGGAGACTTAGTAATAGTTTCCCGTTGGTTACCCTTTGGGTCCGAAACCCTAAAAACTGATCAGGGAGCTTAGCCCGCAAACGGCAATCACTTTCGTTTCATAATATATGCTTTCGGGTGGCTTTTGTCAAGTGTTCCGCGACTGCTGAGCATGAGGTTCTTGGTTCAATTCCCGGTTTGGTGACGGATGGTTGACCACCCATTACTTAGCGCGTTTCCTCCATACCTCGGAGAGCACTTTAACCCGTTGGTTCCGGCTGTCATTTGTAGATCTTTGACAGTCGTTACAGGTAGTCATTGGTCCGAAAATCTGACAACCAGTTTACCAAGGGGTATCGTACCTATTACCTTGTACTAACTGGGTTGTGGAGGTCAGATAGGCAGTAGCTCCATGTAAAATACTGGTTTTCAGCTGCATCCGGTTAGACTGGAAGCCGACCCCAAATTAATTGGAAAAATGCATAGCAGATGATGATAAGACGTGGTGTCTGTGTCAAGTATTACAGAAGTGCTATTGTGTGAAGTTCATTACTTTGAATCTCACTCAAGTGGCCGTATTCAATTCTAAATCTCACTTGTTTTTAAAGTAAATATTTGTTAGTTCGCACCTCGATACCATTCGAGTACCTATTGTTGTTTCAACAATAGAAATACAGGACAGTAAATAACTACCTAAGTATAATTTAGGTATTGGGAGCAAACATAATTCAGCAGTCAATTTATTACAGAGCTTCGAACTCAATGATTTTGTTTATATTCAGTTTATGTGCTGTTTATAGGACATTCCAATGTAATTGCGCTATATTTATGAGCTAACATTGGAACATAATGAAGTCATAAGATCACGGAGAATGAATTATTCTTCATTCTTTTTAACACAATTTTATGCTAGTTTGACTGTATGTAAAAAAATCTTGAAAGTTTTTGGCCAACTTTTCGATTTTCGATTGAGCTGAAGCCGTAAGAGTCATACCAAGTATACGTTACTTTCTGGAGAAAATTGGTGAACAGATCTTGTGGACTACCACAAGATCTGTTCAGATCGGTCTATGTAAATTACTGAAACCATTTTCACCTGCATTTAGAAGCCAGCCTCTTCTTCCAGTGTTTTCTTTAACACATACCAAATAATATAGTACCTGACTGAGAAACAGATATGATAATATTAATTCTGTACATAATGATAATATTGTGCGACATGTAATTACTTCGTAATTTATTTTTCCACTAGAAAATGGCTGTCATCCCTAATTTATACCTAAGTGTCTTGATGGAAATTGATTACTTAGATACTCGACGGCGATGGACTATCAAATTGACATTACTTACGCTCTACTATCTCTGACCTTAATATTTTGATATGAGCTGAAGACACCTCTTCGCTTTTCTGGAAAAAGTTGATTTTATCAAACGAGGTAAATAAAAGTGTATATTTAAAAGTTAAATTATGCTATAGGTATCTGTACCAATTTACAAGAAATCAACTTATTTTTTAGGAAATTAAGAATAAAGAGCAAAAATATTTTTTTTTTTACTTTACCCCCGCACTAAGAAGTTTTCCTGTATCGTGTGTGCATTTACAAACATTTAAACTCACATACACAAACAGCCAGACCCGAAACAACTACCTGTAGGCTATACAAATATTTGTTCCGTGCGGGAATGTAACCTGCGACACGCAGCACAGCAGTCAATCACTAAGCCACTGCGCCAACCGTCATTTCGCCGTATCGCACCGTAGCTATAAAATTCAAAATACAACACTAAAAACACGTTTTTAGAAGTCAATTCATAACTAATACCAACAACCAAATTATCTTACATTTAAAACTGAAACCATTTATTTTGAAAAACGAAATACATAATTTAACTACTAACCGTATTTTAGCAACGTTAGTTCTGAATAAAATCACGTTTCGTGTAAAATAACCATTTTCTCTAAACCTGAAGTTTTTCATAACCTCATAATAAACAACATTTCCTTCTGTATAATAAAAAGAAAACAAGCCAAGATTAAACATCAAAACACAAGGTACAGACGAGCACATCGAGCAACTACAATCTGTCAAAGAACAATGGCAAATCTCCTTACTTTAAATTGTCTGGAATTAAATTGAAGCATCCCGTAGTAAAAAATATGTCTAAAGATTCGGCGTCAGTAGCAGAATCTACAAGCGAGTCTATTTTGATTCGGAAAAGCCGGAAAACAAAGATATCGGAGTTTGAATTTTTAGGTTATGAATGATGTGAACACGACTATTATAGGATTTATAACTTAATAGGTATGATAAAATGATACCAAACAAAAACTAATATTACGGACAAATGGAGTAATCAGTCCATAAACAGTCCAGGTCGGGTAGAAATTAATAGTAAACTGAATAAACACACAAAACACGAACGAAACGGAATACGCAGAGGAATTCTGTAGCATCCAACTGTCAATCGGTCACTGGCAAAGACAAAAGTAGAGCTGTACAATTAAAATCGATTTAATGTAAAATCGATACAATGTTGAATCGATCCTATGCTCCTTTTTTAGATTTAAAAGTAATATTACATAAAGATCAAATCAGGTTGATTAGAGATAGAATAACTGCATTTCAATAATTCAACCAACCCTAGAATGATCAATTGAATCGATCGTTCATTTAAATCGGTACAGATAATAACATTCATAATGATTGTATGTGTAACACCACTATAATATGAAAACAATTCGCGTATCTCGTTCCGAAGCAGTTGATATACTTTTATTAATATAAATTAACTCCGGCTTTTAAGAAATAAAGTGAATAATTGAAAAATCATAAAAAAATAATTAAATTTGTTTCGTTTTTGTGATATTTACGGTCGCTAAAATATAACCAGACAAATTTCTGCCCTTCTTCTTTCTTTAATAGAGTTTCAACTTTATCGTTAAAGCATTAGGTTCAAGGTGGATTGGGAAAATTTGAGAGTTTCGGGTAGCCTGATGTGCTGGCGCCTGTACATCATTAAACCAAGTTCAGGAGCTTCTGCTTAACAATTTTACGTTTAGCTTACACACGCTTGCACAAGCAGAAATACCTAACGCCAATAAAACGCTGAGAACTCCAGGATCAAGAGTTACTGCGTAAAGGGAAGAAAATATTACATATAATATACAATTTTTTCCCTCTACTGTTCATTCTTTGAGTTAGGTTTGTTTGAAGAGCTGATTATTCGGTCATTTTCACGAGGCTACTGTGATCTGACTGTCATCATCTGCCTAGCCTTTCCCAATAGTTTTTGGGTCGGCTTCCAGTCTAACTGGATGCAGCTAAATACCAGTATTTTACACGGAGCAACTGCCTATCTGACTTCCACAACCCAGTTAGTACTGGGTAATACAATACCCCTTTGTAAGACTGGTTGTCAGTTCTGACTATTGGTTGACATTTTCATGTAAACTGACTAATTCTGAGCTCATGCTAAAAACCCAAGACTTTTTCAAGAGTTGAAAATCTTTTAGGTTTTGAGTCCCTATTACAACTGACTGAAACAGAACTGGCTAAATGTGGGTGTACCTTAGGTATAAGTGCCTAACTTTTCGGGAATTCTACGTGTAACTATATGTACCTACTTAATTTTTAGGGTTCCATATCCAAAGGGTAAAACGGGACCCTATTACTAAGACTCCGCTGTCGGTCTGTGCGTCTGTCACCAGGCTGTATTTCATGAACCGTGATAGTTAGACAGTTGAAATTTTCACAGATGATGTATTTCTGTTACAGCTATAACAGCAATTACTAAAAATCAGATTAAAAAAAATATTCAAGGGGGCGCTCCCATACAACAGACATGATTTTTTTGCCGCTTTTATAGATAATGGTACGGAACCCTTCGTTTTTTTTGTGTGGGCACACATTTTGGTAATTTTTGTTTCAACAATTAAATTCTATAATTCTCACTTCCAATCTACCTTGAAATATGTCATAAACATACAATTAAATTACAAGATACATAGTTACAGTTTTAACGATATCAAAACTTGCATGATTACCTCATCCTTCAACGTATATTGCTCAAACATCCTGCATGGTACTCAATCCCACACAATGTAACAAGATCATTTCAAACTGTAATATCGTCTGTTGCCTTAAATGCATCTTACGGGTATGTCGGAGCAATTTGCAACATTGTATTGCCTTCGATGTTCAACTAATATTACACAAACCATAACGCCTGTAATCCCCAAAAGGTTAGGCAGAGGTGTACGGTCTACCTAATATCACACCCACATTTCGCCAGTTATGTTTAAGTCCCATGTAATAGAGGGTGAGCCTATTGCCATCCACCGTGCACAAATCCAGACTTCGTGGCTGCTACTTAGAAATTCCTAATTTCCTACCACTGCTTGTCTCTGCATCACCCAAAGGTTGACTGGTAGAAAATGTCTGGCATTAAGTCCGCCTCTGTACTTTGTGCTTGAAGTGTTAAATAAATAAAACCCAATAACAATTTTCCCGACTCATGAATCGAACCCATAACCTCATGCTCAGCAGAAATCGCGACCACTGGATCAACGAGGTAACCATGTTCAACTAAGTAAAACAATAAATATGGTTCGATTATCTTAGATTTCCTCCGTTCTAAGGGAGAATAATAAACACTTGCATGTGTTCTCAAATAATTAAATGAAATTATATAAAATATGGGTAGTGTCCGTGCGTCGGAAAGCACGTTAAGCCGTTGGTCCCGGCTATCATTTGTAGATCTTTGACAGTCGTTGCAGTTAGTCAGTCGCCCGAAAGTCTGACAACCAGTCTAACAAAGGGTATCATATTACCCAGTACTAACTGGGTTGTGGAGGTCAGATAGGTAGTCGCTCCATGTTAAATACTGTTATTCAGTTGCATCCGGTTACACTGGAATCCGACCTCAACATAGTTGGGAAAAGGCCAGGCAGAAGATACCTATAGTGCCCGTGGATGATGGGGAAATTCTTTCAAGGGCCAATTTCATGTTTAGAAAATGGATCATGATAAACTGGTCGACTTGGTTTAAGTATGTGAAGAGTGTTGTCGTTGTTAGACAAACAGAAATATGACTTCTGGGTGATTCGATTCTCGGTATTGATAGACTACGACTTTTTCTACATCCCAATGAATAACATTAAGAAATTATATTATGATTATTAGTTACGATCTAAGTTTAGATCTCATTTTTTATTTGTTTCAGTACTAAGATATTTTATGTATTTTTTTAAATATTAGGCGTAATTAGTTAGTAAAATAAAAAGCGTTTTAAATGAGTCCAAGACTGTAAAAATCTATACTTAAGATATGTTTTACACCGCTGTTGGGGAACCTATTTTAATAAATTAATAAATAATGATTAGATTATGTTCTCCAAGTGAGAAACAGAATTTTAAATCACCCTTGGACGAGTTTTCCCATGGGTTCATTCTCCTAAACCCTTGTCTTCTCAAAGACATCAGAAACTTTGACGAGATCAAGCCATACAACACTCTGTTAAGTCCATCAAAGGCACTTTTGTTGATATAAGCTTGCATACTATCAGAAGGTATATTGGACAGTTCAGACCAGTCACCTGCGAAGCTTATGCACATATTTAAACCGTTGGCTGAAACTTTTTGTTTTATCTTTCTTTCCCCTTAACACCAACGATTGCTAGCACTAGGTAAAGCCCGTTTCCACAGGTGATACTTAAAAGGTTACATAAATAAATGGTGGAATTTTGGAGAATTTTATTCATATTCATAGCTTTATTTGGTACAATTTCGGACCCTGTAGAGTACAGAAAAAAGTATAAAATTATTTTTTCGAATAACAATAAAATTAAGAATCAATTAACAATGTTTAAACCTCGTCGTTGTCTGCCTCGTTAGTCTAGTGGTCGCAAGCGTGACTGCTGAGCATGAGGTCCTGGGTTTGATTCCCGGGTCGGGTAAAGTATTATTTGGTTTTTCCATCAGGAATTTCTCAGTTGCAGCCACGGCGTCCAGATTCGCCCGGTTGATGGCAATAGACTAACCCCCTATTACATGAGACTTAAACATAGGTAACTGGCGAAATGCGGGTGTACTATTAGGTACACCTCTGCCTAACCCTTCGGGGTTTACAGGCGTGATGTTTTGTGAATTTTTCAGTAGCAGTCACAGTCTGGATTTGTGCCCAGTTGATAGCAAAGGGCTCGCCCCCTATCACATGGGACTTAAACATAATTGGCGAAATGTGGGTGTACTATTCGTACACCTCTGCCTAACCCATCGGTGATTACAGGCGTGATGTTTATAGTAAGTAACAATTTTGAAATATGCTGTTAATATTTTATTGCCTAGTTTTGAAGAAAACGTCCATAAATCTTGAATTAGACACTTCCCAAACGGGATACTAAGAAATCAGATCAATTGTTTTTACATTCACTTGAATCTGTCCCAACATATAATCCCGCTCGCGAAGTGCAAGAGAAAATGAGAAAACTTTCCGATTGCTTACCAACATTGTCCTGTGTCCTGTAGAAAAAGTTTTAATTGATTGGACTCCACAATTATCGCTGCAGAGCGGGGTAGGGTAGGCTCATGTCTCTGACTGATTTCAGGTAAACGCACCAATTTCAAGCGGACAGCGGTTTCGGGTTAATGACTTAACTTTGGACAGGCGGTTATTGAAAATTTTCTGATGAGAATCTATTTACGGATAGGGATCATTTTACATGATGTAGATGTCTTAGAAGGTTATCATTGGAAAATCAATATTATTTTACAATGCTTTTCAAATAAGAATAGGAACGTCAATGACCTGTATCTGCTAACTGTTACTTGAAAACTACGGATTAAGTCATAAAAACGATATAATAAGATAAGAAGAAAATATCAATCATAAATATTATTAAAAAAATACTTTCGTAAATTACAATTTTATAGCAAACCGTAGGTGCTTTTCTATTGACAGTCGACAGATAGAGGTCATTGACGTTCCTGTTCTTATTTAAAACGTATTACATGTACGTGTAGTATGTTTAGGTTTTCGTTGAGGTTAGCTTGTGCCCGAGGTTTCGTCCGCGGGTAGGTCGAAAATTATCATATCGGAGCATAGGTATTCCAGGGCATAAAGTATCCTATGACTTAACCCAGGTTATGTACAAAATTTTGCCAAAATCCGTCAAGGGCAGGGCAAAACTAGTGTAAAGCAAAGCGCTACAATACTGACTCTGGCAGATCCCCCTTAATCTATCGCTTGAGCTTGCTCGTGCTTGCAACAAACCATACGCTATGAGTAACGAGCACCGCGTCTTACAAGTTATAGTATATCTAGAAGCAATACTCCATACTGATGTAGTTTATTGCCTATTACACGCTGCAACGCGCATTGTTTCACAAAAATCCTACTTTATGTTCAAACAATTTAACAGATAGAAAGCTTTCGCATGGATTATCGAAGTCCTTCATCACCTGCCTAGCCTTTTACTAACTGTGTTGGGTGCGGGTTCCGGTCTAACCGAATGCAGATAATAAATTAAGCTTTTCGGTAACTCGAATCAATCCAATACATATTTGACTTTGTCATCATTATTATCACTGATTATATTATTTAAGTCTAGGTCCGTTGTTTCACACCGGAAAACAAACGATTCGTCCCCTTCTCAAATGATGGCACGAGCTAAACGAGAATTGATAGTGCCAAGAAGAGAAAAGTTAGTTTTGGAATTGAACAGAAATCCCCAGAATGTGCTGAACAGCACATAGGTAACGTTACTTGTGACTTTATATGACAAATAAAGTCACCTACGGACTACGGACTTTGTGTAGGTAGGTCGGTATGAACAGTCTTGGGCATAATCTTATCGACGGTTCCTACGTACATAAAGTCAAGTCAAAAACCGAGGTTTACAGGAGAGCGTAATTTGTGTTCAACACGACCTAGAAATAATTCTATGACCAATAATAAATATTTTCTTTCTACAATATTTTAACAGTTTTAAGAGCTTTATAATGCTATTTACACATATTTTATTTTTTTACGTTTTCTTGAAAAAACCGATAGATGACCGTTTCTACGCCGATAATAAAATAGACGTATGTCAGTCATGTCTATGATACCTTTTTATACACAGGAAACAAAAAAACAGTGTCCGATATAGAATTTAAATAAAATGTTTTATGAAAATGTAGGATTATGTTACTATTTTTAAATCAATACGTTAAACATCCTGAAATCGTCACCCATGGATATAAAAAGTACTTCAATGAAGACATATCACTTTATACGTGGTTTTAATCATTCGGGGTAGGACAAGTTCTTGTATTGTAAATAAAGACATGTCTTTTAAAATTATCAGGTTTGTGTTTTATTAATTAAACAAGGTTTATAAATTCAACATTATTTATTATTAAAAAACAATCTTCTTAACATCTAAATAATAGGTACCTACCTATAGACTCACTGAAGGAGGAACTAAACATAAAAAATCACTGTTGTCTAATATTAGTGATTAACAATCTTAATTTTAAGCATGTGCCTCAGCCTAATCATGTCTAGCAATGCAATTGGTACCTAGTATTTAATAATCATCACAGTTTTATTAAGTAGGTACCTCAGCTTAATTAACTACCTATCGACTTATTAGTAAAATTTAATAATCATCACAGCATTGTTGGAGTATGTGCCTCATCTTTAACACCTAATTGGTAACATTTAACAATCATCACAGCTTTATTCAGACTGATTCATCTTATTACTAATAAAGTTCCCTTAGTAGTTAAATAACAAAACAAAATGTATAAAAAAGTAAAAATAAATTTAACATTCTTCTTCGTCATTGCCCTTTCCGTCCTCACTATGCTTAAGGTTTCTATACTGCCGTGCTAATTAGAAACGCAGTAAGGAAGGATTTTTGGGAAATTGAGTTTTTCATATATTCGGAATCCTCGTAATGAGCTCTGTATAGAGATTTAATCCTTATTTTGATAGCTGTCCCAGAAGTGGGACTTTTAGTAAGCCAAACTGCAGTATTTTTCTTGCTGAGAAGTAAATTACTAAGCACAACTGCAGTAAGACACATTACTGCTCTTTGCCTTCCAGTATTTTTTTGAACATAATTTATTTCACTAGTAAGAAGCGCAGTAAGGAACACTTGCTGCTGTTATGATTTGTTAGTAATAATGATAAATAATAATGTTTAGTGAATAATTTTAGATAACAAACACGACGAAGATCACGTTATTTTGTGGATGGATAATTATACAGCCCAAAAAAAAAAATTGGGCGATATTGTCTTTCTTAGTTAACATAATTAACAGCAACTTGATTTCCGCACAGTTAAATTTTTCGAACCAGGGCATACATTTATGTCTGCTGACAGCTTTCATCACAGAGTTTAGCAATCTTTACAAAAGAAAGGAAAAGTTTACGGCTTTAAAGATTTTATTTAATGTTTTCTGTTTTAAGATTTATTTGGAATACATTTTTTTAATAAAATAGTTGTATCATTTACCTCTTCTTGATATATTATAGATATAACCAAGTTATTGTGTTTTTCTACACATGTACACTAATTGAAAAGCTATAAGTCACTCTTTTACTGCAGTTATGGTTTGTAGTCAGTCTAAGCATAGCTTTAAGAAAATATTATGTCACTAATAAAACATGCAGTAGGTAATTGTGTATGATTAAGATAGTTTTATTTGTCATTTAACTCCCGTAAATGGCGATAAGTCTGACAAGACCGCCTTCGCACCGAGTGGCACGCATTTTAAAACACCGTACAAAAAGATATGTATAGATGTCCGCATCTACGACACTTATTCGTTTTTTTTATAATACTTGTTCTTTTATACGATTTGTAAAACAAGGTTAATAAATAAAATTTAAAAAAAAATCGTATGTCAGTATGTGCGCATAGTTAATCTAAAGCCAATGACAAAATAAAAAAAAAATGCCATTTTCGACATGTCTTTATATACGTAGGGACCGTCGTTATGTTCATGGGTAAATGCTAATTGCTCTATGATATATAGTTTACACATCTAACTTCATTTCTTATTACAAGTTTCCGTGACTAAACCCCAATAAAGTTGTTCAACTGTACGTCTTGTCACGCACCGACGATCGTTAAAGTAAGCCAACTACAGACCACCTTGAACCAAAGTTTAACTTAGAACACGTTAAGGTATTACCAAGTGTAGCCCAAAGTTATAATGTAACAACCAGTTCTGTTACAGGAACTAAGTTGAAACGAGCTTGGTATTTTGATTTGACCTTCTTTTGTAAGATATGACATAAACTGTTGAAAAATGTAAGTAAAGGCGTTTTAAAATGGTATTTTTAGAATAATTCACATTATTTGCGCAAAAGTTAATTCCAAAACTACATGTCACGTTTTTATTGCTTTCACATGAATGCCACGAATATGTAAAACTAGCTTATACCCGCGGCTTCGCCCGCGTGGAGTTCGATAATTGTCCCACGGGATCATAAAACCTGGATAAAAAGTATCCCATCTGTTAATCAAGGTTATAAACTATCTACGTGCTAAATTTCAACCAAATGTGTTCAGTCGTTTTTGCGTGAAAGAGAGAAACAAACATCCATCCATCCATCCTCACAAACTTTCGCATTTCTAATATAAGAAGAAGCTTAGAGATGTAAAATAGTAAATTGCAAGTTTTAAAACAAAATCAGTTCATAAGTTTTAATACTAACTGTGATTCAAATTATTTGTGTGGATCGTGGATTGATAAAATAAATAGTACATAAGAGGAAGTCAACTGTAAGAAAGTGGCGCCGGAGACTGAAAAGTTGTGTAGTAATCGGTTATCTTGGTATGGACTTGTGATGCGGAGGAATGAGGAAAATGTAGTGAGGAAGATGAATGGGAATGGGTATAAGAGTGGAGGAAGATCAAAGAAACGATGGATGGACTGTGGGAAGTATGATATGGCTAGAAAGGAGGTGACTGCTGAGATATTGAGATGACAAATAATAGAGAAGTATGGAAGAAGGAGAATTGGGATAAGGGCGGGAGAATGATGATGTTTAAAATTGTTTGCCGAAACCTATTCTGAATAAACATACAGACGAAACCAAGTTGTATAAGTAAGTCTTATAGAACAGAAGCTCATTTATTTTTTTTTAAAGAATAAGCGAAACAACCTAGAACTATTTATTTTTAACAAATCACAAAATCAACACAATCATAAAAACCGTTAGATACAGAAATAATAAAAACTATAGTTCACGATAACGTCCATCACTTCCGAGCTCCCGAGCAAAAGTGTACGCGCTCTCAGAGTGCACCGCTTATATGTTGCCCCCTCCACTCGCTGTGCCACCACGATCGCACGATGTCCCCGCCCTTTCGGCTGACGAATCCTCTAAGATAAGTTTATTTCTACCACTTTTAAATTGAAATTAATAAGTGAATGTTTTTGTCCAAATTTTTATTGTATCTTTCAAAAAAGGGCTAACATCAACACCATCTCCCGTTGCCATGCTGTTCATTTTCTAACTCAAACACTCCGACAGGTGTGCCCTATGTGTACATACAAGGTGTAAACGGACCCTTCACAAAGCTGTCAACCAAGCATCCTGTACATCAGACAAAGTAACTCGACACAAAAATTATTACTGGGAAACGACTTTGATTTTGGAGTGAAAAATCACATTTTACGATAAAACTGAATGCATTGAAAAGTAAACGGGTCATGGAGGTATTTAAAGTACAGCTACAATCTTAAAAACTAGTATTAAAAAAGAAAAAACTTGTGATTAGAATTTTCCAGGTATGGTTTAGGACAAAAAAATGAACGCAATGACGGAGAGAAGTCCCTTTTAGCTTCGTTTAGGGTCTATATACACCCTTTATACTGTATTGTTACGAACTGGGTATGGGATAAATTAATTACTACCTATTAAACAACAAATAACTTTATTAATCACAAAACACTTAGGCCCTTCGCACATGGAGCTACTTAAAAAGAACTAGTCACAAACTTAAATTACTAACGAGTTGCCTGAGCGTCACAGCCCATACATGTTCAATGGAGGTTCGCACACGACGCGACTAGTTACTAACTGGTCAGGGGGTCTACTCTCTAAGCACGAAACCCGTAGTTTCGGCCGAAATTACGGGCGTTTCCTACTCCCTAGCACCGACGGACGGACGATTAGTTCGAGCCCGAACGAAGAATGAATGACAACTCGATTTGACAGTTGTCCCTACTCCCGATGTGTTTTTGCCCGTCCGAAAAGTTGAGTTTGGCACTTCTTAGGACGGATCGTTATGTCATTTGATACGACACCAAAATAGTTATCGTGCTGTCGACGAAAGTTTAAGTTTTTTAGAAAATCAATACAATGGCTGCTTTTTTAATGCTTGAAGAAGCTCTACAAGAAGAGCGGAGGCGACGCCCATTCTACTCGCGCCAAAACTTCCGCTTGGCGCTTATTCCTGACATGGGGTTGCAAGGGCTCACACGGGAATTATCTGAAGATATGTCTTGCCTCTTTTGCCTCAACAAGCGACGAAATGGTGTTGATCCAAGAATTAAGGTAGGTAATAGTTTGATCCAAAATTTAAGGACTTAGGCTAACGATATACATTTTGAAGATTCTGAAAATTATTGAGTTGTATTACTACTAATCGATCTTATATAATTGTTACTGTTGTATTTGTATATTTTCAGATACTTGATGCTCTCAATTTTTATGCCCGGGGGATCCATCAAGGTGCAGTGGGCCTTAGCAGTGACAGGACATAATGGGTGTTGGGACAGGCGGAAGATTGTGATAAAGTAAAGAACAAATTTGCACATTAAAAGCATTTTTTTTAACAGAGTATTTTTTCATTTATTTGGCACCAATCGATTTGAAAAAAAATATAAATACATTCAACAATACATTATTACAATCAAAACATATGAGGAGTTCAGATAGAATTCGCAAATAAGGCCAAAAACCTGGGGGTGATAATGGACTCTTACTTATCGTAGACTTCCCAGGTAGCTGAAGTAAGTCGCAAAGTGCACTCCAGAGCTACTTGCCTTTGAAGACCAAAACCCCCTCCCTCGCGCAAACTCTCATCCAGCCCATCAAAGACTACGCCGATGCGTGTTATTTGGATGCCACCGAGAAGCTTTTAAATAAACTTGAGCGTTTATAAAATATCTTTATTCGTTTTGTTTTTAACCTCAAAAAGTATGACCGTTTCCAACTTTCGCAATATACTCAGATGGCTTCCAATCCGACTTCGCAGGAACTCTCGAATATTGTGTCTGCTTTTTAACATCCTTCATAACCCTAAAACACCAGCCTATCTGCGGGAACGCTTTTCTTACACCCGTTCCTCTGATGCACCTTGCAGGTCGCATCTTAGGAACCTCCTTAAATCCCCTCCCCACGCTACTGACTTCTACTCCTACTCCTTTACTGTACACGCTTTGCGGTTGTGGTATTTATTCTCTTCCACCTGATATAAGGGACTGCCAAACTGTTGCAGTTTTCAAAAGAAGAGTGAAAGAACTATATATTTCCAACTTGCCATAGTTGCATAAGTATTTATACATATATGAGACGTAATATATTGGAGAGGAGCTCGTGGCTACATAATAACTGCTGCTCGGCCCGATCTTTAGGTTAAACTGCGCTTGCCTAGGTTGGTCCGTGGATGGGTGACCCATTACATACCGAGTTTCCTCCTTGCCTCGGAAAGCACGTTAAGCCGTTGGTCCCGGCTGTCATTTGTAGATCTTTGACAGTCGTTACAGGTAGTCAGTGGCCCGAAAGTCTGACAACCAGTCTTACGAAAGGGATTACCCAGAACTAACTGATTTCTGGAGATCAGATAGGCAGTCGCTCCCAGTAAAATACTGGTATTCAGCTGCATCCGCTTAGACTGAAAGCCGACCCCAACATAGTTGGGAAAAGGCTAGGCAGATGATGATGATTCTTATACATATTGTATGTTAAAACTTGTCATTTCCTTTATGTTTTTATGTATTCTATTTCCTCTTCTTCTTTTACACACTACGTCTACATCTCCTTTTTCTACTCTCCTTTCGCAGGTATGCTGGAAGAGATTTCTTTAGAAATAAGCATCACCTTTGTACCTATTTTTTCTGTTCCTTTCTTCTTCCTATACTTAAATAAACTGTTAAATAAAATAAAACACATACTTCCTTTTATTTATCTATAGTCGTTTTATATTAAACTAAGTTCGTAGTAATAAGTAACTTTCAATAGATCAATTTTATTTTCAGGCATCGAAGATACACTACACAAAATACTCTTAGAAGTACAATAAACTAAAACATATTGAACACTTTTACGAAAAACTATTAACTATGTTTGGTCGGCCATATAATTATTGCACTGAGTCGAGGTGTCATGTAGACTTCCGCGAATACACGAGACCCTGCAGCCAAAATTCCGTCATAAAAGTCTCGAGATGGTGTTGGGACCCGCATCACAAAAGATAATCTTGTGGCGCGAACAACCTAACCTGTCCATTCTAAGGGTGAACTTGGTCTTGTTTCTTATATACTCCACGACCTCCTCTGGCGTCGTGATGTCATGTAGATGTGTATGTACAGCTGCGTCGATGGAATAGCGGGATGCAGCAATATGTTCGGACCTGTCAATTCGGAACCGCACTGATTGCGTTTAGGCTTTTTCTTTTCCACACGAATGCCTTCTTCATCAGCTTGTCCTCGGCTTGTTACTGGTGGCAACGAGCTTCGAACTCGCCTGGGCACCACGGTATTGTGGTTGCCGCTGGTGTTTTGCAACTCGTTCTCACTGATAAAATGTTGAGGAGTGTGTCTATTTGCGCCCGTGAGTTGCTGCTAGAACGGTTGAGGCCATTTTACCATTTATTACGGAGTTCCCGCGTCGTATTAATAATGCGAATTACGTATATTGTAGCTCTTAATATTTGAATGTATTTAATAAAATTGTAAATAAAAAACTGACATTTCATTTGAGACTTGCCGTCAAAAGAAAGAAAAGCAAAGGTATTAACAGGATAAAGCCACAAGTCGGGCAAAAATAGCAAAAATAGTTCAATTCTATAATAATAAAATGTATATTGTTAAAATGAGGTAAATTTTTAAGAATGACTATAATATTTTTTGTTTAAAAACTTTAAAATCATAAAGTTAGTAAACCGGTAATCGACCAGTAAAATAGCGCAACTCTATCG
The DNA here is from genome assembly GCA_950022335.1 of Eurois occulta. Taxonomy (NCBI): domain Eukaryota; kingdom Metazoa; phylum Arthropoda; class Insecta; order Lepidoptera; family Noctuidae; genus Eurois; species Eurois occulta. The sequence goes on along the minus strand of OX465484.1, from coordinate 6,364,648 downwards.
CCATGCGTCATTCGTTCACGAATATTGTCTATGACTCCGTTCGAAAATCATGAATCCGTAATCAATAGGGAGTAGGGTTTGTCCGTAGTAACGGACTACGGTCGGACGAGCCCGTCCGTCCGTCCGTCCGTCGTTGACGGACTTAGAGAGTAGACCTCCAGTAACGCGTTAGCAACCGATCACGAGCGACGCGTCGTACCGGTCACCACGCTACTGGTTTCCCGAGTTTCTTTATTTTTGTTATAAAAATGAACGAGCAAACATTAAATATTCAATTTGTGAAGGAGGTGGAAAAATATCCTTGCTTATATAATTATAAAATAACAGAATATCCACGAAATGATATATTAGAAAGAGCTTGGATATACGGATGAACCCAAAACCTGCGAATATTCCTTCGACGTCTATTATGATAATAGTATAATACAATATCGTCGTCGTCCTCGCTCGATCCAGTTGACATGTTTACCACTTGTTAACCGTGTGCTTTTGTAAACAGAAATAACAGAAGTGACTGAAACCTTACAACTTGAGTAGCGACGTGTGCGAGATACAATTTCTAACTGGTTTGTAATCGTAATTACTGATTAGTTCAGTCATTTTTGAGTAGCTCCATGTGCGAAGGGCCTTAAATTTAATCACAAGTACACTACTGATCACTATTTACTTGGATATCGCACTTCTAGTTCGCTTCGATTCGCTTCGTTGTGTAGCCAAAATCAAACTTACTCCTCCCGCAAACACGACGTCTATTTATATGCCGACCGATCCTTAGAGAAGGTTCGACCACTTTCAGGAACCTTCTTCACAGTTGATAGTCGGACATCGTCTTTCGAGAAGGTTCCACAACTATCTCGAATCTTCTAGAAAGCTCCACAGTAGAACATTGTCCTACGAGAAAGTTCTACAACCTTCTCGAATCCTCTAGACAGTTCTATATTGGAACATTCTAGACTCTAATCTTGTAGACAGGTCCTTACTAGAACATTCGAGAATCTAGAATGTTCTCGTAAAGCAAACGACGACGTAACAGTATGTTGAAAACCAACCTAATCTTATCGGCTTATTCTTTATTGATCTTTTCTCATCTTACCTCTACTTTTCTCATCTTACGGCTCGAAGTTTCAGCGACCGCCGTAACATTCAAGTACGGGACCAAAACGGTCGTTTCGAATATTACTTATTGTTATTTACAAAGTTTAGGAACTATAGCTGTTTGAGTTCCCAGAGTTCAGTGAATTGATTGCGGTTAAACTCGGCTCAACTATCTACGGAGACTCGCTGGTGCTTGACTTGTTTCCAGACTTAAGTGGGGAACTTGGATCATCGATATGTTTGACGATTTTATGAGATTTAGAGTTGAATGGGCTAACTTGGGGCACATGTAGGTGCGCTTACAAATGCCGCTGCAAGCAGAAAGGACACGCTTACGGAAAATTTAAAGAGACATTAGCCTTAGTAAATGGGCGAGGAATAACGAAATACGCCTCCACACATTTGGGGGCAGCCTAGGATAAAAATTCGAATAGGCTAAAAATTCCATTCTCCTAATCGTTGCCGATTAGGAGAATGGAATTTTTTTACTCCAAGATATTTGCGTCCTGACCAGTCCAGTTTGTCCAATGAGCATAAATTGTCACAATACATGCAAATTAATAAACAGGTCCTTGATTTTAAATAGAAACACGAGCTTCGGTTCGGATATGAAATTGCTTAGGTACTCGTATTAGATTTTTCTTTTGTCAAAAAAAAAAAATCGAATTTCAGATCGTTGCAGTTATTTGAGAAAGAAAAAGGTGGTTGTAATGAAACAGTAAATAAAAAAAACCGGCCAAGTGCGTGTCGCGCCACGCACAATGTAGGGTTCCGTAGTTGCCCATCAAAATATGCTGACTAATAATAAAAAACAAACTTACTTTTGCAGTTGAATAACCTGTGCTCCCATGCATTATCATTAGGAAAATGTATTATCCAAGTACATTTTATAAGTTGGTCGACTATTACTCGTAAACTTGTAAAGCCTACTTAGCTGTGATACTTTTTCACGCATCTAAACACAACCGTTTAGCTGGTAGAGGGGAACACTTGAGTCTAACAACACTTTAAAGCTTAATATTTCACAAACGAAACCCGTAATCGAAAAAGTAATTTTAACAAGCTTGCAATATTGTTAAAAACCTATCCAACGACATTCCACAATATTAATGGGGTACGCGAGAAAAAAAATCCCTACTTTACGTGTACTGGTACGGGTACTGGAGATACGCTAAAAAAAATACTTTTCGACATTTTATTTTACCACTTTGTCGGTGTAACTAATCTATATATTCATGCCAAATTACAGGTTTCTAGTACTCAGAGTTTTAGAGCTAAGCTGCGGAACCCTAAAAAAACACATCTAATAAGGCTTATTTTCTCCTTTCCTCAGATGTTTCACCTTTGAGAAGCAGTGAAACAGTTTTCATTGTACAGTAATGAAAGACTTGAACAAGGCACAAACTGAAACAGTTACTTACCTACACATTTCTGAGAAAATACAAACAAATATTACAACGAAACCATCGTCATAATTCAGACTGGCAAACTCTTCAATATAATACAATCTACCTTCGTCCTAATTTAAAGAACAACCTTCTCCACGAAATATTCTAAATTTGGAACGCGGCTTGAATAATTGAAACGGAGAGACGGAAACTTAAGAAGATTAAAAACTTAATCACTCCCCTTAAAATGACTAAATTCGCTTAGTACCTACACAAGGCTGTGAACTATCTCAGGACTATTATTTTGCTCCGTCTGTCTGTCTGTCAGTGGACTTTACCTCATGATCCGTAATATGTAGACAGTTGAAATTTTTACAGAATGTGCATTTCTGTTGCCGCTATAACATCAAATAATAAAAATAAATTAAAGGGGGCTACTACAATGGTACGGAACCCTTCATACGCGAGTCTGAGTCGCACTTGGTAGGCTTTTAAGTACCTACTTTTGGTTACATTTATTTCGAATCTATTATGTCAGTTTAGGTACTACAAAGTTTAATTATAGACTGCTATATAAGACTCAAATCGTTATCATTTCTCAAAGGAATGAGATTAGAAATTGTAACACTGTAAAGGCTATGAAAAGATTTCAATAAATTCTTTTAATAGAAATTTCTCATACTTTGATATAAAATAAACGATCCTAAAGCCAAAGACGCGTCCAATATTTTCGGCCGTTATTTTGGTCACGTAACATTCTATTTCCAAGTTGCGAGGTCAAGAAAAAGCCTGAAAGTATCGCAGTATTCAATTTTAGAAAAAGAAATGAAATAATTTGCAAAGTTCATCTTTCTACTTCCCCAAGGACAAAGTCTTGAAAGAATGATAATATCGTAAACATTCGTAATACATAAACTGGATGTTCCTAAAACTTCACAATATGAGCAAGCCTTTTACACTATCAGACGTTATATACGGGATTCAAAATTTGAAAAACGGCAAAGCTCCTGGTTTTGACGACAGTACGGTCGACTAATTAAAACACCTCGGACCAGTAGCTGATTCCTGGATTCTATCGTTTTTCAACACGTGCCTTAAAGACTGCAAGATACCTCAACTCTGGAGACGAGCTAAAGTAATTGCTCTTCATAAGCCTGGTAAATGTCTGAAAGACGCAAAAAGCTACCGACCTATCTCTTCTTTGCCACACATTTAAGCTCTTTGATAGGCTTTTACTCAATCGCCTAACGCCTGTAATAGAACCAAACCTTATCGCTGAGCAAGCTGGCTTTAGGCCAGGAAAGTCATGCACCAATCAGATCCTCAACCTAACGCAATTCGTCGAAGATGAGTTTGAGGCGAATAAAGTCACAGGCGTTGTATTCGATGACCTTTCGGCAGCCTATGATACAGTTAACATCAAAAGATTTTCACGAAAAGTCAGCGAGCTCACACAGGATGTAGGTTTCGTGCAAATTCTTAGCACTATTTTAAATAAACGCCGCTTTCAAGTTCAGTTCGAAAATAGCAAGAGTAGGTGGCGCTGCCAGAAAAACGGACTCCCTCAAGGTAGCGTGCTAGCTCCAGCCCTTTTTACGACACCACACAAACGACCAGCCTAGCTCTCTACCAATGAAACGCTTTCTATATGCAGACGACCTTGCTTTGGCCGCCCAGAAACCTACATTCGAAGAGGCTGAAGAAAAACTGACGGAAGCTCTGGAAACACTAGGGAAATTCCACGATAATTCTGCACAGTCACCTGCACCTTCCAGGATTTAAACGAAGCCAACAACAGAGCTGTGCAGGTGGCAATATACTGGTCGGGTATTATTTGAGTCTATCGACACTCAAAGCAGAAGAAGACTGAAACTTCGCTATCATTCTAAAGTGTTAGACATGGAAAAAAAGAATCAAATTGTGTGTGTTCTTAAATCATTGAACAAGGTATTTTATTTTTTTAAATTTATGACATTGCATAACGGATTAATTTGATTTTATGACATTGTATAGTTTTAATATATTTTTGATTTTGTAACGTATTAATTTGAATTTATGACATTGGATAAGATATTATTTCGATTTTATTATCTTTTCGACACTGTTTAAGGTATTAATTGGAATTTAGGAAATGGTATAACTTTAATGATACATTTTGCATGGCCTGAATCGGTACAACACACTGGTGGACTGCGCATTCACTTGACATCTGGAAATGTATAAGATGTACTGTGTTGAGCAATAAATATTTGAGTTTAAATTTGAACAATTAAAATATTAGATTATAAGAACGTGCACTCAGATATAATTAGATTTACCCTCAAATTTTTCCCCGGGTATTGAAGTAGAAAAAGATCGGACTACAAATTTTAGTTTAAAAAAAAAAACTATGTAACACGCTTGCTTACTAAGAAGAATATGAAAAATAAAATGATGTCACTCTAACATCATTTTATTTTTCGTGTTCTCCTTAGCAAACCCTTTCATTTGATACCCATATCATGTGAATGCTTAAAAACTAACTAGTCTGCCATATTGGATATTAATAATAAGAATGACGTCCACCATGCATTGTCATCCAAACTAAACGTGTATGCAAAATTTCAGCTCAATCGGAAACCGGGAAGTGGGTCAAAGGACATGGCTAAATTGAAGTATGGACGACTGCCCCCGCAATGAAAACGCATGTATAAACATGGTACCTAGCAATATGTAATGCTAAATAGCTGAAATTAGTATTTTGTAATTTAAAAAGGTTCAGGAACTTTTAATATTTGCACAATCCTAAAACAAAATCGCGCAACTCCTACGACAAAGGTACAAAAACTTCAAACAATGACATTGCTATAAACTTTTATCTAGGCGTTTTAATGTGTCTGCGACGATTTTTATTGATAATTGTGTTTTTGACTGGCGATTTTGCACTAAGGTACTTGAAGTAAATATCTACATAGGGGTAATTGCAGCAAAAAAAAACTTGATACATTTTGGTAATGCAATATGTCTCTTCTCTAGCTGTCAGTATTCCTTGACCTTGTCATGTCAAACCAAAACAAAGCATAAAAATACAATTAAGAAACTTTTTTATGTTTAGTAGTTCACGAAAGTTATAAGAAATTATTAAACACTAAATAATTCATGAATTAATATTTAAATATTACTGGTCAGTGTGAGGTTCCTATTTGTGCTAGTCATGTTGGGGGCAGTCGTTTAGCCATCTCTTTTAACTTCTAAAATTTTTTACATAGTTACAGGTGAAACTAATAAAAGCGTGTTAAATTCATCTTAGTTAAATCCAGCACTTATTACCGACAAATTCTTAGATATACGATAGCACCAAAAGTTCCCATTTCTTCAACTCGATACTTACAATAAAAGAGAAGACTCAATCCAAACGAAATTGCCTTTTAAAATGTCCATTTCTTTAATGGCTGCTAATTAAAACAATTTATTTAAAAGAACCGCTCGAGATTCCCACCTGCGGCCATATTTCTATTCAATGGAAGGCTCCAGCACTCGATTAAATAATGAAGGGTCAAATAAATTCCTTTAATTCGCAATTGAGAAGAATTTTCAGTGATTTAGAAGTCTAATTATCATTTTATTCGTTTCAATTCATTCAATTCAAACTCTGAATAGGTATTTTCTTTATACCGTTTTATATCTACATGTTTACCAAGGCTGCCACTTCAGCTTTAATCAAAACACTCTTCAGAAAGTCTTACCTAAAAAAACTGTAGAACTCGTTTATTTGCTTAAAAAATATCTCAAGCAGTTGGTGCTTCAAGAGACTTATAATAATTTAGTTATTTGAGGAAACTCAAGACTTTATTATCCGACAGCAATTTTAGTTTCTGCCAACAAAAATCAAGGCGAACCATAGTAAATTACCTCGTCCTAAGAGTTGCGATTTAGCAGTGTGAACATGAAATGAGTCATTGCCCCAGCGAATAACAAGTTTATCTCAGAGAATACCACATCAAAAGTTATTCTGTCGTTCTCAAGATAAAACTAAAGAACAAGAACCCCTAATTCCTTCGCTATAACGATTAACATTAACTTCGTATAAGCGGCCAAAGTTTTGCTGACTTTTTCTCCGCAGCTTTGGGCCTCATTTTCTGCTAAAAGAATCCAAAAGTAATCTTACTTTTCTGTATTACAATATTCCCTTTGGGCGTTTGGTTTGGGGTTCATCTATGAACGTTGTTAAAGGGTCTCTTATTTAATAACTCTTTCGGTGCGAATTGGGGTCGGAGTTTTGGTCAGCAGAATTTTAATAAATCAACGTATCTACTTATTGAATTTTTGCAGACCAAAACTGGAACCTCCTTCTTCCTCGTCGCGTCGATGATTCCGTTTTATAGTCAAGTAGGATTCGAGCAGTACTCTGCTACCTTAACGGACTTAGCAGTGGCTTCGGACAGGTCCCTCAAAGTTCAGGTGGAATTACACATAGAGCGAAACCGATGAGTCAAGTTTGTGTTGATGACGGCAGTCGCACCCTACTTTATCGGGATACCCTCACAAAATCAAGTTGTATCTACAGCGGTGTACCTAACTTCTGGTGAACGTGTGCGCTAACCTGTGAATATGTGAGAATGTGGTGTGCTACCTTCTTACATATTAATAAACCTAAGTACCTGGTAGATACCTATTGATATTTAAATCACTCGACTCCAATCAGTCACAAATCATGTAAAGAATTATTCATTTGAAGTAAACATACGAAGTCACCTTCATTTCTTTCTTTTTCAACATATAATTTTTACATTACAAATGTCGAAAAATGTCCCAAATACGCATTATGCCATTTTCACGCTGGAATACGCTTTTGCCTGAAGACATGAAAATATTCCATTCACGACAAACACAGAATTACGCAGCCTTGTTATTTTACATACGAGCGTATTCAAATCTGTGCGATACAGGATTAACGGAAGAATGACTGCCGCGAGATGAACGTTGTCATGTATAACAACCTAATATTGCTCATAGTTACAAGATTTCGAGATTTGTAAAATAGTGGCTGAGAGTTTGAGATATCTATATTACAATCATTCAAACTACATCTATCGTAGAAGTAAATTATATCAGAATCACGATCGATATGACAGAGTAACGTCCAACATCAAAGTGTATCATAATTATAAACTAGTGTTGAATATTCTAATTATAATATTACAGACAAGTCGCCAAAACAAAATAAAAGACCGCTTGGCATGAAACAAAGTAATTTCTTGAAATATTTAATTTATTTATCTTGAATAAACAGGACAATCAGCATCACAATAGCTTAAAACACCTGCAATCACAATCTGAAGATTTTTAAGGAAGCTCCATCGCTTCAGTAGCTCCTGTCATCTGCACTGCGTTTATACTGTGTTACGCATTTGCACTACTGAGTGTCACGGTTTGAGCCTGAATTCAAAAACAGTCTAAAACAACCTTTCAATTTCAGACTCACAACACACAAAAATTGAAAGGAAAACACCAATAAACCCAATTTTATACAACCAACCCTTTTTAAAAGCCTCTAAAACCTTCATTGGTGGCGACCCTTACAAAGCAGGCCTAATCTTATTCAAACCGACAACTAAGCCGGTTTCAATTTAATTACATATACGTGCTTAGGTACCTACGTGATAGTACTTAATGTACCATGGTACCTATAGTACCTATGGTCACAGTGTAAATATAACCAGTAAACCAACTAAGCCATTTTTGTAAAATCAGTCGCGAGTGTTGGGTTAACTTCATTAACCAACATCTAAATAAAAAAAATACATATTTAATTAAAATGGAAAGAAGAGAGTTATGTTTATCTATCAACATTGAACGCGTATACAAAGTTTCGTGTCCGTGCTATGAACCGGTGAGCAGTTCTCTCGTGAGGAGGCGATCCTGGCTGCAGGATCAAGTCATGATTATCATAAAAATGTATTGTCACCAGACCCAAAGGTGTGTGCAAAATTTCAGCTGAATCGGTTGTGGGGAACTGTTTTGAAATTCAGTTGCAAGATTTGACCAATAACCTAGAACTAATCAACAAGACAAATTAAATAAAAGCTTTTAAAAAAGAGCAGGTTATCTGTGTCTTTTGTTGCACTACACACATAAAACGTAACCTCTTGTGTCAATGCGACCCGACAAAGGTGACTATCACACTGCACCGCGCTCCGTCGCGTAGCGCGGGTCCGCAGATTTTAACATTGTAAGCAACTTGTGTAGAAAGCACGCTTAGGACAACACACTGACAACGCGTGCCGCACGAGATCACGTCCTGTGCGCAGATTCTGCCAAATTGCCCGGGGGCGCGGGGCGTGCCGCAGGTTATATTATAACACTGAGCTCCGCAGTACCGCACGAATTTTTATGCAAAAAGGACTTTTCCGCGATGAATCTCGATGTGGATAGATTTATATTTGCCCAGCCATTTGTTTTCAGTTGAAATAATAAAATAAAATAAAAAAGCCTTTAATTCTACCATAAATACACAGAACTTTAAAACCTGCTTTTTCGTATGTGTAACAAATTATATTAACATTACATTATCAACATTTCATTCATTCCATAACATTCATTCATATCATTTCAGTTGAAATACTGTACATTAATACTTAATGTCTACTGTGCTATAGTAGTGCATTTAGGACTGCTGTACGATGAGGTTTCCCCCGGATGCGTCCCTACCGGTCGATATGTCTGGGAGCGTTTTCAACATAGTCTGTTTCCGAAACTTTGGGAGTGAAATGAAGCCGTGTTTACACCATGATTGTGTTCTATGTGAATAATTATCTAGATTTTATTTTCAGAGAAAGTCTGTCATATAATTATGTAACAAGTAGTAGTGAACTAATGACGAGTCCTGGACCTATAATAATTATAATATGAGTTTAAATTCGCCAATCAGCCTTGAGCAAGCCGCTCTGCATGGCTGGTGGGAGCAATACTACAGAAATAAAGCTGAAAAAAAACTGCTGTTCCATACATTTTGACCGTGTAGGTATTGCACTTTTGTTTGAAACAGCAATTTTTTTTTTAATAACCGATGAAAAATTTCTATGTGGGGGAGCTCAAAATGATGTACTAAATACGTGGTAACCGTTTTCGTGTTGGTGTCCCTTCCACCTTGTATTTTCCGAAATACATTATAACAGTTACATAAAAGGTATTGTGTGTTCCCTGGACTGAAAATCCATTTATTGTTTGTTAAAAGTGAAATGTCAGTTCTTATAATTGTTTCAAATCAATTCTGAATTTTCTTTTACTCTCAACTACAACTGCGTAATGAGAACTAAGGGACCGTACGGTAAATGCGTACTATTTTCATAATAATCTTTTTATTGTAAAAGCATTTCTGGTAATTAGAAGCTGTGATGTCCTCAGTAATTGGGTTGCTGAGGTCAAGAGGAGAGTCGATCCTATTGAAATTCCGATACTCGGTTGGGAAAGGCTAATGAGGACAGTGACCTTTTACACAGGCGTTCTACCTATAGATAAAAATATTTGACATCTTCAAACCGATGAAAATTTCACAAACATCTGCTTAAAGTTGAAATGTTGCATAGTCAGACCAAACTTGAAAATCATAATTTCTATTTATTTATTTAGGTTAACCAACAATTGTGTACACTATATACATTTCTAATTTATTAACTAGAGTAACATATTCAAGTGCAACAATTAATTACAGGTTAACACCACATGCACAAAAAACGGCTTACATAACATATTTATAACATATTGAAATTAGAATTTATACATACAAAAAATAACAATAAAAAGCAATAATAAAGAAAATTATCAAATCACTCAATTCTGTAGCATCTAGCAGGTGTTTAATGATGAAATGATTTAATATAATAAGAAAACGTTACACCTATTTGATGATAACGACGAAAAGTAGCTTGCCCCGATCACAAAAAACTTTATTCTTTTGCAATAAAAAAATATATATATTCATTAACTCGGAATTATCGATGGCGACGCCATTCAATCACTCATCATCTGCCTAGTCTTTTCCCAAATATGTTGGAGTCTGCTTCCAGTCTAACGCGATGCAGATGAATACCAGTATTTTACATGGACCAGTCTAACCGAATGCAGCTCAATACCAGTATTTTACATAGAGCGACTACCTATCTGACTACCACAATCCAGTTTGTACTAGGTTATACGATACCCCTCGGTAAGACTGGTTGTAAAACTTTCAGGACTCTGACTATCTGTAACGACTTTCAGTTTTGACATTAAAAATCTTCAGTGTATAACAGGATTACCTAACCAATTCTCACGATGCCAGTCCGTAATTAGAATTACGTACTACATGTAGACCATTACATCGGTAATGCCGTTAGCGCGAACCACTTTGTTGAACAGGCAGCCTGTGCTTGAAGACATGCCAGTTTCAATAAGGTTTACGACTGTGAGGGTAATAGATTAATAGGAGTATAAAATTAATTCCTTTATTGATTTAAAATTGTCGGTAGAAAAGTTATTTTTAACTTAGATATAGTTAATAATTAACCTAATTGATATTCATACATATAATATAACCTATGATGTGACATCTACCGTGAGGTTGATAATAGCCATATAGCTCACAGAGAGGAAGCCTTAACGTTGTAATACTCTGTCGTGATTTCCATAGTAATAATTATTCACATTTTTTTAGATTTCAAAATGTATCAAAGGTACCTATTTCAAATACAATGAAATCGTTACCAAACGTCTCTCTTGCAACTAGGTATATTTAAATAACCTCTTGCAAAACCATCTTTTAATTACCTTGCCTCAGGCAAGAAAAATGACCTACCCATAAATTATACATTTTCCCTCTAGATACCCTTAAATCATGTTATTTCTCCCACGCCACATAATCCGCTGTCGTCTGTATCCCTAATCCCTTTCAGCGTTTGTTGCCTCTAAGTAGGTAGGTATTCGTTATAGGTACATATCTGCAGGCTATATCTACACACATATACCTATGCTACTAGAAATCCGCCCCTGCTCCGCACGAGTTTCACGACATGACAGAACTTTGAGCTTTTTGATGGTACTAACTATTTTATTGGCTCGTTTGTCCAGTAGTCGCAAGCGCGACTGCTAAGCATAAGGTCCTGGCTGCCATTCCCAGGTCGGGTAAAGTGTTATTGTTTGTTATTTAGTGCAAATAAAGATTTCACATTGGTCAAAGGTAACAATTGCCATTAGGGGTGAGGCGTATTTATCGTAACAGCTAAATAAAACAGTGATAAACACTGAACAGCTCCTGTTCCACGAGATAACAAAATACATTATTCGACAGTCACAAGCTTTCCTTTATTCGTACATATGACAGTTAACTTTGTTAGAATAAGATAAAAAATGTTACTGTTACACTGTGACACCCTGTCACAGTCGTCACAAGCTCTTTCCTTTTCTCGCATAGGTTCAACACCTTAGTTAGAAAGAGAAGTACCCATGGCTATATATGGTACTGTTGATACTCTGTGGGAACCAACTACTGTGTGTTCTTTGTAACAGCTGTTCATTGTTCCCACATAGTATGAAATAACAGACTGTTATTTTGTACAGGTTTTTGGAACTGTTATTTATATGGAACAGGAGCAGACAGAACAGAAATGCAATTTTACCTGTTACAGCTCTCTCCTAATTGCCATACAAAATCAATAGGGCAATCCCGTTTTGACAGCTGATAAATATGTCCATTGATTGGTAGTGTCAACTAAATGATACAAGAATGTGCGGCCCGCAGTGATAAAGTCAAAGCATTTTTTTCAATTAGACCATTACAGGCACTTTTTAAAGTCAAAAACAAAAAAGCTAAGCTACAGTCACAGTCACAAGGCATAATAACTTGCGAAAGTACTGTAGTTGCACATTCCAAATCGTAGATCTCTATGGAGAAGAATGGGCAAGAAACTCCATGGACACTCTTTTAAATCAAAATATTGTTACAAAATCTTGGTTACATCATTCATGTTGAGATTACATAGGTATATGTGAGAACGATGTACAAAGACGTGCACATTAAGAGCGTCCAGAGTAAAAGATTAAAACAAAAATTTAAAAATAAAGTAATTAAAATAAACCGTGGCAGCTAAGAGATGACCAGTCCCAACTGACAGCGCCCGTTCACGAACATGACGCATGGATCAGCGCCATTCAACTCAACCATATTGAAGGGAACTAAATGACCCGACACACCCGCCACCATCAGCGAGACATTTGAGTGAGCATCACATTCTCTCAGCCACCAGGATACCTCACATTGTTCTATGTGGCCCTACACCAGAAAAGTGTGACGAACACTGATCTAGACGCTTCCAACGAAACCGCATTTTTCGAATTATGATAATTAGTTAAAAAGGTTTCCGCCTTAGTCGGGTAAAAACGATTGCAACAACGCGGTCACAGACACGGAACCAAAAAGCGACTTAAATATATTTATAGAGACTGCGGCATAATCCTGAATTTGGTATATTTTCCCCATCTGTCTCTGAAATTACTGAAATGAGGTATGAGTTTAATATTACACGTGACCTCGCATCAAATGTTCCCGTGCAAACAGACACACGGTTGGTTGCCGTCTTTTGTGAATTTCACGCCGAGTTAAATACATTTTCGTAATTCCTCGTCTACGTAAAATATTGGATGTATTTAATTAGATAAGTACATACTCGAAATTTACGAGAAAACTTTTGAGAGCGAAATAGAGGATCACTCCTGAATTTGTATGTTCGAATTTCGCACGTGTTGTGTAATATTCCCAACATAACATACATACCTATTAATTAACATCATAATATGCTAATACAACATCTTTATTCCAATTTATTCAAGCTTGAATTTAGCAGTAATTTCAAATATTTCGATATAACAACGAACACCGTTAAACCGACGGCAAATGTACCGTAAGTTGGGCATGCCTTTAATCATCTTAGCTTGTTATCTTCAAAGGGAACATTGAAGGGAGATTCTCAAAGAAAGTCTTGAAACAATTCTGTGATAAGTTTCGGTAGGATGACGTCATCGGACGAGAAACAGGGCAGTAGACATATAAGTATACTAGCTATTGCCCGCGACCTCCGTCGATGTGAAATTATAATAAAAATATTACTTCCGTATTTGAATCGGATTTTGTTGCACGGAACCCTTATCCTTTTTCAAAAATAAAACTTACTCCTTATAACATCAGTAATCAGCCAGTAAAAGTCCCGTCAAAATCGGTCCAGCCGTTTCAGAGATTAGCCGGAACAAACAGACGGACACTGACAAAAATTAAGAAAAATGAATTATACCGTTTATACTTTTTTAACACCCTTGCTCGTAAAGCTGATGTAATTCCACCGGTTTTAAATATGTAAAGCGGGTCATAAAAAACGCGTGTGTTACCAAAGCAAATAGTTAAGTTATAGTCCATACAAATTCCATAACAGTATTATTTGCCATTTCAAATATGGAACTGATCGCCGCCGCACGACTCCAGCTAGTGAACAGCGCGCTGTTGCTATTCAAATTTCGAACTAATCGCCGCGCGGCGCCAGTCAGTAGGCAGCGCTGGCGCGCTGTTAAAATGGCGGGAAAACAACAGTGTGCATTCACAGATTGAGTTTATTTAAATGTTTTTTTTTTTCTGTTTCCTCGCAAATGTGTTAAAAAACGTCGTACGATATATGTGCGTATTGGTTATAACATGCTCGGCTCAATTACGCCCTCGCCTTTGGCTCGGGCTGAAATTCCGCCCTCGCCTTTGGCTCGGGCTGAAATTCCGCCTCGCATATTATCACCATCTTAACGCACTAATATCGTAATGTACTATTATAATTATGCATTCAGTATAAAGCTGTTATTTTGAAATTACAAACACACACTTCAATTTGATTTATTTGTATAGATTAACGAACAGTATTTCAACTAGGAACAAATAATAATGAATCTGCTTGTGCAGGTATTTAATTTAATATTATGTTTATTCCTGTTTAGTTACTACTTATTTGTTTAACTATTTATGTACACACAGTAGACAACACAGGAAAATAACATTATAATATATGAGTACATAGGTACTGCTTATTTCTCAAGAAATTTCTGCCAGCAGACCTGCAAAAGGAGAAATGAAATAGAAATGTAGACAATAGTGTGTGAGAAAAGGAAGAGAATGTGTAAATGTGCCTGCTGCTGCTTATTGCTTAGTTCTTGATATTATTATACTTAGTTACTAACTAGTCTGTGCAACAATAGTTAATTGCTAACTCTGGAGGCTTGTAAATGGCTTGTCGTTTTTTGCCTCGCTATAATTTTTTATATTGTTAACTGTAAGCCACCCAAACACAACAAAATAAAATAAATGATCGTAATTGGTTCACACACTCATGCAAAGCGTTTATACGAACTGTAAGCATGCTTTTTGATTTCAAGTCTTCAAGTTTAGTTGACAACCCTAAACCCACACAAAAATTCACAAAAGGACAAAGTTAGTTTAGTACTGGTTAAGTATATTATGTATACTGTAAAGTATATTAAAAAAGTTTTTATTTTTTATTTTGGAACATATACAGGGCACAATTACAAAGAAAACGATGTTAGCTACAAAAGTTCATAACTGTGTCGCAGCTACCAACGCCCAACCAAATAAGAAAACAGTTGTTCCAGACGTTAATAATAAATACTGTATATTTAGTTATTTAACCAATATTATGTGTACTGTGCGTTGATAAAACACATGCTTACTGTCGGAGGCTGCTGTTCTAAGATAAGATCTCTATGATGTATTGTTGGCTGATGAGTGTACTGCTTTCTGTTAGATGTAATCAATTATTTATTTCTGTTTCTGACAGTAATCGATACGATCGCTACTATAATAAATATCTTTTTGCAGAGTTTCAAAACGGATGTCTAAATAAAAAAATCTACTTATTTTTTTTATTGCAGAAAATTGGTAGGTATACCTACAATACATCATTTTTTCAGCTTGTATACCTACTTATGTTTCTTTGGACAAGCTGGGAAAATGATATAGCTATATAAAACGGAATTTAAGATATTATGTGTTGATATTGTATGTAAATTAATACGTCGATTTAACATATTAAATACTCGTTTCACATAAAAATAATTTCATTTTTTTTTTCATATCAATGGATGATACTGATTACGCTTGATGCATTGTATTCTCGATTAAAAAATCCACGTATTTACATTACGTTTACACCGTGCACTCGAGCTAGGACCACTGTAGTTTCATTACATAAAAAAAAAATGGTAATATCATGCCATAATGAAAATAAGTAAGACACTATTGGCAAAAAATAATTTTAAATAAAATAGCATTAGCACATTCTATCTGTAATCTCCGAAGGGTTAGGCAGAGGTATACCTAATAGTACACACACCCACATTTCGCCAGTTATGTTTAAGTCCCATGTAATAGGGGCGTGCCATCAACCGGGCACAAATCCAGACTCCGTAGCTCCTACTGAGAAAAACTCATTAACCTCATTACTGAAGAGTTGGACATATTCTATTGCACTTTGGGTGAATTCACAAGAACAGCTACCTATATAATTTGCTATTTTAAAAACAGTGGATCTATTTAAACTTTAAGTGTGCTACAATATCGCATTGGGTTTAGCCTGTAAGGATATTTGTATGTTTAGAATAAATAAATAACATTTAACCCGATCCGGGAATCGAATGCAGGACCTCATCCTCAGCAGTCGCGCTAGCAACCACTAAACCAACAAGGCACTTAGTTATTCTATTATACCTACCTGCAGAAGCTTTAAACAAAAGATGTTTGGCCGAAAACTAATAAAAAATGTACGGAGACGAGAGACGAGGCCTGAAATTCAGGGGCTATTCCGAACGATATTCCCAAACATTTCGCGTGTGACCTGTCGGCCATATCCGCCTTTGAAAGTTAGATGCCAGTTCCCAATACCTCTTTTGCTTCTTTTTCCATTCATATGGAATCGTGTCACGTAGGTTCTAGTTTTTCCTTGAAGAAAATGTGTCTTTTATGTTATATTTTCTGATCTTTTTGCTACGAATAAATAATAAATGTGGGTCTTCTTTCGATTTTTATAGTAAAGGAGACTCCATTTTTATTCCAATGAAGTGAAAAAATAAATATAGTGAAAAGGTTGTTGACTTTAGTACTAGTATAACACTGTTTTATTAAAATGACTGCCTCGCTGGTCTAGTGGTCGTAAGTGCGACTACTCGATATAAGGTCCTGAATTCAATACCCGGGTCATGCAAAGTGTTATTGAGTTTTCTCACCTGGAATTTCTAAGTAGCAGCCACGGAGTCTGGATTTGTGCCCGGGTGATGGCAATAGGCTCGTCCCCTATAACTGGTGAAATGTAGGTGTACTATTAGGTACGCCTCTACCTAGCCCTTCGGGAACAGGCGTGATGTTATGTTATGAATCAAAACAAAAATCATGCATAGCTTCTTTTGATGACTGTAGAAGACATTATGCACACCAATAGAAAATCGTGCTTATCTTGTAAGTTAATTTGATTAAATCTACTATGGCGTTCAAAAGCTTTATTTTTTTTGTGATTTGAGTTCAGTTTTTATAATTTTCTTCCGAGAAATTCATGGTACACTTTATAAAAAAATTTACGTGTGGGTGTAGTATTAGGTACGCCTCTACCTAGCCCTTCGGGAACAGGCGTGATGTTATGTTATGAATAAAACAAAAATCATACATGACTTCTTTTGACGACTGTAGAAGACATTATGAACACCAATAGAAAATCGTGCTTATCTTGTAAGTTAAATTGATTAAATCTATTAAGACGTTCAAAAGCTTTTTTTATGATTTGATTTCAGTTTTCATCATTTTTCCGACAAATTCATGCTACACTTTATAACTTTAAACAATAACATGACATTAATTTTGAAGCACGTGTTTTGCCTCCCCTCAATTATAAATACAGCTCGACCGCTGTGCTGTCGCGAACAGTCGCGAACAAAAGGATTATGTGTTGTCATTACGAGTACAATGACAAAGAGGTAGGCGTAGGGCGCTGTTGTGATCGGTGAGGACGATTTACTTGAAAAATAGGTGTAATGTAAATGTGTAACGTACTTACGTATTGTGTTATTATTTACTAGCGACCTGCAAATGTTTTGCATGCTTTTTGCAACTTGACAATACATCGTTTTTATTAATAATTTTACGGTACCTACGTAACCTTAAAATTATTAATAAGAACGATGTATTGTAATGCTGCCAGATTTCTGGGCACTTTCCAGAGCAGAGCTGCGGACGAATTTATTTGACTCCCTCTAATTGTTTTGTGCCTATACATGTACATTTTTTCATTATTATTTTAGGTTTTTATAGAATAATTTATATATATGTGTAAGTTAATAAAGTTTAGTATTATTTTGTTTAGACTTAAACCTAAATAAATTGTCTAAATGATGATGAGAATTCTCAGCAAAATGTTGAAGAACGACGTGATCACGCACAGACTCGAAAAGAGATTATAAGTTTCCATTTGTAGGAATAGAATCACTCTTTACTGCGCCTAAGTATTACCTAATATGTTTACCTACCGTTCAAGAAGAACTCATTCGTCAAATCCAGCCAAATACGATTTAACCTTTTGACCGCCAGTGCATAAACGCACGCGCGTGCCCTCCACGCCAAGACACAATTTCACCTACCATTTGTGACATATTTGTGTCGTTTGGTGTACACGGCACGCGCTTGCTTGTCACGTTTGTGAACGCAAAATTGTCCCCTCAGTCCATTATAAAACTTTCATTCTAATTACTTTCCCAACTCATTTGAACGTACTCGTATAACTCGCTCTGACAAAGGTTTTCATACCTTTATTTTATTAAGAGCCGCAAGCTCTCAGCTTAGCAACGCCCGAGGGTGACCGAGGCGTCCCTCCCGTGCCACGTTTTCTACAGAATAACTCTTTGTTATCTAAAGTGCCCTCAGGTGCGGAAGCCTGAGGAGTGGGAGTAGGACCACGTTTTTCGTAGAACATTCGAGGTGGCACGTTACCGGGTCATATTGTTTCAGGTAGTATTGTTTCTTTTTCCTGTTGCGTGGTTGTTTGCAAATACAAATAAGACGTCCCACGGAACAGCAATTTTAGGCAACGTAAATAATTATTACTGACTGACCCGGTAGATTGTACAAACCTAAAAACATGTCAAAAAATCCTATAGAAAAGGCACTTTAAGTTCCTAAATTATTTAACAGGAAACTTTGCTAATTTATTCTGTTGCCTTACAACTCTATTCGTGTTGTATGATCATTAAAAAATGTATATCGAGCCGTGCGCGACAGAATATAGCTTTTTTTTTATTATTATCTTAAGTTACGATGGCATTTCGTCAAAATTTAATCATTACAAAAAAAAACAGCTGCGCCCTACATTTTGTCGAGCTATGCGAACATATTTTTATGATATAGCTGTTTTTTTTTACGATTCTACTTTTAATATTTAGATTTTCGTTTTGTAAAATTACAACCAAAAGAAAGCTCAATAATAGTAACAAAAATATATATATACAATGGATGCTATGCTAATCTATAACTAGTAATAAGCTCATAAATTTTCATATTACGGCCACAGCTATAGACTATGAAGTATCCTGTTCACTATCCGTTCTAAGGTTTCTTATTAATAAGCAAGAAAGCAGACCGCCACTTGCTTGTTAGTGCCTGACTTACCCTTATACCTAAAGATTTTCTTATAGATAAGATGATTATTAAAATGTACTCTAGTTTCCTCTAGGAAACCCAATAATTTTGTTGTGCTTATTAAGGCTGTAGCCATATTCGCTGCCGGTTTTATTAACATAACATTACGCCTTATAATCCTCTAAGGGTTAGGCAAAAGTGTACCTAGCAAGTACACCCACATTTCGCAAGTTATGTTTAAGTCCCATTTAATAGAGGCGAGCCTATTGCCATCAACCGGGCACAAATCCAGACTCCGTGGCTGCTACTGCGAAATTCCTGATAGAAAAACCCAATAACACTTTGCCCGACACGGGAATCGAACCCGGGAGGTTCGGTTTTATGAACATCATTTCAAAATTGCGAAATGTGCGGTCATTACCGCCGTGTTGAAATTATGTGTTAAAGGTGATTTCACTCAATTACTAAAGTAGACTGTATGTTTATTTAATACCTACTTTCTGTAAATCTATAATGGAATAGTTTCAACACATAGGTATTTTTTTTATTTGGGATAAACCCGCCACACTATTCCCAAACCACTGTAACTCTTGAAAGCCATAATCAACAGTGGCGACCACTAGAAAAGCGCCGAGATAATGAAGCTCGACGAAGTCCCAGAGAAACAATCCCAAAGCAACGAAATTAATCAGAAAAGTATAGCGGAGGAGTAGGAAAACCATCATTTCTACTTCCCTCCATATCAGCAGGAGACAGAACGAAACACGGCCAATAGGCACAAAGGGAAGTTTACAACTGGGATAAGCCCAGTTGCCTAGCACCGCGGATAAATATTATAATTAATGGGTCCAACACATAGGTCTACCGACTTTGTACCTTATTAATTTTACCAGAGATATTATTATGAGGTCTATGTATTGACAACATAGTACATATTATATTCTATCTATCTATCTTACTATTAGCAGGATATAAAACTGTACCCTTTACAAGTTCCAATGTTTGATAAATTCAGACGGTGTTTCGCTTTTCCCCCAAGCAACATTGTTTCCACCCCTCATCACGCAATCAGAAGGGGGAACATTCCAGAAAAACTCCAAAACAGAATCTAACGAATGAATTTTTAACAACAGGTTACGACGACATTTTGTTAAAAAGAAGACGTATTGCTCGGGTTTCTTGAGGAAAAATGATTTTTTTTGTGGCCTTTAGTCTCTAATTTTCCGTTAATTGGATTTAAATAAAGGCTTTTCCTGCTGGGAAGGGCCTTTTGATGATGTCTACATTTATTTTGTAGCCCTTTATATTATATTACTTTTGTGTCTTAATTATACGTATAGGTCACCCTCAGAGGTAAATAACCTCAAAAACAAGGTGCTATTGTGAAATCGGTTTATGAAAGACTAATTAGATCTCTGATCGAACGGGTGTAAAAATACCATTGAATACTTCCATGACCTCCGTACAATGCATGAATCAGAACAATGTTTTGTGTTTTACATTGAGTTCTAAAAGATAACAAGATTTTTCACCCCAAAAAAAATGTCGTTTCCCAGCAATAATTTGTGCATAGAGTTACTTAATTTAATGTACTGAATGCTTGGTTGACACTTTGACAGCTTCGCTTTTCTATCAAATCTCACGTTAAACAATATGATTAGTTGACAAAAACAATAACAACCCATGAAGTCACTTGACAACGGTTTCAGAAACTGATAAGTAATCCTACTAATATTATAAATGCGAAAGTTTGTGAGTATGAATGGATGGATGTTTGTTACTCTTTCACGCAAAAACTACAGACCAGATTTGGATGAAATTTGGCACACAGATAGTTTATAATCTGGATTAATACAGAGGATACTTTTTATCCCGGTAGTGCGATCCCGTGGGACAATTACCGAACTTACTCGGGTGAAGCCGCGGGCATGAGCTAGTGAAAAGTCATAAAACTTGGGCACCAAAGTATATTAATATACGTATTCGTTTTATCATACAGTTAGCCCAATGTGAGTAAAACAGATGAAACCAGACGCTTCTTCTAGATCTTAACTTCAAGCTTACACTCTGAAAGCCAAGACTCATCATCTGCCTAGCCTACCAACTATATTGAGGTCGGCTTCCAGTCCAATCGGATGCAGCTCAATACCAGTATTTTACATAGAGCGACTGCCTATCTGACCTCCACAACCTAGTTAGCACTGGGTAATACGATACCCTTTGGCAAGACTGGTTGTCAGACTTCCAGGCTACTGACTACCTGTAATGACTGTCAAAGATCTACTACTGACAGCCTGGACCAACGGCTTAACGTGCTTTCCGAGGCACGGAGGAAACTTCGCAGACCAACCTAGGCAAGCACGGCTTAGCCTAAAGATCGATACTGTTATTAATAAGCCACGAGCACTCTGAAATCTAAGACTAATTAATGAAAAAGGCGCTCGCCCCATCCTGCCGATGTCTTACATTTTTAACAGCACAAGCATTATAAGTTACGTTAAGCTCCCTCAGGGCGGGTTAAGTTTCGTGGCCCGAGAGTGTTGCCCGGGAGAATTTTAATTAATTGAATTACTAAACCCACGCCAGAAAGGTCCTTGTGTGATGGAGATAAGGATGGTTGATCACTTGAGAAAACGTGCAGTCCTAGTCCTACAGTTTTGCGGTTATGTTGTTTGCGTTTGGTTGGGTTTATGTTGGTTCGTGCTCGTAATTGTTGATCATGAATTACTTCTTTGGTCTAGTGGTCGCAAGCGCTGCCGCTGAGCATGAGGCCCTGGCTTTGATTCCCCGGTTGGTCAAAGTGTTTTGCCCCATTGATGGTAACAGGCTCGCTCTTATTACTGGGGGACTTATGTATGAATATAGGTGTACCTGCAATAAAGATGTACACTCTGCCTTATGTTTCTGAGATTACAGCCGTGATGTAATGTAATTTCTTACATGGTAATATTTAAATTACAGATTGGCAAAATCCACCATTGCAAACACCATGCTTTAAAATTTGATGATGTTTCAATTCAGATTTGCCAATAGCCTAGATACTCAAAACATTATTATAACTTAGTTCCATAATTCTACACCAAATGTATTATAGGTAAACCTATTGGCGAGGTTCTTCAGAAAGCAGGTTCGTAGTACTCGCAACCGGCGTGCGTGTATGACCAGATGTATCAACGTGGACGAGGCGAAAGGAGTATTTAAGGATCGTAGCAGGTGGCGATCTGTGGTTTCTGCCTACCCTCATGGGCCAAAGGCGTGAGTTTGTGTACATTTGTATGTGTGTATGCATTTAGTAAATATCATAATAGATCTCAAATTGTTATAACTATTTACGAACTAAACGTTCCAAAATCAAAATATTTTATTTCACATCGGCCTTATAAAACTTCGACAAAAGGGTGCACGGTTCGGGTTGGTCGTGTTCTATGGAGAGGAACCGGCAAGAAACTCCATGGTTACTCTTTTCATCATCTGCCTAGCCTTTTCCCAACTATCTTGGGGTCGGCTCCCAGTCTAACCGGATGCAGCTGAATACCAGAATTTCCATGGTAACTCTTTTAAAATGATTAATATTTTCTAAAATAGAACCGGTTATGCGAACGGTTATGGTAACGCTACAACGAAGAAGGAAATTCTATTGTTACATTTTGTCTAATGATAAAAAGGTACTACAGCGTTATTTTCTTGATAACTTCAAGATTAATCAAGTTGGTCTTCGGTTGTAGTTCTTATAATGTTATTATTTCCTGCTAAGACGTGGATACAGAAATTGTTCTAGAAAAACTAAACAGAACCTGCTTCCTTTTATAAACTAACATACATGTTTTGTAATGAAAACGGATTGGCTGTTAATAAACGAATAGATGAACTTTACTTCGAACTGAACTTCTACATATTAGTATATTGTTTTAAAACATTATCTCGTTGTCTACCTCGTCTTTTCCCAACCATGTTGGGGTCGGCTTCGAGTCTAGCCGCAGCTGAATACCAGTATTTTACATGGAGCGACTGCCAATCTAACCCCCACAACCCAGTTAGTACGTACTGGATAATACGATAGCCCTTTATAAGACTGAGTGTCAGACTTTTGGGCCACTGACTACCTGTAACGACAGTCAAAGATCTACAAATGCCATCCGATAACAACAGGTTAACGTGCTCTCCGAGGCGCGGAGGAAACTCGGCATGTAATGGGCCATCCACGGACCAATCTAGGTAACCACGGCTTAACCTAGAGATCGACACGAGCGACTGTTTTTATTTAGCCACGAGCTAACTGCGACTACATATCCGGTTTGATGTATAAGTTATTGATTAATGATTCTGCCCTGGAGTGTAAATGTGGTGCTGTTCTGCAAACGATGGGGCACTTAATATCGTGTCCTGCTTGTCCTGTTGTTTGTTCGCTTCAGGAACTGATGGACGCTACTGAAAGCGCCAAACTAGTAGCTCAGTTTTGGGCTGATACAATTTAGATTGCCATCGATACGCTAAGAAGAAGATGTATAAGTACTACGCCTACTAAGTACTGACTACGAAAATAATAAAAATATGCTCAAGTAAGTTTCTCAGCAAAAAACTGAAGCGTAATTCTGACGGCACGGTGTTGCTCTCTATTTCTCCTAGAAAATGCAGACGATGGAAGTGACGCATGATTACTTCAATTGTTTAGCAATTATAAACTCGAGAAACATATCATTCTTCGCATGTGTGTGAGCATAAATTCAAAAAAATCAGTGTATGTTAAATCTTTGAGTAAATCACGAACGACGACGACAAGCACGAAAGCTATTTGGCTGATATGAACTTTTGCATCGACAGAAGCGCTCATTGCTTACTAATTTGACCCAAGGCATAATCCGTCCAACCAGAAAATATGTTATCAATTGACACCTAGTTCAGCCAATCTGCAAACAAAATCCCAAGGATTTTTTTTGTAAAAATCTATAAATTTTCCCAAACCAATAAGTTTCCAATTATCATGCAACATATACAAGTACACACTACCTATCTACTATCTATAGTACAAAGCTACCCACTACATAAGCACTGGTAGACACCGCAGTGCCTCCCCCAGGCACCCTCATATCCCTCGGAGCATTTCTTTGTGACATAACAATACACTTCTCATAAAAGGATCTTGCCCTA
The DNA here is from genome assembly GCA_950022335.1 of Eurois occulta. Lineage (NCBI taxonomy): Eukaryota > Metazoa > Arthropoda > Insecta > Lepidoptera > Noctuidae > Eurois > Eurois occulta. The sequence continues at coordinate 6,340,336 of OX465484.1, read as the reverse complement.
TATTTATATTTTTCTCTTAGTTATATTTTTTGCCTTCAGAAGTATATCTAGGTATGAACAGTACTTTATTAGGTCAAGCCGTACCGTCCCCTCCAATTTTCATATTTTTATCAGCTTTTCATCAGATGCCAAAAACAAATATGTTTTAATAAGTTTTCAGTTTGGTTGCAAATTTAAATGAAATGAAGCAAATTATACAAGTACAATATGTTTTTTTTTTATTTACACTGCGAAGTAATGAAAGATAATATCCACCTATTCAAGACTTTAGTCTACTGTTGGCTTTTTCTCATATTCTAGTAGTGATTATTATTTTTATTCATAGCAAAAGTCTTGACGATTCACTAACATCATACCTATATAAAGATATAAAGTATAGTACCTAGCAACAAAAAAGACTCCCCTTCAGTTTTATTTGACCTGTTCAAACTCGATAAATCAATCAAATCAAACATCAGAGCCATAAACCAACCAATCACCATAAAAGTACAGTATCTCTGAAACAACAGAATAAAACGACGAAAATAATATCAACACAATATAAACAGCCATATATTGTACCCGACACACTTTTCCAAAACAGTAAGTACATAAGTACATGCTTAAAGCAAATCTTTACATCGCAACCTGTTGCAATTGCTTTGTAAAGCGAAAGTCGAGCGAAAACTGAGCGAAATGAAAGCACCAATGAAATCTTTTCACACTACGACGTTTTCATTTTTCACCGTTGAGAACATTTTCAAGGCTTGAAATTTAATACTCTGCCGCTGTAATAGGGCTCATTTTACAGAAATGAAGATTCTATTTTTATTTCTTAATGATTGTTTGGGTGAATATTTGAAGATAGACATATTCAGGATTCGTAAATTAAGGTCAAATATTGCTTCCAATTACAACTTTTATGGATTTAACCTAAAGTTTATAGTGCAGATTAGCGAAATAAATCAAACGCACAGTATTTGAACTGCTTTATAGGTCTGAATCTAAAGCTGAAAATTTTCGTCGAACGGTGATGAGATATGAAACACACGGTAAGTAGCATTTTAAAAATGGTAATTATGCTTCGTGATTGGTAATTAGAAATAAAATGAATAATGTACTTTAATCACATATTTATTAATTATTTAGGTGACAGTAAATGACATCAAACTTAGCTATTATGCGAAGTGATTTAACAAAAAAGAAATACTCAAAAATCGACCGGTTTTCCTAAAAATCAATAACATTATCTGTCTAGTAATTCAAATAAAATCAACTAGAACACTAGTTCAAAACTCAGTGTAAATAGAACTTAGACCTATACAGGGGTATTTGAAAACACCATGCAACCTCTTAAGAGGTCATTGTACTCATCATTATGGACAACTTTTACTGTGGGACCAAACCTGAAATCGCGAAAAAAAAATCAGCTGTTCCCTACATTTATGATCGATTAACTCGTTAAAATGTAGGGAACAGCTGTTTTGTTCTTTGGTTAGTGTTCTTTATCTCTCTCACTTGGACAGTAACGTATATTCCTCATTGCTTCTCCAAATAAAATTGTCTTCTCAGCTTCTTCTACTTTGGTTTTGTCTCTAAGTAGTGCTGTTACTTTAGAATTAGGACTCTGCAGTCGTTTTTTCAGTCTTATAATTATTTTCCTATACGCATGATTTTTTCGAATATAATAGAATCAATGCAACGAAAAAATCATGCGTATAGGAAAATAATTATAAGACTGAAAAAACGACTGCATTTCACATTTACCTATTTCTTTTTTGATATGAATTGTCTATTTTCATTAATATTATCTTCGCTGTCACTGGGACTTGGTGTATTTTCATTCATGTTTAATTTCTTCCTTTATTAATTTCTTTTTTTGAAAATGTTTTCTTAAGTTTTCTCTCCATTTCTTCCTCTGTAGCCTTCTAGCTCTTGGCGTCATTTCTACTACTGACAAAAGTTTTTTCTGTTCTCTTCGTTTTTTGTATCGTTGTCGTTCTTTTTCTTTTTGAAGGGCGTATAAAATAGGGTCAGCTGTGATTTTAGCCAATGTTTCCTCCTTCGACTGTTGCTTTTGCCGAGGAATGTTTAGTCTGAAAAAAAATAGTGGTAGGTGGGTAGTCAGTATGTAGGTTTATTTTGTTGCGGAAGTCCCAGTTCACACCGAACGATCAACAATCGATCACGCGTTGGTAGTAACAATTCTACCTTGGGCTGGCCTAGCGAAGTAAGGCGTTTCAATATAATAAGAGGCCAGCTTATACTGGAACTAATTACCATTATCAATTGCTCATTGCCGTTCGCTAAAATACGAACGGGAAAAATGGTAATTATATAAATGGTAATTAGGTTTTTGGTCACTTTTGCACATTATACGTTCTTTGTAGAATTTAAAAAATTGAGAACTTGATCAAACCAAAGAGTATCCTATGGCGTCTATTACAATGCATAAAAATGATAAATAAACATATTAGACTTACCAGGGGAAACTCGAACGGTAAGGAGATTTTTGTTTGCCAAACACAATTTCTGGGCGATTAAGATAGGCTAGAATTGGCGCCAAAATACTTTTTGACATGTGACCCGCACGAGTCCAGACGCGAAACGTAGTGCGACCGCCGAGTTACTCTTACAGATAGCAATACACTACGCAGAAAAAAAATACCCTGCGACTGTGTGAACAAATGGTAGTGAGTATAAAGTGTTGGGACAATTTTCAAAGTCGTTACAAATTACCTAAAAGCGTTCTTTAATGTGTATAGTTTTGCTAATTGGTAAAACATGTTGTGTACTATATAAATTACTTCTTAAAAATACGATCTTTAGGGTATTTTTATAACTTTTTGAGCATGAACTGCAAAAATTTGGAAATTGGGACACAAATGGTGATGAGATTTGAGGAACGTTTATGAACATAACTTAGTTGTTTATAACAATAGGAATATATTATGTACATCTGTATATAGTGCTGGAACTATGTTTTACGTGAAATAAAAAAAAACATAACTTTATATCTAACTAAGTAGTTATTTGGGGAGGGCCGCGTGATATGCACATGTTCAAATAATCACCCGTTTATGTATTTTCATAATAATTAGTTTGTGTAGCAAATATAGACGTAATTAGATCTTATTTACGATTGGCTCCACCTTAGCCAACCTCATTCCTACACAACTACAACAACACAAAACTGTAACAGCCCCAGATTCTCAACCATATAATAAAGAACTCACAAGCTTTACACCATGCCAAGCAAGCGAAGTCTCCAAAATAATAAAGAATCTAGATTCGAACTGCAGTGCCGGTATCGATGGTATAACTACCAAAGTCGTCAAGTGCGTAAGTGACTTAATCGTGGACAAACTGACCGACTGTATAAACATACACCTTGCCAGTGGAACCTTTCCAGATCAATTAAAGGTAGCCAAAGTAACCCCAATCTACAAATCTGGTGTCAAAACGAATCCTAATAACTATAGACCTATCTCAGTTCTGCCGATTATCTCTAAAATATTTGAAAGGGTCCTTTATACACGATTAGATGAGCACCTCACCTCAATAAACTTCCTCTTTGAAAGGCAATATGGGTTTCGAGCGCAGTCCAACACTCTATCAGCTACTACAGATTTAATTACGAAAATACAAACGAACATTGATCTAAAAAACATGGCGCTAGGTTTATTCATCGATCTTAAAAAGGCTTTTGATACAGTTAGCCATCCTATATTACTACAAAAGCTAAAAGACATAGGCGTATCAGGTGTAGCGTATAAAATGTTCGAATCATATTTGACTAACAGGCTTCAGGTAGTTAAAATCGGAGAATACCAAAGTAAACCGCACAATATCACGTTTGGTGTTCCCCAAGGATCGCTGCTGGGTCCACTGTTCTTTTTAATATACATAAACTCCATCCATAAGGTTCCAATACACGGGCATATTTCGCTATATGCGGACGATACCTGCCTTTTTTATTTTGGTGGTTCTATAGTTGACATGATAAATCAAGCTCAACAAGACCTAGACTCATTGTCCATCTGGTTTCAACAAAATCTTCTAACAATCAATGCATCTAAGACCAGCTACGTCATATTTAAAGCCAAAAATAAGACAATACCACCTCATCCACCCCTTACAATTGAAAACCAAGTAATCGAGCTCAAACAACACGAGAAGTACCTTGGGTTAAGACTAGACTGCCATCTAAACTGGAAGGTTCAAATTGACTACATCAGATCCAAAATTACATCTTTATTGGGCTCACTACGGAACATCGTGCACTGTCTGCCTCATAGCGTGCGCCAGACAGTGTACAACTCTCTAGTAAAGCCACACATACTGTACCTAATCGAAATCTGGGGTAATGCACCTAAAACAAACCTAAAAGACCTGCAAATTGCACAAAACAAAATAATTAAAATGCTTTTTCATTACGACTACCTAACACCTACAATTAAAATATACAAAGACACAAAACTCTTGAACATCAAACAACTTCACGCATACTGCACCTGCATACTCATCCAAAAAATACTCAATAAAACCATACATACACAAATTTCATTCACCAAAACACACCAATTACATAACCGTAGCAGTCGTAGAAAAGATCACATCGTACTTCCTCGAGTACGAACCACTCAAGGTAAAAGAACACTTGTTTATGAGGGAGTGCAACTTTATAATAAATTACCAGATGAGATAAAGAGTGCGACTTCGATCAATATTTTTAAGACCCAACTAAAAAAACATGTTCTTCAAAACATTAATATTTATTAACTATAAAAGATAATTGTTACTATATTAACACAAAACGAATACTTACCTAAAATAATTTTAAATAAAAACTTAAAAATAGCCGTTGTAAACAAAAGTTATACTACTGACTGATTTATCTGCGTTGTGACAACGTGACCGCACTCTTTATCCCAAAGCGGAGGTAGTTATGCATAGTATCGCAACTCAGATTTCTAGGAGTACCCACAGACTTAATTATTTACTATACTACGAATGTAAATTTAATGATATCAGTAAATACGTCAGATAAATTGTGAGTCCGATTGTCGAAGGACAATGATTGGCATGTATATTTAAATTTGTTCTCATGTAAGTGAAATGTTATTTCTTTATGAGAATTAAATGTCTTTAACCAGATTTGTCAATAAGGTTTTATAAACATAATAACTGAAAGATTTGCTTCGTAACTAGTACGTAGTCGACTTTCGTCATTATGTTATGTTCATTTTCATATTCAATATGTGCATTACGTCTGTCTTCTATGATGTCAAGATCATTGTTTTGTATATCGGCCTTATGTTTGCAACTCCACCACGTCCAAGGCGCGTATATTGTGTAAGGTTCAAGATTATTATTACATAATTAGTTTTATTTCACAAGTTTTGTTATTCATCGAAAAATAAAACCAGCCTTTAGTTGTCATTTTAGCTTTTTATTCGACTAACGTAAATACAACTGTTTTGTTGTTCATCGAAAAATAAAACCAGCCTTTAGTTGGCATTTTAGCTTTTTATTCGACTAACGTAAATACAACATTTTAATCTTTAAACCAGCCACCGTCTCCGGGACGGTGTGGGACGTCCTAACTAGACGGCGGACGTGGCACGACTGACTAATCCGCCGTATAATAAGATCGTCATTTAACGGAAGCACGGAAGACGTTTTATAGTATGACTAAGCAGCTTACTGGCAGGATTTGTGGTTCGTATTATAGGAAGCGAAGCGAAGTCATGCTGGTTTTCCGGGAAGATTTTTTATGAGATGCGATTATTAAATGTGAGTTTTAAGGGAAAATTTAATAAGTTGAAATAGTTTTCTCTTTTCACTACTTTAAAGTAGGTAAACCACATATACGAGTATGCCTCTTTAGGTGCATTTTTGTTAGTTTACTTCTCCTCTCGTAACATTACGATAAAAGGTGGATATCATATTTTATTCGTCAAAACCATCAGTTGCTACTAATAGCATACAACAAAACCATCCAAATAACAAAATCATCCCTAAGGATGATTTTGTTTTGTCTGTGATTTCTGATCTTCATTCGATAAATACTACATTAGGTAATCTTTGTTACTTTAACTAACGTAACTGGCGAAATGTGAGTACAATTAGGTACTCCTCTGCCTAACCTTTCGGGGATTACAGGCGTGATGTTATGATTATGTTTGTTCCTTTTAAAATGGTTGAGTGTTTTTCAAACTCGAACCAGTGCCTCATTCACAAAATAAACAAGCAGACCTAGGCATTGCGTCAATACCGATGCTTGTAAAATAAAAATAAAAAAACGAAAGCTTACCGCGCGGTAAAGTTTGAACCAAATCAAACAAGAAAAACTTTTAACGAGATCTCAAAACAAAACAAAAAACTAGTCACTGTAATATTTTTCCGATACAAGCGCAGCGCAAATAGAAAAAACCGGCCAAGTGCGAGTCGGACTCGCGCACGAAGGGTTCCGTACCATTATTTTTATGATCGTACCGTTTATGTTTATGAAATTAAATGTTTTATTTTTATATTTGAGTTGATTGAATGAAAGGTAAATTGCGGTTTACGATTTATGACGTATTAAAAAAAACTACTTACTAGATCTCGTTCAAACCAATTTTCGGTGGAAGTTTGCATGGTAATGTACTTCATATATTTTTTTAGTTTTATCATTCTCTTATTTTAGAAGTTACAGAGGGGTTACACTAGGGACGGGCCTGTACTTATGCTTTTACGGTTGCACAACGACACGCTTTTGCTTACGCTTTGCTTGGTAGTATAGATGCAGGCCTACCCTACTGCCTCCCTCAGAGGTGGTAGGGTGGCGGGGTCTTGAGGGTGAGCGCTACAGTCGTGTAGATCCTCAAGACAAGTCTGGGGGATACACCTTCACGAGGTTGCCGTCCTGTTCTTGGTCTAATTCCATAAGAAATAGACGTAACAAAAACCACCAGGCGCTTTCTCCGCTTTCCCGAAAGCCAAACTCCAAGGCCTAGGGTAACCCAAACCCCATTCCCGTGATCCAACGCCCAATCCTTCCTTCCCTTTTCCCTTTTTCTCCTTTCGGTCCTTGAGGAGGGGTAACCTCAACTCCAAAAAAGCCCACAAACCTCTAATATGTCGCAGACTGGAAAATATAATCCCCAGGTGGGTCCCGGCAATGCCGGGGAATCCCACGCCGATCCGTCGGCCAGCTCCCACCGTAATCTGGGGGGGAGCACCAACCTGCAAACATATGCCGCGCCTTCTGCGCGGCAGGCTGCTTTAGCGCCAATAGCACCGGCTGCGGCTTACGCGCCACCCGAAACTACCACGGCTGCGATTTCTGCGCCTACCCATACTCTAACGGCTGCGACCACCGCGCCTACGACCCTGACGACAGTTACACCTTCCACGAGGGCCTGGCAACAGAGCATCGTTCGGAAAAGTGTAACGAACAACCCTGACAATGACACTGACAAAGCACAACTCTCCAGTCTTGACGACGAACTCCGCGCGCTGGCACTCCGGCGCGAGAAGATCGAAGCAAGGTTGAGAGAAATTGACTCTGAACACCACGGGACGGGAAAGGAAGCCGAATCTGGTGGCTCTGGTTTCATCTCTGTGGATGAAGTACGCATGCTGAAACGTAAGCGCGGAAAAATCGGTAACAGAGTAAGAGATCTCAACAACCGTTTGCGCAAAATCCGCGAAGGCAATAGCCAGCGCGAAGCACAAACGGTTGCTTGTAAGGGAGTACGCGACCAGCCGCAAGTCCGCGAAGGGGAAACCCAGCGCGAAAAGCAGCCGGACGCGGAAACATGCGGGCAAGGACTAGTCCGCGAAGGGGAAACCCAGCGCGAAACGTCAATGCCCGCACCAGAACCATCCGGAGGAAACGACCGGAACCGCACCGAGACGACCTATAGACAACCCAACAAAAAGCGAGGCAAGCGGTCTGGATTCTCGCACGTGGCTTCCCTGGCACAAAACACCGTGCCAAGCCCCTCGGAACCGCAACCAGGACCAAGTGGTCAGGGAGCGGCAAAGAGGGTGCGCCCGGACGACACGGCTTCGCCGAGCACGCTCCAGGGGGACGCCAAGCGTGTCAGAATTCAGACTGCTCAAGGGGAGCAGAGAACCTACGCACGGGCCACAAAGGATATTCCTGCGCGGCTCGCCGTAGCGATCTGCCTCTCGCCTCCAACCCGAGACATGACCACCGACGAGACCGAGTACATCAAGCTCAGCCTTGAGAACCTCGTCATGGACGCCGACCCCTCCAAACCGCTCCCGGCCTTCCGCGGCTACCCACGGGTAGCGGATGGCACGGTTCAGATGTGGTGCGAGGACGACGGCGCCCTGACCTGGTTGACCGAAAACGTGCCCAAAATTAGACTGCCAAACACAGACGCGACACTGACAGTCATGAAACAGTCTGACGTGCCGACCCGTGTCCGAGCAGCGCTCTTCGTACCCAGGTACAATGGGGACATAGCGCGGCTCCAGAGCATTCTGACTCGTCAGAATACTTGGTACGACATAGGGAGGTGGTCGCTGTACAGGGCGACATCAGTCGGTGGAGATAACCACGGGACTTATTTGACCCTGGGTATCCCACCGGAGGAAGCCGAAAAGGTCTTGGGGAGGGAGCGGCGGGTATCGTACCTTCTGGGGTCGATATACGTGCGCTTTTTCCCCAACACCCAACCCTCCGACACTCAGACTGCGACCACGACCGCCGCACAACCACAACTGACACCGACACCGACTGATCTGACCATGACACAACTGGAGGAGGAGTTGGCCAGAACGGCGATGGCTGATGCCGACGCTGTAAGCATGCCAACTTCACCACCAGGGTGGACAGAGCAACTGCTCAGCTCGTCACCGTCACTGAGAGACGACCGGCACGGATTGGAGGAGGGGGGGGATTCATCCGATGGATCGATCTCCTCCTAACTCCCCCCCACCGCCGCTGCCGCCCACATCCAGCTCCCTGAACATCATCCAGACCAACCTCCAGCATAGCCAGACTGCTACGGCCTGCCTACGCAGGGCACTGGAGGTGAGACCCCGGACTATAGTACTGATCCAAGAGCCGTGGATCCGAAATAATAGGATCTGTGGACTTGGCAACATTGGAGGTAAGTTAATCCTCGACACACAGGGCACAGACAAACCACGAACCTGCGCCTATATACCCAAAGATGTACCTACCACAACACTCACGCAACTATGTTCCAGAGACCTGACAGCTGTCAGGCTTAAAACCGAAGACAATGTACCCGATATCGTCCTAGCCTCGGTGTACATGCCAGGCGAGGATGAAGACTGCCCACCAAAAGAGATGGCCGACCTGGTAAGATACTGTGAAGACGACAACCTGGATCTGGTCATCTGCACAGATTCGAATGCCCACCACCCGCTTTGGGGTTGCAACAAAGCCAACACTAGAGGTGAGGTATTATGCACATATCTATTTTCCACTAACCTTAACATCATAAACCGCGGGTCGGAACCTACTTGGGTCACGGCTAGAGGTCAAACAATCATTGACCTAACGCTGGCTTCGGAAAGCGCGACAAAACTTATTTCTAACTGGCACGTATCCAACGAGCCTTCTTGCTCTGATCATAGAAGGATTCGTTTCTCACTGGTAGTTAACACAAAAAAACCCGAACCTAGGCGCAACCCACGCCGTACCAACGTACCCGGCTACAAAAGGCTTCTGGCCTCCCTGGTAGCGCAGCACCAAATACCCTTAACTCTAACAGATCCCAAACAACTTGAAGATACTGTAACAAAACTCTCAGAATATATCATTGATGCGTATCACGCCTGCTGCAAACTAACAGATCCAAACACCAAGAGCAAGGGAAACTCCTGGTGGAATGCAGAACTCAGTAAGCTCAGGCAAACCATGCGCAAAGAATTCAACAGAGCCAAAAACTCCAGGCTCCCAGAAGACTGGGACTCATACAAGAAAACACAATACACCTTCAAAAAACAAGTCAGGCATGCCAGCAGAGCAGCCTGGCGAAAATTTTGTGAGGACATCGAATCAAACAGTGAAGCCGCGCGAGTAAGGAAGATCCTATCCACCGATCAGGATCGTACCCTCGGGTCGCTGAAAAACCCAGACAATACCTACACTAAGTCGGACCACGAAACAAGTAAAATTCTTCTGGAAACCCACTTCCCAGACTGCAACCTCTCTGAGGACAAAACATGGCAAAGTGAGCCAATGCACACACCAAACGACCAGGACTGGTCCAGAGCCCGTACCATAGTAACTGAAGATAAAATAAAATGGGCAATCAAGACCTTCAAACCATACAAAGCCGCAGGCTTAGACGAAATTTTCCCAGCCCTGCTACAATGGGGTGTAGACGCCCTTACACCGTGGCTGGCCGTCATCTACCAAGCCTGCCTGGCACACAACTATATACCACTTGAATGGCGAGAGGTGAAAGTTATTTTCATCCCCAAACCAGGCAAACCAGACTACACACAACCCAAAGCGTACAGACCAATAAGCCTGACATCATTCCTCCTGAAAACCCTCGAGAGACTCTGTGACCGACACATCCGGGACGGACCTCTTCGGGAGCTACCACTACACAGGAACCAACATGCCTACTCCACAGGAAAATCAACAGAATCCGCACTACACAGTGTGATCTCTAAGATCGAATGTGCAGTAGACCACAAGTGCTCCTCACTAGCTGTTTTTATTGACATAGAAGGGGCTTTTGACAAAACTATTTTCCATAGCATCAACGCAGCCCTCGAGAATCACGGTGTGGACTCGACCCTGCGAGGATGGATCACAAATATGCTAAGACTCAGGGCCGTACAGGTTACGGTGAACGATACCACTAGAGCCATCGTGGCGAAAGGCTGCCCTCAAGGGGGCGTCCTCTCACCACTCCTATGGAACCTCGTGGTGGACAGCCTTATCAAACGTCTGAATGACAGAGGCTACTACACGGTGGGCTACGCAGATGACATAACCATAATAATAAATGGCACACATGAAAACACACTATGTAACCTTATGCGCCAAGCCTTGAAGGTGGTGGAAGACTGGTGCAAGGAGTACAAACTAGCAGTGAACCCCACCAAAACCGAACTCGTCCTTTTCACAAAGAAAAGGAAGTTGGCAAACCTACAATTGCCACGTTTCTTTGAGACCACCCTAAGCCTGTCGACTGAAACCAAATACCTGGGTATTTATTTGGACAAACAGCTGAACTGGGCAAAACATACTGATTACATCACAACAAAAGCCAGCATAGCCCTATGGCAATGCAAAAGATTGCTTGGCAGGAATTGGGGCCTAAGCCCCAAGATCACCTACTGGCTATACACCACCGTCATCCGACCAATCATTACATATGGCTCCATAGTTTGGTGGCCCAGGACCAATCTGAGCACAGCCCAGAAGGACCTCGAGAAGGTACAAAGATTTGCCTGTGTAGCAATCACCGGCAGCATGAGAACATCACCCACTGCCGCGTTACAGGTAATGCTGGGGTTACCACCTCTACACCTCGTCGTAAGAGAGGAGGCGGCCCTAGCGACCTTCAGGCTCGAAGTATCCGGCACCCTAAGTAAGGACTCCAGAATCAAACATACGCGCATAAAAGACGACGCAATCAAACAACAGCCCATGATGGCATCACCCTGCGACAGAACCCTGAAGACCCACTGCTTCCAAAAGCACTACAACATAGAGCTCACAGCGGAGATGTGTGACTACTCAGGCCCAAAAGAGCTAAGGATCTACACTGATGGATCGAAAACCGACGATGGAACAGGTGTCGGAGTTTTCTCCGACGATCTAAACATCAAAATATCCAGACCCCTGGGAATGCTCAACTCTGTATATCAAGCAGAGTGTGTAGGCATTATCCAAGCGGCACACGCCATAGAGGCCAGGGAAGTTACGGATACTCACATCCGTATACTTTCCGACAGTGCCTCAGTACTCCAATCCTTAAAGAGAAATCAGATCACGTCGAGACTAATATTAGAATGCCATAATGCCCTAGAACGAGTTACGGTACTAAACCGCAACACGGTGACATTACAATGGATCAAAGGACACAGTGGATCGCTTGGAAACGATGCAGCTGACGAACTCGCCAGAAAAGGATCCAGCACAAAAGCTTTCGGACCCGAACCCATTGTCCCCATACCCTTCAAGCAGCTCAGAAGTTGGCTAAAGGATCACACTCAAACACAAGCGGAGAAGTGGTGGACCTCGACACCAGGGTGCAGGCAATCCAAGGAGGCTATGCCATCCCTGGACAAAAAACTGACCAAGCGCCTTCTGCGCCTGGATAGAGATAGCCTGCGACTGGTGGCGGGGACCATCACTGGACACTGTTCACTGAACAAACACTTCCACACCCTAGGTATCACTGACAGTCCCCTGTGCAGGGCGTGCATGGAGGCGGAGGAAACGATAGCGCACGTACTCCTTGAGTGTACTGGCGTCACCCAGATACGCGAGGCGACCCTTGGAACGCCAGGATCTCTTGCGGATGCCCTGAGAAGACCGGGAAGTCTGATCTGCTTCTGGAGGGAGGTGGGCTGGTTGGAGTAACGGCCACCAAGGCTCACGCACAATGGTCCACTTTAAGGACTAAGTGCGGAAACCAAAATCCCTAACATAGAACATAGAACATAGAGGGGTTACACACATTTTACCACTTTGGAAGTGTCTCTCGCGTAAACATACCCCACACGTATCCCGTATATCGTACACGTATACCGTATGGGTTTGATGAAAAAAAAAAATGAGTTTCAGTTCTAAGTATGGGGGACCCCCAAAAATTGTTTTTTTTTATTTTTGTATGATAATCTTAATGCGGTTCACAGAATACCTACATCTACTTTTACCAAGTTTCAACAGTATAGTTGGCTGTGACATACGGACGGACAGACAGACAGACATGGCGAATCCATAAGGGTTTCGTTTTTGCCATTTGGCTACGGAACCTTAAGAAGGCTAACTCATAAAACGAATTGATTAGGTACTCTACCAATCACGTATTCATCAATGCTTATTGATTTCATCAAATTGACACAATTAGGCTATTCACTTGAATGATAATTCACCTCCGTTACGCGATGCAGTGCTGAGAAGTCGATACGATATCAGGGGGTCTAAAATGGCCGCTTTAGCAGAATCTTAATAGGATATTACGAATTTAAACCTAATTTATATTATTATCCTATTATGATTCTGCTAAAGCGGCCATTTTAGACCCCCAGTTCTTTTTAATGATGTTAGACCTTGATGTTACAACTATCAGTGGTGACCATTTACCAGCAGGTATACCACCTGATAGATAGCCACCTATCTCCATAGTATAATAATAATAATATATCCTGCATCAAAAGGGCTTGATTCAGAAAGCGGTACTTCTGGACACGGCTCGTATTGTTAGGAGGTTCCTGTCTCTGGAGCCCTGACTGCCGGTAGCTTGGACCCTGTTCCCAATACCGGTGGGCTACAATTTTTAATATTTTTTTTTAAGTTGATATTTAAAAATGTAAAAAGTTTGTGAAAAAATGATTAAAGGAAATAATATATCATTTATTTCAGGTAACAAAGACCCATAACACAAACAACCACAACCTTTGTTTGTAAAGCTAATAAGCCAGAATCTTTCCTTTTCCAACATCATCATCATTCTCTTGCATTTATCCCAATTCATTTGGGATCGGCGCAGCATGTCTTCATCTTCCATACTTCTTTATTACTCGTCATCTCATCAGACACCTCCTTTCTTGCTATATCATCCTTCACGCAGTCCACCCATCGTTTATTTGGTCTTCCTCTTCTCTTATACCAATCCAAATTCATACTTTCTTTGCTTCGTTTCCAACAACCATTTGAATATTTTTCACTTGAGTCGTAGTTAGCAAGCGTCCACACCACAATTCACGGCTCAAAATCTACACATAGTTATCATTTTCAGCTGCATCTGATCTCCATAATCCCGCATAATATTTTCATCACAGAATTAGTTCCAAGCTTACTTTTCAGCACCGTGTCAGTCAGCTAAAGCAAGAGGTAATTTATTCCCTGCACCCGGGTGCAATATAAATCACCCTGCCAGACCTTTTATTGTTTTACTTTAAGCATTTATTAAAGGCCAGAGTTTGCCTTCTTTGTTTAACTTTCTCTTGTTCTTTGTCAGTTAAGATTTATTACATTTTAAATGTAAAGTAAGAAGGAAAGATGTCAGAAAGCTAAACAAGAAATGAAAAATTTGTTTACTGCCATTCTAAGGAATGCGCGCTTTTGAATTGATGGTTTTCTTATAATATGGATCTACATTTAATTTACCGCTAAATTGGAAATTCTTTTAAATCACCTCTGCCTCACGCTTTTCTATCGAAAAAAATTAAATCGTTAGGTGAAACTGATGACACCGCTCGTAAGCGCGTTCGGGCGGTGAAGTGGACCTCACGTCGCATTGGCTTGTAGGAAATGCGTTGATGCCTAACACAAGTACACCGCCTGACCGCGCGGGCGAGCGGCGCTCACCGCCTCTCCGCGCGGCACACCGCCAATACATTTGCTTCACAAAACGCAATGAGTATTGATGAATTGTTGAAATGTATAGATAAGAATGCAAGTGTGTGCATAATTACCTCGCCCAGTTCAGCCTCGGTTGTCATAATATCTGGCAGATTATGTCAATTTGCCAGATTTTTTCGAAGCTCATTCTGTATTTTTTTTCGAAAATCGAGCCTATCCGAACAATGTGAGAGAATCCCTAAATGTAGTAAGATTTAATTACACTGGCTGTCGAAAAAAGTTGTTGGATTTCTTAACATTCAAAATTTTTCTTCTTGTTAAAATTAAAATTCAACTAAATTTTCCTAAAAAATATAGTAAATTCTTACAAAATTCATGTAACACACTGTATCTCCATGAATATAGGGCGCGGCCATAAACCAAACTCCGGCCGACTCACTCAAACTTTGCAAAGTTTTCATATTTACCCGTGTCATTGAAACTCGGCGCTTTTTTTTTCTTTTTTCTCTACTTCTTTTTTATATATCGCCTGTTTAGTGGGGAGGGCTTTTTTTATTTCTAGCTCTTTTACTAAAATTTTGCGAGCCGTTGGACCAGAATTTGTTTGAGACTTTTTTAGTGTTGGAATTGATGGACGGTGCTGATAAATGGGTTGTGAATTCTGAAGTATGTCTAGTCTCGGTTTTTTGTCTCAGGGCCTTCTGCGCGTTTTTACAAGCTTTAATTTAACTTGTAATGTTTGTATGTTTGTAAGCTTGTTTGAACAAAAAACCGGCCAAGTGCGAGTTGGACTCGCGCAGGAAGGGTTCCGTACCATTATCTATAAAAACGGTGAAAAAATCATGTCTGTTTACTGTCTTCAAAAAGAAGCACTCCTTAGTTCCGTTTGCAACTTGTGTACAAACGTCAGCACATCAAGCTACTACAATCTGTCAAATGTCTTTAATAGATTTTCAACTATATCGCCAAAGCATTAGGTTTAAGGTTGATTGGGAAAATTAGACAGTTTTGGGTAGCTTGATGTGCCTGTGTCTGCACATCAAGGTCGCCTAAACATAACCCCTTAAATTAATCTATAGATTAAAGGAGCTTTATAATTAACACTAGAAACGGGATATTTACCATGTCCACTGTTTGTTTTGTTTTGTTTTTATCGGGAACTCAAAACAAACAGTGGACATGGTAAATATCCCGTTTCTAGTGTTAATTATAATGTTAGTGACCATGACAGTTTAAAAACTTATAAAGGAGCTTTGACTATTTAAGCAAAGAACGTGATTAATTATCCAATTTCCGATGGAATACCTCCAAAGAACTAGTTGAAAACGATTTACAAATGCAAATCGTTCTAGTTGTCAATTTTCTTCTATCTTTATTTATTTATCTTGGCAAACTATACTAAGTCATTTTTGAAGAGCTTTCTTCATAGTCCAATAGTTATTTATACTCGTCAATACCGACTTACTGTGCAATAGGTAAGTTAATACTACATATCACTTACATACCTACTTTAAAAGGTTAAGGTTTGAGTACGTCCATAATTTGGATTATTATTTTCTTACTTGATATTTGTACCCCCTAACAAACTACACTAAAACTCCTCGTCGAGAGACTTCCATGACAAAAATGGTAAGAATAAGATAAAGTAATTTGAAACTTCCATTCTTTAGGGAGAAGCAAAGATCAATTGAATCGAATGATAACCTAATACCCGACACACGATACCCCTTTGGGAGTTCTAGCAGCACGGTACAGTAAAGTAGAGGGAAACGTTATTCTTCGATGTACCTGCACCAGTAAAGATATATACAGATAGAGTGTAACAGAATAAGCGCACTTTTCGATGTACACCAGTTTCTAAGGCAGTTTCTAAAGCATACAAATACGTGGGATGACGATAATATCGTCGCGATTCTCTCGCTCGTGGAGACGGCCCCTTAGGATACTTATAGTATATTCAGAGTGCAATAGCATAAGCGCGATACCTCTTAGGTGGTGATTCACACCATGAAACTGTACAGTTTATCCAAGGTACATACATCACGCCTACAACCCTCGAAGGGTTAGGCAGAGGTGTACCTAATAGTACTTACACCCACATTTCGCCAATTGTGTATTGATTTATGTTTTGGTGGGCTTGAAGTCGTAACAGAAATGCCCTTAATTATTTAAAGATTATCAAATAGATCTTCTGAACCAAATTCTTGGACAAAATACTGATGTTGTAGGTTATCGGAAATACATACATTTCGCAGGAAATGTGTAAGGAATCTTGTATGATGAATTGTTTACGATTCATATACAATTCATATTCATACGTTTCCGGTAACAGATACATCATCATCATCATCATCTGCCTAGCCTTTTCCCAACTACGTTGGGGTCGGCTTCCAGTCTAACCGGATGCAGCTGCATACCAGTATTTTACATGGAGCGACTGCCTATCTGACCTCCACAACCCAGTTAGTACTGGGTAATACGATACCCCTTGATAAGACTGGTTGTCAGATACATCAGTTACCTACCATATTATTATTGTCAGCCTTTTGGGGTTCTGCGGCTAGCCATAACTTTAACAGTCATAGATATTCGTATGAAAACTAGACACACTCAGAAATCGATCAATCCAGCTTAACAATACTACTACAAAGCTGCAAACATGTAGATTTACAATCACATTAAGCCAACATGTAGATACAATACGTTATTCAAGTATAATCCACTTTATCGCACACGATATCAATAACACGGACCTGCCGCATAAAATGGGATTACAACGGCGGCGCATCTTGCAATAATCCGCTTCGCCGGCGTTTGGTGCAGTATAAAAATAACCAGTAGGTAAACCAACCGGTCCTTTTTAGCGTTCCGTACCCAAAAGGTTCCAACGGGACCTTACTAAGGTTCCGCTGTCTGTCTGTCCGTCCGTCTGTCACAGGGTAACTTTATATTTTGTATCTTTTGTACCGTTTTATAGGTTAACACCTATTTTTATAGAGTGTTTATTACTTGCTATGACCGCTGTCATCATTATCTTCTTAGCCTTTTCCCAACTATTTTGGGGTCGGCTTCCAGTCTAACCGGATGCAGCTGCATACCAGTATTTTACATGGAGCGAATGCCTATCTGACCTCCACAACCCAGTTAGTCCTGGGTAATACGACACCCCTGACTATATGTAACGACTGCCAAAGATCTACAAATGACAGCCGGGACCAACGGCTTAACGTGCTTTCTGAGGCACGGAGGAAACTCGGTATGTTCACCCATCCACGGACCAACCTAGACAAGCGCATCTTAACCTAAAGATCGACCCGAGCGGCAGTTATTATTTAGCCACAAGCTCCTCTACTACGACTTACTATGACCGCTATAATAACAAATAATTAAAGTAAAATATAGTTAAAAATGAAAGGAATGAAAGGAATACAAGAAATATTTCACTTTTCGGAACTCTTCGAGTCTGACTCGTACTTGGCCGGTTTTTTTTTCTCAAATCAAACTCGGGTGTTAGAGTTTTCAACTAAACTTTTTGTTATTTTGTACTTCACTAATCAAAACATTATCACTTGTCTCGATACAAGGGTTCCGACTTACTCACGCATAACCTGTTTCCTGAACTGAAACTGAAAATTTGTGTTAACATTTTGCGTGTGGCAATCGCGATAATTTTGTTCAGAGTTGGAATACTGTATGTTAGTACTACTACGTCTACTGTGGCTCTGTCCAGAGTCCAGTTAGCACGAGGGTTTACGGCGGTTGTGGTATAAAATACAGAAATAAAAGCCATATTCAATCAAGTTTATGTTGTTTTCGCAGAAACAGAGGGGAAGCTATGCTCTGTTAGATTATATTCTCTTTTGACAAGCAAACATGGCGTCTCATATCGCTGTTAGGCGATTGCTCGGCCGCTTGTCTTCTGTCATACTGCTCATCATTACTCGTCATCTCAGAAGTTAGCTCCTTTCTAAGGGTTAAGGTTTAAAGATATTTACTCTCAAAAAAGACACAAAGTCACTTACATGAGAACAATACAATACAATTTAATTTAATTTATGTAATATTTATGTCCTAATTTATTTGTTATTTTTAATTTATAATTGTTTTTCTATTCCAATTTAATTGATGGTTTTTAAATTTTCGAGTATACTGTAATTTAATTTAATTTAATTTAACTACCTGACATTTTAAATTCAATGTAATTTTTTTAATTTTTATTATCAATATTAACATATATTTTCATTATAATTTTTATAATTGATTATACAAGTGCTGTGCACACCTATAAGTGACGAATTCACCACAAAGCTGTTAAAATAGAATATATTTAATGTAATGACTTAGTGAATAAGTCGTTGGTGTCAATAAATAAATAAACAATGCTTAAAATAAATTATATTTAAGTTCGTCACAGACATCACGGTAGCAATTATTATATTGTGTTTGTGATACACCCATCCCATGAATTCAGATTTTAGGAAGGGTGGTTTTTGGCCACATCTATCCTTCCCTCCATCGGTTCTTTGGACTTCCTTGACTCATATCATCTACATTCTGTTCAAAACTTTCCTTGCGACATTTTCCTTATTCCTCCGCATCACATGCCAAAATAAACCGATCACTTTCAGACTTCCTGTTGCGTACTCATTTTCTTTCAACGAACGAACTTTCAATCAAAGCTAAAAATAAACATTTAAATGTCACCGATTAGACACATTCTCAGGACCAGTATTTCTCAGTAAACTTGTCAAGAGATCGTTTGTAATTACTGGAACAAGATAAATGCATTACCTACAGCCTCACATCTAGCCCAGTTGGATGTCTAATCGATCTTCTAATTAAGATTGAAGTCTCGGGTGTTCTTGTTAGCGAGTTGGATACGATGCTGTGTGCAGACTTTAGATGTTGTTCTTAGAGGTTAGAGATAAGATGAGGCTGCGTTTGTATGCATGCATTAAAATAAATAAAATAAGCCCATATCACTGTTTTACAATGTTTAGTGTATTTACAATAAACGGAAAGAGGAGCTCGTGGCTAAATAAGAACAGCCGCTCGGATCGATCTTTAGGTTAAGTCGTGCTTACCTAGGTTGGTCCGTGGATGGGTGACCACCCATTACAAACCGAGTTTCCTCCGTGCCTCGGAAAGCACATTAAGCCGTTGGTCCCGGCTGTCAATTGTAGATCTTTAACAGTCGTTACAGGTAGTCAGTGGCCCGAAAGTCTGACAACCAGTCTTACCAAGGGGTATCGTATTACCTAGCACTAACTGGGTTGTGGAGGTCCGACAGGTAGTCGCTCCATGTAAAATACTAGTATTCAGCTGTATCCGGTTAGACTGGAAGCCGACCCCAACATAGTTGGGAAAAGGCTAGGCAGATGAGTGTATTTACAATAAACATATTTATTTATCTTAGACGATCGGTTTTAATTAACGGCTTGTTGATCGCCAAATGCCTCCTCTAAAGTTTGCCATTTCTGTCTGTCTCTCGTTGTTCTCATCCACTCTGAAGCAACCAGTTTTTTGAGGTAATCTTCATACAGTAATGAGAAGCTAATCATTCAACATTGAAAATGATTTAAAATGACGCAAGAACCACCTTTTTTACCGAATCAAATACTTTCTATTTTACCCAAAACATTTACCAATTTTTATTGGTAAAATCTGGCATGTGCTGAACTCTAATGCTTTATCAGAAACATTTCTAAATTACAGAAGGCATGAAATGATAATAAAATAATACCAAAATCCAAAGTGATTTCTTTTTATTGGATGATAGTAGTATCACCTTATAATAAGTACAGCAACAATATTTGACTTGTCAAAATTAATGTTTTACTTTTTTTTTAATCTTTCCTAAGTACATGGAAGCACGCGTTTCACAGCGAAAGCCTCGAGTTTCCATGCCGATCGAGGAGGGATACGCCAATTAACTTCTCCCAATTAATTCGAGTGTAGCGTGGAGTTTTACTGGCAAATATAGGTAGGCACCGCTATTTTAATGAGGTACTAAAAATCCACTCTATTTGATAGGTAGGTAAAACTAGAAAATAAAACCTATCCATGGTTTTCAAATACATGAAGCTATTGGACCTACGCTACGGGTCGAGCCTACCTTTCGTAGAGATTCATGTCTCGAGTAGACGTATATAAAAAGGATCGTATTGTAGTATCTGGACGGGGATCGTACCTACGTCCCTTCTCTAGCATGAACATTCGTTTGCAATACAAAACTGTCTGTCTATGTCAGAAAAGGATAATTTAAATATTTATCTGACATACTTTGATAGTAAACTTCTACTTATTCCCGATGTCCTACGTAAGTTTTAAATACTTTCTCTATCTGCGATATAGGTATCTCAATGTACATAATGGGTGTAAAAGTACCTTCAACGAAGATATTTAAGTACTTTTTAACGAAAGGCAACTTAATATCCTCGTCATTGCGATATTTTTTTGTTCTAAGACATACGAGTACCTTCACCTTCTATTTACGGAGATACTGGGGGTCACAGTTCCAACTTTTTCACAAGGTTTTTTTAATACATGATTTAAATGTTATAACTTCGCTTTACATCTCCACGACCCCTATAGCAATGCACATAAGCACAATGTTTTGAGTGCGTTACATTGAATCTCACCGTTAAATGCAATTTTTCACCCCAAAACATAAGTCGTTTCCCGGCAATATTTTTTCGTAGAATTAATTAGATTGATGTACACAATACTTGGTCGATAGCTTCGTGAAGGGTACGTTTCATAAGTATATAAGTACAACAGGTTACCTATCTCTAAACATGCAATAGTCTATAGAACACCGCCTCTACTGGATGTCCCTCACCGCACATTAGAACAATGGATACCCCCCGTTACCGTTACCTCCACGTAAATTAAACTTCGATTAGCCAGGCCTCCAGGCCTCCAAGCTTCGGTTGCTTCGGTTTCGGTTGTAGGTCACGGGACCGTGTTTTGTTCCCCGCTATTCGTAATGTCAATAGCAGACGCTTCACTGAGTCAATGGTTCATTTGCATGACTGTTCATTTTTGTTTCATTCCATAATCACAATTATACTGATACTGTTAGCCTCCGTCATCCCACTGCTGGGCAAAGGCCTCTCCCCATGACTTCCAGTTGTTCCTATCCAGGGCCAATGTGGACCTCTGGTCGCTGGTCTTGTCCAGATAGCCCTGGCATGTTCTACGAGTCCTGCCGTGACGCCTTCTGGTGCTCGAAAAAGTGGCTATTTTGACCCACAGCTCATGTTCACAATGGTAGTTTATTTTTTCTTTCATTAATTTCATGATCATTTCCCAATATTCAGTACAGTTTGATCAGTTTAATAATGAATTCATTTTTGAAAATTTGATTTATTTTGTGTTCAGACGTTCACTTCGGATGAAAGTCAAAAATGAAAAAAAAGTGAAGCGTCTGAAATTGTTATATTAATTCCATCATTATGTTGGTTGTGCTTTTGGTTTTCCTGTAGTTTTGCTTGTCACAGGTAGACAATAGTACATTGTTACCCTAGGGGTGAAAGTAACTTATTTAGTCCCGAGACGGGGTTTGGCCAATAGTTCGAGGGACTAAATAAGTCTTTAACCCGAGGTAAACACTGTACTTTTCATTACGAAAACAAGGAAAGTAAAAATAAAAACATGAATTAGCTAAAGAAAAAATTAGTAAATTTTATTTTAAATAAATCAACAACTTTGGTGATTTGGTGAGATAATTTTATTTCCACTACCGCTTTAGCCTCTTCTCTTATAAAATCAGGCGTTAAATTCATATCTGAATCAGATGAACTCATTTTATACAAATCTCTGCTATACGGAAGTATAAACAAAACTCTTAAAACTCGAAAAAACAAATGAAGATCGGATCGCCGCTTTCCCGTTTCCCGCCTATTTCGTTTTTTTTTTCTGTGGCCGGTCAGCTATTCAGACATTTTTCATTTTCATCATTGAAAAAATGGTAAATATTTTTCCCAAATCTATGTTATTTTAAAGAAATTGTTGAAACTAAATTATAATAAAGATATTTAAAAAATATATATTATTTAATCAATACTTTATTTTATTTAAATTTACATCGTGGCTATAGAAAGTTGGAACATGGTTCAATAGAAATGTGAAAATAGAACTAGTTTTTTTTTTATAATTTGACAGCTGTCAGTTGAAAGCGATTCTCCCTAGGGATGAAAAGTATTACTTTCATCCCGCTCCTCAGGCAACTTCAGACCTACTTTCAGAGTACGAGTAATGAAAAGTTTATAAATGCCTATCAAAACTACAGGGATTTCCACATCGAGAACAAAAAAAAAAGAAGGTAGACAACATTTAATTAACATCAATACATTACAATTAGGCGATGTATTGGCCTGTCTACTGTTCCGACCAACCGCGGGCTACTACTACTATCAATAGATACCACCACTATTTTTATTGCTCCATAAATCGTATGTAAAATAAGTATAAATCACAAACTACTTCACCAAGTTTTTTACATAGCCATTCCTTCTCTATTCTCGATGGCATGAATTTATTGAATCGTGCACTTTTCTGACATGATTTAAGAGGGACTTCTGTGTCACAAGAAGGGGTTGTCATGTTATAATATAATGCATATTATTCTCTGCTGTCTGTAGATGAAAGGGAATGAAAGTTATTTGTTATTTTCATCTTTTTCGTGCATTTTATTAGAGTCGAGAAGGGTAGATAGTTCTTCATTGCAATGCATCACCATTGCAATGATATGGATATTTGAGAAACACATTATTACGCATGGCGACAAACACGCATTTATGATAAAAACGTTTTCTTTTGTTTCTATTTCACAACTATCTGGGCCCGCAACTTCGCTTCCGTTACTGTGTGTTCTTTTAGCATTGAGTGGAAATGGATGGATTCCAAAATGTATCTCTAAACTTTAGAGATACATTTTGAAATACTTTAAAGAAAGTGACTTTAGAGTCTAAAGTCACTATCTTTAAAGTATTTATATACTTATCCTTAATCTAAACCGTGGAAATATCACACATCTACTAAAATTTACAAGTAGAGGGACTCCCCTCACTACAATATTAAATACCAAGTTTAGGGTCGGACGGAACCAGGGCAAACCGCAGCGAAAGAATATTTCATAACAATACGAGAATGTGAGATTGTTTCATACGCAGGTATTTCTGCGGTTACGAGCCGCGGCTGAGGGTTGAGTGCCGAAAAAGTTACGCCCGAGCTCTTCGCTAATTGGATTGTTTTGGGAGATACAGTCACAAGCAGCAATATGTACAACAATAGTAACTTTTATCACCTATTTTCTTCTCCTGTATTGATACTGCAATTTTATATTGTTACGAATATAGTGTTTTAGAACTCGTTTTGTTTTTGTTAGCCTAATTTATTTGACTCCTGGACAAAGGCCTCCTCAATGGCCATCCGTTAGTAACCCATTTTATTATGAAAAATGTCCTATGTTACTGACCTTATTGGTAATGTTGTATGTACTATGTAGATGTATGAATGCGGACGAGGCGAAAGGAGTATGTAAATATCGTTGCAGCTGGCGTTCTATACTTGCTGCCTACCCCCATGGGAAAATGGCGTGAGTTTATTTCTGTATATCATATATGCAAAATTGCTTTTAATTGCTATCGTAAGGTCTTGAGTTCGATTCCCTGGTCAGGCAAAGTGTTATTGGATTTTTCCATCAGTAATTTCTCAGTAGCAGCCACGGAGTCTGGATTTGTGCCCGGTTGATGGCAATAGGCTCGACTTCTATTAGGTACATGGGACGTAAAACACAAATGTCGGTGTACTATTAGGTACACCTCTGCCTAACCCTTCTGCGTTTACAGGCGTTATATTATGTTTATGCAATCGTTATGACAAGAGAGAATTGCTTAAATTGTATTTGAATTATTGTGAGAGCATACATATTCGTGGTCCCGACTGTACGCCGGTAAATATGTAACAGGCGTACGTGGAAACGTTTATATAACGAATTCTTTGTATAAGATATTATGTTTTTGTCTTTTATTCTGGGGTTAAGGAGTTTTTTCATTAAAAGATGTGCAATTGTGCATGAAAGAAGTTGGTTGGTTGGTCGATATTGAAAAACTTTTTGAATCTCAGAGATTTTGCGAGTGTCACTTAAGTGAAAAAAACCACTGTTATTTTGTTCATCTATCACGAAAATATTTATAGTACAGCAGAATTTTTGAGTTGGTCTCCACGATTTTAGAGTTGTTGAGTTGGTCCGTTTGTAAAAGTTTTTCATGATGATAAATACCTACCTACAACTAAATTATCATTAACTCTAGAAATGGGATATTTACCATGTTTACTGTTTGTTTTGAGTTCCCGATATTACCTAAGTGTTGGTACTAACTAAGTACTTAAAAATTGGTCTTTTATTTTATCAGTCACCTTATAAAAAAGTTCTTGGTCAAGCTTTTATGTCGAAATAATTGTGTAGTGAATAACCAGCTAGTTTTTTGTCAACCATTTATGTACCTATAGCCTATAGATCCAATCACATTATGTTATCCAATACTTAAGTAGCATATATATGCGATATTACACAAACCATGCCATTTATTGCCATTCAACAAGTCACTCAACGAGCCATATAATGTAAAGACGTACATAACACACTTACATTAAGAGCTATATTTCTACATAATCACAAGATTACCTCAGCGAGGATGTAAGCGAAGCTATAAAAAGCTCGTAAATCCTCCGTCCATAGTGTTTCTGTCGGTTAACTAGAAAGCCCTAGGGTACGCAATAAAAATTTTAAATTACTGTAATGGAATATTTTATTACATACTTGTTTGAAGTATGGTACAAGTTTATAGGTATTATGGGCAGAAAAATAGAATTTTGAATGAATCAAGTTATTTATTTATCGTGTGGTTAGTGCCTAACCTGGTGGCACAGAGTTTTTATGTTACCCCTGATAGAATGTCACTTTATGTGTACCCTCTAAACAGTCGGTTGATGCCAGTCTTTTTTTGTTGGGATGGGAAATCATCAAATGACTCCTCCCGCTCGGGGCGGAGCGGAAGGGAGTGTCAGACTTTTACTGACTAAAACCCATCCATGTTCCTTCCTTTGCCCTTTGTGTTCCAGGGCCGCGGTATCTCTTTCGAACAGTCCCGCAGCCCACCCCTTAGGCCTCTGACTTGGCTTTACATGCCATCTAGAAATATCTCTCAGGCATGCTGGTTTCCTCACCATTTCTTCCTTCACCGAAGCAAGTGATAATTATACAATATGAACATGGATCTGAAAAAACAAAGGGGCATGTCTTGGGTTCAAACTTGAGACCTATGACTTGGCAGTCCGACGGTCACACCACTAGGCTATCACTACTTTAACCAACTATAAAGTTCATCACTATTCAGAGGAGTAGTACACACAGAATAATATATTTTAAACTCAATGCGAAAAAGATATATTTCAAAAGTATTTGTTTTACTCAAACGTGAACTACGATGTACCTTATTTAAGATGAAAATTAACACTAGAAACGGGATATTTACCATGTCCACTGTTTGTTTTGAGTTCCCGATATTTCGGCGCTGTTGCAAGCACCATGATCACGGATAAACTGAAGTTATTGCGGGTGGGTGTTTATGAGCAGACAAATCGGTCTACCCTCTTTCTTGTTCGTTTTTTGCACTCAGTACCGCTACCACTGTCACTCGCAACTCGATTCTGAGGGAAGACCGAAGAGGGTAGACCGATTTGTCTGCTCATAAACACCCACCCGCAATAACTTCAGTTTATCCGTGATCATGGTGCTTGCAACAGCGCCGAAATATCGGGAACTCAAAACAAACAGTGGACATGGTAAATATCCCGTTTCTAGTGTTAATTTTAATGTTAGTGACCATGACAGTTTAAAAACTTATTTAAGATGTTTTGTTTTGAACATACTTTTTCCCGAGGCTTCCCCTGCGTGGATGTCAATATAATTTTGACATCCAGTACTACCGCGATAAAAAGTATTTCATATCGTAAGTTCGTAACCCTGATCTACCTGTGAGTTAAATTTCATCGACAGAAAAACCATTACGAATTTATAATGTTAGTTTGGATTAAAAATCAAACGAGCTGATTAGTATTTGATCAAAATTTGAGTATTTATTTGTATTTGATCAAAATATTAATAAACTAGCTTCCGCCCGCGGCTTCGCCCGCGTAGTGTGTTGATAAAAGCAGCCTATATGTTAATCCAGGGTATAACCTATCTACATACCAAATTTCAACCAAATCGGTCCAGCCGTTTATGCGTGAAAGAGTAACAAACATCCACACATCCATTCTCACAAACTTTCACATTTATAATATTAGTAGGATAAACTAAACTTGAAACGAAACAACAAATTAGGTTTATCTATCAATATTGAACGAGTATACAAAATTTCATGTCCGTGCTATTAACCGATGAGGAGTTATCTCGTGAAGAGACGATCCTGGCTGCCGGATCAAGTCATGTTTGTCATAAAAATGTATTGTCACCAGACCCAAAGGTGTGTACAAAACTTCAGGGTGGAAGGGACACCGATACGTAAACGGTTACCACGTACTCGTATTTAGCATATGATTCTGAGCCCCACCACAACTAAATTTTTCATCGGTTATTAAAAAAAAACAGCTGATTCCTACAAAAGTGTAAAACCTACACGTTCAAAATGTATGGGACAGCTGATTTTTTTTTAATAACCGATGAAAAATTTATTTGTGGGGGGCTCAGAATGATGTACTAAATACGTGGTAACCGTTTACCCATTAATTTAGACTACGTTAAACTATGTAGCTACACTGCTGCTACGGCGTAGCTCTCGTAGCGGCCTACGACATCATTTTTTCAACTCCTCATAAAACTGCTTCCAATTCCTACTAAAAGGCACCATTATCAATATTAAAGTGCAATCCGACGTAACCTACGAAGGTATGAGGCGCAGTCGTAACAAAGTGAAGTGATCCTTTCATAAAATATAAGCTTTGTGCGAAGGTAATCCCGGTAATGGGCCCCGGTTGGGCCGCGGGAGGCTAATTAGTGAAATAGCCTACGCAGCGCGCTTTAGTTATTAGCTTAGAGAGGACGTGAGTATCGCGGGGTTAGAATGTAGACTTATTATATGAGAGTGTGAATTGGTCGGAATGAAATGTCGACATTTTTATGACATAACATCACACCTGTAATCCCCAAAGGGTTACGCAGAGGTGTGCCTAAAAGTACACCCACATTTCGCTAGTTATGTTTAGCCTATTGCCATCAACCGGACACAAATTTAGACTCCGTGGCTGCTACTGAGAAATTCCTGATGGTAAAACCCAATAACACTTTGCCCGACCCTGGATCGACCCCAGGATCTCAGGCTCGGCAGTCGCGCTTGCGACCACTAGAACAACGAGGCAGTGGAGGATTTTTATGACGTTTTAACTAAATCCTGTCTGTCACCTTTCTGTGCTGTAACCACTGAACCAACAATATTTGGCTAACGAGTAGACTTTGACCTGTATAAGGACATAGGATAGCTTTTATCTATCCCGCTAATATATTCATATTGGGTGACTAACTTTTGCCACGTGTAGGAACACGTGGCAAAAGTTAGTCATCTATGAGTGTTCTTGTCTATGTAATACATGTTATAAAAATCGCGATGTTACATTTTTCAAAATCAGATTACTATGTTATGGCAAAAGACGCATGTGACTAAAAGAGTGATGGACATGAATGTTGATGGATGGAGAAGGAGAGGAAGGCCAAAGAAAAGATGGATGGCTTGTGTGAAGACTGATATGAAAGAGAAAGGCGTAAATGATGCCGTGACGTCTGACAGGGGAGAATGGAAGAAGAAAACGTGTTGCGCCGACCCCAAGTAGAACGGGTCAAGGGCAGGAAGAGATTACTATATTAAGGTACTTCTTAATCTATTAGAGCTAACATTCCAATTCCTACCCTATTTCAATTAACATAACACTTATTTTCTTTGAGATCTATGTAATTTAATCTTTGTACCTACGTATGTAAAAGAAAATCATTTTATCATTGTCCCTTAGTTATTATCTACGTCTAGCCATTCATTAAATTCTATTGAATGGTAAATTAAAAAGCAAATCCCTGTGATTATAATCAGAAACCTGATTGATGAAGCTATCTATAAATATAAATTGCCGACCCAATCTAGTCTTGAAAATTATTCGTTTTGTTAAGAAACCGCAAAAATGTAAGACTCCCAGCTATCTGGAAGCGCGCACTCGAAGGAGGCAAGCTCCGCATTGACCTCCAGAGGGTGCGCGTTGAAGACCAGACGCCTCTGGTGCAGTGCACCCGCTGATCTTGTTCAGAATATTAAACCGGGTTTTATTTACTTTAAGTAGGTACATACGCCAGCAGGACAACCTGCCCGTGTAGTTGTCCTGTCAGATTTTCCCAACCTACCTTGAACCTAATGCTTTAGAGATAAAATTGAAAATCTATTAAAGAAATTTGACAGATTGTAGTAGCTTGATGTGAAAGAAAAAGAAAGAAAGAAAAAATATTTATTTGTCGCAGAGACATGACGTGCGGACAAAAAAAAAAACAAAAATAATTACACGATTACGATGTGCTGGCATCTGTACCTATTTTGTACCTCAGTAAATAATACTCTCAGAAATTCTACACTGAGAAGTCGTTGTTTTCTTAAAATACTTACTTAGGTAAGTACTAATATTTGTTTACTTGTTTAAGATTTTTAGGGTTCCGTAGCCTAAGAGTAACCAATAAGACCCTATTACTAAGCCTCCGCTGTCCGTCCGTCCATCTGTCAGCGGGCTGTATCTCATGATCCGTAATAGGTAGATAGTTTGTCGGGGAGCTGGTGTGGATCGAATAAACCCACCCGCACGCAAAATACTCGCATTGGACGTAGAGTTGCGGACACCAGCCCGTTATACAATACAATACAATAGGTTATAGTTGAAATTTTCATATTTTCATAGAATTTGTATTTCTGTTGCCGCTATAACAACAAATAATAAAGTAAAAATTAAATAGGGCTCCCCTACTACGATAGTACAGAACCCTTAATGCCCGAGTCCGACTCACACTTGGCCGGTTTTTTTTTCAACGTAGGTAGGGTTATAAGTCTGAAGTTTCCTAGCTTTCAGTAATGGTGCATTGAAATAACAGCATATTTAATCCAAAAAACACCTAAGTAATACATAAAGTTTCACAACAAAAATAAACGTTAATTTGTTACCTTGTGAAAAGAAATTACAACGTCCGCCACAAACAGCCCTGAAGGTAATTCAAATGAGTTTCGTTTTCCCGTCATATAATAAAAGATACTTAATTTTGCACGAAACATAAACCGAAAATATTAAAATTTGTTCGTACAGTTAACAACGAAAGTCGATTTTTACTGTATAGTATGTACTAGAATAATTTGTAATTGGTTGGTTGAGTGGTCGCAAGCGCCGCTGCTGAGCTTGAGGTCCTGAGTTCGATTCCCAGGTCGGGCAGTGTTGTTGGGTTTTTCCATCAGGAATTTCTCAGTAGCAGCCATGGAGTCTAGTTTTGTGCCCAATTAATGGCAATTGCCACGCCCCCTATTACATGGGACTTTAAACCTTATGGGTGAAATGTGGGTATACTATTATAAGGTACAGCTCTGGCTAACCCTGCAGGTATTAGAGGCAGGGATTTCGAAAATTGTATTTATGTTATGGTATCAACGTAACATCCATCATGCATGTATTTCTCGAAGCGTTAGATAGGTACCCATCGTGTTTAGTGCACACAAATTTATCTCCAAATAGAAAAGTCTCATCAAATAGAGTTTAAATTGTAATCAAACGGTCATAACTGTTTCACACATAGTTTAAGAAAATCATAAAAATTAGGTTTTTTATGTATATTTTGTTGTTGTTTTTTAACCCTATTATAAATGTATTTTGAATGCTGAAAAACTGTTTTTTTTTATTAATTTTGAGTCATCTATTTAGATAAATAGCTTCGCATGAGGAGTTCGTTATTTAACCCACGGGATCTTACTACCGGATTAAAATGTATCCTATGTTACTGAAATGTTAATTCAGGTTCCGGAGATTTTTGTGTAAAAGATTAAAGACCAAGCACACTCACAAATTTTCGCATTTATAATAATAGCAGTAAGATTGTATACGAACGTAGTAACACAGCTTATACGACTTTCTTTACCGACCGTACTATGTAGGTACCTACTCGTTAATCTTCTCGGGATAAAACGGACGCCGGACGGTAACCAACTTTTAAACAGGGCCTTCGTAATTATATTCAGAAGTTCTTACACCCTTAAACTCAACTTCATAGACAAGTTTGGGCAATGTAAGCCAAGTTGGAAGGAATGAGTCGGCGAAACCGGCTAACTTGGACAACTAAGTAGTTCGAAAATTGCCTAAATTTAATTATTGTGTACAAAAGGAGAGTTTTGCTTGATAGGGAACTAGGTTGTGCTTTGTCAGAGATTTAATTATTTAAGACTAGGCTTTTGTCCAGCGCTTGGTCCATGTGGTAGATCTAAAGTTATCACACTGGGGCGTACGGTTGGGAATAAGTACCTAGTACTAAACCCAGGTCATTTTCTTCCTATGTGGTAAAGGGGTTGGACGATTTTTGTATGAAGCCTAACATCCAACATTCTATTTTATTTTCAACAAGTTGTTGTAGCCCGTAATAATTATAAATATATTACTTCCGTATTTGAATCTGATTTTGTGAACAATTTCAAGGGTTTTAACTTTTTCACGGAAGCTTAATTCTATTTATTTTTTTTAATAAATGTAGCCAGTACTGGCATATAACATCAGCTACCTATATGCCGTATATAATTTCATATGCATTCAGTAAACAGGTGTTATTTGAAATTACAAACAGACGCTTCAATTTTATTTATTTTGTATAGAAAAAGCGACCACGCATAAAACCTCTTTCTAGATTATCTCGAAAAGGTACAGACGACAGCACATCAAGCTACTACAATCTGTCAAATTTCTTTAATAGATTTTCAACAATATCTCTAAAGTATATTAGGTTCAAGGTTGGTTGGGAAAATCTGACAGTTTCGGGTAGGTTGACCTGCTGGCGTCTGTACATATCGCTTTAGAAGACTTTGTCTCAAGCAACACTTGTTTGCAGTTGCATGTTGTACTGATGGCGAAGATTATAACTTAGATGGCTAATATCTCGGAAACGTTACGCTTTAGAAGATTTAGTCTCATGAAAAACTTGTTTGCATTGATCTGGCATCAATTGATCAACAATCTATTGATTATCTGTGTTCATCGAAATCTCTTCAGCCGTTAAGGCGTAACCTTTTTACGCCTTAACGGCTTAAGACAGAATTACTTTCGCTTCTATAATACAGGGCGTAAGGGACAGCCCTCCGCAAACTGACAGGGTGCATTCAACTCCTTATTTTGAATCATATTCCACCGGATTTTTTCTCAGGATTTTTTTTTAATCTTTGTTTCAGTTAGCTTTAAATAAATATAAAATGACATTCTCTGTTCTTAGCACTCCATTTATGTAAATAATACAGATAAAATAAAATAAAACCTAGAAAAGTTGTTGAAATACCCCGAACGACGCGACGCGTGAAATCAGCTGTTCACTTCCTGCCTAGCTATAGAGTTCATCGAACTCGTCGTCGCACATGAGGAAATAAAACAAATCAAAATTATTGGATTTCCATAAAGTCCTTGAAATAATTTCTTGTACCAGTCATCTTAGTATCATTTACTGAATTCACACTGTCATCAGTCTGCGGAAGGCTATCCTTTACACCCTTTTTTTTCGGATGGAAAATCATCAACAAATGACCCCTCCCGCTCTGGGCGGAGCGGAAGGGAGTGTCAGACTTGTACTGACTAAAACCCATCCATGTTTCTTATTTGCCCTTAGTGTTCCAAGGCCGCAGTATCTCTTTCGAATAGTCCCGCAGCCCTGGCAGGCATCGGCCCTTGCGGACCCCTTTCGGTTTGCTGACATATCTTTGAGGCGGGCGTGGAACACGAACGCGCCGCACAGTGGGGTTTGCTCTATGGAGCGTTTGGTCAAAATTATTTAGTAACATTTTTCGACAGAAACTAATTTGTAGACGTGTGTTATGGCAATATAACTGCATTACTTTGATCTGTTGATTAAAATATTACCCTAATTTTTCTACGTTTACTACGGTCACTAGACTGAGCGAAGTTCTTCACCGGCCTACCTGGGCTGACTTTTTTCTGAAGATATTTTTTGAAAATGCACAAACCCTCTAACCATGACGAATTATTTTGAAAGAATCGTTTTCTGTCCCTATTCGACGACAACCACTTAGCCTTATATTGTTAACAAAAAAATTGTAAGGTTTCTTTAAGTGCTGGTAGATCTGAAGTAGGACACTTGGTTTAAGCAATAATCATTTCCTCTAATTAATTCAATATAAAAAATTTGATAGCAAGTTTTTAAAATTTTAAAAAACCGCCCCTAAGGCTACCCACTGACCAAAAATTGCTATCAATTTTTTTTTATTGGAGTGAAAACGATCTTTCACACATTTCCTTCTTGTTATTGGGTAGTCCATTCCTAATAACAAAGAACATACAAAAAAGACTATAAAATCAGCTACAATTCAGTATTTATGTGAATTAAATCATCCTAAATACGAACGGCTTAAATTGAGAATCCACTACCCCTTAACTTCCGATCCCTGTCATCCACAATCAGGGATTTTGCTCGAACTATTGAAGTCAAATTTGTATACTACTTTACCATAGGGGTCAGGAAAAAACAATATTTGTTACGGCAAAATCCCCCATATAGAAATATAAATAAAAACCAAAATTGCATCTTCAAAATAAAGTGATCTCTAAATAAGATTTTTTTGCCAAGTAATTAACTATCGTAAAGTGTTACATAAATATGTTTTAAATACTACATACCTTCATCGTCACTCATGATTTTTTAAATTAACTATGTATTCTTACTCGTAAAGAAATATTTGTTTCAAAGTCCGAACAAAACTTGGCTATCCGCAGTGAACAACAAAGAAAACAGAAAACAGTTGACGTTTGATGTATTATAAAAATAATACTAGACGGCAAATACTAATTTGGTCATCTAAAACGAATGTAATATACCTTCAGTTTATTAAATCGAAAAACAATAATCATCTACCTACATTTTCATAATAATTCTTTTTGACCAAACGCTCCATAGTACAGAATCCACCGTGCGCCGTCGCGACGGCGACGTTTTATGCAAAGACTACTATATTATATATATGTTTTATGATATGTCGTCATAAAACGGACCGACGGCGAGCTAGCCCATTACTCACCGTCCATAGGCCCGCGCCTACGGTGGCCGGGAGCCACCAAGTGGCCCCCGACGCGTCTCCCGCGGCGGCTGGGACGTGAGGTGCTCTACCTATTATTTTTTTTTTTTTTTTGGGTGGTGGGAAATCATCAAATGACTCCTCCCGCTCTGGGCAGAGCGGAAGGGAGTGGCAGACTCTTACTGACTAAAAACCACCCATGTTCCTTCATTGGCCCTTTATGTTCCAGGGCCGCGGTATCTCTTTCGAACAGTCCCGCAGCCCTGGAGGTGCTCTACCTCTCACGATCCACCACCTCCTTCGCAAGCATGACTGCTTCGCAGGAGGTGACAGCTTCCCATTCCCTCTTCGGACCATGGATTGAACTAGGACCGGACGCGAGAGGTCACCGCCGCCAATCGCCGCTACGAGGGCAATCCCTTTCACCCTGTATTAATCTGGATTACTTTATGGCACGAGGAGCAATTAAAAAAACATTTTTCAATATGAAAAAAAATAATTTATTATCAGATTAAAGTATAAAAAAAATATAACTCATTATTTAAAAATGAGAACTTATAAAATAACTAAAACACGAAACAGACAAGGTACTTAGGTACAGAAGATTAACTTTTACTCAGGTAAAAGTAGGTACAGGTTTAGGTACAAACGGATATGTATATAACTTTATAGTAATACAGGTGTTGCCGCCCACACACAGGTTCGCAAATTAATTTACCATTGTGATGTAATTTCATTCATTATAAGTTCAAAGAAGAGATCAACATCAGCGCCTCTATCGATGAAACTTGAAACTAGTAAAGATTTGACAGAATTGCACAGACAATTTTTTATGCAATTTCGACAAATCTCAACTATTTCCAATAAAATCTCCCGTGACTGATATATTTTAAGAACATCGAATCAGACTTGAAATTAATGCAAATTCTACGATCCAAAGAAGCGCTTCATAATAATATTTCTTCTAAATGAAAACGTTTTACGTCAAAAGTCATACTTTACTATGTCCCTTATCAAATAACGAACATTGGTGCAATTATTTGAGAATTTGTTGGAATTACAGAATGCTTTTTTAATTATATTAAGACCGCTTCACACGTAGCTGTAATATACAAGTTGAGTTCTTTTTTAACAAGCCTCAGTGCCGTCCGGCTGTCATTTGAAGATCTTTGACAGCCGTTACAGGTATTCAGTGGCCTGAAAGTCTGACAACCAGTCTTACCAAGGGGTATCGTATTACCCAGTAATAACTGGATTGTGGAGGTCAGATAGGCAGTCGCTCCATGTAAAATAATGGTATTCAGCTACAGTAAATTAAACTGGAAGCCTCCCCAACATTGTTGGGATGACCTAATTGAAGCAACGCATGTAACGGACTTTAACAATGTGTGCGATTGGCATTACGAATATACACCAAGCACGAAACTCCAAATACTCCATCACGCTATTTCTAACAACTATTACAAAAAGCGGATATAAAAACACGCAATGGAATGTCCTGCATCGAAAGTATCGTGATTGGGAACTTCGCCTATTTCATTAAATCGATGAGTATTATATTTAGTGAAGAATATTTTGGGTCCGATTCAGTAGCACATCGACTAAACGAACACTTGCTATCCTTTATTATTTTTCCAAAAAGTAACAGTTACAGTTTAGAGCTGTCAAACTATTTTGACATCTTCAAGTTTAACTGTCACTTTTGACAGCTGTTATTTCTTCCATCTCTTTCTACTTGAGCATAAGAGTAAGATAGCAATAGTTTAAGGTTAGTATAGTCGGTGAGCAACAGCCAGACCATTCTAATTAGTTAATATTTAGTCTTGATTATTATTTGTTCACTTTATCGAAGTCCCTTTGTACCGGTAACTCCACTGCTAGTAGAATAATATTTCTAACTGTATACATTATTTTGGATAATGTTTGACGATGACAAGTTTTAATACAAAGGCAGTTACATTTTTTGCCGTATTCTTTCATACTGCCTAGCTGCCGAATGCTGCCAAATTATTATTTAGCTACAACTACGCGATTATACTGTAAAGATGGTGCATCGACAACACGGCTCATACAAACAAAATATATTACCATAAAAATATCTTGCCAGCTTTTGAGCCTACAATGTATAAATAAATTTATAAAATTTAATTGACTATCACAATTATAAGTAGGCCTTTTAAAAACCTGAACTGATTTCAAATCACAATTACAAACATTCCAAGATTTATCACATTTAAAATAGATACTGTGTTGCAAGCAAAGTCCGCTATTCGTGAAATGTTGACATCGACTGGTAGTCCAGTCAAAATAGACTAAATTATGATTCCAGCTTGCATTAATTCCCAACAAGCTGGATTTTTGTGCAGGCCTTGGATGCGTCATTACAAATGACATATCAAAAGTCCCCATCGATCCGGCTTGTGCGTTGTTTTTTATTCGAGGTCAAAGGTCACAAATTTGCGATTTTTGCGTATATCTCTGAAACAATGAGAGCTACCGAAAAATGGTTCACACAAAGTTTGTAGATCGTAAAATTGTCTACAAAAAAGATTTCAACACTTTTTCTTCTACGGTGCACTGTTCTCGAATTATGGCTATTTTAAACATAGAAAATACGAATATGCACTCATACGTGGCCAGTATGCATCATCGGGTTAACCATTTGAACAAAAAATACTAGAACATAGTTTTATTTGCCCCATGCACACAAGTACGTGAAAAATATACAATTCTGAGTCAGTCATCGTCCGTCCCTAATTCTATTGGGCGGTTGGCCTTGAGAAACATCTGCCTGCGAGACTCCATTTTTCGGGTCGAAACCAGCGTATACCTGCTTTTCCCGAAGGACATAGCTCTAGTAAATGCAGTCAGTTTTGAACGGTTTTTCGTAGTGAATAGACGTGTCGTATCGTGTCTCTTTTTAAACAGTACCGTTACAAAATTTTGTAAAAATGTCAGACGTTTGCTTTATTTGCAATGAATCTATGACTGAAAGTGAAATTGTGGTTGTTGATCGTGGGCTAAAGACTTTAATGGATTCAAGTACTGAAAGGGGTGATGGGTTCGATGAATATTTGAACGACAAAACATCTGTAAAGATACATAAGCTGTGTCGTAAAGCATACACCCGGAAGAGCAGCATCGCTGTAGCTGAAAGACAGCGTGAGGCGGAGATAGCTACCACATCTGGGATTAGTCCTCCTCGTACTAGAGCACGAGGTAATGAATCGTCTTTTTGCTTCAAGAAATACTGTTTGTTCTGTGGCAATGAAGCAGATAAAACGGCTGAAATGAAAAAAGCGCAGCATCTTCGACGAAGAGTGTCTCAAGTTTCAACCCTTGACTTCAAGAAAACCATCTTGAAGGAAGCTCAGACTCGTTCTGATGAGCTAGCAAGAAGTGTCATTGCCCGCATTCAGTATGAAAATGACTTAGTTGCTACTGAGGCTAAGTACCACAGTGATTGTTACACTTCGTTTCTGACACCCATTAGTAGAGGTCCTGAAAGTGATTCTATTACTTCAGCGATGGAAGAAATATTTAGATTTATTGAAAATCATGATGATTATCAATTTTTAATACAAGAATTGAAAGATATTTGCAAAGAACCATCGATCGATAAATAGAACAATTAAGTCAAAACTCAAGTTAAAGTATGGTAATAGAATCATTATAATATATTATATTCCTACTGGGGAAACCACGTTAAAAAAAAGCGCCGTTTACACTACCTCAGAGGTGGTGCGGAAATGTGTGCATATAGTCGAAAATACGACTTTCCTGCTGTCTGAAGTCACGATATCTCGAAAGCGATGCTTTGTAGAAGAAAAGTGTTGAGATCTTTTTTGTAGACAATTTTACGATCTACAAACTTTGTCTGAACCATTTTTCGATAGCTCTCGTTGTTTCAGAGATATACGTAAAAAACGCAAATTTGTGACCTTTGACCTCGAATAAAAAACAACGCACAAGCGGGATCGATGGGGACTTTTGACATATCATTTGTAATGACGTATTCAAGGCCTGCACAAAAATCCAGCTTGTTGGGAATTAATGCAAGCTCGAATGTCTATTTTGACTGGACTATGGGCAGTGTGCACACATTTTTATTAGGTAATCAGAATGTAGTACGACAATGCTGGCATCAACACGAAAACTCCCACATTCCATGTTTAGTGAACTTTGCCCGCAACATTTACAAAAATACAAATTATTGGATATTACAAAAATTAAATAAAACATCACAGATTCCAGCGCAACGCTTAATTCTGCAAGAATTTGTATTTCAAAGTTTAACTTCTGAAATAGTTGAAAAATCGATCTACCTTTATAATCATTATGGCAAGTTTTAATAATTTAATAACATCGATGATTATTATGCATTTTAGCGTTATTTCCTAATATTACCTATACACAATCAAATAATTACTTTTGCAGGCTCCCAATAGAGTATTATGAAAAATTGCTAATTTCAAGCCAATACTGCGCGGGTCGCTACATTTCCGCGTTCTAGCGATTCTTTGCTTGATAACTAAAGATAAGTATGCCACTTTATTGTAACCTTTATTATACATAGCAATAAGAAGAATATTGCGCCATAGCTACCGACAATACAACAACTACATTATCGATCCTTTCATACTATAAATCGGATCATAATTATTGAGTCACTCATACCTAATACAACTTGGTCATACAACTATCAGGAATATAAGCAATGCAGATATATTTGTGTAATCAGACTTACGAAGTATTTATTCTCTTTACGTGTACTTTGAGACTGAATATAGAGTTCCTTTTACGTTGTCAACGGATGCGCGTAACAATTAAAAAGAGAACACGCAATTTGAATAATAGAATTTGACAGATAGATGACGTATGCGGAAGAGTATCGAAACGTATGATGGCGCTTCGCTCGGTCTAGTGTAGCATTCCTTTTGTATTGGAATGGCCATTACTCGTATATCGACGACACTCACTGCTTCTGCAGACGTTGAACGCGACGTTGGCATTCCATTTGTTTACTACTCTGTGACGCAAGCATGACAAATAAGCGCCGTCGCAAGACGACGTAACAGCAGAAAAAAATTCGATAACATACGACGTACCATTGACCTTTGGCTTTGAACAGATTTAAAATATTGGCATGTATACGTCATTTTAAAAGTGCGTATTTCGACGACGACGATGGAAATTTGGAATGCCATAAGGGTTTTGATCGCACTGTTGGGATTTACAACGTTCTGCTCAGCACCGTAAGTTTAAAATTCACCAGCACGCTCAATATCCCTTACGGCATTACGCACCACCGACATTATAATTTGTGAATTTTATCGTAATTTCTTAGCTAATACAAATAGTTCTTGCATTCTCTCCAATATAGTGTCAGATAAGACAGATAGAATTAAAATACTAATACCTAAATAGGTACAATTTAAGCTTGCTGACAGATATTATCAATCGCTCCATGGTTTAGCAAAGGCGGGCTTATTCATACCTTCAACATCTGCAAGTAATTTTCTTCTACCTTACAAAAACATCAAGCTATTACGTCTGCCTGCAGAACAATAAATCTTTTTTTTAAATACTCTGATTACTGAACCAAATCAAGGCGTGGTTTCCCACGCGTTTCTTCAACGTTATCCGTAACTGAGCCCGTATCTTGTAGCAACTTGTGGTGTGTGCGTGGTGGCGACTGCTAGCAGAAGAGGGACATCGTTGACGTCGATGTTCAGGGATTTGGTCAACGTCGCGATGTCGCAGAAGTCTGTTGACATTAACATGTCGGCCAAGGTCTTTGATAGTACGCAGAATTCACGGAGTTTGCTTTCGAGGAAGGATATGCACTGGAAGAAAGAAAATAGGTCTTGTTATTTTTGTCTTATTCTTTATTGCACACAAAATAACAAATTTACATACGAATTGCAATAATATAGCTATGTACAATGGCGAGCTTAACCCAGAATTGGGTTTTCGTATAGAAAACCTAATTTTGACTGCGAGATTTGCAGACGAGGGAGATACTTATGATGCAATAACAATTACATTACATTTCATCTTACGTTTATTTTTAATTCTTATCTGTACTATGACTCGTTTTTACCAAAAATCAATAAATGCATTCAACCTATTTAATACATATTTATGTCAATCGTTTGAAGATATTATATGTCAAAATTATGTTTTAAATACGTTTAGCACTTTTAGGTGATAGAAGGTCTAAATACGAATGCTGCTGAATAAAAAGGCGAATGCCAAAGGCTGGGTACTTAATGATGCGATTTTGACTTCAGTGGGAGTGGTATTTCGGCTGTCATTTGTAGATCTTTGACAGTCGTTACAGGTAGTCAGTGGCCCGAAAGTCTGACAACCAGTCGTACCAAGGGGTATCGTATTACCTAGCACTAACTGGGTTGTGGAGGTCAGATAGGCAGTCGCTCCATGTAAAATACTGGTACTCAGCTGCATCCAGTTAGACTAGAAGCCGACCCCAACATAGTTGGGAAAAGGCTAGGCAGATGATGATGATGATGATGATGATGATGATGATGGTGATAGTGATGATGATGATGGGAGTAGTATTTCGGGAATTTATTTGTATACGAAAAGATCTACTGTGAATCTTTCACTATTATGCATGTTTATTTTTCAGAAATCAAGTTGCGTTGGACATCGCTAATAGATACTTCAGAGAGATAGATCAAAATGAAACAACCACAATAGTTACCTGTTGCGCAGGTACCCGCGCCTTCCACATGGCGGGCAGTGTATCTAGCATCGCACCCACGAGTGACGACATGCCGCCTGACCCGCAGTCCCGGCCTATCACACGCACTTCCCTGGGACAACACAAACTAATGTATTACATTCCGGTCATACAATTGTAAATACGCTTGGTTTGCAACTAAACAGTGGTCGCGGTTGGTCCTTAACTGGGGGGTTACTACGTGGGAAAGAGATGGCGCTAGACGACCTGTATAGCTCTGTCTCTTTCGCACACTAGAATTACTCCTGCTTTAAGACGTCATGGTAGACCACCTGTTCGTCGTTCAAGTCTATTTTACATGAATTCTTCTTTGTTAAATGGTAGTGGACAGTGAGATCCAACGGCCCATGTGACGGGAAACTAATTCTATCAGGTTGTAGACCAGCGACACCAAGGCGTTTGCCAGACGCTGCCGTTAGGGTACATTAAGGTTTATTGTCGCATGAGACGCTACTGATCGCTCTATACATAGATCTCAGCATAAGTGCTTCGATGGAAAAGTTTGTACATGAAATTGTGCATGTATTTCTATGCAATAAAAATGTGTTATAAGTTACATAATTAGAATTACCAAGTATTAATGTCTCCTATTATAGCGACGGCTTGCACGGGCGACTCCGTCGTCTTGTTGATGTACGACGTCAGTTCCAAGTCGCGACGTAGATCAGTCTCCCACGCACAAGGTTTGGCAATTGTTCCTGTAATGACAACGGAATTATTTTACATAAAAAAAATAGTACATTTTGATATAAGTGGGGAAACTTTGTTAATGCATTTAAGTTGGAATTAACATCCGACCTGCAGGCGAGGGTGTTATGGAGCCGAGAACTGCAGTAACAAATCCCCACGCGTATCAAACGACGTTTTTCAAAATACTTTCGAAGAATTAAAATATTAGAACGGAAAGTATTTTTGTCAGGAGTTATTAGGAAACTATGATCTAATTTGTTTTTTTTTCGCGCTTTACTTTCACCAGGTTGAAGAAGAAGCAAAGGTATGATGCCGCTAAAAAGGCTAATATGAAAAATATAAAATTCAAATATTTTTGAATGTAGAACACAAATAATTGTTTATTCATTCGCAAAAGTAAATACATTTAATATTTAAAGCCGTAAAGACGAATATCACTTTGCCGAGACGAAAATGACGCCGACTATACTCATTGAACCCATTTGGACTTAGATTAAGTACAGTTATCTGTGGAAATTTTTATTTCCGCACGTGTGCGGAAAATATTGAAAATTCACGCGTGTGAAATACATTGCAATTTGAACCTAATCGTAGTGCGATGAGAACCAGTTTTCGAGAAAGTGTATTGAA
The DNA here is from genome assembly GCA_950022335.1 of Eurois occulta. NCBI lineage: Eukaryota > Metazoa > Arthropoda > Insecta > Lepidoptera > Noctuidae > Eurois > Eurois occulta. The sequence goes on along the minus strand of OX465484.1, from coordinate 6,298,368 downwards.
AAAACATTTATTACAGGTAGCAGGATATTTTTAATACATTATCGTCATTCTCTAAGCTAACAGATGTGCCTTCTTTGGATTGTGCGATTTCTATTGTTCATGGTGATTTAAATTGTATTTGAAAGACTCAATTTCGTTGCGTTGACAAAAAATGTTAAGGTTCACTCAAAATAGGCCTAGTACCTATTTTGGGGAGGTGACCTTAAAATGTTTAGTCCTGCAAGGCAACGGACCAATTCACGGAAAAAGAGACAAACCTTGTAAAACTAAATCAGGTACGTAGTGATCGGTGACAGCGCCCAGCAGCGAGGCGTGGTACCCGGCGCGCGCAGGCACCCGCTCGCGCGCCAGCCCGTCCGCCGGGAACTCCAGCACCTGCTTCACGTCCACCAGCTGCTCCGCACTCTTGTTCTTGTTCGACCTCCTTTCCGGCCTCTCCTGCCTTTTGGGTCCACACACTTCATCCTTAGGCTTCACGATATTAACTACCACTGTATTTTCTTTACGCTGTCGAACGAATGTTTTTGGTGATACCTCTCTTTCTGGAGACGATTCAACGATGGTTTCTTTAGCGAACTGCGGCTCGATCTGACGAGGCATATCATTCATATACTCCATCTCAGAAGCGTTGGTCGGCGTCTGCAGCATCGACTCCAGCATCTGACACTTGACACACGTCTCACAGCGCTCCTCCTGTATCGGCGGCACGATTGTCGGGTCAAACTGGAAGTTATCCAACTTCAAATTCCCCGGTTTACCAATATAGTGCCTATCTAATATCTCTAAGTTTTTGCTCTTCATATAATTAGTGACTATCTGAGGGTACTTATCGAACTCGAACTTAAAACCGGAATGTTTGATTGGTTTGGAATGTTGAAGCGTTTGCCCGCAGCATTTCGACGGACTGTCGGCCCGTTTATCCTGCTCACAGCCTTTCTTCTTGCACGTTTCAGTCGTCTTCTCTGGTACTTCAAGGGTGAGGGGTTCATTGTGCACTTTGGAAGACTTCTTAACCGATCTCCCGTCGGCTGACTTGTTCTTCAGCCCCACTAGTTTGTCGTTATCACCTAACACGAACACGACTTTCTTCTCATCCGTCTCGTTTTCTGAGAGTGACGAGTTTAGACTAGAATCCGAGGAGGCTTTCAGCGACAGCATCATGGTGGGGTTCCTCTTGAGTTGGTTGGTGACGGGGACGTCGCTGGTAGAACTACAATCTATGGCGAACTCGGAGCTGTTAGAGAGCTTTTGTCCTAAGTTGGCGAGCGTGGGCGATCGCTTGATGCTGACCTCGCTGGCCGCTAAAGTACTGACACTACTATCACTGTTCTGAGTATTCACTGACGGCACTGTTAAACTATCCGCGTCGCACTGCGCGAGCTTGTTCACGTGTGTTGCAGTCCTGCGCATCCCGGTGGGTTCTGACGTCGCCGTCACGCTCACGACTCTTTCCTTAAGGGTGCAGTCTTGGAAATGGAAGTCGTTTCGTCTGACGTCACCGCAGCGCACAAAGTAGGTGAGTACGACGAGTAGGCGGTTGAGGAACTGTGTGTTGCTGGGCCCGCTGATGATGGTGCGGGCGGCGCGGGGAGGGAAGCCGATGTTCCCGCAGAGATCGTTGAGTTGCGCCCAGAGAGCGTTGTAGGGCTTACAGGACTCCTGTGGCCTGGTCTGGTGGTCGATGGTATCGTAGGGGCTCACAGTGGACACCCAGCCCAGGTGGTAGGTCAGCACGTGCGTCAGAAGCGTGCTGATGAAACTGTAACGAAAGAAAGATCTAGTTAAAGTGATTAGTGCACTCACGATCACGCTGATCAGTGTTTGGTTCGCCCATTAACAGATCACGATACACGATTAGCTAAATTAAACATAATTGCTTAACAAGAAGGTGTCGCATAATAAATATTATGCACTAGTTCCTAATTGAAAATGTAGACTTGTACTAACTACAGCAGCCTTAAAATAAATTTAACTCGTTAAAGTATATCGAATGTACTATAGAAATCATCATCTTCCTGCCCTTGTCCCATTCTACTTGGGTTCGGCGCAACACGTTTCCTTCTTCCAACCCCCCTGTTAGACGTCACAGCATCATTTTTTTTAATATATTAATTGGGCTACTCTTGACCTCAATCTAGTCCTAAGGACAGAGCTGAGGTCGACGATGGAACGAGCTAACCCAAAAGAAGCCTATCAACTCGCGACTTAAATACATTGGGGTCATATAAACTTGGATCACCGACGAAGGCAGGGAATTCCACTCCTTGGCTGTGCGCATAATAAACGAAGTAGCAAAGCGTTTCGTGTGAATGTGTGGAACATCGACAAGGAATGGGTGATAACCCGCAGAACTTCTGGACTCCCGATGGTGGAATGATTACGTGGAGCTCTTGGGCACATTTACCGAAGTACAGCCTCATTTAATTTACTCCTTTCTCTTTCATAGCAGTCTTCACACAAACCATCCATCTTTTCTTTGGCCTTCCTCTCCCTCTCCATCCATTAACATTCATGTCCATTACTCTTTTAGTCACATGCGTTTCATCTATATATCAATGTACTACAGAAATCGAATAACATTAATTCAATGTTAATGTTAACGGTCAAAATAAATCATTTTATCTGATACAACTAATTCATTATCAGTATCGAGTTCATTAACTTAATTAAACAATCAGATAAAAAACTCGTCTACCTATATTAAGTTAAAGAATCGATTAGATAAATCATTCGGAGAAGTATTCGAATCATCGCCAATGTATTTCTAGCTATGAGAACTCCTTCGCAGACCTATGTTGCACAACAAGGTTGGGCAATTTGTTGAACGGACGTCAATCTATTAAAAAACAACATCAGGAATCACGTGAGTTTAATACGTAAACATTACGACGAAAATAGCTAAGTAGCGATACCTGACTAACTTCGAAAAACAAAATAAAGAAAAGAAACAAGACAGCATTTCCATTCACACTTTGTTTCAGATAATGGACGAGCGAAATCGCGCCAAAATGTAATACTTTTTGTTGTTATTTAGGGTTCCGTAGGCAAAAACGGAACTCGTATACACGTTGAATGCAGCGATAGGCACGTCTGGAGTCGCGATTACCTTAATAATAATTGAGGTGTGGATAGTTTTGGTAACAAAATGATAGGAACTTTTCTTGCGACCGATGAACTTAAATTATGTAATATAACATAACATCGCGCCTGTTATCCTAGAAAGGTTAGGCAGAGGTGTACCTAATAGTACATCAACATTTCGGCAGTTACGTTTACTAACCGGGCACAAATCCAGACTCCGTTGCTACTACTGAGAAATTTCAGATAAACCAAATAACACTTTGCCCGACCTGGGATTCGAACCCAGGCACTTATCCTCTGCAGTCGCGCTTGCAACCACTAGATCAACGAAGCAGTCCTCAAATTATTTACGAGTAAATATTCATCCCGACTACCGAACCCTATACTGTATGTGTCCCAACGTGTTTTTTTTTTATTTAGTCATTAATCGGTGGCGTTGGACGCGTTCCAGACGGTGAACGTAGCGATAGTTAGGTCTGGAGCCGAGATTGATTATCGAACTTACATAATTGTCGCGTGGGTGGGTCTGCCATGAAATATGACTAATGTAACGACTGTTTTGATTTAAAAAATAATCGCGCGTGTATGTTTCGTGGTTTTTGTCGATTTGTCATCGTTTTTGTGAAAGATGTACTGAAAGTATTTTTGCCGGAAGTCTGAGTGGATTTTGTAGTGCTGTATCGTTTTGCAACTGTATGATGACTGGCTGTAACTCAGGATAACACAAATGACTCAAAAATGATATTTTATGTCATTGAATTAGATTATTATCAAGGCCATTCAATTAATTTATACACACATCTACTCTAAACCCACTAAACTTAAACCTTCTAAGCTCTTGTTACAGCGCGAAATGCCTTCATAAAGGATAAGTAAGTACAACTTGATTTAATAACTGCAAATACAGCTGTTTATCAAACACCCACTTTCAAATCCAAAGCAAACACCTTTATTACGTTCATAAAATATTACATAACACAATGCGCGAGCTTTACGAAAATCATGTGATAATGTTTATCTGATGAGCATATAATCAACGCCGCGAAGTACCGACATATATCTTTAACGACTGTAAAATATCTCTCCATCGCCTACACAGCATCACGTGAATTCTATAGGAAATAATAAAATTTATTAACACAAGAATTTCACGGTTTTAGGAATCCGTAGAAGGACGCTTGGCATTTAGATGCGGAACTTTATTTATTTATTACAAAATGGGCCTGCTCTTGACCTCGATCACGCCTGGTGGAAAGCGATGGATGAGGACTATGATGAAACGAGCGTGCCCAGAAGATGCCTGTTCACTCTTACTTTGAAGGCAGACGGGTTAAATGTGGAAGCGAACACAGATGCCGGCAGAGTTCCACACTTTGGCTGATGGGATGGTTGGCTTTGGGTGATGGTGGGATCAGAGCGTGGAGCTCCTGCGCACACTCTCCGAAGTATAGTCTGTAGAAGACCAACAAGCAGGCGACATTACGCCGATGAGCTAGGCTGTGAAGCGTAGCTACCAACGTCTCGTCGCCTATGAGCCTTTTGCTCTGCGTTCCACCGAATCATGTGCAGCAAGCTGGTATTTTGCTGAGCCATCCCACAAGTGACTGCAATACTCCATACAGGAACGGACCTGTGCTTTATACAACCTTAAAAGTTGTCCAGATGTGAAGTATCGCCTCACCTTATTCAGGATGCCCGGGTTCTTAGCTGCGGTCTGAGCTTTTGACTCAGAGCTTTTGTTCATTTGATATGAGGACCGTTCGAATACAGGTCAACGCACAGTTAGGGCACTGCACGAGGTCAACTCAAGTCGTCCAGGATTCTTTCTAATAAACGGCATTGCTTTGGATCCTATCTGCTCGTAAAAATGAGGTAAGGTGATGCGGAACCGATACAGTTCTTATATTTAAGTGTGCTGTTAGCATTGCAGTGTGTACCAGAGCATACACTAATCGAGAAGACAGATAATAATTTTTTCGTGTGATTTAATCAGTGGTAGTTTTTTTGCGTGTGCTCAACTGCTCGAATTTAGTGAAGAGACTTTTTGATGCGACGCAATCGGTCACCTGAGGTCCATAACCTCATAGAGTGGTCATCAACTTTTTGATTTACCTAATATTCTCAAATAGATGAGTTGTAACGATATTTGAGGCACGTGTAAGACCAAAATAAATGTGTGATATTGTTTAGGAAAGAAATTAGGAAAATTTCGTGAGGAAAGTTCTGAGTATGATGAGTGTGGATGGATATAAGAGTAGGGGAAGGCCATAGAAAGGATGGATGGACTCTGTGAAAGATGATATAGCTTAGCTAGACTAGAAATTGGGTGACGGCACAGAGGACGATTTATAGAGAAGTATGGAAGTAGAAGAGACCGCTAAAGCAGCGCCGACCCCAAATAAATAGCAATAAGAGCAGGAGACCGATATTGTGTTCCTATACAACAACAGGAAATTGGTAATTTATCGCTAATGAGTACTTCTTTTGACGTCAAGTTGACTTCCTCAGCTTTCCCGCAAAATAGGGACTCGAGCCAAAATGTATGTTAGTAAATTCTGACGAAAACCACCGGCTCACCATTTAATAAATATTACTCTAATAAAAACTGCATAATTTACCAATGATCTATGTTTAGTTAATCATAAACATGAATCCCGGACTAACCGGGTATAAAAAAAATTGTGTGGACTGCGATATACACCTGTGTATTAAAAATCTTGCATTACTAAACGACAGGTTTGAATTTTCAGGAATTTCCAGGTGAGTGGGCGCTTGTCGTCTATTAAGATCAAGCGAAGAGATATATTATGAATTTGAAAACTGTTATTTTTGGCAGTTCCATCCGCGTTCAAAACATTCTAAGCTTTGGATCCGCATCCGAGATATCTTTGGTCGTTCCATCCGTAATCGAAGATATTGTCTTCTCTTTATCCGTATGCATTAAGCATTTGGTACCACATTGATTTTATTTAACACGAAAATACGCTAATAACGTTTAATTGTGTAAATGTGTAATAAAACGTTTATTTATTTTTTATTTTCTCCTAATTCGCGACTATGTAATAATTGTATAAGGGATGTGTTATTCTTTATTGCACACAAAATTAAAAGATATACACACAACATTACAATATATAGCTTATGTACAACGGCGAGCTTAACCCAAAATTGGGTCCAATCCTTTCCTTTCCTTTCTTTTTTTTGGGTTAATCCTTTTCTCAGTTCTAAACAACAGAATGATTCATCGTTTGGCAGATTACTCGTGACCCGTGAGATCTCATTTAGTTATCATTTGCCTTTTAGGCAATACATCAGCTCATTTTCTCTCCATAATGACCAACTTTGTCTTTTCTTAATGTTGTTAAAAGGCAAATAAGGTGGAGATGTAAGCGGACACAACCGCCTATAGACCGCTTGGATGCAGTTGCATTGCCGTCCAAGGGACAGCTGTACCTACAGATCGGGTGGTTTTAATGCTAATCGGCCTTCAACAGCAATGGTTATCTACATACAATACTAGACGCAGCAACGTTGCCATCCCAGATACAAAACTGTGATAACTCATGTGCTGTTTAGCAGTCCTTGCTACATCATCATCTACCGCCGTCTAACCGGATGCAGCTGAATATATTTTACATAGAGACTGCCTTACTGACCACCACAACCCAATTAGTTCTGGGTAATACGATACCCCTTGATAAAACTGTTTGTTAGACTTTCGGGCCACTGACTACTTAACGACTGTCAAAGATCTACAATTGACTGCCGGGACCAACGGTTTAACGTGCTTTCCGAGGCACAGAGGAAACTCGGTATGTAATGGGTGGTCCATCGACGGACCAACCAAGGCAATCGCAGGTTAACTTGAAGATCGACCTAATTTAAGCAGCTGTTATTATTTAGCCACGAGCTCCTCCGGGTCCTTGCTACATACTGGTCGGATATTATTTAAGTCTATCGATACGCTAAGAGGAAGAAGTTCTTCAAACCGCTTAGTTTCACAGCAACAGTGCTTTGCGGCCAGTATAGTAGCAGGCCCACCTACCACTATTACACCAAGTATATGCTGACCAGCTCTTTAATAAATTAATTTATTACTAACTAGAAGTTTTATTGTTGAAATAACATAACACAACTATCACGCCTGTAATCCCCGAAGAGTTAGGTAGAGGTGTACCTAATAGTACACCCAAATTTCGCCAGTTATGTTTAAGGTCCGTGTAACAGGAACTAAGTAATTCCTGATAGTAAAACCCATCTCTACATCTCCCAAAGGTTGACTGGTAGCAAATGCCTATGGCATTAAGTCCGCCTCTGTACTTTGTGCTTGAAGTTTTAAATCAATAAATAAATAACACTGCCCGGCGAATTATTAAAATAGTTTGTACTAAACATGTTTTTCCCTTAAGATTTTTATTACATCAACCGTAACTGACGTTATTTACGGGAGACAGCATACATTTCCCCGCTTGTCGTTCTAATCTCTTTCATTGTGCGAGTCTTAGCATCATGTGATCGAGCCACTAAATCAAGATAAAAATAATTGTTGAAGACAGTCTGGGCAGCTGTTTGGGCGTAGAAAGTGTTAGTATGTTGAAACTAGAGTAATATATTCTGTGTTGTGTTAATTGGATGCAGACGTGTTGATGAACAAATATCTCGATTAATTAATTAGCTTGGCGTTTTTCTCTCGTCTCATAATCGACGTGTATAACATGTTTCAGATTTTTTACTAAGTAATCTGACTAGTACTTATTGGGATCCCGTCACTACTGTAATCAAATACTTTGAATAAATTAATCAATGAAACTGATTGCAATTCGTTTAATTTAGTTTTAAATTCACCTTTTCTTTTCATAATACACTTAGCACTAGGCCTGTAATCCCTGAACGGTTGGGCAGAGGTGTAAGTACAGTCTAGTGATATAACGGTTACTACTTCGAGATACGGCCGGTTTCCGGCCTGATATGGCTTTCGAAATACACTCGAGAGCAATGAATCCGGGTCACTTAAAGAATGTTAAAAATCTCGGAAACTAAAAATGCTAGGTTAATGCAATAAATTGTATTTAATAGACAATGTAATACTCCTTAAATGAAGGTATTAAAACTTCTTAGTTATTGTAAAGTTATATCATAAAAAAATCAAATTTGAAAAAGGGCCACTTTCGAAGATGGAACTACGAAATTACAGCATTTGGTTTTGCTTTTGTTTGTAATCTGTCATTTATGTGGGTACATAAACCATGTTGATAGTGCTCTATATTCATTATTCAAGCTGAAATTATGTCGCTTACGCCTGAAGAATGCACCAGAATACTTACAATGCTGGAAACCGGCCGGAGTCAGCGCGATACAGCCAGGACTGTCGGTGTGTCGCTGTCAACAGTACAAAGAGTTCTCCGACGTTACGAAGAAACTGGTTCTAACCTACGCAGACCAGGAACGGGCAGAACCAGGTGTACCACAGCACGAGAAGACCGATACTTGGTGAACACCATGCTTCGAAATCGCTTTCTCACAGGAACTGAACTCACAAATCAGTTTCGACGCCTCGTCGACGTCGGCTTGCTGAATCTAACTTAAAACCCCTTAGACCTGCAAACGGCCCTAAACTGGAGCGTGGGCATCGTATTTCAAGACTAAGATATGCCCAGAGCCACGTAAATTGGAGTATTGAAGATTGGTCAAAAGTTATGTTCTCCAACGAATCAAAATTTATGCTCTAGGTACAAGCACGATGGAAGACACAGAGCGTATCGAAGACCAGGGGAAAGATTCAAGCAAGCATGCATCGAAGAAAAAGTAGCCTACGGTGACTTCTGAAAGTCGCACAGAGCTGGTGATCATAGAAAACGGCTCTTTAACTAGCGTAAGATATGTGGAAGAAATCCTCAATGATCACGTTGGTCCATTTATGGTCAATTTAGGTGAGGATGATATATTTATGCATGACAATGCCCGACCTCATACAGGTAGGATTGTGAATGACTACCTTCAAGAGATGAACATTACTCGTATGGAGTGGCCAGCGCGCAGCCCGGATATCAACCCGATCGAGCATGCTTGGGACGAGCTAGGCAGATGCGTAAAACAACGAAACCCTCCCCCAATCACGCTTCGTGAGCTCAAAATTGCTCTCACAGAGGAATGGGAGAATATTCCCCAAAATCGTATAAGGAACTTGGTGTACAGCATGCCAAACCGCGTAAACGCAGTAATGGAAGCACGAGGAGGCAATACGAAGTATTAAAATTCAAGAAAATCGTAATAAAGTTCAAAAATTTCATGTTACCTATTTTTGTTTTAAGGAGAGATCAGCAGTTTTTTTCTTTATGTAATTTTGTGTTAATAAAATGTATGGCGACTCATATTTTTTTTACTTTCATTTAAGGAGTATTACATTGTCTATTAAATACAATTTATTGCAGTAACCTATAATTTTTAGTTTCCGAGATTTTTAACATTCTTTAAGTGACCCGGATTCATTGCTCTCGAGTGTACTATATTCGTGAAAACGTAAACAGTGCGAAAAAGTCGCTTTTGAATTTTGCTAAGTGTATACATTTTTTTGCTCGTGACTGTACCAAAAGCACAACCACATTTCGGCAGTAATGGTTAAGTCCCATGTAATAGGGAGCGAGCCTATCGCCATCAGCCCGGCACAAATTCGCCCAGACTCCGGGTAGTCATACGTCTTTATCGAAACTGTTTGTACAGGAATACATTGTAAATAGTATTTTATAGAATATTATAAAATATGTACATTCTGGGCTACTAGTATAGTGCCCCGATTACCTCAATTGATCGTTACAATTTACGTTTGAAAAGCAAACGGACATTCTATTCAGTATTTCATTCATTTCAAATTTTGCGTGGGCATAAGAATACTACAATTTATTTGGATTAGACTTTATCGTGCGTATATATTTTGTCTAGTTGAAAATAGTAGTTGAATGGGGCTAACAACCTATAGACAAGAATAGTCTACGAATCATAGTTTTTACTTTTCTATATACAAACGATGACTAAGGAGTATCTACTCAAGTCATGTGTATTGTCTAGAGCTTAGTTTTTGCAGTCGATTACTTTATCAGTTAATTGAAAGTGATTACTGCCACTAATGGACCAACTTCAACACCTATGGGTACTCTTCAAACCAGAACACAGTAATGTTTCTTGAGAAATAGGTTTTATGGTAATGAGTCCCCGGATTAGTTCTATTAGTCTGTTTTGAGCAAGTCTAATTCTTAAAGTACCTATACGTACTGTAAACTACAGCTTGCCAGATCAATTTGTAATTTAGCGAGGTATAAAAAAACCATGGTCAAACACGTCTTGCAGTCCCCAGTTTCTAAGACCGGATGAGGTCAGCACCCATACTAATATCAACGCGAAAGCGACTCTGTCTGTTTGTTGACTTAACACCCCTTGACGGCTGAATTAATGTTGACACTCGTAAAATTAGGCACGCGGATAGTCCATGATATGGGTTATGACATAGACTTCTTTACCCCAGTGGTTTGACTTCGCGGGATTATTTCCGACCGCCGAAGCAGTACACAAAATCAATATTTTATAAAAGAATGAAGTAATAATAATACTTACAAATTAGTAGTCTTCGTGTCTCCCACAGACAGTACAGAGCAGAGATCAGACAGCAGCGTCTCGGCGAGTTTGTTGGACGACCGGGAGTCGCCCGTGACTAGATTCAACCACACCGGTTGGAGGCGCGGCCCGTACACCAGGTCTGATAACCTAGAGAAAGGTGGTATTATATTTTGATGCTTGAACATCATCATCATCATCTGCCTAGCCTTTTCCCAACTATGTTGGGGTCGGCTTCCAGTCTAACCGGATGCAGCTGAATACCAGTATTTTACATGGAGCGACTGCCTGTCGGACCTCCACAACCCAGTTAGTTCTGGGTAATACGATACCCCTTGTTAAGACTGGTTGTCAGACTTTCGGGCCACTGACTACCTGTAACGACTGTCAAAGATCTACAAATGACAGCCGGGACCAACGGCTTAACGTGCTTTCCGAGGCACGGAGGAAACTCGGTATGTAATGGGTGGTCACCCATCCACGGACCAACCTAGGTAAGCACGGCTTAACCTAAAGATCGATCCGAGCGACTGTTCTTATTTAGCCACGAGCTCCTCAATGATGCTTGAACATAAATACATATTTTATTGAGTATTTTTTGGTATTTTGGAATGTAAAAATGTGCATTTACTTGTATAAACATGTGTGACATGATACATAGATATGCACATATATGGATGGAAACGAGTTTAGATTGTGATGTATGTGGCTAAGCGAGTAAGTATCACTTCTGGGGAACTTTACAAGCGTTTCGATAATAAGAAAAGCTTTTCGGTTCTCGATCAACTGCTACGAAGTTGTTAGACATGTCACTACGTCACACATTTATGTCACTCACCAGCTGGCCGCATGTTCGGCGGCGCGGTATAACGTAGACACGCGGCCGCCGGTGGCGCCGGCCGCTAGAGTCGCCAGTCGCAGCCGACACACCAGTGCTTGTAGCTGCGGCGAGTGTTCCAGACATCTCCTTACTACGTCACTGCACAAATATTTTACAATTGTTATGATACTGATAATCATATTTATTAAGTCTCTAGCACTTCGCCCGCGACGTTGTCTGCAAAAATTGTGATAGCTCGGCTAATATGGTTGATATAAATATAATTTATACCTTATAGCACCCACGAATAATGTAGCTTTCAGCCAGTGAAAGATTTTGTAGAATTGGATCATTAGTTCTGGAAATTACCCTCGGCATAAGTACTAACTTAAAAACAATTTTTACCTCTTTATAATATTAAGTATAGATATTTTTAAGAAACTCTAAACAATTTCTAAATAGTTTAACAGCTTCATAAGTTGCGCATTGCGCGTCCAATATAACAATGCCTTCAGAATGTTATTGCGGCTCCCACGTTTCTGCAGTGCATCTGCCATGTTCATGGAGGCTCGTACGGACGGATTCGCAGCTATTGTGCGCAAGAAGGTCGCCTCCCTATTGAGCAGAGTTCGTGCTAGCAGCAATGGCATTCTGGCGGTTATAGCTGATAAATTTGACTGCCCTATTCTAAGTCATCACATTAGGGTGCTGACTAAGACGACTGTGTAAGTTGAAGAATGTTTAATTAATTAATGTATCTCCAATAATCAGTAATCACCAAATTCTCACCACTAACATAGTTCTTAAGTACTTATTCACTAACACAGATGGACCATGCTGTAAATAAATAGTTATTTGATTTGATTTTGATTTGATAAGTGTCAGAACAGACACTGACTCGGTTACTCCTACACTATCCACATGAATCGACCACATCTTGCGATTCCAACAAACATGGGGAAGTACTTTATTGTCATGTCTTAGAAAATGCTCAGGAGCGAGTCTAAACTATGCATACTTATAAGTTAAAGATAAACAAAGTTACAGTTTTCCCCGAAAATTCACATGAAAATATTTGCATAGATAAATAGCTAATGACCTCTCATAGCAAAACCAAAATTGAAAACCGACAAATTATCGTAATTTATTTTTCACAAAAACCTAGACGGAATAATAACAATCGATAAGTATTCATATTGTTTGAATGGAATAGAATTTTATTTTGCAAATATGGGTAATACACAATAGTTGTTTTGAAATATCAAAGCTCAGTCATATTTTACCATTCGGCATGCAAACATACATTATAAAAGAAACATGTACTTACATTTTAAAGACCAGATCGATTTCATTATTATTACTACAATTATCATTCAATAGATCAGTTAATAAATTATATCATTTTCATTACAATTGTCATTCAATAGATTTATTAATAAATTATCATTTTCATTACAATTATCATTCAGTAGATCAATTAATAAATTATCATTTTCATTACAATTATCATTCAATTAATAAATTATCATTATCATTTAAAATAATCAACAAATATATTTTTCTCTGTTAGATACTGTACGCTTTATCTATCACAAATTTACGTAGTCTACTCCTAAACATCACCGTATTTAAATCTTTCCAACCACTTGGTAATTTATTGAAAATCATTGGGGCTAAGCAATGATTTTGCTTTTGCGCATCAAATTGGTTTGACATGATACTTGACAAAGTTTGCTATTGTCACGCCTATTCCTTGGGAATATATCAGCCAAGCGTTCAAAACGACTTGGATATGCTTAAGAAACATAGCTACTTCGAAAATATAAAAACAAGAAAGTATCAAGATATTGTATTGCTTAAAATAGGGCTTGCAACTTGAGATTCAACTATGTCGTAGTATGCCGTATGAAGTGTTTTGGTATCTATATAAAACATATGTAGATGAAATCAGTTTTTTACACATATTTTCTATTTGTGCTTCCTTATTTAAGCTGTAATCTATTTGTAAACTTAAAAATGTTGTATCTCCGGCTTCCCTAATATTATCATTTTTGTAATGTATGTGCAAATTAGTTACGCCGGGAGTACGCTCTCTTAAGTGCATTATCTTTGTCTTACTTAAATTTATATTTAAATTATTATTGTCTAGCCATTTAATTAGTGATTCAAGAGAATTATTAATGTCATTTTCATATGTAATTGAGTTTATACAAGGGATCGTTACTGTGCTTGTAGAAACAATTGAGATTTGACAAACAAAAGACTCAAAACAATTGCGCAATGTTGGACCAAAACTATAACTAAGCCAGACATAATTTGATCTCACCGCTTACTTCAACTACATAATGATGATGCAAAAAAAAACAAATTACCTATGGAACGGTTCATACACTCACATGACCTTCCGAGTCATCTCACGTCAAGTTGGAGCTTCGTAAACATTAATACAAATCCTTTCCCGTGGCAAGGTTGCCATCTATGTATAATATTTTAGAGCTGGTACACATTAAACCTACAATACATTTCGACCTTTTTTTAACCGACGAAAAAAAGGAAAACGTTTTCAATCCGACGCGTATATTTTAGTTGCCGATTTTCTTTGAAGTAACATAGTGATGTAGTTTACCCACAACAAAGAGATTTAAAAGACTTATAGAGCGGCCATTGGGAATATTTTCATACAAAAATTTTGATCCCGAACATTTTCGATTTTGGCACACGAATGCTACCTGACAAGCGGGCGTGTGACACTAGACAGAACGATTTGTTACTAAGTAGTAACAAGTATTGGATTATGATTTCCTTCATCTTGTCCCGTCTATCGCTTGTAAATATTTTAATGTCTTTGACCCACAAGAATTTTGATGCGTTATGCATCCGAATTCTTGTGGGTAGACAATTATAAGCTGCAAAATTTTCAAAGATTCAATGAAAGACATTCAATTTTGACGCCGCCGTCTAAAGAAGAACCAGGCAACCAATTCTAAAACACACAAGTTAGAACTATTGCCTAGAACGTGCCTAATAATGATGCTGCGTCTATGTACAATGGCTCTTTTAGGTTAAACATCAAGGCTGCTCCATACTCATACAATAGTTCTATACATTCAGTAGCAGCAACCAAATTCAGGATAATTTTTTATTGACTACAAACCGGGCATCCGATGGGATTTCTCATAAAGACTTTCATGTCCTATTTAACGTCTTTAGGGGAGGAAATCCATTTTCATTGCACACCATCGTTTTAAGGAGAGAACCAGCGATTTATTACCGTGCCGTCTGTCTAACAGTGAGTTTATGTTTTAAAATGAAACAAAGAATTTATTTAGTGGATAGTGCAAAGATTACGATGAGGTATAAAAACAAGAAGGAACCATTATTGGAATTTGAAGGTATAAAAATTGGTTCTTATGTGAGACGCAGGACCAAAATGTAATTAAAGAAAAGAGTTATACTCACATTTGTGTGGAATCATTGACGCTGATCAGCAACGCTAGGCCAAGCTTGTTCTTCCTGTGCACCATCGCTGACCCCGTGCTTGCTATGCTGTCACTTGTACCGCTTGTTGTGCTGTTGCTGTATAGCTGTTGGCAAACACATAGATTTGATGATTAAGAGCGAGTGTTTTAGTGTGTTAAGTTTGGTAACAAAAAAAAACTTGTAAACGTCAAATAGTTAAATTAGATCGGTTTTTATAACCGACTACATTGAGAAACTCCGAAACTATTACAGAGGTCAAAGAAGGTTGTACAATTTCTTGTAACGGTCGGAACATATGAAGAGCCATGTGAAATTGAAAAATGAAATAAAAATGAAAAATGAAATGAAAATGAAATGAAAGTGAAAAATGAAATGAAAATAAAAAAAAGAAATGAAAATGAAAATGAAAATTGAAATGAAAGTAAAAAATGAAATGTAAATGAAATAAAGATGTAAATGAAAAATGAAATAAAAATGAAATGAAAATGAAAAATATTTATTATTACAAGAGCTTCCTATACACTGAATTGTGTGTGATGTAGGTTAAATGTATGAAGATTTCATAGTTTTCTATAAAATCATTACAATGCTGCCTTACAATGGAGAAAAACATTTCCAGTATTAGTATGATGCGAACTTACAGTAAAGTAAAACGTATATAATGACGTCCAATGTTTAAAAGCAAAGAACTAAACCTAACAACCTGTGTACTTTAGTTTTAGGCTATCTGAGATTATCCTTTCTTTTGTGGATATTATAATTTGGGTCAAGGCATCGAGATAACAGAAGAGAGCAAAACTACCGCAAAATTGAACTAACTACGGAAAAGTGAATAATCTTCCATAGAAATATTGAGTTTATATGATGGATAGCCGAAGCATACGACTCCAGGAGTTACAATCCCATATGATTCTCAATTCATTCGTATTGGAGTGGTCACCGCGTATCGGAAGCCTTTCAGTCAGTTAGATGGACCGAAGATCTTAAAAAGGTGGCTGGATCAGACGGGATACAGAAAGCGGAGAACAGTGTTGTAGTGTAGCTTAAGAGAGGCCAATTTCCAACAGATGAACTGTGGTAGGTTGAGTTAGTTGATATAATAATGGACACCAAACATGGAGTGTGTTTATGATGTATCTCTAATATACTGCTTTATTTGATTCAATAAATTATCACTGTACAGTCGCCAGCACATCAAGTTACCACAAACTGTCAAATTTCTCCAAATGATTTTAAACCATAAAATGGTGTTGGTTATGTTCAAAATCGAATGAGAAATTTTGACAGTTTGTAGTAACTTGATGCGCTGGCGACTGTACATGTTTAAAGTAAACAATCATTGCTAATAAAAAATCGTCCCACATTCACGAGTTATAGCCAAAAAAGAAAGTCAACAGCCTGTATTTGAATATTCACTTAGTTAACACACTGTATGTAAATGCAGAAGCACGTGATGCATAGCCAACGTTTCCGTTCAAGTAATGAATGAGTCGATTGTTAAGTCGTCCTAATTGTTCCAGTAACAGTTGGGAAAGATTATCTACTAGATTAATAGGCAAATGAATTTGTTCTAGATACGAGTAAGATTGATTTTGTTATATCAGCCACTTCATATCTTTATATCAGGATACTGATGAGCGCACTAGAAGTCTCCAAATTAGATTCGACAGCATTTGTTAATCAACAATGGAGCAACATAAATATGTTCGGCTGTCATTAAGCTCGTGCCGATCGGCTAACTCCGCCCGGCATCCACCTTTGATGATTTGCATGTGGCAGCAGAACCAAGCGGCATTTTTCCCGAACTCGTATTTCCACATAAACTTAGTCTTACTGTCTGGCAACGCTTATTAGTACTGACCCGAATAAAATAAGTACTCATAGGAAAGTATAGAACGCCTTAGATTTATTCTAATAAACACGGTATGTGCCTTAGTCATCATTTGTCGTGCTTTAGATTACGAGACTTCTAATCTAATCTTTTTATTACCCATAACGTTTTGTCCGAATCCCACCGTCTGTCCGCTAGTCACGAGACTCATGACTCAGGGGCCCAATTCTGCTATTACAATAGACGACAATAGTGTCAGAATGGTCTGTCATTGATTTCATAATTGTTGATTTTGACAAGTTTTGACAAGTCAAAATCAACAATTATGAAATCAATGACAGACCATTCTGACACTATTGTAATAGCAGAATTAGGCCCCAGTTCGCGAGTAGATTGGCAGTGACGGACCGCTACTTAAGTGAAGCAAGGGATATTGCTTACCCTCATTTGGTCTCGATTAATATCGGTAATACAACATACGTCAACGTTTAAAATGCAAAAGTATCATCGATATTTTGCCCTTATCTCAATTTATTTGGGGTTGGCGGAGCATATCTTCACCTTCTTCCAGACTTCTCTATTTGTCATCATTTCAGTAGTCACCTCTCTTTCTTTGGTTTTCCCCAAAATTTAGATTACTCAAAACTTTATCAATAGACATCGCGAGAAATACTTGAGTCTTAAGTGTTATAAAATCCAACCTGCCTTATTTTCAAGTGGAGAGGTATTAGTTTTTCATTGTATCCACTTCATCGTGTAGTTTATTTATAGCTTAGCTCCATGTATATAGAGATGAAAATGCAAATGAATGCCAAAGGACAACAGAAACATTTCACAAACAAACTATAAATGCTGACATGTGACAATGTTTGCGTTCTCCGAATTACAAACAAAATGCATTTGGTTTTCAATTTACACGAGAAAACACAAATATTTTACCAATACTTGAAATAATACACAACTGGCGAAATGTGGGAGTACTATTAGGTAAACCTTCGATTCAAAGACAATCGGTTATAGTGTTTCCCCTCTCCCCTTTCAAAATATAGTAGTTTAGGTGATGCCAACCTAGAAACAAAGATGAAAGAGCTTTCTAGCGACAACGCACCATAGGATTTACAGACTTCTAAAAAAACAGGTTATCATAATTAACATCTTTCAACCCTTATCCAATGTTAATTAGGGGCGGCGCAATCCATTTTCTTCTTCCACTCTCACTCTTTTGTTTCATTATGACCTCACACATCCCATCCGCCTTTTTTCTTTTTAGTTAAAAAAATAGTGTCACATGACATACAGCTCAACTTTTCTGCGTCATTTGACCTTTATCGCTCCAAATCGAGGGTGCAGTGGCTTCGCCCTCACGTGACTCCAGTCGGTGACCGAACCTCGATATTTCTCTTTGAAACAGGTTTCGTACACCGGGCTTGAATTGAATTAATTTATGGTTTTTTTATTTAATTTTCATACCCTCCGTTACAATTCTGTAGGGTCTTACATTTTCGTCTTTCGGTTCAGATTATATTTATAGAACTTACGTAGAAACATAAATTCAAGATCTTATCATAAGATGTTAGGAGGAAATTTATTGAGACGTTGTGACAGTTTCATAAAAAACAAGCACTTTATTGTCTTTGCAACGTTTTATGAACCGGAAGAGTACCTAATTAAAAAAAAAAACAAAAGCGAGTTTGATTGATGGCAACAACTTACTGGCTGTTGCTCATCAACTATCAAAGATATGGTTGTCATGTCGCATTCGTCTTATTTTATTCGAATAAGATTACTCTTAGTATAATGGTTATTTCGTATAGTCAAAAGTAATATAAATTTAAAGGGACCATGTCTTCACTAACATTAGATAACACCTAAACGAATGCCAAAAAGCGCACTGTTATGTTTAAAAATTCGGCTCAATGTCAAGAGAAGAAATTACAAAATTGCATTCGTTTGTAGTAGTACGTCGACATTCATTAGACGCCGCTTAGGGGCTGTCTCCACGAGCGAGAGAATCGCGACGATATCATCGTCGTTGCCACGTATTTCTATACACTCTCTTAGAGGCCGTCTCCACGAGCGAGAGAATCGCCGCGATATTATTCCATACAAATACGTAATATCGCCGCGATTCTCTCGCTCGTGGAGACGGCCCCTTAGTGTTCGTGAAACCCAGTATTAGTGTAAGTCACTACTTATAATCAAAGCTTACACCACTTTAAAAGGAACTGATATTGTAATTAGCATTCCAAACTTATTCACAGGTACTTTTGTTAATACTGTAGGAATACAAGATGTAAACGGTCCCTTTACGAAGCCAACCAAGCATTCTGTACATCAAACTGTAAATCTACTCAAAAATTATTGCTGGGAAACGAATTTTTTTCTGGCGTGAAAAATCACGTTTTACGGTAGGACTCAACATAACGTACTCAAAACATTTTGCTGATGGATGCATTGAATAGTACAGGGGTCTGGACAAATCTATACAAATAAATAGAATTGAAGTATCTGTTTGTAATATATACAGCATTTTACTGAATGCATATGACAATATATACGGCACTTATAACAAAAACACATTTTTTTACATTTTTGGCTGCCTGTCTGTCTGTTAGTTTTCGGCTAATCTCCGAAACTGCTGGACCGATTTTGACGGGAATTTTACTGACAGATAGCTGATGTTTTACGGTGTTAATAGTGTAAAATACTTTTCTTTTAGAAAAATAATTAGGGTGCCGTGCAAAAAAATTAAAACCCTTGAAATTGGTAACAAAATTCAGCCCAAAAAGGGAAGTGCCTAATGTGCCTATGATAATGGGGTTTTTTTATAATAATTTCACGTGAACGAAGGTCGCGAGCAACAGCCAGTTTAAAGTAAACTTACAACATTAAAAACTTGTATTTAAAAAAAACTTGTGAAAAAGTTGGATATTTGACCCCCAATATTTATTTATTTATTTATTTATTTAAATGCCTTAAAACTATCATTACAGGTCTACAACCTAATGCAATAGCTAAGTCACACACACAAAATTAAAATTAAAGCACCAAATACCTCTCAAGGTCCTGGTTTGTAACACAATGTATACAAAAGTACTTTTGCGAATTCACTCCAGTGACATGTAAAAATATCAATTTCAATATCTCCGTAACTAGAAGGTTCCCAGGTATTGTCTAGAACAATAAAATTATTGCAATGACGGGGAGAACAAGTACTCTTCGGCTTCGTTAAGGGTGTTTTTACACCCATTATAATCACTAAGTTTAGTAAAAGCTTGTATCAATTTAAAGGTAACTTATTGTAACTCGCATTCCTAAGTTAATAACGTGTACTCTGGTTAATACAGAATCTAGTTTAACTTAATTCATTCTCTGTGGATAAGCATAGTATGAAAGAAGAGCTTGTTTTTCTTTTCACAGACACCAATAAAAGTATTACAACAATAAAAAAAAAACTATAAATAAAGTTATCATAGCTTATTTTTTGGGTTCCGTACCTCAAAAGGAAAAAAAACGGAACCCTTATAGGATCACTCGCGTGTCTGTCTGTCCGTCTGTCACAGATAATTTACTCCGAAACTACTGGACCGATTAAGTTGCGGACGTGTACAGAATTACTGAATTTTTAACACGGGGCTACTTTTTGCCAAATGTTTTGTAAACTATATCGTGTTACATGTCCTATGAAAGGGCTCATTGAGCATCTCAAATATTTCTTTTTATAATTTTAAGATAAATAGTTTTGAAGTTATTGAATTATAGAGGCGAAATTTGACCATTCGCCCCCCCCCCCCTTACTCCGAAACTACAGGGCAGAAAATTTTGAAAAACAATTCTAAAAAAGTTCTTTGCCTATAGATTACAGGAAGACCTATAAGAAATCTATGGTAACAATATCTATCTATGGTAACAATATCTATGTAGGTATGGTCTGATTTAAAACAACTTACGGAGTTTAAATAATTAACTTACGGAACCCTCTCCACGCGAGTCAAACTCGCACTTGTTTATTTTAAAGAAAGAGACTCGTAAGTCAATTACTAAAGTCTAGACAAATACGACTTTCTCTATAATAAAGGATAGTGCCAGTGAAAGGTCTTAGTAATTTAATATCATATTAATTGTTCTAGAATCTAGATTATACTTTATTACTAATTAGCTAGCTGTGCTCCGCGACCGTCGTCCGCATGAAATTATTATAAAAATATTACTTACTTATTTGAATCGGATTTTGTCAACAATTTCATTGGTTTAAATTTTTTTGCACGGAACCCAAAACCTATTTTCTAATATAAAATTACTCCTTATAACATCAGCTATCAGCCAGTGAAAGTCCCGTCAAAATCGGTCCAGTCGTTTTCACTTCTTTTTCATTCATATCATTCCTCACACAACTCATCGATCGTTTTTTGGTCTTCCAACCAAACCCTCTTCGTCCATCAAAATCACTCTCCAGTCTTCACATCATCATCATCTCCCTTTTAGTCATAATCTGCCTCACCTTTTCCCAACTATGTTGGGGTCGGCTTCCAGTCTAACCGGATGCAGGGAATGAATACAGGGAGCGACTACCTATCTGACTCCCTCAACCCAGTTAGTACTGGGTAATACGATAGTCCTTGGTAACACTGATTGTCAGACTTCTGACTCTCAACGATCTACACATGACAGCCGGGACCAACAGTTTAACGTGCTTTCCGAGGCACGAAGGAAACTCGGTATATAATGGGTGCTCCACGGACCAACCTAGGCAATTACGGCTTAACCAAAAGATCAACACGAGCGGCTGTTATTATTAAGCCACGGGCTCCTCTCGTCATCATTCATCACTGTTTTAGTATGTTAAGAATATTTCCACCTCACGGGACACGCCATATCTAATCAAACAACGGTCCTACAATAGAAACATCGGACTAATTGCATCACCCTCCACAATCAAACATAACAAAGCGTTGCAGCTATAAAACTACCATCAGCATTCTGTCATTGTCCTGATAACGGCTCACATGACTGAACGATAGTCTGGACATCATGTGACGGGCATCACGCGCAAGAGATAATGATGATAGTGTTGTTTGTAAACAATTACTGAATTGCCCCTAGCGATAGCACTATCCTAGTTCCACGAGCTTTCGATAGCATTTGTTTTTCTTGGATGGCGATTGTGTTTTGTTAAATCTATCAAACTACTTGATGTTTCACTATCTGCTGGTAGATCTCAAGTGGCACAACAACAGATTACCACAACCAGTCTGACCAAGCAGATTTAAGATACTATAAACTTTATAGTATCTTAAATCTGCTTGGTCCGACTATACTAGACTTTATAGTATAAAGGTTAACAGAAGAAATTTCTTAAAAAAAACCGGCCAAGTGCGAGTCGGATTCGCTCACAAAGGGTTTCTTAGCACCAAACAATATGTATAATAACAATATTTTAAATGCTCATTCATAGATCAATTTACACTCGACAGACTGAAAACTGATTTAGTTAAAATCAGTTTTTCATAATATGTTATTGAAAAACAAAGTTACTGGTAAAGTCTCACGAAAAAGTCCTCGTATTTCAAAAGTTAAATATCAAACCAATTTTCGTTGAAAGTTCTTTTTACGTTCTACAGACCTACACGTCTACAGTTCTATTTTATTGAGAATTTTACTCTACTTACTTCAGAAATTAGAGGAAAAATAAACCCTAGCAATCAAATCAAAAACCCAAAGAAGATCCAATCTTAGAACAGATTAAATAGAACATGTATTTCAATTCTGACATACATCATAATATTAATGCCACTTCATCATATATCTGTGCAACTGTCTATCAAATGCAATTTACATCAAACAGGAAGTATCTTCTCACGAGGGCTCTGACGTCATCAAATCATTTGACAGACAGTTATATTGTTATAGCACCGCTTCAATATTTACCATGATGTGTCTATTTGGCAAATAGATTGTGGAAATTATATTATTCAATACTTTTCCACTGTTGATTGATTGAGTACGTTCAGTGGGAAACACGTGTAAAATAATACTTAGTCATCATTCTCTTGCCCTTATCCCAATTCATTTGGGGTCAGCGCAACATGTCTTCTTCCATCCTTCTCTATTACTCCACACCTCATCCGACACTTTCTTTTCTTGCCATATCATCCTTCACGCAGTCCATCCATCGTTTCTTTGGTCTCTCTTCTACTCTTATACCCATCCACATTCATACTCAAAACTTTCCTCACGACATTTTCCTCATTCCCCGCATCGATTACCACACAACTTTTCAGTGTAAAATAATGATTGTGACAGTAGAAAAACGTCTGATTTTGAAAATAGAACACCTTATGGGACATGTTATTTTTTTTTGTATTTTAATAAAAGATTCTGCCCGCAGCTTACTATTTTTACAAAATATATCATCACAAATTGTAGTCTACATGATTGTGTTATAGTATAGCGCTATATTACAAGAGTAATAATTCATCATCCGTCCATCCACACAAACTTTCGCGATTATAATAGTAGGAAGATTTTACAAATGAGGATAAGGTAAAAAGGTCAAATATTCTAAGCATGCAGTCTCCTCCAAAAAAACAATAAAAAAAAACAAAAGCCTTTTAAAATTCGAACAACTAACCTGTGAATCAGAACTGGCAGCATTACTAGTCTTAGTTGGAACTCCTAGTAGATTGGTAGTGTTGCTACTTTGATGTCCAACGTCAAACTTGGTTGCCATGTTCTGGAACGTTCTCCGCTGCCAACTGCCGTTGCTAGAGGTACTCAGTTTTCTGCCAGGTGGTACTGATGGAGAACAAATAAACTTGACTTGGAAAATATTTGACTGAAAGAAGGAAAACGGTAAACGTAGGATATGTGGGACGGTCTTAGACGTGCTAAATATTCTCTAGGTCAGCCTGTGAAAAATCATACCGAATCGGGCCATCCCAAAGTATTGAGCACCCCTTAGGCTATAAAGGGTGTAAAAAGACCCTTAAAGAAACCGAAAGGCACTTGATCTCTCCATCATCACGATATTTTTTTGTTCTGGACCATACCTGGGAACCTTCTAGTTACGGACATATTTTAGGTCAAAGTTTCAACGTTTTCACATTTTTTTTTTTATAATACCAGTTTTATGGTTATAATACCATTACTTAAATACGTCCATTACCCGTTTACCATAAATAAATAATCAGCACATGCGTTACATTAAGTTTTACTGTAAAACGTGACTTTTCACCCCAAAAAAAAAAAACGGTTCCCACCAATAATTTTAGCGTAGGGTTACTTAGTTTGATGTACAGAATGCTTAGTTGGCGGCTTCTTGAAGGGTCCGTTTACACCATCTTACATAGATGGGCGGAAAGACGATCTCCGCAGGGTGGTTGGTAGCAACTTCATTAATATATATTTTTTTTATATATTAAATGGGTCTACTCTTGACCTCAATCTAGTGTTGAGGACAGAGATGAGGTCGACGATGGAACGAGCTTACCCAGAAGAAGCCTATTAACTCGCGACTTAAAAATATTGGGGTTATATGAACTTGGGAACACTGACGAAGGCAGGGAATTCCACTCCTTGGCTGTGCGCATAATAAACGATGTCGCGAAGCGCTTCGTGCGAATGTGTGGAACATCGACAAGGAATGGGTGATAACCCGCAGTACGTCTGGACTCCCGATGGAAGAAGGGAGATGGTGGAATGATCTCGTGGAGCTCTTGTGCACACTCACCGAAGTACAGCCTGTAAAAGACCGACAGACATGCAACCCTGCGCCGGTGGGGATAATAATAATAAAGCCAAAAATCGAGTAAAACGGTGTGCAATTTGAGAAAGGTATATCTAACTGTGGATTGATATAAGTTGACGATACATATTTGATTAATTCCTGGTTTATCAGTCTAGAGAACTGTGATTTTCCGAAAACTTGGGAAAAGTTAAATGAAGTATTCTTCTATTCGAGCAAGCTTAGCCAAATGCCTCGACTGAGCCTCCTTGGATTTACTCAGTCTGTAAAATACTGGTTTCTCGCGGACTTTAATGGGTTTACCCTCGAATATATACCTATATTGATATCTTGTATTATAAAAAAATTAAGGATATTAAATATAATGTGTCACATGATTCTTAATTCCATCTCGAAGGCATCGAGATGTCCTTAAAAATACACATTTTATCTTGCAAAGAAATATAAACCGGTTTGTTAGTCATTTAACAGAATTAAGTGTTGACATTTACTGCACAAATAAATGATTATTAAAACTCTCTATCTTTATCAAGAACTCGTGACTTCGTACTTCGGAACTTTGATTTTTTTATTTTCAATTTATAGTATCAGCCCCTTTTATTGGCCTTTCTGATGATAGCACTACCTCAATTCGAGAATTGAGGTAGTGCTATGGTGTATAATAGCTTTTAACCATGGCTTTGCTCGCGTGCTCTTCGGAAATTACGCCACGGGTACATACAACTGGGATGCAAAGATATAATTTGTCCTGACCCAATCCATAATACGAGGTGGAAGGGACACCGACGCGAAAACGGTTACCACGTATTCAGTACATCGTTCTAAGCTACCCCACATATAAATTTTTCATCATTACGGTTATTTAAAAAAATCTGCTGTTTCCTACAAAAGTGCAATACCTACAAGTTCATAATGTATAGAAAAGCTTTTTTTTTGTGTGGGGGAGCTCAGAACGATGTACTGAATACGTGGTAACCGTTTTCGCGTCGGTGTCCCTTCCACCCCGTATACCTGCGTAGTAAATTTCATCGAAGTCCGTTGAGCCGTTATGGAGTTAACCGATAAGAGACAGACAGTTACTTTCGAAATTATATGTTAGTAGGGATGGATAAACACGGTCACTGGAGGGGGAAGATAACATAAAACATCACGCCTGCAGTCTCGGAAAGGTTAGGCAGAGGTGTACCTAATAGTACACCCACATTTCGTCAGTTATGTTTAAGTCCCATGTAATACGGGGCGAGCCTATTGCCATCAACCGCTAACAAATCCAGGCTCCATGGCTGCTACTGAGAAATTCCTATTGGAAAAACCCAATAACACTTTGTCCGACCTGGGAATCGAACCGAGGACCTCATACTCCCAGCAGGGGGAAGAAGGGTCAATAAAATGTTTTAAGTATACTTACGATAAAAAGAGCAGAAATCGTCCTGGTTGTTGTTGTCCCAAATATCGCACATTGAGAAGTAATCGTGCGTGGAACCCACACTACTGTAGGGCGAATGATCTCCATAGTACCCTGTAAAATACTAAACATGTTAATAAGATCGCTTTTAGCGTAAATATCGTCCATTGAGTCACCCTATGTACCACCGAGATCACTCACGATCTGTCACTTTTCAGCCTTATGCCCTAAGTAATAAGGTTGAAAAGTGGTCGACTGTCAGTAAACTCGGTAGTACCTAAAATGATGTATAATTTTACACCTGTACTTTTTTCGGTGTAGGTAATAATAAGAGTAAGAAGTAAAAAGTAGAAAGGTAGTTTTGTTTATTATCGAAACAAAACGATCGATTCAATCGATTCGATTTAGAACATATTTTTAATTAAATAAATAGAAGAGGACGGATACATCGATAAGCTATAAATTGAGGTCATTAGTGTTTATCGTTCAAATATTATAACTTAAACTTAAATAATTAAGCGTAATTCATTACAAACTGTTTGTTTCTGTTTTTTTAATATTGATATTAACATAATTATTTGCTAGATATTTAATACATTTTAGTATCAGAACTAAAGCATATCGTGTCAAAGGGCTAAACAAAATCTTGCAATTGAAACCTGCCAATGTCATTGGGATATTTATCAAGTTTCCAAAAATGAAATCAATACAATATGCAGAATATCATCATTTCTACATTCGACTACGAAAGGACCACAAAAACGATAACCTGTTACGATATCGATATCGATATTGTAATTATTTTTTTTTATGTATCTATTACGGCTATAAAATTATTACTACTAACATAGTTATTAAGCATTTCTAACCCATATGGACTTGGTTGTTCGAAATAAAGTATTTGAATTTGAATTTGATATCATTATGCTACGACTGGACCTTTCAGCAACATAAATAAGGTACAAATTTGCATCTTTCATATGCTTATGAAGTCCAACTCACCCGAATCTCCCCTATCAAGCGAGAAGCTCAACGACACTCCTTCCTCTCTAACGAGGGGAACACTGAGCGGTTTGGACCGGTCGCCATTGTCGCCGCAACCGCTTGCTTCTCTTCTGTCGGGGTTCCGATCCACCCGGGTTATCCGGCGCGATGGCACGCAAAACACTTTTGAGCACATCAACCTAGGAATAATTTTAATATTAGCACAATTATGTCTAGTCTTTTCCTAATCATAGTCTGCCTGGATGCTAATATTAAACAGGAGGTCATTGGATGAAACGGGTGATCCTCGGAAACCACAAATCCGATCTCGAAAATTATTTCACTAACGGGAAGCTAAATTATCTCCGAGAGCAAAGCCGCGCCCCAAAACTAGTATTTAGTCTAGCTGACCTACACACAACCCAGTTGCTGACATTCGTCATCCCTGCAAGACTTATCTAAGGGGGTCTCCCTTAAGTAAGTCTTACAGGGATGACGAACGTCGAAGCTCAACAAATGACAACACATTTTATGATTACTTTTTACAGTTGTCAATTTCAAGTCCTAATTTTTGCAGTTGTCATTCGCGTGTGTCACGAATGGTCCAGTTCACGAGTTTCATTATTTAGATAGAGGTACAAATTGATCATAATAAATGTTAGTTAAAGGATCAAGTCATCAAATCAAATATTTCGATGTGTTCATAGTGTTTTCATGATTGATAAATCATGATCTATCAATCATGAAAACATACGAAAAAGGCATTAATAGAGAGAACTATGAAAATAACGTTATGTATCTTGATTTATTGCTTAGCATTAAATAAAAGCTATAAACTCTATGCAAATAATAGCAAAAGCTATTTTCACGCCACATAAAAGAATCGCAATTTATTGACCATAAAACAATAAAAATCTCTTCTTAAACAATGAGCTGGCAAATTTTATATGCAGCCAGTAGCAAAGGCAATATAAACTGCAATATGACGATAGTTGGTTAGATCTTTATGGCATAACTCTTTTGTAGGTGGAGAGATGTAAGAAGAATTGGGAGGATAACAGAGAAAATAATGGCGCTAGCATAGCTAGTTTAAAACATCGCCATGGGTTGAAAATCTCTATGTTATTTTTTCAAAAAAGCCCTCATTGGTCAGATTGGGACTTAGACATGGTCACACCATCTACAACGAGCTTTGACAGACCTAACCCTTTGAGAGGCAGTCCAGCAGTCGGAAAAAGTGGGCTTTTAAAAAAAAACTTACCTCCTTGGCTCATCCATGATGTGGATTTTCAATGATACACTCTTGTAGTTCATTGCGACTGCGCCGAATATCATCTCACCGAGTACATTCGCATCGGCCGCCGGTCCCTTGTACTGTACAGGACAAAATAATAATAATTTAATCTGAAATCTAAGGAATCTGTGGTCGCATAAACCTGATCAAGGTGACTGTCATGGGAGGCAGTCCAAGATGAGGTGCGTAACAAACAGTCTGGTAAGACACTGTTTTGAGCTCGGGATAGGATGGTCAATAGATGAAGAGTAAACGCACCTATTCATCAGATGTGATGCTTTCGTTCATAGGATTTTTATCCGTTGACTTACGATAATGTTCGCAAATTAAATACCCAGAAATTTAATACATAATAATAATATACAGGATTGGATTGGCGTGTTCAACGTTTCGAAAAATCTACCTATTTATTGTAAGAATAATACCATACATCAATTTACAAAATTGTTTATGTCTTCGAAAAGTTTATTTGTCCGTCCATGATGTTTAAGAAAACTAGTGTGACTTTGACGAGCACAAACGTCACTACGTCAGTCTTATAACCTTCCAAATCTGCAACGATGGCGAAAAAGGGCATCGTGTACCATTTGACCTTCCAAGACAGCACGAAACAAAGCCCACTCATTCATCAAGACGATGATTTACATGACAGGTGGGGTACAAACATCGTACGTCCAAATACGTCAATGGAGGACAAAAATAATATCTTTATTCACAGCTACGCTCACGCCAACGTAACACGGCAAAGTGGTAAATATTTTTTAGAGAAATATCTTCCAAAAATATCTCCGCTAATTTTAAGGTTCGATGCCTCTTTGTTGATACAAAAATTTACGTCGAATCATGCCTTACACGATACTTGATAAATCCTTGTTCAGCAAAGGACATTATTTACTAATTATAGTATAGGACCTACGTGAAAAACGACAAATGCGAGAAAACAATACCATATATGGAAAGGACCTTAATTTCTGTCCTAATTAAAACAGCACACAACTACAGTGCCCAATAAGATAAGGATTTTCGTTTTGCATACCCGTCGCGTATTTTCAAGCAAGGGTAAGGAATCAAAAAGGGACGGATTTATCATTCAAAATAACCGTCATTTAAAACAACGCACTTTGGCAACCCTTTCAGACGTTCTCACGCGGAACATAACAATTTAGATTCCATATTAAGATAATAATATCTATAAATAAACATGGAGCTAGACAAGCCATAACTAACGACGGCCTGGAGTATAATAGGCAATGAATAATCACGTGACAAAGAGGATTTCCAAAGTAAATATAGATGAGAAAAACAATTGTCACAACTATAATGGGACATGTGATATCCATTAATTAGAATCCAGCTAAAATTACGGCACGTCCGCACACATAAGCCCCATTTACGGCACACTTTATAATCGAAAAGGCTAACATCTTAAGTGATCTAAATATAGAATGCTCCAGTGAGAATGTTAGAGTAAATTGTCGGTCTTGTGACCGCTCCGTATGTCGATTGTTGTGTTATTTTTAAACATTTATCGCGATGAGAGGTTCGCTCACACTGGTGTGTGCAAGACGTTATTCTCATAAAGTTATTGCGCGAAAAAAGAAAGTTCTCGTTGGAACTCCGCCACTACGTCACGCTAACAGTCAATTAATATTTTTTGGAAAAAACAAAATGACAAATGTTACTGCGTACAACTGCATGGATTTAGAACACAATACGTTAAACGAGTCCATCATACTAATTCCATTCCCTTTGCATGCACAGATACAACAGTTCTACATTGCCAAGAACAAGATAATGATGCAAAAGATATATAGACCACCTCATGATGACAAGACATGCTTTATAAATAAGAGGGATTCTTAACTGGCAGGCTCAAGATGTTGAGTTTCAAGGATATACCATTTGAGTAAATTGTTTCAGTGTTAAAACTAATCTACAGGCTAAAATGATAAAGATACTTAAAGTATATTTTTGACCGTTATTACGAGATCTCAATTCTTCGCTTTGCGAGAGTCGGGTAAATGATGTACATACATACATAAACTGATCAACAACAGCATAACTTATATAAATAATTGTTTAATGTTGTTATTAAAGCTTTCGATCGGCCTTATCAGTCGATGTACTCAGCTTTCTACAAGTAGCAACAACTACTTGAGATAATCCCGTTCGTGACGTCACCTAAATACATAATATCAAGTCCGCTGACATGCTATCTTATCAATAGAATGCAGATAAAGTTAAAAATAGAACATTTTGAGTAGGGTTCCCTAAAGGTGTTATCCTTGGCCCTGTACTATAATGTCGAGACTACAAATTGAGATAAGTTTCTGTTATTCTTTGATTAATATTGCACGGTTCCGATGCCGCGTCATCCTGTTGCCGGTATGAACGTAAGCAGCTGGCTAGTCACGTGCTTCAGTGTTCGTGGCCGTATTATTATTATCAGACGCTAAGGTAAACGCCCTACATACGCGTATTCGAGTCTCGGAAATATTAAAACGATTTGTATAATCATAATTCATTTTTTAATACGACACGGATTA
Source organism: Eurois occulta (assembly GCA_950022335.1). Lineage (NCBI taxonomy): Eukaryota > Metazoa > Arthropoda > Insecta > Lepidoptera > Noctuidae > Eurois > Eurois occulta. The sequence continues at coordinate 6,267,575 of OX465484.1, read as the reverse complement.
ATTTGTTGGAGTAAAACAAATTAGTGGAATACATAATGAAAGATAAAATAAAAACATATTGAAGATCGTAATTCTGACGATTATTTTTGTATTTTAGAAAGCAAAACCGACAGAAAATGTCTTGATTTATAACATAAAAATGAGATTTCCGATATCACTTCAGGAATTCCGATTACTTACGACGGCTTATGTCCAGTAGTGGGCATCTTTTGTCCGAAATGATGATGATGATGTAAAGAAAAGATCACGAGTCTAAAAATATGGTTAGATGCAATGCAATAAATTATAAATCACATTAGCAGCATAAGTATTTCTTCACGAACTTCTGACATTGTTATTCCGCGGCATAGACCAGGTACAATTACAAACAGTGAAACGGAGCAACAATAGTCCTTATTATTGCTGTTACACGGTTTCCTTAAAACAAAGGACTAATATGGAGAATGGAAGCCTATTATATCTCTTAAAGCCCGTAATACACAGGCCTGTACCTCGCAACCAAAGTATGCAAGTAGTTTTAATGGCAATTTGACATTCAGTGATCAGAGTTGATGAGGAATACCAGTGCCATGCTACCTTGGTCTGGGGGATTCTCAACAAGGTTTGATCCGCTATTTTCTGATTGTCGTCCACCCGTCCGCCACTTCTTCCCATGGCAATTAGGTACTTGCATAGTTTAGTGTCAGGCATGTGTATTTGCAGTTTTATGCTTTACGACGTCAACGTTATTATTATCCTACTCATTCATGCACTACTATCGTAGTGCTCTTAATTTTATCAGTAAGTAAACTTGGCTTCTAGTACTCATTTTTCACCACGATTTTCCCTATTGACTTTTCCCGTTGACGTTGAGAGAAGATTATGTCAGTACACTTCGAAGATTTGGGTGGATTTCAAATGATCAGGAAACAGAAGATATTGTTGAAATAACAGGAAAGTCGGAGTCTTCGCTTGTTTAAAATTCTTGGTGAATCCAAGCTTTACATGTGACAAGAATATCTTACTTATACTAGGAAGTTCCTGTTGGTGTGGTTCTGTGAATTTATTTCGACAATCGTACCAATCCTTTGCTATGATTTGCAATATTTTAGAAGTCACTTGTGAAAACACTTAATCTACGTACAGGCTTTGGGGCAGTGATTCGGACCGCATTGATTGCTTCCTGAACCAAAGATGACATATAGATTTAATTTACTGTTTGAATATGTGACTGTCAGAGCTCTGGGCCAAACGCTTAGCTTCACAGCTCCCTGTTTCGTTTCAACATGATATACTTGTACTTTACAAATACTAGGTACTTAATATTAAAGCTAAGGTAACATAGATGCGGCGAGATGGGCAGACGACATTGTTTCCATTGCGGGAATACCCTGGATGAGGTTGGCACAGGAGTGTAGAGCTTGGCACAAGCAAAGTGAGGCCTATACCCAGCAGTGGGTGAAGTCAGGCTGTGGATGATGATGATGATGAACATAGATATACAATTAGCAATAATTACCAGATATGTGAACCCCTCGGATACCTCCAGAATGCATGGCACCTCATCCGACTGTCTGACATTTGGCTTGTCATTTTTGTTTGCTGGAACCTTCTGTATAGCAGCAGAGTCGAACAAGAGTTTCCTGCCCCTCCAGTCACACTCCTTGAATAGAAGCAGCCGCACTTGCTCCGGATTTATCTGACAGGACCTGGTCAGACAAAACACAAGAAAAGCGTAATGAAAACCTGGACTAACCTGTCCACCTGTCCAGGTGTTAACAGATGATGTTAACAGGTTGTAACAATAATTGAATTGAAAAATCTAAAATTCTCCCTGTCTTATTGCAATTGCATCTACCTTTGGCCCATTAGCGACTTCAAGCTTTAAGTTGATTATTAAGTATGGAGACCATTCACTATCAAATTAATTATAAATGGATAAATCTATGCCATCTAGACCACTTTAAATTTAAGAAATAAATAGGATATATATATACCTATATATTTTTTTTTGTAGTATAATTACCAATACTTATCAACCCTTTCTAGTGCCAAAAATAGCTTTTACTGTTATATGTATACTGGCATGTGAAGATATCACATGATCAGACACACCTACTTGGGCTAAAAATATCAACTGCCATAAATTTTATTGTTCTCTGACATATCACAGCTTAAAACGAACCATCTTGTACAGTTATCAATTGTGAAAATTTGAGGAAAGTCAAAGCTTTTATGTACACACTGATAAATAAAACTTATTGTAAATATGGCCTGATATTACTATATTTAACTTAGAACTTAATCACAATTCAGGCTTAAACAGACATTATAAATTATAATAAAGTAAATATAATTTTTTTAAAGTAAATATTTAACTAAAAGTCCTTTGTAATATGCAGTTGTTTGAAGAAAGAACTTACATTGCGAATATATTTTTCAAGTAAGATTAAAATAAGCAACTTAAATATTGTCATTACACTCACATTGATCAAAGTAATCAGAAAAAAATAATTGAAAAACAAGTTTAAATAAAGTCATCAGATATAAGATAAGGCAGGACTAATCAATAAAAATGATATGATTTGATAAAGATTGTCAAATTAGAATATTATTGATAGTAGACACTAAATGGACAACAACAGTTATCAGTAGAATGTTTACTACAACAAAATATGTAAACAATGAGTTTTCTGACCTGAAGTGTTCATGAAAACCAAAAAACACAGTGCAAATATTTATACATATAAATGTATATTCTACACTTATTTATAATCTTATTGGCCAACAACCTGCATGCAAGCAAGTACTATGTATTCAGTACAAAGTAAACAATACGAAAACTTTCTCTTCTCTCATGTTGCAATCACTACATTATTACATTTGAGTGCTACTGATAATTTCAACAGTAAATTATTAAATGTTGATATCTACCAGCAAATGTGTTGATGTATCAGAACACTAGTAAACACTAAATCAACTCATCATGTCCATTATCATTCAGAGTATATGCTCTATTAGAATGTGACTCCGATTGCTTGTGACAAACAAGTGCATACTGCTTCAAACTAAACATTATACAAACTTCAATAAAATAAACCAACCAACTTCATAAATTTAATTCTAGACACAGATGTTCTTGCCTAAGATATAACGAAAACACAAAGTAAACAGTTGTTACCTAAATTTCATTTTATTTCATAGTCACATCAGCTGTCCACAGCTGCTCACCACAGTATCAAAGTTGCAATGCATGCAAAGACAAAACTGTGTCATATGCACTCACTGATCAATGAAATGCAACCACTGATAATGATTAACACTAAATGCACATCGAGAGGCTAGTAAGAGCAGACGAGCGTCCGTTTGCAGTGGAATGTGCTGGTGTACTAGCTTACATCTCATGTAAATAACGAGTAAACATAGCGCGCGACCCGCCCCTCTCGCGGTGACGTGATCGAGCGCTCGGCTCGCCTACGCCCGTGGCCCGCGCCCCGCGCACTCATCACATGCTCGTCGCACTACACTGCCAGACTGGCGTGCGTCACCTGCCTCTACGCGAAGGTCCACATAGTGCCCCCGTGAAGACCTGTCTCCCGGCACGGGTTAATACTTCGTGCGTCAACCCCACCACCGCATACCACACCACTCACGAAAATAGAATAAAATGAATGAAAAGCGTTTCATCATGACGTACCTGTCGCGGTTTCGTGGTTCGCGATCATCAAGTTTTCTCTTGAGAGAAAACAGTTTGTCGAAGAGGGCCATTGCGTCACACGTAACATTTCACGAAATTTTCATTACGGGACTTCATAGCATGATATTGGCAATCTAATTATGAATAGATTGTTATAAAAACTTATAAAAACACTTTGCTAAAATGTAAATAATATGTCAGATCACGTGCAAAAGTCAGATGATTTGGCATAGACAAGAAAATTTTACTTTTTCTGAAAGGTCAAGGTCAATGAAGACCTCTCTATTTCTGGACTATTTTTTACTTATATTGAACTTTATGAAGAACAAAAATAACTGTTATTGTCCCCCAATTGTTAACATTTTTACTGACCAAATCATTCTCAGCCTGTAACCATAGACAACAGCAATTCTTTACACGCAGACCCATAACATTTGCAGACATTTTTCATCAAAAGAGAAAATCGGAGAGTTAAAAATAAATGCGTAAAGTGAAACATATTGAGAAAGTGAATGATGTCATGTCATTGATCTTTCTGTATTTTTGTAGGTTATAAAGTTGTAAACAATAAATAAAGAGCCGTATAGTATCAATCTGAAAATTACTAAATACAGTCACAATGTTAGCGTTACATGATATTTGTAATAAATTAGAAGAATATAAAGCCAGTGTCGCTACATCATTACCAGAAATTGACGAGTTAGATGCTGCCTCCAAATCGTTATTACAGCGGTATATAAACGGTACAGAGTCCACAGACCCGTCTTCTGTCATAAGAATTCAAGCTATACTGGATTATATGTACGAAAAAATCAATATTGGCAACTGGAAAGAGGTAAAACTGTTCATAAGAAAAGCACTAACTATTGCCACATACTTAAAGTTATTGGCTCATGTGAGATTTGCTCATGAAGATACGGACACAATGATAAAACAGGCTTTTAAAATAATAGACTTTGGTATACTCTTCGGATGCCCCTTGGAAAAAGAACCTAAACTTTTACAAAATTGTGCAACAATACTAAGTTCTGTAAATGTTCAACAAAGTGCCCGGTTTTTTAGGGACTTATCAAACAAAGACAGTACTGCACCCAGTAATACTACAACAGAAGCTTGTAAATTCAATGCTACCCCAATAGAAATAATTGACTGTCCAAGCATGGAACACTTCCTCAAAAATTATATTCTTAAGGAAAGACCAGTTATTTTAGACAACTGCATAAATCACTGGCCAGCTTTAGAAAAATGGAAAGATCAAAACTATTTCATTAAACTTGCTGGACCTAGGACGGTTTCAATTGAAATTGGAAGCAAATACACAGATTCTGATTGGACTCAGAGACTTATAACAATAGAAGAGTTTATTAAAGAGTATATTTACCAGACTAAAGGCCCAACTGGATACCTTGCTCAGTACCAGCTGTTTGACCAAATTCCTGAACTGAAGAATGATATCACTGAACCTGAATACTGCTGCTTTGCTGACAGTACTGATCCTGTAGATGTCATGGCTTGGTATGGTCCAAAAGGCACAGTTTCACCACTGCACCATGATCCGAAAAGAAACTTGCTTACTCAAGTTGTTGGCGAAAAACAGCTATTCTTATTTTCACCTTCAGATTCAGAACACCTCTACCCACATGATCACGAATTACTGAACAATACAGCGCAAATAGATCCCCGGCAGCCAGATCAAGCAAAATATCCCAAATATAAAAATGCTACTCCATATTATTGCATTCTCAAACCCGGACAAATGCTTTATATTCCTCCAAAATGGTGGCATTTTGTTGAGTCACTCTCCATTAGTTTTTCAGTAAGCTTTTGGTGGGAATAATATTTTAAATGTGTTATTCAGATGTGATGTTAATTTGGCTTTATTGTCAGATTTTTTTATACCAAGAGAAAGTGTTTTGAAAGATGATTGACCTCTACGCCAGTGAACATTTCTAGCCAGTCACTAATTAGTCATTTCTTGGTTTTAGTCATTTAGAATATAATTATTCTTTATTGTTATAAGGTAGCAAGTCTTCCATTTATAAAAGGAATTTCAGCAGCTAATTAAAATAATTATTTACTAAGTTAACCCAATGTTTACTTAACTACATATATTAAACTTAGCATTAACACAAATAAAATATAATTAATCGAGTTTTTTAAAAACTTTAATAAATAATTATAAAGTTTATAATATTATAGGACTATTTATTTCATTTGTATTCATTGTTCAATGCCCTTCCGATGAGCATCCTTCTAACTTCCGAGGTACCGGCGCCGATTTCATAAAGCTTTGCGTCTCTGAGTAGCCTGCCTGTTGGGTAGTCGTTGATATAGCCATTTCCTCCTGGAGAAAGAAGAAAAAGCGGTTAATACTACAGTCTATTATCGTACAGACGCCAGCACATCAAGCTACCCGAAACTGTCAAATTTTCCCAATCAATCCTGAACCTAATTCTTTAGGGGATAAAGTTGAAAATCTATTAAAGAAATTTGACAGATTGTAGTAGCTTGATGTGCTGGCATCTGTACATACATAGGACCTGTTTACATAAACCTATAAAGTTGCGTTTATAACTCTGAGTGCTTCCCAGATCAATGTTAGAACAAACCCAATGCTTTAAAAAGTTTTGAAACCCTCTCAAAGTGGAGTTAAAAAATGAAAATAGTACTAATAATTCTATACTTGTGTTATTTACCACATTTCTATTTTGTGAAACGTGGAAAGTCAAGTAAAGGTGATATCAACGAAATCCGGAATGACTGATTAGATATTTAAGGCAGATAGCTTCAACGGAAATTCTGGCGTTATCATTAATATGACTTTACTGCATGCGTCGTAAGTAGTCAACGATAAAGTATATATATAGTTCCGATTTTGTCCACGCGCCGAAATATCCGTGTACAGTTATAAACGGCGGCGTTCAAGAGCCATCGCGTCACGTCAGTGTCAATATTTCATAGCAATGATGTCTCTTGACAGCTTTACCACGCAGTTCAAATGTGCCGCGTTCCGCCTTCAGTATCATTGGTAGAATTCACTCTAAGAAGGTAGCAGTTTTATCCCTTGGCTATAGTAGGTACTACCGAGTTCATTGACGGTCTGCCACTTTTCAACCTTATGCCTTAAGTAATAAGGTTGAAAAGCGATTGACCCTCAGTGAACTCGGTAGTACATAAACTTGGATTTATATTTAGTTGTTTTAAATAGCATCTGTGGCTATTACCTGCAGTGCTTAAGTACTTACCAAGTATTTGTAGAGCGTCCAATGTGACTTTCGTAGCTTTCTCAGCGCAATACAGAATGACTCCTGCGCAGTCCTTGCTGTTGATATGTCCCTCGTCGCACGCTCTCGCGACGCTGTAGAGGTAGCTTCGGCAGGCGCTTAGCGTTGTGTACATGTCCGCCATTTTACCCTGAAATTATTGCAGTTTGCTTTGAAAAATAAATCATACATCATTGGGCGTAGGTATCTTATTTCAATGAAAGACCATTCGCCCTATTCTTTTTATCAAGTTCCAATGTCACAATGCAATAAGAATTAAGAAAGATGAATTGCTTTTTAACTTGCTAATAAATTGTAAATAACTATTGTTAAACAGTTTTATTCGGTTAGCACTAAGATTGAGAGGTATGTCACTTTCGAAGTAGGTAGGCGTGATTCAGGAAATATCTTTCCCGAATCACGCCTACAGTAATTTCTGGGGAAGGTTGGGGATGTTCTAGGAAAAGCTGGCATATACCTGATGAATGATATATTCATTTGAATAGGTTGTTCAAGCACTTTTACACGTCAACATTTTTGTGTACGTTTTGAGGTCAGTAGGTATCACTGAATCTGATTATTCTGAGAAGAAGCACCAACTTTGTCTTGGTCAGATCCTACGAGGATCATGTAGATTAGTGTCTGAGATGGTCAAGCATCTATAGCCTCTGACATTTCAATTGGCAATTTTGAGATCAATAAATGTGTATTTATTTCCCTCACCTGTAACAACTGGAACTCCCCAATGCTTTTTCCGAACTGTTTTCTAGTATGTGCGTAATCGAAGGCAGTATCCACCGCGGCCTGCATCAGCCCGACGGGTCCTGCGGCTAACACCAGTCTCTCCAGGTCTAAACCTGACATTAGAACGTAGACTCCTTTGTTTTCTGCTCCTAAAAGATTTGTTGCTGGGACCTGGTTTGGAGAATAAATATATACGTTAATGTTTTCTAATAAGTTTGCGTTACTTTACGTTACCACCTTTTGGGCCCAAGTAGGTAGTACCTACTTACCAAATTTCTGCTTCCCATTGATACGAAAGAAGAGAGGAGGAGTGGAGTTAGTTTAGAGAATGAGTAGACTAACGCGTAAATACTATCATATTTTATCAAGACCCATCCAATAGTAATTTGTGCAGTCTTGCGGTTTATCGGACTATTTAACTTGTTATGTTTTAATGTCCAGCATTTGAATACTGCACACAAAGGCTGCAAAATGGTGCTGGCAGAAAAGCGGAAATGGAAATACCATGAAACAGCCAGCGGAGCATTAGACGTTCCTTCTGGGCGGTTAAAATACCTGATAAAATCATTAATAGTTTTGAGTTAACCAGAACAGATCTCCGTAGAAATATACGGCGAAGATCGTTTTCCAATAATGGACTTCATCTGCTGGTATGAAGATAATATTGATATGAATCAAGTACCTAAACATTACCTTGCAGTCTTCGAACACTAATTCGCAAGTATTGGACCCCCTCATGCCAAGCTTGTCCAATTTCTGTGCTGTACTGAAGCCTGGGAAGCCCTTCTCTATCAGGAAGGCTGATATGCCGTGCTGTGGTTTGCTTGACGTGTCTGTTTTGGCGTATACCTGTAATGGTGAGAATTATTTTATTATTAGTATGATTAGGAGTGTAAGCACCAAAAGCTTCTGGTAGCAAAAAATAATTGCTTAGCACTAGCTGTCCTCGGAAAAGTAACTGTTTCTACACGCTCTGGTTATAATCATACCCCCCTACCCCCGATGATCCCCTAGACCTTGCAGCATCTACCGGCCCCAACCCAGGTGAGGTTGGGACCGGCATCCACTGACACTTCCTATCTACGTGGAGTTTAGGATCCCTATGAAACTTTTTACTGGAATAAAATAATCTTGGTGGCGTTTTTTAGTTTCTGTTGCTCCATGGGAAAAGGCTTTAAGTATGTAAGAGAACCCTGACATTTTCTGTACCGCATCTGATGTGCCACATTTCATACAAATCCATTCAACCCTTTAGTTGGGAATGACACAGTGACTATTACTCAACCTGAAAGTCTTACCACTAAAACATCAGCATCAGGTCCATTGGTGATCCAGAACTTGTTTCCGTTAAGCACGTAGTAGTCGCCCTTCTTTTCGGCGCGCGTCTTCATAGACACCACGTCGCTGCCCGCTCCAGGCTCCGACATGGCTAGAGCGCCTATGTGTTCTCCTGAACATAACTGGAAATGACAAATAAAAATTAGTTACTAACCAAATTTATTTATTTAACACTTCAAGCACAACGTACAGAGGCGGACTTAATGCCATTGGCATTTTCTACCAGTCAACCTTTGGGTGATGCAGAGACAAGCAGTAGTAGGGGTATATCTAAATCTATATCTATACATATAATAAATCTGTAGACGCGGCGATTCTGTACATTGAAAATATTTAGAAAAAAAGTAGTAGGGGTGTTAAAGGAGCAATAACAGAACCCATTTCTACCATTTTTAGAATTTTTGTCTGTTTGTCGGTTTGTCTGTTTGTCGGTTTGTCGGTTTGTCTGTATGTTTGTGCGCGCATCACGTAAAAATCCCTCATTATATTTAAAATCGAAATATTGAAACATAAGAAGCATTGTTCCGAGTAACATTTAGTGTTTATTTCATCAAAATCGACCAACAGACGCAAAAGATATTAATGTTTAAAATTTAGTTAGTAATCTCAACACGCGATTTCTATGATAATTTTAATTATTTATGTAAATAGGTTTTAGTCGAAGTGTAGTCGGAAATGTCGGAATGGCTGATAATGAATTTGGTTTTATTTTTCCTTTTGTGTTTACTCTTTGCATGGAAGTAATAAGTACTACGTACAGCCCATTACGAAAAAAAATCTCGAAAAATTAAAAAAATTAAAACAAAATTAAAATTTGATAAAATCCACGACGTTGTGTGTGTGCAGCGCCGCAGTCAATTGCTCAGCCACTGCGCAAACCGTGCCGTCACATAACTGTGGTTGTGACTTCGCCGGGCATTGATGCAACTTTGCTTAAGGGTGGCCGGACTGCACATTCAATTTTCAAATTGCCGCTGAATCTTGCAAGCGAAGATACTCCAACATGCAACATCACCAAAAACGGGGGAGTCTTTTTGCAGCAGTGGAAGTTAAGCCTATAGGACGAGTGCACAATGTCGCAGAAGCATGCATTAGAGGCGTTGAACCGCAGCTTGCAGGACATCCGCGGCAACCAGGCGCTGATGGGTGGCGTCATTCGGCCGCTTTAGACCCTGTGGACGGTGAGTAATGGGTTAGCTGGCCGTCCGACCGTCTTATGACGACAGAACACTGACACACTTGACACTGTGATGGCTAATGACGATAGTACTGCCTACCCCGTTGAATTTCTCAACTCCGTGGAGTTAAAAGGCGAGGCGTCCCATCAGCTGGAGCTTAAAGTTGTCGTTCCAGTTCTGGTGATGCGAAACCTTGATGCAACCGATCAACAGATCCCAGGGCCAAACCAAAAAACCGTGAAAAAGTGACCGGCATTCAATTGTGCACTCCATGCTTTTCAGACGGTCAATTGTTGGTTGTGATGTGTTGGTTGTTCAGTGCCCAAAATTTGCACGTGCTTGCGGAAAATAATAAGTCATTTAATGTTGTATACAAACCGATACTAGAATAAATAGTGCCCAACAAGGCGTGTGATGGTTCACTTTGAAAATAAAGTTGTATAGCGCTAAAATAAACGGTTTTTAATTTTGTTTGGGACTTCTTTTGGTAGTCATCACCCACATTATCACATTTTGATCAGCCAGTCAGTTCTCACACATCACGCCATGTAATCCCCAAAGATTTAGGCAGAAGTGTACCTAATCGTACACCCACATTTCGCCAGTTATGTTGAACTCCCATGTGATAGGGGCCGAGCCTATTTCCACCAACTGGGTCCAAATCCAGATTCCGTGGCTGCTATTGCAAAATTCCTGATGGAATAACCCAATAACACTATTATTTATAGTAATTTTTTGAATTGCATACATTGTTTAATGTTAAGTGGAAGAGCGGAGTCACACAAGCATCGCCTTGCTCAAAAGGTGATCTCTAAATCATGTGCGATATAGCTTTATGTAATTAAAATAAACATTTTTTTAACACAGGACCTCATGCTTAATAGTCGTACTTGCGACCACTCGACCAACAAGGCAGTCTCTTACATACATACAAAATTTCCACGCGAACGAAGTCGCGGGCAACAGCTAGTCTAAAATAATTGTAATTAATACTACGATAAACTACAGTCGGCCCAGAATTTAGTAGTAGAGTGTAGTGGACACTCTACTACTAAATTCAGGTCCGACTTGAGGTAACTGGCATGTCCGGAATACATGACATCCAGCCATCGGCACTGCAGGGCCTGTGTGGTGGATTATGAACCAATCCTTCGAAATATTCCCCAAAAACAGCAAAGTTTGATTATTCTTCTATTTCTTCTCATAGTATTGTTACGTTTTTGAAATCTCCACGACCAAAATTTGTTAGAATTTAGATTTTGCACAAGGGATTTCCTAAGAATTCTTATGGAAATAGATTTACTCATACTAGGTTAGGTAGGTACCTACTTACTTTTGGTAAATATTTTCTCTTTTGTTCTTCAGTGCCGTTCCTGTTAATTTGGTTGACGCACAAATTAGAGTGTGCCCCGTAAGACAGCGCTATTCCACCGCTGGCCCTGAAATTATCATATATATTAGTCTCTAATTATTAATAAACTATCCTCGTGGTGCGATAATCCATTAGTCCGTAGGATAAGCTATGCTTGAACAGAATAGTTCTTGGGAAGAACAGATGCAGATTTAATGACCCAGTATTGATTTGGGATAACCTGGATGTTTTCGCAGTACTAGTCCTTAGTAGCCCTAATCAATGATGTAGGTTAGTAAGTAGTAGAATAATAATGAGGTATACCTTGATAGTTCCTCCATGATGACGCAATGGTCGGAGTACTTTCCGCCGGTACCGCCATAGTCTGGATTCGCTGTTATGCCTGAAACATTTCGAAGTAGGTATACGTTAACCTACAGTGTTCTATGCCAATTATGCAAAAGAAAATGGAAACTCTATTTAAATTGATTCGTCTTTATTCAACTGTTGCGTGTATATAGTCTTAGGTGAATAACCTATGAGCCTTGCTCTCTTGAACTGTGTGTGTAGACCTAAACTTTCCCTCGTAACAGTCGGAATTCAAATGGTGTGAAGGGCAATCTTTATTTTCCCTCCGTCTTATACCTCTATTGTAAGATTACCATAGACACTCAGAAGAGGTGGATATGAGGTATGGTACCGAGTAGGAACCTCATAATTACCAAAACGAATAAGATTATTTATTTTGGTAATTATGAGGTATAATTCTAGAGGACAGAAGAGTGAGGTACCGGATACAGTCTACCTAAGTAGTCTGAGGAGTTGTCCCACTTCTAGGCAAATCAGGTATCTACAGGCTAGATAAGTAGGTACCTAGATGAAAGTAATTGATAGTCTTCTACACTGTAGGACTGTAGCAACGGTTTAACTGGAGTGATCTCACAGCTTCCTATAGTACCTCGTCTTCTAATCTATCAAGAGACTTTAATTTAATGCATCGCTGGTGTAGTGGTCGCAAGCGCAACTGCTGAGCATGAGGTCCTGGGTTCGATTAGTTCGATACCCAGGTCGGGCAGTGTTATCGGGATTTTAAATCAGGAATTTCTCAGTAGCAGCCATGGAGTCAGGATTTGTGCTCGGTTGATGGTAATAGGCTCGTCCCCTATTACAAGGTACTTAAATATAACTGGTGAAATGTGGGTGTACTATTAGGTACTCCTCTGCCTAACCCTTCGGGATTACAAACGTGAGGTTATGTGATGTTATAAAACCACAATGTTATTAATGCTCGACTCAGAGCAGAGTTGAAATTCACACAGTGCAATCATATATAACCATGAATTTAAGTATAGCTTAGTGGGTAATGAAAACGAGCATTAAGCCATACCTATTGTTTCAAAGACAACTCACCCAAAAGCCCCATCTCGCCACATTTCTTCCAGAATTCTCTTATTTCTGCGAAATTATTTTCCTTGTCTATCTGCTGAGCTTTCGGCGCCAGTTCTTTTTGTGCAAAGTCGAACACGGACTGCCGGAGCTGAAAGTTGAAAATAAGATACCAGCTGAGTAATTATGGATGGTAAATATTGATAGTATTATCAAATAAATACAGATAAAGGAACAATGATTTTTAATGTCAATGCTGGTTTAAAATCACGACCTCTTAAGTACTCTTGTGCTATGGCTACTATAATCATAAAATAAAATAGATACAGTCCGCAATGTTTGTAGTTGACCAGCTCTTTTCAACCTTATTATTGCTGAGGGCATAAGGATGAAAACAAGATTAGTTAAGTGGTCGGACAAAATCTAAGGCACTTGTCCGACCGCCAAGGATGAGCGAGAAGCGAGTAGAGCTAGAAACGAGTTGGCGAGCGAAAAGGGTGAGCGAAAATACCCGATAGTTAGTCGCTTCCTCGCCGGTGGTGGGACAACTGCTTATATCATCGAAAAGAAAAGAATAATAAAATTTTGTCTCAACAGTCAACTTTATAGAGTGTACAGACGCCAGCACATGAAGCTACTACAATCTGTCAAGTTTCTATACTTAATAGATTTTCAACTTTATCGCTAAAGTATTAGATTCAAGGTTGATTGGGAAAATTTGACAGTTTTGGGTAGCTTGATGTGCTGGCGTCTGTACCTACCTATCTACAGAAATACCTTGTAGCTTGGGTAGGTATTAGGTTAGGTTGTTATCCGGCGCAATATCCGGACATAATGAAGAAAATTCCGGACTTTTCTTGGAATCATGCAGTAGGTATAATTTTATACAGATTTTTTTTTACAAAGATATATATTGATACCTAGAAACAGATTTGTTACTGAACACTTGCATGAATTATAAACGTTACTTTAGCGCTGGAAACATTACCTATCTACATAGGTATGCGAGTGATTACTATTATTATTTTTTTATTATTATTGTGTGTTTATTATTTTTCCTACTGTTTTTAACTTTTCTCATTTTTGGAAATTCCAGACGTATCCCGGACACTGAGCTAGTATTCTGGACACTGAGCTAGTATTCCGGACGTATGGCAACCCTACTGCTTGTATTAAACTGTAAAGAATGATTGCTGCAGAATCTGACACAACGAATACCGCGATCTAATATTCAAAAATCACATGTTACTATGTTCGTACACGGTAATCTCCGAAACTGCCCAACCGATTTCAATGAAATTTTGTAAATGTGTATGGTTGGTTCCAGTTTGAAAGATAGGAGTTTGGACCCGATAGGTGGCGCCGCGCGCCGTGCGAAGCAGGGGCGAATCGCTTGTTAATTATAAGTCCTTTTTTTTCGACATGGCATATCGCAGGTCAAGTTATGAGGCTGGCTTCTACTGACCGGACTATTCTGTGGGTGCCTTTTTTTTTTTTTTTTTTTTGGAGGGTGGGAAATCATCAAATGACTCCTCCCGCTCTGGGCGGAGCGGAAGGGAGTGTCAGACTCTTACTGACTAAAAAAACCACCCATGTTCCTTCATTGGCCCTTTATGTTCCAGGGCCGCGGTATCTCTTTCGAACAGTCCCGCAGCCCTGGCAGGCCCGGCCCTTGCGGGCCCCTCCCGTTTGCTGACAACTCTTTGAGGCGCGCGTGGAACACGAACGCGCCGTCCACACGGCCTGCCCGTCGTCACACGACGAACGGACGGCGAGCTAGCCCATTACTCACCGTCCACAGGCCCGCGCCTACGGTGGCCGAGAGCCATCACGGCGTGGCCCCCGACGCCCGGTTTTTCTCCCGCGGCGGTTGGGACGTGAGGAGGTTCTCTCCCTCTCACGTTCCGCCGCCTCCTTCGCTAGCATGACTGCTTCGCAGAAGGAGGCGACGGCTTCCCATTCCCTCTCGCCCCGGAGCATGGCTTGAACCAGGGCCGGGCGCGAGAGGTCGCCGCCGCCAATCGCCGCTACGAGGACACGGCGGTGCTCCTCCCAAGCGGAGCAGACCTCGAGGCCTTGAGTGTAAACTGTAAGGCCTTTTTGGTGTTTTTGACCAGCCTTAAGCAAGCGTGGTGATCGATGCTCGTGCCTTCCCTGTATGGGAAGAGGCTTTTGCCCAACAGTGGGACAGTAATGGACTGGTATTATTATTATTGAAACTGCGATAGTTAAAATCTTTATCGGTATCATGACATGAATGCGTTCGCTACATTAACAATCATACGTAATTCATGACTTGTAATTTCAAATTCAAATTCGAGGTCAACTTGCATGGGTCATAAACTGAACTATTTTTTACTGAATTATTCACTTTTGTAGAGGCGATAGGCATACCAATAAACTTGGTTCAATATTTAAGTACTTATAAAATACTTATTACACCACCCGCTGTGTTATCGAACAATCACAACATGTTATTCAACTGTGGTACCTATAATGACAAAAGTGATTACTTGCCTGTTGTTGCTCGCTCGATAATCCAAAAACATGTTCGTCAATCGGGTAGTGAGACATGCATCGAGTACCGGTTTTACTCGTGCAATTATATAAAATACTCGTTACACGACCTAAACGGACAGCCATAGTGATACGACCTTCCTTGCACAAAGTTAACTACGTACTGACAAGCAAACAAACCCAACACTTATCGAACGAAGTTGTCCATTCAAAATAAACTCTATGTATTGATAATAACAACGCAATTCGGTTGACAAACAAGATAACGTGAAGGATTATCGTAATTACTCTTTCGGTGATAACGTTTGGGTTTTGATAACAATTAACGTAATAAGAATATATAGGTACCTATATTGTCATGTTTTTTTTTGTTTCTAAGAGACTGGAGAACCAGTCTCTTAGAAACAAAAAAAAACATGACAATGACAACACGAACAACGACATTCTTGTTGTAAAAAATGGAGAAAGATCAGGTGTTAAAATACTAGTCTGGGTCAAAGCCATTTTAAACTACCGTTACATTGTTTACTGTAAGAGAAGCTCGATGCAAAATGAGCATCCGCTTGAGTCGATCTTTAGGTTAAGCCGCGCTTGCCTAGGTCGGTCCGTGGAGGGGTGACCGCCCATTACATACAGAGTTTCCTGCGTGCTACAGAAAGCACGTTAAAGTCGTTGGTACCGGCTGTCAATTATTGACAGCCGGTACCAACGACTCATGTAAAATTCTGGTACGCAGCTGCTTCCGACTGAAAGCCGACCTCATAGTTGGGAAAAGGCTAGGCAGAATATGACATTGTTTATTATTCATTTTTTTTTCTCAGATTATGAATGCGCTAAAGGAGCGCGAAATAAAAGTGTAGATAATATGCTCTATCACTCTCTAGGTAATACAAAAGAAGGGAAATTATAGTTACGATCATTTTGCTACATTAAATGTGTTAAGCGAAAGCCTTTTAACATCACGCCACGCCAGTCATCAGCTCGAAGCGTGGGGCCAATCTGTACCACAGTATAGTACAACAAAATTTTGACACCTATGTTGAAATCCAATAGGGGACCAATTGTCAACTAGGTACAAAGAAATCACTAAAATTTATCTAAGAATAATTATTATTCCCGCTCATAGGAGTCAAATTAATGGACGCTAATCTTATCATTGGCGATAAGATAAAAAATCACAGTAAGTAAGGTGTAAAAAAAGCGGCCAAGTGCGAGTCGGACTCGCCCATGAAGGGTTCTGTAGCAGCAAGTAACATAATATAAAAGTTCTTGTAGTTCGTTGTAACTTTGATCGATGTTTTTTTTTTATATTTGAGTTGATTGAATGAAAGGTAAATTGCGGTTTACGATTCATGACGTATTCAAAATAAAAACTACTTACTAGATCTCGTTTAAATCAATTTTCAGTGGAAGTTTGCATGGTAATGTACATCATTTATTTTTTTTAGTTTTATCATTCTCTTATTTTAGAAGTTAAAGGTGGGGGGAAACAGATTTTAACACTTTGGAAGTGTCTCTCGCGCAAACTACATATTCAGTTTAGAAAAAAATGATATTAGAAACCTCAATATCATTTGAAGACCTATCCATAGTTAGAAATGTATGGGTTTGATGAAAAAAGAAATTTTGAGTTTCAGTTCTAAGTATGGGGAATCCCCAAAATTTATTGTTTTTTTTTCTATTTTTGTGTGAAAATCTTAATGTGGTTCACAGGATACATCTACTTACCAAGTTTCAACAGTATAGTTCTTATAGTTTCGGAAAAATTGCTGTGACATACGGACGGACAGACATGACGAATCCATAAGGGTTCCGTTTTTTGCCATTTGGCTACAGAACCCTAAAAACAAATGAAAACCAAAATTACTTAGTAGTTTTCAGGTTCAAAACTCGTAGAATTGAATCTACGTTACGCTAATATTTTAACGGCGAAACGGATGAAGCTGAAAGGCACAGGAATGGACTATGACCTGGGCAACATATGTATAATACTTTTTAACCGGTTTCAAAAAAGGAGGTTCTATGTTCGGCTGTATAGATGTTTTTTGATGTCATAAATAATTTCATGATACGTCAGACAACTAATGCTAACTACATGTCAATAGTGTCAACAATTACTTGTAGCTATTTAATTATTATATCCATTAAATAAAACACAAAAATCAATATCACTTTTTATTTTATTTTACATTAACTTTAAAAGCACCTTTATTCACTAATATTACAACAATTTTATATTTAAACCTCTTATAAATTAACAATACATTCCCTCATAATTATCATTGTATTCATTACGTAATTCATTACAAAATAATACAAATTAATACGATCTCATAATTATGTTCTATTTCATTCATCTTTCATTTACTTTGTCGTCACAAAGAATAAGTATAATGAAACTTCGAAATGTATGTAGTATGTACGTGTGTCTATTATTTATGAATAATATTATAGTAAGTATATAGTTATTATACATACAATACAATAATATAACTATGTTTATTATAACTAAATTATTTTACCGTTTTGACCATCTCAGTAAATGTCAGGACAAACATTACTAATAATAATGTGTAGTATCTAAAACCTTAAAAGGTTTGTGATACTGGCCTTTCGAGAAAGCCAGTTTGGTAGCAAAAATGATGCATTTTGACGTTAATATAAAAACTACATAGATATAACTGAAGTTCCATTATATTCACAAAAATAAATAAGTGACCAATCATTGGATTTATTGTCTCATAATTTAACGTACACAACTTCAGAAGTAAAATACGTGTAAAAATAAATGAAATGTATATTTCTACACAAAAGGAATGTGTATATCACAAATAAATAAAAAAAAAAGATACATAATTTAATCACAAAAATATTGCACAGGATATTTATGTCGTTGCACAAGCCAGTGTAAACAATTTAAGTACTAAAAAGAAAGAAATAAAATTATATGTCAAGGAATTAAAAAAATAAATATACCATTTGCCCCATATGATCAACTGACTATAGTTTTAAGTTTAAATCTCGCTTGTATAAAAATTAAGATATTCTAGCTTATAAAGACGGGAAAAAAATTCTTGACTTCATCAATTTTTTTTTAAAGAAATAAATTAGCCGTAGTAGTTTTTGTTGGTATTGCCAGTAACAAAAAATTGTGCGATATTAGATGAAAATTCTATCGTGGAAATTCTGTACTATACATTAAAGACGGTGAAAAAATCACTTACCATATAAACATTAAAAAGCAATTCTGAATAAAATTAAAGCTTCGTTTTTCTTTTGCTGATGAAATCTATTATTACGCTTTGAAGCCGTATTTGCGACAGTTGTAAATAATACTTCGATTTAGTATAGCTGCTTTTTGACAATTTAGTTCGTGTCCATCTTGGATTTCAGGGACTGGTAGTATTCGGAGAGGACCTTCCATGCAGTTGGTGCCATGAAGCCTTTCGGTGGCTCTTTGCCGGATTT
Organism: Eurois occulta; assembly: GCA_950022335.1. NCBI lineage: Eukaryota > Metazoa > Arthropoda > Insecta > Lepidoptera > Noctuidae > Eurois > Eurois occulta. The sequence goes on along the minus strand of OX465484.1, from coordinate 6,248,654 downwards.
GGCAAGACCTGAAAGATGGATTGGTTTTAAACATTTCTTTAAAAGCCGCTTGGTTTCTTATAACTTGGGATGAGGTGGGTAGAGAATCGGTCTCCTCGCGGTATGTCACCGTCCTCAGGACAAAATTGAGGTAAAGAGTAAGCCCATTTAATATTAAAAAAAAAACTAACTAAAGCGAATTATAATTTTATGTATGTGTTACGGCTAAAGATGGGTGTCAACATAAACTTAAGATTAGCCGGCTAAACTCCGACGTCAGGGGCACCCCGAGGTTCGGTTAGTTAGGTTCCTGTAAACCTTGCAGACAGAAATAGGAGCCCCGCGCAGCGGGGATCCGTCGACCTGCTGATGGAAACGCTAACCCTAGACGGTCGACGACAGGGGCACCCCGAGGTTCGGTTAGTTCGGAGTTTAGCCGGCTAATCTTAAGTTTATGTTGACACCCATCTTTAGCCGTAACATATGTATATCGTTTACTCACTCATCTCTGACTAAATATCGTTAGGGTCGAATAGTCGTGAAGCTTTTTTACAGAACAGTCGTATGAAAACGTAGCTAAGATTTAGTTTCGATTGAAAAATAATAATTATTATGAATAATTAGTTTCACAACAAACCCATTACCTCTCATCCTAGTTCCAGATATGAAGTCAAAATCTTCCTTGCGAGTGGGATCGAAGAATGCCATTTTGCCGACAGACGTGTCGTAAGCAGCCACGCGGAATGGAATGATCTGTTGGAAAGATGGTACGTTAACTGTGTTTTGCAGACTAAGAGTCCATGGAATCAGAGAGCGTGCATGTGATTGCGCACACACTAGTGTATTTATAATATTTCCTGTATCGTTGGCTAGTCTCTGTTGAGAGTAGCTGCCATGATTGACAGGGGTAAGTTTTTTGTTTTCCTGAGTCTACTACTTTTGTTCGCGCAATTACTTGTTAGTTGGGCATTTGAATTACCCCTAGTATAATCAGCTTTTCAAATAATTAACAGGACTCAGGCCTACACTGCCGTGATACAGGTCTTCCGTCTGTGTGAGTCAACGGACTAGCGCCGCGGGCCTAGTGCTAGCTGGTGGACGTCATAAAATGTCTTCGAATTTTTGGCTCTAGGACAAACCAATTCCCTCATGATATTTTCCTTCGCGTCGTTTTGAAAGCAGTGGTGTTGTATGTAGAATGTATACAGGGTTATTTGTAAAACACCAGTAACCTCTTAAGAGGTCATTGTACTCATCATTATGAACAACTTTTACTATGGGACCAAACCTGAAATCGCGAAAAAAAAGTCAGCTGTTCCCTACATTTTGACGAGTTAATCGATCATAAATGTAGGGAACAGCTGATTTTTTTTTCGCGATTTCAGGTTTGGTCCCATTGTAAAAGTTGTTCATAATGATGAGTACAATGACCTCTTAAGAGGTTACTGGTGTTTTACAAATAACCCTGTATAAAACAGTGTTGTAATAACGAACCTCTAGTTCATTAAGTCCGGGCGCCATCTTGAGCAGCATGGCGCCGTGTCGTGGGTCGTACAAATCTCCGCCGGCCGAAGGGTGCGGCAGGCCGGCGGGGTCGCGGCCCACTATGTAGTGGTTAGCGCCAGCGTTCATGCGGCTCTTGGCGTGCCATTGTACCTGGCGGGGAATGGGGAATTAGTATGTTGGTATACTTAAAGTTAGGCTTAGAGAAACCGAGAGGGACACTAAGCAAAGGATTATACATAATGATGTAAACTTCCATTTTATCACTAACATGAACTAGAAACAAGAACACGCGAGCGCGATTGAGGTCGCCTTATATGTACCACCGAATTGACTGATGGTCGACCACTTTTCAACCTTATTACTTACAACATAAAGGTGAAAAGTGGCAGATCGTCAATGAACTCGGTAGTACATTGTTGTTTGTGTTGATGTGTGTACAGTCAACAGCAAAAGTAGATGATCAAAATCGTAAGAAAATTATATTTCTTAAACATTTATAATATTTGAATGTATGAATTATTTAGTAATCAATAAATTTTCAATAATATTATTAATTAATAATAATAGCAATATTTTTTCATATTATTTTTTTTATTTTTGTCCTCTGTTCCGTGCACCGTGCTGTTTTTTCGTAAAACATAACAAATCAAATTACTGGGATAATAAAAAAATAAGTATGGATGAATTATTTGCCTCATGATTACGTGGCCTCAGTTTCATCATTTAATTTTGTGATTTTAACTGTTCACTAGTTTTTAAATTTTTTTTGCTTCTTAGTTCTGATGCGAATTAAGTTTATAACTTTTGGAGTCAAAACTGATCACGAATATATGGCAGCTGTACTAGTAGTAAATGTTTGGTATAATTTACAATCACATACTTTTGAATCACTTCGACGCCATACAGTTCCGACGCGAACTCCGTTCATTAGTATTGAATTTCTGATTTTGATCATCTACTTTTGCTGTTGACTGTACAACTTTCTCAAGTTTTGCGCGAAAACATACACTACTACGAAATAGAAGTTAGTATTTTATTAAAAACAGAATGTATTTGGAAACACCATGCCCGCGAGAACGTTCGCATGGACGTGAAAAACTTCAATTTTAAGATACACAGGGTTTAGAAACTAATTTTTTCATAAATTTGAATATTATCATCTTGACTACAATACCTCAGTAGGTCCAGCATACATCATGGGCGACGGGAAGATAGCCAGCACAGTGGACTGTGGGTCCAGTACACCTTCGTTGAGCACAGCCTTGTGTTGGTTGATCCTCACTTCTAGAGGAACGTCATCGTCTTTTGTCCAACCACCTGATAGAACAGCATTGACTTTTAGTAAACATTTTGTGAGATGCTTTTCAGTGAAGCAACGCTAACATTGTGTGACCGCCGCGGCTTCGATATCGCACGGGTGCAATGTAGATACTAATGTGGGGCAGTGCGGAGTATACATACGGGGTGTTAGGGTCATGCCTGATACCGCTACAGTTGTACTTTAAAACTGAATAGAGATATAATTGCGCCACTTTCTTTGTAGGTGCACCTTCTTTGGCCTTTTATTTGACCACCGAATAGTTTTTACAAAACGTTCTATGGTCTTCTATACAACTAACTTTTGCTGGTTGGGTCGCACGGGTGCAATGTAGATACTAATGTGGGGCAGTGTGGAGTATACATAAGGGGTGGAAGGGACACTGACGCGAAGACGGTTACCACGTATTCAGTACATCATTTGGAACCCTCACATATAAATTTTTCACCAGTTATTAAAAAAAAACCGTTCCATATATTTTGACCGTGTAGGTATTGCACTTTTGTAGGAAACAGCTGTTTTTTTTAAAATAACCGATGGAAAATTTCTATGTGGGGGTGGGGGGGCTCAGAATGATGTACTGAATACGTGGTAACCGTTTTCACGTCCGTGTCCCTTCCACCCCGTATTAACCTTCCTCTTGAATCACTATCTATTGCTGAAAACTGCATTAAAATCCGTTGCGTAGTTTAAAAGATCTAAGCGTACAGACAGCGAGAGCGACTTTGTTTTGTTTTTTAAAAAGAAGATTAACCATAAAAGCATCACTCTATCTCTAGCTGTCATCTTCAAATGATTGGCAGCAATACAGCGTGGACTAGGAAGATGTGGTCATATTTCTGGGTGTGATTCAGACCATCAAGCTACTAACTAAACTTTCTCCATGGGCCACCACATAAATCGCGAAAATGAAAATCACACCCTCAAGTATAACCACACCTCTCTAATACATGTTATATGAAGTTTTGAATTCGTTTCGCACTAAATGCTATTACGGATTTAAGATGACAGTGGGCCTTAACGTAATGAAGAGTCTCGTTAACGTAATGACGAGGGGGAAGAGTTAAGGAATAGTTAAATTTTCGCGTACTTTCTTCAACTTCAAAACTATTCATCTTAAAATAATACAAAATATATATAAGTATATATATATATATATATATTTGAGATGCTCACAATGAGCCCTTTCATTTGATGTAACACGATATAGTTTGCATAAATTAGAAAACTCTAAATGAGTTTTCTAATTTTTGCAAACTATATCCCCTAAAAGTGGCTCCCATGTTTAAAATTCATTAATTTACGTTACACGTTAGTATTAGGGTCACCGACTTACATACACATAGGTACCGAATTTCAACTCAATCGGTTCAGTAGTTTCCGAGTAAATTGGCTGTGACAGACGGACAGACAGACAGACACGCGAGTCATCCTGCAAGGGTACCGTTTTTTTCCTTTTGAAGTACGGAACCCTACAAAGCTCATTAAAAAATGCGTTATATTTACCAAGAGGATGCAATAGAAGCACCGGTTTCTGGAATCCCCTCTCGACTAGCTGACGATGTGTGTCCTGCATCAGCAACGCGTGGCCGTTGTGTATGGGGTTACGAAGCTGAAAGAAATTCAATCAATCTTTGTAAAACACTGTGCTGGTTGAAACAAAACTAACTGGCTTAATTAAGCGTTAACTCTTTTGAATTGGAGTAAAATGTTATATTTAGTTTTAATTTGGCGAAATAGATCCAGGCATATATTTTAATATCATGGATTTGTGCTACGTGACACCTGATTCCATAACTTGACATTTTAATAATAAAATCCATTTCCAGCAATTTTTTACTGCCTTTTCTAGGTTGAAAGAGAAAAATGAAAACATGGAGAGAGTCTTATCTCCATGTTTTCATTTTTCTCTTTGGTTAACCTTGGTTTTTACACCGTATTATCAGCTGAACAAATAGGGAAACTATCTTATATGTATGTAAAAACTTTCTTTACGAATGACTCTCAATCAATACTAACATTTTAAAGACTAAGTTTGTATGTAGGAGATAATCTCCAACACAACTCGTACGATTTCAAAAATTCTTTCACTGATGCAAAGTTACACTATTACAGAATGTCATAGGATATGATTTGTGTTAAAACAAGCCTACACGCGGGTGAAGTCGCGGTGAGAAGCTAGTGACTCAGTCCCTTCATAATGAACCTTATGACAACGAGCATAAAGGTCAAGGCTCTGCAAAATCAGAGGCGAAATAATAATGAAAGGACAGTTTTTCTGTTAGTAAAATCAAAATATTTTATTTCACACAGACCTACTCGTAGGTACATGGGCAGTTATAAAACGTTGAGAAAAGTTGCAGTGTAAAATACTAACCTGGAAAGCGAACACAGCATCAGCTTCAAGCTCCTTGAACTTCTGTCTGAGCTCGTTAGGTGTCAGCCTGTACGAGTCCAAGCCGTCGTTCCAGAGAATACGTTCGAACACTTCCAGGTTACCGCCCACCAACCAGTCACCGGCCTCTTTGATCATCTGAGGAGAAAAGAGCAAAAAAATACAGTTTTTTTAAAGAAGAACCAAGTTTTTTCTTTTAAATGAAAATAAGGTTTATCTATAGAAATTGAACGCGTAGGTATACAAAGTTTTCCATTCACGTTCCCACAGAAAATTTTCATCGGTAATATTGAAAAAAATCAGCTGTTTCCTACAAAATATACGCGTCGAATTGAGAAACTGCTCCTTTTTTTTCATCGATTAAAAAGTGCAATACCTACACGGTCAAAATGTATAGCATACCTGATTTTTTTTATTACAACCGAATTCGTGGTAACCGTTTGTGCGTCGGTGTCCCTTCCATCCTGTACAACAACTATAGCATTGCCACTCAATATTAGACCTTATTAACGTACCTTGATATAGGGATGTCCAGCATGATAGATTCCAATTTGCCTTGAACATCTCTCTTCCTCCTTACGCGGGTAGAACTCAAGCAACCACAGTACGGCCACGGCTTTGCCATTATATGCAAGAGCGATAGCATTGCCACTCAATATAAGATCTTATTAACGTACCTTGATATAGGGATGTTCAGCATGATAGATTCCGAATTGCCTTGAACATCTCTCTTCTTTCCTATGCGGGTAGAACTCAGGCGACCTCAGCACGGCCACCGCTTTGCCATTATATGTGAGAGCAATGGCGTTAGCTCCTGTCAAACGGTCCTTGACCTCCGTCGCCACTGGTAGGACGACGGGCACTGATTGGTTGACCACTGAGCCGTCGGCAAGGGTTAGGCAGTTGGAGTGGAGTGCCTGGAAGGAATAAGGTTCAGTTTAGCTAGTGTATTATTTTGGTGGCGAGCAGTAGCGCATGGTAAATTTTTTAAGAGGTAAGCTGGAGTACATATCTTTAAGTTGATTATATTATTTGTATATAGAATACTGACTGTGCCAAATACGCGCATTGGACGTGGAGTTGCGGACACCAGCCCGTTATACAATACAATACTGACTGTGCCATTTTTCAATGGGAAACCGGTAGGAATCGAGTTGTATGGAACCTTCGCTACTGGTGGCGTGACTTCTAAGGGTCCTAAAGGTTCACGAGCTCAGCACATTCAGAACACAATGAAGAAATTTTTCATCGATAATTAAAAACAGAAAACAGTTGTTCCAAACGTTTTGACTGTATAAGTGTGTTATTGTGAAAAACAGCTGTTTTTTTTTAATTGCCTATGTAGGTATAGTTTCTCTGGGTTCGGATGTGCATCGTGCTTCGTTGTCCCCCTTCCACCCCGTATTAAATAAGTACTACTTTTGAATTCAGAATGTCAGATAATTCTCGCGTTTTGGTAACACAAACCCAAAGTCATAATGACCAAGTTGAAATACGATTGCAGTTGAAATTCATTTAGGACCTTCTTATTACAAACGTTCAATCAAAAATTAACTTTAACAGCGCAATGCTAAAGCGGATAGTTAAATAGTTCTGCATCAACCATAATGCTTATACTCACTTGTAGATATTCATGTTCCCTCATGAATCCTTTGAGAGGGAACGCCCAACCCTCGGACAAAACCTGAAACAAATATAGTCATGGTTACAAAACGAGTGGGTATCTATTTTTTAAAGTGCAAGTCACAATTTATTGCAATTGCAATCATTTATTTATCTAATCTAATATATTACCAATATGTTTATCTTCTCGTCAATAGAGGAAATAAGCTTTATGATTATATAACTTCAAATTATCATTATTATCCTTTAAATCTGACCTTAGATTTGGACATTAAGTATTACCTACTAAACGAAATAAAAAGGTGTGTTTATCAAAATCCACTGTAATATTTCATGATAGCTTTTACGATTAACTCATATCCAAAGTAACAATAAATAAGAAATAATAAATAAGATTGAGGAACAGATTAAATTGCACTAATTACCCTAATTTATTTGCGATAGGCACTGGCTTCTTCAATATATTTTACAACTGGCTCAAGAGCCAGCAAATAATCCTCATGAACTGCCACGCAAAATTCCCTGGCAGGCAATTAAATGATTGAAAACCAATAATGGGTGTAAAAAGACCCTATCGAAGCCGAAAGACACTTGTTCTCCCTGTCATAGCGATTATTTTTTTTGAAGTGAAAACTTCTTTAGCGGCGTTGAGCACTTTAAAAAAATTGTTCTGTAATGGGTATAAAATCTTAAACTCGCGTCAGGACACTCGCGTCAGGACACGTGACAAAGCGTAAGACGGATGGAGAGTAGACGATTTTGAACTTAACCTTCAACATTTTATGGTTTAAAATCATTTAAAGAAATTTGGAAAAAGCGTAAGACGGATGGAGAGTAGACGATTTTGAACTTAACCTTCAACATTTTATGGTTTAAAATCATTTAAAGAAATTTGGAAAAAGCGTAAGACGGATGGAGAGTAGACGATTTTGAACTTAACCTTCAACATTTTATGGTTTAAAATCATTTAAAGAAATTTGGAAAAAGCGTAAGACGGATGGAGAGTAGACGATTTTGAACTTAACCTTCAACATTTTATGGTTTAAAATCATTTAAAGAAATTTTTAAATGTTTCCAATCAACTTTGAACCTAATGCTTTAGGGATAAACACGGAATAGAAAAAACCGTAGACAGAGTATTCTATAGACTGCTGGATATCTTCCTTTGCATTCGCACAAGAAAAAGAAGAATATATAAACGTCACTAGCAAAGAAAAGAGACAGAGTATAAATATTTCTGTCCCTTATCGCGTGTCGGCTGAGCACATCATTGTGCACAACAAGTTTGACATTTGTGGCGGTGCCAGATTGACATCCAATTTGTTTATTAACAATTGCATCGAAATTATACACATTATATGATCTTTTCGAGCTTAATTCGACAACAGTACATTTGTGCAACTGTGCAAAATGGTAAGGTGCAGTGTAATAAACTGTAAAAGTGATAGTTTGATGAAGATTGCTGGACTGTCCTTTCACTCGTAAGTATTAGATCTTTTTAAGTATTCAATCGCTTTGTGTCCTATTATTTCTCATAAAATAGTCGCAGTAATGTACCAACTAATTCGTTTAATGGATAAATCTCGTATAATCGTGATTTTTGCAATAATTTTATTATCTTACCTCAAAATTCAGTGTTGCCACTTTTTGACGGGGAATTTACCCTTTAATATGGGTAATACCGAATAATGCAATGTCTATAAAAAAATACTCTTCCGACCTTGATTCATATGATATTAGTAATACGCACTACTTAAAATCTATGTTAGTAACACACGTATTATACGATTTTAATTCGTATAACTGCACTCACCTGACGCAAAAAATGAAAGATAATAAAAAATCTTATTAAATTTTCAGATTTCCGAATAAACCCGAAATAAGAAACTTGTGGATTGCTGCTACCGCATGAATCTTTAGGATGTGATCCTATGATCAACATAGATCATGATTATTTAACAGATCCTTCTAGGCTTACTCTTTATTCTAAAGAAATAATAACCTATATTGCTGGTTTTATTGCAAGAAAGTTGAGGAAAGTTATTAAATGTGAGGATTGTCTTTTGGCTTTGATCACAGATAAGTATCACGGAAGCATTGCTAGAAGAGACAAAGGAGGCCTTATTTATCCTTCTACTGACTTAAATAAAGTCTGTGAATTGGCAGAAAAGATATTTCGAGCGCGTTCACATAAAGGAAATTCATTTTTTAATGAGAAAAATGTGATGTCAACACTTATATTATCGTGTTACAAGGAATGCACACGTACCAATATTAATATATTTATTAATGACCATTTCGACAGTCAGCCTTTTATAGGGAATCACAGAACTCTCCTCATTAAATCAATCGCAATGCATTACTTCGAAACCCGTATTCACCATAGTACCAAACAATGTTTTGAACCACAATCGAAAATAAGAATTATACATAATAAGTTAGTGCTTTTTCAAGGACAGTAATTTGTTTATAAATAAAATATTACAGTTGCATCATTGCTATGTTTTATCGTTTTCTGTGTATTGGAATGTTCATTTTAATTTGCAAGTGTATGAGTTTGGTGACACTGGTTACCGTACTAAGGCAGTCTAAGGGCACTTCCATAAATGATAGTACTTTTATACTGATAAAGCAATTGGTGCAAAATTATTCCCTAACCATTCCAAAATATCAAACATGCTCAACGTTAATAATCAAGTTTTGACTTCTGCCGGCACTCCCGGAGTGCTAGTTTTTTTTTTGTTCTAGACCATACCTGGGAACCTTCTAGTTACAGAGATATTGAAGGTCAAACAACCAGCTTTTTCACAAGTTTAAAAAAAAAAAAACATGTTATTTTAATGTTAAGTACTTTAAATAACTCCATGACTCTTGTACTATTCCATGCATCCAGTCAGTACAATCTTTTCAGTGCGTAACATTGAGTCTTACCGTAAACCGTCATTTTTGACCTCAAAAAATAAGTCGTTTCCCAGCAATAATTATTGCGTAGAGTTAATTAGTTTCATGTACAAAATGGGGTCAGTACACCTTGTACACCTATTACACCTTGTATATTATGTGTAACCAACAAAGCAATTAATTATTTATCACTATAATACAGGCTTTTCCATTGATTTCGATCATTTCAGAGTTTGATCCAATTTTTCCAATCATAACAAAATTGCATAAACCATGGATAGAACATAAAATTCTTCTTACCTGTACCCACTGCAGATCCAAAGTATTGATTTCAATTTGCGGCAGTCTTACAGCCTCCTCAATAGCGCTGGTCAGTCTGTTGCCATAAATGAACAGTTCCTCAACACCCCTACGGCTGTTCTCAAAACTGGGGATGATGCCCTGTGAATAGATAGTTAGGGAAATTATTGGTTGTTGATCCAAAGTAAATAAGGATGGATTGTGTGAAGAATGTTAGGAACGAAAAACCGGCCAAGTGCGAGTCGGACTCGCGCACGAACGGTTCCGTACCTTTATCTATAAAAACGGTAAAAAATCATGTCTGTTTTATGGGAGCCCCACTTAAATATTGTTTTATTCTGTTTGTTGTTATAGCGGCAACAGAAATACATCATCTGTGAAAATTTCAACTGTCCCAACTATTACGGTTCATGAGATACAGCCTGGTGACAGACGGACAGACAGACAGCGGAGTCTTTGTAATAGGGTCCCGTTTTACCCTTTGGGTACGGAACCATGAAAAGGCTTGAATGATAGAGTTACTCTATGTCATGTGAATACTCCTTTTTAAATCTTCCTTCTCATCTTCCCTTGTCATTCTTTCTTTTACCATTCCCCCCCCCCGAGAATGGCAGTAAATGAGGAGTAACACCGTCCCCAAGAAAAATGGGATTTGAGCAGGAAGATGAAGGTGATCGTTGATTCCTGTCGTATTTATGTTTACGTTTAAAAATCAAGCAAGTTTACAACCAACCATTACTACCGTTTTGTGGGGCTTAGTTTATAAGATTACCTACCATTTTTAATATAAATAAAAAAGTAACAATCTTCGTTATTGAACAAATAACGATGTCTCACTGAAAGGTTACAAAACGACTATTCAATTACAGTAGGTACATAACTGCAGAAACCTCCATGTATAATAATTAATTTAGGTTTTAATGCAACTGTAAATGTGAGAAGTTTACAAGTATGAACCGCTCTAATAGAACCGAAACTATTATATTAAATATAATAGTTAACTCTCGGGCTATAAATTGTATAGCCCGAGTTTTCCAAACGTCAATAAGAATAAGCATGACGTGTTTACAGCTTCCTATAAAAAATCTAATTTAGTTTAGACCTACGTTTTCATTTCCTGTTAAAACCATTTAATTTTATTATATTTACAATAAAACTAACTGCACTACCACGAACAAATTATTTTCAATAAAACTGCAATTAATATTAAAACCGATGCAGGAAGTAATCACTATTATTAGGTTTTATTTAACCACATAATTAATATTGCCTAGTCATGTTTATTGAATACTGGCCCTGAGAAGGGAATGGCTATTGCAAAAACAAAAAAAAAATTAAAAACCTTTTTGGTTTATTGCGAATTGAATTTTTATTTTCCTTGTTGTGTGTGTAAACACACATATACCTACAAGATGTAACATAATAAACACAAAACCTCCCGTATGGTCTCTCGAACTACGAAACTGAACAAGTTATGTTCTAAGAGGTCTAGCAATTCGCAAAAAAAAAAACTATAGGAACTGACGCGATCAGTTGACCGCCATTATAAAATTAAGAAAAAAAAAAATTGATTGTCCAAAAGTCATCGAACAAAAGTTGTTTAGTTTCATGGTCTGAGACACCACACGAGAGGTATATGGCGTTTATTATGTTACACCCTGGATGGGAAATCATCAAATGACTACTCCCGCTCTGGGCGGAGCAGAAGGCAGTGTCAGACTTTTACTGACTAAAACCGATCCATGTTCCTTCTTTTGCCCTTTGTGTTCCAGGGCCACGGTATCTCTTTCGAACAGTCCCGCAGCCATTCATGCTTATTTTGTTTATTAACTAGTAATTGATTTATACCCAAGGTCTGGAGAAAGGCCGGAAATATTTCAAGGCTACAGTATTTTTAATAAATAAATTGAATGTGAATGTAGAATACTAAAACAAAACAACAATAGCATGTTGACCGCGCGAATGTCTTTATTTTTTTTTATAAAAAATAATTTCTAGAATTAATTAAAGTGGAGTTGATTTTCCGGCACTGTTAAACAAGAACAAAGAAATGACGTCTTTTCAATTAAAGATTTTAAATGGAAATATTTTTCTGGTCTTTAATACAGAGAATATTACAGATTTGCAAGGTTTTAAATGTCAATTATATTACTGGTAGTCTGGGTGTTCGTGCGTGCTTTGTTCTTTTTTTTAATAACAGCTGGGATTGTTTCCTGTTGTAGTAAGGTACAGCAAGTGCCTTTCAACTGCACGGAGGACACTCGGAATGCAATAGGTGGTCACAGATCCACGGACTAACCTAGGCAAATGCAGCTTAACCTGAAGTATAACCCGAGCTGCTTTTATTACTTAGCCACGAGCCCCTCAATCCTAATTTGACTCCATATGCTCCCTAATTTGACTAATCAGAAGAAAATAATTGATATTATACTGGTTTAAAATTAAAGTAAATAAGATATTACCTGTGACTCGAGTAGCCGTACTACATGCATGGTAGACTCCTCTATGGAGTCTTCCACAGTCTGTACGATGAGCTCCGGCGCTTCGGGACGTTCATATACTTGTGTGATGCCTGTGAAACCCTGTGGCAGAAGAGAGACTTCTTTTAAAACATCTGTGGCGGCTCTAAAAAAAGTACTACAGCAACATAGTGCAAAAAGTACTACAGCGCCATCTATGACACAAATAAAGAACTAACATCAACATTCTAAATCCAGCAGTTAAAGTTATCCGCGACTTAACATATAGAAGAACCCGATTTGTTGAGCAGTAGCCCACCAGACATACTACCCGTCTGTTCGGAGAATCCTCCCTTTCCCATGGGTGATGAAGAACTTTACACCCTGTTCTTCTAACAATGTTTGACGGCACGGTTGGCGCAGTGGCTGAGCGATTGACTGCTGTGCTTCGTCTTGCGAGTTCGATTCCCGCACGGAACAAATATTTGTATGGCCTACAGATAGTTGTTCCGGGTCTGGCTGTTTGTGTATGTGAGTTTAAATGTTTGTAAACGCACCCACGATACAGGAGAAATTCCTAGTGAGGGGCAACGTTTAAAAAAAAATGTGTGTGTGTTTAGGACATACACATTGTTTGAAAACGATAGTATTATAGCTTGTAATCGTGGAGTTAGAACGCTTACGTCGTTGTCGGTTAGGTTTTTTTGGCATGTAATTTGAGTAATTAAAGCTACATTATTAATTATTATTTGAGTTTTTTAAGCAATTTTAGTGCAATTTGTATGTATATTTGTTATTTTGTGTGCAATAAAGAATAAGAATAATTTCAGTTGCCCCCCTCAACTAGAATAAGCTGGTAAATTCATGAAAAGTCTGAGTTTTGTGCCATCAGGGTACTGCCAAAGAGATGGTATCGAGCAATGATGTTATATAGTACTAGATCAGCAGTGCTCGCCGCCAAAGCGTTGCCGGGTCGTAGATGGCCACAGCCCTATCTGACTTCAGTTGTCAAGTTGACGTCAAGTGAGCGATTGCTTAAAAAAATTACAAATTGGGGAAATGTGCGGTTAAAATTTGCATGTCACGGTCTCAAAAGATGAATAAAACATGTGGTGTTACATTTCACAGGTAAGTTAGCTAAATTTTCTTCAGATTCACCATAAAAACATGACGAAACGAAGTAAAATTTTTAAACATTTTTATTGTCATCAGTGTTACCAGTAAAACCGATTTTTATTTTGCCAGAGACTTGGGAGTTTAGTGAATGACGAAAGTATGTTCCTGTAAGTCTTAATTATTATTATAGTCTGTTTGGATTAAACAAAGGTATTTTAATATAATTATTCTTATTAATATTTTAATATAATAATTCGTTACAGATGCATGAACTGGTCACTAGAAAGGCATTCCGCGTTGTCAGTTCCTAACAAAATCCAGCTCTACAAAACAGACCTTATCTATTTATATAGACACAAGAACAAAGTGACAAGTAAACGCAATGGACGTTCTCTTTGATATAATTTTACTTTTAGCAAATTAAGTTAGATTAAAATTGCTTATTAGCCTTATTAGGCTAGATTGTAATATAATAAACAAGATAAAAAAAAACCATTTTGAACAATAGTTATTTTACACAATCTTAATAGTCTTGAAATAAAATATTTACGTTTACGCATTTTTTTCTTCCTTTGAGTACCTACATAATCCATCCATTCATGCATTTCTTTAATTCTCAATTGAAAGATACATAATACAACCTTTCATAGTAATTGATTCAATAAATACCTTCAGTCATTCTGGGGAAATTATGTTGATCATTGGCAACTCTGCCCGTTCGTCCGATAACAATGTCTTGGCTCTTTCCAATGTCATAGTTTGACGGTAGAAGAAATGAGACAAACATATTATTTTGACAGATGACATAATTTATGTATCCGTTTCAAAGCTACGACTTTAAATTCGTAAGTGGCTACGTTTTTCTAAGAGTTGTTAGTAGGACACTGCTCCTCTAGTATTATATAACCTCATTGGTATCGAGTGTTACTTTTTTCTTGGATCGTTTATTTTTTTTAAGGTAGGTTAGTCACATAGGGTTCCTCTTCTTAGCGCATCGGTAGCAAAAAGTTTCAATGCGTTTAGCCCAAAACTCAGCCACTCGAACTCCGCTCACTGATGCAGTAAATAGATCATCAAGCATCAAGTGCGCAGGTAGGGCAAGCGGTGCAAGATGGAAGGTGGGCCATAGAGAATACTAAAACACTGCAATAATGTTCAAAAGAAACTATTTATAACACCTATAACCCCACCGTTGTAAAGTTTCACCGCTATTTAAAATTTCCGTTTCAACAGTGTAACTACAAACCACATCTCAGACTGCAAAGTAATAAGTTATGTCAAATATCATAATTTATAACACACTTTCTGTCATAATATTTATATTGTCCTTTACTTGATTACATAGGTATACATACTGAATACATAAACTCCTTGTAAATAAGGTAAAACGTGTATTTATTTTAATGATAAGTAACTTAATGATAAATGAGAAAGTAAATGAGCATTTATTTGAAGGACAATAACATCCATTATTTTAAATTACGCTTTACTTTAATTAATATTTCTAAACGGATAATATTTTTGTGTTCACCAAAAATCTAAAGGTACATCTATGTATGCATTTCTAAAATATTTATTCTTCCCCGAAAAATACTGATCGTGCACCAAATATTCCTGAATGTTACACAAAATATTTAGTATGCACCCTAGAGACGGTCGACGTCAGGGGCACCCCGAGGTTCAGTTAGTTAGGTTCCTGTAAACCCTGCAGACAGAAATAGGAGCCCCGCGCAGCGGGGCTCCGTCGACCTGCTGGCGGAAACTAGATATAATTTAAAATTATATCATTGGTGTTTGATTCAAATACATTTTGCAGTGCATTATCTGAAGTTAAACTAAAAAAATAAATGCTTGTTTTTAAAATTAGGTGTATTACTATTTTTACAAATTTGCAACAGTTATTAAATAGATGCTCGTTATGACATATTTTAATGAACATATTTTGGTGCACATTCAGTATATTTGGTGGAACACAGGCAAAATTAGGTAAATGAAATGGGAATAAATTGAAGTACTTTTAAATACCATCCTTTCTAAACTCGGTTATTCTAAAATGTGGACTGTGGGTGTACCGACATTATACTCTGCCCACCCTTTCAGAGATTAGAGGCTTGTAAAGAAAGGTGTTACTTTATGTAATGGGAGTAAAAATACCCTTAATGAAGCCGAAAGGTATTTGTTCTGGACCATACCTGGGAACCTTCTAGCTACGGAGACATTGAAGGTCAATTTACCAGCTTTGCCACAAGTAAAAAAAAAACATGTTTTTAAACTTATAATTTTACTTTAAATACCTCCATGTCCCTTGTTCTATTCAATGCATCCATGATCACTACGTTTTAAGTGCGTTACATTGAGACCTACAGTCAGCCCCAACAAGATGTAAACACGGACAAGAAACCATTACATTGTCTACAACCATTGTTCCATAATTTTGTATACAATGTAAAGCTACAATGTGGATGCATTCATTCATCAGCACAATGTTTTGATTGCGTTTTATTGAGTTCTACCGTAAAGCGTGACTTTTCAACCCAAAAATAAGTAGTTTCCTAGCAATAACTTTTGCGTAGAGTTACTTACTCGTAGTTTGATGTACAGAATGCTTGGTTAACGGTTTCGTGGAGGGTCCGTTTACACCTTTTATGTATGTAAACTGATAAGTTATTGTTACTATACAAACTGTGGTAACTAACTACTACTGTGGAACTGTGTTAATATATAAACTAACTCCTTTGTCCCATGGGGGTAGGCATCATAATATTATAAAGGTTTTAAACCTTTAAGGTAAATTTTCGGAGTACCTACATAAAGTAGTGTCACTAATCTGTAATATTTAATGGCTTGAACGGTAAAAGACTAATTAGGTCATTGCCAGGCTGCCAGCCACTGCCTGGTTACATGCTTCAAAATACAAAGAATTTATGAGAAATTAAACTATTCTTTTTCCCACTTTTTTTTTTTTAAACGACACAGGCTTGCCTTTGGCCGCAACTCGCTTGATGTAAGCGATGATGCGATCTAGGGTGAAACGCGATAGTATTTAAACAGAAATAAGAAGAAGATCATCACAAACCTTGATTTGTCCATCCCTAGCTTTCTTGTAGAGCCCCTTGGTGTCCCTCTGCTCGCACACCTCTAGAGGAGTGTCGACGAACACCTCGAAGAAAGGCAGGTCGGAGTCCTGGTGGATGCGACGAGCTACTTCACGGTCCTGGTGACAAAAATGTAGGATTAAGAGGTTGACTTTCTTCAATAGTTATACAGGGTGTAACAGAATAAGCACAATTCCTCTTAGGTGGTAATTCAGGAAGGTCGGAAAAAAATTAAATGACCCTACATTTTATTGTTACACCCTGTGTATAAGATGGATGTTAGAGGTAGCGCCAGCAGGAGACGCCTCTGATAACAGACATTGATGAAAGCAACTAATAGTGTTATTATATGGGTGCAATGTACCGTTGTTTGAACATTCATTATGTACAACTTAGTTTATTAAGCTACTTGAAGCTATTTGAAGAGACTGGTTTTGTATATAAGAATATATACAAAAACTCACGCCTTGGTATAACAAACAAGTAGAAATAAACACTTTTGGCGATTCTCTGTTACACACACAAATACCTACCTTAAAGTTTTTAAATTAAGTATAGCATAATTTAAGATTAATCATCAACAGTTAAACGTCATTTCTTTATAAGTATAATGTAACAATAACCGTGTCAGCTACTGATAAGTTTACTAATGAAAGTGCCCAATAACGCCTGGTCATTAACTTCAATTTCATATCTTCTGTCTAAACTTTGTCCCACTTATACTAGGAATAATGAATGCGATACCTAACAGGTTTTTTTTTTGGGATGAGAAATCATCAAATGACCCCCCTCCCGCTCTGGGCGGAGCGGAAGGGAGTGTCAGACTTTTACTGACTAAAAACCACCCATGTTCCTTCTTTTGCCCTTTATGTTCCAGGGCCGCGGTATCTCTTTCGAACAGTCCCGCATCCCTGGCAGGCATCGGCCCTTGCGGACCCCCTCCGGTTTGCTGACATCTTTTTGAGGTGCGCGTGGAACACGAACGCGCCGTCGACACGCATAATCTTATTATATAGGTTTACCTAGACTTTAAAATTGGAACAACTGTATGCTCAGAACTGGTAGGAGGACGCACGGGGTCGCGAGAAATGGAAAGAATGGAGGGAGGTTTGTCCAGGTGAGGGACAGAGCAGGCCATGAAAAAAATGCTCTGGGATACTTTGTAGAGAGAATGCTTTTGGGCCGAACGCGAGTCTCGACGTTTAATGTTCCTTAACAGCTGGGACACAAACCTCCTCGTTCTGAGTGGTACTGGTTCAAAACCCACCACACGGACCCAGTGTGGGTTTCCTCACGATGTTTGCCGTCCGTGACGCGGAGACTGATGTAAGACTGTTTATTTAACACAAATTTAATCTACAAATAATGTCATTGTACTTTAATCAAAACGGGAACGATACCAGTGTTACGCGTAACACTGACATTTGACCGCATTAGTCATTACAATCAAAGAAAGTGCGATAAAATGTCTCCAGTTTTTCTTTTTGTCTCCGCTTTACTTCAAAATGAATGGGCACGTTCATTGTAGTGTCGATCCAGCCCTTTATTTCCAATTTTTCACTTGATTCCACTTCATTTGATTTTATAACGACTAGTGTTATTGAAAAAGTCGTAAAATGTTTTACCTGTATTGTCAAGACAAAAACAGCTGTTTTTCTACCTGATACCGAAGAAAACATTTAACAAAAATATGCAAATTACTTTATTTTACCTCTTATAAGACAACCTATTTTGTAAAAGGTAATTGAAAAATTAAATGAATTTCAAACACTTGCTTTATCTGACGTTAATTTAAACAATACCTAAGTACATTTGCGTCATCTAAATACTTCCCACGTTTATCACCAGAAAAGATTAGAAATAATGGTCATTATAATAAATTAGAGAGTGCCACACAATCAGTTTTTTTTTATCAAAATATAAATTGCTAAAGTAACATTGATATTTTAATTAAAATGTGTACAGTTGATTTTCATAGCAAACAGTGAGACAAAATTAATGAAATTGTTTATTTAATAGATCTATTGTGTTACATGATAAATAAATCTAAGTATAAACAGTATTATAATAAATAAGAAGAAGAACCTAGAAAAACTAGGGTACAACCCTAACATCTACTTTACTCACTGACATACAAACGGCCAGTCTTAGAAGCTGCGTCTAGGACCGTAAAATTTTGCACAAAAGTTCCACATAGCAAAAGTGAAAAATCATGCCCATAAAAGAAGTTAAAAGGGATAGAATATATAACAATGATAGCCTAGTGGTGTGACCGTCGGACTGCCAAGTCATAGGTCTCGAGTTGGAACCCAAGACACGCATCTCTGATTTAAGACCAAAAGCCCCTAAATAAATAAAGATTTAAAAAAAAAACTGATTTTTCGGATGTCATGTACATCCGAAAAATCAGTTTTTTTTTTTAATATTGCGTATTGGATAATTATCACTTGCTTCAGTGAAAGAAAACATCGTGAGGAACCAGCATGCCCGAGAGCTATTTCTTGACGGCATGTGAAGCCAAGCCAGAGGACCATGGGCGGCATAAAAACTCTGACACCAGGTTAGGCACAAACCACACGATTAAGCAGAAAGAAGAAGGGACAAAAGGTCTTTCATCTTCCCCATGGAATTTCTCATTGGGTGCACGGATTGTATTAAAAAACCTGTTCTCAACCCTCATAATAAGTCATTTGATTGGCTTACATCAAGGCAAGCAAGCCTGTATTTTTTTCGATATGACTGGGGGACAGTCGTCCAACAAAGGTCTATCAAATGTGACACATCTTTTAGATAACTTAGGGGTCAATTTGACACTAATACTATGCCCATAACAGAGGAAATTGTCACTGATTAAACTAAAAACATACTAATTTCGGTGGTTGTGATATAAATATTTTTAACCCAGAACCAAGCCCGCCGAAATGTCAATGAACTGAAGATAAAACACCAACATTTTATGATTCTGAGGCACAAAAAATAAATAAAGACAAACTTTTGAAGCGTCAAGGAATATTTTCGATGCAAAAAAGGTCGAACATGCAATGACTGATCAGCAAGTGAATTGTTATCTTGTCGATTGAATAATTCTCGCGGGTTTTGACAGAATAAGTCACCACCTTCGACCAAAGCCTAACTTATCCACTATAGCACGGTGTTTTTGGGCTTAACTTTAGACACTGAGCTTCAGTGGGGCCCACATATGGATAAATCGTCGAAGAAAAAAACGTTATTTAACTGATGTAGAGACAGCCCGATTAGTGTACTTCAGCTATTTTCATAGTGTAATGTCGTACGGCATTCTGTTGTGGGGGAATTCCGCCGACTTTTAGATCAACATTGTTTTGCAGAAAAGGGCAGACCGTATTGTTCGTCGTGTCGTTGAGCTCCTTGAGTTGAGAGTCGAACCACACAACAACTGACAAATGTTTGCACTAACTGGACAAGTCCAGTGAAAATATTTGGTTATTTATTCAAAAGATCATCTCAGACACTAATCTGCATGGTCGTCATGTGATTCGACCAATGGCTTTAAAGAGACGGATTATTTCGGCTTTATTCTCAGAGTAGAAGTACGAAACAACGGCGCGGCCCCATCTAGATTTAAAACATAACGTGATGTGACGTGTAAAAGTGTTTTTTTAAACCAATTTACAGAAGTAAATATGATATTTGATTTATTGGGTAAAGTAATCGCTATTTTTGCTTGTTTAAAAAAATACTTCAACATTTTTCTCAATACTTTTCCTCGGAAACTAGCTCTTATCGCACAACTATTAGTTTCAACATTCAATGTATTTTACAATCGTGGACTTTTTCGATTATTTCTTCTAGTCTTTTATTTCCACAGATAATAAAAAATACAAGTTGTTCAGTTCCTATAGTCGGCGGTGATTGTTTTTATTTATCTCAGCAAGTAGGCGAATGTTTTAAGGAAAATTTAAATTGTGTTTATAAAGAGAGTATAAATAATAAACACTATTATTTATAATTTATTTGCTGAAAGCAAATAAATTTAATAAATTTATATTATTTATGTCCTAAATTCAAAAATGTTAGAATTTTCTATTTATAATATAAGGCTGTTTGGCGGCTTCATACCTTTGCTTCTCCTTCAACCTGCGAAGGCAAAGCGCAGGGAAAACACGCGATTGATGATTTATGCGAAAAATATTTTTCGTTCTGTATTTTTATTTCTTCGTAAGTATATTAAGACACGTCGTTTGATTCACGTGCGCATTTGTCCCTGCGGTTCTCGGCTCCATTACTCCCTTGCCTAATTCCGTCTCAGCTGCCATGAAAAATTTGCCCCACTTGTATCAAACCTACTATACCTCAGCGAAGGGCGAGACGAAACTGCACAGGCAAACGACACCACTGTCAGCGAAGAGTTTGGCGACCTCTGCCACTCTTCTTATGTTTTCTTCACGATCCTCTTTGCTGAAGCCCAAGTTTTTGTTCAGACCAGTCCTTATGTTGTCACCGTCAAGGCCGTATGCTGGGATTCCTGAGACAAAAAAGTATAGTTGAAAACTCTATGCTATGCCAATGTGAATGGACAATGAGAATCCAGAGACTAAAAGTATAGTTGAACAGTCTATTCTATGGCAAGGACAACTTCGTGTGTTCCAAATTCAAAGTTGTTGTGAAAAGAGGTTTTAGTTAAATTTTCGTTACAGGTTCCTATCAGAGAGGTTGAAGCTACACAACTTCTGTCTACTATTATAATTTTATCAGCAGTTGCCTTGAATTGATGTTATTTACATTGACTGTAAACAATTAACTACAAATGTTCTGAGATATAGAGAGATCTGTTTTCCAGACATAACTGGCCTTAACCCGTTATTCATAACCCAACTAGCAAAAAAGATGTATAATATTATAATTATACAACCAACAGACATGTAAGGGGTTTATGACAGTTTTTCAGCAACTAAACAGTTGTAAAGTAGTATTCAGTTCGACGCATTAGTTATTTATAAATAATAAGTCATACTAATATGTCTGGTAAACGGCATCTCAATAATTTATATGACGGTCATATAACGTTTCAGTTAGAAAATAGTGATGAGTCGCTATGTTTAGTAAATTTAGAACCCTTTCTTCAACACTTAAATAACAAACTGTGATGTAATGGTTTTATAGTTAACTATTATATCGCCATATTAGATCGTATATTTCCACCTATAAGTAACTTTTAGGTGGAAACATTATTCTAATATAACTTTTATTAGTCAATTGATTATTTAAACAGTAATTAGCATCTTTTACATAACTCAGTCACCAAAGTATACTTATCAACGCCAAAATATATCAAGATGATGTCCCTGTAAAAAGTAAAGAAGTATTCCCGTGACTGTACACAGAGGTTTTTTCAATTTTCCAACAGAACTCTAATTGCAATCGTCATGGTGGACGCCATAAATCGTATAAATCATGTATAGACCCATAGTTATATACATGTCTTAATGCAGTCGCCCAATGTCTCCTGGCAATATGGCGGAAACTATTGGTGACATGACGACCCATTAAAATATTAGCAAAGATAACCATACATTATCATCGAAAATTTTAAATTCCCATGCTTATGGCACCGTTCTTCATCTTCCACCACGATAAGCTTTACATTAAATTAATATATAATAATGATTATTAAACCATTTGACTTATACCATTTTGTAAGTTTTATCACAACATAATAAATTGTCACACAAATTGTCTAGCTTGCACCACTGACCGACCACCAGCCTAACGAAACGTCTATGCGATGATATATGTAGTTATGTAAGAGTATTTTTTATTTTTTTATATTTTAGTATTACTAGAAACTATTACAAACCTTACTAGTTAAAACAACGTCTACGTGATCTCAACGTTATTGTCGCTGACTGCAAAACTACCCTTACACGATTTAAATGTTATATAATCTGCGCCCAAACCCACGTTATGTTTACGTATAAAAAGTAAAAACTATTATAAAACCATTTTCATAAGGCTGAAAGTTAAATAAAAAACCTTATTGTACCTTTTATATGACTTTATTTTGCTCCTTGGTAACGTTATTGTTATTTGTAAATATCGTTGTATTGTTACTATACAAGTACACATGTTGTTTTTGATTAATTATGTATTCTCCTGATAAATGCAATTAACATAACATCACGCCTTGTAATCCACAAAGGGTTTGGCAGAGGTGTACCTACCTATACAGCCACAGTTCGCCAGTTATGATTAAGTCCCATGTAATAAGGGGCGAGCCTATTGCCATCAACCGGGCACAAATCCAGACTCCGTGGCTACAACTAAGAAATTCCTGATGAAAAACCCAGTAACGCTTTGCCCGACCCGGGAATCGAACCCAGAACCTCATTCTCAGCAGTCGCGCTTGAGACTACTAGACTAACGAGCAATGGTAGTTGCAATTAAAATTAACACTTAAATGATTAATTAAGCACCCGATTGAGTGAATTCGCATCATAACGTTGAGGACATTATAATATTAACTAATATCATAACTGTACCTAATTACTGTTAAAACATTCAAAGTCACGATCGTTTACCTGAGAACCAGATTCCTATGAGTAGGAATTGTAATAACACTTACTACGTGCAAGGACAAAGTAGAGTGAGTCAGTGACTTTGATCAGTGCGTATTTATGGTCATTTCCAGCCAACATTCAAAAGGTTTGGTATCACAAATGTAGAGAATACTGTAGTTTGTAGTTTATGATATTGAGCCGTATGAATGCATTTTGACAACTATGTTTACCGGCTCTTCTAACTAAAACAAACCGGCCAGTTGCGAGTCGGAGTCACACATAGATTCCGTAGAATCAAACAATATTATTTTTTTGATTTTCAAAGTATGTTAATGAAAAACAAAGTTACTGCTGCAGTTTCACGAATAAGTCCATGATATATTATATCGCAAAAGCTAAATATCAAATCTTATACAATCCAATTTTCGTTAAAAGTTCTTTTTACGTTCTACGAACCCACATTTTTTCAGAAATTTCTTCCTTTTATTTTAAAAATTACAGAACAATTAATAAGGGGGTAGGAGGACGTTTTAATTTTATTTTTTCTATATTACAAACATGTGTACGCCCTCTGGCATAACATAGCCCACTCTTTATTACTTTGATATACCATTATTATTGTACGTATTTTAAACAAATGACTTAATGACTTATGACTTTATGACACAACGGAACTCTTAAAAGATGGACATATCAGGGTTCGCTCAATAAAAAGAACAGAACATGGGGTCTAAAATGGCCGCTTTAGCAGAATCATAATAGGATAATAATATGAATTAAGTACGTGTAAATTCGTAAAATGATCACAAGGTGACAATTCATAATAATAGGTACATCTATGACCATTTTAAGAATTTAAACGTAATTCTTAATATTATCCTAATAAGATTCTGCTAAAGCGGCCATTTTAGACCCCCAGAACAGATGAGTTTTGCATTCGCGATTGTAGGTTTTGTCCTAGTAAAAGTTGTTCATTATGATGAGTACAATGACACCTTCAGAAGTCTAGATTAAACAAACAATAAAACCATATGCATGATATGGCGTATGCATGCATTTACACAAACACGTAATACTAGTATAGTATCCAATTACAGTTTTAAATTACCTAATGTGGGTCAGCCTTTTACACATGGTCAATTAATTAACAACTAACTAGGTTCGTGTGTTCTAACAATAGTATTTTGTGAGTTCATTCATATTGTTTAGTATGTAAGTGATTGTCATAAATATTTTTTTAAGTACATCTTCACCTACTTCAAAAAATATTACTACTTACATACTTACATTTTTTTTTAAATTTGTATTGTATTCTATATTTGCTTGTTTATTTTACGTAATAACGTATTATTACTTAATAATTAACTTATCGCATGATTGCAAGCGCGACTGCTGAGTAAGAGGTCCTGGGGTTGGATTCCCGGGTCGAGCAAAAGTATTATTGGGTTTTTCGTCAGGAATTTCTCAGTAGCGGCCTGTGCAGCCAGCATTAGGCTCGCCCCTATTACATGGGACTTAAACAAACCTAGCGTAATATGGATGTACTATTAGGTACACCTCTGCCTAACCCTTCGGGGTTAACAGGCGTGATGTTATGTTATGTGCATGATTAGACTTAGCCAATTGGTAAAATAACCTAATCAATACTAATATTATAAATGCGAAAGTAACTCTCTGTCTGGTTGCCTTTTCACGCCAAAAAGTTTCTAGAAGATGTTACATTAGTAGTCGAGGTTAATGAAAAACTGGCTAGACCCACTGAAACGCCTTGAAATTAATTTATTCTTTCGAGATACCTATTTGTTAAAATGTTTGCTTACTTCAAGACAAGATAAGTCGACAGTAAACTCCGCTTTTTCGCTTTAGAATAACATTAAAGATTGATTAGTGAAGCGAATAAAAAAGCAATTAAAACCATTTGTACTACTTCCACTCTTCTGGGCTTCCAAGAGCTCTATCTGGCTCTAGAACCCTAGTTCTTTATGTTCATGTATAGTTTTCTTCCACTAACCTAATAACGTATATCCCACTTTGAAAGCCATGGAGGTAGCGGTGGTACACCCTTAACATATAGGGCGAATTTTGCCAATTAAAATGAACGCAATCACAACATCTGAACACGTTGAACAGGGGGCCTAAAATGGCCGGGTTAGCAGGATCATAATAGAATGGAGAAGGAAGGCGCCATTTTAGGTGTGTGTGTCTATATCAATAATAATAACACTGACAGCTCATGAATGCAGTTGAAATGACTGCACAGTTGGCGCAGTGGCTGAGCGATTGGCTGCTGCGCTGCGTGTCGCGGGTTCGATTCCCGCACGGAACAAATATTTGTATGGCCTACAGGTAGTTGTTCCGCGTGTGGCTGTTTGTGTACGTGAGATTAAATGTTTGTAAACACACCCACGATACAGGAGACATTCCTAGAGGAAGGCAACATTTAAAAAAAAATGTTGTGACCCTGTTCCGTTTTATTGGCGATATTCGCTCATTGCCCTTTTGGGTTGGACCCTTTTCTATCTATCTCCGCCATATCCTTCACAAACAATACCAACCTTTGGACACCAGATAAGCCTCAAGTGCGAAGGCTATGCTGGTTTTCCCAGCACCACTAAGGCCTGTGAACCATACTGTGCTGCCTCTGAAAGCCCTGCTTCCGAGAGCACGGCTTCTCTTAGCTCTGGACACCTGGTGCTTCTGCTCCACCACATTTGTGGCTACTTGTGCACACTGAAACAAAGAAATATATTTTTTTTTATGAAAAAAGAAAGTGTTGTTGAGCATGTATATAAGGCTGCATTATTACATAGTGCGGAGTCATTAGAGTGTTTATAACGTTTTACAAAAGCAGAAAAAGTTAAGAAAAAAATATGCCGAAGTCGACACAATTGTTTCTAGCCGATAGAAACTTTTGAAGAATAGCCTGATGGAATTCCCCCACCTAGAATTACGCCTAGCATTTTCCCAACTGTGTTAGGCCCGGCTTCCAGGCTTTTTTTCTTGATGTGGAAATCGTCAATGGATGTCCTCCGCCCTGGGGAGAGCGGAGTCGTCTGTCAGACTCGTACTGACTAAAACCACACCGGTGTTCCCTCACATACTTGCGTCGGGGGGCAGGAGAATCTAATACGAATTCCGCTGCCCCGGACTAGTGCCGGCCAGCTTGACTTGCGGGCCTCGTAGCGTCTTAAAACTCCCCCCGTTACGTCTAAGAGAGGCAAGCGTGGAACACTACGCGCCGCTACCTCGAGCCCAGTCTTCCAGTCTAATCTAACCAATAGTTTACATGGAACGACAGTCTTATCTGACCTGCATAACGCGTTACTAGGGAACACTATAGTTCTTGCGTCAGACTTTTGGGCACCTAAATATTCATAACGACTGTCAACAATGGCTATGTATTACTGAAAATATAATGTTCAGAAAATACTTTTTTCCCAAGATAATTCTATCATCCGGTACGGCTAAATATAGTTTTAAATTGCTATGTTAGTTAATTAAAACCAAAAATAGCAATCAGGAAAATGTATAGGCATAATATATCGAGTTGCCTGATGGTCATCGAGAATGGTTTGATTAAAAACTGAGAACACAATCAAATAACTTCGTGTTTCGACCTCGATAAAGGTCAAATATGTGCTACACGTTTCAACATTTATTTTAATAACAAAATGTTTTATTCATTGGTAATATAACTTCCTCTTCCTTAGTTCTTAGTATATGCAGGTTTAGTTGGGTGTTAGATATGGCGTTTATTTTACTATTTCATTAATTACTAAGCATCGTGCAAGTGAAGGGTTACTAACATAGTTTTAAGTGGCTTATACGAACAAAAATGTTATTTTAGGTTAAGGTTCTATGGGTCTTTGTTACCTGAAATAAATAAATTATTATTATTACTTAAGTTGTCGCAGGAAAAGAGATTCTGGACGTACCTACTTGTGGAAGGTTTTTACTC
Organism: Eurois occulta; assembly: GCA_950022335.1. Classification (NCBI taxonomy): domain Eukaryota; kingdom Metazoa; phylum Arthropoda; class Insecta; order Lepidoptera; family Noctuidae; genus Eurois; species Eurois occulta. Next base: position 6,221,468 of record OX465484.1, on the reverse strand, counting down.
AACAGAAGGTTAGAATGGGCTAAAACAAAGAAGAAATGCTGGTGAGAAAACATAAAAACGATCATCTTTAGGACAAGGTAAGCAAGCATATATTATATGCTTACAGAGGCCATGTCTACAATTTACCTAAAAACAAAATCCTCTGCCATTATTGGAATACAAAGGCCTTTTACATATGTATACTATATGTATCGCACTGCTGGGGCACAAGTCCTCTCTCTATGAGAGAAAATGGGCTAAAATCCACCTCGCTGGCCCATTGGATTGGTCATTTATTTGTTATTTTATGCAAAGATTTCATAGACGCGTACAATATTACATGTTATCGTGGTACTCTGGTATGATTAACAAAATCAGTGACCCGTGGAGCTGAAACCTTCGTGCAACGCCTATACGTGCAACAAAACATATCGACTGCCAACTACATAGATCAAATCAAATCAAATCATCATTTATTTTTGCAGAAAACACTGTTACAATGGTGGTATAAAAATGTATATGTTTCAAGTGATTCTACCGTAAGGCATGCAAAATGTATACAATCATGGTTTATCAAAATCAAAATTGGCATTGAAGTAAATATATAATTAGATCAAAATATTTTAAGATATTAAATTAATGGAATGTCCTTCATAGAATTATACAAATCAATTATTTATTTAATAATAATAATATTTAAATTATTTCAATGTCATTCGTCAATTATTACAAATTTTTATTTATTTAATAATAATAATATTTCAATTATTTCAATCTCATTCGTCATGTATTACAATATTTAAGGATACATGCACAATAATTGTTTTACTTGATGTCACGTGTAGATTATAATCAAGAAGCACCTACCCACATAAAAATAACAGCTGTATGTTTTTTAACACGAATACAAACAGTCATCTGCCTAGCCCCTTCACAGCTATTTTGGGTCGGCCCCCAGTCTGAATAAATTAAATACTGGTATTTTACATGGAGCGGCTGCTTGCCTGACCTCTACAACCCAGCTGCTGGATAATACGATATCCTTTGGTAAGACTGGTTGTCAGACTTGGTATTCTGACTATCTGGACCTACTGTCACAGATTCACACACGACTGCCGGGACCGAGGTCATCATCATCTTCCAGCCCGTGGCCCATGTTACTTGGAGTCGGTGCAACACTGTTTTTCTTCCATTCTCCTCTGTCAACACGCTATCGTTTACTCTTTTTTCTTTCATATCATTCCTCACACAATCCATCCATCGTTTCCCTGGTCTTCCTCTCCCAATCCACTCATCAGCATATATTCATTACCGCCTGGACCGAGGTACCGGAACCTTTCCGAGGCACAGAATAAAAACAGTCACAATACAATCATCTTGTAAGTTTTTTTAAGGCGAGGTTAACCCGAGCACCGTAGGCATTTAACGCGTACCCCAGCCCGCGCAAGGAGACGCGATACGTAACAAATTACGCTGCGCGGGAAACGCGCGCGCTAAGCGCACTGGTCAAGAGTTCACGAACTCGAGTAGGTTACTAAGTTGCGTTACATAGTAGAGCAATGCAGTAAATCCACTTGAATTATTTTTCTAGAATGTATTGGATATAGATAAATTAGGAACCTACGTTTTGTATGAACTTAACCTAATTACTAATAATTAAAAATAAGTAGGTATACTTATTTATTTTTGTGAATAAATTAAATTTAAAATGACTGACTGACACTAAGATCATGAATACGGGTACGATTTTAAACTAAACGCCGCGTGCCATTTGGTTTTCGTAAGGGTGTGATATCTTGGTTATACCTAATATGTTTTATAAACAAATAAAACGTTTTTTTTTTTATAGTCAAATAGTTTTTCTAATAAAGTAAACACTTTTCAAAAGCAAAACATTTATGTATTTCAAGTAGGACAGTTACAGGTTCTTTTGAAATGTCGAGTCATAGACAACAATAAAATGAAGCTACAGTCCCAGTCAAAAAGCATAATAACTGTGAAAGTACTGTAGTTGCCCATTCCAAAGCGTAGATCTGTATGGGTCTACTATTTTTTAAATAGTTTATTACCTATGTTTTTCTAAGAAATGTTTTATTAATGTAAATTTATATGTAAGGAAATTAAATAAAGGTATAAATAGTTCAATGAGTTATAGCAATTAGCTGACCCACCTTTTGCATAGATGGTTGAGATTTTTTAGAATACAAAGCGATTGAATTTTTGTATTTTATTTATTTGAGTAAAGTAAATAAAATATAAAAGAACCGGACCATATTCCAAAAATGCATTGGTTTCTTCCACACACAACATGGGGTTGACCTTGCACTTGATAATACCAATTCCTTTTTTGTGTATGACCGGGTATTTTTTTTTTGTGAAACTCCTCTATGTTTTATTTAACAATGTCTACACACTTCTCCTCTTGCCAATAAACACTGAATAAAGTTATGCACGGGATAAAGTCTATATGTATAGCCAAACTAGCCAAATAGTTTTATTTATTTATTTATAACCTTGTCATAACTTGATATAGGGAGTTGATTTTAGTGTACCTATTGCGCATAAACGAGCTTGAGCCTAAACGTTACCGAAAAATATAAATAATATTCGTACGAAATGGTCACACTGTCGCACGCACGACGGCCAATCAGGCTATAAAAACCAGTTTATGCGGATCTCTTATTGTATAGGAAATCTATACAAAGCAAGGCCAAGTTTTACTGGAAATTGCTTCATGTGCCGCTGTGTGTACAAGCACAGAAGATTCAAAATTCCAATGCGAAATCATAAATGGCGAGTTTTGCCACGACACAATAAAGTGCAGTTGAGGCCGCACAGAGCTAATTACCTACAGTTACAGTCTACATAATATTCACCTACAAGCTGCCTCCCTTTCTACGAGTATTGCGTAATCTGTTCTGACTACGTTGCCTATTGCGTATTGTACTTTTGTAAACAAATGACGTTTCAAATAAACCTAGGCTCGGTGTTTACTTAGTAATATTTGGATCAGAAAATTTAAATAATATAATGTAGGTGAATGGTCAAAGCATCCTTTTCTTTTATTTTGTCAAAATTAAAAGGAAGTACCTAATAAAAAACCATAACTATAAGAAAACTAAATTTTAAACAGGTATTTTTTTACAAACTATTGTCTGTGCTATTTTCGGCTCAGCTCGTAACAGAACTTAGCGTATAACAGCGGGGTGGGGTGGCGGGCTCGCAAAATTGGCACACGTCCGACCTCCAACGCGTTCCGCTCGGGACTAAAGCAGCGATGCGAGCGCACGAAACGATGAAAACAGTTGATTTTGGAAATGGTGGTTTAGGTATTTTCATATTTCACATGATGGTGGCCGATGTTCGTCACATTTTTTGCGACCTTTATTATGGTTTAAGTTTCATTGTTAAAAGCCTAATATAACTCAAATGAAATGATATTTAAACCATCATTTAGACTTGTCTTTGAGATTTAATTGGATGCAGTAAAGTGCAAGTAATCGTGTATCGCACGGCCGAGGCATCTAGATCGAAAGGTGAAATATATAATATATTTTTTTCAGAATTTAAATCCGTGCTATCTACGAATAAAACACAATACAATACTACGTTTTTCTGGATAAGCTCGCCTTAAGCCTTTATTTTGGTATGTGAACATGTGCATGCATGCACATTCTCCTTAGCCAGGGACATTGCTGCGCGTGCCTAAACATAGACCTCACACCTAAATTAAAATCTATACAAATACTTAAATAAAATTGAAGCGTCTGTTTGTAATATCAAAATAATAGCTTTTTACTGAATGCCTATGAAAATACATACGGTACTTATAACAAAAACACATTTTTTTTCAGTTTTTGTCTGTCTTTCTGCCTGTCTGTCTGTTCCGGCTAATGTCCGAAACGGTTGGACCGATTTTAACGGAACTTTACTGGCAGATAGCTGATGTTATAGATTTATAGGTCTAAACATGGGCTACTTTATTTTAAGTTTAGAAAAATGGTTCCGTGCAAAAAAATTAAAACCCTTGAAATTGGTAACGAAATTCGATTTAAAAAGGGAAGTAATATTTTTTTTTATAATAATTTCACGCAAACTAAGGTCGCGGGCAACAGTTGATTTTAAAATAAGATTAATTTTGGAACCAAGTACCTACTAAGGGGCAGAAATGCAGGTTGACGGTTTTATAATGACAAACTTTTTTTTTTACTTACCCTAAGTCTGCTGTAGGTACTATTATCTCGTTAATTTAGTTATTTTATTTTGTAAATGACTAATAAAAAAGTAATTGTTCCATGAAATTAGAAAGCAGGTGAATGAGTCATTTACAAATTTAGTCATTTTTAATCGGTTAAGTGATACATAGATGACTCACCTGAATAGAAATAGTCAAAACTATATATTTGTCATATTTTATCAAACAAGGTAAACCTTATCTGATAAATTGATTACAAGTTCAAGCTACTAAAAATCTCTAATATTATTTTTAATCTATGTTAGTCACCCTTTTAGTGCTGTAACAGTTGAGCCGTATTTTGTCGAGTATATCGATCGTGGGTTCGGGCATAGGGAGACACTATTCTTTGTGAACTTTATGTTATCACTACTGCTCTCAAAACAGTGAAGGCAAGCCTCGTGACGTAACCGACTTGTCCTGGAACCAAAAAGACGACGAAGACGTGTGACACCCAGCAACCCACACTGGTGATTATGCGATAGGATTCACGCTCTGTTTCTCACTCTACTTATTAAATAAAGATTCTGAGCGACAGACCAAGATTGGAGCGTGGAAAAGTGCGATTCTGTGTGAGATGAGGTTCAACCGTAATTAGAGCTATCAATCTAACTTTATCAATCTTGGTTGTCAGGAATACGCCTACGCTATCCTTCCAAACTTAAGTACATATTAACAATATAAAATAATAACATTGTAAAACCAAATATTTTTAAAAGATCTCCAGATTTCTCCATAGAAAGTTTCCTAGGTAGATTATTAGTTACCAACCCGAAGCGTGCACCTGTTTTTTTTGTCGTTTTTTAGGGTTCCGTACCCAAAGGGTAAAACCGGACCCTATTACTAAGACTTCGCTGTCTGTCTCCAGGCTGTATCTCATAAACCGTGATAGCTAGAAAGCTGAAATTTTCACAAATGATGTATTACTATTGCCGCTATAACAACAAATACTAAAAATTAAAAAAAAAATATTAAGGGGGGCTCCCATACAACAGATATGATTTTTTTGCCGTTTTTATAGATAATGGTACGGAACCCTTCGTGCGCGAGTCCGATTCGCACTTGGCCGGTTTTTAAGTGCCCATACAGGCTTTTGTGCAATAAAATATTTTTCTTTCGAATCCCTCTCATAAAGGGATGATGCCAGTGTCCCAAATGTGGGAATGGTATGGGACAATTATGCACAACACAAGATTAACTCATTACAATTGCGAATATTTCACCCAACCACTTTACTATTTCCGTCAACTTTCTACTAAAATTAATCACATTCGCCTAAATACTAACCATAATAATTGCTAGAGATCGAATGCCATTTGTCGTTTGCAGTAATTCAATGCAAATTGGATAAGTAACTAGGTACATTGGTGAAGGGCACTAAAGTACAACCTTGGAAAAGTTATTAAATACAATGGGTATTGCATTCGCAGAAAATTAATTTCAATGGAATAAAACTACTGTGGCTTACGAAATCTATTTTTTGCCACTTTTTTTATACGGCTGCTATTTTTAAAATATTGAGTAGCATATTTAAATGAGATTTTACACGTGCCACAAACTGGAAGTTATTTACGTGGTTGCCTTTAGGATTGCATTTAAAATTAATAAAACCGAAGGAATTTACACAAATAAATAAAATTAAAGTGTCTGTTTGTAATTTCAAAATAACAGCTTTTTACTGAATGCATATGAAAGTATATACGGTACTTATTACAAAAAAGTCTGATAATCTTCCAAACGGCTGGACCAATTTTGACGAGACTTTTATTGGCAGATAGCTGATGTTATAAGAAATAACTTAAGGTAGACATGCACGCTAGGGTGTATCTGTACAGGTAAACCTAGCAGGTATACCCTAGCGTGTGTTACTAACTGACAGGTTTACCTGTACAGGTACACCCGTCAGGTAAGGCTGAGCTGCCTCTTGAGGAAACCAGCACATTTTTACAACATACGCGCTCCGGTTTACCTGTACAGTTCAACTGTACAGGCAAACCTGTTAGGTACAGTCACGAGCTCCAATATGTATAAACTTTCCTAAAAAAAGCAATTTTTGCGAAAAATAATGATTGTGAACTTCGAGATAGGATCTTTTTCTTAATAAATGAGTTCCAGAATACTTTGTTGTCTTTATTTACTTAATTGTTCGTAACTATATGATATTTAAATCAGAACAGTAGGAGGTAGGCACTTTTAAAAGTTGTTAAGTGTTTACATATTGGTGCTCGTGATTGTACACCCTAGCGTGCATGGCTACCTTTAGGCTACTTTTAATTTAGAAAAAGGTTTACGGTTCCGTGCAAAAAAAAATAAAACCCATTAAATTCTTAACAAAATCAGATTCTAATCGAGAAGTAATATTTTTATAATAATTAAACGAAGTTCGCGGGCAACTGTTAGTAATAAATAAATGAATACTCGATAGAGATCCGTACATCTTAGAATTGAGCTATTTGTGTTGACTTGCATGCTGCATGCTATTTGATAGATCTAATTTATCTACTCTACCTATTCGTAAATAATCGTACCGCAGCAATCAGCAAATGGTTACAATATAAGCGTCACAAAGAACAATTTTGGCACCCATATTGTTAATCATAAACGCATTATATAAATTGTAGTAAATGTACCCAATCATTTTTATCGCTAAGATCATAATGATCAAAAAAATAATGTAGTACATTGTCTTTTTTTTAACCTCTCTCTTTGATTCCTCGCCTTTGAGAGGTCACTTTAGTAAAGGGGGCGAATTTTTTTTTGTGGGTTTAATTAGTCGTCGGTAGGATGAAATTACTAGCGACTAATTAATCCGGTGAGACTGGAAGCCGACCCCAATATAGTTTGCGAAAAGGCTAGCCAAATAAAATGACTAGTGGGATTAATTAGTCTGAACAGCGAATTTAACAGTGGGGGAATTTGACAGTGGGTGAATTTGCTACGGAAACTTTATCAGTATTTTAAAGCGAATTTAACAGTGGTGAGTAATTGATGTTGACGGAGTGGGGAATCGGTCAATTAGGTGAAATAAGCAGCAGGAATCGATAAAGCGAATGAAAAGCCTTTTGGTGTCAGTAACAATGGCGCAACCGTGTTATAATCTCACTATTTATCCATACAGTTATTATCTATACATATAATAAATCTGTAGACGTGTCGTTTCTGTACATTGAAAATATTTAGAAAAAAAGTAGTAGGGGTGTTAAAGGAGCACTAACAGAACCCATTTCTACCATTTTTAGAATTTTTGTCTGTTTGTCGGTTTGTCTGTATGTTTGTGCGCGCATCACGTAAAAACCCCTCATTATATTCAAAATCGAAATATTGAAACATATGAAGCATTGTTCCGAGTAACATTTAGTGTTTATTTCATCAAAATCGACCAACAGACGCAAAAGATATTAATGTTTAAAATTTTGTTAGTAACCTCATACGCGATTTCTATGATAAATTTAATTATTTACGTAAATAGGTTTTAGTCGAAGTGTAGTCGGAATGGCTGATAATGAATTTGGTTTTATTTTTTCTTTTATGTTTACTCTTTGCATGGAAGTAATAAGTACTACGTACAACCCATAACGAAAAAAAATCTCTAAAAATTAAAACAAAATTAAAATTTGATAAAATCCACGACGTTGTGTGTGTGCAGCGCCGCAGTCAATGCTCAGCCACTGCGCAAACTGTGCCATCACATAACTATGGTTGTGACTTCGTCGGGCATTGATGCAACTTTGCTTAAGGGTGGCCGGACTGCATATTCAATTTTCAAATTGCCGCTGAATCTTGCAAGCGAAGATACCCCAACATGCAACATCACCAAAAACGGGGGAGTCCTTTTGCAGCAGTGGAAGTTAAGCCTATAGGACGAGTGCACAATGTCGCAGAAGCATGCATTAGAGGCGTTGAACCGCAGCTTGCAGGACATCCGCGGCAACCAGGCGCTGATGGGTGGCGTCGTTCGGCCGCTTTAGACCCTGTGGACGGTGAGCAATGGGCTAGCTCGCCGTCCGACCGTCTTATGACGACAGAATACTGACACACTAGACACTGTGATGGCTAATGACGATAGTACTGCCTACCCCGTAGAATTTCTCAACTCCGTGGAGTTAAAAGGCGAGGCGTCCCATCAGCTGGAGCTTAAAGTTGGCGTTCCAGTTCTGGTGATGCGAAACCTTGATGCAACCAGACCAGACTGTGCAACGGCACCAGGCTTTGTATCACAGAGCTGAGCAGTAACATTATAAAACGGAGCTGCTAAAGGACAGAGCAATTTAATTCCCCGCATGCCCACATTTCAAATAACTTGCCATTTCAATTTAAGAGGTTACAATTTCCCTTAAAATTGGTTTTTACTATGACGATCAACAGATCCCAGGGCCAAACCATAAAAGTGACCGGCATTCAATTGTGCACTCCATGCTTTTCAGACGGTCAATTATGTGTTGGTTGTTCAGTGCCCAAAGTTGCACGTGCTTGCGGAAAATAATAAGTCATTTAATGTTGTATACAAAACGGTATTAGAATAAATAGTGCCCAACAAGGCGTGTGATGGTTCACTTTGAAAATAAAGTTGTATAGCGCTAAAATAAACGGTTTTTAATTTTGTTTGGGACTTCTTTTTGTAGTCATCACCCACATTATCACATTTTGATCAGCCATTTAGTTCTCACACATCACGCCATGTAATCCCCAAAGGTTTAGGCAGAAGTGTACCTAATCGTACACCCACATTTCGCCAGTTATGTTGAACTCCCATGTGATAGGGGCCGAGCCTATTTCCACCAACTGGGTACAAATCCAGATTCCGTGGCTGCTATTGAGAAATTCCTGATGGAATAACCCAATAACACTATTATTTATAGTATTTTTTCAATTGCATACATTGTTTAATGTTAAGTGGAAGAGCGGAGTCACACAAGCACCGCCTTGCTCAAAAGGTGATCTCTAAATCATGTGCGATATAGCTTTATGTAATTAAAATAAAAAAATTTTTTAACTCAGGACCTCATGCTTAATAGTCGCACTTGCGACCACTCGACCAACGAGGCAGTCTCTCACATACATACAAAATTTCCACGCGAACGAAGTCGCGGGCAACAGCTAGTGTTAAATAAATAAGTCATGATAATTCAGTCAGGTATTGTTCCAATGGCTTTACATGGCTGAGTAAATATTTAGATTTCTTATTATGCAATGTAGTGAAACAGCATTGTGCTCATTATAATGTTAGGAAAATAAAACATAGTTTTATACTATCACATATTTGTTAGGTATGCTATTTATATGTGAAAAAACTGGAAAAAAGCATTCGACATGTTTCGTTATAATTTAACTGCATGGAACTGAAAAAAACGCAAAACTATTTCAAGGGCTTATTTAAATTTCTTTGCACGGAACCCTAATCATTTTTCTAAAATAAAAGTAGCCTATCATTTATGTTAGACCTTATAACATCAGCTATCTGCCAGTAAAAGTCTCGTTAAAAAGCGGGCACAAAGATGATGATGACCTCGGTCCCGGCAGTCGTGTGTAAATCTTTGACAGTAGGTACAGATAGTCAGAATCCCAAAAGTCTGACAACCAGCCAAGGGGTATCGTGTTATCCAGTAGCTAGGTTGTAGAGGTCAGGCAAGCAGTGGCTCCATGTAAAATACTGGTATTCAGACTGGGAGCTGACCTCAACATAGCTGGGAAGGGGCCAGGCAGATGATGACTGTTCGTATTCGTGTTAAAAACATACAGCAGTTATTTTTATGTGGGTAGGTGCTTCTTGATTATAATCTATGTAGTTGGCAGTCGATATGTTTTGTTGCACGTATAGGCATTGCACGAAGGTTTCAGCTCCACGGGTCACTGATTTTGTTAATCATACCAGAGTACCAAGATAACATATAATATTGTATACAGGGTTATTTGTAAAACACCAGCAACCTCAAAAAAAATCAGCTATTCCCTACATTTATGATCGATTAACTCGTCAAAATGTAGGGAACAGATGATTTTTTTTTCGCGATTTCAGGTTTGGTCCCATAGTATAAGTTGTTCATAATGATGAGTACAATGACCTCTTATGAGGTTGCTGGTGTTTTACAAATAACCCTGTATAACTTTTTCTTACTAGATAGAAGATGAATATTGTCATTAAACTGTTGATTCAAGAACTAGTAGGATCATAATAATGCACTGCGTGAGTGGCTTTGCTAGCTAGCCCCACCGATTCATAATGAATCCGCGCGAGAAATGCGGAGAAAGTCGAATGTTTACGTAAATCTAATGCCCACAGCGTAACTGTGACATAATGCTACACACCAGACCTGTATGCTATAATGTTGCTTATGAACTGTGAAACTATAGCACATTATAAACAAAGGTTTATAAGTGATAGTGGGCAGAGTTAGTGTATGCAGGAAGCATGGGGCTGGCAAGGTTATGGAACAGTTCCTTGTGGCGCAACATACAGAAACGGCCAGACTTCTTTATAAAAATACTAAGGATTTATATCTTATGCAACCTATGTCGCCATGGATAGAGTCATAATGCTAATCAAGACGTAAATGACAAATAGTAAAGTTTTCCAACTGAACTTGGTCACTGCAATACAACATCCCACACTGCAGTATATAGCAATAGTATTTTTTTGTATAGGCATAAAAATATATCATCTGATTGGTATTTTTAAAAGAAAGCTAAAATACTTCCTGATTAAAAAGGCATATTACTCAGTAAAAGTATTCCTTGAAGCAAAATAAACATTTAATATTAAAATGATTATGATACTTCATAGTATAATGAGATATAAATTATAAGAATAGGACAGTCATCATCATCATCATCTGCCTAGCCTTTTCCCTACTATGTTGGGGTCGGCTTCCAGTCTAGCCGGATGCAGCTGAATACCAGTAATTTACATGGAGCGACTGCCTATCTGACCTCCACAACCCAGTTAGCGCTAGGTAATACGATACCCCTTGGTAAGACTGGTTGTCAGACTTTCGGGTCACTGGCTACCTGTAACGACTGTCAAAGATCTACAAATGACCGCCGGGACCAACGGCTTAACGTGCTTCCCGAGGCACGGACGAAACTCGGTATGTAATGAGTGGTCACCCATCCACGGACCAACCTAGGTAAGCACGGCTTAACCTAAAGATCGACCCGAGCGGCTGTTCTTAATTAGTCACGAGCTCCTCAATTATAATTATAAGAATAGTATGACATAATGTAAAATGTATGAATAATGATAGTTAATATAACATAATGTAAACTGTATAACTGTATTATTAAGTCTTTTATTAAATTGATCTTTTAATTTTTTTAAACCATTTAAAGTGCAACGTCTTAACTGGTAACTAAGTTCTAAGAACCTACCTATTGTTAACATCTTCAAAATACTGTACACTTAGTTCGCAATAAAGAATTTGCATTTGCCACCAAAAAAAGGGCAAAAAAGGGCCAATGGGCAAAAAAAAACACGAACATCAACATCGAAGGCAATAATCGCAGAATAATTCGATGGCCACCGTGTAACATGGTAAGCCACGTCTAAAGAAAATTGGGCAGTGTTTAAAACAATGTCGGTACCTACATTTTATCGGATTTGATTGTATTTTCATTTCTACGAGTTTGTCACGAAAGGGACCGGTCGATGAAAGTATTAAATTATTTAAAGAAGACCACGAAACTGAAAATGTACTACAGTAAAACGGATCACACAAATCAGAAGAAATAAACGAAAGAAAAATTGTTACCACCACAAATAAGAATCATTGCATCATAGATTAGTAGTAATGGCATGTTTACTAGCCTAGTGCAAGATAAGATAATATGCAACGGTATGAAGCAACAACAGCTGGATATAAAATCTTCGTCTGTTCTGTTCTAGATGGATGGGAATCGACATAGAGGGAATGATCCATCTAGATTATAACTAAGAGGGCGCATAGTGGGTGTGCGCAGAGTAGGTGCCATGAAAAATTTGTGGAGCGTCGACTGAACGAGTTCGTTCAAAGATATGCAAGTATCTTTCACCGGGAGCATCGTTAGTTGGAAAAAGAAAGAGCGGTCTAGTGATACAAGTGATTTTCTGGCGATACGGCTTCGGATACACGGCTAGAAAACAAGAAAACGAAAAAAAAAATTGTAAGTGGTCTATGTCTATGAACCTCGATTTTCGTCTCACTGGCGTCCCAAGACCTTTCGTGGATAACTTATTGGCTACACCCACAGCCTTACCAGCCCATGAAAGTACAAGTTAAACATAAAAACATGAAATAAATGTGGAGTCTTAGCAATTTTCGGGAAGTTTGTGTGAACCCAATTGGAGATTTTAGGAGTACAATATAATATAGAAACTAACGTGATGACCCAGAGGTTAAGGACTCGCTTCTCATGCACGAGGTGTGGGGATTCTTAGTTTATCTTAGACATCGCATCGGTGAAGGAAAACATCGTGAGGATACCAGGACTTATAATTAACATACCCAAGTCTGAAATCGGCAACCCGTCTTGAGCAAGCGCGGAGACCAATGCTCGTGCTGTCTCTGCATGAGAACAGGCCTTTGCCCAGCAGTGAGACAGTAATCGGCTGGTATTATTATATTTAAACACATAGTTAAACATAGTAATACTACAAATGTATTCCCCGTCGTGTTAGGCACAGATACAATGTACCTATGGTACACCCACATTTCGCCAGCTATTTTTAGGTCCCATGTAAGGGGGGCGAGCCTATTGCCATCAACCGGCACAAATCTAGACTCCGAAAACGAACACAAATCCACCAATATCAAGATTTAGCTAATATACTCCACATGTGGTGGAAGAGCATCGTTACTTCGGTTTTGAATATAGTGGATTGTTTGTAATTCCCTGAATAGAAGTTTGGACTAGCATTTCCAGGAACGTAACCTAATACGTTCGATTTACCACCGAGTTCACTGACGGTCTGCCACTTTTAACCCTTATACCCTAAGTAATAAGGTTGAAAAGTGGTCGACCGTCGTCGGTGAACTCGGGTAGTTTCTACTGGGGAATGAGGATAATGTTGTAAACAGGGAAACACCCTAAAAATAATACAGCTTATTGATTTTATTATTCACAACATCATCGTTTTAGGAACGAAATTATTTTTGCGAAAACGTTCGTTCTTCAGAAATGGTAAACAATTAGGGGGTGTACGTAAGTATTGGTGAAGTGAAGCGAAATTTCTGTCGACTCTTGGACCTCTATACTTCAGAAAGATTAATTTCAGCATCCCATTTATTAGTATACTTATCAGTTTTTGCATATTTTTTTACCCCGCTTACCGATTTAATATTCCTCCCGTAGTCACTAGATATCAAACTCAACTTCAGAAGGTTCAACTATTAGTATTATTTCTGATGAGTAGTGATTACGAATATTGGATATTAGAACTGAGAACAAACACCAAAGAATCAGTTTACCTCTCCCATGATTTATGAGCCCGGTATGCAGAATTCTGATGCAAGATAACTGTAAGTTGGACCTGCATAAAGCTGAATTAATATGCTACAATGCATTAAAAAGGTGTGCAATTATGCATAAAAGGAACCCAATGTTTACTTGTCCACATAAAACAGGCAGACATGACCTTTTTCTCACTTTATCGGAAAGTGTTGACGACGAGGAATATTCGCAGAAGCGCACTTTCATTTCCCTGTAAGGAGAAAATTGCATCCACTCACATTGTTATTGCTCTTTGGTTACCAGAGAGGCGAAACACGTGTACAGCACAAAATATAATGTTGGGCAAATTATAGTCTTTGTAGACCCTTTCTCAAGGAATTTAAATATGAGACTATCAATGTTATTTTATGCCAAATTTATCCCAGTTCAGTAGGGGATTGTTATATGCATTTTCGCTAAGAGCAGATGAACTTTGCATACTAGTAACACTGTAACTACTTGAGAAACCAGTTACAACGAGCGGATGCGTCTTATTGTACTCTTCCGCGTTCTGATTGGATTTAATGGCATAGGCAATCAGAGGCAGGACACGTTTCTGTCCCTAATTAAGGCATATATCAAGTTATCAACTTTTAGAAATAGTAAAGCTGAATAAAGCGCCGTCGCTGCTCTATATAGCCCAATCTATACTAATATTTTAAAGAGGTATAATTGAAAACTGAATGGTACGATTCCAAAAATAAAATAAAAATCTTTCACTAACAGTAAGGTTCATTATCCCCGAGTGTCATAATAAGCTACATTTAAAACGTTCCCCTGGGTTAATTTCCGTACCTACATAACGGGATCGAAGCCGCGAGCAAAAGCTAGTGTGCTATAACTATTAACTACTGGATACTGTACACGAAGAGGGCAAGTACCGGGTAGAACAGGGTAAATAGGAACGGCGCGGGGTGAATCGGGACAAAACTTTGAATAGGATGTTAACGTTGAATTAATATGTTATGTTGCCAGCAAGGTCTCTAAACAATTAAGTATAACTAAGTAAATAAAATTGAGTACTTTTTGGTAATATATCATATCAATTCAACGTTGAAATCTCTTTCTAAGTTTTGTCCCGATTCACCCCGTTTGACGGTACTTCTAACAAAAAAAACTCTTTAAATGCCCTAAATAAATAATACCCTTAATTTCTTTTAATATTCTTTAAAAAATCTGCTGTTTTCTACAAAAGTGCAATAGCTACACAGTCAAAATGTACGAAACAGCAGATTTATAAAAAAATAACCGATGAAAAAATTCTGTAGAGGGGTCTCAGAATGTTATTTAAAATTAGAAAAATCAGAAAATAGAAAACAAACACTTATCAATTAACCGACTGCAGAATAGAATGCATTTTTGAAGCATACAGATACAGAGTAATGAAAATACGACCTCTTATGTATTTCAATGTCAACAATATCCATAATGTGTACTGCTTTTTATTTACTGACCAGTGACAAGTCCAGTCAAAAAAAAAATAAACAAGCCATGCTGACTTGACAATTTATTCAGAAATATGGCCCACACACGTATTATTATATCATTCCACTCAGATACCCTAACATTGCGTAGGTACTTATGATAAAGGAATCGATAAAAATATGACTATCATAATCCATCAAAATTGCGCCTTACTTAAGTACTACCAAGTTCACTGACGGTCTGCCGCTTTTCACCCGTATGCCCTAAGTAATAAGGTTGAAAAGTGGTCGACCATCAGTGAACTCGGTAGTACCTACTTGTTCTGTCACTTTGAAACGTCAATGTCAAAACATGATGATCATATCATTAAGATTTTGAAGTAGAAAAGTACAATTGCTATAAAACAATAAAAAAGTTATCAGTAAGTCAAGGACTGGTTTAGCGTTTCCAGATTATGGTGACACACTCAGATTGCATGACAACTACAAAATATTGTTTTATAACAAAATATCGCTTTCGTTTGTTGCTAGCTGCTACGTTGTACTGGAATAATGATATTATTATAGCAGGGTCGTTTGATTTTTGATCTGCAGAAACTAAAAACAAAAATTTAAGAAAAAATAATACTATCTTTCCCTTTCTATTAATTTTACTATCTACAATGTTTTCTTTATACTGTTTTATATCTAGATTATTACGCTGGTCTATTTTTACCAGACTGCCAAGGAAGGGTTATGTTTTTCGCGTGTATCTATATGTTTCTTTGTTTGTTTGTAATTCGTAAATTTCTTTATTACCTTGTATCTTCCAAATGGCTGGATGTATTTCGACAGATAAGGTATCGTTATATTTGTCTTAAAAACCCAAGTGTCCTTAGATAGGTGGTCGAAAAACAAAAACAAAATGTATTTATGTAATTTTGGCGCAAAATACTAACACGTTGATAAAAAAAAATAACTAAACCTATCGAGTGGGGTATCAAAATGAACGGTTTTAAAAGGTGATTACAAATATATATAAAGGTACATGATACAATTTGTAGTCGGGTTTTTTGATACTTTTAATTAAATGTTACTTGTAGTTTCAGTCCTACTCATATTCATTAATTTTCAAGGCAACAACATATTGTGATCAATTATTTAGATTGTTTCTAGTATAAGGGTAAAATAGTATGTGACGTGGCTGTGTTTTTTACCCAACTGCCAAGGAAGGGTTATTTAAATAAATAAATAAACCGAATATGTCATGAAACTTGGAACTACAGTCATTATGACCGGACTAATTTGACCCACAGTATACTAATTTCAGTCTAATGTGTATAAAAACATGCAAATGAGTCACATATAAATCATTTCAGCCATATATGAGTAAATTCAACCCAAGAAAAACAGGAAAAAAATACTCTAAACTTATCAATTAATGTTTGCTTTTATCTGATTAGTCACAAACACAAAACAATGAAAATATTCACAATATTTAGGAATGATTTAATATGCGGTGTATATTAATAATTTAATTAGAAACACATTTAGTAAAGCCATAAAGCAAATAAATAAAGTTATATATAAGTCTTCCTTTCATTCGTAGACAAAAATCTTTCGGACATTGAGGGCCCATTGAGCATTGTCAACATAGGTACGCGGGGTTCGGGGTAATGGAAGTAAATCTTTGATATTATTGTCATATGTTTAATGGGGGCTATCGCGCATGAATTCGCCGCTAGAGGAGTTCGTGTAGAGTAAGAAGATCTTCAGTAATGTCAGATGTCATAGTGTTCGCTGCGCGGTTTTAATATCACGTAAGTAGTTTTACTAATATTCGCGATTGTGGTCAAGATTGAGCCAATCCTGATTAATTATGACTTGAAGACTTTTAATAACAAGTTAGGATCTAATTTGTTAATACTTGGAGAAATGATTTTTTAAAGTTTTATTTAATATTTTTTTTTTTTTTTGTATTTATATCTTGCTAATTTTAGGGACAATTTTGGAAATATGTATCTGACGTTTACACTATGCTGTCATACGTAATAAAAATAATTATTTAAGTTATTGGTACTTTAAAGTATGAAATATTATTAATGACAGGACCTTACTCGCCAGTGGCGCCATCTGGTGAGCTCAAAAACGATAGCCCTCATTTTATTAACCTCATCGTTTATTTTGTAAGCGAAAGTAGAGTTACAATTTTTAAGACCGGATAGAAAGCTGCTACTTTAAAAAATGTTTTTGAAACTACGTAAACAGAGAAACTATTTAACCATATGATGTAAGTATTAACTGTGGAAATACAAATTAATTAGGTATTGTTCTCTACTGTTATAAAAACCAAATAATTTGTGATATTTCTTAATTAAAATATTATCAAGATCTGCGATTAATCGCTGCACAAATTCGAGGAAGTAAACTTTCTTGATTTTTTTAATCAGCATTCCTAAAATACCTACGGTTATGACTATTCACTGTTTTTACACATGATTTTCCCTTTTACTTTAGAATTATTGTAAAATATAAACATTATTGTTTTAAAAGCAAAATTACTAACCGCTCTTTTAGGGCCGTTGCCCCATTCCGCAATTTTAAATTTTTCGTAGACGTCCGTCACCTTCTTGTTCCTTTGTTCCAAACTCATTTTTGCAATTAAAAAAAAAACAACTGTCAAATAAAACTTTCCCGCCAATCGAGAACGGGCGCGTTCGAAAAATCCGGTTTATGAACGAACGCAGGAGCACGCACGTCGCTGACGCCGTTGTGCACAACACTGGCGCGCTCGCTGAATGATACTGTATTTTAAATTGCTTGTAAATAATGGTAGTAGGTTATTGGACGAACAGTTGCACTGCATTTTAGCCTTGTTAGAAAATGATTGTTGTATATCCGGAAAATAAATATTTTTTGCTTTTGTATAGTCACTACCTATTTTTCGCATTACTGGTCAAGCCTGTCACTTTAGGGGAGTATTTATTCGCGCCTTTCAAGATTTTTTATTTAGTTGGCTGCGTCGCTTTGTTCAAGTTTGCAGACTGAAAATTAAATGGAACGAAAAGGCGATGTTATTCTGGAGCCCAGAGCCAAGTAGGGCCTGAGTACCTACATACTTCAGCAAACGGGCGTCGTTGTAAGATATACCTATGGGGTGGAAGGGACACCGACGCGAAAACGGTTACCACATATTCAGTACATCATTCTGAGCCCGCATACATACACATTTTTCATCGGTTATTAAAAAAGAAATCAGCTGTTCCATACATTTTGACCGTGTAGGTTCACTTTTGCAGAAAACAGCTGCTTTTTTTAATAAACGATGAAAAATTTCAATGTGGGAAATTGCTCTGTTGCTCAGAATGATATACTGAATAGGTGGTAACCCTTTTCGCGTAGGTGTCCCTTCCACCCCGTATGTAATGAACGTACACATAATAACGGTAAGAATACATTTCATTACAAAACAACCATTTTGACAAATTAAAAGATTAAAAGCTAGTAGAGTACCTACTAGCGTTTAACCTATTATAAATATTTTAACGAATACTAAATGGGTTCCGGAAAAACAAGACGCCTGTTTTTTCTTGTTGCTTTTGGTCTTTCTAGACAATATCCTAAACTGAATCTTCATCCCGACACCGTTTTTTCTACACGCAACTCATTGTAAATCCTTTCCAGCTCCATTCCGAATTCAAAATGTTGCCTATTGTGTTTTTTTAATATAGCAATGCCTATTGTAGAGCCAATTCAACCATTCTTTTGTTTTGCTTCGGTATTTACGTTATCACCTCAATCCTGGTGAACAACGACAACACCAATTGCTTCTCTGCTAGCAAAAACAAAGGTTCACATGTTCAGTAATTTTGGCCCCGTACTTTACTAACTTGAAGCAAACACCGCAGACCCAATAACACTTTAATTTGCGGTCTTGTGGTTAACCACAGAAATAGAAAACATGTTGAATTACTTCGCAGACACGACAATCTCTAGATATGCTACGTCACTGCAGGTCATAGTTCTACAATGGACCCAATCTTTTCCTTTTACTGATTACTGACGTCATTATTTTGGTTAGGATAAGTTTTAGAACTCCACTTCAAAATAAATTGGGTTAAGGGCAGAAAATCAGCATCATTCTCTTGGCCATATCCCGATTCATTTGGAGTCGGCGCAGCAAGCTTCTTCCATTCTTCTCTATTACTCGTCATCTGATCAGACACCTCCTTTCTTGTCATATCGTCATTTACACAGTCCATCCATCGTTTCTTTGGCCTTCCTCTACTCTTATACCCATCCACATTCATACTTAAAACTTTCCTCACGACATTTTCCTCATTCCTCCGCATCACATGCCCATACCACGACAACCGATTACCACACAACTTTTCAGTCACCGGCGCCACTTCCAGACTTCCTCTTATGTAAGTACTCATTTCTTATTTTATCCAATCTCGTAACACCACACACCCCCCTCAGCATTCTCATCTCAGCCACATGCAAATGCCTTTCATTCATCCCATTTGTACCCCGACATTCTGATCTATACAAGACAGCAGGTCTAACCATTGTTTTATATATCTTCCCTTTCAGTTTAAGGGGAATGCGGGAGTCGCAGATTGTTCCCGTGACCTGCCGCCATTTCATCCATCCCGTGGTAATTCTGTGCTTAACACTACGATCTATTGCGCCATCGCTTTGCACGAGTGAACCGATATACCGAAAGTTGGAGCAGACAGGAAGAAACGCGCTATCTAGCGCTATGACTTCAGGACTGGAGAGACCGCCAAAATCGCAGAACATGTATTCGGTTTTAAATTTTTTTTTAAAGACAGACCCAGATCCCTGTTCCTAAGTTGAACGCTCCAAACCCTAAAAATTAGCTATGTCTCCAAAGCTTAACCACAGCTGGGTTAAGCTTGATGCGGGTGACTCGTCACGAAATGAATACAATGTGGTAGCCAAAAAATATTTTTTTTTTTACTTTTCAGTGATGCAGACCGGTGTAGTTTCGCGCCGAAGTTTTAAGGTAAGTGTTCATTGGGAATAGTGTTTCTTTTCCTGTGTTTTTTCTGCCTGCTCTGTCCTACTCCTAGGCAAAGGCCACCCACCACTTCTTCCACTTGTCGCAAATCCGCGCTTTCTCGTTCGTTGTGTTGCCGTCTTCGTTTATGTTTCCCGTTCAGACGGAACCTATCCAATTCTTTACAGTCATTTGAGTAAACGTTATTTCAGGCTGTAGAGTTTTTCGGGATAGTGTTTTCTTAGCTACAGTCACTTATGTTTTCCATTTAGGGTATAGTATAGCAGATATCAGAATTATGCAGAAATAAAATCAGAGGGCGGTCCTGTTTCACAGCATTCGTAATTAGATATGATAGATTCAATTATACTAGTTGGCAATTACTGAACTTGCTGGTATTAACGCAGTTGATTAGCAATATCAAGGAGCTCAAGTTACTTATTAATCTTCATAAAAGAACAAAATGACTACGTACATGTAACAGTTAAGGAGTACTTGGGATTGCCATCGTGGTGAAAGGATTAGCCAGTCTGCGTGGGGACTCGCTAACTGCCCAGGATGTTCAACAGATACGACACTAAGGGAGGTTCCTTTCGTATCCTGATCAGGTATTCAGGTGGAGATTCATATATGACTCTACCCTGTAGTGTAAATGTGGTGTTGTTCCACAAACGATGGGACACTTGATGTCATATCCTGCCTGTCCTTTTCTTTGTACATGACAGTAGCTGATGGACGCTACTGGAAGTGCCAAACCACCAAATTTTGGGACGACTGAATTATGATTGTTATCGACACGCTAAGAAGAAGAGTCATAATTACAATTTTTATAAGCTTTTATTTAACTTGTTTTATGTTATGAACTCTTTGATCAAAAGATAAAATAATGACTCACTCGTTACGTTAGTAACAGATAAGGCTTTCGTTATCTCTTATTAACGTAGCGAGTGAGCCATTGTTGTGGGTTAGGTACACCTTTATGAACCGTACCTTTAGTACCTTAGTAAAGGTAAAAAGTAAGTAAAGTAGAAATGTCGGGTATATGCTAGCTGAGACAAGGACTGGGAGGGCTGTTTTTTTTCTACAAAGGTTTTATACTCCAGAAAAAGGGATCAGAGCAGGGTCGGCAAAGGGCTTTAGTCGCTCTAAGGCAAAGTCCACGAGGAGGCTGCCGAATCCGTGTCCAGTATAATAAGACTGGAAAGCAGTAGAAGACAGCAGGGCAAGGACGGTGCCATGTTCCAAAGTTCAAAAGTTCCTCATGTGACGTACTATTGGCATAAGACGGAATGGACTCCGAATAGCCATAGCCCCTTCACACGTACTGACGAGAGCCAGTGTCAAGTGTGGTCAATAGGGAATGCAATCCCGATCTCGTGTAATTTTTCGAGATCAATCCCGAAGCATAATACGACGAGATCTCGCTCGAAATTGACGAGATTGGGCGGCAATAGTCAGCGTCGATACACACGTCCACTAGGTGCGCGCGAGCGACGCGCTGACTGACGGACGGGAGTGTCGTAATCGTTGTCGCGAGTGTATAACAGATAAAGAAAGAAAAATAATTACGTCACAAATGACTAAAATCTTAGACGAATGGGCCAAGACCGTAAGTTTGTGTAGACCGTCAAGCAAAGAAAAGTCGTTTTTCGATAAGAAGTATGACTTACTGCATCTAATAATAATGGGCTAAGTAGCGTGGGAACGCTGTGTTTGAAAAGGTCTTGGCTGAGAAACATTCTCGAATAGACCGGAATCCCGAGAGCCGGCAGCTCTCGGGATTCCGGTCCATTCGAGAATGTTTCTCCAGCTGTCCCAACTTGCAAAAGAAAAGAAGAAATATTCCGATTTGATGACTGACCTTCAGTAATTGGAGAGCCACCAGAAGAAGAAGTATTTATATTTAGTTTTGTTTCAAGAATTTTTGAAATATTGGTTAAAACTAAAAATAGCTCCAATAAAGTACCAAAAAACACTGCTTATCTACAGCACTTATCAGTTGCTGATTGTATGAAGGTACATGTTCAGGTGAATTAATGATAGGTTCCTATGAGCTGATAAAAAGAACAAATGTGTGTAAATGGTTTTTGTTTGATTATAAGTAGGTCAAGAGCAGCGATCACGTTAGATCAATGAAAAATTAGCATTGTACCAGAAACATCACAACTATTTTAAATCAAATAAAATGGAGCATATTATGTGGATAGGTGTTAATAGATGCTGGAATTTGAGTTTGACCTTGCTGGGCAGTGTATTCTAAACGAAAATTGATTGCTTACATATTGCCTTAACAAAATAATGGATTTTATATTTCAGTTGCATTTTTAATATGTTACCGAAAATATTAAATTATACAATGAAAGTGTAGTACCTACTCAACTTTTACTGGATGATATTTTACCAATTGTTCATTGTTGATTGACTAGATTTGAGGGCAGAAAATCAGTAGAAAATATAAATGCGCTACATATTTTTCAGCAAATAAAACTATTTTATTTAATGTATTCTGAGGTCAATAGGCTACTTATGATTTTTCTGAATTCAACAATGCAAATGTAAACAGTACCTATCTATCATTTCGTGCTACATAAAATCCTTCTAGGTGTTATGTTAATGAACATGAAAGAATGCCCAAATACAATTAACGCTCCTCTGTAGACTATAAAGCATTTGAGGAGTACTGAGTATTACCTACATGTGATAATGAATTTCAAATTCTCTGAGGTTCTTCAAAGACTCACCGCATGTCTATCCAGTAACTGGGTCACAAATGTAGCATGTACATATAAAGAACTTCGTGTTTTTTTATGAACACATAACATCATACCTGTATTTCCTGAAGGGTTAGGCAGAGGTTTACCTTATGTATATGTTTTAATCCAAGGAGGTGATAAATAAATCTATTTATTATCATTTAATATGATAAAAATCTTGATGTAGGAAAATCAAATTTGAGTTTTATAACAGTATCCTTCTTATTTTTGGTTCCCTCTTTCCCTGATTAGTAATTAATAGTAAAGTAGAAATAAATAAGTCACACATATTTGAGTTTTTTAGATCCTCACACCCTGTTTTCCACAAGAGTTTCATTCTAACGATCTCATTATTCTCTGAAGATACTTTCTAATATCTATTTCTACTTATTAACACCAACAGAACTAAGCTCCTCTTAGCAATAAGATTGCAAAACATAACATTCTGTATTATGTCTGTACCGTGAATCAATCTGTGTGAGAATGTTTACACGAATCTCGTCATAACATCTTCCTTTACGAGTCTAAGCACACCTTAAACATAACATCCGCTTGACCGTTTTTTTTACGATACACCTATAGTAATACTTTCACGTCTAAAATATGTTTCAATATCTTCAATATTCCAATTACACGACGTTCAAATAATTTAATATACACGAATCTGAAAGTATGAAAGATAGCGCAGCTCTATAGTATGAAATACAATACACTTACAGTTTTGAGTTTCTTCTTAGGTCCCGATGGTCCTTCCATTTTACGTGATTTCTGGGGATCACTGAGCGTCACAAGATAACTTTTATGTTAGAAAGTTTTGCTTAATTATTTATAAAAATCGCTTATTTTTACATACATTAAATTATTATTCTACGGTATTGACAGTACTATCGGATTATCAGAAACAGGGGGGACATTGAATGAATGAGGCGAGGCGGGGTGGGGGAGGGGTTGACTTTGACACTGACGTGACATACAAGAAGTCGTTCAGTAATGTAATGAGTGCTTTCGTTTTTGAGCTCACCATTTTTCGCCACTAGCGAGTAAGGTTCTGGCGTTAATTCTATTTAATACTTTAATGACATACCAATAACTTCATAAAAAGTTCATTTTATTACGAATTACAACATTGTGTAAACTTCAGATAAGTATTTAAAATATAGCTCCTAGAATTAGTAAGCTTGGAACTTTTAAAAATTATTCTCCCTCCAAGTACTACCAAATTAAATCCAAACTTGCTACTTAAAATCTTCAAGTCAGAATTAATGAGAAATGGCTCAATCTTTTCCATAACCGTGAATATTAGCAAAAATACGTATTGTTATTCGTAAAAAAAAATAAACTGTTTATGAAGTTATTCGTACTTTAAAATATAATATAGAACTATTCACAGGACCTTACTCGACAGCGGTGCCATCTGGTGTGCTCAAAAACGATAGCCCTCTTTACTGGTAAAAACCACAGACGTATAAATAGTAGGTAAAACCAAAACCCGACCAGTCTGTGAACCAGACAAAAACAATACGTTTGAGTTTTCTTTACAGGCGCACTCAATTAAATTGCTCGACAACATTCGTTTGATATTCGACCACAAAAGTCTAGTTAGCGGCTGAAGCGCGCTCCGTCCCGTCCCGTCAATTGGTGATTCCGCGCGTCAGCGAACACGAGCGACCTGAATTATTGAACGCACCCTGTTAGTCTTTTCTTTATTTTTCTACCACAGACAAAATAAATTTTCTATTGTCGTGACTGTCAAATACGTTTACGCATATAAATCTTGAAATCTTCAAGATATCTAGAAATTTTTAAATTTGAACCTGTTATACTCCAAATATACATTATTTGCTACACTTTGATAAGAAGGTCGTCTTTGGGGCCTTAAACAGAACAGAAAAATAACTACATACAGTCTTATTTCATGGGGATTTAGTGTTGAAATCCTAACAAGATGCCTGCTGTTACTGCAACTTCAGTAGAGGAGCAAAATGAAGCAGATCAGAAGATGTGGAGCGCCCTAAAGCGCTATATAATACGTGAAAGACAAAGAAAAAAAGAAGGTAATCTTCTAAGAACATTTCACACTTTCATGTAATGTAGCTAAATAGCCAAATAGTTTCCTAAAAAAAGTTCTGTTTCTATACAAGTCTCTACGCCTTATTGAGGACTTCTAATTACAAGATAGAAACTATTATAAACTCTTGGCCTTTAATTAGAAGCGAGTTCAGTTGAAGTCTTGCTCTCTTCTAAAGACAGTTTGCTTGTTATATTCTACTATATTAGCTTAGGCAGTAGAAGCTTATTTAAACAATAGATCCTATGACCTCCCACTTATACCCTGAACCTGTGACATTGATCTGTAACTGAGAATAGAAAGTAACAAAGATAGAAAAATATTCTTTCAGAATATGAAGCTGAAGTTGAAGAAGAGCGACTCCGCAAAGAACGGGAAGCGAGGGAGAGACAGGATGTAATGACACTTGGTAATATTTCTTTCAAATTGTACTTTCATTCAGGTTTTCTTATAACATATTACCTTGACGGCCTTAATTGGGTAAGTCAGGCAAATTCAAAAGTCATCCAGGCCCTTAATCTATTTGCCAGAACAAAAGTAACTAATATTTGCAATTGATTCTTTTAAATACCATTACAGAGGAAACAAAAGAACAAATAGAACAGTTAGAACAGAAACTAAAACAACTAGAAAAAGAGAAACAGCAACTGTTCATGCAGCTCAAAAAAGTACTGAATGAAGATGAAGTCAGAAAGAGACAGCAACAAAAGGAAACTAAGTGAGTATGAGAAAACTGTATGATTGTTCTTAAAAAAAAAATGTATTTTTTTTGTTTCTGGCCATTCTGTAGTATGATATTTCGTAGTGAGTGAGAAGTGGCTATTAAAATTAATCAAATTAAAGAGATTGTTTAAAAAAAAAACACCTTCGAAGTAAAAAAATGACCTATGAACAGAAAGCATTCCAACAATAATTAATTTAATCATCTGAGTTGTTTAAAAGGCTAAATTATTTTTGAGAATGTTGTAATGGAATCAAACTCGCACATAATGTGCTTGTATTTAAAAAAAATCAACAAAAAGCCTGTGGAGGTTTTGAAAACAAACAGGACAGAACATATTCATACCACAAGGAAGGACAAGGACAGCTCAATAAAATCTGGAATGATTGCCGAATTATCTATGACTAGCTTTTGCCTGCGGATTCGCAAGTCTGACAGTCCCTTCCGCTCCGCCCAGAGCGGGAGGAGTCATTTAATGATTTCCCATCCGAAAAAAAAAATAGGGGTGGAATTTCCAAAAATGCTTTCTTGGTGGATACTTAACCTTCAGAACACACCCTCTAAGTTTGATGTCTCTAGGACCAGCGGTTTGGGATGTGTGTTAATATATGACCCAGTCAGTCAGTTTACCATTTTATTATAAATATAGATTAAACCTGTACCTAACAACAGGTTTCAAGGATAAATACTAACAATCTACTAATCCAAAAACTTACTAACCACTACCACTCTGTAGACAAACTAATGATACGCAAAAAAAACAACACAGTGACTTTTCCAGCGAGATGCAATCCATGAAGATGCAGCCAATGGGCAACATTCAGATCCCCATGTTCCCTATGCCCACATCTACTGGGCAAGAACAGCAACAGAATCAAGGACGACCTCCACCTCATTCATCCCATATGATGACCAAGGTATAAGTAATTTATGAGTATTGATTTTTTTTTTCATCTTCATTCGGAGTGCTTTTTTAGCTTCTTTAATAACATCAATTTTAATGCTACACTGTGTGAATATAGATTCATTGAATTGACTGCACTTTACATTTACAATCTCATTTTATAACATTTGAAAAATGCATTTGATCATTCTATTACTTGACCAGTCCTTATTTTGGCACATTCTCCCTTTAAAAAACTGTACATATTATTTAAGTCCAGAAAATAACAGGAAGCATGAATCAAAATTGACATGGTGCTAATGTGTAGTAAAGATTATTTTGACTTCAAATTGTATAAGTATTTAACGTTTTTGTACTGTGTGTGGCATTTTTAACTGCAGATTTTTCTTCATCTCTTTAGCCCATCTTTTTAACTCCCACTGCTAACATCTTAGCTAGCCCATCTACCATCACTGAACCACTTCCACTAGTTGCACCTGTTTGTATTACCGTGTTTATTCTCCTTTGTTTAAGCATAAGCACTCAAACCACATGTTGTTCCCACAACAGCAGACCATAGTGCGTGGTCCCATACAGTCGGGGGTCAAAAGACCTAGAAGTCCCTCACCGACTTATGCACTCTACGCGCATCGGTTGCATCAACCACCGATGAAGCATCAGCAAGTTTATTCGGATCATAGTGAGTTGTTGTCCCATTTTAATGATTGGAGACAGGCTTAGAACAAATGCCTAGCGAATTAGACACAAGAAAAAATATTTTATGAGACAAATAAGGGGCCAGCCATAAATTACGTCACACTTTAAGGGGGGGGGCGACGAAATCTGACAAGGGGTAAGATGGCTCCTAAATTTTGTGACGTCACATTTCTAAATCTAACATACTCGTATGTAAGTATTAAAACACGAAATTGGAACTATTAACGAAAAACTTAAAATATTTCCAACTTCATCTGTATGAACATGTAAAATTTGCAATATAATGTATTGCAAATTTGTATATTGCAAATTAATTATGACTTTACACTAGGAAGGGGGGAGTCTCACAAATGTGACCACCTGTGACAAGGACGGGTGTTTAAAAATCATGAAATTCGTGTGACGTAATTTATGGATGGCCTGATTCTCTAACATAAAACTTAGTAAAAAGCCAAAAATTTGTTCAATCTGGCTTGTGTTTAACGAAATTGTGTCTTTTTGTAAATTTCGTTCTTAAAACAGCCAACCACAGACCTTCATTATTTATCAAAATTTAATACAATTTTGTATGTAAACGTTTATTTTCTATACTCAAACTGTTATTTACTCAGACACATTTTATTTATATTACTTAAACCTATTTATGTATATTGTAACATATGTATTATACATATCTTTTGCAGAAGTAGATCAAGATGGCCGAATGAACCGTCAGATGGCCCGTGCAGTGCTTTGGAACAGTGAGTTACTTGACTAGGAGTCACTGTATTTTTGTCTGTCGCTTCTCATCTTCATGCTTGACTACTGTCAGTGCCGGATTAAGCCAGCGCGGGGCCTGTAGCAAATTCTACCAAGGGGCCCTTAGACTGTTTTAGGTTAGGTACTTATCGGTATTATAATAAAACAAAACTGTTACAAACAAACGTTTCTTGATTTAATTTGGGCAAATTTATAAATAATGCTGTTGATATCGACTTCTCGGAGTAAATATGTTCAATATTCATTAAGGTGAGGTGATTAATTAAGACGTTGTTGGCTCATCGTGTTCCTCAATTCATTTTTAACACGTTTTAATGTTGAGAAAGATCGTTCACCACTGCAGTTGGTGATCATGAGAGACAAATAAATGCGCAAAGCAATTTCAACGTTCGGGAAACAAGATTGTAAAGAATTTTGATATAACAGCTTCGTTTTTTTCTTTTCTTTTTCATCTTTTGCCAATTACGCTTTGCACTTCCTGAAGCGTAGTGTCGGCCAGTATCTCTTGATCTGCTGCTCATATTACCTACGATTAATCAATGTTTAAAATTAATGTGCAGAATACCTAATCAAAATCGAACTTGACGCAGCAGGCAGGATCGCAGCTAACGCTCCATTTATTTTACGAGAAAAATCCGACCGTATTTAACAAACCACATAGACTCTAAAAAATATTTAGGTAAGTACATATTACAAAATATTCTGGATACAAGAACATATTTAAAAAAACTGTTCTGAATAAAATCATAAAATTTCTTCGATAAAAAACAATCACAAAAAGACGTCTTGTTTTTAACCAATTTTCATGCATTTTCAATAGTATGCATGTGAATACGCCAATATTTTAATAACAATATGTAAGTAATTTTACCTATTACGAAGTAAGTAAATGTATTAGCAAAAAAATTATTTAAAGAAAAACAAAAATCCCGAATGCGTAAAAACTAATTTTAAAAAATACGTGAAAAAATAACTTAAATAAAAACTAAAAAGAAAGAAACAAGCCTAGTAGTTTAGAATTCTGTTAAGTAATACTAAATAACTACACAATTGAAATAGTTTTATAATCGATACACACATAAAACAAATCATAAATTCTAATGCAGAACAGAACGACTCACAGTCGGGGCCCATTCAAATTTTACCAATCAAATCTTCCCAAGGGGCCCCGACTGTGAGTCGTTCTGTTCTGCATTGTTC
Organism: Eurois occulta; assembly: GCA_950022335.1. Taxonomy (NCBI): domain Eukaryota; kingdom Metazoa; phylum Arthropoda; class Insecta; order Lepidoptera; family Noctuidae; genus Eurois; species Eurois occulta. The sequence goes on along the minus strand of OX465484.1, from coordinate 6,192,263 downwards.
CTCCTTTGCGTCGCGCAGTCGGGTAAAAACCGAAATGGTGCTTACTGTCTTTGTGGGTCTGATAAAAATCAAATCTACGACCTGGCCCACCCGTATACTGTATAAGTATCATAAGTATGTATATCCCTTCTTAAGAAATAAAATAATAAACACTTTCGTCACTTTCCATGCGATTGGAGTCACGGACATCCAATCAGATAATTAAAAAAAACACAATTAATTGTTATTTTATAAGGTTGGCTACGGTCAGATCTTTCAGATGAACCCAGCAACTGCTCAGAGTGAAAAGTAATAATAATTTCTTATTTTAACTTAAAAATATCTTACCTTATGCACAGTTATTATCGTTGAATACTTTCTCTTCTTGACTACGTAAGAACACTGATCTGATCTATTTAGTATATTTTAGGAGATAACTGAATACTTAAAAAAATCGGTTGCACCGCTATATTATGTAAGAAAACAATACTCAACACAATTACGAAACCACTTTTCTCAAGAATGGTTCATATCGAAAGTACTATTATTATCATTCAAACGTAAATATCGATCATTCCTCCTCGATTGGTAGTCAATATAACCCTTTCAAATCGGTCGGGTTATTACGACTAGCACGGAGAAAATATTAGGGAATTCCCCGTTTTGTTTAGCAGTATTGCCAACTTGCGTGTACTGCGGTGCGAAACATGATTTTTGGTATGACCAGCAGATAGAAAAATAAAATTATAGTTGATCATTTTGATGCAAATATTTTCTTCTTAGTAAATGTGACTAAATCTAATATATAAATAATACTTTTTTATGGTCAGAAAACGTTGGTGCGCGGGGCCCCCAAATGCGCGGGGCCCGCAGCATTTGCTACTCTTGCTTCGTGGCTAATCCGGCACTGACTACTGTCTCGTCTGGTTTCTTCAACACCAGTCCTTATCCCAATTAAATTGGGATCGGATCAGCATGTTCTCTTCAATACAAATCAATTGACAATCAAAGGTTCTTCATTCAAATTATAATGAGTCAGCAGTTTTTTGAATATCAAAATTAGAATAGAATAGAATATTAAATTATTGTTGTTGCAGGATGTTCACATAATAAAGGTTGGTACAATTAAAAAAAAAAGCCTCTAGGGTGTACAATAAATAATTGCATGAGATAATCCCCAAAAATAGGTACCCCATTCACATTCCCTAGTGTTTTAACTGGGTAGTAGAAGTGCCGAGACATCCTAAAGCCACCTTTGAAGCCATATCGGTTTAAAGAAATTTATTTCTCATAAGAACATAGTACAGTCCGCTTAAAATGAGATACAAAGTAATAAGTATGATAATACAGTACAATACAATTTCCTCCAGAGTATTAGACGTTATAAGGTACATATATGTTTCTTAAGCTTATTTTTAAATGAATTCATTTCATATCATCTATGTTTCACACAATATCTCATGTTTTTTAATATAATTTTTTCATTTCTGCTAATATCATTTTCATCATTACTAATACTTACATGAACCATAACAAGACCATTTTTACGCCATCGTTTTGTTTCTTTTCTAACATTTGCATGTTCTTAACAATGTGTGGCGTGTTTAACAATTTGTCGTTGTAGATATTTTAACGAATATATCTTCCAAATAGTTTTTTTGAGGAGATATTCATTCACCGATTGCTGAGCGACACACGTAGGTATTCGTGATGTTTATGAACTTGGTTTTTTTTACGGTCAACCGTCCATGTCAAAAACGGTTCTTAATGTTACGGAATAAAGACGCTTTCAAGCTCGTAACTGTTACCAGAGTACCTACGTGCGGTTGTACGCGGCAAGCGCAGCAAACATCACTTCGGTTTTTGGCCCGTTTACACCACAAATCGTTTGATCCGTTTGCCACTAAACGTATTTAAAACATTGCTCTGGTTTCTCGCCATCATTTGAAGATGACAAACACGGAATTATGTTTTTAATAACTTTACTTCTACTTGTGATTTATAATGCGAGTTGGCTATATTGTCAAAAGTGATGTCAAAAGATAAAAACTAATAGCTTAACTAAAATCCGCAGAGCCAGCCCAATACGGATCTAACGTGGGCGGATCCTCCGTCTCATCGACCGCGTACTACGCGATGCCGACGTCCGGCGTAGTGGGTGTGGTAGGGGAGCGCCCCCCTCCCCTGCTGTACGCGCACCACGCCCACACGCCGCACACTCCGCACACCCCTCATCATGCGAACCTGATGTACGCGCCCGCGCCGCAGCCGCAGCAGATGTACCTCGATATGTTGAAAAATAGAGATGGGCAGCAGCATCAGGAGCAGAAGAAGGAGGCTCAGGTACGTGGGTTGTAGGAGTACCTACCTAATCATAGACTTTTTTGTAACTTTTTCGGAAGTGATTCATCCAGCCAGTCATCGATAAAGCTGTGATGACTGCAGTGCTGACCTACTATTTGATGGGGTAGTTTGAATTTTCTGGGCTGGTCAAAGGCAGCCTTGACTACAATTAAAGGCCTGGCATGTAGTGAGACTTGGCCATTTGCAAATGCTTGGTAAATTGTAGTGTTCATAATAGGCCTTATCCATTTTTCCCGTGTCTCATTGCTGGGCAAAGGCCTCCCCTTTCTCCTTATAAACCACACTGTTTTGGACAATTTCTGGCCAAGTTTTCCCCGCGAACATGATCAGATCGCCATACTACCTTCACCGCGGTCTAACCCCGTGTGATGTGGAGGACGATCAGGCGTCCAGTGAGTGCCGGAGAGGTGGGCAAAGATCGTCTTTGCCCACCTCTCCGGTTGTATTTGTCCGACGTGGCCAGCCCACTCCCACTTCAGCTTGGCTGTTTTAGCTCCACCATCAGCTACTTGTGTTATGGAGCATAGGGTGGTGTTATATATAATGAATTAATTGATACTTGTGACAGTTACTCATGTTGCGGTAGTTCAAAGTTTAATTGTGATGATCACTGTGCGTCCGAACCGGCGGAACATTTACATTTAAAAAAATATGTCTGATGGATAAGATAGACTAAGGGAAGAGAGAGATAGAGGGAGAAAGCCGCGTTGACACGATCCGAGTGGACCGAATGTACTCGGATGGGTTGGTATGGGTGGCCACTCGATCCGAGATACTCTGAACGTGTCAACGCGGCTTTATGTGAATGCTCCTTTCCTGTGTTGACAAAGGACAAATTATGACTGATCATCAATGCGAAAAATAAACATAGAATTGTCATATTTAACAAAACCTCCCCACATTCTCGTCAGCCACAAGTCCTGATCGGCCTGAGTGAGGCGCACCACCCGTCAGTCAGCAGCGGCGTTGCGTACGCGCAGCCGCCCGTCTCCCGCCACCTCTCCATACACCCGCCCCCGCAACACAACAATATGCAGGTACATAACATTCTATATTTATTATAAATAAATAGGATTTAGATCGGATTTCCTTTGAAGTTTTCAGTTTTTTTGGTTTGTTGGTGATATTTGATATTTTGGCTTGTCTTATATTCATTTCTGCTTGATTTTGTTGCGTAAAATTACAATTCCTTATTATTTCTCTGTATATGTATGGAAATTCGTTTTCATCGACGCACAAACCACAATACCACGTATTCATAGTTCGTAAATTTTTCAGTAATTTAATTTAAAAAAAAACCGGCCAAGTGCGAGTAGGGCTCGCGCACGAACGGTTCCGTACCATTATCTATGATATAAATTCCAGCTTGATACCTCCACGCGTTCCTGAGATAAAGGGTCTTGACAGATAGACAGACGGACGGACAACAAAGTGGTCCTATAAGGGTTCCGTTTTTTCCTTTAGAGGTACGGAACCCTATATACAGCTGCTCTATACATTTCGTTTACGACCGTGCAGGTATTACAATTTTGTAGGAAACAGCAGATTAAATAAAAAATCCGACGAAAAAATTCTGTCGGGTTCAGAATGATGTACTGAATATGTGGTAACCGTTTGTGCGTCGGTGTCACTTCCACCCTGTATACATACTTTATGCATTTCCTTTATAAATATACCTACCTATTTAACCCCTATTTGATTGATTAATCTGCCTAAATTTTTTACATCTTGCTAGTTTAGGATGTGACATGATATGGCTTTCAGTTTGTTAATATTGATTGCAGTTTTTTGTTGTAAGTATATGAAAAAAAATTAGTTTTGCAAATCAACTGGCCATCTTCCATGGAGCAAACAGGTTGTGCGTCTTGTCTGCGATTCGTGTTTTTTGCTTTTTTCTCTATGTCTTTTTAAATAACTGAGTAAAATATGAGGGTTCTAATGCTTGACTTTATATAATTTCAGAGAACATGATTCCGATTTAACTAGGCTAAAATTGACCTTATGTTATCCTTGGTTCAATCCCCAGGATAGCAGTTCATTGAATATTTTAGGACATTCTTAGCTTTGCCGTAAAGCTTCCACTCTTTCACCGTCTATTCAATACATCTATAGTTTAAATTAATTATTTCAATCATTGCTTAATGTCATGAGATATGTCATAGAAAGTAAAACTAATTTCAAGTGTTGTAAAAAGTGAATTATAAATATCTTAATGAAGCCATGAGCATCTACTTTTGTGCTAACATTCAACCGTAACAAATCTATATCAAACTGATTAAAAAGCAAAATAAATCATTGCTTTATAACTTTAGGAGCAATTGCACTGGGTCGTTAGCCCGCATGCGGGCAACCGAATACGAACAACTTGTTCGAATTGGCAAACCTAAAATACTATTTACGAATATTGAATGCGTAAATAGTATGGTGGTGGTGGTAGTATGGTAGTGGTGGTGGTGTGTGGTATGGTGGTATGTATAGGTTTGCCAAATGCCATGGGTATTGGACAGCGAAGATGGGTGATTCTGCCATTAGTTGGGAATTTTCGACTTATTTCTTGGTTGCCAGCCTGAATTTCATATGTACCTACCCGAATGCGGGTAAACGACCAAGTGTAATAACCCTATTACCTACTTGTAATGAATGCCATTATCTATTAAAATTAGGATTATTTTATAAATAAATTATGCTGTGCCGCAATGGGAAGAACACCATTGAGTTTACCAATATTTTGTGTCGATGAGAGTCATGACTAGTAACGAGTTGTCTTGTCGGTCAAGCGATTCTCATACGCACAACATATTAATACAATTGAAATAAATGTCCCAGAAAAAAAATACTTCAAAGGTGAAAAAAGATTTTAAAAGTCTCCTTTGTGCCAAATTGTGCTTGATATTTTTTGTTCTTCGATGTTGAGACTTGTGTCCCGTTGCGACAGCCATGTAATGTGTGCATACCATAACATTTTGTTACAAGTTGAATATAATTTTAATGCTACTGGATATACCAGAACCAAATAGACCGTAGCGGCTTTCCTACTCGCAAACTTTGTAAGACTTTTTTATTTATATTTTGCGCTCGTTGTCCTTTATGAGGTGAGCAGATTGAGCTTTAGCGAACGAACGAATTAAATACATAAAAAACTAATGTTTTTTGGTTTATTGATCAGAATTTTGTATAAATACCTTCATTAGTAGAACTGTGCTAGTCGCTCACCTCAAATTAAAAGGTCGTTTAAGGACAACGAGCAATAAAATTGTGTTGTCCTTTTATGAATACCCTTGATACGACCCTCCGGCATAATTGTAATTGAAGTCTTCAATATTTAAAACCTGACTTCTGCTCTCCTCGAAAAAGTTTAAGAGCGTGAAGCTGTGTTGTTAATAAAACTCGGTAAAAAAAACATACGAGTATTTTTTTTCAAAAGAAAAAGTAATTATGCCCCAGAAATTAAATTCAAATATAAATGTGTGGGTGTTTTCCTTTTCTGCCTTTTGACTGCCCATGGCGGTAAAAAACGACGCCATTAGTCAAAATTACAACAACATTGCTTTTGTTTGCATGCTCTTCTCATAATTTCTTATCTTCAAAGCAAGAAGATGCTTGCTTTGAAGATATGAAATTTGCAAAGCTTTATTTAGTTGTTGTTGCAAAGCGATGTAAAAATGATTGGATTTAACTGAATGGTGGTCAAAAGGTACCTCCGAACGAACTCTTCATCGATTTCTTTTGTTCAGACGGCGAAACCCGGCAGCATTACTCAAGGTTATCCGGTGCAGCAGTCCAGCAACGTGCAGAACCCCAACATATACCCGAACCGTCACCGCTATTAGCTACTAATTATCCGCCGGCAGCCCGGCAAGCCAGCCTAGCCACGCCCGCGCGGCCCGCCCCGCGCTCCCCGCAACTGCACCACATGAAGCATATACTACTGAGGGCGCTTGTACATGAGCTGTTGAAGTGAATTAATACATGCTGTAGAAACAAATTTATTTTTTGGAAGGTTGGCAACACCTGAACAAGGATATATTTTTTTATGAGGTTGGTACTGCGATGCGATGTTTATATAACTGGGGATGAAGTGTAGTCGGGTTTTAGTATGATTGTCGGATAGCATAAACAGAGCTATTTATTTAACTAGAATATAAAGATGTTAAAAATTGAATTGAATTATGGTTGGGACGCATCACGCAACAAACCATTTTGTGTTCTGCATAAAGCATGTAACGTTTAATCTTTAAGATCCATGCTATGTTTATGAATTTATGTATTTATACGAAAAAATATATCCTGTAATTTACGTATGTGTGAGTGTCCCTTAAAAACCTTATAACAGAAATAAACAGAATCCATTAAAAAAATGTGGGCTTAGGGACCTATCATTTATGAGAGGCATAGAGAATATAACCACTAGAGAGCTTATAGGCCGATTTCTTCTAAGAACACGACTCACTATCGCGGGCCGGGGGACGGGGAAGAATGCGCGGCTGCAATTGGTCAATTTGTGTAGGTACGCATATCGTTAGGGCTGCTCTGCTTGATAAGGAGAAAATAGTCGATATCGATAAAAATGACAAACGAGCGTCTACATATTTCTGAATTCTGCATCTTGCTAATTCAATTAAATGATTGGTTGATTCTATTTCAAATTGATAAAAATTAATATCCGGGAATAAATTATACCCAATCAGAGATTTTAAAACCGATCTTATAAAATAATCGGTATAATTTCGAAGACAAAACTTTCGAACCACTCGTTGATCGTCCTCATTCACAACAACGGCAAATTTCTATTACTGTGATAGATCCGTATACCAATCAGCGCCCCAATGCAAGTTTGCCAATGGACAATGTAGCCCGCCATATTATATTCTACCACTTTTTTTTTTCTTCACTTTTACACCAAAGACCTCAAAACTATAAAGTGAAAAATAGCTACACAAAACAAGAAATAGAACATTATCAAATTCAAGTCGGTTAAAAGTAGATAGGTATTTTATTGCAGTATTTGAATTAAATAAATATTATTTTAATTTTACTATTTTCGATATCGACTTCAGCTATTAAAGGTAACAGCACTGATTTTTACGATAAACATACAAAGGGAAAGAAAGGGATAGACGTATTAGAATTGCCTGATGAAAGAAGAAGACAGTTACAAAAGACATCAACGAGATACTCAAATTTTGTGCTCTTTCACCCAGCCACCATTTTAACTAGACCCCTGCGGTGGCTCATAATCTGATTAAATCAAACATAATTTTCTTTACTGTGTTATTACCTATGAAAAGTAATACCATCCTTTTTGTAATTCGATGTCTTGGAATGTTTCCCACACCACTTCACCGCGCATGAAGGCATTTTGATGCGTTAAAATTGGATAAAAAGTCATACCTATTTGTAAAAATTTTGCGTGCACACAGGTCTAACAATTGGACACAACTAAAATGGTTACTCGTACCGTAGCCTATACATAGGTGCAAAAACACAAATAGTTTTCGAGCGCCGGGGCACTGTATGCGCAGTCAAGTGGATAATCTTTGATGAGAGGCATGTAAACATCTTATCGCAGTCAACCAATTTTAAGTTACTAACGTATCTTCCTTTTCGCGCAATCAAGTAAATCACATTTGATCTGATTTATCAACCAGCGAGTAGTCCACGCTTTAAAAAAAATGGTTAGCCACAACTAAAATTAATAAAATTCCACTCTGACCCTGTCAGAATACCAAGTAAACATATACATTTAAGAAACAAGTATTATAAAATTAATTCACTTCAACACTAGCTCATATTATGTATCCCATGACATGTGAACACAGCAGTGACAATTAAAAGTGTTGGGTTGTGCAGTGTAAAAAACTGTTTTAGTGCAAAACAATATTGTGTACAGTGGAAATGATAAGCTGATTTATTGGCAATAAAGTACACAACTACATTATAACTTTCAATCAAGAATAAGTCATGTTTATGTAAAGATAAGTCTCAAAATACGCATTTTCTAGGATCTTAGATCAGCTCAAAAGAAATATACCTTATCTACAATATCACTACATATTATAAAACAAAGTCGCTTTTCTGTCCCTATTTCCCTTTGACCGCTTAAATCTTTAAAACTATGCAACGGATTTTGATGCGGTTTTTTTTAATAGATAGAGTGATTCAAGAGGGAGGTTTTTATGTATAACACATGCACCCGTGCGAAGCCGGGGCGGGTCGCTAGTTATTCATAAAAATAGCATAATGTAAAGTCAATAATATAAAGGGTGATTTATTAAGCGTTGGCAATACTTTAAGAGCGTGTAGAACTCATGAAAATGCACAACTTTTACAATGCGACCACAAAATTGCGAAAAGAACATAAGCGGCCGCCTAAATTTTTTTGAGTTACGCGTTCAATAATGAATGGTGCAACGGGATATATTTTGCGCGATTTCATGTTTTGTCCCATAGTAAGTTGTTCATTTTCATAAGTACTACACGCCCTTCAAAGTATTGCCAACATTTAAAATTTACCCATTAAAGAATATAAATAATTTTACTCCTATACGAAATAGTTAAGAAATTACTTCTTCCCTTGTAAAATGTAGGTGAAGAAAAAATGATTGAAATGGGCTTTCCCAACAATAGGAAGCATATAAATATCTTACAAGCCAATAGTCTGTGCTAGAATAAAGTGTCCAAGTTCTCCGTTCATGGTTATTTTAACTCTGATTTCACAGAACTGAACTATGTTATCGTTTCATAAGGTTTATTTCAGAGGTAAAATAACTTTGAAATTACTGTATACATAAATGGAAACAGTGTAACCATAGACAATTTCACAAACAATGGATAGTGATGTGCAATGTGATAAAGACAAGTAATAAGTGAAGATGGGACAATTATATTTAAAAAAATATTGGAGTGTTTAACTGACAGGTTTTTTTTAATGGTATTCGTTGATTCTTTGGACACTTATTCTAGTGAAGATAATTGTATTTTATTGCCAATAAAAAAAGCTTGCTTATATATTTTTAAGTTATACAATGCTTAAGTACTGTAAAAACTATACTTACATAACATTTCATAGATAATCCACAAAAAAAAATGTAATCGATGTGAAAATAGCAGAATAAGAATCAAAACAAGTTTTGTACCAATAATAAAAAAAAAAAAAGTTTTTATCAGAATTAAATATACATAGACACTGTATTTTAAAGTTATTATTGTGAATAATATGCATCTCAAATAGCATTAGAATTACTATAAAATAAACGATAAAAATCTGCTTTTCTACTGCTATCTATTTCAACTATAGTAATTCTGTATAACCTTTCATACCAAGGTACTTTTAGTAAGTCATTTGGGTTTTATTCAAAGTATTAAAAATGTGTATAATCGATCCTGTAATTGTTTGATCACCTTAGGTCTGTCAGCTAAGTTTGATATGTGTTTGAACCATAATGAAGTTTCATAATTCCGGGATATGTTGTCGAAAGTGGTACGTACAGTAAATGGGATGACGAGTTTACCATCCACAAAAAACTATTTAAGTATAAGTAATCGATTTGATTTTAAAAAAGCGTTGTCAACCTTTAGTCGCGCGAAGGATTTAATGGTTGTTTGTTATTTTTGTAAATATTTTTTGTAGTTTATTTGCGCTCGTGGTATGTTTAGACAAGGTTATTAGATTTATCTTTATGTTATGTAACAGTTTAATAAAACTGAGTTCCGCTGATTTGAGACTTCATAATAACTAGCAGAGAAATCTATCAGTCTTAGAAGATAGCAGGAACTTAAGTATCGATGAATAATTAGGATAAGATTTAAATCGTTAGATGTGCCCGCACTTTGGTCGTGCGAAAGTGCTCATACTGAGAAGACTCAGCATGGAACAATAGATGCAATTTTATTTAATGAATGACTCGTGGCCAAATAGTAGCAGCCGCTCGGGCCGATCTTCAGGTTAAGCCGCGCATGCCTAGGTTGGTCCGTGGATGGCTGACCACATTACATACAGAGTTTCCTCTGTGCCTCGGAAAGCACGTTAAGCCGTTGGCCCTGGCTGTCCATTGTAGATCTTTCGTTAAGTAGTGTAGTAGTTTGACAGTCGTTAAGTAGTCAGTGGCCCGAAAGTTTGACAACCAGTCTCACCGAGGGGTATCTTATTACCCAATACCAACTGTAACTGGGTTGTGAAGGTCAGATAGGCAGTCGCTCCATGTAGTATACTGGTATTCAGCTGTATCCAGTTAGACTGGAAGCCGATCCCAACATAGTTGGGGAAAAGGCTAGGCAGATGATAATGCAAGACAATTTCAAATGTCATTGTCAAAGATACCGAAACATAGCCATTATTTTTTTCGATAGGGCAAATCTAACGATTCAAATCTTTATTATAGAAAATGTTTAATTTAATTTCCGGCTTACCTATTTGCTTTTAAACCCTACGTAGAAAGATAATAAAAGAAACAGATTTTACTGATGTTATGATAAATGATAAATATTTCATGGTAATGAAAAAGTCTACATGCTGTATGAAGTTCAGACACGGAATGAAAAGCCATGCTTTCAGTAAAATAGATGAAAAAAAAATCTATGAATGTGAATGTATTCCTGAAACAATAGTGCTTGTACTGGCTGGCGAAATATAAAGAGTACATGGATATTTTTAGTTTTATTTTTTCCATATTTTTCCCGAGTTTTAATAGCCCGAAGTAAAATGCAGTCAAGAAACCTCAACAAATTTGTACCCGTTCAATGCGGTTACAAAAATGACTTTTTAGTCAGTTGCGCCGACAGGCGCCTGTCGCGTCCTAAAATTAAAAGACAATATGTCGATTTCAGCATCTCTGCATAATTTTATAAAAATTATAAAGAAATTGTAAGTGTTAGTCTTGTACATCCTAGTAGAAGATTCATTTTTTTATTTAGTGTTTTTCTGTTAAAAGGCTGGCGTTCATCAGTACCTATACCGCATCGAAGTAAGATTGCGTAAAAAAAACGTCATTAATTCTGGAAACTGCAACAATCATCCAGATGTACATTTGTAAAAGTACATAATTATAGAAAGTATACTTTTATAAGATAGTATTTGGTAAAGTTAAGATCAAAATATTTCCTGGATGAGAAAATGAAAGATGTCCATCTGCGTTCGCCACATAAATCGGTGAATATAGTGGACGCAAAGCTACGACTTTAGTGCTGAGCGTGAGATCGTGGGTTCGATTCCCAGGTTATGCAGTATTGTTGGGGTTTTCATCAGAATTTCTCATTAAAAGCTCGGTGTCTTGATTTGTTTCCGGTTCATTGCAATAGACTCGCCCACTACTACATGGGGTTTAAAACATTACTGGCAAAATTTGGAGGTTCTACAACCCTGCCTAACCCTTTGGAAATTTGGTGTGATGTTATGTTCTGTATTGACCGATGGCTGTTTGATTAAATATAATGTGACCTATTCTGTACTCGCGCATAGTTGGTGCAAAACCACTGATAAAATATAGATATATGACCTAATTTAAAGGCGAAGGACTATTTCTAGTACATCTACCCCGCCCATTATAGTCATGAATGCGTCGAATGCTGCTTGAAAGCTAATAGTGCACCTTGAAGCCTATAGTAAGAACAGCTTGGAAGCTAATAGTGGCGCTTGAAGCCTATAGTAAGAACAGCTTGGAAGCTAATAGTGGCGCTTGAAGCCTATAGTAAGAACAGCTTGGAAGCTAATAGTGGCGCTTGAAGCCTATAGTAAGAACAGCTTGGAAGCTAATAGTGGCGCTTGAAGCCTATAGTAAGAACAGCTTGGAAGCTAATAGTGGCGCTTGAAGCCTATAGTAGGAACAGCTTGGAAGCTAATAGTGGCGCTTGAAGCTTATAGTAAGAACAGCTTGGAAGCTAATAGTGGCGCTTGATGCCTATAGTAAGAACAGCTTGGAAGCTAATAGTGGCGCTTGAAGCTTATAGTAAGAACAGCTTGGAAGCTAATAGTGGCGCTTGAAGCCTATAAGTAAGAACAGCTTGGAAGCTAATAGTGATGATGATGATCCAGATCATAATGATCAGAGAACAGAGAACCCGGCATTAATAATAATATAAATAATAACTAACTTGAACCAACCGTCAACGTCTCGGCCCAACGACTGTCGGATCAGGTGCGGGTCATCCAACGCAATCACATGTTGGACGACGCCGCACTTGATAGGCTGCGCTCAGAGGTACTGAGCAACCTTATCGTCTTGACTCCGTCACAAACCGCGATGCGAGCGTCAGCTATTGGCGCAACCACGCCGCGGTCCAACCCTGCTGTTGTAGAGGAAGATGATAGGGTTGTCACGGTAAGTAGCCAGTGCAACGACCGATTGAGGAGCGCACTGGAGGATGCGCTTCGTGAGTATCGATACACTCCTACCGAACTTAGGCCCCGATTACCACGGTTACCCATGCATAAGAAAAATAGAGCGCTGGTGTGTGCCTTGCTAAGTTCTTCCGCAAGCGGTCCTGGCCGGAGGGCGACCAGGGGTCGTCCTCCGAGGGCGAGCTGGCCTCGGCCCGGAAGATCCCCACCAGCAAGCGTGGTGGGATCCGGGGCAATGTCGTCTAGCTAATGTAAAATTCCTAAATTGTGACTTAGCTAGTCGACCAAAACCAGCCGTACCAGTCTGGCAGCGCAGGATCGAACATCGTATCGACGGGGCCAGGGTACTCATCGGCAAACTATACTGCTTCAGGGAGGGCAATACACGACCACGTGTGATGCGCTTTGTGAGGCGGGCCTTCTCGGGGACCGAAATCAGTCCTCAAGAATACATGTCCTGTGTCACAGAGCGCATCGACTTCCTGAAGCAGAAAGTTTATGCATGGGCGAACCGTATTCGGCGGTATAAACGGCGGGTTGATCGATACTCACAGAATCGCATGTTCCAGAGCGATGAGAGGTGGGTATACAGAGCTTGGGAGCGACCCAAGCAAAATATGACAGACGTTTGCCACCCAGATGATGCCGCTACGAGTTCTTTTTGGCGCAGCATCTGGTCAGTGCCCGTCTGCCATACTGAGGCTGACTGGATGCGTAATGTCGAGCGAGTGTGTGAACCTATCCCAGAAATGGAGCCAGTTTCAATAACACCAATAGATGTAGCCAGAGCAGTTCGTCCGTTACCAAATTGGAAGTCACCAGGACCGGACGGACTGCACAACTTCTGGCTCAAATGGCTTAGTAGTTCACACACTTGCCTGGCATCCCAATTCCAGTCATCCTTAGAGTCTGGGTCGCTACCGCAGTTTTTAACTACAGGCGTAACCCACCTGCTCCATAAGTCAGGTAGTCCCGCGGAACCCAAGAATTATAGACCGATCACGTGTTTATCGACGGTGTATAAGCTTCTTACATCCATTTTGAGAGTGAAAATTAATACACACATTGACAAAAACTCCATTATGTCTGCCTCTCAAAATGGATGTAGGAACGGGTCCCGCGGTACTAAGGAGCTACTCCTCATCGACATGGCCATTAGCCAACAGGTTCGTCGATCCCGCAAGGATCTTTCGACATGTTGGATAGATTATAAGAAGGCCTACGACTCGGTGCCACATACATGGCTCATGAGGGTGCTGGAGTTGTACAAGATAGATGCAACTCTACGCGCCTTTCTTGAGTCGTGTATGGGGCAATGGAGGACGGTCCTTCGATATCCAGGATGTCGACAGATCCAGGGGAACGATGAGCCTGTATGGATTAAACGGGGAATTGAAAAAATATTCCAGGGCGACAGTCTGAGTCCACTTTGGTTCTGTCTAGCCCTGAATCCTCTAAGCACATTGTTAGAGGATTTAGGTCTAGGTTACCGGTTGAGGAGAGGTGGTCAGGTCATATCTCACCTTCTTTACATGGATGATCTGAAACTCTTTGCCCCCAACAAATTGCAACTGATGGAGCTACTGAAAGTAACTGAAACTTTTAGTAGCGCCATCAGGATGGAATTTGGTGTGGACAAATGTGCAGTCATGCATGTAAAACGAGGGGAGATTATGGAATCCGAGGGAATTCAGCTCTCGGATTCCATACACCTCAGATCCCTCTCCTCATCCGAAAGTTATAAGTATTTGGGTATGTCGGAAGCGTTAGGCATTAATGTAACTGACATGAAGCAATCGTTGAGGGAGCGCTTCTTTGGACGCCTGAAGAAGGTATTAAATAGCCTTCTTTCAGGCGGAAACAAGGTGCGTGCCTTCAACGGTTGGGTCATGCCGGTTTTAATGTACTCTTTCGGCATACTCAAATGGACTCAGACCGAACTCGATGCCCTGGATAGGAGAGTTCGTACACTGCTGACCGCAAACCGGATGCATCACCCACGATCATCGGTGATGAGGCTGTACATCTCGCGGAAGTGTGGGGGTCGTGGCTTTTTAAACGCGAAGACCCTCCACAACCGCGAGGTGTGCAGTCTCAGAGAATATTTTTTAAAAGCCGAAGTGGGTATGCACCGAGATGTGGTCGCAGTGGACAAGGGACTCACCCCGCTGTCCATGGCTAAAGAGAACTGGCGCAAACCTGTGGTACTTACTAATGATGACCGCAAGAAAGTATGGCAAGGCAAGGAGCTTCACGGGCGCTTCTACCGGGCTCTTCATGGGCCGGATGTAGATTTCCTAGCGTCCGTGCCCTGGCTACGTTTCGGCGACCTCTTTGGGGAAACTGAGGGTTTTGTCTGTGCGATTATGGATGAAGTTATGTTAACGAACAACTACCGGAAACATATTATGAAGGACGGGACGGTTGACGTGTGTCGGGCATGCCACCGTCCGGGTGAGTCCATCAGACATATTATTTCTGGTTGTTCTCGTCTAGCTAACGGCGAGTACTTGCACAGGCACAACCAAGTAGCCAGGATTATTCACCAGCAACTTGCCTTGAAATATAAACTTGTGGAATCTGAGGTACCGTACTACAAGTATGTGCCCGACCCAGTTCTCGAGAAAGACCATGTCACGCTGTACTGGGATCAGTCTATCATTACTGACAGGACTATTGTGGCCAATAAGCCTGACATAGTGGTGATAGACCGATCAGCGCGCCGCGTAATGATAGTCGATGTTACCATCCCGCATGACGAGAACCTCGTGAAAGCTGAGAAAGAGAAACAAATAAAATATCTCGACTTGGCACACGAGGTTGTCGACATGTGGAATGTGAACTCGGCTATCATTGTGCCGATTGTCGTGACGGCCAATGGCCTTATGGCCAAGAGCCTCGATGACCATCTATCGAGGCTCTCCTTAGGCGGTTGGATAAAGGGCCTGATTCAGAAGGCAGTACTCCTCGATACGGCTCGCATTGTGAGGAGGTTCCTGTCTCTGGAGCCCTAACCACCGGTAGCTTGGACCCTGCTCCCGACACCGGCGGACCACTATTTTTTATATTTTTAAATGTTTTTTTATGTTGTTTTGAGAAATATTTAAAAATATGTGAAATGTGTAAATAGATAAATAAAGGAAATAATAATATAAATAATAATAACGCTGGCAACACTAGAGTCAACACGTAGCTCAAATTTTATCCTCGTATTTTCGGCAATTTAATTAATATAATATATTTTTAAACAGTTCACTATCCATTCTTTTTAAATATAATAGTTTATAATAAACATAAAACAGCAAGATGGACAAATTTTATACCCATAAACAGAAAAGGAAAAAATTGGAATTGAATGACATAATATGTCATTTATGTGAAAACTGAAATTTATTCTGAATGATCAAGACAAAAATAAAATGTTGACTCGTGCAGCAGCAAAACGCGCACGCCTTCCGCCTCCGGACCCGTCGCTCAGCTCCGCCTCGCCGCCGCCGGAATCCAGCCCCATCGTGAGTGCTGTGACACCGGCCGTGGCAGTTGCGTCGAGTTCGAGCGACGAGTATTTCTCCCCGCCCACGACGCCACCACCTGTTCGTCGACGGGGAGGACGCCGGCCGCCGGATTGCTTAGGACCTCGAGGCCCACCGGCTTCTGATAGGGTCCCAGCTCCCGGCGGAAGTGTGCAGCGCATGCGATGGACGCAAGCCATCAATGAAAACGTCATGCGCTCATACTATGGGGCTACAGAGGGAGGAAACAACCTGACCGCGTACCGTGTTCGGATGCTCTCTCTGTTTCAGGTGCTTGAGCCAGCTGTCAACGTGTCGGCGCAACGACTGTCGGATCAGGTGCGGGTCATCCAGCGTAATCGTATGTTGGATGACACTGTACTTGATCGCCTGCGAACTGAAATGCAGAGTAGCCATGTCATTACTCCGTTGGCGCAGACTGTGGTACCACCACAGCCTACCACAATACCGAATCGCGCTAATGACGTGAGTAATGACATGGTTACTAATGTAAGTACCCAGTGCAATGAAGAAATGAGGAGTGCTTTGGAGGGTGCGATTCGAGAATATCGGTTCGTGCAACCCGATCTTAGGCCACGCATACCTCGTTTGCCCATGCATAACAAAAATAGGGCGCTGGTGGCTGTTCTGGATTCACAGTTGTCAAACTATTTTGATAACTGCGAAGACCTCACCCATGCTCACTCAATCCTGTATTGTGCAGCTGTAGCGGCATGTCGTGTAGCTCACGTCAAATTTTCTGATGACAGGGCTACACGACCTAAACCAGCCGTACCGGCATGGCAGTACAGGATTGAACGACGTATTGGTGGGGCCAGAGCACTCATCGGCAAACTGATCTGCTTCAGGGAGGGCAATACTCGCCCTAGAGTGATGCGTTTTGTGAGGCGGGCGTTCTCGGGGACTGATATCAGTCCTCGAGACTACATGTCCCGTGTCACAGAGCGCATCGACTTCCTGAAGCAGAAAGTGTATGCATGGGCAAACCGTATACGTAGGTATAAGCGGCGGGTGGATCGATACACTCAGAATCGCACATTCCAAAGAGATGAAAGGTGGGTTTATAGGGCTTGGGAGCGACCGGACCAAGGTGTGGCTGACGCGCACCTGCCGGATGATGATGCCATGTGTTCGTTCTGGCGCAGCATCTGGTCGGTGCCTGTTAGCCATACCGAGGGTGAATGGACCCGGGGGGTCGAGCGAGCGTGCGATCCGGTACCAGAAATGGGGGCAATCACTATCAGCCCCCAAGAAGTAGTTCGTGCAGTTCGTCCGTTGCCTAACTGGAAATCCCCAGGGCCGGATGGGCTGCACAACTTCTGGATTAAATGGTTTACTAGGTCGCACGCTCGCCTGGCGACCCTGTTCCAGTCAGCCTTAGAGTCAGGGTCGCTGCCCGAGTTCCTAACAACAGGTATAACCCACCTGCTCCATAAATCTGGTAGTACTGCGGAACCCAAAAATTATAGACCTATTACCTGTCTCCCGACAGTATATAAAGTTTTTACATCCATTTTGAGAGCTAAAATTAGCAAACATATTGATGACAATTCTATCATGTCCGCTTCTCAAAATGGATGTAGGAACGGGTCCCGCGGTACTAAGGAGCTACTCCTCATTGATATGGCCATTAGTCAACAGGCTCGTCGTTCCCGAAGGGATCTGTCGACATGTTCTATAGACTATAAGAAGGCCTATGACTGTGCCACATACATGGCTCATGAGGGTGCTAGAGTTGTACAAAGTTGATGCAACTCTGCGCATCTTCCTGATGTCATATATGGGGCAATGGAGGACAGTCCTTCGCTATCCAGGATGTCGGCAAATCCAGAGGAATAGCGAGCCGATAAGGATAGAGCGAGGTATATTTCAGGGTGAAAGTTTGAGTCCACTTTGGTTCTGCTTAGCCTTGAATCCTCTTAGCACGCTGCTGGAGGATTCAGGTCTAGGCTATCGGTTGAGGAGAGGTGGTCAAGTTATATCTCACCTCCTATACATGGATGACCTGAAACTCTTTGCCCCCAACGATTTGCAACTGATGGAGCTACTGAAGGTAACTGAGACTTTCAGTAGCGCCATCAGGATGGAATTTGGTGTGGAAAGCGGTACTTCTGGACACGGCTCGTATTGTTAGGAGGTTCCTCTCTCTGGAGCCCTGACTGCCGGTAGCTTGGACCCTGTTCCCGATACCGGTGGGTTACAATTTTTTATATTCTTAAATGTTTTTTTATGTATTTCTTTTAAATTAATATTTAAAAATGTATCAAGTTTGAAAAAATATGAATAAAGGGATATAAATAATACTCGTATCTTGGGACAACCAACACACCGCCATCTGATCCCAAACTAGGCAGAGCCTGTACTATGGCAACCAGACAACTGATAAACATACTTATATATTTCTAAATACATACATATTATAGTTATATTACACACCCAGATACAGAACAAATAATCGTTATCATCGCACAAAGATTTGTCCTGTGTGGGAATCGAACCCACGACCTCCGTCCTAGCAGTCAGGGTCACTAACCACTAGACCAACAGGCCAGTCGAAATTGAATTCCACAGACAGACTGGCGGTTCGCACAATAAACGTGGAAGCATAGCGCTTTGTACGGGTCCATGAACTTCAACCGGTGACGCTTCGCCGTATCTCAGCTCGTCGGATGATAGAATGGGGATGGGGAAATTAGATTGTGTAATTCCAAAGCACACCCCGAAATGGTATTTACATATTAAGCATATTTTTACGCTTTTTACGCTTATATGGGCAGGAAAGCATTTGTGGTAAACATTTTGTGAAATTGTCCAGTTAAAATGGATTGGATGGACTGTGTGAAGGATATGGCAAGAAAGGAAGTGTCTGATGTGTTGACTTGACTTAATAGAGAAGTATGTAAGAAGAAGACATGCTGCGCCAACCCCAAATAAATTGGGATAAGGACCGAAGAATCGTGATGATGATTTTGACCACGCGCAGAAGATCCTCGTACAAAACATAATATAAGATCACGCCAGTAATCCCCGAAGGGTTAGGCAGAGGTGTACCTAATAGTACACACATATTTCGCCAGTTATGTTAGTCCAATGTAAGCCCCCATGGGCGAGCCTATTGCCTGTCCTCGTACAACTATCTACTTATATCGCTGGTTACAGAACCACGTCCTTCATTGTTCAATTCAAACTTCTTACATAAGGACTGTGTAAGAAGTTAGGTACCTATATGTTTATTACATTGACATTCTGTCAGTTCCGAAAATTTCTATCAATTTGACAAATTGATGTGCAAATCAGTGCAAAACTCAAGATTCATCACTCATTTATTCACATCATCATCATGATTCACTCCAGTTGAAATGTAAAATAAGCAATACATACCACGAAAACAGAAGCTGATTCCGGAAACCGCTCAAAATCTGGAAAGTTGAACTGAGTGAGTAAAATTCCGTTATCTTTCACTTTTGTTCTAGTTTCCGTTTTAATTTTCAGCATTAGTACATATTAGTACACACTTTGTTCGTTGAAATTAAAACTAAATGTGAGTAGCTATCAATAAGTAGGTATGGAGGCTCTATCTAATAAACCTAATTTAATTCGGGTACCTATAAATACCAACATAGGTACAGCAATACTCTTTTGACTTTTCAACCGCCACTGCTAAATAGGTCGACAAACAATTACTACTTACAGCACTCAGATTTCATCTAAGTACAACACATCCCCTTCCCTATTGACCCTGAAACTCGCACAGCGCAGAAAAATAGCATGTATTTCCCCCGCATGATTGCCAGTGCATCCAGATTAAACAGATGAAGTGGGGTGCGGTGGGCAGGTCAGGCGGGGAGGTAGGTGCACCCCTTTGCCTGTTTGACCTGCAAGTAGGTCGTGCTCGATCGATGCACCGCTGCTGCATCTGTACCGAGCCCTGGGAATTCTGGTCTACGCAATAACCAAACACATTTTAAATAAAATATGTACCTTAGTAGAAAGATATAACGTTCTTAACGTAGGTGTTCCTGATTTTTTCCGCAAATTGGCTGAATTATTTATTTTTACGATTATTGAATAGGTTTTTTTTTCTGAGAGTGGAAGAAAATGAGTAATTTAAAGTAGGCTATGAACCGGCTCTTAGCGTCTATTTAATTCCCAGACAAAGTTAGATATCATTGCCTACTTTAAATTACTCATTTTCTTCCACTCTCAGAAAAAAAAAACTTGGTTATTCACAAACAAAGTAAAACAGAAGATCAAAAGCACCCAAACAGCCATGGAAAGGAGTATGCTGAAGATTCGAAAAATACACAAAGTTAAAAATGAAATCATCAGGAAGAAAACGAAAATCACAGACGCTCTCGAGCATGCACTTACACTAAAATGGAAATGGGCAGGAAACATTTCACGCTACACTGATAAAAGATGAACCATAGAGACCACTCGATGGAAAGGCCCAGGAGGGAAAAGAAATGTTGGCAGACCAAAGAGAAGGTGGGCTGATGACATTGTACAGGTGACAGGGAACAATTGGTTAGACCTAGGCAAGGACAGGGACGTGTGGAAGAAGCTGGAGGAGGCCAAAAAGGGGTCCATATTCCAAACAAAGAAGATTAACATAAGTACTAACATATTATAGGGAAAACATACTGACAAACTACTAACAACACTTGAATTTTCAATTGGAAATATGCAAAAAACAGGCTTTATTATTATTAAGAGCCGGTTCACAATAAATAATACTGAACACACTTATCAGTAGCGGAGGGTCAATTTACGTAAGAGGTAAGCCGGAGTACATATCTTTAATGTGATTGTATTATTTGTCTATAGAATACTGACTGTGCCATTTTTCAAAGGGAAGCCGTTAGAGGAATCTAGTTGTATGGAATTTGCGCCACTGCCTTGGTTAGCTTGGTTACATCATTCATGTTGAGATTATACATATATGTGAGAACGATGTACAAAGACGTGCACATTAAGAGCGTCCAGAGTAAAAGATTAAACCAACAATTTAAAAATAAAGTAATTAAAATAAACCGTGGCAGCTAAGAGATGACCAATTGACCAGTCCCAACTGACAGCGCCCGTTCATCACCGTCGCCGTTTTCATGGATCAGCGCCATTCAACTCAACCATATTGAAGGGAACTAAATGACCCGACACACCCGCCACCATCAGCGAGACATTTGAGTGAGCATGACATTCTCTCAGCCACCAGGACACATTCAAGTCAATGAAAGATAACAAAATCACACTCACACATGTGTTATGCAATTATATAATAATTCTAGGAGATGGAATCTATACATTGCAAGGATATTTCTACAATCTTCTGCAGCTTCCACAATAATTTAACATGGTACCTAATCAATTAGTTTGCACGCACTACGACGATTTGAAATACTACGTCTAGCTCGACTAAATCATGTATCCATTTCTCTCCCCAAATACTTAGCCCCTCCTAATTTAGGTATCTTATTTTTATTTCTTATGTTTACTTTTATAGCTCGTGCCTAATAAGAACAGCCGCTCGGGTCAATCTTTAGGTTAAGCCGTGCGTACCTAGGTTGGTCCGTGGATGGGTGACCGTCCATTAAATACCGAGTTTCCTCCGTGCCTCGGAAAGCACGTTAAGCCGTTGGTCCCGGCTGTCATTTGTAGATCTTTGACAGTCGTTATTACAGGTAGTCAGTGACCCGAAAGTCTGACAACCAGTCTTACCAAGGGGTATGGGAAAAGGCTAGGCAGATGATGACTTTTATATATAATTTAATCATTTCGTTTTGTCCTTTGCGAGACAAATAAACACTTTCTTTCTCCTGATTCAGGCCGCATGAAAGTCGAGGGGTTACCTAACTGTGAATGGGTTGGACAACACAAAGGTAACAAACTAACTATGTAACTTTAAACAGTTAAAACCGATCCCCCCCCCCCCAAGTGATCCGATTACATTCGGTTCAGCACGGGACGAGAGGCTTTGCATGTAAAATAGGATTAATAGTTGGCAGCTCATAACGACATTAGTGTCTACAGACGGCGACGATTCGCTAATACGATAAAGATCTGTCTGTACCTAACTGCTATAACTATCTAGTGTTCCAATAGGACAAACAGACAGATGTGTTAATGGAGAGGTCATTCCGCCACTTCTACTGCCCTCCCCCGATGTTGTTCCGTGCTTAATCACTAGCTTGCAGTGCCGGATTTAGGGCAGGGCAACACGGGCCCTTGCCCCGGGCCTCCACAAGGAAGGGGCCTCCACAACTTGGTTAAGATAAAATCACATCCTTTGCGTCCAAGAGTCCATCAAACAGTGTTCAAACACTCCCCGAAATCTCGGACATATACCTATCCTAGGTGGAATACTACAATTTTCGAGCTCGCTTCGCTCGCTAATACATCCTACCTAAGTACGAGTAATCCTATCTCAATTCAATATTAGTTGACAGATTTACTCCTTTTCTCATTTCTGAATGAATGAGCAAAAATAACGTAATTTATTCGAAGGGGGTTGTGTGGTTATTATGTTACACCTTCTTTATATATTTTTTTTCGTCTG
Source organism: Eurois occulta (assembly GCA_950022335.1). NCBI lineage: Eukaryota > Metazoa > Arthropoda > Insecta > Lepidoptera > Noctuidae > Eurois > Eurois occulta. The sequence goes on along the minus strand of OX465484.1, from coordinate 6,169,495 downwards.
TCCCAAAACAAATTTCAGTGCCTCCACTTCTAGACTGCCCCAGGGCCTCCGCCCTCCACACCCATAAATCCGGCCCTGACTTGTAACCTAGTGTTTCAGTTTTGGGGCTGATTTGTGTCATTCTGACGTTCAAAAGTGGTGATCCTCAGCAGAGGTTAATTTGAACAAAAGACTTTTAATAAGAGCTAAGCCGAAATAAAGATCCCTACCTTTATTTGGTCCACTATGACTCAGTTCCGTAGAACCGCGGTCACTGATGGTCGACCACTTTTCAACCTTATTATTCAGGGCATCACGCATAGGGGCGAAAACTATTAGACCGCCAGAACTCAGTGAGTGGTTTAGTGCATATCAAGCAACAACAATCTATCTAATTTCTTTAATAGATTTTCAACTTTAGCTCTAAAGCATTAGGTTCAAGGTTGAATGGGAAAATTTGACAGTTTCGGGTAGCTTGATATGTTGGCGTCTGTACCTACTTACCTACCATTATTAGTCGACAAACTCATTTACACCTTCCACGAGAGAATTTATATTATTCATTGTTTATACCTTACCTATCTAGTGGCTTTAATTTTCATCGGAGATCATAGGGCCCGGCCCTCAGCTTGAAACTTTCTTTCGGAAAATTACTTTTGATGAAATACTGGGTAATTGTGGAAGTAGAAATTGAAAGGAATTCATTTATTTTAGAAAGAGCAGAAAATAATCTACCTACAGTCTTTAACAAAAATTTCCGAAAGTTTTATTTAGCCGTACATAGAAACAAAACCTACCTATATGATTCTTACTTTTTGGACCTACTCTAAATAGACAAAAATATTCGCTTTATGAGTTTGTCCTTTAGAATCATGGCAACTGGTTATCGATATTATATTCATTTAAATGAATTTGTGGTAGCCAGTTACTAAACTGAACACTGCATGCATAATCTAACAAAACATCACACCTATAATCCCGGACGCGTTTGGCAGAATTAAACCTAATACTTAGGGCTGCTCTGAAAATTTCGGAAATCAAGGAAGTGACACAACATTACTATTTAAAAATGTATTTATTGCTTTTCGAAGTATTCTCCGCAAAATTTGACACTTTTTCCATACGATGGAACCAATCATTGAAGCAACCATTCCATTCGGAAGTTGGGGTCTCCAAAATGGCCGTTTTGTAGGCGTCCACAGCTTCTTCAGGTGATGAAAATCTCTGACCACGCAATTTATTCTTTATTTTAGGGAAAGCATAGAAATCATTAGGGCTTAGGTCGGGGCTGTACGGCGGATGGTCTAATAATTCTATGTTTTCTTGCTCTAAAAACTCTTTTGTTCTGTGCGCAGTGTCTCGCATTGTCGTGATGGAGGATGATGCGGCGGTTGCAGTTTTCTTTACGGTGTTCAGAAACGACCTGGGGCAAACAAATGCTAGCATACCATTCTGCATTAACCGTTCTTTGTCCCTCAAGAGGAATAGTCGCAACATGGCCGGTTTTGGAGACAAACGTGGCCACCATTTTTTTTGCAACACTCCGTGAAAGAACAATTTTTGTTGGCTTTAACTCATTTTCGAACACCCAAACTCGTGACTGGCCTTTGTTTCGGGTTCGTACGCATATATCCAGGATTCGTCACCTGATACGATGTTGATACAGCATTTGAGGATCCTGCGTGGAATCTTTCGAGAGTTCTGATGCACCAAGTAACGCGAGCCGCTTTTTGCTCTTCACAGAGCGAATGCGGTATTCATCGGGAAAACAAATTTTTTACACCTAATTGTTCATGCAAGATTATTTGTACCTATTTGACTCATGCCAATGTCTAAAGTTGCCTGAATTTCGCGGTATGTCACATGTCGATCTTCCTCAATCAGCTTACGCACAGCATCAACGTTTTCTTGGGTGACTGCAGTTTTTGGACGACCTTGACTGGGATCATCACTGAGCTTGACACGTCCACGTTGAAATTCAGCAAACCAGCGATAAATTGTGGTTTTGGTTGGGGCTTTATCACCAAATGCAGAAATCATCCGGTCAACACACTGTTTTTGTGTTAAACCACTTCGAAAGTCATAATAAATCATCGCTCTTGAATTTTCTCGAGTCAATTCCATTTTCTCAACGACTACATAAGTTTGACAAAACCTTGTGACAAGACCGAGTACCTTTTTTTAAATAAATAAATGGTATTCGATTTTTAAAACCAAGGAGTTTTCAATTAAAAAGATTTTAACATGACAGGAACAGTGGAAATATTCCATTCCCGATACTTTTAGTGCAGCCTGTGTACCTACACCCACATTTCGCCAGTTGTATTTAAGTCGTATGTATTAGGGGGCGGGTCCATTGCTATCAACTGGGAATTTTGAATCTGATTTTATGCTAGGTTATGTTTTTTTTACCCCAAAAAAATAAACACACAACCTAGCATAAAATCAGACCTGTAATCCCCGAAGGGTTAGCCAGAGGTGTAGGTACCTAATAATACACCCATTTTCCATCGCCAGTAATGTTGAAGTCCCATGTAATAGGGCGAGGGAAGCTATTGCCATTAACCGGACACAAATCTAGACTCCGTGGTCGCTACTAAGAAATTCCTAATGGAAAAACCCAATAACAATTTGCCCGACCCGAGAATCGAACCCAAGACCTCATGCTCAGCAGTCGCGATTGCGCGCCACTAGACCAACGAGGCAGTCAAGTCAGTGCATAATCTTGTAAACCAGTTGTCAGATGTCTTCGACCTTTTTGGTTCTAGGACATGCCAGTTTCCTCATGAAGTTTCCCTTAACCCTTTTGAGAGCAGAGGTAACGAAAGTATAGTGTAGGTAGTGCATCATTATCTAACAAATAAGTAGAATATAATCGTTGTATAACTTACAATGCAGTGAATAAATCTACTCGTCTCAAGTCCTTATTTATTGGAGTTCCGCCAGACGCGAAAAAAAACTATCTGTGTGCCAAATTTTATCCAAATCCAGTCTGTAGTTTTTGCGTGAAAGAGTAACAAACATCCATCCATACTCACATCTGTTAGCTACCCTTTTTTATTCTGGAAAAAAGGGTTTGGTCGCAAAATAGATCTTTTATATTTTATCAGTACAACGATTCATGGTCATGTTATTAAATCTTTTTTCGCATTAAATTCACTCATTTTCGTATTCATACGTTCCCTTGCAGAATTCCTTGGAATCAGTTTTATTACATTAACTTCTCTTATTTCATTATAGGAGATTGGGGATGGCAAGCATTTTATTGTATCGAGGTCGACTTCTTGGTACATACCTACGTAGATAAAACTTAATTATTGAGGACCATATTGGTATAAAAAAATCGAATTATGAGTAGCTTTTCACACAAGACACAGCGGAAATCAATTTTCAAATTTGCAATTTGCTTATTCGATTTCTTTTTGCTCGCTTCTCTTGATAAAATCTGCTAAAAGATGAAGGGTGGAGGTACCACTTTGAGATAATAATTAATTCAGTTATAATTTAATGTAATAATTTGACCTATTGTTAAAAGAGCAACAAATACAAGGTGTAAACGGACGACCCTTTACGAAGCCGTCAAACAAGCATTCTGTACATCAAATTAAATAACTTAACGCAAAATGTATTGCTGCACGCGTTGCATAACCACCGTGGGTTTTGTCGACGGAAGAATCGGCAAAATGACAGATTGTAGAAATATTTCCACTGTCGTAAGCATGGCGATGTTAAAAATGTAGAAAGGAATGTTTCTATTCCTCAGCCGACAAAAGTCTACAACGTCAAGCATGCCGACAATTTTTTCTCAACTCTTGATCATTTTCATAACACTTGGGGATCATTTCTTCTCAACAAATAGTCTTAAATAAAGTAGTCTACATCACATTCCGATGTTATGTAAACTATTTGGCATTTATAGGTCCGCCTAGACAAGATTCTTTTCAATACTATTCTTTGTGTATATTGATTTTATAAACATATCGGGGTCCTACCGTCGCAGTCTCCTCAGTTTTCAGGCCGAAATGAATGAAAGCAACTCTGAAAGGAGCGAGGAGGTACGGTATGATCTCCCTTTTGTGTACCAAACATCATGTATCAAACAAACAAGATCAGACAATGCCGAATGGCCGTTTTCACCAACACTAAGTGTCATCTAACTGAATGTTTAATTCCTGTTTTCACTAACACTAAGTGACACCTTACTCATTGACTGATACCCGTTTTCACCAACACTAAGTGACACCTTACTCATTGACTGATACCCGTTTTCACCAACACTAAGTGATACCTGAAACAATGCTCAATGCCCGTTTTCACCAACACTAAGTGATACATATGTATGCCTAATGCCTATTTTCACCAACACTAAGTGATACGTAACTGAATGCCTAATTCCCATTTTCACCAACACTAAGTGTCATCTAACTGAATGCCTAATTCCTATTTTCACCAACACTAAGTGAGACCTAACTCATTGACTGATGCCCGTTTTCACCAACACCGAACGAATTTCGCTAGTAATGTTTTTGATTATATCGTTTTTAACCTATATGGCCTGCAAAAATAGGTCATTGATGTACCAAGGTATTTCAAAATTTGTTCACATTCTGGAAATGAGTGAACCTTGAACCTAGTTTAGATCGAAAACTAACTGTCGCTTGTGTGTATGTGGTATATCCTGAGGGATAAAGAAGAAATAAAATAGATTATCTGAACCAACAAAAGAGGTTTATTTAGTGTAATCTAAAAATTACTTATTCCAAATAATAATTCGCTAAATTAAGAGCAGCCTTTCCCTGCAGTTTCTTTGTTATCCTAGTATCTAGCATCCAGACACCTTTGTCCTCCAACTGATAAGGCTACACGTTAACACTACCTTAAACCCTTCTTATAAGGTTTAAATTCCCTCTGAAATTAAATTAGGAAGATAGAGTGCGCAGGCGTGAAGCTATTGACTGTCCCCCTCCCCCTCCTCTAAAAGCTGAATGTAGTGCTCACAGGACCCAAACAAAGGATAGATATGATATCACGCTACCACTGAATACGACTTGAAATTCTTTCAAATCAAAATCAAAATATTTTATTTCACATAGGCCTACATGGGCACTTATAAAACGTCGACAAAAAGGTGCACGGTTCGGGTTGGTCGTTTCCTACGGAGAAGAACCGGCAAGAAACTCATGGTTACTCTTTTAAAATTATTTGATTTTACAATATTATCATGTTACAGCATTAGTACCTACTTAAGTAAGGGGGGACAGCATAGCAATAAGTCGTTGTTTACTACACAAAAAACGGAAAACAAGATAAGAGGTTAACAAAAGTTAACACACATCTAGGAATCTATCTTTGTCGTTATCATCTAGGAATCTAATCTTTGACGAACCCAAAGAGATTTAACAGTTATAGAGTGGACATTGGGAATATTGTAATCCAATAATTTTCATCCCGAACTTTTTCGATTTTGACACAAGAATGCTACCTGACAAGCGGGCATATGCCACTAGACAGAGCGACTTGTTACTATGTGGTAACAAGTTTTAGATTACGATTTTCTTCGTATTGTCCCGTCTATCGCTCATAAATATTTGAATGTCTTTGGACGAACCTAAGTGGTAAAGAGGCCGAAACTTCGGACTTATTACGCAAACCATTAGGGGAAAATGTTGATAGATTTCTTCCCTTACGTAGGTTTAAAAACTTTTCTATAAAGGCTTTTCTATTTTGATGGCTGTTTGGCAGAGTTTCATAATTGTAAGAGAAGTTTTCAATTAATGTTTTTTGCGTGTAATTCAGTTGGAAGCCGTAATTTTTCGTCGTCCAAAGGTTTTATTGTTGGTAGTAAAGTTATTGCTGGTACTTAGTTGGTTTCTTTTGTTTTTATTTCGTGGGTCTTATAAAATAAATATTTGCGTACAACTTCGTTTGATGTTATTATGTAAACTGGTGGACCGCTCGGGCTTCTCACGGTTTGATTTAACAAAAAAAATCGAGATTTCTTTGTAATGTTTGTCACGTTGACATACTCGACAAAGCGACTTTATTCTATATTTTAAACGCATGTTGGGGTCGTTAGCCTATTAATTTACATCATGTAGAAAATGCTGAAAATGAAAAATAATGTGCTGGATATATTTGAATGATTTTTTGTATGCTGACTAGGAACATCATGAAGTATGCGCAGTTTAATTTATTGTCGGCGCCACCCTGTAAATATTTAGACAAAAAGTTCGTTTTTCTACGTAGCCAATTAAAATTCAGTAAAGACATAATATATACTTACCTACAATCATTCTAATCGAGCTATATTTATTTTCCTAACATAAAACAAGCTAAAGCTTTCATGTAACTAATGCCGGATTGCTACGCCAAGCGCTACGAACGATATTTATCGTTTTTTTTATAGCAACAACTCATTCGCCTGTGTTGACTTACACGTTCTCGCTATGATACAATATCTTTTTATAATCGAAGCTGAATTGTATGTTTATTGGGACGGTATCAATTGTTTGAATGCTGTCATTGTACCATACTTTAACTCTTTGTGAATATTGGCGTTGTAGGGTGGGCAGATGAGCAGTAGGTTACTTTTGACTGAAAATTGACCCCTACTTCGTAGACTTATAAAAGTATGTATATTATCCTTCATAGACAAAAAAGCAAAGACAAATATCTATCATATTTGTGACATTATGCAGATGAGGTTAGATTTCTTAAAAGTGACATTTTATATTAATTGAATGGGTAAATCGTATACAAGTAAAATAAATCAATGTGGACATAATTGGTTACAAATCTAATTAATGGTCACCCTTTCATATCCGCTACAACTGACAACTTCCACATATCTATCAGATTTCAGAGCGTAAGAAATTCAATACCGCGTCGATAGCAGTCTACACGTAGATTCCAACGGTATACTTATAATAATAGGGCTATACTTAGATTCTAACGTCCATATTGCACTGCACCGGTTCTATTCCTAGCTCCTCTCTCCGGGATTCGCTCACGTTTTCATTAATATATTATTGAGTCAGAGAGACTTGCAGAATTAATGTATTGGTTGGGAAGGGTCCTAAAACATTGCAAGATAATACTTTACGTGTAGTTCGGTTGTTGAGTTGGATTTGAAGTTGATTTCTGCTGTTGTTCATCATGCATTTTAGGATTATTGTTCCTGTTGTTCCGTTTTTGGTTCCAATGTAAAAAGAATTTATACGAAATCTTATTTCATGGCAGAAAGTCCTGTTTTCTCGCGGCCTCATGCATTCAATATTAATAGCGATGTGTTTTTGGCAAGCGTGTTTTTTGGAGTTTCACCAGTTAAGACATTTAGTGTAGTTATATCCTTATAGGAAGTATTATGTTGGGTTAATGAAGTAGGAAGTTACTGAATTTCAACAATTATTGCGTACCACTTTAGTTGTAAATAGTACAGGTAGGTACAGTACCTTGTAAGTAGTGCAGGAAAAATATTGGGCACTGTCCTCAGTCCTGTTGCACATCACAGGAGCTGATGGACGATAATGAAAGTGCCAAACTCGTTGCCAAATTTTGGGCTGACTCAATTTGAATTATCATCGATACGCTGAAACACCGAGGCTTGCAAAGTCGAATTTGCGAGTGCTTTTTTGGTACAAATCACTTTTTCTTAATAGTTTAGGCTTACAAAGTCGAAATTGCAAGTGCTTTTATTTGGTCCAAATCACTTTTTCTTAATAGTTTTTGTAATTTTTGATACGATTATATTCAAAGTGTGCCGATGCACAAAATTCAGTCTGAAGCACTGTATATAGGTACCTACTAAATTAATCAATGCAGCCTGTCTTTCAGGCTATGTTTACAAATAAATACCTAACAACAGTCAGCCTTCTTCCTCATGTCATAAACGTGAACTAATCCGCGCACCACAACAAATCGTAAATCCTCACAACAGAACACGGCGCACGAATGTTTCTGTGGGCCTAGCAAGAACGCGCGGAGTTCATAAACATATCGTGTGTTAGAACGATTTTCAAATTCAAAATGGTTGTTCGACACATTATACATATTTAAAAACTTGTTCGTGGCTAAATAATAACAGCCGCTCGGATCAATATTCAGGTTAAGCTGCGCTTACCTAGGTTGGCCGGTGTATGGGTGACCATCAATTAAATAACGAGTTGCCTCCGTGTTTCGAAAAGGACGTTAAGCCGTTCGTTCTGGCTGTCATTAAAAAAGTCTGACCTTACCAAGGGGTATCGTATTACCCAGTACTAACTGGATTGTGGAGGTCAAATAGGCAGTCGCTCCATGTAAAATACTGGTATTCAGCTGCATCCGGAAACCGACCCTAACACATTTGGGAAAAGGCTCAGCAGATGATGATGACTTGTTGCCGTCTAAGACTTTATTTATTGCTGTGGATAATGCTGATTGTTCTTGTTGTAAAAATGTATGCTTTAGGACCCACCTCGTTGGTCTAGTGGTGGGAATATTTCAGTAGTAGCCACGGAGTCTGGATTTATGCCCGGTTGTTGGCAATAGACTCGCTCTATATTACATTGAACTTATACATAACTGACGAAATGTGGGTGTTAAATTTAGGCACACTTCTGCCTTAGCCTCCATACTTACAAGCGTGATGTTAAATTATGCTTTATGAATTTACGTTCTATTTACGTCGCCCGTTCGTGTCAGTACCTCAGTTCCGACAAGTTCACGGCACACGAACCGAAGCTATTGCTCCGAGATGATCGATTGTGTTTACTCAATACATTCCCTTTGTGTTCATTCTATTAGTTTCCAGCTGCCTGGAGTGTTGGGTTCCGTAGAGCTATATTTAGGGAGTCTTTGAAGTGTTAAGCTAGAATAGAGACCCATCCGAATCATCCAAACGAAACAATCTTTGGTGAAAAGATGACTGACTTAAATCTCTAATTATGGATACAAGAAACATGTAAGTTAATTATTTCTTGCACCCGTGTGTTATCCGGTCGATTGCAATAGAATCGCTCCCTATTACATGATACTCAAAACATAATTGGCCAAATTTGGGTGTGCTATTAGTTACACCACTGCCGAGCCCTTCGTTAATTACAGACGTGATTTTATGTTATGTTATGATAAACTGCTATGTTATGTTATGATTTTATGTTATGTTCAGTTATCCTATTATTATGTATAGATTAAATCTGTACATAATAATAAGATAACTGACTTCTTTATTTATGACTGACATGTTTGTCGGATCCGGCCATTGTTACGGACTTAAAATAAATCGCAAGTACGCCAGTTGTGACATCACGCGACCTACTGACAAGTCTACCCCCACCACTGCGTACTTCTACAGAGCTCTAATGTTGACAGCTCGTGACGTCGAGAACAGTGGAAGGTCTGATCGTAGCGGAGTTGTAACATCCATCAAATTGAATAGTGATAATAGTACCTCTGGGTATCTCAGTAAAATCTGACGGTGACTGGTAAAGGAACATATATTGTTTGGAAAAGTTATCTTTTACGAACAATACAAAGTTTTCTCCGACAACAATGACTTGTACAATTTCAAGGCCAGGTTTGATCGTCAGTAGGTATGTTTACGATATAGAACAGTTAATAAATATTCAGTGCTATTGATCGGAAATTCACAAGTTTATTTGCACATTTATAATAGAATGTAGATTGTGGAAAATTGCGCCGTTGAATGTCCCTGGCGCCATGACCTATTTTATTCAGAAGATGACTAAATAGTTTATGAAAGCTGTTTCGTATTTTATTAACACTTATATGCAAATGCAATTTCAAGACACGAATCACGCAAGAAGTCGAGACAGAACACATAATCTTAATCTTTGAATCAAATTTAGGTACCAGTGTTTACGAAAATAACTGCTTAGTCTACAGCATTTTACTAAAGTAATGTACAGTTATCGACATAAAAGGTATTTACCATATTTCCATAATACTCCTTAATATTCCCTGCGGGGTGCCCATCTATTAGGGTTTAAATATCCCCCACTGCCAAGGTCACATCGATCGACGCATCGTGAGAAAGGGATGCAGATATCTGTTGCATAAACTATCTCTGTCCCGCGGGAAAATGTCGGATGGGAATCAGTGGGCAGACTGTTGGTAAACAAAGAAATACATGAGGGGACCTGATAAATGTTATCTAAGCTCGGATTTCGATTCAGTTCGGTTTTATGCAACGATGCATTACGACGATCAAAAGTTTCTGGTTTAAGTGGTCGGGTTAGGTGTTTTTTGTGATTTTGTTTGTGTGACCTCGATGTTGTATGCAATATGGCAGGTAAGTCCTGATAACGTAGTTTTTTATATTGAATGGGCCTACTCTTGATCTTAATCTAGTCCTGAGGACAGAGATGAGGTCGACGATGGAAAGAGCTAGCGAAAAGAAGCCTATTGACTCGAGACTTAAATAGATTATTGAGTTATTTTTATTTACATGAAGTTTTCTTCGTTTGTTTTCGGTTTCATTTATGTATATTAATTTGGTGTTTTAAACACTGACACTTATTTAATGAAAACGTGTTTTCTTTATCCTTCATTAAATTATTTCGTGCTTCTGTTAAATGCGCCTCAAACAGTTTCACAAGGTCATATTATCAAACCTGACCTTGCCTTTTTCAGCTAGGGCATATAAAAATAAAATTCTGTATCAGTCATTCTAAAATCATCAGCATCATATTTTATCAGCAGAAGATTTTTGCTGTTAGCTAAACCCAAGCCTTCCCCCACCCACAACCACCACGCTCTGCCTAGATACATTCAGTGGTAAATAACAAGTTCTTGTATTCACAACTCGCAAGTTCTCCACAAAATGCTCAATAATTAAAGTTATTCAATCACAGTCTGAGCAGACAGTTCTCTATGATTTGATTAGATAGTCAGTCTCTAAATATGTACATTGTGTACTAAACCACATACTTCGTTAAGGCAATACCTACATAATTAGCGAGCTTCCACTTAGGTACCTCTTGTCTCACGATTTTCGGTGAACCGCCTAATTATTAACCTGCTTAATTAATATTCTTATTTTTAGAAGATTCTTCTCAACGAAAAAGGAAAATTGTCACGAAGAAAGTCAATTCTCTCAAGTGACGATTAGAAGGAGTTCCATTTAACTGTGAATTTTCAATTTTCCGTTTTATTGAACTTGACTGTATTATGTAGATATTCGTGACGATGAAATACAGGCGTGTTCGCTCGCGTAGCCGAGTCCTCTACGCCGTAGAAAGTGCTACGGCGTAGACTTTGCTACGAGACTTTCGCTTTTGAGCTTAACATTGCTTTGTTTTCATTGCAGCGTTGGATAACCGTCAGTTTTTATGCCGCAATGGATGCTATATTTATGGATACTATAAGGTTTGGTTTAAAAGATAAAATGTTGAGTTTTATAGGTTCTAGGACGCCTTGCCTCGCCGGCCGGCAAGCGTGCGCTTCGATATGTTTACATTGCATTGATATGGCGCATAATTTGTCTTGTCGATGGATCAACTTTGTATTTTTTTTAAGATTCAATTTACGATTATTGCATATTGAAATAAAAACTTTTGTGTGATTTAAGCCTTGTTGGGGTTGATTTATTGGTCACAATTGAAGTTTTATGGAGTCTCAAATCCTTTAATGGCTCCTTATTAATAAAAAAAACTGAACATAAAAAATTATGAATGAAAAAAGTTCATAAAAATTGATTCACCGAGTAACTACTCCACTAACAACATCGCATGATGCAACTCAATAAAACCGCTGCATTTGCTAATCTTTAAATAGGATAGTTGAACTTCTCAGTCGTTAGTTAGAAGTAATTGTCTCTCATTTCCTATCTCAAAGCAAAAGTATCGATAAAATATTCGCTTGATCAGGCCCGGCTCCGCCCAACCTCCCTTCAGGCGTCAGTCGAGTCCGCAGGCGCTGGCGAACGCACGTCTCTCCGCCATCTTGAATCTCGGCGCCATTCCGTGCATTAAACACTTCCTGCTCATTCACCATTTCAGTTTAAAATACGGAAGTGTCGTGACAACACGCAGTATATTAACGGTGAGATTTTTTCTTAATTTATTTTCCTGTAAATATGTATTTATTTATTTTAAGACGCCTACAACGGGATGGCCTCCCAAGGACGTTTTTGTTCATTTACTGCATATAGGTGCATACCTACTTACATGTCATTCATTTTGGGATATTCTAGTACTTTCGATGTTTTCGATATTTTGTTGAACATGATTTGTTGATGTTTCGAAGAATGTAAATATAAATAAGCGGAGTAATGATGACGTTAGGGTTTTACGTTTGATACCTGACCTAGGCGAAGGAGGCGGGTACGTCGTGGGTGCATATAACCGAGATTTTTATAGAAACTACGTAGTTTCTCAATCAATATTCGGGTTGTGCACGAAGTTTCTTAAACTCCTTTGCATTAATGAAGAGATTTTTCTTCCTAATTTAAATATTTTCGGGGTACAATTTTTTCTCAAACTTTTTTTTAAATTTTTATTGGTCTGTATTACTTTTTGTTTTTTTTTAATATATTTATAAAGTAACCGTTCAAAAGCAACATTTTAAAAAGAGAGAAACATACCAATTCTTTTTTTCAAACCCGTAGTTTTCACTACTGCGCATCAAAATTGCCCTAGGACCTAAGATACACAATGCTTCACCCATTCAGCAACTGGAAGCGTTACATCACTAAAACCTGTTCCTTACTGAATGTTAGTCAATATGAGCGGACGACACGCCCACTCGCGAACAACGAACTCGCGGTAATCGGGTCAACCACCAAGCATTTCCGAAGCTAACTTATGTAAGCATTCGTTTAATAACACCTTAGTCTAAACAATTTCGGGGTTTTGCATTTTCGTATTATCAATACAGAAATTTTGTCAGCTGGTTTTTTGGGTTGAAGGGAATAGGCTGCTTTTAGTACGGGAACAGAGTTGGATTTGAATGTTCAATCTTGAAAATTATCATTATAACCTTCACGCTTGTATACGTTGGTTTCGGCAGGTGTACCTATAGTGTAACACTTAGATTTTGCCAGTCTGGAGTCCTATGTGGTACGGGGCGAGCCTATTACCATCAGCTGGGAAAAAAGTAAGGTCTGCTACTAAGAAGTTTCTGACGGGACGAGCTCAGCAGTAGCAATAGCGACAGCTAGACCTATGAGACAAACAGAATGTTCCAGTAACTGCACTGTATAACTATTCTTGTCCTTTTGTGTTTGCAGTGGCATTAATTCGTCTTTGGTTCTAATTGTATTAATGAAGTACAGTTTAGGCCTTCAATTTTTTCTGAAATCTTTCTTTTTTTTATTTCAACATTAGAAATGACAGGCGCTGGTATATCACAATCTTATATAGAGAAAGGTGTCTGAAGTAGGAAGGTCCTGAGTTACAGATCACCTCTCCTGCTTACATACATCATTATTTTTAGGTCGTTCTGGAGCCGAATACCATGAACTCGATCATCGAACTCGAAACGATTGGGACTATTTTTTTCAAAAAATAACTATAAAAAAAAACACGAAAGAATAAATTTAATGTTTTTTTTTGTGAAATAATGAGAATCGATCGATGTATGAATTTTTCAATGGGTATCGTTCGCATGTGTTGCCGATCGTGGATACGTTTTACACACACATATGCATTTGAGTTCTCATTATTTAAAAAAAAAAACATTAAATTTATTCTTTCGTGTTATTTTTTATTGTTATTTTTTGAAAAAAATAGTCCCAATCCTTTCGAGTTCGATGATCGAGTTCATGGTATTCGGCTCCAGAACGACCTAAAAATAATGGTGTAGAGAAAGGTGTCTGAAGTAGGAAGGTCCTGAGTTACAGATCACCTCTCCTGCTTACATATATAACATTTTATTAATAGCAATTTTATTTGTCAAGATACTAAAGTTAAAATTGGGAGTAGGTAAACAAATACTTAGAATTAATTATTTGAAGACAATAAAACTCATATCTGTGTCTCTCGTATCTGTGTGTACATAAATAAATAAATAAACTCGCTCCTCATATATTTTTTAGTTTTCGCGTTTTATGAAAAACGGTAACTTCGTAGCGTCACTTTTTTACCAACTTTCACTAAGGTTTTTTCCGAGATTTATGCAACGTAGGAATTTGAATTTAGATGTAATATTAGGTATCGATGACGCGCTCATGTATCGCTATTCAAAAACAAAAATATATTAGTTCGCTCCTACGAAAGTCAAGGGTTAGTAAAGTAAAGCGTTGAGCTTTATCAACAACTTGTTTCTAATCGTGAGGTATTTTATTGTCTTTGTTGACAGCGTCAATGACAAGCATCATATCTATTGCGTACACTTGACATTGGTTGATCCGCAGCTAAATATTTAGCCCCATTAAGAAAGAGAATTTTGAAGGACTTGATTCTGGTTCACAAATCCCACCAATGGACGGCTTCCACCTGCGCACTTGATGATTTATTTACTGCATCAGTGAGAGGAGTTGGCGTGGCTGAGTTTTCGGCTAAACATATTTAAACTTTTTGCCAATGATACGCTAAGAAGAAAACCAACTTTAGAAAATTACTGTTATTCTGCAACGTCATTTATCATTATCAAATTCAGTAGCAACATTAATAAGACCCTTAGGTATATTTTACGGTTGCTGCGGGACCGTTCGAAAGAGATACCGCGGCCCTGGAACACAAAGGGCAAAAGAAGGAACATGGATGGGTTTTATTTAGTCAGTAAAAGTCTGACACTCCCTTCCGCTCCGCCCTGAGCGGGAGGATCATTTGAAGATTTCCCATCCCAAAAAAAGGTATATTTTTCGGTTAAAGACACATAAAATCACGTCCCATTTTCAATCGAAGTCTTTTGATCTGTCCAACTCCATTCATCTGTTCATAACTCTCGGCCAATGATGCAATCGCGTGTATTCATAATTCATGGGCAGTAACGTAACCGTAATGTTCTTTCTATGTTTACGTCAGAATTATTGATCATTACTTTGTTTTTGACAGCCCTTTGTATAAGTTTACTTTGTAACTGACCGCCCATCAAATATTTCGTGCGTCATACCATACAATGTACATAAAGCTAGTGATGGAAAATAGTTCAGAAAGATGAGGAGCTCGTGGCTAAATAATAACAGCCGCTCGGGTCTTTAGGTTAAGCCACGCTTGCCTAACACCACCCATTGTATACCGAATTTCCTGCGTGCCTCGGAAAGCACGCTAAACCGTTGGTCCCGGCATCAATTGTAGATCTTTGACAGTCGTTACAGGTAATCAGTGGCCTGAAAATCTGACAACCAGTCTTACCAAGGGACAGCAGTAAGAAAATTATTGGTAGTTTGTATGTTCGTATGTAAGTCTAAGTTAGTAAAGGTAAAACTGGTTAAAACTGAAGTTCAATGGCAAATAAAAATTCATTATGTATTCAAAGATTTTCATTTGTGTTTTCGTCTATTGTCTGACGATAATGTAATTTTAAGTCTGCTGATTTAAAAATGAATGGTTATATGGAATTATTCGATAGCATACACGACAGGTGCTAGTTTTTAGTTTCAGACCTGCTTGGTCATCGACTCCGTGAATAAATTACCTAATAAGTCTTATCATCTTTCATACGTCATATCAGACACGCACAGCTATCGGCACTTTGATCTTCGAATATTATTGCGGGGCTAACTTTCTAATTTTTATAAGTGCTTTATTGGTAGATAGTGTATTCATTAACCGCAAAAGGGCTTACATTGTACACGCAGTTACTATACAAAAAGTCCTTCTATATATAGTCTATGAATGAAACAAAGTTTGTTCAATTCATTAATTTGTACTTTACAGCAATCATTTCTTTTAAAATGCATTCGTTATAATTTAGTATATGCGTTTGTCTACTAGCACTTTTACACAAATTGGGATCATGAAAAACGGCTGATTTTGTAAAAAAAAATAACCCGGAGGCTGCGGGCTTGCAGCCATGTGCGGTTTCGGAAATTTACGACATAGTGAGATTGGTCCTTATTGGATTTTTCTTTTAAATTATTCGTTTGCAACCTGGAGTTACTCGTAGTTTGTGTTATAACTTGAGAGGCCCGGGGCCCTCTATTACCTACACGTGATCTTATGTTATTACTGAAAACTGTCAGCAATTATTCGTCTCTTACTAGCTTATCTTAATATATTAGCCTTTTTAACGACTACATCTACACATTAAAGTAGTTTTTCTTGGGTCTGTGTCCGCATTCGATCGCGTTGTTCTTCTTCATCACTGATTTTGAAGCGGTTTCCCCATCATTTACATTTTATTCCAGAACTTTATACTATCTATAGACTCATATTTCTTAATGTAAGTTTAGTAATATTGTAGGTTATTACGAGTACAAAACTAACATAAAATTAAGACATAGGCTGTTTTGTCAAGTCAAATTAACAAGGCATGGGCGGCTCGCTAGTTATTTATTTGATAGTTGTATAAGACAGTTACTTAAGGGGGTGAGTGTACTACGATACCAAACTTCCCTTCTCTCCCTAGAGGGAAACGGGCGTGGCGGCTGCCTATATACTAAAAGCCTTTTGTATTTACTCCTCAAGGTACTATAAACTTTTAAAAAGAAAATGCTTGCTTCGTTAACCCTGAAATCCGAAGCTTTATAGCCACCAATTTGAAATAGGAGGAGGCTCGACAATTTACTTTCTTATGAACATAAAATTAGAGCGGCATCGTAAAAAGATATTTGATATGCAAATATATTTTTTATTACGACATGAATGTCATAAAAAAGGAGTAATATAAATGTGTATGGTTCTTTATGTCTACACCAAAAGGGAAGGTGGTACACTTGACTTAAAGGACCCAAGATTAGTCATGATTAAGGGTGGTATTCATACATTCTTATATACTGTATTAATCTTTCACGGTTTAACACTAAACATACACTGTCAATTTTCACATTATATAGTTCCCACCGCTGGGATAGATCTCCTCTCTATGATAAGGAGGGGCTGTAATGCCACCATGCGGGCTCAGTGCGGGTTGATAGATATCCCATGTCTTAATTTTTAGGGTTGCGTACCTAAAAACGAAAAACGGATCCCCTTATAGGATCACTCGCGTGTCTGTCTGTCTGTCTGTCTATCACAGCCAATTTACTCCGAAACTACTGGACCGATTGAGTTGAAATTTGATACACTTAAGTAAGTCCAAAGACGGACGCGTAACATAAATTAATTATTTTTAATCATAGGGGGCATTTTTGGGGGGTAAATTAGAAAATTAAATAAAAAAAAAAGAGTTTTGCCAACTATATTGTGTTTCATCTATATGTATAAAATGATAAACTGACTGATTGTTGATAGATCAACGCACAGCCCAAACCGCTGGTCCTAGAGATATGAAACTTGGAGGGTGTGTTCTTTGTGAAGAGTAAGTATCCACTAAGAAAGGATTTTTGGGAATTCCACCCCTAAAGGGGTAAAATAGGGGATGGAAGTTTATATGAAAGTCCTTCAGTTCCCGACCTCTGCTCTCAAGGTACTAGGCTCCCATATCAAAGTAGAAGATCTTAAATCCTTACTAATACCGGGCTAGCCTAGCGCTTCCACCTCAAGGCACCAGGATGTCATAGATCAGTAAGAGACCTCAGTATCAACAATCTGAATAACATTTTCACCCGACCTCTGCTCTCAAGGTACTAGGCTCCCATATCAAAGTAGAAGATCTTAAATCCTTACTAATACCGGGCTAGCCTAGCGCTTCCACCTCAAGGCACCAGGATGTCATAGATCAGTAAGAGACCTCAGTATCAACAATCTGAATAACATTTTCACCCGACCTGTGTTCTCAAGGTATTAGGCTCTCATATAAAGTAGAAGAGCTTAAATCCTTACTAATACAATAAATGCGAAAGTAAGTTTGTTAGTTTGTTACCTTTTCACGACTAAAACACTGAACCGATCATCCTGAAATTTTGCTTATACGTTTCATTTTGCATTTTCATCCCGAAAAAAAGTACTGTTCCCGAGGAAAACAACTATAAAGTTCTTAAGATATAGATGGCACCACGTGTCTTTCGAATCATGATTGAATTATATTATTACAAGCAGAGTACAACCCGAATTGAATGTCAAATTCTAAATTAACGCGAGCGAAGCCGCGGGCAAAAGCTAGTAACAAATAAAAGGTTTCATTACTTTAGAAAATAGGCGAAAATTGACCATTACACCCCTCCCTTCCCTTAGCTCCAAAATTAAAGGGCCGAAAATTTTGAAAAAAAAAAATATAAAAAATTTGTTCTTTGCCTTTAAGTTACAAGAAAACCTATAAGAAATTTTAGAATTAAAACAACTTACGGAATTTAGATATTTAACGTACGGAACGAGGTTCGATCGGCGTGGAGAAGCCACGCGAGTCGAACTCGCACTTGTCCGGTTTTTTAGAGTTTCGTACTTCAAAAGGAAAAAACGGAACCCTTATGGGATCACTTTGTTGTCCGTCTGTCGGTCTGTCTGTCCGTCCGTCTATATGTCAAGACCCTTTATCTCACGTGGAAGTATCGAGTTGAAATTAAAATCGTATACTCAGATCTGCAGTCCCTTGAGGCTGTGAAAAAATCAAACTTCTAAGTTGCCGTAAAAAAAAGATACGGTCGTTTATGCCGCAAAAAACGTATATTTCGGCACTCTCAAGTGAATCAAAACTAGACAAATGTACCCGTTGACCTAGAATCATGAAATTTGGCAAGTAGCAATGTCTTATAGCACATTTAAAGGAAAAAAACAAAAACCGAAATATGTAGTTTAATGACGAAATACCTACAAGTTTGTGTGCCGTTCGGTGCGCGAGTCTAACTCGCACTTGGCCGGTTTTTTTACATGACACCACCAGTTTTCCAACCACTTCTCTCTAATCTGGAAGGATACTTCGCATTAGCAGTAGTAGTCGGGCTTGCTATGAGCACTTTTGTTAAATACATGCTATAACAGACCTAACTAGGTAGGAACTACCATAGCTTTTGCTAAGGCCAAGCAGCATTTATGTGTTGCGCCTCGAACGAAGGCAATGTGGGAAATAACAGTCATAATGAGACAACATCTTAGGAATATTGGAGCGCAACCCCAGGTCGATTTCCAAAGTTTCTGGACGCTTTTAATGTGCAGATCTCTTAATTTTATATTCAAACCTTTTACCTATGTTTAACAAATGAAAACTTTGACTTTGACTTTGAAAACGTCTTTACATCATCCTCACATATGTATACTATCAACATTAATGATGTAACAAAGATCTTATAAAAATAAGAGTGTCCATGGAGTTTCTTGCCTATTCTTCTCCATAGAGATCTACGCCTTGGAATGGGCAACTACAATACTTTCACAAGGTATTATGCCTTGTGACTGGGACTGCAGCTTCATCTTTTTGTATTTGTCCTTCAAAAGTGCCTGTAACGGTCTAATTGAAATAAATGCTTTGAGATTAAGCAGTGCTTATCTAGGTCGGTCCGTGGATGGATGAACATTATCATTACGTACCGAGTTTCCTCCGTGCCTCGGAAAGCACGTTAAGCCGTTGGTCCCGGCTCTCATTTGTAGATCTTTGACAGTCGTTACGAGTACTCAGAAGCCCGAAAGTTTGACAACCAGTCTTACTAAGGGGTATCTTATTACCTAGTACTAACTGGGTTGTGGTGGTCAGATAGGCAGCCGCTCCATATAAAATATTTATATAGAGCTGTGTCTGGTTAGACTGGTAGCCGACCCATACATAGTTTGGGAAAAGGCTAGGCAGATGATGAATGAGACAATTTTCGTCGATTTCATGTCAACAATCTTTTTTATAACACTTACCTATTGAAGTTTCCTTTAGGTATGTCGACGTACCGTGGACCAAAATAGGTACAACAACAAAAAAAGGAAAAAGCCTTGTAAAAACTTCACAATTCTAGAAATGCCAACCCATAAAAACCTTTATTTGGAGTACTTTCGTAAGAACTTTCACAAAAATTGTAAGGGTTTCACTTGCTTTTATGAAAGGCCCTCTGACGTTCTTCGTTATATATAAATAGAAGTTGCCAGTT
This sequence comes from Eurois occulta, assembly GCA_950022335.1. Classification (NCBI taxonomy): domain Eukaryota; kingdom Metazoa; phylum Arthropoda; class Insecta; order Lepidoptera; family Noctuidae; genus Eurois; species Eurois occulta. The sequence continues at coordinate 6,149,466 of OX465484.1, read as the reverse complement.
GTCAGAAACCTGACAAATGGTCTGAACGTTTGCTGACGGTTGCCAGTGTCCCCGACTTGTTGGGCTGTGGAGGTGAGCAGTGGCTTCGTTTATGGAACTTTCGCCGACGGCATCAATTTCTCGTCTACTTTAAAATGATAATAGGTAGGATGTCTAGGGGACTTTCAGTTGTTTTGCTTAGGTTATCTAAACATTGATGGTCTTAATTCACAGCATTATCAGTATTAATAATAAAATCTTGGGACAACCAACACACCGCCATCTGATCCCAAACTAGGCAGAGCCTGTACTATGGCAACCAGACAACTGATAAACATACTTATATAATTATTTCTAAATACATACATATTATAGATAAATTACACACCCAGATACAGAACAATTAATCGTACTCATCGCACAAAGATTTGTCCTGTGTGGGAATCGAACCCACGACCTCCGTCCTAGCAGTCAGGGTCACTAACCTCTAGACCAACAGGCCAATCTATGTTATATCAATCTATTGTATTGTTTATAATTTCGTTAGGAAGAACGTTTCGAAGTATCGAATAGGACAGAACGGGTGAGTTTTTTTTATTAAACCAAGTTAAATATCATCTACTATGTATGTGGACCCCATTCTCCGCACTTACTATTCAAGTACTATAAATGGCGGACACTATAAGGGTCGATTCACATCGGAACGGCAGAAGCGGGCAACGACGCGACGAGGGCGGCCGAGCACGCTGCGGGCAGTACCGCTGAAAAGAAGCGCGTGGTCGCGCGGCCTTTTCGAGCTATTCAAGTGATACTGGTCTTTTAATTATGTAGATAAACTTTAAAATTATTTCACACTGAAAGTACTCGCCACGCCGCTGCTTTCCCGGTGTGAATAGGCCCTATCCTACATAGCTAACACTATTATTATTTCATGTAATCAAATATTTATGCTGTCTTGGCTTTCGTACGTTTTTTCACGGGTGACCACTGAAAACCAGCGCAGTGCTGTGGGCCCCCATAGCACAGCATCATGATGAGTGGTAACCTGCTTGTCGCAGTCACGACGTGCAAGCTGTTAACTATTTTTGTTTCTATCCTGTTGTTGTGATTTATAATATTTGTTATGCGTTGTGTGATTATTGTTTTTTTTTGTATGCACGTCATGTTCCTGCGACAAATAAATATTTTTCAATAGTCTTTCTCGAAAACTGGTCCTTATTGCTCTACGATTAAGTTCAACATGCAATGTATTTAACACGCGTGATTTTTTTATATTTTTCCGCAGGCGTGCGGAAATAAAAATTTCCACAGGTAACTAAACTGGTACTAAGTTCAATGACTATAGTCGGCGGAGATTGTTTTTTTTTTAAATCTCGGCAAAGAGATATGCGTCTTTACGACGTCAATATTTTATTGAGTATTTATATTGTGTTTATAAATAGAATATCATAGATTAACATGAATATTTAGTTTGTGTTCTAAATTCAAAAATATTTGAATTTTCTATTTTCCATGGCATTATACCTATGCTTCTTCTTCAACCTGACGAAAGCAAAGCGCGGAAAAAAACAAGTTAAATCATAGTTTCCAAATAATTCCTGATAAAAATACTTTCCGTTCTAATATTATATTTATTCGAAAGTATTTTGAAAAACGTCGTTTGATATGCGTGGGGATTTATTACTGCAGTTCTCGGCTCCATAACACCCTCGCCTGCAGCTTGGGTGTTAATTCCGCCGAATACGAATGCAATAACAAAGTTTCCTCACTTATGTCAAAATGTACAATCTTTCTTTCTTTCTATTTTCTGCTAGATCAAGGTCTTGTCTTACATGCGTCGTTGTCGAGTAAAAGGAAGTGAGATAAGGTGTAATCATTGAGATGTACTCGCAATTTATACAGATAGCATTGTTTCTCGTTTGTAGATGTTTCCGTATTTTTGCATTGATGTTCCTTATCGTATTGACTAATCTTGCATAAGATATCATAATAGGATATTGACAAAGATGTGTCCTATGTCTTCTGCTAAATAAATAAATAGCCCTTTATTCTGAATTATTTCTGTTACTTTTTCCAGTTGTTATAATATATCTCTCAATTCAGTGTGCCTTTTGGCAAAGGCCTCCTCTAGCTCCTTCCACTGGTTTCTGTCACGAGCCACTCTCCTCCAATTGGGGCCCGCTGTCTGTTTAATCTCATCTTCCCATCTTCTTTTCTGTTTCCCCTTGCTGCGTTTACTGTCCCTTGGATACCAGTCGGTTACTACTTTACTCCATTTCTCCGTATTTGCTCTCATCATGTGGCCAGTCCATCTCCATTTTTGTTGGTCAATCCTGGTCAAGATGTCCGGTAGCTTAGTTTTTGCTCTCACTTGTTTGTTTCTTACATGATCTGCTTTTCTTATATTTGACATGCTCCGTTCCATTGCTCTTTGGCAGTATTGCAATTTGTTTCTGTGCTGTTTCGTCAGTGCCCATGTTTCACATCCGTATGTTAAACAGGGTAGTATGCACATGGTGAAAACTTTTCGCTTTATAGCCATTCCTAAGTCTCTGGATTTCATGATCTCTTTTAGTGACCAATACTTTCTCCAACCACTTGCTATTCTTGTGTTAACTTCCTTATTGGTTTGATCTTTTGGTGATATTATTTGACCTAGATATGTGTATTCATCTACATACTCAAGTGGTTTTGAATCTACCTCTATTGGTTTTTTTTCCGAATTGGTTAACAGTCTTGTTTTTGTTGTGTTTATGGACAATCCCACCAAGGCACTTTCCTTGCTTAAAGCTTGGATCATGACCTCAAGATGACTTGGGTTTTCCTCAAATAGAACTATGTCGTCTGCGAATCTGAGGTGATTCAGTCTCTGTCCATCGATGTTGAGGCCCAGGTGAGACCAATCCAGTTTCCGGAATATATTTTCCAGGACTGCAGAGAATAATTTGGGTGACATTGGGTCGCCTTGTCTGACGCCTCTCCTCACTTTAAACTCGGGGCCTGTCTCTTCCAACCGTATTTTTGCTTTGGTGTTTGAGTATATAGTTTTGATTAGTTCAATATATATTTCTGGTATGCCTTGTGTAGCCAGACTTTCCCATATCGCTTCATGACTTGTGCTATCAAACGCTTTGTTGTAGTCAATAAACGCCATGTACAGTGTTTTATTGTACTCGTTGTATTTCTGCATTATCTGTTTCACTGCGTGTATGTGATCCATTGTTGAGAATTTCCTCCTAAAGCCGGCTTGTTCTATTGGTTGATTGTCGTCCAATTTCAGGCTTATTCTTTCAAGAACAACTTTCGAGAATATTTTGTACAAGTTGGACATAAGGCTTATAGGCCTGTAGTTACTTATGTCATCTTTCGGCCCTTTTTTGTGAAGGAGAATGATGTGTGAAGTTTCCCATTGTGCAGGAATGTACTGGTTAAACATAATTCTGTTGAATAATTTTGTAAGTATAGGGGCTAGTTCTTCTGCGGATCCTTTCAGCAGTTCATTGGAGATTTTATCAGGACCTGGTGCTTTTTCCATCTTTTGACTACTTATTGCCATTTCTACCTCCCTCTGTAGTATTTCTGGTTCGGGTTCAAATTCTGTTGTGCGGAGTTGTGATGTATTTCCGCTGGCTGAATGAAGCGTGGGGCAATGGTCTGCGTATAAGTCTCTATAAAATTGTGTTGCTGTTTCGATTATGTCTTCTCTTTTTGTCACAGTGTTATTTTTCCTTTTCACCTTCGGTATCCATTCCTTATTTACTTCTCTTAACTCTTTCCAAGCTTTGCGTACTCCTCCTGTTTTAATTATATGTCTTTCTAGAGTATGTAGTCTTTGATGTCTTCGATCTTTCCTGATGTTCTCTTTTATGTCCTTACTAATTTCTGTTATTTGCTTGATATTACTCTTTTTAAAGGGTCCTGATAAGAGAAACTTTCGTTCTTCGATTAGATGTAGTGTTTTCTGGCTTAATTCATATTTATGTTTTCTGGGTTTATTTGCAGTGTGAATTTTTAGTTGTTTCTCTAACATGTTGTAGTTTACTTCAATTCCTTTGTCTTCATTTGTTAACTCTAACTGATTTCCTGCCAGGGATTGAGAAATTTCTTTGTAGTTGTAGTAGTGTCTTCTGCTACTTGACATTGAATATGTAGGTATGTATTGATAATGCTCGCTCTGTCTCGTTCTTTTGAATCATGATCTATAGGTACATAATATATCATAATAGGATATTGACAAAATTGTGTCCTATGTCTTCTGCTACATGACATTGAATATTTAGGTATTGATAATGCTCGCTCTGTCTCGTTCTTTTGAATCATGATCTATAGGTACATATCATAATAGGATATTGACAAAAATGTATCCTATGTCTTCTGCTACTTGACATTGAATATGTAGGTATTGATAATGCTCGCTCTGTATCGTTCTTTTGAATCATGATCTCTTAGGTACTCATCATTTACCTAGCCTTCTCCCAACTAAATTGGGGTCTGCTTGCTGTCTAACCGTATGGAGCGACCGCTCCATGTAAAATGCTGGTATTCAGGCTGTTTATGGGCAGTCGCCTATCTGACCACCATGACCCAGTCACTGGGTATTACAAGACGCCTTGGTGAGACCAAGCATGCTTTATACTTCGGGTTTTTTTTACAAATAATCTTATTCTTCACTACCTTATGCCCGCGCCTTGCCCGCGCCGAGTTCGGTAATAATCCCTTGGGATCGTACTACCAAGATAAAAAATATCCTTTATGTTAATCCAGGTTATAAACCAGGTACCTGTGTCCAAATATCCTCACAAACTTTCGCATTTATCATAGTATAGTAAGATCTAGCAACTTGATGCTTCCTATTTTATGCGAGCAACAGGAACTAAACTTACTAATGACGTCACATAATAAGTAACCCTATGAAGAACTCAATCCCAGGCGATTAATTAGACTTTTTCGCAAGAAGTGTTTCATTATGTTTCGCTACAAAAGTGCTAGTCACTAGTCTATGTGTTGTCTCCTTGACCTAATTTCTCTAATGTGTAATGTCGTTACGGTCCATGTTGTCATGAGGCAGTCGCGGTAATTTGTGGGTACTTTTATATTTACACTTATTTATAGAAAGGGTTCAGTAGACTGGAAATATTTGAGGGATATAATATAGACTGTGAAAACATGAATTATATATTTGGTCACCTCGGACTTACTCTCAATGATTCTAGGCATTTGTGTAATATTAAATGTCAGATATGGAATAGATACCATTTTTCCGAAGTGAGAAACATTTATATGAATTTAATTTCTAAAAGTACCGAACTAGCAATCATTTTATTCAACACATTAGAAAGAAGAATGAAAATTAAGTTTATTTGGCATTAAAAATAAAAATACCTTGAAAATTATACAAATCAAATAAAATCAAATCAATCTTTATTTGTGAACACAGGTATTACAATAACACATGGTGGTGGTATACATTTTAGTCGATCTCTATGTCCTACCAATGCAATTGGTGTACAAATAGTAGTTTTTTTTTAATAATTCTGAATCTCTAATACAAAGTCAAGTTCGAGTAAATAATGTTAATTCATTCAATAATTATACATTATTAATAAATAAATTAATCAATTATAATTTATTTAACATGCATGTCAATGGTAAATTATATAAAGGCTCGATATGTCATTAGAATACCATTCCATTTAAATTTACAAAATAAATAAACATACAAAACTAATAACGCCAAAAGTGCCTCAGCTCAGCATAATGTCAGATGACAACACAAGGTGTACCACCTGACCCTGATTTTCAGCATTACATTATTACATTACACAAATACTTCTTACTTTTACGTTTTGAAAGCTCTTCGCACTGTTCTCACCTGCCATCATCAATCAGCTTTAACCCAATTATTTTAAAGTCTAGTTTACCCAACATTTCCATTATCACAACATTCTCATTTCCACAGCCTTTATTTCTATATTTCGAGCACTTTTTTACCTGTCCTTATTTTTAAATTATTCAGCTAGTCCATCCAGTGCATTGACCCCAGGAAATAGGGTCACTCGCTAGAGTAAAGTACCTCGGGATACGCTGCCGGGTTAATTGCTATGAATTTTTGAATTGACCGGCGTTTTAAATACAGCGGTCGGTCGGTCGGTATGAACATTCGAATTTACAGGAATATCCGCCCTGTTGTTTCTCTACAAACCCTTTAATTTGATACCGATATCAGGAGAATGCATAAAAATAACTAATCCGCCATCTTTGGGAGTCCGCCATGTTGGATTTAGAATGACGGACAATATGGCGTAAGACACAGTTAGTCACAGCTGAAGCTAATAAAACAAAGACATAACATAAGCTAAAAGAAGAAAGCTGTTAAAATCATCACAAATCGACACGTTACTACCACATACCATGTAGATGTTGTAGGTAGCACAGTCGCTCGATTTCAGCTTTATTGCAGGAAATGGGCAGGACTTCCTGTGTCAGAATAAGGTAACTCGGGTCATTCAGGCGTTCGTGTTTCTAATCAATGCACACATTAAAGAAGTCGGTTTCAATAATACATAATTGTTTGTGTATGTTGATATCAAATTATAAATGCGAAAGTTTGGATGGATGTTTGCTACTCAATCACGCCAACGGCTGAACAGATCGAATGAAACTTGGTACAGAGATAGATTATACTCTGGTATAGCAAATAGATTCTTATTATCCCAGAAGTAGGTAAGATGATAAGATCCCGTGGGCAATTCCCGAACTGCCTGCGGGCGAAGCCGCGGCCATAAGCTAGTAACCTATAAAACTGTAAATGTTTTTCAAATAACCAAGACCAGGCAAGTCAAATTAATATCGTTCAGTCATATATACATATAAACTCACGCCAACGTCTCATGGGTGTAGGCAGGAACCACAGGACGCCAAGTGGCGTTCGGCCACGATCCTTACAAACTCCTTTCGGTCTGACCACGTTCGCACGAAAGTCTACGAACTGTGTTAGGAGGTGTATCATTGAATATTTGAAAATCATCTTTAAGTTTCTCATATAATTTTTCATTTTAATCGCCCATTTATAACGATTTAAAGTTAATTATTCGAAATGACAAATCATATAAAAATAAAAAAAAACAAGAAGTTCGTCTGTGAAATTTTTCACATTTTTAAACTGAAAAACTGAAAATAAGAAAGAGTAATTATAAAAACTAAAAAAGTCAACTGAAAAGCAAAAAAAAATCGGGTTTTTTAGTTTTATAATTACTTTTGTTAAGGTGCAAATAGCACCTTAGATACTGGGTGGTCCAAATAATTACGTCATAAAAAATAGATTCCTCATGCCTAGGGATATCCGAAATGCACCATGTATGTTCCACGATTCTTGATAGGTATCGAATTAGAAATTCGTGAAACGGGTTATAAAAGAGATGAGGTGAAAAATCATTCGAAGAAAACTTACATACAAAGTAATAATTGATACGAAATTATGTACAAGCCATATTAGATAGGCTATACGAGTATATGTGCCTCGTGCAGTCGTGTTAACATAATCCCTTACCGTGCAACACCTGATTGGCTTCATCAGTGCGATTCTAATGTTAATAAGCTGCCGTAAACTATCCGTTTTTACAGTTTTTATACATGTAAGCGTGCACGACAAACAGATCGCAAGGTAAGCAAAAATGTATAATATACGTGAGCGCAACGTATGGACGGCGGGTTAGTTACTGCGCACTAGTCCGGTCGGAAGGTTCTCCCTGGATTTAATTGGAATAAAACTAATTCAGTAGTAAACAGTCGTTTATTTAATAATTATATAATATATTTATTTACTCAAAACAAAACATAGTAGTAGTACACGTTAAAATACAGTTTTACAAATAAAGTACTTTAATATAAACGTGTGGGTGAGCACTGCTCTCCTAGCTAGGTTATGAAAACCTGTGTGAAGGAGAAGCAGTCCGATCCCCTAAGGCTAAGGTGTAATGATGTAGAGGTTACATAGTGCTTCTGATAATACTGTTACAATTCCGGTGTATTGAGTTGACAATTAAGTTTAAGGTATTAAGTACGTTTTATTAAACATCAATATGAAATATTTTTAAGGTAAATAAGTGTGTGTGTATGTGTTGTGATTGTGTGTGTGTGTGGGGGGGGGGGGATGTGTGTGTGTGTTTTTGCTTGTCCATTTTCAACACTTATGTTAAGATTTCTTCAGTTTCGTCATATGTCTTATTTTGGAGGTACGATTGCACAATCTTTTTATATTGACAGGGATTGTTATAGTCATACAGTGACAGCTGGATCCCTAAAGTGGTGACCCCGAACGCGAACTATACAGCGTGTAACGGAAGGGGGGTATCAACCCTGAAGGAGGTGAATGTGCACATGAAACTCAACAACTTTCCCCAAAGAACATAGGTCCAATATGAAAAAAAATTTGGCCCTCCCTTACAAAACTGACTACCAGCTGATTGATTTACTATGGGAGGGCCAAATTTTTTTTTCATATTTCGACCTATGTTCTTTGGGGAAAGTTGGTGAGTTTCATGAGCACATCCACCTCCTTCAGGGTTGATACCCCCCTTCCGTTACACGCTGTATAATTGCGTCGTAATAAAGTTCAAAGTGTACGAATTCGGTGATTCTGTAACGTATCGTGTATCAGTGCGAGCTAAATTAACAAAATGCAGGCTCCACAAACACAGGCGATGCCGGTGAAAATTGAAAGCGAAGATGTAGCGTCGATAGAGCTAAAGGCGCAAATTCCAGATTTTTGGAGACACGATCCACGTCTGTGGTTTGCACAACTCGAGGTGTTACTAGCGAGTCAGAAGCAAGGGGAGGCCAAGAAATACGGCCTGGTGCTATCAAAGCTAAGCCAGAGCACCATACGCGTCACATATTCCTGAACCCACCCGGAAAACCATACATCGCCCTAAAGGAACGTCTCTTGACGGTGTACGAAGAGTCGGTCACGCGGAAACTACAGAAGGTGCTGCATGAATCGGCGATAAAAAACCCACGCACGCGCACGCGTATATATATGATTAATCGTTCACTCAGCACTAAGTGGAAGGATATAGGTATGTATGTTGAATTGTTCAAGTGCTACCGGAGTATGAGGTCGTGGATTCGATTCCTAGTACGGTTAAGTGGAATTGGGTTTTTCCATCGAGAATTTCTCAGTAGCAGTCCTGCATATCTGCATTTGTGCCTGGTTGATGGCTATAGGCTCGCCGCTGATAACATAACAGGGGCGGGGAGAGTTGGGCTGAAGTGCACCTAATAGCACACCCACAGTTCCCAAGTACGAATAAGTCCCGTGTAATAGGTGGCGAGCCTATTGCCATCAACCGCGCACAAATCTAGACTCCGTGGCTGCTACTGAGAAATTACTGATAGGAAACCAAATAACACTTTGCTCGACCTGGGAATCGAACGCAGTACCTCATGCTCAGCAATCGCGCTTGCGACTACTAGACCAACGAGGCAATCAAGCCGCTTATAACAATGGGGCTTAAACATCTATGTGGGTGTACTCTATATATGTTGTACATTCCGCTTAACCCTTTAAAGAAATATCTAGGCGTAATGTTATGTTTTTTTTTTTTTTGAGGAGCTCGTGGCTAAATAAGAACAGCCGCTCGGATCGATCTTTAGGTTAAGCCGTGCTTACCTAGGTTGGTCCGTGGATGGGTGACCACCCATTACATACCGAGTTTCCTCCGTGCCTCGGAAAGCACGTTAAGCCGTTGGTCCCGGCTGTCATTTGTAGATCTTTGACAGTCGTTACAGGTAGTCAGTGGCCCGAAAGTCTGACAACCAGTCTTACCAAGGGGTATCGTATTACCTAGCACTAACTGGGTTGTGGAGGTCCGACAGGCAGTCGCTCCATGTAAAATACTGGTATTCAGCTGCATCCGGTTAGACTGGAAGCCGACCCCAACATAGTTGGGAAAAGGCTAGGCAGATGATGAATGTTATGTTTTGTGATAAAGGAAATTACTTCTTTGGTCTTTCGATCTGCATTTAGTCGATTCATTTGTTTATTGGTCCTTCAATCCGCTTTTGATTATATTTTTCCAGTCTTTCCTTTTGTCTTGCATTGGTGTCGACAGATTTTGTTATAACAACACATTGCAACTCAGGGGTACGACACTCTTGGGTGACCACTGAAAACCAGCGCTGTGCTGTGGGCCCTCCATAGCACAGCATTATGCTGAGTGGTAGCCTGCTTGTCGCAGTCACGACGTGCACGCTGTTAACTTTTCTTTTTTTTCTGTTTCTGTCCTGTTGTATTAATGTGCATTATGATTATTGTAACTATTTTTGTTTTATATATTTTTTTTTTATGCACGTCATGTCCCTGCGACAAATAAATATTTTTTCTTTCTTTTCTTTCTTTCTTTCTTTCTTGTATGGCTACACATTCGAATCGGGTTTATTTGTTGCAAAACAACGCCGATTTTAAGCAATTACTACACATTATCGGTATCATTTGTCTTTTGCCGATCGGCAAACACCTATCGACAATTACTAACGCTAAATCATGTTCGAGTTGGCACTATTTGAGTTAGGCCGAGCGGGTTTTTTCAGAACATATAGCCTATATTCGATTTTTCTTCTGGCTGTGCCGAACTATACCGACCCAAATGTGTGCGAAGTACCTCTGAATGATTATTTTATCCAAGGTTTAATGCTTTATAGATTTTATAATAATTTAATATAGTTACGAGTGTTACACCCGTTAAGTAATAACTTATGTAAACATTTTTATGCAATAGACAAGAATTTAAACGAAGTAACAACCGTCAAAGAAAGCAACGCTAAGAATTCTAACTTTTGACAGTTAATTTAAGCAATTACTAAACTACAGGATAAAAATCGTACCATAATTAAAGACTTTTACTCAAGTAAACACTTTGACTTGTAGATACGAATGTAAATGTCATACTTTAATATCTAAGAAGCAATACTTACTTCTATCCCAACAAAGAAGTTAATCTAGCTTTATTATTCTCGTAGATCATAACATCAGAGCCATGCGGGATACATAACAAATTACTTTTATTATTGCTCCTTAAGAATGTGAGTCACGTCAAACAATAAATGATAGAATTTTATAGTTCCTACATAAATAGGTAATAGAGCATTTTATTGCGGACTTGAAAGATCTTAGTAATAAACTTGGGTTTTGTTTAGCACACAAACAGACATATTTATTTTAAACTACAATGTTTTATCAATAAATGGCTAGAAAGTAAAATATACATATTATTACATTCTATTTCACAATGTAGACACACATAGTTTCTACGTTCTCAATAAATACGGGGTGGAAGACACACCACCGCGAAAACGTCTACCACGTATTCAGTCCCCCAAAAAACAGCTGTTCCATACATTTTATCCGTGTAGGTATTGCACTTTTGTAAGAAACAGCATCTTTTTTTAATAACCGATTAAAAATTTCTATGTGCGGGAGGGGTGCTCAGAATGATGTACTGAATACGTGGTAACCGTTTTCGCGTCGGTGTCCCTTCCACCCCGTATTTTTCAGGAGTATATTACAGAGAAACCCCAATAGTCTGTCGAATTTCTTTCTGAATGATAATGAAATAATCTTGTGATCATGTGATTTCGTCTGTGTAAATGTTTTCATCACGTTAGGTGCCTATAACAATTTGGATAGTTTTACGTGTAGGTAGGCAATAAGAGCATATATAAGTCCTAGAATAATAGAGAAAAGAGTAATAGAGAAGTATGGAAGAAGAAGACATGCTGCGCCGACCAATTAAATTGGAATAAGGGCAGAAGAATGATGATAAGTTCTTACGTCGGGTTTCATCCCTTAGTTACAATCATAATATTTCTCCATGAGAGTACTCCTTTCATTCTAAAACCTTTTAATACCTTCTTTTATTTATTTCTTTAAAATATTTGGTTTACTCACAACTGTTTATTATGAGTGTTCACATAACATCTAGGGATGTACAAAGACTAAAAACCACATTAACAGCTCTATAAAGTAGTTTCGTTTGTTTGGCAACGCCCTACAAGGACAACTTACATTACTTTTTTATATTATTATTTTGTATTCTTTATTTGACATTATTTACTTTTTTAAGTGTCGTATTAATTTCTGTGAATATGGGGATAATGTGGGTCTTATTTTTTTATGCGATTTTGTTTAGTTAGGAGAGCAGCGGTGGCCCAGTGGTGGCGGCCCCGACTTACGAACAGTAAGTCGTGGGTTCGAACCCAAGCAGGAGCATTACTTTGTGTAATTTATTTAATCACCAATGCTCTCAAAAACGGTGAAGGAAAACATCGTGAGGAAACCGGCATGTCCTCGAACCAAAAATTCGAAAACATGTGACATCTACCAACCCGCACTGGGCCCGCGTGGTGGATTATAGCCCATTCCCTCTCTAGAGAGGAGGCCGTGTGTCACAGCAGTGGGAACAGTAAAGGCTGATCATGCTTATGCTAGTTTAGTTACTTTCACGATTGTCTGGAAGTTTGAGTACTTTATGCGGGCTACACAAATGTCTTTTCTCTGATATTGTTCATCGTGTCGCTGAGCTCCTTGGGTTATGAGTCGAGCTACACGATCACTGACAAATGCTTACACTGACTGGACAGGTCCACTCAAATCCGTATGGTTATTTTTTCAAAAGACCTTCTTAGAGTTTAATCTGTATAATCCTCATATAACTTGACTAATGTCTGGACTTTAAATGAGACAGTAACCTCTGAGTTTATTTCGGATGTTTCTTGTCAGAGTAAACGAAACACCGAGCCCCATCTAGTTTTATAATATAACATGACGTAATGTGTAAAAATGTTTTGTAAAACCAATTTACAGAAATAAATATGATTTATACACTGACCTTATTGGTGAGGTTCTTCAGAATAGTCAGGTGCGTAGTACTCGCAACCGGCGCGCGTGTATGACCAGATGTATGAACGTGGACGAGGCGAAAGGAGTATGTAAGGATCGTAGCAGTTGGCGTTCTGCCTACCCCCATGAGACAAAGGCGTGTCTTTATGTATGTGTCTATGTAAAGTAGTTTAGTACCTACACTAGCCTAGTCATTGCGTTATGCTCGTACCTTCGTACGTGACAAGTAATTTTACTGTCGATCGCTCAAACCATAACTCATTTTATCAGACAACGAAATCGTTTTAGCTGAAAGTTAATGGAATACTTTGAAAAGTTTCAACGGTTAATGATCAATATCGCGGCTATGAAATGCTTCGAAATTAAGCAAGTTTTATTGGGTTTCTTGTGGTTCGATTTTATAACGGACGTTTTAAGCAATAAAAGGGCGTGACGAATGCTGTGTTCCATCCATTCATCATCATCATCTTCATGCCCTTGTCCCGTTCTACTTGGGGTCGGCGCAACACGTTTTCTTCTTCCATTCTCCCCTGTCAGACGTCACGGTATCATTTACTCCTTTCTCTTTCATATCAGTCTTCACACAATTCATCTCATCTTTTCTTTGGCCTTCCTCTGCCTCTCCTTCCATTAACATTCATGTCCATCAATCTTTCAGTCACATGCGTTTGATCCCTCCTCATTACAAGTCCATACCGAGACAAACGACTTCCTTTCAATTTTTCTGTAACAGGCGCCACTTTCAAACTTCCTCTAATGTACTCATTCCTTTCTTTATCCATTCTTGTCACTCCACACATCCATCTCAATATTCTCATCTCCGCTACCTACATGCAATCGTTTTTCATCCATCTTCTTCACAACCCAGCATTCCGATCCATACAGTACGACAGGTCTAATCACGTACTTGTATATTTTCCCCTTTAACTTGAGGGGCATCCGTGGGTCGCAAGTTGTTCCAGTGACCTGTCGCCATTTCATCCATCCTGAGTTGTTCCAGTGCGTTACGTCCTGGTCTACTTAGCCATATCTTTGGATAAACGACCCGAGGTACCGGAAGTCGGATCAGATCGGTATGGGCGTTCCGGCAAAAGTTATAAGCACTGGACCATATTATTATTACCTAATAAAATAATAGTTTAATAAAACGTGTTTTAGAGTGACGTCATTTTCTTTCTCGTATTTTTCTCAGCAAGCCCTTCTATTTGATACCCATATAGTAAATTGCATCTTCGGGAGTCCGCCATATTGGATTTAGAATGACATCTCTTAGCTAGCCATCTTTTTGTCATCCAAACTAAAAATATATGCAAAATTTCAGCTCAATCGGAAACCGGGAAGTGGGTAAAAATTTAACGGTCAATTTATGTGGTATGTTCCCTTGGGATAATGTAAGACCTCTACGCGACTGAATTGAATCAAACGGGTATTATTCGTAGAGTTTATGTTGGCATAATAAAACTGTTAAATATGTCTTAACACTACAGTATCAGTACACAAAACAAAAAGTATACCAATCAAGCTGTACAAAACCAATCACTGTTAAGTAAAGCTTTCACGGTTTAAAACTAAACTTATACTGTCACTTACAGGATATCTTCCGTGATTGTTCATGACCCGCGATATCGGGAGCTCAAAATCATGAACAATCACGGAAGATAAGTATCCCTTTTTTTTTGGGATGGGAAATCATCAAATGACTCCTCCCGCTCTGGGCGGAGTGGAAGGGAGTGTCAGACTTTTACTGACTAAAACCCATCCATGTTCCTTCTTTTGCCCTTTGTGTTCCAGGGCCGCGGTATCTCTTTCGAACAGTCCCGCAGCCACGGAAGATATCCCTTAAGTGACAGTATAAGTTTTGTACAAAACCAGTTTATACGGATCTCTTATTGTATTGAAAATCTATATAAAGCGAGGCCTTGTTATTCTGGAAATGTAAAGCTTGATGTGCCGCCGTGTGTACAAGTTCCGATCACTGTTACTGTCGTTTTATTATATTAAATTACTTCGTAAGGAACTTCGGCCTCGTGGGCGCTATGACAAACATAGCCAAAGCTAGTAAGGTAGACCTTGAGACAGTATATTCGTAATAGAATTCTCATTATCTTAATAGACTAGTCTTGTAGGAAATTTTTAGCTGAAAGTCCTAAAGGCAGAGCCATTTTTCTGTTGAAGTACCTATTAGGTCTTTACTTTATTACAACAAAAAGGACAGGAGCTACGATATAGACTGACAGGTAGCAAACATTATTGGAATAAAAAAAACAATTAACATAACTGAACATCACGCCTGTAATGAAGAAGGGATAGGCAGTGGTGTACCTACTAGTACACCCACATTTCGCCAGGTATGTTTAAGTCCTATGTAATAGGGGGCGAGCCTAATGCCATCGACCAGGCATACATCCTATTTCCGATGGCTGCGACTAAGAAATTCCTGATAGAACAACCCAACAACACTTTGGCCGAGCCGGGAATCGAATTCAGGACCTCATGCTCAGACTAATGAGGTATTGAGTTAATTAACATAAGTGCGTAGTAATAGCTAGTCATTACTTTAAAAAAACCTGCCAAGTGCAAGTCGGACTCGCGCACCCAGGGTTCAGTATAAACTTATAGGTATTTTGTCTGTAGACTTGAGCATAATATGGTTTTAATTTCAACTCAATACCTCCACGCGTTTTCGAGATAAAGGGTCTTAACAGACAGACTGACGGACAGACAGACGGCCAACAAAGTGATCCTATAAGAGTTCTGGTTTTTCCTTTTGAGGTACGGAACCCTAAAAAAAAACATCGAAATCCTTTCGCTCGTCAAAAACAGAAATAATCTTATCTATTTTATCACAACCAGTGGTTTTATTTGAGTAGCTCCATCATAAAGAACAATTGACGACATAAAAGCCGTGCACTTTGATTAGTTTTTTGGCAACTCAGTCCAGATTTTATTCGTGATGTTGAACTCGTTCGCTTCTAGTTTTATGGTTTATGGTTTAAGAACTTTATTTCTCAAAAAGAATTACATTCACTTAAATGAGAAAAAACTTATTTCTACTTAGAATACATTAGCGACGCGACGGTTACACAACAAAAATAGGTTAGATTAGTACACTACCCGAAGATAGCTTAAGATTTTAAATCCGCTATAGAGATTTTTTAAAAGTGTACATGGATTTTTGATGTTTTACATGCCAAGGCAATTTGTTGTAAAGCTGTGCTCCTTCATACAGAATAGTACTCCTGCCGTAGTTTGTTCTAGGGGCCCGAAACGCTATGTCATTTGCTTGTCTAGTTCTGTATCAGTTTTTTATTTGAGTGACATGACAAATTGTTTCTCAAGGCTACGCGTCTATGGGTACTATTGGCAGAGTGCCCGGCTGGCAGCGCTTCCTTTCAGCGTAGCCAAACACATCTCCACATTTTTATTTATTTACTTACACTACATTTACCGTGTTTCAGAAGCTGCGGCTCTACTGTGAAAACTAGGCCACATATTCAGAAAGCTAGTGCTTAGTTTGTTTAGAACCTAATTTGGTACTTACTGTTATTACTCGACTGCTAAGGAAGGGTTATGTTTTCGCGTGTTTCTATGTTTGTTTTTTTTGAAGTGAAAACTTCTTTAGCGGCGTTGAGCACTTTAAAAAAATTGTTCTGTAATGGGTATAAAATCTTAAACTCGCGTCAGGACACTCGCGTCAGGACACGTGACAAAGCGTAAGACGGATGGAGAGTAGACAATTTTGAACTTAACCTTCAACATTTTATGGTTTAAAATTATTTAAAGAAATTTGGAAAAAGCGTAAGACGGATGGAGAGTAGACGATTTTGAACTTAACCTTCAACATTTTATGGTTTAAAATCATTTAAAGAAATTTGGAAAAAGCGTAAGACGGATGGAGAGTAGACGATTTTGAACTTAACCTTCAACATTTTATGGTTTAAAATCATTTAAAGAAATTTTTAAATGTTTCCAATCAACTTTGAACCTAATGCTTTAGGGATAAACACGGAATAGAAAAAACCGTAGACAGAGTATTCTATAGACTGCTGGATATCTTCCTTTGCATTCGCACAAGAAAAAGAAGAACATATAAACGTCACTAGCAAAGAAAAGAGACAGAGTATAAATATTTCTGTCCCTTATCGCGTGTCGGCTGAGCACATCATTGTCAGTGCACAACAAGTTTGACGTTTGTGGCGGTGCCAGATTGACATCCAATTTGTTTATTAACAATTGCATCGAAATTATACACATTATATGATCTTTTCGAGCTTAATTCGACAACAGTACATTTGTGCAACTGTGCAAAATGGTAAGGTGCAGTGTAATAAACTGTAAAAGTGATAGTTTGATGAAGATTGCTGGACTGTCCTTTCACTCGTAAGTATTAGATCTTTTTAAGTATTCAATCGCTTTGTGTCCTATTATTTCTCATAAAATAGTCGCAGTAATGTACCAACTAATTCGTTTAATGGATAAATCTCGTATAATCGTGATTTTTGCAATAATTTTATTATCTTACCTCAAAATTCAGTGTTGCCACTTTTTGACGGGGAATTTACCCTTTAATATGGGTAATACCGAATAATGCAATGTCTATAAAAAAATACTCTTCCGACCTTGATTCATATGATATTAGTAATACGCACTACTTAAAATCTATGTTAGTAACACACGTATTATACGATTTTAATTCGTATAACTGCACTCACCTGACGCAAAAAATGAAAGATAATAAAAAATCTTATTAAATTTTCAGATTTCCGAATAAACCCGAAATAAGAAACTTGTGGATTGCTGCTACCGCATGAATCTTTAGGATGTGATCCTATGATCAACATAGATCATGATTATTTAACAGATCCTTCTAGGCTTACTCTTTATTCTAAAGAAATAATAACCTATATTGCTGGTTTTATTGCAAGAAAGTTGAGGAAAGTTATTAAATGTGAGGATTGTCTTTTGGCTTTGATCACAGATAAGTATCACGGAATCATTACGACTGAAGGACATGTATCCATGGTCATGAATAAATTTAAAAAAAAAATCACGGAATCATTGCTAGAAGAGACAAAGGAGGCCTTATTTATCCTTCTACTGACTTAAATAAAGTCTGTGAATTGGCAGAAAAGATATTTCGAGCGCGTTCACATAAAGGAAATTCATTTTTTAATGAGAAAAATGTGATGTCAACACTTATATTATCGTGTTACAAGGAATGCACACGTACCAATATTAATATATTTATTAATGACCATTTCGACAGTCAGCCTTTTATAGGGAATCACAGAACTCTCCTCATTAAATCAATCGCAATGCATTACTTCGAAACCCGTATTCACCATAGTACCAAACAATGTTTTGAACCACAATCGAAAATAAGAATTATACATAATAAGTTAGTGCTTTTTCAAGGACAGTAATTTGTTTATAAATAAAATATTACAGTTGCATCATTGCTATGTTTTATCGTTTTCTGTGTATTGGAATGTTCATTTTAATTTGCAAGTGTATAAGTTTGGCGACACTGGTTCCCGTACTAAGGCAGTCTAAGGGCACTTCCATAAATGATAGTACTTTTATACTGATAAAGCAATTGGTGCAAAATTATTCCCTAACCATTCCAAAATATCAAACATGCTCAACGTTAATAATCAAGTTTTCACTTCTGCCGGCACTCCCGGAGTGCTAGTTTTTTTTTGTTAATTTCTTTATTACCTAGTTATTCCAAATGGCTGGATGGATTTCAACGATTAAGGTATCATTAGTTTCGTCTCAAAAACCCAAGTGTTGAGAACAAAATGGCGGATTTTTGGTGCTAAATTACTCGTTAATAATTTTTTCAACCATACCTATCGAGTAAGGTATCAAAATGAGGGGAAAATAATAGGAGATTACAGATATATATGAAGGTAGTGATAATACAATTTGTAGTCGGGTTTTTGATACTTTTAATGAAATGTTACTGGTTACTTTTAAACCTAAGGACGGATGAATAACAAAAAAACACAAATTTTCTTAACATATCTAACCAAAGCAGATTTCTGATCCCTTGGAAATGTTTACTATGAAAAGCTTCAGTCTCCTTTTTGAGAAATAATTTACTTTCCTTTTCTTTCGTTTATAAACAAGAATAGTTTACGGGGTTAAACTAGATGCAGCCATCCAACCAGCTAGGTTGATAATAGGGCTGACTTTACTCGTCATTACTAGTTAAGGTTCTTCAAATAGTTTCGTGGCTAAATAATAACAGCTGTACGGGTCGATCTTCAAGGTTAAGCCGCGCTTGCCTAGGTTATTCCGTGGATGGGTAACCAACTCATTATATACAGAGTTCCCTCCGTGCCTCGGAAAGCACGTTAAACCGTTGGTCCCGGCTGTCATTTGTAGATCTTTGATAGTCGTTACAGGTAGTCTGTGGCCCAAGTCTGATCGAGTCTTACCAAGGCGTACCTTATTACCTTGTACTAACTGGGTTGTAGAGGTCAGATAGGCAATTGCTCCATGTAAAATACTGATATTCAGCTGCATCCAGTAAGACTGGAAGCCGACCTCAGTAGTTGGGAAAAGGCTAGGCAGATGATGCTCTTCAAATGGTTATAATAATGAAATTCCTGAACAAACCTGATGTACCTTGAATGTAGAACTTATTAGCCTACAACCTGCCCCTGCAGGACATAAGTTCTGACCTAAATTACTCCACAAACATTCTATTTTCCGCATTCCGCTTCCAGACTGCAATTAACACGTTCACTGCGTAACAGGCCGATATCGGCCTGCCGCGGTACTTCAGCTGGTGCGGACGAAGAAAACGATGTCCCTCTCGCTTGTGCGAAACGATTATCTCAGGTGTTTTTAAAAATTCGACAGAGACAAATATATATTTCATCTTGCGGTCAAAAATGTAGGTGTTCCCCATCAAAACATAACGGCAGGCTTTTATCGACCTACCACGCACTGACGGTGAAAAACATCCGCTGAGTGCGGCAGTGGGCCTATTTCGGCCCGCCCTCCCAACAGGCAGCTAGCGACCCGATACCGCACAGAGCGCGCGCCCCGCCAATTAGTGTTGTGCTATCTAACTGATCTGACGTAGGGTTCGATATATTCAAAGATGGCAAGCAATGAAAGAAAAATACAAATTTTGGAAAATAGAGTAATTCGCCCTGCAGTTAGTAACAGCAGTGAAGAAATATTTTCCACTAAGAAAAATAAAAAGAATTTGGAAACAAATGTGCACGGAAAACGAAGCACAAGCGGTAAGTTTTGTTTACTATCTACACATATTAGCCTTAGACTCATAATGACGTGGGGATTTTTTAAGTAATATCATCCTTTATGAAAATGATTATTCTTAAAAACTAGCTAACCTCTACAGTAAATAGTTTTTGCAATATAATTTTTGACGTGATAACGTCTTATTTGTTCAGTTTCGCGAGTTCTGTGGTAAAACTCATAAATGGTTAATAAATCACACGGAATTAAGAAAAAAAAAATCATTTCAGAAAATTAAGTAAAACCTAAGCACAATGACCTTGAGCTGAGCGCTAAACGAAGAAATTGTGCAGGGTGCTACGACAGACTGCGGAAAACCTTTAATAGTACCCAAGCAAACAAAAAGTTAAGAAAATAAAAAAAAATTGCAGGAAATGCAACCAACATGTTTCCAAGACCATAAGTAAATAAAAACATTTTTCAGTTCTTTTACGATAATTATGTTTTATTTTCGATATCCCCTTATTTTTCTCTGTCCCATCACTACTAAAAATACTTTCTAGTGCGGTTCAGGTCGATATCGGCCTGCCGCTTTTCCTGCTTTATTTCTCATTTCCTGTTTGGCAGATCCCGGGGCGAATCAAACCTAAGGAAGTTGGGTTCAAGGTCATTCTAACAATATAAAAAGAAAATGTATACATTATGTTTCCACAAAGTTATAGCAATTTAATCTATCCTAGTGCTGGTGGGTCTAGAAAGACCTGCCACGCACCTGCGGAAATATCATTGGGGGCGCATTTTGGCCCGCCGCCGCACCAGATGAAGAGTTATGATTTTACTTGCCGCAGTAAACGTGTTAAATAAATTATTCCAGCAATTCTGTTTAGTGCTTTTAGTAGTGCAATGGTATTATTGGTTTATAAATAGCTGGGTTTTAAATTAAATGCTTCTGATAAATTGAACCCAATGCAGCAATTAATTGGTAGGGTTATAATTATAATAGATTGTAGTGATACTTTGTTGCTGGTATACGATGTAGTTCACGTTTACAAAACACATGTTTACAGAAAAGGCCTTTATAATTTAACTTGGGAAATTAATTCTAGTACACACGGCGACACCTTAAGCAATACATATCCAGTATAACCTGACCTCGCTTTGTATGAGCTTCCCGTACAATGATAGATCAGTTTAATTTGGTTCGATTAGTTTGATTGGTCGTCGAGCGTACTGGTTGAAGCTGAAAATCAGGTGGTAAACGATAAATACGAGCCTAGCAACTATCTTCTGATATTTTATAAGTGCCTAGGTACATGTCGGCGCTTTATGGCCGTCGTCGTCATCCGAGTCGCACAACATTTTGGTTTGTACCAATATACTCGTATTCACACAGTTACATAATTACTCAGCAAATAAGAAACAGCAGGAAATATCAGCACAAGTTTAAAGTCAACCTTACTCCAGCTCAGGGTGCTTAGGTATTCCATGATAAGCGAACCAAGAATGTCCTCTCTTTCACAATACAACGGCTTTTATACACAAATTCAAACTGAGGTTGGTAGCGACAAGTAGAATAAAACTAACAATATTTAATTTTGCAAAGCGAGAGAGATCAAAATAACTACTTAATAATCATCGCTTTTGAATACACTTTTAAATAATTCTAGACATATCAAAGTAAATTCCTACTAATAAAGCAAACAAAAGTAATCATATTTTACATAAATCCTAATTTTGAAACAAATGGAAATCATAATTACTTTTAAATTAAATAAAACAGAAATACAAATTTAGTTCAGTTAATCAACACATCATGTCAAAAATAAAAAAACCGGCCAAGTGCGAGTCGGACTCGCGCACGAAGGGTTCCGTACCATTATCTATAAAAACGGCAAAAAAAATCATATCTGTTGTATGGGAGCCCCCCTGAATATTATTTTTTTTTTAATTTTTAGTATTTGTTGTTATAGCGGCAATAGTAATACATCATTTGTGAAAATTTCAAGTTTCTAGCTACCACGGTTTATGAGATACAGCCTGGAGACAGACAGACAGACAGAAAGACAGACAGACAGACAGACAGACAGCGAAGTCTTAGTAATAGGGTCCCGTTTTACCCTTTGGGTACGGAACCCTAAAAACTAACTACCCTAAAATAAAACTATTAAACGTAACGTAAATGATAGTTTGCGGCCATATACATTTGTGGCGCGATTAAATATACATGGACCGCCACCTTTGATTCATTTAAGTGAAAAAAATATTTTGTATTGTATAATATTTTGTTGATACCAGACATGAGCATACATACGACTACTTTTGGCACAAGCATGCTATTTTACGTAATTAAAACAGTGTTTTTGTATTAATTTATAGTTTTTTTAACGCAATTTTTCTTCTTGTTGAATATTTATTCAGATATACATAGTGGGATGACATCAGAACATTTATATACACTGTTAAAGAGCAACTTAACAACAAGCAAGTTTCCTAAATAATTTCGGCATGTGCCCATTCTGTATAACTATTTAAGGAGTAACAGGCATTGTTACTCCTACGCGTTTGGCCTCTTTCGCCGCTGAGAATGTTAGCTAGGGACTCGTTATTACATATACACAAACAAAACATTGCCTGTAGTGATAAGTTTAGATTCGGTTAGTATCAGGTAGTTTCGTATACATTGTTTTGGTTCTAACTCAATTGACTTACGAGTTTCTTGGTCTTTCTGGTTTTATCTACCTAGTACCCCTACATAATATTAATTTAAATAGGTTTTTCGCAAGAAGCTGTGAAATTGATAAATCATCAGTTCTCTTATCACTCTACTACTTGTCTATTGTTTCGTGAAAACTGATGGGTTGTAAATCAGTCTGTCTGCTATGATTTCATGAATTCTCTACAAACGTGTTTTCGCAAATGCGTAATCAAACATCATAAAAGGCTCAAGTTATTCTTTAGTAGTTCTTCGCCCACGAGTCACGACTTCGTTCGCAAAAAATGTGATAGCTCGGCTAATATGCATGATTTAAATATAATTTATATCACATTGCACCCACGAATAATGTAGCTTTCTACCAGTGAAAGAATTTTTAGAATTGGATCATTAATTTCAGAGATTATTACCTCTGACATACAAACTTACAAACAAATTTTAGCTCTTTATAATATTCGAAGACGTGTGACATCTACCAACTCGCATTGTGCCCGCGTGGTGTATTATAGCCCATTCCCTCTCATAGTGAGGAGGCCGTGTGTCCAGCAGTGGGAACATTATAGGCCGATCATGTTTATGCTTATATAACACTAGTTTTCCGCCCGCGGCTTCGCCCGCGTCGAGTTCGGTTATATCGCGTTTCCAAGAGAACTCTTCAAAAGTCCGGGATAAAAACGATCCTGTTCTTTCTCAAGGTCAACTCTATCTCTGTACCATATTTCATTAAAATCAGTTCAGTGGTTTAGACGTGAAAGCGTAACAGACAGACAGACAGAGTTACTTTCGCATTTATAATATTAGTAGGTAAAAATTAGGTAAAGTAGGTAATATTAGTAGGGAAGTAGGAATTAGTATAGATGAAAATTATATCAATTTTCACATCATTGCGTAACAAAGTCACTCTTTCCATTTGTAATGCTGTTTGTATGGCCACTACAAACCAATTTTCCAATCACAAATTCATAACAGAACAGAGTGGTCACTACATAGTGTGTAGGTCGTCGTATTTTAGGATCAATCGATACAGTTATTGGAGTCGCAAAATATCTCGTACTCCCAAACAACAAGCAGAGGAAAGTGGGTCAACATGTTTTTGCGTATGGCCGCTGGCTAGTAAAAACACACTGTAATGGATAGGCGTCAATATCTATCAATCAAGCTCGTCTTTGTTATCCATTAACAAATTGTGTTTAACATAACATCACGCTAGTTATTTAGGACGGCATACACAGAGTAACCTACAAGGTGTATACGGACCCTTCATGAAACTGTCAACCAAGGATTCTGTACATCAAACTAAGTAACTTGACGCAAAAAATATTGCTGGGAAACGACTTCTTTTTAGGTGAAAAAACACTGGTTGCGACCAATGTAATGCACTCAAAATATTGTGCTGATGGATGCATTGAACAGTACAGGGGTCGTGGAGGTATTTAACATTAAAAACTTGTATAAAAGTCGTGTAAAAGTTGGAACTTTTACCTCCAATACGTCTGTAACTAGGTACCCAGGTATGGTCAAGAACGAGAAATTAATAGCAATGATATGACGAGGAGAATGAGTGCCTTTAGGCTTTGTGAAGTGTCTTTTACACCTATTATTGTACGCACTCTTTTCACCAGTTATGTTTTAGTCACAATAGTAGCCAGCCTGATGGGAATTAGTTGTCCTGTCGTCTATAGAATGCATCATCAATGACTCTGGTAGTGTAGATTACAACACCAGAGTCATTGAAGATGCGTTGTCATTCTATAGTCATAGTTTATTCTCCTATTAAATCGGAAATCTCAACTTATGTTTTTAATATTATAAACGCGAAAGTAAGGTTGTTTGTTTGTTTGTTACCTTTTCACGCCTTAGCCACTGAAGCGACCATCCTGAAATTGTGCATATATGTTGTCAGGTGTACAGAAACGGGCAAAGGGTACCTTTCCATAGATGGCGCCACGTGTCTTTCGAATCATGATTGAATTATATGATTACAAGCAGAGTACAACCCAAATTGATTGTCAAATTCTAAATTAACTCGAGCGACGCCGCGGGCAAAAGCTAGTTACCTATATTCTTCAATCTGAAATACAGCAATGGCGACAGAAATATATATAGCAGCTTACACAAACGAGCTACTTCAGAAACAGCCGAACTCTTACTTTATATGTATAAGCATCACCCTTCCTTCAATTCCTTCAATCAACTTCTCTCTTTATACCCATCAATGAATTATCTTTGGTCAACTTTAGACCCTATGCGTCAATAAATTTCACCCCGCTCCCAGAAAATTGTCTCAAGGGTCATAATACGCAACCGCTACGCAGTGGGTAAGGTTAACTATGCCGTAGCGTACTACGCCGTAGCTTACTACGCCGTAGCTCTCATCCCTCGCTACGAGTGTTTGGTATTTTGAGAGGGGACTTTTCTGTGTGTTCGCTATTTTAGGATTCGATTCTTTATCGGTAGGCTTTGGTAGTAATGCTATTTTAAACTTTACTTTCGTTTTACAATATTTTTCGTACCTATCCGCATTTAAAAATTACTGTTGAATGATTTTGGATTAAGCTATTATGCATTATACAGTAATGTATGTTAGGTTAACTTACTGCAGTGTCTCAAGACGATAGTCTATGACCAGTGTGTGTTGCCAGTGATTATATACGGGACCGAAACGTGATCGCTCACAATGGGCCTCATCAGAAGGCTTAAAGTCACCCAAGTGTTATAGAGGGCTATGCTCGGATATGGAGTTTCCTTGCGTGATCGGATCAGAAATTAAGACATTCGCAAGAGAACCAAGGTTACCAACGCCGACGTAGCACGAAGAATTGCTAATCTTACGTGGCAATGGGCAGGGCACATTGCTCGCAGAAATGGCCGATGGGGCCGAAAAGTTCTGGAATGGCGACCGCGAACCGGAAGACGTTGCGTTGGAAGGCCTCGGTCCACCTAGTAGGAGTAATAGGTGGACCGATAACCTGATGAAAATTGCGGGGATCCGCTGGATAGGAGACGCACGGGACCGGTCAACGTGGAGACACTTTGGGGGACCTACGTCCAGCAGTGGACGTCTTTCGGCTGAAATGATGATGAATGGTGATGATGTATGTTAGGTCAGCTTTAGTTATGAGTAGAGACTAAGTTACACTCCGCAGCTATCAGCTTAACTCTCCTACTCCTAACATAAAAACCTAACAAATTAAAAAATAATATAATGATATCTTAACGCCTTAATATTTTATTGAAGCAATATAATATCGATGCTATTAATATATCAAAAACAGAATAAGCTTATGGTTGAACACATTACTGCATACAACCATAATAAAAACATCGAAATCCGTCCCCCGACTCATATAAATTTTCGCTTCGTGGTCCGTAACCGCTACGCTGTGGTACTACGCCGTAGATCCGCTACGGCGTAGCCCACCCTCTGCGAGCTACGAAAGTTATGTAACATTTTTGTAAATGTTACATTTATCTCAGCTGAAATGGTTTTCGTTTCGACAATACTTTGCGTGACTAAAAGGGTAAATGGAGGAGAATTGGACTATTCTTGTTCGTATTCAGTAGATAATGTTCGTATTGAATTCCGATGTATGTATTTTCTGTATTCGACAGAGGTTATTTAGTATGGTTTTTGTGTCCTAAATAAATTGTGGTCTTATATTCTTTTGATTTTTGTATTTATGAGCTCCATAAGTTGTCATAAAACTAGACGGAATTCCCCGACAGAAACATAAAGCATAATATAAAGCTAGGACGAATATATGGTGTTATAAGACTATATTCTTAAAAACCAGCCAAGTGCGAGTTGGACTCGCGCACCGAGGGTTCCGTATAAACTTGTAGGTATTTTGTTGTTAAACTACATATTTATGGCTTTCAGACTTTTTTTTACATGTGCTTGTAATACATATTGTTTCTTGCCAAATCCCAAGACGGACGAACGAAGGAACACGGACGACGGGCCGTGAGGGGGGACGGGTCATTGGGAAGTACCCTATAGGTATTGATTCCCTTGTGAAATCGCAAAATACTCGACATAAACAGTCATATCTTTTTGATGTTTCACTGGTCTAAGGAGTTACTTGATACCTCCACGCGTTCCAGAGAAAAAGGGTCCTAACAGACGGACAGACAAACGAACAACAAAGTGAACCTTTAAGGGTTCCGCTTTAACAGACTGATTTAGGGAACCCTAAAACCCTAAAAAGGTACCTAAAGGTTAAACGCCTAATAGTTTTATTATCACAGTTACTAATATTTTGCCACTTGACATAACCCACTTATTAGGTTTAAGTTTAAAGATAGGTTTAAATTATTACTACCATTTATTACTAGTTTAATTACGACCATTAGCCCTAAAAACCAGCAGGAAAAACGTGTCACTCGCAGAGGGTTTTGTATAAGACATGCGATGACGTCATCATGATCCCCGCGGCGGCAGGTCCCTGCTTGACGTAAATAAACATATACAATGTGCGTTAACTTGACATGATGCTGACGAATTATCGAAGTTTTAGACGTAGTGGTAGTAGCTCGGAGTTACGAGCTGTGCACAGTAATGGCAATAGGCTTGCTCTCTATTACATGCAACTTAAACATGAAAAGACTGCCTCTTTGGTCTTATGGTCGCAAGCGCGACTGCTGAGCATGAGGTCCTGACTTCGATTCCCAGGTCGGGCAGTGTTATTGGGTTTCTCCATCAGCAATTTCTCAGTAGCAGCCACTGAGTCTGGATTTGGGCCCGGTCGATAGCAATAGGCTCGCCTGCTATTACATGGGACTTAAAACGTAACTAGCGAAATGGGGGTGGACTAATGAGTACACCTCTGCCTAACCTTTCAGGGATTACTGGCGTGATGGTATGTCTAAACATGACATACAAAATTAAGGTGTACTGAGGGCACACCTCTGTTTCACCCTAACGAGCTCTACAGGCATGAAGCTATACTATGTATGTGGGATGTTAATTCTGAACGCATCATAATTTCAAAAAAGTAATGGAGCATGAACGCAGCGATGAGTGAAAGAGAGAGTATGTGTGGGAGCGAGAAGGGGAGTATGGCGAGCTAATTAAGACGACCTGACTCCAATGTATAAAAAAGCGTTTTAAATATTAAAAGAAGATTTCAAGACTTAAAGATTATTTATTTCGGTCATTCACACTACCCTACATGTATGTAGTTTGTCATATTTTGTGACTTGACACAACCAGGTTATTCATACCATTAACCCTAAAACAATGCCATCAACATAAAGGTGTCAGTAGCAGAGCATTCTGTTAAGGCCCATACCCACCGCGGCGTATGCTGTGCACGGGCACTCTGCGCATTTTAGCTGCATGGATTTATTTGTTTGACAACGTGGGTCTACATTTCCACTGCTGAACACACTACACACTATATAACTATGTACAACTGTAGCGTGCGTGACCCACCGCGGCGCACGGAAAGGCAACGCACTTGTACCAAGAATATGATACATAGTCGTGGGTTAATATTCGTGTATAGTGTGTACCTCATGCACAGCGTGCATGGCGTTGATAGCGTTGAGCTATGTGAGCACCTTAGTCGAGCAAGCCACGCATGTACTAATGACGTCAATTGATGCATAGCGTGTCCGTGGTTTGCAGTGGACACAATCACATACATTTTCTTGCAAAGCGAAGCTTAACACACACGTGCGTCGCCTATCCGTGCGCCGCGGTGGTTATACGCCTTAAAGGACACGACATGACGTCAGACCATGCTCCCAGCGGTGGTCGCTCACCCAGTCAACCCCTGTTTTGAACGTAAATAAACATTGAATAACATTGAACGGTGACATGCTGACGAGTTATCGTAGTTTTTTGTGTGGGAGGACAACATACCTTGGTTAGTTAGTCATTTTATTTCCACTCACGATTGTTCTGTTTGTTTGAGGAGTTCGTGGCTAAATAATAACAGCTCGGGTCCATCTTTAGGTTAAGCCGCGCTTGCCTAGATTGGTCTGTGGATGGGTGACCACCCATTACATACCGAGTTTCCTCCGTGCCTCGGAAAGCACGTTAAGCCGTTGATCCCGGCTGTCATTTGTAGATCTTTCGCAGTCTACAGGTAGTAATTAGCCCGAAAGTCTGACAGCCAGTCTTCTCAAGGAGTATCGTATTACCTAGTACTAACTGGATTGTGGAGGTCAGATAGGCAGTCGCTCCATGTAGAATACTGGCATTCAGCTGTATCCTGTTAGACTTAAAGGTGACCCCAACATAGTTGGGAAAAGGCTCGACAGCTGATGAGAAACATCCATTGGGATTAGTCTTTTTATTTCCACTCATAATCGGTCTTTCGATTACAGGGCACCGATATGATCTAATTTATAAGAAAGTCAGGTTGTTCTCACAAGTTTATACATATATCGAACATTTAAAAAAAAATACATAGGTAGCTGCTCGTAGCAATAATATCCACCCACTCTTTTCAACTATGTACTAAAAAAGTACCTAGTTACTCTTGGTGCAACACCATTAACTACTAACTAACCTGGTTTGATAACTAAAACATCTTTGCTGTTCAACATATCTCTGCAAACAAAATCAAAATGCAACAATACCTTGAAATCATCATCATCTTCTGCCTTTGTCCCATGTTACTTGGAGTCGGCGCAGTATTTTTTTCTTCCATTCTCTTCTGTCAACCGTCACGCAATCATTTACACCTTTTTCATTCATATCATTCCTCACACAATCCATCCATCGTTTCCTAGGTTTTCCTCTCCTTCTCTATTCATCAACATTTATATTCATCACTCTTTTAGTCATATGCGATTCATCCGTCCTTTTCACATATGTAACAATACCTCGAAATCATTCTATTAATATCCAATTCCTACTTCCCAGTTTCAACCCGCGTTCCGTAGGCGTACTGTGTACAATTTGAGCGATATTCACAACGTGGGCGACTGAACGCAGTAATAGGATTGGTCGGCTGAATAATCAATAGGAGAACTCCTAGAATCTGGACTGAAATAACGAACAGACTAACTGGAAACGTAATAATTAATCGCATTTGGGAGTTTGTGGTGCATAGGTAGAAAATGAGGCTGTTAGTTGAAAACGGCTTTTGTTTTAGATTTATTTCAAGAATTAGGTAAACCGAGGGTTTATTGTGAAACAAATTGACAACTAACTTAAATATCATCATCTGCCTATCTGCCATCTTCAGCTGAATACCAGTATTTTATATGTAGCGACTGCCTATCTGACTACCAACTGAAATATACGGACGTTTATTTAAATCACTTCTGTGAGTCTTTGACTATTGTATGAAATAGCAAATTGATGTCGGATGCATTTGCTAAACAATTAGATGATAATTAAAGATTAAAGTATGTTACATAATATGTAGGTACAGAAGTCAGGCTGAGGCCTGGTGCTTTCAGGCCCGCGCCTAAGGACGGGCCCGTGGAAGTTAAGTAATGGGCTAGCTCGCCGTCTGTCCGTCTTATGACGACAGGCCGTGTCGACGGCGCGTTCGGGTTGCTTGCGCTCCCCAAAGAGATGTCAGCAAATCCGAAGGGTTTCGCAAGGGCCGATGCCTGCTGGGGCTGCAGGACTGTTCGAAAGAGACCGCGGCCCTGGAATACAAAGGGCTAAGAGGGAACATGGATGGGTTTTAGTCAGTACAAGTCTGACACTCCCTTCCGCTCCGCCCAGAGCAGCAGAGTAACTTGATGATTTCCTATCCGAAAAAAAAAATAAGGCCTGGTGCTTTTAACGAGGAACGTTTTACTTTACGTTAGTAGCACAAGCTCTGTTTTTGGATAGAAATATGTGTACGCCATAATATGGCAGGATATGCCGGAACCAATTTTGTAACACTTGTACCATATTCTAACAAATAAACATTGATTTGATTTAATGACTATTTTTTGGATTTAAGTAGACTATCACGTCTTACACCAACAGGCAAAACAAATATGTTCAATTTCTAGAATGTATTGGATACCAACTTTAGTTACTTTAATTTGACTAAACACACCTAGCAATATGACCTTTAAAATGAGTAAACACGACAACACAAGGCTACACTTATAATACGATGTCGATCATATCAAACACACTTTCACGCATAATTTGCCATTAAACTTTCCTAATGACCAAGCAGTTACCCCGTATCACAGCACCGAGTAAATAACGTATTCGGCAAGCCTGCGAATAAACAAAATTTAAAACTCAATTACTCTAAAAGTGACAGTGTGATCATGAAATATATACAACACCTTGGGTGTTTGGCTAGTCAGGACAAGTTGGTCTACAAAACTAAGTTAAAACCACCGTGACAAATCCTTAAATTATATCTTTTCACACAAGATTTTGGAAGCACATAGGTACCTACATCATTTTTCTAGAAGAAATCTCCATCACAAAATATTGCGTTCTCAAAAATACTGACTGGAAGGTAACATAGCGAAATAAAAAAAATTAAATCTCAATTACTGTGACATCTAAGGGTTGGAGTGTATGTAGCCTTGGGGCGCTATCGAGCGAGGGCTTAGAAAAAATTGAAGAGACTTGAGACTTAAAAATGTATATAAAACAAAAAAGAAGGCCAATAATTTGGAAACGGTGCGTCGAAGGACCATGCGTCTCAGAACCTAAATGGTTTCTATGGTCTAGATAAGTCAACCCGATACTGCAATAAAATTGGGAAATTTTCGAAAAAAAAAAATATTTTACGATACTCCCCCATCCCTAAGAAAATTGTGTCGGTCCGTTTTTCAAACACCCTGTATACATTTGTTTATCCTGTGTGGCGTGATCGATGGATAATGGACTATCACTTGACATTCAACGGCCATGTTGTGTACACCAATTAGCTAATTGGTCCCAGAATCGTAACTATAATATGTCAGACACCGAAAGTTATGTCACAAATGGGACCACGTTTGATGTGGTCAGCAAGGTTCATTGTGATTCTAACTTATTATAATTGAAGTAAAACTTTATTGCTTCACACTCGTCGTTATGTGAAGTACGAACACATGTAGAATTAAATTACTCAGGCAATTAAATAGGTTCAGCCATTTAGACTCGATGTAGTAAAATTCCTGCGCTCATTAATATTTATGAGAGTGTATTTAAGCAGCGGCTTTCAGCTTGTTTACAATTTCAAAGCAATAGGTTACGAACGTTGAATTTGAAACACATAATCAGATTCTCACCACCACTTTTGGATTATAGCCTGCTGGTTTTCAGTTCTTGGCATGCTTCCAACTCATTATAAATTTGTTCTTTTCCATTTCAGATCCAAACTGCCGTAAACGACCTTGCCAACGCATTCCAACTCCATAATATTGTGAAGTGTTCGAACATGGACATCAAAATGATAGAAGACAATTGACGACGCAGTGTCGCCGCTAAAGTGAAGCTTTTCGCAATCTTGATCATTACTTCGACAGTTCTGAACATGAATACGTCGCATTAACACCGATTTAGGGCTACAAAGCTCTACCAATCACATTCGGACCATCAATGCTAAATTACAGACTGGTGTCGACGCATTTTTTGAAGCAACCGTAAATTGTTAAAAGACAATCTCCCCATTGACTGTGTGTGCCGTACAAATATGTGCCGTGATCGGGACATGTCGATGCAGAGGAGTGATATCATCAAATAAGGTTTTATATTGGACGTGAAGACAACCGTGTCTATAGTCTAGTGTCAAGTTTCCGTCAAAACGGCGCGCGTTTCCGCACTGCCGTTTCGTTTTGTTTCTTTCAATTTGTTTTACATCAAAGGATAAGCAATAGCCCGGTGGTTTTAGTGTTTGGTTGTGGATCATTGGTTGGGGTTTTGCCCACGAGCGGGCCCCAGTGCGACCCTGGCCAGCCGTACCAGAGAAAACATATCCAGAATCTTGGATTCCATAGTTGGTGCTGCTAGATACTGCATTGTGAGTATGCCTTATTAATAAGTAAAAGTAAAAATTCTAATTTTAAACTTGTAACAAGGGAAGTCCGTTAGGTCGCAACTATGAAGGTTTTTGTTTGAGCCATAGACAATGAGCTTTGTTTTTAGATGCGTTCAGTTGCGTTAGTGCAAAACATGATTTAATTTCAGAATCGTCCCATTAACGGCTGAAAACTTTTGGAAATTGGAAATAATTTTCCGAGTTAGCGAAAATGGTACAATTGGAAATTTTACAGGTATTTCTGAAAAATTAGATACTGGGGCTTCACATTCATTTTTAGTGATTTTAACAATTAATAGTTTCTCGTTTTATAAATATAAAAAATTAGCTTATACCTATACATATACGCTTTGCAATATATACGTAAATACATGGGTATACTGGGAAATTGTATGTATATTATATGCCATTCTTAACGATTAGATACTAACAACTAAGTAGTAGTTGCCTATACAAGTATTTGAGTTGCTTGCCCAACTAACCTGTATAAATTGAGTAGGTGACAGCCGTGTAGTAGAAAACCAATGCTTTCAATAACCCGTGTCCCTTGATAGATTTAGAAATATAGCTTTAAGCAAAGATATCCTACTAATATGTACCTACGTATATATCTATACAACTTACTGTATCATACATGATCAACACTAATCATTCTCCTCACTATTCGATACGAATCGCAAACATCAGCTTAACCCACCCACTCCAAGATCAACCTTATTTCTTGACACAAAAAATTTACATTCTTTCGCACATTACACTGACATTGACTCATCCTGGATACGTTAGGGCTACGGACAGGAAAGTGAGCGCTCGAGCGAGCATCGGGTAGTAATATCTGGGCTCGGGTGGCGTGCGCAGTGCTCCGAACGCGAGCGCGAGAGGACGGAAGATATGGCGGCGCCCGAGTGCGAGCGAGAGGCAAGGAAGCGCCGCGAGCGTCGCGACTCGGGGTGCGCGCACGAGCGCAAAGAGCGGCGCCCGCACAGCGAGGAGCGGCCTCCCCCGCCCCCGCCGCCGCCTCCGCTACATGACCATAACCGCATTGAGGTAAGAGGCTGATACTTAAAATATCTACATCACTCCCAACATCAAAAAAAATCTTGAAACACCAAGAAATATATATGGCAATCGGAAGGCAAAGGGCACGCTCAAGCAATTTTTTTTCTTCTAACTTTTAATCTTCTTGCACCTTCCAAATATCTAAAGCAACCCGTTCAATAAATAATCAGATTACGGAACTCTGCAATCATCCACATCACTTTCAGTCGGAACGTCGTGCTGAGCGGCTGTCCCGCGCTCGCCGGCCGCAGTTCGGCGGCAAGCGACGACGCGCCCAGCCCCGGGCACCCAAGAACCCGAAGGAGAACGAGTGCTTTACCACATCCGAAGAGATCAGATGCAGCACACCGCCTCACTTCGATTACGTCGTCGTGCAGAAACCACAACGTAAGTACTGCTGCAAGAGACGACAGTATGGCTTGACCTTGAGCAATGAATCAAAAAGCTGCATCACTTATAGTCTTCAGCTTAGGGGCAATACAATATAGTCTAGTCCTGCAGTGGCTGCTATCCTGTGCGATTAACGTTAGCAAGTTGAGCTGGTTCAATGAAAATCAAAAGTCATTTATTCAAATTAGGATGATAGTACGTCGGGGAGGGCGCGGGGCTCGGGGTACCAAACCCGGCTACGCGAGCGCCGCTGTGTGCCCTACCACTCACTGAGCTCACAGACATGGGCCACTCCAGGCATTTCTTTGTACGGTCTTCATACGTCGCACTTTATGTTACTTACGGTATAACACCTATATTTACAGTCCACTGGCTTGTGTTACTAGTTTCATTATAAAGACCCAACCGAGTCTACTCACAGCACGTCCAGACAATCCCTCAATCGCCCGCTCTCCGCGCCCGTCGGATTATTCCATCGCAGTCGTTTGGCATTACTTCATCGGCTAGAAGAAAGGATCAACGCAACATCGAACAAACGTACATTTTAAAGATTTTTGCAGTATGCGAGGAACCGGAGACTCTGGACGCAGGGGCGCTGCACAGGGTTTTAGGCCGCACGGAGAGCGTCAGCGAAGAGGGCGCAGCCCTGTGCGCGGAGGCCGAGCGAGCCCGTAGTGACGAGCGCAGCGCCGCCCCGCTCAACGTCGTGCGGCGAGAACAGCCCGTACCTGATCGACGGCTCGAGAAGATCAACAAGAAGGTAGTTAACGAAGTAATATCCTTTAGACTACTTTGGAACACCTGTTTGCTAAATTGCTCTAACTCTATCTTTGAAGCTTAACATAAAAATTGCACAAAAATCGGGTTTTATAAATAAGATGGGAATAATTCGTTTCTAATTTACAGATCTCCGCACTCAAGAAGAACATCGCCAAGTACGAAAGCGAGTTTGAAACAAAGAACGGTCATCCCTTGACCCAGAGTGACAGGATCACAGATGTAGCGCTGACACGCATGAACGACACGTTGCGACGACTGCAGGCAGAAAAACGCCTCATCAAGACTGACCCAGTGGAGTATGCTCTGAAGGTACAAGCGGCCAAACAGCAGAAGGAAAGAGATGACAAACTTGAGGAGTCGCTGAAGAGCGAAAAAGCTATGACTGATATCGTTAAGGACATTGAAGAGGTGATTTTTAAGCAAGCATCTTTTTTCTAATCAGTATGCGCACTCGCTGAGTTTAGAAAATAGCTGGATTTATTGGGATCTACATTCTCAAACATAGCATTATCACAAGCACATTAGTAACTACAATTATTTTTTTAAATCAATTTGCTTAGATAGTGAATTAGTGATTCACCAAAACATTTTAACCACGATTCAACACCTCATTTAGGAGCTGATTCAAAATTATCAATTACTTTGTCTTTTTAGGAACAATTGGTTTACTAATTAAAACTAATCAAAATTTTTTACCACGACTCTGGGGTTAGTCAGGAAAGTGTTAGCACAGATTTATTGTGGTCTTTTCTCCAGTGGTTAGAGGGCTGTCGCCAGGCGGCTGGTCGGCCGTCATCGACCGAGGCAAGCTGGACAGCGTCCCAGCTGGCTGCTGAGAAGCTGTGTGTCCAGCGAGTGCTACTGCGACTGGAAGCGGCCCGGGGACGCCCACCGGCCCACTCCGCCGAGCGTGGAGCGGCCCGGCATCTGTATGAGCGGTATAGGGCTGTCAAGAGGGTGCTGGCTTCTTCTAGGCCTGATGCTGTAAGTTTTGTGTGTGCTTAGTGTTTTTGTCGCTTTTTTAGATGAATGGAAAACTTTTCGCCTTTGTGTGGCGCTAACAAAACGTTTATTCACATCGTTTCTTAAATATTGTTTTAGATACTTTTAATAGGCACATCGAGACTCCTTGGATAGTCTTGATGAGTGATTTTAAAAACTGGTATTAATCATTATTGCAACATTTTGTCACAATCAGATCATAGGCGGCACAAACGGCGAACTGGCGACGATCCACGAGCATGAAACTATGCTCTTCAACTCAAGTGTCGATAGTTCCAGCGATTCTCAGGAGAAACCTTCAGATTCATCTCAGGTAAGCAGATAAACGAAGCATTTGTCCTCGTGCAGGATACTCATTAAACTCAGCACTAAGTATAATGTTTGCGTATTTTTTACCACAAATTAAGGAAGTTTTTGCAAATAAAAATATTCAGAATAAATGATAACAGAATTAAGGATAAGGACATCAATTCGTGTTTATATTTTGATTGTCCTTATGCTGAAAGACGTCCTGTTCTATTTTCCTTAACGATAACAGTTAATTAAGGAAACAAATCACGATAACGATACGATTTTTTTACTTAGCAGAGCACTTTTTTCCTTATAGAAACTACTACGTACTCTTGCGTCATTGTATGTAATTCCTAGGAAATGTGTACAATTCCTAAAATAGATAGAAAATCTATGATATATTTTGTAATATGCAATTTTCCTAGGAAATCTATACATAATATCCTAAATAGCGTTTGGAAATGTCTTGATGATCTTAAGTACAGCGGACATAACGGTGCGAGGGGCGACTACACATAGCCGAGAGCATCTATCGTACTCTTATCTCACCTTAATACACTACATACCACACCAACATAAACAAGGCATTGTAGCAAGGACTTAAGATGCAAGAGCGAGCAAAGCGAACTCAGCACTTGGGGCACCCGACTCCGGACAGGTTAGGCTACCCCTGCACACAGAAATATAAATTATTTTACTCGTGTTTTATTTATTTTATTTACAGAGAGCATTCGTTTTTATATATTTCCTAGTATCATCTAGGAATTGCATAAATAATCATTGAAACATTATTTTACACATTTCCTAAGTAGGCTCGGAATTCTATACAGCGTGTAACGGAAGGGGGGTATCAACCCTGAAGGAGGTGAATGTGCTCATGAAACTCCACAACTTTCCCCAAAGAACATAGGTCGAAATATGA
Organism: Eurois occulta; assembly: GCA_950022335.1. Lineage (NCBI taxonomy): Eukaryota > Metazoa > Arthropoda > Insecta > Lepidoptera > Noctuidae > Eurois > Eurois occulta. Next base: position 6,112,270 of record OX465484.1, on the reverse strand, counting down.
AAAAAAAATTTGGCCCTCCCTTACAAAACTGACTACCAGCTGATTGATTTACTATGGGAGGACCAAATTTTATTTTCATATTTCGACCTATGTTCTTTATGGAATTGTGTACAAGTCCAATATACGTATAAACTACTTTTTCCTCATGTTTTAGACACATCAGACATCCGAAGCTTCACTCGTGGGTGAAGAGACTATCATTTGCAATCAAGTTATTTTTCGTTTTCTAGGAAACAGCAGAAACTCCGCTCCAGTCACCTCCCACACGTGACAACGCCGCAGCCGCAGAGGAGGTTCCTTCTTCCACATCATCAGCTCAGTCAGCCCCCAGTGAGGAAGCCACGCCCTCCAACGAAGGGTTGCATTGCCTCGGCCTTGAAGAATTGAACAAAGCTCTCACTGAAGCTAAGATGCAGAAATCTGTAAGTTTTTGCACTGCTCGATTTTTCTTCTTCTGCTTCTTGGCGGCGGCGTACGTAGTCTTTAATCGGGTGTAAACCATTATACAGGGTGTAAGGACCGACGCACAAACGCAACATTTTTTTTATTACCGATGAATAATTTTCCATATGTACTGTGTCCGTGGTAACCGTTCGTTTGTGCGTCTTTGTCCCTTTCGGGTTCCATCTATCTGGCAGAATCTTGATGCTTCGAAATTTATTTGGCATAATCTTCTATAAACGGATATTTTTAAGGCATTAAAATTATTTAATATATTGTTTCACCTTAAATTAAAATTAAAACATTGTCTTAAAAAGTCAATATCTTGTGCTACATAAGTTAGTGATAGAAAAGAATTTTTGCAAAACCAACTCCACGTAGTCTCGTCTGCCCTACCCTTAGAGTGAGTGAGGCGGTCCCACGCGAGCTTTGTGAGAACCGTAGTCCCGCAGCGCCGGAGCCGTGATAGAAACCATACCTGCTGCATGTTGCATGCTCGCTTGCAATGTTGTATGCTTGCTTGCATGCTGCATGCTTGCTTGCAAAATGAGTGTTTGCCAAACGATTTTCAGCGAAAAGAAGTTTATGCTATCCGCTGTTATGCAAAATAATATTATGACATACATTAAACGTTCTGCTTTAAAAGGTAGACCCGTCCCTTTCACCCTGTGTATCGAAAGTATTGATCATTTAGAATGTCTGCTCGACTTATCTTTCACAGTTTCACAGTATACGTTTTCCAACATCAGTAAAGTATCTGACCATCAGTGTACATGGTTGTAAATTTTTATCCATCAAAATCAGTCTAACACTGTTCGTGTTTGACGTTTTTGCAGAAAATTATTTCATCACATTCTTGTTTTATTTCCAGATTTTACGCCGCACCATAAAGGAGTACGAGGTCAGCTTCGAGCTCCAGAACAGCAGGAAGGTACAGAGGGATGACAAGAAAGGCCACGAGGACGAATACTTGAGATACAAAGCCGTCAAAGCCAGGATCAAGCTCATCAACGCGCTCATCAATAAACAGAAAACACTAACTAGCAATCAAACTCCGAACTAAACCAAAGATCTCAGAGGCTCAAAATAAAAGAGTATGTTAAATCTCTTGCTTGCAAAAGCATTATATCGATAGAAGATATCGTATAGAAGCGAAACTCTTTCAATATGTGCGTGCGTGGTTACTTACCAAACGCCATGCTACGATCTAAATTTAAGTCATTTAAGTCGTACAACGTTTCTTACGACCGAAGAAACTGCAGGCATTATGATGGTGTAAGAGTTTCCCTTCTATACATTATATTCTATACAAAAGGTTCTTGTTAGGGTTGTCGCTAGACTATTCGTGTTCTATAAATATGATGATTATTCAATAAGTACAACATATTAATATACTGCTGTATCGATGTTTTGGTGTTACTTTCACACATACTAATAAATATTAAAATATAGTGTAACTAGTCAGTACACAGTAGCATGTTACTTCATAATTCAGTTCTTTAAAGATTATTTATTCGGCGTGAATACAACCATTTTTGTATAACCAAAAATGACGTCAGCAAAATCTAGTGCTTCCGAATATTTGAATATAATTGGTGTAATAGCGAGTTGATCTATTTCAATATCTTACTATCTACTTATGCCCCAATGTCTACAAGATTTAACGGGTTATGTGTAATAAAGTTATATATTTGCGTTTGGTTACCTATTTGTGAAATTGTATAGTATCAAATATTGTCATTCTATACTATACAATTATACAATTCTGCAATTGTACATAATATTAACAAAAAATAAATAAGTTGAGTCTTGTTCGAATTGACAGTTTATAAAGGGAAAAAATCATTTAACCCTTGATTTGTTTTGTTTGAAAAAATCTACACTTAATAACGACTTGGAAACTGTTTACAAAAGTTTTAGCGCAAGTACTTATATACATGTATGTATGTATACTGGTAGGATTGATTCACACATCCATATTAAGTACTGCAAAGACCCCAGCATTACAATTGTACATAATGTAATTTAATAGGCATTGTGTAGTACTGATATTTGTTAGAAAATATGAATATTTGAAGTATGATACAAAATTACGAAAATCTTTGTCCGTTCACTGCCCTACACTTAACTTTTGACTCGGAACTAAGACAATGTAAAAAACACTGATTTTCAATACATTTGACCATAATCATTAGAACGGGTTCTTAAGAATAGTACAAGCAGTATTTAATCTACATAGTTAATAAATTAAATAAATTCATCTATACATAATAAACACGTTAAATGTTTTACTGTAATAATCATATACAAAATAATAATTACTATTCCTGTTTAGTACGAATGGTTGCAAAAGCTATCTACTTGGATGTTCGTAGCCGAAGTTCTTGTTAATATAGATTATAAAGATTTTAATACTTTTGCAACTGAATGTCCGTGCGAGCGTACTCATATAAAAAATTAGGAATGGGAAAGTAAACCACACTTTCGTGGAAGAAACGGACTTGATTGATTTGTTTGACGGATTTTCAAATATATCTGGTGTTACGATATTTATGGATTCTGTAGAAACTCTTGTGGCTAACGAATGACATGAAAATATGTGAAAATTGTGGCTATGTAAATACAAACTACGACGAAATGAATTAGGGGTATTCTAAGAAACTTTCGAGCCAATATCCCTATACAGGGTTATTTGTAAAACACCAGTAACCTCTTAAGAGGTCATTGTACTCATCATTATGAACAACTTTTACTATGGGACCAAAACTGAAATCGCGAAAAAAAAATCAGCTGTTCCCTACATTTTGACGAGTTAATCGATCATAAATGTTGGGAACAGCTGATTTTTTTTTCGCGATTTCAGGTTTGGTCCCATAGTAAAAGTTGTTCATAATGATGAGTACAATGACCTCTTAAGAGGTTACTGGTGTTTTACAAATAACCCTGTATAATTAATATATCTTATTGATGTTAAAAGCTACTTATAATAATTATTCTATGTGTATAACTACGCGACCTGAGAAAAGAAGAATAAATAAAACCTTGATGTGCGCGAAGCTCAACGCTTCGAAATTTCGGATTGACGATAACGACGAAAATGGAGTACCTAACAAAAAAAAAAGTAGGAAAAAAGTTTATATGTAACTTACCACCTAAGACTTTATTGATGTGGTTACCTTTATTTATTGCTTTAAACTTTAATTTATTCCCTTTTTAAGTTTCGTGATTGTGTAAAATACTCGATCTCATATGTGTTAGAAATATTCCAGTCCTTAGACGGGCTGGACTTTTCGTTCTCTTAAAGAGAATTATTAATTATAGCAGTTAAATGTATTTAGTGATAAAGTACTTACCTGTGATTTTATTGTAACAAACATACTCTTGTTTGACAAGAACACGAATGTTTTACTGATCGTTGTGGTAGGTGTTAGTTGACGATTTTCCGTTGAACAAAATTAATTTGTATTCCGTGTTGTTTTGAACAATATTATTGAAATGGATGAGACTTGATAAATGGTTTATGGTAAACCTAAGTAATGTCTATATAACGTTATATTAATACGAGATAATTATGATGTTTAGGTGCAGAATATTGGTCTAGAGCGTGCCATCATTGGAGAAATGTATATATACCTATCTATCTTTATTATTTAGACCAGCTTTTGTAGTAACAATAAATCTTGTAATCGATGATACCATATTAACGCAAAATACGAAATTTCCCTTGCCATTTCTCTCCCAATGTTGCCACGCTTAAGTCAACATTCTGCTTTCGCTTGTCAAGAAGGCAAGTAATTTTAATACCTAATTATTGCTTTGCAATATATTATATAAGACGTTCAGTGTATACAATTATATGACAAATCAAAAATGGATATCATATCAATGTTTAAATGACAGTAAGCTATTTGTACCAATCTCTTATAACTTGTTTCTTAATTTAATGTCCCGACTTTTCCCGCCTAAATATGATAGCCAAGCACGAAAAGCCGTTTCAGCTAATTTAAAATTAATACCTAAGCATTGTCTGTCGTGCAGTTTGGATTCTGAAAAACTGCAGTGCATTATATTATAATCATACTCAGTCAGTAGAGTTCCACAAATTGCCACTAATATTCATATAATGTTTAAAATAAAAAATAGAACAAAAATGTGCGTTGTTATTTTTTAATCTTGATTTTACGTTTACCAGGAACTCATCAAGGTCAGCTTCATATTCACTCTTTATATTAATTTGAGGCAAATACTGATAGAAAGATTCGTTCCTGCATTAATTTCGATTCACCTGATTTAGTACTGCATGCCTGAATGTGTCTTTAGGCGCTTTCCCATAGGCGGATCAAACAACGCCATTTTCATTTTTCAGTATAAATTCCACAGATTCAGAAATGTTTACCAACAGCGGCGTCCTCCTGCCAATGTCATAAAGCGCCAAAAGAACACCATGCTGCACTCTATGGTAAATTTAGACAGTACGGAAAAATCCTCGCGCAATTTACTGGCTGCATTGAATGTGAAAAATGAAAGAAATTATGTGTCAGTGGGCAGGGCACATTGTTCGCAGAACGGGTGACCGGTGGGGCCGAAAAGTTCTGGAGTGGCGACAGCGAACCAGAAGACGTTGCGTTGGAAGGCCTCCTACTAGGTGGACCGATGACCTGGTGAAAATTGCGGGGATCCGCTGGATGCGAGACGCACGGGACCGGTCAATGTGGTGACACTTGGGGGAGGCCTACGTCCAGCAGTGAACGTCCTTCGGCTAACAGAAAACCTACAGTTCTTTTACACTGTCATTTTACATACACAATATAATAATATCACGCCTGTTATCCCCGAAGGAGTAGGCAGAGGTGTACACCCACATTTCGCTAGTTATGTTTTTAAGTCTCATGTAATAGGGGACGAGCCTATTGCCATCAACCGGGCACGAATCCATACTCCGTGGCTGCTACTGAGAAACCCGATGGAAAAACACAATTTCACTTTTACCCGACCTGGGAATCGAACCCAGGACCTCATACACATCAGTCGCGCTTGCGACCACTAGACCAGCGAGGCAGAGCTTATGACACGAAAAAGTAAAATAACAATGTAAGGACAGTAAGGCAGTCTTCTCATTGATACACAGAACACGATGACGCTGCTGGCAGTAGAAAAATAGAATTACAGTCTGCTGATGAAAATCCAGACGTCAAGAGCTGTTAAGTTTTCTTTTTTGTGTTTCTTTCGACAACCTTTGCTCTGTTCGTATGTAAGTTGCCCGCTGCAATTGGTACCTACACATGATTTTAATGTTGCCGCCATAAAATAGTTTCTCGTTGTGTAACATTATTTTTTCTCATTCAAAATCTGCAAACCATTATTCGACCACTTGTTGGTATCTGATCTGATTGAGCTGAAATTTTGCACACACTTTTAGTTCTCGTGACAATACATTTTTATGACAGACTTGACTTCATCCTGCAGCCAGGATGGCCTCCTCACGAGAGAACTCATCAAGGGTTAATAGCACAAACACGAAAGTATACGCGTTCAATGTTGATACTCGTAGATAAACCATTTTTTTATTTTCACTTTTAAAAAGCTGGTTTAAAAAAGATTTAATACTGAATAATAATAATAATAATTCATTTATTTATTCAAGTAACAAGGACTCATTAATACACACAAAATTCAACACAATACATTAAACATACTAATAGAACACAAAACAATAAACACACACATAGGGCTATAATATCACAACTTCTGCACAAATCCTTAATACTTTCGTTTGACCGCTTGACATTTTTGCAGTTGAAACTAACCATATTACATATATTATAACTATCCATTAGCTGGTTATTTACGTTCATTATCCACAAAAGTATTGGGCTTAAAACTTATAAAACGCCGGAATAAAATACCTTGCGGCCACAGTTTATTTTCCAGAAATACTTTCAATTTATATTTAGGAACAAGCACCTTGTAGGCATTATATGGTGTGTCGTTCCTTCATTCCTTGTGTTTATTTTATGCAGGGAAACAGTCTCCCGCGTTTTCTGCCCAATATACTCAATAATATCATTTTCAGTGGTGTCTTTGTGGACATGACTGATAAGTAAGGGTACTTTTAAATCAGCTACTTTAAATCGCCCGTCAATCTCACTAGACGTACCCAACACACTCACTAATCGCTTCTTAAATTTTGATTTACGACTTTCTACCGTTTTCCACTGCTCGTCATCATTCTGCTCACCGCCACTTTTACAAGGAAGTGAAGAAAACACCTCCGGCATCGCCAAACCATTTTGTTTACTACAAGTAATAAACTTCTCGACGCACGGCCCCGTTATCTCGCGTGACGTCACATCAGCTGATAATGTTGCATTCATCTGTGTTTCACTTATATATTAAGAAACTCTTTTAGACCAACTGAAGTGAGACTGCTAGAAAAGCTACAAAACGGGAAAAATCTGTAAAAATATTGTGTATCTGTTACCTAATAGTCAAAAGTCGATAATATGCAGCCTCATTGCAGAATGACTGGTTGATCCTAAGTTTGACCAACGCCTTCCGGCAAACCATGAAATAGATTCAAACGGCCTTTAACTGGTGTATTTTCAGGCAAACTTAGAAATACCAAAATTTTTAGTCAAACGTCGAAAGTAAAATAATCTGTTTCGCACCTTGTCTATCCTAGAAGCGACTGAGGCAAATTCGGTCAAACGTTAATTTGTACTGCATTTGTTACATGTTCAAACAGGTTTTTATACATGTTAGCTTATTTCTACGATATTCCAATTAGTCATTTGTTATTCCATGTTTGTATAGAGCCATTATACAAGAGACAACAGTTGATGGTTTATACAGAGTAGGGACGAAACACGGAATAATAAAAACACTTTTGCTAGAAAGTTTTTAAGTTTGGGGACCAAGGCTTTATAAATGCCACTATGTTAAGGTATGTCCTTACGTTTCAAGGGTTTTGAGAATCAGGGTCACAACCAAAGTGACTGTTTTTATTCTCCTCGTGATAAGAGTTTTATTGAGGTTTTACTATTTTGGTTTAGGCACACAGGATAGACTTCAGTTTGTATTAAGAGGCCGTGGCAGAAGGAATAAGGGCCGAGCCGTGCTCGACATCGGTTTATATAGCGTTGTTTCGGCGCCCTCTCGTGATAGGTGGATGAACTACGCAGCTCGCAGTGTCGCAGGCGCAAGTGAGTTCTGTGATGTGGTTGCGACGCTGTCGTCGCTCCTCCCGTTGGTGTACAGATGGCGCTGTCCTCAACACACTACTATAACAAAAATGTTCCTCAAAATTGTGCAAATGCAAAAGATCAAACGTATTGTGCAACTCAAAATGCCATAACGCATCACCTTGACAAAAAAATGGTATTTTTTTTTATTAACTAGCTGTGCCCGGCATGCGTTGCAATGCATGTTTTCCTACCTACTACTTTCACTACTCTACCTACCCTACCTACCTACCCTACCTACCCTACCTACCCTACCTACCCTACCTACCCTACCTACCTTACCTACCCTACCTACCCTACCTGCCTACCCTACCTGCCTAACCTACCTACCCTACCTACCTACCTACCCTACCTACCCTACCTGCCTACCCTACCTACCCTACCTACCTACCTACCCTACCCTACCCTACCTGCCTACCCTACCTACGTATCCTACCTACCTACCTACCCTACCTACCTACCTACCCTACCTACCTACCTACCCTACCTACCTACCTACCCTACCTACCTACCCTACCTACCTACCCTACCTACCTACCCTACCTACCTACCCTACCTACCTACCCTACCTACCTACCCTACCTACCTACCCTACCTACCTACCTACCCTACCTACCTACTTACCCTACCTACCTACCTACCTACTCTACCTACCTACCCTACCTACCTACAAGTTCAAATTGACTCTAGAAAACGTTTGTATGGGAAATAGAAAAGGGCTGTTTTTAGGGTTTTCCCGGAAATTATTCGATTTTTTCTCGCCTTTTAAACCTTCCCTAGATGTCAGACCTGAGGTTTGACTAGCCTAACCTAGGAGCTAGGAGCTTCGATATTTGACTATAACATATTGATGGAACACCTCTACTCAGGAATGAAATATTTCTGTACTAGTCATTATTTCCAGACAAAATAGGTAAATTATTAACAAGGTATTTTGTTGTGGGTATGTCTGTTAGTATACATACATGTGAGCTATCTTCATTAAATACATATTAGTCAATAATCCTATAACGTCTTACAAGTGTGGTGTAATAAAATTTTCCTAGCTCCGCCGCATACTATCTTCCTCTGACTCAGAAGTGTAGATAACCCTTCACAAGTTATCTGCACGAGTAACGTTAAGGTCAAGAGAGACAAACAATATCGGACGATGCGCCTGACATTACTGACGGTATTATGAAATAACAAAAGATAATCAGGTGGTTATAATTAATGAAGGTGGCAGCGTCAGGGTAGCCCGCGAAATTCAAATTTTCTTACGTTTTTTGTAATTTGCAGGTCAGTCTCAGTTTGTATGTTGATGAAAAATGAGTTGCGCAAGTAAAATGTATGTAGTTACATAATTATAATCATTAAAATCATCAATACAACCCTCTAAATTCTTTTAAACCCATTGAATAACTTTCACAAAATAGTTATCGTGACTTTGTAGTCGTCTCACGACGGCAGCCCACTTCATGTATCCATTGACTACCAAACATTAAAAAAAATAGGTATTTATGAGATTTGAATAATTTAAAAATAAAAATATAATTCATTAATAAGACATTAGAAACAGCCTGTTGCGAGCGCGGTCCAAACCATAGAAAATACTGATATTCAGCTGCATCATGTTAGACTGGAAGCCGACCCTAATACAGTTGGGAAAAGGCTTCGCAGATGATGATGTAGGATCGCAACAGGTGTCGATTATTTATTTAACAGTTTATGTACACACTAAATACAGAAAACAAGAAAGGTACAGAAAAAATAGGTACAAAGGTGATGCTTATTTCTAAAGAAATCTCTTCCAGCATACCTGCGAAAGGAGAGTAGAAAACCGGCCAAGTGCGAGTCGGACTCGCGCACGAAGGGTTCCGTACCATTATCTATAAAAACGGCAAAAAAATCATATCTGTTGTATGGGAGCCCCCCTTAATATTTTTTTTTTAATTTTTAGTATTTGTTGTTATAGCGGCAATAGTAATACATCATTTGTGAAAATTTCAGCTTTCTAGCTATCACGGTTTATGAGATACAGCCTGGAGACAGACAGACAGACAGCGAAGTCTTATTAATAGGGTCCCGTTTTACCCTTTGGGTACGGAACCCTAAAAAAAGAGATGTAGACATTGTGTGTAAAAGAAAAAGAGAAAATAGAATACATAAAAACAAAGCAAATAACGAATTTAATATAAAATACAATACAAGAATATACTTACATATTTACTAGTAAAAAGACAAAATATATAACACAAATATATAAGCTACAATATAATACTTATCATATAATGTATAATAATAAATACCTATGCAACTATGGCGAATTGGAAAGATAATCGTTTTGTAGTATCTGCCGACCTCCATGGAAAAATATGCTTATTTCTACCACCAGTTCCGTCCAGAAACTATAAAGTGTAGGTACTATGTATTCTACCAGTAATAATTTATAGCTGTTTTGATTCAAAGGATGCGATGCCGTCGAAACCACATTTTGCCATTCAGTCTGAATCTAGGGCTGAGCTTTCGTTATGGTGTAACAGATCAAGAGTATCTATAGGCAGTGGAATCTTGCGGATGGCCCGCCTGTTTGTTATAGATAGTTTATTAGCGGTCATGTGGCACACCTATTATACAAATCTTAAATATTTGATAACACTTCAGTTGAAACGTTTTCTTGGTACATAATGAGTATTTGCACATTATTGATAGGACCCACTTCAATAATATTTTTCCAGCTCATTAACTAAATAAGTGAAAGAGGCTTTTTTATGTGAAGTTGAGTTTCTCGTCATTTTATCAAGTAAGGTATGTCTGAGCTAAGTAATCAACGACTTTAAAGAATCAAAAACCATCGTTCACAACAATTTAGATTACCAGAGCTACCAATAAATTTTAAAGTGACCAATTAACTGTGTTTGACAAGGGAGAATGGAAGAAAAAAATGAGTTGTGCCGACCTCAATAACATGGGACAATAGCAGGAAGATGATGGTGACACCTAACTGTTTCTTGTCCATGAAGTATGAGCAGGTAATATTCAAGAACATCTCATGGTCATTGTTTGTTTGTACTCGCTAATCTCTAGAAATACTAGTCGCAATTAAATAAAATCTTGTTGCATTTGATATCCCAAATTTTAGGAAGATTATAGGCTATTTAACTTCAAGTATGACCCTAAGGAGTCAGGCAAAAACAAAAAGTCAGAAACGGCGAGTGAAATCGCGGGAACAGTGAATATTATCATAAGAAAGACTGGCCCAAGCATACCGCCTTGTGGCACTCCGAACATATCTACACATATCAATTAAATCTTCCCAACTATGTTGGGGTCGGCTTCCAGTCTAACCGGATACAGCTGAGTACCAGTATTTTACATGGAGTGACTGCCTATCTGACCTCTACAAGCCAGTTAGTACTGGGTAATACGATACCCTTTGATAAGACTGGTTGTCAGACTTTCGGGCCACTGACTACCTGTAACGACTGTCAAAGATCTACAAATGACAGCCGGGACCAAAGGCTTAGCGTATTTTCCGGGGTACCTACCGTAACTAGAAGGTTTCCAGGTGTGGTCAAAACAAAAATGATTGCAAGGACGGGGAGAACAAGTGCTTTTCGGCTTTGTTAGGGGTACTTTTACACCCATTATTGAATTAAGGATTGATGCATATCATAGTAACAGCGAACAAGGTCGTCGAACTTGATATTCAATCATTACAATTTATCAAAACTTCATGCTCGACCTATTATAACAGTAAACACTTGCTTATCGTTTCGCTGTCCCTACGTTGTGTAAATAAAATAATAATTATTTAACAGAAAATGAAATCTTCATTATATCTACAGCAGCAGCAAGATTTTGGTATAAAATGTGATTCACATAACATCAACATCGCGCATGTAATCCTGGACGGGTTAGGCAATGCTCTTACACCTGACTTTAGAGTACATTCATTTGTTCAGTTATGTTGAAATCCCATGTAAAAGGAAGTGAGGCCATTGCTATCAAATAGGTACAAATTCAGCAAACTAAATATCACTTTGCCCGACCTCTAAATCGAACCTAAAACCTCGTACTCAGCAGGTAGCGTTTGCTTTCACTAAACCAACGGGGCAGTTCAAAGTAAAATTAAATAAGATAAATGACATGCTTCTGTTGCCTGTAGTGTATCGATGTGTTACCGGCGAAACCCGATTTCCGGTAAACTATGGCTCATCACAAAAGGACGGTCATAGAGCATCGCATGTTAATTGTGTTAGGTTAGAACTGTGATCAACCTTATCCAAGTTGGGCGCATTGCAATTGCTTCGTTTGGGTTAGTGTACCATCATTATTCCATCAAGCCCTTATCCCAATTTATTTGGAGTCGGTGCAGCATATCTTCTCTAGGATGATTTCTATCAAACGGCTCGCATAGCATCGGATTGGAAAGGAGACGGACGGATGCGGCGACAGCCGATCGCGTCCGGCAGGTTGTTGACGCATTCGATCGGCTCCGTACCGTCGCTTACGAACGTATCCGTTTCTGCACCTAGTCAAACAGTTTAATATCTACCGTGTCGGATACGACGACAGGTGAACGGAGCCGATCGCGCGTCGCGTACTTCGGCTGCAATTGCGTGTCGCGGAAGACGCCCACGGTCTGCTGTACGCGGCTTGGTAATATAGACTTTAAATACGGTGTACATGATTTAATATCGTTTAAAGATTGTAAAATCCGTTCGGATCCGATGCGATGCGAGCCGTTTGGTGGAAATCATCCTTTCTTCCATATTTCCCTATTACTCGTCATCTCAGCGGTCACCTCATTTCTACCCCTTATCATCCTTCACAGTGTTTCGGTTAGTGATACGTATTAGGATACACTAACCGAAACAACCAAGCTCAAAACCAACAGGGAAACCAATAGGGAAACCGGTTTGGCCTAGGACAAACCAGTTTGGCCTAATCGGGTTTAGCCGGTAACAGGTTTAATCGACTAGAATTGAGTCTATGGTATCGATGACATAGGCTGTCGTGTCTGGTTAAGCATTGCGCGGGAAAGTGCGGGGTGGTCGAGAATCCTCGGGCAAGAGGTGTACCTTCACATAAAATATGTACACATAGAAATAAATACATATAGGTACACTACGCTGCCAAAACGAATTCGAACGATTCCTCAACCTTATGGCAAGCTGTCACTAATTGCCAATTTATCATCATCTGTATAGCCTTTTCCCAAATATGTTGAAGTCGGCTTCCGGTCTAACCAGATGCAGCTGAATACTAGTATTTTAAATACACCGACTGTTTATTGACCTCCACAACCCAGTTATTAGGTAATACGATACTCCTTGGTGAGACTGGTTGTCAGACTTTGGGGCCACTGACTACCTATAACGACTTTCAAAGATCTACAAATGACAGCCGGGACCAACGGCTTTACGTATTATCCGGAGTACGGAGGAAACTCGGTATGTAATGGGTGGCCACCCATCCACGGATCAACCTAAGCAAGCGCGGCTTAACCTGAAGATCGACCAGAGCGGCTGTCATTATTTAGCCACAACTTCCTCGAATTCTCATTTGCCAACTAAACGACTCAACTATGTGTTCATTGAATAAGCAACTAAAAATCTTATTTTACAGAGTTCATTGAAAACAAATTGGGTTTTCCTGGCTAAGATAAATTGTTTTTTTAAGAGAAGTTGTGTCCTGGAGTTATCGGTTAATGGTGTCATCTACCCAATTTTATTACATACGAGTTTTATCGTTCCATTGTCGTTCGTTAATAATTAGTTCATAACAATTCTTTGAAATCAACAAAACTTCTGCCAGCAAACAATACATAATCGTATTTACTTTATATAGGAGGAAGATAACGAGGTCAGGGTTAAGTCAGCTGCAAGTCAAATGGTATAACAGACTCTTTTTAATGTTTTATGATAACAAACAGCTTGCCACGAAGTGGTATGCAGAGGCAGATTTCACCAGTGCAGGCAATAGTCTGGTAATAAAAAAACACTAAAAATTAAATTCATCATCTTCCTGCCCTTGTCCCATGTTATTTGTTCATAAAAGTAAATATTTGTTTTAAATAATCATGTTTATCTATAATATTCTATTTATAAACACAATTTAAATACTCAAAAAATATTTACGCCTTAAAGACGCATATCTCTTTGCCGCGATTAAAAAAATAATTACTTACTTAGTAGAAGTGGAAATTTTTATTTCCGCACGTGTACGGAAAATATTAAAAATCCACGCGTGTGAAATACATTGCATGTTGAACCTAATCGTAGTGCGATATGCGATAAGAACCAGTTTTCGAGATAGTGTAATGAAAAAAAGATTACTTCCCTTTTTGAATCGGATTTTGTCAACAATATCAATGGTTTTAATTATTTTTAAATTTGAAATTATGCATTCAGTAAAAAGCTATTAATTTGATATTACAAACAGACACTTCAATTTTATTTATTTGTATGATCAGATGTATAGATCAGATTATGTCCCCAGTGCATAATCGTAGAATTTAATTTTCAGTATTTCTTAGAAACTAAGCTTGGTGCACTGGTATGCAGGCAGGAGTGCTTGTTCTTAAATATTGAAAGACAAGCGACCCGGTACTATGTGGTGACTTATCGAAACATCTAAATCTCTGTGCTCTGTGTAATGTAAATGAGTTAAATCATTCGGAATAAATGCTCTCAATGATTTTGAAAACCGCATCCAATTATGTTGTGTGTACGATTAGGTAGTTTAAGAGAACTAATCGGCCATTCAGATATTAAAAAACAAGACTTTATTTTATCTATACAATTTTTTATTCAATAATAGATAATTATATGTATAGATGCACTCATTTAGTCACTTGGGAGGCAATGAGGGACAATTATTTTCAATAGTAGATATTCATAATTTTGTTAAAGACTAACGAAATTATTCTCGTGTGACTGACTTGCAAGCCTATTGACCTCGTGAACATTCGGTCAAGTTTGAAACTTGTCGGGCATCCCCAAGATTTTATTTACACGACGAAGCCATAAACTAAAAGATATGTTAGTGATCATAAATCTTACATTAAGTTAAACGGATAGCTACTGCCTAACGTACCTACATTGCATAACTCAAAACATTAATTACATTTTATCAGAAAGTAAGGTTGCACTATGTATATAAGAAGGATTTAGTTGATACCTGCCATTATCAAAAAGTTCACGATACTTATACATACTAATGTAACTATTTAGGTACTATTCTACTTCACACTCACATTATACTGCAGTAATTAAAGACCTATTTTGTTTTATTATTATAAGGTACTATTTATTTTATTTTCTTATTTCATGTTTTCAAATATTTGTGCTGTCTTGGCTTCCGTACGTTTTTTCACGGGTGACCACTGAAAATCAGCTGTGCTGTGGGCCCCCCATAGCACAGCATTATGATGAGTGGTAACCTGCTTGTCGCAGCTGATAACTTTTTTTGTCTCTGTACTGTTGTATTTATATCTAATATTTGTTATGTGTTGTATGGTTATTGTTTTTTTTGGTATGCACGTCAGTTCCCTGCGACAAATAAATATTTTTTCTTTCTTTTTCTATGTCTACTGACTATATTGTTCTTTAGGTGCTAGTCAATAAAAATAACTTGATAACTATTTGTACCAACAAGGACGAAGTCTATTTAAGTAGAACTGGTTTTATTCAGTTATTTACATCTTGGAATATTTAAAACATATCATAATATACAGGGTTATTTGTAAAACACCAGTAACCTCTTAAGAGGGCATTGTACTCATCATTATGAACAACTTTTACTATGGGACCAAACCTGAAATCGCGAAAAAAAAATCAGCTGTTCCCTACATTTTGACGAGTTAATCGATCATAAATGTAGGGAACAGCTCATTTTTTTTTCGCGATTTCAGGTTTAGTCCCATAGTAAAAGTTGTCCATAATGATGAGTACAATGACCTCTTAAGAGGTTACTGGTGTTTTACAAATAACCCTGTATAGGGTGACTGGTAATTAGTAACCGATACTTATACAGGTGGTTGTACTCATGATAACAAACAACTTTCCCAAAGTAACGTTTTTTTTAATATTCATTCACTTTTATTACAATAATACAACGCTAACGGCACGTGGCGGCCGGACGGTGGCGCGGTATACGGAGCGGGCTTGCAAGCGCACGGCTTGGGTGCTCTTCCTATCCACTGTTGCACGGTACGATAGTAATGAGACAGAGCGGCGGCGTCACGCATCTAACAACTGATAGATCACAGGCGCGCGCGCGCGAATTTCGTACGGCTGTTGTATTATTGTGATAAAAGTTAATGAGTATAAAAAAAAAATGTTTCTGGGAGAAAGTTGTTTGTTAATAAGAGGACAATCATGTGACGCATAAGTATCGGTCACTAATTACCAGTCACCCTATATGTAGAAGGTGGAATGGTACCACGTTTTCAGTACTCCAAACCCACATAGAAATTTTTTAACGGTATTTTTTTTTAATGGACACGGTAAAAATGAAAAGCAGTTTCTTTTATAAAGAATATAGTGCTGAATACGTGGTAAACGTCTGTGCGTCGTTGTCACTTCCACCTTTTAAAAAAATTGTTCCTCTATTGATTGATATTGAGATTAAGAAAAGTGTTACTGAATAATATTTGTAGTGTTATTAATTTATAACAGCTTAAACTATCATTACTGGGCTTAACCTAATGAGACAGTTATGAATTTAGACTAATAACCTAAACTATATACTTACAATAACCAAATTAGAATAATTAAAACTAACAACATGATTAAATTATTACATCATTAAAACACAAAACATAGCATAACATAATTACTTACAAAAAATAGTACTTGCAAACATAAACACAAACATAATTTACTTACATTAAAAAAAAGATAGGTACCTATTTGATTCATAAAATCTTATCTTGTTCCCAATAATAACATGTTTTTGCCTACATTCCCGTGTATACTCATATTTCAAGGAAAATTAATGATATAGTACATTTTGATATAAGTGGGGAATCTTTCTTATTGCATTCGAGGCGGAATTAACACCCGAGATGCAGGCGAGGGTGTTATGGAGACGAAAACTGCAGTAACAAATCCCCACGCATATCAAACGACGTTTTTCAATACACTTTCGAAGAAATAAAATATTAGAACGGAAAGTAAGTATTTTTGTCAGAAATTATTAGGAAACTATAATTTAATTTGTTTTTTTTCCGCGCTTTGCTTTCGCCAGGTTGAAGAAGAAGCATAGGTGGCCGCTAAACTGCCGAATATGAAAAATAGAAAATTCAAATATTTTTGAATTTAGAACACAAATAAGTGTTAATTTGTTCATAAAAGTAAATATTTGTTTTAAATAATCATGTTTATCTATGATATTCTATTTATAAACACAATTTAAATATCCAAAAAATATTTACGCTGTAAAGTCGCATATCTCTTTGCCGAGATTTTAAAAAACCGGTGTGCGAATCGGACTCGCGCACGAAGGGTTCCGTACCATTATCTACAAAAATAGGAAAAAAGTCATGTCTGTTGTATGGGAGTCCCCTTTAAATATTTATTTTATTTTGTTTTTAGTATTTTTTATTATAGCGGCAACAGAAATACATAATTTGTGAAAATTTCAACTGTCTAGCTATCGCGGTTCTTGAGATACAGCCTGGTGACAGACAGACGGACGGAGAAACAGCGAAATCTTAGTAATAGGGTCCCGTTTTTAACCTTTGGGTACGGAACCCTAAAAAAAGAAAAACAATCACCGCCAACTATAGTCATTGAGGCCATTTGGACTTGGTATAAGTATATCTGAGTGGAGACCGCGAATTGGCAAACGTAAGGTGGGACGCCCTCAGGCTCGGTGGAGTGACGATCTCCGCGGGGTGGCTGGTAGCAACTGGATGAGAGTTGCTGAGAATCGAGTTGATTGGCGTGCGATTGAGGAGGCCTATGTCCAGCAGTGGACTGCTATAGGCTGATGATGATGATGATGATAAGTATATCTTGGTATAAATTTTAATTTACGCACGTGTGCGGAAAAATATTAAAAAACACACGTGTGAAAACAATGCATGTTGAACCTAATCGTAGATCGATAAGAACCAGTTTTCGAGAAAGTGTATTGAAAAAACTTTTTTCGTTAGTTGTAGTACAAATTTTTGTCATCTATCAATTTTACATTGTACTTAACTAGAAGTTATTATGGACCATCATGTCAACATAGGCCAAGAAGAAAAAAGAACCGATTTGATGTTGGAAAGTACCTATATCCTTCCACTTAAAAAAAATATATTTTTCGAACCGGTTTGTAAAAAAAAAACAACCGAATTGAGAACGTCCTTTTTTTGAAGTCAGTAAAAAAATAATTTATTTTAAAGAAAAAAAAGGAGACAGAATATTTTCCAAATATTTGACGATTAATAGAAAAAATCGATAAGTATAAAAAGTATTGAAACTTTCCATTGAATGATTGACCTACCTATTAAAACATACATGTATGTATGTATACACATGCATGTGTGCACTGCCAATCCAAACCCCACAAAGTTTACCCCCACATTTACACTGTCTTCTGTTCTAAATTATTCTACATTCTTCAATAAATAAAAACAACAGACTATCAATCAAACAGGTGCTGCTTATGGCAAGTCTGGTTAAGGAAAAAAAATGCATCTGGTTGCGACAACACAAAGGACATCGTGATCACTTGATGTTGCATATTCTTACTTCAATTAAATATTTCTTAAGCTGACTAGCTTAAGAAATATTTTTATTTTTTAGTTCAAAATATTTTGTAATGCAGAATATTTTTTTTTATAAACGTAATCGCATTGGCAACGTTCCCAAATTACGTGAAACTTTCTAGAATTAACAATTCGAATACATGTGACAACCTACAATCCACACTGGACCAACATATATGCTGGATTTTGGGCTACTTGTTCTCACAGTGAAGAGGCCTGGTTCTCAGAAGTAACACAATAATGATAAGAAAGTATTTTATTGACATAAAGAAGGTTATCTATCTATAACAAACTCCCTAACTGTATCAAGAATGTCTCATCATTAAATGTTTTTTTTTTTAAATTAAAGCTAAAAGAATTTCTTATATATAAAACATATTATTCAATTAATGAATTTCTTAATGACCGAATTAATGACTAGCATTGTTTTTCACTTTTTTAATGTAAAATATATGACCGTAATAATTACCTACCTATGTCTAATAATTAATGTAGTTTGAGATTGACTAAAACTTGACATGTTAAACTTATTTTTATTTTTTTGACTTCTTTAATGTAAATCGCATGATCGAAATAATTATGTCTATTATTTAATGTTTGATGAAATTGACAAAAAATTTACATGTTAAACATTTTTTTTTTTTTTTGACTTACTAAACACAAATGGTATGTCTCTAATATTGGTGTAAAAAAAAAATTATACTATACATTTCCAATTGAAACCCTGACTCGTGTTACAGGAGCCAGAGGAGGAGTGGGAACATTGTAAGCTGATTATTAACTTGGGAAGCATACGTATAATTCTCCTCCCTAATTTATAAACGCGAAGCTTCGATTAATCAAAGTAGGTACCTACATGAATTGATAGTTGAGTTGGGCACTCCCTAGAGTATATAATATATAATCTGTGGTTAGGCACAACTTCGCGTTTATTAATATTGGGCATGGTGTTTTCCAGATTTTAATTAGGTTTTCAGGCCTATTGTCGCTGTTGAATAGCATCATTAGCGTTTTCGGGAAGTTTACATATCAATTGTTATTTTGTGCACGCACGACGATCAACAAGCTGTAAAAAACCAGTTTATGCGGATCTCTCACTGTACGGGAAATCTATATAAAGCGAGGTCATGTTATACTGGAAATGTATAGCTTGACGTCTCGATGTGTGTACTAGTAGGGATAATCCAAATATTGTTAGTTATCGCTGTTCAAAAAAAAATACCCAGTCTGATAGGTTAGCTACGTCACTTGAAACTTATACACCTGTAGAATGCACTCCATTTTCAGTCGGTATTAACCGTAACAATCCGTTAATTCCCTCTTCCAATTCCAAATTTTTGCCCAGCAGTGGGAAAAAGTTTGAAGTGGTATCCACATATTGTCCACCAGTTGGCGACGACACACAGATATCGTCTCGGTTAATATTAAGACGTCTATTGTCGTGTTAAGGCCTGCTGCTGACTATGGTGTAACATACGTTTGCGATTCTTTCAGATTTTCTATCTGTGGTGTATTAGTACTGTGAGAGTTTTGAGGTATTTATTGTTATTTTGTTAAATTAGTCTATGATTAAAAACAATACATTATAATAAGTGTAAATAAGATAACTGAAGTTTCACGAACCTAGAAAAAAGTTCTATTACTTTTGCTCCTTCTTAATTTGTTAGTACGAACTTGAAATTCTTATATTTCAGAAACGTTCAGAGAAAATTTGCCGGTAGGAGTTTCTTTCGTTGAGTTGGGCTGTTAGCCCTTTAGTGAACCCTTTTCATTGCATACGGTTCAAAAATTGTCATACCTATACTTTATTTGAAATCAGTCCCAAACAATCATTACTAAGACGTTCGCGTGTGTCGTGACGTTAATCCACATCGCATCAGTGAGTTATCATCCTTATACCGCGTGTATAAAAAGCGACCAAATACTGTCGGCGCTTCAGTCCCCGCCCGGCATTGGTTCTGTAAACACAAAGTATTAAAAAGTGCTTCAAAATGATGCTGAAAACTATTGTTTTCGCTGTACTCACAGTGGGTAAGTTTCTGTCCAGGATTTAAATTATTTTTATTGATTTTTTGATATTTTTTTGCAAAATTATTAGAAAGATAAATTAATAATTGTTAGGTAAATATAATTTAAATTAAGACATTTAAGAGTTTTAACAAGAATATTAATTGACTAAGTAGAGTCCTAAATTGAGTGTACTTTTGTGGTACCTAAATAATTAGGAAAAATCTATTGCTATTATGGCGGAACGTTCTATCCTTGAAAAGTACATTAATTAAATATTTAAGACTATTTCCGGTGCATCCTTTAACAGTAGAAGGTACAACAGATATTACCTATACTTAGGTACAAAAAAAACATGAAAAACTCTAAATGCAAAAAAGGGTATGTTTTATAGATGGGTTCTTCGCTTAAAAATAAACTATCCTGTGAATGTACAAAATAATCTCATTTTCGAGAGAGGCTAAAAGTTATCCACCTATCTGTTGTACCTACTACTATTTGGTAAAAATAATTAGCAATCATTATGAAACTTGAACTACAGTAGTTCAAGTTTCAGATAGAAGTTACAGATTGTCAGAAGCCCAAAAGACGATGCGTTTATTACTTACTTATAGGATTGCGGAGGTCAGATGAAACCAATTGTCTATATGGTTTCATCTGACCTCTGCATTCAGTTTCTTCTATGTAAATTGTAGATAGTATAAATGCTGATCTTAACCTGTTTAACAACCTAGAGTCGTAGACGATATTCAGTTACTAGATACAACACTATGAGCCAATTAACTAATACTTAGGAAAAAGCAGAGTGATTCACACGTTTCACAATCAACATAACAACAGGACCCTGAAACTTATGTACAGTCAGGAACACTAATTGTAGTTATAAACTACATAAATTGACACTACTCCATTTTGGCTGGAAGCCTTACACTCAAGGCACCCACTGAATAATCCGTTAAGCAGAAGCCAGCGTCATAGGTAGACCTGCGAGATGCCATAAAAAAAAAATTGCCGGGTTATGGCCATTTCATTCAAATGTCATCATCATCTGCCTAGCCTTTTCCCAACTCTGTTGGGGTCGGCTTCCAGTCTAACCGCATGCAGTTGAATACCAGTATTTTACATGGAGCGACTGCATATCTGACCTCCACAACCCAGTTAGTACTGGGTAATACAATACCCCTTGGTAAGACTGGTTGTCAAACTTTTTGGGGCACTGACTACCTGTAACGACTGTCAAAGATCTACAAATGACAGCCGGGACCAACGGCTTAACGTGCTTTCCGAGGCACGGAGGAAACTCGGTATGTAATGGCTGGTCAACCATTCACGCACCAACCTAGGCAAGCACGGCTTAACCTAAAGATCGATCTGAGCGGCTGTTATTATTTTGCCACGAGCCCCTTCATTCATCATTCATTCAAGTGTCAAAGAATGACAATTTATGTTGGCAGTCAATTTGGTAAACAATGAATTTCCCTGACCTTATGTCTACCCGTGTTTCTTCCTGATAACCATTATTGTTATTGTTACAATAGGTAACAATGTTAGTTGGGCAGTTGGTGGTAATGCTGATGACCACATTAGTTATGATACAAAGGTGCTGTGTTGGTTTCGTTTGAATGCAAGTTTGTTTTCATTTTTGACCTTAGCGGTTAGAAACAGAACAATATAAGGGTCTTCATTAGGATCCTCATCCTCTCGAATCGATGGGAGAATGACAGAAAGCAGGTGATAGATGCATCTTTTCCATTTTTATGCGAAAATCTTCTTTTGAACTATCATTTCACATAATTATATTTATTTTGGTCCGAAGCAACCCTTTTAGAATATATTAAAAAATAACTAGTGTATTGTTTCGAAGATAGGCATCCACCATCTTTTGCAATTTTTATATTATTTTACAGCCTTGAGCCAGCCACATATTTTATTTTCCATTTTTAATGGTATGAAAATAATTATTGTTGGGAAAGAAACAGTCGCCACGACCTCTTTTGTCTTTCAGCGTCAAAGCATACACTCTCCTTGGGTTGTGGTGTTCAGTATTTATTTTATTTTATTGTCTCGACAAGCAGCATGCTGCAACAGGATCGTATAATGTTCTCATTGTTCTGTTAAGGACGCTTGTACCATAAAAAGCACTTTTGCATTTCAACCTCGATGTTGAGCTGATCGTTTAAAATCGTTTATACAGGTGTCGCTTAGGACCTATAGATTAATTATTTAATTAATTGCATTTGATCAATGAAACTACAATAATGACGCCTAAAATGTCGCTGCAATTCATTACATCTCTTGCAGTAGTGTCCACCATAAGTACAATAACACTAGGAAACAATTATGTTGCCCGATGTCCATACAAGACACAGCTAAGACAATTGAAAGATTGCAATAGAGCATTAAAGTAGTTCGTTGTTGCTGGCGCATCGACCTAGAGAACCATTTTTGCAAGTTTTCCGTAGATGATTAATTATGACTAGCGTGAAGGAACAACGAGTTACTAAGATAAACGTAATGAGTTTCCTTTAAGATCTTTATGACTTCCGAAAGAGGAATTGTTGGAGAGCACGCATACCTACCTACTTTTGTGTTGAAACTGCTTGCGATTATAAATAGATTTATTTTCCTATCATCTATCTGTAGCAATTCATTTGCTAGCAAGAAAAAAAAATCTATCACTTGCTGAAACTATAAAAGTAAAAACAAAACTCCAGCCTTGATTTTCAGATATTTTAATTGCCTTTAAAAATTTTCTTTTAACGATTAGACCGCCCATTGTGCAACATTTGTATAATTTCTTCATTCACTAGTATATTTATGTATATTGTTTATGGTATTAAAGAGTATTTGACCAACCTTCTTTCAGACGACAACGATAAGTTCATCATCGAGACACTTAGTAAAAATGGCCAGGATTGTCTTCATTTATTCATTTCCTATTCTCATAAAACATTAATTGTTACCCGACTGTTTTTATGATGGGTAGTTAATTAATTGACTGTGTTACCCGGAGCAACACAAGCATTGTACAATACTTACCTATATAAGTATGTATGTCTATCTAGACGGGCAAAAGACGTCGGTTGTTAAAAAATT
This sequence comes from Eurois occulta, assembly GCA_950022335.1. Taxonomy (NCBI): domain Eukaryota; kingdom Metazoa; phylum Arthropoda; class Insecta; order Lepidoptera; family Noctuidae; genus Eurois; species Eurois occulta. Next base: position 6,088,741 of record OX465484.1, on the reverse strand, counting down.
AGCCCTCTTTAGTGTCGTCATGTGCAATACCCGGGAAACTATAAATTGTGCAATAATGTCTTTTACCACTTGATTGATGGCGCTCTTCCGCCATCTTATCTGTCAAAAGGCCTTTGAACTTTGTCAATTACAATAAATTATTTAACATTAGTAAATATGCCTAGTAATTAACTTTTAATTAGATTAGGTATTATTGATAATTGTATGCAGTTTCGATAAGCAATTACGAATGGAGTTCCTTTGTTTTTTGATTAGTTGATACGTATGTCGGTTTCATCAGTTTCATGACAGTGGAAGTATAGTTGTCTAGTTGAAAAACAACAACAAAAGTTGTTGACAATTTGTATTCGATAACAACGTTATTGTTGTTATGTCAAATATCTAGTTTGGGTTAGCAAAACAACAACAGTTTAGTGCGTTAATTATTCGTGCACATTCTTAGATAACGGATGGTGGTTCTTAAATAATAAGCACTTAATTAGTTGTCACTATTAGCATGTTGATTTTCTAGTAAATCCGGCTGCAACCGATTTTTTTTTAACTAGCTTATACTATACCTCTGTTGGGCTAAGGCCTGACAAAAAAAATATCGCGTTTTATTTTGATAGGGTAAATGACCCTACGACTCAAACCATGACAAGAATACCTGCTTAATTAAACTTTGCTGAACGATCAAACATCGACACCCATTTAAATTTTTTTCAGCATTTCCAAAAATCTTTCCTTTGACTTTCCTTTGATATTACAAAACCGTTACTTTAAAGAGGATACCTATAGCCTCAATGAAAGTTCAAACCAGTGTAAATAAATCGCGATTATATACCCCGTTGCGAAGCCCATGCAACATCAAATGCACTACGTGTATTGGGCCAACAATAAAACCAGATCATACGGTCAGCCACTCACAAAAGGGGACTTCAAACTATGACTTTCTTCCTCCACGAGCACATTATGAGGTCGCATGTACCGAGATACTTGTATATCTGCCGTAGTTGGCCTCTCAACTCGTCCCCCACTTCCTGCCACATCAGGCCATTTACCAATTTACTCGATCAAGACTATCCTTTGAACTCTGCTCGCAGTGTCACCGCTGTGTGAGAGGAGACTCGAATGCAGTGCTGCACTGGGCAAGGTTCACTCGAACAAATAGCAATTTAAGAACTAAGGATGTTCGCCATTTTGCGTAATATTGTAACCGTATTGTGAATGACTGATTCCAGTGCTGCTAAGATGGTGCTTCTTTTATTAACGCACATGTGTTGCTGTTGCTGGGTAATTTGTTGCGCCAATTCTTCTTCCCTGGAGAAGAGCTGTTTTTTTTTTGGAGATCCTCTTATTTTATTTTGTGTTCAAAAGGAGCTGTTTCTAAGCTTTTTAATTTTATGATTGGTCGTACTATGGCCTGTCGTATACAGTGTGTAATAAGACCCTTAACGAAGCCATCAACCAAGCATTCTGGACATCAAACTAAGTAACTTTACGCTAAAATTTTTGCTGGGGAACGACTTTTTTTTTTCGAGGGTCAAAAATCACGTTTTACAGTAAGACTCAATAATGTAACGCACTCAAAATATTGTGTTGGATTGAATAGTAGGTCGTGGAGGTGTTTAAAGTAAAAATCTTACATTAACCCTTTGTTTGTGGGTACTTTTCCGGATTAACGAGTGCTTTTCAAATAACTTGGACAGAGGCAGTATATCTCTCTTGTTCTTTCTCCTAGACTCTGTGAAAGTTTTGAGCAAGATAGATGCTGTTTTTATAAGCAAATTTATGACATAACTGATGACAGTGACAGATGGGCCTTACAGGGCTGATCAACATCGATCATACATTTGAAAATGGGCCTTAGAGGCCCACCTTGAACTTTGACCCCAAATATCACCGTAACTAGAAGGTTCCCAGGTAGGACAAAAAAGAATATCGCAATGACGGGGAGAATTAGTGGCTTTCGACTTCGTTACGAGTCTTGTTACACCCTTTATAGTTTCCTTTCATCGTTCTAGTTTGTCTTAGCACTGGCTTGATTTTCTTTCCGCGATTCTTCAAATGTAGGTATCGACGTCCTGTAGATAGGTACTAATTGTACCTACTGTTAGGTCAAGAGTGTTATCATTTCTCGCCAAAGATTAATAATAAACAGTTTTCCTTATTTGTGTTAATATTTTATTTAATTCGATTCAAAGAGGTTAAATTGGTGTCATTTGATAAGTTTACTTTATTCTTAGTAACGGTTATTGTTAGTTGGGAAATTATCTTTGAATAAATATTATTCATTTTATATTATAAAGTTATTATCATTTTGCTCTCTTTGTCCCGGTAATATAACAAGTGGTAGGTAGGTAATTCTTTGGTAATCGCAGAAATTGATAGTTACCTAATAATAGTGTTGTTGAAACTCAATCACAATTAATGATACCGTTAATTTAAATATAGTGTATCTACCGCTTAGTAGTATTTTATTTTTCTTCTGGCCTTATCCCATCTTTATTTGGGGTCGGCTCTCTTAATCATTCTTCTCCAAAGTATTATTAAGTAGTATTTTGCACTAGATAATTATACCTGCTCCTGAAAAAATCTAATCATGTATTTAAAATCTGGGTATCTGTTTGTTTGTTACTTCTTAAAACCTAAACTGCTCAACATGTTATTGTTAGTTCAGTAGTTACAAACCATGATCATCCTGGCGAAGGAAGAATACATGAATAAGTTTCTCTTGAATGGCTTTTAATCGATTATTCTGTTGATTTCAGCCGTCTTGGCCGACGACTACACGATCCCTGATGACAAACGCGCTCAGATCCGTGAGATGCTCAGATCACAATGCTCAAAGAATAACGCCGAAGACAAAGTTGACCAAATTGAGGTAAGTACTAACTGCGGCGGTGTATAGTAGCACTTACAAGTCGACAGTCAAAATTAAAAGGGCGATCGCCGTCGTCGCCTAGAATTGGGTAGACCCTAGGGTGGTACCGTAAAATGGGGTAAATAGAAACGCTGGGGTGAATCGATCAGAACTTTGAAAGGAATTTTATTGTTGTATTATTATGGTATGTTGCCAACAAGGTCTCTTAATAACAACATTACGCCTATAATTACTGAAACGTTAGGCATAATAAATAGTACAGTTTCGCCAGTTATGTTTTAAGTCCCATGTAAGAGAGGGCGAGCCTATTGCCATCGACCGGGCACGTATCCAGACTCCGTGGCTGCTACTGAGAAATTCATAATGGAAAAACTCAATAACATTTTGGCCGACCCGGGACTCACCCAGGACCTCATGCTCAACAGTCGCCCTTGCGACCACTTGACCAACGAGGCAGTTAGAGCACTTGATGGCAGCCTGTGAGCCTGTAGACTTTATATTTTGAGGATGATTTTTCAAATAGATTCCTCGTATGTCTGTGCCGGATTACAGTGTCACTAATATGGAATTAGTACCTACGGCACTGTTTCCACGCAGAGATAAGCCGAAATTACTTAGTAAAAACCGGCCAAGTGCGAGTCGGACTCGCGCACGAAGGGTTCCGTACCATTATCTATAAAAACGGCAAAAAAATCATATCTGTTGTATGGGAGCCCCCCTTAATATTTTTTTTTTAATTTTTAATATTTGTTGTTATAGCGGCAATAGTAATACATCATTTGTGAAAATTTCAGCTTTCTAGCTATCACGGTTTATGAGATACAGCCTGGAGACAGACAGACAGACAGACAGCGAAGTCTTAGTAATAGGGTCCCGTTTTACCCTTTGGGTACGGAACCCTAAAAAATTGTCGTAGGAATAAAGTGGTCGTTTTCATAATTCATCTACATTTCTGCGTAGATAATGGATAGGGTTAAGGGTATACGCGGCGGCACATCAAGCTATACATTTCTGGTATAACATGGTCTCACTTTGTATAGATTTCCTAAACCAACTATGTAAACTATGTCTACGCAGCATACCTATTGATGGATATGTCAATAGGTTTATGATACCAATATTGTACCTATGAGTGAGACGTTTTATGTCGTTATCTCAACCTAGGTACTTACTTACTTACTTTAGATAGGTAATTATTTATTTAAACTTCATGTAGGTGCAATAGTGATACATAGGCGGACTTAATGTAATTCACTCGATTACCTAGCTATAAATGGAATACGATTAAAAAACAAACTCCTGTGTTTTCATTCAAGTGTTTTGTTGGTCGCGTTCTCGCAAATACAACTGCTGAGCATGAGGTTAGGACCTCGTTTGATTCTCAGGTCGGGTAGTGTTATTGGATTTTTCATCACGAATTTCTCAGTAGCAACCACGGAGTCTGGATTAATTGATGGCATCGCCTCGCCTCCTATTACATGGGACTCGAACATAACTGACTAAATGTGGGTGAACTAAGTATTATAGGGACACGGTAAACCTCTGCCTAACACTTCGGGGATTACAGGTGTGATGTTATGTTTTGTGTTTATTACTGTACTAATTACACAAATCATGTGTCACGCTATCATTAGTGAATCAAAGTGCAAATGAATGAAGAAAATCCATTGAAAAAAAATTGGCATTCTGGCCATTAACATGACAATATGAAGAAACATCTGTTCATAGCAATTTTTGCCGCTATCTGTTTTAATTTACATCAAATACTGCTGAACTAAGGCAATTGGAATGCTACGGAGGTTGTTAGCCCATATTAGGAACATCTAAATGTACCAAACGCGGAACGCCTGAAATGTTTTCAGCATCTGATGTTTTGTGTCTTAAACGGTACGCCCCAGCTACAAGATACCATGAAGTGTTAGCATAAGAACGCGCTAAAATGATAGTGTAACTTCCTACATGAAATTATGAAAGTAATTTGCAACAATAGAGATCATAATATTTAGGTTTACATAGGTGCTGGCTCTGAAGTCAAAAAGCCAAACACACAGTTCCTAGATATTCTTAAGAAAGTCTTTTAGGCTATTACTAAGACTCCACTGTCTATCCGTCTGTCACCAGGCTATATCTCATGAACCGTGATAGTTAGACAGTTGAAATTTTCACAGATGATGTATTTCTGTTGCCGCTATAACAACAAATATTAAAAAACTGAATAAAAAATATTTAAGTGGGGCTCCCATACAACAGACATGCAGTTTTTTATAGATAATGGTACGGAACCCTTCGTGCGCGAGTCCGACTCGCACTTGGCCGGTATTTTAAATCGCCAAGGACCAATCGCATATCTTTTTAAGGCATTCCCTGCTGATTCCAATAAGACCTCTGCAGCCAAAAATTCCCAGCGCGAGGGTCTTGCTAAGATCATCATTGTATCTCGAACCAATCTTGCAAAGCTAATAAGGCATATTTCATGTTCTCATAATTAATAAGTACCATTTATAATTTGTAGGCTGTTGGGAAGACCTTCGTGGACTGCATCAAGGGACTGATCGATGTACCCACACTACAGAGAGAAATCGAGGAAGCCAAGCCCAACGGTGCTCTTGATGAGGTCTTCAAGAAGTAAGTAATGACTGAGGATTCTCTATTTGAATTCGACAGAATGTTGTGTGGATGGCGGTCTCTTAAAAAGATATTTAGTTCCTTAGAAGATAAGATAAGAACCGTTGTTGAAGGAAGGTTGCAGAGTACCTACAAAGCCTAAACTGCAACAAAATTGTAGTCTCTGCCAGACTAATTTTGCGTAGAATGGATTCCCATAAAAAAAAATTACGTCCATGTGCCTGGAAAGGTCAAAATTATTTCAACAACTGAAATTAAAATCATTTGGTACGTGAACTGGAATAGGAGTATAATTCCCTGCAGATCCACGTAAAACGAACCAATCGTTCTAACCCAGGTACTGCGCCAAGACCCCTGAACTGAAGACCTGCATCTACAACCTGCTGGACGGCGCGTCTCCCTGCATGGACTCCAATGCGCGCGACCAGATGGGCTCCTTCAAGAACGGCACCAACCAGTTCATCGACTTCATCTGTTACAAGGACGGCGACAGGATTGCCCGTAAGTATACCTACACAGTTTTCGTCTCAATCTAAAAAACAATCTGTTTTCAGCTTTTGTTACTTGGCCAAGTAACGAAAGCTGTAAACAGATTTTGAGAGCAAAAACGTCGAATTATGAAAATGCCTTGTTTTTGGCATCTCCATAATTTTCGTTAACTTACATTTATCAGTTAAATGCTCAGTCGTCTAGCTCTAGAGCATACCAACTCGACTTCAAAGTGCAATGTGATTTCTTGAGTCACAATATTCCAAAACCAACATTGCCTTTACAAGTCATGATACTTCTGAAATTCGAAGTGAGAAGATTGACACCAAACAAAGATGACCTTGTTATTTTATTTTCAGTATTCATCGCTGAAAATGGACCCCAGTGCTTCCAGAGCAAGGTCAATGAAGTCAGGGAGTGCGCCAACAAAATCAAGGACTCGTTCTCGAGCATCGAGGCCGCGAAGGCCCTCAGCCTTGACGTAAGAACCTAATAATAATAAATAACATCTCGCCTGTAATCGAAGGGAGTACCTAACAGTAAACCCACATTTCGCCAGTTATGTTTAAGTCTCCTGTAATGGGGGGCGAGCCATCAACCACGCACAAATCCAGACTCTTTGGCTGTTACTAGAAATTCCTGATCGAAATACCCAATAACACTTTACGGAATCAAACTTAAGACCTCATGCTGAGTAGTCATGCATGCGACCACAAGAGTTTAGCTTTAGAGTGTAGGTGGATAACGTTTTCACCATCGACTCGAAAAGAAGAAAACTGGTCGTGTACACTCTGCACTGAACCACAAAAATAATGGCAAAACATGATTCGTTTACCTGAAAAGAGATTAATTCCATTTATTTCAATTTACAGCAAAAGTGTGCGACGTTCGACGAACTGTCGACTTGTATTGTCACAAAGTTGGAAACTTGTGACACACCCACCCCAAGCAACATGGCGGAGTCCCTCTTTAGATTCGTACGCAAAGGATCGCCGTGTAACAAAGATAATAAGGATTGATTTCTGGTAAGCATCGACGAATTTACTATCCACATCGGAGGAGTAAGGAGCAGACTACATACCACTAAGTTTCCTACCCTTCGGAACTTTATTACACCCGCATTTCACCGGTAATCTTTAAATATCCGTCCATGTAGTAGTGAACGAGTCAATTTGCTATTAACCTGTCAGAAATCTAGACTTTAGGGTACTGCTGTGAAATTCCTAGTGGAAAAACCCAACGAGACATTGCCTGGGCTTTTTTTGTGTGGGGAAATCCGAAAGGGCTTTCGAATTATTCTAACTTCCGCCATTTTATTTTATTCCCAAAATGGCGGCCACGCATTAAACTTACATTTCGAAAATAAAATAAAATTAGCGGAAGGTTGGCTGGTCACGCTTCATATAAGAAATTTCAACCCCATTGGAAGGTTATCTCGGATACCTACATACTATGCTTTCAGGGTCCCAAAAAACCTGGGATCTTTTTAAATAATTGCAGGTTGAAACGAATCATTTCTCTTCATTATTAGGACTGTTTTAACTTTATCCACCACTATATTTTTTCTACTCCAAAAATCTTTAACGTTTAATTTTATTTGTTATAGAAGAACTGAATCGTCGCTGAAAGTCCAAGAGCTGGGTGTGATCATTCAAGTGCCAATAATAATTATGTAATTTTAAATCGTTGTGCAAGAACTGTAACTTTCAATACATAAAAATAAGTCCAATATGTGTGTTATTTACTCCGTTTTACCCCTGTTTTTTTAACGTAGGTACTCGAAAGTGTCAGATTTTCCCAACCAACCTTGAACCTAATGCTTTAGAGATAAAGCTGAAAATCTATTAAAGAAATTTGACAGATAGTAGTAGCTTGATGTGCTGGCGTCTGTACATACTTACCTAGCCATCCGCCGCACAGCTGATGATATCTGAAGAAGCTATAAAAGAAACACTGCATTATTAAAAAAAATAATCATCAGACGAATTAAAATTGAATGGGAGACTATTATACCAAGTAAGTAATAATTTATACGGTCATTGCGGCAAGAAGAACATGAAGCAAGTGCGAACGTAGCGAGCTCAAGACTTATGGCACTCCGACTCGGACAGGTTAGGTTCAAAGGGGATGTCGGTCATGTCGGGGTCTAGTGAGGGGGTGAAGGACGCGAACTAATACATTCCCTCAGTGGGATCCCCTTCGTGTTAGGTTACTTTAAACCCTGCAAACAGAAATAGGAGCCCCGCGTAGCGAGGCTACGGCGACTACGCCTTATCTACAATCTAATGGATAATAAGCTTGTTTTAGTTCTTTTTTTCTGAGTTCTTGAATTATCACACTGATCGTATTGAACAACTAGTAACTCAAATTCGTAATTTCAAGTCGCCGTTTTAAACATTTGTATTCGCCTACTTAGTATTTCAGTAAGCCATATTCAGTATTTTGACACCTTTAATTTTAATTTATTCGCTCGTTTAAATACTACCCTTAAAAAATGGCCTTAATATATATACAGGGTTATTTGTAAAACACCAGCAACCTCTTAAGAGGTCATTGAACTCATCATTATGAACAACTTTTACTTTGGGACCAAACCAGAAATCGCGAAAAAAAATCAGCTGTTCCCTACATTTTGACGAGTTAATCGATCATTCCACCTGACGCAGGTCCTCACCGGACACGGTTGGTTCGGGAGGTACCTGCACCGAATCAGGCGGGTGTAATGGGCTAACTCGCCGTCCGTTCGTCTTATGACGACAGGACGTGTCGACAGCGCGTTCATGTGCCACGCACGCCTCAAGAGTTGTCAGCAAACCGGAGGGGGTCTGCAAGGTCTGATGCCTGCCAGGGCTGCGGGACTGTTCGAAAGAGAAACCGCGGCCCTGGAACACAAAGGGCAAAGAAGGAACATGGATGGGTTTTAGTCAGTACAATTCTGACACTCCCTTCCGCTCCGCCCACAGCGGAAGGGGTCGTTTTATGATTTCCCATCCGAAAAAAAGGCCTTGCGACTGTAACACATATTTATGTAGTTTTACAGAATTATAACAATTTAAATCATCAATACTCTAAGTTCATTTAACCCCATTCGATAACTATTTCATGAAAAAGTCATTTAATGGGATTATATGAACTTAGAAAGTTTAATTGATGATTTTAATAATCATAACTCTGTAAAGCCATATTTGTTACGGTCGCGAATCATATTTTGTTCAACATACAACCTGAGACTGACCTGCAAATTGTTGAAAAATTAAGAAAGTTAAAATGCGCGGACTACCCTGTCGCTTCTACCTAAAGTACTAAACGAAGGGAGGTATGTACTGGTACTACACCAGCTTAAAGGTAAACGCACAAATGTCCGCACCGAACGAAACGTTCCATCATCCGTATCACTTATCTATTCGTTCGATTGCGCGCGGATCATTGTGAGAGGTTTCATAGGATTTATACCAGTTAGTAATTCTTAAATTAAATTCTTTAGGCTATTTCGCTTCCTTCGGCTCTGTATGTGCAAAAAATGGGTTGGAAAGAGGCATTAGGGATAAAGAGATGCCTATACATTTACAAGAAATAAAACAAATGATTTTATACTTTCATCATTTATTTGCAAATATTGTAAAATGGTTAGAAACCACGTAGCAACATATACAAATCCTAGACGCCTACCCGGACATCGAACCTACGTACCACTTTTGACATGGACAAGAATATGGCTCCTAATAATTAAACAGTCAACAAGCAATGGCTCATGAACGCATCTAATCCGTTGATAGAAGACTAACTTGCTGATAAAAATCAAAATATTAAAACATGTATGAAATTGAATAATTGCACTCGCGAGTGCAAGCGCCGGAAATAATTATTTTACGCCTAACACGCTACACCATGTCCTAACCGAAGCGATCAGTCGCGTGCATAAACATGCATTAACAGTCGCCACACCGAAGCATTCGCTGAACTAAGTGAACGAGAGCGTTTTCGTGCGATGATTGCTTTAGTTGGGACGCGGTCTTAGTCATCTACGTTACATCTGTTATAAACTACTGATATATTTTGTGGTCATAAAACAATTAGTCTTCACATTATCTATCATTATTTATTTGAAAATCTCTGCCCATTTGAGCGGAGACGAGAAACCATTCAGATTTATAAAGATTAAAATAACAAAGAATATAAAAATAAATAAATAAATACACATATTTAATTTTATAAAATTCATAGGTACAATTAATTGATTTACCACACAGTTCAACTGTTTAGACATTCAAATGTAAAGGCAATGTGTTTGAATTAAAATCAATTACTTACATAAAAATACATCCATACAAAAATACGCCTTTAGGTGGAACGTTTTAAGTAATGGACTTTACATCCTCAAATACATATCATGACTAAATAAAGGACGATATTGAAAACAAAGAAAATCAAATAATACTTCAGGCAGCGAAACTTCCAACCCTGAACACATTCTAAATTACGCTACTACCCTATCAGGGCGTTTCATACGCCAAGTTTCGCTTGCGAACGAAGTACTATTTGGTTTTCTATGATTGTATTATGACAGTCTACAGAGACAAAGCTAAAACTATTCACTATAACACCAACCCTAACACCAAACTTCGTTAACTTCTAAAACAATTGAATTGAAAGCGAGACGTGCCAGTTTTACTTGCTATTATCGACTTTATAACTTACACGCTAACATTCATATTACAGTGTTGCCGGTTCTTTTCGCTTTTAGGACATTTTTATGTTGGAAGATGTTTTGATTGACAGTGAAAACATCATTCGGACGGCCGTTGAATAAATTAGAAGCATAAAGAGCATTTTAATATTTATTCGTAAAGTCATATCTAAATTCCATCCAAGTTTTAGATATCATTGTTACCTCTATTTTTATCTGTTATATCGTAAAGGACGATTTTTCGATAATTCTGACTTATTCTACAAAGCTAAGCATTATGATTTCGTTGGCCACATTTATTTGGCAAATATATTATGAAAATATGTAACGATATGTAACTTTGCGATAAATGTCTCACTTCTTTTTTGTAAAAATTATATCATTGATGATTATGATTAAAATTGAAATAAAATATGTATAAAATGTTATCATCACAGTCTTTAAGCATCAGCAATATTATGCTTATAATATAGAATAGAATATAATTAAAGGAACGCAAATTACCTGAAAAATTAAGTGCTAAATAATGTAAATATAATTTTATAAAAAATATCAAAAGTGCATAATTCCCTTCACACACTAATACGGGGTTTAGATTTTATATTATTCGAAATAAGCCTGAATTCACAAGACTTTTCAAAATAATGGAATGTCGATAATATAATATTTATGATAATTTTCTATTTGGCCGATTTTCCCTTAAATTCAAGTCGAGACTTATACATCTGTTGGTGACACTAGTGTGGTGAAAACTAGAGACCATTTACAACATCTTTATTTAAAATCACTTCAATCAATCACACAACTCTGGTTCTGAAGAAGTAAGAATAGAGGGATTTTGCTCAAACATAACTAGCGAAATGTGGGTATACTATACACCATTATTTTTAGGTCATTCTGGAGCCGAATACCATGAACTCGATCATCGAACTCGAAACGATAGGGACTATTTTTTTTCAAAAAATAACAAAAAAAAAATCACGAAAGAATAAATTTAATGTTTTTTTTTAAATAATGAGAACTCAAATGCATATGTGTGTGTAAAACGTATCCACGATCAGCAACACATGCGAACGATACCCATTGAAAAATTCATTCATCGATCGATTCTCATTATTTCACAAAAAAAAAACATTAAATTTATTCCTTCGTGTTTTTTTTTTTATTGTTATTTTTTGAAAAAAATAGTCCCAATCTTTTCGAGTTCGATGATCGAGTTCATGGTATTCGGCTCCAGAACGACCTAAAAATAATGGTGTATATTAGGTACATCTCTGCTTAACCCTAAGGGGATTACAGGATTGATGTTATGTTATGTTGTTCAAACGTCGCGACAAAGTATGCAGTCACCAATAGGAAATGAGCTACATTATGCGATGCCAGTGATTCTCCAATGACAGACGTTTATTTCCATACAAGAGCTCCGCTCCGAAATTACTACTCCAAGTCTTCGACTATCAGCTTCATAAAGTTGTTACACAACAATCGTAAAGACCTTAAAATTACGTACTTTGTTCTATCCCACGCCTTCCCAAAAAATACAATATATAAAAAAATTAAAGAAAATGCGACCTCGTCATCAAAAGGTATATAAAATTGCCTATAAAATATTGATAAATTGTAACTGTCATATTGATTTTTATATCCTTGCAACATATTTTGTTTTTTTTTTTCATTATAGATGGCAGCACCAGCGTTTGAGATCGAATGCGACCTGTATTTTTGTACCTTTTTAGGTATGTGTTAATTGTTCATGATTGTTTTCGCATAGCGTTGAAGTAATTAAAGGTATAACTGTATGAGTGCTTTAGCTTAAACTATTATGTGCGGGTTTTCTAAGCGATTAATGCCACGGCTAAAGCCGTAATAAGCGTTGCCGTCGTCACAGCAAGACCGCTAGCTGCACCGGGCGCGCTCGCTTCCGCCTGAAATTAGAAAAAAAAATGCTTAGACACTGAATTTTATTTAAAACCCTTCACATTTAAAGGTGAATGCTCCAACCAGCCCGCGAAATTCAAAATTTCTTGCGTTTTTTGCAATTTGCAGGCCAGTGCTAGGTTGTATGTTGATTAAAATATTATTCGCGGCTATAAGACGTATGTAGTTACAGAATTATAATCATCAAAATCACCAATACAACCCTCCAAGTTCATAAAGGCGTAGGAACAAAAAAAAAACAGAAAAAGTCATTCCTACAGCTTTAAGAACTTAGAGCGTTTTATTGATGATTTTGATGATTATAATTCTGTAACTACATATGTCTTACAGCCGCGAATAATATTTTAATCAACATACAACCTAGCACTGGCCTGCAAATTGCAAAAAACCCAGGAAATTTTGAATTTCGCGTGCTGGTTGGAGCATTCCCCTTAATGGATCCCTTATTTTTTTGTGACTTACCGTTACGGGTTTTCTTAAATAAATTGGAACAGAAAAGGACAGCACAGGTGAGTAGTTTCATGATAATGAGGGAATGAAAAATGATATCGTAAAGCATAATATAATAAGATTACATAGAATTTTCTTTTTTACACGTGAAAGCTTTACAATAGGTTACTTAAAAAGGAACTTTAACATAATATTTTGTTATTCTAATTCCTATTGATCTTTAAGCTTATCCAGACATTTATAAAATCAAATTGAAACAGGAATTTACTGCATATTGTTTTCTGGCAGAAAAGAGATACAGAATTTCTTTTGTTGTTGAATGTCAGAGAAATTGTGATAAAAAATTTTATTTACCACGGATTTACAGCAATTGTTTTGCGTTTAAAAACAACTTTATGTGGTAGGTGTAAGTTCGAATTAGTGTTTAGTCAATCAGAACTTATAATTTTATTTGTTAGTTTGATTTATCGACGACACTTTCTGATGTGACATTTGCAACTAATTGCATGTAGGTTTTTTTATATTTAATAATAATAATAATAATAATAATTTATTTAATTCAGACCATTGATCCATATAGTGTTAGTAAAATCTTAACCTATTGTTAGTACATAAAAAGCTTAAATTAATTGGCGACATGTACGCCAGTACGCACATGCCTAGCTGCCCAGTGCCTAATGAAAGGCCCATCAATTTTGTCCGCCAGTGTAGCCAGTATGTTGTTGGGGCTACCCCTGAATCGCTTCAGCATACTAGCACATCGCTTGCGCATAACGCCATAAAAATCATCTACCCTCGCTTCAGCGAACATGCCAGACGCGCTACAAAACCGAGGTAGCCCCAACAATATCCTCAACGCATTGTTATACTGAACGCGCAGAGCGCTGTAAGCCTTCTGCGTATACCTTACCCACAGGCTGCACGTGTAAAACGATTGACAAAACGCTCGAAAAAGAGTCAGTTTCACCTCCTTAGTACAACGTGCAAACCTGCGAGCCAGCATATTGCATCTGGCTGCCAACGCTCTGCGCTCCCTATCTAAATCTTGGTCATCCATGAGAAAGTCCGTGACAACATGACCTAGGTATTTAAACTGCGTAACGAACTCCAGCGGAGTTCCTCGTAAGTTAATAGATGGAATATTAACAGGTGTATTGTTGCGCACTCTAAAAACAATTACCTTGCTCTTGGAGGCATTATACCTCAAGCCATGAGCCTCCGCGTACCTCTCACAGATGGCCAACAATTTCCTCAGACCACAGATTGATGGACTGAGCAGCACCATATCATCAGCGTAACTTATGTTATTGATCATAGTTCCATCAACAGAGCATCCGATCTTGGTGCCGCTCAGCTCACCAATCAGCCGATCCATATACACATTAAAAAGACTCGGTGAAGTCAATCCCCCCTGCCTTACCCCACAATCTAATCCATATGACTCAGATTGAGCATCCGCCCACCTAACATAATTATTCTGATGCTTATACCAATATTTAAATAACTCTATGAATTCAGTAGGTAGTTCAGTATCATCCGACAGTTTTTGCCACAAAACATCATAATCTACTAAGTCAAAAGCTTTTGACAGGTCAAGGAAACATCCATACACTGGTGTTCTCCTGTCTGTGTAGTACTGCACAGTCTGCTTGAGACACAGGATTGCACTTTCAGTGGACAAACCGGCTCTAAAGCCAAACTGCGCATCGTGCAATTTAATGTGTTTATTCAACCGCCTCTCAAGCAGACTGTCCAACACCTTGCCAATGACTGTTGCTAATGATATAGGTCTATAATTAGATTTGTCGGATGAGTCACCTGTCTTACTTTTAATTATGGGAACTACAACTGTTTTTACCAGATTCTCAGGCAGGTAGGAATGACTCACACAAAAATTAAACAACATGGTAAGCAATCTGGTCAAGTGTTCACCGGCGAACCTTAAGTGCTCAACACTCAGACCATCATGCCCCGGTGACTTACCCCGCTTCATACTTTTTAATGCCATTTTAATTTCCTTATTTGAGAATCTTACATAAAAATCACCTTCACACAAGGTCCGAGTGTCTCGCACAGATGTGTCTGTATTAAGTGGCGCTACCTTAAAGTGATTCATAAACATGGTAGATATGTCACTACTTTGTGACAGACATTCCACAATTGCGTTAATTTCTGTCAAACATTCTGTATATTCACTTAGATTATTCGGGTTACACACTGGCATATATACCGAAAAAATAAGAATATCTCGGTTATCGATTACTACCTTAATCGCGGTTAACCTAACATTATTACACTGAATCACTGATACACTATCAAAAGCACTGGATCTCCACAGCAACGCGACGCCTCCTTGGGGTCGGCCTCGCCCGGCCGATGGTTCCGTAGCCGCAACACCCGTGGAACCAAAACCGGGACAAATACTGCTTAAATACGCCAAGTCATGCGAGAGAAGCCATGTCTCCTGTATAGCTACGACATCCGACGATTCACATAATTCCCTCACATAATCAACCGACCGTTTAATTGATCTACAATTGAAGCTTATAAGCTTACATTCTCGCTTTAAAAGTTTATCTTGAGAAGTAATCATTTTTATGCCTTATTATTCACCGGGCCTCGTGTGCTGTTTGTTTTAAACACAAAATAACGTCTAAAGAATACCCCCTCAGGCCACATATTATCATTGTCGAATAAATCCATTTTATGTTTTGGTATTGAAATCTTATAAGAATCATAGTCCTTAGAGTGTTTCATTTCTATCCGCTCCGGTGCAACGATAACCTGTGTTTTTTCCTTCACGTAACTAGCAATATCCTCTGAGCTGACATCTTTCGACACATTATAAATTAAAAACGGAATTTTAACATCTGCGGCCTTAAATTTCGTAGTTAAATCAACGTTAGCTGTTCCTTTTCTTCCAACAAAACGAGATTGCTTCTTACGAGATTGCACCACAGTCCACTCCCCTTCCTTATCGGGTATATTATGTTTTAAAAATCGCCTGTCACTAGTCGTATGTCTAGTTATTGGCGTAATCACAGCATCGGCGTACTCTCGAGCATTTATTTGTTGCTCCGCTCTCCGCTCCTCCGTTGACAAAGTATGCGCGGAGGTCGGCTTGCGCCTTTCACTATGCGATGCACTAAGATGTTCGGTGAGCGGGACGATACCATCGTTAATCCCCGTATGTGTAACAGGGCGCGAACTATACTTGTTTGATAAGACATCACAGCTGTTTTCCTCTACATTCAAAGATTCCACTTCACACAACGGCTCGCTAACTGATAAATTATTTTCTAAGTTGAGGGTAGACGCACCGCGTCTATTGTAGTTTACATTGGGTTCAAAGGTTAATGAATCACTACTTTTAACGGCTAATTGGACTTGATCGAGTTGTTCCTTTGTTACGTACACATCTTTAATATGTTTGATCTCCGATTGTAACACAATAATGTCCTTCAATAATCTTGTCACATCTACGTGATCAAATGTCACGGGGGGTAACTTTTGAAGATCTCTCGCCACAAAAATAGGTATATCTTCCGAGTCTGTGCTCTTAAATAAGGAAATTATGTCTTCGAGATCCCGACACACTTTGTTTTCCTTCCTACGCGATATCTTCTTTGTTGTAGTCTTCACTGATTTGAAAAGTAACGTCTTTGCAACATCTACATCTTCTCCAGTAAATGCAGAGCTACACACTTTCACTATACTGTCCTCGTCCATAATTTGAATTTTATTTTGTATAAACGCGAGTACTTCGCTAATTACAATATTACAAGAGTTACATTTTAACAATGACATTTTCACACTGAGGTCGGTGACCTCACGCGTCCGTACGGTAGCTCGTTGCGAACCGAACGATATTTAACGAACGATATTTAATATATCAATGATTGCAACTGATTATGTTTCAATGCTGGTGGGTCCAGAATCGTGAAACGTATCCTCGGAAAACTTTTGTCACATGTCTCTGACGTTCACAACCCGCACTGGGCCCGCGTGGTGGATTAATGGCTAACTACTACCCATAGAAAGGAGGCGTGTGTCCCAGCAGTGGGAACGTGACAGCCTAGATATGTGTGATGCAATAGACATTCACAAAATGGGGTAATGATGATAATTATTGGTGCTGGTGATACAACTTACAGTGTTCCGACCTCTGCCCTTTGCTTTGTCTGTCGCCTATTAAAACATGCGTGGATAATTATATATTAGTGCATAAATACGACAGATTTTACAATATTACTATTGTGGGGAAAAGTGCGTTAGTGCAAACATAAATGTTAAAAAACAGTATAAATTAGAATATTTTATAACATTTTGTGAGTTAAATACCTAAATAGATAAATAATAAATAGATAAATATCATTTGTTACTGGAAATAAAAGAGATAAATACAAACAAGAATAAATAAAAAACACATCCTCTGAATCGCAGTGTCTTTGCACTAAGCGTATTCCAGTATATACGTTGACGCCGCTTGGACGCTGCGTAAACGCGACGATAGCGCGGCTTCGACGTATACATTCGACAGACGTCCACCCCAGTCAACGCTTGATACGAATACTCATATCGATCGTTATTTTACAAGTAACATTTCTCGTGATCAAATATGAATAAAACACTTACTTTGATAAACTGCTTGCAAGGCGTGGCCTTCCTGATGAAGTTAAACAGTGAGTCGACGATGTTGGCCGAGGTCGGTTTGGGGCACTTCTCTAGGACGTTGACGATACACTTCTGTAATGTCGTCATCTGGTCGCACTGCTTTTCCTGAAAATATAAAAAGACATTTGTTTAATTGAGAGGCTATTGGTAAGACGATGTTGTTTTTTTCTTGTCGATGGTATCATTACATTTTATTGGCTTAATACTACGAAGTCATGTGACTAAAAGAGTGATGATATGAATGTTGATGGATGGAGGAACACGGGAAGGCCAACAAAAGATGGATGGATTGTGTGAGGAATAATATGAAATAGAAAGGAGTAAATGATGCCGTGACGTCTGACAGGAGAGAATGGAAGAAGAAAACGTGTTGCGCCGACCCCAAGTAGAACGGAACAAGGGCAGGAAGATGATGATGAAATCACCGCGGCATCGTCGGTATCAACTTTTGGGGCACAGAAGGCACGAAAAGAAGCATATTCTGCAACGCAGTTCCGCTTCCGACGTTATGACTTTCAACTTCATAGATTACATGTGAATTCATCGAAGCGACGAAGACGGAAGAAGACGATTTTTTTCTAGGAGGTACAGCATTTATCTAATTAATGAGCGACAAACGTCTACACTAGATCGAAGGGTGCTAAACTAATCGATTATTTATAAGGTTTCGAAATAACAAAAAGGGTAAATGATGCTGACAGAAATATGAAAGTTTCCAGTAAAACAATAAACCCTTAAAGGACCGGAGTTTTTTGCAGAGCAACATTTTGCAACATGATAACATTAAGGAGGATGCGCTTAGACAATCTGAATCACGCGGGCTACTGGCGCATCCACCTTAAGTAACTGACAAAAACTTTTGCGGCTTTTGTCATAACTTTTTGCAATGGATGCTTTAGTTCTAAAAGTCACTACTTAAATCCATTTTCTTGGTTTTGAGATAAGATCAGTTTAAGTGCAAAAATAAATATTTTATGGAAATGGATAATACTTATAAATAAATTTGGAAAAAAAATGAAACATTAGTTTATTGGGTAGGATATGGATATGATGCTGTTCAAAAACAAAATTATTATTGTAATAATTAAATAATTAACTGGTAAACTCAATTTCGATAAAAATGGACTTAGTGACTTTTAGAACTACTTAGGCATCCAATTCGTTGCTATCCCCCTAAAACTAGCGAACGTTGCTCCACAAGAAGTAGCTTCGGTGTGGATTAACCATGCGGTGTGAATGTAAATAGTATCAAGATAATGTTCTCACTTTAAAATCAAGCTGCAACATTCCAGAATCGGTGATGTTCTTGATGTCTGCCCTGGTCTCCGAGTCGAAGGTCGAGTTGAAGCAGTTTTGGAGGAGCTCCGTTCTGTCCTGGAAACACTCCTTGCCGCCTTCTGCGATGAACACTGGAAATTAAGACAAACAATGTATTTTACCAAAAAATCAAATGCCTTATTTACAAATAATACATAAACTCACACCTGGATAAACTGACGGCACGGTTGGTGGTGGCTGAGCGATTGACTGCTGTGCTTCGTGTTGCAGGTTCGATTCCCGCACGGAACAAATATTTGTATGGCGTACAGATAGTTGTTCCGGGTCTGGCTGTTTGTGTATGTGAGTTTAAATGTTTGTAAACGCATCCACGTTACAGGAAAAAAATCCTAGTGTGGGGCAACGTTTAAAAAAAAAACTTGTGAGTCACGGAGGAAGGCTGAAACCTCAGAGCGCCACTTGCCACGATTTTTACATACTACTTTTGCCTCGTCCACGTTTATAAATCTGGTCAAGCACACACGCCGGTGGCGAGTACTACGCACCTGACCTTTCTGATGAACCTCATGGTGAGGTTCATCAGAAAGGTGACCTCATTTATTGGTATAAATAAGGTCAGTGTATGTCCTTCTACGGCGTCCCATCCCGGCGTCGTTATCACATCTGTGGCGTCGCATACTCTTTTCAATTTTTGCCACTACATCTTTCGTCTTCATCAACCGCAACGTTCTCGTATATCTTCATACCTCGAGGATAAAAAACGTTGCGGTTTGAGCAAATAATGCTCAGAACAAGCACACAAACAGTCCCACAAACCGCTCGACTCAGTTTTTGCCACTTCCTACAGTTTTAGCTCGGGAGAAAAATGGATGATCAAACATCCGTTTGTTACCATTATTTATTATTTTAGGAAGCAGGAGCGCTGAATAATTTTCGGATTTTGTTTATTGGTGAAAGATTCGACGGAAGGTCTGATAGTAAACAAATGAGATCACAGCTATAAGAACAACATGGAATATTGGCTTACGCTTGTAAAGCCACGAGCACTAATATTTATTCGTGTAGCAACGCTTAAAAGTGATTTTCTCCTACTGTATCGATTGTAATGTTATGCTGTTACGAACATAGTTTTCTAGAACAAACGAAATTACGACATAGGTATTATCTCAAAAATACAATCGAGAAAATCGTTTTTGTATTTTGCTAAACGTATACCTACATCGCTCGTTTGCAGCAAGGATGACCTGAGTAATAAAAAAATTTAGATTTTTCGATGTTGTTTGTAGTTAATATAAAATTAACGATAGTAAGTATTAAATTAAGTAAGGAAATACCTAAAATCAACCTTTCACCTTTTGATATAAGGTTTCTATGCATATTTAACTTAAAAAAACGAAATAATGACATAATTCGAAAAATAAGAAATACAGGGCAATATTTCTTATTTTTCGAATTATGTCATTATTGTCGCAAGCAAGCGACATACCATGCCTTGCTCGTACATAATACGCTAATAGATGGTATAGAAGCCGACGGCTCATCCCATGATAAGTGGAAATTTGCAAGTTGCTAAGTTTTTCAGCAAACGCGAGTCGACAATTTCGACGTCAGCTGGTTTCAATTATTTCTAAATAGACTTACATGCGATCCGGTCGCCATCTTTAAAGCAGATAAAGTCAGCTAACTGTTCCGTAACGTTGTATAAAGTCTTGAAGTTCTTCTGTTCAGGAGGTGTGAAGCAGGGTTTCACCGTCTCCGTCATTTTCTTGAAACATCCTTTGAATTCAGGTGTCTTGACGCAGTATCTAGAAAAATAATGTTGAACTCAGTCATCTTGGCGTTAAGGTTTATAGTCGTGTGGCAACTCAGTGGGGCATGAGAGTCGCATATTTCTTTTATTATTTAATGGATCCGCTCTTGACTTTGAATTGTCTGATGAAAAAGGATGGGTAAGGTCTACAACTGAACTAGCTCACTAAAAATTGATTGCGGGTTAGATAGTACGGGTTCATACTAAAATGTACACTCTCTTTTCTCTTATAGTTTACAATTAAGTCAAGCTGATATTCTAATAATCTTCATAGGCATGCCTTGCTCATACTGCCAAAATGTGAGTACACAAAATAACTCCGCCTACCCTTTTATGGTTTGCAAGCGTGATATTATGTTATGTTTATAATGGAAAAGTCACGTCGCGTCTATTTAGAGGAGCCATCTTGTATAAGCATGGCCCATCTACTGCGACAAACAATGTAAAGGGAAGTTATCATTATTTATGACAGACGGAGTCTTGATGGTACTCGGATCTTATTAGTCGACTGGAGGACAACCTATCTTCTATCCTTTAGTGGTCTTGTTGACCAAATCATTCCAGTGAGTTTATTTTTAAGTACCTTCTGTGAAAGACGGAATCCCAGCCCATTTACCGGCTATAAAATGAATTGAGATTTATAGATATTGCCTGTAAGATTCATATTTGCATGGCTTATTCAGCTTCATCCGTCAAGCTTGAAACCTGACCCCAACATAGTTTAGAAACTAGGCAGATGATTTGCGTGGCTTCCCCTCACATTATTTTCAAGTTTCAGTGGGGACCATCTTAGGGGGCGATCCAATTGCCATCAACCGGGCGCAAATACAACCTCCGTAGCTGCTACTGAGAAATTCCTGAAGGAAAAACCCAATAAGACTTTGCCCAACCCGAAAATCGAATCCAGGACCTCATGCTCAGCAGTCGTGCTTGCGACCACTAAACCAACGAGGCAGTCATTGTTATAATATACATATATTGTTATACTAACTTCTTAAACACTTCGTCGACCTGTCCAGTTGGCTTGGCGTCTTCAATTTCCTGTTGAAGGACTTCCATGTTCACCAATTCATTGAAACACGTCATGAGTTCAGTGACCGCCGTCTGAAAATAAAGATGAAAATAAAATTACTCTTTAATACAAAGACACGAAGTTTTGTGTAGATATTGTTATTTGACAGAAATATATAAATATACCACGTCAGTCTTATTCATTTTAAGGTCAATTTGCCAAAAAATAATAATATTTGGAAGGTATTTTATTTACCCAAAGGTAACCAGGTTGACTGACACTTCGACTTGATAATTACCCAAAGGTTGAGGTAATTATCAAGTGGAGGTGTCAGTCAAGTTTGATTGTATCTACCTATAACCACTGGCTAAAATAAGTACGGAAACTCATGTAGCGATATTCAAAACCGATTTCGCTGTAGTTTCGATTCTATACAATGCTGATTTTACAGAAAAAGATAAGCAAAGATTTCGTTCTACACAGAAATTAGTGTAAGTACCAAAGTGTGCACATATAAACAAACATTACCGGTAGTTAGTGGCCCGAAAGTCGGACAACCAGTCTTACCAAGGGGTATCGTATTGCCCAGTACTAACTGGGTTGTGGAGATCAGATAGATAGGCAGTCGCTCCATGTAAAATACTGGTACCTACTCAGCTGCATCTGGTTAGACCTTAAGCCGACAATATATTTGGGCAAAGCTAGGCAGATGTGCATTTTTTATTTAAGTAATTCGCTAAGTGTGTACGCATATTTATGGTCATGACTATACTGTCGCAGACCAAGCTATATAGTAAATACATAAAATCACGCATAACGCCTGTAATCCCCGGAGGGTTAGGCAGAGGTGTGCCTCATTACATAGTACACCCACATTTCGCCAGTTATGTTTAAGTATCATGTTATAGGGGGCGAGACTATTGCAAAGCAAAGCCAGTAAGAACATAACATCACGACTGTAATCCTCGGAGGGTTAGGCAGAGGTGTGCCTAATAGTACACCCACATTTCACCAGTTAAGTATGTTTAAGTACCATGTAGTATAACTATACTGCCTTGTTGGTCGAGTAGTCGCAAGCGCGACTGCTGTGAATGAGGTCCTGATTTCGATTCCCGGGTCGGGCAGTGTCATTGGGTTTTTCATCAGGAATTTCTTAGTAGCAGCCACGGAGTCTGGATTTGTGCCCGATTGATGGCAATAGGCTCGGACCCTATTACATGGGACTTAAAACATAACTGGCGAAATGTGGGTGTACTATTATGGTACACCTCTGCCTAACCATTTGGGGACTACAGGCGTGATGTTAGGTTTCGTAATAACCCCCTATTATAAAGCAAATCTAGCAAGTAGGCTATAGCAATACCAACTACGTAAGATACGTTACCTAACTAACAGGTTTTTCTTTACATTATGTATTGGTTTTTTTCTTAGTTTTCGTTTATACAAAGGTCGTTGGACTAAAATGACCAGTGTAAACAACTAAGTTGATAAATATTACTGTTCTTTATTATTTTAAAGGTTATCAAATTGAAGACGTTTCCTCTACAATCTTCGGTTTGATTGAAAAAAAATAACATTTTTTTTTCGTTTACTTATTTAGTACACACGGCGACATATCAAGCTATGCATTTCCTTCCAGTATAACATGGCTTCGCTTTGCATAGGTTTCCTGTCCAAAGAGAGATGCGCATAAACAGGTTTTGTATAGCTTGATTGGATGTCGCGCGTACGAAATAAGTGAGAATATCCGCGTGTTTGTTTATGAAACAGTTCTGAACCAAAATAAAATAAAATGGTAGGCAAAGGCACCTTAATCACAACTAGTTTTTTTAATCCTTGATGGTTTAGATCATTTTGGTCCAGGTAGTCATGCTTTTGAATTTAGTCAAAATCGTGTGTTTAAATATTATGGTCAATGGTAAGGTCAAAAAAAAAGCCCGACTGCGTAAAAAATAACGAATAATAACTAACTAATAACTTTAAATGAAAAAAAAAAAACAAATAAGATAGAATGATTTTAGTCTAGATTATTTAATGGGTCCCGACTGTTGCAGTCGATATGTTCCGTATTAGAATTTATTATTTTATGTGCGATAATGAAATTATTTTAATGTTGTAGTAATTAAATTGCTTTCTGCACTTCTGGACGGAACTTGTTTTTTTTTCTTTTCAGTTTTTATTTAAAGTTATTAGTTAGTTAGTTATTTTTTACGCAGTCGGGTTTTTATATTTTATTTTACACTTTTTAGTTACGATTATTTAAATTAAAATATGGTCATGATTTACCATTTTAATATCCTCACGATGAGCCCATTAATTTGATACCCACATTGCAGTAAGTATAAAAAATAAAATTATTTTTTGTTTAAACTATTGCGTCTCACACTCGTCATGTTGGTTTTTTTTCGCGTCACCTATCTAAGAACATTGGGGTTACCAAGACGAATCTAACGATATTTCAATTAAATCCGTGCATCGGTTTGTAAGATATGAGGTAATAAAGAATATTACATGCATACAAGACACGCGCGAAAAACATAACCCTTCCTTGGCCAGTCGGGTAAAAATAATATAGAAATCTTAGTTTACCCATAATACCGACGTAAGTTTCCATGATAAATTACCCAACAATTTAAACTGTCTGGCTCGGCAACGCAGACGCAAGCGCAGTTCTGACTTTTGACCCACAGTTCTAATCACGAGGCACACATTATATTATCACATCGATCGAATTTATGCATACAGGGCGATGTTATAACATGTATAATAATAATATCCCTGGACATTTCACACAGCACCATCTAGTCCCAAGCTAAGCAACCTAATGCTTGTGTTATGGTAGCTAGATGGCTGATAAACTACATATATACATTTTTTTTTTGTAAATACATACATATTATAGATAGAAAAACACCCAGACCCGGAACAACTACTTGTAGGTCATACAAATATTTGTTCCGTACGGGAATCGAACCCGCGCATGCAGCGCAGCAGTCAATCGCTTGACCACTGCGTCAACCGTGCCGTCGTATCAGACATGCCTAATGCATTAACTACAGCAACAACGACAAAAAAGTAATGCTAATCATTACTTTTTTGTCGTATAGGTACCAATTCACCAATGTGGAAAAACACTATTGACGCTGAGCCGAGAGGTAAATAGCTCTGACGCTGAGGTCAATAGTGTTTTTCCACCAGTACCGGCAACATTATTTAGGCTTTAATTTAGGTGTCACTAGTGTTAGTAAACGAGCAAATAGCAATATAGGCAATATAAATAAACTCTCTGTGAGTAATTTACTCTTTGCAAAGGCAATCAGGAAACTTTAAATATTTGTAGAATGATGACTAGACTTGATCTGGCTTTTCTTATCAAATAAATCTAACTGATAGCCTCAACTGTAAATTATCAAATTCAATGTACAAGGTCAATGTTCAGCCAACACATTTTAGCAAAGCTGACGCTGACACGCATACCGTGACGAGACATTGATTTATTTTTATTATACATATATTACTAGCTGTTGCCCGCGACTTCAGAATGAGAAAAAAAGTATTCTATGTGCTATTCCAGACTATACTCGGTGCCAATTTCGTCCAGATCCGTTTAGCCGTTCTGGCGTTATTGAGTAACAAACAAACAAACAAACATACATGCATCCATCCATCCAATTCCAAACTTTCGCATTTATAATATTAGTATAGATTATGTATGATTTCATTGGCTTAGTATAGATTATATATGATTTCATTGACTAATAATAACATGTTGACATCACCCCGTAAGTGCTAAGTACTAAAGTGCATAGTCTACACAATATTTCCTATTAATAAACACAACCACATCCGACTCTGATTAGATACCAACCATACATGCAATAGGAGTGAACTTTGACTGTAACGTTCTTAATACAATTAACTGTACTAAATGTACAATTTGTACAATGACCAACCATTATTAGGTCAGTCCTATGACTGACCTAACAATGGTTGGTTGTCTTTTGCCACAAGTAACTGAAGGTTACATACCGAATGAAGGAACTCCGAGATATTGTACTACCTTGATCAAATTAGGAGGCGATTTTTATTTGATTCTTCATTTTCAATATTAATTTATCGGTTCAGTCGCATGGCGGATTCTGAATTTATAACGCGGAGGAACATTTATTAATAATATTATGTACAATAGAATTGGCCCCAATGACATTTCTGTGGCATTAATTATTTTTTAATCAAGGACTTAAGTACAAAAATAACTATGTGCAATCAGATTCCCCGCTCAACGTTTTTCTGTCGAAGTTAATTAAATTATTGAACGTAAAAACAATAGTCTTCCTTCGTTGTTGTATTTGCGCTGCCTTTTCTTCTATCCGTTATTATTTCTCATGTCACAATTCAAAATACATGAGCATAGATAAATTAATTGGATAGCAGAGTTATTTATTGATCAGAGGTTCAATTCTGAAAAATGTTAAAAACTGAATAGCTCAATAGAGTAAATTAATTATTTTAGTTTAAAAAACGAAAAATAAAACGCTTCTTGTATTCTTCTCAGCAAACCCTTTCATTTGATACCCATAGAATGGGAATGCATAAAAAGGGTAGTAATAAAATATCCGAAAAAAAAAGTGAGCATACTCAAAATATGAAATTTACTACTGTAAGTATATTATACTTACTAATTTTCCGACAACTTTTAAGCGAATATTTCTTTAACATTTTTCGTAGAATTGTAATTTGAATACCTTTTTTTTGGGATGGGAAATCATCAAATGACCCCTTCCGCTCTGGGCGAAGCGGAAGGGAGTGTCAGACTTTTACTGACTAAAACCCATCCATGTTCCTTCTTTTGCCCTTTGTGTTCCAGGGCCGCGGTATCTCTTTCGAACAGTCCCACAGCCCGAACAGTCCCGCAGCTCGTAATTTGAATACCTTAGCTCATATTTGTTAAGTAAATACAACCTTTTTTTTTTTCGTTAATTTGGTATTAATTTTTCGGTAATTCATTTTAATACAGCTTAATAATACAATCAACCACAGATCGTTGGAAATTAATCTGTTTTCGGAAGCTTTATTATTTCCCTTAAAAAATAACTAGTCCGCATAATGGATTTAGAATGACGTCACTTAGCTAACCATGCATTGCTATCCAGACTAAACATGTATGGAAAATTTGGTGGTGCCAAGAAGTGGTGGAGTAAAAGCACGTTAAAATCGCTACTGTCGTGTGTTTATTCATTTTTATGAATACTTCCGAAATAGCGTATTCGTATAGAGCATTTTGTCTTTCTGCAAATCATTTTGTTTGTCTAGGTCCTCGGCCTTGACTCGATGAATAAAATAAAATAGATGTTAATTTGTTGTGTCGTTTCCCTAAGTAGGGTATCATTATTCAATTAAATGATTCTTTGAGAGGTTTATGTAACAACAGTCGTTCCGTCTGTTATTTCAAATGTTATGGCTAATCTGTGTTTGCTGTTTAGTTTCCAAACATGAAAACCAGATATGAGTTATTGGGAAATGTATTAAGTACCTTACTACCGTCCCATAAAGGAGAATGCTCGTGGAAGTATGGAATCCCGTACCATGCTGCATCAAAATCAAACCTTGTTTTTTATAGACTACACTGATCGTATTAACTCCTACAAAAATTATTTTTGAAAAAAAAACCCGCGTTTCAGAGTTATTTTATAAAATCGAAACTAACCTAAAAAGTAGGTATATTTTTTCGACGCTACCAACGACGTATTTTAACACACATACATTACATTATTGCTCTAAAAACAGCGTAATACACTAATATTAGTAAGAATTACGAGTTAAAGTAACATCCACAGTATGCTTGACTGAAACTCGATTTTATTTTAGACCTTTACATTGCCAATAGTCAGTCAGTACAGCAAATGTCAGATGCCACAGATAAGATAACTATAAACCATAGAGTATAGTAAGTGCTATAAACTAGTCGGGATTTAGGGATGTAATCGATAAATCAAAATCTTTAGGCTGAGAAAATCTATTTTGTTGCAAATAGCAATAAACCAAACTAAATCGATTTGGTGTACTGATCTTACTTAATTGTAATTAATTTAAGAGTCCGCTCGACAGACAAGGGTTTGTTCAATTGAAACGGAACGTCATTTATATTCAGTTGAAACGGAACGTCATATAAAGGGAGTAAAACAATATTCATACTTTTAAACTCGAAAAGTATATTTCCAGTTCAAAAATCAAATCCCCGACGCGTAATGCCGTAAAAAAATATGAAACTAATTACTATAATATTTTGGTTTTGAGGCGCGAGACTTTTTGGTACCAACTTTGGTCATTCTCTTTTCAGTTTACGCTACAAATTCAAAATGTCTATAGGAAAGAAGCATTTAAATAATATATAATCTTTGTTGAAAAAAGAGAAAATACATTTTTTTTATAGTATTTTAAATATATTATTTATAGTATTTTATATGTCCTTGTAGTTTATCGTAGTACTATTTAAAACTATTTTCAGAATACACCTACCACTACTTAACTTGCCTCTGCATAACCCAAAGGTTGACTGGTAGAAAATGCCTATGGCATGCCTCTGTGCTTGAAGTGTTAAATAAATAAATAAATAATAAAATACATTTTACACTTTTCACAATATTGTCACAAGTACAGTATGTCAGTAAACAGATCTAAATGAACCTAACTTATAGACATAGACTATAGCATAATAGACTTTATAGTTTATACATTTAATATTTTCTTAATTTGTCATTTTTCTCCTATTATTATGCTCAATAATGTATGAAGCGTTAATCAAGTGTCATTGTTGTCCGCACACTACTTGGTTATAAAGGTCTGTTCCTCAATTTTATTTTCTAGGTAAAATCTACTAAGTTCTTAATAAAAAAAATATTGTTTATGTTCTTTTAGTGTATGTTTTGATTTTTTTCAAAACTGCCCGGTCCTGGCTGTCATATCGCCAAGTCGAACGATAGGCAACCATGGTTGTTCGTATTTAGGTCAAATTAATTTCGATATACTCAATAGATACCTCGTGATTACAGACTCGGGGTCAACGGACAGAAGAGTTTGTACTTCGGTTATAATGACAGTCAAAAAATACGAACGGTCGACGACCTAAAATGCATTCATAACCAAAACATAGGTAGGTACTTAGGCAGCTGAATATTCTACATGTTTTACTTTCAAGATAATGCGGTTATAAAATTAATGTTGTTAGAGCAATACCTCTTAGCGGTTCAGACCACTAAACTGGGCATCTTTCCGAAAGGAATATGTGTCAAAAAATAATTATTTGATTAATTACCGTGAGACCGGAGCGCGGAGATCAAACTGAGAAATACAAGATCTTAAATGGGCACGACCTTCGGGATGTCAACGAATTATAATATTATTGAAACGGAGCGAAAACACCCATCTAAGTCTGCGTTTCCGCCAGAGGTGAGCGTTGAGCGAGAATGCGCAGCGAGGGATGTCTATGGAACTAACCAATCACATAGCTAGAATAGCTTATGCTGTGAAAAAGAAGCGTCCATAAAACATGGCGTGTCTTGGACCATTGACAGCTTTATCGACCTACTTCGACTAGTGATTTCTCTTTATTCATTTTTCTAACACATTATTTCGTAGACAGAGTATCCTATAGACACCGGCAAAGCGTGTCGCAAAAAGAGACAAAAAATAAATACGTCACGAATTTAGGGTTACCGGGTGAGGAAAAATTTACCCCACAATTTATGAGAATTGGAAATTAGTACGTAAGACAAAGCCTGAATATGCCAATGACATATCCGTTACCATCGGTACGCAAAGGCATGCGATGCGGAGAAGACATGCTGCCGAACTCAAATTAATTGCGATGAGGGCAGGAGTGACGATGGATGATGATGATGTGGTTCTAAATTACTGCCATTTCTGATGTGATAGTAGGTTCTGGGTTTGTGGGTAAATAATAGAACATGTTTATTTTTAATAAGCTTTTATTGATTTAACACATTATTGTCCTTTAAATAAAACAAGCTTCGTATGTTTCTAATTTTTAGCTTAGGTTCAAATCCTTTTGTTGCGTGATGTATACGCAGTTCAAAATAGTGCATGGCAATTGCCTTAATAAGTAAAACTTTGTGGTTTCCAATAAAAGGTTGACTTTCAAAATGATTATTTATGAATTCTTCTTTCTAATTAACTTATATTCTTCTTTTTAATTCTCAAAATGTTTGCTGCAAATTTTTGATGACGGTTTTGGTGTCCAATCTGTTCGTCCTGTAGCTACAATCCAATTCTGACGTAAATTATCAGGTTCAGGGAAACTGCAAAAAGTCATTAAATATTTCAGATATTTAATTAATACTCACTGCAGAAGCCATCATATTATTATTTCCCATAATAGTGGGTAATAATTTATAGAAAAGTTGGCAACACCAACGTTTTTAGGTTAGAATTTATAATTGAATAATAATTGTTATTTTTGTGCTTTTTAAGGATGAATCGTACGTCTAGCGTACATTATACACAATATATGAACATAATAAAATGTTACTGAATGCCTAGAACTGATAAAGAGTGGCATACTTACGAATGAAAAGACAATCCTGGGATTTTCGTTCCACTATCACTTTTACACCCTTTAACGCTACACCACACCATTTTTTTGTATAAATGGTTGAAATAGTAAGTCTAAATTGTTCAAAACAAAATATAACATAAATTACTTAACATCCTATAACACGTAAAAACTGTATTTTAAAGGTAGACGATGGCTAGCTGCACGTCAGCTGTCAAACTTTGTTTAGCAAACTAGTGTGCTGACCTTGAAAAAACGTGGCACGCTCGATGAAACAAAAAATTTTATCGTTCTGTTTCATTTCTTTACACGACATCGGCATAAGTTGTTCTTTTTCTTGTGTGAATGCGACAAAACATATCAATTAGTCTATAGCATTCTCTGTCTACGCATTATTTACATTTTTAAATATTTTTAGTAACAAAAATTATAAAAAAAAACATATAGGTATTAACTAAAAGATAAAACCAAGCGAAATTTTTTCAATTAGTTTTAACGTATTTTAATAATATCAATAACGAAAGTACCTACTCAAGGAAATTTAATTATATTGTAATAATAACTCGTACAGTTAGATATGAACCCCATCAACAATATTAATAAATATTGGTGCAAAATTAACACATTTCATTATACCTACTGCGGTGAAATTCACGTCATGGTGGTTATGGTGGTTTTAATTTAACTGGTATAAAATTCAGAAGTTAGGAAGCAAAATAAAGCACTGTATTATCTGGAATTACAATATTGACGTGAATTTTACGCCAACTGGCTAGACTTCCAAATTATCTCTTTCGCAGAACGATCATGAATATGATTTTATTCTAAAACTGGAAGTGGGCTCTGATATTTTATATCTGGCAGGCATGAAGCAAACAACCAATGTCATATTGGCTGTTCTTGATGTATCTCTATTTTCTAGATTAACTATTACTGAATAAACATCGATTGTTGATCAATCCTTGTTGGTTTAGGTAATGTTTTAGAAATCCTAGGTCTGTCTGTCAGCGGCTTATACTTAGTTCCTACATAATAATAATGGTAAAAACCTGGTATTCGCACTAAAATCATTATCTTCCTAATTTTACGAAAATGTTACCTATATTCATTATCCTCGTCATTGTTTGCCAAAATTAGTATCTCACATCACTGAATCATAGAAGCTTTCAGAACTTCGACTTTAGATCGGTTCGAGAAGATATTGAATACCTATAGTGCAGAAACACAATTGAATAAAAGAACATTCTTTCGAGATGCAGTCACAGGACCTTGACAGTTATTTCAGTATACAACATGTCCCAAAATTCAACGATAAGCCAGCACCGGAGGATAGACCTGCCCATGACTACTCGGGGAAAAAAAGAAAAAAAATATATATCTCTTTTTTTTTGAAGTTATAAAAAAAAAGAAGAAATTCTTAAAAAAGTGAGACCTTTTATGATATTTTTCACTACCATGACCACACTTTTTTAAATATTTCTGTTATTTTTTTTTATAGGCAACCTGAATAGCACTGCTATCTACCACAATTCTTAAAAAATCCAGAATACCTCTAGTTTTTTCACGTAAATTAATGAAACTTAATTTATTCCCTAAATTTTTTGAAGATTTTTACTTTTAATCAACTTTAACTCATCGTGGTGTAAAAAAAAAGTATGAACACTACTATGGCAAGTTTTTTTATAAATTGACGCAACTAATCAAGATTCCAAAATGGTATAATACTCTAGGAAAATCAACCACAAAAAAATAATATCCATACTAGTTCAAAACAAGAACCAAATTCCTTAAATTATAGTTGACAGTAATCACTTTCACTGCGTGCCCAAAATGGGTTCTTGTTACAATTTCTAGGAATTTGAGTGGGGCATACATACCTTAGAAGTTAGAGAGAGATAGATAGATAGAGATATTTACGTTAAAAAGAGACAACAACAGGGCAGGTAGTGGGTTCTTGTTACAATTTCTAGGAATTTGAATGGGGCATACATACCTTAGAAGTTAGAGAGAGATAGATAGACAGAGATATTTACGTTAAAAAGAGACAACAACAGGGCAGGTAGAGAAGCTGTTATTATTCTCAGAGCAAGTCACGTCCACGTCAGTTGAATACGGAACGGTGCGCAGTAAACAAAGGAGCAGAGCGTACTGAACTGACTTGCTCTGAGAATAATAACAGCTTCTCTACCTGCCCTGTTGTTGTCTCTTTTTAACGTAAATATCTCTGTCTATCTATCTCTCTCTAACTTCTAAGGTATGTATGCCCCATTCAAATTCCTAGAAATT
The DNA here is from genome assembly GCA_950022335.1 of Eurois occulta. Classification (NCBI taxonomy): domain Eukaryota; kingdom Metazoa; phylum Arthropoda; class Insecta; order Lepidoptera; family Noctuidae; genus Eurois; species Eurois occulta. The sequence goes on along the minus strand of OX465484.1, from coordinate 6,056,057 downwards.
GTAACAAGAACCCACTACCTGCCCTGTTGTTGTCTCTTTTTAACGTAAATATCTCTATCTATCTATCTCTCTCTAACTTCTAAGGTATGTATGCCCCACTCAAATTCCTAGAAATTGTAACAAGAACCCATTTTGGGCACGCAGTGAAAGTGATTACTGTCAACTATAATTTAAGGAATTTGGTTCTTGTTTTGAACTAGTATGGATATTATTTTTTTGTGGTTGATTTTCCTAGAGTATTATACCATTTTGGAATCTTGATTAGTTGCGTCAATTTATAAAAAAACTTGCCATAGTAGTGTTCATACTTTTTTTTTACACCACGATGAGTTAAAGTTGATTAAAAGTAAAAATCTTCAAAAAATTTAGGGAATAAATTAAGTTTCATTAATTTACGTGAAAAAACTAGAGGTATTCTGGATTTTTTAAGAATTGTGGTAGATAGCAGTGCTATTCAGGTTGCCTATAAAAAAAAATAACAGAAATATTTAAAAAAGTGTGGTCATGGTAGTGAAAAATATCATAAAAGGTCTCACTTTTTTAAGAATTTCTTCTTTTTTTTTATAACTTCAAAAAAAAGAGATATATATTTTTTTTCTTTTTTTCCCCGAGTAGTCATGGGCAGGTCTATCCTCCGGTGCTGGCTTATCGTTGAATTTTGGGACATGTTGTATATCGGTCGAAGTCCGAACCCAAACCGACCAGTTTTACACTTTCGGAGATGAGTCATCAAACGGGATGGGAATCTCCCAGCTCCTTAACCCAGACTGTGATTGCTTTGTTTCGCAACAAAATCATGCGATCATGATGTAGGCAAGGGAGTGACTCAAATGCCGACCCTTGCTACTAAAGTGATGACACATATAGTTAACAGATTTCAAACATTTCAATTTTTATTAAGAGTCATTGCCAGGATTTTATCCACCATGTAACTATTATAAGTGTCAAAGCCCTGTGTAGTCTGAAATACAAAACGACTCGAAAAGTAGGTTACAGAAATGTCTTCCACTTCTTTCTTTATCAAAGTTGGACCCAAACAGCATGCACATCGGCCTAAGTAAGGAGCCATTTGGGACTAGAACTCGGAATTAGCACAGATCCCGACGATCTATGAGTACATTATAAGCAGAAATAGGTCGCCGTCGGGTATGCCTGAAGTACATAAGTCTGAAGGCTCTGTCGCATTTCATTTGATTTGTGGGTCAAGAACCCGAACGTGGTTAAATGTAATGGTCCCGATATCTTGATCGATTGATTTACGCTAGTACTCTATTTAGAACGCCCACATTTATGTACAAAGTATACTTATTATACGTTTATACTTTCAAGGGATTCAAATCATTTTATTTAACAAATTACTAATACTAGGTACAGACGATAAACACTTTAATTGTTCTAATCAAATCGAATAATTATTTATTTTAAACAACAAGGTCCATGACATGTGTAAGTGAATAAGTACTTAAGAACTATGTTAGTGGTAATCAATTTGGCGATTAAAAGTATCATATAATTTTGTGGCAATGCAGATGATTTTTGAAAACAATCTGCTTTTTTGCTGACCAAAATTGTTGGTTAGCGAGGAACTACCTCAATAAGCTACAGTTTTAATTAATCAATTCATACCACTACATGTAGACCGAGAGCTAACGCTTATCAACGATCCACTATCTACATACAAACTCTTGACAAATGCAATTATTGGCTAGCCATATCTTAGCACTAGGGACTGATAAATCAAGGTTATTACTGATTACGAGTTGTTTCATAAACCGAGGATTATACAAATCAGTGTACAGACGGCAGCATATCAAGCTACCCGAAACTGTCAAATTTTCCCGATCAACCTTGAATCTAATTCTTTCGCGATAAAGTTGAAAATCTATTAAAAAAAATTGACAGTATGTAGTAGCTTGATTTGCTGGCGCCTGTATATGTTGCTTGTGAATGCGCTATAAACTAATACTTGAGTTTAAATGAGTAATGCTACTTACTAAAATATGTTGAAGATAAGATTAAAAATAGCCATGTTTGTCCCTTTGCGTTGAGTGAAGGATGATGCGTAGAAAAAGCTTTTTGTATATCAGCTCTAATTCTTTTAAAATATCTGAACAGAAAATTATAGCACTTATGCCTTTTATTACTAACAGTAACGGGCACTGAAATAAATGCCTAAATAACATTGATATATAAAAACAAATAAAAACCATCTCTTGGATTATAAGCTCACTGTCTGAAAAGTTATGTGATAATCGGTTATCGTGGCATGTACATGTGATGCGGAAAAATGTGGAAAATGTAGTGAAGAAAATTTTGAGTATGAATGTATATATGTACGAGGGGGCGTTTTTAAGTTCGCGGAATGGAGGGTGAGAAGTGAAAATAAAAATACTAAATTATTTTGCTTTTTCAATAGATTCTCCTGCTACACTTATACACTTTTCAGATCTTTCAATTACCTTCATAAAAAAATGTTTTGTCTTTGTCCGAAAAATAAGCTGAAACCGCGTCCTTCACTTCTTCATCAGTTGAAAATTTCTTCCCACGAAGTTGTTTTTTCAGTTTTGGGAAGAGGTTATAATCACTGGGAGCCAGGTCTGGGCTGTAGGGTGGAAGGTCTAAAATATCGAAGCCCACCTTATGCAGGGCAGCCAACGCTACACGGCTCTTGTGAACAGGCGCGTTGTCGTGAAGAAGAAGGACACCTTTGGTCAATTTACCCCTCCTTTTTTCTTTAATGCTTTCTTTCAACCTCTCGAGGATAGAAGCATAGTATTCTCCGGTTATAGAAACGCCTTTATCTTTATAATCGGTCAACAGGATCCCTTCTGAATCCCAAAACATTGTTACCATGATTTTTCCAGCCGATTGTGACACTTTAAACTTCTTGGGTGGTGGTGTGCCTTTTTTGTGCCACTGCATAGAGTCCTGTTTCAACTCAGGTTCATGATGATGAACCCAAATTTCATCTCGAGTAACAATTCGACTTAATAGTCCATCCTTATCTTCGTTACAGAGGTCCAAAAACGTGCGAGAAAACTCCACGCGGTGTTGTTTTTGAGGCGGCGTGAGCATTCTTGGCACCCATCTTGCACTAACCTTTGTCATGCCAAGATGATCGTGTAGAATTTTGAAAATTATCGTATCCGATACTCCAACCATTTCTGCAAGCTGTTTCTTCTTTAGTCTGGCATCTTCCAATACTATTGTTTCGACTTTTTTAATGATTTCCGGAGTAGTCACCTCGATCGACCGTCCGGGCCGTGGGTCGTCTTCAAGTGAGGTCCTGCCTTGTTTAAAGAGACTGTGCCACTTGTAAACCATGGTTTTACCCGGACAAGAGTCCCCGTAAACGGATTCCATCTCTTCCAGTATATTTTGAACTTACTTTCCTTGCTTGGTAAGTAACTTTATTACGGCACGGTACTCGATTTTTTCCATAATTCATACTTTCTTCCCGATTGAGTTGTTTGCTTGACGATATTTCAAAGACTAATTATCCAATTATTTTTTTTTTTTTTTTTTTTTTTTTTTTTTTTTTTTTTTTGGTATGGCCTCTCGCAGCGCAACAACTCGCTAAGGTTGAAGCTGCTTAACCGGACAATCCTGTGGTGGCCAAAAATTACTTTAAGGCCCCCAGCCAGGGCTTACAAACTAAGGATACAAATTAAATGAACAGTCACTAAGGGCACCCCCTGTGGGGTTCGGGCCTAGGCTTAGTGCGTCATTGAGGGGACAACAAGGGTCGGGCTGGTAATTATCCAATTAAGATAAAACCAGGTATTTATACTAATATTGAGTGGCTGAAGTTGTGGCCATCCCGATAATGACCTATTGTTATCCCCTCCCCCCCATTCCGCGAACTTAAAAACGTACCTACGTATATATATGTATGTTTGTGTTTTGAGTGTGTGTGTTTTAGAAGTCATGGTAATTATTATTAGGATTCTTGTCTTTTATTTTAGTATTTGTTAAAATATTTAGTAGTTTATTTTATTTATATACGTGTATTAGTATCAATATAAGTATTTAAATTTTCGAAAACAAGAAGTTATTTTTTAGATATTTATTTTGTACCCTATCACAATGTTTTTTTATTTAACCCAAAGGTTGACTGGTAGAGAATGCCTTGTGGCATTAAGTCCGCCTATGTACCACTATTGTACATGAAGTTTAAATAAATAAATAAATAAATGTAGATGGCTCATCGATCGATTCTCATTATTTCACAAAAAAAAACATGAAATTTATTCTTTCGTGTTTTTTTTTATTGTTACTTTTTGAAAAAAATAGTCCCAATCGTTTCGAGTTCGATGATCGAGTTAATGGTATTCGGTTCCAGAACGACCTAAAAATAATGGTGTATATGTACCTATATGTCGCATAGTTTGCGTCAAAATGGACATTAATGTTCGTTGCAGTTGGTTATTAACGGTTCCGTGTCATCAAGGGCCAAATAATTCGACAGAATTCGAACTAAATTGAAAACAACTTCATAGTTTCGTAATCAAAGGTTCCTATTCTGTTCTAGCTGTATTTCACGATCCAAAGAAAATAGCGTTATGCTGAAACAGATAATATCACGTAACCACATCGACCTCGAGGTCTGAAGTTTTTCATAAGGTTTTCCCGGAAGCCTAAGATGTTAGAACAAAGGACATAGATTTCTATTGTTTCAAACCTTAATGCGTCGTTAAACAATACCTTGGTATCAATAAGTATCTGCTGGTGATATTTCCGACATTAGGAAACCATTGATTTTAATAGATGAGAACTATTTATTTGTATTAGCCTGTTGTCTCATTGTTGGGCAAAGACCTACCCCATACCTTTTCAATCTGCCTTATTTATTTTGCAAAAAAAACAGCTGTTTCCTACAAAAGTGCAATTCCTACTTGGTCAAAAAGTATGGAACATGATTTTTTTTAACATGGGGGCTCAGAATGATGGACTGAATATGTTGTAACCGTTTTCGCGTCGCTGTTCCTTCCACCCCGTATAGTACTTATTAATTGATTGAACATTACGAATCGAGTTCCTTTAAATTAATTCTTAGTACTTATTAGTTCCATGATTATTTTACAGTTGACAAGTGTGGTGATCGACTGAGAAACGACAGACAGGTAATAAGTAAAAAAATCGGGTTCCGTAGACGGAATGAATATTTAATTAAGCACGCACAGTTTTGATTCTATCACCGTAAAAAAGTTTGTATTTCGTATTATTTCTGGAAAAACCCATTAAAACCAAGTTATGTATTTACAAGTACCTACATACGGTTCTAACAGAAAATATCCCATTTCTCATATTGTCTTTTTTAGGGTGCCGTACCTCGAAAGGAAAAAATGGAACCCCTATAGGATCACTTTGTTGTCCGTCCGTCTGTCTGTCTGTCAAGACCCTTTTTCTCAGGAACGCGTGGAGGTACTCGTATCAAGCTGGAATTTATATCAAATACTGTCTACTGTCCCTTGGAGCTGTGAAAAAATCAAACTTCTAAGCCAACGCAATCAAAAGATACAGCCGTTTATGCCGCAAATTTCCGAAAATTTTCGACACTCGCTAGGGAATCAAAACCTAAAGGGTACTTCCCGTGAACTCAGAATCTTGAAATTTGGTACGAAGCAACGTCTTATGGCACAGATAAAGGAAAAATTGCGAAAACCGTAAATTTTTTGTTACATCATATCATAAAAATATTTTTAATAATTTTAAACTTACTACCCCTTTCCTCATGAAAATGTAGAGGTATTAAGTTGAAATTCATATCAAATACTCAGGTCTATAATACCTTTAAGCTGTAACAAAATCAAACTTCTATTTCAACGCAATCAAAAGAAACAGCAATTTAAACCGTATATTTTCAAGACCGAAAAAATGCTTAAACACTTTTCCTGATAGAAAGATAGTTAGAACAAGAAGCTTTCAAGAGAGCTTAATTTCTCATAGGTATTACTTTCAGTAAAGCTTACCAGAATCTGGGTAATTGTGTAATACTCGTTCATATTGACTGATGTACTTCAACTTTATTAGCAAAGGGACAACAGGGCTGTTATCGTCAAACAGTCGAAATTGCGCAGACGACCCAATTTTCCGGTTATTTTGGTACAAACGTATATACGGACTATTATTGCGTGGGCGTAAGGAAAACCTTTTATCCAACCTGCTACGAAAGACTTACTATTAATCGATATCTTGTGACATAGTTAAGTTTATACAGGTAGATTGATGACACAGGCTATAATGATTCCGCTCCGCCCAGAGCGGGGGGGGGGGGTCATTTGATGATTTCCCACCCGCCAAAAAAAATAAGAAAAAAAGGCTACAATGATTAGGCAAATGCGTTTCGGTTTTCCACAATTCAACAAATAAACTGGCTTTTAGTTGTGGCATTATGTTTTTTATTTAATCATGAATTCTATATCAATTTATGCTAATTAACGATTTATCTTCTTCTCCACAACGTGTAGGTGTTTTATGATGGCTACGTAGCTATTGTTATTAGTTTATTTTCCAAATTTTTTTATTATTATTATGTTACGAAAAAAATTCATATTGAACGCAATATTACCTACAATACACGAACAGTATTATGATTAAAATTGACACGTCGACCCTGAAATATTAGCGGAAACACAAAAACGTATTTCTGCAAGTTACAAAATTTTTTTTTGTTCATTTAGATATACCTACGGAAGGAATGAAAAATGAATTTTAAACTTTTATTATATTTCCATTGTAACATAGGTAGATGAAATTAAGAATATACAGGGTGAAATTTTGAAAAACTTCCCAGAATTTGATCCCTAGTAGCGACACTATCGAATGTTGAAATAATAAAGTATGTTTTTTTTTACAAAAACCTCGGGTTTGATTCCTGGCTAGGAATATTGATTTTACAAAAATCCAATGATGCAGTTTTAGTTTTCATCAAAATCAAGCTCGAGACCCCTTTGAGAATTTTTCGCTATTCCTTATTGTTTCTGATTTGGACATCCACGCCCATTTAAAAAATTCACCCTGTATACATAAATTGTGGTAATATAACAATGGTGAAACCTGCCAAAGTATTATTATTTGACAATTTGATAATAAATTATCCACCAACAAGTTGAAAAAAAAACGATTTACAACTGTTTTAAGATGCTGACCGTTCACTATCATGTTTACTCTGATTACACTTTAATACTGCATTGATTATTATTTTTGGTTCTTTGGTCTAACTAAGCACTTCATACAGGCCTAAAAAGCATATTATTCAGAATTAATTAAACAAAGCCAGAGAATCTTAGAAGAAAATCTATGTTGATCTTTGAATCCTCGACCTCGTCAACTAATGAAGGTCAATCATTAGAGAACCGGTCGCTTATAATTAACTCCTCACAAAAACATACGTTTGTAATCACTCAAGAGTATCTCTGCTTGACACTATTATAGAAAAACTTTGTTTAAGTGACAATTTTAGCGAATTTAAGGCTTACATCAAGGAATACCAAATCATCCGTGGTTTACACAGCAGAATAGAGAAAAAACCGGTTTTTTTCGATTCCAGGGTTTTTAAGGGAGTTTACAACTTTAATTTTGATAAATGGATGATAAAAGGAAGAAGTTTTGATGTCATTTCTGTACCGACAGGAGTACAACCGAGTTCAATGACGGTAGACCATTTTATTACTTAAGGAATAAGGGTGGAAAGTGGGAGACCGTCAGTGTACTTGGTAGTACATGGCAATGGCATGCTATCGGTACCAGCCCAGAGTTAAGAAGTTAGTAAAATGATAGCCCCATGCGTCGGAAAAGGGGGGTATATCCTGGATGAGGCTGGCGCAGAAACGTGGAGCTTGGCACAAACAAAGAAGCCCATACCCAGCAGTGGGCTGTGGATGATGATGCCTCGGAAATTTAAACCTGTATGGGTTTGAATTTTATGTGACATTTGATGTGCCATATTAAGTGTTAATAAAGCACCTCTATATCAACACGTTTATAGTAGTGACTGAAAATAAAGGCGTCTTTCTTTCCAGAATAAGTACTCAATACATTCTGATGTGTTGAAATCATTAAAAAAATATTTTGAGCTCCTTATCCCACGATATGATATTTTAAACTTAGTGATAACGCTAACTCGGCCACAAAGATAAACAATAAATATTATTAGGCTAGGTATATTTATAATGAGTTTAATCTTATCCCCTTGTAATTAACTAATGTTATTACGAGTATATTTGCCTAAGCAGAAATAAATATAGAGCAACATAAATTGAATTTGTAGCAACTGCATGTCTCTCGGTGGTAACACTGACCAGGTCAGGGACAAAAAAGATTACCCGTACCCGTTAGGTGAAAATCCCAAAAGTCAAGGTTAACCCTTACTGTAGGTTAAACAGCCTATAATAACTAGTTCACGCACAGAGTTTATTTTTGTACATAAAAAATATGCAAGAAAGTGACGGAGTTAGCCTGCGCTCGGTGCTTTGTCTCTTTCATTCTAGTGAATCAGCAATAGGGTTCATTCAGCTTTTTATTTTGATTCATATTCCATCGGAATTTTTCTCAGGATTTTATATTTTTTTAATTCGTTTTTTAGTTACTATTCCATAATTCAATGTAAAATTACATTCTCTGTACGCAGCACTTTATTTTACGTAAATAATACGTCTAAAATCAAAAAACCAACAATAGATGTTGAAATACTCTAACGAACGACGCACATACGAGTATTGGCATCAAAAACCTGGCCATAAGTCCAATATTCAAAGTGCAGCTTAACTCAATGCAACCATCAGTTTCTGACAGATAAATAACCTGTTCATAACGTACCGCACCCCCCGCGCCCTTATCCCTTCTCCGCGCGGCACACAGGTAGTCGGAACTCAGTCGTCGTCCAGTGCGGTCCACTGTTTTCTCGATAACCTTATTTTTTGTGTTCCTAAAATTTGCTGTTTTAGTCGTTTTGTTAATAGTTGGTGGGATAAATACGACTAATATGGAAGTTCAAGGTATGTAACAACATGAATAATATAATTTCATTTAAGTTACAGACTCACAAATATTTTTTTAAAATTTCGCAAAGGATACCAAAATAATCTCTTGGTCTATTAAAAAAAAAAAATACAGAAGCGGTTTTGTATGTGTTCCGAGCGTTTCCGAGTAATGATCTATTATTTTAAATAAAGTATAGACTTTCCTAAAGAGCATTGTGAAAGAAAATATTCCGCTTTGTTCCGCCATTTTATTTAGCACTCATTCAAACAAAATGGATACTTAATTTAAAACAAGATTATTTACACTAAATTCTCTTTTTATTTTTAGATTCCATTGGGAATTTCAAGAACATGTCAAATAAGCATTTATATGATATCGTGCAAGAATGCCCTGACAAGAAAATTGATGCTAAGATGCTATTTTTGAAAAAAAAAAAATACAGATAACAAAATGTCCAGAAAGTGAGCTGGAGACATTTAAACATACGTTGAGTCATTTCAAATGTGAATTTAAACGAAAATGGGTAGCAGCAAACTACAAGCATGACCGCTTTCTAAAAAAAATGAACAATGGCTTCAAAATACTCTCCAATTCGCTATCTGGACTTTAGGAAAACCGGGTCGTCCTTCAAAGGAATTCGGGAAATCCAGTGATAGATCCAAGCGAAGAAAAACAAAAGGTCTACGAGATACTGTATCGACAGATGAGTTGACTTATGCTGCTCAAATGAGTCAACGTGCCGGAGGAAATAAGGATGCATCTAAAATAATAAAAGACATCACTTTGACTCCAACAAGAGCTACAAAGTTTCGAAAAGTAATTTCTTCAAATAATCAAAGTAAAATAAAAAAGCATTCACCGTCTGAAGCCTTAAAATGCATCAATAGAAAGCAGTGACGAAGAACAAAATAGAACAGCAACAGATGAAAACGATGAGTCTGATTTTGATGATTGATTTTTTTGTTTAATTATATTATCTAGTCATTTTATTATAATGAACGTTTGAAAACTATCTTAATTTATTTATTTTATAGTATCCACGTCACAAATGTCACGAAATAATATTGGCCAGGTTTTTAGTACAAATACTCCTATGTGCGACGTGTGAAATTAGCTGTTCACTTCCTGCTTAGTTACAGAGTTCATCGAACTCGTCGTCGCGCTTGCCGTTCGCTATGTACGTTTTACCACAGTAACGATACATTGCGTATGAGGCATTGCGTATGATTAGAAATAATTTCCTAATTTATGATTTATTGAATTCACCCCATCAGTCTGCGGATGGGTGTCCCTTACAACCTGTATATTATAAGGCTTGACCCGTACAATAGTAAATCAAACATATGGGTTAAAGGTTAAATCTGTTATCCTCTTAATCCGATTATTCGGTCCCTGCCCGAACGGTTGGTTAATTTGGTTGCGACAAGCACAATTATTATCACCCATAGATCTTACAATGATTGCGATTTAGTACTAATTAATCTTTTCATGAATTAATATTCGGTCCCTGCCCGAACGGTTGGTTAATTTGTTTGCGACAAGCACAATTATTATCACCCATAGATCTTACAATGATTGCGATTTAGTACTAATTAATCTTTTCATGAATTAACTTTTTAATATGTTTTTCTTTTCGCTACATTTTTGGATACCTATCAGGCTATGACATATATAATGACTTTTTTAATGGAGAAACACTATCTCCCGAGGTACAGGTGAAAACCTAATTTGGGCCTATCTATGGGACATAGCTTGTATGTTGTACTTTAAAATGTCTGTGACAATGTATTGAAATAAGGAATTTATTAAAGACATGAATAAATTCTTTAAATTAAGTCTTACATACATAAACAAACGCCTTTTTTCACATGCGGGTGGTTAGAAACTACAGGACGCACATATCCTTTCGCCTCGTCTACGTTGATACACAAAATTAAAAAAAAATGCCGTGTATTTCATTGTATCATTTTGATGTTGTCTGCAATTACCTATAATAATGGCTATTTAAAAAAAAATAATTTCCGGTAGGTACTCATTAGTTTTATTTAATTATTATACCCATACTAGCTGTGCCCGGCATGCGTTGCAATGCATGTTTTCCTACCTACTACTTTCACTACCTACTCTACCTACCCTAATTTTCCTGAATTTTCTTTGCTATAAACCTCACGGAGCCCGAGACCTTTCCAACGAATGCAAAACCGTGGAAATCGGTTCGTGCGTTCTGGAGTTATAGCGTCAGGAAGGAAAACCCGACTTATTTTTATATAGTAGATTACCTACACAGTTATTCGAAATAATATCCCTGAAGTTTTCCTCAAGTGTTTAATATAGTATTAGTACCGGAAGTACCTTATCAGCTATATAATTATCGTTGTTTATTAGACATTTAATCCAAACCCACAACCAATTTTTTTATTTATCAAGGAAGTTGTGTGACTTTTCTAGCTGACCATACTTTTTAGCAATATGTTTATGAAATGAAATGTTTATTGTCCAGACATAATTCCACATACCACATGCCTACAAATACACATAGAGAATGTAATAAACATACACTACCATAAATATAACACCTTTCCTTTTTAGGGAGTTACGTATGTTCGTAATAATATAACAGGTCTTTAACTATGAAATTACCATTTGTTTCTCACATTTCTTTCTGTTTGCAATTTATTTTATTACAGTTAACCGCCCACCTTGTATTTCTTTCAATTTGCAGAAATCGTCAAATTTAGACCACATTTTATGAGAGGTACATTGAAAGCTACCTTTAAGGTAAAAAAGCAAGTCTTAAAAAAAAGTCGTTTATTAAAAGTTCCGTTTAGTTTCGTTTCGTTTACCAAAAATCGATTTTTTGAAAATATATAAAAATCAATAATGGGTGTTGCCGCCTCGGGCTCTGATGACTTCTTGGAGCCGGTTTGGCAATCCATCCATTATAACTTGGATACCCGATTGCGGGATATTGTGCCACTCCTCTACCACAGCCGTCTTGAGCTCTCCTAGGGTCGTAGGGGCTGGTACTCTGGCTCGAAGTCGTCTTTTGAGGTTGTCCCAAATGTGGTAAATTGGGTTAAGACCGGGACTGCGTGCCGACCATGGTAAAATTTGAATCCCGACCTCATTAAGATACTCAGTAGCGGATCTTGCGATATGGCAACGTGCATTGTCATACATTAATCTAAAATGTCTCCAATGAATGGTGCGAAAGGTATGACATGGTCTTGAATAAGTTTCTCCACGTACTTTTGAGCGTTCACATTGCCTTAATTGAACACAACAAGATCGGTACGAGCCTCGTAAGAGATATCTCCCCAAACCATTACGGACCCTCCCTGGTAACCCACTGTTTCGGTTATAACCAGTGATCGGAATAAGGTGAGTGTATTTACCTACAGTTCGTAGAACAGACACAAAAATCGGAGACTTCCTTACAACTAAAAATGATGACGAGAAAAAACGATGACCTAATTTACAAATATGCACCACTTACATCTGTGGATGTTGAGAGATCGTTTTCAATTTATAAATGGGTTTTAAACGTAAAAAGAAACCGACTGAATGTACAAAATATTGAAAAAATTATGTTGATCTACTTTAATTTCCTACGAGAAAACAAAATAAGTCATGGTACTGATAATGACGACACTGATTTATAATTTGTTTTATTTTTCTAGGTATTTGATTGAATTATAGTTTTAAAATCTTTATTTTAAGAGACAAATTGTTTTTGTAGTTCATATTTCTATTTGTTTCATTGATGTTTGATTTGACAATAAATGAATGTAAAGAATTTACAGTCGAATTTGATTTATAAAGTGGCTACCTTTTAACCTCAATGTTTTTTGTGCGCGAAAGAAAATAGCGTGATAGAACCCAAAACCAAATAAAAAAAAATTAGGTACATATTGCCGCGAGTTACATCAACAAAAAATACAGTGTCACTCACGGCACCTAAATTCATTTGGTAGATCAGGAGTTATGGTGGACTAACGAAATAAAGATCACGTGAACCAAGAAAACGCTCCTTTTTTAAGCAGTCGTTATAAAACGAAAGGTATTCACAATTTAAATATTAACAAGATGTTAAAATTCACATAATTAAAGTTCTAGTAAATTTACCGGTAAAAAAATTTTTTGTTGTAAGGAAGTCTCCGATTTTTGTCTCTGTTCTACAAACTGTAGGTAAATATACTCACCCTATTCCGATCACTGGTTATAACGCATGGAACAAACCTTTCATTTTCGCCTGTAGACACGCTGATGTCCATCTGGATCTCTTAAGGCTATTCTGCTCTCATTTGAGAACAGTACGTCCTTCTATTCCTCCACAGTCCAGTACGCATATTCTTGTGCAAAAGCAAGTCCTGCTCTACGGTGTTGTGGGGCGCGAGCTGGTCGAAAAACCCTCAGATTTCTTTCTGCCAGTCTAATGGCACGTTTACTCACACTGACATTTCTCACTTCAAAAAGACGCGTACGAGCTTTAGTAGCGGTGCAAAAGCGATTTCTCAACACGTTGTCTACACTGGTAAATCTCGCGACAAACTTTTATATCATATAAATTGTGTAATGAGAAGACGATCCTGGCTGCAGGCCTTCACCTATCAAATATGAACGCGTTTACAAATTTTCAAATCCATGCTAACTTGTTGACGAGTTCCCTCATGAAAAGACAATCCTGGCTGCAGAATGAGGTCATGATTTCGTGTCCGCGCTATTAAACTTTGATGAGATCGTAAGAAGACAATCCTGGATGCACGATGAGGTCATGATAGAAATCATCTTTATCTATCAAAATTTAACGCGAGTACAAGATTTCGTATCCGCGCTATTACGGTTAATAGCGCGGATACGAAATCTTGGATCTTGGTTCACGAATGAGAGCAGAATAGCCTTTAGGAGTTCCCTCGTCAGAAGACGATCCTGGCTGCATGATAAGGTCATGATAGAAATCATGTTTATCTATCAAAATTGAACACGTTTCATTTATTTCATTCATCAAACAATTAACATTGTGTTCGAATTTTACAAGATAATTACATTTCAAATCATAACAGAGTCAAAAATCAAATACCTACATATAAAGCAAACAAAAATAAAAAACAAAAATATAACTGTCATCAATCAAAAATCGTTTACATGGCAAACCATAAAAAGCACAAAAACAACCATGTCTGATATCGCTGTCTGTGATTTTACGTAAATCAACGGAGAATTTTAATGTCAATTAAGTTAGGTACTGTTTATATGTCCAACCATAAAAAGCTCAAAAACGCAACCATGTCTATTCCCATGTTAGGTAAACTTAATGAGAATTAAATGTAAATTAAATGGCACTTAGATGTAAACTATTAAATGTCAACAAAATTTAAGTAATTAAATGCCAAATAGATGTGAATTAAATGTCAATTGAATTTCCATTTACATAATTATTCAACCACACAAAGATAACCATGTCTATTCCTTGTTTCGCAAATTAAAAGACTGTAAATTAAATGTCAGTTAAAATTAATTAAATGTCAATTAAATGAAAATCAAAAGCTAATTAAAAGTCAATCAAATTAAATGTCAATGAAATCAAATGTCAACTAAAATAAATGTCAATTAAAATAAATGCCCACTGTCAATTAAAATAAATGTCAATTAAAATAAATGCCAACTGAATCAAATGTCAAATAAAATAAATGGCAATACCATATCAAATAATTCATACACAAATTATCTGAAATCATTCAACATCAAATCGGATACAGAATATAAACATTTTTCTAATAGGAAGGCTTTCAGTTTTGCCTTAAATAAGTTTGTGTTATAGACCAATGTTTTTAAATCAGTCGGTAACTTATTATATAATTCCACTGCTTGGTAACGTGAACAATGCTTTGCTATGTTAAATTTAGGCACCATTAAGTTTTTAATAACTTTCCTTCGTGTGCTCTCTCTCAGCTCTCTTTCTTTTTGCGATTCATATTGATGTATATATTTTGCGAACTTGCTTAACAGAACCAGTATATACAAACTTGGAACTGTAAGAATGCCTAATTTCTTGAAGTATTCTTTGCATGAATCACGCTGTGAAAAGAGAATGCTCATGGAAGTATGGAATCCCGTACCATGCTGCATCAAAATCAAACCTTGTTTTTTATAGACTACACTGATCGTATTAACTCCTACAAAAATTATTTTTGAAAAAAAAACCCGCGTTTCAGAGTTATTTTATAAAATCGAAACTAACCTAAAAAGTAGGTCTATTGTTTCGACGCTACCAACGACGTATTTTAACACACATACATTACATTATTGCTCTAAAAACAGCGTAATACACTAATATTAGTAAGAATTACGAGTTAAAGTAACATCCACAGTATGCTTGACTGAAACTCGATTTTATTTTAGACCTTTACATTGCCAATAGTCAGTCAGTACAGTACAAATGTCAGATGCCACAGATAAGATAACTATAAACCATAGAGTATAGTAAGTGCTATAAACTAGTCGGGATTTAGGGATGTAATCGATAAATCAAAATCTTTAGGCTGAGAAAATCTATTTTGTTGCAAATAGCAATAAACCAAACTAAATCGATTTGGTGTACTGATCTTACTTAATTGTAATTAATTTTAGAGTCCGCTCGACAGACAAGGGTTTGTTCAATTGAAACGGAACGTCATTTATATTCAGTTGAAACGGAACGTCATATAAAGGGAGTAAAACAATATTCGTACTTTTAAACTCGAAAAGTATATTTCCAGTTCAAAAATCAAATCCCCGACGCGTAATGCCGTAAAAAATATGAAACTAATTACTATAATATTTTGGTTTTGAGGCGCGAGACTTTTTGGTACCAACTTTGGTCATTGTCCTTTTGACAATGGTTCTGATGGCACGCTTCTGAAGGATGAATGCTCTTTGGCAGTTGTAGTTATAGCTATTACCCCAAAACATGATGCTGTACCTTAACCTAGATTCAACCAAAGCATGATAACATACTTTCAGTTGCTTCAAATCTATTTCATCTCTGAGGCTCCTAAGTGCATAACATGCAGAGGATATAGAGGAATCCATAGCAGCAAGCTCCTGTTTCCAGTTTAGATTTGAATCAATATTTATACCTAAGAATTTTACCTGATTTACTAATCCTATCTTGTCTCCTTTCAATGTCACATCTATAGTGTCAGTGTTACGAGATGTAGTCTTAAATAACATTATATTTGTTTTATTTGTATTAATTAGTAAATTATTAGCTGTAAACCATTCAGAAAGATTATCCAGACATCCATTTACTTTTGTGGACAAATCTTTTAAATCACGCGCTCCAATTATTACGTTTGTGTCATCAGCAAAAACAACACACGAAGCGTCAGGCTGAGCTGTGTTCATGAAATTTAATAAATCGTTTGTGAAAATAAGATACAATAATGGACCCAAAATTGAGCCTTGAGGTACCCCACGTCTCATGTATATCATCTTTGATTTATATGCTATTTCATGATTGTTTTCATCAATGTTTTTTATTTCAACATACATACGTCTGTTACAACGTATACAAGATTTCGTGTCTGCGCTATTAATCGTTGGGGAGTTCCCTCGTGAGAAGACAAACCTGGCTGCAGGATGAGGTCATGATAAAAATCATCTTTATCTACCGAAATTGGACACGTATACAAGGTTTCGTGTCAGCGCTATTAACCGTTGAGGAGTTCTCTCTTGAGGAGACGATCCTGGCTGCAGGATGAAGTAATGTTTGTCATGAAAGTTTATTGTCACCAAAACCAAAGATGTGTGTAAGATTTCAGCTTAATCGGTTAAAGATAACGGATTTAAAATTCAGTTGCAAGATTCCACCTGGACAAACATACATACATTGCAAGTTAAATAAAAGCTTGTAAAACCGTACTAGTAGTTGCATATTACCTCTTAGGGGCTGTCTCCACGAGCGAGAGAATCGCGACGATATTATCGTCGTTGCCACGTATTTCTATACACTCTCTTAGAGGCCGTCTCCACGAGCGAGAGAATCGCGGCGATATTATCCCATACAAATACGTAATATCGACGCGATTCTCTCACTCGTGGAGACGGCCCCTTTTTTTTTTTTCGGGTGGGAAATCATCAAATGACTCCTCCCGCTCTGGGCGGAGCGGAAGGGAGTGTCAGACTCTTACTGACTAAAAACCACCCATGTTCCTTCTTTTGCCCTTTATGTTCCAGGGCCGCGGTATCTCTTTCGAACAGTTCCGCAGCCCTGGCGTGGAGACGGCCCCTTAGGGTAGTGTGTCAAAACACCTGTTTCAATGTGCCGTCGGTTTCACTACTTCAAGTAGTATTTTTTTATCATAGACTGTGTTTTGAGAATTTAACCCTGCGGGAGTGTGGTGGGGTGTGATATACCCCATACGGTATGGGGTATATCACACCCCAAAAAAAATATGTCATCAAAAACAACGGGTGGGGTATGGCCCATACCCCACCCGTTGTTTTTGATGACATATTTTTTTTTATTTGTCAAAGCGACTTCTTAGCGGCTTCGCATAGCTGGAGCTAAGGAAGTATGTAATCGTCAATACAAATCGCCAATTTCATACTTTAACCCGTATATTAAATTTATTACATTATTCTATTAGTGGAACCCGACTGCAAGTCTTTCAAATTTCAGACACTTCGCGTTTTTTAAGATGTAATAATCGTCGTCAATGTTGATGATATAATATCATCACGACGTAGACGACGTAGATTAATAAATAATAGTCGTGTGGTGACCAGACAATGAAACTGAACATTTTGTTCTAGGACTTTCGGAAATTCGTAACTTTTTTTTAGTTTTACCATACATGATCAGCTGATCGCGTCAATTACTCTAGAAAGTCAATTTTTTTTGCGAATTTCAAGATCGTTTTGCAGGAGACAATAAATTAATCAAACAAACAAAAGTCACTGAAAAAATGGCTAAACTAACATACCTGTGCATTATCAAAAAGTTCAGGATGTCCGTTTTGCTCGCACTTCTTCTTAAACTGGTCCAAGTACTGCGACTTGTACTTTTCCACTTCCGTTTCATTGAATTGATTGAATTTCTCCTGAAGTTCCGGTGGCAATGTAATGGGGTTTGACAGTGATGAGTCTTCATTTAACTGAGCTGTGGCAATACCTAGAAAGTTTTTAAATTGTGAGAAAAGCTTGACTTACACTGTCAAGAGAAAAACTACAAGGTTTTATAGATATGCTTAAGTTATAGGAATCACAAAGAGTAATTTTGGGCATTCTCTGGCACTATATTACGAAGCCTACGCCCATGTCTTATGGGTTCATATTTATTTTTAATAGTTATAAAATAAATCAATGGACCTCTAAATACAAAACAACGATTCTAGTTTTAGTATGCAGTTTAGATTTTCTAAACCAGACTATTAACTGACTGCCAAGCATAGCTTTAAAAGAAACCTCAACTAGACAAGAGAACTATATTATCAATTTCATAGATATTTATTTCCACATCATAACCTTCGATGACTGGTCAATAGTTTGGATTCCATTTGGCTTTGATTACTGACAATAAAATCAATTTATGGTTCTGTGAAGATCTACAAAATGATTCATATTTAAATGAGACTATTGACGATTTGGTGTCACTGAAATTAGAAGTAATGGTGATCTTAAAATTTTTAAACTTGAACCACTATTCAAAGGAATATTTTAAGTTTTTGCTTGATGTGTAGTAGAAATACATCTCATGGAATAATAAATAAATAAATAAAATGCCTTTTATTTCTATTCTCAGGTATTTTACAAACGTTTATCGCTACTTATTACTCTTCACGTGATCAGAGGGTGGGCCTATTTTTTGGCCAAAGAAGCAGAATTGCCATATAATGTGGCAATGCTGCCAGCCTTCTCGGCACGTTTCCCGTTGACAGCAATGCAGATAAATTTGTGGACACCCTGTAACCCTTTTCTACTTGTAAATATTTATTACTATTATAGTTTTGTAGTTTGTAAATACAATTGGATTTAGTAAATATACTATTTACTTATTAATACATAATTTATTATGGAATAATGGACTTTAATCCTGGGTGTGGTTGCTGATTTTGTAGACATTGTTTGAGGTAGATAGGTACTTAATGGATCTATCTCAATACTCCTCTACTGAGTTGTAATGTTGTACAGTCAGCATTAAAACTTAGTTGTTTAATTGATAGGTGTTAGTAGGTAGTTAATACTTTTTTGCAAGTTTTCATTTACAAATTGTACTAACTGCTGAGGTCGTAAACCTACTTTTGTTGCCAACTGTATTAGATATGGCTTCACAAAAAATAAAACAGTATTATAGCCATCTTACCCAAGTCATACCCTATAAAGGCTAATGAGAGATTGAGAATGTTTTTACAGCCAGTACCTTTTCATTAAAACTTTGACTTTTTCCATTTCTTTTTTTTTTGGTCAGAATACATAGCACCCTCATGTCTGCAGAAGCTGAAGAAGTCATAAAGACTGAGTATGTACAGCTTAGCATTTGAACAAAAAAACATTAATGTTCTAACATTTACCCTATCATTTGTTTTTGTTTTAACAATAATTCTAACAATGTTTTAGCAGGGGCTGATGAAGGGGAGCAGTCAAACAAAATTATAGATAAGTACAGAGATGCTAGACCTATGTAATGAAGAGAAAATAGTATTTTTTCTAGCCTATGCACAGGCAAACAGCGAAATCAATTTAAATAGACCTATGGGTATTCATACGCGGGAAAACAAGAGATTGACAGGAATTAATAAACAAAAAGATAAGGCACAGTCATAAAGTAATAATTACAATCTTATAACTGACTATAACAAGGTTGCTAGATGGTTGAACAATAGTGAACTGATTGAATCGCAAGATTCTAGATTTTGGATTCAATCTATCAATCTTTTCGGTGTAAGTTTTGGGAACTTGGGTAGGTTACCCTCTCTTGATAAGAGATTTAATATATTTAAGTATTATTAAATTGTGTGAAATACAGAGTTAACGACGCTGTCTAATACACAATCTGAGTGTTAATTGGCATTTAAGTATGAAGAAAAAAACATCGATTTAAATTAATTTTGTTCTGGAAGAATTATTAATGTCTTCCAGGTGTACTTACCAATGAAAAGGGCAAAAATTAAGTAGATCCAAGCCATTTTGTGGAACAGGTTTGTGTTTGAAATCAGTTTAATAAGTAGTATCTCAAATCACGTTACCACTCACTTAATTCGAATGAATTGATTATACACAGCACTGATGGCACACGCTATAGCAAACCACACCGGCAATATGAACGGAATGGCAGTGGTCGCCTGGTCGGCTGTTCGGTGATCGGTCGGAGCCGCCGGGTCAATGTTCTTGCTCTCTCTAGCCTCTTGCTCTGTCTCTCTCTCTTTTGCTTAATAAAGTGGAGGGGATGCATTCATTGGTAGGTCGGTCAATGAAATAGAATGATCATTGTATAAAGAATGAGTATTAACTATTTGACATTCATGATGTGTTATTTAAGTGAACCAAAAGAATGAACGAAATAGCAGACCACCCACGGAACCAAACAAGGCGGGTTTCGGGTTCATGGAAAAATAAAAGATCTAATGCACTAGAGCTGCTGCGTTGCGGCACAATATAAATATGGTTATTATTTAACAAAAAAAAACATTAAAGTTATTCTTTCGTGTTTTTTTTATTGTTACTTTTTGAAAAAAATAGTCCCAATCGTTTCGAGTTCGATGATCGAGTTAATGGTATTCGGTTCCAGAACGACCTAAAAATAATGGTGTTAAAATAAAGCTTATTTGTTAGGTTTCATGCTCGATTAACCTAACTAAACCCACCATTACTTACTGCAAGGAACTTTTTAAGGAGCTTTTTCACATTCATTGCATTTCTTCGAGAAGTTACGTTTAGTTATTTTACCAGACTGCCAAGAAAGGGTGTTTACTCTGTGAGTAATTTGTTGTCATCTGTCAATTTTTGGTTTGTGGCTATTGTTTACATCACACTTGATCACACTTCACTTTCAGTTTCACACAGCAAGACAGCAATGAAACAAAATGTATTCCAATTAACTAAGTGATAGTTCTCCCCTTTAAAATCTCTTTACACTTAAGCATTGTTCAATTATTTGACTCATGTAAAGGTTACATCGCTGTCAAGCTCATGCTGCAGGTAAAAGTTCGAATACTTACTTATAAACAAGTAATCGTTTGTATTTGTAGTTGTACGTATCATCGATTTCCCAACTAACTTCTGGTTTTCTAACATTTCAGAAATGCCCGCACCAAAAATTCTTTCCGAAGGCCAATGGAACATTATGCTTGATTACATGGAGGCCAACCCAATCTTTGCGAAAGGCAACATCGCTAATATGAGCAGGCATGAAGCAAAGGAAGAAAACAATATGCGGTGGAAACGTTTAGCAAACAGGTTAAATAGCGTTGGGTCTGGCTGTATAAAGAACTATATTAAATGGCGAGAAGTAAGTAAATGGGTAGTGACAGTTATTTTTAACTGGCTAATGCCCGCAGCAGTGCTCATGTGGGGGTCGCAAATTACCCTAAGGGAACTTCTGACCGACATTATTAAGTAATTAGAATGATATAATTTTTTGATGTATATGTTACGGCTAAAGATGGGTGTGCACATAAACTTAAGATTAGCCGGCTAAACTTTGCGCGGGGATCCGTCGACCTGCTGACGGAAACGCTAACCCTAGACGGTCGACGTCAGGGGCACCCCGAGGTTCGGTTAGTTAGGTTCCTGTAAACCTTGCAGACAGAAATAGGAGCCCCGCGCAGCGGGGATCCGTCGACCTGCTGACGGAAACGCTAACCCTAGACGGTCGACGTCAGGACCTAAGTTTAACCGGCTAATCTTAAGTTTATGTTCACACCATCTTAAGTTTAGCCGGCTAATCTTAAGTTTATGTACACACCCATCTTTAGCCGTAACATATACACACTATACTATCTATTTGATTTCATGAACAAGCCAGTTGGCATTTCATAGCTTGATTATCTAAGACAGCCCTCACAGAATGAAGGTTTAGTGGTTGAAAAGCTAGATTTATTTGAAATATTAAAATCAAATCGAAATAATTTATTTGCATAAATAATAAAATAAGGTACAGAAGGTTCTTAAAGATAAGTATATGGATCTCATGTTCTGCCATTAATTTCGGCGTGCAAATTTTACATAATTATGCAAAGCATAATACTATAATATATCATATTCAATGGTTTGGTTAGCATACCTGCTGCAGTAGTGATCCCATGATAGTGATGTGCATCTTTGTAATTCTCCTATACTTATAATACCTATACTATTGTGGTTGTAAATAAGTTCAGACCATGAATGTGGATGTGTGACTCAGGGTGGCAATAGAACTCTTTTAAAAGCTTACTATGAATGTGTGTCACAGGACCATTATAGATATTTAATAACAGTTAAAATAATTGAATAAAACAAAATAATAGTATTTTAATTTCTAGTATTGGAATAATGCAAAGTACAAGGTGCGAAAAAAGGTAGTTCTTATCCGGAAACAGATAAACGGAACAGTAATTGGAGAAACTCTGTTATCGAGAAATGAAAAGAGGGTGCTAGCATGTTTGGGGATAGCGATACCAGTACATGTACGAATGAAAGGAAAACCCCCTCCTGTTTCCCCAATACTGGATGCACCACAGTCTCCGCTGGATGATGGTGAGCCACAACAATCAGACAGAGACATGACACCATCAGCCACTCCTACTCCGGAAGAACCACAACCACTACAAATTAAATCTGAACCAGATCCACATCCACCACGTGTGGCTTCACCCCATTATTGGGTACCAATAGAACGAAAAGGTAAATGTTTTTTTAATTAATATCCTACTTTAAATAAATCCTTTCTGTATAATTTGATGATAAGCTCCTCGCATGTGATTCTGTCCTTGTGGATTTTGTACTTTATATTTTGTAATGGAAGATTTGTAAAACAGATTGCCCAAAGGAGGTGGTCTTGGTTTTCATCTCGTAAGGGGCCGTCTCCACGAGCGAGAGAATCGCGACGATATTATCGTCGTGTCACGTATTTCTATGAGGCCGTCACCACGAGCGAGAGAATCGCGGCGATATTTTCGCATACAAATACGTGGGACGACGATAATATCGCTGCGATTCTCTCGCTCGTGGGGACGGCCCCTAAACCATATCACCAGGCTAATTTCATAACAAACTACAATGGCAATGCCTTCTTTTTACAATTCAACATCTTTAATCTTTAATTTCACGCGGACGAAGTTCGAGCAGCACAGCTAGTGTAAGCTAGTAATCAATCTTATTTTAGTTCCAGATAATCAAGCGGCGCCTCCTGCCCTTCCCGCGTCCTCCGCCCCCCATGCTCCACCTGCGCCAGAATGGGTACGAGACATAGAGGAAAGAAGAATTGCTGTCGAAGAAAAGTCAGCAAGAGCTCTACAGGGCATACATGCCAACACAGAATTCTGTGTGAGCGCTCTCCAGGGCATTCAATTTGCTCAAGAGCGGCTGAACAAAACCATGCAGGGCATACAAGCTGCGTTGGAAGCATCTGCAAGAGCCCTGCTCGAAAGACACAATTAGCAATTTAAAAAAAAATACACTTTTGAAATACTATGATTTATTTTCAAAAGTGTATTTTTTTTTTCAAGACTGCTACTGCTCTACTTCGTCTTCTTGGATTAATGGTTAATTCCAACTTTGCTATCGATTTTGCATGTAATTCATAACATAATAATTATGTGTTGTTATATAATTATATACCTAGATCAAATTATAAAAAAATATACTATAGGAAGAAAAAGCTGTATTTAAGTAATTAAATCATAGGGTTTATTTTTAAGATATTAAAAAGTATTAAGTTAATGAGAATCATTACTTTGGCTACATTATTTCTACTACCCTATCTTTATTGTTTTTTTATAAAAAAAGAAAGGTTTACGAAACTTTCTTTGAAAAAAAATACAGATTATTCCACTCTGCAGCAGATCAAGCTCACCAGTGACTAAATGGAATGTTGGTGATAAATTGTAAACGAAGCCTCTCTACTATTTCTAGTTAGTGGAAAAACCTGTAGATATTGCATTTAATTTTGTAAATATTAAGAATAAAAAGGGCGGGGGAGACAAAACTTTCAAACTTAATTGGCTGTAATAACAAAGTTTCTTGAGGATTACTGTATACATAATTTGAAAAGTAGGTACCGTCGTTTGAAGGTGTAGCGCAAATGAATTCTAAGCAATCCGTGTGCGTAAGTATAATCGTGGGTGAATCAAACGAAGTAGGGAAGTGTGAATAGTATTAAGTGACGTTCAGTAGTATTTGACTATCCCGATTTGAAAATGGCGTGAGTTTGTGTGTGTATAGTTATAGTATAAATTATACTATCTAAATAAAAAAAACTAAGGGTCGGAATTTTTATTTTTATTATTCTGATAGTAGATCGTGTTTCTATCTAGCCAGCGATTGTGCTGGATCAGCCCCCAGTGGATAAGTATGAACACTTGCCGATTTATATAATAGACGAAATAAGTAGTGTATAAATAGTTGTAATACCCTCCCTCGTTGGTCTAATGAACTCAGGGATTATGGCGTGATGTTATGTTTTCGTTTGAAAATATCTTAAAACTACCAAAATTCATATGACACAAATAACTAAACGTTTGACAATCTGTCTAACAAAGTGACGTCCCATACATATTTTTATCTGTGGCCAATGTTTACAATACATCACAGTGAAAGTAATTTTGGAATTTGTGAAGCCTACCTCTTTTATGTTTGAGATTATAGAAAGTTTTCATTACACTGGGCCTAAAATTCCTACGGTTCGTAATTTATTTCGAAGTAAATTTGCTGTTTGAATACCTACCATTTCATTTTTCATTCAGATTTTTCAGAAATGCCTGCAAAACCAATTATTACGGACCGCCAATGGAAGCTTTTGCTTCAATATATGGAGGCCCACCCTGAATTTGCCAATGCTGTAAATCTGACTTCGCCTGCAATAAGAGACGAAAGTCACAACCGGTGGGATGAATTAACGTCTAAACTAAATTCCGAAGGGTCTAGCTGTAAAAGAAGCCTGAAAGGGTGGCGAGATGTAAGTGTTTATTACTAGTCAGTAGTTATTTTTATTACCTATTTAGTGACACGGTACAGCCTCACACCTAGCTAAAATTATATTATGTTGTGGTTGACCCAAATAGTATTAAAACATGGATTTGAAACCATAATACATATTATATGTATAAGTCATATTATGACTTTCCTGTAACTCCTAGAACCAATATTCTAAGACTTGTTCCTTATTCATGTTCTTGCTCTACTTTAGATAAAGCTGAAACTTGAAATATCTAGGTGTCACTATTGACTCTGATCTAAATTTCCGAAAACGTTTCGAGTTACTGTGTACTAGAGTGCGCAAACTAATATAAAATATGTTTTTAATAATTTACGTAATGTAGCTGACTATAAATTAATAAAACAGATTTATTTAGCATTGTGTCAGTCATATTGTATAAGATCCTGGGGTGGCATTGGAAATTCAATTCTTCTCCCTCTAGAACGTGCTCAAAGAGCAATTCTAAAAGTTGCTACCTTCCGTCCTTTTAGATTCCCTACACACCAGCTCTACAAAGCATGTAATGTACCCACAGTATGGCAATTATTTATTCTTCACATAATACTAGACAAGCACTATTAACTACACTTCCCTATGACCCAGTTCCTTCCGATAGGAGAAGAAAGGACCTGGTTTGGTTTGCACAAAGCCTCAAACTAGACATGCGTTTGTGAATCGTTGTTATGTGTTTTTAGGACCTTTTCTGTATAATAGACTCAACAAGATACTAAACTTATAATTTAAGTTATAATATAATGTAGTTTTGTAACATCGGATTATTTAGCGAAACTTAATTAAGTACCTAATATACAGTCACAGAAAAACTTCTAGAAGTTGTGGCTTGATTATGTTATCCCCTCGTATCTAATTGAACATATTTACTTAATCTAGTTTTAGTGTATTTTTTGTACCAATTTGATTATACTTATAGTTGTTAATAGATTAATTTAATTTTTTAATTTTACTGTCCTAATTAAAATGTGCTATGTAAAGTGATGGCCTGAAACACAGGTTTAAATAAACCTAGATCGGGTAGGTCGCTACCAAACATCTGAATTGAACGTTATCATTACTTGCAACTGTTAGAATAGAATAGAACAAAAACACTGAAAACAAACACATAAACTGTTGAATATATTTTAGTTATAGTTTTCCTCAAAGTCAAAGCATTTATTTCAATTAGACCATTACAGGCACTTTTGTAAGTCAAAAACAAAAAAGCTAAGCTACAGTCACAGACACAAGGCATAATAACTTGCGAAAGTACTGTAGTTGCACATTCCAAATCGTAGATCTCTATGGAGAAGAATGGGCAAGAAACTCCATGGACACTCTTTTAAATCAAAATATTGTTACAAAATCTTGGTTACATCATTCATGTTGAGATTATACATTATATGTGAGAACGATGTACAAAGACGTGCACATTAAGAGCGTCCAGAGTAAAAGATTAAACCAACAATTTAAAAATAAAGTAATTAAAATAAACCGTGGCAGGTAAGATATGACAGCGCCCGTTCACAAACATGACGCATGGATCAGCGCCATTCAACTCAACCATATTGAAGGGAACTAAATGACCCGACACACCCGCCACCATCAGCGAGACATTTGAGTGAGCATGACATTCTCTCAGCCACCAGGACACATTCAAGTCAATGGAAGATAACAAAATATAAATGGTAGCTTTACAGTACATAGTACTCACACATGTGCCATGCAATTATATAATACTAAGAGATGGAATCTATACAATGCAAAGATATTTTACAAACTTCTGCAGGTCTAAAGTACTAATTACATTAGTGTATGTATAATAACTCCTCCTAAATGTACACTTGTATTGTATAACGAGCTGGTGTCCGCAACTCCACGTCCAAGCGCGTATTTTGCGTGCGGAAATGTACACTTTTTAAATAAAATATTCTAATTCTAAATTGTTGACTTATTTCATTCAAAAGCATTTGAATATTATTTATTTATTAAACACTAATTGTATACTAAATAAAACAAAAATTACAAACATATTCAGAACTAGCACACAATGGGCAGTCTTAGGTAAATCAAATTAAAACATTTAATTGCATAATATAGGTTGATAGTTGGTACAGACGCCAGCACATCAAGCTACCCGAAACTGTCAAATTTTCCCAATCAATCTTGAACCTTTTTTTTTTAAATCATCAAATGACTCCTCCCGCTCTGGGCAGAGCGGAAGGGAGTATCAGACTTTTACTGACTAAAAACCATCTATGTTCCTTCTTTTGCCCTTTATGTTCCAGGGCCGCGGTATCTCTTTCGAACAGTCCTGCAGCCTTGGCAGGCATCGGCCCTTGCGGGCCCCTCATGATTGCTGACATCTCTTTGAGGCGCGCTTGGAACACGAACGCGCCGTCGACACGGCCTGTCGTCATACGACGGACGGACGGCGAGCTAGCCCATTACTCACCGTCCACAGGCCCGCGCCTACGGGGGCCGAGAGCCATCACGACGTGGCCCCCGACGCCCGGTGCTTCTCCCGCGGCGGCTGGGACGTGAGGTTCTTTCCCTCTCACGTTCCGCCACCTCCTTCGCTAGCATGACTGCTTTGCAGAAGGAGGTGACGACTTCCCATTCCCTCTCGCCCCGGACCATGGCTTGAACCAGGGCCGGACGCGAGAGGTCGCCGCCATCAATCTTGAACCTAATGCTACAACGATAAAGTTGAAAATCTATTAAAGAAATTTGACAGATTGTAGTAGCTTGATTGGCTGGCGTCTGTACATGAATGTGACAATACATAATAGGATGCTCTTAAAGACATCCTTTGCATGGACTGAAAGAAAAAAAAGAAAATTTTAACACAGTAACAGTTGAAGCAACACAAACAAGCTCCCACTAATTCCACTGTGTGTGTAAAAATAGTATAAAAACAATCAATGGTAGGGCGCGGTTGCACCAAAATTCTCTGAGGACATTTATATTCTACATGTATAAATATAAACCTAATAGAATGCTATTTCAAATTATGTTCAGCATCTCATGATTTGCGATGCTAGTGAGTGGTCCTTAGTGTACCTATCCGTTTAGCTAAATTATTGTGTGTAGATAAGTAAACCAAATAGTAGGTACCTAGTGCCTATTAACCCTTTGTGAATAATGAGAGCACAATGTAACTGTCACAATCATAACTCATTATTCTATGAACCCATATCACATACAAAATTGGTAATCTTTAATAATGTATTTTATTTTTCATGCAGTACTGGAATCAAGCGAAATACAAAGCAAGACAAAGGGCTTGTACGATTCGGAGACAGTTGAAAGCACTCAAAAAAGGCGATCCCATAAAGTTATTGAATTTAACAAAGAAAGATAGAAGAGTGTTAAAAATTCTGGGGATTCCGATGCCGGAGTTTGGATTAGTTCACCCCTCCTCGGATGCAGTAGGATTTAATGGGAAACCTACTGATTCTCCACCTCCTGATTTACAACCTCCCGATTCACCGCCTCCAGAAGCGTCACTAGGACTGGCTGCTGAGCCAAAAATAGAAGGTAGACTAGAATCAGAAGAATCTGAGGCTGATACAGCATCAAAACGTTCACTTTCACCACCTGCTCGATGACGACCACCAACCAAACTGGCTTGGAACCGAGCATTCAATCGAAAAGGTATTTGTTTTTTTTTTTTAATTCGTGTTAGTCATAGTGCTGGGCAAAGGCCTCCCAAATTATATTAAGTATAATTATTAAAAAATAGTTTTACTTATTTTTTTAATCAGATATAATATACTTCCTGATACTTTTACCGAAGTCTAAGTATACTTAGTTTTCAATTACAATTTAATATGCAGCTATTAATTTAATGTTTTTTAATAATAAAACGAAGAAAAGAATATTAATTGGGCTCTGCTAAGTCTATATTAAGATTGACTCAATATGATAAATATGTATCTATTTATTAAAACATAACATCACGACAGTAATCCCCGAAGTGTTAGGCAGAAGTGCACCTACCTAATAGTTCACCCACAATTCGCCAGTTATGTTGTAAGTCCCTTGTAATAAAGGGCGAGCCTATTACCATCAACCGGGCACTAATCCAGGCTCCGTGGCTGCTACAGAGAAATTTCTAATGAAAAACTCAATGAAACTGCCCGACTCGGGAATCGAACCCAGGAACTCATGCTTAGCAATCGCGCTTGTGACTACTAGACCAACGAGGCAATAAAACTTTTATTAGACGTATAAAAAATGCTGTGGGTAAAGGCTGAATGAATATATAGGCTGAAGACTGAATGCCTCCAAATACGATTGTTGTTGGCGTGCTTCTATATGTTAGTCTTGGTTTTTTCAGGTGCCTATGAATCAACCACATCCACAAGAGTATATTCAGCCCCCTATGGTTCAACAGCAAGAAAAAGATGTAAGTAAAATACCTCTAGCACTGGTCACGACCACAACTTTTGGCCGGAGAAGCATTGACCAGGACGATAGTTTGCTCGCGACCGGGCGTCCGACCAGGTTTAGACGATAGTTGTTCGCGACCGGGCGTTCGACCAGTTTTGTCCAAGATACTAGCGGCCCGTCATGCAACAAGTTGTGGTCGTGGATGCGTAAGTGCGCGAGGTCCTTAGACGATGTTGAGATGATCAACACCAAACTTCGATATCTTTTGCGTTATTTGGATGTACAGAATGCTTTGAACGCTTCATGTTGACGGCTTCGTGTACACCTTGTATAGCAAACTCTCGTTTTGCCAGTTATGTGTCATAGGGAAAGCCTATTGCCACCAACCGGATACTAAAAAAAAAACAAATCCTAACTTCGGGCTGCTATTGAGAATTTCTTAATAGAAAAACCCAATTACACTTGGTCAGACCTGGGAATCGAACCCAGGACCTCATGTTCAGCAGTAGTGATTGCGACCATCGGAGCACCGAAGTAGTATGTAGTCTGTACAAAAGTAGTAATCAGCCTAATTTTGTTTCCAGATCGCCCAGCACCGCCTCTCGCAGTAGAATGGGTCCGAAACCTTGAGGAAAGAAGAATCGCTGTAGAAGAAAGGTCATCAAGAGCCCTGCAAGGCATACAGGCCAACACTGAGTTTTGTGCGAACGCCCTACAAGGGATCCATATAGCGCAAGAGCGAATGAACAGAACATTACAAGGGATACAATGTGCTTTAGAAGCATCAGCAAGAGCCTTAGAAGGAAGATTGAGCTAGCATCAATCATCATATGCTTAGACTTTTCAATTTCCTATAGTGGGGTCGGCTTCTTGGCTTACCAGATGAGGCTGAATACCAGTATTTTATATGGAGCGACTGCCTATCTGACTTCTATAACCCAGTTAGTAGGTATAACGATACCCCCTGGTAAGACTGGTTGTCAATTTCGGGGTTCTGCATAACGACCCTCACAGATCTTCAAATGACAGCTGGAACCAACGGCTTAACGTGACATAACGGCAAAAGTTGCTTAACTTTGAAGATCGACCTGTGTGGATGTTATTATTTAGCAGCCACGAGTCCTCTACGAAGAAAGTTGGCATTGGTAAATAAAATCTCATTGTTGAAAATGCATATAGTTTATAATTATAATTTTAATGTTCAGTTAAGAATAAATAAGTAGGTACTGCTTGATTACAAATTATCTTTGACTATTATATAATCCGATTTTGATAAATACACACACAACAATATAAAAAACCCTTGTCTATTTGTTAAAAAAATTGAATAATAAAAATGAGATGAAACGTACATATATTTAGGGTTAATTTCTGTGCCTTTTATAACTCGAGTAGGTACAGTCAACAGCAAAAGTAAATGATCAAAATCAGAAATTCAATACTATAATGAACGGAGTCAGAACTGTGTGGCGTCGAAGTGAATTATTTGCCTTTAATTTACAATCACATACTTTTGAATCACTTCGACGCCACAAAGTTCTGACGCGAACTCCGTTCATTAGTATTGAATTTCTGATGTTGATCATCTACTTTTGCTGTTGACTGTACTTACTGAGATTTCATTAATGTTACTGTTAGGGCCTGTTTCACCACGTGCGATTAAGTTCCTGTTAACTTGGCAGATAATTTCATACAAATTCTGTTTTATTTTTTAATTTATCCAGTAAGTATGTGGCTATTCGGACATCGTGAAATAGGCCCTAAATCGAACAAAAATATAGTTGAAAAATTTAATGAGATCAATTTGAAACGTTTAGATTACAGTGTGTTACTAATTTTATGGTTTTCAATTTTTATTTTTGTTTCAAGTGGATGGAAATAGACTTTAGGACTCCTTATTTTGTTGCTTGCAATATTAATGTGTATTACAAGACCTTTATTACACTTACTAGACCGGGCACAATAACTTAATTAAAATATTAACTGAAACTAATCATTAAGATTAAATGAGAAGATGACGTTAATAATAATTATACAACTATTTCTTTGGCTTTAGTTACAATACTGTTAAAAACTACTACATAGAGTCAATATTAATTTTGCTTGTCATTCATACTCAATGTTGACATTCGTTATATACTTATAATTACATTCTGAGTACTGACAATGAAACCAAAAATTGGCGTTATTTATGCAATACAAAATATGCCCTACGTTTATTCGAATAAATTAGTTTATAATTATTTGAAGTGGCAGCATTACATAATTTCACCTCAGGGTCTAAGCCACCGGTGCGGCGTTCAATGAAATTCCTGACAGGTACATACCGAGTTTATCATTTTACAATAAATTATTTATTTCTACATTTCTGGCACTAGAGAGAGAATTATGTTCGCTTACAATGCCTATTTGCCTAATTGTACAACTTATTCTAATACTTAAAATCTAATAACAACTCGCTAAGACACGCTTGCACCAAAAATGTGTTTAAACGAAAACACGCAAGATTTTTTTTTCGTATATCTGCAATAAGGCCTTGGGCTTTTGGGCATCTCGTTATGTATCGATGATATTTGACAAATCATTCTGTTTTTGTCGAACGATAATGTCCGTCTTCAAACAATCAATAACGGAAACGTCCGAAATATTATTTTAAATTATATAATTAACAATATATTTAGTGATTTGTGATGCAAGCGGGCCTAAAAATATGAATTTACAAAAAAAAAAAGAGAATGATTAGGCACAATATTACTTGTTTTTGTTACAATACTTTTTCATATTAGTAAATTTGAATTGATTTTGAATCACCAAAGTTATAAATGAATAACAAACGCATGCAGCTGAGATCAGAGTGCTGAAATGGCGAGTGATGTGTGCAATTGGATATAATGAGAAATGACTATGAGGAAATGTAAGGCCGAGATCAAAAACGTTAAGTAGCACATGCTTTGATTAACCGTTATTGCTGTCTCTATCAAGTTTGACAGTTGTCAACTAGTTATAGACAGTTCTAAATAGAATCAGGCATACGTCCAAAGCAAGAGCTAAACATCGCTTGTTTATATTAAGTTTGTATGGAAATCTTGTGAATGTTTTGAGTAATGTGGATAGGGGATATGATAATAATCAATGTAGGCAAAAATTATATGATTATAAAGGGATGAATAGGTACTGAGATAATAAATAATAAAAGAGAGTGCAGAGCAAATGTGCAAAGTGCAGAGTGATAAGGCCCTATCCTCTCAAGAGGATCATGACCATTTTCTTACCTAACCTTCAACTTCTGCACACAAACATGCATTAAAACAGCCAGTAAGCAGATCTGTAAAAAAAATAAAAGAAATAGGTTCCTTACGAAATTATAAAACTTGAAAGGCGGATGAAAATTTTCTGGGCCTGTACCACCACTCATTTTGTCACTTCAGCGTGCGAAAGAGATGGAACTATACAGGACGTCTAGCTCCATCTCTTTCGCACACTAAACTAGGATTAAAGTAATACTGCTACTAAAAGAGGCGGTGGAACTGTCCCTGGTTAGGTTTATGAAGCCTAAAACAATGTAATTTTAGTTTTGATCATGGGACTTATCGGCGAGGTCTATGAGATTTAATCATTTGCTTTACCTATTTTTTACATTTCATAACTACTATTATGATTATTGCTACTACTACCACCACTGCTCCTACGCTTAAAGTAATAATTACCGGTGTAGTTAACCAAGGAGCGGCCGCCGCAGTCTGAAAAAAAAGTAAGTGGTAAATAACATTTTATGCAAAAGGTCGGTGGTGTTCTGTAGTTTCAGGGGCTTCCATGGGAGTAGGGCTGCATGGGAAAAATGCGTGACTTCAACCCTGTAATATTTGAAGGGTTACGCAGACGTTTAGGTACAGGTAGGTAAGTGTCAGTCCCAGGTTGACTAGCGTAGCACGAAAATCTGACTCCATGGCTGAGAAAGTCCTAATGGAATAACTCCAATGACACTTTGTCCGACCTGGGAATCGCACCCAGAACCTTATGCTCGGCAGTAGCGGTTGCGACCACTACACCAACGAGGCAGTCTTAGACATCGACGCACGAACGGTTACCACATATTCAGTAGGTACATAATATCATTCTGAATACATAGAAGATTTCTTTAGACACATAGAAGATTTCATTAATTTCAGTACTTAGTTTCCTAAAAAAGAGCAATAGGTAGGTACCATTTTTTTTTTGTTTTCTGGGCGAACCTTCATAAGGCGACCGGTCTTTGGGGATAGAGAGAGATAGAAGATAAAAGAGCAACACCTACACCACACGGTCCTTTCCATCCTGTATAATAAAGAACACTCGGTCGTTAAAACCGTATCCGTACTAAGTGACATCACATGGCGCTAAACGACCTGTATAGCTGTCTCTTTCCCACACTGGAATTACTCCTGCTGTGGCAGTGACAGTGTGACAGTGGCCTACCATGACGCATGACGTCTTAACGTTAGTGTGAGAAAGAGATGAAGCTAGACTCTCTGTAAGTATAGCTATGTCTCTTTCCCACACTGGAATTACTTCTGCTTTAAGGCGCTGGACATACAGAAAAGACGTAAGACGCAGACGGGACGCGGACATTTGTCTCTACCGCGTCCGTTTCATACAAAATGTATAGAAGCGACGCGATGCTAAACATACAGAAGAGACGGGGCGCGGGCGCGGGCGCGTAAGACTAAGACGCGTCTGCGACGCGTCTTAGTCTTACGTCTCTTCTGTCTGGCCTGCACCTAAGACGTCATAGTAACCCCCCAAGTCGCTAGTTAATAATATAATGTTCATACTCACATTTCCACCAGTCGAGGGAAAAGGCGTCGGAACAGGAAACGAGGAACAATTTCCGAGCGATCGTGCGTAATCAAACAGTTTTGCCATGTAGTCTTCAGTGTGTTGTTTACATTTGTGCAAAACGGCTTCCACACAGTTACTCACTTTTTTGCTTGTTGAACAACTAGCCCCCTGTAGATAATAATAGTATATTATTTAATATAACAAAACATCACACCTGTAATCCCCGACGGGTACTGCAGCAGAAGTGTAGGTACCTAATAGTACACCCACATTTCACCAGTAATGTTTAAGTGGAAAAGAACCCATGTACCTAATAGGAGGCAAAATTATTGCCATCAACCGGGGCATAACTCTGGCTGTTACTCAAATTCCTGATGAAAAAACTTAATACCACTTGCCCGACCGGGGAATCGAACCCAGAACTTGCTCATGCTTGATGTGGAGGGAAGTGGAAATTATGTTTTTTCTACTATTCCGCTATTGTTTTCTGACTGATTACAAATTGCTTCACACTAAGTTTTTAGAAAAATACCCAGATATGCAAGTAGGCCGACAAAGAATAGGTGACCAACGGAGAGCCATTGTTCAAAAGAAATTATTACCACAAGAAACAATAGATCAGATTTATGAGGAAATCAGAGCCGAATTACAAATAGTCCATACTCAAATACAGCAACACTCCACACAATCAAAGACACCAACTAACACACAACCCGGTCAGCGTGTGAAATGGACGACTACACAACTGGAAACAAATAAAACAGCCTACAGAAAACATTTACATGAGGGATTTATTAATATATTATATCCAGAACTAGCACATTTAACTGAACAAAGATTATCAGATCAAGTAAGAGCAATCATAAATAACAAATACTTACACAATAACAGACTAGAAGAAATAAAAAATTAAGTAGTTGCAGAATTAAGAAATAACAACACCAACATACAAAATACAGGACACATAAATAACGACTTACAACAACCTGATGAGAACATTCACTCGCTAAATACTCAAGACACAAATATTAACATCTCTGATACGACCACCAGCACTCCCACAACAAGTAATATTATACTCCTAAATAATAGTTCTGATACTAACACAGTTTCTCAAACACTGATAAATACAGTCGACGAATTTTTTTTAAACCACATAGATATAGGCCCCACACACTTTATCTGCTCCAAAAAGCCACAATTCTTAACACCTGTCGCATCACCCGGAAATTCCTAACTTCTTCTACAATATCATCAACATTCTCCCTTTAAACTACCTCTACAAACTTGGCTCCGGCCCGTGGGTAGGGTTTTTGTACTCTCTTACGAGAGAAGAAAATTAAAGAACAAGAAATAATAATAATAATACGACACGATAGCTTACATTTTAATAGAGCAACGAAGATGGCGTTGCTCGATTAAAATGTAAGCTATCGTTATCGAGCCATTAGGAACTAACTTTACACAAACAGCCACTGAACATCAGACACTTATGGTGACTGTACTGCACATACACTTTCGCCGAGACAGGACGAGTGCGAGAGTAGAGGTAGGTACATAGCAGCGCTCGTCAAGCCTCGGTGTTCTTTGCTTGGCTGAATATTTTCCCACTCGCTCTGCCTCGGAGTGCCTTGGCGAGAGTGAACAGCCTTTAGGTATGTGTAAGCTCACAAATGAGGAGACTTCCCAAAAAAAGGCAAATGCTGAAAATATTAAGAAATCAAAAGAGACACTTACATCGTATCTCAAATTTGCTTTGGCAAACCACGTCGTATGTCTTTTCTCTTCCGTTATATTGAAGAATCCCACTTTGGCTTTCACACAGTTACTTATGTCATATTCGTATCGTTTCACACAATTGATATCGTCGTAAAATTCTGAAAAATGTGAAATTGTATAGTATTAGGGGTCTAAATTATTATAAGCCAGCTATGAACTGAGAATTTAAAGTTTAAAACTTGTTACCTTCCTACAGCATTATACATTTTGAATGGGTAGGGAAGGAATCATGCCATTTTTTCTCCTTTGGCAGAATCATCCCATAGCTTTAAGCTCTTACGGTTTAAAACTAAACTTATACTGTCACTTACGGGATATCTTCCGTGATTATCAATTATCGATCATCAGGGTATCATCCTGCGATCATCCAATCCCGCTCTGGGCGGAGCGGAAGGGAGTGTCAGACTTTTACTGACTAAAACCCATCCATGTTCCTTCTTTTGCCCTTTGTGTTCCAGGGCCGCGGTATCTCTTTCGAACAGTCCCGCAGCCCTGGCTGGCATCGGCCCTTGCGGGCCCCTCCTGTTTGCTGACATCTCTATGAGGCGCGCGTGGACTACGAACGCGCCGTCGACACGGCCTGTCGTCATAAGACGGACGGACGAGCTAGCCCATTACTCACCGTCCACAGGCCACCACCACCCACCTCACCTACGGTGGCCGAGAGCCACCACGTGGCCCCCGACGCCCGGGGCGTCTCCCGCGGCGGCTGGGACGTGAGGTTCTCTCCCTCTCACGTTCCGCCACCTCCTTCGCTAGCATGACTGCTTCGCAGAAGGAGGTGACGGCCTCCCATTCCCTCTCGCCCCGGACCATGGCTTGAACCAGGGCTGGACGCGAGAGGTCGCCGCTACGAGGACACGGCGGTGCTCCGCCCAAGCGGAGCAGACCTCCACAGTGTGCTCCACCGTGTCCTCCGGGCGATCCTCGCAGTGATAACACCCGGGCGTTTCCTCCCGTCCGATTCGGTACAGGTACCTCCCGAAACAACCGTGTCCGGTGAGGACCTGCGTCAGGCGGAGCGATCACGGCGCTTGCAACAGCGTCGGAATATCAGGAGAACAAAATAATTGATAATCACGGAAATACGGAATAATCCCGTAAGTGACAGTATTAGATCATCCCATAGGTAGATACCCTTGAGTATTCGATAGCTACTGCGAAATTATAGCTTGACAGTTCTTCGACTTCTACTTCTCGGTAGGTACAGAAACGGACAGTAAAACTATATGATTAAAATATAACTTACTCTTAAAAGAATCACTCCTTAAACTGAATTCTATGAGTTTTATAAGGTCCTTCGAGTCTACACTTAAACTGGTGTTGCATTGCGTGTTCACTAATTTTATAAAGTCGTCGAACGTTTCCCCAAAATCAGAAGCAGTACGACACACGACATCTCTGAAAGCAAATAAGTATAAGTACATGATTACTCGTAGAACAATGGAGTTATGAAATATTAAGAGTTTACGAAAGTCCGTTACATAATGTTTAGGAATATCAAGGTTTTTTCGTTTTTTGTAATTTGCAGATCAGTGTCAACATACAACCTGTATGTTGATTAAAATATGACTCACGACATAACAAATATGGCTTAACTGAGTTGTAATAATTTAAATCACCAATACAACCCTCTAAGTTCATTTAATCCCATTAAATGACTTTTTCACTAAATAGTCATTCAAAGGGATTATATGAACTTACTAGCTTTTGCCCGCGGCTTCGCCTGCGTGGATGTAGAAAAATATCCAACGGGAACGTACTACCGGGATTAAAAAGTAACCTATAGGTTAATACAGGGTACGGTTTTTAACCCTTCGGGGGTAGAATTATTAAAAACGCTGAGACACGTATAAATAAATTTTCAAGCGTCAGCAAAAACACAAAATTTGAAGATCCTAACTTCAAATCTGTCGGACTTTCATATAAACTTCCATCCCCTATTTTACCCCTTTAGGGGCGGAATTCCCAAAAATCCTTTCTTAGGATATTTACTCTTCACAAAGAACACACCCTCCCAGTTTCATGTCTCTAGGACGAGCGGTTTGGGTTTGTGTTGATATATCACCCAGTCAGTCAGTCAGTTTACCATTTTATATATGTATAATATAATAAAGAAGATAGAGTTGTATTGATGATTTGAATAATTATAATTCTGTAAATACATACGTGTTACGGTCGCAAATCATATTTTGTTCACACATACAGCCTAACAGTAACACTGACCGGTAAATTGCAAAAAACGCAAGAAAATTTGAATTTCGCGGGCTACTCTGGCGCTTACACCTTAAGGCTGGAATTAAAATTCTCAGCATCGATTCACAATTAGTTAGGTGGTAGGTACTACAGAGTTTACTACCGGTCTGCCACTTTTCACCCTTATGCCCTAATTAATAAGGTTGAAATGTGATCGGCCGTCAGTGAACTCGGTAGTACTTATTGGTCACACTTATGTTGCATGCTTTCAGCTTCAATGGGATTCTATTGTAAGCCTACTTAAAGTATAAACGCTAACTTACCCAGTTGCAGGTAGATCAGGATTTAAGTGTCGTTCCACGGTGTTATTGAAGCATTTTTGCCATTCTAGTCTCTTGGCCTAAAATATATAAATTAAAGTGTAAAAACATGGCTACCAAATTCCTAAAAGTCGGTTGGGTAGGTAGGTGTCTACACTTGTAGTTAAGTGTAGTTTAATCAGCCACAAACGCTGATTAACACTTAAGAGGGGCAAATCCCGTATTTTCAAGAACTCTATAATTCTAAATCTCAATCTAAATACTAAAATACCTACCTATATGCAGCAAGGTTATTTTAGCGTGTAGCCATAGTCTAGCTGTTTTTGTCATACGATTTCCACAGAAAAGATTTCCAATGAAATATTTGGCATGCTTAACTTCCGCCATTTTATGTTATTTTTAAAATAGCCACTGATAAAACTAATACGAAACTATAGCTGGCATCAATACAAACAAGTATTGTATGAGACCAAACTTTTAAACTTCTAAAGCGTCACGTTTCCGAGATATAAACCTTCAAAGTCAACCTCCGCAATCAGCACAACCTTTGATAGCTCATATCTCGGAAATGTGACGCTATAGAAGATTTTGTCTCATTCAATACTTGTTTGTATTGAGACCAGCTATTAATTCATGTTAGTTTTATGTCTGGCCGTTATTATATATTAAAAAATAAAATAAAATGGCGGAAGATAAGCAGGCTACGCTTCATACAAAAATCTTCCAACCTCTTTCAAAAATGTTTACCAACAGCACGGTCCCGAAAATGTCTTTCAAGCGCAAAAAGCAATCATGCTGGCTGATTGACTTTATTATAGGTTAAACTATTTATATTGTTAGCGAATTCTTGACATTATAAATTTTGTTTCTGACATGAGATTGCGACAAGTTTTTGAATGTTTTGAGAAATTATTTTGTGGAATGTATTGAAAAAATAAAATGCCGGCGTCAGTTGTGATTTTGGTCACGCCCCTTGCCCAGCCATAGATACTTACGGTCAGGTTTGGATCATCTTTCGAACAAGTTGTTTTTGTTTGAATTCTGTCCCCTTCCGCTAAAACTGAAAAGGTAATGTAAATAATTTACTTAGTTGAAGCATAAGTACTTAGGTACAATGCGATTAGACTTATTTGATCCTCGACAACATCCAATGACAATTTAGTCGACTAACGTTGTTAATCGCCTGATCGCTCATTGCCATATTTGTATGGGGCGGATAATGGTTTTCCTTAACACATTTTGATTTTAAATAAGGAAACTGTTCCGTAACTAGCAGAGTAGATAACATTTTGAAATAGGTACCTACATGACAAATCAAATTAGATAATTTATAAATTGCGCATTTTACCCCTGAACCATAAAGATTATTCTAGATCAAACTGTTGAAACAATGCGTTTGAAGGAATAGAGTTGATCGACTTACAATGAATTCGGTCAAAATAAAACCCTGATCGGAAGCTACCTAGTAACGAAATAAAATAATTATAGAAGTCTATGTGTAATATTAACCAAAGCGAAGAGCTTGAGAAATTCCTAAATAGTAGGTAGGTATTGCACAGGAATTTGAACTCTCGGCGTCTATTTGAGTGATGAAAATCCTACACAGCGCTTTTATTTAGACATTCATTTACACTCGACTCCCAGATCGGGCAAAGTTTTATGTGGTTTTTCCATCAGGAATTTCAGTAGCAGCCACGGAGTCTGGACTCACAGACGACGAGCAAAATCTCTTCGAAACATCGCAAGCCTTGTGTGGCAGTCTCTACAAAGAGGAACAATCCTTGCACACTTTAAAAGTATAAAATTAGGCGCTCGCGCACGCGTGAGTAGAAGCTTTACGTCTGCGTCGAATTCTCTCAGATGTCAAACTACACAGCGCGCGGCGCCACAAAAATCGCACCTCTCTAGCATTTAAGATTGTCTATCCATCAACGCATACATATTTTACATCACAAAGGTATGTGCAAACAGGAAAAATAATGCAGACAGAGAGAAAATACGTTTTATGAGGACATTAAGGATAATTTCACAGTCTGTACTTTGACTTTACTTACCAAGTAAGTAAGCGTCCTTTATCTAGGTGACATTATTCAAAACAACATTT
Source organism: Eurois occulta (assembly GCA_950022335.1). Lineage (NCBI taxonomy): Eukaryota > Metazoa > Arthropoda > Insecta > Lepidoptera > Noctuidae > Eurois > Eurois occulta. The sequence goes on along the minus strand of OX465484.1, from coordinate 6,015,310 downwards.
TAAAGTTCATATTCTTATGAAACGCTAAAGTTAGAACAGTAAAGTTGTGGTTTATGAATCTTGCTCTGAGGAAACACCGTAACAAGGATAAGGCACTGAATTATAATATGTGTGTACCACGTAATACCGTAATCATTTTATTTTATGAAATAATAACAATACAACAATATTCATAGTTCATAAGGAAAAACCCCAACGGAGTAAATAATTTCAATGACGTAAATAAGCGGTTCACGTTAATTGGAGCGACGCACGAAGTTATTGTAATTGGTTGTTAAGCTGGGTAATTGTCAATGTTTATTCCAAAATTTGTACCTAAGTATGTTTGGATCTCGATCACGATCTTTTGGGGCGTTATAACGACCTTAGAATTGTTGAAATTGTGTTAAAAACAAGATTTATAACTAAATAGGTAAGTACATTAAAATATAAAAACGATTAAATAAACAAATGTAACAAAAAAAACTAAAAATGGCATCAAAAAACTCCTCAGCGTTGTCAACTGGAGCACATTAGTGCTCAAGAGACTGGCGGCGGGCGTTGGCACCTTGAATACTTAGCAACGCTTGGCTTCTACTAGTAGCCAACGTAAATGCCAGCCCTTGATGTCACGGGGAAAATTTTATTTAAAACGAGATTATTTTTAATACAATTTCCACAAATAATTTCACAAATGTGTTTACCAATAGCACCTAGATGTTATTTAATGTAAGTTAAAATGACCATGTGTGTCCTACCTCAGGCAATGAGTTATTCATCCGGTCGGATTCATAGGAATTAAATATTTAGTCATAATTAACAAATGGGACTTTTATGTGCTTAAGGTAAACCCAGGTTAATATTTAATTGCTAATATTTTAAGTTAATATTGTGGTTTACTTTTAACTTATTAATTGTTGCTGTGGACTAACAAATTGGATTGAATTATCTGTGTAATAAATGATTTGATTTATTGCAATTTTAGAATATATGCAACTTAAAATGATCGAAATATGCAAAATACATTATAAATACTGAAAATAATTTTGCAACAAAAATGCAAAATGAAATTTTAATAATCAAGTAAGTACTACAGCAAAACTAAATAATAACCAACACAAATTGCTATATTTAAGTACGAGATATTACTATTTTACAATAGTAGGCACTGTTCCAAATTAATTAATTCTCAGGGTCTTGTATCAATTAAAATATTTAAATTATTCAAAACAATTGTTCTTTTTTTTAAATTGGGTCTTTATTTGCAGTTCCTCCAGCGCATTTATAAATAAAAGAGAAACAAATACCTATGGCCAAATAATGCACGATCAGCTTGAACAAAATGCCCTAATATCCAAATACGCATCCGGTTCGATAATCCGGTCTCTAATAATGATAAACCTAGGTCGATATAACGGTCATCCCCTAATAAATGTTAAACAACACCCTTTATTTGAAGAGAAAACTATGATTAAAGACCGCGTAAAGAGTAAAGATTCACATTCCCGATTGAACAAAAAAAACATATAAAATAACATTTGACTTTATATGACGACGTGGACTTCTCTGGCCCTTTCCCAGCTGTGGGAAACTACAGGCTAATAATACTGACAATACGAGCAGAGGACCAATGCCATTCAGAAGGCCCTCCTCGTTACGGGTCACATTGTGAGGAGGTTCCTGTCTATGGAGCCCTAACCACCGGTAGCTTGGACCCTACTCCCGACAGCTGCGGGTGGCATTTTTCTTTTTAGTATATTAATTAATCATAGAACATGTAACTTACCGCCAAAGGACACACATAATACAAATATAACAACTGTCACGAACCGACACATGTTTACGGCACTAAAGCTCAACGCCCAATGTAATACATACTGCGTGACATGGACATAATTAACTTATTTATACACAATATTGTTTTAAGATTTTCTTCCTTAAATGGTACGTGCGGCAATACCCATTATTAATCATAAACATGTGAAACAGTTTACCGGCATTACATTTCAAACGTATTTAAAATTAACTTTTCCTTATCATCAGTGCGATTTTCATTTTATTATTGCGATTGTCATACATACCATCGGAATGCCTAATAAGGTCACGGTGACGAGTTTCGGTCCGGCGATAATAAAAGAGCAACTCATCATCATCATCTGCCTATTCTTTTCCCAACAATGTAAGGGTTGGCTAATGGCTTCCAATATAACCAGATGCAGCTGGATGCCAGTGTTTTACGTGGAGCGACTACCTATCTACCCCTTTGTGACCCCATAAGGGGCAACACTGACAACTATTGTCAAAGATCTATTAATGACAGCCGGCATCAAAAGCTTAAGGCTGATTTTATAGTCACGCGTTTCAGCAGCGCCGTCGGAGCGCGCGCGCTCGGATATGTATTGGGGTAGTAGTAGCGTTTCAAATTCGCGCGCTTGAGCAGCGCCGTTCGGTGTTCCTGTTCAACAGCGCGCTGCCCAACGGCGCGTCTAGCGGCGTGACTATAAAACCAGCCTAAAGTGCTTACCGAAGCTAAGAGGCAGAATTGTGGTGTACTAATTTGTGGGCCTTTGTTAACATAACGATGAAAATCGATGCGATATCAACGCGGCATCGCCGTGGGTACGACGGGTTTGCGCCCGGGCTTCGTCCTGCGTACGCGCAACGTCTCACCGGATCTTAAATTAATAGTAATGTGAAATGTGGAACATAAGCGCATCTCGTAAGCTCAACACACCTCTCGGCACTTGGAAACTACTGAGTCGATCTATGTCTGCTTTAACCATAGATTCTCTATTCTATCTTAAACCATCTCTATTGTTTAAATTAAACGACAGAGTATTGAAAACTCAACCTTCCCATGAAAAAAAAAACAGCATTTGACATCGATCAAGCAAATAATTTGATCAGTGTTATTTGACATGACTAAATAGGATAAGCAAAAACAACTATAATATTAACATCGTTTAAGATGATCAAAATTTAGCGTATAAAAATGAATACGTAAATAAGTAAAAATTGCATTGTACTGCCTCGGGTGAGACAATAAATCTTAGTTAATCGTAAAACATGGGACACAGCAAAGAAAAGCAAGCTTTAGAATACTGCTTGAAAGATCCTACTTTGCAACAAGTCATTGGCGAAAAGGGAGTAAAGAACATACAAGAGTATTTACTTACACAGAATGCCGCATGTCCATTAAAAAAATGTACTAATAGTTTAGACAAACATTATCTCACCCATCCTGAAGGCAGAATAAATGATAAAAGAGAAGAACCTAATTGTTTAGTTAATATGAAAGGGGATTCCAATACTCCCAAACAAAAAAATATAAGAGGTAGAAAAGTCAAAGCCAAAATAATATCATGTAACTCATTATGTAAGAAAGAAACTCGGCTGAATTATGCCAAGAAAAATATTAAATTAACCGAGCAAGAAGCGAGCGTTCCGAGGTGTTCATGTGCTATAGGAAAAATCATTCTTAGTGACACAGTGGCACAAACTGATGTGAATCATCAAAAAAAGAATAAAAGAACCAGTAGTTTTAGAACAAAAAATGCTAACACGCAGTCAAAAGTAAAATGTGCCGATGAAATAGACACTTCAAGAAAAAAAAACATCAGGCAAGAAACAAAATCTGCATGCTCTTGCATAGGAAATGAGTCATATGAATTAGAAAATATGAAACGACAAAAAGGAAATATGCAAACACAGAAATGTAATAGATTGCTAGGAAAACGAAGGCGTCGAAGAAGAACTGATAGTCTATGGTCTTGGAAAGTAAATAAACATTGTGAAGTAGCTGATCCAATTAAAATCAAATCTTACAAACAAACATTAGACTGCGTAATTCCAAATGAATGTAAATTGAAAGAAACGACAAAATTTGGAGAAAGTAAAGTCAAGGACAAGAATATTTGCGCTAAGGGAGTTTGTGCTGAAGCATATCAAAGTAAAAGTCTGATAGATGTGAAAAAACTAAAGAGCATTTTACTATACATGTTTGATTCAAAAAAAAAACTGAAAATTCATGAACCAGTATGTGACTCTAAAGCTTGTAAAGTCACAAAACTTGATAAAACAGATAATCGAAAGGGAGAACCATTAATCAAAACAAAAAAATGTTCCAAATTGTCAAAGGAAATCCCTAAAGTACCGTGTGCTTGCATTCCAAAAAAATATAGAGAAAGTAAAGTCAAGCACAAGAAGATGTGCGCTAAGGGAATGTGTGCTGAAGTATATGGACGTAAAAGTCTGAGAGACGTGAACAAACTTAAGAGTCTACTGAAAGTCATGTGCAATAATTCAAAAAATAAATTGAAAAAAAAACCGACGAGTCATGAATCAGTATCATGTGATCCTGAAGTTTGCAAAAGGGATTTTAAGGTCACAAAACTTGATAAAGAATGTAATCGAACAGGAGAACCATTAATCAAAATAAATAAAAAAATTCCAAAAGAAATCCCTAAAGTGCCGTGTGTTTCCCTTCCAAAAGAATGTAGAGAGAGTAACGTTAAGCACAAGAAAATTTGCGCTAAGGGAATTTGTGCTGAAGCATATGAGCGTAAAAGTCTGATAGACGTGAACAAAGTTATGAGTCTAATAAAATGCATATGCAGTAATTCAAGAAAAATATCGAAAAAGAAACCGACGATTCATGAACCAGTATCATGTGATCCTGAAGCTTGCAAAAGGGATTTTAAGGTCACAAAACTAGATAAAATAGATAATCGAACAAGAGAAACATGTAAAAAAAAACACAAGAAGATACACAAGCAAACAGAAATATGTGAACGTTTTATTGAAATTCCAGAAAAAGCTGGTGATGGAACAGGAGATCTAATAATCAAAATAAAAAACACTTCTAATAAAAGAAACAAGAATACAACCAAGAAAAGAGAAACATGTGAACGTGTTATTAAAACCCCAAAAAATGCTGGTGATCAAACAGGAGAACCATTACAAATTGAAGTTGACGCTATTAATAGGTGTATTTTAAACCCAGATGAAATAAAACACAAACTGACTAACTTAAGTCATGTAAGAAAACCAACTTGTGTTTGTCCTTCACGTAACGCGGGTCGAGATGAATGTGAAGGAAAGATTTGTCAAAAAATGTTTAAAGAAAAGAAAACCAATTTTAATTGTAAATGTCAACATATTAAAAATCTTGAAGGAGAATGCACCGATAGAACTTGTGGCAGCAAGTTTATTAATAAAAGATACAATGAATGCTCGAAGTTGTGTGTAGATTTGCCAAAAATGACTGAACCTCAGTTTGAGGTAAAGTTGGACGCCAAAAAAATGTGTATTTTAAATTCTGACGAGATCATAAAGATTATTAAAGAAAAAGAAGCTGAGGCTAACGAAGTTTGCCCTGGTGGAGCGTGTGCAGTAGCGTGTGCAGATGGAAGCAATTTCAGATGCAAGTGTGTGCAAAAACATGAAGACATTACAGAATGTTCCGAACCAACATGCGTAGATATTGACGCTGAAGGTGAAATTGATCTCTTGTATTATTGGATGTTAAAATTATTTAGTAAAGTAAATAATAAAAGTTCCCATCATAGAATGAGAAGGAATCCCTTTGATACAAACGAAATAAGAAAAATAAAATCTATGTTTTCATTTATTCGTGATCGACTCAAAAGAACTTCGGAAATCTGGAATGGATCAGAAGCCACTAAGAAAACAGGTTGTTCGTTGGCAGGTTTAAATCAAAAACAAAAGTATACTATGAATAATACAAACTATCATAGAAGGAACGGATTGCAGTTGCCGCTGAAAAAAAGTCATACTAGTAAAACAAGTACTACTAAAACAAGTACCATTAAAACAAGTACTATTAAAACTAGCACACCAGATCCCCAACCTAAAAAATCTGAATCCAGTTCATGTGGGTGTGCAAAAGAGTTGGAGAAAGAAAAACAAAAACAAAAAAAGAAGAAAAACAAAGACGTTAATCGGAAACAAAAGTTAGAAAATAAGATTATAGCTAAACAAGAGAGGCAAAGAAATAAAGAAATCAAAAAACTAAAAAACAAGGATGAAGCTCCTGATACTAATTGTTTAGCTGATTTTCTTGCAGGTATTTTTAATTTAGGAAAGGGTATTGTAGCATGTCTTGTTATGGTACTGTTTAAAATAATTACACAGCCGAGAAGAAGTTGCAGGCGTAGTCGACTATGGATGAAAGATCCACAGCATACATTGCAACGAATGAAGAGATGGGCAGCATACAAGTGGCGAGTCCAAAAGTTATACATGAGCAATTCAGTCGAAGGCTCAGAAACTATGACCACTATTTTGGACGAGGCAAAAGAGACAACCGTTTATAAAGCATTTGCTAGCAAAGGTAGAACTAAAAAGGAGAGACAAATGATTGAAGTCCAGAGCAGAAGAAGACAGAAAAGAATTAGACATAAAGCTAATAAAGCTAAAGAAGGATGCCGCGATGTACTTTTAGTGACTTTGAGGAAAACACCATGTTTGTGGGTGTACCACGTATGTCCAGATTTTTACCCTCGATTCTTGAGCTTGAGGTCGAATTGTATTCAGTTGTTCCAAGTGTTCTTGTTTTGTTTTGCTGTCGTGTTTTGGACGCCTTGTATTTTGTGCATGGAACTGTGTCGTGGCTTTATATGCTGTGTAACATGTTCTATCTAGCGTTTGTAATACTTGTCAAGAATAAAGTTTGTTTTTTTTTTTTTTTCTATTTTTGTCACCCAAAAACGATTTTAATCGATCGAATTCGATCATTGTTCTGAATGTGCGAGTTAAATTGCGTTTCAGTCTCGTGGCATCAGCTGGTATCCTATCGAACACTTTAAAATGGTTCGCCATTGTTTGCTGCGGCTTTTGTTTCTTCGATGCCGGTTCGGAATTTTAGCTGATTCCCATACAATGCCCAGGTCAGCATGGTAATGGTAATAATATATGGCTAGATATTATGTCGACGAATTAATCAGTGATTCACAATAATCAGTGATTCACAAGAGTGTTTTCTGATGCTGAAGATCTATCATGCTACCTCCCGTAATCGTACCAGTGCCACTCTTCACCATAGTGTTATAAGTGGGCTTTTTTTTCGGCTGGGAAATAATAAAATGCCCCTCCCGCTCTGGGCGGAGCGGAAGGGAGTGTCAGACTTACTGACTAAAACCCATCCATGTTCCTTCTTTTGCCCTTTGTGTTCCAGGGCCCCGGTATCTCTTTCGAACAGTCCCGCAGGCAGGCATCGGCCCTTGCAGGCCCCACCGGTTTGCTGATATCTCTTTGAGGCGCGCGTGGAACACGAACGCGCGGTCGACACGGCCTGTCGTCATAAGACGGACGAACGGCGAGCTAGCCCATTACTCACCGTCCACAGGCCCGCACCTACGGTGGGCGAGAGCCACCACGTGGCCCGCGACGCTAAACGTGCCGTCATTGAACGTTTAGAGTGAGAGAAGAGAGAGTGCATCTGTGTCCGCGCATACACTTGTGTTTATGTCCCGCGCCGACGGCTAATCTTGGCTAAGATTGGCCGTCATGACCGAGAACGATCAGGAGGAATATTATTACTTACTATTATAAAAAAAAAAACTTAATTAATTAGTTAATTTTTATTTAATCGTAATCAACAGCAAAAAACGAATTAAACATTAATTAAATAATAAAATAATCACAAAATGTACAGCAGTAGAATACACGGCAGACAGATTGCACCAACAAAACAAAAAGTTACTATTCGCAAAGTTTGTGTAGCACAAGAAAAATCGTGAGGGTACATTGAGGGTATAGAGAATGAAGGCTTTAGAGTGCGAACGTAACATTGACAATCGTCTTCAATAAGTTTGGAATGATGTTGAATTTTCCTATAGATGGCCCAGTGCCAACCTTTTTTTTTATGATGCACTTTTTTCCTAGACTTGCTTTTGCCTCTTCTACGTTTCTGAATTTTACATTCACTGGTACTTTTTCTTTTTCTCAGAATAAAACCATATGAGCGTTTTCTACGACTACCATCATGACGACCCCTACGTCGTCTAATAAAATTTGAATACTGTCCATGTTCCATTCCTTGTTTCATAGGATATTCATAACGTTGTTTCATAGGATATCCATATTGTTGTTTCAAAGGATATTTATGTAACGTAGGTGATATTTTGTTACTGTGTTGTTTTATACAATATTCACATGTAGCAGGTGTGTTATCACTGTGTCGTTTTATACGATATTCATATGTAGAAGGTGTGTTATCTCCGTGTTGTTTTATACAATATTCACATGTAGAAGGTGTGTTATCCCTGTGTTGTTTCATAGGATATGCATTATGCTGCTTCATAAGATGTTCCATTCCTTGTTTCATAGGATGTCCATATTGTTGTTTCAAAGGATATTTATATAACGTAGGTGATATATTCTTACTGTGTTGTTTTAAACAATATTCACATGTAGATGTGTTATCACTGTGTCGTTTTATACGAAATTCATATGTAGAAGGTGTGTTATCCCTGTGTTGTTTCATAGGATATGTATTGTGTTGCTTCTTAAGATGCATCATTCCTTGTTTCATAGGATATTCATAACGTTGTTTCATAGTATATCCATATTGTTGTTTCAAAGGATATTTATGTAACGTAGGTGATATTTTCTTATTGTGTTGTTTTATACAAAATTCACATCTAGAAGGTGTGTTATCACTGTGTTGTTTTATACAATAATCACAAGTAGAAGGTGTGTTATCTCTGTGTTGTTTCATAGGATATTCATAACGTTGTTTCTTAGGATATTCAATATGTTGTTTCAAAGGATATTTATATAATGTAGATAATGATTTCTCACTATGTTGTTCCGTAGGACATTCGATGTGTCGTTTCGCAGGACATTCTATATGATATTCTGAAGGGCATGTATTATATTGTTTCATAGAAAAGACAACTTGGTTTTTTGCAGGATATTCGATGTGTTGTTTTGCAGGATATTTAATGCGTTGTTTCACAGGAAATTCGAACTGTTGTTTCGCAGGACATTTACTGTGATGTTTCATAGAGTATTGAATGTGTTTTTTTGCAGGAAATGTAATGTGTTGTTTCGAAGGAAATTTGATGTGTTGCTTCGCAGGACTTTCAACGTGTCGTATTGCATGACATTGAACGTGTCGTTTCACAGGGAATTCAATGTGTTGTTGCGCAGGGCATGGATTATCTTGTTTCATAGAACATTCGTCGTGTTCTTTTGGAGGACATTGGATGTTTTTTTTTGCAGGACATTTAATATCTTGTTTCACAGGACATTCGATGTGTTGTTTCGCAGGACATTTGTTGTGTCGTTTCATAGGATATTGATTGTGTTGGTTTATAGGATATTCATTGTGATGACCCAAAAGAAATTCGCATAATGTAGATGCTGTTTTACATTGACATTCAGACCGAGTTTTTTCACATTTACTGCAAACGGATAAATCTACATTGACAAGACGAAAGCGTTGAAATTGGTGAAGCAAATAAACTTGACAGTCACAAAGTTGTTTACGGATACATCCAAAATATTCAGAACGTCGTTTCAAAGGATATTCAGATGTGGAAGGTGCATTCACTTTATGTTGTTTCATAGGATATTCATTGTCTTGTTGCAAAGCACATTCACAAATATATGGGGTATTATTATTTTTACAACATTGTTTATAATTGTGCTCATTACCTGGCCAGATACAAGTTTTACTTTCAATTTCATTGCAATATCGTCCATGTTTTGAACTAGATATCATTTGATGGTTATTGCAAATACACTTCTGCGTGATGTGTTTATCTTCTCGTCTAGATATGCTTATCTTACATTTTTGTGGTCTCTCCTTTTTTTTTTCAGTGGCTCTCGATTTGATTTTTTGTAATAATTTATAAAAAGGACTTTGTGGAATTTGAGACTTTGCTATACCTTGTTGTTTGGTATTTAACGAGTATTCATACTGATGTTCACCAAATTCATTATTATTATTCGGATATTTTTCATTAAAGTTTTTTGAAGCCGCAGAAAGTTTGTCAGACAAATTGCAGTTGGCGTTCAAGTTTGAGTGCTGTTTATATAACAAAGAATGTTTTCTGTACCCTAGGGAGTTAACATTTCGTAGTTTATTGTTAAAAACATTAATATAACTCTTTTTTGATAAGTCTCCAATTGGTGATCTATTTAAAGATGACGGAAAGTCATTCAATAATTGTTTATTAAATATTTCTTGGTCTTGTATCTTATTTTGAGCCGCATTTTCATTACAATAAATATGTTTTGTATCTGAATCAATAATTTCACCCCTTTCGTTGGAATGAGTGTTATTAGTTAACGTACGCGTTGGAATTTCAGTTTCACTTTCAGTAACGTTTTTAGGTTTACTATTAAAATTAATGTTATTACCACATTTGGTTAGGACCTCATCATTTGTACTTCGCCCGATATTCTTAAACCTGTGGTGTTCTGAAGAATCATCTACTAGAGCTTTTAAAAGTTTTCTATTGGCTTCAAGGGTACTCTCAGATTCATGCTCTTTCCCGTTCATAATATTTATTTTGTTTGCCCAGAATTTTAGTTTATTCCTTAGGTATCGTTCTTTCACAACCTGGACCATATGAGAAAACGATCTATTGAATGCACCGTTGGTGATCTGAGAACCTTGTTGATCGGAATAAATTTTATTGGAATTAGTAGTTGTGTTATCGGAATAGTATTTAATATTATTGTTAGAAGTATCTTTTCCGAATCGTATGTATAATACACGTCTCTTTTTATTTTTACTGCGATTTTTCCATAACTTAAGTTTCTTACCCGTAACACAAATATCTTGATAAACTATTGCAGATAAGGTTCTTTTCGGCTTTTCATTGTTATCCTGCTGAAAATTTGGATTGTCATGCGATTTGCCGCCGTCTAAATGTTTGAGCATATTTTTAGATTTTTCTTTTTTAATGAAAGTTGACAATGGTAATTTGTTGGGAGTATGTATATTTTCTCTGGTCATGTTTAATCTGTCCCATATTTTCCGTCGACTTAAATATTTTGTCGCAGCGATTTTATACTTCTCTCTCAGTGTATTCTCTATTTTATTTTCATCAATGGTCTGGTTTTTGTCATCACTTGTATTTAAATTTAGTTTAAGTTTACCGTTTAAGATAGTTAAATAACTACTGTATTCTCTTAATTTAATTGGCTTTCGTCTACGCCTTAAAGTCATTTCTGAACGTTGCTTAGACTTTTCGATAATTATATTCTTTATCTGATTTGCAAAGGATTTTTTCAAGAATGTTGTGCAAAATCGAATTACTGGTTCAAATTTGTCATATTCTTTTGGCTTTATGTCAGTTTGTATTCCGCTGTATGTATTGTCACCTGCCATGCCACTTCCATGAAATCCTATTTTGTTGTTTTTCAAAATTACACCTTGCTGGTGTGTTGTTACCAATTCTTTTCTTTTCCTTATGTTCTTATTGATATCGTCACGAAATGGACCGTCGCCCGTTTTGAGATAAAAATTTACTTTCACCTTTATCTTTTCACTGTGCTTTTGTGATGAGAGACAAGATTTTAATGGAATAGCTTTGTCGCCCTCATTGAAAGACTTGGTCAAATGTAGCTTTGATTCTAGGGAGCTTTTGACGCTTATTAGACTTGCAGATTTTCTTTGTAAAGGTACTGTCTTCTCTTGTGAACGTGATTTATAATTGTTACATCGTGTTGTTTGGCTACGAAGTAGTCTGCGGTTTCTTGGCATTTTCGTGTTTCATATAACTATATGGGGTAACACAAAATATTACTTCAAAGTTCGAAATATTCATTATTTTTTTTATATGGCGTCCATTAATTATATCACCTCAGGATTTTGTTCCAATTTGCTTTACAATAAATTTGCTGAGGTAAGCATTAATTCTATATTATGTAGAATATGTAATTATTCTTCACATTTAAATAGGTAATCATTGGTATAAATATAGTAAATCTGAAAAAAAACAAGCATCTTTGGTATATTGTTAGTGCATTAATATTACGAAAATGTAATACAATAACTAGTTTCTGAGTTGTTGCCTGGAGTCTGGATGTGTGCCCGGTGATGGCAACAGGTTCGCTGTTTCATGACTTCTTTTCTAACTAGCCAAATATGAGTGTTCTATAAGCAGACCTCTGCTTAGCCTTCAAAGAAAAAAGAGACGATATGTTATAATGTAAAGTACCTACATAACAATAAATTAAGCTATATTTGAATTAGGAGAAGATGCATGGTGGCCTTAAAACTGGTGATTTAACCGCGCAGTCCGCAGCTAGCTTATACAAAATTAATTTCTCCAAACCACCATAAGATCCATATTATTAATATTATGTTATTTTTCCCTAAAAATACTTAGTACATTACAACGAATGTCTAAAATTATTGTGTCAAATGGTGGTGACACTCGTCGCGGGCGTGTTTTTTTCCTCTGGGCACACCGCTGATTTGATCATAGAGGTCAGTGATTATTGACAACCTTATTGACAGCGTGATCCAAGAGTGTGCATCTCTCGGTGCGTCGTGCGACGTCTTCGACGGTAATTTGGTTGTGTAACATTGTCGTTGTGAACATGGGATCTTTCTAGACTTCTATTGGTTCGATAAGTTTGGATGGAGACGTGCCAAGTGGGCGAACAACGCTGGGTATCACTAGACTTGGAGCGCAGGCGCAGGTTATATGAAGGGTCTGCGCTCACGTTACCAGTGTCCTACGCGTATCTTAACACGTAGGTCACTGGTAGCGTGAGTGAGTCACCATTCTTATGGAAAACTCATTACTTGCGGATATGTTACGGACTTAACATCCTACTAATTAAACATTGAGACCAGACTATTAGTCGCTTCTAAATCCTATAAAATAAAATATTGTATCTAGCAAGTATCGTATTGATTAAAAGGGTTCTTCTTGTTGACGGATGATGCAGACGCCACGCCAGTTGCGTTGCCCAAAGCCGAATTAATTCGAATTTAGCTACGATTATGGCGCCTTAGGGTCAGTTTAGATCTAGCTCGCCGTCCGTCCGTCTTATGACGACAGGCCATGTCGACGGCGCGTTCATGTTCCACGCGCGCCTCAACGCCGCGCGCTGCGGGACTGTTCGAAAGAGATACCGCGTGCCGCGGCCCTGGAACACAAAGGGCAAAAGAAGGAATATGGATGGGTTTTAGTCAGTAAAAGTCTGACACTCCCTTCCGCTCCGCCCAGAGCGGAAGGAGTCATTTGATGATTTACCATCACAAAAAAAGGGTCAGTTTAGACAGAACGGAAAAATGCGCTAGTAATTTACAAGCTGCAGTGGAAATAGGACCGAATTACCATTAATTTTTTTTTGTCTCTTTTCGCTTACAATCTGTCACTATTCATTATACATTAAGGCTACTCGAAAGCTCCTTTCTTCTTTGGGTTTGTACGTGTAAAATTCAGTTTCTCGTTTTTGAAGTACCTTGTAGATTTTAGTGTATGCTTCTGTGGTTTCTGTCTGAATTTTCACTTACTTGTTCCCCACGGAGGATCTTGATTTCATACTGGTCAGTGGCTGTGGCATTCAGCATGTCATAGAGTGGCTGAATGTTACTAACTCTGTCTACGAACAATGGAGGTGGTTTGATGGGCTTTTGGGAGGTTTTGGAAGAATTATTTGTGACATCAATCAGGCCAGAGAATCGGTTGGAGGTAGTAATAGGAGCACTCAACCAGTAGCTATTTACGCGGTCATGAAGCGTCGCGTCGCGCACCGCGCGAGCCAGTTATGACGAGCTCACGTATAGGTAGTCCCTTGCGCTTTCAGTGTTGTTGCTGAGATTTGAGCGTTTTGACGGCGAAAAGTTAATAGGTATGTTTATTACACAGATATAAATGGTGATAATCCAATGCGAAAGCGGGCAACCCCGGTGGTTTAGTTAGCGTAGGCTTGCGTAGACGCGAGCATTCTCGAGCAGTCTCGAGCAAAGATTAGAATACTTATACTAAAAGGAAGGAAGCATAAGGAAAAATTACCCCCTGATCTCGAACCTTCTCTCAATGTCGAACCGTCTCGAAGCGCATTTTTATTCTTGGTATGAATTGCAACCAGTTGGAGATCGAACATGCGCAATGATTTCCGTTCCGTCCTAACTGACCCTTATGTAGCGTCCATCGATTGATAGTTCTGATAGTCAACAATGTTTAGTGAAAGCCGAGTGCATGACACGTCGACATTGGTTCAAAACTTGAGACGGGGCGGCGCTAGAGTTACATCTTGTTGATTATTATCGTGTTTTTACAGTGTGTTTTGTAAATAAAACGGAACAATAATTGCTTAATGAATTTTATTTTGAAATTTTATAACATTTCCCACATTAACAATGTTTGTTAAAAAAGTTTTTTTTTCATGTATTGACAACCTTAGGCACCGAAACAAACAGTATTTCAATTTACTTAAGAATTGATCGTGCAAGGTATAGTCGACCTTGTAATTGTTCTATCATAAACGCTTTTTCATAAACTACTAGTTACGTGGTCGACTTTACCACCGACTCTACGTGGGTTCTGACGTGGATTGGATCTGTTGATAATTTTTGATGGTGCAGCATGACTGAGATGGATACAAAATAACCTCAATATTGTTCGCACTGACAAAAACAGAACTAAAACCAAAAGTATCTACCTACCAAATGCAAAGACTAAAATTTCCCATGGTGTTTACATTGAAGTTAACGATGACAACATTACTGAATATTGTATCCCTATAAATGCAGACATTGCGAAAATAAAGATATTTTACGAAAACAAAGCTGATAGTGACTTGTTACTAGCCAATGGATTACAAAAAACAATCAACCAGGTAATTTATACAAATTGTACGCACGGCGCGTCTGACGCAATGCAGTGTCGAGAAGTTCATACAGGCAAATAAACTGCTCGGCTTAACCCATGAAATCAAATAAAAAAATACATCAATCGTCACAATTAATACAACAAAAAAAAGTAATAATCACGTAGGTAACATTCAACACGAAACATTATACGTCCGTGTATATTATGAGCCCGAAGCCGTATCATAGGTCTTCATAATTAATGTAATGTAACAGATACAAAAAAAAAACGTATCTTTATAAATAAATACAATCAATTTTATCACGAAAAAATAATGTACTTCAATATTAACACAGTTATCATTCCAAAAAATATCCATGGAATCCAAGTCATCACAGCCAAGGACATCATACTGAGACGGTAACTGTGTTTGGCAAAAGCGAAGAAATGTAACAGATGAGGATAGGCTCGCGGGAACATTTTGTGTAAGAAAAAATAAGGCTGTTTTTGAGTACCCTTACTTTCCCGTAGCTGCTTTTCAATTACAGATTTAGCGTCACAATGTTTAAAGTAACATGTACATTCTTTAAGTAGTGTATTATAAAAACATTTTTTTTGTTTGGTTTTCTTTTTGCATTCCCAAAATCTTTTAAAAGTTTTATTCGGATACGAGTTACCTACACATTTACCTGCTGTCGGTTTTTTGTTTTTTGTTGTACTTTCATCTCCCTGATTGATCCTCGATTTGGAAAGTCGCTTTTTACTTCCACAACAGACGTTTCGCTTATTTTTTTTTAGACGTGAGGTGCTAGTACCTATAGTTCGTTGGTTGATAACACATTGACTTTCAGCAACTGCTTTCTTCAAACAAGCTTTTTGTATTCTTTTGTCGACAAAAGGTCGATTAACAGGTGATTTATGTTCAATTCTGTGAACATTACAACACAAATAATCAGTTTTATGGTTATGAACATGTCTTCGTTCAGTTCGTTGATTAAACATAGATTCACTTTCTGGACATGTTTTCTCACATTTAGAACGAATATTACTTTTTAAAGATTCCGATTGCGTTTTTTTACATTTAGTACCAATGGAATGTTTACTTTTATTACAATCCTGGTTACGTAATAATTTTCTTGCTCTATGTTGTTCTAAAACAGAGTCAGATTTGGAGTATTGTTCTTGAAACATGCTTTTTGATGATTGTTTGCTAATTAATCTAGGAGAATAATTATAACTTTGCTCATAATCACACGGCAAAATAAATTCTGTAGATTTTATATTGGAGCCTTCTCTTTCAACAGTATTTAACTGCGGTGTAACTTCGGTGTATCTTTCATCTGTTTTTATTGATGATCGATATACATTCATAATTTGTGGTTGGATTTTAAAAGATTGCACATCGCAATAGGAATGTTTAGCGGGTTTTGGAGCTTCAACGATGTTGGTCTGGTGATTATTATTTAAGTTTTGTTTGCTTGGAGAAGGACATTCAATTTCTACATGTTGTTTTTCAAGAGACTTGCTTTCAAAAACCGATTTTTTACATTCGTCGATAATCTGTTGCTTTATATTATTTAGATAACTTTCACTTAAAAGTATTCGTTCAGTATATTGTTTATGAAAACTGTCTGTAGTTATACTAATTTGATCTTGTAAAATATGTTTTGATTCGCCTAGAGAGCGATTGTTTATCGACGACACATATTTCATTTCTGAACCCTTTTTTTCAGTCACGAGTCGCTTCTTTTTTGGTTTCGTTTTATCATTCAGTTTTGTTATTTTGTTTTCGCTTAAAGTATCACGAATATGTTTGATCTTAGTCTTATTTGGATTCGACATATTTGTTTCCGATACAAGACTTTTTAAATGTTTGGGTTTCAGCGAAGTACCCATAGAAATGTTTTGATCCTTTGTGCATTTGAATTTTTCTTTACACTTTGTCAAACAATTTCTACAAAAAAAATGTTGGGAACGTGATTTGTTGGAATCATTTCGATTAATCGACAGAACTTCATCATTTTTGATAAGCAAATCTTTTCTAGCTTTATTTGGGTATGGTGAAATTTTATGATGTTTTAAATTCGTATCCGGCAATTCTGAAAGTCCACTACGTGGTGTTTGATTCATCAATAGGTCTGACAATAGTTTGTCGATTTTACGTGGAATGCATAGGCTATCACTATTCTTTTCCGGTTTATCTGCAGCTTTGCTTAGTTTATGTGATAGCTTATTTTTCCGATCATTTGTTGATTGATTATTTTGTTGCCTGTTTTTCTCCTTAGACAGTTTTTCTTTAGCTAAAAGGTTAATTGTATGATCGTTTGGTTGGTAATTATTTTTGTTATGGGCACCACTAAGGTTTTTAGATAGTGTTCTTTCCATTGCAGCGTTTAATAGCTCACCTGACGTCGTAGCGTTCTGTTGATTTTTTTTTGTGCACTTATAATGTTTATGTTTGTTTAACTGCTGATCAAAAATTGTATGGGTGATTGTTTCGTTTTCTTCAGTTTTAATTTTATTTGCAGTTTTACCAAGTCCAACTGACAGCTTTTTCATCAAAGACTGGTTAAGTTTGCTGCCATTTGTTGTTTTATTTTTGTTTTTAGTTATTTCCTTGAATAGATCAATATCAATGTTTTTTTTTGACCGTTGTTTGTCAATCATATGAGTTCTTTCATGGCTGTTAAAATTGCATTTATTAAAAACCGCAGATTTACGTATTTTATCCGTTGAGTGGTCTTTGCATAATGGTTTTCTTAGTGATACCTTTAACAGGCGTTTATGTATCAAAGTAAAATCCTTATCGGGACTGTTAATTTGTTTAGGAGTTTCAGACATATTTTTTACAAGTTCTTTTATCTTTGGTTTGTACGTATGTTTCTCAAGATGTGCATTATTTTTTATTTTAAATGAAAATGATAGTTTGTTTAGTACGTTTGACCATAGTTTTGTTAAACTATGTTTGGTATTGCTTATTTCTTTCAGACAAGCACCTTTCTTCTGTTCTTTATCTTTCGATAGTAGTTTTTCTGTAATGGTACTCTGTGACTTTCGATGGCCGCCTTCAGTTTTACCATCATTATTTAATCTTGTCATTGGCAAAGTAGAGTGTAGTTTATCGTTGGAAGGTGCGCATATTATTTGGTCTCTAATATTCTTACATTGTTTCTCCATGGCATTTTTTTTCATTTCTTGTTTTGCTACAGAAGAAAATTGATCTGTTAATTCTTTCATTATTATTGGGATCACTTTTTGACGAGTTTTTTTAAAGAATAAATTTTCTACATGTTTCTGTCTAATAGAAGATTCTAAAAGATCATTCCATAATTGCGGTTCTATTGATTTTTTCTTTTGTATTTTTTTGTTACAAGCGGCGCTTTCAGGACATATTTCATGCCTATGCAGAGATTTTCTTAAATGTGGAACGGCACCTTTACATCTAACTTCTGGTTTCTTGAAAATTTCATCTATTGAAGATTGTCCAATTGTAGTAGACGAATATTTTTTAGAACACGTATTTGTATGCGCTTTTAAAAGTTCTCTAAATACTTCTGTTTGATATACTTGTTCACTTTTAAACTTGTGTTCTTTTTTTAATTTACTGTCTGCCGATTGCCTATTTTCTTTTACTTTAGACGCATTCAGTTCGTTAAAAGTACTTTTAATGGTCTTAGTGTTTTGTTTGTCGGAATAATATTTAATATTATTACTAGAACTTTCCCTTCCGATTCCTATGGATAAAACACGTCTCTTTTTAGTTTTATTGCGACTTTTCCATAACTTTAGTTTTCTGCCTGTGATACAAATATCTTGATAAACTACTGCCGATAAATCAGTTTCCGTGTTTGGTTGGTTTTCCTGTTGACAGTTTTGAATGTTAGCAGAATTGCCTTTGTCGTAGTTATTGGGTGTATTAATAGTATAACTGTAAACATGTTTACAGTTATTTGAGTATTTATTTGGAATTTGTCTATTTTGTTTGGTTACTTCTAACCTGTCACATAATCTTGGATCTCCTACATTGTTTATCCGGGATAGTTTATATTTCCCATTCAGTGAATTATTAGCAGTTGAAATATTTTTATCACACAGATTATGACTCAGAGTCTGATATTTCATGTCGCGCTTATTTAACCTTTCTTCAAACTTATCGTAATTTATGGACGAATAGCTATTAAAAGATCTTATTTTAATCGTTTTTCGTACATGTCTTTGTCTAATTCTTGTGTCTGATAGCTGTTTCGACTTTTCTACAATCATGTTCTTAATCTTACGTGTTAAGGATTTTTTCAAGAATGAATCGTTGATATGATTCTTAGTTTCAGTTTTCTCGCAATGCTGTTTTGGCTTAATATCAGAGTCACCTGCCATACCTCTTCTATGTAATCCTATTTCGTTGTTCTTCAACTTTGCACCTTTCTGGCGTGTTGTTACAAATTCTTTTTTTTTTCTTATGTTCTTATTAACATCATGCGCAGACCTTGTATGAGTTGGTTGATAACGAAATGAATCGTCGCCTTTTTTTATATAAAATTTTACTTTCATATTTATCTTCCCACCTTGCCGTTGTGATGAAAGACACGACTTTAACGGAATAGGAATGTTGTCATGATTGCTCAACTTGGATTTCAAATCCTTTCGTTGTGAATGAGAAACTCGTAGTTTGGATTTCATGGGGTTTTTGGCATTTCTTAATTCACTTGTAGATTTTCTTTCTAATGGTATTATTTTCCCTTGTTCATGTGATTTATAGTCATTACTGTATAATGTTGCATGGCCGCGTGTTGAGAATAGTCTGCATCTCTTAGGCATTTTTTGTGTTCAATAATGAAATTTCACAAAAATTCACTTTATGCAACTTAAACCTTAAAGTTTAGTTTTCTTTTATTACGTCCATTAAGTGCACCTGTCACTCATAGATTTAGTTTCAAGTTTGTCATGTAAAATGACCCGGGATATGCATAAATTAGCGAAATCTGGATGCTTATTCAGTACACCTTTGCCAACCCCTCTGGGGAATACAGGCTTAATATTATGTCGATGATAAGATAGTCATGAATTCTGGTAGAAATGTTGTATCTTGTTATTATCCACATTCAATCATTGATATAAAAATATAGTAATTCTGAAAGAAAAATACATCTGCTTATAATGGTCTATACTTTAGTACTAGACAGTAGTAAAAAAATATATGTGAAAAGATGAAAAGGTAAACGAAATATATTACAACGAAAATTGATGTCGATGATCCCACATAACTGAATTCGGGAATAGTGACTTTCGATTCTGTGATTTATAAAAAATAAATAAAACGATAATTAACGCGTACTTACAAAAAAATAAGTTTAGACAAAAATCTTGGTATATATTAATAGATGATGCATGATGGCGATAATCTGCAGGACAGGATATATTTTGACCACGCTTCAATCCACAAGTTAACACAACACTAATTTCTCAGACTACATTAAGATAAATACTAATACTAAATAAATTAAGTATTTTCCCCCTTATCTTAGTACATTACGGCGAATGTCTTAAAATAGATATGTCAAAATTGCAAATTGACATTCTATGTGTCATAGTCATTTATGGCAACTTTTATAATCTTCCGTTGAAAAAAGGACTGTTATTATTTATCTATATAAACTTCATGTACAAGTATGGTACATAGGCGGACTTAATGCCACAAGACATTCTCTACCAGTCAACCTTTGGGTCAAATAGGACAGTATTGTGATACAGTACAAAAAAAATTAATATCATTTTGTTCACATAAATTGATACACATAAATAGTTACATACTAATACATAAGACGTGTCAAAGGCCCATGGGCGGCATAGAAACTCTGACACCAGGTTGAGCACTAACCACACGAAAAAGAAGAATACATAATTTTACACAGATGAAATAAACTGATAAATAGAAATAGTTCAAAATACCAAAAATCTTGTAATAATTACTATTGACTGGATTGTGAGCAATTTAATCTGACTATATGAAGTAATTCCGAATTGTTTTTTTGAAAACCATATTATTATTTATATATTGTATTGTATAACGGGCTGGTGTCCGCAACTCCACGTCCAATGCGCCTATTTTGCGTGCGGTATTATTTATACACCTAATAAGTAAAATTACGTAAATTTCCAAAGAGCAGAATTTACATGCCTTGTTCGTGTGCGTTGTTCAGACTGGGTTGGCGATGGTAGAGGACAGCTTCGACCTTTTAAGGCGGACGCACTAGCAGCGTACGCGCACAAACTGTGCAAGGAAAGCGCAACTCGCAAAAGTGAAAAATCCGAACAACTAAAGTGAAATCTGAAATTGAAGCACGAATAAATTGAATGCTCCTAAGATGCACGCGAACGCCACTGTTAGTGTCTGCGAGAGGATTATAAATTGTACGCGAACTATTCGCTAACCGCTCGCGAACATGTCTTTAGTGTCCATACTATGTTCATAATATGCACGCAAAACGCTGTTCATGCAAGTGCGCAGATCTGGACCCGCCTTAATAAAGGTCTAAGGGATGTCACGTACTATGAGTCCACACCCACAACTCGTCGCATGACCGGCCGCTATCTTGAATAACACTGGTCGCACGCAATTAAACTATCTTCCTGGTCGTAAATTAACTATAAAAAAACCTAAACGCTCCTGTCAGCAGCATTTCAACAGCAAGCGTATAGTTGCAAGATTAAAGGTTACGCTTCTACCAACTTATCTGTGCATACGGGAAAACACAGAACTAAAATAAATGTACAAAGTCTGACATTACGATGCAAATTTTCTTGACTGCCAACGCCATCTTGAACTGCACACTTAAAGTATAATACTTTAATATTGACAGACTTCTCAGTTACAGAAGATGAGATTTTGACGATTATGTAAAGTCAGGGATCAAAATAAATTTAAAAGTATTACAATACTTTTGTATGCACAAGCATTTGTATGCACGGTGTGAATTTGTAACTACAAATGGAGATGTAGCCTAAAACCAAGTATTTAAACCAAGTGAAATAAGCAAGGAGATAGAAACCGAGACAGTTTTTCACAGGTCTCATTAATGTCATGCTTATTTAACTGGAATACTATAGAGGAAAACAATAAAACACCAAGTAAGTACAATAAAAAAAAATACTTCATTTTCTTCAACAAAAATGATTATAACATTTGATACATAACATTTGTAAAACAAAAGCAATGCCTGTATATTATAATACTCTGATAAGTTGTATACAAGTAAAACATGGACACCATAAAATCATAGCTAATGCAAAAAGACTCATATGACACAACTGTCTCCAAAATGTTATCAAACTAATACATCTGGGGTAAAAAGCTGGACATTTATAATAAACCCATAAACAAGGTCTTTTGTGTAGGCTCTGCACATAGACCTCTTGAACTCCAAAGGGACGTCTTTTCCTATTAAAATACTCCCCAGATTTGATCAGACTTAATGTTTTTGTTATTTTCATTGCACGTATTCTATATTTAATCCGTTTTTTTGACTCATAGATTTGATCCTCAGCAGGACGGTAACATGGGTGTGCAGAGCCTTTGCAAAGCTTGGAAAAGCAACTGACGCCGATTCTGCCAAGATCTAAAGCTGACTCGGCTGCGAATGCCCTGTCTGTCGCATATGTACTCTCCTCCTGTACCTGTTTTTGAGCACGTTCATCCAATTTAATTTCTCGTTTCCGTCGTTTTTTTACACAGGCCTCTTTTATTTTCCTGACCTTTTCACGTGCTTTTGACTGTTTCTTTTGTATTAGCTTTTGTTTTTGGATTTTCTCTTTTTGAATTAGTTCAGCTGATGCTTTTTTTGCTTTTTCTTTTTTGCACTTTAAAAAAGAGTTAAGTACCTTTTTCGTCTCTTTCGTACATATGTTACTACCACATAGACAAGTAAATAATTTTGTCTCGCGGTCAGTTAGTGCCATCTGCGATATACTCGATTTTGCAGAATCTGTTCTACATTTTGCACTTCCACATTTACATGGTGGGATCATATTAGATTTACAAGTTTGTATCTTTTTAGGATAATGAGGTGCTATACGTGTATGACCACAAGATGCTTTCCTTGTAGGATCACTACGTGCTATACTTGTTTGATCACAAGTTCCTAAACTTGCAGGATCGCTAGGTGATATATTGGCAGAATCATAAGGTTTGGACCATCTTCGACCAGTGAAAACAGGCAGCATTGAATATGTTGGCATACCATCGAAGATACCGCCGAACTTAGATTTACGTTTGCGCTCATAAGACGCACTATGACCAATAGGTTTTTTGAATCTCTCCGGACAACACACAGTATCCGTGTTACGTTCACTTTTAGAGGGTTTGAGTGATGAAGTATCGCATTCGCAAGTCGATTTTAAGCTATTGGATCTCATTACTTTCTTAGACTTCGCACGCGGTAGTGCGCGGACAATTTCATCGGAAAATATGATATCAGCATTATCTTTATTTAATAGCATTTCCATAACAGACGGTGATAATTCTCCTTTCTTTATTGCTGAAATATGTAATAATTAATTGAGAGTAATGAACTATTTTTATCTTAATGAGGAAAAAATTGATTCAGATTGCCTGTCAGAAAGACCTTGCGTTAAGCCGGTCAGAAAGACCTTTTTGTACACTCAAAGGCGACTCATTACCGTGCCCAATCGGTAATTCTAATGCCGATTCGGCTTCGATAGCCACGCCCCAATCATGGATCCTCATCATGACGCAGACTTGGGGCAGACTAGGCTGATAATTACCTGCTTTGACCCTCTTCAAGACTTGAGCCTCGTTGTCGGCTCCAGTCTTATATGCGTTTATGTCTTCCGTGTGAACGACGATTTTTTTCTTTCTATTACGAAGCTTGGAGAATGGTGTTTTATCTTTTTTTTGGCAACAAATATCGCAGTTCATCTCGTCAACTAAATTCATGACTGATGGCGAAATATGTCCTGATTTTGCAGCTGAAATTGATAGGGAAATATTTAGGAAGTAAAGGCTAAAAGGAAAATATTCATGACTAGTTTGTGCCCGCGGCTTCGCTCGCGTTATGGTCTCACGGGAACGTTTTAAATATAGCTTATGACACTAAGGATCCGAAGTACATGTTATAAGCTATATTTAAAACGTTATACACTTGGGATAATGTAGCCATTAGTGAAATAAATTGCATTCAAACTTCTTCATCATCATCAGTTTATAGCAGTCCACTGCTGGACATAGGACTCCTCCATTGCATGCCACTCAACTCGATTTTTGGCAAGTCTCATCCAGTTGCTTTCCGCCACCCTGCGAAGTTCGTCACTCTGCCGAGCCTGAGGGCGTCCCACCTTACGCTTGCCGATTCGCGGTCTCTAGTCAAGAACACGTCTACCCCAATGGTTTACCTCATTGGTTCTATGGCTAATATGGTTGGCCCATTGCCACTTCAGAAATGCAAACATCCAAACTTACTAACACACCAACTCTTTATAATTTTAGTATGGATTGAACAAAATATTCAAGTTTAGTATCGAGTAGTAGTTTTTGGTAATTGTATGTACCTACCTTCATTGATTAGTTTTACATCACTTGGGCTGAGACTGACGATTGCCTCATCAGCTTGTCCATCCCTATTTTTTCTGATTTTCGATAACTTTGCCACTAATTTGCGCTTCCTCATAGCTGAAAATAATAATGATGGTTGAGTGTGCTGTGAATTTTATCTTGTGTGCCTTTTTCGTCCGTATTATATAAATGTATTTTCATTATTTATTTGCTCGAGTGTTAAATTAAGATCTGTTCTTTGATTATTAAAGGTAACAAGCATTAGCAACTTTAAAGATGATGGCTCATCGACCTATGATCCTAAATGCGATAATGTCATATGCCCAGTGAGTGACTAGAATGAAAAATAACGTGATAAAGCAATCTTTTACATATTATTTTCTAACGTTACTTGGTGTATATTTTAAACGACTAACCGATTTCAACTTTCTTTATCGTTGCTTCTTTTCCGTCTAAAACGGATACGCTTTTAACTACGTCATCCAGCACCGATTGAGGAAGTCGACCACTGTCTACCGCTGAAACAGTCAGACAATTTAATATTACTGCTATTTTTGCATTTGCAATCATTGCACCAATGATGCAATAAGTATTTCATTCAGTAAATAATGGGTGTAAAATACTCTTCACGATGCCAAGAGATAGTTGTCCTCCCCGTCATTGCGTTTTTTTCATTCTGTTGGAACGTATCTGGAATCCTCCTAGTAACGTCACAATCTTCTTCTTTCAAAGGTCCAGTTTTTTCACAAGTTTTTGTTTTGAATACAAGTTTTTAAAGTTGTAACTTTACTTTAAATATCTCCATGGTCTCTGTACTATTCAATGGATCGATCAGCACAATGTTTTAAGTGCGTTACATTCCCACCGGAAACCGTGATTTTTCGGTAAAGGTCCAGCAATAATTTTTGCACATAGTTACTTACTTTTATGTACAGAATATTTGGTTGACGGCTTAGTGAAGGGTCCTGGTTAATAAAACTATTAGTATTTTGTAACTTAATAACTAGGCTTACCTCTGCGGAGCTTTTTCATGATTTCAGCCTTATATGTACTGCGGTTGAGGTCGTCGAGAATATTGTCCATATCTTTTGCTAGCTTAGCCTCGTCTATCTCTTTTAGAATCTCGAAGAGGGATGGCGTCAAGGACCCCTTTTCCACCGCTGAAATGTCCAAAATATTATTGAGAAGCAATTAAAATTGTTCTTATAATACCCGAGCTTGTTTGTGGCCTATTGAAGGGTCTCATAATACAAAGAAGGCATGTTTTTCTCAAGGGACTTTCGGCTTTCGACTTTCGGCGGGCTTTCTTAAATTATCGTAGTTAGCCTTTTACTGCTATCGCTAATGAGGTTGAACATTGGCTTTCGTTAGGATGTTGGTTTTCCATGATAATCCGTGAGAATATTTTGCCAGTGCCGATACGCTACGTACATGGCACGCGACGGTGTTGGTCGGTGATGGAACGCTCTAGTGGGCGTAGTCTCATACTTTTCTCATACTTCATTACTTTTCAATTCAAAGAACATTTTTTTGCCTGATACGTTCATACACTAATGCTACTATGTATTGGGCAGAATCCTTTAAGTGATACGAGATTTTCTAGGAAGTTGTCGAAAATTTTACATAATATACAACACTAACTTTTGCCCGCGGCTTCGCTCGCGTTAATTCAGAATTTGACAATCAATTCGGGTTCTAATCTGCTTGTAATAATATAATTCAATCATACATAACATGATTGTGAACGTACCAAAATATTTTTTTCCTTCCTATCCTATAACTGCCCGTCGTAATTAGGCAGAAACAAAGAGGAAAGATTTAGATTTACCGCAATTTAAATTCTGATAATTGTGTGAAATAATAATTTGAAATATTAGGTACTTGGTAGTACTACTATAGGAAATATTATATTATTTCATCATTACTGCCACTATATTATTATTTCGTTACACTGCCGATTTCACTAACAGTCAACTACTTTTCACCCTCATGCACTAAGTAATCATGTTGAAAAGTGGTCGACCCTCAGTAAACTCAGGAGTACCTACAACAAACTTTTATTTCATCTATTTAACTATCTATGACTAACCTAGTCGAATTTTTCTTATGACTTCCATCCTTTCTGCAGGACTAACATGGATGGCTATATCATCCACAATAGACGGAGTAAGCCTCTTCTTTTTTATAGCTGAAATTAAGGACATTCGTTTATAAGACTGCCAGAAGACATCGTAGAGGCATGGCCATCCCAGCGACAAAGCTAAACTGAAATGCTTTAACTGTCTCAGTGCCTGTTTTTGCATCGGAGACCATACCCTTTATGGCTATGCAATACACAACACCGCTGAGTAAACCGACGCCGACGCCGCGGCCACCAAACAGATGGCAGAAATAGGGGTGTTCCTATAATACCTCCTGCTATTTCAAATGTGATGTCATTGTGACAGCCATATCAAGACATTCATTGCGCCAAAATTTAGAAATCTCCTAAGTTCATAAAGGTCGGTTGAATCATAATGCTGGAATGGTGCACACAAATTAATAAGCAAGTTAAAACGCCATGAATAATCAATGGTGTTTAGAAGTCAAAGTAAATGTCAAAATCAAGCCTATCCTAGTCCAATAACTAGTCAGCGGCACGTCATTAGAAAACCACAATGACGCCTAGCAATTAGGTGATTACCTAAACTGCCAAAATCAACTAATACGGTGTTAGGCCTATTTCAGAGCTGAGCCGGTGTTTCGACATCCATAGACTTGTATGATAGCGTTCACTGTTCAACGTGCGCCGGTCAACACGCGTCGGTGTTGGGACATGCCCGACCGGCCGACTGTGAAAGCTTAATACGACCGGTCTTTAGCGCAAACGACGGGCGCCGGCTTCGCTCTGAAATGGGCTTTAGTGATCGGCCATACTGGCTCGACTTCATTTAGAAAAGCTTGCTGTTATCTAGGCCCCAAGACACAAACTGAGTTAACAGCCAGTAGAATTGCTTGCAGTATACTGCAAGCTTTTCTGCTAGCTGCTAACTCAGCTGCAACTAGAAGTACTGATTCTATTGGTTCATCGAAGACCATCGCATCGTGCGTTTGGTAGATCTTAGATCCAATAAACTTATTTCGTCCTTCCCCAGGAATAAACACTAGAATATTAAACATTGCAACTTACCGATACGGACCTTCGTCATCATTGGAGCCTTATTGTCACTAGGCAGCATTAGGTCATACGCAACTTCTTGCGGGGCCTGTGCTTTTTCCATGGCTGAACGAATATTAAAGAAATTATTAGTGGGACTTTGAAAATGAAAATATATTCTCAAAAAGAGCCTCCTGCTTGTTCGTATATATTCGTGGCGCCGCAGATAGGGCTTGTTCTAGTTAGAAAGTAACTAGTGTAGTCTGATCTAGATGTTGCCATTAAAGGTATGCATGCGTGTACTATCGGATACGAGGTTAAATTAAATTAGCGAGCCAAACTCCTTAGCCATATCGGGGCGCAGCGCATATGTTATCATACAATACATTAACCAATGTATCATCACATAAACATCGCTTCACGACAGTCGCTACGGACGTCAGTTGCTTTCGTCATTTATATGGAAATTTGATAATCGTTACGTTGTTCACTGATCGCACATGCGCGGCGCACTACGACTCCAGGACATTAACTTTCCTTAAACCCTTATGAGTAATGAGAAAAAAGTGTTTATAAATGAATGTTTGCTTAGATAATCTAAACAAACAAATAAAATCAAAGTGTCGAAAATCGTAGAACATAATAAGAAAAAAATTGGTTGTCTGTAAACTTGGTTTACGGACAATAGTTTAACGTGACAACGTCATAACAAAACATTGATGAAATTATTGCATACTTGCATGCGGAGCAAGCGTACAATGAGCGTAACGGGACAATGAGTCATCCTTTTTCGTGCATGCAACCGGCGTTCATCGATTTATTAGACGTTGTCACGTCAAAAATATTTTTTTCAATTTTTGTCTGTCTGTCTGTTTGTTCTGGCGAATCTTCAAAACGGCTGGACCGATTTTGACGGGACTTTTACTGACTGATAGATGATGCTATAAGAAGTAACATAGACTTTTATTTTAGAAAAAGGAATAGTAGATCCGTGCAAAAAAATGAAAAGCCTTGAAATTGTTAACAAATCCGAGTCAAATAGGGAATTAATGGTTGCAGGCAACAGCCAGTTAAAAATATATCTTTTCCCGGTTATTTTCCACAAACATTAAACTGATTTCAAAGTTATTTTTATATTCAAACGCATTGATTCACATCATCCTCGTTCCAATTATTGCCTAAAATTATAATCGTTTTACGATTGAAATAGATATTAAAATGTTTTCAATTTTGTGAGTTTTACATATGTTTTGTTCTATCTAAACGTTATGATTGTTGAAATAGGGACTTCGTTATAAATCAGTGTTTTATTATAACACTAAAAACGGGATATTTAGGTACCATATTTACAGTTTGTATATCGGGAACTCAAAAAAAAAACAGTAAAAATGGTAAATAAATATCCCGTTTTTAGAGTTAATGATAATTTTAGAGACCATGTCAGTTTAACAACTTAAATTAGTGTTTGTTTAATAACAAGAATTTGTGTGGTATATCACAACTAAAAAACCCGACTACTGATAAATCACGCTCTAATTCAATTCGGGGTTTACAAGGTAAAATCGACTCTATTGTTGAAGTCGGTTAAAATGTACTTAGCTTATGTTACCCGAGCTATAGTAACGAATGGATTGACACCTTATTCATCAAAATCGAATGAATAGTTTAGGCTCTACGGGAACATACGTAAATACAAACATACATACACAGACTGCTAAAATCATAACCCTTCCTTTTGGTTTCGCCGTAGTCGGGTAAAAAAAAGTATGGTACCAACCTTCTTTAGCCTTTTCCAATACTACTTCTCTATTGTCGAAAAGCAAGACAGAGGCGACGTAATCGTCGTGAACAGATTTGGGCAGTTGCCCTTTCTTTGCCGCTAAAATTACAAAAACCAAATTGGCTATTATTACCTCACAGTAAGTAGGTGTGAAAAGCCGAGTATTTTGTTCGGGGATAAAGCGCAGGCAACACCACCAGCTAGCGAGCGAGCGAGGTGGGCGAGGCTATTTTCATACTTCGTTTCAGCTTTTTCGGTAGTTCGCGGTGTGAACCAAAGTATGAAAAGAGGTAAAACGATGTCTCGCCCGGCTCGCTCGCTCGCTCGCTAGCTAGCGTTGTGGCCTACACTTAAAGGTGTCTCTGTCTTGGATGTGCTTGAATCTCTCGCTACACTCAGAATTCTAATTAAGACCAATTGCCAAATCAAATCTAAACCCCGCCACACTGCTCATTTTATGCAATTCTGTTGGTCAAAATTTGCACATATTCGGTCTTCTCCTCTCAACTCCGGCGCAGTGGACAAGCAGCCTTGGTCCGTTGTTACATTAGAGCCAGAAGTCCCTTGCTGGGCTCGTGAGCAACCTAGCATCCTTCATGACGATTCAATATAGCGTACGTGACATAAGACACCGCTTTGTCCCCTCGGTGTATAATGTACTACTTAAGCAAATCAGCACCTATACGTATAGGTATAGGATTATAGACTTTAACATCTAACCATCACATTGTATACTAAAATACCTAGTTTTTCTTTCAGCCATGTACTCACAAATTTCCCCCACCTATACGTACCTGTATTCATCTTTTTCATAATTTCCCTCTTATTGTCTTTTTCATTTACTGTGGCCAAAATATCTTCCGTGACTCCGGGCATTACATATTTTTTTGTTACCGCTGAAAGCAAAACCATGTAGTAACAATGTCTAATTAATGTTAGCAATACAGGTTGAATTTATGAGATGGGGCTGTAAGGAAAACTCCCTTACTGCTCCCTTAATAAGTTATACAGGTAACTGTGCTCTATGTAACCTAATAACCTACACCTACTCAACTTTGATCGTTTACTGCTTGAAGTGGTTATTTAAACGTTAAGTAAGTAAAGGCTGATAGTCATGACATTATAAAGAATCGGAAATTTATTGCTTAATAAATTTACTACGAATTTAATTTCGCCGTCGGACGAAAGTCTACGACGTCGGGGACCGGGCGGTGCGCCTCAAGTGGACCTGGGCAGGACATCTGGCTAGATGCAGATATGGCCGATGGAGCATATGATGGACGATATCGTCAAAGTCGCGGGAAATACCTGGATAAGGACCGAACAGCACACCTGTGACCTAGCACAGAACCGGGAAATGTGGCAGAAAAAATGGGAGGCCTATACCCAGCAGTGGGTGATTCCGGGCTGATATGATGATGATATTCTCAAATGAAAGCTGTCATTCTTTGAGTGTAAGACATGACTACAACATAGGAAATTGATTAACGCGTCATTCTGCGAAACTGTTCAGTTTCCCGAATGAAACTGGAACCAATTTTTTAAAACGTCTAACATCTTACCTTTGCGGATCTTTATTTTAATTTCACTGTTAGTGTCACCAGGCCGCACTTCGGTTATAATTTCATCCATGACTGTGGGGGCAAGACGACCGTCTTGTACCGCTAAAGTTAAATAAACAACATAAGTAACTAACCATCGAAAGCTAAAGAAATAGCGAGCAGCGGTGGCCCAGTGGTGCATTACGAAATGCAGGACCTGGGTTTTTTTTAATCCAGGCATGCACGTTACTTGGTGATAATAGTACATCACATCTGTTCTCAATACGGTGGTGATGGAAAACATCTTGAGATAACGGGCTTGGTCTAGACCTAACAAATTTGAAGACCCGCAACGCGCACTGGGGCCGTATGATGGATCCACGTCCTCTCCTTCGTAGTGTTATATCCTACCAGTAGGAACATTCCAGGCTCATTATGCTTAAAGTATAGATGACTTTTAATTAAGAGGCCGCGTTCTGCAAGATGACAACGTCGCAAAATCGTCACTTCGTAAAATGGTCACAAACTGGCAATTCATAAGTTCAACGGCGTCTGCGACCATTTCATACATAAAGGGTGTTAACAAGACCCTTAACGAAGCCGAAAGTTGTTCTCCCCGTCATTGCGATCATTTTTTTGTTCTAAACCATACCTGGGAACCTTCCAGTTACGGAGATATTGGGGGTCAAAGTTCCAAATCTTGCACAAGTTTTTGATTAAATATATGTTTTTAATGTAAGATTTTAACTTTAAACACCTCCACGACTCCCGTACTATTCAATCCATCCATCTGTTTGATCAATCCATCCGTCCAATGTTTTGAGTGCGTTACATTGAGCCTTACCACAAACGTAATTTTTCACCCCCTAAAAAAATGTCGTTTCCCAGCAATATTTTTTGCGTAAAGTGGCGTGAGCGGCTCCGTGAAGGCTCCGTTTACATCATGTATATTGTAACGCGATACATGATATTATCCTGTTATGATTCTGCTAAAGCGTCCTTTTTAGGTCCCTAGAATGTACCCTCTTAATTTACAATTAACTGACCTTTATGTATTTTCTTCATGGCTTTAGCTTGATCACCTTTTGCTATAGCATCATCAGTGAAGTCAACCAAAATAGTTGGTGATACTTTCTTCTTTTCTATCACTGAAATTATAATTTATTTCAGTTCAATTAGTTCAGTTTTAGCACGTTAAGCCGTTGGTCCCGGCTGTCATTTGTAGATCTCTGACAGTCGTTACAGGTAGTCAGTGGCCCGAAGGTCTGACAACCAGTCTTACCAAGGATATCATATTACCTAGTAGTAACTGGGTTGTGGAAGGTCAGATAGGCAGTCGCTCCACGTAAGAACTGGTATTCAGTTGCATCCGGTTAGACTAGGAGCCGACCCCAAGATAGTTGGGAAAAGGCTAGGCAGATGATGATGATTTAGTTCGGTTTTCGTCGACTTCTAATAATTTATCAAAATAAGCAGGAAGGTTTACGGGTCACAGTTTACATCTGTATAAAGATATAAGTAATCAAAACTGTGCTGATGACGAAGATTTTCATTTTGATGACTTATAATATATTTTGGAAACGTAACGTTTTAGAACATTTTTTTTTCATACAAAGCTGGTTTGGCTGATGATTTGTTTGTAGGTTTGTTTGTATGGATACCAGCTATTGATTAAAGAAGGTTATATCCGTGGCCGTTATTTTTAAAATAAAATAAAATGGCGGTAGTTATGCAGGCGTCATTTCATACAAAAACCTTATAATTTTGGTTATCATGGTCAAAAATTATTCTACTGGACGGTTTTCAATATACACTCGAAGATAATGTAGATTTTCATTAGTGAAGGATTTTTTTTACTAGGATCGGTTTTTCCGAAGATTACCCCCTACATCCAAACTCATACACCTTACAACCTTAAATAATACCTCGTAATAATTTTATAGTATAGTTAACAATGGCACAGGTTATGAACAGCAAGGACTGTAAAACTTACCTTGACGGACCTTCCTTGTAACTTCAGGCATTTTGTCACTGTATTTTACATCGGCTTCGATTTCTTCTAAGACGGAAGGTGGCAGTTGGCCTTTCTGAACGGCTAAAATTAAAACTGTTGGCTAAAACGCTGTCTTCAAATTGAAGTATACTCATGAAAAAAATGCTCTGTAAACCGTGAAGAAATTTTGACGGAACATGTCTTAGAACTACATACATAACATAACATCACGCCTGTAATCCCCGGAGGGTTAGCCAGAAGTGTACCTAATAGTTCACCCACATTTCACCAGTTATGTTTAAGTCCCATGTAATAGGGGGCGAGCCTATTGCCATCAACTGGGCACAAATCCAGACTTCGTGGCTGCTACTGAGAAATTTCTAATGGAAAAACCCGTTAACACCAACGAGGCAGTCTTGGAAACTTAAAATAAAAAATTTAAAACGCGTGCCATGCACAAACAACACGTGTGTCCCATGTCTTAAATGTTGGTGTGTCAAAAGTGTTCAAACTATGTTCTTCCGAAGACCTAACAAGCGCCACTGATACCGCTATTAGCGTGTCCTTATACCGGGCCCAACACTTACACAATTAGTTTCTAATATGTTATAGCAGAGAAGAAGAATAAGCACGTGGATAAGGTCCCAGACCCTTTCCCTCACGGAGAGCAGAGGCGTGTTTCACAGCCGTAGGAACATTATAGGTGGATTATGATGGCCGTTTGTAACAACTCATAATATTACTTATTTCCTTATAAGTGTGGCGTCGAATATGAACCAGCGTAATTTGCGTCACTCAAAATGAGTCAAAAAATTACACGTGATTGAATGACTCTTTGGTTTTAACCTGAACCTCATTTTATGCCGTAGACAGAGAATATGCCGTGTATTTTTTCCCGTGATAGACAAAAACTTCAGAATGCCACCTGCTACGATCCTAACATCCATGGAGTCTAGGTGTCCATGGAGTTTCTTGGCTATTCTTCTCCGTAAAGATCTACGCTTTGGAATGGACAACAACAGTAATTTTACAAGTTACGATGCCTTTTTTTTTTTTTTTTTTTTGGGGGGTGGGAAATCATCAAATGACTCCTCCCGCTCTGGGCGGAGCGGAAGGGAGTGTCAGACTCTTACTGACTAAAAACCACCCATGTTCCTTCATTGGCCCTTTGTGTTCCAGGGCCGCGGTATCTCTTTCGAACAGTCCCGCAGCCCTGGCAGGCACCGGCCCTTGCGGGCCCCTCCCGTTTGCTGACAACTCTTTGAGGCGCGCGTGGAACACGAACGCGCCGTCGACACGGCCTGCCCGTCGTCATACGACGGACGGATGGCGAGCTAGCCCATTACTCGCCGTCCACAGGCCCGCGCCTACGGTGGCCGAGAGCCATCACGGCGTGGCCCCCGACGCCCGGTGCTTCTCCCGCGGCGGCTGGGACGTGAGGAGGTTCTCTCCCTCTCACGTTCCGCCGCCTCCTTCGCTAGCATGACTGCTTCGCAGAAGGAGGCGACGGCTTCCCATTCCCTCTCGCCCCGGACCATGGCTTGAACCAGGGCCGGGCGCGAGAGGTCGCCGCCGCCAATCGCCGCTACGAGGACACGGCGGTGCTCCTCCCAAGCGGAGCAGACCTCGACGGTGTGCTCCACCGTGTCCTCCGGTCGATCCTCGCAATAGTAGCACCCGGGCGTTTCCTCCCGCCCGATTCGGTGCAGGTACCTCCCGAAACATCCGTGTCCGGTGAGGACCTGCGTCAGGCGGAAGGTGAGGGCGCCGTGGCGCCTCTCAAGCCACTCCTCAAAGAGGGGACTTATCGCCACTATCGTGGCGTGCCCTGCACGGGGTTGCGATAGTCGCTCCCTCCATGTCGCCATGAGATCACGGCGGAGGTCTGTCCGCCGCGCGACAATATGCCGCGGCAGCGGAGTAACCCCCCGGCTCTGTACCTCCGCGCGCCACTCGTGCAGGCGCGCGAGGACTATGGCCTCCAGATCCCATGGCGGCAATCCGGCAAGGAGGCTCGCCGCCTCGCGGGAGATCGTGCGGTACCCCCGGATCAGCCTTACGGCTACCACCTTTTGGGGCGCGTTCAGGTAGTGCTTTGCACGCAACCTCAACGAACGCGCCCACACCGGGGCCCCGTAAAGGGCCATGGACCGCAAGATCCCCGCATAGAGCCTCCGGCAGGAGGCGTTCGGCCCCCTCAGGTTGGGCAGGAGCCGCTTGAAGGCAGCCCCGGCCTTTTCCAGTCTGGGAGCCAAACGTCGGAAATGCTCCACGAAGTTCCATCGGCTGTCGAGGACGAGTCCGAGGTACCTCAACGTCGCCTCGACGCCGACGGGAACCCCTCCTACCGTCAGTGTGGATCCCGACGGTGGCGCATTCCGAGGCCCATGAAAGCACATGTCCTCGGACTTGTGCAATGCCACCTCGAGACCCAATTGCCGGATCCTCTCAACGACTATCGCAACCCCGCGTGTCATCAATTCGGCCGCCGCCTCGTGCGACCTCCCCTGCGCCAGCACCAGCGTGTCGTCAGCGTAACAAACTACGCTGACGCCGCTAGGGAGGTCGGCACGCAGCACCCAGTCGTAGCCGATGTTCCACAAGGGCGGCCCCAGAACCGATCCCTGTGGAACACCGCACGACATCTCTCGCCGGTTCCATTCTCCGTTGTGACCGGGATATATGCCTGAGGACCTGTCCGTCAGGTAATCCCCGACCACACGACGAAGGTAGGTCGGCACCCGGTGATACCGGAGTGCCTCCCTAATGCAGCTCCAGGGCATGGAGTTGAAGGCGTTGGCGATGTCGAGAGACACCGCCAAGACAACCCCACCCCGGGACACCGCAACCCCCGTCGTGAGGGCTCTAACGCGCATGATGGCGTCCACCGTCGAGCGCCCCTTGCGGAAACCAAACTGGTTGTCCGCAAGATCCGGCCCCATTCCCGCAAGGTGCCCGGCGAGGCGGTTTGCAATTACTCTTTCGAAGAGCTTGCCCACCTCGTCGAGCAACACAATGGGCCGGTATGCGGACGGAGAGTCCGCAGGGCGCCCCGGCTTACGGATGAGGACCAGCTTCCCTGTCTTCCAACGAAGCGGGAACTGGCCTCTCTCCAAGCATGCGCTTAGGAGCCCCTCCAGTCGGGGCCGGAGAGCCTCCAAGGCCAGGACCCAGGCTTTGCCAGGTAAGCCATCGGGTCCCGGGGCGGTATTCCTGGCCTTAAGCCGGTTTACCGCCACTCTCAGGTCTACCCCGGTCACCTCCGGAGTGTCGTCATCGTCGTCTGCGTGGTCCGCTTCCGGCACCGCAAGCGGCGGAGCCATAGGCGGGGGAGGATGTTCCCCTCGCGAAGGAAACAGAGCGCTCACCACCTCCTCCACAAGCTGAGGCCGGAGACTCTGCGTCAGCGGGGGGGCCCAGGTGCGGAGTTTGTCCCGCACCATCTTGTAAGGGCGCCCCCATGGATCGCCGTCGAGAGTCTCCAGCATCTCCTCGCGGGCCGCATCTTTGGCCTGCTGCACAGCCTCTCGGAGGGCGGTCTTCGCCGCTCTGTATCCCTCGTACAGCTCCGCCTCAATGGCTGCCGCATCCGGAGGTCGGATGCGGAGCCTGCGATGCCTGGCGTACAGGTGCCGCGCGGCGACACACGCCTCGCGCAGAGACGTCAGCTCTCGCGACCACCAGTACACCTGACGCCGGGCGCTTCCTGGCCGAACTCGGGGCATTGCCACGTCACAGATCTCGGACATGGCCTCCTGGAACCAACCCGCCTCGCTGTTGACATCGGCAGGCCTGCCCGGTGGTGTCACCCAGGCCTGCACGATCGAGGCTTCCAGGAGGAGCTCCCGGTCCAGCTGCTTCAGCGCCCATCGCGGACCACTCGGGGCCTGTCGGACCGGCGCGCTTGAGGGGGCAAAGACATCAAACCGGATATACCGGTGGTCGGAATAGGTCTCCACCTCCTCCATTACGCGCCAGTCAAGGACACGCGGTGACAGAGCGGGGCTGGCGAACGATATGTCCACCACCGACTCACCCCGCATCCGCACACACGTGGGGACAGAACCCCGATTTAGGACGACCAGGCCTGACTCCAGAGCCCAGTCCTCCACCATCCTTCCCCGCACGTCTGTGTAACGGGAACTCCAAGCCAAGTTCTTGGCATTGAAGTCCCCGAGCACAAGCACGGGGAGGGAATGGCCTCCGATGACGACACTCAACTCCGCGAGGGAGTTGTGGAACTCGGCGAGAGTTTGGCTCGGGGAGAAGTAGACTCCCGCTACGACTATCTCCCCGAACCGTGCTGCTACGCACCCCTGACCCTTCCTGACACTCTCAAGGGTCGGTACCGGCGGCGGCCGACGAAATGATGGCCACTGAGCCGCTAAGGTCCTCCACCCAGTCTTCCCTGGGAGGGACAAAGTACGGCTCAGCGACCACGGAGACGTTAATCGACCACTGCGCCATGCTCTGGAGCAACAGACTCTGAGCACAGGCGCAGTGGTTGATGTTCGCCTGGAGGAGGCGTAATGGGGCCATTATTGGCACTCCATTTTAGCCCCCTCCCGGGCCCCCTGTGAGGGCCCCGCTGCAGGAGTTGCAGCAGTGGCGGCAGTGGCGGCGGCAGCGGCGACGGCGGCGACGGTGGCGGCGGCTGCGGCGGTGGCGACAGTGGGGGTGGTGGCGGCGGCGGAGGGCCTCCGCCTTCCCCTGACCCTGGCCTTGGTGGGTTGGGCGCAGGCCTTGCTCCCAGCCCGGTGATCGGCGGGCTTGCCAGCCGCCGCACATGCAGCGCAGTGCGGCGTGGCGGAGCAAGCTGCGGCCATGTGACCGGGCTGACTGCAGCGGAAGCAGAGCCCGCTGCGGTCCACCTCCGAGGTGCATTGCACCGACACGTGGTGCCCCACGTGGCAGCGGAAGCACCTCAGAGGTTTGGGCTCCAGCAGCTTGACCTGCGCTGACACCCATCCCACCAGGAGCCTTCGGCCCTCCACAATAGTTTTTGCCGCCGTCACAGGGCAGCTTACCATGACGGTACGCATGCCCCTGTGGTCCGGACGTAGGGTGCCTGCCTTGACCAGCTCGGCAGGGCACCCCCCGGTCCTGGTGACGGCGGCCACCACCTCCTCCTCGGTGACTGAGTCGTCCAGACCCATGATACGCAGGTCTGCGCATTTCACGGGCCTGGACACTCGGGCCTCGTCCGCATTCAGGGACGCTCTGAGCTTTTCAGCCAGAGCGTCAGCGGACGAGCCACTGTTCTCACCGGGGATCTCCAGCACTCGCGCCCCTGTCGCGGTGACCTTAAGCCGGAGTCCCCCGGTGAACCCCAGCTCCCCGAGGTTCACGGTCGCCTTCGCCTTGGCCAGCACGTCGCGGTAGGACACGCCCCGCTTCTCCGCGTCCGGCTGTAGCGTAATCACTACAGCTGCGGTCTTCGGGGCGCGGAGCCTAGCCGCGACGCTACGCGCCTTTTGCTGGCGCTTCCGCTCAGCGCGCCTTGCCTTTTTGGCCACCTTCCTCCCCCTCTGCTTTTCGCCGACCACCTGCCACCCGGCCTCGGCCGCAGCTGGGTTAGGGGGTGGGGGGAGCGGCCGCTGCTGCTGCCGCTGCGGCGGCGGCGGCTGGCCCGCCGCTAGCGCTGGCGGTTTTGCCGGCTTTGCCGCCGCCTTGCCCTTTTTTTGGGCCACCGCCTTGCCCGTCTTCTGGGCCACCGCCCCCTTAGCCGGCGCCGGTTTCGCCGGAGCCGGCTTCTCAGGGGCCAACACAGCCCTGCTAGAGGGCTGGCTGGACGGCCCCGATCTGGGGGCGGCAGCCGCAGCGGCATATGAGGCCGCCCTCGGGCCCGGGGCAGCCTTGTTAGCTGCCAGGGGGGGGCGCAGGACAATGCCCTCCAGGACGGAGAACCGCGCCTGGAAGGCAGCCAGTTCCTGCCGAACCAGGGTAAGCACCTGGTTCTCCACAGGCTGGCCTTGTCGCTACTGGCCCCCCTTTTGGGCCGCCTCGCGGGCGCCGGTCTCGCGTAGACCGGCCAGGTCTGCTCGGAGCTCCCCATTCTCCTTTTGGAGGAGCTCCGTGGCAGCCGTCAGGCGGGCGACCTCCGCCCGCAGTTTGGCCACTTCGCCTGACGGAGGCCTCGCGTAGGCGGCCTCCGCTGCCGCCAAAATGGAGGCGGAAGCCGCAGGTATGGTCGCGAACTTTGTGGACGGCTTCATTTTATGGGCCACTACCTTGAGCGCGGCCTCCACCTCCGCCGCAAACCTGGACTTACGCTCCGCATCGGAGCCGCCAGTTGCATCCGCCTCGTCACCAGAGGTGCCCGAACGGGACACCTAGTGACCGGCCACCCCCGGGGGCCGCCCCTCCTCAGCGAGCCGCGCCGCGCTTTGGGCCGCTGAGAGGCCCCGCCCCTTGCCGCGGATCCCACCACGCCTGCTGGTGGGGATCTTGCGGGCTGAGGCCAGCTCGCCTTCGGAAGACGACCCATGGTCGCCCTCCGGCCAGGACCGCTTGCGGAAGAACTTAGAGTTCTCCGCAGCAGCAGCAGTCCTGGTAAGTTATGATGCCTTGTGACTGGATTTGTAGTTTCGTTTTTTTTTGACATACAAAAGTTCCTGTAATGTCTATGCTTGAGTTTTTGACATACTGTTTTTGCTTCATTAGGAATAACTACGCAGTCAAAAAAGATGTATTTATTCTTTGGAAAGGTCAGTTCTAAAGAACACACGACCTTGACTCAGTTTGCATAGCGTAAACTCCGCTGGTATGACACTAATCTCTTAACGCTCTTCATCAAATATATTTATGTTTATTTACTTGCCGCTTTTGATCTTCACCATTAATTCTCCCTTATTCTTACTCGTATCTACATCGGCAAGTACCTTTTCTGCCTTAGTAACCGTTAAGTGCCTCCTTGCAATTGCTAGAATATAAAAAGTTACATATTGTAGAAAATATATCACGTCACAGTGAATTATCTACTGGCGTCTGGCGTTGGTATCTTCACAAACTTTTCACAATTATAAGGTTAGTAACTGTTGTCCGTGATTTTTTGTATTTAATCGTTTTCAATAATAAATTCAAGATGAAAGAAAGCTCAGCTCCCCGACTAGTTATCTGTCTAAATATCATAACGATCTGTTGGCCTACAATGACGTCTTAGAGCAGGAGTAATTCCAGTGTGAGAAAGAGATGGCGCTAGAAGACCTGTATAGCTCTGTTTCTCACAGTAACCCCCTTGTTCAGTTGTTTAGAAAAGCCGATATACAAACAAACAGAGTTACTCTCACATATAATTATCAAGATGCATTGACTTACATTGAAAAACTTTCTTCTTAATTACAGAGCTTGTATCACTTGGATTAATGTCATTTTTTACCTCTTCCAGTACAGCAGGTGACAATTCACCCCTATCAACAGCTAAAATAAGCAAAATTTTTTTTTTGTGAGATTATGCAAGATATTAATCTACATTGATGGGACCGTTAATATTGTAAAGTTTAAAAAAAATGTTCGGGTTTGTGGAGCGAGAACTGTTAGTATTGACAGTTCTCGCTCCACAAAAGCAAAATCTTATTTGTATAGCATTTTATCTAATGTGCCTTTTTAACGTCTAGATAGTAATGATGCAGAATAATATTAACTAGGGATATTAATTTAAAATACTATAGAGCTTAGTTCATGACTATGAGGAAATCATCGTGTAATTATGTCATGTCATAGTCCATGAGAAAATTATATTTCAAAAAGTAAATATCCAAAAGATTTAAATGTCTTGATATTTTATGTTCGTTTGGTTTGTTTTTTTTCAAAGAAGGTTCAAGTCCGTTCCAAAGCTTGTTGAGTTGAATATTGGGATAGCCGCAGGAAACATCTGGATGGACATAACCGGAAAGTGTGGCAGAAGACAGGGGAGGCCTATACCCAGTGGGTGATTCTGGACTGAAATGATGATGATTGGTCATTTACCTGCACGAATTTTATTCAAGGCTTGTTCCTTTCCGTGGGTCTGTATGTTGGCAGCTGCATTCTTAATAACATCTGGAGCTACTTTCCTCATTTGTATTGCTGTAATTTACGTTTTACGTGATTAAATGTGACATGGCGAAGATAGGCATACAGTGGGTGCCTGAAGCCGGCCGTCGTAACCGAGGCAGGCCCACAAACGTTGGCGTGATGATCTGAACTCATTCTCAACGGATTGGTCGGAGAGGGCGAATTGTAAACAGGATTGAAAAGTCATGGGGGAGGTCTTTGCCCAGCAGTGAGACAGAGCAGGCTGATATAAAAAAAAAATACGACATATTATGCAAACGATTACTAAAAACTAATTTAAGTTTTCCTGTATAGCCTTTTACGCACAGTGGACGGACCAGCGTATTTTGCTGTGCGTATAAGCTCGTATCGGATTACACGCGCGCCACATTTTACACTTAAAAAAACTAAACCTGCGTGCTCACGCTTATTCTAGCGTGTTCGCTCGAACCGATGGGTTCAGTCAGTAGCAATATGTTAGTATATCTCGCAGCCCGCGCTTATACGAGCTTATAAGCGAATCAAAGCTCGTACGAGTAGGTAGCGTGGTAAAATGCGCGCATATACGCGCTAATAAAACAAGCCGATATGCGCCGAAAATAATCTGATACAAAGTTCCTGGCGCCGCGCGCCGGTCGGCTGCAAAAAGTGTCTAATGAAATAAGCAGAAGGTGTTTTTGTGTTCTTCTATCTAAGTACTTGCCTTTTCTTAGATTTTTGCGTGTACATAAATAAATAATTGTGTACCTCATACGTTTTTTTTCTTATGTTAGGACTTACCTTTCTTAACTTTCTTTATGACGATATGCTTTTTGTCACTAGGCTTAACATCGGCAACTACATCTTCTATAACAGCGGGCGGAAGTTGACCTTTGTTTACCGCTAAAAAATATCATATAGGTACATCTGTTTACACCAAGACCGATTCATCATTAAGACTACTAAGTTTTACTAGACTAATTAGTTTAAAG
Organism: Eurois occulta; assembly: GCA_950022335.1. Lineage (NCBI taxonomy): Eukaryota > Metazoa > Arthropoda > Insecta > Lepidoptera > Noctuidae > Eurois > Eurois occulta. The sequence continues at coordinate 5,973,504 of OX465484.1, read as the reverse complement.
TATTTAATGCTGTGTAACATAACACATAACATCACACCTGGAATCCCGGGGTTGTTTTTCAGAGGTGTGCCGAATAGTATTTACACCCATATTTCTCCAGTTATGCGTAAGTCCCATGTAAAACTGGGCGAGCGTATAGACGTCAACCGGGCACAAATCTAGAATTCGTGGCTGCTACGATTTCTAATGGAATAACCCAATAGTAGTTTGCCAGACCCGCATAGTTTGATGAGATGACAAGTAATAGACAAGAAGAGAAGACATGCTGCGCAGACCCCGGATAAATAGGGATAAGGGCAAGAGATTGATGATTATGATGATGAGTTTGCCAGACCCGGGAATCGAACCTCAAAAAAGGACCTCATGTTCAGCAGACGCACCACTGGAGGCAGTCTAACACTGTTTAATAAAATCATTGTTTTCTAACAGCCAACCTTTTCGGACTTTTTCAATGACTTCGTCTCTATCATGAGCCTTTTCAATGTCGGCGATCACCTCCTCTGCGATGGACGGTGTCACATGCTTTTTAGCTACCGCTGAAATGAACAACATGATTGACTTCAAAAACAGTGCCTGCTTCCACTATCTTCCCTGGTAGAACCAGTCCTGAACAGTCTGATTTTGAATTAAAGTGATCTTTTTGTTTTCGTAACTATTAAGGTTGTTTTTAGTGGAAATTAATGTTATAGGTACTTTGGGTTCGGCGTTGTTTTTGTTTCGACTGTGACAAGCAGGTTACCACTCAGCATGATGCTGTGCTGTGGGTGGCCCATAGCACAGCGCTGGTTTTCAGTGGTCACCTGAGATAAAGACTGTTAGGATTTTCTTAAAACTCACCTTTTTGCACTTTATTCAAAATAACATCTTTGTCGTCGCTAGGTAGTACGTTGGCGAGTACCTCTTCCATTACAGCGGGCGATATTTCTCCTTTGGCTACCTCTGCAAGATTACCAAATATTAGTTTTCTTATACATTACAATAATTATTTAACATGACACATAACAGCACGCCTGTGAGCCCGGTTGGGTAAGACAGAGGTGCAGTCTGTACACTTAAATTTCGCCAGCTATGTTTAAGTTCCATGTAATAGGGGCGATCCTATTCTTAGATTATCAACCGGGTACTACGAGTAATTCAGTCCGTGCTACTACTAAGAAATTCATGATGGAAAAATCAAATAACAGTTTGCTCGACTTGTGAATTGAACTCAGGATCTAATAAAACATACAAACGAAAATTGCTTTTCGTTTTACAATACCGGAGATTTCATAACTTAGTCTTAAAAGAGTTACTTCTGCGGATATCCTTCAAGACTTCAGATTTCTCGTCAGTTGGTCGTAAATCTTCCACTATTTCGTCTATGGCCTTGGATGTCTTTGTCCTTTTCGCGACAGCTGAAATTATTATTTTAGTGTTACCTACTAATTGAATGTAAAATGCGTCTTCTAAGACCTTATCTGAAAAATAAATTTTTGTTTACCGTCGCAACGATAACTGAAATAGGTCAATGATTGGTGAAATTTTAGAGGTATAAGGATCAGGGTGTAAAGTCCCTCATGTCCCATTGAAAAAGGAGGATGCTCCAACCAGACGCTGTCGGTTTCTTGTATTACATAACTCGCAGATAATGTTGATTGCGCGATGCAGGATTTTAAGTTCCTATTTTGTGTCATAGATGGCGCTGCTGATCTTTTATGTATTTTTGGCTATGTCGCTACGAAATCAATGCATGGTTGAATGGTGGTAGATCAAACATATCACGAATTTTCACAGGTTTTTCGTCAATGTTGTCTGTTTTCTTACCTTGACGGATCTTTTTCAAGGTCTTAGTTTTTCTGTCGCCGGGTTTAACCTTGGCATTAATGTCATCTAAAACTTCGGGAGGTAGCTTTCCCGTGGCTACAGCTATAAACAAAATTATGATTATCAGTCATTATTCTAAATAAATCTCTGTTCCTAGTAACACTGCATATATACAAAAATAATTGTAATGTATGTTGTAGTTTTTGTAATTATGGACCTTTACTGCCTCAATTTAAAGTCTTTTTTATAGTAAGTTATAATTTCCTAGGAATTGAACCTAAAGGTCAAACAGGTACAGTACCGGGACACTAATGTCAATGTCACTAGTGTCAATCACACACGAATGAGTGGCAGAGCCGATGGGCTACAAAAAAGTTTTTTATTTTAGTCTTTTTAGTCGTAGTATGAGGGTATCTCGCACAAATTATAGCCGAGTACTCATTCTCCATTGTTAATAAAAGTTGTTAGCGGATCAGATACATAGATATAGGAGAAAAAAAATATGTATTATAGAAGATTACTCATAAAGTACCCAAGCTATGTGAATAAAAGAGTCATGGCGAGATCCTTACATTAATTTGTACAGAAAAAAAGAGTTCATTTAGAGGGTTCAAAATATTTTCCAATGTTGAGAATACATAACCAAGAGTAGATTGATATACTAATCATATTTTTAAAACCCCGTATAATTAAAATATTTCGAAATGAAAATTTCAGTTTTTCGTTTCTTCTCGTTGGACATTGTCCTTATAAAAAAAATCCGTTAATGTCACTTGCCACTTCGTTTTTTGTCACTTTTCAATCTAACAGACAAGTGATGTGACTCGTTGTCACTGACTTACTAGCTTATGGAGTGATACCTACAGAATTAGCTTGAGAATTACCTACAAGAATCTGGCGCATAAAATGGTTGCCATTTTTATTCATCATTACTCTACCAACCAAAAAAAAGTTTTAGCGCGCAACCGTTTGACGCGTAGTTGGTAGATCTGCTATCTACCAAAAAACTCGACGCAAAACAGGCGGTCACGCATTGTTGAACTTATGAGTCACACGAAAGTGTTGTCAAAATAAGCACAAGACTTGACAAACTGTAGTTGTCTCTTTTCCTATGCAGCTACTGATTTATTAATAAGAAATAAAACTGTTTTTCGCATGTGTTTGTCGATATTATAGATATTTGTATAACTATTCTTTCTATAGTAAAATATGCCGTCTCTATTGATATATCTCAATGCTCTGGTCTGGCGGGTCTTACACTGACAGCTGCCGTTTCGTTCTGAAATAATGAGCTGCTCGTTAATTATTTACTTTTGACAATATATCTTTATTGCGGGGTTAAAAAAATATTGTAAATGCCTGAAGATACTCTTTAGGCACCCAAGAGTACAAGAATTAGAATTCCAACTTCTCTAAACATCTTTATTTTTTTTTTGTACAAATTCTGCCCTGGTCCTTTACATGGTCCCATATAAAGCCCCTACATTTCGAAGTTACGCTATACTCACGACCGAATACTAACGAATAGTTATTTCTAAATTGTCTAGTTATAAGTGAAAGACTGTATTAGACGAACCTTTACGAACATTAGAAATGATTTCAGGTCTGTTCTTGCCCTTCTCGATATCTTTGAGGACATGATCCGCAGAGTCTGGAGTTAAATACTTCTTTTCTACAGCTGTAATTAATAAATCAATATTGGCCTTCCAGTCCCTTCAGTTATTTTATGCCTGATGTTGCATAACAATAAACTTTACTGTCGTTGGTTTAAGATCGGTAATAATCATTTTATGGGTTGCTGTCAGAGGTCAAACAACCGAGGAAGAACTGTAACTGGAGGTTTTAGTTACTACCGCGCTTACGGACGGTCGACCACTTATCAACCTTATAAATCAGGGCATAAGGGTGAAAAGTGTTCGACAGTGAACTTGGTAGTACTTCAAAAGTAATTTTCACGATAGGTATCTGTCTCCGATGTCTCTGTTATTAACTAACCTTTTCGGAGCTTCTTCTTGACTTGTGCCTTATTGTCACTCGGACGTACAGTTTCGGCTATTTCGTCCAACACTTCGGGCGATATTTCTCCTCTGTCTGCCGCTGGAATTAATATTAAGAGTAAACCAGAGTGTTGAAAGCCACAGTAGTGAGGGCTTTTAATCTAAGCACAAACTGTGTAGCTAAATGCTTCAGCAGTTTTCATTGCTAAATGCATAAAGCACTATTAAAATAGCATTTTAAATGGCTTGTAAGAGAATTCCATTATCTTGTGTCATCATGAGATATTGTGTACGCTATTATAAATTATATTTCTGTTGAGGTTTCGTTCAAAATCTATATTTTACAATTAGATTTATTGGTTCGTCGACTTACCTTTACCGACTTTCTCAATCGCTTTTGCTTTATTTACACCGGGTTTTAAACTATCCGTTATTTTCTCCATGAGGTAAGGAGGTACCTGTTTATTTTCTAAAGCTGAAATGTTTACAAATCAATTAGGTATATGATAAACAAAAGACCGCAGGAATTATCGTACCAATGCCTACTCGCTCTAGTAGGTATTGGTACGATCATTTCTGCGGTTTTTAGATCCCGTGACCGACCGACCTACGTCATTTTATAAAAGCTGATACTTTTTCTGTGGAAGTACCTTATTATAGGTAAGAACAATAATAACGAAAATAGTTGTTGTCTGTTGTTTGTGTGTGTAGGTATTACTAGTGTTGACGCATATACAAAATGGCTGTAAAATGACATAGGGTGTCTTTTTTTAACAATTTACTTTCTCTGGAACTGGGAACCTGGGATGTGATAATTGAGCCGCGGAACATACATTCAATGTGCATAGCCCTATCAAAATGCCGAACTATGTACAAATAGCTTGGTTTGTTAATAGGGAAATCGACCTAATACTCATATTAACATGATTTATCAAAAACAAAAAAATATCAGCCTAGAGTAATAGGAACAGTCACATGTGGTGCTGTGAACATTGACTAATATATATGGAGATGACAATACGACAATAAATTAAACTGCGTATACCTCATGACCTTCCTAGTCTGCATAAAACAATTCAATCGAATATATCCAGTAGTTTAGTGACAGGATATAATTTTTTATTATTAGCATTTTCAACATGATGTAGCTAACACCGACAGGTTAAAGACCCCGCATCGGTATAAATACTAAACTCATGCTGCCAACTCGCTACATCAAAAACCTTTTCCAAATTCGTTACATAAATATTTATAGATGAAAATTAGTGCAAATTATACCTAAGGTTAGTGTATAGTAGTTGTTCCGGGTCTGGGTGTTTTTCTATCTATAATATGTATGTATTTACAAAAAAAAAATGTATATATGTAGTTTATCAGCCATCTAGCTACCATAACACAAGCATTAGGTTGCTTAGCTTGGGACTTGATGGTGCTGTGTGAAATGTCCAGGGATATTTATTTATTTATTTTATATATGTGTAGTGTGTTCTATTTCGTTAACAGTTTTATGATAGCTGGTTTGAAAAAAACTGCATTTTTTTTTAATTTCGATGTTAGGATTTATTTGACAGTAAAGGTGCGATTCGCGTTAAAACAGATTCTCAGAATGTCAGGTTTTCCAATGGATCCTCCTAAGCCATAGAAACAAACTAAAATACTAGAAATATTCCCATGAACTAATATTACCAGTGTTTTCATTTATTGTCGTATTGTCGTCGCCACCCTGTATAAATGTCGTGTTTTGGTGTTACCTTTGCGGACCTTCTTCGCGACTGCATCCCTGTCGTCACTAGTCTTTACCTTCGCGAGTACTTCGTCCAACACTGCGGGCGGTAACTGTTTCTTATCTACCGCTGCAATAAACATTGTGTTTTATTAAAAAATGGATACATTTTAAACTCGTAAGGCCACGACGTGATCACGATATTAGCAAGGTCATGGTTTCCTCATAAGCATCAAGAAATATAAATGAATTCAATTTCTTAGAGTGCCACTACCCGGAAGATCATGTCACGGATTACGATGTTTGCTATTTATGGAAATGTAGGCTGTTTTGATCTTCATGAAATGTTTACTGCAGCTTAAAAACACTGTGTGACAGAATCAGTGGCTTTTGAACGTCACCAATAGCTTATCATAAAAAATTAAGGCGATTGGATGATAAAAAAATAAAAAAAAAACATTAAAGGCATTTCTAAAAAAAATATAAATTGAGATGATCTACCTTGGCGAACGGTTTTAATGATATCGGATTTTTTATCACTATTGTCTACTTTCTGAAGCACTTCTGTCATGTTTTGTGATGTCACGTGCTTCTTCTCTACAGCTGTAAGTAAAATATTTTGCTTATTTGTATCTCGTGCAAGTAAAGTTTGCACGTTGAAAAATATACAACGTATTTTTTTATATCCCTTAACTCTCGGGTTATATTCTATATGTAAAAATAATACAAAAAATCTCAGAAGATATGTTCTAAAAATGCATAGTTTCGAAGATATCGGCAATCTCTCGATATGTGTGCATTTTTATTCAAACCAATCATTCATATTTAAAGCTAAGAAAATGCGACGTTGTCATATTTCATGAAAGGGTTGTTTTACATTCATAATCGTGATTTTGTCGAATTATTTTGTCTGAAAAATGAACACAAAAAATAAAATATAATTGAAAAAGAATTCAATTTTTCACCATAGAGTTACGGGACATAAAAAAAACACCTTGTGTAATCCTCATTCCGACGCAGTAGGTTAGATTTAAAAAAAAAATCTAGCCCAACAAAACTAATAAGTTTTAAAACAAATCAAATTGATAGGTGGAAGCCTATCAATTTGATTTGTTTTAAAATCGGAAAGAGGATTACACAAGGTGTTTTTTTTATGTCCCGTAACTCTATGGTGAAAAATTGAATTCTTTTTCAATTATATTTTATTTTTTGTGTTGATTTTGCGTTGATCACACAACGAAAGCTTTTTAAAAAGTTTTGTCTACTCGAATGTAGCATAGGATGAGTTACGTCGTAGTATAGAGCAAGCTACGGCGTAGGATAAAACAGGGTACCCCGTAACATAGCAACGGGGTATCCCGTAGCATAGAACGGGCTACGCCGTAGCATAGAACGGGCCTACGCCGTAGCATAAGCAAGACGTTGTGAACTACGCACAAAAATAGTTTTATTTTATTTATTAAGTATTTATTTTTTATTTTTTAAAACCTTCTGTGTCTATGTAGTAGCTATTTTATACCACGTACCTTGTTGAATCTTCTTGATAACAACCGAGTCACTGTCATTGGGTTGGACATTGGCAATTACTTCTTCCACAACTCCAGGCGCTAATTGACCCTTTTCTACCGCTGAAATAAATATTATTTACTGTTTTTTACTGTCAACTATTAAGTATAAAATAAACTTGAAACTGTTCGGATGATTGAACGGTTTAAGTTTTTCATCGACTTTTACTTTCATTTTAATATCTCTCTGGTCTCACCTTTACGCATTTTATTTATAGCTTTTACTTTGCGTTCAGTCGATTCTAGATTGTCCATTATGTTATCCATTACTGAATTTGGCACCTTCTTTTTTTCTATCGCTGTAATCGTAATTATCAACAATATTCATTTTATTAGTGATTCAACTAAGCTTCTTCTTGCGTGAAAATACATTGAAATAGAAAAACAAATACAAAGCCTGTTTTGTAGCAATTTAAACTTTATATCAATTACAAAATTCGTAAAACGAAGGACGAGATTTTATACACAATTATAAATTCATTATTTAGTACAAAGAAGCTGCTATACCTATTCGCACCTTCCCTATGACTTGAGATCTATTGTCAGCAGGACTGACAGCTGACTTTACTTCAGCCATCACATCAGCCGGTAACTGTCCTTTATTTATAGCTAAAAAATAATCAATTACTTTTGTTACTCTACTTTAGTTACAAGACGAAGAGTCTTAAGTCTATTGAAAGTAATTAAAAAATCCACAGAGCACGGAATATCAGTGATGTCTAGACACGGGACTATAACAGGCTGGAAACATCGACGCTCCAACGGTCACCACGAATTCAGTACATCAGTCGCGGCCACATAAGAAATTATCATCGTTAATTTAAAAAAAAACCGCTGTCTGTTCCATACAATTGTTGACGTGTGTAGGTATTGCACTTTCTTAGGAAACAATTTTTTTTTTAATTTACGATGAAAAGTTTCTATGTGAGGGGTAGAATGATCTGCCAGGGCTGCGGGACTGTTCGAAAGAGATACCGCGGCCCTGGAACATAAAGGGCCAATGAAGGAACATGGGTGGTTTTTAGTCAGTAAGAGTCTGACACTCCCTTCCGCTCCCAGAGCGGGAGGAGTCATTTGATGATTTCCCACCATCCAAAAAAAAAAAAAAAAAAGGGGTAGAATGATGTACTGAATACGTGGTAACCGTATGTGCGTCGGCGTTCCTTCCACCTTGGATACGTTGCAAGTGCATTACTGAGAGAGAGTGAGCTGTGAGTGAGTGAGTGGTGTGTGTGTGTGTGAGTGAGTGAGTGTTGCATTACTTGATAGTATGTATGTATGTCATTCGTGAGTTCGTGACGTATTATAGAGGCCCTAAAATGGTCGCTTCAGCAGAATCATAATAGGATAATTATATGAATTGCGTTAAAATTCTTAAAATGGTCATAGTCGCTGTTAATATTATGAATTGTCACTTTGTGATAATTTTACGAATTGTAACGTAATTCATTTTATTATCCTATAATGATTCTGCTAAAGCGGCCATTTTAGACCCCCAGTTACAGTAAAGGATTGGTGGACTGGATTGCAAATTGACCACATCGCTCTTAGTCCTAATCTCAAAATGTCTAAATCTCTAAATACCTAAGTCGCAAAATGACTACTTCGCGTTTAGCCCACACAAATTGAAAAAAATGTGCAAGATATCAACCCTGTATGCAGGTGTACAGGTATCGGTTGTACCTGTACACCTGTTGGGACTTCTTGTAAAGCAATGTAAAGTAAAATTTATTTGCATGGATTGTACATAAATAAAAGTAACAATAAGATGGGTGAGCCTTGTACAATCAACCTTATATTAGGCATGCAAACATTAATTAAATTGTAAAAAACATCTATACAAATAAATAAAATTGAAGTGTATGTTTGTAATATCAAAATAACAGCTTTTTACTGAATGCATAATATGAAAAAATATATATGGAACTTATAACAAAAACACATTTTTTTCAAGTTGTTGTTTGATGTAGTCATTTTGCGACTTAAGTATTTTGAGATTTAGACATTACGAGATGTGGGCTAAAAGCGATGTAGTCATTTTGCGACTTAGGTATTTTGACATTTGAGATTTGGACTAAGAGCGACGTGTTCAATTTGCGATCCAGTCGTTAGATACCAATCCCAATTTAACGATGACATCTACTGACACGCTCGGTTTCTATGGCAAGTGGCGAGGCATCTCCTTATACTCTGTGATTAATTCAAATATCGACAGCGGAAATAATGCCATAAGGGATGATGAGCGTTCTGTCTGATTTTCAATTTTCAGGTCAGCAATGAAAGTTGAAAATCTAACAGCATACGAGATTTCACACTTTAATTTTCCTCTTTTGATTACCTTTCTGTACATTCTTCAACACAGTCGACGTATGATCAGCAGTACGTATATCTGCGATCACCTCATACGCAACGGCTTGTGACACGTGTCTCTTTGCTATCGCTGCAAGTAAGTTTGCGTTCTCAGTTAGTTATCAATTCCTAATTAAATCTCTAGAATAGTATTCAAGCTTGATAATTATTACCATTAAGTAGAAAAGCGAATGTGAAAGAATTTCGTTACAAAAACCTTTATCTTCATTACTAGCTTACAAGGGTCCGTTACTAAACTAGATCCGCGGTCATTTTAATTCATAGTCTGTGAACTTCGTCACCTTGCCCACTATTGAATATTATATCTTTTGGATATATTGGTTGGTACCACTGTCTAAAGACATATATGTATAATAATATGTATTCGTTAGTAGGACGTACATTTTCAAAATTAACTTATTTACGACCGATAGTCGAGCGTTCAATTTTGAACTGCCTCCGTGGTCGAGTGGTTTAGGCGTTTGCCTTGTGACCCGGTGGTCGTGGGTTCGATTCCTACGGGAAGCATACTTTGTGAAGTTGTTTCCAGTTTGGTTAGGACATTGCAGGCTTGAATCACCTGATTGTCTGATAAAAAGATGATTCCGTGCCTCGGAAAGCACGTTAAGCCGTTGGTCCCGGCTGTCATTGGTTGATCTTTGGCAGTCGTTACGGATAGTCAGAAGCCAGTAAATCTGACTCCAGTCTTGCCATGAAATACCGTGTTACCCAGTAATGGGTTGTGGAGGTCTGGTAGGCAGCCGCTCTGCATAAAATACTGGTATTCAGCTAAATCCGGCATGACTGGAAGCCGACCCCAATACAGTTGGGAAAAGGCTAGGCAAATGATGAGTCGAGCGTTCAATTTGTTCTGCTTCCAGTGACTGTGACCGCGGCGATGGTCGCGTGACGATCTTATCATGTTTGCGTGGCTAACATGGCCAGAGAGCGTACAGGATAGAGAGGTATGGAAGGAGTAAGGGGATCCCCTTGCCCAGCAGTGGGACTTGATGTAGGATAGTAAAAAGAGAGACTGTTTAAGCAAGTTTGCTGTTTCTCCGACTTACCTTGCCGAACCTTCTTCATGACTACTGAGTTGGTGTCAGTAGAACGTATGTTAAATAGTACATCCTCCAACACGGCCGGAGCTAGTTGTCCTTCATTGACCGCTAAAATTAACATTCCCAATAAATAAAAGCTGGAATGTCCGACGACCAGTTTTCCGACGGGTATCGTATTATAACTGGGTCGTGGTCGTGGAGACCAAATAGTTAGTCGCTCCATGTTAAATATAGGAACTCAGCTGGAAACCGACCCCTATACAGGGTGACGGTTACCACATATACCCCCCCCCCCTCTCCAGATAGAAAAAAATTGCATCAGTGATTTAAAAAACGATCTGCTTTTTTCCATATAATAATATTTTGACCGTGTAGGTATTGCATTTTTGTAGGAAACAGCAGATTGTTTTTTATATACTAAAATGTAAATGTTCAGAATGATAGACTGAAAAAACCGATAAACGATTGTGGATCCATTCCATTCCACCATGTATAATTTCGTATAACACTGGCTAGGTAATATAATAAATTATGTGGCCGTGGCAATTTAATATTTGAACATATCATTTAACAGTGATATTGCTTCAAAACCTTTTTTGATCGTTATCACCAGTTCAGCCGATGACGTTAACAGCTGGCCTCCCTAAAGAAACAGCTAGTCATGTGCCATGAATAACTGTCATCAAGCGAATTCCCACAACCTTTACTAGATTTATTGATTCACCCTGATGTGAGTGGGCGAGGGGGAGGGGGACGATGCGTCTCCTGATATGCAGTCACCGCTAAAGGGCTTCACAGCTCCATCAGCCTTTGCGAGCAATCCTATTACCTTTTCTCTCTCTCTCTGTTTAAGTCAAGCTCAATTAAAAGTTTGTAGGAAGCAACAGCCTGTCTTTCGACTTACCTTTACTAATTTTCTGTACAACTTCAGTCTTATAATCAGTAGGCTGTACACTCGCCCTAATGTTATCCAAGACATGGGCTGGTAATGCCCTCTTCTCAACAGCTGAAATTGCAATTATTTTAGTTTCAGAGGAAGCCATGTTACCACATGTGAGCACGTTACCAAGCGCGTCAATATGGTAAAGTATACAGAATTTAAAAGGCCGATTGTTCTATTTGAAAGCGACAACGACAGTGTAGCTTCGTCTTCTATGCTTTCTGTGCCTCAAACTAAGTAAGATTGAAGAACAATTATAGCTCGCAATGGACCGCACGCGAGACATTCATGTGGATTTTTACACCCAAAAAAGGTGTCGCGAGGGTATTTCAAGTTAAATTATTATTTACATTTAAAACATTTTTTTTTAAGTAACACTTCTTTTCGTAAAAAAAAAAACTGTTGTACTTAATTAGGGAGAAAACGTAACCCCCAAGATAGACTCCCAAGTATGGACCAGTTCCTAGCAACAAAAATTAAATTATCTGGGGGCCTAAAAATGGCAGCTTTAGCAGAATCATAATCCTACTAATATTATAAATGCGAAATTTTGTGAGGATGGATGGATGGACGTTTATTAATCTTTCACCCAAAAACTACTGACCGGATTTGGATGAAATTTGGCACACAGATAGTTTATAACCTGGATTAACACATAGGATACTTTTTATCCCAGTAGTACGATCCCGTGGGACATTACCGAACTCCACGCGGGTGAAGCCGCAGGCATTAGCTGTTAGAATAATTATATGAATCACGATAAAATTCTTAAAATGGTCACAAACGCAGTTAGTTTTATGAATTGTCACTTTGTGACCATTTTACGAATTGTACTATTGTCTTATACTTTATTGCACACAAAATAACAAAAAATAATACCTAATAAAAACAAAAAAAAGCAAAAAATAATGCTATTGCTAATTCATATTATTATCCTGCTATGATTCTGCTACAGCGGCCATTTAAGGCAAACATTTTTCTCATCAGTTACAATAGGTGGCTCTCTACAAGTTTATATTTGGAATCGTTATTAAATTAGCGAACAGATTATGTAGGGATTAGTATAGTTAAGGAAAACAAAAATAAAAAAGCATAACAATAACAATGACGTCACGTGACACGTGCCGCGTTCCGAATAAAATAACGTTTAAGCGAACACTGTAGGGCTTGAGATTGTATTATTTTAATAATGTTTAGTCTACATACGTATCACTGACAGTACCTTTATTTAGCTTCTTTAAGACTTTTGCTTTTTTGTCGTTAGGGGAGATGAGTATATCGTCCAGGACAGCAGTCGGTAGTCCTCCTTTATTGACAGCTAAAATGACAATTATGGCATAAAAACCGTGGCATCCAAATGGCAGATCTAGTTTAAGAAAGCGGTTATCCCAAACATAGGTAGGAATGACATGATAAAACACGATGTGCCATTTTAATACATCCTATAATAGGAACAGGTACCGTAAATTAATGACCCTACACAGGGTGGGCGAGACACCGACGCTAAAACGGTTACCACGTACTATTCAATACATCATTCCAAAAAAATCAGCGGTTTTTTTTTAAATGTCCGACGAAGAATTTCTATGTGGGGGTTTCAGAATGATGTACTGAATACGTGGTATCCGTTTGGGCGTCGGTGTCCTTTCCACGTTGTATTTAAATAAGAGTACACTAGCAACCAAGTTATGCGTTTTCATTTACATCTAAAACAAGCTGTGGAAACAAGTAGTAAAGATATATCTAAAAGGTGGAGAAATTTCCATTGAACCAAATAGCAAAACATGAATGAAATTAGGTCAATACTTGTATGAAATATGTATATTATGTTTTAAACACATGTTTTTGGGAAAGTCTTTTGCAAGACATGAATAACGAGTAAAAACTCGTTACATGTTTGTAAGCATATGCATAATCAGCCTATAATGTTCCCATTGCTGGGATACACGGCCTCCTCTCTAAGAGAGGGAATGGGCTATAATCCACCACGCGGGCTCAGTGCGGGTTGGTAGATGTCACATGTTTTCGAATTGTTGGTTCTAGGACATGCCGGTTTCTTCACGATGTTTTCCTTCACCGTTTTTGAGAGCAGTGGGGATGAAATAAATTACACAAAGTAATGCGCCTGCCTGGGTTAGAACCTACGACTTACTGTTCGTAAGTCGCGGCCGCCACTACTTGGCCACTGCTGTTCACATGGTTGTAAACGTAGGGTAAACTACACAAGACTATGTTCTATGCTACATAAATACTTTTTGTATGTTGTATTACATTCTATGACGTTGGCAATTATCTGAGACTTGGTCTCTGCAGTGCGAGCATCAGCGAGTACTTTTTCAGCAATATCTTTGTCCACAACGTGTTTCTTTCCTAAGGCTGCAAAAGGTATAGATACTTCAGCTTAGTAAAATGGCTATGAAAAATAAAACTACAGAAAACTAGTAAAAAGCAATGGATATCAGTCAATAAAAAAAACCGGTAAAATAACTCGCAAAACTAGCATAAAATAAATGGCAGCAGAAACGTATAGTCTCGACGATATAAGTGGTAATTTAGGAAGGTTTATTCCAAATAAAATACAGAAATTTACATATTTTCCTTACAGCAAAATGTCCAAATTCAGAATAAATCAAAAGAGGAAATCCAGTTCATTAGTTTCCGATCCAACGATAATAGATTTCATCACTCGGCTATCGAATGATCGTAAACAGAATTGAGTAGATTTTCATTTTCATTTCTTTGTATTATCTCCATGTCGATGTCGTGTAAACGTAAATGGAAACACACACTCAAACACTGACTCGAGTGAACTATTCACTCTTTTAAAGCTTCTGATTTCAGCTGTATTTAACAAACCCATGGGGTGCAATAAAATCATGAATAGAGAATAGAATAGACGTAAAGTGATATTATGTAAACGCTAATTTCTTTGTCTCATTGCCCCTTTTGCGATGAATTTCAACAAACGCTTAGGCAGAAAATGGAGCGTAAGAATAACATAAGTTTAAAAATAAACTTGTTTACATTTCCTGACGTACCTACTCATATTATTATTTCAGAGTGAGTCTTATGTCTTATTTTCCTGTTTACTCTTCAAAGTTTATTAATATTCCTTGTTGTGTTAGAAATTATAATTACGATATTAATGTCATGTAATAATGTAGGTTAGGTATAGGTCCCAAGTCTGCATTTGTTAAAATTACTAGTCTTTTCTAACACCAGCTGAAAATGAGAAATCCACAATCCGATAACATTATCAACCTCTTTTTCCTGCCCTTGTCCCATTCTACTTGGGGTCGGAGCAACACGTTTTCTTCTTCCATTCTCCTCTGTCAGACGTCACGGCATCATTTACTCCTTTCTCTTTCATTATTTCATATCATTCCTCACACAATCCATCCATCAAAAATGCGATAACAATGTGGTTTAAAGTTTTAACACACATGGTTAATATCGCTCTTAGATATTCATTAATTTTCAAAACTACATACATAACACAATATCACGCCAATCTAGTGGGTTAGGCAGAGGCTCAGTTTGTAGGTACACCTACATACATTTCACAAGTTATGTTTAAGCCTCATGTTATAAGTGGCCTATTGCCACCTAACGGGCGCGAATACAATACTCCGAATTGCTACTGAGAGATTCCAACGTAATGCAGCCCTGGGTTCGATTTTGTGGTCAGGGACTAACGCCCTGTCATCAGCATTCTCTTGCCCTAATCCCAATTTATTTGGGGTCGGCCCAGCATGTCTTCTTCTTCCATACTTCGCTATAACTCGTCATCTCAGCAGTCACCTCCTTTCTAGCCATATCATCCTTCACACAGTCCATCCATCTTTACTATCTTGATGGCTATATTAGTAGAGGAAGACCATAGTCTTCCTCTACTAATATAGCCATCTACATTCATACTCAACATTTAGTTCGTGAATCATATTTTAATCAACAAACAACCTGACACTAAACTGAAAATATCAAAAAACGTTAAACCTTAATAAAAATTGTTAGCAAATATTTTGCGCAAAACAAGCATTTTCAATTGTATAATCGAAAATGGGTGCCTGAGGATGGACAGCGCCGCCGCCGAGGCCGGCCTAGAAAGATGTGTCGAGATGGACTAGACACGCAGCACGAAAGCTGGTTCGAGGTGGAGGAGGACAAGAGTACCTGAAAGGATATAGGGGGGGGGGGGAGGACATACAAGGCTATTGAAAATAATAATTTCGAAAATGATGACCTTAATGATGAATGCTGATGAATCTAATTTACCTAACGTTTATTGCCTCTATGTTTGTCTATTTGTTTGTTACTTGATATTGCATAAATAAAACGGGAATATCATTGCATCATAGAGCTAAACCTGTTTACAGGAAATACCCAGTGCATCACGCAGATTATATTATTATGTATATTGTTTTTGATAATGACTGTAATGAGAGTTTAGTATTGTTTGTTTATAAATAGGCCCATTATTGTGGTAATTTTAGGTACTTATATCATCATTTTCCTACCTTTTTCTCATGTAACTTGGGGTCGGCACAGCACGTTTTTTTTCTTCCATTCTCCTCAGTCAATCGTCACGCTATCATTTACTCCTTTTTCTTTCATATCATTACTCACACAATCCATTCATTTAGGTACATACGGCGCAATTACTTTTGGTCCTATAAGCCCATCTCCGCGTTTCGAATGACTTAACTCAAATTATGGCACCCGATGTCATTACACTGGTAATCGCGACGGAATACGAGCTAACGACCACCGAGTACTTTGAATGAACTCGAGAACCTGCGGCCGCGGCGAGTGAAAGGTTTAGCGTCGGGAATCCGAATTCGGGTACCCGAAAGGATGAAGCCAGACGAGGTTGTTTGAATACTCGACCCCGTTCATTAACCGACTTCAAAAAAAAGCAGGAGGTTCTCAATTCGGCAGGTATATTTCTTTTTTTTTACATTAATGTAATGAACAATGAAAAAATAGTAATAAAAAAAAAACAAAAATGTAATGTGTGTGTGTATGTAATGTGTCGTCGTTTCTTAGGCAATTCTATAAGCAATCGATTGCTTATACATTTGCCTAAGAAAAAGAAAGTTATTGCGCCATTGAATTCAAAAAGCGATTTTCTCGAAGACTAGCTTTAGTGAGGCTATTGTTAAAATGTACGCCCTGAGGTTTTTCGCTGGAGGTTTTCATCCCTATTTGTATAAGTGTGTGCGAATATGCTAAATGTAAAACATGAAAATATCACATAATTTCAATCAATACTTTAGTAGGAAATCGACGATGAAGCTTACTATATTTATTTATATACTCTTCGGTTCACATAATATAACATCACGCCTGTAATCCCAGAAAGGTTAGGTAGAGGTGCAGGTACATAATAGTACACCCACATTTTGCCAGTTTTGTTTAAGTCCCATGTAATAGGGGGCGAGCATATTGCCATCAACCGGGCACAAGTCCAGACACGGTGGGTGCTACGGGAAATTCCTGATGGAAAACCCAATAACACTTTGCCCGACCTGGGAATCGAATCCAAGACCTATTGCGAAGTAGTCGCGCTTGCACCCACTAGACCAACGAGGCAGTCACAGCAGTCTTTGGATTATTTAGTTAGTGTCCTCAAGGACAGCAGGCCGGAAGTCAAGTGGTAACTTTGACTTTAAATTAGCAAAATCAACAAAATAAAAGGCGAGCTTAAGCCGTGTTCACACACAGCGTATAATCAACCGCCGACTGTGAGCGTCAAGTTCAAAATGTATGAAAAAACAAAGGGCAGTCTGAATATTCTTCGTACATTTTTTAATGAGCGCTCACAGTCAGGGGCCGACTATACCGTGTGAGCGTAGCTTTATACTAGTATTACTACTGAAGAGCGGCTATTGTCTTGCAGAGTATAATATTCGTTGGGCTCAAAGAAGTTTCATTACAGCTTACCAGTTTGGACCTTCTTCATAACTTCAGATAGACTGTCATAAGATTCGACATCAATGGCAGCTAAGTCATCCATGGCGCCAGGTGCTAGGTCTTTTTTCTTTACCCCTACATTAAACATTATCTTAATTAGTGGTTTGGTTATTTTAGCTAAGTACTTGATGACCAAGAATATAATTAAGATGAACTATGCGCAGTAAAAGGCTCAGGTGGCCTACCATAACGTCTTAGAGCAGGAGTAATTATAGTGTGGGAAAGAGATGGCGCTAGACGACCTGTATAACTCTGTCTCTTTCCCACACTGGAATTAGTCCTGCTTTAAGACGTCATAGCTAGTCTGTGGTCATAGTAACCCTGGTAGGTACGTTTCAGTCTCCAAAAAAGTCATAGCTCAGCATCTTGCTGCGTTATTAAAAAAAAACGGCAAAAAAAATTATATCTGTTGTATGGGAGCCCCCCTTAAATATTATTTATCTAATTCTGTTTTTATGTATTTTTTGTTATAGCGGCAATAGAAATACATCATCTGTGAAAAATTCTAACTATCACGGTTCATGAGATACAGCAAAAAAAATTAAATATTAAGGGGAGCCCCCCTTAATATTTAATTTTTTTAAATTTTTAGTATTTGTTGTTATAGCGGCAATAGTAATACATCATTTGTGAAAATTTCAGCTTTCTAGCTATCACGGTTTATGAGATACAGCCTGGAGACAGACAGACAGACAGACAGACAGACAGACAGACAGCGAAGTCTTAGTAATAGGGTCCCGTTTTACCCTTTGGGTACGGAACCCTAAAAATGAAAGCCACAACGCTGATTCAATTGAAAAATATTTGGCACTGGAATGAAGTTGCCAAAGGGCGTTGTTGGCAAACATTTGCAAAATAGTTCAATGAATTTATATTGAAAACAAAAAAAAAAAATAACTGGAGTAGACGAGATGCTGCGCCGACCTCAAGTAAATTGGGATAAGGACAGGAAAATGATGGTGATTAATAATGATATTGAAAACACGAGATGACGGTGTTAGTACCGATTTTGGCCACACGTCAAAAAATGTGACGCTTTTGGCATGACCTATTGAGGGTATGTAGTACAGCGTGTAAAGTTCTTCATCCCCCATAGAAATGGGAGGATCCTCCGACCAGACGAGTGTTATGTCTGGTGGGCATAACACTACCGACACCGACACCACCGCCCGGCAGTTGACGTCAGGTTTTTCTATATACCTAGTCTTAAGTCGTGGATAACTTTAACTGCGCGATTTAGGAATTTGATGTTAGTTCTTCATTTATGTCATAGATGGCGCTGTAGTACGTGTTGCTGTAGAACTTTTTTAGGGTTCCGTACCCAAAAGGTAAAACGAGACCCTATTACTGTTTGTTGTTTAACGAGACCCTATTATTGTGATAGTTAAACAGTTGAAATTTTCACAGTTGATGTAGGTATTTCTGTTGCCGCTATAACAAAAAATACTTAAAAACAGAATCAAATAAAAAATATTTAAGGAGGCTCCCATACAAAAAACGTGTTTTTTTATTATGGGCAACTACGCCGGTTTTTGTAGTACCGTTACAACCTGATGCCGCTGGCAGCTACACCAAAGAAAAATAAAATAATAAACAAAACACCGCTCAAGTAGTTACCTTTAAGTATGTTTTTTATAATTTCTGGTTTCTTGCTTTTCTTGTGAGGTTGTAAACTGGCGACTATATCATCCATGACTACAGGTGATAGTTGCCTTCTCTCTAAGGCTGAAAATACAATTGTTTTATGTTAACGTTCTGGGGAAGAGGAGAAAAGAAATGGGTATGTAAGAAGAAGTCCGAAAGTGGCGCCGGTAGCTAAGAAGCTATGGAAGTTCGTTGTTAAGGCATGTCATAAGCAGGAATGAGAACATGGCGTGAGGTAATTTTTAGGGTTCTGTACCCAAAGGGTGTAAAACGGGACCCTATTACTAAGACTCCGCTGTCTGTCTGTCTGTCTCCAGGCTGTATCTCATAAACCGTGATAGCTAGAAAGCTGAAATTTTCACAAATGATGTATTAGATACTATTGCCGCTATAACAACAAATACTAAAAATTCAAAAAAATTAAATATTAAAGGGGGCTCCCATACAACAGATATGATTTTTTTGCCGTTTTTATAGATAATGGTACGGAACCCTTCGTGCGCGAGTCCGACTCGCACTTGGCCGGTTTTTAGTACATATGTGTACGAAAACCAAAGAAATTATGGATGGAGTGTGTGAAAGCTGATATCGCTAGGAATAACATGAGTTTAGGGATGACGACTATCGCAATAAGAAGAAGAAGACGTATTTCTCCGATACCACGTAAATGTGAATGAAATTCGGAGAAGAATATACATGCTAATAATGAAACTGAGTTAAATTACCTTCTCGTATTTTTTGTAAAACCTGTGACTTGTTGTCACCTGGACGCACCTCATCGAGTATTTCGTCCATAAAACCAGGCGGTAGTCGCCCCTTCTCTACCACTAAAATATATTAAATCAAACGTGATATCAGAATTGTAGATAAAATTACGTTTTTAAACTACAAACTCTGCCACCTATGATAAAGTTCAGTGCAACCAATTTTAGGACCTTTTTATTACAAATGATCACTTTGAAATCAATTTAGAATAAGTACGAACGTCAAAGTATACGGCGACACATCAAGCCATACATTTTTAGTATAACATGGCCTCGCTTTGAATAGATTTCCAATACAATGAGAGATCCGTATTAACTGGTTTGTATAGCTTTATTGGTCGCCGAGCGTACACAGTTAATTTTGAGGCAATTCAGGTAAATTATCAATGATTGAATATTCAAAGTATAATTTAATTAGGCGTCTTTGCAGTTCCTACCTTTCCGGAGGTTCTTCAGGACAGCAGACTTATCTCCTGTGCTTACTTCAGCCATTACCTCATCCTTGAGCGACGGCGTCACATGCCTCTTTACTACCGCTGTTTAAATAAATTCATTGAGTTAAATAAGGTACCATTAAACTAGATGACATATTTTAACACAGCGTTCAGTATGTCTAAAAAAGATATTCAAGCAAAAAAACACTGATTAAAGTGATTTTGTTTTGACCGTTTTGTGGATGTGTTTATTCTAGAGTGCCGGCAATTTATTATTTTAGGTCAAAATAAAATCACTTTAATCAGTGTTTTTTTGCTTGAATATCTTTGGTTAGACGTACTGAACCACGCAGATTCAGGCATCGTTTAAATTAATGGTAAGCCTGTGGTTCCCTTTATTTCGGAACTACATATAATATAGTTTATCTGAACATACCATCGCGGATCTTTTGAAAAAGTTGAGACTTTTTGTCAGTAGGGCTAATTTTTTTAAGTACTTCATCCATAACTGCGGGTGATAGTTGCCCATTGTCCACCGCTGAAAATGTATTTTTACATTAGTATGATGATGGACACATAGGTTTTGACTGTGTAAAATTAGCAAACTCGTCACGTATTTCTATGTAAATGCTTTCGTAGCTGATACATTTGGAATTGTACCTTGGAACTTATACAAACAAGATTGAAAATTCTTTTATTTGATATTGATATCTTGTATTCTAACTTACCGTCTTGGATTACTTGCAAGGCTTGAGCCTGATCTTCACTAGAATGCTGTGGTTCTACTAAAATATCATTCAGGACAATTGGCGTCACTAGCCTCCTTTGAAGCTCTAAAATTAGACATATAATATGTTGAATTAAAAATGTCATTACATTTCAAATCAATTATAATGAGAGACGCATAAGACCCTAAGATACCTCGCACGATACGCGTCTTTGAGCATGATTAGTCGTGCGATTGGCCGCATGGGTTCCAACCAAGAAGAGAGGTCGGCTGCGACTGGCCGGCAACTTGTTCGACCAAACTGCCTTCTTGTTCGAAGCTTCGAAGTCACGGGCGTTTTTGCCTCGCCATCATCATTGATTTAACACCCATTTACAAAACATGCACCAGTGTGCGTAAATTCATCAATGAGTCAATGAGAAATGAAGGCAGTTCGTTTTGTAGCTTAATATGTTTGTCCGGAGCGTCGTAGTAGCGTCGGGCGCGAGTTTTAACATTTTTTAAATACCTATTTTGTATTTTTTATTACGTCATGATTGTTGTAATAAATCAATTTGGCCGGTAGGGTAGGCCAAGCCTAAATGCCTCTATGGACGGCATGCCCCTACCATTTAGTTTGAAAATTACCCAGAAATTAGGTAATCAAACAATGCAGTGTTAATACAACCATCTTGATTTGTTTAAAGAAATAGCACACATATCAAATCGGAAAGGGATCGTTACCGTATCGTCTTTTGCCTCGCCGTCAAACAGACGGTTCGTGAGCTTGTCCCGAGGCGAGCCGATAACGTTCCGATTCCGATTAGTGTGCGTTGCACTAGGGAGTTTCATAAAAAGAATACTGAATGGCTCGAGTTGATACGGTGGCGATCACTTTCCGAGTTGATGTGTGCTATTTCCTTTAAGCATACCTATTTGAACTTTTTCTATGACTGTAGACTTGGTGTCACACGATCTTACTTTATCAATGAGGTTAGCCATGAAATCGGCCGGTAGTTGATTCTTTTCTGACGCTGGAAATGTAAAACATTAGAAATAAGATTTTATTTATGCTTCACGGATACTTAATTGCGATTTTATTCATATACTAGCTGTAGCCCGCGGCTTCGCTCGCGTTAATTTAGAATTTAACAATCAATTCGGGTTGTACTCTGCTTGTATAGTAATTTAATTCAAAATAGTAATTTAAATCATAAGAACGTTATTGTTGTTTTCCTCGGGAACAGTACTTTTTCGGGATGAACTCTATGTCCGTGTCTATACACCTAACAACGTAAATATCTGCAAAAATTCAAATTTTTTTTGTGCCAATTTTTTTTTTACAATTCCTTCACTACTTCATCGAAAGGAACTTCGTTCCATCCGGGTGTCCCTTCACACCTCTCTAGTTTTTTTTAATTATCTATGGTATCTATAAATCAAGTTATCAACCTTGGATTGGACTTGTTTGCTGATGAATGGAAGACGATAATGCTAGAATGTTTGTGGTCCTATGAGAAGACCGAGTAAAAGCATTAAGTTATTTAATTCAGTATTAATGGCTTATGCTATACTAAATAAATAATAATAAATGAAAATTAACTTTATTAAGCCTCGAAATCATATTATTATGTTGTTCCGATTTTTAGTCTTAACTAAGTTGTTTTACAGTCTAGTTAATGTTACAAGCCGTTCAGCTACGTACCTTTGAGAACGTTTCTCAAAACGTCACCTTTTTTTGCACTTTCGTTTGCATGGGCCATAACATCATCCATGGTGGCTTGGAAAATGTGGCGCTTTGCTATTGCTAAAATGAATTATAATTATGTTTAATTTTATTGAAAATTTGCCAAAATAGACCTTGAAGTTTTGTGATGAGTATGTGACCTTATGGTGGTATTGCGACGTCGATCGACAACGCAGAATATTTTACATTTTTACTCGCAAATCATAAAATACTTCAGTCTAACATGTATTTCACAATATATTGCTTTAAAAAGATTTTTAAGACTGACCTTTGCGGACTTTCTCCAAAAACCTAGCATTATTATCCGAAGGACATTCATCGGCGAGTATATCACACAAGACACCAGGTGACAGCTGTCCCTTTGCAATTGCTGGAACAGACATGATTAAAGCCTCGTATTCACTAGGAGATAAATGTCCCGAAACGCGGGTCGCTAGAGAAGTCGGGCAACGTTAGGTGATGTCGGCCAATGGTGCCAAAACCCTTGTCTTTTGAGCAATTTTTCATCGTTTTCTATTTTAATAGACATGTGACGTACGACTCGTTTTTGCCCGAAATCTTTAGAAATGTGTTGCGTGACATTTGTCTTCTAGTAAATAACAATATCAATGTATTGATTAGACATACATATACCTATATTTTTTCAACGATGTTAGACTAACCTCGACGGATGTTCTTCATGATGTGTTCCTTATTTTCAGTTGGTTGTATTTTGGCGATTAAATCTTTCATGACGTGTTCAGGCATTTTCCTCTTTTCTATTGCTGAAAAATAAATATAAATACCTAACGTGATGACACTTTGGTGGTCCGTGGCTTGCATGCGTAATTATGAAAGATATCTCCTTTACACTTATCAGTACTTATTGTCCACTTAGAAAGAATGCTTGATTTGGACGGAGGTTCCATTTTCCTGAACCAACCTAAGGCTTCGTTTTCACCAGAGATGTGCGAAGCGAGGCGAGGCTGTGGAACGGTGCGAGCGTTTCCGCCAGAGATGTGGTAGGCCGCTGAGCTGTGCGAGGATGCGTAGCGATGCGCAGATGAGCGGTCGAAGATGTGTAGCGGGCTCGTTTCAGATACGACCGTTTTCTTTTTTCAGGTCAGGCCGTAAGCTTTTACTAAAATATTGTACACAGGGATATTGTAGACCTACCTTTGCGAACTTTCTCTAAGACTTGAGACTTAGTATCGGTATGTTTCACATCTTCGACTATCTCTTCTAACACTGCGCATGGTACTTCACCTACTAATACCGCTGCAACAAAAACAGTGTACAGTATGGTTCGTAAACTATCAATATTTTAATTTAGTAGTTCATCAAACCCTTCAATAGCGGCGAACTTTACGTAGACAATGATTAGGTACATATAAAACAAGAGCGTTCAAGACGAGGTATGAAAGAAGTTTAGAAATATACGTTTGAAGAAGTTTAGAAGTATACAATATGTTAAAAAAACCTAGATTATATTTATGTAATCCTTTTTGGATAAAAAGTTAAAAAAATATATGATGGAAATTAAAAAAAAAATACTAAAATGAGGAACTGGCATGGCAACACAGGGGCGCGGGCGGCTACACTCCGGTCGCTTCACGGATAGTGACGAATTGACGATCGATCATAGTTATCAGTAAGATGGTGTTGTCACGTTTTAGAAGTTTATTAGAATATAGGGAAATGGTGGTAGTTTGGGACAAAAATCATGCATTTTAAAATTCATTGGTATTTTTATTTTCATGAATATTCTGTTTCTTATTTTATTTGTCATTGTGTCACACGTCATTGGTATATCTATCATCCCTTTGGGATGGAAAAGGGTTTTTTTTTAATATATTGTATAATACACACACCACACCAACTAAACTGTACGTAACCTTAAAACAAACTCGACGAAATATGTAATTTCGAAAATGTTTTTAAGTTTAAAACCTGAAGGAAAAATCAATATATAGACTTACCTTTGCGGACGTTAAGCAAGATCTGGGACTTATTGTCACAGGCGTTAACTTTCTCGAGAACAACTTTAACCGCTGATTGTGACATGTAATTCTGAGTTATTACTGAAATTCGAGGATAAAGTTTATATTACTTTTAAGTTTTCACTTAATTTGCAAAAGACTGTAATGAAAATGGAGGAAACCAATTATAAGAAAATTATAATAATTCCAGCAACCTTTTTGAAGAAACTGAAGGTTTTGTCTGTACTATTATGGTCAAAGTTATCATAACGAATAACTCCTGGATATTATAAGAGACGGGACGGTTTACGCAGCCGACCCGGTTAGTCGATCAGACATATTATTTCTGGTTGTTCTCGTCAGGCTAACGGCGAGTACTAGCACAGGCACAAAGAAGTGGCCTGGATTATACACCAGGAACTTGTTTTGAAATATAAACTTGTGGAATCTGAGGTACCGTACTACAAGTATGTGCCCGACCCAGTTCTTGAGAAAGACCATGTCACGCTGTACTAGGATCGGCCTATCATTACTGACAGGACAATAATTGTTGCAAATAAGCCTGATATAGTGGTGATAGACCGATCAGTGCGCCGCGTAATCAAAATCAATGAGCGTAATGATAGTCGATGTTACCATCCCGCATGACGAGAACCTCGTGAAAGCTGAGAAAGAGAAACAAATAAAATATCTCGACTTGGAACACGAGGTTGTCGACACGTGGAATGTGAACTCGCTTGGAGGTTGGATCATGGGCCTGATTCAGAAGGCAGTACTTCTCGATAAGGCTCTCAGGTTCTTGTCTCTGGAGCCCTAACCACCGGTAGCTTGGACCTCGCTCCTGCACCGGTGGACCACTTAGTTTTAATGAAATATTTAAAAATGAAAGAAATATTTAACAAGAATGAGTAAAAGAAAATAACGAAATATTATACAGGGTGGTGGTTTAGTCAACTTTCCCAAAGATACTCATTAAGCATACAACAGTAGACAGACTGTTTCAATGCATGTATGAAAAGCAATATTTTTTTATGATTCGTATGTGACTTCCTTTGGAAAAGATATTTAATACGACGGGTGGACTCACCTCCTTGTAGGAACAGCTGACTAACACTCGCCACCATGTACAATAGTATGTACAAACGCCAGCACCTCAAGCTACCCGAAACTGCCAAATTTTCCCAATCAACTTTGAACCTAATGCTTTAGCGATAAAGTTGAAAAGTTTGATGTGCTTGCGTCTGTACATTGAAATTGTTAAATTAGTTCTAGAAGCATTTATAAGAACCTTTGAAGAAAAAGTTACAATTTAAAAGTTACCTCTTCGTACTTTCGACATGACATCTGATTGGTCGGCAGTTGTGCTTAAATCAGCTAGTATTTCTTGAATAACTTCTGGATTTAACTCCCCTTTATTTACCGCTGTAATAGTAATTAATTTTGATTAAAATATCGAAAACATATTTTTCTTTAAGGATCAACAACACAGAGTGCGGCCGCGATATCAAGACTCGCTGTTGCCAAGTGTAAGGGTCATACCACAGATGGTAATGATGGTACCATCTATGGTTCATACAAATTCAAAGGAAACTAATGCAGCGGCACCACAGCGGCGTAATATGTAACGGCCCTAAGCCTCTTGATTGATCGGTGGTCCTATCTAATCATCAACTCAAGT
The DNA here is from genome assembly GCA_950022335.1 of Eurois occulta. Taxonomy (NCBI): domain Eukaryota; kingdom Metazoa; phylum Arthropoda; class Insecta; order Lepidoptera; family Noctuidae; genus Eurois; species Eurois occulta. The sequence goes on along the minus strand of OX465484.1, from coordinate 5,947,162 downwards.
TACCTAACAACCCGGTACTCCACTAGCCCACTGATAGAGTATCGCGTTGGATCTTAACAGATGTTGAAAAACAGTTGACGTAAACTGAGTCTCGACTTTCAGCAGTTAGATAGCGATTAAGAAGAGAGGGTTTTTTAGAACTTTTCCTATTCATTTAAAGTAAGAAACAAAAGAAAAAAAGATGTATTTATTTGTATCCTACAGGGTAAAACAAAATTAACAAAAAAATATACACGGGGTGTGAACGGACCCTTCACGAAGCCGTCAACCAAGCAATATCTACATCAAACTAAATAACTTACGCATAAACTATTGCTGGGAAATTATTTTTTGTTTGGGGTGAAAAATCACGTTTTACGGTAGGACTCAATGTAACGCACTCAAAACATTGTGCTGATGGTTGGATTGAATAACAAAAGGGGTCGTGGAGGTGTTTACAATAAAAAACTTTCATTAAAAAAAAACTTGTGAAAAAGTTGGAACTTTGACCCCATAATATCTCCGTAATTAGAAGGAAGGTATGGTCTAGAACAAAAAAAATATCGCAATGACGGAGAGAATAAGTACCTTGCGGCTTCGTTAAGGCTCTTGTTTACAGCCTTTATAATAATATATAGGGTGACTGGTAATTAGTGACCGAATTAAACACGTGATGGTACTCATGATAATAAACAACTTTTCCAAAGAAACATTTTTTTACTCATTCAATTTTACCACAATAACACAACAGCCGTATGAAATTCGCGCGCGCCCTTCACCCATCAGCTGTTAGCCGCGTGACGCCGCCGCCGTTCTGCCTCATTACTATCGTAGGGTAATGGTCACAATTACTATATGAATGACTATAAAAAAAAAATTGTTTCTTTGGGAAAGTTGTTTGTTATCATGAGTCCAATCACGTGTATAAGTATCGGTCACTAATTACCAGTCACCCTATATATAAAGTTAAATGAAAAAAAAAGACATACATTAAACTATAATTGTCCTGTATGAGGCCAAAAGGCCTATCTCTATAAGGATGGATAGCATTTAAGGTCATTTACTTACCTTGAAGGAGGTTCTTTATGATTTCATCTTTGCTTTCTCCAGCACCAGTGACTATATCATCCACGACATGACGAGAAACTTGTCTCTTGTTAATCGCTGGGAAAGTAAGCAATTAAGATGTCATTTTGATATGGCACTGGTAGTCGATGCAGAAAGACATGAAGCTCTTCAAAGCCTTACTTTTTCTAAAACTTCATTTGCAATAGCATCAAGCAGGAACCTACGTACTGCCAAACTGTTCAAAGCGGACTAAGAATAGTGGGTGGGTGTAAGCAGCTTGGCTAGTTTCTACCGAACGAGAACAACTGCGTTGCAGTGGGACAATTCTTCTTGAAAGTAGAACTAATTTACCCGGGTTTTTTTACTATAATTATATTGAAAGAGACTTACATCCAGACATACATAAAGTCACACCTTTTTCCCATGGGGTTTGGCAGAAATCACAGAGCGCCTGCTACGATCCTTACTCGTTTCGCCTCGTCCAAGTTCATACATCTGGTCATACACGCTCGCCTATTGCGAGTACTACGCACCTGACCTTACTGAAGAACCTCACCAATAAGGACTTACCTGCACGGACTTTCTCCACGATGTCCGAATTATTATCGCTAGGACGTATATTCTGTAGAATATTGTTCATAACATCTGGCGGTAACTTTCCTTTATTTACCGCTGCAATTAAGAGTTTTTATTACGAACAATGAGTGTTGCAATAGGGCAAATGTTATGCCGAAATTAATAAACGTTACTCAGAACAGCGTGAAGAAATTTTTGAGTATAATGTAGATGGTTATACATGTAGGTATGGGAAGACCAAAGAAACGATTGATGGACTTTGTGAAAATCAAAATCAAGGCAAATAAATAAATTTTCAAGTAGGCCAGTTACAGGCACTTTTGAATTGTCGAAACAAAGACAGCAATAAAATGAAGCTACAGTCCCAGTCACAAGGCATAATAACTGTGTAAGTACTGTAGTGGCCCATTCTAAAGCGTAATCTCTATGAAGAAGAACGGAAAAGAAACTTCGTGGACACTCTTTTAAATCAGAATATTCTTACTAAACCTTGGTACACATTGCTGAGATTGTAGGTACATGAGAGATGATAGGGCTAGAAAGAAGGTGACTTCTGAGCTGAAGAATAATAGAGAAGAATGAAAGAAGAAGTTACGATGCTGAACCCAGGTCAGTGAAGATAAGGGCAGAACAATAATAATGTTCTCGAGTCTATCTTGCACTTCAGTTTGACAGTTGTGCGGCAGCGACAGGAAAAATGCTTACACCCGTATCTATAAATAAGTCAGTGATTACTTGAGTATAAGTCATTTTTTTAAGATACGATTTTTATTTTGTAGTTTAGTTTACTTCTTGTAGTTAGAACTGTCAAAAGTTATAATTCTTAGCTTTGCTTTCTTGACGGTTCTTACTTCGTTTTGATTCTTGTCTATTGCATAAAATTTTTTGCATAAATAAATTACTTAAAATCAATTAATAACTTTAACTTACTCTAGATACGGGTGTTAGTCAAAGCACGTGCTAAGTAACGTTTATTAATGTTTGTTGTTCATTATTTTTTACCTTTACGAAGATTCGTAGTAAGTACTGTTTTATTTCGACTTGCGCGTGCGATGGCCAGCATTTCATTCGCTACTGATGGAGTTACGTGACTCTTAGATATCGCTGCAAATAATATAGTTATTGTTTTTTTTTATATTCAATGGGTCTACTCTTGACCTCATTCTAATCCTGAGGAGAGACGAGGGATGGGTGGGGATGGGGTTATTATTAGATTAAAAGGTTTTTTTAGGTCATAAATATAACGCAAGTGAAATCCCATCGGCGTGAGGCGAGGCATCTTACGCTCTTCGCTACGAAACGAATTCGGAGTCACGAAATAAATCGTTTTGTAAATTGACACATTGCGACAATTTAACATGTTAATTAAACCATTTCATATGTCGGTAAAAGACTGAATGTTGCGATTGGAATTTACGCTCAATTTGCGAAGTATTTTCCTTAACATGACATTATATAACTATAGTTTTAGATGTTCCGGGTAAGTCCCTACAAGACTGTCGTAGGTATCACAGGATTACAGGATAGCCCAAACATAATACTTTATATTTTGCAGCGAACATAGTCTGGGCTAAAAATTCATTCTCTTTCTTTGTAACCTTAATGTCTTAGTGTTTGTAACCTACCTTTACGGACTTTCTTCATGACTTGAGACTTGTTGTCATAATTACGTACATTGAGTAGTACATCATCTATGACATCAGGGCACAGCTGACCTTTTTCTACGGCTGAAATATACATAATCATCGTTTTAACACTCAGTGTTCATAGTTTAAAGAGAGGCCAGGATAATATTGGTCCACGAAGGGGAACTGGGCAGCTTAGCAACAGCTGAGACTCATCATCATCTGGTTAGCCTTTTTTCAATTCCAACGGCATGATTGGTTGGCGCTGTGGCTGAGCGATCGGCCGCTGCGCTGCGTGTCTCGGGTCTGATTCCCCCACGGAAGTTGCTCCGCGTCGGGTTGTTTGTATATGCAAGTTTAAATGTTTGTAAACGCACCCACGATATAGGAGAAATTCAAAGGGTTAAAAAAAATGGTACAGTCGGTATCCAGTGTAACCGTATGCTGCTGAATATCAGTATTTTACATTTACGGCTGCTGACTAACCTCCTCATCCTCATCCACGTTGCTGGGTAACACCAAACTCCTGGTTGACAGATGTTTTGGCGTTTGTCTTCTCGTAAAGCGTAAGGCCCGCTTCTACCACGAATCACTTAACACGTTTAATGATAAACATATTTAAAACGTCATTCCGTCTCTATCATCTTCAAGGCGTTCGCAGTAACAGCACCATGTTTAATACGTTTAACGTTAAACGAGTTTAGTCATACGTGATGCAAGCGGTTCTAAGACTCGCAGTAGTAAAACGCGATTTTATAGCATAACAACATCATTAACCGTCTTCAAAAAGGAGGAGGTTCTATGTTTTTTATGTAAGTTCACCGATTTCTCGGTTAATTCTAGATCGATTTTTGAAAATTGATTTTTTTGTTTGAAAGAGTATGCTCCCAAGTTGGACCCATAGAAATATTATCATGATCTGATCATGGACTTCGGAGATGTGGAACGGAACTCTTCAATAATAGACGCAAACATTTGTTTATGATAATACAACTAAAAAAGGAAAAACAAAAAACTGTTTTGCAAAAAATTAAAACCGATTTCAAAAACAACAAAAAGTGAAAAATAAATTTAGCTTTAGAAGTCGGTGACAAAAAAACTAGAATTAACAAAAAAAAGTCACCGACTTGCTAAAGTCTGTTTTATTTTTTTGCAAAAAAGTTTTTTTTTTAGTTACAGGCTTACAGACCTTTCTTTATGTTTACTACAACTTCATCTTTAATCTTATTCCTTGTAGGTTGTATGTTGGCGACGATATTATGCATCACACACGGTGGAACTTGCCTGTTTGCTATCACTGAAATAATATAATTCAGGTTTTTAGTATTTTCAAAATCGTCGAGCTCTGTATGCATTGGGAAACAAAAGTTTCACAACTTTGTTTAGCAACAAAAAGCATGTTTTATGTTAATCATGATCCTGGCAACGTGGAATATTGCAGTGTAGCTGGGAACATGCTTTTGAAGCTTTGTGTTGTTTGGGAATAGTGTGGCGGGCTTGTCCCTTAGAAAAAAAAGCCGACAACATCTTAGATGCCCTGCAAAATACCATTCAAAAAGGAAAAAAATGCGCAATACTTGGAGGTGCGACTTTTGTTTGTGTCCTTAGATCAGAATAGTATCATGGGTGCCAGTTTTGTATGCTCACCAGTCTCGACTTTCGCCACAATGATGGACTTAGTATCATAAGGATGAACAGCATCGACTATATCACACAGGATGTCGCTTGGTAATTTTCCTCTTTCTACCGCTGAAAGAAATATTTTGTCATAATAAAAATAATTACAGAATCAGAGCTTATCTCTGAGCGCCATCTTTACGAGAAAATCGCGGCGTTATTCATTATCAATGCCGTGTCAGATGCAACATGACAGCAACATTATAACAATAAGTAACCTTCTATACGGGGTGGAAGGGACACCGACGCGAAAACGGTTACCACGTATTCGTACATCATTCAGAATCCCCCCCCCCCACAACGAAATTGTTCATCGGTGATTTAAAAAAAAAAACAACTGTTTCCTATGACAGAAGACGGGCGTCGTCGTCGAGGGAGGCCTAGAAAACGCTGGCGTGACGACCTAGACGCGTTTAGGAGAGATTGGCCAGAAAACCGCAGGGAGAGAAGAGTGGAAGGCTATGGGGGAGGCCTTTGCCCAGCAGTGGGACAATAGTGGCTAAGAAAAAAAAAAAAAAAAAAAAAGTTTCCTTAAGTGCGAAACCTACACGGTCGAAATGTATGGAACAGCTTATTTGTTTTTAAATCACCGATGAAAAATTCGGTGTCCCTTCCATCCTATATAACTTTTGCGGATTTTGTAATAACTTTTTGCCCACCAACACTTGCAAACGTTACTGTACAGTCAACGGCCAGAAATCCACTTACACCGCATTTACCATTATTGCCTGCGCTATACGAGCTGCGGCGCCTATACACACATACGCATATTTATCCGTGTGAGTGATGTTCCAACGCTAACAAATTAACATGTCGTGTAGCATCGCGGTACGAGTAGTTAATTTTAGATGTGGTCAATGCTAGACAAGGATGACAATATCAGTAACTTGTTTTTTATCGCAGTCTGATTATTTTTTTCATAGTAATGCAAAATTTCAACTAGTGAATATAAGTTAACATTAGCTAGATCGGTAACGAGGCTGCACTCGCTAATGTGATCTGGATAGATGTGAGTTCGAATCCTAGTTGGGCCTATAATTATTATTATTTGTGTTTTAGTAATTTATTTTAGTAAATTACTTTGAACAAATAGATATTACATTATAGGTAATTTATTATTATAATATGATAATAAATGAAACAAATTTTGATATGGTAATATTGTAATATTTTTTTATACAAAAGAAATCCTTTACTTAGTTATGTTTATAGTATTGAATGTTAAAAAACACATTTTAGGTTACATATAGATATTATGAAAATTCTGATATCATTTAAGAGGTTATAGCTTAATTATTCATTTTCTCAATGAAAAGAGGATTGAAACTTAACCTCAATATTACAATAATATAAATACTAATTTGTTAAAGTTACGGCCACTATGTCCCCTGACACAAAATTACCCCTGTCTATGATTTTTAATACTTCGTGTGACCTCCGTTAGCCTCGATACAGCTAATGAGATGTCGACGCATAGACGCCACAATATTTGCACAGATATTTGTGCCGCGCAAACTATCCCATAACTGCATGCAATGGGATTTGAGTAGCTCAGGGCATCTCTCGTCCCGAGCTTCCCATCTTTGCACCATTAAACCCCATATATTTTCTATGGGGTTTAAGTCAGGCGACCGAGCTGGCCAAGGAATAACTTTAATTTCCGGATGATTGCTAAACCATTCGCGAACAATGCTGGCACGGTGAATAGGACAATTGTCTTGAACAAAACTTATCTCGTTTAAGTCTTCTGCGGGGTAGACATTACGCACCGTAGGCAACATTATATCGTTCAACACTTCCACATAGTTGACACTGTTGGCTCGCGTCGATATATAACTTAATTCACCGGGCCCTTGAGCACTTATCCACCCCCACATATTCACACTGATTCTGCCTGACTCCGTATTTGGTCTGACATTGCCTTCAGACCAACGCGTGTTATTTTTACGCCACAAATGCAGCCTTCCTTTTTGGCACGATTTTTCGTCGGTGAATATTGTCGTCTCCCAATCAAAGTCCAAATATTCCCGGGCAAAACTTAACCTCGCCTCTTTATGCCGTTGCGTTAAAAACGGTTTTTTAGCTGGCGTTCGGTGATGAAGACCTTCGGCATGGAGTATGCGGCAAACGGTGTGCCGAACTCATCGGCAAAATGCCTTGTTGGGATGAAACCATTCGTCTCATATTCAGCTACCATATGTATAACGTCGCTGAGGCTGGCTAATATGAGATGGTCTTCCGCTCCTCTCACGATTCTTCAGGCTACCTTCTTCCTCAAATCTCTTCACCCAACGACTAACAGTCTCTCTCTAAAAAAAAAAAAAACTATGTTACACACTTGCAACAAGCGATTTATCTACCATTATATTTTGTAGGTATCATCACATAAAATTAAAAAAAATAAACTTACACATAAGCCGGTTTCATTCGATATTTGAGATATATTATGGCCATTCGAATATAGGGCCACAATATTTGCCTTGGCTTCAATACTAATATTAGCCTGCATATTGAATTCAGAAGAATACTAAAATAGCAACAACAAGATAACACAAACGCTCGTAACTATGTTCACCAACCAACAACAGCGAATAGTGGTATAATTTATGTAAACTAGTAAAGTAGTTAAAATATGAGGGTAGATTTACAAAGTGAAATTATCACTTTGTTTCAAATCTACCCTCATATTTTAATAACGACGCTAAGATTGAAACTAATTGTAAAACGAAAGAATCTTCGTTTAGTTGTGGAATATTTAACATATTTGTTAGCAACTCAGCATTCTTATTTCACATGTAATACTTAAAAAATATTTTTCATGTTTGATGTGAGACTCGAACCTGAACGTTCGCCATGCGAGGCACAGTGCTAACCACTTTAGCCACCGTAACGCTTACTTAACTAATTGAAATTTGTAATAACAATTATAAGCGGGCAACAAGTTGCCAATGTGTGTGTAGTATTGTCAAACGTTCTTAAAGAAGAAGGTCATAAGTACAACTAATATGCCTATGCCATAGTTTTGTTAGATTGTAAGTCGACTTCTGGCTGTTATAGTACATAAAACCGGCCAAGTGCGAGTCGGACTCGCGCACGAAGGGTTCCGTACCATTATCTATAAAACGGCAAAAAAATCATGTCTGTTGGATGGGAGCCTAACTTAAATATTTTTCAATTCTATTTCTTAGTATTTTTTGTTATAGCGGCAACAGAAATACATCATCTGTAAAAATTTCAACTGTTTATAACTATCACGGTTCATAAAATACAGCCTGGTGACAGACGGGCGGACAGACAGCGGAGTCTTAGTAATAGGGTCGCGTTTTAGCCTTTGGGTACGGAACCCTAAAAGCAACTACGGTGTGGATTATTTAAAGATAACTAAAACCAAATAGTACATAAAATCATGAAAATCACAAAGAAGTGAAAATCCTAAAAGATCTCGTTAAATTTCTTACCTTTGCGCACATTCTTCAAAACTTCAGCTTTGTTTTTACTGCCACGTATTTGTGCTAGTAAATCTTCTTTGATAGATGGTGACACATGTATTTTTGCTACCGCTGAAATTATAGTTCATGGTCATCATCATCATCTGCTTACTACATAATGTTGGGGTCGGCTTCTTGTCTAACCGGACGCATCTGATTACCAGCATTTTACATGAACCTTCTGTCTCCCTGACCTAGCTACTGGGTACCACGATACCCCTAGGTAAAACTGGTTGACTGAATCTTTGGCTTACGACTATTCGACTTGTTCACATGCCAGTAGCTGAAATCTTAACTAAGATTTCATGTCTTCTTGACTTCAGCCCGGAATCACCCACTGTTGGGTATAGGCCTCCCCTTTCTTCTGCCATGTTTATCTGTGCGTCCCTTATTAATCTGTTTCCCGCGATTTTGACAGTATTGTCAACCCAAAGCGCTTTTGGATGATCCTGGTTGTATAAAGTCTTTCAAACCTCAAAAGGGTGGGCACAGAGATGGCATCAGTTATGGACATTACGAAATTTACCGTCCCCTGAACTGCCCCTCTCCTGGGTAAAAGCTTACTCCCATTCCTTCCACTTCTGTCGGTATTGTACTTCTTTTCATCAGTTTGTGAGGAAGCCATTCAAAACGTCCCGCCATCTTCTCCTTGGTCTGTCGCGACCCCGTTTAGCTGTCTCAGGGCTCCAGTTAAATTTAACATTATTACATTACCATATCTAAAATTTCACTTACCTTTATGGACCTTCTTAATGACTAGAGAATTGTTGTCAGTAGGTCGTACGGTAGTGATTATATTATCCAGGACACGCTCTGATAGATGGCAATCCTTGACCGCTGCAATAGGTGGAAAAATATTAACGGCGATAAATTTATGGCTGAAATATGAACCCTAACGTAGTAGACCTAGAAGTCTTAGATGTTTAAAAACCTAATGAAGCCGACACACCTTTTCGAATGTTCGTTATGACTTTATCCTTATGGTCACTTTTCTGTAGATTTGCAAGTACATCATCCACGATACACGGGCACAGCTTTTTCTTTTCGAAGGCTGAAAGAATATTTTATGGGTAATCATTGTTATGTTCAAGAACAAATACTCAAACAAATGTTGTAAGGGACATGAGTGTGCTGTAGGATTTTCAACTCACAGCGCTGACCCAAACGTGAAATTCATTTAAAATTTCCACCGTCCAGAATAATGTATTTTCCAAGAAAATTTTATCAAATTATTATCTGATTTACCTTCCCGGACTTTCTTCATAACTTCATCTTTGCTGTCTTCTGGAAGAACATTCTTGAGAATGTCATACAGCACATCGGGCGGCAGAATTCCTTTCTCTACAGCTAAAATAAATAGAAGCATGCTATATATATGTAATAACTGAACGCTTCTCATCATTCAATCATAACATGTACACCCGTTAACAACATGAATAAAATAAAATAATAATTTCGTCGCCAACGGGGTCCCCAGCTACAAGATAAATGAGGACAACGGGACGAAATTTATCGCACTCCACAGGCAATCATTACAGTTGTCTATAGATGGGAACAAAGTAGTGTCAAAACTTTAATGGTGTATGAGCTGAATATCTACGGGTGCTAAACAAATGTTCGGGTTTACTGAACATTCGAATCGACAGAATTTGTTGAGCAACAAGGCCGATTTGAAGCAATTACTACTACACTACATATTAGAAAGCTCATTATTAGGCTCATCATTAGGCTCTTGTTGATAGGGTAAATCACATTCCGTCGTTGAAGTTCTAACACCACGTAAGACAAAAAATAGCAGCTTTACATTTAGGTAATAGTACAGTCAGCCCCAAAAAGATGTAAACACGGACTGGAAATCATTTAGTTGTATACAACCATTATTCCATAATTGTGTCTACAATGTAAAGCTACAAAACATATTAAGCAATTCATTTTACCAAAACCTCCCTATCTAGGCCGAATACATAATAATACATGCACCCTATGGCCAAAATCCACATTAAAATATGTATTTAAAAAAAAAAATAGTGAAAATGTTGGAACTTTGACCCCAACATATCCCCTTAACTAGAAGGTTCCCAGGTACGGTCTAGAATAAAAAAATGATCAAAACGACGGGAAGAATAAGTGCCGTTCGGCTTCGTTATGGGTCTTGTTAGATCCTGTATATTATTCGATTCTGCCGAAAGATTTCGCCGAATAATGCCGACTCGAAGATGTACATATGTGGGGTACATAATGTACCTGTTGCATCCAACTCTTATATCGTAGGTTTCGAAGAGATTCGTATTATTCTCTTTCTGTTACCTTTTCTGATCTTGTTTACAATTGTTGGTCCATCGTAACTCGACGCGGCGTCGGCAAGAACATCCTCATAAACAAACGGTGAAATGTGTCTCTTTGCTATTGCTAAAAATAAAAAGTATTTGAATAAAAAAGGAATTGGGAAACATGGGCCAGTTGATGAACTTTTTTTGTTAAATGTAAAACGTTTTGTTTCTTGCGCAGATGAGCCTTTTTTGATTTCCTCGACAGTGAAAGCAATGTAATTAATTTAGGTGTCATCTGTTTAGGATGGTGCTATCCAAAATGTTAAAATAAATCCCTGTCCGATCCGAAAGGGGCATATTACCCAATAAAATAAGAAAAATAAAATATTCATGAAAATAAAAATACTGATGAATTTTGAAATGCCTGATTTTTGTCCCGAATTATCACTATTTCCCTAACTTCCAACAAACTTTTAAAATTTGACAACACCATCTTCGGTAGGTATAAGTATGATCAAATTATTTTTGTGAAGCGACCGGAATGTCGCCTTCAGTTTCCTCATTTAAGTACTTACATTTTATTTTTATCTGGGTATTTTTTTTTATTTGTTATCCAAAAAGGATTACATAAAAAGAATCTAATCTCGATACCGAATAATACCCTCACGGATCAGACAGGGTTTTTTTTAACATATTGTAGTCAAAATAAACTACAAGTACAATTCCGTACAAATTTACTGTCATTGTTATAAGAATTACCTTTGCGTATTTTCTGTACAGTTTCAGACATATTATCCGTTGATTCCACTTTGGCGATTAAATCATCTAAAACTGCAGGCGAGAGCTTTCCCCTTGCTACCGCTAAAATTAATATTCAGTTCCAATTATACACTATTTCAACATTATTATTAACAACATAATGTTTTTCAACAATTAACCTTACCTTTACGAATCCTTTTGAATACTAAAGATTTCTTGACCGTAACGCATTTTGAGTCAGTTTTTTTCAATACGTGCAACATTTTCTTCAATTTTGGCTTACATTTCCGCGTTCTTAGCTCTTAAATGAAATTCGTTTTATCAATTAGAACTTTACGGAAAGATATCGGCAATATAGTAGATTAATATTTGGGAAAAATTGTTTCAGTTAAACTAGAGAAGGTGTGCGCTTCGATAATGTTCATGTATCTGTATTAGAACGAATGTCGCGAGAAATAGTCAAAGCTTCTACGTGTTATATTGCGGCACTTTGTATACCTAAAATTGCTATTTTTTTAGTTTTTATTAGATTCCTAGAGGTGTGATAACTTTTGTTAACCTCTTATCTTGTTTTCCGTTTTTTTGTGTCGTAAGCAACGACTTATTGTCGGGCCTATGCCATCCCCCCATACTTGAGTACTAATGCTGTAACATGATAATATTGTAAAATCTAATCATTTTAAAAGAGTAACCATGGAGTTTCTTGCCGGTTCTTCTCCATAGGAAACGACCAACCCGAACCGTGCACCTTTTTGTCGACGTTTCATAAGTGCCCATGTAGGCCTATGTGAAATAAAAATATTTTGATTTTTGATTGCGCGTTCGAATTTGAAGATGGTCGATGATTTCCGAAGCACATATTATGGGAGATCTGTACTTACCTTTACAGATCTGTGGCGGGGCTGCCGTTTCATATTCAGGGCGGAGATATGTTGCTATTACACCTATAATTTCATTTGGAACTTGGTTCCTTTCCAATACTGAAATATTTTGGTTTACATTAATGCTTAATTATTATTAATTGAGGCGTTTACCCAGCAGTTGGATGACACAGGCTAACTTAACAGTAAGTAGTAAGTACAGTTATTTGCTGTCTTTTACAAGAATTATTCTTAAAAGAAGCTCTTTTGAAAAACCAATTAAAGGAATATACGTACATTTACGGACTTTCTTCACGACATCTGACGTATCGTCGTCAGGGCATACATGGGCAAATATATCATTCATTACATGGAACGGAATATGCCCGATATCTGCCGCTGAAATCAAAGTTTGATATTAAAGGAAACTTGACGGAGAATATTGAAATAACTATAGGGTCATCTATGTATTTGGAGAGTTCAGTAAGTGTACCAACAATCACAACAAAATTAAATTAAAATACATAATTGCAGGATGACGTGAAATGACCCTTACACGGGAGACACGAATCACGTTTTCTCAGAAAGTGTTAGTGCGATTTACTTAGAATATCTGATTAGTATTTTTGACTTACCATTACGGAGTGTCTGCATGACTTCAGATGGTTCGTCACAGTCGTGTAAATCAGTAAGTATTTTTTTAGTCACAGAGGGCGTCATGTGGTGCTTTAATACAGCTGAAATTAACTTTTTATGCTCACCTCAAACTCCATATATGTTCCTGTCTCCATCGTATACTTGCGCACAACTAAGTATGAAAGTTGTGGGAAAGTGACGAGAAAAAAAAACGAAGTACGAGCAAAGATATCTACTATATCTGTAGTGTTATGTAGGTATTATTAATTTCGGTCTTATAATATAACAACGTAGGAGTTTAATCGGAGACTTTATAAAATAGAAATTACAATTTTTACTTTCCAATATATTTATCTATAATGATTTACCTTTCCGGATTTTCTCTAGTACTTGTGGTTTCATGTCACTAGGCTTTGTATTTTCGACTATATCATCTAAAACACAAGGCGCCAATCTTCCCTTTCCAATGACTGTAATACATTAATTAATTTGAAAGTAGAAGATTCGTAAGCAAGCCAGCTAAATAACATGCTAATCAAATAAAACTAAAGAAAATTCAGGAAAAAAAAACGTGGTGGGAAAGTTACGGGAGTGACAATATTTCCTCAACAGTTCTTTTATAATAAAGAAAGTTACATGGATGATCGGAAACTCTTTGCCCCCAACAAATTGCAACTGATGGTGCTACTGAAAGTAACTGAAACTTTTAATAGCGTCATCAGAATGTAATTTGACATGGATAAATGTGCAGTCAAGTTTGTAAAGCAAGGGAATTACCATCCCGCATGACGAGAACCTCGTGAAAGCAGAGACAATGAAACAATTAAAATATCTCGACTTGGCATACGAGGTTATCGACATGTGGAATGTGAACTCGGCTATGGCTTGATGGCCAAGAGCCTCGATGAACATCTGTTGAGGCTGCTGAGGTAGTTGGATCAAGGGCCTGATTCAGAAGGCAGTGTTCCTCGATTCGGCCCGCATTGTGAGGAGGTTCCTGTCTCCGGAGCCCTAACCACCGGTAGCTGGGACCCTGCTCCCGACACCGGCGGACCACTAATTTTTTTATATATATATGTATATATATATATATATTTTTAAGGTTTTTTTTTAAGAAATATTAAAAAATGTATAAAATAAGATGATAAAATGATTAAGGAGATAAAAAAGAAGGAAATAATAATGGGAGTTAATACAAACCTTTCTCGATTTTTCTAATACATTCTGACTCACTGTCACTTGGTTGCGTATTAGCGTGGAAATCATTTATGTCGCACGCTAGCACTTGTCGGTTGTTTGACCCTAGACATATGGACATTATTAATTTCGAAAATTAAATGAGCATAAAAAAAAAAACATCTGTTTTACTCTGCCTCTTACCAGCGAGGATATTATCCATGACACATTTAGGTACGTGCCTTTTTAATATCGCTGCAATTGAAAACCATTACTCATTTTAATCAGTGCGCAATATCACTATGATTGTATCATTTCAAGGTCAGGTACCTAGTACACGGTGTGCATGTTTGAATGTGGATGAAGCAAATGGAGTAAGAGATGATGGTAGCAGATACCATTCTGTAGTTTCTGCCTACCCCCATGGGAAAAAGGTGTAAGTATGTGTGCGTGTAAAATTTTTAAGAAAAAGCTTAACGCATTTTTTTTATTTACCTTTCCGGACCTTCTTAATGACCTCACTTTTATTGTCTGTTACTGTTATACTGGCAAGTATTTCACTTACGATATCAGGAGGTAACTGCCCCTGGTTCACCGCTAAAATATAGATAAAATATTCATTAAACGTAATTTGGATGAAATAGGACGAAGAACAATACTTGTCTACCTACAGGTCATCCAGCAAAAGGATGCGCTTCGGCAACTTTCGTCTATCTTCGGAAATAGAAACGCGTAACGAAGACGTCTAAACTAGAATTGTTGCAACCATGGTAGATATCTCTTATCAACTTTTCTTACAAAATGAAATATTAACAACTCTATGCTATTCCAAAATACTTTTTAAAGTGGCAAAGTATGACCCGAGTAGCCCAACAGTGAGAAAGCTTTTCACAAACGCGAAATGATAGGTGCACTGCTACAAAGCGCGGCAGTATAGAAATAAGAAGCTTCGATTCCGTGGTGCGACTGTGATAAAACAGTTGTACTCAGTCGGAAACATGAAACTTGCCGAAGCGATTAACTTATCTGGTTTAACTGTACGCAAGTACCTTGACGGACATTCCGTATGATATCACACTTATGTTTACTTTGGTGCACTTGCGTAAGAACATCATCCATGTCGCGAGGAGTGACATGTTGTTTTTCTATCGCTGAAATGATAAAAATCTCTGTAAAAGGTTTCGGTTTTATAAAAAATTAAGTCGGATACTAAGGCTAAATATGGCTGAGTTTAAGGTTTAAGTGAGCAACGTACACTTCAACCAACTGATCTGTGCAGGCGGGAAAACATAACCAAGTTTGACGTCTTATCCATGTAAATTTTCTTGACAAGTGTGACTGTCTGTCACGTATTCCTAATTATTAAGCAAATATTATTCTCGATTGTTGTTTCAAAAATCAACACACGATATCGGCCACGTGCAAACACTTTAAACCTCTACTTTATGGTTTGACAAGTTGCCGTAATTAATGGAGAGGCGTTCTTTCTTCCATTGAATTGTAAAACAATATTGGATTTCTTAGGAACTCATGAATTCCATATTTCAATTGGAGGCGACTGACAGGTCAAATGTTATATTTTAACGAATTCTTAAGAAAAGTAAAAAATATCCGATTTCTAAACGCATTTTTGAATACGAGCACCATATTTGGTTGCAATATAGTCCGGTCTTAAGCACCCAAAGAGATCCTTTAAACAATTGAGACATTTAAAAAAAGGATGATAAACCATTGCTCGAGAGAGCCGGTGGTGATTTTGAGAGGCTGAGACAAGAACGAGGGAACTCGTGGCAGTTAGTTTTAAATCAGAAAAGTGTCCGGACGCTTAGGGTAGTCGACCTAAGCCAGGCAGATCGGTCTAAATCGGTTTAAGTGCTAGGACGTCCTAGGTTAGTCTTGTGAAGTTAGCGCATGTTCCAGTGGACTGTCGTAGGAGGGCGACTAATATTTAATAAATTAAATATAAGTAGTAGTAATAAGTCTAGCCGAAGTGAGTGTCTTGGTGCGCAAGGGCGCTGTGACAGAGGCGAAACTGGTAATGTGTGCGGTACTCTGTAAGTGAATTGTAGGCTAATCTTCTTCAACGAACACATCCAAAGTGTTAACTATAATTAAGCCCTAGCTTAAGTAGCAGTTTGGCGGTAGTACAGAGGAGCTGTTTATAATCATTTATTTCAGCATGACGGAGCAGCCGTTTTATATCATCACAATGTATATGTATTATTATCTCATATGTTATGTATCCACCTCCTACTCCGTACCTTGGCAAATATTCATCATTCGCATTTAGTTCTAGGGAAACGGTTAGGCTTTTCTCAGCACTGTACACACATATCATACATACGACATGTACACTTTACACTAATACACCCGACTATAGACGAATGTTGACTTATATACTGACGCACCACAAATGGAAAGCAGAACCGTTATATTCATATCTCGATAAGAACAATCTATATTGTTCAGTCAGTGGTGAAGGCAACACCGTAATCACAGTTTGATTAAAACAAATGATATTAGAAAGTAATTTATAATGCCGACTAGTATTTGTTTTACAATTTAACCAAATACTGATGATGAATATTGCCTTCTATGAAGGCCTAGCTCAGAAACATTGCGTAGGCATTGTTGGCTCACATTTCGAGAGAGGGGTAGGCTCCCTGAAATATCTCACACTGAAACACTGAATTGATAACTCCGTTCTAAGGAACGCTAGGGACTGAAAAGTCAAACCTGGCTGTTTGTCTCGTACAAACCCGGCCACTGGTTGGCCTATATTACTGAATCGACACTATTTAGCGAAACACGTAGCCACGCCTTGGGGAAGAGTAGGAAATGTGAAGTGACGATATATTACCACTTCGGCGTCCACCAATAACAAACGCAATATGTTTTGCTACAGACTGAGTCTACGATGCGCTTGTGCAAGTTGTGTTTTATCAAATTCAAGGTGTAGATTGCCGTTAGGGTGTTACTAACATGAATACACGAGTAGGAGAACTACTAAAACGTGCCTGGACTCCTCAGAAGTCTGTCTTAGGATTGAGAAAGACATGAATAATGCTTAGTGAGCGTGATCTGTTAGAATTCGTAGCAGTGTCCTTAGTGGGCCAAGGCGCTTAGGTCTAACAGCCACGTACCGAGGCAGTTATTGTAACCACAGAGATGGGTTCGTAATACATTTAAATTATTGAATTAACGTAACTGTAAATAATGAATTTATAAAGCGCAAGCGTAACTTTTCCCTTACCAACCTTTTTCATCATATATCATATCTTTGCGGCCTCTTGTCCTATTAGCTTCATACTTTATTGTTGCATTGTTTTTAAGGTGTGTTATTATTCATGCATATGTCCTAACTGTGAACTCCCAATACTAACTTCACCTTGTATTCCCCATTCCTGCTCCCTAGCTTCTAAAGTCGGGGCAGGACTGGAATCCAGTTCCCTTAGTCGATTGAGAGACGACCTGTCTGAAGGGCGCGTCTCACAAAAGCCGTGCGACTGGCGGGGCACGGCCTTTTCTCTTTAGGGGGAAACCGACCTTAACACTAATATTTACACGATTTAGGAAAAACGAAAATTTTATTAGCCTAGGGTAATTTAGGAACAGACACAAGCAACGCCATCTTGAACTGCACACTTATAGTGGTCATATACTCGGTGAGCCAAATTATAACGTGAAGGACAAATTCAATTTACCTTTGCGAACCTTCTTCAAAACTTCAGGTTGAAGGTCAGAAGAGTTTACGTTAGCGAGTATATCATCCATGACTGCAGGGCACAGTTGTTTCTTGCCTATGGCTGTAAAAACAAATGTCTATTGGTAAGGATTTAACCCTCAAGAAGATCGTTGTGTTTTGTGATTTTGTCGCTAAAGTATTAAATGGGGTCTTTTTATTTTAGGCACAGTAAACAAGCCAAAGGATTCTGATGTTAAGTGGTTACCACTGCCTATGGGCTTCTGTAATATCAGAGGCATCCCAGTGATACATTGCCATTCCAACATCATCATCTTCTGAATGCAGCTGAATACCAATATTTTACATGGAGAGACTGCCTATCTGACCTCCATAACCCAGTTAGTACTAGGTAATACGATACTCCTTGATAAGACTTTCGGGCCATTGACTACCTGTAACGACTGTCAAAGATCTACAGATGACGACCGTGACCAACGGCTTAACGTGCTTTCCGAGCCACGAAGGAAACTCGGTATGTAATGAGTGCTCACTCATTCACTGACTAACCTAGGCAAGTACGGCTGAATCTGAAGATCGCCCCAAGTGGCTGTTATTATTTCGCCAACAGCTCCTCTACCAAAAGCAAAGCTGAAATGTCCCATTCCAATGTGCGTGTAATTACTTCGGCACCCACACCCAATGATGTTATATAGTACTAGATCAGCAGTGCTCGCCTCCAAAGCGTTGCCGGGTCGTAGATGGCCACAGCCTTATCTGACTTCAGTTGTCAAGTTGACGTCAAGTGAGCGATTGCTTAAAACTAAAAAAATTACAAAATGGGGAAATGTGCGGTATGTCACGGTCTCAAAAGATGAATAAAACATGTGGCGTTACATTTCACAGGTAAGTTAGCTAAATTTTCTTCAGATTAACCAAAAAAACATGACGAAACGAAGTCAAATTTTTAAACATTTTTATTGTCACCAGTGTTACCAGTAAAAACGATTTTTATTTTGCCAGAGACTTGGGAGTTTAGTGAATGACGAAAGTATGTTCCTGTAAGTCTTAATTATTATTATAGTCTGTTTGGATTAAACAAAGGTATTTTAATATAATTATTCTTATTAATATTTTAATATAATAATTCGTTACAGATGCATGAACTGGTCACTAGAAAGGCATTCCGCGTTGTCAGTTCCTAACAAAATCCTGCTCTACAAAACAGTCATTATCTATTTATATGGACACAAGAACAAAGTGACAAGTAAACGCAATGGACGTGCTCTTACACATAATTTTACTTTTAGCAAATTAAGTTAGATTAAAATTGCTTATTAGCCTTATTAGGCTAGATTGTAATATAATAAACAAGATAAAAAAAAACCATTTTGAACAATAGTTATTTTACACAATCTTAATAGTCTTGAAATAAAATATTTACGTTTACGCATTTTTGTCTTCCTTTGAGTACATAATCCATCCATTCATCCATTTCTTTAATTCTCAATTGAAAGATACATAATACAACCTTTCATAGTAATTGATTCAATAAATACCTTCATTCATTCTGGGGAAATTATGTTGATCATTGGCAACTCTGACCGTTCGTCCGATAACAATGTCTTGGCTCTTTCCAATGTCATTAGTTTGACGGTAGAAGAAATGAGACAAACATATTATTTTGACAGATGACATAATTTATGTATCCGTTTCAAAGCTACGACTTTAAATTCGTAAGTGGCTACGTTTTTCTAAGAGTTGTTAGTAGGACACTGCTCCTCTAGTATTATATAACCTCATTGCCCACACCCATCAAAACCGAAACATAACAACGCTGTTTGTCGGCAGAAATAACTATAATGGTAGTACCTAGCTCCCTGGATAAGATTCTTTACAAAAAGGTTTACTATTCTCGGCTTTCCAGATTATCTAGATAACATCGTAAGAAGTTGAGTTCTCTTGTTAGAACGAGCGAGCGGTGTAAACGTAACTTAAATACGTTGATTTTAAAATTAAACGTAACTATAACTAATATTATAAATGCGAAAGTTTATGAGGATGGATGGATGAATCTTTTTTACTCTTTCACGCGAAAACTACTAAACAGATTTGGGTGAAATTTGGCACATAAATAGTTATTAACATATAGGATACTTTTTATCCCGGTTGTATGATCCCGTGGGATAGTTACCGAACTTCGATTCAGAAATCGACGTATTTACGTTTCGACACCGCGCGCTCGTACCAGGACCTCTGATGTAAAAAACGCTTTATGAGGTCGAGCGTCACTTAATCTTACCGTCGTTGTAGTTTTTGTACTACGCCATTCTTGGGAACCTTCGTGCTTCAAAGATAATGAACCGTAAAGTCCGAACCTTACATTTTTACACACAATATTAATATTTCTACAAATGTTCACTATGATTTCAGACTCACCATCTCGAACTTTTGAAAGACAATCATCCGTATATCGCATGGTGCAGAAGACGTGTCGTGGTGACGTGACGTGTTTGTTTGGTTTTGCTGAAAATAAATTAAATATTCTCATCTTTGACTAGCAAAATAAGTACAAGATATTCAAAACTTTATTAATAAGTACGAGGATATCTTCTACTGTATCTTGCAACGGAAAGATTATTTAAGCGAAATAGACCGAAAAATTGCTAAGCTTTAGGGACCTCCTCCCAGGGAGCGGCCGATAATTTGAACAAAAATGGTCGAACGACCGGTCGTACGACCAAACTTTTTTCCTGGTCGAAGTTTCTGCGGCCAAAACTCATGGTCGTGGCCATGTAGTGCGCGAGGTCCCTTAGTGGCAATGGACAGGGCACATTGTTCGCAGAACAGATAGCCTAAAGATTCTGGAGTGCCAACCGCGTACTAGAAGGCGCAGCTTTAGAAAGCCTTCTAAAAGGTCGGGAATCCGTGGGATACGAGAAGCACAAGACAGGTGGACATGGTAATGCTTTGGGAAGACCTATGTTAAGCTGTGGACGTCTAGAAGACGAACACAGAAGACGTATTAAGTGGTCTTCATCATGATGATATGTATGAGTAAGCAAAAAAGTACAATAATTTACCTTTTTGAATGTTTCTTATCGTATCTTCTGAACTATCACAAGGTCTTAGCTGAGGTTGAATTTTAAAGATGTCATCCAACACTTTTTGCGGGATTTGGCGCTTTTCTAACGCTGGAATGATCAGTGTATGAATAACTTAATTAAGTACAGTACTTATATCGTACAGTCTCACGACTGTACGATAACACACATGTGGACGAAACGAAGAGAAAGAAAGAATATACGTTTATTTCGCTCACGCCACAAGAATACACGATATAAATAAAACAACGAAGAAAATTATGAAAGAAAATAATATTGTATGCATAACAAATTCGCCTTTTTGTCAAGGAACACTTTATTGATTACTAAAGAACTTTTAGCATTTGTGAACATGATGAAGTTGTTATTTCTGAGGTTCATCAACATACCTTTACGGATTTTATTCATAACTGCAAACTTTTTATCAGTTGGTTGTATATCGCTCAGTATTTCACCAATACATTCGAGCGGTATTTGTTTCTTTACTGCCGCTAAAATAATACATAATGCATTAATAATATAATATATTTTTATTGTCATGTCCCTGCGACAAATAAATATTTTTTCTTTCTTTCTTTATTTCTAATATTTTTTAAGCCATCTGAGGTGTGGTTGCGATAGGCCACGAAGGAGTTGACGGGACGAACTAGACAGGTTGCGTCAGAACTGGAAGGAGGACCCAGGAGTGGGACCGAGCAGGCTAGGAAAAGAAATCATTAGTGTCCCACTGCAAGGTAAAGAACTTACTTTCCTTCTTCTTCTTAGCGTATCGATGGCAATCTAAATTGTATTCGCCCAGAACTGAGCTAATAATTTGGCGCTTTCAGTTCATCAGTTCCTATAGCGAACAAACCACAGGACACGCAGGACACGATATTAAGTGCCCCATCGTTAGTAGAACAGCACCACATTTACACTCCAGGGCAGAGTCATTATGCATCTCCACCACTTCCCTCTTTTCGCTTATCTCTATCCACTGCTGTTTGTGGCCAATCTTTTAGATTCGAGTCGAGTTCGTACCGCCATTCCCTACTGTCGCCCTGGACCTGCCGCGTTCCCGTCTGTTGACGTTTGGGAGCCACTCTTTGGTAACTGTCTCTCACTGTGAGCCACTATTTGCGTTACTAATACCACTTTAAAAACAGGACCAAGTCAAAATACCCACTTGTTTATCTCGATGACTTTTGTTTTTGTATGTATATTTATTGTGCAAACCCCATTTCTAGTGTGTTAAAAATGGAAAAATAAAAACAAAAGTGAAGTACAGTTGACCGACTTACCCTTGCGAATTTTCCTTAACATTTCAGACTTATTATCTTCGTTACAAATAGCAAAGACTTTGTCAATCACAGACGGCATAACATATCTCACTGCTATCGCTGAAATCGACAATATTTATGGTCAGCAGAAAATTATTTCTTCAAAGGAACATCTCGGACGAAGACCTGCACAGTGCATGGTTCTCCCATGATTTGACCAACACAATGTCTAGAATCAAAACCTCTCCCACCTTTGACCTTTAACCTAGCCTAGTTTTTCCTAGTTTTTTTTCGGCTGTTTCTTCTCGGAGTATTCAGATAGGAAACATCGACATCATCTAGTTTGAAAAAAAAACTACGCGTGAAAGTATTTTTAACATCACGCCTGTAATCCCCGAAGGATAAGGCAGAGGTGTACCTCATAGTACACCCACAATTAGCCAGTTATGTTTCAAGTCCCATGTAATAGGGGGCGAGCCTATGCCATCAACCGGGCACAAATCCAGACTCCGTGGCTGCTACTGGGAAATTTCTGATGGAATAACCCAATAAATAGCCCTATGCCTGACCTGGGTATCGAACCGAGAACCTCATGCTCAGCATTCGCGCTATTTATAATAACCTCCTTGTTCGATTTTAAATCGAACTCTAAGCGAAAATACATAATTGCATTGAAAGCAAGTATGCACATTCGCTCGTTCACCAAAATGTGGGCCAGTTCGTGTTCAGATCTCATTAGAGACACCGCGTACTCAAAACCATTACCATTACCATTGTCTTGTAATTAAGTGTTATAGTGATTTAATATATAGCCATTTCCCTTACAATTTGAGACTTTAAATTCTACCATAAACCATATCCTATCAATACGAGAAAGGAGTGTTAGGTCACCATAGCGCCAAGCACTACTTTTTACATGGTCCTTCGAGAATTTTTTACCAGTGACTACCAAGTGAAACAGTGCCACGCGAACCAGAAGATCGCTGCGATTTGAAGAACCACGGATTGCAGAGACGGTTGGTTGGAGCACATAAGGTCAGATCGAACCATTTATTTATACTAACCATTACCAAATATTTTCAAATCAACTTAAAAAATGGATTCCGATACTCTGTTCATCAACCAGACGGAGCTCTATGAAATCCTGAACAAGTTTTTAACCAACATAAAGAAAGATGGATCCGAGAGGAAGACCATCGATAATTACAAGCGCAAGGTTAATATGTTGGAAGCATACTGGCGCGATTATCAAGAAAACCATAGGAAAATAATGGAGTTTGCAGATTTTGACCACATTTACTTTAAAAAGGGTTGTTTCGAAACAGCCCAGGAAGTTTATTTGAAAATTAAGGAGATTATAGACAAAACCATGAGGCAGTTAGGCGCTACGCAGCTGAAAGATGAAACCCCCTGTAGAGCCAAAGCGGATGAGGTACAACCATTACCAGGTAACCGGGCTAGCCAACAGCTAGGTGCGGGCCATCTTCGACAGGAAGATGAGGCGGCGCAGCCACAACCAGGTACGTCGTCGTCTCGCTATGAGGGGTCCCCGCAGCGAGAGAGTTTACTATATACAGATAGAGGCTCCAGCAAGCTGAACGGGTTAATAAAGAAGCAAAATATTAACTTCAAAGCGTTCATGAGAACCGTGAGTAATATACAAGTAGACAATTTCGAGAATCAATGGCAATTCGAGAATGCTCTAAAATCACTGGATAGCCGATGGGGTGAGATCGACAAGCTTCATTGGGAAATTGAAGGTGAGGATGGAGGCGATGATATTACATACCAAATAGAATTCTGCAAGTACGAGGAAAAGTACAGTGAGCTGACAAACGACATCAATAAAAAGATGTGGTCAGTGAAACACCGTGAAAAGTCAGCACCAAAAATGGACATACCCATATTCAATGGGACTTACAACCAATGGGTTCCATTCAAGGACTTGTTTAGCGAAGCGGTCGACAAAAACCCGTCGATGTCTAATGCACAAAAAATGCAGTTTTTGAAGAGTAAGGTGACTGGAGAAGCAGAGCGTCTGATTCACCATTTACAGATTAGCTCTGACAATTATCATGTTTGTTGGAAGATCCTAAACCACAGGTATGGTAACAAGAAATTAATTTTCACGTCCCATATCAATATACTGCTCGGACTTCCTAACATACAACAGCAGTCGCTAGCCCCGATAAAGAAGCTGCATGACGTAACCAAGGAGACGTTACACGCTATACAGAATCTGGGAGTTGATGTAACAACTTGGGATCCACTTTTAGTGCACCTACTAGCGCAAAAGCTTGATGACGATACCTTCACCGAATATATAGAATCGGTCAAGAATCCTAGAGAGCTACCCGATCTACAGGAATTCATGGAATTCTTGGAAACGAAATTTACAGCACTAGAAGCGTCTCGTCGTAAGCAGGAACCAGCAAACCAAAAAACCACGCCGCATCAATCAAGCAAGAACAATAACCAAAACCAGAAGAAAAGTTTTCATCTCAATAATCATCAATCAGGCAACAGAGACAATTCAAAATCTAACATGAACGCGTTACATGTGTCGCAATCGATAACGTGTGCATTGTGCAATTCAGAACACGGATTGTGGCGTTGCCCTAATTTTTTGCAAATGACGCACGAGCAAAAGGCAAACAAAATTGAGCAATTAAAATACTGCCAAAACTGTCTATGCAGCCATAACAATAAACCATGTCAGTCGAGCAAACGATGTCGTAAATGCTTAGGTATACACAACACTCTACTCCACGAAGCATTAGCAAAACAAAGTCCAACTGCGTCAGCAGAAACCTCTAACAAGAGTGTTGCAACCAAAAGAAGCACATCTAAGTCATCTCACGTGTCTTGGGAGGACATGTCTGAAGTACTTTTAGCCACCGCAATTATAAAAGTAAAGGGAGCTGATGGAACACAGCACAAGATGAGAGCTTTAGTTGACCAAGGTTCTCAACTGTCGTTAATCACCGAAAATGCAGCGCAGATTTTGGGATTAAAGAGAGATCATTTTAAAGGACAAATTTACGGTGTCGGTGAAAAAGAAAACAACGCAAAGGGAATGTTACAGTTAACACTGCAGTCTGCAAATAGTGAATTTACTTGTGACACGAACGTTATTGTTATGAACAATTTGATTAAACGACTACCAAATAACACTTTTACCAAACCGACAACCTGGAACCATATTCAAGGGATACAATTGGCTGATCCGGAGTTCCACATAAGCAGGCCCGTAGACATGCTTCTAGGTGCAGATGTTTATAGCAAGATAATGTTAGGAGGAATCTTAAGAGGAGACAAGGACAAGCAACCAATCGCTCAACAGACGCAACTAGGATGGCTACTCTGTGGATCCATGAAACCACACTACCAATGCAACGTAATTCTCAACAACACAGAAGACCTTCTGAAATATTGGGAGAACGAAGACATTAACCAGAAGATAGAGATGACCAACGATGACCATGAGTGTTTACAGTTCTTTATTAAAACCACAAAGAGACTTGAGGACGGAAGGTATGAAGTCCGGCTACCGCTTAAACCGGAACACAACGACAAGTTGGGTCATACCAAACCACAAGCATTAGCTCAATTTAGGAACTTGGAGAAGAAATTTGAAAAGAACAGCGAACTGAAAGCAGAGTAC
Organism: Eurois occulta; assembly: GCA_950022335.1. NCBI lineage: Eukaryota > Metazoa > Arthropoda > Insecta > Lepidoptera > Noctuidae > Eurois > Eurois occulta. Next base: position 5,921,339 of record OX465484.1, on the reverse strand, counting down.
AAAAAATTCATGGACGAATATTTTGTATTAAACCACATGACACCATGCAGCATTAATCAGGCACCCGAATGCTACTTACCACACCATGCAGTCATTCGGGCTGAATCTACTACTACCAAACTGAGAGTAGTTTTCAACGCCTCGGCAAAGTCATCATCAGGATACAGTCTAAATGACGTCATGTACAGGGGTCCAAATATACAAAAGGATATTCAAGAGCTTATCCTGAAATGGCGACAATTTCAATTTGTATATACTTCCGATATCGAGAAGATGTACAGAATGATCCGAGTGCACCAAGAAGACCAAGCTTATCAAAAGATACTATGGCGAGAATCAAAAAACCAACCTATACAATCGTTTCAACTCGTCACGCTAACATACGGAACCAAACCAGCGGGCTTCTTAGCGATGATGTGCTTAAAGCAACTAGCATCTGATGAAAGACAAAAATTTCCTGACGCAGCAAAAGAATTGGAAGAAAGTTTTTATATGGATGATTTTTGCGGAGGACGCCATTCAATGGAAGCAGCGAATAAACTGAAATCCGAGCTCATAAAATTATGCCAATTGGGTGGATTTAATCTTAGAAAATGGACCTCGAACAAACTAGAGTTATTAACCGATTTGGAGAGAGAGCAATGTGACCAGTCAACATACGAGTTCAAGCAGAACGATTCTACCAAAACATTGGGTCTTCGTTGGAACCCACAGAAAGATAATTTTACCTTCAACTCGAAAATAGAACCCGAATCATCTGCAACTATTACCAAAAGAGCTCTACTTTCGGACATTTCCAAGCTGTTTGATCCATTAGGGTGGTTAACCCCCTTGAGCACTACCATGAAAATCCTGTTTCAAAATGTCTGGTTGTCTAACATAAAATGGGATGACGCGCTACCAGAGGCAATGAACTCGGAATGGACCAAACTGAAGCAAGAATTTCCGGACATAAACAGTATAGAAGTCAACAGATGGTTGGGAATGGGAGAAAACCAAAATATAGAATTGTACGGATTCTGCGACGCCTCTAACAAGGCATACGCGTGTGTAATCTACTGCAAGGTAAAAAACAATGCAGGGACAACCATTACATTAGTAGCGGGGAAGGCCAGGCTGGCACCCATAAGCAAGGTCTTATCTATACCGAGACTGGAGTTAATGGGCGCTCATCTGCTAGCTCAACTAATGCAAAAAGTTCAAAGCTGCTTATCAGATTACCCTACGGAGGTCTACTGCTGGACAGATTCCACAGCAGTACTAGGATGGATACAAGGAGATCCAGCCCGATGGAAACCATTTGTAGCAAATCGGGTAACAACAATTACCAAAATCATACCATCAAAACATTGGCAATATGTAAAGACGACAGATAATCCAGCAGATTGTGCAAGTCGTGGTTTGACTGTCAAGCAACTCAAAGACCACAAGTTATGGTGGCAAGGGCCGACATGGCTGCCATCATACACAAACCAAGAAAACCAACGTACCATTTTTGAGACGAACTTAGAAGTAAAGCCGTCTATTTTAAAACAAACCAACGCGGTAGTCATTGAACAACCAACAGAATCGCTGACTACCTCAATTATAAAGAATTTGATGAACAAACACAGCTCCATTACAAAAATCATACGTATTTTTGCGTGGATACTGCGATTGCCTACATTGAATAAACAAGCTCGCCGCCCCTACCTCGAATTACACGAACTTCGACGCGCTAAACAGCTGATAATCAAAAACGTTCAGCAGGCAGAATTTGCAAACGACCTAGATTCATTAGACAAACACGGAAGAGTGCACTCCAAAAGCAAGATTTTGAGTTTGAACCCAATTATAGATGAACGCGGAATATTACGTGTGGGTGGGAGATTAGAAAACGCCAACATGAGTCCGGAGATGAAACATCCCATCATCTTACTACACGATCATCAGCTAACCACATTACTGATTGATCAAGCTCATAAACTGACTTTCCATGGAGGAGCGCGTTTAACGTTAGCAAATCTACGACAACAGTACTGGATTATTGGCGGATATATGGCCACAAAAAAGTTTATAAGAAAATGCGTCATATGCAGAAAACAAAATCCCATACGGCAGCACCAGCTCATGGGAGATTTACCAGAACCAAGAGTGAATCCAGAACATGCATTTTATCACTGCGGCGTAGATTATACGGGATTCGTGGAGGTCAAAGCAAATAAAGGACGGGGAATCAAAACCACAAAGGGGTACATTGCGGTTCACCTAGAACTCGTGTCAGACCTGAGCAGCTCCGCCTTTTTGGCAGCTCTAACCAGAATGGCAGCCAGAAAAGGGGCGCCACGACACATGTACAGTGACAATGGCACTAACTTCGTGGGAGCAAACAGGATGATACAGGAACAAACAAACCAGCTTCACAAGGGATTCAGTGAAAGTTTTATGACTGAAATAACAGAGATGGGCATAGAATGGCACTTTAATGTACCTAGCTGGCCTAACGCCGGCGGCCTATGGGAGCGAGCAGTACGCAGTCTAAAACATCATCTCAAGAGGGTTATCGGTCAACAAAGACTAACCTTCGAGGAGTACACCACATTGTTAGCTAGACTAGAAGCGTGCCTCAACTCGCGACCTCTTTGCGCGATATCCGAAGATCCTGACGATGTAAACTTCCTTACACCAGCTCATTTCTTATCAGGAAGACCAGGAACAACTGTTATAGAAACCGAGCAAGATGCTAGAACCAGATGGCATCTAACCAGCAAATTATTCCAAGATCTTTGGAAACGTTGGAAGACTGAATACTTGGTACAACTCTCATCAAGAAGCAAATGGATGGAACCACAAAAAAACATCGGAATTGGAGATCTAGTGGTAATTCATGATGAAAATCTGCCTCCAGGAAAATGGGCTCTTGGACGTGTGGTCGACACACACCCAGGAGATGATGGCCTTACCAGAGCGGTTTCATTAAAAACCAAAAATGGAGTAATAAAACGCCCTATTGTCAAACTCTCCGTTTTGCCCGTTAACCAGAGTAGAGTAACGGCACCCAAACCAGATACAAAACCAGCAACCAAATTGATGGAGAGGAAAAGAAAACCGAGATCAAAAATCGCAACTGTAGCAACTGTTTTACTGAGTTTTTTCATGCTGATTTTTCCATCTTACGGTTTACACGTTATAAAACCATTTCCAAACAACCAAACGCTTTATTTTGACCCCATATCAAAGGTACAATTAATCAGGGATAAATGGACATTAGTCATGTACTACGACATGGGACCTTATTGGACAGGCATAACCACTTATAATAAAATATCAAATTATCAAGAACAATTGTGCGCAACCATTGAAACACTAAGCCATTGTAATACGATCGTGCAGCAAGCCCGACACGACTACCAGGAACTCGAATACTACAATGAACTTTTGCTAACACAGCATTTTGATATCCACGCCAGACAGCGACGCGCCACAGGGAAGACGGGCCGGCGCCGACGAGGCCTAATCAACGGTATCGGGTATCTAGCGAATGACTTATTCGGTGTGTTAGACTCACGTTTCGCTGACCAGTATGAAAAAGACATTGAAACCATACATCGCAATGAGAAACACCTTTCGAATTTATGGAAAAACCAAACTTCCATAATCGAAGCAGAGTTCAACCTCATGAAGAGAATGGAGATCACTGTAAATAAACAACACAAATTAATAACCAAGAAGCTTTTGAATTTGCAAGAAAACGCGAGCACTCTCCAACGCAAAATACAAAATATTTCATTCGTCAATGACTTCACATTGTCAGCGATGTCTGGAAACAGCTTGCTGCAAGGATTAAGACGGCTTCAAGATACGTTGCTCGATGCGCTAACAGACATCTACCACGGTCAAATTAGCATACATTTACTGCCACCAACGCAACTTAAACGTGAGCTCCAAACCATATATGGCCAGATGCCAAGCGAACTCACACTACCAATCGCCAATTTAGACACCGATCTTCAGTATCTTTACAAACTACTGAAAGTCAAAGCCAGAGCGACTCAAAAATTTGTCATAATTGAAGTTACTTTTCCACTAGTATCGAGAGAAAGTTTCAAATTGTACAAGATAATACCTGTACCGCACCAAACAAACACCATTAAGACCACAATCATACCGGTCTCCGAATACGTAGCCGTCAACCTGAAGAAGGATTCCTTCTTTAGCATGTCCACACAGGAACTGACGGCATGTCTACACCATGGAACCGCTTACATGTGTCAGCTGCTAAAACCAATAACCGACCTGCAAAATGACGAAAGTTTTTGCGACAAGAACTCGGCTACCAATAAATGTAAATTAGAAAAAACCAACTGCACCAACGTATGGTTTGAATTACATTTGACTTCTCAGCATTTTTACTTTTGTTGTGACACCTACACAATAAAAATAATATGCGGCGATCATGTAACAGTTCGTCAGCTGAGCCAAGCTGGGGTCATAAGCATAGGTCAAGAGTGCGTCATCAAAGGAAAGGACTTCTCATTATATTAAATACGTCATCAGTCCAACCAAATGAATATTTCACCAACTATTTATGTACCAGAATTCGATCAAATAAATCACTTGATCAACATCAAAATCCCTGACGAAAACCAGACTGATGACGGAAACCTCAACATATCCATGACCCGTCTGGGGGAGGCGATAGAGAAACTGAAGAAGAACGACGCAGAAATAGATGATATATCACCGCATGATATCCACCAATACGTAATATGTTACGTGTTGATGTCAATCGCTCTATGCGTAGCAGCAGTCTGGTTGTGGCAGACCGGGCGATGTCGCCTGTGCCGTAAAGCCGCAGCTGGACACCGTGGCGGAGGATCTCTCCGGCAGCAGACCACGGTGACCCCACCGCCTCCGAGACTTCGACGCCGCAGCGAGAGTTGCTGCCAACAGGAGTTGGCAGCGGCTCCGCTGACACCGAAACCAACCAGAAGTCACGAATCATATAGTGAAGTGCTCAGTGCCAGTGCTCTAAAGGATAAAAGTGAAGTCGGTTTTCGTTTACACAATTATGCCAAACGCTGGCCTAGCGCGAACTATAGTGCGATCAAACGGGACAAATATACGAACACAGGCAATCAGAATATTGCTTTTGCTGTGGAAGACACAATAGTGTAACTTCAAATCGGTGTAATAATTTATAATTATTTAAGTAGACCAATAAGCCTTTATGTTTTACTTTTATGTTGTTTGATCATTATTTTTATACTTACCAGTTAAGATCACTAGAAACGAATGTGTTTAAGTAGTATGATATTTTGTACACACTATAAATGTTATAGTCTAGTTTTTAGTCATCATCCCGCATTTCTTCTCGCTCTCGGGAATATGTTCGAGTTTAAATCGAACTCTAAGCGAAAATACATAATTGCATTGAAAGCAAGTATGCACATTCGCTCGTTCACCAAAATGTGGGCCAGTTCGTGTTCAGATCTCATTAGAGACACCGCGTACTCAAAACCATTACCATTACCATTGTCTTGTAATTAAGTGTTATAGTGATTTAATATATAGCCATTTCCCTTACAATTTGAGACTTTAAATTCTACCATAAACCATATCCTATCAATACGAGAAAGGAGTGTTAGGTCACCATAGCGCCAAGCACTACTTTTTACACTCCTTACAAAAATAATTATATCTTTTTATTTCACAATTATATTTCAAATCTCATTTTTTTAAGGCGTAAGGATTTTCTTTCTCTTACCTTTGTGAACCTTGTAGAAGACTTGAGACTTGGTGTCGCTAGGTTGAAGATCCGAAAGTAAATCGTCCATGACTTCGCATGATATTTGGCCGTTCATTATAGCTGAAATAACATTTCTAGTTCAACGATACACTTACCAGTATAGACATGTATTATTTCCAAACCATGTCATACAAACCAACTTAAGGGAATCATTTTCTTTTAACTCTTCCATACTGCTTACTTTCATCAAACCGGGTGGAAGAAACACTGACGCGAAAACGGTTACCACGTACTCAGTACATCATTCTGAACCCCCCATAGAAATTTTTCACAGGTAATTAAAAAAAGAAATCAGCCGTTTCCTACAAAATCGCATAATTAAAAAAAAAAATGGAACAGCTGTGGGGGGGATTTAGAATTATGTACTCAGTTCATGGTAAACATATTCGCGTCGGTGTCCCTTCCACCCCGTGTAAGGTAGTCTTGTGCAAATTCTATATACTATGCATTGACTGTTAGTAATTGAATGAATTTAATTAAGTAAATTTTTGATGATGGATTTACCTTTTTGAATATTCTTTATAACCATTGCCTTATAACATGTATCAATAGGGCTTTCCGTGTCACTAACATTAATATTTCCCAAATTCTTTTCTTGGCAAGTTTGAAACTCTGAAATGTGACACTTCTAGTATAATACATAAATATTTGAACTGACTCCGCTACGGGCTCAAGTTGGCCGCTGCATCGACCCATCTCGGACACAATGCGAGTGTGTAGCCTCAGAGCGCCAACGCTGGATAAGCCACACCTGTTCTCCTGTCCGTCGTAAATGTAAATGTTGTTCGTTGTAAATTTCTATTGGTAAGAATTTCACCCTCAAGCAGATTGCTGTGTTTCGTCCTTTTTTCGGCCGGTAAATTATTAAATGGGGTTTTTTTTTATTTTAGGCACAGTAAACAAGCCAACGGCCCCCGATGTTTTTTTTTTTATTATTATTATTCTTCTCAAACATACATATTTTTTTGTTCTACAATTTACTCGCCAAACTTTTTAGTTTGATGGCGAGAAGCGCCTCTTTTTACATACAAATGTTATACAAATAATCTATTCAACAATTGGCCTTAAAAACTATTACACAACTGTTACTGTTATAGTTCTTACTATAAGATGTGAATTTATTTCTCGGTAACGGCTGAATCCTCGTTACCGAGAAATAAACTCCTTAATCTTGATTTTAACATAACTTTACTTAATTTAGGAATGTGTCTTAGCATATCTACTTTATTAAATACTTTTGGTACTAAATACTTTGAAATTCTTTCCCCATAATAATTTGTTATTTTTGGTTGAACTAGTCTTTTCTCTCTTACACTTCTTGTATTATATTTATTTTCAATAGGAACTTTATACTCTTCACTAAAATAGTGTTCTAGGCTTATCAAATAATCAACTTTCTTATCTATAGGTAGGATTTTACAAATGGGGAATAATTTTTCATATTCTTTGTTACATTTTTTCTTAACCTTTTTGCTAACTAGGAACTTGATTAGTCTTATCTGTATTTTAAGTGGTTGGCCTAGGGGTTCTGTAACAGTAGAGGCATCACAGTGCTATATTGCCATCCCCAAATCATCATCTGCTGAATGCAGCTGAATACCAGTATTTTACACGGAGCGACTACCTGTTTGACCTCCACAACCCAGTTAGTACTAAGTACGATACCCCTTGATAAGGCTGGTTGTCAGACTTTCGGGTCACTGAATATCTGTAACGACTGTCAAAGATATACAAATGACGGCCGATACCAACGGCTTAACGGCTTAATCTGAAGATCGACCCGAACGGCTGTTATTATTTGGCCACGAGCTCATCCAAAAGCAAATCTGAAATATCTCACTCCCAAATGCATGTAATAACTCCCGCACCCAACCCATCAAACTGAAACACAACAAAGCTGCTTGGCATCAAAAATAACTATAATGGTAGTACCCAGATCCCTGGATGTGATTCTTTACAGAGAGCTCTACTATTCTCTGCTTTTCCAGTATATACACTTCTCATCAAAAAAATCGAAACACTTTCGTTTTTATTGTTTTTGTCCTAATTTTTTACAAAAGAGAATTAATTCCATGAAAAAAAAACATTATTGTGTAGCTGGCAGTTTGGTCATTACAGTAAGAAGAAAAAAATCAAAATTCGAAATTAGAATTTCATTTGTTTATCCTATTTAAATGAAATTAATCACTGTTTTGAGACAAATGTGTATTTAGGGTTGGAGTACGTTTCTCGTTTAAAAACTAAAAATTAGCGCTTGTCTTTAAACTTTTTGTTTCTTATTTCATTTACTGTGACTTTGGGACGTCTGAAAAAACTTTTTTTTCTAAAACATATGGATACTTCGCCCGCAGAAGCCGCCCAAGTGGTGGCATTGCTGGATTCTGGACTTAGTCAGCGTGTTGTGGCTGCAAGATTGCATCTAAGCTTATCATCTGTTCATAGAGTCTACAAACGCTATCGGGAGACTGGTTCGTTCACGCGCCGTTCAGGATCTGGCAGGAATCGGGTCACTTCTGAGCGAGATGATCGATTTATTGTAACAACTTCTTTACGAAATCGACGCCTTAACGCTTTTCAACTGCAGCAGCAGCTTCGCGTTGTACGAAGAGTAGCTGTAAGTGACTCTACAATAAGAAGAAGGTTGAAGGAACGCGGATTGGCACCGCATAAGCCAGCGAATGGGCCAAAATTAACTGCAGACCATCGAAGAGCGCGCCTTAACTTTGCACGCGAGCACCTAACTTGGTCATACCTTCAGTGGAGCAAAGTACTGTTTTCTGATGAGTGTAAAATTATGCTGTATGGTAACGACGGAAGGAACAAGGTCTACAGAAGAGATGGAGAACGCTTTGCACAATGCTGCATTGAAGAAAAGGTCAGCTATGGTGGCGGTTCGTGGACGGTTTGGGGAGGAATCAGCGCCGACGGTAAGACAGAACTTGCCTTTGTGTCTGGGCCACGGCTGCCTGCACTAAACTCTCATCGGTACATCGAACAGTGTCTTGAACCTCATGTGATGCCCTATGCACATTTTATTGGCAACGACTTCATATTCATGCACGACAATGCTAGAGCTCACACCGCGGGCGTCGTACGAGATTATCTTACCGAAGTCGGTATCTCCATTATGGTATGGCCAGCAAGAAGCCCGGACATGAATCCCATTGAACATCTATGGGATGAATTAAAGAGACGAATTCGAGCAAGAGATCCAGCCCCAGAAACACTTAGCCAGCTGCAAAATGCAATCCAAGAGGAATGGGATAATATACCACAACATGTGATCGTGACTCTCATCCGATCGATGAAGAACCGTATGGAAGCAGTAATAAGAGCTCGCGGAGGGAATACAAGTTATTAAATAAACGTTTCTTACATTTTTTTTTCCTTTACGCGTTTTGTTTTACCCATTTCCTTCATATTCCATACAGGGTAAAAATTACTCATTATACAAAATACGAAACCTATGAAGACTTAATTTGAATTTAGAACAATAACATTAGGATTTAAAAACCTCATACTACTCACTATTAAATCACATTTTACATTTATTCCTAAATATACACATTTTTCTGATAATCCTTATCAAATCATAAACTGCGAGGTGTTTCGATTTTTTTGATGAGAAGTGTATTATTTAGATAACATCATCGTAACAAGTGGAGTTTTCTTGTTAGAACGGAGGTCCCAGCACGAGCTCATGCGCCAGACATCGATTTTAAAATTAAAATACTATTATAATCTTTACATAGTATAAAACTCAGTCACTCCCGCTGTTTGTACGCTTAGATTTTATAAACTCCGCAACGGATTTTAATGCAGTTTTCAGCAATAATGATTCAAAAGAAGGGTTTATGTATACACATTGCACCCGTACGAAGCCGGGGCGGGTCGCTAGTAATATATAAATGTATTTTCGATTCAGAAATCGACGTATTACGTTACGTTAACACCGCGCTGCACCGCGTGCTATGGCCTATGATGTAAAACAACGCTTAATGAGGTCGAGCGTCACTTATTCTTACCATCGTTGTACGTTTTGTAGTACACCTTTCGTGCTACAAAGATAACCGTACAGTTCAAACCTTACATTTTTACACCCAATATTATTAATATTTACAATTGTTCACTATGATTTCAGACTCACTTCGAGCTTTTGTAAGAACATCATCCATCATGGTGCAGGTGACGTGCATGTTTGGTTTTTCTGAAAATAAATAACATATGCAAAATAAGTACAAGACATTCTAAACTCTAATAGTACGAGGATATCTTCCATTGTCCCAGCAACGGAGAGATCCCATAAGCGACATAGCCCGAAACATTGCCAAACTTTAGGGACCTCGCGCCTTACGCAGCCGACCACGACATGTCGCATGACCGGCCACTAACTTAAACAAAAATGGTCGGACGACCGGTCGTACGACCAAGCTTTTTTCCTGGTCGAAGTTTCTGCGGCCAAAAATCGTGGTCGTGGTCATGTAGTGCGCGAGGTCCCTTAGTGGCAATGACCAGGGCACATTGTTCGCAGAACGCATAGCCGAACGTTTCTGGAGTGTCAACCACGTAACAGAAGGCGCAGTGTTAGGCCGTTTAAAAGGTAGACCAATGATTTGATGAAGGCCCAATTTGAATCCATGAGATACGAGGAGCACAAGACAGGTGGACGTGGTGATGCTTTATGTAGACCTCTGTTAAGCTGCGGACGTCTTTCGACTGAGGATGATGATGTGATCTAAGTAGTATTCAACATGATTGTAGAATTTAGCGCTCGGTTGGTGTAGCTCTAAATCCTGGGTTGGTTGATATCTGGTTGATTGGTTATGGTTTGGTTGTTGGTTTATGACAACTGGTTAAATTATACGAAATTATGTGGTTTTAAGTTTATATTGAAACTGGTTATAAAATGGTAAATCTAAGCTAAATTAGCACTAAGGTGGTTTGATATGGTTTGGTTGAGTTACGCGATTGGTGTCCGAACACGCACTAACTTGGTAATATTGCGATACATGCATTTATGGAAATGCACGAAGGCAAAAGTGCTGAGCTGTTCGGTTGCAAATATACCGAACAATGATTAAATTATTGTTTGGTTAGGTTAGATTAAATCGTTCATGGATATGTATGAGTAAGTGAAAAAGAACAGTTATTTACCTTTTTGAATGTTGCTTGTCATATCTTCTGAATTATCACAAGGCCTTGGCTGTGGTTGACATTTGAAAATGTCATCCAAAACTTTTTGCGGGATTTGCCGTTTTTTTAACGCTGGAATGTTCAGTGTATGAATAACTTAATTAAGTACTTAAATATAACTAAATATAACTAAATATACTTAATTTTATTTTGATAGTTTGGGGCCAATGCAGAACCCTTTTGTAATCTTTTTTTCACTAAAGTTTTACTATTTTATTTTCCTTTAACTTGTATTAATGTGAATAAGGTTTTCTATTGTTTCTATTCCATGGGGCATCCACATAGGTACCGGACCATTCTACCGACTTTCTACTGCTACCATCAGTCGGAAGGCGGCGGAGTACCTACTCACTATTTCATTTTAACTGTAATATGTACAGCGGAATTTTAATGAAAAATATATCGTACAGTTTCATGACAAGTGGACGGAAAAAAATTAAAGGAAGAAAATAGGTTTATTTCGCTCACGCCACAAGAACATACGATATAAATCAAACAACGAATAAAATAATGAAAGAAAATAATATTGTATTCATAACAAATTCGCCTTTTTGTCAAGGAACACTTTATTGATTAATAAAGAACTTTTCTCATTTTTGAACAAGATGAAATTGTTATTTCTAGGCACATGCATCAACTTACCTTTACGGATTTTATTCATAACTGCAAACTTTTTATCAGTCGGTTGTATATCTCTCAATATTTCACCAACACATTCGAGCGGTATTTGTTTCTTTACTGCCGCTAAAATAATACATAATGCATTTATAATTATTATTTAAGCCATCTGAGGCGGGGTCGCGGTAGGCTACAAAGGAGTTGGAGGACACGGCGCGGCATACGCTGGCAGAGTGTGCCGCATGGGAGGAGCCGCGCCGAGCCCTAGTTACAGAAGTGGGAACCGACCCGTCACTTCTGGCCGTCGAACTCGCGACGGTCGGGAGCGCAGAGTCGTGGGATCTCCTTCTGTGTAACGATCATCTCACAGAAGCAGGCTGCGGAGAGGTTGAGGGAGGTCGATACCACTCTATCGGCGTGGCGCAGACCTACAGGCGGAGAGTGGCAGACGCCCGCCGCCTGAGCTGGTCACGAGGTGGCGCAAAGAAGCCCAATCCCAAACTTTCAGGATTTGGAGGGTGAGGCTAGAGACGCCCAGTGCAGGTCACTGGACCGTGGGGGCTATCCAGCCGATCTTGGAGGAGTGGGTACGGAGGCTACACGGGACGTTGTCCTTCCGTCTAGTGCAGGTGTTGTCAGGGCATGGCTGCTTTGGCAAATACCTGCACAAAGTGGCTAGGCGGGAGGCGACCGTGTGTCACCAGTGCGGCTGCGGCGAGGACACAGCGCTTCACACCCTCGAGCATTGTCCTGCTTGGGTGGTGCAGCGCCGTACTCTCGCGGCAGCAATCGGAGCAGATCTCTCTTTGCCAGCCGTGGCCAAGGCCATGGTCGACAGCAGGGGGGCATGGGAGGCGGTAGCGACCTTCTGCGAGGACGTTATCTCGCAGAAGGAGGCGGCGGAGCGCGTCTGGGAGGAGGACTCCCTCGCTGACGCGATTCGTCGCAGGAGGACGGGGCGGCGGAGGAGGCACCATGGCGACCTGATGCCGCCCTAGGCGGTACCAGCGGGCGATAGATAGGGGAGTCTGTCATCGTCGCTTTGCACGGTCCTCATGAGTGGTGGCAATGTCTCAGGTGAGCTCGAACATCGCCAAAGGAGTTTGGTGTTCGGTTTGGGCTGCGCTGGATGGGTTGCGAAAGTCATGTGTAGCAGTTCTCGCGGCCCATCCGCAAAGACGACAGTAGGCTCATGGCGGTGTTTTTTATTGGGTGCAAGCCCCACATAACCAAACCGTCTCCCCGGACGGTGCGGTATGCGTTAATCATTTAAAACATAATGAAGTGCAGTTAACCGACTTACCATTTCGAACTTTCCTTAATATTTCAGACTTATTATCTTCATTACAAATGTCACAAATAGCAAATACTTCATTAATCACAGACGGCATAACATGTCTCACTGCGATCACTGAAATTGACAATATTCATATTCAGCAGAAAATTATTTCTTCAACAGATCGTCCCAGACGAGGACCTGCAAGTTCTAAAATCAAAAGAGACTTCGCCAGTCATGTTTTATGTCTCATGTAATAGATGGCGAGCCTATTGCCATCAAACGGGCACAAATCCAGACTCCGTGGCTGCTACTGGGAAATTCCTGATGGACAAACCCAATAACTACTCAGCAGTTGCGCCATTTATAATAACCTCCTTAGAAAAACAAATATGTTTTTATTGCAAATCTCATTTCTTTCGGGCGTATTTTCTTTCTCTTACCTTTGTGAACCTTGTTAAAGACTTGAGACTGAGTGTCGCTAGGCTGAAGATACGAAAGTAAATCGTCCATGACTTCGGATGATATTTGACCGTTCTTTATAGCTGAAATAATATTTCTAGTACAGCGATGCAGTTACAGTATAGACATACATTATTTACAAACCATGTCATACAACCCAACTTCCGGGAATGATTTTCCTTTAACCCTTCCATGCTGCTTACTTTCATGAACTTTCATCATACGCGGTGGAGGAAGGGACACAGACGCGAAAACGGTTACCACGTATCCAGTACATCATTCTGGAACCCCCCTCCCCCCACATAGCAATTTCCTACAAAAGTGCAATACCTACAGCTACTCTGTCAATATGTATGGAACAGCTGTGGGTGGGCTATGGGGAACCCCCCAGGATTTAGAATGATGTACTTAGTACGTAGTAACCATTTTTACGTTGGTGTCCCTTCGATACTGTATAAGGTAGTCTTGTGCAAATTCTATTATACTATGCATTGACTGTTAGTAATTTAGTGAATTTAATTAAGTAGATTTTTAAAGCTGGATTTACCTTTTTGAATATTCTTTATAACCATTGCCTGATTACATGTTCCAATAGGGATTTCTGTCTCGCCAACATCAATTTTTCGAAAAACCTTCAATAGCGATGACGTCACTTCGCTAGTTTTAAACGCTGAAATGTGACACTTCAAGTATAATAAATAAATCTTTGAACTGACTATGCTACGGGCTCAAGTTGGCCGCTGCATTGACCCATCTCGGACACAATGCTAGTGTGTAGCCCCGGAGCCCCAACGCAGGATATACCACACCTTTTCTCCTGTCCGTCGTGCATAACTATTTACATCCTCCAGGATTTTAATGAGACGTGCGAACGTACTGGTCGGACAAAATCTGACACATCGATTCGAAAAGAAAAAGAGTGAAAGAAGTATAATGAATTCACAATGTACGTTACCTTAGTTAACTCTCTTTTAAAGACTTGCACATGTTTAATGGAACCCGACAATAAGAGAACAAAAAGTCTTTGTTTACTGCGGCGACATCTATAACGTCACATACGATCCAAGCATCATGCCTGACTTCGCGTAAAAATCCTACATCACGCATCAGTTATCCATGCAGCAACCAAGTGATAGTAGCCAACCAGACAGAACACACTGATCGAAGAGTTAATAAAGGTTCACACATTTTCTACCTTATTCCTCATACCTCTTAAAACTATGACAAAAAGGCCAATAAAGATTCACATTAACTATTCCCAGGAGCTGGTACGAACTGCTCAACTCTCTTTAAACTTTTTGCAAGGGCTTGGCTGGCTTGCTCAATATTGGCAGCATCAGGATAAATTAGTTGGTGGTAGATCTCGTTTCATCGTAGGAGAATTCGTAAGACAATCTTTTGAACATATGTACCTTCACGGACTTTTTGCATCCTACAAGCTTCCATGTCATTGGGACGTAAACATTCAAGTATCGCATCGATTTCACTTGCACTTTTGTCTTTAAGTAACTTGCCGAGTGATTTACACTTAATGTCGCATAAGTCTGAAACGACGAACAGTGATAAAGAGTGAATACGGTTCTTATTCTATAAAGTACACATAATTTACATCCACCACTAGGATTTAAGAATAACCAGGTTTTAATTAACACTTACGGATCTTTCTCATACATTCAGATTCTTTTCCGAGGACGAGTATGTCCATGATAGAAGGTGAAAATTTCCCTAACTCTGCCGCTGAAATATGAATTATGTTTTAAACAATTTTAAAGACTATAACTTATAACTCAACACTCTCATATGGACGTGGTAGTACATCGAAACACTCGACTGAAACAGTCAAACCTCGCTATAAAGCTCTCGTTCTAATGTATTATCTTTATACTGTGGTAATATGTCGCTTGTATTAACTGACATCACCCATTACATCGTACCATACCATAAACGTGAAAATTTATCAGCAATGATATACACTACCATAGTATATCATCGTGTTTGGCGGTTTAGGGGGTGACTTTCATGTTGGTTCATGTAAAGAATGTTGCATGGCCATGTGGCGATGAGATTACGGACATGATACGATCTGTTGCAGTGTGTACGCTAGGACCTGGGTACCAACGCCATTACTTTTTCTGATTTTTACATTCGAAGTGGCTGTTCAGATGGCGCTGTCTGTCACGATATTTTACGGTAAAAATTTGGTACCATACGTCAGTAACCCAACGTTCATACGGTTAAAAACAAATGCAATATGAAACTGCGATGTGATCCCAAAACGATACTACTAAATAACGAACAGATGAACGCAACGTGCAATGAGCACAATCCTCCGTTCACTTGTAACGGGGGATTAAGTGCAAGCCACCTGGCAGCAAGCGAGCGAGCGAGCCGGGCGAGCCCCTTTTCATTCTTCGTTTCGACTCTTTCGGTAGTTCGCGGTGTGAACCGAAGTATAAAAAGAAAGAAGAGATGAAACGGTGGCTCGCCCGGCTCGCTCGCTCGCTAGATGGCGGTGAGGCCTGAGCTTTAGACTCATTGCTCACGGACCCGGACATGTAATTATGTATAATAAGTGGGCTGCTTATTATACATAATTACATGTCCGGGTCACATTTCTACGGGTCAGGCTCGTTGCAGTAGGCATTGTAATCCTACCTTTAAGTAGCTTCCTTATCCCCCTTGACGGACAACAAGTGGTATTGCCTAATGTTTCGAATAATTCACCAATTTCTTTTGCATCCTTTTGTTTTAACAGTTTCATGAGGGCCGTGCATGTTTCCGATTCTGGTGTGGCTGAAATCACAAATGAATAGAAGGGCTTTTAGACCGCATAAAAGAAGATGCAGACGTGGGTCCCACCCACGTCTGCATCTTCTTTTCTTGCCTTCTATAAGGTGATACGACGATATGGTAAAGGTCGCAAGGATCTGCGGAGTGTGAGAAACAGAAGACCGGTCAATGTGAGGGAGGGGGAGGCCCACGCACTGAACGTATTTCAGTTGAAGTAATGAAAATTATGAATAGATTACATTTTTTCTTTCTATTAGTAGATGGGTAATATTAGGACCATACTCTTGCATACAAGAACATGATAGCGTGACATCGGCATAGGCGTGATAGGTTGACAGAGGAGAATGAAAGAAAAAACGTGGTGCGCCGACCCCAAGTGATATGGGACAGGGGCAGGAAGATGATAATGGGACTCTTGTATACAAATTCAATCGTTGTCATGTTCTCTTGCTTTTTTTAGTTTAAGGCAGGAGCATAATAAATGGTTTTTATCATATTTACAATCTTTCTCAGTTATCGAAGGTTTGTATACATCAGGGCGGTCCTTGTTGAGTAAATTCACGACCACAGGCGTTTGTTTTCTTGTTTCTAACCCTGAAATGTTTAGATATTGTCATTTGTTGTTTTGTTTCAGCACAGGTTTTGGAAGTTCAGTAACAATGTTCTGAAGGGCACTTGTGTTTATAACAAGCAAGATTTTGCTCTTGTCTTCGTCCTCTTAGAAGCCAGAAATTAATCCACGCATTAGCATATAAAGTACTTTCTATGCCAGCTAAACACCCAAACCGTGAACAACAGACAGAGTTTCTTTCACATTTATAATATTAATACAAGATTTAAATATTATAGGAAATAGTATAGTAATAAGTTATAATAGTAGAAGCAGTAGTATGGACTTATTTACCTTTTCGAATCATCTTTATCATCGAATCTTGATCGTCTTTTGTTTCTAATAATTTACGGAGTTGTGTACATCTTATCTCCTTTTCTAAGGTTTGAAAATGAAATAATTATTTGCAACTGTAGTCCTGTCATGTCAAATGGTATCAGGACACTTGCGCGAAAAGACATATGCACCCGTGGACTTTTGCGCGATAGGACATTTGCGCGCATGGTCACTTGCGTGACTGGACTTTAGCGCGATTAGTAGTCACAACTAGCATAAGTCACAGATCCTACATTTTAAAATGTAACATAGTCCTCTAAAAATAGGATTCATTTTGCTTTAGGGCAGAAAAAACATACGTTTTGTACTTTTGCGCAAGTGTCCTGATTCCATATTATAAAGAGGAAAGATTTGTATGTTTGTAACGAATAAACTCAGAAACTACTGGACCGATCTCAAAAATTCTTTCACCATTAGAATTCTACATTATTCCTGAGTAACATAGGCTATATTTAGTATCGCAAAAAAAAATGCCCACCTATTCGAAGCCGGGACGGGCCGCTAGGTAAAAGTACCTAAAGAAAGAAAACTGTGATAAGTTGTATTAAGATGGATTACCTTCACTACTTTTCTTCTCCGCTTCAGTTTTACTGCTTTCAGAAATCGTCTTAATCGAGATTATCTGCGGCAATGTCTTTTTCTTTCCTTTAATGTTTATTTTCAGGCCTGGTAATGTTCTTGATGGTTTTGGTATGGGTTCTTGATAGTCCTGTGCATATACCTTTGGCAGGCTTGGTACGTTTCTTTTTCTTTTATAGTTGGTTGTTGGTGGTCGGTAGTTGGTTGTTTCTATTTCTTTAATACTCTTCACCCTTTCTGTAATAACATTGACCATAGGAAGTTAGGTATAGATAATTTGGTATTCCTTTAATATTGGTTTCATAAATAAATACTTTTTCAATACACTTTCTCGAAAACTGGTTTTTAACGCACTACAATTAGGTTCAACATTCAAAGTATTTCACACCCGTGGATTTTTAATATTTTTCCGCAGACAAGTCCAAATGGCTATGGCTCAATGACTATAGTCGGAGGTGATTGTTTTTTTTTTTTATCTCGGCAAAGTGATATGCGTCTTTACGGCGTAATTATTTTTCGAGTATTTAAATTGTGTTTATGAATAAAATATCAGAGATAAACATGATTATTTAAAACAAATATTTACTTTTATGAACAAATTAACATTTATTTGTGTTCTAAATTTAAAAAAAAATGAGTTTTCTATTTTTCATATTAGGCTGTTTAGCAGCATCATACCGTTGATTCTTCTTCAACCTGACAAAAGCAAAGCGCGGAAAAAAAGGAAATTAAATCATATTTTCCTAATAATTCCTGAAAAAAAAAATACTTTCAGCTGTAACAATTTTATATTTCTTCGAAAGTGTATTGAGAAACGTCGTTTCCGCTCCATAAAACCCTCGCCTGCAGCTCGGGTGTTAATTCCGCCTCGAATGCAATAACAAAGTTACTATACACTTATATCAAAATGTAATATTTTCAAATTACCTTTTCTAAGCTTTACGCCGTTTACCGGCTTCGTACCACTAACATCTTTTTTACATTTGCAGTTATCGTTGATTATATTTGCTTTGTTACCTTTATATTCTTGTCTACAAATACCGTGCTTTTTGATGATTTCGGAGTGACTTTCACAATCATCTTTTATTCGTTTACAGATTTTTCTTAATATTTCTGGCGCCGTGTTACTAGCATCTTTTATACGTTTAAAGATATCTCCAAATATTTCTGGCGTTGTGTGACTATCATCTTTTCTACGTTTACAAAAATCTGCGAATTTTTCTGAGGTCGTGTTACTAGCATCTTTTATACGTTTAAAGATATCTCCAAATATTTCTGGCGTTGTGTGACTATCATCTTTTCTACGTTTACAAAAATCTCCGACTATTTCTGAGGTCGTGTTAGTAGCATCTTTTCTACGTTTATAAAAATCTCCGACTATTTCTGAGGTCGTGTTACTAGCATCTTTTCTACGTTTATAAATATCTCCGAATATTTCTGAGGTCGTGTTACTAGCATCTTTTGTACGTTTATAGATTTCTCGGAATAGTTCTGAGGTCGTGTTACTAGCATCTTTTCTACGTTTATAGATATCTCCGAATATATCTGAGGTGGTGTTACTAGCATCTTTTTTACGTTTACAGGCATCTCCAAATATTTCTGGCGTTGTGTCGCTATTATCTTTTCTACGTTCATAGATATCATCGGAAATTTCTGACGGAGTGTTACTAGCATCATTTGTACGTTTACAGACAACTCCAAATATGTCTGGTGTTTTATCGATATCATCTTTTCTGCGTTTACAGATGTCTCTGAATATTTGAAGCTCCGAGTCAATACAAGGGTTTTCTTCTATACATAGATACTTTTTTGGCTTAACGTTATGGTGTAGTTTTTCGGGCTGCGTTGGTTTTTCTGTATCTTCATTGATCATCACTTCCAGGACAGAGGGCGATACTTGTCCTGCTTTAATGGCTGAAATAACAAAAATAGTTAATCTTAGTTTAAATTAAAAGAATTACCAAAACTGCGTGTTCTGAATGACACAAAACGAATATCTTGCAACAATGCAGCAAATTTCCATTTTACATAACTATATCATGGGCGGAGTCTCTCGTTTTATGGCGAATACAGACACTATCGTCAATTGTAGAATTTCAGTATTTCTTAGTTTTCTTACCACTTACCTTTACTAATTTTATTCAAGATCTCAGATTCACCGTGTTCAGTAGCTAGCTTGGCGAGTATTTCATGTTTATTCATTGGTCGGTTAAGATCCGTTTTAGAAAATCTTTTAAACAGTGATTTTTGTTTACCTTTATTTAAAATATTTTGTATGACCGATGGAGGTACTTGACCTTTCCTTATAGCTGGAATTATCAAAAAGAAGATACAACTATAAAAATAAAGTTTTGTTTGTATTATAGTTCTAATCGTAAGACGAAAGACTGGCATGCTTCTGCGCTTATCCCAATTTTGTGGGGGTTGGCGCAGTATATCTTCTTCTTCGATACATCGCTATCGGTCGTCATCTCAGAAGTCACCTTCTTTCTAGCTGTTTCATCTATTCCACAGTCCATGCACCGTTCCTATGGTGGAGACCATACCCTACTCTTATAGCCTTTTCTAACGACATCCATCAAGATAAAAAGTGCGGTAAAATAAATAATATCCTATCGCGTAAGAGCTGTGTTGGTTTATCCGTATTTAAACTTTGTTTTAATTATTATTATCCGAGACTTTAAAAATATAAAAATAAAGTTGTATTATCATAATTCCTACCTTTATTGACTTCCTTTACGATTTCGGCTTTGCCACCACGAGTGGCTAACTTGTCAAATATTTCATCCTTGGAATACGATTTCTGACAATCTTGGGATGCCAGGTTTCTTAAAAACAACCTTGCTATATCTTTATTTAACATCAATTCTATGAGATACGGTGATACTTGCCCTAATTTTATAGCTGAAAAGGATTATATAAGGTCCCATTAAAATAGATGGACAAATTTTAACACAGCGTTCAGTACGTCTAACTAAAGATATCCAAGCAAAAAAAAACACTGATTAAAGTGATTTTGTTTTGTGGCTACTGGATATATTCGAACGAATTTTTGTATGCAGACTGAAAGCGTCATGGGGTATAAGCCCTTAATGTAGGATCACGCGTCTAGGGCAGCCGATCAGAATAGTAAAAAAAAACGATCGTTAGAATTATTCGAACGCGTCAGATATTTAGAGGGGATATTAAGTGAACCCGAAAGAAGCTCCCATTCAAAAGATTCTCGATTTCGACATGATGCAAGAAAACGAAAAAAAAAAACGATTTTTCCGTTTTCAACCCTTCACGTACATCCACGCTCACCGGGTCGCGCTCGTCTGGTAACGCTCCCGTTTGGCAACGCTACATTATATAACTTTATATCATTATATAACCACCACTTCCACCCACACTTCACACCACTTTTTACCTTTTTTTTACGTTTTTCACTTCACTTTCTACTATCTACCGTCTAATTTTCAAAATCCAATAGGTCTCTACGACGTTCGGGCCCCCTACTACTGTTCAACTGCATAGTATAGGCGCCAACGCATCAAGTAACCACAATCTGTTAAATTTTCTCATTCGATTTTGAACTTAACCATCGCCAACATTTTATGATTTAAAATCATTTGGAGTTTGACAGTTTGTGGTATGTTGATGTGCTGTAAACTCGACAACGAGTTTCTTTTTATAATTAAATATAAATTAACTTCACTAAGGTTGATATTTGAAACATTGATCTTAAAACAACAATACACCTAGATGTCTTCTGCTATACAGTTGACATTAAACCTTAAAAGGTAAACGTGAAGGTCGACTATACTTACCACTGGCATACACTCTACTCACCTTTTCCAACGAGTTCAGTTATTTCATCCACACCTTCATCGCTGCTTAGCTTGTAAAATATTTCATTTTGGTCGATTTTTTTCATCCGATTTCCGTATCGTAATCTTTTGAATAATGTACTTTGTGTAGCCCCGAGATAAATATCATTATTTATCACTATATCCAGGAGCATTGGTGATATATCTCCTTTTTTTGTGGCTTAAAATTAAAGTTAGCTGTTAATAAGTATATAGCAGTAAACAGGGTGGGAGGGACACCGACGGTAAAACGGTTACAAATTCAGTACATTATTCTGAAAGTATGGATTTTTATGTGAGGGGGGGGGAGCTCATATAACCGACTACAAAAGTATTACTCCAGGAGGAACCGTTAATCTAACCAAGTATTTTCATACCAGCTGAAAGTCATATCAACATACATAAATAACACCACGCCTCTTCTCCGCGACGGGTTGGGCAGAGGTGTACCTAATAGTACACCCACTATTCTCCAGTTGCGGTTTAAGTCCCTTGTAATAGAGGGCTAACCTATTTCCATCAACCGGGCACGAATCCAGACTCCGTGACTGTTACTGAGAAATTCCTAGTGGAAAATCCCAATAACACTTTGCCCGACTTGGGAATCGAACCCAAGACCTCATGCTCAGCAGTCGCGCTTGCGACCACTATACCAACGAGGCAGTCAAGACATAATTATCAAATAATACTTTTTTCATAGCACGACGAGATCTAAGCGTCAGCAGCTCCAAAAGTGGAGGGCAGGGGTGGGACAAAGCAGACAAAGAAAAAAGTAGTAACGCTACTTCTCCTGGATTTTTTATCACACCTGATGGGATTTCAAACAGCTGTACAGAAAAGATGTTGTAAAATGAAAAGGATACACTTTTGAGCATCGATGATCAATGGTCTGATCCGTAATATTTTCTAGTATCGCCAATCTGCATGCAAAGCGAGTTCGTTTCATTATTATTAAGTTTTTATCTTTTATATTTACCGTTATGAATCTCATCCATAATTTCAGCCTCACCGACCAGGGTGCCCAATTTGGTGAGTATTTCCTTCATTGTCATAGGCAACAATACCATTTTGCTTTTATGTTTAATAAACTTTACATCCCCCTTTTTTCGCTTACCTTAAATCAGCAAATAATAGAAATATTAAAAAAATATATATATATTTTGATAATTTGATTAGATTTCATGCTTGATGTACAAAAATATATTCAGTGCTAAACTAATGTAAGTCGAACTCGTAATTGCATTACCACTTTTGAATAACCAAAATGGTGGCGTCCCGGCAACCCATGTACAGCTATAACCAACTGTCACATAGTCTTGAAGTAAAAAAGAGACAGGCGCGAACATTTTTCTCAGTAAACCCGACTGCGTCGTCGCGTTAGACGGCCATTGATATATTGAATATTAAAGACCTAAATGTTCAGTTCCTCGCAAATGTCACATCAAACAAAAAAAACACAATTTCTGATTGAATAAACGCAAATTCGGACTTACGCCGACCACTTAAAGTAGTTTTTTAAAAGCGAACTACCCACATTATGTCACGTTTCTAATTAAATTCCTGAAAAACAATTGCTCTCACAAGCAGTGAAAAGTGCGCACATTTCGAAATTGTGCGCACATTTTCTGCAGAGG
This sequence comes from Eurois occulta, assembly GCA_950022335.1. Taxonomy (NCBI): domain Eukaryota; kingdom Metazoa; phylum Arthropoda; class Insecta; order Lepidoptera; family Noctuidae; genus Eurois; species Eurois occulta. The sequence goes on along the minus strand of OX465484.1, from coordinate 5,898,205 downwards.
TTTTTGAGACGCTCAGTGTGTACCTACTTATCTTAGGCTTTTCATATATCAGTGTTGACAGCCTTCCGATTTTCTGAACAAATGAGTGACAAGTGTGGAAGACAAGGGTTAGAAACCATTTAATGAGGTCGACTGTACCATAGACTAATATAATATAAAATGAGAGACTGTACAGTCAATTGCACGTCCATAGCAACAATTTTATTTATTATTGACATCGCCTTTAATTCGTAGCAGTAAGGTTTTTGTGGTACGTACTGACGTGCTGTTGACCGTTTTTACTTAAAACTGTCTATATTCCTTTCAGTTATTTTACCATTGACAACAGAAACCCAAATATAACCTTATTGTGATAAAAATAAAGATCACAGATCATGATTTTGGCAGAGTTACCAGCACTATGAAAGAATAGTAAAATACTCACGTCTCTTCGTCTTAGCCGAATTACTACAGCAGGAATTATTAGGTAATATATTCTGTATTTCAGTTTCTGATTCGATATGTCCTAACTTATGCTTGTCCACTAGATTTTGTTCTGTACAATCGACATTTTTTACTTTTTTTAAAGGCTTGTATATGCGTTTTAGCGGTGCCCCTTTCGCCGTTTCCAGAAAATCATCTGAAATCATTGTTAATTATAGGAAAGAGTATTTTTACACAAAAAGCGGCGTTATTGTATTCTCTCGCTCGTGGAGACGGCCTATAAGAGAGTGTATAGAAATACGTGGCAACGACGATAATATCGTCGCGATTCTCTCGCTCGTGGAGACAGCCCCTTATCCAAATGTTGCCTCTTTTTAATATTAGTGTAGTCACAGTATAGCTTTTGCCCTAAGCTTCGCAAGCGTTGATTTCGTTTTATTTCATTTGTCACATTTGACTGTGGCAGCACTAGGGCCCAATCAGAATTCCAGCGCTGTGACATTTTTAAATTTTACAGCACCATGTTGAGAAAGGGGCCTTTTGGTCTCGCACAGGATGATAGTTTAATGTCTTCTATAAGTTTTTTTACAAATTATTTTTTTAAATTTTCTGTTTTAAAATTTTGTTTTATTGTTTTGTCCGATGCAAGTCTAATATATTTTTTTCCTTTCTTGCTTTCGAAAATTATCCCACGGGAACATACTATCGAGATAAGATTAAATGCCATTTCCTATTCCAGGATCTGGCCTACCACCACCATTGTGCCCAATTTCATTGAGGCGCTTCCAGCCGTTCTGGCTTGAAGAGGTAACAGACAGGCCGATAGACAGAGGTACTCATAATATCAGTTTGGATGAAAGTACGGATTCATCGGATAATTTAAAAAATAACTTACCTTTACATACATTGCTACAAGAGCCCAATTCTTTTTTTTCAGTACACGTAGATAAGTTTGGCGAACTAAGTAGTATGTCTGTTGTAGATGACTTGGGCTTCAACGTCACTTCTGACTTCGAATCTTAAATCACAAATTATGTTGATTTTTTTCATTTCAATTTCTCATAAGCCTACTGGCTTAAAAGAACTCACTAACAAGTTAACGCCTAGATATTATTGCTGTGTAGGAATTTCAACCCTAGGCGCTGTGCTGGACGCCGAAAAACCAAAAAAAAACATTATTGTTTATTTGTAAGTTTCATTATACTAAGATTTATTTTTGAAATTGCGGCGCATGGTTAAACTGAATAAAATGGTTAAAAGAATACTCAATAAAATTGAATATATCCATGTATAATGTATACTTGTATGTTCAAAAACTCAGCCAAACACAGCTCATTACTGGACACAGCTCTCCAATCCAAAGCAAACCGCTGTAGCCCGACCTACGCAATCTGCATCTTATCTAATCTACCAGCCATGGTTCCTCAACAAACATAGCCAGCTCGTTACCACTTCAGCTTGCTGACTGTGCACGCTAAGTCCTTAACTGTAGTTTACTTATAATAATTCAATCATTGACTAAAACCATTACAGAGCTACTTCATTAAAGACTTACAGCTTGAACAGGTCGATAAGTCAGACGGTGTTGTTACTGGTTTTGCATAACATCCACCTGGACATACAATTATTTCTTGCTTCTTTGGTTTATCTATCATCATTTTTATGAGTGAAGGCGTTATCTGTCCATCCATTATGACTGAAATGAAAGTTGCATTTTAATTATCTACTGCTAAAATCTTCCAGGTACGTACTGTACATATACCAATAAATGCAATGCGCAATGACGGGGACTACTAGTGTCTCTCGGCATTTTGTGTTTTTACACCCTGTAAATTACAGCAGCTCTACAAAAGCCGTCACAGTCGGCAGTAGCCACCAGACACAACACCCGTCTGGTGGAAGGATCCTCCCTTTTCTATGGAAAATCAGGACCCTTACACCTTGATACTCATACATCATCACACAACGTTTTACAAAGAATTTCTTCCTTACCCTGACTGATTTCGTCCAAAATTTCAGACTGTCCAGTACTGGTGCTTAACTGGTTCATTATTCTTGATTTTTTATCCAGCATTTCTTTCTCATCCAGGAATTTTATGGTTCCAAACATTTTAAAATGCGATAGATCAAAACCTTTCCTTGTTGCCAGTTCTATTTGCGATGGAGTTACTAGACCTTTTCTGATGGCTGAATGAAAAAAAAATTAAAGGTGAGTGAAAAGTCTGAAAAAATCCCATAAGCACCTACTTCGAAAAGACTGCGAAATTGTTCCATGAGTTTTCACTACAATTTCCATTAAACTGAATCTACTGTCCGTTCTTATTTTATTTTTTTGAATTGTCTTTTTTGTCTTTACTATGGACACTTTTAATGTGCACGTCTTGCTGCATCGTTCTCACATAATGTACCATCTCAACATGAATGATGTTACCAAAGTTTTGTAACAATATTATTTAAAAGAGTGTTCATGGAGTTTCTTGCTCGTATTTCTCCATTGTCATCTACGCTTTGAAAATTGCAACTACAATATTTTCACAGTTATTATGCCTTGTGACTGGGACTGTAGCTTCATTTCATTGTTGTTACTGATTCAACAGTTCAAAAGTGCCTGTAACTGGCCTACTTGAAATAAATGCTTTGATTTTGTTCATTGTTATTCTGCCTCTAATTTTGCAGTCCAGTGACCTTTATTCTCAATGACATAAGATTTATGTCAAATGTAAAATAACTGAGCAAGGGCTGTATCTAACTGTCACTGAGACCAACTTTGTCGTTTCATGGTGTGCAAGTTACATTGAACCTAAAATGTTATTCATCTTTAAGTTGGTAAAGAAGCTACGAGTTCGAATAGACAGTTTGGCTTAGATATAAATATGAGACTTCCAGGACACGTCAAGCTGTACAAAATGATCACTGGTATGACTGACACCGATGACTCTTTACTAAGCCGAACATTTTCTAACACACGTATTCAATTTACGGTCTACAGTCTCAGTCTATACTAGTATTATAAAGAAGTAAAGTTTGTATGTAGTGGGTAATCTCCAGAACTAATGATAAAATTCTAAACAATTTCACTGATATAAAACTACATTATTCGTGGGTGCTATAGACTATAAATAATTTTTATATCATGCATATTAGCCGAGCTATCACAATTATTGCGGACGAAGTCGCGGGCGAAGTGCTATTTTATGATAAAGTGCTAACCTTTGCAGATCTTCTCAATGATTTCAGCGTTACCATCTTCAGTGCCTAGCCTTGCAACTATGTCATCCCTGGTCCATCGATTACTTTTCATTCTCCCTTTCAAGAATTTCAGGACTGCTGGAGATACTTGCCCATTGTCCATAGCTGTAATTAAGCTATAACTGTCACTCCAAGGTTCAAGAAAAAAAGACTTTAATTTACATTTTTTCCTTCTCACATTCAAAGTCATATTGTGAATTTTTTTGAAGAGGCTCATGCCGAAATGTTGAGAGATGACAACCAGTCTCGTCACGGGTGTCGTATTACCCGGTAACTGTGTTGTGAAGGACAAATACTCGTATGTAGCCAGTCGATTTATGTAATATACTGGTAATCGGCTGCATCCGGTTAGAATGGAAGTCGACCCCAATGTTATTGGCAAACGCCTGAGCAGATCATGTTTTGAAGTTTTCCGGACCAAAAAATTATAAGATAAATTCATTTGGACAACCAACAAACTACAGGAGTTTTTTTTTGTTTTAAAACAAAACTTTTTTGGGTTTTTTTCAATAAGCATACAACCGAGATAGGAATAAATAAATAGAAAAAATGAAAGGAAAAGAAGAAGAAAATGGAAGAAGAAGAAGACATGCTGCTTAGGATTTGGAATGGAGAATTTAATTTCTTACCGTATTCCATCCTTCTCGCGATTTCGTCCTTCCCCTCAGGAGTGCCGAGTTTAGAGGCTATACTCTTCTTGTTCATTGGTGCCAAACATTGTTTGACCCCACACTTTCTCAAGCATGATTCATCTTTTTTGTTTAGAACTGCTTCGATCATGAATGGTGTTATTGTACCCGTACTTATAGCTGAAATCAGTTTTTCGAACATTTATTTTAGTGCATTTTTTTTTGTTTTTGCTCATTATAGTTATTTGACCTCAACGATTGTTCATCTATACATACAAATAACTAAAATTGAAGTGTGTTTTTTAAATTTCGAAATAACAGCTTTTATTGAATGCATAATGAAAGTAAATAAGTTACATAAAACTAAAAAAAATAAAAGATTTGCCTGTTTTTGTTCCGGCTTTTATCCTTAATCTCCGAAACGGCTGAACTGATTTAAACGAGACTGTTACTGGCAGATAGCTGATATTATAATGGAGTAATATAGGCTACTTTTAGTTTAGAAAATGGATTAGGGTTGGATTAGTAGGGAATGGATTAGGCAAAAAAATTAAAACTCATGAAATTGTTACGCTGTTACTAACGCAGCGATATCTTGCCGCGTCGGAGCTGCCGAGCCACAACGCACCGTGTGCATAGGCTCTCACACTTACCCAAGGTAGGTGCTAAGTAACGTTTATACAGTTTGCATAGAAGTTTTATGTTTCCTCATTACCTCTACGGATTTGACGGAAGGTTCTGCTTCTCTTGATGGTTCCGTTGTTTTTAGTTTCTGAAATAAACATTAAACAATAATAAGAAAACTATGGGTACCTAATGCCCATTTTCATTAACAATGGGCGATACCTAAATGTAATCTTTCAGAATCAGAACCATTTATTTATTAAACATAGGTATAAACATTAAGGACCTTATAAGTAGTGAAGATTCTTGCTATGTTGTCACTGACATATATATTAGAATAGAAAAAGCCGAAAAATGTCTTGTGATATAATCGGTCTGAGCTGCAGCTATATGTCGCACTCTACGGGGGCAGGCTTGGCGCAGCTCGACGGTAATAATTTCTTCAAATACCAATTTTTTGGCCCTGTTCCCTCTTAACATCTGGTTACTTGCTGACGGAAGGCTCCGCGCTTCAGTGCGGCCAGATGCGAAAATTATAAAACGTTCTTTTCATTTTGCTACTCACTTTAGGTGGTTAGCAAGCCACTCGTCAGTGCGTAAAGCTTTGGGATCTGCTTACGATCTTTATTAACTATGAACGTCGAAGATGCGCACTCGACTCCTTCGATGTTTGTTACTTCTGGGCCGTTTTGTGGAAATAAACTACTAAGTATAAAAAAACTACTATTACCTTTAATGAAAGTGGGATTAGCGAAAAAAATCTGATACATACTCGCACCATATGACGAATCTTTCCAAGTCGATGTTCCAGTAGAACTTGTTTTTGAAGTTTTCTTGAATGAAAAAGGCGACCCTTTGTTGGATTTACGCTTCTTCCAGGATGCAATCATTTTGTTTAATTCCGATGAGTTTAAAATTTCGCCGGTATTTTTGTCAATAATAATCTCGAACATAGAGTGTGATTTTTTTCCTTCTACTGTCACTTAAAATTGAAATAATAATATTTAAGTACTTAATGAAAATGAATTAATAAAACTTTAAGAAAAAAGATGTAGTAGGTACATATCTAAACAAACAAATGAATTTGAAATGTCTGATTGTAATTTCAAAATGACATTTTTTTACTGAATGCAATGGTACCTATATACTTATGACAAAAAACTTTTAATTTTTTAATTTTTGTGTCTGTCCGTCTGTCTGTCTCCTTCTTCCGGCATAATAATTTCACGCGAAAGAAAGTCGCGGACAACAGCTAGTCTATAATATACTTGCTTTATCTCGCGGCTTCCCCCTCGTGGAGTTTGGAAACCATCTCACGAGACCGTGCCCAACATATGTCGACATTCGTTCAGCTGTTATGGCGTGAAAAGGTAACCGAATGAGTTTATTTCGCATTTTATTTTTATAGCTGCGGATATACGTTTCGTAAATAGTCCCTACAAAAAATACTAATGACCAAAAATACATAAATTAAATGCTAACCTCTCAGGGTCTTCTTAACGTATTTTGTCTCGTCGTATTTTGAAAATTCTGCGTCTGTCATTGCACGATATAAATCTTGCTTAGGCAAATTGGTTGGACGTTTTATCGTCTTAGGCTTCACATCTTGATGTGAAGACTTATTTAAAAAACACCAAGATTTTAATCCAATTTCTTTAAACACCCGGCTCAGTTTATTACCTAGTGTTACAACGATCGAGCTAGGTTTTTTAATGATCGAGCTAGATATGTTGGTTTCGAAGTTAAATGCTTTACTTCTGTTGTTGGGTTTTGCATTACTAGAACTGGATGTAGTCACAGCATATTTTCTTTTGGATTCTTTCGTTCTTTTTTTGTTATCTCTTCTTTGTAAGTTGGAATTAGTACTTAAATCTCTTGATAAAAGATAATTAAATAAAGCGTTCTTTTCTTCAGTTATTGGCTTACATTTATTTATTATTTTTCTTTCATGATTGGTAGCTGAGGCACGTGTTTTTTTATCATATTTAATTGTCATTTCATCTGTAAACGGTTTAATTTTCTTCGACGGTTTCGTTCTGGTATTTGGTTTCGCAATAAAATTGTTCGAAAAAGGCATTATAGTTTCAAGTTCTTTTTCTCTTCCTATTTTGTCTATGGCTGTAAAACCTCCACCCATTTCTACTCTAAATACATACGGTCTTTCAATTTGGAATCTTTCTGCATTCATTTTTTCAATTTCTAATCTTTCTGCATTAGCTCTTTCAGTTTCTACTCTTTCTGCAAAAGCTCTTTCCATTTTTATTTTTACTGAATTAGCTCTTTTTGTTTGCAATCTGCCTGTGTTAGCCTTTTCTAGTTCTAATTTGAATGCCTTGGTTCTTTCCAGTTCTAATTTTAATGCATTTTCTTTATTCATTTCTAATTTAAAAGCTTTAGCGCTTTTCTTTTTGCCATAAAAAGTTCTTGGTTGAACAGTACTTGTAAATACAGTATGACTTGAGTTTTTAGGTAGACCCTGATTATTGTCGAAATGTATGTCAGAACACAAAAAAGTAGTAGAATTTTTCTTTTCTGTGTCTTCTCCGCCATTACTTTCTATTTTACTAGAAGTTGGCACGCCATGTGTAATTAAAGTATCTAATTTGTCTAATGTATCAGTTCGTCTGTCATATTTTTGAGGCAATAGAGGTTTTGTCTCGTTCGATTGATCAACATGTAGGTGTATTTTGTTACGTTTCCGCTTCCTTAACGTTAAAGTGGATTTGGGCGTTGATGTGTCTTTTGGAACATTAAGTTTAAAAATCTGTTTTGGATGTTCCTCTCTCTTAAGTACTTCTGAAGCAGTTAGTAATAAATGATTGACATTAGTTCGCCGGACTTCTTTAAATGTTACGCGAGAAGTTTTGTTAGAGTATTTATTTCTTCCATCGCCAATACTGCTTATTAAGGTTTCCTCCTTTTGTTTGTATGTACCAATTGACTCTGTGCCGTGTAAACTACTTTTCCTGTTCCACTTTGATTTGGAGATTTTTGTTTTAACTTTAGTTGTGCTCATTGATTTCGACTTTATTGCCGTTCTCAGTGTGGATTTTGAAGGATTCTTCGTTTTTTTAATTTCATTTCGATTATAATTTCTCTCTTTTACCAAACGTGTTTTTGAATAATCCGGGGGCATGTATTTTCCCGATATATAATATTTAAGACTTGGTGAAACTCGTTTCTTGTTATTAATACCCCCATATTTTGAGGATTTTAATGCCAGCCGCCGTTTTTTTGTACGTTTATTACGTTTGATCTGATCCTTCTTACCGAAGACGCATGAATCAGATCGACATTCGCTAGTGTTGTTTTTATTACAATATCTTGTCTTGGTAACTACATGCATAATCACTGATTTACTAGGCCCAAACACAGGACGTTTAACTTTATGCATTCTTGTTGATTTTAAATATTGTTTTTTAGCATTTTCACTGGATTCAGTAATTGAATCAATCATGTTGAAAATTTTGAATATCTTTTATTTATGTAAATTCATGAATGGTTTAAGGCTTGACGAAGTATTAGTTTTATTAAAGTTGTGAAAGTTCATCAATACTAAGATTTTGTTTTATCATCATCTCTTGAGATTTCGTTTTACAGAATTTGTTATCCACCGGCCTTCTGAAAACAATAATAAGGAAGTATGTTAGACGTTGGTATATGTACGTACATTACATTTTTACACAAAGTTAGGCGAAAGCGTACTATTATTTGTAACTAGCGACCCGCCCCGATTTCGCGCCGGTGCAATTTACTAATAAAGAAAATGAGAAGTGATCTTAGCAAAAACATTAATAAATATAAATATTAAAAAAAATATAAACAAACCTTATCTTGTCAATTATGGAGACAATAAAAAATTTGCCAAATTGGTCAAGCTATTCTCAAGTGATACATAACACATGCGGCAATATACTAATACAATAACATAACAATAATAACATAATTTATACAAGGTAAACGAGCCCTTCACGAAGCCTTTAACCCAGTATTCTGTACATAAAACGAAGTAACTCAACGCAAAAATTATTGCTGAGAAAGTAAATTTTTTTTTGGGGTGAAAAATCTCGTTTTATAGTAGGACTCAATATGGAGGAGAGGTACGGGCGTCGTGGAGGTATTTAAAATAAATTTTAACGTTAAAAAGTTGTATTAAAGAAAAAACTTGTGACAAAATTGGTACTTTGGCCCCCAATATCTCTGTAACTAGAAGGTTTCCAGGTACGGTCTAGAACAAAAAAAAATCGCAATGACAGGCAGAACAAGTACATACCTTTCGGCTTCGTTAAGGGTACTTTTACACCCATTATATAATTATATCTGCTACTAGATATGTGTCTGTTTTGATATCTATCCAAATAATAAGTAACAAAGAATGATTCAACAAAATTATAATTGAATAATAAAAAACCGATATTTACAGGCAAGAGTAAGATGAAGAGCATTTCTTCACACACAGGATCTAAAACTTCGCGAATTCACTTGCAAATACATTCATTACCAATGAATTATGGAATGGAAAACCAGTTCAGATATTATAATCAAGTAAATAACTTTGAGGTGTAAATATATTTAGATCTGAAATCAGCAGGATAACTTGTTCATTTCTGTTATTTCAGATACGACTACAAATTAATTAAAATATTAGTTACCAAATTAAAAACTAGTTTTATTCGTTAAATGCTGGTGCATGGTTATATGGTTTTAAATGTAGTCGTATCAAACTAATCGCCGGGCACCTTCGAGCGATACTTATTTGCCCGTGCAGTAGCATGGAACATAATATTACTAAAAAGAGATAAATCGTCTCCCTTATGAGATATTCTAACTATTATATTTAATGCTTTACGCATATTACTATTACAAAAACGTGACGATGTCAAACGTGACAGTGCACAATGCCACGCTTCTAAACGAAGGTAAGGTCTAAGGAGATTGCCTGCCAGGGCTGCGGGACTGTTCGAAAGAGATACCGCGGCCCTGGAACATAAAGGGCCAACGAAGGAACATGGGTGGTTTTTAGTCAGTAAAAGTCTGACACTCCCTTCCGCTCCGCCCAGAGCGGGAGGAGTCATTTGATGATTTCCCACCCTCCAAAAAAAAAAAAAAAAAAAAAGGTCTAAGGAGGTTTCATATTCTATAGTGTTGTAAGGTTATACCCTTGGTTATGCCATTCGCTACCTTTTTTTCTATTCCTTAAGGTACGAGAGTGCGAAACTTATGGGTGTTGAGATAAAAGTAAATAAAAAAATATTTTTATTTCTATCAAGGTAAGTACAACAATTTCTTAATCTAGTAATAATGTAAAGTGTAAATCTCTCGCTAAGCCGTTGGTCCCGGCTGTCATTTGTAGATCTTTGACAGTCGTTACAGGTAGTCAGTGGCCCGAAAGTCTGGAAACCAGTCTTACCAAGGGGCATGTTGGGCAGTCACTCTATGTAAAATACTGGTATTCAGTGGCACCTGGTTTGTCTGTAAGCCGACCCCAATATAGTTGGGAAAGGGCTCGGCAGATGATGATGATGAGAGTGCGTCATAGTTTCCATAGCGCGTGGCCTTATTCGGAACTATCGCTGCCATCTTGTTTTTCAATACAATTTTCACAGACAATTTTTCACTTGTTGGAACTAAACTTTTAAACCGAATTGAAAAAAAACCGACCATGCATGTTTATAGACAGCCAGCCCTCAGTGGCGTAGCGTGGGTTTTTGTGTCCGTTTCGACTGTTCGGACACAGGTTCGTAGAAGAACGACTACGTCAACATTACGAAGGAATTTGTAAAACACCATCAATTAAAGTTGAACATTCGTAGATCCAATATTCAGAAAGTTGTAAAGGTTTAACCATGGCCGCGCGGTCAAAACATGGAGAACCGCGCGGCCACGCAGTTCTCTTAAACGGAGCTAAGTAGAGGTTCCATTCTTTTTGCTAACAACTTTTTAAGAGGAATAATTCCCTCGTACATTATTTTCGTACTAACGTAACTTTAAACGTTTACGCAAGGCCGTGACTGTACTTCTGGCTCTACAATAGAGTCGACTCTCCCTTTTATCTAAGGTCTTAATTATCAATACTGCTGTGCGGCTGTTTGTGTATGTGAGTTTAAATGTTTGTAAACGCACCCACGATACAGGAGAAATTCCTAGTGTGGGGCAACGTTTTTTTTAAAAAGAAAAGAAAGAATGGTAAGAAAGAATAATGCCATAAGCTACGTTGTGCAGTGTTAAGGCTGCTCTGAGCTTTCATGAGCTTTGTTTTTATTGTCATCATAAATCGAATAGGTAATCGTTAATCCTTTTTACAATAAAAGGTGCTTACTATATTCTATCTTAATAAAATTGAAAATGTCTGATTGTTAATATTTTCACGTAAGTACTTTTCCATCTTACCTACGTGATATAAAAACGACGCTTTTGGAAATGTCTGATTGGCGCACCATAAATCTTGGTCACCCTTCTTCTAACTTTCGTTATAGGTTTTAAGTGCGTGTAGGTCGTGAAGTCCAAAAATTACGGCTTTATTCATAATGTCTACATTTTCTTCGAAATCGTATCAGTAGTTAGCAAAAAGAATGGGACCTCTACTAAGCTCCGTTTAAGAGAATTGCGTGGCCGCGCGGTTACCCGTGTCTCGACCGCGCGGCCATGGTTTTTTTAAACCTTGGTGTCCGAGCAGTCGAAACGGATACGGATTTGTGGCCGCCCGTAGCTGACCGGAAATTCACGTCTGCATTTTAATAATCGTAATACTGGAGATGAGAAGGGCTGGCTTTTACCTTGGCCAGACATTAAATGTTGCCATACAACGTGGCAACGCTGCCAGTCTCTTGGGCACCTTACCAGCTGATAGCGTTGAAGAGGAGTTCTTTGATGCCCTTTCATAGTTTGTTGTTAGTTTATTTATTTTAGTTTTTTTTATTATATTTTTATAGCTAGCCCATATTGTCCCACTGCTGGTCAAAGACCTCCCTCCATTCCTTCCAACGGTCACGACTCTCGTGCTACTTCTTTTCAATTCTCAAGGAAGACATCCAGTTCGTCCCGCCATCTCCTTCGTGGTCTGCCGCGACCCCGTGTCACTATTTCAAGGCACCAAACCTGAGCTTTACGGGCCCACAGTTCGTTCGGCATGCGACAGATATGTCCTGCCCAGTCCCATTTAAGTTGCAGCCTTTTGAGCCACGTCAACGATTTGCGCTTTAAAGCGCAGTGTAGTGTTTCGAACACGATCTGTTCATTTTACACCTAAGATACTGCGCTCCATGGCACATTGGGAAACCTTGGCATGCCTTTTAAGTTCTGTCGTTTCCATATTTCCCGGCAATTTTGAATTTGGAACTGTTCTATATTCGAATGTGTTTAAATTTTGAATCTCAAAACAGTTGAAAGTATTAGGATTAATGCTATTGTTTAGTCACAGCGTCGATTGGAATCTGTCAGGTTACGTACGAAAATAAATTAAGGAAAATGTTCGTGCAATAACTTTCTACAACTTTAAAAGAGGCCTGACACGGTTTCAGTGTTGAAGAGCTAACATCTGTATCCAGTGATGAAGCTCCATGTCTGCGGACTGTCGAACGCTGGTATTTAGAATTCCAGCGTGGACATACTAGTGACAAATCTCGCGAAGGACGCCCAAAATCCGCCTTCACTGAAGATAACATCATTGCTATGAGACAACTAATTCTCCAAGATCGTCATGTGACGTATCGAGAGATAGAGGCTCTATTAGGCATCTCAGGGACAACCATTCAGAAGATCTTGCATGAAGCGCTTGGTGTGAGAAAGCTAGTTTTCGTTGGATACCGCATCTGCTTTCTGACGATCACAAGGCGGCCCGCGTCAGATGGTGTAAGATAACTCTGCAAAGGTTCAACCGACGAGAGTCAAATCACGTCTACGACATCATCAGTGGTGACGATACTTGGGTCTATGCCTACGATCCTGATTTCAAACAACAATCTACAATCTGGGTCTTTCAAGACGAGCCAAAGCCGACTAAAGTTGTTCTTTCTCGAAGCACTTCAAAGAAGATGGTGGCCACGTTCGTTGGAAAAACCGGCCATGTTGCGACTATTGCACTTGAAGATCGTAGAACGGTTAACGCAGAGTGGTATACCACAGTTTGTTTACCACAAGTCATCGCCGAACTTCGAAAATCAAACTCAAAGCGACGCATCATCCTGCACCACGACAACGCAAGCCAACACAGCGCTCGTCAAACGATTGAGTATTTGAAGCAAGAAAAAGTACAATTTCTTGACTATCCTCCATCCAGTCCTGACCTAAGCCCTAACGATTTCTTTACATTTCCTAAAATTAAGAAAAGTCTTCGTGGTCAAAGGTTCCAGTCCGATGAAGAAGCAGTCGACGCTTTCAAGTCAGCCATTTTGAACACCCCCACTTTAGAGTGGAATAAATGGTATAATAACTGGTTTGAGCGATTAGAAAGGTGTATTTTAAGCTACGTAGTGAATACTTTGAAAAACAATAAAAATACAAAAAAAAACAAAGACTATAAGTTTCTAGTTGTGTTTTTTTTCTTCAAACGACAAAACTTAAAAGGCATGCCTCGTATAACTCATTTTGAATTAATAATGTAACAGGGTGGAAGGGACACCGACGCGAAAACGCCAACCACGTACTCAATACATAATTCTGAACTCCATCTCCAACTGCAACTCCATCGATTTTTCATCGGCAATTTAAAAAAAAACAGCTGTTCCACATCTTTTGACCTTTTGTAGGGAACTGCTGGCATAATTTAGTACCGGGTAAAACGGGGTGAATAGGAACGCAGGGGTGAATCGAAACAAAACTTTTAAAGGGATTTTAACGTTGAATTAATATGTTATGTTGCCAACAAGGTCTCTAAACAATTAAGTATACCTAACTAAATAAATAAAATAGAGTACTTTACTTTTTTCAGTAAAACCGTCGTCAGAAGAAAGATGAACAAGAAAGATTACCCTACTGGAGCAGTCAATATCTCGTTTAAAAGTGTCGCTGTAGTAAAATCAAATCAAATCACGTATTTTTCAAGACAAGATATTTTTATTTGTTAAGAAAAATACAACAATAATTTGACATTATCCTTGGCACATTATGCAACACACGAAACCTCTGCAGAGCTCCATACACAGTATACATGGACTCCATACTGTAACGGCTAAAATAAATAGCATAATATCCTGAAATTGTTTCCAAACTTGAAGCAAACTCATACAGTGAGGGTAAAACCACGGACACTTGTAGTATACTGACAAACAAGGTCTCTTCCTCATAGAAGCCATGTAAGGACTACAACCGAATTCTAGTGGTTCTCTCACATGTTTTTTTTTAAACTTCTTCATTCGTTTCTTAGGGTTTTTATCACCCATGTGAAGCAAATAGTTCGTCGTTTCATAGGATTCCAATTTTGACGTGACAACGTCTTAAATTAGGTTGCGGCTGGGAGTCACTTATGAAAAAGTGTAACGCTCGGTAACGTTACGATGAGTCACCGAACGAGAGAGAGGCCCGCCGAATGCCTTGCGTCTCTCTCCCACTCAACTATGATCGGTCTGCCGATTTGTGCAATTCTTATTTTCATTCAATTCCTTGTTCCTATTGTGCAATTTAATTATATTCATATCAATAAATATTCTACCGAGAAAAAGACGTTGTCACGTAAAATCTTCGCCCGTAAAACCGACTTTACAGGCAACCATTTTTTTTATAGCAGACTTTGTTGTCTGCATCCGCGAGAGTCTTGTCTTAACTCTTTTCATAGTTGAATATAGACCCAGTCCTTCGATGCTTCTATGCAAGGATTTGAAAACTTCACCAGGATCACTCATCGTATCTCGGAACTCAAGGTAAACGTCTCTTGGACGTACAACAGCTCTGCTTATAAGGTCCGCAATGTCGCAAAATGCCTTCGAACCAAAACTGCCTAAATCTGTCAATGATTCCGCTACCATTCTCATATCTCCCTGGGGGCCTTTCCTGATTGATGTCAATTCGAGTTTATCCTCTTTTTTTCTCAATTTATCTCGTATTTTATGAGCCTTCTTGCGCTCTTTTACACGTTTTTTTCTGTCTATCTGATACTGTTTCTCTTTTTTCCTAGCTTGTTTTTCCTTCTGCTTCTTGTAATCGACCAGTTTCGCCTCCTCTAAGAGTATATCGGGCATTTTTTGGGACTCTACCGCACAGGTAGGAGAGCCGCAAACACATGTTTTTAAGTTTAGCTTTTTTCTTAATTCCCAATTTATATGTTCCTGTTCTATTTTTTTCCAATCTTTCTTACATACTTTACTTCCACAAACGCAAGGCTTTAACTTAGAAGGCGGACCGATGTGCGCTGAAGCTGTTTGTTTACCTTTCTTGATGTTCAGACAAATACAACACTTACATTTACTGCCGTGCAGCTTAGCCGCTCATCTTTCAGCTGGAAACAATCAAAACAAATGGAGGGAACTGGTAATGACTAAATGACATTTTATGTAAATAAAATAAATTGCAATTATTCATTAACCACTTTTATAATTACACTAGCTGTGCCCGCGACTTCGTTCGCGTGGATGTCGGAACTTAACAATGTATTTTTTTGTGCGAAGCGCTGTTGGAGGATTCCGATACAAATCATTTTTTTTATTTATGCTAGTGCTTCTTTATAAACAACATTAGCTGTGGAACCATCTGGAGCGTACACAAAAAGGTTATTGGGGTTGTTTACGCGAGAAAGAGCTACATAGAGTTGACCATGGGAAAAGCATCCAATACTTAGGTCCACCCCCGCATCGGATAATGTCTGGCCCTGAGCTTTATTAATCGTCATGGCATAACAGAGACTGACTGGGAATTGCACTCGTTTGAAAGAGAAAGGAAAGTTGTTAGGAATTATAAGATAAGATAAGATAAGATAAGATTTATTTATTTCTATATATATATAGGTATTCTTGGAATAAAAACAATATCACCAGCGCCGCAACCGGTTAATATTTCAGCTTCGATTATGTTTTGCTGCAGATTTGTGACTTTGAGCCGTGCCGTTACAAAGTTTGGAGGACATCAATTTCTGAGGAGAATTATTGGTACACCGATTTTTAAAACTATTTTGTGGGCTGGAAGTCCGGGTGTGTTGAGGGAATCCAAAAATTCTACCGGGTAGTGCGTGGCGTCATCTTCTTCCATAACTGTATTTATAGAGGTGTATTCTCTACTATTCCCGGACACATGAATCAATATTTTTAAATTAATTGCCGTAGCTTGGACATTGCGAGGAGTCAAAATAGTTCGCTGACATAGCCAAGAACCGGCTTGATTTCCCATGTTTGTGGAATCTCCGTACACAGAAGAAAT
Source organism: Eurois occulta (assembly GCA_950022335.1). Classification (NCBI taxonomy): domain Eukaryota; kingdom Metazoa; phylum Arthropoda; class Insecta; order Lepidoptera; family Noctuidae; genus Eurois; species Eurois occulta. The sequence goes on along the minus strand of OX465484.1, from coordinate 5,881,934 downwards.
TAGCGCCTGTTGTGATGTAATGCAAGAACAGAGATTATCAACCAAAATAACTTTGCCATCTTCTTGTACGGGGTATGTGCCATCGCCTATTTGTAACAATAAATTGGGAAACTCCTGTGCATTTTCGCAGCCTCGCAACTGTGCACGCATATGTACACTCAGGTGTGTAGATGATATATTGCGCCATAAAACAGAACTCTTCAGACAGGCAGCAATTTCTCCGGCTCTCGTTCCTCGGGGTACTATCGGGAGTGTCTGCCGAAAATCACCGCAGAACAGCACCGTGATGGCTCCCATCGGCCGGTCATTTTGCCTTATGTCCTGTAAAGTTCTATTCACAGCTTCTACTACAGCTTTGCGGTTTGCCATAGTGCACTCGTCCCAAAAAATTAAAACACAATCGCATAAAACCCTTGCTTTATCGCTATTTCGCGATATGTTGCAAACCGGGCTTTCCGTGCGGTCTAAGTCGATAGGAATTATAAATGTTGTGTCTGCCGTTTTTCCTCCAGGCAATAATGTGGCTGCTATCCCTGAAGAGGCGACAGCAAGGGAAATTTTATTTTGGTTCTGTAGCGGCACTACAAAAAGTACTTCAGCAACATAGAACAAAAAGTACTACAGCGCCATCTATGACGCAGAGGATGAACTAAAACTCGAAATATATCTAAATTCTGCATCGCGCAAGTAAAGTTATTTGTGACTTAAGACTATACAGAAGAACCCGACAACAACTGTTGGGCAGTAGCCCACCAGACATAACACCCGTCTGATCGGAGGATCCTCCCTTTTCAATGGTGGTTGAAGAGCTTTACACCCTGTTCTCCATACCCCCAAATTGGTGACCCCGAAATGGACTTCAGCGCAGCCTTCGAGCAACGTGACGTCATCAACATCACTTCCTCAAGCTTCCTCAAACTTCCTCAAGTTTTCGAGCAGCGAGTCATATAGCCAGCCAGCTTCAAAATGGGTATTCCTGACCACCAGCATGCAGCGGAAGCACATTCCTGGTCAGCACCCTCAGCCTCATAAAGCTACCTTGGCACTGCACTTTCGGCCGGTTGAGAGCTGTACCTCCCGGTCGATGCGAGCAGTCAGCCACATCACGGCGCTGTACCACGTCCGACGCAACGGAGCATATGCAGTGCCGACCCCGACTAAAGGGGTTCCCACTACCGCCGCAGACAGTTCCGACTCACCGTGAACAATGCGGCAACGACTTTCCACAGGCCTGGCAATCAACGACTCATTCTACTACCGACCCTAGTCTCCGCGGGGGAGTGATGTAGCGGCACTACAAAAAGTACTACAGCGCCATCTATGACGCAGAGGATAAACTAAAAATCTAAATATATCTAAATTCTGCATCGCGCAAGTAAAGTTATTCGCGACTTAAGACTATATAGAAGAACCCGACAACAACTGTAGGGCAGTAGCCCACCAGATGATAACCAATTTCTGATACGTACTCTCTGTTAATACGTTCCCCATCGACTGTCGGTGTGGGCAAACCGTATTGACTGATCGGGTTCCCTGGTATACTTATAACTATCTCTTTAATAGCCAATAAGGACCTGTTGTGACAAATTTCACGTACCCTATAGGTCAGGAATTTCTCCATCAGTATTTAGTTAAACATGCCTCAATCAGAAAATAACGTCACACGCACAATGCCATCTATCGAATATCTATATTCAATGCTGCACGCAGTTGATGTCTAGATATAGTCCAGTCTGAGTTCGATAGATGGCGCTGTTTTAATATTTTACTTCGGAAACACTATTATAATTTTATTAATTTACATTTTTCTATCTTTCCATTTATAAGGTGTGAACTGATTACGATGAAACAAAAAACTTAATGTTCAATTACTTCAATTTACGCACATATTGTTGTGTATAAAAGTTACGGGAAGTTGTGAGACCAATTGCACATAACCCTAATTTTACTTCTGTAACACTTTAAATTCAAATATCTTTTGATAGACTGAACCGATTGCAATGCAACAAAAACTAAATGTTACTCCAAGTTACGCTCAATCGTTGTGTATAAAAGTTATCTACATTGCTTTTGTACATTTTACGTGATGCCCGAACAAATACACAGACAAACAGACAAACAGACAAACAGACAAAAATTCGAAAAATGCTGGAAATGGGTTCTATTGGTTGTCCTTTAACACCCTGGCTATTTTTTTTGGAATTTTTTTCGATGTACAAAAACGACTTTTCTACAGTTTTATTATATGTATAGATGATACTACTATTAATACTTACAAATACATAAAATAAATATTGCAAAAAAAAGGATTATAAAAAGAAAAGGATGTACAGCTAAAAATGAACAATTCAAATGTTGTTCATTTTTATTGATTCTAGAAAATCGTATTTAAACGAGCATTTGCGTTTTTGTTTTGTGTCGGTTTTCAGGAAAGTCGCATCGCACACTCACGAGCTATCTCAAAAATCTTAACACGAGATCCGCTTAAGGATTGCGCCGTATCTAGCAGCACGGAATCTTCCATGACCTTTGCCGAACGCAACGTCGATGCTGCCGCGTACGAAAGCACTCCCGCCGCTCTGTTTTTTGTTCTATAAAATGTCAGTTCTGAACGACAGAAAAGTATTCTCCAATACTTTTCTGTCGTTCAGAACTGACATTTTCACATGGAAAAATGCAATCCCGTTCTGATAGTTGAGGCGCAACCCTAAATTGAAGCTAGGCAAGTTTTTCAAAACAACGGGAGGTAGTTTCGAAAAATATATGACTACGAACTTTATTGTTTCATGCAGCTTGTTCCTGCGCCTTATCTCTACCAGTCTACCAGGTCATTAGAGTGAGAGACCAGAGAGCTTGTTAGATACTACTTGCCATACTAATGCGTTGTCTCCTTTGTAAAGAAATCAGTAGGCACGTAAAAAAACACTAGTATATCTGTGTGATACTGATAACAGTCCGGATTGGTACTTTGTGCTATAGCACTCTGGCAAATCTCAAGCCCCCGCTGATTTGTCAAAGACTACGTTTGGGAACCATAATCAGGATGGGAAGTATTGACCCATTAATGAGTATTTATTTTAGGAGATGTTTATGTTGCCTTTTATTGTAAATGTTAAAATTTAAGCGGTTAAATCGTCCTAATTTGTTTCCATTAGATCCTCTTTAGTAAAAAATGCTTCTAATTTCATGCTGCTTCACTAGACTATCAAAAAAGGACAAATGCCTAAAGGAAAAGCCGTCCTACTAAAAAACTCTTAGTCCTTTCAGACCTTCGAAACTGGCGACCACTGTACCAGACCAGATGAAAAAGCGAGAAAAAATTTAAGAATGAATGAATTGACATAAAGAAAACAAAAATGTTTATAAAATGCGAAGACATGGGTTTTTAGAGAGGCAGGGTGTAAAGTACCCTATACTCCATCGAAAAGAGAGAATTCACCGACCAGACGGGTGTTGCGTGTGGTGGGCTACATAATGCCCGATGCTTCCATGTAACTCTGCTTTCGTTTTGCAGGATTTTAATTCGTACATAATATATGTTACGAGAAAAATGTAGATGCACAGTTCCTTGCAAATGTCCCATCAGAAAGTGTCGTCCTAAGCCCGGACTCCACCGAGGGGTGAGGAGAGGGGATGTGTTCTAAACCACCAATAGAATTTCGTTATTTACACTTCTCGTCTCCACTTAGATTTAGTGGAAACGGTTGAACAGAGATGTCTCTCGTCTCGTCTCTCTCTTGTTTGGGCCAGCCTCCGCACTCGGCGCACATCGGAGACTAGAAGAGACGTGAGCGGCGTGCTGCGAGCGGTGTGCAGTGAGAGGCGTACAGTGAGCGGTGTGCAGTGAGCGGTGTGCAGTGAGCGGTGTGCAGTGAGCGGTGTGCAGTGAGCGGTGTGCAGTGAGCGGTGTGCAGTGAGCGGTGTGCAGTGAGCGGTGTGCAGTGAGAGGCGTACAGTGAGCGGTGTGCAGTGAGAGGCGTACAGTGAGCGGTGTGCAGTGAGCGGTGTGCGGTGATCGGTACACATCTCCTCTTCTCTCCGGTTCGTACATCTCCGCTTCGGTAGAGTCCGGACCGAAATCTAAGAAAAAAAACCAACAAATACTTGTTCTATAATTGACTACACGAATTCGAACCTACACCGACCACATAAAGTTGTATTTTAAACGCAAGCAACACGTTATTTATTGTTTCTAATTCAATTCCCGAACAACATTGGCTGTTATACAGAGTTGATGCGACAGAGGGGCATTAAATTACACTACGTATACTATACGTGTTTAGTATTAATTCGATACGGTATAAAAATAAAAAGCGCCAAAAAAGAGAAAATATTTTTTTCAAAGAAACTAAATAGCTTACAAATCAGAATAAAACGTAACCATCCTGTGTAAAAAAATTCGACTGACCTTAGATGCGTAGGTAACAGAGCGGCAGCGTCGCGCACGCGCCGAGCGCGGTGTGTGTTATCTCGTGTTGAGGCGGGCGTTTTGAAGTACGCGCACAAAAACAAACACAGTAAATTTTTAAATTCTCGATGTGTCCTCCATTCACATTAATGCACAAATTATACCGACGGAGAATATTGTTATTTATTTTTCTAATTAAATCACTGTCCGTCGCCAAGCACTGTAATTTGTGAAATGCTAAAATAATCCTATTTTTTAGTTCAACAATTGTATTTACCTCTGAGGCATACACTTCACCCTTAATGTACCCCCACAAAAAGAAATCCATGGGAGTGAGGTCCGGAGATGCCACCGAACAGGTCCGAATCGACCAATCCATTGCTGCCCAAACATTTCTGTGAGCCGCTCCCTGGAAGCCACCACAGAATGTGGAGGCGCACCTTCCAGCTGGTACCACAACTTGCGATGAACGGCTAAAGGCAGTCGATCAGTGTACTCGGCCACAGGACCACTTAATAATTCTAAAAATTTCGCCGCTGTAAGGGTGCCGTCAATAAATACAGGGCCGATAATATTATTGTTATGTATACCAGCCCACACATTGAGAGAAAATCTGTACTGGTGTTCAGATTCACGAAACACGTGTGGATTTTCCACACTCCAGTACCGGAGGTTTTGCCGATTCCAGATGCCGTTCCGAGTAAAAGTACTCTCATCGGTCCACATTACATTATTTAAGAAATGACGGTCTTCGGTTGTTTTATTTAGTAGCCATTGGCAGTAACTGTTCCTGACCGGCAAGTCTCTCGATAACAAAGCTTGCACCTTTCGATATTTAAAAGGTTTGCGTTTGTTACGTTTTAGAACCTTGTGGATGGTTCTATGGCAACATCTAAACTATCGGGCGGCTCTGTGGAGACTCGTCGTCGGGTTGCGGGAAAAATGGTCTAAAATTCGTTCTTCCCAAGCAGCGGTTATTTGCCGCGGTGGCACTCCCTCCTGTTGCGGAACTATAGGTTTATTGTCCCGTAATCTTTGTACCGCCAATTGTATGGTGCGGGCGTTCCTAGGGCAATTGCGGCGGTCACCATACCTTTCTTTGTATGTTCGCAGAGCTAAAGCTGCGTTTCCACGGCATTCGCCGTAAATTAAAATCATGTCAGTGTATTCTGACGCTGTGTAAGTTACACGAGGCATTGTTGAATATCTTAATTACACACACACACACACACACAACCAAAGTTTAATTACGTGTCCTATCACAATAAAAAACAGTCAATCACACAAAAAAAGTTACGTGTCCTATCACAATAAAAAACAGTCAATCACACAAAAATAGTTACGTGTCCTGTCACAATAACAAAACGAAATCACTGTGAGCGCGCGAATTCCACAAAACATCCGTTCGGAACAAACAGCCGCGGCGCACTGGCGCCGGCGCTCGCGCCGCTCCCCACTTCCGATCGCAAAGATTTAGGATGCAACAAACTACCCTATTTTTCTCTTTTACGCGCGGGATGTTTTGCTATGATTGTCACTCGCGTAATGAAAGTGCAAGTGTGTGTGTATTTATTGCTTGCTTGTTTGCAATGCCAACTTATTTTTAGTGAATTGGTTGTACTTGTGACATGCGTCAGAGCGGCAACAACGCATCGTAAATTTATCGTTGTAAGGTGCATGACCTATGCTTAGACATAATCAGCTGTTAGGAAAGATACATCGTGTTCAAATGTTGCAAAAACTTAAAAAATCATTTGCGGCTAAACTACTGCTCCTATTTAATTGATTTTTAGTACAGAGCTTGAAAATGGTACCTAGTATAGGCAGTTCAAAGGAAAGCCCCTCTGTCGTATCAACTTTGTATATATTGATATATTGATTGGATATTGGGCTAAAATGTCGTGGTAGGATTGCGACATGTCGATGCTGCGTATCGTAGGTACGTTCGATACTCGTACCGGGGCATTGACCTTTAAGCTCGTAACACCGTCGATTAATCTTCGGTTTTTCAGGTCAAGGTCAAGGGATAATGTTTTCTCGCCATACGTACTATAGTTGTGTTGTTCGCTGCGTATAGCTGGAATGGTAGCGGCGTTGTATCTGTCCCTTACTTCTCGGTTGCACGGATATGTTGGCTCCAGTGTCGACTAAGAATGATAATTTTGAGTTTCTGTCGGTGATATACAGGCGGTGGGATTTTTCTTGAACGCCGGTGTCCGCCACTGCCAACGTTCCGTCTAGTTTTCCGTGTTCTGTTTCTGTTGCTTGCTGAATGAGCAAGGTGAACAGCGTCTAGCTTTCTCCTTGAAACGGTGGTGATAGTAGCAACATGGTGATGGAGAAACATCGTGGCTTCGTTGACGTGATGTGCTGCGGTGACGAGATGAGTGACGACTACGACGATAATTGTTTTTGTGATATCGATCTGACTTCAATTCTGCTATTTCTAGCGATAATTTTCTTATCTCGCTGATTAGGTACTGCGTGTCAGCTTGCGGTGCGGTTATTGAAACTGGTGCGGGTGCATGCACGGCTGCGACTTCTGTTGGTGCTGTCCGCTCCATGATTTTGTCGGCGAGTAGCGCGAGTTCGTCGAGCGTTGTCTTGGTGGTGAATGTTTCGCTGACTGCGAGGACTGACCGGACGTGTGATGGGAGGTGATTCGTCCACATAAGTCGCAAGGTGAAGTCGGGAACCTTGTCTCTGGCGAGATTTCGCATGCGGCGGAGTAGTTGCGTTGGCTTTTGATCGCCGAGTTCCATGTCGGACAGTAGTTTCTGGAACTGGCGGCTGTCGGATTCCTCGTAGGCAGATATGAGCCTATTTTTGATCGTGTTGTACTGATCAGTCTCTGGTGGGTTGTAGAGTAGGTCCATAATCTGCTCGATGTCCTGTCGCTCGAGCTGTGCGATGACCATCTGTGCGAGTTGGGCTTGGCCTTTCTTGAGATCGTTGGTTGCGGCTTCGAAACTGATGAACCAGAGCCGTGGTCGATCACGCCAGAAAGGTGAGATACGCATGGTGAGCGATATTCCAGCTGCTTCGGCCTTCTGGACTGGATTTGAGCTTGATTGTTGTTCTTCAATTTGGCAGGGATTCGACATCTTAATTTATTTTGCTGGAGACTGGCAGAGCTTCGTTTGGCGATACTGGCAGAGCTTCGTTCTTGCTTCTTCAGTGTTCTGGCAGGAGAGGGTCACCACTTTGGAGTTGATGGTTTGGGGTCGTTGCTTGTAGATCAGAAGGTATGTTGAAGATAAACTCCGTGTAAGAACGATTATCGAATGTATATTTATTTTCAAAAGGGGTCGTCTTTTATACTAATTTACAAATTAGCAATAGCCAATAAAAACATGTACATTAAATTAGAAACACTATTTACAAAATAAAAATCCAATAAGAATCCAAGGATTTTGACCAATCGCGTCACGGCACTGATGTCGTGTTATTTCCACGAGAGGCGCTAGTGTGCTCACGGCGCTGTATGGCCGGCGGCGCGGCGGGCGACTTTTCCCGCGCATTTCGCCGCTCGCGACGAAAGCATAAATAAATGTGCCACGTCGCGCGCGCGTTAGTGTCGGGCAGGCCTCCGTCGAGTGAAGACTGATAATGCAGTGATGAAGATCGAAGACACGTTGAACCGAAGCTAGAAGAGTGGCCTCACAGCTCCCGACACTCCTATTTCTTTACGGAATCGTCTAAAACGTTGAAATAGTTCTTTTCAGAACTGCTTGCTTCGATGTTTCTTATTAGAACGTCAGAAACGTTATACCAAAGTTCTTATCAGAACTGCTCGCTTCAATGTTTCTTATCAGAGCGTCTAAAAACGTGGTAATGTGCTGTGACTGCCATGGTGGTGGTGGCTACAGTAAGTTATTCCTTTATTTGTAAGTGCTTGTAATTTTTCTATAAATTTTGATGTATTGACTAGGAATGTATAAAATAGTACCTTTACGTTATCGTTATAGTACTATTGTTGTTAATACAATGATTTGTTTGATCATATGTTGTCAACTTCTCTCCCTCGTACAGGAAGAAGTTATTATTTAATATACAATCTGCGTGCCACACAGCCCAGATTTGTGAGTTCGTCCCAATATGTTAGCTATGGTCTAATACAATGAACATTTGGGTATTATACCTAATGCGTCATGGTCAGTAAACATGACGAACTGCTCAAATTCGCGAGCCGTATGGGACCAACTCCGCGAGCCGTACGGGTCAATCTTGTGAGCCGTACGGGTCAATTCCGTGAGCCGTACGGCCCAATCTGAGCCGTACGGGTCGATCCTATGAGTCGTACGCGTCGATCCCATGAGCCGTACGGGTCAACGTCTAGAGCTACACGACTCAATCTCACGAGAAGAATGACTCCATTTCATGAGCCTTACGAGCTTAACTCATGAACCATAAGAGACGAACTTAGTGGAATAATATTCTGAAGCTTATTTTCCTTGTTTTAGGCTTCATCCCCTGCCGATATGCACACCCTCGAGTCATTACTCAGCTGGGAACCAGATGATCCCGAGGACAAACTTATCCTCAAAAGAATAATAAGGTTGATTAACGGACACCTACCAGAAGGATGGCAACAATGGAGGATCAGAATCCTGGACAAAGAAGATTTGCTGGGAAGCGAATTAGACTCCCAGATCCTGAATAAAATTCGTTTTGCCATTCCAACTGTTGGACTAGCAAGGGCATTTTCACCTGACTGCACTTCCCTAAGAGAGAAGACTTACAGGGATATAAAACTGCAACTTTTAAATTGGGCGCTATGCGTTGGTCTTATTATCCACCCCATGTCACTAGCTGCAAGGGTTCGGGGTTCAAAATGAACTTTTTATAGCATCGATAGCGGACATGAAACCTCTCCTAAAAAGTAGGGAGGAAGCAAATCGGGAGCTGACAGGACAGACCGACCAATCTGAAGATGATATATCTATTCCGTCCACACAAACCTTTTCTGGGAGAACTAAGAAACCGAGTCGCCTGGACAGATTAGAGCAGAGTCAGCACAAATTAGAATCGATGATGGAACAATTTATTAAAAATTTCCAACCACAAGAAAGTGCTTATTCGGGTTCCGAAGATGAACATATTTCCTCAGATCTATCGGGAGAAGAAGAAGAGAATATACCTCCGCCTACTACGCTGTCATCAAAGCCCTGGGATGCTCCAGCTTCTTCTGTTGATGAAGATTTTGATTGGACTCCTGATACAAAGCAACAAGACCCGCAAATACCAACCCCTAAACCGCACATTGCCACACAGGGTACCGAGTGTCAACGTTTAGGTGACATAACTTTCAACCAAATCAGATATGCTGAAGTCCAAAAGAAATTACACGCTACCTCGCTACTTACGGATCCTCTTCTAACCAAGATCACTTAGTTCGTATGGACTACACCTTCGGCACAGTTTCTCATGGCTTACTGCTTCAACGAGAGGCATTGACAAACACTTTAAAGGATTTAGCCAACAAGTACCCAGCCATGAAACAGGATTTAAAAGATATTTTGTCAACAGACACAACTTTAAAATCCATATCAGATGATTTGCTTCAGTACGTGTGTGGTAGAAGAGCAGAGGTCATTGAACAAAGAAGGAATGGTTTCCTTCCAAAAGAGGAATATCAGGCAGCTCTTCTTGGTGCAATCCCTCCATCAACCACTCATCTTTTCTGTGAAGCTGGACTAGCAGAGCTGATGAAACAACCATCTCAACAAACTTTTTTTCGTCAGCCGCATAAGAAGGCTTTTCAACCAAAGAGCTACAACACCTATTCCGCGCGTCAGACTAGACCATCAAATAAGGTGTCAAAAGCGTCCAAATTTGTTAACCGACCGCGAAAGTTCAGTTCCAGCAAAACGCAAGAAACCTCCAAGCACCCGTTCAACACCAAAAATAAGGACCACGGTCAATCTTCTTCCCGAGGACGTTCAATGGAGGGAGGCTCTTGAAATTTGCAAAGATTTGGAAGAAGGAGGGGGCACCAGTAAATATCCTGAAAATACTAACAGGATACGTAATTCCATTTGTCAAGAAGCCACCTCTCATACCGTTTCATCCAAGAATACTAACAAAATTCGAAACAAAATCCCTAAATACAGAGATTCAAACACTAATAAATCAAAAAGTCTTAGAAAAATCAACATTTCGGACAGGATTCTTATCAACGATGTTTCCAGTTCCGAAACCCAACAAGAAGGTCCGTCCAATAATCAATTTGAAAGGTCTGAACAAATACCTTACCCCGAAAAAATTCCGCCTGTTAAACCATTTCAAAGTGCCTCGTTTCTTGCAGAAGGAAGATTTCCTTATAAAAATCGATATTTCCCAAGCATATTTTCATATTCCAGTAGCCAACCGTCATCGAAGGTTTCTGTCAATAGTCTACCAAAAGAAAGTATTCCAATTTACATATCTCCCGTTTGGTCTATCAACGGCACCACTAACCTTTGCAAGGGTGACCAATTGGATAGCTTCACGGCTACGGCAGATAAATATAAGAATTATTGTCTACCTCGACGATTTCTTGCTCGCCAACCAAAACCCAATAAAATTACAAGCAGATGCTGCCGTGACGATACAATTTCTAACAAAACTAGGCTGGATTATCAACATGGACAAAACTCTACAGAAGCCATCTCAGAACATCGAGTACTTAGGAATACATAGGGATACATTTCACAATACAAAGGCACTGCCAAAACAAAAGATATTCTCCCTAGAGAGAGATCTTCAAAAAGTTCTTTCAACTCAAAAATGGAGTTGGCAGTCTTCAAAAAGTTTGCTAGGGAAACTAAACTTTGCCTCCTTCGTAATACCGCTGGGAAGACTTCACTCCAGGGAAATACAACGAGCAGCCAACATCCTGCCAGAGTACTTAACCCACAAAAAATATCCCATTCCGGAGAAGGCATTCCAACAATGCAAGTGGTGGGTTCAAAATCTAGAAGAGAAAGACATTCTATTCAGTTGCGCCGAAACAATATTTATCACATCAGACCCTTCAGACAAAGGATGGGGAGCACAGGTGAACGAAAAACACATCAGCGGCACCTGGACCACTCACCAATCTCAATGGCACATAAACAAAAAAGAATTATTTGCTGTAATTAGCATATAGCTCTAGATTCCGAGAAAGATTCGATATGGAACAAAAGAGTCGTCGTTCAGTCAGACAACCGAACCGTAATAGCATACATAAGGAATCAGGGCGGGACAAAATCACCAAGCCAAGCAGTTAAATGCGATAATTTGTCCTCAATTTATACCAGGGATATACAACGATGTAGCCGACAGTTTATCCCGGCAGATGCGTCTAGCGGATTGGCATCTGTCACCAAAGATTTGCAACCGGCTATTTCAGAAATGGGGCATCCCCGAAGTAGACCTGTTTGCATCGAGCAATTCGAAGGTGGTTCCAATTTATGTATCGCGGGATGCGAAGGACAAGGATGCCCTTTTTATAGACGCCTTCAGCAAGATATGGGAATTCAAGTTAGCATGGATCTTTCCACTTTCCTTCGCTGATTCCTCAAGTGCTAGCACATCTAAATCATGCCAGAGGCTCATACATCCTGATCGGAACGATCAGGATGTATGAGCCTCCTCTGGCTAGAAGAATACACGACCTCACTTTACTTAGAATTGATGAAGACAGCATGGTGATAGACGACTCCTCGGTTACATTCTGGCCGGAATTCGGGTCCAAAACTGATAACCACTTACATAGGCAATCTGCTTGGAAACTCTTGCAAGTTCCAGATGAGAAACTCAATCCAGTCCGATGGATAAAATTATATTTGTCTGTGTCGAATTCAAGGAGATATGCTAATGGTAATATAATAAATTCTTTGTTTGTTACTTCTAGAGGTCGGGCAGCACCTGCCTCGAAAGTAGTTATAGCAGGATGGATAAAAACTGCGTTTTCAGAAATAAACATTAATTTTTCACCAGGCAGCATAAGGGCAGCTGTTGCTTCTTCAAGAAAAGATAATAATGTTCCTTTAGATATAATAATAATTGGAAGAGTGATAAAAATGTGATTAGACATTATTTTAGAGAAATAATTAGCACTCCGTCCAAAGATAATGCCAATGATTTAAATTTAGTAAACACTAGCTTTACTACTATGTGATTATAGTTCCTAATTAATGGTACTTGTATGACTGATCTTGATTATAGTTCCTAATTAATGTTACTTACATGACTGATTTTATAATAAACACGACTAGGAGTATTACTTGATGTTTCATTTAATTCAATACAGGCGCTTACACTTGCCATTTATAATAATAATGATAATCCTTAATTTTTTCACAGTACGCCTTTCCCGTGTCGTCAGAACCCAAAAAAATCTCATAGGTCAAGCCGACGGCACAGACCATGAAATAGCAAACGTAGGCAAGACATGAAATATATCGTTTTTATCCCTTCGGGGGAAAAACGTTTGCTATTTTAGCATTTTAACCTTTTTATTGTCTATGACAACTTGTGATCACAAGACCTGTCTGCTTTTGAGTTTTCTGACAAGGCAAAAATTGGCTGTAAAACGGTCGACCCTTTCGAGAATATCGGTTACGACAGCTACATTTTGCTAAATAATATATTTAAAAATGAGGTACTTCCTAGTCTTCATGTTATTACTATTGATCTCGACCGTGTGGGAGGTTATGGCACTGTTCTACCTCTTCAAAGGAAAGGGTGAGAATTTGAGTGTGGGATGGTTCCTGGAAAGTATCAATCCTCACGTGTGGGCTGCGTTGGGCATCGGTTTGTCCGTCTCCCTGTCCGTGTTGGGCGCAGCCATTGGCATCTTCATTACCGGAGCGAGCATACTCGGCGGCGGTATCAAAGCGCCCAGAATCAAGACCAAGAACTTGATCTCCATTATCTTCTGCGAAGCCGTCGCCATCTACGGGCTGATCACTGCCGTCGTGTTGACAGGATTATGGGTAAAGTTCAACGAGCCCTTTGTCGACGATGAGGTGAAGGCAAAAAACTATTTAAGTGGTTATGTGTTGTTCGGATCCGGAACAACCGTAGGCCTTGTCAACTTGTTCTGTGGTGTCGCTGTGGGTATTGTCGGCTCTGGTGCTGCCTTGGCTGATGCAGCTAATCCTATTCTCTTCGTCAAGATCCTAGTTATAGAGATTTTCGGATCTGCCATTGGTCTCTTTGGTCTTATTGTTGGCATTTACTTGACAGGAAAGATCCGTATGGGCAATAATCCGTAATGCAAATTGATGCTAACACTTAAGTGTTAGCATCAATTTGCATTAACAACATTTGATTCTATCTTGTATTTAGTAAATGTGAGAAATGTGTAACTTGTTATAAAACTATGAGCATGATTCATAGCGTATGTTTAAAATGTTTATGGAAAATAAAACTGTTCAGATAAGTCTCGTGATTCGGTAATTATAAATCTTTATGTAATAGAAACTATTGGATGGATAAGTTTAGAGTTCAGGCTGTTTTCATCTCAATTAGAATTAAACTAATTCATATATATTTCTTAAATAATCATTTGGTCTATTTTAATAACGTTTTTGTATCACTATTGATATATGAAGGTGCTCTTGGTTTCAAATGATATTAATAAAATCAAACTTGATTGATATGTTGGACGATGCCGCACTTGATAGGCTGCGCTCAGAGGTACTAATCGGTGCCACAGACATGGCTCATAAGGGTGCTGAAGTTGTACAAGATAGATGCAACTCTGCGCATCATACACCTCAGATTACGTGAATTAGCCCTCTGGATCTCTCTCCTTATCCGAAAGCTATAAGTATTTGGGTATGTCGGTAGCGTTAGGCATTAACGTAACTGACATGAAGCAATCGTTGAGGGAACGCTTCTTCGGTCGTTTAAAGAAGTCATTACCAGTGATCGGAATAGGCTGCAGTAGCGAAGGGTAAATTTTTGTAAGAGGTAAGCCGGAGTACATATATTTAATGTTATATAAAGTAATATTGTTTGACAATAGAATACTGACTGTGCCATTTTTCAAAGAGAATCCGGTAGGAATCGAGTTATATGGAACCTTCGCAAAAACAAAAAAAAAAACAAAAAAAAAAAAAAACTTCAAACAATGACATTGCTATAAACTTTTATCTAGGCGTTTTAATGTGTCTGCGACGATTTTTATTGATAATTGTGTTTTTGACTGGCGATTTTGCACTAAGGTACTTGAAGTAAATATCTACATAGGGGTAATTGCAGCAAAAAAAAACTTGATACATTTTGGTAATGCAATATGTCTCTACCCTAGCTGTCAGTATGCCTTGACCTTGTCATGTCAAACCAAAACAAAGCATAAAAATACAACTAAGAAACTTTTTTATGTTTATTAGTTCACGAAAGTTATAAGAAATTATTAAACACTAAATAATTCATGAATTAATATTTAAATATTACTGGTTAGTGTGAGGTTCCTATTTGTGCTAGTCATGTTGGGGCAGTCGTTTAGCCATCTCTTTTTTGTCCATTATGAAATTCGCAAAACACACTAGATATGATGTAACTAAAAAAGCGCTGTATTTAATCGAAATAACATGCAACTCAAAGTTCGCACCAAAATGGAAAACAGTTGTGCCAATCTAACAACTAAAAAAAGAATACTGAATTTGGAACCATAAACAAATCATCCATTCCCGATATTTTTTGACTGAATGTACTTGCAATTTATCCTTACCTTTATCGACTATGTACCAATCTTTTTTTATTTTGCATATGGTTGGGTTACTGAAGGTCAGGAGGGCTCTCACACTCACCTCGTATACACTAAGTACTTAAAGGGAAGGTACATAATGCGACCATTCTAAGGCAGATAGGTTTGTGTGGCGACACCGACAGCCAAGCTTGCTGGCGGATCTGTAAGGTACACGCCGCGTGCCGCAGGCGTGCGTTCACGTTCAACGTCAATAGCTATGAGGTTGAGATAGCGGTGTACGCCGCTATCTCAACCTCATAGCTATTGACGTTGACTAATTCCATTGTTCTCCGAGTAAGTTCACAAAAAAACACAGTTTGTAATTAGTTACAAAAGTTAATAGTAAATATTGTTATTATGTGCACTATCGCATTAATCGAAAGATTGAGAAATAAAAACTTTTTAAAAGCTGCGTGAACCCGGTAACGTTGTGTTCGTCTGATTTTATTGTTTTCTCTTTCTTTCTCATCTGAAACAATGGCTATCATTGCCAATTCTCTCCCGTATAATTTTTTAGCCATTGTATGGGTATAGGAAATAATCATCTCAATAAAAATATTCATAACAGTCAGAGGCGTCAGAAAAATAAGAACGAAGACGATTCTCACCACAACCGAGAGAACAAAAACCGCGTTAAGCGCGGGTACGATACGTTCTAGTGGCCATAGTAGTCCGTTTCTTTTCGTGCCTGATACTTTCATAGCACGGTCATGGTATGGTACAGTGTATTGGACAGACACTTTTAATCCGGCGACCTTTAATCTGACGGCACGATTGACTGCTGCGCTGCCTGTCGCGGTTTCGATTCCCGCACGGAAAAAGTATTTTTTTGACCAACAGGTAGTTGTTCCGGGTCTGGCTGCTTGTGTTTGTGAGTTTGTTTGTAAACGCACCCACGATAATTCTTAAAGTGGGGCAACGTTTTTTTAAAAAAATCTAAACCTTGAGCTGATTAAAAGCATGTGACACAACTGGCAGCTAAATTATATGACGACAAAAAAGAAAGTGTGAGAAATCAAATAGATTATTTTTGGAGAGATGACATTTTATTAATAGAAAAGGAAAAAAATACACTATCCTTGGCACATAACACAGCACACAAAACCTCTACAAAGCTCCATACACATTATGCATGGACTCCATACTGCAACGGCTAATATGAATAGTAGGATATCCAGAAATTGTTTCCAAACTCCAAGCAAACTCATACAGTGAGGGTAAAACCACGGACACATGTAATATACTCGCAGACAAGGCCTTTTCCTCATAGACGACATGTAAAGACTGCATTGGAATTCAAATGGTTCTCTCATATGTTTTTTTTTAAACTTCCGCATTCGTTTCTTAGGGTCTTTATCACCCATGTGAATAATATAGTTCGTCGTAGGATAAGATTCCAATTGCTTAATAGCACGCTTTGCTGTTGGCATCTTCACAAACCTTGCCCTTATTCTTTTACTTGTCGAAAATAAACCCATTTTTGCGAAGTCTCTCCGAAAATTTTTCGCTACTGCACCGGGATCTTTCATCGCCTCATGAAAGTCAGTGACAACGTCTCTTGGATGTAAAGCACCTCTAAATATAGTTTTTGCAATGTCGCAAAATGCCTTCGAGCCAAAACTGCCTAAATCTATCAATGATTCTGCTATCATAGAAATATCTCCCACGTTTTCAGATTTCTTGACTGATTTCATTTCAGCTTTATCAATTTTTTTTCTTAATTTCTCTTCTTCTTTACGTTCCTTCTCATACATTTTCTTACGTTGCAACCTCGCTTTCTGATACGCTTTCTCTTTCGCTTTAGCTATATGTTTCATTGCCTTGACATGTTCCTCCTGTCGCGCTTCCTCTAAGAGTATATCGGGCCTTTTCGAAGACTCTTCTGCACATACAGGACTGCCACAGACACATTTTCTTAATTTGGCAGCCATAGCCGCCAGGGACCTTTGTTCTTGTTTTATTTTATCCCAATCTTTTTTACATACCGTGCTTCCACATACGCATGGCTTATTTATCCCGTCAATCTTCGTAGCTATTAGTGCTTTCGCTCGTCTTTTGTCTTTCTGTAAGCCGCGGCAATAGCAACACTTACATTTGCTGCCGTGACCCGGCGCATTTTTTAGAGCTGCAAACAATGAACGACCATTCTCATTTCAGCAAAAATAAATTGAATTAATTTTAAATTTACTATTGTACGATTCATCGAAATTATTAATACTGATAGGATTTTTATTAAAAACTACGATGCAAATATATATTTTAAATGATCATCAAAAAAAAGGCCGAAAACGTCACCTCTATGGCGTGTGCAAAGACGATTTAGACTGATACAGACCAAAAATTAAATACATTTTCCCAAATAAATAAACAAATCGATATTATTTCACAATTACACATGAAATAAAGTTCCTAAATAACGCAAGAATACAATAAAAAAATATATATATTTGAATCCATTTGTACAAGGATGTTGTTTAGTCACCTCCATGGATAAACTTATTGGAACGCAGCCATAATTCATAAAACCAGGTAAGGTTTTTTTAGAATTTGCATGCTATTTTGGTTACTTTTGTGGATTACTTAAGAGAGAGTATTTATTTAAATAATGTCTTGTCACATTTTATAATATAATGAGCTATTGTAACCGTTATCTTAGCACTAGCTTTTGCCCGCGGCTTCGCCCACGTGTAGTTCGGGAATTGCCCTCGGGATCTTGCCTACTTCTGGGATAATAAGTAATCTATATCTATCTCTGTGCCAATTTTCATCCAGATCTGTTCAGCCGTTCTGGCGTGATTGAGTAACAAACATCCATTTATCCAAACTTTCGCATTTATAAATAGTTAATGTAAGATACATATTATATAATATTACTATTTAGGGTTCCGCACCTCAAAGGGAAAAACGGAACCCTTATAGGATCACTCGCGTGTCTGTCTGTCTGCCTGTCCGTCTGTCACAGCCAATTTACTCTGAAACTACCGGACCGATGGAGGTACACATAATGTAAGTCAGTGACCCAAAGACGGACGTGTAACGTAAATTAATGAATTTTAAACATGGGAGCCACTTGGTCGTACATTAAAAAATGAAAAAAAAAAAAACATTTGTGAACTATATCCTGTTATATCAAAAACTGTGATACACGTGTCTCATAATTTTAATTGAAGAGTGATGTGTACATTAAGTTTTGAGTCAACCGACCCAGAGAATATTAAGTTTCACAGAAAATTCAACCCCATTTCAACCTCTTCGAAAAACCCTTTCTTGGTGGATACTAACTCTTCACAAAGAATACATCCTTCAAATTTCATGTCATTAAGAACAGTGGTTTAGGTTACGCTATATATCAGTCAGTCAGCCAGGACTTTGAATTTTATATTGCGGGATGATTTTGGAAAAACTGTGATACACATTTCTCATAATTTTAACTGAAGAGTATGTAAACTTTCAAGTTACAAGACCAAACTTTCGTTATCAGCGACCCTGAACACCATGAAAATGACATCCATGACGAAAAAACCAAATATTTTAGTCGGTACCATCTTGGATTTTCATTTTGACCACATTTTTGTTATCAGCGACCCCAAAAACCACGAAAATGACATCCATGAAGAAAAACCGAAAATTTTCATCGGCGCCATCTTGAATTTTCATTTTGACCTAACTTTCGTTATCAGCGACCCTGAAAACCATGAAAATGACATCCATGACGAATAAACCAAGTGTTTTAGTCGACACCATCTTGGATTTTCATTTTGACCACATTTTCGTCATTAGTGACCCCAAAAACCACGAAAATGACACCCATGACAAAAAACAAAACAACAACAACAACAAAAACCGCAAAAAAATTAAAGAATAAAATGCAGGAAAAAAATAAAAGTGAATTTATCTTATTTAAATAAGTCAACAAAATAAAAAATCTAGTTGGTACCAAATACGATACCGGCCATTACTCATTCTATCTCGTTCTCCCTTACATTAAAAAATATAAAAATTTACGTTAAAACCATCAGATACACTAGACCAAAACTGGTACTGGACAAAATGATACACTGATAAATGCTATAATGCAAAACGTAAAATCCAAAATTTTTATCTATGGAAAGAACACTCTACTATCGCTTTTAAAGATAAGACTAGTATGTACTACAAAAAAAAAAAAAAAAATGCAGTACCCAAAGAAACGAGCTTAGAGCTCTCTGTATGTTAACGAGCAAATGCTGGGTGGAATTTTCAACGCCACCTGGAGGGAAGTACTCTAAATACTGGAGATACAAAATTTTACTCAAAGGAAACAAAAAGAAATAAATCTGCATTCAAAGATTTTAGAAAATTCGCATACCACACTCGGGAATCGAACCGTTAAATTACAAAAAAATAACACCTTGTACTTTTATGGCCGCAATCGATAGGGCCAATCATAAGGATCACATCTCTCTAAGAAATATGTTAAATGAAAGGAAAATCATCATTCTAAAGATGAATAAACAAAATAAAAACAGCTTATAAACAAAAACTAAATGTTAAATGAATTCCAGCTTTTTATGTTAATAAATAAAATATTTTAAGCTAAACGTCGTATTTTTATTTATTCGGGAGCGAGGAGCTCGTGTTTAAATAATAACAGCCGCTCGGGTCGATCTTTAGGTTAAGCCGTGCTTGCCTAGGTTGGTCTGTGGATGGGTGACCACCCATTACATATTACAGAGTTTCCTCCGTGCCTCGGAAAGCACATTAAGCCGTTGGTCCCGGCTGTAATTTGTAGATCTTTGACAGTCGTCACAGGTAGTCAGTGGCCCGAAAGTCTGACAACCAGTCTCACCTAAGGGTATCGTATTACCCTTAGGACTAACTGGGTTGTGAAGGTCAGATAGGCAGTCGCTCCACGTAAAATACTGGTATTCAGCTGCATCCGGTTAGATTGGAAGCCGACCTAAACTAGTTGGGAAAAGGCTAGGCAGATGATGACATATTTTTATTTATTCTGCGGTGACTTTAATATTAACATTTTAGAACATAACTCTAACAGCAGTAGACTATTAAGCCTTTTTGAATCATTCAATCTGTCGAATGTGTTTTTAGAACCAACCAGAATAAAGTAACTACAACTACTTCTACTTGTAGGTATTGATAACGTTTTCTATGGCTGCGACTACTCGTATTTGGAGAAAGCTATTGTAAATTACCTCCCCTCTGATCACTGTGGTCAAACTGTGTCTTTTGAATTTAACACACCATTGCAAAAAGTACAGATACAAACTAGACCAATAACTTCCAGTGCCTTGATCAAATTTAATAGCACTTTAATTGACAAGTTAGCTGTGCAGGGCCTAAATATGAAGAATATTATATATGAAGAATTCTTTTCATTCGTGCAAACTGAGTTCAATGGTATTTTTAAGAAGAAAACTAAAACTATCTGCCCTAAGTTTTCAGACCCGTATCTATTTTGTCAGTTTTCAGCAAGGTATTTGAAAAAGTAATGCTAAATCAAATGCTCAATCATTTTAATCGAAATGACATTCTACATGATCAACAATATGGTTTCACCAAAGGTCGTTGCACTACTGACGCCAGTGTCACTTTACTAAAGCACATCTTTAATGAATGGGAATAGGCAAAAGAAGCAATAGCCATCTTTTGCGACCTATCGCAAGGCATTTGATTGCGCAAATCACCACACACTGCTGCTATAACTTGAGCATTACGGACTGGGTAAACAAGCATTTAGCTTAGTAAAATCATATTTAAATGATCGAATGCAGCAAGTACAAATAAATGGCGTAAATTCATTAGGATTAAAAGTAAAAATGGGGGTACCGCAAGGCTCAATATTGGGCCCTTTCCTTTTTCTAGTATATATAAATGATTTACCTCAGTTACTGAAAAGTCGACCACAAATGGTGTTATTTGCTGAGGACACATCACTGATTTTTAAGGTTAACAGACGTGCACAAGAGTTTGACGACATAAATAACGCTATGCTTAAGATTCATAATTGGTTCACTGTAAATAATTTGGTGTTAAATGAGAAGAATCGCGTTACCGAATGTAAGAAGTAGTGAATGTAATGTTGTATTGAACAAGGAAATACTAGAATTCGTCGATTAGACGGTTTTCTTGGGGATTACGCTTTACTCGAAACTGCAATGGAGTCCTCACTTAACAGCACTTGCAGGGCGGCTAAGTTCAGCCGCTTACGCTGTTCGTAAAATACGGCAATTAACAGACGTGGATACCGCGAGACTGGTCTATTTTAGTTACTTCCATAGCATCATGTCTTACGGTATTGTGCTGTGGGGACGGGTTGCAGATATTGACTCAATATTTATTCTGCAAAACAGGGCTGTAAGAGCCTACGCACACGCGAGTCTTTATGAGAATTGTTTAAAAAAATTAACATCATGACGGTACCTTGTCAATATATTTATGAAAACATTATGTATGTTCGGAAAAATTTACATCTTTTTAGTAAAATAAGCGACAGGGATAATGTCAATACTAGAAATAAGGACAAATTAGATCAGCCGTTCCAGATTGTCAAAAGTACGCACTTCTTTTATGGGGTACTGGGTAAAATGTTACAATAAAATACCACTTGACATTCTACAACTTAATGAGAAGAAATTTAAAACATGCATAAAACGCACACTATGTAAGCGAGCGTATTATAAGTTAGAAGACTATCTCGTAGATAAAAATGCTTGGCTCAATGCTGGTTCTGCTCCACAGCCACTTGGGCTCACGAACTAAGATGTTAATGTTTGGAATAAATGCTCCCCCTCTAGTTCTTCATTTATTATTATTATTTTGTTTCTATTCGGGAAACTTAGTTACTTTAATTACTAGTTAATAAAATTTAATTTTTTATTTATTATTTTTCTTTAATTATTAGTTTGGTTAGTAGGGCTTATCCTAATCTTTAAGATTTGAATTGTGTAGTTTTCCTACCTTTATCTCTACATTGTGTGTGCAAACTAATTGATTACCATGTTAAATTATAGTGGAAGCTGCAGAAGATTGTAAGAATATCCTTGCATTGTATAGATTCCATCTCCTAGAATTATATAATTGCATAACACACATGTGTGAGTACTATGTACTGTAAAGCTACCATTTATATTTTGTTATCTTTCATTGACTTGAATGTGTCCTGGTGGCTGAGAGAATGTCATGCTCACTCAAATGTCTCGCTGATGGTGGCGGGTGTGTCGGGTCATTTAGTTTCCTTCAATATGGTTGAGTTGAATGGCGCTGATCCATGCGTCATGTTGAGTGAACGGGCGCTGTCAGTTGGGACTGGTCATCTCTTAGCTGCCACGGATTATTTTAATTACTTTTTTTTTAAATTGTTGGTTTAATCTTTTACTCTGGACGCTCTTAATGTATACGTCTATGTACATCGTTCTCACATATATGTATAATCTCAACATGAATGATGTAACCAAGATTTTGTAACAATATTTTGATTTAAAAGAGTGTCCATGGAGTTTCTTGCCCATTCTTCTCCATAGAGATCTACGCTTTTGGAATGTGCTTTCGCAAGTTATTATGCCTTGTGACTGTAGCTTAGCTTTTTTTTGACTTTCAAAAGTGCCTGTAATGGTCTAGTTGAAATAAATGATTTGAGTTTGAGTTTATTGTTACAAATGCATGTGAATTAATTATTTAGTTTCTGCAATTTATTTAATCTAGGTAAATAGAATTATTGCATTATTTCAAAGTTGTAAAATTGTTGTTGTCGAAGCTCACACATACCGAAGCTCCATGGGTGATCTGTACTTATATTATTTTTTCTTACAGTGTGGATGTCCGAAAAATTTTACAATATTCCGACGTCTAAGCCTGCGCGTATATTTCGACAGGCTATCATTTTTCGTAGATTGCGCCCATAATTCAAACCTTTAGCTTATCAAAAATGTGTCATTATTACAATATGAAGACTAAAAAGAGAAACCTGAAATGTGAGAAGTGTGAGAAATCAAAAAGAATATTTCTTCAAGACGATGTTTTTTTAATAGAAAAGGAAAAAAACACACTATCCTTGGCACATAACGCAGCACACAAAACCTCTGCAAAGCTCCATACACATTATGCATGGACTCCATACTGCAACGGCTAATATGAATAGTAGAATATCCAGAAATTGTTTCCAAAGGCCAAGCAAACTCATACAGTGAGGGTAAAACCACGGACACATGTAATATATTCGCAAACAAGGCCTTCTCCTCATAGACGACATGTAAAGACTACATTCGAATTCAACTGGCTCTCTCGATCGTTTACTTGTTTTAAATTTCTTCATTCGTTTCTTAGGGTCTTTATCAGCCATGTGAATAATATAGTTCGTCGTAGGATAAGATTCCAAATGACTAACAACTCGCTTTGCTGTCGGCATCTTCAAAAACCTTGCCCTTATTCTTTTACCTGTCGCAAAGAAACCCGTTTGTGCGACGTTACTCTGAAAACGTTTCGCTGCTGCACCGGGATCATTCGACGCTTCTAGCATGTCAGTGATAGCGTCTCTTGGATGTAAAATACCTCTAAATATACTTGTCGCAACGTCACAAAATGCCTTCGAGCCAAAACTGCCTAAATCTATCAATGATTCTGCTATCATAGAAACATCTCCCGTGGCATCAGATTTCCTAATTGATTTCATATCTGCTTTATCCTGTTTTTTTCTCCTTTTAATTCGTTCTTTACGTTCCTTGTCATACATTTTCTTACGTTGCAATCTCGCTTTCTGATACGCTTTCTCTTTCGCTTTAGCTCGTTTTTCCAATTCCTTGACATGTTCCTCCTGTCGCGCTTCCTCTAAGAGTATATCGGGCCTTTTTGAAGACTCTTCTGCACATATGGCGCTGCCACAGACACATTTTCTTAATTTTCTAGCCACAGCTGCCAGGGCTGCTTGTTCTTGTTTTATTTTATCCCAATCTTTTTTACATACCGTGCTCCCACATACGCACGGCTGACTCACCGCTTCAGGCTTCAAGGCTATTGGTGCTCCCGCTAGTCCTTTACCTTTCCGTATGCCGCGGCAAATGCAACACTTACATTTGCTGCCGTGATCCTTCGCTTGTTTTAGAGCTGGAAACAATGAATACAAATTGCTTTCACAATAAACCTTATATCAAAAACTAACAACATTTATAACATTTTAATAATAATAAGTCAAATAACCTATGTTGACGAACAACTACCGAAAACATATTACGAAATACGGGATGGTTGACGTGTGTCGGACATACCACCGTCAGATATATTATTTTTGGTTGTTCTCGTCTAACTAAAGCCGAGTTCGAGTGGCGGTGCACGGGAACAAAAAACTAAACTAGCAACTCGAAATAAAAACTTGTGGAATTTGAGGTATCGTACTACAAGTATGTGCCCGACCCAGTTCTCGAGAGAGACTATATGACGGTGTACTGGGATCGGCCCATCGTTACTAACAGGACTGTTGTCGCCAGCAAAAAAGTAAAAAAAAAAAAGTTAAATGGAAGGAAGGAAGGTAGTAATACAGTTCTGATTCCGATTCGGCAAGTCTGATATAGTGGTGACCGATCAGCGCGCCGCGTAATGATAGTCGATGTTAACCTCCCGCATGACGAGAGCCACATGAAAACTGAGAAAGAGTAACAAATAAAAAATCTCGACTTGGCACACGAAGTTGTCGTCATATGGAAAGTTAACTCGGCTATCATTGTGCCGATTGTCGTTTCGGCCAATGGCCTGATGGCCAAGAGCCTAGACGAACATCTGTCGAGACTCTTCCTAGGTGATTGGATCAAAGGCCCGATTTAGAAGGCAGTACTTCTCGATACGGCCCGCATTGTGAGGAGGTTCCTGTCTCTGGAGCCCAAACCACCGATAGCTTGACCCTGCTCTCGCCACAACCTGCTATTTATCCGCTATTTATTTTATATTTTTAAACGTTATTTTTATAGGTCATTTAAATAAATATTAAAAACATGAAAAAAAAACTAGAGAGGTGTCAAGGGACACCCGGATGGAATGAACTTCCTTTCAATTAAGTAGTAAAGGAATTGTAAAAAAAAAATTGGCACAAAAAAAAACCACCACCACCAGTCGTTGCTTAACCTTGATCACCCATCCACAGACAGACCTCGGCAACCGTTGCTTAACTTGGATCACCCATCCACAGACAGACCTTGGCAGTCGTTGCTTAACCTTGATCACCCATCCACAGACAGACCTCGGCAACCGTTGCTTAACTTGGATCACCTATCCACAGACAGACCTTGGCAGTCGTTGCTTAACCTTGATCACCCATCCACAGACAGACCTCGGCAACCGTTGCTTAACTTGGATCACCTATCCACAGACAGACCTTGGCAGTCGTTGCTTAACCTTGATCACCCATCCACAGACCAACCTTGGCAACCGTTGCTTAACTTGAATCACCCATCCACAGACAGACCTCGGCAACCGTTGCTTAACTTGGATCACCCATCCACAGGCAGACCTGGGCAGTCGTTGCTTAACCTTGATCACCCATCCACAGACCAAAGACGAAACGGAAATATCTGGCTTGCTTTCTATAAGAGAGAGAGACACTGTCTATAATCCCATCCACCTGCCATCTTTGGATTTTGTCAAAACTTTTTCATGCTGCAACGTACTAAACGATCGTTGCCATGATTATATTACAAGTTTACACACATCTTAAGCTGCATGAAAGACCAAAATATTTTAATTAGGTTAGCATCGGACGACTGACAAAAATTATTGCTGGGGAAACGCCTTTTTTTGGTGAAAATGACTGGTCCAGGATCCATGGGCCATTATTGCACTTGATTACTATCAAGCTAATTTTCCGTGAGTAGCTTCATTTTGATGAGACGCCCAAATTTCCTGTGCGAAAATTCTCGATTGTGGTAGCTAACAGACGTAGCAATGATAAAATATGTCGATTTGATGAATATTTGGGGACAGTGTTACTCCTACAGCTTTCCCTGTTTTAACATATAATATATAAAGCGTCACGATTCAGATATTAGTTTGATTTATTGATTGATTTGGTACGATTTTTTGATGTTTGCATTCCGTCTAAGCTCTACGAGATGTACAGTCACGAGCGCCAAATTAAATACTAGCACTAAATTTAAAAGCAATTTTCGCGAGAAATAATTATTGTAACTTGTTTTATTTTCATAATTAATTTTCATAAAAGTATGAGTTCCAGAATTCTATGTTCCTAACAACATGAAATTTTAATCAGAACAGTGGGAGAATAAGCCTTTTAAAAGTTGGTTAAGTGTTAACATGTTGGTGTTCGTGACCTTACAACGAGCCTAATATTATTAAGAGTATTAAAATAAGAGGTCTTTGATGGGCAGGACATGAGCAAAAATGAACGAGACCAGAGCACCCAAACGTTTGCCGGGCCAAGATCATGTAGTTGGATGGAGTAGACTAAGTTTAGGCGTAGAGAAGAACTGTGGAGTGAAAAAGCCAGAAATAGGTTATAATGGAAAAATGTACTCGACCAGGCCCGCGGCAGTAATGTCTCAGTTACACCTGGTTATAGCTAAATCCTTTTTTGGATTCTCCAGACCAGTCCGCTTTAGATGTATCTAATATTCGGAATTTAGAAACTTCTTAAACGTTTACTACAAATATCAGACGATGGGATTCAGTAAAAAGACGTGAAAGATTTGTTTAACTAGGGCTAGTATCGAGAAAGTACGTGGAAAACGCCTCGCATACTGGTTCGCCGTACACAACGCCTCGCAATAGCTTAATCAGCTAATCAGCCTATAATGTTCACACTGCTGAGACACACGGCCTCCTCTCTATGAGACGGAATGGGCTATAATCCACCACGCGAGCCCAGTGCAGGTTGATAGATGACACATGTCTTCGAATTTTTGGTTTTAGGACATGCCGGTTTCCTCACGATGGTTTCCTTCACCCTTTTGTGAGAGCAGTGGTGATGAAATAAAATTACACAAAGTAATGCACCTGACTGGGTCCGAACCCACGACCTACTATTCGTAAGTCGGGGCCGCCACCACTGGGCCACCGCTGCTCTCAGTCGGGGCCGCCATCGCTGCTCTCAGACGGGGCCGCCACCACTGGGCCACCGCTGCTCTCAGTCGGGGCCGCCACCACTGGGCCACCGCTGCTCTCAGTCGGGGCCGCCACCACTGGGCCACCGCTGCTCTCAGTCGGGGCCGCCACCACTGGGCCACCGCTGCTCTCAGTCGGGGCCGCCACCACTGAGCCACCGCTGCTCTCAGTCGGGGCCGCCACCACTGGGCCACCGCTGCTCTCAGTCGGGGCCGCCACCACTGGGCCACCGCTGCTCTCAGACGGGGCCGCCACCACTGGGCCACCGCTGCTCTCAGTCGGGGCCGCCACCACTGGGCCACCGCTGCTCTCAGTCGGGGCCGCCACCACTGAGCCACCGCTACTCTCAGTCGGGGCCGCCACCACTGGGCCACCGCTGCTCTCAGTCGGGGCCGCCACCACTGGGCCACCGCTGCTCTCAGTCGGGGTCGCCACCACTGGGCCACCGCTGCTCTCAGTCGGGGCCGCCACCACTGGGCCACCGCTGCTCTCAGTCGGGGCCGCCACCACTGAGCCACCGCTGCTCTCAGTCGGGGCCGCCACCACTGGGCCACCGCTGCTCTCAGTCGGTGCCGCCACCACTGGGCCACCGCTGCTCTCAGTCGGGGCCGCCACCACTGGGCCACCGCTGCTCTCAGATAAACTCGAAATTGCATTTGAGTAGTGTCGTTTTTTTAAAAAAAGGTGACGTGTCAGTTATATTGCAGTACGTCTTAAATAAACAAGATTTTTTTTTATTGTGTAAGAACCGAATTGAATATATAAAATTTATGATGTCCCGTAATTATTTTCCTCTTTTGGTATACGTACACATCTTTATTTTAAGTCGGTATATAGCTTGTAAATTATCTTTTTGTTACGGCTAAAGATGGGCGTGAAAATAAACTTAAGATTAACCGCCTAAGTCTGGCCGATAAACTTTGGCAAAAAATTTAAAATGTTTGACGATTTTAAATTACGATTGTTACTGGCGTTTTTAAGTTTACCTTAAAATTCGTAATATTCATTACAATTTAATGAAGAATCTCTGAGTTCACTCATTTCTATTTCAAATATCTTTATTACGCATAAAAACGAAAAAAAACAAATACACTTACCCTAGCTACAATAGGCATAAACAACCCTCCGTCTCCCGAGTTAAACCGCGGTCTGTCAGGCCGACGGACAGGCGGACTTGACGAAGTTTTATTTTACTACTAGCGACGCAATATTGCTTCGCATGGCACCACATATCGGGTCCAAAACTCTAATGTAGCATTTTTAGGTTAAGTATCTAGCAATAGAGCAGTGAAAACTGCGTGCAAATCCATGCAGTAGTTTTTGCGTGATGAAGAAAGACAGACAGGCAAAAATTCTAAAAACTGTTATTTTGGTTTCTGTTGCTCTATTAAAGACCCCTTTTTTTTTTTTTTTTTTTTTTTTTTTTTGGGGGGTGAGAAATCATCAAATGACTCCTCCCGCTCTGGGCGGAGCGGAAGGGAGTGTCAGACTCTTACTGACTAAAAAACACCCATGTTCCTTCATTGGCCCTTTATGTTCCAGGGCCGCGGTATCTCTTTCGAACAGTCCCGCAGCCCTGGCAGGCACCGGCCCTTGCGGGCCCCTCCCGTTTGCTGACATCTCATTGAGGCGCGCGTGGAACACGAACGCGCCGTCGACACGGCCTGCCCGTCGTCATACGACGGACGGATGGCGAGCTAGCCCATTACTCGCCGTCCACAGGCCCGCGCCTACGGTGGCCGAGAGCCATCACGGCGTGGCCCCCGACGCCCGGTGCTTCTCCCGCGGCGGCTGGGACGTGAGGAGGTTCTCTCCCTCTCACGTTCCGCCGCCTCCTTCGCTAGCATGACTGCTTCGCAGAAGGAGGCGACGGCTTCCCATTCCCTCTCGCCCCGGACCATGGCTTGAACCAGGGCCGGGCGCGAGAGGTCGCCGCCGCCAATCGCCGCTACGAGGACACGGCGGTGCTCCTCCCAAGCGGAGCAGACCTCGACGGTGTGCTCCACCGTGTCCTCCGGTCGATCCTCGCAATAGTAGCACCCGGGCGTTTCCTCCCGCCCGATTCGGTACAGGTACCTCCCGAAACAACCGTGTCCGGTGAGGACCTGCGTCAGGCGGAAGGTGAGGGCACCGTGGCGCCTCTCAAGCCACTCCTCAAAGAGGGGACTTACCGCCACTATCGTGGCGTGCCCTGAACGGGGTTGCGATAGTCGCTCTCTCCATGTCGCCATGAGATCACGGCGGAGGTCTGTCCGCCGCGCGACAATATGCCGCGGCAGCGGAGTTACCCCCCGGCTCTGTACCTCCGCGCGCCACTCGTGCAGGCGCGCGAGGACTATGGCCTCCAGATCCCATGGCGGCAATCCGGCAAGGAGGCTCGCCGCCTCGCGGGAGATCGTGCGGTACCCACGGATCAGCCTTACGGCTACCACCTTTTGGGGCGCGTTCAGGTAGTGCTTTGCACGCAACCTCAACGAACGCGCCCACACCGGGGCCCCGTAAAGGGCCATGGACCGCAAGATCCCCGCATAGAGCCTCCGGCAGGAGGCGTTTGGCCCCCCCAGGTTGGGCAGGAGCCGCTTGAAAGCAGCCCCGGCCTTTTCCAGTCTGGGAGCCAAACGTCGGAAATGCTCCACGAAGTTCCATCGGCTGTCGAGGACGAGTCCGAGGTACCTCAACGTCGACTCGACGCCGACGGGAACCCCTCCTACCGTGAGTATGGACCCCGACGGTGGCGCGCTCCGGGGCCCATGAAAGCACATGGCCTCGGACTTGTGCAATGCCACCTCGAGACCCAATTGCCGGATCCTCTCAACGACTATCGCAACCCCGCGTGTCATCAATTCGGCCGCCGCCTCGTGCGACCTCCCCTGCGCCAGCACCAGCGTGTCGTCAGCGTAGCAGACTACGCTGACGCCGCTAGGGAGGTCGGCACGCAGCACATAGTCGTAGCCGATGTTCCACAAGGGCGGCCCCAGAACCGATCCCTGTGGAACACCGCACGACATCTCTCGCCGGTTCCATTCTCCGTTGTGACCGGGATATATGACATACCTGTCCGTCAGGTAGTCCCCGACCACACGACGAAGGTAGGTCGGCACCCGGTGATACCGGAGTGCCTCCCTAATGCAGCTCCAGGGCATGGAGTTGAAGGCGTTGGCGATGTCGAGAGACACCGCCAAGACCACCCCACCCCTGGACACCGCAGCCCCCGTCGTGAGGGCTCTCACGCGCATGATGGCGTCCACCGTCGAGCGCCCCTTGCGGAAACCAAACTGGTTGTCCGCAAGATCCGGCCCAATCCCCGCAAGGTGCCCGGCGAGGCGGTTCGCAATGACTCTTTCGAAGAGCTTGCCCACCTCGTCGAGCAACACAATGGGCCGGTATGCGGACGGAGAGTCCGCAGGGCGCCCCGGCTTCCGGATGAGGACCAGCTTCCCTGTCTTCCAACGAAGCGGGAACTGGCCTCTCTCCAAGCATGCGCTTAGGAGCCCCTCCAGTCGGGGCCCGAGAGCCTGCAAGGCCAGGACCCAGGCTTTGCCAGGTAAGCCATCGGGTCCCGGGGCGGTATTCCTGGCCTTAAGCCGGTTTACCGCCACTCTCAGGTCTACCCCAGTCACCTCCGGAGTGTCGTCATCGTCATCGTGGTCCGCTTCCGGCACCGCAAGCGGCGGAGCCATAGGCGGGGGAGGATGTTCCCCTCGCGAAGGGAACAGAGCGCTCACCACGTCCTCCACGAGCTGCGGCCGGAGACTCTGCGTCAGCGGGGGGGCCCAGGTGCGGAGTTTGTTCCGCACCATCTGGTAAGGGCGCCCCCACGGATCTCTGTCGAGAGTCTCCAGCATCTCCTCGCGGGCCAAATCCTTGGCCCGCTGGACAGCCTCTTGGAGGGCGGTCTTCGCTGCTCTGTACCCCTCGTACAGCTCCGCCTCAATGGCTGCCGCATCCGCAGGACGGATGCGGAGCCTGCGATGCCTGGCGTACAGGTGCCGCGCGGCGACGCACGCCTCGCGCAGAGACGTCAGCTCTGGCGACCACCAGTGCACCTGACGCCGGGCGTTTCCTGGCCGAACTCGGGGCATTGCCACGTCACATATCTCGGACATGGCCTCCTGGAATTAAAGACCCCTCATATGATTTTTTTTTTCAATATCTTCAATGTACACACATCGTCCTGTTACAATTTTATTATATGTTTATATAGTTTATTTTGTATACCACATTAACATGATCAGCATTTTATTTAGATTACTTAAAGAAGGTATCTATAGTAAATAAACTTAAATTTGCCGTAATAGGAGCGTGTATCGGTGACCACCCATTATATGCAGATTCTCCTCTGTGACACGGAAAGCACGGTAAGCCGATGCAAGCATGATGTAAGGTATCCCATTTCTCGCAAGTATCTGTTCGCGCTAGTGCCTTTCGCACATGAAAAAAAAATACCTAACCCTTATTTTCTTTGCAGTGTAGCCTCGTGTTTCCTCGTAAGGAGTGCTGAAACAGAACTCTGATTTGCATTGGGCAAAGACCTCTGTTGATGAACTCTCTCTCTCTCTCTCTCTCTCTCTCTCTCAACGCTTGATTTACCCAACAAGAACCAGTTTTATGAACTTTAAAAGATAACAGCTATTTAGCATAAACCAAATATTATTTTGGACTAAAATAACTGCTTTAATTTATAAATTTAGTCAAAAAAACATTACAAACCTGCGCGAATATTTCGGCGGGCTGTCAGTTTTCGAAGATTGATAATCCAACCCTTTAGCTGACCAATAATATGCGACATAATTGTCACATATTTAAAAAGTGAAATAATCAAATAGAATATTTATTTAAGACGTTTAATTAATAGAGTAAAAAGAAGATAAAAAACACTATCCTTGGCACATAACACAACACACAAAACCTCTGCAAAGCTCCATACACATTATGCATGGACTCCATACTGCAACGGCTAATATGAATAGTAGAATATCCAGAAATTGTTTCCAAAGGCCAAGCAAACTCATACAGTGAGGGTAAAACCACGGACACATGTAATATATTCGCAAACAAGGCCTTCTCCTCATAGAGGACATGTAAAGACTACATGCGAATTCAACTGGCTCTCTAGATCGTTTATTTGTTTTAAACTTCTTCATTCGTTTCTTAGGGTCTTTATCAGCCATGTGAATAATATAGTTCGTCGTAGGATAAGATTCAAATTTATTAACAACACGCTGTGCTACTGGCATCTTCGCGAACCTTGCCCTTATTCTTTTACCTGTCGCAAATATACCCGTTTGTGCGACGTTTTTCCGAAAACGTTTCGCTGCTGCACTGCGATCACTCGACGCGTCTAGAATGTCATAGATAGCATCTCTTGGATGTAAAACACCTCTAAATATACTTGTCGCAACGTCACAAAAAGCTTTCGAGCCAAAAGTGCCTAAATCTATCAATGATTCTGCTATCGTAGAAATATCTCCCGTGACATCAGATTTCTTAATTGCTTTCATTTCTGCTTTATCTTGTTTTTTTCTCAATTTATTTTTAGCTTTACGTTCCTTCTCATACTTTTTCCTACGTTGCAACCTAGCTTTCTGATACGCTTTCTCTTTCGCTTTAGCTCGTTTTTCCAATTCCTTGACATGTTCCTCCTGTCGCGCTTCCTCTAAGAGTACATCGGGCCTTTTTGAAGACTCTTCTGCACATATGGCGCTGCCACAAATACATTTTCTTAATTTTCTAGCCACAGTTGCCAGGGCTGCTTGTTCTTGTTTTATTTTATCCCAATCTTTTTTACATACCGTGCTCCCACATACGCACGGCTGACTCACCGCTTCAGGCTTCAAGGCTATTGGTGCTCCCGCTAGTCCTTTACCTTTCCGTAAGCCACGGCAAATGCAACACTTACATTTGCTGCCGTGATCCTTCGCTTGTTTTAGAGCTGGAAACAAGTAATACAAATCGCTTTCACTATTATGTCGGTGTTTACTTCGAACAACGTTTTTAATAACATTTTTATAATAAGAATAGTAAGTCAAATAACCTTAAAATTGAAATAAGTAAGTTCTTTATGGGAAAATCTTAAACATTTGTGCGCAACTTCTATGTTAATTTTGTTAGTAGGAAAATCAGTATTGTAGACCGTAGTTGATGCAAAAGTGTTTCTTAAGCAATTGTTTCAAGTTTTGACATTTTTTGGCCAAAGAATCAGCATTGCCATCCAACGTGGTAATGCTGCCAGCCTTCTGGGCACTTTTCCTGTTGACAGCGATGTGGACGAATTTTTGGACGCCCTGTAACCCTTTTCTACTTGTACATATTTTTGTAGTTTGTAAATAATTTAATTATCTTCGAAATAAAGGAACTTTAATTTTTGTTAATTGTGGCTGCTAATATGTGCTACTCTGATTTTTGTTCTGAGAAAAGTTCTTCTTCTGAGAATGTCAACGACACGAAAGATTCTAAAATAAACGAATTTCCAAAAGAATTAAAAGTGTTTGCTGGATATGTAAAAAAATAAATGTATAAAAATATTACAAACTTGTGAATAGGGAATTACATAATGCTGTAGTTTAATTAAATAAAAAAACAATCTCCGGGTGTTCTCGTCTAGCTAACGGAGCGTAGGTACTTGCATAGACACACCAGCAACTTGCTCTAAAATACAGCCTTGTGAAATCCGAAGAGCCGTACTAAAGGTATGTGCCCCATCCAGTTCTCGAAAATGGGAATATCACATTACATTGGGATCGATCCATCATCGCTGACAGGACTATCGTTGCCAATAAGCCTGATATGGTGGCGCAATGATTGTTGATATAATGGTCCAGCATGACAAGAAACTCGTGAAAGCCGAGAAAGATAAGCAAATCAAGTATCTTGACTTGGCCCGCGAGGTTGTTGACATGTGGGATGTGAACTCAACGATCATTATGCTGATAGTCGTTTCAGCCAATGGCTTAATAGTTAAGAGCTTCGACCTATACCTGAGGAAGCTCTCGTCAGGTAGCTGGATCAAGGGTATGATTCAGAAAGCGGTACTCGTAGACACGGCTAGTATTGTTGGGTTTCTCTCCATGGATATCTGACCGCCGGTAGCTTGGAACCTGTTCTCGATACCAATGGGCTACTATCTAACTATAATATAACCTTGTGAGTTCTGAAGTACTATACTAAAAGTATGTGCCCGACCCAGGTTCTCGAGAACGGTTATGCCACATTGTATTGGGATCATTTTATCATCACGGACAGGACTATTTTAGCAAATAAACCTGATGGTGAGAGAGCGCCGTGCAATGAATCGCTGTCCCTCATGACGAGAATCTTGTGAAAGCTGAGAATGATAAAAAATCAAGTATCTTGATTTAGCACACGAGGTTGTCGACATGTGGGACGTGGTTGCAGAGATTGGTTGCGTGTGGACATGATTGCAGAGATGCAATCATTATACCGATATTCGTTACGGTTAATGGACTAATAGCAAAGAGTCTCGACCAACACCTTAGGAGGCTCTATTGCGCGGCTGGGTCAAGGGCTTGATCCAGAAAGCAATACACGCATAGTGAGGCGGATCCTCTCTCTGGAGCCATGACCCCTGGCAGCCTGGACCTTGTTCCTGATGCCGATGGGCCATCTACTTTTTATATTTGTAAATGTTTTGTTTACTTTTGATTTAAAAAATATTTAAACATTTATAAAATAAGAAAAATGATGAATAAATCTATCATACTGAAATTTATCATATACGTTGTCAGGTCTACAGAAATGGAGATAAATGAAAAGAAAAAAAGTACTGTTCCCGAGAATAACAACAAAAACGTTCTTATGATAATAGATGGCGCTACGTGTCTTTCGTAACATGATTGAATTACATTATTATAGAAGTTGTTAAGAGTTGCAATTATCAAATTCTTAATCAACGCGAGCGAAGCCGCTGGCAAAAGCTAGTAAATTATTTTAGTATTTTTAATGTATTTTTTTTTGTGTTTTTATGTCATGTTTTCTTAAAAAAAAATTAAAAATGTATATGTGAAGTGTTAGTATTTTTAATAGAGACCCCATTTTCGTTATCAACGCAACCCTGAAACCAATGAAAACGACTCCATGAAGGAAAAACCGAAAACTTTCGTCGGCGCCATCTTGGATTTTCATTTAGTTTTTTTCTGTACCGTGGATAGAAACACTACGCAGCTCACACAGAGAAGCAAAAAAGTGAAGGCATCGTTTGCCATCACGACTTATTGGTTTTACTGCCAAATCAAAGAATTCGCCCGTGAATTGCTGCGGGTTTTTCGTCATGGGATTCATTTTCATGGTTTCTCCGCAACAGAGAGAACAGGATGACACGCGGATGCTACGATCACTAAAACCGTTCTGAACGAGTACAATACGTTCTAATGGGCATTGTTAGCCCGTTTCATGTTTCTTTTCATGCCATTTCGTTCACTGTACTGTACGGTGTGTTGGACCTTTAATCCAAACCTTTAGCTGACTAAAAATATGTGACTTAACTGTCAGCAAAAATTAAATGACGACTAAAATGTGAAAAAGTGTGAGAAATCAAATAGAATATTTCTTTAAGACGTTTTATTAATAGAGTAAAAAGAAAAAACACACACTATCCTTGGCACATAACACAACACACAAAACCTCTGCAAAGCTCCATACACATTATGCATGGACTCCATACTGCAACGGCTAATATGAATAGTAGAATATCCAGAAATTGTTTCCAAAGGCCAAGCAAACTCATACAGTGAGGGTAAAACCACGGACACATGTAATATATTCGCAAACAAGGCCTTCTCCTCATAGAGGACATGTAAAGACTACATGCGAATTCAACTGGCTCTCTATATCGTTTATTTGTCTTAAGCTTCATCATTCGTTTCTTAGGGTCTTTATCAGCCATGTGAAGGAAATAGTTCGTCGTAGGATAAGATTCCAATTTACTAACAACACGCTGTGCTGTTGGCATCTTCGCGAACCTTGCCCTCATTCTTTTACCTGTCGCAAATAAACCCGTTCGTGCGACGTCTCTCCGCAAACGTTTCGCTGCTGCACTGCGATCACTCGACGCGTCAAGAATATCATTGATAGTGTCTTTTGGATGTAAAACACTTCTAAATATACCTGTCGCAACGTCACAAAAAGCTTTCGAGCCAAAACTGCCTAAATCTATCAATGATTCGACTAGCATAGAAATATCTCTCGCGCCTTCGTTCTTCTTGATTGATTTCATTTCTGCTTTATCCTGTTTCTTTCTCAATTTATCTTGTACTTTACGTTCCTTCTCATACTTTTTCCTACGTTTCAACCTAGCTTTCTGATACGCTTTCTTTTTCGCTTTAGCTCGTTTTATTAATTCCTTGACATGTTCCTCCTGTCGCGCTTCTTCTAAGAGTACATCGGGCCTTTTTGAAGACTCTTCTGCACATATGGCGCTGCCACAAATACATTTTCTTAATTTTCTAGCCACAGCTGCCAGGGCTGCTTGTTCTTGTTTTATTTTATCCCAATCTTTTTTACATACCGTGCTCCCACATACGCACGGCTGACTCACCGCTTCAGGCTTCAAGGCTATTGGTGCTCCCGCTAGTCCTTTACCTTCCCGTAAGCCGCGGCAAATGCAACACTTACATTTGCTGCCGTGACCCTTCGCTTGTTTTAGAGCTGGAAACAATTAATACAAATCGCTTTCACTATCAATGTCGGTCTTTACTTCGAACATCATTAATAATATTTTTATAATAAGAATAATAAGTCAAATAACCTTATAATTGAAATAAGTAAGTTCTTTATGGGAAAATCTTATACATTTGTGTTCTACTTCTATGTTAATTTTGTTAGTAGGAAAATTAGTATTGTAGACCGCAATTGATGAAAAAGTGTTTCTTAAGCAATTTTTTCAAGTTTTGATAGTTAATTTCAGTGCTGAAAATGAAATCCAGAGGGCACACATATTTAATCTAAAACGAGTTTAACCTGCTGCTGCTGCTGAGAAGTTGCCGATAGGAAATTAAATCGGGCACACGGCTGCCGTACATACATTAGAAAAAATCACGGTCCGACGGTGGCTCCTCAGTTCTCCAGGAGGGCCAATACCTAGGCGTCAGGCGGCAGCCAGTCGTAAAACGATATATTTTTTTTTTCTTACATGGAAAGTACAACACAATGAAAAATGCTGACATATTATGGCCCACCCCAAAAGCGACACAAATGCAAAAATGCGAATTTAACAAACA
The DNA here is from genome assembly GCA_950022335.1 of Eurois occulta. Taxonomy (NCBI): domain Eukaryota; kingdom Metazoa; phylum Arthropoda; class Insecta; order Lepidoptera; family Noctuidae; genus Eurois; species Eurois occulta. Next base: position 5,844,463 of record OX465484.1, on the reverse strand, counting down.
AAAAATGCGAACTCAACATGTATTTCAGATAAACCAACTACATGCACTTTTAAACTCTCAAAGTAGGTATCAATCAAAACAAAAAGATGACGGTTAATGTACTAATTAATTTAATCTAATTCCCACGGTCCGATTTGCCTCCGAACGATGATTTTTATTGTAATAATAAAAACAAACTTACATGTGCAATTTAAAAACCTGTGCTCTCATATTTATAACGTTTAGGAAAATATTTTATCCATTTACAAACATTTTTTATAAGTTGAGCGACAATTACTCGTAAACTTGTAAAGCGTACTTTTAGCTGTGATAGTTTTCATTTTAACCTCGATAAATAAGTATATAAACTACTACCATGAATTGTTTCACAACCAAAACACAACCGATTAGCTGGTAGAAGGGGAGGACACTTGAGTCAAAAATTAGCACTTTAAAGCTTATATATTTCACAAAGGAATCCCAATCCCATAATCGAAAAATTATTTTACAAACTCGCAATGTTTTTGATAGACCTATCCAACGACATCCTACACTATGGGGTACGCGAGAGAAAAAAATCCCCACTTTACGTGTACAGGATATACCCTAAACCCTAAAAATACTTTTCGAGGTTTTATTTACCACTTTGTCGGCGTAAAGCTAATCTTATATGCATGCCAAATTACAGCTTTCTCGTACTATGAGTCTTTGAGCTAAGTTGCGGACGGACAGACATGGCGAAACCATAAGGGTTCCTTGTTGACTACGGAACCCTAAAAATGGGCTTTAGTTGTCCATTCCATCTTCATAGTTTAAAAACATAACATGATGTGACGTGTAAAAGTGTTTTTTATACAAATTTACAGAAATAAATATGGTTTGTGTCTCAAAATTCTATTATTAAACCACCCTATTAGACAGTAATCCGTTTATTTTGATATTAGAACCTTCATTGTTGCATGAGCCAATGGAAAGAGGCGAATCACAATATAAAATCTATTTTCCAGAAGATTATATTCTCCGTGTACAAATTTTTTGGTCTCTAAGTTAAACTTAGTAGGCGTTAATAATAATTGTATAACCGATTATAAATTTTTTGAAACATGGTAAAGACGCAAAGTCATTCAACAAGTCTATATTTAAGTCAAACAGTATAATAAGATAGTCAGTATAAGGAGATGGCCAAAAGTTCTATGAGACTGTTCCCCAGAATGTACATTTATAAATTCAATTCGAATCACAAACACTGTTTTTACCATTATACATATGTAGACAAGGCACAAAAATGTAAACAACGATGCTCATTCAAGTCGGAAAACACGCAAGTTTTTGGGTTGTCGGTAGGTTGTCGCAAGTAGCAGTTAACGACTAACCCATCTTTATCAGGCCGTTTTTTTATTACTAACCGAACGTCAAAAAATGCTGTTTCTAGTGGACACTGGCTCAGACTTGTGTTTTTCCCCGGTCTGCTGTCAAGATGCCCTGCATACAGTACGTACGACTTAGTTGCCGCAAACAATACAGTAAGTAACACTTACGGCCCTATACAACTGCATTTAAACTTGGGACTCAGAAGGAACTACAGCTGGAACTTCACAATCGCGGATGTTTCTAAGGCTAGAACTTCACAATCGCGGAAGTTTCTAAGGCTATAATAGACCAGTCTTTCTCAGTTTTTACAATCTGTTGGTAGATTGCAAGAATCAACGCCTGATCGACAACCCTACGTCCTTATCAGTTCCTGCTGCACACTGCAATTCTGTGGACTTCGCTTCCGTGAAGGCAGTGGTGATTTTACGTGAGAATCCGGACATAACGCCAAACCATCAGGTAAACAGCTACCAGGCAAACATAACACGCTGCACCACATCAGGACGACACCGGGCCCACCAGTAGCATGCAAGCCTAGACGCCTGGACCCTTCTGGACTACAAGCTGCTAAGAAGGAGTTCGAGAAAATGCTTGCGAGCGGTGTAGCACAGCGCTCGGAGAGCCCTTGGTCAGCGTCACTGCATCTGGTTAAGAAGAAAGACGATGAATGGAGACCATGTGGTGACTACAGGGCACTTAACTCGAGAACAATACCTGACAGGTACCCATCCGTCATATGCAAGATTTCTCACACCAACTAGCAGGCTGCACAGTTTTCTCAACCACAGATCTCGTAAAGGCCTATAACCAGCTGGCGATAAACCCTGAGGACCTCCCTAAAACCGCGACAACCACACCATTTCGAATGTATGTATTTCTTTTCATGACCTTTGGTTTGAGGAACGCCGCTCAAGCTTTTCAACAGTTCATTGAAGAAGTCCTTCTGAGCCTGGACATCTGCTACAGCTACGTTGATGACATTTTAGTATTTTCAACAACTACTGAAGAACAGAAGGCACATCTACGCCTGTTGTTTGATCGCTTAAATCGCAGTATGGTGTCGTCATCAACACAGTCAAGTGCAACATTGGACAACCAGAGATGACTTTTCTAGGGTATAGTGTCACAGCCGAAGGCATACAACCACCTCAATTTAAGGTGCAGCTGCGAAGATTCTTGGGCATGATAAATTTCTATCGCCGATTTATCCCGAACGCAGCTCAAATTCTACCTATTACCTTTCGACTCAGTCCTTGCTGGTCCAAAGGTATATGGTTCGTATTCCGTGCAAATGACTCCAGAGCTGATTCTGATTCAGAGATCAGCTGCTGATTCGACGACAGTAAGTCCTCACTGTCTAAAGCATCACTCTTGGCTCATCCAGACTCTTCAGCAAAATTAGCAATCGTAACTGACGCATCGAATACAGCTATACGCGCAGTTCTTCAGCAACGTATAGGTGAGAACTGGCAGCCACTAGCCTTTTTCTCACACAAGTTAAGCAATGCGCAAAAGCAGTATAGCCCGTACGACCAAGTGCTACATAGCAGTGTAAGAGGTCCATCAGATATTTCCGTATGGTTGAAGCTAGAACATTCACGATTTTCACAGACCACAAGCCACTAATCTTTGCTTTAAGGCAAACAAGGAGAGTCATCCGCCAAGGCAGTTCTGATACATGGGCTACATCGGCCATTTCACAACAAACTTAAGCTCTATCTACCAGGCAGTGAGAACATTGTTGCTGACTCCTTGTCACGTGTATTAGCAGCTATCAACTACGAGAACCTTGCAAGACTTCAGGACAATAATCCAGAACTAAAAGACCTCCTACTTCGCCATGAAAGACATCACAGCAGAGACCTGCGCAAACGCCCTGGTGACTGGTTGGGTGGCCAGGTTCGGCCATCCTGCCTGGGTTACCACCGACCGTGGTCACCAATTCGAGAGCCATCTTTTCAAGGCTCTCACTGCCTTATCGGGGGCAGACCACTCCCGCACCTCTGTCTACCCCGCAGCGAACGGCATCGTGGAACGCCTGCACCGGCAGCTGAACGCCGCCATCATGTGTCACACCTCCTCTCAGTGGACTGAAGCACTTCCACTGGTACTTCTCGGCATGCGTAACTCGTGGAAGGAAGACATCCAAGCTACGCCGGCCGAACTCGTCTACGGAGAAGCACTTCAGCTTCCAGGCCAGTTCCTACCATCATAAAGAGAAGACTTCACTACAGCTGACATCACCGAGTATGCAAACCATCAACGATGTCACATGGCCAAGCTGACTCCAAAACCTACTACGTGGCATAACACATCACCCTTCTACATGCCACGAGATCTGCACTCTTCCTCTCACGTGTTCCTAAGTGAAGAGACTACGCACGACTTTCACTGGAACCACCGTATGCTGGACCCTTTAAGGTTTTACATAGGTACGCAAAACACTTCACCATCGAGATACATGGGAAGCCAAATAATGTATCCGTTGATCGACTCAAACCAGCCTACTTGCTACGTGAAGAAGTTAGGGTAAATCCAATTACACCTGTTGACGGCGAGTGAAATTCCCCGATTATTATCGACCGTAGTTACGGTCTGGCCAAGGGGAATATGTGGCGGAACATATCTAGCCCACCACTATACAACAACAAGAAAACCGCTGCCGCTTATGATTCTCTACCACGCATACTAATCAGACGATGTCTTGTTTGTCATCGAGTGCGAATACTCCTGGCCTTACACGTGGATGGAGCAAGCACACTACGGGTGCGTGACGTCGTAATCAAGAGTTTGAAAGCGCGCGCGTTGGTCACGGACACCAATGGTCTTGCTAACTTACCGGTCGCGCCGCGCTGATAATATTATTTCGCTTAAGTCATATTATAGTCTTTTCCCTGTAGGAAGTTGCAGGTGAGATTAGATGTATCGTTTCTTTTCAATCTTGAACGTTAAATTAATTTACAATCATGACTGAATATTTTAGCTGCACCCTAAATACCATAGTCTTAAAATGTGAAACCGGTAATAACTTAAATAAATTAAATAATAATAGTAATAAATTAAATAAATTTTCCCTGCCAAATGTTAAATATAATTAAATTGAAAGAAAAATTAAGCAAAGTGTAATGCGTGTAATAGATATGTTTAGTGATGGGATGTATTGCTATGATGGATGGTTGATATTTTTATAGAAAAAGAAATTTACTTTAATTTTATTTTTAAAATATTGTTGTTAAACATCTATAACTAATATCTATTTTAATCCAAATTAAAACAAACAAGGGAACGACAAACGGCAAACGTGTCGCAAACAAGGCGCCAGCACTCGTATTGAGCAAAATTGCCTCCGACGCACCATGCGGCATGCCACTTGGCAAAATTGAAATCGCGAAAAAAAATATTTTCTTATTTTCGGTAGTGTTTTGAATGTGTATTTTTTTGTTATTATATACATTTTTTAAATAAATAACATATAATAATAAAGAACCGAGATTTTTGCGATGAGAAGCGTTTACAGATAAAATTTATTGCAAAATGTTTTCTTCTTTAAAAAATATCCACTAAAATGTCGACATCATAGCAATACATGCCACCACTAAACATCTCTTGGCGTCTAATGTCACCTACACTTTGCTATAGCGAAAACAGTTTGCTACTGTCAGTGCGAGTGTTTATACTGTAGTAACGCATCCATACTCATATACTTACTAATACTATGTTTATACTAATTAATATTATAAATGCGAAACTAAGTTTGTTTGTTTGTTTGTTACCTTTTCACGCCTAAACCACTGAACCGAACATCTTGAAATTTTGCATAGACGTTGTCAGGTGTACAGAAACGGACATAGGGTACCCCTTTCATCCCGAAAAAAAGTACTGTTCCCGAGGAAAACAACAATAACGTTGTTACGCCATGTGTCTTTCGAATCATGATTGAATTATATTGTTAGGAAGAACTGAGGTTTTACGTAGTATTAGGAAGAAAAAACTTTTTTGCAAAAAATAAAACCGACTTGAAAATCACAAAAAAGTGAAAAATAATTTTAGCTTCAGTCGGTGACTTTAGTTTGTTTGATTCAGTTTTTTTGGCACCGACTTCTGAAGCTAAAATTATTTTTCACTTTTTTGTGATTTTGAAGTCGGTTTTATTTTTTGCAAAAAAGTTTTTTTTATTTTTTCATTTTTAGTTGCAATATCCTATACAAATATTTTCTATGCGTTCATTTTACATTGTAAACCATACGTTTCATGGTAATAGGCTTATTCTTACTTCCTTACTAATATTATAAATGCGAAAGTAACTCCACAACAACAAACAAGTAACAGACTTCAGAGTCAAATGCTCATAAAATAAAAACTAATGGGCCTACCTGAATCAAATTTTAATGGGACCAATTCGAAACTATTCCGCATCAAACAAAAAAAGAATTACGTAAATCGGTTCAGAAACTTCGGCGTAATCGGTGTACATAAAAAAAAAATTAAAAAAAATATACCGGCCTAATTGAGAACCTCCTCCTTTTTTTTGAAGTCGGTTAATGAGGTTTTACGTAGCACATGTTACTCGTAGTTCTGTGGCAAGGAGTGACAACTGACAATTGTCGCTGGTCGCGAGCGAGAGTCTCTTGTTGGGAATATCGCTCAAAGGGCTGTAAGATTTGTAATTTCCTATTTTGTGTAATTACTCTCTATTTTTCTAAACAGTTACGTGTTAATTGAATTCGTTATGATTTGTGGCAGTTTAGGCTAGTTTCAGTGATTGATATTTTGTTCCAAGTTAGAATAAACGGTTGTATTCATTATTTTGTGTACCTTATTGTCTGTTTTAAACATTTTCGCTTCTGTTTGCATATATTATTACAAGCAGAGTCCCACCCGGATTGATTTTCAAATTCTAAATTAACGCGAGCGAACCCGCGGGCAAAGCTACTAATATAATAATTTCATCCTTCTGTTAAAGAATATCATTCATTTCTACGCTTACCCCCTTCATTCTTCCCGCTTCGCTTTGCACGCTAATATAGCGCTTAACTGCCTTACCATTAATTACCGTATAGTGTTAGTATCGATATCGCCTAGAACTATACTACAAAGCTATCTTTCAAAACTGGAAGTCTGGCAGTTTTTAATACATCACCGTATCATGCAATTTGAACGCCCTGTCAGGTAGAATCGAAGTTGTGGAAAATAACTCCATCTTAAAGCATTTCGCCAAAAAAATTAATATCAGCCATAGTTATGAATAAAGTAAGTAAGTAAGTAAATATTGTGAGCGAAATGACTATTATTTTTCAGTTTTAAATATATTACCTGTTAAGCGGTAGACAGAAATCCATTACCTGTTAGGTGGCGTCTACAGGCTGAATAGTCGATTACTTATACCAAATAATACATTTTAATAATTGCTTACCTTTTTGCATCTTGTCGTCGGCCGCTTTGCTCGATTGGCCTATTTTTTTAAGTACCTCCTCTTTGTTTACTATTTTCATGTTAGTTGTGTTAAGCGTCATTTCAAAGCGCGGTGTATTGTCCACCGGTTTCTCTGCGACTACTACAGCTCCAGGGCCCTCCTTAAGTGAAAATGGATTTTTGCAACAAGGACACTTCGCTACTTTCAAATTCACCTTCTTCTTTAAGCTCTCTTTGCACATTGGACATTTAGATAAGTCCTTTGGCTTTTCTGGTACTATTTCTTCATCCATACACGTACATTTCAATTTATTTTTCCCTTTTCTAAACTTTCCCTTAGCTTTATCTCTGCACACGGGACACAGGCGTCTAAGACGCGCCTCCTTATTACATAAACATTCGAATGATGGAGTTACTCTAACGTCGTAATCTGGAAATTTCGGGGTTATGTCTTTTCCGTCTATGGCTTTTCCGTCTATGGCTTTTCCGTCTATGGCTTTTCCGTCTATGGCTTTTCCGTCTATGGCTTTTCTGCCTTTGGCTTTTCTGCCTTTGGCTTTGGCAACCTGCTTTGTTTCTTTTACGATAGTTCTACACTTAAGTGCGCACACATTTTGTTCATCTGTACCTGGGGGAAGTTTAGATTCACTTTCAAGTTTTTTGAATTTTTTCTTCGAATAAGGCATAATAGTTTTCATTTCCCTTTCAGCTTTATCAAGTTGCCTACATTTCTTTTTCTCTTTTATAATTACTTCCACGCTTTTTTTCTTTCCACAGTCTTTACATATCTCGTAATTTTTTCCAAGATCTTCAGATTTGCACAAACAGTTTTTAGATTTTTTAGCTCCACACACGCATTTTGTAGGACTTTTGGCTTCAGTATTAGCTCCACACATGCATTTTGTAGGACTTTTGGCTTTAGTCTTAGCTCCACACATGCATTTTGTAGGACTTTTGGCTTTAGTCTTAGCTCCACACGAGCAAACTGTAGGACTTTTAGCTTCAGTCTTAGGTTCACACATGCATTTATCTTTAATTTTTTTCAATCTACAAAGGCAGTCGTCCATCACGGTTTTCCTTTTTTCAATTGGACCTATAAAATTAAACATTAAGTTTACGGCGAATGATGTAATGCTTTCTACTTATAAAATTAACGAAAAATATAAAAAGTAATACCATATTGTTTTTCTACATCGCCCTCTCCTTTTCCTTGTCCTTGTATTAGGTTCGCCTTAGCCATAGACTTGACTTGATCGCCTCCTCGACAAGTAAATGCAGAAGTAATACTTGTTCTCTGCTTTTGCTTTCGTTCTTTGGCATATTCAAAACAATTTACGTCAGTACAAAATGTAACATTATTTCTTTCTGTAGGTTTACGAGCTGGCTTCTCTCGCCGTGGTGCACACTCCTTGCATTGAACATGTCGCGGTTGATAAGTTTCTCCTCTCTTCGGAAGTCGTGGAGTAGACTTGTGCTTTGCAGGATCTGTACCAAAACCAAGACACGTTTATTATTAAGTTTATTCTTCAAAATACATACATAAGGGCGGGCACAGGAAACTAAAGTACGCCACATGCGACGATCCTTATATGCTTCCTTTGCTTCGATTACGTTCATTCATCTAGCCCATGTGCAAAGGGGTTTTTGAATTAATAATGGTATGTTGCCAACCAGGTTTCTAAATAATTAAGTAAATAAAATAGAGTACTTGTTGGTAACATACATTAATTCATCGTTTAAAACCTTTTCAAAGTATGCACCCTGTTTTACCCGTTATCCAAATTGTAATTTTCACCATAAGTAAAACTCGACCTAGCCATACATAAAACCTGGCGTGCATTAAAAATGGCGGAAGTCAGTCAGGCCGTTCAGCTGGTAAGACGTGAACAGGAAAAATTGTTGTTTCGCATTATAAGCCTACTTTTTTATGTTGGCCTAGTAGGCTAGTCAACAAGTTCAAAAATGTGTTAATTCTTGATAAAGCTCCTAAACATATGAGCGATGGCTCATTCGGTTCGAAATAACGTCTAGAAAAATGTATCGAAAGTATGTATTCACCCCTAAAAAATTGCAATTGTTATTAACATACTAAAATAATTCCTTAAATATTAATAGTTTTTGAGTTATTAACGAAAAACCAAATGCCAACTTTTTCATCTTAATTTGTTTAATTTAAATTTTTAAGGGGTGATTAGATAAGTACTTTCGATACGTTTTTCTAGACGTCATCCCAAATCAAATGAGCCATCGCTTATATTTTTTTTAGGAGCTTTTTCAAGAATTAACACGTTTTTGAACTTGTTGACTAACCTATAGATCAATCAAATCAAATCAAAGCATTTATTTCAAGTAGGCCCGTTACAGGCACTTTTGAACTGTCGAAACAAAGATAACAATAAAATGCAGCTACAGTCCCAGTCACAAGGCATAAAAACTGTAAGTACTGTAGTTGCCCATTCCCTAACGTAGATCTCTATGGAGAAGAACGGGCAAGAAACTCCATGGACATTCTTTTAAATCAGAATATTTTTACAAAACATTAATCAACTTTGGAAACATTTAAGTTTAAATTTTTAAGACCACAATTAACAATTTAAAAAATAGAAAATTTGCCTTATTTTGTTTACCATAACCTTCTTGGTACGCTTCACCAAATATCCAAATCATCGAAGCACGCTCTTTGAACTTTGTCAGTTTGTCAGTCTTATACCATTCCTCAATCTATCATTCTTATTGGCACCATATATACTTCGCAAGAACCGCATTTTTGTAGCATTTATTTTACTAACATGCTTCTTTTACCGCAGCCAACATTTTCTTCCGTACCTGTTACCTGTGTGCTGGGGGCACACCATTATGAAGAGACAATCGAGCCTTTTTTGGATTTCGACTAGTGTATAATATTCTATGCGTCTCCTGTAAAAAGGCTCCCCAAATGTACAAACTCATTCACTTGATCCGCTATTTTTGAACGGCTTTGTTTAAGGTATTAAGATATAAGTAAGTTAGGCATAACACCTGATTTACAGACTTACCTCTATATATATCCATTTTTCCCATTCTCTGGCTTATATCACTTCCAGCAGACCTTCTCAATTTTGCCGAGCCTCTGCTGAGCCGTTTCATCATAAGTTTAATTCCTGAAGGCTTTTTTTGATATTCGTCATTCGGTTGATTGTCTTCCTGCTTAGACTTACGCAAGATACTGTTTCTAGATCCTTCCATCATCATTCTGTCTTTAGGTATGGGACCCGCAGGCGTGGGACCCGTATAAAAAACATTTCGTCTTGTTGGTTCTCTGAAAAAATCGAAGTCAACCCGTGCATCTGATCCCATACGAACGGCTTGACGATGGCTATCTTTGTATGGATTTGTGTCTTTGTAAACTCCCGCTCTAATTTTGAAATCTGATCCTAGAATTAGGGGTTTATCCGGGCCTGGTGGTGGTTTTACTTTTTTCCCTTCAAATTCTGCTTTACACCTTTTATAGCAATCAAACTTATCGGTATCTGGCATATCCTTACATGCTGGGTCGGTTTTACTGGCCGTTATAACGTTTACCGTTTTACCGACTTTCGACATTGCATGTTGCTTCATCCGCTTCAGTCGTCTAACTCTCTTTTTACAGTCTTCTGGATCGCACTGACCCGGTGCGCAATCACCACCTTTTTTATCTGCTTTGTAATCGAAGGAATCGAAGGATTTAACATCTTTTGATTTAGATACTTTTACATTTAATGCATAGAAGGATTGATAAAATGGATTAATCTTCTGTATATTCAGTAAATTTTTTATTTTATCAAAATTAACATCGATTTGAGATCTGATATGACCTCGTCTTGTAAAGGAACTGTTTGGAAAATGGTGAGAACCATTGTAACGTGGGTTTTTCATACCATTTTGGCTCTCAATAAGGTTTTCTTTAAAGACATAACCACCTTCCGGTAACTTTGATTGTAAAGATTCTTTTGTATTCAATGTCTTGTTGACAACGTTACATCCTGATTTTGTTACATTGTACCTATTATAGTTTTTGTTATTATGTTCGACCTGTACATATTGGGTCGTTATGGGTTGTTGCCAATGAAATTCACGTTCCGGTATGTTTTTCTTTTGAAGACCCAGTCTACAGAAGCACTTCTTGAGAAAAATTCCTACGTCCGATGCCTTGTGTTCTTTTCTCAAGTTATTTTTTGGAATGTCACTAAATGTGTTATACTTTTCAACTCTATTTTTGTTTGTGGTATTCCGAATAGAGGGTATGAAACGATTTGTCGATTTCTTCTTATTAAAACTAAAGTTAGATCCTTCACAAACTGCTAGACGTGAAGGTGAAAAGGAACGTGCAGCTTTCATACCTCTTTGTTTATTCCTCAATTTCTGATCTTCTTTTGTTCTATGTTTTAATAATCCAGAATGAGTACTTTTTGCCTTTGTACTACCACTAAAATCGCTTGTTACACTCATGACCGATTTTCTTTTAGGTCTGTTCATGTTGGCGTATGGTTTGTCTAATTTAATAATATCTTGTCGCTTATTTTCTTCATGGCGCCCATAAGGAGTACACCGTCGAGGAATGAAGAAATTTGGAGAACGTTCATGACTGCTCGAATCGTAAGGGAGTTTACTTGACTTGGTACGAGTATTTTTATATTCACTGATTTGAGAACTTCGGAAAGGAGTTCTCGCACTTTCTCTAATTACGTTATTTTTGTTTTGCAGCTCCAACTTGTTTGTTTTCCTTGAAAATTTCAAAATACTGAAACATTTTTTGATCACGGAAATAACAGAACTTCCCTTTTCTATCAGTTTTGGTTTAATGTCTATTGATGTATGGTGGGTAGGATGCTCAACTTGTTGTGACCCTTTTGTGTTTAATTTGTATTTATTTTGGGTGTGTTTATTTATACAGCCTTCAGTTGTTGTAAAATTATCTTTTCTCTTGTAGTGCGCAGATTTTTCCTTGGAAAACTCTTTTTTTGGACTCATGTTTGACCTGCCTCGCATTACACGTTGTTTAAAGTGATCACGCGTAATATCCATTTCATTGTAGTTTTGATTAATTTTGTTTACCTTCTGCCGAGACCCTCTAGTAATAAACTGAGTGTTCCGAGACTCTGAAGAAGTCGTGGTCCCCGATGTTTTACAAAATGTTGATCGAGATCCAAGGTCATATTTATTTGAATATTTATGCTTTAATTTAATTTGACGCAATTTTATAAGTTTTTCGCAATCATACGGATGATATTCTTTAGGAATACATGAGCTAGGTGCGCATTCATAAGGTAAAAACTTTGACCGTTCAGTGTTGTAACGATTCTCTGCTCCGTTTTGCATATGCATTACATATTCATCTCTTTTCCGCCAAGGGGAAAGTTTTTCTACGTCCTTCTTATTTTTTTTGAGTAATTTTAGGGTACAGAGGCATCTTTGCAAAAAGGGTTCGGTACGGGTCTGTTTTGTTTTAACATTTCTGGTTGTTTCTGAAATCTCATGACGAACACTAGGCTTATAAACCTTTATTCCTTTTGGTCGCATTTGCCTCCTTTCCATTTGGATTGGCCTATCATATATCAATGCATTAGCAGTTACTCTGTCATTAATATTTGTTTTGGAAAATTCAACGCTAAAATTAAAATTTGAACCTATACGTACAGCTTGTCTTTGTCCTGAGATGTCAGATGAAACTCTCTGGGTATGTCTACGTTTTCGTTCTATTTTTCTATTCTCACTGGACTGTATTTTACTTGATGTCGATTTAGATTCAGAGTGTGATGTAGAAGCTCTTTTGGACCTTTTTGGGGTATCAGTAGTATTTGTATCTCTAGAAACGTGTCTACCAGCCCGACGTTTGCTTTGTGTAAGTCTCTCTAAGCATTCATCTGGGTCACACTCGCCAGAGGTGCAATGGGCTGGACAGTCGCGGGATGGAAGCGAGGCTTGGGTTGATGTAGACGGTGGTACTACGTAAGCAATTCCTGAATGCTTAGTTTGCGTTCGTATCTGGCGAGCTACCACCTCGCGGTCTTTAGTATCAAGTGACGTCATTGTCTTCTTTGACTCGAGATAGTTTATTTTTTGTTTTTTCGTTTGAATCAGTTTTTGAGTACAAAAACATCGTTTCAATTTATGCGCAACTTGGGTGCTTTTAAATGATTGTGTTGACCCCGATTGAGATGACATATTATGCCGAGAGCGGAAATGTCCAGTTGCTTTATCTTTAGATTTTCTTCGATGCTGTGTTTGTTTTCTTCTCCTTCGGGGTCTTGGGGTCTGGGGTGGTTCAAAATCTGGTTGTTCATCGACTTCCATGCAAGGATATGATGCATCTTTATAAAACTCAATATTAAAACTAAAACTGGATGATATTTTGACGGCTTGTCTGTTTGGGTAGCATTCTATATTATTCTCCTCAATTTCGGGAGGAGGTTCTTTCGAAACATACTTAGATTTTTTTGGAAAATTTTCAGCACTTTTTGATTGTTTATGTTTAGATTTAGTGCGCGATCTAGAGCTTGTTTTCTGTGAAAAGGCGGCACTTCCTACCGATTTACGTTTTAAACGTTCCATGCTTGCTAAGGCAGATCTACCTTGAGATTTTGATTTCGACAAAACGTTTCTGTCATGAGGTTTAGATGCCTGGCTGGCAGAATCTCGCAAATGTGAATGTTTACTAGCTTTGTCTAAAGCACCAGAAAATTGCGTTTTGCTATGCTTGTATTTTTGGCGTTGTTTCCTTCCGTGGGTCGGTTTCATGCGTTTTTCTTTTTTAGATTTTACATGTTCTATTGGTTCTTGTATGTCTGTGTCCTCCATATCCTGGCGTGGTTCACGTCTCGGTTTTTGACGGCCTGTTTTGTGACGTTTAGGCGGTGAAGTGGGTTCTCCTTCATGACGTTCAAAAGTTTTAATACTTTTAGAACGAACTTTCGAAGCTTTCTCTTTTGCGACAGATGTTAATGAGGAAGTCGATTTTGTGGCAGGTTTTGTAGTTGCTTTAGATTTGGGTAAAACTTCCACAGGAACATTTTCTTCTAAATCCTTATCTCTTGCCACAGACCGTCTTTTTGCTTTGGATTTTGATTTAGGCGCAACTTTTTCTTCTTCTGTCGCTAATTGAGCTTTTACCTTCAATTTTGGAATAGACGTCATTGAGACCGCTGATTTAGCCTGTACTTTTCCTTGCTTTCGTTTTGGTGAAACTGGAATTGTCCCTTTTAATTCCGTTTTCGAAAGTGATGGCATTTCTTTTGTTTTAAGTATCGTAGTCAATGAAGAAGATGATTTAGTTTTAGCTTTTTCGACCTGAGACTCTCGTACTTTCTCTTTTTTGGATTGTATTTGCATTGAAATATGAGATTTGTGTCTTCCTGTCTCAGAATGTCGGTTATGATGTTTTCTTCTTCTCGTATCTCCAACTCCTTTAGGTTTAATCTTCTTGTAACATTCTTCAGGTGAACACGTGCCTGCCTTACATGTTCCTGGTTTACACTCTACGTGTTTATTCTTATCATAAGGTCGTTTTTTCAGCAACTTTTCTCTAAATAATATTAAAGAATCTTTTCTTATTTTAGCAGCGAGTGTTCCCAATTCTGTCGCACTGTCTTCTGAACTGTGGCTTTGATTTTTTTTTACTTTTCTTCTTTGACCCATGGCAGTTTTAGTTTTTTGGTCTCTAGTCACAATTTCCGTAGAGCTATCTATCGCTTTCCTTTTTGATCGAATTCTTTTCACAAAAGCTCTTGATTTGCTCATTACGGTAGCTCTTGATTTGCTCATTATGGTAGGTTCAGATAGATTTCTTTTAATTTTCAAACGCGCTGATCCAATTTTCGAACTTAATTTTGAAATTTTTGTACTTAGTTTTCTCCGTCGCTTTCTACCTTTTTTTGCAGCTTCTTCACAATACTTAGCTATGTCTTCACAAGTAACAATCTGTCTATGTACCTTAGGATGTTTCTTATCTTCCTTTTCCATTCGTTTTCTAATTTTTCTCAACGTTTCACAAGAACAACAGTTACAACAGCTACCTAACTTTGCTTTGCTTGCATTTGCAGATCCGATTTGCACGCTATCGACTAAGTCAACAATGTGTCTATGTTCCTTATGATGCTTTTTATGCCTACCTAATCGTTTTCTAATTTTCCTCAAAGTTTTACAAGAACATGAGCTACAGCAGCTACTTAACATTGCTTTGCTTGCATTTGCAGGTCTCATTTGCCCTCTATCGACTAAGTCGACCATTTGTAGAACGGCACTACTTTGTTCTGAACTAAGATCTTCGTCCCGTCTCTTCTTTTTATGTTTGGGAATTGTCTGATCACTAGCAGATAACAATTGGTTTCGAACGCCATCATAGACGTCACGAGTTCTTATCAATTTTTCAAGCAACTTTCTTTCTCGTAACGGTAAAAATTTACCGAAATAAAGTTTGTCAATATCGGAACCCTCTTGTAATAATTGTTGAATATTGGGTTCTTTAGATCTACTCCGATATACACAACTTGTGCAAGAGCAACCTCCAGGATGTATGCTGAATGGCTCCATTGCGTAATTATTTACAGATCAATTTGATCTGTAAACACATTCACAATATAATTTAGCAGTGTTAGAACACACTGCGTTCCAAAAATAAACTTCAATACATTACAATACCATTACAAATTAATTTACCACAGACGTCACGAATCTTGTTACGCACAATACCTGTAAAGTAAGAACATTGATTACGTTAGTAGGACATACTCGTATATTTTACTACCATTATTCAGTGACGTATCAGATACACAGGGTGATTTTTTCAAGAGTGCTCGAATGACCAAATCCGAAACAATGAGGAATAGTGAGAAATACTCGAAGGAGTCTCCGATCCGATTTTTTTTTAATGGCCTATACTATCCTTGTACATTATTCAGTAATGAGGGACCGATTGAAGAAAAAAAGTACTACGAGTATAAGTTTTTAAACTGACATGGTCACTAACATTATCATGAAAGAAGAATAAATGCTTTATCTATCTATCTATCATTAACACTGAAAACGGGAAATTTACCATGTTTATTATTAGTTTCGACTTCCCGATATTTCGGCGCTGTTGCAAAAAAAATATTATTTGTCGCAGGGACAAAGTGTGCCTGCCAGGGCTGCGGGACTGTTCGAAAGAGATACCGCGGCCCTGGATCACAAAGGGCAAAAGAAGGAACATGGATGTGTTTTAGTCGGTAAAAGTCTGACACTCCCTACCGATCCGCCCTGAGCGGGAGGAGTCATTTGATTATTTCCCATTCCAAAAACAAGAGAGGAGCATAAAGTGCAAACAAAAAAAAAATAACAATAACATACACACATACATACATACATTGGTGCTTCTGACTATGATAATGAAAGTATGTTGTATACGGCAGGTATTATACAACATACTCGATTTCTAGCAACGATTACATGAACTATTTTCAGTTGAGGTTGAGAACTAGACCACTCTGATGTTCAATTTCCCGTAATGCTGGGGGATCGCAACTGTGGCTATCGTTAATAACTTAACTTCACGCGCTCACGTGTCTGTATTGAGAAATTAGCGCTAAGAAGCGCGGGCACAAGGAGTGAGTTTTCTAAGGATATTTTGACACCGGGCACCCGTGCGTGTTTTAGCAGACACCCTAAGATACATGCAAATGTGACGAAAGCCACTCGGATATCGTCGCAAAAGATCGGACGGTGTTCTAGTTATCGCCACTATCGCCAGAAAGGGAATGATCACCCACTATCAATAAAGGTTATAGATATACACTATTAAAATAACTCTGGCAGATCCGAAAGGGGTTTTTCTTTCGAATGGGAAATCATCAAATGACTCCTCCCGCCCTGGGCGGAGCGGAAGGGAGTGTCAGACTTTTACTGACTAAAAACCATCCATGTTCCTTCTTTTGCCCTATATGTTCCAGGGCCGCGGTATCTCTTTCGAACAGTCAGGCAGCCCTGGCATCGGCCCTTGTGGGCCCCTCATGTTTGCTAACATCTCTTTGAGGCGCGCGTGGAACACGAACGCGCCGTCGACACGGCCTGTCGTCATACGACGGACGGACGGCGAGCTAGCCCATTACTCACCGTCCACAGGCCCGCGGAAAGGGGCATCTAAGTATACCAATGACGTCACCAAATAAAATAAGAAACAAAATATTCATGAAAAAAAGCAAATTAATAAATTTTTAAATGCATAATTTTTGTGCCCAAATTACCACAATTTCCCTAGAATCTAACAAACTTTTAAAACGTGACATCATCGTCTTCTGCATTAGTATATTCGATCATCAATTTGTTTGTTTTTATGTCGTCATTACTCGAGACGCGACCGTAGTGTCGCCGCTCGCGCCCCTACGTTAAAATGTAAGTTTCCGCATTGTAGTACATTTTATTGAATTTTTATCGGAGTTTTTTTTTCCTTGTTATCCAAAAAGGATTACATAAATAGAATCTTATTTTGATAACTAATAATACCCTCACGGATCAGACAGGGTCTTTTTTTAACATAAATTGTATATAAAAGAAACGGCTTGATGCGCTTACATCGATCCCAAATAAATTGGTTTAGTCAAAATGTATGGAAGAGCCGATTTTTTTACTCTAACATTGATAGAGTAAAAAAAAACAGCTTTTGATTTTGTCAAAATCACCGCCCGACGCAGAAGGACATCCCTGAGGATCTCCGTACGTAAAAAGGCAAAAAGCTCCTAATCATCTGTGTAGTCTGGCCCTCAATTTTACATGGGAGTGCCAGCCTAACTAGCCTCAACAACCCAGGTACTTGGAAAACTGGTGGTAGATGAATAGTAGTTAGTATAGTTATAGAAATTGAATACATCATACATATTGAATACATAGTTTATAGAAATTGAATACATACCAAACAAACACTCCAAATATTGGAATGTAGTAGACTTCACGACAATTTATCATGGCAACTAGGCATCAAACTTATTTTTGTAATACCATCATTGAATCCTTCTTAAACAAAGGAATCAAGTTACTACTGAAAATTCACATTACAACACGATTTGGAATTGATTAAAAATAAATTATTAATAAATTGTATTTATTTCTTGTCATCTCATCTTGAAAAAATATTTTCAATGGCTTCCTGTCAGCGTGGCAGCGCCAAGTAATATTTATTTTGTTTTCTTTTTTCTTGTTATTCAGCCAGTGAGAGAATATGGCAAAAAAATTACAGAACTCCTTAGCCCAGCGCGCCTTGTGACACACAGAGACACCACACTAGACAGAGCACAGATGCTTCGACCAACATATCTGCAGGCGGTGAATCGGAGAACTACAATAAATAAGATGCTAAAAAATATGTTTTCTTCACAACCAGCGCCACCTTGAACTGCTAGACCTAGACTGGTCGTACTGGAACTGCTGCGCCGGCGCCGATAGCATGTAGCGACGTAGCGAGACAGATCAGTACTTATAAAATTCGTGGTGCCGCGCGCCGCGAGTGTTATAATCATAAATCTTTATTAATCTCGACATCAAGGATTATAAGCGCTGGTTCACTTAAGGGTGGTCCTGAGGTAGTGACCACCTCCCTTGCTTAGATATAACATTTTATTAATAGCAAAAAGTTAAGTCAAGATCAGTCGAAGAAGTTGATCCGGTGCAGCATGTCTTCTTCTCCTATTCTTCTCTATTACTCGTCAAGTCATCTTGACTTGACGAGTAATAGAAACAAAAAAACTAAAGTTTAAATTAGAAGTAGGTAAACAAGTACTTTTAAAATTAATTAATTCGTTAAAATTTGACATACAATATGATATAGACATAGTTATGCGTACCCGTACCCCCCTCACCCCGTACTATATTGGTAAACTAAGATCATGGAAATCGACCAATCACACATTGGTTGAAATCTACATCGCGTCTCTCGTCTCTCCTGTGATTGGTCGAATCTTGCACTTCTTCTGTCCGCTCCGTTCGTGTCCCCTTCAGTGAAGTCCGAGGCCACCACCAAGCGGAGTTGGAAATGTGCGAAGCGGAGAGGAGAGGAGATACGTAAAAGCTAGGGTGTATCCACCGAAGCTGTGCGGAGGTGTCCAAAGCGGAGAGGAGAGGACATGTCCAAAGCGGAGAGGAGAGGACATGTCCAAAGCGGAGAGGAGAGGACATGTCCAAAGCGGAGAGGAGAGGACATGTCCAAACCGGAGAGGAGAGGACATGTGCAAAGCGGAGGGGAGAGGACATGTCCAAAGCGGAGAGGAGAGGACATGTGCAAAGCGGAGAGGAGAGGACATGTGCAAAGCGGAGAGGAGAGGACATGTCCAAAGCGGAGAGGAGAGGACATGTGCAAAGCGGAGAGGAGAGGATATGTGCAAAGCGGAGAGGAGAGGACATGTGCAAAGCGGAGAGGAGAGGACATGTGCAAAGCGGAGATGAGAGGACATGTGCAAAGCGGAGAGGAGAGGACATGTGCAAAGCGGCACGCCACTCACCGCTCACCGCTCACAGAGCACTGCTCACCAGTCACAGTGCTCACCGCGCGCCGCACACAGTACACCGCTCACCCTCTTCTCGTCTTCGCTGACCTAAACAATTACGAGACTTCTCTTCTCATTTCTGCTCAATAGTTTGCACTAAATCTAAGCGGAGACGAGAAGTGTAAATAACGAAATTCTATTGGTGGTTTACTTCGATCAACAATACCATTGTCGATCGAAGGTCGTTTACAACACAACTCTCCTCTCATCTTTTTTATTTTTTTTTATTTGCAGGAGTGGGAAATCCCCACGGACACCTCCACTATCTCACAGGGTGTGAGACAGTTGAGGTATTGTCGGACTCGAACCGACTAAAAACCACTCCTGCCCGGGCAGGGACACTTGCCCGGGCAGGAGTGGTTTTTAGTCGGTTCTGACATGGGTCATCAGAGATCTTATTGTACAATTTGCTGATTTAATTTCTTACACTACGTTATTTACTAATTTTGAAAATATTATTTAAATAACTCGACAATTTATTAACTTTACATTTTTATAACTGAATTCAACAACCTAATTATGTTTATGACTGATTTACAACGGTATTTTTATTTCTCTATTTTTCGACTATATATACTTTTAATATATTCTTATAATATATTAAAGTATATCTTTTTCTTTAGACTCTGTTCTGTTTTATGACTTTAGCGGCTATTTGTTTGCAGTAATTTAAAAATTTATTTCAAATTTTTGTTGTTTTTCTCTCCTCCTCTCATCTTGTCTCCGTTTCGGTGGTGTCCGGCCCTAAGGCTGTATTTCTACCACAGATGCGCTTAGTTGCATAACGAGACATATGCGTAAAACTAATAACCAATCATAAAGCTAGCTTATCTCACACTGTAAAAAAAACTATATTATTGGTTATACTACATCCCTCGCTACGCATCTCCATGCATCTGTAGTAGCAGCCTTAGTAGGCAGAACTTGGTTGTGGTTAATTGAACACGAAACGAATCAAATGGTAATTTCGTCATCGCAAGTTATTGCTCTAAACCAACACCATAGCTTTCGCCCAATTAATCAGTTATTATTTCCAAAAGTGGTCTGGATCTAATGAATCTGAAAAAGATTTTGCTGAAAATAAATGCCACATTAAAAACTCAATATTTAATTGTCAGTTTCCTTAATTAAACATCAACATTACAACTTCTTACAACAAGATTTCTAGATAGTTGCTTAAAGACCGTATTTTTTTTTGTGAAAATACTACTTTCTCGATGAGTCATCATCATCAGATTCTTCTACGATTGCATAATCTACGACAGTAACATATGTAAAATTAGTTTTATCGGATCTAGATTTATTAACATTGTCTTTAAAGTTATCTATGTACGAAAAGTCTAAATTGTTTTTTATTTCTCGTCTCATATCTCGGTGAGGTTTTCTAACATATTTCCTAGATTCTGGTGAGTGGCTGTTAGCCTCATATAAATCATGTACAGAATCTTCTGAAACTTTAACTCTTCTATACGCAGATTTATCATTCCTCAGATGAGATTCATTCTCATTTGCTTCTTGAAGTTTGGTATTATTCTTATTTTTCCCAAAAAGACATGGAACTTTTATGTCGAATGTTGCAAAGAAATCCTCCACATAGTTAGTATAAAAGTAGACCAGAAAGAAGACTATGATCAATGTTATGAACAAAACGCAACAGGTGCAGTTAATTCCCATAGGGTAGCACCCAAGCTTGGACGACGCCGACGTGGAGGAGAAACAATTCTTTGTACACAAGTAGAGTAAGCACATTGGGATCATTCCCAGCGCGTGGAAGATCGATGAGACCATATTGTGTACTGTTATAATAATCATACGTAATACATCTTCCATCGCAAGCACAAATGTCATGACAACTCGTAATATAGTCTGCAAAATGCAGAAAATTGGCACGATCAGTAACGCATAACACATTCTGATTTTAGCCCACAGTGTTACTTGTACTCAAAGTTATAACGCTGACAATATTTTTACAATTATTTTATGAATACATCACTTGGGACTGTGTCGTACTTTTGATTTTTCGATTTTTATCTTAGATTTTAATTGTTATTAATTATTTAGTTCATTTAATTTTTTATATAAATAAGGTTTTTTTTTCTAAATTGACTGAAAGTGTCAGCCAAAGAGTAGAATACATATTATACTAAACGGGTGTCAGCCACAAAGGTGGTGTCAGTCAAAGAGTAAAATAGGGTGTGTTTACAAACATTTAAGCATACAAACACAAGCCTGACCCGGAACAACTACCTGTAGGCCATACAAAAATTGGTTCGGTGCGGGCATGAAACCCGATATACCCAGCGCAGCAGCCATTCGCTCTGCCACTGTGCCAATCGTGCCGTCATATAACTGTGGTTGTGGCTTCCTCAGCCATTGATGCAACTTTGCTAATAGGTGGACGGACTGCATTCCATTTTGAAATTGCCGCTAAATCTAGCAAGCTAAGATACCTCTCAACATGCAACATCACCAAAAACGAGGGAGTCCTGATGCAGCAGTGGAAGTTGATAGTACGGGACATATGCTCTATTGTATATACTTATACCAAAAGGAATCAGCTTGGTGTCAGCTTTCTTTATAATTTACTAGCATTTGCTCGCGGCTTCGCTCCCTTTTGACGAATGGAACGTTTTAATTAGGGTTCTGTGCAAAAAAAAAACTTGAAATTGATAACAAAATCCGATTTAAAAAGGGAAGTAATATTTTTTATAATCATTTAATGCACACGAAGGTTGCGGGCAACAGTTAGTAACAAAATAACTTTTTTAAATGTTTTGTCTGTCTGTCCGAAACGGCTGGATTGCATACGCTATCTGCTAGTAGTTTAAAGCGCTTGATTGGTGCTGTTGTATATTTGTATTGAACAAAAATTTGTGTACTGTACAACAACTAAAAAACCCGATTACTGAAAAGTCACGCTCTAATTAAATTCGGGGTTTACAAGGTCAAATCGACTACTCCTATTGTTGAAGTCGGTTCAAATGTAGCCTATGTAACCCATCGAATAACGAATCGATTGACACCTTATTCATCAAAATGTAGTTTAGATGGTACGGAGGAACATCTATACATATAATAAAACTGTAGAAAAGTCGTTTTTGTACATCAAATAAATTTCCAAAAAAAATAGCCAGGGTGTTAAAGGACAACCAATAGAACCCATTTCCAGCATTTTTCGAATTTTTGTCTGTTTGTCTGTTTGTCTGTTTGTCTGTGTATTTGTTCGGGCATCACGTAAAATGTACAAAAGCAATGTAGATAACTTTTATACACAACGATTAAGCGTAACTTGGAGTAACATTTAGTTTTTGTTTCATTGCAATCGGTTCAGTCTATCAAAAGATATTTGAATTTAAAGTGTTACAGAAGTAACATTAGGGTTATGTGCACTTGGTCTCACAACTTCCCGTAACTTTTATACACAACAATATGCGCGTAAATTGAAGTAACATTAAGTTTTTGGTTTCATCGTAATCAGTTCACACCTTATAAATGAAAAGAAAGAAAAATGTAAATTAATAAAATTATAATAGTGTTTCCGAAGTAAAATATTAAAACAGCGCCATCTATCGAACTCAGACTGGACTATATCTAGAGCTCAACTGCGTGCAGCATTGAATATAGATATTCGATAGATGGCATTGTGCGTGTGACGTCATTTTCTGATTGAGGCATGTTCAACAGTTCAACTAAATACTGATACAGAAATTCCTGACCTACGTACGTGAAATTAGTCACAACAGGTCCTTATTGGCTATTAAAGAGATAGTTATAAGTATACCAGGGAACCCGATCAGTCAACACGGTTTGCCCACACCGACAGTCGATGAGGAACGTATAAACAGAGAGTACGTATCAGAAATTTTAGTTATAATCCCGTGGAACTCGCAGAAATTTTACAAAATGGCTGCGCAAAGACAGAGAAACAGCGCCAGACGTTTTATAGGGTATGCTGCAGTGTAGAAAACTCCTCGGGTGAAATCCTGTTTTTAGACGCACCGGGCGGAACAGGTAAAACTTTCCTAACCAAAGTTATTTTGGCTCGAATAAGGAACTTTGGGAGTATGAAGAATAGGGTGTAAAGCTCTTCAACCCCCATTGAAAAGGGAGGATCCTCCGACCAGACGGGTGTTATGTCTGGTGGGCTACTGCCCTACAGTTGTTGTCGGGTTCTTCTATATAGTCTTAAGTCGCGAATAACTTTACTTGCGCGATGCAGAATTTAGATATATTTAGATTTTTAGTTTATTCCTCTGCGTCATAGATGGCGCTGTAGTACTTTTTGTAGTGCCGCTACATCACTCCCCCCCGGAGACCAGGGTCAGTAGTAGAATGAGTCGTTGATTGCCAGGCCAGTGGAAAGTCGTTGCCGCATTGTTCACGGTGAGTCGGAACTGTCTGCGGCGGTAGTGCGAACCCCTTGAGTCGGGGTCGGAGCTGCATGTGCTCCGTTACGTCGGACGTGGTACAGCGCCGCGATGTGGCTGACTGCTCGCGTCGACCGGGAGGTATAGCTCTCAACCGGCCGAAAGTGCAGTGCCAAGGTAGCTTGATGAGGCTGAGGGTGCTGACCACGAATGTGCTTCCGCTGCATGCTGGTGGTCAGGAATACCCATTTTGAAGCTGGCTGGCTATATGACTCGCTGCTCGAAAACTTGAGGAAGTTTGAGGAAGTGATGTTGATGACGTCACGTTGCTCGAAGGCCGCGCTGACGTCCATTTCGGGGTCACCAATTTGGGGGTATGGAGAACAGGGTGTAAAGCTCTTCAACCATCATTGAAAAGGGAGGATCCTCCGACCAGACGGGTGGTATGTCTGGTGGGCTACTGCCCAACAGTTGTTGTCGGGTTCTTCTGTATAGTCTTAAGTCGCAAATAACATGCGCGATGCAGAATTTAGATATATTTCGATTTTTAGTTTATCCTCTGCGTCATAGATGGCGCTGTAGTACGTTTTGTTCTATGTTGCTGAAATACTTTTTGTAGTGCCGCTACAGAACCAAAATAAAATTTCCCTTGCTGTCACCTCTTCAGGGATAGCAGCCACATTATTGCCTGGAGGAAAAACGGCACACACAACATTTATAATTCCTATCGACATACACCGCACGGAAAGCCCGGTTTGCAACATTATTGCGAAATAGCGATAAAGCAAGGGTTTTATGCGATTGTGCTTTAATTTTTTGGGACGGGTGCACTATGGCAAACCGCAAAGCTGTAGAAGAAGTGAATAGAACGTTACAGGACATAAGGCAAAATGACCGGCCGATGGGAGGTATTACAGTGCTGTTCTGCGGTGATTTTCGGCAGACACTCCCGATAGTACCCCGAGGAACGAGAGCCGAAGCAATTGCTGCCTGTCTGAAGAGTTCTGTTCTAAGGCGCAATATATCATCTACACATCTGAGTGTAAATATGCGTGCACAGTTGCGAGGCTGCGAAAATGCACAGGAGTTTCCCAATTTATTGTTACAAATAGGCGATGGCACATACCCCGAACAAGAAGATGGAAAAGTTATTTTGGTTGATAATCTCTGTTCTTGCGTTACATCACAACAGGAGCTAATTTCTTCTGTGTACGGAGATTCCACAAACATGGGAAATCAAGCCGGTTTTTGGCTATGTCAGCGAGCTATTTTGACTCCTCGCAATGTCCAAGCTGCGGCAATTAATTTTAAAAAAATTGATTCATGTGTCCGGGAATAGTAGAGAATACACCTCTATAAATACAGTTATGGAAGATGATGACGCCACACACTACCCGGTAGAATTTTTGGATTCCCTCAACACACCCGGACTTCCAGCCCACAAAGTAGTTTTAAAAATCGGAGTTCCAATAATTCTCCTCAGAAATTTATGTCCTCCAAACTTTGTAAAGGCACTCGGCTCAAAGTCACAAATCTGCAGCAAAACATAATCGAAGCTGAAATATTAACCGGTTGCGGCGCTGGTGATTTTGTTTTTATTCCAAGAATACCTATAATTCCTAACATCTTTCCTTTCTCTTTCAAACGAGTGCAATTCCCAGTCAGTCTCTGTTATGCCATGACGATTATTAAAGCTCAGGGCCAGACATTATCCGTTGCGGGGGTGGACCTAAGTATTGGATGCTTTTCCCATGGTCAACTATACGTAGCTCTTTCTCGCGTAAACAACCCCAATAACCTTTTTGTGTACGCTCCAGATGGTTTCACAGCTAATGTTGTTCATAAAGAAGAACTAGCATAAATAAATAAAAAATGATTTGTATCGGAATCCTCCAACAGCGCTTCGCACTAAAAAATACATTGTTAAGTTCCAACATCCACGCGAACGAAGTCGCGGGCACAGCTAGTACGTAAATACAAACATTCATACGTAGACTGCTAAAATCATAACCCTCGTTTTGGATTCGCCGTAGTCGGGTAAAAATGAACAAGAAATAACCATGCTACACTGTAGACTTCAAGAGCAACAACCAAAATAACGTTTTGTCGTAGATCCGTACGTCGTTTCATCATCTGCCTGTTTCCAACTACGTATGTTAGAATAGTCTCCCAGACACTCCCAGTGTAACCGGATGCGGCTGAATATCAGTATTGAAGCGGCGGTCTAAACTCTGGGAACACCAAGATCCCTTGTGGATGTCCCGAGAAGACTGGGAAGATTGATTATGCTTCTCGAGGGAGGTGGGCTGGTAGGAGTAACAGCCGCCATGGCTCACGTACAATGGTCCACTTTAAAGACTAACTTTGTGCCTTGTTTGAGAATAAACCTAAACCCAAAACCTACCTCTACAAAACACCAAGGTATATGAAAAAAAAACAAAAAGCTTGGAGCCGATTTTTTAATTTATACTAAATAATAAAGTACTGTCGTCCAATTCGATGCCATTGGAGTATCCGTTGAATTATCTGACCACAGTTCCCATGGATATGTACTTAGTTCCTCTCCGTCTCGCAGTGATTTCTTTGTGAACAGATGACTATATTTCTCAATCCAATCGCTCATAGCCATAGTAGTGGCAGTGCTATTCGGAGAGGTATCATTTCTTGAGCACTCAGTCAGTTCACCGGGTGTTGGGATAAACTTCATGAATGGTGGTGGCGGTTCAGCTTTGGTGTAGCCTAGACTGTAGAATACCTTGTCAAGGACTCCAGTGGCTCTGAATATCAGAAAAATTATAAGGACAGCTATAAATGACATAACGCAATCGCACGTACCGCCTCTCGCACCAACTGGGCAAGGACCTCCACCGCCGCACATAAAACATTTAAGCCTGGCCGTCAGGAGGAAGACAAAACAAATTGGTATGAGAGATATCATTTGCAGCACGAATGATATGAAGTTGTAGAATGTTTGCAGGAGCATTCTTATGACGTTTTCAATCATGAGGATCACGGTCATGAAGACCCTCACTAACATTTGTATGCCGCATATTACGGTTGAGAGGACCGCGTGGGCTGTGCGACACATGGTTTATGGAGTATCTGGAACAAATAGATTGTCTGGTTTTAAAACGATTCCTTTTTCGTTTGAACAAGTATGTGCAGTGTGTAGAAGGATTGAAATGAGAGAAGGCTTCACATTAAAAAAACTGTCATGAGGCATAAAGTCCTGGTTTCGATTCCTGAGTCGGGCAAATTGTTATTGGATTTTTCCATCAGGAATTTCTCAGTAGCAACCACGGAGTCTGGATTTGTTGTCTCGGTTGATGGCAATAGGGTCGACCCTATTATATGAGACTTTAACTGATGAAATGTGGGTGTACTATTAGGTACATCTCTGCCTTACCCTTCGGGGATTATAGGCGTGATATTATGTTATGTAGCAAAAGTATGCCACGAATTCAGAAGCTCCTCATAATTTAGAACAATTGTATAATTAATAATATGGAATTATACATGAGTGGCGTACTGTACGAGTCTGCGTACCCCTTGAGAGCATACATACAGGCTTGATGTGGTGTAAAGTAATTAGTTAACAATACATATACATGTGGTTGCAGCAATCTTGGCACATTTGCTGTCATTTATTAATGAGTTCCATTATACTCTCCAAAGGTGTCTAACAGATCATTACATAACTTAAATGGTACTACCACGGAAGAGTATTCTTCCAAACAATCCTACACAAGTTCTTGTTATAGGACTATATCTACTAAGTACGTTACGTTAAATAATAATCTCTCTATGTCATCGTTATAGGAGAAGTAGATTAAATATGCATTATAGAAGCTACCTCAAATAGATCATTCAGATCGTAACCAAATTAATATGGGAGAGATGATATACCCCTGAGATAACCCCTTTCCAATCAAAAAGAATCTACGAAATCGGCCGACGTGGTTGAGAATTATCGCTGAGCATACGACGAATTGAAAACCTCCTCCTCCTTCTTTTGGAATTCGTTTAAAAACAGCGAAATGCATAGCAGTTAGACCAATAATCACAAGAGGTACTGCCGAGCATCGGTTGGTTCTAGGTAAAGTAGTGTTGAGTTTTCTATGAACAAATGCACAGCAGTAGATCGGAGTCCCTGCGTCTTGAGTAGTGCCTGATTTTCAAGGTATTGGTGTCTCATAGCAAATTCACAACTGTCTGGTTTAGTTATTTTAAATAATTTTAATAGAATTATTAGTCTTTAATGTCGCACTATTGAAATCCATGCCTCCTTTCTATAAAAGGGCGTAGACCATAATCCAACAGAGGGGCCCAGGGCCCAGTGTGGTTTGGTATTACAATTCATTTCAGTGAACATATTACCTGGTCGCTTTTTGTTGAAATTGGGAAAGAAAAATTCCAGTTCGTCTCATCGGTTTACAGCACTTTATTACGTTAGTTAATAATAAAAATACACATAGTATAAAAAATATGTCTTATGACATACGTAACAAAAGACAATATGATTTGATTAATAATTTGTCAAAAAACATTGGTTTATTTCTTTTGATGTGTCTCTATGGTATTAGTTCAGGAGATTTGGAGATGTAAGGTTTAATCACAACCTTGAACCGGTGTCTGCACTCGGGTACACACGACGACTGATCATACAAAATACCAAATTAAGATGATCTCTCATTGTACGGGAAGTTCATACAAACTGAGGTCAGGTTATACAGGATATGTATAGCTTGATGTGTCGCTAAGTGTACCTTAGACCTTTTATCCCCGCGCGGAGGTATGGAAACATCCACGTCATTCGCCTGATTTGGGTTCGGGAAATACGGGTGGGCACACCGTCAAAACTTTCGCTTCTTCGGAAATTTACCCATGGGAACTTACTGGAAACTTACTATTGGGATAAAAATCGCCCCTAAGTCCTAACCTAATGTAGTCTACTCATGTGTTTAATTTTATCCAAATCCATGTAAACGTGATTAATTAAATAAATTATTTCCAAATTCACAAACATCGGAACATACAGACTATCTCATTAAGGCCCGGACTCCACTAAAGCGAAGACGAGACAAGATGTGTTATAATTGTTATAAACCAGCAATTTATAGTAGTTCATTATTTACACATCTCGTCTCCGCTTAGCTCAAGTGGAAACGGTTAACGCAAAGCAGGCTACAGCGCACAGCGGAAACGTGAAGAAACGTAACCGGCGTGCGGTGGTCGCTAAACTGGAGTGAGTAGCCTGTGTACACATCTCTGCTCAGGTCTAGCAAGTACGCATCTCTGCACAGCTTCGGTGGATACTGCCTAGCTCCTTAGCATCTCCTCTCCCCTCTGTTTCGCATATCTCCGCAGTAAGGCATACAAACCGGTTTTTCCCGGATCTCATAAAAGCGGATTTCCTCGGTTTTTTGCTTTATAAAAAAACCGGTTCTGTTGAAAGAAACCCGGTTTATTTCGGGTTTTTCGGTTCTTTTATTTCTTTTTGTAATTGGTTATGATTGATCTGTGTACTGCGCAGATCAGACACACAACACGTCGTCGTAGGCCGTTTAAAATGTAGAAACATGAGTAAGTCAATTTATTGTATTCTCCCACGACTTCGTCATCTAATATAAAATGTATTCTCCATAATACGTTACAGTGTTTCTTGGGTTGTGGAATTGGTAGAATTCTCATTCGAAAGTACCCGTTGTACAATTTTTTTAATTATTCTGAGACATAATTTTACATTTTTAAATAATCTTAAAAAAAAGCGTAAATAATCAATTAAAAACATAATAAAAAATAGTAGCCCACCGTTACTTAAGCTAAGGTACCTTTCATTCAGTTGCTACCAACCTCCCTGCGAAGATCGTCGCTCCACCGAGCCCGAGGGCGTCTCTCCTTAGCATAATCAGCCTATTATGTTCCCACTGCTGGGACACACGGCCTTCTCTCTAGAGAGGGAATGGACTATAATCCACCACGAGGGCCCAGTGCGGGTTGGTAGATGTTTCCTCACGATGTTTTCATTCACCTTTTTGAGAGCAGTGCTGATGAAATAAATTACACAAACTAATGCGCCTGCCTAGTTTCGAACCTACGACTTAATGTGTGTAAGTCGGGGCCGCCACCACTGGGCCACCGCAGCTCTTACCGATTCGCGGTCTCCACTCACTCACTTGATGGAGGCTAGGATATGACAGCATAAGGATAGGATGCACAATGAATAATGCTATTGGCGTACAGACTTACGTAAATACGTAATAAATAAAACACGTTAGGTAGATATTCCAACTAATATTTCTGTATTAAAATCGATAAATACGATCAAACAAACGAAGTACAATAATATTAAATTGGTTAAAATAATAACTACCTAGCATTAAGCAAGTAGGTACTAGTTGAGGTTGATATTAAAAACAAATTGGGTATAAAGATGAAAACTGTAAAACAGAAAAAGTTGTTGACTTCGCCTTTATGGCCTAGTCAGACTTAAACATAGGAAGGTATCTTCTACGTACCTATGTAGTAGAGCGTCACCCACAACGTCACTCAAAAGTCGCAAAATCCCAGCATTGCACGAACCAAAGTTGTCATTGAGAAAGGAGCGAGGTGGGTGTTGTGCTTGGTAGAAGAATCCATTTTCAAAGGAGGATAGGAACAGCTGTCCACCCTGTTCTTCATACTTCTAATTAATACTTTACCAATATTAACATGATTAATTAAGTACCTTTTATACCCGACTGTCAAGGAAGGGTTATGTTTTTCGCGCGTATCTTGTATGCATGTAATATTCTTTATTACCTCGATATCTTCCAAACCGCTGCACGGATTTATTTAATTAACATATCGTTAGATTCGTCTTGGTAACCCATGTGTTCTTAGATAGGTGATGCGAAAAAAAAACCAACATGACGACTGTGAGACGCTATAGCTTAAAGTATATTTTTTTTGGATACTACAATATGGTTATGTATCAAATTAAAGAGCTCATCATGAAGGTTTTAAAAATGGTATATCATGAATTCATGACCATATTTTATTTTTTTTTTAATGTTTTTTGTTTACCTAAAGATACAAGATACGCGCGGATGACTAAGTAGGTTTGTGAACTTTAAAGTGATAAATGTACACCTAAAAATAAAAACCCGACTGCGTAAAAAATAACTAATAAGTTTAAACAGAAACTGAAATATTGACTGCAATAGTCGGTACCCATATGGATACGCACTCGGGTTTTTTTTTATTTTTAAATTTATTTTTTTAATTTATACCTTTTAGTTACGATTATTTCATTTAAAATATGGTCATGAAATACCATTTTAAAATCCTCATGATGAGCCCTTTAATTTGATACCCAAATTGCAGTACCCATAAAAAAAAAAGACTATAGCGTCTCACAGTCGTCATGTCGGTTTTTTTTTCGCGTCATCTAGAACACTTGGGTTACCATGACGAATCTAACGATATGTTAATTAAATAAAGCCGTGCAGCAGTTTGGAAGATATGAAGTAATAAAAAATATTAGATGCATACAAGATACGCGCGAAAAGCATAACCCTTCCTTGGCAGTCGGGTAATATATTAAAAAAAAATATAGATATTAGATTATATTGTAACAAACGTTACAAAAAGTACGAAATTCTCCATATTATTATAATCGTAAAAAAAATGTAATATAAATAAATTTAAAAAATAAAAAAACCTGACTGCGTAAAACACAACTACTTAATAATAACTAACTAATAACTCTGAAAAGAAAAAAACAAGTTCAGTCCAGAAGTGTAGAAAGTAATTTAATTACTAGAAAATTAAAATAATTTCATTATCTTTATACACATAAAATAAAACAAACAATATTTCTAATACGAAACATGTTGCCGGAACCTATTAAACAATCTAGACTAAAATCATTCTATCCAATATGGGTCCCGACTATTGCAGTCAGTATGTTCCGTATTAGATTTTTTTATTTTATGTGTGTATAGATAATGAAATTAGTTTTAACTACTTTTTGTGTCTTTTTTATAACCTAATTTAGCAAATAGTTTATCAGTGTACCCATACTGTTTCATAATAAAATATATGATGGCCAAGACGATTATAGACATAAGGCAATCGCAACCACCACCTCTTTGACCTGGACAGGAGCAAGTGTTGCCACACATCAGACATTTCATCTTGGAGGTCAGTATAAATACTAGGCACACCGGTATAATAGAAATCAGCTGTATTATTATGGACAAGCAGTTGTATGTTGTGTTTAATAATAATTTGATCAGGTTTTCTAGCATCATTAGGGCGGTCATGAATATCCTTATCAACATTTGAAACACACATAATAAGGTTTGTATCAGGACGTTACAGGTTCGGCACATGGTTGCAGTATCTGAAATATTATAAATTAATTCATTGCCTCGTTGATTTAGAGTGGTCGCAAGTCCCTGCGACAAATAAATATTTTTTCTTTCTTTCTTTCTTTCTTTCAAGTGCGACTGCTGAACATGAGGTCCTGGGTTGTTGAGATTTTCCATCAGGAATTTCTCAGTAGCAGCCACGAATCTGGATTTGCGCCCGGTTGATGGCAATAGGCTCGCCCCCTATTACATGGGACTTAACATAATTGGCGAAATGTGGGTGAACCTACTATTTATAAATACACCTCTGCCTATCCCTTCGAGGATTGCAGGTTTATTAAGGGAGCAGGACCACTTGTTAGAGATATTGGGTAAACACCACATCTCATTCGTAGATAGGTAGATAACTATAATTTATTACTAAGTAATTCCAATTAGGCTAAGCATAAAAATAACTCTTTTCAGGCTCGGCTGCCTCAGGCATATAGGGTACCCGCACCATTAAACTTTCTACCCCTATTTTACCCACTTTGGGGTTGAATTTAAAAAATCCTTTCTTAGCGGATGCCTTCGTCATAATAGCCATAAATGTTTTTTTTTAATATTTGATGGGCCTACTCTTGACCTCAATCTAGTCCTGAGGACAGAGATGAGGTCGACGATGGAACGAGCTAACCCAAAAGAAGCCTATTAACTCGCGACTTAAATAAATTGGGGTCATAATGAACTTGGGAACACCGACGAAGGCATGTATGCCAAAATTTAGCCCGATCCGTCCAGTGGTGTGAGCTGTGCGTTGATACTCAGTCAGGACAAACGATTTTATGATTATAGGAGATAGATAAGGTATGCTATGGCGTAGACAGCACAGACTGAGCAGAAAGTGTGCAAACGACCAAGTGCACCTTGCAAGCACTACGCCGAGTGGGTATTGACCCGCAACAGTAAGTACCTACTAGGTGCATGTAAATAAGGCATACGTTGTGGACATCTGCTGAATGTTTACCGAAAGATTTTCACTCATGTTAGTAACAAGTAGGTACCTAAGTTCTGTTACCTGATAAATTTTGCCACTAATACAATAATGATTCAGCTAAATTGGCTGACGAACAGTAGTTTATTACAAATAACCTGGAAATTATGTCAAAATAAATCAAAATATTGTTGTGACCAAGTTTATAGCAGAAATCAAAAATGTCATGTTATTTTTTTATAAAGGTACCGTTGACTATACCTACTTCTTTTACTGCCACAATGGTCATACATTAACAGAGGTTCTATTAGAAACAAATGATTATCCGGTTTAGCTCGCCGTCCGTCCGTCTTATGACAACAGGCCGTGTCGACGGCGCGTTCGTGTACCACGCGCGCCTCAAAGAGATGTCAGCAAACGGGAGGGGCCCGCAAGGGCCGATGCCTGCCAGGGCTGCGGGACTGTTCGAAAGAGATACCGCGGCCCTGGAACATAAAGGGCCAGTGAAGGAACATGGGTTTTTTTTAGTCAGTAAGAGTCTGACACTCCATTCCGCTCCGCCCAGGGCGGGGGGGGGGGGGGTCATTTGATGATTTCCCACCCCTAAAAAAAAAGGGTGTAGCACTCACGCTATTTTTCTCTCTCTAGAAAATGACGGTTCTGAGTGACAGAAAAGGATAGGAGCATATGAAAATGTGATTCCGTGCCGATAGATGTGGTGCAACCCTTTGAAGTCAACTACGCACACTATCACAACTGGCACGCGTGTAAGACCAGTGGTGCTCTGCAGTGCCGGCGTTAGGGGGGGGCGCGATGGGGCGACAACTTCTGGGGGGCGCCAAGGTCTGGAGTTGGAATCTCTGGCCTCCCCTGGTGCAAACCCTCAAAACTGTGCTCTACGCTCTGTGCATATGCATTTTTTTTAGATGGATTTTTTGAGGGTTTGTGGTTTGAGGTCGTTAGCTCTGGGTAACGCTAAAGGAAAGATGAAATTCTTAATATAATTTTACTTGGGATCAGCAAAAAACTAACACTTGATATTGCTTCCCTCAAGTGGGCGCCACAATATTTTCGCCCGGGGTGTCAGTGGCCCTTACGCCGGCACTGGTGCTCTGTAGTTGCGAGTTTTATGAACTTACTAGATGAAAACCCGGCTTCGCTCGGGTGAAATGTGACTCAATACACATGTAAGTACAAAATGTAGGTAGATATTTCTGTAGTTATCGGTTCTCAAGGAATATTAAAGACAAAGCAAGGCATAGATACGTATAGCATCGTTCATTGTGTTTAACAAATATAGTAAATTAAAACTGCTAGTTTTTACATACATAATTTTAATTTTAAATCCACATTTACAAAATAAACTAGTTTAAATAAACAAAACAAATAGCTTTTAAGGTTTATTCTCTGTAAACCTCTGTTTAAAACAGAGGTTTACACAGCACTCAATCTTTTTATTTACTTGGTAGGTAGGTAAGTACCTACTTACTACTTTTGAAAATAAAAAATGCAAATGTTGTTTTTATACAAATTGGCTTAATCAAAAACATGATAATATTGAGAAGCCAAGCCATGCTTTCTTTTTCTGCCCCTGTTGTAACTCGATAATCTTCGGCTTACCGAGCTCCCTGCAAACGGTAGTACCAACCGCAGTCTCGTGTGAACGTCCATACGATTTTTGTTTTGAATTCTGACACCCGAGCACCGGGTTATTTGGCGCCACCTGTTGCTTTATTTGGTGACAAACAAAAATGTTTTAATTTTTTAAATGTTTTCAAACCTTTGATGTATTAAATGGCTATACTGTGATGTGATACCCACAGATTATACTGTTTGACTACAGTAGACACCTAGACACTACGTCTGAGTGCCTTGTTCCCGAAGGGAAACCGGCAGGAATCGGCTTCTTAGTTGCCTTCGGCCTTGCTATGCAAAACTAAATGAATACTGAAAAATGTACATTATAATAAAAAAGTACAATATAAAAGTGTACAATATAGATGTGTAGGTACTCTGCGTTGGGTAGCTTGATATTTTTTTTTTTTTTTTTTTTTTTTTTTTTTTTGATATCTCAGTAGAAGTAATAAAAACCAATTTTAAATCAAAATAATTTAATGAAATCAACATAAATATCATACCACACGATAATATTATATTACTAAATAAAAATATAATACTGTATTAAATTAACATTAGAAATATATAAGTGCACACAAAGAGGTCAACATGGCCGTTTTGACAAGAGGTGCAGTTAAGGGCGATACAAGAACTTGCAGTACGAGACACCGAGTTTAATAATTATATTAAATATTACAACAATCACGATATTGAGTATTGAAAATTGTGGAATAAACTTCAAACATCGATACATAGAGGAAATTTTAATTTTAAGACATACAATAAATGATATGCTAGATCATCTGATGGTGAAAAAATAAAAATCGCAGCTAAATATAAATTTTCTGGTAAAATGTTTATGTCAAACGGACGGATGCACAAAAACAAAAAATGTTCATAACCCAACAGAACCCAGAAAACATAAAACATAACAACAATCAATTCATATAATCAGTATTACAGACCCTTAATAAAATTTCCGTTACAATTCAAAATAGTATCTATATTTTTAGATAATAACAGTTTGAAGTTGATTTCAAAATCAAATTGACTTCTTAGAAAATAAAGCTAAGTGGAGAATAATTATAGAACTTAGTAATCATCAGAATTAGAAACTGAATGATACATTCCGTGATGTTTTTAAGCTTTTTTGATGTGGTTTGACATATAACATAAATGTAAGAAGCGATCTGTCCGTACTTTCGTACAGGCTTGGTGATGAGTTACAGTTTGTATGCTTGACGCATCATCAAGTCGAAGTAGCAATCGTTGTCGATGGACACGCTGATGCCGCTGTAGTAGTTCATGAATTCCTCCAAAGTCACCTGCGGGAAAAGTAGATTTTTGATTCTAGATCCTTCTCAAGTACCCTCATTGCTCGAGTGGTCGCAAGCCCGACTGCTGAGCATTAGATCCTGGGTTCGATTTCCGGGTCGGGCAGTGGTAGTGGATTTTTCCATGAGGAATTTCTCAGTTGCAGCCACGGAGCCTAGATTTGTGTCCGGTTGTGCCATCAACCGAGCAAAAATCCAGGCTCCGTATATCTGATAGGCTCGCCGATATTACATGGGAGGGACTTAAACAAAAGGGGCAAAATGTGGGTGTATTATTCGGTACACCTCTGCCTAACCCTTCGGGGATTACAGGCATGATGTTGTTTTGTTATCAATGGAAATAAATGTTGTTACAATATTGGAAATATTAAATTAGACGTATTCTCTTACTTTTCCATCCACCTGTGCTTCAGATTCAAAGTTGGCGAGGAATTTGTTCAGAATTAGGTCTGCTGTCTCTTCGCCGCTCATGTACCTGGAAACAGACGAATTGGTCAATTAATATTACGTATTTTCAAACATTTAATTCCACATGCTCGGCAACTACTCATTCACAATCAGACGGTTTGCCATGACATATTCTACGAACTGTGAAAACTCAAAATTCCGATAAGCTGTTTGACCAAAGGGTACGGTCTGGTCTGTGCCCATCATCATCTGCCTAGCCTTTTCCCAAAATTATTTGGATCGGCTTCCAGTCTTACTGGATGCAGCTGAAAACCAGTATTTTACATGGACTGCCGATCTGCCACCACAACCCAGTTAGTACTGGATAATACGGTACCCCTTGGTAAAACTGGTTGTCAGACTTTCGGGCCACTGACTACCTGTAACAACTGTCAAAGATCTACAAATGACAGCCAGGACCAACGGCTTAACGCGCTTTCCGAGGGCACTCCATGTAAAATGAAGATGCAGCTGAATACCAGTATTCAGCTTTGTTGACTCAAATAATGAGTGCCAGATAAAAAACAAAGTAATGTTCCTTACCTGGGATGTGCAGTAACGGAGTAGACTCCACGTATATCCTCGACGGTGATGACGCCGTCTCCGGTCTTGTCCAGCTTCCGGAACGCCTGCTCCACAATGGCCCGGCGAGAATCGGACATGGGAGGCTGTAAACATTTGTTTGTATATTTAATACCATAAGAAGTGTTGTAATGGTGGCGTTCTCATAGTATAGCAAGCATCGCATTTCATGGATAGAATGTTTACTTAGTTAAGTCAAAGGACCCTAAGATACCTTTAAAAAAAAGCAAATCTTATTTGAATTTGATTTGTGTAATAGATCAAATATAGGCTTTTGAAATTGAGGGCAGACATGGCATGCATCGGGTTGCCATGCGTTCGAAATTTAAGATTAATATCCAGAATCCGGGAGCAATTCTAGAACATCAGGAATTTCCCAAAAATATAATTATAAAGTCGTCTATTTTTTTTTTAATGGCTGGTACTTTCCCAGTCACTTGCATAGGTACCTACATAGAGTAGGTATTAGTAATGTTTATGATTTTATATTTTAAGCAGCGCGCAATGATCTCCAAACAATTTTTCTCTATTAACTAACACCATATAACATTCCATATATCATTGTAAAAATCTTAAAGTTTATGAGTATGGATGGATTGGATGTTTGTTACTTTTTCACGCAAATACTTATTTATGAACGGATTTGGATGAAATTTTTGCACCTGAATTAACACAAAAGATAATTTTTATCCCGGAAGTAACATCCCGTGGGACAATATCCAAACGCCACGCGGCCGAAGCTGAGGGCATAAACTAGCAGCATAATTAAGTTATAGGTACTGAGAATTTTCTTCATATATGTTCAGAATTTTCTCCGGAAATCCTAGTTTTGGATCTGGTAACACTAGACATACCGACATTTTGTTCGAAAATAAAATACAATCATGCATGTGGCTGCCCGCGTCCTGTGTTGCAATGAAGTTTCCTCATACATATTTATCGGGGTTTTTTTTATTTGTCATCTAAAAAGGATAACATAAATAGAATCTAATCTCGATAACTAATAATACTCTCACGGAGCGGACATGGTTGTTTACCTAATTTTATAAGCAACTAATACCTAAATTGAAATACTTACACGAACGTGCGCTAGGAACTCGTCAAGGCTGATGGAGCCACTCTTGTCATTGTCGAATCTATCAAACAGCTCTACAGCGTCCTGAAGGAATTACAAAAAAATCCTCTTAATCATAAAGTCAAATATCTTGAAACTTTGGCTAAGAATTATATCTGTCACAGTCACACAACAGACAAACTGCAAATGTGAGACAGAGATGGAAATATCCGTAAGCCAGAACACGGGCTAAGTGACTACATAAAGTGTCCAGTAACGGTGTTAAGAAAAAAAAATAGTTTTATTTAGCACATGCCACAAGTGCACACACCATTAAACAAAAAATAACAAGGAAACTTAAATGTAAACCAAAAGAAAAGATAATTATTGTGTGTCTTTTGTGGTCTAACAACTGCGCCAAATAGGCCCAGTATACAGGAAGTGTAAGTGAGTATATTAGGTACAGACGCCAGCACATCTACTACAATCTGTCAAAAGAGAATGCTCATGGAAGTATGGAATCCCGTACCATGCTGCATCAAAATCAAACCTTGTTTTTTATAGACTACACTGATCGTATTAACTCCTACAAAAATTATTTTTGAAAAAAAAACCCGCGTTTCAGAGTTATTTTATAAAATCGAAACTAACCTCAAAAGTTGGTCTATTTTTTCGACGCTACCAACGACGTATTTTAACACACATACATTACATTATTGCTCTAAAAACAGCGTAATACACTAATATTAGTAAGAATTACGAGTTAAAGTAACATCCACAGTATGCTTGACTGAAAGTCTGAAACTCGATTTTATTTTAGACCTTTACATTGCCAATAGCCCAATAGTCAGTCAGTACAGTACAGTACAAATGTCAGATGCCACAGATAAGATAACTATAAACCATAGAGTATAGTAAGTGCTATAAACTAGTCGGGATTTAGGGATGTAATCGATAAATCAAAATCTTTAGGCTGAGAAAATCTATTTTGTTGCAAATAGCAATAAACCAAACTAAATCGATTTGGTGTACTGATCTTACTTAATTGTAATTAATTTTAGAGTCCGCTCGACAGACAAGGGTTTGTTCAATTGAAACGGAACGTCATTTATATTCAGTTGAAATGGAACGTCATATAAAGGGAGTAAAACAATATTCGTACTTTTAAACTCGAAAAGTAGGGTCATTGCGCCGGTTAGCGACCAGTTAGCTGGGTTGCCCACAAACGATGAGGAAAAAAAAATGTTGTCTACACGCAAAATAGTATATGTTAATGTGAGTTTGTCCCAAATATAGTCTAGTTTGGATATAAAACGTAAAATAAAATACATTAATACAAAAATATTTAAAAAATGCTGAAAAAGTGAAAATATAGCGAAAACGTCGGTTTGCGACCATTTTTATCAGTTTACGACCACCAGTGAGCTGGTTTGCGACCACTATTTTAACATGAAAAATATGCCATTAAAACAATTATAATCGCTTTAAAAATATTTTAATTTTTGCCTCTTAATAAAAACAAATATGGTAATCATTTGGTGTAATGTTTTCTTATAATAAAAAATAACAATCTTACATTTTGTAGGAACTTAGTCATAGTTGTATGTAGTAAAGTATGTAGTAAGTATAACATTTAAAAATAATCAACATTCATATTTTTTAATCATCTGGTTTAATATTATTTTAGAAATCATATTCCGCGTTTCTTATTCATAATTATGAATGATACACCTCTTCCCACTAAGCTAATCTTGTATCGTGGTCCTTGGGATCTCTCGTCTACATGTTTCTCTTATTCCCTTCCCTTCTTTTCGTATATCATCGAGAATTTTTTTCAGGGTTTCTTCAGTGTACTGGACAGTCTTTTTCTTTTTGTTTAGTTGACTGAATTATTTGGGAACTCCAATGGTGGCCGAAAACCAGTGTTTTTATTTCGATTATTTTGATTTACGACCACCTGTTTAGCCCAATTTTGTACAAAGTTCTTTCAAAGAAACTGGTGGTCGCTTACCAAAGAACTAAAACGAAATACTTTTACAATGCTACATTCAAAATTGTAACAGTCTTGTATAAAGCATTAGGGTCATACTAATCAAAACAAAATAATGCGGTTCACGTCGGTTTGCGACCACGTGGTCGCTATCTAATGTTTTTGATAAATAAGCATTTCGATTACCGACCACTTGATTTTATCTTAATAATAAGTTAAAAAATAGCAAAATAAAAGTAAATACTATCCAAAACTTATCGATTGTACAATTTAACAACTAACTTGTGTGTAAAACATGAAATAAGTAATAAAACTTACCTTTGAACGCCGCGCGTCGTGTTATTTTTTTTCTAACTCGCGGTACGTCCAGGCACCACTGAATCAAGACGCGCATTGAGTAATTTTTTTTCGGCTCTGGGTTAACCCATTTGTTTCAAACTGTGTAAATTCTTATTTCCTAATTATTCATAAAGCACGTTAGATTTATTTTTTATATAAGTTTCTTCTACAAATACTATTATCTTGATTTAAAGAAACTTAGTCCGTCAAATGGTCGCCTACTGAAGGTGGTCGCGATACCGGCGAAACGACCCTATATTTCCAGTTCAAAAATCAAATCCCCGACGCGTAATGCCGTAAAAAAATATGAAACTAATTACTATAATATTTTGGTTTTGAGGCGCGACACTTTTTGGTACCAACTTTGGTCATTTAATAGATTTTCAACTTTATTGCTAAAATATTAGGTACAAGGAGATATTTATTGTTTCGAAATTGACAACCCATAACGCCACAGCTCAGGTAGTCTCGATTCATGCATCTTTATTCCTCCAAGCATATACTTGATGATGCAATAAAAACTATGCTTAGCAAACCGGTTTTTTTGTTCCGACGCGAATGCTGCGTCCCACATTCCATTGTGTTACATTTGTTACCCGGGTGTTTTGAAAGGCCGGCCGGGGGTCTTTTGTTTGCCAGGACGCCGAAGTCTGT
This sequence comes from Eurois occulta, assembly GCA_950022335.1. Taxonomy (NCBI): domain Eukaryota; kingdom Metazoa; phylum Arthropoda; class Insecta; order Lepidoptera; family Noctuidae; genus Eurois; species Eurois occulta. The sequence continues at coordinate 5,803,463 of OX465484.1, read as the reverse complement.
CTCGGCGTCATTTGAAAGGGATGTTAAGAAACAATTGTTTTATTTTCTTGTTGCTGTGGTGCAAGTATTCTTCAGGGGAATTTGTTAAGTAACAATAAAAATATGGTAGAGATATTACTTTACCCAAGATCCGTTTTAGATTTTAGAAAATAAATAATTGTCTTACATGCTGGCTGAGTTCTAGTCCAGTTTCCCTGATCCCGTTAAAGAACTCTTCCTGGTTCAGCTGCTTGCTGCCATCGTCATCCATCGCGCGGAAGATCCTGAAAAAGAATAAATTTACGGTTACTTATTATTATACCTACCACAGACACGGAAACAAAAATCTTTCCTAAAATTTTCGAATCGAAAAGATATATCTTTATCAGATTCAAAACTAAAATAAGCGATATAACTCGAACAATTGCTGAATGTTAGTAGCCGTGGGCGAGGTATATTTTTAATGAACGGATGGCCAATGGAAAAATTCAAGACCAACCGATGTAACCGCTTAGGGTGTAGCGAGGGTAAACCCTCTTATATGTAGACCAATGACCTGTTGAAGGTGGCCGGTTGCAGAAAGCACGATACCAGTTGTTACATCGAAGTAATGAGAGATTTAGGCTGCGTTTCCACCGTGTGAGCGAGGATGCGTAGCGAGGGATATGTGTGAAACTAACCAATCACATAGCTAGAATAGCTCAAGCAGTGAAAAAGAAGCGATATTATTAGTACACACACATCCCTCGCTACGCATCCTGGCTCATCTCTGATGGAACCGCAGCCTTATACAAAGCAGTAGGACGACTTTAGGCATTATAATGACTCAATCAACTCAGCCTATCGTAACCTACTGCTGGACAAGTGGACACAGCCTCCTCAAGTGGATATGTATACTTTTACCCATCAAGCTGTGCCACAACACTACGTCGGCTTTCTTTCCCAGCCACATTACGGAAGGCGTCCCACACTACGCCTGCGAATACGTGGTCTTCACTCCAGGTCTCGTTTCTCTATCGGCCATTGGTTTATCGACAAACTAGCTCATGCCCGCGGCTTCACCTGCATAAGTTCGGTAATTGTCCCACGGGATCACACTACCGGGATAAAAAGTATCCTATGTGTTAATCCAGGTTATAAACTATCTGTGTGCCAAATTTCACTCAAATCCCGTCAGTAGTTTTTGCGTGAAAGAGTAACAAACATCCATCCATCCATACTCACAAAGTTTCGCATTTTTATAATATTAGTAGGACGTAGCAGGCCACTTGACACAGTAGAATAATAATGAAAAGCTATACCTGCCGAGTCCCAGGATGCCTGAGGCACCTCGCGACAAGCAGAGCAGACGCAGCTTCTCCAGAGGATCCGTGGCATTAGTCAGCGCGCGCGTAGACTTCTGCATCAACTCCTCCTCCACCCGCGACGTTCCTGATAGCGGTCTGTGCCATGCTACTGTAAGTTTATATAAAAAAAAAATATGTCATTAGGTATAACTTAATAATTTCAGGAGACGGAACTCCATGTTAAAGGAAATAGCACACATAAATAAACTCGGAAAGGGATCGCCACGGGACCACCGGACCGCGGTGGGGTGCGTCTGCGTGGTCAACTTGCAGTTCCCGCGGTTACGGCTCGTCGTCCCCGCGCTTCGCGTTCCAGTGCTATGATAGCCATTTCGCGTATAGGGAACCGAGACATAACCGTGTACTACACTTCACGTTTGGATTCAAACTGAATCTGGTGCCAGCCAGGTCAACCAGCGGTCGGCGATTTGACGTGTCGGTCCTGCTGATCCGCTTAGGTTACGTGCTTACGTGAGGTTGACGCCTGTTTGACGGTGAGGCGATACGGTGACGATCCCTTTCAGAGTTGATGTGTGCTAGTTGCTCAGTGGTATTCTGGAGTTTAGATTTGTGTTTGAAGCAACACGAATTTTGCTGCCTTTTGTTATTTATTTGGTACTAGTACTTCATACTTCACCCATGACTTCGTCGCCAAAATTAGATAGCTCAGCTAATATGCACGTTATAGTATAATTTATGCCCGGTTCGTCACTGTACCGATTGGTCACCAAATTTTTTTCCATACAATCCCGTCCGATTCGTCAACATAAGAAAACAAATGAATTTTTGTTTAATTTTGATATTCCCGAGTCATCAGTATAAATAGGAGTGAAATGTCCAAATCTGAAACTATGAGGAATAGCGAAAAATACTCAAGGAGTCTCGAGCGCGATTTTGAAAAACTGCATCATTACATTTTTTTTTTTCATTCATCAAACAAGAACATTAATTTAAAATAATGAAAAAATATAAAAAAAATCATTTTTCTTAAGTTTGCCGTATGTCATTCATTACTTATGACAGCATCATTTTAGATTTCATCAAAATCGGGCTCGAGACTCCGTTGAGTATTTTTCGCTATTTCTCATAATTTCGGATTGGGCCATCCACGCCCACTTGAAAAATTCAGCCTGTATCAATTTTGGCAGTACCTATCGTCTTTGGGGATGAAGATAATTATAATATGTTGTCCAGTTTACAAAACTTATGTCAATGTTCCGTACCTACCTACCTACCTTGTAATAAAAATGAATTGTATAGTTAAGTATGTTACTTGACGATTATTTAGCATCGATGACAAATCGTTACTATGAAAACAAAATATTTTGAAACAGTTGTGAATCGTAATCTTTTTTTTCGATGACGAATCGGTTGTGACGAACCGGGCATTTGTAGCCTACCTATAACACCCACGAATAATTTATCTTTCTGCCAGTGAATTTTTGAAGTGAAAACTTCTTTAGCGGCGTTGAGCACTCTAAAAAAATTGTTCTGTAATGGGTATAAAATCTTAAACTCGCGTCAGGACACTCGCGTCAGGACACGTGACCTAATCGTAAGACGGATGGAGAGTAGACGATTTTGAACTTAACCTTCAACATTTTATGGTTTAAAATCATTTAAAGAAATTTGGAAAAAGCGTAAGACGGATGGAGAGTAGACGATTTTGAACTTAATCTTCAACATTTTATGGTTTAAAATTATTTAAAGAAATTTGGAAAAAGCGTAAGACGGATGAAGAGTAGACGATTTTGAACTTAACCTTCAACATTTTATGGTTTAAAATTATTTAAAGAAATTTTTAAATGTTTTGGAACATGATCGTAGTTTTATAACTCCTAGCGACATCTTGTAGAATGTAGTAGAAAGTACATTAGCAAATGCAATGAGTAACTGTTGTGAGAGACCGCTGGTAGATGGCGCTAGCACAAAGCGCCATCTATCTTTGATATTGAAAACTAAAATGATGCATTGATACAGAGAACACTGTTACTGGTAGGCGCGACAGTTTTTTTAGCTGCTACTAGAGGGCGTTGTTATAAAAAACGTTGTTATAATCAAGTTTTCACTTCTGCCGGCACTCCCGGAGTGCAACCCGTCTTTTTTTTTTAAGATTTGAATCATTAGTTCCGAATTGGATCATTTAGTACCCCCCTACATACAAACTTCGCGAACACTGATGGTCGACCACTCTTCAATCATATTTTACTTTACTTTTTTGATGCACTCAACTGGTCCCGTAGACATAGGTAGCTGCGGGCCGGTGCTGAGGAAGGACATTTGAATTAGTTTTGCAATATTATGTACCTAGCTAGTAGGTACCTACTTATCCACTCTTATTATATGTATAAGTTACACTGAAGCGTTCACATGCATAGGTAGGTACTAATAATGTCTATTCTATTTATATGTGGACAGTTCTCAGTCAGCGAACAGGAATTTTATTGATCCTGAGCAGATTTTACTGTTGTTCATGAACTAGAGTTAGCTTTGTATTCATTAGAACGTAGGTACATAATGTATATGTTTTCTGTAGTAGTTAAAATTGGGTTAATTAAATTTAATTTAATTGAATTGGATTTAAAAATTGGACTGTTGAATTAGTTTTGTTTTAAATTGATTTTAATAATAAGTAACTGTTTCTCTAAAAGTCGTACTAACACAGTTCTTAAGTAGGTACCTACTCACTACTAAACCATATTGACCATATTATAGACTCTTGTTCGAAATAAAGCATTTGATAAAATTTGATTGATTGATGTAAGGGATAAAACGCAGACCACACCGTCAGCTGCCGATGCCGGGCCGGGCGAGCGATAGCGAGGGATGAGTGTGATTTGTGAAACTAAATAATAATATCGCTTTCACAGCTTGAGGTACCTATCTAGCTTTATGATTGGTTAGTTCGATACACGTCCCTCGCTATGCATCCTCGCTCATATGTGGTGGAAACGCAGCCTAAGGGTGAAAAATGGTCGACCGTCAGTGAGCGCGGTAGCGGTAGTAAATGATTGTGACTTAGGAGTAGGTATGTAGGGATCGTAGCAGGTGTGTCCGGTGGTTTCTGCCGGCCCCAATGGGAAAAACACGTGAGTTTACCTATGTAGGTATATTTTTATATACCCAGCAGGTCAACCTACCCGAAAATATCAGATTTTCCCAACCAACCTTGAACCTAATGCTTTAGAGATAAAGTTGAAAATCTATTAAAGAAATTCGCCGTTTAAACAACTCATAATTTTATGAGATTCAATTTTAGCCCTAATCTAGATCAGACGACTAATTAATCCGACACGTGCACGTGAATAAACCCGTGATCAATGAAAGAATAAATTACGAACGCATCAATAAAAATTATGTAACTGTAGTAGGTACTTAAATCTATTAATAGTAGTCGTTTTTGACGACCACACCTTCATGCCGGAAGGCCGAGAGCAAGAAATCCAACCAAGATCGCAATATTCGTAACCCCAGCCCACACATTCTAGAAACGCCTAGAATGATAACGGAACGTCAGAGCGAGACAAACAATAGTTTTGTCTCAGTCCCGCCACGTTCCACGCCTGAACGCGGGTCTGTAACCTCGGCTAACAACAGACAAAAATATAGTACAGGCTTATCAATAATACCTACATGTTATCTGAACTTGGTCATTAAGAAAGCAATATCTGAATGTTATGTTTGATCTTCAACAGCATTAAGTAACTAAATCCTATGAAGATCAACTCGAAAAGCTAAAATGGTATTTAGATCAACGTAATAAATAGCCCGCTATTTTCAATGTCAAGGGCACGCTACTTTACAAAAAACAACAGCCTGTATATCCTTTGTAAGGAATATTGTCTGTAAAATGAAAGGAAGTAGCTGTATTTTTTTATTCATAACATTTTTTTCAAACCGTTTACTATCTATTTAAGTTGCACTAGGTAAATGACCTAGACACCTAGTGACCTACACGCGTAGCATGACCACCGCGGACTAGTCAGGACATTTTGTAGGTAATTTCCCTGTCTTTAAAATTTTGCATGCTTGGTCTAATCCTAGCTAAACATGTTTGTGCCATTTTTTGTTGTGAACACCTTTGTATACCATGTTTTACGCAAATAAATATACTATTACTACTATTACCTATTTAGAAAACATCTGCACAGCAGCTAATACGACATCGAAAGCGTGTTAAAACTGATAATATAAAATCGCCTGCATTGCAGCTACAGAACATACGAGTATACCTAGTCGCATTGCTGTATTTACTGATCAAATAGATTTAAAAGATTCATAGAGCGGACACTGGGAATATTTTCACACAAAAATTTTGATCCCGTACATTTTCGATTTTGACACACGAATCACGAATGATGTTACCTGACAAGCGCGAAGCGGACGTATGCCATTAGACAGAGCGATTTGTTATTTGTTACTAAGTATAGTAACAAGTATTGAATTACGATTTTATTCGTCTTGTCCCGTCTATCGCTCGTAAATATTTGAATGTGTGTTACTGATACAGCATTCAAATTGTAATTTCAGAAGTCAACTTTTTGTTTACATGCAGATCGTTTGTCTTCACTCTTATTTGTGAAAAATTTGATGAAACATTGCCAAACGGTTGGGGATAAATAATGCCTAGGTATTTGGTTTTAAGGATAGGTACATACCTACACTGCTTCATTTGAAAGACAACGAAGAACTGCGGATAATTGGGATGCCTTTAGAATAAATGAACATTACCTTCCCTAAAACCTTATATAGGTATAGTAAAACGCGAATAAAGAAGACAAGACAAAAATATAGGCCGGAAACATTGTACCTACCTACCTGACGACAAAATCAGCTACATTCAACTAATAAAGACACAAATAAAGATCGCCATAATAGTCCATCGTTTAAAAACCATCCAAGAATAAACTAAAGAAATCTCCATCAATCTGCAGCACTTTACTGTTTATACTTTATTGGTATATTTACAAAACAAGAGGTAAGACACGCGATCGCAAACTTCGTGATAAAATCAAAAACAGTTCCTTGACCTACATTTAACCAGATTGGTAAAACTATCGCTGTTAACCTAGGTACTGTTGTTATTATTCGTTTTTATCAATTAATGAAAATAAAAAAATAGCTGCATATTTAAATGAAACAATTCATGAAAAGCAATGAAAACGTGCCTGATATTCATATCATTTCCAAAAAAAACGTAATGCGGTAAAAAGATCGTTGCCTGGTAACTGGTATCAGTTCCCAGTTATCAATTATTAATGTTAATGCGGAAAAATGTAATTAAACTGAAATAATTCTGATACGAAATATGTATACCATAAATATACTTACCTACTTATCTAATAACCAATACCTAATAGGTACTAAAATAAAAACCTTTAACCTTTCATAGGTACCTACACGTGGGAGAAATTCAATAATTTCGAGGCCCATATTGAAAGAAGGTTGAATAAAAGTTTATTCAACCTTCCTGAATAAGTCTTCGATTTCGATTAGAACAAAACGTACTTGTCGTTAAACTTCGAAGAACCGAGATACCGAACAAATTAATTTCGATAATTAAAAGCTATTCACAGCCAGCTGTCAAGTAATTATTTAGTGTAAGTCCCGCATGACACTTTTTTATCGTAACATAGGCGTTGGCAACCGAACCAGCTCTAACTCAAAATGGATATTACTTACAGGTTAAGTAAGGTAAGGTAGGTCAAATCGATATTACTTACAGTTCACAACACTGTTGTTCAACTAACTGTTTTCATTAATTATTAGATACACCGGTAGGAAATTTACCAGCTGGCGTTACTAAATTAATTATTAACCCTCAAGTTTAGGTCACAACCATGAGTTCAATAGCTTAGTTAGGTATTACCACGACTATCCTAACCTAAAAATGTTATATTGTATTTTTAAAGGATAAGGACCGGAACCCGGTTTCGTTTTGATAAGAAACAAAAAGGTTGGTCCAACCGCCATTTTTGTCAAAGCCATTGAATTTGAAAATGCTATGACAGTGTTTACTTGCCTTTTAACCCTTAATTCGTGACACAGTGAAAGGCAAAGTACTGAAATAATAAATTCTGATTATTATAGTAATTGGAGCAATATCAACTAACCTACAACACAACGATTCAATCAGTACTGTCACCAAACACCGGTAAACAAACCCATTTTTTACAATAAAAATAATTAACGAACTTACTGTTTGATGCGGTTTTAATTTTGCCAAGATACATTTTGTCCAACACTATATTATTATAAAACGTCACAAACACAACACACTGATTAGATCCTGGCACATAACATGTTGATAAAGGCAGGCAAATTTAGGAATACACGTCTTAGAGCCTTCGACGATCACTACTGACTGCCGCTGGAAGCAAGAGGAGCGTCTACAAATAGGGTGGCGTCAAAGTGAGACGGAATACTACGAGTCCAAAAGCGAAAAGTTACAAGTTTAGTTGAAAAAATAAGCGGTGGTATTTAAAATGTACAGTTATTATTGTTTAGATCTGTACAATGCAACGGATTTTATCGTGGAGTACAGGTAAAAGCAGTTATGATTATATTGTTGAACGGTTACTTGCACGGTATGACTAGAATGTTCTCTGGGCTTCGCATGGCCAAAAAAAAAAAAACGAAAGATAAACATTCAAACTGTCCTGACAATTATGAGAACATGTGGCCATTGATTTTTATTTATTCATTCTAAAAGTCTTCTTTACATTGTACAAATCAATAATCATGATTTCACATTCACCCTAATCTTTTTTCCGATCCAAAACAAATACGGTAGTGCTGTACCTTAATCTAACTAATAAAATACATGAGTAGCTGGTATGTACATAAAGTAGTTCATGTCAAGGAAATAGTCTCATTAACGAAGACATCAAAATGGCTTCGACATGAATCAAAACAATGGAATGAAATCATACCGGAACATCGATCTCAGTTAATGGACCGTAAGAAGGAAATCTACCTAGGCTAGGTAGGTATCTATGTATTAGGGCATCGAAAATAGGCCATTTTTCGGAACCGGTTTTTGACAGTTTCGGGTTTTATACCAAACCGGGTCTTTCGGGTATTTTCTTTTTTTTATTAATTTACAATATGCTTTTGCTCTATTTATTCATTAACAATTACAAAGGTAAGATATTGACCAGGCGCTCAACCAAATGGTGGAAACTTCAGGGAGGACGAGATGCGTTTTTGCCAAATGCCGCGTAGGGCCAGGTAGTCCAAACTTTCGGAGGAGACTCTGGTGCTTATGACGGAACGCCGTGAAACCCCACCCATCACTTCAGCAGAAGTACAGGCACTCAACAAAACAATTAGATAATTGTTACGACGCGACCTTCAATGCTTCAGCGCACGCTCAATAGAAAAAGCGATTGAGCAAAACTGGGGGTCGAATGTGTTCGTCCAATCACTAGGGCGGAGCCACCTGACGGAGTTGACCGAATCTAGTGGGGATATCGTCGTTTCGAAGCCGGAGATTATTTCTGACATCGCATGCATGACATGCATCTCTACCTGATCCCGAAAATGAGTGTTCCAGTCCAGAGCCACCTTAACCCGCCATTTCACAGAAGACCTGCCAGAAGTTAGCAAAGATGAAATCAAGATGGCTCTTAGACAGCCCCTGGTGAGGATAGGACAACGACTGAGCTTCTTAATGCTGGAGAAACTCCTCTGTTAAGAGAGCTTCGGTAGCTTGTCAACTCGGTCTTGTTCTCTGGGAGAACTCCAGAATCGTGTAGGAGTGTGGTCGTTCTTTTCTTTAAAAAGGGGAACAAGACCATATTAAAGAATTACAGACCCATTTCACTCCTTAGCCATGTGTTTAAGCTGTTTTCAAGAGTCGTCACGATCGTCTAGCACGAATACTCGTCGACTTCCAACCACCGGAGCAAGCCGAGCTTCGAGCAGGATACAGCACCATAAACCACGTCCACACAGTGCGGCTGCGGCAGATTATACAGAAGTCCGAAGAGTATCCTAAATTGGCCTCTGTGTCTTGCCCTTAAGGAGTATGAGAAGGCTTTTAAAAGACTCTATCGAGGCCTGGTCATTTCTGGAGTCTCCGCAGCGATGCCAAGTAGACTGGCGATATATCCAAGTGCTGTGAAGTCTTTATGAAAACGCCACAATGACCGTCCAAACCCAGGACCAGTAAACGGAGCATATCCCGTTGCGTCGGGGGGTGAGGCAAGAGGACGTAATTTCCCCGAAATTGTTCACCAACGCACAGGAGGATGTGTTTAAGACGTTGAACTGGAAAGGACGTGGCATTAACGTCAACGGCGAGTACATCTCACACTTGAGATTTGCAGATGACATCGTCATACTGGCTGAATCGATGCACGACGTGTTGCAGATGCTGGACAGCCTAATAGATTCTTCAATACACATTAATCTTACGGTGAACTTGGACAAAACCCAGGTTATATTCAACGAACACGTCACCCCAGGACTTATTGTTGTCAATGGTGGTCCTCTTGAGGTAGTTCGAGAATATATGTATTTATTTAAACGACCTACGACGTGTAATGACGTGTTGTGTGTCTGATCTGCGACGTTTATCAAAGAACCTAAAAACCCGAAAACCCGGGTGTTTATATGACACAAGCAGTTTTTTTTACAAAACTAAAAACCGGGAATTCCCTGATTTTTAAGAACCAGGAAAAACCGGTTCGTATGCCCTATTATGTATATATCAATCTATTATCTGGTTACATAAACTGTCAACAACAGATGGACATTATGTAATTGAATGCAATAGGCATGTTACGTAGGCACCTATTAGGAACGAGGCAGCCGTCCACCCACTAAATAAAAACAGTGCTGTTTTAGGTGAAACGAGAATTACCTAGTTCAATTTTAGAGCTGCCAAACTAGATTTCTTTTTTGTTAGCATAAGAATGCGTTGCCCTAGCATAACTTCGCTTAGCTTTTTGCGCCAGGGTAGCCCGCGAAATTCAAATTTACTTACGTTCTTTGCAATTTGCAGGTCAGTGTCAGGTTGTATGTTGATATGATAATGAATTAAAATATGATTCGCGACCGTAACAAATATGGCTTAACTGAGTTAAAATAATTTAAATCACCAATACAACCCTCTAAGTTCATTTAATCCCATTAAATGACTTTTTCATGGAATAGTCATTGAATGGGATTGAACTTAGAGGGTTGTATTGATGATTTGAATGATTATAATTCTGTAAATACATACGTGTTACGGTCGCAAATCATATTTTGTTCATACAGCCGGACATTGACCGACAAATTGCAAAAAACGCAAGGAAATTTCAATTTCGCGGGTTACCCTAGCGCTTCCTCCTTAAGAACTTCAACTTTCCCTCTCTTTTATTCATCACAGTTTTATTATTAACTGCCTTTTTCCATTGACTGCATATTCGAGGGAAACCGGCTTTAATATTAATATGATTTAGGAAAAACGAAATTTTATCAGCCTAGGGTAATTTAAGAACAGTCACATGTGTATTATGTACTCAGCAGTGAGTCGTACATAATTAATACGTCTAATAATAATATGATAAGAGCACTGACAACACTATTTAGCCAATAAGCCTGATATAGTGGTGGTGGTTGACATTACGGTCCCGGATGACGAGAACCTCGTGAAAGCCGAGAAAAATAACCAAATCAAGTATCTTGACTTGGCTCGCGAGGTTGTCGACATGTGGGATGTGGACTCAGCGATCATTGTGCCGATAGTCGTGTCAGCCCATGGCTTAATTGCCAAGAGACTCGACCAATATCTCAGGAGGCTCTCGTTAAGCAGCTGGATCAAGGGCTTGATTTAGAAAGCGGCACTTCTGGACACGCCTCGTATTGTTAGGAGGTTCCTCTCTCTGGAGCCCTGACCGTGTGTAGCTTGGACCCTGTTCCCGATACCGGTGGGCTAGGGCTACAATTTTTTATATAATTATGTAGATAAATAAAGGATATGATAAATAGTAGTACTTTAGTAGTAGTTCGATAAGTTTAGTTTTAAACCGTGAAAGCTTTATAACAGTGTTTGAATAATAATATGATGCAATGCTTCCATAGTCTGTGTGAGTCTCATCCCGGTCTTTATCTCTTCAACAACACTAGTTCAATTTAATGAGTCCACCAGAATGAGGTCCATTCTGTCCATTGCGTAATTTCATCTAGTTTAGTAAGTCGTTAAATAAAGAGTTGAAGCGACTTTACAATTGTGCGGTACTGTAGACTTTAGTGCAATTCATCCACGTTATCTCTCTAACCAAAATTGGTGCTACATTTGAAATCGGCAGTGTTACACTTATATACAGCTCTCACAGGCCCGTGGGCGTAGACTATCGATTTTAGGTCTCATCTGTAGGTAGTTTGAACGTTATATAACTTCCGTTTTGCGAGCCAAAGTTGCCAATACCTTTTGGGTGATTTGGGTCAAGTTCTTACAGCTTTCAGGAGTTATGTGGGAAACCTTCTCCACTCATGTGTAGGTAAGGTTACCTACATTTAGTCGACGAAAGTCAAAAGTTCATAGACCGTAGTGAATTACGAAAATCACTTACCATTTATATTTTTATATTAAAGAAAGCTATTAGTCAGAATACCGTTAAATTAGTGGAAACACTGAATACACGGCGCTTAAAGTTAAATTAATTTATTGTTGAAGGTAAACAGTAAGTTCAAGGCGGTGGATTTAGGGTTGTGACTAGCATAAGTCTAAAAACTTTATTTTCTGTTAAATTTCTTGTTAAATTTTCCCAATCAACCTTGAACCTAATGCTTTAGTGATAAAGTGGAAAATCTATTAAAGAAATTTGACAGATTGCATTTAAGCTTGACGTGCTGGCGTCTGTCTGGACAGTCGTCAGCGCATCAAGTTACCTCAAACTGTCGATTTTGAACTTAACGATAAACATTTTATGGTTTTAAATCATTTGGAGAAAGACAGTTTGTGGTAACTTGATATGACGATTGTACTCTATTTATAGTCAACCAGTCACGGTTTGACATCGCAGAAAAGGAAGAACGATATTGTGTGGAAATGACGCATAGTTTATATGTGTATCATTGTATGTAGGTACATAATTAATGTGTATGAATAACTAAGCACGCGAAGGAAAGCTGGGACGGTGTCCATAATAAATATGTTTTGGGGTCGGCCAAGCAAAGGCATGCCATGCCATGCCAATGGGGGCAAGGATAATGTACCTAATAAATAATTGAAAAAAAAACGACTTTTACAAAACATATGACCCGTGGTCCATTATTACATTAGTCCTGGGCCGAGAGACCTGGATGGTCTTTTACCCAAGAGGGATGATTCAGACTGACTTATACTTATCATTTTAAATGATAGGTACTAACGAATGTACCTAACGTATCTTGATATCTTGGCAGAATTGATGTCTACAGTACGTACGGTACCTATTCACCTACTGAGCGAGCGGTAACGAGTGCTGTCTCCTATCTCTCATAAGTGCGTCCGCTAAAACCCGCTCGGGTGCGGGCGCCGATGCGGGCGCGGGTTCAAGCTTGCGTGTCTGTATCAAAAATAAGTATGAGCAACGCTAGAAGGCGCGGGCGGGAGCGTCTGACGTCAAATTTCCCTAAGAAAACCTTCTAAGGGCCGCTCCGTGCACCCTCCACGCGAGTTTTAGCGGACGCCCTTAGTCTCAGTTAACCAAATGACGAAAGGGCATTCTGTTCATATTTTGCCCTCGCGAAAGCAACAACCCTACCGCCGCGCCGCTTCACCGCTATTTTGATTCATCAACTTAAAATTCTTATAAAAACTTGATGGATGGTATCAACACTGCCGTCATGAAAACTGTAAAAAGGTTAAAAAAAAATACTGTTAAACATTTCACCACAAAGCTTTTTCTTTTGAAATGAATAAATTACTTAGAACATGAATAAAATGTCAACACATTTTTTGTTATTTTCGTTTCGCTTGAACTATAAAGTTGATTTATATTGAACTAGCACTTCGACCGCGACTTCGTACGCAAAAATTGTGCAATACAAATTTTTCCTCTTTATAATATTAGTGTAGATTAGAATGATAGACCATGTTCAATTACTCACTATCCTTGATTAAAACTGATTGGTAATTTTAACCTGCAATAAAATTGAAGGTTGACTATTGTGGTTATGCAATTTTGCTAACAAGTTTTTAATAGGCTCTTCGAAAGTAAGTTTTGGCATTAGCATTGTTTCTAGTGTGATATTGCCACAATGTCTTCGAATTTTAGGTTATAGAACGGTTTTGTCAAGATGTTTTCTTTCCCCGTTTCGATAATTCATTACTATCGAAATATCATTGTCTCCTTGTCCTGCATCATCTGCCTAGCCTTTTCCCAATTATTTTGGGGACGGCTTCCAGTCTAACCGGATGCAGCTGAATACTAGTACTTTACGTGGAGCGACTGCCTATCTGACCTCCACAACCCAGTTAGTTCTGGGTAATACCCTTTGGTTAGACTGATTGTCAGACTTTCGGGCCATTGACTACCTGTAATGACTGTCAAAGATCTACAAATGACAGCCGGGACCAACGGCTTAACGTGCTTTCCGAGGCACGGAGGAAACTCGGTATATAATGGGTGGGCGCACCCATCGACGGACCAACCTAGGCAAGCGCAGCTTAACCTAAAGATCGACCCGAGCGGTAGTTATTATTTAGCCACGAGCTCCTTATTGATGTCCTTATTGATGAATAAATTAAGGTAAAATTGAAAACTGACACACAGGGGGTGTATTGAACTTAAACCAAAAGGCCCTCATTAATAAAGCACCGTATTCTGTCCACAATTGGTTAAATAAACAGTCAAGGACCTGGGCCTAGGGCTGTAATCTGAATTTACTAGTATTTATTCAAAGGTCATTGCCTCCACGTTTATAATGGAAACCTCGTACGCCATGTCGTGAAGTTTGCGTGATCCCTTAACACGTAATCAAACTAACAATTACTACAACGTACTTCCATTAATTCTGTGCCAGTTACTTTAGTTCAACCCACAGTTCAACCATAGGTGGTTAAGTTGGCAGGTAAATTGTTAGTTCCGCGGCTTAAACTTAGATTAGTTTACATTTCACTTTGTAATCTTTTCAATTTCTTCATTCAGGGTCTTGTCAAAGGCATAAATCGATACAGGGAACAGCTTCCATCTTGAAACCAGGTAGTTCTCTGCATTGCGGAAATTCTTTGCGCAGGAAAAGTTTTCTCGAGAAAAGTAATATGACTTGTAGTTATTACCTATATTGTAGGTGAGCATATCTGGTGTCCGCAACTCCACGTCCAAAGCGCGTTATTTATATGACTTATGAAACTAGGATAGGGCTATCGGTTATGTGTCATAAATGCTGAAACACCGACCGGGACGTTTGTAATAGACGTAGACTAAACATGCATGTTAGACGATGTGGGCAAGATACATATTTTTACATTAATTTGATACATTATTCAATTTCGGCAAAGGCGTTTGTGACATTTCGACATACACTAACGGAAGCAGCGTCTCCAGGACGAACGCGGGCGAAGCGAGCGCGAACATTCACGATTCTGTTCTGATAGATCAACTAACTGGAGCGGGACAAAAATTACTTATTGACCGGGACACAATGTTCCAAACAGGTATAAGTACCAGCTTACCTACCGGGACGTATTTTAGCCCTAGACTAGGGCACGAATTCGTGTCCTTTTCACTAAAAGTAAGCGACACCTAAATTACTCAATCACTTAGTGCTAAGCCAATGAATGGTACCACTTAGTGCTAGTAAAAACGAATAATACTCGTCTTAACAATCTTATTACCAGGTACAGGGCTTATATTAGTTCAACAAAACCTACTATTATAGCTAATTTAGTTTTAATATCGACATGTAACCTCGGAATCGATTAGCCCGCATTCCGAAACCCCTCTCTTTAATTTAGTACCATTAACTATTACATTACAGCCTACATTACTTAGGTACTAATCTTCATATTAACTGTTCACAACCCGCAGAACATTCATTACGTCATACAGGGAGGTAGGTACCTATATTGGTGAATATAAACACTAGCTTGAAAAGACAAAGAAAAACTATTAGCGTTTTTAGAAAACGAGTTCCTAAATAATAATTAAATTAATTAAAGACTTACCACTATCCATGACGTCGTTTTTATCTCCTTTCCCTTTGTGTCCTGCGTTTGGATTGGGATTGGAGTTGGCCGACACGTTATCGTAGTTGAAGCAGGCTGCGAACAAAACACTTACATTAATGGCCAATCTTCGCATTAACAGCAATACTTATAGATAGGGTTCTGGTATAAATGGTGCATCCACTCCTAAGGTTCTTTTTGTAGAGCAACATGATAACATTGATACTTATTGGTACTTTGGTAGGTACTTATTGTTAACAGTTGATATTGCCTAATGATTCTTGCAAACGTTGCTTCACAAAAACTTACTATGATATGGATGCAGTGATGAAAGAGTTCCTAAGAATAGTTAAATCACCCATTTCGTTTCATTGTAATTACCTATAAGCTTTTATTTAATGTTTCGTATACCAGAAATGGTATACGAAACACGAGTACGAGTACGAGTTACGTATATTATATTGTAGGTATGTAGTTTAGTTTATAAAATTAATTAATTTTGTTAATGTTATTGCACCATAAGTGTACCCTCTTCTGCAAATCTCGCAGTCAAAATTTGGTTTGCTGTAAGAAAACCCAATTCTGGGTTAAGCTCGCCATTGTACATAAGCTATATTATTGCAATTTGTATCCTTTATTATTTTGTGTGCAATAAAGAGTAAGAGAATAAGAGAGAATAAATTAATAGGAAAATAAAATAAGATCCCTATTGTTATATTATGTAATGTAACATCTGTGTACCATCTATCTACCCATATTATGCGAATAAATTATTTGATTTGATACTGATATTTTGGGCTATATCCGCCATACAATTCCCAACCGCAGCGATGACCATAAGCGCCGAGGCAATGGAGTCCCGATTCAAACCGAGATCCTACGACTGTTACGGGACAGTCAAGTATCTTTTTACTTAGGTTCAGGTATTGAAATTAGGCTGAGAATCATACCTTTTTGAACTTCAAAATTTCATAAATCAATAGGTACAGGGCTAACAGGGCCATGTCTATAGAATGCCTCAGGACCGATGGGCCTGAGTCGTCACGCAGTGGGTGCCAGAAGACGGGCTTCGTCGCCGAGGGAGGCCTATAAAACACTGGCGTGACGTGAACCTAGAGGCGTTTATGAGAGATTGGCCAGAGAAAACCGCACGGAGAGAACAGTAGAAGGCTATGGGGGAGGCCTTTGCCCAACAGTGGGACAAGGCTAAGTAAAAAAAATAGGTAAGTACAGGTAGGTACCTTCAAAACTCCCGCCCTTCACCACTTCCTAGTCACTAAGAAGTGGTGAAGGGGACACTAGGACCTAGTGTATTAGCTTGGAAGAAGTAGCGATCGCGCAACCAACTCTCCAGCAACATAATATGTAGGTATAACTTTTTAAGAAACCGGGTATAAAGTGAATGTAGGTAGGTAACCAACCCCGAGTGAGTTGGAGATATGCCCAAACCATTGCAATAAGTTAAGGTCTACATTTACTATCTGTGCTTTAAAGTTTCGGGGAACAGTGACGAGACGATTACTTTGTGGAATTTCCGCACCCGCTTGTGACCTTGCGTCCTTGTCTAACCTTGAAGACAATCGATTTTATGGAACAGCTGACCCGCGCTACTTCCTCTGCGTCACATAAGAGAGGGTTAGAGAGAGTAGGTCGTAAGGCAGCTTTAACACAATTCTAAAGGAGCACATCACATACCTACATCATTCCGTTGTTCCGCACAATGAAAATGCGTGCGCGGTACTTGATCATTATTTTGCTGCGGAGTTATTTTAAAACTGTGATATTTCCTAAGATATTCATTGAAATCAAATTTTGTAAGGGCAATTTTGTTCAAAATTAAATAAGTTCGAGTACTTGTGATTAATAACGTATTTATTTGGATGAATATAAAGACCATGTTTGTACAAAAACACCTTCGCAAATAATGCATTATTCTAAGTGAGTCAACCTTCAAAGATAGACATATAGGTACTATCGCGGACTTTTTTTTAGAACTTTTTAAGAGGAACAATTCCGTCAGACATGATTGTTGCCTAACTTTAATCGTTTACGTAGCGCACGCAACGGTCGCTCAAAAACTCAAAAGGAATAAATATTCCCCGTTTTTGCAACATTTTTTTACCCGTAACAACTGTAAAAGATCTACCTACGGTTGACAGCCGGGATCAACCAGCAGATCCTCCAAATTACGGAGATTAAGGTATTTGTAAAATAGTCGTGAAATTAACCCAACCTGAACCGTGCACCTTTTTGTCGACATTTCATAAGTGCCCATGTAGGCCTATCTATATATATTATATAAAAATGAATTGCTGTTCGTTAGTCTCACTAAAACTCGAGAACGGCTGAATGGATTTATCTTATCTTAGTCTTGAAATGTTCGTGGAGGTCTAGGGAAGGTTTAAAAGGCAAGAAAAAATCGAATAATTTCCGGGAAAACCCTAAAAACAGCCCTTTTCTATTTCCCATACAAACGTTTTCTAGAGTCAATTTGAACTTTATTGCTATTCAATAAAGTTCACATTAAATTATAATCACTCACTGTTGTCTAAGCAATTTAGGTGTGTTCCTAACGTCAAAGAGTCAATTTGCAATTTATTACCGCTGCATAAAGTTCAAATTCAATCATATCTATCAATCTATACATATAATAAATCTGTAGACTTGGCGTTTCTGTACATTGAAAATATTTAGAAAAAAAGTAGTAGGGGTGTTAAAGGAGCACTAACAGAACCCATTTCTACCATTTTTAGAATTTTTGTTGTTTGTCGGTTTGTCTGTTTGTCGGTTTGTCGGTTTGTCTGTATGTTTGTGCGCGCATCACGTAAAAATCCCTCATTATATTCAAAATCGAATCATTGAAACATAAGAAGCATTGTTCCGAGTAACATTTAGTGTTTATTTCATCAAAATCGACCAACAGACGCAAAAGATATTAATGTTTAAAATTTAGTTAGTAAACTCAACACGCGATTTCTATGATAACTTTAATTATTTATGTAAATAGGTTTTAGTCGAATTGTAGTCGGAATGGCAGAAAATGAATTTGGTTTTATTTTTCCTTTTGTGTTTACTCTTTGCATGGAAGTAATAAGTACCGTAAGATCCCCAATTATTGGCACTTTAAGGATCCCTGTTCAAAGAAATCTTAAAAACTATCTTTATAAAGTGTTGCCAGAAAAACAAATGTATGTAAAAGGTAGAAAAATAGTTAGTAAACGTTTTTAAATAAAAGCAAAATCTACTAGATACCTCTTTAATAACGTTTTTATTTATTAAAAAAAAATAACACTGTTTTCCCAATTACTGGCATACTTTGACCAGTTATCTGCATAGGCCTAGTCCCATTTATTGGCATTTTAGTTTATTTAATAAATATAGGAAAATAGTATGTAGAAAACAAGGATGAAGTAAAAAAGACTAATAAATAAGTAATCATTTATATCTACATATGTTTTTAGTTAGACACCTAGCTTTCTTTAGCAATCATTTGGTTCATAAAAAGTATCAAAATCAACATTTAGTAAAAATTTTAGGACAGACAACAATAAGGTATACATTTATATCTTATCATTAGGCAATATCTTAAACTTAAGAGATCAAGTAGGAACTGAATAGTTACATTTCTAAATTAACGTTATAATAATGGGTTCCTTAATCTTCAAATTCAGTCAAAAACTTCTCTATATCAGCTGCTGTGTATAAAATCTTGTTTTGTTTCTGATCTTTATTATCAGGTGTCAAATTGGCGTAGTCTGTATCATTTTCCTTATCGTCTTCTTTTTCATTTGGTGTATAATCTTCATTTGCAAGTGGGGGTGGTATTAACGACAAAGCAGCAGAAGTATTCAATTTTTCTGATAACATAAGTTTTTGCACATCTGTGTTTACTCCTTTGTAGTCCTTCTTCATTTTTATCTTAAAGTTTTGTGCCTTTGGTTTTGTCGGTTTACTTTTTGCTTCTAATTTCTTTTTTTCCCTTTCTTCTTCTTCATGGTTAAAAAAGTCGGGTACACTGAAAATAAAACCATAACATACGTAAGATGACCAATTATTAGCACATTTATGGCCAATTATTGGCGGTAGTGGTCATAATTGGTAATTTTGCAGTTGGCACCGGTGCCAAGATTTGGAATAATGCGTTTTTATACATGTATTCATTAATGATGCAAAATAAGGTAGTCAAGGAATACTATAATTCACTAAATAAACCTCTGAAAAAATTAAGTTCAAAAATCCATTTATTGGCATTAGTGCCAATATATTAGAATTCGGTCATTTTTGTAATACCAATTGTTGGCACCTGGATAAAATAATAAAAACAATAAAAACCATGGAAAAAATATGACAAAAACGTAGAATAATATGTGTTGAATTTGCTATTCATGATGAATCACAGTATAAAACACTTTATTACTAAGATTTGATGATATAACAAAAGCTCTTACCTTAACAAAAAAAATAGTTTTCACATACTAGATCGAGATACGCTCAGCTGTTGCTATCCTTCTGACGCCAATATAAATTCTTTTTTATTTATGTGTTGCCAGTGCGATAGCTCAAGATTCTACTACTCTATTTAAATAAGTTGCAACACCGCGAGATTAGATGTTTTCTTATAAAAACTGTTAAATCACAGAAGTGCCAATAATTAGTGGGGTGCCAAAATTAGGTCACTTTACCCTACTACGTACAACCCATTACGAAAAAAAATCTTTCAAAATTAAAACAAAATTAAAATTTGATAAAATCCACGACGTTGTGTGTGTGCAGCGCCGCAGTCAATTGCTCAGCCACTGCGTAAACCGTGCCGTCACATAACTGTGGTTGTGACTTCGCCGGGCATTGATGCAACTTTGCTTAAGGGTGGCCGGACTGCACATTCAATTTTCAAATTGCCGCTGAATCTTGCAAGCAAAGATACTCCAACATGCAACATCATCAAAAACGGGGGAGTCTTTTTGCAGCAGTGGAAGTTAAGCCTATAGGACGAGTGCACAATGTCGCAGAAGCATGCATTAGAGGCGTTGAACCGCAGCTTGCAGGACATCCGCGGCAACCAGGCGCTGATGGGTGGCGTCGTTCGGCCGCTTTAGACCCTGTGGACGGTGAGTGTCGCTGTCCGACCGTCTTATGACGACAGAACACTGACACACTAGACACTGTGATGGCTAATGACGATAGTACTGCCTACCCCGTTGAATTTCTCAACTCCGTGGAGTTAAAAGGCGAGGCGTCCCATCAGCTGGAGCTTAAAGTTGTCGTTCCAGTTCTGGTGATGCGAAACCTTGATGCAACCGATCAACAGATCCCAGGGCCAAACCAAAAAACCGTGAAAAAATGACCGGCATTCAATTGTGCACTCCATGCTTTTCAGACGGTCAATTTATGTGTTGGTTGTTCAGTGCCCAAAATTTGCACGTGCTTGCGGAAAATAATAAGTCATTTAATGTTGTATACAAAACGGTACTAGAATAAATAGTGCCCAACAAGGCGTGTGATGGTTCACTTTGAAAATAAAGTTGTATAGCGCTAAAATAAACGGTTTTTAATTTTATTTGGGACTTCTTTTGGTAGTCATCACCCAAGTGTACCTAATCGTACACCCACATTTCGCCAGTTATGTTGAACTCCCATGTGATAGGGTCCGAGCCTATTTCCACCAACTGGGTCCAAATCCAGATTCCGTGGCTGCTATTGCAAAATTCCTGATGGAATAACCCAATAACACTATTATTTATAGTAATTTTTTCAATTGCATAAGTACATTGTTTAATGTTAAGTGGAAGACCGGAGTCACACAAGCATCGCCTTGCTCAAAAGGTGATCTCTAAATCATGTGCGATATAGCTTTATGTAATTAAAATAAACATTTTTTTAACACAGGACCTCATGTAATAGTCATACTTGCGACCACTCGACCAACGAGGCAGTCTCTTACATACATACAAAATTTCCACGCGAACGAAGTCGCGGGCAGCAGCTAGTCTATAATAAAACAAGGTCGGGTTTGTTACAACACTTATAACTCGAGATCTGCTGGACCAATTTTCATGGTTTTTGATTCGTTGGATTTGTCTCCGCCCCGAATAGCAGAATACATCTTAAAAACAATGGTAGGTAGGTAGGGTAGGTAGGTAGGTAGGTAGGGTAACTAAGTAGGTAGGTAGGGTAGGTAGGTAGGTTAGGTAGGTAGGTTAGGTAGGTAGGGTAGGTAGGTAAGGTAGGTAGGTAGGTAGGGTAAATGGGGTAGGTAGGGTAGGTAGGGTAAGTAGGTAGGTAGGGTAGGTAGGTGGGGTAGGTAGGTAGGGTAGGTAGGTAGGGTAGGTAGGTAGGGTAGGTAGGTAGGGTAGGTAGGTAGGGTAGGTAGTTAGGGTAGATAGGTAGGGTAGTGAAAGTAGTAGGTAGGAAAACATGCATTGCAACGCATGGCGGGCACAGCTAGTGTGAAATAAAAATATTTTGATTTGATTTGAACAGGTCCGTTACCTGTCTCTTACATTATTTAATGTAGGTAATGTCTTTTAATGCCTGAAACTATCTAGCACAACTTTCGTCATGCAAAACAAAACGTGCTACTACATCACCTTCGCATGACAGGTCACCTTGATAATTAGCAGATAATCATTTCACATAGGTATCATAATAACTACCTAAGTGTAACCTTCAGATAAGCATCTAAATAATAATATACCTACCAATATAACGAAAGCATTGAAATCGAATCGATCATTATGAACTTTATGTTAGTTATTACCAAGTAGGTATATCCCTATTAAAGCACGTTATGGACAATAATCCCCATAGATTAGGCACGGTGGACAATAGAGCTGAAATAACCTTCACAAATTATGCTGTACTATAAAAATAGACACACCCACTGCGGGACATTTAAATGAAGTACTGAAGGTGTGTTTTCAGTTGATTATATTATAACTTCTGGCCTAGATAGCCAACTGTCGGAGTCACCTCGTAAGCTGCCATGCATAAATGAGGGTAGACCGGACACATTTGTCGTACGTCAGACATGCTGTGGACAATGCGGTTTCCTATGTCTTGGCGAGGACGACTGGTTAAAATTACGACTTCGGTTTAGCGTAGCGCGTCATAGCGTAGAACCCGTCGTAGAATCGACGATGCGCTTGGCACGCTCTGTTTCTTGCTGTGGCAAATGAAGGATGGAAAACCAGCTAAGTGCGAATCGTACTCACACACACACAGGGTACCGTAGCAATATAATAGGTACCAATATTTTGAAGGCTCCTTCAATGTTCTATTACATTCAACAGCAAAAAGAAATTTGTTTTTCATAGTACCTATGTTAATGATAAAGCCCCATATCGCAAAAACTAAACATCAAATCATAATCAAACCAATTTTCGTTGAAAGTTTTTTTACGTTCTACAATCCTACATTTTTACTTTACAAATTAGAGGGAGAGGGTGGGGGGTACACACAATTTACCACTTTGAAAGTGTCTATCTTTCAAACGATCTCCCCCATACATGGCACTGAAACTAAAATAAAAGTTTGGTTCTTAAAACAATTTTTATACAAAAATTAAAAGATCAAGGGGGGTCCTTAATTTTTTAATTTTTGTATAATAATCGTAAAGCGGTTCACAGAGTAATAGGTACATCTACCTACCAAGTTTCAACTGTGTAGTCCTAATAGTTTCGGAATACTTATAGTGGATGTGACATACGGACGAACAGACAAACAGACAGACATGCATGACGAATCAATAGGGGTTCCGTTTTTTGTCATTCGGCTACGGAACCCTAAAAATACGATTCCGTGCGTGTATATCTGTGGGCGCAACCCATAGGGGCGGTTCTTTCAATGTTTTCACGGACACTACGTGACATCCAAATGAATACCTAAATATTATTGATGAATGAAGCCTGTACACGCTAAGTACTACTAGTCCGGTCAAATTAGACCACAAAATAGGAGTGAAGGTACAATAATTCGCACCCAGCTCAAAGTTGGTAGGATTGTTAAAAACACCATTATAAATGAAATCTAAAAAGTCCTCATCGATACGATACCTAGAAAAAAAAAAGCTCGGGGTCACAAAAACGGGGTTTTCGCGATTTTCAGCAAAACGGTACGTATTATCATAAAATTAGTTCAGACAAAAATAATTGTAGATCAGATAATAATTATATCTATAAAAAATGTCTAAATATTTTTTTTCCTAAGTTGGTCTGTTGTTCTCGCATGTACAAATTGTCACGCCGTGATGGCTCTCGGCCACCGTAGGCGCGGGCCTGTGGACGGTGAGTAATGGGTTAGCTCGCCGTCCGTCCGTCTTATGACGACAGGCCGTGTCGACGGCGCGTTCGTGTTCCACGCGCGCCTCAAAGAGATGTTAGCAAACAGGAGGGGCCCGCAAAGGCCGATGCCTGCCAGGGCTGCGGGACTGTTCGAAAGAGATACCGCGGCCCTGGAACATAAAGGGCAAAAGAAGGAACATGGCTGGTGTTTAGTCAGTAAAAGTCTGACACTCCCTTCCACTCCGCCCAGAGCGGGAGGAGTCATTTGATGATTTCCCAAACGAAAAAAAAAATTTTACAAATTGTCAAGGCCGGTCGTGCTCCAATGTTGAATCACCAACAGTTGAGGATTCGTTTGATACCAATGAGGAGACATGCGAAGTAAGCCTATTGAGGCAATTTACTTGCACCCAGGATGAAGATGAAGAACAAGGAGAAGAAGAGGAAGCAGAAGTATTAGAGGAATATGAATCAGACGAATAAATTTCCTTATTGTTTTTTTTTAATTTACACCTCTTTTATCATTTTCAACCCTTGCCAATATCTTTTATTATTCAATATCTTCAAATTAAACAGAATCACAACAGATCCGTGGAATAGTCCTACCGGGGAAACCACGTTAAAAAACTCGCTAAGTACACTACCTCAAAGGTGGCGTGGAAACGTCCATAATATTATAACGATTACAACTCTTCCAACTTTTTGAATCGTTATATCTCAGAAACGGAAACGGATCTTAGGAAAAAAGTATTTAGACATTTTTTATAGAGATTTATCTGATCTACAATTTTTGTCTGCTCTCATTTTATGATAAAACTTACCGTTTTGCTGAAAATCGCGAAAAACCCGTTTTTGTGACCTTTGACCCGAGTATTTTTTTCCAGGTAGGTACCAGGTATCGGATCGATGAGAACTTTTTAAATTTCATTTATACTTAATGGTGTTTTGAACAATCCTACCAACTTTGAGCTGGGTGCAATTTATTGTATTCTCGGATGTCTAAATTGACCGGACACCCGAATGTCATGCTTAAAAATCGCTCCATTGGATTCGCAATACTTGTAAGTGCCGAGTTGAAGTTGAAATTCGAACAGTGCAATAGAATTCAGGCATTCATTTAGTGATGATGAAAATGAGCATTTGTCCCTTCGCTCTATTAGTATTTATGTACACGGGGCAAAGTAGATCGGTTTGCAGGGCACACCACAAAGATGTTGGTGTGCGTAAAATCAACTGGTGTATTACTTCGCCTATTTGTTAGTGTTTGCTTCACTATAGTATATGTATAATATGAGGTAAAGAATATGAAGCATCAATTTAACCCTATGACTAACTGGTGTCGTGGCATAGATGTGTAATCATTCGGCTGGTAAATCAAGTGTCGTAGGATCGAATCTGCGCCGCTGGCGTCAACTTTTTGCATTATTAAAAAACTTTTATTTTCATTTTGTTGAATTTTTATTGTAATTTACCTGATAATAAGAACATTATTCGAAAAAAAATATGGAAGTAAAAATTAAACAATTTGTATTAAGAAATCAACAACATTTATTGACTAGGTTTTTTTTTATATTATAATTACAAATTAAAAAGTTTTGTGCATGACAAATATTCTAAGTCGGACAAGAAATAACGTTACTTTTCTTATTCAAGTGGGTAATTTATTTATTAGTGAAATGAATAAACATGTTAATAAGATAGATATTAAGATACAGGTATCCTAAATTGTTATCTCACTAACAATAACATCACTCACATAAAACAAATCGAATTACCCCCTGATATTTTTATTAATATCCTATTGGTGCGCCTTCGCTATCTATGACTTATTCATGCACGAAGTAAATGTCTCCACTAGACCTGCATGGAAGAATATTATTTTTTATGATAGCGCTCACCATCTTTTCGCCACAATATTTTGCGACCGTCCTTGTCTGATTTAAAACATTTTTCATCTCTAAATATAACTATATTATTGCACCAATCAAAATCCAAATATTCTCTTGCGAAGCGTACCCGGTTTTGCCTGTGAATATCTGACATTCAAATTTTCTTGGCTGGCCTACAACATTTCACACCAGCTGCTCGCAAGTGGTTTCGTACAGTTTGTAATGTCACGTCATGTTTAGTTGCCGTGGAACGAGTAGTGAGGAAGGGCTCAGCGGTATGCGTAGCAACTATATCAGATGCCAATCTGTGAATGCAAATCCAGCCTTTGGTCCCGGTCGGCAAGGATCAATGCTTCCCGAATCTGCATAACGATGGACCCACAATTGCACAGTCCTTCTCTGTGAACAATAATAAAATATTGTTACAAAAAACAACAATCAATAACATGTGGATTATTTAAACATATTAAACTTCTAAACATCATAATAACATTTTGTTACTCACCGATATCTTTAAACGTCTCGCAATTTCACTAATTGAAACATTTTGCTCATGCAAAAGAATTATTTCAGCTCATAAAAGTGTGGTTCAATGATTCATATTGATTCACAAATAAAAGCACTTCTCAAAAAACGCAGGGTATAATGTCTAAAAACGTAACGAAAGCCCGATAGTCAATAGCATTATGACGATGAACTTAAACTACTAACTTAAACATGATTTGTCATTTTTAGAGGGTAGACAACTAATACATTCTAACCCAAATATAAAGAGACTTGCTAATAGTTAAGCAATGAATTGAACAAACAAATGTAAAATATTTTATTAAAACATACAAAAACATTAAGCTGTTGGCAGTCGGATTCGATCCTACGGCGCCGGCGCAGTAAGTAATTATTTATCGCACGCTCGACTAATGCGCCACGGAGACGATTGTATGATAAGCTAAATTTATGCGTCATATTCCCTGCAACATTAGTGACAAGAAATTTTATTGTGTGTGCGTGGACAACGGGTTATTGTGAAGCAAACACTAATAAATAGGCGAAGTCAGACGGCCGTTGATTTTACGCACACCAACATCTTTGTGGTGTGCCCTGCAAACCGATCTACTTTGCCCCGTGTACACGTTAGTTATGTACCTACCTACGAAACAAAATAAAACAACATCACTCATCAGCTAATGACGTTGATTATTTACCTATTTACCTGAGCACATGATTTTACGTCAATCACCATAAAAGACAAGTCATCGTCATATAAAATTGTACCTAACCTAGATACAAAATGAGTCACCGGTAAGCCTACGCTAACAAATTAGTCTGACTAAGACTAGGTAGTTGTCATCGTCCGCGAACAATCTAGGCGATTAGACTTTAATAGAAAATACTCTAGAAGTCTAGACTGATGTCTATAGTTCCAATTCTATTAATTTAAATTAAATAATTGAAAGGAGACAGAAGCGTGGGGTCGGGGGTCGGCATAATCAATCAGGCACAGTTGGGTGGCATGTGGCAATGTATAGTTGATAGGTGTTAGGAAAAATATGAAGCTTTGCTCAAAATGTGCGAAGCCGACTTGAACATGATACAGCAATCGTAGTGCATGTAGTTCGGCACGGAGGCCTAGAGAAGAAATTGCTACGAATTGACTTAGATTTAAAAAAAATACTGTAAAATCGAAAGTGCCGACCCAAACGAGTTTTTAGCATCTCTAATGCACAAAATGTGATGCAGCGAAACGCATCCTGGGCTTCACTGATTGGGCAATACAATAATGATTGCAGACGTTAGTACTAAACTTATTGCACCCGCCTGTGATGACTGCTAAGTCGCTAATGACTTTCAAAATTGAAAAAATAAAGCAAAAGTTGGGTGAGAAGGTTCAGGCCGCAACGAAAGCATAAGAAAAATTCACCGGAAGTCATAGTAATGAGGTTTATATTCGCGAATCATATTTTCATCAACATACCACTTATCCATCCACACGCAAAACTTAAGAAAATTTGAATTTCGCGGGCTAACCTGGCGCTTCCACCCTAATGATTGTTTGTAGTTTAGTTCACTAAAATACAGTATTGACAGATAAACAACACTTTATTTACCTACTAACATCACATGTAAAATATTCCATTAAAAAAAACAATATTCTTCTTACAAAATGGATCTTGATGATTTCGCGACCATTTATGCATTAAAGTGCTACTTGAACAGGTAAGTTTATAGCGGCAACTAAATTCAAATTATATGATCATCAAATATTACCAACCACGGCACAAGTTTACCAACAAACCATATTTAACGCAAGTAATAAGCATTGATTTCAAAGCAGTAAAAGCTGTCGTTAAAACTTCGAATCTAACAGAAAACCAACAAATATTTACTATAGACTTACCTAACAACTTCTACTGTGTTGGTTCAAAAGTGAGGCAATGACACAAGAGCACAGCCAGCACCGTCCACCCGTGACTCTATAATGCTTATGGCCGTTATACTCGTCACACGGCATAAAATCGATCACCAATCAAATTGACTTTAATTATTTATGTTGAACGGACACGGTATGATTTACTAATGTATTTTATTTTATTTTAAAATAGGTAAAGGAAACATGTGAAACAGCCGAGACAAGAAGATAGAATGACGCAAAGGCATTGAACGTGAGATGTCCTTGTTCCTTACTTGGAGAATAAAGACTGCATGGACGTTGCAGTATTTTATGTAACGTTGTGTTGTTATTTTAAGAATAGGTAAAATGTATTGTCATATCTACAAGTACATGCACACGGCAACATGATCTACCGCAAAAATATAATAATAGAACTTTAAAAATACCTATTTCATTCATATTCATCGCTTCCCATCTACAAAAATACTTTTATTAATAATAGAATAGTACTGAACACCCTCTATAAATGTTACCTGTTGGGCTGTTGTCTCTAATAACACAATTTCCATAACGATATTATTATTTTCCAATCGATGATGGAACTTCAACATCAAAAAGAAAATATCATTTAAATAAGTTCGACGTAGGTAATAATTCAGTAAGTACCTAAAGAGTTTCATACTATCAAGCAAACAAAGGTTAACAAAACCATCCATCAACTATGCCCAGAAAAAAAGACAATTTGTGATTGTGAGCCTCCATGGTCATAATAAGACACGCAGTAGGTAATTGGTACCACGGTATGATAGTTTATGGTGTATGCTATCGATCGCTGTTCGTCTGTCGACAAATACATTTGTTTTCAAGGACAGAAACACTTCATGCATAATTTATTTATCAGACATATCTAGGGTGTGACCTCCAAGACATCTGCAACGCCGCAGTAGAGTTCCTTGAAAGAGAAATGTATGCCATCTGTTTATCTACTTCCTTCGCTCATCATATTATATTTACTTTGCTTTTATGTAGGTAGGTACTTATAGCTAGCTACGGACCTTCACGAAGCCGTCTACCAAGCATTCTGTATAACCGACTAAGTAACCCTACGCATAAATTATTGCCGGGATTTTTTTTTTTGGGGTGAAAAATCACATTTTACGATAAAAGTCATGTTACGCACTCAAAATATGTTGTGCTGATGGATGCATTAAAGTAAACGGGCCATGGAGGTATAATGTTATAAACTTATAACCTTTAAACTAGTACCTATTTAGAAAGAAAAAAAAAATTGTCCAAAGTTGGAACTTTGACCTCCAAATCAAAAGGTGTGGTCCAGAACAAAAAAAAAATTGTAATCTTTTTTTATTGACGTCCCGAGACGAGAATAGAATAGAATATCATTTATTTGCTAAAAACATGGTAACTGATAATAAAGTGAACCAACATGTTTTGCTTAATAGTTATAAGCACAGAAAGCGTGCGAATTTTACATGCATAATGAAACAATCAGCCATCATGCGATTTTATGTTCCAGGAGAGGGGAGGAGTGCCTTTCGGCTTCATGTTTTTTTACACCTTTTAGATAGTATCTACCTATCATCACCTATTATTGTCATCGCGGGAATATCCTGAATGATGCTGGCAAAAGAACGTGGAGCTTGGCACAAGCAAAGAGAGGCCTTATATCCAACAGTGGGTGAAGTCTGGCTGGGTGTGGACGATGATGATGACCAATCACCTATCTACTTTTTCTTTTGTATCATGTGACGTCCACGTGGCTAAACTTGTAACTTATAAAACCCAATCTAATAAAACATTTTGTACAGACGCCAGCACATTAAGCTAACTAACAGTCTAACACTGTTTGCTAACATGAAGGGGGCGTGGCCTAACATAAAATGTTTGCCACGCCGCGCCGCGCCGAACGGATATATATCATTTTGTTAGAAAATTGGCGCAGAGTCGAGAGAGACTCATGAATTGGTGTTGGGATATTTTTTTAAGGGTGAAAAAGTGTTCTGTAACTTGACTAAATGTAAAAAGTTAATTTGTTCGAAAGTAAGGCATAAAAATGGGTAACTACCGTAGAACGCCCAGCAAATTGACTAGTTATAGCCAATTTCGGGGCCAGTCCAACCAACTTAGGTAATAGCCGGTGTTAAACCAAAAATACGGTATTTATAGATCTTGTCTTTTCAACTCAACCCGGTTGGTGACCATTACGATTTACGATAAAGTCAAAAGAAGGATAAAAATATGCTTATTTACAAATTTACCATTTTTTTGTTTTTAATTTTTCAAAAGGTAATTTTGGGCCGACTGCATTTAAATCGTCATCGACACACTAAGAAGAGGAAGGGGCACCGCATTTATTATTTAATTTTACAGTTTACCCAGTACTAACTGGGTTGTGGAGGTCAGATAGGTTGTCGCTCCATGTAAAATACTGGTATTCAGCTGCATCCGGTTAGACAAGAAGCCGACCCCAACATAGTTGGGAAAAGGCAAGGCCGATAATGATAATCATAATCCATGCATTAATAAATAGATAGCTAAGGTTACAAGAAAAATAAAACGATCTTCAATAAAAATATTTTGTATGTCATGTATCCGACAAAAAATGATTGTGAATAAACCAACGACAAATATTTTTTTGAACTTACCCGCCATGGAGGCACTGCTCATTCTGCCGCGTGTAAAATCAATCTTGAATTAATTATCAAACTAAATCTCAATTAAATTTAGGTCTTTTTAACCTAATATTTGATAAGTAAATGATTGACAGTAGAACTCTTTTTTTATAATTTTAATGACGGGCTTCATAATTTAATTACGCGGCCAATAGTTTTATGAGCAATGTGATAATTTGTTGTTTTTAGAAAAGCCTTTGTATTATCATTTGCGTAAAACAAGGATTTAAAAAATCTTAAAGTTTAACATCGATAAGTTAATAAAAATAAAAAATTACTGCAAAATTAAAACATTCATTTACAGCGCGGTTTGTGAGAAATACCATAAAGTGAATGAACCCTACCAATACATTTAGAATATGTCACGCCATGATGTCATTTAATCATGTGTGTGGAAATGTGTTGTGCGAAAAAATCGAGTCATTTTATTGTAAACACTACTGTGCACTGGTTCTATTCGTCTCATTTTATGTGGCTTCATTATAAGAAGACTAGCTTATGCCCGCGGCTTCACCCGTGTGGAGTTCGATAATTGTCCAACGGGATCATACTACCGGGATAAAAAGTATCATATGTATTAATCCAGGTTATAGACTATCTGTGTGCTAAATTTAATATTCTGTTTAGTTGTTTTTGTGTGAAAGAGTAACAAACATCCGTCCATCCATCGTCATAAATACACAATCCGTGAAAATTTCAACGGATAATATTTTTGTGTTCATCAAAAATCTAAAGGTACATATAAGTATGCATTTATAAAATACATATTTATTCTTCCCCGAAAAATACTGATCGTGCACCAAATATTCCTGAATGTTACACAAAATATTTAGTATGCATCCTAGAGACGGTCGACGTCAGGGGCACCCCGAGGTTCGGTTAGTTAGGTTCCTGTAAACCCTGCAGACAGAAATAGGAGCCCCGCGCAGCGGGGCTCCGTCGACCCGCTGGCGGAAACTAGATATAATTTAAAATTATATCATTGGTGTTTGATTCAAATACATTTTGCAGTGTATTATCTGAAGTAAAACTAAAAAATAAATGCTTGTTTTTAAAATTAGGTGTATTACTATTTTTACAAATTTGCAACAGTTGTTAAATAGATGCTCGTTATGACATATTTTAATGAACATATTTTGGTGCACATTCAGTATATTTGGTGGAACACAGGCAAAATTAGGTAAATGAAATGGGAATAAATTGAAGTACTTTTAAATACCATCCAATTTCAACTGTCAACCTATTACGGATCATGAGATACAGCCTGCTGAGAGACAGACAGACGGACGGACAGCGGAGGCTTAGTAATAGGGTCCCGCTGGTTAACTTTCGGGTACGGAACCCTAAAAGTAATAAATGGTTTTCATTATTTTAATTTAAGATTATGTACACCAATTTCGGATTCAATCGACTCCGAGAATAAAAAGTTTCACAGAAAATTCAACCCCCCATTTCACCTTCTTAGGGATGGAATTTCGTAAAACCCTTTTTTAATGAATATCTATTCTTCACAGAATACACCCTTCAAATTTCATGTCTCTTGGACCAGCGGTTTGGGCTGTGCGTTGATATATCAGTCAGTCAGTCAGGACTTTGATTTTTATATGTATAGATAAACGGTGCTCATAGAATTAGCAATGTTGTAGAAAAGCTGCGTGACTATTTCGGTTCGGTGTACAATGAAGTATTATATTCTATCTATCTATTGCGTCGCGTCGCGTCACGCGTGCGGTGTCGTTATGTCGTCACGAGTAATGGCGTAATATACCCTAAGTATCTGTTCTGTCAGTGTGCAAATGTCACCCAACTCCGATTGACTTTGACACTACTCAAAACTGTCACTGTCAGTTTTCAATATTTTAAACGAAGTGATACCAATCCGTGAGTTAGTTTATATATATTTTTCTGAGAAAATAACAAATATCTTGAGTAAAAAACTGAATTCGTATAGTAGTAATAATAATAATGGCACCAGGTAAAAAGGGCCATGTGCACGGCAAACGTTCAAATCATCATGTAAAGCGAGAGTACGCTGAAAGACTGAACGAGTTGCGTTTAGAATCTTCAGAAGAAAGTAATTCTGATGGCAGTGACTCCGAAGGTGAAGGTGTTGAACCTGCGTTTCCTGTCAGCATGTGGGACTTGAACCACTGCGATCCAAAGAAATGTTCCGGCAGAAAACTGTCACGACATAATCTCATCAAGAATTTGAAACTTGGTCAGCAATTCCGGGGTCTTGTGTTATCACCTGTCGGGAAACAGTGTGTCAGCCCAAATGATAAGGACATTATTGAAAAATTTGGATTGGCTGTTATCGATTGTTCCTGGGCTAAAATAGAAGAGACTCCTTTTGATAGAATGAAGTCACCAAATCCAAGGTTATTACCATTTTTAGTTGCAGCGAACCCAATAAATTATGGGAAACCGTATCAGTTGAGTTGTGTAGAAGCCTTAGCTGCTGCCATGGTTATCACAGGACACAAAAAAGAAGCGAAATATTATTTATCAAAGTTTTCATGGGGCCATTCATTCTTAGAACTTAACTCGGAAGCTCTTGAGTTATACTCTGCATGTACCGATAGCAAAAGTGTGTTAGAAGCTCAAGAGAAGTATTTGGAATCAGCTAGAAATGAGAAGGATGACCGGGAAATGTGGCCCCCAACTGAATCTGATACCGAATCTGAAGAAGATGTTAAATCATAACTTGAACACTGAATTTTTTAATAGATTATGATATTTTATGATAAACAGTGAGCACAAGTCCTTGTTTGTCCTTGTGGTTGATTTAGTTTGATGCATAGCATCAGTTTAAATTAACAGATATTACTGATACTGACACTTAGCCTGCGACATCCCATTGCTGGGCAAAGGCGTCTTCCCAAAGGATATTGTTATATGTAAAATGCTAAGCCCTTTAAAATGCATAACAAACTGTCAATAATAATTTAAATAAAAATTATTTAAAATTCTTGATAGTTTTCGAATGACCTATAGTCCTATACCTATTTGGCATTATTTTCTATAATGCCAAATAGGTATAGGTCATTCGAAAACTATCAAGAATCGTGGAACAAACATAGAGTATTTACGGACACCTCTGCGTACGAGTAATCTTCTTTTTTTTTATGAAATCACCATATGGCCCACCTGGTATACATATTATTACGTAGAGTGGAGTTTTGAGACTGGACAGTGAAGGTAAAAAATACTTATTTGCAATTTGTAGTAATCTTAACTCAAGATCTAAATCTTAGTCCAGAAGAGTCTTTTAAGCCATCTAATAAACTGCAACAATTAAATCAAAAATTACATTTCTCTGCCGCCTAAGACTTACAAAGTACTTGGAGATAACTGGAAAAACTTTTTTGCAAAAAATAAAACCGACTTCAAAATCACAAAAAAGTGAAAAATAATTTTAGCTTCAGAAGTCGGTGCCAAAAAACTGTGTCTCAATAAATAAACCATAAATGTTTAGGGCAGTCTCTCAAAAATATTTTTCTTTAGCTACAACAGTTAAATTGCCTGTCCATACTGCCTGATCTCAAACATCCAACATATGCGGTATATAATTATTATACTTGACAAAATGTTAATACTATGTTATGTGTACCTATTTATTATAAATTAAGTATCTTGGAATCTGTTTATAATGACAACGAAGGGAAATGACAAACACGTCATACAAAGCATTTTGAAGAAAATAAACAACCTGCTGTTTTTGTTAGTTATAAGTACATTACTTATACGAGTGTATATTTTTTCATTTTTTTATATAAGAAATCAATAATCTTGGCCTGCTTTTGTTGTTTCCTTACATTGTCACAACAGTCCATAATATGTACACCTACTATTGTGAAAAGTAGACAAAAACAAGCCACGCGCCGAACGTCGTCGGGTTACACGTGACCCTCTCGAATACTGCCGAAGGTTTTATGAATAATGTCGCTTACTAGGTTTAACCGGACATAATTTATTAAAAATGGGACATATTAAGCGACATAAGCGAAGTCATTATAACCGATTTTGTTTTATATAATTTAATATAAAAACCAAACTTCGCTGTGTAATTACTTCATATTAAGCGGTTGGTCAATATAGGCGGAGTCATAATAAACGGATTCTACTGTATATGTCAAAATAATAAAATTATTATATTCTTAAGTCTGATATTATAAGTACAGAATTCTTTATTTATTTCCTCTACCTAAAGAAATCATGTATTTTTCCTTTTCCATTAGTAGGTATGTGCTTACAACCAATAAACAGTTTATTACATAATAAATCACATAATTTACGCTTTGATTATTATTTATTTTGTAAGTGTTGCTCAAAAGACAATCGATAAACATAAAAAAAGCGGTCACAGTCAGTCAGTCAGTCAGGACCCATATTAGAATTTGTTTAGAATGATTTTAGTCCAGATTATTTAATGGGTCTCGACTGTTGCAGTCAATATGTTCATATATATTTATTCAGTTATTTTTTACGCAGTCGGGTTTTTTTATTTTACACTTTTTAGTTACGATTATTAAAATAAAAATATGGTCATTAAATACCATTTTAAAGTCCTCAAAAGCCCTTTAATTACCACCATACCCATACCCATATTGGCCATACACACCGCCCATACCCACACACATATTGGACACCCAAAAACCCATATTGGACACCCAAAAACCCATATTGGTCTCCAAAATTGTAATAAAAAAAAAAAAAATGTTTTTGCTTTAAACTATAGCATCTCACAGTCATGTTGGTTTTTTTTTCGCGTCACCTATCTAAGAACACTTGGGTTAGGGTCAACTCACACCGAAAGAGCGGCGAAGGGCAGCGAAGCGGAGCGCAGTTTCAGTTTCATATGAATTTTAACTTTATTATCATTACCATAATACTGTCAGTCAGTCGCACGGCTCCGTTTATGGAATTCCCCGGAATTCCTGCGGCGCCGCGGGCATCCGCGCGACTCGTTCGAGTTTCTCATGCGATAATAAGTATTATGGTAATGATAATAAAGTTAAAATTCATATGAAACTGAAACTGCGCTCCGCTTCGCTGCCCTTCGCCGCTCTTTCGGTGTGAGTTGACCCTTACGGAAAACGCCAAGACGAATCTAACGAATATGTTAATTAAATAAATTCGTGCAGCGGTTTGGAAGATATGAGGTAATAAAGAATAAGATTACATGCATACAAGATACGCGGGAAAAACAAAACCCTTCGTCGGGTAAAAAAACTTTTATTTTAAGTAGGTACACTCGCTCAACCACACATTACACTACAAAAAATCGTCGTTACTCTTTTGAAATAAAGGTGCCTAAACTGGACCACTATCGTGGTTTCCGAAAGACACAGAATTCCTGTTTCTGACTTATTCGGTGGTATTATTAGGTGCTTTTTAGAAATCAGTACGGCTCGGTTGTTATGGAGCCGACAGTAACAAATGCCGACGTACATCAAACAACGTTTTTCAATACACATTTGAACAAATAAAATAATAGAAAGAAAAGTATATTTAAGAAATTATCAATCGAAAGTTGCAATTTATGTGATGTATTATGAAAGGCGCCCTCTATTATGCCATTCGAGAAGCAGTCGTGAAAACAGAGTACCGTAATGACGCCATCTGTTGTCCGTAGCACGAACTGATAAAATGTTTCGAACTAAGTTCACTAGAGAGAGCTACTTGTCCCCATTCGAAAGTTCGTTTATTTTTTCTATGGGGTTCCAAGTTTGTGCGGTGCCGTGCCGCTCTTCGCTTAGTTTGCTTTTGCTTTCCGAGTGTGTGGGTCGGTTATTGTTCGGTGCAGTGGCTGCTTGAAACTCGCGGATAACTTATTTCTCACTTACTTTATGCGTGCTCTGTTTGTGAATATAATTGTGCTGTGTTTGGTGTGTGTGTAAATATATTTGGAAGTTGGAACTTTTGGAGGCTGTTTCTTCTGGAACTTCGGTAAGTTTGTCCGTTGACTTCATGCAACCTGTCACGCAGGTGTCTCGCAAGTCGCAAGTCACTAACCTCTGATGAATACCTAAATGCTGCCTTTAGATGCGTTGATTTGAACTTTATAGTTGTGATTTGTAGATGTGATACTTAGATAAAATAGATCCTTCTTAAATCTCAGGTTTGTTTTTATAGTTCCTCGTAATTTGGCTGTGATAAGAGGTGAGAACTGGGATAATTAAGTTTTAATTCTACTTTAAACAGTATGGCTTCTTTTGCAAAATAGTATGTCGCTAAATGTGTTTGATATAGTAGGCTGTAGGTATAGTATTTATCAGGCTAATTATCCAAAAAAATAATTAATCAGCGAAGATTTTTATCCAGACAAAACTTTAAGAATGTTATGGTGGCGACAGACAGAGGTCAAAAGGTAACAGGGGCTCTGTGAACCACATCCCGAGACTCACATCCACATCACGCCTAAGCAAGTTATCTACCTGCCAAATTCGTAGTTTCTTTCGAGAGGTGCCTTAAGATCTCTTCTTCTGACTTGTGAGTGGAGGAGCTTTCGAAGTTAGGACTTAGGGGAGATGGGTGTAAGGCTCTACCAGCTATTTATAAGATAGTCACATTTTGTCCATCTAAAATCTTTTTTTCGTAACAATTTCTTCTTAGCGTGTCGATGGCAATCTCAATTGTGTCGGCCCAGAACTGAGCTACCAGTTTGGCGCTTTCGGTAGCATCAGTACGTGTTTGTAACAACTAGAACCTAGGTACTTCTTAGTTCCGTGGTAAAAACTAAATGCAATACTGGCTATCTGTAGTCATAACATGAAAAATCATGTTTTTTTTTTAATTATTGTCTTTCTGTCATTTTGGCACCTGCGGCAAAATTTTTCCCCAAGATGCGGCGTTATTGTTGAAATTTTTAAATTTGTTAAAAACTCACTGTTAGATGTAAATCGATTGCGAAATTTTATTATGTGGCGATATGCATTAACATGTTTGGGAGTAAACCATACGAAAATGCTGTGAAATAGTTTATTTATTTGAACTCCCGGTCCCTCGTTGTGGACCGGTGGTGGTTCATTGTTTTAGTGTTTTAGTCTTGGTAAGCGAATACGTTACTTTTACATTAACTTACGAGTATCGTAGGAAGCGTGTGTAGAAATAAACGAAGAAAAGACACCCAATCAAACAACGCGTGTTAAACTAACACAGTAAGTATATAAATATTAGGTACCACGCATCAATTGAAAGTAAGCTAAAGCTTATTATACATTCAGGTAAGAGACTCGACCATCACTTATAGAAGGTTTACAGATAGCGATAGATAGAGGGCTACCCCTTCAGGCGAGGCGTCTTCCTGTAGGTTGATCCAGATGGCCGAGTGGACAAAATAATTACAATCCTTGTATCTTAAAAATACCTTTCTTTCAATACGATCCGACCGTGACCTGACACACTCCCACTAAAGACACCCCACTCTCTCAGAGTCAGAAACCGAA
Organism: Eurois occulta; assembly: GCA_950022335.1. Classification (NCBI taxonomy): domain Eukaryota; kingdom Metazoa; phylum Arthropoda; class Insecta; order Lepidoptera; family Noctuidae; genus Eurois; species Eurois occulta. The sequence continues at coordinate 5,765,300 of OX465484.1, read as the reverse complement.
TCGAGCACAGGCTCTCAAACTCAGACCCTTACGATGACAATTGCCCCTTCTTCGGCTGTTCCTGAAAACGAACATATAACTACCCGTAAACGCAAACATGTTAATGACTATTCTACTTTTATGAAGGAGATCCATGATATGTTGAAATCTCATACAGCTCAGATGGACAGCAAGTTAGTCTATACAGATTACAATGAAGGAGATAATTTCACAAAACACTGAAATAAAAGAAAAGTTAACCACTATAGCTAAGCAATATGATGATATCGTCATTAGAACAGAGAAGTTGGAAGCTGAGAGGAGATCTGATTTTAACTAGGTATAATAATCAGCTAGAAGATCGCATCGAAAACTTGGAAAGGATGTCATGTCTATCGAGAATGGAAATAAGAAATATTCCGAAACCACCTGGAGAGTCTAAGGAAACCCTTTACAAAATTGTCACAGAAACGGCCACGGTTCTCGGTGTATCCATCCGACGGCATGAAATTAGAGATTTGTACCGGCTAAACAGGAAGGAAGGCGTATCACCAATAATAGTAGATTTTATAAACATGCATATTAAAGGCGATTTCATTAAAAATGCACGGGACTTTAATATAAATAAAAAATAAAATTAGAGGGCCCTCCTAAGCCAATATTCCTGTCCGAGTGCCTAACACCAAAAGCTCAGCATCTATTCTACTTTGCTAGAAAATTCGCCAAAGAGAATAGCTATATTTTCTGCTGGACTTCTCTCGGCAAAGTATTTCTAAGAAAAAGTAAGGGGGAAAAGCAAATTCTTAATAAAAGCGAAGCGGACATAGATCTCCTACATCAAACTAAATGACTAGCTGAGTACTTATGCACCTATTATCCTAAAAACCCGTATTACTATCATGAGTTTTATATACAATCAAAAGTATTTTTTATGTTCACATTGTTAGTAATTAAGTATTTCTGTCATTGTTCTTTCTACTGTTCAACTACTTACATTCACCACACATCGAAACATAACACTCGCACATTATTTTTACTAAATCCCAAAACACTTTCGTGCCTTTCATTGTGTGCCCTTAATACAGCATACTTTGCAGCTCTTGATGTTCCGACGATTTGTCTCTGCTATACCATTGCTACTAGTTTTGTTTCCGTTTCTACCTACAAAGAATATGGTTGACATACAAGGTATCGCAAATGACATTGACGATGTAGTCAGTGTCGGCGATGCTATAGGTATTGACATTCCGGAACACTGCAAGGCTGCCTTTAACTCAGGTGCAAAATCGTTTTCAGTCCTAAATCAAAATATCAGAAGTCTAAACCGTAACTATGAAGGGCTTGCTGTTCTCCTCAAGAGACTAGACATCAATTACGATCTTATTATGCTTACAGAATCTTGGCTATCCGAAAATTCGATCATACCTGAAATGGTAAACTACACAACTCACAGTACTAAATCCCACTTTAATCAAAATGGTGGTATCGTATTATACCTGAAAGATAGCATACACGCGAATGTCTATGAACCAAATTACTATCAAGAAGTAAATGGCCTTGTGACAACAATCAACAGCGATTTAGCTGTTGTATCAATGTACAGACCTCCAGCATTCAAAAACCTAGATCCCTTTTTAAAGTCTTTAGATAAAATCTTGTCAATCGCCCATTAAGACTATGTTTTTATATTGGTTAATACTTTAACCAATATAAAAACATAGTCTTAATGGGCGATTTAAATATTAATATTAAACTTGAACAGCTTAACCCTAAACATACAGAATACTTAAACTGCTTGCATCCCACGGCCTTCTTACCACGCACACTCTGCCGACTAGAGAATCAAACTGCGTTGACCACTGCTTCGTCAAAACAAAACTAAAACCGTTGACTATAGTTTGTAATTCAACCCTAGTCCCTAACTGACCAACTTAAGTGTTATGATATCACTTCCTCTGAAAATTAAAAATAGACCCAAAAAAACCCCTTTCATACAAAAACCAACTACGATGCTGCTATTAGAGACCTAAACAGATTAACTGGGAAGAAAACTTTCATAATGATGACCCAAATGCAATGGTGAACATCTTCTTGAAAACCATCACAGATATCCTTTCGAATCACACACACACCGTCAAACAGCTAAGCGACAAATAATCCTTAAGCCTTGGATTACACCAGGTCTATGTAGATGTATGAGGAATCGCGATCAACTTCACCAATGACTAAGAATAACACCAGAAAACCCAACCCTGACCATAACTTACAAGCGCTACCGAAATCCATGTAATAACCTACTTAAAAACCTTAGAAACGAATATTTTAAATCAGAATTAGCTAAATCTAGTAACAATATAAAAAGACAATGGGGACTGGTTAAAGATATGGCTAATTTAAACAGCTACCCAAAAATACCATCAGAGCTTCTTACCACTAATTCAACACATCAGGACGCGTTAAATAACATAAATAGCTACTTTGTCAATGTCGGTAGTAAATTGGCAAACACTATCCTGTCCAGGACCCTCACAAATGAGATAAATCTAAGCAGTCGGAGTAGACCAAAACCGAATAGCGGAACCCTAAAGTCCTTTATGTTTCTCCCAACAGACCAATTTGAAATTAAAGAAATAATTGCTAACATAAAAGCTAAGAATTCCTCGGGATGGGACGGTGTCTCTACGTTTTTTATTAAAAGAGCAGTGGATTACCTTATTGCACCACTAGCACACATATATGTATATTGCTTGCTTTTCAAAAGGAATCTTTCCAGATGCCCTTAAAAAGTCTGTCACTATTCCAATATATAAAACAGGAGACAAAACTTTGGGTGTCGAATTATAGACCGATCTCTTTGCTTCCTAGTTTTTCAAAAATTCTAGAAAAACTAATAAATAAGAGGCTAAAACACTACCTAGAAACTCATAATCTTCTCTCAGGTAATCAATATGGGTTCAGGGAAAATATATCAACTGCTGACGCTCTTCACAAACTAACTTCGTCGAGAACATGGATAGGGGACAGAAGACTCTAGGCATATTCCTAGATCTAGCAAAGGCCTTCGACACCTATACCCATTCTCCTTAACAAACTCGATACCTAGAAATACGATAGGAATTCGAGGAATACCTCTCCAACTTTTCCAAGATTTCCTGACAAACCGGAAACAGGTTATAAAAATTGATAATAGTAATAGCCATGAGGCTTCTGGGTAAGCTCGTTCCATCGTCGACCTCAACTCTGTCCTCAGGACTAGATTGAGGTCAAGAGTAGGCCAATTTAGTATTAAAAAAAAATGAGGAAAATGTGACATTCGGAGTGCCTCAAGGCAGTGTATTGGGTCCTACGCTGTTTTTAATATATATTAATGACATATTCTGCAATTTGCTTTTACAAAATGGTCAAATAATAACATTTGCAGATGACACAGTATTATTGTTCAGCTCTAACACGTGGAAAGATGTAACCGAAGTAGCAAATGAAGGTTTTGCTTTAGTTACCTCATGGCTGGACAATCATCTGTTGACACTTAATCTGGACAAAACGAAATTATTACATTGACAATTAACAGTAGAACTCAACCGTCTCCTAACTCAATAAATATTCAAACTCACCATTGCAACAATCGAAGTACCTGTCTTTGTAACCCAATCACCAGAACCAATTCTATAAGATATCTTGGTGTTATAGTAGACCAAAACTTAAACTGTAAAGAACACGTCATTAAAGTCAATAATCGCGCAAGAAAGCTATTTTATATTTTTAAAACTATTAGAAATACATGTGACATTAAGCTACTAATTAAAATCTATTTAGCACTTTGCCAATCTATACTGATGGCCTGAATGCATGGGGATAAAACCTCAAAAACAACCATATTGTCTGTCGAAAGAGCCCAACGCATGGTACTTAAGTAATTTCTCGCAAAAAGTACACATATCCGACACACATACTTTACCAAGAACTAGGAGTCCTTACGGTGCGAAAATTATTCATTAAACAGGAGATCATGGCAGTCACAGCATAAAGTAAAACCGCACTTAGCTAAAAGGCGGCGAATAGATATAGTCTATAACATACCCAAATTTAGAACATCTTTTGCACACAAATTTCACAATTATCTCGGTCCTAGCCTTTACAACAAAATAAGTAAAGATCTAAAATTGAAGAATCTTGATACCCAAACATGCAAAAAAGCTATTGAAAAAATATTTGAAAGCTCTAGCCTACAACATCACTGAAAATCTACTATAAAACGATGTTATAAACAAGGCACATTAACAAATAAATAATAAAGCACACTTAACTTAATTGTACTCATACAGAAACATACATAAAACATATACACATATACATACCCAAACACAGACAATTCCAATCATTTGTAACTTAGTTAATACAATTATATGTACCATGATATATTATCTATACAGTATGTAATCAAACTGCTGCTATGTAACTTGTAACTGGAACCTTGTGGGAATCTGTTGTTTTAAGGTTGAGGAAGACTATCCGCTCGTGATACAGTTTTATACTAGTACGAGGGGATAGGGCGAATCAGTCTAAGGACAACCAAACCATTTTACCTTTACATTGTATCATTTCACATCCAACGATCTGTCTGTTTTGTGTTTATTATTAAGTTACTCTTTATGGTTGTCTTAAATTCGTGAATAAATATTATTATTATAATACTCCTAATGAAATAAAACAGAAAATCATCATCTCATCATTTTCCAGCCCTGCTCCCATGTTATTTGGGGTCGGCGCAACACGTTTTTTCTTCCATGGCTTTAATATTCATATCACTTCATTGTAATTTTCAGATAAATTATGTTGTGACGCAGTATACGAAGTTTTATTAATTAATCTGTTAATGTGCAGTTGTATTCGTCAAAATTTTCGAGCAAACTCGCTTCTATTATTTAAATGGCTTTGACAAAACCGGCAAAAAAGGCAACGCGACAATGAAGCCATTACAAGGAGATTCGGTGCACAACAATAGTTGCTCCTGCACTTCATGCGATTCCAAAAGTGAATCAGACCGCCAAACATTCAAGCGATTGCTAGTGCAAGGATCTAGAATAAATAGATTATTGACTAGTAAATATCATATGCATTTAAGACAAAGTCATTTATTGGACAAGTTAATCAAAACGAGAGCATTGTATGATGCCCTCAGAAGTCAGTTGCTCTCTGGCAGTGAAAGTAGCACATATGATTTAAAGCCTAGACAATCTTCTAGAGGGATGAGAAAAGCTTTTTTGGAAGCTAAGAAGAGTAGTGATATTTTTGCTTTGGTGGATTTAGTGGACAAAGGTGCTGCTACGGGAATGAGAAAATTAAGTGAATGTTGCAGTTGTTGTACATGTAGTTCCAAATTAAAACTTAATGAAAATGTTCAGAAAAGCCGAAGGAATAGACAAGTCCGCGCTGGCGGTAACATCCCTTCAAGATCTAGTGTTGGTTCTAAGCAAGAAACTGGTGAAGCAAAAAATATTAAATCTGACCCCTGCACGTGTGCTTGTTATGAACATGAAAAAAAAAAGAAATCTAGGGAAATGTTTGACAAAACCCGCCTCGGACAGCATATCATTGAACGAGATAGCCTTTCTACTGCTTCCAATGGCCATAAATTTATGTCTCTTAATCATCGCATGTTGAGAAAGTCACATTATAAACTTAAACGGGGTAAAGCCTATCCGTCTCCATATATGGAATATTTTGGCCAAGGTAGTAATAAAACAAAAATAAAATCAAAACTTACTCATGAAAATGCCATTAAGAAAACGGAATCCAAACAAATGTTAAAGCTTGGCCAGAGACATATTACAAAAGATAGTTTAAAGGCTGGTCACATGATTTCACAGAAAAAAGTACCCGAGATGAGTTCTATGGTTGATACGGAAAATGTTGGCGTTGGTGGTAATAAATTACAAATAAAATCAAAACTAACTCATGAAAATGCCATTAATAAGAAAATGGAATCCAAAGAAATGTTAAAGCTTGCCCAGAAATATGTAAAAGATACTTTAAAAGCTGGTCACATAATTTCACAGAAAAAAGAACCCGAGATGAGTTCTATGGTTGATACGGAAAATGTTGGCGTTGGTGGTAATAAATTACAAATAAAATCAAAACTAACTCAAGAAAATGCCATTACTAAGAAAACGGAATCCAAAGAAATGTTAAAGCTTGCCCAGAAATATATAAAAGATAGTTTAAAAGCTGGTCACATAATTTCCCAGAAAAAAGAACCCGAGATGAGTTCTATGGTTGATATGGAAAATGTTGGCGTTGGTGGTAATAAATTACAAATAAAATCAAAACTAACTCATGAAAATGCCATTACTAAGAAAACGGAATCCAAAGAAATGTTAAAGCTTGCCCAGAAATATATAAAAGATAGTTTAAAAGCTGGTCATATAATTTCACAGAAAAAAGAACCCGGGACGAGTTCTATGGTTGATATGGAAAATATTGGCGAAAGTGGTAATACAACACAAATAAAAACAAAACTAACTCAAGAAAATAAAATTAAAATTAAAAACGATAGTTTAAAATCTGATCACAAATATCCACAAAAAAAAGAACCCGAGTCGAGATCTATGGTTGGGAAGACAGCAGAAGAAAGTATGATTCCTGCTAATAAGACTACAACAAAGTTCATAGAACATATTGGTGAATTGAAACAAAGACTGGCACATAGTACAAGAAAAATCAATCAAAGTCGAAAAGAAAATATAAATAAAAGCGACACTTTAAGCTCATCTAGTAAAAGTATTCCGAAAGAAACCCCTTTTATACCAGGCAATAAACGACAAACAAGACACTCAAGAGGGAAAACACTAAATAAAAAGCATTTTTTTTTTAAACCAAACACTGAGATTGCAAAAAACTCTAAGGAATACACTTTTGAAGAATCAAATCAACAAAAAAAATCAAAGGAAAGCAAGATTTCGCCTCAAAAGGAACCTGCAGATGAAGTTAATCAAATAAAAAAACTGCTGCCTTTCAACTTTACTCCGAGAAAAAAGCCAATCAAATCTCAAACAGTGATAATACCAGGCATGGAAGAATCAGTATCTATAAGCTCGATTAAAAATAGTTCTCATGTTAACAATAAAAAAACAACGTCGGTTTCATCCAACCAAACAAACAAATCACAATCAAAATTAAGATCATCGGTCTTATTACGTAAAAAACTTAGATTTTTATCAGCGCCATTACGCCGGCATGAAGGATCTGCTCGTCATAAGAAACAGTCTATTGTTACACAAAAGAACATCATGGCTGGCAGCCACACTCTTAAGAGATGTCTCTGCAGTCTAAAACTTAAAATAATTGAAACCAAATCTAGGATTAGTAAAAATGTTACGAACGAGAATCTGAATATCAAAGATAAGCAAACTATCCACCTAAATAATTTGCTGCCTACCTTAAAAACTTTAATAAAAACATCTAATTTAAGTCTTCATGATCCTAAAAACATGTCAGGTCATGCAACTAAATGTGAGTGTCCTGACTATGCAAATCAAAGTCCAGCAGTGAGAAGAAATAAAGGAAAGACTCAAAATAAGACGAATACTCACCTTGAAATAAAACATAATGTTATTGACGATAATCAACCTGTACCATATGGCCCTGATAAGTATATCTCAGATAAAACAAAACTATCAATTCATGCATTTATTACCGACTGTGTGTGTAAAAAAGTAGAAGAATTCATGTATAAGCATAGCCAACCAAACTTTGAATTTGGTGCAAAATCCACTTCACATCATCATCATGCGTCCCAATGTGAATGTTTTGATAAAAATAGTAGAAGTGAAGAAAAAGGAATATATAAGGATCAACGTGATAGATCGATTACGACCCAAAACCCATGGAAACTTCAAAATCAATCTGTCTTTTTGAAACAACTACAAAAGAAAAACCTTTCCAGTCCAAGACTAAAAATAAAGCAAAGCAAAGTGAAGGTTATATGCAAATGTGTTGATGAAACCAAACAACTACAAAACAAGAAATCACATACAAGGAACTCTGCTACATCTACTAGAACAAAACACGATTTACGTAGATGCTTTTGTTCCTTACAATTAAGTAAGCAAGGAAAGAAAAAATATAATAAAAGAAATGAAATGAAGGTAACAATAATCCAGCCAAACATTAAAGTTCAGTCTTCTCATAATAAATTTAAACTAACGAAGCACGATGTACCCTACGAATATGACAGCTATTCACAACAAGAAGAAGGAAGAAACTGGAAAAAGTTTTTAAAAAGTAATTTCCATAAATCAAGATCCAATATATCTATTCTAACTTCCCAATCAATGCTGTTAAGTGGAATCAAAGATATAAATAATTCTATATTGATTTCTCATAGAAGTGAATTTGTCATACCTATGTTGGATAGATACAAAACTCAGTCATCAGATATTTCGACGCACCGAGCAAGCAAGCGTTCTTCTTATCTTTACTTTCCGATGGACAAAGACAACAAAATGAAAAGGGACACTAAAATTCGTTCTTGGGAAGGCTTGAATTTAGAAAATGATACAAAAAGTCAACACAAAACTACGCTATTGGTTAATAAAAAAGGAGAGCAGAGTTTATTACTTGGTCACATAAACAAGCGATCCACTTTTAAGTCACGTAAGAAAGGAAAATATGGCAAGAAAAGCAGTGTTGTTGTAAATACTGATACAAAGACTAATATAATTCCAGATAAAATGAATCCGGACTTTCGAAGAAGCTCAAAACTCATTGAATCAAAATATACACACCAGCAGAAATCCTACGAACCAAAACATTTGAAGACGTTTAAATTAGAAAAGAATAAAAGTAACACGTTGGAAGCAGTAACTAAAAAACCTAAAATGAAATCAAAGTCAAGTGATACACGCACATTAAGAAGCACGTCGAATGTTTTATATGTAAAATCTGATTTCCAGCAACGAAATACTTCATTACTGACGTTCAAGAAAATGAAAAGATACTCTGAATTATCTCACCTGCCACAATGTGCTAGGGAAATGGAAAGATTACTGAAGCGACGTGTTAATGTGGGTTCTAATTTTAGCTTAAATATAGAGATTTACAAAAGCACTTCAAACGAAAACAATTTACACCAAAACAGGCCAAAAAACAGAAATGATCATTTTTCATTCAATAAACAAGAAGGTAATTTTCAAACCAAAAGATATAGTTCCAATCAAACAACCCAGCTAGGTGCCACTAGAGTTAGTCCGGTAACAAACAGGTGTTTCTGTACATTCCAAATGTCAAAAATGGATACACACCGCAGAAGTAGTAAATCGCTTTCACCATTTAGAACAAAGGAACTCACACAAGTTTATACCGTAAATACAGTTGCTATTACCGAAAATAAAATGAAAACACCAAAAATATTAGAATTTGATCATGACTTCCACTGTATCGATTCTTTGTGTCCTATTTACTGCTCAAGGAACACTTCAAGTCACACTAAGCAGTGGCAGTATTTCAAAGAAAATCAAACATGTGGATTCTCCATATCCATGATTGCATTCAAAGCCAAACATAAATTGCAAATCAGCTCCAAAGATCAAAGTTTACTTCATTTTGCTTCAAATGAATCGGTGCGATTTGAATCTGTATTCAGTTGTGTTATTGATAACATCGACAATCAAACAGAAAAACAGATCCTTAAAATCGCAGAGTCAAATGATACGCTTGCTCTTAGACAGTGCATAGCGGAAGATTCTGAAACGGAAAATGAACAAAATGTAAGGGATCCTGATCATCTGACCGGTGTTCAACCGTTACTTAGACGGTGTTATTGTACCATGAACGTAAGTCCTCAAAAGAGGAAGCTACTGGATTATGAGTGTGAGCCAGAAATTTGTATACCAGGCGAATGTGACCCGTACGAATGTCAAAAATTGATAATGAAGCGATTAATGAGAAAAGTTTCAAGAATGTCTGGCACTGAAAGCAGATCAAGAAGCACTTCTTGTGCCACTACCTCATCCGGTGGATGTACAAAGAAACTTCAAGCAGATAGAGCCCGTGAACCGAAATATCGTACAAGAGGTCACGATCCTAGAAGAATACCTAGATCAAGACCTTCCCGACCTCAGGGCTTAAAATACCAGACGTTACCTCGAGCATCTGCGGCACCAGCTCCAGCTAATAGGCAAGCTGTCCGAGTTGGTTCTAAATTTAGTTTTGATATGGAATTCTCTAAAGGCAGTTCAAAATCAGCTCCTACTACAGACTTTGTCAGAGTACCAAAACGCCAGACATCATCCAGATCTTCTATGACCTATCCCAGTCATGGTATGGATAGAGGTACAAAATATCGTAGGCGTAGGCATAACAGAGAAACCCAATCGATAATGAGACAAATGCGTCATAGAGCTTCTAGTGTGACACCAATGTTGAAAAGATGTTTTTGCACATTAAAATTACAAAAAAAGGGAAGGCAGCAAAAAAATTTAGAGTCACAAAGTATTGAACATGGTTCACAAGGTACATCAACACCGCCTGAATTTCGAGACGAAATACCTGTTCTTAGAACAACTGAAAGAGGTCAGAATACAAGTAGAAAACGTGGATTATTGCCATATGAATGCAAATACCAAGGTATTTGCACCTCTGGCGAATGTGACCCTTATGAGTGTTTAGAGGTAATAAAAAAAAGAAATAAACATACAAAAGATTTTGGAACAGACTCAATGGTGTCGAGTACATCTAGCGCAAGCATGACATCTAGTCAAAAACGACAAAGAAAACGAATACAGGTAAGACATTTTCGAGCAAAACATGTTAGATCAAGAACCACTTCCGTAAGATCTAAGCCTTCTGTAATGACTATAGACACAAGCAGGCAAGGACAGGACCGATCAGTCTGTCAGTCAATACCATCAAGACAAGCAGTCAAGATTAGTTCCAACTTCAGCTTCAACATAGAATTTTATAAAGATCAGACTGGTCCCTGTCATGATACCGATACGCGGCCATCGGAAGTCTATGGACAACGGGCACCGAAACCTGTTAGAAAAGTTCAAAGAGGGGTATACGCTAATAGAAGGATGAGACTAGATACCTATTCACAAGATGGAACATCTACTCGGGATGACGACTCACAAATAGGTATATACCACCGTGGTCAATCTACAATGACAACTGGCTGTCCCCAACGCAGCTTCTGCACTTCACAGTTACAAGGACTTAATGTTGACGCATCAACTCAAGGAAAGCCGTATCGGTTCGCAAAATTGAAGCGATGTTTCTGTACTCTTAAATTGATGTCCGCGTATCAAAGACAACTTATTAAAGATGGCAACGTAGGACACGAAAGATCTAGTGTATTGTATAGACGCATTGGTAGGACGCAAACACGACGAGACGAACCTGACTATGAAGTCTCTGACCAGACGCAAACACGGGGCCTTTTACCTTATGAATGTGAACCTGGTGTATGTGAGCCAGGATTTTGCGATCCAAATGAATGTATTAAATTGATAAGAAGAAGAGGGTTATTAAGACATCAAATGACTGGCATGAGAAGACCGCGAACTAGATCAACATCATCTTATTTTTCGTCATCTAATCCATCAAGAGCAAGAATGACACAGTCAAGATCATACTGGCCAAGATCAAGAATGACTCAATCAAGATCATACTGGCCAAGATCAAGAATGACACAATCGAGCTACTTTCACCCACGGAGAAGGCGCAGACGACGGGACTATGCTCCTAGAGCAAGCGTTATTGATGGAAAAGGTGAGTCACCGCAAAGACAAGCCGTTAGAATTGGTTCGAACTTCAGTTTCAACATAGAATTTTATAAAGACAAGGGTGGTTCTCCTAATCTCAATGTGCAAGCGGCAGCTCCTATTGTTAAAAAGTATCGACCAATCCCTATCAGAGATAGGGGTCATGGTGCGTATCGTAGGATAAAAACCAGAGATAGGGGGTTGAGAGGAAGACGATTTCCAACATTTAGTCGTGATTCTCAAATGGAACGAACACAAAGGAGAGATATCGGTTTGGGCCCAATATTAAGACGGTGCTTTTGTACATTACAACTTCAAAAAAAATCTAAGCGCAAAAGTGAAACCAAAGTCATCGCCAAAGCTGTGTCCGTAGCGGTATCTAAAGATGTGTCCAAAGCCGAGGCCAAAGCTAAGGCCAAAGCTAAGATAAAAGTTAAGACTAAATCTGAGGCTAAAGCCGAGACCAAAACCAAAGCCGGGGCCAGAGGCGATATGAAAGATGAAACCGAAGCCGAGACCAAAGGCAAATCCAAAGCCAAAACCAAAGCCGAGGCGAAAGACGAGAGCGTAGACACGACTAAAGGCAAATCCAAAGCCAAGGCGAAAGACGAGAGCGTAGACACGACTAAAGGCAAATCCAAAGCTAAAACCAAAGCCGAGACCGGAGACGCAACTACAGGCAAATCCAAAGCAAAAACAAAACCCGAGACCGAAGCCGAGACCAAAGGCAAATCCAAAGCTAAAACCATAGCCGAGACGAAAGACGAGGGCGAAGACGCGACTAAAGGCAAATCCAAAGTTAAAAGCAAAGCCGAGACCGAAGACGCAACTAAAGGCAAATCCAAAGCAAAAACCAAAGCCGAGATGAAAGACGAGACTGAAGACGCGATTAAAGGCAAATCCAAAGCTAAAACCAAAGCCGAGACAGAAGACGCAACTAAAGGCAAATCCAAAGCAAAAACCAAAGCCGAGACGAAAGACGAGACTGAAGACGCGATTAAAGGCAAATCCAAAGCTAAAACCAAAGCCGAGACAGAAGACGCAACTAAAGGCAAATCAAAAGCAAAAACCAAAGCCGAGACGAAAGACGAGACAAAAGCGGAAACTAAAGCTGGGACCAAAGCAACGACCATAATCGCGTCCAAAGCCAAGAGTAAAGGTGTGTCTAAAGCTGTATCCAAAGCCATGTCTAAAGTCGAGTCCAAGGTCGGGTCCAAAGTCGGGTCCCCAGTAGGTTCAAAAGCCGGGTCCAAAGTCGGGTCTAAAGCTGGGTCCAAAGCCGGTTCCAAAGCCGGGTCCAAACTCAACAACAAGGCCGAAGAAACCGAACCCCAATACCAAAAAACAACCAACAAAAGACATAAATGCTTATGCGACAAACAAAAACCCAGTAAGCCCAATCTCCAAGCTCCTGTAGAAGAGGTCACACCTAAGACTATCACGTCATCGAAAAAGTCAAAGGAAAGTAAAGTAGCAACGAAAAAGCGGGAAGAAAGTATTAAGTCATCGAAAAAGCCGGAAGAAAGTATTAAGTCATCGAAAAAGCCGGAAGAAAGTATCAAGTCATCGAAAAAGTCAGAGGGAAGTATCAAGTCATCGAAAAAGCTACAGGGAAGTATATCAGCCAAGAAGTCGGAGGGTAGTAGTATCATCACTGCGAGAAAACCGAAGGGACGTATCATGAGAGTGAAAAAGTCAGTGGGACGTTTCAGGCCAGCGAGAAAGCATAGGGCATTTGGACATAAATTAGAGCCTTATGAATGTGAACCTGGAGTATGTGTGCCTGGTGTGTGTGATCCTTATGAGTGCTTAAAACGTATTAAGAGACGACTTATGTACTCGTCAGGAACATCGACCGATCGACGTGAAACAAGATCTACTGCGAACATGGCAAGGTATGGTCGGGGATACCGAGATAGTGATTCGCAATCTGATATGCAGCGCAAAAAACTAACGAGGACGAGAGAGACTCTTACTCGGTATAAAGAAAGAGACCCGTTTAGAGAAAAAAGACAGTATAGAGAAAGAAGACCGTATAGAGAAAAGAGACCATATAGAGAAGTGACACCACAGACTAGAAGCGTAGAATATAGAAGTACCGAGAAATCCAACAAACAAGCAGTGAGGATAGGATCTAATTTAAATATTGGCGCACAGTTTGTTAAAGAAAAATCAAGCGGTGGATCTGGTGCAACTTCGAGGCCAATGAGGCAATACGTAGTACGTTACGTCGACAAACCCAAGATAACGAGAAACAGATCTGCAGAAGGGCAATCGACTTATTTCAGAAATAACAGAGCGCAGTATACAAGGGACAATCGAGACATGGATTCTCAAGCTTCGGGTTCATCAATGAGCTCTATAACGGCTGGGTCTGTGGCACAGTTTTTGAAACGATGTTTTTGCACTTTACAGTTACGCTGTAACACGGAAAACCAGGGAAGTCCCTTTGAATGTTTCAGTGATCTTTCAAAAACAAAAATACAAAAACTCCTGCCAAGAGAAAAGGTTTCAACCTCAGAAAAAAGTAGGCTTACTAGAAAACAAAATCAATTTGTGCAGTTATGTTGTAATATGGAAAACCAAGGAAGCCCCTTTGAATATATCAGTGATATTTCAAAAACAGAGATACCAAAAAGCCTATCAAGAGAAAAGGTTTCTAAGGCAGAACAAAATACACATACTAGAAAACAAAGTCAATTTGTACAGTTGCGTTGTAATACGGAAAACCAAGGTACCCCCTTTGATTGTATCAGAGATATTTCAAAAATAGAAATACCAAAAAGCCTATCAACAGAAAAGGTTTCTAACGTAGAAAAAAATAGGCATAGTAGAAAACATAAACAATTTATATTACGTTGTAGTACGGAAAACCAAACAAGCCCATTTGAATGTATCAGTCATATTTCAAAAACAGAGATACTAAAAACCCTACCTAGAGAAAAGGTTTCAACCCCCGCAAAAAGTAGACATACTAGAAAACAAAGTCAATTTGTTCAGTTACGTTGTAATACGGAAAACCAAGGAAGCCCTTTTGAATGTTTGAGTGCTCTTTCAAAAACAAAAATACCTAGAGAAAAGGTTCCAACCGCAGAAAAAAGTAGACATACTAGAAAACACAGTAAATTTGTGCAGTTACGCTGTGGCCCGGAAAACCAAGGAAGCCCTTTTGACTGTTTGAGTGATCTTTCAAAAACAAAAAAACAAAAAAGCTCCTTTGTCTGTTTGAGTGAACTTTCAAAAACAATAAAGCAAAAAACCCTAACAAAAGAAAAAAGTAAGCATACTAAAAAACAAAGTCAATTTCTTGGGAGAAAACTTGAACCCTTCGAATGCGAACCTGGCGTTTGTGTGCCTGGCGAATGTGATCCATACGAATGTTTAAAATTAATCAAAAGAAGGAGGCAGACAAAACAGGCTGGTACCGTACCGTCAAAAAGCCGATCGATTTCTAGTTCGACACCTGAAAGAAAAAAATGTAGACCTAGGAAAATACAAGCCAGGTCTTATTCTCCATGTCGGAGAAATGCTAAGATTGTTCAACGCGATGATCAATATGATGTAAGCCGGTCAATTTCTAGCTCATCAGGTGAAAAAAGAAAATTTAGACCTAGAACAAAAACGAGGTCTTATTCTCCATATCGGAGAAATCGACGCGATGATCAAAGTCAAGATGATACTATTACTACCCAGCAAGCCTCCCGAGCCACACGTGATACTAAGCTTAATCGGGAAGCGGTACGTTTGGGATCTAATTTCAATTTAAAAATTGAATTTTTCAAAGATCAGTCCCCGCAAATTCCATCTGTGCGTGAAGTTAGTAACATTGTAAAAGAAGATGAAAGGCGTAAAGTGAAGAAAAGGAGTTTGAAGAAATTAATATTTATTATGCCAAGACCAATGAGGAAATGTACAGTGGCCAAATCAAATAGTATCAAAAGTATGTCCTCTTATAGCAAAAAAGACCGTTCTCGAGAATTTAAATCACAATCAGAATTAGCAAAAACTGATTCCAGGAGTACATGTACACCTTTACTTAAACGGTGTTTTTGTACGTTAAAATTTGAAAAGAAAGGAAAGCAGCGGTTTCTTAAAACAAAAACAATGATAAAATCTTTGTCCTTTAGAAGATCGTCTAAAAAAGAAGAACCTGTTAAAGTGTCATCTAAAAAATCATCCTTCAAATGTATATCTAAAAAATCAGCAGAATCTTCCTTTAAATGTATATCTAAAAAATCGGCAGACTCTTCCTTTAAATGTGTGTCCACTCACACTAAATCAAAAACTAAAGCAGAAATTGAACCGGTAGGAGCTCATGATATAGGCACTAAAAATAAAAACTGTCGATGTTATAGTCTTTTAGCGAAAATTTGTAAATGTGATACAAGTCCTAAGGCACAAAAATGCAAATGCTTTCCTAAAACATGTGAATGTAATAAACCAGAAAAAAATAAAAACTGCAAATGCAGAAAATCATGTGAATGTAAAATGCTCCCAGAACCCTCTATTAAACCCTTGGAACAAGAGACAGAGACGAAGTCGGGACGAAAGTCGGGACGAAAGTCACGAAAGTCGGAATCAAAAGAGTTTCCATGCATTGAAGGGAGAGAATGCAAATGCTGCGTATGCAATACTTATACTTCAGAAGTTAGTGATTTTCCATGCAAAAAGGGAAAAAAATGCGTATGCTGCAAATGCAATATTAATCAGAAACAAGCTCAAAATATTGTTTCTGTGAAAAAAAATCAGATAATTGTTTCTATGAAAAGAATAAACAAAACTGTTTCTGGGAAAGGAGATCAGAAAACTAGTTCTGGGAAAGGAGATCAGAAAACTAGTTCTGGGAAAGGAGATCAGAAAACTAGTTCTTCGAAAAGAGATCAGAAAACTGCTGCTGGGAAAGGGGATCAGGAAATTGTTTCTGGAAAAGGGGATCAAGATATTATTGGTGTGAAACAAGAGAAGTTTCCATGTAACAAAGGCAAGAAATGCAAATGCTCCATATGCAAAGAATGCAATACTCGCGCTCGGGGATTATCTAAGCAAGGCAAGATATGCAAATGCGCCACATGCAAATGCAATACTCTCGCTGCGGAAATAACTGAGTATCCATGTAAAAAAGGTAAGGAATGCAAATGCGCCACATGCAAATGTAATACTCTCGCTGCGGAAATAACTGAGTATCCATGTAAAAAAGGCAAGGAATGCAAATGCGCCATATGCAAATGTAATACTCTCGCTGCGGAAATAACTGAGTATCCATGTAAAAAAGGCAAAGAATGCAAATGCGCCACATGCAAATGCAATACTCTCGCAGTGGAAATATCCCGGCTTCCATGTAGAAAAGGTAAAAAATGCAAATGCTCCACATGTAAATGTAATACTCTCGCTGTGAAAAAAACCGAACAGCCATGTAAAAAAGGGAAGAATTGTAAATGCTGCAAATGCAGTCCTTCTACGGTTTCTATGAATCATGAACCGAACATGGTTTCAATGAAAGAAGATCAGAACATTATTCCTGTGCACCAAGATAAGTGTGGGTGTAATAAAGATAAATCAAAAAAATGCAAATGCTATACAGATAAAGTGGGTAAGTGTGAATGTGAAGGACCTAAAGCACAAAAATGCAAATGCTTTCCTAAAACATGTGAATGTAATAAACCAGAAAAAAATAAAAACTGCAAATGCAGAAAATCATGTGAATGTAAAATGCTCCCAGAACCCTCTATTAAACCCTTGGAACAAGAGACAGAGACGAAGTCGGGACGAAAGTCACGAAAGTCGGAATCAAAAGAGTTTCCATGCATTAAAGGGAGAGAATGCAAATGCTGCGTATGCAATACTTATACTTCAGAAGTTAATGATTTTCCATGCAAAAAAGGAAAAAAATGCGTATGCTGCAAATGCAATATTAATCAGAAACAAGCTCCCTCTTTTAAACCCTCCGTTAAAGCATCTGAAAAGAAATCATTAGTTAAAATGTCAGATAAGAAAACGTCGACGAAAGGAAAGTTCGATCCATTGCAACAATTATACCCTGTATGTGAAAAGGGGGTATGCGAACCAGGAGAATGCACTCCGTTTGGGAGCCTTAAAAAGAGTATTCGACTCATAGGTCGAAAACATAAACACCCACGCGTTTTAATCACCGAAGGCGGAGGCCCTCGAAAACCGGCTAGAATTGGAATACGTATAAAACGTGCACCACGTAGGTCTGTTTCCGGCATAGCTGCTCAATTCTTGCCAGGTTACACACATAAAAGAATAAAATATAAAGGAAAACGTTATTCACCGGAAAAAGTAGAAAATATTGTAGAACAACCACGATATTCGTTTTTGCTTGGAAGAGATGCAAGACAAGGTGTAAAAATTTCTTCAAACTTTAGTTTCAATATTGAATTTTTCAAAGAAATGTTACCTCCAGTTATGGACAAGATTAAAGAAAAGGTACCTCCAGATATGGATTACGACTCTGTCCGTCATAGTCGTGGAAGACATAAACACAAAAGCATGGGAGCTAGTCTGGGATCTGAAAAAACAGAATCATCATCGGCTGTAACAATGATAAAAAAATGCTTTTGCACGCCAAAATTACAAAGAGTAACTCATCCCCAAATCATAACTGTTGGCAGAGTAGAAGAAATTAGGCCACTGCCATTTTATGAACCAAAAAAGTGCCTGATCCAATACCAAATACAGCAGTCTACAAAACAGTATTACAAAACAAATCCTCAAGAAATAGAGACAATAATGTCTTGCGCACCCGGTAAATATGATAAATTTAACTGTCATAAAGAATGTTGTAGTTGCTGCAAATGTAATTTTTGCAGTGTGGGCCCGATAAAACAAGGAGCACAGGATATACATAAACACCCAGAGGTCAATCAATCTACTCTCAAAAAAATGTATTGTTATTGTAAGAATTTATTTAAAAATCGATCTAATAAACAAAATACTAAGGATTCGGAGAGCAAGGTGGAATTTAAAAAAGCGACCAACAAATTCCCTTTGATGGACAATTTAAAACCTTCTAATAGTGCACGACATCCAAATAAAGCAGCTACTGCAGATATAAAAAAATCTAAAAGCCTCAAAGTTGCATCAGTAAGTGGAAAGAATGATTATAAAAAAAAATATTCTCGATTTCAATCTGGAGATCACCAAAGGACTAAATTACAAAATACTGGAATAAAATTCGTCAAACAGAATTGTCAAATCAAGCACAAACAGACTATTCCTAAACACGAAAATATTCGTTTTACTACGTTACGTACTGATAAAATATTAAAATTTAAGCCTAACGATGCCATAGTAACAGCCCAAAAAAAAGATTCCAAACCTGTTTCGTTCTTATTTAAAAGTCCAAAATTTAAAAATTCTGATGATGTTGATTACCTTAAATTATGTTCTTGTTGTGGAGGCATTAAAAGAACGAGAAATCTTCCTTCGGCTAGCATCTCTTTAGATAAGGAAAACAGTAAGGAGGCAATACCAACTGTTATACCGAAGGACATTGTGATACCAACTAAAATTGAGAAACTTGAAGAGGAAACTGCGATACACCGAACAAATGAACGGGCGTGTCCATGTTGCGCCTGTAAGTCGGTTTCGAACCCAAAGACCAAGCAGGGTGAAATACGTGACCTCGGCGAATATAGAGGTATAACATGTAAAAAAGTAGCTGAAAGATGTGCAGAATATATAAAATATAAAAAACGTGAAACGACGATTTGCTCTGTTGAATCCGAGAAAGAAACCCTTGCGTCAGAATCTGGATACTATCGAGCTTCAAATAAAAGCAAAAGGAATAAAAAACTGGACCAAGAAGCTATAATCCGTCACACAGAGATCATAGATAAGAAACAAAGTAAATTGAAAAAACTCCCGAAACACAATAGTACATCAGACTCTCTGCTTGTAGCTGAATCCGTCTATGACATTAGTGATTTAGAATTAACGAGTGTGGAAGACAATTTAGGTAATTGGCATAGTGTAGTCTCAGGCCCAAAAGGTATTTGCCAAACATGTAAGTCGTACCAACGAGACCCTAGGTGCGCATGGAAAAAGGGCCAAAAAGCGGTTAACAACGGCCCCGGCCTACAACAACTACAACGTTTAAAATTAAAATGTCTGGCAAGGAAATGTGTGAAAGAGGGTAGAGAAAATCTCAAGGACCATTCTGTAACTAATTTCCCACTGCACTCTGAAAAGCAAGCCCTGGGGCGACGACCAGGCTCTGGTGTTGGTTGGAGTCCATTAATGCTTGCGCTGAGAGAGAAACCGTGGCTGAACGCGTACTGTAAGTTCGCTGGGCTTCACCCGCGTTGTCTCACTATTCTTCAAGTATGGAGACAATTTGTGGATATTGTTTTATTTTTTTTGGCAGTCGCTGTGTGGTCTCCTTGTCTATTGGGCATAGAGTTATGTAGAGCATTGAAGTGTTGCTTTTCATGTACCTAGTTTTCATGTACCATGTATCTGGAATAAATTATTTTCAATTATGTTTAATTTGTTCTTTTTATTTTATTTATGTGCACGAACCTACTACTACACTGCCATTGCACAACAACTTTAACGCTGACAGTAACAACTCAACACGACAACAGCACCTCAGTGTGGCAAAAACAAAGATCACTGAAAAGACTTTTCAAGAGGCAATAATTCAACAGCAACCTTTCAGTAAGATTTAAAATATTCTGAAAGTGATTTGAAGTCAGAGGTAAGAATAACTATGAAAGAACGGGTAACACCAGTCCAAACACGCAGTGATTGGTTTAATTTTGATACATAGACTTACACTGCGGTTGTTCTATAAAGTGCACTCCTGTACTCTATCCATCTACGTATTGATGATTCCAACCCCAAGTTCAATGACCACGAGGCCCCCTAAATGGGGTGGACTACAAGACCATTAAAAAAATTCAACGCTGTCTGGTATCTTTCACGCCAAATAGATTTATTCAAATCTGCATAAACTATTGTACAAACAATAATATTTGTATCTAATATCCAATATTATGTCTTAGCACGCCACCGTTGATTCGTGACCTCGTTTTTATTTATTTAAATCACTACCCTTTTGATACTTGTACCTTTTGATATTTATTACTATTATAGATTTGTAGTTTGTAAATAATTTATTTATCATGAAAATAAACGTAGTAACAAGTAAAAAAAAGTCGTTACGAGGAGTCCGTAGCACAGGGTATCGTAGTTTGGATTCCTGACTTTGACAAATCTTTGTGCGATGAGTACGATTACTTGTTCTGTATCTAGGTGTGTAATCTATCTATAATATTTATGTATTTAGAAATATATAAGTATGTTTATCAGTTGTCTGGTTGCCATAGTAGTGTTGGTTGTCCCAAGATATTATTATTAAAAAAAAACTACCTTGAATTTGAGGGAAAAATTGCCAAACCTACACAAGAAATAAGCAGTACCTTTGTGCTCTTCTATGTTAATATATTATCCTGTTAAGTATCTGTGTGTACATAAATAAATAAATAATAAATAAGATCTGTAATAATTATAACTCATTTAATTCTTAATCAATTTACTTGCCTGTCTTCTGTTAACTCCTAATAATCCATTGGACACTGCCTCGAATACAACCAGATAAAATTGATAAATATATGTAGTCTGTGTCATCTTGCGATGCCTTTAAGTGTAATGACTTATCCCTTATTTTGTTATAGAACACCTAACTGCTGCAGTGCTGTACAATGTGACAGATTTATTTATATGTAATAAAAAATAAAATTTTGGGACAACCAACACACCGCCATCTGATCCCAAACAAGGCAGAGCCTGTACTATGGCAACCGGACAGCTGATAAACATACTTATATATTCCTAAATACTTATTATAGATAAATCACACCCAGATACAGAACAAATAATCGTACTCATCGCACAGAGATTTGTCCTGTGTGGGAATCGAACCCACGACCTCCGTCCCAGCAGTCAGGGTCACTAACCACTAGACCAACAGGCCTATAAATGTAATGTCCCCAGCATTAGCAATTGCTATTTAAAAAAATATTATTTGTTCTAATAAATAAGGTAAATTTTAAATAAAAGCAAAAATTTAGTTTCCTAAATTATAAGAGCCGTCTTATTTCACACTAGCTGATCTTCTTCCACGTGAAATTATTATAAAAATATTACTTCCCTATTTGAAACAGATTTTGTTATTACATTAAAAAAAATTCAAAGGATTTAATTTTTTTGCACGGAACCCTAATTCTTTTTCTAAAATAAAAGCTTAAGTTACTCCTTATAACATTAGCTATCTGCCAATAAACATCCCGTCAAAATCGGTTCTGCCGTTTCGGAGATAAGCCGGAATAAACTGACAAAAATAAAAAAAAACATGTTTTTTTTTGTTATAAGTACCATAAAAGTACTGTCACAATTTCAGTAAAAACCTGTTATTTTGAAATTACAAACAGACACTTACATTTTTATTAATTTGTATAGATGTATACATTACAGAACATAACATTACGCCTGTAATCCCGGAAGGGTTAGGCAGAGGAGTACCTAATAGTACACCCACATTTTACATAAATAGATTATTTCAATAAACATATAGAAAACTTTTATGTTATTATTTAACCTCATTTGTAAAATGAAATAGCCAAACACACATTTAAACAGATTGTCTGAATGTACTCCGCATAGTTGATAATGCCGAGCTTTCCTATCCGACCTTTTAAATAGTTAACGTACTATCACGAAATCGAGTTTCAACGGTACACATTGCGTTCAAAGTGCGAAAACAAAAGAGAGCAATATCGACCAAACCCTCAAAAGTTGGAGGGAGACCACCCTCTTTATGAGTCAGAGGGAAGGACCCTTGCACGTAGATATTGCGGTACCTACCCTTAGTACAGTACGAGCCATGCACTCCACACTCATATCTATCGATCTGGGGCTTTGGATGATCTGCTATAAGTTTGTTTTTTGTAATGAAATATTTAGAAGAAATGAAAATGTAACCCAGCTCCGATTTTATATTTTTATTGTTTTATAAAGGTTATTTGACTTTATGTTGAAATTATATGTATATCTGTTGGATTTTGTTAAAATGATGTGTGAATTTAACATAGGCCCTAAAAGTGTGCCCTGCGCAATCCGTTGAATTTAGTTGGCGCGTACCGCGGCAATGTATTTGCCGATTTGTTCATTTGCATATTTCTACGTTGTTATGTCGCAGCTGTCACTGTACCAGCGTCAACCAGCTTCGGTATTGTTTACTAACACATTATACCTACTCAAACAACGCTTTCAGATCTTTTAGCATGATTTAAAACTTTTAGAATTATAATTCAGCTGAAGTAAAAGTAAAACGAATGAACATATACACTAATATTCGCCGTTTAAAACCAAATAGTACTTAAAATAAGCACACTTTTCGCGTAAATTCATCAGAAACGAATTGGTAATATTGGTATTAATCGTATGAAGTTGTAACTCGATCTAAAGTGTAGCAGTAATCCTTTAATAAATCTGTATCATTATTATCCAAGCTTATTGCCTTTAGCGGCGACTATAGAACCGGTCCTCTCGACCACTCGTTAGATCTGACTGATAAAATATTATAATTCCAACGGATTTTAAGGACTTCATTAAAACATACTGGTTTTAATTGATTCAGATTTTGTCGCAATCGTTTCCCTTTTGAGTAATTAAAAAAAAAAACTATGTTGGATGGAAACTGGTGCCCTGACACTGAGGTGGGGTCGCGGCAGGCCACGAAAGAGATGGCAGGACTAACTGGACGAGTTCCGTCCGAACTGGAAGGAGGACACGCGGGTTCGCGAGAAGTGGAAGGAATGGAGGAAGGCCTTCGCCCAGGAGTGGGACAGAGCAGGCCAAGAAAAGAAAAAAAAATTTGGATGTAGAATTTCGTTGTTAGATACATACATAAAGCTAAGATATTGTCATCATCATCTTCCTGCCCTTGTCCCATGTTATTTGGGGTCGGCGCAACACGTTTTTTTCTTCCATTCTCCTCTGTCAACCGTCATGCTATCATTTACTTCTTTATCTTTCATATCATTCCTCACACAATCCATCCATCGTTTCTTTGGTCTTCCTCTCCCTCTCCATCCATCAACGTTTAAATTCATCACTATTTTAGTCACATGCGATTCGTCCCTCCTCATCACATGTCCATACCAAGAATGTCGGCTCCCTTTCAACTTTTCTGTAACTGGCGCAACTTTTAAACTTCCCTAATATACTCGTTCCTTACTTTATCCATTCTTGTCACACCACACATCCACCTCAACATTCTCATCTCCGCTACATGCAATCTTTTAATCATAAGCTAAGATATTGTGACAATATCTATTAACTAGAGATGCAATAACGGACCCTAAATCAAGGAATTCAATTCAATAAGTAAGCCCGAAATAATGATTCATTATTTTCACATGTTGTAAGTTGAAAACGAGTTTTCGTTCGGCTTAGGTAGGTAACAATGTCTTATTCGTCTTATTGTATACTAGAGAGACTGTAAGAATACTAATGTGTGGCTCTACTGACCTTGTGATTGCTTTGCCATAACAAGATGTATTTGTCAGTTAACCTTCAACCTTAATGAAGTTTCAACCCACAAATAATTGCAGTCAAAAGTGGTAAAATACAAACGATGCCTATTATACATTTACCTATCGTCTATGACCACGGGCGTCACAGTTTAAAAAACCGCCAAATCAAGTTTTTTCCCTCCATAATGTCAGCATAAAGACCGCTCTAACAATGTTCGCAAAAAACTTTTTGGCGTGACTCAACAAAATGCCTTGTCCCAACTTTTGGGGGAGCCGAATCGCATTGCACTTTACAATATTTCACTCGCGAGACCGAGGGTATCGTATTTTTTATTGCGTTATGTTATATTTTTATGTTATTACGAACATTGAATTCTATTATGACATCGAGAGTTTTAGCGTTTAGTTAAACTTGTTGCTCTAGCTAGAAGAATAAGACTACTAGTCTTCTATTTAAAAATGAATTTATAACATAAGGAAATGCTACAAAAATATATTTAAACATTTCAAATTCTTCATGAATATCGACTATACTTAATTCATAACATAACATCGCGCCTGTAATCCCAGAAGGGTTGGGCAGATGTTTAAGTCCCATGTAAAAGGTACGAGCTTATAGCCTTCAACCCGGCACAAATCCAGAATCCGTGGCTGCTACTAAGAAATTCTTGATGGAAAAAAACCCAATAACACTTTGCCCGAGCCCCGGGAATCGAACCCGGAAGGTAGTCTATACTTAATTCGTGAGTCGATAATGTGTAATTGTTAAGCACTCATTAGCAAGTTTCTTGACAGTGAAGCGACTCACATTGTCTAAACACTGTTTGCCGGTGCCTCTGTCTACCAATTAAAGCACATCACATATACGACGCGAAGTAATTGCCTCAGATCAAGTTTTAGTCCTGACTCTCCAAATGGTTCCTGCCACGAATCACACAGACATGCACATGTTCATTTCCTATCGACGTAGCCTTCTGCAACCACATCATAAATAACAATGCGTACCAGTAAAGTTGACCGTCCACTGCAAGAAAGTGCACGGAGAGGTAGAACACGTAAGCGGCGTGATTCATTTGTTTGCTAGCCACGCATCCGAATTATAGTGCCACCAGTTATTTTTCAGGTGCAACCCAATAGCTACCTTATTGTAATACAAATAAAGAACATTGTTGTTTTGAGAGACTTGACAGTGGAAGCTATCCAACCCCATCGTTTTATTTACAACAATAACGATCACTGTGATTTTGACAGTGGTGCCGGTAAGAGGTTAAAATAATTGTGAAAAGACTGCAGCTTGGCCGTCAACGGTCCCGTCGCGTCGTCCTGTCTACATTATCATTAAAATAAGTAAACGAGAAGAGCTTTTGGCTAAGTAATAACAGCCTCAACGGTCGATGTTCCAGGCTAAGCAGCGCTTATCAAGGCCGGTCCGTGGATGGGTGACCCTCTATTACATACCGAGTTTCATCAGTGCCTCGGAAAGCATGTAAAGCTGTTGGTCCCGGCTATTCTAGGTCGTTGACAGTCGTTACAGGTAGTCAGTAGCCCAAAATTCTGGCAACCAGGCTTACCAAAAGGGTGTCGTATTATCCAGTACGAACTGGTTTGTGGAGGTCAGATAGGCAGTCGCGCCATCTTTCTTTTTCGTGTGGTTAATGCCTAACCTGGTGTCAGATGTTTTATGCGGCCCATGGGCCTCCGACTTGACTATACATATGCCGTCGAGAAATATATCTCAGGCATGCGGTTTGGCGGGCCTGTGGATGGTGAGTAATGGGCTAGCTCGCCGTCCGTCCGTCTTATAACGACAGGCCGTGTCGACGGCGCGTTCGTGTTCCACGCGCGCCTCAAAGAGATGTCAGCAAACATGAGGGGCCCGCAAGGACCGATGCCTGCCAGGGCTGCGGGACTGTTCGAAAGAGATACCGCGGCCCTGGAACATAAAGGGCAAAAGAAGGAACATGGATGGTTTTTAGTCAGTAAAAGTCTGACACTCCCTTCCGCTCCGCCCAGAGCGGGAGGAGTCATTTGATGATTTCCCATCAGAAAAAAAAACAAAAAAAAAGGCATGCGGTTTGGTTTGCTCACCATGTTTACCATCACCGAAGTAAGTGATAATTATACAACACGTACATGAATCCGAAAAATCAGAAGAGGTGCGTGCCTTGGGTTCGAACTCGAGACCTAGTACATGGCAGTCCGACGGACACACCACTAGGCTATCACTGATGTTGATTCGCTCCATGTAAAATACAGAAATATAGCTGCATCCGGTGAGATTGAAAGCCGAACCCAATATAATTGAGAAAAGGCAGAGTATGATGGTAATGGAGAGCTAAGTTAACTCGCCTAGCTTAGCCGTGGGCTGCTATGGAGCGTTGCCCTAATGATAATATAAATATCGCGCTTCACTGCCCACGTCATATTAATGTGAATACACCACGTCAACCCCACTTTATTCAACCATTTCAACATCTCATTTAAATAACTAGTGTGGGGTGGTTTCCGAGAACATTGTAAATATTATGCTTGTAACAACTAAAACTTGAATTTATATTAAACTAGCTTTTGCCCGCGGCTTCGCTTGCGTTAATTTAGAATTTGACAATCAATTCGCACTACTAAAGTTTCTATAATAATATAATTAAATAATGATTCGAAAGACTCGTGGCGCCATCTATTATCATGAGAACGTTATTGTTGTTTTCCTCGGGAACAGTAATTTTTTCGGGATTCTATGGGGTTTGAAGAACTTAACACTCTGTTCTTCATTCCCCCAAAGGTACGCCATGTCCGTTTCTGTATGTACACCTGACAACGTGATGCAAAATTTCAGGATGATCGGTTCAGTGGTTTAGGCGTGAGAAAAGTACTGAAAAGGTAAAAAACAAACAAACAAACTCACTTCCGCATTTATAATATTAGTTAGGAAGTTAAGATAATTCAATGTATGATCATGAAATGTGACTTTTTACCTAAAATGCCACGCGGGCCCAGTGCGAGTTGGTAGATGTCACATGTCTTTGAATTTCAGTGTTGTGGAGATCAGATCAGATCAGTGTCATCCACAGATATGAATCTTTTCTTAAAATTCTGAGAGTAATGTATGTGAAACGAGTATTTTTAATTTTATAATCGAAGTAATTACTTTACGTTAATACCGCGCGCTCGTGTGAGGGCCCCGGACCCAGTATTTTATGCATTTCAACCAACTATTGTTTTAAGCTCTGTTATCTTGACACTTACGTAACCAAAATAACATCATTCAATAAATGATTACATACATGGAAGTTACAAAATAATTATTACCGGAGTCGGCGACTAATAATATTATCAACTCGCTTAGAAGTTATAATTGCGTTTTCGGGTGGGTTATATGTGATAATATGAAACAACATTGGTAGTGATAACGAAACTTTGTGTTGGAGAAAAGTTTTAACACTTAAATGAAGGTTTCATATTATTTATGTCGCCCTCTTCTTCTCTTTATTATTTTGTATTAAGTATATTAAAGCTCATGTTCAATTTCTTATTACAATTCATTCTTATCTAACTATAGAATTCTGCGTGATTCCAGTAATTTCAGTTTCTAGCTTTCAGTGCGCTAAACACGATAGCGTTACTCCACGTTAGAAAACGCAACATTGTTAAGCTGTCAGGTTTTCCCGCCAAAACACGCCATGTTTCCAATATGGCGGCGCGTCGAGCGGGTCTTTTTACGACTTCCGTGGAAATTATAGCCGTATACGTACGTTAAACTTTTATACCCGGCGTGTTAGCTCACACAGGATATAATAATATTATTACCGCTAAAAAGCACGAATATCACACATGTTTTGTTTTACTTGGTGTGTTTTGAATCATATTACGTGGCATTAGCTATGGATAATGGATATACTCCTTTGTGTTAAAGTGAAAATACTAGTACACAATTTAAGTACATTATTTCATAGTCAGTTTAGCGAACCATAGAAACTAGAAGTTTTAATTGACGGGTTACGGGTTACGAGGCCCGAAAGTGAAACAACCAAGGAGACCATATCGAAAATACTAGAATTCAGCTGTATCAAGCTGACCCCAATATAATTGGAAAACGCTGAACATGATGATGATGACGTGTGATGTTTTGCACAGTTATTTCAGTCGTTGAAAAATAGTTTTCTCTTTGTTTCCGGGCCTGTAAATTACCCGTACCTGAATACTACAAACAAAATAATAATATAGTTATATTATAAAGTCAGGTTCAGGACCAACAACCTGCCACTGCGGCTACTGCCTTCATCAATATGCGCGACGCGTTGTCTATACGTGCCTTAATGTATCTCGTCTTGCTTACTCTTCGTACTTGTGCTTATCTTAGACCAAGCATTGGTTTAGCTTATTCTAATCTACTGATATTTTAATAAACGCTTGGCTGAAATGAGTTAGCTTAAAGAAGCCGTCGTCATAATATGCCTAGCCCTTTCCCAAATAGGTTGGGTACGGGTTCCAGTCTAAACAGATGCACGTATCACTATCAGTACATATTATAAAACAAAGTCCTCCACCGTGTCTGTCTGTCTGTTCGCGCGATAAACTCAAAAACTGCTGCACCGATGGTGATGTTGTTTTTACCAATGGATAGAGTGGTTCTCGAGGAAGGTTTTAGTATATAATTTGTTAAGTTTTTGAATACATACGGCTAAAATATAATGATGTTTGTTGTTGGTGTCGGAAAAAAACAAGCCGACTGGGAGCTTTCAACGAAAACGCTGCCTAAACCCTTTGAGATATAACAAAATGATGTATTGTGGAACTGTGTATCTTATATAGTTAAAAGACATAGGCTACTTTTTATCCCTGGAGTAGGTTCGCATGGGTTGCGGGAACGGGATCAAAATTTCATGATTACTTTTAGTCGCGAAAATCGACATATCAGCTAGTACCAGTATAATTGGACTGGCTAACTAGTTAGTTACTAAGCTATCCTAGTATCTGGGTTGTGCAGATCAGATCCTTGAACACCTGAATATTGATCCTTGAAGATAATCAGTCCATGGGGAAGATATAGATATATAATTACCCCATGAGATATATGTAGGATTAAATTAAGATTAGGCTGTATGTCAACATTCCTGAACGTTAAAGAACATGTTTCTGAACGAATGGTTGACTGAGCGATGGTACGAGTGAAAGGTGAAGTAAAAAAGCTAGATGGCGAGTAGATAAAAATTATTGAGAAAGGTGTGTTTTACGAAGTATTATTTAATAAACCATTGAAAAGGCGTTTGAAGTTTTCCTGGAGAACCCTGTACACTACATATATATATAGATATTACCCTTTGGTAAGACTGGTTGTCACACTTGCGTGCTCCTGACTATTCGTAACTCGTAACATAAAAGAAGCTAAAGTTTCAAATCGTAATTGCTCTAGCTTTGGTATTGTTAATCTCAGATTTAGTAGTGCGATTACCGTCTCAACGCCGGATCCTCCATGTTATCCTTATCAGATAACGGAGATACTCTGTAAGATAACAACACCTCCCATCTTCTTTAATAACGTTACACTATCCTCTTCACTACATAAAACAAAGTCGCTTTCTCTGTCCCTATAACCCTATGTATGCTTAAATCTTTAAAACTACGCAACGGATTTTGATGCGGTTTTTTTTTAATAGATAGAGTGATTCAAGAGGAAGGTTTATACGTATAATACATGCACCCGTGCGAAGCCGGGGCGGGTCGCTAGTACATTATAAAAGTGATTATCCTTTGCCCTTGGCTTCACCCGCGAGGTGGTCAGAAACATTGTTGTATCCCACGGGAAAGTACTGCCTTGTTCAGAGTATTCTATGCTCTAACTTACCTACGTCAAGGTCTGCATACATGTGTGCTTTTGTCGAAATTCGTTCACAATTCGTTTAAGACGGGAAAAGGTAACAGAGAGTCTTTGTTTTCGAATTTAAAATAGTAAGGATTTGTCTTTTCATAATCTCACTGTACATTATTAGTATTCTCCTGCCCTTACCCCAGTTTATTTGAGGTCGACGCAGCATCTTCTTCCATACTTCTCCGTCACCTCCTTTCTAGCCATATCATCCTTCACACAGTTCATCCATCGTTTCTTTGGCCTTCCTCTACTCTTATAGGCATCTAATCTAACCGATTACCATACAACTTTTCAGTCACCGGCGCCAGTTTCAGACTTCCTCTTATAATCTGACTGTACAATAAAACAATAAAAGAAAACTTGATAAACTATCCTCAAGATAGCACAAGATAAATAGTTCAATAACTCCCCAAATATGACGAATGTTCTTCTAATCGTCTGCCGACAAACAAAAAGATTAGGTTGACTCACCAAGTTGTGTTAACAACGAGTTCGCGAAACAGATCGATTGTATGATTCATTCAGGGCTCCCTCTTGCCAACTTTCGTTTTGTGGTGCAAGTTATAAGCGTTAACGCCTTTAGCACAGTTACACAAAACTTCGTTCGGGAAAATGTATCATTATCATTCGCCGCCTGAATTCATCCACTGCTGGGATAAGAAAAGCCAATCTCCACGTTCCTGTGCCAGCCTCATCCAGGTTTTTCCCCCGATGACAACTATGTCGTCTGCCCATCTCGCTGCCCGAATGGTGGAACTGAATTTAATTTTGGTTTGCCTTTATTTCACGTTTATTAGTCGGGTGTTACGGCTAGTGCTATGAACTTCACCAAGGGACTAATAACTCTCTGTTAACATCTCTGTTGTTATACAATGGCCAGTTGACTGAGGCTCAAACTTGGGACGAACTAAACTATACCCTATAAAATACTTTTCGAGATTTTATTTACCACTTTGTCGGCGTAACTAATCTGTATCTTCATGCCAAATTAGAGCTTTCTAGTACTAAGAGTCTGAGCTAAGCTGCGAACAGACGGACGGACATGGCGAAACTAAATAAGGGTTCCTTGTTTGTTGACTACGGAACCCTAGAAAGCTTTAAAGCGTATTTTATGTTATGATTAAGAAAAAAAACGGGGAAAATGATAGAGAACGAATTCTATCCAGTTTTGTGATGACGAAAATTGAAAAACTCGCGTCCTGTAACGATAGTAACTTGCCTATAAGACATGACGAATAAAAAACACCTCTCCGTGTAATTAAAAATGCATTATATCTCTTAATTTCCACCACACCCCAAACATATTAATTGCAAGCATAGCGGATAAACACATTTGTCAGTGGCTGTCCGATTTTATTACTTTCCAAGTACGGTTGTGGTATTACCGGGAACTTGCGGGCGGGATTAAATGTATTCCTTTGCTTGCCAAATAATTAGCCGTGAAACAAAATTCTGGCAATGAAACGTAAAATATGTGATTTTTGGGGTCCGTAGTCGAATGACAAAAACGGAACTCTTATAGATTCGTCATTTCGTGTGTCTGTTCGGTTGTCACATAACCATTTTATTCGGAAAACATTATATTATTCCACTACTTCTTATCCCTAGCTAATGATGAAAGTTGTGCGTTTGAGAAACGGGATTGTTTTTAGAATTTTCTTTTGTCGTTCAAAAGTGCTGATCCTTGAAACCTTGAAAAAATGTTGTACTTTTGACACATAACATAACATCACGCCTGTAATCTCCGAAGGGTTAGGCAGAGGCATACCCACATTTCGCCAGTTACGTTTAAGTCGCATGTAATAGGAGGCGAGCTTATTGCCATCAACCGTGTGCAAATCAAGACACTACTGCTACTGGGAAATTCCTGATGGAAAAACCGAATAACACTGCCCGACCTGCGAATCGAACCCAGGACCTCATGCTCAACAGTCGCGCTTGCGACCACGCGACCAACGAGGCAGAAGGTACTTTTGATTTTGATTCCAAAAAGTACCTTACCTAAGGAAGCCACATACAGGCCTTTAAACTGTCCAGTATCAAGACGACTTAAGTCCACAAATCCACGAATCTCCTACTATACAGTAACAGGTTGCCAGTCCATTACTTAGTTTTCTTCGCTGACTTTTACAGCCACGATAAGCCAGCTACATTCTGTTTTATACCCAGGAAACGGCAATGTAATTACAAATAGGATTGATGGAGAATCTTGGTGAAATTATTTAGCTGTAAAGGAAGACCCTTTGTGTACAGTATGTGATATACAGGGTTTTAAAACTCCAGGATGACTTTAAAAAATATGTTTTATGTTTAGATATCCACTATGTCTCCGGTTTTAAGCTTGCTTAATTTGATCTTGTATGTATAGGTATTAAGCTCTTTCTTTTTCTTTTTTTTTTTTGGGATGGGAAATCATCAAGTAACTCCTCCCGCTCTGGGCGGAGCGGAAGCGAGTGTCAGACTTTTACTGACTAAAACCCATCCATGTTCCTTCTTTTGCCCTTTGTGTTCCAGGGCCGCGGTATCTCTTTCGAACAGTCCCGCAGCCCAAGGTATTAAGCTCTGCGACAGAATTCGCAATACCACAATACGCTCTATAACTGGAATCGTTGATGTGGGCAATAAGACTGATGAAGTGGGATCAGTGCCGGCGTAAGGGCCACTGACACCCCTGGCGAAAATATTGTGGCGCCCACTTGAGGGAAGCAATATCAGCACAGAGCGTAGAGCACAGTTTTGAGGGTTTGCACCAGGGGAGGCCAGAGACTCCAACTCCAGACCTTGGCGCCCCCCAGAATTTGTCGCCCTGGGCCGTCGCCCCATCGCGCCCCCCCCTAACGCCGGCACTGAGTGGGATGGGGCGGGCCATGTCTGTAGAATGCATTAGGACCGATGGGCCAGAGTCGTCACGCAGTGGGTGCCCGAAGACGGGCGTAGTCGTCGAGGGGGGCCTAAAACGCTGGCGTGACGACTTAGGCGTTTGTGAAAGATTGGCCGGAGAAAACGGAACTGAGAGAAGAGTGGTAGGCTATGGGGGAGGCCTTTAGCCTGCTGTGAGACAATACAGGCTTAAATGTATAGGTCCATAGGTTTACCACAGTGATTACCGTCACTCAAGTCAGACACTTGCATTAAGTTTTTTTTTAAACTTTGCCCCACACTAGGAATTTCTCCTGTATCGTGGGTGCATTTACAAACATTTAAACTCACATACACAAACAGCCCGACCCGGAACAAGTATCTGTAGGCCATACAAATTTTGTTCCGTGCGGGGATCGAACCAGCGACACGCAACGCAGCAGTCAATCGCTCAGCCACTGCGCCAACCGTGCCGTCATGAGTTGGGGTTCATCACCTAGGGGTTGGCCGATGTGATATCTTGAAGACAAGGTTAGAATGTGTCTAATTTCAGCATCAATGGTTGTTAATGTACAGAAAAGTTCGCCAGCTGGCAGAATCAAATCTTGTGTAGAACTTCCCTGTGGAGTAATTTCAAAGGGAGCTCTACCACTACCGAATCCAAAACCGAAAATTCAAAAACGGTACCTACATCTCACTTCCGCCTCTGTTCTATTACCCTTGGGAAATTTAGTTTGTTATTGGTACCAGGTACAGTCGACCACACTAGGCGGTGACATTTTGACCTTGAGCTGGCTGTGTAGTACGGACTTTGCAAAAGAATAAGGTGGTAAGCAGACGATGGATGACAGCTCCTGTGTTGCCTGTCCATTGGTTCCTGCAAATGTAGATGTTCGCGGACAAATTGTCAATCGTCTCCTTATTACCTAAGGGACTAGCTTATGCTGGAACTGGTACCATTAACTTATGGACTACCGTACCAACTGACCCCGATCCTAAAAGCTATCTTGCCTGAGCATTCGCCATTAATGTAACAATCCAAGATTCGGTTTTGTACAGAAACAATTGATTTTTATAAATTACTAGCTGTGCTCCGAGACCTTTGTCCGTCTGAAATTAGCGGTGTCAAATATACTTTATGACTTCAACTTATACTGTCACTTACGGGATATCTTCCGTGATAATTTATTTTCCATCCGCCCGCATTCTCCAGTCAACCCGCGATCATGGCGCTTGCAACAGCGTCGTAATATCGGGAGCTCAAAATCATGAACAATCACGGAAGATATCCCGTAAGTGACAGTATAATTTTAGTTTCAAACCGTGTAAGCTTAAAATAGTACTTTACGACCTATTCTATTAATCACCAAATCTACTTAAAAAAAAATCATAAAAATCGTCGAGCCGTTTCGGAGGAGTGCGACCACAAACACTGTGACACGAGATTTTTATATTTAAGATATAGTTACGGGTTACGTACTGTAATGCTCGGTTCTTTCTCGGTTTTTCTCTCTGTTACATTTTAGATGAATGCTTCCGGTAGGGGATCGCTTTAATACAAATCATGATTCTCCTGCTCTTACCCCAATTCGGGGGTCGACGTAGCATGTCTTCTTCTTCCATACTTCTCTATTACTCGCCTTCTCAGCAGTCACCTCCTATTTAGCCATATCATCCTTTACACAGTCCATCCATCGTTTATTTGGTTATCCTCTACTCAATGGCCATCTACATTCATACTTAACACTTTCCTCTCTCGATTTTCCTGATTCCTCCGCATCACATGTCCGTACCACGATAACCGATTACCACACAACTTTTCAGTGACCGGTGTCACTTTTAGACTTCCTCTTCTCTCATTCCTTTTTCCTTTTTCATTTTGCAAATTTTTTTTTTCCTTTTTCATTTTGCAAATGTGGAATAATATCCATTTCAGTATGAAGTGGCCGGAGCAAAGACAATCTCTGCAGATGGGGGTTCGTGGACGGCTCAGACCTCAAGTGCGTATGCGGTGTCTCCCCACAAACAATGGCCCACCTTCCATCTTGCACCGCATGCCCTATCACCAGCGCTCTTGATGATTTAATTACTGCATCAGAGACCGGGGTTCGTGTGGCTGAATTTTGGGCTAAACATATTTGATTTTTTTTTGCCATCAATACGCTGAGAAGAAGAAGTATGAAGTGTCAAAAAAGCTAAAGGGTGTCTATCATTAATAAGTTTTACGGCAGCAATATATATTAAAGTCACCGTAAATTAAGGCAGTGGACAGATATAAATAAGGTTTCTCTGTGTAATGACCAGGGTGCAGATGAAAGTCAACTATATTACCTAAGTAATGTGTCCGCTGATTTTTATGTTTAATGTTGCAAATTACCTACTAGATTGCTTGAAGATGATAAAAGTACAGGTTGCTAGGCAGCTAACTGCACTTTAAATTTTTTCATAGTCGAACAAGCGTAGGTACTCTAATATTATTTCGAGATATTTAGTAAGACATTATCATAAAAACTACAACGAAATTTTTGCCTAAGTCCATGGACATGTTTTATTTAATGACATGTTTAAAAAAAAAGCAAAAATTACGAATTTCCATACTAAAATTTCATCCCCTATTAAACTCTTTTAGGGGTAGATTTCTAGCACTGTGATGAAAAAACCCCTAAAATAAGTACTAAATGTAATTTCTGTTACTTAGTTTACAAAATATTTTGAAGCGGGTGTTACTACCAGTTCTATTCTTCAATTACAGTACCCGACATCTACCCCTAACAGGCCCTTAGGGGTGCAATTTATCAAAATTCAAAAATCAACAATATCGTCCGGGGCTGTCACACACACGTGGTCCCTCCTCCCCGCTACTTCCATATTTCATGGTGTTCATCACGATCACACTCGGTGACTTCATATTCGAAGTACTATGGATTATACGTG
This sequence comes from Eurois occulta, assembly GCA_950022335.1. Taxonomy (NCBI): domain Eukaryota; kingdom Metazoa; phylum Arthropoda; class Insecta; order Lepidoptera; family Noctuidae; genus Eurois; species Eurois occulta. The sequence continues at coordinate 5,729,337 of OX465484.1, read as the reverse complement.
TTTGAGAGTTGCATATTTGTCGCTAATTGCAGACAAAGTTGCCAAGCTCAAGCTAAAATAATTTAGCTATTCGCATATAAGCTAGCTATTCGCTTATGGTAAGTAAGTATTTAGAAGTTTGTTGTCCGTGAAAAAATAATTAACTAACGTGTCAAAAGCTTAACCGCAGCATAGTAAACTTACTAATTAAAATGATCAATTAATGCTACAACAGAAGAATTATACAATACAAAACTAAAGTGAAAGCTTTACAAATAAAATAGTATGTAGGTACTACCTGATTCTAAAGAAACTTTCCACGAAAGATTAAAATTTTAAAGAGTCAGAGTTGCTTAGCTAATTTCCCCGCAGTATTTTACAAAATGCTAAATGATTCCTGTCTCGGTATGACTCAGACCAACTATATACGTAACTTACGTGCTTTGATTTACCCTGGTATCTATAGTCAAGTTAAAGTAAACACTTTAGCTTAAGTAATTACTTATGCAATAGACAAGAATTTGAACGAATGAGATTTAAAGAATAAAAACCGTCAAAGTAAGCAAAGCAACTTCAACTTTGACAGTTCTAACTTCAAGCAATAACTAAACTGCAGAATAAAAATATCTTGTATCTTAAGTGATTACGGGTGTTAGACATGTTCCCATCTCTATCTTGCACTTCTGTTTAGACAGTTGTGCGAAAGAGACAGGAATAACGCGTCGCGTAGCCAAAGTTCGTACTAAGTAATGTTTGAAATAAAAATCGGTCTGAGAATATTTTTTCATACATACAAACATAAATTCACACCTCTTTCCGATGGGTATAGGCAGAAACTGCAAAACGCTACCTACATCATTGCATGGATACTTCATCGTTACATTAATTAAATAGAGTGCACGTTTTTTTTTAATAAAACTTTAAAAAAAAAACTCGCTATCCCATCCTCCAGTACCGTCACATGCATCATACAGGTCACAATTTATAAACCGGAGCCCGATAGCAAAAAACAGAAAAACCCGAAAGAATAATTTATCTGTAACGCAGCCCTTAATCAAAGGAATATTATCTTTTTCATACGTGCCGCTGTGAAAGTACTGAAAATGTAATTAATGCTTATTGGAGTCACGTACTGGGCAATGTTCGATTAAATTCCTACCGAAGTAACTTGCTGTGTCACCAGTAGATAATACTTTCGAATCCGTAGCTATATTACACTTTATTAATATTATAAATGCGAAAATAACTCTGTCTGTCTGGTGGTCAGTCTGCTTAATAATAATAATAATAAAACTGGATATCTCATCGACATAGCTGTACCAAATACACACAACTTACAAACTACTATTGCAGAAAAATTATCCAAGTATACCGAATTAAAAAAGAAATAACACGCCTCTGGCATCTGCAAAAAGTAACAATAGTCCCCATAGTGTTGTCCACAACAGGAGTAATACCAAAACAACTCCACCAGTCCCTTACTTCTCTGAACCTGCCCTACACCTACCACCTGCTGCAGAAGGCAGTAATACTAAACACGTGCAGACTGGTGAGGAAGTTCCAGCAATGTGATTCAGACAACCCGCACCAACATATCCACTTAAACATACCCTCATTTCTCTTTCAAGCTGCAACTCAAAACCGTAATGTACCTATTACAACCTCTTTAACTCTTAACCCAGCTAATAATACTAGCCTATTACTGTCCCACTGCTGGGCAAAGGCCTGTTCTCATGCAGAGACAGCACGAGCATTGGTCACCGCGCTTGCTCAAGACGGGTTGCCGATTTCAGACTGATATTATTCTTAAAGTCTTATTATATTCAGTCCTTTACTTACTAAAAATTATGTTAATAGTATATGTGATTCTTTTTATTTTATAATCGGCGTATTTACGTTACTTTTACATCTCAGGGTCTCAGGTCTTGGCTGAACTATGGCTGAACGAAAGTCGTTAAAAGCTTTGAATTATTTGCCCTGGCTAACTTGCGCCATTTTATTTTACATATTTTCAAAATAGCGGCCACGCATTAAACCTGTATTCGTACAAAAATCTTCCAACCTCTTGAGGACACTAGTAGTCGTGGTAATTAATAGTCTATGGCATGGTTTCGGATATACGGTACTTATCCCAGTAGTGTATGTGTATTTATTAATTTCTGACAACTGCTGCTGCTGCGGCTGAATTGCAATCTCCGGACTGTTAGGTAAGTAGTTAGCGTAACTACTGAAAAAAATCTTAATAGAAAACTCAATATGACTGCCTGATCTGAGGTCCTATACCATTCTAACCGAGTAAGAATTAATTTGGTATTTATTAAATTATGAGTCTTATTTCCCTACGCTAAGACCCCAAATAGAATGGGACAAGGGCAGGAAGATGATGAGACGGTTATGTTTTACCTACGCAAAGACGTAATTTTGCAGACTACTTTGACATAATTGACCTCCAAGGGCTCCAAGGAGGTATATATACGAAATTAGTTCACGACTCAGATATTGTTAGAAGACTGAATTCACTAGTTTCATTGATTAAATTACGAAATATTGTTTGATCTAGGCTTCTTAAACCCCTAAGGCAAATTGAGTTTAGACTATCAAATAAACTAACATCAGATACCTATTTATTAATAATCAACTTGAGTTACTGTATAAATAACTTAGTAATTATTTCTACAAGTTAGTAACTCTAGGATACAAATAGCGTCAGATTCTGAATAAAATATTCATCTGTATATATTTTATAGTTCAGACGAGGGTGTGAACCCCAGACCCGCTTCGAAGCATGGGTTTTCCATTTGTAAATGGATTTCAGTATTAAAACATTCACTTATGGGACCGTCTGAACATTTTGATTAATTTAAACGTTTTTCAGTAGTTGTATCTATTGGTAGACGAAACAAAAATATGCATATTGTCATTTGCAAAAGGCAAACGTATTCTAGGAAAAATTCATAATTCATAAAATATACTTAGGAACTATACTGTGGAAAATGACGTGAGGAAAGCTTTGAGTATGATTGTGGATGGGTATAAGAGACCAAAGAAAAGATGGATGGACTGTGTGAAGAATGATATGGCACGAAAAGAGGTGTCTGATGAGATGACGAGTAATAGAGAAGTATGGAAGAAGAAGACATGCTGCGCCGACCCCAAATGAATTGGGACAAGGGCAAGAGAATGTTGATGATTATAGTAATTGTACTTTGTGCTTGAAGTGTTAAATAAATAAATAACTAGTCCCGTCCCGTCCCGTCCCGTTTCTAGTGTTAATGATCATGTTAGTGACCATGACAGTTTAAAAACTTATAAATAAATAACAGTTCTGTTAAACATTTGGGCCGAATTCGACCAAATTGTTTATCCCTAGTAGATATAAGTTTCACCCTATGAATGAAAATCGTTTGACAGTTTTTCGATGGAAGCGTGTAAAAAAAATATACTACGTATAAAAGTTTGGTCGAATTCGACCCAAGTGTTTTGTCAGCATATTACGAAAATCTTCGTATTTATTTCTACCTCGCCTTGTTGAGCACGCTTCAGAAATATTTCAGGTAGGTACGAATAACTTTATGTCCCCAAATGTATTACATGGCAGTTATATTCAAGGCATAAAGGTCATAAGTGCCGCAATAATCGTAAAATATCAATGTTTATAGGCACCCCTGTGTGCGTGACGATTTGAATAAACCACGTTTGCTACAATTTTATTGCTGTTTTTGATGATATAATTACACATTACAATTTAATGTCACATAGTTACGTTACGCTGTTGATATTAGTTACGCTTCAGGGGTGTTACTCATATGTATGTGAAGTTTATTGGTAAATAAGGCCTTAAATATATTATAACAACAAAAGTAAAAATACTAACATTTGTTTTAAGATATTTTTGTTGGTATAGCCACATTCTTATTCCACTCTAATTGCGGATAACTCAGTCGTAAATTTTCCTCATTTTTCAATAAGTACTTTCCATTAAGAGGGTTACCCACGCATAGACAAAACCAAAAGTTAGACTTCAAACAAATTCAATGATTCGTCACAATATTAGGATTATATCGGTCCAGTTTGACCCTGAGCAGCGAGACGGTTAAATCCCTGAAACATTAGGCTCGCCCTAATCCTACCTACTCCCGCTTGGACCCGATTGTCTAACAAAGAGTTGTGTGGGTCTGCACGATAAAAGGATTAAAATTTATAAAATTTATGGGGAGGGATTACGCGCGTCGGCGTGTGAAGGGTTGATCGTGTTCGCATTAGAAATAGATTAGAGACTGAAACTAGAATAGTAATGGAATTCAATATTAAGCCTTTTATTTTTATTAATTTGACCTCACGCACTGGGGTCAAATTACTTAATAATATCACCCCTGGAGCTCGTCTCTTAAGTTTTGTTTGCTTATACCGTTAGTAAATATATATGCTTATTTTTTAGAAAAACGTTGCCCCACACTAGGAATTTCTCCTGTATCGTGGGTGCGTTTACAAACATTTAAACTCATACACAAACAGCCAGACCCGGAACAACTATCTGTAGGCCATACAAATATTTATTCCGTGCGGGAATCGAACCCGCAACACGAAGCACAGCAGTCACACACCACACCACCAACCACCAGCAGCCACTACGCCAACCGTGCAGTCCAAACAAAAAACACAAACATATTTATAAACATCATATATAAACGGAAATAGAAAAGATAGTGGAGAGATTTCAGTTCGCATTTTCAGAGGTAAAGCCAGGATCGAAAAGAGAGCTTTTAATTTCAAACATACGTATTTTCATTTATCACAACCTTCCAAAGTGGAATTGTAAACAAAACTAACTAGATTTACTTACAAAATCGAATTACTCTTCAAAATTGCTGTGATTTTGTACTCGCATACAAATTCCAACTGTAGACTAGAATAAAGTAATTCCATAAAGTTTAATGACATTACTTACATAACCCTGCCGCCGCAGTACTCGTAATAATAGTTAATTTCCTAAATCTAACCCTAGAAATCTAGGCGTTTCTGTAATGTGGGCAGTTTGTTACAATCCCCAAAGGCTGAAATTAGGGTCACGTTTGTAAAACTAAGTTAGACTAGGCGTGGAATAATTTAGATTTTATGTTGTGTGCTTAGATGGCCTCGAGAATAGTTTCTTTAGGTTAATCTGTAGAATGGACGCGACAGCTTTTTTTTATAGCGTTAGGTTGAGTACTTAAATTCAAGATTCTTACACCCCTATTTACATTTAGTCAAATTAAAGTAATTACTTGAGTTTAAGTAATTACATATGCAAACATTTTTATGCCATAGACCAGAATTTAAACGAAGTAAGAACTGTCAAAAAAAGCAACTAAGAATTCTAACTTTGAAAGTTCTAACTTCAATCAAGTACTAAACTACGGAATAAAAATCGTATCATAAATACTTGAGTAAAAATTACTCAAGTAATCACTTTGACTTGTTTGTAGATACGGGTATTACAAATAATAATAATAATATCTTGGGACAACCAACACACCGCCATCTGATCCAAAACTAGGCAGAACATGGCAACCAGACAACTGAAATAAATATACTTTTATGTTTCTAAATACATACATATTATATGTAGATAAATTACACACCCAGATACAGCACAAATAATCGTACTCATCGCACAAAGATTTGTCCTGTGTTGGAATCGAACCCACGACCTCCGTCCTAGCAGTCAGGGTCACTAACCACTAGATCAACAGGCCAATCAAAATAAAAATAAAAAACAAAATTAAGTTAGATAAAGGAATACTGTTTTAAATAATTTGAAACTAACCATGTAATAATATCTAGCTATAGTTAATAATACCATTCGTATACCACAAGATTTTATAAATGCGTTGTATTTCATATGTATACTTCGTTATGATAATGAAAACTCATCCTTAATACTGATAGATTGTTAGAAATAATATCATGTCTAATGTCAAAAAATTGCAATTTACTCGTTCATTAACTCAACATTTTGATCAAGTATTCAAAATGGTTCGTCTCACTCAACTTCCCAGAATACGTGCGTGGAAAACAAATAGTTATTTAGGTAATAAGTAGCTTTCTACTTTTCTGGAACTCGTATGTGGCTTATTAATGGCTTGGTTCCTACCTTCTGTACATCGAATTAGGCTTCAGCACTGAAATGTCTAGTTAACTTGTGGGTTTGAACGTCGACCTCATAAAGTCTTTGATGCGGTCGCGTGCCTAAAGGGTGTCTCGAATTCGTAATTAGTTAGTGCTGGGGATAACTTGCACACTGACTTGTTTTACTTTGTTACTATAGCCCGCTTGCATCACAAACACTAAATTAGTATTAAACATGGAAAATTGTACCCCTATCACCCCCTCCCCAGAATCACAATGTTTTCTTATTTAACCCAAAGGTTGACTGGTAGAGAATGCCTTGTGGCATTAAGTCCGCCTATGTACCACTAGTGTACACGAAGTTTAAATAAATAAATAAATATTGAAGAATTTACCCACCCTTAAGAACTACTTAACTAACTTATAAGTGCTTTATTTTGACATTGATTTTAAAGTAACGATTACCTAATTGTAATAATATTAATTCATCTTGGACCTATTGTATTGTAAATCACAAATCATAAAATAATTGTCCTTATTTAATTTATTTAAGAGTGACATCTGAATATTTGTACACCATAAATTATGGTAGAATTTTAAAGACGTATACAAAACGCATAACACCATACTATGTAAAACTACATTCTTACAAATAAATATTTCTGATTCATGTTAAACGATTACACATTGTTTCACTATGTGATACGTTTAACGTTAAACGCATTTAGTTTTTTGTGGTGTAAACTGGCCTTAAGCTTGAATGAAATACATTTTCCTACTTAATTAGAGTTGTAAAACGAAGCGAGATTTGAAACTTGTTTAAGTTTAACTATTACCAGATTTTCCTGTATTGGGACACTTTCACTCTTGGCATCTGTAGATCAGAGGGTCTAAAATGGCCGCTTTAGCAGAATCATAATAGGATACTAATATGAATTACGTTTTAATTCGTAAAATGGTGACAAGGTGACAATTCATAATAATAGGCGTACCTATTATTATCTATGACCATTTTAAGAATATAAACGTAATTCATATTATTATCCTATTATGATTCTGCTAAAACGGCCATTTTAGATCCCCATATATTATGCACTGAATCTTGTGTCTGTTGTTGAGATCCATCGGCGTCAGAGTTGATGTTGTAGGCTTCTTAGGTAGTTTTACTGATCTTGATTTCTAAACTAAGAAAGCATGAAGATATCAGCTACCTGTTTATCCCCAAACGGTGTCAAAATTAATCTCTGGCAGCTGTTTTCTAAAGCAGCATTATAACTTTAACTTAAACTAAAACAGAAATAAAAATTAAAAAACCGTCTCAATTAACATTTTAAACGGATTTCTTTAAAGATACCCAATATCCATAGCTCATTTAACAATCTAAACGATCTACTATCACAAACAATCAGTTCTGGTTTGTAATTAACTTTGATTTGGGTGCGAATACGAACAAAAAATGTTTACCTGGAACCTTGGCAGATTAATAGGATTCATTTTTTGTAAGAAATAATGGACGCAGGCGAGAAACAAAATGAGAATAATTTTATTCTTATACTGATCACGTAGAATAATACTTTATAGGATTTAATCACTGAATACGAACTTGTTGAGAAGTTTTCCTCGAGTTAGTAGCTAGTAAAAAGCAAAGAAAGAGGGATTAGTATAAAAAATATGCTATTTATTCGAATAAAATTCTCGTTATGTTTTTCTTATCGAAGTAATTACTATTTTAATGTTTTTATGGTAGTGGTTAAGTCATTTCCACACTTTAAATGAAAAATAAATAAATTAAACTTTATTAAAACACACATACACACACACTCACTCACTTCGCAACACTCACTCACCGCTCACTTTGAATATAGTAAAATAATAAATAAAACAAGTGATAGCCCCGCAGGATAATCTTGATTCACACTAGTACAACGTCTACCCACCATTAAACTCGCCCAAGGATAACATGACAAGTTCCCATAAGCAAGACGCTACAAAAATAAATTCGAAGACAATAATTTACGTCTCAGAACTCATAGTCATAACCATTGAATAATTTTAACATTAGGTTTGATTTCAAGAAACCTTTGGCGGACAAAAATAAAGATGTATAACAGTTTTTTCTAGTCACTTAACGCGACCTATCACAATAATGAGTTCATAAAGCTTAGCTACCATTACTAAAACGTATCTAAATTATCTTTATAACATACCAAGTACCTATTCAATAGTCTTAGAGTCCAGCTGCATCACATCAAAGTCAATATGTTATTACATGTGCCTTTAAATTATCTTTTATTTTGTACCCAATAATTACAAAAGAATGTACGGCCGGACGCACCATCCCTGCTTTATAAAAAAGAAACATAAAATTAAGGTGCTAAGGTAAAAAATGAATTGTGTTAGTTGAATCAATTATAAGACCATCTTCGTGCTGGGCAAACTGGTTCTGGAGCAGTCTCGCGATGGATTGGACTAGCTACTGCTTCTGGACTACTTTTTTGAACGAAATATTTTCATTTATTACTCTGTGAGTACGCCTCTGTGTCTGTTTGATTAAAAACTTCTCTTTTAATCTTGATCTTTTAGATTAGTTTTTTTTTAAGTTTCCAGTCATTTAGGTTAAGGTGATAGATAAATTCATCAGAAGTAATCAGAGTTTTATTTAATTTAGTCTGTTTACTTTCTATTTGAAAAAGAAAATTTAAGAAGACGCACTTTATTTTTAAGTAATTTTTAAAACTTTGAATTAAATATATTATACAAACATACTAGATCTAAAAAAAAAACATCGCATTGATGCTTTATAATCAGTGAACGGATTAAAAGACATATTATTTGCCTAAACCTCGGAGAACAGAGACAGAAAGTGGAGACTTCCTTACGACTATATTTTTTTCCCGGGATTCGGAAAAAATCTTCAATAAGTTGAAAATAAGCTTTATTTAAAATGTGTAAAGGGCTACGCCGCTTATGGGCTTCGCCGCAGTCGAGTAAAAACATCGCATTGATGTTAAGTTGTTAAGATGTTGTTGCTAAGTTTTTGTTTAACACAAATGAATTTCAAAGCGCAACCATGCTACACTTCTTGCTGCTGGCCGAAGTTTTGTATTACAACGAGTCTCGCTCGTAAACCTCCGACCGTCGAACAATTTATTTGGCGTTAGACCTCCAGACTTTTTATGGGGTTCGGCCTCGGGGCGAGAACAACCCTTTTCGCAATAACGAACTTCTGCATTGAGGAATCGGAGGGCGAGTAAAATATTTCTCTATCAAAGGCTCATGGTGTTTGCAAATAAAGAAGTGAATGGTTGAGGTTATCTCCCTCTTTCACTAAAGTTTTCATCAACTTTTTCTTTACACCCTTCGGTTTATGGTTGGTTGAATATATCCTTATAAACATATGCGGTAAATTCACTATCGTTTATTTGCATCGCGTTGCGCAGCGACGGCGCTCAATCATATTATTTTGATATCAAATACTTCGATCTCGAATTTAAACCGGATATTATTAGTACTACTATATTACGTCCAATACAATTTTCCGGCACGCGAGTTCACATAATTTGCCACCGTCACCAATCAATTATTAGCTCGTCTATGCCTTTGTATTCTGTTACTAAACGTAGGTACCTAGATTTTCAACCACTCTGCGGTCTATATAAGTACAATATTGGCTTGGCTCCCTAATATTGTGACAATGACTACCAAAATCAGTTTCAATTACTGACACTTCGTAATATAATATCCTTGATCATTTAATCATCATTTTCTAGTGAAGTGTGTGGCTGGATCTCGGATTTAGCAACCACATATTGGATTTAACTGAGCAATTCTAGTCATTACTGTGTCATTACCAATTGCTACCATCGCCTACGAACACTGTTAAGCAATTCAGATTACTATTTATAAATTGAAGAGTAGGTAATTCGCGTGTGAAGATAAAATCACGGTTTTTACCTCTGTGATTGTTTGGAATTAAATTGGTGTGATTCTGTTGTTTTTCACTTCTTGGTTGTCGTCGCGAATTATGTTTTTATCCTTTCATCTTTATCTTTCGTAAACCTTCATCTGGTTAATGGTTTTCAAGATTCCTTTTATGATCATTCACACAGATTCTTATAAAACTTTCTAGCTTGAAATTCTTATGCGTCTTAATAGACATTTCGAGTTTCCACTCAAAAGCTCCCATAATTGTTACCAACGCTTACACTACTCAAGTACTCAATATCAATTTGTCAGCACAAATAAATAACAAAACTCTTTTCTTTTCTCAAAAGAAAGTCCAGGTAAGTCCCCTGGAAAGCGATACAGTTTCGCGTAAAATTTTCCCGTAGTTTATTTATAGACTATACGCGTTTTTAGCATCGATCCCTGACTCCTTGGCGAGTCCTTGCACGGTTCCTTTTGAGGGTAAACTTTAGATGTGGACTCTATCACTGTTTATTTACTGTGTTTTTATACTAAAATTATCACTATTGAGTGATTCATGATAAAATTTCAAGGCCTACAAACGATTCTGGTTTCATCTGTTAATAATTAACAAAGTTTAAATACTATCCGAGTTCAGGTTTCTAAAATGGATTCAGTAACTTTGCAAAGGTCAGTGGTTAATATTGTAGTAGATAGAACTTCTCCAGTTAAAATTTATGTGGAAATGGTCACGTCAGCCCCATGTCGGGAGGCTCCATCCAATCACAACCGAGTCATACCACAAAAGAGACGAACCTTCACAGAAAGTTTGTTGAAGCGTGCTGAATAATAATATTCTACGCATTTTGTGATACCAATAGTTCGTATATTATTTTACTACTTAGTTTTAGTTCTATTTATACATAGTTAGATGTCTAATATGGGCGTTGTTGTATCGTAAAATGTTATATCATCACTTTTATTGTTAACATTGTCCTCGCTAGAGTCTAAAACAAATTGATTTGCATCGTCAAGTCTTCTTCTATTTTTACTTTACTATTCAACCGATTCCAGTGTTCTCTTGACTGTAAAAGTATTTGATCCTTTTGTCCTATTTCCGTTAACATTGTATGTATTGAAACACTCACGGTCGCTGGGCGCCGCGACACTCCATCCCATCAGAGCTCCAACCAACAACACAGTAACCGAGAGTAAAGCCATTTCTGCACTACTTACAGTAATTTAGTCAAACAGGTTTATATAGGGGTGACCGTGGACGCCCACGGTCCATCATTAGCTTCATCACGACCTTGGCAATTGAGTAATCGTATCAATGGTCCATTGAAATCTGTGACATTGTTGTACCGGTGCATGTTGGTCTAGTGAGTCTTTTGTTTCAGCAATTGTTGTGGTTTGATCATCATTCTCATCAGTATTTTCTTTGTTCCTGGAAGCTACTGTTTTTGTTTTCCTGTCAAGTATATTGTGTACTAGTTGACCTTGATAAGATTCAAGGTCAGTTGCATTTTTGTCGTTATCTTTTGCATTATTTGAATGCTCTTCAGTTCCTTTCTTGATAAAATTAACTCCTTATAAATTGGTGTTTGTGTTCAAATGTTTCATAATAGCTATGTCGTTGTAGACTCAATCTGTGTATATTTCTAGACAACCCTCTATAACGTATAAATAGTAACTGATACAAATAAATCACGTCTTATGTACGTCTAAAAAAGGATGTAGCACTCTAAAACGCAAGTAGAGCCAACGTCCTCGTTAAAATATTCAATTCATTGAATAATCTGCTTTATTGCGTCAGCTTTGAGTGTTTAATTTTAGAAGTTCAAGGTAATGTTTACTACTGTTCTTTATTCAACATCTTCAGTGAAGTTTCTGTTATTTTTTGTTCATAGATACAAATTATAAAATTAAAGTCACTTGTCGTACTTATCTGAATGTTCGCGATGTTATTCGAAACTATGCAACGGGTTTTGATGCAGTTCCCACTTTCAATTAGATAATTTATTTCAAGAATTTGTCTATTTTGTGTACATAAATAGTTAAATAAATTAATAAATAAGCAATGAAATTATTTTGTCAGGTGTTAAAGACCGTTTATAGTCGTGAGACGCTAGTTTACATTAAGATCATGGCTTAGATTTTCAAGTAGCTATGTTTTGTACGTATCCTACAAAAATATACCATATTATTATTATTGATCAGAATAATTAATTAAACTGTCACAATGTTTGTTCTAACCTCGCTCCTTTGTTTTGTTATTCATAATGATCAAAGTTTTGCGTTGCGTTCAACAGTTTGTTAACGTATAGTGACGGCCGGTTTGCGTAAATCGATACAAATGCGTTGCCAACCGTCTTTTGTAGGGGATGTTACCCCTAAGTGCAAGCCACCCTAACTATACAGTGGTTACAAGCGCTTTTTGTGATGTAAAGAGCTTTATAGCCGCTTTTTTATTGAATAAATTATTCTTGTATTCATGTCATGACTGTGTTCTTGTTAATTTTTTGCTTAAATGGTATAAAGAAAGATCTTTTGCTGTTTTGTACGTTCTTTTCAAAAATATTTTTATTCGTAGGCCGAAATAAAAAGAGGATACACGCGTAGATGAAATCTGAAACCATCTAAATAAATCGATACAGACAATGGGTTCTCTTATACTAAGAAGCTTATATGAAGGAACTCTTCATTCGTGAACAACAATACCAATACCTTTCAATGAGATGAAATAATGGAAATTAAGCAACAAAATAAATTCTCAATTTTGACAGAGTAGTTCGTGATTTGGTTTAGATATATTCCTCTCTCTATCTTGCACTTGTGATTAGACAGTGACAGAAAGCACCTACTGTAAGTGTTTAAGTATGGTAGCCTAAGACACAACCCTAACAATAATGTATTCATATCCTACTTGAAATAACTTAGCGCCATATTAAAATATTCCCGCGAAAACGCTTCAAGCTTATCTACAGCGACATAACCACTTCCAAAGTACTAAGGTGGATAAAATAGTGTGAAATAAAACACTTGTACAGAACTTGAACTCGCATTGTAAAGTCATTTACTTATTGCCTTTCCGTTAAAGTAAACTTACATCCAAGTATTTAGATTGCAATGTTTCTGCGTTAAGCGTTGCTATAAATTGTTTTATCGCACTTGTGTTTAATGTTTGTTTTTCTTTCTAAGTAGAAGATGGTAAAAAATTGCAGTTGTGGTTTCTAGACAAACAGGAGATTATAAATCAGAGATGCCTTTAATGAAAGTTTCGTTCAATTACTTGCGAATTTTAAGATGTCGGCTATCGAAGTTGGTCTTCCAATTTACTTTAGGTTATATATTTTTGTTTTCTCCCCAGACTTTCTGCAGTTAAGCGTAAACTTGCCTCATAATTCTGTCGTACTCCGGAAACTCTTTACAAGTTAAACTGGATGTTTTCAGTGGAGTTCCCGAAGAGTTTTTTGTACGTTTTACGACTGAGCATCCGGGCGATAGCCATGACTCACTGAATGATGTAGGATCCTGTCATGGCGGCAAACATGCTCTACCCAACGGGATGAGGAAGTATTTTGGATAAAACCTTTTCGAATGCAGGTTTAGCTTAGTCCTCCATTGGAAGCGAGTAATTTATTAGGATTTTTCGAACAACACTGTCCGTAACGTCTTACTTAGTATTACACTTTAGAAATGACTTTAAACCAAGATGTCGTAAAAATTAGAAATATTCTAAAAGTCACAAAGCTCACTGTAATTAAAAAACCAAAAACATAAATCTCAACGCCTACTAACTTTACAAAGGCCGAGAAAAAAAAATCCACAAACGGGGTACCAAAGTGCCCCGGGGCGATAATTTGCCTCACTGCACCCCAGCTGAGCATAGCGCTAATCTCATTAGCAGTCCCGCGAGTGCATTCGCTCAAATGGACCCCCTACGTCTGACGATTTGACAAAAGACACCCGGAACATCTAGTTTGACGGCTCTGCCGACTGAGTTGGTATGAACCTGTCTAAATGCGTTTATAGGGTGGAAGTCGGTGGCAAATGAGTCTTAATTTAACTGAAGTGAACGCGTGATCATGTTGGCGGAAATGTGTTTGACAAAAATCATTAGGATGTCTGGGTTGACGACTTTGCCTGCCTTTGTAAATTATGCTGCAGTAGAAACACCTTTGCAACTTGCAACTGTACTGCTAGCATATTGTTTTTGATCCTTAAAACTAAATTTCGTACTTTCAAACGCAATTTACTCGCGTAGTCATGCTGACGTTAAAATAAGTTGTTGTTTAAAGTTGCGAACTCAATTCCAAGTTCGCCGTCGCAACTATGACTCATAACATGTATGTAATGCTCTTAGTAATTACATGGTGATATAGAACAACGTTCTGCCACCATCAGACAGTTGTCAGGCTCTCTGTAAAACTTTAAATTCGATTATTGAACGGGAAGCGACTGGTACTACTTCAGAATTTAAATGAGTTTGTCAACGTTTTTTTTTCTGAATAAATCTGTAGATTCATATTCGTAAGTTGAGATTATCTATTGCTTTCTTGATTTGATGGGTCTATTTGAATTTTACTGACGATAATACTTTTCGGAGCGTATTTTTTCAGCTATAAAATGAAATAATGGTTTTTCGTTTTCTATTTTCTCATTGAATATTTTTTGCATTGTTTCAGGTCTCCACCAAAATAATTCAAGAGTCAACACCAAATGTAAGTCTTTAGCGTATTTTACATACAAGTAAACGAATATAAATCACAGTAAAGGATTAATGAATCAAATTGGAGTCCCACGCTGGGCGCCAATTGCTTCGCAATCAAATGTTACCCCGAATCTAAAATTAATGTGAGTACGATGCTGAATCATTTGTATTCAGAAAGCAATTAATCGTTAGTTTAGCATGTTTACGATACCAGCATACAATAATGATTAAATAAAGGGGAACATTTTCACGCCAATAAATACTGGAGTCAAAAGATTCTAACGGCAATAATGTTACCTACATATTTGCATTCTGAAAGTTCATTCAATTCATAACTATTAATTCAGTTGGCTGGGTTGTGGAGGTCAGATAGGCAGTCGCTCCATGTAAAATACTGGTATTCAGCTGCATCCAGTTAGACTGGAAGCTGACCCCAACAGAGTTGAGAAAAGGCTAGGCAGATGTTGATTCAAAACAGCGAGATATTTGACAGTTATTTGTATGGCAAGAAATAACCTTTCATCTGTTAAATTCTAAGGACCTTCCTTCCACAAGGATCATTTTCTATGCACACACAACATAGTAACATAGATACAAATCTAATATCTCCCACCATATTGATAAACCATACATATTACCATGTATATTACTTTATTCGCTAGCCTTAGTCACTGGCCGGTGAGTCATTTACAATTATCGGGCAGCAGGGCCAGCCCAGGGGTGATCCCACCCCCGATTCCAAATTAAAATTCCTAACGTGACGTTCAGATAATAGATGATCTAAAATTTGAATTCATAATGAATATGTAAATTTTATTATTGATGTAAAAAATGTAATAAGATTCGATGTAACGATTTTGTTGGCGTGTCTTTTTTATCTGATCGTGCGTGCGAGGCACGTGTTTAGCAGTTTTATGCTTTGTTCTTTAACTTCAACAGTGTCTAGAGTTGTAATTTGAATTTGCTTGTGAGGGAAACTCTTGGCTGTAATCGTCTCTTAGACTATTCGTATTTACGGATGACTGTAGCATATTACTTTTATAACAAAAAAGTTACAACCACGTAATTTTGTCCATTAACTTTCCCAGTAATTTTTAAGTCCCAGACATCACATCATCTACGTTTCCAAGAAACAGAAAATTCGTGGCCTCTAATCATTAAAACGTTACATTTTCGTAACTCCTTCCACATAAATATTTAATACTAATCTAGATTGAACTTCGTCTGGTTTAAACAAACGCATAAGTCACACGAAATAGCGTGCGGGGTGTGCTGAAGGGGGGCGGGGGGCAATATGGCGACTAATTGCAGCGATTCACAACTACCACCCAACCGTAGAGATGGCCGCTTGATTGATTATTATTGTCCGTAAGCGATATGGAAATCGCTTAAGCTTTTAGACTATTACGGAACCGCCATGATTGTTCCCCGAAATTATAATAATTTAGGGAGCTTGCTGCTAAATAACGATAAAGACAGCTATTATGTTTGGTAGAAAATGTTGGGCTTTTCAATTATGGTCGGTAATAGTTCGATCTATTAGATAATGTGTTCTGGAAAACCTGCCTCGTATAGCAGAGTATCAATTAGATTACCTACGTACCAGTAAAGTCAGGGAAATTAATTGTTTATCAAATTTAATACCAACTTAAATTGTCCTAATTTAAATAATAAGTGTCGGTCTCGACAGTATTACCACAGTAATAATATCTACAGTAGTGTATCTTCATACAAACGGTCAGAACGGGAGTCATACCTACACGCCTCGAGTCCTCAGTATGCACTAAGTACGCAACGAGTCGCGAATACGCCGCACTGACGAACGAACGTAGTGATGGTTTTGTAAGTAGTAAGCGTGCGATTTGCGAATATTTGATTGAAATAAGTACAAGTATTTCCTAAACATGTTAACCAGGTTAATATGGTTTTCTCCTCCTTGTCGATGTTTTCCAAAAGTATGTTTAATTAAAGTTTCGAATGCGGATTTTTTATACAATTAAATTTAATAATATACATATAAAGCTTTCCCTACGTCTCAGTAGTCGAGGCGAAAATATCTCTAGATCTACTAATCAAAAGACACAACTTGTATTTTTATTGAACCTTCCTATTTCATTCACAATAATTTTAATTTTTTTAAATAAAAAAATATAATATTTTCAATCACAAAACTAGAAAGAAACTCAACCAAGTAGATGAAATTAAAATAGGTACTGTAGGCCCGGCAGCCTTATCGCGTGCCTACGTACCGCCCGGCTGTAGGATTTTATTTAAAGGACAGGGCCGAGTCACAATACTGTATATATTTATACTGTGGTGTGTCTGTCAATTTGACAAAGAATTAATTTCTGTGACATCATGTAGAAAGAGTTACTTGGATGTAACTTTTTGTGGATAACTTTTCACAACCACTATTATTTCCAATAATGTTTTTATTCTAAACAACAATTATTTTCAATATCGGTGGTCCCATTCATACTTAAATTAAAGAACTTATTAAAATAATCGTCACGATTTTTCTAAGCTTTCAAGCGAATAAATCGAAGCAATTCTAAATCAGTGACGAAGCAACATCGGCCGGAGTGCAATGCTTTATCGTTTCAGACAGTCGGCGCCTTTGCTTAATGTGTTTCCGATTAAATCGTTTAGGCGTATGCTCCGTCACTTCCCAAGACTGCGGTGAAGAAACGAGGCTTCTTGTAGACTTGCGAATGTAGATGGAGAGCTAGTAACTTTTTATTTAAGGGTATCTCTCCATACTCGGTAAATGTGTTGAGTAGATCTAGAGCCTAGACAAAGAGTGACGTATCAACGATATGATGATAGAAAGGTTGAAAATATCTTTGAAAGTGATCGACAGTATTCTAGGCCCTGTAGAATTTGTCAACGCCAAAAATATGCAATAAAACATACTGAACTCGCAATTTTTTATTACGAGTTTCTTAAACAAATGTCAGGCAATAAAATAATGCAACGAATAAAAAACCCCTTAACGAGTACTAAAGAAAAGTTGTGTTTGCAAAAATAAACTCGTCTTTCCATTTCGGAAAAATATTCCCTCAATGTTACCAACTCCCGAACTACTTATAAAGTAGCGAATAGATCAGCGAAGTATGTGGAGTCGCCGAGTGTATATCGCATGCCCGCATACCCGAGCAACGTGTCTCGCATGCTAAGCGCCCATTGTCCTTGCCTCGGGAATCTGTTCGTTACTTATGTTCGAGCCGTATCGATATAACATGCCGTGAATTATGATTCACGTGTGAAGATCAATGCCTGGTGGATGCTATAAAAATGTAGATTCTAATAAGGTAAGAAGACTGCTCCTTCTGAAATAGAATATTGTTATTTCGACGTTGGAACTGGCTAGCAGGATCCTTCATCATCAAAGTTATTCTGCTGCCGTTTTTCTTTTAGTTGCCCTCTTAGGTCCCACTTCTGGACAAAGGTACTCTCTATGTTTCGCCTTCTGCGGCCAATCCTGCAAGAACGGCGATTGAAGTTGACAAACCCTTTCGTTTTCTTCCATAGATCTCTATAAGCCGTCTTCATAGTAGCCCAATAGGTATGTGTATTTTCAAAAATATAGGAGTCTAACAATTCAACTTACCGGTTTGCGGTAATTACACTCGGAACACAATAACAGGCAAGTAAATATACATAGTTCTTGAAATTGTGTTTATATTGAGCTATCTTTACAACATACTAAAAATCTTTCCACCCAGTTGATTTTACAACACTCGTGTGAAAAAGCTAATAAACTGCTCTCTTAATCTTAAAATCCACACGAAATGAATCCGTTCTAACACTCCTATAAGTCTCAACTAATTACCCCAAACACTTTTGGCGAAAAGCCTTAAAGGTCGAAAGGCAAGAGAGTTTTAATAGGAGAGCAAATCCGCTTTAATCCGGATTATGCTTGGGGAAGGAAAAATCTCGACAAGGAAGTGTGAGGTTGCCGAGACTTGACGAGACTTCCCGAGACTTGACGAGACTTCCCGAGACTCTTTAGAACTTATCGCGTGTGTGTTCCCAGCTTTAATTAGACGTCGGGCTGAGACGTAGCGTCAATTTAATCTTCGAAACTGTTGATTTTTTTTCTTTTCGGAAATACTAGAGCGGTCGACGAAGTTCGTCGTCGTGTGTTCATGTTTTGTTAAAGCAGTGTTGACAAGTGACGAAATTGGTTGTGATGTGATGTGTACTCGGTTTTAAATAAACGAAAGGTGATAGAATGACGTGTTTGTGACGATTCTTAGAATCGAGATGTGATAATGTGTGCTTTCGTACATTTGACACGTAAGTTCGTCATAAGATCTGATATTTCATCTGTGACAAACGATAAATGAATTTGTATTTCTCATGTAGGTAGAAGAATCGTCTTAACCAGAACCATAGCAAATCAAATACAATTTGCCTGAAC
Organism: Eurois occulta; assembly: GCA_950022335.1. Classification (NCBI taxonomy): domain Eukaryota; kingdom Metazoa; phylum Arthropoda; class Insecta; order Lepidoptera; family Noctuidae; genus Eurois; species Eurois occulta. Next base: position 5,710,207 of record OX465484.1, on the reverse strand, counting down.
AGGGGGGTTACTGTAACGTACTGTACAGGTTGTCTAGCGCCATCTCTTTCCCACAGTGGAATTACTCATGCTTTATGACGTCATGGTAGACCACCAGATGTTGGAACTAAGTCCGTGCTCAGAAATGAAATTATTGTAATTAATTTTAATTAGACGATTTTTGACAAATAAAACAATATCCAGCCTTTTCCGCGACTTTACCCGCGTGTTTTTCTGAAACTATATTATGAGAAAATACTATTGAGATAAAAGCATCCTTTCATTAACCTAGGTTATCATCAAGTCCGTGTGCCACATACAAACCTGTCCATCTGTTACGGCGTGACAAACAAACTCATTTTCACATTTTATAATGTAGGATTTTGTAGGTAGAAGGTTCTGAAGCAAAACTGGACATTCCATTAATTAAAAATCAGACAGACCAGCTTTACTGGCATATCCAGCCTAAACCATAAACCACAACAGACGAATCATTACCTATGTGTGTTGAAGCGCGAGTTTTTCGCCAGCCAAAGTCGAGCAGAACTAGGTTTTAATGAATGGTCTGTAAATGAATGCTCTACTCGAGCTGAGCATTTTATTTACGGCTAGTTGATCAGTTTTAATTTGATATTCGTTTTGGTGAAGCTAGTGGCTGAATTTGGGGGTTGAAAAAGTTTATTGTTGGGTAATAACGACTGGGCCTGGCAATAATGTTTTTTTTTTATACTTGGCTCCAAAATTATATTTGGATTAGGCAGAACTGTACCTAATAGTATGCCCACATTTCGCCAGTTATGTTTAAGTGCCTTGTAATAGAGGGCGAGCTTATTGCCATCAACCGGGCACTAATCTAGACTCCGTGGCTGCTACTGAGAAGTTCCTGATGGAAAAACCCAATAACACTTTGCCCGACCTGGGAAGGTTGGAAGGTGGTATTAGTAAGTACCTAGCATAAATAAATAGGTAGGTACTTCATACCCTGCCAGGGCTGCGGGACTGTTCAAAAGAGATACCGCGGCCCTGGAACATAAAGGGCAAAAGAAGGAACATGGATGGCTTTAAGTCAGTGAAAGTCTGACACTCCCTTCCGATCCGCCCAGAGCGGGAGGAGTCATTTGATGATTTCCCATCCGAAAAAAAAGGTACTTCATACCGTTTAAACCGTATGGTTAGGATCAAAGGTGCCAAGAAGTTGAACCGTATTCTGAAAAAACTCGAAACATAAACATAAAGTATCATAAAACCATCGCAAATGACATTTTAAAACGCTCCATTAGAAAATTCTAGGTCACGCCAGAGCTTCAAAAAGACAGTCCCGAAAGAATTCGGCGACAACCGAGTACAGTCACGAGGAGCAATATTTTGTGTACAATAAACCAACTTCAAAAGTTTCTTTTCATAATCTGCCTAACTTCCTAATCGCTGAATACTAGTATTTTACATACAGCGACTGCCTGTCTGACCTCCACAACCCAGTCACCGGGTAATACGATACCCCTTGGTAAGACTGGTTGTTAGACTTCAAAAACTATTTCCTCCTAGTCTTTTGAAATTAAAACGTAGGTATCGCGAGGATATTTTTAAAGCGCAGGCCACACCGACATCTAGCGAGCGAGCGAGCGAGCCGGGCGAGGCATCGATTCACCTCTTTTCATAGTTTGGTTCACACCGCGAATTACCGAAAGAGACGAAGTATGAAAAGAGGTTCCCCGCGATGTAGCCTGCGCTTTAGAAACTCATGCTAGTTTAAAACTACCTCGGACTGGCTCGTTGGTCTAGACGTCCTGGGTTCGATTCCCAGGAAGGGCAAAGTGTTATTGGGTTTTTCCATCAGGAATTTCTCTAGTCTTGATTTGTACCCGGTTGATGGCAATAGGCTCGCCCCCTATTACATGGAAGTTAAACAAAACTGGCAAAAAGTGGATGTACTATTAGGTACACCTCTGCCTAACCCTTCGGGGTTTACAGGCGTGATGTTTTTATTATGTGTGTTATTATAAAACAGATCACAATTATACCAAAGTTTCTATCGTTATTTCACGTAAAATCTTTGCTCAATGTAATACATATTTATGGTCGTGACTGTACCTAAGTAAATGAACCGTTGACGCATTATGTCAACAAAGCCTCGCGAGGTTATGAAGAGGGTCCTCAGCTGATTCCTGTCATGATGAATACAGCCTACACAAAGACGTGGAAATGATCTCTAGTACACCGTATTTCGTCTTGAGAAAAGGATTTTTTATGAGCAATTTCTTTTGGTTGGTTTATAAGGATATCAGCGGTTTAGTAAGAATGTTATGTCGTGGTTTATTACGCTCTTACACAAGTTTCAAGTTGATATATTCTGCACATACATTTACGAACAGAAAATATAGCTTACTACTTTTCTCTTTATCCTCTGTTATGTATATTAATCATATTTAAAATGGTCATTCAGTGTATTATTTCCCAAATTATGCTGTGGTCAGGTTTCAGAGTAATCATTTGTGGGTATAATATTATTTTACTATTGTCGATTATTATTTTATTACAGTCGTTACAAGTAGTCAGCGGCCCGAAAGTCTGACAACCAGTCTTACCAAGGGGTACCGTATTACCCAGTACTTACGGGGTTGTGGAGGTCAGATAGGCAGTCGCTCCATGTAAAATACTGGTATGTATTCAGCAGCTGGTTCTTGCTCATCCTGCACAGCCACCCGCACCTTCCAGGATTTAAACAAAGGAACAGCTGATTTCTTAATATCCTCTTTGGAGCCTATACTTAATGTGCTACTTAGTATTCTGCAGATACAAGAACTAACGGAACAGTCTTTCCACTAAAGACCAGACCTCTGCATAGCGTGCAAAACGACTCAGATTACATACATGATATCATGTTTAACTGGAAATGAATAAGAAACGTGGCATTGCCATCCCACGTACGTTAGAATCAGCGGCAAGTAATCAATGATGTTCCATTATGATTGTATCTAATTATGTGGGTAGGCAGAACAGTAAGTTCATGGCTGTTTGAGTTCAATGAATAAATTAAGACTTTCGGAACTTTTATCATGTTTCGCCCACTTACCTTTCTGCTTCTTTTACGAGAATAAGTCTAGTCGATATGTTGGATTCCTATCAAAAATCAATTTTCTCCTCGCGTGTCATATATGGATTCACGAAGAGGATATTTAGAAATAACAGAATTACCTTTCCTTACATAACAACATGCTGTGATCAATATAATCCATTTCCTATGTTTTTCCGGATTTTTCCGCAATACTTAGCTTCTTTAAATTCATCATTGTTCGTTTACGTAAAAAGTGTTTATGAGGGGCAAAGCAATTATGTCTTAATACTACTTTTCATCTCCCCTCCTTGTATTTACCTACCTGTCAAAAAATTGTAATAGCTCACAATGGTTTTCGTAACCATCCAGCACTTAACACTTGCACTTTAGGAGACATAAAATACACCTACTGGGCGCCAATAAATCCATATGAGGAACCACCGATTTGAAAGCAGAAAAAAAATTTTTTTTTGACTAAATTCTACTATCATCCCATGCCCTTGTCCCATTCTACTTGGGGTCGGCGCAACACGTTTTCTTCTTCCATTCTCCTCTGTCAAACGTCACGGCATCATTTACTCCTTTCTCTTTCATATCATTCCTCACACAATCCATCCATCTTTTCTTTGGCCTTCCTCTCCCTCTCCATCCATCAACATTCATGTCCATCACTCTTTTAGTAACACGCGTTTCATCCCTCCTCATTACATGTCCGTACCAAGATAAACGACTTCCTTTCAAATGTTTTATAACAGGCGCCACTTTCAAACTTCCTCTAATATACTCATTTCTTACCTTATTCTAAATTCTACTATCTAAGTACCAAAAAAATCTGCAAAGTTAAAAAACATAACAACTAAAAAGGAACGGCTCACTCCAGTTGGGATAAATAACACACGGGACGCTACCCAGCCAAGTTGCTGAAACAAATACCTCCCTGGTGGCGTATTGAGTTTTCACTACCCACCTCTACCCAGGCTGGCCACGATTTACGCGCCCATTCACCGTGGAAAGTGTGGAAACTTAGACTATACCCACATTAAAAATTTTGAAGGAAAGTTGGACGAGGAGTTTTGGGTGTGTTATATACGGTGTATTTTAGAGTTCAGTAACAGTATTTTTCTTTGTTTATGAAGAAAAACAAGAGGAGTATTCCTAGAGTTGCTTTTAGTTCTAGTTAGAAGTTCTCGATGATATAAGTGAATATTCGATGTTTAGAAGATAAGAGAGTTCTTCGAGAACGTTTGTTATAAAAAAGAATGATATGTTTATCTCAAATGACAGACGTCACTATCAGGATGTGTTAGATTGTCTAGTGGAAAGATTTTTTCTTGGCGTAGTAGATAAAGTCGTGACACGTCTGTGATAACAAAACTCGAAAAAGCTGACCTTCTTTTGATACTGCGTACTACGCGGCAGCGGCTTAACGTGCTTTCCGAGGCACGTATGTAATGGATGGTCACCCGTCAATAGACCAACCTAGGCAAGGTCGGCTAACCTGAAGATTGATCCGAGTGGCTGTTATGTAGCCATGAGCTCCTCCATTTGAAGTCCAGCCTACATTTAAAATACTGATATGCAGCTTCGTCTCATTACAAAGAAAACTAACTTAAGAAAGAGCTAACCGAATGAGCACTAAACTTTAATATCATAATAAAATAACTGTCGCTACTCACCTTTCTTACGAGCATGTTATAAATAGAGTATAAGAGATAATTAACGCCATGTTCCCGTGAACTCACGGGGTCGGGTGGTTCCCATGCGTCGGGCCGTGACGACTACTTGCCCCATTGTATCGATACACAGCGATGGGATATCTCCTGTTACCTTGTACATGCTTCTTTTTAATGGTCAATGTAGATGTTTGTGGTACTCTGAAGTAAGGTACGGAGCTAGGGAAGTCAAATTCTTATTGATACTGTCTTCCAAAGCTTTCCATTTCAATGTCTTGATAGATTAGACTGTCCTGCATTGTCCAATTGCAGGTCATTGGCCTGCTTCTACCTTTCCACACTTATTTTTACTGCTACTGCAGTCAAACTCTTTGGTAGCAGTCGAGCTATTTCAATGTCTTTATAGATTGGACTGTCCCGTATTGTCCCACTGCAGGTCAATGGCCACCTCTTCCTTTTCCACACTTATTTTGACTGCTATTGCGGTCAGATTGTTTGGAAGAAGTCTAGCTCAGCTCGTCCTTACATATTCACCTAGATTTGCCGTAGTGTTGCCTAGAGACCAATCAGACTGAACTTAGGCACAAAAACAACATAACGAAATTGAGATGTATGATAACGTAACAAGCATTAATGATCAAGTTCTGCTTATCTAAAGCATGTGGACCACTTAATTTACGCAGGATTTTAAAAAGCTTCTGGTTCTTTTTTTAAAATAAATATAGCGACAGGAAATACCAATGCCCGCCTACGCATCGGAGTTTTATAAATACGAACTTTAGTACGATAAAACTCTTTTATGAAACCTGTTAATCTTCAGTTTATCTTGTAGTTATTATAAAGCATGTAGAGATGATTACATAATTGTTACTGTTTTGTCTAAGTCTGGTCTAACGTCCGTGGGATGTAGCAAAAATTGTTATTGGTTTGTAAGCAATGTTATTTTAATACTAGGTTTCTGTACTTAAAGGGCTATATAGCGTCTAAGGTGAGGCCTATACTCAATGATGAGAAAATATTAAGAACATAAACAGTTTATGGTGTCATTCACAGCATTCTTAAAAGGACTCGCGGTTACCCGTATGCTGGATCGTAGATTTATGGGATTATTATTCCTGCATTGTTACACTGAACAAGTTTTTATATAAAACTTTTCTGAGAAGCCTGTTGTTTGGTCTTATCTGCCATCTGTGCCAAAATAAAGGTGTCACAGATGTAAAAAAAACAAATGATGAAAAAATAAATTAAGTAAACAGCATGGTGCAATCTAGAGGCGAAAACAACAGGAAGTAACACCATGGCAACCCTCAAAGTAATCATCCCATCCCATACGGACCATCGTATCCCGGGAAACAACAAGAAAACCATCTCGTTATCACAGGATTATCCGTAAAAATAAGTTAATCACAAGGTCAAACTCAAAGAAGAACTCAATAATAAAATTCAGGAAGAAGTACCCAATAATCTGCGCAGTTTAGGCCTGTTAAAATTCGTACCATTTTAATTTGAAAATTTAAATTTATTTTCAAGTTGAGAGACCGAGTGTTTCAATCAAGTCAATTACTCGAGTCGGGTGCCCGATTGGTACCATTGACTGTCACAACGAGATTTCGAGAGCCCTGGAACGGATAATTATTTTATGAGATTGATCTTTGAGATGTTGATCGAGTTATTAAGACGATTACGTTTAGTTACCTTCGTTATGGTAATCTTTAGGGGTACACACAATTTAGGAGATTATTAGTTAGTGTGGGGTAACAAGCATTTTGAAGTCACACTATACCCTATATATCTGAAGAGCTCGTGGCTGTCGCTTGGGTCGATATTCAGGTTAAGCCGCGCTTGCCTTGGTTGGTCCGTGGATGGGTGACCACCCATTACATACCGAGTTTCCTCCGTGCCTCGAAAAGCACGTTAAACTGTTGGTCCCGGCTGTCATTTGTAGATCTTTGACAGTCGTTACAAGCAGTCAGTGGCCCGAAAGTCTGACAACTAGTCTTATGGACTACTACCTAACTAGGGATATCGTTTTACCCAGAACTAACTGGGCTGGGCGGAGCGACTGCCTGAGCGGCTATCTGACGATAGGCAGTCGCTCTATGTAATGTAAAATACTGGTATTCAGCTGCATCCGAAGCCAACAAGCCGACCCCAACATAGTTGGGAAAAGGCTTGACAGATGACAAATGAATGAATTGAGCAAATGGGATAATTCCAATACCCCTGTTTTTTGTCAATAACTTCTCTTTTTACTGCTCCTTTCCGTTATTAGAGAAGCCTTAAACCACCAAAACATTTGAGCAAAGCCACTTGATATCTTAATAACATATGAAGCATCGGTGTAAGCAACAGGCCTGTTTAGCTTTAAAAAGAGGAACTAAAAATAATAAACGTGTTCTTCTCTAACATTTACTATATAGAGTAGTAGCATGGACATCGTCATCATCTTCCTGCCCTTGTCCGATTCTACTTGGGGTCGGCGCAACACGTTTTCCTCTTCCATTCTCCCCTGTCAGACGTCACGGCATCATTTACTCCTTTCTCTTTCATATTATTCCTCAAACAATCCATTCATCTTTTCTTTGGACTTCGTCGTCCTCTCCATCCATACATTCATATACATCACTCTTTTAGTCATATGCGTTTCATCCCTCCCATACCATGATAAACGACTCCGTTTCATTCTTTCAGTAACAGGCGCTGCTTTAATCTTGGACAGTTAAACAATATTAACAGTAACTATCAGACCTATTCAATTCCAGCGATTTATAAGCTAATCCAGACCACATATCACGTCAAATAGTAAATAGAATCGTATTAGACAGGACTATAACATACGCAAATAATAGTGCCAGCCTAAAAGCCTATTACCACGAAATAGAAAAACACAGAAGAACAACTCCATACAAGGAATGAAATCAGGTGCACGCACACAGACGTATACGTAGGTATTACAAAGTCAAACGAATGTATGTGTAGAGAAGCTATAGTGTCGCTGGTAGCGTATTCCCTTACGAGATAGCGATAGTTTTGGACATACTTGTAATACTTTCCATAGAAATCGTGCTATGACGCTGGTTCGCTATCAACTAAGACCTGGTAAAAAGTTTGCATATGCAAAGGAGCAGTGAAAAATATATTATCCGTCTCGTTTCTCTTACTCCTTCTGGTACTGGCTTCATTGATACCATTATTTTTACTTGTCTAGGAACGAATATCAGTCGCGAGTGCACTTATGCTAGCTATACCTACGTAGACGCATGTCTATGTGTGCGTGCCTTTTCACTCGTTATACGGGCTTCAGAGTCAGCCTTCTGTATTTTTTTATCTATTCTGTGCTATTACGCTCATTGGTTCTACTATCCGATCAGACTGGACGTGAGAGCATTATCGTATTACCTGTGCAGTGTCAGTATTTCACAATCAGTGTGCACTAATCTGCACAGTTTCTAGAATTTATGTCTGGACTGACCACTGGCATTTACATAGCTATCAGTAGGTATTCAGCCTAATATTATAGATTGCGATAGTGAGTTTATCTGTATCTGGCCGGCTGAGTCTCTTTATCCTAGAAACTTAACTAAAATACAGACTTTTTGATATTTAAAAGACCTCTATTTGAATGATACGAAGTAATTTTATGCCCAGCATCAGTCATCCCGTGATCATGGCGCTTGCAACAGCGTCGAAATTCAGGAGTTCAGAATAATTGATAATCACGGAAGATAACCCGTAAGTGACCGAATGAGTTTTATTTTATGTTGTCTAAAGGACTAGCTAAAGGTACCTTTTAAGTGGTAAATTACGCCTACGCGCAAGTAGTGTCGCAGGGCATCAGTAGTAAAATTATAACGAGAACTTACCTCATTTCGTAGGACCAACATGGTTAGTGCATGTTTTGAACTCGAAACACGCAGAAATAATGTATGGAGTATTATAATATAAATTAAATTAAATTAAAGTAGTAACAGCAGTTCATGATCCACACGCAATGGAATAACCAGTATTAACGAGTTTGTGTACAAATTACACCGGATTATAGACGGGCATTCAGGGGATTTGTTTCGTTCATTCCCAGAAATGGTGTCCATTACATACCTAAACATCATACTTAGTTTTTTTTTATTACATTACCATCAGGGTGTGGTACCCACCTTGTGAAAGTAGTTGACGATTTAATTTAAAATTAAAATAATTTGGCAGTAAGTTACTTAATAAAGTTGTCCTGACCCTAAAGACATTCACGTTTTATCTGTTATTTACACGTCATCGCATAATCAGTTCAGAAACAGCAATATCCACTGCTCGACACAGACCTCCCATATACATACATACCAGGATACAATCATGTATAAACTCACAGCTGATTCCCCTTGGGGGTAGGCAGAAACTACAGAACGCCAACTGCTTTGATCCTTATACATACTCCTTAGCTTCGACCATTTTCACGAATCTGGAGGCCTAAAATAGCAGCTTTAGCAGAATCATAATTTTTCATTCATTCATTTCATTTTTCAATTTCTTTTGTAATTAGTTCAATTAAAGCTAACATGTTACCCTTACTTGGGAAGAGACTGGACCCCACGACACAGGGTATCCTAGTGTGCCCTGGGAATTTGTAAAAACCTAGCGCTTAAGGATCATTTTCTTTTGTTAGTAGCTTTTTAATATTGTACCTTGCTATGCAAACTGAATAAATATAAAAAAAAAAAACATAAAATTTCATAAATTTTTTAAAATGGTAACTGACGCAGTAAATATTTGTGCCCATTTTACGAATTGTAACGTAATTCATATTATTATTCTAATATGATGATGAGAAAGTAGTAAACGATGCCATGACGTTTGACCGGGGAAAATGGAAGAGGAAAACGTGTTGCGTCGACCCCAAATAGAATGGGAATGGATGATGATGATGATGATTCTTTTTAGGACCCCCAGTCATATACGTATAGACACTCTAGTAAATGTAAATGCTGTGGTCAAATACCTTAAAATCGTCCGTAATTAAGTAATTATCCCGTACTCTAGATAGGACAAAAAGTTTAATGGAATTCCCAGGCCCAAAGCGTTTTGTGGTCGTTGGGAGCTCGACCGAATTCTAGGCGATTTTACACAAAAGACAATTTAATTTTAATCTCTCTTCGGAATTATATCGAAGTATTTCGGGAAATAAAATTACCAAACTGTAAAGATTTTATTCAAAAGAATATTGTTTATTCGTCTGTGGAGTGGCAGAATTTATTGAAAGGAAAGTAAGTAAGAAACTGCCTCGTTGGTCCAGTGGTCGGAAGCGCGATAGTTGAGCATGATGGTTTTGGGTTCAATTCCCTTGTCGGGGTCGGCTTCCAGTCTCACCGGATGCAGCCGAATACCACTACTTTACATGGAGCGACTGCCTATCTGACCTGTTATTGGTGTGCTTTTATTAGGAATTTCTCTTTAGCAGCCGCAGATTTTGGATTCATTCCCGGCAATATCTGGCGATAATATGCTGGGTTTACAGGCCAGGCTTGTGTCTATTTTTTACACTAAACCTCATTTCCAGATTTTGTTCTTATAGAAAAACAACCCATAGGTAATATAACTAACTTCAATAAAAAGTAGATAACACACTTACGCAAACTATCGAAACCGATTTCCCTAATACACACAACTTAATACGATTGTCTTCCGTAAAGGCCAAAATTGCTACCTCCCAAATAACACAAACACAGCACTCGTAATCCAATAATCGTTTACAATCTTTCGGAATAGCATCCGGATAACAGAATCGGTATTCCTACAGTTAAATTGCGGTATGCTCGGGGACAGCGTTGCTACGACTGGAAGCCTACCATCACCTTTTATTTAGTAATTGGTGTTGTGGTCGCAAGCGCGAATGCCCAGCATGAGATCCTTGGTTTGATTCCCAGGTCGGGAAAACTGTTATTGTGTTTTTCCATCAACAATTTCTCAGTATCAGCCACGGTGTCTGAATTTGCGCCCGTAGGATTTAATCTGAACTGGCGAAATGTGGGTGTACACCTCTAACTGACCCTTGAGGGAAATATAGCCGCCATGTTATGTTTGGGCAAGAGATGGAGCTATACGCAATCCAATTCCATCCCCATTCTATCATCGGACGAGCAGAGATACGGCGAAGCTTCACCGTTATATGGTGGAAGTTCCACGGACCCGTACAAAGCGCTCTGCTTCCACATGTATTCCACTGTGGAATCCACTGCCGGCTTCTCTGTTCCTTGATCATTATAATATGGATCTATTCAAAGTTCGAGTAAATCATTTTCTTCTAGGCAAGCGCACTAGGCCGCATCATCGCTTCATAGCAGGCGAGTTGTAGCCAAACGCAGGCTTAAATCCTTCTGCGAAGCAGTCATGCTAGCGAAGGAGGTGGCGGAACGTGAGAGGGTCAGAACCTCACGTCCCAGCCGCCACGGGAGAAGCACTGGGCGTCGGGGGCCACGGCGTGATGGCTCTCGGCCACCGTAGGCGCGGGCCTGTGGACGGTGAGTAACGGGTTAGCTCGCCGTCCGTCCGTCTTATCACGACAGGCCGTGTCGACGGCGCGTTCGTGTTCCACGCGCGCCTCAAAGAGATGTCAGCAAACGGGAGGGGCCCGCAAGGGCCGATGTCTGCCAGGGCTGCGGGACTGTTCGAAAGAGATACCGCGGCCCTGGAACATAAAGGGCAAAAGAAGGAACATGGGTGGTTTTTTGTCAGTAAAAGTCTGACACTCCCTTCCGCTCCGCCCAGAGCGGGAGGAGTCATTTGATGATTTCCCATCCGAAAAAAAAGGCTTAATTAGAATAAAAAAAAGACGTCCTGGCTACCTCCATTCCTTTCCCACACTGACGCTGAAGTGACATTAAATACTGCTATAAGAGGTGGTACAGACCCTGATTAAATATGCAACACATTCTATTAGTGGGAATGGTGAGCTGGTGAGGATGTTCGTTCGACGTGCATATTTCATGAGTATAACTACCACTAGCAATGTCCGATTGATTAATACTCGTGGACATTACTTATTAACGTATGACTTGTGTTTCTGTTTCCTGTGGAATTTAAGCGCTGGATTTTGGTTGTGATATCTGTAATTGATGCGGTGTTCGGTCTGATTTAAATTTACTGTCTTCAGGGATGATTTTATGAATGAATTCACAGTAGTTTTAGGATGGCGATAGTAAATTTTTTGCAAACAGTTGAGTATATTTCTAAGCGATTAAAAGGTGCCATAATAGTCAGCTATTATTTACGTTGTTGATTTTTTTTGCAATTCGTTTGTTGTATTTTTATGAATTGTAGATTTGCATGTTTAATTCGTTTTCAATTTTTTTTTTACGTCGTCGCCAGTCTTTCAATGCGTTTGATCGTATTTTTAGTTGCTCCACATATCATACTGGATACAGTTACAATTTGAATAAACAAGTTATAAAACAAATATAATTTATTTGATTTTTTAAATATATTGAAAATATCATAAATAAACTGGTTTCTGTCAAAGTTATTTATTAAATTCTTTAAGCACACTAATGTAAAGAGGCAGACTTAATTCCATACTCATTTTATACCAGTGAACCTTAAAAAAAGTTCCTGTTCCTCCCTGTAAAAACATAATGATATGAAATAATTTCACATACGAACACACACAGAAACAAAACCATCCCCAGTTCCAGTTAACTATCAAAGTCTGATGAGGCTGATTATACAAAAGTTTAAATTCAAAATTGTCATTGTCCCGATAGAAACGTTGTCTGCGCGAGTGTACGTGTGGCATACAAATGTTCTGATTCCGAATAATGCGACGAGCGGGCGGCCGTCATAACACTATAATGTGCGCGACTGTACACGGCTACAGACTCTTCAATAATTTATCGGATGGTCACCTTCTGGCCGTAGTTTTGCGGTTAAGCTTACTTATAATAAATATCTTAGTACTTGCAACGTAGTGCAGGAGCTAGTATCGAGATATATTTTAGAATGAACACAGAAAATGTTTAACAATTACTTTTTGTGTAAACTTTTACCTTTGTAAAATGGCTTCAAGGCTTCAGACTTTTCAAGGGGTATCTATGCTATTACCCTGTTTCTAGGTTGTGGAGATCAGATAGGCACTCACTGCATGTAAGATTCTGGTATTCAGCAGCATCTGTTTAGACTGGAAGCCGACCTCAACATAGTAAGGAATAGGTTAGGCAGAAGATCATGAATGTCTTCATGGAAATCTCTAACTCTTTTTAATAAATTAATCTAACTACTAGTATAAATGTGAAAGTTTGTAAGGATTGATGTTTGTAACTCTTTCACTCAAAAACTACTGGACAGATTTGGATGTAACTTGGCACACATAGTTAATAACCTGCATTACATTATACATTTGATGCCTTTTATCCCGGTAGTACGATCCCTGTGGGACAGTTACCGAACTCCACGCGGGGGAAGGCACGGCCATAAGCTAGTATAAAATAAAAGTTACCAAGCTCCCTTACTATGGTAAACGGTGGCGCATAAACAAATGACAGTTGCATTACTCATCCAACGCTAAGTTCTAATCAGACCATGCAGTCTTCAGAACTTTAACAAGATACTTAGCTTGCGAATCATTCATCCAAAGTTGTCGAGTTTCATAACAATAAACCCACAACCAACAGTAGCAGAACTTACTCCAAACTTATCATTCACTGACTACAGTCTACACTCTACACAGAACAATGCGATTAGACCATGAACTCTAGCTTCGGCTCAAGTCATTACAGATCTAACAATGCAAGTCTCAAGATGCAAAATTTAATAATCGGAGGAACTTCGGGAACTGGGCTAAACAATGGCTAACTCACTTAGGCCGGTCCAGTGCATAATGCACTAGTTTTGTTTGTGATCTCTGATGGGGGTGTTCGTGTTATGCATAATGACGATACCTTCAATATTGGTTAAGTTTATGCAGCATATGGAACAGTGATAAGAGATGAGAGATTGGCCGGAGAAGACAGCACAGAGAGAAGAGTGGAAGGTTATAGGGAGACTTTTGTCCAGCAGTGGGACAATATAGGTAAAAAACAAAAAAAAGGTTATCTGTTTATTTTATCTCACTACTACAGTGTGTTGGTAGGACCACTTGTTGCTGTGCCTTGTCTTGGAACAGCTTCATTGAATGAAGTTAAGCTTTTGAAGCTTTTGGTTGTTTTTTTTTTTTGAGAACTCAGATAATACCACTTAACAGCAGGCATGTAATCCTCGAACGTTTAGGCAAAGATGTACCTGTAGTACTACTACACCCACACTGTGTACGTTATGTTTAAGTCCCAAGTAAAAGGGGGACAGAATCTAGGCTCTAAGCTGCTACTAAGGAAATTTAAAATTCTTATGTAAAAACTCACTTTTAGCGCTTGCACAGTAGCGCTTGCAACTACTACAAGAATAGTTTTCTCAATATTACAAACTTTGGCTTAGGGGATGTCTCCACGAGCGAGAGAATCGCGACGATATTATCGTCGTTGCCACGTATTTCTATACACTCTCTTAGAGGCCGTCTCCACGAGGGAGAGAATCGCGGCGATATTATCCCATACAAATATGTAATATAGCCGCGATTCTCTCGCTCGTGGAGACGGCCCCTAAGGGGCCGATAGGACGACGGACAGGAGGAGGGGGACGATAGCTTTCTCATTATTGCAAACTTTGGCTTAGGGGCTGTCTCCACGAGCGTGGCACGAGCGTGGCTACACGTGGTAACGACGATTATATCGTCGCGATTCTCTCGCTCGTGGAGACAGCCCCTTAGTCGAACGGCTAGTGCATGCTTGCAACTTGCAATAGTTTTCTCAATATTGCAAGCTTTGGCTTAGTCGAACGGCTAGTGCATGCTTGCAACTTGCAGTGTCATCATCTCAAGTTTTAGACAGTGTGAGGAGGAACTTTTAATTGGTTGAGCTCAACAACTTTTGAGTAGATGCCTATAGATACCTGCCTGTAGATGTCCTAGCACATGTGCCTCAAAACTTTGGAGTTCTAGAATTTGTTTTATGATACTTCGTTGGCTAGTAACTATTGGGCATTTTGTAAACTTATAACTAACTAACTGCGTTCGTTGGTCTAGTGGTTGCAAGCAGGACTGAGGTCGTAGGTACGATTCCCAGGTCAGGCAGTGTTATTGGGTTTTTCCATCAAGAATTTCTCAGTAGCAGCCATGGAACCTGGAGTTGTGCCCGGTTGACGGCAATAGGCTCTTCTCTTATTACATGGGACTTAAACATAACCGGTGAAACGTGGGTGAAATAGAATTACACTTCTGCCTAACCCTTTGGAGATTACAGGCGTGATGTTATGTTATGTGTAACAGTCAGCGTAAGTTACGATTTTCCGACATTTAACAGTCAAGGAATTAACTTTTACTTCGGCTTATTATTTTTCTGGCTACGTCATTGCCTGTATTCTGAACGAAAATGACAATTTGAAAAGTGGATATCTGCGCCAGCTAAGTGGGAAATGAATTTGTATAAAATTTGCTAGTTTACCCTAACCATCCATAATAAAGCAAGGATTTATTAGTGCTTCGTTTACTTACAGATCCAAGATAAGTAATGTACTTAGATAACTCTCTTAAAACATTGTTGCGACTTTTACACTTCACAGCACAATAGAGACGCTTTTGTGTTGAGCTGTAAAAGTTTATAGAATTCACACAAAACATACTTTCATTGTTATAACCCAAAAATGTCTCAATATAAGTCGTAAAACTTGATAGACATCTCTTAACTTGTTTGTAGTCGTCTTGAAATAGCGGAAATACTTGTTCTCGCTGTTCTCGAACAAGACGACATTGTTGACATCTGGACAAGTTGGTCTGTCAATCTGTCGGTTACAGTTGCCACTGAGTTTATGATACAAATAAGTGTGATGTTAAAATAAATGTATTGACAATCGTAAACGTGATGGCCCTGTTATTGAAGTTGGAATCCGGAATACCTGCATTGGGCCAGCTTTTTCTCACATAGAGGAGGCATGTGTTGTGTGTAGCCGTTGCAGTATCCTCTGCTGGTACAGTTACAGCTGTAGGAACTTTATACGCTGATTAATGTTATTTTCGACTATCAAATAAGACGAGATAGGGTTAGAAATATTTTTTTGTCGCAGAGACATGACAGCACAGCGTTGGTGGCGGTTACTCACTGGTGCAGATATACGGGGTGGAAGGGCCACCAACGGTTACCACGTATTCTGTACATCATTCTGAGCCCTCGCACAGATACGTGGTAACCGTTTTCGCGTCGGTGTCTCTTCCTCCCCTTATATAATAATAATATCTTGGGACAACCAACACACCGCCATCTGATGTCAAACTAGGCAGAGCCTGTACTATGACAACCAGAAAACTGATAAATATACTTATATATTTCTAAATACATACATATTATAGAAAAATAACACTCAGATACAGAACAAATAAATAAATAAATAAAATAAATAAATATCCCTGGACATTTTCACACAGCACCATCTAGTCCCAAGCTAAGCAACCTAATGCTTGTGTTATGGTAGCTAGATGGCTGATAAACTACATATATACATTTTTTTTTTGTAAATACATACATATTATAGATAGAAAAACACCCAGACCCGGAACAACTACTTGTAGGTCATATACAAATATTTGTCCCGTACGGGAATCGAACCCGCGACATGCAGCGCAGCAGTCAATCGCTTGACCACTGCGCCAACCGTGTCGTCAAAAATAATAATAAATAATCGTAATAATCGTACTCATCGCACAAATATTTGTCCTGTGTGGGAATCGAACCCACGACCTCCGTCCTAGAAGTCAGGGTCACTAACCACTAGACCAACAGGCCTATCAAAGATACAATATATATTTTTACACATCTGCTAAGGGAGTTTCCTGATAACTTTCAACCTAAATAAAGTTGGTAAGTTCTCTGTGCCCTTCATTAGGTAAACAAACATATTCAGTACCAATTGTTGTGTCTTTATGTTGTATGTTTCATTTCTTCACGCCACTACAATTTTGCTAAAAGAAAAGATCACTGACCCAATATTATGACATCACTCAAGCAACCAAAAAGGAAACAATAATCACTTCAGCCAGAGTAAACAACAGGAAGAAAAGGCAACAACACCATTGTGCCTTGACGCTTCAATAATCGTCGCACAAAAACCTACCCTCGTCTCAACTAACACCTGTCAAACTATAATAGGATGTTTCATGCGCCATTGATTTTTGCCGCGAAAAATAATCCTTTAAACATTTATACAGCCATCTTCTTCTGATTGAACCGGTTTCATCCGCTTCATTTAATATATTTGTGCTTGTACCATGTGCTTGTTAAGAGTTACGGCGAATTAATTGGCGCATCTGGATGCAAATTGAGTTTTTTTTTTCGTTTGTTTTTGGTAACAAGTTGTTGGTAATCTCTTTTGAGGTTCCGAGAGTTGTATGAAGTTTGAAGTTTTTTTTGTTTCTTATTTTGAATAAATATTTTGTTTATTTACTGGGAGTTTTCTGTTCTGCCTGACGTGCGCTTAATATCTTAAACGTTGTCTTGTCATACATAATAATATATACTTTTTTCTTGCTTTCGTTTTTCCGATAAAAAATTCACCTCCTGTTCTACCAGTTCCTGCTCTTCCAGTTACCGCTCTAACAGTCAACCATTGATTGGGTGAACCCAACGGTTGGATGGTAGAAAATGCCTAAGTCGTTAAGTCCGCTTCTGCTTCTGGCCTTACCCCATTTTAATTTGGGGTCAGCTCCGTTATCATTGTTCAACAAATATCTGTTTTATGGGTCATCATAGGGTTAATATCGCTATTTAGACTATATACTAAATCATTCTTAACTACAGACATCCATGTAAGTCAGTCATTAAGTCCGCCAGTCTTCAATTAATTAAAAAAAAACAACTTTACCCAACACTGTAATTGCTCCATTTTTTCTTTTAAGCGGTGAAAAATGCCTGACGCATACCGCACCGTCCAGGGAGACGGGGGTTATGTGAGGCTTGTATTTACTAAAAAGCACCGCCGTGAGCCTGCCAAAGTGTAATAGGGCCAAAACCATCTTCATCCAACCATCTAGTTCTTTCCTTAGTCTACCCACAAAGATAGATAGATACCTCTCTATAATCAAGCCCGACACAGCAAGCCTCTTATGTCCTCCTATGGAATTTGCACAAACTTGAAAATTTAATGAATAAGTCTCCGTGTTCTGGTCTCGAGACCCGTTCTCCTCATTTTAAGCCTTTGAATATCTTTAAGATGTGTCTGTATGTCTTGGGACGTCGCAATTTGACTAATGTGTGGTTATACCACGGCGGGAGTAAGTGGATTAATCATGTTTTAGTGGCTTTATTTGCTGTTTTTGGTTAGATAAAAGTGTAAGCTGAAGATATCTTGGATCTGTGTTCTGATCGAGTAAGAGGTTTTAAAGTTTTCTGTTGTTGTTTTCTTTTAACACTGATGATTACCTAAAGTTGGACATTTTGGGAGCTGTATTCGTATATTTCGAAGCGTATAAGTAATGATTTAAAGATTTTTTTTCCAAATATTTTTGGCCACATACTTAGGGTTTTCTATATGAATACAGCACCTCTTCTCTCAAGACTTCCCTAGGTAATGATTGTAAATGTTTTGAGAAAGGGAAATCCCTTTCTCACCAAAAACCATTTCACAAAAGTACAGTCGACACCACATAATATTCTAAACTATTATGCGAAAGCGACATCCATCCACTTCCTACATATTGACACGTTATAAAGAACAATCGAGACTTTGCCCATTTGTACGCATACAGCTATACAGAAACCGACCAATCAAGCTATACAGAACCAGTTAATGGGGTCTCATTTTACGGGAAATCTATACAAAGCGAGGCCAAGTTATGCTGGAAATGCATAGCTTGATGTGTCGCAGTGTATACCAAACACTAATAATTCAATTTTTTTAGACACATTCGTTCAAAGATACTTACATTAGATTCATGTAAAGTTGTAGCGGGAAAAAGAGAAACCCATGTCGTTTGACGAGCAGCGAAGATTTACAAATTAAGTTTAATGTAATGTGTAGTGCTGTTGAGTGAGATAATTTTAATTACGAAATTAGTAGAGCACATATCTAATCTTAAATGAATCTAATTCTTAAACGCAATATACAGATGAATTTCGATCCATGTGAATATGTAGCCTAATAAGTAATAACAAATGTATTGAAATACAGCTTGCTCCGAAATTAGCTCCAGTTTAGCCATGTAATCGATAACTATCTATCTAGTGGTAGTGTTACAGACAGGCGAAATAATACCTTAGAAGTATAATAGGTGAGACCGGGGTCCAGAGTGCCGGGGGTAAGTTGATCCAACAAGTAAAGCTTTGTTAGTAAAAAAGATGGTAAATGTGATATGCAACGCTAAACGAATAGGTACAGGGTGTAACGCACTCAAAACATTGTGATGATGGGTGGATTGAATAATACGGGGGTCGTGGATGTATTTAAAGTAAAAATCTTACATTATAAACATGTATTTAAAAAAAAAAACCTTGTGAAAAAGTTGCAACTTTGACCCCCAATATCTCCGTAACTAGAAGGTTCCCAGGTATGGTCTAAAACAAAAAAAAAATGATCGCAATGACGGGGAGAATAAGTGCCTTTCGGCTTCGTTAAGGGTCTTGTTACACCCTTTATATTGCTGTTTCGGCAGCCATTTCAATAACGCTGCGAAGATGTGTTAGTTTGGAAGGAAACAAAATTCTGAATCCACAAATCTGAACAAGCTGGCTGTTGTAAAGTTATTTAATACTAAACTTACCTACTCCTAATTGTTAAAGCTTTGTTTTACAAATAATTAGCGAATAATAAACAATACCGTTCACCATTTAAGTACATGAGAAAGGTCAAAATCCTTTCTTTTGTCTTCTCTTAGCTTTTCCAAGTAAGCAACAAAGATCTTTTGTAGATCTTCATCATGGTTCAGAGGTTCATTAATTTCAATTATCTGTATTTAGTCGTTGATTCTGTTGAATGGGAAGTCGAGATGAATGGTAGCTATTTATTTATAAATAGGTATAGGTTCGAAACATGCTGCCGTAACCACAAAGGAACTGGTCTTGGGTATGCTAATGAACGATTCGTCCTTCTACGAAGTCACTATGTATGGAGTATATTGCTATCTGTGCTTCTGTAATTGCTTAGCTTTTAATGTGAATAGAACATATATACCTATCCATATGAACATGTGACAGTATTTAGAATTCACCGAAGGAGTTTGGTTGTGGTGTCTTACTACCTCATTTCGCTGGATCAGTTAGTTACCTATAATTTGTATTAAGTTTATTTCTACATACATTACATAATATATAAATTCCGGGAAAATGTAGTGAGGAAAGTTTTAAGTATTAATGTAGATGGGTATAAGAGTTGAGCAAGACCAAAGAAACTATGGATGGACTGTGTGAAGGGTAATATGGCAAGAAATGAGTCGTCTGATGAAATGACGAGTATTAGAGAAGTATAGAGGAAGAAGACATGCTGTGCCGACCCCAAATAAATTGGGATAAGGGCAGGAGAATGATGATATAGATTCCGGGAAGTCACATAACTGAGTTCCCTCATGGACCCCAAATGCCCAAGTAATGCTGAGCAATCCCTGACCCGGAAATCGACCCCAGAAACGCTCAGCAACGCGTGCTTCCACTAGACCATGTAGACATAATAAAGTATAGCGTCATCTAAAAATGCGGTTATCGTTATACAGTTTAAAAAGTATAAGTATTTTAAATAACCGTAAAAGTGGATATGTAGGGTAAATATGTTTAACCGCAATGATGAGACTATCCAACGGATATTGTGACATTGATTTACTAAGTCTATAAACAGCTTCTTGTTTATGGCCTACGATTATTACATGTAACTCGACAAGTGATGAATTTTCACACAGAACTTGAATGTCAAAGATGTTCTCAAATAATTACTAGGTTTTTATTACTTCCTGAAATAACGGTCCAAGTTTTATTGAAGACTCAGGAAAAGACAAGAAACAAAACCTGGAACCTGTAAGTGATGATACTGGTTCTCAAATGGCGTACGATCCCAAAGAAAAGCTAAAAAGATAGCTGAATTAATTTTATGGTTGTATTATGTCATAAACCCTTATGTTATACTTCGTGAAATTTTTACAACTCAACAAAACATGGAGATTTCTTTATTATGTTAGTTTCAAAGACTATGTGGTTATATTCTCTATGGTTAGTTTAATATTATTGTATTAAACCTACACATAAACCTTCTGAGCTTCTGACATGTCTCTAAATGAATCAAAATATTATCTACGTGATTGTGAAACCACACCAACACCTTTTGAGGAGCTTAGATTAACAAAGCGGTCACACAGAAAGGGACTTTTTTTTTCGGATGGGAAATCATCAAATGACTCCTCCCACTCTGGGCGGAGCGGAAGGGAGTGTCAGACTTTTACTGACTAAAAACCATCCATGTTCCTTCGTTTGCCCTTTATGTTCCAGCGCCGCGGTATCTCTTTCGAACAGTCCCGCAGCCCTGGCAGGCATCGGCCCTTGCGGGCCCCTCATGTTTGCTGACATCTCTTTGAGGCGCGCGTGGAACACGAACGCGCCGTCGACACGGCCTGTCGTTATAAGACGGACGGCGAGCTAGCCCATTACTCACCGTCGTTCCGAATAATGTTCGCTATAAACTATATAAAATATCTCAAAACTAAATAAATAATATACATTACAACGTAACGTAACTAATGTATTGTGTTTATAGTTCAAGGGCGGTTCATGGCCAAGGTCGCAGTATAAAACGGGAGCAGACGGATGTGCCGTGGTTCGTTAACGCTTTGGTTAACATTACCTGACGTCATTTATTTGTCTGAGTTATGTTGCATTTAAATTAAGAATAATATTGAAATTAATTTTGAAAGAAAGAGAGTTGATATTGGGCCATAGGTTTTGATTTCACAGCGTAATAAAGGAAGCTTATTAAAACACTCTTCATTTACTAAACAACCATGGTCTAGTGGTCGTAAGTGCCACTGCTGATTACGGTTTCCCGTTCTGCCGGTTCGATTCCTAGGTCGGGAAGTCCTTTTGAATTTACTTAGTCACAGCCCGGAGTGCCTAAGTTTATTCATCGAGGCCGGCCACAAAATGGACTGTCTCTTTCACAAACTGGACTTACTCTCCTGCTTTAAGACGTCATAGAAACCCGTCAGGACACTCACTATGACTGGTTCAGTGTTGCGCAAGAAAAGAGTAGCTAGAAAGATATGGAGAAAATATAAAGGAAAGCATGATTACTATCATCATCCTTTCTACCAATGGACGTCTACTGCTGGAAGACCCTAAGGGTCACCACATAGACCAGTCCTGTGCTTAGGCTTTCTGGCCTAAACTTTTTTGAAACAATAGTCTTTAAGTACACTCGGGATATAGGTCGGCCGAAGTAAGGAAACCCTGTTCAGGTGGAGATTCATAGACATCTCTGTCCTGGAGTGTAAATGTGGTATTATTCCACAAACTATGGACACTTGATAACGTACAAGCTCCTGCCTGTCCTGTGTTTGCAATATCACAGCAGCTAAAAAAAAATGCCAAACTATTCGCCAATTTTTGGGCTGACTCAATTTAAATTGACATCGACACGCTATGAAGAAGAATTAAAAGAATGTTACTCCATATCTAATATAATGATGACGCATATATTCTCAATTCCTCATTCACCTGACGTGACAGGCTATTGAAAACTTCCGCTCTATTTAGAGGAACATGCGCGCTCATTAGAAAGTTTTGCGCCTCGTATCTTTAATCATGGTCTTCTTAAAACAATTGCTGCCTGACCTTTTGAAACTTTAGGTAAACTAGATATTCGTAGAATTATTCCGTTGATGTGACTTCCTTATTTCTTTCAGTAACCCTACGTAAAATACTGGTATTTATCTGCATCCGATTAGACTGTAAGCTGATCCTAGCCTCAAACACTGTTTTAAGCTTTCCGGTTTATAACTAAACTTATACTCACTTCCCACTATCTTCACTTTCGGGGTATCTGTTCCGCGATCATTGCGCTTGCAACAGCGTCGAAATATCGGGAGTTGAGAATAATGGATAATCAGGGAAGATATCCCGTAAGTGACAGTATACGTTTTGATCCTAACATAGTTGGAAAAGAGTAGGCATTTCGAAGTCGAGTTGGAGTTCCTCGACTTCGAAATGCCTATAGAATATTACTTAGGAATGTCGAAATATTCCACGCAGCGCCTCATTGGAATTCAATTAAATATTCGTTAGGCAAGACTTGAAGTAGCATTCAGAGATACTTACAAGTAGAATTCGAATTAAAATTAAATGTATTTAGATCAAAATTCTTGAATTTACAACGTAGATTGAATTAAGATGTTGGCGCAAAAAAGATTTTTGATCTAAAATAATTCCATAAAAAATAAAACCTTTCTGCTTAGCTACAATACATCCAACAGCTACATTAATTTACTTCCTACCTCCGAGTCGCAGAAAACGTGACCGTGTTCATTGTAACGTCTTTTAACAGACCCTGAAGTTAGCATGTAGAAAAAATGCAGTTAACTATTAAGAATTTCATGCATTTTATAACACCGGCACGAAGTTACGTGAAACTTTTGAATGGTTCGCTTAGTATGAACGAAGATGGCGTGTATATTAATAAACACCTTTAGTGCTTTAAGGCGCGGTGTTACCTCAATATTCCCAAAAATTGGTTTCTTGGATAGTCGAGTATGACGTAATGCAATGAAATATCTAACGCAAAAAATACAGTGGTCAGAGAAGGGTTTGAAGAAAAATTTTAACCAAACAGAATAATAAACAATAGTTGGATATTCCCAATAAAAAATTGGGAAGTTGCGCCACAAAAATAAACTTTGGCGTCGAAGATTTCTGTATTTCCAGCGATAACAACAGTTTTTTATTTTAAAAAATTAATAGAATTAGCATTTTTTTTTAAACTTTAACAATTATTTAATTTAATGTCTATATTTTGAATAATCTAAAGAAAAATGCCCATTCGCAGCTTAGTCACATGTCAACACAAATACATATTATTTTCAATTTTCAACCTTATTCACGCTCCATAATAGTGGTGACAATAATTTACGCGGTCTAGTAGCGATTAAAATCGTATTCAGTCCGCGCCTTAAACAATGTTTTATTACCTAACGTAAGTTGTCTAAGTACCTTTAGTAATTTCCCAATTTGATACTTATTTTAGGGTTAGAATTTTTCGATTAGGACATGTTTTTTTTTTAAACGCTGCCCTTCACTAGGAATTTCTCCTGTAGCGTGGGTGCGATTGCAAACATCACTACATAGTATGAAACGAAAGTCGCTTTCTCTGTCCCTATATTCCTATGTATGCTTAAATCTTTAAGACTACGCAACGGATTTTGATGCGGTTTTTTTTAATAGATAGAGTGATTGAAGAGGAAGGTTTATACATATGTATATTACATGATAAAATAAAATTGATTAATTACGATGAATCAAGTTTTAATGATCTTTTTTAAACTTATTATTACTTAGATTATTTCCGTCTTCAGAAGTTTTTCTTATAAACTTTTTTCAGCGAATGACGGCTTCCACGCATATTACACAGCCAAAAAATCCAATTCTCCTTCGTGACAAGTCAATCTATCATGGAAATCCTCCGGCTTCCCTTATCCATCACTCAGTCTAAGACTTAGTGGGTCTGACTCTGAAATTGGATCAACATCACAATGAATAGTTCAACGCCTCTTTAAGTTAGGCTGTGTCTTATAAAATCTTGGAAACTTGAACTTAAATCTTTTGTAAGTTTTAGCGTATGTACTTACTTTGTGGACATAACAGAATGCCTGTTATTCTCGAAGAGATAACCAGCGGTGTATCTGTTTATTTTCTTTGTTTTTAAATGTTGCACCACTTTAGGAATTTATCCTGTATCGTGGTTGCGTTTACAAACATTTATAATCAGATACACAAACAGCCAGGCCCGGAAAAACTACCTTTAGGCCAAACAAATATTTGTTTCGAGCGGGAATCGAACCTGAGACATCGCTCAGCCACTGCGGCAACCGTGCTGTGATAAGTCAGTCCTATGTAACAGAGGGATTGGCCATTAACTTAACTCAGCAGCTAAGTTATCGACCACTACCCGGAGAGGTAGACAACATAATCATAAGTTTAACTGTAAATATTTCGTAAGTTTTGCTCTATGGGGTTCTACTTAATTAAAACATGGTGAACTTCATAGAATAGCTCACAGTCTCGCCAGGACTGTAAAGTATCACAATACAGCGAGCTGCCTCAAACCGGTCTCTAACTGTATTCTGCGATAAATCTGAATTAGTGATGCGACTTTGCAACACTCGAATAGCTTTACGTGATCGAGTGGAATAGTCGAATACACGATGCTTATTCGAGTGATGTTAGAAACCTAAACTGCTTGAAATCCTAGACAGAGATACGATTTGTAATTCAGTGTATTTCCCAAGCTTGATTTAGAACACAATATTCTATATTTAGTGAAAGGTTTCTCTAACTAACAAAAGGTAGTCAGCTCATGTAGTATTCAACATTTAAGCGATTTGGTGAAAGAAAGGTTCCTATAAGCCTTTGCAAGACTTAAGTCGCTCGAGTGAGTAAGACTCACAGACGTAATCCGATTCTGTCTGATAAGTTTATGTGAATAAATACGTTCGAATGATCTTTCTATTTGAGTACACTTCAATGAGATTGCGAAAATTGTTCAATGACTCACTGCCACAAAAAGTTTTATCGATTTATAATTCGCATAACAATTTGCACGTCACTATCAAAACGAATGTTCTAGACAAATACTATAGACAAAGTTGTTTTAATAGGACGTGTAAATATTTCTGTTGGCGTTTTTCGTGGAATTAGTGAATGAAAATTACTACGCCATTTTTTGTGTGTACATACGAGTTTTATGTAGTGTTTGCGTGTGGATATGCGGGCATTAAAAAGTTTGTTGTCAAACAAGTCAATTAACTCCATGTTTACATATTACAAGGATGATTTAAAATTACGTGCATTTTGGTCGTTTGAAGTTTTGACCTACAGCCACAGTGACCAGTACAAACGTAAATTAACTGTAAGTATTTGTGTTGTTCACACAATATGGTGGATCTCTCTACCTTTTTTTGCCATTGGAAGTTCTTTCAGTTGATACAAAACACAGCATGATGACACATTTTGTAAGCTACATGATTAATTTGTAACCTTTTATATTCACACCAAAAACAAAAAAGGAAGCCAACGATTAAAAACACATCGCGTAGATTTATCACCCCAACACGGACCTGCAACATAAAATAATCGTTAACTTCCCAAAATTAAAATCCAATTCCAAAATGGAAACCAGCAAGTAAGTTTCCATTTCTAAAATGGATTCGCTTTTCCTAACTGGAAGAGAATTAGAATAAGTATAACTTAGCTTGTATAATTTATTTTATTCACTTTGTAAAGTAGACTATGTACTTAGCAAGGTAAATCTTGCTAACTGGAATACTTGTCAGGTAATATATTACCCGTTCGCACCCACATCGATGTACAAAGTTGGGTAAACGTAAGTTCAGACGGACGGTTTTAGAATGTTGGCTGGAAAGTCAGTCGGTATATCAATCACCTGGGATTCCGGGTTTTAATTGTATTGTTGGATTTGGGTAGAATGTTTGGCCGTTTTGAAATAGCACGTATGTATTTGTGATGTAAGGTCTATTTATTACGAATCGTAGCAGTTTCCCTGTCCAAACCTTTTAATTAATTATACGTGAATTATTTGTGGAAGGATTATATGGACTGGCTTTCGTATTGAATTATGCACCTACGCCACTGATATACTGATTATAGCGCCCTTTTTCTATGTACGCTCAATTTATGTTATGCATGGGATATTTATTACGAATCAAAATTGGGTAGTTGATATCGCCAATCAATTAACATATTTTTAATGAACTGTCAAAACGTGGCTCCCCATAGATTGTGTGTGGCAGTACCTAACAACCTGTGACTTCACTATTTTGCCAACTTAATGACTCAACTACTTATTGAGGTCAAAACAACTAAAAATCTAATTTTACAGTCAAGTAATTGAAAATTAATCGGGTTTTCAACCTTAAAATAAAGCTGTCTTGGCATTATTGGTTAATGGTGTCAACAATCCTACATAAATACACACAAGAAGCACTCTTGTGTGTACACAGCCTTATACTTATCGTGTATCGCTAATAATAAGAACGGTGTGTTCAGTGGTCAAACTAGTAACTAGTTAGTCAAGACGTTTGTCGCAGCACAGTATTGTTTCAACCTTTATTACTTCGTTAGTTCGGCTATTATTCTGACAAATGTTATTTGTGTCGTGACCAACTAGCTGTGAGCACTCGACTTTATACTGTAGTATCTTTGGAGTTTATTTTAAAGGGGTGTGGCTTGAACTGTGTAGGGTTATCTCATGGACATACAAGTTACAAGCTATAGCGAACGCATGCGGTTTGCAGCGAAAAAAAAACAAAGAGTTGTGTGAAGGTTGCCATGCGACGCAACTTGCGGATCGGAGGAAACAAGAACCTTGCTTGATACACGGTGCATAGCTTGAGGGCGTGAACAGAGTCTTAGCTTAAGCTTAAAGCTACATGGTCATGCTCATTAGGAAGTACAAGACACACCCTACATCAGAAAACTAGCTTGGTAGACACTTAGAAGTAGTATAGTAATCTTGAAAGGAAAGCACTAGAAATTGCTGCGAAGTATAGTGAAGATCTTTAGAACGGTTTTTTACATTAATTAAGCAGCTAGAAGCATATTTTTTTTTTATACCTCGTATCATTTTAGTTCAAAAAATACGACTACAGGGGTTCAATTCAATTCAATTCATTTATTAACTATCGACTTTTACATCGTGTCTGAATTCCTATAACTAAACAATCTCAATTCTCATCAATCGTAGCTATACTTTATCCTTATGGTTCCATCAAAGGTATCTATTGCATACCAACTCAAGTTTGGGAGTATGAAGAACAGGATGTAAAGTTCTTCAACCCTCATAGAAAAGGGGGGATCCTCCGACCAGACGGGTGTTATGTCTGGTGGACTACTGCCCGACAGTTGTTGTCGGGTTCTCCTAATAAAGTCTTAAGTCGTGGATAACTGTACTTGCTTAGTTTAAATTAGTTCATCATATGTGTCAGAGATGGCGCTGTAGTACTTTTTGTTCTATGTTGCTGTAGTACTTTTTGTAGCGCCGCTACACATGTATAGAGCTGAGGTGCAGTTGGTAAACATTGTAAAACGTTTTACAAAACAAACGAAAAGGCGATGTAGTCAGGATTTTGGACACAAACCAAAAGTCCCTTGAATAGCTACATCTATATCTCTTTCATCATCATCATCTGCCTAGCCTTTTCTCAAACAATGACAATGGTCGGCTTCCAGTCTAACCGGATGCAGCTAAACACCAGACTTTTAAATGGAGCGACTGCCTAACTGACCTCCACAACCCAGATAATACTGGGTAATCCGAAATTCCTTGGTAAGACTGGTTGTTCGACTTTCGGGCCACTGACTACCAGTGCCTAACGACTGTCAAAGATCTACAAATGACAGCCGAGACGTTATGACGTCTATATCTCTATGTGGGCAGTAAATGCGACATAATTATATATCTTTAAGTATAGTCCCGTCGCGCCACAGCTGACGTCATCGTCTATAAAAGGGATAATGACACCGTATCATTTCACCCTCTCACAATTCGAATTAAAGTCATTACATCCGCCATACTAAGGTTTCGTCAACGGCTTCCCTTTAATCAACCGATATCCTACACTTTTTAAACGTACAGAAGCAGTCTGCGAAATTCAATGTAATTGCATTTAATTTTAAACCCTAATTTAATATGTTAGGGTATAAAATACCTTGGGGGTTGAATTAGGGAGGCCGGAGTCAATTTGCATACGAGTAAACCGGTTTCGCACGTGTTCATTGTAAAACGAGATTTTGGTGAATATTAGTGTGAAATATTTGCATAAATCCTAAATTTATTGTATTGATGATTTGCATAATAAAGTAATTCGATTCTTTAAAACCTATAGTGTGTACCGAATAAAAATCTCATTTTTGTTTAGTTTGTTTTATACAAATGATATTGAAGCTAATGATAATTTTATTCATAGGGATTGCAAATGTTTACTTTACATTTCTATTTTCCAAATAGGTTGAGGTGGATGTGTGGTGTGACAAGAATGGATGAAGTAAGGAACCAGTATATTAGAGGAAGTTTAAAAGTTGCGCCAGTTACAGAAAAGTTGAAAGGGATTCGATTGTCTTTGTATGGACATGTGATGAGGAGGGACGAATCGCATGTGACTAAAAGAGTGATGAATATAAACGTTGATGGATGGAGAGGGAGAGGAAGACCAAAGAAACGATGGATGGATTGTGTGAGGAATGATATGAAAGATAAAGAAGTAAATGATAGCATAACGGTTGATACCCCAAATAACATGGGACAAGGGCAGGAAGATGATGATGAATGAGTTTTGTTCAATTAAGGTAACACTTGTTAGGGCTGCGGGACTGTTCGAAAGAGATACCGCGGCCCTGGAACATAAAGGGCCAAAGAAGGAACATGGGTAGTTTTTAGTCAGTAAGAGTCTGACACTCCCGGTCATTTGATGATTTCCCATCCACCAAAAAAAAAAAAAAAAAAGGTAACACTTGTTCAGAAACACTATATGGAGTCACGGTTTTTTTTTATTGAGCATGGTTCAAGTGGCGATATTTGATTAATCATTGCATCTATACATGGCAGGCGAGCATATTAATTCCTACTGTACTGTCATTTATAAACTCACTAGCTGTTGCCCGCGACCTTAGTTCACGTGAAATTATTATAAAAAAATATTACTTCGCTTTGAATCAGATTTTATTACCAATTCCAACGGTTTTAATTTTTTTTTGTACGGAACTTTTATTGTAAAATAAAAGTAGTCTATTTTAGACCTTACAACATCAGCTCGAAAAATTGGTTCAGACGTTTCGAAGATTTTTATACAAAATAGCTTATTAAAAAACTTATATAATGATGAGTTTTTAAATAAGTGTAAACATGGGAATTTTCTGAAATACTAGGCGAAATTAAAACGCGCTCCTGGACTTACATTTTTTGAGTTCAGTCAGTCCGACATTTTTTTTTTCTTAACATGTCCCTACCTAATATAAAATCGACGCTTTCTTCTTAAGTGTCCAACAATTGATTATGTTAATCTTTCTTCTTGTCAGCCTTTCCCAAGTGCGGTGGAACAATGCCAATCTGATCTCCATAACTCCCCTTATTGTCGACTTGATTTTTGTACAGTTACAAAAATATATATATAAACACTCTCATTTCACCAATTAAAGTCCGTGCCACAATGGACACGCACTCAGCTCGCGGGCAGCCGCTAGCCGGTCCGCTCCCCTTTGCTATTGTGCCACCGCTCCTCTTTTGTTACCAGTGTGCTCTTTGCCGGACATTCCACTCGTTAGAGCATGTTCTACGGAGATTCAGCTGTTAGGTTATTTGAGAATGTGTTTTTTTAGGGTGAATATAATTATATGTGATGGAAGGGCATGATTTTGTACACGATTTTGTAGTGAATTTTGATGTCCATTTAAATAATTTACATAACAATGCAGAATATAGCTGCATTATTATGTATAAAGAGTGGAGCTAGAGATAGACAGAAGGCCTATCCAAACTGAATTTCGATACGACGCGACGTCCAATCTCAGCGGAGTAGCTATCGACACGGGAAATATATAGTGCACAAGTATCTGCACAGGCGCAGGTGCACTCTCTCTTCCCTGACACTCATACTGCGATGAGACTACAATCTGACACGAGTACATGACCGAAGAGAGATCTGCACGGGGCCTACGGCTTAACGTGCTTTCTGAGACACAGCACCGGCAATACCTCTGCCTAGGGCCATACAGTATGGATTAATAATACAGTCAGTTGGGAAAAAGGACAACGAACTTTTCCATACTTACCTAAACGAAGCAACGTCAGTGCTTCGAAGTATTTCTTCCCGTGAAAATTAACCTTCATCTGTACTGGAACAAATCGTCACCATTACTAAGGTAGCTAAAACATTAGCGCAACCAAGCTTGGTAACCAATCCGAAGGCTACGAACCGTCTGCGTTAGTTAGCCTGACATGCGTGTGGTGAGTCACGGTGCTTACGTACTCGTGGCTAACTTAGCTGCCTGAGGCGCTCTCTGTCTTATTGATACACACAACACAGACAGACAGACACACAGACTTACAGATATGCTAGCTACTCTAGCTAGGCTTTACTTGATCTGTACTGGCTGGACCTATCTGTAGATATATTTTCAAAAAATACTCCAAAACGACAAAAAAAAATCAAACTTAAGGAAAAGCTTTTCAAATGTCTCGTAAAGAAAGGCAGAATCCAGAAGACAGCATTGCCAAAAGATCACCGTGATCTGACCCTCATATTTTATACCTGCACTTCATCTCTGAGTTTTAAGGCTCATAACTTTTTAATTTTGTTAAAATTTTCGTTCTAATAAAAACGGAAAACATATCAGTGTTAAACACATCATTGCACATTCAAACTGTTCGTTGTTTCAGATATTTTAATTCTCAATTTCCTTGCATAACTCTGTAAATATAAGATTCCATGCAAAAAGGAGAACATTGTTGAAACCACGACTATGTATTTTCCATTTGAGTTCATTCCTGCTACCTGGCTTCCATTTAATGCATAAAAGGTGCCAGTTTAATTCAGTGGCTGTTTTGGTCCGGAGTTAGGAGCTGCGTAATATGAGCCAAGGCCTATCTCCGGATACAAATTACAAGGCACGTTGTTAGGTTGTCTGCTTGAGGTTGAGGCTAAATAACGTAATTCTCCACTAACTTGATTAAACTTCGGATAGATGTCCTATTGTTGCAAACTAGATTGCCTTTTGTGGCACTAATTGCTAAGCTATGAAACTTTAGTGGGTAGTTTAACGTAATGATTACGAGTTTTGTGTAATTGACCCTGTTTTAGTGTCGTGGTACTCCGTGTGGATTTTTAGAGAGGTGAATTTTAAAGTAATGTTGGAACAGAGAACAGTACAGGCACAATCTTACTAAATCTTATCAACTTTCTCTCTAGCTTCTAACTATTTTCAACCAATAATTTGGACTGTCTCTTCGTTTCCATCAGGAATTGTTTATCAGCAGGCCGGAGTCAAGATTTTGTGCCCGATTGATGGCAAACGGCTGGTGAAATATGTTTTTTTTAAACTAAGTTAAGAAGTACGCGATAGTGTTGGTCCCTACTTGATGTAACTTAGATAATACTTGTTACATCTGGTCCACACATACAACGGTAACGGTGCTATCTATCAACATTCTTAGAATACCAAGTGACTACTTACTTTGTAACGCCTGTCATCGATCTTCCATTATGTCGCCTCATTTGGCAATGACTGTCACAATAAAGAGGGTAGAAATAGATCCTCGATTGAGCTCAGGCCTGGATGAATGGCCAAGTTTAAGGCCATTCGTCTAGGCC
This sequence comes from Eurois occulta, assembly GCA_950022335.1. Classification (NCBI taxonomy): domain Eukaryota; kingdom Metazoa; phylum Arthropoda; class Insecta; order Lepidoptera; family Noctuidae; genus Eurois; species Eurois occulta. The sequence continues at coordinate 5,677,869 of OX465484.1, read as the reverse complement.
CTAACCTTTAGGTACTTCAATAAGATTACAATTGCTTTTTCAGTTCAGCCTGAAACATTCAAGAATCCTTTCTTTTTCTTTGGCCGACTAGATTTTACTGCAATAACAAAAGGGACAATATTATTTGAACCTCTAAAATCTAATTGATACACACAAAAATGAGCACTTTTAAAAATAAATGATGTATTTTTTATGTTTAATCTTTATATTAATTAGCAATTATATATTCAAATTTATGTTATTCGGCAAGAGCGAGCGAAGCGTCGAGCTCGGAACTGCGGGCACCCCGTCTCCTGTTAGGTTACTTTAAACCCAGCAGACAGATATAGGAGTCCCAGGCTACGTCATCATCATCATCATCATCAGCCTATAGCAGTCCACTGCTGGAAATAGGCCTCCTCAATCGCACGCCATTCAACTCGATTCTCAGCAACTCTCATCCAGTTGCTACCAGCCACCCCGCTACGTCTCTCTAGGCTGGCGACTGTACAATACAGAATATTTACAGTGTAAATATTCTATATTGTACAGTCGCCAGCATATCAAGTTACCACAAACTGTCTTTCTCCAAATGATTTTAAACCATAAAATTTTGACGGTTAAGTTCAAAATCGAAAGAGATAATTTGACAGTTAGTGGTAACTTGATGCGCTGGCGACTGTACCTACAATACAGAATATTTACAGGAAGAATAACAGGACACAACAGAATCGACAATCTTGTTTACCTATCACAATGTTCACATGCTCTTATCTCATGAAAATTCAATACACACGCTTCATAAATTACTGTTTTAACTATTTATTACTATTAAACAAATTACCATACCGTTCTACGGATTACGGCTCCGTGTTTACGGCTCGTCTTGTAATTTGAGTCCGTTACTTGCGGTTGGCTAGTCTTGCGTGTAATCTTCACTTTCCTATTCCTGATTACATTGTTTTGTTTAATTTGTTAACTGGAAGTGGTAATCTCGTGTCAGAATCAGGATTTGCGCGATGGAAATTGGGTGGAAGTGAGCTTTGTTGCATTGAATGCAAATAAAATTAAATAAAATATGTTTTGTTTCAGGTAAGACCCAAATTACACAGAATCAGAAAAAAATACGAGAATAACAGTAGCCTGTACCATCAAAAGTAAGTTTTAGTAGTTAAGGGGGTAGCGCAAGGTCATGCGGTCCATGGCTTTTTACGGGGCCCTGGGGTGTGGGCGCGTTCCTTTAGGCGTCGAGCCGCCCACTACCTGAACGCGCCCCAAAAAGTGGTAGCCGTAACGCTAGTCCGGGGGTACCGCACGATTTTCGACGAAGCGGCGAGCCTCCTTGCCGGATTGAAGGCGATAGTCCTCGCGCGCCTGCAAGAGTGTCGCGCAGAAGCACTACGCCGGGGGGAATCTCCGCTGCCACGGCAAATCGCCGCTTAGCGGACAGACTTCTTGCGCGATCTCATGGTGAAATGAAGAGAGCGTCCCCGTGCTGGGCACGCCACGCCGACTAGAGGGGCGCCACGGCGCCCTCGGCTTCTGCCGCAGGTCCTCACCGGACACGATTGTTTCGGGAGGTACCTGCACCGAATCAGGCGGGAGGAAACGCCCGGAGGACACGGTGGAGCTCACTATGGAGGTTTGCTCTGCTTGGGCGGAGGACCGCCGTGTCCTCGTAGCGGCGATTGGCAGCGGCGACCTCTCGCGTCCGGCCTTGGTTCAAGCCATGGTCCGGAGCGAGAGGGAATGGGAAGCCGTCGCTTCCTTCTGCGAAGTAGTCATGCTAGCGAAGGAGGTGGCGGAACGTGAGAGAGAAAGAACCTCACGTCCCAGCCGCCGCGGGCGACGCCCCGGGCGTCGGGGACCACGTGCTCCCGGCCACCGTAGGCGCGGAATAGTGGACAGTGAGTAATGGGCTAGCTCGCCGTCCGGCCGGCGTGTTCGTGTTCCACGCGCGCCTCAAAGAGCTTTCAGCAACAATGAAGGGGCCGCAAGGGCCGATGCCTGTCGGGGTTTCGGGACTCTTCGAAAGGATACCGCGGCCCTGGAACACAAAGGGCAAAGAAGGAACATGGATGGGTTTTAGTCAGTAAAAGTCTGACACTCCCTTCCGCTCCGCCCAGAGCGGGACGAGTCATTTGATGATTTCCTATCCGAAAAAAAGGTAGCCCGCAAATTTTAAAAAAAAAGTAGAAAATTTGAATTTCGCGGGTTACTCTGGCGCTTCCTCCTTAAAAGAAAGAAAACTTACTATAGAAGCTTCTTCAAAGAACAATCATAGCTGGACGAGGATTTTTTGGCACGTGGCCAAAATCGAAAACGATCGCCGAATGTTTGCACTCATGTCAACGTCATTCAAGCGCCAAAATATCCATGCAGATATGTATGTTACATTGTAGAAGTTTCCATTCAACGTAACACGAAAGCTATTTTTATATTCCAAAACTAACAATACACACAAAAATGGAAATACAAAAGGATTTTATGTTAGTCCTCTAGGTGTAGTAAGGGCCATAAAAACTAGACCTCCGGTAACATGAAATGGCACAAAACCTTCCCTAAATTGCTTTTTCAAGCAATGTTATTATGTAAACGAAATGCCTGATAGAATCATCTCTATTCGTACAGCGTAAGAAACAATAACATTTTAACTTTTTTTACAAAAAAAAACTGACGGGAGTTTTTTTACCCGACTGCGGTGAAGCTCAAATGGGGAAGGGAATATTTTTTCAAGTAAAATAACGTTATTCTACGCAATTCGTTTACTTTACCTTCCATGGTGGTGTACGGGGTACCTACCCCTGTTCTAATGACGTCACAAGGATCAGAGTAGGTATTTCCTACTTGATGTCGAACTAAGATATCATGGAGAATGTTTTTTTGGGCCATGTTTTACTATTCCTACACTGCCAAAATTAAAGCGGGCTACTTTAGTTTGAATCTAAGCCGTTGGTCCCGGCTGTCATTTGTAGATCTTTGACAGTCGTTACAGGTAGTCAGTGGCCCGAAAGTCTGACAACCAGTCTTACCAAAGGGTATCGTGTTACCCAGGACTAACTGGGTTGCGGAGGTCGGATAGGCAGTCGCTCCACGTAAAATACTGGTATTCAGCTGCATCCGGTTAGACTGGAAGCCGACCCCTACAATAGTTGGGAAAAGGTTAGACAAATGATGATGACTTTAGTTTGAATCTGTCGACGTATTCTATTCAAAGTAAGAACTCAGAAATAGCCTTACGTCGAGCACCGTGGCCTCCAAAAGTTAGTTGAAATTTTGCACACTGTACGTGTACGTATACGTCATATATTATTAGAAGTAAATCTCTGAGTAAAGAGTTTGTAAGGATTCTATCAGGTGGCTTTCCGTAGTTCCTGCCTAGGTCCACGGCATATACCCCACGGTTACCACGTATTCAGTAAGTACATCAGTCTGAGCCATCACCTTCATCGGTTATTAAAAAAACAGCTGTTCCATTCATTTGGACCGTGTAGGTATTGCACTTTTGTAGGAAACAGTCGATTTTCTTTTTAATAACCGATAAAATATTTCTGTGTAAGGGGCTCGGGGCTTCGCGTCGGTGTCCCTTCCACCCCCTGTATGTATGTATGTACCTCTAATTATCCCTATAATTTTCCCGCTTTGGAGAGACGCTTAATTAAAATAGCATCGTTACAATGGAATGCAGTATAGTTCAACGTAACCTATTAATATAACCTCCAAATACAATTGCACCAAATGTAGGTAAATCGACAGGTCACTAATAGTCCAAAGCTAACACCGTTATCGGCTCAACCGCCCCTCCCCTCCCCCAACCCTTTAAAGATCAGGCTTTCCTACCTCACCAATAACCGTCACTCGTAATGGCAGAATCCATTCTCCTAATGACGTCATCAGGCGTCCTTCGCACGTTACGTTACGGAGTCGGCTTCGAGAGCGAAGTGACACGGTCCACCAGCCAACCATACGCCACGATGGCCCACGCTGGGCCTAGTTGGGAACATACGTGTCTATTATGTAATTAGTTAATAACGTCACGGTTCACGCGTATTGTGAGAGAATGTGATTAGTTTATTGAGTGCGAGTTTTTGTTACTTAGATGATAGGAAAAGTGTTGGACGTTTATCATTCATTATATTTTATTACTCCTTCGGTAGACTAGATAAAGCATTTAATTGAGACACTGCTAAGAAAGATATGAGTCATCAATCTGCTCATGGTATGAGAAAAAGTAATTTAGTTCGATATAGCACTGTCTTGGGTTCGATTCCTGGATCGGGCAAAGTGTTGGGTTTTTTATTAGGAATTTCTTAAAAGCGGCCTGAAGTGTAGTTAGTACGGGCACATGCACGTCGATGGCAATAGGTTCATCCCCTATTATATGGAACTTCATAATAAGTGGGAAAAATGTGGGTGCGCTATAAGTACCTCAGAGAGTACCTCATGCAGAGGTGTACCTAATAGTACACCTACCCGTTCACCAGTGTTCACCAGTTATGTTTCAGTCCCATGTAATAGGTGGCGAGCCTATTGCCATCAACCGGGCACAAGTCCAGGCTCCGTGGCTGCGCTGTAATATTATGTAAAACTGCTACTTTCAGGCTAAACGACTTCTCCGTACTCGTGACGTCAGAATATTAAAAGCTCTAACTAAAACATTGAATTCTGAGCCGACCTACCTGTACATGTGCATAACAGAAACTCGCTGACCTACCTGTGCTACTCAGGATGCTTCTGAGACCGTCCACTGAGACGACCATCCGTCGACGGGAATATCTGGCGGGCAGTCCTGCAGTTCCGCTTCAATTAGTAAGGTTGTGCAGATGTTGTTTAAACCCGCTGCTAACCTAGCTAACAGTGTTTGTCTTATTCTGTAAATGTAAGATGTCATTCGAATTTACATTCGTTCCAGGTAGGTTTCATTATCCGTTTGTAGAGGTAGAATTCACGTGGAAACGCCTATTAAATGTAGCCATGTGACAACTCTATTGACTGGAGGTTCTATGTCTTCAGTTCACAGTTCACCTATCATACAAAGAGAATGACTGCCTCGTTGGACTAGTGGTCGTAAGCGCGACTGTTGAGCATGAGGCCCTAAGTTCAATTCCCCGGTCGGGCAAAATGTTGTTGGATTTTTCCATCAGGAATTTCTCAGTAACAGCCATGGAGTCTGGATTTGTGCCCGGTTTATGGCAATAGGCTAGCCCCTATTACATGGAACTTAAAGGTAACTGGCGAAATGTGGGTGTACTATTAGGTACGCCTCTGCCTAACCCTTTGGGGATTACAGGCGTGATGTTATATGTTATGTACAAAGTGAATTGTTTTGGTTTTGCATTTAAATCAAACATTACACAACGATAGAGTAACAATTCTTGTACGACTACATACCACTTTAATGGAGCACTTAACTGAACAATTGGACATGTGATAAAAATAAAGAAAATTATGAAGTGTTAAAGGAATTTATGGAAAATAAAATAAGGACAAAAGAAGTATTCATTCTCAATTATCTATCTACACCAGCTTTACAAAGCCATCAATTCTTATACAAACGCTGCTTGGTCGGTAGATGCCTCATACCATTGCCATGATAGAGGTTAAAGTAATATCAGCATAGGTTTATAATTTAATCAAAACTAGCCATAAAACTATAAGTACGATGTTAGTAATACACTTGAACATAAATAAAATATTTACTAACACAGTATAATTATCATCAAATCATCAATGAAGTCAGTATCTACTATCTACACAGTCGTTTGGTAAAACATTTCTTATAAAATATTTCTTATTAATAATTATAAAATAACAAACCATAACTTTAAGCAAATAATTCTATTAAATGATCAAAAACAAAGAATAAAGAAGCTCAGTGAACACCGTCAAAAGGAAACTCGAAGAAGTGGCTTTGCATCCTGACCTGAGGCACTTCACAAATTGCTTTTTGTGTGGATTTGTTCACAAAAATCATTTAACTTCGCCCCAAGTTACAATGTAGGCGGGGACTGAAAGACAGCCAGAAATATATCAATAAGCAGGTATAGATAAATAAAGGGATATAATAGAATTGCGGTGAATTCAAAGACGGTGGCAGAGGGGTAATAAATGTTAAAATGTTGGAATTGAATACGTTTTATTCGTATTCGATAGCAGAAAAAGTCTTTTTTGTAAGCAGAATCATCGAATTTTTTGGAACTGCTATAATGATTTAACCTGGCCAAATCAATAACGAATATCCTGTGTGTCCTGTTGTTTGTTCAGTATAGGAAGTAACGGACTGAATTTAGATTGTCACCGACATGCAAAGAAAGAGGAGAATGACAAACAATTATTTAAAAAATATCAGTAAAAGTTTACAAAACAACAAACAATTTACAACGACACCGGGCAATACGCGAGTCCGTGCGAAAGAATTTTAAATAAAGGTCATATCTGATACGCAAGGGGATGCAAACACAATAAATATTTAAAGAATTGTTTCGAAGCCGACGTGGGAATGGAAGAAAAACAGTTTACCAGATTATATCAGTGTTCGCAGCTTGTTTGCGAAGTGAAACATGTTATTAAGTTGTTCATAGATGATAAACTACACGGAGTAGAACATGTCTAGTTTTGTATTACTACAGCCGGCATCCACTTCCTCTAATACAAAGTCGCCGCAGGAATTTTGAATAATCTTGTCATAGTGTTTGCTATTCACGTTTCTAACTCCTTACTTAGGATTAGGCATTCAAAGGTAGTCATCTTTCGCTATATTTAGAATTCGAATAACTGGACATTCTATATGCAGCTTGCAGTATTTGCAATATTTCAAAATCTTTTGAAGTTATTTGCATTATTTTGAATCAATAAAATTGCAGATAAGATCAAACTTCTTTTGCTACCTTACTTCTTCGAACTTTGAGTAGCCCGGGGCTACAGGTAAGTTAAATGTTTAACCAAAAGGATATAATCGAAGGATAACTTTGATCGATTGCGTTTCATTCATTTGACTCTTAGTCATTAACGACTTTGCCTTGAAATTTGTTTATTGAGTTTAAATACGGGTTAAGCTTGAGTTTATCTTTTCTTAGATTATTGATTTGTTGGTTGTAGCTTTAATTTTCCTGTAACTGCTTTGAATTTATGACTATTATTTTGCTCTACTTATATTCAGCCTTAAGCCACAAGGGTTAATTTCAATTTTGAGGATATTTCTTAGTTAAGGAATTTTCTAGGCTGTGTGGGAATTTGCTAAACTTGCAGACAGTTTGGTCAAGTAATCTGTAGTTAACGAGAAGAATAACTTTCATACAAATCGATAAAAGTAGTTAGTGGATAATACCATCCCATAAAGATAATATTTGTTTTTCTGCCCATCAACTAGGTGACAGCATGACGATGCCGTGACGTAATGATTTATAGTGTGTACTAACATTATTTGGCTCGAATCCTGTTGTACAGCCGAGATTGAACGATTTTTTATCGTTTGTTACCAGCCCTAGGGGTTGTAAAAATGTGAATCCCCTTAAAATCCGGCCATTGCTTTTAAGTGACGCCTGTTCAAACACGCGAAGACTGTAAAACGATGTTGTTTTAATATTTAATGATGCCACGTAATTTAATTTTGTTTGCGAAACGTTAAGAATTGACTAAGGCAGAAAGAAGGTACTGAACATAAATTCAGTCGTTTTCATGATAAACAAAAAAGGTTGATGACATAAAGATTGAGGGAATTGGTTTGAGAATGTTGGTGGATGAGTTTCATCAAATTGCAGAGTTTCCGAAACAACCTCTCGGAATGATACGGGTATATTAAATATCTGAACAGATGTAAGAAACGTTGGTAACAATGTTGAAGGCATACAAACTTAAAGTAGAGCTTTGGGTACGCTTGTTGCCACAACTTTTGAAATTTCAGTTAACAATTTATTAGAGGCGAAGCAATTTAACAAACTTAGCAAAGACAGTTTTGTCGGATCTTAACGTTGTGCAATTGCACGGGGGATTACATGTTCCTCTGTACCTCAGAAAAGTGGAACACGAAAACTGAACTTTATTTAAGTTGTAAGTCTCGTCTTCCTTACCTGAAGTTTTAATGATCGATAGTACTGGTGCATATGTTATTGCAAGTGAACTTCTTTCTCAAGCGATATAAAGAATGGACTGTGATATTCTGTTTTCTTTTTAGCTTTATTTTCTATATTGTCTGCGGAATTGTTTGAATTTATTACGGAATTGCAAATCTTCGCATCCATTATAAAATGTGGAGCATGCATTATGCAGCTGCGTTATCTATTTTATTTGCCAAGCGTGTGCCATTAGTTTTTATTTCTTTACTGTTTTGTTTCTACCGTTAATTTTTTCCATACCACACGTACATTTAATTTCGAATTCGACTTCCCTAATTGTGTCATTCCGCTATTCTCGCTCCCATTCTCTATTTAGTGTAGGAAATCGTCTCTTTATCTGATAATGTTTGTGGAATCCAATTCCCGTTAACTGATATGTGACTAATGAACCGGGCACGACTGCTATCCGGGCATACGGCCGGATAGACAGGGATATCCTGCGAAAGGAGATTATCCTCACCCTCCCAAGGATAAGTGTGTGTGTGTGGATATGTATCAAGTTTCTTTTGTTTGCTGCCTTCTTGATTTTGTCTAATGCGATTTCGTGCATTTGTTTAGTGATAGAATTCTGTATTTATATGGTTTCGGCATGTACTGAAATTGTAGACCTCTCTTTATCTTTAGTGTTTCTACGCTGCATGTGATGTAGTACAATACAAAATTAGATCAATGGACCTTAGTATGGAATTAGCAATAGTTTCTGCTTCATCCTACATAGTTCTAAACCAAAATCCGACCCTTCCCTCATGATTTCCACCAAAAATATCGATCCCTAACATTCTATATTCCGTTTCAGCTGATCGACTTAGCCGTAACTTGGCCCACGTTACGTCAAAGGGGTCTAATTTTGAACTTGATATTGAGTTGTCGTCTGCCGTCGCTGGCTTACGGCACGGTATTCGATGCAACTGTGCCGTTATACGTTCCCGGACCGGTTTCTGCTGAATTTAATAAAGTCTTCGGAGTTTACGATTGCAATCGTAAAAGTTTTGTGATCGTACGCCACGAGTAAAATGTTTTGGACTTAACGATACCAGTTTTCTTTCTTGAATTTAGTTGTTAGTGTTATTATGTTTTTTGGATTATGCCATTTAAAGTTAATTTATCGGACTGCTTATCACCCGACGACAGTGTGTAATTTATGTTGAAAAGATTATCTCAGATTATACAACGGCATCGATGTCATTGATTTAAAATAAGTGAGTTGTCCATCGAAATTGGTTGCAGAGTTTTATGTTTCGTGTTTTTCGAATTAATTTAGTTAACAGCCTGTGTAACATTTGGGACCTGCCTAGCTATCAACAATAATATTAAAGTAATAAAAATATCTACGTCACTGTCGCATATAACAATAGCGGCAATAAAATAAATTCCACACGTATTTTCAATACAATAAACATCGATCGGAAGAATCAATAAAAAATTCATTTGCTTACTAAAAGTCATTGAGAAGAGTAGCGTATTTCCCAATGTCGTGTTCCCGGGGGTGATATAAACGTGAATTTTATACCTACGTATCGTGGGTCGTCTGCCCCGACATAATTCAAATTAAGCTCATGACAGAAGGGTCGACCAAAACGGGGTAGCACTTGGAGGGTTGAAAATGTTTGGAGAAGGCTCCTGAAGGCTCCCGTTGTATAATTTATCTTATAGATCTGTTGGTACGTCTTCTTGCCTTCGAATTGTGAAGTGGTAAATGTTTTGATGTCTAGAATAATGAGATCTGGATGATACTTGATGTTGACGCCGAATCTTGAGGGGGTTTTTGTGATTTTAGATCGAGGAGTCCGGTATTAAGTATTCTGTCTGTAAGTCAGTGTGCTAACTTGTTTATATTAAATTCTATAGTCTTTCTACAAAATACTAGTATTCGGCTGCATTCGGTAAGACTGGAAGCCGACCCCAATAAAGTTGGGAAAAGGCTAGGCAGATGATGATTGTCTTTCTAAAAAAGGCTGTATAAAAGATCAGTCAAACTAGTACGGTCTACTTGCGGACACGGTTTCCGACTCAGTCACCTCCATACAAATACTTTCTGAAGAATCCGTCAGTATCTCGTGTGACCGTTGAACCTTTGACCGAACCTTTAAGGTAGAAGTGCCAAGGTAGCCCGCGAAATTCAAATTTTCTTGCGTTTGTTTGCAATTTGCAGGTCAATGTCCGGCTGTATGTTAAACGAAATGTGATTTGCGACCGTAACACGTATGTTTTACAGACTTATAATAATTAAAATCATCAATACAACCCTCTTAGTTTATTTAATCCTATTGAATGACTTTTTTTTTAATTTTAAGAAAATTTGAGTTTCGCAGGCTATCCTGGCGCTTCCACCTTCAAGAAAAACACAAATCACTCCTTAATATTTCATGTACTTTTTAAAATCAAAATCAAAATCAAAGCATTTATTTCAAGTAGGCCAGTTACAGGCACTTTTGAATAGTCGAAACAAAGACAACGATGAAATGCAGCTACAGTCCCAGTCACAAGGCATAAAAACTGTGAAAGTACTGTAGTTGGGTTTAGGGTTCCGTATCCAAAGGGTAAAACGCGAACCTATTACTAAGACTCCGCTGTCTGTCTGTCTGTCTGTCCGTCTGTCACTCATGTACCGCATGTATCTCATGAACCGTGATAGTTAGACAGTTGAAATTTTCACAGATGACGTATTTCTGTTGCTGCTATAACAACAAATACTAAAAAACAGAATAAAAAATATTTAAGTTGGGCTCCCATACAACAGACATGATTTTTATTGCCGTTTTTATAGATAATGGTACGGAACCCTTCGTGCGCGAGTCCGACTCGCACTTGGCCGGTTTTTATATACGTTTTGTATCCATTTCCACAGATACTCGTCAATAGACAGTGTTGAGCGCAGGTGGATGTGATATCCCATCCATCATCACCGAAGTGCCGTCCCCTATGCAAGTTTGACTTGAATGTACTCCACTCACTTGAATTAATAACAGAGCAATATAAATAAGTTGTGAGGGGTCTCTCTCTGTAAACTGTACGATTTTTTTTTACCCGTTTAATATTATGACATTTATGTGTGGTTATAGATGTTTGACTGTTTTCGCTAAAGAAAATACAAGGTCAAAGTAAATTAGCTAGCGTGATGTTATTGAAAAAATCGAAACATGACAATAAAAAATATCATCACTTATAATTAAGTGGGGGTCAAAGATCGCGGGTAGTTAGAGTTTAGGAAATCATTGTTTTTATCGAGTTAAAATAGTGATAAAAATGGCGTCTTTGACAAAGAAATACTGATTTTTTTATTTATAAATATACGATTTTTATTATAATTTCAAACAGACATTTTAATTACTACACTACCTGCAAAAGAGAATGCTCATGGAAGTATGGAATCCCGTACCATGCTGCATCAAAATCAAACCTTGTTTTTTATAGACTACACTGATCGTATTTACTCCTACAAAAAATATTTTTGAAAGAAAAACCCGCGTTTAAGAGTTATTTTATAAAATCGAAACTAACCTAAAAAGTAGGTCTATTTTTTCGACGCTACCAACGACGTATTTTAACACACATACATTACATTATTGCTCTAAAAACAGCGTAATACACTAATATTAGTAAGAATTACGAGTTAAAGTAACATCCACAGTATGCTTGACTGAAACTCGATTTTATTTTAGACCTTTACATTGCCAATAGTCAGTCAGTACAGTACAAATGTCAGATGCCACAGATAACTATAAACCACAGAGTATAGTAAGTGCTATAAACTAGTCGGGATTTAGGGATGTAATCGATAAATCAAAATCTTTAGGCTGAGAAAATCTATTTTGTTGCAAATAGCAATAAACCAAACTAAATCGATTTGGTGTACTGATCTTACTTAATTGTAATTAATTTTAGAGTCCGCTCGACAGACAAGGGTTTGTTCAATTGAAACGGAACGTCGTTTATATTCAGTTGAAACGGAACGTCATATAAAGGGATTAAAACAATATTCATACTTTTAAACTCGAAAAGTATATTTCCAGTTCAAAAATCAAATCCCCGACGCGTAATGCCGTAAAAAAATATGAAACTAATTACTATAATATTTTGGTTTTGAGGCGCGAGACTTTTTGGTACCAACTTTGGTCATTGTCCTTTGACCCGGTACTGTAATAATTTTAACTTTAAATTATTGTACATTTTCAATACTTTTCTAATTTCATGTCATAATTCCCCATAGTGATCGGGAATGTGAATCCCGTGTCGAGCAAATGGAATAATCCGAGTCTAATGAGTATGCAGTTCTCAGCTGATCATGCTCCTAATTAATACAGTTCATCAGAAATGTTTAGCTATGTGATTTCAATACTGCACTGTTCACTAGTAAAGGTTAATGAATTATTAACTTTTGCCAGGTCAGCTTTATCCCACGGGAACGTAGTACTGAAATGAAAAGTATTCATCAAAATTCAGCGTAAAAGTGTTGCCTAATAGTAATTTAGTTATTTTGCATTTTATTTTAGTATGGACTGCCTCGTTGGTCTTGTCGTAAGTGCGACTGCTGAGCATGAGGTTCTGGGTTCGATTCCCCGGTCGGGCTGTGTTATTGAGTTTTTCCATCAGGAATTTCTCAATAGCAGCCATGGAGTATGAATTTGTGCCCGGTTGTTGGCAATAGGCTCGCTTGTTACATGGAACTTACTGGGGAAATGTGGGTGTTGTTAGGTACACTTTTGCCTAACCGTTCGAGGATTAAAAGGCTTGATGTTATGATGTAATATTGGTATGGATAATCATGTTAATCACTTTATACCGAATAATGTAAAACAAGTCAATGAACGGTCTTGAATACTAAGTAAGAAACACTTTAAAAAAATTACCTATCGTAACTCCAACTTGGGGTCTGTCACTTTGTTTATTGTTAGTATGTAGGCATACTAGATAGCAGTGGCAAAGGCTCCATTCAACTCGATTCCCACCGGCTTCCCTTTGACAAATGTCACAGTCAGTATTCTATAGACAAATAATATAATCACATTAAAGATAAATGTAGTCCGGCTTACCTCTTACAAAATTGACCCTTCGCTACTGCTAGATAGTGTTTATGTCATCTCAATAATAGAACTCCACCAATATCAACTTATTTCAGACTCACATAGATATTGGCATTTGATGAGTGAAACTTAATTACCGATTGGTAGTGCCGGCTGCTACAGCCTAGTACTGTTCAGAGTGCTGGCTGACGAGACAAACTAATTATTATGGCCCTGAAATAACTAATACTGTGCACATAGAGAGTGAATGAAAAACAAAGGCAAATGAACTGGTAGAAGTAAAATACAATGAGCTTAGAGAGAATACAGGGTATGGAGAACAGGGTTTAAAGTTCTTCATCCCCCATAGAAAAGGGAGGATCCTCCCCACAGTTGGTGTCGGGTTTTTCTTGTACTTATAGTGCTAAATCGTTCACAACTTAAGAACATATAGAAATTCTGATGTTAGTTCTTCTTTTGTATCATAGATGGCGCTGTAGTACTTTTTATACAATGTTGCTGTAGTATTATTTGTATTTATTTTATTTATTTAACAGTTTATGTACACACTAACATACAGAAAAGAAGAAAGGAACAGAAAAAATAGGTACAAAGGTGATGCTTATTTCTAAAGAAATCTCTTCCAGCATACCTGCGAAAGGAGAGTAGAAAAAAAGAGATGTAGACAAAGTGTGTAAAAGAAGAAGAGAAAATAGAATACAGAAAAACAAATCAAATAACGAATTTAAATATAACATACAATACAGGAATATACTTACATATTTACTAGTAAAAAGACAAAATATATAACACAAATATAACCTACAATATAATACATATCATATACTATATAATAATAAATAAATACCTATGCAACTATGACGAATTGGAAAGATAATGTTCTTTCACCCTTCTTTTGAAAACTGCAACAGTTTGGCAGTCCCTAATATCAGGCGGAAGAGAATTCCACAACCGCACAGCGTGTACAGTAAAGGAGTAGGAGTAGAAGTCGGTAGAGTGGGGAGGGGATTTAAGGAGGTTCCTAAGATGCGACCTGCAAGGTGCATCAGAGGGACGGGAGTAGGAAAAGCGTTCCCGCAGGTAGGATGGAGTTTTAGGGTTATGCAGGATGTTAAAAAGCAGACACAATATTCGAGAGTTCCTGCGAAGTCGGATTGGGAGCCACTTGAGTATCTTGCGAAAATTGGAAACATGGTCATACTTTTTGAGGCTAAAAACAAAACGAATACAGATATTTTGCAAACGCTCAAGTTTATTTAAAAGCTCCTCGGTGGCATCCAAATAACACGCATCGGCGTAGTCTATGATGGGCTGGATGAGAGTTTGCGCCATGTGTAGTGCCATGCCGCTACAAAAATACGAGTAAATAGCGATGATGCGCACAACCAAAGTTTGGATGTCTTTGCCCGCGTCGATGGTATCATTCACCTAAGAAATCAATCTTCAAAGCACAGAACAGGTATCGCATCGCCTTCCATCAGACGAAATATAATAACAAATTCGTACAAGCAAAAAATCATTTGTCACAATGAATGGACCCTGCATTGTTATAATTTTAATAACAACACTCCATATTTTAGCTAGCCGGGTCAAACACCTGTATAACATTTTAATCCAAGCATAAATTACAAGGGCGCCTCGAAATCCCCAGACCTGCCAAAACTCATAAATACTGGATACGTATCTGGACATTGTCCTGGATATAACGCGAAATATAACATAAATATTAGGGTACCACAATACAGCTTTAATCTGGCATTGTTTCGCTTTACAGAGGGTTTTGTCGGACCTTCCATCGTAAAAGGCTGGACAATGTTGAGACTTACAGATTTTATTAAAAACCCTTAACTTTAACTAAACTTTTTATTCTTCAACTGAATTATACCCGCAGTTTCGCTCGCCTGAAGATCAGAAAATATTCCACGAGAACTCACAACTGGTATAAAAAAAAGTTCTGTGTTCTAAACCTGTCATGCCTGAGAGCTAAACTGCATCGAAATTCGTTCATTCATTAAGGCTTGTCGAAAAGGTACCTCTCATACAGACAGAGTTGCATTCGGATTTACATAATTGGTGTGAATACAATCTGTCGGGTGTAACTCTTATTTGATTACTAGTCACAAATATTCCGTTGATTACCGAATCTCTCGTGGAAGCATGAAAAAGTCATCACTCACAAACGCCCGATTCCGATCGAAATCACGAGCGAATTCCGAATATGCAAGTGATGAGTTTTACTCGAACGCGATTCGATGCTGCGACGTCGACGGTCGACCCGTCCAGTATCGTCTAAATTGCAGAAAGCTGTGCTGAATAAAATCCTCTTAGTGAATTCGAATTCATTCCGATAGCGAAGGCAATAGGCAAGCCATTTATCTACTAAACCTGCCACAATTTCAGCTTAACGCAATGCTAAAGAGCAGTAACTCCTTGCACAAGTTTAATCTACTCTAAGCTGCTTTGCATCAATTGGTCTGGCTTCAAAACGTTTAACTTAAACTTAGCTCCCTTGATTCAAGTAGTAAATTTTCCTTTATTTTCCGTTCACACATTGTTAGCCCTGTTCAATTAATCTCCACTCAAGCTTTATTTTATCTCGAGTCGCATCCAATCATGTGCCAGGGCAGATCCGACATCCAATTAACAACGTTCTGATGACAAATCATTAATACGCTCGTTGTATATAACAGTATAAGTACAGGCAGCGAGAATGACGTCTATGAATTATTCATCGGTGGCTCCCGTTGACGTATACCAACAGATTTCGCCATCAGGGCCGCAACCCTTACCGCTGAATTTTTTTATTCGTCACATTCACGAGTGGTTCGTTGATGGCAAGGTTTTAATTAATGAAATGCAAACTGATGTCCAAACTCAAGTATGCGGCGATGCGACTGTATTTTGTTTTTGAAAAATTTTAATGTCTGGTCAAGTGGCTTTTACTTTACCAGATTACGCGGGACGGAATTGGAATGATATTTATTTTTGAACGAAACTTTTACAGATAAATTGAAGTTTGAATTTGCTAATTTTATAGTCATTTATTTGTGAAGTACTGTTGAAGACGCCAGAATCTAAGCAAAGTTCCACTTCTCAATAATTTAAATACAAATTAATCTTCCGCTAATTTCAAGGAAATCTACATTTCTGTAACACCTGACAGGAAATCGATGGATGACGTAATACCGTGAGCACTTAGGCTTGCCTCTAAGCCCTGGTTTCAAGGCTAGGAAGGAACCCGCCAATATTAATGGTCGTAGGGAAGTCTGGCGTCATTTCATCGGGCAGCTAATTAATCAGGACCCTCTTCATGTGCGCGATTAGTCTTTCGTTCTGTCACTGTACTGATATGGACAGGACGTGTTATCAATCGCCTTCAATTTGTTCCGCTCACCTACGAAGGACCTTTTTAGGAGATTTTGTTTTTTTGTGTGAGTTGTATGTGGTGTCTCGGAATTTTATTATGAAGTGCTTATTCTCTTCGTGCTCGTGCTCCCTGTAAAATGGTTCAGCTGCATCCGGTTAGACTGGAAGCCGATCCGAACATAGTTGAGAAAAGGCTAGGCAGGTGACTATGACGTGCTATTCTCCGAAGAATGAATGAAGATATATAAGCCTGCTGTGTCCTGCATCTGAGCAAAAGCCTCCTCTGCAAAATAAGGTGATAAAAGACCTTAAATGCAGCAAAAGTAGGTGCCTATCGACTGTTTTTTCTGCTTGTCTGGTAACATTGATCCATGTACTCCCGTATGCATAACTGGTAGAAAACATACCACACATGCATAATGAATGATGGTACGTGTAAGTTTGCTTTACAGCTTCACGCGCAGAGATTTTCATTCTGTCAATATGTAACAGGAAAATCTTCCGGATGCGTCACCGGATGGGTACTCTCTCACATTCCCTCATTGTATTTTCAGAAACAAAAAGGGGAGTAAAAAATTCAGAAGTTTTTATAAGGAAGCCAAGGGTAATGTCGTTTTATTTAAAAGTAAGTTTCGCCCGCGGCTTTGCTGGGATAAAAAGTATCTGTATCCCAGGTCATGGCCCCACGAGTCACTGCCAAACATCGAAATAATAAGGCGGGAAAAGTTAGGAAACCGACGGACTTACTTTGTATTTCATGTTTCGCAATATACATAAGTATCGATCATTACTATGTGGTTAAAGCATAACCGAGATACTAAATGCTAATGAGCAGTGGAATAAAATTCTATTTCCATTCAGAAATCTAATCAGCGCGCTGGTTTAAACCAAACCAATCCAATAACACTTTAACAGCTGGCTACTAAATCTAGCTCTGATTTATAATTATGGTCTCGTTATATACGCTTTAGTTAGAATAGTACTATAATGGGAACGTTGTCAAATGCGTAAATCATTCTTAGTTTACCCTTCGAGCAATCCGAAGGTAGATCCGTCTTTGTCATTGAAATCTTTACTCCATCGAGTACAGAACTATAGGCCATTAAGGAGTAAGAAGATAGCTTTGACAAGATAAAAAAAAACTAGCCATTTCGATTCGATTTTCATTGAGATACTCGTATATCTATTACAGGATATTTAATTAATGGTTCAACGCATCTAAAAAAAATACTAACACTTTGGAAACAACTGATTCTTTTTATAACTCCAAATGCTCGTAAGTCCACGTCAATTATGCAACGAGGATCCACAACCAATGAACTTACGCACATAATTTATTTAATAACTGATCTTAACATACACGATGAAATAACTAGCCGGCAGCTAGCTAAGAAAGTGGAGCGTGGCAATTTTCTAGACCCTGACCAAACCAGTTTGGAAGACTTCAGGCGACTATATTTTGTTCATATAAATAAGCGGCTTTTAGTTGTTTCCCGCAAATGTCAACTGGAAACAGTGCTTAGTCCATCCATCTGTACCGTCGTCAAATTATACCTTGTGAGAACTGTAATTTGTCATTTCTTTATTTAATTCCTTTCGATTTCCTATCATTATCTAGAGATATAAGAATCCTGTTGGTACGGTAAGGTTGGGAGGTATAAAAAGAATATTCGTGTACGCAACTAATCCAATTTTCTCCGCTCCCTTTTGTAATTTTCTCTGAAAATCACAATCAATGTTTTGTACTGCAGCAAAGTTCCTCTGAAAAACATAGGAATGAAAAAACTAGGACACTGTGAACAACAATTTTAGCCTTTGACTTTGTAGCAATTCCAGCGGCGAATATTAAATCCCATGTTTTTCTTGTTTGTCAGCCATTAGAACATGAAGATGTTGTTCTGACAAAGATCGTAAAGAGTACTGTTTTAATGGCTGAAAATTATCAATCATGAACATGGGCCAAAATTGATGCTTGTCTATCCGAGCCCATCATTGATTGTGCCTTTACCATTATTATACCAACTACATTATTATCCGAAGATTATATTATAGCTTCGGAATCTTCAAGTTTTATAGTAATAGGAAGCATTTGATACTATCCACGGGAAGGTACAGCAATATCTTTTACGTCGGGTTTTCTTTTTGGACCGTTTCTGATCGTTTCTGTCCAATGTTTTTCGTACTTGTGAAATATAGCGATTGTTTCGTTTTCTACCTCAGTTGTTGTTGTCCTTTTTATTTAGGGACTCTTTTCCGAGATTACATTTTCCATTTGATCCTTATCGAAGTGATTGGAGTTTATTATACGTGTTTCTATTTGTCTCATAATATCATGGTCTGTTTTGATTTTGTTTTTTATTTCTGCTTTCTTCGATACCCTCGAAGATATCAGATTTTTAATACGGGTTTTGGAAACGTTATCTCTTAATTCCAAAACTTAATTTAACTCGTAACATGATATAATCTTTCAATTTTAGGAATATTATCTTAACGGGTCCTTCAAATGTATACCGCTCTTTATGACCTTGGCTCTCATTCCCATGGCTTCCTTATCCAGCAGATGAAGACATTCAAAATGTATTCTTATCTTTATTATAATCTACGGTACAGTTAATAGAGTCGAATATCAAACTGACGCGGTATAATATTACGTTGAGAATTCCTTGCGTTGTTCCATAGACATTGAAATGTGTGGAATAGAGACATCAGCTACCTGTTTTTAAAGGTTTCACTGCTGCCAAACGGTTATTTATGAATTTTTAAGAAAGATAGTAATGTTATATTCTGGTATTTCTTGTTCATTTCCATATTCGACGATATTTTATGGCAAATATATTTGAATACTAATTATAGTTTGACATTTATGTGAAAGCGGTAAATTGTTATTAAAGGTAAGATTTGCCGACGCCGACGGTAAGGTGAACTAACGAGTATTGTTATTTTACGCTGAAGCTGGGTATTTAAGTATCTCCTAACCCTGCACCGTGGGTAAGTAGGTACTTACTTAAATACCTAGATAGTAAATAGCTTTTGTTTATTTTTTAGTACCTAAATCTTTCTTAGGTTATATGAAAATTCCGGTAATGAAACAAGATTTTCGACCGATCCATTTCAATAGCGTCCTCAATTTATTAACATGAATATAGGTACTTACTTTTGTGCACATTTATCAAGCCTAAGAATTTTTACGTAGGAATTGTAATAGTCGTAACTTCATTAGTTTTTCTTTAACACCTTTTCAGCCTAGCTTTCTCTTACTTTTTAGAATTATAAAATACTACTTAACCAGAAAAGTAAATCACAAATTCTTACTTATGATATGGGCACGTTCAGGCTATTTATGTGTACCAGGATCATTTAAATTAAGTGCCACTAACTACTTGGATCAAAACTTTGACTATTCTACTTTAGTCATGTTAATTAATTACTTTAGTAACAAGTGTCTTTTGTGTTAGTGTCAAGTAACTTTTGATGTCAAAAGTTTTTATATTTAAACTTTCATCAATTTTTTTTCATGTTTCACACTATTCTCTATTCTTTCTCATATTTTTTATTTGATTGCTACATTTTCTCCCATACTCTGCAGCTACTGCAGCTGACTAAATGTACGGTTAACTTCAAAATGTCAACCACGAAATTACGTTATTTTTATAAGTAACTCTTCACAGTATTTTATGGTAGCCCGCTATATTTTCTCCCGTACTCTGTGACCAGACTAAAATGCCCATATTGCGGGGCGTACGGCCGGGCAGGCGTTTATATGCAAAACCCTGTCTACATGGAGCTACAGCTAACAGAATGCAGCGAAACAATTCACGTCGCTTGCCATTAGGCAGGTGGCCAAAATATCTTCGTTTGTTGTACTTTTGTCTGCATTTTCATAGTATTAAAGTTTGAAAGTCATTCTAAGTTGGGATTGCTTTTGGATGTGCACTGTGGTGGGTGTTTCTGATTGGTAGATTTAATTGAAGTTTTCGGCTAGTTTTTGAACTTCATTTTAGAACGCTGGGTTTTATAATATCCTGTCAAGATTGTAGTAATATTATATTTAAGCTTGCAAACTTACAAGCAAATTAAAAAGGATTGAATTGGTATTAAACAACCAGACAGTAGTCTTTGGCCTTCTCGCTACTGAAGGCGCAAAACTAGTGGGTCAGTTTTGGGCCGAAAGTATTTAGATTGCCATCGACACGCTAAGATCGACTTTTGACTGGAGGGCACCGCTCGTTGCCCGCTCCCGCGCCGCCGCCGCCGCCGCCGCCCCGCTGCCCGCAAAATTCGAGGCAGCGGCCTTAGAATCATTCTTTACGCAAAGCGGCCTCAGCTGAAGAAGAAGGCACTATGCTTCTTTCTCCCTCTCTTATTAAAGGCGGCGCTAACCGACGTGCTATTTAAATGGCATTAAGCAGCAATTACACGTAATATTACAGCGGCCATAAACCCTATATCTTTTTCAACTGCATAACTATACTTTCGCACTTAAATTTTAATGATTCTAGTTTAAAACTGTACGATTATGGCCCATCAAAGTTAAACAGTTTTAAGCCACGTATTTTTTTTATATTTACACATATATTGCAATATTAATAAATTTTAGACCTATACATATTAAAAGGTAATGTTATGGCTCTTTAGTTGTTGTGCTCACAAATATCGAATCTTTTGGTGATTTTAAAAACACAGATGATTTGTTTCGTCAGGTTATTCTTTTTTTCATTTAGATATCTACGGTTATTGTAGCTATTGACAAGCTTGTCTTACACATGCAAACCTTGAAGTGTGTTCAAAATTGTGTTGAACAAGAAAAATATTACTATGTATGTATGTCAAAAAATCTCCCTAATTACACACTCCACTTGTGTGTCCCTACCAATCTACCTAAATATTCATATCTTAGTGCACAGCTATCTTAATATAAATTCCCGTGCATGACCACCGTATGCGCAGTATGTGCGGATCATACCGCAGCTATGCATAAGCACCTCTTCCGCTGAACGATAACAAGTATTGTTATGCACAACTCGTTAAATTACATGCAGCGTTAGGATTATAGACTCTAAATATACTTGAGGTGACACATGTAGTATGTTGGAGCAAAATATCGTTTTATCACCGACGCGGAAAAGTTTTTAATTGGAAAGTATCATGAGTGCTTTACTCGGTCCAGCAAAATATTATCAAAACCATCATAATAGGTAGGTAGGTCGAATAGAATAGAATCATCTTTATTACATTTTCCGCTTACTAAAATTCGTATACAGGGTTATTTGTAAAACACCAGAAACCTCTTAAGAGGTCATTGTAGGTACTCATCACTATGAACAACTTTTACTATGGGACCAAAACCTGAAATCGCAAAAAAAAAATCAGCTGTTCCCTACATTTTGACGAGTTAATCGATCATAAATGTTTTTTTTCGCGATTTCAGGTTTGGTCGATCGGATTTGGTGTTGGATCGATTCCTGGCTAGGAAATTTGATTTTTCAAAAATCTAATAATGCAGTTTTAGTGTTCATCAAAATTGGGCTCGAGACTCCTTTGAGCATTTTCGCTACTTCTCATAGTTTCGGATTTGGCCATCCACGCCCACTTGGAAAATTCACTCTGTATATTTTTTTTAATGAATATTTAAAAATGTAATGAATTTACATAAAGATGAATAAAGGAAATTAGAAATAATAAAACTCTACATATATTTGAGTACAGAGTGAAAATAAAAGCTTTTTAGCGTTTAGCTGCTTTTAATTTTATAGGCATACCGTTTCTTCAGTCTTTTCTTACTCATTCATACTCATAAAATACGTCACTCACGACACTAAAATTGGCTTAACCAAAGCTGCAAAATCAATTGCTTCGAGTAAACACAAACGGCCTGCTATTAAAGCTTTGAAATCTATCTATTCTGGAAGCTATCATTAAGTGGTATAACAATCTGTGGAATAAAGCAAGCCCCAGTAACCTGTTGCCTTCAAACATTAGTAGCATTGCCCTTAATTACCTCTTAAGACTGCCTCGAGAAGATAAGTGAGTACTTCTTATACTTACTTCTTACATACATTTAAGTTTATCTCTACAAGCCAACTTAACGAACCTGAGAGATAGTTTACAGAAAACTTAGAATGTGTTGCCTGTTTTTTTTTTTATGTCGAGGAGTGTAATTGTTTTTGTAGTGCGGTGATTTTTGTTTATTATCTTTAAATAGTGGTTCAGAATAATCAACACTTATTAATTTAAGGATTTATAAATAACTAGCTGATATGCCCGCGACCTTCGTGTCATTATAAAAATCTCCGTTATTAAAGGCACTGCCCTTTTTAAATCGAATTTTGTTACCAATTTCAATGGTTTTAATTTTTTTTGCACGGAACCCTAATTTATTTTTCTAAAATAAAAGTAGCCTAAACCTTATAACATCAGCTATCTGCCAGTAATAATACAATAAGTCCCGTCAATATCGGTCCAGCCGTTTCCGAGATTAGCCGGAACAAACAGACAGACAGACCAACAGACAGACAGATAAAAATTAAAAAAAGAGTTTTTGTTATAACTGCCGTATATATTTTATATGCATTCAGTAAAAAGCTGTTATTTTGATATTACAAATAGATACTTAAATTTTATTTATTTGTAATGTAATAAATGCATAATCAGCCTATAATTTTCCCACTGCTGGGACACACGGCCTCCTCTCTATGAGAGGGAATAGGCTATAATCCACCACGCAGGCCCAATGCGGGTTGGTAGATGTCACATGTCTTAGAATTTTTGATTCTAGGACATGCCGGTTTCCTCACGATGTTTTCTTTCACCGTTTTTGAGAGCAGTGGTGATGAAATAAATTACACAAAGTAATGCGCCTGACTGGGTTCGAACCCACGACTTACTGTTCGTAAGTCGGGGCCGCCACCAATGGGCCACCGCTGCTGTAATAGATGACCGGTCAAAGTAAAGAGCCTCGATTAAACAGACGCTAATCGTTACTTAATTTTCATCAAGTGTTTATATGCAAAGCCTCCCTTGTAATTACAAGTTTAATTCCAATTAACTTCTACACTTTTTTCATGTTGTTAGGTTGTTAACAAACTGACGGCCGGGTTCCACCGAGCTCTGATTTTCTCATGAAAATTGGGTTAACTTTGCCATCGTGTTAAATACGGTGGCACAGTATTTTTTGCAAAGGCTTTTAATATTTAAATACTTTTAAAATAAACTTTGAAACACATAACATAGAGGGGTTCAGAGAAATCTTTTGTCAGCATCAGAAAATAAAGAAAGACATACGGCTGAAAGTAACATAGGTGTCATGGCAGTTCAGCCGTATTTCCAAGAAGAGATTTTCATTTTTCCTTCAGTATTTTTGTGAACCAGCGAACCAGCGATGCTCTGAGCTTTGTTCTTGTTGTTCACAGTTAGGGATTATCAGTTCGGGGATATAGATACCTGTTCGGGGATTATAGCTGGTATGCTAACCGTTAGATAAAAGGCCAATATGCGAGCCGGTATTGTTGCTAAACTAGCACAAAGCTAGTCTGTTATTTGCCTCGTTTATAGACAACTAGCAACCCGCCCCGGCTTCGCACGGGTGCAATGTAGATATACATATAAACCTTCCTCTTGAATCACTCTATCTATTGCTGAAAACTGCATTAAAATCTGTTTGGTAGTTTAAAAGATCTAAGCGTACAGCCAGCGGGAGCGACTTTGTTTTATACTATGTAAAGATAAAGAAGATGAAATGACATGTCATGTTAATGTTCAGTATATTGATTAGCTTATATTACTTACTTCCTTTATTTACAAACTACAAAACTTTAATAGTAATAAATATGTAACAAGTAGAAAAGGGTTACAGGGCGTCCAAAAATTCGTCCGCATCGCTGTCAACAGGAAAAGTGCCCAGAAGGCTGGCAGCATTGCCACGTTGGATGGCAATGCCTATTCTTTGGCCAAAAAATAGGCCCGCCCTCTTTTAATTATCTTATATACAAAATTTTTGTCTTCCTTTATTTATATACATTTTTAAATATAAAAAAAAAACAATATTAAAAAACATTAAAAAATATTAAAAAATGTGGTCCGCCGGTATCGGGAGCAGGGTCCAAGCTACTGGTGGTTAGGGCCCCAGAGACAGGAACCTCCTCATTACCTTGCGGGCCGTATCGAGAAGTAGGTACTGCCTTCTGCTGAATCAGGCCCTTGATCTGACAGTCAAACGAGAGTCTCAACAGATGTTCTTCGAGGCTTTTGGCCATTTAAACATTTATTTATTTTATTCTTAGTATTTTACCTTATCTTAAGGTACTCTCGAAAATAACATAATGAAACACATAATGTCTATATGTCCAGTGTCCGTGCTGTCTTTCACAATAAATCTCCTACGGACACTGATAGATCTATATCGAGCCCATGCAGGGCCCGGAAAAAGCGTCCGTGAAGCTCCTAACGCTGCCATACTACCAGGCGGCAATGTCGCAATTTACGGAAGCATTTTCGTTGTGTTACGTAGAAACTTGGTCGTGTCACTAAGCTTTGCCGTTGCGGTTTGCGGTCACCTCTGGAAATATACCTTAACCGTGCTGGAAACCAAAGTATTAGAAGACTTCACTCAATCAAGAAATTATAAACATAATTCCTAAGCCATCATCATCATCTGCCTAGTCTTTTCTCAACTATGTATGTTGGGGTCAGCTTCCAGTCTAACCGGATGCAGCTGAATACTAGTATTTTACATGGAGCGACTGTCTATCTGACCTCAACAACTCAGTTAATACGATACCCTTGGTAAGACTGGTTGTCAGACTTTCGGGCTACTGACTACCTGTAATGACTGTCAAAGATCTACAAATGGCAGCCGGGACCAACGGCGTAACGTGCTTTCCGAGACGCGGTAGAAACTGTATGTAATGGGTGGTCACCTATCGACGGACCAACCTAGGCACGCGCGGCTTAACCTGAAGATCGACGATTATTAAGCCACGAGCTCCTCAATTTCTAAGTCATCATGTTACCATAATCTCAACCCTGTCTTAACACTTTTAATCCAAACACACAATAAAGTCACGCAGTACATTTTATCGTGAAAGGGACCAAAGCCGGACTTTAGATGTTAACCCCTCGCGAGCCGCGTCCGACACCAAGTTATCTCTAAGTTGCTGCTAAGTTACCTCGACTTATCTAAGTGAACACCGAGACTTGATAACGCCCAACTTGCTACAACTTTGATTGTGGAATTGTGGGGAAAATAAAAGGGGAAAGTGATAATTTACGGCTAAGGGAGTTATTTAATTTGGAACTGATGAAAGAGTTTTTAAATTATAAGTTAGGCTGGCCTTACGCCATTTTGTTTTCATAAAAGAATCCCGTGGTCTCTGATTATTAATCAGTCTTGTTTGTTTCTAATAATATAGACCAGTTTGTCTTTATTATTCTATCTAGGTTTTTTGTATCATCAAAATTATTGTGTTTTGTCATCATTGGCAAAGTCTTATTATTTTCAGAAATAATTGCTTACCATCTTATTCAGCCGTGAAATTAGGATGATAAGGTACAATTGTAGACTTTTTTCTAACATTTAGTATTTTAATGTTGATTTATAATGTTGTTGAGGAGCTCGTGGTTTAATATTAACAGGCGCTCGGGTCGATCGAGGTTAAGCCGTACTTGCCTAGGTTGGTCTGTGGATGGGTGACCGTATTACGTACCGAGTTTCCTCCGTGCCTCGGATAGCACGTGAAGCCGTTGGTCCCGGCTGTCATTTGTAAATCTTTGACAGTCGTTATGGGTAGTCAGTGGCCCGAAAGTCTGACAACCAGTCTTATCAAGGATATCGTATTACCCAGTAGACCAACTGGGTTGTGGAGGTCAGATAAGGCAGTCGCTCCATGTAAAATATTGGTATTCAGCTGCATCCGGTTAGACTGGAAGCCGACCCCAAGATAGTTGGGAAAAGGCTAAGCAGATGATGATGATTATAATGTTGGTTGTTTCACATTATCATTTACAAGACATAATTATAAGACATTTTCATTTATCTTTTTTTTTAAACGTATCTCGACGTACCAAACGTCAGATACTCGTACGGCAATAAAACGGGATCGTAATACAAAGAAACATGCACTTTGATAGTCATTTACTCACACTGCGCAATCGAAATTCTTTCGCGTATTATTTATCTAATTAAAGTTTTTCATATATTATCGTAAACACAGACTGATACTGTGTAGGTAATTTCTTTTATTGAAATTGCTCGTGCAAAAACCAATATTTTCCGACCGAACAAACATTTTCAATACTGCTGCGGGAATAGTAAAACTTTATGCGCATAGTTTTTTGTTACATAGATTTGATTGCATTTAATTTTGCCAATGCCAGAGTACAAAATAAATACTGGGATTTTGTTTTTAATCTAACTCCTACAGTCTTGTAGTTTTTTTTATTTGTTATTGAATAAAATATTTGATTAAAAACGGAATAAGTAATCTATTTTTAAATATTTACTAACTCTAACTATTATAATACGAAATACTGAAAAACACTTTATCGAATCACTATATAGCTTGGAAGATGTGTAAACGTAACAATGCTAATGGACTTTAATTGCTGACCGTACCATTTTTTACGTAGGCGCTAATAAGTATGAACTACTTCTCCATTTTCCTGAATTTATAACTTTAAAAGGGTTTATAACCCTTTCATACTTTGTGTGTTGAAATAAAAACTGCTGAGTAACACTGAAACGTACTCAAACAACATAATTCAAAGGATCTCATAAAAGTGTATTCCCATTAATGCCGGTGCAATGCACGCTATAACAATGCTTCAAAGTGGGTCGTGTACAGACAACCAAAGAGTTAGGTATACAGGAAAAACTTGTCTTTCTTTCTCGTTTGGTTGGTGCCTAACCTGGTGACGGAGTTTTTATGCCGCCCACGGGGGGATTTTCGCACAATAGGATCCTATACAGATAACCGTAGGATGCATTGAAGGAAACGCAGGACAAAAATTGCGTACATAATACTACTTTCACATGGTAATTACAATTAACTCTGTAACTATTTTTAAGTTTAAGCATACAGCAGATAATGAAATGATGGAAAAGACTGCAGCAGCGCAGAAAAGTAGTGTGAACTTAGCTGGGTGTACACCTACGTCTTTGTTTGACTTTACTATACTAGTCATGTAGTCGCGCCATATCAAACTACACGCTATTATAAAGATGATAATAGTCTAGACTACTTTCTGTAATTA
Source organism: Eurois occulta (assembly GCA_950022335.1). NCBI lineage: Eukaryota > Metazoa > Arthropoda > Insecta > Lepidoptera > Noctuidae > Eurois > Eurois occulta. The sequence continues at coordinate 5,650,139 of OX465484.1, read as the reverse complement.
CATAAATCATTCAGTAATTACATTACCTGACAATGTACCTGAATTTTGACTGCCTTTTAGGTATAGCAGTCGGCAAGCACTACTCCTAAATATGAGGTGCTGGCTTTAATTCCCAGGTCGAGCAAAGTGTTATTGGGTTTGTTAGAAATTTTTCAATAGCTGCCAACGAGTCTACATTTGTGTCCACTTGATGGCAATAGGCTCGCCACCTATTACCTGGCGAAATGTGGGTGTACTATTATGATACACACCCCTGTTATCCCTTCGGGGATTACAGGCATGATGTTATGCACTTGAATTTATTGCGCATTGCATATGAGTACTTTCAACAGCTTTAAATTACAAGCGTTTTCTCCTCTCCCTACTTAGAACAACAAAACAATTAAAAAACAAGTCTAATTAATTTAAAATATATGGCTGTAAATATATTATCTCTCCTCCGTGTGGATTAGAAGCGTAAACAAGAACAACAATAAATTTTAATCACTTTCGAGCGGTTAACTTTGGAGCAATTACTTAAACAACTTTTAAAGCGAACAATATTAAAATGAGCAGAACAAAACCCGCTACAGATGTCACTGCTTACATGCCAAGTAAGTAAACATATTATAGCATTTTAATATAACATCAGGCCTGTAATACCCGGAGGCTTAGGCAGAGGTGTACCTAATAGTACATCCACATTTTGTCAGTTACGTTTCAGTACCCTTTTATAGGGGGCGAGTCTAATGCTATTAACCAGGCACAAATCCAGATTACGTGGTTGCTACCTGAAATTCCTGTAGCAGTATTAGCATATGTATAAACCTATGTGTATCACAATGCACTCATGGTATCAATAAAACCGCAGTCTACTGCTGGACATAGGCCCCTCCCAATTCGACCACAACACACGATTTCTGTATCCAGCCAACCATACTGGCCAATTTGACGATCCTCTTACGCTATGCCTGTGTGGTGTGCTCTCGAGGATCGTCTGCTCCAATGGCCATCGGTCCTTTGACAGATCGAACTTGCCCACTGCCACTTCTAAGGTGATTCGTACGCGACACCGTTAGTCCTCGCGGTCGGGCGGCCGGACGCGGCGAAGGATTTTGTGGCAGTGCGCCGCCGCCGCGCGGTCTGTTGGAAACCGTCTGTTCGGCATCAACGGATTTCATCCAAGCAAATGCGACGTGAGATCCGCTTTACGGCCCCACCGCGTGGATGGGAGATGTCATATAAGAATCGCACAATTTCTAACTCAGCAAGCGCACCAGTACATAAAAAGAATTCACACATATTATCAAATACAGCATTAATTGCGACAAAACATCGGAATACGTACACAGTAAAAAAAAGCAATACTTTCCATCATTGAATCATAAAACAGTAATTGCCGTGCGTCTCAATAAAGCGAGATACCAATTTAATTCGGGTCTCTATTACCTCGAGTTTTACGGTCGGTAAACTTGAGATTACAATCGTAAAAAGAGGAAAAAAGACAAAATGCACTTTGTGAAGATATTAGTATTCAGGACACGTGGGGGTCCGCTTGCATGGGGTCAATTGCGACTGCTGTAAGTCGAGTGACACTTAGATTAAAGGATTCGACTTACTTTTCGGGACTTTTCTGCTGTGTTGACTTTTTCGGTGGTTTCCTGTTACAAGGGCTTTTGTTTAAATGGTATTCTTATTCTTCGTCGATGAGACTCAAGTTGTGTTAGACCAGTAAGTAGCCACCTGTACAGCTCTAAAATTTGCTTCGATTAAATCCCGAAAGGTGCAAGTGGCTCTGCTGGACAGGAGGTGGAGCATATCCTATGGAGCCCCACACTAAATGGTATTGATGGCGTGACGCGTTTTTGTTATAATGAAACTTCTTCTACTTTTCACTACTCCAATTTTGTCCGACCAGTCTCATGCGACCTGCTCTCGTATTCATAAACGCTCGGTCCGATCTTAAGGACATAGATTTTCCGAATCGAAAATTTGGGGGCTGGACAGTTCTGTCATTCGCCTAGTAAGAGTAGGTGGTTGTACATGATGGGAAAGGAAGAAGATGAGGCATTGTAAAGAAAATCAAGCTTACCATTCGACGGTTGTGTTACCTTTTGTTTTTTTTTTACCGTTTTAGTTACGTAAGAGACACCGACGCGAAAACGGTTACCAAAAAATCTTCATCACGGTCAAATTGTATGGAATAGCTGTTTCTTTTTAATAACCGATGAAAATTTTCTATGTAGCTCAGAACGATGTACTAAATACGTGTTAACCGTTTCGCGTCGGTGTCCCTTCCACCCCGTATAATTTGGTTTAACCCGATTACTTACTTACGTTTCGGTCTGCTCTTGCTCCTATCGTGAGCTCATTACGCGGTAAGGTCGTGGGCCATACAACCGCTACACATTTTTACCCGACTGCCCTAGAAAAAGGGTAATGTTTTTAGCTGGTTTTATTACTCTCTAAAGATAAAACATTCTTATAAAATCATGACGCCTGTAATCCCCGAAGGGTTAGGCAGAGGTATAACCATTAGTACACCCACATTTCGCCAATTATGCTTAAGTCCCATGTAATAGGCGGCGAGCCTATTGCCATAAACCGGGCACAAATCCAAACTCCATGGCTGATACTGTGAAATTCTTGATGGAAAAACTCAATAACACTTTGCCAGACCTGGGAATCGAACCCAAGACCTCATACTCGGTAGTCGCGCTTGCGACCATTAGACCAACGAAGCAGTCACTCTCTGTAGACATTGTAAAAAGTTTGTACTTCAATGTAATTAGGAACTGCCTATAAAAAACTTTTATAGTAATTATTCATTCAAAATCCGCCTGCCAATCTAAAATAAGTTTAAATTCTTTCAAGCTCAAATAAAGCCGAAACATTGGATCATTAATTTCTAATGTCAACGCTTATAAAACCGGTCATTCACAATTAAAAAATGGGACCTTGAGAACTAAATCTGGCTTGTTTAAAAGTATTCCCGTAAAGATATTCTGCGATGGTAATAACGCCATTTTGACGATGAAGTTCTAACACCACGTAAGTCTAAAATAGCAATTTTACAGAAGAGTAAATAATCTGCATACCTAGACAATTGGTACAATACCATCATTTGCCTAACTTTTTTCAACTATGTTGGGGTCGGCTTCCAGTCTAACTGGATGCAGCTGAATACCAGTATTTTACATGGAGCGACCGCGTATAGGACCTCCACAACCCAGTTAGTACTGGGTAATACATTACTCCTTGGTAAGACTGGTTGTCAGACTTTCGGGCCACGTGTAACGACTGTCAAAAATCCACAAATAAAAAAAAATAGTTTATTTCAAGAAACAAGACTCATATACAAACAGATACTTAAAACGATATAGACAGGTTAACAAGCACGAACAAAAACGAAAACTCACAAAGTAAGAATATGTCTGCTACAGCATTCTCGGATATAAGGGCAATCCAGTATGTTGGCGATCATCGCCAGAATCGCCTGTGTTCACTTCAAATTAGATCGAAAGCATCAAAATCAGAAACAAGCAACGTCTCCAACGTTGCTTGTTTCTGATTGACTGACACACACAATGCATCTTCCGATTATCTAGCAAACGGCATCAAAATGTCAAAACCGCCAAAAAATGACTTAGGTGTTAGAATATCAACGACGATTTTCATTAAATAATTTTATTCTATGAATTCTCCTTTCATAAAGTGTCAAAACAAAACTTAACTTGTAGAAACAGGGAAAAGCTCTTTGCAATATTAGTTATGCGTTTTCAAAATAGATGAAGTCAGTTTTCATTAGCGAGTTGCAACTGCTAGTGCGACTCGCAATAGTTTATTTATTTAAATTGTCTACGTCCGAGTTTGCATCTTGGGGGCATCGCGGCAAAATGCAATTCTTGAAATATAATATAAATAAAGTTATGTGTGCATCTTACCGTCTGAAGGTTTTTTGAAATATAGAATCTTTTTAACATAACATAACATCACGAATATAATCGCCGAAGGGATAGGCAGCGTTGAACCTAATAGTACACCCACATTTCACCAGTTATTTTTAAGTCTCATGTAATGGCGAGCCTTTTGCCATCGGGTTCCGTGGCTGCTAGTTTAAATCCCTGACAGAACAAGTCAATAACACTTTGCCCGATCCGGGAATCGAACGCAAGACATCATACTCGGCAGTCGTGCTTGTGTTCACTAGACCAACGTTCAATGTTGAATCTCGCTTTTATTCTAAATCACGAAGTCTTTGCTTATACTAGTATAAGCAAAGACTTTACAAATACCTTGACATTAAGTACCTATACTTACATGAAGGTGGGTATCAACTGTCACAAGAAAGGAAACTTTTGTAGTAACAGGACCTCATAAATCACAAAGGAAATCATTATAATGAATGAAGACGTCCCCAAAAGTTGAGAAAGACAAAAAAAAACACTTCAGTATTTGTTTTGATACTTAATTTTCTTTATGTAGTCCAGTCACGCTTGAAAAAGATTCTTGAGGCATTAAATTTTTTTTTTCTTATCTGAAAAGTTCTACCAAGATTGCCTCGTTGGTCTTTTTGTCGTATTCAGCTTTACTGATGATCATGAGATCCTGGGTTCGATTCCCAGGTAAGCAATATTGTTGGATATTCATGACCAAGTATTTCTCAGGAGCAACCCGGAGTCTAGATCCGTGCCCGATAGACGGCAATAGGCTCGCACTCTTTTACATTGGGAGCTAAACAAAACTGTCACAATGTGGGAGTACTGGTAGGTACACCTCTGACTAACCCTACGGAGATTGCAACCGTTATGTTAAGACATGTTCGCGAGGAAAGTTCTGAGTATGAATGTTGGATGAGTTTAAAAATAGAGGAAGACCAAAGAAACGATGGATGGACTGCAGGAAGGATGATATGGCATTATTGCCATTTCATCCTTCAAGGAATTTGAGGAAGAAGCTGACGTGATGAGATGAAGAATGATAGAGAAGTATGGAAGAAGAAGACATGCAGCGCCGACCCCAAATAAATTGGGATAAGGGCATGAGAATGAAAATGTTATGAAATGTTTAGCGTTTCACGTATGTAGTTGTCTCAACCGCCTACGTCCCTACAACCATGCCGAAAAGACAAGTTGATTATTTTAAACTAAGTAAATTACCCGACACCATGACATATTAGGGTCGTTTGCATCTCCTGTAACATACACACAACCCTTTAGCTACATGATATGAAAACAAATCGGTCTCCAATGTCATGAAAATGTATCACCCCAAACTGAGTTTCAAAATTGTTCATTATAATTTGGCAAAATAATTAAAAAGTAACAAAAAATAAGACGAAAAACAAAAAGAAAAAAAAAAGTAACCGGTGGGTTGGATTAAAATAATTAAGTATAGGTTTATGTTTTTTTTTTCCATTTTTATCCGACTAAAGTACTTAATATTATTGCTATGTACATTATATACAGACTACAATTTAATAGAACTAAAATAAATATAAAAAGAAGACTAAAATAAAGTACCTATATATATATATATATATGTTAAATTGAATTCAGCACTAATAATACTAACATAGTATATAAGCTCAATCTGTTACTAACCACTAACAACTTATGGACTGATGCAGGTCTGAAATAAAGATATTTTACTTATTTTTAAATTTAATAAACCCGGATACCATTTCGTTACATAGAAAATAACCATCCTAGAAATTATGTGACTTTTTACCTGACTTTTAGAAAGGAGGAGGTTATGTTTTCCACCAGCATCTTTTTTCAGTTTTTTTCGTCCTTTCCTCATAGTCTTGTAATTTGACCTAAGGTTTCTTTCTGTGAAACCATGTTTTCTTCGTCTAGCATTTCTTTAACAAGACGTTAACGATAAACAACGACAACATTCATTTTAGGCAAGTTTTGCCCATAGATACTTATATACAGACTTCCAAAAGGAAGAGGTTATCAATTCTTCTGATTTTTTTTTAGTTTGATTTCGATCGTGTACCATACAGACTAACATAAGTAAGTATAATAAAATACAATTGGAGTTAGTAAATAGATCCCTACAACTATGTTAGTAACACTTCACTTGTGCGCTACGTCACTGCGCGTTGATGTGGCATAAAACCATCTCATTGGAAAAAAAAGCGGGCAAGTGTGAGTTGGACTCGTGCACCGAGGGTTTCGTACAAACTACATAATGCCGGCTTGTTTTCTTGTTATTGCTTGTCCTCCTTAGGTTCCTTGTTCCTTTTGAGGTACGGAACCCTAAAAACGACCAGTCACTCATTATTTTAATAGAATATTTTCTTTTCTAGAATCCTTTTCTTCCCAATTCCATCGTTTCCATTCAGCTCGCAAAACTGAAACAAAATCACTAAAGACTAAAACTTCAGCGCTTACTGTCGCAAGAGTGTAATGAAATTTAATTGTACGAAGCTGGCAGCCAAATCGTCTCGGCACACGTGTTCCAAGTTCGCTAAGTATCGTCTCCAATACCTTCATTATGCCTCAGCAGCGGGAAACTGTATGAAATATAGCTTCGCAGGGGAAACTGTATCTGTGGGCGGCGATAACAGGTGGACACACGGATTGGAAGTTTGTGCACTAAGTTTGCGTACTTGGCAGAGATGTTTTGAACGTTACAGGTAACCAGTGAAGCATGGAACAAAGAGGAGGCGACTTGAGGGGTTACCATGACGTCTTAAAGCAGTATTTTTTTAATGTCACTTGCGGTTCAGAAGGAGACAGAGCTATAGAGGACGTCTAGCGTCATCTCTTTCCCACTCTGGAATAAGATTAAAATAATAGTGATACTTCATGGTAGGCCGCCTGTACACAGCAGTGGGTAGCACAAGTCTCCCTGTGATGACGATAGAAATAAATAAAGTGTTACAACCAGTATTGTCAAGGGGTATTGAGTTACCCAATAACTGACTTGTGGATGTCAGATAGACGGTCGCTCACGTAAAGCAATCAGCAGCAGCTGGATAGCCTGGAAGCTGACCGATCAGTCTTCGTAGTTTGAATAAGATACTCTACAATAGAGGGAGGCTACGTAGGTTGAGAACCTCACGTCCCAGCCGCCGCGGGAGAAGCACCGGGCGTCGGGGGCCACGTCGTGATGGCTCTTATCTAGGCCACCGTAGGCGCGGGCCTGTAGACGGTGAGTAATGGGTTAGCTCGCTGTCCGTCCGTCTTATGACGACAGGCCGTGTCGACAGCGCGTTCGTGTTCCACGCGCGCCTCAAAGAGATGTCAGCAATTATGAGGGGCCCGCAAGGGCCGATGCCTGCCAGGGCTGCGGGACTGTTCGAAAGAGATACCGCGGCCCTGGAACATAAAGGGCAAAAGAAGGAACATGGATGGTTTTTAGTCAGTAAAAGTCTGACACTCCCTTCCGCTCCGCCCAGAGCGGGAGAATTAATTTGATGATTGCCCATCCGAAAAAAAATAAAAAAGGCTACGAAGGTTCATTATTTAGATCCGGTTCCAATTTTGAACTCCTATCCTTGGAAATCAATATCCGATTTAGTTAGGTTTATATTATTCATCTGTTTTTCCTTGAAACTATAAAAAGATTTCAAACCAATCATCTTTAAAACACACTTACTTGAAAACTATACTTTTAAAACCAATGTATACAAACAAAATCACTCTCAACACTATCCAACAGTGTGTCCCCAAGACGATGTCCCGTTGCGATTACAGCCCGAACAACTTGATAAAGACATTAAAATATGCAAGTAACCGTCTAGGAAGCTCTTTATAACCAGAGCTTCTAATTAGTGGGAGGCTGCACAAAGCAACCCCTAGACTATTATATCGTAAATAACGGGTTTTACCTAAGAAGTGAGGGGTGTAAAAGTATGATGACTACGGTGTCGGTTTATTTGTTAACTAGCTCTTCGCCCGCGACTTCGTCCGTAAAGATTGTGATAGCTCGGCTAATATGCATATACGGTGGAAGGGACACCGACGCGAAAACGGTTACCTCGTATTTAGTACATCATTCTGAGCGGGCACATAGAAATTTTTCATCGGTTATTTAAAAAAACTCAGCTGTTTCCTACAAAAGTGCAATACTTAGACGGTTAAAATGTAGGAAACAGAAGATTTTAGAAACCGATGAAGCATTTCTATGTGGGAGGGGCTCAGAATGATGTACTGAATACGAGGTAACCGTTTTCGCGTCAGTGTCGGGTTTCCACCCCGTATATTATTATTAGCCGCGCTATCACAATTTTTGAGGACGAAGTTTTGGTTATAAACAGTCAGTGCCACCGACACTGGAGCGACACGTTGAATCTTTCCCGAAAATTTGTTTTTCCGACTCCGAGGAAGAAAAACTGATAAACCAGGTGGCCCAATATCCTGCACTGTACGATGCATCTATCTCTAATTTCTCTCTATATTATGTATAAAATTCTCGTGTCACAATGTTAGTTACCATACTCCTCCGAAACGGCTCGACCGATTTTTATGAAATTTAATATGCACATTCAGTAGGTCTGAGAATCGGTCTACTATCTATTTTTCATACCCCTAAGTGATAAGGGGGCTATCTAGCCCCTTAGGGTAGGTAGGTAGGGTAAGGTAGGGTAGGTAGCTAGGATGGGTAGGATAGGTAGGTGGGGTAGGTAGGTAGGATAGGTAGGTAGGGTAGGTAGGAAGGGTAGGTAGGGTAGGTAGCTAGGGTACGGTAAAAAAGTGCAATGCACTTTTTTGTGCACAGCTAGTTCTTGTATAATTATAACAAGTCATCGTTGCCGTCTTCCTCTTCTAACAAAAAATACAAAAGAAAATCGCGATCGCTAATCCCAAACAGATTCATCTACACACTACATGCATGCTCTCTCATGTATCATCATGTATTCAGAACTAACTGGAATACGGCGCTGCTGTAGCAGCCATCTGCGGTTGGGTCAGCTGCTGCTGTTTTCAGTCGGCTACGAACTTGCACCTTTATGTATCAAATAAATTCTCTTGTGCTGTATAAAAAGACAATTATAATGCAGGCTTTCACTTCGGTATGAGAAATACCCAAAATATAACTTACATTAAAGAGTTTATGTAATGTTATAGACATAATCTAACAACACAAAATTCTCACAAACCTCAGTCTAACCCACCAGGTTTTTCCTAATAAGGATTACTATTCCTTTGCCACAAAATAAATTCAGTACACCTTGGGAGCACTATCGTTAACTGTTAGTACTATCGTCCTGATTCGTAGAAGTGAACCAAGCATCAAAGCCTGGAAAACAAGTAGAATATAGAATGAGGTAAGGTCTGAAATATATAGATAGGTAGTAGTACACAAAGCGACCAGTCAAGCTATACAAAACCAGTTTATGCGGATCTCTCATTGTACGGGAAATCTATGCAAAGCGAGGCCATATTATACTGGAAATGTAAAGCTTGATGTGTGGTCGTGTGTACCTACCTATATTTAGTTTCGACTACCAATCCCTTGCGATTTGGGTTGTAACGGCTATAACTGAATGTGTTGTTTACTAATAATAGTGATGTACCGCGGGGAATCGAGTTCAGAACGTGTTTTTTCGACCTTATTAACCACCATCTTTAGGTACAAAGTTCAACAACAGTAAGCGGTTTTTTCACTTTTCTGCCAACTACGTGAGGAATGATATGAAAGATAAAATAGTAAATGATAGCGTGACCGCTGACAGGGGAGAATGGAAGAAAAAAACGTGTTGCGCCGACCCCAATTGAAATGAGAAAAGGGCAGAAAGATTACGGATACCAGCCACGATATAAAAAGGCTTTTTATTAAATATTTAAACCCTTTATACTCACGAAATGGTTCAATTTCATTGTAAAATTAATATGTTAATACTATTCATACCCGACCCGAACAAATAATGTATGTACATTGGAGAAACTTACTAAATTATTCACAAAAGTAATTTCACGACTACCCACTTCCAGCATTTTATTCTTAAACCTAATTTTATTATAACCCATAGGTTGGTAACTTGAGCATAGCGTAGCATAATCAGCCCATAATGTTCCCACTACTGGGACACACGCCTCCTTTCTAAGAGAGAGAATGGGCTTAATCCACCACGCGGGCCCAGTGCGGGTAACTATAATTTTAGCAAATATTATAATTTCGAAGTTAATTAAGAAAGAGAATGTGGAGTGTGTCTGATTTAGTAATTTATGTAAACATAAATTAGTCTTTACGTTATAAAATGTATGTAAATTCGGTATGAAGACTTTTTTTCGGGTATTTTTTTATATTCTTATTTTGTAGAGATTGAAATTAAAGAAAGCGATGTTGTCATGTTGGTTAAATAATAGTGGCCACATAAGACATTATGTAAATTACAGAGGAGGTAAATATTACGTTTCCAACTGCAGTAGTCGATAAAAGTCCCGTATATACATTCATACATAATGTACGTCGTCGAATACATGTGTCAAAGGTTGAGCTATAGGAACTGTCATTTGTAAATTTTGACGTTCGATAAGTGCTATCAGGTCTACTAATGGAAATAGCAATGTAGCTAGCATAGTGAAAGGTCAATTTTTGTAAGCGGCAAGCCGGAGAGATCTTTAATGTGATTATAATATTTGTCTACAGAATGCTGACTGTGGGGCATTTTTCAAAGGGAAGCCGGTAGGAATCGAGTTGTACAGAACCTTCGCCACTGCTACTAGCGTATCCCTTAAGGCGTAGGAACAAAAAAAAAAAATATTTTAATCAACATACAACCTAGCTGCAAATTGCAAAAAACCCAAGAAATTTTGAATTTCGCGGGCTGGTTGGAGCATTCACCTTAAAGAAAATAAACGCTACAATTAACATAGATCCATCACTATCGCAAAACTAACTTCTAAGTTCCTTCATCAATCTTCAAGAAAAAAAAAATCAATGAACAAGAATTAAAATTGTCAAATCATGTCTAATGGTTACAAATTGAGCGTAGCACCAATGGACATTGACAAACGACATGTTTTCCATCAGATATTCAAAGCGAGGGTCCTGGTTCGACTCCCATCTGGGGCCGCAGATGTTCCCTTCTAATTGCGTGATCACTGTAATAAATTACAATTTGTTATGTAAACTAATTAGCGTATTGACCAGCTTTTTCAATCAGATAAAAGCTTTTTGTTTGTTTTAAATAATTACGTTAGGTAGAGGTAGGTATTAAATCCTAAAGTATTGGCTTTAGACGGCAGAAAATAAATGGAAATAAGAATTAACGTCTTTTCCTGCAGTGAGATCATTAAAGGCTGGTAAAAGACCTACCTTTTCGCAAAGATTTTAATTGTAAGATGTGCCCTTACCGTACATAGGTCGCGTTTAAAAGTGTTCACTGAACAAAATCCTTATCCTTACTAATATACTATACTAATACTAATAACTAATACTATACTAATATACTTATACTAATACTAATCACTACATAGTATAAAACAAAGTCGCTTTCTCTGTCCCTATATCCCTAAGTATGTATGCTTAAATCTTTAAAACTACGCAACGGATTTTGATGCGGTTTTTTTAATAGATAGAGTGATTCAAGAGAAAGGTTTATGTATAATACGCACCCGTGCGAAGCCGGGGCGGGTCGCTAGTAATATTATAAATGCGAAAGTAAGTTTGTTTGTTTGTTACCTTTTCACGCCTAAACCACTGAACCGATCGTCTTGAAATTTTGCATTTACGTTGTCAGATGTACAGAAACAGACATAGGGTACCTTTCATCCCGAAAAAAAGTACTGTGTCCAAAGAAAACAACAATAACGTTCTTATGCTCATAGATGGCGCCACATGTCTCTCTCTGCTTGTAACTACTCTGCTTGTAATTCAATCATGATTTGAAATCATGATTGAATTACAAGCAGAGTACAACCCGAATTGATTGTCAAATTCTAAATTAACGCGAGCGAAGTCGCAGACAAAACCTAGCACTTCATATCCCATATGGAAAGAAACATAGGTACTATTATTATTTTTCACTATGAGTAAATCAGACAATAATCAAAACGTACACGTTCTGTCAATGAAACAAATTAAAAAATTGATTATTAATCTTCTTAATAATTTTTCAACGCGCTAGGGCGAATTCGACGGTTTAAATCTTTGTCTTTTAATACATAAATAAAATGAACCTTAGCAGCAACAGCAATCCACTTAGTAATAATCAGACTTTAGTGCTAAACCTTTTATTTTTATATTTCCTAGTTTATAGTCTTACATTTCAGGGTAGAAGCACTAAACTATGTTAGTTATTCAGTGAATTGTTTTAGTGATAGCGACTACCGGGATTGCGGTATGAATATTTTCTTTAGAGAGATCGTAGTTCTACCTCTAGTTGAAAGTCTTCAGTAATGCTTTAATCACTGTTTTCTTACATTTTGTACCAACCTAGCTTGCTTAATTAAGAATTTCGTACCTACTGCTTTCAGCATTGGTGTAATCACTGTTTTCGTGCATGTTGCAACTAGGTACAAGGTACTTGCGTGTAGGTTTGCTAACGCAAATTGCATGCATATTCATGTTTTCATCGTGCTACCTAAATAACGTTCTTGCTGGAACCAGGACTTTAAAAATCCAAAAGTATTGTAAAGAAGTAGTCGCAACATACACAAAAAGTCCCTTCAACGTTAACAGTCACCGAAAAATAGCCACTGCAAAATGAGGTTTAGTCTGACAAGCTGAAAAACAACCAAAAAAAAAATCGCTCGACACATCTCGTTAAAAAATCTGCGGGTAACTTTGATTGCGGAGGCGGCACAGCGTAGCCCCGTAGTGGGGTAATTCTGTCCCGTTCCCTAAGAATATAATAAAGTTGTCAATTTGCGCTTCGCCCCTCGCACTTGTGAGCCCCTGAATTAACGTGGAACCCGGTGTTGCAGCCTCCCGAGTTTCACTTACATCTCGTATGTTTTGACACAAGTTTAACTTGGTGGAAATGTTTTAGGAAGCTTCGTTGTTTTACAACAGGTTTATGAGTTAGGTATTGTCGATATTTTTCGACATAATGAGGGACCGTATTTTGTTGTAATTTGCAGATTCATCAGTCGATTGAGTTCTCTCTTTAATAAAACGTTTGTATCGTTACCCACAGCAGGACTGCCGCTTACAGCCTCTTAAAACGTCAATTTTCTTTACACTACTGCTCTCCACCATTTATAATACTTAAACAAAATCATTCAAATAAATAACACCGCTGCCTATTAAAATAAATCTACCCAAAATCCAGCAATTTCCTTTTATATGAAAACCTATTCAAGGAAATTTCCAACAATTTCCTTAGTCTAGATAATTTCCAAGATGTGTGGCCCCATAAATTGTAAAGGGAGCCAGCAGAGTTCCGTCCTAATTAAGAATAGGCCACAGCAAGCACTTAAAACGTAAGGTTCTGGCAGAATGGGAATCTTCATATTATGTAAATTTCCTGGATTATGTTGTACCTAATTTATTGAGGTACTAATTTCGGGCGATGAAATGTCTCGCTGTAAAATTAATCACCCTCAGAGCAGGTTGGTGGGCTCAAAGACGGAGTTGCAGCTATTAAACAAGTCGGTTATGTTTGAACGGTAGTTTCTAAGTGTTAATATGAGGTCTTGATTGCGAATCGACCTCTTCATTTCCTGGAACCGTAAGTGATGACTGATGTCTCAGATTATCTTGAACCGGTTATAATGCAGCCATCAAATATTCATTATGATCGCATATTATTTCATAAAAGTTTAATGTTAATCATCACTAGTTGATTACGCATTTCTAGACAAGTCGTGCAATTAAAATATAAATGTTTTATTTACCTCGTATTAAATACGAGGTGAAAAAAACATTTATATTTTATTTTTGCTAATAATTCATCATCATCATCACCATCATTTCAGCCGAAAGACGTCCACTGCTGGACATAGGCCTCCCCCAAAGGGGGGTTTTGCCATAATCGCCACGCTTGGCAGGCGGGCTGGCGATCGCAGTACGGTTAATACAAAAGCACAGAGAACGCTGCTGCCCATTCTCTGGTGAGTCCCCTAGTCGCCTCTACACCCACGGGTAGATATGGGATGGTACTAATGTACTATTCCTTACGTCACACCATTAGTATCAATAATTCGAAATCAAAATATTAAATGACACCTCATCATTTGACTGCTTCGTTGGTCTAGTGGGCGTAAGCGCGACCGCTGAGAATGAGATCCCGGGTTCCATTTCAAGGTCGGGCAAAGTGTGTTATTGGGTTTTTCCATTAGGAATTTCTCAGTAGCAGCCTCGGAGTCTGGATTTGTGCCGGTTGATGGCAATAGGCACGCCCCTATTACATGGGATTTAACATAACTGGCGAAGCGAAATGTGGGTGTATTATTAGGTACGCGTCTGCCTAACCCTCCGGAGATTACAGGCGTGATTTTATATTACCTAGTTATATGGGATGAGGTGGTACACTATGCAACAAAATTTTTATTTTATTAAAATAAAATTGCGGGAGGCCCACAATACTAATCAAATATAAAACAGCAAAATACCGCTTTTCCCATAAATCATTTAAAAGTTATTCATTAGTTAAAGCACTCGATCTATTAAATCCAACTCCGATTTAATCAAGATAACATATCATAGAATCGAATTATCCGATTATTTTCCAGCAGGAAATCGAGTAGTTCCCTAGGTGCGAAGTGGAGGTTAATATGGAGTAGATAAACTGCGATATTAATGGCTGGCTGTGGAACGAATCTAATTGCGAACTATCGCAAACAATGCCGCACCAACCGGCGGCGACTGCGATTGAATTTATATTATTAAGGTTCTGTACCTCAGTCGGCAAAAAAACGGAACCCTTATAGGATCACTTTGTTGTCTGTCTGTCCGTCTGTCAAGACCCATTTATGTCGCGTATGTTGCGATTTCACAAGGAATCAAAACCTACTTTCCGTTGACTTAAAATCATGAAATTTGTCAAGGAGCAATGTATTACAGCATATGTAAAGGAAAAATTTTATAAACGTAAATATATGTATATGTAGTTTAATAACAAAAAACCTACAAGTTTATACGGAACCCTCGGTGCGCAAGTTCAACTCTCACTTGTATTAGGATTTTAGAAGTCATCATCAAACACACATTTAAAATATCATATTCATATATTTATGTTCATTCCATAATGTTAGCAAGATCATTTCAAAAGTTGAACGCATTTCATTTTATTGCGTTGTAATGGAAATAGGTACCTACCTATCTAAGATGTACAGTACAGTAAACATTTTCAAGGATCTATTTCAAATATATGAGAACAATCGCTTTTACGTCAAAAGCAAATGTAGATACCAGTAAAATAGGTACATGTCTACCAACTTACATAACTTACAAAAACAGAATGAAATTCTATATCAAAAGCTTACTTGATTTATAACAAAATTACGTGCCCAAACTGTTACAACTAAAATCGTAACTAAAAAAATGTAATCATAAAGTTCTGACCATCTGTCGGCGACTGTACCGTGTGGGGCCGCCAGGCTGGCGTGTTTGTATTGTATTTCATGGCCCGACAATTAGCTAACATCACGGCATTGTTTGTTTGGGATACTCTCCCTACAAAATTTTAATTTCAAGCGTGTTCACTCATACATTTTAATGTTTTATTCTCTTGGAAAACAAATTGAAACAGTTACCATTTTTATTTAAAGTATTAATCACGAAATAATTATATTATTCTGACCTTTTAGCTACTTTTAGTAACGTTATTTTTCTTTATTTCCAGATTTCCAAAGACGAAGATTGGCGACCCTAAAGGTAAACAAAAAAAACTGATATAACACTCTTTGTAAATAATAATTTGTATATTTACATGACCTCAGTACAATACTTGATGACCTCAGTAGACCTTCCGAAAGAGTGGGTCTTAAAATTAACATGGACAAAACCAAGGTCATGTTGAATTCCCGTGTAACACCCACTCCTATCAAGATCGGAAACTCTACACTAGAAATTAAGGCGATGGGCAGGGCACATTGCTCGCAGAACGGAAGGCCAATGGGGCTGAAAAGTTGTGGAGTGACAACCGCGAACCGAAAGACGTTGCGTTGGAAAACCTCCCATTAAGTGGACCGATGACCTGGTGAAGGTTGCGGGGATCCGCTGGATCCGAGACGCGAGACCGGTAAACGTGGCAACCCTTGGGGGAGGCCTATGTCCAGCAGTGGACATCTTTCGGCTTAAATGATGATATTTTACTGCACAATGAAGTCCAGTAATTATTAGTTTAGAATACCTGAGTTAATTTTTGACGTTATTTTATATTGTTTTTAATTAAAAGCTACCTAGTAAAAACCTCATCACGTTTACGAAATAGGCACACTTTATTCCTCGGATCAGCAATATCATATTTAGCGTGCAAATACAGTTTTATAACCAAGCCATAATTGATTGAGTAGCTATAACCTCAGGTAATAAATATGAGCAAAGTGCATTACTTTCCTCTAAGGAGCAACATGAGGTTAATATCGTTAAAAGGTTTTTCATTAAAACAGGAAGCTTCGTTTATCACAATTTGTGGAAAACGCAGCAAACTCGAAGTTATATGATGTTTATTGGTACCTTATGTAGAAAGGTTCAAGCCACATAGCCCATCTACAGTAGAAGAAAGTCTTTAAAGAATTTCATGATAAGATGGGGTTTTTAGGGTTCCGTGGGTAGCCAAATGGCAAAAAACGGAACCCTTATGGATTCGTCATGTCTGTCTGTCTGTCCGTCCGTCCGTATGTCACAGCCACTTTTCCGAAACTATAAGAAGTATACGGTTGAAACTTGGTAAGTAGATGTATTCTGTGAACCGCATTAAGATTTTCACACAAAAATAGAAAAAAAAAACAATAAATTTCGGGGGTTCCCCATACTTAGAACTCAAACTCAATTTTTTTTTTCATCAAAGCCATACCTGTGGGGTATCTATGGATAGGTCTTCAAAAATGATATTGAGGTTTCTAATATTATTTTTTTCTAAACTGAATAGGTAGTTTGCGCAAGAGACACTTCCAAAGTGGTAATATTTATTTGTTTATTTATTTATTATAACCAACTTATACTGACAGATTACACTACACATACAAGTTATTGGTTGAACATAAAAATCAAGTAAAATCATATATGACTAATTAGAATTAAAGATAAAATGAAGGGTTCCTCATGAGCGAGTCCGACTCGCACTTGGCCGCTTTTTTTTTCAAATTAATATCACATGAAACGACAAAATTTCTATGCTGCGAGGTTTACTCTTTACTAACACTGTTTTAATCTTTCACGGGTTCCAACTAAACGTATTCAGTCACTTAAGCGATATCGGTAAACACAACAACAACTGTGTGAAATATCAGGAGTTCAAAATAATAAATAATCACGGAAGATATCCCGTAACTGACAGTATAAGTTTATACTAATATTATAAAGACGTACTCGTAACGTATAAAAATTTGTTTGTAAGTTTGTATGTAGGGGGTAATCTCCGCAACGAATGATCCAATTCTAAAAATTATTTCACTGACAGAAAGCTACATTATACGTGGGTGCTATAGGCTATAAATTATATTTATATCATTCAGCCGAGCTATCACAGTTTTGGCGCGTGAAGTCGCGGGCGAAGTGCTAGTCTATCATAAAATAACTGTACATTGGCACTGACTATTAAAGAAATGGATGCGGGTACTTCACGTAAATGTATTGCTTTTAATTTATTAGTTTAGAGTTACTTAACCGTCCAAATAATTACCTAAATTAATGTACAACTAGTAAAACCCATTGCATTTAAATAAAAAAGCAGCAAACACACCAGTCTGATGCACTTGCCATCTTTAAAACAACTACCTTCCACAACGGTAAGCTAAAAAACAACAAAAGTGCTGTTGAAATAGTACAACAAGCTTAGTTACGTGGTATCGCTATCAAAAACATACGCTCGGACCTACATTATTCATAGGAGCTTCCTTTGGGCTCGCCTCCTTGCTACTTTTGCGCTCCTGGTACTTTCAACCGAAGAAAAACATCGTGCAAGTGAAATTTTGCACGGTTCAAGTTAATTTTATTAGTTTCATTGGATATTGGAGAAAGTACGATGTTTATTTAGGTTATAAAAATATTAAAGGTACTACCGATTGCACTGACGCGGACTGCCACTTATGACACTTATGCCCTAAGTAATAAGGTTGAAAAGTGGTCTAACGTCAGTGAACTCGGTTAGTACATAAAAGTGTATTCCTTTCTGAAACTAGAAAATTATCTAAAACTCTTTGAAACTAAGATTAAAAGCTTAACTGCGCATGAACATGATGAGCAACCACACTTCCGGGTGGTTGGATTTTACGGATGAAATATGCTTGGATAAACTTTGTAATGCCTTACGGGATTTATCAGGGATTACTTGAACCCTTTTCAGTAACAAAACTCTAAGCGTGATGGATCTTTGATATCATTACTAACCAGCGTAAAGGTCGGGAATTATGCCTTGTAAACGTACCTATTAACGACCTTATTGTAACGAAAAGAAGTACTTATTTCCTATGTTATTTAATAACCTAGGTCATGGTTACTTGTGTGCCTAATTTAATCGAGTTCCGTTCAAACCGCGTTTAAATGACAGAGAGAGTTACCCATTTATGAATAACTAGCTTTTGCCCGCGGCTTCGCCCGCGTGCAGTTCGGGAATTGCCCACGGGATCTTGCCTACTTCTGGGATAATAAGTAATCTACATCTATTTGTATCAGACTATAATCTATCTCTGTGCCAAGTTTCATCCAGATCTGATCAGCCGTTCTGGCGTGATTGAGTAACAAAGATCCATTCATCCAAACTTTCGCATTAATAAATAGTTTATGTAAGATATATATGTAATATTAGTATTTAGGGTTCCGCACCTCAAAGGGAAAAACGGAACCCTTATAGGATCACTCGCGTGTCTGTCTGTCTGCCTGTCCGTCTGTCACAGCCAATTTACTCTGAAACTGCCGGACCGATGGAGTTGAAATTTGGTACATATGTAAGTCATTGATTCAAAGACGGACGTATAAATTAATTTTAAACAGGGGAGCCACTTTTGGGTCATAAATTAAAAAATGAAAATAAAAATATTTCTAAACTACATCGTGTTATATCAAAAACTGTGATACACGTGTCTCATAATTTTAATTGAAGAGTGATGTGTACATTAAGTTTTGAGTCAACCGACCCAGAGAATATTAAGTTTCACAGAAAATTCAACCCCCATTTCAAAACAAAGAATACATCCTTCAAATTTCATGTCATTAAGACCAGTGGTTGATATATCAGTCAGTCAGTCAGGACTTTGATTTTATATTGCGGGATGATTTTGGAAAAACTGTAAGTAGAGTATGTAGACTTTCAAGTCTATCGACACCTAGAATAGAACGTTTCACAGAAAACTCAGCACCCCATTTTGTCCTCTTAGGGGTGGAATTTCGGTGCTATCATTGCGAGGATCGCCCGGAGGACACGGTGGAGCACACCGTGGAGGTCTGCTCCGCTTGGGCGGAGCACCGCCGTGTCCTCGTAGCGGCGATTGGCGGCGACGACCTCTCGCGTCCGGCCCTGGTTCAGCGAGAAGGAAGAGGGAATGGAAAGCCGTCGCCTCCTCCTGCGAAGCAGTCATGCTAGCGAAGGAGGCGGCGGAACGTGAGAGGGAGAGAGCCTCACGTCCCAGCCGCCGCGGGAGGAGAAGCACCGGGCGTCGGGGGCCACGCCGTGATGGGTCTCGGCCACCGTAGGCGCGGGCCTGTGGACGGTGAGTAATGGGCTAGCTCGCCGTCCGTCCGTCGTATGACGACAGGCCGTGTCGACGGCGCGTTCGTGTTCCACGCGCACCTCAAAGAGATGTCAGCAAACGGGAGGGGCCCGCAAGGGCCGATGCCTGCCAGGTCTGCGGGACTGTTCGAAAGAGATACCGCGGCCCTGGAACATAAAGGGCCAAAGAAGGAACATGGGTGGTTTTTAGTCAGTAAGAGTCTGACACTCCCTTCCGCTCCGCCCAGAGCGGGAGGGGTCATTTGATGATTTCCCACCCTCCAAAAAAAAACAAAAAAAAGGGGTGGAATTTCGAAAACCCTTTCTAAGTGGACCCTTTGCTACTGGTAGGTACCAGTGGCGAAGAGTGAAAATTGAGTCAGGGGAAACCGAAGAAAAAAATGAGAATTGTTTTTTTTTCCTATGTTTATTTGGACCTCATTTTCGTTATCAGTGACCTCAAAAACTATGAAAATGATAACCCTGCTGAAAAATCTAAAAAAAATGGTTGGTGCCATTTAGAATTATCATTTTGGCCTAATTTTCGATATCACCGACCCTGAAAACCATGAAAATGACATCCATGACGAAGAAAACAAATATTTTCGTCCGCACCATCTTGGATTTTCATTTTGACCACATTTTCGTTATCAGCGACCCCAAAAACCACGAAAATGACATTCATGAAGAAAAACCAAAAATTTTCATCGGCGCCATCCTGAATTTCATTTTGACCTAATTTTCGTTATCAGCGACCCTGACACTCATGACGAAATAACTGAATTTTTTTGCTGGCGCCATCATCGATTTACATTTTGGCCACATTTTCGTTATCAGCGACCCCAAAAGCCATGAAAATGACACCCATGACGAAAAAACCTAAAATCTTCATGGGCGTCGTCTTGAATTTTTATATTTTGACCTCATTTTCGTCATTGGCGACCCCAAAAACCACGAAAATGACACCCATGACGAAAAAACCGAAAAAAAACAGGACTGAATTTCATACTGGGGGAGATTTTGGAAAAACTGTGATACACGTTTCTCATAATTAATCTCTTCTTAACTGAAGAGTATGTACACAAATTTTCAATTCAATCGACCTCGAGAATAAAAAGTTTCATAGAAAACTCAACACCCATTTTTACCCTCTTAGGGGTAGAATTTCGAAAAACCTTTTCATAGTGGATACCTACTCTTCACAAAGAATACGCCCTCCAAATTTCATTTCTCTAGGACCAGCGGTTTGGGCTCTGCGTTGATATATCAGTCAGCCAGGACTTTGAATTTTATATTGGGGGATGATTTTGGAAAAACTGTGATACACATCTCTCACAATTTTAACTGCAGAGTATGTACACAAACTTTCAAGTCAATCGACCCCGACAATAAAAAGTTTCACAGAAAATTCAACACCCCAATTTACCCTCTTAGGGGTGGAATTTCGAAGAACCTTTTCTTATTAGATATCTACTCTTCACAAAGAATACACCCTCCAAATTTCATTTCTCTAGGGCAGTGGTTTGGGCTGTGCGTTGATATATCAGTCAGTCAGGACTTTGAATTTTATATTCGGGGATGATTTTGGAAAAACTGTGATATACATTTCTCATAGTTTTAACTGAAGAGTATGTAGACTTTTAAGTCAGTCGACCCGAGAATAAAAAGTTTTACCGAAAATTCAACACCCCATTTCTCCCCTTTAGGGGTGGAATTTCGAAAAACCCTTTCTTAGTGGATACCTACTCTTCACAAAGAATACACCCTTTAAATTTCATGTCTTTAACACCAACAGCTTAGGCTGTAAGTTGATATATCAGTCAGTCAGGACTTTGAATTTCATATTGAGGGATGATTTTGGAAAAACTTTGATACACGTTTCTCATAATTGTAACTGCAGAGTAGGTACACAAATTTTCAAGTCCATCGACCGCGAGAATAAAAAGTTTCATAGAAAACTCAACACCCCATTTTACCCTCTTAGGGGTAGAATTTCGAAAAACCCTTTCTTAGTGGATACCTACTCTTCACAAAGAATACACACTCCAAATTCCATTGCTCTAGGACCAGCGGTTTGGGCTGTGCGTTGATATCTCTGTCAGTCAGTCAGGACTTTGAATTTTATATATATAGATTTTAGTATTCATGAATTCAGCTCAAATTGCATGCTTCTAGAATACTACAAATTAGGCTGGATTTAATTATCCTAAGTTACAGTTAACGGTTACTTCCAGTTCCCACATCCACAAGCGTGACTAATGATTATCTCCCTTTCACTCAGTGTCTTTCTCTCGCTCTTAAACAAAACAAACAAACATTGGCCTCGCCTCATTAACTTTTAGCACAATGAGAACCAACTCTTTTAAATAAATTAAACACTTCTCCTTGGCAATAGGAAACGAAATGTAATTCTTAAATTAAAACTTGCAAAGACAACAAAGTCAACGAATTGAAACGAATTATAGGATCTTAGTAAAACTGGACAGCATTAAAAGCTGGTTTAAGGTTCAGGCTTCTATAAAAGATAATTTTTATAGCTTTACGATTTACCTTCTTACAACTAACATTTTAATTGCATATTGACTAGGTAAAGTGGCTTGCAATGAACTCCTCCAATGGGTTGAAGAACAAGAAGGAATGAGTCACATGCAGCCTTCACAACACAATGTTTATTGGAAAAAGACGTAACACCGTGGCAGTACATCTTGTGCCAATTTCTACGAGTAAGAACAAAAAATTTGTCAGAGAAGACGTTCGATATTAGGTATAAAATGTGAGTGAAATATTTGTCTGGTTTCGCACATTATGATAAAGTAAGAGCTAATTATTAGTCTATGATTACTTTGTTTGACAACCCACATTTATGGAGAGCTTCACGAAGATCTACCCAAATGTGTTTGTTATATTCTTTATACCATCAAGATTCAAGAGAATCGTATCACAGGCTTATTTTATAGCATTTTATAAATGTCAAGCATCAGGCCACCAAGTACTTATAACGTTTTATGAGAAAAAAAAGTTTTTTGCAAAAAATAAAACCGATTTCAAAAACACAAAAAGTGAAAAATAACTTTAGCCTCATAAGTCAGTGGCAAAAAAACTGAAGCAAACAAACAAGAGTCACCGACAACAGAAGCTAAATTTATTTTTCAGTTTTTTGTGTTTTTGAAGTCGGTTAATTTTTTGCAAAAAAGTATTTTCTCCTTTTCGAAGTCGGTTCATAAAATATCTCTTTTTGTCCCCTCCATTGATCAAGTAATTCACCTATCAAAGATCTTTCTTTGCGGTACATTATGGCTTGTGTCAATCACTTCATTTATTCGTGCAACTTGTCCTTCATTTATCACTTTCTCTTCATATCTAGAGTTCACTGTGTGCTTATGTATGTGTGTAGTTAATTACCTAAGTGAACCAGTATTACTATATATTCTATGGATTGTTAGTCGATACTGAAACAAATGAGTTGCTGACTCACCGGGTTTTACCTGGCACTACGCATGCGGCTTATCGGTGTTTAGATACTATATTATAATATTGGTAGGTGTTAATAGGAGTAAATGATAGCGTGACGATTGACAGGGGAGAATGGAAGAAAAACTTATTATTATCTATAAAAACAAAAAAAAAAACCTGACTGCTTAAAAATAATGAACTGCAAAGCAAAAAACAACCACATTTTAAATGAAACAAAACAGACAGGGAAATTAGAATATAAAATTATGAAAATGGAATGGGCCTCGCCTGCTTCCTTTTTTTAAGCAGTCGGGTTTTTTTTGTTTTTATAATAATAATTTTATTTCCGACTTTTTAGTTTTTTAACAATTTGTGTTAAAACAGTAATCTATATTTGAAATGATACATATATTTTTCAAAGTGTCTTTTTTATAATTTCATTTGATACCCATGTTGCTATAGTAAGAAAAAAAAACAACACCCCCCTTTTTTCATTTGCGGGCGCCGTTTTCAAAATTTATATAGCTTAAGTCACAACCACAACTCTGACGAATTCAACGACACCTCATATGTTAAGAACCGTCCAGCTGTTTGGGTTGTAAGGTGTGCCAAAGAAATGGATATACATACATACACACGCTCGAAAAACATTACCCTCCTTCTGACGCAATCGGGTAAAAACGTGTTGCGCCGACTCCAAATAACATGGGACAAGGGCAATAAGATGATGATAATGATTGGTAGGTGATACACTTTCTAATGAATCACATTACGAGTATTTTGGATGAACATGTGAAAAATTAAATAATATAGAATAGAAATTAATTAAAAGAAAAAAAGAAAGAAAACACATTTATTTGGCACATGCCACAAATGCACACAACATAAAATAAAATAAAAAACTTAAATCTACACAATAAAAACTTAAATCTAAACAGGAAAAAATAGGGAAAAGTTGTGTGTCTCACGGCTGCGCCAAATAGGCCCAGTTCAGCAAACTGCCGAGCAGCTGGTGCCCGACGCTGGTTTTCAACTGGACCTGAGATGGTGATGTGACGGACATAAAACAGTTTTGTACTTTGTTACTATTTGTTTGTTTTTTTTTGTTCTTTGGTTTTTGTTTGTTTAATTAATTTTCAGTTTCGGAAATAAAAGCATGTACACTCAGGGAAATGAATTTGTTATCTACACCGATTTTCCGTATTTTACAAAGTAAGTTAGACAACGTAAATTGGTTACCTAGTAAACTAAACAAATTATATTACATAACTGCAGGTATGTATGAGGTATGTGAGGAAGCTGTTAGTATTAATCAAAATACTTTGAATGCGTAGATACAATACCTCTTCTTGTCATTAGATTATACTAGCTGATGCCCGCTGCTTTGCCCGCGTGGAATTTGATAATTGTCCCAAGGGGGTCATACTACCAAGATAAAAAGTTCAGTTCGTTCAGTTGCTTTTGCGTGAACGAGTAACAAACATCCATCCATCCATCGACCCTCACAAACTTTCGCATTTATAATATTAAGTTAGAAGATTATTTTTCTTAAAACAATATATTATTTCATCCGTTTACCATGCTAGGTTTTCTATGACATCTGCAAATGGATTGGTTTCCGTCGTGGGAATAAAAGAAAGTGCTATCGCTACTTTTTGTCGCAAACAAACATGCATTGTGGAGTTGTCATGATCTATTAGCTTGGAACTGTGACTCTCTAAAAGTTAGACCGAATACCAATTCAATCTACATTTTATTTTGTATTTTTTTATTTACATCATCATCATCTGCCTAGCCTTTTCCTAACTATGTTGGGGTCGGCTTCCAGTCTAACCGGATGCAGCTGAATACCAGTATTTTACATGGAGCGACTGCCTATCTGACAAATCACAGCCGGGACCAACGGCTTAACGTGCTTTCCGAGGCACGGAAGAAACTCGGTATGTAATGGGTGGTCATCCATCCACGGACCAACCTAGGTAGGCACGGCTTCACCTAAATATTTTACGTATTTTTTTATTTACATAATTATCTATAATCAAACTAAAAATAATAATAAAAATATGTACAGAAAAGAACAAAAGCATTTAAGGTCGTCGAAAAAAATTGTCCACATCGCTGTCAACAGGAATAGTGCCCAGAAGGCTAGCAGCATTGCCACGTTGCATAGCAATGCCGACTCTTTGACCAAAAAATGGGCCAGCCCTGGTCACGGGAAGAGTCGACCAACCGGCGATGTCTCAAAAGACTAGGTGGGCACTAGGGCGCCATGGCCCTATAATCTACATACGTAATTATCTCAATGAATCTCTGAACGATAACTGAACGTTTTGGTGACTTTCTTTAGAAATATCAGATGTGTAGTTCCCACAAGTGGCGGGTGCGTTTACGCATGAACTTGAACGAAGCAGATGAAGTCTGAACAATCGAATCGTAGCAGGAGGTTCTGTAGTTTTGTCTATATCCATGTTAAAAACGGCGCCGGAGTTACTTTATGTTTGTATGTCGTACTAAGCTCGGGTTTTGAAATGGAGTCTTCCTGTGTGTGTCATTTTTATTATATACTAGCTGTGCCTCGCGACCTTCGTCTGCGTGAAATTATACTTCGGAATCGGATTTTGTTAACAATTTCATGGGTTTTTTTTTTCACGGAACCCTATTCCTTTCTCTAAAATAAAAGTAGTCTTATAACATCAGCTATCGAGTTTTGGAGATTAAACGAACTAACTTTGTGAAAAGTATCTACCGTATAATACTTTCATAAGCATTCAGTAAAAAACTGTTATTTTGAAATTACAAACAGACACTTCAATTTTATTTATGTTTTTAGATGTTTAGATATTACATACGTATATACACGCTTGTGACATTTATGTCCTAATCAAATAATCCAAAATTCAACTGGTACGGTTTTCCTCTTGTTTTCTATGCTAACGCTTATTATTGTAAAAAGCTGCTAGCGTATTTAACTACTCTGCAACACTTAGCTACACAATATTCTATCCTAGCCACAAGAGCAAATTTTAATGAACATTGGTCAGTAAATTATTGCTTCCGATAATTCCTGCAGCTCAGCTACACATAAGGGATGAACGATGCGCGTTATCAACGAGATATCGAGTACCATAATAAACATCAGATTAATCGAGAAAGCAGAAACCACTACATTGCATAATTGATTCCATAAATTCTATTAGATTATTGAAAGCAAATTGCTAACATCAGGGATGTAAGGGGTGTTACACGAGTGTTCTGACCAGCACTTTTGATTGGGTAGTATCCTTACTAACAAAGTCGTGACGAAGCAATGTTTAGACATTTATTGGGTTCTTTCGGCTCGTGCCGATCGGTAAATTCCGTTAGGTATCAACTTGAATCATATTCGAGGCGGATCGCCTTAGTTCTAGCTTAGCTTTTTCTTGTTCGTTTATCTCTCTACTAAATCTACACTAATATTATAAAGAGGAAAAATTTGTATTTTTGGGTATGTGTATGTTTGTAATTAATAAACTCAAAAACTACTGTGCCGATTTCAAAAATTCTTTCACCATTGGAAAGCTACATTCACCCTAAGTAACATAGGCACCCGTGCAAAGCCGGGACGAACCGCTAGTGTACTATATGGATGGATGGATGTTTGTTACTCTTTCACACAACAACTACTGAATTTGGATCAAATTTGGCATTTAGAAATTATAACCCGGATTAGCACATAGAATACTTTTAATTCCGGTAGGTAGTACGACCCCGTGGGACAATTACCGTACTCCACGCGAGCGAAGCCGCGGACTTATGCTAGTATATACATATAATTATTCATTTTGCCGCCCGATTCATGCCGACCCGAACACATGTGCAGCACCTCTAAGCTAACATTAATCTAACAAGATGGAGATAGGCAACTTTGCTTCAGTTACATGCACATCAGTCATGTCTTGCCCCCTTTTGGGGAACGGATTCAAATGTTATCAGGAAGAGTTATCGCGAGTTCAGGTTTGTGTGCATAAGATTAGTGTTATAAAATAAATGGTAGTATCATGTGGGTGGAAAGATTAAATGGGGAGAATTTTTGTTATATCCTGGAAGTAATGGGCTGGTTTGACGATTACGACACGGGACACCTACAAGTTACAACTGTAGGTAAGCATATTTACGCCCGGTACTAGTGTTATCAATGTTTAGTTTCAAACTGCGTACTCCGGAAATAAATTCAGTTGATTTTTCTAGTCGAATATTTCTTACAAATTCTGTTCAATTTCTCAATTTATTATCTGTTAGATAGTAGGCATCTGTTATATTATAACTATAGTTTATTATTTATCTATCTCTTTTTAACCTCCGACGCAAAAAGAGGGGTGTTATAAGTTTGACCGCTATGTGTGTGTGTCTCTGTGGCACCGAAGCTATTAAATGGTTAAACCGATTTGGATGCGATTTTTTTATTTGAAAGTAGGTTTTCTAGACATGTTTACGGTGGTTCTTAGACATGTTTTATCAAAATCGGTACAGCCGTTTCAAAGGGGTAGTATTTAAACGCAAATCAGAAAATATCCTTTTTCTATGCAATAAGATTCCGAATTCCCATCAAAATTACTGATTGCACAGCAAAATATTACAACTCAAAATAGCAAAAGCTTTTTCATCAATGCACATTATACTGGGGGTGCCCCTGACGTCGACCGTCTAGGGTTAGCGTTTCCGTCAGCAGGTCGACGGATCTCCGCTGCGGGATCCGGGGCTCCTATTTCTGTCTGCAGGGTTTACAGGAACTTAACTAACCGAACCTCGGGGTGCCCCTGACGTTGACCGTCTAGGGTTAGGGTTTCTGTCAGCAAAAATTTGCTGTGCAGTCAGTATTTATGCTATGTATGTAGTATTTTTGTACAAAAATAAATTTAACTGATGTAAAAAAGAATATAAATGATGATGAGTATGTATTGATAGGCGATTATTTATTTGATATGCAATTTATAATATCCCGTTTCAAAGTCATCCACTCTTTTGTTAGCTGCGGTAAGGATCTTAGACGCATAATGGACGCATATTTAGTTATTTCTTTAAACTTAGCGGTATCCCGCCGCGACAGTAGTGCCATCCACCAATTTCTGTAATTAAAATATACATAGATATTGCACAATCGAATTTGATGGCTCAACGTTAACTATTTTTGACTTTTTAAATGTTCGCTTTTATTTCTTGCGTTGGGATTTTTTTTAATGTTTTTTTTTTTTAAATCAGCTATTTCCTACAAATTGCAATGCCACGGTTAAAATGTATGGAACAACCCTTTTTTTTCAATTACCGATGTAAACTTTCGAAGGGGTTCAGAATGATGTACTGAGTATGCCCCTGTTCGCGCGGAGGTACAGAGCCGGGGGGTAACTCCGCTGCCGCGGCATATTGTCGCGCGGCGGACAGACCTCCGCCGTGATCTCATGGCGACATGGAGAGAGCGACTATCGCAACCCCGTGCAGGGCACGCCACGATAGTGGCGGTAAGTCCCCTCTTTGAGGAGTGGCTAGGGAGGCGCCACGGCGCCCTCACCTTCCGCCTGACGCAGGTCCTCACCGGACACGGGTGCTTCGGGAGGTACCTGCACCGAATCGGGCGAGAGGAAACGCCCGGGTGCTACAATTGCGAGGATCGACCGGAGGACACGGTGGAGCACACCGTCGAGGTCTGCTCCGCTTGGGAGGAGCACCGCCGTGTCCTCGTAGCGGCGATTGGCGGCGGCGACCTCTCGCGCCCGGCCCTGGTTCAAGCCATGGTCCGGGGCGAGAGGGAATGGGAAGCCGTCGCCTCCTTCTGCGAAGCAGTCATGCTAGCGAAGGAGGCGGTGGAACGTGAGAGGGAGAGAACCTCCTCACGTCCCAGCCGCCGCGGGAGAAGCACCGGGCGTCGGGGGCCACGCCGTGATGGCTCTCGGCCACCGTAGGCGCGGGCCTGTGGACCTCGAATAATGGGCTAGCTCGCCGTCCGGGCAGGCCGTGTCGACGGCGCGTTCGTGTTCCACGCGCGCCTCAAAGAGTTGTCAGCAAACGGGAGGGGCCCGCAAGGGCCGGTGCCTGCCAGGGCTGCGGGACTGTTCGAAAGAGATACCGCGGCCCTGGAACATAAAGGGCCAATGAAGGAACATGGGTGGTTTTTAGTCAGTAAGAGTCTGACACTCCCTTCCGCTCCGCCCAGAGCGGGAGGAGTCATTTGATGATTTCCCACCCTCCAAAAAAAAAAAAAAAAAAGTATGCCCCTGTTCGGATAGGGTTTTTTAACATATTATACAGCGTGTAACGGAAGGGGGGTATCAACCCTGAAGGAGGTGAATGTGCTCATGAAACTCAACAAATATGAAAAAAAAATTTGGCCCTCCTTACAAAACTTACTACCAGCTGATTGATTTACTATGGGAGGTCCAACATTTTTTTTCATACCTCGACCTATGTTCTTTGGGGAAAGTTGTTGAGTTTCATGAGCACATTCACCTCCTTCAGGGTTGATAACCCCCTTCCGTTACACGCTGTATAAGTTGTTCTTGTCGTTTTTTTTTTGTTTTGTTCCCGGGGTGGAAAATCCACACGGATGTCCTCCGCCCTGGGGCAGGCGGAGGGGTCTATCGGACTCTAACCGACTAAAAACCACCCCGGTGTTCCCTTCCCACACTTGAATGTCACTTAATTTTTCTGTCACGAAGTCCTAGGCCTTGCCATTCCTCAAACTCTGCACACGCTCAGTATCCAGACTCCAGACGCGGTATAAATCAGGCTTTGATTTTTTTTTGTCAGCCTTAACGGAACAAATCCGTTCCGTTGTTAGGTCTAAGAAGGGTCATATTACTCATTCTCCTTCATATAATAATCTTAATGAAGACATAATCATAACCTTCTTTTATGATGCTGATAAAAGAGGCTTTATTCTTGTATGGCGGGCTCATAACCACTTATCTATTAATCAAATCTAGAAGATTTGATTACGTAGGTAAATAATTTATTATTCTCACACGTAGGGTTAATAATTACTTTTATGAACCTTAGGGTTTTGTTGTAAAGGTAGTTTTTAGTTAGATAGGTAAAGTAACTTAAATTATTATCAATTGGTTCATTTATTGAATTAGTTAGGTAGTCTGTGGCTCGAAAGTCTGACAACCAGTCTTACCAAAGGGTATCGTATTAGCCAGTGCTAGCTGGGTGGAGGTCAGATAGGCAGTCGCATAAAATAAAATACTGGTATTCAGCTGCCTCAGGTTAGACTGGAAGCCGATCTCAACATAGTTGGGAACAGGCTAGGCAGATGATGATAGTTCATTTATTGAATCACCCGTGATTTGCTTTCAGAAAGTTCCCCAATACGTACGTGATCATTATAATTTCTTTTCACTAAAGTTTGTGCGTCATTAACAGATGTTAAAGAAGATAGTAATTAATTATATTAATTAGCTAAAGGAAACGTGTAAACGTGCGCCAATTTCCTCTCCACTCTCCACGGAAATCGAGAATCAACAAGTATTTATTCTGATTTCCTATTTTCACACAATTACGTATAGCATGAAACTACCTACACGGACACTTGTATTCACACCAGTTGCTATATTGGTGTGGTTGGTTTATTGATACCGTAGGAATGGAAACTATAAATAAAAGGATTGAATTTGTCAACGCAAACTTTAATAAATTAGTTACACAAACGGTGGACAGTTCATAAATACACTGCTAGCGATCAGCTACTACTCTAGACAGATAACTTAATCTTCAGCACCTTGCTTTTATAAGTACAATCAATCAGGCAGCTTATCGTTATAGCTTACACAAGGCAACATTTTCTTGCTTACTTTTTAAATTTTTAATAATTATTCTTAGATAAAATCAATGTTAAAAAAAAAGACATTTAAACATATAAAAAATAGTAGGTACCCCAGCCACCGGTATCGGGAACAGGGTCCAACCTACCGTTGCGGCGGCGACCGGCTTCAGAGAGAGGAACCTCCTAACAATACGAGCCGTGTCCAGGAGTACCGCATCCTGAAGCAAGCCATCCATCATTTATTTTATCTTTAACCTAGCGGATAAGTTGACCAGGCAGTGGCATTTGACTATACTTACATTACTAGGTTAGACAATAACTGACCTTTTCCATGTCTAGGCTGGCCTGGACTCGTTCTTACGACGAAATTAAGAGAATGTCCTTTTTAGTGTCATATCAATGAACTAGAAGAGTTCTCATGCAGATGCGGGCTATCATATTGCATAACAGCAGGATATGCTAATAATTGGCTAAAGAGTCTAAAATTGGCTAAATGCCTTGTCTTACATGACTAAGGGTCTGTTTAAAAATAGTTATCTTGTTTATTCAAGTAGTTTTGTTAGCGACGGCAGCTGGGAACAAATTGTGAACTGTGTAGCGTTGTTATGCAAAAATATACAAAGTGAAGTGCGCTGCTGGTGAAGGAGTCATTTTCGGTTTATTTAATACTGGTAGATATTATGTAAAAATGTTGCCATACCACTGGTATGGTTCTGTAATGCACGCACAATACGCTTGGTTTCTAGAAGTATTTGTATCTTGCTATAAATTCTACACTTTCCTGGAAACCTTTTTTTACTTCGGTAGAAATTACATACTTACTTACATACTATACACTCATGCCCATGGAGGAAGGCACACACTTCAGAATGCCACTTAATACAATTCTTATGTACCTACTCCTGTTGGTTATTTTGTTCCAACTCTATGTACTCTATTCGCTAATTTGGGCTCATTTTTAGGACCCGATGTATATACCCCTGATTCCAAAGTTTCGAAAATCGTTTCTCTGCCCTCTCAGACAAAAATCTTTGGAATGTAAATTTTACAAATTCCATTCATTCTTTCATCACCAATAACTTTCACTACCCCACTGCACAAGCACAACTTCGGCAGTACCAACTTGAAGTGCAGTTCTCTGCTGTCTCTATCTTACGGGAACAACACACAGGTCTTGGTTTAGGACAAGTGTGCCAAATTTCATCGAAATGCATTTAGCCGTTGAGGCGTTGCTGACAGACAGAGTAACTGTCGCATTTATAATATTGTAATGGATACCAATAATTGCATAATTTCCACAAATACCCCAAACATATTTGACATCTAACTATCTATCATCCCCGCCACCAATAAACCACCCCACTGCAGGCACAACTTCCGTACTCCCTATTAGTAGCACAGTCCGCTGTTGTACTCATGCGAGGCCATCCCGTATTTACGACGCCATAAAATGATAAGTTTACACCTTTGTTGAACAAAAACCTAATACATGCAAATAGGTACCTATTTGTAAAATAATTAATAAAGAGTATATTAAAGGATCTGAGACTTGAGACTGGCGGAAATATTGGGTAAGTTTGTGTTTTGTTTTTGGCGTTTTTTGATTGCAGTTACTGTGCTGCAAGGATCGTAAGACTCTTTAGTGACATTGACTTCATCATGGAACTTCATGGACTTATGGAAACAATAATGACTAGGCATGGAATTTATAAGTGCTAAGACATTTGCGTATAGGTTAAAAGCATTGAGAATTCATTCCGATAGCGGCCACGCGCCAAGAGATCCTTGTATTACTATCTATAGTATCTGTATCATTCGTTTGTGAGGTCAATTAAATTAAAGTAACTTAAATTTCATCGCATCGGTATTGCCTCTCGAGTTGAATACTATGGCCGGAGTGGTATTTCAAAGATAAAGTAAACGTGCCCTAGGGTAACACATCTTAACCAATCACAATCTTGTTTCGACTAACTACATAGTACATACATGCTACTTAATAGTAAAGGTTGTCAAGTTCAAAACATTCATTCTCCATTCACTCTCTCAATTCTTAACTAATCGAGATCAAACTTAGCATAAAATCCCTATTCATAAAGGACAATAGTCTCACAAATTCATTAATTTACAAAACAAAGCTCTAATTCCAGATTCTGATGCGGTGTAAAGATGCAAATAGACCTTCGTTCCGAGTGTTTCCGAACGATTGGCTTCGTCCCGATGTCACCCGAGCGGCGCCGACGCCAAACTTCTCTTGCGGAAATTAAAAATACCATCTGCTCAACGATCAATGTGTTGCCATGATAAATATTGAAATATTATCGTTTCTGCTGAATATAAATTCAATAAAAAGGTCACAAATATTGATTGAACGCTTCGAAAGAGTTAACGATAAATTAAATTACGAAGTATTCGTAGTAACAACGAATACATGGAGAGAATTGGAATTCCATGATGATTGTATGATATAACTTATTGCCATAAACGGGGAGATTGCTATTTCGCATATATCTACATGTGATAGAGGTTTTATAGTCGTCGCTAATACGTCGTAACTTTTAATTTTTGTAGGAATTTTCCATTTCATTGAAATTGATTATCGCAATTAAATAACTAAAGGATTTATTTATAAAAGCTGCTAAAAGTTGAGGAATGATATACCTACCATACGTTTTTTGAAGTTTACACGTTTCTCAACTTTAACGATCGTTTATGAATTAAACTCATATCTAACTAATACCAAGCAATATTACCAAGATTGTCCGGTTAAGCAGCTTCAACCTTAGTAGAGTTGTTGCGCTGCGAGAGGCCATTCAAAAAAAAAAAAATTACCAAATAATACCTATTATAAATTACAGACGCCAGCACATCAAGTTACTACAATCTGTCAAATTTCTTTAATAGATTTTCAGCTTTATCTCTAAAGCATTAGGTTCAAGGATGGTTGGGAAAATCTGACAGTTTCGGGTAGGATCTTCGTCCGGGTGAAATTATTATAAAAATATGACTTCCCTATTTTAATCGGATTTTGTTAACAATTTCAAGGGTTTGAATTTTTTGCGCGGAACCCGAATCTTTTTTCCAACATAAAAGTAAATAAGTTACTTCTTATAACATCAGCTATCTGCCAGTAAAAGTCCCTTTAAAATCGTTCAGCGGTTTCGGAGATTAGCTGACAGTACAAATAGACAAACAAAAATTATAAAAAATATGCATTCAGTAAAAAGAACAGTTTAAGTAAGTTTGCTTGTTTGCCACGCCTTCACTCCTTTAAGGTTGAGAGGACCAAATTTCTAGCATGCAAATGACCTGGGTAAAGAGATAGGATACTTTTTATCCCAGTAGGACGTTCCCGTGGGATAATTTTCGACCTCAACCCGAGCAAAACCGCGAACAATAGTTAATACATTAGGTAAAGGATCATGGAAGCTATGTACGAGAGACGAACGGTCTCTCCGTTAACCGTTGATGGCTCCCAAGGCACGTGACGACTGAAATTGAATCTTCCCAGCAGGATACCCATGCATCCTGAACAGACCTCGGTTTTGAGATAATTTGCTTGTTGATTTATTTGTGTTTGAGATCGTAGAGCAAACATTGTGGCTAAAGGGGATTGTCCACTTTAAAAAAAAAAATGCTAATTGCAAATTAAACCATTTCGAGGAATTTATTTCTCGTTAAAATGATAAAATACTCTCTATTAATTTATATTTTTGAAAAAATTTGGTTACTCTTTATTTAACCTTCAATGACTTCATTTCAAGAAGGAATATCATGAAATACACTTAAGCCTGAGTTCAGATTATGTTGGGATTTTGGGAACCGTGTGGTTTAAGAACCGCGCGGTTCTATAAAAAACGATCTCAAATTTTCTTAATTTGGGATATAACGTTACGAATTCGCCATTACGAGTCGGTCACTTAATACTGGATGCACTCAATACTACCATTTTCTTTTATTTTTTATGGGCAACCTAAGTTATTATACTATTTCTTCGTCGATTTCCATTTCCAAATTTACGCCATCCGACACTCACGTATTAAATCGTTGAATGAGCAAAGGAATCTTTTCCAGTGATGACGTCATTAGCCCTCAATATAATTTACAATCATATATATATATATACAGGTTTGACTTTTTGGACAACGCCCATTGTAGTGTTTTCGTGGTTTTCAGATTGTGCTGGGTTTAATACTTTAAGATAGCTAACCTCCATGTCCTAACTAAAGCGATTGGTCGCGTGAATACACAGTCATCGCGATCATAACTTGTGACTTATGTGTTTGGAAAACGCGAAGGCACTGTGAACCTCTGCGCCGAACAGAATGAACACGATAGTCGCGTGTTTGCGTGACAATCGCTTTGGTTATAACACGGCCTAAGACTAACTGAAACTATGCATACAAACTATACGAGATATCATAGTTTGTAATTAAATACCGGGATACAAACACCCAGATTATCAGTACGTGGAAACTATCAGAAACTAAGTACTTAGTTTCCGAAGTACCAACCTAGTTTTCCAATGTATGAGCTGTTATATGTATAGAGGTATTCCAAATAATTATAATAATGAAATTGTAATAACTAGATTTCCATTTATAAACAAATATAAGGTATAAACAGACTCTTCACGAAGCCGCCAACCAAACGTCCTGTAAATCAGACGAAACACTGCGCAAAAATGATTGCTGGGAACGATTTTTTTTGGGGTGGGAAATTCCGGTAAGACTCAATGTAACAAACGCACTTAAAACGTTGTAATAATGGATGCATTGAATAGTACAGAGGTCATGGAGGTATTTAAAGTAAAGTTTAAAAATTAGAAAGTCGTATTTAAAAAAAACTTGGGTAAAAGTTGGAACTTTGACCTCCAATATCTTCGTAACTAGAAAGTTCCCAGGTATGATCCGGGGAGGCGAGGAGAGCAAATACCTTTCGGCTTTACACCTATTAGGTTTGTATTTTTAAGATCGTGGCGCATTCCAACTCAATCAGTCAAAAAAGCTCTAGTCAATAATCATCTAATGTAGATACTACAGTTTTGACATTCAGTATCGCATACCTAGTTATGATTGCGACTTGAATTTGAATGAACGTCTATATACGAGAATACTAGCTTTCAGATCTGCAGGCGTTCACTAAAATCTATTAATATTACTGTCTGTTCTACCGGCCTAGGCCTGTCAAACTTTAAGGTTCTGTAGATTAGCCGCAGACCGTAGTGGTTCAAAACAAGAGGTAGCCGAATGTCCATGTCAAAAATAACACTTTTGCACAAACAGACAGAATGCTTTCACTGTGTTAGAGTAAGGGCTTGCGCCCGCTTGGGTGTCTATGAGATGCCATGCTATGCTATTGATGCGTCACGTGGTAATTTTCAAAGTTGTGTTTTACAACTTTGACAAAAACCCTGAAAAATTTAAAGGGGTTGAAACTACCTAACAATAACATAAGTTTTAACGCAAAAATTGACCTTAGGACCTAGGCAATTGCTTTTATAGCGTTTCGTATTTCAACAACGCCTTTCAATACGATTACCATACATTTTTGAGTACTTAGTCAGGCCATCATAGTTATCGCTTATCTTCTATGCTTCCTAGTAATAAAACAATTGATGCGAAATTTTTGAGGATGGATGGATGGATGTTTGTTACTCTTTCATCCAAAAACTATTGACCGGATTTGGATGACATTTGGCATACAGATAGTTTATAAACCGGATGAGCACATATGATACTTTTTATCCCGGTAGTACGATCCCGTGGGACAACCCGTGGGAACTCCACGCGGGCGAAGCTATAGACTTAAGAGGGCTATCACAATTTTTCTTGTATTTGGGGTTTTTGGGGGTTTTGGCTCAAGTTTTGATGTGTGATTATGGCTTAGACATGACCACAAAAAACTATAATAACAATACCAAATTTAATTTATATCGAAAGCAAAATGGCAAAGGCTCATGTTGGTTGGTTCCTGGTATCCGAGGCATAGCTGTTTGCATGTGTGCGTAGCGCACTTCTCTAGACGCACACGTGTGCCTCCACTGCCGCTCGCCGCCGTCTAATTTACCTAAACTGAGTAACTTTTATTTTGTAATAGCCCTCATAAGCTAGTAGGATATAACTTTGTCTAAGCCGTCTTGGCAATTTATGGAGTGAAAAAATGAAATTCAACCTTTTTTTTTTTCGGATGGGAAATCATCAAATGACTCCTCCCGCTCTGGGCGGAGCGAAAGGGAGTGTCAGACTCTTACTGACTAAAAACCATCCATGTTCCTTCGTTTGCCCTTTATGTTCTTATGATAAAACTAAAACTAGGTTGCCATTCGTCGTAAATTCACAAATTGTTGCGATTTGGAATGTACGTTCAACTATCTACAAGAGTTTAAAAATGCAATTGTACAAACAACTAGGCCACTACCCAACAGGCGCCATCGTCATAATAACCCACTTCAACTGGTTGTTGACATCGCAGCTTCGCAGAAAAATATGCTCAAAATGTATTCTACATTCACGAGTAAAATTACAAGTAAAGAAGAATGCAATATAAAACGCAATATTATAAAAACCAAATTTCAAGTGAAGAGAATGTTACCGTGCATAAAACGGAATTGAGTCTTCTTTTTTTATTGAAGCACTGAAAAGTCAGTGATAATATTATTATACTCACTGCGTAAAACGGAATTTTATTCATTCATTTTTTATGTTCTTTTAAAAGGTTTGTAAAGGCCTCTTAAAAATCCAAATACATATCTGAAAATCTCTCTAAGTAGTGAAAATATCTAAACGGGGTGTCCCCTTCCACCCCGTATTATCAAAGTTTTCAATATCGCATCGCAACCTCATTCACTACAACTCAAAGTTTACTTACCCCAAAATACCAAAATAGATGGACGTGAATGTTCGTGTCATTCATTCATTCACACGATCTAGACATTCCGGTATTAAAACGATACAACACGGTCCATTCAGGTATTTAATAATAATAACTCTTTACCACTACAGATAGAGTTAATTATCCTGTGTGTGACTTAACCGAAAAATCGATTAGAACCGAAATTGGTTTTTATGTAACATTTGCGTGAGGCGTTAAATTGTCCAAGGTTTATAGACCTTGAAAATTAATAGTAATAGGTGTGATCCTACAATTTCCTTATACTTTCAACACGTGTTGTACCGAAATCTTTAGGTTTTATGACTGCAACAGCCACGTAGGTACCTCCCAATTGTTCTTCACGCTAGAGTCAAATCGAAAAAAACATCGCGTTAAAAATACAAACGTACACATGTGGGCTAAGACTGAATTTCACAAATGAAACTGAACGCGATCAGTACCTACAACTAAACTGCGTTTAAGATCTGGCAGTGTCCATAATTCAAAACAATTTGACGCTGAACGCTCTTAAAGGCGGTTTTTAGAGCTGATTGCTGGTGTAATCGGTGTAAAGAGCTTTGTTTTTTTTTTAAATTCATAAGCTAGGTAGGATTTCCTAAATAAATTAGAACCTAATTTACCTTTGGTACCTATCAACTGTAAAAACAGTCGTTGCAGCGGTCCGAAAGTCTGACAACCAGTCTTACCAAGGCGTATCGTATTACCCAGTACTAACTGGGTTGTGGAGGTCA
This sequence comes from Eurois occulta, assembly GCA_950022335.1. NCBI lineage: Eukaryota > Metazoa > Arthropoda > Insecta > Lepidoptera > Noctuidae > Eurois > Eurois occulta. The sequence goes on along the minus strand of OX465484.1, from coordinate 5,611,513 downwards.
AATAAGCAGTCGCTTCATGTAAAATACTAGTATTCAGCTGCAGGGTAAGACTGGAAGCGACCCCAACATAGTTGGAAAAAGGCTAGGCAGATATCATCAACTGTATAAACTTGCCAACCTTCACTATCAGCCACATCTATGCAAAAGCCAATCAAACAGATCACAACAAAAACACAAATAATAAAATACAATTCAACTATCGCTTGTCCGAATAGCCGACAGGCTTCAAACGCAGGCGGTTGCCAAGCTACCTAATTATAGACGCAATTAAAGGATGAAGGCTCTATAATTCCGACATGACTGTCTACCACATGTAGCCAGGAAAACCAGACCTCACACATACTCCTTGTTTTACTCCCAGATGTTAAGGTTTTGGGGTTATGTTCAGCGTAGGTGAAGGTCTTATAAGCCGGTATGTAGGCGAAGTTTTGCGTTTTGGTTTCGTGGTATGTTTTCGAAAATATTTTTTCTTGGACCTGTTTTTCACAGGTTTTTCATTTAACTTCTGTTGGAAGTGATGAGAGTTTTATGACTTTAATCAAATCAAATAATTTATTTGCATAATATGGGTAGACAGATGGTAGGTACATAGATTTTAATAGGGATCCTCATATTAACCATTTCTGGTATACGAAACTTAAAATAACAATGGACTGAAATGAGGGTAAGTACATTGTCATACTTATACATACCTACTTAGTTGCTCTTTTTAACTTTCATTTTATACTACTACTTTTTTATACTACATAATACTAACTTAATAAATTAATCATTGTTATTTTCTATCCATATCTTTCGGTTACCTTTGTTTTTGCCGTTTATACAGTAAGTAACAAAAACCCTGTTGTTCCTTCTACCTACGTTTTAAGAATCGGTATACACACGTAATAAAGAAAGTCATTTATAAAAAACGGTCAACAAAAATAATAAAAAAAAAATATTTAATTATTAATATTTGTAAGGTTTAACTGATTTCTAGGCATCTTCTGTCGCGTCAAAGGAAGCCACCGAGCTCGGCTATTTAGCGAAATAAAGATGTAAGTACTTGTAAAATCAGATACTCGAAACATTTTTTTGAATGTGTCGATTTTAATAGTTATTTGATTTTGGCCTCTCGACTGGCCAATGCTTAATTTTTTTTAATTATAACTTCATCAATGATGTGCTTGTAGGTAAATGTATACCTACGTCCCTAACAGGAACAACAGGGTTTTTGTTACTTACTGTATAAAGTGGTTAGGTAGTTACGCGGTAAAATGGTCACAGCTATTATTTCATAACACCATGTTTTGATTCACGAAATATTAATTTGAAACAAAACTTTACTGAATAGAGTCTAGTTTATTTTTGTAGTTTAAATATTACATCCAAAACTTTCGAAATCAAAATGCCATATCATCATAGACACGTTCAACACGTAATGCCTCTCTGCTGTTACCTACATTTTGTCACCTCTATTAATTAATATTAGCAAAAATGGATAGGTTGTTATTAAAAATACTAATTATTTGATAACTCCGCGCGCGCATCGCTCCACGGGGCGGGGCGCGTGCGGCGTGGTTCCGATCTCTCTTATAACGAAGCTCCCTGGTTGATCCTGCCAGTAGTTATATGCTTGTATATTAACCCTAAGTGCTCAAAGTCTAATTGATTCAATGTGTTGTCAAATGGATTACTTTTTGTTTTGGTCCACCAATCACATCATAAATTTTGTCACCAGGTGCAGGCCCTGCCAGCACACTAGTTACACACCTGGCCGTGCGCATAACAAATGTGCATTTGACCAGTCTAGACACAAAACCTTACGACCCATTTGTAGTAATTTTCGCCTTAACGCCTTGGCAATGTCCTCTATCCCTGGACACATTCCCATGTACGTCGATTATATGTTTAGTTTATGGTGCGTGTTACGGAATAGAGGCTATTCGGCCATTGGACGTCGCGTCGCTGTCCATTAAACTTCGGCTATGTTCGGGAATATGTTCGCGTTTGGTCGAATATTGAATATTGCTAAAGACGACCAGGAATTAGGAATCATACGTGAAAGCAATCATGAACATTATATATGACTAAGAAGGTATTTTCTTAGCTATTTTAAATCAGTTTTTAAAGTGACATGGTCACTTACACTATCATTAACACTTAAAACGGTATATTAAACATATAGGTACTCATGGGAACTCATAACAAATAGTAAATATGGTAGGTAAATAGTTTTTAGCGTTAATGATAGTTATTTTCTTCTTACAATAAATATTATGACAACGGGAATAGAGTTTAAAATCAAAAATAAAATAACGAAGAATGAATTATGTTATGATATAGCTTCAGTGATAAAAGCTTTTACAAGTCAGACATTGTTAACTCTTTCCAAAATTAACAATGGTGACAAATTGAACACGGTACATACGGCGACACATCAAGATATACATTTCCAATATAACATGGCATCGGTTAGTATATGGGGTGGAAGCGACACCGACAAGAAAACGGTTACTTACCACGTATTCCAGTACATAATTCTGAGCCCCCAAACATCGAATATTTTCATCGATTAAAAAAAACAGCTGTTTCATACATTTTGACCGTGTTAATATTGCACTTTTGTAGGAAACAGTCGATTTTCTTTTAATAACCGATGAAAAATTTCTATGTTTGGGGGCTCAGAATGATGTACTAAATACGTGGTAACCGTTTTCGCGTCGGTGTCCCTTCCACCTTGTAGATTTCCCGTATAATTAATGAGAGATAAGTACGCATAAACTGGTTTTGTAAGGCTTGATTGGTCGCCGAGCGTACGTAGTTGATTGAAGTCGAAAACTCAAAGATCCAATTCTAGTCAGACCATAACACATATAAGAGACCGCAAACCACAACGAACCCTTTTAAACTTATCCAATACCTACATAACTTTAACCAAATTCGGCTTTGGCAAGTGCGGCCCTAAATACGGCTTAAGCTGAAACATTGACCTTAAGTTAGGCTGACTTGTAAGTCGTAACTTAACTCCTATTTCCGACATTATATTTGGTCAATCTTGTCTCGTACTTAAGTCGCTAAGTCGTAATGCCTAAGTTTGATTAAGTTGGCAACTTTATGTTAGAGGATAGACAGTAATAAAGTGTGTGTAGTAGGTACAGACGCCAGCAGACCAAGCTACTACAATCTGACTAATTAAAATTCAATAATAGATTTTCAACTTTATCGCTAAGGGGCTGTCTCCACGAGCGAGAGAATCGCGACGATATCATCGTCCGTGCCACGTATTTCTATACACTCTCTTAGAGGCCGTCTCCACGAGCGAGAGAATCGCGGCGATATTATCCCATACAAATACGTAATATCGCCGCGATTCTCTCGCTCGTGGAGACAGCCCCTTAAGCATTAGGTTCAAGGTTGATTGGGAAAATATGACAGTTTCGGGTAGCTTGATGTGCTGGTGTTGTACATATTTGTTTGTGGCTTTAACTCGGTGAGATTGTCTGAGTTAGGTTTGTCAGTCCACAGCTGCTCTACACTTACTTATTAGGCTCAAGATTTCAATCGATATACGTGCCGTGGCGGTACTGAAGTTGCTTACAAACGTTTTGAAACGTTTGAGAAGAGTGAGCTCGCACATGCTGCATGGAGCGATAAGTAGGTATACGATTTTCGACAGATATGAGTGAGCAAGACTATTCAAGTATTGTTGTAATTATTTAATAATAGTTTATTAATACTACCTCAATACTGATACTACTTATACAAACGTAAAAAATAAAATTAAACATACACTAAACAAGGTTACGCAATGTACATGCAGTCATCACAAACAGACTTAACAGCTGGTCCAAAAAGCTCAGTAAAAAGACATTAGTAGCTCAGTAACATTGTCGAAGAAACAGAAGCATAATTTTTTTTTTCCAAAGCCACTCGAAAAAGGGCATTTTATTCATCGATAACAGTGAATAAAACTCTCTTTCACTCACTGAGTGAATAAAAACATTTTGAATTTAGAACAAGCACGAATTATGAACAAAAACTAAATAAAACGTGACGACAACAATAGAACACTGAATTTCGAAAATTGTTCTAATTTCACTATACATTTTTAATGTTTATATTTAATCCTTTGTTCTCTTATTATATTACCGATTGTATAATAAAATGTGATAAATAGTCATCTGCCTAGCTAGACTTATCCCAACTTTATTGGGGTCGGCTTCCAGTCTAATCTCAGCTGAATATCAGTATTTTGCATGGAGCAACTGCCTACTTGACCCAGAACTCAACCCAGTTAGTACTGGGTGGGTAATACGGTGCCCCTTGGTGAGACTGGTCGTCAGACTTTCGGGCTTATCGTACTTTCCAAGGCACGAACGAAACTCGTTATGTAAAGAATTAGTGGCCACCCATCCACAGACCGACCTTGGTAAGCCCGGCTTAACCTTGAAGATCGACCCGAGTGGCTTTTATTATTAACCCACGAGAATTATAAATACTATACTTCAATTTATTTTCTCGCGGTCAATGGTAAAAAGTAGAGTCAACTCGTGAAAAAAAAAATCATCTCGGTTCTTGTATCCCTCGCTCCGCTTAGGATCCTACTCTAGAATCCTTCGCTGCTCTCGGGATTCAACTTAGTCCCTTGAATTAAATTCCCTTTTTTTCACTTGTTGTATAATCTACTATTTGACGCGATAGGTCGATTCTAGCGATTTCAATCTTTGTATTAGGCACATGTGTCAGTCTCTGTCTGAGATGTATTTTTGGTACTTAGACTTACATATTAATCCTCCCACTCAAGGAGAACAGACATTATTTATTTAGTTTAGTTAATGGAATTCACTGCTGGCTTCTCTGTTTTCCGATCATTATTATCTGGATCTCTTTAAAGTTCGAGTGAAACGGTTTAATTATTATTCATTTTATTTTATTTATTTGTTTATATTGCGGAGGGAAACATACATCAATAATATTGATATATACTTACCTTATTATAATTGATGTTAAAATTAATATTTATGACATTATCAATGTGACATTTTATTAAACTTTATCTCTTGAACTGACTTGGGTATAACATTGACATCAATTAATTAATTAATTTGTCCTTATAAATCCATGCATGAGATCTTATTTGTGGTTGCTGACTATTTGAATGTACCTAATTAAAATAATAACATTGTGCAGGTTAAAAGGAAATATCTGCACACCATAATTATGTAAAGGTAGAATGTTATGGGGCCTTTTTTAAACCAACATTCTGACAATTAAATGGATTCGATTTGATTTGATACAAAAAAGGTTTTACTTTAGTCTTAGCTATTAATTTTACTATTCGCAGTCAGGCAATTACAGTATACTATACATTATACGTATACCTACTGCAAGTCAATATCTAACTGTATTACTTGACACTGTTACAGGCATGCAGTAAATGTTTATATCTGCTTATTTATCGAGCGAATCTTAAATTCAGATCTCAGGGATACCGAGGAGTTGATTTTTAACAGGTGTTTGCATATTTGAAGCAAAATAAAGGATGCAGAAATTATCTTTCTTGAAGATCTTCACCGGAGTTGTTATTTCCATTTCAATCTATGTAAGTAACTCTAGGCGCGATTTCTTATAATTCAATGTCAATACAACTTATCTACTGAGGTAGGTAGGTATAGCCTTACGCCAAACCACATTTTAAACCAATAGAAAAGAAACAAAAATTGTCCAATGTTCCTTCAAGTAACCCGAATCGATTTTGTAAATCAACGCAATCTCCCCTGTATTCAAAACCACAGAGTAAAAAAACTAATTCAAACCGTAACTAGCTCACGTCCACGGCAACCAAATAAACCATCAGGTCTTACAACGAGATGTTTACTAAAAAAAGGGAAGCAAAAGACAGGGTGTGCGTGCAGGTAAATACGAGTGCAACCGGTCCCTGAGGCTTGTATTAGCGTAAACAGTTTACCAAATTACCCCCTTCACACATCAAACTATAATCAACTTACCGTTTGCTCCAATAAGGTTTGAATTGGACTGCTCCACAATCATCCCGCAGGACTCGCGTGCTCCAAACGCCATATTTTCGAATGATAATTTTAATGGAGTTAAACATGCATCTTATAATGTGGTATAACATCATCCCTTTGGAATGTAAGGTCTATTTTAAAGCGCAAAAATATGGAAGGCGGAGTTCTGAGAAAATGTAGTACCAAGATACGGGTGTCAAGTGTAATACCTGATGAATATAAATGGAGGGAGAGATACCAACGTAAGCATGGTTTTGAAATGTTTCCTCCTTTACTTTATTCTTGAAGGAGACGTTGTGTGAAATATATTTGTAATTCTAAATCGGCGGGGTCTGGCGTGTTTCAACATTAAGGGGCACAAAGTCCACGGTTCATTTCCTGTGAGACCCTACCCCGGGCGTCCGCCGGCCATTTTTATACAAACGACATGTCGTCTATAATATTAAGATGGGGTAAAGTATAAGATGGAGCGCAAGAAAGCACTTCTACATAATGTTGCATTATGTTTTACTTCTAGAGTGTCTATGCAAATCGCATGTAGGTAAATGTTTACAGTAATAAAAACTGCCTACGAAATAACTTATTATTATCACTTATATTCTTGGTTATTTTTGGAAATAGATAATAGGATATAGTAAATAAATGAATGACGAAATCACAAACTAATAGAATGAGATAATGTTAAAAACCCTCAGAAAAACTTTAAAAAACTTCGAAGCTAGTCGCTAAAGTCTAGCGTTTAGCGGCTAGACGCTAGTATATAAATAAAACATGTCTGCTCTGTTCCAATCGCTCCCCGCTTATAAATTACACCGAAAACACACTTGCACGCTTCACATTTATTCCGGATTTTCCATTTTTCCTGGATCGAACGCTGAAAAATCGGCTGCCATTTATATATCACGAATTATTGGGTATTATCGATCATACCAAATAAATTACGGGCTCAATTTTTTTCATCAAGAAACGGACATTCATCATATTTTAACTTTGACAAAGTGACAAAGATTCGAAGATAATTTTGAAATCTGGCGGGATCTAGAATATCAATCAATCAAAATGTAATCATAGAAATTATAAGACAGACTTACTGAGTACATAGATAAAATTAATCCCGGTATTAGCTTATCCAATATTGAAATATATCCATATATCAACGCAAATAAATCTGCTAATCCCGCAAAGAAAAAAAAAACCCGAAACGTCCCGCCAAAAACCGCGTGTCAAAAATGGCGCTCGAACAAATGTCCCAAATTAAACCACAGCCAATGAAAATAATCCCTCGGTATAATCCAGCTCAAAAATCGGCAGGACCGTTTAAAAATCTCGGCTAAAATAATGAAACAAAGCGTGGTAGTCGATTGCCCCGATATAATTCTCCCCGGGTCGCGTAATATAGCACATTGAGAGGATAATCCTGGGACTTCAATTTGTCAAGCTTGGTCGGCCATCGCGCCACGGACATTCATGCACTACCTACTTATGTGTGTCCGCTTATGACGTTACTTTACCCGTAATTTTATTTAATTTATCTTGTTTATGACGGGGGTATTTTTCTCTGACATTTCTTTGCTGTTGCTAGGTTTAGAGAGCCCTGTGATTACCCTGGCAACCTAATTTCCTAATTGTCTTTGTTTCTTTGGGATTCTATTCTATTGATTCTACCACGTCTTACCATATGAAGCCATGTAAGCTGTACAAAAAAGCCTTATCTTATGAATGACTTCCTTAGAGATTAAGTAACTGGTCGTATTAAGGCCATATAACTGCCTACCTTTTGGTTTCCAACTTACCTACAGTCCAGTGAACAAAACTTTGGTCTTATACTCTACCGTCTTACTTACACATAAGTACTTAGCGTGTAACTTACAAGCATAGGTGTCTCTAGAGCATACATATTTGCTCGGTAAATTCTTCTCACCACATTTTCGGAAGTTCACCGCAGGATACTTCCAAAAAAACGTAAAACATACGTCTAAAAACTCAGTAACTTTACCCTTTATTTCCTTCGCTTTGTCCCAGCTTCAGTAATTTGATAATCTGTGCTCACATGAGGTTCATCAAGACATTCTCGTACCGGAACAAATATTTGTTCAGCGCGGGACCGGTTTAGCGGTACGCGGTACATCTGTGGGAAGCATTAAGTGCCACTGGGTTAGACATGGCGGATAAAAGCCGCTAAAGAGAATGAATGAATGTAGATTATACACAGTTCACACATCTATGTCTATACTCTATACAAGTAAATAAAATTGAAGTGTCTGTTTGTTATTTCAAAATAACAGCTTTTTACTGAATGCATATGAAAGTATAATACGGTAGTTTTAACAGAAATACTTTTTTTTTTACATTTTTGTCTGTCTGCCATGTCTGTTTGTTCCGGCTTCTTTCTTTTTTATGTTATACGGAGTAAGTTAGGCTACTTTTACTTTAGAAAAAGGAAGGGTTCCGTGCAAAAAAATTTACACCCATGATATTGTTAACGAAATCCGATTAAAATATTGATAATATTTTTATAATAATTTCACGCAGACGAAGTTCACGGGCAGCTAGTAATATAATAAAATATCTTGTTACTGCAGCTATTATTAGCCCCGTATTGTCTTTATAGGCATTCCTAAAAGGAACAACAATTTCACTGACAAGGTAATCATTTGTACATAGACATACATACATACGGGGTGGAAGGGACAACGAAGCGAAAACAGTTACCTCGTATTCAGTACATCATTTTGAGCCCCTCCACACATAGAAATTTTTTATCAGTTATTTAAAAAAAATAAGCTGTTCGATTCATTTTGACCGTGAAGGTATTGCACTTTTGTAGGAAGCAGCTGTTTTTTTTTTTGATAACCGAAGAAAAATTTCTATGTGGGGGTTTCAGAGTGATGTACTGAATACATGGTAACCGTTTTCGTGTCGGTGTCCCTTCCACCCAGTATTACCTTGACAGTGAAATTGTCGTTCCTTTTAGGAATGCTTTTAAAGACAATACGGGGCTAATAATAGCTCTCGTAACAAGATATTTCGGGACGGGAACAAAAATTTGTGCAATTTGCAATAATAATAATACTAATAATAATATATTTAATTCAATCAACTTTGGATCATACAAATACAACACAATTATTATATAATTAAAGCCAAAATTAAGAATTTAAAATGCAATGCAATGTATGCAATGTTTGTTTTGCAATGTAAAGTGCTTCTGATTTTGATGTACTTTCTTACCTAAGTGGTACTAACAAATCTTATATATAAAAATCTCGTGTCACGGTGTTTGTAGTCGAACTCCTCCGAAACAGCTCGACTGATTTTTATAAAAAAAATATGTATATTTGGTAGGTATGGAATAGGTCGTGGCAAAAGCAAGTAGGTATATAATATTGCTCCTTTCGAAGAAAGTGTTCAGTGACATTTAGATTTACTATAAAGCTGGAACGGTCGGGGTTTTTAATAATTTCATTTTCGAAACTGGCAATTGCAAATGAGTAAATATAACGGTAATTCTATTTATAAAAAGACACTAGCTAGGGCACAACACAAAAAAATTGCACTTCGGATAGGATATAATATATCTTCTTTGGATGGTTCATACGAACGTATCACAGCCCTACATTTATCAGTTATAATTAAACCTCTAATGAAAATGGTCCAATGAAATAAAGTAACCCAACAACCTTCTGTGCATTATCATTAAGTTCATCCAGCCATTCCAAGACAGGTTTTAGCTATTTGTGCCTACACCTGCGTGTGAACTGTGAAGCTTCAAGTGGCGTTGAAGTCTTAGTATCTACTTTAATTGACTAACAGATTGATAAGTGTTTCTCAGTAAGATGAATGCACGCACGCTGTGCAGGCGTGTTTCTGTGATTGCTATTTTATTGTTTTTCTTGCGAGTTAATTCTTATTAACGAGTTTTATTGATAACACTTCGTTTAGCTGTACATTGATTTTTTTGGGCATGTCGAATTTTGAAAGAACGCCGACATATTTTTTTTTCAATATCTGCCTTTAATGTTCCCACTGCTGGGAGAAAAGCCTCTTTTCAAATAGCCCGTAATAGGGGCCGTAATCCACCACGCGGTTCCAGTGCGGGTTGGTTTTTTTTTCAATACATTTCCCAAAACAATTTCGCATATGTTCACCAATAGCACCACTCTGTCAACGTCATTTGAACGCCAAAAGATCCGATAGCACTTAGATCTAGCTTAGATTTATTTTTATTCATGCAAGGAAAAGTTTTTTAAATTGAAATAAACTGGCTAAAAAACTCCACGGTAACCTAGTCCCGGATTGGTCACTGGCTACCTGAGGTAATTTATGCAACTACGCAGACTTTGTTACAGACAGTGCAAATATTTTTGTACAACGTTTTGCTGAACTACCGTACTGTCAAAGTTTACTTTGGTGGCAAGCTTAAAAGCACTGACCATTTTGCTAGCAAATAGGTAGGCAGAGAATAAAAAAACTTTTTTGAAAAAAATTAAACCGACACAAAAAATGGAAAAATAACTTTAGCTTCAGAAGTCGGTGACTTTTGTTTGTTTGATTGAGTTTTTTGGTCACCGCCACAAAAAAAAACGAAAAAAAATCAGATGAATTGAGAACCTCCTCCTTTTGGAAGTCGGTTAAAAGTAGAAAGAGGGAATATTCCCTATCACATTATCGTCTTCCTGCCCTTGTCCACTGTTACTTGGGGTCGCAACTCTCTTTTTTTTCTCCCTTTCTCCTCCAGCAATTGTCACGCTATCAATTGATACGAAAAGTAGTAAATACTTCTTCTTTCATATCTACCATTCCTCACGCAATCCATCTATATTTTCTTTAGCCTTTCTTTCCCTCTCTAAGCATCTGCATTCATATTTATAACTCTTAATTACATGCGTTACATGCCTCCTCATCGCAAGCACATACAAAATAAAAAAAGGAAATGATCAAACAAAAATACAAGCAAGCAAAAATCTTCAAAACACTAGACATTTGAAAGAACACCATCGAAAACCAGATCATAAGCATGAAGTGCCTACATTGCAAATGTTAACTTTCTCAATAGACCCTTGTTCCACTCCATGACACGAGGGGCGGCCCTCACCAAGAGGCGAGAACCAGTGAACCCACACTTGACATCACAAGACTCTCTATGCTTCCAATCCTAGGATCCTTCACTGTCCCCGATACTTTCCAAAGCTATAACACTTCTGAGTAAAAGGTTTCCTATGCTAATATTATGGTAGCAGCGTTGTAAAATTTTATTTCTACAGCAATTAAGGATTTAAGACCCGACTGCGTTTTCGTCTGGTTTATGTTCTGAGACTAAGTTGTTGCTATTATGATGGAGTGTTTCAAGGAAGTCTGGATTCTACAGCTTCCATTAAATGTTGGTAATTATTATGTTCGGAAACGTTCTGAGAAGCACAGAACAGGTTGGGGTGAATATTACTTAAGTCTGCAAATTTCTTGAAGTAATTTCAGCTTTGCTCTGAACTAAAAAGTAGTTCGGAGCTGTTCTATTATGTAAATCATCAAATAACATAAAACCCATGTCTTAATTATGAAATGAAATATTTCTTAGAAGAAAATTGCTCTCATATTTTCTTCCTAACATTCAGATATTCTTATCTACTGTACCCATACTGTACCATCTAAAACATCAAATATTTTTACATTAAAATGTTTCATTGCAGATTCTTTGTTGTTTTAATAAAGACAGGAGATATTATCAAGAAATTCCATTCAATTTGTACAATAGGAAATGGCCGTTTGAAATTCAGGAGTCCTTTAATATTTTTCATTTTGGCGGCGAGCTTGCAACTCCTGTAACGTTACCAAATTGGATAGTCAAAGGAATATAAACTTTGTAACTATCACGTAAGATTGAATTCCAAAATGATCCACGCTTCGTTGTTTTAGCCGTGTTCTTTTGGTACATCTCTTTCTTCCTTGAATCATATTTTTGAAATCTTGAAGCTTTTTATTGCAAACGATAGAAGTCGACAAACCCATTACGAAATTTTTATCGTCTTTTCGCAATTTATATCGCGTCAGTGCTACGACTTGGCGCCATTTTCAACGATCATATTTTTATTTTAAACATCTGATTTACTGTGTTCTATTTTAACAAAGACCTTTGTTGTAGTTAAAAGTTTTGTGGATTTTCGTATGCAGCCAGTATTTAACTTTATGCTCACAATATAGACCAAATTAATCGTCGTGATGAGATGTCGTATTGATTAAATTTTAACGGAAACAAAACAAGGCGCTACGTGCGAAGAAATTCTCTTTTGTACTGGATCAGATATACAATACCTACCCGTCGAGTTTCTTTGTTGAAGTTGTCTGATACTTCACTGCGACGGCAAATTGCTTAGTAATTTGACTTCGCTATATACTTTTTATTGATTGACTTTATTTTCACACTTTTACCAATGTAAAACAAAATATATAAATTTCCAAGAAACGCAGCGATATAAGTAGAGCAATAAAATATCAGGCTAACATATGTTTGTTCGACCCTTGAAAATATTTTCCAAGTTTTCTTTCACCGTATGGTGGCAGCTCGTGCTTCTTCATTGCAAAATAATTTCATGTCGCAAATAGGAATAGTACCTTATTTTAATAAAGTTACGGTTTATGTTAGAAAATCATCCGGAAATGATAATTCGCATGGGTATGTGAAAGCGGTGTAGCGACCAATTAAGCGAGATACCGAACTACTAACATATTATATTAAGTAAAAGCTCAGTTTTAATTGGACTTTACATGTGGCATATCTAGGTTTCTATAATTCACTTTCTGGTTATTATTTTAGCGTTTAATATTTTTGTATGTACTGTATAGTATAATATTTGCGGAGTGCAAACTCTCATAAAGTAGTCAAATAATTTAGTTTGGTTGTTTCTGCTCGAATGTTATTATGACAGGTAGGCTAGCTTGTGAAAACTTGTGTCTGGGTATTTTATTTATTCATATTGCTATTGCTTGAAGCCGTCGTAACCGAGGCTGGCTCAAGAAACGCTTGCGTGACGATCTAGACTCATTCTTAACAGATTGGCTGGAGAAGGCAAATTGTAAACAAAATCGGAAAGCCATGGGGGAGGCCTATGCCTAGCAGTGGGGCAGAGTATGCTGATACAAAAAATTAAATTATTGAACGTCAAAAAAAAATGTGCTCATTAATTATATCTGAAATAATGTTGATGATAGATAATTAGATAGAAGATGCTCTCAAAAAATCTTGTCACTTCTTCCGTCTTCTTAATTCGATTATGGGTATCATAACCTCGACGTCTGCTACAATTTTTTTTTTTATGTTTGGAATGTCCTACCCCGTTCAAAACAAAAAATATCTCGAAACAGTCCCATCTAAAAATATCTAGGAAACCACTTTGTGGATTCCAGCTATTGTATATAAGGTCCTATTGAGCGTATTGTCCACCCGTGAATGCGAGCAATTCCTATCACCACCACCACAAATGGCCTTCCCCACCCCCCTAGGTCCCTGACACTTCGTTACAAAGAGAGGACAGCGGGTGATATATCAGGGGTCTTGGTACATTGGTCGGGTGATATGGCCATGTAATTTGTCCAATCATAGCAAATTGAGGTGCAAAAGATTTATTATGCGTGTACAGTTCCTTTGTTACGTAACGGCTATTAGGCGTTTTTACTGCGACATAATATTTTATGGTGTATCTGGATTATAGGCAATCGTGTTGTGCTTATGGCCGATTTGTTTTATGTGATGCCATTGTCCGGTTTGATAGTTTAGTGTTATAATGTGATAATTTGGAGTAACGGCACACTATCATTAGTTATTGGGATCTAAAAACATACATAAGTGGATCCTATAGGTAGGTACTGCACGATAAGCAACAACTTTTGATAAAAAATATCCGTATCGTGTCTCACCCTCATAAAATGACACACAATAGATTAAAAAACTCCATCACCCTAAACACTATCACCTTAACTCAATATTTTCCTCGTCTTTCACGAAAAACCATACATTATCCCATTGAAGACACCCCACACCGCATTGGTTTAACGTGGCAACTCGCAAGTGTAACTAAGGCATGAATGGCACCGCCTAAACCCTCTTATACAGATTCAAAAGGAACCCTCTGATATGATTTTCACAGAAAATTGCTTACAACAAAAGAGAATTGGACGCTTTTGTTGATATACCGGATTTATCTCGTCAACATACGTGCGGTACTTGGGTTTCGGGGATTTGATACTTTGGTCGTTGGACACTGACAGCCGTTACCTAATAATGTTTCAAGGGAAAATAGGGCCTGTACTTTGTCTTAATAAAACATACTGTGCGTAGATTGTCACATCGACACAGTACAGTCAACCGCTAATCAATTGTAAAAATTTAGCATAGTGCTTTAATATCGTAACAGTAAAGGAGAATTTCGTAATGCAAGTTCTTTCAGTGAAGAGGGATTGACTATACGTAATATCTCAGGAAATACCTACCTTTCTACCGACACTTTAGCAAAAAACAGAAAATCATTTGCAGAAACACACACAATCTTTTAACTCGGGTCACTTTTACAAAAGCATGTAACTAAGAAAACCATAATATTTTACGAAGCCCCGCCCCGAAAGAAAAACAAAAATCAAAGGCATGTTTTTAAAACTGCACAATTCACACAAAAAGTTCTTAGCAATTAAAAATAATTGCAAGCATCTTAAAAGGCATAACTACGGACATACACAGTACGTTCACAAAACTCTTTGTGGAGTCAAACTAGAGGCTTAGTCGCCTCACTCCAGGTGGAAACGCGAGCGATGCAAGAACAATGAAGGCCCTCAAAACAACCAGGATGCCTAGGCATTGTACACCGCCGACGCTTTCAAACCACTCTTCGTCCCTCTTAATTAAGGGGGGCAATACTCGAATGCTTCTCGCCGGCGTCAATGGCGCCCATTCAGCCGTGTGCCGTCTGCGAGATAACGAAGCTCTCTTGGTTATTACCGCCTGTTTTTTTCTGCGTAAAGTTGCCATATGTTAAATATTTTGTTGCTTTTTTAGGTGCGAGTGTCATTTCACATTTTGTACATGTTTCAGCTGAATGTTTTGCTTCGTGAAATTATGTTTGCGTTTCGTTCATAGTATAGTGCAAAATGTGATGCGAACTATAAGTAACACTTTGCAGTTCATAAACTATTCTTTTAAAGTCACTTTAGCACTTGAAAACTGAAGGAGAGTAAACTTACTTCAATTTTATATATAGCAACACTTTTTTTAGTTTTCCATTGCAAAAGTTGTTGCCAACTTAAAAAAAAGAATTTTAAATATGCTTGGTTGACTGAACGCGAACCAAATTCGCTTGATTAAACAGTATGAGAGGCTGAATACCTTACTGGCTTACTCCGTTGCCTTCGTGAAATTGGTATGAAAAAGATGATTGTAAAAAGATAACGCCGTTCCCGCCATTTATCTTTTCGCATGGCGGCCTCTCTGTAAGATTAAATGTGTTTCTCTCGTTTTAATCATAAGTCAGAGAAAGTAAAAGCTTTATTCACAACCTTTTCACGTAAGTACTTGTGATTTTATTTATTATAAAGGAAATAATTTAGAGTACCTAACCAAAAAAAAAAAAAATTTTTTAGCGTTTTCAGGAAAAATCATGACAAAAACTGACAATAGGTACTGGGAAAAGAAAGTTCGGAAAAGTTCCTACATAAGTTATTTTCAGCCAGTATCTATTAATCTTACTTTCCACACTCCTAAACAGCAATCGCAAGGAAGACATAAACTTGTGACAAGTTACATGAACATATCATTCGGATTCAAACCTCATCTGTCCCTCCATACCCAAGACCTACAAATTTTATCCATTACAGTTCTTATAGTGCTTATTACGTCTCAATTAAGTTTAATTTGCTTCGACTTATTAGCACGGTTTGTGGTACTGGATTCCGGACCCAGTACCTATGGGAATACTGGTTGTGAAACCGTTATTACTAGCCTTGGGAAACGGGATCGCTACCAGTTGTTTGTGCCATAAAATAAGAGTATTGCTAGCATGCTTCGAATTTATGACTATAATAATCCTTGTGCGGCCATATTTTTTGAAATTTTATAAGAACAATTAATGTATTGGTAGGTATTAGCTGGTTGCCTTTGATCACGTTTTGTTCGTCCTGTGCTGTAACATAGAGGTGGTATTCTAAATAAAATTTCTAGTTTAGTTTCGGGCGAAACTAGAAGTTTTACATAAAACTGAAAATATAGATTTATTTTTCTAATTAATTAATTTCTAGTAACTCCATTGCTTAGATTTTCTGCGTTTCTCTTTTATTAGTGTCTGTTGCCACTCTGCTAATTATTATTATTATTTATTCTCTCCTCACAAAGCAGACTGTCGTAATAACTTGAAGTCTGTACAAAAAAAAAATGTCTCAGCTGTGGTCCACCTTTATGAGAGACTGGTGCCCGGAAAAACCTGTGTTACTGGTCTATCGATTTATGGTTTTGGTTTCCGCAGTTAGTCCTTAAGAGGGGAGATGGGCTGCGATTTCTCCATACAAATTTTGACGAAATCGACGTTTCGTATTCCTCTTTTTTCTTCCTGGATAATGCCTCTAGAGCTACCTTTTGGTGGTGGTGGTGGTGGTGGTGGTGGTGGTTTTTTTTTGAGCCAATTTTTTTTTTACAATTCCTTTACTACTTAATCGAAAGGAACTTCGTTCCACCCGGGTGTCCCGTGACACCTCTCTAGTTTTTTTTTTTTCATAAAATCAAGGCCTAGTGTAGACACGTGTCTGTTATTTCTTTTTTTTTCAGCAACTAAAAGTAAAGAAAATATGACCCTCGAAAATTGACAATGCCCTATTTTTATGGCAGTGATTAGAGGACTACCAGACAAATTCTAAAAGTTTTTTGTGATATAAACGGTCTGAGCTGCAGCTGTCCCTTTCGCACTCTACGGGGGCAGGCTTGACGCAGCGCGACGGCAATAGTTTCTTCAAATACCTATTTTTCAAATTCCTCGCAGGCCGTCTCCTCTTAAAGTGGACCATTGTGCGTGTGTTACAGGTTACAAGCATAACTAAATGAAGTGTCTCTAAAATTCCATCTGTATGTTGTTTATTTAATTGGTTCCATGAAATCAACTTTTAAAGTTTCCTTTCAGTATTGTACTGCTTTCTCATAGTTTAGGTACATAGAAAGAGATAATAAAAAATAAAAAAAACTTTCTAAGAAAAAAAAAAGTAAAGTAAAGTCTTTCTTTAATTAAATAAATAAATAATAATTTTGTACAATACCCATTCTCCAAACACGTGATGTTATTTCGTGGCTAATTATTGTATAGTGTATTATGAAAATATTAATTACAGGTCATATTAATTTTACCTGCTTGCTTTTACTGTTAACTCATACATAAAATTAAGTTTATTAGGTTGTTAAAGACTTGAGATATAATTACATCTTTCCTTGGATTATAAAATTTGCATTGCTTGGCTGTGTAAATCTTGCATACTCTAGTTATTCAAATAGCGGGAGACCGTCAGCGCTGCCACCGATCTAGTTATAAAACAGTGACCAAATGTTAGTAACTGTGCACCTCAAAATATACGATACTAAGCTGCTTACACTGCCCGCGTCTTCATTCGCGTAGAAATTTTGATGAGTATGAGTGTTTAATATAATCTATGTGTGTAATCTGTGGTATAATCTATCTTCTTGCCAAATTTCATTACGATCTGATCAGCAGTTGAGTGCTGAAAAGGTAACAAACAAATAGAGTTACTTACTTACTTTCGTATTTATATTGTTATAGTATGGAATGTTCAGTTTTAATATGCAAATACTTACATTAGTTAATTAAGTACTGGCTTTTGCTCGCGGCTTTGCGAGCGTGTATTCCAGAAATTATCCTACGGGATCGTACTACCGAGATAAGAAAATCCTAGTACTAATACTGACCCATGCCCATGCTGCGGTATATCCGTCTGAACTGTCAAGGCGTCAATAGGTAACACAAAGACAGAACTAAATATGCAGTGTGCATTATAATATACCCATATTCAGAAAAATAAGTAAACTGATGTTAATACAGACATTATTTATATAGAATACAATGTTCCAAATACGTATAATGTACGTACCGTGAAAAAACGTATGGAATAAGAAAAATAAAACAAACAGAAAATAAAACATTTCACATGGACGGCGCTAAAAGCGAAAGCGTAAGACAACCTTTGGATGGATTTACAGGCAGAGGGAGAGACAATACTGCAGGTAGTCGGTAGTTTATATTTTCAACAAACTAACAATACAGTTCAAAATATTAACTCCTCAAGTTATTTACCAAACATTTGCTAGTTTACATCAAGCCGATCGTGACCGCGAACGAAACTTAGTTCAGAATATTTCATGGAGGCTGAAGCTTACAGACAAAGTGTTATTACTCAGCTGTTAGTGATTCCTTTGATCCTCTCGCGAGAGGGAAAACATTTGATAGATTAGATACAACATGTTACTTGAAGCAGGTTGTTGTGTGTATCAGTTATTTATTGATTGAATTTAAACGTGTGTGGTGAAATGAGTGGACGCTGAAGTTTATTTTGTGTCATTTAATAAGATACTAGCTATTGCCCGCGGCTTCGGAAATTATCCTACGGGAACTTTTTAAATAAAGTCTATGACAGGGATAATGTAGCTTCCCATTAGTTTAAGAATCGGATCAGCCGTTCCGAAGATGACCCCCTACATACAAACAATTTTTTCCTCTTTATAATATTAGTATAAACAATACTCGTTTTTGTAATGAAAGAAGGTCTCTGGCCGAGACCTTTCTGGCTTCTTTAAAGTCGAGCTCTTTTTTAAGAAATCATCTTCGTGATTCTGCTGCTCTTGTCTCTATTTATTTGGGTTTAGTGCAGCACCATGTTCTTCTCCTTCCATACTTCTCTGTTAAGAACTCGTCATCTCAGTAGTATTTATTTAAAACATATTTTTGTAACTAGATTTCTTTTATTTGTCTTGTAAACCAACGAATTGGATAGCATTGCCATATTTAGTGCACTCTTAAAAAGTAGCAGAGATTCTAACTCAAATTTTCAATTACATTTTACCAGCAAAAAAATAATTTACATAAGCGAGTACTTTCTCGAAAGTAAAATGGCTGGGAAGCCAAGAAAAGAATGAATTTATAAAATTTTCTGCTCCTAACTTACGTGATTTCATCGACTTCTTTGATTTTTCTTATAACTTAAATTAAATGCTTCGCTTTTGTAATGTGAATACAATCGTAAGATTTTATTAAACGTATCCATTCGTTCGTTTCGATGGTAATACAATTTTGCAAGTCGATTTTGACCTATTTGCCGTTATCGACTGCAATTCCAATACCTATTATATCTTGACTATTCTCCGCGAGATGGTCAGCGACATTAAGGCGCTGCTGGCTTTTCTCGGGGAGCTGGGGTGGATCGAATGAATTTCCCACCCGCACGCAAAATACGTGCATTTGACATGGAGTTGCGGACACCAGCCCGTTATACAATACAATACAATATCTTGACTACTTTTGTGAAAATTTAGTTATGTTTTTAAAGATAGTACTTATTTAAAAAAAAAAGGCTTTGTAAAAGATTTTAAATATCCTCCAATAACAGCATTAACCATCAGCAATCCATTTTACGAGCACCTGAGTAAACAATAATTTAGGAACATTAACCGACCTGGAATACTACCGTAAGTACTGTAATTTTTATCGTAGTAATCGAACGTCTTAAATATTAAAGCATTCCTAGTGAGCCATACAGCTCGAATCGATATGGTAATAGAGAAAATATTTCATGGAACCGTTGAACATTCGAAACGCAGTGTTAAAAAGCTTTTGTAAACAGTTATTCTGCTGCTTAACACCTCGGCCATTAGTTGCCACAGACAATAAAAGTGTTCACTGCATGAAACGTCATTCATTCGCGTTCATTGACCGCGGCTTGTTATGTGTAAAAAGTTCAAGGTTAACAGATTTAAAAATACGATATATAATACAAAATAATAATTTTCATTAATTACTAAAAACTTTTTCTGAAATTTTCAATTATCATTTCCCGCCAAAAAGTTTTCATTGTCTCTGGCTTTTTATATATTATCTGTGAATTTAAGTTCAGTTAATGTAAATATCAGTTTTTTTCTTGTTCCTTCAAAAATACTATTGTAATCGTATTTTATTAGTGTCGATTTATTTTCCATGCGTAATGCAGTAGCACGTGTCATATTAAGAATCTCCGACATTTCTGACTGGCTGCCCTTAGCTCGAAGACGTGGGCATCGATAAACTCCTTGAACAGAATAAACGTTTGTTAAGAAAATACACGTGGTGTAAAAATGTTCGAGAAGGTAGGTGAGCATTCGTTTCAAGTTCTTCAACTCAATGAATAGACAAAATAGCTACTAGATAGTACCAATATTGTAGAATAGTTTTACAGAAAATTCTTGTGTAAAGATCAAGATTTCATGTATGGGGTTTCGCTCTTTTTTTATTTTAATGTGACAGTAATTTCAGTTTCTCCTAAACATATTTTATAGCACTACAGATTTGACTCTCCACTTGTACTTAAACGTAACTAGCGAAACCTACGTACACCTCTGCCGAACCCTTCGGGGAGCGGTGATAAGTTTTGTTACTACATAATATATTTGAAAACATGACATTTCTATGTATGATTGATTTTCGGTCGGTCAATAGTCAAGTTGAAGGGTTTAGGGGTGTTTGAACGATCGATTATTCTTGGAAACTCCGGTTATATGTGTAGGTTGTTGTACGTAGGCATTTCTAGCTATGTACTACTACTTTCCATGCACTCACTGTAAAGATTCTATAAAATATATATACACACTTAATATTAGTACTTATTATTATCACTGTATAAAAACTTAAAACATTGGAGTTTTTGGGAGAAATATAAATTTTATTAAGAAGGGAAGGTAAGTTTCAGGACTCTTGTGGCTGAACACTAAGGCAATGAATAATAGGTTTTCAAATACATATAATTATCATATAATACATCATATAATGTGGTGTCTGGGTAGCAGTTAGACGATAGACGGCGTCACCTCTAGTCACCTCTAAATCCAGCACCGATCTAATCCAAAACTTCCTAAAACTGAGTATTTTCTAACAGGAAAAGCCAATTAAACTTTGGTAGAAAACTCTAAAGTTTGTGGTTCTCCCTTTCCACCTCGTTCATTGGTATTTTTAAGATCTATTCTGGAAATAATGTTTATGCAATCGTAAACCTGCAGTCTAGTGAAATAAATCCTGGGTTTGAATTTAAAATTCTCTTTAAGTGGCACTGCGTCATGAAGCCAGCAATCATAGGCCGGCGACCTCTTGCGGTCGATACTGCTTTGTGTTATAGTGTTCTTTTTACACCACTATCGCTTTGTCTATGAGACGAGTAACGGATAACCATCGATTGATTATCATCGATTACGCGGACGAACCAAATCGATTGTTGTTTTAGTTTCGTCACACTATTCGGCGGGAAAAACAACCGCTGTTTAGCCAGATATTTTTACTCGACGATGTGTCTTATCTGTTTTCTACTAGACTATCGTGTTCGTAAATAATCTTATAGTGTATAAAGTGTAGGATGCTATCTATTGAAGACTCGTTGAGAAGATTGCAGAGTAGATATCGTCGAGCATAAATTGTCAAGGCCCTCTGCGTAGATGCTTTCTTTGCTATTTCTCACACATTTTTAATAAACATATGAGAAATTTTATTTTCAAGACGGGCTACTTATATCCCACTTGCAGTAAACAAAGTTTACGCTAATTAGTATTAAAGAGTCTTAAATGGACAATAGCACGTGAAATAAACGATCTTTATATGAGAAAAGGTCTATTATGCTAAAAGTAATGAGACAGTTTTTAAGCTTAATGATGTGACTCGGTGGGATATCTCAAACGGTGAACATTATGCGTCGTAGAATTAAATAATATGCCATTTTAACGGCTGCCTACGTGATAAAAATATAACTATTCGAGGGGGTTACTTTCTCCAGGGCTGCGGGACTGTTCGAAAGAGATACCGCGGCCCTGGAACATAAAGGGCCAATGAAGGAACATGGGTGGTTTTTAGTCAGTAAGAGTCTGACACTCCCTTCCGCTCCGCCCAGAGCGGGAGGAGTCATTTGATGATTTCCCACCCTCCAAAAAAAAAAAAAAACAACGGGTTGCACTACGGGAGTGCCGGGCAGAAGTGAAAACTTGAATATTAACGTTGTGCATTTTTGATATTTTGAAATGGTTAGGGAATAATTTTGCACGAATTGCTTTAATTATCAATATAAAATTACTATCATTTATGTGGTAAAATACAATATTCATTTATTGCGCTATCGGACACAAACATGACAATTTATATTACATTAAAAATTTAACACTTCAGAACTCCCTCCGTCTTACGCTTTTTCGATCAGGTCACGTGTCCTGACGCGAGTTTAAGATTTTATACCCATTACAGAAAAAGTGCTCAACGCCGCTAAAGAAGTTTTCACTTCAAAAAAAAAGGGGGTTACTTTCTTCAAACTTCTTATCGTGCGATGACAGTTAAAATTGAGTCAGCCCAAAAGTATTTTTCAAGCTAAAACTCGGAAACGCTTCTCAATGAGAGTCACATTCACATTTACCAAACCAGAACATATTAAACCAAAGGATATTAATCAAAATTTGTTTTTTCCAGCCTCTCGGATTGCTAACACCTAGGTGCCTTTATTTTCATAAAAGCAATTTTAATAAGATCGATTAACATCATACCTATAAGAAGCATTTGTGTGCTATATATATTATAGGCATTCTGCCAGAGGCGGGAATCTTTCACAGAAAGCCGGTGATCCGTGGAACGAGCCAAACGGGTCCTCTATTTGATCTACATAAGTAAATAACTGGAATACACGACTATGTTATGTAGAAAGTGCAAACATTGTAACGTAGAGGCATGTTCTGGTAGGTATTTAAATAGTTTATAATGCAGTAGTAGAAATATGGGAGATTGGATTGACATTTAGGAATAAGAGGTACCTAAATCAAAAAAGCCAAGCCAACATTTTATATTATTTTATACCGCAGCAGATAAATTAATTAAGCGATAATACGCTATCATTAAAGCTGAGTAGTGGATGCAAAT
The DNA here is from genome assembly GCA_950022335.1 of Eurois occulta. Lineage (NCBI taxonomy): Eukaryota > Metazoa > Arthropoda > Insecta > Lepidoptera > Noctuidae > Eurois > Eurois occulta. The sequence goes on along the minus strand of OX465484.1, from coordinate 5,588,337 downwards.
TACTAGAACGGAGCAAGCAATTACTTCAATATTTGCCGACATTAGCTAGACTTTAGAAGTACAGTCACAAGCACTAGGTACCTAATAACTAAATACTTCAAAAACGTTTTTCTCAAAAACCGAATTGAAATTTTCTACCAATCAATTTCAGCATCTGCAAAATTGATTAGAATAGGTAAACCATTTTCAAAACTCGCCTTAAGATAATATCATATTAACATCTTTATTTGCATTTGTATTCCATAATGTTTGAAGGTAGCAAATTTTTGCTTAGCCTTTAATGTCTCACTGCTGGGACTAGGGCTGAAAGATTACTGCCTTCCACTCTTCTCTCGATGCGGTTTTCTCTGACCAATCTGTTACAAACTCCTCTAGGTCGTCACGCGATGACGCCCGTTTTCTGGCACCCACAGTGTGTCGACTCTGGCCCACCGGTCCTGGTGCATTCATATTGTTCTGCAACTAACTACTTATAATTACAATCAGTACTGTGGGAGAAAATCACTTGTAAAAGTTGCTACGTGTATACAAATATTAATGCTCGTCACTGTAGATACCTGCCGTGCATAAGGTAAAGTGGTTTTAAAACCAGAGCCTGTACATAAAGGTAAAGCTATAAAAATATCAGCGCGCAGTAAAAACGGAGGAGACCTCATATGAAGCCATCTAAATATCGTTTTTACAGTCAGGTACTTGAAATAACAGTCTTGTTTTGGTTCCCAATTAAAATCCAGCCGTAATTATGATATTTTCTTTAATGATTTCATAAGAAACGCAAATATTTGAGCGAAGCTGTTCGGTTTTATCGTTTTATTAAAGTTGTTTTCAGCATCTCCTTAATATTTTTTTCGAATATGAAATTCTTTGAGTAATGCTGGTTTATTATATCAGCTAATCCAGTAGTAGACATGCAGACTTTTGCTTGCAATCAGGGGTAGATAGAGGTTTTCTAAACATAATGGGAGTTGTAAGCTATGAAACCTAACAAGATATTAAAGTCTTTCAATAGAGCATTTAAACTGCATTCATTCATCAAATTGGTTAGAGACTTCAAGACATAAAGCTTTTCATTACAGTCACTAAACATAACGCAGTCAGAAATATGAAATGATTTTCTAAGGAACAAAAAATATTCTTAAATCCCTTAATTCAATTATCCAATCCCGCAGCGTATTATAACCAAGGAAATGAGAATGTAAATCAAGTAGAGATCTCGAAACTTTGTCTCCAAGATCGCACGACTTCAGCCGAACGAACGTCCCTATTCATCAAACGTACACGCGCGGGTTGAATCTCCCGATTCGTACGTCCGTACGTAATCGCACGATCCCCTGCGTTAGAGAACTTAGTGCGTGCGCGGCCTAACAAATCACGTTGTATTTTTAAAAGTGAAAAAGAGTTAGAACTGACACATAACAGTTCCGCTGTGTGTGTTCGAAAATATATGCGTGCCGAATTCACGTTATTTTTTGTTTTGAAAAGTTGGTTGGGATTTGTGGCAGGTAGGACTTTTGATGCATAGTAATAAAAATAGTTTACGATAGTGCTGTATTGGGAATTGACGTTTCCGTATAAAAAACGTGTTATGGAAACACAACAAAACTTTAATAAACTTTTCTTATCATTCAATCTTGTGCGGCGGTTTCTAAACAAAACAGACGATAAAAAAAACTGGCCAAGTGCGAGTCGGACTCGCGCACGAAGGGTTCCGTACCATGTATCTATAATAACGGCAAAAAAATCCTGTTGCAGGTTTGCTGTAAGAAAACCCAATTTTGGGTTAAGCTCGCCGTTGTACATAAGCTATATATTGTAATGTTGTGTGTATATCTTTTAATTTTGTGTGCAATAAAGAATAAGAAATAACGGCAAAAAAAATCTGTTGTATGGGAGCCCCCCTTAATATTTAATTTATTTTTATTTTTTGTATTTGTTGTTATAGCGGCAATAGTAATACATCATTTGTGAAAATTTCAGCTTTCTAGCTATCACGGTTTATGAGATACAGCCTGGAGACAGACAGAGAGACAGACAGACAGACAGACAGACAGCGGAGTCTTAGTAATAGGGTCCCGTTTTACCCTTTGGGTACGGAACCCTAAAAACGGAGGAAACCTCAATTGCAGCTTGTGAACGACCTATAAAATAATCATCATCAATTACATAAATGCTCCTATTTGAAATTGTTACCGAGGCCATAAAATATTTAATTAAAGTAAACTCGCTGAGTTTACTACTTGTTACATTAGATTTATCTTAATCAAATTAAGATTTGTGTTGAAAGGTTAAAATAACATAAAAATGGTTATTTATATATCCTTTTACACACTTCATGATACCTATTAATGTTTCTTGTATTATTTCCTGAACATAATATAATTATATCTTGCTTAGCCTTTCCTGGTAAACATGAAACTATTATACTGGTAACATTCCTACATAAATGCTAAATCTAATTGCAATACAAAGGGGAGGGGTTAGATCAAATATTACCTTTCCCACAAGCTGCGTCAGTTATACAAATAGGTAATAACGGCTGCATTTCCGACAGCATACATTTAAATTAATTAATTAATGTCCACAATCAAAACGCTTACAATTCTACCTATTACTGTCGAAATCGACGTCTTCAAAACTCCAAGCACAGATAAATGCTGCTATTTAACTACTTACAAAATCTGTTTTGAAAAACTCAAATATTAACCGAGGGAACATGAAATTGAACGCACCTAACACACTAAATTATTCCCCAAAAAAAGTGTTACCAACGTAAAAATTTAAAAATAAAAATGAAACGCGTCTATAAAAGTTTAATATCAAAATTAGACCGTTTATCCCGATTCAGAATAACGCGCGGCCCTATGTTGCATGCAGATTAGGCTTCCCTACTCCCCGTTTTTATTTGCCTACGTTCAAACCGACTGTCTTTCGAACACGTGGGAAAGCCGTATTACATTATTAAATTTTCTAAGTATTGCAACTGAGATCAGGAAATAAAATGGCGACGTGGTAGGAAAAATGTGTTAATAAATTTTCTTTTAGGTAGATTGATAAAATAAATAATATTTAAGTACTTGTGTGAGATTTCTAATTATGTTGAATTATGTGTACTGAAGATAATGTATTTATTTTGTAACAACAGAGTTCGAGTTCTATCTCACCCAGGCAATCTAATTTTCAACTAACTTAATAAGTAATATACACATTATGTGCGGGATTTTAATGGGTTTTGCTGGAAGAATACTCGTTGCAAGATAAATTTACGTTTAATCGATGTTAACTGCACGGGTTATGTATGGCAAGTGAATAAGTGACGTTTTTATATACAAAGAAAGTACATGGACACCTTATAAAATAAGACTAAAAACTAGTTGAGCGGGTTGCTGCTATGCAGTATTAATCAGGCGCTCAAACATGCCCCCGGGCGTTGAAAGCGATGGTTTCAACCAGATTCATTTGAAGACACAGGCAATGGGCAGATTCTGTTAAATGCCCGCCGAACGGTTCCAGTGGAGGTCTGGATATCAGCTACACGAGCGATGCCATCAGTTCCCGGGTGAACAGCCACAATCCGTCCAAGTTTCCACTTCAGAGGAGGAAGATTGTCTTCCTTAATCACGACTAAGGAGTTTAATTTCAGCTCATCCTTGCAGGAACGCCATTTGGACCGTACTTGTAATTCTGTCACATACTCCTTACTCCATCTGCTCCAGAAGTGTTGGCGGAGTTGCTCGATTCGTTGGAAGCGAGTCAGATGGTTGGCAGAATAATCCTGGTAGTCAGGTTGCGGCAAGGAAGTAAGAGACCGCCCAACAAGAAAATGTCCCGGCGTAAGCGGAGTATAATCTGCAGGATCCGAAGACAAGGGCGTCAGTGGACGTGAGTTCAGAATGGCTTCAATCTTAACTAGTGCGGTGTACAGCTCCTCGAAGGTCAAATTACAATTTCCCAACACTCTTTGAAGGTGGTATTTTGTTGACTTGACACCCGCCTCCCAGAGCCCGCCGAAATGAGGGGTATATGCGGGTATAAAGTGAAACCTTATTCCATCGTTCGCTGCACTTTCACCCAAGGACGAACTATTTAATTTTAAAAATTTAGAAAGGTCGTTGTACGCACCGACAAAGGAGGTACCGTTATCCGAGAAGATATCAACGGGTTTACCTCTTCGAGAAATAAATCGATACAAAGCCAGTAAGTAACTATTGCTGGTTAAATCGCCAACCAACTCCAAATGGATGGCCTTGGTTGTGAAACAAATGAAAATTGCGACATACACCTTTACCAGCCTGCATCCACGACCTTGACGACTAGCACACATAATAGGCCCGGCATAATCAACGCCCGTGCTCTCAAAGGGATAACCTGGACGAAGGCGTTCTTGTGGTAAGTTACCCATTAACGGAGTTACGACCTTACCCTTCATGCGTTGACACAGAACACACTTGTGATAACATGCCTTTGCCAAGTTGCGACCTCCTATTGGCCAGTAAGATTCCCTAATGGAAGCTAGTAGTAATTGTGGGCCAGCATGCATTAATCGTCTATGCTCGAAATGAAATAACAATTTTGTTAATTTATGAGTGGACTGTAATAATATAGGGTGCTTTTTATCGTAAGCAAAATTTGAATTATCGAGACGTCCTCCTACTCGCATAATATTTTTGTCGTCCAAAAAAACATTGAACTTAAGAAGGGCGCTCCCTTTAGGTAAGCTACTTTTATTTAAAAGTAATTCATACTCTGAAAATGATTGAGACTGACTATGAATAATAACAACATTTAGTGCATCTTGTAACTCATCATGTGACAAATAATTATCCTTTGGATAATGTTTTCTGCATGACTTAATAAATCGCAATAGGTAAGCAACAGAGCGTATCAGCCGTGAGTAATTAGAATAACGACTAAAATCAATGAAATCCTCAGCTTTTGAATTATTAATGACAGCATTTAACACAACATTAGGTCGAGTCTCCGGTAACGACTCCTGTCCTGGACACTTAATTTGTGAAGGCCAGTCAGACGGGTCTTGTCCTAAGAATTTAGGTCCATGCCACCACAGATCCGAACCCTGCAGAGCACTGATATCCACTCCACGAGATATGAGGTCTGCTGGGTTTTGATCGGTTGGGACGTGCCGCCATGTACAGTTGCCCGCCTTATCCAAAACTTCAGCAACGCGGTTGCGTACAAACGGCTGAAGTTTGGTAGGCATCATCTGTAACCATCCCAGCACGATGGTTGAATCAGTCCAACAATAGACCCGACTGATCTTCACTCGGAGTGAGGCCATCACTTTCTCATAGAGACGAGAACCGACTACCGCACCACACAACTCCAGCCGCGGGATTGTTGTAGGCTTTATGGGAGCCACTCGACTCTTGGCCATCAGTAAACGAACCAAATTTTCACCCTTATCATTAATACTGCGAATGTAGACGCAAGCACCATATGCAGACTCAGACGCATCTGTGAAAATATGGAGTTCTAGCTCCGTATATAAATTGCAGACTACAATACGCGGAATACGGAAATCATTTAAAAGAGGTAAAGACTTAATTATCACATCCCAATGCTTACTAATACCATTAGGTAATGGTTGATCCCATGATAATTTGTCTAACCACACTTTCTGTAGCAATACCTTCATAGTGATAACAATAGGACCCAAAAGGCCTAAGGGGTCGAAAATTCGCGCAATCACGGATAGCAAATCACGCTTAGTGTACCCAGTCGAGGACTTAGTTACACTTATAGGAAACCCTAACTCATCAGCACTGACATACCAACCAAGACCAAGCAGTCTGTCAGGCTCATTAGGTCCAATATTTAAGTCTAATGACGCTGGCAAGTTGCTTGACACAGGAACACAATCCGACACTAGTTGAGGTTCATTTGACTTCCACTTTCTCAATGGCATACATGCCGAAGCAAGCACCTTTGTAACTTCAGTGCGAATTAATTTTGCTTCGTGTAAGTCATTCGCCCCTGTCAGTAAATCGTCGACGTAAAAGTCATGTCTGATGATATCAGATATTGTAGGGTTCCTACAATCTAGTCCGAGTTGTTCAAGGCATCGAGTCGCAAGAAACGGTGCACTAGCCGTACCGTACGTGACGGTGTTTAATTCATAAACACTAATCGGCTCACAAGCATTGTCACGCCAAACAATCTGTTGTAAATACCTATCCGACGGGTGGACGACTATTTGTCTATACATCTTCTCCACATCCGCAGATAAAACATACTTGTGGAACCTGAAACGAAGGAGTATAGACAACAGGTCGTCCTGTACAGTAGGCCCGACCATCTGTAGGTCATTAAAGGACACTCCCGTCGAAGTAGGACAACTTGCGTTGAAGACAACACGAAGTTTGGTCGTGCTACTCGACTCGCGCAATATTCCGTGATGGGGAATAAAATAACCAGTACACAAATTAGGTTTATTAATTTTTGTCATATGACCTAGTGACTCGTATTCTAACAAAAAGTCATGATACATTCTACTAAATTCTAGCTTAACCTTTAATCTACGCTCTAACGACTGTAAACAATGTGCAGCTTTCTTAAAAGAATTGCCCAGAACAGAAACATCTTTCTTAAGGGGTATGCGAACACAAAAACGACCATCAGACAATCGTGTCGTATTTTTCACGAAATGATCTTCACACATTTTTTCTTCTGGCATGTAAGAATTGGAAGATTTCGCATTCACCTCCTCTAATTGCCAGAACCTTGTCAATTCTGTTCTAAGTCCTTCCCAGTCACTATCGCCATCGGAAATCATTTTAGTGAAATTACAATTTACATCATTCGACAGCAGTGAAATATAATTTTGAGTAATTGGACCGGAAACTATCCATCCCAAACGGGTTTCACACAATAATGGTTTTCCGGCACCTAATTTTAATCTTTGCGATCCTAACAATTCCCAAAATATGTCAGCACCGATTAATAAATCAACATCAGCTGGCTTATAAAAAGTAGGATCAGCAAGAATAATATTTGAAGGTATTTCGAAATCAGAAATATTTATTTCACGGGACGGTACGGTACTTGTAATATATGGCAGAACAAAACAATTAAGTTCGAAAGCAAAACTATCATCTAATGACGTCATCTGAACACGACATGTTTTGCCTACGTGCGAAGTGACATTGTTGATGCCAAGAATAGATTTATTAACTTGACTACTTTTTAAACTGAGTTGTTTACATAACCTGTCCGTTATGAATGACGAGGTGCTACCGCTATCAAGTACCGCGCGAGCGAGATGCACGCATCCATTGTTGTCCCGCAGTTTAACCAGGGCGGTCGACAACAACACATCTTGCTGCTTATGACCACGGGGAGATGCAATATTAGCTGACAAGGCTACGGTATTTGTATCCGTGCTAGTAGATGGTGAAGAAGCCGATGCAGACAAGTTGTTGTTATCACAAAGTGTATTTGCAATAGTACCTTTAGAATCTGTGTGAATTAGTGTGTTATGCCTACGTTTGCATAGTTTGCAACCTGGTTTTTTACATTTGTTAGCATAGTGACCTGAACGAAAACAATTGAAACAGACTTTATAACTGGGTAGCAATTTGAGACGATCGTCATTGTTTAATGCGAGAAACTGTGGACAATTATTTAAACTGTGATCATTGTTATGACATTTAGGACATACTTTAGGAGCTAATTCAGTGCTAGAAACGTTAGAAGATTGTATTGCTACCATAGACTTGATCTTAGAGCCTGATTTACCTGATGTTTGCGAACAATTATTGCGACTTAGTTCTAAGGTCTCGATTAGAGTGGCTCGATTACGTAGGAATTTCATTAATGCGTCAAATGTGATCATGTTGTCTTTGTCCATCCTACCTTTGTACTCCTCCCACTCACGATAGGTCTTTTGATCAAGCTTGCGAGTAACAAATTCAATCAAAAGTGTGTCCCAGTTTTTAACAGGTTCCCCTAACGATTCCAATGCACGCAAATCTTTATTTAGGTGATCGATTAAGTTTTTAATTGCAACTGAAGATTCCCTTGAGATGGGCTCAATATTAAACAATGCCGAAACATGATTTTGCACTAATAATCTTTTGTTGTCAAATCGATCACATAATAATCTCCATGCCACAGAGTAATTGCTTGAAGAAAACTCAATAGATTTAATTACTACTGCAGCAGTTCCCTCAAGACATGCTCTCAAGTAATGGAACTTATTGATTTCGTCGATGTCATCATTACAATGAATTAAACTGGTAAAGGTGTCGCGAAATTCAAGCCAATTAGAATATAATCCGCCAAACTTTGGCAACTGAATTGTTGGCAACCTAACTGGCTTATACATGCTAGCATGTGTACTTTTACAGCTTTCCATTGATTTACTATCCTTATTAAATTCACTCAGAATATTTTGTGCTCTGGACAAGGATTTATAATAATGAGACTCGAATTCAGAACGCTCGAATTCTTGTAATTTGAGATCATCCACAATGCATTCCAGACGTAACTGTACCTCATCATACTGCTCGTACAACGACTCCAACTTGCCCATGCGCAACTGCAACTCTGACACATCACAGTTTGATAACTCTTTGTCCTTAAGTGAGTCCAGAAAGTTGACGAACGCAGTCAAACGACCCTTAAAGCTACCTCGCTTTTTAACTAACTCCCTTTCCTCGGACATACTGGGAGATGAGTGTTGTCAACCTGAAATTGATACAGGAATGCAATTATAAAGAGAACAATATTATATTAATACACGCCTAGAACTGTGTTGTATACACTTCCTGTGTGTTATTGCAAACAACACAAACAAAATAATGTAACAATGACTTGCACTAATATCGACACTCTCAACTAATATTATTAAGTATTATGTCAAGATACCTGCTAACACTAAACAACCACTGTTAAGTAGATGATTATGTGAATTAGTTAAAGCTTATCCCTAATTAAGTTTAAGTGATGTAGCAAACAAGCTAACTATACTCTATTCAGTATGATTTTAAACTTAATTTTGCTGATGAATAAAATACTAATCACAATGCAACAAGTACCTAATGATTTTCATCTAACACAATACAATAGGTAATACAATAAATTATACTGACCTTTTTCTGTATATTTACTTAACTTATATACTACCTGAGTGTTGGGTGACGATATTAGATTGATTTTATTATAAACGCAGTACACCGCTAATAGCTTGCTTGAGATCAATCCAATCACATATGGTATCCAATCCACCGGCAAATAACCTCCACGACACGTGGATAATAAAATCCTTAATTTCTTGATTAAATCCGCTGATCTTCTTTATATTAAACTTTATCCGGCTCGAAGGACCATGTGCGGGATTTTAATGGGTTTTGCTGGAAGAATACTCGTTGCAAGATAAATTTACGTTTAATCGATGTTAACTGCACGGGTTATGTATGGCAAGTGAATAAGTGACGTTTTTATATACAAAGAAAGTACATGGACACCTTATAAAATAAGACTAAAAACTAGTTGAGCGGGTTGCTGCTATGCAGTATTAATCAGGCGCTCAAACACATTATCTTGCTGTCAGAATATGAAAATGAACTATTTTCCAAATTATATTACCCACTCATAATGTTCCAAGAATAACAGTATTATTACCAACCTATTGTATTCTAGCAAACGTGTTTTCATTCCAAGAAAATTGTTCAAAATAATTTATTGCGTGGCATTTACATTGAATTTGCTTTGTTATAATGACGTTATTAAGTCATAAAGTGTCTACTATATGGCCAACGGGTCGAACTCGACCCTTTATTCTCTATGTATCGATTTTGATACCAGCTAACTATTTATTAACTGCAGTTAAGGGTCAATTACTACAGCAGTTTGCATGTACCGGGAATTTCTATCCAACTTGAAATAGGGAAAGTTGCATAACAAAGAAAATTAGAACGGAAATAGATACTGCAAGAATGAAGCTAAATTATCTAACTACTTGCTGAAAAAGATAGTGCTACTAAAAAAAATTACTAAAGCTGTTTTCTCAATAATTATTTGGTTGTTGTTATTATTTCAGCAAATCGATTCTTTGAACTAGTAATATGTCCAAAACTTGGCATACACAGAAGATAAACTTCACACCTAATATAATTGTCACTGAAAAACACTCAACGTCGACTGTACCATTCATTCGTTCTCTCCTTCATTCATTCATTTGTCAAAATTACTACGCCTTTGTGCTTCGACCAATTATTTTTATGACCACCAATTAATGAAAAAGTAAATTAAGAATCCCTCATCTTGCACAAAGATTTCAAAAGAATACCGACCAATTTTCTTTTTAACATGCTTTTTTTGTTTAACTTGGCTTGTATCTTCAGTACTTTAAGAACGATATTCAAATTTATAATTATCGGGCATTGTTCTTTCAATAAGGCAGTTCTTTATTTCTTATCCAATTGGTTTTGTAATTTAAAGGAACTCAATGTAAAATGTAGAAACTGTGGGCTATCATCAGTAACTTACATAAATCGTTGCGATTGATTTATTCATAAACTTTGGAACTTAGTAAATTCTTGTGTCGTCTGTTAACTAACTAAATTCAGAAAATCTACATTAATTAAGATTAAGGTCTACCTAAATAAGTTGAGTATCTATTTCAGCAGTTTATAAATTCCACCACACTTACATAATATTATTATCAGCCTTTAACGTTCCAGCATTGGTTACGTCTTTGAGAGTTAATGGACTTAATCCACCACGCGACACAGCATGAGAACAAGTGGCGATAGAGCTTTGGAAAACGGACAAATAACTCACTTACAATCTCAGAAAAACTTTAATTTCAATAAAAATCTACTTTTATATCCTATATCTCCTAAAAAGCACCCTGATATGCTTTGACCGATAAAACGGCAGTAAAGTTTAACTATCGAGTGTTTTCGACACTTGTATTATAACCATTACCATTGAAACAACCCATTTATATCGTGAATATCGAAATAAAACCAGTAGCCGACAATTAAAGCTGAATAAAATACCTTCTATGTGAGCTAGTGGGGCTGGTTACACTGTTTATAGTACCAATTTAATAATATAATAGAGGTGAAATAGTTCAGTTTCGAAACATGCCCGAGCTTTAACTTTCAAAGGGAGAGTTTAATCATTTATTACCTACCTCGTGGGATTTTTGAGTAAAAAGTTTTATTACCTCTACTATAACACTCATTTTATTAAACAATATCGGGAATACACTTTGAAGTGAATGAATTCATTTTTATTGGTAATTAAGTGGAGCGAGGTTATAGATTAGAAAATCTAATTTAAAAGTCATTCATTTAGTTAGTGAACCCTTTGGTTTAATTAACAGATAGATACTTACGTTCTTTTTTGTTTCGTTTAATAGGAACTATAAATGACTCGCCCTGCTTCACACGGGTGCAATCACGACATGGTTAAAACATCGAGATGTCTGTGCTATATTATCTCAGTTAAATATTTATCTATGTTCTATGTTAAGGGTTGGTTTCCGCACTTAGTCCCTTAAGTGAACCATTGTGCGTGAGCCATGGTGGCCGTTACTCCAACCAGCCCACCTCTCTCCAGAAGCGGATCAAACTTCCTGGTCTTCTCAGGACATCAACAAGGGATCTTGGTGTTCCAAGAGTCTCCTTGTGGATCTGGGTGACGCCGGTGCACTCGAGGAGTACATGCACTACCGTTTCCTCTGCCTCCATGCAAACTCTGCACAGCGGACTGTTAGTGATACCTTTTTTTTTCTTTGGGATGGGAAATCATCAAATGACCCCTTCCGATCTGGGCGGAGCGGAAGGGAGTGTCAGACTTTTACTGACTAAAACCCATCCGTGTTCCTTCTTTTGCCCTTTGTGTTCCAGGGCCGCGGTATCTCTTTCGAACAGTCCCGCAGCCCTGGTGTCAGTGATACCTAGGGTGTAAGTGTTTGTTCAGTAAGCAGTGTCCAGTGATGGTCCCCGCCACCAGTCGTAGGCTATCTCTGTTCAGGCGCAGAAGGCGCTTGATCAGCTTCGTATCTAGGGATGGCATAGCTTCTTCGGATTGCCTACACCCTGGTGTCGAGGTCCGCCATTTCTCCGCTTTTGTTTGAGTCTGATCCTTTAACCAACTCCTTAGCTGCTTGGGAAAATAATGAGCACAATGGGTTCGGGTCCGAAGGCTTTTGTGTTAGTTCCCCTTCTGGCGAGTTCATCAGCTGCTTCATTTCCAAGTGATCCACTGTGTCTTTTGATCCATTGTAGTGTCACCGTGTTACGGTTTAGTACCGTAACTCGTTCTAGGGCATTATGGCATTCTAGTATTCTAGCTGGCTTCTCTTTAAGGATTGAAGAACTGAGGCACTGTCGGAGAGTATTCGAATATGGGTATCCATAACTTCCCTGACCTCTATGGCGTGTGCTGCTCGAATAATACCTACACACTCAGCTTGATAGACAGAGTTGAGCATTCCCAGGGGTCTGGATATTTTAATGTTTAGGTCGTCGGAGAAGACTTCGACACCTCTCCCGTCGTCGGTTTTTAATCCATCAGTGTAGATCCTTAGCTCTTTTGAACTTGAGTAGTCACACATCTCCGCTGTGAGCTCTATGTTGTAGTGTTTTTGAAAGCAGTGGGTCTTCACTTCAGAGTCCTGTCGCTGGGTGATGCCATCATGGGCTGTTGTTATATAAATAATATTTATCAATTATACATACAAACCTAAATCAAATCAAATCGTATAATTGTGATACATGGGTAACATGCAGGTGGTCCTTCTAGAATAAACGCTCCAAATGACAGTGAAAACCGCATCAAAACCTGTTGCGAAGCTTAGGAAGCTTAGGAAAATAACACGTTTACATCAGCACGAAAACTCACTTCAATTTATATGCATTTGTAGATCGAGATTTTCATAAAATCTTAGTTATTATATCTTAACGATCAGAAACCGACACACTTAGACCGTTAAAACTCTTTTGAAAAAATAAAACCGACTTCATAAAGTGAAAAAAATAACTTTAGCTTCGACTTCTGAAGCAAAATGAAATCAGACGAATTTATAACCTCCTCCTTTTAGAAGTCGGTTAACAACAATAAAACCATTTACATAGCTTCGCAAGCAACATCATCTAACTCACATAAAACCATACCAGAGCCAAAGGGTGCCAAATCGAATGACCAGCAAAAGGGACGAGATGGGAATCCAATCGGCTATTCGTGGCACGTTTAATTGATAGCACCATTAGCACTACAGTGTCTACAACACTGTTTAAATGTCGGACAGAAAGAAATAAAATGTAATTTGTTCTTTCTATAGAAGATAGCACTTAAGTACTATTAGTTAGTAGGGAGTTGAGATATCCAAACTAATGTCGAGAAAGGCTTAATAGGTGTTAGGCCTTGTCTGAGAAGGAGCGGCTCTCAAGTAATGTAAATATGGTCTTATTCTTTATTGCACACAAAATTAAAAGATATACACACAACATTACAATATATAGCTTATGTACAACGGCGAGCTTAACCCAAAATTGGGTTTTCTTACAGCTTATTGGGTTGTTATAAGAAACTGTTTTCAAAATGTCGGTGGTGTGAGAAAAGAATCTATAAAAATTAGGTATTATTTTTTCGCGCTTTAATATCATTATTAGGTATACTTTTTACTAAGATCCTTTCAGCTTTATATCATTTACAATCGCTGCAATCTGGTAATTTGTATGTTCTATTTTTGATAATTCGTAGAACTTTCTTTCAAAGACGATACAAGGAAGACCCTAGTCTGGAGCTCCAAACAAAAGTTCGACCACAAAAAAATATTATTGCTCAATAACCTAACTATGTTAAAAATCCATATCCATACTAATATCATCTATTCCGTGCTAATATCCATACTCCATACTAATTACTATAACTAATACTAATATACCATACTACTACTAATACTAATATATACTAATTACTAAAATTACTGATAAATAAGTAATTAATTACTTATAATAAGAAAGCTTGGGTAGTCCTAACTAATATCATAATCCTAACTTTCCTAACTTAATAATTATAAATGCGAAAGTAAGTATGTTTGTTACCATTTCACGCCTAAACCACTGAACCGATCATCTTGAAATTTTCCATATACGTTGTCAAGTGTACAGAAACGGTCATAACCTACCTTTCATCCCGAAAAAAGTACTGTTCCCGAGAAAAACAACAATAACGTTCTTATGATAATAGATGGCGCCACGTGTCTTTCAAATCATGAATTCATGATTGAATTACATTATTACAAGCAGAGGATAACCCAAATTGATTGTCAAATTCTAAATTAACGCGAGCCAAGCCGCGGACAAAAGCTAGTTAAAATATAAAAGGCAAAGTAAACAAACAGCACACAGCTTTTCACTTAATTATCTACTAAACACAATTATCAACAAAAGTTTCAAAATAATTTCACCGAGTTTTAGTTGTTTAGTTGTTCAGTACTTTGTGGTTTACAAAACGATTAAACAGTTTGCTTAAACGGTTACCTACTGTTTCACTGAATTCCGTAACTGAAATGAGAGTAACAATTTATTTCCTGTGATATATCCGAAACCAGTTGTTAAACTGTGTTGCCATTTTGAAATTTAAAAAGTATAATATTTTAGAGTTCACCCCAAAGCCTGTTTGGGGTGAACTCTGAAATAAAAGCCAAATAAATGTTATGTCTACAGTATTTGAAACTAGTGGAATATACTGCTCTATACAGGGTGTAAACCAGACCCTTCACGAAGCTGTCAACCAAGCATTATGTACAGACGCCAGCACATCAAGCTACTACAATCTGTCAAATTCCTTTAATAGATTTTCAGCTTTATCGCTTAAGCATTCAAGGTTCAAGGTTGATTGGGTAAATTTGACACTTTCGGGTAGCTTGTTGTGCTGGCGTCTGTACATTAAACTTGCTTGGCTTGGAAGATTTTTGTATGAAGTCTGGCCGACTTAACTTCCACTAAAACACATTTAAATGGCGGTTGTTAGGCCGGCCATTTAATTCAAATCCTAAAAAACTACAGATATGTGGGACTTTGAAATGCCGTTCATTACTACGCAAAGCGCTTTGCGTACAGACTTCCGAGTAGGTACCTACTCTTCGTGTGCAAAGCTGCTTGTAAAACATAATTATGTCACCCTACTAAACTTCGGTCCCCACTTCCATACCAAAGGACTAGTTGCTTCGCATTTCCCTCAATGACTTGAGTGGGTTCCATCGCAAGTCCAAAGCAAAATACGCTTTATTTTTATGTTCTGCGGTCTCTCTGTGAAAATATTTGCAGTTGAAAGTACACGGGCTTTTAGGTAAATGGGTCTAGGTAGATAGTTTTATGGGTGTGTGGAAAGGTAATATAAGTTGATGCCTACATTGTTTTTAGTGTTCTGTGGTTCAGTGGAGCCCAAAATGACGCTTTCCTGTAGAAATACAGAAATACCTTCAAAATTCAAGATTTTGACTAAAAACAAAAACGATAAAAACAATATTACCATAAAAAGTTACGAAATTAAATAAAAAAGTTTGTTGATTACTACACATTTCATGTAAAGCATATAAATCAAGTTGCGTGCAGCAACCCCTTATATTAATTTAAAACGTCAACATTATCGGTAACACCGACACCCAGGTGTAAAATGATCTTCCCCCTCGTGGAAAATTGGAAAATGCGGATATTGGCGGGAACAAGCCCGGCTCCATTAATTGACGCCATTAATCTTTTGACCGTATCCGACACCTCACGACTGGCGACGGAAAGGGCCGAGAATGTCCGAACACGTGTTATTACCAGTATTAAAACAATGTTATCAGGTATCGCTTTCCTGGTTTGTTTATTTAAAGTGTTGATTCGGTCATAATTTTAAATAGTTGTTATATCTCAATTCTAACTTACTTGTGTTTCCACTTCGTAGAAACAGTCCACGGTATAAGTAGTTTGGACCCAAACTCAATGCACAGGTGTCGGTATTTTCTTTCAATTTTCCTTCCCCAGTAAACAAAACATGTTGAAATTGCGTTGTTTCCACTCGATTTACCTCGCGTTCCCGTTCACTTAAGACTTCACCCGTATTATAAAACTTTTTTGTAGGAAGAAGCTGTGTATTACGGCTAAATAATAAACTTTTTACGATACTAAATCGCCTCCTTTTTTATGTGAAAACATTCTAGAATGTATATCTACAAGTATTTGATGATCGTTTTATTCGTCGTAAACTACATCGAGTGGCGATAAAAGATGGATTATTGTGTCTGTCTAAGTGTCTACTAAGTTTCCATTGTAGTTTTCTCATTCGATGTGAAACTTACTGTTTCTATAATAGTGTAGAACTCTCTCCTTAATATCTTCGTTGCGAAAACAATTTTTCATATAAATATAATTTTCTTTTGTTATAGATGGAGAACCGAAGCGGTTGGTGTACGCGGCGGCACCGCTGTAGGTGAACAGCGAGCCACATGGCGCGGGCGTGGGTGTTCGCGGTGGTCGCCATCCTCACGTTGGTGACCACTCGCGCCTACCTCATCCTCATTCCCGATACCGCTCCGCCAGGGCATGAGGTCCTCGACGCTGCTGTCTACAAGCTAGGCTCCGAACGGAACTACAACATCGATGTCCACCGAACAGCTAACTTCGTCCATCACATCCTCAAAGTCAACAGGACCAGTGGCCTCGTCACTTTGAGAAAAAGACTAAGATGCGACGGAGTCCTTTATCCAAACCTCTTCACTTTCTACGTAGACTCCACATCGGAACGCATCCGCGACATCGACTACTACAGTCTACCTATAAGGGTTCTGGTGACCGGCGAGGACTGTAGTAGGAGGCACGCTGAACTGTATGACATAGATTTCGACCGCGTCTACGACCAAAACGATGCCGCGTTGCAATACGAGGAACAGCCGAGCAGAGATAAAAGAGAAGCAATATATCAAGAGAGTATAGACTGGAGGTTGTTAGAAGGAGAGGAATTAGTTTCTAGTCAATATAATGTCCTTTCTACGGCGTATCCGTGGTCGAACATGATGTTCGAGGACTTCGTAGCGAAAAATAATAGTAGGAGGAAGCGATCTCACAGTTTAATACCCTTCGATATGGCCATAGATGTAAAAATAGCTGAAGCGAAGCAATGGATATCGGAAACATACGCCAGTTTCGCAATCCCGACAACGGATCGATGGCAAGGGATTTGTCTGAAGCAATCGCAATTCGTGAATTCCCTTACAGCTTTCTTACCTAGGACGATTCAAAAGATGTGTAAAGTGCAATTTTTGGATGTGAGTGATCCGAGGTTTATGATTGAGGCAAGTCAAGGTGATTTGGTCGCGAGTGGAGATATTTGTATACAGGAACCTATGTGGAAAGTGTCCATACTCTTTACGTTCAACTGTGACAAGATCAACATTGTGGATTCCGATCACAGATTGAAGATAGTTTATCATCATCAAGAACTGAATGACACTGACATTGCAAGACGTGTGAAGAGGGAGCTCCGGAACCAGTCCCCGTACTTCGAGCAGGCTTTATATGTGGCGTCTGTGGCTGAAGAACAAGCACCGGGAGTTACTGTTACCACAGTTAGAGCTCGGTAAGTTCTTAATGAACACTAACATATACATAAGTAACATATTAATTAGATATTTCGGACACTATAGTCGTGTATAGGCTTCTTTTGGGTTAGCTCGTTCCATCGTCGATCTTCAGGACAAGATTGAGGTCACAGTAGCCCTATCTAATGTTAAAAAAATGCACTGAAACACGTAGAGTCACGCAGTCTAGGAATTAATGATGACTAATGACTTCTAAACCTCTTAATTTGAAGTTCCTTAAGCCTGTAGTAACAAACAGGACGCGAGCATTATCCTAATCAACGTCAGGACATAACACCTAGTCATATATATATGCCATCTGTCCTTTTAATTGACTTTAAGCTGGGTTTATGGACCCATCTATTTTATGCGGTCCGGAACCACTGACATGGGCCATTGAACGCGTCGGGGAATACAGGGGCGCTTGTACTCATATGATTTCATCATTAACTATGATGACGTTGTCATTTTAGTTGTTCGTAACGAGATCATTGCTTGTCGGGTTCTACTCTATTAGTTGCTTAATAGGTTCAAAGGTATCTCTGAATGCGTTATTGGGTGCGATTTCTAAACCTGGAATATTAGGATTAATTGTAATGAACTGCTGAGTTAAGGTTTAACTCTAAAGACTTCTTATTTTAGAAACCTCTTTGATGCCGACGGAATATGCTATTCATCATACTAGTTATTGTTTTCATAAATTCTAGTGCCAAGACGAATCCACTAAACTTTTTGCAGAGCAATAAAATTAAAGTTATTCCATCGGAACGTCTACTTCGAGCTCCTAGATTAATATAATTTCCCCTCCGTTCTCTATTTCCTTGGTTTATCACGTCCGAAGAATTGCAGTAATAACGTGTGTAATCAGACGTTATTTGCTTCCAACATTTTTAAATTGCTACTCTCATCTATTTTGCGCCGCAAGACTTGTTATTGAACTCACTTTATAAATTACTTGCCGTATTACGTAATTACTTCGAATTCTTACCGTTTGATCAAGTTTTCTTTTTCTGTTTAAGTTTCCTATCATTAAATTACTTTGTGAATTTATTTGAATTTTGTTCTTATTTAATAGAGTGCGTACATTTTTGACGGCATGATATTTATTGATTTAAAAAAAAACGACATTCATTAGACACATCTATCACTTGGGAAGAAAAGAAAGCATGTGTGTTAACAAACTATTTTATTAGCACCCCAAGTAACACAGGAAGCATTTTAAAATACGAATAGTAAACTTATGTAAAACTTAAGGTCCGTATAAACTCTTATAAAAGTTCACCGAGCGTCTTGATGCTTTATATTGGTATTTCAAAACCATTATGATGCTTTACAATGTATAACGGTTGGATAATGGCCTATCAAAATGCTTTTGTAAAGCCTTTAGTTTTAGTGAAGCCAACCACAATGCAACTGTACAGCTTTCAGCTGTTTTTAGTGACTTAGGGTTTACAATAGCATTGTTAAGTAGTAAGAAAATGCCTAATGCTGCTTAATAGCATAAACCTGTACCATTATAATGCACCGTAAATCCAGTATACAGCTTTCAGCTGTTTTTAGTGCCTTAGGGTTTACAATAGCATTTTAAGCAGTAAGATAATGCCTATTGCCGCTTAATAGCATAAACCTGTACCATTATAATGCACCGTAAATCCGTGATACAGCTTTAGGTTGTTTTTAGTGCCCTTTGTTGTGCTATAGCACTTTTAAGTGCTAAGTAAAAGCCTAATACTGCTGAACAGCATAAACGTGAATCAATATAATGCTTGCATTTTTAAACATCACCTGAGTGCTGTTGTGCGAGTAACAGCTCTTTAATCAAATACACGTGAGTTATTGTAATGCGTAAAGCTATATATACATTCACTTTACTGTATTCTTAAAACCATTTGTCGGCCATATTGGGGAAAAGCACATAAAATATAATATGTGTATACATCAACAAATAACAGCATTTTTTATGGTGTGTTGCCTAACCGTGTGTGTAATGATTATGATAATTATGCTAATAACAAAATTAAGTTGTGATTATTCAAGTAATGCAAATTCTGAAATGAGTTTTATTGTTTTGCTCAAGGATCCCCAAAATTACTTTCAAGCAATGGCACTATTTCAGTCTACATCAAGTCTATTGGTTTATCGGTGAACCCTTAGAGAACTACTTTATAGCCAATGGCACTACGGTGGTTCATCAAAAGTCTTCTCTCTGGCCTCTAGCTTAACGATTGTTCACGTGTGACTATTTATACTGCTGACGGCATTAATTGGCCTTTATACAGGTTCACCGGGCTATTGTAGACTCACGCCATTTTGAAAATATTTTATAACCAAAAAATATTATCATTCGAACCTATTTATAATAGCAATAGACCTTTATCATAATGATTTAACTTAATTTAATACTGCCCAATCAATACTATTACGTTAATTATGCAAAATTCATTCTAGACTAGGAATAAAAAATTGTTTTGATTATTTGATTCATATTTTTATATAACATTTTATATCTAAACTACAAAATATCGAAGGCGCGTGAAAATTTTCAATGAAACCTATATAGATATTTACAGTAAACTACATTGCGTTTAAATTAGGCATGAAATAACAAAAGAGTCAAAAACTTAGCCAGTATTATAAATTTTATTTTAATGCAAATACAAGTATGGTGTCACTCAGTTTTGACGATCTTCGTCCATATTATATTGCTGAACAAAGTAGTGAAATTACAACGTTAAATGTATTATAACATTTGTGCCATGGTATTAGAGATCTTTTTGCAATGATGATTAAAGTTCTACCTGTGAACACTTAAATAGCCTCAATCATACTTTTAGAACAATCTTATGCTAGTCTAATGCTTTTGTAATGTAATTAACATTTTCATTATCAATAATATTGCTAGTATAATGTTTCTGTAATGCGATTGGCAACTTCATTGACCGTAATAATGCTTCTATAATGCGATTCGCAACTTATTTGGTCACAATAATGCTAATATAATGCGCCTGTAATGCAATTAAACAACTATTTGTGAACTTATTTATGATCTAAAGCCGTATAATTTGTGCCCAAATTAGCATTACAGTAGCCGTATAAACGTTTGTAATGCTATCATAGAACTAACTCAAAATGCGAAAACGATACAGAAATGCTGTAAGTCGGCCGATATAATGCTTTGATGTGTTACTTGGGACCTGCGTCCATCAACCCTAGAACGATAAATTAAAATTATTTTCAGAATACACCTACCACTGCTTGTCTCTGCATCACCCAAAGGTTGACTGGTAGAAAATGCCTATGGCATTAAGTCCGCCTCTGTACTTTCTGCTTGAAGTGTCAAATAAATAAACGCCTTTTATAGGTAGACGTCCTACCTGACGGCTTACATACATCAACATATCACCCGCCTTCACGGTCGACTGACTAATGATCATATCCACTGGATACTTGGACAGTGGACACCTCCCTGCTCCCTTATACATCCCACTAATTATCTGAAATGAGATGCTAGAATTTCTGCTACAGAATGCACTACTTTTGATGATGTTTCTGGTATGAAAATCAACTCAAAAATTAACTAAAAATTTTCAAGCAAGTGTCCATGTTGCGATTGATTGGTTAACTGGTGATCAAAAGTCAAGCAGAGCACAGGGAAGCATAGCATATGCAGCAAGCATAAGCAAAATGGTCTATACTCCTCAGTGAGTGAAATAATGCTACCAATGGTGTTGATGGTATTGAATCGAATTGGTCATAAAAAATTGGCTTTACTAATGCTTTTCCAATATCTAGGGACCCAGAAAACAGTCCAGTAACCTACTCGATGTCAAGTCTCCTGGACTCGCGGTCTGCGGGCATGTTCGCGGTGGACTCCAGGTCCGGTGTAGTGACCACTCAAGCCAGGTTGGACAGGGAGAGACTGGATGTGCACTACTTCAGAGTTGTGGCACAGGATGACACCTTCCCGCCTAGGAGCGGTACTACGACTTTACAGGTAAGATATAAATGTATACTTCTATCTTGTTTTTATCGAGTATAGATATATTTTAGCTTTCTTCTTTCCTTGGCAATAGCAAATTCTGTTCCTGTTGTTTAGTGATGGGGACTATTTTAAATCGGCGTCTACAATCCCGCTGAGCTTCTCAACAAATTTTACAGCTTCTTTGAACATCCAGCTGTTTTTACAATTTCATTTGCCTTATCTTGTGACACGCATCCATGTAAAGACAGTACATGAACTTTTCTCATCACACCCAGACTAATAAAACACTTCTATATAGATTAATGTGCTGGACTGCAACGACCACTCACCTGTCTTCGAGATGCAACAATACGAGTCTTCAGTAAGAGAAGGTGCAAGTCCTGGAACTACTGTACTGACTCTTAAGGCCACTGATCAGGATATCGGGAAAAATGCTGAGGTAAGACATACTGCCAATTTCTGATGTGAGTATTTGAGTAGAGAATTTTGTCAAATTCTAAATAAGGTGATTCCTTCAATGAAATGAGTTTGACATAAGTTCACATTTTCGGACGAAAGTCTACGACGCCGGCGACCGGGCGGAGATGGTCGATGGAGCAAGGCTTTGACCGAGTGGTGGCCATGGTTAGGCCAAAGAAACCAGGGCCCTCCTAAAGCTCGTTTGGTCGACGATATCGTCAAAGTCGCGCGAAACACCTGGATAAGGAACGCTCAGAACCGGGAAGTGTGGCATAAAAAAGGGGAGGCCTATACCCAGCAGTGGGTGATTCCGGGCTGATATGATGATGAACGAGTTCGACGACTTCCAAACTTCAATTACTCAATTCAGAAACCGGCAATATAATAAACCTATCTGAAACTCCTGATTAAAATGCGGAAAATACGTGTAATGCTTCATTTAATCTGAACAAATACACAATCCCTACCCTCTTTGAGAACCCGCAATAAATAAGTACGAAAGTTAATTTTACACATGTACAATCTCCGACATTCATTGAGGAGCAATTAATTACCCAAAGATTTCCTTTCCAGGTGGAATATTCAATAGAAACAGTAACAGCAGAGACCCTAAGCCCAGAAGACACCAACGAATCCATCGACAATATGGATCAGATAGAAACGCAGGACGTCTTCCGGATAGACGGCAGGAGTGGAGCATTGCTGACCAGATCACCTCTTGATAGGGAGAAAGTGGCTCGATATACTGTGATTGTGAAGGCCACGGATCAAGCTAGTCCTGTGTCTGATAGGCTTTCTAGCACGTGAGTTATTTTTCTTATTTTTGATGTTATTGGTTGACATATAAACCAACAACCTACCCGATGATAGAAAGTGGTCACTGTCACCAGAAACAGTAAAAGAGTAGCCATCCCGAAGACTAAGCCAAAATGTCACAAGTTGCCGAGTGTAATTAGATACTACAAGTGTAGTTTATAGTGGTTCACTACAAACTGCGTTCCACTTTTTGAGTATTTTTGGTGTTATTAAACTCGGCTTAAGGGTAGAGACCCTTAAGCCGAGTTTAATAACACCTTAATACTTCGCTTGGTCCCATACCATTCGAACCAGCTATAATATCATCATCTTCCCGCCCTTGTCCCACGTGGTTTGAAGCCGGCAACACGTGTTTTTCTCTCATACTTCAATGTAAACTGTTATGCTATCATTTAAACCAGCTATAATATTAAAGCAAAGCTGTCTGGTGAAAGCTAAAGATATGACAGTGACACTAGTTCAACTCTATTGATAATTTAAATAAAAAATATAAGCCCCTTCCTTTTCTCACTGGATATGACACCAGTTCTAAAATCTACGCCTAATTTAAAACAAAACAAAAATATGAGCCCCTTCCTTTTCTCACGGCTGTAGGCTTATTCATATAAAAAAATGTGACATGAATGAAATAACTCCGTAAAAACGTACCTAACGGTTTCCGCAATGAACAGTCATTAGTGAGCCCATAAATACGACGCTTGATAAATACGGCATTATTTCCTGTCGTCCCCAAATGTAGCTGAAGGCAATACGTTGTTATATTAGCACAATAGGGGAGGCTGTGTATGTGTCCTATTGACATTTGTCTCTTAATAGCTCCCCCTTGGTGAATTTCTACCAAACAGGATAACGTACCTATTCTATATTATTTGGCTTTTTGACTGCCTCGCTAGTTTAGTGGTTGCAAGACTTCTGAGCGTGATGTCATGGGTTTGATTCTATCAGGAATTTCTCATTAGCAGCCACGGAGATCGCATTTGTGCCCGGTAGCCGTAGATGGCAATTGGCTTGCCCCCAAGACAGGACTTGAACATAACTCGCGAAATACCGGTACACCGTTCACCTGCCGGTACACTATTGGGTACACCTCTATCCAACTATTCGGCGAGACCAGCCGTGATATTGTTTTGTCATATTGATGAATCAATATAAATCCAGTCACTGGATACGACTCATTTTATGTAATAAGATTGAAATCAGAAAATTCGCCCTGCGTTCTATCTCGTGGCGTGTTGCCAAACCACCTCCTACCACACAGGTTGACTTTATTACATCCAATTTATTCGAAGGATTTGCTTAAGTTTCAACTCCTTTTTTTTCCTAAACAAAGCACTACATTTGCCTATGTTAAAGCACCTAGGTAGGTAAATACGTACTTCACATGATTAGGTAAATACGGTACCTGTATTAAATTCTACTACTCAAGTTTACCGCGTAATCTCAGTTAATAATTAGGTACAGACCTACTAACCCATTAATACTGATTATCGTGTGTCCTTTGAGTACGCGGTATTCACATACCAGAGAGTTCTGTATAGCTTCTGTTGAGTAGGTCAGTCTATTATTATGATTGAGTGATGAGCTAGAATGGATGTGCATCTCAGAATAGACAGGGCTATGAAGGCTGAAAGATGATCAATAGTAGTATATGAATAGTAGTTGATAAATAGTAGTGTATGTTAATTAGAAGTTTGCGGTAAAGCCGATTCAATCGCAGCTCTATCGTGTACAAGATAGAAAGAAAAGAGAGAAAAAAATATTTATTTGTCGCAGGGACATGACGGGCATACAAAAATATATAACAATAATCATAA
The DNA here is from genome assembly GCA_950022335.1 of Eurois occulta. Lineage (NCBI taxonomy): Eukaryota > Metazoa > Arthropoda > Insecta > Lepidoptera > Noctuidae > Eurois > Eurois occulta. The sequence continues at coordinate 5,563,664 of OX465484.1, read as the reverse complement.
AACGCTTCACTACTTACATAGTAATTATAAAACAAAGTCGCTTTCTCTGTTCCTATATCCCTATGTATGCTTAAATCTTTAAACGACACGGTTGGCGCAGTGGTCAAGCGATTGACTGCCGCGCTGCATGTCGCGGGTTCGATTCCCGTACGGAACAAATATTTGTATGACCTACAAGTAGTTGTTCCGGGTCTGGGTGTTTTTCTATCTATAATATGTATGTATTTACAAAAAAAAAAATGTATACTTATATGTAGTTTATCAGCCATCTAGTTACCATAACACAAGCATTAGGTTGCTTAGCTTGGGACTAGATGGTGCTGTGTGAAATGTCCAGGGATATTTATTTATTTATTTATTTAAAACTACGCAACGGATTTTGATGCGGTTTTTTTTTTAATAGATAGAGTGATTCAAGAGGAAGGTTTATATGTATAATACATGCACCCGTGCGAAGCCAGGGCGGGTCGCTAGTAACAAATATAAGGGAAGGTGGTAGGGATTATAGGTGTTTACCTGAAAGAAACAGCTTAAAACCTTAAAAACGGCCAATTGTACTTCATCTTCTTCTCCACTTGTCCGACCAGTGTGTTACCACCTGCACCTGTAATGGTCATTTTACTTCACATGTTCAACTTTTATTATGGAAACAACCCCGCCAAATCGGTCAAACAAAATCAGCAGTTCCCCACATTACGTCAAATTAACCGAACATAAATTTAACATATTTGCTTCCCAGTGCCACAGTTCACGTCAACATTCTAGACGACAACGACAACTATCCTCAATTCAGTGAGAAGACCTACACAGTGACAGTGGATGAGGATATCAGTGCCAATGACAACCCAGTCGTAGCGAAGATCAAGTAAGTACCATAAAACTAAACGTATACTGCCACTTATGGGATATCTTCCGTGATTTTCAATTACTGTGAGCTCCCGATATTTCGACGCTGCTGTTGCAAGCGTCATGATCGCGGGTGGAGTCATCCCGCGAATCCGCGAATTGACAGTGTATAGATCTGTAAATTGTAGTTTGTAAATAATGTAAATTAAAATAACCCCATTGACAGGGTAAGTTTAATTATAAACCATGAAAGCTGGATCTGTAGACACGTAGTCGAGTTTTCAATCACAAGGAGTTCGGTCTAAATAAGAATGTTTAGAGGTATGGAGACAGGGTGTAACATCTACTGAAAAAGAAGGATTCTCTGATCAGACGAGAGTTGGACCTAGTGGGCTGCCCGTACGATTCTTGTCGGGTTTCCGAATAATATTTTAATCATGCGGATAACTTTGCTTGCGCGTAGGAATTTCGTGACAAAGTTAGCCCACAGGTTAACGAGGGCAAACCACACGTTGATGGTTAATTATTATGTTGCTGATTTTGTGCCTGTATTTATTAAAATTGGTTTATTGTGAAAACGTCTGGTTACAAACTTCACTTGCAATATACATAAAATTAAAGTCAAGCCAACAAAGGGTGAAAGCCGCTCCAACATATTTACAATCACAATACATCTTTCGCTTTCAAAACTCCGCTAAACGTTTTCCAATAGAACATTGTCTCGATATCCAGGGGCAACTGGGGTCCAATAGAGCCATATTTTCAGCTCGGCAATCTTCCCCAGCTTCCCCAGCAACGTCTGCTGCTCAAATTTGTATCGCAATAAATCGTTATAGAAATTGTTGTAAAAGCCCCACGCTCATATTTATTGTTTTACTCGCCCGACAACTGCAACTATCAATATTTCATTTCGCCATTGTGGTTGCCCGTTAGAAATTTATATTTGTATAGCATTTCGACTGTCGAAATTATTAATTTTGGTGTTGAATGTTTGAACATTAAATACGTTCGTAAGTAATGTAACGATGCTGGAAATAAATTCACTTTGTGTTGTAGTTTGTATTCAATTTTATGCTGTTAAAACTACTAAATTAATACACGATTCTCGGCCACTGAAGCTGATATCCGGCTGATTGTTCCGATCGCTTGTCTAAAGTTTTGAAATATTACCTATTTGCTTGCGAATCGCAAATAATTGATTTAGTTTTAACTAGAAATTCTAAGACTCAAGTCAGACTTCCAAAACCAGATGCATATTAGTCATGAAAAAATTAATTTGTCGTCTACATTTCTCGATTCCAACATAAAATTTGTTAGGGGTTGGTTTTTGACCTCGAACGCACAAACAGCTTCATGAAACTGCAAAAGAAAATCATACGCTAAAGGTGCATACCGAAGTTAGTTTGTAGACCAACCTTTTGCAACAGGATAACTTTAACGACGTGGCTTTCTATCGCTTTTGCAGTTTTAGCAATAACTTGTTGTTATCCGGTGTTGTCCAATTACAATTTCAAATGTCGCTCCTCAAAACTATTCTTTGGTGTGGATGCAGCTTCACACTACATTTCTTGATAACTAATCTATTGCTCCCTTTCCTCAGAGCGGCAGACGCAGACGTGGGTGCAAACGCAGCGATACGTTACGCCATCATCGGAGGAAACACTCAAATGCAGTTCTCAATCGACAGCCTCAGCGGAGATGTGTCGTTGGTGAAGCCGCTCGACTACGAGCAAGTTCGAAGCTATCGACTGGTTATTAGAGCTCAAGGTTTGTACAAGATCTTTAATCAATGTATTTTCTGTGTAATGTTTGGGAACAGTAGGAATTAGCCTATTATGTTCCCACTGCTGGAACAAAGGCCTCCTCGCTCTGATTATACTAGGTATAAGCATTTTCTATATGATAAGCTGATTATCTTCTAGATGGCGGCAGTCCCTCCCGGTCCAACACGACACAGCTCCTGGTAAACGTGAAGGATGTGAACGACAATGCGCCGAGATTCTATACGTCACTGTTCCAAGAGTCCGTCAGTGAAAACGTTCCTGTTGGATACAGTATTGTTAGGGTAAGTGTTTATGTCCTATCAGAATTGGCTTCAGTATGCTGCACTGCTCACCTGCCCGCAAAAATATGCATATTTTTTTGAAATACTGAAGAGGCGTGCGTTTGGCCGCAACTCGCCTGATGTGAAGCGATGACGCGGCCTCGGGTGGAGCACGCTTGCACATGGAGCTACCCAAACCTTCGCCCTCTGCGCGGCATCCTCAGTTGATGTTGTCGGTCGTTTGTGATGTTGTCGGGTCCGCCCGTGCGGTCGCTTTGTTTTTATTTTCTTTACCCAAAGGTTGTCAATGAAAACTAAACCCAATTGCTTAATTCGCCTAGGTATGGTGTTTATAAGGTTTGTCACAGACAATAGCTGGCGTACATAGAGAAAATTAAAATGATGTGTATTTCTGTCGAGGTACAATTTATTAAAATGGTATAGATGTTGTTTAATATGCGTACATCGGGTCCGTTTTTTGGAGTATGTAGGTGTGTTATTGTGTAATTGTACCTACTACACAAAATAAACAATCCAACATCACACGATACCTTACTTAGTATATTTTTTCCAACGGAAGTTCTGACCATTGGTATAATTTGATTGCTCCATCGATCGGTCTAAATACCACCCGCTGCATTTTGTTGAGCGCCTGTAATTGCAGGACTGTCACCGCTTATTACAGGCCATGATATGGAACTTACAGTTGTCGGGTCAATGGACTTTTTTATATCTTTAAGGTTTAGGTCTATATTTTGAAACAATATTTGAGTAGATTGAACGTTAATTTCTGGACTCAACAAAACTTAGTAGACATTTGTGAATGACTAACGAAAGGTAGAATGAGAAACATGGGTAACGTACCTAACCGTATTCCGCGGTATTAACACAGAAAATTTTCATCGGCAATTTTAATAATATCTGCTGTTCCATACAGCTTGACCGCATATGTATTGCACTTTTGTAGGAAACAGCTGATTAAAAAAAATTACCTATGAGAATTTCTTGAATAGAATGGTGTATTGAATACGAGGTGACCGTTTGTGCGTCGGTGTCTCTCCCACCCTGTATTATTTCACGGATGTTTCAACTGCGGAGAGCTGAGTGTTGGAAATCCATCAGAGCGCAGATATCTAGGCAGGAATTTAAGTGTCACCTAGCCTTAGAGAAAACAGACAGTAGGGTTGGATTTTTCCCGGAGAAATAAGCACGGGATAGTTAGGTATGAGCCCGTACGGAGGCATTCGATAGATAAATCCGCCCCGTGGCAGGTTGTATTTCGTCTTGTGATGACACACGTAGTTATCTTAGCCCGTAAAACTCCACTACTAACATGGACGACGAACGGACGGACGAATCGATCGGAGCGAACGGACGCCGGGGAATATAGCGAAAATCCCATAAAATATATTAATGGGTAATAGGTACAAAGAATAACTTTTATTATTCCATTCGAACAAAGGATTAGATTGTAACTTAATGTTTTGTTTTCTACAAAATAATATCTTCATTTTACAGAATTATTTTAACTAGATGTGATAACTAACTAACTAAACCTATGCGACAGGTCGGTCTCAAAGTTATAATAAACTTGATAAGTGCCTATTGTTAAAAGTTATGATCGTTTTACATAAAGCAAAGACAGCACTTCTAATCTATTTAATTTGCTTCTATAATATGATAACCATCTTCAGACACCCCTTGGGTAATCTACATGTAATTTAATCATCTCTGAAAAGTGAAAACTTTTGTTTACAACTAAAAGAACGTCGAGACTCGACATGCAGCGCCATCTATTTCGCTGCGGACTAACTACAGACTGTATCCAGAATGTCCCGTACTCAAACACGGGAAAACCAAGCAATATCATATCACGCCCTCTATCCACCAAAGGGATGAGACAGTTACAATGTTCACGTAAGAACGCAGCCTTTCCCAGTAACTGTGCATAAATTCAGACTCCATGCTGTTACTAAGATTGTCTTACTGGTTAAACCCATCATCATTGTGCCCGACCAGGTCATTGAAGAAAGAGAAGAAACTCAACGATCGAAGAGGATAGACACATATGTTGATGGGTAATTTGTTGCGCCACTTCTTCTCACCGAAAACAATGTTTCACACTTCACAGTGGTGAAACATTTCCTAGTGTCAACACTGAAGAAGTGCCCTTGGAATCACTATTGATTTTGATGAACTCGCAACCACAAATATTTGTCTTTTTAATATTGTAAGTACTATTTTTATTGTTATAGGTGCAAGCGTACGATGCAGACGAAGGCATGAACGCGGAGATAACATACACATTAGCTAACAAGGAGTACAACAATAACAACGACTTACCAATCAGCATCGATCCTCGGTCTGGATGGGTGTACACGTCATCGCAGCTGGATAGAGAAGTGCAGGCGAAGTATCAGTTGATGGTTAGTATGCAAAAGATAGTAATATCCAGTTCACTGGGCATAGACCTCTCCCAAACTGCACTCTATCCTCTGCCTTCCTCATTTAGTCTAACCCAGCCATCTTTCATCGTCGTTCCATTGAAAGTAAGAGAGTGATGTCTTCTTTTTACTTGTTTGTTATCAAATCTTCTAGGAACAGACGCCAAGACATCAAGCTACTACAATCTGTAAAATTTCTTTAATAGATTTCAACTTTATCGCTAAAGTATTAGGTTCATGGTTGATTGGGAAAATTTGACAGTTTCAGGTAGCTTGATGTGATAGCTTCTGTACCATGTATACTATACAACCAGAACTAGATCATGATGATGTAAAATTATTGTTCAACATTTCGAGTCCAACTGTTTTTGGCTTGTCAATATTTTCTGCCGCATTTTTCTGTCCCATCGGGCCGAATTCAATCTAGTCTTTGGACTGCTAATTCAATAATTACAGTGGAAATTTTATACAATTTATCCAGATTTGTAAGCTGAATAACAAATATCTATGTTTTCTTACCAGCTCCAATTACGAAGTTTAGCTCAACGCGATTGAGGTTGAAATTAGTTCTACTAAATCGATTCAAAGTTATGACACACTTCGTTCGCCAATCAGATTCAAGAACACAAGCTGGTTCTGTTTTTATTCAAGTTCCAACAAATCAGAAAACTTTTTCTATCTATACAGGTAACTGCAACAGACGGAGGCTCCCCATCTCGTTCAGCAACAGCATCAGTGGTAGTCGTAGTACAAGACGTAAACGACAATGACCCAGTGTTCTCTCCTCCACAATACGAAGTGGAACTAGCTGAGGATGAACCGCCCGGCACTCCTGTAGTGACTCTTACTGCTACTGATGCTGATGAAGATAATAGGTGAGTGATAGAAGTAGTTGAAATTTAGTAGTGTAGCAATAAGACTGCTAACTAAGGAAGAGCTAAAGATGGTGACTCTAAATCCCGTTCAACAAGTGCCTCAGAACCTGCAAATTTTTAGGACAAAAGTCATTGAAGCCATAAAATAACAATAGCGAAAATTCAAGAAATGTAAAACTTATTTTGATTTCTTAAAAATGCCTTGTATTGGCCTATACACCATTATTTTTAGGTCGTTCTGGAGCCGAATACCATGAACTCGATCATCGAACTCGAAACGATTGGGACTATTTTTTTCAAAAAATAACAATAAAAAAAACACGAAATAATAAATTGAATGTTTTTTTTTTAAATAATGAGAACTCAAATGCATATGTGTGTGTAAAACGTATCCACGATCGGCAACACATGCGAACGATACCGATTGAAAAATTCATTCATCGATCGATGCTCATTATTTCACAAAAAAAAAAACATTCAATTTATTCTTTCGTGTTTTTTTTAATTGTTATTTTTTGAAAAAAATAGTCCCAATCGTTTCGAGTTCGATGATCGAGTTCATGGTATTCGGCTCCAGAATGACCTAAAAATAATGGTGTTTATACATTGTACGCGTACACTTGTATAATTCGCTAATACAACATTTACTTTAGAATTTAATATTTTATGTAGCGTGTTTTTGGTGAAACGGAACGCAAACTCAAAACACATTGTCCTCGATAACGCTGGTAGTGACGTCAAATACTATGTGTCAAAGAAACACTTTTATTTGAAAAGTACTTAAAGTTTCACTAAGATTTTATTAAAATATTGGTATTGCAATTTTTGCTTGAATAAAGCACATACAATTAGTAAAATAAATCTATTAAGGGCAAAGTGGAGGAGAGCACTCTACATCAAGCTGCTTAAAAAAGCCTGATACTGACGCAACTTGCTCGAATTGTCAAGAAAAACATCTGGCAAGCTATAAAGGCTGCACAAAATACCAACAATAAAAGGACTTAATTATGAAACACAAGAACAAAAGGAATAAAATCATCGATGGAAAAACATTACAACAACAACCCAATATCAATCTTAATGCAACTGTACAAGAAAGTAACCTAAACAAAAATTATAAGTACACAAAATACAATAGGACATATGCACAAGCAACACAACTAAATAACTCAGGAGGATTAAAAGCTGACATCAAGGATCCAAACAATTTTGTTGAGGTACTAGACGTGATGTTCGACAAATTTCAAAACATAATGAATATTATGTTAGACAACATGATGGATCGTATGATTCAATTAGTCACAAGCCTTATGAAACACCCTTGAACTTAAGGATAATTACCTGGAATGCCAATGGACTGACTGAACGCCGACAGGAACTTGATCTTTTCCTGAAAACTGAAAGAGTTGATGTGGCCCTAATCTCAGAAACTCGGTTCACTCAAAAAAGCAATTTTAGTCTTCAAAACTACAAGGTATACACTACAGACCATCCTTCCGGTAACTCTCATGGAGGGACTGCGATCATTATTAAGGAAAACATCAAACATTATCTTCTTGAAGAATACCAAACTGAAAAGATACAAGCTACTTCAGTCAGAATACAAGATAATAAAACAGAAACAACACTATCGGCAATATACTGCCCACCTAGGCATACCATTACAACAAGTGATTTCACGACATACTTCACAACACTGGGCAACAGATACATTTGCGGAGGCGATTGGAGCGCAAAACATGTGTATTGGGGCTCTAGACTCACCTTACCTCGAGGTCGTCAACTTTATGTAGCCATAAATGACCTCAATCTTCAATGCGCTTCTCACGGTGCACCTACATATTGGCCCGCTGACACAAACAAGGTGCCAGACCTGCTAGATTTCTTTATTATGAAGAACATCCGTCCCAACCACATAAACATCGAAGAATGCACGGACTTGTCGTCAGATCATACACCGGTTATATTGAACGTCCACTGCAAAGCCGTACTGATTGAGCATCCACAAAGGCTATATAACCATAAAAAAAAAATGGGACAACTATAGAACCAAAATAACGGAATCCATAAATTTAAACTCCACTAAATAGTGTGGATAGTGTCCAAACAACTATTGAATCACTCAACAAGCTTATCCACCAAGCGGTCAAGGAATCAACTCCCTCACTGATGCAGAAAATCACAACTAACTCATCGTACTCCAAACTGATAAAGGATAAAGTACTAGAAAGAAGGCACCTGCGGAAAATATGGCATACCACTCAATATCCTCGGGACAAAAAAGCTTTCAACAAGGCATCCGAGGATCTGAAACATTTGATAAGTTAAGCAAATAACGAGCACCTCCAAAAACAACTGGTTAATCTTACTCCATATGTAGATACCAACTACTCATTGTGGAAGACAACAAAAAAGTTCAAAAGGCCAAAGCTTCATATACCACCAATAAAAAGCACTGTGGGTGAGTGGGCGAGAACAGATCTTGAAAAGGCTCAGGTTTACGCGGAACACCTAAAATCTGTTTTTCAAGCTCTACTCAGCAAGCACCCTGAGCAAGACAAAGAAGTTCGTGAATACTTAGACGCACCACTGCAGATGTGCATGCCATTGGAAAGTGCTAGCCCCAACGAAGTATGGAGAGTTATTTTAAATTTGCAGGATGGTAAGGCGCCAGGTTATGATCTAATTGATGCGCAACTACTAAAGCATCTTCCCAAAAAAGGCGTCCTCCAAATCACTGCAATTTTTAATGCCTGCTTAAGACTCAATATCTATCCCGCCCAGTGGAAAATTGCGCAGATTATTATGGTACCTAAACCAGGCAAACCGCCGCATGAAGTTAGTTCGTACAGACCGATAAGCCTTCTCCCAGTGATGGGTAAACTACTGGAGAAAATACTGCTCAACAGGATGCGCAAGTACTTGTCGGATGTCATCCCCCTGCACCAATTTGGGTTCCGAGAGAAGCATGGAACTATAGAACAGATTCATCGCATAACGGACACCATAAGTCGCACACTGGAATGCAAACAATACTGCTCCGCCGTCTTCTTAGACATCAGTCAGGCCGTTGATAAAGTGTGGTATGACGGACTTCTATACAAAATTAAACAATTGCTTCCTCATTCCTTCTTTTTAATACTAAGATCATACCTGCACAAGAGATGCTTTGAGGTGAAATTCAATAATGCGACCGCTCCGTTATATGAAATTCTGTCAGGAGTCCCACAGGGTAGTATATTAGGCCCCGTACTGTACCTACTATTTACTGCTGACCTTCCAACGCAAGGCAATACTATACCTGCCACATATGCAGACGACACAGCCTTACTATCTGTCCATGAAGACCCAACCACAGCATTGGCCGATGCTGTGGTTGGGTCTTCATGGACAGAGACTACAAGACCATGTAGATAAAGTGGAGAAATGGCTAGACAAATGGCGCATTAAGGCAAATCAAAGCAAATCTATCCACGTAACCTTCACTCTCAGAAAAAAGACCTGTCCCGCAATAAAACTTTTACAATGAGGATATTCCCCAAGCTGAGGACGCCAAATATCTCGGAATGTATCTAGATCGAAGGCTTACCTGGAAAAAGCACATCTGGACCAAGCGCAAACAGCTAGACACAAAGTTCAGAACGATGTACTGGCTGATAGGTCGGAAGTCGAGATTGTCACAGGAAAGCAAAATAGCAGTATATAAGGCCATACTAAAACCAATCTGGACCTACGGTATTCAATTATGGGGTACCGCTGGCAACAGTAACATCGAGATTCTCGAAAGATTTCAGACCAAGACATTGAGAGCCATGTTGGACATACCGTACTACGTGAGCAACAGATACATACATAAGGATCTAGCTATCAGCACCGTCAAACAAGAGATAACTAAACACAGTAAAAGCTACCAGAATAGAATGTTAACTCACGTCAATCAACTGGCCTCAAAGCTTCAGGGTGCAGGAAGTACCTCCCACAGCCGATTAAAGCGGCATGGAGTCCCTACGCTAACCGCGAGATTCAAATAGTGAAAGGAAAAAAAAAAAACTTTCTTGCCTATGATGTCATTGATCATAAAATATTAATACCAAGCGATTGGCCTATTGTGTAGACACAGATTGCCATGTTACAGGAGATAGAAAAAAAAAGGGCAAAAAATTAGATGTAAACAAGGCAAATAGAGGTAAGTTACGTCACATAACATGACATGAATGGCAGCGACAGTCACGGTCGTTTGAACTGTCGTAAAAAATTATAGCAGTTTAATTTTTTTTTTAAACGACAAGCAATTTGTAGTTGTAACTTTTAATTATTTTATGACTTTCGAAGTGGTTTAACACAAAAACAGTGTGTTGATCGGATGATTTCTGCATTTGGTGATGAAGCCCCATCCAAAACCACAATTTATCGCTGGTTTGCTAAATTTCAACGTGGACGTGTCAAGCTCAGTGATGATCCCCGTCAAGGTCGTCCAAAAACTGCAGTCACTCAAGAAAACGTTGATGCTGTGCGTAAGCTGATTGAGGAAGATCGACATGTGATATACTGCGAAATTCAGGCAACTTTAGACATTGGCATGAGTCAAATACAAATAATCTTGCATGAACAATTAGGTGTAAAAAAGTTGTTTTCCCGATGGATGCCGCATTCGCTCTATGATGAGTAAAAAGCGGCTCGCGTTACTTGGTGCGTCAGAACTCTCGAAAGATTCCACGCAGGATCCTCAAATGCTGTATACAACATCGTATCAGTTGACGAATCCTGGATATACGCGTACGAACCCGAAACAAAAAACCAGTCACGAGTTTGGGTGTTCGAAAATGAGTTAAAGCCAACAAAAATTGTTCGTTCACGGAGTGTTGCAAAAAAAAAAGGTGGCCACGTTTGTCTCCAGAACCGGCCATGTTGCGACTATTCCTCTTGAGGGACAACGAACGGTTAGTGCAGAATGGTATGCTAGCATTTGTTTGCCACAGGTCGTTTCTGAACTCCGTAAAGAGAACTGCAACCGCCGCATCATCCTCCATCACGACAATGCGAGTTCTCACACCGCACACAGAACAAAAGAGTTTTTAGAGCAAGAAAACATAGAATTATTAGACCATCCGCCGTACAGCCCCGACCTAAGCCCTAATGATTTCTATAGTTTCCCTAAAATAAAGAATAAATTGCGTGGTCAGAGATTTTCATCACCTGAAGAAGCTGTGGACGCCTACAAAACGGTCATTTTGGAGACCCCAACTTCCGAATGGAATGGTTGCTTCAATGATTGGTTCCATCGTATGGAAAAATGCGTCAAATTTCGCGGAGAATACTTCGAAAAGCAATAAATACATTTTTAAATAGTAATGTTGTGTCACTTCCTTGATTCCCGAAATTTTCAGTGCCGCCCTCGTAACACACCAGATTTCCACTTTAATTTCGAAATTTCTTGAGAGATCTGCTCTCAAGAAATTTCGAAATTAAAGTGGAAATCTGTCGCGGAATCGCTGTCGCGGTGCGAGAGTGGTAGCCATTGATTGTTCGCAAAACGCACGACAGAGGCGCTTGCGACGCACATTGCTTCTTGCTCGTACGAAGGTGACAGACATTTGCGGGAGAGGCTGAGGGGGAGGGAGAATGCGACGTGCCAATCAACGATAATCTAATTTAATATAAACCGTGTGAAATTAGCCACAGAATAGGCGCAACCAACGATCGTAAAATAATATTCGCTTGTCAATTCTGATCTGAAAAGGTCATTAGTCAATTACGTAATCGTGAAAAACCACAACTTTTTAATTTAAGCGATTGAAAAATGTAATATAGTAGATCAGATAGGGTTAGGAGAAAGGGTTTCATAATAAAAAAGATCAACCGACATTAATATATTCCATTCTATTTAATTCCAGGCTACACTACGAAATAACAGGTGGCAACACTCGCGGAAGGTTCTCGATCACCTCTCAAAATGGCCGCGGTCTGATCACCGTGGCGCAACCGTTGGACTTCAAACAAGAACGTCGATATGTTCTGACAGTCACCGCGACTGATAGCGGCGGGAGGAGCGATACTGCGATGGTCCATATCAATATTACTGATGCTAATAATTACGCACCTGTGTTTGAGAATGCTCCTTATACAGCTTCGGTAAGTATCTTGGAAAAATCGCGCCTAATGCTAAAAATATTTGCTAAGTTTGAAAAAGCAAACAACGTTGACTTGATGTTGTGAGTAGATCAGCTAATATTTTAGAGAGTGTGACTTCTAAAACATTCCTACTGAATGACCACCACCAATATTGATACCAATAATAGGAATTATTTGAATGTGACAAAAAAGCTGTTTTTCAGGGTTCCGTACCCAAAGGGTAAAACGGGACCCTATTACTAAGACTTCGCTGTTTGTCTGTCTGTCTGTCCGTCTGTCTGTCTGTCTGTCTGTCTGTCTGTCTGTCTGTCTCCAGGCTGTATCTCATAAACCGTGATAGCTAGAAAGCTGAAATTTTCACAAATGATGTATTACTATTGCCGCTATAACAACAAATACTAAAAATCCCTACATCTCGGGCTCCCATACAACAGATATGATTTTTTTGCCGTTTTTGTAGATAATGGTACGGAATCCTTCGTGCGCGAGTCCGACTCGCACTTGGCCGGTTTTTTTATTTGATCCACCAACGGTTTTAACCATTTCAATTCTTTGATCTCTAAATCGGTTGTCCAATTGAATGTTACCCGCCGACCAAAATATCGAACAACTACTAATCATATTGGTTGAAACACAGGTAAACCTAAATCGGGCAGGTCGCTACCAAACATTTAAATTAGGCATTATCATTACTTACATGTTAAATATATTTTAGTTACAGTTTACTTATAAGCACTAATTATACCATTGAATACCATAGAAATAACACAACTGCGCCTAAATGTACACTTTTTGTACTTTTTAATTAAATTATTATTTCTTTATTCATCTTTATACAAATTCATTACATTTTTTAATATTAATTAAAAAATATAAAAAGAAAACATTTAAAATTGTAGCCCACCGATCAAGCATCATAATAATATAATGAACATCTAAAAACCTATTTTTATCTACTGTTATTAAAATACTGATTTCATCCAGGTATTCGAAGACGCACCCGTCGGCACAACAGTCCTAGTAGTATCAGCAACCGATAGTGACGTAGGAATCAACGCACAGATCACCTACAGCCTCTCCTCCGAGATATCCAACGAGGCAGTCGCCCATCACGACCAAGAGTTCATCATCAACCCGCAGACTGGCGCCATCACTACTAACAAATTGCTGGATAGAGAGACCATGAGCGGCAAGTTTCAGTTTCATCTTTTTTTGTTTGTTTGCTGTCCTGCTCTATCCAGAAGTGGGACAGAGCATGCTCATATTTAGCTAAACTTTTTCCGGGAAGTGGTTGGTCTGGCTTTGAGGAACCCTTTAAGCCTTTACGGCTGCATATGATGTTTTCTACACGGTGCATCGTTCGTTGAGAATGAAATTCATGACTAGCCAGTAAGAACACCCACCAGGATTCATCGGTCTGTGGTAGAACGATTGACTTATCAATAATATGGTCACGAGAAAAGTGGCTCAAACTCGTAAGTAATGCTCTAGAGTGGTATTAAACTGTTGTTAAATAGCAGTATAGAGTGGGTTATTCCTAATTCATATTTGCATTGGCATTCATTATAAAACCATTTTTTTTGCCCAGGGTATCTTCTAACTGTAACAGCTCGGGACGGTGGTGTCCCATCATTGTCAGACACAACAGACGTGGAGATATCCGTGGTTGATGTGAACGACAACGCGCCGGTGTTTAAACAACAGCTGTATACTGCTACTATCATGGAGGATGCTTTAGTTGGTGAGTGGAAAAACTTTGTTCAGTTCATTTAAATCCATATTCGATCGACAGATGTCTATAATATGTCTATCTGAAATTCCAGTTTTTGTGATTTTTACGCATGGTCTCTTACCGCATCCTGGAGAAGAATTCTCACACAAATTCGAACTCCGCGGCTCCAACTGAGAAATTCTTAATGGAAAAACCCAATATCACTTTGCCAGACCTGGGAATCGAACCCAGGACCTCATGCTCAGCAGTCGCCCTTGCGACCACTAGACCAACGAAACAGTCCGACGAGTTTTCCCAAGTGGTAGACATAAAATACAGAGCTCCTCCTGCTACGATTGTTTCGTACTACTTTTACTTCTCTAACTACACATCTGAGTCATCTCATCTGCAACTGAAAAGTGATCGTAAGTCAAGCTAAGATACGAACCACACCATTCCTCGTACAGGAACGTCAGTAACACAAGTGAGCGCCGCGGACGCCGACGTGGGCCTGAACGGGCGCGTGCGCTACTCGCTGGACGCGCGCGACCGCGAGGACGGCTCCTTCGTGCTGGACCCCGCGTCCGGCGTCCTGCGCACCAACAAGGCGCTGGACAGGGAGTCCGTGCCCATCTACGACTTGAGGGCGCTGGCTATTGACGGAGGGACGCCCCCACAGAGTTCTACTGTAAGCTGCAAAATTCATTTCATATGCACTTTAATACAGGTCATCATAATAAGCACTTGAAGAAATTGCATATCAGTGCTCCAGAAGTAGATCTAGTAGATCTTTGTGAAAAAAGTACCAGTCTTTGTTGTACCCATAGATAGCAAATCCTACAAGCCCAAATCTTCCGCCGTGAACGAAAAGGGCGCACTTGCTTACAAAATGTAAAGAACAATAAGCCATTCTAAACAAAAAAAAAACGCATCTAGTAAGAGCTTTTTTCTTCCAGCGCGTTTACGCCTCTTTTATTATGACTGCAGAAATGTTACAAGTACAATTAACAACCTAATTCTCATTTCAGGTGATAGTTCACATAAAAGTAGAAGATATAAACGACTCCCCACCGGTTTTTGAAAGCGACTGCCTCACGTTCTATATCCCAGAGAACAGCCCCATAGGAACCACTGTGGGAGAGATATACGCGCATGATCCTGACGAAGGACCTAATGCTGTGGTGCATTATTCTATTAAAGGTAATGGAATGCAGAGGAACCAAGCTATGGTGGCATTGGACTTGCCATATTTGTCAAAGGAGCGATGGTCGAAGTGGAGATCGCGTATTGGCAAGCGCAGTGTTGGACACCCTGTCTATAAGTATTTGTTAAACTCAATACAAAAGTAGAGAAGATTTTTCTAGAACAGTTTCTTATGAAGATTACCATGCAACTAACCACCGATCTTTCTTCCCTCCAGGTGGCGACGACTCCAACAGCTTCTCCCTCGAAACCCGCCAAGGGTCCGAAAAGGCCGAACTTGTCACCATGGTAGACCTGGACTACGAGAGTCCCCGCAAGAAGTACGAGCTCATCATTCGCGCCGCCAGCCCGCCATTATGGAACGACGTCAGAGTGGAGATACTGGTCACAGATGTCAATGATAACGCGCCCATGATGAAGGACTTTCAGATTATCTTCAATAATTATAAGGACTGTTTTCCTGTGGGACCGTTTGGGAGAGTCCCGGCTTATGATGCTGATGTTACTGATAAGGTAATGACAGTGTTTCTTTAGAAGAGTATTGCACCCTCATTTCCTGGCATCGAATGCTAAATTCTTCTTATTAACAATAGTACTATTTTTGACAAGCTTTCAACCATACGACAGAATGCACGAAAACCACTGAGGCCTTAGAAACCAATTTAAGAACTAAACATTTTCTGGTCAATCACGATTTAACAAAATACACTTAAACTTAACAATAAACATAAAAAAAACCCTTTGTATTCTTTGTTAACAGTTACAATACCGCATTCTGTCTGGAAACAACGCGAACTTAGTGCTACTGAACGAAACTACTGGAGAAATGACTTTATCGCCACAACTGAACACCAACGTCCCGAAACTAGCCACTATGGAGATATCTGTGACAGGTCAGTTCTATTAATAACATGCTTACTTTCCAATCCTCAGCACGAATGACGACGAATCATTGATCTGGAACCCTGTTCTAGATCAATGATGTACTTCTTCTTTCGTGTCCCACTTGCTGGAGTGTCAGAGGTGTCCCAGCACCGGGCCTGTGGACGGTGAGTAATGGGCTAACTCGCCGTCCGTCCGTCCTATGACGACAGGCAGTGTCGACGGCGCGTTCGTGTTCCACGCCCACCTCAAAGAGATGTCCGCAAACCGGAGGGGTCCGCAAGGGCCGATGCCTGCCAGCGCTGCAGGACTGTTCGAAGAGAAACCAGGGCCCTGGAACAGAAAGGGCAAAAAAGGAACATGGATGGGTTTTAGTCAATATAAATCTGACACTCCCTTCCGGAACGGGGTCATTTAATGATTTCCCAGCCGAAAAAAAAGGTGTCCTGACACTTGCACTTTAGACAACCTAAAAGACACCACAGACGCCGAGATTAAAATGCTCACATACTGGGCCCAAGAAATTTAAACAAGTCGTACCATCCATCGACTCCAAAGAAAGAAGAAAATGATCCGATGTACTTGGCAACCGTTTTTACGTCGGTGTCCCTTGCACCCTATAAGATACCGAATTTTCCCTGATATGTGAATCTAAGTAAGTAATCAATTGAAGAAGTCCTGGACACTAAGTTCCTAGGTATAACCTTAGACAGACATTGTAACTGGAAAGCACACACAAATCGCATCTGCTCTAATCTAAATAAATTTGTCTTCGCGTTAAAAAGGCTCAGGAAATTGTCAAGCATAAAAACTGCTATGGCTGCGTACCATGGCTACGTTGGGTCTGTCATCAGATACGGTTTACTCATATGGGGCAACTGCTCGTTCGCCAAAAGAGTTTTTATAACCCAAAAAAAATGTATAAGAGCCATCTGTGGAGTCGGGCCGCTGGAATCATGCAGACCCTTATTTAAAAAATTAGGATTACTCACTCTCACTAGTCTATACATACTAGAAGTGGGAATATTTGTGAGAAAACACCTAGATATCTATGGTAAAGCCTCAGAAAACAAAAGATTTGTCTCAAGAGATCCCACTCGTCTTGCTATCACAAGATGCAGGAGCACACTTTTTCAAAATAACTGCTATAGTATGTCTGTCAAAGTCTACAACAAAATACCTAAACAAATAAGAGAACTCCCATTTACTTATTTAAAAAAAAAAACTAAAAAGATGGCTGTTTAATAATGTTTTTTACACAATAAGTGAATTTTTAAATTTCAAGCCCAACTGTACCTAATGGTTTCACTGTACGTACCAACCTAACTATGTGTAAAAATACTACATAATATAAATATTTTGATAGGTACTCTTTAGTAATAATTTTAAGTTGAATTTGTAACTTTTAACACTGTTTGTCATCTAAACTTTAATGGTTAACTTATATTTTAGATACCAATATTTGCATGCTGAATTTTTAGTAAGCGGAATATGAAGAACCTATTCATCTTTAACACCTCAATGTACCATATTTCAAATAAAGATTATTCTATTCTATTCATTGATATATAATTCTATTCTATTCTAATGCCTTTTCCCAACAGACGGCGTAAACGAAGTGAAAGCAATGATGCAGCTCTCAGTCCGCCTCATCACGGAACAAATGCTGTTCAATTCCATCACCGTTCGACTGAACGATATGACGGCAGAACAGTTCCTGTCGCCGCTGCTAGGGTTCTTCATAGATGGGTTGGCGGCTATCATACCGTGTCCCAAGGAGAATATTTATATTTTCAGTGTTCAGGTATGTAGTGCAGTCAAAATACAATATTTATTTTACAGCTGTTCATCTTGAAGTTTGCAACATAAATGTGGCTATGGAATATATGAAGATGACCTAAACTATGATATGGAATCTCAGTTTAGGTTTCAATGCTGTTGTAATTTCATTTCATTTCATGAAATGTGGTGCACACGTCGAAAATTATAATTTGAACCTTATGACAATGTTTTTAGGACCCTATTACTAAGACTTCGCTGTCTGTCTGTCTGTCTGTCTCCAGGCTGTATCTCATAAACCGTGATAGCTAGAAAGCTGAAATTTTCACAAATGATGTATTACTATTGTCGCTATTACAAAGTTGAGTACCTAGTATACCTGTTCCATAAACAATTTTCTATAAATCTTATCTTACTTATGTTTTCCACAGGACGACACAGACGTAACAGGCAATATCCTAAACGTATCATTCTCCGCCCGTCGTCCAGACGCGGAGATCGGAGTAGCGGGCGATACTTCGCAGTACTACTCGCCGACGCATCTGAGGGAGCGAGTGTACTTGCATCGAGCTACGCTGGCCAGGCTAGCTACAGTACAGGTTAGTGAGAAGATATGGTGAAATTAAAGTGATTGTAGAAACTTTCGAGTTTTAGAATGTCGAACTTGGACTAGGTAGGTTTACATGTGACTGTTCCAGGGGGGACTGCCAGGTTGGTCTAGTGGTCGTAAGCGCGACTGCTGAACATGTGCTTTTGGGTTCGATTCCCGGGTCGGCAGTGTTATTGGGTTTTTTCATCAGGAATTTCTCAGTAACAGCCACGGAGTCTGGATTTGTGCCCGGTTGGTAGCAATAGGCTCGCCCCCTATTACATGGGTTTTAGAACATAACTGGCGAAATGTGGTTGCACTATTAGGTACAGTTCTGCCTAACCCTTTGGGGAATAATGTTATGTTATGTTATTTAACAGTAAGTTAGTTACACGGTAAGAAAATCTGTTTAGTTTGAAATAGCCAAACAGATGTCATTTTATCCATCGAATTACTCGCAGCGCTCCAACCAGAATCCTTTTTTCTTAAATTTGCAAGTCATGGAATCAAAGTTGATGATAAGATTAGAGTATTAAGAGTGAATCTCAAGAATTTTTATAAGTTTATATACACGACCTCATACTGAGCATGCTGCATAGTCACCTACATTACCGATTTGCTGCTAACTCTTCAGTGTACTACCGATACCGAGTTCACTGACGGTCGACCACTTTTCAACCTTATTACTTTGGGCATAAGAGTGAAAAGTGGCAGATCGATAGTGAACTCAGTACCTATGTCTTCCCGCAAGAAGAGCAAAACCAATCTTACTTATATTTCCCACCAGGTTCTACCATTTGACGACAACATCTGCGTGCACGAGCCGTGCCTGAACTACGAGGAGTGCCTCACAGTGCTCAAGTTCGGCAACGCGTCCGGCTTCATCAACAGCGACTCTGTGCTCTTCAGGCCGATCTATCCTGTTACCACCTTCTCTTGTCAGTGCCCGCATGGATTTACAGGTAATGTTAAATGATAGGTATAGGGATTCAATTATATATGCCTCTATTGCTTAGCACCTATTCTTGTATTATAAATACTCGAGGGGAATGGTGCTGATAGCCGAAATACAGGCTATCCCTAGTTCGCCTACAGACGCTAATCTCTTTGCCTTAAGGGGAATGCTCCAACCAGCCCGCGAAATTCAAAATTTCTTGGGTTTTTTGCAATTTGCAGGCCAGTGCTAGGTTGTATGTTGATTAAAATATTATTCGCGGCTGTAAGACATATGTAGTTACAGAATTATAATCATCAAAATCATCAATAAAACGCTCTAAGTTCATAAAGCTGTAGGAATGACTTTTTCTGTTTTCTTTTTGTTCCTACGCCTTTGTGAACTTGGAGGGTTGTATTGGTGATGTTGATGATTATAATTCTGTAACTACATACGTCTTACAGCTGCGAATAATATTTTAGTCAACATACAACCTAGCACTGGCCTGCAAATTGCAAAAAACGCAAGAAATTTTGAATTTCGCGGGCTGGTTGGAGCATTCACCTTAAGAATGTGTTAAAGATATATTTGATACAGACTACTACACTAGATTATCTTCTTCCTGCCCTTGTCCCATTCTATTTGGGGTCGTTGCAACACGTTTTTTTCTTCCATTCTCCCCTGCAAAAACGTCACGGCATCATTTACTCATTTCTCTTTCATATCATTCCTCACACAATCCATCTATGTTTTCTTTGGCCTTCCTCTCCCTCTCCATCCATTAACATACCTGTCCATCACTCTTAGTCACATGCGTTTCATCCCTCCTCATTACTTGCATCCATACCAAGACAAACGAATCAAATATGCCCTCAAAAAAATCTACAATTGGCAAAATCTTAATTTCTGACGATTAAAGATTGGTTTTAAAGGACTAGTTATATCATATTTTGTTTTGTCCCTTAGGTTCCCAAGAACACTACATGTGTGATACCGAAGTGGATCTGTGCTATTCTTCGCCATGCATCAACAACGGTACTTGTGTCCGTCGCGAAGGAGGGTACACTTGCGTCTGCGCACCGGGATACACTGGTTAGTACCAAGTTTAGGAAAATAAAATAACAGTATGATCATTACAGAACTAAAACATTGCAAGTCTTTCATCCCAACACGTAGTTACAACGCTCCTCAAAAACAAATTGATTTTGGTGTTAATAGTGAGACCTAAGACGCAAAAAACAGTGACAAGTGATTTTGGACGCAAACTGTTTCAGTGAGTAGACAATACTAGTGAGATAATTAGGGCATAGTCAACCGAATTAAAGAACCGATTCGACATAATTTTAATCGCCTACCCATCCACACATCATAAATCAGAGCTCACGGTGTAAACGCGTAAGCGACGCCGATTACCCGGCGCTTACGACCTTTTGCTCGCGACGTTTCGCTACACTCGCTTAGCGCAGGGCATTTATTAGCGTGCTTTTTACAAATCGATCTGATTTCGCTTCTTAGCACTGAGCCTTTATTAGTGTGCTGTTTTCCTATCGGCTGGTTTCTCTACTTGAACGCCTCAGAGCTTTGCCTAGCTTATTTTATCCAGCTTCGGGCTTTTTATTGCTCTTCAGTTATGTCACGTACGACGCGTTCGCCTACTTCCAGGTCTACGAACACCCAGACCTTACTCGAAACGCAATCTGAACCTGATCTTTCTGCCGACATGTCGACCCCCGAAAGGACTGTCGATAATGTCCTAGCCAACATTACCACAAGGGTGAAAACAAACAAACGCTTTAAGTGTAACGAGAGCTACGAGCAGGTTGAGCCTGATGAGGAACTTAAAGATATGCTGCTTTCTTGGAAGGCTGATCAAGACATCATCCTTAATAAATTGGTGTCCGAGGTAGCTGAACTGAAACAGCAAAACAGCTCTATCCAGAAGTCTAACCAAGAGATTGAGAAATCGATTTTGTTCATCAATGCGAGTTATGAGGAAATGAAAACCCGACTTGAAAACCTAGAACGGGAGCGCACGGGTTATGAAAGGCGTCTATGTGCCCTGGAAAATAGTAATAGTGAGCAGACCGTCGCAATACTGGAAGCGAAAATTGACTTAATGGAGCTGCTGCTCCACCACACACCACGCCAGTGTAATATCGAAATATGCAACTTACCTGATAAGCGCAACGAAAATCTGCTTACTCTAGTCCAGACTATCGGAACAGCTGTAAGTTTCCCTGTATCTCAGAATGACATTTTATCAATTAACAGGGTCCCCCACGCACGGCAAGGAGATATCAAAACTAAGAATGTGATCGTAAAATTGAAATCACGGATTCTTCGCGACAACTTACTTAGCGCCTACCGCAAAAAGAAGAGTCTCAAATCCGATGAATTGGGAATTTCAGGCACGATATTACCAGTGTATATCAACGAACATCTAACTCTAAAAAATAAGGCCTTGTTTCGTAAGTGTAAAGAAGTCGCCGGAAAACATGGTTTTAAATACGTATGGATTAAGAACGCCACGATCGCGATCCTTGTACGTGAGAGAGATGGGAGTACAGCCTTTGCAGTACGTTCCGAAAATGACCTCAATAAGATTACTGCTAATGAAAAGGCAAGTGCTTAATACTGTACCTATTGGGCAGTATAGATTTATCATGTATGCATTTCTTCGACCTACATGTATTCTATTCTATGTGTACATTTTATGTCAATTTGTGTATGTTTTATTTATCCTTGTCTGTATGCTATTGGTTTGATATACCTTGATTTTTTACAAGATCTGTTATCTTCTCTTTCTGTTATTTTTTGCGAAGAGTATTGTTATTTATAGTTTGCTACGTCTTATATCTATGGTTTATCATATAGACATGTTAAACAGAGAGTCATTTGTTGCTAAAGAGAAAACGATTGATTATAATTTCTGGTTCTATGTTACTTTATGTCATAATATTGTATATCGGAACGTTTCATATTGCTGTACTAATTTGTTTATGTGTTATCAGTTGTTACCTATGGCTACTAATAATTTTCTGATATATTACCAAAATTGTAGAGGAATTCGTACGCTTTATATGAACATCATGTCACGCTTTATATGAACATCATGTCGTGTTCATATGATGTTATCATACTCACTGAAACCTGGCTCATTCCAAGCATTCTCGATAGCGAGTTTATTGATGATCGCTACACAATTTTCAGATGTGATCGTGATCGTTCAGCAACGAATAAGCGTGAGGGTGGGTTTGTCTTAATTGCCATACTTCGTGAGCTGCGACCCACTATTATGGCGTCACAATTCACCTATGCCTGTGTCGAACAGCTCGTAGTTCTGTTACCTGCATCACAGTCTCATAAACAACACGTCATCAGTGTAGCATACATACCACCTCGCACTAGTGATGTAATATACAGGCAATACTTAGACATGTTGCATCTGATTGCTAACGATTCTACTACCGAGTCATTCTTTATTGTTGGAGATTTTAACCTGCCCGATATAACATGGTTGGATCAGGGTAACTATGCAGTGGCCGACACCACAACTTCAAGCTGCCAGATGCTACTGAATTTCATGTAATTAATTAATGGTTCGCAATACAATAAGACTAGAAACAGTCTCGGACGAATACTGGATTTGTTCATCTCCAACACTGACTGTCAGACTGTATCTTGTACGTCACTACTTCCGGCTGACACCCACCATCCTCCTTTTTCCGTGTTTGTGGACCTCAACATGCAATTTGCCCCTATGAAATGCCGTTCTGTACCTAGGTACAACTATCATAAAGCTAAATATCCTGATATTAATGCGGAATTCAGCTCTATTAATTGGGAAACCAAACTCGCTCACCTAACCGCTGAACAGGCTGTCAACACTTTCTACGATACTTTATACCGGATAATTAGAGAACACGTACCAGTCACTCGAATTAAAAATTCTCAATTTCCTGTTTGGTTCACACCTTCTTTGATCCGTATCTTTAAAAGTAAAGAACGTGTGTGGATAAAGTGGAAAATGTATCAAAACCTGTGCGACTATAATCACTTCTCCGGTTACCGTAAACTGTGTCATGATGAATCCGTTATTTGTTTTAGAAATTATATTAACTCAGTCGAAGACAATACCTAGTATACTTATAAACGTTAAGTATTTTTGGACATATGTCTCCAACAGAAAGGGCAAGACTAACTACCCATCCAGTATGTATTTTAAAAATGCCTTGTCTGACAGCCCTACTCAAATATGCAATTTGTTTTCTTCCTTTTTCGCTTCTGTGTATGAACCATCCACGTTTGATCCTGAAAATTGGGAACCCTCAAACATATACCAGGATAGCTCTGCTTGTATACCAGATATTTACCTCACAAAAGAAGTAGTACACCGAGCAGTAAAATCACTAGATCCATCTAAGGGAGCTGGCCCCGATGGTCTTCCACCTGCCTTCTTTATAAAAACAGCCGATACTATCTATACTGCATTGTATTTAATTTTCAATAAATGTCCACAAGAGGGTGTCTTCCCCACTGTGTGGAAGCGAGCATTTATTACCCCTGTCTATAAGAGTGGAGATAAAGACAATGTGGAGAATTATCGTCCAATATCTATTATTTCCACCTTGTCGAAGCTTTTTGAAGGACTTGTACACGACGCTCTTTATCCTCAATTACACGGCCTTATTATACCCGAACAACATGGGTTCGTGAAACGGCGTTCGACTACTACCAATCTAATGATCTACACTAACTTTCTTTTTGAAAATATGGACAGGAGAGTCCAGGTAGACGCTGTGTACACTGACTTTCGGAAAGCTTTTGACAATGTGGATCACAAAATTCTTTTGAAAAAGCTTGCCTACAATGGTATCCGAGGCAATTTACTTCGATGGTTTGCATCATATATTTATAACAGGACACAAAAGGTCGTTATTAATGGTTTTGAGTCTGAGATTGTTTATGTCAAGTCCGGAGTTCCTCAAGGGTCTATCTTGGGCCCTTTGCTTTTTGTCCTTTTCATTAATGACATAAAACATTGTTTTGTCAATACTTTCCTGATGTATGCGGATGATATAAAAATTTACAAAGCTTGCCATAAACTTGATGACTGCCTACTACTACAAGAAGATCTTCACAGACTTGATACGTACTGTGATGAAAATAAACTCTTTCTTAGTCTTCCTAAATGTCATAGTATATCTTTTACTAAAAACAACAAACAAAAATATTTTTTGTTTGTACGTAATTATTAATTGTACGTATATGTTGAACAGGCAACAACTAATTGTAGTGGAATCCGTTCGCGACCTTGGTGTGACTATTGATTCACGTTTGCACTTTGACTTGCATATTGAAAATATAATAAATAAAGCCTTTCGGATGTATGGTTTTGTCATGAGATCCTCGATAGACTTCGTGCGGCCCTCTACTTTTTTGTTGTTGTATAAAACACTGATAAGATCTCAATCAGAATACGCGATCCCTATTTGGAATCCGTTCTACCTCAAATACAACATCAAACTAGAATTGGTACAGAAAAAGTTTTTACGCACTGTTAACTATAAATGTTACCATTCGAGGATTCCGTATACACAGTTACTACAGCAATATAACGTTCTAAGTTTAGAGTCTCGGCGTTCACTTCTGATGGCCATGATGCTGCATGGTTTATGTAACAATAGATTTGACTGTATTGAAATCACAAATAAGTTACGCTATACAGTGCCTAGAACTGTTATCAGACGGGCGGCCCGCGTGCCCCGGCTGTTCCATCTGGATTCATGCAGGACCAACGCCGGGGTACGACTGCCTCTTCGTCAACTTATGGAAACCTATAACACACACTTCATGGACTTAAGATATCTTTTCTCTTTCAAGTAACAAATTTAAAACAATGGCTATAAATATTCTCTCACTACAATCTCAATCTTGATCTAAAGTTAATTAATAATTTCATGCATTATAAGACAAAATTGTCATTATCTTCCTTCTTTTTTCATTTGTATACCCGTGGGCAATGGTGTGGGTTATATGTTTACCTATTTAAGTAACAACTCATAATTTTAAACTTGAACATGTAATTGTTTTTTTGTCCCTAATAAATAAATAAATAACACCTTTATGTTTAGCAGGCTATGCCTGATGAAAACTTATATTTTGTAAGCTTCATACCGTTATAAATTCTCATTTTTTGTCTATGTAAGTATGCAATGTTCCTTCATTGCCCCAGGATGTTTTCTGGGTTTACATCTCGGTGACACTTTACTGATTACCAGTAGTAGCTATACATAATAATATATTTGAGTTAATTTCAAAATAACAGATATGATATAAAAATTTAAGTACTCCAAAATTTTATCACCATGAAGTTACTGGAAGCTACGGATTTAGTAAAACAGACCTTAATTGTTTCCATCTTCAACAGGAGTGAACTGCGAAACAGTCCTGACATCAGCGACCTGCTCCTCCCAATCGGCCGTGTGCCGCAGCGGCTCACAGTGCGTGTCCAACAGAGAAGGAGGATTCCTCTGCCAGGGATGTGCCATCGACGCGGCCCACACTACGCCGCTGTGTGAGCTCAGGGCGAGGAGCTTCCCTACGGCTTCCTTCTTGACGTTTCCGGGGCTGAAGAGGAGGAATAGACTACATTTGAAGCTGAAGTAAGTAAGGAGAAAGAAAATACATTTATTTGGCACATGCCACAAGTGCACACAGTATAAAAAAACAATAATAATAAAAGAAAGCCAAAAGAATAAAAATAAAATAAAAAACTTAAATCTAAGCAAAAAAAAAAAAATGTGACACTGTGTGCCTCACGGCTGCACCAAATAGGCCCAGTTCAGCAAAATGCCGAACAACCAGTGCCCGACGCTGGTTTTTAGTAGTAAGTAGTCATCTTCTCTTACGAGTCTTTGTTGAACCGTAAAGGAATTCTCGGTGCATGTTTGTCCATTTGTTTCTAGCTAATATCACAGACACAAATTTGTAAAAGAACTACGAAGACAGCTCAATTTCTAGTTATTTATGTACACACGGCAAAGCTAATTAGTTTACATCACGCACACATCGGTAACTGTCATTGTACGAGCCAATTATACTCACACAGCCGCTCATTATCATTGTGTGCGTATACGTATTCTACATACTCGGGTAAAGCTAGTTCACAATCAAGGCCCAACATTTTAGACGATGGTAACCATAGCTGATTGGTGTAAGTGCCTGCGAAAGCTAGATGACGTGAGTTCGATCCCAGCTGAGGAATTTTGTTTTGCTGTTTTTTACTTTTTGTATTTTATTAAAATAGTTTTGTAGCCAATAAAATAACTGAAGCAAAAAGTACAAAGTTAATGAAATAAAACCAATAAAACAATTTGACTTAAACATTTTTCGTCGTTAAAAATCCACATTGATGTATGACTCCCAATCACAATTGATGTACGACCTAGCAAACTGCAGTCGGTTTTGTCGGTGTGCTGTGGAAAGCAAAATTTTCCGCGCTGGTTTGCTGCAACGTAAACCACAGTTTGTTAGCACACATTGTGTGCTGTTGCTGTTACGCGGGTGGAAAAGAAGAGGTCAGCTTTGTGCCTTGCCACGATGTCGTGGTGTCGAGCCGATGAATTTGTCTTTGGTTTTGACCCACGTCGAAGATGTTCTACGTCTCCAGAATCCACATTTCGGCGTACCCATAACTGCACGGTTCTCCTCTGTGGATACAAAACAAAACAGTATTTAAAATAGTTAAAATAATAGCTATTATTGTAATAATAATATACTATATTATTATGTACTATGTATATATTATATACTTATAAATACATACAAGTTAAAATACTTATAGATATGTTTTAAATATACACTGACATCAAGGGTGTCGCCAGCTTTTGAGCTAGGGGGGCAGAAAGATGGAAAAAAAAACTTGAAAGCTGCCCCCACTGGCTATTCCCTAAAAACCTGATTATTCCTTGGCAAAGACTATATAACCACTTGACTGTGCATACAGTGCCTCGGCGCTCGAAAACTATTTGTATTTTATCGCCTATGTATAGGCTACGGTACGAGTAACCATTTTACTTGTGTCCAATTGTTAGACCTGTGTGCACGCAAAATTTTACAAATAGGTATAACTTTTTATGCAATTTTAACGCATCAAAATGCCTTCATGCGCGGTGAAGTGGTGTGGGAAACATTCCAAGACATCGAATTACAAAAAAGATGGTATTACTTTTCATCGGTAAAGAAAATTATGTTTGATTTAGTCAGATTATGAGCAGGGGTCTAGATAAAATGGTGGCTGGGTGAAAGAGCACAAAAGAGTATCTCGTTGATGTCTTTTGTAACTGTCTTCTTCTTTCATCAAACAATTCTAATAAGTCTATCCCTTTCTTTCCTTCTGTATGTTTATCGTAAAAATCAGTGCTGTTACCTTTAATAGCTGATCGGTATCGAAAATAGTGAAATTAAAATAATATTTATTTAATTCAAATACTGCAATAAAATACCTATCTACTTTTAACCGACTTGAATTTGATGTTCTATTTCTTGTTTTGTGTAGCTATTTTTCACTTTATAGTTTTGAGGTCTTTTTTTAGGGTTCCGTACCCAAAGGGTAAAACGGGACCCTATTACTAAGACTCCGCTGTCTGTCTGTCTGTCTGTCTCCAGGCTGTATCTCATAAACCGTAATAGCTAGAAAGCTGAAATTTTCACAAATGATGTATTACTATTGCCGCTATAACAACAAATACTAAAAATTAAAAAAAAAATATTAAGGGGGGCTCCCATACAACAGATATGATTTTTTTGCCGTTTTTATAGATTATGGTACGGAACCCTTCGTGCGCGAGTCCGACTCGCACTTGGCCGTTTTTTTTTCAATATTCAAGATTCTTTATTTGCATGAAATATGGTGGCTACATGGTCTTACAAATAAGAAGGTTTCTCATATTTCGTTTACTTTCTTCAGCATGCAAACTTAAAATTAAATTTAAATACTTTGATGTAAAAGTGAAGAAAAAAAAAGTGGCAGAATATAATATGGCGGGCTACATTGCCCATTGGTTTGATTGGTGTACGGATCCACGACAGTAATAGAAATTTGCCGTTGTTGTGAAATTTATATTAAGAGGACGATCAACGAGAGTGGTTCGAAAGTTTTGTCTTCGAAATATAGTACCGATTATTTTACAAGATCGGTTTTAAAATCTCTGATTGGGTATAATTTATTCCCGGATATTAATTTTCATCAATTTGAAATAGAATCAACCAATCATTTATTTGAATTAGCAAGATGCAGAATTCTGTAAACGCTCGTTTGTCATTTTTTACAAAGAACAGTCAGGACCCTAACTTTAATTCGAAAAACATATACCAAATATAAGCATAAGCAATAATAGGGTCGTGGCATCAATGCCGCAAGAAAAAGTAACGAAGCGAAATTTGTACGGGAACAAAAAGAACAGCAACGCCATCTATCCCGCCAGTGACGAACTACTAACGAAATCCTACATCGATCACACATCGATGCTGTTGTCACACACAACTTTACTCTCTGTTCCGCATACCTCCAAAACAGGATACATTTTTTATTGATTGATTTTTTGTTATTTTGTGTGCAATAAAGAATAAGAATAATTATTGATTGATTTTGATTAAATATTGTCTATACAATTTTAATTCGAGTAGTTTTCATTATGTTAAAATCCATTTTATCGATATCGACTATTTTCTCCTTATCAAGTAGACCAGCCCTAACGATATGCGTACCTACGCAAATTGTCCAATTGCAGCCGCGCATTCTTCTCCGTCCCCCGGCCCGCGATGGTGAGTCGTGTGCTTAGAAGAAATCGGCCTATAAGCTCTCTAGTGGCTATATTCTCTATGTTCCTTGGTCTCAATTTTTTTCTTGCAATGCTTCTAAATGTTTAGAAAGTTGCGCGTTAGTTATTTATTTATCCAACATGTATCATTGAGACCCAGACCTTTGCAAGGGTATGAGGGACGGAACACACAGACGCCGCTTATTATTATACCGACAATAACTACTTAAATGATTAATTCCATTTTGTCCACCAGGTTCGCAACCCAATCCCCAAACGGCTTGCTCCTGTACAACGGGCGCTACAACGAGCGCCACGACTTCCTCGCGCTGGAGAGCGTGGGCGCGGGCGCCGGGCCCGCGGGCGGCGCCGGGGTGAGGTTCACGTTCGCGCTGGGAGGGGGGAGGGCTGATGTTACTGTGGCCGGGAATGTGGCCGATGGGAACTGGCATACTGTGGAGATCGACTATTTTAATAGGGTGAGTAATAATGACGATAGCCTCAAGAGCTTATATCGAGTGTCCCAAAATTTAGGCAAGATTTGAATTTGCCGCCTGATTGAGCTGATCTTTTTTTTGCGATTTTGATGGTGATTCTATAGAGAAAGTTGCTCGGTTCTCGGTTTGCTGGTCTGAATCACACCCTGAAATGTGACCACACCTGTCTGGTACACGCTATTGTATGTAGTGTGTATAAATGAATTACAAAACTTATTTACTTACTATAAACAAAAAGTTTTATGCAAAGTCTGGCTTAAAAAAATGTGGTTATGGTGAAAGCCATCTACAAAACAAACCAAGAAAGATTTGAGTTTTTTCACAGTACTAGTTAAGATAAATATAAATAACATTATTTTCCTCTTGTAGACTGCCACACTAGTCCTGGATGACTGCGACAAAGCTCTCTCATTGGCTGGAGCAGCGAACTTCGGCCTCAAGTACGCCTGCGCCAACTTCTCCAGGAAGATCTTACCGCCGCGATGTGAAATAGCTACAGAGACATGTCACAGGTAAATATACTAATAAAGGTAAGGGTTATACAGAATGAATAACACTTATTAGTTAATCATCATCTGCCTAGCCTTTCCCGAACTATGTTACGTACAGATGCAGCTGAGTATCAGTATTTTACATGGAGCGACTGCCTATCTGACCTTCACAACCCAGTTAGTCCTGGGTAATACGATACCCTTTGGTAAGACTGGGTGGACCAAAAGGATTAGTTGTAATTGTCATTATTTTTTTATTGATTCTATTTCTCAGTAAAGACCCCCCCCCCCCTACCTCCCGTTACCTGACCCCTATTTCCCTAATCTTCTTGAAACAAGGAGTCAATTAATGCCATGTGAAGTTATTGTGGAAGCTGCAGAAGATTGTAAAATATCTTTGCATTGTATAGATTCCATCTCTTAGTATTATATAATTGCATAGCACATGTGTGAGTGTGTGAGTACTATGTACTGTAAAGCTACCATTTATATTTTGTTATCTTTCATTGACTTGAATGTGTTCTGGTGGCTGAGAGAATGTCATGCTCACTCTAATGTCTCGCTGATGGTGGCGGGTGTGTCGGGTCATTTAGTTCCCTTCAATATGGTTGAGTTGAATGGCGCTGATCCATGCGTCATGTTCGTGAACGGGCGCTGTCAGTTGGGACTGGTCATCTCTTACCTGCCACGGTTTATTTTAATTACTTTATTTTTAAATCGTTGGTTTAATATTTTACTCTGGACGCTCTTAATGTGCACGTCTTTTTACATCGTTCTCACATATATGTGTAATCTCAACATGAATGATGTAACCAAGATTTTGTAACAATATTTTGATTTAAAAGAGTGTCCATGGAGTTTCTTGCCCATTCTTCTCCATAGAGATCTACGATTTGGAATGTGCAACTACAGTACTTTCGCAAGTTATTATGCCTTGTGTCTGTGACTGTAGCTTAACTTTTTTTGTTTTTGACTTTCAAAAGTGCCTGTAATGGTCTAATTGAAATAAATGCTTTGACTTGACTTGACTTGACTTGCCAGGCACTGCATTTTTTTCTCTCTTCCAGATTCCTCGACTTAACAGGCCCCCTTCAGATCGGTGGCCTTCCCAACATCCCGAGCAGCTTCCAAGTGAAGAACAAAGACTTCCTGGGATGCATCTCCGACGTGTACATAGACCATAAGTTCGTTGACCTCAACAGCTACGTGGCCGATAACGGCACACTGGCCGGATGTCCTGAGAAGAGGTCACAGTGCAGTTCTGCACCTTGTTACAATGGAGCAGAGTGCAAAGATCTGTGGGACACGTATCTTTGTGATTGTCCAGAAGGATATACGGGGAAGGATTGTGCTGATTGTAAGTATGCATGTATTCTTGAAAATACTAAATAGTTTCAAATTGTCAAACGTAAAAATAAATCTTAAATTTCTTCACCTCTTCATTTTTTCATCTTCCTCTAGCAACAAACCCACCATGGCGGTTCAGTGGCGACGGCATGCTATCATTCAACCCACTGCTGCGACCCATACAACTGCCGTGGCTGAATGCGCTGTCCCTCAGGACGAGGCAGCAGGACGCCTTCCTCATGTCCATACAAGTGGGACAGAACAGCACTATACTGATCACGGTGAGTTTGATTATCACGACCCCATATTAGGAAATCAACTAATTCTAATCCAGGAGGTCTAAAGTGACATTCTAGCAGCAGACAACGATGATAGAATGTCATAAACTAACGAAAAGATGATGTTAGTCGAGAAGTTTCCATATTTTTTTAAATTAAGTTTAATACTTTAATTAAGAAGAAAAAAAGTGAAAAAAGACAGTCAAATATCTCTAGAAATTAAAAAGTTATGAGACTTAAAAGTTGCGCTTTGAATGAGGTAAAGTGACGTCACTTTACCTGAGCTGGACCTGAGTGATCTGTTGGTCGACAGCCTAGATAGCGAGAGTGAAAAGCGCTGCAACTCACTCGCGTCTGTTATAGCAATACTGGGTGGAAGGGACATCGACAAGAAAACGGTTACCACGTAGGTAATCAGTACATTATTCTGAGCCCAGATAGATGTTTTACATCGGTTTAAAAAAAAAACAGCTGTTTCCTACAAAAGTGCAAAAATGTATGGAACAGCTGTACCGATGCCGATTGATGTACTGAATACGTTGTAACCGTTTTCGCGTCGGTAACCCTTCCACCCCGTATAGACCCAACCAGACGACACGGTTGGCGCGAAGGCTGAGCAATTGGCACATTGACAGTGCGGTTCGAGTCCCGCACGCAACGATACGGGTGGTAGTTGTTCCGAGCCGGGCTGTTTGTGTATGTAAGTTTAAATGGTTGTAAACGCACCCACGATACAGGAGAAAATTCCTAATGTGAGACAAAATTATTTATAAAAAAACTCCTTTCAGGTACATTTCACTTATTTTATGACTGAAAGCGGAACCTCTACGAACACTAACATATTATTGCCTAAAGCTTAACAATAGATATAACAAAATTTCTCTTCCATAGCTAAAATCCGGCCACCTTCACTACTCCTACAACGGCGAGTCCATGTTTCTCCCCACAACGACCCTGTCCGACGGACAATGGCACCGCGTTGATATCAAATGGCTCGGCACCGATATTTCTGTTGGTGTGGACTACGGACTTAGGACCGTCCTAATGCCCATGTTAGCTAATAAGATTCAAGGACAGTATATTGGCAAGATTCTGATTGGTGGACCCGATACTACAGCAGGGTTGTTGGCTTCAGAGGTCGGGTACTTTGAAGGTTGTATTCAGGTTAGTGTTGGTTTTTATTTCTTCTGGGAAAGTTAAAAAAAAAATTAAATGATTGCTGTAAACTTGTTTTCAATTACGAAAAAATTAATAACATGTTATACATATACATATACATATAAATCTTTTTTAGGCTATGATTTTGTCTGTAAGCTAATGAACAACAAGCTTTTATATTTCTTGCTGGTTCTTCTCCATAGGAAACGAGCAACCCGAACAGTACCTTTTTGTCGACATTTCATAAGTGCCCATCTAGGCCTATGTGAAATCCGTCATCTACCCTGGTCACAGCGGAGAGTGGAACCGGCGAGAGATGTCGTGCGGTGTTCCACAGGGATCGGTTCTAGGGCCACCCTTGTGGAACATCGGTTACAACTGGGTGCTGCGCGCCGACCTCCCTAGCGGCGTCAGCGTAGTTTGCTGCGCTGACGACACGCTGGTGCTGCCGCAGGGGAGGTCGCACGAGGCGGCGGCCGAATTAATGACACGCGGGGTTGCGTTAGTCGT
This sequence comes from Eurois occulta, assembly GCA_950022335.1. Taxonomy (NCBI): domain Eukaryota; kingdom Metazoa; phylum Arthropoda; class Insecta; order Lepidoptera; family Noctuidae; genus Eurois; species Eurois occulta. The sequence goes on along the minus strand of OX465484.1, from coordinate 5,530,120 downwards.
GGAGAGGATCCGGCAATTGGGTCTCGAGGTGGCATTGCACAAGTCCGAGGCCATGTGCTTTCATGGGCCTCGGAATGCGCAACCGTCGGGATCCACACTGACGGTAGGAGGGGTTTCCATCGGCGTCGAGTCGACGTTGAAGTACCTAGGACTCGTCCTCGACAGCCGGTGGAACTTCATGGAGCACTTCGGACGTTTGCCTCCCAAACTGGAACGGGCCGGGGCTGCCTTCAAGCGGCTCTTGCCCAACCTGAGGGATCCAAACGCCTCCTGCCGGACACACTACGCGGGGGTCGTGCGGTCCATGGCCCTTTACGGGGCTCCGGTGTGGGCGTGTTCCTTGAGGCTGCGAGCCACCCACTACCTGAACGCGCCCCAAAAGGTGGTAGCCGTAAGGCTGGTCCGTGGGTACCGCACGATCTCCGGCGAGGCGGCGAGCCTCCTTTCCGGATTGCCACCATGGGATCTGGAGGCGATAGTCCCAGCGCGCCTGCACGAGTGGCGCGCGGAGGCACTACGTCGGGGAGAAACTCCGCTGCTGCGGCAAATTGTCGCTCAGAGGACAGACCTCCGGCACGATCTCACAGCGACATGGAGAGATGTCATTAAACAGGAGGGGCCCGCTAGGGCCGATGCCTGCCATGGCTGCGGGACTGTTCGAAAGAGATACCGCGGCCCTGGAACACAAAGGGCAAAAGAAGGAACATGGATGGGTTTTAGTCAGTAAAAGTCTGACACTCCCGTCCGCTCTGCCCAGGGCGGGAAATCATCAAATGGCACCATTTGATGAGATCCCATCCCAAAAAAAAAGGCCTATGCGAAATAAAATATTTTGATTTTAATCTTTGAAATACATTATCCAACTATTATTCATTTAAGAATGGGTTCGATTCCCAGGTCGGGCCAAGTGTTATTGGGTTTTTCCATCAGGAATTTTTCAAAAGCTGCCACGGAGTCTGGATTCGTGCCCGGTTGATGGCAATATTGTCGCCCCCATTATCTGGGACTTAAACTTAAATGGCGAAATGTGGGTGTACTACTAGGTACACCTCTGCCTAACGCTTAGGGACTTAGAGGCGTGATGTTATGTTAATATTGTTCTTTCAGGATGTAAGAGTAGGAACAGCCCAATCTCTTCTCAACCGGCCGACAGTCAGAGAAAACGTAAGGGATGGATGTCAGTCCCGCTCCGATTGTATGCTGTCCATCTGCCCGCCATATGTAAGTCACTCGTGTAATTGTGTTATCAATTCCATACTATTTATTTCTACTTAGTAATAACTTTGTTGTGTAGTACGACAGTTTGTAATACAAAAAATTCTTAGAATAATTTCAGACTACTTATCGATACTATTATGATTATGATAATGATCATTAAACATAAAGAAAAACGATTCCATAAACTCATAATTGTAACTAAAAGAGACAAATTGAAATAATTGACACTGCTTTGAATAATGCAACATCTGTAACTTCAATACCGTTGACCCCGCTACTAACTGTAGTCACTGACTCGTCAATGGTAAAAATGAACAATAGCACATCTCTTTTTCGCAACGGTGCTAGCTGATTCAAAATTTAGATTTCTTCCTATGTGACTCCTCCCTCCATCTCTTTCTGTCCCTCTCTTTCTCTCGCATTAATCAATAAAATAATATTTACAGAGTACCTGCGTATCATCATGGGACAACACAGAATGCGTGTGTTCCGTCGGTCGAGTGGGCCCGCAGTGCATGCCCGCATGCGAGCTGCAGCCGTGCGGACCGCATGCGGTCTGTACACACCTTGATACCGACAAGGGGTATACTTGTAGCTGTGACGACGGGTATATGATGACTGGTGAGTTTAGTTTAGATAGGAGAAAAGAATGCATGTGTTCCATCGGTCGAGTAGGCCTGCAATGCATGCCCGAAATTAAAAGATCCTTTAAATATAAATATAAATATCCCTGGACATTTCACACAGCACCATAGTCCCAAGCTAAGCAACCTAATGCTTGTGTTATGGTAGCTAGATGGCTGATAAACTACATATATATATATTTTTTTTTTTGTAAATACATACATATTATAGATAGAAAAACACCCAGACCCGGAACAACTACTTGTAGGTCATACAAATATTTGTTCCGTACGGGAATCGAACCCGCGACATGCAGCGCAGCAGTCAATCGCTTGACCACTGCGCCAACCGTGCCGTCAGCCTTATGTATTAATTAATTATTCCTTGCGTAATTTTTGGTAAAAAAACTAAATAACACACTTTCTCGTATTCTTCTCAGCAAATTCTTTTATTTGATACCCATATCATGGGAATGCATAGAAATAATTAGTCCGCCATCTTTGGGAGGCCGCCATAAACATGGTTTTCAGAAAGGAAAGTATACTACACTAGTCGCCTTTAAACTAATAAAAAAAGTTTCGGAAAATGTTGACAAAAGTATAAAATTAACACCTGCGCAGTGTTCTTTGACATGATCAAAGCATTTGATTTTGATGATCATGATATTTTGCTCCAAAAAGCACATAAATGGTTACAAAGTTACCTCACAAATAGGCAACAATATGTAGAAATCAACAATATTAATTACGAGAATATAGAATTTGCTTATAAATCTAAAGACACATATAACAGAGTCGGAGTCCCACAAGGTAGTATATTAGGCCAATTCTATTCCTACTCTACATCAATGTTTTGCCTAACGTGACAAATCATCACTGTACCCTTTTTGCAGATGATATATCGTGAGTAATTCCACAAAAACATAATGCTACATTTGATGACTACAATATAGAAGTTAATGATGCTGTTCAATGCATTATCAAATGGCTAGAGTGCAATAATCTTAAAGTTAATATAGACAAGACTAGGATAATTCAATTTTACAATAGAAAACAATATAATTACAAATTAAATATTTCATACGACAACAATAACATAGCATAATCCGATAGTATAGTTTTCCTTGGGATGTCATTAGATAGTCAGATCTCATGGAAATTACACATAAATAAAATCTGTAACAAAATAAACAGGTATGTTTACCCTCTTTGGCGTCTTACACGAATATCCAGCCAAAAACAGCTTTACAAGCCTATCATAGCTGTATGTAGCCTCCAACCTACGAAATGGTATACTATTATGGGGTGGCTCAGTAGAATTTAATAGAGTATTCCTGGCTTAAAAACAGTGCATTCGCGCACTCTGTAATGTGGATTCTTTAACTTTATGCAAACCTTTGTTCCAAAAGCTAAATTTACTAACAGCACCATCCATGTATATATTTGTGTCTTGTATTTTCGTCAAAACACATCAGTACCTATACAAATCCTTTGGTGACTATTGTAATTTTAATACCCGTTATCCAAATAGCTTTCCCTTGCCAAACATAAAAACTGATCTGTTTAGAAGAAACTGTTACCCCATGCCAATTAAATTATTTAGCAAATTACCTAGTGAACTGAAAGACCTACCCAATACTTTATTCCGAAAAAAAATGTATGCCTGGTTAGTCAATAAATGTTTCTACACGACCCAGGAATATCTTAGACTATAAGAATAGAAAATTATTGTAAAATAGTGAAGACTATGTTCCTATTCTAGTGCAATAAGTTAGTATAAAATGAAAAAAGAGTTCCTAAGAATAGTTATCACCCATTTCGTTTCATTATTATTATAAACTTTTATTTAATGTTTCGTATACCAGAAATGGTTAATATGAGGATGCTTATTGTTATATTATGTAATGTAACATCTATGTACCATCTATCTACCCATATTATGCGAATAAATTATTTGATTTGGTTTGATTTGATTCATATTGGATTTAGAATGACGCCACTTAGCTTAAACATTAGTATGCAAAATTTCAGCTCAATCGGAAACCGGGAAGTGGTTCAAATTTAACTTTTAAAATTTATTTACATGAAGCTAAGGTGAAGCTAATAAAAGCGTATTAAAAATTACATTTTGTGAAGGACGCAGGATTACGATAGATGCTAGAAGCACACGTTTAGCATTGGGCGCCTCTCGGCTGAAATTATGACGTTGATGAAGGGATCCTAATCTTTTTTCCCGTCCCCCAGCCTCGGGCTGCGCCGGCGCCGGGCCCGCGGGCTGCGCGCGCGGCTGGTGGCGCGGCGCGGGCGGCGCGTGCGGCCCGTGCGCCTGCGCCGCCGCGCGCGGCTACCACCCGCACTGCCACGCCACGGAGGGACACTGTCACTGCAAGGTACAACTACCTTCTTTTTCAACATTTTGTACTCCACTGCAAGCTGTGAAGGGCTCGTGTCTGAATAATGACAGCCGCACAAGTTAAACACTACTCGCTAAGATCGGGCCGTGAATGGGTGACGATGAGATCCCTCATAATCAGCCCATAATGTTCCCACTACTGGGATACAGGCCTCCCCTCTATGAGAGGAAATGGGCTATAATCTACCACGCGGGCCCAGTGCGGTTTGGTAGATGTCGTAAGAGAAGTATGAGATTCCTAACATACCTGCCTTACCATGGAAAACACGTTAGGCCCAGGTGTCGTTCGTAGATCTTTGACAATCGTCATGGGTAACCAGGCCCAAAACTCGCAGCTGCTACAAAGAAATGCCTGATAGATAACACTTCACCCAGGATCTTAAGCGGCCACTAAACCAACACAGCAGTTTTAAGACAAATGCTTATCAAATATCATTTACCTTTGAACAGGAGAACCACTACAAGCCTGAAGGTTCACCCGACTGCCTCCCGTGCCAGTGCTACGCGGCCGGCTCAGTGAACAGCTCGTGCGACGTACTGTCGGGCCAGTGCCACTGCCGCGCCGGCGTCATCGGCCGCGCCTGCGACTCCTGCGCCAATCTGTACGCCGAGGTCGCGCCGAACACTGGCTGTGAAGGTAGTCCTTGTTTTACATTATATTAAGTGGCGGAGTAACTCGACAAGCCCTAGCGCTTGACTAGGTTAATCTGCGGATGGGTGACCACTACATACCGAGTTTCCTTCATGCCTCGGAAAACACGCTAAGCCGGTCCCGGCTGACATTTGTAGATTTTTGACAGTCATTACCGTCCGTACCGTCGCTCCGCTGACTACCTGGTCAGTGGCCCGAAAGCCTGACAACCAGTCTTACCAAGGGGTATCGTATTGCCCAGTACTAATTGGGTTGTGGAGGTCAGATAGGTTGTCGCTCCATGTAAAATACTGGTATTCAGCTGCATCCGGTCATTCCAAAATAGTTAGAAAATGGCTAGGTAGATGATGAGCAACTCTACAAGGCCAAAAGCTCTGGTTATTACTGGTGCAGTTCACTATATTAGATTTACATAAAGGGTGTAACAAGACCCTTAACGAAGCTGAAAGGCACTTGTTCTCCCCGTCATTGCGATATATTTTTTTGTTCTAGACCATACCTTGAAACCTCCTAGTTACAGAGATATTAAGGGTCAAAGTTCCAACTTTTTCATAAGTTTTTTTTTAAATACATGTTTTAATATAAGAACTTTTCTATATATATACCTCCAGGACCTCCGTACTATTCAATTCATCCATCAGCACAATGTTTTGAGTGCATCACATTGAGTCCTACCATAAAACGTGATTTTTCAGCGCAAATAAAAAAGTCGTTTCCCAGCAATAATTTTTGTGTAAAGTTACTTAGTCTGATGTACAAAATGCTTGGCTGACGGCTTAGTGAAGGGTGCGTTTACACCCTGTATATAAGAGTCTAAGCAGATCGAGCAACTAAATGCTCGACCATTTATTTGCTGCGAAAATAATTATAGTCGAACAAACTACTTAAGTCCGGGTTTCTGTTCAATGTCATCAGCTCTCCTCTTTCTTTCAACAGTTGTTTACGATGGATGTCCCCGTTCTTTCTCTCACGGCGTGTGGTGGCCGCGGACCAAGTTTGGTGTTGAAGCCGTGACTGACTGCCCTGCTGGTAAGTTAAACATACAGACTGACAAGTTTCTGATAATCATGTCGAGTTTGCTGCGCGATCGTATTACAATGGCTTTGTGTTTCAATGGTTGCGCACATGTTGATGTTGTTGGTTGTTCGAAGCAGAGTTCAACCTTATGAAGAGGATGGAAATCACTATAACACTTTGTTATAAGGTTTTGAGTACGCATTGTCTCTAATGAGATCTGAACACGTACTGGCCCACATTTTGGTGAACGAGCGAATGTGCATACTTGCGTGCATAATCAGCCTATAATGTTCCCACTGCTGAGACACACGGCCTGCTCTCTATGAGAGGGAATGGGTTATGGTCCACCACGGGTGGGTTGGTAGATGTCTAGGACATGCCGTTTTCCTTCATCGTTTTTAAATCACATAAAGTAATGCGCCTGTCTGGGTTTGACCCCGCGACTTACTGTTCGTAAGTCGGGGCCGCCACCACTGGGCCACCGGTGCTCTCCATACTTGCACACTTGCGTTCGATGTAATTATGCATTTTCGCTTAATGTTCAATTTAAAGTCGAACACAGACGATAGATAACACAACTATGCATTAGGTACTTATATAGATACCAACTGACACATTTGATAGAAGAGGTAAAGATGATCATTCCTTTCATGTGTTTTTAGGTACGAGTGGTAAAGCGACGCGTATGTGCGACGAGACACAAGTAGTACCATGGCAGGAACCAGACATGTTTAACTGTACCACATCCACCTTCTATCAACTAAGAAAACAGGTATGTGATCAAATGGTATAGCCTACAGGTGTGTCACTTCGGTGTGAAGTAAGATTAAAATAATACTGCTATACATGATGGATGCAAGGGACACCGACGCGAAAACGGCTACCACGTATTCAGTACATCGTTCTGAGCCACCTCACGTAGAAATTTTTAAAAAGTGCTATACCTACACGGTCAAAATGTATGGAACAGCTGATTTTTTTTAATAACCGATGAAAAATTTCTATTTGGGGGGGGGGGGGGCTCAGAATGAAGTACTTAATCCGTGGTAACCATTTTCGCGTCGATGCCGCTTCCACCCCGTATACAGGTCATGGTCGGCCGCTAGTTTAGTTTTGTCTCCAAACAAAAGATATATTACTCCCTGGGGTTTTTTGACCATTAAAATAAATAAATTCTCGTAAAAATAGCTACCGAAAATTCAGTATTTTCAGTGCAATCTGAACTAATCGTAAAGAAAAAATATAGATTGACCCTTAAGAACCATTTCATGCCAACCTTTTATCACAGTTAAGCAAGATAGAAACGGGCGAGTTATCAGTGAACACATTCGTGGGCGTCCGTCTTGCTGCAGACCTAAGCTCCGCCTGCGCCAACACACCACTCCTGTACGGCGCTGACGTCCTAGTAGCCGAGGGCATATTGTTGGAACTGCTGCAGTATGAGATGAGGCAGGCTGGCTTGAACCTTACGCATAGTCAGGATAAGGATTATGTGCGGGTGAGTGGACTGTCTAACATGCTCGTGTAACTCCTGTACGGAGCTGACGTCCTGGTAGCTTATAAGTAGTGTTGCAGTACGCAATGTGACATTATTTTCTTTTCGGGTGAGTAGTAGTGGGAAGTCAACTTCTATCGTGTGGTTAGTGCCTAACCTGGTTTCAGAGTTTTTATGCCGCCCATGGGTCTCTGACTTGAATTTACATTCCGTCAAGAAATATCTCTCAGGAATGCTGGTTTCCTCACGATGTTTTCTCTCACCGAAGCAAGTGATATTTAAACAATACGCACATTAATCCGAAAAATCAGAGGTGCGTGCCTTGGGTCAACTTGGAAGTCAACTTTAAAGTAACGTTCAAATCTCAAGTAGAAAAAGCTCAAGTAATATTTTGTCTTGTAGTCACAGGTTTCACAGCACCCGCAGTACTTTTCCTTCATGTTACAACAAACTCACCATCTCCTTCATTTTCAGAACGTAATAAAATCCGCCAACACCATCCTGGACGCTCAATACTCGAAGGAATGGCGTCGTATTCGAGAGCTGACCGGCCACGGCATGGAGTTGTTGCTGCAACGGTTCGACAAATATATCGCAGTGCTCGCCGAGAGCCAGCACGATACCTATACAAGTCCTTTTGAGATCAACACTAGTAATTTGGGTAAGTACAAGGGATAGTTCACATCAGTCGCGACGCGACGCGTTACTAGTTTTATCATCCTGCCTAGCCTTTCCTCAACTATGTTGGGGTCCTTCCAGTCTAACCAGATGCAGCGGAGTATTTTATATGGAGCGACTACCTATCTGACCTCCACAACCCAGCTAGCACTGGGTAACACGATACTCTTTGGTAAGACTGGTTGTCAGACTTTCTAGCCACTGACTACCTTTACGACTGTCAAAGATCTACAAATAACAGCTGGGACCAACGGCTTAACGAGGCATGGAGGAAACTCGGTATGTAATGTGTGGTCACCCATCCATGAACCAACCTATCCTCATATCAAAGTTAGAACGAATAAGCGTACGAGGCACTGTTTTAAATATATTTAAAGACTATCTTTCCCGGCGTAAGCAATGTGTCAATATAAGCGATTGTCTCAGCGAGGAGTGCACAATCCTCTTTGGAGTCCCACAGGGGAGTATTTTGAGCCCTTTGTTGTTTTTGATATACATAAATGACCTCTACACTACACAATAACTATCTATACATATAATAAATCTGTAGACGTGGCGTTTCTGTACATTGAAAATATTTAGAAAAAAAGTAGTAAGGGTGTTAAAGGATCACAAACAGAACCCATTTCTACCATTTTTAGAATTTTTGTCTGTTTGTCGGTTTGTCTGTATGTTTGTGCGCGCATCACGTAAAAACCCCTCATTATATTCAAAATCGAAATATTGAAACATAAGAAGCATTGTTCCGAGTAACATTTAGCGTTTATATAAAATGCTCCCTCTGAATATCTAGCTTCCACAATGGGATGTATCCAATACTGTCTGTGGACAGATCTTTTTTTGCGTCTCAAATATAATAGATACAGCAAATAAAGTTTTCTATTATAGTCTGCCATGATGACCTGCCCGCACTAAGCTGTCGAGCAAATGGCCGTATCGGAACGATTTTGTCGGAAATATATGTGAAAATAGCACATGGTGTCGGCTATCGGATGTCGGCTATCGGCGTCCGACACCGATATCGGATCGGATAATGTGGAAACGCTCTGAAGAGAGTGAAATTTCACGAAATCAATTCGGTTTTATGCCTGGCCATTTTTGCCATCCGCCAGCTGTGCGAGAAATACAGAAGTACGCACAAAAACTTGCACATGGTGTTCATCGACCTAGACACATACACTCATCAACTCACACACTTTCACACACAGATATACAAACACACATAACTCTTTAGCATTATAACTTATTTTTTACTGTTTTTATTTTTACTGTAATTTTAATATTGTAATTCATATATTTAATTTTTACCTTTGCCTGTTACCAAATGACAATAAAGCTGTCAACTTTGTAGCGACCCTCCCAACACCGCGCCGTTAGAATGAAAATTAAACCCATGGCTGAACGCTGACCCCTAAAATACAGGGCCAGGCCTAGTTTGGGGGTAAGGATCAGAATTGTGGTAATACACTCGTGTACCTTCTTATTGTGACTGGCCTGTGTGTACATGTATTTTTAAATGTCAAATAAATATTTTTAATTTTAGCCTAGGCAAGCGCGGCTTAACCAAAAGATCGACCCGAGCGGCTGTTATTATTTAGCCACGAGCTCCTCGATACGACGCGTTACTAGTTTACAAACGTAAACAATTACACGATGTTAGCTATATTAGCTAGAAATTAAACTTGTATCTTTTATAATCTTAGTTTTAAAATTTTAAAATAAAATCTACGTAGCTTTTTCCCAACTATGTATTTTGGGGTCGACAATATAAAAGATATAAATGTTTTACGTATAGAAATATATAATATATATAAATATCTTCTAGTCCTTATTTTAAAATCTTAACTTAAACATTTTTGGAACTGTTTTATTATTAATTATAAATAGGACAACCAACAGCTATAACAAATGAATAACAATTGTTTATGCAACGCGGAGCCAAATTACAGGTTCTCACGAGTAAACACAAAAAAGGTAGTAGAAATCTTAGGATCACAAGCATGATAAAAAATAAAAGGAAGTAGATAAGATACAATAAGCAATATATACAGACTGACACCAGGTTAGACATTAATGATACGGGGGAAAAATAAATGTAAAGCACTACGCGCTATTAAAAGTTAGCATTCAGCCGCGTACATGCAGAATAGGTTTTGGTGGTAAATGGGTCAAATGAGAACTCTTTACAAAGAATATTAAAGTCCTTACTCGCACGCATTATGTCTGATTGATACGAGTATGATTTGTGGAATCAATACTATAAAGTTAATATAAAGTTGGCTTTTGGTAGACCTGTGCGAATACGAGAAACTTACCAAAATTCATCCCAAATGTATTGGGTTCAGGGCAAGAGAATAATGATGACATGTTTCCAGCGTTATATCATTACTTTAAGAACCTCTGTGACCCCCGTACTATTCGACGCATTCATCAGCATAATGTGCTCTAGATTGAGTCCTGCCTTAAACCCTGATTTATCACAAAAAAACAAGTTGTTTCACATTGTTGCGTAGAGTTACTTTGTTTGATGACCAGAATGCTTAGTTGACGTGGTTCGTGAAGGGTCCGTTTACACCTTGTATTCAAATGAGTCTCGCCTGCTTCCGACGTTTATTTAATTTAAAATGGGATTGTTTTTTTTGCTTTTCGTTTTTTCAGTCGGGTATTTCTTTTTATTACTTAGATTTTACGCCCTTCAATATGTGAAATAGAGAAATTTCTATATGAAAACCAGTACTCAAAACTCATTCCTTTTCAGTAATCGGCGTCGACATAGTAACAGCAGAGTCGATCTACGGCTTCGAGCCGACCCAGCTGAATCGTTACAACATCGACTCCTACACAACCGAACGCGTCGTCTTACCCGACACATCATCCTTCATACACTCTCCCATTCAAACGCCTATATACCATGCTAATGGCAAGATTAACAAGCATAGGAAGCCGTCGAGTCCTACGGTGTCGTTCCCGAAGTATAATAACTATGTGAAGAGTAAGAATAAGTTTGATAAATATACTAGAGTGCTGCTGCCGTTAGACCTGCTTGGGATTACTAATGGTAATATTCAAGGTAAGTGTTTTACAAGTTTCTTGTTTTTTCTACCGGGCTAAATAGGAACTATCTCGTTTTTTAAGTCGGTTAACAGCATTTGTCACTTACATAGGAAATGAGAATCCAAAAAAAAATAAACAGAGTTGAATCATTTTCCAAGTGGTAAATCTAAACTGGTGGTCCGCATTAGTATGAAATGTTTTGCAATTCCACAAATCATGTTTCAAAATTACGGCTATTTCGAAATCGTTGTTGAACCATTGGAAGAGTCATGGTCGATTTCAATTAGTCATGAGAGAGAATACATTTTTCTCCTTAATACCTTCTTATTCTCATCTAGCTCAATAGTCACCAAGGAATTAAAACAACAAAACTCTTTCAGAAAACCTGGACCTAAACTACGAATCTCGTGCCGTGTTCTCGTATCTCCAATACTCTCGCAATGCATCACAACTGATGCCTCTCCGAATGGACGAGTCCGTCAGCCAGCGCTGGGGCGTCAACATTACCGTCGGGTCACCCATCATTCAGCTGGCCTTGTTCGTGCCCGAGTACGTGTGGACCAAGGAGGCCAGCGACGAAGATAACTCCATAGAGAACAATGTGGATGATGTTGAAGGTATGTAGTGCATAAGCATAAGAAGCATAAGAATCTTTTCATCTCAGGCCATCTCAGGTCATCTCGCAAAAGTTACAATTCCGAAGCTGACCATCATTGCGGCTTTGCCGATGCTTTTTTAGTGTACCTCATGTTTCAGGTTTGCGTCTCGAGTCGTGATTTTTTTTAAATATCTTTTAAAATACTACAAAAAGCGTAATTTTGACCAAAACTTAATCATAAATACTTACTGAAGAAAATTGACACTTCTTTCATTCATAGTCTCGGATATACACGAACGAAAGTCGAATCTCTTTTTGTAACAAAATACTAGAAAGATCTAGCTTTATCTGAATACTTAAACTTGTTTAACCTCAACAGGCATAATCTACACAAACAAAGGCAACGCACATCACCAACAAACCAACCACATCAACCCTAACAGCCAATCGAAAAACAGCTGGCCACTCGAAGAGTCACAGAACCACGACAACCACGGGCCCGTCCTCATACAACCAGCATTCAAAAAACAAGAAAAATCCTTCATAAGCGACAACCTACAAGAAAACGAATCATCTTATGTCGCTGAAAAGTTAGATCCCAACGAAGGACCAAAAGTAATGGCTTTGATAATGGAAAGTGGGAATTTAACAAACGGTGTGCAGAAGAAGTTGGTGTACAAGAGCTTGAGCGGGATTCGGTTGAAGAGACCGATTAGATTGCAGATGTGGCTGGATATTCACAGGGAGACGTTTGGATCTAGAACTAACCCGCAGTGTGTGCATTGGTCTACTTTGAGAGGGTGAGTTCGATTAAAATGTGTTTTACCATTGCCATTCGAAAGAGGGCATATTATTTTGATTAATCGATATCAGTGAATAAAAAAAACAACTCTTTTTTACTCACTGAGTGAATAAAAACATTTTGATTTTGGAACAAGCACGAATTATACGAATTATGTACCAAAAATAAATAAAAGTTGCTGACAAGAATATAACACTGAATTACGAAAACTGTCCTATTTTCACTGTACATTTTTAATCCTTTGTTATCTTACTACCGATAATATAATACAATGTGATAAATATAAATAATATACTGCTATTTATTGTGTAGCAGTCAATGGTAAAAAGTAAGTTACACAACTCGTGAAAAAAAAATCATCACGGTCTTTGTATCCCTCGCTTAACTCAGGATTCTATCGCAGAATTCCTTGCTACGCTCCGGATTCTACTCTAGAATCTTGCGCTGCTCTCAGGATTCAACTTAGTCCCTCGAATTAAATTCCATTTTTTCACTTGTTGTATTCTAAATTATTACCTCATTTAATTCCACTAGTAACTTCTTAATCCTAGCGTGAAAAGCGATCGGTCATACGACTATTAACATGATCGCGTCTGCGTACTATGTTTCGGCGATGAATATAAATGTGTCGAAAATCAATGCGACAGTTTCGTGTTCGTTCGGCGATCGATTTGGTTAGGATGCGAGCGAACTCACCCAGTGCTGGAAAAAGTCCTATTTCATCGATAACAAGAACAATTAATTCTTGGCTACTCAAGCCTTTGCTTAAACTTTTCGACGCCTATTTTTTAAATTCCATTCCCAATGTCTCCAATTCGACTAATGACCCCCCTCGTTTCTCCCAGGTCTGGCGAGTGGTCCCGCGTCGGCTGCCACACTGAGATCGACTATGACTGGTCGCCGTACTCTAACGAACCACTTCTTATCAACTGCACCTGCAACCATCTCTCTACCTTCGCTGTACTGGTTGATGAGGTTGATATTGAGGTAAGTGTCTTATAATTAGACTGACATCTCGCCTATATTTCCCCAAAGCGCTAAGCGTCAGACATGGTGGGGGCGAGCCTATTGCCATCAAACAGACACAAGTCCAGACTCTAGAACGAAATTCAGTCAAAGCATTATTGTGTCACTTTTCGTCACCTCGAAATCGAGCCCGGGACTGCAGGTTTCGTGGTAGCGGTTGTGCAATCAACAAGCCAAAAAAACATAACATAACACAGGTTTACACAGAAAAATTAAAATTAAAAGAAACTCAACATTACCGTTTTCCTCCGTACAGTTCATCCCGGAACCCTCACTCCTGGAATCAGTGACATCATACACCGCATTCAGCATATCTCTACCCCTCCTCCTCATGACCTGGGCAGCACTGTGCCTGATGCGAGGTGGTGCCGCCACCGTCTCCAACTCCATACACAAGCACCTCATCTTCTGTGTATTTATGGCTGAGCTGCTGTACCTTATAGCTTTGAAGGCCAGGAGTTCTTTGGTGCAGAACGAAGTAAGTAATCTTGATCCTAAAGTGTCTTCTTTATCAAGTTGATTTTTTTAAGCATAATTTGCCTGTCTTGTTACCACTTCTGGTACAACGGCTTCTGTCCGTAAGATGATGTTATCATGTTATCCACCACGTGGGCCCACTGCCATGGCTCATGTCTTCGAATGTTCGGTTCAAGAGATGCTAACTTACGAAGTTTTCTTTAACGATTTTAAGATCAGTAGTGATGTAATACATTACACAAAGTAAATTGCTTGGTTTGGGTTCGAACCTACAATTTACAATTCATTAATGGTGGCCGTTTTTACTAAGCCACCACTGCTGCCGTTCCATTAAGTTTGAACCGGTTTCCACAAAACTGGAGAAGAGCCTGCGGGAATCGCCCAATCACTCTCCTGTAATTGGTCGAATCTTGGACGTTTTGTCATCGTTTCATTCGCCCTGATTTGGTGAAACCAAGCTCGACGGTAATCAATTCGCGATCTCTGGTCTCTCGATGATCTGGTCTAGGCCTCGGCCTGCCCGCCCGGTGCCCGTCGCCATTAAATGTCATGGTTATGTGCAGTTCCTGTGCAAGCTGATGGCCATGTCGCTGCACTACTGGTGGGTGTGCGCGCTGGCGTGGATGGCGTGCGACGCGTGGCAGCTGCGGCGCCTGCTGCGCGAGCTGCGCGACGTGAACCACGCCGGGCTGGCGGCGCAGCTGGGCGTGGCCTACGCCGCGCCCGCCGTCGCGCTTGCGCTGGCGGCCAGCCATCATCAGCATCAGTACGGGAATGCGCTGTTGTAAGTGCGTCACAAGCGATGTTAATTCTTTCATATCATTTTAGTTTTTAAGTCATAATGTTGCAGTTCGGTCTAAGGGTAGGTATAATCGACGATAAAAAATCACGTATAACATGCTACCCTTTTTAATTTAAAGACTTCTGAAGAGCATGTTTGGCCTGTACTGGCTTGCCCTAACTTGCCGTAATGTTGACTCCCATCCACGGTTTTTTTTTTTTTTTGGAGGGGCATGTCGCAGTTCAACCTAGGAGGTTGGCTACTGCTTAACCGGGCAAGTCCTGTGGATGCCTTGTGTGTAAAGCCTCCAGCCAGGGGCGTAAAAACTAAACTTAATAACTAAGCGACCACTCGCTAAGGGCACCCCCTGTGGGGTACGAGCCTCGGCTTAGGGCGTCGCTGGGGAGGGCAAAAAGGGGACAGGCTGGATCTGGTTTAAATTAGTTAGGGGCTAATTTAAAGCTACTGGCTCAGCTCGCGGGCTGGCTCTTGCAAGGGACGGGGGGGGAACGTTACTGGGACGTCGCGACGGACCTCGGCGGCGAGGTCTGAATATTGACTGCGGTCTGTGTTGTTTGTATCTACGAAGAGTACTGGTTTCCCTACTACTTTCTTGGAGGAGGGTAATAGGGTCGTCGGGCAGCCACTGATTCCAACTACGCATTTATATAGTTGCTGGGTGAGCTGTCACGAGCCAGTGGTGTGGTGGGTTGTGATACCTGCGGCGGTGTACGCGAGTGCAGCACTAGTGTTCCTAGCGGGAGCTACGAGAGCAGCCTTCACTGTTAGAGACCATGTTATTGGATTTGGGAATTTGAGGTAAGCAAAATACTTTATTCATTCATATATTTTGTAATATCATTTTGATTAAAAAGTGCTCATAGAGTTTCTTGTCCGTTCTTTCACTGTAAACACAAACATCGATATCGTTTACAAAAGTAAAGCAAGTAACCCAACGTAGCAGTCGCCGAGCTAGTTTTCTGATTTTGCCGAAGATGAGAACTAAGTTTGGCAAAAAAATGTTAACATTTGAAGGAGCACAATTGTACAACAAAATACCCTCATGTATTAAAAAAATACAATCATTCAATGCATTCAAAACTCGATTAGCTGAATATTTGATCACAAATAACACCCTTCCTAAAATCTGAATCCATTGGATGGTTGTATACAAACACAATAATATTGTAATGCTACCGTGACGTCTGTGACGAACTTAAATATAATTAATTTTAAGCATTGTTCTCATGTAAGTGACTTTGTGTCTTTTTTGAGAATAAATATCTTTAAACCTAAACCTATCCTTTGTAGCCATTGATCTCATTGGCATCTCTGTCAAAATCAGTGATCTTTGTTTAATCTTTTTTTTTAATTACAATACATTGCTGATGTCAGGAGTAGGGGTGGATGTGAAGGGACTGTAGAAGAATTTTGTTTTTACATCACACTTTGATAATTAAGTCTCCTATTTTCGCACCAGAATGCTACTAGGCGTGAGCGTAGTCTGCATGCCCTTAGTCTGCGTGTCATGGGCCAGCGCGCTGCTGCTGGGCAGCGAGCGCGGCGCGCGGCGCGACGCGCTGACGTCAGCGCTCGCGGCCGCTGTCGCAGCGCATGCAGCCGCTGCGACTCTCGGATACATCGCTTTCAATATTCGCGTCAGGGATAACTTGAGAAGGTAAGATGTTAGTTATAAATACTGTGTATCATGGGTGAGTGCATTACTGCTGGCAGCGCGGCTGGTAGCCAGCGTGATGCGCTGAGTGCAGCGCTGTTTCTGCGGTTCCTTTATTGATTCTTTTGGTCAATAGGTAAAGGTACAAATAAGACCGCAGACGCAAAGCCGCCCAGTCTCTATGAATCTGTTAATTATATCCTTACTTTGTGGCTACGATAGATGGCAACGGCATGACTAGCTCCTATGTGGCTCGATTAAAACGCTACCGTAGATATGGTTTACGATAGCGGCCGCGTTCAGAATTTACCTTTAGACACATCATGTTTCATTTAGCGCAAATATTTGTTGGAGTTAATCCATAAAATACAAGTATTTTGGCCAGCTAAAAAATGTTTATCCTATTCATCTTTAATTATAAAGACTTAAGACTTAAAAAAGACGTTTAGCACGCAAAGCACTATATAAAAGGTGGAATTTGGAGGTAAAGTACTCTAAATACCGGAGATAGCAAAGGAGATCGCCAGAAATCCATACATCGTTGGGCCAAGTATGAACAGTAATCATTTATGTATTATTTAATAGATAAAACACAAACATATTCATATCAGAAAGATTTTTTTTTAATTCTGTGGGAATTAGGAAGAAAATAAGTTTTTGGGTCACTAGGTTAGGTTATGCGGCAGATGGTAAGAATTGTACCTATATAACGCCAAATTGTATTGTAAATACCATAATCAAATAAACACATTGATTTAATTGTTTGAAAACATATTTGTATGTTACTATTAGCATATTATTGCATAGCACAAAATAGGAATTAGGTAGGTAAAATAAAAACAAGTTATTTTTTCAATATTTTATTCATCTCCATTTTCATACTCAATTAATATACCATACAGGAATGGTGCAGGAGGTGTGATGGTATTTTGGTACCTTGCCACTGTTTGACGTCAGTCCTTGCCCTTATTATGGAAAGAACTGCTTCATCATGTAAAGGCAGAGTGAGTTTCCAGTAGCGTTGCTACGATCAGTAGGGATACCACAACTCACGCAATTCACCATTATCCCGTCGATAAGCAATCGGTGTCCAAGTTCGTAAAATCAATCCAAAGTCGTCAGAAAAATAGCAGAAAGCGAATAAGCACATCCGCACGAGTACGAAAACGAATGACGGGACTTGACGGGAGTGACGTGACATTGACATTTTGACAAACATCGATATTTTTTCGTTTTGAAACAGTCAACCGATACACGATTTTGAACGATGTTATTGTTAAATAAATAAATAAATAACTATTACTAAAACAACTATAATTTCATCAAATGTCCTTTTTTCTTTTATAAATGATTATTATGTTCATGACCAATGCTAAAACAAAATAGATATCGATTTTTTAGTAACTTCTTTAGAACTACTAGTTTTAGAACGAACTAGTTATGACCTGACAGCTTGTTTACGGAGCTAGTTTTAGAACTACATTCAATTTAAAACCATATTTCAAATTATAATTTTTAGCTCATTCCGGTAGAAAGTTATTATTGTTACATGTTATTTTTAATCAGTAAAAAATCTAGTCTTTTTTAATATACATATCGTTTCTGTACATACTTTGGCCCAAAACTGGCCATCTCCTTTACTCAAAGGAAACATTGATTTGTTTTTAAAAAGAAACAAATCTGGATTCAAATATTTTCGAAAATTCGCTTGCCGCACTCGGGAATAGAACCGACTAAAATTCGAAAAAATAACGTACTTTTATGACATCAATCGATAGGGTCTGGTATGGATTAAATCTCTCTAACGAACATGATAAATTAAATAAAAGGAAAACCATGAAATCTAAACTTATAAATTCAATGGAATAAGGTAAAGCACTTTTACTTAAAGGTACCTAATTAAATTATCTGATTATCTTAGATGTCAATTACTTATTAAAATAACGAAGAACTATTTAGCTAAGAAGATTGCAATTTTCACAAATTTCGCAATTGAATTTGAATACTTTTTACAGGACGGTACTAAGATGTTTAGGCAAGAAAGTGCCTCTGGTCGACACATCAGTCATCATCAGCAGCAGTGCTCAAAACTTATCACAAGTCAACAGGTAATTACACACAATTTTTTATTTAAACTCTATGTTCAAATGTACATAGGCGGATTTAATGCCACAAGGCATTCTTTACCAGTCAACCTTTGGGTTAAATATGACAGCATTGAGATAGGGTAAAAGAAATGCGTATAAATACTGATACCTAAAATATGCTGATGAAACAAACTAAAACATATTATAATAAATACAAACAGTCCCCAGAATACGAGCAAGGATACGAACTTTTCTTTTGAAAGAAATTTTGCTTTCAGCTTTTTTATATCAAAGCGTTCCAGAGCTTTATTGTTGAGACAGCGTAAGAATTAGACAAAAAAGCCGGTGCGGTGTAAGCCACTTACAACTTTATAGCAGACGAATAAAAATTTAAAATGTTATGTTTGTTGTCTTAGGTCCGCCTTGGCGTATCATAGCAGTACGGAACCAGGACGTCAGATGAGGAACATTGGAATATCAGCATCATCTACCACTTCTAGATCAACTACTAAAACTAGTTCTAGTCCTTACAGGTAAGCACTACATTTACTTTATTTGTATTAATAACTAAATTGTCTGTTCTTTCTTGTTTCTGAAAAATATTTAATTTGCGGTCAAAACTCTCCATCATTTTGTTGAACCAATCACATGAGGTCATTATGATATTTGTACAGACCAGGGACTTGTTATGGTTTCAAGAAATTAACTCCCTCTCAAAACCAGCAAGCAAGCGAGTAAACAAGCGTCTTCACATCAACACACACAAGCAATGCCTAACAACAAATATCAACTGTGCTGAAGATGCCATCAGTGAATGGACTTTAACTTTGATAGCTCATAAAAAAATGGCGGAAGTTAGAACGGCCAGGCTTCATACAAAAATCTTCCAAGCCCTTTGAAATGTCTTAACGGACACGCGATGTGGACACGCGAACTAAAATAAACGCGTGATGTCGTTTTGTCGTGGATCCGCGTCCCGGCAGTACAACGAGATTGCGTGGATCCACGTCATGCCAAAGGTTAAGACTTTTACCAACTATTGGCACTGAGCCTAACGTTCCAAATCGAATAACGCGGTGAATGTCATCGTGTCACCGTCCATATTAAAAGGAGTGATAGACTAGTGGTGTGTCCGTCGGACTGCCAAGTCGGTCTCGAGTTCGAATCCAAAAGACGAACTTCTGATTCTTCGGATTCATGTGCGTATGGTATAATTATCACTTTTTTCGGTGAAGCAAAACATCGTGAGCAAAACCAGCATTCCTGAGAGATTCATATTTCTCGACGGCATATAAAGCCAAGTCGGAGGCCCATGGGCGGCATAAAAACTCTGACACCAGGTTAGGCACTGACCACACGATAAAGAAGAAGACGAAGAAGACCGTTAATATTGCGAAAAATTATAAACAATTACTTTCCGCAGTCGCAGTGACGGTCAACTACGGCACACCAGCACTTCGACGTCTAACTACAACACGAGTGCGAGTGACATGCCCGCGTACCTCAGAGGATTCGACTCTTCGCTACATACTAGGAAAGATGGTAAATATTCTAATACGCTACTCCCTTTCAAATCATGAATCAATATGGCAAATCACACCTAAAAATGATGTTGAAAACTCCACTCTAACCTCTCCTCAATCCATTCTACCCAGACGAAGGTCGGCGGCGGCGCAAAGCGACCACAGACGGCGAGACTACAGGAGAGACCGGCGAGGAACCCACCGAGGCCACCGACAGCGACAGTGACGGCAGCGCCAGGAGCCTGGACCTTGCTTCCAGCCACTCTTCTGATGATGACGAGACCAGCACTAGAAGATCTAGCCATCCACCTTCAGCTAACAGTTAGTATAATCCTGCTGCCCTACTAATATTAAAATTTGTTAATGACGTCTTTCTCGTAACAGCAAAGCCACAAAACGACGTGATTTTTTGACTTGCTATCCCGGAAAAATGCATTCTTGTGAGATACACTACGCGAGCGAAGCCATGGTTAATGATCCGTAATAGTTTGTAAGAAATATTATTAGGTTACCAAAGTATGGAATCAATGACGGTAGCGCCAGAAGCCTGGACTTGGCTTCTAGCCACTCGGCTGATGATGACCACACCAATACGAGGAGATCTTCTTTCCCACCATCTGCTAATAGTCACTACTACTTATACCTATACTTATTTTTGGAGGACGTTGCGCTTAGTTTTTCTTGCCCAAAAATGGTGATCAGGCCAATTTATCATGGTGGTGATGCCATCTAATATCACGCTAAACAGATAAACGCTTGAATAACTCTGTTTTCTACATCAAAAGCATACGTCTTCCCCTTCGATAAAAATCAAAAGTTCAAATAAGACCAAATAGTTAATCAGGATTTTTTGAACTTCAAAAACCCAAGACAGTCCCTCAAAACGTTCCACCCATACACACATCCTAGTGTTTTAGCTGGCAAGAAAAAAGGGACAGAATAAATTCCGTTGGAATATATAAAACCGTCAGGAAGTCTTAAACTTGATGCTTTTTGCAGGGGATCGAGCAACTAGTGGCAGTGCTGCGAGTTACCTGCCGAATATTACTGAAGGAGCACCACTGGCTATCCAGCAAAGATGGCCTTCGCATATACGAAAAGGTACGACTTAAACCAGTAATCTGTTTATTTTGGCAGTTCAAACAAATTAATATTCAATGGAATTGCTTGCTGGAAGTTTCGCGGCGACAGAGCGTGAGTGTTATGAAAAGCAACTAATCGGGAAGTTAAAACAGTTGTCGCTGTTTCGCGATCAACTTTCCAAAATGAAGATCCAGTCTTCATTATGCAGCTGAATTAAAGTATCAAAGACTTATAACAAACGCCATCTAAGTACACGAAACGAATTTGTCAGCTTCTTTGAAATAGTGCTGTTTGGTTCCTTTGGCCCATTAATGTCATTGGTAAAAAAGCCCTTTTGATAAACTGCTTGTATTGAAAATAAAAGATGGCGACATTAGTCTCGATTACAGCCAAGCGCTAAAAGTACATACAGCACGTTAATAATGTTATGTATGTATCGGCGCAGGATGGCCTCTACCAAAAGTTTTCATCATAAAGTGGATCAGCTACTTCAATATCACCAGGATTGGGCCGAAGTTCCTCGTGGAACGTGGTTACGACCCGTCCCGGTCCTGTTCATAATAATGTCACCTGATGGCAGCCGCCACGTCAACCAACGTAACGATGCTCCGCATAGGTGACAGTCATCAGCCAGTGTCACTGATCACTCTAATCCGACCTTCTTCAGTAGTTCCTAGTAACTTTACAACGAACAGACTAATTTGTTAGTTTAGAATGAGCTGTATAGTAAATCGTCGTTACGTCCAGCAGAGAGCGCGGACTCCCCCTCCCCCGCGCCGCTGCCGCACCCCGACCTCACGTCCGACGTGTTCCAGCTCAGCCGCCATCGGGTGAAGCCTTCCATACTGGAGAACGTGCACGATACCTATGTAGCTAGTGTGGACGCGAGTATGTTGCCGCTTGATAACAGGTGCGTATCTCTACTAAAAACCTGCTACTTTTGATAACTTCGGCCTGTTATGTGCCAACTGCTGGGTCACACGCCTCCTGACTACTCTGTGAGAGGAAGTAGGCCGTAATCCACCACGTGCACTGCGGGAGATTTGCGGAATCCTTCGCCAGTCTCGAGATCCAACTTAGTCCCTCGAATTAAATTCCCTTTTTTCACTTGTTGTATAATCTAATATTACGCGTTCTTTAGCTTAGTTTCACTGTTTTCTTTATTAAGTTCATCCATTCTTAAAGACGCAGAATTGGCTTGAATCGATCAGAATTGAAATTGAAAAACTATTCTTTATTATTATTTCTTATTAATAAATATTTTGCCTATGCAATAAAAGTGAAAAATACGTTATTTAGTTATTTTTTGCTCGATACCGCGCCGAACCAAATGCGACGAGTAGAGTCAAACATCTGTAATAAGTAGTCAACAAATAAACAACAAGTTTCTTAAAAACCTTCAAATTAATTTGAGATAATCTCATGACGTAATAAGCTAGCATGCATGTAAAAACGATGATCGACTTCCTTCTTTCAGATATGGCGTTATGGATGACGAACTAATGTACGGTGTCCTACCAACCGACACTGAGAAACAAATACCGTACGACCCGAACTACCCCATTTCACCGACCATGTACCGACTTCCCGGAAACCCATACGGGTCCAAAACTTACCTCCCAACACGGACATCAGATTATGGATACAGCCCCACAAAATACTTAAACTCAGACCAAAATTTATACGAGTCCCGAGATTTCCGAGATTCTGGAGTTTCTACTAGGGAGCATGATGGGTACCCACCAAGGGATTTCCGGGATTCCGGAATAGCTACCATGTTGAAGAATGATTATCAAAGAAAAATGGATAGTCATTATGGAGGAGATTATACTGATAGGATGTCAGAGGGATCGGATAAGCATCATGATAAATATTTGTTCCCTTATACAGGTATGTGAATGTTTTAACAGTCGTTTTGTGATTGGTTTTGTGTTTGTACAGAGTGTTTTGCTTGTTAATTTGTTATTAAGATTCTCTCTCCCACTTCATGTAATTTTGATTCGTAAAATATAACGATACTTTCAGCAAGACCTTTCACTGGTCCACTGGCAAAAACAAGATTCTCTTAAAAACGTGCCTTTCTTTTTATCAAGTTCATGAGCTGCCAAATTTTATAAAGTGTTTAAAGACTGGCAACATTTGAACACCTTTCCTTTGACGTTGTACTTTGACAGTGTGCTTTTATTTACTTGTTATTTTTTCTTCACCTAAGCTTATCCAGCGTTTGAGAGTGTTGAACTGCTTGTGACCTTATTATTTTGCTTGCTTTAGCTGAGGAAGACCACGCTCACTTGCGTGGGATCAACCAGGCACCGCAAGTTCGTAGTAGTGAGATGGCACATCCAGGTAATTGTTACAGCCAAGGACACACTTAGGCAGATCTAGATAGTAGGATTAAAGTGCACTTTGTTTTGTGTCACTCTCTTATTACTAACTACAGAACTCTTTAGTTATTACCCAACTGCGGCCAAACCCAAAAGGTGGGTTATGTGTTTGAACTGTATGTATGTATGTGGGTATGTATGTCCGTTTCTATGTTCCCTCGTAACTCCTAAACGGATGAACGGATTTGGATAAATTATACGTCGTTAGATTCGTCTTGGTGCCGCGAGTGTCACTGGCTACATTGAAATAAAAAACGAAAATGGCGGATTTCCGGTACCGAAAACATACAGGGCGTCCCACGGCAATGCCACACGGAAGGACCTTAAATATTGTATATACTTAGGAAGTTTTACTGAAGGAAAACTTCATTTTAATTTTATAAATAATTAGAACCAGCCTAAACCGGGAATCGAACCCACCAATAATGGAAAAAGCACATTTCTTTTATGAGAACGGTCGAAGGGGTTATTCATAAGGATAAAATTTTCCTTTATCATCCATTCCCTAATCATTAGCCAATTTCATCCAAATCCGTTCAGTAGTTTTCGCGTGAAAGAGTAATAAATATCCATCCATCCATCCTCACAAACTTTCCCATTTATAATATTAAGTAAGATAGTAAGATTTATAAACAAAAATTTTATTGTATACTTTGTTTTCTTAGCCGAGAATCAACAACAGCAGATGGGGGCGCCACTAGCGAGTATGGGTGAGACTAGCGAGTAAGTCTGAAGCCTATTCTGTATGCATGGTTACTGTTACTGCTTGTAAAACTATTTCATTTTATGTTTTAAGCTAATCAGAATTCCGTATAGCAACATTAATGGTACTGCTACTTTTTTGAGGCGGTTCAAAAATACTATTTCATTCTACCCATTATGTGAATATTTTTCTAAAAATTAAGTACGTCTTCTTGGTACGGAATTCTGCGTAAACGTATTTCCGAGTCAAAACCTACAAGTCATAATTATAAACACTGAAATTGAAAAAAAAAATCAACTAGATCGTAGGGTTAAAATTCGTCCGGATTTGTCCGGACATGTCCGTCTTTTTTCCTGGCTTTGTCATTTGTTCGGACTTCTCAACACAAGGTGTTTTTTTTTTTACAAAATATAAAAGTTAAATGTCTGGACTTTATTGCAAATGATCGGCTCTATTAAAGATTTTTGAAATGTCGAAATTTTAACCACATAAGAATTGTACACACATTTTGTAGAATTGGCTCCTGAAAATCGTTTCTAGGTTTTTATTATTTTACTTTTTATCCAGCCATAATGATAAAATTTTCAATAGATGGTGGCGGTTGTATGAGAAACACTCATTATAATCATCTTTTGCTTTGCTAACCGGTGGTGTTGCCGCGCAATCATCTTCAACCATTTAGGGAGGAGGTAATCTAAACGTTCTTTATTCATAGTCTTCACCACATTCTAACCATAACTTTAATATACTTTAATATTAACCTCTGAGAAGAAAATATATTTCTTAGGCGAAATTGGATGTGATAATATTGAATGTGGTCAAGACATCATTAAACTGTAGATGAAATATCTCTTTTAAAGTTTTTAGAATAGACTAATATTATAGTGCAATACGGTCCTTTTAGCGCTTTATTGACATTGCCAGGATTACACTGTTGGTACGGTTGGTACACATTTGTGAAATTTGTCTTTGGAAAATGTATTAAAAAAACAAGATGGCAGCGATAGTTCCGTCTATGGCTGGGCGCCAACATAACCATGCCGCACTATATTACAATTACTGTCATGCATGTGTCAATGGATTAAAATCAGCTTGGATCAAATATTGCAAAATGCATTTAGTAATATTTTATAATGATTACAGGAAATCTACTACTGAAGACGACACGGAAACGAGAGTATAACAACGCTGTATAGTACAAGATTTCCAATGAATCTCAATTAGTTACTAATTTAATTTTAATCTTCTTAGTAATTTTATGATGATTAGTGTTAATTTACGCAAAGACTGTCGTTCAATCAGTACCCACTGCCATAGTGTAGAATTACGAGTATTTATTTTGAATTTATATCTATGCTTTAAGCAGTAACACCGGTTACTATAGTGGAACTGAACTAGAGTCTAATGTATTGAATACTCATTTTTGTTGGGTTTAGCGTTAGTAAATCTACTGTTAGATTTAAACTTATTCTATAAACAAATGCAAATATAGGTATATCTCACATAAGTGTATCAAATTCACTGTGCATACCTAAATAAGTGTGCCCAGCCACTGGGTGCAATGTTATTATTACGATCACATACCTCTATCAATATAGGCCGTGTATATAATAACCTAAGAACATTTATTCATACACTCAAATGCAGTAGGAAAGGACAATGCTCATGGAAGTATGGAATCCCGTACCATGCTGCATCAAAATCAAACCTTGTTTTTTATAGACTACACTGATCGTATTAACTCCTACAAAAACTATTTTTGAAAAAAAAACCCGCGTTTCAGAGTTATTTTATAAAATCGAAACTAACCTAAAAAGTAGGTCTATTTTTTCGACGCTACCAACGACGTATTTTAACACACATACATTACATTATTGCTCTAAAAACAGCGTAATACACTAATATTAGTAAGAATTACGAGTTAAAGTAACATCCACAGTATGCTTGACTGAAACTCGATTTTATTTTAGACCTTTATATTGCCAATAGTCAGTCAGTACAGTACAAATGTCAGATGCCACAGATAAGATAACTATAAACTATAGTGCTATAAACTAGTCGGGATTTAGGGATGTAATCGATAAATCAAAATCTTTAGGCTGAGAAAATCTATTTTGTTGCAAATAGCAATAAAATAAACTAAATCGATTTGGTGTACTGATCTTACTTAATTGTAATTAATTTTAGAGTCCGCTCGACAGACAAGGGTTTGTTCAATTGAAACGGAACGTCATTTATATTCAGTTGAAACGGAACGTCATATAAAGGGAGTAAAACAATATTCATACTTTTAAACTCGAAAAGTATATTTCCAGTTCAAAAATCAAATCCCCGACACGTAATGCCGTAAAAAAATATGAAACTAATTACTATAATATTTTGGTTTTGAGGCGCGAGACTTTTTGGTACCAACTTTGGTCATTGTCCTTTATAAACGATTGATTTGAGCGTGTGTTGCTATAGATAAATAATCCTTATCCTTACTAAATATATATAGGTATATTATTATAAATGCGAAAGTAAGTTTGTTTGTTACCTTTTCACGCCTAAACCGATCGACTGAACCGATCATCCTGAAGTTTTGGATATCCGTTGTCAGGTGTATAGAAACGGATATAAGGTATCTTTCATCCCGAAAAAAGAGCTATTTCTAAGGAAATAACAATGACATTCTTATGGTAATAGATGGCGCCACGTGTTTTTCGAAACATGATTGAATTATATTATTACAAGCAGAGTACAACCCGAATTGATTGGCAAATTCTAAATTAACGCGAGCGAAGCCGCGGGCAAAAACGGGAGTGATATGAAGATTCGAATCACGTTATTGCGGCGCACGCTATTTCGAAAAAAAATAAGAGTGATACGCCAGTTCGAAAACACAAAGTCGAAAACCGCTATATCGAATGACATTGTCGCGAACACGCTGATTCGAAAAACTGTTTGAATGGTAGGTACGCTAGTACGAAACTCTTAGCATTGAAATCCACTGTTGCGAATAGCATCGAATAGCAATCTGAATGTGTCTGGGGATCGAATTTGCGACCACGATAAAGCCTTATCTTTGTATTGGGTTCGGGAAACAAGACCAATGAGAAGTATTATTTTAAGATAACTTTTTAATTTCCAGTAAGTACAGTAATCAACAAATCACAAAAGTAACAATGCTGTCATATTGATGACAAAATGGTAGATTCAATGAACTCAATATACACTAGTATTAAAAGCTACAGGCTGTTATAAATTCAATAGTGCACATTGTATTTTTCTTTTGTAAAATCGCTGCGATAGCATTTTCTTTTATTTAAATTTTATTTTTTTGGCTGGCGGCGTCTGTGGGATATTAGCCAAAATTCTCTCAATTTTGTGGGTGGTTGTATTCTGTTCGTCAATGAGCTTTTGAATACAGTACTAGCGTACCATTCACAGTTTTTCGAATCAGCGTGTTCGCGACAACGTCACTCGATGTAGCGGTTTTCGACTTCATGTGTTTTCGAACTGGCGTATCACTCTAATATTTTTTTCGAAATAACGTGCGTCGCAATTACGTCATTCGAATCTTCATATCACTCCCGGCAAAAACTAGTGCATGAATAAAGAAGAAAATATGACATCCAAAGTCAGTCATGTAAATAGATAAGTTAGCTTATTAGTCGACATTTGCCGAATTATCGTCCAAATAAAAAAAATAAAAAAAGATGAAAAAAAAGATGAACGTTGCTTTTGGAATGCAATCCGGTAAATGTGCTTCAAATACTTATATTTTAGTGCAAATATGAATTAATATTATTTTTATACATATAAGAAAACCAAAACTAGCGTTTGTAACCAACGTATTAATAAGAGTAGGTAAAGATATAATGTTTGCATAATTTCGATTAAATTTGTTATTTACCTAATTGTGTAAAAGCGATATTTTAAATCTGTGCGTAGATCCTATCTCCCTTTTTCAATTTTAATTACGAAAGCTATAACGATTCTCAAAGTTATTCTATTTTGTTTCCATGTCGAAAAATAGAAACAAAACCGAAAACGAACCAAATCCGAAGATTGTTATTATTTCTCTAATAAAAAGCGATGATTCTAGTATTGAAGTTCTCATCAAACTTTATAATAAATTATGTAAATAGCGTGTTGTGTGCATTTCTAGCGTTTTAACGAAGAGTCCACCTATTTTGTAAATAATAGATTTTTACACTTTTAGTAGTTAAATTAGGGACTACGATACTAGTGGAATATTAAGTGAAAGCTTTATTTGGATATTCTATATGTGTCAGATTATTCTATGTGTCAGATTGCCATAATTAATATTTAATGAGTTCGTAGAATGCTCTATGAATACGAACAAAGTTGATGCATATTTTCAAACTGAACTGCTATTGTTTGCTATTTAATCAAATCAGGCGTTTCTTCGTAACCGTTCATAAAAGTGGCAATTTACCTTATTCATGATGACATACTTACTTGGAAGAAGATTTTATGCTTTTTGTGTACAAGTAGTTTTTTGCCATTATGATTTTTAACCATGCTTTTCATGGTAGATTTACGTACCAAGTTTCTAAATCTAATTCAAGTGATAATTCACTTTCAAAAGACACATTTTTACGTACCTATAGTACTAAATTAAACTAGGTAGGTACCATTTCTACGTAGGTATACTTAAGAGGTACCTAGGTACCTCCGTGTAATGCCTACTTATTAAAATAAAAGATAATGTAGATAATCTGGGTGGTTGAAAGAAGTTACTACTTAGCTTTAAATGCTCAGTACCTACTTAGGTTCTTGTTATGTTTTTGTCAAGATTCCGTTTTATCATTGCTCAAAAAACATTTCAAAAACACAAGGTTTATTCTGCTCAAATGTATCTAATGTTTTACATTATTTTAGAAGCAGTTTTAAATTGCTTTGTACAACTGCATTTGCCACTTTTAGAAATCATATTTGGCTCATTTTTAGGGTTCCGTACCCAAAGGGTAAAACGGGACCCTATTACTAAGACTTCGCTGTCTGTCTGTCTGTCTGTCTGTCTGTCTGTCTGTCTGTCTGTCTCCAGGCTGTATCTCATAAACCGTGATAGCTAGAAAGCTGAAATTTTCACAAATGATGTATTACTATTGCCGCTATAACAACAAATACTAAAAATTAAAAAAAAATATTAAGGGGGGCTCCCATACAACAGATATGATTTTTTTGCCGTTTTTATAGATAATGGTACGGAACCTTTCGTGCGCGAGTCCGACTCGCACTTGGCCGGTTTTTATATCTTACATTCCATTTTGTGATATTATGTACCTACAACCTATCTTTTTCACCATTTTCTATGTAATTTTACTGGCAACGTTTTATAAAATAGTGGTACAAACCTTTTAATTGTTTTATAATGAAATAAAATATTTTATTGCTAAAATCTTGTTGTTTTATTCTTAAAATGTCAACCAATCATTGGTGAATGTTTTAGATTTTCAGAAATATTCTAGTAACTAGGTACTTTTCCGCTGAACATCAAGATTTATATAAAGAGAACGCTGGTTTGCTGGATATTAGTCATCGAAATGTGTAACTACCTTTTTCCACGCTGGTAAATAACAACATAATTGCTCATTGATGTTTTGCTGTCGCTCGGGCTAAGTACCAAGTAACCTATGGGAAGAACAACAACCCAAGAGATGATGTGTACCTACCGTTGCCTTACCAAAATCAGCATGAGCACAAGCACAGGACAGTCCACAGCTCGTGCTCGACATATCTCCCAAGCTCTGCCACAACACCCTGTACTTCGCCATCCGCATTCATTCTGACCCACCCACCTTTCAGTCGATCTCTTTACTTAGGTACATAGCTAACATAGCTAAATTAAATATTACCTTTAGGCACAGTCTCGTCGCGGTAATCGTGCGAGGAAGACGCGTGTTTCGCAATTACATTATTCTTGCGTTATTAGTTGTTAAAGTTGTGTGCGCTGCCAGATCTCGCTGCCAGCGCACCGGAGTTCCGTTATGTTACCGACGTGCGAGCGGCACACGGATAACGAAGACACTCATTAGCGCGTTATAACATTAATGAATGTAAACAACCCGCATTTAGAGAATGTGAATACAGTAATAATGGCGAGCGGCATCTCTTTGAGTGAACACAGTATGTCAGATGCTGAAGAGGAGCTGAACAGAGAAGAGAACTTAGTACAATATGGAATGGAAGAAGACCAACAATTTAGGCGGGAAAAAAGGGATAGGGAGGAGGTTTTTGTCGGAGATGATGAGGATGATAATGAGGGATGGAATTTAGTCCAAAGTAAGGAGAAAAGATTGAAATCACAACTGAAGGAGGATATTGAGATGTACTTATCTAGTAATGAAAAATTGCCTAAACAATTTGCATTAGTTAAGATGCTGAAGGCTCATGGGATAGTTGATATTACCAAAGTAAAATACATTAACCCGTTCAAGATTCGCGTCGAAGTTGGCAGTGAGTTGAGTGCTGCTAAAATCGAAAAATGCCCGGAATTCATAGAAAAAGGTTGGAAAATCTACAGGGCCATGGAAAGGACTTCATCTTATGGCGTCATAAAAGATGTTGATCTTGATTTATCTGACGAGGATATTTTGGGCAATATAATGTGTGATAAACCCGCGGAAATAATATCTGTATACCGGCTTAAACGTCGACACAGAGAGGGAGAAGGTTGGCAGCCAAGTGAAGCTGTACAGGTGTGTTTTAAAGGTTCGTTTATTCCGCAGTACATATATGTTCATGGGTTACGTATAAAAGTTACTCCTTACGTATTTCCCGTTTCGCAATGCTCGAAATGCTGGAAATATGGCCACCCTACAAAAAAGTGCCCTTCCAGCAAAATAGTTTGCCCGAAATGCGGTGACAGTCATGAGAACTGTGAGACACAGAACTTCAAATGTGTTAACTGTGGTGGAAACCATTTGGCCTTGCATAAAGCTTCATGTCCAGCCTTTTTAAAGGAGAAGAGGTTGAGAGAGATCATGGTAGAATTCAACTGTACTTATAGGAAAGCATTAACAATATATGTACCGCCCTCGAATTCCTTACCCAGAAAAAGTAGTTCTCGAGAACATTCTGACAACCCTCGTACCAACATAAAATCACAACCGGAATTTTTATTTCAACAACGTGATACCCCCACATTTGCAGAGATAGTAAAAGCTGACATCACAGTGCATAAAGAATATGATGATAAAAACACTTCTGCCATTACTCCAACGAGATTTCGACGTACTCGTAGTAGAGGCAAGGCTTCTTGTAACTTGGAGCTCCCGATAAACTCATCAACAATGGATATGGGTAGTGAGTCAGCAGTCCCTTCTGATGCTGCTGCTGGTGAAGAGAAAAAGGATGACAGTGTTCGTTTGGACGAGCTGTTATTGAGATTAAAAGAAATTATATTTTTAAGGGAATTGTCGATGGAAGACAAGATGCATGGGGTGATTAAGTGTTGTTTAGAGTGGTTAATATTATTGAGTGTACAATTCGTATCTAAGTGGCCTTTATTTAAGATTATTGTCGATTATTTTGCCCCCAATGGCTCGTAGTCAGAAGAAACCTTTTAGATTAAATATTGCACAGTGGAATTGTCAAAGTTTGCGACCAAAATTAATATCCTTGGAGAATTCTCTGAGTCAACTGAAAATTCACATTGCTGCACTCAGTGAAACGTGGTTGGAACGGGATAGTCAGCTGAAGGTAAATGGCTATACGATATATCGTAAGGATAGGGAGGACGGTTATGGTGGGGTAGCGGTCTTAGTCCACGGGTCACTCAAATCAAGTTATATGTCCTTCGAAAGCCTTAACCCGGGGATTGAGATAGTTTGCGTCAGGATTTGCAACTGTGAGCATGTTCAGTATATATTATCCTTATATTGTGCCCCGTCAGTTCACACGAGCCAAAGTGATTGGGAACATATTTTTACTCGTTTTCACAGTAAGGTAGTGATTCTTGGCGATTTTAATGGACACCACACAAATTGGTCTCATAAATTAGATCAGAGAGGTACCCAAATTTATGACGTACTTCTAGATACTGATCTCGTAACTTTGAATGATGGTAACCCTACTCGTATTAAATTCGTGAATAATGCAGTTCAACAATCTTCTCCAGACATATCACTGGCTTCCTCAGATATAGCGTACAGATTTAATTGGGGTACACTTAATGAAACGTTTGGCAGCGATCATCTTTTGATTAAAATTTCAGTTCAGGTTGATGGTCTGTCCATACCTTCGGCACGCAGGAATTATAAAAAAGCTGAATGGTCTCAGTACCGCAACTTAATAGAAACGCTTATGCAAGGTTTTATTATCACAGAAGACTTACAAAAATCATATGACACATTTATTGAGTTGATTAATTTAGCTGCAGATATTCACATTCCATATATTAAAATTAATTCTGACCCCGAGAAAAATTTCACTCCGAAACCTTACTGGAATAGTTCCTTATCAAAATTAGTGGCCGAAAGACGGTTGGCGTTATCAAAATTTCGACGGAACCCTACGCCCTTTAATCTGGACAAGTTGCAGGAGAAAATTAGGGAAGGTCAGAGATGTCTTCGTATAGCAAGAAGTAAGGGTTTTCAAGACTTCTGTACGTCATTAGACGGAACAACATCTCATACTGTTTTATGGAAGAAAATGAAATGGTTTAAGGGATGCTATGTACCCCGTTCTGGTATTAGTAAAGAGAAGGCGCTTATATTATTACAAAATCTAGCGCCGGACTTCGTTTGTACTGATGAACCAATATTTAATTCAAATAACCCTAAGCTTGAGACCCATATTTCTCGAAATGAATTGGACAAATGTTTGCGCACTAAAGACACTTCTCCTGGTAGTGATAACATTTCCTATTCAATGCTATATAACTTACCGAATAATGCAAAGTTGATATTAATCAGTCTATATAATAATTTTTTTACAACGGGTTTTGTTCCCCAGCAGTGGCGTAATATCAATATAATACCTATACCTAAGCCCGGCCGGGATCCTCAGTCTGACTCCTCGTTGCGACCTATTTCTATGATTTCCTGTGTGTGTAAAATACTACATAATATATTAATTAAAAGAGTAGAATGGTTTATTGAACATAATAACATGTTATCGAGCGATACTATTGGCTTTCGCAAAGGGCGCTCCATTTTAGATAATTTGTCTACCTTGGTGTCGAGAATCCAACTTGGATTTTCTAAAAAACAATCAACGATCGCTTGTTTTGTTGACATTGAAAATGCATACAACAATGTTAATTTAGAACGCTTATTATTTGTTTTAGATAGTATAGGGATAGGTAATAAAATATGTACATACCTACGGTGTTTTTTAAAAGAGAGAAACTTAAGTATTGAGACAGATAATAATTCAGTCATTAGTAGGAGATGCTGTCTCGGTTTGGCTCAAGGCGACCCTTTTTCCCCGCTTTTATTTAATATCTTAACAATGGAGATATGCAAGTCAATAAATAATGTCTTTATATCACAGTACGCAGATGACTTCGTGCTTTATGTAACCTGTAATAATATAGAAGAAGGAAGACACCAATTACAATTAGCTTTAAATCAATTTGTTAATATTCTTTCTCTTGCTGGGTTAGAAATTTCAGCACTCAAAAGTAAAAAGAGAATGCTCATGGAAGTATGGAATCCCGTACCATGCTGCATCAAAATCAAACCTTGTTTTTTATAGACTACACTGATCGTATTAACTCCTACAAAAATTATTTTTGAAAAAAAAACCCGCGTTTCAGAGTTATTTTATAAAATCGAAACTAACCTAAAAAGTAGGTCTATTTTTTCGACGCTACCAACGACGTATTTTAACACACATACATTACATTATTGCTCTAAAAACAGCGTAATACACTAATATTAGTAAGAATTACGAGTTAAAGTAACATCCACAGTATGCTTGACTGAAACTCGATTTTATTTTAGACCTTTACATTGCCAATAGTCAGTCAGTACAGTACAAATGTCAGATGCCACAGATAAGATAACTATAAACCATAGAGTATAGTAAGTGCTATAAACTAGTCGGGATTTAGGGATGTAATCGATATATCAAAATCTTTAGGCTGAGAAAATCTATTTTGTTGCAAATAGCAATAAACCAAACTAAATCGATTTGGTGTACTGATCTTACTTAATTTTAATTAATTTTAGAGTCCGCTCGACAGACAAGGGTTTGTTCAATTGAAACGGAACGTCATTTATATTCAGTTGAAACGGAACGTCATATAAAGGGAGTAAAACAATATTCGTACTTTTAAACTCGAAAAGTATATTTCCAGTTCAAAAATCAAATCCCCGACGCGTAATGCCGTAAAAAAATATGAAACTAATTACTATAATATTTTGGTTTTGAGGCGCGAGACTTTTTGGTACCAACTTTGGTCATTGTCCTTTGTCTTTTCCAAAATAAATTTGTACGGGACCCTGTGTCTCTAATTGTTGGTGGTATTTCATTAGAGGTAGTAGATTGTGTAAAATATTTAGGTATTTGGTTAGACAGGAAGTTACGATGGTCTAAACAAATAAATGAATTAAGAGAAAGATCCTCAAAAGTGCTTAATGTATTTAAAGTTTTAGCGGGGACAGGTTGGGGCATTCACCCAACAAATTTAAGGCATTTATACATTTCGTGTATTCGTAGCAGACTAGATTATGCAAGTTTCCTTTATGGTAGTAGTTGTAAGACACATACAAGCAAACTAGATAAAATACAGAATCAGTGTATGCGGGTAATAGGTGGATTTATTAAAACGACACCTATACACGTCATGGAGTGCGAATTACACCTACCGCCTTTAAGTGTTCGAAGACATTACCTTGCCGGAAAGTATTGGTTAAAAGCGAAATCCTTTTCTAACCATAAGATTATTAAAATTTTGGACGATTTAATTAGTTTTAGTCAAGATTCCTTTTGGAGGTGCAAAGAAAAGCCAATATTAATTTTAGTTCATAGTTACCTTAAAGATACTGCTGTACATGTTAGTACACAATTAGATATGTTTGCACTTAATACCTGGGTCAGCAATGTGAATATTTCGAATATAATTAAGTTTAACATAGATGCCGTAAGTAACGCTAAAAGAAGTTATATTCCGTTGGCCTTACATCAACTGTGTGATAGTTTTATTAAAAATACGTATTCTAATTATTATAAAATTTATTCAGACGGTTCGAAGGAAAGTAATTGTGGCGGATTAGCTATTTATGACCCGCAAGTGGGTAGTTCAGTAAAACTACGTATTGATTCAAACATCTCGATAATGTTGATAGAATTGATTGCAATATCAGAAGCAATTTCATATATTCAATCCTTCAAGTCGGGCAAATACGTTGTTCTAACAGACTCCAAGAGTGCACTTCAACACATTGCTCGATGCACCTCGAATAGTCGAGGCACACCGATAGCATACAGCATCTTGAAGTCACTATCCATATTAGCCACTAAAAATTATACAATAGTGTTGCAATGGATACCTTCACACGTAGGCTTAGCAGGAAATGAAGAGGCAGACTATCTCGCTAGACAAGCCTTATCTGATGGTATTCCTATGGGTTGTTTGCCGTATTATACCAACGTTTTTTATATGGTTAAGAATAAATGTAGAAACATGTGGCGTGAGTATTTTGATGAGCGTTCTCTAGTAAAAGGCATATGGTATAAAACAATTCAAAATAATTTGTCCCGTTCTCCTTGGTTTATTAATTCCGAATTGTCTAGGCGCACCATAGTAACTGCTATGAGGCTGCGTTCCGGACATATCCCACTGAATAGCTTTGCGTACCTGATGGGCAAAGTTACTTCCAAGAATTGTACTGACTGCGATCTTATTGAAGATGTTTTTCATATTTTAGTGGAATGTGTTCGGAACGAAGCTGAGAGGTTATCTTTTAGCCTTGCTTACGGTATTAGCTTACACGACACCGGTGTTTGTAATAGTATTCTAGCGTTTCCCTTATCAGAGGAAGCGAATTTCGTATATAAAATGATCGATTGTGCTTTAAAGCGTAGATAAGTTGTGACTATTTATAAGATGTCTGTAACTATAGGGATGGCATGATCATGCATGATCAAATCCTTTTTTTTTCAATAAAGATTAAAAAAAAAAAAAACCTTTAGGCACGTTCCGCGCATACCTAATGGTGGATACTGCAGATAACACAATTGGCGTACAAAAAGTATAGTAGATATATAGGTAGTACCTTAGCTGTATTCTTGTTTGCGGGGCGAACTGTTCAGATATCAGATATGTGTGGAAGGAGAAAGGGGAGCCTTTGCCCAGCATTGGGAAACTTTCGCCAAGCTTACAAAAAAAAACTTTATTCCAATAAAAGTAAAGCCCTTCTGTATTGCACAATATGGCGAAACTAGCAAGCAAGTAGGTACTGTCAGCATGAAAATAAAATGCTGTCAATTTATGTTGAATTACTATAAAATAGCATCCTGACACTTGCATCACTTAAGCAATAAGTAAGCTGTCATTGATTTTACTAAGATAATGTAAGAGCGACCAAAGTGGGATATAAAATTTAGTAACCACGATTATGGCTCGCACAGCTGGTAAAGGCATTCAGCGAAAATCCAGAAAAGCGAGCTCGATCAATTCTACCTTTCTGGACCGCGACCAGCTAAGCCTTCATTTAAGAGCGAGCGAAGCGGGCGCTAAATTTTGAAGCCTTCTAGACTGGGAGAAGTTAAATATTAATTATTGAATCATAACGGGATCAATAAGAATTTGAGGTTATGGGAAGATTTTGTGATTTTTTTCCTCTTCATGTCGGAGCCCATGTTACTCAGGGGCCCCGTACCTATCATTGATACGGCGTTCGGCTCCATAATCGGCTCCTCGCCTGCGGCTCGCTTGTGTATTCCGCTTCTAATGCAATAACAAAGTTTCCCTACTACTTACAAGCCCGTCAAACTATTCCCAAACCACTGTAACTCCTGAAAACCAGAATCAACAGTGGCTTCCACCAGAAAAGCGCCGAGACAATGAAGCTCGATGAAGTCCCAGAGAAACAATTTAACTGTCTTGTCCCGCAACGAAATTACGTTGCGGGACAAGACAGTTAAATTGTTTATCCAAGACAAGTAGGTATAGCGGAGGAGTAGGAAAACCATAATTTCCACTTCCCTACATATCAGCAGGAGACAGAACGAAACAAGGCCAACAGGCACAAAGGGACGTTTACAACTGGGACAAGTCCAGTTGCCTAGCACCACGGATAAATATTATCATTAATGGGTCCTAAGTTGTGAGCTGTTATATTTGATTCTAATAATAGGTACCTACGACAAAACCGCTTGAACGCACGGAAATTTGTTCTAGTTTCTACAAGGTCCGTATACTCGTAGTAAATAACTCCGAAATTCGGATGTAGCCTGCACACTATCTGTAATATATTCACCAAGAACACCGAGTAAATGCTAATATTTATTTAATTTAAGTATTATAACCACTACAGAAACAGAACACTAAAACACAATATTTAAAGTTCATTTTTAATCAAAATACACACATGCACATTATTACTTTAGTTTATATTCTGAGATATAACCACACTATTTTTAAAACCACTAAGGAGATAGAGAGAGATGTTCCTCGTTCCGAGACCTTTAACCAACTGCCAGAGTTCCTTTTATTAACTCTCTAAATAGCCAGTGTCGCCCCACCATTGGCCGGAAATTCACAATGGACCAATAACAGCGCGACACCAGTGCTACCAACCTTCATATTTATTAAATGTTGTTTTGAATTTAAATAGTCAAACGAGTACCTTTTAAGTAGTGCTAAAAACAGTTATAATATAGCATGATTGACTAAATAAATCAACTAATAATTAAACCATTAATCAAAATAACAAATCAAATGCGTAAAAATGTAGGGCTGTTTTCGAGGCGACAACATCCGGCCGTCCTGCGCACGCATCCGTCCCCGGATAGCGTCCCAGTCTGGTGCAATTGCTGAGAACAAAGCATAAACTATAAGTCAGAATAATTATAAAGTTACGCAGTAATTACAAATTACTCGTCATTTGAACTGAGCGACTACTCTGCTATTCCATCAACGGCCAGCAGAAGAAAGACCACAGTTCAAAAGACCTGTCAACTTGACATAATATTGGTATTTAGATGCATTTGTAACTGTTCCATCAGCGGCCAGTCATTTGTAAGTTTTAGAGCTTGCAGTTTACCCTAGGCGATGCCTTTGGCCAACCCTAGTTGCATATCACTACAAACCCCAAACCTAAGTACCACAGATTTATTTTACATGAATAAATACTGCAGCTCAACACAATCCAAATACCAAAATATGTTTGAAGCAAATGCACTAGACAGCTTACAACAAATAGTAGTAAATAATATAAAAAAATACACTTTCAATAAATCGAATCACTATTTGAGTTCAATAAATACCTGACAACATCTTAGGCCATTTCCAAACCGTCAACATCTAGATCTGCCAACTTGATCCAAGGCTTCATGTTCTCCGCACACGTAGTTCCTTCATAGCACTTGCTTGTTCTTTCAGCGCCACGCATGTCCTTTACTTTGTAGCGGTCATGACCTAATACTTCAGTCACCTGAAAAGGGCCTTTGAAAAGCGGTAATAATTTAGTGCTTTGCCCCTCATTGGATTGACTAGGAATTTTTATAACTACCAAATCGTTGATGTTGTAATTGTGAGCCTCTTTTCTTTTGGAATCGAATGCCTGCTTTTGTTTTTCTGCACTGGCTTGAATACGGCTATTAACGTTATTTCTTAATAGCGTAACGTCAACAGCTTGATCTTCTTGTGCCAGCTTGTCGGCATCAGTTTGAAGGCGGTATCCAAAAAACACTTCGCTGGGAATGGCTGAAGTGGTTTTATTAATGGTACTGTTAATGCCTTGTTGGATACTGGTTATATGAGTGTCCCATTTGTCGTAGCTGGTGTTAGCACCCATACTTCTCAATGCGTCAAGGATGGTGCGATTAAAGCGTTCCACCTGACCGTTTGAGCGTGGAACAGCAGTAGCTATAACATGATGTCGAATATTTTTGTCCTCGCAGTACTTTACAAATAACTTGGATGTGAAAGAACTTCCAGCATCACATATAAGACGCTTCGGATTACCAAAAACTTTAAATATTTTGTCTAATTCGCTTATAACAACTTGACTCTTAGTGTTACGAACAGGTGTAATAAACACAAATTTTGTAAAAGAGTCAACAGTAACCAAGAGGTACGTATTTTTACGCGTAGTTTTTACAAATGGACCCAGATGGTCTATGTGAAGCGTGTGAAAGGGTTTTGCATATTTAGGTATCGGAAACAGTTTGCCTTCCTTTTTGCCGTGGATATTTTTATAGTAAATACAGTTAATACAATTTTTAATATATTTGGAGACCACTTTCTTAATTTTGGGAAACCAATAACAAGATTTTATCCTTTCAACCCATCGTCTACCATAGTTAGTCCGACGGTATACCTTATTACCTAATAGCTCATAATCATTATACACTTTCTTATTAAGCTCGGCCTGACCTGACTGTAATATTTCTCTAATTGCACAAATATTTGGATCTTGTAACTGGACTGACAATAACCAATCTGCTTCAGTAATAGCCAACACGCTTTCATTGCTTATGGGGGTAGAATTTGTATCAACCGGGTTTCGGCTCAAAGCGTCAACATGTTGCATTTGAGTTCCGGGTTTGTGTATTATCTCAAACGTGAATTCTTGTGTAAGTAATACCCATCTACCAATTCTAGAATTAATTTCCTGTTTATTTATTGTGTATTTAACAGCATTGCAATCAGTATAAATTTTAAAAGTGGACCCCAATAAATAATGCCGGAATTTTTGAAGCGCAACAATTATAGCTAAGAATTCCAACTCAAAGGAGTGGTACTTTTTCTCATCATTCGAAGTCTGTCGGCTATAAAAATGGATTGACTTTTCACCCGTATCAGTTACTTGAGTCAGTATGCAGCCTACACCATCACGACTAGCATCGGTGTACAAAATAGTAGGTAATTTGGGGTCATATATCTTTAATAAAGCATTATGTGATAATTCGTCCTTTAATTTATTAACTGCTGAAATTTGTTCAGATCCCCACTCCCACGTGACATCTTTTTTTAAGAGCTTTGTCAAGGGTTTTGCTATAAGAGCGCAATTCTTTATAAATTTTCTAAAATAATTAATAAGACCTAAAAACTGTCTTACTTGATGCACCGTTTTGGGTTCAGGATAGTTTTCTACTGCCGTTAATTTCTTTTTACCTGGCCGTATACCATCTTCTGAAATATCATACCCAAGAAAACTAACGGAGCTTTTGAAAAAGTGACATTTCTCTAAATTTATAGTCAAGCCATTGTTTTGCAATATTTTTAATGTTTCGTCTAACTGCCTAACATTTTCATCGGTCGACTTGGTGGCGATTAATAGATCATCCATATAACAAATAACTTTATCAAAACGTAGTTTACCTAAGACTTTGTTCATTAACCTTTGGAATACGGATGGTGCATTGCATAAACCGAATGGCATCCTTCTAAATTCAAAATGTCCATCGGGGGTGATGAAAGCAGTTTTAGAAATAGAGTTTTCATTCACAGAAATTTGGTAGTAGCCACTTTTTAAATCAATAGATGTGTAGCAATTACATCCTCTAAGTTTGTCTATAAGGTCTTCTACAATGGGCATTGGATACTTTTCTTTGACAGTTATTTTATTTAGAGCCCTATAATCAATGCACAAACGTTTTTCACCCGAGGGTTTATCAACTAATATAACCGGACTAGCGTAAGCGGAATTACTTTCGCGAATTATACCATTTTTTAATAGGTTATCAATAATCTCCCTAGTTGCTGTCTTTTCGGATTCAGACATACGGTAGGGTCTTTGATATACTGGTTTATTAGTTACTAATTCAATATCTAACTCCACACAAGAAGTTTGCCCTAACGTTTCTAAATCTTTTGAAACTACACGAGGGTATCTAGAAAATATTTCATTTAAAACCGAGATGTGTTCAGAATCAGAATTAAACATAGACGGCTCTATTAAAGCTACCTGGAACTTACTAATAGGGCAAAAAGAAAGGCAATTTCCTACACGTACGTACATAATACTTTTATCCTCCGTGAAATTTCTGCCAATTAAAATAGGACAACCAGCTAATTCATCACAAATATATATGACTATACTAAGCTCAGCATTGTCAACCATTATATCCACCCGAGTCCCATGTGTGACCTCGGAGCACGAATCTGTTTTAAATCCTGTTAATAACACGGGTTTATTTAATTGGAACAATGCTAGGTTTAACGCTCGTGCCAAAGAAGTCGTTATTAGAGAACAACTACTACCCATATCAATAAAAGCCTGTCGTTTAGATCCATTAATTACAATTTCCTTATAAAATTTATCCTTAGGTGTAGGTTCAACAATTAATTTGACTTCACTTTCCTTTTCCGGTTTCATTTTAGGTTTAGACCTACATGCAAGCTCTAAATGACCAAATTTATTACATGAATTACATTTGATATTATCCTTTAGACTGCAGTTGGTCTTTTTGTGACCAGGTTCACCACAACGAAAACATGTAATATTTGCACCAGTATTTGAAACGAAACTATGTACTGGTGCTCCATTAGAGTTAGAAGAACTATCTGTCTTTTTATCTACATTGCTATAATAGAATTGAATTTTTCCCTTGCAAATTATTATGTTTATGACCGGGCTTTTGTTCCGGGTCAACATGAATTTTTCCGTGTAAAAATGAGGCTAACTCATCACAGTATTTAAAATTACCTGCATCTGCTGCAGTGAGGATATTTTTATCGCCAATTGATCCTACAATTATCGAAATAATGTCTTGATCAGAAAATGACAGCCTCATTTTGTCAATTTTTGCTTTTTGTACAAAATAAAATTCATATAACGATTGACCATCCGAAGGTTTCGTTTGAACCAAGTCTTTTAACAAACTGTACATATTACGCTTAATTTGAAATGTATCTAATAATGTATTTCGCCAATCCTTCCATTTCCAGGTAGTCCATCGCGTTTTATTTTTTTGAAGCGAGTCGTACCATGTTTTAGCGGTATTACGCAATTTTTGCAAGGCTTGATATTGTAGGACACGATCCGACCAATAAAAAGCACGAGCATTGGCTTCTACTACGTTTATCCACATTTCAATATCGTCCACTAATGGGTCAAATTCGGGAATCACTGAAGATAACATAACATTTTGGCTTACTGCGGGAGACGCACGCCTGGTACGTCTCTTTTTCCTATGCCTGTGCCCATCAGAGCTGCTGCTGCTAGACGAAGGTGACCCAGAGCTTGATGATGAGCTCGAAA
This sequence comes from Eurois occulta, assembly GCA_950022335.1. Lineage (NCBI taxonomy): Eukaryota > Metazoa > Arthropoda > Insecta > Lepidoptera > Noctuidae > Eurois > Eurois occulta. The sequence goes on along the minus strand of OX465484.1, from coordinate 5,487,442 downwards.
CACTTTTCGACGCACTTCTCCCTCGACGGCGTTTACGGTATCGCGGCATCGGGGCGCGTTTTCGTACCACTTCTGATGTAATATATTCACCAAGAACACCGAGTAAATGCTAATATTTATTTAATTTAAGTATTATAACCACTACAGAAACAGAACACTAAAACACAATATTTAAAGTTCACTTTTAATCAAAATACACACATGCACATTATTACTTTAGTTTATATTCTGAGATATAACCACACTATTTTTAAAACCACTAAGGAGAGAGAGAGAGATGTTCCTCGTTCCGAGACCTTTAACCAACTGCCAGAGTTCCTTTTATTAACTCTCTAAATAGCCAGTGTCGCCCCACCATTGGCCGGAAATTCACAATGGACCAATAACAGCGCGACACCAGTGCTACCAACCTTCATATTTATTAAATGTTGTTTTGAATTTAAATAGTCAAACGAGTATCTTTTAAGTAGTGCTAAAAACAGTTATAATATAGCATGATTGACTAAATAAATCAACTAATAATTAAACCATTAATCAAAATAACAAATCAAATGCGTAAAAATGTAGGGCTGTTTTCGAGGCGACAACATATCCAACATAATATTGCGTTCATTCTGCCAAAGACTGCACTCCCATAAAATATGATGTGCAGATTGGTCATATTCGCAGTCAGATATAGAATATTGACAAGAATCAACAAGCTTGAACGAAAATAATTTACTCTTACTCTCCACCACCAGCCATGTCCTGGGCAACCGTTTACGAACGGATGGAAAGAACTGGCGGAGGTGTTGATGGAATTATCCCACCGACATTGCCATTCAGACAAAAGTGCCTCCCAGAAGGCTGTGTGTGGTTTGAATAATCTCGAAATTTTAGCACGGTTACGTTGGGTTAAAAAATCTGCGCCCGCGGTCTCTCGTGCGTAATACCTAGTACATTGCAGCAAGTTGCTGCACTTCAAGATTGACTGGAAGTACACCTGCAAGTACCGGTAAAGCTTCAGTACTAACCGTCCTAACCGCTTTGCAATATCAAAGCCAAACGCTGGCTTTGAAGTTTCCCTACTTATATCAAAATGTACTCTAGGGAGATCAAGAGCCCCGGTTAATGCTCGTACATCATTCCTTTGGGAGCTACTACCATTCTTCTCGGCCTAAAAACTGAGGAGACGGCGGTAGGACCCCGACATGTTTTTAAAATAAACACAAAGAATAGTAGGTACTAAAAGAATCTTGTGTAGGTCCGTAGACAGAGAATGCTATAGACTAATTGATATGTTTTGTCGCATTCACACAAGAAAAAGAACAACTTATGCCGATGTCGTGTAAAGAAATGAAACAGAACGATAAAATTTTTTGTTTCATCGAGCGTGCCACGTTTTTTCAAGGTCAGCACACTAGTTTGCTAAACAAAGTTTGACAGCTGACGTGCAGCTAGCCATCGTCTACCTTTAAAATACAGTTTTTACGTGTTATATGTTAAGTCATTTATGTTATATTTTGTTTTGAACAATTTAGACTTACTATTTCAACCATTTATACAAAAAAATGGTGTGGTGTAGCGTTAAAGGGTGTAAAAGTGATAGTGGAACGAAAATCCCAGGATTGTCTTTTCATTCGTAAGTATGCCACTCTTTATCAGTTCTAGGCATTCAGTAACATTTTATTATGTTCATATATTGTGTATAATGTACGCTAGACGTACGATTCATCCTTAAAAAGCACAAAAATAACAATTATTATTCAATTATAAATTCTAACCTAAAAACGTTGGTGTTGCCAACTTTTCTATAAATTATTACCCACTATTATGGGAAATAATAATATGATGGCTTCTGCAGTGAGTATTAATTAAATATCTGAAATATCTAATGATTTTTTGCAGTTTCCCTGAACCTGATAATTTACGTCAGAATTGGATTGTAGCTACAGGACGAACAGATTGGACACCAAAACCGTCATCAAAAATTTGCAGCAAACATTTTGAGAATTAAAAAGAAGAATATAAGTTAATTAGAAAGAAGAATTCATAAATAATCATTTTGAAAGTCAACCTTTTATTGGAAACCACAAAGTTTTACTTATTAAGGCAATTGCCATGCACTATTTTGAACTGCGTATACATCACGCAACAAAAGGATTTGAACCTAAGCAAAAAATTAGAAACATACTGTGACTGTCTCTCACATACTCCTAATTATTCAGCAAATATCTTATTCTCGATTATTGTTTCAAAAATCAACACGCGTTACCGGCCACGTGCAAACACTTTGAACCTCTACTTTATGGCTTGACAGTTAAAGGCGAGGCGTCCTTTCTTCTATTGAATTTTAAAACAATATTGGATATCTTGGGAACGCATAAATACTTTACTTAATGGCAAACCCACTTGGGACGAAGACTATTAGCAGGCAATTCTTGAGAAAAGATAAAAATATACGATTTCTAAACACATTCCTGAATACTGGCACAACATCTGGTTGCAACGTGCGTGGCTCTTGGCCGCCCGAAGTTTAAAAGGGTCCTTTAAAACAATTGAGACGGTTACGCAAAAACAGAAAGGTTGCTAAACTATTTCTCGGAAACGACGGCGTGGGTTATTGAGAAGGCGATAGCCAGGAGATGCACATTGTGTGGGGACAGTGGATTTGGAATCACGAAAGAGGTCGGACGTAAGAGTCTGGGAGTAGACAGGAGTGTCCGGACGCTCGGGGTCGCTAAGCTAAGTCGGAGAGAATAGTAAAAGTACTAGGACGTCCTAGGTTAGTCTCGTTAAGTTAGCGTAGTCTTGGTACCAAGATACACATGTCCCAGTGGACTGTCGTAATAGAGCGATTATTGTTTTATAAATCAAATATAAGTAGTAGTGATAAGTCTGGTGGAAACAAGTGTCGTGACGCGCAAGGAGACGAGCAATGGCGGAGACGAGGCTGGTGATTGAGCGGAACTCTGTAAGTTAGTTTTAGACTAATCATCTTCAGAGAACACGTGGTAAGTGTTAACTATAATTAAATCCTAGCTTAAGTAGCAGTTAATATAAGGCCAAGCGTAACCGCGTTACCCATTTATTCCAGCAAAGCGGGGCCGCCATCTCAATCAACACAATGTCTAACTGTTAATATAATGCACCAGCGTAATTCATTTATTACAGCATGCAAAGCAGTGATGCGGAGCCACGATGTATATTATTATATCATGTTTTATGTGCCCAAACTCCTAATCCGTACCTTGGCAATTATCCACCGTCCGCGTTTGGTTCTAGGGACGGTTGGTCTTTCATAACGACATGTACAATTTCGACTAATACGAACGACTATTGTATATAGACAAATGTTGACTATATTCTGACGCACCACAAATGGAAGACAGAACCGCTATATATATTGTTCAGTGGTGAAGGCAACACCATAATCACAGTTTGATTAAAACAAATGATATTTAACAGTAATTTATAATGCCAACTTGTACTTGTTGTACAAAGTAACCAAGCTCTGATGGTGAATATTGCTTCCTATAAAGGTCTAGCTCAGAAACATTGCGTGGAGATTGTTGGCTCCCATTTCCGGGAGTGGGGGTAGGCTCCCTGAAGTATTTCACACTGAAACATTGAATTGATATCTCCGTTCTAAGGAACGCTAGGGACTGTGTCTCGTTAAAATCAACCCCGGCTGCCACAGGCCAATTACTAAATCGACACTATTTAGCGAGACACGCAACCACGACATGGGGCAGATTAAAGAAATGTGAAGTGACGAAAGTTCCACTTCAACGGCTACCAATCGCCAATTGCAATATGTTCTGATACAGACTAAGTCTACGATACGCTTGTGCAAATTGTATTATGAAATAGTAAATGGGATAGACGGCCGTAAGGGTGTTATTAACGTGAGTACGCGTATAAGTAGAAATACTGAAACCTGTCTTCCTCAATGGCGGCTGGCCTCACAACCCACTGCCTTAGGATTGGGAAAGACATGTAGATAGTGCTTAGGGAACGTGACCTGTTAGAGTTCGCAGCACTGTCCTCAGTAGGACTATGCACTTAGGTCTAACAGTAAGCGTATGCCGGGCAAACGTTGTAAAATGGTCCCATGCTGAAACATGGAATCGTTTGCGGTTGCGAAACGGCATCTTGTATTTTGGAATCGAATAAGTTAACGTAACGAATAAATAATGGAATTCTTAAGCGCAAGCGTAACGTTTCCCTTCACCAACTCTTTTAATCATATATCTTATCTTTGCGTACGTTTGTCTTATTGCTTCATACTTTATTGTTATAATGTTTTATACGATGTGTTATTATTCATGTATATGTCCTAACTGTGATCTCCCAATACTAACTTCACCTAGTACCCAGTCCTGGTCCTTAGCTTCTAAAGACGGAGCAGGACTGGAAACCCAATTTCCTTATTTCGGTGGAAAAAGAAAACCCCTATTGGATGACTTTTACAGAGGTGTGCGAGGCTTGTGGGGCACCCCTCCTCTCCCATACCATAATTGGGGAGCCGAAATAAGTTAATGTAATATAATAAAAATCTAATATTTACATGATTTAGAAAAAACGAAAATTTTATCAGACTAGGGTCTTATTGGAACAGTCACATGTGGTGCCGTGACCAGGATTCTCGTCATTAAATGTACTGATTCACTTCAGTGCAACGAGAAAGAACAATATATGGGTTACTATAATAATAACACAACGTAATTTTATGGTTCTAAAAAATAGTAAGAGACGGCAATAATAACACAACGTAATTTTATGGTCCTAGAAATTGTAAGAGACGGCTCGAGTTACAACGGCTACAACGATTTAAGTTTAATTAGATAACGATTTTGTTGTCGTGATTAAAATCATCAACCATTGACAGTGGGTTCAATTCCCGCATGATTTATCAGTTAAAATACTGCATTCCATTGTCATGGAATTAGGGTTCGATTTCCGCCTAGCGCAATAGTTGATAAGTAATTAGATTCCTGTGTCATGGTATGTGGGTTCGATTCCCTAAGTGTTTTGTTAGTTTAGACTTAGAGGGCATTGGTTCCGATTTTAGAGAAAAAAGAGTTACATTTGTAAGATTGTTACTCGTGTTCCTGTGCAACTTTAATGATGGGTTCGATTCCCGGAAGGTGAAGGTTTTGTGTCCGATAGTACACAGACCAATTTCAATTCATGTTTGCAATTGAAAGTGTTTATATTTGTATGAGAAGAAAAATGAAAGTAGATATAAGACACGCGCTCAACTAAGGATAAACTTTATATTATTAGTGCTAAGATACCAAGAGCGTAAAGTTTACAAAAGGACAATCAATTTACTAAGAGTTACATTAACTATTATCATAGAAAGTTAACCTAAATCTTTACGACTCTATAAGCTATGTCATATATTTGGACAGATACTCGTGTGGACTTATTTCAAATTCCAGGATATTTCAATCTTCGTTTGGCTGACATTAAACTTTGTCTAAACCTTTGGATTGTGAGGTGCGCTCGGGTCAAAGTTTCATCAAATTCAGCTGACGTCGCCTGACTTCAACAGCAGCCGTAGCGTGGTTCCAGTTGCGAAGCTAAGTCCCACTTTTATTAGACTCTATGGTTACCTGTGGTCACGTAGTATGACTTTGTTATCTCAAAAATAATTGTATATTGTTTTGAGCACTAAGACTATATTATAAAGCTACTTAATCAGTTCCAAAATTGGAATCTACTATCGAACTAGATAAAATTCGTGCCAATATTTTAATATCCAACTGTGGAAATTATAATAATGTGTCCTAATAATCCAATAATTGTTTGGACAATCTAGGGTGTCTAAATTTCAAAGTTAAAGCCAAGGTCAAGATTCTTATCTGCTCAATGTAGGTACACAAAATGCATTGTGATTTTAATGTAAGATAGGCTCTTAATATTTATATAAATGTGTAAAAGATAGTTATTTCGAATAACATAACTTCGATTTCAACTACAATTTTCCAATTCTAGTTGAATTTCAGAACTGCTCTTTACTCTTAGAATCAGAGGGGGGCGACTAAGTGGAATAAATCCTAATATTTTTATGTGCGGACTATTTCAGCTACTCCTGTATACAACTTCGAGGAGCTGACCCAGCTTTGAGGTGCATTGGGGAAGGCCTCTGTCCAGCAGCAGCTGAGTTAGGCTGAGTTTAGAACGAGAGAGCACCGTATGTAGCTTCGCCCGATAGCACAAATACTCTTATAAGAGACTCTGGTATGTAGAATTAAATTATAAGCATGCACGGGTCTCCTGCAATTACCTGAAACGTGGTAAATGATAGAAATATTTTGAGGGAGAATAATCTCAATTAGCGGAATTATGTATCAATTAAAGATACTTCTGCGAAACTAGGCAAAATTATAGCAGACAATCAATGCATCCTATTGGATTCATATTCCAGTTGGAACGATTATAATAATCTGATTGGGTGAACATAGCGAGTAGGTGTAATTTTAAACTCTATAGTAATATCATGGAGAGCCACAGTTCATCCTATTGTGAAAGCTCATACGCTGTACTGCGTCACGCGTCTGATTTTCAGAGGGGGGAATGTGACTGTCTCTCACATACTCCTAATTATTCAGCAAATATCTTATTCTCGATTATTGTTTCAAAAATCAACACGCGTTACCGGCCACGTGCAAACACTTTGAACCTCTACTTTATGGCTTGACAGCTAAAGGCGAGGCGTCCTTTCTTCTATTGAATTTTAAAACAATATTGGATATCTTGGGAACGCATAAATACTTTACTTAATGGCAAACCCACTTGGGACGAAGACTATTAGCAGGCAATTCTTGAGAAAAGATAAAAATATACGATTTCTAAACACATTCCTGAATACTGGCACAACATCTGGTTGCAACGTGCGTGGCTCTTGGCCGCCCGAAGTTTAAAAGGGTCCTTTAAAACAATTGAGACGGTTACGCAAAAACAGAAAGGTTGCTAAACTATTTCTCGGAAACGACGGCGTGGGTTATTGAGAAGGCGATAGCCAGGAGATGCACATTGTGTGGGGACAGTGGATTTGGAATCACGAAAGAGGTCGGACGTAAGAGTCTGGGAGTAGACAGGAGTGTCCGGACGCTCGGGGTCGCTAAGCTAAGTCGGAGAGAATAGTAAAAGTACTAGGACGTCCTAGGTTAGTCTCGTTAAGTTAGCGTAGTCTTGGTACCAAGATACACATGTCCCAGTGGACTGTCGTAATAGAGCGATTATTGTTTTATAAATCAAATATAAGTAGTAGTGATAAGTCTGGTGGAAACAAGTGTCGTGACGCGCAAGGAGACGAGCAATGGCGGAGACGAGGCTGGTGATTGAGCGGAACTCTGTAAGTTAGTTTTAGACTAATCATCTTCAGAGAACACGTGGTAAGTGTTAACTATAATTAAATCCTAGCTTAAGTAGCAGTTAATATAAGGCCAAGCGTAACCGCGTTACCCATTTATTCCAGCAAAGCGGGGCCGCCATCTCAATCAACACAATGTCTAACTGTTAATATAATGCACCAGCGTAATTCATTTATTACAGCATGCAAAGCAGTGATGCGGAGCCACGATGTATATTATTATATCATGTTTTATGTGCCCAAACTCCTAATCCGTACCTTGGCAATTATCCACCGTCCGCGTTTGGTTCTAGGGACGGTTGGTCTTTCATAACGACATGTACAATTTCGACTAATACGAACGACTATTGTATATAGACAAATGTTGACTATATTCTGACGCACCACAAATGGAAGACAGAACCGCTATATATATTGTTCAGTGGTGAAGGCAACACCATAATCACAGTTTGATTAAAACAAATGATATTTAACAGTAATTTATAATGCCAACTTGTACTTGTTGTACAAAGTAACCAAGCTCTGATGGTGAATATTGCTTCCTATAAAGGTCTAGCTCAGAAACATTGCGTGGAGATTGTTGGCTCCCATTTCCGGGAGTGGGGGTAGGCTCCCTGAAGTATTTCACACTGAAACATTGAATTGATATCTCCGTTCTAAGGAACGCTAGGGACTGTGTCTCGTTAAAATCAACCCCGGCTGCCACAGGCCAATTACTAAATCGACACTATTTAGCGAGACACGCAACCACGACATGGGGCAGATTAAAGAAATGTGAAGTGACGAAAGTTCCACTTCAACGGCTACCAATCGCCAATTGCAATATGTTCTGATACAGACTAAGTCTACGATACGCTTGTGCAAATTGTATTATGAAATAGTAAATGGGATAGACGGCCGTAAGGGTGTTATTAACGTGAGTACGCGTATAAGTAGAAATACTGAAACCTGTCTTCCTCAATGGCGGCTGGCCTCACAACCCACTGCCTTAGGATTGGGAAAGACATGTAGATAGTGCTTAGGGAACGTGACCTGTTAGAGTTCGCAGCACTGTCCTCAGTAGGACTATGCACTTAGGTCTAACAGTAAGCGTATGCCGGGCAAACGTTGTAAAATGGTCCCATGCTGAAACATGGAATCGTTTGCGGTTGCGAAACGGCATCTTGTATTTTGGAATCGAATAAGTTAACGTAACGAATAAATAATGGAATTCTTAAGCGCAAGCGTAACGTTTCCCTTCACCAACTCTTTTAATCATATATCTTATCTTTGCGTACGTTTGTCTTATTGCTTCATACTTTATTGTTATAATGTTTTATACGATGTGTTATTATTCATGTATATGTCCTAACTGTGATCTCCCAATACTAACTTCACCTAGTACCCAGTCCTGGTCCTTAGCTTCTAAAGACGGAGCAGGACTGGAAACCCAATTTCCTTATTTCGGTGGAAAAAGAAAACCCCTATTGGATGACTTTTACAGAGGTGTGCGAGGCTTGTGGGGCACCCCTCCTCTCCCATACCATAATTGGGGAGCCGAAATAAGTTAATGTAATATAATAAAAATCTAATATTTACATGATTTAGAAAAAACGAAAATTTTATCAGACTAGGGTCTTATTGGAACAGTCACAATACGAAGCTTGTTTTATTTAAAGGACAATAATGTGTTAAATCAATAAAAGCTTCTTAAAAATAAACATGTTCTATTATTTACCCACAAACCCAGAACCTACTATCACATCAGAAATGGCAGTAATTTAGAACCACATCATCATCATCCATCGTCACTCCTGCCCTCATCGCAATTAATTTGAGTTCGGCAGCATGTCTTCTCCGCATCGCATGCCTTTGCGTACCGATGGTAACGGATATGTCATTGGCATATTCAGGCTTGTCTTACGTACTAATTTCCAATTCTCATAAATTGTGGGGTAAATTTTTCCTCACCCGGTAACCCTAAATTCGTGACGTATTTATTTTTTGTCTCTTTTTGCGACACGCTTTGCCGGTGTCTATAGGATACTCTGTCTACGTGTAGGTCCGATGTCATGTAGACTATTTGACATTTGTTGGTAAATGTTTCAACCCCCAAGTGTCAAAACTAGAAAAAAAAGTTGTCGTCATGTCGTCATGCTTGACATTGAGTAAACTTTTGTCGACTGAGGAATAGAAACACAGGAGGTTATCAAATCGTCGGATTTTTTTTTAGTATGTCGAAAGAGTATCCGTTGAAGGCGTGCACCTTGTTTACGCCTGAAAGAAGGCTATGTAATGACCAATGATCGGAATAGGCTGACTATATTTGCCTAAACTTCCGAGAACAGAGACAGAAAGTGGAGACTTCCTTACGACTATTTTTTTTATCCCGGGTTTTGGGAAAAATCTTCAGTAATTTCGGGATTTTCACGTAATCAGGATTTTACGTGTGTGGCGTATGGTGCAACACTATAAGTGTTGCCAATAAAAATTACGCTCTTCCGGCCGCCGCCATATTGTGAAAAGATACTAGCTCTCACGACGCGACACAGTGCGTGTACTGTTCGTATTACTGCTGTTATAGATTATAGTGACCATTAAACTTGGTTCCCGTATCCACGAGTTTTATTCCGAAGAGTGGGTCTCAAGTACGACCCATACCTCTAAATTGGTGACCCCGACGTGATTGGAACAAGCAACCGCACTCAGCAGTGAACGTGGAATCGGTCTTCAGCAGTGAGCCACGCTGAGAGAGATCTTCAGCCTGCTCCATTCGACGACGCCGCAACGCTTCCAGGCTGGTTTTACCAGTAACCGCCGGGAAATTTATGAGAAGTTGCCGAGTGCCGAGTAGATACCTAACTACCTACCGGCCCACTCAGGCACGCTACGCGCGCCGCGCCTCTCCGTAAGCCGGAAGGTGCATCAACGGATGGCAGCGAGTTTTAAGTATTAGTGCATCATTTACAAGCAGTTTCCAACATTAAACGCGTCATTTTTTGGGTTTGGTGAAGTAAATGCTCCGAGGTCATCAACCCGGAAACGGAACCCATTGTGACGCCATTCGCCATCTGCCCCCCGGCAGATGGCGAATGGCGTCACAATGGGTTCCGTTCCGTCAGTAGCGAAACTTTCCGGTTAGTGATCGGATATTTGAACTGCCATGTCGGCCCGATACGTCAATGTCATCGAGACGCGGGATCTGTGAAATTCGACAAACTTTGTTTGCAGCCTAATAGAGAACTAACTTGTGGTGTGCTTGGTGTTTTTATCTGTAAATATAACAAAATCCTAACCAGATATATCAGTCATAATATGAACTATGTTCATGTTTTGTTTACATATTGTGGATGTTGGTTTTATTTTTTATTTTTTTTTGTGGTTGTGGTTTGAGGCTTGTTTATTAAGTCGCTGATGGTACAAGGTATTGCACGCTATTTCAATAAGTTGTAACATTAGCTAAGGCCCGTATTACAGAACGTCACTCAATACTCAAGCATCATTTAAAACTAGTTTCAACCAATCAAATTGCTTGAATCTAGTTTTAAATGATGCTTGAGTATTGAGTGACGTTCTGTAATACGGGCCTTAGTGTCATAGATTAATTGTATACATAATTATCTGCAGCACATGCTTATTTATCTTGTTTATTCTGTACAGGATTTGTAGTTTTAAGTCGGTTGTTATAGTTTTAAGTGACCTGACTGAGTGGCAACTGTAGTTATTTAACCTTGGAACATAATACTGGAGAGATGGAGGCCCAACAAATTCAGGAGAGGCTTAACCAAATTTTGGCCAACAATGAAAGATTAATTCAGCAAAATGCACACTTGCAGGCGCAGTTAAATGCCTATAGTGTGCAGAATCCGGCAGCATATGCGGTCCGCCCTAAACTGCCTCCTTTTTGGCACGAGCATCCCGCGGGGTGGTTTGCTCACCTTGAATCACAGTTTGTTTTATGCCAGATTACAGTGGATGAAACTAAATATAATTATGTGGTTTCACAATTCGATTCTAGGATTTCACATGAAGTCGAAGACCTGGTGACGAACCCTCCTGCCAAAGGTAGCCGATATGAGTGGATTAAGGAAGAAGTGATCAAGCGTTTTTCCACCTCCGAGTCACAAAAGGTCAGGCAACTGTTGTCAGGTGAGGAGCTTGGTGACCGGAAGCCCACCCAGTTTCTCCGTCATCTGAAGTCTCTAGCTGGTAAGACTTTTACAGATGATAAAATTATTAGAGAGCTGTGGCTACAGCGCCTGCCTAAAAATGTACAGGCAATTTTGACAGCCCAAGGTGATCTCACCTTGGACAAAGTTGCTGAACTGGCGGACAAAATACTGGAGGTCAACCCGGTGTCTGTCCATGCTGTCCCAGCTAGTGCTTGCCCGGACCTTGCTGCCATTACTGCGCAGATTCAAGTACTTTCACGTCAGGTGGCCGCTTTAACCACAAGTCACTCCAACTCTAGACAACCATCTAGTTCTAGGTCTAAAAAACCTAGGTCCAGATCTGCATCCCAGGTGGCCCGACAACCTCTTTGTTGGTACCACCAAAAATTTGGTGAAATGGCAAGAATAGATAAATGTAATAAACCGTGTTCTTGGTCGGGAAACCAGTAGAGCAATCTGTAGCAGCGGCGACTGATTGTTCTGCTAGTAGCCGCCTATTCGTAGTGGACAAGGAGACCAAATTTAGATTTTTAATAGACTCAGGTTCGGACATTTGCTGTTTCCCAAAAAAATTGATGGCTAGCAAAGTAGCAGTTGCCAACTATAACTTATGTGCCGCAAATGGCAGCACCATAAAAACTTATGGCTGTCGTTCATTCGCACTAGACCTTGGTCTACGCCGCTCATTGAAATGGAATTTCGTCATTGCTGATGTTGATACCGCTATCATTGGTGCTGATTTTTTTGGCTTTTTACAATTTACTTCCTGACTGCAGGAACAAAATAATACGCTGCGGAGTTACTGGGCTTACTGCTCCAGCCTTCGTGGCTAAAATTAACCAGCTCAGCGTTAAAACTATTAAAATAGAAAATTCTGAATTTCACCAAATCTTATGTGAATTCCCAGTTATCACGAGACCCCCCGGCATCCATCGCGAGTTGAAGCACAGCACGGTGCATTTCATAAAGACGACCGACGGCCCACCAGTGGTGTCACGGCCGCGCCGCCTCGCGCCGGACAAACTGCGCGCCGCGCAGAAGGAGTTCGCGGATATGGTGCAAGCTGGCACCGCGCGCCCCTCCAAGAGTCCGTGGTCCTCGCCACTGCATCTGGCCCGGAAAAAAGACACTTCATGGCGTCCCTGCGGTGACTATAGAGCGCTGAACGCTCGAACTGTACCGGACAGGTATCCCGTGCGCCATATAGGGGATTTTGGTCACGCTCTCGCTGGTTCCACCATATTTACCACGATTGATTTGGTTAAAGCTTACCAACAAATTCCGGTGGAGCCAGCCGACGTCCACAAAACTGCCATTACAACACCATTTGGTTTATATGAATTCCCCTATATGACGTTCGGTCTCAGAAACGCTGGGCAAACATTCCAGCGTTTCATTGATGAAATCGTCCGGGGCTTGGATTTTTGTTTCCCATATGTCGATGACATTCTTATTTTTTCCAAGGACGCGGCGGAGCATCGCAACCATTTGCGCACGCTCTTTGAACGATTGACTGACTACGGTGTAGTAGTCAATCCAACAAAGTGTGTGCTAGGTACATCTGAGGTTATTTTCCTCGGTTATAAATTCTCCAGCGAAAGCATAAGTCCCCCGGAAGAAAAAGTCCAGGCCCTGAAAGATTTTCCCCTGCCTAAAACAGCGCAAGGTCGCCGCAGGTTCTTGGGCATGCTTAATTACTACCGACAGTTTCTGCCCAATGCTGCCGAGTCACAAGCCCCGCTCATTGATTTCCTTACGGCTACGAAGCTCAAAGGAGCCAAGCACATGCCCTGGACCCCTGAACTGGAGCACGCCTTCCATGCATGCAAGGACAGCCTGTCACAGGTCACCAGATTAGCACATCCTGAACCTAACGCCCCGTTGGCGTTGTATACAGATGCTTCTGGCACTCAGGTGGGCGCCTGCTTACAGCAACAAACAGAACAGGGCTGGCAACCACTTGCTTTTTTCAGCAAGAAGCTTACGGCGAGTCAGTCACGTGTGGCCGGCGTATTATAGGGAACTGTTGGCAGTGTATTCGGCGGTGCAGCATTTTCGGCATATATTAGAGGCGCAACACGCCACAATATATACGGATCACAAACCTCTGTTGTATGCATTCAAGCAACGTAGAGAAAAGCTGCCACCCAGCCAACTTAATCAGCTCACTTTTATCTCCCAATTTACTACCGACATACGGCATGTCAAGGGAGAAGACAATGTGGTCGCCGACACGATGTCGCGCATTGAAGCCGTCTCGCTGGAGTATGACTATGCCGCGTTGGCTCGAGCACAAGAGGCCGACGACGAGTTAAAAACTTTGTCTGACTCGTCTCTCAATATGCAACGTACTTTAATTCCAGGCACTGACACCATCATTCAGTGTGACGTCTCAACAGGCAAACCGCGCCCCTATCTGCCGGCACCGCTGCGCCGCACCGCTTTCGAGCGTTTACACGCGCTCAGTCATCCCGGCGGTCGCGCCAGCGCAAGCCTCGTGGCAAAGCGTTACGTGTGGCCTGGCGTGGCACGCGACTGCCGCGCTTGGGCAAAGGAATGTCTCCACTGCCAGCGTGCCAAGGTGACGCGCCACGGTGTCCGCGCCGCTTGGAAGTTTCGCCGCACCATCATGCAGGTTTCGTCATGTCCATATAGGCATAATCGGCCCCCTGCCAACATCGAGAGGTTACTCCTACTGCCTGACGGCGATCGACCGTTTTTCTCGATGGCCCGAGGCTTGGCCGATGGCTTCGATTACCGCCGAGGAGGTAGTTGATCGGTTCGTAGACGGTTGGATCGCACGCTTCGGCGTTCCTACCACCGTCACGACGGACCAAGGCCGCCAATTCGAGTCGGACCTTTTCAAACGGCTTATGAACGTTGGAGCGACCGAGCGAAGTCGAACGACCAGTTACCATCCTCAGGCCAATGGCATGATCGAGCGCTTCCACCGGCAACTGAAGGCTGCTCTGATGTGCCACAGCGACACCTGGCACCGAGCCCTACCGATCGTGCTGCTCGGCATTCGATCCGTTTTAAAGGAGGACCTCAAGTGCTCGTCTGCCGAGCTTGTTTCGGCCATTCTACGAAGTGGCCAAAATCCTGTTCGCTCCATATATCTCCTTTTTAAATATAGTAACATTTTAACGATAGTGTGTATTTTGCTTTATTTAATGTTTTCTATCACCACATATTTCAATTACCACATTATATATTTTATTTATTAAGATTTTGCGCGTTTCCTGTAGACCAAATCACGTCCTGTAGACTGTTCGCGACATAGGTTGCCGGATCCAGAGATGTTTAAAAAATACTTTCAATTATTTTGAAGTAACTAATGTGAACTTATCATATTGCAAATATAATAAAGTAAACATTCGTGTAATTTATTAAATTTACGACGTTTACATATTTCAAGTTACAAAAGATTCTACAGTGTTCGCAAAAAACTAATCACTCCTGTAGACAAACATGAAAAATCTGGTATTTTTTTTAATATTTTGTATAACAACACGGTTTAGTTTTGTTAGCAATACTGAAACACGTAGTTATCATCGTCTGTCTGTTATTGCCAGCCATAAGACATTATTTCCTAGTTTTCAATAAGATTTGAGTCATTCTACAAAGTGTAAAAGTTGGTGCGTCACTTCTAAAGTTGCTAAAAAACAGTAAGTTCTTAATTTAAAATTAGTATTTTACTTTGGTCTTGTTAATTAGCGGTAAAATGATAGAACGTGATGGTAGCCACGTTTTATAACCTCATATATTCCCCTCAGCATGGACTAAAGTATTTGTTCTTCACTTCTGTCGAACTCACTTCTGTCGACAACCGGCAAAAGCAAAGAAATATCAAATGGAAATATGATGATTGAGAGCCCAGATAGGTCCTCTGCAACCACCTTGCCTATGGAACCTGATATAGACGATCACTCGAATAGGAATGAGTCAAACCTACCGTGTCCTATTCAAGAAGGGCTTTCAGAGCTCAGAATGTTGACCAACATTTTGCAAGGTCGCGACTTTTATAGAGTGTGCTACGGCATTTCATCTGATATCGAAGCTGAATCAGAAATAGAATTTAATCTTTTGACCGCCAGAACATAAAAGCACTCGCGTGCCCTCCACGCCACGCTACAATTTCACCTACTATTTTGTCACATATTTGTGTCATTTGGCGTACAGGGCACGCGCATGTTTGTCACGTATATGACTATGGCGGTCAAAATGTTAATCAACCAAGTGATGTGATTGAGAAGAAGAGTAGAAAACGAATTCATTTGGGCAGCACTTCTGATGATAGTTTAACTGAGGATAATTTGATACACAAAAAAGAGAAGAACTCACTGGTTCATGGAGTAAAGAAATATGGAAAAGGATTTTTTTCGGACGGCGTTAATGATATTGATATTTTCTGTGATTTTTTTATCCTACGTAACTGATTTATTTCTTACATCCTTTTTTATTATTATTAAGCTCATTATAATATCTACAGAAGTGAAGTCACATCTGTAGACATGGTTTATGATTTTTTTATTTTGTAACCGTTGGTTATTTTCATGATAATTATACCTTAGCAAGTGAGAAGACACTTAATTTTTTGAGTTTATAACGGTGATTTTTTCTAATATTGTATATATTTTTGTTATTTTGCAATATTGTCTATTCTTTCGATAGTGGCGTCACATCTGTCGACAGGCAAAAATCTTAAAAGTGCCACAAATGCTAATTTTGTGATTGATGATCTCTAAAACTATTTTTAGATTAAAATAATGTTAATTTTAATTCTTCCTACTTCATTAAAAACACCTAATCATTGAATTTGTTTTTATTTAAAAAAAGATATAGGTTCGTAGAATGGCCGGTTTACGGGGAGCCACTACGCCTACCGGGAGAGTTCCTGATAGCCAGTCCCCCCTCACCACTGACAACGTCAACGATTTCGTGACGGTACTGCGCGCGAAAATGGCGAATCTGCGTCCAATTCCGGCGTCGCGACACACGCGACCGACGCCTTTTGTTTTCAAGGACCTTCAGGATGCCTCCCATGTTCTCCTTCGGGACGATACTGTTCGCCGTGCGCTGCAGCCACCCTACACTGGTCCTTACAAAGTAATGTCACGGATCGACAAGTTAATCGACATTGACATGGCAGGTAAACGTGTGACGGTCACCATTGACCGTGTGAAGCCTGCATACATTGCACCTGATCCAGAGAGCGACCTCCCCCGGGTAGCTGTCCCGCAACAGACCGCCGCGCCCGCGCTTGCCATGCATGCACCTTCCGCGCCCGCGTCATCCGCGCCCTCCGCGACCGCACAGCCAACTGTGCCCCCCGTTGCACGACAACCAGTTACCACCCGGTCAGGTCGCACTGTTAGATTTAAGGATAGTGTGAACGCCGGTACTGCGGCTTTTGTGGATGTTTGGTCAGGTTCGAAGAATGATGCGATATAGGTTTTGAGAACACGTTTATTAACGTTTTACAATGAATATTAAACTAAAATAATTGAGCGTGTGTTGACGTTGAGACGGTTTTTGGTCGAGTGGCGCGCGCGGCGGGTTCGTGCGCGGCGTTGAGTCTACGTCGTGTGCATGTGTGCGTGAGACGTCGGTGCACACACACGCTAGGCGTTAACAGGTTGCCGCCCCAGGAACGCAGTTCTGGTCCATGACTGGTAGCGGGCACAGTCGGTTGAAGGCTCTTCGAAGAGTCCCCGAAGTGGTGAGCACGTCGGCTACGCGAGTCACGCCGTCGGAGCCGGGATACAGGCGAACTACGCGCCCTAGCAGCCATCGGGTGGGAGGCAGCCGGTCATCTTTCACCAGCACCATTTCTCCAAGCCGGAGTTGATCTCCATGCTTGCGCCATTTCTGTCTCTTCTGTAATTCTGTAATATATTCTATATAATAACGTTTCCAGAATTGGGCTTTCAGTTGCTGGATTCTCATGTATCGTGAGAGAGAAGGTATCGCCGCAGGGTCAGTGTCCTGAGGAGAAGGCAAAGCTGTGAGTGGTCGTCCAATTAAAAAATGTGATGGGGTAAGCGCCGTGAGATCAGAAGGGTCTGATGAGAACGGAGTGAGAGGCCGAGAGTTCAGAACACCCTCGATCTGTACGAGAACTGTATTCATCTCTTCATAAGTTAAGTTAGCTAAACCTAAAACCCTCTTTAATGAAATTTTACAGATTTTACGGCACCCTCTGCTAATCCGTTAAAATGTGGGCTATACGCTGGTGAGAAAATATCATGGTCCAGAAAATATCAGCGCCAAGTAGCATATCGACTGGAGCAGGTATGTGGAATTTGGGGTCCGCCAACGTTATGTGAGGCGGTATATTTAGTGTTGTACAGTCAACTTTTGTAGTTGGCAATAACTGAGTGATGCGCGGAACGACATAACAGTGGACGCTCTCGCTATAATTATTAAATAATGACGATATGAGTACGTCACAACGCTTTGACAAGCAAGATATTTGAGAATTTAACCCTTCGACTATGGTCGAAGTGGAAAATGTAGGTAAGTTAAGTTTGGCACGTAGGCTTTCAGTTATAAAACTGGAGGTACTTCCACTATCAAGTATGGTACGCACTTTATGGCATATACCATTATTGTCTGTCACATGGACTAAGGCCGTGGATAGTAGAACACAGTTGTTTTGAGTGGTTGACAAAGCAATGTCTTGAGGAGGACTAGGGGGTTGTCCTTGACCGTCAGGCTGTGGCAATGAGTGTAACATGACATTACTTGTGGAAGGTACAGGCGCAGACGGTGCAGGAGCTTCATGCTCGTGTAATAAGCTGTTACACCGCAGGCCGCACAAGCGACATGGCCCTAACTTGATAACATTGTCAGCATGGCCTTGACGCAAACAATTTAGACATAATTTAAGTGCCTTAGCCTTTCCAACCCTGGTTGCTAAGGGTAATGATTTGAATTTTTGACAAATATAAAGTGCATGATTACCTTTGCAATATGGACAAGGGTACCTGCGAGCGGGCTGAGTTTCTGAGTTGGCCACAAATGTTTTATGACGAGCATGTGTAGGATCACTTGACCTGCGTTTTTTATGAGTATTTTCCATTGTTTCCAAAAAATCAGCACGATTTTTTAGGAAGGCATTAAACATTTTGAGCGTAGGGAAGTCTTTCACTTTATTACGATAAGATTCCCACTTACTGCTTGTGACTATGTCAAGCTTGTTTGACAGGATTTGAATTAATAGTACATCCCAGTGTTCAGTAGGGAGGTTGAGTGTTTTCAGTGCTCTGAGGTTCCTATTGACTGTATCGATTAAGCTACGTAATGCTTTAGGTGATTCTTTTGCCAATGATTCCAAATTAACAATGGCTTGAGAGTGATTATTGACCAATGACCTTTCATTATTATAGCGATCACAAAGTAATTCCCAAGCTACTTCATAATTATTACTTGAGAAATCTAAACACCGAATGACTATAGCGGCACTGTCTTTCAACGCGGCCCATAAATAGTGAAATTTATTAATATTGGGTATTGACTTGTCTGAGTGAATGAGACTGCTAAACGTGTCACGGAATTCCAACCATTCATGATACTGACCCGAAAAACTAGGCAAATGAATAGTAGGAAGTGCAAGTTTTGGCCCACCTTCATGCGCAGTACAACAAGAACCCGTCACAGACCTGTCGCTGCCCGCAGGGCCGGCTGGAGCCAGCAGACCACGAGCTCGTGCGATCGCCCCGAAGTACTTGGTCTCGAAAGCCTCGCGTTCTTTGTACTGCTCGTCTGGAATTTCCATAAAATTTTCTATATCATACTGAATTGAATCAAACTCAGTATAGATTTCTTCAATTTTTGATAAACGGATGTTCAATTCATTTATTTGTAATTTACTTAAGTTGTCACAACTCTCAGCAGTTAGCAAATAATTTTCAAATATTGTAAGCTTAGCTTTGCATGATGCACGCCTTTTGATTAAAGTTTTATCTTCCATGGTGAAGTGGGTAGGTAAGAATTGAAATCAATGTTCAAAGGCTATTTATGTCAATGAAGCTAAGTCTAAGCCAAAATGAGGATAGATTGTATGTATATTACCCAAACAATGCGATGAAATGAGTTGCTAGAATCACAAAAAAGTATTCTTGCAATGCAGTTGATTTATAGATGAGAAATGGAACGATTACTTAAATAATCATTATGTGAAGCGGAGTGAGGGTACGCGTGAAATGTGCAAAAAAATCAAGCAGCGGGTGGTGCGCAAAAGTAGCAAGCGAGCAAGCCAGCAACAGCGCAGGCGCAGGCGACAGGCAGCGGTCAATCGAATGCAGTGATCTAGAACATGCAAAATAGCAATAGTTAATTACGCGATATTATACAGTTCCCGTACACACCAATGGAATCTGAAATGCCTAGAACCTCTGATATTAAATTTACGTTAGGTTACGAATAAACACTTCAGTTTTATTTAATTACGAAATAAGTTTTATACTTGTGGGTATTATGTGAGATTTTACTGAGCGTAATAAATGAGTAAGTAATATGGGATGTTTATTGCGAAATGCAATAATGAGTGGTTTGTTAAAAGAATGACGGATCTTTAAGAGCGTAGTCGGTCTGCGACAAAATTGAGAAATAGGTATTTGTACAAACTATTGCCGTCGCGTTGCGCCCAAGCGACCGCGCTATCAATGTGCGTGTGAGTAGTCTGTGTTTGTGTGCGTGCGTACCACTCCCGCGCCGGTCGCTTTTCGTTCTGCGGTCTTTCAGTTGCATTTGCTATCGGCATCGGTCGGCGTTTGCAGTGTTTGGCATTTACGAGCTACTTACTAGATCAAAATATTGTGTTAGACGTTATTTATTGCTTACGGACTTGATTCTATGCTTTACTGAACTGACTTGGCTTGTGTATCGGATTTTGAGTAATTGACAGTCGCATACCACGAAATATAAGAGAAAGGGTGGAAATGACAACAGAATAAATACACAGAATAAATATTCAATTATTCATTGATTTATATTGTTTTGTTTTATTTAAAACTAGCTGCCCGTCGCGACTTCGTTCGCGTGATTCCCTACCCCTGCTCGATCCGTACCCTTACCCTACCATTACCCCTACCCCTACCCTACTCTACTCCTACCCTACCCCTACCCCTACCTATTTTCCCTTAATATTTTTTTTTTGTTATTTTCCTATTCTGGACAGAGACAAATACAACAAATCAAAAACCTTGAAAATCGGTCCAGCCGTTCTCGAGTTATAAGTGTTCGAACAAACAAACACGACTTTGTTTTATATAATAGCCATTCTTCTTTTGTGTTCTGATTGATTATTTTTGTTTTTGGAGAATAAAATTAAAAACTTCAATTCTGTAAAATAAATAAGTACTGAATATTTTTTTGCCTTAGTCAAACAATTTAAAACTATATTATCTGTGGCTGTATGAATGAACTGTCAATGTCAAATTGCTTCTTATTTATAATTCTATAGTTTCATATAAAAATACAAAAAAGCATGATAACTCTACTTTTCGCCCTGCGGTTCAAAGCATTTTCCCGTGGGAACGGCATACAGATATCAAACTCTATACAAGTAATATCGATAATGATGGAAATCACTACATTATCGATAAAAAAATCGACAGTTGTCACTTCCCTATTTGCCTATTTGTATACGTATTAGTCTGACCCCCCCCCCTCACCCTTGATCTTTCCCCGTAATGTGCGATAGGAACAACTGCAGCTCAGACCGATTTTCACTACAAAATCTTGACAAGATCGATGCTTTGTATTCCCCTGTTTTCTCCTCCAAACCTGCGCCGATTCAATTATGTTTGATGTCGAAATTTAGAGGAAGAGTAGATCTATGTTTCTATTATTTTATCTTAACGTAAAAACTTTTCATATTTGTCTGGTAGTCATCTGAATATGACAGTAAAAATGGGGCATTTTGTAGGTTTTCGAAAATTTGTATCTGTTTTGGTAATTATTTTTTGGGAAAAAGTAAATGACAGGGGCATACATACAGTAGATCTAGATTTTATAAAAAAAAAACGAGTCCTCTAGAGGGATAAACCAGGAAGAAAATAGGGGAATACGTTTGTATGGAAAAATGCTGCTAGGATACCCTCTTAACGTACTTTTATCAATGTAGTATGTAGGTAGGTACCTACGAAGTGGTTCACAAAATGAAGGATTTGTGAATATTCACTAATTAATTTATCACTAAATGAAGGATTAGTGATTGTTTTAATGAGAATTGGTACAAGAATCACAAAATGATGGATTTGTGACTATGATAGGGCTCACAAAATGACGGATTTGTGGCGGTAATTAACAGATTTACGGGACAATTAGGCAAATTGGAACGAACTCACAGCAAAGCTTCCCTCAGGACTCACGTGTGACCTTCCTTGTAGATGTAGGTAGTCCTCTTTGTCTCAGCTTCTCCCAACTCCAAATAGGTATTTTATTTGAAGCTCGATGTCCACGTAATTTTTCTTCAATGATGAGATTCCTTGTAGAAATATCGTGGGTACAATGTTGTATGACTCGACTCGTTGAAACTTGAATCTTGAACATTAATTTTTCTCCAATGCAGCAATGATGAGATTCTTTGAAGAAATATTGTAGGTTTGATGTTGTATGAGTCGACTCGTTGACTCGTTGAAATTTGAATCTTCGTAAAATGGCCGCCGTCCACGTAGCGCAGTATTTCCTTTGTTCTTGTTGCTGGGTGTGGTTGAAATTATAATTATCTTGCTCGAAGGACCAAATTGTGAACACTGCGGCTTTTGTGGATGTTTGGTCAGGGTCGAAGAATGATGCGATATAGGTTTTGAGAACACGTTTATTAACGTTTTACAATGAATATTAAACTAAAATAATTGAGCGTGTGTTGACGTTGAGACGGTTTTTGGTCGAGTGGCGCGCGCGGCGGGTTCGTGCGCGGCGTTGAGTCTACGTCGTGTGCGTGTGTGCGTGAGACGTCGGTGCACACACACGCTAGGCGTTAACAGATAGACTAGATCTTTAGCTTAAGATAAGTATTTTTCTTCAGCAGTTTTTTTGCCTATGTTGTAATGTCTACGTCGCGTGTATTTTTATTGTTGTTTGTATTATTATTATTTTTTTTCTTTCTCTGTGTGATTGTAAGTAACTTGTTATTTTCTCCGTAGGGGGGTGGTTGTGGCGTATGGTGCAACACTATAAGTGTTGCCAATAAAAATTACGCTCTTCCGGCCGCCGCCATATTGTGAAAAGATACTAGCTCTCACGACGCGACACAGTGCGTGTACTGTTCGTATTACTGCTGTTATAGATTATAGTGAACATTAAACTTGGTTCCCGTATCCACGAGTTTTATTCCGAAGAGTGGGTCTCAAAGTACGACCCATACCTCTAAACGTGAAAATCCCGAAATTTGGTAATTGCACGTTTAGTTTAAAATAGCTTTTACACATCTTAAACAAAGCTTATTTTCAACTTACTGAAGATTTTTCCCAAATCCCGGAAAAAAAAATTTAGTCGTAAGGAAATCTCCACTTTCTGTCTCTGTTCTCCGAAGTTTAGGCAAATATAGTCAGCCTATTAGTGGCGAAGGTTCCATATAACTCGATTCCTACCGGATTCTCTTTGAAAAATGGCACAGTCAGTATTCTATTGTCAAACAATATTACTTTATATAACATTAAAGATATGTATGTACTCCGGCTTACCTCTTACAAAAATTTACCCTTCGCTACTGCAGCCTATTCCGATCACTGGTAATGACTTCTTTAAACGACCGAAGAAGCGTTCCCTCAACGATTGCTTCATGTCAGTTACGTTAATGCCTAACGCTACCGACATACGCAAATACTTATAGCTTTCGGATAAGGAGAGAGATCCAGAGGGCTAATTCACGTAATCTGAGGTGTATGATGCGCAGAGTTGCATCTATCTTGTACAACTTCAGCACCCTTATGAGCCATGTCTGTGGCACCGATTAGTACCTCTGAGCGCAGCCTATCAAGTGCGGCATCGTCCAACATATCAATCAAGTTTGATTTTATTAATATCATTTGAAACCAAGAGCACCTTCATATATCAATAGTGATACAAAAACGTTATTAAAATAGACCAAATGATTATTTAAGAAATATATATGAATTAGTTTAATTCTAATTGAGATGAAAACAGCCTGAACTCTAAACTTATCCATCCAATAGTTTCTATTACATAAAGATTTATAATTACCGAATCACGAGACTTATCTGAACAGTTTTATTTTCCATAAACATTTTAAACATACGCTATGAATCATGCTCATAGTTTTATAACAAGTTACACATTTCTCACATTTACTAAATACAAGATAGAATCAAATGTTGTTAATGCAAATTGATGCTAACACTTAAGTATTGCCCATATGGATCTTTGCTGTCAAGTAAATGCCAACAATAAGACCAAAGAGACCAATGGCAGATCCGAAAATCTCTATAACTAGGATCTTGACGAAGAGAATAGGATTAGCTGCATCAGCCAAGGCAGCACCAGAGCCGACAATACCCACAGCGACACCACAGAACAAGTTGACAAGGCCTACGGTTGTTCCGGATCCGAACAACACATAACCACTTAAATAGTTTTTTGCCTTCACCTCATCGTCGACAAAGGGCTCGTTGAACTTTACCCATAATCCTGTCAACACGACGGCAGTGATCAGCCCGTAGATGGCGACGGCTTCGCAGAAGATAATGGAGATCAAGTTCTTGGTCTTGATTCTGGGCGCTTTGATACCGCCGCCGAGTATGCTCGCTCCGGTAATGAAGATGCCAATGGCTGCGCCCAACACGGACAGGGAGACGGACAAACCGATGCCCAACGCACCCCACACGTGAGGATTGATACTATCCAGGAACCATCCCACACTCAAATTCTCACCCTTTCCTTTGAAGAGGTAGAACAGTGCCATAACCTCCCACACGGTCGAGATCAATAGTAATAACATGAAGCCTAGGAAGTACCTCATTTTTAAATATATTATTTAGCAAAATGTAGCTGTCGTAACCGATATTCTCGAAAGGGTCGACCGTTTTACAGCCAATTTTTGCCTTGTCAGAAAACTCAAAAGCAGACAGGTCTTGTGATCACAAGTTGTCATAGACAATAAAAAGGTTAAAATGCTAAAATAGCAAACGTTTTTCCCCCGAAGGGATAAAAACGATATATTTCATGTCTCGCCTACGTTTGCTATTTCATGGTCTGTGCCGTCGGCTTGACCTATGAGATTTTTTTGGGTTCTGACGACACGGGAAAGGCGTACTGTGAAAAAATTAAGGATTATCATTTCCTTTATTCATTATCCTTACATACTAATTACATTTTTAAATATTTTTATTAACAAAAAATATATAAAAAACATTTAAAAATATAAAAAATAGTAGTCCGCCGGTGTCGGGAGCAGGGTCCAAGCTACCGGTGGTTAGGGCTCCAGAGACAGGAACCTCCTCACAATGCGAGCCGTATCGAGGAGTACTGCCTTCTGAATCAGGCCCTTGATCCAACCGCCTAAGGAGAGCCTCGATAGATGGTCATCGAGACTCTTGGCCATAAGGCCATTGGCCGTCACGACAATCGGCACAATGATAGCCGAGTTCACATTCCACATGTCGACAACCTCGTGTGCCAAGTCGAGATATTTTATTTGTTTCTCTTTCTCAGCTTTCACGAGGTTCTCGTCATGCGGGATGGTAACATCGACTATCATTACGCGGCGCGCTGATCGGTCTATCACCACAATGTCAGGCTTATTGGCCACAATAGTCCTGTCAGTAATGATAGACTGATCCCAGTACAGCGTGACATGGTCTTTCTCGAGAACTGGGTCGGGCACATACTTGTAGTACGGTACCTCAGATTCCACAAGTTTATATTTCAAGGCAAGTTGCTGGTGAATAATCCTGGCTACTTGGTTGTGCCTGTGCAAGTACTCGCCGTTAGCTAGACGAGAACAACCAGAAATAATATGTCTGATGGACTCACCCGAACGGTGGCATGCCCGACACACGTCAACCGTCCCGTCCTTCATAATATGTTTCCGGTAGTTGTTCGTTAACATAACTTCGTCCATAATCGCACAGACAAAACCCTCAGTTTCCCCAAAGAGGTCGCCGAAACGTAGCCAGGACACGGACGCTAGGAAATCTACATCCGGGCCATGAAGAGCCCGGTAGAAGCGCCCGTGAAGCTCCTTGCCTTGCCATACTTCCTTGCGGTCATCATTAGTAAGTACCACAGGTTTGCGCCAGTTCTCTTTAGCCATGGACAGCGGGGTGAGTCCCTTGTCCACTGCGACCACATCTCGGTGCATACCCACTTCGGCTTTTAAAAAATATTCTCTGAGACTGCACACCTCGCGGTTGTGGAGGGTCTTCGCGTTTAAAAAGCCACGACCCCCACACTTCCGCGAGATGTACAGCCTCATCACCGATGATCGTGGGTGATGCATCCGGTTTGCGGTCAGCAGTGTACGAACTCTCCTATCCAGGGCATCGAGTTCGGTCTGAGTCCATTTGAGTATGCCGAAAGAGTACATTAAAACCGGCATGACCCAACCGTTGAAGGCACGCACCTTGTTTCCGCCTGAAAGAAGGCTATTTAATACCTTCTTCAGGCGTCCAAAGAAGCGCTCCCTCAACGATTGCTTCATGTCAGTAACGTTAATGCCTAACGCTTCCGACATACCCAAATACTTATAACTTTCGGATGAGGAGAGGGATCTGAGGTGTATGGAATCCGAGAGCTGAATTCCCTCGGATTCCATAATCTCCCCTCGCTTTACATGCATGACTGCACATTTGTCCACACCAAATTGCATCCTGATGGCGCTACTAAAAGTTTCAGTTACTTTCAGTAGCTCCATCAGTTGCAATTTGTTGGGGGCAAAGAGTTTCAGATCATCCATGTAAAGAAGGTGAGATATGACCTGACCACCTCTCCTCAACCGGTAGCCTAGACCTGAATCCTCCAACAATGTGCTTAGAGGATTCAGGGCTAGACAGAACCAAAGTGGACTCAGACTGTCGCCCTGGAATATTCCCCGTTTAATCCATACAGGCTCATCGTTCCCTTGGATCTGTCGACATCCTGGATATCGAAGGACCGTCCTCCATTGCCCCATACACGACTCAAGGAAGGCGCGTAGAGTTGCATCTATCTTGTACAACTCTAGCACCCTCATGAGCCATGTATGTGGCACTGAGTCGTAGGCCTTCTTATAATCTATCCAACATGTCGAAAGATCCTTGCGGGATCGACGAACCTGTTGGCTAATGGCCATGTCGATGAGGAGTAGCTCCTTAGTACCGCGGGACCCGTTCTTACATCCATTTTGAGAGGCAGACATAATGGAGTTTTTGTCAATGTGTGTATTAATTTTCACTCTCAAAATGGATGTAAGAAGCTTATAGACCGTCGACAAACACGTGATCGGTCTATAATTCTTGGGTTCCGCGGGACTACCTGACTTATAGAGCAGGTGGGTTATGCCTGTTGTTAGAAATTGCGGTAGCCACCCAGACTCTAAGGATGACTGGAATTGGGATGCCAGGTAAGTGTGTGAACTGCTAAGCCATTTGAGCCAGAAGTTGTGCAGTCCGTCCGGTCCCGGTGACTTCCAATTCGGTAACGGACGAACTGCTCTGGCTACATCTGTTGCTGTTATTAAAATTGGCTCCATTTCTGTGATAGGTTCACACACTCGCTCGACATCACGCATCCAGTCAGCCTCAGTATGACAGACGGGCACCGACCAGATGCTGCGCCAAAAAGAACTCGTGACGGCATCATCTGGGCGGCACACGTCTGTCATATTTTGCTCGGGTCGCTCCCATGCTCTGTATACCCACCTCTCATCGCTCTGGAACATGCGATTCTGCGAGTATCGATCAACCCTCCGCTTATACCGCCGAATACGGTTCGCCCATGCATAAACTTTCTGCTTCAGGAAGTCGATGCGCTCCGTGACACGGGACATGTATTCTTGAGGACTGATTTCAGTCCCCGAGAAGGCCCGCCTCACAAAGCGCATCACACGTGGTCGTGTATTGCCCTCCCTGAAGCAGTATAGTTTGCCGATGAGTACCCTGGCCCCGTCGATACGATGTTCAATCCTGCGCTGCCAGGCTGGTACGGCTTGTTTTGGTCGACTAGCTAAGTTACAATTTGGGAATTTTACATTAGCTAGGCGACATGCCGCAACAGCCCCACAGTACAGGATCGAGTGCGTATCAACGAGGTCCTCGCTACTCTCGAATATATTCTTGAGTTGCGAGTCCAAGGCACACACCAGCGCTCTATTTTTCTTATGCATGGGTAACCGTGGTAATCGGGGCCTAAGTTCGGTAGGAGTGGATCGATACTCACGAAGCGCATCCTCCAGTGCGCTCCTCAATCGGTCGTTGCACTGGCTACTTACCGTGACAACCCTATCATCTTCCTCTACAACAGCAGGGTCGGACCGCGGTGGGGTTGCGTTAATAGCTGACGCTCGCATCACGGTTTGTGGCGGAGTCAAGACGATAAGGTTGCTCAGTACCTCTGAGCGCAGCCTATCAAGTGCGGCGTCGTCCAACATGTGATTGCGTTGGATGACCCGCACCTGATCCGACAGTCGTTGGGCCGAGACGTTGACGGTTGGTTCAAGTTCCTGGAACAGAGGGATTATCATTATTATTATAAATGGCAAGTGTAAGCGCCTGTATTGAATTAAATGAAACATCAAGTAATACTCCTAGTCGTGTTTATTATAAAATCAGTCATGTAAGTAACATTAATTAGGAACTATAATCAAGATCAGTCATACAAGTACCATTAATTAGGAACTATAATCACATAGTAGTAAAGCTAGTGTTTACTAAATTTAAATCATTGGCATTATCTTTGGACGGAGTGCTAATTATTTCTCTAAAATAATGTCTAATCACATTTCTATCACTCTTCCAATTATTATTATATCTAAAGGAACATTATTATCTTTTCTTGAAGAAGCAACAGCTGCCCTTATGCTGCCTGGTGAAAAATTAATGTTTATTTCTGAAAACGCAGTTTTTATCCATCCTGCTATAACTACTTTCGAGGCAGGTGCTGCCCGACCTCTAGAAGTAACAAACAAAGAATTTATTATATTACCATTAGCATATCTCCTTGAATTCGACACAGACAAATATAATTTTATCCATCGGACTGGATTGAGTTTCTCATCTGGAACTTGCAAGAGTTTCCAAGCAGATTGCCTATGTAAGTGGTTATCAGTTTTGGACCCGAATTCCGGCCAGAATGTAACCGAGGAGTCGTCTATCACCATGCTGTCTTCATCAATTCTAAGTAAAGTGAGGTCGTGTATTCTTCTAGCCAGAGGAGGCTCATACATCCTGATCGGAACGATCAGGATGTATGAGCATGGTATGTATGGCATGATTTAGATGTGCTAGCACTTGAGGAATCAGCGAAGGAAAGTGGAAAGATCCATGCTAACTTGAATTCCCATATCTTGCTGAAGGCGTCTATAAAAAGGGCATCCTTGTCCTTCGCATCCCGCGATACATAAATTGGAACCACCTTCGAATTGCTCGATGCAAACAGGTCTACTTCGGGGATGCCCCATTTCTGAAATATCCGGTTGCAAATCTTTGGTGACAGATGCCAATCCGCTAGACGCATCTGCCGGGATAAACTGTCGGCTACATCGTTGTATATCCCTGGTATAAATTGAGGACAAATTATCGCATTTAACTGCTTGGCTTGGTGATTTTGTCCCGCCCTGATTCCTTATGTATGCTATTACGGTTCGGTTGTCTGACTGAACGACGACTCTTTTGTTCCATATCGAATCTTTCTCGGAATCTAGAGCTATATAGCTAATTACAGCAAATAATTCTTTTTTGTTTATGTGCCATTGAGATTGGTGAGTGGTCCAGGTGCCGCTGATGTGTTTTTCGTTCACCTGTGCTCCCCATCCTTTGTCTGAAGGGTCTGATGTGATAAATATTGTTTCGGCGCAACTGAATAGAATGTCTTTCTCTTCTAGATTTTGAACCCACCACTTGCATTGTTGGAATGCCTTGTCCGGAATGGGATATTTTTTGTGGGTCAAGTACTCTGGCAGGATGTTGGCTGCTCGTTGTATTTCCCTGGAGTGAAGTCTTCCCAGCGGTATTACGAAGGAGGCAAAGTTTAGTTTCCCTAGCAAACTTTTTGAAGACTGCCAACTCCATTTTTGAGTTGAAAGAACTTTTTGAAGATCTCTCTCTAAGGAGAATATCTTTTGTTTTGGCAGTGCCTTTGTATTGTGAAATGTATCCCTATGTATTCCTAAGTACTCGATGTTCTGAGATGGCTTCTGTAGAGTTTTGTCCATGTTGATAATCCAGCCTAGTTTTGTTAGAAATTGTATCGTCACGGCAGCATCTGCTTGTAATTTTATTGGGTTTTGGTTGGCGAGCAAGAAATCGTCGAGGTAGACAATAATTCTTATATTTATCTGCCGTAGCCGTGAAGCTATCCAATTGGTCACCCTTGCAAAGGTTAGTGGTGCCGTTGATAGACCAAACGGGAGATATGTAAATTGGAATACTTTCTTTTGGTAGACTATTGACAGAAACCTTCGATGACGGTTGGCTACTGGAATATGAAAATATGCTTGGGAAATATCGATTTTTATAAGGAAATCTTCCTTCTGCAAGAAACGAGGCACTTTGAAATGGTTTAACAGGCGGAATTTTTTCGGGGTAAGGTATTTGTTCAGACCTTTCAAATTGATTATTGGACGGACCTTCTTGTTGGGTTTCGGAACTGGAAACATCGTTGATAAGAATCCTGTCCGAAATGTTGATTTTTCTAAGACTTTTTGATGTATTAGTGTTTGAATCTCTGTATTTAGGGATTTTGTTTCGAATTTTTTTTGAATTCTTGGATGAAACGGTATGAGAGGTGGCTTCTTGACAAATGGAATTACGTATCCTGTTATTATTTTCAGGATATTTACTGGTGCCCCCTCCTTCTTCCAAATCTTTGCAAATTTCAAGAGCCTCCCTCCATTGAACGTGTCATTCGTTTCTATTTCTTCTTGGGGTCTTAGAAGACTTGCCTCGGGAAGAAGATTGACCGTGGTCCTTATTTTTGGTGTTGAACGGGTGCTTGGAGGTTTCTTGCGTTTTGCTGGAACTGAACTTTCGCGGTCGGTTAACAAATTTGGACGCTTTTGACACCTTATTTGATGGTCTAGTCTGACGCGCGGAATAGGTGTTGTAGCTCTTTGGTTGAAAAGCCTTCTTATGCGGCTGACGAAAAAAAGTTTGTTGAGATGGTTGTTTCATCAGCTCTGCTAGTCCAGCTTCACAGAAAAGATGAGTGGTTGATGGAGGGATTGCACCAAGAAGAGCTGCCTGATATTCCTCTTTTGGAAGGAAACCATTCCTTCTTTGTTCAATGACCTCTGCTCTTCTACCACACACGTACTGAAGCAAATCATCTGATATGGATTTTAAAGTTGTGTCTGTTGACAAAATATCTTTTAAATCCTGTTTCATGGCTGGGTACTTGTTGGCTAAATCCTTTAAAGTGTTTGTCAATGCCTCTCGTTGAAGCAGCAAGCCATGAGAAACTGTGCCCAAGGTGTAGTCCATACGAACTAAGTGATCTTGGTTAGAAGAGGATCCGTAAGTAGCGAGGTAGCGTGTAATTTCTTTTGGACTTCAGCATATCTGATTTGGTTGAAAGTTATGTCACCTAAACGTTGACACTCGGTACCCTGTGTGGCAATGTGCGGTTTAGGGGTTGGTATTTGCGGGTCTTGTTGCTTTGTAACAGGAGTCCAATCAAAATCTTCATCAACAGAAGAAGCTGGAGCCTCCCAGGGCTTTGATGACAGCGTAGTAGGCGGAGGTATATTCTCTTCTTCTTCTCCCGATAGATCTGAGGAAATATGTTCATCTTCGGAACCCGAATAAGCACTTTCTTGTGGTTGGAAATTTTTAATAAATTGTTCCATCATCGATTCTAATTTGTGCTGACTCTGCTCTAATCTGTCCAGGCGACTCGGTTTCTTAGTTCTCCCAGAAAAGGTTTGTGTGGACGGAATAGATATATCATCTTCAGATTGGTCGGTCTGTCCTGTCAGCTCCCGATTTGCTTCCTCCCTACTTTTTAGGAGAGGTTTCATGTCCGCTATCGATGCTATAAAAAGTTCATTTTGAACCCCGAACCCTTGCAGCTAGTGACATGGGGTGGATAATAAGACCAACGCATAGCGCCCAATTTAAAAGTTGTAGTTTTATATCCCTGTAAGTCTTCTCTCTTAGGGAAGTGCAGTCAGGTGAAAATGCCCTTGCTAGTCCAACAGTTGCAATGGCAAAACGAATTTTATTCAGGATCTGGGAGTCTAATTCGCTTCCCAGCAAATCTTCTTTGTCCAGGATTCTGATCCTCCATTGTTGCCATCCTTCTGGTAGGTGTCCGTTAATCAACCTTATTATTCTTTTGAGGATAAGTTTGTCCTCGGGATCATCTGGTTCCCAGCTGTGTAATGACTCGAGGGTGTGCATATCGGCAGGGGATGAAGCCTAAAACAAGGAAAATAAGCTTCAGAATATTATTCCACTAAGTTCGTCTCTTATGGTTCATGAGTTAAGCTCGTAAGGCTCATGAAATGGAGTCATTCTTCTCGTGAGATTGAGTCGTGTAGCTCTAGACGTTGACCCGTACGGCTCATGGGATCGACGCGTACGACTCATAGGATCGACCCGTACGGCTCAGATTGGGCCGTACGGCTCACGGAATTGACCCGTACGGCTCACAAGATTGACCCGTACGGCTCGCGGAGTTGGTCCCATACGGCTCGCGAATTTGAGCAGTTCGTCATGTTTACTGACCATGACGCATTAGGTATAATACCCAAATGTTCATTGTATTAGACCATAGCTAACATATTGGGACGAACTCACAAATCTGGGCTGTGTGGCACGCAGATTGTATATTAAATAATAACTTCTTCCTGTACGAGGGAGAGAAGTTGACAACATATGATCAAACAAATCATTGTATTAACAACAATAGTACTATAACGATAACGTAAAGGTACTATTTTATACATTCCTAGTCAATACATCAAAATTTATAGAAAAATTACAAGCACTTACAAATAAAGGAATAACTTACTGTAGCCACCACCACCACAGTCACAGCACATTACCACGTTTTTAGACGCTCTGATAAGAAACATTGAAGCGAGCAGTTCTGATAAGAACTTTGGTATAACGTTTCTGACGTTCTAATAAGAAACATCGAAGCAAGCAGTTCTGAAAAGAACTATTTCAACGTTTTAGACGATTCCGTAAAGAAATAGGAGTGTCGGGAGCTGTGAGGCCACTCTTCTAGCTTCGGTTCAACGTGTCTTCGATCTTCATCACTGCATTATCAGTCTTCACTCGGAGGCCTGCCCGACACTAACGCGCGCGCGACGTGGCACATTTATTTATGCTTTCGTCGCGAGCGGCGAAATGCGCGGGAAAAGTCGCCCGCCGCGCCGCCGGCCATACAGCGCCGTGAGCACACTAGCGCCTCTCGTGGAAATAACACGACATCAGTGCCGTGACGCGATTGGTCAAAATCCTTGGATTCTTATTGGATTTTTATTTTGTAAATAGTGTTTCTAATTTAATGTTCATGTTTTTATTGGCTATTGCTAATTTGTAAATTAGTATAAAAGACGACCCCTTTTGAAAATAAATATACATTCGATAATCGTTCTTACACGGAGTTTATCTTCAACATACCTTCTGATCTACAAGCAACGACCCCAAACCATCAACTCCAAAGTGGTGACCCTCTCCTGCCAGAACACTGAAGAAGCAAGAACGAAGCTCTGCCAGTATCGCCAAACGAAGCTCTGCTAGTCTCCAGCAAAATAAATTAAGATGTCGAATCCCTGCCAAATTGTAGAACAACAATCAAGCTCAAATCCAGTCCAGAAGGCCGAAGCAGCTGGAATATCGCTCACCATGCGTATCTCACCTTTCTGGCGTGATCGACCACGGCTCTGGTTCATCAGTTTCGAAGCCGCAACCAACGATCTCAAGAAAGGCCAAGCCCAACTCGCACAGATGGTCATCGCACAGCTCGAGCGACAGGACATCGAGCAGATTATGGACCTACTCTACAACCCACCAGAGACTGATCAGTACAACACGATCAAAAATAGGCTCATATCTGCCTACGAGGAATCCGACAGCCGCCAGTTCCAGAAACTACTGTCCGACATGGAACTCGGCGATCAAAAGCCAACGCAACTACTCCGCCGCATGCGAAATCTCGCCAGAGACAAGGTTCCCGACTCCACCTTGCGACTTATGTGGACGAATCACCTCCCATCACACGTCCGGTCAGTCCTCGCAGTCAGCGAAACATTCACCACCAAGACAACGCTCGACGAACTCGCGCTACTCGCCGACAAAATCATGGAGCAGACAGCACCAACAGAAGTCGCAGCCGTTCATGCACCCGCACCAGTTTCAATAACCGCACCGCAAGCTGACACGCAGTACCTAATCAGCGAGATAAGAAAATTATCGCTAGAAATAGCAGAATTGAAGTCAGATCGATATCACAAAAACAATTATCGTCGTAGTCGTCACTCATCTCGTCACCGCAGCACATCACGTCAACGAAGCCACGATGTTTCTCCATCACCATGTTGCTACTATCACCACCGTTTCAAGGAGAAAGCTAGACGCTGTACATCACCTTGCTCATTCAGCAAGCAACAGAAACAGAACACGGAAAACTAGACGGAACGTTGGCAGTGGCGGACACCGGCGTTCAAGAAAAATCCCACCGCCTGTATATCACCGACAGAAACTCCAAATTATCATTCTTAGTCGACACTGGAGCCAACATATCCGTGCAACCGAGAAGTAAGGGACAGATACAACGCCGCTACCATTCCAGCAATACGCAGCGAACAACACAACTATAGTACGTATGGCGAGAAAACATTATCCCTTGACCTCAATCTACGTCGCTCATACCTATGGAAATTCATCGTAGCTGACGTCTCAAAACCCATAATCGGAGCCGACTTCCTCAAGCATCATCAACTCATCGTCGACCTGAAAAACCGAAGATTAATCGACGGTGTTACGAGCTTAAAGGTCAATGCCCCGGTACGAGTATCGAACGTACCTACGATACGCAGCATCGACATGTCGCAATCCTACCACGACATTTTAGCCCAATATCCAATCAATATATCAATATATACAAAGTTGATACGACAGAGGGGCTTTCCTTTGAACTGCCTATACTAGGTACCATTTTCAAGCTCTGTACTAAAAATCAATTAAATAGGAGCAGTAGTTTAGCCGCAAATGATTTTTTAAGTTTTTGCAACATTTGAACACGATGTATCTTTCCTAACAGCTGATTATGTCTAAGCATAGGTCATGCACCTTACAACGATAAATTTACGATGCGTTGTTGCCGCTCTGACGCATGTCACAAGTACAACCAATTCACTAAAAATAAGTTGGCATTGCAAATTGCATTGCATTATATAATTGCATAGCACATGTGTGAGTACTATGTACTGTAAAGCTTCCATTTATATTTTGTTATCTTTCATTGACTGGAATGTGTCCTGGTGGCTGAGAGAATGACATGCTCACTCGCCTGTAATGTCTCGCTGATGGTGGCGGGTGTGTCGGGTCATTTAGTTCCCTTCAATATGGTTGAGTTGAATGGCGCTGATCCATGCGTCATGTTCGTGAA
Source organism: Eurois occulta (assembly GCA_950022335.1). Classification (NCBI taxonomy): domain Eukaryota; kingdom Metazoa; phylum Arthropoda; class Insecta; order Lepidoptera; family Noctuidae; genus Eurois; species Eurois occulta. Next base: position 5,452,144 of record OX465484.1, on the reverse strand, counting down.
CGGGCGCTGTCAGTTGGGACTGGTCATCTCTTACCTGCCACGATTTATTTTAATTACTTTATTTTTAAATTTTTGGCTTAATCTTTTACTCTGGACGCTCTTAATGTGCACGTCTTTGTACATCGTTCTCACATATATGTATAATCTCAACATGAATGATGTAACCAAGATTTTGTAACAATATTTTGATTTAAAAGAGTGTCCATGGAGTTTCTTGCCCATTCTTCTCCATAGAGATCTACGATTTGGAATGTGCAACTACAGTACTTTCGCAAGTTATTATGCCTTGTGTCTGTGACTGTAGCTTAGCTTTTTTATTTTTGACTTTCAAAAGTGCCTGTAATGGTCTAATTGAAATAAATGCTTTGACTTTGACTTTGACTTTGAAACAAGCAAGCAATAAATACACACACACTTGCACTTTCATTACGAGAGTGACAATCATAGCAAAACATCCCGCGCGTAAAAGAGAAAAATAGGGTAGTTTGTTGCATCCTAAATCTTTGCGATCGGAAGTGGGGAGCGGCGCGAGCGCCGGCGCCAGTGCGCCGCGGCTGTTTGTTCCGAACGGATGTTTTGTGGAATTCGCGCGCTCACAGTGATTTCGTTTTGTTATTGTGACAGGACACGTAACTATTTTTGTGTGATTGACTGTTTTTTATTGTGATAGGACACGTAACTTTTTTTGTGTGATTGACTGTTTTTTATTGTGATAGGACACGTAATTAAACTTTGGTTGTGTGTGTGTGTGTGTGTAATTAAGATATTCAACAATGCCTCGTGTAACTTACACAGCGTCAGAATACACTGACATGATTTTAATTTACGGCGAATGCCGTGGAAACGCAGCTTTAGCTCTGCGAACATACAAAGAAAGGTATGGTGACCGCCGCAATTGCCCTAGGAACGCCCGCACCATACAATTGGCGGTACAAAGATTACGGGACAATAAACCTATAGTTCCGCAACAGGAGGGAGTGCCACCGCGGCAAATAACCGCTGCTTGGGAAGAACGAATTTTAGACCATTTTTCCCGCAACCCGACGACGAGTCTCCACAGAGCCGCCCGACAGTTTAGATGTTGCCATAGAACCATCCACAAGGTTCTAAAACGTAACAAACGCAAACCTTTTAAATATCGAAAGGTGTAAGCTTTGTTATCGAGAGACTTGCCGGTCAGGAACAGTTACTGCCAATGGCTACTAAATAAAACAACCGAAGTCCGTCATTTCTTAAATAATGTAATGTGGACCGATGAGAGTACTTTTACTCGGAATCGGCAAAACCTCCGGTACTGGAGTGTGGAAAATCCACACGTGTTTCGTGAATCTGAACACCAGTACAGATTTTCTCTCAATGTGTGGGCTGGTATACATAACAATAATATTATCGGCCCTGTATTTATTGACGGCACCCTTACAGCGGCGAAATTTTTAGAATTATTAAGTGGTCCTGTGGCCGAGTACACTGATCGACTGCCTTTAGCCGTTCATCGCAAGTTGTGGTACCAGCTGGAAGGTGCGCCTCCACATTCTGTGGTGGCTTCCAGGGAGCGGCTCACAGAAATGTTTGGGCAGTAATGGATTGGTCGATTCGGACCTGTTCGGTGGCATCTCCGGACCTCACTCCCATGGATTTCTTTTTGTGGGGGTACATTAAGGGTGAAGTGTATGCCTCAGAGGTAAATACAATTGTTGAACTAAAAAATAGGATTATTTTAGCATTTCACAAATTACAGTGCTTGGCGACGGACAGTGATTTAATTAGAAAAATAAATAACAATATTCTCCGTCGGTATAATTTGTGCATTAATGTGAATGGAGGACACATCGAGAATTTAAAAATTTACTGTGTTTGTTTTTGTGCGCGTACTTCAAAACGCCCGCCTCAACACGAGATAACACACACCGCGCTCGGTGCGTGCGCGACGCTGCCGCTCTGTTACCTACGCATCTAAGGTCAGTCGAATTTTTTTACACAGGATGGTTACGTTTTATTCTGATTTGTAAGCTATTTAGTTTCTTTGAAAAAAATATTTTCTCTTTTTTGGCGCTTTTTATTTTTATACCGTATCGAATTAATACTAAACACGTATAGTATACGTAGTGTAATTTAATGCCCCTCTGTCGTATCAACTCTGTATAACGAGATTAACATCGATGAAACTAAACTCCGATATCCAAGTGCAACATTTCATCGAAACAAAAGGACCACCGATACACAGCCGAGCTCGACCAATTCCACCACATCGTTTCGAAATAGTGAAGAAGGAATTTGAAAACATGATCGAACAAGGACTATGTCGACCTAGTAAAAGCCCATGGTCATCACCTCTACACATCGTCCCTAAGAAGAATGGCAACATAAGAGTTTGTGGTGTCTATCGCCGACTCAACTCCATGACCATACCAGATCGATACCCTGTTCCACGCATCAAAGACTTCACACATCACCTATCCGGAAAAACTATCTTCTCAACAATAGACCTCAACCGCGCCTATCAACAACTGAGCGTAAGAGAAGAAGATATTGAGAAGACAGCCATCATCACCCCAATGGGATTGTTTGAATTCCCACGTATGTGCCCCGGTTTGAAGAACGCGGGACAAACGTTTCAACGCTACATTCATGAAGTACTAAGAGGATTAGATTTCGTCTTCCCATTCATAGACGACTTATTATTAGCATCAGAAAGCGAAGACCAACACAGAGAACACCTCCACATCGTACTAAAGAGATTAGAAGACAATGGCATCACTATCAACCCCGCCAAATGCAATCTAGGCAAGTCAGAAGCCCAGTTCCTAGGTTACACCGTACCTATCAAAAGAAGGCATCAAACCTCCGCAACATAAAATTCAAGCAATCACCGATTATCCAATACCTACCACAATCGAGGAATTACGAAGATTTCTTGGAATGATCAACTTTTATCACGATCATATACCTAACGCCGCAGCACTACAAGCCCCGTTAAATTCATACCTACATAACGTAAAGAAGGGAGACAAAACTCCGATCACGTTGTCTGACGAAGCAACTCAAGCATTCCAGCAATGTAAAGCTAGCATCATAAACGCAGCTCTACTATCCCACCCATCACATCATGCTACACTTGCTTTATTCTGCGACGCATCCGATAACTCTGCTGGCGCCGTCCTACAACAATACATCGATGACACGTGGCAACCGCTCGGATATTTTTCCAAGAAATTCAACGACGCACAAAAGAAATATTCTACCTACGACCGAGAGCTACTCGCAATCTACATGGCAGTCAAACATTTCCGCAAGACATTTGAAGGACGTCACCTTATTATATTCACCGACCATAAGCCGCATGTTATGTCTAAAACTCAATCGAGTACTGAAACACCGAGACGAACGAGACAACTCTTGTTTATCAGTGAATTCACCACCGACATACGTCACGTGAGCGGTAAACAAAATATCGTCGCCGACACACTCAGTCGCATTGAAACTATCTCGTGCCCATCTACAATAAACTTCAAGGAAATAGCCAGCGCACAAGAAAAGGACAGCAACATTCAACAATTATTGCAAGAAACAAACATCACTCTCAAGAAAATAATAATACCAAACACTGACGTCGAGTTATACTGCGAAACCTCTACGACTTATATACCTACGCCCTTATATACCAGAAGAACATAGACAAGAAGTTTTCAACAGCGTGCACAACATCAGTCATCCTGGTACGCGAACGACTCGAAAACTTATAAGTAACCCAAAAATACTTCTGGCCATTAATGAACACCGACATCAGCCGTTTGACTCGAACTTGTTTACATTGTCAGAAAAGCAAGATACAACGTCACACATTCTCGAACATTTCTCCTTTCCCGCCAAGTGATCGTTTTCAACACCTACATGTCGATATTGTAGGACCACTAGCTACAACAGCTCAAGGACATCGCTACTTAGTAACAATGATCGACCGACTCACGAAATGGCCTGAAGCAATACCTACCGACGAAATATCAGCTGATCGAATAGCCGATATCGTCTACCAACACTGGATATCAAGATTTGGATGCCCGACTACACTCACAAGCGACCAAGGTCGCCAGTTCGAGAGTCAGCTGTTTCAAAACCTAATGAAACAAATGGGTATTAAGAAGAATCGCACAACACCGTATCATCCTCAAAGCAACGGGATGGTCGAACGATGGCATCGCTCGCTCAAAACAGCATTACGCGCCAAACTATCCGACACGACTAGGTAGGTACATGGATCGACGAGCTACCTACCGTGTTACTTGGTCTACGTGCCGCCTTACGCACCGACACTGGCGTGAGCGCAGCTGAACTTACCTACGGACACAACTTACGTCTGCCAGGCGATTTCTTCACATCAAATACCTACGTACCTACAATGGACTATAATTAGGTACGTCGAAAAACTTCGTGACGTCATCCAAGCGAAGAAACCGCAAGCCGTCACAGAGCATCACAGCAACAACAAACGCGTATTCGTGCATCAAGATTTACGCAAGTGCAGTCACGTGTTTGTTAGAACCGATGCAGTCAAGAAACCACTCCAAGCTCCATATGAAGGCCCATATCGAGTTATAAGCCGAACAGATAAAGTATACTCTATACAGCTACCGAATCGGCAAGCCAACATTTCAATCGATCGACTTAAGCCTGCATATTATGTCATCTCAGAGAATCACGGCCGTAGCTAGGGGGGGGGGGGGGCAATGCCCTACCTTGAAATCACAATGCCCTACCTTAAAAATACCAAAAACTAAGATACATTATTATAATTAAATTGTTTGTTTATAGTTAGAGATAAAAAAAATGTAGCGATATGTATCTCAACTTTTCCGAACATACCACAGTTTGTGACATTCATTTCATATTATAATAATTCTTTGTTCTGTGTATAGATGGCATTTGTAGCGCCATCACATGAAGCGATGGGTCTATTTAATTATGGAAATAATAAAATGGAAAATACATTGCAAGTTTTGTACAGGCAACGAGAGGCTTTCAAAGATACATATGAACTTTTTGCATCTGTGGCGACCATAGGATGTAGCACTGCAGTGTGCGAATCTACGTTTTCAACTTTAACTGCAATCAATAGGCCTCAAAGGCTGTCAATGCTTCACGAAGGAATGACTGGTATGGTATTACTGGCCTTTGAAAAAAAAAACAAAATCAGTTGATCTGAACGAAGTTCTTCGCATTTTGTAATAACATGGCTAATCGTAGAATTCAGCTGTTTTACATTTTATTATGTTTATTATTGTAATAAGTTTGCAGAAACAATATGAATAAACTAAATGGTATTTTTGGTCGTATCTATTTACTCGTATCACCCCACCCAACAATTAATTATTACCTCACTCTCACTCAGACGTGGATCTCTACATCCAAATCTGGAAGTTCAATCATCTTGTGCGTCTGTTCTTCATCATTGAGGATTTAATAGTTCTTAGATCCATGCTCATGTTCTGACCCAGAAATTATTTATCTACGAATATCTATTGACATGGTGATAAGGTATTTAGGAACCCGTGCTTCGAGTGCAGATCAATTATGATGAATATTTTACTTCCGCCCTACCTGTAACCAATGCTGCCCTACCTCAAATTCGACTCTAGCTACAGCCCTGCAGAGAATACCTGTACCTTACCTCCAAACAAGTTTACCATTACCAAGTTAACCCAAGCTGTTACCACACCAACCATTACCAAGGAAACCAGTACCACACCAACCATTACCAAGGAAACCAATACCACACCAACCATTACCAAGAAAACCAGTACCACATCAGCTGTTACCAAGCAACAAGCAAAAGTACCTACGGTCAACGTGACGTCACAGCCCGCCATCAACAGGTCAACGCGCTCAGGCCGTGTCGTCAAGCTGCCGGTACGCTTCGCTTGAGGGGGAGTACTGTAGCCACCGCCACCATGGCAGTCACAGCACATTACCACGTGTTTAGACGCTCTGATAAGAAACATTGAAGCGAGCAGTTCTGATAAGAACTTTGGTATAACGTTTCTGACGTTCTGATAAGAAACATCGAAGCAAGCAGTTCTGAAAAGAACTATTTCAACGTTTTAGACGATTCCGTAAAGAAATAGGAGTGTCGGGAGCTGTGAGGCCACTCTTCTAGCTTCGGTTCAACGTGTCTTCGATCTTCATCACTGCATCATCAGTCTTCACTCGACGGAGGCCTGCCCGACACTAACGCGCGCGTCGTTGGAAGTCGCTGCGCCCCCGCAAGGGGGCGCGGCAGACGGTCACGGGGCTTCGCCCCCTGGCCGTGGAGGCTTTACCTTGGCCCGTCAACACGGGCCCGTCATAGGATGGCCTATTTAGGCGCAGCCTGTAGCGCGCGATAAACATCGCGCGCCCATGTGTGTAGTTGCTATGAAGTTACTGTAGGCGCGTTACAACACTGATTACAGTGTTGCTTTCTTCACGCCACCCCGGCGGTCTGTCACCGCCAGGTGAGACCTCCGGTTGCCCGGAGGAGGCCCGGCGGGTGACGACCAGCGACAGGGGTGCCGACTCGACGCACCTACAGTGGGTGTAAGGCTCCCGCCCGTCCCACAAACCAGAGCGAGCCGGTAGCGGACCGAGCTAAGAAGCCGTCATGTGTGTGTGGGCGGTATTGTACTGAGTGACACCGCCCAGTGTCTGAGTGGGCGTGGCTAGGCGCCACGCCCCCCTGTGAATCTACCTGAGTGTAGAGAGATGCATGTATGAGTTGCTACGTGACGCGCCTATATTAACTTAGAACACGTCACGTAACAGGGTGCATGTAGTGTGTAGAGTCATATTGTGCAGGTAAGTTGCGTGTAACCTGGTACAACTTACCCGGGAGTCACATCCGGTAGGGTGGGGTCAGTGTCCGCAGCCAGGTCGCGGGGTAGGGGGCGCCTCGCGTCAGGGGGGCGCGCGTGCCATGGCGCTATGTGCTTGACATGCGGCCAAGCAGATGCGTCGGCACGCGCGAACATTCCCGTCGCAAGGCGCCGGATGAAGGCGTCCAGGCTCTCAATCCCGAGGCCACGCCCGATTACGTTATTCCTCACATAGCGAGGGGCAGCAACGATGGTGCGCAGCGTCATGTTCTGCTGCGCACGTAGCCTCTTCTTGTTTCCCTCGCTAGTGAGGGCGAACCAGGCGGGGGCGGCGTACGTCAGTATAGAGCGTATATATGTCTTATATACGCTCAGTTTGACGTAACGCGCGCGCGACGTGGCACATTTATTTATGCTTTCGTCGCGAGCGGCGAAATGCGCGGGAAAAGTCACCCGCCGCGCCGCCGCGCCGTACCGCGCCGTGAGCACACTAGCGCCTCTCGTGGAAATAACACGACAACAGTGCCGTGACGCGATTGGTCAAAATCCTTGGATTCTTATTGGATTTTTATTTTTTAAATAGTGTTTCTAATTTAATGTACATGTTTTTATTGGCTATTGTTAATTTGTAAATTAGTATAAAAGACGACCCCTTTTGCAAATAAATATACATTCGATAAATCGTTCTTACACGGAGTTTATCTTCAACATACCTTCTGATCTACAAGCAACGACCCCAAACCATCAACTCCAAATTACCATGATACAATGACAATCCGTTAATTCACAATAATAACACTGACGATCCACGCTTTAGGATCTCGAACGAACACTCGTCGTTAATGTAATTATGTAAGTAGGTATTCTGCGTAGTAGCAGAGACACGCGTGCATCGCGGGTCAATCGAAAGCGGACATGCACCGCGCGGACACCCGCGCCCGCGCGCCTCTCACCCCGCGCGGTGTTGAGTGGCGATCGGGCGGTGTCCAGCGCGTCTAGACGGCACGGGAAGCTAAATGTGCCTCAGGTTGGCTGGACAAATCTTCAAAATAGCTTGCATTTAACTAGGTCAATAGGTCACTTTATGTGACGGCTAAACACCCTTATTTCAGAATTTGTGACGCTACAGAATCTTAGATAATCGATCGAGAACGTGTCCAGCCATCTTGAAAAACCACTTTTCGCTGGTCTCTCAATCTCGGTAACGGAAGTGATTTTGACGACTTTTTGCATATCAACGGGCGTCACATAAATTTGTGACGGGCACCGAGCTAAAAGTTTTGTGATAAGTACAGTGGTTTAGTAGAAAAATGCAAAAATCTGTGTCCAGCCATCTTGAATTTACGTAAAAGACTTATGGCTGGCACTTCCGAATCTCAATAACGGGGGCGTTTTCGAATATGGTTCCTTTACTAATACTTGGTGACGCAATGTGTGACAGTAATAACGTTTGATTTATGGCGCCACATGTAAGGGTTTACGAGAAATTAATAAAAACTTAATGTCCAGCCAACCTGAGTTCAAGATGGCTGGACACCTGTATCGCCACTGCCTGATGATCTACGACCTTCGAAATGTGTTCAAAATGTTGTGACGGGGACGATAATGATAACCTGAAATTGTGACGGAGAAACTTTGCGTAGTTTCAAAGATATTGACCATTTAAATTTTCCCATACAAACATCCATTAATATTGTGAGGTGACCATAACTTGATCGCTTGCAGACTGAAATGCAGAGTAGCCATGTCATTGCCACGCCGTCGCAAGTTGTGGTTCCACCACAATTATGTATAATCTCAACATGAATGATGTAACCAAGATTTTGTAACAATATTTTGATTTAAAAGAGTGTCCATGGAGTTTCTTGCCCATTCTTCTCCATAGAGATCTACGATTTGGAATGTGCAACTACAGTACTTTCGCAAGTTATTATGCCTTGTGTCTGTGACTGTAGCTTAGCTTTTTTGTTTTTGACTTTCAAAAGTGCCTGTAATGGTCTAATTGAAATAAATGCTTTGACTTTGACTTTGAATTTACCGCAATACCAAATCGCGATAACGACGTGAGTAATGACAGGGTTACTAATGTAAGTACCCAGTGCAGTGAGGATATGAGGAGTGCTTTGGAGGGTGCGATTCGGGAATATCGGTTCATGCAACCCGACCACAGACCACGCTTACCTCGTTTGCCCATGCATAACAAAAATAGGGTGCTGGTGGCTGTTCTGGATTCACAGTTGTCAAACTATTTTGACAACTGCGAAGACCTCACCGATGCTCACTCAATCCTGTATTGTGCGGCTGTAGCAGCATGTCGTGTAGCTCATGTTAAATTTTCTGATGACAGAGCTACACGACCTAAACCAGCAGTACCGGCATGGCAGTACAGGATTGAACGACGTATTGATGGGGCCAGAGCACTCATTGGCAAACTGATCTGCTTCAGGGAGGGCAATACTCGCCCTAGAGTGATGCGTTTTGTGAGGCGGGCGTTCTCAGGGACATCATATCTTATATGATATCAGTCCTCCAGACTACATGTCCCGTGTCACAGAGCGCATCGACTTCCTGAAGCAGAAAGTGTATGCATGGGCAAACCGTATTCGTAGGTATAAGCGGCGGGTGGATCGATACACTCAGAATCGCACATTTCAAAGAGATGAAAGGTGGGTTTATAGGGCTTGGGAGCGACCGGACCAAGGTGTGATTGACGCGCACCTGCCGGATGATGATGCCATGTGTTCGTTCTGGAGCAGCATTTGGTCGGTGCCTGTCAGTCACACTGAGGGCGATTGGATCCGGGAGGTTGAACAAGCGTGTGATCCAATACCAGAAATGGGGGCAATCATCATCAGCCCCCAAGACGTAGCTCGTGCAGTCCGTCCGTTGCCTAACTGGAAATCTCCAGGGCCGGACGGACTGCACAACTTCTGGATCAAGTGGTTCACAAGATCGCACGCTTGCTTGGCATCCCAGTTTCAATCAGCCTTAGAGTCAGGGTCGCTGCCCCAGTTCTTGACGACAGGAATTACCCACCTGCTCCATAAATCAGGTAGTACTGCGGAGCCCAAAAATTATAGACCAATCACTTGTCTACCAACGGTCTATAAAGTTCTTACATCCATTTTGAGAGCTAAAATCAATCAACATATTGAGACCAATTCTATCATGTCTGCCTCTCAGAATAGATGTAGGAACGGGTCCCGCGGTACTAAGGAGCTGCTCCTCATTAATATGGCCATTAGCCAACAGGTTCGCCGCTCCCGAAAGGATCTGTCGACATGTTGGATAGACTATAAGAGAGTAGAGATTCGGTGCCTCATACATGGCTCATGAGGGTGCTACAGTTGTATAAAATTGATGCAACTCTGCGCACCTTCCTGATGTCATGTATGGGGCAATGGAGGACAGTCCTTCGCTATCCAGGATGTCGGCAAATCCAGGGGAATAGCGAACCGATAAGGATAGAGCGAGGTATATTTCAGGGAGATAGTTTGAGTCCACTTTGGTTCTGCTTGGCCTTGAATCCTCTTAGCACGCTGCTGGAGGATTCAGGTCTAGGCTACCGGTTGAGGAGAGGTGGTCAAGTTATATCTCACCTCCTTTACATGGATGACCTGAAACTCTTTGCCCCCAACGATTTGCAACTGATGGAGCTACTGAAGGTAACTGAAACTTTCAGTAGCGCCATCAGGATGGAATTCGGTGTGGACAAATGTGCGGTCATGCATGTAAAGCGAGGGGAGATTGTGGAATCTGTGGGAACCCAGCTCTCGGATTCCATAAATCATAGATCCCTCTCAGCAACCGAAACCTATAAGTATTTGGGTATGTCGGAAGCGTTGGGCATCAATGTTGCTGACATGAAGCATTCGTTGAAGGAGCGCTTCTTTGGCCGCCTGAAAAAAGTATTTAATAGTCTTTTATCAGGCGGAAATAAGGTGCGTGCCTTCAACGGTTGGGTCATGCCGGTTTTGATGTACTCTTTCGGCATACTCAAATGGACTCAAACAGAACTAGACGCCCTGGATAGGAGGGTCCGTACATTGTTGACGGCATATCGAATGCATCACCCGTGTTCTTCGGTTATGAGACTGTATATCCCGCGGAGGTGTGGGGGTCGAGGCTTTTTAAACGCCAAGACTCTCCACAATCGCGAGATATGCAGTCGTAGCCGTAGACCTATCAGCGTCTGTAGCCTGGCTACGTTCCGGGGACCTCTTCGGAGAAACTGAAGGTTTTGTCTGTGCAATTATGGATGAAGTTATGATGACGAATAACTACCGGAGATTTATTGTGAAGGACGGCACGGTTGACATATGTCGGGCATGCCACCGTCCAGGCGAATCAATCCGTCACATTATCTCCGGGTGTTCTCGTCTGGCTAACGGAGAGTACTTGCATAGACACAACCTTGTAGCCAGGATTATTCATTAGCAACTTGCTCTAAAATACAATCTTGTTGAATCGGAAGTTCCGTACTATAGGTATGTGCCCGACCCAGTTCTCGAAAATGGCAATATCACACTGTACTGGGATCAATCCATCATCACTGACAGGACTATTGTAGCCAATAAGCCTGATATAGTGGTGATGGATCGATCAGAGCGGCGCGCAATGATTGTTGACATTACGGTCCCGCATGACGAGAACCTCGTGAAAGCCGAGAAAGATAAGCAAATCAAGTATCTTGACTTGGCTCGCGAGGTTGTCGACATGTGGGATGTGGACTCAGCGATCATTGTGCCGATAGTCGTGTCAGCCCATGGCTTAATTGCCAAGAGCCTCGACCAACATCTCAGGAGGCTCTCGTTAGGCAGCTGGATCAAGGGCTTGATTCAGAAAGCGGTACTTCTGGACACGGCTCGTATCGTTAGGAGGTTCCTCTCTCTGGAGCCCTGACTGCCGGTAGCTTGGACCCTGTTCCCGATACCGGTGGGTTACAATTTTTTATATTTTTAAATGTTTTTTTATGTATTTTTTTAAATTAATATTTAAAAATGTATCAAGTTTGAAAAAATATGAATAAAGGGAATAATAATAATCGAATGCATCACCCGCGTTCTACGGTTATGAGACTGTATATCCCGCGGAGGTGTGGGGGTCGAGGCTTTTTAAACGCCAAGACTCTCCACAATCGCGAGATATGCAGTCTCAGGGAATATTTCCTAGAAACCGACGTGGGGATGCATCGAGATGTGGTCGCGGTGGACAAGGGCCTCACCCCGCTCTCCTTGGCTAAAGAGAACTGGCGCAAACCTGTAGTACTTGATACAAACGATCGCAGGGAGGTATGGCAGAGTAAGGAGCTTCACGGATGCTTTTTCCGGGCCCTGCATGGGCCCGATGTAGACCTATCAGCGTCTGTAGCCTGGCTACGTTCCGGGGACCTCTTCGGGGAAACTGAAGGTTTTGTCTGTGCAATTATGAATGAAGTTATGATGACGAATAACTACCGGAGATTTATTGTGAAGGACGGCACGGTTGACATATATGTCGGGCATGCCACCGTCCAGGCGAATCAATCCGTCACATTATCTCCGGGTGTTCTCGTCTGGCTAACGGAGAGTACTTGCATAGACACAACCTTGTAGCCAGGATTATCCATCAGCAACTTGCTCTAAAATACAACCTTGTGGAATCCGAAGTTCCGTACTATAGCTATGTGCCCGACCCAGTTCTAGAAAATGGCAATATCACATTGTACTGGGATCAATCCATCATCACTGACAGGACTATTGTAGCCAATAAGCCTGATATAGTGGTGGTGGATCGATCAGAGCGGCGCGCAATGATTGTTGACATAACCGTCCCGCATGACGAGAACCTCGTGAAAGCTGAGAAAGATAAGCAAATCAAGTATCTTGATTTGGCTCGCGAGGTTGTCGACATGTGGGATGTGGACTCAGCGATCATTGTGCCGATAGTCGTGTCAGCCCATGGCTTAATTGCCAAGAGCCTCGACCAATATCTAAGGAGGCTCTCGTTAGGCAGCTGGATCAAGGGCTTGATTCAGAAAGCGGTACTTCTGGACACGGCTCGTATAGTTAGGAGGTTCCTCTCTCTGGAGCCCTGACCGCCGGTAGCTTGGACCTTGTTCCCGATACCGGTTGGCTACAATTTTTTATATTTTTAAATGTTTTTTATGTATTTTTTTAATCAATATTTAAAAATGTAATAAATTTGTTTACAGATGAACAAAGGAAATAATAATAATAAATTGTTTTATTTGGGACAACATAGGAACCATTTTTGTTAGTAAAACGCCTTATACACTAGGATTAGTAAGAAAATAAGAACAAAGTTAGTGAGTCATGTACAAGCTTACGAGGCATTTCCTGCGGACAATGATTCCGCATGAGATGTCTCAGCACAGGAGCTCTCAGGTTTTCAGCCACGGCTTTCAGGATGCTATTGCTACTCCTCCGAATCCTCCTCACAAGCGATGCCACCTTTTTTCTTATGATTGCATGAAAACCAACTGCATGCGATTGGGCAAACATCCCCGAGGCACTACAGAATCGAGGGAGTTTCAACATCATACTGAAAACATTGTTATATTGGACGCGCAGTACATTTAGCGTCCCCCGTGAACAGCTGAACCATAAACTTCCCGTGTACAGGCCTTGACAGTACGCTTTAAACAAGGTTATCTTGACCTGATCGATACAACGAAAAAATCTGCGCGCCAACATGTTCCCGCGGACTGCCAACCCCCTGCGCTCCCTCTCCACGTCATCATCGTCTTTAAGGTCGTCGACAAGTATATGCCCCAGATACTTAAACTTGGTCACCTGCTTTATATTAGCGCCGTTCAAAGTAATCGAAGGAATTGTGTCTGGGCACTTGCCGGCGGTCCTGAAGACCATGAACTCGGTTTTCCGTACATTATAAATCAGACCATGTGATGCGGCGTACCTTTCGCAAACCTTCAACATTTCCCTGATTGACCTCACAGTCGGGCCCAGCAACACCATATCGTCCGCGTAGCTGATGTTGTTCACACAAACACCCCCCACCCGGCAACCAACACGCATGCCGCTAAGCCCGACTATGAGGTCATTAACGTAAGGTGACTGTAAGATAAAAAACGGGGAAAGACAAAAAAAAATATAATAACGCCGAATATCAAGGAATTATTTTAATGCTGGCAATATCGTTGTGGACACCATTTTGTCTTGCCCCGTCCCGCAGTCTACGTCAGTCACTAAGTCAGAGCGCACGTGTGTTAGTTATCATTTTTCTGTACGGACACATTTCCCGCGTAAAATTGAGTTTTTTAATCTTACCCCGCTTGCTGTCCCATCTCCTTACACAGGTAATTAACAAACATTTTTTTTTTTATATTCGTAATTAGATTTGAAATGTAATATGCTCTTTAATGTGGTTATTAGTATATTTCACGTATTTTAAGATTTATGTTGCCTTTCAAACTTTCCCCTGCAAAATTTAACGGGGTAAGATGATAATATAATACCTTCTATCTTACCCCGTTTACGAAACCCCTACAAAAAGTCAGGGGTTCTCAATCTGAAATACACGGTGGTATCCCTTTCAAAACATCGTATCACAAACTTTTATCATGGAATTATTTACGAGAATTTGCCTCGATGGTTGTCGCAAGCGCAGCTGCTGTGCATGAGGTCTTGGGTTCGATGCCAGGCTGTGTTTTTGATTTTCCATTATGAATCTCTCTGTAAGAGCCAGGAGTCTGGATTAATGCACGGATTGTCTTCTATTATTTAGGGCTTACACATAGCTGGCGAAGTGTTGATCTAGAAAATTTTTAATGCCATTGATCAACACGATAAGAAGATACCTTTACCTTACCCTCCGGGGAATACAGGCATGTTATGCTGATTACTGTGTTTCTGTATCTGTACTTAGGTAGGTATGCTCCTTTGATATTTAAATTTTTTATACATAGGTACATATCAAAGAGAGACCTTAATTTTCGATCAGTAAATCAACCACGGTATGGAACACTACATATGCAATTTCAACTTGCATAAAGATATTTTATTTTTTGTTTTAGGATCAACATGACTCGTAACTACATACATATAAGGAAATCGTTACGGGCAACTTGTTATACTCCTGAGGACTTGGCGATTGCAATACAGAGAGTGGAGAATAAAGAATTAACCATGTACGCAGCAGCAAGTTATATTTTTAATAATGTTTAATTGTGTTCTGTTTCTTGGTTTATTTTATAAAATAAAATACGAGTGTTTTATTTATCGACCCGACTAAGGCTTGACAGTCATGAGCATGATTATTTTTTTTTTAATATCTTATCATAACATGTTGAGAACCCCTGACTGCCAACCGTTTCAACGGGGTAAGATCGATATATTTTATTTGATAAATTATTTTATCTTGCATTTAGAATGCGATTTTTGAATGTAACTGATTTTCAAGCTATTTAGGTTATTAGAGCAGAAGGGTTATTGATCACCACATATGCATAATGACCATGAAGACGATTTTAGTCACTATTTCAATCTTACCCCTTCGGCATTTCATCTTTCCCCTACATATATTTTTTCTTATGACCATTTTTATCAACGTTTTTTTCATAAAATATTGTTTCAAAAAGATTTCTGTCACCATTAAAGAAACAAGTTGACTATACTTTTTTAGCCAAAACATCATTTTATTATGCATTGGACTTGAATCCCTTTGTTGCACACCAGTTTCAAATCAACACTGTTTATCTGATCAAAAATCCTCACCTTAATGTCATTTAACTTTGATTATTATTAAATTAAATAGTTAGTGCTGTATTAAAAAGTTTTTTTTTTCACGCTTTGTCTACGAAAAACACATCTCGGTCGAGCCTTATTACCTGCCTTTACTACTATATCTCAAAATTTAACCCTATAGGTACACCTGTGTGTGTACCAACGTAATCATATTATCAACGCGCTAATAATACTCTTATCAAGACACAATCACACAACAGTAAGCACCACTCACGCGCATTCGAGATAATAACTAAATCAATATTACACCTACTGATTACCAGTCTTCGTCTACCTCTTCCCAAGAAAAACGGTTCTATGTTCTATGTTAGGGATTTTGGTTTCCGCACTTAGTCCTTAAAGTGGACCATTGTGCGTGAGCCATGGTGGCCGTTACTCCAACCAGCCCACTTCCCTCCAGAAGCAGATCAGACTTCCCGGTCTTCTCAGGGCATCCGCAAGAGATCCTGGCGTTCCAAGGGCCTCCTCGCGTATCTGGGTGACGCCAGTACACTCAAGGAGTACGTGCGCTATCGTTTCCTCCGCCTCCATGCACGCCCTGCACAGGGGACTGTCAGTGATACCTAGAAAAACGGTTAGTTAACGGTAGACTGAAAAACTTTAACAGACGCTTTCCCTCATGTTTTCCTTGATTGTTACCTTGTTAAATACTCGTAATAGGTAGATCTAAATAATTAGGTATAATGACATATACTAAGGCACTGTCGATTCTTAAATAATTCAGGGTCAATGCAAGTTATATCATTTTAAGGGCCATTTCTGTGGTTATTATTTACAATTGCAAAATATTATGCCAGCAGTTCGTAATCCTTTGATACAAAATAATGTACACCTCTATAAATTGAAGTGTCTGAAATCACAAAACGAGGAAAAAAAACTATTACATTTTCAAAAATGTTATGAACAGCTATGAGAGAAATAAAAATATTACAACTTTTTATCTATTTATTCATCAACATACATAATATCTACATTTGCACAAATAAAATATATTTTTACTTAGAATTACATCAGTAATCTGTTTCAAAGACTGATATAATAATTTATTGTTTGTTTTGTTCCGAAATGTGAACACTGCTAATAGCCAATGTCGATTCTTGATTGATCAAATACCAACAATGTGTGGCCACATATCAACTCCTATAGTTAAGTTTATGCAGATGAATTTACAAGTACGTACAATAAATGAGTAAGGTAAGCAAACTAATATTTACAGTTGAGAGTTACAATAATTGATTTTTATATAATTTAAAAGGGAAATAGTGCTTTATCAATATCAGAGAACATTAACAATTTAGATATTTTCCAAACAGACACAGGCAGCTTTTACAAATAAAATCTATTTAACAATAGTTTCTTTTCATCTGTCCTCAAAGATGTTTTAATAATAAATGTTAAACTTTGTGCTCTGCAATTCTCTTCTCAAGATAACAATAGGGTACTGATGCCTGTGTACAATGTCATCAGCATCACTAGAGTTTGTATCGAATGGAAAATATCTCACACCAAATACGAAATTTATGTACATTATATTTTATTACTATGTATAAACATGGGTTACAGACTGACCAATCAAAGCTTTTACAAAACTTGAAACAAGGTTTTATGGAATGTATAAGCCTTATAAATGACAAGGTATGGTACTGTAGTTTGTCAAGGCAGAGCTTTATATTAGGCCACGGAAACTCTAAAAACAATATGTACCTAGTCATTTCAACATGAGGGCACTGCTATGGTTCAATACAACACAATCTCGACTGGTTACTGTTTAGTTGTCAATAAAATACTGCAATACAATCAAAACCTCAGTTCAAATACCTGAAATCTTAGCACAAATGCCTTATCATATGAAACAACAATTAAAGTGAATGTATAGTACAGATTTATCATCAAAAATTTAATTTTTCTTTAAACTATAAGTGCTAAGATCAGATATTTTAATGATCATTAAGATTAAAAAATAATTTACATTATATAAACACATCAACAAAGAGTGGGCAGAAAAGATACACAAGTTCAACACTGCAATGATATAACTTGAAGCTTCTCCAATGATAAGTATGAGCACTGGACACTCAGTTAGTTAGGGTAGGTCAAGGCTGGTAACATCCAGTGCTGTTGTAAACTGAAAATGTAATAAAAAATGAAATTATAATATCAAATATTTTAATGCTAGGCATACAAGTTAAAGAAAAAATAATTATATATTGGTTAAGAATCAATTAAGTAATTCAGTTGCATACAATACATAACCAGGAAAATAAAGACAAAATATAGAAAAAATTTAATAAGACTGTCTGTCAAGTGACTGAAACATGCTATAACCTACACTTAGATTTCTGTACTCTCAAGATCATGTGACCTAGATTATAAAACTGATTTTTATTATAATCGTTTAGAAACCATGAGCATCTACACAATATTAGTAATGATACAAAATGGTTACTAAATTGACCAAATGAGTATTTAAAAAAAATTGACAATTCTCAACATGAATTTTTTTAATTCTAATTGGGGTGTCTGTCAGTTAGGTTGGAGTGTATGTAACAGGGCACTGAGGGAAAAAAGACAGAAATTTTAGCCAAAGTGTTAAATGCAAGAGCGAGCGAAGCAAGCTCGGGACTGGGCACCCCAATGTTAGGTTACTTTAAACCCTACAGACAGATGTTAACTTTTTCATAGTGCCCAGTTTTGTATCCACTGATCGTCAGTTATATTTTATACAATTTGAACATTTATGCTATGAATCATGCTCAGTTTTATAACAAGTTACACATTTCTCACACTTACTAATTACAAGATAGATACAAATATTAATAATGCAAATTGATACTTACACTTAAGATTCAAGATTTATATATTCTTAAATTAGGCATTGCCCATTTTGCACTTTGATGTCATGTAGATACCAACAATAAGACCAAAGAGACCAATGGCCGATCCAAAAATCTCTACAATTAGGATCTTGACGAAGAGAGCAGCATTAGCTGCATCAGCCAAGGCAGCACCAGAGCCGACGATACCCACAGCGACACCACAGAACAAGTTGACTAAGCCCACGGCGAGTCCAGCTCCGAACATAATATAACCAGCCAAAAAGTTTTGTTCCTTAACACTTTCATCAATAAAGGGCTCTGTGTACTTCTCCAACATTCCTGACAACACGATGGCAGTGATCAGCCCGTAGATGGCGACGGCTTCGCAGAAGATGACGGAGATCAAGTTTTTGGTCTTGATTCTGGGAGCTTTGACACCTCCGCCGATTATGGTCGTTCCGGTCGTGTGGATGCCCATGGCTGCGCCCGTCACGGACAGGGAGACGGTTAACGCGATGCCCAACGTACACCACATGTACGGGCTAGTATTCTCCAGGAACCATCCCAAACTCAAGTTCTCACCCTTTCCTTGCAAAAGGTAGAACATAGACACAAATGCAATCACGATCGCGACCAACAGGAAAAACAGGTAGGATAGGAAGTACCTCATCTTGAAATATATTATTTAGCAAATTGGAACTGTTTTACCCGATATTCCCGAAAGGGACGGCCTTTTTTCGCCCAATTTTTGCCTTGACAGAAAACTCAAAAGCGAAGAGGTCTTGTGATCACAAGTTGTCATAGACAATAAAAGGGTTACCATGCTAAAATGTTATAGCTCTTGTGACCTTTTCTGGTGGTTGCAAATACTGATAATATGTAAACGAAAGCTTTCAAAGATCACGAAAACAATTCAATGGAATGTAATATGTGTATATACTAATGGAATGTAGTATGCCCACTAATTATTATTGTCCAAATTGTTTGTAAGTAACTTGTAGCCATTGAAATAATAATTGTCTATGGCTTTTACATGTATCATGCATGACTCATGTGTGTCAGAATGGCTGGTTGCCTGTGGCTTTGGTCTATGAGAGTTGATTAGAAAATTGCTACATAATTGCTTATATTTGCTACATTTAATAAATAATTACTACATACTATATACATTTAGAAATAACATATTTTTTTTGTACAGCCATCCTGACGTTTGGTTGGCTGGTCGCCTCCTAGTTTAAAGCCAAGCATGCAGAGTTTCCCGAAATGTATTGCGTCAGTAATTGCTACATATTTGCTTCATTTATCTAATTTAGTTGTATCTTCAAACATATGTTAAATAAAGGATGTAGCAATTATTTTAATTATCCCAAGGAAAGGTGCCTGATAAAACAATAAAGGCAAATACTTAGTTATGTTGAATCGGTTTAATCGTTTAGGCTCTGGCAACAGCGTAAGTAATGCAACCAGCCATTCTGACACACATCATGCATGACTCGCCCCGTTGTTGACTGCCATCGCCTTTATAGAGGAATAAGCTACAGAGACTGCATACCTGAGGTTTCTTCTCTGCCAAAGTACGAATCTTGATCATTTGACCATCCACGTTACATAAAACTAGTTCATTCGCTGATCGCCACCATCGCGTATCGTTTTGTGTCGCAAACAGGTGCCCTCTAAAATGATTTATTATGCAGTTTCCTGTCGTAAAAAACGATTCGCCACTTCAAACCTGTAAAACCACGCTTTTTCGTATCTCATGTTAGTACTTATTATGCACTAACAAGTTATAACATCACCATCACTCACTAACATCGGTCATGAAACTGTTCACCTCGCGGTTGTAGAGGATCTTCGCATTTAAAAAGCCTCGACCTCCGCACTTCCGCGGGATGTACAGTCTCATCACCGATGATAGTGGGTTTACCATCCGGTTTGCGATCAGCAGTGTACGAACTCTCCTATCTAGGGCGTCGAGTTCGGACTGAGTTCACTTGTGTATGTCGAAAGAGTGCATTAAAACCGACATGACCCAACCGTTGAAAGCACGTACCTTGTTCCCGCCTGAAAGAAGGCTATTTAATGTGACTCAGGTTGGCTGGACAAATCTTCAAAATAGCTTGCATTTAACTAGGTCAATAGGTCACTTTATGTGACGGCTAAACACCCTTATTTCAGAATTTGTGACGCTACAGAATCTTAGATAATCGATCGAGAACGTGTCCAGCCATCTTGAAAAACCACTTTTCGCCGGTCTCTCAATCTCGGTAACGGAAGTGATTTTGACGACTTTTTGCATATCAACGGGCGTCACATAAATTTGTGACGGGCACCGAGCTAAAAGTTTTGTGATAAGTACAGTGGTTTAGTAGAAAAATGCAAAAATCTGTGTCCAGCCATCTTGAATTTACGTAAAAGACTTATGGCTGGCACTTCCGAATCTCAATAACGGGGGCGTTTTCGAATATGGTTCCTTTACTAATACTTGGTGACGCAATGTGTGACAGTAATAACGTTTGATTTATGGCGTCACATGTAAGGGTTTACGAGAAATCAATAAAAACTTAATGTCCAGCCAACCTGAGTTCAAGATGGCTGGACACATGTATCTCCACTGCCTGATGATCTACGACCTTCAAAATGTGTTCAAAATGTTGTGACGGGGACGATAATGATAACCTGAAATTGTGACGGAGAAACTTTGCGTAGTTTCAAAGATATTGATCATTTAAATTTCCCCATACAAACACTGCAGTAGGGTAACCAATATTGTAGGTTTTATATAGGACAAGTATATTTTAAGGTGTTTTCTTTAATGGACGAAAATCCGTGTATTGGTGATACTAATACGAACAACTGTAGATATTTAAATCAATAGAAGACAAGAATGTAGAAGTGAGGAAGGGGGGGGGGTAATTTTTAAATGTTATTGATTATTTACGTGCAGATATCTATTATTTTTAGTAGGTATATATTATGTCAGGAGAACTAAACTAATGCTCTGAAGGTATTTAAATGAAAAAATAATGTTTGCTGTAAATAAAATCACATTTATTTATTTGTACTTATACAGCGTTTTTTTCTTGAGATATTTTTTTTAGTTTTATTTGCGTCCAATATTAAATTACTCATTGCTAATTTAAGTTCCTCATCTAAAAATTCTGTATGAGTCATAATAAAATTATCTAGTCGGTGTCGAGTTAATTTAGTTCGAAATATTAATTTTTTTAAGGTCTTAAAATAATCTTCCGCAGCAGAAGAAGACGGAGCTTTATCCTCATTTTTAAAAACAGGACACATTACATTTGACCACAGTGGCAATTTATTCAAAAGCCTTTTGAGTAGGGCTATAAACATGGGAAAGTACAAATAGTTATCGACATTACCGGGTTCACATTTAGCGACATTTTCTTTTTCTTTACTCACCTGTTCATTGAACCAATTTAAAAATATATTGTCGTCACTAATCTCATCGTTGTCATTAAAAAGAGAAATTGTATCCTCTGCTGGGTCATCAATTAAAGTATTAGCAAAAAGTTTGTCAAGTTTGTGTTTCGTCATTTCAAAGACGCCTGTACTTAAATCATCCTTCGTATATGTCTCAATAAGACAAACCTTAATTAGGTTCACAATTATTTCTTTTATTACTATGAAGAATCAGATCTCAGAATCAAAATCAAATACAAAGCAGGCGTGGATGCTACCGGCCAATTAATCGATTAAAAAGAAATCCTTTATTTATGTAAAATTATGGTCACCTCACAATATTAATGGATGTTTGTATGGGAAAATTTAAATGGTCAATATCTTTGAAACTACGCAAAGTTTCTCCGTCACAATTTCAGGTTATCATTATCGTCCCCGTCACATTTTGAACACATTTCGAAGGTCGTAGATCATCAGGCAGTGGAGATACATGTGTCCAGCCATCTTGAACTCAGGTTGGCTGGACATTAAGTTTTTATAGATTTCTCGTAAACCCTTACATGTGACGCCATAAATCAAACGTTATTACTGTCACACATTGCGTCACCAAGTATTAGTAAAGGAACCATATTCGAAAACGCCCCCGTTATTGAGATTCGGAAGTGCCAGCCATAAGTTTTATACGTAAATTCAAGATGGCTGGACACAGATTTTTGCATTTTCTACTAAACCACTGTACTTATCACAAAACTTTTAGCTCGGTGCTCGTCACAAATTTATGTGACGCCCGTTGATATGCAAAAAGGCGTCAAAATCACTTCCGTTACCGAGATTGAGAGACCAGCGAAAAGTGGTTTTTCAAGATGGCTGGACACGTTTTCGATCGATTATCTAAGATTCTGTAGCGTCACAAATTCTGAAGTAAGGGTGTTTAGCCGTCACATAAAGTGACCTATTGACCTAGTTAAATGCAAGCTATTTTGAAGATTTGTCCAGCCAACCTGAGTCACATTGCGGTGTCCCATATTGGCAGTTTTGGTGCTACCGGTTTTGCCAGTGAAATGGCCTTTAGAACCTGGTGAATAAAAAAATTTTTCGAGATATCTATTTCTGATGCTGCACAGTAAGTTGAAACAGCCGACTTATGCAAAAGAACAGTTTTATATGCTAGATTATCTTTTAAAAATAATTTTGCCAAAAACCTAGCAACTTGCTGGCCGTCAGGTGCTTTCGGATTAATTTTGTTGGCATCACACCATAATAACCACCTCTTATTTGGAGCACTATAAGTTCTTAAAGTAGATGTCCGCCAGCTACTTTTTAATAAATTCCGTTCTTCAGTGGTCCAGTGAGCAACTTTATCGGCCCACCCCCAATTTTCCAGGCAACTAGGGACAACTTGTCCACTTGTGCTGGACAGTTGCCTGTCGTCCAATCTATTAGAACCTTCCGCAGGTTCTTTATTGGAACTGGCTCTGCTATGGCCCTCGCTCTCAGGTCGGGCAGCCAGAAACATTTGGTCCACTCCGGTGTTATTAGGATATAAGTTCCTTTTGCATTGTTTAGGTGAGCTAATACTCTTGGAATTAAGCTGGGTGGGGGAAACGCCCAGTCCAGCTTATAGTCCCATTGTCGGCTGAACGCGTCGCAGAAGATTGCGGAACAATCTGTGGAATCTAGCGTTACGTACCTTGGTACGACAGCCGTATTTCTTGACGCGAATAGGTCTACGTCTGGGACGCCCCACATTTTGAATATTGCCTCCGCGGCTTGAGGCAGAAGATGCCACTCTGGTACTTTGCGGCCTCGTGAAAGGCGATCCGCAATTCCGTTTAGCCTCCCCGGGAGGTAAGTGGCTGACAGAGTTAAGTGCAGTTGCTCTGCAACTTTTAGGAGCCTGGTTGTTAGTCCTAACAGTGTTAGGGAATGCGTCCCCCCCTCGTTTTTGAGGTATGCAACTAGAGTTCTGTTGTCTGATTGTATATGGATAAGCGCACCTCGCAAAGTCGTCCGCCGACTCGTGATGGCCGCCAGTACCGCATACATCTCCTTTAGGTTTGAATGCCAAGGTACTTGATGAGGGGCCCACTTCCCGGATAGGTAAGTATTGTTTAGCTGAGCTCCCCATCCTGAGTCTGCTGCATCCGTCGTCAAGAAGTGAGTCACACTCTTTTTGACTATAGGTGTTGAGCTGTGATCCACAACTTCTAACCACCATTTCAGGTCTTGCTGAACGGGTAGAGGAAGATGCCTTCTTTCTCTTAGTCTGTTTTGATTGAATGACTTTAGAAATAGTTGGGTTCTGCGACAGTGCAGACGACCCCCTGTTATTGCGTAAATTGCAAAGTTCAGCAAACCTAATAAACTTTGAGCTTCTCGTAGCGAACTGTTTCCATTGTTCAACATCTTGGAAATTATTAGTTTTATGTTTTTTACCTTCTTGGGAGGAAGTTTTACCCAGTTTTGATGTGTATTCCAAACTAGGCCAAGATATTCTAGTTCCTGTGAAGGCTAATGAGATATCAGCGTACAAAGTAACGTTTCGACTGCGCGGCCAAGTAGTTTTTGTTTTGGATTGATTTCATCTGTTTAACTAAACTTTAGTAGTATTTATTGCTTTCATTAGTTTTGACAAATTAAGACCTTTCTTCTGGTAATAGTTTTACTATAATATGAACTCTTAAGTTTCAAAGAAATAATCAACAATAAAGAAACAACAAGTGGAGGATTGCGCGGCCATAACTTCCAAGGTGAATATTTCGTAAAATATTGATCCAGACCTTATAATTCTTTTTTCGACAATTGTTGACAAATACAGTCTTCAATTGACAAAAAGAATTAGATCTCTAACCCATGTAGTTGCTGAGATATCTATGGCCGCGCAATCCTCCACGTTACGTTCGCGCGGCCAACTTAAAACCCTTTTATCTTTTATAATGCTACTTTGACAAATGTTTGGTTTGTTCCCTTCGATTTTGACAAATTTCGACAATTTTTTGGCGAAGTTTTTTTTTTGTTTGGAGTACTTGGCGGATGTGCCTCAGGTTGGCTGGACAAATCTTCAAAATAGCTTGCATTTCACTAGGTCAATAGGTCACTTTATGTGACGGCTAAACACCCTTATTTCAGAATTTGTGACGCTACAGAATCTTAGATAATCGATCGAGAACGTGTCCAGCCATCTTGAAAAACCACTTTTCGCCGGTCTCTCAATCTCGGTAACGGAAGTGATTTTGACGACTTTTTGCATATCAACGGGCGTCACATAAATTTGTGACGGGCACCGAGCTAAAAGTTTTGTGATAAGTACAGTGGTTTAGTAGAAAAATGCAAAAATCTGTGTCCAGCCATCTTGAATTTACGTAAAAGACTTATGGCTGGCACTTCCGAATCTCAATAACGGGGGCGTTTTCGAATATGGTTCCTTTAGTAATACTTGGTGACGCAATGTGTGACAGTAATAACGTTTGATTTATGGCGTCACATGTAAGGGTTTACGAGAAATTAATAAAAACTTAATTTCCAGCCAACCTGAGTTCAAGATGGCTGGACATCTGTATCGCCACTGCCTGATGATCTACGACCTTCGAAATGTGTTCAAAATGTTGTGACGGGGACGATAATGATAACCTGAAATTGTGACGGAGAAACTTTGCGTAGTTTCAAAGATATTGACCATTTAAATTTTCCCATACAAACATCCATTAATATTGTGAGGTGACCATACTTACCGGAGGACACGGTGGAGCACACCGTCGAGGTCTGCTCCGCTTGGGAGGAGCACCGCCGTGTCCTCGTTGCGGCGATTGGCGGCGGCGACCTCTCGCGCCCGGCCCTGGTTCAAGCCATGGTCCGGGGCGAGAGGGAATGGGAAGCCGTCGCCTCCTTCTGCGAAGCAGTCATGCTAGCGAAGGAGGCGGCGGAACGTGAGAGGGAGAGAACCTCCTCACGTCCCAGCCGCCGCGGGAGAAGCACCGGGCGTCGGGGGCCACGCCGTGATGGCTCTCGGCCACCGTAGGCGCGGGCCTGTGGACGGCGAGTAATGGGCTAGCTCGCCGTCCGTCCGTCGTATGACGACGGGCAGGCCGTGTCGACGGCGCGTTCGTGTTCCACGCGCGCCTCAAAGAGATGTCAGCAAATGGGAGGGGCCCGCAAGGGCCGGTGCCTGCCAGGGCTGCGAGACTGTTCGAAAGAGATACCGCGGCCCTGGAACATAAAGGGCCAATGAAGGAACATGGGTGTTTTTTAGTCAGTAAGAGTCTGACACTCCCTTCCGCTCCGCCCAGAGCGGGAGGAGTCATTTGATGATTTCTCACCCCCAAAAAAAAAAAAAAAAAAAAAAAAAAAGGTGACCATACTTTTACATAAATAAAGGATTTCTTTTTAATCGATTAATTGGCCGGTAGCATCCACGCCTGCTTTGTATTTGATTTCCCTGTGGGAATAAAAGGTTTTCCTGCAGTGAAAAGAGTAAGTATGTGTTAATTCAAAATAATAATTGACCACCAGCGCTGCAAGAGAGAGCCCACTTGTATTTCGCGTTTAGTTCATTATCTTATGTAACTGAAAATGAGAACTAAACTCGACAGCCGGCAGTGTATGTACTTTTAGAAGTGTTATCACTAATCAGAGTACTAGTAAGTATTAATTAATCTGCGGTAAGACAACCTAATTTATAAGATTTAAGATTCGACCAGTTGTCCTAGTAGTACCAACTTTAAGCAATAGATGGCGACACCAACATCAGATATCATGGCGGTATAGTTTGTCCTCCGACATTTTCGTGGTAGCCCGCGAAATTCAATTTTTCTTGAGTTTTTTGCAGTTATTTTTTTCGTCCACGGAAACAAATAACTTAATAGATATGTATGATGATTCTTATGGTTATAATTATGTAAATACATACTTGTTATTGTCGCCTATTGGATATAAAGTTGTAAATCTATTGAAGATTACATAGCGTTTTCGTTCGTTCCGGTTGCTAACGCTCAGTAGTCTTTAATAGATTTTCAACTTTATGCTCTTAGGTATAAAGTTGAAAATCTATTGGAGATTACTAAGCGTTCACGTTTATCGTTTGCAACTTGGCTAGGGGGCAGTTTACACGCGTGATCGCCCGCCGCCGCGCCCGCACCCGCCTTCGTCCGGTACGCGGCCTTAGGACAAACAACGTTGTGACAAGGCGAGGGTTACGGAAGTGCAAATGCGAGTTGATCATCGTCATTTTCGCCATTTGAAACGCCGTATAAGTACAAATAAATAAATGTGATTTTATTTACAGCAAACATTATTTTTTCATTTAAATACCTTCAGAGCATTAGTTTAGTTCTCCTGACATAATATATACCTACTAAAAAGAATAGATATCTGCACGTAAATAATCAATAACATTTAAAAATTACACCCCCCCCCCCTTCCTCACTTCTACATTCTTGTCTTCTATTGATTTGAATATCTACAGTTGTTCGTATTAGTATCACCAATACACGGATTTTCGTCCATTAAAGAAAACACCTTAAAATATACTTGTCCTACATAAAACCTACAATATTGGTTACCCTACTGCAGTGTTTGTATGGGGAAATTTAAATGATCAATATCTTTGAAACTACGCAAAGTTTCTCCGTCACAATTTCAGGTTATCATTATCGTCCCCGTCACAACATTTTGAACACATTTCGAAGGTCGTAGATCATCAGGCAGTGGAGATACAGGTGTCCAGCCAT
The DNA here is from genome assembly GCA_950022335.1 of Eurois occulta. Classification (NCBI taxonomy): domain Eukaryota; kingdom Metazoa; phylum Arthropoda; class Insecta; order Lepidoptera; family Noctuidae; genus Eurois; species Eurois occulta. The sequence continues at coordinate 5,424,569 of OX465484.1, read as the reverse complement.
CTTGAACTCAGGTTGGCTGGACATTAAGTTTTTATTAATTTCTCGTAAACCCTTACATGTGACGCCATAAATCAAACGTTATTACTGTCACACATTGCGTCACCAAGTATTAGTAAAGGAACCATATTCGAAAACGCCCCCGTTATTGAGATTCGGAAGTGCCAGCCATAAGTCTTTTACGTAAATTCAAGATGGCTGGACACAGATTTTTGCATTTTTCTACTAAACCACTGTACTTATCACAAAACTTTTAGCTCGGTGCCCGTCACAAATTTATGTGACGCCCGTTGATATGCAAAAAGTCGTCAAAATCACTTCCGTTACCGAGATTGAGAGACCGGCGAAAAGTGGTTTTTCAAGATGGCTGGACACGTTCTCGATCGATTATCTAAGATTCTGTAGCGTCACAAATTCTGAAATAAGGGTGTTTAGCCGTCACATAAAGTGACCTATTGACCTAGTTAAATGCAAGCTATTTTGAAGATTTGTCCAGCCAACCTGAGGCACATCTTGGCGGAGCAATCGTAACACACACGATTCTTTTTATATTTTGAATTTTGTTTCTTTTCTGATCTGTTATTGTTATTTTGAGTCTTGTGATGGCTATGATGCTTCTTGTTATGAGCGTAAGATTGGTTAAATGGTTTTTTCTCTTTAATGTAAGCTGGAGTATTGAGCCATATTTGCGAGCCACCTAGCGATGCAATGATTGGTTGTAAAGCCTCTCGGCTAAAAAGGTATTCCTGACTAGGAGGAACACTTTGTAAGGTAGCTTTTAAATTAGGATTAACAATTTCTTTTAGAATACGTTCCCTTCTTACTTCAATACAGTCTGCTGTTTTACCACACACAATCTTCATTGCAGTCTCTGAATTTTTATATGAAGGGGACCCTGGACCGAAAATATTAGTCATATTTTCGAGCATATTACCAGTATTTAAATTATTTATGTTTGCTGTTGTCCAGTCAAGTAACTCTTGTAAACCTGACCTTAATAATTGTCTTTGTTGTAAAATATTGTTAGACAAACCCCCTAATAATTGTTCAGTGGAAGCTAAATAATCTTTAGTTTTGTTGAAATGGCATAACTCCTCATTAAGTTTAAGACCAACAAAACCGGGACTGGCAATGCAAGACTGTAATGCTCCCTTGTATCGAATGCCTTTCCAAGAAGGGGAATCAAATCGTTGAAGGTTTATTAACTCTTGTAATCGTTCCTTATCGGCCTTTGGGATAATAGTTCTCTCATCAAACTCTGTACCTAGTACACCTAAAGAGAGTTTAGAAATTTAGAATCGGTTGTTGTCGGAACTTTCAAATAATTTGATGAAGATTGGATTGTATCACTATGTTGCTGTTCATGCATTAACGGATTAGACTGCGCCGATAGGAAAGGTAAGTTAGTTAAATAAGAGGATATAAACCCAACTTGTTGAATAAGAGTTTCAACACGAGGATCCGAACATGTCTGAACTTGTTTGTACTTACGTGAAACTTTTCGTCTTTTGTTGGGTGGAGGTGATGCAATGCCCTCCTCATCCTCCGAGGATGAAGAAGATGAAGGTGATGAGGACGAGTCCTCAATTCGCTTCTTATTCGAACGCTGATCTCCATCCGAAGCATCAACATTCGAACTTTGCTCACCTCCAACACTTACCGGTACAATTTTTTCCGAACTCATCGTAAAATACTAAATCGCAATTGAAATTGCCACTGTGTATTAATGAAATACCGCAAATTATTGTAATTTTTTGTAACTTGGAGTCAGAATCATTTTGATTCTTTTTTGATTAGATAATATTTCAGACTTTTTATCTGTGACACTTTTGTAGTTGTCTGTGGTGTGTGAAAAAAAAGCGCGGGAAACTTCTAACTTGGCGGACGCGTCCTTTTTGAAATTTTATTGGAAAATTGATTTTAACTATGTATATCAGAACGTTCGGCCAGTCGAGATAGGGAGCTGGCTGCTACTCCAGTTTTTAGTGACGATTATGTGACGCATAAAGATGCCAGCCAAAGAATTTGTGACAGAACAGTTCGAAAGTTAGAAGCATTTATTTATGGCCGAACGACCTGATATCAGAACGTTCGGCCAACCTGAATCTCCATAACTGAGGACCTTAGAGAAACTGTTACTGAATAAATATTTTGTGACGATTTAGTGACAAACAACCACTGCTTTACTTTTACTCGTAATGCCACCGGTTAAAAGTAAAATTAATTTTAGTTCCTGGAACATCAGGCCGTTCGGCCAACGTAAAATCTGCGTAACTGAGGACCTGAGAGAAACCGTTAATGAATAAAGATTTAGTGACGAGACTGAAACGTATTTTTATTGCTTTATTTTTTTTTGTGACGGTCCCTCTATATAGTAAAATGAAAATTTAACATATAACCTCAAAACATTGGGATTATCGATTCCTCCACAAGGAAGAAGCCCAGAGAAACCGTTAATCAATAAAGATTTAGTGACGACACTGAAAAGAACTTTTATTGTTTTATTTTTCTTGTGACGGCCCCTTTTTATAGTAAATTGAAAATGTAACATATAACCTCTAAACATTGGGATTATCGATTCCTCCACAAGGAAGAAACCTAGAAGACTCGTAAAACCCCTGATGTGTTATAGGTTTCCAGTGCAATAGTGTCAGTGTTTTTGTTAATTCAAGATTAATGTATAAAAATGCACTATGGCGGATGGCGACTGAAATAGGGTGACCATGTATTCTTACGAAACAAGTATTTATCGAGTAGGTACGTAATTACCTAAACAATGAAGCAAAACACGTCGAAATAGTTGAAATTAGGTGACGATGTAGGTATTGCAACAAAATAAATAGATACGCGGACGGAGGAATATGAGGAGTGCAGATTAGTTACCAGTATGTTCCAGGAAGTTACCGATCAGCGCCCTCTGAACGCCAAGCTATAATAGGTAGTACAGTACTGTACATAAATAAAATAAAGTGGGTAGTACCTACATGTGCAGTGATATTATCTAGAGTGGTAAGTAATTTAATAAGTTATGTGTGAAACTTACGCTTTATTCAATACCTTCATGTTACTGGATCTATCTATACCTATATAGCGTGAGTCTTCATAACGTGCACATATTAAAATGAGGGAAACTATGCTTAATTTTATCTAAGGAAAAAATATTTATATCTGCACTCTTCATATTCCTCCGTCCGCGTATCTATTTATTTTGTTGCAATACCTACATCGTCACCTTATTTCAACTATTTCGACGTGTTTTGCTTCATTGTTCAGGTAATTACGTAGGTACCTACTCGATAAATACTTGTTTCGTAAGAATACATGGTCACCCTATTTCAGTCGCCATCCGCCATAGTGCATTTTTATACATTAATCTTGAATTAACAAAAACACTGACACTATTGCACTGGAAACCTATAACACATCAGGGGTTTTACGAGTCTTCTAGGTTTCTTCCTTGTGGAGGAATCGATAATCCCAATGTTTAGAGGTTATATGTTACATTTTCAATTTACTATAAAAAGGGGCCGTCACAAGAAAAATAAAACAATAAAAGTTCTTTTCAGTGTCGTTACTAAATCTTTATTGATTAACGGTTTCTCTGGGCTTCTTCCTTGTGGAGGAATCGATAATCCCAATGTTTTGAGGTTATATGTTAAATTTTCATTTTACTATATAGAGGGACCGTCACAAAAAAAAATAAAGCAATAAAAATACGTTTCAGTCTCGTCACTAAATCTTTATTCATTAACGGTTTCTCTCAGGTCCTCAGTTACGCAGATTTTACGTTGGCCGAACGGCCTGATGTTCCAGGAACTAAAATTAATTTTACTTTTAACCGGTGGCATTACGAGTAAAAGTAAAGCAGTGGTTGTTTGTCACTAAATCGTCACAAAATATTTATTCAGTAACAGTTTCTCTAAGGTCCTCAGTTATGGAGATTCAGGTTGGCCGAACGTTCTGATATCAGGTCGTTCGGCCATAAATAAATGCTTCTAACTTTCGAACTGTTCTGTCACAAATTCTTTGGCTGGCATCTTTATGCGTCACATAATCGTCACTAAAAACTGGAGTAGCAGCCAGCTCCCTATCTCGACTGGCCGAACGTTCTGAGATACATTTTTAACTACCTACGATTAACTTAGTTAATAAAACAAGTAGTTCTTAAATCTTAAGATGCCTAAGAAAAGGAAAAAACATAAACAAGATCCTGCTGAAGAAATTGTTACTGGTCTTCTGGATTCATCTTCGGAGACAAGCGAGTCTTGACTACGTCGACTCCTGCACTGCGGAAGAAAAGGCTGCAGAGAAGTATGCCCCGTATAGGGTTACAGACTACAGTTGCAGGTACCCTGAGGATGCCGTAGCTGGGTATGACTTTATTGTATTCATCGAGAGCACAAATGAAGAACAACCAATAGGCCAAAGAGATATGATGTACCTGAGTGGATGCTTCACTAGATTTGTTAAAGGGATTAAGTACTTGAAAAAAATTAACAGATACAAAATTGGCGTAGTTTTCGATCGCCCGAATTTAGCCAATTCATTCTTGGATAATGTTACTTTTCTGAGAGAACAGTCGATCAAAGCGTCGATTCCGGCTGGAACGACAGAATTGTCTGGAGTTATCATGTCAGTACCTACGGATATGTCAAACAAAAAATTTTTTAAGGCAATATCAAGCTCAAAAAAAATTATAAGTGTTAGAAGAATAATGAAAAAAGTTAGAGTAGGTAGCTCATCTGAACTACAGCCTACCCAAACTGTAGTTATTACTTTCGCTTCATCTACATCTTTACCAGATTACGTTCATATTAAGATGTGGCGGCTTTCAGTACTGCCCTATATTCCACCAGTCAAGCAGTGTTTCCGTTGCTTACGTTTTGGGCATTTAGCCAAATTTTGTAAAAATTCGCAAAGATGCTCAGTATGTACTGAGGGTCATTCCTTCAAGGAGTGCTCTATACCTGCTGAAAAAGCTGTATGTGTTCACTGCAAAGGTAATCATCTGTCCATATCTGGCCAATGTCCCATTAAGAAAAGAAAGATTGCTGAATGCAGAAATACATTGAAAACCCCTTTTTCGGACTTTTGTACACAAACTATAACATCTGCTATTAGAGAGACTATTAAAGGTAAAATATTATAATATAAAATTCACTAACAAAATTTTAAATATTGCTCAGTGGAATGCACAAAGTTTGCTAAGTAATAAACTACAGTTTCAGCAGTTTCTCTATAATAATGACATACATTTAGCTTTAGTTTCAGAAACATGGTTAAAACCACACATACAATATAACATTCGTGGCTATACCACAGTTAGGAATGATTGTGGTAATGATCACAATGGTGTTGCTATATTTATACGTAATGGTATTGAATTTAGATTATTAGACACATATTTTGACGATTCTATTCAAAATATTGCAATTAAAATTAAAAGAAAACTAAAACAGACTTGGCTGTATGGGCTCAGCTCCCTTTGCCTGTCCCAAATAGGGACAAAAAGAACCAAAAAAAAAAAAATGTCTGTGGTGTATTTTGTGTAGGGGAAAAAAGTAAACTTAAAGTCCTTCCATTTTTCTAATGTGGTACCTATGTATTTTGTTTTACATAATGTGATTCCTTTTAACGTTTATTTACTTTAGCATAACTAAGTTGGCTATGTTTTACGATGATATGAGAAGATGGTGCAGTGAAATAACTATGAGGCCCGTGAAGTCAATACATAAAGATGTTGTCAGCTTACGCCAGGTTTATCGTCCGCCACTTCTACCTTACTCTTTTTACTGTAAGTGGGATCTCAACCATCCTTACTGTGATCCCGTTAGTATGCCATGATTTACCATCATTTTCTGATCCTTTAATAGGCTTTGAAACGCGAGGAACAACCCTAGCTTATCGGTTCATTGCATGGGAAAACCTTATTGATGAAACGAGACCTTCAAAAAGGCTTGCAGTTAATCCACAAGAAATTGAAGATCAAATACGCATGAACCAAGCATATAACAACAGAACGCGCCAGGACAAACCAAGATCAGGTTTAGGACGCTCTAAAAACAAAGGACGTATTAAAAAGAAAAAAGTTGACCACAACAATGACACGAATTTTGAAAAGAACTGGCCGCTATCAGAATCTAACATATCTAATACCCATGTTCATTGGGGTTTTGGAAAAAACAAGACATTCGAAGATGAAAACACAGTTTTTCTTAGAAACCACACAAGAAAACAATGGGTAACAATAAAAGAAATGCAACGTAAACCTGACCAACCCGTACATCACAACTATGCATCGGGGACCTGTGGACCGCCCATATCAGATTATGCTCATTTAGTTATTACAAATACAGATAACACATCTTTATTAACATTTGAAAACATACAAAGAATGTGTAGACTACAGTCAATGCTTGTAGAAATTGGAGGAGCGGAATACTATAAGATGTGCCAAAGGAATCAACATTCCGAAGAGCTCTGCTGTCCAGTGTGGAGTGTGCCAAATTACATAGCTTTAATATCTGGCAAGACTTCCTGTGAAAATTTAAACAAAGAAGATGTGAGCAGTGCTGTAACAATTCTGAAGAAGTGTGCAGGTTACTTCCATGATTTCTCACTAATGGCTTCTTGTGATTTAGATAGGTGTAAGGTCCCTAAGTATTGTTCTCAGTATGATGCCATATATAATTTATTATTCTATTTAATAGATTCACAAGCATTCACACCCACCGATCTCTCACAGTCTTTTGTAAAGAATGTCATGCTCTTCCTACCATTACCAAGCAGTAGCACGGTGTTACCTTATTACAAGCTATTGCAAAATTCAAATTTATCATATGAAACACTTATTATACCTGCCATGGACTTTGGACTGAAAAATGCATTATTTGACTTATGGGTGATACAAGATACCTGGTTGATAGGGTTAGGTGGTGTGTTTGTATTTGTGTGTGTATGGGTCTATACAAAATCTGTTATTCTTACTCTGCTGTTATTTATAGCTATAACCTATTCAATTGGTATAGCATACTTCTTGTATATATATGTATTCAATTTGGTTTTTTTTCCCTTTATGAATTTATTAGTAATAGTTGTTGTGATAGGTATAGGGGCAGATGATGCATTTCTTTACGTTAAAGTTTGGAAAATGGTTAGTAAGCAGCTCATTCGAGACAATATTGTTTGTCAAGATAATGCTCTAAGTGACATTAAGAATATCTCAAGTGCTGGTGAGACTATACTCATTCAAATACTTATGGAGACCATGAGGCACTCTATAACCACTATGAGCATCACCACTTTGACCACTGCAGTAGCTTTTCTTGCGTCCTGTGTAAGCTACATTCCAGCCATAAACTGCTTTAGCATCTTTGCAGGTACAGCTGTTCTAGTCAACTTTATTTTAATGATAAGTTTGTTGCCTGCATCAGTATTCATAGTAGATGTAAAACTGTGTACAAAACGCAGACAGTTTTTAGATGTAATTCATAAAATTATTTGTGAATTTTGTGAAGATATCAGAGTGATGTTGAATATATTTATAATAACATGTGTCACAAGATTGTACATAATGTTTGTTATAGTATTGGGTGCTATTGGTATTGGCAGTGTTATTGTAGTTTTCTACTTTCCTGGCCTTCAATTGCCAGATTCAAAACAATTTCAACTCTTTCAAACCTCCCATACTTTTGAGCAATATGACATGCACTACAGTAGTAGGTTTCTATTCGAAAGATTTGGAAAAGACATTGGCACAGGCAGTAAGATGCCTCTTAGGTGGGTTTGGGGTGTAAAAGCTATAGATAATGGAAATCACATGAACCCAGCTGCAAAGGGCCACTTAGAGTTTGATGAGAATTTTTCAATATCAGATCCTGATTCCCAAAAGTGGTTGGCAGGATTTTGCACAAGAATCAAAGCACAACCATTTTTCCAGCAAACCTTGGGACCTTTGCTTCCCAATTGTTTTATTGAAAGCTTTAAAATGTACATGAGTAGACGGTGTATTGACCATATTGACAAAATAAATAGAACACCATGCTGTGAGACTTCAGTATTTCCTTATAAAAAAGAAATATTCGATTTCTGTATTATTAAAGCTATAGAATCTTTGTATCAAACTCCCCGTGAGCTTTTTATGCCGGGTGTGGCGGGACCTAAATTTCTTAGAAGTGCCACTCCCCCAACAGTCGCAGCTATGGTTGTAGAATTTGAAAGCATTGTGCCCTACTCAATGTCATACAAAGAGATGGATTATTTCTACAATCAGGTAGAAAATTGGACACAGCTAGAGTTGAAAAATGCGCCACCAGGTATGCAGTCTGGCTGGTTTTTGTCAGACTTACAATTTTATGATCTACAGAAAACTTTAGCTAGCGGAACTGTGATTGCCCTCATCCTATCAGCTACTTTGGGTTTTATAGTACTTGTACCGGCAACATTAAGCTTCGTGATTAGCATGTGCGCTTTGACAGCCATGATATTTTCCGCAACTGTAACTATAGCTATACTAGTATTAAATGGTTGGAAGCTCAATATTCTAGAAAGTGTAGCAATATCTACTTCGGCTGGGTTAGCTGTGGATTTTAATCTACATTATGCGCTAAGCTACGCAAGTGCTAACGGTTTAAAGTCTGCGCGAGTCAAATGTGCATTGTCATCATCTTCAGGGCCAACTGCTGCCGCCGCGCTAACTACTGGCTTTGCTGGTATATTTTTATTGCGCTCTAATCTCTTGCCTTATTCTCAGATAGGTTCGTTTTTGGCTCTAATAATGGTAGTCAGCTGGACTTATGCAACATTTTTCTTGTGTTCTTTATTCCACTTAGTTGGAAGTCATTCAATAAAAGACTCACCCGCTGAGGAACGAAAATCAGTATCGCGTGTAAGCTCTGTGTGTTCAGGGGTGCCTAATTTAGAGAGCCACGAACTAGAGCATCTAGCTGACAGCAATCGAACAAATCTCACACACTCTCGAAGTCCCTCGAATGCTAGTGCCACTACTGTTGTTTTGCATGACGATTACGAAAAACCTCACAATAAAATTGTTAAGAAGTCTAGCGATACGAGTAATAATAAATTTTCTGAAAATGACTGAATGTTAGAACTAGATATTAAAGTACCTCCTAGTTAAGTAAGGCAAATTTTGAAGTATTTTTTTTTTCACGATAAACCAGTATTATTTTTATATGTTAAATGCTGTTTTTACTCATTTATTATTGTAGTTTTGTCTTTGTAAATACTCGTGACTTATATAAATTCAATTTATAGGAATGATTGATGTGACAATAATTATCACATAAATATTCACATGGGATGGGACTATGTAAGATCATAATGAGCTTAGCTTGCATGTTGAGTTACATAACATACCTACGTAAAATAATTATTGTTTTTCCCTTCATCTGTGGATAGCTAATCCTAATACTAACACATAATATGTATTGCTAAAAATTATGATATTATCATGATCTGATGATGTACTTAATGTTAGATTTTACAATTCTATAGGTACCTGTTTAAGTATTTTTAATGTTACTTTGTACTGTTATTTTATTGGTGTATTCTTATTAGAAGCATATAAGTATTCATGTCAATTCACACTCAATGAAATTGTTAATGCATTTACCTAAAATATGTGCATTTTATTCTCTACTTGTTTATATAATATTATGTAGGTATGATAATACCCACTTGTCCAGTCAAGTACTTACTCTATGGGGCAATTTTCTTATCTCAAAACAATACATCATTCGCATCTGCTCACGGGGTGGAATTTAGTAAGTTTACCGCGCTGTGCGAATTCATCATCATCATCATCAGCCTATAGCAGTCCACTGCTGGACATAGGCCTCCTCAATCGCACGCCAATCAACTCGATTCTCAGCAACTCTCATCCAGTTGCTACCAGCCACCCCGCGGAGATCGTCACTCCACCGAGCCTGAGGGCGTCCCACCTTACGTTTGCCAATTTGCGGTCTCCACTCAACAACACGTCTACCCCAACGGTTATCGGTCCTGCGGCTAATATGACCGGCCCATTGCCACTTCAGCTTACTTATTCTGTGGGCTATGTCGACAACTCTGGTTCTCTGTCGGATCACCTCGTTCCGGATGCGATCCCTCAGAGAGACTCCAAGCATAGCCCGTTCCATAGCCCGCTGAGCGACCTTAAATTTATGGACCAGCCGTACCGTCAGTGTCCACGTTTCGGCTCCGTATGTCATAACAGGCAGGACGCACTGATTGAAGACCTTAGTCTTTAGGCTCTGTGGAATACGCGACGAGAAGACCCGGCGAAGCTTCCCAAACGCTGCCCAGCCCAGCTGGATTCTTCTATTAGCCTCCCTCTCAAAGTTGTTCTTACCAAACTGCAGAGTTTGCCCGAGGTAAACATATTCTCGAACAACCTCGAGAGGACCGCCATTTACAACAATAGGTCCTGGGGCGACATGATCGTTGAACATAACCTGGGTTTTGTCCAAGTTCACCCTGAGACCAATACGTAAAGAAGAATCAACTAGGCCATCCAGCATCTGCTGCAAGTCGTGCAGCGATTCAGCCAGTATGACGATGTCATCTGCAAATCTCAAGTGTGAGATGTACTCGCCGTTGATGTTAATGCCACGTCCTTCCCATTTTAGCGACTTAAACACATCCTCCAGTGCGTTGGTGAACAATTTCGGGGAAATTACGTCCCCCTGCCTCACCCCCCGACGCAATGGGATATGCTCCGTTTGCTGGTTTTGAGTTTGGACGGTCATTGTGGCGTTCTCATAAAGATTTCTCAACACTTGGATGTACCGCCAGTCGACTTGGCATCGCTGCAGAGACTCCAGAACTGACCAGGTCTCGACAGAGTCAAAAGCCTTCTCATAGTCCACAAATGCAAGACACAGCGGCCGATTATACTCTTCGGACTTCTGCATGATCTGCCGCACTGTGTGGATGTGGTCTATGGTGCTATATCCTCCTCGAAACCCGGCCTGCTCCGGTGGCTGGAAGTCGTCAAGTCTTCACGCTAGACGATTTGTGACGACTCTTGAAAACAGCTTATACACGTGGCTAAGGAGCGAAATGGGTCTGTAATTCTTTAATAGGGTCTTGTTCCCCTTTTTAAAGAAAAGAACGACCACGCTCCTTCTCCACGCTTCTGGAGTTCTCCCAGAGAACAGGACCGAGTTGAAAAGCTCCCGAAGCTCTCTTAATGCTCTCTGTGCAAATTAATGGCACATTATTAGCCACGTGTTTGAATTTCCCGCCCCGAGATGTCGCGTCTTGGAAATATAATCAGAATTAACGATACCGTCATACTTCCACTGGCCAAAGGAATATTTTATTCTATTCAACATAACAGAGTTCGCAGTAGGAATTCCTTCATTAGCAGAGTGATTTTATCTAGTTTATTATGTACACAGCTAAACATTAAAAAAATACAAAATCAATTCGCAGCCAGCTAAAAACTCTGATTATTTGAGTAGGTAGCGAGCATTTAGTCTGACGGTAGGTATCGTTAATTCTCACTTCCATGTACAGACGCCAGCACATCAAGCTACTACAATCTGTCAAATTTCTTTAATAGATTATAAACTTTATCTCTAAAGCATTAGGTTGAAGGTTGGTTGGGAAAATCTGACATGTTCGGGTAGGTTGACATGCTGGCGTTTGTACTTAAGTAGGTACTTAACTGTCGTAAGTGTGAAAACTTGCGTCAGGATTCGTGAAGCACTTATTTCATACAATGCAGCTGACCATTGTAAAACCAACTTAATTTACATACATAAATAAACTAAATTAAGATAACGCCTAAAAATTGCACAAAGTTTGTTAAGCAAAATATTGAAATATTTTTGTTACGATATTGTTACCATTGATCATAAAAAATAAGAATATTAAGATGCCTGTTAAGAATATCAAATATACAGTAACTATTTAAAAGCAAAATGTAAGTTAGACTGTCTTCTAAGTTTTTAATAAATTCATGTAAGCATGAACTATTTATTGATTTGGATGTATAAAATCTACCAAATAACTTATAAGATTTTTTACTAATCAGATGTATCGAATGTTGACTTACTGTATTATTCTTAATGTAGTATGATAATTAGGCAGCTGCCCACGGTGGCGTAAACTTAATAGTAACAATGATTGTTTAAGAAACGACTTAAAATGTTAATTTTTGTATTAAACATTGTTTTATTTGTCGAGGCCCAAGGCCCCATTAAGGGCAGGTATTCCAGGTATCCCTAATTTTACGTCACTTTCATTCAATATTAAACAAACAAATAGTGATTGTTTAAAACCAAAAAAAATACATATTATAGTTTACTATATGTACTTTGATCTTTAGTGGTTCAAAACATGATATCGAATACTTCGCTCGATCAAAAAAAAGTCCGAAGAGTAGGCAAATTTGATTATTTTGTTATGTTTTTCTTATTGTTCTTGAAGAATTGTATGTAAGTTTTACTTCCAAAAACCTTGTCTAAACAAAGTTAATAACATATAGATCATACATATAGATACATATACATCTTTTGTGGTTACATTTTGCAAAATAGTTTAATTATTTTAATAATAAATTATTATATAATACAGCGGCTTGCGTACGTGGCTTCAGTCGCCCGCCAGGCCTTGACGAGGTAGGACCTATGTCCCTTTTACTGGCGCACGGCTTTCCCGCTGATTTATCGAACGATTCAAATAGAACTTAGTGTAAAATACACTGGAACGCAAAGAAAAAGGATCGTTTAGAAAATTTTCAATATCTCCAAAAAATTTGACCGAGCTTTATGAAATAAAGACTAAATTACTTAAAGAATATTTTAATGTGCTTAAATGAAAAAAAAATGATTACAAGCTTTTTATTTTTAATAAATGTAAAATAAATAAAAATGCTTAGTTTTTCCAGTATTTTCGTAAATGTAGATTGGTTACAGATGTGCCGTTTTCACGCATTTTAGTTTGTGTTGCCTCCGCGAGCTCGCAATACTGCTGCTATGCAATTTGGCATACTTTCTACTAGGTTTTTGAGGCGATGCTGCGCAATATTCTGCCATTCCTTTATTAGAGCTTTCATTTCACGTAGCGTGATTGGCGGTGGATTCCGCTGACGTACGCGTCGTCCCAGTTTGTCCCATGCATGCTCAATGGGGTTCAAGTCGGGGCCACTCCATGTGTGTGATTCCATGTGCCTCAGGTTGGCTGGACAAATCTTCAAAATAGCTTGCATTTAACTAGGTCAATAGGTCACTTTATGTGACGGCTGAACACCCTTATTTCAGAATTTGTGACGCTACAGAATCTTAGATAATCGATCGAAAACGTGTCCAGCCATCTTGAAAAACCACTCTTCGCTGGTCTCTCAATCTCGGTAACGGAAGTGATTTTGACGACTTTTTGCATATCAACGGGCGTCACATAAATTTGTGACGGGCACCGAGCTAAAAGTTTTGTGATAAGTACAGTGGTTTAGTAGAAAAATGCAAAAATCTGTGTCCAGCCATCTTGAATTTACGTAAAAGACTTATGGCTGGCACTTCCGAATCTCAATAACGGGGGCGTTTTCGAATATGGTTCCTTTACTAATATTTGGTGACGCAATGTGTGACAGTAATAACGTTTGATTTATGGCGTCACATGTAAGGGTTTACGAGAAATCAATAAAAACTTAATGTCCAGCCAACCTGAGTTCAAGATGGCTGGACACATGTATCTCCACTGCCTGATGATCTACGACCTTCGAAATGTGTTCAAAATGTGACGGGGACGATAATGATAACCTGAAATTGTGACGGAGAAACTTTGCGTAGTTTCAAAGATATTGACCATTTAAATTTTCCCATACAAACATCCATTAATATTGTGAGGTGACCATAATTTTACATAAATAAAGGATTTCTTTTTAATCGATTAATTGGCCGGTAGCATCCACGCCTGCTTTGTATTTGATTTTGATTCTGAGATCTGATTCTTCATAGTAATAAAAGAAATAATTGTGAACCTAATTAAGGTTTGTCTTATTGAGACATATACGAAGGATGATTTAAGTACAGGCGTCTTTGAAATGACGAAACACAAACTTGACAAACTTTTTGCTAATACTTTAATTGATGACCCAGCAGAGGATACAATTTCTCTTTTTAATGACAACGATGAGATTAGTGACGACAATATATTTTTACATTGGTCACAGATAATATACGTCATTGGTTCAATGAACAGGTGAGTAAAGAAAAAGAAAATGTCGCTAAATGTGAACCCGGTAATGTAGATAACAGACTATTTGTACTTTCCCATGTTTATAGCCCTACTCAAAAGACTTGAATAAATTGCCACTGTGGTCAAAGGTAATGTGTCCTATTTTTAAAAATGAGGATAAAGCTCCGTCTTCTTCTGCGCGGAAGATTATTTTAAGACCTTAAAAAAAAAAAAAAATCGAACTAAATTAACTCGACACCGACTAGATAATTTTATTATGACTCATACAGAATTTTTAGATGAGGAACTTAAATTAGCAATGAGTAATTTAATATTGGACGCAAATAGAACTAAAAAAAATATCTCAAGAAAAAAACGCTGTATAAGTACAAATAAATAAATGTGATTTTATTTACAGCAAACATTATTTTTTCATTTAAATACCTTCAGAGCATTAGTTTAGTTCTCCTGACATAATATATACCTACAATGACCAAAGTTGGTACCAAAAAGTCTCGCGCCTCAAAACCAAAATATTATAGTAATTAGTTTCATATTTTTTTACGGCATTACGCGTCGGGGATTTGATTTTTGAACTGGAAATATACTTTTCGACTACTTTTTAGGTTAGTTTCGATTTTATAAAATAACTATGAAACGCGGGTTTTTTTTTTCAAAAATAATTTTTGTAGGAGTTAATACGATCAGTGTAGTCTATAAAAAACAAGGTTTGATTTTGATGCAGCATGGTACGGGATTCCATACTTCCATGAGCATTCTCTTTTAAATGATCAATATCTTTGAAACTAGGTACGCAAAGTTTCTCCGTCACAATTTCAGGTTATCATTATCGTCCCCGTCACAACATTTTGAACACATTTCGAAGGTCGTAGATCATCAGGCAGTGGAGATACATGTGTCCAGCCATCTTGAACTCAGGTTGGCTGGACATTAAGTTTTTATTGATTTCTCGTAAACCCTTACATGTGACGCCATAAATCAAACGTTATTACTGTCACACATTGCGTCACCAAGTATTAGTAAAGGAACCATATTCGAAAACGCCCCCGTTATTGATATTCGGAAGTGCCAGCCATAAGTTTTATACGTAAATTCAAGATGGCTGGACACAGATTTTTGCATTTTTTCTACTAAACCACTGTACTTATCACAAAACTTTTAGCTCGGTGCCCGTCACAAATTTATGTGACGCCCGTTGATATGCAAAAAGTCGTCAAAATCACTTCCGTTTCCGAGATTGAGAGACCAGCGAAGAGTGGTTTTTCAAGATGGCTGGACACGTTTTCGATCGATCATCTAAGTTCTGTAGCGTCACAAATTCTGAAATAAGGGTGTTTAGCCGTCACATAAAGTGACCTATTGACCTAGTTAAATGCAAGCTATTTTGAAGATTTGTCCAGCCAACCTGAGTCACATGTGATTCCGACTTCTTGAATATAGGCCAACATTATCTGAGCTGTATGCGGGCCGGCATTGTCTTGCATAAAAACAGCATTCTCGCCCATGTCCACTAAAAATGGACCAACGTAGTCATTCAAAATTTTAGTGAGTAGTTTCTGGTTAAAAACATTTAATTCTCATAAAGAAATTACAGTTCACTTACATGAGAACAAATTTAAATATACAAACTAATCATTATCCTTCGACACTCGGACTCACAATTAATCTGACGTATTTATTGATATTATTAGTTTACATTAGTAGTATAGTAAATAATTAAGTTTGCGGGTACTCCTAAAATCTCAGTTGCGATACTATGCATAACTACCCCCGCTTTGTGATAGGTAAAGAGGCGGTCTCGTTGTCACAAACTCACAACGCAGATAAATCAGTCAGTGTACCTACAACTTTTGTTTACAGCGGCTATTTTTAAGTTTTTATTTAAAATTATTTTAGGTAAGTATTCGTTTTGTGTTACTATTATCTTTTATAGTTAATTAATATTCATGTTTTGAAGAACATGTTTTTAGTTTTCTGCAGTTAAATTACATTTTCTATTACCACTAGCTCAGTGCGGCTTTCGGAAGAAATACCAGACCACACGTGAACAGAGCCTCCGCCGGAAGGCACTTTTTTAACCGACTTCCAAAAAGGAGGAGGTTTCTCAATTCGACCGTATATAGGTATATATATATTTTTTTTTTTTATTTTTTTTTTTATGTGTGTTCGCGGATAACTTCGTCGTTTATGAACCGATTTTGATAATTCTTTTTTTGTTGGAAAGGAGATACTTCAAGGGTGGTCCCATGATAAGGAAACCGGGATCTGATGATGGCATCCATGAGAACTTGAGGGGAGCTTTCAAAAATTGTACTGGCGACGTGCGTTTGTACATTTTATGATTAAGTATTTTAAAGCACTACAATTTAAAGAAGGTCTGGAGTCGCTCTGATGATGGAACCGAAAGACAGTCGAGGGAACTCCTCAACGGTTTACAGCAGACACCTTGTGTTTGGGTTTGATTAATTTACATTAAGAAGAAGGACATATGATTACGCTGGATGACCCGCACCTGATCCGACAGTCGTTGCGCCGACACGCTGACACCTGGCTCAAGCACCTGAAACAGAGAGAGCATCCGACCACGGTACGCAGTCAAGTTGCTTCCCCCCTCAGTAGCCCCATAATATGCGCGCATGACATTCTCATTAATGGACTGAGTCCATCGCATGCGCGACACATTTCCACCGGCAGCGGGGACCCTGTTCGGGGCCGGTTGGCCTCGAGGTCCCAAGCCCGCTGGTGGCCGTCCTCTTCCTCGTCGTCGTGGTGGTGATGACGGCGGGGAGAAAAACTCGTCGCTCGAGCTCGACGCAACTGCAGCGACCGAAGACACAGCACTCACGGTTGAGGCGCGTCCCGGCGGCTGCGAGGCGGAGCTGAGCGACGAGTCCGGAGATGGTGGGTGTGCCCGTAGTTTGGCCCGGCTTCTTGTCAGCATTATTATTATTATTATTATTATTATAAGGATGTAGCACTGCAGTGTGCGAATCTACGTTTTCAACTTTAACTGCAATCAATAGGCCTCAAAAGCTGTCAATGCTTCACGAAGGAATGGCTGGTATGGTATTTCTGGCCTTTGAAAAAAAAAACAAAATAACTGATTTTGTTATTTTTGATCTGAACGAAGTTCTTCGCATTTTTAATAACATGGCTAATCGTAGAATTCAGCGTTTTAAATATTTTTATTATTATGTTTCGTTTATTCATCTTTAAACATACTGTTTACATTTTTAAATATTTAAATATAAAACAATATAAAAAAACATTTAAAAATATAAAAAATAGTAGCCCACCGGTATCGGGAACAGGGTCCAAGCTACCGGCAGTCAGGGCTCCAGAGAGAGGAACCTCCTAACAATACGAGCCGTGTCCAGGAGTACCGCTTTCTGAATCAAGCCCTTGATCCAGCTGCCTAACGAGAGCCTCCTGAGATGTTGGTCGAGGCTCTTGGCAATTAAGCCATGCTGACACGACTATCGGCACAATGATCGCTGAGTCCACATCCCACATGTCGACAACCTCACGAGCCAAGTCAAGATACTTGATTTGCTTATCTTTCTCGGCTTTCACGAGGTTCTCGTCATGCGGGACCGTAATGTCAACAATCATTGCGCGCCGCTCTGATCGATCCACCACCACTATATCAGGCTTATTGGCTACAATAGTCCTGTCAGTGATGATGGATTGATCCCAGTACAATGTGATATTGCCATTTTCGAGAACTGGGTCGGGCACATACCTACGGAACTTCCGATTCAACAAGATTGTATTTTAGAGCAAGTTGCTGATGAATAATCCTGGCTACAAGGTTGTGTCTATGCAAGTACTCTCCGTTAGCCAGACGAGAACACCCGGAGATAATGTGACGGATTGATTCGCCTGGACGGTGGCATTCCCGACATATGTCAACCGTGCCGTCCTTCACAATAAATCTCCGGTAGTTATTCGTCATCATAACTTCATCCATAAATGCACAGACAAAACCTTCAGTTTCCCCGAAGAGGTCCCCGGAACCTAGCCAGGCTACGGACGCTGATAGGTCTACATCGGGCCCATGCAGGGCCCGGAAAAAGCGTCCGTGAAGCTCCTTACTCTGCCATACCTCCCTGCGCTCGTTAGTATCAAGTACTACAGGTTTGCGCCAGTTCTCTTTAGCCAAGGAGAGCGGGGTGAGGCCCTTGTCCACCGCGACCACATCTCGATGCATCCCCACGTCGGTTTCTAGGAAATATTCCCTGAGACTGCATATCTCGCGATTGTGGAGAGTCTTAGCGTTTAAAAAGCCTCGACCCCTACACCTCCGCGGGATATACAGTCTCATAACCGAGGAACGCGGCTGATGCATTCGATATGCCGTCAACAATGTACGGACCCTCCTATCCAGGGCGTCTAGTTCTGTTTGAGTCCATTTGAGTATGCCGAAAGAGTACATCAAAACTGGCATGACCCAACCGTTGAAGGCACGCACCTTATTTCCGCCTGATAAAAGACTATTAAATACTTTTTTCAGGCGGCCAAAGAAGCGCTCCTTCAACGAATGTTTCATGTCAGCAACATTGATTGGGCATCAATGTTGCTGACATGCTTCGGACACTTCCGACATACCCAAATACTTATAGGTTTCGGTTGCTGAGAGGGATCTAAGATTTATGGAATCCGAGAGCTGGGTTCCCACAGATTCCACAATCTCCCCTCGCTTTACATGCATGACCGCACATTTGTCCACACCGAATTCCATCCTGATGGCGCTACTGAAAGTTTCAGTTACCTTCAGTAGCTCCATCAGTTGCAAATCGTTGGGGGCAAAGAGTTTCAGGTCATCCATGTAAAGTAGGTGAGATATAGGTAACTTGACCACCTCTCCTCAACCGGTAGCCTAGACCTGAATCCTCCAGCAGCGTGCTAAGAGGATTCAAGGCCAAGCAGAACCAAAGTGGACTCAACTATCGCCCTGAAATATACCTCGCTCTATCCTTATCGGTTCGCTATTTCCCTGGATTTGCCGACATCCTGGATAGCGAAGGACTGTCCTCCATTGCCCCATACATGACATCAGGAAAGTGCTCAGAGTTGCATCAATTTTATACAACTGTAGCACCCTCATGAGCCATGTATGAGGCACCGAATCATAGGCCTTCTTATAGTCTATCCAACATGTCGACAGATCCTTTCGGGAGCGGCGAACCTGTTGGCTAATGGCCATATCAATGAGGAGCAGCTCCTTAGTACCGCGGGACCCGTTCCTACATCCATTCTGAGAGGCAGACATGATAGAATTACTCTCAATATGTTGGTTGATTTTAGCTCTCAAAATGGATGTAAGAACTTTATAGACCGTTGGTAGACAAGTGATTGGTCTATAATTTTTGGGCTCCGCAGTACTACCTATTTATTATGTTAATTATTGTAATAAGTTTGCAGAAACAATATGATCTTAATGGTATTTTTGGTCGTATTATGTACTCGTATCACCCCACCCAACAATTAATTATTACCTCACTCTCACTCAGACGTGAATCCTACATCCAAATTTGGAAGTTTAACTAGGTATCTTGTTCACCTGTTCTTCATCATTGAGGATTTAATAGTTCTTAGATCCATGCTCATGTTCTGTCCCAGAAATTATTTGTCTACGAATATCTATTGAATGTTCATCACTGACCTAGAGGTCAGTGATAAACATGGTGATAAGGTGATTGATTTAGGAGCCCGCGCTTCGAGCGCAGATCAATTATGTATATATATTACTTCCGCCCTACCTGTAACCAATGCTGCCCTACCTCAAATTCGACTCTAGCTACAGCCCTGGCGGGCCCGAACTCGCCTGCGCCGTTGGTAGACGAGGGCGCATCACCAAAACCAACCCACGACACGGACATTGTGTTAACAGCAACCCCGCTAAAAATGTCTAGATTGCCCAATGTGCAGGAAATAGTTAATCATGGCTCGAACAATAATGTACCTAATGAATCGCCGAATGTTCGGCGTGTTCGTATGCCAGTGAGACGATATGGTATCGAGGACTGTTATAAGTAGATAAGTTAAGTTTAGTTAAAGTAAGTTTAGTTAATTACTAGTTAAGTACTAGCTTCTGCCCGCGACTTCGTACGCGGATCCCGTTGCTTATGCCAGCGACAACGGGGTCGTCAAAATCGAACATTTGAAACGTCTGATGTAGAATTCTAAGGCCCGGGGACGGGAAAACAACGGGATGAGCGAGACGACTGGAGTCGTTCCAGATCATTCATTTTTGTATGTCAACAGGAAATGCCCATCAGACTAAATAACTTTTGCTAAGACGTCATTCCTTAATATGTTATAGCGCTGCCATGGGCTTTGGAGTTCCACAGCAGGTGTTCCAGATCTTCAAATTTATTCTCACAGCAGAAAATGCTCTTCACGTGGAATATTTTTAGCTACGGCACCACTTTTATATCTCTTATACTGTAGCTGGTCTGTTGCGGTTCTGCATCAGGTGTTAATTTTCCAAAATAAATTATAGCCTTTATGTTGCCCAGACTATACAACAAAAAACTTTTCTTCCCGTTACTCCGCAGCAGATCCCAAGGGTACACTGAATTAACTTCATCTCTTCAGCAATCCTTTCTCTCTCACTTTCTAACTGATTATGAATATTTTGCTGTGTGCGTGTTCGGGACAATGTATGATAATCTCGATCAGCAGTTAGTCGCGCATCACGTTTATCACTCGTTTCAAAAGACCTGTTAGTAGATGTGCGATTTCGCTGAGAACTCAAGCGTGATTCTGTATCGGTAAACGTTTCTGACTCGCGAGACAATGCATGTCGCTCACGATCAGCAGACAGTCGCGCATCACGTACTGCACTTGTCTCTAGAGACCTAGCAGCAGATGCGTAGATAAGCTGAGAACTCAAGCGCAATTCTCTATCCGTGAACGTCTCCAACTCGCGAGACAATGCGTGACGTTCACGATCAGCGGATAGTCGCGCATCATGTTCCGCACTTGTTTCTAGAGACCTAGCAGCAGATGCGTAGATACGCTGAGAACTCAAGCGCAATTCTCTATCCGTGAACGTCTCCGACTCGCGAGACAATGCGTGACGTTCACGATCAGCGGACAGTCGCGCATCATGTTCCTTACTTGTCTCTGGAGACCTTGAAGCAGATGCGTAGATACGCTGAGAACTCAAGCACAATTCTCTATCCGTGAACGTCTCCGACTCGCGAGACAATGCGTGACGTTCACGATCAGCGGACAGTCGCGCATCATGTTCCTCACTTGTCTCTAAAGACCTTGAAGCAGATGCGTAGATACGCTGAGAACTCAAGCGCAATTCTCTACCCGTAAACGTCTCCGACTCGCGAGACAATGCATGACGTTCACGATCAGCGGAGAGTCGCGCATCATATTCTTCACTGGTGTCTAGAGACCTGGATGTAGATGCATAAATACGCTGAGAACGCAAGCGAGCTTCGCGATCCGAAGAGGTTTCTACAGAGCGAGTTGCAGCCTGATGTTTTCGAACAGCATCAAGTCTATCCTGACGCTCTACGTTAGATTCTTGGGATCTTATGATCCTCAATCTTTTAGCTCCTTTGGAACGTTGGGAAAGATTTGACCTCTTTTTCTAGGCTACCGTGTCACGAAGATAAATGGAAAAGGAAATAAATGGGAGTTTTAGCCAGTAGTGTCAAATTTTCAATGATTCATAGAATTTTCATCGAAAATCAGTCCTAAACTGTTACCGCCTTCACCGCGTGGAGGTACTCCCAGCTTATGTTATTTTATAATTATACAGTGAACTCTTGGAGTTCCACAACAGGTGTTCCAGATCTACAATCTTTATACGTCAACAGAGAGTGCTCATCAGGCTGAACAACTCTTGCTAAGACGTCATTCCTATATAGGTTATAGTGTAGCTGGGCTCTTGGAGTTCCATATCAGCTGTTCCAGATCTTCAAATTTTATACGACAACAGAGAGTGTTCATCAGGCTGAGCAACTCTTGCTAAGACGTCATTCCTATATTATATGTTGTAGTGTAGCTAGGCTCTTGGAGTTCCACATAAGCTGTTCCAGATCTTCAAATTTTATACGACAACAGAGAGTACTCATTAGGCTGAACAACTCTTGCTAAGCCATCATTCCTATATATGGTATAGTGTAGCTGGGCTCTTGGAGTTCCACATCAGGTGTTCCAGATCTTCAAATTTATTCTCTTAGCAGTAAATGCTCATCACGTGAAACAATTTTTGCATCTCTTATAGTTTAGCTGGTCTGTTGCGGTTCTGCATCAGGTGTTCAAGTTTCCAAGATAAATTAGCCTATATGTTGCTCAGACTTTATACCTATACAACAAAACAAAAATCATTCAAATCCGTCAAGTAGTTCCGAAGATTAGCGACGTACAAACAAACAGACAGAATTTTTTTTTTGGTTTCGTGCTCTATTACTGTTTCTAAACCCCCCTCATTTTTTTTTTTTAATACATATATTCAATGTACAGACACAGTTTTTTACTGTTTTATTATATGTATAGATAGTTAAGTTATCTAGGATATTTGGAACGGTTTAAGAGTAAGTAAGTTTAGTAATTAGTTAAAGCTGTTGTTATTGTGTTAGTAGGTAATAAGTATTGTAGAAATTAAGGGTGAAGGTGTTGCATATGTGGGTAATTGTAAGTAAGCGCGCAGCGCGCACTTGTGTTGGTATCTGTCGGCAGTCCAAATATACGCTCGATTCGAACACCCGTCTTTTATTTAGCACGAGCGAAGTGAGCTTGAAAAGCTATTAGCATTCATGCATAAATAGAGTTATGTGATGTACGTCAGAACCGCGGGTGTACTTTTCAGATCTGCCTAAATTTGTTGCAATTATTTGGTACCTTCTGTATACCTCTTTTGAAAATCTGTGTACCTACACCCGTACAATAATATTTTAAAAATTAGGTACACCCGCCATCCTGATGTCAGAACCACGGGTACCACGGGCACCAGCCATAGATAATACACTTCTCATCAAAAAAATCGAAACACTTTCGTTTTTATTGTTTTTGTCCTAATTTTTTACAAAAGAGAATTAATTCCATGAAAAAAAAAAACATTATTGTGTAGCTGGCAGTTTGGTCATTACAGTAAGAAGAAAAAAATCAATATTCGAAATTAGAATTTCATTTGTTTATCCTATCAATGAAATTAATCACTGTTTTGAGACAAATGTGTATTTAGGGTTGGAGTACGTTTCTCGTTTAAAAACTAAAAATTAGCGCTTGTCTTTAAACTTTTTGTTTCTTATTTCATTTACTGTGACTTTGGGACGTCTGAAAAAACTTTTTTTTCTAAAACATATGGATACTTCGCCCGCAGAAGCCGCCCAAGTGGTGGCATTGCTGGATTCTGGACTTAGTCAGCGTGTTGTGGCTGCAAGATTGCATCTAAGCTTATCATCTGTTCATAGAGTCTACAAACGCTATCGGGAGACTGGTTCGTTCACGCGCCGTTCAGGATCTGGCAGGAATCGGGTCACTTCTGAGCGAGATGATCGATTTATTGTAACAACTTCTTTACGAAATCGACGCCTTAACGCTTTTCAACTGCAGCAGCAGCTTCGCGTTGTACGAAGAGTAGCTGTAAGTGACTCTACAATAAGAAGAAGGTTGAAGGAACGCGGATTGGCACCGCATAAGCCAGCGAATGGGCCGAAATTAACTGCAGACCATCGAAGAGCGCGCCTTAACTTTGCACGCGAGCACCTAACTTGGTCATACCTTCAGTGGAGCAAAGTACTGTTTTCTGATGAGTGTAAAATTATGCTGTATGGTAACGACGGAAGGAACAAGGTCTACAGAAGAGATGGAGAACGCTTTGCACAATGCTGCATTGAAGAAAAGGTCAGCTATGGTGGCGGTTCGTGGACGGTTTGGGGAGGAATCAGCGCCGACGGTAAGACAGAACTTGCCTTTGTGTCTGGGCCACGGCTGCCTGCACTAAACTCTCATCGGTACATCGAACAGTGTCTTGAACCTCATGTGATGCCCTATGCACATTTTATTGGCAACGACTTCATATTCATGCACGACAATGCTAGAGCTCACACCGCGGGCGTCGTACGAGATTATCTTACCGAAGTCGGTATCTCCATTATGGTATGGCCAGCAAGAAGCCCGGACATGAATCCCATTGAACATCTATGGGATGAATTAAAGAGACGAATTCGAGCAAGAGATCCAGCCCCAGAAACACTTAGCCAGCTGCAAAATGCAATCCAAGAGGAATGGGATAATATACCACAACATGTGATCGTGACTCTCATCCGATCGATGAAGAACCGTATGGAAGCAGTAATAAGAGCTCGCGGAGGGAATACAAGTTATTAAATAAACGTTTCTTACATTTTTTTTTCATTTACGCGTGTTGTTTTACCCATTTCCTTCATATTCCATACAGGGTAAAAATTACTCATTATACAAAATACGAAACCTATGAAGACTTAATTTGAATTTAGAACAATAACATTAGGATTTAAAAACCTCATACTACTCACTATTAAATGACATTTTACATTTATTC
This sequence comes from Eurois occulta, assembly GCA_950022335.1. NCBI lineage: Eukaryota > Metazoa > Arthropoda > Insecta > Lepidoptera > Noctuidae > Eurois > Eurois occulta. Next base: position 5,399,797 of record OX465484.1, on the reverse strand, counting down.
CTAAATATACACATTTTTCTGATAATCCTTATCAAATCATAAACTGCGAGGTGTTTCGATTTTTTTGATGAGAAGTGTATTTAATCAAAATCAATCAATAGGTAATTATGTGTGTGACAACAGGATCGATGTACGATTTCGTTAGTAGTTCGTCACTGGCGGGAAAGATGGCGTTGCTGTTTTTTTTGTTGCCGTACAAATTTCGCTTCGTTACTTTTTCTTGCGGCATTGATGCCACGACACTTATTGATTTTTAAAATGAATTATTTTGGTATATGTTTTTCGAATTAAAGTTTTACGGTCCTGACTGTTCTTTGTAAAAAATGACAAACGAGCGTCTACGTATTTCTGAATTCTGCATCTTGCTAATTCAATTAAATGATTGGTTGATTCTATTTCAAATTGATAAAAATTAATATCCGGGAATAAATTATACCCAATCAGAGATTTTAAAACCGATCTTATAAAATAATCGGTATTATATTTCGAACACAAAACTTTCGAACCACTCTCGTTGATCGTCCTCTTAATATAAACGCAACAACGTCAAATTTCTATTACTGTGATGGATCCGTATACCAATCAGCGCCCCAATGCAAGTTTGCCAATGGACAATGTAGCCCGCCATATTATATTCTACCATTTTTTTTTTCTTCACTTTTACACCAAAGACCTCAAAACTATAAAGTGAAAAATAGCTAGGGGAGGTAAGCCTAAAACGGGTAGCCCGCCTAAAACGGGTATGCATTTTGAATTGCGCGCCTTTATTGCTAATGAGAATGTGTGCGCGCAGGGCGCAGCGCCTTCCGCTCGCCAATCACGGGCAGTCGGCGGGCTTCTCTGGCGGACACGATTTCACGGTAAGACAAGAACAAAGTTTTTTGTTATTTCCACTAAAAAAACTGAGTTACATTACTTTTGAATACCTACTCGAAAATGGTCTACAATATGTTCTGACTAGTTTTGTGTTATTATTTAGAAATAAAAAGACGTTTTATTTGCGTAATAGGTTGGCGTTTATTATTTCGGTTTTAAGGTTATGAGTCGTTTGAAAAAAATACATGCTTGTGGGCAAAAAGGGTAGGGGTAAAGCGGGTGCCCGTTTTGCCCATACCCGATTTGCCCTGTATAATTTCATTGAGTGCTTATTAATTAGTTTACTTTTGCAGATGGTTAATAAATATAAAAGAAAGACTGCAAATGCATCGTGGGATGACGGAGTTATAAAGCTTGCGAGTTGCGATAGAAGAAGCTCTCAAAACTTCCGTCAATAATAATTCCGCCAAAAAATATGGCATCAACCTTTCGACTTTACAGAGACAGGTAAAGAAAGGAGGTTCAAAAAAGAAACTAGGAAGATTCACAACAGTTTTTACAGCAGCTCAAGAATTAGAGCTAGTTGACGATCTATTTAATATGGATAGGTACCTAATCTGTTTTTTGGACTGACGAAAACAGAATTCTTGAAACTAGTGTAACAATATGCTGAGAGAAACAATATCACACATCCTTTTAAAAACGGACCCGCAGGTGAAGATTGGTACGCTGACTTTAAGAAAAAAAAAAGATAATGCGCAGTACCGGTGCTTGGTATGCAGCGAGCTTTACAGAGAGAAACAGTTCTAGTCATTGATTGACGTTGATCTCATTTAATTTAGTCCCTACCCGCTTTGCCCAAAAGCCCTACCTGATTTAGGCCCCCCCTACGGGCAAAACGGGTAATTCGAATGGTAAAGATTTTTGTTATTTTTTAATTCTTAACGTACAAAACTATTAAATATGTCATTTATTTTAGTCCTTGATAACTAAACATTTCAAAATGTACAAATAAATGTTCAACTTGTATCTATAAATTGTTTTTTTTTTATCATCAACCTTAGCTTACCCGTTTTGGGCTACTCTCCCCTACACAAAACAAGAAATAGAACATTATCAAATTCAAGTCGGTTAAAAGTAGATAGGTATTTTATTGCAGTATTTGAATTAAATAAATATTATTTTAATTTTACTATTTTCGATATCGACTTCAGCTATTAAACACACACACACCACTGATTTTTACGATAAACATACAAAGGGAAAGAAAGGGATAGACGTATTAGAATTGCCTGATGAAAGAAGAAGACAGTTACAAAAGACATCAACGAGATACTCTTTTGTGCTCTTTCACCCAGCCACCATTTTATCTAGACCCCTGCGGTGGCTCATAATCTGATTAAATCAAACATAATTTTCTTTACTGTGTTATTACCTATGAAAAGTAATACCATCCTTTTTGTAATTCGATGTCTTGGAATGTTTCCCACACCACTTCACCGCGCATGAAGGCATTTTGAATTTTTGATGCGTTAAAATTGCATAAAAAGTCATACCTATTTGTAAAAATTTTGCGTGCACACAGGTCTAACAATTGGACACAACTAAAATGGTTACTCGTACCGTAGCCTATACATAGGTGCAAAAACACAAATAGTTTTCGAGCGCCGGGGCACTGTATGCGCGGTCAAGTGGCAGCCGTGGCCCAGACACAAAGGCAAGTTCTGTCTTACCGTCGGCGCTGATTCCTCCCCAAACCGTCCACGAACCGCCACCATAGCTGACCTTTTCTTCAATGCAGCATTGTGCAAAGCGTTCTCCATCTCTTCTGTAGACCTTGTTCCTTCCGTCGTTACCATACAGCATAATTTTACACTCATCAGAAAACAGTACTTTGCTCCACTGAAGGTATGACCAAGTTAGGTGCTCGCGTGCAAAGTTAAGGCGCGCTCTTCGATGGTCTGCAGTTAATTTCGGCCCATTCGCTGGCTTATGCGGTGCCAATCCGCGTTCCTTCAACCTTCTTCTTATTGTAGAGTCACTTACAGCTACTCTTCGTACAACGCGAAGCTGCTGCTGCAGTTGAAAAGCGTTAAGGCGTCGATTTCGTAAAGAAGTTGTTACAATAAATCGATCATCTCGCTCAGAAGTGACCCGATTCCTGCCAGATCCTGAACGGCGCGTGAACGAACCAGTCTCCCGATAGCGTTTGTAGACTCTATGAACAGATGATAAGCTTAGATGCAATCTTGCAGCCACAACACGCTGACTAAGTCCAGAATCCAGCAATGCCACCACTTGGGCGGCTTCTGCGGGCGAAGTATCCATATGTTTTAGAAAAAAAAGTTTTTTCAGACGTCCCAAAGTCACAGTAAATGAAATAAGAAACAAAAAGTTTAAAGACAAGCGCTAATTTTTAGTTTTTAAACGAGAAACGTACTCCAACCCTAAATACACATTTGTCTCAAAACAGTGATTAATTTCATTGATAGGATAAACAAATGAAATTCTAATTTCGAATTTTGATTTTTTTCTTCTTACTGTAATGACCAAACTGCCAGCTACACAATAATGTTTTTTTTTTCATGGAATTAATTCTCTTTTGTAAAAAATTAGGACAAAAACAATAAAAACGAAAGTGTTTCGATTTTTTTGATGAGAAGTGTATTATCTATGGCTGGTGCCCGTGGTACCCGTGGTTCTGACATCAGGATGGCGGGTGTACCTAATTTTTAAAATATTATTGTACGGGTGTAGGTACACAGATTTTCAAAAGAGGTATACAGAAGGTACCAAATAATTGCAACAAATTTAGGCAGATCTGAAAAGTACACCCGCGGTTCTGACGTACATCACATAACTCTATTTATGCATGAATGCTAATAGCTTTTCAAGCTCACTTCGCTCGTGCTAAATAAAAGACGGGTGTTCGAATCGAGCGTATATTTGGACTGCCGACAGATACCAACACAAGTGCGCGCTGCGCGCTTACTTACAATTACCCACATATGCAACACCTTCACCCTTAATTTCTACAATACTTATTACCTACTAACACAATAACAACAGCTTTAACTAATTACTAAACTTACTTACTCTTAAACCGTTCCAAATATCCTAGATAACTTAACTATCTATACATATAATAAAACAGTAAAAAACTGTGTCTGTACATTGAATATATGTATTAAAAAAAAAAAATGAGGGGGGTTTAGAAACAGTAATAGAGCACGAAACCAAAAAAAAAATTCTGTCTGTTTGTTTGTACGTCGCTAATCTTCGGAACTACTTGACGGATTTGAATGATTTTTGTTTTGTTGTATAGGTATAAAGTCTGAGCAACATATAGGCTAATTTATCTTGGAAACTTGAACACCTGATGCAGAACCGCAACAGACCAGCTAAACTATAAGAGATGCAAAAATTGTTTCACGTGATGAGCATTTACTGCTAAGAGAATAAATTTGAAGATCTGGAACACCTGATGTGGAACTCCAAGAGCCCAGCTACACTATACCATATATAGGAATGATGGCTTAGCAAGAGTTGTTCAGCCTAATGAGTACTCTCTGTTGTCGTATAAAATTTGAAGATCTGGAACAGCTTATGTGGAACTCCAAGAGCCTAGCTACACTACAACATATAATATAGGAATGACGTCTTAGCAAGAGTTGCTCAGCCTGATGAACACTCTCTGTTGTCGTATAAAATTTGAAGATCTGGAACAGCTGATATGGAACTCCAAGAGCCCAGCTACACTATAACCTATATAGGAATGACGTCTTAGCAAGAGTTGTTCAGCCTGATGAGCACTCTCTGTTGTCGTATAAAATTTGAAGATCTGGAACAGCTGATATGGAACTCCAAGAGCCCAGCTACACTATAACCTATATAGGAATGACGTCTTAGCAAGAGTTGTTCAGCCTGATGAGCACTCTCTGTTGACGTATAAAGATTGTAGATCTGGAACACCTGTTGTGGAACTCCAAGAGTTCACTGTATAATTATAAAATAACATAAGCTGGGAGTACCTCCACGCGGTGAAGGCGGTAACAGTTTAGGACTGATTTTCGATGAAAATTCTATGAATCATTGAAAATTTGACACTACTGGCTAAAACTCCCATTTATTTCCTTTTCCATTTATCTTCGTGACACGGTAGCCTAGAAAAAGAGGTCAAATCTTTCCCAACGTTCCAAAGGAGCTAAAAGATTGAGGATCATAAGATCCCAAGAATCTAACGTAGAGCGTCAGGATAGACTTGATGCTGTTCGAAAACATCAGGCTGCAACTCGCTCTGTAGAAACCTCTTCGGATCGCGAAGCTCGCTTGCGTTCTCAGCGTATTTATGCATCTACATCCAGGTCTCTAGACACCAGTGAAGAATATGATGCGCGACTCTCCGCTGATCGTGAACGTCATGCATTGTCTCGCGAGTCGGAGACGTTTACGGGTAGAGAATTGCGCTTGAGTTCTCAGCGTATCTACGCATCTGCTTCAAGGTCTTTAGAGACAAGTGAGGAACATGATGCGCGACTGTCCGCTGATCGTGAACGTCACGCATTGTCTCGCGAGTCGGAGACGTTCACGGATAGAGAATTGTGCTTGAGTTCTCAGCGTATCTACGCATCTGCTTCAAGGTCTCCAGAGACAAGTAAGGAACATGATGCGCGACTGTCCGCTGATCGTGAACGTCACGCATTGTCTCGCGAGTCGGAGACGTTCACGGATAGAGAATTGCGCTTGAGTTCTCAGCGTATCTACGCATCTGCTGCTAGGTCTCTAGAAACAAGTGCGGAACATGATGCGCGACTATCCGCTGATCGTGAACGTCACGCATTGTCTCGCGAGTTGGAGACGTTCACGGATAGAGAATTGCGCTTGAGTTCTCAGCTTATCTACGCATCTGCTGCTAGGTCTCTAGAGACAAGTGCAGTACGTGATGCGCGACTGTCTGCTGATCGTGAGCGACATGCATTGTCTCGCGAGTCAGAAACGTTTACCGATACAGAATCACGCTTGAGTTCTCAGCGAAATCGCACATCTACTAACAGGTCTTTTGAAACGAGTGATAAACGTGATGCGCGACTAACTGCTGATCGAGATTATCATACATTGTCCCGAACACGCACACAGCAAAATATTCATAATCAGTTAGAAAGTGAGAGAGAAAGGATTGCTGAAGAGATGAAGTTAATTCAGTGTACCCTTGGGATCTGCTGCGGAGTAACGGGAAGAAAAGTTTTTTGTTGTATAGTCTGGGCAACATAAAGGCTATAATTTATTTTGGAAAATTAACACCTGATGCAGAACCGCAACAGACCAGCTACAGTATAAGAGATATAAAAGTGGTGCCGTAGCTAAAAATATTCCACGTGAAGAGCATTTTCTGCTGTGAGAATAAATTTGAAGATCTGGAACACCTGCTGTGGAACTCCAAAGCCCATGGCAGCGCTATAACATATTAAGGAATGACGTCTTAGCAAAAGTTATTTAGTCTGATGGGCATTTCCTGTTGACATACAAAAATGAATGATCTGGAACGACTCCAGTCGTCTCGCTCATCCCGTTGTTTTCCCGTCCCCGGGCCTTAGAATTCTACATCAGACGTTTCAAATGTTCGATTTTGACGACCCCGTTGTCGCTGGCATAAGCAACGGGATCCGCGTACGAAGTCGCGGGCAGAAGCTAGTACTTAACTAGTAATTAACTAAACTTACTTTAACTAAACTTAACTTATCTACTTATAACAGTCCTCGATACCATATCGTCTCACTGGCATACGAACACGCCGAACATTCGGCGATTCATTAGGTACATTATTGTTCGAGCCATGATTAACTATTTCCTGCACATTGGGCAATCTAGACATTTTTAGCGGGGTTGCTGTTAACACAATGTCCGTGTCGTGGGTTGGTTTTGGTGATGCGCCCTCGTCTACCAACGGCGCAGGCGAGTTCGGGCCCGCCAGGGCTGTAGCTAGAGTCGAATTTGAGGTAGGGCAGCATTGGTTACAGGTAGGGCGGAAGTAATATATATACATAATTGATCTGCGCTCGAAGCGCGGGCTCCTAAATCAATCACCTTATCACCATGTTTATCACTGACCTCTAGGTCAGTGATGAACATTCAATAGATATTCGTAGACAAATAATTTCTGGGACAGAACATGAGCATGGATCTAAGAACTATTAAATCCTCAATGATGAAGAACAGGTGAACAAGATACCTAGTTAAACTTCCAAATTTGGATGTAGGATTCACGTCTGAGTGAGAGTGAGGTAATAATTAATTGTTGGGTGGGGTGATACGAGTACATAATACGACCAAAAATACCATTAAGATCATATTGTTTCTGCAAACTTATTACAATAATTAACATAATAAATAGGTAGTACTGCGGAGCCCAAAAATTATAGACCAATCACTTGTCTACCAACGGTCTATAAAGTTCTTACATCCATTTTGAGAGCTAAAATCAACCAACATATTGAGAGTAATTCTATCATGTCTGCCTCTCAGAATGGATGTAGGAACGGGTCCCGCGGTACTAAGGAGCTGCTCCTCATTGATATGGCCATTAGCCAACACGTTCGCCGCTCCCGAAAGGATCTGTCGACATGTTGGATAGACTATAAGAAGGCCTATGATTCGGTGCCTCATACATGGCTCATGAGGGTTTTTTTTTTTTTTTTTTTTTTTTTTTTTTTTATGTTTGATGGGCCTACTCTTGACCTCAATCTAGCCCAGAGGACAGAGATGAGGTCGACGATGGAACGAGCTAACCCAAAAGAAGCCTATTAACTCGCGACTTAAATAGATTGGGGTCATATGAACTTGGGAACACCGACGAAGGCAGGGAATTCCACTCCTTGGCTGTGCGCATAATAAACGATGTAGCAAAGCGCTTCGTGCGAATGTGTGGAACATCGACAAGGAATGGGTGATAACCCGCAGTACGTCTGGACTCCCGATGGAAGAAGGGAGATGGTGGAATGATCTCGTGGAGCTCTTGGGCACACTCACCGAAGTACAGCCTGTAAAAGACCGACAGACATGCAACTCTGCGCCGGTGGGCCAGGCTATGAAGCTTGGTACTCACCAACTTATCGTCACCAATGAGCCTCTTGGCTCTGCGCTCAACAGAGTCGAGTGTGGCTAATTGGTATTTGGCTGAGCCATCCCAAAGGTGACAGCAGTACTCCATGCCGGACCGAACTTGAGCTTTATATAGGGTTAAAAGCTGTTCTGGCTTGAAGTACCGCTTAACCTTATTTAGGATACCCAGCTTTTTTGCCGCTGTTTGAGCTTTCGACTCAATGTAGACACCGAAGTTGAGATTCGCACTCAACTTCGTACCAAGAAGCTCGAGGCTGTCGGTAACTGGTACAGATGTACCCCGGAAAGTAGGAGCCTGATTGAACGGACTCCTTTTGGCGGTGAACAGGCACACTTGGGTTTTGGTGGCGTTAAAAACAACCAGATTTTCGTCACCCCACTTGGAGACGAGACTTAAGGCTGAATTTGTTCGCTCTACCATGGCCTCTCTCAATGAACGCACTTCTTCACCGCTGGCTTTTGCGCTGGATGCATAACCCTCCATGACAGTGCTGTCGTCTGCGTACCCAACAATACCCGGAACCAGAAGGTCATTGATGTGCAGCAGGAAAAGTGTCGCGGAGAGAACAGACCCCTGACGAACTCCGGCATCAATAGCGATAAGGTCAGAGGAGCAGCCATCAATGACCACTCGGATCGACCGTTCACTCAAGAAGTCAGATATCCAGCAGCAAAAGTCAACGGGAATGCCGTATGCAGGAAGTTTGCTCAGCAGGCTTGCGTGCCATACCCTGTCGAAGGCCTTCGAGATGTCGAGCGACACGGCAAGGGCTTCGCCGTGTTTCTCGATGGCCTCGCCCCAGCAGTGCGTAGCATACACTAGAAGATCCCCAGTTGATCGTCCCCGGCGAAAGCCATACTGACGGTCACTGAGTAGGTCGTTTGCTTCTAGGTACGCCAGCAGCTTCCCATTGAGAACCTTTTCCATAACTTTACAAAGTATGGAGGTGATGGCGATTGGTCGATAGTTACTGGGGTCGGCACGACTACCCTTTTTGGGTACTGGTTGTACATTGGCAACCTTCCATGACTTCGGTACCGTTCTGGTTCTAAGCGAGAGGCGGTACAAGTGTGTTAACACGGAAGACAACTCAGGCGCACAGTTCCTCAAGACTCTTGCTGGTATACCATCAGGACCGCTAGCCTTGTTCACGTCTAGGCTATGGAGTACTCTACGAACCTCTTTCATGTGTATTGTGATCTCCGGCATCGAAGAATCACAGTGAGGAATCGTTGGTGGCTGTTTTGAGCCAGTATCTAGACGTGAATTGCTCGCAAATAGAGATGCAAACAGGTTTGCCTTCTCAGTAGCGGAGTGAGCTAGTGACCCATCCGGTTTTTGCAAGGGGGGTAATGTGGGCCGGCAGAAGTTGGTTTCGACCGATTTGGATAGGGACCAAAACCGTTTACTACCAGAGGGGTAGGAAGCAAGCTTAGCCCCTATGCGGCTGACGTGGTCGAAACGCGCCTTTCGGATCACCCGCTTACAGGACTTTGCGGCAGAATTAAAAGCTCTTTTCTTCGCGCGAACCCGTCGAGCTTGGACTTTGCGGTCACGGGCTTGCACCCAGGCTTGGTATGCAGACTGCATACGAGCTTCAGCACGAGCGCAGTCCACATTGAACCAAGGACGGGCTTTGTGACCGAGCGGTATGTCGGAGAATGGAATAAAGTATTCCATTCCCTGCCGTATCACGTCCGCAACCGCTTCAGCCGAACAAGAGGGGTCGCCCGAAGAAAAGCACACTGGATGCCAAGGGAAGGACGCAAAAAAGTGCCGCATCTCATCCCAGTCTGCTGACTTGTATCGCCAAACTCGCCTCGTGCCCCTAGGGCTATCATCCGGAGGAGAGCTGATAGATACGGACTTTACCAGACAGTGGTCAGATGTTCCCAGTGGGGCTGATACCGATACTGAGTGCCTGTCTGGGTCAGTGGTCAGCAGCAAGTCCAAGCAGTTGGGTGTGTGCCCGTCAACGTCTGGCACCCGCGTAGCCTCTCTCACCAGCTGGGTAAGATCTAGCGACAATGCAAATCTGCGCGCCTCTCTCCCAGCATGGTCAGTTTTCTGGAACGGGAACAACCACTCATCGTGGTGGGCATTAAAGTCCCCCAGAAAAAGAAGCTCCGCGGTTGGGTATCGTTGTTGGGCACAATCCGCCTTCTCCATCAGGTGCTCAAAGAGCCTGGTCGTCTCCTGGTCACCGCTGTGCGACCGGTAGACACCGACGTAGAGGGATTTCTCCACCCCGGTATCCACCAGTATCCAGATGGTAGATAACCCGGAATCTTCAAAGCAACGGAGACGCCGAAAGCAAATGTCATCGCGAACGTACACACAAACCCCAGCTCGTTTTAGGAACTTATGTTCAAGCGAGTAACCCGGGTAGTTGAGGTACGCCACGTCTGACGGAGTTGCAATCTGCGTCTCCGTTAAAAAGAATAGGTGCGGCTTCTCGGTCTCGAGGTGGTGGTGGACCGGATCGAGATTTGAGTGCAAGCCCCTGATGTTGGTGAGGTGCACTTTCAGTGGGAGGAAGTGCCGCCGCTTGAAAACCGTTTTCCTTTTTTGCTTTTTCATGGTGGAGTATAATTTTAGTGGTGAAACAGAAGAATGGTCGAGACGCGGCTCGGTTACCCAACGGGACTCTTCAGTTCAACTGACCTGTGGGAGACTCATCTGGAGACTGCGGGGACGCCCGAGCCCCCCCGAAATGGCCACCGGGTCCTCCCGCCCAGTCGCCAACTGGCACGGTGGAGCATTTCGGGATTTTTCGCGAGTTGGCGGGGCAGCCTTTCCCACGTGGCTGGCGCAGTACTTGGGCCCCCTACTAACTGCGGTCGGCCAACGGCAGAGACCGTGCCTCGGATCCCGCTACCCTCCAGTATGAGTCACCCGGTACAGAATCACTTAGACACCCAGATTAGTCCGAAGCCGCGCAACTGACCATCTCCATCCCCCCAATGGCACTGGTACTCCCGCACACCGACGGAACACAGACAAGCTGTTTGGCGCCGGATTCCGGCAGGGGGTGGGGGGTGCTACAGTTGTATAAAATTGATGCAACTCTGAGCACTTTCCTGATGTCATGTATGGGGCAATGGAGGACAGTCCTTCGCTATCCAGGATGTCGGCAAATCCAGGGAAATAGCGAACCGATAAGGATAGAGCGAGGTATATTTCAGGGCGATAGTTGAGTCCACTTTGGTTCTGCTTGGCCTTGAATCCTCTTAGCACGCTGCTGGAGGATTCAGGTCTAGGCTACCGGTTGAGGAGAGGTGGTCAAGTTACCTATATCTCACCTACTTTACATGGATGACCTGAAACTCTTTGCTCCCAACGATTTGCAACTGATGGAGCTACTGAAGGTAACTGAAACTTTCAGTAGCGCCATCAGGATGGAATTCGGTGTGGACAAATGTGCGGTCATGCATGTAAAGCGAGGGGAGATTGTGGAATCTGTGGGAACCCAGCTCTCGGATTCCATAAATCTTAGATCCCTCTCAGCAACCGAAACCTATAAGTATTTGGGTATGTCGGAAGTGTCCGAAGCATGTCAGCAACATTGATGCCCAATCAATGTTGCTGACATGAAACATTCGTTGAAGGAGCGCTTCTTTGGCCGCCTGAAAAAAGTATTTAATAGTCTTTTATCAGGCGGAAATAAGGTGCGTGCCTTCAACGGTTGGGTCATGCCAGTTTTGATGTACTCTTTCGGCATACTCAAATGGACTCAAACAGAACTAGACGCCCTGGATAGGAGGGTCCGTACATTGTTGACGGCATATCGAATGCATCAGCCGCGTTCCTCGGTTATGAGACTGTATATCCCGCGGAGGTGTAGGGGTCGAGGCTTTTTAAACGCTAAGACTCTCCACAATCGCGAGATATGCAGTCTCAGGGAATATTTCCTAGAAACCGACGTGGGGATGCATCGAGATGTGGTCGCGGTGGACAAGGGCCTCACCCCGCTCTCCTTGGCTAAAGAGAACTGGCGCAAACCTGTAGTACTTGATACTAACGAGCGCAGGGAGGTATGGCAGAGTAAGGAGCTTCACGGACGCTTTTTCCGGGCCCTGCATGGGCCCGATGTAGACCTATCAGCGTCCGTAGCCTGGCTAGGTTCCGGGGACCTCTTCGGGGAAACTGAAGGTTTTGTCTGTGCATTTATGGATGAAGTTATGATGACGAATAACTACCGGAGATTTATTGTGAAGGACGGCACGGTTGACATATGTCGGGAATGCCACCGTCCAGGCGAATCAATCCGTCACATTATCTCCGGGTGTTCTCGTCTGGCTAACGGAGAGTACTTGCATAGACACAACCTTGTAGCCAGGATTATTCATCAGCAACTTGCTCTAAAATACAATCTTGTTGAATCGGAAGTTCCGTAGGTATGTGCCCGACCCAGTTCTCGAAAATGGCAATATCACATTGTACTGGGATCAATCCATCATCACTGACAGGACTATTGTAGCCAATAAGCCTGATATAGTGGTGGTGGATCGATCAGAGCGGCGCGCAATGATTGTTGACATTACGGTCCCGCATGACGAGAACCTCGTGAAAGCCGAGAAAGATAAGCAAATCAAGTATCTTGACTTGGCTCGTGAGGTTGTCGACATGTGGGATGTGGACTCAGCGATCATTGTGCCGATAGTCGTGTCAGCATGGCTTAATTGCCAAGAGCCTCGACCAACATCTCAGGAGGCTCTCGTTAGGCAGCTGGATCAAGGGCTTGATTCAGAAAGCGGTACTCCTGGACACGGCTCGTATTGTTAGGAGGTTCCTCTCTCTGGAGCCCTGACTGCCGGTAGCTTGGACCCTGTTCCCGATACCGGTGGGCTACTATTTTTTATATTTTTAAATGTTTTTTTATATTGTTTTATATTTAAATATTTAAAAATGTAAACAGTATGTTTAAAGATGAATAAACGAAACATAATAATAAAAATATTTAAAACGCTGAATTCTACGATTAGCCATGTTATTAAAAATGCGAAGAACTTCGTTCAGATCAAAAATAACAAAATCAGTTATTTTGTTTTTTTTTTCAAAGGCCAGAAATACCATACCAGCCATTCCTTCGTGAAGCATTGACAGCTTTTGAGGCCTATTGATTGCAGTTAAAGTTGAAAACGTAGATTCGCACACTGCAGTGCTACATCCTTATAATAATAATAATAATAATAATAATGCTGACAAGAAGCCGGGCCAAACTACGGGCACACCCACCATCTCCGGACTCGTCGCTCAGCTTCGCCTCACAGCCGCCGGGACGCGCCTCAACCGTGAGTGCTGTGTCTTCGGTCGCTGCAGTTGCGTCGAGCTCGAGCGACGAGTTTTTCTCCCCGCCGTCATCACCACCACGACGACGAGGAAGAGGACGGCCACCAGCGGGCTTGGGACCTCGAGGCCAACCGGCCCCGAACAGGGTCCCCGCTGCCGGTGGAAATGTGTCGCGCATGCGATGGACTCAGTCCATTAATGAGAATGTCATGCGCGCATATTATGGGGCTACTGAGGGGGGAAGCAACTTGACTGCGTACCGTGGTCGGATGCTCTCTCTGTTTCAGGTGCTTGAGCCAGGTGTCAGCGTGTCGGCGCAACGACTGTCGGATCAGGTGCGGGTCATCCAGCGTAATCATATGTTGGATGACACCGTACTTGATCGACTACGCTCCGAATCACGGACTAACCTAGTTACGCCTGCTTCACCTATGATCGCGGTACAGCTGCAGAATGTTACCAGTGCTTCGCCGCGATCCGACCGCGGTGGTGAAGAGGATGATGATGAAGTTATATCCGTGAGTACCCAGTGCAACGCACAATTGAGGAGTGCTTTGGAGGGTGCATTCCGGGAGTACCGTTCCACACCGCCTGAACTTAGACCACGACTACCTCGTTTGCCTATGCACAAGAAGAACAAGGCGCTGGTGTGTGCTCTAGATTCGCAGCTGTCAAACTGCTTTGACAGCAGCAAAGATCTCGCCGATACTCACTCAATATTGTACTGTGGAGCTGTAGCGGCATGTCGTGTAGCTCACGTCAAATTTCCTAACAAGGACAGAGCTACACGACCAAAATTAGCTGTTCCAGCTTGGCAGTGCAGGATTGAGCGGCGTATCGGTGAGGCTAGAGCACTCATCGGCAAGTTAATCTGCTTCAGGGAGGGCAATACTCGCCCTAGAGTGATGCGCTTTGTGAGGCGGGCGTTCTCGGGAACTGATATTCGTTTTCGGGACTACTTGGCCCGCGTCACGGAGCGTATCGACTTCCTGAAGCAGAAGATCTGTGCATGGGCAAGCCGTATTCGTCGGTACAAGCGGCGAGTGGAACGATACACTCAGAATCGCACATTCCAAAGCGATGAAAGGTGGGTATATAGGGCTTGGGAACGACCGGACCAAGGTGTGACTGACACGCGCCTGCCGGATGATGACGCCATGTGTTCATTTTGGCACAGCATTTGGTCGGTGCCTGTCAGTCACACTGAGGGCGATTGGATCCGGGAGGTTGAACAAGCGTGTGATCCAATACCAGAAATGGGGGCAATTATCATCAGCCCCCAAGACGTAGCTCGTGCAGTCCGTCCTTTGCCTAACTGGAAATCTCCAGGGCCGGATGGACTGCACAACTTCTGGATCAAATGGTTTCAGAGATCGCACGCTCGCTTGGCGTCCCAGCTTCAATCAGCCTTAGAGTCAGGGTCGCTGCCCCAGTTCTTGACGACTGGAATTACCCACCTGCTCCATAAATCAGGTAGTACTGCGGAGCCCAAAAATTATAGACCAATCACTTGTCTACCAACAGTCTATAAAGTTCTTACATCCATTTTGAGAGCTAAAATCAATCAACATATTGAAAGTAATTGTATCATGTCTGCCTCTCAGAATGGATGTAGGAACGGGTCCCGCGGTACTAAGGAGCTGCTCCTCATAGATATGACCATTAGCCAACAGGTTCGCCGCTCCCGAAGGGATCTGTCTACATGTTGGATAGATTATAAGAAGGCCTATGATTCTGTGCCTCATACATGGCTCATGAGGGTGCTGGAGTTGTATAAAGTTGATGCAACTCTACGTACCTTCCTGATGTCATGTATGGGGCATTGGAGAACGGTCCTTCGCTATCCAGGATGTCGACAGATCCAGGGGAACAGCGAACCGATAAGGATAGAGCGCGGTATATTCCAGGGTGATAGTCTTAGTCCATTGTGGTTTTGTCTAGCCTTGAACCCTCTCAGCACGCTGCTGGAAGGTTCAGGTCTAGGCTATCGGTTGAGGAGAGGTGGTCAGGTCATATCTCACCTTCTTTACATGGATGATCTGAAACTCATTGCCCCCAACAATTTGCAACTGATGAAGCTACTGAAGGTAACAGAAACTTTCAGTAGCGCCATCAGGATGGAATTTGGTGTGGACAAATGTGCAGTCATGCATGTCAAGCGAGGGGAGATTATGGAATCCGTGGGAACTCAACTCTCGGATTCCATACACCTTAGATCCCTCTCCTCAACAGAAACCTACAAGTATTTGGGTATGTCGGAAGCATTAGGTATCAATACTGCCGACATGAAACAATCGTTGAGGCTAGGGGTCTCAACTCGAACAAATTATAATTAGTCTTGAAAAAAAATCATAGATGGCAGCATAGGTAACAGTTATGAAATTAACAACCACTAAAATGCGTTAAACGGCAGATTTTGGCTGAAGGAAGATTAGTAAAAATCAAAACATCCTTGTTTAATGCTAATTTATCTCTTTACACTCATAAATCACGTAATTTCGACAAAAAAGATAACTGAAGACTTTTACTTCCATTCGAACCCCTAGAATGATAAAGTAGTTAAAAGTAGCTATCTGTAATCCATTTTGTTTAGAGCTCTTTGCAATAGATGTCGTTTTACTGACTTTTTTATATACAATGTAACCACAATCGTTACTAATTTAGGTTTTGTTGTTTCATTTTAAGTAAATCCAAACATTTTTAAATCTATTATTGTGTTGTAGTGAACGAAAACTTCGGATTTTGATTTTATAAAGTACCTACACTGAAGTTGATTTAACTGATAAGAAAAAATTCTTGTTGATTAACAAAACTTATTCTAATTTGACCACACCAAGTCTTAAATCTCCAAGTGATTTTTTTATATGATTTAGTAAAAAAATTACTTGATTTATATGATAGCATTAGCGTAATTCACCAAATCAATTTGTTGTCTGATTTAGTGAAAAAATTTCAAACAAATCTTCCCAGTGATTGCCATGATTTTAATCACATTGATTTTTTAATTAGAAAATTATTTGAAGTGAAAATATATGATTATTGTAAATCAAGAAAGAAATCGATTGAACCAAAATCAAAAATAAGAATTCTACAAAATAAATAATTTAATGGCCTGATAAGCTTAAACCATTTTTTTGGGTAATCAACCAGTGCGACTCCGGGAACTGTATTTTTTGAAAATTCTAATGATGCAGCTACACGACAAATACTAAATTTGTCAAAATCAAGGACTGAACTCCTTCGACGACTTTTCTCTATTTCCTATAGAAGGCCATCTTAAAAACTCATTCTGTCTATGTATGTATACAGGGTCAAATTAAATTAGCTAGCTAAATTTTACCACGTGTTCCGAACCGATATCGAAAACATAAATGAAACAAAAACAAAACAATTTTCTGCCACGTAAATTAAGGCAACTAAACGACTGTTCTGATATGGTTAGAAAAATGTAAGTTAAAACGAAAAAAATAAAACTACAAAAACAGCTGATACAAACGCGGGCGCAAGGTCGCGCGACGCTGACCGATTACAGGCCTCAGAGCCCCCCGCACACGATGCGTTGCGGCGCCGCACCGCAAAGATTTCACCGTATCAGCGGGCAGCGGGCTAAGCTAGCAGCGGGCTGATACGGCGTTTAGATTCAGCTGTTTTTGTACCTGGTCACTTTGCTTTTTATTAGTTTTCTTAAGTAGGTAGGTTCTTTGATTGAAATATAATGTTTTTATAAACATATTCCGTTCCGTTCGTTTTTTAGGGTTCCGTACCCAAAGAGTAAAACGGGACCCTATTACTAAGACTCCGCTGTCTGTCTGTCTGTCTCCAGGCTGTATCTCATAAACCGTGATAGCTAGAAAGCTGAAATTTTCACAAATGATGTATTACTATTGCCGCTATAACAATAAATACTAAAGATTAAAAAAAAAAATATTAAGGGGGGCTCCCATACAACAGATATGATTTTTTTGCCGTTTTTATAGATAATGGTACGGAACCCTTCGTGCGCGAGTCCGACTCGCACTTGGCCGGTTTTTTAGTTATTTATGTAGGTATGTCTCTACTTAAGTACTCATTCTCCTCACTCCATACTCTTCACTCCATCATTCATTCTCCTATTCCTAGTCCCTACCTATTTTAATTCATTTCCTTGCCACAGTAACTACATTAACATAAAAGCAATTTTATAGATTTGAGTAATACTAGTAGTAGAAGAGTAAGTGACGGTCTGCAAACATTATGGCGGCTCGGAACATCTATTAATGTAAAGCTGCGCAAATAGCGCATAGTCATTTTTCTTACGTTTTTTGCAATTCACAGGTGGCAGTCAGGTCGTAGGTATGTTGATTAAAATATGATTCGCGGCCTTATCATGCACGTAGTTACAGAATTGTAATCATTGCAATCATCAATACAACCCTCTCCCCTCTTTAGGTCATTTAACCCCATTGAATGACTTTTTCATGAAATAGTTATTCAATGGAATAGTATTGACGATTTTAATTATTATAATTCTGTAAATAGTGTAAATACATACGTGTTACGGTGGCGAATTATATTTTGTTTAACATACAGGCTGGCACTGCACATTGCAAAAATGTAAAAAAAAAATCGGGCTTCCCTGGAATACTCAAAAACACATGAAGAGGAATTCGCCGTAGCGAGATATTTGTTAGCTCACTCATAAAATGAAAGTTGCGCCAACTCGAGATATTTTTTGTTGTATTGTTATTACCTACTAAGACGTCCTTGAACGCACGGCACGATGCGATTTAGAGAATCTATATAAAAGCAGCGCCATCTAATACTATCGATGCCACTTAGTATCGTCGCCACCTAGTATCTAGGCCGACTCCTAGATGGCATTGTAAAACTGCTGCCTATGGGAATTAGTGAGACGTTGGTGCTGCCATCTGTCGAAAAATTTTGGAAAAAAAAATAGCCAGTTCAATTGCCAGAGTTAGGGAAGTGTCATTTCTTTGTATGGGATTGGGTATCTGTACGTAGTATTATATTATCTGTGGTTGAGGGAACGCTTCTTTGGCCGCCTGAATAAGGTTCTTGGCAGTCTTCTGTCAGGCGGAAACAAGGTGCGCGCCTTCAACGGTTGGGTCATGCCGGTTTTGATGTATTCTTTCGGCATACTCAAATGGACTCAGACGGAACTTGATGCCCTGGATAGGAGGGTCCGCTCACTGCTGACCGCAAATCGGATGCATCACCCACGGTCGTCGGTGATGAGACTGTATATCCCGCGGAAGTGCGGGGGTCGTGGCTTCTTAAATGCTAAGACCCTGCACAACCGTGAGGTATGCAGTCTCAGGGAATACTTCCTAGAAGCCGACGTGGGTATGCACCGAGATGTGGTCGCAGTGGATAAGGGCCTTACCCCGCTCTCCCTGGCTAACGAGAACTGGCGCAAGCCTAGAGTATTAGACACTAATGACCGCATGGAGGTATGGCAGAGCAAGGAGCTGCACGGGCGCTTTTACCGGGCCCTACATGGGCCCGATGTAGACTTCTTAGCGTCCGTATCTTGGCTGCGTTTCGGTGACCTCTTCGGGGAAACCGAAGGTTTTGTCTGTGCAATAATGGACGAAGTTATGATGACGAATAACTACCGGAAATACATTGTGAAGGATGGCACGGTTGACATATGTCGGGCATGCCACCGTCCAGGAGAATCAATTCGACACATTATTTCTGGGTGTTCTCGTCTAGCTAACGGAGAGTACTTGCATAGACACAACCTCGTTGCCAGGATTATCCACCAGCAACTTGCTTTGAAGTACAACCTTGTGGAATCAGAAGTGCCATACTATAAGTATGCGCCCGACCCAGTTCTCGATGATGGTAATATCACGTTGTACTGGGATCGACCTATCATCACTGACAGGACTATTGTTGCCAATAAGCCTGACATTGTGGTGATAGATCGATTGGAGCGTCGCGCAATGATTGTTGATATAACGGTCCCGCATGACGAGAACCTCGTGAAAGCAGAGAAAGATAAACAATTCAAATATCTAGATCTGGCTCGCGAGGTTGTCGCCATGTGGGACGTGAGTACAGCAGTCATTGTGCCGATAGTTGAATCGGCCAATGGCTTAATAGCCAAGAGCCTCGACCACCATCTGAGGAGGCTCTCGCTGGGCAGCTGGATCAAGCGCTTGATTCAGAAGGCAGTTCTTCTGGACACGGCGCGTATTGTTAGGAGGTTCCTCTCTCAAGAGCCCTGACCACCGGTAGCTCGGACCCTGTTCCCGATGCCGGTGGGCTACTATTTTTTATATTTTTAAATGTTTTTTTATATTATTTTATATTCTAATATTTAAAAATGTACTTAATATGTCTAAAAATAAATAAAGGAAATAATAATAACTGGCAACACTGGAGTCAACACGTCGCTCAAATTTTATCTTCAAATTTTCGGAAATTTAAATAATATTATACATATTTTTAAACAGTTGTGACACCACGAATCCATTTTTTTTAAATATAATAGTTTTTAATTAATATACATATAACAGCAAGATGAACCCTTTTATCCATAAACATATGAAAAAAACTGTAATTTCCAATGACATATGTCATTTAAGTGAGTACTCAATAAAATTATGAGCAAGATAAAACTATAATGTTGACCCGTGCAGCCGCTCGACGCACACGCCTATCGCCTCCGGACCTGTCGCTCAGCTCCGCCTCGCCGCCGCCGGACTCCAGCCCCGTCGTGAGTGCTCTCTCTCCAGCAACTCGGCGCAACTGCCACGGCCGGTGTCACAACACCGGCCGTGGCAGTTGCGTCGAGTTCGAGCGACGAGTATTTCTCTCCGCCCACGACGCCACCACCTGTTCGTCGACGGGGAGGACGCCGGCCGCCGGATGGTTTAGGACCTCGAGGCCCACCGGCCTCTGATAGGGTCCCAGCTCCCGGCGGGAGTGTGCAGCGCATGCGATGGACGCAATCCATCAATGAAAATGTCATGCGCGCATACTATGGGGCTACAGAGGGGGGAAACAACCTGACCGCGTACCGTGTTCGGATGCTCTCTCTGTTTCAGGTGCTTGAGCCAGCTGTCAACGTGTCGGCGCAACGACTGTCGGATCAGGTGCGAGTCATTCAGCGTAATCGTATGTTGGATGACACCGCACTTGATCGCTTGCGGACTGAAATGCAGAGTAGCCATGTCATTGCCACGCCGTCGCAGGCTGTGGTTCCACCACAATTTACCGCAGCACCAAATCGCGATAACGACGTGAGTAATGACATGGTTACTAATGTAAGTACCCAGTGCAGTGAGGATATGAGGAGTGCTTTGGAGGGTGCGATTCGGGAATATCGGTTCATGCAACCCGACCACAGACCACGCTTACCTCGTTTGCCCATGCATAACAAAAATAGGGTGCTGGTGGCTGTTCTGAATTCGCAGTTGTCAAACTATTTTGACAACTGCGAAGACCTCACCGATGCTCACTCAATCCTGTATTGTGCGGCTGTAGCGGCATGTCGTGTAGCTCATGTTAAATTTTCTGATGACAGAGCTACACGACCTAAACCAGCCGTACCGGCATGGCAGTACAGGATTGAACGACGTATTGATGGGGCCAGAGCACTCATCGGCAAACTAATCTGCTTCAGGGAGGGCAATACTCGCCCTAGAGTGATGCGTTTTGTGAGGCGGGCGTTCTCGGGTACTGATATCAGTCCTCGAGACTACATGTCCCGTGTCACAGAGCGCATCGACTTCCTGAAGCAGAAAGTGTATGCATGGGCAAACCGTATTCGTAGATAAAAGCGGCGGGTGGATCGATACACTCAGAATCGCACATTCCAAAGAGATGAAAGGTGGGTTTATAGGGTTTGGGAGCGACCGGACCAAGGTGTGGCTGACGCGCACCTGCCGGATGATGATGCCATATGTTCGTTCTGGCGCAGCATCTGGTCGGTGCCTGTTAGCCATACCGAGGGTGTTCGACTTGCTCGTTGGTATAAATGAAAGTGGACTGTATTTTTAAATTATTAGGCTTTGGTTTATTGCCGTTCTAAATTTCAACATTATAAAAGTCCCGGACAAACATAAGATCTATTAATGGTTCGAGAGTATCGTCCGTCGCGGTGGGCTCTGAGAAGGCGAGTGTCCGCCGTTCCGGCCGGCTCCCCACGCCACCTCCGCTCGCTTGGCGATGCTGATGACGCGTTGGTCGGTCACGTCGCCTGCGCGTGGCGTCTGCGTGTATGTTGGGTGTGATTCCCAACAATCACGTCGCCTGCGCGTGCCGTCCGCGTGTATGTTGGGAGCGATTCCCAACAGAGGGTGAATGGACCCGGGAGGTTGAGCGAGCGTGCGATCCGGTACCAGAAATTTTGCCGGGTGAGGTAATAATTAATTGTTGGGTGGGGTGATACGAGTACCTACATAATACGACCAAAAATACCATTAAGATCATATTGTTTCTGCAAACTTATTACAATAATTAACATAATAAATAGGTAGTACTGCGGAGCCCAAAAATTATAGACCAATCACTTGTCTACCAACGGTCTATAAAGTTCTTACATCCATTTTGAGAGCTAAAATCAACCAACATATTGAGAGTAATTCTATCATGTCTGCCTCTCAGAATGGATGTAGGAACGGGTCCCACGGTACTAAGGAGCTGCTCCTCATTGATATGGCCATTAGCCAACAGGTTCGCCGCTCCCGAAAGGATCTGTCGACATGTTGGATAGACTATAAGAAGGCCTATGATTCGGTGCCTCATACATGGCTCATGAGGGTGCTAGAGCTGTATAAAGTTGATGCAACTCTGCGCACTTGGAGGGTTGTATTGGTGATTTTGATGATTATAATTCTGTAACTACATACGTCTTAGGCGGCTCAGGAGGCTCTCGTTAGGCAGCTGGATCAAGGGCTTGATTCAGAAAGCGGTACTCCTGGACACGGCTCGTATTGTTAGGAGGTTCCTCTCTCTGGAGCCCTGACTGCCGGTAGCTTGGACCCTGTTCCCGATACCGGTGGGCTACTATTTTTTATATTTTTAAATGTTTTTTTATATTGTTTTATATTTAAATATTTAAAAATGTAAACAGTATGTTTAAAGATGAATAAACGAAACATAATAATAAAAATATTTAAAACGCTGAATTCTACGATTAGCCATGTTATTAAAAATGCGAAGAACTTCGTTCAGATCAAAAATAACAAAATCAGTTATTTTGTTTTTTTTTTCAAAGGCCAGAAATACCATACCAGCCATTCCTTCGTGAAGCATTGACAGCTTTTGAGGCCTATTGATTGCAGTTAAAGTTGAAAACGTAGATTCGCACACTGCAGTGCTACATCCTTATAATAATAATAATAATAATAATAATGCTGACAAGAAGCCGGGCCAAACTACGGGCACACCCACCATCTCCGGACTCGTCGCTCAGCTTCGCCTCACAGCCGCCGGGACGCGCCTCAACCGTGAGTGCTGTGTCTTCGGTCGCTGCAGTTGCGTCGAGCTCGAGCGACGAGTTTTTCTCCCCGCCGTCATCACCACCACGACGACGAGGAAGAGGACGGCCACCAGCGGGCTTGGGACCTCGAGGCCAACCGGCCCCGAACAGGGTCCCCGCTGCCGGTGGAAATGTGTCGCGCATGCGATGGACTCAGTCCATTAATGAGAATGTCATGCGCGCATATTATGGGGCTACTGAGGGGGGAAGCAACTTGACTGCGTACCGTGGTCGGATGCTCTCTCTGTTTCAGGTGCTTGAGCCAGGTGTCAGCGTGTCGGCGCAACGACTGTCGGATCAGGTGCGGGTCATCCAGCGTAATCATATGTTGGATGACACCGTACTTGATCGACTACGCTCCGAATCACGGACTAACCTAGTTACGCCTGCTTCACCTATGATCGCGGTACAGCTGCAGAATGTTACCAGTGCTTCGCCGCGATCCGACCGCGGTGGTGAAGAGGATGATGATGAAGTTATATCCGTGAGTACCCAGTGCAACGCACAATTGAGGAGTGCTTTGGAGGGTGCATTCCGGGAGTACCGTTCCACACCGCCTGAACTTAGACCACGACTACCTCGTTTGCCTATGCACAAGAAGAACAAGGCGCTGGTGTGTGCTCTAGATTCGCAGCTGTCAAACTGCTTTGACAGCAGCAAAGATCTCGCCGATACTCACTCAATATTGTACTGTGGAGCTGTAGCGGCATGTCGTGTAGCTCACGTCAAATTTCCTAACAATGACAGAGCTACACGACCAAAATTAGCTGTTCCAGCTTGGCAGTGCAGGATTGAGCGGCGTATCGGTGAGGCTAGAGCACTCATCGGCAAGTTAATCTGCTTCAGGGAGGGCAATACTCGCCCTAGAGTGATGCGCTTTGTGAGGCGGGCGTTCTCGGGAACTGATATTCGTTTTCGGGACTACTTGGCCCGCGTCACGGAGCGTATCGACTTCCTGAAGCAGAAGATCTGTGCATGGGCAAGCCGTATTCGTCGGTACAAGCGGCGAGTGGAACGATACACTCAGAATCGCACATTCCAAAGCGATGAAAGGTGGGTATATAGGGCTTGGGAACGACCGGACCAAGGTGTGACTGACACGCGCCTGCCGGATGATGACGCCATGTGTTCATTTTGGCACAGCATTTGGTCGGTGCCTGTCAGTCACACTGAGGGCGATTGGATCCGGGAGGTTGAACAAGCGTGTGATCCAATACCAGAAATGGGGGCAATTATCATCAGCCCCCAAGACGTAGCTCGTGCAGTCCGTCCTTTGCCTAACTGGAAATCTCCAGGGCCGGATGGACTGCACAACTTCTGGATCAAATGGTTTCAGAGATCGCACGCTCGCTTGGCGTCCCAGCTTCAATCAGCCTTAGAGTCAGGGTCGCTGCCCCAGTTCTTGACGACTGGAATTACCCACCTGCTCCATAAATCAGGTAGTACTGCGGAGCCCAAAAATTATAGACCAATCACTTGTCTACCAACAGTCTATAAAGTTCTTACATCCATTTTGAGAGCTAAAATCAATCAACATATTGAAAGTAATTGTATCATGTCTGCCTCTCAGAATGGATGTAGGAACGGGTCCCGCGGTACTAAGGAGCTGCTCCTCATAGATATGACCATTAGCCAACAGGTTCGCCGCTCCCGAAGGGATCTGTCTACATGTTGGATAGATTATAAGAAGGCCTATGATTCTGTGCCTCATACATGGCTCATGAGGGTGCTGGAGTTGTATAAAGTTGATGCAACTCTACGTACCTTCCTGATGTCATGTATGGGGCATTGGAGAACGGTCCTTCGCTATCCAGGATGTCGACAGATCCAGGGGAACAGCGAACCGATAAGGATAGAGCGCGGTATATTCCAGGGTGATAGTCTTAGTCCATTGTGGTTTTGTCTAGCCTTGAACCCTCTCAGCACGCTGCTGGAAGGTTCAGGTCTAGGCTATCGGTTGAGGAGAGGTGGTCAGGTCATATCTCACCTTCTTTACATGGATGATCTGAAACTCATTGCCCCCAACAATTTGCAACTGATGAAGCTACTGAAGGTAACAGAAACTTTCAGTAGCGCCATCAGGATGGAATTTGGTGTGGACAAATGTGCAGTCATGCATGTCAAGCGAGGGGAGATTATGGAATCCGTGGGAACTCAACTCTCGGATTCCATACACCTTAGATCCCTCTCCTCAACAGAAACCTACAAGTATTTGGGTATGTCGGAAGCATTAGGTATCAATACTGCCGACATGAAACAATCGTTGAGGGAACGCTTCTTTGGCCGCCTGAATAAGGTTCTTGGCAGTCTTCTGTCAGGCGGAAACAAGGTGCGCGCCTTCAACGGTTGGGTCATGCCGGTTTTGATGTATTCTTTCGGCATACTCAAATGGACTCAGACGGAACTTGATGCCCTGGATAGGAGGGTCCGCTCACTGCTGACCGCAAATCGGATGCATCACCCACGGTCGTCGGTGATGAGACTGTATATCCCGCGGAAGTGCGGGGGTCGTGGCTTCTTAAATGCTAAGACCCTGCACAACCGTGAGGTATGCAGTCTCAGGGAATACTTCCTAGAAGCCGACGTGGGTATGCACCGAGATGTGGTCGCAGTGGATAAGGGCCTTACCCCGCTCTCCCTGGCTAACGAGAACTGGCGCAAGCCTAGAGTATTAGACACTAATGACCGCATGGAGGTATGGCAGAGCAAGGAGCTGCACGGGCGCTTTTACCGGGCCCTACATGGGCCCGATGTAGACTTCTTAGCGTCCGTATCTTGGCTGCGTTTCGGTGACCTCTTCGGGGAAACCGAAGGTTTTGTCTGTGCAATAATGGACGAAGTTATGATGACGAATAACTACCGGAAATACATTGTGAAGGATGGCACGGTTGACATATGTCGGGCATGCCACCGTCCAGGAGAATCAATTCGACACATTATTTCTGGGTGTTCTCGTCTAGCTAACGGAGAGTACTTGCATAGACACAACCTCGTTGCCAGGATTATCCACCAGCAACTTGCTTTGAAGTACAACCTTGTGGAATCAGAAGTGCCATACTATAAGTATGCGCCCGACCCAGTTCTCGATGATGGTAATATCACGTTGTACTGGGATCGACCTATCATCACTGACAGGACTATTGTTGCCAATAAGCCTGACATTGTGGTGATAGATCGATTGGAGCGTCGCGCAATGATTGTTGATATAACGGTCCCGCATGACGAGAACCTCGTGAAAGCAGAGAAAGATAAACAATTCAAATATCTAGATCTGGCTCGCGAGGTTGTCGCCATGTGGGACGTGAGTACAGCAGTCATTGTGCCGATAGTTGAATCGGCCAATGGCTTAATAGCCAAGAGCCTCGACCACCATCTGAGGAGGCTCTCGCTGGGCAGCTGGATCAAGCGCTTGATTCAGAAGGCAGTTCTTCTGGACACGGCGCGTATTGTTAGGAGGTTCCTCTCTCAAGAGCCCTGACCACCGGTAGCTCGGACCCTGTTCCCGATGCCGGTGGGCTACTATTTTTTATATTTTTAAATGTTTTTTTATATTATTTTATATTCTAATATTTAAAAATGTACTTAATATGTCTAAAAATAAATAAAGGAAATAATAATAACTGGCAACACTGGAGTCAACACGTCGCTCAAATTTTATCTTCAAATTTTCGGAAATTTAAATAATATTATACATATTTTTAAACAGTTGTGACACCACGAATCCATTTTTTTTAAATATAATAGTTTTTAATTAATATATAACAGCAAGATGAACCCTTTTATCCATAAACATATGAAAAAAACTGTAATTTCCAATGACATATGTCATTTAAGTGAGTACTCAATAAAATTATGAGCAAGATAAAACTATAATGTTGACCCGTGCAGCCGCTCGACGCACACGCCTATCGCCTCCGGACCTGTCGCTCAGCTCCGCCTCGCCGCCGCCGGACTCCAGCCCCGTCGTGAGTGCTCTCTCTCCAGCAACTCGGCGCAACTGCCACGGCCGGTGTCACAACACCGGCCGTGGCAGTTGCGTCGAGTTCGAGCGACGAGTATTTCTCTCCGCCCACGACGCCACCACCTGTTCGTCGACGGGGAGGACGCCGGCCGCCGGATGGTTTAGGACCTCGAGGCCCACCGGCCTCTGATAGGGTCCCAGCTCCCGGCGGGAGTGTGCAGCGCATGCGATGGACGCAATCCATCAATGAAAATGTCATGCGCGCATACTATGGGGCTACAGAGGGGGGAAACAACCTGACCGCGTACCGTGTTCGGATGCTCTCTCTGTTTCAGGTGCTTGAGCCAGCTGTCAACGTGTCGGCGCAACGACTGTCGGATCAGGTGCGAGTCATTCAGCGTAATCGTATGTTGGATGACACCGCACTTGATCGCTTGCGGACTGAAATGCAGAGTAGCCATGTCATTGCCACGCCGTCGCAGGCTGTGGTTCCACCACAATTTACCGCAGCACCAAATCGCGATAACGACGTGAGTAATGACATGGTTACTAATGTAAGTACCCAGTGCAGTGAGGATATGAGGAGTGCTTTGGAGGGTGCGATTCGGGAATATCGGTTCATGCAACCCGACCACAGACCACGCTTACCTCGTTTGCCCATGCATAACAAAAATAGGGTGCTGGTGGCTGTTCTGAATTCGCAGTTGTCAAACTATTTTGACAACTGCGAAGACCTCACCGATGCTCACTCAATCCTGTATTGTGCGGCTGTAGCGGCATGTCGTGTAGCTCATGTTAAATTTTCTGATGACAGAGCTACACGACCTAAACCAGCCGTACCGGCATGGCAGTACAGGATTGAACGACGTATTGATGGGGCCAGAGCACTCATCGGCAAACTAATCTGCTTCAGGGAGGGCAATACTCGCCCTAGAGTGATGCGTTTTGTGAGGCGGGCGTTCTCGGGTACTGATATCAGTCCTCGAGACTACATGTCCCGTGTCACAGAGCGCATCGACTTCCTGAAGCAGAAAGTGTATGCATGGGCAAACCGTATTCGTAGATAAAAGCGGCGGGTGGATCGATACACTCAGAATCGCACATTCCAAAGAGATGAAAGGTGGGTTTATAGGGTTTGGGAGCGACCGGACCAAGGTGTGGCTGACGCGCACCTGCCGGATGATGATGCCATATGTTCGTTCTGGCGCAGCATCTGGTCGGTGCCTGTTAGCCATACCGAGGGTGTTCGACTTGCTCGTTGGTATAAATGAAAGTGGACTGTATTTTTAAATTATTAGGCTTTGGTTTATTGCCGTTCTAAATTTCAACATTATAAAAGTCCCGGACAAACATAAGAT
This sequence comes from Eurois occulta, assembly GCA_950022335.1. Lineage (NCBI taxonomy): Eukaryota > Metazoa > Arthropoda > Insecta > Lepidoptera > Noctuidae > Eurois > Eurois occulta. The sequence continues at coordinate 5,371,757 of OX465484.1, read as the reverse complement.
CTATTAATGGTTCGAGAGTATCGTCCGTCGCGGTGGGCTCTGAGAAGGCGAGTGTCCGCCGTTCCGGCCGGCTCCCCACGCCACCTCCGCTCGCTTGGCGATGCTGATGACGCGTTGGTCGGTCACGTCGCCTGCGCGTGGCGTCTGCGTGTATGTTGGGTGTGATTCCCAACAATCACGTCGCCTGCGCGTGCCGTCCGCGTGTATGTTGGGAGCGATTCCCAACAGAGGGTGAATGGACCCGGGAGGTTGAGCGAGCGTGCGATCCGGTACCAGAAATTTTGCCGGGTGAGGTAATAATTAATTGTTGGGTGGGGTGATACGAGTACCTACATAATACGACCAAAAATACCATTAAGATCATATTGTTTCTGCAAACTTATTACAATAATTAACATAATAAATAGGTAGTACTGCGGAGCCCAAAAATTATAGACCAATCACTTGTCTACCAACGGTCTATAAAGTTCTTACATCCATTTTGAGAGCTAAAATCAACCAACATATTGAGAGTAATTCTATCATGTCTGCCTCTCAGAATGGATGTAGGAACGGGTCCCACGGTACTAAGGAGCTGCTCCTCATTGATATGGCCATTAGCCAACAGGTTCGCCGCTCCCGAAAGGATCTGTCGACATGTTGGATAGACTATAAGAAGGCCTATGATTCGGTGCCTCATACATGGCTCATGAGGGTGCTAGAGCTGTATAAAGTTGATGCAACTCTGCGCACTTGGAGGGTTGTATTGGTGATTTTGATGATTATAATTCTGTAACTACATACGTCTTACAGCCGCGAATAATATTTTAATCAACATACAACCTAGCACTGGCCTGCAAATTGCAAAAACCCAAGAAATTTTGAATTTCGCGGGCTGGTTGGAGCATTCCCCTTAAATGTAATTTTTATTAAAGACAAAAAATAAATAAATTAAATTTATTTGAAGGTCACTGATGTCATTAGAAATAAGTTTATTACAGCACTATCATTGACATTAAATGTTTATGAAATCAACAATACTTTTTATGTACCTACCTACTTTCAATGCAATTTTCCTACTTTATTACTTTTACTACATGAACTCATGAGTGAATCAAATTTTTAGGCAAAAATCACTGTTTTGCGGTAAAATGTCATATCTGATTATTATTCTATATAATTTCTAGTACACGAGACGACGCACTGTCGCAAATTATATTTGTCTCTTTTTCGCCCGCGATAACTGAATCGTGCCATCCAAATTTGACGTATAAACGTAATTTAGTGTGCTATTGCAATATTAAGTTATTTATGTGTGCATTAGTGTGCCGATTCTGAATATCGAATGTTGTATATGTAACCTATCTACACCACTTTACTACATATAATATCATTGAGGAAAGGTATCTATCAAGGTGACTCTCTGAGTCCCCTGTGGTTCTGTCTCGCACTAAACCCTCTGTCTCATCTGCTGCAGAGCTGCCGTGCCGGATATGGTCTCAAACACACTACTACACAAGAAGAAACAAAAATTTCACATCTTATTTACATGGACGATATTAAACTATATGCACAAACTGAAAAAGATATGAAGAAACTAGTAGAAGCTACAGCAGAGTTCAGCCAAGATATAAATATGCAATTTGGTCTGGATAAATGTAAAACACTTCACATCATAAGAGGCAAGATACAACCCGGCAACTATGTAGTAAATAACACAGACACCATAACAGCGATGGAACCGTCCGATTTATACAAATATTTAGGGTACAGACAATTGAAAGGACTAGACCACGTTAGAATTAAAGAAACGCTTACTGTAGAGTTCAAGAGGAGACTTAACGCTATATGTAAAACCAAACTGTCTGGCAAAAATCTCATTAAGGCCTTAAATACATTTGCTATTCCCATATTAACATATTCATTCGGAGTCATTAAATGGACAAAAACAGACACAGAACAATTAGAACGAACTACACGCACTACTCTTACAAAACATAATAACTTACATCCTAAATCTGCCATAGAGAGACTAACCATAAAAAGACAAAACGGAGGGAGAGGCCTAATAGACATCCAGCACCTATGGCGGAAACAAGTTTGTAGATTAAAAACATTATTTCACACAAAATCTCACACTAGTAATATCCATAAGGCCATAGTCCAAAATGATCACAATTACACCCCACTTAACTAAATGAACCATTAGATACCCCAAACATTGCTGCCGAAGACCCGCAGACACAAAAAATTGATGACTGGAAGAAAAAAAATCATTTACTTCATAGCCTCAAATTACTAAATCTGAAAGAAACGCTCTATATCACCCTGCAAAAAGCTGCAATTTTAAATACATGTCGAATTGTCAGAAAGTTTATGCAAATAGATGAAAATGAAGTAGGTCCTCATCACAAAATCACAACACACTCTCAACATAACACACCACACGCTGCATTTACTTTGGTTTCGACCCGTAAATGTAGTTGGAAGTACCAGTAAGCTGAGAAGCAAAAGCACATCCCAAAAATAATAATAATCGTTTATTTATAAAAAGGGCACATTTACAATGAAATATCTTAACAAATAAAATAGAGCACAGTTGGTTATTGCCTGAACTAGGTTGAACCTGTGTTTCAGGCCACTAGGTGCATAAATATCTACTTATAATAAATAAATTAACGTTCAATGAAAAGTAAAGTTCTAAAATTAAAACTTACATCAAATAAAAATAAAAAACAAAAAAAAACAGCGTGCCAGCAGTTTACTTGCAGACAACAAGTAAGTCTTCTGTCTGTGCATAAGATAAGATTTGTAAAAAAGAAATTATAGACTTTTTACAGCTAAAATAATTTAACTTAAATATACTTAGTTTTCTATTTAATCTATTGTACAGAAATGGGCCTAAAAATGAAAAGAATCTTTCCACAAAGACATGTTTGGAGGTTGTATTAGAAATGCATACTATATCATTCCGTCTCTTGTTAGTATTGTCAGCATTGTACGTGAGCATGGTGTGCTGTTTTAAAACTAATTGCATAATGAATAACTGGCGCACAGTCAGCACGTTGCAGGATTTATACAGCTGATCTGTGGGAAAGTAAAAGGGATGGAAGTTTGCTACCTTTAAAATTGCTCTTTGAGCTCTTTCAAGGGGAAGCAGGGTAGTTTTTGATGCGCCACCCCATGAAATGATACAGTAATGAATTATAGATTGACATAGGGCGAAATAAACTTGTGTGATCAATTTTGAATCTGTAAAAGTTCGTATTTTTTTAAATACGTATATTAATTTGCGCACTCTTTTAACCAGACTTTCAATATGACACTTAAAAGAGAGTGTGTCGTCTATTATAACACCGAGGTATTTAATGTTACAGGTTTTGAGGATAGGAGGACAGGTGCACATGTTGACCGACAGGTTATCACATTGATGGGCATATAAATGGAAGTTAGCAGTGTTAAGTTGAGGCTTGCGCATAGAGAAGTGAATATATTTTGTCTTGTCAGCATTTAGTGTTAGTAAATTTCTTTGTAGCCAATTAGTCACAGTATTAAAACCAAGTTGAGCGTTTTCAAATAGTTCGCTGCTGTTTTTAGCAGAAAATATTAGTGCCGTGTCGTCAGCATATGAAATGATTTTGCCGTGCTTGATATTTAGATTACACAAGTCATTAATATAAGAAAGGGGTAGGGCCCAAAATACTCCCCTGGGGAACACCAAATCCAGTATTTTTCCGCTCATCGCTCGTAAAGTTGTCAATCCTAACACATTGGTATCGGTCGTCTAAGTAGTCAGTAAGTAAAGTCAACGGCGTTCCCCTTATTCCTATTGCCTCTAATTTTCTTAGAAGCACAGACACAGAGACAGTATCAAAGGCTTTCGCTAAATCAAGGAAGACTCCCAGGACCTGGTTCCCTTTGCCAAGCTCTTCTGTGACATAATCGGTCAGGCTATGCACCGCATCGGCTGTGGATAATTTGGCTTTCAAGCCAAATTGAGCAGGTGACAAGATGTTGTTGTTTTCTAGGTAGTTAACTAGTCTGTTGTTTATAATTTTTTCAAGTATTTTTGAGATTGAGGGGAGTAATGATATGGGCCTATAGTTATTCACCAAGTCCCGGTCTCCAGATTTATACACTTCTCATCAAAAAAATCGAAACACTTTCGTTTTTATTGTTTTTGTCCTAATTTTTTACAAAAGAGAATTAATTCCATGAAAAAAAAAACATTATTGTGTAGCTGGCAGTTTGGTCATTACAGTAAGAAGAAAAAAATCAAAATTCGAAATTAGAATTTCATTTGTTTATCCTATCAATGAAATTAATCACTGTTTTGAGACAAATGTGTATTTAGGGTTGGAGTACGTTTCTCGTTTAAAAACTAAAAATTAGCGCTTGTCTTTAAACTTTTTGTTTCTTATTTCATTTACTGTGACTTTGGGACGTCTGAAAAAACTTTTTTTTCTAAAACATATGGATACTTCGCCCGCAGAAGCCGCCCAAGTGGTGGCATTGCTGGATTCTGGACTTAGTCAGCGTGTTGTGGCTGCAAGATTGCATCTAAGCTTATCATCTGTTCATAGAGTCTACAAACGCTATCGGGAGACTGTTTCGTTCACGCGCCGTTCAGGATCTGGCAGGAATCGGGTCACTTCTGAGCGAGATGATCGATTTATTGTAACAACTTCTTTACGAAATCGACGCCTTAACGCTTTTCAACTGCAGCAGCAGCTTCGCGTTGTACGAAGAGTAGCTGTAAGTGACTCTACAATAAGAAGAAGGTTGAAGGAACGCGGATTGGCACCGCATAAGCCAGCGAATGGGCCGAAATTAACTGCAGACCATCGAAGAGCGCGCCTTAACTTTGCACGCGAGCACCTAACTTGGTCATACCTTCAGTGGAGCAAAGTACTGTTTTCTGATGAGTGTAAAATTATGCTGTATGGTAACGACGGAAGGAACAAGGTCTACAGAAGAGATGGAGAACGCTTTGCACAATGCTGCATTGAAGAAAAGGTCAGCTATGGTGGCGGTTCGTGGACGGTTTGGGGAGGAATCAGCGCCGACGGTAAGACAGAACTTGCCTTTGTGTCTGGGCCACGGCTGCCTGCACTAAACTCTCATCGGTACATCGAACAGTGTCTTGAACCTCATGTGATGCCCTATGCACATTTTATTGGCAACGACTTCATATTCATGCACGACAATGCTAGAACTCACACCGCGGGCGTCGTACGAGATTATCTTACCGAAGTCGGTATCTCCATTATGGTATGGCCAGCAAGAAGCCCGGACATGAATCCCATTGAACATCTATGGGATGAATTAAAGAGACGAATTCGAGCAAGAGATCCAGCCCCAGAAACACTTAGCCAGCTGCAAAATGCAATCCAAGAGGAATGGGATAATATACCACAACATGTGATCGTGACTCTCATCCGATCGATGAAGAACCGTATGGAAGCAGTAATAAGAGCTCGCGGAGGGAATACAAGTTATTAAATAAACGTTTCTTACATTTTTTTTTCATTTACGCGTGTTGTTTTACCCATTTCCTTCATATTCCATACAGGGTAAAAATTACTCATTATACAAAATACGAAACCTATGAAGACTTAATTTGAATTTAGAACAATAACATTAGGATTTAAAAACCTCATACTACTCACTATTAAATGACATTTTACATTTATTCCTAAATATACACATTTTTCTGATAATCCTTATCAAATCATAAACTGCGAGGTGTTTCGATTTTTTTGATGAGAAGTGTATATAGGGATTACAACAACCTTTTTTAGACAGTTAGGGAAAATTCCTTTGGAAAGACAGATTCGAAATATATGCGTTAAGGGAGGTGCCAATACATGCTTAAAGAGTTTAAGAATCTTGTTGCTTATATTATCCCATCCAACTGCACAGTCATCTTTAAGGCCCGAAATGATTCGGGATACTTCGTTTTCGTCAATATCCAGCATAGCAAATGATTTCAGGTTACAACTGTTGTTCAATTTTTTAAAAGATGGTTGGGCGCAATGTTTCGGTATCTGTTCGGCCAGAGTTTTCCCAACATTAACAAAAAAGTTATTTACTTTGTTAGCGGATAAGAGAGGTGAAGGATTAGTAAGCAGTAACCTCGAATTTGATTCACGTTGTTTAGTCATGTAGGTGACGTTTTTAAAATGCTTCCAAATTTGCTTACTATTGTTGCCTGCTTTATTTAATTCATTTTTATCGTAATTATTTTTAAACTTCTTTAGGAGATTGTTGCAGAAATTCCTGTATCTTTTATAGGTGTTTAAAATTATTAAATTATCAGGATATTTCTTAGTTCTCTGGTGAAGTTTATCTCTGTGCCTTATATATCGGATTAGTCCAGGAGTAATCCAAGGTTTAATATTACGAAGACGATAATTTACTGTCACAGCTGTCGTATTACGCAATATTGCTTGTTGGACATGTTTTATTAAGTACGATAAAGCCAAATTAGCGTCAGCAGTATTGTAAACTAGACTATAATCAATGTTGCGTAAATCATATTCGAGTTTGTGCACGTTTAATTTAGTCTTTGTCTGGGGGCAATTTTGCTTAGGCAGCGTTAAATTTACGGCTAGTATGACAGAATGGTGATCGGTTATTGTTGAGTTAGTAACAAGCGTAATAAATGAATAAGTGGTTTTGATCATCACATGGTCGAGGCATGAACCGCTTTGATGAGTAGGCAATGTGTGAGCAGGCAGAAAACCATGGTATGAGCAGATGTTAAGGTAATCTTGAGTCCCTGCGCCGTAGTTTTCAGAGCCAATATTAATGTTAATATCTCCTGTTAGTATTACATTTTTGGAGTTGATGGTTTGGGGTGGTTGCTTGTAGATCAGAAGGTATGTTGAAGATAAACTCCGTTTAAGAACGAATATTGAATGTATTTATTTTCCAAAATGGGTCGTCTTTTATACAATTTTACTAATTAACAATAACCAATAAAAACACGTACATTAAATTAGAAACACTATTTACAAAATAAAAATCCAATAAGAATCCAAGGATTTTGACCAATCGCGTCACGGCACTGTTGTTGTGTTATTTCCACGAGAGGCGCTAGTGTGCTCACGGCGCAGCACGGCGCGGCGGCGCGGCGGGCGACTTTTCCCGCCATTTCGCCGCTCGCGACGAAAGTGACTCCCGGGTAAGTTGTACCAGGTTACACGCAACTTACCTGCACAATACGACTCTACACACTACATGCACCCTGTTACGTGACGTGTGCTAAGTTAATATAGGCGCGTCACGTAGCAATTCATACATGCATCTCTCTACACTCAGGTAGATTCACAGGGGGGCGTGTCGCCTAGCCACGCCCACCCAGACACTGGGCGGTGTTACTCAGTACAATACCGCCCACACACACACGACGGCTTCTTAGCTCGGTCCGCTACCGGCTCGCTCTGGTTTGTGGGTCGGGCGGGAGCCTTACACCCACTGTAGGTGCGTCGAGTCGGCACCCCTGTCGCTGGTCGTCACCCGCCGGGCCTCCTCCGGGCAACCGGAGGTCTCACCTGGCGGTGACAGACCGCCGGGGTGGCGTGAAGAAAGCAGCACTATATATAGTGCGCACTATATATAGTGCTGCAACGCGCCTACAGTAATACGCATAGCAACCACACACATGGGCGCGCGATGACATCGCGCGTTCAAACAGGCCTAGCCTATATAGGCTACCCAACGATGGGCCCGTTGTGACGGGCCAAAGTATGGCTTCTACGGCCAGGGGGCGAAGCCTCGTGACCGTCTGCCGCGCCCCCTTGCGGGGGCGCAGCGACTTCCAACTGTATACTCGCGACGAAAGCATAAATATATGTGCCATGTCGCGCGCGCGTTAGTGTCGGGCAGGCCTCCGTCGAGTGAAGACTGAAGATGCAGTGATGAAGGTCGAAGACACGTCGAACCGAAGCTAGAAGAGTGGCCTCACAGCTCCCGACACTCCTATTTCTTTACAGAATCGTCAAAACGTTGAAATAGTTCTTTTCAGAACTGCTTGCTTCGATGTTTCTTATCAGAATGTCAGAAACGTTATACCAAAGTTCTTATCAGAACTGCTCGCTTCAATGTTTCTTATCAGAGCGTCAAAAACGTGGTAATGTGCAGTGACTGGTGATGGTGGCTACAGTACTCCCCCTCAAGCGAAGCGTACCGGCAGCTTGACGACACGGCCTGAGCGCGTTGACCTGTTGATGGCGGGCTGTGACGTCACGTTGACCGTAGGTACTTTTGCTTGTTGCTTGGTAACAGCTGATGTGGTACTGGTTTTCTTGGTAATGGTTGGTGTGGTACTGGTTTCCTTGGTAATGGTTGGTTGTGGTGGTATTGTGGTAACATCTTGGGTTAACTTGGTAATGGTAAACTTGTTTGGAGGAAAGGTACAGGTATCCTCTGAGATGACATATGCAGGCTGAAGTCGATCGATTGAAATGTTGGCTTGCCGATTCGGTAGCTGTATAGAGTATACTTTATCTGTTCGGCTTATAACTCGATATGGGCCTTCATATGGAGTTTGGAGTGGTTTCTTGACTGCATCGGTTCTAACAAACACGTGACTGCACTTGCGTAAATCTTGATGCACGAATACGCGTTTGTTGTTGCTGTGATGCTCTGTGACGGCTTGCGGTTTGTTCGCTTGGATGACGTCACGAAGTTTTTCCACGTAATTATAGTCCATTGTAGGTACGTAGGTATTTGATGTGAAGAAATCGCCTGGCAGACGTAAGTTGTATCCGTAGGTAAGTTCAGCTGCGCTCACGCCTGTGTCGGTGCGTAGCGCGGCGCGTAAACCAAGTAACACGGTAGGTAGCTCGTCGATCCATGTACTCGTGTCGGATAGTTTGGCGCGTAATGCTGTTTTGAGCGAGCGATGCCATCGTTCGACCATCCCGTTGCTTTGAGGATGATACGGTGTTGTGCGATAATACCTATTTGTTTCATTAGGTTTTGAAACAGCTGACTCTCGAACTGGCGACCTTGGTCGCTTGTAAGTGTAGTCGGGCATCCAAATCTTGATATCCAGTGTTGGTAGACGATATCGGCTATTCGATCAGCTGATATTTCGTCGGTAGGTATTGCTTCAGGCCATTTCGTGAGTCGGTCGATCATTGTTACTAAGTAGCGATGTCCTTGAGCTGTTGTAAGAAGTGGTCCTACAATGTCCACATGTAGATGTTGAAAACGATCACTTGGCGGGAAAGCAGATATGTTCGAGGATGTGTGACGTTGTATCTTGCTTTTCTGACAATGTAAACAAGTTCGGGTCAAACGGCTGATGTCGGAGTTCATCGATGGCTAGAAGTATTTTTGAGTTATAAGTTTTCGAGTCGTTCGCGTACCAGGATGACTGATGTTGTGCACGCTGTTGAAAACTTCTTCTCTATGTTTTTCTGGTATATAAGGGCGTATATAAGTCGTAGAGGTTTCGCAGTATAACTCGACGTCAGTGTTTGGTATTATTATTTTCTTGAGAGTGATGTTTGTTTCTTGCAATAATTGTTGAATGTTGCTGTCCTTTTCTTGTGCGCTGGCTATTTCCTTGAAGTTGATCGTAGTTGGGCATGAGATGGTTTCGATGCTGCTGAGTGTGTCGGCGACGATATTTTGTTTACCGCTCACGTGACGTATGTCGGTGGTGAATTCACTGATAAACAAGAGTTGTCTCGTTCGTCTCGGTGTTTCAGTACTCGATTGAGTTTTAGACATAACATATGTTAGCGGCTTATGGTCGGTGAATATAATAAGGTGACGTCCTTCAAATGTCTTGCGGAAATGTTTGACTGACATGTAGATTGCGAGTAGCTCTCGGTCGTAGGTAGAATACTTCTTTTGTGCGTCGTTGAATTTCTTGGAAAAATATCCGAGCGGTTGCCACGTGTCATCGATGTATTGTTGTAAGACGGCGCCAGCAGAGTTATCGGATGCGTCGCAGAATAAAGCAAGTGTAGCATGATGTGATGGGTGGGCTAGTAACGCTGCGTTTATGATGCTAGCTTTACATTGCTGGAATGCTTGAGTTGCTTCGTCGGACAACGTGATCGGAGTTTTGTCTCGCTTCTTTACGTTATGTAGGTATGAATTCAGCGGGGCTTGTAGTGCTGCAGCGTTAGGTATATGATCGCGATAAAAGTTGATCATTCCAAGAAATCTTCGTAATTCTTCGATTGTGGTAGGTATTGGATAATCGGTGATTGCTTGAATTTTATGTTGCGGAGGTTTGATGCCTTCTTTTGATACGGTGTAACCTAGGAACTGGGCTTCTGACTTGCCTAGATTGCATTTGGCGGGGTTAATAGTGGTGCCATTATCTTCTAATCTCTTTAGTACGATGTGGAGGTGTTCTCTGTGTTGGTCTTCGCTTTCTGATGCTAATAATAAGTCGTCTATGAATGGGAAGACGAAATCTAATCCTCGTAGTACTTCATGAATATAGCGTTGAAACGTTTGTCCCGCTTTCTTCAAACCGGGGCACATACGTGGGAATTCAAACAATCCCATTGGGGTGATGATGGCTGTCTTCTCAATGTCATCTTCTCTTACGCTCAGCTGTTGATAGGCGCGGTTGAGGTCTATAGTTGAGAATATAGTTTTTCCGGATAGGTGATGTGTGAAGTCTTTGATGCGTGGAACAGGGTATCGATCTGGTATGGTGATGGAGTTGAGTCGGCGATAGTCACCACAAACTCTTATGTCGCCATTCTTCTTAATGATGACCATGGGCTTTTACTAGGTCGACATAGTCCTTGTTCAATCATGTTTTCAAATTCCTTCTTCACTATTTCGAAACGATGTGGTGGAATTGGTCGAGCTCGGCTGTGTATCGGTGGTCCTTTTGTTTCGATGAAATGTTGCACTTGGATATCGGAGTTTAGTTTCATCGATGTTAATCTCGTTATGATATTGGGCTAAAATGTCGTGGTAGGATTGCGACATGTCGATGCTGCGTATCGTAGGTACGTTCGATACTCGTACCGGATCATTGACCTTTAAGCTCGTAACACCGTCGATTAATCTTCGGTTTTTCAGGTCGACGATGAGTTGATGATGCTTGAGGAAATCGGCTCCAAGTATAGGTTTTGAGACGTCAGCTACGATGAATTTCCATAAGTATGGGCGACGTAGATTGAGGTCAAGGGATAATGTTTTCTCGCCATACGTAGCTATAGTTGTGTTGTTCGCTGCGTATAGCTGGAATGGTAACGGCGTTAGTATTTGTCCCTTACTTCTCGGTAGCACGGATATGTTGGCTCCAGTGTCGACTAAGAATGATAATTTGGAGTTTCTGTCGGTGATATACAGGCGGTGGGATTTTTCTTGAACGCCGGTGTCCGCCACTGCCAACGTTCCGTCTAGTTTTCCGTGTTCTGTTTCTGTTGCTTGCTGAATGAGCAAGGTGATGTACAGCGTCTAGCTTGCTCCTTGAAACGGCGGTGATAGTAACAAAATGGTGATGGAGAAACATCGTGGCTTCGTTGACGTGATGTGCTGCGGTGACGAGATGAGTGACGACTATGACGATAATTGTTGTTGTGATATCGATCTGACTTCAATTCTGCTATTTCTAGTGATAATTTCCTGATCTCGCTGATTAGGTACTGCGTATCAGCTTGAGGTGCGGCTATTGAAACTGGTGCGGGTGCATGAACGGCTGCGACTTCTGTTGGTGCTGTCTGCTCCATGATTTTGTCGGCGAGTAGCGCGAGTTCGTCGAGCGTTGTCTTGGTGGTGAATGTCTCGCTGACTGCGAGGACTGACCGGACGTGTGATGGGAGGTGGTTCGTCCACATAAGTCGCAAGGTGGAGTCGGGAACCTTGTCTCTGGCGAGATTTCGCATGCGACGGAGTAGTTGCGTTGGCTTTTGATCGCCGAGTTCCATGTCGGACAGTAGTTTCTGGAATTGGCGGCTGTCGGATTCCTCGTAGGCAGATATGAGCCTATTCTTGATCGTGTTGTACTGATCAGTCTCTGGTGGGTTGTAGAGTAGGTCCATAATCTGCTCGATATCCTGTCGCTCGAGCTGTGCGATGACCATCTGTGCGAGTTGGGCTTGGCCTTTCTTGAGATCGTTGGTTGCGGCCTCGAAACTGATGAACCAGAGCCGTGGTCGATCACGCCAGAAAGGTGGAATACGCATGGTGAGCGATATTCCAGCTGCTTCGGCCTTCTGGACTGGATTTGAGCTTGATTGTTGTTCTTCAATTTGGCAGGGATTCGACATCTTGATTTATTTTGCTGGAGACTGGCAGAGCTTCGTTTGGCGATACTGGCAGAGCTTCGTTCTTGTTTCTTCAGTGTTCTGGCAGGAGAGGGTCACCACTTTGGAGTTGATGGTTTGGGGATGTTGCTTGTAGATCAGAAGGTATGTTGAAGATAAACTCCGTTTAAGAACGAATATTGAATGTATTTATTTTCCAAAATGGGTCGTCTTTTATACAATTTTACTAACGAGGGTGAAATGGGGTGTTAAACTTTCTGTGAAACTTTTATTCTCGGGGTCAATTGACTTGAAAATCTGTGTACATTCCCTTCAGTTAAAATGATGAGAAACGTGTATCACAGTTTTTCCAAAATCATCCCCAATATAAAATTCAAAATCCTGACTGACTGACTGAAACAATAACCAATAAAAACACGTACATTAAACTAGAAACACTATTTACAAAATAAAAATCCAATAAGAATCCAAGGATTTTGACCAATCGCGTCACGGCACTGTTGTCGTGTTATTTCCACGAGAGGCGCTAGTGTGCTCACGGCGCGGCACGGCGCGGCGGCGCGGCGGGCGACTTTTCCCGCCATTTCGCCGCTCGCGACGAAAGCATAAATATATGTGCCATGTCGCGCGCGCGTTAGTGTCGGGCAGGCCTCCGTCGAGTGAAGACTGAAGATGCAGTGATGAAGGTCGAAGACACGTCGAACCGAAGCTAGAAGAGTGGCCTCACAGCTCCCGACACTCCTATTTCTTTACGGAATCGTCAAAACGTTGAAATAGTTCTTTTCAGAACTGCTTGCTTCGATGTTTCTTATCAGAATGTCAGAAACGTTATACCAAAGTTCTTATCAGAACTGCTCGCTTCAATGTTTCTTATCAGAGCGTCAAAAACGTGGTAATGTGCAGTGACTGGTGATGGTGGCTACACTTTCTTAAATGGGCTAAGTGCTTGAAAGATCTGGTTTAGGGAACTGTGGAAAGAGGTTAAGTTTCTTGCGGAAGGGGATCTATACAAAGCAATTATCGCTGTGGTTGTACCAATTTTGATGATAAGGCAGTTACTAATACAATCGTGTAGATCAGGTTCTTCGACTTTGACCATTAATGATTCCTTAGCAAAAACAACAACACCATCGTTTTGATTGTTATTAATTTTAGTGTACAATAATTTATATCCTGGTATTGCCGGGAGATTTTCATGGCGCTTTGATAGCCAGCATTCTGTTAGAACCATAATATCGCAATTAAAGTTAAGTCTATGAAGAAAAATGTTAAAGCTGTCGATGTTCTTATAAATACTTCGTATGTTTTGGGTTAGTATGGTTAGTGACTTTTGATACTTAGAAAGATATTGATTGCAGTCTTCAACCTCACATGACTTTGACTCAGTTAAAAATGAGTTATCTATGTCGGTAATTAGGTTAATATCCATTCTATTTAAAAATAACAACAACAAATTACGTCTAGGATTTAAACATATGTATTTGTTTAAATCCTAGTGGCGCTCTTAGGCGCCTTCATAGTCGATCGAGTTAATGTACCTGTATTCGGCAGCTAGTTTAGCCGGACAAACTGTGTCTCCCGTCTTGTGGTTGGCTTGTTTTTTAAAGCGCATGCATGTAGCACATTTTGGATCTTCAGCTTTTTTAGCGCAGTCTTGGGTCGAGTGTCCTTCTTCACCGCAATGGCCACAAACCGGAACAGAGTTCTTGCATGTCTTAGATGCATGACCATACTGCTGGCACTTGTAACATCTCGTTACTAGTGTGAAGTCTCGTACCGGGCAGGACGTCCAATTTATAAATAATCTGTCCTGTGTGATGAGGGCCTTGCGAATGACAGCTGAAACTTCTAAAATATAATTACAGCTCTCAGCATCTTTCCTACCAGATTTGTGGCTAAGTTTAATTGAGGTCAGAAATGTATCTAGGGTCATAGGCAGTTTATCCGTTATGTTTTGGTCATAAATGCATTTATAAACCTCATTTTCAGCCATTGATGCGGGAACTCCTATTACAATAATGCGAGGTTTGCGCTTCCGAGGTTCGTCGACGGTAAGGCCTGACGAAGCGATTTGGACTGTTTTTTTGAGCTTGTCTAGGTCATCCTTAGTCTCAGTGCTGATGATAAGTCCTCCTTTTCCTATTTTACGTACGCCTCGTACTTTCAGCTTCATTTCACCAGGGCATATGATTTTTTGTACCATGTTCTTTGTTTCATCACTGGTCTTTGTGTTGTCGCATGGAAAAATCACCACGGAGCTGAGATTATTAGGGCGAATAAAACTGCTGGACCCCTTTTTCACCATATCAGCAAATGATGTAGAAGTTGCAGGTTGCTGCTTCGCACAGGACTCCTGAATCGTGCGGTTCATCTCTGTAAGACAGTCCGCTAGGTCTCGAGCTTCGGTCATAGTTTTCAGGGCGGTATGTGTTTGTAGGGCTCTTGATTTCATCGACTGGTATTGAACAGCCAATTGCGAAACACCATGTCCAACTTTTCGGCAAAGATTGGTAATTCTTTGCTTCTGGTCGGAATTAAGCTTTCCCTCAGAAGCAATAACACAGACCTCATTCAGGTACTGCTCAATGGTCCCCAACCAATTTTGAATCTCCGGAGTAGAGATTGGTTCAACGGGTTCTTCTTGGTACTGCTTTGGTTGTTGAGGTGGTCTCGGTGTTGGTGTCGACGGAGGGCTGCGCGGCGTCATCCCACTCCGATTAAAGGGGCTGCTGTCCATTTTTCCGTTTATAATAACTATTTACACTTCTGTTAGTCCATTATTTTGAGTAAAAACCACTTACTACGCTGATTTGTATATCACGCTAATACACTTAAACTGGGTCAGAAATTATTGCAGGCGTTAATTTATTTATTTTTATACTGCATTGATGTGCACGTCTGTATGCGATGAGTGTGTTATAAATTTGATGATATACACATGTATATGTATATATATATGTATTAATATCCACTGATTATCAAGCTTTGAGTGTCAGAATGGGTACTTGTTATTTACTGTGTCTAAAAGTATCTCTAAAAAGGTGTGTAGGGTAAAGGGTTTCTATCAAGAAAAGGCACAGAAAGACAAGACTACACTATTCATTTATTTCGATTAGGCTTGTCAGATATTTATAGGCAACGTTAATTACCTATCAAGCTACGTCCATTCGCAAACCTAGGTCTTCGTGGAGAAGAATGGACAAGAAACTCCACGGTAACAACTTTTAAAGTATTATGCCAGAACAATTATATATTCTCCTGGACCCTTCTCAAATTATAGCAATTTATCAGTGAAGATAAACAATAAGCAATATAATCCACATTATAACACATAATTCTAGCACATAATTATCAGTAATATTCATAGTATAATATCAAATAACTTCATAACTTGTAGATCTTTAAAGTAATACAAATTGGTTCCAGGTTTACACATTTTGTATCTTCAATACCATGTCACTTTCAAACGTAATTCTATACACATGGCACATACAATACACCACTCAGGGTAGGTCAACCCTTAGAACACTTGCAGCAAAAAAGCCCCGAATTGGCGACAACCTCTATTTTTATATACGTCAAACGTCAAATACTCAGTACATCCTACCCGCCATAATAAACCAATGGCAAATGGTCACATATTATAGCTAAATAACTAATAACATAGACAACAATTAACAAATCCTCTTTAAGGGAACTATTTTAAAACTTCATTAGATAATTTACCAAACTAGTAAGTATTTATTTGTAATCTATTTGTTTAATCGGATAAAATATGAACATCAACTAATAGCTCAGAGAATTGATTGAAACAACTTGATATATTGAAATTGCAAGATAAGATCTGGGACACATTATAAATATCACTTAATTATTACTAATTCATTTTAAATTAAATAAACATTTAACTTGATTATTCAAATATAACAAATGTCTTTCGTTTGGATACTAAGCCTTTTAAGCCACAATAAAAACTATTTCTATAAAATACATCGTAGTATAAAATGTATATTAGGTTTATTTTAAATTAGAACCTTTCTGTTCTCAAGATATTTATTTACGATGATTATAAAATTAGTAATATTTTTGTAATGCAACGTCGCCATACGTCAATGTTATTTTATGTTTGACAGCTGACGTTGCTGGATCATTATTATTATTAATGTAGTAATTACTGAGAGTTTTTAAACAGTCAGACATTCTCATATACATGGATATGCTATCAAGTGCAATCAAAATTGTTAAATTATAATAAGTCCATCGTAGACAGAGAATGCTATAGACTAATTGATATGTTTTGTCGCATTCACACAAGAAAAAGAACAACTTATGCCGATGATGTCGTGTAAAGAAATGAAACAGAACGATAAAATTTTTTGTTTCATCGAGCGTGCCACGTTTTTTCAAGGTCAGCACACTAGTTTGCTAAACAAAGTTTGACAGCTGACGTGCAGCTAGCCATCGTCTACCTTTAAAATACAGTTTGTACGTGTTATATGTTAAGTAATTTATGTTATATTTTGTTTTGAATAATTTAGACTTACTATTTCAACCATTTATACAAAAAAAAATGGTGTGGTGTAGCGTTAAAGGGTGTAAAAGTGGTAGTGGAACGAAAATCCCAGGATTGTCTTTTCATTCGTAAGTATGCCACTCTTTATCAGTTCTAGGCATTCAGTAACATTTTATTATGTTCATATATTGTGTATAATGTACGCTAGACGTACGATTCATCCTTAAAAAGCACAAAAATAACAATTATTATTCAATTATAAATTCTAACCTAAAAACGTTGGTGTTGCCAACTTTTCTATAAATTATTACCCACTATTATGGGAAATAATAATATGATGGCTTCTGCAGTGAGTATTAATTAAATATCTGAAATATTTAATGACTTTTTGCAGTTTCCCTGAACCTGATAATTTACGTCAGAATTGGATTGTAGCTACAGGACGAACAGATTGGACACCAAAACCGTCATCAAAAATTTGCAGCAAACATTTTGAGAATTAAAAAGAAGAATATAAGTTAATTAGAAAGAAGAATTCATAAATAATCATTTTGAAAGTCAACCTTTTATTGGAAACCACAAAGTTTTACTTATTAAGGCAATTGCCATGCACTATTTTGAACTGCGTATACATCACGCAACAAAAGGATTTGAACCTAAGCAAAAAATTAGAAACATACGAAGCTTGTTTTATTTAAAGGACAATAATGTGTTATATCAATAAAAGCTTATTAAAAATAAACATTTTCTATTATTTACCCACAAACCCAGAACCTACTATCACATCAGAAATGGCAGTAATTTAGAACCACATCATCATCATCCATCGTCACTCCTGCCCTCATCGCAATTAATTTGAGTTCGGCAGCATGTGTGTTCTCCGCATCGCATGCCTTTGCGTACCGATGGTAACGGATATGTCATTGGCATATTCAGGCTTTGTCTTACGTACTAATTTCCAATTCTCATAAATTGTGGGGTAAATTTTTCCTCACCCGGTAACCCTAAATTCGTGACTTATTTATTTTTTGTCTCTTTTTGCGACACGCTTTGCCGGTGTCTATAGGATACTCTGTCTACGAAGTCCATGTACATCCTATGGTCGCCACAGATGCAAAAAGTTCATATGTATCTTTGAAAACCTCTCGTTGCCTGTACAAAACTTGCAATGTATTTTCCATTTTATTATTTCCATAATGAAATAGACCCATCGCTTCATGTGATGGCGCTTCAAATGCTATCTATACACAGAACAAAGAATTATTATAATATGAAATGCATGTCACAAACTGTGGTATGATCGGAAAAGTTGAGATAATATGTATCTCAACTTTTCCGATCATACCACAGTTTGTGACATGCATTTCATATTATAATAATTCTTTGTTACGCTACATTTTTTTTCTCTAACTATGAACAAACAATTTAATTATAATAATGTATCTTAGTTTTTGGTATTTTTAAGGTAGGGCATTGTGATTTCAAGGTAGGGCATTGCCCCACAATGCCCCCCCCTAGCTACGGCCGTGGGGCCCGCGACCGGCGGACCGGACTGTTGGTCGTTGTCTACTGGAAAAATTAGCGAAGGGCGGAATCGTTTTACAGGTCTTTCGCATACAGGGTGACTGTCACCATTATTACGTGTTAATTTTACTATCTTGGTTACATCTCTTGACACTCTTAGCTTTAGTTGGTCGACATGTCTATGTTCTTCGGTTCCATTGATAGATCTAACTTTGTAATCCGTACTACCTGTCCTCTCTATAACTGTCCCCGCCATCCACTTATCTAGACCCCGATAGTCTCTAAACCAGACCTCGTCCCCCGACGTAAATTGTCTAACCGTTCCCCCCGCTGACTTTTCCGCCTGCTTCTGGCGAGCCTTTACTAATTCTTTCTGATCAGATTTTAAGCAGTCTAGACGCATGCGCAAATTGCGCCCTATGCACATCTTTGCTGGACTTTCGCCGGTTGTATAGTGTAGTGTATTTCTATAAGCCAGTAAGAATCTACACAATGAAGCGTGTATGTCTGTTTTAGACTTAATTTGCTTTTACATATTTGACCGGCGTTTTCTGCCGCCCCATTTGAAACCGGGTGATAAGGAGCTGAAAAAATTTGTTCAATCCCATTGGTGCTTAAAAACTGTTTGAACTCAGTACTGAAAAATGGTGGACCATTGTCACTAACCACTTGTTTCGGCAAGCCGAATCTCGCCCACATTTCCCGCAATTCTTTTATTACAGCTTTCGCTGTAGTGCTACTCATTTTAATTGCCTCTATCCACTTTGAATGAGCGTCCACTACTATAAGATAAGTTTGCCCCGCTATCGGGCCCAAAAAATCAATGTGTATTCTGGTCCATGGGCGGTCCGGCCATGGCCAGGCGCGCTGTGCGTGCGCCGGAGGGGCGTCAGCTACCGCGGCGCATATGGTACAGGCACGACACGCTGCTTCTACAGCCTCGAGTCTATGCCCGGCCACCACACATAGCTCCGGGCCAACGCCTTTGTTTTCACTACCCCCATATGACCCTCATGAAGCTCCATAATTACTTTATCTCTACACGAGTTTGGAATAATGACCCTATGTCTGTGCCTATGTCCCCACATCACACAACCTAATTCTAAGTATAACTCATTTTTTTTTTAACATATGGTTTAGTTCTCTTATTTCGACATCGTCCGGCCATCCGTCATTAATACATCTAGCTACTCTGTTTAGTATACTATCCGAAGCTGTTTCTTTTTTTAATTTATGCGAGTTTAACTAGATTCAACCAATCAAATGGCTCGAATCTAGTTTTAAATGATGCTTGAGTATTGAGTGACGTTCTGTAATACGGGCCTAAGAGTAACGCTTCTGCGGCAAAATGTAAATATGTTTGTTCTGGGGTGTCTAATTCTTCTCTACACACCCCCTCCTTATGCTTACTAATCAACCTAGACAAAACATCCGCTGTATTTTTGTCTGTGCGAATATATTAAAGTCATAAGCTGATAATTTTATAGCCCATCTCTGTAGTCGACTAGCCGCCGTGTTGGGGATACCAGCATGCGGTCCAAAGATTGTTACCAGCGGTTTATGGTCCGTACGTAAATTGAACTTTCTCCCAAACAAATATTGGTGAAATTTGTACATTGCAAATATTATCGCGAGAGCTTCTTTATGAATTTGACTGTAGTGTTGCTCGGCGGTGGTAAGCGCGCGCGACGCGTACGCCACTACTCGCTCGCCGTCGGCCCCGCCGCCGGGTGCGCGCTGCGCCAGCACCGCGCCAAGCCCGCGCGAGCTTGCGTCGCATGTTACTATGCTCTCAAACGACATATCGAAATGTGTCAAAACTTCAGCACTACACAGAAGCTTTTTAATTGTATTAAAAACCTTTGTAGGTATGTGCCATTGTCCATTTCCAGTGACTTCCCTTTTTGAGCAAGTCATAAAGAGGGTTAATACCTATGTGTGTTTAAATTTTTTATAAATTTCCCATAGAAATTAACCATGCCCAAAAACGATTTTAATTCGGATATATTAGTTGGATGAGGCATGTCTAATATTGGCTTTAACTTTTCCGGGTTTACTTGAACTCCCTTTTTATTTATGATGAACCCTAAATACTGCATTTGGTCAGCTATAAACTCACATTTTTATTTTTTTATTTTTAAGCCTTTCGTTTCCAAAATACGAAATACTTGTTCTACACTTTTTAAATGTGAATCCAACGATTTACTTTTTATTAGAATATCATCATAAAATACTACTACGTCGGCGACATTTCTAAAGAGATTTGTCATTAATTTTTGAAAAATTCCGGGACTAGAAGAGAGACCATACACTAATCCATTGTATTTAAACAGTCCTCTATGTGTGTTAATAACAGTGTAGTTTCTAGACGTTTCATTTAAAACTAACTGATTATAAGCTTGTGATAGGTCTAGCTTAGTAAAATAATGATTACCACTTAGACCACTAAATAAATCTTCTACCTTTGGAACCGGGTACCTATCAACCAACAAAGCTTTGTTAAGTGTCACCTTATAATCCGCGCACAGTCGTATTCCGCCGTCCGCCTTCCTCGCTATGACTAAGGCCCTAAGGGCGTGGCGTCAACGGGCTCGATGACGCCGGCACGCAACATTGCGTCTAACTCCGCATCCACTCGCGGGAACAGCGCGTACGGCACCGGGCGCGCGCGGCAGTAAATCGGCTGCGCTCCGGGCCGCACGTACAGCTTGACCTCTTCCCCAGTATACTTGCCCAATGTGCCGTCAAATAGTTTCTCATGCCTGGAGATGAAATCATTTAGCAAGTTATTTTTACTTATGCATTTCTGTACACTTACTTAGCTTAGGTATTTCTATACACAATTCAGACAACCACTGTCTCCCTAATAAACTAGTACTACCTTTATTTATTACATATAAATCTAACGTTTTCACCTTATTTTTATACTCAACATTTATTTCCAAGTGCCCTATCGGATAAACAGCTGAGCCATCGTAAAATTTTAACTTTAATTTACATGTTTTCAGAGGTATATCTTTATATAATTTAGTACATGTTGAATAGCTTATGCAAGATAAAGCCGACCCCGTATCGACTTCCATTTTTAAGGGTTTATTGTTAATATTAATTGTCGTACACACCGGTCTATACTCCGCTAAAGACATCTGGTACATTGCCTCCTCGTCATCCCCCGACGCTTTCCGTTCCTCCCCGGAACTGTCACCCGCTGGTTCGCGTAGACAGTGCGCTGCACCGGCAGCGTCGCAGGCCGCGTCGGCGAAGTTTCTTCGGTCGCGTGTACCGCGAGCCGCTGCTGCCGCGCCCCTGCGTCGTTTCCCGCCGTCCTCCTCCGCGCTGTGGCCGCTTGGACCGAGCGCGCGACCTCTGCGTGACCTTCCTCGCGTGCCGTTGGAGTTTGAATTAGCCGATGTCATACGGCGATCGAATTCCTTCTTCATGCATACTCTTCTTAAATGGCCCATTTTTCCACAGTAGCTGCATTCAAAATCTTTGTACCTGCAGTTTTGCGGGCTATGTCCATTGCCACCGCACGCTGAACAACCTCTGATTCCTAATTTGTGCAATTTCTCACTAAGTTCCCGGTCCGGAACTTGATCCCGCGAGCCTTCGACAGCTCCAGCATCCCGCTCGGCTGCCTCCAGGGTATTGGCTAACTGTAGCGCTTTGTTATAATCTAAGTTATTTTCTGCGAATGACCTCTGCCGAATAAAATCACTCCGCAGACCGCACACAAACTGATCCCGTAGGTTTTCTTCTAAGTTTGTTTTAAACTCGCAGTACCTAGTCATCTTTTTCAAGTCTGCCACGTAGTCCGCTATCAATTCACCACCACCACCGCCGCATTTGCACCGTGGCATTCGCCTGCCACTTGCCGTCTTTGACGAAATCTATATCTCTCTGCCAAGATTGACGGTGTCGGTTGCAGATGTGCAAGCAGTAGATCCACCGCGACCGTATACGATAAACTTGATGGCTTCCTAGGACTCGCTAATGTAGACAATAATTCGTAGGCATGTTCGCCGATTATCGCGATTAATGTTGGCAACTTTAAATCGTCCGTTATTTTGTTAACCACAAAGTACATTTCTAGCCGCTCGACATAATTATGCTGAGTTGCTGACCAGTTACCGGTTTTCACATCAAAGTCATTGATTTTTCCCACAGACATTGTAACGATTGTCCACGATTACACGAAACAATTATGAACTATTCTGCACCGAAAAAGTTTTTTTTTTTTTTGTTTAATCCTCGTCGCCACTGCTAAATAAAAGACGGGTGTTCGAATCGAGCGTAGGTACCTATTTGGACTGCCGACAGATACCATACCAATACAAGTGCGCGCTGCGCGCTTACCTACTTAGAATTACCCACATATAAGCAACAGCTCGCTCTTACATTGTTCCCTTCGTTCAAATCAAAAAGATATAAAACGTAAATATTCTTTGCATTTTCTGGAATCTTTGCCGTGAAGAGAGTGCAGAGTACCTACTTATCTCAGTAACCTATCGGCGGCAAGATAACATCATATTCCGGCAAAGAACTCTTATTCCGTAGACAGAGAATCTTATTCCGTTGGCAGCTGTTTGCTGAGATTTTGGCATGTTAGTGTGTGGAGTGAGCTTCGAACGAAAATATAGTGCAGCAAGATTATTTGGTTTTGCGGGCCCTGGTATTTTGATTGGAACAACAATCTATTTATCAGGAACAATTTATATAATTGTTTGATACATTATTTAACATCCTTGATATTACATACATCATAATTAAAATTATGCATGTCAAGCAACAATATAAAACATGCAGCAATAATATAAAAGAAAACATACACCAAAAACAATAGTAATAAATAGCATTTTAGCCGAGTCATAAAAGAGCTAGTGTTTAACAAAATTTTTATGTCCGCTGGCAGTCTATTAAATAAATATTTGTACAGCTTGGTAATGAGGAATCCTTTACAAAGAGTGATATGGTATGTCAAAAATCCGAATAAAATGCACAAATGTGTTTATTTTGGAGTTTTTTCAAAGCATGTAAATAAAATAACTAAATGGAATTTAGTAGTGAAGTATCAAATAACAAAACGTAACATCAGATTGACAATCATTCTTTCTTATTAGAAATGTAGTTTCTTACTTAAGCATTGTTAAACTCTATCCTTGTCAGACATGGTGCAAACAATATTCGCTATCCTGCTGTCAAAGTGTCAAATGCTCACTTCTGGCACTCGACGCAGTGCTGGAACCAAAGTACTCTGTGGCTGGAACCAAAGAGCTGGAAAGGACGGATGGAATTATTTGGTGATTCACGCAAACAATAAATAGTAAACTCTCGCGTTAGTCATTCATAATCTCGTGCGTGTGATAAATTATTGTTAAATAGATATATCCAAAATGTTTTCCACAAATCCCAACTATACTAAACTCAAAACTCATTTGAGACTTGCCATAAACAGGCTTAAGTTGCTAGAGAAGAAGAAAACAGAGTTAGCTCAGAAAGCAAGGAAGGAAATAGCAGAATACATTGCTGCTGGTAAAAGTGAAAGAGCTAAAATACGAGTGGAACACATCATCAGGTAAGAACAAGCGTTTTAGAGTAAATGAAAGAAATACCTGCAAGAACAAACCTGGCCTTGAAATAGAATTTGATTAAGTACTTTAACTTCAATATAAAGCATTGCGTCATGTCGTAATAGGCTGGGTATTCATTAAAAAAAAGGATCGTCAAATTTACACAATCACGATTTGATTTTGTTTATCTCTATGTCTGGTATCCTCAAAACATCACACATTGAAGTAACAAAATCAAAACATAAACTTCTACAAAATAACTATTTTAGATGGCTGTTGAAATCTTTTTATCAACACTGAAACATCTTCTGAAAAGAAGGCTCATGATAATCGTTTTTCAGGGAGGACTACATGGTGGAGGCTATGGAAATCATGGAGATGTATTGTGACCTTATTTTGGCGAGGTTTGGACTCGTGACACAGATGAAGGAACTTGATGAAGGGCTGGCGGAAGCCATATCCACACTTATATGGGCAGCACCGAGGATGCACACCGATGTACAGGTTGGTGGTTCTTGAACTCTTTTTAATAAAAATCTTGTATTTACTGACAAACAATACACTGAGTCACTTAAACATGAAATGAAAGTGTGCACTTTACGTCATAAATAAGGGATAGTATAGAAGTTTGTCAATCACATAGCTTGCCTGTTTAAAGTTACTACTTATGAAGGCAACAAAGACAAGTGTACAAAAGTCATTGCAGTTTTTTTGTCATCAGAAAATTCTGAAAAAAATGGCCATTATCAACCAAGTAGCATGAAGTATGTAGTTTCAGTCATTGGTAGACAAAGTTCACTCTTTATGTGATCATTAGTCGGAATGGAATAATTAGTTATTTCTGTTAAAAACTAACATGTTACTGTGTATGTCCAAGATGCTTAGTCATTTTATCAGCATAGTGCATTAGGATAGGAATAGTAGAAATTAAATCATGTATTTTTTATCAAATGGACATAGATAGAAACCAGAAGTCTTTTAGTCAACTAAACTGGCCATAAAAAAATCATGCCACCATAGTGCTCACAACTGCAAATAAAGGGCTTGGAAAATTTTTGTGTGAGGCTGGCCTAACGTCCGTCATTTTATTTTATTTTCAAAATAGCGGCCACTCATAAAACGTGCATGTGGATTGAGTGATTCTCTCTTTAATCTTAACAAAAATCGAGACAGATTTAGCCCATGTCCATTTCCTTCTCCCTCCATGGACACTCTTTTTAATCAGAATATTTTTACAAAACCTTGGTTACATCATTCATGTTTAGATGGTACATTATGTGAGAGCGATGTAGCAAGATGTGCACGCTATAAGTGTCTATAGTAAAAAATACAATTCAAAAATAAAATAATTAATTCAAATAAGCCGTGGCAACCAAGAGATGACCAGTCACAACTGACAGCGCCCGTTCACAAACATACACGCACGTATCAGCACCATTCAACTCAACCATTTTGAAGGGAACTAAATGATCCGACACACATGCCACCATCAGCGAGACATTTGAGTGAGCATGACATACTCTTAACCGCCAGGGCACTTTCAAGTCAAGAAAAGACGTAGGTTTCCAGCGAATGATAGCTTTCTAGTAGACTATGGGCTATGAGGTTATATAATACCAAAAGAAATTAATCTATAGAATGGAAAGATAGTTGTATAATCTTCAACGGCTTCAACAATACTATTTAATGCTATCCATTTATACGCCCCTGTCCATGTGGAGCAGGACTGGCATTGAGCCAACCATTTTTATCTGAGATATAATCGTCCAACTTGTAATATGCTTGCTTACATAGTGTGTATTTAATGCATGTTTTAAATTTCGTCTCATTCAGTTTGTGCGGGACAGTGAAAATAGTGTACATAGTGATTAAGTGCATAGTGCGCGCTGATAGGACAGTACATAGTGATTTAGTGTTACGTACGCGCTGATAGGACAGTACATAGTGATTTAGTGTTACGTACGCGCTGATAAGACAGTATATAGTGATTTAAGTGACATATAGACACTGCCAGGACAGTATATAAGCATGTTGTACAGTGAATTTGATATAGTAAGTCTCTAAATAGATAGTTTCTTAACGTTTGTTTTGTTCACATAGCAGATTTATTGTTAGTAGTAAATAAGTTTATTATGTTATGTTTTTGTTGATTTTATATTTTTGTCTGATAGTTCTTGTTACATAGAAGCTAATAACACATAGTTTTACATAGGTTTACATAGAAAAAGTTAACGAAAAACGCAAAAATTGTCTCGCGGTTCACTTTAAGGTAAAGTTTTGTAGTACTTAAGGTAATTGCGCAATGTTTTCCCGCCTTTTTGCACTGTTCTGATTGGTTAATCGCTTAACGAAATCTGTATAAAAAAGGGGCCTTTTTTTTGCATTCGACACAGTCAACGGCAGGCCACCTTCAAGAATACTCTCCTAAGAAGCAAGAAAAATAAATAAGAAGAAAGAAGCAGTTCCCGAGTTTTATTCTCACAAACCCAGTAACAGTGTTGTGCTCATACTGCACAATTAATGGTCCTTCGAGCGCCGGATTTGTGGGAAGATCTACGGGAAGACTTGAAGAGCTAGGGAAGATTTCTCCACGTGAAGATTTTGAAGATTTTAGCTAGGGAAGATTTCTCCACGTGAAGATTTCGAAGATTTTAGCTAGGGAAGATTTATCTACGTGAAGATTTCGAAGATTTTAGCTAGGGAAGATCTACCTACGTGAAGATTTGGAAGATTTTAGCTAGGGAAGATTTATCTACGTGAAGGTTTCGAAGATTTTAGCTAGGGAAGATCTACCTACGTGAAGATTTCGAAGATTTTAGCTAGGGAAGATCTACCTACGTGAAGATTTTGAAGATTTTAGCTAGGGAAGATTTATCTACGTGAAGATTTCGAAGATTTTAGCTAGGGAAGATCTACCTACGTGAAGATTTTGAAGATTTTAGCTAGGGAAGATTTATCTACGTGAAGATTTCGAAGATTTTAGCTAGGGAAGATCTATCTACGTGAAGATTTCGAAGATTTTAGTTAGGGAAGATTACTACGTATCATCAGCTGACAGAATGCCCGTCACACGCTCCGAGGGAAGTGGACGCAAGCCACCGGTGGAACAGAAGCCGTCGTCGTCCGAGACTACTAACTCGGCGACCGGTACCAGCGCGGAAGCCAGCACGGAAGAATCTACAGCAACAGGGACGACCGCCACGGAGACATCAGAACAAACAGACACCTCCGCGGCGACTGATCCAACCACCGTGACCTCCGCCACCGACGCAACCACCTCGACTGCCGCAACCTCTGCTTCGGCCGCAACCGCCACCTCCGCCTCGCAACCTGCTACCGCCGCCGCTCCGTCCGTAACCCCCTCGGCTACGACGACACTAACGGCAGGTGCGAGAGCGAAACAGCTGATGAAGCCGCCCGCGACTGTCAACAAAGAAACTCGTCAAGAAACAGAAGCTTCCACAGTAAGGCAAGCTACAAGGAACAATGCCGTTCCACCGAAGACGACGGGAACTCAGGATCTCCGCCACCCTAACAAGAAAGGGGCGGGGGGGGGATCAACACACAGCAGAACAAAAGAAATCAAGCTCGCAAAAGCGAAAGAAGATTTACTACGCCTGCAAGTGGAACTAGCAGCAGCGCGACTAGCCGCCTTGGAAAAGGAAGACTCAGAAGAAGAAGAAGATGACGTCTCTCTCTATTCAAAATCTGAAGTTAACGCAAGAGTGGACAACTGGTTGGAACATCAAGTGACTCGTCCGGTGTTAGCGATCACCAACGAACCTCACCACCCCCCAGAAGAACCAACAGTCGGACTCCACATAGAAGAACCAAGGCCAGCGAAGCATGAAGAAATACGTCAGTCATCGGCGGGAGGGCAAACTGACTTAGCCCTCCTAGCCGAAGCCATCACCCGAGCAGTCGGCGCCGCCCAACGACCCAAGTTCATCGAGTTGCCATTTTTTAGTGGGTCGCATCAAGAATGGCTACCCTTTCGCGCCGCCTACAGTGAAACAGAAGCAATGTTCAGTCCGGTTGAAAACACGAATCGACTTAGAAGAAACCTGAAGGGGAAGGCCAAAGAAGCGGTTGAAGGCTTACTCATAACCAACGCGCATCCAGCTGAAGTAATGAAGACTTTGGAGTCAAGATTCGGAAGACCAGAGTCAATAGCCATGCTGGAGATGGAAACACTTCGAGGTTTACCCCGCCTTACTGAGTCACCGAGGGACATCTGCATATTCGCCACGAAAATATCCAACGTAGTGGCGACGTTGAAAACCTTGGGTTGTTTCAACTACATGTACAACCCTGAACTCGCGAAGACATTGGTGGACAAGCTGACGCCTACTCTACGATACAGATACTACGACTTCTCAGCCACACAGCCACGTGAAGACCCTTGCCTCATCAAGATAGAAAAATTCTTCAGAAGGGAAGCAGAGTTGTGCGGACCTTACGCACTACCTGAACAGATGGCAGCACCTACGTCAACCGCACCACAAAGAAGGACGCAGAGGGTCAACAACGTAATTGAGAAGACACAGACATCGAAGTGCATCATATGTGAAAACACAAGTCACACCAACGCAACAGAATGTGAAAAGTTTGAGAAGATGGACGCGAACGCAAGAT
Organism: Eurois occulta; assembly: GCA_950022335.1. Lineage (NCBI taxonomy): Eukaryota > Metazoa > Arthropoda > Insecta > Lepidoptera > Noctuidae > Eurois > Eurois occulta. Next base: position 5,343,282 of record OX465484.1, on the reverse strand, counting down.
GGGACATGGCCAAGTCCAAACGCCTCTGCTTCAGATGTCTTCGTTATAGGAACAAGACACACCACTGCAAACCAAGGCCATGTGGTGTCAACAACTGCAAGTACTCTCATAACAAGATGCTGCACTACGAAAAGAAGACAGAGAAGACAGAAGATAAAGAAACAGAAGTAATCAACTCGACTTGGACCGTCAAGAAGCAGTCCTACTTGAAAATTCTACCGGTTCAAGTAAAGGGACCGAAAGGAGCCGTCGACACCTTCGCGTTAATGGACGACGGGTCAACAGTCACGCTCGTCGACGACAGTGTAGTAACAAGCATCGGAGCAACGGGACCTGTCGATCCGCTGAAAATAGAAACCATCAATGATATGAAGACATCAGAATCAGCCTCAAGAAGAGTCACCATTAAATTAAAGGGGCTCAACGATCGTGAAGAACAGATACAAGCACGCACAGTGAAGAACCTGCAAGTTTCGTCTCAACGAGTTCCACAAGAACTAGTGGAAGGGTGTCAACACTTAACTGACATCAGGGGACACCTTACGTACGCGAATGCGAAACCACGAGTGCTCATCGGTCAAGACAACTGGCATCTTCTGCTGACTACGGAAACCAGAAGTGGAGACAAGAACCATCCAGTGGCATCCCTCACGCCACTAGGTTGGGTACTCCATGGCAGCCAGACCCGAACCTTCGGACAGAAGATTGACTTCGTATCACACATAACAGAAGATGCAGAAGAGAACATAGAAAACCTCGTGAAACAATACTTCGAGATGGATGCTCTATGCCTGAATCCCAAAAGACCGAAGACTGATCCAGAGGAACGAGCGCTACGCACTCTAGAGAAGACCACAACAAGAATGGAAGATGGAAGATTCCAGACCGGCCTTCTCTGGCGTAAAGAAGAGGTCAAGTTCCCGAACAACTACGAAAACTCACTGAAGAGGCTCTTCAACATAGAAAAGAAGATCGATCGTGAACCTACACTCAAGAAGAAGTACGTCGAACAGATGGACGCTCTCATCTCTAAAGGGTACGCCGAACCCGCTCCACAGCAGAAGACAACAGACAAGACTTGGTATCTGCCTCACTTCGCAGTTATCAACCCAATGAAGCCAGACAAGCTTCGAGTGGTACACGACGCGGCCGCCAAGACCAAAGGGGTGGCTCTCAACGACATGCTGCTCAAAGGTCCCGACCTACTACAGTCTCTACCAGGCGTCGTCATGAGGTTCCGACAACACGCAGTCGCCGTCACAGCGGACATCAAGGAGATGTTCATGCAGGTCAAGCTACGAACAGAAGACAGAGATGCACTGCGGTACTTGTGGCGCGGAAATCGACGAGACGACCAACCTCCAGAAGAATACAGGATGACATCATTAATCTTCGGAGCATCGAGTTCACCATCGACAGCAATCTACGTCAAGAACCTGAACGCCAAACAGCACGAAGAAACTCACCCAGAAGCCGCCGCAGCCATCACACAGAAACATTACGTCGACGACTACTTAGACAGCTTCAGAAGCCTGGAAGACGCCGAGCGTATCACTAAGAGTGTACGGGAAGTACACATGAAAGCCAGCTTCGAGTTAAAGCAATGGAAATCGAACTCGATGTCACTCCTAGAGGCGCTCGGGGAAGCCACTCAGTCGGAAGACATAGAACTCTATAAAACAAAAGAACAAACAGAAAGAGTCCTGGGTGTCATATGGAAGATCAACTCAGACGAGCTTACCTTCAACCTCAACTTAACTAGAATACCTTCAACACTAAAAGAGGGTAAGCAGCCGACGAAGAGAGAAGCCTTAAGAATAGTAATGTCACTCTTCGACCCGCTCGGACTCGCCTCGCCTATCACGATCAGAGCGAAACAACTCCTCCAAGAAGTCTGGCGCAGAGGAACAGCATGGGATGACAAGATCGACGAAGACCTGACGGAGCAGTGGGAAACATGGATGGCGCACCTAAAGAGCCTTCACAAGGTGGCGATCCCGAGGCAATACTTACACTACAGCGATGCCACCTCCCTGGAACTCCACGTCTTCAGCGACGCCAGCGAGTCTGCCTACTCTGCGGTTCTCTTCTGGAGATCGGTGGCAGCCGACGGCGAGGTCGCTCTGTCCCTCATCATAGCCAAAGCAAAAGTGGCGCCATTGAAGCTGACATCGATTCCCAGACTGGAGCTGCAGGCAGCGGTCATGGGCACCAGACTGGCAGAGACAGTGGTCGAAGAGCACGAGAGGAAGCCCGATCGCAAGGTGTTCTGGACAGACAGCAAGACGGTCCTCACCTGGATAAGGACGGGCTCGAGATCGTACAAACCATACGTAGCTCATCGTCTGGCAGCTATAGAGGAAAGCTCTAAGGTCAATGACTGGCGCTGGGTACCAACAAAAATGAACGTGGCGGACGACGCCACCCGAGACGTGCCAGCAACTTTCGACAAGAATCATCGGTGGTTCAAAGGCCCTGACTTCCTGTACTTGGCGGAACACTCATGGCCAATAGAAACCACGAGAACACCAACAGAAGAACCTTCTGAGGAAGAGAAGACTCATCACGTAAACGTCAAGAGAAGACTGAAGCTTGCAGAGGGTCTGCCTGATCCAACAAAATTCTCCAACTGGGACAGACTCCGGTACTCAACAGCGCGCGTTCTGCAATTTATCCAACTCTGCAGAGCCACCAAACAAAGAGTCAACTACAGAAGAACGAAGAAGAATAAAGAGGCTGATCCTGCGTGGAAGAAAAACAACACTGCAGCGAAGAAACAGGCACCGACAACGACAAAGAAACCGTCACGAGAAGAGAAGTTATTACCAGTCACAGCAGAGTTGCTCAAGTCAGCAGAAGAACTTCTGATGCGGTCGTCTCAAGAAGAGTCCTTCGCAGAAGAGATAGACAGACTGAACAGCGGGAGGCCTATCTCAAAAGAAAGTCGCCTTCACCAACTCAGTGTCGAGTCCATAAACGGCACGTTACGACTAAGAAGTCGTATTCAAGCAGTCAAAGACGTGAAGGAAGAAGTCAAGAGCCCGCTGGTGATCGACGGTGACCACCCTACAGTCAAACTCTGGGTGCAAAGTATACATCGACAACTCCATCACTCCGGCGTAGAAGCCACAGTGAACGAGTGTAGGCAGCAATATTGGGTACTGAGATTACGCCCAATCACACGCACACTACTACGACGATGCCTGTTCTGCAGAATGAAGACTCAAGTACCACCGTACCCGAGAACCGGGAACCTACCAGCGTGTCGCCTAGCTCATCACAAACGACCCTTTACCTTCACCGGCGTCGACTACTTCGGACCTCTCTCAGTGACCGTCGGACGAACGCGACAGAAGAGATATGTGGCCATCTTCACATGTCTTACCACAAGAGCTATACACCTTGAAGTTGCCGGCTCACTAAGCGCCGACTCCGCGGTGATGGCGGTACGCAGACTGATCGCACGACGCGGCTGCCCGACTGAAATCTGGTCGGATAACGGCACCAACCTAAAAGCCGCCGACAAGGAACTAAGACAAGCGATCGACGCAGCGACCAAGGAAGAGGCGACGAAGAGGACCATTTCGTGGCGCTACATCCCACCTGGAGCCCCATTTATGGGCGGGGCCTGGGAGCGAATGGTTCGCTCAGTAAAAACAGCACTAACAGCGACGTTACACGAACGTCACCCCACAGAGGAAGTCCTCACGACTCTACTTACAGAGGTAGAGTACACCGTCAACAGTCGTCCGCTGACTCATGTCTCAGTCAGCCAGGAAGATCCAGAAGCCCTGACTCCTAACCACTTCTTGTTGGGAGGACCGGGGCGAGTGCCACAGTTAGGCACATTCACCGAGCAAGACGCCATCTCACGGTCCAGCTGGCGAGCAGCGCAGAGACTAGCAGATGTCTTCTGGCTACGCTGGGTAAAGGAGTATCTCCCTGAGCTCCAACACCGGCGGGAGCCCCACGGACAAGGTCAAGCAGTACAGGTCAACGACCTCGTACAGATCGTCGACCCGAACCTGCCACGCAACGTGTGGATCCGAGGAAGAGTCATCGCTACGTATCCAGGCCCCGACAACATCGTTCGCACGGTGGACGTGCGGACAAAGGGAGGCGTCCTGCGCCGCCCCGTGAGGAAGCTGGTGATCCTGCCCCTGTCTACGGACGTCGAGCCCGCACCGACAGCTGATGCGACGCGGTCGCACGGCGGGAGTGATGTGCGGGACAGTGAAAATAGTGTACATAGTGATTAAGTGCATAGTGCGCGCTGATAGGACAGTACATAGTGATTTAGTGTTACGTACGCGCTGATAGGACAGTACATAGTGATTTAGTGTTACGTACGCGCTGATAAGACAGTATATAGTGATTTAAGTGACATATAGACACTGCCAGGACAGTATATAAGCATGTTGTACAGTGAATTTGATATAGTAAGTCTCTAAATAGATAGTTTCTTAACGTTTGTTTTGTTCACATAGCAGATTTATTGTTAGTAGTAAATAAGTTTATTATGTTATGTTTTTGTTGATTTTATATTTTTGTCTGATAGTTCTTGTTACATAGAAGCTAATAACACATAGTTTTACATAGGTTTACATAGAAAAAGTTAACGAAAAACGCAAAAATTGTCTCGCGGTTCACTTTAAGGTAAAGTTTTGTAGTACTTAAGGTAATTGCGCAATGTTTTCCCGCCTTTTTGCACTGTTCTGATTGGTTAATCGCTTAACGAAATCTGTATAAAAAAGGGGCCTTTTTTTTGCATTCGACACAGTCAACGGCAGGCCACCTTCAAGAATACTCTCCTAAGAAGCAAGAAAAATAAATAAGAAGAAAGAAGCAGTTCCCGAGTTTTATTCTCACCAACCCAGTAACAGTGTTGTGCTCATACTGCACACAGTTCAACAATCCTTTGTGGAATTTTATTATAGCTTCTCAAACAGTACCCCATGAAAGATGAGTCTACTTTCGAGAGTCTGAAGCCTGGCTGAACTAATTGGTCTCTATTTCTAGTATTGTAATTGTGTCTGTCACCTCTTTTATTAAAAAGATACTACTATTATACTGGTATGTCCAAGAACCTAAAAAGACTTGTGGCATACACCGAACTGCATTGGGCCTGCATGGCCCACTCCCACTGTCAGAGAAGGCCCGTGTCCCTGCAGTGGAAACATTAATGAGTGATCATGTGTAGGGTGCAAAGGAACAAATATTATTTACCTGTTCTCACCATTCTAATTCTATTCCCTTCAGCATTATCAATAATTTGACTTAAATTGCATATTGTCTAATCGTTTACAGGAACTTAAAGTAATATCAGACTTACTGACAGCAAAATATGGCAAGATCTATGCTGATGCATGCAGAAATGAGAGTGTAAACACACTGAGTGACAAGCTGAAACACAAGATGTCGGTGCACAGTCCTCCTAAGATACTCATCGAGAGGTACCTTATAGAAATAGCCAAGAATTATAATGTGGAGTATACACCTGATGAGCAGGTTATGAGGGAAGAAGAAGGTATGTATTTTCAATCCTAACATTATAAATACACAGACAAAGCCCCAAGGAGTTCGACAAAATTAATTTGCTGGGATCCTAAACTAACAATCTACACGGTCTATTTTATAAATATCATAAGGATGTTTGTTGGTTCATGGTTGCCATTTCAGCCTATAGACATCAATTTTATCACCTCTAGTTTTTAAAGAAGGAGGAGAAAAAAAATGGTTTTATAGAAGGTAAAAAGTTTAACTTTCAGAGAAAATTATTTTGAATAAGATTTGTTGTTTATTTTTTGAGATATGGGATTTTTTCGCAAAACTGCAGCAGTAAGTGCTATTAAGTGTAAAACCACATATGAGGTTGTAGTGTTTTTGAAAGCAGTGGGAGATGTTCTCATGCTGCCGGTAATTGCTACGCAGGCAAATCTTTGCAGCTTCTTGAGATCCTTCTGGGCTGTGCTCGGCTTGGTCCTGGGCCACCAAACTAAAGAGCTGTATGATCCTTTGTGGCCCGTGCCTAGGTTCTCTGCTCCCCTTGAGTGGTCTGGATTTTGACGCGCTTGGCGTCCCCCTGGAGCGTGCTCGGCGAAGCCGTGTCGTCCGGGCGCACCCTCTTCGCCGCTCTCTGGCCACTTGTAGGCTAGTTCTCCAGTTCTCTAAGTTCAAAAACGTGTTAATTCTTGATAGAGCTCCTAAAAATATGAGCGATAGCTCATTCGATTCGGAATGACGTCTAGAAAAATGTATCGAAAGTATGTATTAACCCCTTAAAAATTGCAATTGTTATTAATAAATTAAGTTGAAAAAAAGTTGACATTTAATTTTTCGTTAATAACTCAAAAACTATTAATATTTAAGGAAAAAAACCCTTATAGAGGAGGAAAATAAAAAAGTGCCCGCTCCCGGAACTCTAGGTAGGTAGGTAGGTAGGGTATGTAGGGTAGGTAGGTAGGTAGGTAGGGTAGGTAGGTAGGTAGGGTAAGTAGATAGGGTAGATAGGTAGGGTAGTGAAAGTAGTAGGTAGGAAAACATGCATTGCAACGCATGCCGGGCACAGCTAGTTATTTATAATTTTAATTTAACGCCGAAAATAGGTTTCCGCCCAGCCGTAACAACATGGGCACACTGCCGCTAAAGACAGGGTGCCACATAAAATATTTTTTTAGGAACAAATATTAATTTAAAAAAAGAATATTTTATGGTATATTTTATATGTTATATATATAATATGGTATAAAAAACATTAAAAGAGAATGCTCATGGAAGTATGGAATCCCGTACCATGCTGCATCAAAATCAAACCTTGTTTTTTATAGACTACACTGATCGTATTAACTCCTACAAAAATTATTTTTGAAAAAAAACCCGCGTTTCAGAGTTATTTTATAAAATCGAAACTAACCTAAAAAGTAGGTCTATTTTTTCGACGCTACCAACGACGTATTTTAACACACATACATTACATTATTGCTCTAAAAACAGCGTAATACACTAATATTAGTAAGAATTACGAGTTAAAGTAACATCCACAGTATGCTTGACTGAAACTCGATTTTATTTTAGACCTATAAATTGCCAATAGTCAGTCAGTACAGTACAAATGTCAGATGCCACAGATAAGATAACTATAAACCATAGAGTATAGTAAGTGCTATAAACTAGTCGGGATTTAGGGATGTAATCGATAAATCAAAATCTTTAGGCTGAGAAAATCTATTTTGTTGCAAATAGCAATAAACCAAACTAAATCGATTTGGTGTACTGATCTTACTTAATTGTAATTAATCTTAGAGTCCGCTCGACAGACAAGGGTTTGTTCAATTGAAACGGAACGTCATTTATATTCAGTTGAAACGGAACGTCATATAAAGGGAGTAAAACAATATTCATACTTTTAAACTCGAAAAGTATATTTCCAGTTCAAAAATCAAATCCCCGACGCGTAATGCCGTAAAAAAATATGAAACTAATTACTATAATATTTTGGTTTTGAGGCGCGAGACTTTTTGGTACCAACTTTGGTCATTCTCTTTTATTCTTTCGTGCTTTTTTTATTGTTATTTTTTGAAAAAAAAAAATAGTCCCAATCGTTTCGAGTTCGATGATCGAGTTCATGCAATGGTATTCGGTTCCAGAACGACCTAAAAATAATGGTGTATATGATTATAATAATTATGGTAAAATTATACTTAAAAGAATAAATCCCCGTTGGAGAAACATTTTGAAGTAAATTTTTCAAAAAGTTATACTGTTGTTATTTTTTTTTTCCAATCTCTGTTATCTTAAATTACTACTTAGAAGTTTAAATAATATACCTATAAATTTTAGGCTTCGTGAAGCCCTTCTTATACATACATATACTTAACAAGATCACGCGATAAAAGTTAGTTAAAGTTTATTATTTTGTTTATATTTTTTTTTAATTTAACAAAAAATAAAAAGTCCATAAAATGAATTAAAATTTTGTTTTTACACCAAAAATTATGTTATTGCTGTTTTTGTAACGTTAAGTAACGTTGGAAAACATTTTTTTACACCATTTGTTAAAAAAAAAAAAATATAAACAAATAGACAAGTTTAATATTTTTGAACCTTTTTTATCATTCTATTGCCTTGGCAAAATAATCATTAAAAAAAGTTTCGAAAAAATGTTTTTTTGTTGTTTAAAATCGTTTTTATTTTTGATTGTTTAAATAATTAGTTAAGAAATTATTTTCTCTTTAAAAATCATAATTGGCATTTCTTCATAGGTTAACAAAAAAGTTAACAAACAATGAAATTATTGACGTTCCTCGCTGGGTTTCCTCTTCACGTAATGGTCCTTCATTTCATTGGCCTATCTTTGTTTGCCCGCTTACAAGATCTGTTGGTCACACCACCTTCGCCAGGGTCTATCTCGACGGCGATATCCTTTATCAAGAGTCCAGTGAGTATAGCTGAATATGATTAATAAACCATATTATTTTAACGATTTACAGGTCGCGACGCTATGTTAATAGACATCAACGGTCCCCCGATGCCTCCCGGCTTCATCGGCTACCCGCAGCAACCGCCAATGAGCATGCCCAACCTGCCGACGGGCGGGGGACCTCCACCTCCACCTAATGTACAGCCTTTCTCATACCCTACTGTAAGTATCAACATAGTTATAATCGCCTCCCTCACCTCCACTCGAGCCGCTTATATGAAACTGCTAGCCGAGTGCAATTAAAAAAAAAAAATTAAAAAAGTTTTTATTGTTTCTCATACAATTGTTTTACAGCACAAAATTGAGGCAGCCCCGGTAAGTTATAAGGATACTTGTGATGGGGTTACCTCGCAGCTTCCTGTGTGTTACAATCTACCATGTTGAGACATAATTAAAAAGGAAAGAAAAAGTTTTGAATTATACAAAATTATTGTAGCATGATTCAGGTATGTGTAGTGTGTATGTGTGTGTGTGTGTGTATGTGTGTGTGTGTGTGTGTGTATGTGTGTGTGTGTGTGTATGTATGTGTGGGTGTACGTGTAAGTGTATGTAGGGGAGGGGAGTGTGCGGGATGTGTGAGTCTGACTAGGGGTGTGTGTTATTAATGATTGATTGATTCATGTGTGTTATGATTGGGTATAAAATCTTCTTTAGCAGATTCTGGTTAATAAAAGTTCAATTTCATCGTAAGTTTGTGATTTTAACCATTCTGATAGAGTATTTTTACATTCATAGCGCAACATGGGGTAGATATTCATTTTGAGGTTCAATTTGTTATAAATGTAAGTTGATTGAGTAGTGTACTGACGCCTGGCAAAAACCGTACGGACTCGAGGGGAATAAGCCACAATGTCTTTACGTCTTTTATCTAGATTAGATGGATCAAATGAGAGGGTCTTGTGTAGATGTATGGTTATGTTCAAAATATATAGTTTTCTAACGGTGAGAAGATTACTAACCTTGTAAAGGTTGTCTGTAGGATGTCGAAAGGGTTTAAAATACATAACTTTGATGAGTGATCTTTGAGCCCTTTCTAGGTCTAGAAATTTGGTCTTTGTGGCCCCTCCCCAGATCGGTATACAGTATGTGATGACGGATTGTGCCAGAGCAGTATAGATTTTATTAAGTAGCAAAGGTGGCATCACATGTCGCAACGTTTTAAAAATCCATATAAGTTTTCGGACCCTGGTCATAGTATTCTCGATATGGGTGTGCCAGGACAGTCTCTGGTCAATCGTTATACCAAGATATTTAGTGAATCTAACTTGCTGTATGCTTTGACAATTACAATGATGATGGGAGTTTGCACACTCATGTATCACGATCCCAAAATCAGCACCTGGCTGTGTCCTCTGATTCGGAGTAAAGCAGATGAAGTTCGTTTTCGATGTGTTGAGGGTTAAGAGATTAGCATTTAACCAACTTGCTATTACCGTTAATCCACGTTCTGCAGCAGCACGCACGGTAGCACAAGAGTCACCGGCGAAAACTACTGCTGTGTCATCTGCATATGAAAAAACTCGTCCGCCACTGTTCCGAATATTACACAGCTCGTTTATATAGATCAGGAACAGCGTCGGGGCGAGCACACTTCCCTGAGGTACTCCAAAACATACAGTTTTTCCTTCACTAGTGAGGTTTCCAACCCTGACCTGCTGTTTTCGGTTAGATAGGTAACTACTAAAAAGAGAGAGGGCCGTACCTCTTATACCGATTGTTTCAAGTCTGTGCAGAAGGATGGGGACAGAAACGGTGTCAAATGCCTTTTTTAGGTCTAAAAATACTGTAAGGCATTTCAGTCCTTTGTCTACATTATTGACTATATCGCCAGTTAATGCCTTCACAGCGTCTTGTGTTGATAGACCCCTTCTAAACCCAAATTGCGAGGGAGATAAAATATTATGTTTATTAAGGTAATTAATTAGTCTGTTATTAAGTAATTTTTCTAAAATTTTTGCGATGCACGGTAAGACCGATATAGGGCGATAGTTATTGACATCGTTCCGGTCCCCCCCCTTGTGCACAGGCGTAACCATAGATCGCTTAAAAGCCTCTGGAAATATCCCGGTTTTAAAGCACAGGTTGGCCAGTTGGCTTATTAAAGGGACCATGAAGTCTCTAGCAATTTTCAGAAATTTCGTCGGTATTCCATCCCAGCCGGGTGAGCTTCCAGAATCGAGACCCATAAGTATGCCATCCACTTCCTGAGGGTCAGTGTCAAGCAGTACGAATGATGTAGTATGCTGTTCACTCCTTAGGTATGGAGAGCTCGGATTTAATAGATTAGATTTTTTAATTATATCTTCTGCCAATGTTTTACCAATTGTAACGAAAAATTGATTAATACGGTTTAAAGAATCGAGAGGGTATGGTGTGATTTTAAGAAGATTAGAATTGTCTGATTTAGGGGTTTTAAATTGTGTAATTTCGTTAATATTTTGCCAGAGCTCTTTTGGATTGTTTAATGACATAGTTATTTGTTCTCTTTGAGATTTTCTTTTTAGTTTCTTTATTAAGTTTGTGCAAAAGTTGCGAAAACGTCTGAAAGTGATTTGCAGTATTATATTATAGGAATCTTTCTTTGTCTGCACTTGCATTTTATTACGGAGATTAATACATCGAAGTACACCAGCAGTCATCCAAGGCTTGGTAGCGCGCCTACCATTTGGAACTGACTTAGTTGTAGTATTAGATAGTAGTGAAATCTTTATTACGTCTATAAATTTATAAGCTATGATCTCAGGGTCATTATACATATTAAAAAAGGACATGTCCGTACTTATCAAGTTAGTGTAGGCATTATCAAAATTAATTACTGTTTTGGTTTTGGCGGACTTTTTAATGTTTTTTAGTGATCGGGTTATGTTTGTTAATACCATTGCGTGATCTGTGATTGAGGTATTAATAACACCCACAAATGCCGAGTTCAAGGTTTTGTCAATTTTTATAAGTGCATGGTCCAAACAACTTTGTTCTCTGGTAGGTAGACAGTGTCCTGGTAATAGGCCATGTACCGCTAACATATTTAAGTAGTTTAATCTGTTACTGCGTTGTTGAGATGTTTCAGAATTTTTGATTATTAAATTAATATTGATGTCCCCTACAATTATAATATTTTTATGTGTCTTAATAGAGTCAAGGTGAAGATTTAGTGAATTTACAAAGTTATCAGCACAGAGATTAGAAGGTGAACGGTAGATGCCTATGATGGTATAGTTAGAGATGGATACCTGGATAGCTGACGCGTGTGAAATATTGATTTCAGTTACATGGGCCAGGTGGCCATCTCGAACATAGGCTACCACACCATCATTTTGATTAAGCTGATTTTTAGTATAGTACGAAGTGTAGTTATTAAGCAGTGGTAATTGTCTTTGATAGTTAAGCCTGCACTCCGTTAACATCAACACGTCTATGTTATGTTTTATTTGTGATAAGTTTAGCTGTAAGTCTTCAAAGTTAGAATATACACTCCTGATATTTTGGGTTAATACTGTCAAGTTGTAGTTATCATGCTGTAAGTAATTATGCAATTCTTCAATGTTGATAATAGCTGACTTCGAGATTTCGGTGTCATCTATTTCCCGTATAGTGTTAAGATTGCTATCCATTAACGTGTTTATAATACAAGTGGTGCTTCATACAATTTTCATCAGTGAAGAAACCTTGAGAGAGTAATTGTAAATATTTTAATCTGATACTTAATACATTAGACAAAAAATACTCAAAAGGTGGACCAAAGTTTATAGTGGTCTGATTATCATCTCTCTCATCAGCGGTCTGGGTCTGAATATCATGGCACTTTTTTATTGAGTTCCTAGATGTGTGGAGAAGAAAGGCAGAAAAAATTCGCTGCTCGCGATATTTTTAAATATTCTTTTTTCGATTCGTAGTCTTGAAATTGGGTGTTTCAGAAAATAAATAATTAATGATGAATGAATAATTGATGTTGATTGATTGAATGATGATTGAAAAAAGAAAACTTCTTTTTTTAATTTCGTATTTATATTAATTATTTATTTATGCATTTAATCGAAAACAGCGTAGCACATAATGACGGACAGGGACAGTGTGCTCCGGTTCAGAGACCACATCAAGGAGAAGCACGGAGGTATTGACATACTTGTCAACAACGCCGGGCGTGGTAGTTGTAGTACGGTATCTCAGATTCCACAAGTTTATATTTCAAGGCAATTTGCTGGTGAATAATCCTGGCTACTTGGTTATGCCTGTGCAAGTACTCGCCGTTAGCCAGACGAGAACAACCAGAAATAATATGTCTGATGGACTCACCCGGACGGTGGCATAGCATGCCCGATACACGTCAACCGCCCCGTCTTTCATAATATATTTCCGGTAGTTTTTCATTCAACTTAACTTCGTCCATAATCGCACAGACAAAACCTTCAGTTTCCCCAAAGAGGTCGCTGAAACTTAGCCAGGAAACGGATGATAGAAAATCTACATCGGGCCCATGAAGAGCCCGATAGAAGCGGCCGTGAAGCTTGCCAAACTTTCTTGCGGTCATCGGTAGTAAGTACTACAGGTTTACGCCAGTTCTCTTTAACCATGGACAGCGGAGTCCCTTGTCCACTGCGACCACATCTCGGTACATATACTCACCTCGGCTTTTAAAAAATGTTCTCTGAGACTGCACACCTCGCGGTTGTAGAAGGACTTCGCATAAAAAAAGCCTCGACCTCCGCACTTCCGCGGGATGTACAGTCTCATCACCGATGATCGTGGGTGATGCATACGGTTTGCGGTCAGCAGTGTAGGTACGAACTCCCTGGCCGGGCTTGGCCGCCTAAGACGATTGTTCAACAGCTGCCTCCGTGCAGGCGTGTTCCCCTCCAGCTGGAAGGAGGCAAGATTGGTCTTGTTGAGGAAAGAAGGCAGGGCCTCTGAGTCTCCCTCTGCATACCGACCAATTTGCCTGCTTGACGACGTCTCCAAACTATTCGAAAGAATAATTGCCGAAAGACTCGTTCGCATCTGTCACGTGTTGGTCCAGACCTCGCCGATTGCCAGTATGACTTCCGACAGCAGCGTTCAACAGTGGATGCGATCCTATGTGTCCGATTGCTGTCGGAACAGGTGGTATCCCGGGGCGGAGTGGCGTTGGCGGTAAGTTTGGATATCGTTAACGCGTTTAACTCTCTGTCCTGGGATGCGATCAGGGCGGCACTAGTACATCATAGCGTGCCACCTTACCTGCAGTGCATCATCGGGGCTTATCTTCGTGACCGACACATTTGCTTTGTGGGTCGGGACGGTAGCGTTCATCGCAGGAAGATTACGTGTGGGGTTCCGCAGGGATCTGTTTTAGGGCGTCTCTTATGGAACCTCGCCTACGATGTTGTTGTGCGTATTGATCTCCCCGTTGGCGTTAATATCGTTTGCTATGCAGACGACACCCTGGTGTTAGCCGGTGGGGACACCACTGAAGAGACCATTCAACTCGCAGAGCTCGGTTTGGAAAAAGTCGTGGTGTCGATTCGCGAGCTGGGTTTAGCGCCTCATAAAACTGAGGCACTATGGTTCCATAAGCTGCCGAGGAGCAGAGAGCCACCCAGCTCGTTAGTCGAAGTTGGAGATGCGCAAGTCCAGGTGGGGCGATACCTACATTAAGTATCTCGGCCTAACCTTGGACGGTCGGTGGGGCTTCGAAGAGCACTTTGAGCGTCTAGTTCCCCGAGTCGGGAAGGCAGTGGGTGCGTTGCACAGGCTGTTACCCAATCTCGGGGGCCACGAGAAGTTCGCCGCCTCTATGCAGGGGTCGTGCGATCGATGGTCCTTTATGGGGCGCCTATTTGGTCAAATAGGTTGTCAGGCGTCCGGCGCTGCAGGATTAAAATCAACAGCCTGCAGCGGAAAATGGCTATTCGTATCGCACGAGGATACCGTACTGTGTCCTTTGAGGCGGCAACTCTCCTTGCACGTTTTCCACCGTTGGATATCCTGGCAGATATGGACACGGGGGTTAGAGTATAAAAACCGACATGACCCAACCGTTGAAGGCGCGCACTTTGTTTCCGCCTGAAAGAAGGCTATTTAATACCTTCTCCAGGCGACCAAAGAAGCGCTCCCTCAACGATTGCTTCATGTCAGTTACGTTAATACCTAACGCTTCCGACATACCCAAATACTTATAGCTTTCGGAAGATGAAAGGGATCTTAAGTGTATGGAGTACGAGAGCTGAAGTCCCTCGGATTCCATAATCTCCCTTCGCTTTACATACATGACTGCACATTTGTCCACACCAAATTCCATCCTGATGGCGCTACTAAATGTTTTAGTTACTTTCAGTAGCTTCATCAGTCGCAATTTGTTGGGGGCAAAGAGTTTCAGATCATGTAAAGAAGGTGAGATATGACCTCACCACCTCTCCTCAACCGGTAGCCTATACCTGTATCCTCCAGCAATGTGCTTAAAGGATTCAGGGTTAGAACCAAAGAGAATTCAGACTGATCTGTCGACATCCTGGATATCGAAGGACCGTCTTCCATTGCCCCATACACGACTCAAGGAAGGTGCGTAGAGTTGCATCTATTTTGTACAACTGCAGCACCCTCATGAGCCATGTATCATTGAGTCGTAGGCCTTCTTATAATCTATCCAACATGTCGACAGATCCGTACGGGATTGACGAACCTGTTGGCTAATGGCAGTAATGGCCATGTCGATGACGAGTAGCTCTTTAGTACCGCGGGAACCGTCCTTACATCCATTTTAAGAAGCAGACATAATGGATTTTTTGACAATGTGTGTATTAATTTTCACTCTCAAAATGGATGTAAGAAGCTTAGACCGTCGACAAACACGTGATCGGTCTAAGTTCTCCGTGCCTTTTTATTTGGTGTGTTTCAAGATGGCATGTGTCGAGACTTGGGACAGGTTATTTTAGAAACTTGATATGACACAAAATTTCACAAAAATGACTGCCGAAATGAGCTCGCGTTTCGTTTCACATTTAGCAGATACCATCTGGATAAAAAAACTAATTTTAGATTGTCACAAAAACGAAGTTTTCGTAGTTATTCACCCAAAAAAAGCTCAAATCACTATGAAATTGTTCAATCTTAAAAGAATAACAAAAGCTAATATGAATTTTAAAAAAGTGCTTATTATTTACAAAATCAAAACGCATTATTTAAATTCCCTAAAGAAGTAACACTTGCTATCAAAATTACGTCAAAAGCAATAAAATAGTACAATATTTGAGGTTAATTTAGCAAAGTTTGATATTTTTTATTTCAGAAAGTATTTGTTTCCTAAGCTTGAAACTTCGTGAGATTGTTCAAGATAATTAGTACATTGCACAAAAAATTGAAGTCTGCTGCGGATCCCGTATATAAAAGCCGAGCCCTGTCATCTTTCAACCTAGCTTTCAATATACCGTTTTCGCTGTAGCAAAGTGCAGGTGACATTTGGTGACATTAGACGCCAATACATGTTTAGTAATGGAATGTATTGCTATGATGTCGATATTAATTATAGAAAAAGAAGACATTATAGATACCATTTAAACTATTAAAACGATTCTCATAGCAAAAATCTCGTTCTCTTATTATCATGTAATATTTTTAAAATATGGATTTAATACAAAAAAATAAAATAAAGAAACATTCCAAACACAACTGAAAATTAGAAAAGTTTTTTTTCGTAACTTTCCATCCATTCATTCCATCATTCGTTCCATTCGTGCATGCATTTTTGCCATGTGACGAGGTGTGTCAAAATTATAAAAAATAATTCTAAAAATACTTAGGTAAACTTCTTTTTCTATATAAGTATCGACCAGTAAATCATAGCAATACATCCCATCACTAAACATGTCTATGGCGTCATGCGACACGCATTACACTTTGTTTAATTTTCCTTTCAATTTAATTTTATTTGTAGACAATAACATTATGGCAGGGTAAATTTATTTCGCCATGGGATCTGGAGGCCATAGTCCTTGCGCGCCTGCATGAGTGGCGCGCGGAGGCACAGCGCCGGGGGGTAACTCCGCTGCCGCGGCAAATTGTCGCGCAGCGGACAGACTTCCGGCGCGATCTCATGGCGACATAGAGAGAGCGACTATCGCAACCCCGTGCAGGGCACGCCACGATAGGGCGATAAGTCCCCTCTTTGAGGAGTGGCTTGGGAGGCGCCACGGCGCCCTCACCTTCCGCCTGACGCTTGGGTGCTTTCATTG
This sequence comes from Eurois occulta, assembly GCA_950022335.1. NCBI lineage: Eukaryota > Metazoa > Arthropoda > Insecta > Lepidoptera > Noctuidae > Eurois > Eurois occulta. Next base: position 5,326,599 of record OX465484.1, on the reverse strand, counting down.
CGAGGATCGCCCGGAGGACACGGTGGAGCACACCGTGGAGGTCTGCTCCGCTTGGGCGGAGCACCGCCGTGTCCTCGTAGCGGCGATTGGCGGCGGCGACCTCTCGCGTCCGGCCCTGGTTCAAGCCATGGTCCGGGGCGAGAGGGAATGGGAAGCCGTCGCCTCCTTCTGCGAAGCAGTCATGCTAGCGAAGGAGGCCGCGGAACGTGAGAGGGAGATAGCCTCAGCCTCACGTCCCGGCCGCCGCGGGAGGAGAAGCACCGGGCGTCGGGGGCCACGCCGTGATGGCTCTCGGCCACCGTAGGCGCGGGCCTGTGGATGGCGAGTAATGGGCTAGCTCGCCGTCCGTCCGTCGTATGACGACGGGCAGGCCGTGTCGACGGCGCGTTCGTGTTCCACGCGCGCCTCAAAGAGTTGTCAGCAAACGGGAGCGGCCCGCAAGGGCCGGTGCCTGCCAGGGTTGCGGGACTGTTCGAAAGAGATACCCCGGCCCTGGAACATAAAGGGCCAAAGAAGGAACATGGGTGGTTTTTAGTCAGTAAGAGTCTGACACTCCCTTCCGCTCCGCCCAGCGGGGAGCGGGGGGGGGGGGTCATTTGATGATTTCCCACCCACCAAAAAAAAAAAAAAGGGTAAATTTATTTAATTTATTGCTGATTCCATATTTTACGACTAAGGTATTTACTAAAATATTCAGTCATGATTGTAAATCAACGTAACGTTCAAGATTGAAAAGGAACGGTACATCTAATGTCAGCTGCACCTTACTAATTTCGTGACTAATTCCACAACAATAGCTACCTTCTGGCGGTAAAGTTGGTGGGTTTATCGCCACGCCGCCGCCGCCGGGGTCGTACGGTGGACCAAGCCAGCCTCCCATGGGGTACCACCTGCCTCCAGGAGTTGATTCTAAGTCCTTGAGCAATAGCTTCCTCCAGGTATGGCAAAAAGATAATATCGAATATTTTAAATGTAGAAATTCTGGTCTAAATTCTTAACTACGTACCGTCAGTGATGTCAAGTCCTTGCATTTTTGTTGCTAGTCAAGTTGTTTAAAAAAATAATTTCCCCGACTTTATCACCCGTTTTCTCTACCTACTATGTTGTCCTACTAGTAGGACCACGAGGGAGACCAGTTTCTGTTCGTCCTATTATGACAGACGGTCGACGTCAGGGGCACCCCGAGGTTCGGTTCCTGTAAACCCTGCAGACAGTCATAGTAGGACGAACAGAAACTGGTCTCCCTCGTGGTTCTACTAGTAGGACAAAATAGTAGGACCACGAGAAAACGGCCACTTTATCTGAGTCATTATATGTATTAAGAATACTATGGACAGAATTTTTATATTAAATAACTTGACCGTAAATTCGAAGCTTAATTATTTGAGACAGCACTTCCGTTTCCGCGTATTTTCCCTCTCTTTCTACCCTATATACCCTACTCTTTCGCACATCCATCCCCTCTCTCTCTCACCACCAGGTGGGCTCAAGGCCTGATGCGCCTGAGCCTCTTGCTCATTGGCGTTTCGTTTTCCGACGCGTTTGGTTCGACCACGAACCACTTTATATTTCCCCAAAAATTTAAATTTACTGTTGCTATTAACGTGTCAAGTGTTTTACACAGAGCGCAGTTTTTCACGTAAGTGTTTGCACAAAAATTTTATTTTTAACTCTTTAACAGCTTTGCTGTTCGATTTATACCCACATAATAGATTACATTGTCTTTATGTGGATACATTTAAATTTTTCTGCTACAGATTTTATTCTACAAGAATTGCTAAATTCTACCCTACATTGTATTGTTTTTTTTTTTTATTCTAGTAAATAGTTAAATCACATAAGTGTTATTTCGTATTATTAGGATGGAAGACAGGGCTATACCTTCTGAAACCAATCCTGGTGATGTGTCAGTTACTCCAGGCCCATCGCGCCGCCGATCGAGCAGGAGTTCCTCGAGTAGCTCTAGTAGCACATCTTCGAGCTCTAGTAGTTCAGGGAAATCGGTAGGCCGTAAACGAAAACGTTCACGACGCCACCGTCATAAGAAATCAAAACGTTCGCGACGTTCTAGAAACCTTAGGGTTAATAAATTATCTAAGGAGGTAGAGGAGCTTCGTGACCTGCTTGGCCGTAATAATAATAATGGTACACACACCTATCCCATAGATAATTGTAATGAGTCCTGTATTGATTTAAATGAAAGCCGCGAATTATTTTGTGATAATGATATTAATGAGGGTAGCAGTGAAGCTACAAAAGAGTTTTCGTTTAATATTCAGACCAAGCTTAAGGAACCGTCAGTCCCTAAAGCACCTAGTGATTTTTTAAATACACTGAACTTTATTCAGCATTTTGATAATAATGACTGGTGTGATGTTCGTTATGCCGATACTCAAAAATTGTACAGCCATTCACCTGGTTTCGTAGATTTAGAGATTAATGACGAAATAAAAGCCTATGAGTCTACGCGTCATTTAGCTCAAGCAGATAGGGCCTACGCTGCCCAAACTTTTTGTTTATTAAAACTTAGGGAGGTTTTACAAGATTCTATGAAAAGTTTCCTAATATGGGCAAGAGACGAACAGGGTAAATTGTGTTTTGATAATTTACAAGAAAAAATTATTGAAATATTTTTCAAAGGTGATGTGCATAAAGTGTCATCCGATTTACTGCAATTACTTTGTGGCCATAGAGCCGAAATTATTCAGATGAGACGTGATGCCATATTGAAATTTATTCGAGATCCTCTTATAAAATCATCTTTACGTAAAATACCTCCCTCATGCCAAAACCTTTTTAATGCTGAGTCTTTTACGACTACCCTCGAAAAAATCGGTGGTGTTAAGGCGTTCTTACCACTGAAAAGTAATGACAGCTCTGCCCATCAAGCTGGGTGTAGTAAAGCTGTATATAACAATCGCCCTCCGCAGGGGGCGGTCTGTTACAACAAGCCTTCACAAGGTTTTGTACCTGGATGCTGCCATGCTCACGCTGCACATCCGGCATATACCGCTCCTCCGCAGGGGAGCTATCATTCTCAATGTCCTCAGGGATATGTAGACAACCACTCTAATCGACGAGGAGCCTCCAATACAAGAGGTTCCTTTCGATCCCGAACCGGTCGTTATAATCGATCAGGCAATGGCCAATTCAAAAACATTCGAAATCAGAACGCGTCCAATAGCGCGTCTAAAAATGATCAGTTTAAAAAACGGAGGAACTGACTCGAGTCGCTCGAGCACCGAGTTCAGAGCCGGCCAGTTAACTCGCTTTGCCGACCGTTGGGAACACTTGGGAGCTCCAAAATTCATTATAAAAATAATAAATGGCTATCGAATACCATTCCTTCGAAGACCTCCACTGATTGTCCCAAATATAAAAAACAGTGCCTTCAATATTCTGACGTCACCAGAAATGTCAATGCTTGTAAATCAAATGAAAACACAGGGCGTTCTCGAGATTGCAGATATTTCCCCGAGCTTCTTATCAACAATATTTTTGGTACCAAAAGGCGATGGTTCCGTCCGCCCAATTTTCAACTTGAAAGCTCTAAACGAGTTTGTTTACACAGACCGATTCAAACTGATAAACATTTTTCGAATACCCGATTTTCTACAGCCTCGAGATTGGCTTTGCAAGATAGACCTTTCCCAAGCCTATTTTCATTTGGCCATTTGTCAGTCGCAACGACGGTTTCTCAGAATAATTTACGAAGGAGAATTACTCCAAATGACATGCCTCCCATTTGGGCTGAGTACGGCTCCAAAGGTTTTTGCGTCCCTGACCAATTGGATCGCTCAAACTTTGCGAGAAGAAGGCATACGCTTAATTGTCTATTTAGACGATTTTTTGATCGCCCATCAGGATATAGGCGTTCTCAGATCACAGGTTCAGTTAGTGGTGCAACGGTTACAATACCTAGGTTGGCAGATCAACTTTCAAAAATCCGAGCTCACGCCCCAAAAGAATTTGGTCTATTTAGGCGTTCATTGGGACCCCTGGCTCAATCAAAAACGACTTCCGATAGACAAATATCAGGGCCTTCTGGCCAAATTGTCACGCATGCGGAGGGACAACAAAGTAGTATTAAAGGACCTACAAAGCCTTGTAGGCCTCCTGAATTTTGCCAGTTTTGTAGTTCCAAACGGCAGGCTCAACCACCGGAGTTTAGTGGATTTTCTAAATTCAATTCCGAAATCGTCAAAAAGCCTGCATGCATTACCAGCAGAGGCACAAGAAAATTTGGAATGGTGGATGCAAAACTACCAAGCCTCGACACGGATTCACATTGCACCTCCAAGTCATTTCCTTTCAACAGATGCCTCCGATATAGCATGGGGCGCACAGTTGGACAGTCGGTCACTGTCAGGACCTTGGAGCGAACAGGAGGCCGGGTTGCATTGCAACCAAAAAGAAATGCTGGCAATTTTAAAAGTCTTACAAGGTCATTGTCTGCTCCTGCGATGCTCCACAGTGCTTGTACAGTGCGACAACAAGACTGTGGTCGCTTACCTGCGCAACGAGGGGGGGACAATATCAAAACCCCTGATGAATATTACAAAGAAGGTTTTCGAGGTACTGAACCAACACAGTATCGTTCTAAAAGTTTTTCACTTACCGGGGAAATTCAACATTCTGGCCGATCCTCTTTCTCGGGGTCGGGCTCCCGTAGAATGGCACTTAATATCTCGATGCACAGAAATAATATTTCGGAAATTTGGAATCCCGGTAATAGATCTTTTTGCCTCAGAAACGGCTCATGTCGTTGCCAATTATGTGTCGCTGGACTTGAACGACAAACAAGCCATTTACCACGATGCGTTTTCGATCGAATGGAACTACCAGTTAGCGTGGGTGTTCCCACCACCTTGTCTAGTTCCAAGAGTACTAGCGTACCTCAATCGAGCGACCGGAATCTTCCTTTTGGTGGTTCCTCGGTGGGACCGAGTTTTCTGGAGAGGAGACCTGAAGACACGAGCAATAGGTCCTCCCTTCACTATTCGGAACCTGGACCATTCTTTAGTGAACACGGCAACCGGCCTCCCACCTCCCAGAGTCCAAAATATAACCTTAGAGGTATGGAAATGTGGGGGTGGGGTCAAAACTTGAAAAACTGGAATTTAGACCAAATAAAATTGTTAGAATCATCCTGGAGGCCATCAACTCGCAAAACCTACAGAGCTGCTTGGTCACGATGGTTAAAATGGGCAGAAAAACATAAAATTAACCCAGTTAATCCAGAGGGATCTGTAATGGCACAATTTTTAGCGGATTTGTATTTAATTGAAAAGTTATCGTATAATACAATACTCTTGCACAAATCTGTAGTTTCTACACTGTGTAATGCGGATTCGGGTAACCTTTTAAGTTCCCATACTTTAGTGAAGCATGTGCTAAAATCAATTGCTCTCAAACAGCCGGTAACAAGCAAACCCGCTATCTGGAACATTGATGATCTATTGTCTCATTTAGCGAATAGTTCCATAGACTCAAACAATATTTTCGCAGCATCTAGGCATACAGCCGCATTACTACTTCTCTGTTCGGGCAGACGAGTTCATGATTTAACTCTCCTCTGTATTGACTCTGATCACTTAACTATGTCAGATGATAGTGTGATAGTGTGGCCAGTTTTTGGTTCCAAAACCGATTCTACTACGCATAGACAATCTGGTTGGAAATTGTTAAAAAATCCTGCTAACAGGAATCTGGATCCTGTTTATTGGATACGTCGGACTATTGACCTACTCAAAAATAGACGCAATTTGGCTAAATGTCACAATTTATTTGTGACCATAAGGGGTCAAGCTAGACCTGCTTCTCGAGCTGTGATAGCAGGTTGGATTAGATCCCTCCTATTAGAAGCCAAAATAATAGCGACTCCTGGTAGCTTTCGGTCTGCGGTTGCATCAAAAAATTGGTCAGAAAATCTTCCAATTGATACCATTTTGGCTAGGGGTAATTGGAAAGTTGAAAATACTTTCAAGAAATTCTATAAACGTCAAGTTATGCCGGCTGCTTCGGTTTCTGGTATAACCATAACGAATTTGTTTGATCCTTTAAATTGAGTGATTAAGTAATCGTATCACACAATAATCAATGATTATGTAATTTTATAATTTCATAACTAAATTGTTATATAAATTTTCATTATTATAAGTTTCTTATTTTTAGTTTACCTTATTGAATGGTGATTGTTAAAGGATTTCTTTGTTGTTTATGTAAAAAATAAAAGTTTCTACGCACATCTATGTTTTTGTTTTATATTTAGGAAAATGTAAAACCACAATACCATTACTCCCCTCTGTAATAATTCTTTGACATTAAATTCTTATGTATTTTCATCCTCACATTGGCGTTCTTGACCACCAGGCGATAACAAACACGTCTCAAATAATTAAGCTTCGAATTTACGGTCAAGTTATTTAATAGCAGCGTTTTTCCTGAAATAAAACGCTTATTAAATTACTTACCTAAATTCGAAGCTTAACTTAATTCCTGCCTGTTGATTTTCAACACAATGAGCAAGAGGCTCAGGCGCATCAGGCCTTGAGCCCACCTGGTGGTGAGAGAGAGAGGGGATGGATGTGCGAAAGAGTAGGGTATATAGGGTAGAAAGAGAGGGAAAATACGCGGAAACGGAAGTGCTGTCTCAAATAATTAAGCTTCGAATTTAGGTAAGTAATTTAATAAGCGTTTTATTTCAGGAAAAACGCTGCTATTATGAATTTCGTTCTGATTTTTTTAAGACCATAATTAATTTATATGTAAGTCTATAATTAACGTAAATGTTGCTTTTCATCTCACTTTTAACTAAACCGTGTTTTTTTTTTAATTACTAGGTATTATATGACTAGTGCACGTTTGAGTGTGTTATGCTTGAAAGCATTTTTTCCTTTCCAGGACGAAATGAGCAATCTGCCACCTGCTTATGACAGCATCCACCACGATTTGGTACTTATTTTTTATTATTATTTTTTTGCTTTCGACTTTTTTTTGGCTTTCATCACTAACATTACTGCACGATATCATTACCCTCTGTAAACGTTAGGATATCTCATAAATCTAAATCTCACAGGACATTACATTTTACAACAAGCACGAGGGAGTTTCACATTTAGATCCAATGATGAATGACTGCTCTTGAATGAAATTTGAATGTCCTGCTTTATTGTTTAAATTCGTCCTTTGAAACAATATCGTGACAACATCAATTCAATTTTCTAGCCTCCCCACGTCCCAACACCGATGCCACCGCACGTACCAACACCGCAGCCGCGTTCCCGAGTCCCTCCGAACCATTTTCCGGAGTTGCCCGAACTGCCATCAGTACCATCAGACTTGATCCTGCCTTCAGTGCCTCATAGCAATGACTCTAACACGAACAACCAGCCAAACGCGCCCAACGCTAACGATGAGATCGACTTTGATGATCTGAACCGTCGGTTTGAAGAATTGAAGAAGAAGAAGTAAGGTGGGGTAGGTTGCTAGTCTCATATATGCGCGGGGTTTATGGCCTTGCTACACGCGCAACCTTGCTTGGGTAAACTCATAGCAAGTTAAAGATACAAGACCAGAGGTGACTGCAACCCCTAATCGTAGTGGCAAAGCCAGCCCATTGCGGTGGTACACCGCAGCGACACGGTTATTTTCTATCATCATCATCCTAGCCTAGCCTTTTTCCAACTATGTTGGGGTCGGCTTCCAGTCTAACCATCTGAATACCATTATTTTACATGGAGCGACTGCATATCTGACCTCCAAAATTCAGTTAGTACCGGATAGTACAATACCCCAATTACCCCATGGGAAGACTGGTTGTCAGACTTTCTTGCGCCACTAACTACCTGTAACGACTGTCAAAGATTACAAATGACAGGGGTCGGGTCTTAGGGGGAAGCGCCAGGGTAGCCCGCGAAATTCAAATTATTTTACTTTTTTTGCAATTAGCAGATCAGAGTCAGGTTGTATGTTGATTAAAATATTATTAGCGGCCGTAACAAATACCGTTGGCTTTACTGAGTTATAATAATTAAAATCATCCAATTGCAAAAAAACGCGAGAAAATTTGAATTTCGTGGGCTATCCTGGCGCTATATAAATCTGTTAATATTGATCTACTAGTTGACGGTTCTGCTAGAAAACTTTAGTCTGCCTTATTAGAAATGGGTTGAATACCGGATGGATAATAAGAATTAATTTGAAGAGGCAATCATGAAGGATAACTCGCAAGTATGTGGCTAGCTTGTTTGGAGTTAGGCCGATGCTCACTTTTTATTGATTATGAAGTAAATTAGCTAGTAATTAATCACAATATTATGTCAATGATTAAAACCCTTGGTTCCTTTGAACAAATATCGGGTATTTGAATAAAATATTAATATACTTTGCCTCGCTCGGCTTTATCTTATACCTCGACATTTCATTAGTATGTATGTGATATCAAAATAATTTAACACAAGTCACAAGCGTCCCTCATGTAACACTTGTTCATAAATTGTTATTGAATCACTTAATTTAACTTCCTTTTATATTATGTTAAGACTGTTAAGATTGTCGATTTCTGTATGAAAAACCAAATATGTATGTATATTTTTTTAATTTTCTGGCTTTCTGCCGGTAATATAATGTGATTGAATATGTTAATGTATTTAGCTTTTTTTTACTGTTGTTCTAACTAACCGTTACATAATAATTAGGGATTTGAAAGTATAACATGTTTTATAATAATGGATGATGAATAGCTGTTGATAACAGCAAGATTTTTCTTTTGCTTAGAAAGGATATGTGCGAACGCGAAGTAAATAACACTAGGAATACTTTATTTTCTAACCCATTCTTAGAAGTGTTTACTGCACATTTTCACAAACACAATTCGACACCTAAATGTATTGCCTAAAGGAGTCTGCCCACTACGCCGTACCATACCATGCCCGTGCTATGAACGTATCAGGCACGGAAAGAAACATGACACAGACTACTATGCCCACTAGGACGAATCAACAGGGTATCATACCCGTCTATAACGGTCATCATACGCGCTTAAACGTTAAATATATTCTTTGTATTGAACAGTATGAGACTGCGCTCTAGGCCGTTCCGTCACCGTCGCGTGACATGTACGGAGTGTCGACAATATTTAGCCGGTACCACACTCATGGCACGTGACGGTGTTTGTCGGTCCATCTAGTAGGCATAGTATCATAATTTTCAATACAAAGAATATTTTTCTACCTGATAAGTTCATAGCACGGTCATGGTATGGTACGGTGTAGTGGGCAGAATCCTTTATGCAAAGATATTTAGACTGCGCTTTGTGTACAGTCGCCGTCAGATATATTGTAGCAGACAAGGTGACCAAATACTTCTGAACAATTTGAAATGTCAATAAGTTCCATACACCACAAGTTACCATTAATATCTGAACATTCATTACTTCTATAATATCTGAGCAGATGCTTGTCAATAATTTCTACATAAACAACTAACCGAAAATATTTGAACACTTACAACGTCAAGTGTATCTACGCCGACAAACAATGAGCTTACCTAATTCAATGATGCAGATGGGGTAGTCTTAGATATCTGAGCACTTTACTATTAATACAATATATATAGGAACTCTTTTGCTAATTTAAATACTATAACGACCCTGGCAGTTACAAAATGTTATAATTTTAAATAAAAGTAAAAAAACTATATATATAGACTAGCAAATGACTGGACTAACCACCATAGTCAAGTCGATAGTCGTTTTTGGTTCGTTCTTTATATCACGCAGTAACGAATTAGGTAAGCTCAGTGTTTGTCTGCGTAGATACACTTGACGTTGTAAGTGTTCAAATATTTTCGGTTAGTTGTATATGTAGAAATTATTGACAAGCATCTGCTCAGATATTAATGAAGTAATGAATGTTCAGATATTAATGGTAACTTGTAGTGTATGGAACTTATTGACATTTTAAATTGTTCAGAAGTATTTGGTCACCTTGTCTGCTACAATATATCGGACGGCCACTGTACTGAAAACGGTCATCAGTCTTGCAACTCAAAAGGAGAAATATTTAGTTAAAATATAGATATGTGTAAGTATAGGTTATGAAATAATAGAGTCTTATTTTAATATATTTTATACAATTTATTATTGCTGCAAATGTCTGATATAAAACCATGCTTCCATTGATGACGGGTAGCAAGCGAACGTATAGTGTTGTCATAACGTGTACACTATGAAATACATATAACGGGTAGCAAGCGAACGTATAGTGTTGTCATAACGTGTACACTATGAAATACATATACATTTCATCTGTTTCAGTGTTTCATTTCCTTGAATATGTAATCGACGAAAAAAGGGAAAGTGTCAACATTTTATTATTACCATATCTTAATTCCTCTTTGTACAAACATTTAGGATGTTTACTACCTTATTTATATCGATACCTTTGGGTAGAAAGGTCGTATAAACCATTTTGGCCAAATTGAGTTATATATACCATTTTTATCAGAATTTTTTTCTCTATCGATCTGTATATACGAAATGCAGAAATTCGCACAAAAATGGTTAATACGACCCAGAAATTTTCGGTCATAGCCTCCTAAAAAAGGTAAATTTTCAATGTAAAAGCCGAACGTTTTTTTTTGTAGTTTTGTTATGATTTAATGACCATAATTTACATTAACTCAGGGCGTAAAAATAGTCATTAATTGTAAATGGTTTATACGCCCTAACGTGTTAAATGCATTATCTAAACATAGTTTAAATTCGACGTCGTAAATCCAAAGGCAGTTCGCGACGTTGGTGTATAAACCATGTTCATTGCAAGAAGCACTTTACGACCAACACACAATTCTCGCATTTGGCGCGCAGCGACAAGCAGAAGAGCGAGCGAGATAGATACCGGCGCATTTGTTTACTTGGATGCGAGTTCGCGCACTGAGCGTTTCGTCACATCGATACCTTTTTGGGTAGAAAGGTCGTATAAACCAAAACCCGACTTTTCAGGAGAGCAGAAAAACAATTTTTTTTACATAAAAATTCATAACTTTTTTGTTTTTGAAGTTATAAAAAAATGATCTATGAGAAAGGTTCTTACAATTTGCAAATGAAAAAGGTTAAATCATCAAAACCTATCTATCTGCTTTAGTTTTAAAGTTAGCTTGGATTTACGTCTAAGAAAAAATCAATTCTTGGTTAATACACCCCATGAAAATGTACTTTGAAAAAACTGTATAGGTCGTATATCCATTTTTGGTAAGCTTATGGTCACATTTACTGTCGTAAAAACCCATATATTTAGTTTTTTTTTGTATTAAAAACCATTTATAAACATAGATCAATTGAATTCTGACTAATAAACAATCCTGTTACTCTCAGAATTAGTAGGAACTCAATTATTATTATTCTAATACCCATTATTGGTCGATTCAAATAAAATAAAACTACCTGAAATACGAAATCAACATTTATTATTATGATACCTTCTAATCAACATTTACTATTATTTCAATAATGGTACAACATACCTAACAGTTTTAACATTTTTAAATTGAAAAAATAATGAAAAACACTTTATAAAACAAATTGCAAATATCGGATGTACAATATAAAGATTTAAAACGTCTATGTGATAATGGCATTATACCAAAAAGGTACCACCATGATTATTTTAACTTAGGTACCCCATGGAAATGTGGCTGACTCTCTTACGCTAACCGACGAAGAAGACGAGGAAGAGCTAATTGAATAATACAATTATTATTATAAAAGAATAACTTTTCGTATTTATTTCAATTTCTATTTTCACATTTCGTTCGTTGGCAAAATATTATTTAGTAAAAAATCGAGACTATGTTAAATGAATTCTTTGTCACCTAAAATTCTTTGTCACCTAAAATTATTTTTTGAAAATATTTTTCTCAATTCATAATTCGTTTTAAAATAATATATAATAATAATTATAATAATTTATAGTAACAATTCATACATAATTTTAAACTAATTATGAATACTTTATATCATAAATAAGTTACTTTTTAGTGCATAAGTTAGTTACGTTTAGTGCTTGATCGTTTTTTATTTTTTTAGTTGCAATTCAATAAATTACTTAGTAAGTAAGCCTTAGTACAAAGGCTTAATTCAATAAATTATTGTAATTATAACAAATTATAATAATTATAACAACTTAAACTGAAAAGTGAAATAAAAAAATCTACTTAATTTTTTTATTTCACTTTTCAGTTTAAGTTGTTATAATTATTTTTTCAATTTAAAAATGTTAAACCTGTTAGGTATGTTGTACCATTATTGAAATAATAGTTAATGTGCATTAGAAGGTATTATAATAATAAATGTTGATTTCGTGTTTCAGGTAGTGTTATTTTATTTGAATCGACCAATAATGGGTATTAGAATAATAATAATTGAGTTCCTACTAATTCTGAGAGTAACAGGATTGTTTATTAGTCAGAATTCAATTGATCTATGTTTATAAATGGTTTTTAATACAAAAAAAAACTAAATATATGGGTTTTTACGACAGTAAATGTGACCATAAGCTTACCAAAAATGGATATACGACCTATACAGTTTTTTTAAAGTACATTTTCATGGGGTGTATTAACCAAGAATTGATTTTTTCTTAGACGTAAATCCAAGCTAACTTTAAAACTAAAGCAGATAGATAGGTTTTGATGATTTAACCTTTTTCATTTGCAAATTGTAAGAACCTTTCTCATAGATCATTTTTTTATAACTTCAAAAACAAAAAAGTTATGAATTTTTATGTAAAAAAAAAATTGTTTTTCTGGTCTCCTGAAAAGTCGGGTTTTGGTTTATACGACCTTTCTACCCAAAGGTATCGATATGTATATTGAGAAACAAAATGGATGATTCTAATTTCATATTTTTATAATTTTGTCATTTCTCACATCATTGTTGCAGGTTAGATTAAGCGATAGATACACGAATAAGATAGCAAGATATTATCTTAAATTACGTACTTTAAAGGCAGACGTATTATTCGTCGATGTTCGTATTATTGCTTATGTGGAACACTTTTTCAAGTTGAATCAGCTATTAGAAATCACTGAATGAATTGATTCATGAATAAATAAAAGAAGGCGCCAACAACTACCGACGATCAGCTATTCAAATTAATGCGCGGATTCCAATAAGAATATACAAAAATTATTTTTTAATTCTAAAATATAAATAACAGCCTTAAGGAGTATTTGAGAAGGTTTTGTTCATAAAAGACTGTTGATTTGCTGCGACAATGTTGCTATTTTCGCGTTATTTGGGTCGGTAATGTCGCCACCGTCTCTTTTCAGTCGGTTGTGGACTTGGGTGCTGGATACTATTCTAGTTTGTATTTGGAGCTTGTTGGGAGATTCAGCTAGGAGGGTGCCGAGGGCTACCAAACCTCTGTAACGGAAATATTCATACTTAGAATTTTACTCAAATAGGCCAAATTATGGACACTAAAAAGATCTGTGTGAACAATAAAATCAATGTGACTTATTTTCAATCTTTCAAGCTATCTGAAAAGTCTAAATTTTTTGTCAATGGGCGACTAGACAGCGTTCCGTCGAAGAGTGATATATTTTGTGAGGTAACAGATACATAACATAACGCCTGCAATCCCCGAAGGGTTAGGCAGAGGTGTACCGAATAGTATACCCACATTTCGCCAGTTATGTTTAAGGCGAGCCCATTGCCATCAACCGGGTACAAATCGAAACTCCGTGGCTACTACTGAGAAATTCCTAATGGAAAAACTCAATAACAATTTGCCCGACCCGGGAATCGAACCCAGAACCTAATGCTCAGCAGTCGACAATGCTGATAACAATATTTTCTTCTAGATTTAAATAACAAAGTAGCACAGTTCACCTGAAATAAGCTTCGTTATCAGTGATTCTGGTGAGTAGCTGCACGAGGCAGTCTGCGAGGTCCACGCTGTCGGGCTGCTGCGCTAGTGCCACGGACAGGTTCAGCAGTAAAGATGTGGCTGCGATCTGTAACAAACAAGTTATGTAACTTTGGTTTGCTAGCAAGTTTATGCATAGGTTCATCGCTTGCAGTGTATAGGACAGAGAATATTGGCATGGGACACAACCAACATAAAAAAAATTATCACAAATATAAATTCTCTGGAATTCCGATACTTAATTAATACATAAATACTGTTTTGACGCCTACAAATGTAAGGCTAAGCATACTTGAATCATTCCATAACTTTAAACTGCGTTCAGACTATTACTGTTAGAATAAGGGCCTATTTCGTGTGCGTTACGATTGCTCCGCCAAGTTACGCAAACAAAGAAAACTTCGCCAAAAAAATTGTCGAAATTTGTCAAAATCGAAGGGAACAAACCAAAAATTTGTCAAAGTAGCATTATAAAAGTTATAAGGGTTTTAAGTTGGCCGCGCGAACGTAACGTGGAGGATTGCGCGGCCATAGAGATCTCAGCAACTACATGGGTTAGAGATCTAATTCTTTTTGTCAATTGAAGACTGAATTTGTCAACAATTGTCGAAAAAAAAATTGTAAGGTTTGGATCAATGTTTTACGAAATATTCACCTTGGAAGTTATGGCCGCGCAATCCTTCACTTGTTGTTTCTTTATTGTTGATTATTTCTTTGAAACTTAAGACTTCATATAGTAAAACTATTACTAAGCTAAGGGCTCGTTCAGACACGAAAGAACTGCGCGATTGCAAATCATGCGGTTTAGAACCGCAAAAAGTGCTAATTACAAAACCATTTCGAGGAATAAGATCTTTAATTGTTTATTTCTCATTAAAATGAAAAAAAACTCTCTATTCATTTACATTTCTGAAGAAATGTGCCTTCAATGATCATCTCAATAAGGAGTATCATGAAATACACTTTTTGCGGTCCGCATGATTTGCAATCGCGCAGTTCTTTCGTGTCTGAACGAGCCCTTAGCTTTATGTGAATGCCATTAAAAAACCAACTGTCAATAGAGTGTTATTTACGTACAATTTAAATCGCCGCATGAGCAAAGGAATCTTTTCCTGTGCTGACGCTAACTTCAAAATTAAATACAAATTAAACTAGCCATTGAATTTCAAAAACATTCAAATTCGTTTCTTAAAATACTACATTTGAACTAAAAAGGTTTTATTTAATAATAATTGAGCTAGATGTTGTCCAATATAATTGCTAGTCTGTAGTTAGAGGTATTCCCAAATAAAATCGAAATCATGGTTACCCAGCTCGAACATTGTATGAGATAACATCATTTTTAAGATTACACGCGTGGAAAACTGTTCTGAGGGTAAAACGATATGTCATTCTAACCTGGTTAAAATGTCGAATAAATGTATGTTCACACCGAAATCCTAGCAATTATAGATCATGAGATATCAGCGTACAAAGTAACGTTTCGACTGCGCGGCCAAGTACTTTTTGTTTTGGACTGATTTCGTCTGTTTAGCTAAACTTTAGTAGTATTTATTGCTTTCGTTAGTTTTGACAAATTAAGACCTTTCTTCTTGTAATAGTTTTACTATATGAAGTCTTAAGTTTCAAAGAAATAATCAACAATAAAGAAACAACAAGTGAAGGATTGCGCGGCCATAACTTCCAAGGTGAATATTTCGTAAAATATTGATCTAGACCTAATAATTCTTTTTTCGACAATTGTTGACAAATTCAGTCTTCAATTGACAAAAAGAATTAGATCTCTAACCCATGTAGTTGCTGAGATCTCTATGGCCGCGCAATCCTCCACGTTACGTTCGCGCGGCCAACTTAAAACCCTTATAACTTTTATAATGCTACTTTGACAAATTTTTGGTTTGTTCCCTTCGATTTTGACAAATTTCGACAATTTTTTTGGCGAAGTTTTTTTTTGTTTGCATAACTTGGCGGAGCAATCGTAACGCACACCCTATTTCACGATGTCCGAATAGCCACTACTATAAAAAATAAAACGGAATTTGTATGAAATTATCTGCCAAGTAAGTTAACACTAACTTCATCGTAGGTGGTGGAACAGGCCCTTAGGGTCATGATACATTGATCGACGGAGTTTGCATCCTTTTTAGACTACTTTCTTAAATCATGATTTACCTGAGTGTTGTTATTGAGCTGCGTGAGACATATGAGCGAGTGCACGACGCTCTCCCTCGCGGCCAGCACCAGCATCTCTCCGGGCAGGTCACTGAACGCGTTCACAAGGACTCGCATCGCTAGCATTTGGTTTGCTGGGAGGTTATCTGAAAGTATATCATTTTTAAAGTACTGGTATTAGTTGTATTCGTAAGTATGGAGAAGTCCCAATGAGCTGTAAGGCCTGTCCACTGACTATTTCATCTTCGAGTTTGCTTCACTGTCAAAATCAAATAAATAAATACATTACATTACATTGATCATTATTCCACTTATAACAATAATAAAATATGGATATTAATGTTGATGGATGGAGAGGGAGAGGCAGGCCAAAGAAAAGATGGATGGATTGTGTGAGGAATGATATGAAAGAAAGAGAAAGGTGTAAATGATGCCGTGACGTCTAACAGGGGAAAATGAAAGAAGAAAACGTGTTGCGCCGACCTCAAGCAGAATGGGACAAGGGCAAAAAGATGATGAATAAACTTGCTGCTGTCAAATGCAAAAGAACTGGGTGTAGTGTGTGAAAGATAACATGCCTATATAAATGTAACTAAGTATGTAAGTGGTCAAAGGTAAAACTACTACTGTACTTTAAGCAAGACGGTTCTTTGGTTTGGTTCCCGAACACCGAATAGTAAATGGCGACCCTGCCTGTAACTGGCGCTGGATCAACCGCAATTTATTCGGAATTTTAAAAGAGTAGTAACCGGGGAGGGCCTGTACTTATGCTTTTACGGTTGCACAAAGACACGCTTTTGCTTACGCTTTGCTTGGTAGTATAGATGCAGGCCTACCCTACTGCCTCCCTCAGAGGTGGTAGGGTGGCGGGGTCTTGAGGGTGAGCGCTACAGTCGTGTAGATCCTCAAGGCAAGTCTGGGGGATACCTTCACGAGGTTGCCGCCCTTTTCTTGGTCTAATTCCATAAGGAATAGACGTATCGAAAACCACCAGGCGCTTTTCTTCCGCTTTCCCGAAAGCCAACTCCTAGGCCTAGGGTAACCCAAACCCCATTCCCGTGATCCAACGCCCAATCCTTCCTTCCTTCTTCCCCTTTTTATCCTTTCGGTCCTCCTCCCACAACCTTCTAAAATGTCGCAGAAAGGAAAATTTAATCCCCAGGTGGGTCCCGGCAATGCCGGGGAATCCCACGCCGATCCGTCGGCCAGCTCCCACCGTAATCTGGGGGGGGGGCACCAATCTGCCTACATGTGCCGCGCCTTCTGCGCGGCAGGCTGCTTTAGCGCCAATAGCACCGGCTGCGGCTTACGCGCCACCTGACCCGAATATGGCTGCGACTTCTGCGCCTACCGACACTCTAACGGCTGCGACCACCGCGCCTACGACCCTGACATACGTTATACCTTCCACGAGGGCCTGGCAACAGAGCATCGTTCGGAAAAGTGTAACGAACAACCCTGACAATGACACTGACTAAGCACGACTCTCCAGTCTTGACGACGAACTCCGCGCGCTGGCACTCCAGCGCGAGAAGATCGAAGCAAGGTTGAGAGAAATAAACTCTGAACACCACGGGACGGGAAAGGAAGCCGAATCTGGTGGCTCTGGTTTCATCTCTGTGGATGAAGTACGCATGCTGAAACGTAAGCGCGGAAAAATCGGTAACAGAGTATGAGTGCGTTTACGGAGAAGCGATTTTAGACGCGTTTGTTTGAATTAGGGCGTTTTTTGCGGCCGAGCCCGCGGATGGCACCGACGCGTCCCACGCGGCGTTTATCGCGGCGGCGCACGCAGCGGCAATTCTCGATGAAGCTATCGTGCGCTCCCATCTCTCGCCAACATAAAACTAGTCGATTTGATCGAGGCGAGCGTGCGCCGCCGCGATGCCCGCCGCGTGCTTCGCTACACGTTAGAGGATTGCAGGGCACCGCCACGCTTCCCGTCTCGCTTCTCTATGAACAAATGGTCGTATATTGCTATAAGTTTGTGTTTACGCGTGCGATGATGCGTGCCGCTTCACGCGCCGCCCCACCGTAAACCGAAAAAACGTCCGACGCGCCGCGAGACGCCACGCCACACGCGACGCGAGACACCCCGCGTCTCCGTAAATGAGGCCTAAGAGATCTCAACAACCGTTTGCGCAAAATCCGCGAAGGCAATAGCCAGCGCGACGCACAAACGGTTGCTTGTAAGGGAGTACGCGACCAGCCGCAAGTACGCGAAGGGGAAGCCCAGCGCGAAAAGCAGCAGGATGCGGAAACATGCGGGCAAGGACTAGTACGCGAAGGGGAAACCCAGCGCGAAACGTCAATGCCTGCACCAGAACCATCCGGAGGAAACGACCGGAACCGCACCGAAACGACCTAACGACAACCCAGAAAAAAGCGAGGCAAGCGATCTGGATTCTCGCACGGGGAGTCCCTGGCACAAAACACCGTGCCAAGCCCCTCGGAACCGCAACCTGGACCAAGTGGTCAGGGAGCGGCAAAGAGGGTGCGCCCGGACGATACGGTTTCGCCGAGCATGCTCCAGGGGGACGCCAAGCGTGTCAGAATCCAGACTGCTCAGGGGGAGCAGAGAACCTACGCACGGGCCACAAAGGATATTCCTGCGCGGCTCGCCGTAGCGATCTGCCTTTCGCCTCCATCCCGTGACGTGACCACAGACGAGACCGAGCACATCAAGGTCAACCTCGAGAACCTCGTCATGGACGCCGACCCCTCCAAACCACTCCCGGCCTTCCGCGGTTACCCACGGGTAGCGGATGGCACGGCTCAGATGTGGTGTGAGGACGACAGTGCCCTGACCTGGCTGACTGAAAATGTGCCCAAAATAAAATTGCCTAACACAGACGCGACACTGAAAGTGATGAAGCAGTCCGACGTGCCGACCCGTGTCCGAGCAGCGCTCTTCGTACCCAGGTACAATGGGGACATAGCGCGGCTCCAGAGTATTCTGACTCGTCAGAATACTTGGTATGACATAGGGAGGTGGTCGCTGTACAGAGCGACATCCGTCGGTGGTGATAACCACGGGACTTATCTGACCCTGGGTATCCCACCGGAGGAAGTCGAGAAGGTCTTGGGGAGGGAGCGGCGGGTATCGTACCTTCTGGGGTCGATATACGTGCGCTTTTTCCCCAACACCCAGCCCTCCGACACCCAGACTACGACCACGACCAGCGCACAGACCCAACCGACACCGACAGATGACCTGACCATGACGCAACTGGAGGAGGAGCTGGCGAGAACGGCGATGGCTGATGCCGACGCTGGGAGCATGCCAACCTCACCACCAGGGTGGACAGAACAGTTGCTCACCTCGTCACCGTCACTGAGTGACGACCGGCACGGATTGGGGGAGGGGGGGATTTATCCGATGGATCAGTCTCCTCCTAACTCCATCCCACTGCCGCCGCCGCCCACATCCAGCCCCCTGAACATCATCCAAACCAACCTCCAGCATAG
The DNA here is from genome assembly GCA_950022335.1 of Eurois occulta. Taxonomy (NCBI): domain Eukaryota; kingdom Metazoa; phylum Arthropoda; class Insecta; order Lepidoptera; family Noctuidae; genus Eurois; species Eurois occulta. The sequence goes on along the minus strand of OX465484.1, from coordinate 5,307,028 downwards.
CCAGACTGCTACGGCTAGCCTACGCAGGGCACTGGAGACGAAGCCCCGAACCATTGCACTGATCCAAGAGCCGTGGATCCGAAATATTAGAATATGCGGACTCGGCAACATTGGAGGTAAGTTAATCCTCGACACACAGGGCACAGACAAACCACGAACCTGCGCCTATATACCCAAAGATGTACCTACCACAACACTCACGCAACTATGTTCCAGAGACCTGACAGCTGTCAGGCTTAAAACCGAAGACAATGTACCCGATATCGTCCTAGCCTCGGTGTACATGCCAGGCGAGGATGAAGACTGCCCACCAAAAGAGATGGCCGAACGGGTAAGATAGTGTGAAGACGACAACCTGGATCTGGTCATCTGTACAGATTCGAATGCCCACCACCCGCTTTGGGGTTGCAACAAAGACAACTACACAACACTAGAGGCGAGGTATTATGCACATATCTATTTTCCACTAACCTTAACATCGTAAACCGCGGGTCGGAACCCACTTGGGTCACGGCTAGAGGTCAAACAATCATTGACCTTTTTGTTTTTGGAGGGTGGGAAATCATCAAATGACTCCTCCCGCTCTGGGCGGAGCGGAAGGGAGTGTCAGACTCTTACTGACTAAAAACCACCCATGTTCCTTCATTGGCCCTTTATGTTCCAGGGCCGCGGTATCTCTTTCGAACAGTCCCGCAGCCCTGGCAGGCACCGGCCCTTGCGGGCCCCTCCCGTTTGCTGACAACTCTTTGAGGCGCGCGTGGAACACGAACGCGCCGTCGACACGGCCTGCCCGTCGTCATACGACGGACGGACGGCGAGCTAGCCCATTACTCGCCGTCCACAGGCCCGCGCCTACGGTGGCCGAGAGCCATCACGGCGTGGCCCCCGACGCCCGGTGCTTCTCCTCCCGCGGCGGCCGGGACGTGAGGTAGAGGCTATCTCCCTCTCACGTTCCGCCGTCTATCATTGACCTAACGCTGGCTTCGGAAAGCGCGACAAAACTTATCTCTAACTGGCACGTATCCAACGAGCCTTCTTGCTCTGATCATAGAAGGATTCGTTTCCAACTATAGTAACTAACACAAAAATACCCGAACCAAGGCGCAACCCACGCCGTACTAACGTACCCGGGTACAAACGGCTTTTGGCCTCCCTACTAGCGCAGCACCAAATACCCTTAACTCTAACGGACCCCAAACAACTTGAGGATACTGTAACAAAACTCTCAGAATATATCATTGATGCGTATCACGCCTGCTGCAAGCTAACAGATCCAAACACCAAGAGCAAGGGGAGCTCCTCGTGGAATGCAGACCTCAGTAAGCTCAGGCAAACCATGCGCAAACAATTCAACAGAGCCAAAAACTCCAGGCTCCCAGAAGACTGGGACTCGTACAAGAAAACACAATACACCTTCAAAAAACAAGTCAGGCATGCCAGCAGGGCAGCCTGGCGGAAATTTTGTGAGAACATCGAATCAAACAGCGAAGCCGCGCGAGTAAGAAAGATCCTATCCACCGATCAGGATCGTACCCTCGGGTCGCTGAAAAACCCAGACAATACCTATACAAAGTCGGACCACGAAACTAGTAAACTTCTTCTGGAAACCCACTTCCCAGACTGCAACCTCTCTGAGGACAAAACATGGGAAAGTGAACCAATGCACACACCAAACGACCACGACTGGTCCAGAGCCCGTACCATAGTAACTGAAGACAGAATAGAATGGGCAATCAAGACCTTCAAACCATACAAAGCCGCAGGCTTAGACAACATTTTCCCAGCCCTGCTGCAATGGGGTGTAGACGTCCTTACACCGTGGCTGGCTGTCATCTATCAAGCCTGCTTAGCACACAACTATGTACCACTTGAATGGCGAGAGGTGAAAGTCATTTTCATCCCCAAACCAGGCAAACCAGATTATACACAACCCAAAGCATATAGACCAATAAGCCTGACAACATTCCTACTGAAAACCCTCGAGAGACTCTGTGACCGACACATCCGGGACGGACCTCTTCGGGAGCTACCACTACACAAGAATCAACACGCCTACTCCACAGGAAAATCAACAGAATCCGCACTACACAGTGTGATCTCCAAGATCGAATGTGCAGTAGACCACAAGTGCTCCTCACTAGCTGTCTTTATTGACATAGAAGGGGCTTTTGACAATACCATTTTCTATAGCATCAACGCAGCCCTCGAGAAACACGGTGTGGACTCGACCCTGCGAGGATGGATCACAAAAATGCTAAGACTCAGAGCCGTACAGGTTACGGTGAACGACACCACTAGAGCCATCGTGGCGAAAGGCTGCCCTCAAGGGGGCGTCCTCTCGCCACTCCTATGGAACCTCGTGGTGGACAGCCTTATCAAACGTCTAAATGACAGAGGCTACTACGAGGGCTGCACTGAAAATTTCGGGAATCAAGGAAGTGACACAACATTACTATTTAAAAATGTATTTATTGATTTTCGAAGTATTCTCCGCGAAATTTGACACATTTTTCCATACGATGGAACCAATTTTATTGAAGCAATCATTCCATTCGGAAGTTGGGGTCTCCAAAATGGCCGTTTTATAGGCGTCCACAGCGTCTTCAGGTGATGAAAATCTCTGACCACGCAATTTATTCTTTATTTTAGGGAAAGTATAGAAATCATTAGGGCTTAGGTCGGGGCTGTACGGCGGATGGTCTAATAATTCTATGTTTTCATGCTCTAAAAACTCTTTTGTTCTGTGCGCGGTGTGAGAACTCGCATTTTCGTGATGGAGGATGATGCGGCGGTTGCAGTTCTCTTTACGGAGTTCAGAAACGACCTGTGGCAAAAAAATGCTAGCATACCATTCTGCATTAATCGTTCTTTGTCCCTCAAGAGGAATAGTCGCAACATGGCCGGTTTTGGAGACAAACGTGGCCACCATTTTTTTTGTAACACTCCGTGAACGAACAATTTTTGTTGGCTTTAACTCATTTTCGAACACCCAAACTCGTCACTGGTTTTTTGTTTCGGGTTCGTACGCGTATATCCAGGATTCGTCACCTGATACGATGTTGTATACAGCATTTGAGGATCCTGCGTGGAATCTTCAAGCGAATCACAGAGCGAATGCGGTATCCATCGGGAAAACAACTTTTTTACACCTAATTGTTCATGCAAGATTATTTGTATTTGACTCATGCCAATGTCTAAAGTTGCCTGAATTTCGCGGTATGTCACATGTCGATCTTCCTGAATCAGCTTACGCACAGCATCAACGTTTTCTTGGGTGACTGCAGTTTTTGGACGACCTTGACGGGGATCATCACTGAGTTTGACACGTCCACGTTGAAATTCAGCAAACCAGCGGTAAATGGTGGTGTTGGATGGGGCTTCATCACCAAATGCAGAAATCATCCGGTGAACACACTGTTTTTGTGTTAAACCACTTCGAAAGTCATAATAAATCATCGCTCTTGAATTTTCTCGAGTCAATTCCATTTTCTCAACGACTAAACAAGTTTGACAAAGCCTTGTGACAAGACCGAGAATCTTTTTTTAAATAAATAAATGGTATTCGATTTTTAAAACCAAGGAGTTTTCAATTAAAAAGATTTTAATATGACAGGAACAGTGGAAATATTCCATTCCCGATACTTTTAGTGCAGCCTGTGTACACGGTGGGTTATGCTGATGACATAACCATAGTAATAAATGGCACACATGAAAACACACTATGTAGCCTTATGCGCCAAGCCTTGAAGATGGTGGAAGACTGGTGCAAGGAATACAAATTAGCAGTGAATCCCACCAAAACCGAACTCGTCCTTTTCACAACGAAAAGGAAGTTGGCAAACCTACAACTACCACGATTCTTTGAGACCACCCTAAGCCTATCGACTGAAACCAAATACCTGGGTATTTATTTGGACAAACAGCTGAACTGGGCAAAACATATTGACTACATCACCACAAAAGCCAGCATAGCCCTATGGCAATGCAAAAGATTGCTCGGCAGAAACTGGGGCCTAAGCCCCAAAATAACCTACTGGCTATGCACCACAGTCATCCGACCAATCATTACATACGGCTCCCTGGTTTGGTGGCCCAGGACCAACCTGAGCACAGCCCAGAAGGACCTCGAGAAGGTACAAAGATTTGCCTGCGTAGCACTCACCGGCAGCATGAGGACATCTCCTACTGCCGCGTTACAGGTAATGCTGGGGTTACCACCTCTGCACCTCGTCGTAAGAGAGGAGGCGGTCCTAGCGACTTTCAGGCTCGAAGTATCCGGCACCCTAAGTAAGGATTCCAGAATCAAACATACGCGCATAAAAGACGATGCAATCAAACAACAGCCCATGATGGCATCACCCTGCGACAGAACCCTGAAGACCCACTGCTTCCAAAAGCACTACAATATAGAGCTCACAGCGGAGATGTGTAACTACTCAGGTCCAAAAGAACTAAGGATCTACACTGATGGATCAAAAACCGACGATGGGACAGGTGTCGGAGTTTTCTCTGACGACCTAAACATTAAAATATCCAGATCCCTGGAAATGCTCAACTCTGTGTATCAAGCTGAGTGTGTAGGCATTATCCAAGCAGCACATGCCATATAGGCCAGGGAAGTTACGAATACTCATATTCGTATACTTTCTGATAATGCCTCAGTTCTCCAATCCCTAAGGAGAAACCAGATCACGTCGAGACTAATACTAGAATGTCATAATGCCCTAGAACGTGTTACGGTACTAAACCGCAACACGGTGACACTATAATGGATCAAAGGACACAGTGGATCACTTGGGAACGATGCAGCTGATCAACTCGCCAGAAGAAGATCCAGCACAAAAGCCTTCGGACCCGAACCCATTGTACCCATCCCCTTCAAGCAGCTAAGAAGCTGGCTAAAGGACCACACTCAAATACAAGCGGAGAAGTGGTGGACCTCGACACCAGGGTGCAGGCAATCCAAGGAGGCTATGCCATCCCTGGACAGAAAGCTGACAAAGCGTCTTCTACGCCTGGATAGAGATAGCCTGCGACTGGTGGCGGGGACCATCACTGGACACTGCTCATTAAACAAACTCTTCCACACCCTAGGTATCACTGACAGTCCCCTGTGCAGGGCGTGCATGGAGGCGGAGGAAACGATAGCGCACGTACTCCTTGAGTGTACTGGCGTCACCCAGATACGCGAGAAGACTCTTGGAACACCAAGATCTCTTGCGGATGCCCTGAGAAGACCGGGAAGTCTGATCTGCTTCTGGAGGGAGGTGGGCTGGCTGGAGTAGCGGCCACCATGGCTCACGTACAATGGTCCACTTTAGGGACTAAGTGCGGAAACCAAATCCCTAACATAGAATATAGAAGGGTAGTAACCGCTTTATTTACTAATTGTGCTAATTATGGAAATGCGCAGCAAGACTTTGGCTGACATCTGGGAGTAAATAGCCTGATTATGTCTACTTTGGCTGTTATGGGACTGATTCTTTTCTTATACATGGCGTATAAGTTCTAATAGAAATGCCATAAACGGTGGATAACTACTACGTACAAGTACTGCAAATGTGTGCCGGTATCCATAAGATTGGCAAAGGTTTAGGTCATGATGTGATGTGATCATCTAATGTCAATTTACCTAAAAAACCAAAACAGACTAGGTATCTGTTTTACAGAAAAAAGTAAGATCAAAGAAATAAACATTTTTCGAGCCAGCAGCCAAACAAATCAGAGTTTCAAGGCTATTTAAGGCTGCCAACCTTTCTCCGCTTGTTTCAGATTTTGTTCTCACACAAAACCGGTTGTTTTGTTCCACATTAGCACAACAATTATATCGTAAATTTATCGTGTGCAACAATTATTCATCCCTACATCTGCCAATATATTATTAACTGTCACGCGCTCACCAAGCGCATGACAAGAAAATTACTAAGCGCATGAATATAAAGCACACATACCTGGTGCTAACAACGACAGCAAATATGTGACGAACGATGGTCCGTACGTCGTGTCGAATATTTGTGCGTTTATTTCTTTATTCCTAACTGCTAACCTAGTTACGTCTAGTACGGGGAACAGGATTTCTGTAAAGAAAAAGAGATAATTATTATTATCACGCCTGTAAATTCTGAATGGTAAATAAAGCAGAGGCGTATAGTAACAATCACATTTCGCCAGTCTATTACCACACAAGATCAAGGTATCCAGAAATATCAAGAAAAGTACGGAAAGTATATCACCGCCTCTCAAATAAAAGTATTGGAAAAAAAAAAAACAAAAATAAAAATCTAACACTGGTGTCATTACCTTTGGGCCATTCCAACATTTTCTTCAATACCAAAATGGTTTCATTGTTGATAGCATTGTTCTGTAACAAAGTAATAAGTTGATTAACTTTTTCTATTTTTAATTAAGTATATATTTTTTATATTACACAAACACGTAATTTCTGCATTTACCCGCAGTTTACCCGCCGCCGGCGGAAAAGAAACGATAACTTACAGGAATAAAAATAATACCGTATTTTCTAACCAAGGTCATGGTCGACTCGTGTGCTAAATTTCATTGAAAGCCGTTCAGCCGTGTAAATGTAACAAACGGACAGATAGGAGTGACGGATTGATTTACTTTAGCATTTCTAACATGTGCCACGAAATCTACCAAGAAAATCAAATAAGAAAAAAAAACTGTTTTGCATGCCAAAATGCAATACAAATCTAAGGCAACATTGCTCAATAAATAGAATGTATGCTGTATACCAAGAACACGATGAAGACATCGACTTATGTCATACTTACTGCCAGGAAAATATTTAAATGTAATTTGCAAAATAATTAAGTTTGATTCTGTTTCGCATATTATGTTAACTTAATATTATCGATACTGTTGTTGTTTTCATTTTTTATTAGTAATATTTTTATTCTTTTTTTTTTCATTGTTTAATTAGCTATTTAGGCGCTTATAGCAAGAATGCATGGAGCATGTACTGCTCTTCTTTAAGTAATGGGGCACTTAGACTTAAGTTTGAAATGTTTTACTATATAATATAATGTAATAGTACTCATTGTTGTAGAGCCAAATAAAATAAATAAATAAATATTAGTATGGATATTGTCTATATTTAGAGGCACATTAAAATGTCAAGTTTTTATGAATAATGGGATGATGTAACAGGCAGGCTTATCTTGTAATGTAGATATAACAAACTCACAGAATGCACAATGTTATCTATTTATGTAACTTTGTGTGTTATCTAATAGTCTACCTCGTTCTCATCATTTAATGATAATGCACCGTGATGTCGTAAGTAGTCCTAAATCCATCAACGATAATTATTCAATTAGGACTTTGATAACATAAAACCACGCCTGTAATTCCTGAAGGGTTAGGCAGAAGTGTACCTAATATGTGTGTACAGGTGCGTACTCCCAAAGTGATAATGCGCATAGAAATCTTCGTCACTGTTCGGCAACGGTCGTATTCCCCGAGCGTCGGAAGACGATATGTATATAGAGTGGTTATTTTACGATATGTATATAGAGTGGGTATTTTTCTTTGTCTCTTTATAATTTCATACAAATCGGGTTTCAGTTTCTTTGGGTCATGCGGAATGTTGTGTTGTTGTAACCAAGCTATCATTTGTGGTTTAGGTGTGTTTGAGTTTGGTGGTTTCACAGACAGCTTATTATGATATGGGGCGTTGTCAATTACCAACACACTATTAGGAGGCAAGTTGGCAATCAATTGATTGCGTAGCCAAGTTTGATAACGTTCCGCGTTTATTTCTTTATGATAGTCACCTTCTGAGTCGACACATTTATGTACCATTAGAGCCCCTGGGACGAAGCCTTTTTCATTGCCTGCGTGTACAATAATTATTCGCTCTCCTTTGGAAGTGGGTTGTTTGATACCTTTTTGCTGCTATCTTGCCAAGTTTTACCCTTAGCATGTGATGTATGCACGTATGGCTCGTCCATAAACACTATGTTTCTACCAGAATTCCTCAGCTGTTGTATTTCTCTGAGATATTTGATCCTTTTTAAACGTATGTATAGTTTTCAGAAACCTAAACCCCATTTCTAGATCAGCCTTAGTCTCTGCACAGCCTTTGAAATTAATAGCTTCGATCAACTTTTTTCTCAAATTATTTACAGTTGGGAGTTCTTTGAGCGTCAACTGAAAATTTTATATCATATTACGAATAACACAGTAGTCGAAATCATCAAGTCCCAGCCGAAATCTACTTTTAGGTTTTCCTTTTTTCGGTGTGGAAAATTTCATTGATTGATTCTGCAATGTATAGATTCCATCTCCTAGAATTATATAATTGCATAACACACATGTGTGAGTACTATGTACTGTAAAGCTACCATTTATATTTTGTTATCTTTAATTGCCTGGAATGTGTCCTGGTGGCTGAGAGTATGTCATGCTCACTCAAATGTCTCGCTGATGGTGGCGGGTGTGTCGAGTCATTTAGTTCCCTTCAATATGGTTGAGTTGAATGGCGCTGATCCATGCGTCATGTTCGTGAACGGGCGCTGTCAGTTGGTACTACTTGGGACTGGTCATCTCTTAGCTGCCACGGTTTATTTTAATTACTTTATTTTTAAATTGTTGGTTTAATCTTTTACTCTGGACGCTCTTAATGTGCACGTCTTTGTACATCGTTCTCACATATATGTATAATCTCAACATGAATGATGTAACCAAGATTTTGTAACAATATTTTGATTTAAAAGTGTCCATGGTGTTTCTTGCCCATTCTTTTCCATAGAGAATGGCTTGGCTCCATAGAGAATGGATTCTTGTTTTCGATTTTGTACACATGATATTGACTCCTATTTCTTTCGAAGAAGGTGCAAAATGCAAGTGCATTGTTTAGGGCTCTTACGATTCAATGATTCGGGTGTTTCCGGGAATACGACAGTTAGCGAAGATCTGTATGCGCATTATTAATTTGGGAATACTGTATCCACATTTCGCCAGTTACGTTTAAGTGCTATGTAAAAGGGGGCGAGCCTATTGCCATCAACCGGGCACGTTGATGCAACCGGGCAACCGTGGCTGTTACTAGGAAATTTCTGATGGAAAAATTCAATAACAATTAGCCCGACCTGGGAATCGAATCCCTAGACTCACTAGACCAACAAGGCCTCTATACATCTATACATAAGTGAAATTGAAGTGTCGGTTCGTAATATCAAAATAACAGCTTTTTACTGAATACATATGAAAATATATACGGTAAATATAACAAAAACACAATTTTTTCCATTTTTTTCTGTCTGTCTGTTTGTTCCGGCTAATCTCCGAAACGGTTGGACCGCTTTTTACAGGACTTTTACTGGCAGATGACTGATGTTATGAGGACTAATTTAATTTAATTTTTATTTTAGAAAAATAATAATAATAAAATAAATAATTAATAATTTAATATATATATATATTTTTTATTTTTTTTATTTTTTTTATTTATTATTAATAATTTAATTTTTATTTTAGGTTCCGCGCAACAAAATTTAAACCCTTGAAATTGTTAACAAAATCCGATTCAAACGGCTAATCTACGAAAAGGCTGGACAGATTTTGACGGAACCTTCATTGGCAGAGAGCTGATGTTATAGGAAGTAACTATATTTTAGAATAAGAATTAGGGTTTCGGGGAAAAAAATTAAAACCCTTGAAATTGGAAACGAAATCCGATTAAAAAAAAGGGAAGTAATATATGTTGTTTTTTTAATTTCACACGAACGAAGCTCGCGGGCATCACTTTTATCGTAAGTTACGAAATATTTTTAGCATCTCCAGGGACAATGTAACTGAATATTCGATGCGTCTCGTCACTTGCAGGACGAATACAGTACTTACCTAGTACGTACTACAAGGAGTAAAAAAAAAAAATGAATCTTACCAGTTCACACAATTTGACTACAGATTCTAACTGCTCCTCTGTCATGGCGCTCAGTCCGTCTCCCACTTTACTGTTGAACTCTCTGAGCTTGTCGTGTATTGCCTTCAAGTTTGCTTGGTCGAACCTGAAATTGTTTATTGAATATTATTATTATCGAGTAACTAAGGACTGGGAGAGTCGGAAAGGAATGGAGGAAGCCTGACCAACACTGGACAGAATGATCTAAACAAAAAAAACCGACCAAGTGAAGGGTTCCGTACTATCGTAGTAGGGAAGCCCCTTTTAATTTATTTTGTTGTTTTAGCGGCAACAGAAATACACATTATGTGAAGATTATAACTGTCTATCCATTACGCATCATGAGATACAGCCCGCTGACAGATGGACGGACAGCGGAGGCTTAGTAATAGGGTCCTGTTGGTTACCTTTCGGGTACGGAACCCTAAGAAAGATTGAAAGATTTTGTTGCCTAATGACCATACCCTAGAAAGGTGAAGGAATAAATTTTCCTTTCCCACAAATAAAAATTTTGCGGAAAATAACTGCCTATACGCTTCGTAGAGGGTTATTTGCAAGTAGGTTCTGCTTTTCATATAATATTCTGGAGTTTATATAATAAATATGTTATTATTATTAATTCATTGTTTGGCAAGTTTTTTTTTTGTTTTAAAATAAATTAAATACTTAATGAATAAATTAAAAAAAAATTTTTTTTTTTAATTTATGGCAAAGACGAAAATTTGTAAACATTTTCAAGTTTACAAATTTTCATCTCCTATCTATCGGATGAACTGTAAAAATCCATCCTAAGATCTAGCTTTCATGCTTCCACCCAGTTCAGACCGTCAGGGAGTGAATTTAAAATGTTCATTAAGTAAAGGACCCCAACCTCACCTAATGTAAGCATCATGCGGTATGAGCATCTTCTCGCTGGCGGTGCTGGTGGCGGACGTGGTGTAGGCGCCGGCGCCCGTGAAGGGGTCCGCGCGCGAGGGCGGCGCCAGGCCCGCCAGGCCCGCCAGCCCCGCCACGCCCGCCGCGCCCGGCACGTAGCGCGACTCGCCCGTCAGCGGGTCGGCGAAGCTGCAGGGAGCAGCGAACTTAGCGAGGACATGCAGGCGGTTCCACAAATACCTTGAAAGAACCGAGGTATACCCGGTTCTACGCTGTCTTCAAGGTATTTGAGAATATGGATGGAACATGAACATCGTATCGTATCGTAGTCAACCTATTTAGTTACTGATCGTAAAGTATATTGTGTGTGTGTGTGTGTGTGTGTGTGTGTGTGTGTGTGTGTGGTATACAGGATGGAAGAATCATCGGCGCACAAACGACTACCACGTTTTCAGTTCATTATTCTGAATCCCTATTAGTATTTTATAATCTGTAAGTAATTAAAAAAAACAAATCGGCAGTTCCATACATGACCGTGTAGTATTGCATTTTTGTAGGAAACGGCAGATTTTTTAATTACCCATCAATACCGACGAGTACATGGGTAAAATAAAGTTAATATTAAACGCAAATTTTAATGAGATGCTATAAAGTATAACTATTACTTCCACTAATCTGTCTCTCGCTTTTATAACGATCGAATCAGAAAGGGTTCGACCTGTTCAAAAAATTACTCCTCATATTATGTACCCTATGAACTGTGGACATATTGACATGCTGAAACTACATAATGGTAGTGCGTGTAACGAAACCATAGCGACTTCTAATTCGATGACAACGCCATCTATCAAGCAAGGTTTTACTATCTTTTGTTATTGAAACTATTCGCGACAAAAATGCATGAATAATTTACCATCAGTTAGGTGCTTTTGTTGAATATGTTTTTTTACATAACATAAACGCATGTAATGGGTTGGGCAGAGTTGTACCAACAGTACTCCCACGTTTTGTCAGTTATAGTTATTTTTTAATACGATCCGTGCTCTAGTATGAAAGAAGTATTTTATTTATACAAGATGGTTTTTTAAATTCCCTATGAAAAATTTCTATGTGGTCAGAATGATGTACTGAATACGTGGTAACAGTTTTAGTGTCGGTGTCCCTTCCACCCTGTATAAATTGATATTTGTGGAAATTGCATTGAAAAGAAAAGAAGCAAAATGGCGGCGTTAGTTCCTATTATGTCCACACGCCAAAAGATCCATATACCAAGGAACTTATATAAAGTCCCATTAAAATAGACGGAACTTAAAAAAAATCTGAACACTGTGTTAAAATTTGTCCATCTATACCTACTACCTTATATACTAACTGGAATGATTACAAACAAAATCTTATCAAGATTTTGTTTGTCAAAATACCGTTAAAAAATGAACTTTATCTCAAAAACATAAGAGTTCGTATTAATTTAATTAATTCAAAGGGGGAAAGAAACTTCAGAGCGAGAAAGCGACAAGAGTGGAGTATGTCCTTGTTTTGCAATACCCGTTAAAAAAAAAAAATTGTCATCGGAAATCCCGTTGATAAAAAAGTAGCACATAGGTACATCGTAACGAGATTAATTTAATATTCAAATACTAAATATTAAAATAATAATTTCTTGCATAATAAAGTTAATATACATTAAATTATTTATGAATTAAGTTATTTCTGAATGGCAACATAGATGAAACTCAAAAAAACAATATGGCCGAAACAATTTCGCGCTGAAGTCGTATTTTTGCTTTATCGGCTTTTTACATTACATAATAATGGTAAATCGTGTTATGTGAAGAGTTGTAATAGTGAGGGGTTTATTGGATGTGGAATTTAATTTTTCAGGTAAGTTCTTTTACATTGTTTACAAATTACGACTGGGTGACAATGTTCATGGAAATAAAAATAAAAATAATAAGCTTTAAACCATAATAAAATAGTTAATCTCGTACTTCGTAGTCTTACGTAGTAATCAAAATAAGACACGAGATTTTATCATAAATGAAAAAGAAAAAATACTGTTCAGAGTGATCTCCGAAGAGTTTTTTTTTTGCTTCATGTAGTAGTTTGCAGTAAAATATTAACAATGTTGTATCGTTTCCATGGAGATTCCCTAACTACGAGAATCTTCAGCAACGGTGACTTGAAGTTAGTCCCTTTAAAGAAGATGTATTCAAGCTATTGCCTAGGTTTTTAAGGCTTTTGGTATGACCCAGTAAGGTCATACCAAAAGCCAAAAATTACATAAAATCATACTGTTTAATAATGTGTAGTGTGATTAATAAATATATCAAATACAATTAAGTTTTTCGAATATGCTATATGCTCTTGCTCATGCTTCGTCTATGTAAATATTGCAACCCTGAATGCTTTGAAATCTTTGGCCAAACGAAGGTTGTAACCTAATATCATGTAGACCACGCTGAACGAAAACAAGTGTCACATATTCTTCACATCATAAACCTTTCCCATAACAGATATTTTTTTAAGTGTGGCACCCTTTGAAAACTAAAGATTATGGAGATATGTTACCGCCGCGCGCCGCGCCGCTACATTGCGCGCAACAGTCAAATGAGGTTTTTTTATATTATTATACCTAAAAATAAAGAAAGTAGATTATTTAGTCACTTTTTTGTTGTTGTCAAAATGGCTCTTCCTTTGATGAACAGTATGCGTAGGTTTCACTTCGTCAAGTCCCCCTAATTTTGAATAAACTGCTATGCATGCAAAGCGGGTGGAAGAAGGGGGGGGGGTGCTAGGGAGCTATAACACAATAATAACTATCTCAAATGTAACTACAAATATTGGAAACCCTTTAGAAAGAGATGACATCCACTCTGGAAGTTCTCTCGATCGGAACGTATAGAGTTGCACGTCATGATTCCAGTTAGTATAAAGTTCCTTGCCATATACACACAGCAATAGATAAAAAAAAACTTGTAGTAATAAAGAGTAAAATGAGTGCGTGAGACAGTTGTATAATGATGATATATAACTTACGTCAATAGCGGGCTATGTTAAAAAAAAGTAAACATATTACTCATTTTCTGGAAATTAAAATACATTTTTACGTCAACTCTTCGGTCAATTCAGATGAATTATTAGTTAAGTCATGAGTTTTTAGTTTTCAAAAAGCAGGAGTGAGTGAGTTATCGAAAACTATGAATTGTGATGGTAGATTTATGAATTGGGCATACAGAATATACACTACCGTCCAAAAGTTTGTAAGAAGCAAGGTAAAATTAAATTAAATAAAGCCAAGTCATTTATTTGTATTGATATACAATTAAAATAAACAAAAACTCATTTGAACGAAATAAAAAAATCAAAATCCAACATGACAATGTAACTAAATTTTAGCTTCATTGAAGTGTCCACCTTTTTGTTTTATTTTCTCGCATATTTTATACAGGGTGGAAGGACACCGACGCGAAAACGGTTACCACATAGTCAGTACATAATTCTGAGCCCTCCCTCATAGACATGACTCATCGGTTATTAAAAGCAAAACACCTGTTTCCTACAAAAGTGCAATAACTACACGGTCAAAATATATGGAACAGCTTACACTCATAGTCAGCAATATTTTGTTTTGTTACAAAAAAAGTGTGCTTCCAAACTTTATGACGGTAGTGTATAGGGCCTAAGAATTTATTAAGCCTAACTTTCACTATATTGATCTCAAAGAAACTCGAAAGAGTGAAATAATTGAGATAACTTACCCATTACTTGATACTGGTTGTGAATCCAATTTAGCGTTACTGATTATAAAGTTTGCGACTTGCTCCAAATATACTTGAGGTAGATTATTCCTGAAAAATAAGACACTCTGATGATTACCATTATAAAAAAAAACAAAATGTTTTTAGGGAGTGTTACATGCTATTCGGGTGAATCAGCACGGCGGGACGGCAAAATCGAATTTATGGCGTTCCGTCCGGAAGAGAGCCGCTCGGCGGGTCTATGCCGAGTTGAACCGAACATGATTCAACGACAGTAGGCCCGAACGCAGTTTACCAATAGGTAGGAACTTTCGTAGAATGTAGTTCAAAAAATTCAGCCGAATAGAATGTGTTTGACCAGAAGAAGTGGAGTACACTTCTTCTGGTCGGGCACTTTCTATTTATGAATCTTACTGCTACAGGTATCATCACACTGCTGGGCAAATTACTCTCCCCATAAGTTCCATTTCCTTCGATAAAGTCTTAATGTGGGCTACTGGTCGTCGGTTCATTATATTAACATTATTATGAATATCTTACTTGTGTATAAAGGCTTGGGCGGCTACCCAAGGGTCTTCAGTCTTGTTAAAAGGAAGTTTTATTGGTGGCGCTCCATCCTTGATGTCTACGCTGAACACGAAGTCGTATTCCTGAAATCAATAGAACAAAAATGTTACCAAATATTTAAATGTCTTTGAATGTTACTAAAATTTTGATGACTTCTATCAAAACAAAAGTTAGATAGGACTTTATTGGCAGAGAGCATAGGTTTATATTATTGCCCACTTGGAGAGTTCATGAGGTCGTCTCAATCTATATAAGCTTGATTCCAGAATATAAAGGGCTGGGATCAGAATAACTTTTTTTTTTTGGTCATGGCATCTCGCAGGTCAACCTATGAGAATGACTTCTGCTTAACCGGACTATCCTGTGGATGCCTTGCGTGTAAGGCCTTCAGCCAGGGATCAGAATAACTCAATGACTCAACTGATCGATGTGTTTACATGTTGTTTGAGTAAATTCGCAAGGGTATTACTATTTATTTTATGCTACAAGCAAAATAAAACTTAATTATTCTTATATTATGTTATGTTGTTCTTATGTTATTTCCTTTTTTTATGTAAGTAAATTATATTAGTTCCATGTTTATTATTGTTTATGTAAGTAATTATTCAATGCTATGGTTTGTGTTATATTATAATGGTGTAATAATTTAATTTTTCTAATTTAGCATTTTATTGTAAGTCTATAGATTAGGTTATTAGTTAAGTTCTTAACTGTCGCATTAGGGTAAATCCTGTAATGATAGTATAAGCTGTTATAAATAAATAAACTATTTAATGATTTCAAACAAATAGAAATGAAAAAAAAAATACAGTTCATTGAAAACTAATCCGTTTTCAGGTTAAAAAAATGTGTAAGTTTTTAAACTGTCATGGTCACTTACATTAAAATTAACACTAGAAACGGACACCCACCCACCCGCAATAACTTCAGTTTATCCGTGATCATGGTGCTTGCAACAGCGCCGTAATATCGGGAACTCAAAACAAACAGTGGACATGGTAAATATCCCGTTTCTAGTGTTAATTTAAAAAAATGTGTATTTAGGAAGTTGTTAATATTTTAACAATTACCAAAAAAAACCAGAAACCTAATAATAATTACCATGACTCGACTTCTAATTGAGAACTATTTATTTTGACTTAAATAGTGGTTACAACTTTCTCCATGCATAAGCATAGCAGCATAATCAGCCTATAATGTTCCCACTGCTGGGACACACGGCCTCCTCTCTATGAGAGGGAAAGGGCTATAATACACCACGCGGGCGAAGTGCGGGTTGGTAGATGTCACATGTCTTCGAATTTTTTGGTTTGAGTACAAGCTGGTTTCCTCACGATGTTTTCCTTTACCGTTTTGAGAGCAGTGGTGATGATATAAATTACAGATAGTAATGCGCCTGCCTGGGTTCGAACCCACGACTTACTGCTCGTAAGTCGGGGCTGCCACCATTGGGCCACTGCTGCTTACTCTTTTACTACTACTACTTTCTCCATGAGAATATCGTAATCGCCGAAAAAATTTTGGAGCAAGTAGGTTTTGAAATTTTGGATGAGACATCTGAATATTTACATGCTTTATATTTTTAAATTACACACCTTTCCTTGATACATAGTCTTCCCTTCACTGGAGGGCGGGGTTCCCATGACGTCTCCGATCTCGTTCCAGGTATTCTCAGCAGCGCTCCAGGAGTAACACTTCACGTTGGTGCCGCGACGTACCAGTTTCGTTACACCGTCGGCTTTGCCAGGCTCTAGGAGAACTTCAGGGCCTGGTAATCTGAAAAAAAAAATAGTTTGATATATTTTTAATCCTACAATGGCAAGGTAGACAATTTAGTAAAGGAAACACTTAAACAAACAACTAACACGTTTGTAAGACCTAGGAAGCGAACCCAGGACCGCACACTCAGAAGGTGCGCTTGCTACCACGACTTTGCTAATATCGCAATGGGATTGTTATAATGAAATCCCATAACTGAAGGGTATTGTAGTTTACGAAGTGTTGTAGTAAGCTAAAAAAACAAAAAAAAATACAACAAAACCATTATCGCTATTTTAATTTTCTCATTGTATAAACCTTCTATTTACCTATGTCTGCGCCATACTTACGCCTGGTAGTTTTGTAATACCACCAAGTAGCTCATTCAAGTGATGCTATAACTCGTTTGTAAGTTTTTTACTTACGCTTTGCCATTTTTCACTTTTTTATTCTATAATCTGTACACGGGTGCGTCGCTGCGAAATATCGCAATTCACTGTATAATTTCCAAAACATGAAGATTTGCTTGGCTGATTTATGAAGAAACTGAGGTTTTTATTATTAAACTTCCAAATGTCCACTATCAGACAACTTGTATCAAGAAGTTAACTATCTTTATCTCCTCCTGTCTTTCGCCTCCGATCTTCGTTGATCGTAATCAAAATTAATTTTGCGAAAAATAAGAAATCATCTTACTCAGAAAGTTTGAATCCACCAATTTCTTGCTGGGACGCTGCTTGCATCTTCGTGACCTCTTCCTCAAACTGTTTCAATGTTGCTTCGTCAGCGTATCTTGCAGGGTCCTTCGTGAACACACGAACTACTCCGTCACTGGATCCTGTTGATAAAGAAAAGAATATTTAAAAATTTTGGGGCTGTGCTGATGCAATAAAACGTCAAAGAAATGAAAAGAGAAATATTGGTAAATATTAATTTTACCGACGTCAGGTAGTCTCTTCTGAAAAGTCTAAAATCAGACGACATTATTAACGACTTTCAACAAAATGCTACTTTTGTTGGACTTCAAACAACGATATTCTTAACATTAACATACCAGTAACAATATCTCCGTTGTCGAGACACGTGATGCTCCACACCGACTGCACAGGCAGACGTATGTCACGCACACAGTCGCCGCCGGCCCACAGCCTCACACTGCCGTCTTCACCGGATGTTGCGAAGCCTTGTTGCACGCCGGGGTTCATGCTGATACTAAAATAAAACATGCATAGTCAGTTAGTCAGGCATAACATAACATCACGCGTGTTATCCCCTAAGTGTTAGGTAGAGGTGTACCTAATGGTAAACCCACATTTCGCTGGCGAGCCTATTGCCATCAACTGGGCACAAATCCAGACTCCGTGGCTGCTACTGAGAAATACCTGATAGAAAAACCCTAGTCTGTTTTTTAATCTCAGAGACTAAATTGACATTACATGGGTTGCCAGTTTTTTTGCAATTATTAAATAGTGATGAGCCACTACCGTAAATTGCCGTTAAAAAAATCAAGTAGTTTCGTTTTTTATGATAAGTTATCCTGAATAAAAGGTGTAGGTAGTTATTTAAAACGAAATAATACAAAAGTAGGTTTTATTATTTTTAGTGACATCTGTAATTTTTTTCTAATTGATTGTTAAATATAAAAAGTTACGACTCAACAAACCGGTTGTATCGTAGATACAACACTACACAAAAGAACAGGCAACATTACGCAGACGATGCAGACATTGAGAGGGAAGGCAGGGCGCTGTCTGTTCGTGCGAATATGATAGTCCGCAGGTTGGCTCGGTGTTCGAGGGGCGTCAAAATAGCCCTATTTAGGGCATTTTATACGTCCTTTTATACTGGCAGTCTGTGGCTGGATTACACGCAGAAACAGTACAGCGCTCTACGTGTTCAATACAATAACGCGTTCAGGGTGCTGTTGGGGCTGCCTCGCTTCTGTAGCGCGTCGGGGATGTTTGCCGAGGCGCGTGTGGATTGTTTCCACACAATCATGCGCCAGCGGTGCACATCCCTGGTGCGTAGGGTGCGGGCCAGCCATAACAGTATCCTGAAAGCTTTTGCTGAATGTTTCGACTGTCAGTACGTGAACCATTGCAGCATGGTTCACGTACTGACTAATGTTAAGATATTGTTTTGATTTATTTTGAATTGATGTGATTTAATTTTGGTTTTAATTTTAGTTAGTGATTTTGATGTTGATTTTTATTTTAATTTTGATTTTGATGTTGATTTTAATTTAGAATTTGAATTTTGATTTGAATTTTGATTTTAATTGTGATATTAATTTTGATTTTAATTATGATTTTGATTTGAATTTTGATTTGAATTGTGATATTAATTTTGATTTTTAATTTAAATTTTGATTTTGTTTTTGTTTTTAATATTGATTTTGTTTTTAGTTTTAGTTGTGATTTTGATTTGGTTTTGAACTTAATTTAATTTTGATTTAAAATTTTAATTTTGGCTGTAATTATATAATAATTGTGTTGTATTTGTATGATCCAATGTTGATTGAATTAAATACATTATTATTATTTGTAAGTTTGACATTTGCATGTGTCAATTTAGTTGTCTCTGAGATTAAAAAACAGACTTTAGAATACTTTGCCAGACCTGGGAATCGAACACAGGACCACATGCTCAGCAGTTGCGCTTGCGACCGCTAGAACGAGGCAGTCCATAATCAGAATGTGTGAAATATTTGTTAAAAAAAAGAAACCACACAAAATGACAATAAAGAGACGCTAAATTGCCTCAGTTCATTGATAGTTTAAAATAATAATTGTTGAGTCAGTAGATAAGCAAGCAGATAATTTGTCACTTTATTCCGTGAACAAACATGATGTTTAGCAGTTGTAAAGTTTACGGAAGTCCTAACGAAATTAAACCCTTGTTAAACTTTTGTGATAGATAACCTATCACAAAAGCTTAAAAAAGTTGAACATGTTGTCTTCTGACACAATTTCTTTTTATATTTACTGCATTATTCTGGCAATAATGATCTATCTGATCTATGTGTATACAGTGTGGATGAGATATCATAATTATGTTTTCAGAGTTTTTAGTTCCCGGACATACTGTTTTTTTTTTACTATGTTTTCCTTCACTGTTTAGTATTAGTAATTTTAACTTACCTGTAGATATAGTTAGAATGTCCGTAGAAAGTGTTAAGGCACTGGCCTTTATTGGTCCAGAGCTTGATGGAGGCATCATTGGAACAGCTAAGGAATGTTTCAGGATTGGCTACGGCTAGAGCTCTTACACAATCCGTGTGGCCTGGAAAACAGAATCAGGATCATTAGAAGTCAACCCATCAATTAGCATAAAAATGTGGCCTTCTTTTCTTGTTAGCTTTACAAAAATTCTATGAATGGATGATCCATCCGTCTGGTTGATAACTGTCCTTGTTAAAACATAGAATTGCAAACATTATTAATATCAATTATCTGACTGGTTCATTATGGCTCTTTTCCAACTTATGAAAATTCGCATGGGTTGGAGTGTACATAACGGGGCACTGACGATAAAAGACAGAAATTTTTAGCCAAAAAAGTGTCAGATGCAAGAGCGAGCGAAGCGAGCACGGTACTTGGGGCACCCCGACGTTAGGTTAGGCTACTTTAAACCTTGCAGACAGAAATAGGAGCCTCGCGTAGTGGGGCTACATCGACTTTTTCATAATGCCCAGTTTCGTATCCACTGACCAGTGCATGTTTAGAAGCATGTGTGAGTAGAAGGGGAGGAAATAGACCCAGTGCAGGATGGTAGATGTCTTTGTATTTTTGGTTATTGTACATCACAGTTTTGTGATGGTGTTTCCTTCACTGTACTTGAGAGCAGTTGTGCAACTTAATTAAATTATATAATATAACAATGCAGTTTGGTATTTACTTAGATCTTTTCCTTACCAGTCAAACTAGTGATCATTGTGCCATCCTTCATCCATAACTTTATAGTTTTGTCAGCAGATGCCGTGGCATAGGTACTGTTGAACAGCTCTACAGCTGCCCAAACTGCAGCCTGGTGGCCCTTGAGAGTCAGTGGTGGGACGCGTGCTGCATTCATGTTCCATACCTTGGATGTACTGTCCCAACTGGAACTTTAGAGGGTGACAAGAGGTTAAAATTGGGTAGTTGTGATTTTAAATTGATTTGTTATAGCCCCAAATTGTATAGGACAATACTTTAGTGTTTCTTTATATTAGTGCAATTAACATTTGAGAAGAGTTTTTTATTATTATTTACATTCACGCATAACATTTTTTGGCTAGGTTTTAATGTATACTTTGTATTACTTTATGTGGTGTTTAGTTTGGAGTAAAATTATTTTACTTGTCACTCCTATCAGCATTATTTGAACTTTTTAAGAAGAGGGTAATCCCCAGTTAAAGAGATGTTTTCAGATATGAGTAACTCCAAGAACATGACTAGTATGTGAATAATAAGTTTATGAATATTCATCTGTATCTGACTGATGACCTACCTACATTATGTAAACAATTTAGCTATGAAAACTGTTCTCTACAAATGTACAAAAATATTTAAATTATAGTCTTAATTGTTTGGCATTATGAAATAATGTTTTTGTTATCTTTGACCTGAAACATTCCAAATACAATACATGAGTGCTTGCTGTCTAGGAATATGATATGTTTTATGAGATTACTCAAATATCTTTTTAATAAATAGTTTTGTATGTCTTCCAGTTAAGATAGTAACCAAGGTCATGATCTTAACAGATTAATAAGTTAAGATATTAAAAAAAACATATGGGAAACTACAGTTTGATGAAAAACTATCCACTTAAAAATACTCTTTTAGTGGGTATAAGCTGCTACCTACATGAAAACAAAATATATTTCTAACCTCAACAAAATGCCAGAATCTCGTCCAGGTGTGACGCTACACACGGCGTTCTCGTGACCCTCCAGCGTCACCTGGATCGCGCCGTCCTGCAGGTTATACCCCAATATTGTATTGTCATTGCTGCCTGACACCACAAGTCCATCGGGATACGCTTCACAAGGAGGCAGCCAGCAAACGCATGACACGAAATTCCTATGCCCTTTGTACGTCACCACGTTCACAAAGTCTTTCACCCTGTAATAGTAAAGTTTTGTTAACTTTCTGGCAATTAACAACAGCGCAACGGGATACAAATACCAACCCTTCCGGATGCCACAATTTTGCAGTCCTGTCGCGTGAAGCAGATAATATACAAAATTCTTTGGTCGTGGCTACACATCGCACGTCCAGTGCATGGCCGCATAGTACAGCACTTAGTTTATAATCAGGAACAGCCATTGGAAAACGTATTTATTTTCAAAACGCAGAGAAAAATCAGAAACAATCGCGGCGAACAAAAGTTGTCATGTCATGTTGACGTACGCTGTCATTGGCAGCAGGTTTTTTAAAAACCATTGATGTGTAGATAGCAAAGGCATACGGTGGGTTTGCTTTCGTTCGGTTGGTGTACAGACAGCGTACAAATATTTTTTATGACTTAGAGCCACTTCCGTGGAAGTTATTGAATAAATCGTTCTGTTATGAACATTATATGCCTTCAAAATTTCAAAACATTAGGATAAATTATTATCCGATTTGAAAAAATGTCTTTCTAGTTAGTTTCTGTACGAAATATTTATTAGTTTCGCAATGCTGCCAATATAACAAAACTACCGCGGGCATTTTAACTCTAAATTTTATTTCTATTTTGCAAAGTGAATTATAGCTTTAAAATGATAAGAATTTGAAGGTATGCAACTTCAAAAAATATAATTGCAAGGTGGTCAAAATATAGGAAGTAGTAATTCACTATTCAGTAAGGTTTTAAGTCTTGTATTTGGGCAAAGAAAATTCGAAACATGGTGAAGTTACTACAATATGTATGTAAAGCATTTTCTTTTGAATTGTTAAGCTGAAGAAAAATAAACGAATGTAATATTTGACAATACAGAAGCTCAGCTCGTCTCTTTACTTTCTCGCTCCGCGGCGCCAGTGTGGCCGGACCGGTGACCGGTGTTACTATAGACTATACATACCTACAGGATTGTACATACGTAGTGTAAAGATGGCGTCGACGGTGTGTGTTTCTAGATGCCGACTGTTAGCAAAATTAGAAATAAATCGTGGTTTGTGTTTATCACCGATATTTAGGGATTTGTCTAATAGCAGGGTAAGTGACTAATGTTTTTCTTTCATTTTCCATAATTTATAAGTGGTGTTTCATATATGATTGCCGTTTACGAGTCTAATTTTCGTATGCACGTGCATATCTATTCTATATTATGTTGTTGGCAGCTGTCAAACGTCAAAAATAGTGTTTTATTTTTAATTTGTGGATAACAGTTTTTTTTATTGATTACTAACAACAGGGATGATAAACCTTTTGACGTTTTTTTCGTTTAAGATTCTCCTTTTATATTAAACGACCAAAATTTCCTACTCTGCTTGTTATTAATAAATCCCAATCCTACCACAATTTTATTTACAGTGATATTTTACCTGGTTCCGTGTTCCGGTTAGATTTATAAAACTGGCTCCAAATGTCAGTTTACATTTATTAACATAACATGACCGGAATGTCATCAATAAAATTGTGGATACCAATTCCAATTTATTATTTTTATCCTTAAGTAGGTACCCTACCTACACTAAACATTATGTACTTACCTATGTGATAAAAAATGACAATAGATTTCAGTTAATAATAGGTAATATTCATTTGTTTTACCTATCTGGGTAAATAGTTAAAAGGCTGATAAATTTACACGATTAATTTCTTGATTGATGGATTTACCTACTATGAAACTAATTCGTGATTTACAAAATTATGTAAAAGTATCTATCTTCCCACAAAAATGTATACGACCAGTAATATTATAATTACGGCATTGTTTTGTTTAAGTAGGTACCTATAGATAAGACAACAAATATTTCTCATTTATTGTTTGTAAAACTCTGGCACAATGTAGAATTAGGCCTCGATAAGCGTAATTAAATGCCATTAATAGCGCCAGATTAAGTGCTTTAACTTTCGCAGAATCTAATTAGTGATTATTGCATTTGTTTTCTGCAAAATCTCCCACGGCGTTTTTTCTTAAAATAATCGGAGGTAGGTAGGTACCTATTAAAAGAGCTCATTCGTTTTGTTTACATTCTTGTTTCAATGTTTCGTTGGCAACATGTGGTCAGTAGTCATGTAGGTACCTACGTAGGCAAAAATAATTTAATGATCAATTTAAGTAGTTGGTAGCCAACAAAACAACAAACGTAAAAGTTATGGTTTAAGTAATCATAATAAAGTTATGGTAATTGTTAGGGGCCCCAGATTTTTCCATAGCCACAGTTAAAAGTCCCGTTATCTCTCAAGTTGATAAACGACAGAATCACACTTAAAAATGTTGTTATAGCGAACTACTTGAAAATTATCATAACATTTTGTATCTTCACAATGCCTGGTTTAGACAAGGAACACTTACTTACGAGATCCTGAAAGACGAATTTCACTTAGTTCTAGAGCAACGCCAGTCCCGTATCCTAATGCATCGACATTATGATCGATATGATCTTATCTGTCTTGTATTTCAATGTAAGCTACCTTAGATAACATGGCGATATTTTATCCATCATAATCGTAATCTACACCGGTAATCCCGAAAATTTGGTGTCACAAATCTCACACCGCGCCGGTTAGAAATTTCTATTCAGTGCACTTTACAAATAGTATCAAAATAGTACAGGTCTATGCTTTGATCTGCCTATAAACTAGTAAAGCCGTAGCTTCTAAAAACCCTACTCTTGATAGCATGGTACATGAACTTGATGCTGCTACCAACTCTCTTGAGGCTTGCGTAGTCCTTTACAATAAATGTACACGAGAAGACACACCTGTTCAAGAAAGCAGTACATGTGCAAAATTATATGAAGATGTGAGCTTAAAGTCGAGCAAAACTTAAACATGTCAAGTAAAGTTTAAACACCACGTTACAAAGTTACTTGCTCTCTCCGAATCCGCCTCAAATTTTCTTGGCTTTACCAATTAGTTCCTGCTTATCTCGCAAATGTATTATTCACGTTTGTAAATAACTACTTAACTCAGTCGTCCTAAATATAGATTAACATCAAAGTGTCAATTCAGTACGACGTTGTGGATCATCACTACGAAAGCAGAAGCGGTGACGAGAACTGTGATGAGGAGGGATGAAACGTACGTGGCTAAGAGGGTGATGAATACAAATGTTGATGTATGGTGAGAGAGGGAGACCAAAGAAAAGCTGTAAAGAGATGGCATGATGGGACAAGGGCAAGCACAGAGGTAATACATAGCTCATTCCATCAAATCCCTCATAGTTAATGGAATGACCTATGAATTACATAGGCCTTTTTCAAGCTGCGCTACAACTGCCTGTCGTCAGCCCTCCACATGTCCCGTCCCAGTCACCTTTCAAAATTTATATTAGGTAGATCCAGCGGTCCATATGGATGGCTCATTAGAAAACGATTGTTTTGAACAACAGTAAAAAGCAGAAATTAAACTACATTTCAAGCGCCCATCACACTCTTGGGTGTTCTTTAAATAAAAAATGTTATGACTAATAAGACGAGTCATATTAGATAGTGGAAAGTTCTTTCTTTAAAGGCCGTGCACAGCCTATAAAGGAAGAACTTTCTTAACTTCAACTAAAGAGTTGAATTCTGAAAACTTGATAACACCATGAAGAACCACACCGAAAACGTTATGTTGCTTGTTACTACATATTCAGTTTCAGCGGTCCACAAGTTGGCACATCACGTGACATGACTATTAGGTAAACGACCTACTCGTCCGTTTGGTAATTGACCTACATCACCAACCATGATGTGCTTGCCAAATTTACTCAAGCATGCTAAAAACTGAATTAAATGGACTCAAAATCTTCTGTTTTATTTTTTTTCCTTTAGTATACTGTTACTAACCATATGACGTGTTTCTTAACTATTAGGTATACAAACCACATTACGAATTATGACGTATGCTATTCGTCATGAGATCGCGTCATGAGGAATTAAAAATACTCAATATTTTTTGATTTAAACGATTGCTCACTTGCATCGAGCCGCTATACAGGAATCGGATATAACCGATTCCTAGAATATTATGTGCACGATGGTATAATCATCTGATGTAAATCATAGACAATGAAGTGTTTGATTAAATGCAATGTTATTTATAGATATCTAATTTAAAACGTATTTCAATAATAGTGTTCGACAAACCTCGGTTTATTTGCATGACGGTTTATCGTTATCTGAGTCATTTTCCGTGTACAATCAACTATCGTTACTGATGAATTTGTTTATGCAATGATGCTGTGACTTCATTTAGCTCTAACAAGAGACCTAATACGACACAGTAGATATGTTTTGCACTATACATTTAAAATCACCGTATTAGAAAAAAACAAGGGTCAAAGAGAAACTGGGAGATCGAAATGGAAGATCATAGACCAACTGAAGAAACCGGCCAAGTGCGAGTTGGACTCGCGCACGAAGGGTTCCGTCCCAGTATCTATAAAAAAATCGTGTTTATTTTATTTTGTTTTTAGTATTTGTTGTTATAGCGGCAACAGAAATACATATTTTTTGAAAATTTCAACTGTCTAGCTATCGCGGTTCTTGAGATACAGCCTGGTAGCAGACAGACGGACGGACAGACAGCAAATAAATAAATAAAATTTCTTTTTTTTATATTTTGTTTGCATCACCCTAAGGTAGACTGGTAGAAAATGCCCAAGGCATTAAGTCCGCCTTTGTACATTATGTGCATAAAGTTTTAATAAACAATAAAAAAAAAATAGTGATAGATCCATGTAGGTATATGTAAGTATCCATGTATATTATCTACACATGTTTTTGCAAATAAATCAATTGAATACGAACAGAGACATGAGAAACAGCGGCAAGTGTTACGGCACTTAAATGTTTATTGAATATTGGAATTGATGACCGATAAGTACCTATTAGCAGGAATGAGTATGTGACAGATGGGATAGTCAGATCCTGTATAGCGTGCAGTAAGTATCACTTGTGTTACACACTAGAAACATTATGACTAAGTAGGAACATCATGATTCGTGATGAAAAAAAGCTAGTTACACAATCTCACAAGTCTCACAACCATCTAAATGGGAACTGCCGCAAAAATGGTAATAGTTTTGAAGGGATCCTGCCGTTTTGCCGAAAAGATTTTGCCAAATTTTCATTACCCAAACAAATTTTAGCAACCTTTTTTTATACCAATGTAATATTTGGAATAATTTTAGTACGCACATTTTCATTTGGTCAAATGTTTACTTGGCAGATTATTACCAAGGATAATATCATTAAGGCTTTTGGTCTTTAACCAAATGATTTATTACAGCAAACAAAATTAAGACAATAAACGTTTAGTCAAATTATTTGTTATGACAAAAAATATAAAGGCAAAAATTTTGGAATGAAGACAACAAATTGATTTAATATAAAGTAATTGAAATTTAACAGATGCTGACAGAAACCGTAACCCTAGACAGTCGACGTCAGGGGCACCCCGAGGTTCGGTTAGTTAGGTTCCTGTAAACCTTGCAGACAGAAATAGGAGCCCCGCGCAGCGGGGATCCGTCGACCTGCTGACGGAAACGCTAACCCTAGACGCTCGACGTCAGGGGCACCCCGAGGTTCGGTTAGTTAGGTTCCTGTAAACCTTGCAGACAGAAATAGGAGCCCCGCGCAGCGGGGATCCGTCGACCTGCTGACGGAAACGCTAACCCTAGACGGTCGACGTCAGGGGCACCCCGAGGTTCGGTTAGTTAGGTGCCTGTAAACCCTGCAGACAGAAATAGGAGCCCCAACCGAATCCAAATAGGAGATTCCAACTAGTTAATAGTGCTTTTGACTTAAATGGTAAGTTTAAAATTGACGACACCAAATATTTGGCTTATTTAATTTTGCGTAAAATATGTTATACCAACTGAAATATTTGACTAGATAAAAAATGGTAAAAGTACTAGTTGGTGAACAAGTTATTGTTCAAACGTTCACTTGCCAAACATAGGTTTTCGTAACAATTATTTGTAAAGAGATTTTTTGGTAAGTAATAATTTGGCAAATGAAATTATGCGAAAATTTGTCTGGGAAGTGATAATTTGGCAATTTCTTTTCGGTAAAACAAGGGAGACCCAGTTTTGAATGCACTGAAAATGACACGTTGTTGTCATAATGTCCTTTTCAAGCAGAACAACCTTGGAAATGCAAGATATAATTCTAATGCGGTCACATGGATACGGGTCTAGTATTTTGACTGCATTCATCATAATGAAAGATAGTTTGAACTTTGAATGTGTCGTCTTTGAATACAAATTCAATTAATGTGAATTGATCGATTCATGATACCGTAATCAAGTTCGATTCAATCGAGACTCAGAGAATTGTAAACAACCAAGAAAATTACTAAACTGCTATACCTAATTTTGATTAGATTTAGCCGTGTTTAATTATTAAGTTCATTTTAATTTATTTGTTGTTTGATCTATATGGTATAACTAAGTTATGCCCGCGGCTTCGCCCGCGTGTAGTTCAGGAATTGCCCACGGCATCTTGCATACTTCTGGGATAATAAGTAATCTATGTGCTATACCTGACTATAATCTATCTCTGTACCAAGTTTCATTTAGATCTGGTCAGCCGTTCTGGCGTGATTGAGTAACAAATATCCATTCATCCAAAATTTCGCATTTATTTTGTACCTCAAAAGGAAAAATGGAACCCTTTATAGGATCACTGGCGTGTTTGCCGACCGATTGAGTTGAAATTTGGTACACCCAAAGACGGACATGTAAAAATGAATGAATTTTAAACATGGGAACCACTTTTGGGAAAAAGAGAAAAGAAAAAATAGATCTTTGCCTATAGATTACAGGAAAACCTTTAACAATCTATGGTAACAAATTTGGGTCAGATTTGAAACAACTTACGGAATTCAGACAAAAATATTTGATTTATTTTGAATAATACAGACACACTCGCGTTTTTTTGCATGTACTTACTTATATATTCGTTCATAGCAATATCAATTACATTACATATGTGAAATATTGATACCTTAGTTTGAGATTGGAGACTGGTGACGACAATCAAATGATTCGTTAGGAATCTATTTAAAGACATAATATTTAATATCAATGTCGGGTATTACGAGCCAACGCGAAAATCGGGATTTCACATGTATTTACAGACAGGTCTACCTCAGAAAACTCCTACCTACTTACTAATAGGTAAATACTTCCGCGCCCCGCACCTTCTGCGCAACACTGCGCGCCATCCGCCCGTTTACGTGAGTTTCAAAGCCCTATCCACTCTGTTGGGGGATGATTTTGGAAAAACTGTGATACAAGTGTCTTATAATTTTATTGAAGAGTGAGTGTGTACACTAATTTACGAGTCAACCGACCCAGACAATATTAAGTTTCACAGAAAATTCAACCCTTCATTTCACTTAGGGGTGGAATTTCCAAAAACCCTTTCTTAGTGGATACCTACTTTTCACAAAAAATACACCCTCTAAATTTAATTTCTCTAGGACCAGCCGTTTGGGCTGTGTGTTGATATATCAATCAGCCAGGACTTTGTATTTTATATTGGGGGATGATTTTGGAAAAACTGTGATACACGTTTCTCATAATTTTAACTGAAGAGTATGTACACAAATTTTCAAGTGAATCGACCGAGGGAATAAAAAGTTTCACAGAAACTTAACACCTCATTTTACCCTCTTAGGGGTGGAATTTCGAAAAACCCTTTCTTTGTGGATACCTACCTACTCTTCACAAAGAATATACCCTACCATTTCTCTAGGACCAGCGGTTTGGGCTGTGCGTTCATATATCAGTCAGTCACGACTATTTGAATTTTATGTTGGGGGACGATTTTGGAAACACTGATACACGTTTCTCATAATTTTAACTGAAGAGCATGTAGACTTTCAAGTCAATCGACCCTAAGAGTAAAAAGTTTCACAGAAAATTCAACACCCCACTGAACCCTCTTAGGGGTGGAATTTCGACAAACCCTTTCTTAGTGGATACCGACTTTTCACAAAGAATACACCCTTCAAATTTCATGTCTTTAAGACCAGCGGTTTAGGCAGTGCGTTGATACGAGTATATCAGTCAGTCAGTCAGGACTTTGAATTTTATATTGGTGTATGATTTTGGAAAAACTGTGATACACGTAATTGCTCGTAATTTTAATTGAAGAGTGTATACACAAATTTTCAAGTCAATCGACCCCGAGAGTAAAAAGTTTCACCGAAAACTTAACACCCCAAAATATTACCCTCTTAGGGGTGGAATTTCGAAAAACCCTTTCTTAGTAGATATCTACTCTTCGCAAAGAATCCACCCTACAAATTTCATTTTTTTAGGACCTGCAATTTGAGCTGTGCGTTGATATATCAGTCAGTCAGTCAGGACTTTGAATTTTATATGTAGAGATTTATAACATTACTGGCTTCGACTTGTTGCCAAGTGTGCATATCAATTGAGTGTTCCCTTTGTCCTGTATTGTTAGCTTTATAAGAATGAAAGAGCACTCGACGTAAAAAGGTTGTTAGTCTCTGCAAAGAAGTATTTATAACACCATTTGCTTTTAGAATTACGTAGACCTCACTTATTTTAAATCCATTGTCATCATTATTGTTTCTGCTGCGACTCATCTCTCAAATTAACGCCGTTAGAAGCAAAATAACATGAGGTTAAAAACCTCTTTTATTGTACAGCAAACTGAAGTTAAAAATACAAATTTTACCATAAACCGATGATGCTAATGCTAGTGAACTAAAACATCATACCAATACAATCATGTCACCAAGGTTATGTTGAACTAACAATCAATTCATGGGGCGTTGACCTTAAACCTGTCTGTACTGGTTCATACGATAAAGACCAACGCATTTATCAATATTATCTATGGCCCTATATTTCTCGACAAAGCAACTGTTATTAGGCACTGTAATTCTTATGAACTCTGGTACAGTCTAGCAGTATAGGTTTCTACATTAATTAATAGAATCTGGTATCAGTAACTCAATACATGGTGTAAACGGACCTTTCACGAAGCCGTTTACTAGGTATTATGTACATCAAACTAAGTCAAAAATCACGTTTACGGTATGACTCAATGGAACGCACTTAAAACACTGCGCTGATAGATGCATTGAATAGATAGGGTCATTGAGGTATTTAAAGTAAAGTTAATACATTAAATAATTGTATTGAATAAAGAACTTCTGAAAAAGTTGGAAGTTTGGCCTCGAATAGGTTTTCACCAGAACAAAAAAAATGTCGCAATGACGGGGAGAACAAGTGTCTTTCGGCTTCGTGAAGGGTCTTGAACACCCATTATGCGGACGGACAATATTAATTGAATCGGTCCCAACTATCTGTTTAATAATATTACGTATTTTACAGTTGGCACTGTTACCTACGCTAATTGGTGTCCATATTATTCCTGTGTGAGATACCTTTAATTGCTAGCTGATCGTAATAAATTTTATGATCACATTAAATTATTCCGCGGAAAAGGAACATGGTTCAATAGAGCATTTACGAATGATCTGGCCATAATTATTAAT
Organism: Eurois occulta; assembly: GCA_950022335.1. Lineage (NCBI taxonomy): Eukaryota > Metazoa > Arthropoda > Insecta > Lepidoptera > Noctuidae > Eurois > Eurois occulta. The sequence goes on along the minus strand of OX465484.1, from coordinate 5,275,489 downwards.
TACCTAATAGATTGTCACTCATCAGCTGTGCCAATAATGTAGATCTTCGGAATGCACTATATAATGATATTATTATCAACACTGCATGTCGTTGTGCATTCAAAATGTTAAACGTATTCTAAAGAGCCAGAGTAGTTCGCGAAGCATTTGTATTAAAATGACCCAGACACTAAACAGTGTACAGTGATTCATACAAAAATCATGTATTTTTTACAAGGTGTTCCTGCAGTTGCTAACCGGATGAACAAAACCTAACCACCTACTATTAATTTATTTATAGCCTTATTTACAGTCTGAAAATGTGATCAAATGAGACTAATGTAAACATTTTGAAACGGATAGGTGCCAAAATAAAGCATTTAAATCGCGGTACAGGCTATCTTGGCGGTTATTTGACTAATTTAATGTTCCGACAAAAAGTTTATTTTCACTCCAACATAACTTTGCGTCTGGCAAGAATACAGCACGTCCAACTGTAATGGAATTCTTAAAGAGATTAACTGAACAAAAATACTACAAATTACATCTCTAAAGTACTGACTGAAACTAAAACAACACGGAAGTAATATGTTTATATAACGTTTCCACTTTTTACAAAGGATATAACATCTCAAAGTAATGTCCAGTGCGCAATCTAGACAATTTCACTACGGGTCAAAAATCTACTAACTTATTTTTGTCACAAAAATCTTGGAACAGTGCCCAATAATTGAATAAAGGAAGGCCTGATGTACAGCACGATAAGACATCTCTTGATGCCTTGATCTAGTACGGAGGAAAGATTAAGGAACAATAACAATTTTATACTTATTCTTAGCTCATAACCTAAAATTCTAAATAAACTTTACACTCCTAAAACAAAGTAAGATTTCTTCAAGTTAGCTTAATGATTCAAAAGCGTAAACGCAACACTCTTATCACGGTCTAGCAGGCAAACAGTCGCATTACACGTGATTCAGTGAAGTTACTAGACAGGACTATAAAGTAGTGAATACCTTGGCAATAGTGCAATTAGCAATTACGTCATTTTTATTGTCATTTTTTTAGTGCTCTTCTTCTTTGAACTTGTTTCATTAATCATTATACATCTGTCTTATTTCTGTGGGCATTCGGAAAACACTTACTAATCATAAATTACTAACTCTGAGAAGCTGTCTTTTAATTTATTGACTGTATGTGACATTATTAATGTGTACTACTCTCATATCTCTGTCTTCTACGTCGTTTCTGTGATTAATTATTTCGTCTAGTCCATGCCATGAACGTTCTAAATGCTCTCTTTTGTACTAGACAGACACGAACAGTTGTATGCCATTTATTAGCTTGTAGTTATTAGTTTAATGCTACCAAATAGTAATTAACTAATGTTTCCGAAGCAATTCTATTCTTCTCTGTCAGCCGTCATGCTATGATTTACCTCTTTTCTTTAAAAAACGATGGACGGGTTGTGTGAGAGATAATATGACTAAGTAGGAGGTGAATGCTGACATGAAGGCTGACAAAAATGCTTGGGACAAGACATGCTGAGTCCCTAAAAAATAAATTGAGTATTACTTAAATATATTCTTGGTTTATTGTGGAAATCTATCACGGTGGTTTGCCAATTGGCGTTCTAAACATTACCACCGCTTGTCGTCATTGACGTTAATAGGCCATAAAGCAGCTCCCTACCTAAATGTCAATCATTATTTCGGATGTAAACGCGTAATGTTAACATAGATTGAAAAACATCCGTTCCTTTTTGTCGTTTCATTTTATTATGAGTGAATGATTTCACGATATTGACTGATTATACAGTTTTATTTAATATATTTTTTTTTAATTATTTTGTTAATCATGCTTTACGAGTATTTTAACAATACACTTAACGTTGAAAAAGGTGCTCCTACTGATCGTCTGTCCTCTGAGATAACACATTATTTCGAACTTAAGGTGTGCTCTTTTGTTAACAGGAGTCATGGTGCCGTCGTTGGCGGCCCGTGCGCCGGTCCTTCTTCACAAGTGTATGTACACATGGAAGTAAAACGCCAACAAAAGTCGAGCACGAACAATCTGATGGTAAGGATTAAAACTAAACAACCCACAACATACATAAAATACATTTATTACAGAAAAAGAGACCATCACCAATAATACGGTACACTTTGATCGCGAACGTTAACAGCTATCTATGTTAAAAGAATACACCTAAAACTAATTAAAATACATGATTATAAGCTAAATATTTATATTAATAGGTACTATATTTACTAGCAATAATTTATTAGTGTTATTTGAATACAGATCACATTTTACGTAAGCAAAAGCTTATGATAATAATGGAGACATAATTATTTATTTTAATGACTTATTGCTATTCAAACTATCGTAGCAAGACTCTAAAACTTCAAACTCTTCGAACACCATCTCTCCAAATTTTCCTGTGGTAACTTTGCCTTGATCTAAGTTATCATTCACATAGTAAAACTTCTTCTCGAAGGTGTGGGCATTAGCTGCTTGTTTGTCTGATTGTGTCGCGGCGTTATCTTCCTCTGAACACTCGTCCTGTTGTTCTGGGATCATTGCTTCTTTTTTGGCTTCGGTAACCGTTACCATTTGTTGTATAGCTGCTTCCTTCTTTTTAATAATAGCATCATTTTGTTTTATAGCTTCAATTTTGGATTTAACGATGTCCTTTTTAATCCCGCTGTCTTTATTGTCAAAGGGAGTTTTAACAATGCCTTTACTGTAGCTTTCAAGGCGGCAGATTTTATTTTTAACTGAGTTTTCGTCATCATGTTGTAATAATGGCGGGTCTTCTTTTGATATTTGTTTTTTGAATTTGTTTCGTGGACTTTTGCTATCATCTGTACCAGTGAGCTCTAAACGGCTGCTACAGCTGTTCGATTTAACCAATTTAAACTTAAAACCTGGAAACCCCTCCGTCCGTTGGTTCTTGTCTTGATTTTGAACTCCTGCATCTAAACTCGTATTGGAATTTTGCTTTTCCGAAAGCATTTGCTTATGTTTATCTGCTACGAGACATGAACACGTATCTCCTCGGCATTTAGTTTGACACGAATAACAATCCCTACTGCAGTTTTTTTGTAGATTTTTTATTTCTTCCATTATGGCTTTCGTCATAGGACTCACGGTTGAACCAGTTTTTGAGGTTAATACTTTTCCTCCGTAGTATGTTATTGAAGTTCCACACTCTCTTATTTTTCTTAAAATATCTGGGCTTACGTATTGACTTTCACAGCAAAAATCCTGGTTCATTGAATCACAAAGATATTCTTCACTTGAGCTATATACATTATCTTTTAAATTTTTCTGTGAGTATGGACTTAGCCCCTCAGTTTCATATTCGTTGTTTGAGCTTAGATCTCCGCTCGATACACCACTGGAAAGGCTAGCATTATCCCATTTCTTATTGCCAAAGTTTGTATCTATAGTCAACTGTCGAATAATTTTCTTTCTACCACCATTTTTGTTTCCTTTTGTTTCTTCGTTAAGATTTCTGTAAGAAGTTGCTCTTCTTGTCAAGCCTATGTTTTCATTAACCAAAGGTGGATCATGGGTCATCGGACTTTTCATTTTCAATGTATCTTCGAATAAGTTCCTTACTTTCTTGACTGTATCTGGGTTAGGGAGTTCTTCTTCTATTATTTCTTTATTAACTCTTATGGGATGATAAAAGAAATGTCTTCGTACAGCATTTTTAGGCTTATCAGTTTGGCAAGCGTTATTATCGTTTTTCTTTAGCAAAGTTGCTGGAATTTTACATGTATCTGTATTTTTTCTAGGTGCCGGTTCCACTTTAGTGCGAACGGGTTCGATAATTACAATGTTGTTATTTACCAACAGTTCCTGAAAGCTGTAATCTTGTAGATACTGTAACAAGCCGTCAAACTGAGCTTCTTTGCGATAGTTAGCTATCATGCTGTTTTTGAATAATTCTGATTTCATCACCTTGTATCTAACGTGGTCGAAGTCATCACATCCTTTTTCAAATCCCTTAGCTTTTATAAGCGTAGCTTGAGTTTTTTGATTTTGATTATCATCGCAACTTAACTCTACTATTTCTATCTCAGGAGTATCTCTAGATAAATCTATTTCAGATTTTGCCACTTCATTCTTATCGTAAAGGTTTGGATCACAGTCCTTAACAATTTTATCCAATGTTGATTCTTCTATTTCTGAATCACTTTTAACTTTTTCGGTTTCGTCTTTCCATAGTTGTATTTTCGCCTGACTGATTTTGCGTATACTGTCTACAATTTTAACGCTCTCCAAAGACTTGATAATGTTTCCCACTGATATTTCTGATAAACATTTGCTGTCGTCGTTCTTCTGTTGAATCTTTTGTTCTTTTACATCTGCAAAATCACTGCCATTATTATTGTTAAAATCTTCTTGAAGAACTTTTAACTCTTGTTTATTAATATTCTCATTGCCATCTGGATTTTTGTCCACAAGCTTTGACCAATAGTTTTTAACTGAATTTATTTTTTCCTGATATTCGATATCGGTTTTTATTGCGTTGTTCAGTTTTTCTTTTACGCTGCTTTCAGATTTAGGAGTTTTAATCTCTTCTTTAACTTCGACTGGGATATCTGGTTTCTTACTTACTGCAGCACTTGTTTCAATGCTGTTTTCCATTTTTGTTGTAAAGTTTTGCTTTTTACTTTTGGAATCAATCACCTGTAACACCTGTGGTCTAGTCATGGTGGTGTTTATTTTTTTGAATGTATATAATGATTGCTCTTGGCAATTTTTGTTGTCCTTGATTATCAACTTTGGAGGTGGTTTGTCAAACTTTTGTTGCACAAATGCAATTTTTTCAGTTGTTTCTTTTTTTATTTTTGGTATTGTAGTTTTAACTACTTTATTTAATTTAATAGTTATAAAAGGGTCTTTAGGTGTATAGTAACTCGATGTATCAATACAATTATCTGCTGTTACTTTTCTTACTTCTTTAGTAGTTTCAGGAACGGGCGCCGGAACTGTTTTTACTTCGGACTTTGGTTGTCTTTCTGTCAAATTGCTTAATTCTGGTAGAGTTGTCTTTGTTTCCGAGTCTCGTTGAGGATTCAATTGTATTCGGTTATTATTTTCGGTAGGGGTTTGTGTCAGCGGTGGATCTATAACAATAGTTTGGTGTCCGCTTAGAGGGACTATTGCAATATTAGATTCTGCTGATGTCTTGAATGATTGAACTCTTGATAAAAGTGAATGGTTTTTTGATTCTTCAATAGTGAGGGATTTCACTGTGGAGTCACTAGTTTTCACAATACTTTTTTCTACTGAGTCTGGGCTAGGTATACGAATAATTTCGTCTTCTTCTGTTGGATCTCGTTGCCGAAGAGAATAATGTTTTTTAATTATTCCCAATCGTGGCTTCTTGTCTTGTAATGATGTTTTAATATTGTCATTAGATAAAGATTTTGTTATATTTATCTCAGGTCTATAATCTGAATTTGATATTTTCAGACTTTCTGATTTTGTGATGATTTTGTTGTTTCTGATTGTGCCTTCTATTTCATTTATCTCTCTTTCGTTTTGATGGTTGTCCGAACGAAAATAGTTTGTTTCTTTATCGTCGGCGTTAGAACTATCGATAGTTATAATAGATTTTAAGTCGTCGTCAAGCTTGTTAAAGTTTTGTATTAATTGTGGCTCTGTATATTCTGGAAGGTAAATGCAATTGTTTGTTTGAATTTTTGTATGATGCGTTGGGTTTGTAAAAGTTTTGTTTAATTGACCGTAGTTTTCAGTGCCTTTTGAAGATAATATCTCCCTAAAATGTGTTTGTGCTATTTCATATGTATTTTCACAAGGTATGTCCTCTGGATCTTCCTCTCTTAACTGAGCATCAATACGTTCTGATTTTCTTAAGCACTTGCTGATATTAATATCAGGAAGCGAATAGTACTGATTTTCGATAAGGGTGGTAACAAAAGGTTCAGTTGTAATGTTTTTAGAAGTGCAGTGACTCTTTGTAGAATACGTATCACTTTCAATGTATGTGTTACTGACATACACTTCGTTGTTCTGTTTTTTCAATATTTCGTTGAATAGGTTGCCGTTCTTCTTTAAAAAGGAATCTCTACGAATGTCAGCGAAGGTCTTTTTCTTGTTGACTTGAGTATAGATTGGATCTAATTCTTGATTGTTATTTTCAGAATTTAGGGTGTGCGATGCGATGGAAGTGTTTTCTTTAAATTGGGAGTCGCAATATTCATCAATTTTTTCTGCAAGAGAATTAGCCAAGTATTCCAATTTATGCGACTTATCCGAAGAAGCAATTGAAATTGAAATATAGGAAGTTATGCTATCAGGGGGGCTTGACACTATTTCGTCGTTTTCAGAGGCTATAGATTGTATATCATTATCGTTTTTCGATTCATCTATTTGTACAATTTCTGCTGGCGTTGGACTTGTATTTTCTTCACTCTTTTTACTTTTTACAGAAATTTTGTCATAGGTTTCTATGTAGCTTATGGGTTCAGGTTCGACGGGCTTTTCCTTGTCACTCCGCGAAAGACTGTCGTTTGTAAATGATTTTGGTGTATTGTTTTTAGATCTATCTTTATCTTCGTTGTCAGTCCCGTGTTCATCAGTTGTTACATAAAGTTCTTTGCTAGGATTAGGCGAAGCAATAGATCGGTCTGATTCAGGTGAACTGTCTTTATAATTTTTTCTATGAGCTTCAAAATTATAATGTTTTCTTACGTAGTTAGAATCTAAACTATCAATTTCACTCGGGTTACGGGAATGTCCGATGCTGTCTTCAGAAAGGTTTGTCTGTTTTATTTCTTCATTCAAGTTCGGCCAACTTCCACTTACTGACCTCGAATGATGGCTCTCGTTACGCGATACGACTTCTTCTTTTTCTGATCTGTTCTCAGTGTTATCTGCTTTTTCGTTTTCTTTCTGCGCGTTTATATCCCCAAAACAAGAAGCGGTGCTATCAATGTATATGCTTTCCAGAACTTCCTCTTTCGTTTGGTATTTGGCACGTCCTGGCAACCTGGAATGACATACAGTCTTTTGTTACTAAAATTTACTACGAGACCAACATCAGGGTTTTTTGATTATTTTAAATTTCACTCTAAGTTGTTCATAGTCAAACCAAGCAGCTGATTATTTTTCATCGGGCAATTATTATCAGAAGTGCAGAATACTGTTTTACCAAGCTATTCTTAGTTTATCAATCAAAAGTAAAATATTTGAGATTAAAGATAAAATTTTCGGCCTATTTGTTTACCACTGTCAATATCTAGGATAGCCAGAGTTGGGAATTATATAAGGTACTAAGGTAATAGTCCAAAATATGTCAAAATCAAACAATGGTTGTTGAACCATTGTTTGATTTTGACATATTTTTATATATTTACACAACCTAGACCTTGGCATTATTGAAGTTGAGTTAAACTTGAAAACAGCGAAACATGCTCGAAAGACATCTATCGAATTATAAATGAATATATTCTGTACTTGATAAAATGTTAAATAAAATTAACAAAAAAATAAGTCATGGAATAAATTACCTGTCTTTGAAGCAAGGCTTGTCGAATAAGCGGGCGCGGGGTATCAACTGGGATCTCTTGCTTTTAGCGTGATTTTGTATCTGAAGATCAGTGAAGGTTTCCTCTCTTATCACTGCCAAGCTTCGACTGCGTCGTAAATTAGCACCTTCAGGCTCTTTGTGTTTACACAATCTTCCGTAGCTACCGCTGAATTCAGTATCGGAATTAGAGAAACGTTTTTGTACGATTTCCTCTGCCGCTTTAGACCTTGTCAAATGTTGGTAAAATTCGTCCTGAGGCAGTTGTACAGGTAATTTATAGTATTCTGCTAACTTACTCTGGTACTTCTCGTGTTTTTTGTTCTTATTATCACAAAGATCCTTATCCTTGTCTTTATCCTTTTCTTTGCCCTTTGACAGTTTCCTCTTTTTGGGACGTTCTTCTTGACTTTTCTTTGATTCAAGCGAATTCCGCGGTTTGTCAAACTCTAACGTTTCTGTAGGGTTTTCAAAATACTGGATATCACCGACGGTGTCTGCCGCGGACTTGTGCTCGTCCTGACTCGATTTCCTTTCGACAAGTTCTCGAAGGCGGCTTCTTGTTGAGCTGGTGTTGGACGTGACGCTCTCCGGTCGTTTGTGAGGATATTCTAAGTTAGATGATGACGACCGTCTGAAGAGGCTTGTCTTGATCGATCCGAAGTCGCCTTCGTCTTGACAAGAAGCCGCTGAGAAATTCTGTGCCCTTATACGGTCAACGTGATTCTGGCTAGAATACGACGCGACCGAGTCCACCGAGTGTCTGAAACACAAAACAGCATAGATTAGATTAAGATGTATTTCCTACGAGCTTGATAATATTGTTTGCATAAGATATGTATCTTTCGGTGTGGCTGCGTTGAGTCATAGTTTTTTATGACGTCAACTAGGTCAAACATTGATATAGGGTGACATCGTACACAATAGGTGTTAGGATAAATCCTAGAGCGTAGATTGTAAGTATTCCTGTATGATATGGGATCTCAGTGAACCAGGCGACAAGCGGTGTGTACGATTCTGGCGCGCTGCCATCGACAATAGCTATTTCGTTGACAACAGATATATATGTCTGTGTGAAGTGCGTCTCTTTAATTATCATAGCGAAATATTTCTAATATGTTTTATGAATGTTTTAATTTGAATAGTAACACGATTGACACGCATTTAACTTCAGAAGTAATTTCCATGATTGATTCGTTGATGAAAACATACATAAAAAAAATATTCCGACGAATTAAGAACCTCTCCTCTTTTTTGAAGTCGGTTAATTAAAAAACATAATTACACTAACAGGTGTTTGAAGAAGTAAATGACTTTCATAAAACTGTTTTCTCTCAAATTGTCGTCATAAAGCAAAGGTTTTCATTAAAACCGAGTTTAAATAAATGACGTCGGGGTCAAACAATAAAAGTTATCGCCGGCAGAATGATTCTTCAAAGGTCAGCGTCATTTTATCATAAAATTACGTAAATGGAGTCTCTTATTATTGTGATAAAAATTACTCGACATTATGGACCCTTAAAAAAAACTAAAAAACTTATGGACTGATATAGGTCTGAAATTAATGAATTATATTTGATTATCTCCTGGATAGCCGAAAATAACATACTTAGGTAGGAGTTATTTAGTAAGGTTTAATTTTAAACAAACTCAGAATATAAGTAGACATTGTACCTCTACTTAAAATATCCTAAGAATTTATACAAATAAAAGTGTGCAAAGTTCACTCTCCAAAATTAAATATATAACATAACCCATTTTCCCTTAGTGAGCTTTGTGCCGCAAAATTCTAAGACAATATTTTAACGAGTCTTATAGCACATGACATCTGCAGCGAACATTTGAAAGCATGCCAGAACTTGCCTTTCGGTAATAAAGAGCTGGCGCCTTGCGTACTACGAAGCTACGTTATAGTACGTACGTTTAAGGATTTTAAAATTTTAGGACCCTCAGACGTATATACCCGCCATGTTACCCCATGCCCCATATATTCTGCGTTCGAGGGAAGATCGTAAAGTACGGCAATCATGTAAAAGCAATGAGCTGGTTTACAGCTTCAGGTGCCTACCTATTGTGATGGGGTTATTTTATTCCTACCATATTTCAGGGTTAAAATCGATGGAAACAATAAACTTATTTGTAACACTGAAAAATATTATTATTATAGTCCTCATTAACTCTACAAAGTTGAATGTACCTACCATTTATGACTATTATAATTCAAGAGTAAATCAAATCATAATTGTTCGTGCTAGTTGCGGGTTAACCATAACGACATATTGAACCTATACATTGTGACATGAGCCTACGGGCTTATGATATATTTGTGTTAGTACAAAATGTGTTTATGTGTTATACGTGGGAAACGCATGGACATATCCCAATCAGATTAGCAGAGTTCCGGACGGCTTCGAGCCGGTCGTAATTGGCGCATAGACTCGTGTGATGACTGCCTAATGCCTTTCATACATGTACCCTATGTGGGATCACCGGAATTCGCACGTAACATCGGAAACAAGATAAGTGGTTATTCTGCTGTTCATAAAAGAGTACTGTGCGGGTATGTTATGTGTAGTTATGCTCTGAAATATTATATAAGAACGTGTAAGTATTTGACACGTCAAACAAAGCCAAATTGGTGTCTAACATCTTTAGAATATCTTGTGCATAATTTAAGGTAAGTTTTTCCAGGAGCAAATTTCTTATAACTAGCCCAATTCAGTTAAAACAGTAGGTTTATTATATAAATCCAAAACGTATACTTCGAACAGATATATAATTGTTAATTAGCGTTTACTTTCCTATAACATTATAATTAGTACGAAAAATTTTGATGTGGGTTGGCAGATACATTTTGGGAGAACTACGTTCAATTGGTAGAATATTCGAAGATAAATGGTTTCACGAATGAGAAATTATACTTCGGATATAAAACGAATGGTTGCTCGAAAATGAGCTAAGTGAAATGAAATTGTCACAATTTGATTTAAAAACTTATCTTACGACATGAACGATTAATGGAAGAGTCGCCAAATTGCCAGCGGTGACTTTGCACCGTGGGATGTCTATGTTTCCACCGCTGACTGTCTATAAATATTCATAGTCTCGACACTCGGGAGCCTGCTATCTTTTGACAGGTCACTCGAGACTTTCAGAGCCACTGAAGCTTTCGTAACGCTTTGGATATCGTTGGTTCACAACTGTTGCTTTGTATAATGGTTTAGATAAGTAAGCCTATCTATAAACTTGTCTAGATAATATTGTGTGGTGATTGAACATAATATTATTTGTTTAAACGCAGCTTTTCCACTTGCGTGACATCATCTGAAGATACGAAATATTACTAGACAACTGATTTTTCTATATGTTTTTATTGAGCGTTGTTATTTTTGTATCGGAGAAATCAACAGCTTCTATTTTCTGTACCTAAATAACATCCTGAATTTAATTTTGCATCGCATCGAATGTTTGGGATCTCGCATATTGCCAGTAGGGGAGACCGGGGCGCGACTTAACAAAATTTATATTTTTGGTTGTAGCTTCAAAACCCGTAAACATTTTGAAATGATTTTTGTGTCTAATGATGTCCAAACTATTCAATAACCATATCGTTGAATTTGACAATGAATTGGTACCTTTTAAAAAAAGTCGATTTTACTCAGAAAAGTCAGAAATTAATACTTACCCCGCGATCGGGGCTACAATTAACGGTTCCGAGGTAAGTATTAACAAAAGGGGTAACAATAAACATTGTAAGTATTTTCCTCTATGAATAAAGAAAACGCAAAATTACAATGATATTTTTTTATTAAGAAATACAATTAACATTAGGCTTAAACAATATAGCACTTTGTCCTTGCAACAGCGATATAAGTATATAGATAAAGTAACTTAAACAAAACCTCTCTATATAATAACAAAATTCAACAAATATCTGAATGATTTCTTATTAACAGTTACTTTTACTGTTATTTTATTGAAGGAAACGTTAGTTTTTAATAATCACAATCTTCACTTAGTGGAACAATAATTAACATTATGCTTAAAAGTTGTAACACTCCGATTTCAGCTATATCAATGAATAGAAACAAAAACTCAAGACAACCTCTTCGTAGAAGAGCAAAAATCAACAAATCTTTAAAAAAATTCTAAATAAAAACCATTTTTACTGTTATTATTAAGTTAACAGTCTTCTATGTAGTTTAATCAGACTTGTGTCATTGTCCATTACCATGTTCCATGACCATTGTCACAATATAATCACTTTAAAATTAAATGAGGTAGTAAACAGCTTATTCTTAAACGTAGCAGTCTTTTTAAAACCTACCTATATAGACTAAAGCAGTCTCAATAATGCTTAGTTTCATTATAAAATCAACATCTTATCAATAATTATAATCTACTAGAAATCATTTTCATAAACAGCACACTGGTAGGCTATTTTTTTTACTTCCGCAGGTAGCAACCCGAAATAAATACTGGAGCACTTTAATAAATAGTCTGCAATTTGTTCTCCTGCTCAGAAGTGAATACTAACCGGGTCTTTTTGTAGCCTACTTCTACTGGAACTCCTGCTTTCTTCTTTTTCACAAAATTGAACAGCGAAAAGTGACAAATTTGAAATTCTGTGGCTACTTCTCTGTAGTTCCTTTTTTTCTCCATTACTTCTAAAGCAGCTGACTCGTAGGTTGCCAGCGAAGTCATGCCTCAAGTCGTTTTCCTTTTGTAAGTCCTCATGCTGTAACGTTTAAGCTCTATAAAGTTAGGACAGATGGACGGACAGACGGACGGACAGCGTAGGCTTAGTAATAGGGTCCTGTTGGGCACCCTTCGGGTATGGAACCAAAAATAGAATTCAAAGGTATATACTGTTAATACTAACCCCACATATGGGGTAAAAATTAACATGTTAATTCTTACCCCGTATGTTTTGTTAGTTTTAGCCCCATGGGTACGTTTTCAATAAAAAAAATAATAATTAAGAAATAGTGTACATTAGCGTTAGTAAAGTTATGTAAGATTATTATGAATAAAACAAGCTACTGTGAAAAAAATAAATATTACGGTGAAATTAAATATTTAACACGTAAATCAAAAAATCGTAAAGTGAAAAAAGTTCGTTACCTGGCCAAAATAGACGCACATCACACAACACACTCCCACGACGCAGTGAGCTGCACTGATGAGTTTCAACCTGTAGACCACTGTCACAGGGACGAATTTTAGGAATCACTAGTGACGTGCTGTTTATAGTTTATTAGAAATTCGCTTGTTAATACTTACCTCTGTTAATTGAAGCCCCGGCCTCCCCTAAATATTTTTATCACAAGTAAAAATTCACTATATCTTATCATTCGTTATCTACCACATACCTCATTCTCAAATCGTGGGTATAGCAAGAAATGGAACTCATTCTAACATTGACATTATTACAAAACAAAGTCAGCTTTTTAACAATCATTATCTACATTCCCGTATTACCATAAATTCGGTACCAGTGAGACATATCCATTCGCTATAATCTTCTATACGCTGTTGTTCCTTACGCAATAAACTAAAGTAGTGGGCTCTGTGGCCATAGCTTCCTCTTTTATTTTTATTCATGCATGGTTGGCCATTACGTCTTCTGCTCACGTTGGCGTCGTACAACATGAGATAATGGTGGTATTCGTATTCTGGATTAAATTCTTTTGATTACACTAGGTCTTTTCTATAATAAACGTGACGAGTGTCAGTTATTTATGAGAGTTTTATGATTTCTTACATAGAATCTTAATTTATTTTAACATAGGTTTAAAGTTGCTTCGAGACTGAGCAAAAGTTAATTTTTTTCTGATCATGTCTAGGCTGAGTGGATCTGGGTCGTTAATTCAATTGCAGAATGCATTGGTTCGACTTGACTTGGGGAGAGCTTATCACCAAATAAAATCTTCGAGTAGAGTGAGAGCAAGCTTTTAGATTTTGACATTTTATTCCTACATCTGCCGAATATGTATTTTGTATTACATTATTTTGTATCAGGTTATCTAGAAATATGATACTACTTTTGTTACGTATTAAAATATAAGGAGACAAACGATACTGGTATAATATCTAGATGATATTGAACATTATGCTAAAGTAAGCCCTTTAAAACTGCGAGAATTGTCAGATTGCGATAAACAAACTGAGTATTTTATAGAGAATATCTACCAACCTTAATAGGAGCTCTAGCGTCCCAGAGGTTGGAAAACTGATCATTTTACGGACAATGATTGTAGCTAGGATGTAGGTAAATGACGCTTTCGGACACTACATACAGGACGACCTCAATTTTACAGTGTTTCACGTAGAGAAGAACAATGGTCTATTAAGTAGAGGAAATGGAGATTTATAATGCATCTGTACCTACGCTTGGTTTTTTCAATTATAAGTACAACGGTAGGTATCTTTTTTGTTTATGTATTTATGTCATGTCATCTATTGACAGATGATAATGAGTGTGTTGAATTCTGGATCTTAAAATAAAATGTTACGTCTCAAAGTGTGTTTGTTTATTTTACTTTTTTTTCTCCGATGTGTAATGCACGAACGTTCACTTTTTTCTCTCGTCTTATGAGTGTGTATTAATCTATATTTATTCCCGTCACGTACCGCAGCCCGTCCTAATGCACTCGCTGAAATATTCAGAACAACGCCTCGAATCGTTTTGCTTTTTAAGTCAAATAATATTTGCTAAACGAACTTGTGCTTTATTACTTTTTATGGAATTTACTACGGTTTAGAAAGGGTGGGGGTATTCGGGAATCAGACATCAAACTACCCTATCACATAGTTTTGTTTAATCAGCAATTTGTTGAACACACATTGGTGGTAAGAACAGATAATTATGTTTACTTTGTATAACCCTGTGATCAAAGATGTAACCGTACTCCTATATTTCAAATATTAACAGATGCTGGTCCTATTAAACTAAGCATGAACTCAATCATGCATGACTACCGCAAACATTTTTAAGGTGGCTTCCTCCCCTTCATTTCAGTTTACCCTGCCAGAGCTAGTAGATAATTTTGATTTAGGTAGATATGTACTAAATATCCGGATATGTGATGCGGAGGAATGAGGAAAATGTTGAGTATGAATGTAGATGGCTATAAGAGTAGAGGAAGACCAAGAAACAGAAAAATGTAGTATGAATGTGGATGGACTTTGTGAAGGATGAAATGGCTAGAAAGGAGTGACTCCTGAGATGACGAGTAATAGAGAAGTATGGAAGAACAAGACATGCTGCATAATCAGCCTAAATGTTCCCACTGCTGGGACACACGGCCTCCTCTCTATGAGAGGGAAGACATGCTGCGCCAACCCCAAATAAATTGGGATAAGGGCAGGAGAGTGATGAGGATGCACTAAAGATCTTCTAAAAAACTTCTATGTCCTTTCAAAGATCAATAGAGATTACTAATCAAGCAAATCTCTTGTCTCTATCAATCACTGGGGTGATTAAACGATTTTCCCTTTGACTAAGATTAAAATCACATGTTAACACGTAGGTAACAAGGCAATCTCTTGAGATTATTCTGATCAAAGAAGGATTAGTCGGTCTTTGTGGTAAGAGTAGCCGATTATCGACAAAATATAGGCGTTATTGACTGAAGAAGGGATCGACTTGATATCTTTTATCTAAGCTTTACTGTAGCTACTTTCGCAAGGAAAAGCACCACATATTTCTACCAACCCTTACGGAAATCCCTACTGAAAGTGTGAAGGAGATAAATCTAAAGAAATGGAGGAAATTAGAAGGTACTCCCTAATGGATTCTCAATTTCCGAAAAGACTCTGTCAAGGGTTTTCAAATTACTTTCCCGTCTCTGAGGCGCGAGCTTGAAGAAGAAAACGTGACCTGACCTTAAAAAAGGTTGCATTTTAGACCTTTTCGGTACCTATTTAAAAGCTATCGAAGATTAAGTCTCTTCCGGAGTGCTCTAGACTGTTTGTCTACAGTACGTGATGTAAATTGGTGCTAGAAGATGTTGATTTTCTGATTTATATTCCAATCACACAAGCACAAATGTTCACGTACCGTAACTCATTGCTTGCACCTTCGCAGTAGGCGTCTTTACTTAATTCGAAACGACCTCACGTAATAATTAGGCGGTAGTTATCCGGTTAGGTTCCTTAACTAGATACTAATACCTGCCTAAGGAAGCCCGTGTCATTATGTAATAGGTTGTTACGTTACTAATTCTATGTTATCGCAATCATATCTACATTTTATGCTACTTTCAGAGTACTAATGGAGCTATTTTGTACGTCGTTGATCCTACCATAATTTTCTTTTATTATGACTGCAGTCTTGTCTACCGGTGAACATTATGTTATTTTAGTCTTTTCGCTCATTTTGGCATGATTGTAACAGATACTTGGAGTAAACACTTTAAAAAAACTAACGTTTTATGAGTTGGTAATGTATTACTTCGTATACTTAGCTATTTAAATTTGTTTAAACGCCATATTGTTGAAATGATGACAGGCCAAGTCTATTGGCAACTAATAACCAAATAACTGTAGTTTATGTTTGTATAACCGATAATTTGGACATGGTAATTATTCAGCGGCGAATTTATGCAAGTTTAGCGACCCAGCAAAAAAGCTTTCAAGGATATTATAGGAATTATGATGTCAGAGTTAACTGTTCATAATTGGTTTATCTGTTATTTAAAATTAAGACACGATGAGTTTCTTCACAATCAAAACCTTGTAATTAAAATATATTATGCCAAACATCTAGTTATGTATTTTGCTCAATAATTACGAAGTTCTAAATATTTAAAAAATAATTGTAAAATAATTTGAATTCTCTTATTCTACTTGAGTTAGAGAATTCAAATTATTTTGCGACGGCGCCTAAACTTAAAACATTCGTATCTCCTGTCCTAAATAGCCACCTAATTTGTTAATATTTCAGTCCAGACGTCATCGAAATTCCCAGGTTATCTTTCTGTCCGACGAGACAAAATGACGTAAACACTTTGAACAGAGAAAATACTTTTTTCTCGGCGTAAGCGCCGCGGTGCCGCCAATCTTATATTTAGAAAACCGTAAAGATAGAAAGATTCCTGATTCAATGTCAAAGATTATTTTAAGAAACCAAATAGATAAAGACGTTACAGTAAACAGAGTGAAGAGTTATCACATGGTGTATCTAGTTTGTAAGTCGGTCAAACCTTTACAAAATTGATGTTTTGTAGTCAATAAGTCTATATTAATATTACCTACTTTACTGAAAGATTTGAATCAATAAACACCCGTCTAAATAACTAAGATTTCAACCGGCTCTAATAATATTTGAAGAAGAGATAACCTGTTTTTATTGGGGATTTTTTTTGTGTTGCGGACTAACGAAGACGATGTTGTATGCATGTATGTATGTATATGGAATAGTGCTTATAAAGGAAGCAATACTTCCAATATTGAAGTACTTTCTAGATTGCTATCTCAATAGATACAGTTAGCTTAGGTTAGGTTAGGAAGTGTCTATCTTTTACGTAAAAATATAAGCACTTATACTTTATAAAGAGTAGATATTATGTCCTATCCTCATTTTTTCGGTCTCAGTCATAAAATGGTAACAGCTGTTTTAGAAATTTATTCAAAGTCCGTTTCTTTAAATTGTGCTTCAACTTGCGTACGTATTAATAATGACGGCTTAAAGTAAACGAAATAAAATTAAAGAAGTTTGACAAGCGGACGTGTTTCGCAGATTCAATTTTATTAATTCTCTAGATGTTTCAGTTTTTCAGGCATCTATTTATAAAGGGGAAGTCGAGGCACGTAGCAAGTAAATACCAATAAATTGTTTTTTTTTTCTTTTAAATAATAATGTCTGGCTTGAATCCGAATGTCCGAACAGTTACTAATTCTCTTCCCCACCAAACTGATTTAAAAACGGGACAGAGGTATGAATTACTTAATTAATGTAAATAATTAAACGAGTAAAAAAGTGTTAGTTTATGAAATTGATTTCGAATTTTCATGAAAGTTTTATTATAGTTCGAAAGTGCACGTTAAATTTATTATCAGTATTGAAAATAGTATACCTAGAGCACGCTTATCCGTTGTCACTCATCGAGTTAACGTATTAATTAACCTAATTCATATGTAAAACGCTGTCATGCTTACCTGTCAGTCACGCGTGTTTTCCATCTGTTTATCGCAATTAGGGTTGCTATGCATGAATAATTATTTAACATTAACCTTACCTACTGCATGTCGTTGGACTCGATTATGAAAGATAAACACCGACTGTATTTAAGAAGGACACTCGAAGTAACAACATACATTTATCTACACGAAAAACATGATCATCCATGCCAAACCCCAGAATTTACCGCCGTTATTTATTGCGACGATAAAATAAAGATGGCATGGCAACCCTATCTGGGTACATTGTCGGCCATAATGCAATAACTTTTTGCTCATATCCGTCGTGTCCGCTTTCTTCCGGCCGTGACACCCCAGTTGCGATCTGTGCCCGGCACATAATTATTCAATTAACTTACCGTAAATATAGGGTACTTATCGGTTTAATTGATATGGACTTGTTTGTTGTTGATACTGTAATTTTGTGTTGTACAACACAACTGAGTATGATCAATATCGAAAACTAGCACAAATGTGTACTACGATTGTATTAAACCCTCAACACAGTCATAACATGCCATACGCTTTTTCCCAGTTTAAATGAGTAGGTACGAGCCAAATTATGATTAAAAATCCAGATTTATGAATAAACAATGTCAAATGAGAACAAAAGTTTTCTCATTTGTAAACAGGTAACTAATATTATGACAGAATCCCATTAACACTGTTCCCCTGATGTCTCTCTAAATACGGACAAACGTCAAAATCAAAGCGATTACTGAAATAGCCATCTATTTCGATTTGCTTTGGTATGGTTTTAGAATTTAGATCAATAGTTGTGAAGCCCACTGTTGGAGCTGTCAGCCGATTGTCATTAAACAAACTTCTGTGCGGATTAGTTTGTAGAAGTTAAACAAGGATATCATGAAACGAGAATCGTTGGCTTCTTCACACAAAATCCAGTTTAATTTACAAAGTTATTTATTCATAGTCATCTTCAATATCCGTAACGAGATACTGAATCAACTATTGAACATCGAAAGATTTTTCCGGGCCTTAATTTGTTGTAATCAATCTTTTGATCTGATCTGCCGTTGTTTTTTTAGTAATCCAGAGTAATTCCGGCCATTAGAATAATATATTACCTAGGTGCTCACAAAGAAGCTACGAAAACGAGAAAATTGTTTTTGCCTTGAAGCGAAATAAACATTGCGTTGACCAAAAGAAAATGAATAGGCTTGTAAGTCGTTGACCTTTGCCTTGTCTGGATTAGTACACGGAGGCAGTTTTATTCTCAGATCGTAAGAGACTAAGAAAAATGTAAGTGAAATATTCAATTTAGGGCGTCTCGAACACAAGGTGCCAAGCGCTTGGAATTGGCAGTTGATAATCAAAAATATCATAACGCGTAAAATGTACGATGCCTATGAAAAAATGTAGAAATATTCGCTAGAACTTAAAAGCAAATTAACTGCAATGTTTTTTGTTTACTGTAATTTCTATTTACACGTTAGAATGCACAAAAATGAAAACATAACGCATATTTTTTAAATGAATAATTGTTTAAACTGTTACTTGCCATTTGGCTGGCATGTTAATGATCAGGGACGAACGACAGGTCCGAAATAAACTAACGTCATTCCCAGACCACCTGCGATGACGGAATGATTAATTATTTGTACTTTTTGAAAAGCGTATTGGAGGCAGAAGTAACGAATTGATTTATTCTGTATTTCTGTTGCTATAATATGGTCCGTTAGTTACGGTAGTACGCAACGTCGAGTGATAGTAATGTATTATAGTGATACCGTTGAAATCTATTGGTGTGAATAAAAGTGAAAAAAGTTATGATTTCTTTCTAACCGATCCTATAACGCTACGTGCAACCGTACTGTACTGTGTGACAACCCTAGTTTTCTAGTTGCAGAAAAAACAGATAAAGTTCTAACTTTTAATTTCGAGTGTCGTCTGTCACTGTCAACGATAGCAAGTCTCATTTTGGAAACCAAATATTCATACCTACCCACAAATTAAAGAAAGAAAATCCACTTCACGGAAAAACCTACTTCGAATTTTCATTCAAATGTTTTCTATAATATGAAACTTCGGTTTAACTGCAACTGAAACTTGCGAAACTTTTACATTTAATCTGCTTACAGATATTCCAAGAATACGGCTTGTTATTTCATATCAGTTCCAGATATTAAACCGCTTTTCTGATATCCACGTGGCTGATTAAATAATCGTATTTCGGCGAAATAAGTTACCGTTCGCTGATTTTTAATTTCGGGTCGAAATTCTCTGTAGTAGCTACGTTTTGCAAAGGATTAATGTGAATCCCACCATCGAATTTATTCCTAGCCGAGTGTGAAACGATGTTTACCGGCGAATTGGACCAGGTGGTCGGAAAGAGCTGAGCTCCGTTAAAATGGCCGAAGAAATTTCTACTGAAAAATCTGTCACAACCACGCATGAGGCTATTTGGATCGGAATCCATTCACACTTCCGACTACCGAAAGAGTATTTAAGTTTGCGAGCACATACATCTACATATGTTTAGTCTTCAGTATGATGCCGTGTCTAAAGTTTCAGACTTACGGTTCCTATCTCGAGATTAAAACAAAAACTTTCTTGTATTCATGAAACAGTAAATATTCTACCTGAGGAACGACTTCTCTGCCAGATGTTTAGTTTCCGTTAAGATTAGTTCCCGCACTGTCTATTTCTAATACTTATTAACATACTTAGTATTTCTATAAATAGGTACGACACAATTTCAGTAGATTAACATACTTTGGTACTGTGGATTAGCACAGGGAAGTTCCTGTGCTAATCTTACTTGGACTTTAAGAGTTGATGCCAAATTAACACAGCACAGCACTACACAACACTAATGAGACGACTTTAGTAATATCTTTGAAAATAACCGATTTGTCTCAACGCTAACTACAAGCAATTTCACCTTAATAAGCATCTGCGGCAAAGCGGCTCTTAATCTAGTCATCTAGCGGCTGAATTTGATATCTGTATCATACTTATTGCATAAAACACGAACAAGACGCAATTATGGGCTTGTGTCATACCTATCTACGTAAATCGGGATTTTTGTAATAACGCGTTGTCGTTAGAGTTTTGAAATAAGTAACAGGTGTTTAAGTATGCGCTTGAGCAATCATTTGTCTCTATTTCTTATAATCTGCAGGACAGTCTGGATTAATATTTGCTGCAAGAAAAATAACAGAACGGTCATTTTCTAAGAGGTTCTGTTGTCCTGGTGTTTGTTATGAATTAATTAATCTACTATTTCTTACACATAACATCATTACACATGAACTACGACAGAATACATACGAATACTAAACATTAAGTCAACGAGGTATACAGGGTGTAAACGGACCCTTCACCAAGCCGTCAACCAAGCATTATGTACATCAAACTAAGTAACTTTACGCAAAAAATATTGCTGGGAAAAGACTTTTTTTTTGGGGTGAAAAATCACGTTTTACGGTAGGACTCAATGTAACGCACTCAAAACATTGTGCTGATTGATGGATTGAATAGTACGGGGGTCGTGGAGGTGTTTAAAGTAAAAAACATCTAATAAAAAAAAACGTGAATAACTTGGAACTTAGTCCCCCAATTGCTCCGTATCTAGTAGGTTCCCAAGTATGGTCTAGAACAAAAAAAATATCGCGAACAAGTGTCTGTCGGCTTCGTTAAGCGTATTGTTACACCCTGTATATAACGTAACAATCCATAGTTTTAAGTTATGTGAGCCAGTTACTTAACTTACAAGCTACGAGTTGACCCTTCAAATGATTAGCAACCAACCAATCACCTGGTCACCTTTCATTGCTAGAAATGAGTTTTGATCAAGCGCCAAATGCCTAATTAAATTACAACATATTATGAGCAAATCATTGAATTGCAGCCATTTACAATCGCTGTAATCCATACAGGTTTGTTTGCCAACTCATTAAGTTTTCTCATTGACCGACAATAAACCAAGGTATACCACAAACCGGTGCGGCGTTCTTAATCTTGTTAAATGTTGCCCAATGTATGTAGCGGCTTTCTTTGCATTGAGATTTTAATCTGCGGGGTTCTGATTTAAAGGCTTTCTACTTGATTTGTCGAGTTATTAAATAAGTCATGACTACGTATTTCCCACCGTGAACCGGCTGGAATTTCTCAAATGTACCTGTACACTTTACTATCTCAGAATTCCTCTGGCCACTTACTGGGCCCAAAAAGTGTAAAAAAAAGAAAATTTATATAATATTAAAAATAAAAGAAAAAGATTTAAGAAAGATTATAGGTATAGATAAACAGTGGGCATAGGTTAGTTTAGATGAGTTAAATTGTTCGAAAATTAATTTGTTAAACACACACACTTTACCTAAATATTAGTACAGCATGATTAGCTAAATGAAGCTTATGAACGGTAGCACTAATTAATTAGGATTGAATTGCGGTTGGAAAGTGGAAATTAACCAAATATCGTTTGTCGAAAATGTAGTTTTGATTTTCTGCGAATTTCGACGATGATATCGCTCGGGGAAATGTATAACGTAGATACCTGCATTATACATTTCCCCGAGCGTGATTCCGTTGAGTGAGATAGACAGACTTAACAAGATAAATTAAACCTATGTAGCGATCACCCCTGTTTCGTTTCCATTCAAGTGGTTTGCATTTTATACTCGAATTTCAATTGGCAACAATTCATGGTGTTCTCTGATCGACCTTACGAGTAAACTGACAAAGACGTATACAGCATTTAAATGTGTGTTCATATTTACAACTTTCTCCGTGGGATTAACATCGTTACCGCGAAAAAATGTTTAGCTCTATTTTTTTTGGTTTTCTTTAAGTTTTTTTTGTTTAGCTCTATCATACAAAATTTCAATACTCAAGTAGTATGGGACAACAGATTTAATATTTGCGAGTAGTTGCATGTTGCCCGCGACCTTCGTCCGTGTGAAATTAAAGTAGCCAGCCATTTCGGAGATTAGCCGGAACAAACAGACAGACAGACAAAAAAAAAAGTTTTTTTTTTGTTATAAGTACTTACGTAGATACGTTTCATATGCATTCAGTAAAAAGCTGTTATTTTGAAATTACAAACAGACACTTCAATTTCATTTATTTGTAAACCTAGATTATGATGATGGTCCTATGGAAAAAATTGCTCAGTGATAGTCTGCACCACATCCTTAAAATAATATGACCACACCTTTGTGAAACATGCTGTATATTTGCTGTCCTCTTTAAGCTAACTGGTTTACTGTGAGCAAAGAGGGATAACATGGTTTATTTGATTAAATATCTGACGTGACCTTTGACTCCGTTTTCCTTATCAGGAAAACATTCATTTCCTTAATCTAACAAAGTACTATGGAACTACATTTTTTATTATTGTTAAATATTATGTAACTAGGACTCGGACTATAGGACTTTTCCTTATTGCAATTTTGCACAAGTTTGATGTTTATCATTAGGTTCTTGTTCGTGTCTAGGAAGTTTGTAAAAACTTACCAAAATATACATGGATAATTTACAGGTAAAAGTATTTTACAGAATATTCTAAATCAACTGAGAAAGTTATTAAAACTGACCTATTAAACATAGTTCGAAAGTAGTTTCGTTAATTAGAATTACATAGTGTCGTTTTCTAGCTCTACAAGTACTTTTATTTATTTATTTATTAGGAACAATTTATATTGTACTTGATACATTCACTTAACATTACATAATTAAGTCATAATTAATAATATTAATATAGATTCTAAAAGTGGCATGCAATAATATAAAACATGCAGCAATAATATAAAAATAAAAACATGATTAACAAAAACAATAATAATAAATATTATTTTTAAATAGAATATTGGAATATTAATATTAAATTACAGTTCGTCTATTGAGTATAAGTTTTTATCTAACAGAAATGCTTTTAGCTGAGCCTTAAAAGAGCTAGAGTTTAACAATTTTTTTATGTCTGCTGGCAGTCTATTAAATATTTGTACAGCTTGCTAATGAGGGCTATGCTTGACAATGTTAAAATTAGGTACAACTTTATTTTTAAAGTCCTAACTACGTACTACTAAGTACTAACTGATAGTTCTAAATAAAATCCAATTACCTACTACTACAGCTGCTTTTCCATCGGGATCCTACAGTCTGGGTTAGTGCCCCATTGACTGCATGGACTCGCCCCCTTAAACTTGGGGTTTAAACATAAAATGACGAAATGTGAGTAGTTATGCGCACTATACTACACTGCTACCTAACCCGTCAGAGAACACAAGCGCGCTATAAGTTTTCATTGTTGAAACTGGAAGTAAAACACAGGAACTGACAAAGCAAGAGTTATTTTAGTTGTTTTGTCATGAGAAAACATATGTCTTTTCCCACAAGGTAGATATCGACATAATTTTATCCTCAATGTCGAGTCGACTGTTATGAGTTCACCACTTAGCATTGACCTTTTAGTACTGACATTGCCATGAAATAGTGCGTTGTTAAAAGTAATGTGTTCTTTCCCCCCTAATCTTCTCACGGATGGGTATTGGTACATTCAAGAGCACCCACTTACATATAGAAGCGTATACACTTACATACAGAAGCGATTTTCTCGTGTAATAACTATTTCTTAATATTCAAAATTACTATGTTCGTCACAACTTGAAATTACAATCAAAACTGTAGGAGAAAATCACTTTTAACATATTAGTGTGTGTGTTATTAGTGTGAACATATTGGTGTTCTTGACTGTACACCTATAAAATTGATCTGGCGTTGAATTCGCGACTGTTTTATTTTTACTACACCTTCGGGACACAAAAAATATTCCTACTTTCTCGTTTTTCCGATATCATTCGCTCTTGTTGCTATTTTATCGCGAACTTGTCTGCTATATTTTGTGCAGAGGTAACCTTGGTTAGTGGACTATTTGTTAGAATAGTTGAGTTTAGTCTTATTTCCAGCTTAGCTTTTAATTCCTAGTGTGCACGTGCCAAGGTCTGCTAGAGCAAATATACGAGTATTGCACCAATGCACCAGATGTAGATTGTGGAACAAATCGATTTTGTCTTAAGTTCTCTTTGTTTGAAACTAATTTTGTTTTTCAGAATCATCATCTTCCCCATCTCCCATCTTCCTGCCCTTGTCCCATGTTATTTGGGGTCGGCGCAATACGTTTTTTTCTTCCATTCTCCTCTGTCAACCGTCACGCTATCATTTGTTTTTCAGAATACAGCCAAATAATATACGAAGCTTTTAAACACACGTTTACTATTCAACCGTATCGTTTTATGGCTGTAGAAATACTAGAAGACCACAATCAATGAAATGAAAAAAAAAAACTCTTTTGAAACTAAATCTTTAGTGTGCGTCTGTTATTTAATTTGTAACTCGGATTTAGTGTCAAATAATATATATTATCCAATAAAGTAATCTGTGACCGTAAAATTCCCAAAAAATATAACTGATTGTGTAATAATATGGTTTACATTTCGGGGTCTTTGACATTTGCCCTCATGGAGGTTGCAAGTAACCTGAATTACAATTTCAAAGAGACCTGATAAAGAAATAGAAAACTAAATTTAAAGATTAGAGACCTACTTTCATTATTCACCGCAATATCACACCAAGATGGACGCAAGAAAAAAAAAAATGAAATTCTCATTTCATGTTGATTTAAACTTATTAAATCTTTAATTGAATAAGACTCGGATGCAAACGCTGGATCATTTCATTAGAGCGACCGAGATTTTCATAAATTACAAGTGCAATTCAGTTTGAAGTCTTTGCTTCAATAATATAAGGTTCACATTCGGTTACACTGACCTAATTTTAATAGACAATATTATGAATGTGTATTTCATTCAATGTTCAAGTGAAATCGATTATTTCATTGATACATTTTGTTTTGATATGTCGAGTATGTTCGTGAAACTATCGATTAGTGCTATCGTATCAAAACATTCCAATAGTAATTATCTTGTCAGTAGATATTATTATGACATAATGCATTATCTGTTTCATTAATGCTATCTATATTATCAAGTGCCAATACGTAGTAGTATATTTTATTAATATAGTTTTTCTACGTAAGTACAAAATTGTCTTTGTATGGACATTAAATTATCAACATCATTATTCTACCGTTAAAATTGATTTGTGCAGCACACAAGTCTTTCTCTTCCATACCTACATTTCTTTAAGCTCCGATAGTTTATCATAATTATCATCTTTCTCGCATTGTACCCATTTTTTCTTTATTCTGCCTCTACTTCTATTTATTTTATTATCATTACCATCACCTTCATCATCGTCACTAAAAT
The DNA here is from genome assembly GCA_950022335.1 of Eurois occulta. Taxonomy (NCBI): domain Eukaryota; kingdom Metazoa; phylum Arthropoda; class Insecta; order Lepidoptera; family Noctuidae; genus Eurois; species Eurois occulta. The sequence continues at coordinate 5,249,470 of OX465484.1, read as the reverse complement.
CAGACTATTTCATAAAAAATCATTCATTTTAATGATTATACTGAGACTGATACTGTTAGCTTGCGTCATCCCTTTGCTGGGCAACGGCCTCTCCCCGTGACTTCGAGTTGTTTCGATCCAGGGCTAATGTGGACCACTGGTCGTTGGTTTTGTCCAGCTCGTCCCGCCATCTTCGACGAGGTGCCGCAATGCCTTCTGGCTGTATGAATGATTATAATTTTGTAAATATATACGTGTTTTTTTTTTTTTTTTTGGGGGGTGAGAAATCATCAAATGACTCCTCCCGCTCTGGGCGGAGCGGAAGGGAGTGTCAGACTCTTACTGACTAAAAAACACCCATGTTCCTTCATTGGCCCTTTATGTTCCAGGGCCGCGGTATCTCTTTCGAACAGTCCCGCAGCCCTGGCAGATATATACGTGTTACGGTCAATTATTTTAATCAACATACAGCCCGACACTGACCTGGAAAGTGCAAAAAACGGTACGCTACTCGGGTACTTCCTCCTTTACACTTCTTCCATACTTCTCTATTACTCGTCATCTCAGCTAACACCTCCTTTCTAGCCATATCATCCTCCATTCCATCCATCATTTCTTTGGTCTTCCTCTAATCTTTTAGCCATCCACACTCACACTCAATTAGATGATTATTCATTCATGTTTTCTTGTCACATACACTTTATTACATACCGCATGGGTTTTACAAAGCTGACTATTCAATTAAATATTCAAACTCCAATCCCAAATTAGTTTCGAATTCACGATGCGACTCGATCGTGAATCGATTATAAGGCTAAAGCGAAATAATAAAATATCGCTAGTATTCAATTAAATGCCCGCATCAGTGGTTTATGTCATGTCATTGTCGCTAAGTTCTCAATTGTGTCCAGGGCACCCAAACAGATCGCGAAGGTTTGTTTATATTTCTTTTTTTAAATCAGTTAAGTGTAGCCAGCACTAAAAAAAATAGTCGATTTTGACGTAAGTTTCTGTCAACAGCTGCACTTTGTTCTGTCTGTCCTTTATTCGTAAGATCTTAAATTCACTGACATTGCACTAGCTAAATCGTGACCTTCTAAAAGTGGTGTTGATTAACGAAAGTAAGCTCTAAGGAACGATTTTTAAAATTCGTCCTGTAAAGCATAGGGGATGCAAGTTCGTTATTTTAAAAAACCCCATGTTAATCCCAATAATCCCATCCAATTCCATCGGGACACACGGATTGTAGAAAATAAAATATAGTTATTACTGTGATATTAATTTTATCTTTGATCACCCTTATGATGTTTAAGGAAAACGGAAAATTATGGTTTTCCACGAAGTTACTTATTTAGTATTCCCGTCTATTTCTTTTTCTACTTTCCTCATTTGTGTTGCTAGTATCAACGAAACATCATTATGTTCTTTTGATCTGGTTTCGTATCTTTAATATTTACAGTTCAAGTTCGAAACAGGTATTAATGCCAGGCTTATGTATGTGGAACAACATGTTTTGTATGACCTACAGACTCCACGTTAAACCTTACACACAATGCCAAGGTTCTACAAATCCTATAAGTCCTTACATAAACGTTGAGCACGATGTATTATATCATCGTATCTAATATTAAATCATAACGGTCATAATTGCTTTTCAAATAGAGTCCAATATCGCTTGACCGGTCTTGATGTTTGCTAACTACCGTCGTCATGTATTGCATTCATTTATCCTTACCCTATTCACTGAAAATATCATTTGCATTGGATATGTGGCGATTTGCAGATCATTTAGCGAAAGCGTGTTTTGTAGAAGGCTGTTAACAAATCAATAGTCACGCCTTTGCCTCGTCTGACGTCTTGGGTAATGTTGCCACAACAAAATAATAGCGGAAAGGTACTAATTTAAACATCAAAGGAATTTTTTTTTTTGGCCGTATATAAAAGTTTTGACTTGTGTTTTCTAATGAAGTTTAAACAATTTAAAGAGCAAACGTTCACCAAGATAAAGAAAAAAACGGACGATGACAAGAAAAGAAGGAAATAAATTTAGCTGACGGAGGATCTACACAAGTGTACATTATGTCAGAGACAATCAATCTAAAATAGAAACTTTTTGCACTACATAATAAATGAATTTGCAGAAGGACTCGTATGGTGACGTAAAGACACCAAGAAAAGTATTTTTCAGGCTTCATTAATTTGATACCAATTATAACTATTACAACTTGTCATGTTTTGAACACAAACATAGACAATATAGATTCCAGAAACAACATCTTCGACTATTGTTCTAAAGTAAAAAAAAACCACCGTATCTAATACAGTGATTTGGCGAAATTAGTTCACGTGTAGCTTACAAAATCTATTTTCCTTCAGAAGCATTGATATATTTCAGAAGATAATAATTAATTCAAGACCAGGCAGTAATATTTTGCTTCACTGGTATTCGTAATCGTCTGAAGAGATTGCCAGACTGCTGTGAACTTAGCTTAAAAAATCAATAGTCTAGAAATAGATTTAGTTTCCGAAATCTGTATTTATTTGTTCGGGAATCGCCTACTGTGTGATGAATGGTCGTTTAGATTTTGACACTGATTGATAATTTACCAAGGCTGGTGTCTCATAAGATAAAGACTAATAGAGAAGTATGAAATGTGCTGTTACCCCAACAGTCAAGACATTTCATAACGTGTCCTGCTTGTCCTGTTGTTTACACATCACAGGAGCTGATAGACGCTACTGAAAGTGCCAAGCTCGTCGCCATATTTTGGGCTGAACCAATTTACATTGTCATCGACACGCTAAGAAGATAGGGAAGTATGAAAGAAGACATGTTGCGCCGTCTCCAAATAAATTGAGATGAAAGCAGTGAAATCATGATAATATTGACAGTTTACCTACTAAGTTTAATAATCTACCCAGTTCCTTTATTTTACGGATCGTTTTCACCGAATTTGAGTTTCGTGTATCATTACTAGTAATGAAGTGTATCCTTCCGTAGCGTATCGTCCAGTGACTACCGTACCCGTTAGAAGTATTGCTTGTCAAATTGACTAAGAAGTATGTTCAAAATATAATATGCCATAAATAATTATAAACGTTTTACTTCATACCGACAGGGAAGAAGAGCGTTTAGGTTAGCAAACCTATTAATTATAAACACTGGTATGACATAGGTACTCGCGTTTACAAATATCCCTAACATTTACACTAATTCAAATACTAATGAGACAAACAGACTTATGTCTTAAATAACTCTTAGCGCAGTTGACATTTTGACAAAGAGCTGAAGCTCCAAATAGTTTTTAGATTCCACTGAAATTGTTACTTCCATTTATTTACTGAGGTAGAATACTCGAAGGGGACCTAACCCATCACTGAAAGTTAAGTGATCTACAAAGTTATTTGTCAATGTTTACTGAGTTTCAGTTACTCAACTAAGTTTGGTCTTTAAAATTAAGTTCAGTAATTTGTTTCGATTGTCTCTTCATTGAAAACATATTTTTGTTAACTAATGTCATTGACTTTGGAGTCACTTCTGTCGTTGTTTCAATTAGTTAAGGATCATATGATCCATTAAGTTATCAAGTTTTTGGAACAAAGGTAGAATTCAGAACATAATCAACCTACAATGTTTCCACTGCTGGCACACTGGCCTTCAGGCCGTACGTATATTTCGAGTCTAGAAAATTCTCACTATTTTTTTCTGCAACGTATTGAGCGGGTTTGATGAAATAATTGAGTATATCTTTGTATATTAACGTAATATAAGCTTTTGTGTCATCAGTCCTTCGTATAATTCCATAATTGGAACATATTATTCATACTATGTTTTGTATCGAGTGTCCAAATTCTATAGGCAACCTAATTGGCTTCTAATCATTTAGATTGTTTATTGTGTATTCATTATTACACACCGCGTTTCGACAATAATACATAGCTTATAATTACGTTTTACATAAGCTCTTATTAAGTTCCATTTCTTTAATACTAAATTGCAAAATTCCTTGAATTTTGTAGAAATAAGGACTGATTTCAAATGGACGTGTTCTTTTATTATGATCAAGTTCTGATTGTTACTGTTATTGTAATACCTAATAAGACTGCATTTATAAACTAAATATTTAATCAACAAAATAACTTTTGCAACAGTTTCCTCAAAATTCTAATTCCATTATGAAACACATTGCATTTCGAAACTGCATATCCACTATGTTGAAGCTCCCAACTTTGTTCAGTGAAGTTATTCCTCATTACTTGTTGAAGTCTAGAGGAACAACAAACTGGGAAACTGTCGCTTTTGATATATGAACACAGCACATACAGGTAGTTGAAAATTCGTTACTCAAAGTACCAGCTTTAGAAGTCGTATTTCAGTCGAGTCTAGATTGCGTAGGAGCGTATATTATGTTTTCTTGATTGCGAATTTCATCTGGAGAATTGTTCGTTCCAGAGAGAATTCTTCAGACGCTAAATAACATCACTTCAACGCTTCTTAAGCTGAAAGAGAGACGTTGATAGATGCAGTCCTCTTTCTATTGCTGGAAACAGTTCTAAAGCTCTGTGCTCACAGCACAGACACGGCATCCATCAAGCCTTTAGATGCAGAGATGCGTTTGTGTTGCGCTGAAAGGGAATTATCGTTTCCTTTTTCATTCGTGACAGATTGGTTTTGTGAGATAGTGTGCTCTGTGGTTCAACAGCTTTGTGAACGTGCTCGCTACGTGTGGATATTGATCTTTAGATCATTGTGTTTCGCACGTGTCATGTCGTATTCTATTTGGAGTTGTCTGATTTGTTTTTAACTGAAAAAGTCGACTTGTTTAAGGATCGAAATCTATAACGGAATAATAACATTAAGCAGTATCTTAATAGCACGAGCCGTTTCATGCTCGATCAAAGCATGTGTGTGCTAATAAATGGCTTTATTATTTCAGGATAATTGCTCTTCAGAACGTATCTCGTTTCCAAATACAATCAATTTTGAATATCGTACCTTCATTTACATCAAAACCCCTCGAGCCAGGATTAAAGCATTTTTTTATTCTGGCTATTGTAGTTGAAATGGCCTTCTGAATCGAGGTCCCGCACTCATATTCAGAAGAATCCAGGCGCACATTTGAAGACAAGTTATGGAAAGGTCGCGCAACCAGGAATTGAATTTTCTGATAGGAAACGGGTCAAAAGCCCGTTTGTGACAATATGAATCGAAATACCGGTTTACTGAGCAGGCAGAAATATATCGGTAAAATTTTATCGGTATTGTCGAATTGCATCGATGCCAAAAGATATACGTGTTCTTACTTTGAAGTAGCAGACGGTTATGTCGGACTTTGAAGTCTTGTAAAACTCTTGACTCGTTAAGAAATCAAGGATCTTCAGCCGCTGAGAAATGCGGGCCGTCGGGGAAAGTTAAACATTTAAAGAATTATATTGGTTTGACTTTAAACTTTAGCTGGTGAAAACTTTGTCTAGTTAGGAAATCAAAGGGCCAAAGAGAAAATTAAGTGAGCAAAAATGGCTGAAATTTTTCAAAACTTGCAGCAATGCTTGCTAGTGTTCATTGTAGAAAATATTGTACCTAACATAAGTAAACTTAAATATTATGATTAACAAGATATAATAATATGAAACATTAACTTCCATTTTCCACAAATAGAGCATAAAGTATAACGCAGTGCGCTCGAGTAAGTCCCATCCGCGAATAACTACTCTTAACTTTGACGGGCCAAGTTTGGACTTTTCCCAAGTTAAATTAGAACAATCAGGAGGCCCGTAAAATTAAATAAAAACTTTACGAAAGGTCTTGTGAATCGGTAATGTAAACAGTGAATCATATAAGAGGAGCTCGTGGCTTAAAGCTCAAGTCAATGAAAAAAAAATTCGCAACGAAATAGGTTTATATCAGTCGCACGGGTGAATCTTCAAGGATAGTCAGACAACAAGTCTTACCAATGGGCTTCGTGATTCTCAGTAGCTGAGTTGTGAAGTTCAGATATATAATCACTCCATATAAAATACCGGTTCGACTAGAAGCCGACGTTAACATGATTGGGAAAAGGTCACAGAGATCTGACGTGTTCACCAAGTCATTGGATTGCAGGTCTTGAATTAAAGTCAGTTCCATGTAAATCTTAGTATTCAGCTACACAAGTATAGCCGAAATCCGAGAAGGCGAGCATGATAATAGAAAGCTTTAAGAATAACGTGTCTTATCGCATAGTGACATCGGCACTGCACCGATGTTATCGTCACGTCGAAATCTGCCAGCTAATGGCTGTGAATTGCGTAAAGGCTTGTAATTATGGCTGATGCTGGCAATAGTGGCCATAGTCACGTCTTTTGGAGGATACTATTTGAGCTTTTTTTTCTCTGAATTGCATTGAGCAAAGTTCTTTATCAAAGGATTATGCAACCAAAAGGAAAGGCACTTTTTTCTTTCGTTTTTTAAGTAAATTCAGATTATAACTTAAAATTTTTATTTCAAACATAGGTAATTAAATTATTTACAAACTACAAAACTATAATAGTAAAAAATATGTACACTTAAAAGAGTTACAGGGCGTCCAAAAATTCGTCCGCATCGCTGTTAACAGGAAATGTGCCCAGAAGGCTGGCAGCATTATCACGTTGGATGGCCATGCTGATTCTTTGGCCAAAAACTAAGCCCGCCCTCTGGTCACGTGAAGAGGCGACCAACCGCTCGGCGATTTCCCGAAATACTAGGTGGGCACTCGGACCCCATGGCCCTAGTGTTTCAACCCCAAACGGCTCAAACACATAACTACCAATTAAATTATAACTTGAATTATCTGTAGCATTTTATAATTAGTCGATTAGATGTTGGCTGGAATTACTCCACTAATTCAGCGATTCGACCGTGACATCATTCTCACTTCAGAATATCAAATTATGTCACTTGAATGTTCCGTAATTCGATACAGAGTGTTACATTAACATATTCACACGAAATTAGTAACAGTTAGTTGAATCTAATCATAAGACATGCAGAATAATTACTCAATCAAGACACGTTATTATCACGCAAATTAATTATTTCAACGTCTTTCATAAGAACACTCGTTAATATAAGTAATTATCCGATTTGAAGGTATACTATCTGAATGAGGATCTTTTGGCGGGTAAACAAAATCGAAACAGACGTCACCATCTTGTTTTTAGGGTTCCGTACCCAAAGGGTAAAACGGGACCCTATTACTAAGACTTCGCTGTCTGTCTGTCTCCAGGCTGTATCTCATAAACCGTGATAGCTAGAAAGCTGAAATTTACACAAATGATGTATTACTATTGCCGCTATAACAACAAATACTAAAAATTAAAAAAAAAATATATTAAAGGGGGCTCCCATACAACAGATATTTTTTTGCCGTTTTTATAGATAATGGTACGGAACCCTTCGTGCGCGAGTCCGACTCGCACTTGGCCGGTTTTTCAATACCTACATTTCATTTCACAAGTGTTTACCTTGCGCCAAAAATTCCTTCTAGCACTGTACAGGTAGGAGCTACTTTGAAAACGCTTTGCAATTGAATCCAGATATTTATTATTTTGTTTTCATGTGAAACAGACGTTCAAAACAAATGAAAACTGAATATGAAATTGGTTTCAAATGGCAATGCAATATTTTCTTGAATTTTATGGTAAAGATAAAACAGACTTTGAGTGCTCCAAAAAATATTTTATTAGTTCAGTCCGTCTGTGCTCATTAACGAATGGCTAATATTGAAGTGCTTTATATACTTTGCTGACGGGAAAGTAGGTTTACGAAAGATTCAATTTCGCACCAAATTTAAATGGCCCTTTGCCGAAATTGCTTTTAGAATTACAATTACCTCACTACGCTTCAATTTTATTAATTCAAGGACGTTTTTGAATGTAATTATTCAATTATGAGAACTATAAAGCATTTATCTAGAGGTAGTTTCGGAAACCAACATATCAAATGTCTTAGGTAGTTCTCGTTTTCATTCGAGGCGCGAATTAAAGTTTATCTCAAATAGGTAAAGAGCTAAGCGAAGGCTAAGCGATTCTGTTTGAACAAACATTACATTTTATGTGCGTTACGTTGGTGATTTTTAAGACCGCCATTGTAAATAAGTCGCTCGTGACAATAAACTAAGGAAACAAATAGGGTAAATGCAGGTGGAATAGAGCTTCATGCCATTATGGAAGGTGAACAAGATCTTCATACTGCTAATAAATGCACAATTTTCCTTCCACACTTTCCTTCCTTACAGGTGCGTTGGCAAACATCCCCGTGCAGCGCAATCTGTATGTAAAACAACGTTTCGACAATGTGGAATTTCATGTCCGCAATGCCAAAACTACCTATGGAGGCTAGAAAGAGATGGGGAGAGGATATCGTCCTGTCCCTTTTATTTCATTACAGCATTGTTGTAAGACTATTGATGTCTGGGCCCATTATATGCTGGTAGTCCCTAAAAGGAGCTTAGTAATATAGTTTTTATGTACTTCCGACTGATTTGATGTCCATGAGGGACAAAAGATGTTCCAATAAAAAAACTCCCGATGCTTACACTCTCTTTTCAATTCGGTTACTGTTTTAGCGCATGGCCCTGCTCACATCCTGACTTACCTAAGCTTTGAATACTTGATTTATTTCAAACCCTAAAGCTCTTCCAGTAAAAGGCTACCCAAGTTCATGTCTAAAACAATTTGAGACGTCAAAAGTGATCTCATTTTCTGATAAGAGGCCCACACTTTGGCTTTTGCCTGGATATCTGGGACAGGTGACAGTGAAAGCTGGTCTGTCCCGTTTTGTCTCTGCAGGTTTGTAGGCAGCGGTTTTGTTAATCATAAAATCAGTCTGTTTACATCCGCTGGTAAACATGGGGCTTAGAGGCAAAGGTTTAATTAGTGAGAACGGAAAATATGGCGGGAAAAATTGAGACCTAAGTATACTCGGTAATATCAAAGTGTACTTTCTTGATGTTCATTGCTTTAATACCACACCTTGAAATGCATTGGTGATGGCAGAAAGTTGATAGAAGCCCATGAAAGATGCTGTTCTTTCTGACAAAATTGTTTTGCTTATATAATAGCTTAATCGGAAAGAAAAAGTGGCTCGCGTGAAAATATGTAACAGATTCAAGTCTTTGACGTGTAATTTTACTTTTACATGTTCTAGATTTTAATCTTAAATTACACAGGCTGGTATGCGACAAAAAATATAGTATGATTTTCGATTGCTCTCATATTTTCAGCCATTCTTTTTATGTTCCTCTCTCCAATAATTGCATATAGGAAGGACATCATCAACATCGTCTTTCCCCTACCCTTATCTTAATTTATTTGGGGTCGCATCAGCATGTGTTCTTCCAAACTCCTCTATTATTTGACATCTCACTAGTCAGGCCCTTTCTACCAATATACATAATAATCATTTCTCACAGAGTCCAACCATCGTTTCTTTGGTCTTCGCGAATGACCAAGCTGGCAAAAACTAACATATTCTTCGGCTTCTCGATAAATATTTTGTAATTCTAATCTCTCACGCGTATGGAACATATGGTACAGTACTACGCACCCGCACCTAATGATGCGTGCATGATCTGTTGAATGATGAAACAACAGTTGATCTATTTAACTGTTCACTGTTACATCGGATGCTGGGAATGTTCTATGAATCAAGTAATAAATTGTAATTATGGTGTGGAAATGATTGAACCAATCATGCAAGTTGTAGAAGAGAAGGGACCTGTCTGGAGAGTACGAGTCTGTATAAGTCATGTACAAAAGTAATGGCTGGTGTTGACACAATTTTAATTTGATTTATTAGAAGGTACTTACCAACTGCCTTCATTGTAATATTTTCAATAGAAGCAAGTTTCTTAGTATCTTATCCTCGATAAATCTCCTTTATCTTTTGTGACAGTCACGCAAGGTCATGACGTCACGGACACTGATCTTATTTGTCCTAGACGTCTAAGAACTTTTCACGTACCAGGATGACCTAGGAAGTAGTGACATTATCTGAAAAAACGTGACGTGACGGCTCAACCGGCTTTTTCTGGGACTAAAATATAAAAAGGGATCATGTTTTTTGCTCTGGTAACCCCGATTTGGGAAATTTATTGAAATATTTTGGGTATGAGTAGAATTTGAGTAGTAGGTAGTCAGTGTTGTGGATAATATTTAGTTTTTCGTTGGTCCCGACGTTATACCGCGCGTCTCAAGATTATGACACCGAAAATTCGTCAGTTTATACAAGATTTATCTTAAGCTCAAAATGGTTTCGCCGTTCTAATGTCATTTTTACGGAGGTTGAGTGGGCCAATCAAAATATTTAAACGAAACGATTTTTTTATAAAAATGAAGCCTCGGCTTTATTCGAAAGCTGATATTATTATGAGTATCAACAAACTCGCTGCAGGATACACAAGGCGAAGAGAAGTTTGAGAAAACTTCGTCGATATCTTTATTGATCAGATACGGCGACAGAAAATGATATTATTAGTTTTGATAACAACATTGAAGGAGCAAACAACTTTAGTGAAGGGCCGTTTGATTCCTTGAGTAGGCAATTTAATAACGTAAAACTTATGTAGGTAATTTCATCGTTGGCCACATCATCCATGATTTTGAGAGAGATAGTGATCATAGCAAACACAAATCTTAGTCTAACTAGCATAAACGTTTTCCTGGCTTGGAAAAACCAGCAACTAAACAAAATTGACACATAAACAAATTTATTTATTTCTAAACATAAAAGTAAGGGAAGAATCGGTAATATAAGGAACTTTGTGATATTTTTTTAAATAGAATACCACACTATGCAAGCACATTCAAGAGACAGCGCTAGCGAATGGTTACGAGTGTGAGGAAGACAGATATACATATAGATGTCTCTTGAATGTACATCAATGTGGTCTCGACCCCTGAACTGGGACAGCCTGTGACATCATGACAGGGGTCGAAAATTATGTGTCGAGTCATGTGGTAAAAACATTTTTAAATATTCTGTAATATCCTGATAATTAATAATTTGTTAGTTAGTAACAACACATCACATCACACCTTTGATCCTCGAAGTGTAAAGCAGAGGTGTACCTAATAGTAACAGTCACATTTTGCACGTTTGTTTTAGTCCCATGTAGGTAGGTAGGCCTTGGGGGCGAGGAAGTGCCTTTCCTATCTTCCGACTGACATAAGCACTACCTATTTACTTCGTATATACATACAATTATACTACTCTTCTACCTACTGTAAACTCTAATCCACTATTATCTTCCCGTAGTTATTACGTTGTAATTTAAAGTTGTACCCAAGTCTGAGTTAGGGTCGTCAACTAATGCTAGGTAAGAGCTGTAATAAACTACGGTGTTATAGGACTTCGGTTAAGTTAGGACTTGAGTTGTTATTCTATGACTAGGTGTTGCCCGCAACCTTCGTTCGCGTGATATTTATTATATTAAATTATTACTTTCCTTTTTGAGTCGGATTTTGAAATATTTCAAGGGTTTTTTTTTCACGGAACCCTAATTGTTTTTCTAAAATAAAAGTAGGCTAGTTAGACCTTATAGCATCTGCTATCTGCCAGTAAAAGTCCCATCAATATCGGTCTAACCGTTTCGGAGATTAGCCGAAACAAACAGACAGACAGACGGAAAAAATTGAAAAAAAAAAGTGTTTTTGTTATAAGTGCCATATACATTTTCATTTGCATGCAGTAAAAAGCTGTTATTTTGATATTACAAACATACACTTCTCTTTTATTTATTTGTATAGAAGATCAGAGGTTTTGGTGGTAAAAGTTCAAGTTCTTTTTTGGGGGTGTAGTGAGGGGTGAATAAGAAATTATCTTTGTAATCCGTGGAAGGATTTTAGGCTTGTTTTTAGCTGTAATAAAGTTGGGTTTTATAGGACTTCACTTAATTTAGGTCTTGCGTAATATTTTGTGATCAGTGGTATTGGTGGTTAAACTAGTGTTTCCGGAGTGTAGTGAGGAGTATATAAGAGATTATCGATTTTTTTTTATCAACATTTAAAGCATTGGGTAACAATTCGATTTGTATGTTACTTATATTGTTTTTGCACAATATGCGTATATATTAGTCTATACATCTGTGCCTGCTTTTCAACTTTAGTTACTTAGTTGACATTATGAGTGAAGCTCATAATTATGTACAACATAATTATTAGCGAGTAGTTTTTTATGTTCGCTCATTAACTAATTCAATCTATCTCGGTAATAGACACTAGTAAGAAAATTCATACCATACCTCGTCTGGCCTATGTCGTAAAAATTTTATAGACGCAAAAGTAGGTATCTATCCTAAATCTGGCCAATTTGGCTAATGAAGAGAAGGTAGATGTCCATTTATTACGAAAAGAAACATTGGTGCCAGCCCTTTAAAAGAGCATCACTTTCACAAGTAATAGCCCCTACCTAACCTAACTGCTCTTAATCGTGAGTAGTATCATTCCTAATTACGACGAGCTCTGAAAACTGATTTAGAAAATCAGTTTTCAGAGCTAGTCTCAGGAAAGTTTTACTTGAAGTAAATACATCGTAAGTACGTTGAAAATCAGCAGATTATTACTTCAAGTTTCATAGAAAATTCTTAACAATATTCAGTTTGACTTCAGTAATGAAAAAATATTAGACAACTATCACAATAAATCTCGGAGCTAATAACTCCGAAACTGAAAACAAAAGGTTGTTCTTTTCACAAAACAAAAAAAAATGGCCGCTCAGACGTAGCTCACTGTTCCACGACCCCGTTTTGACGAATTAACAAGCGGTGACGTCACTAAAATTAGAATAACCGCGTGTGGGAGTTTCCTCGCCGCAAATTAGTTAAAAACTAAACAAATTACGTGTTTTTAAATGTAAACCTTACTGTCGGTTATATAAGGATGAATTTGGCTAAAGATGATCGTTCTTACCCTGCCAAGCATAGTTCCTGCCGCATTGTCTCTTCACAAATACGCGAGTTTGATCGTGTAACGTGATAATAGTGTTGATGGCAAACATAATTCACATTTTTTGGAGGTTTTTCATATGGTGATTGAATTTACATTTTTAATAACATGTTATTTTTGAACTAAGGGTCAGTGACACTCTTTTTAGGGTTCCGTAGCCAAATGGCAAAAAACGGAACCCTTATGGATTCGTCATGTCTGTCCGTCCGTATGTCACAGCCACTTTTTTCCGAAACTATAAGAACTATACTGTTAAAACTTGGTAAGTAGATGTATTCTGTGAACCGTATTAAGATTTTCACACAAAAATAGAAAGAAAAATACAATAAATTTTGGGGGGTTGCCCATACTTAGAACTGACATCAAAAATGTTTTTTCATCAAACCCATACGTGTGGAGTATCTATGGATAGGTCTTCAAAACTGGTATTATTAAGGTTTCTAATATCATATTTTTCTAAACGGAATAGTTTGCGCGAGAGACACTTCCAAAGTGGTAAAATATGTGTCTCCCCTCCTGTAACTTCTAAAATAAGAGAATGATAAAACTAAAACAAATATATGATGTACATTACCATACAAACTTCCACCGAAAATTGGTTTGAACGAGATCTAGTAGGTAAGTAGTTTTTTTTTAATACGATTTCTATTATTAAAACATCGATCAAAGTTACAACGAACAAGAACTTTATATTATGTTACTTGCTGCTACGGTACCCTTCATGGGCGAGTCCGATTCGAACTTGGTCGCTTTTTTAATTCTACGTACTAAATATAAAATATTTTTTTTAAAGCAGAGAGAAATAACTTTAGCTCGACTCATGATGTTTTTTTTAAATTCAGGTCAATGTCAACGCCTTTTTCTTAAAGTGCCAAATTTAATGCCCCTATGGCAGCAAATGACAAAGATAAATAAATACACAAAATCACAATAATTACGACATTATTGATAAGCTCAAAACGTAATAATATAACAATTAACAACCAACGATTAGTTACTGAAACTCTTCATGGAATAAGCTTTTACTCGACGCAATTTTCGCTCTTAAACCACTAAACGGATTTAATTCCCGCAGAATTTTATTTCTACTGGCAACAATTGTTTTGCTTGTTGTTTTAGTGTCTAATCGGCTTACAAATTCTGAACGCGACCGTTTGTTTGTTTCTAAAGTTCTTGCAGTATCTATCTGACATTTTAGCGCTGGTAAATTCGATTTAACACTATTTTGAAAGAGTGTTAAAAGATTATTGGGAAATAAAAACTTTTATTATTGTCCAATATACAGATACAAAATAAATAGTTATTTATTGAAGAACATATGGAAAGTTGTAAATGTACTGCCGTATGAAGCCATAACCTTTTGATTGTAAAAACCGGTCGCGAAGACACACAAAAATTGCCTGTTCTGCAAGTTTATTTCCTTATGAAACTTTAACTGGGTCAAGATACTGCTTTTATATGGCAACAGGATTGCCCAACAAGGTTTTAATGTAAACACAAGTACCTATAACAGGTGACAGGTCAAGTCAAGTCATACTCATACGTGATAATCGCGTTCAATTAATGTAATAGTCGCTTTGCACAATATATGTTGCCTAATTTCACCTTCACTCTTACTTGGTCTGTGACAAAACACGTTTACCTAATTACAGGACACAGGTTAATTACGACTAATGTTTTGAGTAACATTTATTTCGTGTTTACAAAACCACGCCCTCGGCTATCCTATAATAAATTGTATATTTAGATACCGTTGAGTTAAATACAATTGGTAACTAAGCAAAGACATTATCATGTTTTTTATAATACCATGAGATGAACCGAGCATTAAAATTTTAAATATAATAGCGTTGTCATAATTCTCCTGCCCTAATTATTCCAAATTATTTGTGGTCGGCGCAGCATGTCTTCTTCTTCCATACTCCTATATTACTCGTCATCGCAACAGTCACCTCCTTTCCAGTAGTATGATCTCAAATAAACATTACCGAGATAAATTTGGGTAAGTGTGCCACAATTCATATTTTGCTAAACAGCAGTTTTAAAATAAAGTAAGTCTTGCTGACAATGCTGCCATTAAACTCCTGTTATATTCCAACCAATCTGAATTTAACAGCACACAATCACATAAAATTACATTAAATTATATGAACATAGCTATGAGCTACGATCCACAAACAATAGAAGCCGCAAACAGCTATAATAATAAAGTTCGAAATAGTGCACACAACGACAAAATTACCTCATTTAAATGTACTGTTTAACTCATTAATTTAAACCTGGTAACCCTGTACAGTGTACACTCGCCAAATCGCTTTCTCTGGGAAACATATGGTATACTTACGAATGAAACGAACGTGTTTAAATTAAGTAAAGTGAGTAATAAGGAACTAATTAAGCATACCTAGAATATCTACATAAAAGTGACTGGGTCATCAGTATTCAATCCTCATGAAATTACGCAAGTTGGCAACATTAGAAAAAAGGGCAATGCGTGCAGACAGACTTTATGCGTGACACGGAAAGCGCATCGCTCCCGTTACACCAAATTATCAAAACATGCACGTAAGTATTATGTTAAAAAAAGAGGCCACTAAAGTGACAGAGAAAGTAGATTTACAGAGTTAAATCCTCCTTAGACCTTGATACAGTTTCTCCGGGAGATAAGTTAGCTACGTCACGTGTGGAATTTGAATCTCTGTGACCGTGTTGGCGCGGCTGTGATAATTTTCCTAAATAATTATCACGATCTGAATATACCTACGTGAGTACTAGATGAAATTTTGAAGGTCTTCGAAGAATATTTTGGTGATAAGGTTCTAAAGATGATGTCATTGTCGTGTAATATATATTCCTATTACATTTTTTAAGATCGAGTATTTGATTTACTTCGTCACATAAAACGTAGTGCATTGATATATTTTCATTATGTAAATGTAGGATTCGGTTGTTTAAAAGATTTTTGGTCACGAATTTAAACACTTTTGCTTGTAAGCAACCCTAAAGCATTAACCTTAAACGGTTTTTAGTACACAAGACATAAATCAACAAGAAGTATGTAAAACAAACTACGAGTTTTGGTCAAACAAAAGAGTGGATCAATTCTACCAAGCGAAGACAAAATGAAAGGCAGAATAAACCCCGAACAGTAATCGAAACGGACACGAGGCAATTGGCTGGAAGATGGTTCTGCTTCTGATAGATAGATAACCGTGAAATTTTCCTACACTACTACTATCTCACGGGTTTATATCGATTCCACTTCGTCAACATCACTTCATCAATCTTTGTAGTTCATGAGAGCTCGTTCCGATCTCGAGAGTACATCAGCAGTATTTTGCATTCATAATTTGAGCAAAATTGAGCGAAAAATGTTCCAAGCACTTTTTTTACGAAAGTGAATTTTATTATTACGATCTTGAGGCCTTGTTTAGGTCTTGTCCGAGTACCTTTTGTAAGTCAAGTAATGAGCAAGAAATTTTCTATTACAGCGACCACGAAAGAATTAGAATTCTCATACGTAACAGAATATAGCATTACGCCTGTAATCCCCGTAGGGTTAGGCAGAGATGTACCTAACAGGACACCTACATTTCGGCAGTTATGTTTAAGTCCCTTGGAATAGGGGAAGAAGTTTATTGCTACCGCTGACAATGTTTAAAAAAATACTTTACAAACTCTTACTATTTAAAAGATACTAAGTATACCGTTAAGGACTACTTAGAAGACAAGTCAATAGAATCTATAATTTGTAAGTTAAATTAATTGACATCGCTCATTGTGAAACAAATGATAAAACACCTTTTGTACCATATTCTTGCAAATAAATGTTTTGATTTGATTTGATTGGTACCAACCGGGCACAAATCAAGCTCCACGGCTGCTACTGAGAAATTCCTGATGCAAAAACCCAATAACAACTTGCCCGACCTGGGAATCGAACCCTGGACCTCAATCTGGGAAGCCTCTCACATAGCTAAATAATCTTGCAAGAGGAGTGAACGATATCGAATCTTTTATCAGTTTTATCTATCTTCGTATCTCAGAATGGGTATGGGAAGGAATTGTCAGTTTGTTGATAGCAAATATTCTGTAATCTGAAGTTATACGAATTCCCTTGCTCAACGAAATTATATTTATAGGAACTAGAAGCGTATTTGTCGTGTTGACAATGCCGAAGTCTTTACGTGTCGATTTAGTTGAAATTGCAGCAAAAGAATGAGTAGAACACATTGCGGTGTTTCTCTACATATTATAGATGATTCAAGATATTTTTGTTCCTCGTTGTGTATCCAATGCAGAAACAAAGCTTCTAAAACAAAGGTTCGTTTACTATTGTTGCCGTTTCGCGAACATTCTATTAGCAAACCTCTTTTGATCCGGAAAATTGGAGGAAAATTATCTGAGCGGAATTCTTGGGTCAGATGTTTTAAGTTCCTTGATGTTATTTTTACCAGGTGAAGATAAAGGTAACGGTTTGTTTATTTTAACGCGAAGTAAGGCGTAAAATGTTATTGTGGTTTTGACATTATAAATACCTACGAATAAACATTAATGTAGGTACCTTTAGTTTCCGCCTCGCCCTGTGGGAAAACTGCGTGGCTTTATGGATGTATTAATGTACCCTTTTTCTAAGTTATTAAACTTCCTATGTCATCGAGGTCAAACATCATGCACGTATGTAAACAATTGCAAAAAGATTATTTTTATGTGATTGTCATACGATGAATTCAGCTAAAATTCCCATCATTCTATTAAAATACTTATGTAATTAAATTGACAATACGCAACGAAAACAATAAGCATCGTTAGGCATGTGAACAGTTAATTACAACTAATTGTTACGTGAACAATGTTTACTAATATTAAACTAAACACAATCTGACCTTTCAAAGTCAAGGCTAACTTAAGCACAACTTAATTAGACATTACCTTTAATAACATGTTATAAATCCCACTGATAAGGCACAGTTTCACACAGAAATAAATATTATTATATAAAAAGTCACTTTTTATGTCACTCGCGTGATAAGTTGAGCGCGGGAGGCTGTCGCGCGGCACCGGCGCGTCTGAGTAGCTGCGCTCGCGCATACATCACGTGCGTACACTACCAGCGCCACCCGGCCACTACGCGGACAAGCATGGAACTAACGGGGCTTTCCACGCTCTAACGATTCACTGAATGGTTGCATCTGACGAAATGTATTGCAGACTTATTGATAAGTGTAGAAAGGTGCTTATTACAAATCTGGTAAACATAGTGCCGTTTATGTAACTTGTGGATTATATCGTTTAAGTTTTTTTGGTTACTGCTTCGATGGTCTAGTAGTCACAAGCGCGACTGCTGATAATAAGGTCCCCGGTTTGATTCCCAGTCGGGCAAATTATTGAGATTTTCCAACAAGGATTTCTTAGTAGCAGCCCCGGAGTTCGGATTTGTGCCCGATTGATGGCAATAGGCTCACCCCCTATTATATAGGACTGAAGTATAAGTAACGAAATGTGGGTGTGGGTACTATTAGCACCAAATCTGCCTAACCCTTCTTACAGACGTGATGTTATATTTTTTGGTTAAAAATGGCTAGGAAATAAATCAGACAGTGAAACAATTACACAATGTTTGGGAACTAAACAAAGCAGCCGCTTGAAGCACTGAAAATGTTATTGTGCATTTGCTACTCAAAGCGAAGCGAAGCCGTAGAGCAGAGCAAATATGCACGAACACTCGTTCGGCAAGTAAATAAATGGACTTCGCTTGCCTTTTCGTTATAGGAACTGGGAATGAGCCAACATTTCTATGTACATGTGTATGTTTCGAATTACTATGCAGTACGGCAGTCATTCTTTCGGTTATCAATATACATGAGCGACGAGCGTAGTAGATAACCTGAACTTTATTAGTGTGCATTTTCCTCGTTGGACTAATGGACGCAAGTGCTACTGCTGAGCATGAGAGTTCGATTCCCAGGTCGGGCCAAGTGATATTAGTTTTTATCAACAGAAATTTCTTAGTAGCAGGCCGGAGTAGAGTCAGGGTTTGTGCCCAGTTGATGGCAATAGGCCCCTTATTATATGAGATTTAAATATATCCGACTAAATGTATTGTACTATAGTGACGGTCTGGACTCATTCTTCTTAACAGATTGGTCGGAGAGGACAAATTGTAAACAAAATTGGAAAGCCATGGGGGCGGCCTTTGCCCAGCCCAGTGGGACAGAGCAGGCTGATATAAAAACTTTAGTTACGCCTCTGTCTAACCTCTCAGCGACTACAAGAATGAAGTTATGTTATATCCGCTTAATTAACGTTTTATGTGAGCACTGTCACATTGTTATGAACGTATTTTATGGATTTCTATTAGAATCATTTGCACTATTTATCTCGTTCACCCGTATCACTTTCACTCATTTGTAATGTAATTGCGTATCAAATCGTCAAATAGGAATCGTTGTTAAAAACCGACCAAGTGTTAATATAACTCGCATACGAAGGGTTCCGTACCATTGAACATTATTATATTAAAAAAATAGCATTTTTAAAATTACAAGAATAGTAGCATGCAGTCATAAAAATACAATAGGTATTTAATACTACGTAATACGTAATTATTGTGTTTGCAAGGTGTCTACCTATTACGGTTCGAAAGATATGGCCCTGTGACAGACGCGATAGATGGACGTACGGACGGACAGACATTGGAGCCATAGTCAAAGGGTCCCGTTGCCACCCTTTTAGTACGGAGCCCTAAAATTGTGGCTGTTAGTAGTAATTTATTCAGTAACTGTTGGCGTGCGCTATATTTTCATTTTGTAAGTGCAATGCCGTAAATGGCCAGTTAAATAACAATCATACTTGTCATGCGATGTCATAAAGCTAAAGATTTGTTTGTTTGCTCACAAAAAGTACCTACCTACTTAATAGATTCTTACGTAATTTTAGCTGTTGGATAAGAGCATGATAAGTTACCGTATTGAGAATGGACGGCCCATTCTGTAGATTTACTTTAGTGACAATAATAGTGCCTTCGCAATTATTGTCACAACCCTTAAATTTAAAATTCCCGTGAGCAGAATCTTCTGATTTGGACGGCTTTTTAATTTGCATCGATATTACCTTACTAACAGTATTTTTCGACTAACACATCTCTACCTTCGAATAAGTTGGACCAAATCTGATGACATCGAATTATTTTACCAAATAATTCGAATGTCTCTTCCATGTTGACGACAAAGGTCGTGACTGATGTTTAGAGGCATTGTTTACCTAAATGCTAATATTAGCTTCAGTGCTAATAAACAAACATCGTATACGGTTTATGAAGGAGTCACGTTTGACAATGTCCGGCAAAGTCCGGCTTATCACGCGCTCACAGACACTCCACAGGTAATATTCCATTCATGGACAATCGTTTTACTTTTTATAGTCTGACGTACAATACGACATTATACAGAATGGCGACCACTCTTCTATGCAATTTGTTATAACTTGTAATAGGCAATTTTTATGTTAATTTATGGACAAAACTGGCTGTATGCGAGCCTTTTGTAATAATATGCAAATTTTCGCAGTATTAGGAAGGAAGTTAGGTTTTTGTGGCACTAATGACGGAAATTCTTCAGTTGAATGGCTTGATGGAGTAATTCAGAATGGTAGCAGTAGTAGTAATTACTTTTCGTTGGAAATACTTAGCTCGTATGACCTGTAATTGTAAACATTGCCAATCGGAAACGAACCAGAAGAAACTTTAAATATAACATGCGTATTAGCCACAAACAGAAAATCTTGGGAAAATTGAAAAAAAAGAAATACGTTTTCGCATGGACGCCCAAATAAAATAATGGTGTAACGTTTCTTGTTTTAAACGTAGACTGGAGAACTGGTGTTTGTTTTTCACGTAGTGATAAATAACATTGCATATAATTCTTCGTTTGATAGTTGATTTCAATTTTAGATTGACAGCATATTTTCACTCTTAGTAAGATTAAGAAGACTGTGTAAGACGTTTTTAGTACTTACGTCTCTTTTTTGCAATGTTTACATATAGCACGACGAACCTCGTAAATATGTACTTGACCTGTTCGCTCGATGCTAAGTAGCCTCAACTTGAACGACTTAGGTAAGGTCATGCTGTTAATTTAGATGTTCATAGTTCACACACTAATGAAATTAGGTACTAATGATACTTTTAGTGCTTTGGCAAACCTTGATGTGACGTCACTGACATAGGCTTCTTGAAAGCTTGCTGAACGAAAAGTGATGTTTTAGGGAAATAGTAACATGTTAATGTTAAGTAAGGATTGGTTACAGAAGCAAGCGAAAAACATATGACCTTAGCCATGGTCTAGTTTAAGTAAGTGACAGTCGTGTTAGCGAAGCAATATATTTCCATATTCACTACACTTTGACAAAAAACATTTGGTCTAAATTCTGTAAGCTGACCCCGACGTAGTTGGGAAAGGCTAGGGCAAGTAAGTGACAAAAAGTTGATGAAAGCCCAAAAGCTTCATGTAGCTTTTCTTACTTGTCATTACCCAACTAACTTGCTGAATTC
This sequence comes from Eurois occulta, assembly GCA_950022335.1. Lineage (NCBI taxonomy): Eukaryota > Metazoa > Arthropoda > Insecta > Lepidoptera > Noctuidae > Eurois > Eurois occulta. Next base: position 5,227,974 of record OX465484.1, on the reverse strand, counting down.
TTTTCGAACTACTTTCTATTCCTGAACGAGTTTTCTATTCATGAGAGTCACGATTCCTGCATACGGTTGTTATTTGCTAATCCGAAGCCAACACGTCCCAACTCTATTTGCTCTAGTACTTCACAATCTGTTTCTACCAACTAGTGAAAAGTTCTGCTCTAATCTGGGGGTGCTTAAAAGAAAAACATTGACTGTATTTGCTGCTTATTCTACCTCTGCTGAAAGTCGAATGGGCAAGTTTGTTCAGGATACTTAATTATTACTTATTGCAAAACTTCGGCCCTCATGTGATCTTGTTTGGAGTTATGTATAACAAGTAGTGGCGGTCATATAATACGAGTATATAGCCAACCTTACATTTAGCTTACTGTCTCTTTTTATATGCTTCTTCAAAGACATTGCGGGCGATGCGCGATATTAGATCAAATATGTCCGTATTCTACGCTATGCTTGAGTGACATTCTACAAATATAGAATTCGAGATTTGTACCTTTTTTTTCAAAGCCTCTGGGAATCAGTATATCCTTGAAATAAAAATTCGCATAAATGTGACATCCCGCACCCTGCCCTCAACCTGCACCAGCGTACGAGGTGAATTATGGTCACTCCCACTCACAGAGAGGGCCTCCTCTCTGTATCTCACCAGTTAGAACGTTTATCAAACGCTGATTGTACCATATTTACAACCTTGAAACTAAACGATTAATTTTTTACTCATCCGCAAACTTACATAAACAAAATTTTATGTTTTTTCAAGTTCCAAAACAAGTACGCATCATGTACAAAGCCGTGCGGATCACCAAGCTATTAAAGGCTTACCCTATAGGTCGTACTTACAGCCCCCTAATCCCGGCCCACTGTTAAGGTGTCTTTCCGTTCTATTGCAAACTTTAGTATCCCTTACATTTTTATTAAATTAAAATTTTATTACCCGTATAAAGCTCTTAAAATACCCTTTTAGTGTTTCAACGCGATTTATAGTGTGTTCTCACAGTTTTACGTCGGGATTTTATAGTCGAGGTTTTAATTTTTTTTGTACATTATCGTTGTAGGGTAAATACGCTAAACGTCGGCCCCCTTACGGATATTCTAACTTTGGATCGCTCTGGTTGCATCAGTTTGTAACAAAAGGATAGCTTGTGATGCGGTTTTAGACAGGTTGATTAATCTATTTTATGTTTATGCGCATAAGGTTGACTTTTCTACGAAAAGATAAAAGTATTATGGTTTAAAAGCGCTGAGGACGAAAAAACCCTTAAGTCGGCCGTTCACGGCCCATCTTCGGCCGCGTTTTTCCTAAATGTCGGCCGGGTATAGGGTGTTTTAAATTAAAACAATGAAAAATATTATTAATGTGATTTATTTTGGCAGGAGTATGATATCACAATAAGTATACTTACATTTGTATTTGTTTAATTGTAAATTATTTTTTTGATTTACACTTTAACAATGTTAGTAATTATAACAAAGTTAAACATCACAATAAAATTAAATAAAAATTAATATCTAAGTACCTATGTGATAAAAATTGGAATTGAAAACAGAACAGAATTTTAAATAAATCAAAGGGATTAAAATAATACTCATATCAAAAGTGATTGTTTGTTGAAGTTTTAACGTCTTCAACTTTTAAACAATATTTATGGTAAAATTAAATATTTGTCAACAAGTCCGTCAACAATAAAAAAGTGTTTAAAATTATTATGCTGTGGTAAACACAAATGTGTCTAGGTACTACAAAAACTACCATCGGGGCAGTACAAGTAAACCAGCAGCTGAGATGACGATAATTTTCTGTCTTTCCGTGAAGGTCTTGGATCTCTCTGCTCTATCATTGTACCTTAAATCAAAAGTATTAAGTGAAAACGAGCTTAGTATCTAAGGCAGCTTTATGTCTCACACAAGTTGATAAATTAACTAAAGATTCACGACCAACTCTTTATATTTTTTAAGCTAATAAACATGGCTTTAATAGTTAGATAGTAAGTTTCAAAGAGCATTTTATATTTGTATCCCAAACCACAATTAGCTATCACAAATAATAAAAATGTCTTCGATATTGTCAACTCCTACATCAAAACTTAAGCTCTTTATAATTTTAACAAATTATAATAATAGGTACATAATATTTATTCAAGTTTGAGAAAATAAGTTTGATAAATAAATTAAAAATTACTACCCACACAATCAATGAAAAAATACAAAAGTAATCAGCCTGTATAGAGGCGCTCGAATTCGAGGCTGGCCGACATTACGATATTTAATATTTCTAAAGTCGGCCCCTGTTTTGTATACCTTATTTCTCGAGATTCAACTAATATCACCCCGGCCGGTATTTGGCGATTAAACGTAAAATAGATTCATTTACCTATAAACTTTGCAAATTATTCTATTAAGCCAATGCAATTGGAAGAGTAGGAATTTATAAAACAGACTGCATTTACTTTAAGTCGGCCCCGGCCGAGAATCCGGTTTTAAATCGAAACTAGTATCCTAATGGCGGCCCCCTATTTCTCCTTTAAACCAATACGCAAAAAGTTGAAAAAACTATGTCAAAATATAGTAAAAATTACTGGTTAGTGATAACAAAGCTTAAAACAGAAAAAAAGAAACATCTTACCGTTATAATATCAATCCCCGAAGCGTGGGTATTTACAGCAAGTAAGCTACTTCAGCTACGAACTTGACGCTTCAACGGTGCCATCGCTTCTGACGCTCAGTGTGCGAAGAGCAGTAACGTAATCGGATAGGGACGGGTTGTACGTATAAAGTATGAACTAAGGTTGCAATTCGAGTGACAAGATTGCCACTTAATTACCTTTTGAATGAACGCAAGCTGAAAATGTGCAGACGGCCGACGTTTGGGCGGGGGCCGATGTTTGGCGTATTTACCCTACTGTAGTCTTTCTGTGCGGTGCACAGTGTTTGTTTAAATTAATTGGTTCTTAACCGCTGAAATCAAAACTGAAGTACAATAGCAGCTGCTGCTTTAAGTAACCTTATATTTAGGTAGGCTGTATTTATTGTCATAATCCTATTTGCATTTAAAATTACATCATTCACCAGAAAAAGACGACCTATGATAAGAATCTACGCAAAATCGTAAGAATCAGCTGTTGCATTTTATTCGGGAACGGTGTCTTTTGAATCACCAGCTTTATCAGTCAGCTTACAGCAAACATAGTTAACAACTTATCTCTCCGTGTTAAATAAACAAGCATGTATGTACAAATATTGCTTCACAGAATGTACATAAAAAATCCAACGTATTGTTGAATATATCTGCAAAGTGATTGTCCATTATTTTGGAGTCAAGGCCGCAAATGATGCGGCAAATGAAAACAAAGAAAAACATAATTGTGACCAGTTTCAATCACTGCGTGATGGGAAAAGTAATTGAAATAGAAGAAAGAAAGAAAAAATATTTATTTGTCGCAGGGACATGACGTGCATACAAAAAAAAACAAACAAAAATAATTACAATAATCATAAGGCGCATTAATACAAAAAGAAATAAGAGTCTAGAAAATGATTGATGTTTTTCCACGGGAAAGTATCTGTGGAAATGTTAATTATCTTGTTTTCTGTGAGTTAAGACTTGCAGATTATTTTTCTTTGTGCAAGTTCCTCTGTTAAGTTACGAATTTTTTCAAAACATATTGACATTATTACAATAGGTATCCTTATTAAATAACAAAAATCTAGTTTAAAAAATTAACAGTTTTTTTTTTCTTTTTTCGTTTCGATATTCAATGTTGTTGTTAATATGATAGATAATCATGATACATGAACGGTTTCTAGTTTTTCCAACTAGATGTAAACAAATTAAGTCATTTGTCGTTCCACTTGATTTGCTACCCAACAGAGATGCTCAGTTACTTCGTTGGTATGCGGTGCAAACGGCATCTTACGTATTACGAGTATTCACGATATCTTACTTATCTATATTACTTCTTAAATGTACGCTCTGTATTCAAATGTTTTATTCACACTTCTTTTTGCTTTCTCATTCTTTCATGCCAGCTATATTTTGATGCTGGCAATATTATCATGAAGTTGTCATTTTATTTTGAATGCTTTATGTTTATGTTTGAATTTAGAATGATTTGCACCGATTATTCATAACATTACACTTAAGGAAGTCAAACCTGATTGACGGCACGCAGAGTGATGTCTTTAGTAAATGGCAGGTGGATGGAAGATTAATGTCCCATGTGCGATATAAACAATAAATTATTGTTTTGACACGAATACGAGACGCTGAAAACGAACTGAAATAATGACTGCTCAATGATATTGTATTATTTTCTGTAAAACCATCACTCATGGCCTTCGAAAGACACTTTAACGTGTCATAAAATAATAAATGCTTAGAAACCATAAATGATAGACTGTTTCCTTGTAGATTCACAAAGAACGTGCCTGCAATAGAAAAAATAAAAAAAAAACCTAACAAATGTTTTTTTAATCTAAAATTACCTGATAATAACAGGTGTAACTATTCGACAATCCGACATAAGTACTTGTGAAGAACGTTTTTTTAAAGTAGGAAGATGATATCACTTCATGAAATCAAATTGATCAGCTGAGAGCGCATACAGTTGCGAATAGCGAAGGTCGGTGTTAGCGGAATTGCATTGATTTGCTCAATGCTACTTTTTACGCAGTATTCTCACTTTGTGCTGGTACTTCACGCTTTTGTTTGGTCTAGAATTGGAGTTTGTAAAGTCGTATTGTGTTAGTGTTAGGTTGATATCAACTATTTAATTGATATATTTACTATTGGCCGGGAAAAGTGTTATTGGGTTTTTCCATCAGAAATTTCTCAGTAACAGCCACGGTTGCCCGGTTGCATCAACGTGCCTGGTTGATGACAATAGACTCGCCCCCTAGTACATGGGACTTAAACATAAACGGTGAAATGTGGGTGTTCTATTAGGTACACCTCTGCCTAACCCTTCGGCGATTACAGGCGGGATGTTATGTTATGTTTTTGTACTATTGACGAATGAACCCAACGTTGTTGGTTGCGAAGTTTCGAAAAATTAAATGTCTCAATTTAGGGAAAAATATCTAGGTTTTTTTTTTAAATTTTTAGATAGTGATATACCAACCCGTACTGGGCCAGGGTGGTAGATTTTGAAGCTTTCTTTCACAGAGAGAAGACATTTGTCCTATAAGAACGTTATAGGCTGTCTAAAACACGACCCTTGCGCGGCTCTTTAATTCCTATTGTTGATAAACGACACAAAGTTACACAAACGATTCAAACTTTTATCTTCTAAACCTAAAGTATAGTATTGCTATTAATAGGTCAATAAATAACATATCCGTCAGTAAATGAAAGCTGTAATAATAACATCGAAGTAGATAACGTACCAAAGCATTTCAGCGATGTCACATTTTATCTCTGAAATAATTTCTCTTCCAATATTAAATAAATGAAGCGAAATAAATGTACAAAATTTAATTTTATCGTTACAGAGTTCGTAATTAATTAAACCGTAAAAATCATGTCAGCCGACCATTGAATAATTATGCTGTAGTTTTAAAAATCTTCTTTAGGATGTCATGGTACGCCACGTGAATGTCCATTTCTCACAACTAATTTTACGCAAACGAAGTCGCGGGCAAAAGCTAGTTAATAATAAAAAAGGGTCGGCGTATCCTCTCATGTAATTAAGTACTTTTCATAATGATTTGATCGTTATAAGAAGGATTATAAATTCATTGTAATTAAACTCGGTAATTAGCATTTCAAGTGCTCTTGTTAGCTCTTTCATTCGTTATGAATTTTGTAATATCGTTTCAACTTTCAGTCTGTATTACATCTGGTAAGTATTACGTTACAAAAGTGTAATTCAATTTAATTAAAATGGACAAATGAAATAATGAAATTAATGTATGGTTGTTAAAATTTACACCCTGGAACTGAAACTTACTGAAATGAGTATACTAAATGCAACTAGAACAAATATATGCGAGGTTCTAGTCATGGATTGCTCTTTTTAAAATCTCAATTCCATTCATCAATTATCAAAGTGTAAAATATTTTATCGAAATCGAGACAGCTCTGTGGATTGGGGTTATCAAAGGTAACCGATATCCAGTGGACCATTTATCACTTAAAAGATTGAGGAAAACATTCCTAGGAAACTCCGTAGCGCATGCACTGAATAAGTTACAGTACTTATTCGACATTTTGATGAACTGCATTTACAGTTCATCAGTTACAACAAGTTTACCACAATAATAATGCTGTTGAGATGATTTTAAATACTCGTACAAATTAAAAAGGGTTAAAATATTATATCATGTTTCTATTACGAAGAAATGTTTTCATTATACAACAGACACATGCATTTAACATTTTTGAGGTAACATTGAAAGTTGTTAATAAGAGATTGGTTTTCATGAATCCTCTAAAATATAACGGTTCTTTTAGCAAACTGCTCCCTAGAGTAACATAACGCTAGAATAGAAAAGAAACTAATAAAGTATTCGTATGTGCCTCCAATATTTACACACACATCATAAACGGAACCATTGGCCCAAGGTCCCTTATGTTTGGTCGTTCGATCATCATCCTCTAGTCCTTTATCCAATTTATTTGGGGTCGCGTTGTCTTTTTCTTCTATACCTACGTCTATACCAACCTTCATCTCAGTGTTTACTTCCATCTTAGCTGTATCATCTTTCATATAACCCCGGACTATTCCACATTTTCTTTCCCCATTTTCAAAGTTTTTGCTAGCTTATGTCCAAGCATAGAAAAACTTCATTTTCGTATGCACGCTGAGCACACGCCAAGACATCCCGTCCTTTACATTTTAGAAACGTGAACTAGGTCAGTATAAAATTGTCTCTTAGTTTCATACGATAGGGAAACACCCAGCTTCTTCTAAACGTTCATTTTAATCCTGTCAACTTATACGAAGTTATGGTCTTTTTATTTTGGCTGGTTTGTATTCCATTCGGGGATTCGAAGCTCCGATAAATTTGAAGAGAAACATGCTTGGTACAAAATAAATGTTGGCTTTAGTAGGAAATACCTACACTGAAGATATACTGAACTACTTTTCTAGTTTTGGTTTTATCTTTTTGATTTTCTGGTTTGAATATTAATCAGCTCTTGAACTAAACAAAAGAGACCTAAGTCTGACCTTCATTAGCTACGGAAACAAGTCCATCTGCACATTCTTCTACCTTAAATTTATTTATTCACATCTTTCTCTGAAGCAAATACGGGATAAGTATGTTTATTTTCTTTATTCTCTACTAAATATACATAGATAATATTGATGGGTTTGTTTACTTATGAAGAGGGATCGTCAAGTAGTTATCGTAACTCAAGTGTTTATCCTTGAGGGAAGTCGCCCTTGAACTTGACAATGGCCCATTCATTTGTTTCTTTCAGATGTTCTTCGGTTTTCAGCATAATTCTTGATAGTTCTGACATATCTGTCATGGTCTTCCTGAGCGGTCACAATAGGGATTCCAGCTGTTTTTTTATTGATTTCCAGAGGTGTTTTCTTATTCAGAAGCCTGAAAGCCTGACAAACAGTTTTACCAAGTGTTGTCGACGACAGCCTTTTTGGCCTCCACAACCAGTTATTGGGGTTGTGGAGATCAGATTGGCTCTCGCTTTGGTTAGACTGACTGAAAACCGACTCCAACACAGTTAGGGATAGGCTGTGCAGATGATACTGATTAGATTTTTCTTATCGGTAACGAATACTAGACTGTTGCCTAGTTTAACATCTTTGCCAGAATTAAATCTTTACCAATGTTCAGTAACAAGTTGACATTTATATTTTTATCACAGTACGTCATCTCATTGTCTCTGTCTATTGATAACACGTGCTTTAAGGAAACGTGATCAATAATAATCATGTGCAATTATAAGGTTGTTTGTGTCTATATAGTAGGATGTTGGGAGGATGACAGTCAGATTTTTTGCCGAATCATTTTGGTCTTTAGTGACGGTATTGTCCAACAAAAACTAAGTTTTTGTCCGAACTTTAGAAGTGTGTTTGATAATACGTTTTTCTTCTTTGTTAACTAAGTGATGAGAATTCGTTTTTAAAAGTTATTAAATAAAATGTGTTATCCCTTAAAATTCTCAAATACGCAATTATTAACCTATTAATACCTAAACAATAAGAGATCAGTCTTAGCGCATACTGTGCTGATATTCTACTCACAAATCAGTCATTCAATTAGTCCAACGTAGAACTTGAGAACTCATTGTAATGTCTTCTACCTCCCTCCATTGCATATTCAATTAGCTGCATTTCAAATGCAACAGGGTTACATAATAGTCCCTGCAACCGCATTCACCTTAATTGGCTCGTCCTTTCAGCTCTAATCAAAGGCCCTAATTACTGACTCAAAACTGAAAAATCCCTGAATTAAGTCCTGCAGGATAAAATTGTATTCATTGTGGAAGCATTTTTGTCGTTTACGGCAATAAAAGCGTTTATTAAAAGTCTCATTTATTGCGATTGTCTTTTTATTATGCTTTTCGAGATGATTAATGAGAGTGCTCTTTTTGAATGAAGGTTTTATTTCGGCTGTCACTTAATTAAAAACAATGTTGTGTCACTTGAGGTTCATTTGTCATTCTGTAAACGATGACGTACTCATGGGGATGTTACAGAACTAAAAGCATATTTTGGCGTTCGAATGACGCTGATTAGAGAAATTATTTTATGAAATATACCTACGCGCCAAAAGATCCTCGTACACTTAATCTTTATATATTTTAAAAGGGAAACAGTCTTGATTTATTTACGAAAACATACATACATAAAGTCACGCCGTTTCCCATGGGGGTAGGCAGAAGCCACGGAACGCAGGTGTCATTCTGTGGTTTACGTAATTATACTCCTTTCGCCTCGTCCACGTTCATACATCTGGTCATACACGCACGCCGGTTGCGAGTACTACGCACCAGACCTTAATTATGAAAACCTGAAATAGAAATCATTCATTGTCTCCAAAGACCATTTGTAACCTTATTCAACCTATATTTCTTATCTCTTTCACCGTTAACTCAAAATGGCGTATAAAACTTCGCTTTAGATTAAAAGTTACCCTATTCAATAGTCTTTATCACCGTCTACGAAATGGGACTTTTCTTCTAGCCGATAATTGGGGCTTTGAACTGCACTCCTATGCCAGTGGTAACGACCCTGTTCAGCTTAATTTCAGCCTAGTTTCAAGTGAAACCTTGCCAACTCAAGTACTTAGTACAAAATTGCCTATATTCTGCCAATTTTTTTGTTTTGGCTATATCATGTAGGTAGTACAGAGCTACAAGAATCTTTCGGGTCCCGAACGACATTTTATAGGGCGGAATTATTTGTCAAACAAAAATAACATGAGATCTTTGTCGTTATTTGTCATTCTCAGTTTTTTTTTCTTCTATGATGGTTATATCGAATATGAAAAATCAAGACATATTTACGTTAGTGATTTTATGAAGCTACTAAACCAATTTCCTGAAGTGAACTATTGGAACATGTAATTAATTTATATATTTCGTTATTCTTCATATAATATCGATACTTCTTAATCAAAGTAAGATGTTCTTTCAATCTCGTTAGCGAAGTTCGCCCAGATTAAATTCGATCGTAATGAAATATCAACATAGCCAATCTATCAGGGTTTAGATCGTTTGTCCTTCTATCGTAGTAATTGCTCAATCTAGCGAGTGATTTATCTTAACAATCGATATTTTAATTCGTTTCGCTACCGAATCCATTACCATTTTTTTCGCCTAACAGATTAACAGTTTAGTTTAGCCCGCATTGTCCCATCATACGGGTAAAATTTATTTCAATTTCTTTCACAAAAAAGAAAATGAGAAATGGTATTGTTTCAGTCAAACCACACTTTGTGGGGTATAATCGTAGACAGAGAATGCTATAGACTAATTGATATGTTTTGTCGCATTCACACAAGAAAAAGAACAACTTATGCCGATGTCGTGTAAAGAAATGAAACAGAACGATAAAATTTTTTGTTTCATCGAGCGTGCCACGTTTTTTCAAGGTCAGCACACTAGTTTGCTAAACAAAGTTTGACAGCTGACGTGCAGCTAGCCATCGTCTACCTTTAAAATACAGTTTTTACGTGTTATATGTTAAGTAATTTATGTTATATTTTGTTTTGAACAATTTAGACTTACTATTTCAACCATTTATACAAAAAAATGGTGTGGTGTAGCGTTAAAGGGAGTAAAAGTGATAGTGGAACGAAAATCCCAGGATTGTCTTTTCATTCGTAAGTATGCCACTCTTTATCAGTTCTAGGCATTCAGTAACATTTTATTATGTTCATATATTGTGTATAATGTACGCTAGACGTACGATTCATCCTTAAAAAGCACAAAAATAACAATTATTATTCAATTATAAATTCTAACCTAAAAACGTTGGTGTTGCCAACTTTTCTATAAATTATTACCCACTATTATGGGAAATAATAATATGATGGCTTCTGCAGTGAGTATTAATTAAATATCTGAAATATTTAATGACTTTTTGCAGTTTCCCTGAACCTGATAATTTACGTCAGAATTGGATTGTAGCTACAGGACGAACAGATTGGACACCAAAACAGTCATCAAAAATTTGCAGCAAACATTTTGAGAATTAAAAAGAAGAATATAAGTTAATTAGAAAGAAGAATTCATAAATAATCATTTTGAAAGTCAACCTTTTATTGGAAACCACAAAGTTTTACTCATTAAGGCAATTGCCATGCACTATTTTGAACTGCGTATACATCACGCAACAAAAGGATTTGAACCTAAGCAAAAAATTAGAAACATACGAAGCTTGTTTTATTTAAAGGACAATAATGTGTTAAATCAATAAAAGCTTATTAAAAATAAACATGTTCTATTATTTACCCACAAACCCAGAACCTACTATCACATCAGAAATGGCAGTAATTTAGAACCACATCATCATCATCCATCGTCACTCCTGCCCTCATCGCAATTAATTTGAGTTCAGCAGCATGTCTTCTCCGCATCACATGCCTTTGCGTACCGATGGTAACGGATATGTCATTGGCATATTCAGGCTTTGTCTTACGTACTAATTTCCAATTCTCATAAATAGTGGGGTAAATTTTTCCTCACCCGGTAACCCTAAATTCGTGACGTATTTATTTTTTGTCTCTTTTTGCGACACGCTTTGCCGGTGTCTATAGGATACTCTGTCTACGGGTATAATATTGTACTGACGACGCTACGTCTTACAATAGAGTTGCAAACTTGTGATCGAACTTTTTTCTCCAGTAAAAGTATAAGAATATCGGAACTAAAGTTATTGAAAACTGTTTCAAATCTGTCTGCATTGAAATCGTGAATAGGCGAATTGTTATGAAGAAATACCTGGGATTATAGTCTAATGTAATCTGTTTTTTGACCGATTAAAGACAACAGTTAAACAAAATTAGTGGAATAAAAATTTACAATTGCTATTATATACGTTACCTAAGACTAAATAAACGATGCATGGAAAGCGCGAATAATGATGACGATATTTTTATACTGATTGTTGTTGTGTTTATTTAATTTTACTACTGGAAATTGTTATGGCGAGTATGAGGCTAGTTAGAATTTGAAAACAGCGGTCCAAAAGGTAATTTTTTTTAGTGTTTTTTTTTATAATAATATGTTTTTTCTTGTTTCAGGTAAATATCATTTCGAGTCTAATCTTAGAATTGCGGTAAAGGATGTAAGTAATATTCAAATCTGTACTAGGCCATCAAGAGCCGAGCAAAAAAAATACTAAATTAAACGACAGGTGAACCACGAAGTATAGCTAGTAATTAATAAATAGAAATCGAGATAGCAATACAATTATGTGTTCAACTAATCAACAAGCACAGGAACTATAAAAAGACTTTAAAAAGCATTGTGAACCATACCCTCGTGCTGCCATAAATATTGATATTTTGACGATGGAAAACGCGCAGTTAAGTACAGAACGCTTGTGAAAAATCATATGGTAGTGCTTATTTAGATTTATAAATATCCCGTCGTCATTGATTTCTTATTAATATATCAGCTTAAAAAATACTTGGTCAACGCGCGGAGGAAATGAATAATACGTTATTATAGTTTTTTTGAAAGACTCCTGTTCGTTCAATCGTCCTTCCGTTCTCCAGGACTATTTGACGGTTTCTGTAGATCTAGGATACTACTGGTTGGTAAGACGGGGATAATTTATAATTAGGGCACGCCACAAACGTCACCGTCACCAAAACTGGTAAAACTTAGCTATCCGGCTCGAAGGACCACCTTTTGAAAAGGGGTTAAGATGATTAGAAATGAAAATAATATGCCAAAACAAGGCTATAAATGCTTCCTTTATGAATCATAGACATGTTTATTCTCGTCAAAATTAAAGCGTTTCACTAGTATTTGACAAACTGTTTCGCAGTTAATTTGCTTTTGATCTCCGGCTCTCTTTGTAAGCTCGCGAATAACTCGGAATGCCTGCTAATATTAACTTTGTACTTTTATGGAGCGGTTTTTGTGAACTGAACATTTTTGCTAATTGGAGGATTTTCTTTTGAAATTGTTCGGGCGTTTGCTCAATTAATTTACTTAGGAACATTGGTAGTTGATGTGAAAAATCTTTGCTTGTTTTTTCGATTAAAGTATGATAGGTTTCAGTTGTTATTGGAAGAATTTAATTAGTTCACAGTGTGTTCAAGAGATTGTTTGCTTTAAATTAAATTTCCACATAAAAGCAATTCTTATGTGAAAAAATTGTCTCTGAAATAATTTGAATAATACAAAGTCAAAAGTATAAAACCTCTTTCGACTTTTCGACCCAAATTATCCATTATGTACCTACTAGGTCTCCAAAGAGACTACGAACTTTATTATCTAAAGTGAGTAAGCTTAACTTGGGGAGGGAAATTAAGTGACATTCGCTTGTACCTCTTAAATCACCCCCTTATCTCCTCCATACTGCATGTAGTAGTATAAGTCCTCGCGAATTTTTATCCAAAATTTTTCTTGGACTTGAATCTAATTCCGTTGCCTTGATTGCCTGTACAGAAAATGTTGCTGAAGTAGTTTTTGAATTTCGAAATTAACATTGTATTTTGTATCTATAAATGCGCTACATCACGACGGGTTCCAATTTCAAACTACTGTCAAACAAAAAAAATACCCTGTGTTTGTGCCACTGCACTGTCGTGCAGTCAGATCATAAGGATTGTTATCGTTTTCAAAGAAGTTTTGTTGCGTCTACATTATTATGATTAAATAATCGTTGCTTTGATTTTAGTTAAATCAGCATTTTAGTAATAGACCAATTTCACGCACTGGAACGTGCATTTCTTAGGTTAAAGTCACGTATTGGCCTTTCCGAACGTACGCATTTAAAGATAACTAATTCAAAAAAGATATTATCCAAGTGACGATTATCAAATAAAAATAGTACTTTTCGATATAAGTGGGGAAACTTTGTTATTGCATTCGAGGCGGAATTAACACCCGAGCTGCAGGCGATGGAGCCGAGAACTGCAGTAACAAATTCCCACGCGTATTAAACGACGTTTTTCAATACACTTTCGAAGAAATAAAATATTAGAACGGAAAGTTTTTTTGTCAAAAATTATTAGGAAACTATAATTTGCTTTTTTCCGCGCATTGCTTTCGCCAGGTTGAAGAAGAAGCAAAGGTAAGATGCCACTAAACAGCCTAATATGAAAAACAAAAAATTCTAATATGTTTGAATTTAGAACATAAATAAATGTTAATTTGTTCATAAAAGTAACCCGCCGACTATAGTCATTGAACCCATTTGGACTTAGTATAAGTATACCTAGTTATCTTTTATTTCCGCACGCGTGCGGAAAAATATTAAAAATCCACGCGTGTGAAATACATTGCTTGTTGAATCCAATCGTAGTGCGATAAGAACCAGTTTTCGAGAAAATGTATTGAAATAAATATTTTCTAGTGACGCCTGCTATGACATGAGCCTAAAGAAAAAGGAAAAATGCTGGTGTTTGTTTCTGTAACATAATAATCCCTTAGTCCCTTCTCATGACACCCATGGGATGAGACGGGGAGATTTATTTGTTACCGGAACCGCACGACGTGGACACGTCACATGATATTTAAGGGGAAGAGGAGAAAAGAGAAGATAAATACTTTTTTCGTTGGTACGGCTGCAATTTTCTGCTACAGTCCTTTGACAGAGAGGACCTCGTTAAATAACAACAGCCGCTCGGGTCGATCTTTACGTTAAGCTGCGCTTGTCTAGGTTGATCCGTGGATGGGACCACCCATTACATACCGAGTTTCCTGATGCTTCGGAAAGCACGTTAACCCGTTGGACAGCTGCATCCGCTTAGACTGAAAGCCAGACATAGTTGGGAAAATTCTAGGCAGATGATGATGAAGGACTGAGATGTACAGTCCCCCCAACAGAAACCACACTAAATAAAAATCACTGTTATATTGACAGTCTTGTCAGTTGTCAGTAGCATCAACCAAACAGAAACCTCATTGAAACAAGAAACTGCATGCCAGTATTTTACATGGAGCGACTGTCTACCTGACCTCCACAACCCAGTTAGTACTGGGTAATACGATACTCCTTGGTAAGACTTACTTGGTTGTCAGACTTTCAGGCCACTACCTGTGACGACTCTCAAAGATCAACAAATGACAGCTGGGACCAACGACTTAACGTGCTTTTTGAGGCACGGACGAAACTCGGTAAGTAATGGGTGGTCACCCATCCACGGAACAACCTAGGCAAGCACGGCTTAACCTAAAGATCGGCTGTTATTATTGATCAATTGTGACTTAATCAAACCCTTCGAGTTTTGTACATACTAAAACCTAATTTTACTAGGTAAATGAATCCAACGTGTCCTCATCCGGGAAAATATATGTATAAGTATCTATGTAATAATATGATTGGACGTATCTATAAAGTGTTGACCTTACATATGAAGAGCATTCTCATAGCTCATAGCCCTGATTAGATTGGCCCCTCTCATATTTGTTTAGGTTATGTTTGACTATTTCTGCTTCAAGACTTTGTAATTCTATGGGTCGTGTCCGTCTGGGTTTGTTCGTGTGTGTGTGTGTGTGTTTGTTCCTTTATTTGCCAAAAGTGGAAGAAGTGTTTTGATAGCATTTTTATCTAACGCGCTTCTAACTAAGAACGAATCAACGAAAATTAGAGCGAAAAGCTTGAAGATTATGTGGAATTCGGTAGTTCTAACGGAATACGAGACAAATTTTACAAAATAGTAAACAATAGTGAATATGTTTTTCAGAGTACGTTATAGAGAAAATTCTCTGCAAACTGAAAGTCTTCCATGAACATTTTACAAACTTCAATTGACTGTCCGAATTAATCCGCGCTGTAAGAACCCATTATTACCACCACGAAGCAACTCAACCGACCCCTGTGCCCGAATCGTTCACAAATAATTCCAAATATTAGCTCAAACTGTTCGCACTTTGTGTAAAACTGTTGAATTTTGCATAAGTTGGGAAGGCCGCAAGCCGCGAGAAAGCCGTTTGGCTTTGAAACTCCTGTAACAAGATGTGGTTTTGGAGTCACAGCTCACTGGTAACGTAATTATTATTGTCTCACTGTACCACAGTTACAAAATGGTGAGTTAAAACTGAGTTTACTTGGTAGATATATATTTAATCCCTGTTTTGAATGACTATTCATTTATTCAAAATGCATTTTCTACCTTCAGTGCTGTATAGTTCTTGAAAACAATGAAATGAGGGCGTTGTCAAAAACAAAAAAAAATGATTTTACTGTTAGCCCAAATTAAGGCGACCCACTAAAAGATCCATGTACATCCATCTATTCTAGTAAATCTGTTGTCCAATCACGAGAGCTCATTCGACATTCAAACGCAGTTTGACTGCTCAGATTTCAGAAACCGGTAACATAATCGAATTTTCAGAGAGAGGTAGCAATTTTTACTCTCTGGTTCTCGTTAATTTAGTGGCCGTATGCACTTGTGGCGATCATGACGTTCTGGGCTCGATTCCTAGGTCTGTAAAAGTGTAATTCGGAATTTCTCAGAAGCAAACTGCAAACCAGTTCATGGCAATAGGCTCGCCCGTCATTGTATGGGACTCAAACATACCTGGTGAAACGTGGCTGGACTATAGGTACACCTCTCTGCTTTACCTTTCGGGGATTACAAAAAAAAATGCTACCTGCATAAGGTAGCATTTTTCCCCTTCTAAGTAACGACACTGCATATTCAAGTGTTCTTTCTACATGACTATTTTACTCAGGAACTCCGAATTCAACCCTTGTAACACAACTAGTGGGGGTACCGCTGTCTTTCTCTATAAAGTAAGGTTAACATTATTACAGTATTTCCCTGAAGGTATGTAAAGCTACTGACCTTCCACATCACATCACATCTCAGCCTAATCCACATTGATCTTTATGCTCGTAGCAATAGGGTTGTTGTTAGCTTGCTATCACTTACAAGCCTGTCAAAATTATTGTGATCTTTATTTTCGTGAAGATAAAGTTGTCGCAACTGTCAGAAGTAAAATAATTATGAAAGGACTGTATGTACTACCACGTTCACTAACGGAAAACCACTTTTCAACCTTATTACTTAAGCCATTCGGGTGAAAAGTGGTCGTCAGTGAGCGCGGTAGTACAGCGTGTATCAGAAAGGTCTGGTCATATTTAAGGAGGTGCTATAGAACATCAAACAATGGGATCTATTTATTTATTTGGTACACCAACAGCAGTACATACTATGAATTAATGTGATACAATAAAAATAACATAAAAGTGCTGGTATGTATGCCGCCTATTATAAGTACTTATACGCAGCATTCACCATAGGACAACAACATAATGATCTCAAACCTTAATAATAAAGTAATACAATTTGAATACAATATAAAATTTCCTTAACTAAATGAGATGATATGAATTATGATAATTATATCGGTGGTTGATTATTTTTTTCATGGGTTAGTTGTTTTTTTTTTCACGATTACGATGTTGGTTCCATGGATATGGAATGGTCCTTCTCATATATGCCGTAGACTGGATGGAAGATGGGGGAAGAAAGTGCTGGAGTGCAAACCACGGATGGGACGGAGGAATGTGGGAAGACAATCGACTAAGTAGACAGACGGTCTCATTAAGGTTGTCGGAAAAAACTGGATAGCCACGACACAAAACCGCCAAAAGTCGGGAGATTTGGAAGAGACAAACTTTACCTCTGTATAATATAAGCATTATGAGCAAAGACAATAAGGTTGGTATTGTTGATTTATTTTAGATTAGTTTGCAAAAATTAATCTTTCAACAAAAATCAATACTGTCCGGTAGAAACGCCATATTTATTTTTCTTTTTGTCTTGAGGTGTCTTTGGTCTTGCTCTCGCTGTGACACAAGTCAGACGTATAATTTTCCTAGTAATTTAAATTTAAATAATAAACTTTAATAAGTGTTTGCTCGTTTTAATTATCACCCGTAACCTAAATTCCTATAGGTTATGGGCCCAGTGTGCGCGTTTACTGAGTGCAAGTGAGCTTTGGACGTTTTTGAAATCGAACTATTAGCCCAATCAACGGGGCTTATGTAACCCGAAAATTTCCCCTGCCAGTGAGAATAGGTAGTGTGATAAAGTAAGGTAATACAGATTACAGATGTCAAATTAGCCAAAACATTTTGATAAGAGAAGTTAGGTATTTTTACCTAAACATGAAAATTGCTTATAAGTCTTTGTGAAAAATTCCTCAGACTGAAATACTTTCTGTATACGTATGAATATATTAATTAGAATAGGTAAGTATAAGCATCCAACATTTTTTCGATTTGAGAGATACTCCAAATTAATCTTTTAACTTTTTGCGCTTTAACTGCTCCTGAAAAATTGGTCTGCTAATTTTTACTTTTTAATATGGTTTTATTTCATTAAATAAATAGCTTTGTTAAGTTATCCAAAAGATTTTCCTTCAAAACATTTATTTTTTATTTTTTACTTAATTAAGTCATGTGAATAATTGCTCAGGCTAATTCAATACGTTTATTAGTTATGAGTCGCTGTATTGTAATAGATTTTCCAAGAAGCCAATGGAAATTCGGCCTAATACCAAAGTTTTTACAATCTCAATAATTGTTAAGTACATGCATTGCCGTCAGTTAGCAATGACCGGTCGCGGGAGTGAAGAGGGGTGCGGGGCGCACGCGCATCGGTGCGACGGCGGCGGCCCGCAGGCGGCATCTTCTTTGTGTCTCGCTCGAAGTACGAAACGGAGCAGTTGTGCACCTACTTGTGCAAGGAGCGTTTGTTTAAAAATGACGGAGGAAGGCGACGGCGAGTTGTGTGTGCTGTGTAAAAAACCTCTAATAGTGGGGTTTGTTAAAGTGACACAAAAGGGCCTTGAAAAGATTCGACAATCAAGCAGAAGAAGAGATGATGGACTTTTCCCGCATGTTATGGAACTATTGATGATAGCGATGCACCAGATGAGGATGAGACAGTATTTGAACAAATGCTTACATGTTGTTCAAAATCTGGCCAGCCTCATGATTCTGATATGGATGAAGATGAACCGATTATTTCAGCATCAGATGATTTATCAATCTATGTTGCTATTGCTGACGATGACCAAGAAAATTTAGAAGAAGCTTCGTGCTCCAAAAGATTAAGATATTAGATTTTTGCTGTAAGACAAATAAATTCATTAGAAATAAGTAATAAAACCTTGAACCCTAAAATAAAAATATAAGCAAACTAAATAAAAATAAACTCTTTTGCAAAAAAAAACGGGCACTAGATTTTGTTGTCTACTTCAATGAAGAAGAACAAGAAATAGGTTTTATTAATTTGACGATGTATTGGCATGCTATTTGAAGCATCCTGGCATGATTCTTTACGTTCCAAATTTAAAATTTGAAATTAATAAAAGAAAAATAATGATTATTGTGGATTATTCTAAAATTGCTTTACTAATGGCGCGAATTGCTGAAACGATTTTTAACTGATTACGATATTTTAAAACTTTTTGAATATTTTCTGCAAATTAAACAATTTAATCTTTCTTTTTACATTAAATACCACTTTTTGATATGATCACTCATATCAAAAAGTGGTATTTAATGTAAAGCGATAAGGGCCGGTAAAATTATAGCCCTACTTGAAGAAGGTTATTCGCAAACTTACGTGTCTTAGCGGCAAAATGTGATACGTTCAACTGTCCAGAGGACTTGGCAACGGTATCAAGAGACCGGTTCGGTCAAAAGAAGACCCGGTTCGGGAAAAAAACGATGCACAGAACCAAGAGATGACCGCTTTTTGGTGAGTCAGGCGTTGCGGAATCGTAAGGCGTCAAGTGTGGACCCGAAGAAGAGCCTTGAAAAAGTAAGAGGAGTAGAAGTTAGCTTGTGGACGGTCAGGAGGAGGCTTTTGGCTGCCAATATCAGGAGTTACCGCCCAGCTCGGGGCCCTAAATTACTCCGTGAGCACCGTGTTGCTCGACTTCAGTTTGCTCGGAACTGTGCTTCATGGACTCTGGAGGACTGGAATAAAGTATTGTTTTCTGATTAAGGTAGAATCTCTTTGTGTGGAGCGGACCGACGCCGGCGAGTGCTGCGAAGACCACGGGAACGCTATGCGGGAGTGTGTTTTGAAGAAATCACTCCTTATGGCGGAGGCTCCGTTATGTTTTGGGCAGCAATTAATTCGACGGAGCGTACGGAGTTAGTTTTCATAGAAAATGGAACATTAAATGCGCACCGGTACATAATGGAAGTCCTAATTCCATATGCACAACCCACATTGACTGCACTTGGGGAAGATTCCATTTTTATGGACGACAATGCTCGACGTGGAAGCGTACATGCAATAAGTTTTTTTTTTTTTTGTTTTGGCAGGAGTGGGAAATCTCCACGGACACCTCCATTATCTCACAGGGTGTGAGACAGTGGAGGTAGTGTCGGACTCGAACCGACTAAAAACCACTCCTGCTCCGCCAGTGTCCCTCTGACATGATCAGAGACCTTATCTACTTGTTACAGCTTATTTAGCGACTTATGTTTAAGAGGCCGAGGAGACCACTCTCTATTGTCTAGTAACTTTTATCATTTTACTCTTTTGTTTTTAACTCATAAATGATTCTACAAACAATATAAACTATATAATAATTACATTTAAGTTTTGTTTTCACTAAAAATATCGTTTATTTTTTAAACCCTTATATTTATACCCCTACAAATTTTCAGCTCTTACGTCTTCCTACTTTTAATTTTTCCATGATATTTGCTTCATATACTCATTATATAAGTCAATATCATGTATTGATGCCTAATTTGCAGAATGCTACTTCTGCTTTAGTCGAAAGACTGCAGAATGTTTTACCAGATTCGACACAACTTGACGATTCCACTAGAGTTGGCTTACGGTCCAGCATAATTTTAGCCACTTTCTCAAGAAAGTGACTCCAATTATCGTTCTCCATGCCAACCCTAGTGGTTCGCTCAATGCGTCTGATATCTGGTTGTGTCTGGTTGTGTTGTGTGTGGTTGTATCTCTGTGTGCTCAGAAGTGGGCGCAGCGTCGACTTTAATGTTCGCTAATGCGTCCCACTTCTTACGCACGGGGCAATCGTTGCTGAATGCGTTGTGCTTGTCCCGGTGCTCCGCCAGCTTGGCTCTGGTGCAGTTTACGCACACCGCTGCTTCGCCGGTCTGTTTGTCCGGGCAGTCCACCCTGAGGTGCGGACCGCCACAGTGACTACACAGATCGGCTGGCTCCGTGCACAGGCGTTTGCCGTGCCCATATGCCAAGCAACGGGTACACTGCACCAGAGGCGTCTGATCTTCGACGCGCAATCTCTGGAGGTCAATCCGAAGCTGGCCTCCTTCGAGTGCTCCTATGAGCGATCTGGAGGAGGCTCCAGATTGCTGGGGTGACACTCAGCACAACGCTATTCACGTGCGGGTTTCGCGACTTTTTGCGAAACTTTACTGACATTTTGAGTTCCTCGTCCCCGAGGCCGTGAAAGATCTCCCGGTTCTGGTTCCTAAGGGCTCTCAACACTTCCTCGTCACTGTGTACTAACAGCACGTCCCTAAGAACCAGAAGCGGGTCCCGATTCTTCACTGCCTTGACGACGAGGTTCTCTCCGGCCGATTCGAGTCGCTTTTTTAGCTTCTCCCTCTCCTCCTTTGTTGCGCACCCCATGATTACCTTTTGATCCTTGGCCTTCCTGACTCTCTCTACGCGCACCCAGCCCTCCTTCGCGTCCACTGCCTTTCTAACTATTTCGAGTATTTCGGCCCCTGTATCCATCTCCTGTGTCGAGGAGACAACCACGGAGTGCAGCGTCGTTCGCTCCAGGGCCTGAGCCCCGGTGTGGCACTTACTGACGGCTACTACACTGGCGTAGGTTGTCTCCCCCGCACTTTCTTTGCTAGCCAGACTGTCTCGGAGTTTCTCGAGTTTCTCGGAGTTTTCTTTTAACTCCGAGATGTGCTCCTTGAGAGTGTTAAGGAGCTCAGTCTGGCTAGCAAAGACCTCACTGATGATGGGTTGGGGACCGCAGCAGTTAGCAGGGGAAGCGGGTTCCGGTACGGCAACGGGTGCGGCAGAGCCCTTGTCTCGCTCCGACTCCTTGACCAGCTCATAAAGCCTGTTTATGGCTTCGAGCACCGTAGTCTTGATTTCCGCCTTGAGGTTGCGAGAGTTGCCCAAATTAAGCTTTGCCTTATTTAGGCAAGCTCTCGCCTCCGCAATGCAACTGGGGTGCTCAGCCTCAGGCTTTATGAGCGATCTTCGAGCGTTGACAAGAGCTCGGCGCATCAGCGGAGTAGCAGGACCCTCCTGGGACGCGAGAGGTGTATCGTTTCCGAATACAATTTTCCTCCTTGCGTCAGGAGACGAGGGGCCCACCTTTTCCGCCGATAACGGCGAGCTCCTGGAGCTCTGGGTCTTTGAGTTCATGGCCAGGGTGCAGAACACATCAGTTAGAGAGCAGATAGTGCAAGAACGGACCCCTGTAAAGAGGAAGTCAGGACTACAATATCTGCTCGAGGAGAGGTTTTTGGACACTGGGACTTGTGTTGCCCTGTAAAGGGGGGAACACAAAAAGCAATAAAATTATAAAATCAGTTAAAATATAAATATAATTATGTCATACAATTTTAGTCGCTCATTGACAAGCGACTGTCACAATAAAATTACAAAAATATAATAATAAAACATGCAATAAGTTGGGATCCGTCGTTTAGATTGGCCAGCTCGAAGTCCTGACCTCAATCCAATTGAGCATGTCTGGGATGTTCTAAAGAGACGGGTAAGATCAGTGCAACCTGCTCCACAAAACATCAGGGAGCTAAAAACAGTCATTGCAGAAGAGTGGGAACGAAATAATAATAAAGCCTAAAATTATTGTAGGCACGTGTTGTTAATTCTTATATTGAAAAAATATAAACCAAATACAAATAATGTGATTATACCTAGTCGATTATCTATGTTGCTATTGATTAAAGTGATTAAGTTACCTAACCTAGCTTACCGATTGTTTTATTTAGAAATACCTACCACTGTTTTTTAACTCTTATAGATGATTGCCAGATTGATTGATGATGCCACCAAACTCGCCTACACTACTCCAAAAGTGGCAAAGCAGCTCCGAGCGGTCAAGTAAAGGTCAACCCTTACGTTCTAGCATAAATCAGCGAACTTTCCTCACAAATATAGTGAACGTTCGAAAATTTGTTGGATAATTGATAAATCTGTTTTAATATTAAATCATATGACTAATAAAGGTATGAAAAAGCGCGGAGATATTTTTCACATTATGTAATTAAGCAAAATAAAATAAAAAATGTTTAAAAAGGAAAATCTTTTGGATAACTAAACAAAGCTATATAATTAAGGATATAAAAACAAATTAAAAAATAACATTTAGCAGATCAATTTTTCAGTAGAAGTTATAGTGCAAAATGTTAAAAGTTAAATTTGGGGTATCTCCGAAATCGAAAAAATGTTGGATTCCTCTACATACTTATTATAAGTAGTACATACGTATATTTACAGAAAGTATTTCAGTCTGAGCAAATATTCACAGAGAGTTATAAGCGATTTTTACGTTTAGGTAAAAATACCTAACTTCTCGTAACAAAATTTGTTGGATTATTGTACATTTGTAATCAGTATTACCTAATTTCATCACATGCCAAATTTCATAGGCGGGAGAATTTTTCGTAAGTCTCCATATAACAAATATCCTCGTTGATTGGACTATATTCGTAAGTTATCTTGGACAATGGATTTGAAAGGTCGAAAAAGAAAATTTGAAAACACACCAACAAATCATTACAACCCGAAAAATAATAGAGCGAGAGAAAGGCGACCTTTTATGAAGTGTCATCATTGCGGACGCAAGGGACATGTGAAGAATGACTGTTTTTACTTCAAACGGATGAAACAATATGAGAAAAATGCGGATAGACCAAGAACAGTCCAAGCAATAGAAACAAACCAACCGTCTACCTCAAACAGTTTTTCCGGGTTTGCTTTTATGGCCGGCGATTATGAAGAAACTGGACAAGAAAACAAAATAACATTTTTGTTGGATTCTGGAGCATCGGACCACATTATAAACAGGGAAGACCTTTTCATTTCTTACACTGATTTACATGTTCCTGTTAAAATTTCAATTGCTAAACATGGTGAATTTATTTCCGCTACAAAAAAGGGAACACTGTGGGTCACCAGCAACATGGGCGTGCAAGGAGTTTTGGAGAACGTGCTATTCTGCCGCGAGGTCCCCTACAATTTACTCTCGGTTTCGAGGATGCAACGGGCAGGACAGACGATCATCTTTGATCAACAAGGAGCTCAAGTATGTAAAGACGGTAAAACCATCATGCTGGGTAAGTGCACCAATAATTTAATTACTTTGGAATTTTTGGTATCTGTGAACGTGAGTCATTCTGTTTCCCAAATATGCAATATTGATAAGAATGGTTACAAATTATGGCATGATCGCTTCGGTCACATAAGCAAAAATAAAGGACATGGCCGAATCCTGCCCTCAGAATCAATTTATAATTCGTAATGTACACTAATTATTATTATATTAAAGTTACTTCTAAAATAAATAAAAATTAATCGCAACAATTACATATCTCTAGAACAGGCGACAAAAAATCTCAAAATAATAAGTATGTTAATAGTTTTTTTGTGGTTTTGTTTCATTGAATGCAATACAAAATGCATCTACGTTTGGATACACGCATGAGACAAACACTGTATCTATCTGAATTACGCCTGAAGGTCAGACTAAAATGTATGTAAAACAGCTGTGACTGTCAAATTGTATTGCTAGGGTACCTTAAAAAGTTAACGGTTTCACGATTTTCGCAGACACCACTTTTCGACCTGCCGCGCGTCTTGATGAATATATTCAAATATATATTTTCAAGAGTGTGTATCCAAATATCCTAGAGTTATCTTGACGTTTCTACGCTCAAAACCAAAGAGCTCAAAACTATCTGTGCAGTGTGCAGTCTTGCGTTGATCTTATCACGTAATACTGTGTTGTTTTTTCGTTATTGTATGACAGGGAGCCATTTAGCCCCAACCCCCTGGATGCCATTTTAGGCTATTGTTGTAGTTGCCTAGTTGGTAAACGGACAGTTGGATGTTGTTGCCATGTCATGACGTTGTTATGGTATTTAGGCTGGGCCAGGCATCAAGCAAATATAACGGCACCAGCTTTATTCCTTGATAATATTTTGTTGATTTTTGAAGATGAATAGGCTTAAAAGTGGATGAAAACAATGAATGTGTCTTGTCTGAGTAATTGCAATGATGTTTTTCTTAAAACGTCTGTAAAAGAAGTAGAAGTTGATAATTATATTTTATACTTTTGCAAATGTAGGTATTTAAACTACCTACCTAATTAGATATTCTTAAATAAAAATTCAAATACCATTTTAGTGTTTTATTGCCTATCCAATTGTATATTTTTTGCTAGTCGCTTGGGTCGCTTGGAAGTCATAATATCCAGAAATATCTGTAGACGACTAGTACTCGCTCTTCTTCGATTTAAAATGTCGTGTCGGATAGTGAAGAAACGGCCTTTAAATCCATTGTTAATAGCATTTCTCGTATTGTTTCGTTTCGGAATTTATGATCATTGCTATTCAAAATGTTTAGGCACATTTTTTGTATCCTATTTATAGTATCTCTCGCTTCTTCTCTGATCATAAAACTTAAACTATTATGATTACACACCTGTAAGCTTTAATTTGACGTACTGTATGTCAATGTACATGAATATTTTTTGTAAGGGCACAGCTCTATACAAATTCCGGCCATGTCATTTTTAGAAATTATTAATAATAATATGGTTGATGATACTAACCAAATTAAAACAGTGGTACCTAATGATGATTTATGCGAGGCGTGCATAAATGGGAAGCAGAGTAGACTACCGTTCAATCAGGTCAAAGACAAGAGTTATATTACGCGACCCCTATTTGTTGTGCATTCAGATGTCTGTGGACCTGTCACTCCGCCAAGTATTAATAACAAAAACTATTTTGTACTCTTTGTAGATCAGTATACTCATTACTGTGTAACTTATCTAATAACTTATAAATCGGACGTATTCTTTTGTTTTAAAGATTTTGTTGCTAAAAGTGAGGCTAAGTTTAACTTAAAATTAGTTAACTTATATTGCGATAACGGTGGGGAATATTTATCTACCGAAATGAAAAATTATTGTGTTGAGAAGGGAATTAGTTACCATTTAACAGTTCCAAGAACTCCACAACTGAATGGTGTTTCTGAACGCATGGTCAGAACTATAACTGAAAAAGCTCGTTCTATGATACACGGTGCCAAAATAGATAAAGTTTTCTGGGGAGAAGCAGTCCTAACTGCTGTCTATTTAATAAATTTGACACCAACTAGAGCCCTAAAGCTTTCAAAGACACCATTCGAAATGTGGCATAATAAAAAGCCTCAAATTAAATACTTAAAGGTTTTTGGTTCAACAGTTTATGTGCATAACAAAATCAATAAAACAAAATTTGATGATAAATCATGGAAAGGCATACTTGTGGGGTATGAACCAAACGGTTATAAAGTTTGGAACCCGGAATGCGAAAAGTTTTTAGTAGTCAGAGATGTTATTGTGGACGAGACAAATTATTTGCAGTCCAGGCCTGCACTAAGGCCTGAAGAGAATGTTGAAAATTCTCGTATTGAAACTGATATTGAATTTAAATCAGTGTCAACAAAGTCTCGAAACTCTGACAATTCGAAATCAGAGAAGTCTGAATCTGATACGGGTTGCCCAAGTAAAATTCGCAAAGTAAACCATGATATTTCAGAGTCTGAGCAATTACTTAATCATTCTACAGACAACACTCAAGAAAATTATGAACTTAGGCGGAGTGATAGGCTCAATAATCGATCACCTATTTCGTATCGCGAAATCGAAAATGATGATTATCTCTTGTGTGCTCAATCAATTTTGTGCCAAGTACCGAGTTCATACAATGAAATTGAAACTCGAGATGACAAAGTTCAATGGGAAAACGCAATTAAAGATGAAATAAATTCTCTTTTAGTTAACAAAACATGGACTCTAGTACCACGGCCAAAAGATAAAAATATTGTTGATTGTAAATGGATTTTTACCATCAAGAATGATGAATTTGGAAAACCTTTAAGATACAAGGCTCGTCTTGTTGCTAGGGGCTTTAGCCAAGAATATCTTACAGACTACAATGAAACGTTTGCACCTGTTGCAAGAATAGCTAGTTTTCGATTTATAATCAGCTTTGCAAATCAATTTAATTTACTGGTTCATCATATGGACGTTAAGACCGCTTTTTTAAATGGCGAGTTGAAAGAGGAAATTTATATGAAAGTTCCCGAGGGTATTTATAACAAAGATAATAGTTATGTATGTAAATTAAATAAAGCATTATACGGACTAAAACAAGCAGCTCGGTGCTGGTTTGAAGTATTCGAACACGCACTCAAAGAAAAAGGTTTTCAAAATTCATTAGTCGATAGATGTATCTATGTATTGAACAAAGGAGATGTACGTAAAAACATTTATATGGTACTCTATGTCGATGATTTAGTCATAGCATGCGCTGAAATTGAGACAATGAATAGTTTCAAAAGGTATATAATGAGTAGATTTGAAATGTCAGATTTAAAAGAAATCAAACTATTTCTTGGCATTAAAATAAGTAGATGTAATGATACAGTTATGTTGGATCAGAGTGCTTACATAAAAACCATTCTTAGTAAATTCAGTATGCAGGATTGCAAACCTGTCAATACACCTTTGGAAAATACACTTAATTATGAGGCATTGAACTGTGAAGAGAAATATAACGCCCCATGTCGAAACGTTATTGGCTGTTTAATGTACCTCATGCTATGCACTCGTCCAGACTTAAGCACAAGTGTTAATATACTCAGTAGGTATACTAACAAAAATAACCAAGAACTGTGGCAATGTCTTAAGAGAGTGTTAAGGTACTTAAAAGGTACAACTGATTTAAAATTATGTTATAAAAGGAGAGCCTACAGTAATGTTTTAAGTGGGTATGTAGACTCTGATTGGGGTGGAAATGATACTAGAGATAGAAAGAGTACAACGGGTTATTTATTTAAGTTGTTTGACCATTGCACTATAGCATGGAGTACAAAGAAACAAATGTTAGTGGCTGCCTCATCTACTGAGGCTGAATATATGGCTTTATATGAAGCTGTTAGGGAAGCTTTGTGGCTTAAATCACTAGCAGTTAGCATACATATAAATATTGATAAGCCTATAATCATTTTTGAGGACAATAATGACTGTATAAGTATTGCTAATAATCCAACAAATCATAAGCGATCGAAACATATCGATATTAAATATCATTTCTCTAGGGAACAAATTGAGAAAAATGTTATTAAATTGAACTATATCCCCACAGGACAACAACTGGCAGATGCTCTAACAAAACCATTACCTGCAATCACATTTCAGGCTATGAGAAGAAAAATGGGTTTAGAGTAAGATTATTTAATTATGTGATTTAAATTGTTTATTTTAATTTTCATAAATGTGAAATGGTCTGATTAGGTTTTTCTGGGTTTTCCCTAATCCTATGCAACAAATGTTGGACCATAATGAATACTCCCAGAAAATACTAGGAAATGTATATGTTCTGAATCAAATTAATTTTATGTTTGTTTAATGGCGATTAATTTTTGAGGGGGCGTGTTGATTTATTTTAGATTAGTTTGCAAAAATTAATCTTTCAACAAAAATCAATACTGTCCGGTAGAAACGCCATATTTATTTTTCTTTTTGTCTTGAGGTGTCTTTGGTCTTGCTCTCGCTGTGACACAAGTCAGACGTATAATTTTCCTAGTAATTTAAATTTAAATAATAAACTTTAATAAGTGTTTGCTCGTTTTAATTATCACCCGTAACCTAAATTCCTATAGGTATTGCTATCAAAATCTTCTTAATAATAGAATCTTTTTAATCCATCTTCGGTTGATTTTGCTAACGTAGCGAATTACAAATTAGCCTGGTAAGGGTGTAACAAGACCCTTAGCGAAGCTGAAAGGCACTTGTTCTCCCCGTCATTGCGATCAACTTTTTGTTCTCGACCATACGAGAATCTTCTAGTTACGGAGATATTGGGAGCTAAAGTTCCAAATTTTTCACACTTAAAAAAAATACATGTTTTGAATGCATTTCTTTTTTACTTTAAACACCTCCACGACTCTATCAGCACAATATAATATCCAATCCATCCATCAGCACAATGTTTCTAGTGCGTTACATTGAGTCCTATCATAAAAAGTGATATTTCACCACAAAAAAAAGTTGTTTCCCAGCATTAATTTGTGCGTAAAGTTAAGTTTGATGTTCATAATGCTTGGTTGCCGGCTTCGTCAAGGGTCCGTTTACACCCTTTACTAGACAAAGACTTTCAACACTCGAACAATGGTTATCTCAGGTAAATGGATACTCAGCATTGGGTGGCCAAAAGTTAAAGAAGAAGAAGACTACATTCTTACATACATTTGTCGACATCTTTCTGATACATGCTATATACGAGTACTAACTGTCGTCGGTAACCATGGTAACCCTTCCACGTGTATTCAAGTTGGCGCCATCCTTTATAATATCTGACATAATATATAACATGTCTCCCATCTCTTTATACGGAAATCATTAAATACGTTTAGGTATTAGGAAAACAACTCGACAGGATTTTTTGTCGACTGTGATTTTTGCTGTATATGAAAAAGATTTATGTGTATTCCGTTTAAAAAGGTATTAAAACGTATCTTGTAATATTTTCCTTTTCATTACATGTGTCAGTATTGTGTCGACGCTTTTCTGAGTTTCGTATGTAATATATGATTCAATCACAAGTGAAAAGTAAGTTGAATATTCACATATTGGAGCATTTATTGAGGACAGGTTTTTTCATAAAAAAGATAGAGGTTTGATTTGTCATAAAACTAATGCTCGTTTTTACACCAAGTGATTTCTAAATATTGCCTAGGTAAATATGATGTAGGTACTCCTGAAATTTTAACTCTCCAGGTTGAGTCGAGACTATAAATTCCAACAAAGAGCTTGTGTTAGAGAAAATTATGTGTTTATGATGTGTTAAAAAAAACAAATGAACACTCTTCCCAGCGTGCCACTCTAAACGGCACACATATATTATTCAACAACACTAGAAATAGCCGCGAGTACAGCCAGCCGCGCTAAGCATAACGTAAGTTGGTGTGGCTGCGTTAATCTCCGTACACAATGGGCCACTACGGGCCACCTGACCTGGCACGCGCTCGCCACTTCATTATACACGTCACACTCATGCCACACTCAGGATTAAAGTCAGCCGTGGATGCCATTACATAAACAGACAAAATTGGGAAAAAGATAACAGGATTTTGTCGTTGCGTCCATGTATATGGTGACATGACTGCGTATGCTAAGTGAATGCTTGGCCAAAAGATTTGTTTGCGTGTTAGACTAACTCCGTTTTTGCTAACATCAGTTGACACTTCGCACTGTTGCAATGTTGCGACTCAGCGCAGAGATATGTAATTCCAACAGTGCACGCATCCATTTAGTTGTTCGTTTAGTGAAAACATATTATGCGTACAATAAAGTATAGTGTTATCATGTTATTTATTTGGTCAAGATACGCACTGCGGCTTTAAATCTATACAACAGAGCTTTCTCAATCATAATGATTATTTATTTATTTATTAATCACAAAATCCACAGCTCTTTAATAATTAATGATTAAACGAACTTACCTGTACGTGAAGTTCTATCATAATTATACGAGCGCCGAGTCCGAAGAGATTAGTAATTTACACATGTAGTTACGCTAGTTGTCACCACTCATGCACTAGTTGAGAAAATAAATATTATATTAAATTTTTCTTTATCTATGGCAATTCAATTTGACATACCCACAAAACTTTTAATTTTTTTTTTTTTTTTTTTTAATTTTTAATACATGTGGGTACTTCGTCCAGTTCCGCTCTCAGACGATTATCGCCAATCATTTAGTTTAGAGTAAAATATCCTGTTGTACATTGATGTATTTCCGAGACACTATTGACAATTATTTTGGGTGTGTATTTACAGCACTGGGAGGGTGGGATTACTAATCTCTCGAGGACGAGGCCTCGAGATTAGTAATTTACACATGTAGACTTTGAGAGTATTTTCGGAATATCATCAATGAATAAAACTTTTGTAAATATAATTTATTTTATAATTGTTTATTTAGTTACAATCAATTATAATAACAGAAAGAACAACTTGTATTTCTAGGGTTAACAATAATTAGGTTTGAGTATTTACTCAAGAGCAAAATTAATCACAAACAAATGAAAATAATTAACTATTTAAAGATGAACTATTCTTATAATAGCTATCACAGTTACATACTAATTATAGATGTACATATCTGACCTGTGTCTAATTTTAACTGGTCTATAATGAATGTTGATTAATTATTGATTCTGCTAAGGTAGTACTATCATCATCAACCACAACTCTGTGATAGAATTTTGCAAAAGTTGTGGAATTCCTACTCCAGCCTGCCGCTTTACGTATAGTATCTAGGCTGACGCCCAGTGAGTGCGCGCGTGACGATGCTGCATGTCTCGTGCTGTGTGCACTGAACATGCTCGTGTCGACCCCACACTCACTGAGTGTTTGCTTTATCCAGCGGCTAAGAGTTTGCGTTCCTACTGGTTTATGGGGTTTCCTAATTCCAATAAATAAATCGTCAGATTTTCTTAATAATGAGGTACGTTCTATGTAACACAGTAATGTAGTGGCTGGACAAATGGCTGTTTTTTCAATAAAGAAAGGTAAATGAATAATAGGTTGTTGAAATCCCGGTCTAGAACACTTTATAATATCGGGGATTTTGATTGTGATACGCTGGGAAAGGTTTTGAACGTTGCTAACTTTAATCTTCGAGAGTGTTTGAACTCTGTGTGCGGTCGACAGTGCCAGTAAAGTAATAGTTTTATTTGTAAGTTTATCTAAGGTTAATTCCTCATTAGGATGCCATAAAATCATTTTATCCAATACTAGATTGGTATCCCAGGTAACTTCATATTTAGGTCTTGGTGGCTTTAGTCTGAAAACCCCTTTAAGGAATCTTTTTATTCTTTCGTCACTAATTAGTACTGGGCTCAGCACCAAGGAAAGAGCAGATCTGCATGAATTGAGTGTACTATATTGGCTACCTTCATTAAAGAGTTGGGTTAAAAAGGAAATTATGGTGGGTACCGAGGCGGCATAAACATCTAACGAATTAATTTTACAGAAATTCCACCATTTCTTCAAGTAAACGTCGTATTGTTTCATAGAGTTAGGCGCTAATGATGCTAACATTATATCTAGTGATGATTCTGGTATGTTTTTCCTTGAAAATGCTTCCCGGATAATATGCCTGCCACCAGGGTAATCGACTCGTGTATCCGTCGGGAGCTGGAATGAGACAGTAAGACATTGCTTTTAGGTGGAAATGTAACCGTTTCCGAAATAAGGAGGGATCTAAACACGGGGTACCATGGCTGTGTTGGCCAAAAGGGCACAATCATGATACCCTGTGCCCTGTCTGTTATTATTTTTCTAAGAGTTTTTAGTATGACTGAAAATGGCGGGAATGCATAGAAATCGAAATTTGTCCATGAAACTGTAAACGAGTCTATCGCGAATGCGTCTGGGTCTCGGTGCCAGGATATGTATGTGGCACATTTGTTATTTATGCGACTAGCAAACAAATCAATTTTTGGATGACCGAATGTGCGGGCGAGACTGTCAAACGCCCAATCGGACAGCTCCCATTCTATGTCCGGATGAGTTCTTCTTGATTCGTAATCTGCAATTATATTGTCACTAGATTTTATGTAAGATGCAAAGACTAAAAGCTTTTTTCTTTCGCACCAGTTCCAAATATCACGAGTGATTTGTGTGAGATGAGGGTACTGTATACCCCCCATTTTATTTATATATGCTACTGCTGTTGTATTGTCAACGCGTAGTAATATCTGGCAATTAAAAAGGTTTTTAGCAAAAACTTTTAAGGCAATAAAAGCGGCAAGCAGTTCTAAATAATTTATGTGTCGTTCTCGTTCGGTATTCGACCATTGCCCGCTCGCAGAGCTTCCTTCACAGGCGGCCCCCCACCCCGTCGTTGAGGCGTCAGAAAATATCTCAGCTTGGTAAACATCAATTTTAATTCGATGGACAGAATGTTCTATGTTATTTAGCCACCAGTCGAAGTCGGGGTGTAGTGATTCAGGTAGATTCATAAATTGGTTATAATCATCATGACCTTTCAAGCTGAGATATTTACATCTTTCCATTTCTTTAGTGTGCAGCCATCCGTATTCGATCGCTGGACAAGAAGAAACTAATAAGCCTAACAGCTGAGCAAAAGCCCTAATTTTACAACTCTTTAATTTTGAAAACATTAAAAGTTGCGCTTTTATTCGTAACCTTTTATCTGTTGGTAAACTAATCTGAAACTTTGTGGAATCTATAATCATGCCTAAGAATTTACATATGGTTGAAGGAAAAAGTGCACTTTTTTCCTCATTAATAATGAAACCAAGTGAAGTTAATAATTTTTTAGTTAAATATATGTTAGTTAGACATTCCAGACGGGAATATCCAAACAATAGCCAATCGTCTAAATAAACTGTGGACAGAAGGCCTGCAGAGCGTAATAATTTAGCTATAGGTTTACATATTTTTGTGAATACGTATGGGGCTGTACATAATCCAAATGGCAAAACATTGAATTCGAATAATCTACCCTCAAACCAAAATCTTAAGTATTTTCTAGATTCCTTATGCATTTTAATTAGGAAATATGCGTCTTTAAGGTCAATTGACGCCATTTGACAATTGTACGTTACCATTTTTAATGCCGTTCTTAAATCCTCTAACTTAAAATGATCGGTTTTAACGAATTTATTAAGGTTTTTTAAGTTTAAAATAAAGCGCATCTTGCCATTTGGTTTTGGTACAAGGAAAATGCTTGAGACAAATTGGTTTTCACATGGAGAACATTCTGAAACTGCGCCTATTTTGAGTAAGTTATTTATCGCTTCTAAATAATGTGGTCTTTCATTAGCTGAGTAAGTTGATCTAGCAGGGAGTGTATGTTGTACAACAGGTGAAGTTAATGGTATTTTATAACCTTTTATCCAAGACAGTATAGACTGATCGTTCGTAATTGTAGCCCATTGTTGATAGAATTTAGATAAACGGCCTGCGTACTTAACTGCATCTAGAAGCGGCGACGGGGGTACGTCGACTGATGGCCCCGCGATGACGTCTTCGATGAGTGCGCGTGCGGTGGCATGTACTGTGTCTGCAGCGGGGGATAGGGCACGCGCGACGCGGCAAGCTCGCGGCTCCTCGGCGCTGGCGCCGGCCCCGCAGGCGGCCTGCGCGCCTGGGGGGGAGCTCTGCGGTTTAAAGCTCTCGATGCTGGTCCTTTATAATTGGTATTCACAGTCTTGTTGTTAGATTCGGCTTTCAGTTCAATCCCTGATTTATTTACAGCCTTTGCTGATTTTAGTGTCTCTGCCAAATCTTCACCGAACAAATACGTGTCTATCTTGGTGTTCTTAAGGTGTTCCTTCAAGTCGTTTTTGAGGGCAAATAAAATGAAATTTCTACGTGTGATGGAATCTGCATGTTGTAAATCGCATAAAATTCTGCTTATATCCATTAATTTTTGCAACACGTCATTAGTTAATGTTTTTGAATTTAATTGAGAATTAATTACGTCGGCCAAACAAGCAATTGCGCTAGTCATTTGTTTCTGTTTGTTTTCTATGCCTTTATCGCGTTTGGCTACGGTGTCAGCAATTGCTGCTTTAATTTCCCTATTTATTTTAGGGGCATCTAGTTCGATACAATTTTTAGGCAATAAATATTTTGAGATCAATTTTTTACGATTTTCCTTAGTAAGGCCATCTTTAACTATGTGTAACAAACGATTTGCCAGTTCGTTGCGTATTTCAGGTCCGTGTTTGTCAGTATTAGTAGGATCATCGCCTAGAATTTCTAGGATTTCCGTATCCAGATCGGTAATATAAGCATCATGAGCAACAGGCTCTTCAGTGGGTACATCCACGGAAGTACTAGGGCCTGGCTGAGGTTCAGAGATTTTATTTGAATCCTGAACCGTTTCATATTCAGGTGGCCATTCTAATAACCAATCATCTGGCCGCAGTGCGGGGGTATCTGAAAATTATCATAGATATGATAGTTTTTCAAAACGTAAGTTAAATAACTTACTTAAAACAGTGGGTAAAAAGTGGACCTAAATAAGTCCATGACTATTTTTTATCTTTATACAAAGAATATATAAGGTAGGTACATAATTATTGTTCGTAGATTAGTCATAGTCATAATAATTAGGTTAGGTTACAATCCCCAGCGGAAGGAACGCCAACCGTTTTTCAAATGCGTTGAAACAGCCCCAGTGACTGTTCAGGTTGCATAAATACGTAGATACGTAAACAGGCCGGTGAGACAATAGTTATCACTTTAAAATTAGTAAGTAGGTAAATACCTGCTCCAATATCGTCATCGTGTAGAACAACAGCTTCTTCCAAGTCTGATACACTTTCCGAAGCACTAACATGTCTATCACGAATCTTGCGTTCTAATTTTCTTATTTTATGTTTGTAGTGGTTAATGTCTTCTTCAAGAGACCTAGAATTCTTACGTTTCGGCATTTTTATAATAAACTGCGCGAAGACGCTTAATAAATGTTGAGTGGTTGAGGATTGGCGATAATCGTCTGAGAGCGGAACTGGACGAAGTACCCACATGTATTAAAAACTAAAAAAAAAAAAAAAAAAAATTAAAAGTTTTGTGGGTATGTCAAATTGAATTGCCATAGATAAAGAAAAATTTAATATAATATTTATTTTCTCAACTAGTGCATGAGTGGTGACAACTAGCGTAACTACATGTGTAAATTACTAATCTCGAGGACGAGGCGCGAGTATAATGGAATTAGACTTTACGTTCTTAAGATTTGTGTAAAAGCCTTCGATAACTCGATTTTGCTCACTGATTTATACAATCCAATCCGATCTGAGTCAAATTCATTCCTATTATTTGGGTCCACGAAAAAGGTCGACGAATTATCTGCAAGATGACTTGGAAGACGTAGGTCAATCAGGCGGTGTGGCATTAAAGTCAAACCAATAAGGATGGTATTGCTATCAAACCTTTTCGATCCATCTAACAATCTTTGGTGGATTTTGCTAGCGTAGTGAGTTACAAATTAGACTTTTGTTAAACAACTAGCTTTTACACGCGAATGCGATCGCGTTAGGGTCGGAAATGGTCGCACTATAGGAAGATTTTCAATATAGCCTTTACTCGGGAATAATGTAACTTTACCTCTGTATGATATTAGTATAGACAATAAGGTTGGTATTGCTATCAAACCTTTTTGATCCATCTAACAATCTTCGGTAGATTTTGCTAACGTAGCGAATTACAAATTAGACTTTATTAGACAAAGACTTTCAACACTCGAACAATGGTTATCTCAGGTATCTGATGTTTCGTCCTATTGTGTGTCCACAATAGATGTACTAATGGAAATGATTCTCGTAATTTGTTTTCTGAGCTCGTTAAAACAACGTTGTTTTCTGAAATATTTCATTATTTATTATGAGTTTGTTTCCCTCTCTGGCTCCGTTGCTCATGGTTTTGAGGAAGTTGTAGAAATACATAGTAGGATTCTCATTATTTCTCGAATTTCATGTACTTACTGTTGAAATTTTGGTAGGATTGTTTGCTTCTTAGGTTTTATTTTTGTCCAATAATGTAGTTATTTTCAGATAAAGGTATGAATGGTAAATTGTTATACAGACACAACACCAAAATGCCGCTTTTAAAAGTTACATTTGCCTCTTGCTCTATTGATTGTAATTTTCTTTGATTACGAACATAGTATAATATTTTGGAGATGGAGATTTTTTTCCCTACTATTATGAAATAGGTTCCATCAAAAAGTTGCCATCCTTATTTTATTTGTGATCATAACTGAACCATTGATATTAGTAGTTTTTTTAAACTCCAAAAAGTGTATTTTTCCACTTTTGAAGTTTTGTAAATACCTTCTTACTCTGCACTGAAGTCGTCTGTTCCTGCTAACCGAGTAAAGCAGACGTTATTCTTAAAAAATACGGTGTTTACCTGAAACAAACAAAATATATTTTTCATTACACAAGTCTTGTCATGAAACTCGCTTGTCACGAACTATAATCTCTACAAAACGTATATTCTCGTCATGTAAAGTGCTTGATCTATGAACAGATGAAGGTCACGGAGATAAATCTATACTTAGGTGTTTCAAAACAGGCTGACTGGTAAAACGAAGGACCATAGTATGGTGGTATTCATTATTTGATTTCAGTTTTAAATGCGTGCAAAAATAGAAGCAACCTTTGACATAATTATCCAATATACTCGTAATACATCAATTACGTGGACATCCGCTTTTTTGCCTGTAATAAACTCAGGTGCTTATTTCCCCCATGGGAAAAAATGAGGCCCTTTTTCATAGAGGTTAGCATAAATAGGTTGATGTATCGATATGTCATGTAAACTCAGTTTCATAAGGGCATAAGAATCATACCTCGCCGCGCGAAATATAAGCCTTATGCTGACCCTTGAAAACATCTTAGTACACTAATTTCATAAGTCTTCTTTGTAATTTAGACCCGATTCCATTAAGTGAACTAAACGCGATCAGCTCATTTAAACCGCGTTCAAGACCCGCCAGTGTTATACATAATTGCTATGGACTATTCACACTGATGAGCTCTTGAATACCATTAGCTACCAACTTACATGTTTTATAACTTAAATTACCATGTGCAAATTGTCGACGGGTATATCCCTTAGTCAAGGGTAAGTCCCGGGTTTAACTAGTCATACTGTAGTAATACTTCTCCATTAGTCTTGTGATACACCATAGTATTAATAGCATTTCATGTCGTTAACATTCGTGACCGGATACCCTCATTATCTAGTTGTCATTGTCATGTTGTAAGAGCTGAACCGTGAAGATGCAAGGTAAAGAAGTTGTTATGTAAATGACCATGTATTATCGAATTACGTGTTTTGTTTCCATGTAAATAGGGGTTTGGAGTATCAACACTCATATTCTTGTTATCTTACTAATTTTTTCGTTTTACATATCATAACACCACGATTGTATTTTCACCAAGTGAGAGGCAGAGGTGTCCCACATTTCACCAGAAGGTACCTACCTAGAAATAAATGGTCAAGTATTATTGAATTATGTATTTTGTTTTCATGTATGTAAAATTGGGTTTTAAATATTAGCACTAATATTCTTTGTATCGTACTAATTGTTTCGTTAAATATAATATCATTTTGGTATTTCCTGAAAGTCAAATTCCTTTATTGTTTTTCGAAATGTTAACCAGAGGTGTTAGGCAATACCTATAGTACAGCCATGTTTCCCCAGTCTCATGTAAATAGGGAGGAGCCTATTTCCATCAACCAGGCACGAATCCTGACTCCACCAAAAATTCTTTTCCCGACCTGTTTTGTTTATATGTTTGATTTTACTAATAAATACAAAAAACTTTAAAAAAGAGCCTTTTGAGTACTTTAGATTAGTGATTACTGAGGTATTCCCCTGACATATCTCTTGATTATGTTTGTAGCTAAAGTTTTCAGTAGCCGGTAAAGTAAAGGCATAGAATAGGGGTTTACGTGTCTACAAACGATAAAAGTGGACAGTTGATGGTCTTTAAAACCCGTTTTATACCCATGTTTTGTTATCTATTAACAGCTCCTATCCCGATATGAGACAAGGGGTCGTGGCAAAATAATAACAGCCGCTCAGATCGATCTTTAGGTTAAGACGTGCTTGCCTAGGTTGGTCCGTGGATGGTTGACCACCCATTACATACCGAGTTTCTGAGTTTTCGAGGCAGAAACTACAAAACGCCAACTGCTACGATCCTTAAATACATCTTTTGCTTCGTCGACGTTCATACAACTGGTCATACACACACGTCGACTAAGAATACATCCCTATCTATTCAACAAACTCTATTTATTAAAACAAGGAGTAGACGTAAATAATAGCTGTACATATGTACATACACCTACACCATTCTATGTACCTCAGCTATAATTAAGGTCTGTCAATAGATTTTCCTCGGTTTTCTTTATGTATAATTATATTCTATATTCTTGTTTACAAATCCTAGCGTCTCTAAATAAACAATACGGTATTCTAGAACGTTGTCTGTTTCATGAAAATATGACGCCTGTTTTTACAAAGGGGTAGATATAAAACGTACTTTTTTTTTTTTTCGGATGGGAAGTCATCAAATGACTCCTCCCACTCTGGGCGGAAAAAAACGTACTTCAGTCTACATCCGCATTTCCAGATGTGTTTAAGACCACATTTTGAAATAGGTGATCCTACTGCCATCGAATTCCACATTAAGTCGCTCTTAGACCAGCTCAACGAGTCAGAAAGTTTTACACAAAATAATATCATCATCTTCACTTTGCTGCCCTTGCTTTGTTGCCCTTCTTTACTCCGTGCCTCCAAAAGCACGTTAAACCGTTGGTCCCGGCTGTCATTTGTAGATCTTTGACAGTCGTTACAGGTAGTCAGTGACCCGAAAGTCTGACAACCAGTCTTACCAAGGAGTATCGTATTACCTAGCACTAACTGGGTTGTGGAGGTCAGATAGGCAGTCGCTCCATGTAAAATACTGGTATTCAGCTGCATCCGGTTAGACTGGAAGCCGACCCCAACATAGTTGGGAAAAGGCTAGGCAGATGATGATGACTTTGCTGCCCTTTTTGCTTGTTACTCGGGGTCGACACAACACGGTTTTCTTTCATTCGCCACTGTTAACCGTCACGCTATAATCTACTAAAACAGAAGAATCGGAGAGCATTAAGTTGTTTATCCATATCAAGTGTCTTATACTGAGCTAGTAACAAAATAAAGTTTTCAACGGTCTTCAGTAAAACACGGATATTCTAATACTCTTTGCTCACATGGACCATGTATTATATAAGTTTTCATGTTCGAAACTGGATATTTTCTCGAATCTTTACAAGTTTGTCATAAAGTATGTAGTTTTATAGGCTTAGCTACAATGTTGCGAGTTTGTTAACTTGATAGAAGTTGTTGCGTGTCCTTAGAGCTCAGAAAAATACGGCTTCATTTGGTAATTTAGTACGGAGACAAAGTTTAACGTCATAAAGAATATTGTCACCTAGACTACAAATGTTGAAGGAGATACATGGCTACAAAGTTCTTTTGTGCGCGGGAATGGCGTTGACAGGTGGTAGTTGTTGGTAAACTACGCTTAGCACTCATAGTTGGGCGATGTGAGCGAAGTTTACTTCGACGAACTTAGCTTCGTTTCCTGTGTGGCCTGCAACTTAGTACTGCTGTGCTCTGTGCTTGGGTGTATGTGTTTTTTTAGCCTGGTAAAGTCAGTGGTGGCGGCCTCGACTTACGAGCAGCAAGTCGTGGGTTCGAATCCACGCAGACGCATTACTTTATGTTATTTATTTCATCACCATTGCTCTCAAAAACGGTGAAGGAAAACATCGTGAGGAAACCGGCATGTCCTAGAACCAAAAATTCGAAGACATGTGACATCTACCAAGCCGCACTGGGCCCGCGTGGTGGATTATAATCCATTCTCTGGGACGCCTGTGACCCAGCTGTGGGAATTTTATGGGCTGATTATCCTTATGTCACTAACTTTCAGGAATATTTCAAACAATCTAATAATGTTACATTTTTACATATAGTTTGAGCACGATTTCGACTTTCGTGAGCAAAGGAATGGAATCTTTTCGCATGTCATAACTCAGTTAAGGTGTAATAACGTTTTTATGTGATTTTAATAGATAAGTACATTTTCTCACGATAGATTTCTTTTCGTGGCATTATTTTTATGCCATTATCAAATCTAACTTTAGTTAGTAGTGTTAATCTTGCCTAAAGGCTTAACCATAGATCCCTCTGAATTAATACGTAAATTAATAGGTTTCTGGGTTATGGAGATCAGACAGGCAGTCGCACCATGTACATTACTGGCATTCAGTTGCATCTGGTTAAACTGGAAGCCGATTCCAACATAATTGCAGTAAAGGCTAGGCAGATGATGATGAGGTGCTTTCTTGTAGCCCTGTCCGCTGCTGCACCACTTGATGACGTTGCCTTAATGCCGACTGTCCTTTCGAATGTCTGAATGCCATTGTCCGGCATGGTGTCATAGCATTATCCTGAGCGATGGTCGCTTTGCGTGGATGTCACAGATATTTTCCCATAACATCAATCCGATCGTATGATAATCAATATTACCTGACCTGACTACCCATATGATCCTTTTGTACGTTACCTATCAGATATTCAAAGCACCATCTTTATAATATTTCTTTTCATGGCTCTACAAAATTCGCGATCAAGGTCTTACGCACGCTCAGCAGGGAAAATCCGCCAATCCATTTGCATATGCAGTACCCATAAGAGGACCGTAAACGCCATCCCGATGGCGTTTGCATAGCGGAGGCATTCGACCCCACTTTTGTTAGTGCCCATAGGCGCCTGTTCCACAGCCGACGATTAGCGATAAGCGCGTAGAGCTAGCAACTAGAAAGGAGTTGGGGGATAGTTCGGATAGTTTTAACGCTTGGCTATGAGCGATTGCACGACGGCGAGACGTCTGATCACTCGCTGGTAATATGTGTCTGTATCGAGTGAGAGACTCTCAGCGAGTGTTCTTCCCGCCAAGCGAGCGTCACTAAGCGAGTACTCTCTTTGATAGCTGTTGTCGCTGCGACAAACAAGACATTCAGTAATTATTATACAGGATGTAAACGGACCTTTCACAAAGCCGTTAACCAAGCATTCTGTACGTCAAACTAAGTAACTCTACGCAAAAGCTGTATTGCTGGGAAACGACTTTTTTTTGGGATGAACAATCGCGTTTTACGTTAAAACTCAATGTAACGCACTCAAAACATTGTGCTGATATTACTGTTACGGGACAGACAATCTTTTGTACGTTTCTTGAAACAGAAAATTGTCAACTTCCTCGTCGACGGTGGAACAGATGCCTTATACTATAACAAATAAACATACACATGGCCGTCTATTGTTTCTTTATGACGAGCCCGGAAAATCGCTGTACCACTTGCTTAGGTCAAGGTATTAGGAAACGCCGGATCATCTAAAACAACATTCTACCTCAATTA
Organism: Eurois occulta; assembly: GCA_950022335.1. NCBI lineage: Eukaryota > Metazoa > Arthropoda > Insecta > Lepidoptera > Noctuidae > Eurois > Eurois occulta. The sequence goes on along the minus strand of OX465484.1, from coordinate 5,186,063 downwards.
TTTTCGAGTTACAGTGAACGTCATCAGTTTCTTGTTTGTTTACGTAGTAATTGCGAAATGTAGAAGTTGGTTTTGCTAACATTATCGAATTGACAAGCTTGTTTAGTTGCCTTTCCATCACTGCCATTTACCTACTGAGATATTGGTAGTTTCAGTATTCAGTGATAATGGAACCACAAAGATGATCAATATAAACCAAATTGACTGCCTCATTAGTTTAGTGTTCGCAAGCGCGATTGCAAGACTGCAAGAGCATGAGGTCTTAGGTTCGATTCCCGGGTCGGGCAGTGTTATTGGGTTTTCCATCAGGAATTTCTCAGTAGCAGCCGCGGAGTCTGGATTTGTAACCGCTTGATGGCAAAGGCTCACCACCTATTACATGGGACTTAAACATAACTGGAGAAATTTGGGTACACCACTGCCTAACCCTTCTGGGCTTACAGGCGTGATGTTATGTTTTGATGTTATAAACCAAATTATCATAAAGTGACACTTGATTCTTGCCGTGTGGAGTGAAGTGACTTTGTTAATAGATTGTCTTTTCGTATGAAATTAAAATGAGGCTCTAATTGCTTCTAATTATCTCTGCGTCTCTAAAAGATGACTAATGTCGTCAAAATATGCTTGAATAATAACACGAGCCATCCCAAAGGTTAAACAAAATACACGTTGTCAAGTAAATCAAGAGTCTGTCACGAGTTTTCGACGATTGTCAATTTGATTTGATATTCTTTACTCGAAAGGTCACATGAAGACTATCATAATTATTAATTACCATTGCAACCAGACATATTTCTATTATTAGCTTAAGAATTTCAAACATTTTAGCACCGTTTTTCGTTGAACATGAATTTAAATTCCGACTTGAAACTTCCTTCGTACAGCTTCAATCGCAAAAGTTGGAACTGACGTTCAAAGAGTTTGAAGCCGAAAATTGTACGTTTATTTAATTTTATTTTCTAAATATGTTCTGACATAGCTCTCAGCAAGTAAGCCGTGATTCAATAACTGATTCGTGCCTTTTCACCAGTTATTTGATTATCAATTGCTTGTTCGCTTTCTCGTTCCAATTTTTAGACCGTTTCTTCGAAATTACAAAGCACTTTGCTTGCTTGCCTTTGAGAGATTTTTTGCGTGGGTTATGTTCACAGATTGGTAAATAATGCATATTCTACGAGTGGGTATATATCACTTAAAAGCTTTTTATTGTTGGATGGTATGCGTGTGTTCGCATAAGTCGTTTTTAAAGAGAAAGGGTTTTATTTTAAGGTTTCATATCGTGAATACATATCTTGAGTACGCGAAGTAGGAGTGTGTTTTTTGTTGGTTGTCAAAGTATTAAAAGTATGAAAGCATTTTTAGGACTTCATCATCATCTGCCTAACCTTTTCCCAATTAATATTGGGGTCGGTTTCCAGTCTAACCGTATGCAGCTGAATACCAGTACATATTGTACTTAGACTGGAACTAACTAACTACTAATACGATAACCTACAAAAACTTACGTGACTAACATTAAAACTGCTAACAAAATGGAAAAAAAAAATTATGACCCAAACTCCATTATATTTATTTGTAGCTCTAAACTAAGAGGGAATGTTACCTCCTAATAAATCTGGACACCATCAGCGCACCACCACTTTCAAGAGCTGTCTCTCTGTAGGTATGTCTCAATGATGACACTGAAAGTTCTAGAACACAGTTTAAATGTGCTGATCGCCTTTTGTTTCGTTGGTGAAATTTGTCCTAAATCCAACCATTTTTCAATAAACATTGGACATCTGGAAGCTGTAACATCGCAATTACTTCGCACTGTGACCCATACCACTTCGAATAACAAAAGTCTAGACAACTTAGAGACTCCAAATGGTAAATACTTTTGTTTTCTCTCTAAATAATCTGTACCATTTCTCTCTAATAGGCTAAGATCGTCTTTCCTTTACAAATTGCTTATATAACAATAGCAAATCTATTTGGATCAGCTTACTCGGCCTGCTTGTTTTATTTACAAGAAAAATATAGTTACAGGTCATTGACATCTTTAAGACTTGATTTGAATCTTACCAATACCTTTTTTAGGAACATTTGACGGACGCCTAGGTGCTTAATAAAAGCTAAAGGCTATTTTAAATAGTCCAGCCTCCAGGATAGTCTGTACACACAAATAGACGGACTTGCTATAATAAGCCGGTGGGTATCTTAATCCCTGTTCAGCTTTATAGGTAACGAACGACCCTTGGTTTAATTTTCCACAATAAATAAATTAAACGTTAAAAGGGATCTGAAGAATTCCTGTAAGTAAAACATTGCTTGAACTGGTTTTAATGAAATTCCATACTAATATTAAACATGCGAAAGTAACTCTGTATCTTTGTCTGTTACTTTTTCATACCTTAACGGCTGAACGTATTTAGATGAAACACACAGCGCACCGAAAGACATTGGACCTAGGTTAAACCATATTTTTTATTCCGGTACCACGTTTCCGCGGGATGCTTTCCGACGCCACGCGAGCTAAGCCGCGGGCAGAAGCTAGTCTTAAGAGTGTAACAAGACCCTCAACGAAGCCGACAGGCACCTGTTCTCCTCGTCATTGCGATCATTTTTTGTTCTAGACCATACTTGGGAACCTTCTAGTTACGGAGATATTGGTTGTCTAAGTTCCAACTTTTTCACAAGGTTTTTTTTTAAACACATGTAATGTAAGATTTTTCGGCTGTGTTCCTTAGTTTGATGTATTTAATGCTTGGTTAACAGCTTCGTGAAGGGTCCGTTTACACCCTGTATACTATTACTATAAAGATTTAAAATTTGTTTGTATGTTTGTATTTAGCGTGTAATCTTCTACATTTAAAACGTTCTTGAGGATTAATTTTCATGCATAATGGGAGCGAAGCCGCAAGCAAATCCTAGTATCCTATAAACATCTTCAATTTTTGCATTAACCAACTAAATATTTAACAGATATAGACAACAGCCTTTTTACAGCTTCCCAGTAATGCTCTCAAGAGATTTACTGACCAGTAAACCGTAAACCCAGAACTATTTAACTTTAATCCACTTCGTTAGATGGCAGCATTTCACATTCTTACTAAAAGCCGTAAGCATCGGTGCCTTCCCATGGATTTACGATCTCTAAAGATGTGTAGTTTTAGAGATAAGTAAAAGTAGGAAATGCACAATCATGATTTTATCAAGCTTTTGAGTTTAGGGGTAGAATTGATGTGAGGATAAAGAGTAAGATAGGATGAAAAATTATTTTGTGAAGTTTTACAGAAGATAGCACTTGGCCTGCGACGTCTTCCGCAAAAATTGCGATAGCTCGGCTAATATGCATGATATAAATATTTTTTATAGCTTATAGCATCTACGAATAATGAATCTTTCTATCAGTGAAAAAAAAATTAGAATTCGTTCATTAGTTCCGGAGATTACCCCTACATACAAACTTACAAACAAATTTTAGCTCTTTATAATATTAGTATAGACTAGCCGAGCCGCACCAGCTTTGCCCGGTAACGGATTTTCATACAAACTTTCAACACATCTGAGTGATTGATTTTTTTTAAATTTGTTATATAATATCTGTATAACAAAAAGCCCAAACCGTCCAATGGCAATGGTTTAAGACGTGCCTTAATAGTCAGTCAAGACAAGCGGTTTTATTTTATTTTATTTATTAGGGAAAACAAACAATTACACACTCTAAATGGTTAACTACGTTCTCCACATCTTATAAGTATAGAATTGTTTTATAAGTATAGAAGATCACTAAGGCAATATTTTGTTAGTATTTTTCTAACCTTGTGGGCTACCATTTAGCTTTTCCGCGGCTCTGCGTTGATTGGTTTCGAAGTTTAGCCATTAAAATGGCACTAACATACAGACTTACTTTCCATTTATGAGGATAATCTTCATCCATTTGGAATATGAGGCCTTTTTTGTGAAATATTATTTTCCTATAGCGTATAATTTTCTCGTTCCTTTTTCCTAGACTTACTATCTGACCAACTAGATACCTAAATCTAGTTCAGTTTTATTTACTAAAGGATTTAAACTTACGTGGTGGGTCGAACTCAATAAACTTTATCGAAGAAAACCTTTTATTGAAGAAAAACGGACTCTAAAATGCTAACTTTTAAATTGCTTTTTTGTTTTTGTCTTTTAAAGTTTAAGTTAACGAATCCTTTAGTCCTAACTTAGTGGTAGTTGGATTGAAACTTAGTGAAACGTAAACACGATTTCCAACTAACTTTCAGTTAATTGGAAAAATTGATTGTGACTAGTTCTTGTTATTTTAATCTCTGTTTGTTTCCACAAAGGGTATAATTTTCATTGAACAGTTGTTAAACATTTGCCGTGTTACAATGTCGCGAAGGGGTACCGTTGAACTATTTTTTTTTTAAATATTCGATTTTCATACCCACTTTCATCCCCCATATCTAGTAAATGGCTGCACCGATTTTGATAAAACATGTAGACATATAAACATGAACCATCGCCAAGTAAGTAGCTTTCAACTAAAAAAAAACCGCATCCAAATCGGTTCACTCGTTTAAGAGCTACGGTACAGACAGACACACATAGCAGTCAAACTTATAGTTATAACACCCCTCTTTTTGCGTCGGGTGGGGTTAAAAATAGTATAGTTTACGAAAATAACACTTTTCTGAGTTACGCAGCAGCGCTTTCATGAGCGGAGCTCTAAAATAAGTAGCTATCATATGAAATGTTCGTTTGGAATCCATACTTCCATAATCCATAATAATATTATAAATGCGAATGCAAGTTTGTTTGTTACCTTTTCGCGTCTAAATCACTGAACCGATTATCCTGAAATTGTATATACGTTGCCAGGTGTACGGAAACGGACATAGGGTACCTTTCATCCCGAAAAAAGTACTGTTCCCGAGGAAAACAACAATAACGTTCTTATGATAATAGATGCCACGTGTCTTTCGAATCATGATTGAACTATATTATTACAAGCAGAGTACAACCCGAAATGATGATCAAATCCTAAATTAACACGAGCGAAGCCGCGGGCAAAAGCTTGTAACTCATAATTCCCATGTGTTACTTTGTGTCCGGTTGATGGCAATGATCTTCTTCTATTACATGAGACTTATTTATTTATTTACTTAAGGTTCGCCCACAGCACATACATATAAATACATTATACTAAATCATACGGTAATATTCTAATATATGTGCCAATTACAGGTAAACACAACATTGACAACAAAGACGCCTGATTACCGCTTGGTTGCTAACTTAAGTCTAGGTGTACAATGGATTTCGAAAAGGGGATAACAATTTTATTATAAAGAAAATAAAAATGAAAACAGAGTATAAACTCATTCATTAATTACAGAGAAAGTACAGAGAAATTTTGACTACGCTTCATTGGTGTGTAGGGAGGCCAAAATTCTACTTGAAACTTAACTGCCGAAATTTACGTGTACTATTAGGTACACCTCTGCCTAAACTTTGAGGTGTGATGTTATGTTAAGATTTATGAATGACTAAGTTACGTTGTTGTAAAGCCCCCATATTCGTGCAGTGTGCAGACAAATAAAGAAAGTTATTTCTTTCAAACGAACGATACGATCCTTATCAAAAAGTTGAACAACTTCCATTCGGTTCGTAAAAGTCGCCAAACGTAACAAATATAACTTATTGGTAGGTAAACTTTGTTCCAATTTTGTTGTGCTGAACCAAAATTTTTCACCCTTAGGGTATAAGGGTGAAATGGGTGAAAAATGTTGGTTTAAGTAATAAGGTTGAAAAGTGGTCGACCGTCAGTGAACTCGGTAGTACATATCTTCAAATATTGAGTGTAGATTTGCTTACGATTCTTTCAAGTTAACGGTTATGGGCCCTTTGTTCTCAATAATTTCTGTTATTTTTTACCCGACTGCCAAGGAATGATTATGTTTTTCGCGTGTATCTTGTATGTGTGTTTTAGGTTATTACCTCGTGTTAGAAATGGCTGGATGGATTTCGACGATTAAGGTATCATTACATTCGTCTCAAAAACCCAAATGTCCTTAGATAAGTATTAAAAAAAAAAACAAAATGGCGGATTTTTGGGGCCAAGTTGTAAGTCGTTATTTAACATTTATTTTTCAACCAAACCTATCGAGTAGGATATCAAAATGAAGGAATTTAAAAAGAGATTACAAATATATATGTATCTATCTATGTAACACAATTTGTAGTCGGGTTTTTTGATACTTTTAATTAAATATTACTTGTGTAGATAACTCTTTTTGTAAAGGAGTTTTGTAGAAAAAAACGACTCTTTCTAAAACACTGTCATATTAACACAAGGTACTGTACCTATAAGATATTTGGTAGTCCCACGTTTCCGTTACATAATAACTCTGTCGCCCTGTCGAGGGAATCGAGATTAACCTCAGTGACATTACACCCATTAATTAATGCCAATCAATCATGTGTTCGCGGAGACTACAAAGAGGTTTACACTAATAGTGTCACTAATATGGGGTTAGTTTACATGCCGATGGGGTGGCGTGGGATGGGGTGATGTGAGGTACAGTATGATACTTATCTAATTAAAATTACACCTGTTTTTCAAGAATAGTAAATGAAAATTTGCATTCAAGGATACTTTTAAGATTTCTTTCAGAAATCTTAAGTTGAACGAGAATCTGCATCTTAAGATTAGTTAAAATTTCAGGAGCAATTGCTAAAATGCTTGTCTAGTATCTAAAAGGAAATAAATGACCGAGACATCGACATTGTGCCAAAAACACTGCCTTCATGACTATTTTAGGTAGAGTTTTCCTAAAAATACATTTCTTGAAACTCCTACTCAATCAAGTCAGCTATGGCAGTTCACATACTCGTAGACCTCTCCCAGGATGCACCTCAACTGCCTGTCCTCCGTTTTCTGCGACTGGTCTATTACATACACTTTTTTAAGATCATCGGTCTATTTAGCTAGGAGGCCTTGTGTGCTGATATACGCAGGTAAGAAAACTTCAATTACAAACCGATTTTCAACTACATAGTTACCCAATTAAAACTATTCCTGTAATAGACTACTAACTCGTTAATATATTAATCGCCCAACATTACTTTGTTACCTCACTAACAAATTTATACGCATAGTTTTATCAACTCTTTAATTGAGTGAGGAGAACCAATTAAGTAATTCGAGAAAGTTCGTTTTAACATGTGACGGGAACAGTTTGGGGAACAAGAGATATTAGGCTTCGTTCACGGCCTCGGGCGATGCGAAACGAGCGAGACTTTGTTTCCTACGAAGGAGTATCGCCACTCCGCAATAGGGAACAAGCATGTCATTTTTTCTTCACTTAAATCAGCAGATTGAGGTAAATGACGTCACATGACATGAAATGAATGAATGGCCACGACAGTCGTTTGAACTGTCGTAGAAAATTTTAGATTTTTTTTTGAGCGACAAGCAGTAGTTGAACTTAACTTTTAATACTTTTCTTGGTTTGATAGTACTGTATTTCTGCCTTGTTTACCTACATCATTTTTTTGCAGTTCATAGAATAATTTTACTAATTGTGTGTGCTTTATTTAAATAAAAATTGCAATTACAATAATAAAATAAAATCTTCGTGCAATTTTAAATACATTTCAAATAAAATTGTTGAGTTTACATTCCGTTTCACCAAAAACACGCTACATAAAATAATATTAAACAAGTCTATCACATTGTTTTTATGGTCTAACTAGCTTTAGCCCGCGGCTTCACTCGCGTTAATTTAGAATTTGACAATCAATTAGGGTTGTACTCTGCGTGTAATAATATAATTAAATCATGATTTGAAAAACACGTGGCGCCATCTATTATCATAAGAACGTTATTGTTGTTTTCCTTGAGAACAGTAACTTTTTCGGGATGAATGGTACCCTATTGCCTTATCTGTACACCTGACAATGTATATGCAAAATTTCAGGATGAGGCTTAGGTATGAAAAGGTAACAAACAAACAAACTTACTTTCGTATTTAAAATATTATACTAGCGACCCGCCCAGGCTTCGCACGGGTGCATGTCCCAAGAAACAAAATTTGGTACTATAAAGGTCCTGAGAACGTTTTAGAACGTGCTAATTAGTGTTCATGATTCGTACTATAATGGTGTTGTAAACATTTACAGAACCCTGAATAGGCCCTAGTTTTATCACTGATTTGTTTTATAGTTATTACATAAAGGCTCTCACGGTGATAAGTCAGCTCTGTAGTTGAAATGTAAAAGTGTCGAAAAACGCTCTTTAGTACTAAAATAGTGCTGTCTGCAACGTTTATGTCACAAATTTGCACTATAAACGTAACCAAAACATGTTTATAGTGCTATTTTGTCACAATTTTGTTTGTGTTGTGATCGTGCGTCGTGAGTGTTCCTCAAGAAAACAAAATATATCGGTAAGTTATGCTTTATGTCATTTGCCATTGTTGCTTATCGTAACATTTAATAAAAAGGACATACTACAAAACATTCATGGACCGTAACTTGCACTTGCGAAAATTATTGTATTGATAAAATCATTATGCTGGTTTCAAATTTGACAATGCGCCCTTATAATTTACGTGTTTTAATTAAATTTAAATTAATAAAATAAGGACTTGTCCCGACTATGGCTGCTATAGTACACATTGGCTTCAGCCGTGCTACTAATGTGCTATCATGGCAGAAAACAGCAGCCATATTTTCACAGAAAACGAATTAGGGTTCGTTGTCCAAATATAAAATAGTGTAGTCATAATAAATTTCTTTGTATGGACTTGCATTAAATGCACTCTTTAGGTATTTTCTAGTTTCTCTCCCAATTCAGTCTCGAAATCACCACGAATGTGTAGCAAAAAAACGATAGTTTCATTTAAAAACAATGTCTCTGTGTGTGTTTTTAATGCAACCTCATAATTTATTTTGACTAAACTAAAAGTTGTAACTATCTCATCGCATGTGCCCAATCACCCGTCAGCCTTAAAAGAAAGGCGGTTCTTTGATACATAAAACAGTTACAGACCAAAGACTACTAAAGTATACTATAGATTATAGACCTAAATGCCTTATGGTCAACATAGTTTATATTTAAGCTGTTGAAACTTTATTTTATTATAATGCTGGAAGTAAATGTACAATTGCGTTTGTTTCAGTGCCTTACCTGCATCGTAACATACTAAAATTTATATCATTAATGATGGCATATAATAATGGACGTGGATTGTTTCCTGAGGAGATATACATATGTTTTGATAGGTTAAATAAATAATATTTGAAAAAAAAAAAGATCTTTTATTATTAACATTTACCTACACACAGTATTATTTATAGTGCATACCAAGTATTTTTTATATGTATAATCTTTAGATTATACATATAAAAAATACATAATATGCGTCCTTGGATCTCTTGATAACACATTGGGAATGCGCTTGTTTATTATTTCTATCAAACTTTTAACTGCTTGATGAGGTATATTATAAGTGACGCACCATTTTCTTATGTCACTGCGTAATTGTTCATCTTTACTGCTCTCCTCATCTGAGCATTCCGGTGTTGGGGAACTTTGAACAGAGGTGCTCTCACTCTCATATTCTTCATCCTTATTACTGGCTATAGAAAAAGGAACATTATTGCTACAGCCCTGTTGTGGTACAAAACAAATATTTTGTACAGAACCACGTGCTATATTTTCCGGACCCGCTTGACCAGTATTTACATTTTGGATATGAGCTTGTTGTATTGATGATAGTGCTTGTGTATATCGATTCTTTACCTTTTTTATATAACTACCACTCACTTTATACCGACACAGAGATCTTAAATCCATTATTAAACCTTTATTTACTTTATCTTTTAACCAGATCTCTGTAAACAATCGGCAGTGTGCCACCATTTATGAAATACTAGTGATGTAATTGATTCTGAAAAGCTAGTATAGTTCTAATCAGTCCATTAACTATTAATTTTAATGCTTTTATGTCACGCTTTAGTGTCGTATGAGTAACACAGACTCACTTATAGAGCTATTTAGAATGGTAATGGTACTATTTAATACTATAGTAGAGTTTTCTTGACTTCTACAGAACTAGCCCCATAGCGATATTGAGGGAGCTTTTAAGAAGCTAAAAGGTTACGTAATAGTTGTGCAAGGTGATTTTATAGTGCAGATTGATCCTGTAATAATGTTTTCGATACTACTACAAAACTAGTACTGTAAAAGTTATTTAGACGCATTATTAGCGCAAAATAGATACATGAAAGGGACAGTAAGGTCTTCAATAGTACTAAATAGTACCATAATCACTTTATTCATATCTTTTACAGTGCAAAACTTTAAAGATTCTTTTGTATGGTCCTGTAAGCGTGCTAAGAGCTAAATTATAGAACTTAAATGCTCTTAATCTTATAGAATCAAAACGCTTTGTTAAAAACTTTTATAGTACAGGCAGTCACAATGGTTATAATTACAGGCCTACTATAACACTGTTCGGTGACAAAACGCCTTGGTTATAGAAACTTTTGTTACTTGGGGTATTAATATATAAACCTATCAATCACTCTATCTATTAAAAAAAACCGCATCAAAATCCGTTGCGCAGTTTTAAAGATTTAAGCATACATAGGGATATAGGGACAGAGAAAGCGACTTTGTTTTATACTATGTACTTTAAAAAAAAAGTTTTGTATTACATGCATATTCCCTATTGGCGTCGCAGTTACTCGTGGCTTGCCCTAAACCTTCTTCCATTTGTTGTCTTCACACTAGCTGTCGTTATACGCGTGTGTAGCTCGTGGTTAAAAGGTTAGGTGTATTCGTTTGACAGGTATGGGGGAAACTCCCAGCGAATGAGTGCGGTTTTTTGTGGGTGGTAGTAATTGCTTGGTCCTTTTTGTAAGGCTGAAGAAGTTTGGTAGGCTTTTTTTCAGTAAGTTGGTTGTAGTTAGTTTCGTTTATTATTTTTGTTTTCATGGAATTTACGCAATTTCAGAGTTAATTTAATTTGACATAACATTTGTTTAATTTCGGGCAACTTTGGGCCATAGTTAAATACAGGCATATACCTTACAGACTTACATACATATGATAAAAGTAAAATTTGTGTAAGTAAGTAGAACCTTAAAGTATGTTAGTAACACTTCACTTGTGCACTATGCAATTAGTTGCGTAAAGACTTACATATGTTGGTACGTCTTCATAGGTTATAGCTTATACAGCTCTAGCAAGTAAGTTAGAGGTCTACTACCACTAACTTACTTGCAAGACTGGGTTACAAGTTACAATACATGTAGTGCCTTATATTGAAGGTCGCATTTTCACTTCTTGAAATCCTAGACTAATGCACGTAAGTATGTAGTCACGAGGATGGCAAACCGTAGCAATCATACACACAGCGTCAGTTAGTGCTAAACCCTCAAGCTTATGTCCCGTAAGCTTATATCCAAGCCACAATAAGCCACAATGATCATATAATTGTGGCTTAGAGTTAATTGAAACAATAAAACATGAACACATTGTTAGAGACCGCAGTCACGTTTCGGTCAGCGTGAAGTTGCTAAAAACTTGAACACAGGCACTACACAAGCAAGAATTGGAGTAGGTACAGAGAATTTTTGGCGTTTTATCGTATTGACTGGGGTGGGGTCGGTAAATATCTGCGAGTGTTTCATGAAATAATAAATAAAACTTCTTTTTTTAAACAATCTTTTATTAAAATGAAAGGAAGAAAATTAGGTTTATCTATGAACATTAAACGCGTATACAACGTTTCGTGTCCGTGCTATTAACCGTTGAGGAATTCTCTCGTGAGAAGGCAATCCCGGTTGCAGGATCAAGTCATGTCTGTCATAAAAATGTATTGTCACCAGAACCAAAGGTGTGTGCAAAATTTCTGGTCAAGCGGATGTGGGGAACTGGTTTCAAATTCAGTTACAAGATTTGACCAATACACACTAACCACTACTACACACTAACTAACAAGGCAAGTTAAATAAAACCTTATAAAAATAAGATGGCGATGGCAGTTTTGGTTTGGCTACGCGTCAAAAGATCCATGTACAACTAACTATAACTAATGTTACAAGCGATCATCAATCATGCAAGAGACATCAAAATCTACATATTCTTTAGGTTTTTGTATTCCAAATGAATATAACGGTTTTTTTTTTGCATTGAACTGTATGCGCAAAAACAAACATGTAAGTAGATAAGTATGTGCAAAGACAGTTCTCGTTTCATAAGTAAATATTACGACTGCTCCTTTATTTATAGATCTCTGAGTATCGCAATAAAGAATGATTGGATGCTGGTCATAACGAGTAGGTAGGTACGTAATAATAATATATTGATCATATCATACTTGTATGTTTGTGAATTGTGGCATATTTGCAGTTGCTTTTTAGAAATTCTACAAGTAGATACTTACTATACTTTATTCCTAACAGCATTCAGTTCAATTTAATTGGTTTTTAACTATGAAATTACCGTTTTTTTTCACATTTTGTTCCGTTTGTAACTTTGAAGTACATAAAGTTATATTTTTTCTTAATTCCATTTCTATTGGATAAACTGTTAAATTACGTTATTGTTAGTGACCATGTCAGTCTAAAAACTTATACTTTATATTGTCCATTAACTATAAGTAATGTTTTGTGTATATCTTTTGTTGGTGATCCTAAAATAAATAAAATAAAATTTCCATGTAATAAGGGCGAGCTTATTTCCATCACCTTCTCACAAATCCACACTTCGGGCGGCTACTGAGAAATTCCTGATAGGAAATGCCAATATACACTCGTAGACAAGTTATAAGTTTTTGGTAAATATAGCAACAATACCAAAAACTTTCGAAAAATATCCGTTTCCAAAGAATCCGTTAATATCCAAACTAAATAAATAATACAACGTCCCGAATTCCCGATACAAAACCACAGTAACAAAAAGACAAAGTTGACCGAACATTTGATGAAAAAACTTTATCTATGTTATGATTATTAGTGAACGATAAAGTTGTAACTGGGTTTCGCGTTTATTAAAAGTAAGAGGGTAGCTAGAGAATTGTTGAGCTGAAGTATCCTTATTCCTTTGACATCTGCAGTACAGTTTTTTTTTTTGTATATTTTTGCTGTGGCTGTTTAATAGTGAGTTTGTGGACCCATTGTAAACTTTTTGAGTTCTGTTTGGTTCATAATTGAAGAGATCCTCTCAAATTTAAATGTGTGGTTTTGACTGAGGAATAGGGAGATTTGGCTTGCCGTCAAACACCATGGAAACGTCAGCGCTAAACAGGGTGATTTTTTCAAGTAGGCTTGGTTGTCCAAATCCGGAACTATGAGGAATAGCGAAAATTTCTCAAAGTAGTCTTGGGCCCGATTTTGATGAAAGGTAAAACTGCATCAGAAAAATCAATATTCCTAGCCGGTTATCGCTAAAACACGGTGATTCTGAAAAAATAACCCACTCTTTTTAGTACAGACGCGAGCACATCAAGCTACCCGAAACTGTCAAATTTCCGCAATCAACCTTGAACCTAATGCTTTAGCGATAAAGTTGAAAATTTATTAAAGACAGACAGTAGCCTGGTGTGCTGGCGTCTGTACACTATTCGATAGTATCACTAATAAGGGTCAAATTCTGCGAACTAATGACATACGGCAAACTATCCAATGATGCAGTTTTATGTTTCATCAAAATCGGGCCCGATATGTCTTTGAGGATTTTTCGCTATTCCTCAAAGTTTCGGATTTGGCGACGACCACATCAAAAATTCGACTTTATACTTGGGTACTTTAATAACTTGAGCTTTTGGAGTACTTGACATTATACGGGGTGGAAGGGGCACCGACGCAAAAACGGTTACCACGTATTCAGTACATCATTCTGAGCCCCCTACATAGAAATTTTTCATGGGTTATTTGAAAAAAAAAATCAGCTGTTCCATAAATTTAACCGTGTAGGTATAGCACTTTTGTAGGAAACAGCTGTTTTTTTTTAATAACCGATGAAAAATTTCTACGTGACCGTTTTCGCGTCGGTGTCTGTTCCACCCCGTATAAGACAGGATCTTGAAGCATAATCGTACTTTTGATCTGATAAATACAAGTCCGCGGTTTATTGGTTTATTTCAAACTTAAACTCAAAACATTCGTTTAAAATAAACCAGATACAGGCACTTTTGAATTGCCAAAAAGTTGTTTCCCAGATATAAGTGGTGAAATTGAACAACGATCGTAAACGTCATCCAATTTGAAACTGCCGTAATAGCATTATCTGGCAATATAGTTGAGCTATAAACCCGTCTCCTAATAGTTTTTTCACAAACACAAACATTCCGCTGGTTACAGTCGAAAGTTCTTGGGACGCGCCACAGAATAGATTTGTTCAGTAGGTTAACATTATCCTCCTTCTTTTATTTGTAGAAAAAGGTAGATTTTCTCCAGTAAAACAGTCAAAATCAAAATCAAAATCAAAGCATTTATTTCAAGTAGGCCAGTTACAGGCACTTTTGAATTGTCGAAACAAAGACAACAATGAAATGTAGCTACAGTCCCAGTCACAAGGCATAAAAACTGTGAAAGTACTGTAGTTGCCCATTCCCTAACGTAGATCTCTATGGAGAAGAACGGGCAAGAAACTCCATGGACACTCTTTTAAATCAGAATATTTTACAAAACCTTGGTTACATCATTCATGTTGAGATGGTACATTATGTGAGAGCGATGTAGCAAGATGTGCACGTTAAAAGTGTCCATAGTAAAAACAAAGAAAAGAACAATTCAAAAATAAAGTAATTAATTCAAATAAGCCGTGGCAACCAAGAGATGACCAGTCACAACTGACAGCACCCGTTCACGAACATGACATCATACTTCTATGTAAAAGCCGATATTATTGTCGGAATTAGGTAGGTACCTCCCCACTGTTTCCGAATAGTCTTATTATGTTTTATTAGCGTAAAAGATAGCAGAGGGATGAATTGACAAGCCGCTACTGGTCAACTTTAAATATAATACCTTTGAAACCTTTTTGTTTAAAAAACCTTTCATATATGAAGGGTTTTCTGAAAAAATGGTCCTTCTGTCTTATTACATAGTCGCATTAGACACGCGTCCCGTAACGACCGTCGGGCCGCGGTCCTCTTTTATAGCGTAGGAAGAGGTGCCGTTAACGTGTACGAATGGTGGTACCACTGTTTATTGTTACACTATACAAAACTCCGCGGTTACCCTTTATGAGTCGTTCACGTATATTTTGTGGCGTTTTTATTAATTCGTTTTGGTTATACAAACCTATTAGGGTTTTTAATTTGAAATTGTTTTTTGTTCTTGCGTTCATAATCAGACTTTTTCTATAAGGGTAAAACCTTTTACCTTTTCCCTAGGTCACAATTACATTGGCATTCTGGACCGCAGACATTCTTTTCATACATAGATTCACATGGGTTAGATTAGAAGCACAGAGTTCGTAATACATACATATGTGCTGAACTTACACAAACAAAAAGGACTATGTAAGGATCGTCCTTATATACTCGTTTTCGTTTGTTTATGGCATACACCTGCTCTGGAAAATTGCTACAAAATGTTTAATTTACAAAAGAAACCAAAATGCTCAATGTGGTTATCAAGCCCAGACTACAATTTTTAGTACTTACCACTAAAATCTAGATTAATCCAACAGTTTATAAGTAAAATATAGAAGCGGTTAACCCATATTTTTATGTGAGTTCGTAAACCCCACATTTTAATATGTCGTGCCAAGTAACAATAAAATAACTTGATTACGACGGAACCCTTTTACATGTTTATTAGAAGATTTCCTCGTCGAGCTGACTCCTGAGTACAGTTCCATGTTATTCTTCATATAAGGAGTCATAATAAGTGTTGTGAGGCAGTTGAATATCTCAGCCTCCTACATAAGAAGGTTTTACCACCAGTTGGTTTAAAAATCTTTGAATAAGTTCGTTCATTTTGTTTTTGGTGTTTGTTTTGGTTTTCTTTTCCTTAGTAGGTAGCAATATTTGTATACTTATACGGGGTGGAAGGTACACCGACGCGAAAACGGTTACCACGTATTCAGTACATCACATAAGCACTGAGATACCTGTACTTGGGTTGAGATATTATGATAGATGATGATGTCAGTCATCATCATTCTCTTGCCCTTATCCTAATACGTTTGGGGTCGGCGCAGTCATCTCATCAGACACCTCCACAGATGAAGTCAAATTAAAAAAATAATAGATTTAAAGCCCTTTTTATATCCAAAAAAAGATGTACTTTTATGATAGACCGTAAACAAAACGAAAGAGGGGTTCTGACCAATCAATTTTGAGTTCTATTGTCTACGTATTCACGATCATACATAAACAAACGCCTTTTTTCCATGAGGGTAGGGAGAAACTACAGAATGCCACCTGCTACAACCCATACGATTGTATAATGTAGATAGCATTGAGAATTTCAGAAAAATCTATAGGTTTTATCAATGTTAATAGAAACACTTCTTCTTCCGAGTCTCGCCGCAACCCTCATTTCATCTCAATCAAGTACAAACCATGTAATTCTTGGCTGCGACCGACCCGAGTCCCGACACAGACGCGCCAATACCACGCCGCGACGCAACATGAATATTTATGTACAATTGTACAAGCACCACAGTTAACAACGGTTACATATTACACAAATAATTATTATGGAGTGCTTTGAAAGCCTTAGTGAGTGACGATTTTTAAAGTAAGTCTGACGCTGCCCGGGGCTGTCACAGATATTGTTGACTGAGTGTTCTTTTTTTATTTATTTTTTTCGGATGGGAAATCATCAAATGACTCCTGAGCTCTGGTCGGAGCGGCAGGGAGTGTCAGACTTTTACTGACTAAAAACCATCCATGTTCCTTCTTTTGCCCTTAATGTTCCAGGGCCGCGGTATCTCTTTCGAACAGTCCCGCAGCCCTGGCAGGCATCGGCCCTTACGGGCCCCTCCTGTTTGCTGACATCTCTTTGAGGCGCGCGTGGAACACGAACGCGCCGTCGACACGGCCTGTCGTCATAAGACGGACGGACGGCGAGCTAGCCCATTACTCACCGTCCACAGGCCCGAGACTGACTGTTCTGTGACTGTGTTTATCACGTTATGATGAATTCTCACATAATCTGCGTATAACGTAGGTACCCAATGCTGGGACACAGGTAACCACTCTGTGATAATAGGTAAGTGGGCCATAAATCACGCAATGCGTGTTGTTGGATGCTACATGTCTACCAATTTATGGTTCTAGGAGGTATCGGTTTCCTTACGATGTTTCCTTCCTAAGTTCCCCCACTCTTGTCTTACACGCTCTCATAGGTAGGTAAAGAATGATATAAGCAGATGGTTGTAATGTTATGTGGTCTAAAAGTGTGCTCGTAAGTATTTTTAATGAATTATTTTGATTGTTTTCTGGCAAGAATTGTTTTCGTTTCATATTTTTAACAGTCGCCGTTCATCGTATTGCAGAAATTGATATGCTTACAGAATGATGAATCTAGACTTCAAACTACTACTGAACATTATATCGCTATACAATGAGTATATAAACAATGAGAATATAGCAGTGATAGCAAGCGGACGGTACTGCCAAGTCATAGGTCTCGAGTTCGAACCCAAGTCACGCACATCTGATTTTTCGGTTTCATGTGTGTTTTAATTATCACTTGCTTCGGTGAAGGAAAACAACGTGAGGAAACCAGCATGCCTGAGAGATATTTCTCGACGGCATGTAAAGCCAAGTCAGAGGCCCATGGGCGGTATAAAAACTCTGACACCAGGTTAGGCACTAACCATACGATACAGATACAGAATGAGTATGAAATATTAGCTATGTAAATATTTCACTCCGGCTACGACAACGCGGCGCTAGTTTACCTCCCCTATGAATATTTATAGTCAAACCACACTACACACAAACAATTTATTAAATAATTTTAATGACGTGATTGATCTAGTGAAAATGACGTAAGTTTAATCAAGTTGAAAGGTTAAAGTGAAGATTGTGGGCGGCCGCTTTCATTATCATTTGACATCGATATAATTTGCTTATTCATAATTGATGGACATCGAAAGGTTAGGCCCTTGTTAAGGAGGAACAAACAAATAATGATGATGATGAATTAATAATGTTTCAGTGGAATTCGCACCGCGGCCCGTTTAATAAGAGATGACCAAACAGTCAACAAACGTCCTCGACTTTACGAGTTTAGGTAGTAGGTTCGAACCCAGGCAGGCGCATAACTTTGTGTAATTTATGTCATCATCACTGCTCTCAAAACAGAAAACATCGTGAGGAAACTAGCATGTACTAGAATCAAAAAATTCGATCTACCGAACCGCACTGGGCGCCGCGTTGTGTATTACATCCCATACTCCCCGTAAACAGGAGGCCTTTGTTCCCGTAGTAGGAACATTATAGTTGAATTAGGCCATAGAGCGAGCCATGCTCGGCATAACCCTTCTAGATCGAGTACATCATTCTCTTGCCCTTGTCCCAATTCATTTGGGGCCGACGCAGCATGTCTTCTTTCTCCATTCTTCTCTATTACTTACTCGTCATTTCATCAGACACCTGTTTTCGTGCCATATCATTCTTATACAGTCCGTCCATCGTTTCTTTGGTCTTCCTCTACTCTTATACCCATCCACAGTCATACTCAAAACTTTCCTCACGACATTTTTCTCATTCTTCCGCATCACATGCCCATACCACGATAACCGATTACCTCACAACTTTTCAGGCGCCACTTTCAGACTTCCTATTA
Organism: Eurois occulta; assembly: GCA_950022335.1. Classification (NCBI taxonomy): domain Eukaryota; kingdom Metazoa; phylum Arthropoda; class Insecta; order Lepidoptera; family Noctuidae; genus Eurois; species Eurois occulta. Next base: position 5,167,262 of record OX465484.1, on the reverse strand, counting down.
TGTACTCATTTCTTATTTTATCCATTCGCGTTACACCACAGCCCCCTTAGCATTCTCATCTCAGCCACATGCAAATGCCTTTCATTCATCCTTTTTCTGGCCCTACATTCTGATCCATACAAGACAGCAGCTTCTAGATCGAATACGTAACGCGTAGGGACCGGATGGTGCGGCGACATCTGGCTAGGCCGATGGAGCAAGGCTTTGACCGAGTGGTGGCCAAGGTTAGGACAAAGAAACCAAGCCCGTCTTAAAGCTCGTTGGGTCGACGACATCGTCAAAATCGCGGGAAACACCTGAACCGGGAAGTGTGTCAGAAGAAAGGGGAGACCTATACTCAGCAGTGGGTGATTCCGGGCTGAAAATGTTGATGGTGATAAAGGATACACTGTATGTAGTATATGTATGTGGTGGTAGTATGTGTATGTGGTAGTCATCACTACAGTCTATCTAGCAGTACCTATCTAGATAGACGTAGATTCTAGAATCTACGTAGATATATGTCGTCATACCCCTACCCTATTGCGATATCATAAACAAACGCACACTGCGTTATAATTCAGTAATACCTTGCTGAATGATAACTACCCACGGTAGCACTAGTCGACAGTTTGAATCCGACTTGTTAATTGAGTGGGTACCACTTAACTAGCACTTCGTTATCTGGTTTATGGATTCGGCTCGGATACTGTAAATAGATTATACAGTTGTTAGTCTGAATCTACTGAATTATTGTCAGGTGTTTTGCAGAGCTTAGTTTTTTTTTTTGTAAAATGTGAAGAACTATGAAAAGGATAATCTGTTTTTAACGACTGACCGAAACGTAGTTCGTGTTTTACCTGAAAGAATTGAAAAATTCTTCTAGATTTACACCTTAAACTCGGCGTAAGCTAACCCATTTACACATACTAGAAATTGTCAGTTCGAAACCTTAAATCCAATTAATTTCTTCTATTCCATTACGGTGCAACCGCCAGGGTCACCTGCAAGATTTAAATTTTCTCTGGTCAGTGTAAAATACAATGTGATTTGCGATTCAATTACTTTTACATGATGTAGCATAAGCATAATCAGCCTATAATATAAATATATAAAGAATATATATAAAAAAAATATAAATATATAAAGCCTATAATCAGCATATAATGCGCCTGCCTGGGTTCGACCCCACGGCTTACTGTTCGTAAGTTGGGGCCGCCACCACTGGGCCACCGCTGCTCTCATGATATAGTAGGTAATAGCAAAACACTAAACGAAATTTGAATTTTGAAGAAGAAACTTGTTTTTCCCTCCAGTGAGGATTCAAACCTAGTCTAAGGCTTTGATGAACCTTAGCGACCCATCTACGCAGATAGGCTGATACCAAAGACTATAAAACCACTTGACTGCGCATACAGTGCCCCCGCGCTCGAAAACTATTTGTGCATTTGCACCTATATATAGGCTACGGTATTAGTAACCATTTTAGTTGTGTCCAGTTGTTAGACCTGTGTACACGCAAAATTTTTAAAAATAGGTACAACATTTTACGCAATTTTAACGCATCAAAATGCCTTCATGCGCGGTGATGTGGTGTGGGAAAACTTCAAGGACATCGAATTACAAAAAGGATGGTATAACTTTTCATCGGTAAGTAAACAGTAAAGAAAATTATGTTTGATTTAATCAGATTATGAGCCACCGCAGAGTTCTAGTTAAAATGGTGGCTGGGTGAAAGAGCACAAAATTTGAGTATCTCGTTGATGTCTTTTGTAACTGTCTTCTTCTTTCATCAGGCAATTCTAATACGTCTATCCCTTTCTTTCCCTTTGTATTTTTATCGTAAAAATTAGTGCTGTTACCTTTAATAGCTGAAGTCGATATCGAAAATAGTAAAATTAAAATAATATTTATTTAATTCAAATACTGCAATAAAATACCTATCAACTTGTAACCGACTTGAATTTGATAATGTTCTATTTCTTGTTTTGTGTAGCTATTTTTCACTTTATTTTTCATCTGTGTGCTTGACATAGGTACATGTTGTTTCATTTTAGATTTCCGAAGATTCCGGAACTAAAAGAAAAGTGGATAAATAAGGTTAATAGGGAAAATTGGTTTCCAACAGAAAACAGCGCTGTTTGTTCAAGGCACTTCACCCCCGATTGTTTTAAATATTTGAAACAACGCCGCCGTTTATTTAGTTCAGCGATACCAACGATGTTTTTGCCTATTTTGGTAGGTATTATTGGTTTTTATTGATATAATGTTGGCAAAAGTCAAATCGTGAATATGAGAAACATTAATTCTTTACAGGCTTCACCAAATAGTATGACTGACTCTAATACTAATGTACCGGGGCCTTCGCATCACAATCACGCCCTCGTAAGTTAATTTATTTCGATGATAAGTCCGTGGGTTATTGTATTATTGCATGTAACTGCGTTTATTGATAGCCGACATGTTTAATTACAGAGTCCATTATCAAATACACAAGTGCAAGCTGAAGCTAATACACTAACTGAAGACCAGACTCCTTTGCAGCGTTTTCCAATTGATGACAGTAACATTTTAAGGCCTTCCCATGATTATGAAATTCCCGTATGCTTTTTTTTACATTCTTCTCAACTATGTATTTACGAAAAATTCAATATTAATATTTCTTATTACCTCTTTCTTTTCCTATTTTCTTATATAATATTATTTTTCAGAGTTCAGCAATAAGTAACAAAGATATAGTAGACACAGCAATTGTAGACCTGAGTCCACGTAAACGCAAAATGAAACGACACATAGACCATCTTATATACTCTCTTAGTAAAAAAAAGAAAGAAGTCAAGAGGCTTCAAGATAAAAATAGATTATTGGTTAAAAAAAATGCGAATCTAAAAGAAATTTTGAATACCTTGACTAAAAAATCTTATATTACTCAAGAAAATGAAGATATTTTAAGTCGCATAGGTGTACAAAATCAAGAAATCGTTAAACGCCAAATATTGAAATCAAAAACAGGACATATACCCAAAATCAAATACTCACCTGAATTACGTGCATTCTCCTTAACGTTGCATTTTTATTCCCCCAAGGCGTATAATTTCGTTAGACAAACTTTCAGCACATGTTTACCTGCTACAAGTACTCTGAGAAGTTGGTATCAATCCATTGACGGTAAACCAGGATTTACAAAGGAGGCAATAGATACTATCAAAATGAAAGCCAGAGAATCTAAGAACAAAATTTACGCCACTATCATATTCGATGAAATGGCAATCAGAAGTGGTGTTGAATATCATCCCCAAGGCAGAAGGTACTATGGCCATGTGAGTTTTGGCGCCAGTTTACAAACGGATTGTCAAGACGAAGCTAAAGAAGCCCTTGTTTTCTTGTTGGTGCCAATAAATGCATCCTGGAAAATTCCAATAGGATATTTTTTAATAAATGGCATAAATGCAGAACAAAAAGCCGCACTTCTAACAGAGGCGATCCACTTGGTAGAAGAGGCTGGTGTAAACGTCAAAGCTATTACATTTGACGGCTGCCCAGCAAATATTACTATGGCTAAAAAGTTAGGCTGCTCGTTTGAAGTTGATCAGATAAAATCCACCTTTGAAAATCCCTGCAATAGTTCAAAAATAGCAGTATTTTTAGATCCGGCACACATGATCAAGTTAGTGCGAAATGCATTTGAGTTTTATAGGAATTTGAAAGACGAACGCGGCAATATTATATCGTGGCAATATCTCGTTAACTTACATAATCTACAAACAGCGGAAAATTTTCATCTAGCTAATCGACTAAGGGCTTCTCATATATTTTTTAAAACTAAAATTATGAAAGTAAGCTTAGCAACCCAAATTTTTAGTAAGAGTGTATCAGATGCACTCAAATTTTGCAAAGAACAGCTTAATTTACGTGAGTTTCAAGATGTCACACCCACAACACAATTTCTGGATGTGATGAATGACCTTTTTGATATTCTGGACTCGCACACCCATGGGTATGATTTTAAACGAGCAGTCAATGCAGAAAATGCTGCGAATGTTATATTTAAATTAAAGACAGCAAGAGATGCTTTACTAAATATGTCCACACACATAATTGTTAGAAAAATAAAACAGGAAGTAAAACTAGTTAAATCACCTCGATATACCGGATTTATAGGATTTTGTGTATGTATCGAAAGTGCCATTGCTCTCATCCAAGACTTGGTTCTGAACTCAGAGTGCGCCTTAAAATATCTTCCTCTACACAAAATAAGTCAGGACCACTTGGAGCACCTGTTTGGAAGTATTAGATGCCACGGTGGATCAAACAACAATCCTAGTGCTAGGGTATTTGAAAGCATCTACAAGAAACTCCTGACATATGCACAAATAAAAAATAGTGGCAGTGGCAATTGCAGCGCTCTTGGTCAAATTTCAATTTTGCAATGCACTTCTGCGATTAACCGTATCAATATCACTACTAGATACAAAGACCTAAACGTAGATTTAGAGACTGATAGCCTAGATTTTTCAGACCTTGAAAGCCTGTTACCTAATTCTGAATTCGGTGAAAAAGTTATAGAATATATGGCCGGCTACATTGTCCATGCTCTGATAAAGCAAATAAAATGCCAAACTTGCATTGGGGCGCTGATTGGTGTACCAAATCAAAACGCCTTACAATTTCAAAAGGACACTAAAAACAAATTATTGTACGGATCCACCACAGTCATAGAAATTTGCCGTCGTTGTGAAATTTATATTAAGAGGACGATCAACGAAAGTAGTTCGAAAGTTTTGTCTTCGAAATATAATACCGATTATTTTATAAGATCGGTTTTAAAATCTCTGATTGGGTATAATTTATTCCCGGATATTAATTTTCATCAATTTGAAATAGAATCAACCAATCATTTAATTGAATTAGCAAGATGCATAATTCAAAAATATGTAGATGCTCGTTTGTCATTTTTTACAAAGAACAGTCAGGACCCTAAAACTTTAATTCGAAAAACTTATACCAAATTAATTCATTTTAAAAATCAATAATAGTATAGTGGCATCAATGTATATGTCTATTCCAACTCCTAGAATTATATAATTGCATAACACACATGTGTGAGTACTATGTACCGTAAAGTTACCATTTATATTTTGTTATCTTTCATTGGTTTGAATGTGTTCTGGTGGCTGAGAGAATGTCATGCTCACTCAAATGTCTCACTGATGGTGGCGGGTGTGTCGGGTCATTTAGTTCCCTTCAATATGGTTGAGTTGAATGGCGCTGATCCATGCGTCATGTTCGTGAACGGGCGCTGTCAGTTGGGACTGGTCATCTCTTAGTTGCCACTGTTTATTTTAATTACTTTATTTTAAATTGTTGGACCTTTTTATTGATTAATTTTTTGTTATTTTGTGTGCAATAAAGAATAAGAATAAGTATTGATTGATTTTGATTAAATAATACAATTTTAATTTGAGTAGTTTTCATTATGTTAAAATCCATTTTATCGATATCGACTATTTTCTCCATATCAAGTAGAGCAGCCCTAACGATATGCATACCTACGCAAATTGACCAATTGCAGCCGCGCATTCTTCCCCGTCCCCCGGCCCGCGATGGTGAGTCGTGTTCTTAGAAGAAATCGGCCTATAAGCTCTCTAGTGGTTATATTCTCTATGGCTGATACGTAATTTTTATATTTCAAATAATTATTCAAAGGTCTGTTGGCATTTGTTTCCAAGTCTACAATCAATAAAGTACCTGTGGGTCTAAAATGGCCGCTTTAGCAGAATCATAATAGGATAATAATATGAATTACGTTTAAATCCTTAAAATGGTCATAGACGTACCTACTATTATGAATTGTCACCTTGTGACCATTTTACGAATTTAAATGTAATTCATATTATTATCCTAATGTGATTCTGCTAAAGCGGCCATTTTAGACCCCAGATACCGACATGTCTATGCATAAACATTGTATTCGTATCACACCTACTGCAATTCTAAAGCCACTACATTATGAGTGCCGCAGCCACTGGTGTTAACCTCTCCGCAAACAATGTGCAGACTGCAGAGAACACAGTTTAATTAAATTAATAAACCAGCAGGCGCTCCAATATTCACTGGTATCGGCAACTAAAGGACAAGAGCTCGTTAACAAGTGAATCGGGCTAGACTCGTGTTTGTGATATTATTTGAGGTTGATTTTACACGTTTACGTAGTTGATCTTTTAAATGCTTTACCACTTTTGACAACACATTCTGGTAAATGAAAACTTCACTAAGGTATAGATATTCGTAATCGTCACATAAATCTACCTTGTTGACTACCTGGGTGATATAACGACGAGGCTGACTGCATTAACTCGACGGACTACCACGACAAACAACAAGTTCAAATTATGTAATTTTCTTAAAATCAACGGGTTTCTTGTGCTGAATAAAGGCCTTATTAAGAAGAGCAATTTTACTGCTAAAATATTAAAGGTTTTTAGTAGAGGTCAGGTGCTGCCAAAAGAATGAGGTTGCAGTGTATTTTTTTCTACCTTTCGTGAAATGGACTTGATGTGTCTGTATGTATATATGATATCTGTACACGTTAGGCGTCTGATGATTATGATCAATCTGGTTATGAGTGTATTATAATATAATTGTATAACGGGCTGCTGTCCGCAACTCCACGTCCAAAGCGCGTATTTTGCGTGCGGGTATGTACGGTACGTATTGTACGATGTAACCGCACATTCTGCAATTCAGCAGTTTACGCCACATTAATTTCACCTCATAATAATTAGTTCAGATCGCGTTGAGCTATCAAGTCAGCCAGACGTTCTCATTACAGCCAACAAGGGCCGCATCACTTCATTTCAACTTCATCAGTCCATTAAGCTCATTTTACTTTAAGTACCTTTGGAACAATACTGTAGTGTTTTAATAATTTACCTTCTTTAATTCCATTCACCCATCATCTAAAAGTAGTCTATGGTCTAGCAAGGGATCATACACGTATGATTATGATATAATAATATCTAATCATATCTCATTTCGGTTTGTAAAGATGTTTGCTACATGAAAACTAAATTTAATGAAAACACTCTTTTTCTGAAATCGAGCTCATCATTTTGTCTAGAGAGGCGGCTCAAATAAAACGTTTAGGCGCATAACATCTCCCACATGCCTAAGATACTGGGCGCCGATCCATGTCGACACATGTGCAATGAGACGTCGACATCCAAGTGTCGCGTCCTCTCGTTCCGTATCGTCTGTGTCTGGTATGCGGGTGATTAATAGTCGACTCTAACCCTTCAAAGACTTTGAATACGAGTATTTGTAGGTCAGTTGACAATAGATCTTGTTTCTTAGCAACTTTGCAATGTAGCCTTTAGATATGTTTTTAGCCCAATACCTAAATATATGATATGACGAAGAGGAGCTCGTGGCTAAATAATAACAGCAGCTCGTGTCGATCTATAGGTTAAGCCGTGCTTGTCTAGGTTGGTCCGTGGATGTATGCCCACCAACTACGTACAGAGTTTCCACCGTGTCTTGGAAAGCACGCCGTTGGTACCGGCTGTCATTTGTAGATCTTTGACAGTCGTTACAGGTGGTCAGTGACCTGAAAGTCGGACAACCAGTCTAACCAAGGGATATCCTCTTACCCAGCACGAACTGGGTTGTGGAGGTTAGATAGGCAGTCGCAGTCCATGTAAAATACTTGTATTCAGGTGCAACCGGTTAGTCTGGCAGCCGACCTTAACATAAATATGTGGTTGGAAAAAATGTAGGCCAATGATGAAACAATGGTGTATCCAAAACTAGAGCGTTTACTCTCAAGGAGTATCTGTGTAAAATATCGACCTTTTGTTTTATAATTGACTTCTTCTTCTTTATTGTGTGGTTAGTGCCTAACCTGTGTTTTTATGCCGCCCTTAGGCCTCTGACTTAGCTTTACATGCCGTCGAGAAATATCGCTACTAATACATGGCATTGGCATGTCTTCATGCAATTATTATATATTGATTTCAATTGATCTATCTACCCCAAATATTCGCACGCTTTACAGGCAATTTGTATGTCGATCCATAAACGTTTTCTAGCCTTCTTGGCAGTTCAAAGCCAAACATAAAACCTTAATTATCGAAACAGTTGTTCCTTCCAATATAATGAACCACTAATAGTAATTAAGGTATAGTAAGAATGATACGAGCACTTTGGGCTGGAATGGATACCTATTTGCAAGTAAATGGTCATTAGAAGTAACTGGTTGGAGAGAATCTCGTTAGGACAGAGTTTTTAGTTATGCGACATCTTAACTTCGAGAGTAGTATTAAGCAATTTCTTAGCGCAAAAAAAAAAAAAAATTTCATCAGCTACGAGGCGATTGCTAAAGTGACAAGACCTTGGTGCGTCATGCTTGTCAACAACGGGTTGCTTAGCAACAGATTAGTAACAAATTGTCTCCACAGACATCATTATTCATCATTCTCCTGCCCTTATCCCAATTTATTTGGGGTCGGCGCAGCATGTCTTCTTCTTCCATACTTCTCTATAACTTGTCATCTCTGGCTGTTTGTGTATGTGAGTTTCAATGTTTGTAAACGCACCCACGACACAGGAGAAATTCCTTGTGTGGAGCAACGTTGCAAAAAAACTCAGCAATCACCTCCTATTCCAGTCCATCCATCGTATGTTTGGTCTTCCTCTACTCTTACAGTCAAGAGTAAAAAAAAAGGTTTCGAAGATTACGAGTTGCGTACGCAGAAACAAATGGTAAAACAGGATTGGTTACTCGGGATCTGTTAACGTTAGAACATGACTCCTATCGAAAAGGGTGCGAGCCTACTGCCATCAACCGGGCACAAATCCAGACTCCGTGGCTGCTACTGAGAAATTTCTTATAGAAAATCACTGCCCGACCCGGGAATCGAACCCAAGACCTCATGCTCAGCAGTAGCAAAAAAATACATTTTAATACTTAAATCCTATAATAGCATGTCTTTGTAGCTATTTACGTTTTTATTAAGTAGATTATGAAAGTAGATGGTATGGTAATATTACTGAAGTGGCTGGTCGCAGCCTCGTTTGCCAAAAAATCTCCCGGGAATGTTCCATTATGTAACATAAAATATGGTTACAGGCTTTTAAAATTGAATGAGAATTGTTAAGTCTTGTTCTGGGTTATTAAAGAGCGATCTTAAGTGAAAATTAATTATTTTCTTCTTGTTAATGTTGGTCCGATTTGAAATAAGATTTCGTTAAAACGATCTATCTACACGCACTTTGTTCTTTTTACAAGATCTTCATTCAAGATAAAGTCATGATTTAACCTTGTATTAGATATATTTGATAACAAAAGATAAGTTTATTAAAATCCAACATCTCGTTTTGTTGTCAAGAAACTTAAATCCTTTGATAAAGGATAAAACATTTTATACACACATACATTAAGTCGCTTTTCATGTTTTTGTTTGACCGCGTACTCGTAGATCTTCTAAAGAAAATAATGAATTTCGATGCAGTTTTCACCATCTTTCTGAGCTGAGATTGTTTAAATAATAATAAATAAATAAATTTCGTTTATTTCATGTCCGAGACCCATATAAAACAAAAATAGATAAAAATACAAACACATAAATTATTGCTTTAATCTAAATGTCAGAATTACATTAGAAACATTATTGACTTAAATTAACAAGTCAAAAAAGTAGAATACATAATTGTTTTAGAATAAATTAATAAATGGCAAAGTAAATTATCATATTATTAAAAAAAAAATTACAAAATCTGAAATTACAAGAACGATTAAATGTCAAATTAATAGGAAAATAACTCATGCCGGTTACAACAGTGCCTCATATAGCGACAATCAAGTCTCCCCGTAATCATTGCCAAGATAGCGTTGGAACTGCCTCGCACCCTGCGCATCGCTTGCGCATGGCCATTAGCCATTTATTTTGAATTATCTACGTGACAATGCTGCCCGCCTTCTGAGCACTGTTCCTATTGACAACCATGTGGAGGAATTTTTTGACGCCCCTATAATTTTTTTCGCCTTTCGATAGTTGTACATATTTGTATTATTATTTTAGATCGATTTGTAGTTTGTAAATAATGTACATACTGAAGTCAAATAAACTCTGTGTGATTTAATTTGGACGTCGATTATTATTGAAATTAGATTTAGCATAGAAATCTCGATGTTCTAACATGTCGCCATTGTACAATAAATTATTAACTTACTTCAGAAGATAACTAAATAATCCAATTCCTTTCCGCTTCATTATTATCTCTCAAACAATATTTTTGTCCAATTATCACACAGGGAATTGGTCGTGATCGATTGCCTTCTATAGGAAAACGAAAACTTAAGGTTCAGAGCTTTTGTCAGATCCCTTTGGGGATTTGGCAATCATCGGAAAGATTGGTGGACAGCTACCGACTGAGTTTTATGAATGGAATCGATGCGCATTTGTTTTTTCACGAGTGTGGAATAACGGAGACTGGGCAAACGTTATCTATGGATTGATAGCGAGGTACCGTATCGCTATTGGACCACTTCCCATACAAATTTGCCCAATGTCCTTTTTCAAAGATCTTTCCAACAGACTTTTTGCTACTTTACTTGGGCGAATGAATTATTTTATACTGAAATACTATTCAAATTTTGTAGTAAACATCTATAAACTGGGCTGTAGGGACTATATAAGGCATAAACAGCGTCTGTCTTGTACACTTAACTAACTTTACCGACTTGTGGTTTCGCGATGGCTCAACACAGCTTATTTGTTAAATACTTCGTTGTTACAATCTTCTTTAAAAACTTCACAATTTTCAACAAAGGAACCTTCCGGAGCGGTGTAATATTGTACTGGATTCTTAAATAAAAGATTTTGTTTCTCTTTCACGTTTTTCTCTTCTTTCTGTTCCACACATTCGACGCACGACACACGGTAACGCAGATTCTAACTGGCTAATCATTTTATGGTCAACGAGACCAGCGTTGTGTCTCACTAAGGCGATGCTCACACGACACCGCTCGTCCGCGCGATCGGGTGTATGAAGCGGCTCTCACGTCGCATTGGTTTGTATGAAATCAAGTGATGCCTAACACGCGTAAACCGACAGACCGCGCGACGCACCGCCGCCCGCCGCAAACTTGACCGCCTCCGCCCGTCGAGCGGTTTCGTGGTTATTTGTAAACACTATTTTGATAATCAACAAATCAATTGCATTGACATTAAATAATGACCACAACAATAAATAAACATTCAAGGCATCTTAACTTCAACAGTATGAAGGAACGCGTGAAGAGACATTAATACAAAGATTTATAGCTCTTAAGACAGACGCCTGTAAGTTCTCGCGCGCAATATTGCGTGATGGCCGCCACAACTCAGATTAAATAGGCAGGAATTAACTACATTCCGAATAAATGAGATTCGACACGCGATGCAGTGAAAGAAGAAGAAGGAAAGAAGTTTCTTTGCATATTCTTGGAAATATTTTAGAATGCTGCCATGTTTAGTTTCTCACAAAGTACCTCTGTTTGGTCGTAAGTGTTGTGCGTTGGAGCCAAAAATTATAATATGGCAAGTTTCAGAGCAGGAAGTGTTTTAATAATTCTGTTTTACGGAAACATACATTTAAAAAAAAGAACACAAAATATCCATTATTTTGTGAGTTTTGCCCTTTTGAACATAGATTATTATTGTTTATTGTACAAAATTAAAATATAAACACAAATTGCAATTGCAAGGCGTATGTACAACGGCGAGCATAACCCAGAATTGGGTTCTCTTACAGTAAACCTTACTCCGATTGCGGGTAGCCCGATTAACTTAGTTTTGTGCAAGCGGCATTCATGATTAATTCTGGCCTTTTAAACCGATTGCAAAGAGTCAGGACTCTCTTGATAAAACCAGACCTTGGGAGACTCATTCATTAAATAAGAAAATGGGCCAAGGCTAAGATAATCCTCCTGGGAGGAGGCATCATCGATATGTGCCTCGCATATTAACACAGATACAAACGAAGGAGGCTCTTAACTAAATTAGTTGATCAAGTTGATGGAATACAACTACTAACTAGATAATTAATTCGATCTTTCAGACATACAACTATTAATTGGCCTGTTGGTCTAGTGGTTAGTGACCCTGACTGCTAGGACGGAGGTCGTGGGTTCGATTCCCACACAGGACAATTAATCTTTGTGCGATGAGTACGATTATTTGTTCTGTATCTGGGTGTGTAATTTATCTATAATATGTATGTATTTAGAAATATATAAGTATGTTTATCAGTTGTCTGGTTGCCATAGTACAGGCTCTGCCTAGTTTGGTATCAGATGGCGGTGTGTTGGTTGTCCCAAGATATATTATATATTAATTGAAATGATTCACTGAAATAAATTTAGATAGTTTTTGAAAAGGTGACTCGTTTGTATGGTTTGTCATCTCATTGAGTCCCAAAAAAAATATTATGCATAAATAATGGACTATTTTGATATGATTGCATCTTCCACCTATCTCTGCTCTTTTCAGAGAAGGGAAGAATCGTAAGGTACTAACTAATTATGGGGACCTAAGGAAAAATAATTTTCTGCTAATTCTCTTTTCTTTCCAATTTACTTCAGATGTCAGTATGTAAAGGTAAACCAAAAGAAATCTTACATGAACGATTACCTAACTTTTAAAAGCTTATCGTTATCATTTATGAAGCCTACAAAAATATCATATTCATGCTTTGCATAACAACCACTCTGCTATCTACAGAAAAAATCTATGCGTGCAGCTTATAAATATCCAAATGGGTCCCCTTAATATAAAGATCTGATAATATTTTGGACGTAGGTTAGGGTAGGGTACATTAAATATATGAAAATGCAAGAAAGTGAAGTTATTTTGGGAGTGTATAGTAACTGTGTCACGCAACTTTTGTGAAATGGGTGACTAAACCCCTGAACATTAAGTTAATAACATGTTTGAAATTAAGTGAGAACTGTAATTAGAGAACTAAATTCACTGGCAACACCTTTCCTTTTTTTTTCGGCGATACATTCATGACAGCCCGGTACTTGAGCGTATCAATGCAACAAAAGTTCTTCGGCACAATTGAAAATAACGTATTTTTTGCAAATGATGTGCTGTGTGAACAATTTTTGTTGCCAATCGTGCTAAGGCCCGATAAATCTAAAACAACGTGGCAGGTACTACCCCAAGTTTGATGGCAGGGCGTTGACACCAGTGTACAGTCAAGAGCAAAAATGTTAACACCCTGATGACACGGCAATGTAAAGTCGGGATCACACGTCTACGTCTCACTGTTCCTACAGTTAAAACAAATGTCAATGCCATGTGATCCCGAAATTATACAGTAAAAACAGCTTATTTGATCATCGTCGTGTGAACATTTACCTATACAAACCTCAAAATTGTACGAGAAAACTGTTGGTGAATTTCACAGGTTCTTTCCATTTTGGTGTCCGTGATTGTACATGAATGAACTAAAGTGACTTCCAGGCGTTGTTTGGCCGTGACATGTGACTGACAAGCACGCAATCCGAATTCTTTTGGGAAAAGATTTGTTGATCTGTTTGCATTTGGAAGTGTCGCTTAGATTAAATGGCGGTTTGCAGACTGATGTCCTTTTTAACCGACTTCAAAAAAGGAGGAGTCTATGTTTGGCTGTTTTTTATTTATTTTATGAATGTTAATCGATTTCTCCGTGACTACCTCATCATTTGATGGAGGAAGCTGACGCGGTGGTCCCATATAAATTTTATTTACATTGTTTGGATAGTTAACGAGTTATTTTGTATAATACATATTTTTCCTTCTATGTCTATGTAGATGGTCTGCTAATAACTTTTAGTAACAATGGTAAATGAATATAAAACAACTAAAAAAGCTGAATTATAAAACTTTTTTGAAAAAAAAAATACTTTACATTCCTTCCACTTTTCTCGATGCTGCGCCTCTTCTCGCCAATTAACGAGAAAGCTATCCGAGGTGTCCCACCATCTTCTTCTCGGTCTGCCGCGACCCCGTCTAGCTGTCTCAGGGCTTTAAGTTGGATTTAAAAAAAAGAAAGATTTTCACTAACATTAAGCGACACCTCATTAAGAGTGTACTGTTGAAGTTTCAACGCTTAGATCAGTGCCGAGAACTAACATTCCAACAGTGCAATAATACACGGGGTACACAAAAAACACCCGCTGTTTTCTACAAAGTCCCGTGTAATATATGGAAAAACTGTTTTTTTTTTTTAATTTACTCATGAAAAGTTTCTATGTTTGACGATTCCGAATGATGTACTAAACACGTAGTAACCGTTTGTGTTAGCTTGCATTAATGTCGGAAAACCGTTAGTTATGGCGTGGTATAACTTAAAGGTAGGCCTGTTTCTAGCACTAGGCTGTGCTGTGCTTGCTAATTTAATTAATCTAATAGATAAAATTGTAGTGCTTCTAGTAAATCTAGTTTTCAACGAAGTTTATGGTGCTGTTCAGGGTCTAATTAATAATCTAAAAAATAAAAAATAAATAGTTTTCGTTACCGACTCTTCTTACAAAATAGTCATCTTGAATTAATCCCCTGAGTTGGCACTTGGCAAGTTTTCAAGAAAGCAATTAAAGCTACTAAAACCATTTGACAGCCCTACCCTAGGTAACAAGCTTTTTTAATTGTACTATAATGTTCTTTAATAAATTCAAGCGTGCAGGAAACCGCACATCCATGAACTAACTTAACTACTAACTTAAGTTTGCCTTTATTTCGTATCAAGTACGGTTTCACAAGTTCAAGTGTTGACCGTACCCACTAAATCCATACTCTACATTTTGCTTGACCTCAAGTGAGGTCGTTGATACCTACTAATTCCTAGTCGAGGAGCCCATTAGTACTATTGTTTATGTTTCCTAATCGCTCACTAAGCGTGTCAATGAGCTCCCCGCCTATTGAGCATCAAATCGCGTGACATTAGAACTACACATTGCGTGACAACTGACAACAAGTAGAATAACGCGTGAAGAGTTAAAAATTTTGAAACTTTTGCGATTTTTTTCGCGAAATGGCGCTTAACATGTTTTTGGTCATAATGCCATGAAGGAGTTAATGATTTCATTTGCGGGATATCACGGCCAGTTCATTTGACTTAAGGACTGGTCCTAAAACTGATATTATATGGGTATATGAATCATTAAACTAATTGCAGATAGACGGTCCTAAGAAAAGACGGATGGCCAGGATGGCCTATGTGAAAGAAAATATTAGGTGAGGATGCGACAAAAACAGCTGTTTTGAAAAAAAAAACATACCTAGTGCAGTTTAATAACATAACATCATGACCCGAAAGTTTAGGCAGAGGCGTACCTATTATTACTCTCACATTTAGCCAGTTATGTCTAAGTCCCATGTAAAAGGGGGCGATCCTATTGTCATCAATCAGGCACAAATCTAGACTCCGTGGCTGCTACTGAGAAATTCTTGATGAAAAAACCCAACAACACTGCCCGACCCGGGAATCGAATCCAGGATTTCATCTCAGCAGTAGCGCTTGCGGCTACTAGACCAACGAGATAGTTTAATCTTATAAAAAAAAAAAAAAACGATTGCCAGATAAATTTCTTGTAGTGGCAAAATGGTAATGCAATAAGCACAAAGTCTAAAACACCGCTCATCCAAGTCACACATTTCCGACTCTATAAAGCTTTAAACAAATGAAATGAAATTGCTCGAGAGCAGCGCTAAAACTATCTTCTACAAGTCGCAATATTAATTTCTTTATTTCTGAAGAATGCACCAATGTTTTTTTCTTACCCAACGACTACATAGCACAGCAGATATTTGCACCGACTTTTTCAACTAAACTACAGGTAGGTTATCATTACACAAGTGATAAATGAATTGAAAGAAACTCCCATTCTTCCTCGGATTATCTCTTTGAACGACAGTGCTTGTTCAAGAAACTATCGCACCAATTTGTTCACCTCTGCTTCGCTTAGGGTAAAGGCGCAGTTCGATTGCAGCGTCGGTTACGCTTCGCACGAGTACTTAGACTCGCTATACAGTGTGTTTGGCTACCGGTTACCGATACTTTAAGGGCATATTATATACTCATTTCTGTCGACAAATACACGTTGATAAATACTCCTAACCCCACACTCCGCGATTGGCAGCCATTTAGTTTTTTTTATCGGCTGATCCAGTGTATGTTCAATGAAATGCTTTTATCTTTGAATCTAAGAGACCTAAAGACATGCAAATGATTTTATTGCAAGGGTAATCGCCGAGGGTATCAAATTATTAAATAAATTTTACTGAAAAATGTTTAAATTGGGGGGCTCAGAATGATGTACTGAATACCCACGTGGTAACCATTTTAGCGCCGGTGTCCTTCCACCCCGTATAGATCAAAACTAGAAAATCGGTGTATTTTTTTTAAATGACCAATTGCTGCCTGTGAAATAGATTATTGAAGTCGAAATAAATAAATAAAATAACGTATACACTGTATTGGACGTTTTTTCTTTAAATTCGTCTTATGTTAGTGTTGAAATAAAATGATTTTAACTTTCCTAGTAAGTACCTACTTATCTACCTAATCGTGGGTTTGTTTCGTTAGCCACACATTAATAATAAATGACGTAATGAGATAAAGTGACGTCACTTTAGATCATTGCAAGTGCAAGTTTAAAGTCTCATAACTTTGTCATTTTAGAGATGTTTTAATGCTTTTTTCACATTTTTGTGTCTTCTTATTTAGATTATAAAACCTAATCCGAACAAAATATAATAAAATGGAAACTTCTCCATTGAACCTACCCAGTTAACAAGTAACCTCTCTCTCCATATCCTACGCGGCAGTGGAATGGCGCCTTAACGCCTTAAGGCGACGAGCTGTGAATGTCTTAAAAGATTTATTCTCTAAGAATCAAACAGTTGAATCAGTAGCCATTTTGAATGCAAATACGAAAGCACTGAATGATTTGATCAAAGTAAAGTTACATTTGATGAAGAACTTGATTTGATTGAAAGTGTAAATTAGATTGGACGTTTTTTTTCCAATTGATTTATTGGAAAGAAAGTTAAATGGCAATTCACAAGTAAAATTGGAAAAAGGAGTTCGAGTTATAAAGAAATCTTTTCATGGAATTCGAAATTGCGATTGTGACTTATAATAAAACAGAATTTCAAAAGAATACTTGCTCGAAAAAAAGATGATACCGTAATACTACATTTTTCCATACATACCCAATGAACTACAGAAGCAAAAACTTTGTTTATCCCTATGGGTCGAAAGCCTTTTTTTGGTGATCCCTAGCGTGAAAAGACAGTGTAAACAAAAGAGCGTCGGCTAAGAAATGATCTTTAGCCCTTAAAGTCTACAAAAACTTGAGCAGCGGATATTTTGGCAATTTCATTCTTGAAACAACGAGGAAAGGGCTCTTTGTTTCTAGTGAGCTTTTTGTTACATAACCGTTTTGCTAAAGTTTTCAGTAAATTCCAAAAGTTTTATTTGTGTTTACGTAGTTCAGTCTTTACTACGTCCGTACTACAACACAATGCGTGTAACTTTACGACACGGTCGCTTAGCGGGGGTATACTTCATACATCTGAGTACCTATTGTAGGTATACCGGTGAATGAAATTTCGGCAATCCGACTCAAGTGGAACTCCTTGCTGGTGTCTATGTTACCTGATAAAGGTTAGGAGGCATCACGTCTAGGGACTAGGCAAGCGTGGACATTCGTTGATCGCTTACCATCAGGTGATATGTACACATAATGCTTTAACGTAAATCTCCAAAAATTGAGTGGTGAAGGTCCCGATGTGCGTGTTGTTGATTATGGGTTCGAACCCAAACATGCACTTTACTTTGTGTAATGTATTTCATCACCACTGCTCTCAAAACCGAAAGAAACCGGCATGCCATAGAACTAAAAATTTGGGGACACGTGACATCGCCCTGGGCCCGCGTGGTGGATTATAGCCCAATTCCTCTTCCCGAAAAAAGCCTGCGACCCAGCGCTGGGAACGTAAAAGGCTGAGTATGTTATTGTGATAGACAAAAATCTCCCCTAATTTACCACTCAGTCAGTCACGGAACAACGGTCAGTTTTCACTGGTAACTATTTTGTTCACAGTTACCTTTTGTCACGCTAGATTATCATATTGAAGTGAATAATCACGGTTTTTACTGCTTTTTGTGACGATCTACGATGATTTAGAGGCAGTTGAGATTCTTACGTTTTTTTGGTAGAGTATTTCGCGGACGAAGTTGGTGTTCATTGGGCGACGTAATATTTATTGTTGATGAAAAGCCTTACCAAACCTTACCAAAACTCATAAAAGGGTGACTCATTGAATATTCAATGAATCACCCTTTTGTGAGATTTGGTAAGGTGGAAGAAAGTTGTTGAGTTTTTTCAGCGAATTATTTATCGAACATTTTGTCTTTTGTTTTTTAATTCTCAATAGATGTTTGGTAGGAAAAATCACATACATTTTAAAAAATAAATAATTTTTGTTTGTAGTGGTTGCAATCTTCAGATTGCAACAGATTGCAACCACTACAAACAAAATTTATTATTTGCCCAAATGGACTGCAATAATTCCCTTCGCTATTCAGCAATAACATTACAGATTCCCAATACGTACAGAATCCATATATTTGATAATTCAGTCAGATTAAGCCCAATTCGACTCGTCATAATTTAAGCAGCAGTGTCCCTATCCATATCTGAAATTACATCTCGATTGGACGTAATTCCTTTAGTACTAAATGGAATTACGCCTCTTCCGGCACAGCCGCAAATCTTGCAAGTGGAAATAATAGACAACTCGTCATATACCTAGCCTTTTCTCAACTATGTTGGGGTCGGCTTCCAGTCTAACCGGATGCAGCTGTTTACCAGGATTTTCCATGGAGCGTGTAATATGATACCCATTGGTAAGACTGGTTGTCAGACTTTCGGGCTACTGAATACCTGTAAACACTGCTCGGTATATAATGGATGGTAGCCAATCTACGAACCGTCCATAATAGTAGCTGTTATTAATTCTGCAAAAGCAATAATAGACAATTCAAAATTACAGATTTTTTTGGGCATTTTCTACGTATTTTTTTACGTTGAAGCTCGTATTTTAAAACATTATTCAAGTATGGTTCTCAATTTACTATATAAACTAACTTAGAGTGGATTCTAGTATGTTATCGGACAAATTGATTCGAGGTACATGTTTGAGCGTCACTCCAGAACTCGGGCTTGAATTTGATCGCTATCTGTTTTCGTGAAACTATTACAGAACAAAAATTTATTTAATTTTAGGGGTTCGTGGCAAAATAATAACAGCCGCTCAGATCGATCTTTAGGTTAAGCCGTGCTTGCCTAGGTTGGTCTGTGGATGGGTGACCACCCATTACATACCGAGTTTCCTCCGTGCCTCGGAAAGTACTTTAAGCCGTTGGTCCCGGCTGTCATTTGTAGATCTTTGACAGTCGTTACAGGTAGCCAGTGCCCCAAAAAGTCTGACAACCAGTCTTATCAAGGGGTATAGCATTACCCAGTACTAACTGGGTTGTGGAGGTCAGATAGACAGTCGCGCCATGTAAAATACTGGTATTCAGCTGCATCCGGTTAGACTGGAAGCCGACCCCAACAGAGTTGGGAAAAGGCTAGGCAGATGATATTACAGAACAAAAATTTAGTGTTAGTTTGTACAGTAAGACGACTTTAAGTGCGCAGTTCGAGGTGCTGCTGCTTGTCAAGAAAAAATACATCAATATGTGAATCTGTGTTTTCCTACCTGCACCGATAAATTGACTGAAGTGTAGAGTTATTTCAAGGTTAATTTTACCTCTGATAGCAGCAACAGCAACACAAAATCAACTTTATTGTATCTGAAATAAATATCACTGTCATTTTGACAGACTTGACAGTAGCAGTAACACAAGAGCAACCGTATTATAACGAAAAAATATCACTATCATCCAAAGAATAAGAACAATATATGTAAAAGAGCAATAAAGTATGTTCTAATATCTATCACTATTAGTTTGAAAGCGATTTAAAATCAGAAGCGAAATAACAGTGAAAGGACTAGTGGTAAAGACCGCTAGCACCCACACTGCAACCTCACCGCGATTATCAGCAACTACACAGGCGACAAAGCGTCTAATTTGGTTTTGACACAGCATAACCACACATGTTGTGACCACATCGCCACTGTAATGTGACTAACCAGCCACAGTTGCGATACTAGCGTTTAGTGCGAATATTATGAACAACCAGGTGTAGCTATCAAGTGTTCAGCCACTGTATGCTATGTCTGAACAGGAATAAACTTTATTGAGACACTTCATAACCGCGCTGTTGTGTACGACATCACCCAATAAGATCATAGGAAGCCACAGGAGCCAGACTTGAGTTTGCTTTGTGCATACTTCGGTTACAACCGCAAAAATGACTTTTGCGTTTCAAAGTGTCTTCTCAGAAATACTATCAAACAAACATATTGTGCTTGTGTAAATATTCACCTCGACCTCGGAAGAAACCCTTCATTATGCTTAGCTCGACGAGCACTTGGGCGGGTGAAGCCTCAGGCCTCCGAAATAGAAAGAACCTGTACTAGTGTCAATAAACTAGCTTTGCTCTGTGGTCTCACCTACCGTTTCTCGATCCTAATGGTAGTAGAATAGACTGTGGATTGATTTTAAATAGCCTGTACCTTTCTCACCAATTGGACTATCAAATGCAAACATTATTTTTTAAATCCGACTTGTTCCAGAGATTAAATAAATTCTTCAACTTTACTATATTAGCATAGATCAAATACGTCATGTTAGACCATGTTCGTCTGAACGGGCCTTAATCTAAATCCTAACCGCAAGCTGTCCTCACTAGTCGAGTGGGGAGTGCTCGTACGATCACCGCTTGTGTATGCACGACGTTACGTCCTTCCGAAGATATGGAGTTCAACAGAGATAGACGGTCCGCTTGTGTGTGCTGGCTGTATTATAATTTAAAGTCTGGGCTTTCGCAATTACTGACTTGAAATAGGTTTGTTTTTTTTCTTCTAAAACAATGTCTCGTTATATTGCCAGATTATTTTAACAAAGATTTACATAGTTAGTTTTATTGTGATAGACAAAGGGCTCACACTGAGTGACCTCGACTCAGTATAGATGAGCTAGACAATGCTATTTAAATGTCATTGACAACGAAATAGAAACAATCATTCTTTGATGTCATAGGGCGGATCTAATTATTCAAATAAATGGGTTTTACCTTGTTATTGTTTATTTTACTTAATAATTGTATCTCTTCTTCTTATTATAATAGACACTTCACTTGAACAACTTAATTATAGAATGCCCAAGTTCATAACATCTGCTGTATTGGAAAGTATTACAGGTTCATATAAACTTAATACCTAAACTTTAAAACTTAGTTTAAATACATTTTGCTGACACACAGACTAGGATAGTAGGTACCGACAGGTTCTAAGGCTCCAGCATTCTCCCTGATAACTTTTCGTTAATTTCTATCGGCTGTAAGGAATTTAATAAGCACCATCTTGTTTAAACCCTCAGGCCTTGGGCTTTGTCCAAAACTTTGATCCGCCATTGAATTTGTTTCAATTTCATTAATTTGCTAATTGGATTTAAAGTTTCTGTTTTCGTATTGTTCAGAGCTTTTTAGGTCAACGCACTTGTAAACAGCAGTTACAAACACTGAAGGAGATCAGCATCGACCAAAAAGTATGGTCAATCAGGGAAAGAACCATATTTGTAAACTATACATAATATATTGATGTTTAAGAAGAGAGGTAGTGCTTTTTGACCATAATTTTTAAAGTGGAAAAGAATTGAGCGCGCCTCACTGACACCGACGGGCGGAGTGTCTGGAGGATGATATGGCTAGAAAGGAGGTGTCTGCTGAGACAACTAGTAATAGAGAAATATGGAAGTAGAGAACATGCTGCGCCGACCCCGAATAAATTGGGATAAGGGCAGGAGAATGATGATGGGACGGGAGCAGCATCGCCTCAATTCAAGCCTTTAGAATTATTTTTATGAAGTTTCGTACTGCAACGTACACTTATTAACACCGTAACGACATTGGCACGGTTCGGGATCGGCTAGTCAAAGTCTGGTGAGGCCGACCCGGCGCAGACCTTATAAGTGTAGTATGAGCTTTAACAAACAATTTTAAGTTGTGCTGCATTTCCATTTGCGTCATCGAAACGTACTTACTCGAATATTTTATGCGTGTTTTTGTATGTGGTTTGTTGTTGGTTTTTGTGGTGAACGAATATTTCAGTGAAACGATAAGGCAGTTATTAAATGTTGCATTCATAATATCACGCGTGTATTCTCAGAGGTTGTCGCAGGGTTTGCCACTAAAAATCGAACATTCTAATATCTTCATACAAAGAGTTATAAATAAAAATACTGCATACAGAATTCTTAAATCAAATACTATTTAAATATCTGAATTTAATTCCATTAATACATCTTAAAGAGAAGTAGAATTTCTGAATTTCATAATTATCCAAAGAAATATATTACGCGAATATTCAAAATATCCTCCTACAAATAGTGGGTAGTTTCACATTTCAGCCACTTAATGTAAACTAAAGTATTCTTTTGTGCTGCAAAAACAAAATGGCGGCCATTGTCGGATGAACAGAGCTTTTAAAATAATGAAGTTTTGACACAACTTAATGTTCGCAGCGGGTGCTGGTTTTGTATAGAGGGGTAATGGATACAGCGATTTTTGATACTGGAATTTGTATTAAGTAAGTTTTAAAATGTTTTATTTGAAAGATAATTAAATTATTTACAAACTACAAAATTATAATAGTAATAAATATGTACAATATTAAGTAATGAAATTGTTTAGGTGTAATGTGTTCCATGTTCTTTCGGTGATGAAAAAAACATTTATTTTTAAACACATATTTTACCCGAATCTTGAGGCAGAGGCGTACCTAACACTTACATAATTATTTTCGACAATTATGTACACCAGTTCCCAGTTATATCCCCCCACATAGAAAATCTCAATCGGTTATTTAAAATAAAAAAGGTGTTCCATTCATTTTCACCGTGCAGGTATTGCAGTTTTGAAGGGAACAACTGTTTTTTTAATAGCAGACGAAAAGTTTATATGTGGGGGGGGGGGGGGCAGAATGATGTGCTGAATACGTGGTAACCGTTTCAGCGTCGGTGTCCCTTCCACCCTGTATTTAAAATCCATCAAAATGCTTTTGTACCCGACTGCCAAGGAAGGGTTATGTTTTTCGCGCGTATCTTGTATGTTTCTTTGTTTGTTTGTAATTTATTTAATACCACGTATCTTCCAAACGGCTGGATGGATTTCGTTAGCGAAGAATCCCTAGATAGGTGTTTAAAAAAAAAATTGTGGATTTTTGGCGCGAAACGTTAATAAAAAAAAAATAACCAAACCTATCGTGCGGGGTCTCAAAGTTAAGGGTTTCAAACGTTTATTACAAATATATATATATATATATGTATAGGTACACAATACAATTTGTAGTCGGGTTTTTTGATACTTTTAATTAAATATTACTTGTTCTACAATTCCTATTATAACAGCGCCAGGTCTTTAACCTTTTTCTATTCTTGGGTTCAGAGTATGTGTATTGTAATAAAAATTTTGTGTTTTTACAGGTAATGTATGCTGTTTTTACATGGAATAAACGGTATATTTTGTGAGGTAAATAAAATACACAACGCTTGTAGTCCCTCAGGGTTCGTTTTCATGCGATTATATAATACTGAAAAGATTTTTAATTAACATCCAAAAAGAAGCATTATTTCACGATACAATTTTAATCACAAATTTTAGTTACAAATTCAAAAGCATTTTAATTTATTATAAAAAAGTTTGTCTCCAAAAACAAAATGTTCAAGCTCAAAGAAAAGGACACTAAGCTTTTTCACGTGAATTCTGCCGGCAATTCATCTTTTTGCGTCGTGTCGGCTTTACAGCCACCATAAAATAAGGTTATGATCCGCTATGTAACCATTGTCCTTCACAAACATATGAATGTTTACTGTCCTGTCATGTGGTGACGTTTCACCCATTTTTTTATACAAGTGTGCCGATAACTTCTTATTTGCGTAGCTTGTTTTCAAAGAATAGCTGTTTAGAACACATCGTAGAATGTTGTAGAATTTTTTCAATCGAAAATATTGTTTTTAATAGGAAAACA
Source organism: Eurois occulta (assembly GCA_950022335.1). Classification (NCBI taxonomy): domain Eukaryota; kingdom Metazoa; phylum Arthropoda; class Insecta; order Lepidoptera; family Noctuidae; genus Eurois; species Eurois occulta. Next base: position 5,143,053 of record OX465484.1, on the reverse strand, counting down.
TTTTTTTTTTATTAAACACCACGTGGTAGTCACATTTAAAAGCTATCCAATACGTACTTTCCAAATATATATTATCTATAAAGTAATTTATGGTTATGGCTTGACACTTAAAATATATTGAAACAATTTATCCCAAACGGTAAATTCAGCATTAAACATTTTATCAAATGGTAATAAATATTTTGCGCTAAAGTGAACGACTAGCGCTAAAACTTGATTTACGTAGCTCCTTGCTACGAGTGGTGCTACGAGCGGTATCTACGAGGCGTAAGTCGTAGAAGGAGCTACGAGCGCAGCGATTGTGCGTCCTTTTGCCACTTTTCTCACTGGAAGCTGGTATATCAGCAAAATAGTCGTGCTAACATTTATTTAGAGAGTTTGTGTTTATGTACAATATTCCAAGTACGCTAATTATGAATTTATGAAATATTACCTCACAAAAAACTTTATTTTTTATTTAATGAAAAGTATAGAGTAGGTTTTCAAAACCAGTACTCATACATATTGAGCACCAAAGTATGCCTATGTACAGTCACGAGCACCAATATGTAAACACTTAACAACTTCTTTTTCTCCTACTGTTCTGTGATGTGAGAGTGTGACATATTCTATGAGTCTCCATTTATTAGGCTTTGACAAAAACTGTTAAGAAGAAACAACAATAAAAGTAGCAACAGCACCGATTTGTGTATAAATTTATTAGAACGTAGCTGTTTTGCTAGTAGTACTGTATTCTACTACTGCCAAACATATTCATAACTAGCTGTTGCCCGCGACTTCGTTCGCATTAAATTATTTATTAAAAAAAATATTACTTCGCTTTGAATCAGATTTTGTTACCAAGTTCAATGGTTTTATTTTTTTTGCACGGAGCCCTAATTATTTTTCTAAAATAAAAGTAGCCTATGTTAGACCTTATTAAATCAGCTATCTGCCAGTAGATAAGTCCCGTCAAAATCGGTCCAACTGTTTCGGAGATTAACCGGAACAAACAGACAGACAAAAATTGAAAAAAAAAATGCGTTTTGTAGGAAGTGTCGCAGGGGTACCATTACCACACTCGAAGGAAACAGCAGGGAGGTTTTTCAAAGAAGATTGTTATTTTGGATGTATAGTAGGTACAGTTTCCACGACGAAGTCCTGGAACGAACGTCGCACACTGGGACCCGTCCATACAACGTAATGCTCAAAACTCGATTTTCAAAATGAGGGTATTTCTAAAAATAAACTATGTGAGGGTAGACTTAAGAATGTGTCACATCAGTTCTACAAATACTGAATCAGTAACTGCTATCTGCTGTCCAGTGCATCAGCTCAAAGTTTACTTTACACCCACATCATTAATTATCCGATAACATTCGTGAGTTTGTAGAGAATATGAAAACATTTATTTCTGCAAGTAATCGTCATATTTAATTGAAGTGCATCATGGCTGCAACTAGGCAAGGTATGGTTATTCTATTATTGTTTTTATGAACCTTGACGATTAGTACTTTTGGATTAATGACTAATTATATGTGATAGTATGGTTTTTTAAGTACTGAATCAAACATTTGTTTTTTTTTCCTTTTTGCGCAAAGTTCTATTTTTGAAATATTTTTTACAATAACTACGAGGTATTGATTAGTAATGACCTGAAGAGATTAGCAATAGAACTTTGCGCATTTTCGAGATAATCAAAGTTTTCTTACGCACAAATTTTGTTAGGCGTTGTGATGTTACTATAAAACCAAAGTATTTGGTCCCTAGCAATTAATTTTAATAAATAAGATATATTTTGAAGAAAACAGTTATAAATCATGTCTGTCGCACCTATTTTTGATATTTTTTTGTTGTAGACAACTTTATTTCATTACTTTTCAGAAGAAAGTTCATCATCATAATTCACCTTGAAAAATGCAAACTTATGTGAGATTTTATTCCAAAGTAGCTTTAAATCTGTGGAAAAGAAGTTCATGGACCTAGAAACCTACCTTAGACATCATACCAACTGTCCGGATTCTAAGAAAAGTGAACTAAAATTAGCATTGCGAAATTTTAAGAAGTCTTTTACATATAAGTGGGATAGACGGATGTGGTAGACACAAAAACAGGTTTTTGAAGCTGAAAAAACTTGGTTGGAGAATGTTTCCCAGTTCAAACTATATCAGAAGCCTGCAGGAGGACGGCCGACGAAATCTTTTGATGAATGACCAGTCAAAACGCAGGAAAACTGCAGAACTTCGTCATAGCCATACTGAAGAGTTAACTTACGCAGCACAGATGAGCTTGCGAGCTAGTGGAAGCCAAACAAGTTCAAGAACTTGTTAGTCCAATACATCTTTCGAAAGAATTGTACCTGAATGTCACAAATTTTGTCCAAATACCGCGGAATTATACGTCACTCCTTATCCTTGGTACCCAATGACTACGACATTGCACAAAATATTAATCCACGGTAATGAAATTATATGAAATGGTTTTCTACCGATTGGACAGTTTTAAGTGAAGAAGCGCAGGAATCACGAAACAAGGATTTTAAAATATATAGAGAGCGCTTCTCTCGAAAAACTTCAAGACGGAGTAACTTAGAAGATATATTTCATCGTCTACTTAATTCTTCTGACCCTGTCATAACAAATTTAAGACCTTCGCAAGTAGTTAAAAGAAGACCGTTTGATCCTGAAGTTACAGATATGCTTTTAGAAGAATTACTAACCCTTTCTAATGATTCTGATGCTTCGGATGTCGAAATATAATGTTATATTTTATCAATTTTTCATTTCTGACTGATATTTCAATAAAAATACAAAATTTATAGCATTTTATTTATGTTTGGACTTTTGAGCATTACTTTATATGAAAGGGCCCCAGTGTGCGTCGGGGAATGAAGCCACTCTATCCAAAAATATTCCCGAGAGAATTTAGCTTGGCAACAACTAGCAGGGGGTGTCTCATGTAACCTTTCCAATTAGAACGAGATCCACGAATGCACCGTCTGGTTAGCTGTATCAAGGAAGTTTACTGATCCAGCGAGGGTCATGCGCGTCATAGGCACAGCGCCATCTAGTAGCGAGCGGTGGAACTTTACGAAGAACTTAATCAGTGAACTTCTGTTACTTATAAATCTAATACATGGTAGGATGTGTAAATAATAAAATATTAAACTAAACGTTTGTTACAGTTTTTGTTATTAGTGCCGTATATATTCTCATATGATTTTTTTTTTCATGTTTAATGAGTTTACTCTTGACCTCAATCTAGTCCTGAGGACAGCGATGAGGTCGATGATGGAACGAGCTAACCCAAAAGAAGCCTATTAACTCGCGACTTAAATAGATTGGGGTCATAACTTGGGAACACCGACGAAGACAGGGAACATGCATTCAGCAACAAAGCTGTTATTTTGATATTACAAACAGACACTTTAATTTTATTTATTTGTATAGATAGACATATTCTGTATATTGGGCATGAACTGTAGGTGCAATTGAACTCGAACCAAGTAAACCGAAACGGATTTATTACCCGAACATACAATAAGTGGACACACGATTTGCATTCAATGTGAAAATAACTAACACTCGCAGCATCTGATGTACTGGCCACAATTTATACAAATAAGTATCCAACTTCAACTATTTTTATCCAATTTTGGTCTTGTGCTGAGTACTAATTCCATAATCAATTGTTTGTCAATTAATTATCGGATTGAGAACATTTTAATTTTATTGTAATACACACACAGCATCCTGACTATGATAGCAAGCAGGCTTGATTGTGCTTTTGTGAACCACTGCTGCAAGGTTTCGGCGGGGTCAGTCACCTTGCTGCGATGATGTCACAATGTGTTTCCGTTTTTGTAAGTGTATTACTAACATAGTTTGTAAGTAATTTGTTACCTACTAACACTATGAGTCTTGTTGCTTGAATTAAATGTGTAAATAATAAGTAGGTACACCCTTTAAGGTCAGTGTACATACGTCTTTCTGGGGCGTCCCTTTTCGGCGTCGCCACTGTCTTGTTAATACATACCTTTTATTCGTCGCCTTTCACTCATCTTCACAACATGACCAAACCATTTAAGCATACTCTATTTAATTTCTGTGACTACACATACTTGACAGTCACTTCCAACTCTAATAAAAATAAAGAAAGTGTTTTTTTTTTCTTGAAACAGTTTCGGGTATAATGTCCAATTACAGTTGAAATTGATTATATTCAATAATAATAATATTGTTTTCGTTTATTCTTTTTTCTTGCATACTAATAACATTTTAAATATTTTTGTCAACAAAAATTATAAAAAAAACATGTCAAAATATAAAAAAAAATAGTAGCCCACTGTCATCGGGAACAGGCGTCAGATAATAATTATTAAGGCTGCGGGACTGTTCGAAAGAGATACCGCGGCCCTGGAACACAAGCAAAAGAAAGGAACATGGATGGGTTTTAGTCAGTAAAAGTCTGACACTCCCTTCCGCTCCGCCCAGAGCGGGAGGAGTCATTTGATGATTTTCCATCCCAAAAAAAAAGATAATAAGATTTATTATTCTTATGTGACGCGACGTCTTCGAATGCCGCAGTCTGAAGTTCAATTCAAAATCCACAATTATTATTGACATAGTGTAAAGATGTTTATTCTTTACCCGAACACTTTCAACTTTTGTCTACTGTACACACCGAAGTCCTATTTGCGATGATAGGGGAAAGTTCAATATATTTGCTAAAGAAGTTAGGTATTGATCTAGAACTCTTAACATCTATCATATCCAGAAGTCGAACGAAATGGAAATATAGTTTTTGAAAAGCTTATGAAGTTCTCGTTGAATAAATTGAATCTTGTTAATACAGAGTAGGAACGAAATTCGAATGCATCGAGTTCCGTCTCTCCTCTGTATAGGACAGAAACGATTATTGGTGATATTATTAAACATAACATCACGCCTGTAATCCCCGAAGGGTTAGGCATAAGTGTACCTAATAGTACACCCACATTTCGCTTGTAATGTTTAAGTCCCATGTAATAGGGGGCGAGTTTATCGCCATCAAATGGGCACAGATCCAGACTCAATGGCTGCTACTGAGAAATTCCTTATAAAAAAACTCGATAACAATTTACCCGATCCGGACATCGAGTCCAGGACCTGATGCTCAGCAGTCGCGATTGAGACTGCTAGACCAACGAGGCAGTGATATTATTAAAGGTTGGCTATTTTAAAAGCCAATCGAATCGGTCGATCAGGGTTTAGCGACATTTGCCGAGGTCCGTCTGTGCCTTCGAAAGCACTTTAAACCGTTAGTCCCGACTGTTATTTGTAGATTTTTCACAATCATTGCAGGTAGTCAGAAGCCTGAGACTCTGACTCTCTTTCAGTCCAAACAGGCAGTCGCTTCATGTAAAAATACTGTTAGTCATCATCCAGTTAGATTGGAAGCTAACCCCAACATCATCATCTGCCTAGCCTTTTCCCAATTATGGTGGGGTTGGCTTCCAGTCTAACCGGTTGCTGCTGAATACCAGTATTTTACATGGAGCGACTGCCTATCTGACCTATCTAAAAAAAATAGGCAGATGAAGACATCAGATATTTGTCCAAGTCCCACCAGCCTTACCAATTGTATTTTTAAAGAAAGCTCTACTCTTCAGCGCTTTTAAAATTCACCGTAATCGTTTTGCCGAAGCGCACAACTCTTTTGTTCTGTACATATTTGATTGTTTCGGCAGCCATTATTTACCCAGACCTCTCATAGCAACCGGTTCAGTATTCACGGTTTGAAAACAGCGCAAACTTGTGTTGTAATGAGATTACATGTGCTATGATGGTCTGCACATGAAGTAAAGTTATGTATTTGCCGGAAATATATCCCTGCAAAAGTGCAATACCTACACGGTCAAAATGTAAGAAACAGCGATTTTTTAATAAATTACCGATGAAAAATTTCGATTTATGTTTCGATTTAGATTGATCTAGGTAACGTGTCTTAGAAGTCAGCTGTTTCATACAAAAGTGCAATAACTGTATATGCGGCTGGGTATTAAAACCTGTGCTGAATGCTCATGTGTTTGCGGTTCGATATCATATTACACCCTGTATAATTTCATGATGAACAGAAAAATAACACACAAGTAAGAAATAAGTAGGTAGCTATCAGTGATTCAAAATAGCTCGATGGCTTAAAGAAAATACAAATGAGAAAAATAAATGCAATCGCAGTGGTTAACGACAGCTGGGAATAATATAATAAAATGCACACTTATCTAGATTATTACCAACTAGAGTTATTACAGTATTAAATACCTTTCAATTAAGGAAAGCATTTCACCACGCGGCGTAAGTCGGCCACGGTCGGAGCAAACAGTCACGCAACACACTCAACCGCTCTTGATCGTATGCGTACAAGTGTTGAAAGTCCTTAACTCCTACCGCACTTCGCTCCCGCTTTATATAAACTTAACACGAGATCCGACGTCTTACTAGTGTTGTGGCTTTCGAAAACTAGTTGAAAATAGTGAGCTATGTAGTCAGATGGAAAAAAGTAGCATTGAAGGAATCTTCAGAGCAATAATTGGGTTTATTTACGCTAAAACGCTAGGCCATTAATTAATTTATTTATTTAGGTTTATAGCCTACAATTGTTTACACGAGGAGCTGTAGGAATTACTTTTTCTGTTTTTTTTTTTGGTTCCTACACCTTTATGAACTTGGAGGGTTGTATTGGTGATTTTGATGATTATAATTCTGTAACTACATACGTCTTACAGCCGCGAATAATATTTTAATCAACATAAAACCTAGCACTGGCCTGCAAATTGCAAAAAACGCAAGAAATTTTGAATTTCGCGGGCTGGTTGGAGCATTCACCTTAATATAATTCAATCAGAATTCGAAAGACACGTGGCGCCATCTATTATCATAAGAACGTTTTTGTTGTTTTCCTCGGGAATAGTGCTTTTTTTCGGTATGAAAGATACCTTATGTCCGTTTCTGTACACCTGACCACGTGAATGCAAAATTTCAGGATGATCGGTTCAGTGGTGTTTAGGTATGAAATGATAACAAACAAACTAACTTACTCGTACTTTCGCATTTATAATATTAGTATGGATAAAGAAAGGGTTGCATGTCTGCGCTGATAAATCAGAAACAATTGACCACTTGGAAACCAACATTCAACGCATTATTGCCGAAATAAAGGCTGATTTACTGCGAAGAGTGTGTGCAAATTAGACCTCCAGATTACGCCTGTACGGACCCCCGCGGTGACTACATGCCCAATATCAGACAGGAAGATTTTTTTATCACGTTCCAAATTTTAATATTATGATCTTTATTGAAAATAATAAAATACGTGTTTTTTCTTTTAGTATTACTCAGTACTAAAATATTAAGATATAGCATGGAATAGTTGTCCAAAAAAAGTAAATGTTTTAGAACATCATGCGCCGCATCGAAGACTGATCGCACGACTCGCGCGCCCCCAGACTGATAACAATCAAAACATAAGTTGCAAATTTTCCCTTCCCGTCACCATGGAAAATTGAAGTTCCGGATAGAATATATTTTATTTTGAAAATTTAACATAGCTATTTTTTTTTAAAAGAATGGTGTCTGAAAGATATTCATTCGTAGAAAAAAATTGGAACGTGATAAAAAAGTCTTCCTGTACATTCAAACAGAAATGGCATAAAATTATCAGACGCATAAAGCCAAGATATTAAAAACAAATTACGGTGTTGTATTTCAATTTAAAGTTCTCCACCCAGAAAAAGACACCCCTTAGTTTATCTAGATTCGGTGTAGCTGGGGTGATCTTAACTGTCCAACACATTCCAAACGCTTTTCATAAGTGAAGCGTTTCATTCCAAACAACACTTGCGTTTTCAATGGCGTTTAACTTAGAAGCTTTCTATAGTGTTCGAGACACGCTTAACTAATGAGAAAATAAAGGTTATTTGAGGTTAACTTTAATTTAGTTAGTTACTATACGACTGTATTAGAGGTTTAAGTGGGAGTTTGGTAATTAATTGGTACGATTATTATTTGGGGTTGTAAATACGAGTTAGTAAATTAATCGTAATTTGAGCTTTTTGGGCATTGTGAACACTGCTAATGTAGCTAATTAATTGTAGCTTCTTTCATTTGATCGAATACTAAACAATTATAGTTTCTAAAGTATTTAAGAGAAATATACAATTTGGTGGCTGTAGAGTCACGAGCATCAACATGTATATACACTTACTTAAATTCTCTCGTGTCGTCACCATTGGAACATTGAGATAACAAAAATTTCATAAAAATGGGTTCCAAGGTATGTACTATGCCAGTAACAACATGGAATTACAATCCGTACCATAGAAGAAAATCCCTTTTAAAAGTTTCTTAGTGGAAACATTTTGGTGCTCATAACACTGTACTTGACACTGCATTAACAAGAAAGAAGGACTTTAGTAATGAAAATATAATATCACCCTGTAATCTAATAAAATAATGACAATGATTAAATCAAATATAAACTTTGAGTTTTATTTTTATTTTATTTTATTTATTCGGAAGAACCAACAATTACACATTATATATTATAAAAAATAGAATATAAGAATATTCTCCACAGATACGTAAAAGACAATATTAGTTATTGATAAATATAACATAATGTATTGCTAATAATAATAAGAAACAAAGGGTATTGAAAACAAACAAAAGAGATTAATTACGCCTCAATAATTCTTAAACAAATAACTTTTAACACAGTCATATTTGTGTTATGTCAAGCAGAAATTATATGAATTCCAAGAGCCACAGACCTAACAAACGCGTGTTGACAATCGTGATGTAAATAACAACATTCTATAGATATCGTTCGGCATTTTTATAAATAAACTGGATAATAATATCTTCTTTACAAATATAAATAAATAAAATTGAAGTGTCCGTTTGTAATTTCAAAATAACAGCTTTTTACTGAATGTATATGAAAGTATATTTGGTAAGTACTTATAACAGAAAAACAATGCTTTCCTATTTGACCTAAAGGTTGACTGGTGGAGAATGCCTTGTGGCATTAAGTCCGCTCATGTAGCTCCGCTCTTGTACATGAAGTTTAAATATATATTATATAAATAAATTAAAATATATTTTTTCGTTTTTGTCTGTCTGTCTGTTTGTTCTGGCTAATCTCCGTAACGGCTGTACCAATTTTCACTGGCAGATAGCTGATGTTATATGAAGTAACTTAGGCTACTTTTATTTTAGAAAAAGTGTTAGCGTTCCGTGCAAAAAAAATAAAACCCTTGAAATTTTTAACAAAATCCGATTCAAAAAGGGAAGTAATGTTTTTATAATACTTTGTTAGTATTATAAAAACATTAGTAAACATTAGTATTATAGTATTAGTTAGTTGTGTTGTGGGCACAACTAGTTAAAAATAAATCAAATGTATTATATATATACTTACCTGTTTAAGTTTTCTCGATGTCTGTGTTGGTTCCATAATAAAAGTTGTTCAATACTTTTTTTTTCACGTTTTCAGTTATTTGAATTCGACCTTCACGTTTTATAAGTTACTCCAACATCCGTTACAAAGATGTCGGTCACCACCTCATCTGGGTTTAGGAGACAGCGCGTTTGCATTCATTTAACGTCGTCATTACATTCAATGTTACTCCAGGGTCATCCCTGTTGACTATCCAGACGTCTTTAGTAGCAATTTGACATTAATATTGCCACACCACATTGCACATTCACGTTGCCTTTATTTCATAGCAGTGAGGGCAGTTTTCATTCAAGTCTTAAAACAGACGTATAGTAGCCCCGTGCCGGAAAGTTTTGTCGTATTTAGGTACCAAAAATTTTATTTAGTCACTGGACAAAAAATGTGTGAAAAAAGTTCTGTTTTTTGCTAGTTGGAATGCGGGTTGTTTGCTTGGACGAAACGTAAAATGGACAACAAAATATGTAAGTTTTTTAGTGTAATTTAAATTGGAAAATTATTAATTAAAAATTTGTTTTGTATAATTGAAATTGCTGCTGTGGTTGATAGCAATAGGCTCGCCCCCTATTACATGGAACTTAAAAACATAACCGGCGAAATGTGGGTGTAATATTACGTACACCTCTGACTTTAAATGCCTTTTAGTACTTTTTAGATCAGTGATAGTGCTAAATACTTTTGAACATGTATACTGAGTGCAGAGTTAACAGTTCCTGGTGTCTGGTGAGGTACTGCCCGAATAATGTGATCAGCTGAAATGTCCTAATCTCCCGGATAACTCTGCTGTCGCAATGCAGGATATTGTGTGACGTCAGGTATGCTGCGTAGTTCGTATGTGGCGTTGAAGATGCCGGCCGATGAACAACAAGAATTTCTGTAATTGTCCTTCTGCACTGCCCGTGCTTAGTTTAGCAAACTTGAGGCGAACGATTAAAATATTGAGTTATAGCCTCCGCTGAGTAGCTTTGTACTAAAAATAGGTTCATTATAAGGCTTCATTTAGATTTTCATGCGTAAAGAAAACCAAAATTGTTCATTCTAAAGGTTCCCCAAGAGAAAAGCTAACTCAAGATAAAAGGCCTACCTTTCAAAGCTTTTCTTTATGTAAAATTGATTGCTTATTAATTATGAACGTTCGTTAAGATATCATTGAATAGGCTTTTCAATAATACTTCGTTATTGCGAAATAGCATTGTTGAAATTGGTCGGCGTTTTGTTAACCCAATTATTTGAGAGTACATTAACCTCATTCTTGTTATCTTCCACTTCGCTATGTGTAGTTTTAAGTTTACAATATGTGTTACATAGTATTATTATAGGATAAGATCCTAAACGAAATACTCCTGATAAAACTATGTCCCACTTGCTGGAGTGTCTCAGATGTTTGTTCACTTGCAGCCTTGACGATCTGAACAACATCTCTGACGCTGCAAAAAAAGTGGCCAACTAGGCCCAAATAGTATAATATACATAGATATGCGTACAGTCAATAATATAAAGAAGAAGAGGGGTTAGATAATGCAAAACTTATCTAACCCCACACCTGTCTTCCTCACAAGTTAAGTAATTCAAGGGACTGACTGTACCATTGCTATTCGATAAGGGGGGACTGTATATTCTGTGTAAAAAATAATCTCTCGCTGGTTTTAGACATGAACAAGCAATAGATGAGAGTTATTTCTGCTTCCCATGGTTCCCCGTTGGGACAACATTATGCACGGATGTATACGTTTTTAAATTGAATCAGGCACATCCGCAGCCCCTTATATTTTGTCCGTACTCAAGAGACGAAAAGTAATTTACCCTCTCCGAGTGATGCGATTAAAAACATAAGCGACTTGCAATGTGTGTACAACACTCTTGCTCTTCAAAAACCGCCCTTACTGCAACGACTGCTATTGGTCGATGCAGTAAGGGCCAGTTACCAATGATGTACAGTTGAATGTACTTACCAGGGAATGGTGAATGATGATTCAAGTGTTTTAAATATTCTTTGCAAAAAAAGTATGCGTTGTCGTCTTTGTATTGTCGTTTTATGTGACGTAAATGATTTTAGTTTTTTTTTTGTACGAAACCGTTATTTTATGATTCTTTTATGCCTTGATTTGCATATATTTCATTATATTCTATAAGATAAGTGACAGTATTATATTTTCCATCCTGTAAGCTAAATATTATAACAGTTTTATGATGATTATGTGAGATTATGTAAGATTTCAATACGTGTTTCTGAACCAAAAATAAACTGAAAGAAACCTTTGACAGTTTTCTTAGACCACTTCATTTACCATCGCAATGAAAACTACGTATATAGTTTTCACTTAATGAACAAAAACAACAATTTTACGGTCTGCTAATAATTGCCCCAGACATCTCTATAAGGTTTATTTCTATATTCAGTGGAATGAGAAAATTGAGCGTAAGTGCCAATCGTCTCGCTCGAATTGTGAGCACGAAGTAAATATACACGTCAAGAGAGTCAATTGACGATAGTTAAATTACTTACGGCAAGCAATATAGTATAAAATATAGAAGAAAATATTGTGATTCTGTCTGTCTGATATATTTACCAGTTCTAATTTAAGAAATAATGGATGTAAAAGACCCATAACAAAGTCGAAAGGCACTTGTTCTCCCCGTCATTGCAATATTTTTTTTTGTTCTGAACCAAACCTGCGAACCTTCTAGTTATGGAGATATTGCAGTGGTGGTGGACAAGTTTTTTTTTTTTAAATACTACTTTTTAAAGTTATAACTTTACTTTAAGTACCTCCAGGACCCTTGTACTATTTAATTCAATGCATCCATCACCACAATGTTTTGAGTGCGTTACATTTGATTGGAGTCCTACCGCAAAACTTGATTTTTCACCATAAAAAGTAGTTTCCCAGTATTATTTATTGCGAAATGTTACTTAGTTTAATGCACAGGATGCTTGGTTGACGGCGCCGTTAAGGGTCCGTTTACTCCTTGTATGATAGCTGAGACGATAAATATCCGTAATTCAGAAAGTAATAAATTCATAATTTAATCACCACTGCTCTCAATATGGTGAAACAAAACATCTTGAGAAAACTGGCATGGCTGGTCCAAGAATCACCAATTCTAAGACATGTGACATCGACCTACACTTTCCGGGAAGTGGATTACGGGCCAATTCTTCTTATAGAGGCATGTGTCCAGCAGTAGGATGGCCAACACCCTCAAAGAAGAGCTATGTGTCCAGCAGGGAGAAGTGTTTTAGGTTATGAGTAAATAACAGAAAAATAGTCTTCAAATTAAGTTGATTTAACGCTTGGTTTCTTTGGATATTGTACACAAGACATCACAGAAATCTAGGTCCCCCATTCAACGTAAAAGCCTTTGGGAACTTATACATTGTTTGCCTCAAGAAATCTTCCCCGTTGACATCGGCAAAACAATCGTATGTTCCGCTCAAAAGTAAAATGTCGTTTCTGTTTTGGTCGCTAGAGATTTTCTGAGAAACTTTTTACAACCGTGAAGTATAGAATGGTTTTTAAAGATTTATGTGTGATGTTACAACTTTTGTTACCAGAATTGTTAAACCTTATCGTTGAGTTTTGATTATTCGGGCCGCGTAGCAGAGGTCGCGTAGCCGCTACGCCGTAGAGTGTTCGTAGCAATGTCCGCCTACGCGTGGCGTGTTTTCAGCTACGTGACAAATATTTGTATGGCCAACGGATATTCCTTTATGGTTTATGATTGCAATAGCGTTCACATATACAGAGATAATCCTTGTTTGGGACTGTTGATGTGGTTCGTTTATTTATAATACTTACTAACCCTGGCAATAATAACGAAACAAAAAATACAGCGGGTTTTTTATTAATTTCACGGCAAATTAACCTTTGATTGGAGAATACAACCAATAATTATAACTTAAATTGAGTTCACTAACTATATACATTATTAATTAAAAACTATTAATAACTAAAACAAATAAACTATAGTTTGTTGTTAAACTATAAAAGGACATCAAAAAACTCCTCCTCAAGGCTGTCAGGTAATTTCCCCCAGAGACTGGCGGCATTGCCACGTTGTATGGCAATGCTTAGCCTTTGGCCAAAGTAAAAGCCAGCCCTTGGGTCACGGGAAGCGTCAATTAGGCGTTTCGAAATTTCATTAAACAGGCTTTGAGCACTCGGACCCCACGGGCCCAGAGTTTCAACCCCAAACGGCTCGAAAATATAGTTTCCACAAAGGTTTCTATATTTACGCCTCTTGAGATTCTCTGCAGCCGCAGCGGCAGCGGCACAGTACGATGAGCTTGGAAGAATCCAATTGAGTCTCATTAATCTTCTTCTTCTTCCTAGCGCTATCCCACTTTACGTGGGGTCGGCTGTGCTAATTTTCTGGCGCCAGGACAATCTGCCCTGGGTTGTCTGGTCAGTCAGTTCTTCCTCCAACAGGAGCTTCGTCATGCTAGTCCACCAAGTAGACGGAGGTCGTCTTCTCATCATCATCATCATCCACAGCCCGATTTCACCCACTGCTGGGTATAGGCCTCTCTGTGCTTGTGCCAAGCTCCACGCTCCTGTGCCATCTTCTACCTCTCTTATATTATCTTGTATTGAGTCTGTATTTAAATTTTATTTATCTTTTCTAATACTCAATTGTGTACACTGTATTTTTATGTTTGGTGCTTATGTCACGTCAGATAATTCTGTTTCATTTTTTTTTATGTCAACATTTTGTTAATGTTGTGTAAAATGTGTGTTTTCCTGTTTCCGAGGTAATGTGATCATTGTTTTTGATAGAAGTGACAACGATAAGGGAATGTCAGCAAATATACTGTTATGAGTGTACTTTATTTAATGTTCCAGGAATGACAATTTTCATTGAGTTAACATAATATCGCGCCTGTAATCCCCGAAGGGCTGGTGTGAGATGTAGGTACCTAATAGTACACCCACATTTCACCAGTTACGTTTAAGTTCCATGTAATAGGAGGCGAGCTATTGCCATCAACTGGGCACAAATCTAAACTCCGTGGCTGCTATTCAAAAATTCTTGATGGAAGAACCCAATAGCACTTTGACCCCGACCTGGAATTCGAACCAGGACGTCAAAAGTGCAATACCAATACGGTCAAAATGTATGGAACAGCTGTTTTTTTAGGGTTCCGTACCCAAAGGGTAAAACGGGACCCTATTACTAAGACTTCGCTGTCTGTCTGTCTGTCTGTCTGTCTGTCTGTCTGTCTGTCTGTCTGTCTGTCTGTCTCCAGGCTGTATCTCATAAACCGTGATAGCTAGAAAGCTGAAATTTTCACAAATGATGTATTACTATTGCCGCTATAACAACAAATACTAAAAATAAAAAAATAAAAATATTAAGGGGGGCTCCCATACAACAGATATGATTTTTTTGCCGTTTTTATAGATAATGGTACGGAACCCTTCGTGCACGAGTCCGACTCGCACTTGGCCGGTTTTTTTAATAACCGATGAAAAATTCTATGTAGGGGGACTCAGAATGATGTACTGAAAACGTGGTAACCTTTTTCTCGTCGGTGTCCCTTCCACCCCGTATGGTAATTTACCCTATTATGGCTAAATTATGCCATAAGTAATTGAAAGTTAAGATACAGGAAGACCACTATCTCTTTATTTGAATTTTACTTCAATGTCAAAAATCAAAAATTCATATCTTTCCCACACTATAAAATACTAAAATAAAACCTGCCCAACTCAAATGGAGCTGCGCAAGATATGTCTGCCGTGGGCCAATATAGCAGGAAACTGGTGCCCTCAGATAGTGAGACCGGGTCGCGGCAGGTAACGAAGGAAATGGCGGGACGAACTGGACATAATTATTTCGTCAGAACTGGAAGGAGGACACGCGGGTTCTCAAGAAATGCAATGCATCACTTATCAGCTATTAATTTACCTTCTTTTAGTGAAGAGAGAACCTTAAATTACCAAAACTGTCGTTTTAAAGAACTTCGCTTTATTTTCAAGAACAAAAAAAAACTTTTGTCCATATTATTTAGTAAAACGTAAGAAGGGAAGTTTGTAAACAAAATTTTTAATGCACGCTATCTTTCGCATCAACATAATACATTAAAAAGGTTTCTTGCACACCGGAGCCTGCAGTAATTTAATATTTCAACAGCTAAGGAGAATTACTGGACCATAACCGTGAATACCGACAGAATGTTAAAAGTTTGTGTCGCTCACAAATTAATGAGGGTATACACACACACAATATACAGTGTGACAAGCGTTATTTTATTAATAAACATCATAACATATCATCGCACCTGTAATCCCCGAAGGGTTAGGCAGAGTTGTGTTTATCCTACATACACATTTCGCCAGTTATGTTTAAGTCTCAAGTTACAGAGAGCGACTCTATTGTCATTCACTACACACCTTGACTCCGAGCTTTATCTTAAAGATAAACCTTAAAAGATATATAGGACACTGGTAGAACTTATCACAGAGTTCTTTTTGTTTCCTTCTTAATAGCTAATTTATAATTAACGAATGAATGAATAAGAAGCTGACAACTGAAAGAAATAAGAGTGCTCATTGCCTGTTTAAGGAAATTTCGAAACGCCTAGATATATTAGATATAGACTGGCGGCATTGCCACGTTGTATGGCAACACTCGTTGCAGGTCACGCGAAGCGTTGACGCTTCGCGTGACCTGCAACGAGTGTTGCCATACAACGTGGCAATGCCGCCAGTCTCTTGGACACATTACCAGCTAACAGCGTTGTGGAGAAGTTTTTCGATGCACGTTTATAGTTTGTTGTTAGTTTATTTAATAATCTATAATATAAAAATGAATCGCAAAATGTGTTGGTAAGCGCATAACTCAACAACGCCTGGACCAATTTGACCAATTTGGCCATTTTGGTGGTTTTTACGGCGAGAAAAATTTTAAAAATTGCCTGGATAAGTCTAAAAATAACACTAGGATACTTTTTTTTTGGTAGGATTAGGGTAGGATTAGGATAGGAGTAGTGTAGGAGTAGGTTAAGAGTAGGGTAGGAGTAGTGTGGGAGTAGGGTAGGAGTAGGGTAGGAGTAGGGTACGAGTAGGGTAGGAGTAGGGTAGGAGTAGGGTAGGAGTAGGGTAGGAGTAGGGTAGGAGTAGGGTAGGAGTAGGGTAGGAGTAGGGTAGGAGTAGGGTAGGAGTAGGGTAGGAGTAGGGTAGGAGTAGGGTAGGAGTAGTGTAGGAGTAGGGTAGGAGTAGTGTAGGAGTAGGGTAGGAGTAGTGTAGGAGTAGGGTAGGAGTAGGATAAGAGTAGTGTAGGAGTAGGTTAGGAGTAGGGTAGGGTAAGGGGTAGGACACCACGCGAACGAAGTTGCGCTGGGCAGCTAGTAATATAATAATAATATTTTTTATTTCCATCAAGTAGGTACAACAATTTCTTAATCTAGTAACAATTTGAAATCTTAGTTTAGAGGTTGTACGCTGTCACATAGAATTATGGAATTCTCTAACTCCTAAACTAAGTCAAGCTTGTACTATAAGAGTTAGTGTGCTGTTTGACTTCGACACAACCTTGAACATATGTGACTATAAAACAAACAAAGTAATTGCTTATAAAAGAGAAAAAAAAAAGTTTTTAATTAAAATTTTAGAATTGATTAGTTCCGGAGGTCACCCCTTACTATACAAATATATCTTATTATATTATGTACAAGATTTACTATCACTCCACTGATTAAATGTAATTAAATAACACGAAAACTTAATATGCACTCCCATTTTCCCTACGGGGCTTATTTTAGAAAGACGCATAAGCGCGTCCTTACACATTTGGCGACCACAACCTCGCGTGATGAGATGTACCTCAAGTCTACCTAACTTCATCACACAGTTCAGACAAAAATGGATAAAGTTTTAGTTCAAATTGCTTTTATTTCAGCCAGTACATGTTTTGTGCCTGCTGGCACCGCTTACATGCTGTAAATTTTGGAATAATACGAAAATGTAAACGTTATCTGCTTTTATTTGCAAAGAAATAACTTTTATTAACGACAACCACGACAAACTTTGAGGTAATTATAGTTTTTAACACAATATTATTTACCAGTTATTATTGACCAGTTTGTTCTCTGATGAGTCTGTCGTAAGAAAATTATAGTGTGAACGAAAATAGCATTTCTGTGGAATTCAATTGTTTGCAACAGTACCTATAATACTACAATAATATAAACTATACTGTAGTGGAACTTTCCAGTAAGATCCAAACTGAGAGCAACCAGAGCCTGGCATAATTTCGTAACAGTGAAATCTAAGTTCAGTGCAATTATTTTAATAGTACTCCGATGCAGCTGTGCTTTTTGAGATTTCGATTTAGGTAACTATGGAACCGATGTTATTAATGCAAACTTTTAGATGTTTGTTACTGATAGTTAAAATTATTTGGATGTGTACAAATGGAGAATGCCTTGGAATAACCAAAGAAAGAGAATTTAATGTATTACATTTTTTGACAGGGATCCTAAATTCCAAACGAATGAAGTTTTGATTCAAAGCTGAACATATACAGGGTGACGATTTAGTTACCTATGTCGTTCAAGGAGGTGAGCCTACTCGGCATGTTAAACAACTTTCCCAATGAAAATCATATCGTATAAAAAAAACTACGTCTATTTAGTTGCATATATGAAAAGCTTTTTTTTTCAGGAATCGAATATTAATTAATCGCCACCCTTTATAAAGCAAACCCGTACATATTGTTTATTTGAATGACTATAGTAGATTTACTATTTCTCGGAAACCATAGTTCAATTGGTATCTTTCAGCGACCGATCTCTGAAAAACTAAATCCCACACAAAGGACAGTGGAGTCCTACAATCATTTTTATTTCCCCTCGGAAGCAATGCGAAGGCTCGATGAAAGGAAATGTAGTTTTTACTCCCGACCGGACCATAGTTTCAAAACCCCGGAGGATTTATGGTATGGTCAACTAACGAAAGAGATTTATGTATTTGGGAGCCTGGTTGCTATATGTCATCGTCCCTTTTAACCCCATTGCATATGGTGTGACACGAGGATTTAGAACGTTATTTAAATTATTAGAAAACAGCTGTGAAACTGGATAGATTTTTATAAAAGATAGTACGTGTACTGAATGAATTTTTAAAAGCAAAAAAACAGCTTGTACTCTTAATAATGTTCTTAAGATTTTTACGAGATATTTTAAGAAAAGATCTAATTTCCCAAAGAATACAAGAAGAAGGAAATATTTGGAAAATTCTTGTGTTGCACATTCCTGAAATCAAATATAAAATCTTGCCTCATACATATTCCTCGAATACCCTCATCCTTAGAACAATAAACTTCATCGTGTGAGTTAAACTGAATCAGCATGCGAGTGTGAGTCCTTAATAAAAAATGTACAGAGGCTCTAAAAAAATGTACGGAGGTTCTAAAAAAAGTACGAACGCCTGAACGTTCGTAGCTTCGTTGAATATTTTATTTATCTCGCTCGAGTTCGATTGCTGGCTGTTTGGGCTCGTATATCATACACTAGGCAGATTTGTCTTTTTTTTCTTTGTATTGTTTGTTGTGGGTTTGTTTTCTAAATATAAAATGTGTTTGAATTTGAGCACCGGTTTGGTGGAATGTTTGTTTGGTTGAACATGTAAAAGGCCTCCGTTTTCACACGCTAAAATATTTTCATGGCCGCTGGTACGAATATGGCTTATACCAAACTTGTCCAATTGATCTATAGTCGCAGTTTTTCACTGTTTTCGCAAAGTTACTGCTGACACCAATTAAAATATCAAGTGCGATGCAGATAAACGCACTTAACCAAATCGAAAAGTAAAAAACGTTCGTCGTACTACTAACCTACAAAACTTCCTTGATGTTGTGCCAAAGGCATTCCTCACTGAAATATGTCCGTCATAATTTACATTGTGTAGGTACAGGGTGAAACGTGAGTTATCAAAACTACTTACTTTTTTTTACCTTTACTTCGCCAGCGTGGAGGTCAAAAACGATACAAAGAATGGTTGTATTTTTTTGAAAATCATTCATTTTATCGACATTTACCCTGCAGTGACATATCAATATCCCTGTATACATAGGTACATAGTATATTTGGTATCAGTTATACATTGCGTTGAACGCATCGAGGTCGTGTATCCTGCAATGCGTAAACCATATTCCGTTCGCCAAATATTTGACCGAAAAACAACGTCCTTTATTTAAGACCTCGCTTTGGCAGATTTAAGTTCCGTTTTGGCTAAACTACGGGATAAATTCTGTTCTGTATTGAATTAGTTTACACATACTTGTAATGAATATCTTAGTACAGAGAAGCATTTTTTAAGGAAATGATTTAGTAGGTTCCTTCCAAGAACTGTTTTTTGTTTCATATTTTCTGGGAAAAAGCAATCAATCAGGGAACGAATAATTTAATAGCGTAGGTACCGCAGATGCCATTAAATTAATCTTAATTTACAAACTTCAGAAATGAATGTTTGATTAATTTCTGGGCCCGTTGGGGGTACAGATGCACTGAAAATACTTTTGAATACTTTAATTTGGTACTAAATATTTGCGTAAATATTTGCACAATTATAGCCATAAATCAGTGCCTCTTATTCTTTCTTATCGATGGAACGTATTTAATTTAATTCATCTAGTACCACTTATATCATTTTCGAACCGCATTTTTCTCAGCGTTCATCATCATCTGCCTAACCTTTTCCCAACGACGTTGGGGTCGACTTCCAGTCTG
This sequence comes from Eurois occulta, assembly GCA_950022335.1. Taxonomy (NCBI): domain Eukaryota; kingdom Metazoa; phylum Arthropoda; class Insecta; order Lepidoptera; family Noctuidae; genus Eurois; species Eurois occulta. The sequence goes on along the minus strand of OX465484.1, from coordinate 5,122,847 downwards.
ACTGGATGCAGCTGAATTTCAGTACTTTATATGGAGCGACTGCCTATCCGACCTCCAAAACCCGGTTAGTACTGGGTGATATGATACCGCTTGGTAAGACTGGTTGTCAGAAGGCTTGTTACGACTGTCATTTATATATTATAGGGGACTTCCTGTTGACCTAGAATCATGAAATTTTGCAAGAAGCAATATCTGACAGCACATGTAAAGGAAAAAATCTGAAAACCGTAAATATGTAGTTTAATACCAATATACATACAAGTTTATACGAAGCACTCAGTTCGCGAGTCTGACTCGCACTAGGGCGGTTTTCTTTAATGTATTTTGGGCAATATTTAACCTTTTTCCACACCAATTTAAACACATCGTTATCATTGATCTCTAGGCGTAAATCTACTTAAACAGTTTGTATGTATAAAGTCATTGTATAAACTTCGGAACTATTTGACATTCTACTAAGTTTGTGGTTCGTCTCGCGGCAGATCTTAGTTTGCAGTCACGGATGCGGAATTATGCGGATGAAGTCAAGTTGTCTACTGAAATTAGTTTGTCTAAAGCAAATTATAATTATTTAGTTACCAGAGGTTGGGAATGAAATCTGTAAACAGATGTGCAGAAGGTTCCAGTTGGACAGATGTTTTAAGAGCTACGGGTCATCTCTAAAAACATGTACCGCTAACCACAACTTTTTAATACTTGTACTGAAAGTAGTTTTAAGTGTAGCTCTCGTAGAGCTTCAGAATAAATGCCATTTTAATTCTACATTTTCTGGAACTATCAAGTAGATATTTTCAGATCCTCATCATCATCTGCCTACCCTTTCCCCGACTATGTTGGGTTCGGGTTCCAGTCTGACCGCATGAAGTTGAGTTCCAGTATTTTACAATGAGCGACTACCTATCTGACCTCCACAACCCAGTTGGTGATACGATAGCCCTTGGTAAGACTGGACGTCGTAGTTGTAACGACGATGGCGACGTTTTTGGGATCCTCTTAGATTTAAAACAAATCATCGCTTTCTGTATAATACAGTTTTAGCATGACAGTAAACATATTTAGGTCAGTTCTAAATCAGAATACAACTACAATTTAAGCCAATTCCCACATTTTCAAAGAAAACAAAATCGTTTCCACGTTTACTACACAAGATATTGGAACTGTTGCGAGCATAAAAATTCTTTGTTATATTACTTTGTCAAAATCAGAAACTCTCGTGTTCGACGAAAAGAAAAGAACGATTTGTTCGTATTGTTTCTTTTTCGACGAAACTAAATCGAAACTTAGCAATGTGCCGGCTTCATAACTTTGTTACTTAAAGTTTTAGGTTTAGTAATAGTTTAGAAAGAATTTGGGATGCCCACCACAGCCTATGAAAATATGTTTTTAGATTTGCATACTCTTAAAGTCTGACAACCAGTCTTACCAAGGGGTTTCGTATTACCTAGCACTAACTGGGTTTATAAAAATACTGGTATTCAGCTGCATCCGGTTAGACTGGAAGCCGACCCCAACGTAGTTGGGAAAAGGCTAGGCAGATGATGATGATGTATACTCTTAGCGCGTCAATGGCAATCTAGATTGAGTTGGTTCAGAATTGGGCTACGAGTTTGGCGCCTTCAGTAGCGTCCATCAGTTCCTGTAATGTGTTTTGTATATTGATATAAAATGAAATGTATATTGCTTTAGATATGTTTATAAATGACAGCAGAAAATTGTGCTACGTTTAAATAGACACATCATCGGTGGAATACACGTATACACTTGTATACAAGTAGGTGAACCTTTTGCCCTTTTCACAAATATAAACTTATATGCGTACATAGTTTTCCGTAATAGAATAAATCCCAAAAACGTGTTAACATTTAGCTTCTAAACCCAACGTACGCAAATCCCACGGGTGAACACATTACAAAGGATCACTGTACAAAGGTACATTACAAAACTTTGAATGTTATATTCTATTATTATTATAATATTATATCATGATGCGAATAGTAAAACCACAGGGCTTTTTAAGTATACAGGAAAATTTTATGAAATTGGATCATAATTTTTTATGATTACTAATGCGAGAAATCATACGCATTTGAAAGAATCACGAGTGCCTACCTACATCTAGAAGTAGCTACAATCAAGAACATCCGATAATTTTATCGGATACGAAAACTATGTACGCACTATCCAATGAAGTCATAAAGTTACATATGGTAGAAAAAAATATAAAAATCCCGGTTTTAGTGTTAATGATAATGTTAGTGACCATGACAGTTTAAAACTTATTTAACGATAGTATTTTCATGCAGTTTGAGAAACGGTCTGTTGACATATTATTAAATAATTATGTCTATTAGCTCAGTGGTTATCCATCATCTAGGATCGAAGCGTCATTGCATTGCGCTCTTAGTCAAACAAAATATTTGTACGCCGTCGACGGCAAGACATTTGGGCGTAAGGAGAACAGAGTGTAAAGTTCTTCAACCCCCATAGAAAAGGGTTCATTTTTATTAATATTAACATCTGTACTTTTGTTTTCCTATGTTCTACAAATAAAAATATTTGAATGTGAAAATATGATTTCCATACATTGCCTGCACAGCACAGTTTTACTAACACATCCTTTAATTGCTAACCTTCAAATTAGATTCCCAAAAAACATCTGTCCCCCATAAACGAAACTTTTCATTCGTGTCCCTGCCAAGTTTCCTTGTTACTGTATCTGAAACCTTCAAAGTTTCCCCGACAAGCCTTACAATATTGATGGACACTTGAATGATGTATGCGTATGGGCCTATGGCGGAGACTTGCTGTCCTTGACACTTTGTTTAGGCTGTGCTGTGGTATTTTTGTGGAGGAGTTTATAAAAGGACACGGGTTACTTAGCTGTTTTATTTTTATATCAGTGTATACGTTCTGTATTTAGTTAAATTTTATCAATAGGTATTTAAAATATTTCGTTAGCTAAAACCATTTGAAACAAATAGATTGCTGTTTCAATGTTTGTTTAGATGTTGTTTATGTTGCTATAACGGTTGAACGAATTTGGATGTTTTGATGTAAAAGTTCAATGGCCGGGTTGCGGTAAAACTAGTCTGCATACTTAAGTAGTTTTTTAAAAGTCACAAAATGGTTATTCAACCGAAATTATTCTTCATATTTGCATAATCTTTTACCTGGTCTTAATAATTTATGTTAAATAAAACGCTCAATCTCTTCTTCAACATTTGGCCATCCAATGCTGAGTGTAGGTCTCTCTACTTTTGGCGGAGGATTTATTCCGTTAGCCTTATACATCATGTGGGCAGAAGATGGGTTTCGTGCAATGAAAACACACTGGGTGCGAAACACTGATTCTATTAAACTAACAAATTACTAGACATTACAATTTAACACAATAACACGGGGCACAATGAATCGGGTACAGTTCCAAGACGTCTCAACTCCACTGCGATCAGACATTGAATGTCGCCCTCGCCTCGAGCTATCTACATCAGGGCTCTGAAGAAGCACGCTGTGGTGTAGGTAGACTTGTAAGTAGGTCGCGTGATGTCACACTGCGTACTTGCGATTCATTTTAAGCCCGTACCGATGACCGGATCCGACAAGTTTAAATAACTTCACTTGGTATTATTTTCGCAATCGTAAAAAATACTCCATTTCACCTATTTTCAATTTACAGAAACGTTACACAACTGTATAAAAACAACAAACAAAACGTATATCGATCCAAAGTCCGTTAATTTAATGAATTCTCAATTAACTTCCGAATTACGACGGCAAATACACGCGGAAAGGAAATAATGTGCAATAACATGTACTTATGTTATGTACACGAACAATATTGAAACATTGGGTCCTTAATGTAGGTATATAAAGTTTACCACATGTTTCAGATACGGGGCTCAATTAAAAATACCCGCAAGGTTTTGTGAGTACTTAGACGTTACTTCTTCTTAGCGTGTCGATGACATTTTAAATTGAGTCTGCTTAAAATTTAGCGACGAGCTTGGCACTTTCAGAAGCGTCCATCAGCTCCTGTAATGTGTAAGCAACAGGACTGGGGGGCACGATATCAAGTGTCCCATCGTTTGTGGGGCAACATCACATTCACACTCCACGGCAGAGTCATCTATGAATCTCCACCTGAGTTTTCCTTGCTTCAGCCAACCTGTATCCGGAGTCTATTCAAAGACTTCCAGGTCTTATTTACATTCAGGAAGAATTTTATAGGTGGGTCTACTAATGAATAGTGCGACTCCAAAACAAATAGTTCCCTTCGTTTGAACACTAAAAGTATACTTATAAAACCGATTGTCACTGACTGTCAAAGCATTGCTCAAACCACTGCGGATCGGGCTATTGATAAAAATATTATGACGAAGGCATCCGCTAAGAAATCTTTTGCCGCAAAATCTTTTGCTTCTGCCGGTGGAGTAGGGGTTGAAATTCTGTATGAAGTTATACAGTATAACTGATTAAAAGACTCATACCCGTTCACACCAATACCAAATAATTGCCTGTATATGTTCCACGACGCTGAACCTAAATACAACAAATACATTTTGTATGTATTTCTCACTTCCTTCATATTTTCTAATTCTATAAACGAAAAAACACTTTCAAGGACCTCTAGTTTTTCAATAACCTTCAAAGGTACAACCCATGAGGGTGATACAGGATGTAACTTACAAAAATAAACTCCCCACGGTGCGTTAGCATACGCTATAAATTGCGATAAAGACCTTCACAGGAATCGATAGGCCTTGGCAATACTTTGAACTGGTACTGAAGTTCATAATTAGTATTTTAATCGATGAAAGCATTGCATAGTTGCTGTGAACTGTAATGTTTCATATTCACGCATAGAGACACGTATTTTTTAATAACTGAACATGATGGGGACATCTCAACTGTTTTTAAAAGTAAACAGTGTCAGTATTCCAACAATCATGACACTGACACAACTAACACGCTGTGAATCCGCGGATCGGCCGCTTTCATGAGTGAAATTCACCCTAAAATTTGCTTATTTTATTAATGACTCGTTCATTTTACGAAGAGCTCGTGGCTAAATAATAACAGCCGCTCGGGTCGATCTTCAGGTTAAGCCTCCCTTGCCTAGGTTGGTACGTGGATGGGTGACCGCCCATTACATACCGAGTTTTCTCTCTGCCTTAGAAAGCACGTTAATCCGTTGGTCCCGCTTGTCATTTGTAGACCTTTGACAGCCGTTACAGGCAGTGGCCCGAAAGTCTGACAAAGGGTAGCGTATTCCCCAGTACTAACTAGTTTGTGGAGGCCGTTGTGGAGAGGGAAAGGAAGACCAAGGAAACGATGGATGGATTGCCTGACGAATTATATCAAGGAAAAAGGTGTAAATGATTGTGTGACGGTTGTCAGGGGAGAATGGAAGAAAAAAACGTGTTGCGCCGACCCCAAGTAACATGAGACAAGGGCAGGAAGATGATAAGTCGGCAGGAAGACGACCCCAACATAGTTGGGAAAAGGTTAGGCAGATGATGATGATGATGAATCGGTCATACAAATTAAAATTCATGAGTTATGAACCGACACTACACCGTTGTCACCACTGTACCATTATTGCCGACGGTATGCGAAAATGGCTTGCTCAGCCCATAAACAAATTTATTTAGGCAAAGATGCCTTTCTTGTAATCAGATAAGAAATAAGCCATGAAAAGATTGCCTACCGTGTCTTATTTATGATTAAAAGTACTTTTGTTGTCGTTACACAAAATATCCTAGGATAGGTACACAAGTTACCTACCTATCTTCAATCGTATCCTCAAGAATTTAAACTTTTCTAATGAATTTCAGTCGAACTACAACCTCAACTAAAACTATCAGCTCTACTCATCTAATCTACTACTAAAACGTACACTTTAGATAACTAACATTATGTTAAAACGAGACGCAATGCGGAAACCGAAACGTGAGGAGGGAGGGGGAGGAGGGGGAACTCCGTACGCACTTCCTGCTTCGTACTTTCAACCTTCTATTTAGTGTTGAACCTTACATTTTGTTTAACACAGGACTTTTTGTTCAAGCGTTTCCTTTTGGCTAATAAACTAATTTAATCTATTTGCTTTAGGGCTCAATTTTGAAATCCCACTCGACACAGTGTTAAAAAAAAATGGCTGACCTATTTGTCCGCGTCAAAATTTCGGTAATACATAATTTGTAAAATGTTCACACAGAGGAGACTGCAGTAACTTTAGGTTTATTTATATAGTTTCTCCATCTTCACTTCTTGATCTTAGAGGAAAAGAAAAACAAAATATATAATCCTGCTTGTTATTCCACACACGTTTCTAAAGCGTTAGGGAAAGAGCGTTGTACCAGTCAAGCCATGACAGGTTCGGTAGCCTCTCAAAATCACTGTGTAGTACAATTGTATTAAGTATCTTTAACTTTGCTACAAGAACTTAGGAAGTTCTTCGGGACTAAACTCAATGCGTGAAATAATTTTTACTGACGTAAAATTCCTGCTTTACATAAGTAACATAATCAGTCTATAATAACGATGTTTTGCTTCTCCCTTTTGAAAGCAGAAGTGATTAATTAATCTACATTATCATCATCTAATTAGTAGGTATAGTGCCTGACTGGGTTTGGAACCTGCGACACCCAAGGCGGGAGCCGTCACTGTAAGATCTGCTTTTTCTCAGTAATTTTATGAATAAGTAAGTTAGGTTTTCCTTAACTTGAGTTAGTAGTTGTATAAAACTTTTGCTTTATGTACCAACCCTGTTGATAATTAAAATTCATAAAGTTCGTAATCGTAGCGTCTTGGTGATCATCGGAATTAGTAAGCTTCTTTGAATTTTTTAAGGAAATCGACAAGTTTACCCTTTTCAATTAATTCATGCTCTAGTTTTCGGTGTTCTAATAATCCCGCAGCTTTTTGAGGGTTAAAATTAAATTAGATTTTGAGTTTGGCGTTGCTAATTTATTCTGAGAAATGTGAATCTGGTTTTTTTAAGTTAAATACTGCTAGATTACTGAAAGATTTTATTAATCTAGCAATCAGATGTATAATACTCCATTCTAATGAATTGTAAATGAGAAAGTAACTCTTTCTGTATGTTTGTTAGCATTTCTTCCTTACCAGCTAAACAGATTTCGATGAAATTTAGCTCACAGGTAGGATGACGCGGGTTAGGCCATAGCAATATGTCATTGTTGTATTGTTTTATCTACTTAATTTGCTTAAGATTAGAAATATTGGTCTTTCAAACTTAATTCGATATTCTTCTGCTCCAGTAAGCTTCTAATAGTTACTCCACAAACAATATTACTACCGTTATAAACTTTATTACATTAATTTCATCACAATCAGATACTCCCAAGTATTTTAATAACCAAAGAAATTAAAATTAATTAATTAAGTACAAATAAAATTTCATAAGCTGTGTGAAATATTTATTTAATTATTCAGTATGCGTAGTCGCGTTATAAGTACGTGTGATGAATATTCATAGTGCTGTCGTAAGTGAAGATTTTATTATCAAAATGAGCGGGGCTCACAAATCATTAATGATTATTTGCTTTATTATCAGGCATGCAGTTGAGACAACTGATAGCTGCCTGTTGGTCCCAACTAGATTTTCTTCTTTTATATATGTTTGTCTAGTCGATATTTAAATTGGTTTATATTTGGGGCCGAGACTAGTTCTTGATTTGGTATTGTGAAGTGGATGTAAGCAAAACTGGCGCGCTCGATAACTCAGCATTTTGCGTAAGTTTTGTTGTGCTTAATTTTGGAGATAAGTAATAGGGAACATTCTGTGTATGCTAGAGCTAAACTAATGTGGTACGAGAGTTTTGGTAAATTTGTTTTACTAGCGGCCCGTCCCGTGTATCTTATAAAGACATGTCTTGAAAATTATTTCAGTGTGAAAACACTAAAAATAGTACAGTTTCAATCTTAACTAAACTTCAGCGCTTCACCTGCATAATTTTATAACGAAGATATGAATACCAAACCTCGCATAACTGAATTATGTAAAGTGTAGTTTTTCTTACAAAAATAACACTAAAACTCCGTACATTAACCCACAAGTGTCAGCAGGTATACCCTTACCTCATTCTTGTTATTAAAATGTAATTTTATTCGTGAACTTAGCACATATTCCGGCAGTTTTCAGCGGGTTTATCTGGTGATGTGGTTGAACGGTCTCACTGTCATCTTGTGAAACCCTGGCTTAGTATGTCAAGCGTTGAATGTTTAGCATTTTATTATAAAAAATACTGGACGGAGTTTGTGAAGGATGATATGGCTAGAAAGGAGGTGACTGCTGCGATGACGAGTAATAGAGAAGTATGGAAGAAGAAGACATGCTACGCCGATCCCAAATAAATTGGTATAAGGAAAATAGAATGACGATGATGATAAAAAAACAATGAACATAAAATTTTCTACGTCGATAGTAGTCTATCATTAGATTAGAGACCAGCGTTATGGTAAGTTATTGTTAATTATTAATGTGTGTGTGTTCAAAGGAAACATTGCAGTTTACGCTGCATTCTGCGATGACCATAAATAACAATACAAAATAGTACATCGTTTTAAAACCGCATTGTAGAATAAAAGTTCGTCATTTACATCCAAACCCTATTTCAATACCGCAGTTATCTTTCACTATCTACACTAATAATGTAAAGAGGAAAGATTTGTATATTTATAACGAATAAACTCAAAAACTATTGGACCGATTTCAAAAATTCTTTCACCATTAGAATGCTACATTATCCCTGAGTAACATAGGCCACATTTATTATGGAAAAAAAATGTACACCCGTGCGAAGCCAGGTCGAGCCGCTAGTAATTAATAAACAACATTTCATTTTCGTTTTCATTCAAAACAAAATTAAAAAGCAAAACCATTTAATTTTATTCGAGAAAACGAAACACGAAAGTCATTTTTACTACAGTAGCCCTCATCACTATATACAACAACTTACATTAACCAAAACTATACTTTCTCACATTCAAATAGGGTTGGTTTTAGGAAGTTGGAGGTTTTCAGGACTTGTCCCTTAATATTCGGCGTACAGTGTACACTGCCGTTCAAATTAACGACCCACTGTGTGTCGACGTTTTAACAGATACACGTCAGTACGGATTTTGAGAAGTGCATGTGTATTTGGATTGTATGAAGTTGCTCATACAGTCGACGTTGACTTCGTTACGGAGAATGGTCAAGTTGGCGGAAGTTCACTGGGTAAGATCGTTGACAATTACTCATCATCTGCCTAGCCAACTATGTCGGGGTCGGCTTCCAGTCTAACCAGATGCAGCCGAATACCAGTATTTTACATGAGCGACTGCCTATCTGACCTCCACAACACAGTTAGTGCTAGGTAATACGATACCCCTTGGTAAGACTGGTTGTCAGACTTTCGGGCCACTGACTACCTGTAACGACTGTCAAAGATCTACAAATGACAGCCGGGACCAACGGCTTAACGTGCTTTCCGAGGCACGGAGGAAACTCGGTACGTAATGGGTGGTCACCCATCCACGGACCAACCTAGGTAAGCACGGCTTAACCTAAAGATAGACTCGAGCGGCTGTTCTTACAATTACTATTGCTATTATTTATGTTTTACAAAATGTCGTATTACATCACATAATATTATGCCTGTAATCCCCAAAGATTAAACAGAGGTGTACCTAATGGAAAACTCACATTGCGCCGTTATGTTTAAGTACCTACCAGTAGGGAACGAACCTATTGCCATCAACATATCAATTGCCTATTGCACAAACCCAGACCAACAAAACACTCAAATGCAATAGTTACCATATCACCCATTAGTTGCCAATACTAAGCAACACTGAAGTCCCAAGATTAACATGTGATATGAGATAAATATTTCTCTCTTGTATATAACCTGCATTTTCAGGTAGGTAAATAAAATATCAGCAATATTTTTGTATGCTATGATAATTTAATAGTTATTTTTCGTGAGTTATGAGGTTTTCTGTAGTAGTTTATGAATGAAAGGAGCCATTAAGCCATCGTCAGTGCGCATTCGCTTAATTTCTATGCAAAGGCGTGATTTATGGTTCTCGCCAGAATTGTGAAGGTATGCGATAAACTATATTTCATAACGCTCATTTTTAGGGCCGTTTAGTGAAAATTGACGGTAAGTTGTCCCTGAAAATCTTAGAGGAATTAAAAATCTACAGTTGGGAAAATTAAAAAGGTCCGCGGAACCCTGGGATTAAGCCTGCCTACCAATTAATGTTTTACTACCATTAGCCCGACAGTAAAAATATAAATTATGTGGGTACTTAAGCATCAAAGCTCAGACCAAATACCTAGAATTAATTTACCCTCAACAAATTATACAGAGCAAAGTCCAGAATAACCGAGATCGTATATTTTTACTCCCCAAAGTGTGTTTTTATGCAAACACTTGTGCTATAATGAGATCGTTAAAATTACCGATTGCATCTTAACTACCCTCCGACCACAAGTAAGATTAAAATTTGATTATACCTCCACCCTGTATAGAAAAAATCTCGAGATATTTTTTTTTAGATTTACCTTCCCAATATCGCTATATAAATGTTCGCAAATGATTCCCTAAGGCGATTTCCTTTAGAGGCTCGAGAAAATATTAGAAAGGGCCCTCTCCCGGTTTTGCATTATTGTACCAACTGATTACGCCGTTGAAATTCGTATTCAACGATGTCCGAAATTCCGAGGGAATTTCGAGTAATCGTATCGGAATTCCGGTAGAAATGAACCTGTTTGAATTGAATCGAGTAGTTGTTGGTTTGTTAAATCTACGAGTAAAAATTATATCTTTGATTAAATTGTAATTTTGGAGAGGAATCTTGGCTCGAATTTAATCACAGTGACCTCCCAAGAGATGCGCTTACAGAATTGCACAATTTCCTTCGCAGTGCACTCATCCGATTAAACCGTTACCGGTGTAGTCTGAACGATGTATCTTCATCAGATACGGTATTGTATGATCTTTCTTTACATAAGCTTGTGAAGTTGCACTATAGTTACGATTCGCTTTAAGAACAGCGGGCTCAAGGTCTGGTTATCAACAATGTTCTTAATTTCCTGTTGTTTCTTCATCTTCACTTATCGGTTATTTAGATTAATTGGCAATTAAAATAAAATAACTTTGAAATGGATTACGGGTCAGTGGGTAGCCTTACGGATTACAATGTTTTGACACAAATGATTTAGATTTTTTCTGATTTACAATGGGTTAATTTGTTTATCGGGCACAAAGTGTTCCAAACTTAACCCATATTAATTTAAAAACCTTGCACCGGATCCTTATTTTGAAGATAGGTGTGCGGAAATAAGTATTTTTTGCACTTTATTGAAGGGTGAATAAGGAGGTAAAAAAATACACACCTTGATACGGGTTTGTGTTGCGGAATAAACATAAGGCACCTTTGGCGTCCCTCTTACAGAAAATATGCCTATGTTGTCTGTAATAATGCGTTGTAACTTGTACATAATTTTCACATCGCTTAGCTGACATTCCAAACTCTTTAAAAGAGGGTACGACAAGTCAGCCGAGCCTCATCCAGACTTTTATTACCAAGAAATACTTCAGCCGCCAAAATTATAACTTTGATATTTGCAAAAGCTGCTATAATGAACATGAACTGCAGAATTCTATAACCATTATTGATAACTAAGAGAATTTTCCAATTCAACAACCAGTGTCAAACAAAGCGAATATCAATTAATTGGCTGTTAGTACTGCAAGATTAACAAACGCAGAGCTGGTGAGTGTTCAGGACAGACGGACTAAACTAATTAATTACTCTTCTGTAAACGGGAGTTTCTCGTTAGTTTCTTTTAGTAAATGTTTGTTGATACAAAGAAATACAGATGGAGCTGAGAGTTATTTATTGATCTGGTTAATTAGGATTGAAGGACCAGTAATTGAGATCGTTTGCTTGGGTATTGGTCCTTCGAACCGGATACTTTTATATCTTTGTTGGGATATGTATTGATAAAAGAGACGATATTTTTTGCTAAGTTGTGATTCTGTTTTTATTACAGGTAAGATTATTTTGAAATATAGTGCTGGTGTGGTCATAGATGGAAGAGTAGAGTAAGTTTCTATCTATTATTTTTTTTTTTCACGATATCGATAACGATCACGATATCGATAACTTATTACTTCATTTACGTGCATTTCAGATATTTTTAAAATATAAAACAATTAAATAGCTGACCGCTCCTTTGAACAAAAGTTTATTTGATAATTCTGGAGTGCAATGGATAACGTGGACCTTATAATCCAATATGTTAATCCCGTATTTTTAAAAAGTTAAAAAAAGAATGTTAAATTGGATCCTCTCATTCCTCAACAGCGATAGCACGTAGTGGACACTAGTTAATTGAACTTCGGATCCCGCTGCAGTTTTTAACAGACCAATTTAAAGTACTTTTTCGTGCTACGATTTCTTTCGTTTCGTTTATTTTGGTAGGGAAACTTTTTTTGCAAGTCATTTATCTGCACATATCTGAGTGTATGTCATATGGAATTCATTGTATACATATATTTGCACTCAAATGAACATTATTATATGCTGCAGACCTGTGGCCAACATCTATAACGGAAAGGTAGGGGAAGTCGTAGTCGGCATTAGACTGTTGAAAAAGACCATTAAAAGGTTTTTCTCTGACTTTCAAATTGCCCACTTAAAGGACCTGGAAACGTGTTTATTGTTAAACAGGCAATTTAGTTACATTAATACTAGCCGTAGAGTCAAACTCAGCTCATGAATTTTTCAAATGTCTCGTCGACAAGGACGTGAAAGATCAATTTGTCCCATCCACATAATTTTATTCAGTGAGTTTCAATGTTTGTCTTACACTTCAAGAAGCTTCAGAACTTTTTGTAAAAAAGTGTAAATGAGATGAATTAGAATAAAAACCGGTGACTTCATCAATTCGTAATAATTGACACAAAAATGGAATCTGCTTGAGATTTTTCTTCATTTGATTTTACCATACAAAATGCTATTGATGTTCAGGAAGGAAGAGTAAGTAGAGCTTAAGGTATTTTTTTTTTAAATTGTTTATTTATACAGCTTTTTCTTTGATCACTCGAGTGTAAAAAATCTTGCGTAGGTAGATGTTGTTTTTTATTCGTTTATTTTTTTCCACGTAATCTTGTTACGGTAATGATGAGAGTGTTTTTTTTTATGATTTGAATATCGGATTTGTTCGTTTCCTTTGAGCGGTGACATGATACTCACGGTTCTTCTTTCTTTTCGAGTAGAAATTTAAAGTCACCGCTGTTGTCTGTTTTGCATATTTAGTCGAAGTATTCTGAACATCACGTTATCAGAAGCTTAGGCTACTTGTTTAAGAGGGAAGCTCCAGGGTAGCCCGCGAAATTCAAACTATCTTGAGTTTTTTTTTCAATTTGCAGGTCAGTGTAGGGTGGTATGTTGATTAAAATAGGTTTCGTGGCCGTAAAAAAATTGGCTTTACAGAGCTATAATCACTAAATTCATCAATACAACCCCTTTAAGTTAATTTAATCCCATTAAATGACTATTACATAAAAAAAATTACATGAAATGTAAAAAATGTAAGAAAATTTAAATTTCGCGGGCTACCCTAACTCTTCCACTATAAGTAGATGAACTCGGCAACATTCAGTGATACATTATATTTTTTATACTGAAACCACATGTCATAAGTCCCGATATGTTAAGCTATCCTACTATTAACATACGTCACAAACAACAAGATAATATCCGTTATCAGTTTATGTATGTATGTGTAAAACCATACATTACCCGACGACTGTAATTAGTAAGCTCGCGATACGATACGAGGCTGATCGAGTGACAAACGATGCCACAGTGCCATAATAACAGACTTTGCCCACTAGGCTAATACACTGTGTATTTCAACCCTGTATAGTCCAGCCGCGTTTTTGGTTTGTGAAATTGTGGCGATCGATGTGTGGTACTCGTCCTAGTGAGAGAATTCATTCAGACATTTATAGGTTAATAAGAAATTTGTTTTTTTGATAGTTATTCTAAATAGATAGCTTAGGTTTATGGACTTTTGTAAAGGTGTCTAGCTAGGGTATTGATCTATATTTAAAAAAATACTTTATCGCTAAGCGCTAATCTCTTTAAAAGTGAATCTTGTTGTAGCTTCTAAAACGATGTATTTATATTTTATCTGAAATATGGTTTTACTGTAATTTAATTTTAATACATAACACTTTCTTTCATAGTTTTGATTTTTCCTTTCTGAGATCCAAGACCGACCAATAGACAACCTTCTACAAGGTTTCTACTCGTGTACATAACATAACATCTATATTAGCTCACCCGCAACGAATGATTGCTTTCCGTTGTTAATTTATGCATAATATACCTACGTGATGCGTTGTTATTCTTTAATTTATACATGTTTTTAATAAAAGGTTGTAATTTTTATGGGTTGGTTTATGCACAGGCTTTTGTTTCGAACGGTTTTTAAATAAACATTGATACTAATATTAGGTTTTCGGATCGGCTGAAAATCCTGTTTCGGTTGGACCATACCACTCGGTTCTATTTTACTCTAGACCATACCACTCTCGTCTATTCCTAGCCTACTCTATTCCTGCTTAAATAGAATAGTTATAATATATTTAGTGTAAAGATTAGTATTTCCTTGTGTAGTGGCAGTTCCATCTTTGTTTTATTTTTTACAAAGAAATGCAGTTGTTTCTGATAAGACGTGCTTGATGCGAGATGGATGTAAAATGTACAAAAGAGAATTTGAACACAGACTAAGATGGATCTTTATTACTTCACATGCATTATAAACGTTCCTACTTCTCAGAAAATTAGCCTCTTTCTTCTTTTAGTCAGCATCATCATCTTCCTGTCCTCATTCTATTTGGGGTCGGCGCAACACGTTTTCTTCTTCTTCTCCCCTGTCAGACGTCACGGCATCATTTACTTCCTTCTCTCTCATATAATTCCTGACACAATCTATCCATCTTTTCTTTGGCCTTCCTCTCCTTCTCCATCCATCAACATTCATGTCCATCACTTTTTTAATCACAAGCGTTTCATTCCTCCTCATTACATGTCCATACCAAGACAAACGGCTTCCTTTCAATTTTTCTTTCTTATTTTAGTACCTACAGATTAAGAACAGCAATGAAACCAAAAATAAGTTTCTTTCTTAACTTAAAGTTCAATATTTACATAGTCTTGCTAAACCTTTCCCAAAAGAACACGTGTGTACAACTTACTGAATACATCTTCTGAACTACTGCAAAACTTAAGAACATATAAAGTTTCTAGCGCTCCCTTAGTTAGCAACTCCAATTAATTAATGACCCTTGAAACTCTAGTAACGTGACAAAGGGTTCACTCCTCTAGTCTGTACCCAAATTAAGTTGGATTATCTTCTTTACAACTACAAGGAAACACCTTTTTCTTTAAACCTTTTGTTTTTACTTCAAGTTTCTCTTCCAAAGACGGCAACAGGCGGCAATGTCGCCATCAATGAAAGGGTTTTCATATTATAGTTAGAAACCAGATGAGCCGCTGTGGTCTTTCATTGTAATTAGCTGCGGTGTACGGCTTCTTACGGAAGCGCACTCTTCGCAAAATTGAGAAGACATTAAATTTTTTCCTTTTTATTTAGATCTATACTCTGACCAGATGTATGAACGTAGACGAGGCAGAAGGAGTATTTAAGGATCGTAGCAGGTGGCGATCTGTAGTTTCTGCCTACCCCCATGGGAAAAATGGCGACAGTTTATGTATGTATATAACTCTTTTCATTCGCTGTATGAAAAGGAGCTTGGCCCTGCAACGGACAGTAAGTTTAGGCCGAAAAATATGAAATTCCACTAACTGTAGTCCTACAAAAATGATTTAAAGAAACCCTTATCATGACCACTATTACATTTCCTTTCACAAAGGCGAGGATATGGATCCTCTACATTATTTGCACCATTTGCAAACCCTGTTAAATCAACCTCCGAAATTCCTATGATTTATGGAAATATAGTACTTTCATATCTACCTGTACGAATAATGGATGCTATCATAAAGGTTTTTGAGTTAGAATACCATATATAACCCAAAGGTAGGGCAGCCATTTTGATCGTTCGGTATTTTTCGCGCCGATCCATCACGTATCAGGCGCCATCTTAAGTTCTAGAACGTTTTACGGTCGTTAACCTTTCCATGTTTCTTGATAATGGGAAACGAGTAAACGATGGGACATAAGTGAGCAAGATTGCTAATGATATTATGATACTTATGGCCACATTTTCTTTGTAACGGATTTCCTTACGTAGTAAGGAGAAAAACGATACACAGGAGAATGTTTGTTGGATTCCAAAAATCAGGGAAATGGTGATCGGACCAGTATAAGCGGAAGAGGAGTGAATATTTTCTTAATTGTGCCTTTAATTGACAAATGTGTTGTGGTTGTGGAACTACGGAAATATTAACTGGATTCTAAATTGCAGGAAAGGAAAAGTTGCTAGATTACATCTCCTATGCCGATCGTCCACTATGCTACGCGAAAGTAACCATTTATTCAGTTGATTTTGATCTATTTAAGTCGCGAGTTAATAGGCTTCTTTTGGGTTAGCTCGTTCCATCGTCGACCTCATCTCTGTCCTCAGGACTAGATTGAGGTCAAAAGTAGGCCCATTTAGCCCATTCAGAGAAAAAGAAAGTGCGTAATTGCGTAGGTATTTACTTTAAAATCCAATCGGTCGGTACTGCCTTTAAAAAAGCATCTTGGACGAGAGGAATATTTTGAAGAGAGTGTCAAGTCATCATCATTCTCCTGCCCTTATCCCAATTTCTTTGGGGTTGGCGCGGCATGTCTTTCTCCTCCTACTACTGTATTACTTGTCATCTCAGCAATCGCCTCCTTTCTGGCCATAACATCCTTCACACAGTCAATCCATTGTTTCTTTAGTCTGCCTCAACTCTTAAAGCCATCGACATCGACAATTATGTCAAATGTCTATACCACGATAGCCGATTACCACACAACATTTTCAGTCACCGGCGCCACTTTCAGACTTCCTCTCAAGAGTGTGTCATGTCAATACCGAAAATTCGAAGACATGTGACATCCATGAACTTGCAGTTGGCTGGCATCGTGGATAACAACCCACTCCCTCTCACAGAGAGGAGGCTTGTGTCTCACCAGTAGAAGCAATTTAAGCAAATTATATGTGGATGAGGGTCCCCTCGTCAAACAGGTCTCAAACATTTCCATTCACAAATTTCAAATCACGAAGCAGTTGTCTTTTGCTCATTTGCAAGTTAGCATAAAAACAACCTTTTCAATATCACGGTTACCCTCATTTCGACCACATGTTGCTTCCACTCATCGGTTAAGACTACGTCAGGGATAAAATTACGAGTACCTACGTACGTTTGATATTCGCCACAGCCGCACATAGCGTTAATTTGCTAAGGTCACTGAGAGCTGTATGAAGAAATCGGTTACTTGACATTAAAATGGGCAGAAGGTCAAATACCGTACAGGCTGCTACTTTTATTCCTAGATAATATAACAGTAATCGTAGCTAATCCCACTATTACCTATGTTTGGCAGTTTCATCTGATTTTTTAATCAGAAGAAGACATGCTGCGCTGATCCCAAATACATTGGGATAAGGCTGGGCAGGAGATTGATGATGATTAAGTAGATGCTAGTAGTGTTACTTCTCCAACGAGAAAATTTCAGGGGTATGTTATAATTATGTGGAAACGAAAAGTTTTATAAGCGACTAAAATACTCGTTGCGAAGTTTAAAAACCCTTTCGAATAACAGTGCAGTTCATATCACCAACCCGTTCCTAGCCCGCGTGGTAGATTACGCCCCTAGCCTTTTAAATAAAGAAAGAATACAGTTTTATACTCTATGCCGAAATTCTAAATCTCCTATTACACTCGAAATTATCAGTAGGTAGCTAGATGTCCATACAAAAACATTTAGCTACTCGACAGTAAAACAAGAATAGCACAACCTTCATGCCTTGCCTTCTGCATTTAATTCCTTTGTGGCCGACAAGTCTTGGCCGACATCGTACGACCGCGACCCGCGACCCCACTTGTGTGTTCGCGACCTTACGCTAATTTAATCGCACGATTTGTTACTGAACCGTTTCCTATGTTTCTTTTGTGTTAGTTTAGTACGAAACAATATGTCCATTCAATGATGAATAACTTTGTTGATTAATTGTTTCATTACTTACTACTCACAGTGCGTAATTAATCATACCCAAGTGTCCGTTACACTTACCACCGAACTTTAGAAGTACATTCAACTGTATTCATCAAGACTTTGTACTATTTAACATTTTATTTAAAAAAATTGTCATTCGTTATTGTAAATATGTTTCTTGTAATCTGTGTTATGTCTGTGCAATAGCTTGGATTTCTCTGTTACATTGTATTATGTTTTTTCTCAAATACATAAATAAATTAAGGCTAGCTCACCGATAGAATTAATTTTCCTGTAATGTAACAGCTTAGATTCACTTGAGTATGATTGTTTCTGTACAAAATCAAATTTTGGATTGTAAAGGCGAATGCTCGCGGTGTTATTTACAAAAATCTATAGTAATCCCCCAACGTGTTTCCGCTAAATAAATAATTAAGAAAAAGTCCATTACAAAGTACCTAAACATTCACTACATTAACAAACTTCTTTTCATGTAACAATAATTCAAAATGAAATACGACCCTCTTTTTCTGAAACATTAAATAAATTAACTTACTATTTCATTTGTCCGCATTTTTCATTAACGATATTCGTAAAAGAGTGTTATGTGTCAAGGTAATATGACCAGGTTGGAAGGTGTGAAAGGGGTCGGAAACGGTGAACACATTCAAATGTCATTTGGTGTCGGACGATTGACTCAACAAGTGATTATACGGAGCGCGATAGGGTTGTCGTGGGGCTAGTAGATGTTGAAGTAATTTAGTGCTTAAGTACATTGTTAGAAGCTGGGTTTTGGTACGCACTAATAAAATAATTTCCGACCCTGAGGACCACTTGCAACAAAAATCTATAAATAGATTTAGAGCTCAACGAATTTAAAATCATAGGTCGCTTCGTTACATTTCTGTCAATTTACAGAAGTTGACAGGGATAGAATGATGTTTCAAATAATGTTGTGTTTTGTAGGACAAGGAGGCTTTATGTTCGTTTTCACTAACTAACACTAGGCGATGACTGAAGGATAATGCTCAAATAAAAATGCAATATTAGATGTTCAGCGCTGAGAGTTGAAACTCAACAGTGAAATAATATTCCGGCATTCACATAAGTGTCGCTTAGTCTACTTGAAAACGCTCTTAGTGTTATTATGGTGGGTTGGGTACGTTTATATACATTGCAATTGCAAACCCTAATCATTTTAGAGCTTCAGCACTTTAAATAATGTCAAGACCTTCCAATTCCAGCCATTTAGGTAATCTAGACTCAGGAACTCTATATTTAAGCCTATCGTCTGGCAAAATGTTTCGGCTATAATCGGGAAATTTCGGGGATTCGGGATTCACATAAATGTTTATTTAAATGCTTTACTTTTCAGGGAACACGTTCTTGGCAGAATTATCTGTATTTTTTTAAGAAATAGCAGGAGAGTTTTATTTCGACGAAGTAAATTAAGTTTTTTAATTTTCTCCCACTAACAGCATTTATTTTTAGAAGCAATTTTCTTGCACAGGTGTTTTAAAATATGCAGGTTCATCTTTATACCTGGCTGGAGTCTCATTTATTATTTCGTTATTAATACAAGTTGAAGATGAAAACATTTTAAAATTGAACTTAGATTCAGTTTTGGTGTTTGTCTAGAGGTTTTAATAGAGTTCACTGACTGTGGTGTTGTTTACTTTTTACTTACTTGAATTGAAACTTATTTATAACAGTCCATCAGTTTATTCTATATCTGTCTGCCTCTGTGTGTGATTAATACAGAAACTTCAAGAAAGTAACTCATCATCTGCCTAGCCTTCCCAACTATGTTGGGGTTGCCTTGCTGTACCGGGTACAGCTGAATACCAGCATTTTACATGGAGCGACTGCATATCTGTCCTCCACAGCCCCGTTAGTACTAGGTAATACGATACCCCTTGATAAAACTGGTTGTCAGACTTTCGGCGCACTGACTACCTGTAACGACCGTCAAAGATCTACAAATGACAACCGGGACCAACGGCTTAACGTGCTTTTCGAAGCACAGAGGAAACTCGGAATGTAATAGGTGGTCACCCATCCATCAATTATTGCTGCAAGATCTACACAGAAACACAACTGTGAACACCTAATGGCAGTCACATAACCGATATAATCTTTTAAAGGCCTCTTACGAAACGGCATCAAGAAAGGGTGTTGCCTAATCTACACAGAGACCATAAGGAAACACACCATACCTTTTATTTCGGATGTTTATGTTCACAAATCGTTGTTTTTAAATAAGGGTTAGGGTGATGTCTAATAAATGTGATTTAAGCGCCGAAATGACACCACCAAACTATGTTTTAAAACAGTCGTTTTGACTGAATAAGGCTTACGCCTTAGGGCGGGCGAATTCCACCAAGAAAGAAACTGATCGCGATCAGCACACTCGAACTGCGTTCAAGACCTGTCAGTATCATAATTGCCGTTATTTACAACAACAACCAAACAAAAATCATATTAAAACAACGTATCCATATTAAATCTTTTAAAGCAAACTTTATTTGTCTGTTATTTTTATGGCTGAACGGTTTTCTAGACTACGATCTAGGTTAGGATATGCTATACTTTTTTATCCAGGTAGTATTTACGATTACATGGGATCATAATCGACTCCTCCATTGGGGCGAGGCCAGTTTTACATAAAGACTTATTGTCATAAAACTTAATACCAAGCAAAAGCTAGGTTAACATGAAAAAATCATAAAACTGAATACAAAGATATAAGAAATAAGTACATAATGGTCTCCGATCAAAGCTGTAAAACATACAGGGGGTGGTCTAATCTACGCTAAAACTGCACAAGCACCCCTACACCTACATTAACCTATTTACATACAATCTTATTTACATAAGGGTTAGTTTCGATCTTATATGATCAAGAGCATTACGTTTTGAAAGTGAAACCATCAGGCTGTTTATGGAAACAATTAGAATGGAGTATTAGCATAAATGTAACTGTAATAGTGTACCGTGATGGATGCGTGTGGTACCAGTTACACGATAGGTAAGCTAATGTAATATACATTGAGGATTTTTATGTATTGCTTGTTGGTCCAGTGGTCGCAAACGTGACTGCTGGACATGAGTTCCTGAGTTCGATTCCCAGGTCGGGCAAAGTGTTAGTGGGTTTTTACATCAGAAATTTCTCAGTATCAGCTATGGAGTCTCGATTTGTGCTCCATTGATCGCACGAGCCTTTTATTACATGAGACTTAAAAACAAAACTTAACTGGCGAAATGTGGTTGTACTATTAGGTACACCTGTGCCTACCCCTTTGGGGATTACAGGCGTGATGTTATGTCATGTTTGGATTATTTATTTGTAGTCAGACCTGGGATATAGTTGATTGAGCAGTGGTAGCCTAGCAGTAACCGCCCCCGACTTACGTATCCTAGACGACCAGGACACGTAAGTTGATGAGTGCCAGCTAAGCACTTCATCACCACGGCACCTAAAACAGTGAAGTAAAACATCGTGAGGAAACCAGCATGTCCTATAGAACCATATACTCCTTAGACATGAGTGTCATTCACCATCTCGCACTGGGCCCGCTTGGTGAATTATGGCTACCTCCTTCTCATAGATAGAATGCTTGTGTCCCAGCAGTGGCAACGGTATAGGCTGAAAAATGTTAAGATAACTATTGGATGGGATGTTGGTTAGGTGTTGCTAAAAGCGTTTCAGTTTACGTGTAAGTAAAGGAAAAGTAATAAAAATGTTTAGATAGCGAATACATATTGAATGTTTCAGTTTTAAGTAGAAAACAGAAATAAATCTAGCACGCTGAAAAGAACCGCTGTGCTCTAAGAAATTGCTCTATCTGCCCGTATTCATGAATGGGGCTTAAAATTGCATTGAATATTAATACTTTCTTATACTTCAGATGATGAAAATGCAACACGTCAACAGGAATTTCAAATTTCAGAGCCGCAATCCTGTAAGTGTTTCATGTAAACGTCGATTTCAATGACTCAACGCTCATCAGATAATTATACGGGGTGGAAGGGACATAGACGCGATAACGGTTACCACGTATAATATTATCCTGAGCCCCTACATAGAAATTTTACATCGGTTATTAAAAAAAAAATCAGCTGTTCCATACATATAACCGTGTAGGTATTGCACTTTTGTAGGAAACAGCTGTTTTTTTTAATATACTGGCGGAGGTTCGGATTTATTCTACGAAAACGTACTATCGGTACAAAAAGTAATTATGTCTTTACTCGGGTTATGGTCTATATGTGTTCCAAATTTCATCGATATTAGATCAACCGTTGTGCCGTGGCAAGGTAACACAGAGAGAATTATTTTTATAATATTACTAGCGACCTGCCCCTGATTTGCATGGCACTACATTTCATTTCTAAATCTACCCCATCTTTGAATCTGGAACCATATAAACACATTCACAAAATTTCATTGAAATCGGTTTGGTGGTTTTGGAGATTAGCGTGTACGACGAACATGGTGACGTGATTTTTATTCATTAACTTATTGATTTCACAAATGATGAAGATAGACAATTTACAACTCCATATCACTAACACCCTGATACCTGACACCAGTGCAAGTGAAAACACAACAACATATCTTAGTCTCGATAAAGATCCGATATTGCCAGCCTCAACCGCCTAGCGTGAAGCGATTCAACGTTACATGTATGTCATCGAGAAATATGTGGTGTAGAGAAACGCGAGAGAGGCGACCACGCTCCGCTGAACGCTTTTTTACACATAATATTAAGTGGTGAGCGGTCATATAGACCAGGGTAGAAGCCTTTAAAAATAATAAAAAGTGAAAAAAAATAATAGTAGGATGCAACCCATTAGAAAAGGAGGGGAATATTATAAAAATGAAGGGAAAAATAATTTACGGGCGATCTGAGGTCGGGAAGGGGATGGGGGTGAGCCTTTAAGGGTAAAAAACGGTTTTTCTCGATTTCCGGCAAAACTAAAAGTCCTATCGAAAAAAGTTAAATGGCAAAGTTGTAGGTAATAAAAAGATCTAAAACTTTTGTATTTACAATTTTTTCACATAACCTCAAAATTTATGAGAAAAATTCAAAAAACCAAGTTTTTGGTTTTTTATTTTTATCTTTTACAAAAATTTTATTTTTTTAACGAAATTTGGTGAAGACTTACCTTTTTATGTCCCAAATACGCTGTAATTTATTTGATTAAAAATATTTATTTTTTCACCTCATTTTGAATTAATATCGAAAAAGCACCCTAATTTTCAATCGAAAATTCACCCGTCAAAATATCAGCTTTTTTCAAAAAGTTGGTATGTTTTCTGTTCGTTGAAATCTCTACTTTCCGATGGTGAAAAAAAATATATATGTTACCATAGTAAATCTTCTCAGAAAATGCAAAAAATCGAAAAAAACTCGAATTCGAAAATTCTTTTTTAATTATTATAAATAATTTTGAGCTATTTATTAAAATTTACACTTAAATTACTCGAAAAACGTTAGATTACATACTACATTAATTAAAAAAAATTGCAAATCAAAATATACTACTATAATTAACAAGCAAATAAGTTAATAAAATTAATATTTAATAAGACATCTACAATATTTGGAGAAAGTTGTCGAATTTTTTTTAAATTATATGCGTAGATGCCTATTTATAACTATTTTAAGATAAATTATATTACCTGAGTGACCTACGAAAAATTGTAGCCCATCAAAAGGTATTTCATGGAGAAGTGGTTAAGGGGCTAGGCGGGTCTGGGTCTTACTACATACATACCTACTATTTCTTCATGTCAAAATGTATAAAAAATATATTATAAATATATTAAAAATCTATAATAAATGTATAAATATATTAAAAAAAATGTATAGTAAATATATTTTTAATAACTAACTTTTGGCCGATTTTCATGTATATTTTATATATTTTAGATACATTCAAAATATATATTAAAAGACATAAAAAACATAGCTAAAAATATAAAAAATATATTTACGATATATTTTGTATATTTTTTATACATTTTTAATATATTTTTTATGTATTTTGAAATGTTTTTTTTTTTTCATGGGATTAACTAAATTTGTTTGTGCAAAATTAAGGAGATTATTATATTTTAATCTTGTACTAAAATATCATTTAATTTTAATCTTTAGGTTATGTTACGTTAAGCATACTATTTTTAAAGAGAATATTACCATTTTAATGTTTGAGTTGATTGATACAGATAAAAATAGAGATAGTATTTACCTTCCTATGCAGATTCGAAAAGTTTTTTTTTTTTTAAGTAAACTTGTCACAATTATTATCTTCAAGAAACTCAGCGTGCACGTGTATTTTTAGAAACGATGTTGTATACTGTACTGTATTTCGAATACTGACTAGGCTAACGGTTGTAACAGATGCTACGAAATAGTAGGTATGTATGTAGTAAGACCCAGACCCGCCTAGCCCACCCGCCTTCCCCACTTCTCCATGAAATACCTTTTCATGGGCTACAATTTTTCGTAGGTCACACAGGTATATAATTTATCTTGAAATAGTTATAAATAGGCATCTACGCATATAATTTAAAAAAGATTCGACAACTTTCTCCAAATATTGTAGATGTCTTATTAAATATTAATTTTATTAAATTATTTTGTTTGTTAATTATAGTAGTATATTTTGATTTGCAATTTTTTTAAATTAATGTAGCATGTAATCTAACGTTTTTCGAGTAATTAAAGTGTAAATTTTAATAAATAGCTCAAAATTATTTATAATAATTAAAAAAAAACTTCGAATTCGAGTTTTTTTCGATTTTTTGCATTTTCTGAGAAGATTTACTATGGTAACATATATATTTTTTTTCACCATCGGAAAGTAGAGATTTCAACGAACAGAAAACATACCAACTTTTTGAAAAAAGCTGATATTTTGACGGGTGAATTTTCGATTGAAAATTAGGGTGCTTTTTCGATATTAATTCAAAATGAGGTGAAAAAATAAATATTTTTAATCAAATAAATTACAGCGTATTTGGGACATGAAAAGGTAAGTCTTCACCAAATTTCGTTAAAAAAATAAATTTTTTGTAAAAGATAAAAATAAAAAACCAAAAACTTGGTTTTTTGAATTTTTCTCATAAATTTTGAGGTTATGTGAAAAAATTGTAAATACAAAAGTTTTAGATCTTTTTATTACCTACAACTTTGCCATTTAACTTTTTTCGATAGGACTTTTAGTTTTGCCGGAAATCGAGAAAAACCGTTTTTTATCCTTAAAGACTCACCCCCATCCCCTTCCCGACCTCAGATCGCCCGTAAATTATTTTTCCTTTCATTTTTATAATATTCCCCTCCTTTCCTAATGGGTTTCATCCTACTATTATTTTTTTTGGTTTTAAAAATTATCGACCCTGGTCTAATAGTGATAGCGGGGAGCGTTTTGTGAGCAGTGTTATGTCATGCTTGTTTTGATTACTGTTCTCTCATGTTGTGTTTTGTTTCGGTTGCGTTATTGTTTACATAAACAAATATTATAAAGCACGACTATTATTCTGATACTAACAAAGGGATCTTAAATAGCATATCGAGGATCTAAATAACTTAGAAAATAAGAAGAATAATAAGAGGTTCCGTCAAACCAGTCCGGAAAAATTGCGAACGTTGCTCTGGATACCCACCTCTCACAGATATTGTACTAAGTATCTGTAAGTGTCCGGTGCCAGTCCGCAATCTAGATATCATGTGCCAACAGTCAACGTAATTTTACCAATAACATCAACACATTATACGCTCGTCTTTATCAACGACTCAAACTAATCATTCCCGCTAACGTAGGGACCGCGGCCTGTGTAGTGATCGCAGCAGAGTCAGCGCACTTGGCGCGTACCGTACGCAAAAACACTTAATTAAACACTTCTGCGCGACCGCCATTTTAATTAGTTGTGTTTGTTCTAGAAATGAACAGTTAAGGTTTTGAGGAGACCATGGGTGGAGTTTGGTTCATAATTATTTTCAGAATAGAACAGTAATAGGTTGGTAGCTTCAATCAGTGCGACCTGCCTGTTATGACTTACCGAGCCGAAACGTGGACACTGACGGTACGGCTGGTCCATATATTTAAGGTCGCTCATTGACCTATGAAACGGGCTAAGCTTGGAGTCTCTCTGTGATATCGCATCCGGAACGAGGTGATCCGGCAGGGAACCAGAGTTGTCGACACAGCCCACTGAATAAGCAAGCTGAAGTGGAAATGGGCCGGTCATATTAGCCGTCATTCACACATCGATGGGGTAGACGTGTTCTTGAGTGGAGACCGCGAAACGACAAACGTAAGGTTCCCACCTTACGTTTGCCGATTCGTGGATTCTAATCCCTTTATCATTCATGTTAATATCTCAAAGCATTAATATAACAAATATGCAACACTCCATGTACCGTAATTCAGAAAATACTTTGCTCACTGCAGTATGAATGCTGAATTTTGCAAGCACCTCGCGTTACGGCAGAAGCTAGGGGATCTAGGATGAAATATTTCATCATAAATGCTACTCTATCTTTTTACTGGGTAAATAATTGTATTCTGCCAGTACGAAATTAAAAAAAAAAACATAATCTTCACTTTCTGCCAATTTTACACTTCAATCAACTTACCTGTACAGGCGGGAAAACACGAAACTAAATTACATGCACCAAGTTTTTGATAATGATGCAAATTTTCTTGACAAGCAATGCCACCTTGAACTGCACACTTGCCGGTGCCTGCCAGGGCTGCGGGACTGTTCGAAAGAGATACCGCGGCCCTGGAACATGAAGGGCCAATGAAGGAACATGGGTGTTTTTTTAGTCAGTAAGAGTCTGACACTCCCTTCCGCTCCGCCCAGAGCGGGAGGAGTCATTTGATGATTTCTCACCCCCAAAAAAAAAAAAAAAAAAAAAAAAACTGCACACTTAAAGTGGTCATACTATACTCATAATATTTTGACATTTTAGCCATCATAATGACATCAGTTTGACGTAAAAATATTGAGTCAAGCTTTGGCTTTTTCCATGAACGTTAAATCTCAGTAAATGTCGCTGGCAGAATAGTCCATAATTGGCTCAGTTGCCAAAGAATGAAAAAAAAATTACAAAACTCATTTTAAATTGTTTTGTTTTCCGTGTATTATTTCATACAACGTGTGATTCGTTTTATCACTGTACTGTAGTGTTTATATAACACGATTATGCAGAATCACGCTCAAGTAGTGTCTCTGAAGAGAGAAAAACATATTTTTCTCCTGTGAAATATTCCTGAAAGAAATAATAGGTCATTGACATCGTCACTGTTTGTTTAAAAGCTACTAGTTTACCTACATTCTATATTTAAAAGTGAATTCTGTTATTAAGTAACATCACGCCTGTAATATCTGAAGGTTTGGGCAGAAGTGCTCTCAGCAAGTATACCCACATTTCTCCCGTTATATTTAAGAGATCCCCTGGAATAGGGTGGTAGGAAGACTTTAACTTTAGACTAATTTAGAATTGTGTTCTTTAAGTGTGTAATTACATAAATATAACCTATAAAACAACAATAAATATCAGCTTAAAACAACATGAAAAAACTTAAGAAGAACAATAAAATATAACTAGTTTTTGATGAAATCATTTGTCACAATGATCTATAAAAAATTTACGACATTATAGTTAAGTTTTATAGGAACTTATCTTTTCCTAAAAAGAGAATTTCATAGCTCACTGATTGCTGGCGTAAGGGCTTTTAAATAACGATGTATTTGCCATTTTCCCGCCCTTACCAAATACGCGGTAATGCGGCAAAGATGGTGATTTTTCTCGCTTTATCGCAATTTCCCTTCCTTATTTTTTTCGTGGTTGAGATTTGACTGCTATTTGTTATTAAAGTTGGGAGTTTACTTGTTTTTATGTGTAGTCTGAAATAATAGTCTGCAATTTATGCAAAGGTAGTAGGGCATTTTCACTGATGACTTTGGTATAAATTCTAACTACTACTACTATAAATTCTACCTCTATTATACCTCTCTCCATAAATATCACCTGCATACATGGTTCTCTGCTCATGTACATGATTATTATATATGTTTTTTTATATAGATTGTGTGCTTTATGTAAATTGATATGTAGTTTATACACCACAGACTGCCTGCAGTATTGTCTCTTCCTCTATCCAAAGGTTGATAAGACCGCCCATTGTGTCACCCTATGTCAACTGTTTTTGAAGTGAAAACTTCTTTAGCGGCGTTGAGCACTTTTTCTGTAATGGGTATAAAATCTTAAACTCGCGTCAGGACACGTGACCCTGATCGAAAAAGCGTAAGACAAATTTTCTCATTCGATTTTGAACTTAACCTTCAACATTTTATGGTTTAAAATCATTTAAAGAAATTTTTAAATGTTTCCAATCAACTTTGAACCTAATGCTTTAGGGATAAAGCTGACAAATCTATTAAATAAATTGCCACCCGCCGCGCGCCGGCGCAGCGCCGCGAAACCTAGTCCTCTGGCTATCTTCATCGTCCTTAAGATTGTGATAGAACCGTGGTCTTTGGGGGATTCGCACCGTGCTAACTACGAAGGCAATTTACGTGCTATTTACAAACGTTACGTACCTGTAGGTATGTTAGTGTAGCTAAAATTCCGTATTTCCTTGCAATTTTATTGATTGACGCATAATGACAAGAGATTCTAAAATCAATAAGACAGTGTTGTCTTTGAGTTTGCAGCTTTCTTAGTATCTAGTAGCTATTAAAAGTACTTGTGAAGGCTTTTAAGATGCAAGCACAATCATGATAATAAAATAAAAAAGGAAATCGTTCAATCGCAATAAGTACCTTCCGAGTATTAAATTGCTAAACATTTTCACTAAGGCGTTTGTTGTTTGGTAAAATAAAGTTCAGTTTATTTAAAAACCTGCTTTAAAAATGATTTGATTACAAGTATTTACAAGTAAGTTAAAAAGCACGAGTGTTATTGGTATAGGAAACCGATAAATTCTCAGCTAATTCTGTAGTAAGATCGAATGTGACGTTCCTGCTTACGTGCTTACTAAGCGCCTGTGAAAAGATGTATCGCACACATTTTTATGTGCGACAGATTACTTCCACACTTTTAATTACAAATTCTTTAGGCAGGATTCAATGATAACATAACATCCTGTAATCCCCGAAGGCTCAGGCAGGGGTGCACCGAATAATACACCCTGTTCTTTATACTGATAAAGCAATTGGTGCAAAATTATTCCCTAACCATTCCAAAATATCAAACATGCTCAACGTTAATAATCAAGTTTTCACTTCTGCCGGCACTCCCGGAGTGCAACCCGTCTTTTTTTTATGGTTGTTACTTGTATGGTGTACATTATAAAGAATATTCAATTCTATTATATTCTCTTTTTTTCTATTCTATAATACATCTCAATTTCTATTGCACCCTTTAGCAAGGGCATCGCGTTACACACTTACAATGGCAATGTCTGCTTGACAACCACATTGAATGTTTCATTGCGATGTTGTCTTTGTCAAACAGAACATTTTTTCAAACCATTGAAGCAAAGAATCTGGTATGTCTTCTAGAATCCTACGGATTGTGATAAATTGTGATAACTTGGTCATATCGAAGTTTTATCCCAAGATCTACAGTATTTAAAGCTAAAATCAACAGATGATATGAAGGAATATAATATTATAGGTTAAGTTATCACATAAACACATTTTTCTCTTCCTTTCCTCACACACTATCGTCTACATTTCTCCTTTCGCAGGTCTGCTGGCAAAGATTTCCAGTAACTCTCTCTCATGTGTTGTCTACTGTCTATACATAAATGTGTAATGTAAAATAAATAAGGAACACTGAAGTCTTTTAATCTCACTTATATCAATTTCTTCATATGTTATTAATGTTAGTTCGTGGGTCTTCAAGCGTTATCATCCTCACTTATTATGTATGTGCGATTCGTCACGCTCTCTTCACGTCGTGTCCAAACAGTAAAGTCACGTGGTTATGTGGCGCCACCTAGCGTGTGTCCATCTTCAATGTGAAGTTATCGGTTTCGTGTGGATTTTGTTTCATAATAACTAAAGATTGAACTCGTAAGAGTATCTCAGAGGGATCAAATTCGGAACTAAGTGATGTGATCCGGCAGTGAACTGAAGTTGTCGACATGGCTCAAAGAATAAACAAGCTGGGCGTAAGGTGGGACGCCCTCAGGCTCGTTGAAGCGAAGATCACCGCAGGGTGAGAGTTGCTGACAATCGAGCTGAGTGGTGTGCAATTGGAAAGGCTGTATCCAGCAGTGGA
This sequence comes from Eurois occulta, assembly GCA_950022335.1. Lineage (NCBI taxonomy): Eukaryota > Metazoa > Arthropoda > Insecta > Lepidoptera > Noctuidae > Eurois > Eurois occulta. The sequence goes on along the minus strand of OX465484.1, from coordinate 5,092,304 downwards.
CTGCTGTAGGCTGATGATGATAATAAACACGTTAGATGTGCTGTGTGTGTGTGTCACTCGAAAAAGTGTTTTTGACAAAAACTTTGGCTGAGAAGATAGACGTATAATATTAATTATTTAGAGAAAATATATGAAACGGTAGCTTGAAAGCCGTGAAAAGTTATTAATGATCTTGTTTGCACTTCTAGCAGTCCATTAATAGTAGAGCTTTATTAAACACGGTGACATGTTAGGGTTATGTATGAGATATGAGTTTAGCTGATAGCACAAGATTTTTACCGCGACGGACATTCTGTTCCTAAACAATTTGAAGAAAATACAAACGAATGTTTCTGAAAAAACGTATACCGGTGGCTGATAAATTGTACTGTCATTTACAAATTTAGTGATTTATGTATGTCGGACCCGGTCATTGGCACGGGCTTAAAATGCAAATAGGCAAAATGATAGATTTTTCCATCAAATATATAGCCACGTAATCATAAGAAGTAGCCACGGAATCTGGATTTGTGCCAGGTTGATGGTAACAGCCTCGCTCCCTATTACAAGGGATTTAAACATAACTGGTGGAATGTGGCTCTCTGGTTCTCTGCCTAACTCTTTCGGGATCTGAGGCGTAATATTTATTTATTTATTAAAACTTTATGCACAAGTAAAAACTGTACAAAGGCGAACTTAAGGTGGATGCGTCAGGGTAGTCCGCGAAATTCAAATTTTCTTCCTTTTTTTTGCAATTTGCAGGTCAGTGTGAGGTTGTATGTTGATTAAAATATGATTCGCGGCCGCAACAAATATGGCTTTACTGAGTTATAATCATTCAAATCATCAATACAACGCTCTAAATTCATTTAACCCCATCGAATGACTTTTTCATCAAACAGTCACGCGCATCAAATAGTTCGCCGGTTATCCTGGCACTTTCGCCTTATGTTACGATTAGTGTGTAATTGTGGTAAGAAATAATTAAGCAATACCATAAATATTAATTATTTACAAACTATAATAGAAATAAATATGTACAAGTATAAAAGGGTTACAGGGCGTCCAAAAATTCGTCCGCATCGCTGTCAACAGGAAAAGTGCCCAGAAGGCTGGCAGCATTACCACGTTGGATGGCAATGCTGATTCTTTGGCCAAAAAATAGGCCCGCCCTCTGGTCTCGTGAAGAGTCGGTAAGAAATTAGCCTAATCCTTGTTTTTTTTAAACTTTCATCAAAAATTTTAGAACAGGATACGTTACCTACCCGCTCCGACAAGATGGCTGAAAACGATGTCTATGAGCAGACGAAAATCCTAACGTTCGTGGTAATGAAAACACAGACACTAGTCAAACAATCATACATAATTAATATCGGATATAATGTTAAGTAGATACGATTTATGTTCAGATGAAAACGCTTGCGGAATGTGAATTAGGTTTAATTGCTACTACCGTTATACTAGATCGTCTTTACGATAGTTACTTACTGTGATACATTGCCAAGCTTTTCTAGTATTTACAACAGTAGATTATTGCTTATTCATTCTTAAATACTAATGAGATTAATTAGCGTGACATACAGACGGTCATTTAGCATTAGGCTGAGATCTATAAACGATAATTTACATAACGTAACATTTATTTATTTTCAGGAAACTGAGCCATAGATAAATACCTAACAGACTAATATATAGTACGTCTTTATCATGTACATATATGGTTTTATCAAGTTCTGCGACTTGGATATGAGATATGTTACCATCCCTATCATGCTCTCGTGGTTTGACAGATGTACGACAGCTACAGAAATAACGCTTAGCTACAGTACGTGCTAAGCAAAGGTTGTAGATCTTGACTTTAAATACTTGTTACTAGTTCTGAAAAGATTTGAGTATCAACCGTAATTTAAAACAGGAGCCATGATGATAAAATTTCGCTTTATGCGGTCGTATTTCGGGGACAGGAACATTCACCTACATATAGGAGAACGATAGGGTACAGTGAACCACACGCCCGAAGTAACACTGTTACTATGAAAACAATTTTTTGTAGTACAATGTCATATTACTTTACGAGTCTAATTGTGGACTTGTGTGACTTTTCCTTAAAAAATATTATAATATCCACATTTTCCTACAAGTTTTATCATATGATACAAGCACTTTTTTCCTAGTAACAACATTACAATCAACACTAGAAAGTACAAGACATTTACACGTATTTAATCACTAGTATACGGTAGCACTTTTCCATATTGATAACTAAAAAAACGTTGATAACGGAGCTCTCAGCTCGTTCAGTTAGGCTATGCTCCAATTGTTGCTGTACCGGTGCGCCGGCGCAGACTGGACGTCGTTAAGATCGCTTGGTTCTCTAGACTTCGCTCCGATGATAATTGTTCCTATTATTTTTATCAGGAAGCGTTTATGAAGCGAAATTACTGAGTTATGATTTGGTTTCCATGTTTTTTTAATGATAAGTTGAAAGTTAAATTGCATTCGGTTACTTTTTCAAGTTTGATAAATTATGTGGTTCCACCCGCCGTTTTCTCTCGCTCTTTTAGCTCGGCTCCTAAGGGTTATAGCGTGATATAAACTACCTTTCTCAAGAATTGGGGTATAAAATATTTTTTTTTTTTCGAATCAATATTGGGCTACCAGAGATTTGCGCAGTCGGACAAACAAGCAAGTTATAGCTTTGATGTGTTGGTACCTCACCAGCAATGCCTAAGATTTCGCTGATGAATTTTGAACTTTAGTAAAAGCTAAAATAACCATTAATTTTGCCTGTAATAGTTACGATAGGTTCTTCTCCATACGACTAACTCGAACCATGCATCTAACTTCTGACAGTTCATAAGTGCCCATGTAGGATTTATGTAAAACTAGCTGTAGCCCGCGATCGCGTGAAATTATTATAATTTTTTTTTACTTTGAATCAGATTTTATTATTAATTTCAAGGGTTTTAATATTTTTACACGGAACCCTAATTATTTTTCTAATATGAGATCTGTAATTATTTTTCTAAAATAAAAGCCTATGTTAGACCTTATAACATCAGCTATCTGCCAGTAAGCTTTTACTGGCAGTCTGTCAGTTTCCCGTCAAAATCGTTTAGCCGGAATAATCAGATAGACAAAAATAAAATAAAATATCTTTTTGTTATAAGTACCGTATACACTTTCTTATTATTATGCATTCAGTAAAAACGCCTTATTTTGAAATTACAAACAAACACTTAAACTTTATTTATTTGCATAGATGTATAGATAATTTCAGAAACCCTTATCATTTTACATAAATGATTTAATTTTTGATTAAATATTCTGAATTTTAAACTTATTCTGTGAATTTAACTTTCCATAAATACCTCTACTATGACTCGTAACTTCGTTCATGGTTACAGAACTTTCTGCATTTTTGGAAACTCAGGACGTGTTGTAATTGCATAATCAGCCTATAACCTTCTCACTGCTCGGACACAGGACTTCTCTCAATGATAATAATATATCTTGGGACAACCAACACACCGCCATCTGATCCCAAACTAGGCAGAGCCTGTACTATGGCGACCAGACAACTGATAAGCATACATACATATTATAGATAAATTACACACCCAGATACAGAACAAATGATCGTACTCATCGCACAAAGATTTGTCCAATGAGAGGGAGCGGGCCGTAATCCACCAAGCGGACCAACTGCGGGTTGGTAACTATAAACGTGAATGACTGCTAGCTATATATATAGATGATTAATCATCTATGAGTCATTGAACATCACGGTACAATTTATTCGTCCGTTGCAGTATGCTAAAACAACTTAACTTATAGAATGTTAATCAAACTTCATCAAGACACACGATACTTGTTTGAAAACGTGCGAAGTATTGTGAAAATAACTCCGTAACACGCGAACCTCTCATGTAGGCAAGACAGGCGCTGCCAATATACATATGTAAGAGCATACTTTTATGTAGTCAATTGATGACTTGATCAGTGAACACACAAGATTAAAAATAATAATTAATTATGAATAGAATAGAATAGAATTTTATTTTGCAAACATGGGTAATACACAATAGTTGTTATAAAATATCAAAGCTCAGCCATATTTTACCATTCGGCATGCAAACATTTACATTATTTATGAAACTTGTGCTTACATTTTAAAGATCAAATCGATTATATTATTATTGCTACAATTATCATTCAATATATCAATTAATAAATTATCATTTTCATTACAATTATCATTCAGTATAACAGTTAATAAATTATCATTTTCATTACAATTATTATTCAGTACTTAGATCAATTAATAAATTATCATTTTCATTACAACAAGATTATCATTCTATTAACAAATTATTATTATCATTAAAATTAGTCAACAAATATATTTTTCTCTGTTAGAAATTCATTTATACTATAGTAAACTTTATCCGTCAAAAATTTACGTAGTCTACTCCTAAACATCATCGTATTCAAATCTTTCCAACCACTTGGTAATTTGTTGAAAATAATTGGGGCCATGCAATAAATACTTTTGCGCATCAAAGTGGTTTGACATGGTACTTGACAAAGTTTGCTATTGTCACGCCTATTCCTTGGGAACACAATCAGCTAGGCGTTCAAAACGACTTGGATTTTGCTTCACAAACATAGCTACTTCGAAAATATAAATACAAGGAAGTGTCAGGATATTGTATTGCTTAAAATAGGGCTTGCAACTGTCTGTAGTTTTAAGTTTAAACAATGACCGGAGACATCTTTTTTGGGCCTTAAAGGCAGTGTCTCTGTCAGTTGAGCAATATGAATGTTGGGAAGATTTGATTGGTAAAATTTGAATGGGCCCCGACTGTGAGTCGTTCTGTTCTGCATTAGAATTTATGATTTAAACTACTGGGCTTGTTTCTTTCTTTTTAGGTTTTATTTAAGTTAATTTTTTCACGTATTTCGCGGGCTACCCTTACGCTTCCACCTTAACACCGCGCGCTCCTGCTAGTGCTTCGGATGTTTTAAAAACCACTCAACGATTCTAAAGTACAAACGTTTTTGGACACGAGAGTGTCAAAGTAAGGATCGCTGAGATATGATTTATATCTTCGCTAGATAAATGACAACAGTTTCGTGGTGCAATACTAATGTGTCCAGTAAAATAACGGAAATACCAACCGAATCTAAAAACTATTCCAAGCATCACATCCAGCTATTACATCGCAGTTCGAAAATATTTAACACGAACCAGCGTATTTTTCTTGTGTTAATATTAGTTAGAACAGAAAAGTAGTTACCATTATAAAATGGCTGCAAATTAACTTTATAATTGTTATGAATGCATTTAAGACCAAGGACGAAGTTGTTTCCGTTCCCTGGGGGAAAATTCACGAAATCTGGTGCTTGCATACTTTTTCCTCATTAATAGAAGAGCTCGAGGGGAAACTGGGAGGAACTTGGCTTCCTATTAAGACACGCTTTCGACTTTTTAATTATTTTTATAATGAATTTGTATTTGAAGTTTACAGTTTGATTACTTCTTCTTTGGACCATATTTGGGTCTGTTGCGTTTTGGGTCTGTTGACTTTTCGCATGGTCTTCATGCATTATCTGTGGTTATATCTACGAGTACATCGTTATATCATTTACTTTAAGAAATATTTTTACTCGTAATTCTTACGCCCGTTGTGTGATCTAGTTTTACTTATAATGATATAATTCATTACCGGAAAATAAATACAATTAGATATTACGAGGTTGGTAAATAAGATTTTTTTTAAACAAATTACAAACACTTTTGGGTTCGTAATTAAATTCGTCGGGGTCTTCAGTAAATATGGAAGCTAACGGGTTGGGCCTTTGGGACGAGTCCGTGATGGCTTATTCAAAAAAATTAGTAAGCTGGTAAGTATTTGAATAGGCTGTATACCTTTTTGGAATCACTAGATCAGTAGGATTAAATTATTTTCTGAATTACAGAAGCTCATAATTCCTACTTCATTTAACCATTTTCATAGTAGTTTATCGATAACTAGTTTTAGTGTTTTGTTCTAAAAGAAATTTTGAATAACTGTCATTTTTTAAATGATCATCTTTATGACAAAAACATGGAAATACAAACGATTTTGTTTCCACGAATGAATTCCAAGAATCGTCATTAGTCATCATTCTCCTGCCCTTATCCCAATTTATTTGGGGTCGACGCAGTACGCCTTCTTGTTCCATACTTCTCTATTACTCGCCATCTCAGCAGTCACCTCAATGAATTTCAAGAATATTTTCATTAATTTCAAATCTATTATGTATTCCAACTATAGAATGTTTATCACAAGCAACTTTATGGTCTTGTCGAGCAATTTCGATCTCTAACCCTGTCACTTTGAGGTTTCTTTTTAAATGGCTGTACCTAACTTAACACACTTTTCAAACAATTTTGATCTCTGCCTCAGACACTTTTGGGTTCAATTTTATGCGGTGTAGTTGTACCAAACTCCCTGGCTAGGTGCCAAGACTAACAATAGTCTAGACCGAGTCCAGACTCAATCCTTGACCTATCGTAATCGGTTATATTGATGATTTATCTCTCTGCTTATGTAATGCAGTGAAGATAATGATGGGTTCAAGTTCTTTAACTTGTTTGTTACGACAAACGTGATTGTGTACATAGCTGATATCGATCATAATGGCTGTAAAATACCCATTAACGAAGTAGAATGGCACTTGTTCTCCGTGTCAATGCGATACAATTTTTTTAGTTCTGGACCATGGGAACCTTCTAGTTATGGAGATAGTAGAGGTCAAAGTTCCAACGTTTTCACAAGTTTTTTTTTTTAAATACAAGTTTTTAATGTTATAACTTTACAAAACCTCCATGTCGCTTGTACTATTCAATGCATTCATCAGCACAATGGTTTGACTGCGTTACATTGAGTTTTACAGAAAACCGTGATTTTCACCATAAAAAATAAGTCATTTCCCAGCAATAATTTTTGCGTAGACGTTACTTAGCTTGTACAGAATGCTTCGTGAAGGGTCCGTTTACTCTTTGTATGAATGAACTTTAGGTTAGAGTAGGTATTAGATAATATCACAATCATCTGCTGTACATATTGTTTCATACAAAATAAATGGGCAGATGGGATGGGATGGGATGTCATGTACGAGTATGTAAACGCTTCAAAACTTACTTGAAAAACCAATATAAGACATATTGTTTGGCTGTCCGAATTTGACATGGAGCATTTAGAATAATTATCAACATTCGACACAACCAGCTGGGCATTATACTGTCTAACACCCATATCTACAGTCAAATTAAAGTAATTACTTAAGTTTAGTTTACATATGCAACAATTTTATACAAGAATTTGAATGAAGTACACGTCAAAGAAAGAAAAGCTAAGAATACTTAATTTTTACAGTTATGACACTTATAACTTACTAAACTACTGAATAAAAATCGTATCTTAAATAATCACTTGTAATCTGTATGTATTTTCTTGCAAATAAACATTTTTATTTGATTTGATTACTTTTACTCAATTAATCACTTTGAGCTCTAACTGCTGCTCGAGTCGATCTTCAGGTTAAATCGCGCTTACCTGGGTTGGTTCGGGGATGGGTGACCACCCATTACTTACCGAGTCTCCTCCGTGCCTCGGAAAGCACGTTAAGCCGTTGGTCCCGGCTGTCATTTGTAGATTTTCGACAGTTGTTATAGGTAGTCTGTGGCCGGAAAGTCTGACAACCAGTCTTACCAAGGAGTATCGTATTACCTAGTACTAACTGGGTTGTGGAGGTCAGATAGGCAGTCGTTCCATGTAAAATACTGGTATTTAGCTGCATTCGGTTAGACTGGAAGCCGACCCCAACATAGTTAGGTAAAGGCTGGGCAGATGATGACTCAAGTAATCAATTTGACTTGTTTATATGTAGATATGGGTGTATAACTCATTTCTAAAAAACTCCTAGCTTATTCACCAGCCGTACCAGATATACAGCACCATTTCTAACCAAAACCTTTGTTTACACTTTACCGGTCGCATTGTTTACAAGTATACGTGTTACAGTTGACAGTTCTACGCCGTTTCACATTCGCTTGATATATTTACGAAAGCATGATTAAATACTTAATCATTTAGCACACCCCATTAATAGTCCAAAGCATTGGAAACCGTTTTTTAATTGCGAATACTTTGCTTATCGATACTGAACCTTTTGAAGAAGTGGGTGAGGTGTATAATCAAATGAAGATTATGCTACTTGTTATCTTAAATCTAGTCCACTAAAGCGGCTTGGGCAGTATGAATGCGTAAATTTTTTCACGCTCATATGTGTTCGTGATAGACATTTTACGACACTTAAGAACGCAAAATGTTCCGTTGTTAAACGCTTCAATGATATTTGCATGTTTTTGAATATTTATGTGTTTATAGAACGCGCTGTTAAGAAGATATTTTTATGAGAAACTGCCGAGATGGATATAAAAATACAACTGAAATAGCTTTCTTTGTAATCTCTAGTTTGCCCTAGTTTGACGGCTCGTAATTATGAACGTCTTCAATTAAAACTGCTTTGTGCGATCTTTACGGATTCACAGTAATATGCGTATGATACTTTTAGAAGCTGCATGTATCACGTCTTTAGTATTTAGAACGTAGTCGTAATGATAGGATCATTCAAATCAATTTTAATCACACCATGTTTAGCAAAAATGTGTAACTACAAAATGATCATATTTTTTTTGTGAAACTTTTCGATACTCCTTTTATAGCAAACATGTTTTGTTTCCACAATTCTCAAAAAAACTTATATCTAAACTCACCTCCGCCTCCTACTATGTGTCTTGCGCCGATCGTGGGCGGGCGGGTCACTTGCGTAGGCGCCGCCCTCGCACTCAGCGCTGTGTCCAGCCCCCATCGCTACCCCATTCCACAACACACACCGTCACTGATGACACACGCCACCAACGACACCCCACACTGAAACAGTGACGATGACTATTCTGACTATTCCGAATATTTGGACTATTCCGAATTTCCCGAGTATTCCAAATTTTCTAACTATTCCAACTTTAATGACTTGTGTAGGCTATCAAGCGCGCGTGGTTAGTATGATGAGGTACAGGAAGGTTCAGGGTGCCGTGGTGCTGACGATAGCCCGTAACGTATGGCCCGGGCGGCTCGCGGCGCGAATGTGAAGCGTAGCGTCGCATGCGCACCGCACGCGCAAGATCTACGTTATTGTTAATTAGTTTGTGTTAGAAGCTGATGGCGGGTTTGTGGGTGTCGGTGATGACCGGTTGTTTTTTTCCGTTTTAGTATGTTTTTGTTATATCTTGAATGGAAGAACAGGCTCTTATTGAAACGAAACTTAGCTTTTGTTTGTGCCTTGTCTAACGTTTTTCTTGGGAATGTTTTTTAATTACAGCTTGTTTTGCAGATTACAGCTTGTTTTGTTTTGTGGATAAGTCGTTGGTGTGTTAGTGTGTGTGTGTGTGTGTGTGTGTGTGTTGGTGTATAAATAAATTACGTATAACTTATAAAATGTTATGTTATGTTCTTATAATGAAGAAACTAATAATAAAATTATAACTGAATTGCAAAGAATTAAACGTGATTCAACATAACTCTATAGTATTCGCTAGTTACGTACTTATGCAAGCTGCAATCGCCCAAGATGCTGTTGGTATATTTTAGTAAACCTGTTACACCCATCACTCGCTCTCCTCTCACACCTCGCACCCATCCTCCACGGGCTACTAATTGTTGCGCGATCCGCCTCGGAAATCGCTTCGCTCTCGTTTCTTCTAATTACACGAGCGGGTGCTTTCCCGATGGAAACGTCGCGGGCACCGGAAGGAACCGAGAGTCGCCTGTCCACATGGCCATTTATTTGCCACGGTGACTGATTAACCTCATGACTATCGGGGCGGTGAAGCGGGAATGGTTCTTAATGAATGACCACTTTGTTGAGTTCCGGAATGAATGATTGGCACGTTTATGACATCGTTGCGAATTATACGTTGTTGTGGAATATGATAAGGTTTTCTGAAATTATCTGTACATCTGTACGAATAAATAAAGGTTTAAGTGTTTGTTTGTAATTTCAAAATAATACCTTTTTACTGAATAAATAATAATATGACCTACGTATACTTATAGCAGAGAGACAATTTTTAAAATGTTTGTCTGTCTGTCTGTTTGTTCCGGATAATCTCCGAAACGGCTGCACCGATTTTGACGTGAATTCACTGGCAGATAGCTGATGTTATAAGGAGTAACATACTTTAGTTTTATTTTAGAGAAAGGAATTCCGTGCAAACAAATTAAAATCCATGGAATTGTTAATGAAATCCGATTCATATCGGGAAGTAATATTTCATAATAATTTCACGCGGACGAATTTCACAACACGTCTTATAGTTTTAATTTGCATTTTAAAAAATGTTGTTGATACTCTTGTCAATTGGTTCAATTCTGAAATTGGTAAAGTTTTTAGAGGCTTGGATTGTAAAGAATTCTGAGAGTTTTTTTTAAATCGAATACCAAATATCATGAAAATTTAAATGTTAATATTTCTGTCAATCAATAACAACAATTATCATAAACCAATAGTGGTAAGTGGAATATATTTTAATGAGAGTCCTGTGTTCTGTAACATGGTTAATAAGAGGAAAGAATCTTCAACATTGTACGTTAAAATTGAGACGAAGTCTTGGCTGTCGCCAAAATTGAGAACCAGTCACACAATGGTAAAACTAGGATCACCCAGTAAATCTTTCAACAAATACAAAACTCTTTTTGTATTTCGATAGCCAACTTTCGAACGAGCGATCATACGAAGAACTCCACAGTGGAATCTACTTAATCACACGTTAACTGAAGTATGATGGATCTATCGAAGCGGTGATTAAGTGCACCTCTTGTACGCTGCGATTGGAAAACTGCGGTTAACACACATCTTTATTTACTGGTACAGTTGTGGGAACATTCACACAATAAATGTCAGTGCCAAATACATAAACATTATTGACAATGCTGTGACATCTGTAAGAAATATGAGTTATTTATGTTTTGTCTTTTTTTTAACGTTGATACATATGGTTTGGCCGCAACTCACCTGATGTGAAGCGATGACGTGGCTTAGGGTGGAGCTCGTTTGTATAGAACAAACCGATTGACTCGAACTTTGAAGAGATCTAGATTATAATGATCGGGAAACAGAGAAGCCTGCAGTGAATCTTGGAAAAACGAAAGATTCTAGCTACTAACAGCGACTTTAATGAACTTGCTACGCATTAGTGATAAAACTGGTCATACACCCGCTTGTTCGAACAAACTTTCTTCTTTGAAGCTTCTTTAGCTAAAATAACAGCCGGCCGAGCGACATGTCATTTAATTTATTTCATAAACAATTTTTACATTGCATCGAAAACTCGAGACAAGTCGGTCGTGACCGCAAAATGCGCGAGGTCCCTTAAAGCTTTTGAACGCCATTGTCACATATACGTGACAAGCAAACGCGTGCCCTGAACGCCAACGACACAAATATGCGACAATAATGTGCGGTGCACTATCACATCAAATGAACAGTTAAATAGTTTTGGAATTCTTATTCTTTTTGTACGCATTTGCGGTGAAATTGTGGCTTGGCGTGGAGGGCACGCGCGTGCGTTTATGCTTTGCGGTCAAAAGGTTAAAGTTCAATCAACTCAGTCTATCGCAATCCACAGACGGGCAAAAAAATGCACACTCAAAATCTGAGATTGACTGTTTTTTATGTATACTAATTTTCCAACAACAAAGGACAAAGAAACAACTGAAAAAAAATACTGAAAATTGTACATGTTTTTTTAATTAACCCAAAGGTTGACTGGTAGAGAATACCTTGTGGCATTAAGTCCGCCTATGTGCCCACTATTGTACATGAAGTTTAAATAAATAAATAAAATGGCGAAAATCAATACAGCTTTTGCTGACGTAATATTTTGCACCAACTTAAATTGCGATTTACGAAAACTACAGTATAAAGTATTTAGAATTAACCTATAAAACAAATAAAACAGGAATAAAATCAACATCAAGATAAATATCAAAATGTTTTATTAAGGCGTAGTCGACGTAGCCCGGCTCTGCGGGACTCCTATTTCTGTATGCAAGGTTTAAAGTAACCTAACACCCTCCGGAGTTAGGGTGTCCCGAGCTAGCTTCGCTGGCTCTTGCATCCTTATAAAGCTTAAGAAAACGATTATTTTAGCAGAACATGTTTTCGGAAACTTAGTATTTTTTTCAGTGATGTAATTAAAACAACTTTTTGAACGAGACCAACACAATAAAAAAATTGTGTTTAATAAAAAAAGTGTTCCCTACATTTTGTCCAACGCGAACATACGTGTTCCTATGAAGCAGCTGATTTCTTTACGGGTTTTCATTTATTTCAGTAGCATCTTGCATGAATATTACCGAAAAAGGTGAAAATGATTAACCAACCTTACCGAGTTATTTTTTCCTTGTAAAATAAAAGTCATGCTTCATAAAACGGCTAAAGATTTACGGGTTTGTTCAACAAAGCACATGAAAGGAACGGTAAAAAAGTGATGTTCCGTGTACGAGCCGGGATTGACTTTATTTCATTCGAACCGCTCCTTAAATAATAACTTCTTCTTAATAGGGTTGGCTCAGGATAGCTGATGTTTAATGGGAGTTCTCATTTGCTCGAAGTAAGCTTTATCATGTTCGAAAAGGAAATTGTTAAAATGGAGAATTACTTTGTCAATGAACTATATACCTCAATTGAAACGGGTGAAAAATTTTCGGTGTTTGTTTACCTTTATTTCGTCTAAAATATGCGATTTTGCCTTAACGAATATTCCTATATTCGTTAAAATCGTATATTTTACACATACAAAGGTACAAACTGACACACTTTGTTGTTAAAACAACACTGCCGCCGTCCCTAACTAGAAATGCAAAACATCATAAAATTGAAAATTATGAGTTTGTCGACAACAAATCATTTTGACCTCACCACACACGATATCTGGTCTACGTATGATTAATTAATCTTTATCATAATAAATAAATCCTAATGTACAGGGTAAATATGTATTTTAATTTGAGCACATTCCGGGTAAGGTCCCGGTACGTGCCGGAATGCCGGACATTTTTCATTCCCGTGAAGCGGAGAAGTGAATTCCCGGGGTTGTGTCCGGGAATGAAGTTGTACGTCCCTCGCTCAATGAATCGCTGAATGAATGAACGAACATTCATTGGTCCGTTGGTATGATAGGGACCTTTTGACGTAGTGATAACGGCGCAATAAAATGTACGTAAACATAGGAAGTAATTTACGGGTTACTTGTTTATCAAAATAAATTAGGTGAAATTGTTGGCTTTGTCTTCTATAATCTGTGGATACACAGTATAAAATAAAGGTTTACTGTTTCTAAAACATTTTACTTTGGCGTGGCATATAAATATTGTTGTATTGATATGCCTGCATTGCACCCGTGCCCCCGCAACTGGTTTAGGTGTATTTAAATATATAATATAAAGGTCGAACATGCTTGCTGAAAACCCCTCCGGCCATTTACATCTGTATTATAATTATTGAAAGTAACTTACACGGTTTCATATGTAGTTTCTGTAGCCTGTAAGTTTTGGTAAGGTATTCATTTCACTAATTATGTTCTAGAACTCATTAGATAACGCGACAAACTCACGTCTCATTGCTTTCCAAGCAGTGACTTCTGAAGTGGGTGTTCGTTGATGTCATAAACAGAGGGACAGTGACGTAGGTTCGTTTGTCAAAGAGAACAGATCCGGATTACTTCCCGGTTTTCATCCGGATAAGGTAGTCAGAAAGGCTTTGTGTCCAGTGTAAATAGGGCTGAGGAAAATGAGAGGAATTTGAACCAGTATTTTAGTAATACTAATGTTTATATTATTTAATAATTTATTACTATTAGTTGGTCCCGGCTGTCATTCGTAGTCTTTGACAGCCGTTAAGGAAATCAGAAGGTCGAAAGCCTGAAAACCAGTCCTGCTAAGGGGTATCTTGTAACCCTGTGACTGAGCTGTCGAGGTCAGATTGCAGTCGCTCTAGGAAAATCTCCGCTGATTCAGCCGCAGCCGGTTGAATAGAACACCCACCCTAACTGTGTTGAGGAAAGTTATCTGCAGGGCAAAGGCCTCCCGTTGTTTTTTCTATCTTGAGCTAGTGTGGATCAATCCAGCCTGTAGCCGTCAAGCTCGTCCGACCATCTGCGCTCAGTCTGCCGCGATGACGCTGTTAGTTCGACCCACATTGTGGTTCAAATAGTGATTGATCTAAAAATAGAAAATTGGGAGCAGGTTAAGCACTTGTGTAGGTACCTATATTCCACCCATTTTTAATGGTTATTGTACTCCCTACTGTAAAAGTAACGGCACGATATGCCCATTAAATGACTAAGCACTTGTGGCATAATATTACTTGTAAATAATTACATTAAAAAGAAAATAACGTGCCCTTATTAAACCTGCACGAAAGCGATAAAAGCCCAAATTAATTCCAGAAATATGATTTTATTTCCAAAACGCTTTTGCGTTATTTCATCGATTTCCCCCAAACAATGCACCCATTGGTGTGGCCTGTCCTTTATCGCCGTATTATCACGCTCATGAATAATGGATACCAGCAGTATTGTGAAGCAATAATCCCGACACAATAGTGATTAACGCTTTTGTTCTTAACACTGATTGTGTATTGGAAAATTAATAAATAATTAATTTATTGTGTCTCATTACCGAGGAAATTAATTGAACATAAATAGGGTATCCTAAATGGAGCTATGTTTTATTGCTTGCTAAATGTAAGTTGGTAATTATAGAGGTCTATTATTTTCTTTCATATTTATGATCAAAAGAGTCCTGTAGCGTCTCTCATAGAGCGTTAAGTTACAGCAATTGATTATTTTAATACAACAATTTTAGTCATAAAAAAAAAGATTTTATCTCAACCACATTTTTAGGGTTCCGTACCCAAAGGGTAAAACGGGACCCTATTACTAAGACTTCGCTGTCTGTCTGTCTGTCTGTATGTCAGTCTGTCTGTCTGTCTGTCTGTCTGTCTGTCTGTCTGTCTGTCTCCAGGCTGTATCTCATAAACCGTGATAGCTAGAAAGCTGAAATTTTCACAAATGATGTATTACTATTGCCGCTATAACAACAAATACAAAAAATTAAAAAAAAAAATATATTAAGGGGGGCTCCCATACAACATATATGAATGGTACGGAACCCTTCGTGCGCGAGTCCGACTCGCACTTGGCCGGTTTTTCAAGTTGGTCTACTTGGTCTACCAAAGTTCCAAAATGTGTTTTCACGTAACATAAAAACACATAACATCACACCTGTAATCTCCGAAGGGGATTAGGCAGGGAGTGCCCAATAGTAAATGTGTTATCATCTGTGAAAGCTAAATTCGCTGGTCACAATTTATTCTTGCAAAAATCCTTGACATACATAATTTTCTTTAAAACTTCTAAACAAAAAGTGAAAATACTACACAACTCAACCTAACCCTTTAGATAATATAGGCGTGATGCTATGTTATATTTTGTAATCCTTAAAGTAACATATTTTGGGCTGATTCAAACTTTTCCAACAAATTTTATAGCTTCATTGATTCTCATTTTCCAATTACACTGGGTTCGTGACTAAACTTCCAGTCTTCACAAATTCTCATTACGTGTTCCCGATGTCGTTACAGTACACACAAACCTTATTATAATACGGAATAAATATAAATAATAACACACAAAATACATCCCATTTTGTGAACCGAGAACTAAGGGTGCGTTTATATTTGGTAGAGTAAGATGTCAAGTACTGGAAACCCATTTTCATATTTCAGTAGTCGATTAGGTAAACGATCTGACTTGTGAATGTAAGCCTAGTATTGATTCTAGCACTACATAATATGTTTTCTAGTGTTTCTTCTTTTTAGCGTATCGACGGCATCTTAATTCGACCACGAGTTTGGCGCTTTCAGTAGCCCATAAAGTGTGCAGAAAACAGGACACGCAAGACACGATATTAAGTGTCCCATCTGTCAATGTCCGTGCAGAATAAATCCTGAAACATTCTCCATTTTAAGTCAGACAACTATAATTGAAATTAATTACTGCGTCAAGATTTACCCATACAGTTTTCCTAGGATTTGCGTGTTAAAATATAAGGCTTTCAAATGGAATATCAATGATTACAGTGATCTACTGGTATATCTACTTGCCCAATATAAACGCAACCTAAAGGAACTGTGGCTTGATTTCCGCCGGGAGGTTTAATATAAGCCTGTTGTTATTGTACTGTACGTCGCTTGCCATTCCTATTTAGTTTACTACTTCTGGTATTTAGTATGTAGCGGGGTAATGAGGATTGTGATTGCTCCTTATTCTATTATAAATAAGAATGTAATAGTTTTGTGGTTTTAAACTGAGGATTTTTAGGGTTCCGTACCTCAAAAGGTAAAAACGGAACCCTTATAGGATCACTTTGTTGTCCGTCTGTCTGTCTGTCTGTCAAGACCTTTTTTCTCAGGAACGCGTGGAGGTATCAAGCTGAAATTCATATCAAATACTCAAGTCTATGGTCTCTTGGAGCTGTGAAAAAATCAAACTTCTAAGTCAACGCGATCAAAAGATACTCCCGTTTATGCCGCAAATTTTCGACACTCGCAAGGGAATCAAAACCTACAGGGTACTTCCCGTGAACTCAGAATCTTGAAATTTGGTATGAAGCAACGTCATATAGCAGAGATATAGGAAAAATTGCGAAAAGTATACATTTTTAGTTATATCATATAATAAAAATATTTTTAATAATTTTATTATGGATTTCATTTAGCAATAAAAATACCATAACTTTTACTTATATACCTACAGGTTTGTACGGAACCCTCGGTGCGCGAGTCTGACTCGCACTTGGCCGGTTTTTTATTGTTAAGATCATATTTTATATATGAAATCATATTTTCATGCTCATTCTGTCACGTAAACGACATTTGCTGGAGCGAGAAGTCCGGTTGCAAGCATCCGAATTTAGTGAGTTGCAATCAGAGAAAAATATGCAAAAAAATGCTGATCTGTGCGTGTAAATGTGATTTCACCCTAAAGCTACTCTCATTTGTGCAATGCTTCCCTGGTTTTTGCGTCCAAGACTCAACTAGGTCTTCCCCGCGATCTTCTGTAGGTCTTCGCTGCAGACTGGCATAGCAATTGTACGCGGCGTTTCCGCTGCGGTGCGGTTTCGCCTTCGGAATCGTATCTTGTTCTTTGCGTTTCGGTGATTGTAATGGTCTAGCCGAGACACTCCGAAGCAGGGCGAGTGCCTGAGTGTATACATATAGTAGCATTCGGTGTTCCTCGCTTGTTCTTGATCCCGTCTCGGTTTTTTGCGAGACTTCTCGGGTGAAACATAGAAAAAGCTCCCGATCGAGAGTTTGTTGTATATGAACGACCACAGCATAAAAGACTCGGGTTAAATGATAAACATAACTAAGTACGCACCAAATATTTAATGCTCCCTTAAAACAAATTCAAAGCTATTTGACGCTAAAGTAATGTTTTTCCGAATTGCTAACTGAAAAAGTTCTAGTTGGTTACGGTTAAATTCGTGGCTGAATTTTAATGTTTCGATACAATCTGATCAGAAATACGCGAGTTAATAAGTTTGATACCGTTCATCCGACAGATTTGCTCTGATAACTTTAGTTTGGTTTTAATTAAATAAACTTTAAGCATTTAAACACTTGAGCACTCATAAAATTTATAATAAGCAAATTAATAGCAAGAAGTGAGAAAAAAATATCCACATGTGTGTTTTTGGAGGCAAACAAACGCATTGAAAGAACTTTAAAGTTTGGATGCGTTTCATTTGTTAATTTCAGATTTATCGTGAGTTCTAGACCTTAATTTATAGCAACGAACAAACGCTTGCTGTAATTAATTAATATTAAATCTATAGCTGAAAAAAAAACCACTAAAACTTTGAAAGATAACATTTTTTTCGCCTATATATTTTTTCTCGTACTTTCTACAGCATTGCGTGTAAAGAAATGCTTTAACAAATGATTTGTTCATTTACACGCAGAGCCACAAGGACGAGATGGACAAATAGTGACAGATTGCGTCAATCTGTATCACCACACGCTGAAATGGTGGTAATCAAGAAAGTGGGAGAAACCGAAAAGCGATAGAAAGATATAAGGGACCATTATTCTTCTTGTACGGGAATTTAGCTGATGTAAGGGCAATAAATACACCCTCAACTTTATTTTCGTATGTATAAGCCAACTTTGCAACTTAATTGTTGTACCTTTGTTGTTTCACATAAATGTTACATTAGATTTACTTTGGCCTGATTTTTTGAACGACGAGAACGTTTAACCGAGGAACAATTGTATTCCACGAATAAAATATAGCTGACCTATAAATTAATCAGCCTTATGAAATGTATTCTTAAAAGTTTTGCTCGTTTCCAATATTATTAAGGTAAATTACTAGGCATAATCCTGAAAGACTTGCCTCCTGCTCCTGGTACACCCTTCGAGGGTTACAAGCATGATGTTATGTAATCCTGTAAAACATTGTAAAGGCTTCGTTATCTACTTTTATCTTTCCACAAACATGTCATATTCAAATATCAACATAAAAATATGCAAATATGTTGGAAAGAGGCATAATCTCCGTTTGTTCAGGATATTGAGACTGTCGATTTAGGCATGTTTAAAAATAAGATATTCAGGATATGTCTCCGTCAAAATATGGAGGCGTGTTTACGATATTATTTTGTAAGGCTATGTTGACTTAGCCGCTTTCTTCAAACATTTCCTTACCTTATTACAAGTCTTTATGGTTATCAGAGATCGGAATAGATATAGTTTATTTGCAAGAAAGTAAGTAATTTGTGGATAATATACCTCCCTATAAAATCCCGGAATGATTTTGAAGTTCCGAAATCATCATCTGCCTAGCCTTTTCCCAACTGTGTTGGGGTCGGCTTCCAGTCTAACCGGATGCAGCTGAATACCTTTATTTTACATGGAGCGACTATCTGACCTCCACAACCCAGTTAGTACTAGGTAATACGATACCCCTTGGTAAGACTGGTTGTCAGTTTCGGGCCACTGACTACATGTAATGACTGTCATAGATCTATATATAAATGACAACCGGGACCAACGGCTTAACGTGCTTTCCGAGGCACGGAGGAAACTCGGTATGTAATTGGTGGTCACCCATCCACAGACCAACCCCGCCAAGCGTGGCTTAACCTGAAATTGACTCGATCGGCTGTTATTAATTAGCCACGAGCTCCTTATTTTGTTACTCATCATCGATACCGAAATAAAACTGATTAAATTAGGGGTTCGTATCATCCACATGTTACTTACATCCTTGAACTTTAGGCAAATAAACTTTACCTATTCCAATCATGTTGATGATATTTCTGTAAACCTGAAAACAAGCTCTAAGAATGGAAAGGAAAATATTGGACCATTCTTCGATGTTCTTTATTAACGAGGTCATATACAACAATAAACCGTTGTATGAAAACCAATAAAATAATCATGAGTTCATATTTTTTATTCACGGTTCATTCGAACAAAGGTTTAACAATAGGCACTGGCGACAACAAAGGATGAACACATCGAAATGTGTCGATATTATGTCACCGTATAAATCAATGAAAATGCAAATCGCTTTACTGATTGGCTCAGTGGTTGGGCCTGGGAATTTATATCGATAAAATCCTAGTCGATAAATAGATCGACAATTTCACGGCGACGCGGTGGTGCGTTTCATACGCATGAGATTAAAATAGTGATGAATATTGAAGGAGAGGAAGATCAAAGAAAATTTGCATTGATTGTGTTAGGAGTAATATGAAAGAAAAAGGAGTAAATGATACTATGACAGCTGACTGGGAGAAAAGTAAAAAAAAAACGTGTTGCGCCAACCCCAAGACATAAGTCAAGGGCAAGAATGTGATGAGTTGTAGTACTTTTTTAACTAAACGAATTCTCCACTAGAGTAGTATAAACACATTACGAAATACGATGCTAAATTTTGTAGCGTGATACCAAAGCAAACATTGGCGATAATTGAAATGTTCGTAATAGTGCAATTGTTTCTGTATGTAAAACGCAAACAAGGTTGTCAAACAAACACATGCATTCATATTTAACGAATCGCATGCAATAAACATAATTCTCATTTAACTTTGTGTTTAATAACTTTTGTTTTAAAGGTGTCTCAATGCTGGGTGAAGTTCTCCCTCCATTACTACCACTTCTCTCGGCAGCCTGCAGTCGTGGACCAGTCTTTCATAAAGCGGTCTAACTCATCTCGCCATCTTCGCTAAGGCCTTCCATGACGTCATGTTTTTTCCTTTGGCAGTCATTTAATAATACGTCACATAAATTGTGTCAAAGAAAAAAAAATACAATCTCGTCAAAAGTTTATTAGATAAATTAAACAAGGGTAATAAAAAGAGTAATGTGTACCATCGCATGCAAAAGTGATATCTATAAATCAAACATTGGAGAGAAACGCTGGACAACGTGATGATAATTAGGAAAGTGACAGGGCAATTACGACGTCTGCCCACTGTGCGGGCGTCGCTTTATGCTGCGTACGCGCATACTAAATATGGCGGCGCAATGCATAAGAGGCAGCGGTAGCGGGTAGACTAGAAGCAATTCAAACACAAGCGTATTTTGTTACGATATAGTAGAATTGTCCAGCAGTGGGACTATTGTTTAATTGAAATCAATTAATATTTTGTGGCTTTATCTATAGGCTATAACTATATGTGTTAAAATAAAGTGATTATCAGCTGACGCTGATCTGTTACTGTCTCAAGATTTCAACCAACTGTCGCTAATATGTAATCTAATAAAACTGTATACATCTACCACGAAATACCTACCTAACATTGTATTATCTTATATACAATCTGTACAGCAGGAGGTATTTAGGTAAATCCTGCATTAATGTCGTAATGGGATTAACGTGTTGAATGCAATAGCATTATCTTACTGTTATCTTCCATTGCTTAAATAAAATAAAGCACTAAACTATAAAAATCAGGGATGCCTTAACCAGGAAAGAAAATCCTAAACAAAACCCTTAACTATTTGGCTTACCAAATATTTTTTTTTTAGTGGTCCTACAAAAAATATTGGCCATAAGCGATCCCAAAATAAATAAAATGTTATTTTAACCGAGATGTGAAGTAAATACACCGCAAAGTAGCAGTAAGGGTCTTGGTATACCGACCACCTGTAGGTAGCTTATAATTTATTAAGTTATTTAGGGGCTTGTCACTGCTTTATGGCTTACTAAGGCCGCATTTATGGCGTCTCAGCATCAGGGCGTTTATTATATGACGCATGAAAGATTGTGATTACAAAGGAAGCTGCTGAAAAAATGTGCTGTGCCATGGCAGAAAATAATGGTCTCTGCTATTATTTATTTTACAAACTCTGGTCTGGTCTGGGTAATTCCAGTATGGGAAAGAGACAGAGTTATACAGGTCGTCTAGCGCCATCTCTTTCCCACACTGGGATTACTCCTGCTTTAAGACGTCATGGTAGGCTACCTGATGGCATGTCCATAGACACAAATTACGACCGTTCATATCCTTTTAACCTCTTTTATAGTGCTCTCTAAAAGGAATTTTTGTATTTTTCTAGACCAAGCGTTACAGGCCGCGCGTTGCCTACCAGTAAATGTTAGAATAAATTCCGTTTTTTAACGAAATCAGCTGTAATATAATGAAGAATTCAATTATTTTTATTTTATTTATTTGGGAAAATAAACAGTTACACATTAAAATCTTACACTAAGTTATAAATAAACAATTAAGGTTTATAAATGTATAACCTACGACATTTTCCACAACATATTAAAAGTTATATCTAACAGTGCGCTATATTATATTTAAATCAGAAAAGTAGTTAATACTTAAACATAGACAGGCATGCAAACAACAGAGAAAGAGAGAGAGAATGAACATTATATAACCCACATAACTTTATCTAAGTACCTGCTCCTTTAAATGTTCCGGTCGACTAAATTAAATTATAAGTATTCACGTGCGCCAACCAAGTTCATTTAGTTATGAGAAAATATTAATCATTCCAAAGTAACATTAGCAGATGAGTTACTTCAGAATTTAATTCCACTAATTATGCGCTTACGTGAATGTTCTTCGCAGTTAGTAGGAATAATTAGCGGAAACTTTAGAAGCGAACAAATTAGCATTCTCCGCTGTCGCTTGTAACATTTACCACAAATAATTATCGTACGTCTCTTTCTAACGATTAATCTGCTTGAAAGTTTAACAAAGTATTTTGTACAGTTGCGTGCAGAATCTTTCAAATTAATTCTACATTCGTTTTGACGGAACGTCGCCGTCGTTGTCGGAATATAAAGACTTTTTTGTCATTTTTATTGCTACTCACGTAAACGGAACGTTGCTGTTTTGTTTTCCTCTTCCCTTCGTCGTAAATCGATGGAACTGAAAACAATTTTTGTTCTTAAGTTATGACAAGAATTTATTTTTCGTTTTCGTCTACTTGACGCGCTTAAGAAGACTTCCTGTTGTACTGTTGGAGACAAACGTTTAAATGTTAATGTGTCATAAATATTAAACTCGTCAGTCACGCAACAGTTGGTTCCGTAGCTTAGGGTTAGAAATCCCTATTGTGCGGTGTAAGAGAAATAATTAATTGTTGTTCCTGTAGCTTATCTACTTATGAGTGTCGGACATTCATCGCAGTTCAACATTGTTATTTATAAGCTCTGGATTACCGCTTGTAATTAAACAACATGTTTGTTGAAAAAGTGTTGAGTTTCTTTTGCCTTTGCAATTCTTGTCGCAATATTTTTGTTAGCTTTAGCATTTTGATGTTATTTGTGACATCGAACACCTCTGTATGTACCTATATTGTATTTTCAAACTAATATTATTAAATTCTATTTTGACGACCAAAAGACAGTCTTTTAATGGTCTAATTGAAATAAACAATGTGATATTGATTTCAAAGAAAAAAAAACGAAAAAGAAATAGTTAGGGGCATGTGGCATTCTGTGGTCTCTGTCTACCCTCATAAACAAATGCTTCAGGTTTTGCCTACCTATATATATATGTGACGGCGGGAGTGTAGGCGTAACGATGACAGGGTCGTCATCGTTATCGTTCCTTGGTACGGGTTCCATGAAGAAGGTGGTTAGGTACTCGGGCAAACCAGTGAAACTTAGGTTCAACACAAATTACAGTTACTTTTATTATACGGTAATTTACAATGAGTAGCAATTAAGAAACTAATATAGGCAGGCTTGTATGGTGGACGTGACAGGTTCGATCGTATGATCTGATCAGTGTGGTGTCAGCTACAGCAATGTCTGTCTAGAATTTTGGATGGATGTCCACGTGTATGGCGGGAAATTAAAGCGCCACCTCACGGCGTCCACTGTAGGTACTAATGAATCAACCAATGAGAATCAAGTTTCATTACAGTTCGACTAATACTAAGAAATCAATGGTAGGTAGTAATAATAATTTGAAAATGTTGTTGTCTTAAAATCGCTTGCGACGACATACGAGTATGTATGTTAATTTAAAAATACATTGCGGAGTCTGGAAAGTAATAAAAAACTACACCGATAGTTGTTAATTAATAAATTCATACAACGTTTAACACTTTCGCGGCTAAGTGTACGCGGTAAGTGGAGCGTGCCGACAATCAGGTTGTGTCCGTTCGCGTATAATGAAACAATTTACTTTAGACCACTCCACACCATTATCAATGGAGCCATATGTATGACTATTTATAAAAAAAAAAATGTAAGAAATTTCTTCTAATTTCACCATACGAAGTTGAATCTTTAATAGATTTACTTGGTAAAATAATGTGCACACTGGAGTCAATGCAGTTTTGTCATTAGTAAAGTGTAATTTTTGTTTATTTATTTATTTAAACTTCATGTACAATAGTGATACATAGGCGGACTTAATGCCACAAGGCATTCTCTACCAGTCAACCTTTGGGTTAAATAAGAAAACATTGTTTATTAGTGTTTGTTGTTTTTGTTCTTATTGTAATAATCTGGCTTGAGACAGTCTAGACTCAAGTCTAACACCGAATTTTAATTCTTATAAAAGTAGTGACACTAGTTTTCGACAAGACTCGTAAACTGTCGTGTATAAAACTTGAACGTGTATTGCCGTTGTTTCGGTCATGTATTAGGTACAAATATTTTGCTTATCTTTTGGGTGTTGCATTTAACTAGTCTTAAATTTCTTCTTTTATATATACTTAAATGATAAAAAAAACTATTAGATACAACATATTTTACACCTCGTCGTAAACACGGGGTTACCAGATGAACTATTTCAAATTATGATCCAAATCAAACTCATAAAAAAACCATTAAGTAATAAGTATTCGCACAAAATTCAGCGTCCCAATAATTCCCGAACGGTGTCCCGAAAACCAGATAAGAGTCCTGAAAATTCCCGAACGATGAATAACAAGATTTTACGGGAAACCGCCTCGGAAAGTGGTTCCGTACAAAAGTTCCGCTTCCAATCCACTCAAGTGTAAATGGGTTTCTGTTCATTCCCTTTTAATCCGTTAAAACCTTGTATGATGCAATAATACTCTGTATTTAGTTTAGAAATTACTATGTGACTTACTGGATTAGGTAGCTATTAAACTGTTGGACATGTTTACCTACTGTAAGTAAATCAACTGAAATCCGAATGGCCTACTAAATTAGGTAATGTGTTTACGGAATGTAAACACATTACATCTAAACGGTAGCACTAAAGCCACTAAAACCAGCAAAACACATTAAAAGTTACACAACACCACATTTATTTGAAGAGTCGTAAAATGGGAGCGTAATTTGGCAAAACCTATTTATGGTTTTGTCTAGATTTTTTTAGTAAACCTGTTTAACTGTAGGCATTAAGCTCGTCCTCTATTACATGGGGCTTACAAATAGGTTTCGAAAAACTCTAAACGGAAACACCTCTGCCTAACCATTCGGCGGATACAGGTGTGATGTTATTTTATACTTGTATTTTAAATAATAGGTACCTATTATAATAAAAAAAAACCGGCCAAGTGCGAGTCGGACTCGCGCACGAAGGGTTCCGTACCATTATCTATAAAAACGGCAAAAAAATCATATCTGTTGTATGGGAGCCCCCCTTAATATTTTTTTTTTTTTTAATTTTTAGTATTTGTTGTTATAGCGGCAATAGTAATACATCATTTGGGAAAATTTCAGCTTTCTAGCTATCACGGTTTATGAGATACAGCCTGGAGACAGACAGACAGACAGACAGACAGACAGACCGACAGACAGACAGACAGACAGACAGACAGACAGCGAAGTCTTAGTAATAGGGTCCCGTTTTACCCTTTGGGTACGGAACCCTAAAAAAAAAACTAAAAAACACGCTTTAGAGTTAGAGTGCCATCTTTGGGAGTCCACCATATTGGATTAAGAATTACGTCACTAAGCTAGCCATGCATTGTCATCCAAACTAAACATGTATGCAAAATTTCAGCTCAACTGACTCAAGTTCTGCCCATGAAAGTTAATCATTACAATAAAAAAACCTTTAATCAATACAACTTCAACCTCATAACCTCAAACACCTCATCACGGTCTTTCCACCACCACTTCGGTGGAGTGTTTGAGCACCCTCAGACAAAGGCAGCAATAAGCCCGAGGGTACTTCTCACAAGACGCTGTAGAATAGAGGGTGTTTGAACAGTCGGCAATGGATGTTGCGGCAGGATATGAAAGACGGGAAGGAGGATGTTTTGTGGGAACGCTTTCGTTGTACGTGTTTTAAGATACTGGAAAGAGTAAAGGCGATTCCTAGTCTAACTTTATTTTAAACCATAATAAAACTAACTTTGTTTAAAACTGGGAAAATTGTTGGCAAAAGTTTGTTGTTTATTCGCAGATCTCTTCTATCATACATAACATAATGCATTATGCCTGTTATCCACGAAGGGTTAGGCAGAGGTGTACCTAATAGTACACCCACGTTTCGCCAGTTATATTTGAGTCCCATGTAATAGGGGGCGAGCCTATTGCCATCAACCGAGCATAAATCCAGCCTCCATGACTGCTATTTTGGAATTCATGATTGAAAAGCTCAATAACAATTTGCCCGACGCGGGAATCGAACCCAGGACCTCATGCTCATCAGTCGCTTTTCTTTCAACTCACCTTATTTCGCACTTCATGTGTGCTACCAAATTTATTATGATTAACTTTTTCATTATTTTGTTTCAGAGGTGACGGTAACATACCGGCGCGGTCTGCCGGTGATCACCGTGCCGCTGCCGTCCCGGCGCGAGAAATGTCGCTTCACACTCCGTCCCGTCTCGCAGACCGTCGGCGATCTGCTAGAACAGGTGAGAGATCTTCTTTACATTGTATGAAGGCAAAGAGACTTGGGATTGCATATGATTCTACGGTGAGAAGGGACCATTATTAGCTATGCCGTGACTAAAGCCATCATTGTCTCAGTGCGAAAGAGAGGTGGTGTATAAAATCTTCTTCTTTCGTCTCGAGGTATTGTGTTTTCAAATCACTACTAAATAAAAAAGGTTACAATGAGTAAACCTTAAAAGATACACATAAATATGCCATCGTGGACCTTTTTTTTAAACTTTTTAAGAGAAACAATTCCGTCACACATGATTGTTGCGTTACTTTAACAGTTTACGCAACGCACGCAATGGAAGCTCTCAAAAGGAATAAATTTTTCCCGTTTTTGCAACATTTTGCATTGATGCTCTGCTCTTATTGGTCGTAGCGTGATGTTATATAGCCCATAGGCTTCCTCGGTAAATGGGCTATCCAACACTATAAGAGAATGTTACACTATATTTTTTTCAATTCTATCCAGTTCTTTCTGAGATTAGCGCGTTCAACCAAACAAACAAACTCTTCAGCTTTATAATATGAGTATACATGCAGCGGCCACAAGTTTAATATCAACATCCCGTTTTCGAAAAAAAATATGGGTTTACTCTTCATAACTGCGCCCAGGACATTTTACTAGCAAGCTTGTTTTCCACTAATTGAACTTTTAAATGTCGTACTTATAGTTCGTGCTGAATTCTATCCGACCATCAGACCACAGCCCACTCAGAAAGCACACTTTTGAGTGAATTCTTATTCATTTTCCGATAGCAGTAAAGACCAATCAATTCATTACCTTATAACTTATTCAGTCCCCTTCAAATGATTCTCGGGAGTTTCAACAGGTGGATGGACAGCGGTTACCGTTCACCTTTGCATCTATAAGTAATATTCACTAATAGAAGACTCGCTGGCATGAGTCCAACCGTATTAAAACAATCACTTTAATTTTGGACCCTTGGCTTCATCATAATTTCAGCCAGATGACTTTCACTTCAACGCTTTTCCTAATATTCGTAGTCCTGAGCCTGGTCTTCAGCTGCTTGAATTTTCATTCAGTGAACAGACTATACCTTGTTTTACCTACATACTGTACATCAAACTAATTAACTCGACGTAAAAATTATTGCAGGAAAACGACTTGTTTTTTTTGGTTGAAATATCACGTTTTACAGTAGGGGGTAATGGAGGTATTTAAAGTAAAGTTCTAACATTCAAAACTTGTATTTAATACTTGTGAAAATGTTGGTACTTTGACCAATATCTCTGTAACTAGAAAGTTCCCAGGTATGGTCTAGAACAAAAAAAAATCTCAAAGACGGGGAGAACAACTGCCTTTCGGCTTCGTTAAGGGTAAATTAGGGATCCCTTCTTTTCGCATAATGTTCTTTGTCCTAATATACTTCGGCATAACGATTTTGGCACAATTTGTTTTGGCATAATAATACTTCGGCATAATTTTTTTAGGCATACATTTTATGTTGGCATAATCATCTTAAAGACTAATTTGTTTTGGCATAAATTTGATTCGCATAACGTTAGTAGGCCTAATGACTATTAGCATAATAATATTTTGGCATACAAAATATTGTTGGTTAAAAATTTAATATTATTATGCTGTGCAACAAAAGTTAGTGACAGAACCGAATTGCTGCAAAACCGACTCCACGTAGTCTTGTTCGTCCTACCCCTAGAGTGTAATTTAAAATCGCGTAGGCGCGTAGGGGCGAGGCGGCCCGCGGGCTGAGGAGCAGGTGGCTGCGAGTGAGCCGCCGCGGCTGAGGCTGGCCGGCGAAGCCGGCCAACAAGCCGAAGCTGCGGTGGTGAGCGAAAGCCGTCTGCGACGATTAGCACGTGTGGGGCCGCCGGAGGCCCGCAGCGCCGGAGCCGTGACAGAAACCCTGCCTGCTGCATGTTGCATGCTCGCTTGAATGCTGCATGCTTGCTTGCATGCTGCATGAATGCTTGCATGCTTGCTTGCATGCTGTATGCTTGCTTGCATGCTGTATGCTTGCTTGCTTCATGCTTCCTACAGCGAAAAAAAAACCCACAAAATTGTTCAATACGGTATATTATATTAATATGTTATTTATTACCTGATTCAGGAGATATGGCTTTTTTCCAATCGTCGAAATAAATTGGTATAATTATCCTCTTCGGGCAAAAAAGCTAGGGCGTATAAAAAAGTTATGCTTTAGAACTTTATGCTTAATAAATTTATGCTTTAGAATATTATGCTTCATCATTATTATGGTTAGAGAAATTATGCTTAAAAAATTATGCGTAATTATATTATGCGAAAATATAATTATGCCAAACAAAATTATGCTAAGTTATATTAGGTCTTAATATTTTATGCAAATGGATAGTGAACCGGTAAATTAACACTCATATAAAGACTATCCTCGTCTCAGAGTCTTGGCCAAAACCATCACCCAACTACATAAAACATCTATCACAATCCGAAGGAAGGAAAATCTATTGTTGCATATGTTTGCAAAATTCCTCTGCTCAGCAATGTAAATATAAATATCCCTGGACGCAATGAATGGCATTTGAATTGTAATATAAAAAGTCATTGCAATAATTGTGTGTTTCAATTACTCCGCTGATATTTCTCCGACTCCCTATTCTTTACTGGGTAAATGTTTCGTTTACAGTCAGTTACTATTGACTCCCCAAACATGACAGCTCCCTATAGCACGCGCTACTACAAGTGCCCATCAAACTGACATAATAGGCTCTTAGTTACCACTGTGTACGTTGTTGAGTGGCCCTTATTTGCATACGAGGATGTCTATGTTCGACCTGAAGGGGCTGTCTCCACGAGCGAGAGAATCGTGACGATATTATCGTCGTTGCCACGTATTTCTATACACTCTCTTAGAGGCCGTCTCCACGAGCGAGAGAATCGCGGCGATATTATCCCATACAAATATGTAATATCGCCGCGATTCTGTCGCTCGCGGAGACGGCCCCTTAGACTTATGTCGAGACTATTGGATGGGATAGGTAGATTCCAGTTTCCAAATTGTCTAATACCATTATTAATCTAAACTAATATTATAAAGAGATAAAAGTTTGTATGTAGGGGATAATCTTCGGATCTACTTATCTGATTCCGGAGATTCTTTCTCTAACAGGAAGCAACATTATTCCGGAGTGTAATAGGCTACATTTAAATCGTTTCCGTGGGTTGCAATTCCAATATGCGGTCAACTTACGTCTGTTGTCAGTTTGGTTAATAATTAATTTCAATGAATTCACGATAATCAATCTTAATTAAGTCCATATAACATTTATTATGACCGTGTCAATAACCTACGTCAACGAAACAAATTACTGAATGTCTAGGACTGATGAAGTAAGATTGATTACCAATTAAATATCCGCCGATGACCCCCAAAACACTAACTACTAATCAATAGACTACCACCAAGCTCTAAGTCACCAGCTTGCCGATATTATCGATAATTACGTTTATTACTTAGTCCAAGTTCGTCCGTCTTGAGTAATAGGGAACTTAGGAACATGTTGGTCGAGATTTATGTGTGATTTAATTGAGTTCAGCAGATTATTTGCTCGTAAGGGTTGATTGGTGTGTGATAGGAGATCACTCTATTTAATAGAATACAAAGTTTTTATTTCATACCGGAGTCCATAGGGTTAGTTTCAATTTTACTTAACTTGTAGTGTTAGTAGGTAATTCAGCGTAGAGCCGCATCCACCTCCGCAACATCGGGGAGTCCCACCGATCGGCGAATACACTGAGAATACTGTTGGTGCTGCCACGAACACGAGTCTTCAGGGATGCATCTATCCTAATAATGGCGGCAAAACCATTAATATTATTATCTGCAAACATACTACCATGCCACGGCAGCCGCAGCAGTACTCTCAGTGCTTTAAAATACCATAGATCTGTGATTTGTACACGCACGCCTTATTGGCAGCCTGGTCCAGCCAATGCTGATTATAGGGCTCCTGTCTTTCGTCTAAGTATCTTCTCGTTATTCTTCCCTGGTCTACGTGAGTCTCAACCAAGTCTTACCCGCGGCCCGCGGGTAAGAATAAGAAGATCGCGATTTTCTGAATGTCATTCACCCACATGGCTGTAGGTCTGACAATACTTCGTCTTCCGTCTCTCGGTAGGTAACCATTCCGTGAGTAAATAGGTATACCTAATATCTTTGTAAAAAAAAAAAAAATATACCGGCCGAATTGAGAACCTCCTCCTTTTTTTGAAGTCGGTTAAAAACTACTAATTAGATTCTTACAAATATACTAAACCTTGGATGTTTTCATTCCTTGAAATGTATTTTTTTTCATCTGCAGCTGGCGTAGGGGAAAAAAAAGACGGGTTGCACTCCGGGAGTGCCGGCAGAAGTGAAAACTTGATTATAACAACGTTTTTTATAACAACGCCCTCTAGTAGCAGCTAAAAAAACTGTCGCGCCTACCAGTAACAGTGTTCTCTGTATCAATGCATCATTTTAGTTTTCAATATCAAAGATAGATGGCGCTTTGTGCTAGCGCCATCTACCAGCGGTCTCTCACAACAGTTACTCATTGCATTTGCTAATGTACTTTCTACTACATTCTACAAGATGTCGCTAGGAGTTATAAAACTACGATCATGTTCCAAAACATTTAAAAATTTCTTTAAATAATTTTAAACCATAAAATGTTGAAGGTTAAGTTCAAAATCGTCTACTCTTCATCCGTCTTACGCTTTTTCCAAATTTCTTTAAATAATTTTAAACCATAAAATGTTGAAGGTTAAGTTCAAAATCGTCTACTCTCCATCCGTCTTACGCTTTTTCCAAATTTCTTTAAATGATTTTAAACCATAAAATGTTGAAGGTTAAGTTCAAAATCGTCTACTCTCCATCCGTCTTACGATTAGGTCACGTGTCCTGACGCGAGTGTCCTGACGCGAGTTTAAGATTTTATACCCATTACAGAACAATTTTTTTAGAGTGCTCAACGCCGCTAAAGAAGTTTTCACTTCAATAAAAACATGCAACATTTTCCCTGTGCGACTAGAGCTTTACATGACATGACACATGAATTATGTGCACTACACCTGCTGCTACTAAGACCTGTATACGTTTTTGTGGCCACTGGTGTATTTATTAATTAATTACATGCTATAAACACTAGTAAAAACTACACAAAGGCGGACTTAGAGCCAAAACTCAAGTCCGCCATTGTGGCAACGTGTACACGACGCTGATGTAGACGTTGCCACAATGTGACGTCGGCCGGCGGTGTATCGTGATTATGCGATGTTGGAATGGAACCTAAGTTAGTTAGCTGAATCATATACCGCACAAAAGTGTCAAATGTCATTTACACGATTAGGAGTTAGCTAGCGCATTTTTATTAATTACGCACAATACAATATTTACGGCTGGCCAGCGAGCGTCCCACAAGCTGCTTAGTTAATGTTTGTTCGGAACCTTAATTGTGTGAGTCCGTCTTGCTTTTGGCCGGTTTTTCAATTGTGGTTGTTTTTTTATTTATTACTGTCATCCTTTTTGGTCATGCAGTGGGAGTACAGGTCAAAAAAAACCTTTCTGGTGGACGAAAGCACAAAAAGTTTTTCACCTGCTTTGTCCTCTTAACATTATATTCTATCTATCTACCCCAGGTGAAGGCTGAA
Source organism: Eurois occulta (assembly GCA_950022335.1). NCBI lineage: Eukaryota > Metazoa > Arthropoda > Insecta > Lepidoptera > Noctuidae > Eurois > Eurois occulta. The sequence goes on along the minus strand of OX465484.1, from coordinate 5,060,151 downwards.
GACCGCGGCGTGGAGCGCGCGACTGCGCTAGCGGCGGACGAGCGCGTACGCATCGCTGCGAGCGACACCATCGAAGCGCTGCTCGAGGCTGACTTCCGCCTCATCATCAACGACACAGAGTATTATGTCAAGACTCCTGCTCAGGTTAGTACTCCTAGATATGCGCGATACTTGCAGTTGTAGCGATACTTTGGATTGATCCGGATCGCAATATAGGATGTGATTTTAGGATCGTGATAAATAGGAGCATTATGTCAACCTCATCCTCCATTGAAAAAGAAGATCCCCCGACCAGACGGGTATTGTGTTTAATGGGCTATTGCCCGATGGTTGTCGGGTTTCTGTATTTATTAATTACATTTATTTGTTTTATAAGTTGATTTCTTGGATAACTACTTGCGCAATGCTGGATTTTGCGTGACGTCAGATATGAAGCGTAGGTAGTTCGCATGTGGCGTTATAGATGCTGCCAAACCATCATAGTCGTTATGCCGAGACGTAGTGACTGGATAAGAAGGGGGAAGAATTCTGAGATGGAAAGAGATTTCTTCTTCCATCGAAGGAGATGCAATAAACTGAAATACGGGCGTGATTATGATGATTGTCAGTGTTTACGGTCAGCAATCAGACTGAACGAGTTCACTGCTTCCAGGGGCGATTCGCTTTCTATTTACGTAATACTCTCCAGCAATCCCACCTGAATTGATAGCGATCGCTATTATAGTTTTAGATAAAGGTCACTGGAGTTTATCACACTTCTATTTGTTAGAGGCCGCTTTAGCAGTGCAATCATTTATCCACAATCTCACTGCCCCGTTCGATCACTGCTGCCACTCAATCAATCTCGCCAAAGGTCGGTATCGACTGGAAAGTGCGGTTTTTGAACGTCCTGTTAAAAATACACACTACACTACGTTTTGCTAATTGCACCCAATGATGTTGCAAGAAAATTCTGTGTTTTAAAGCCTGACTTCCATATCATTTGGTATAATAATTTACCACAAAACTATCAAACAATATTCTGCGCCAGTCCTAACTGAAAATTTTGTCAAGCTCTGAACAAGCGGTCAGCTTTACATACTAAACTGTTTTTCGGAAATCGTGCTAAGTAGTGGCAAGCCAGCCCATAGCGCTGCGGTCAGGAACACTGGAAACTTTGTTTTATAATACTTTGGACAATCTGGCTGGTAGCTTTGGGTGGTAAAGCTAAAGTTTATTATAACCTGTTGTACTCATGAATAAACGAGTGATTTCTGCAGCTGTGGTAGCTCATTTATACACCTTTAGAATAAATATAATCTGCCTAGAATGTTTCCTCTGACACAGGTCTTCTCTTTACAAGATAGAGAGGGCTCTAATCGACCCTGTTGGTGTATGTTAAATATTTTTCCATCACTATTTTGAGAGCTGTGGTGATAACCTACCCATTTTCCCAACTATGTTGGGATCGGCTTCCAGTGTAACCGGATGCAGCTGAATACCAGTATTTTACATGGAGCGACTGCCTATATGACCTCCATAACCCAGTAAGTACTGGGCAATACGATACCCCTTGGCAAGACTGGTTGTCAGTCTTTCGGGACACTGGACCAACGGCTTAACGTGCTTTCCGAGGCACTGAGGAAACTCGGTATGTAATGTGTGGTTACCTATCCACGGACCAACATAGGCAAGCGCGGCTTAACCTGAAGATTGATCCAAGCGGCTGTTTTTGCTTAACCACGAGTCCCTAAATTAATTACACAAAGTAATGCAGCTGAATCAAAGTAAAAGACTGGTATTCAGTTCCGTTTAGATTGGACGCCGACCCCAATGTAGTTGGGAAAACGCTAGGCAGATGGCGATGAATCTACACCTAAATGAAAGGTAAAGCATTAGTTAGTAAAAGCACTCCTGGACGGATAACACTCGGCTCAGCGGCGCCAACGGTTGAAATTCATATATCGCAATGATATTTAGACACTCATTTAGATGCCGCTTCGTGTTTAGTGAAAACGGGCACTGTTCTCAAATATACTAACTTTGCAGCATATTTTGAACCCTAATTTGTAACTCAACTAAGTTAGATATAAAAAAAAAAAAGAATTTATTACCTTCAAATAATTGTACATGAAACACTTATCTAAGTACTATGCAGCGTTACAACTAGGGAGAGGAGTGTTTACGATGAGCTCTGGCACCCAATGTAAGATTTAACTTGTGTTTAGGGTGCCAGCGTCTTCGCCTATACTTTGAACGTATAACAGTAGAATATTGCGTATACCTACTACATCGTCGACCTCAAAGCACATCAAAGCAGCTACAGCTATTTCTATTCAGTGATACATACTCTATATCTTCCCAAATACATGCACATATACAAGCTTTAAGCCTATACATCTAATTTAATTGATATTCGGTCAGGCTTACGTGTGTGTTTGTCATACGGTATAATTTGCAACTGGCGGCAAGCCAACTTCGATCGTGTGTTTAATCATTTAGATGTCATTATTGAAAATCAGTTCGATTAGTTGGCCATAGTTCTGGTTTAGTCGGGTGTGCGAGGTTTAAGGGATACACAGATATAGTGCTGATAAGTTAAAGATTTAATCTAGTGTTAACCAATGTAATGTTCCGACATTGATTCATGGATTTGTTAATCTTCACTCACGTAATTTTTATGGAATATCCTAAGTACCAATTTTTTTCAATGGAGTAGTGAACAGACATTTATCGGGTAATAAACACTAAAGTAAGACCTAGTTAAAGTCATTAATGACCTTAAACTACAATTAATGCTTGTTTTCGCTAACAATAAGCGGCCCCTAAATGAATGCCTAAATAATGCACTATTTAAACGAGTATCGAGCGTTGAAAATCCAGGAGAAAGTTTTAAGGCATTTATTTAACTATTGTACTAATTTGTCTAAGTCGTCTCAGGTTAGCGAAAGCTGGCATTAAAATGTCCATTTTTTCGTAACCACTACTAACAGCTCAAAGTCCATCGAAGGGATCAGCAAAAAAAATGGAAATAGGTTACTGTTGAATTAGCGCAAAGGAAATAAAGTAATGAAATAAAATGTTTCAGCACATAATATGAAAGAAAAAGTTGTTTACCAAATAAAAATCGTAACAGGTAAAAATATAGGTCAAAGTAATTTGACGTAAGCCTCCATCTTAATAAGCTAATAGAAGGAGAATAATACAGTTCGCTTTTCCTCGAGAACTTAACAAATAATTTGTCCTTGACAAAAAAACAATCTTGAGTAATGGCGGAGGATACAATTTCGCAATCATTGTCGTCGTTAATCACTTTTTTGATTAATTAGTTAAAGTCCGAAGTGATAAGTTTGTTATGAAGTCATAAAACTTTTAATTATGATATTATTTTGCGAGAATATTTTTGTGACGAACGAAAGGATAACTCATTTCTGAACTAGGGTTGTGAGTTCAAAAGGAACTTTGGTGACTTTTTAATGTTAAGTTATCCTCAACTTTGTTAGACTTTTGATAGTCATGAACCGAGAAGTCTGACAACCAGTCTATCCAAGGGTTATCGCCTCACCCACTCGTATTCAGCTGCAGCCGGTTAGACTGGAAGCCGACCTCAACATAGTTATGTAAGGAAACTTGAACTTAATTATGTTATATCCCCAAACATTACCGTTATCTCTGTATATCCCTAATACCTAGGAGTAAATACTACCAAGCGTAGTGCCTAGATTAGTAAAATAATAGTAGATTGTTCATCGTTTCTATACGAAGAGGGATTTGGCCCGCAAAATAAAAGTGACAGACGGAACCCCATTGAGTCGACACAGCAAATCTGACCTTTTTTTAATCCACGACGATCTTTTACATCCGACACATACCAAAAAGGAAGAGGACCAAATAAATTTGACCTTACAAAGCCACAATCGCTCTCACTCCGTAAAGTAAGCACATAAAACCTTTATTGTCCCCATAATAAATAACTGACTTATGTAATTGCAACTACTCGAGAAGATATAGTAGATAGTACCTATGTATGTTACAGTTACAACTACCTGTGGTCTCTGCGCATAGAGAAAAAGACCATTACGATATTGATCCCTACAATTCATATTGTTCATCATCATCATCATCAGTCTACAGCAGTCCTCTGCACATAGGCATCTTCAATCGCACGCCATTTGACTCGATTCTTATGCTGTTGCAACCAGCCAGCCCGCGAACATCGTCGCTCCACCGAGCCTGAGGGCGCCTCACCTTACGCTAGCCGATTCGCGGTCTCCACTCAAGAACTCGTCTACCCCAGCGGTCATTGGTTCACGGTCAATTGATATGGCTATTTATGATGAATTCGTCATTACCGTTGTGACCTAAATCAATAGATGACCTCGGCCGGACAAAGTTTGCCTCGATCCCAATCTTTACACGAATAGCGCTCCAGCACTACCCGAATCCAGAAATCCTGTTACCTTCCCTAGACAACCGGTTCATCTTCCCCGCTGAACGTTCCGGTTCAGCCCTATCGGCCATCCATTCTGCTTGTAATCTCCCAATTAACTAGTCCAAAAACAAAATACTTATTATTTATTTTATGAAAAAGAAAGTTTACAAGAATCTTAACTTAAGAACTAAGCCTCACAAAACCGTTTTCACGGTTGGTCTGTGAGAACGGAACAAATAGTATTATAAATAAGGTTTACCAGTGCGGACTTATTTGATGAAAAGTAACAAACAATTAAATATAATCCCAATACCAAGGACAGTAAATCTAGGAACTTAGTAAAAACAGTTTTGGCTAACAGTCAATATATTGTTTGTATTCAAAAATAATTTACAACCCCTCAATACCGCGTGCGATTATCGTAGTACGATGGCCACACGTCACCTGCATTCCGTGCTACGTGCACACCAATTAGTTAATAGTTAATTACCGTATCAGGGGCCCGATGGTGCAATTAATTTGCTTAAGTACCTCCCTGTAATTGCGCCTGATCACTTTTGTGCCCCGGTTTGCCCCACGTTTCTATTTGTTTGGGACACGGAGTGGGAGGGCAATTTAGTGCGTTGCTGCAGGATTTTTAAATAGAGTTTTATTTGTTAATTAAGGTAAAGTATTCTGGGTGTGTTTTAATGGCGTTTTTACTTTTAAATTCAACTGAGTAGTTGAGTCTGCAGTTATATCGGTGAAGAGCAGCGTTTTAGCTGTTGGAGCGAAAATCTTTTTGGTTTTGTGTCTTCCGATTTTTCTCACAACCAGTTCAGCTGTTTAAGTTCGTAGGGACACACTACTACAGGAGGGGCCCGCAAGGGCCGATGCCTGCCAGGGCTGCGGGACTGTTCGAAAGAGATACCGCGGCCCTGGAACATAAAGGGCAAAAGAAGGAACATGGATGGTTTTTAGTCAGTAAAATTCTGACACTCCCTTCCGCTCTGCCCAGAGCGGGAGGAGTCATTTGATGATTTCCCATCCGATAGTAAAAAAAGGGTTTACCATTGGGCGATGTAGCGTAGAGTTTTGGGTATTAAGCTCAGCGACAGAATCCCCATCCCAAAAAAAACAAAAAGGGACACACTAATAGACAGACTAACTTTCAAAGCATATACCCAAGAGTCCTCTCAACTTCTTCCAATCTCTGTCAACCACAAGGAACTATTTATAAATAAACAGATTAGTAACTCCTTGGAAGTACCCAACCATGAGTCCATTACTAAAATTCACTCATATTCTTGCTACGATATTTCATAAACTCATGGAAGATCGTCTAATCCTTGCGTACACGTCTCGATGAGCGGGTTAAGTCGTGCTTAAGCCGGCCGTCAGTTAGATGGCATTTGAATGGCTTGGAGCGTTCTCTCGACTCGTGAGAACATTATGCTACGTACAGCTTTTAAAGCCTTAGAAACCATGTTTATGGGGAATTATGAGATGCGTTTGAAATATAAGTCATCTATTTACTTTACTAGCGTTTGCTTTCTGTTTTGCCTGGTCGCAAATTATCCCACGGGAAATTACTACCGGGATAGAAATTATCCTATGTCCTTACCTAGGTCATGGTTTATCTGTGTGGTTAATTTCATGATAATCCGTGCAGCTGTTAAGGCGTAAAAACTAACAGAGAGATAGACATATTTGCTTTTAGCTTTTTCGCTATTTATATTAGTATGCACCCAGGTCTTTGTAAGCAAAAGGAATGATCAATGTTTTCTTCAATTTACGTAGCAAAATCTATTAGCAGCGTTCTATTAATTCAACCCACCAATGGTTAATGTCAAGGACTTATGAAAGACACGCGTTAAAAGACTTTCAGGAAAGTGACGGTACCATACTCGTACAATTGGTACTAATATCTATATTGATTGAATATACCAGGAACTTCAGGTTTTCAATGACAAGAACTTTTCCGAGTACCCGTTATTTAAAGGTCCGTTTCGATTTTCTATTTCAGATTAACTTATTAGGTATAAATAAGCTAATGAGCAGTAATAAGCTATGATATATTTATTCTGAGGATAATTAGCTGAACCTATTATGTCGTTTCAAACAATTTCAAAATTGGTTACTATAAAGTGGTTTCAATTGTATATTATCTAACCGAACACAATGTATACTTTTAAAATTAAAATGCCATTCCCTTACGTGAAGGAAAACGACCGTTTCTATCTTGAACCTGTAGTTGGTAATGTTCGTATCCGAACACGGATTTAAAGTATCTTGGTTTATTAGTATTACGCTGGCTACATTTTAATGTTTTTATTTTTTACTGGCAACAAAGAGTTGGTTGATGGTACTTACTAAAAATTATGGTGGAATCACGTTGGCTATCAAAAATGTGCATTTAAAAGTGTAGATCTTAATGAATAAAGTGATTCTAAAGATTTCACAATATAATTTTTATTTATATTTTCGCCACAAACAGGCGTAAGTACTAAGCAACTAATAAAGTTCTCAGCCTCAGATTTGTAGACCATAATTATGGTTCATCTTACTCGAAAGTAATTCACTAACATTGGATTGATTTGACACATGATTTTCTACTAAACGTTGAGCTAATATTTGGACTGGCCCAAAGCTCATTATGTCGCCACTCCCTAATGTCCTTAGTTATCTTTGGTTATATCCGGGGTGCAGGCCTTGATGTCCAAACGTATTAGGAGCACGCAGTTTAGGGTATCTGGTAGTATTGATGTAGATAATACTTCCGGTAAGCCGACTGGGAGCCGACACCAATATCGTTGGGATAAGGCTAAGCAGAGTATGAGTTTATGTATCTTTGGAGGCGGGACTATGAACTTGCACTGAGAACTGCCAATAATTCTGAAGCTAGCCGATCGGGCTTACCCGATCGAATAAAATTTGATCAACAATAGATGAGTGCAGCGCACCGTTGATAAACCAATTAACTCAATTAATAATATTTTTTTCTTATGTTTACTCTTTAAATAAATTGCAAGGTTGCATGTCTGTCGGTCTTTTACAGGCTGTACTTCGGTGAGTGTGCCCAAGAGCTCCACGTGATCATTCCACCATCTCGCTTCTTCCATCGGGAGTCCAGACGTACTGCGGGTTATCACCCATTCCTTGTCGATGTTCCACACATTCGCACGAAGCGCTTTGCTACATCGTTTATTATGCGCACAGCCAAGGAGTGGAATTCCCTGCCTTCGTCGGTGTTCCCAAGTTCATATGACCCCAATCTATTTAAGTCGGCGAGTTAATAGGTTTCTTTAGCTCGTTCCATCGTCGACCTCATCTCTGTCCTCAGGACTAGATTGAGGTCAAGAGTACGCCCATCAAACATAAAAAAAAAAATGTTTTATTGTTAATTAATTTTTTTTTTGTTTTCTTTGTTTCGTTGTTGTTATGTTTGTTGTTTACCATTTTGTTGTTTTGTTCTTTCTATCAATTAAGAAAAGATTGATGTGTGCCAATCAACTCTTATCACTATCAATTCTACATATTCTTATTCTCTCTTAAACCCGTTCTCTCAAACTGAAGATATAATGTATACAGGCTGTGTTGTTCTGGCTAACTTAAATGCTTCCCTTGGGGTACATACTATCGTATTATACCGCTTCTTGGTATCTCACTCTACTTTGAGGTCACATAAAACTATAAGTATGCTTTCAAACATGACGTCTAAAAATATTCAGTAGGTCCTAACACCTCTTCGTAATATTGAAACTTTATGTATGTATTTCAATTACTTGTGATGACTTGCTATAAAGTCTTAGAGCATTTTAGTTAGAGTGGTCTTAAAACGAAAGTTTACGAATAGGAGTCGTATTTTATCCAGAGAATAACTGTGTCCCAGCTGTGAAAACATTAAAGGCTGATTATGCTGTCGTCTCTCACTTAATAAAAATCTTTAATTAATTAATTCACTGACAGACAGAGCTTAGCTTGAACGACTGGGGTAAAAACCTGAAGATGGTTTGGTCATGTCGAGAGGATAGGTGAAAGGACTACAAGGCAGATGCGAGTTGCAACGCCGCGAGGGGGCGCTCTAGAGGGACATACACAGACCTTATTGGTGAGCTTCTTCAGAAAGGTCAGATGCGTAGTACTCGCAACTGGCGTACGTTTATGACCAGATGTATGAACGTGGACGCTTACCCCCATGAGAAAAAGACGGAGGAGTTCATCTGGGTATATATGTATGTAATCCCATTGGATGCACGGTTTATGTGATATAAAATTTGTATATTCCATTATAAGCCTACAATTAAACGATAACTTACAGAAACCAATTTTAAATGGAACATTAACGAAGAAAACTTCGTCCATAAATCATTCCTTTAAAATAAATAGCGCAACCTGGCGCGCACGAAATGTTCTCGAGTAACTTGCTTCCCAATTTGCCAATAAACCAACACTTGGCGAAGCCTCAATAATAATTAGTTCGGTTACTTACCTCGGGCCCTGTATTCCCAGATGTTGCTGAATACGTTGCCTGATTTACTACCTAATTACCTACGGCAGTAATGAATCGGTTCACTGGTTTAAGGTCACAGCACACATATCAACTCGGACAGGGATCGTCACCGTATCAACTCGAGCCATTCAGTATTCTTTGTATGAAACTCCCTACTGCAACGCACACTAATGGGAATCGTAACGTAATCGCCTCGTCTCGGGGCAAGCTCACGAACCGCAGTGCGGTGCGTGGTCAACTTGCAGTTCCCGCGCTTAAGGCTCGTCGTCCCCGCGCTTACGTCTCGTCTACGTTCTTTTTCCTCTTCGTCCAGTGCCATGGCTATGATTGCCATCTCGCGTATTGGGAACCGAAACATAATCGTGAGCTACACTTCACGTTCGGATTCAAATTACTACACTGGTGCCAGCCAGGTCAACCAGCGGTCGGCGAGCCGTAATCGCGGCGTCTCCTAGACGTAGGCGAGTCGACGTATCGGAGCTGATGATCCGCTTTGGTTACGTGCTTACGTTAGGTTGTCGCCTGTTTGACGGCGAGGCGAAAGACAATATGGTGACTATTCCTTTCCGAGTTGATATGTGTGCTAAGACCTTTATTCTCCAATCTACACTGAGCTCGCGTGGTGGATATACAGCTACATGCACCTACCACAAGACAGTTGTTTCTGTACCACCCAAAAGTTTACTGATAGAGAATGCCTTTTGGCATTAAGTCCGCCTCTGTATAGTCACGAGCACCAATATATACAGGGTGAATTTTTGAAGTGGGCGTGGATGGCCAAATCCAAAACTGAGGAATAGCGAATAATGCTCAAAGGTGTCTCGAGCTCGATTTTGAAAAAATCGTAAACAATTGAAATTAGAACTATTACAAGTGAGTTGACGTCAATACTGATTTTGTTCGACGTTTCGTTGATTACCTACTAACTGTTTGCATACTGTTATGTTTTTATCAAAAACGAACCTTTTCCTTTAGTTTGCCGTATGTCATTATTTCCCAGAATTTGATTCTTATTAGCGACACTACCGAATAGTGTAATAAGTAATAATACAGTGTGTATTTTTTACTGAAATCAATGGGTTTGATCCTGGATATTGATTTTTCAAAAATCTAATGATGCAGTTTTAGTTTTCATCAAAATCAGGCTCGAGACTCCTTTGGGTATTTTTCGCTATTCCTCATAGTTTCGGATTTGACCATCCACGCCCACTTGAAAAAGTCACCCTGTGTATGCTTTCCTAAATTTGAAAGCAATTTACGCGAGAAATAACGATTGCAACTTGGAGTTAGGATCTTTTTCATAAAAATATGAGTTCCAAAATACGATATTCGTAACAACGAAACTTTAATCAGAACAGTAGCAGAAAACGCTTTTAAAAGTTGTTTAGTGATTACATAATGGTGCACGTGACTGTACGTGTGTGCTTATAGTATTAAATAAATCAATATCTTTAAAAGTTTCCGATTTAGTCAAAATCTCATCATCATACCCTTGTCCCAACTATGTTGGGGTCGGCTTCCAGTCTTACCGGATTCAGGTGAATGCCAGTATTTTACATGGAGCGACTACCTATCTGGCCTCCACAACCCCAGTCAGTACTGGGTAATATGATACCCCTTGGTAAGATTGGTTGTCAGACTTTCGGACCACTGCCTACCTGTAACGACTGTCATAAATCTATAAATGAAAACTGGGACCAACGACTTAACGCTTTTTGAGGCACGGAGGAAACTCGGTATGTAATTGGTGGTTACCCATCTACGGACTAACCTTGACAAGCGCGGCTTAACCTGAAGATCCACCCGAGCGGCTGTTATTCGCCACGAGCTCCTCATTTCGTTACTCATCATATCAGACTAACGATTTTTCCGAAGTTAAGTTTCGGTAGGATTCTAAAATAAACTAAATGCGACCTTTGCAAGCCAGTCGCTACCTACTAGCGACATTTTAAGCGTTCACCTATATTGTCATCTAAAAAAAAATATGTTTTTAATAAATCTCTCTGTTCTGTTAGTTGCGGTTCGTGGCTGTGTGTCACTAGATTACATTCAGTAAGTGATTGACGTACTATCTACATGAACAGTGATTGAAACACCTACTAATGCCCATATAGTACATCTGCAGACAACCATAAACCAAGATACAGGCTATGTCAACATACCTACCACCAGTACTTATACCAGTTTAACATACCTTTACACTGAATAGTATAGGATCAAAGTACCGTTTGGCATACCTCTCCACAACACACACGCACTGTTGACATATTGAGAGACAACATTTTGTATCCTGAATATCAATGCAGTGTAATTTCCGACTACCTACAGTTCTTTAGACATTATTGGTCTATTAGCTTTTTCTGCGGATTCGTTCGGAAAACGACAACAATTTAAAAAAAAAACTCGATTCTTAAAACACCTCCAAATTCTTTGACCGAACAATGAATAGCCTCAGCTATAAAAAGAAAATAATGAAGTATTATTTACAAAGAGTATCAGGAAATATTTTTGAAAAGAAAAGTTCGAATGTAAGAGGTCTTTATGACCAGGATTTTCCTGTTTCCTAACGGGAAAACCAGGTTTCTTAATGTTTATTTACATCATCTCAATATAATTTATTTATAAGGTGCAAACGGACACTTCACGAAGACGCCAACCAAGCATTCAGTACATCAAACTAAGTAACTCTACGCAAAAATGATTGCTGGGAAACGACTTTTTTTTTCGGGGTGAAATCACGTTTCACGGTAGGACTCAATGTAACGCATTCAAACATTGTGCTGATGGATGCATTGAATGGTACGGGTGTCGTAGCAGTATTTAAAGTAAAGTTATAAATAATATTAAACACTTGTATTAAAAAAAAAAAAATCGAAAAAGTCGGAACGTTAACCCCCAATATCACCGTAACTAGAAGTTTCCCAGGTATAGTCTGGAATAAAAAAATAATATCGCAGTAACGGAAAGAACAAACGCCTTTCGGCTTCGTTAAGGGTACTTTTACACCCATTATACTCACAACTTCCACGTAACATTTTCAGTACATAGGTAAGCTTCAGTTAATATGTATCTTAGCTAAAGTCCCAGCTGAGTACCTTGTCACTCCAATGAACAGCCCCGACCGCCTTGCTAACTCCGATATCTGGCATCCCGCAGTCTGATACAAGTTACAGTCATTGCTATAAACGAGGCGTGAATTGCAAGAGATCGATTTGTAGTTGGCCCTTATAGTTAAGTAATATTTGAGAGGAACGTTTTCATTAGAATTTAAAGTTATGCAAATACTCCAAAATTGTAAAAGAAAATCTTTGATCCTTTAGCTATCGAGTGGTGTAATAAAATTTTGGATGTAGATGATAGACACTCCTACACTTCAAACATATTATCTGTGCAGACGGGAAAACAAAGAACTAAAATAAAATGTACCAAATTTGACACATCGATGCAAATTTTCTTGACTAGCAACGCCACCTTGAACTGCACACTTAAAGTGGTCATACATTGAGTGGAAAACGGTTACCACGTATTCAGTACATCATTCTGAGCAGGGGGCCACTTAAAAATTTTTCATCGGTTATTAAAAACAAAAATCAGCTGTTTCACAAAAGTGCACGGTCAAAATGTATGGAGCAGCAAATTTTTTTTTAATAACCGATGAAAAATGTCCCTTCCACCCTGTATGTAGCTGCAACGCCAAACTAAATTCCCCGATTTTGTAATCATCAGTATTCTGAATTGTCTCCCACTATGAAAACAAAATATCTGCAAAATATTAGTGGCTACTTAAAAAAGTAGAGTAGGTAAATCTAAAATCTTAATCTATACTTATAACCTAATATTATAAAGAGGTAAAGCTTATGAGTTTGTGAGGTTGTAGGGGGTAATCTCTGGATCTACTGAACCGATTTTGTTAATTCTTTTACCTATATAAAGTTACGTTATTTGTGAGTGTCATAGGTTATAGATTAACCCGAAAAATTTAAAGACTTTCGTGGTAGTCGGATTTGCAAAGTAAGTCGGAGAAAAAGCGGTCGAAAATGTTTACTGTCCATCGAAGTGGGCACGGGTCAGCTATAACACAATCATTCACAACTGTTTTCCGTCACGAAGTTTTTCTGACGATGCTGTTTAGGTACTAACATACAGTGAGCAAGCAGCTGGTCCATCCAGCTGTCCTGTCACTTAGTTTAATTCCGACCCTAACTTTTTTAGACTAAAATAAACTGGAATTACGTAAACGAGAAGAAAATAAGAATGAAACCCAAGCATGTACAGAACAAAGATCAAATTGACATAGTTTTCTTTATAAGATCATATTACTGACATAAGCTCCAAAAGAGAATGCTCATGGAAGTATGGAATCCCGTACCATGCTGCATCAAAATCAAACCTTGTTTTTTATAGACTACACTGATCGTATTAACTCCTACAAAAATTATTTTTGAAAAAAAAACCCGCGTTTCAGAGTTATTTTATAAAATCGAAACTAACCTAAAAAGTAGGTCTATTTTTTCGACGCTACCAACGACGTATTTTAACACAACATACATTACATTATTGCTCTAAAAACAGCGTAATACACTAATATTAGTAAGAATTACGAGTTAAAGTAACATCCACAGTATGCTTGACTGAAACTCGATTTTATTTTAGACCTTTACATTGCCAATAGTCAGTCAGTACAGTACAAATGTCAGATGCCACAGATAAGATAACTATAAACCATAGAGTATAGTAAGTGCTATAAACTAGTCGGGATTTAGGGATGTAATCGATAAATCAAAATCTTTAGGCTGAGAAAATCTATTTTGTTGCAAATAGCAATAAACCAAACTAAATCGATTTGGTGTACTGATCTTACTTAATTGTAATTAATTTTAGAGTCCGCTCGACAGACAAGGGTTTCTTCAATTGAAACGGAACGTCATTTATATTCAGTTGAAACGGAACGTCATATAAAGGGAGTAAAACAATATTCGTACTTTTAAACTCGAAAAGTATATTTCCAGTTCAAAAATCAAATCCCCGACGCGTAATGCCGTAAAAAAATATGAAACTAATTACTATAATATTTTGGTTTTGAGGCGCGAGACTTTTTGGTACCAACTTTGGTCATTGTCCTTTCCTCTCATTACAAGTGTGCAGGAACAAGGTGCGTTACGTAATCTAATTAGCGAGGTTACCTCCAAGTTAGCTGAAATTTTAATTGTGACTGGCCTCTACCTGGGTTTATGAACTTAAAAATTGTATTTTATTTACCTTACAAGTTTACGACTAACAAAATGTTTATATGTATATATACCGTAAATTGCCTGCCTTGTTGGTTTAGTGGTCGTAAGTGCGACTGCTGAGCATGAGGTCCTGGGTTCGATTTACAGGTCGGACAAAGTGTTATTTTGTTTTTAGTCAGGAATTTCTCAGTAGCAGCTACGGAGTCTGGATTTGCGCCCGGTTGATGGCAATAGGCTCGCCCCCTATTACATGTGACTTAAACATAACTGGCGAAATGTGGGTGTACTGTTAGGTACACCTCTGCCTAACCGTTCGGGGATTAAGGCGTGATGTTATGTTATGTATACCGTAAATGCTTTCTGCTTACTCTTTAGGGTTCCGTACCCAAAGGGTAAAACGGGACCCTATTACTAAGACTTCGCTGTCTGTCTGTCTGTCTGTCTGTCTCCAGGCTGTATCTCATAAACCGTGATAGCTATAAAGCTGAAATTTTCACAAATGATGTATTACTATTGCCGCTATAACAACAAATACTAAAATTTAAAAAAAAAAAAATTAAGGGGGGCTCTCATACAACAGATATGATTTTTTTGCCGTTTTATAGATAATGGTACGGAACCCTTCGTGCGCGAGTCCGACTCGCACTTGGCCGGTTTTTTTTAATGTTGTTCATGTTACAAACAAACATTTTATAAGAATATATTTTTACACAAAAATGCCTCTTATATAAAACGATTATTACCTAAGCCTTCGGAAAATATAGGGGTGACGTTATGTTATATTTTCAGAACTAATTTATTTCAAGTTGAACTTAATAAATTATTCAAATCTTTTTTTTTTTTTTTGTATAACAAAATTGAATACTCGCTGTATCTGTTCTCTATATCAGATTCCCATCAGTAAATCGGCCATTTTATTTATTTCTGGACAAACCAAAGTACTGAATAAATGAACAGCGGTAATGACCACAAACCGACTAACAAGGTTCGTCGGTTACCGGTAAATGTACTCGTGGCGATAATAATTTTATTTGCAAGCGATTTGTTATGTGTTTAGGTACTTTGTTTTTCTCAATTATAAAGACCTAAAGGATAAAAGACTTGAAGCACTTGTGTAAAATCTATACTATTATGCCTGAGTAAAGAATCGTCGTCAGTTACAGAACTAATGGGTGTAAAAATACCCTTAACGAAGAAAGGCACTTATTACCCCCGTCACAGCGATATTTTTTTTTGTTCTGGAACATATCTGGCAACCTTCTAGTTACGGAGATATTGGGGGCCAAAGTTTCAACTTTTTCACATGTTTTTTGTTTCATTATAAGTTTTTAATGTTATTACTTTACTGTAAATACATTTTCGTGTCCCGTTTACTATTCAATGCATCCATCACTTCGATCAATAATGTACTAGATTCCCGATAAGCGCATCAAAAAGGGTTGTTCCCGTTCGTCCACACCCCGTCGTCCGCACTGCGGACGACTGGGAAAGATGCGTTCTGTTCGTTCACAGTGTAGACGAACAGAACGCAACATTCCCAGTCGTCCGCACCTCGTTTCATGTCTACTTTAAGAGTCAGCGTAAAGAAATTTTAAACTAAATAAATGATTTAACGGTTTAATCAATTTAAAAACAACATAACTATTAAGTTTTTATTTTATTTAAAATCATCAAATGTTAAAATAATTAACAACAATTCTAGTTTTTATCACAGCTCAACATAATTTACAATAATTAAAAGGCAACATTTTAACTAATATTTTTTTGGTATTATATAAACATTTTAAAGCATATAATAACAACATAATATGTACTAAGTAGTGTTTAAATTCATCAGTATTTTTCATCACAGATCCCGAATGCAAAAGCTCATCGTCACTTTATTGCCATACCGTGGGCTTGCAATATGCAGCGAGCTGATTGGCTATTTCAAGGCCATGTATCTATTTTTCATTCCCAGAAGCGTCATCAAAACTGATAAGCGGAGTGCAAAGACTGTCTTTTGTTGGAGGACGACAGGGTGCAGTTATAATAGTTGAGTATATCCAGCCGATTGTAACTTTAAAACTTTTTACATATTAATTGCATTTAAACTGATATTGATACAATACCCAATGTGTTATGCTATACATTTAGTATAAAATACGCAAAAAAGCGTTAGATTTACTAGGTATGTACTTTAAAAGTATTTGCCTTCCTAAACTAATAAAGCTAAGTACATAATATTTTAAAAGTATGTTTATTATGTAAGGAAATACTATCATCATATTTTCTTTATTAACTCTTAGACTAGACGTGAGATGACGGGGTGTGGACGACTGGGAATAATGCGTTCTGTTCGTCCACAGTGTAGACGAACAGAACGCAACATTCCCAGTCGTCCGCACTGTGGACGACGGGGTGTGGACGAGCGGGAATGACTCATCAAAAACGGCCCGAAAAATAAGAGCACAAATACTGTTGTGCTCTTATTTCAAATTAGTATGGTCCAATCATAGCCAACGTTAAGACGTCAAAATGCCGCAGTGCGCGTTCAAAAATTGTGTTAATAATCACCGTAACACCAAGATTTTGGAAGGAATATCTTTTTTTCGGTAAGTTTATATCAATATGTCTTTATCATAAAATAAAAACTGAATTAAATAGTAAATATAAGTCTTTTAGCAAATTATGATTGTTTGGCCAATGTTTGCTACAACGCGCCAACTATTGTAACAAACATCAACTATTCTGGAAATTATGCCTTAAACCATGCATGTAAGGTAGAATTTCTTTTGCTGTATGTTGACCAGCGAGCTTCGGTCGTAAAAATTTATTGCTTTTTTTGTATAGCTTGGTGAACATAACTTTAAGTTGTTGTATTTAAGGTTGAATTTACATTAATGCATATTTTTTTTTAACTAGAATTAGGTAAATACGATTGGTGCCAGTTTTTAAGTGAACTTTTGCATGGGATTGTGTATCTAGTACATTATTGATCGAAGATCCATCAGCACAATGTCTTGAGTGTGCTACATTGAGTTTTACAGTAAAACATGATATGTACAAAAAAAAACGTTTCCCAGCAATAATTTTTAAGTAGGGTTACTTAGTTTAATGTACAGAATGCTTGGTTGACGGCTTCGTGAAGGGTTCGTTTACACCCTGTATAGGAATTAGTTCCTAAGAATTAGTCAAATGTCCCAGAAAATGTTAGGCCTAGAATCAGAATCAGAATCATTTATTTGTAAAACATAGGTATAACATTAGAGATCTTATAAATAGTTAAGGTTCTTGCTATGTTTTGTCGTTACTGACATACAAATTAGAAAAGAAAAAATCAATTAATATTACAAACAATTAAAAAATGATTACAAATAGAACATGTCAATTAAATTAAAATAAAATAAATCACACATAAGAAACGTTAACAAAAATTAAAATCTTACAAATAATAAAATGTCAATAAAAGTAAAAATCATATAATAAAAACAAATATAAAATGTCAAAAGTCATAAAATCACATAATTATCGTATTAATTCACACTAAAAATTATCATTTAAATATTCATCCACACTATAATAACATTTCTCAAGTAGTATCCCCTGAAGGGACTTTTTAAATCTGTTCCGTGTGTTGTTCTGTGTGTTGTTGTTGTTCTGTGTCCTACTTATGCGTATAGAGGATGTAAACGGACCCTTCACAAAGCCTTCAACCAAGTAATCCGTACATCATACTAAGTAACTTTACCCAAAAATTATTGCTGGGAAACGACACTTTTTTGGGGTGAACTTGTTTCTCCAGTTTTCATACTTCAGTACGGCTCTTTCGGTAGTTCGCGATCGCGGTGTGAACCGAAGTATGAACAGGGCCGGCAGTCTCGACATAGATACCGACAATGTCGCAAACTTTCGATCACTTAATAATAACAGAAAAAAACAACGTACATAACGTTGCTTGCGAGAAATGCAAGTCTTAACATCCAAGATGCGTTTCTCGCAAGCAACGTTATTGCAACCGATTTTTTCTGTTATTATTAAGCGATCGAAAGTTTGCGATAGTGTCGGTATCTATGTCGAGACTGCCGGCCCTGAGGTGAAACGATGCTCGCCCGGCTCGCTCGCTCACTCACTAGCTGGCGGTGTAGCATAATCAGCCTATAATGTTCCCCACTGCTGGGACACACGGCCTCCTCTCTATGAGAGGGAATGGGCTATAATCCACCACGCGGGCCCAGTGCGGGTTGGTAGATGTCACATGTCTTCGAATTTTTGGTTCTAGGACATGCTGGTTTCCTCACGATGTTTTCCTTCACCGTTTTTAGAGCAGTGGTGATGATATAAATTACACAATGTAATGCGCCTGCCTGGGTTTGAACCCACGACTTACTGTTCGTAAGTCGGGGCGGCCACCGCTGCTCTCCGGCGGTCTGGCCTGCGCTTTAATACTACCAAGATATTTATTTACGGACTAAAAATATAGTAAATCAATCATTAACAACAAAAATTTTACAGACCACTAAGCGAAATACCTATAAAATAATCTTCAGCAGCATACAATGTTGCTGCATTCAATTGTACTGCGACCATCAATATGCCTGTTGTAGTAGAACAAGACACCGCATTGCAGGCAGCGGTATTTGATCTACCTCTGTAACTTGACGATCTTACATAAACCCAAGCCGTTACTAGACTTATAGTGCAACTTGCTAAATGATGGCACATCAACATGCCAACATTTGGTACCCCACTAACTTCTGCCCGCGACTTCGCCCGCGAGTTAAGCACTTACTGTGACAATCGGCAATAGTGTAGCTTGCCATTCGTTAAAGATTTTTTGAAATTCAATGAGCATAACATAACATCACGCCTGTAATCCCCGAAGGGATAGGCAAAGGTGCACCTGACCTAACCCAAAAGTCCCATGTAATAAGGGGCGAGCCTATTTCCATCAACCGGGCACAATTCTAGACTCATGACTGCTACTGAGAAATTCCTGATGGAAAACCTAATAACACTGCCCGATCCTGGAATCGGACCTAGGACCTCATGCTCAGAAGCCGCGCTTGCGACCACTCGACTTACGAGGCACAGAACTCTTTTTCACAATGGCCTAAAACTTCTTATAGCTCCTGAAAGCTGACTGCTACGAACTTGTGATTATGCTTTTCTCGACTGTGTTGGGGTCGACTTCCAATCAAACTGGACGCATCTGAATTTTAGTATTTGACGTGTTAGAAAGTAATTAGCATACGGATAGACAGTTACTTATCCTAGACATCTCACTTTTCTGTCTGTAAACTAAAATGTAGGGCAAATAAAACAACAACAAAAAAAATATGTAAGGAAATTCTCAAATTTAAAAAACTCCCAGGATAAACTCCACAACAGCGCGAAATTTTAATAGTTGCCTTCATTCTCACCTGTTCGTCGGTAATGAGTGTCTGGCTTTAACGAGCTTCCCTGTAAAGGACTTTTTGCAGCTGGATTATTTACTCGGAGACAGTTTCTGGCCTAGAATATGCGATTATTGAGAGGAGATTTATTAAGGTCACTGGTGTGCACAATTCGTGTAATTATTCCACATGACAAAAGTCGAAAATCGCTTCGCATTTCAAGTAAAAAAAAACTTTTTTGCAAAAAAAAAACCATTTCCAGAAAAACACTAAAACAGTCTAAAAATAACTTTACTTTCGGAACTCAGTGACTTTGTTTGTTTCATTGTCTTTTTTGCAAAAATACAATGAAACAAACAAAGTCACCTCCACACAAATTCTTGTCACGAAACAAACTACTGAACTGATTTTGTAGAAATTTCTGTGGGACCAATCGGAAAGTATACCTTTACACAAAAAAAAAAATCAAATCAGTTCATAATTGACGAGGTATGAGGAAATAAACAAAAAAATACAACCGAATTAAAAACTTCCTCCTTTTTTGAATTCGGGTAAAAATAGAAACGTCCCGTCCTTGTAAATAAAAAAAATATTCAAGTTGCTTATTTCGAATCACAGTTCGAGAAAATCGCGTAACTACTTAACTAGTCTCGGTGTTTGAGTTTTCCTTTGTCGCTTTTCGTTTTCTGTTCCACGCTCAAAGTGCAATAATCGCCAGGCGAGTCTCACCTCCGAGATTTGCAAGCATGTTCTCGCCTTTCGGCAGGTAATTCTCCCTAGTGTAAATGAACCTTAAAAGATCTTTTTTTTATAGCATAAAGTGAAACTACACGGTATGCCAACTGAGGAGAAAGCCTTTTTTTACGGCGCTGGTTACTGTCGCTCGTTATTCCGGTAGCTTGGCTTGTGTAACCCTGACTGTGGAAGTTTTTATTTTGGGTGATTCCTAGTGTTTATAGCGTGATTTGAGCGGGATATTGTTGAGGAAAA
This sequence comes from Eurois occulta, assembly GCA_950022335.1. Lineage (NCBI taxonomy): Eukaryota > Metazoa > Arthropoda > Insecta > Lepidoptera > Noctuidae > Eurois > Eurois occulta. Next base: position 5,039,652 of record OX465484.1, on the reverse strand, counting down.
ATCTAGTTTTTTGAAGAAATGTAGTTTTTGTGAGTTAGTATTAGAAATCCTTGATAAATAATGTACGATCGCGGTAAAATTGATCTTTAAGATAGAGTAGTAGAGTAGGTATTAAAATTCCTTTAAAAAGGAGTCCACTATACACGTCACGACTATAATCCCCGAAAGATAAGGCAGAAGTGTGCTTTAGTAGCTATAATCAGATTTCACTAGATATATTTCATCTTTAGGTTCAAATTGTACTTAATAAGTAGTCCTTATTAATCATCGTTTGTAGTTCTTTTTTTAGGGTTCCGTACCCAAAGGGTAAAACGGGACCCTATTACTATACTAAGACTTCGCTGTCTGTCTGTCTGTCTGTCTGTCTCCAGGCTGTATCTCATAAACCGTGATAGCTAGAAAGCTGAAATTTTCACAAATGATGTATTACTATTGCCGCTATAACAAAAAATACTAAAAATTAAAAAAATATATATTAAGGGGGGCTCCCATACAACAGATATGATTTTTTTGCCGTTTTTATAGATAATGGTACGGAACCCTTCGTGCGCGAGTCCGACTCGCACTTGGCCGGTTTTTTTAAGATCTTGTTTGTAATTATTACCTATGTTTACGAGTAAATGATTCTGATTCTGTATGAATCACATACCTAAACATATAGCAAAACTATACATATAAATCTTTTATTTACAACAAATCGACACGATTTTTGCGTGCCACAACGCTGTCATTATAATTTTCACTTTATACGATCAATCTTGTAAACGATGTCTATCCCTCTTCATCTGAGCATAAATTAAATGTACGTCAGTGTAATAATGTTCTACATATTTCCATTACTTTTTTATATTTTAGGAAAGTATGGTAATTCTTTAACCAAGTATAATATGGCCTACCCATAAGTAAGAATAATGTGAATCGTGATAAAGTGTGAATGTTATACACAAAATATATGCGTACGAATATTTATTTGTGGTAGAATTTCCTATGAAAGAATTTATCTGAGAAAATACGCATAACTGGCTGCTAAGAAATGTTAGATTCGTTCTTGTCGGAGTTTGAAAAGAATTCCATCCTTGTTGATGATATTGCAAATTACTTCCCGATTTGAATCGGATTTTGTTAACAAGTTCAAGGGTTTTTTTTGCACGAAACCCTAATCCTTTTTCGAATATATAAGTAGCGTATGTTATCTCTTATACATCAGCTGTCTGCCAGTGCCGTCAAAATCGGTTCAGTCGTTTCGGAAATTAGCCGGAACTAACGGAAAGACAAATACAAAAAAAAAACTTGATATAGTTACCATGAATAGCTTCATATTATTATGAATTCAGTAAAGAGCTGTTATTTTAAAATTACAAACAGACACAAATGTTCGCTTCGGCTTGATTTCACACGATTCGGCTGCCGACCGGCAAAATCTAATTCCATTTAACCACCCAGTATATGATCAGACCGACCCTAAAATGAGTAGCGCCTCTGATCCCATCGAATTATGACCTAACAGAAACTTGAAATGATAGTTTCAATCAAACCGTATGAACGATTTTACCAGTGTAGCAATGTCAAGGTATCGTATAAAAGTTAATACGTATAACCAATAATAAACTATTTTCCCTTTCATGCGATAGACGATGAAATAACGTGAAGACTCGTACAATCGTGGAGTACATGTCAACACATAGGTACAGCCGAACAAGCTAGTAGGTATACAGGTATCAAACTTGCAATTTCTTTTAAACAATGCTCGGAGTTTCCTGAGAGACAGAAAGAGAGAGTGTAGAAAAAGAATTGACTTTTTTCAAAACTGTATTGAATATGCCAAAAGCTTCAAAAGTTATGACATAATGTAGTTTAAAGATGAAGCATGTCAAAGGTGCGATCAAATCGACAGACACTGAACTCTGATAGATAGTCTACAGATATATGTATCTGTCAGACCGGTGTTAGCAGCCAGTACGCAATCTGTCCGTAGCTTGAGCTGTTGGTCCCGTTTGTCATAAGTAGATATTTGTCTGTCATTACGGTTAGTCAGAAGCCCGATAGTCTGACAACCATTCTTACAAAAGGGTATCGCATTATCCAGTTACTAGGTTATGAAGGTCAGATAAGCAGTCGCTCCATGTAATATAAAGGGTGTAACAAGACCCTTAACGAAGCCGAAAGGCACTTGTTCTCCCCGTCATTGCGAAATTTTTTTTTTGTTGTAGGCCATACCTTCTAGTTAAAGAGTTATCAGAGAGGTCAAAGTTCCAACTTTTTCACAAGGTTTTTTTTTTAAACATGTTTTTATTTTAAGATTTTTACTTTAAACACTTCCACGACCCCCGTACTATTCAATCCATCCATCATAAAACGGGATCCCTTCTTTTCGCATAATGTTCTTTGTCCTAATATACTTCGGCATAACGATTTTGGCACAATTTGTTTTGGCATAATAATACTTCGGCATAATTTTTTTAGGCATACATTTTATGTTGGCATAATAATCTTAAAGACTAATTTGTTTTGGCATAAATTTGATTCGCATAACGTTAGTAGGCCTAATGACTATTAGCATAATAATATTTAGGCATACAAAATATTGTTGGTTAAAAATTTAATATGCTGTGCAACAAAAGTTAGTGACAGAACCGAATTGCTGCAAAACCGACTCCACGTAGTCTTGTTTGTCCTACCCCTAGAGTGTAATTTAAAATCGCGTAGGCGCGTAGGTGCGAGGCGGCCCGCGGGCTGAGGAGCAGGTGGCTGCGAGCGAGCCGCCGAGCTGCGGTGGTGAGCGAAAGCCGTCTGCGACGATTAGCACGCGTGGGGCCGCCGGAGGCCCGCAGCGCCGGAGCCGTGACAGAAACCCTGCCTGCTGCATGTTGCATGCTCGCTTGAATGCTGCATGCTGCATGCTTGCTTGCATGCTTGCTTGCATGCTGTATGCTTGCTTGCATGCTGTATGCTTGCTTGCTTCATGCATCCTACAGCGAAAAAAAAACCCACAAAATTGTTCAATACGGTATATTATATTAATATGTTATTTATTACCTGATTCAGGAGATATGGCTTTTTTCCAATCGTCGAAATAAATTGGTATAATTATCCTCTTCGGGCAAAAAAGCTAGGGCGTATAAAAAAGTTATGCTTTAGAACTTTATGCTTAATAAATTTATGCTTTAGAATATTATGCTTCATCATTATTATGGTTAGAGAAATTATGCTTAAAAAATTATGCGTAAGCTGTTATGCGTAATTATATTATGCGAAAATATAATTATGCCAAACAAAATTATGCTAAGTTATATTAGGTCTTAACATTTTATGCAAATGGATAGTGAACCTCATAAAACAATGTATTGAGTGCGTAACATTGAGTCCTACCGTAAAACGTGATTTAACACCCCAAAAAAAAAGTCGTTTGCCAATTTTTGCGTAAAGTTACTTAGTTTGATGTACAGAATGCTTCGATACGGGTCTTGTTACACCCTGTATAGGTATTAAGCTGTATCCGGTTAGACTGGAAGCCGACCTCAACATATTGGGAAATGGGAGATGATGATGATGTAGTAAAAATATGAATATTTTTGCCTGTATACCAAATAGCTTGTTCAACTGTACGATAAATGTTGATATGCAATAATTGCGTTAAAAATTATACCCTGAATGTTAACATGGTTCTGACACGCGAAGTTTATTGTTTGAAGTAGCTATGGTGGTAATTAGTATTACTCGTAGGGTTATTGTAGGGGTAGTTCAATGTTATTGAATTTTAGTGTACAGGTACTAGTTCAAATTCAAATTCGTTTATTTGTCCGAATAAGGTACAATACATGGTCTTAAATTAATAAATGGTTTCTAGTGTACGGAAAGGTTATATATAATTCCCTACTATTATAGGGAATGACTGCCTCGCTGGTCTAGTGGTTGCAAAAGAGACTGCTGAGCATGGGGTCCAGGTTTCGATTCCCAGGTTGGGCAAAATGTTATTGGGTTTTTCCATTAGGAATTTTACAATAGAAGCTACGGAGTCTGGATTTGTGCCCGGTTGATGGAAATAGGCTCGCCCCTATTATATGGGATTTAAACATAACTGGTGAAATGTGGGTGTAGGTACCTATACCTCTGCTTAACCCTTAGGAAATATCACCTTTCCGTTTGTTACGTAAAAGCTTTTGATAAAGTTTGGACAACAGGATGTGACGTTTAAAAGAGTTCTTGTCCATTGTTATGGTTGTTATTCTCAAAAAAAACAACTGTATAATATTTTAAACGATACTAAATAACAAACAGAAAAGATAAATCAAACAAAACGCACGATGAGATTGTATAGATTTTTTCACTGTTGAATTGGTCAGCAAAATACCCCAATACCCAATATTTTTAAATGGCTTTTTTTTTAAATGGCTTTATTTATAGCACCGAGGAATCAAACAAAAATACACAACATTCTCACCTTTAAACCCGTTATGGAATTACACAGCCAACTCGATGGAAAACTTCATAAAACCGTCGCTTGGCAGCTTTTTGTAAATGTAACGTGCTGTCGACATCGTATATTATGACGTCAATCAAAAGCTATCGTGACTTCGCGACAAAATACTAGCAGAAGTTTCAATAAGCTCTATGATTGATAGCAATAGCTCATCGATACTGCACTGAAGTATAAGATGAAAATTTTGGCTAGGAAGGAAATTATTTTTATGATGGGTAGTGTCTGAAAGTCTGAAAACCAGTCTTACCAAGGGTATCGTATTACCTAGCGCTAATTGGGTTGTGGAAGTCAGATAAGAGTCGCTCCATGTAAAATACTGGTATTCAGCTGCATCCGGTTAGACTGGAAGCTAAGCAGGAAAAGGCTAAGCAGATGATGATGGGTAGTGTCTGACTGACTTTTACATGATTGTCATACTGGACTTCGAAGTTTAAAGTACCGATTTACTGTATTCATGAAGTTTAAAATAACGATTTCTGTGAGTTAGAAGGTACACTATGACGAATTACTTGAATGAGCATGTCCATCACCGCTATGTTCGAAGAAGCTTGCTGTGACGATTGACTAAATTTCGAATGTTCATTGAATCTAAACCCGTTGGTCGCTGAGCGAACTTGAACTTATGGCCGTAATGTGAGCCTCCTCGTATCAGTGCCGTAAGTCAGAAAAGGCAGAGACGCACTAATTGAAGACCTTGGTGGATTGGACCTGTTGAATACGCGACGTGAAAACTCGGTGAAGCCTCCCAAATCTGCCCAGCTGAATTCTCCCCTTTCAAAGTCTTACAAACTGCAGAGTTTGTACGAGGTACAGAATAAGTACCTAAGCTATAGTGGCAGGGAGGCTAACTACTAGGATTCAGCTGGGTTGTGCAGCGTTTGGGAATCTTCACCGATTCTTCATAGAAAGAGTTTACAAATTAACTAAAGTTCTAAGTCTTACTCAAACAGTAACAAATACTCATCCCATACAACCATCTCAAAGTCTACTAAAAGAAAGAAAGAAAGAAATAAAACCTTCTAACTACGAAAAAGTAATTAAGAATTCTCGTCTTACCTATTCGTAGCAAAACTACCCGACTGTATCACAAGTTAACACGTGTAGAACTTCTGTTATCACGTGATTACACGTGTCGGTGCACCTGCGACTGAATATTTGATCCTTACTAAGTAGCTCCGTCTACTTGTTAGTTCACTACTCTCCATGTGGAGTAGTTTGGCGGTTATATAGTCAAGTCGTAACTGGGAAAAAGTATACATTGTAGTGTTGTTTAGAGGTTACGTGGTCTGCAGTATTCTTTGTTTGTCGAGTTGGGTTTCGTTTGTTTGTTATATATCAAGCTGAACAATGTATGGTTTCTGAAAGATACTGAAGGTTTACTTGGGAGCTTTTTTATATGATGCAAATCACTGGTATTATTTGAAAATAAAGCAGATAAATGTTACTAGCGCGCGCATTGTGAGGACTCGAAAACGTCCCAGTTGGGACATACCTTTATATAACTGTGACTTATATTGTATCTGTGTATCTTTTGTCGGAGATCCAAATAGATAAATATATAAATAAATAAATACTGTCTTTAGTCTGCATCAAGCAGGGCGAACTACGCTCTATAGGTATGTTTATACCAGTGCGACCAGATTTTAAACGTCAGTAACTATGAAAGTAACTTAATCTTGTGTATAATATCATTCATGCAAATAATATCAGGAAAGGAATTAACCAAAGCTAAATGTACTCGAACATAATCACGCTACCTTCCCTAGTTTTATGTCAGTCTTCCTTTCAAAAAATCGCGAAAAGCCTTATCATAAAAACCTGAACGAAAAGTACGGTACTTTAAGCAGTTTTATAAGTCCTCAAAATGAACATGCTTTAAGTTAAAAAAAACCAAGTCCGTATAGGGTTGACCCCTATAAAGAAAGCCACAGTAAAAATTCATTACAATTTCAAAACACTCAGAAATTATAAATAGCAATGGGTCTACTTAGATCCCCTAACCGCTATTTTGAACACCCATGAATACTTGATCGTTGCTCGATAGCCTCTTTACATTGCATTACTTGAAGGAAGGGTTGGATTCGACCAGAGTTTGCAATCATTATGATCATTTTAAGCAGTCATAGAATATGCATTGAGTTTAACTGAGTTAGCCGAAGTGGCAGGGGTCGGTTTTCAATATCATTCGAAGTTTCGGTTGCAAAGTAAAAGCTGGGGTTGAATATTCAAAAGATAACCTGCTGTATAAGATTCGTTTGATGGGGTGGTCTTTTTTAACCGACTACGGCAAAACCAAAAAAGGGTTATGATTTTATCAGTGTATAATAATATGTATGTTAACAACATGTTTACAAAAATGTAAAGGGAAGGTATTAAGAATAGAATTCGAAGATGTTACTTACACGTATTTGATTTTTGTGTTTTACAATATGTTGGTACCTATCGTAAACGACAACATATTGTAAAGCGAGTGTTGGTTTTCAGGTGAACAGGATAACAAAAAACCTTTAAAAACTATTTTTGTAATAGAAATCTCAAACATCCGATGAATACCTTAAATAATGAACACAATAGAACACGCATTAAACGCTGAAAAACCTTTTTCCCGTGCCTGTACAAATAAACAAACAACCCATCTAAGATCGAGCAACAAAACATTCTGCCCCATTTTCAACCCCAATTTTAGACCCGTTCATTAACTTCAAAACATCTCGCGTTTAATCAAAACTCTAGAGATTTAATAACGTTTGACATGTAAACAATCCGTGAGCCTTTGTATGAAACATGTGGAAACATGTCGAGTGTTCGCAAAATGAAACAATCTGCTATTTGCATATTTCGGGGATGAGATTTTTCCTCGTGACACCAAGGAGTTCACCCCGTACACCGGTTTAATTCATATTAAGCCGGTGTACGGGGTGTTTTTTTTGATGATGTTGATTAGGTACAGCTACAGACTCTAGAATGAAATAGGTAATAAAATAACTAATCTAAAAAATACCACTGAAAAACAATCACACAGGCGATTATTAACTGATTATGATTTTTTTACTTTTTTATGCGATTTGTCGTTTCGAATTACTTTTAAACATCTAAAGAAGGTGGGTTATGTTTTTTGCGCGCATGCATGTTTGTATGTACCGTTCCATTGTGACCGCGTAATCGAAACGGATGAACCGATTTGGATAAATTATACGTCGTTGGATTCGTCTTGGTTGCGTAAGGGTCACTGGCTACATCGAAAAATTAAAAAGAAAAGAAAAATGGTGAATTTTGGGCGCCATATTGTGGAGCTCGATTTTTTTTTCTTCTAAAACCGTCGAGTGGGGAGTGGATGAAGGGTTCCTTCCGTACCATCGTCAACAACGTTGATTCCGATAGACGGACGTCTGCCAATAGACAGACGAACGGTTGGGCGGATGAACGGACGGACAGCGGAGTCTTAGAAACTGGGTACCGTTGGTTACGCTTCGGGTACTGAACCCTAACAATCACGCTGTGTTTTTGGGGTATTGCGTGTAAAAAATGTTAAGAATTAGTAATCCCAGCGTGTGATTCCAGGACGTAATACGCTGTCACCTGATTACCTCTCCCACGAAATTGTAATGTGACGTCTTAAGGAAAATAGCTAAGTCCTTCCCCTGGCTTAAATGTGTATATTAGCGTCCTTGACATAATTATGGGAGGGATCTTCGGTAACCTTGGAACGGCTTCTGAATGGTATTGTTTGCTGCACACTGAGAGCTTGTGAATATAATTTTTAGTGAGCAAATATAGAAAAAAAGGCCTGCTATGTTTATCGAATGATAACCGGTGAAAAATATCTACTTTATGGGATATATAATGATGTGGTATCGATGGTATCCCTTACACCTCGGATTACAGTAGTTTGAACAAGTTAAACCATCGGAAAAACAAAACTATTTGCTTATCCTTCACTCTCTCCCATCATTAAAACAAATAAAGATGGTATCAGCCCACAAGTTCCCAGCAATTTGTCCAAGTAGGAAAGTAAATTAAAAGGCGTTAGAACTTGCCGGGCCTTTCGACCCTCTTGCCAACTCACAAGAAAACTTTGGTAGGCACGAGTGCTTATAGGAAAACTTCTGCATCTTCCGGAGAGCTAATCATTCATGAAAGTTAACGGTGTGTAGAAAAGCCATAAAATGAAGATACTAGGCTAACGAGATCTACAGAGATTAGTCTAAAGAACTGCCCGGTAAAACATTATACAGGTTGGAAGGGACACCGACGCGAAAACGGTTACCATGTATTCAGTAGGTACATCATTCTGAGCCACACAGAAATTCCTCATCGGTATTTTTTTTTTAAATCAGCTGTTCAATACATTTTGACATTTTGTATTGCATTTTTTTTAGGAAACAACTGGTTTTTTAAGGTTCAGTAGTCAACAAGGAACCCTTATAGTTTCGACATGTCCATCTGTCTGTCTGTCTGTCCGCAGCTTAGCTCAAAGACTCTAAGTACTAGAAAGCTGTAATTTGGCTTGAATATACAAATTAGTTACGCCGACAGTGTAGTAAACTAAAATCTCGAAAAGTATTTTTTTTTTAGGGTATCTCCAGTACCTACACGTAAAGTGGGGATTTGTTTTTTCGCGCGTACCTCGTAGTGTGGGATGTCGTTGGATTGATCTTTAAAAAAATATTGTAAGTTATTTTTCGATTAAGGGATTCGTTTGTGAAAAGCTCTATAGTGCAAATTTTTGTTAGAGTCAAGTGTGTCCCGCCCCCCTCCTATCGACTAAATGGTTGTGTTTGGATGTGTAAGAAAATTCACGGTGGCAGTATATATAACGAAATTAAAAGGAAAACTATCACAGCTAAGTGGGCTTTACAAGGTTACGCGTAATAGAGACCAACTTATAAAATCTTGGATCACATATTTTCCCAAACGTATGGGTGCACAGGTTTTTCAACTGCTGAAAAATGACAACTGACGAAAAATTTCTGTGTCCCCCACACAGAAATTTTTCGTCGGTGATCATCTCAGAACGATGTACTGAATACGTAGTAACCATTTTCGCGTCGGTGTCCCTTCCAACCTGTATTTTGCGGATCAATTTTGTTATTCTTGCTGGCCAAAGTATCGTCGCAATAGACTATATGACTATACTAATCACACCTAGATTGCTTAAAAAAAAAACTTTAAAATAATTTAGAACGCGAATAAACGCAGGTGATAGTACCTAACTATATTGCTTTTGGTATTCCAACAGTTTAACTAAATTGCAATGTTTAAATGAGAATATAATTTCAAGATTACGGTTATTTCAGGTGTGAACGCAGTGAAAATATTTAATTAGAAACTTTCAGGCGACTGTTATAGATAACTGTGAACTGTAACTAAAATAATCTTACAAGTCTCAAATGCCATCTTATCCCATTTTCTTAAATGTCTTGAAAGATTTTAAAATTCTAGTGCGTCTTTACTACTTATTGGAAATCGAGTTTAGTTCACGTTTATTTTAAAATCGTCTAGATAAATCGTTTAGGGAATATTTGATGGAAAGGAGATGAAATGGCTATCATGAAACAAAATGAATTTCTTTTAGAAGATGCATGTCACAGAGCTCTTAAAGCGTTTGTTTTTGACTGAAACATATCAGTATTTTAGAACCCTTTTACAAATACCTACATTGAAAATACGAACACGCAGTTTCAGATATTTTCTGTAAAACAAGCAAGTTTTTGCTTGGTGACCAGGTGTTTCTTGATCCAATATTGTATGCGGCCAAGCTACGTCGGCTGCTTCAAGATGGCCGTGCTCTATGCAATATAGGAAAATGCAAGACAAGCTTTTTTGTGGGACTTGATTTTTTTTTATAAGAAATAATTTATACTCAAAATCATTTCTTGCTTGAAGTGATTTTGAGTATAAATTATTTTTACCTAGTTCAATATGCAAAGAATAAGCTTTTCATCTTAATATAAATATAAAAATTATGTAGTGCCTAACTTTTGGTGAATGTTAACGAAATATTGAATTAAATAAAGCTTTTTTAGAATTTACAACACTAAACAACCACACATTTCTTAGCACATAAATAAATATTTAAATTTTATCGTCTCAAAGGGTTTAATGGCGCGTGTAACACCTATAAATTTTCACGGAACGAAGGTCAAAGTATGTTCTTCTGGAAGCCATAAAATTGTATGCCTCGTGATTTTTTAATCCCGCCTTTCCTTCTTATACCATAAATATCAAATTCCTACTGTAAAATATGAGAGTAGGTACCCATCAAGTATTACATTTGTATAGACGCGATTGTTCATAAATAATGGCAATATTACTGGGGTACTTGTATAATACGTAATACCGCTAATGCTACCACAAGACGATCCCATTTGAGGTCTAAGTACTAAGTGCAAGCACTAAACGTATTAGTACATAAGTAGCATCAATTTGTACATACGCGACTACACAGGTGATGTTGGCGGGCTTGTGAACACTCGGCATTTAAAAACACACACTTTCACACTTTTGGCACACTGTACAAAGTCCCCTCCATTTTCTCAGTTATATGAATTAAATTTTGATGTCGATTGTACTATTGCCATCAACCGGGCACAAATCCAGACTCCGTGGCTGCTACTGAGAAATTGCTGATGGAAAAACCCAATAACACTTTGCCCGACCTGGGAATTCAACCCAGAACCTCATCATCAGCAGTTGCGGTTGCGACCACTGGACCAACGAGGCAGCGTTGTAATTATTTTCGTGTAATCGTGTCCAGACGGCTAGACTCCTCTTTCTGTAGCTGATGTTTATGTTAGAGACACTGACTTACGGTGACATAAAACCTCAGAAGAAATCCTGGACTAATAGGTAACAGGCCAATATTCAAGCGAGATGATCAAAGTCCTTGTCCCGGTTTAGTTTCACACTGCAATAGCACAATTTATTAGTCATTCGTCATACTGGCTCGATTTTAACGCATGCCACGTTAAAACGGAGCCAACTATATACTAGTTCAGCCTCTGAATTCAGATTTGATTGAGACCACACGGGTGGGTTTATTTGTCAACCTTTCAAAGCAATCTGTAGGCTTCGCTTTGGTGATAACATAGTGCTGCCGCATTGATTTCAGTTCAAAGCGGTTTTAATCCGCTTTGTAGTATGAAAAAAGGTCGTACTGAAAAATATAGGTACAGATGAAAGCCAAAAAATATGAGAGTAATCTATTATTTGTTGGGATATTTTGAGCCATTTGATGGCGAATATTTTTCATCATTCCGATATTAGGCTCTTGGCTCTATTATCGTGAAAATGACAGTTTAAAAATTGGTCTTTCGTTCCGCGATAAAGTATATGCCATTATTTACACTGGCTCTGGCTTTAAAGCAGTTTTTTTATGGAAGTAAATAAGTATGTAGTTTAGCCTCATAGTTTCACTCAGATCCAGCCTGTCCCTTTGCTGTCCTCCCAAGCGACAAGCCGAGGCTCGTCGTACCCCACAGGGGGTGCCCTTGGCACGCTGTCTCTAAGTTTATAAGTTTTTTGCCCCTGCTAGGCCTTACACTTAAGGCACCCACAGGATAGTCCGGTTAACCAGGAGCCAGCCTGATAGGTGACCTTCAAGATGCCACAAAGCTACTGAAAATTTAGACCATAATTTAGATGCAATCTATTTAACCACGATACAACCTTTGAGAGGTAGTAGAGTACAAAGTGTAGCACATGTTTGATTCTACCTGATTCGATATGATTCGGCACATTTTGCCGGGTGGCAAAATCGATTGTAGGCATATTTTGCCATGCGGCTGTGCCCAATTAGAACACACTTAACTTAACTAAGGTCACGAGACACAATCGATAAGACCAACACCGTGATAATACCTCATTAGAACAACAGAATCTCGTTCAAACCCATCCTCCAATGTATGTTCCTCTTATTTATCACGTCATCTCTCCATAATACATGAGACGTTCCGTGTTAGCAAACAATATGGTTCCTTCCCATCCCTCCTTACAAATTGGTACTTACTTACCAATAAACAAAGGTTCTTTAACCTTTGAAACGCAATAGATTTTCCTTAGTAAGCTCGTAAACGTCAGGTGCATTAAATTATTTACTTTTTTTATCGTGTTTTCGTGGTTTTTGAGGCTTGCTTACGCAGAATCAAGTGATACATTTTGGTTATTTGTCCAAGTGAGGATGTAAAATAAAAGGAAGAGGCGTTACTGAATGGGGAATAGGCTCGCCCCCTATCTTTTTCTTCTTTATCGTGTGGTTAGTGCCTAACTTGTTGTCATGCCGCCCATGGGCAGAGGCCCAGACATAGAACTTGCTTTACATGCCATGCCATATTATCTCAGGCATGCTGGTTTCCTCACGATGTTTTCCTTCACCGAAGCAAGTGATAATTACGATACGATACATACATGAATCCGAAAAATCAAAGGTGCGTGCCTTGGATTCATAGTCGAGACCTATGACTTGGCAGTCCGCCGGTCACTCTACTAGGCTCTCACTAATACAGGCCCCCTATTACATGGGCCTTAAAACATAATTGACGAAATGTGAGTGTACTATTAGGTATTCCTTTGCGTAACCCTTCAGGGATTACTTTTTTATATTAAATGGGCCTACTCTTGACCTCAATCTAGTCCAGAGGACAGATATGAGGTCGACGATTACAGTCGTGATGTGACATTATTATAGGGGATTTCCATGTCCGTGTTAAGTAGTTACATTCCTAATAACATGTTTTACCCTAGTAAAAAACCAAAAAATTAAATTAACTACTGTGATTGAAATCAGTTTATCTGTGACATGTAGCGAACTCTTCTTCTTCTTCGTGTTGCTGGCACGCTAGCATTTTTATTTTGTAGTTCAGAAATTTGCCACTATCACGGCGTCGCCGGTGGCAGCGCAGAAGTCACTTAGGTCACTATGTTGTAGGGCTGAGGGTAGGGAGTGCAGCATAGTTTGTGACACAGCTCCACAACCATACCCCGCGGCTGTTCCGTTGAGGTAGCCCTAGTTGATCTGACTATACCTTCTTGTGAGAAAAGATGTGTGAACAAAGGTCTCTTGCATTTGCCCTGCAGTGGGACAGTAGGTAATAGGCGTGTATTATGTAAAGTAGTCGTGACGTCTCAATCCAATATCATCATTCAACATTTTTTTTTGTTACCAGGAGCGCCTGAGTCAAGAGGAGGTGACGCGACTCAGCGACGTACGGAACTTAGTGAATCAGCTGTATGAAGCGCTGAACGTGCGCGAACATCAAATAAGGAAGGAAAGGGAGCTTAAAGCACAGCTTGAGAAGCTGTCCACTGAGCTGCAGCCGCTGGAAGAGGTAAGGTCCTAGATTATTCTGACTTTGTAAATCGGTATGGTACTTTTCTTCTCCTATCTGAGCAAACTTCTCAAGTTATTATTATTGATCTGTAAAATAGATTATTATCCATGGCATAGGCATAGATGAGTCATTTAACTCAGTAATTATGGTAGTAATACCTTCGTATAATTTGTCTTGTGTTAATGTGTCTTGTTTAATTAATTTGATAAAATTGTCACCTACACTGTCACCATCTTCCAGAAACGCCTGAGCCTCGAAATGGAGACCAGCCGTCGTACCTCAGTTCTCACATGGGTGGGTCTAGGTCTGATGGGCGTGCAGTTCGGGGTACTTGCCCGGCTGACCTGGTGGGAGTACTCCTGGGACATCATGGAGCCTGTCACCTATTTCGTGACCTACGGCACCGCGATGGCCACCTATGCTTACTTCGTTTTAACTAAACAGGTAAGGTTATTTCTTTGGCAATATTATTTACCGTTTCTTTATTGAAAAAAGTTAACAGCAGTCTTCTATCCGTTGGACGCGTACTGCTGTATGGCGCTTTTTATTAAATGGTTTCAGCCAATGGTTCAGTAAAGGAATAAGGAGGATGATAAGGTGCTTCTATCCCCATTCTATCATTAGACGAGAGATCAGACACGGCGAAGCGTCACCATTATATGGTTGAAGTTCCACGGACCCAAACAAAGCCCTATGCTTCCACATTGGAACTGCTAGTCTGTGGCATTCACTGCTGGCTTCTCTGTTTCCCGATCATTATAATCTAGGTCTCTTCAAAGATCGAGTGAATCGGTTTCTTCTAGGCAAGCGTGCTCCACTATAGGCCGCGTTATCACTTCTCATCAGGCGAATTGCGGCCAAATGCAAGCCTATTTAGGTGGAAAAAAAATGGTTGGCTGTAAAGTTGGTTTACGGACGATAGTTTAACGTGACAACGTCATAACAAAACATTGATGAAATGATTGCATACTTGCATGCGGCGCAAGCGTACAATGAGCGTAACGGGACAATGATTCATCCTTTTTCGTGCATACAGCCGGCGTTCATCGATTTATTTAGACGTTGTCACGTCAAAAACTGCATAATATGTTAACTGCAAACCATAATAAGCCTATATAGTTTTCACTGCTGAGAAACAAAGCTCCTCTTTGTGAGAAGAAGTAAACCGTATTCCACCACACAGTGACGCGGGCCCAGTGCGGGTTGGTGGGGTAACTGTATAGTATAGTTGCACTAGATTGCCAGCAATTTTAAGTAAATTATCTACATGAATTGTTAGTGTGACTGAGCAGTTTCTGTTTCATTTTCATAATATCAAACTTAACTTTTCAGGAGTACGTGTTACCGGATGTTAAGGATAGACAACACCTGTTGACTCTGCACAAAAAGGCGAAAAAGATCGGACTTGACATCAACCAATATAATAATCTAAAAGATGAGGTGAGCCCGACCCTAATTAGTTTTATCTTAATTACAACACTCCCCTTTACCGTAAACGTTGCCTTAAGAGGTTATTTTTTTGTGAAGAACTGACGGATTTTCTTTTTTATCACCGTCATGTATTTTTTTTCGTCGTTTTTTACGGGATTTATAAATTACTAGCGACCCGCCCCGGCTTCGCACGGGTGCATGTATTATACATATAAACCTTCCTCTTGAATCTCTCTATTTATTAAAAAAAAAACCGCATCAAAATCCGTTGCGTAGCTTTAAAGATTTAAGCATACATAGGGATATAGGGACAGACAAAGCGACTTCGTTTTATACTATGTAGTGACTACGCCTACTCTTGTTAAGATAGTGTTACTTAAAGCACTTTGTCCATAAGTATCAGGCTATGGAAGACATTGTGAACCCCTTAATAAACCAAATATGCTTGTCGTTATACACTGTCCTCATTCAAGGCTGTCCTAGCCCGAGGACACTGCTATTCGATTTCATTAAGATAATATTTTAGACTAATTTAAAAAGCTATTTTGTGCACAACTATATAAAAAATCTTTTCCATTACAGATAGCAAAATTAGAAAAAGATCTGGGCCGTCTTCGCGACCCGCTTCACATCCATCTCCCGCCTCCCGTCGGAAAGGGAGGAGATAGCAAGCGTTCTCCTTTAACCAAAATCAAGGACATGCTGGAGGAAACCAGCAAAAAGATGAAAATCACGTAATATTGGCTGAACCTCCTGCGTCTTGGAACCAAACGGTAAAACGCAGTATAACGGTTGTTTAGGGATAATAATATAATGCTTGTTGATAATATTGTAACTTGCTTGCTCGTGTATGATGGGTCTCGTTGTCTTTAATTTTTCATTTTATAGTTTCTGCCATAATGAGACAAGCCACAATCTCTTATTAATTAAATTAAATATGTCAAACTATTTATTAATTAAAACGTGATCCGTTGCGTCGTATGCAGTTAACCCTGTCCCATAAACATCCTAAACGTATGCTTAAGACAAAATTAAAATAAATTAATGTTAAATTGAATATCTTTAAATTATCACAATACGGGTGAAAATGGGTGAAATTTGATGTGGGTTGGTACATTTTGGCAGAACTACGCTCGTTTGAAGATTGTTTTATTTAAGTTACACCAATAATTTTGTTCCTCGAGAACAGTCAGCCCCAAAAAGATGTATACACGGAGGAGAAATCAATTCTATATCTACAACCATTATTCCACAATACAATGTAAATCTACAAAACTTAGTAAACAATTTATTTCACCAAAACCTCCCTATATAGGCGAATACATAATAATACATAATAAACACTATGGCCAAAACAAGGTACACATACCTACTGACAATGTCATACGACTTGCAACGATTGACATGTCTCGAACTTCGTTTGCTAGAAGAACAAGAACTTTATTTCTGTCCTTTTCATTACATACATGACGTCAGTGACGATTCATTTGTTTTTTGTTGAACTTGAAATTCATATAATCTAACGAATGATGCTTAGCATTCGCATGTTATGAACAATGAAAGAAATTAACTTCTGAACATTGCGTTACAATACCGCGCCAGCTCGATTGACTGATCAACGAGCATTCGCTCGAACTGTAAACGTTCGTATGCGTAACATCGATTCAGTTGTATCGACATTGTCAGTTTTAATAATCGGTTTTCCGCACACACTGCTATACTGTTGGAAGTAATGTTAGCAATACAAGTTCACTGATGTCACGCTCGCTCGCTTGCGTCGAATCTGAAACTGTAACACGTTAATGCAGTGATGGCACCTTAAGATATGATCGTTGTAATGACAATTAATAAATTATGTCAATCTGACGCGTAATAGTAAATAAATAGTCTATGATACATTTTCGCATTTTCAATTAAATACTTATTTCTTACAGTCTGTTTTAGATTTGCTTACCTCGTTTTGAACGATTGTTATTTCCATATTCGTGAGATTTATGTAGATTACCCTGTTTTGGACATAGAGTGTTGATATTATTATGTATTCTGTGTAGGAGGTTTTGGTGACATGAATTGTTACTAAGTATGTTTTGTAGCTTTACATTGTAGACACCATTATGGAATAATGGTTGTAGACAATGATATGGTTCCTAGTCCATGTTTACTTCTTTTTGGGGCTGACTGTACATGTTTTGTTAAGATTTTTCATGAGTGTGTATCTTAAAGTAACAATCTTGTTGTAAAAGAACTTATACATACCTTATTTTAAAATTATTTATTTCTCCACTATAATTATTTAAATGTAAGTGATCAACGCGCTGACATTCACACACGAGCATTTAGTTTTTGTAAGTAAAGTTGTAAAGTCGTACTGAAATAGTTTTTGATTCATTTCACGGACTTAGTATATAATTTAGTATATTCAAAAGTCCATTAAAAGAGCTGTTTGTCCCTTAAAAACCAAAGTGAAGATATTCTCTCTTGCCTTAATTTTGACTTTAGTAAAATATACAAAAATAATAAAGATGATTGTATTATTCTTTCTTGAAGGTATTTAAAATAGTTAATTGTACATTTACGTTTTATTAGTTTAAATTTATTATGCTCAGAAAATGGTTTCCTAATTTAATTAATATTTTTATTTTTAAGTAATAAAATATATATGTTTTAGCGTTTCTGTTTGAGAATGTGCAATAACTAACACAATATTATAAGTGCCAATAAATTAGATATGGAAATTTAAACTTCGGGGATGGTGTTTATTTTGTAATAAAGTTTTACGTAATCTAGTCTTTTAACTAATGTTCTTTTAGCAAAAAGCACTTCATTTAAAGCAAAGAGAACATAATTCGTTGACGTTGATGGCCCAGTAAGCACCCAAGTATGGGTGAATTTTTTTTTACAAAGAGCAATAGTCGAATTTGTAGGGACTGAAACATTTAGTATTTGTTTTCTTTGCAGTATTTCAGCCTGTAGTTTAAAAATACTTATGTTAAGAACCAGATAAAAGCAGGTAGGGAAGAAATAATTAATAATTCCATTGTAATTATTTATTTCTTAGCTAAAATAATAATGATATGCTGGTGTTATAATTTTTTTCTGTGTTATTGGTTTAAATAGCCCTTTGTACATTACTTGAATGTATAAAATCCAATATTTTCATGTGTTTTAAATATTTTTCTCTTAGATAGATGCTTAAAAAAATTGCACAAATAGTTTATTTAGTTAGTAATCAGGTGGCCTACCATGACGTAAAGCAGGAGTAATCCCAGTGTGGGAAAGAGATGGCGCTAGACGACCAGTATAGCTCTGTCTCTTTCCCACACTGGAATTACTCCTGCTTTAAGATGTCATAGTAACCTCCCAGAGGCTTGTTAGTTTGATTGCATAGTGTTGCCAATTGTTTTTATTAAAATTTATTGAATATGCCGTGTATTTAGTGGCTAACATGTCCATGAAGTACTAATTTCCCCACGTTTTCCTGAAAACTTTTCTTTTTTTAAATTTAGCTTCAATATCTTTATGTTCTTGTTAGGTAGTTATTTATGAAAATAAGGACAAAAACGACTTCAGTAAACAAATCAGTCAAGCTCTTATTCATCTTCTCCTCATTTGAGTATACCTTCACCGCGTATAAGAAAAAAAATTATAGGTTGATTGGTATGTTCTTCCAAGTCATCCGCTTAGTTTATATTACTTGATTCAGCAGAAAATTGGGTACGTTATACATTCTGCATCAAATGAAATCTGTTTATGTTTTATCCCCAATTTCTAGTTATTTAAGCTGTATAGAAACAATTCAAGCTTGTATACCCTAGATTATTCGTTACTAATATTTATATACGAGGAGCTTGTGCTTCATAATTTGCAACATTTTCGTCTAATAAAATATAATAAGTAAATGCGTAGGATAAATATTGGCTGTGAATTTAATGTGTAACAAGCATTATTCAGTCCATAGTAACATTTAGTACCATGTTAATATTATTATATCGGATACATTAGACGAGTAAATAAAATAATCGTTCACATGACTTTGTAATACATCGAAGTTAAAAATTAAATTCCATTTGAGTCGTGTATCACACAATTTAATCGAGAGGTGGTGACATTTTAACGGCGAAAGATTAAATTTGAACTGTATGTTAAGGAATCAAGCGTTACTTTTCCTAAATCCGTAATATTAAATATAAAGCAAATTATGTAATTTCAATTCCGAAATTAATCCAGGCAATTGGATTCAGGATGCAGCACCGCTCTACCGACTCAAAATTCACAACTTACGGGAAGCGCGAAGCAACACGGTATAGGTTTAGTATATTCTATAATACTCCTATACTCAACACATATTATGGCTCGCCCCTCCACGGGGCATCTTCAAGACACGTACTTCCTGCATCCTAGTCTGGATATATCCTAGTATAAATCTAAATATTTGGCATAGCATTCAACGAGATGTATCGCAAATATTGTATTAAATGAAAAGTTTAAAGGCATTGGTATTCGGTTGAATTGTGGCGACGACTTAATAAACAAACTCAAAGTTAAAACTACCAGATCTGAATTACAGGTTAGTATAAGCTATGTAAAAAGTGTAATAATAACGACAACTTTTGTCACTCAAGCTGTGAGATGAAAGTTTGTCTATCTTTTCTTACATTAGAATAAAGTGATAAATATAGTAATAGCACAATATTATCGTAAGTCTAGCGTTGTGTGTACTTCTACGGATGAAAATATTTGACCAAGTTTAGCGAATAGAATACATTTTAAAGCCTTGGGCCCAATTATGTATTAGAGACATTCATGTCTCAAATATATTGACATCATAAAGGTAGGTTTTCTGATTCAGTAGCTTTGCACCTTATGGTCTAATGTTTCATCTGTAGAGTGTCTGTCATCTAACTCATCATAAATAACTTTTCTATATAAATATATTGGGTGAGTAAAAATTACTTCAAGGAGTAACATTGTCTACGATTGTCTAATTGACAATATACTAAAAAGTGCTTTTTCCAGTTGTCGGATATGGTAAGAATGCATTGAAAGGTAATGTGACTTTTAAGGCCTTGAGAATTCGGTCTAAAATTCTTTGTATATAGCCCTTGTATCTAATCTTAAGCACGCACATAAAATTATTCGCTCAATAACGGCTTCTTCTCGTGATTTGCTAGTTTGCCTTCTATAGTCTTTTTCTATATAATGTTTTTCTATCTATATAAATAGATTTTTATATACATCCCTAGAGATAAGGTTAAGGAGCAAAGCTTCTGTTAATTGAAGTTTATTTACATAAATTACCTTTACTTACATGTGTATCTATGTCTAAGTTTCGAGTATGTATTTTTCGAATAAGTGAAATGTTGTATTAAGTTCACAAAGTTCTAAAAGTCTTCTAGTTCTAATAAAGGAAAATAGTTAAAAATCGTCTGTTGTAGAGTCATAGTTAGTTATTATAAAATTCTGATGGTGAAGTGGGGTGTAAGAAAGGAACATTGTCTTTTAGCCCATATACTTATCGTACTCATGTGAGGAATCATAAAGGTCCTCCTATGAGTATAGTGAGCAGGTAAGGGATAATGAAAGTGTTGGCCGTGTATAATATCGCACACATTTAATTTAGTTATAAGACACAAAAAAAATAGTTTATTTAAATTATACGTACGTCTATAACTATAGTAATCTATTTATTAAAGAAGTCTTGCAATATTTACACATTATTATAACATTTATTTGAATATCCTAGCGAACTGTAACCAATATTAAACATTTTTGAAATTATTAAGAAAAAATATATTAGACATTGTTTGATCAATTTCACAATCGAGTAGTTAGGTACTTACTTATAAAAAAATAAATATATCTATTTAGTCTAAATTAATTTAACACCAAACTATCTTTCCTGTTACTATTTCACTACTTGAGATTGCCAAATTTAACCCTTCCAATGATATTCTATTATTCTTGTTATCTTTGTTACACCTTTTTGCATAATATTTCCTATATCGTTATGACATAAGGGGTGGCTACGGGAGTGGGGCATGGAATGATGACGTCACGCACACACACACACACATACAACCCGACTCCTTGTAACAGTTACTATTTTGCATTTTGTTATTACAGTCGTGTTGTTCGAATAAATTTTTTAAAAATTATTTTGATTTTGTTTTATTAGTATGCAGTTTCAAAAAAAATATGTGTGTAAACCCTGATGTATTGTGTTATAGTTCTGAAGTATTTTTTTTTTTTAACCATTTGATATCTCTTAAATATTATTTTTGATAAGAATGGAGTGTTTAAATGTCGTTTAAGATTGGTATCACGTTCACTAGAATTTAAGGCCTGATATTTTCACATATAGTCAGGTTTTTGAATAGCACTTATCCTAAGCACCAAGATGTATGAAATCAAACACGACACAATGTGTAGAAATCTTTATTATCTATTAAATTACAATCCTTGCAGCTTTAAAATAATACTTCGATGTAGAGAGAACCGTTTAAAGTTAAAAACATTACGTTTGATCGTGTTCTAGCGCTTCAGCGGGTGATATGGGCTGAGAACCAAAAGGGTATAAGTCAATGCTTTGAACATGAGCCCTTACTGACACCCCTGGAGGGACCCCAAAGTAATCTCTTCCTAAATTCCTAATGATCGTAGTACCGGGCTTATTATGGTTTATATTGAATCCTATAGCAAACTCTGGTGTGTTTTTATCGTGTATAACTTCATCTACAACTTCGTCGCTTATGTCATTTGGTGTCTGGAAAGGTTTTAGTGGCACATACGGTTTCTTCGCCGGCCTATACGGTTTGCTCGACGGTCGGCCCGGTTTGCCTGCAATTGTTTAATCAGTTCAAATTCCCTTGTTTAGTATAACGATCTGTGCTGTATGTGCTGCGTGCCGTAAGGTGTTGGTGTAATAAAAACCAAATTGGTTGTGAATAATATTTATTGCGTTCAAGCAAATATAATAAATAATATTCGAGTGCATCTTCAGGCGGCGCAAGCGGATTGAAACTCGTGATCTTGTGTCACCTGATTACGATCGACTTTTTGGATTTTGGTTAACTTCTTTTGAGAAATCATGCTTTGAGCTTTCTTTAGAAAATCGCAAGTCAGATTGTTGGTAACCAAGAGTCAAAAGTTTGAACAGAATTTTCAAGTTACAAGCCAACCTACAAGTTGAAAATTCCGTAAAAAGTTTTGTCCAAAAATGTCGATACAACCGCTCGAACCACAAACTTCAACAACTACCCAGTTCCGAAGGACCGACTTCAAACATTATTTTGGTCCTTCGAGCCGGATAATTTGAGAAGGCCGTGTTTCAAGTGGTAAAAATTACAACTATAAACAAGATCACTAACATCAATCATTGCCGGTGCTATTCATCACCTGGTCCTTTCGTCGACTGTGGAGGGGGTCCGAATGGTCCGGTTGGTGATTGGTCTTCGTCTAAGAATGTCGTGTCATCTGACCCTGCGTTTTGAGGGAAGCTTGGAGGCGGGTTGTACTGGGGTTCGCTACCGTCGGCAGGGCTAGCGTCTGGGGGTTCTGGTCCTGATGCTGGGACATTGTTGCTAGGTCTGTCAGATTCACTGGGTGAGAATGGAGGCGGTTTTACGTGGCCTGATGCTGCGGTACCATCTGGTCCTGCAATAGAGGATTTTATTAACTTGGAACGATCGACGTTGGTAAGAGCATAATCAGATAAGACCACAGTGCGGTGGTACAAAGAGTGTATCTGAGTTATAATTGTCTTGACACTTATGTTCTGCAGGTCTCTGCAATGACACTATGACTTGCAACAGGCCAGATTTACGAGTAGTTAACAGTTAAATAATAATAAATATAGCACTGTACCTTTGAAAACATCATCAGCTGCAGCCCCGGCGGGTGGGCTTCCAGCGCCATATTTAGAGCCAGCGTTGACAAACTCAGGGTCGTACTGACTGGGGATCGTGGGGAAGTAGGGTGGAATGTAGGGGTCGTTGCTGTTCTTCACTATGCGATAGCCGATGCCAGGACCTGCTATGTAGTTTACTGTCCTATTTAGGATAAGGAGAAGAAAATTAATTATGAAATGTTTCAAGACTCCAAGACCCAAAAGATCACACCATCATCATTTCAGCCGTTACGTCGACTGCTGCCTCCCCCATGCGTCCCCACATCGCACAGTCCTGTGCTTCTGAAATCTAACGGATTCCTGCCGCTTTCTCAATGCCATCGGTACACCTTGTGAGAGGCCACCCTATAAATGTAGCGCTAAAAATGTTTAAAATATTTCTGTTTCTGACAATCGTTTGAAAATGACAGAGACACAATGATATTGATTTATGGTGCAACAGAGTCATAAGTTCCTTCTCTTGTCCTCCGTTCTAGTGCATACTGAACTTTTAAAGCTGTTCGCAATACTACATACCTTTGAACACCTTTGTCATCCAAGAAAGTGTATGATCCCCTGACGTTCCCTTGCGAGTCACTGCTCTCTGTCCTCCTCTGGTCGGGACCCGCCGATATAAACCTGTTCAAGAAATTGTATGAACAGTAGAAAATGTATTTAAAAGATAGTCCATTTCGTAGCTATAAGTATTGCAGTCAGATCAGATTAACTTATATTTTCTAAAGGGATTAATTATTGATTCTCTCTTATATTCAAATGCCCAACAGTTTTCCATTAGAGAAAAACTAGCAAAATGTATGTTCCACTTACAGTATGAAAGGAAAAACTGCCACGTTTTTTTTGAATAAGGTCATGGACTCTTTTCTATTCCACTTACCCAACCTAGTAGCTAATTTAGGAGAAGAAACACTATACCTATAAGACCCATCCCTCCCCCTCTGTACAGCAGTCCTTCCCCTGGCTTTGGTCTCCCCCCTGACAAGGGGCACTCTGTGGAAGGGCGAACCGATGATGCTGGGGTTGTCAGGAACTGCTGAGGACACGTGGAAGCCAGTGTCCCTACCAGCTACGTAGGAGACCTCGTGACGCTCGCCCACGTCATCGACGAAGGAGTAGTGACCTGGTGAGTAGATTTTTGTTTAGCAGCCCATCGTATATTAGTCTATTGTTAATAACATGTCACTTTGTTTGGAGCGGCAGGTGCCAAAGTCAAGGCGACTTCATTTCTAGGAGAACTTGAATATGTCTACTAGATTTGAGGATAGAAGTTATTAATTTATAACGTTGATGATCTAGAAGCAAGCCAGCCTAGAGTTTAGACGAAACATATGTAGGATCTTACACAGTACACCATCATTGGTACATTGATGAGTCTTTTGCAAAAGTTGCTATTTAAATTAGATACTGTAAAGGTTTTCTGCCGAAAGGAACCTTACATCATGCAGTCTGAGTTGAAAATGGTTTTGGTTGGATACGAGTTTTCACACGAATTTAGAATTGGTTTATAAACTGTGGAACGAGTCAATTGCAATTGGCAATTGTTTTAAGTAAACACATATACATAAGTGCCTACATATTTTATAATTAAGAAACCTCTGTTTTATCAAAAGGGCAAGCAGCAAGTCACTAGTTGAAAATAAATAATGGGTGTAAAAATATATACCCTTAACGAAACTGAAGGGCACTATTTTTCCTGCCATTCCGATAATTTTTTTGTTCTCGACCATACCTGGGAACTTTTTAGTTACAGAGATATTGTAGGTCTAAGTCCCTAATTTTTCATAAGTTTTTTTTTAATTACAAATTTTTGATTAAATACAAGATTGTAAAATATTGTTTGAATACCTATTCAATACATCCATTAGCACAATGTTTTCAATGTGTTATGACAAATGTAACCAACCAACATGCAACCGTGATTTTTCAACCGAAAAACAAAAATTGTTTCCCAGCATTATTTTTGCGAAGAGTAGGTACTAACTTAGTTTTATGTACAAAACACTTGTTTGACGGCTTAGAAAAGGGTTCGTTAACACTTTGTAGATAAAAAATCAATTAGCAGCTGCTATCTATTCTCCGGGTACTGCAGGACTTCTAAAGTTCTATGTAACACAAATTTTAATTGTGTAGGTACATGATCTACTAACCCGTAACATCCCCTCTGCTGTCAGCATTCTCATTCTTCGTGTAAGTCCGTGTGTCTATCTTGAACGAGTAGCTGGGGTCTTCACTAGGGTCAAAGTAGGGGTCATCTTTATTACCGATGTTCCCCCGGGGTCTTTGGTCTAAGTCCATGTTTCTGTGCACATTTGGTCCTTTCGCGCGAAATCTGTGTGTAAGAAAGTGTTATGGCGGAGAAAAAGGTGTCTAAAAAGTTTATTGAACGTTGTTTATTGTCCAATAAAATTACATTTTAATCACAATAATTTTGTTATTTAATTAAAATTAGAATAAATTTCACTCATCTGTTTAGATTACTCCGGATCTATTTATTAATAAAATACAGGGAATCTTAATCATTAACAAAAAGACCTCTTAAATATAAATCTGCTAAAGCGGCCATTTTAGACCCCCAGAAATCTTTGCAAAAAAATTGCCTCTATTAACCTACATTACTTTCTTGTAGCCTACATACCTACTGCTCACTCATCCCAAATAGGTACCTACTATTTAAATAATTCAAAATATACTCACCCTCTAGGACCAGCAGTATAAACAGTCTCCTTCACAGTATCCGTGGCCGGGTCCTTAGCTCCAAACCGTCCACCGACAACGCCATTAGTGTTGGCATGTGCCAAATGATAGCTGGCCCCTCGGTCCTTGTTGGCATACCTAAGATCAGATATCATTGAATTGCAACGACCTTAATACACACCTTTTGTATGCGCTATAGCGATAAAGTTAATGTTTCTAAAAAAACTACCTAAATACTGGCTGACAATAGACCGTTTGGGAATCCTTGGATGTGAATTAGTAGATAATTTCGTTTTGTTTTTTAGATTTTTTGTGCTTTAAGTTGTTGGTAACCCTATATCTGTGTATGTGATGAGATGTTTTAAAGTAAGAAAGTAAAGAGAAGCTTGATTGATCATAGAAAATGATCAATCATTATCATATTTAGATACATTAAATCTTAACTCAAACTACTAACTAGTAAATTATGTTAAGCTGCAGTTTTGACTGAAAACCCTCCCAGTTTATTAATAAAATGATGTAGAAAAAATACTATCTAAATTTCTAATTTGAAAATATTTATATTGAAATTATTTTTATCCCTTAAATGTTTTATTATGAATACACAACATTTTTGAAGCTTTAACGTAACAAATTGACAAGTAAAAACTTAAAAAAAATACACTTTTTAAACTTAGGAAACCTCAAAATTCAACATTAGTATCTTAACGTGAATTCAAACTTATTGAAACATGAATTTCAAACTAACTGTCCTTATTTTTTAATTTCCCGAAATTAAGCAAGAACCAATCAATAAACGCAAATAATTACCCGAAATCGAACGATCCATCAGGATTCACACTGTTGTAGTCTCCATCACTGGCCCTAGCCTTCCCAGGAATTACTTGAGTCCTTACTCCCGCACAAAAACACACTAGAATCACACTTTTATAAGTCCAATACATTTTCACTGATTACTAAGACTACTATTACTTTACTATTGCATCACACACTGTATGTTGATTCGTTCAAATTCGGGGTAACTGTGGAGGTAAAAACATGGCTTCTCTTATATATGGCGGTAAAAATGAGCGTCCAGTGGAGGCAGACCGCGTGAAAACGGCCGGACGTCATTGTTATTAATATTAGGGTCGTTTGGTAGTAGAAGCTAGAAATAATAGCTTACTGCGTTGCTGAAATACCTTGTACAGCTCCTGTAGACGAGTAAAGAAAGAGATAGATAAAATACTGTTTAATTAGGTACACCATAAAAACTACAGGAGAGTGAGTGTGAGTCTTTCCTTTTAATGTCGTGTAAAGGTAAAAGCTATAAAAAAGGCCAACTACTGAGAAATCATTAGATGTAGTTCCTTGACTCGCTTGTTGGATCACGGCTCAGTCCCTGTCAAAATGAGAAGGGGTCCAAGATGGAGCAGACCCTGATCAACAAAACATGTTTTTAACACGCTTTTATTTTAATGCATATTTTAATATTGGTGGTAGGAAGGTGTTCATACTGATCGTAAAGTGCATTATGATTATGTTGACACTAAAAAGGATATATGATAAATGATAATGACAATATTAGGCCTTATTCCATATCTGTATCTATAGGATTTCTGGATGCTGTACTTATCTACAGCGATCTAAGCTTCTTACTTTTATTTCGATAATAGCAAAGTCAGCAAGATGTGATATGACATTATTAAGGTTGACCATTAAATCATTCTGACAAAATAGATGTTTTGTTAATTATATCGTGTTTTTCATAATAAACAAAAAAACACAGCGCGGGTATAAAATGCCACTCCGCATATTGCCTCCACAGTATATCTTTCACTACGACACAGCCTAACCAAGATGCAGCGCCGAGAGATACAGGGGCCACATCCTCTAGCGCCAACCAGGAACGAATCGTTTACGATCATTATAATGCTCTGCCCAAATGGTAGTAATTATGTGCTCAGAAATTGATAACGCGTCTTTAGAGCCCACAAGATAAGAAGCCCAGGCAGATTGTGTGAACTTTAATTATATCGTGCTATGAAGCTATTTCCTTGCAGTATTGTAACTATTTAAATAGCTAAGTTCAGACGAGATAGGTGAATTCTCTGAGTCAAATGTATTTAGTTGCGCCTAGATTTTTTTTTTTTGAGCGATCTGTCAGGCTCTGAAAACAAATCTTGATGTTTAGACATACAGGAACACAAAAATATATTTCAGGGATCTAGCTTTTATAGTTTTTCAAAATGAAAGATATCCTATTGTAGAAACTGGATCAAGGAATGAAAACTTGACTAAAGGAGAATAAGTAAAATTATGTTTAGTTGATCCTATAAAAATACGACTAGACGTAGTAATTGCATAGTAATGATTTACAAATCAAGGCGTCATTAATTGGGAGGCTGATTGCATAAAATTTCAAGATTAAGTTCCCAACTAAATCCAGAATCGTAAGTCAAAGTCATTCAGACCATTTGATTACACTCTTACGAACCAGACAATGCACTAATGATTTGATAATTCGTGTAATATGAATTCATAATAGGCTATTAAATTCTGTAACTAACACTAATGCAGCTGAAACAAAAACTTAATAAAAACTTATC
Organism: Eurois occulta; assembly: GCA_950022335.1. Taxonomy (NCBI): domain Eukaryota; kingdom Metazoa; phylum Arthropoda; class Insecta; order Lepidoptera; family Noctuidae; genus Eurois; species Eurois occulta. The sequence continues at coordinate 5,011,227 of OX465484.1, read as the reverse complement.
TTTTGTCTAGACTAGATTGAGGTCGGCACTCTGACCTGACTAACCTGAAACGGTTTTTTTGTATATATATACTGGATTCGTATGTACTATCACGTTCACTGAAGATCGACCTCTTTTCACCCTTATGCCCTGAGAAATATGATTGAAAAATACCCGACCGTCAGTGAGCGCGGTAGTACAGACTACCTCGTAATTTTATTAGAACCGTATCTAGTAGTAAAATGGTTTGTAGTCCCTGCTGTTCAAAGACAAAGTAAATAAAACGATGGATTTTGACCGATAAATACATAAAACTATGTTCAGTTTTCCAGTTGGCCACTAAGCAAAAATAAGAAACTAATTTTTTTTTTGAGGAAGTACCGTTGTAGATCTTAGTGGAGTAATAAATATGCATTGGAAGAAAACTTCAAACAAATGATAAGATCATGTTCAACATCTAAGCTCAGTAATCTTTTTACTTAATTACCAAGTTCTAGCTAAAATTAGATACTTGAAAACATTGTCACACTTGATGACAAATACCGAATGTACCAACATATGCGTATCCAGAATAACTGCTGGAATTACTAAAGTTCTCAAGCTTTAAATGCTCTTACAGACTGGCATTCATTCAGACAATAACTCCACGTATGCTAACAATGAGCATTATTAACATTTTAGTTAATTAAAGACACCTACAGAAATAATATAGTCACCTATGTATGCATTTAATTGAATAAGATATTATACTTAGCGAGATTCACATACAAATTGGCTGTCAGCTATTTTTAGCTTATGATTTTGATTAATCGAACTCCTGAAAGCTTTTGATGTTGTCAACACTTAACATTTTCGTGAGAAACAAGTTATTTTATTTTTAAATAAATTATAATTTCGTTTTAAACCTTAACAATATCCAATTAATAATTTAAAGTCTTATTTCCTTCAATTCTTCTTTCCCTGAAGCGTCAATTTTAGCGCATACCTCAAGGACGCACACTGGGACCATCGCCAATGGACTCTATTCATTATCGACTTAATTAATATTAGCGTCCGGCGTTTGTTTCACTTCCCTGTCCGACGAGCCTTGTGGATGTAGCACAATGCTGTAATAAATGTCTAATTCTGATGAGAGACCTTTGTTAGGAGTGGTTGCATGGTACCACGGGATGTCGGATGAGATGCATTACTTAGTAAGTAGGTAGTTGTCAAACTATGGTTGAAGACTTCTGATAATTACACAAATCTTTCCAATTTAGGAACTTAATTTTATGTTCTATTTATTTATTTAATTGTTCTTGAACAGTGGTAGCAGAGGTGGAAATAAAAGCTTCATTAAATACGAATGACAGTTCCGTTCCGTTTTGTCGTCTTCAATATTTTTCTGAATGACACGCAACTGGAAAAATATATAGGTTTTACTAAGAGCTCTGTTTTAGATTTTAAAATAATTATTAGACTTGAGCGCCCAAACGTATGTGTATCGTAAAACAACGAAAACAGTATCACCGATGCTCGTTCCGGTGCGATCATCTCGGATTATAGTGTCGAATTGTACTCGCTGACTTGTGAAGCGAACATCTAACTTGACCTCACAGGCTACACCTAATTGTTCCAACTACTTTTAATAACACGGTTCAGGTTAAACTGGTCCTTTGCGGCGCATTTGCATGTGTCCTTCCACCCGTAGTATTGTTTTGTGCGATATATAAGTTTGGCTTGCTCCGAAGATTTATAATGATAGGTAGCAGCACAATAGCGATTTGCTGGTCAGTTGCGATAATTAAGGTGGAAGCTTTGATGGTTGGTTAGCCAGCTGGATTACACTTAAAGAGTTATAAACTCAACCTGAATATAAAATATTCAGGCTTAACATTTTATAATCGTAAATGCAACCAGTGAATATGTGATGAGTTTGTTTTTTTTTCTGTGTCAGTCTTGTGCAACGGCCTACCTCCATTTCTGCCATCTTTCGCGAAAACACATTTTCCTTCCAGTTTTAGCTGTAAAAGCTGTCCAGTTTTCCTGTACCCTATGAAAATAAGAAAAACGTTTTCACTGATTTCAAATTATAGGCTACCAAACGATAGCTACCTATAGATTTTCTTATAACATACATACGTAAGTATTTCATTATTATCTAGCCTGGAAAAACCAGCAAGATTTAAAGATACGTAGCCTGTTCAACTTCTCACCTAACCGGACACAATCTAAATCAGAGATAAATTAATTATACGTATATTCATCTCAATTATAATATTCAACTTCTCTACTTAACAGAAACAATGCGTGGCTTCGCACAATGGTAGCAGTGCGGTAGAAGTTATCACGAATGTATCAGCATCATATTCGGAGAGGTTTGGCAACATCCTACCGTTCCTACCTACCCCCATTCAATGTTAAACCAACTGCTGAACGCTTCGGTGGTTCTGCGTTGTACCTGAAATTGAAAGGAGATGGCCAGTTTTGGGCCAAAGTATGTACAGAAACGATATATATATTAAAAAAAACTAGATTTTTTACTGATTAAAAATAACATGTAACAATAATAACTTTCTACCGGAATGAGCTAAAAATTATAATTTGAAATATGGTTTTAAATTGAATGTAGTTCTAAAACTAGCTCCGTAAACAAGCTGTCAGGTCATTACGAGTTCGTTCTAAAACTAGTAGTTCTAAAGAAGTTACTAAAAAAACGATATCTATTTTGTTTTAGCATTGGTCATGAACATTATAATCATGTATAAAAGAAAAAAGGACATTTGATGAAATTATTGTTGTTTTAGTAATAGTTATTTATTTATTTAACAATAACATCGTTAAAAATCGTGTATCGGTTAACTGTTTCAAAACGAAAAAATATCGATGTTTGTCAAAATGTCAATGTCTCGTCACTCCCGTCAAGTCCCGTCATTCGTTTTCGTACTCGTGCGGATGTGCTTATTATTCGATTTCTGCTATTTTTTTGACGACTTTGGATTGATTTTACGGACATGGACACCGATTGCTTATCGACTGGATAATGGTGAATTGCGTGAGTTGTGGTATCCCTACTGATCGTAGCAACGCTACTGGAAGTGTGCCTTTACATGATGAAGCAGTTCTTTCCATAATAAGGGCAAGGACTGTCGTCAAACAGTGGCAAGGTACCAAAATACCATCACACCTCCAGCACCATTCCTGTATGATATATTAATAGAGTATGAAAATGAAGATGAATAAAATATTGCAAAAATAACTTGTGTTTATTTTACCTACCTAATTCCTTTTTTGTGATATGCAATAATATGCTAATAGTAACACAAATATGTTTACAAACAATTAAATCAATGTGTTTATTTGATTATGGTATTTACAATACATTTTGGCGTTTTATAGGTACAATTCTTACCATCTGCCGCATAACCTAACCTAGTGACCCAAAAACTTATTTTCTTCCTAATTCCCATAGAATTTAAAAAAAAATCTTTCTGATATGAATATGTTTGTGTTTTATCTATTAAATAATACATAAATGATTACTGTTCATATTTGGCCCAACGATGTATGGATTTCTGGCGATCTCCTTTGTTGGTATAACCTTTTGACCTGGATTTTCTTGGTAGTAAATCGTCTTCACAAGAAAATCTTGTACATTGAGGACCTGTCGAGTCCCTTGTAGTAGTCTTAGTTGTATAACACTATCAGATTTCCATTCATTTCCATAGTCTTATTTTTTGTTCCAAATATTTGTTCTGTGTACCTACCTAATTATAAGTAAGTTTGAATTTGATCGAAATGCAGTTGTGTGCATGTCAATATTTTTATTAGTTTTCATACTTAATGGAATTATAATTTTTATTACTTTAGTAATTCTTCTAAAGTGACTTGTTTTGTTAAACTTCTGGTTCCTAGTCCTGATTTCCTAATTTACCCTTTTTCCCACTTTCTGTTCATCATTTCAGAGTAAATTAGGTAACCTATGATATAAATGTATTATTGTCTTACATAATTGCAGATTTACTCTGTTCTATTTCAATCTTCTTGCTAGCGTGTCGATGGCAATCTAAATTGATTCAGCCTGTTTTCGCCTATTTCAATTAACTTACGTAAATTGACTACGTTTGTTTTTTATCATAATACATGATTGTACATAGGTACCTCAACCACATAGTCGTCTAAGTACCCGCCTCATTTAAGAATTCGTTTTGACGACTGCTGCGGCGCGGGCGCCGGTGCCCACCCACCGTGAAGATGCGAGATGCCCTTCGAACACGGCCATTGTGCCCTACGACCTCCGTCCTCCTCAGCCGATATTCAATCATGTTGGGAAATTTTGTAGAAGACCTTGAGGTTTTGTTGAAAGCGGGTAAGTGTTTAAATCGATGCTCTGTTTATAGGGAACTTGTCCTTAGGTAGTTCATAACATTCGTATGAAAACGCTCCGACTCTTAGGTAGTGTGCCAAATGCTTGTGCGAAACGGTCCTTTGTCATAAGCACAATGCTGATAATGCTGTGACAGAAAAATTTAAAATTTTCCTCGGCGCCATTTTGGATTTTCATTTTGACAAACACTGAAAAAAACACACATTAAAATGAATAGTGAAAAAACAACGATCTTTATAATTTTTCATTTTCATTTTACCATTAACAATCACAACTCAACCCACCCTTCAAGTAATAACAGGCGTATTATATTACTCTATATCTCACTACACACTAGTCATTAGTCGCGCAAGTATCCAGTCGCGCAAGTGTCCATGCGCGCAAGTTTCCGTGAGTTTTACTTTATTGTTGCAGAATTTGTTTAGTCCTTATATTTGTACAGCCAATGGTCACAAACGCCACCAGTATGATAAATGGATGTCGATATTGATGAAAAATGATTCTCATATTTGTTTCGAAATGAAGAACCTTCCTACACGTTGACGTTGCAGACTGTATTGTGCTTGTGTACATAGTAACTCAGAACATCGACTTCCTTTGCATGATAAACACAAACAAAATGTTCTTTAACATAACTTCCTCGAAAGATGGCACTGATAATATGCAGGATCCTGTTCACTTTGCTGTAAAAAATTAAGTGCTTTTGTAATGAGATTCTATGTTTCCACGTGATTTTTACACAGAAAAACTCGTTAGTAAGAGATATATTATGATTGTGTTGCAAAAACCACATATATACAAATACGTCTTCAATATTAACATTTCGAACTTGATAGGTAAAACCGAATGTTGTGACATGCGCAAAAACACGCCTGTGTAGGTTCCCATTCCTTGGAACCCTCAGTTTATCTTTAAATTTTTTTACTCTGTTTTAACCACGCAGAGGTCGTGGAGACCTCTGTACCATTCCATGCACCCATAAGTACAATGTATCGCGTGCGTTTCATAGCAAGCTATCGTAAACAACGATTATTCACACCAAAAATAAAAGCCGTTTCCCAGCAAAAACTTTTCTGAATGAAATAGATTACGAAGATGACTTCTACATGATTATTTCATTCGATATTTGGATGGAACCTGTGGATGGAACCTTTTAATCAACAGTGTAGGTTACTTACTAGGATTAAGCTAAGTTAAGAAGCTGGACAAGTCGTTTTATTTGCTTGAAACTTCAGCTCCGTTAATTAGCCAACCTCTAAATTAATCACCTTAGACATATTCTTCCCTCACACTCAAAAATAAAACAAATTCCTGTTTGAAGTGTTACGTACTCAATCAGCATACATAATAGTATACGTTTCCTAGTCATAATGCCTCGTGAAACACAAAGCTTGAGTAAAATTGATGATCACTATCAGTCATTGTGTCTGTCCGTATGTCCCACGACCTTAACTACTAAATACGAATTTGCTTAAATACAAAATTCAATTGTACAAGCGTGATAAGGTTCACCTTTTGCGTTTGTTTAATTATCATAAATGTAGCTTTTTCCTATGTATATTGTATAAAGTGTTGTGCTGGCGTGGTTCGAAAGGAGTTGGAGATTGTCTAGGATAGAGGAACATTGGTGTGGCTGGTTATCACGGTTTATAATATTCTATGAGATTTTCTAGAATGTTTAAAGTATTTGTAAGGTTTGATTGAAATTTGACCAGTAAAGCTGATTATTCAGATTGCCAGAATCACTGTAACTAAAGGTACAATTCTGAAGAATACTTTATTAAAGCGCTTTCAAAGATGGCGTCATTTTAGCGGACACCAATGTTACAAACGAACCAGTCGAATCGTTGTGATATGTCATACAGTTTGCGATCTGCAAACTGTATAATTTATCTTTACGCTAGAACTTGATAAGCATTTAGGTGCAGATAAAATGCCACTACATTTTATGTAGTTTTAGTGACTCGAGAAGACGGTATTGATGCAAGTTCAGCCGAATGTCTGTAATAATTGGAAGCAAAGGTGATTTATCCATAAAAACTACTTGCGTGACTCTTAGTACTTCAGAAGTTTGATATGAGTAGGACCCACTACATGAATTTAATGATCAGGAACTTATCACTACTACTAGGTACTAGGGCTAGGTCTAGGGGTAGGTAGGGGTAGGTGGGTCGGGGTGGTAGGGGTAGGTGGGCTAGGTAGGGGCTAGGTTACTTATTTATATCTTTAGTCTTGATATTTGTTATAAAACTCTGGACGCATTATAAATATGGTTTGTTGAGTAGGTTGTATCTTGTTACAAGGGGTAACAGTAACTGTTGTGTTGTTGAGGTCAGATAGTTTATTGCTCCATACAGACGGTTTAACTGAAAGCCGACCCCAACAATTTTGGGACAGGTAAGTTAGATTATGTGATTAGGTCTTGCTAAAAAGGGGCTGACAATGAATTTTCCCTTTGAACAACAAAAAACTGTTGCGCAAGCAGTCCTTTCCTCCTGAAAGCAGTGTCTTAGCATTATACTGTCATTGTCTAAGACTAGCCATAAGCCTCACAAGTTAATTGGCAGCAGTTTCTTAGATCTCTCACGATCTGAACAGTCGTAGCCTAACAATAATTTATATTTTAACACGCAATAGATATTTCTTAGCTGATAAAGTCAAATTTTATTGAATCAGGAAACAAAACTCGTGGGAGTCAAATTATGGTTATTAGTAGCTTGTTTTGAAATTTATTATCTTAATTCGAATTAAAGGTGATATACTAGTTACGTAAAACGTAATGCGCTACCTTCAGTAACTACTTTAATCCTCGTCACATTATCTACATCTTCTGCTGAACATTTTTATGTTGTTATGATTGTCGAGAAATATTCATCCAATGTGCTTCGGCTGTGTGCAATTATCACTTAATTCAAACTCCGTGGTTACTTGGAAATGTCTAATGGTACAATCCAATAACACTTTGCCCGACTTAGGAATCGAACTTAGGTCCTCATGCTCAGCAGTCGCGCTTGTATACCTAGAAATCTTGAATAGGTAACCATTTAAATAAATATAGAATGCAGAGAACTGCAGCAGTCTTATGCAACGCTTCTACATTTTCTAAAAGTCAAAATAAGTAGGTAGTCCAGTCATTATAGTAAGTTCACCTCGGAATTCGAGATACCCAGCTGTAAGTCTGTAAATACTTGTATATTGACACCCTAAAAGTTGTCTCAAAACCTACATATGGTAGGGTGTAAGCAACTATTAAATTTCAAGGTCAAAGGTCACAAAAATCGGTTTTTTGCGCTTTTTTGGAAATATCTCGTTTCCTATGGGTTTTTTGCTATTTATATTTTCTTCAATATTGTAGAATACAAAATTCTCTACAAATTTTGTACACAAATTTTTTTTATACGATGAACCGTTTTCGAGATAGAGGGCGGAGAGCGCGCGGTCACAGCATCACTTCAGGTCAACCGGTGCCTCCGGTCGAAAACGCGCCATATATATGTAGTTGATGAACTATCGATAAATCAATGATTATAAATATTTGTCAATTTTTATTAACTATTATATTATATTTTATCATTTTTTTCCTAACCTATCCACTTTTTATTCAGTATTAATTTATTTAACAACACTTACCTGCCCATGTAATTGCAGAATTGTTAATGAAAATATAGGAATTATATTTGAATTTTAACCTAATTAATAGTAATAACTTCTTAAATGATGAAAAAAAAACAAATAAATTATGAATTAATCTTTTTATTCAAAAATATCATTCAATACATTTACTTTTATTGAAAGTAAAAAAATGGAATAAAGGGTACAAAAACTACAATTTATAATTTTAATCATCTTCTTCCTCTTCATCGTCGTCTTCTGGCTGCTGGTAAATTTCAAACTGGTCTTCATTATCGTCTTCAACGACATTTGTCTCAAGTTCTTCCATGATTATGGGGTCAAAGGTTCAATCTTCGTTAATGTCGCTCTGATATGGTAGAGCATTGAGACAAGCTTGCCCATTACATTGGCCACAAGCTAAAGAGCATTGCATGCCCGCTTTCCTGCTTCCGCATCGGGAACCACAACCTCTCTTGCAGTTGCAGAAAATTGTATGTAGCAAATCTTCTGGAGCAGGTGGAAAAATTGTCATGATAGGCTCCAGAAAATCGTTTCGCATTGCCCAACCCCATACTTGGGGTTCCAAATCATGTCCTAACCAAGTTTGAACTTGATAATATACACGGTTGAAATGTTGATGAGCAGCTGCACTTGTTGGTGGAATATTTGAAAGCTGCACAGGTTTATTAAGTTTTGTAGACTTGACGTAATGCATATAACGAAGATGATCGAGACTTTTCACAGATTTCGGAGCATTATAGACTGCCAATTAATGCATGAAGAAAATGATAAAATATAATATAAGAGTTAATAAAAATTGACAAATATTTATAATCATTGATTTATCGATAGTTCATCAACTATATATGGCGCGTTTTCGACCGGAGGCATCGGTTGACCTGAAGTGATGTTGTGACCGCGCGCTCTCCGCCCTCTATCTCGAAAACGGTTCACCGTATAAAAAATTTTTTTACACAAAATTTGTAGAGAATTTTGTATTCTACAATATTGACAAAAATATAAATAGCAAAAAACCCATAGGAAATGAGATATTTCCAAAGAAAGCGCAAAAAAACGATTTTTGTGACCTTTGACCTTGAAATTTAATAGTTGCTTACACCCTACCATATGTAGGTTTTGAGACAACTTTTAGGGTGTGAATATACAAGTATTTACAGACTTACAGCTGGGTATCTCGAATTCCGAGATTCTTACCTAATTTAAGCTTAAATGACTGGACTAAGGTACTCTGCGTATTGACACTTAGGCATGTTCATAATGCCGAACGACTTCGTTCTGTACGTACTGCTAGATTATGTCCCTAAGCCACTTAGGGGGTCTAAAATGGCCGCCTTAGCAGAATCATAATAGGATAATAATATGAATTACGTTTAAATTCGTAAAATCGTCACAAGGTGACAATTCATAATAGTAGGTACGTCTATGACCATTTTAAGAATTTAAACGAAATTCATATTATTATCCTATCCTATTATGATTCTGCTAAAGCGGCCATTTTAGACTCCCAGGTAACAAAACCTTCTTTTTTCATTTTGTCTTAATATTTTGTTTTATTTAGTTCGTCTAGCTATTATAATTATGATTACTGACAGACAAAAGTGAGCGCTGGTATTACAATCTGCTAACAGTCTTGGAGCAGGTGAATGTTCGAGTAGTAAAAAGTCATGGAAGTGATAGACCTAGTTCTAAGTTTTCAGCGTTTAGGTACAGACCTATTTATATGTTGGCAGGCAGGTAGGTATATTGTATAACTTCTATGCAATATGTACTACACATTTTTCCAGTTAGTAAGGTAGGCATGCATGTCATGGTTTTGTTCTTACCCAACAACTGACTTGTGAGACCTCCATCCACGACTCGGTTATTGGGTAAAAATATAGGTAGGCGCTCTACTTATATTCAGCTGCATTCGGTTGTTTAAGAGTGGGTAAAGCATGGCGCGGATGGCGCCTTTAAGTTAAAACATAGCACTCTGTTTCTTAGAAGGGTTCTGTTCTACAGCGTTTAATCTTCTTTGAACAATTTCATATCCTCTTTTTGTAACCCAGCCTATGTTCACGAGTGGAATTGGATTTATTTACTTGCACTTTTTTCAGTCAGTACTTCTCTTAGGTATTTTTTTTACTCAGCAGGATATTGCCTCCGTAAAATGCATCTGCACAGTCAACGTGTCCCATCTACAACACAATAATTACACGTGCCTATCTCTCATAGAGCAGTATATATTGTGTACTCCTGAGTAGCCTTATCCACTATTTTCTACAGACAAAATGAAGGAGACAAAGAATTTGGAGCAAATATTATTGCGTAGGTAGCAAATAGTAGATTTACATTTTGAAATTTTAGATATACCTAGTTTTTTTGTTGTAGAGGGGGAGCTTATTTGTAATGTCGTGAGGAAAGTTTTGAGTATGACTGTGGATGGGTATAAGAGTAGAGGAAGACCAAAGAAACGATGCATGGACTGTGTGAATAATGATATGGCACTTGAGGAGGTGACTGCTGAGATGACGAGTAATAGAGTAGTATGGAAGAAGACATGCTGCGCCGACTCCAAATGAATTGGGACATGGGCTAGAGAAAGAGAGAGAGAGAGAGAGTTTTGATGTAAATTGTCGTAGATATCCTTCGGTTTAATATGAGTATTTATCTAGATATGGTAAGCTAAGAATATCTGAGTCTACTAAAGACTAAATCAACTTATCTCTTGGTTCTCTAGGTTTTGGGGGTAGATACAGTAACGAGCAATGAAATAATTACATTTGGAAAAATTTGAAAGCAATTTTCTCGTGAAATAACGGCTTCTACTTTGAGATACCTATTTCGTAATAGTATGACTTCCAAAATACTATGTTCGTGAAAATGTAAAACGTGCAACAACACAGTAGGACAAAATCACTTTTAAAAGTTGCTGTGTGTTTATATTTCATTGCTCGTGACTGTACGTCACAGTGCCGGCGCTGCATTGGGGGGAGCGATGGGGCGGTCTGAGGCTGACGCTAAAGGAAAGATGAAATTCTTAATATACGTTCACATTGGTTCAGCAAAAATTAACACTTGATAATGATTATCATAAGTGGGCGCTACAATATTCTTGCCCGAGGCGTCAGTGGCTATAACACCGGTACTGATGCGTCAAGAGGGTAGTAGGAACCTGGTGGGTTAAGAAATAAAACAGGCAGTAGATATATACAGAACTTTATTACATAAAACTTAAAGCTATGTTAAATCTATCAGTTCGTTAAGGAT